>CM060924.1:112375196-122167696 GCA_030737875.1 Allium sativum
TTATGATATGAACCGAGGCTAGGGGCAAGATCCTCACCGATTCGAGACTGTCTAGTCCGAGCCTCAGGAACAGAACGCATCGTCCCTTGGATCATTACGGTCGGTCCACTCGACGTGGATTAAATAACACCCTGAACAATACGTCTCTCCGCCCTATGGGGCGTAAATGGGTCAACTAATGACCCCATCGGTTCGAGAACGACCGTTATATCCGAGGCGCCTCGCAACAGTAACAACCACACAGGTGAAAAGTGTATAAATGTCAGGCAGTTTAAGCACTGACACCACCTCTAACTTGAAAGAGACGCACGTTCCCCCTGAGTCCTTCTCCCGTTTTAGGTTCATACCGGGTGTGAAACTCGCGGATTAAACGCTACACAAAGCTATGCCACACAGGCCGTGCTTTGATCATCAACCATAAGACTCTGCTTTTCAACAGAAGCCTTGATCATTGGCCACTTAGGCATGCCACACCGGCAATTCATGCCATGCGATTGATATCCATCAATATATAACCTCTGAGCTCGTACGTCTCAGAGAAGGGCGTTAAGCAAGATAATAAATTCTCCACCGCCAAACAGATATATATTTAATAGAAATCAATCACACAAGATAAAATCCAATGTCAGACACACAGTCCAGACAAGTTCGTTCTGGGTCTAAACGAAACCAAAGGCACTTTCCTCGCATATCTGTCGATCTCCAAGTGCGTCTGGACGATCACCAACTGATTCCCTCCTCTTGGGTGTACAACCCAATCAAGATCATCAGTAACCACCTGTAATGACCCGGGTTTTTGTTGACTTTGGTTATTGCCATAAACTCAATGATGACTAACCAAACATCGAAAAATATCGGTCATTAATGAAAGAAATTAGATGGTGAGGATAGATAAGATAGAAACTTAGAATAGAAGAAGAAGAACACAACATCAGAGTAACACGAACCTCACAGCGGGACGAATAACATATAATATATATAACATAACTTGAAATATACATCTATACTTGAATATACACATTATTATCAAAGTACAGCACTTACAACACAACGGAATAATAATAGCTATATAATTCTGAAGCCTCCTGCTCCAGCTCTTCAATGTATCTGTAAATCCTGACTACTTGACTGCCCGTACAAATTTAGGCACCCAAGAGTTTAGGGAAAACAAAATAAACTCTGGGTCAGTCATGGGACCGGTATGAGTAAAACAGTTTAAAAAAGTTCAAGCAGGTAAATGATATCTCATAAGACCACGTCGTATAATGGAACGGGTTTTTCCCTTATGAGAATCCAAATTAACTTTATATCAAAACCTTTGATATTATAATAATGTCTATCAACCACAATATATTAATCATCTAGCAGAAACGCTTTCATCTCACGTTCTACATATATATTATACAATCAAAACCGCAAGCACGTATTGGGTAATGGATTTCCAACTATGACAAGGTATGGAACCACCTTTAGCTAGTGTACCTCTAGAACGGAATACACTGGGTTCAACAAGAACATCTTGCAACCCGGCCACACATGACCGACCACTCATTTCGCTTGAGTGTATCGAATGTATATCACCAATGGTTGGGATCAACAACCGTTTCCCGAATGGGACAGTATCGACAATAGAATTTAGAAATAAATGAAACTCTAGATCAGGTGATTATACACCCTAATAGGTGCGACCTACATAGCCATGCTGCCTACCCGATTTCTGTCATTTACCGGATGATGAGGCTAGAAGCTACGCTTTATTATCACACTAGATTCACTTTGAATGCCACATCATCAAATCCATCCAATCATCGATTGACGTCCTCAACAATACATTATGTGTTAGCTAAAAGAAGTTTCCTTCCCCGCTTCCACTCTTGGTATGATTGGAGAAATCAATATACGTGATCGTCTGGAAATACTCTGTCAGACATCCGTCCATGCAAGTCATCCAGGAACAGGATGAACCGAAGGCACTATCCAGTACATCCATCTTAGGTAGTGTTATCTAAGGCTTATACAATAGCCCTTGCACTTTACTCTGTCTTCAATTATCTTTGGCATATATGATTTGCAACGCTTATGCCAATACAGAGTGGTTCTTTGGATAATGATCCAACCGGTCTCTCCATATTAACAACGTTAAAATGGTCAAAACTTCGATAGTCTGTGAATTAACTATGAAAGAAAAACACGTATGCAAACAACGATATTATTTCCAAATGGAAATTCTATAAATCAATCATCAATCATATATATATATATATATTCATATTTTCCTTGTTTCAATATTTGATTACGTTTCTGATTCTATTTGGAAAACATTTCCAAATCTTCTATACTTGGAGTTAAACAGATGTTTAAATCAACATCGCGACGACAACTCAAACCACATTACTTATTTACTAAATTCACTTAACCACTTTCACTCTCGAACCTTACCCATTTCTAAATTAAAAACGAAGTCAATCAAGTTGGGGTATAATTACCTCTCTGACCTGAACTGAACAACATTTCAAATCTCGAAATAGGGTAAGTTCATCTTTTAACTCTTTAACACTTCCTTACAAAATTCTCTTTCGAATAATCTCTATTCGATAACTCCTCCTTTCGAATAAAATATATTCGATTAACCCCTTAAATTCTATTCGAATAAACTGTATTCGATTTAACTCCTTTTATTTAACTCAATTCGAATAAACTAATATTCGATTAACTTAGTTTGCCTAACTCTATCTCAATTAATTCCTATCGAGTAACTAATTAGATAACTCTAATTGAATAACTGATATTCAATTAACACTACTTGTCGATTTACCCTTATTCACTAACTTTATATGCTTTATAAAGATTTCCTTCTACGGTGTTTATTCAGTTATAATGATTACCTTCTACATCGTTTATTCAGTTATAATGATTACCTTCTACAGCGTTTATTCCTTAATAATGATTACCTTATTCACTTATAATGATTACCTTCTACAGCGTTTATTCCTTATCTATTTGTTTACTTAACAAATAACTACTCCCTTTTTCCATTCTATTTATTTAACAAATAAATATTTCTTCTTTTCTTTTCTATTTATTTACAAATAAATATTCCTCTTTTCTTTTCTATTTGTAACTGTTTTACAAATATCTCCTTTTAAATCTCTATCCTATTTGTAAGTGGTTTACAAATATTTCTTTTCTATTCATTTGCCAAATATTTTTCCTTTACATTTGTTTTACTAATATTTCCTTTATATTTGATTTCAAATATATTCCATTATATTTGATTTCAAATATATCTCCTTTATATTTGATTTCAAATATATCTCCTTTTACTTTTAATTAACATATAAATTCCTTCTATATTTGATTAACAAATAAATTCCTTGATATTAGATTAACAAATAAATTCCTTTATATTTGATTAACAAATATATTTCTTTTATTCAAAATCCTTTTTCTTTTATAATATAAAATCCATTGATTTTATATAAATAAATTATTTCCAAAATATACTTTGAAAATCCCTTTTCCACATTCTGATATTTCTTATGGTATTTAACACGCCATATAACAACGATGAATATCGTCTAAACACATATAATCAATGTCAGATTATATATCACATTATATATCACAATATATAAATCACAGTAAAATAAATGTTGAGGAATCCAGTTGGATTCCTCCAACCTCTTTCCCTGCATCACAGATGTTAAACAATATAATTAACATCACTTTCAGCTCCATATGATATATTCTGTTAAACAGAATCAATATAGAAATTCAACTAACTGACTAGCAATTCAATCAAACAATCAACACACAGTCAATCAGCCAATTTCTAACAGTTCTAAAAATACAACATGAAATTATAAACTGTTCAGAGTTAGTGAAATTTACTCACATTGGCAGTTCATCGTTAAAGAACGATAAACGGTTGTTTGATTTGAATCAAACAGTTCATTTCGCCCTAAATTCAAACGAGCTTCATTCCACTTCTAGTCAGCTTTATTGGGTAGTGTCCATCCATACGATCCTGTCGGATCTTGTTTTGTGAGATTCTGACATCGTTTTATTTGTTACGGCCCAAATGACTTTAACCCGAGACCCGCTACACACACCGCATCTTCCCAGTATGATTTGTGGAAACCGCACTGTGCTTCTGTGTACCAAACCGTTATGAAACTCTTCTTTTATTTTCTTTTTCTTTTCTTTTTTTCTCTTTTGGGATTTCTGCTAATCAAATAAAAACCCTTTCCCTTTTTAAATAAGGCCCAGCCTACGCCTTTTTTTATCAAACTTCGCACCTGCAAAACACCCCCACTGCAAAACGTTTTCACTTGCAAAACGTTTTCCATCCATTTACCACAAAATTCCCTTTTTATTTTCCCTCTTCCTTCTAATAGCATTTGGGCTTTCCAGCACGGCCCACTACCCGACATAGCGACCCAAACCCGCGTGTTGAAGCCATCTTCCCCAACTTATGAACACCGCACCCCTGTTACTTCAAAATGCCACGTTCCATAAAAAACACAACAGCTCCATTTCTGTTGTCCTCCTTCCCGATTGAAATGATACGCCCATCACCCATTTTCATGAACAAAAGAAAACTGTTAGCATCCTTCTTCACCCAACGTTAAAACGCACGCCTACAATGATGTACTCCCCCATCTCTCTTTTACTTCACCACTGGAAAAACAACCTGCTCCCCAAACACTTACGTACAGCTTCCCCTCCATTATTTCCCGTAACACAAAGCCATCCTCCAGTACACCAATTTCTGCAACTCCTCCTGTGTCTTGACCTTCCGAAGCATGTCTTCTCCCCCTTCAAACAATGTAAATGCGAGCTCCTTATACTTCACTGACGGTCCCTCCCCTTTCACCCATTCACACAAACTAACACCCGCGTCTTGCTCCTTTATCGTTGCCACTTAAGTAAACTCCATCTCCTTCTACAATGAAACGCCGGTCCTAGGATTTCCAGTACCCCTTCTTCCTTTCAGTACTTGTATATATATACGAATCCGTATTTATGTGGTTCAGATTTCTTTTCTCTTTTTCGTTTGCAGAAAACTAAGTGGTGGCCGGGATTTGTTCGAAGAGAATGAAGAGATCATTAGGTTAAACTATGTAAATGGGGTACTTATAGTATTTAGTTTTTCTTTTCTCCATTGATTAAGATTGCTCCACATTATTTTGGGTTTTTCTTGTTAGAACTTGCGGTTGGAAAAAGGAACCCATTGGCCTGAACTTGACCTTGGGTTTTTGTCTTAAGGGGATGAGAAAAATGCTTATTTATTTTCAAATGGACGTTATACGAAATTTCGCCTACTACGAACTGCTACCGACAGAAATACAGATACAGTTTAGATGAGTAAAGCACTATCATTCCAGAAATATAATAATATCAGTAGGTTGACTCATATTGTGAAACCCCGAAATCACTGATTAAGGGTGCACAATACTCCAAATAAAAAGTTGCTTATTAAATTAATTAAAAATTACAGTAAAATTCTAAAAACTAAATTATCGTTATGTCCCAAAAGAATCTTGTCTAAATTCAAACCCGATCTCTAGTTATATCGAATAAACTGATATGGTCGATAAACGATTCTATAGCGACTATTTTAAATTTTGATTTGAACATATCTCAAAATCTACACGATGAAATCCCGATTTTCTCTTCCACTAGAAAGATATACTCCACCAGCTCCACACGTTTCTTGTTTCATAGGAATCCGGCTTAAAACGAATCCTGTACATTCAATTGAAGTTCGAATCGCCAATTTATGAACTGCAGCGCCATTTCGAGCTCGTTTTTAATTATAATATAATTATACGTTAAAACTATCGTTCAAATAATATATTCGTTATTCAAATTCAATTCCAAGATGAATTATATATCACAGATGATCCGGTTCACACCATATCGCCATTTCGGCCAATTCTGATTATTTCAGAATTAAATATATTATTAAATTATTATTTTAATTAAATATTCACCATTATTTAATTCCACGGCCATTAAATTCACTATATCACTATTTATATAATTAAATTAATTAATTTATAATACCTCTGCCAATGCGGGTCATTACAATCTTCCCCACTTAAAATAATTTCGTCCTCGAATTTGCTAAAAGGTAGGGGACGACCCTATCGACTGGTTAGAACATATTTGTTCACTTATTAATTCCAGTTTCAACCGAACCAATTTAATTTTAATTAAATTATTTATTCATTCTTATTATCGAAAATTTTCAAAAATCCTGAAAATTTTCTAACGCCTTAACTCTTCGAAAAATTTCGCCAGCACCTCCTTTGTACTGGTCAATACGTCAAACTCCAACTCGCCTCTCTGGGCCATCTCCAACCCAAAAGAAAATCAAACAGCCAAGCGGCTTGCCAATTCGGCTCATCAAAATCTCATACCATATGAAATATAAACTTGTACCTTTTGTCGGCATATCATTATATCCTTTCCACCTGTTATCAATTCAGCGAATACAAGGGTCATCCCAATCAAATTCCAATCTATTTTTTTCCAAAACACAACCATTCGCTTATATCTGAGCCAAATATCATTTCAACTCGAGTTTCTTCTCGATTCCCAACTCTTAAATTGATCATCACATTACACTTCAATTTTGAATCTCACAATCCAATTTGCCTTGATATCATTCTAATTCAATCCCAGTTACCACTTTACTGGCTTTACTTTAATTCAATTTTGCTTTCACAAATTTCTGTTAAATTTGTTTTTAATTCAGACAGTCTTTCCCTGGGAGTTTGTAATAGTTTATTCTTTTCCAAAAATCAAATTTTCCTTTTGAACATGTCACTGAGCCCTTAATTAATATTCCATTAGTTAAATCACTTCTCTATTTCTTTATCAATATTTGTTAACCAAATATATACAATAACCATATTGGTCTTTCATGTTATTTGGAAAACATTTCCGAATATCGCCTTCCTTTATTTTCTAAACTTTAGAAAATATATGCTATTTATAATTGGAAAATATTCCAATTACTTATCTCTTTTCTGATCTCGTTTATTTCAATACTTAGGAAATATTCTTTATTCTATTTCCAAGTTTACACTTATTTGGGTTAAAACGGATATTGTGTAAAATATAGTTACGACAACCCAAATACTATATTCAACTAACTCTTATTCAACATAGATCTTTGAGCCTGAAATCTTACTATTTATTTGTTAATAATGAAATCAATCAAGTTTGGGTATAATTACCTCTCAGACCTTGACTGAATAACATTTATAACGTCAAAACAGATATGACTACTTACTCGAATACTCAATACCATATAACTACTGATTCACTTTTAGACACATATACACTTTCTCTTTCTATTCTTACGAGATTTTATTCCTAGTCTTCCTTTTTGATTTTACTATTCTATTTCTAAGTTCATTTCCTTATCGACTTATATATATATATATATATATATATATATATATATATATATCGATACGTTGATTTCTAACTACCAAATTATCTTAAAAATATTCTATCTCCTTAAATTCCCGGAAAAATTCTCCATAACCTCCTTTGTATAGGGAGCATCGGGATATTTCAATTAGCCTCCCATGGCCCTCACCAATCCAAAAGAAAAAGAAAAAGCCAAGCGGCTAGCCGATACGGTGCATAAAATCTCATATGTGAATTAAATACATACCTTTTCATTGAGCATTCTATTTATATACCTTCATACCTTATCCATAGCTATCTCATGTATACTTATACCTGCCCAATCTATTTTAACTGTACCTGATCATTTTAACTCAACCGTTAATTAATTAATTAACTCTTTAGTCTATTTCACTTCTATTATTCAAATTATATATTATAAATCCCATTTGAATTTCTATTTCACTTCTCTTATATTCAAATCCCATTTGAAATTCAACAAAACTTGTCTTTCCCAAAACAAATTCAAAACAGTATCTTTGGTAGTAATTCGCCACTTACAACTTGAAAATGAATACTGATGATGCAGCTGTCATCATCAGAATCTATTTTCCAGTGATCGAAGTGAGTTCAATACTATAAAACCATTTCTAAACATTTCCACTTTGAAATTCATTTCAAAATATAATTCACACTGCTTGTAAAACAATTTAAAATCTCCCAGAATCTTAAATTTTCCTTATTTTTAATCCAAATCCATTTACAAACAATTATCCAATTTTCCAGAATTTTAATTAAATTTCTGGTTTAAATTTCAGATTTAACTCATCTGATTTCACGTATTTCACTTATATGAATTCTGATTGGTTATTTACATAACCACTTAATTTATAATCTTACTCGATTATAATATCAACCAATATATCCAATATATATCAAATTATACTTCGGGTAAAATTATTTTAATTTACCCTCTTTTCAAAACATATCATGTCAACCCATCGTATTCGAGTGTTCATAAACTCCTACCGATATAGTGGATCAAACTGATCGACCAGAACCCATAAACAACTCACTCAATAAATCTCAACCATATAAAACAAATTTTTATATCAAATAACAAATACGTTCACTCGTATATATACACTCAACTCAATCTAGGGTATTACTAACCCTATCTCTACCGAGTCACGGCACAGAGCCAAGTTAATCAATTAACCTTCTGCTCTGATACCAACTGTAATGACCCGGGTTTTTGTTGACTTTGGTTATCGCCATAAACTCAATGATGACTAACCAAACATCGAAAAATACTGGTCATTAATGAAAGAAATTAGAGAGTGAGGATATGTAAGATAGAAACTTAGAATAGAAGAAGAAGAAGAATACAACATCAGAGTAACACGAACCTCACAGTGGGACGAATAACATATAATATATTGTAATGACCCACATTTTCAGCGATATAATAATTAATTTATTTAATTATTTAAATGGTAAATTAAAGGATTTAATGGTCGTGGAATTAAATAATGGTGAATATTTAATTAAATTAAATAATATATTTAATTCTGAAATAATCATAATTGGCTGAAATGGTGATATGGTGTGAACTGGATCATCTGTGATATTTAATTCTGCTTGGAATTGAATAACGAATATATTATTTGAATGACAGTTTGAACGTATAATTATATTATAATTAAAATCGAGCTCGAAATGGCGCTACATTTCGTAATTTGGCGATTTGAACTTCAACTGAATGTACATGATTCGTTTTAAGCCAGATTTCTGTGAAACAAGAAACGTGTGGAGCTGGTGGAGTATATCTTTCTAGTGGAAGAGAAAACTCGGGATTTCATCGTGTAGATTTTGAGATATGTCCAAATCAAATTTCAGAATAGTCGCTATAAAATTGTTTATCGGCCATAACAGTTATTTCAAAATAACTAGATATCGGGTGTGAATTCAGACAAGGTTCTTTTGGGAAATAGCGATAATTTAATTTTTAGAATTTTACTGTAATTTTTAATTAATTAAATAAGCGACTTTTTATTTGGAGTATTTTGCACCCAGAAATCAGCATTTTGAAGTTTAAAAATATGAGTCCACCTATCGGTATTATTATATTTATGGGATCGTGGGAACGAGCTCGATACAACGGTATCTTGATTTCTGTCCGTACGTAAATAGAATTTTATTCACATCCTAAATTCTATTCAGAACAAGACATGAATGAGTGTAATATATACGAACAAAAGCACAAAACTGATTAAAGAGGATGGGTCAAAACCTTTGGTCTAAGACGAAACAACAAAGAAGTACCCTAAATATCTAACTTATATAATATATATATCCTTGTTTCTGTGGTGCTTAACTCTCCATGCTCCACCCTTTTCTAACACAGAAAACCAAAGCCATCCCTTATATAAATACACCTCAACTAAAAATCTTCTAACCTAGAAATTGCCGCTGCCACTTCCTTTTTCTTTCTCCAATAAAGGATCGATCTTCAAGCAAAAATCGCATACTCTAAAACTAAATTATGGAGACGCTCATCCTTCTCGTGGGGACGCTCTTCTAGGTGTAGCTCGTTGGGGTTGAGGGTGCTGTCATATTCGAAGAGTTTATGGGGAGCGGGCTTCACTCGGAGCTGACAACAGCAGTACGGCGGGGACTAGGAGTCTTCGAAGTGGTTGTTCCGTTGTGTACTGGAGTGGTGTAAATACGGTGAAGGGGATGTGAACGAGAGGTGGACGGGGGGGGGGGGGGGGGGAAGGTATTGCGTGAAGAAGCAAAAGAATTCAAATGGAGTACAGGCTTTTTCCGTAAGCTTTGTTTGCCAACGAAAGGAAAAAAAGATCCGGTTTAGTTTTCACGTGATTGTACAACGTAAACAGTGGAAGGACGGTGCTCGCGAGAATCAACAGCAAGAAGGACTGTGCTTTGAATAAGTGAAGGATTCAAATGGGTATTCGAACAAAGATGCAGAACGGGGTACAGGTTTTTACGTTGGGAGCAGAAGTCGCTTAGTGTTTCTGGAGGAAGGAGAATAGTGTGGATGCGTGTGGGCTTGCACAATGGGGAAGTGGGCCGAGTTGTCATGTTCAAGAGGGTGGATGGGCTGAAGTATTTAAGAAGGAGTAACCTGTTTGGAAAATGGTATGAGATGAATTCGGCTATGAGTTCCTTTAAAGTAGAAGCAGCAGAAGGACACGCTGAGGAAGAAAGGGTGAAGGTAGCGGGTATGGGCTTCAAATGGGATAATGGGCCGATATGTTTAATTGGCGAAACAAGATCCGACAGGATCGTATGGATGGGAGCAACACAATGAGACTGACCTGGAGTGAATCCGAGCTCGTTACAATTTATGGCAAAATAAATTGTCTGGCTGAATCAAATAACGCAAACCGTTATTTAACGGCTAACGCGTAAATGTGAATAAAACTCACCAACTCTGAATAGTTATATTTTTATAATGTATTTTTAGAACTGTTAATCATCTGTTGATTGCTGTGTGTTGGTTGATTGATTGAACTGCTAGTCAGTTAGTGAAAATTATATATATATATATATATATATATAATTATATATATATTTATAAACCGTTAAATATTTATATATTGATTCTGCTATCAGAATAATTTATATTGAACTGAAAGTGATGATAATCATATTGTGTAACATCGGTGGATGCAGGGAGACAGGTTGGTGGAATCCGACTGGATTCCTCAATAATTATTTTATTGTTTTTCATATATTATGATATATGATGTAGTTAAAACTTGTGGTTGATTATATGGGTTTGAATGAGATTGGTCATCGTGAGTTGATGTGTTAAGTACCATAAAATATCGAAAGGGGAAAAGGAGATTTTTAAAGTGATATTGAAAAACAGTATATTTATAAACTGGAATATTTATAAATAAGAAATATTTATAAATTTGAATATTTATAAATAGGAGATATTCAAAACGAAAATAATTTCAAACAATTTTCTTTTTGAATGGAAAGGCCGGTGTGGCGGGTTTGGGGATTTTCCCGATGCTCCCGATACAAAGGAGGTTATGGCGAATTTTCCCAGAAATTTAAGGAGTTAGAATATATAAAAGGAATATTTGTGAAAACCAAATATAAGGGAAATATTTGTGGAAACCAAATATTAAGGAAATATTTATGTAGGAAATAAATAAAGTTATAAAGGGAACATTTATATGAAATAAATATAGGCAAATTGAAAAGGGAAAATCATTTTTAAAGTGAAGAACCGTTACCAAAAGTAAATCTTTAAAAATGAATAAACGTTGTTAAAAGGAACGTAATGAATAACCAGTTAGAGTTAACCAGTTCAGTGGAGTTAACCAGTTCAGTAGAGTTAACCAGTTCAGTAGAGTTAAGCAGCTGGGTTAAGTAAGTCGAGTTACTAGTTGGGTTAAGTCAGTCAAGTTAACCAGTTAGAGTTAATTAGTTAGAGTTAACCTGTTAAAGTTAATCAGTTAGAGTTAATCAGGTAGGTAAATCAGTTAGAGTAAATCGATTAGAGTTAAAATGAACTAGAGTTAATCAAATATAGTTATTTGAGACAGAGTTAGTCAAACATAGTATTCAGGATAAGTTGCCATCTCGTACGACTGCTAGCATAATTCGCATGGCTGTAAATAGCCTATGGCGGTCGGATGTTTCCTGCGGGAGTCAGGCGTAACCATTGTGATCGCTGCGATCTAGAGTCAAGCGAAAGGAGTTAAATTGAATATTACTTATTCGATAGGAGTTAATCAACTTGAGTTAAACTATCGAGATAAGTTAATCGAGTTAAGTTCTTGATTTAGATTATCGAGATAAGTTAATCGAGTTGAGTTCTTGAGTTAGATTACCGAGATAAGTTAATCGAGTTAAGTTCTTTAGTTAGATTATCGAGATAAGTGAGTCGAGTTAAGTTCGTCGAGTTAAATTAATCGATGTTAGTTTTATCGAAAGGAGTTAATCGATGTTAATTTCATCGAAAGGAGTATCGATGTTAGTTTCATCGAAGGGAGTTATTGATTATAGTTTAATCGAAAGGAGTTATCGATTAGTTAAATCGAAAGGAGTTGTCAAATTTAGTTATTCGAAAAGGAGTTATCGATTTGTTAAATCGAAAGGGAAGATTATCGAATATCGTTAATTCGAGAGGAGATTATCGAATATAGTTATTCGAAGGAGTTATCGATTATTAGTTAATCGAAGTGAGTTATAGAATATTAGTTAAATCGAAGGAGTTATCAAATATAGTTTGTTCGATGGAGTTAATCGATTAGAGTTAAATCAAAGGAGTTAATCGAATATAGTTTATTCGAATATAGTAAAGGAGTTAATCGAATATAGTTTATTCGAATATAGTAAAGGAGTTAATCGAATATAGTTTATTCGAATAGAGTTAGAGGAGTTATCGAATATAGTTTATTCGACAGGAGTTAAGTGAATGGGGTTAATCAAATAGAGTTAATCAAATAGGGTAAATCAAATAGAGTTAACCCGGGTCAGTCCAATAGAGTTAATTGAAAAGAGTTAATCGAATATAGTTATTCGAAAGAAAGGTTAAGTAAGGAAGTTAGTTAAAGAAATATAAAGTGAACTTTGCCTATTTCAAGGTTAGAAGTGTTGTTCAGTTAAGGTCTGAGAGGTAGTTTTACCCCAACTTGATTGGCTTCGTTTTTAACTGAGGAATGGTTAAGGTTCGACAGTAAAGGATGGTAAAGTGAATTTAGAAATTAAAGAAAATGGTTGAGTTTGCATAGCAATTTTTATCTAAATATCTGTTTAATCCAAACGTAAGAGTTTGGAAATATTTTCCAAATAGGAATCATAAATGTTTTCTAAATACAGAAAACAAGGAATGGAAATGTTTCCAGTGTTAATAACGTATATTTTCTAAATATTGAATATGGCAAATGTTGAATATAGGGAAACAGGAGATGTAAAATGAACTAAAGAGATAAATGTTAAATGATGTTTGTTTGATATAATTTCCATCTGGAGATAATATCGTTGCTTGCACACTTGTTTTCTTTGATAGTTAACTCACAGATTATCGAAGTTTTGACCATTTTTAACGTTGTTAATATGGAGAGACCGGTTGGATTATTATCCAAAGAACCACTCTGTATTGGCATAAGCGTTGCGAATCATATATGCCAAAGATAATTGAAGACGGAGTAAAATGCAAGGGCTGTTGTATAAATCTTAGATAACAGTGACTAAGATGTTTATACTGAATAGCGCCTTCGGTTTGTCCAGTCCCAGGACAACTTGTATGGATGAAGGTCTGACAGAGTATATCCAATGGATCGCGTAAGTTGATCTGTTCAAACGTATTCACGTTTAGTGGCAGAGGAATTCATTTCTCTAAGCTGTATACCCGTGTTATTTTTGGATAAATCAATTTGTGATTGGGCGGGTATGAGTATGTGATATTCTAAGTGAATAAGGATGACTTGTGTTGATGAATGTCTGACAGAGTATTTCCAGAAAAGTCCCGTACATTGATTTCTTCAACTATACCAAGAGTGGAAGCGGAGAAGGAAACTTCTTTAGCTAACACGTAACATACTGTTGTAGACGCCAATTAGTGATTTTCGATGGATCTGACAATGTGGCATTCAAAGTGAATCTGATGTGATTATAAAGCGTAACCCAAGCCTCATCAACCGGTAAATGACAGAAATCGGGCAGGCAGCATGGCTAAGTCGGTCGCACCGAAGTAGGGTGTATAATCACCTATCTAGAGAATATTCATTTGCTTCTCTAATCTATCAATGCTGTCCAATATATATACGGGAACGGCTGCTGATCCTAACCGTTGGTGATATACATTCGATACACTCAAGCAAAATGAGTGGTCGGTCATGTGTGGCTGAGTTACAAGATGTTCTTGTTGAACTCCAGTGTATCGTTCCTAGAGTACACTGATCGGAAGGTGGTTCCATACTTTGTCATAGTTGGAAATCCATTATCCAATACGTGCTTGCGATTTTGATTGTATACTATATATGTAGAACGTGAGATGAAAGCGTTTCTGCTAGTTGATATCTATTTGTACATAGACATTATTATAATATCAAAAGGTTTTTGATATAAAGATATTTTGGATTCTCATAAGGGAAAAACCCGTTCCGTTCTGCGGCGTGGTCTTATGAGATATCATTTACTTGTTCATATACCTGTTTAAACTGTTTTACTCACACCGGTCCCATGACTGACCCGGAGTTTATTTGTTTTGTTTTCCCTAAACTCTTGGGTGCCTAATTTTGTACGAGCAGTCAAGTAGTCAGGAATTTACAGATATACTGGAAGAGTGTGGAGCAGGAGGCTTCAGGATTATATAGCTATAGTATTTCCGCTGTGTTGTAAGTGCTGTACTCTGATAACTGCTATTGTATACATAACTGTTATATTTCAAAGTTATGTTATCTATTATATGTTATTCGTTCCGCTGTGAGGTCCGTGTTACTCTGATGTTGTGTTCTTCTTCTTCTTCTATTCTAAGTTTCTATCTTATCTATCCTCACCCTCTAATTTCTTTCATTAATTACCAGGATTTTTCGATGTTTTCGTTATCGACATCGTGCTTATGTCGATAACCAAAGTCGCTCAAAATCCGGGTCGTTACAGTTGGTATCAGAGCTTAAGTTAAGAATTACCTTGGCTCTGTGGCGTGACTCGGTAGAGATAGGGTTAGTAACACCCTAGATAGAGTTTGAGTGTATATATACGAGTGCGTAGTTGTATTTGATATAAAAATGGTTTTATATTGTGGAGATTCATTGGCTGAGTTGTTTATGAGTTCTGATCGATCAGTTTGATCCACTGTATTGGTAGGAGTAAATACACACTTGAATACGATGGATCGACACAGTATGGATATGTGATATATTATCAAATATAGGATGTGTTGGTAGTACTTATAATCGAATGAGATTATAAAGTGAAATGGTTATATATAACCAATCAGAATCATATAATTAAAGTATATGAAATAAGACGAATTAAATATGAATTTAAATCAGTTTTGGAATTAAAATAAGGAAATTTTAAGTTCCTGGGAGATTTTGAGATGTTTTCAAAATGGATGTGTTTAGTAAGGGTTTTGAAATGATATAGTATTGAAATCACTTGGGTCACTGGAAAATAATTTCGATGATGACTGCGCAGTATCATCGGTGAGATTTTCGAGTTCTAAGTGGTGGATTACTACCAGAGATTTTGATTTGAATTGTTTTGAGAAAACAAGTTGTTTTGAAATTCAAAGGTTTTGAATTGGTATTATGATTTCAAATTTGATTTGAAATAAAACCGGGAATTTAAGTTCTAGAAATTAAAATTTAACTTGTGAAGTTAATTCGAATGGGATGGTAAAAGTAAATAATAAACCAGAATTTAACTTGAGATGATAGGTTAAGAAAAACTGAAGTGATTAGAGAATAATCTGGATTTGAAATGATAAGTTGAGAGTTTGGAATTTGAAACTCTAATTTGAAATTAAATTCGGCTTGAATAAGCGAATGGTTGTGTTAAGAATAACTTGGTTGGAGTTGATTGGGATGGCATTTGTATATGCCGAGTTGATATCAAGTGGTAGGGATATAATGATATGCCCGACAAAAAGGTACAAGTTTATATTTCATATGAGTTTGGTGATTTATGAGCCGAATTGGCAAGCCGCTTGGCTGTTTGATTTTCTTTTGGGTTGGAGATGGCCCAGAGAGGCGAGTTGGAGTTTGAGATATTGACCAGTACAAAGGAGGTGCTGGCGAATTTTTTAGAAAAGTTAAGGCGTTAGAAAATTTTCAGGTTTTTTGAAAATTTCCGTTGATAAGAATTAATTTATAATTTAAATGAAATTAAATTGGTTCAGTTGAAACTGAAGTTAAGAAGTGAACAAATATGTTCTAACCAGTCGATAGGGTCGTCCTCTACCTTAGCCATTTCGAGGACGAAATTATTTTAAGTGGGGAAGAATGTAATGACCCGCATTTTCAGCGATATAATAATTAATTTATTTAATTATTTAAATGGTAAATTAAAGGATTTAATGGTCATGGAATTAAATAATGGTGAATATTTAATTAAAATAATAAATTAAATAATATATTTAATTCTGAAATAATCAGAATTGACTGAAATGGCGATATGGTGTGAATTGGATCATCTATGATATTTAATTCAGCTTGGAATTGAATTTGAATAACGAATACATTATTTGAACGACAGTTTGAATGCATAATTATATTATAATTAAAATCGAGCTCGAAATGGCGCTACAGTTCGTAATTTGGCGATTTGAACTTCAACTGAATGTACATGATTCGTTTTAAGCCGGATTTCTGTGAAACAAGAAACGTGTGGAGCTGGTGGAGTATATCTTTCTAGTGGAAGAGAAAAATCGGGATTTCGTCGTGTAGATTTTGAGATATGTCCAAATCAAATTTCAGAATAGTCGCTATAAAATTGTTTATCGGCCATAACGGTTATTTCAAAATAACTAGATATCGGGTGTGAATTCAGACAAGGTTCTTTTGGGAAATAGCGATAATTTAATTTTCAGAATTTTACTGTAATTTTTAATTAATTAAATAAGCGACTTTTTATTTGGAGTATTTTGCACCCTGAAATCAACATTTTGAAGTTTCAAAATATGAGTCCACCTACCGGTATTATTATATTTTTGGGATCGTGGGACCGAGCTCGATACAACGGTATCTTGATTTCTATCCGTACGCAAATAGAATTTTATTAACATCCTAAATTCTATTTAGAACAAGACATGAATGAGTGTAATATATACGAACAAAAGCACAGAACTGATTAAAGAGGATGGGTTAAAACATTTGGTCTAAGCCGAACCAACAAAGTAGTACCCTAAATATCTAACTTATATAATATATATATATCCTTGTTTCTGTGGTGCTTAACTCTCCACGCTCCACCCTTTTCTAACATAGAAAACCAAAGCCATCCCTTATATAAATACACCTCAACTAAAAATCCTCTAACCTAGAAATTGCCGCCGCCACTTCCTTTTTCATTCTCCAATAAAGGATCGATATTCAAGCAAAAATCGCATACTCTAAAACTAAATTATGGAGACGCTCATCCTTCTCGTGGGGACGCTCTTCTAGGTGTAGCTCGTTGGGGTTGAGGGTGCTGTCATATTCGAAGAGTTTATGGGGAGTGGGCTTCACTCGGAGCTGACAACAGCAGGACGGCGGGGACTAGGAGTCTTCGAAGTGGCTGTTCCGTTGTGTACTGGAGTGGTGTAAATACGGTGAAAGGGGATGTGAACGAGAGGTGGACGGGGGGGGGGGAGGGGGGGGGGGAAGGTATTGCGTGAAGAAGCAAAAGAATTCAAATGGAGTACAGGCTTTTTCCGTAAGCTTTGTTTGCCAACGAAAGGAAAAAAAAGATCCGGTTTAGATTTCACGTGATTGTAGAACGTAAACAGTGGAAGGACGGTGCTCGCGAGAATCAACAGCAAGAAGGACTGTGCTTTGAATAAGTGAAGGATTCAAATGGGTATTCGAACAATGATGCAGAACGGGGTACAGGTTTTTACGTTGGGAGCAGAAGTCGCTTAGTGTTTCTGGAGGAAGGAGAAGAGTGTGGATGCGTGTGGGCTTGCACAAGGGGGAAGTGGGCCGAGTTGTCATGTTCAAGAGGGTGCATGGGATGAAGTATTTTAGAAGGAGTAACCTGTTTGGAAATTGGTATGAGACGAGTTCGGCAATGAGTTCCTTTAAAGTAGAAGCAGCAGAAGGACACGCTGAGGAAGAAAGGGTGAAGGTAGCGGGTATGGGCTTCAAATGGGATAATGGGCCGATATGTTTAATTGGCGAAACAAGATCCGACAGGATCGTATGGACGGGAGCAACACAATGAGACTGACCTGGAGTGAATCCGAGCTCGTTACAATTTATGGCAAAATAAATTGTCTGACTGAATCAAATAACGCAAACCGTTATTTAACGGCTAACACGCAAATGTGAATAAAACTCACCAACTCTGAATAGTTATATTTTTATAATGTATTTTTAGAACTGTTAATCATCTATTGATTGCTGTGTGTTGGTTGATAGATTGAACTGCTAGTCTGTTAGTGAAAATTATATATATATATATATGTAATTATATATATATATATAAACCGTTAAATATTTATATATTGATTCTGCTATTAGAATAATTTATATTGAACTGAAAGTGATGATAATCATATTGTGTAACATCTGTGGATGCAGGGAGACAGGTTGGTGGAATCCGACTGGATTCCTCAATAGTTATTTTATTGTTTTTCATATATTATGATATATGATGTAGTTAAAACCTGTGGTTGATTATATGGGTTTGAATGAGATTGGTCATCGTGAGTTGATGTGTTAAGTACCATAAAATATAGAAAGGGGAAAAGGAGATTTTCAAAGTGATATTGAAATCAGAATATTTATAAACTGGAATATTTATAAATAAGAAATATTTATAAATTTGAATATTTATAAATAGGAGATTTTCAAAAAGGAAATAATTTCAAACAATTTTCTTTTTGAATGGAAAGGCCTGTGTGGCGGGTTTGGGGATTTTCCCGATGCTCCCGATACAAAGGAGGTTATGGCGAATTTTCCCGGAAATTTAAGGAGTTAGAATATATAAAAGATATATTTGTGAAAACCAAATATAAGGGAAATATTTGTGGAAACCAAATATAAAGGAAATATTTATGTAGGAAATATATAAAGTTATAAAGGGAACATTTATTTGAAATAAATATAGGCAAATTGAAAAGGGAAAATCATTTTTAAAGTGAAGAACCGTTACCAAAAGTAAATCTTTAAAAATGAATAAACGTTGTTAAAAGGAACGTAATGAATAACCAGTTAGAGTTAACCAGTTCAGTGGAGTTAACTAGTTCAGTAGAGTTAACCAGTTGGGTTATGTAAGTCGAGTTTACCAGTTGGGTTAAGTCAGTCAAGTTAACCAGTTAGAGTTAACTAGTTAGAGTTAACCAGTTAGAGTTAATCAGTTAGAGTTAATCAGGTAAGTAAATCAGTTAGAGTAAATCGATTAGAGTTAAAATGAACTAGAGTTAATCAAATATAGTTATTTGAGACAGATTTAGTCAAACATAGTATTCAGGATAATTTGCCATCTCGTACGACTGCTAGCGTAATTCGCAGGGCTGTAAATAGCCTACGGCGGTCGGATGTTTCCTGAGGGAGTCAGGCGTAACCATTGTGATCGCTGCGATCTAGAGTCAAGCGAATGGAGTTAAATTGAATATTAGTTATTCGATAGGAGTTAATCAACTTGAGTTAGATTATCGAGATAAGTTAATCGAGTTAAGTTCCTGAGTTAGATTATCGAGATAAGTTAATCGAGTTGAGTTCTTGAGTTAGATTTTCTTGAGTTAGGTTATCGAGATAAGTTAGTCGAGTTAAGTTCGTCGAGTTAAATTAATCGATGTTAGTTTCATCGAAAGGAGTTAATCGATGTTAATTTCAACGAAAGGAGTATCGTTGTTATTTTCATCGAAGGGAGTTATCGATTATAGTTTAATCGAAGGGAGTTATCGATTAGTTAAATCGAAAGGAGTTGTCAAATTTAGTTATTCGAAAAGGAGTTATCGATTTGTTAAATCGAAAGGGAAGATTATCGAATATTGTTTATTCGAGAGGAGATTATCGAATATAGTTATTCGAAGGAGTTATCAATTATTAGTTAATCAAAGTGAGTTATAGAATATTAGTTAAATCGAAGGAGTTATCGAATATAGTTTATTCGATGGAGTTAATCGATTAGAGTGAAATCAAAGGAGTTAATCAAATATAGTTTATTCGAATATAGTAAAGGAGTTAATCGAATATAGTTTATTCGAATATAGTAAAGGAGTTAATCGAATATAGTTTATTCGAATAGAGTTAGAGGAGTTATCGAATATAGTTTATTCGACAGGAGTTAAGTGGATGGGGTTAATCAAATAGAGTTAATCAAATAGAGTAAATCAAATAGAGTTAACCCAATAGGGTCAGTCCAATAGAGTTAATTGAAAAGAGTTAATCGAATATAGTTATTCGAAAGAAAGGTTAAGTAAGGAAGTTAGTTAAACAAATATAAAGTGAACTTTGCCTATTTCAAGGTTAGAAGTGTTGTTCAGTTAAGGTCTGAGAGGTAGTTCCACCCCAACTTGATTGGCTTCGTTTTTAACTGAGGAATGGTTAAGGTTCTGCAGTAAAGGATGGTAATGTGAATTTAGAAATTAAAGAAAATGGTTGAGTTGGCATAGCGATGTTTTATCTAAACATCTATTTAATCCAAACGTAAGAGTTTGGAAATGTTTTCCAAACAGGAATCAGAAATGTTTTCTAAATACAGAAAACAACGAATGGAAATGTTTCCAGTGCTAATAACGTATATTTTCTAAATATAGAAAATAGCAAATGTTGAATATAGGGAAACAAGAGATGTAAAATGAACTAAAGAGATAAATGTTAAATGATGTTTGTTTGATTTAATTTCCATCTGGAGATAATATCGTTGTTTGCACACTTGTTTTCTTTAATAGTTAACTCACAGACTATCGAAGTTTTGACCATTTTTAACGTTGTTAATATGGAGAGACCGGTTGGATTATTATCCAAAGAACCACTCTGTATTGGCATAAGCGTTGCGAATCATATATGCCAAAGATAATTGAAGACGGAGTAAAATGCAAGGGCTATTGTATAAATCTTAGATAACAGTGACTAAGATGGTTATACTGAATAGCGCCTTCGGTTTGTCCAGTCCCAGGACAACTTGTATGGATGAAGGTCTGACAGAGTATATCCAATGGATCGCGTAAGTTGATCTGTTCAAACGTATTCATGTTTAGTGGCAGAGGAATTCATTTCTTTAAGCTGTATACCCGTGTTATTTTTGGATAAATCAATTTGTGATTTGGCGGGTATGATGATGTGACATTCTAAGTGAATAAGGATGACTTGTGTTGATGAATGTCTGACAGAGTATTTCCAGAAAAGTCACGTACATTGATTTCTTCAACTATACCAAGAGTGGAAGCGGAGAAGGAAACTTCTTTAGCTAACACGTAACGTACTGTTGTAGACGCCAATTAGTGATTTTCGATGGATCTGACAATGTGGCAATCGAAGTGAATCTGATGTAATGATAAAGCGTAACCTCAAGCCTCATCAACCGGTAAATGACAAAAATCGGGCAGGCAGCATGGCTAAGTCGGTCGCACCGAAGTAGGGTGTATAATCGCCTATCTAGAGAATATTCATTTGCTTCTTTAATCTATCAATGCTGTCCCATATATATACGGGAACGGTTGCTAATCCCAAACGTTGGTGATATACATTCGATACACTCAAGCAAAATGAGTGGTCGGTCATGTGTGGCTGAGTTACAAGATGTTCTTGTTGAACTCCAGTGTATCGTTCCTAGAGTACACTGATCGGAAGGTGGTTCCATACCTTGTCATAGTTGGAAATCCATTATCCAATACGTGCTTGCGATTTTGAATGTATACTATATATGTAGAACGTGAGATGAAAGCGTTTCTGCTAGTTGATATCTATTTGTACATAGACATTATTATAATATCAAAAGGTTTTTGATATAAAGATATTTTGGATTCTCATAAGGGAAAAACCCATTCCGTTCTGCGGCGTGGTCTTATGAGATATCGTTTACTTGTTCATTTACCTGTTTAAACTGTTTTACTCACACCTGTCCCATGACTGACCCGGAGTTTATTTGTTTAGTTTTCCCTAAACTCATGGGTACCTAATTTTGTACTGGCAATCAAGTAGTCAGGAATTTACAGATATACTGGAAGAGTGTGGAGTAGGAGGCTTCAGGAATATATAGCTATAGTATTTCCGCTGTGTTGTAAGTGCTGTACTCTGATAAGTGCTATTGTATACATAACTGTTATATTTCAAAGTTATGTTATCTGTTATATGTTATTCGTTCCGCTGTGAGGTCCGTGTTACTCTGATGTTGTGTTCTTCTTCTTCTTCTATTCTAAGTTTCTATCTTATCTATCCTCACCCTCTAATTTCTTTCATTAATTACCAGGATTTTTCGATGTTTTGGTTATTGACATCGTGCTTATGTCGATAACCAAAGTCGCTCAAAATCCGGGTCGTTACATATATATAACATAACTTGAAATATACATCTGTACTTGAATATACACATCATTATCAAAGTATAGCACTTACAACACAGAGGAATAATAATAGCTATATAATTCTGAAGCCTCCTGCTCTAGCTCTTCAATGTATCTGTAAATCCTGACTACTTGACTGCTCGTACAAATTTAGGCACCCAAGAGTTCAGGGAAAACAAAATAAACTCCGGGTCAGTCATGGGACTGGTATGAGTAAAACAGTTTAAAACAGTTCAAGCAGGTAAATGATATCTCATAAGACCACGCCGTATAATGGAACGGGTTTTTCCCTTATGAGAATCCAAATTATCTTTATATCAAAACCTTTGATATTATAATAATGTCTATCAACCACAATATATTAATCATCAAGCAGAAATGCTTTCATCTCACGTTCTACATATATATTATACAATCAAAACAACAAGCACGTATTGGGTAATGGATTTCCAACTATGAAAAGGTATGGAACCACCTTTAGCTAGTGTACCTCTAGAAAGGAATACACTGGGTTCAAGAAGAACATCTTGCAACCCGGCCACATATGACCGACCACTCATTTCGCTTGAGTGTATCGAATGTATATCACCAAAGGTTGGGATCAGCAACTATTTCCCAAATGGGACAGTATCGACAATAGATTTTAGAAATAAATGAAACTCTAGATCAGGTGATTATACAGCCTAATAGGTGCGACCTACATAGCCATGCTGCCTGCCCGATTTCTGTCATTTACCGGATGATGATGCTAGAAGCTACGCTTTATTATCACACCAGATTCACTTTGAATGCCAAATCATCAAATCCATCCAATCACCAATTGACGTACTCAACAATACATTATGTGTTAGCTAAAAGAAGTTTCCTTCTCCGCTTCCACTCTTGGTACGGTTGGAGAAATAAATATACGTGATCGTCTGGAAATACTCCATCTTCAATTATCTTTGGCATATATGATTCGGAACGCTTATGCCAATACAGAGTGGTTCTTTGGATAATGATCCAACCGGTCTCTCCATATTAACAACGTTAAAATGGTCAAAACTTCGATAGTCTGTGAGTTAACTATCAAAGAAAAACACGTGTGCAAACAACAATATTATTTCCAAATGGAAATTCTATCAATCAATCATCAATCATATATATATCTATCTATATATATATATATATATATTCATATTTTCCTTGTTTCAATATTTGATTACGTTTCTGATTCTATTTGGAAAACATTTCCAAATCTTCTATACTTGGATTTAAACAGATGTTTAAATCAACATCGCGACGACAACTCAAACAACTTTACTTATTTACTAAATTCACTTAACCACTTTCACTCTCGACCCTTACCCATTTCTAAATTAAAAATTAAGTCAATCAAGTTGGGGTATAATTACCTCTCAGATCTTAACTGAACAACATTTCAAATCTAGAAATAGGGTAAGTTCATCTTTTAACTCTTTAACACCTCCTTACGAAATTCTCTTTCGAATAATCTCTATTCGATAACTCCTCCTTTCGAATAAACTATATTCGTTTAACTCCTTAAATTCTATTCAAATAAACTATATTCGATTTAACTCCTTTTATTTAACTCTATTCGAATAAACTAATATTCGATTAACTTAGTTTGCCTAACTCTATCTCAATTAACTCCTATTGAATAACTAATTCGATAACTCTAATTGAATAACTGATATTAAATTAACTCTACTTGTCGACTTACCCTTATTCACTAACTTTATATTCTTTATAAAGATTTCCTTCTACAGCGTTTATTCAGTTATAATGATTACCTTCTACAGCGTTTATTCAGTTATAATGATTACCTTCTACAGCGTTTATTCCTTAATAATGATTACCTTATTCACTTATAATGATTACCTTCTATAGCATTTATTCCTTATCTATTTGTTTACTTAACAAATAACTACTCCCTTTTTCCATTCTATTTATTTAACAAATTAATATTTCTTCTTTTCTTTTCTATTTATTAACAAATAAATATTCCTCTTTTCTTTTCTATTTGTAACTGTTTTACAAATATCTCCTTTTAAATCTCTATCCTATTTGTAAGTGGTTTACAAATATTTCTTTTCTATTCATTTGACAAATATTTTTCCTTTACATTTGTTTTACTAATATTTCCTTTATATTTGATTTCAAATATATCTCCTTTATATTTGATTTCAAATATATCTCCTTTTACTTTTAATTAACAAATAAATTCCTTCTATATTTGATTAGCAAATAAATTCCTTTATATTTGATTAACAAATAAATTCCTTTATATTTGATTAACAAATATATTTCTTTTATTCAAAATCCTTTTTCTTTTATAATATAAAATCCATTGATTTTATATAAATAAATTATTTCCAAAATATACTTTGAAAATCCCTTTTCCACGTTCTGATATTTCTTATGGTATTTAACACGCCATATAACAACGATGAATATCGTCTAAACACATATAATCAATGTCAGAGTATATATCACATTATATATCATAATAAATAAATCGCAGTAAAATAAATGTTGAGGAATCCAATTGGATTCCTCCATGCTGTTTCCCTGCATCACAGATGTTAAAAAATAAAATTAACATCACTTTCAGTTCCATATGATATATTCTGTTAAACAGAATCAATATATAAATTGAACTAACTGACTAGCAGTTTAATCAAACCATCAACACACAGTCAATCAGCCAATTTCTAACAGTTCTAAAAATATAACACGAAATTATAAATTGTTCAGAGTTAGTGAAATTTACTCACATTGGTAGTTCATCGTTAAAGAACGATAAACTGTTGTTTGATTTGAATCAAACAGTTCATTTCGCCCTAAATTCAAACGAGCTTCATTCCACTTCTAGTCAGCTTCATTGGGTAGTGTCCGTCCATACGATCCTGTCGGATCTTGTTTCGTGATATTCTGACATCGTTTTATTTGTTGCGGCCCAAATGACTTTAACCTGAGACCCGCTACACACACCGCATCTTCCCAGTATGATTTGTGGAAACCGCACTGTGCTTCTGTGTACCAAACCGTTATGAAACTCTTCTTTTATTTTCTTTTTCTTTTCTTTTTTTCTCTTTTGGGCTTTCTGCTAATCAAATAAAAACCCTTTCCCTTTTTAAATAAGGCCCAGCCCACGCCTTTGTTTATCAAATTTCGCACCTGCAAAACACCCCCACTGCAAAACGTTTTCACTTGCCAAACGTTTTCCATCCATTTACCACAAAATTCCCTTTTTATTTTCCCTCTTCCTTCTTATAGCATTTGGGCTTTCCAGCACGGCCCACTACCCAACTTAGAGACCCAAACCCGCGTGTTGAAGCCATCTTCCCCAACTTATGAACACCACACCCCTGTTACTTCAAAATGCCACGTTCCATACAAAACACAACAGCTCCATATCTGATGTCCTCCTTCCCGATTGAAATGATACGCCCAGCACCCATTTTCATGAACAAAAGAAAACTGTTAGCACCCTTCTTCACCCAATGTTAAAACGCACGCCTACATTGATGTACTCCCCCATCTCTCTTTTACTTCACCACTGAAAAAACAACCTGCTCCCCAAACACTTACGTACAGCATCCCCTCCATTATTTCCCGCAACACAAAGCCATCCTCCAGTACACCAATTTCTGCAACCCCTCCTGTGTCTTGACCTTCCGAAGCATGTCTTCTCCCCCTTCAAACAAAGTAAATGCGAGCTCCTTATACTTCACTGACGGTCCCTCCCCTTTCACCCATTCACACAAACTAACACCCGCGTCTTGCTCCTTTATCGTTGCCACTTCAGTAAACTCCATCTCCTTCTACAATGAAATGTCGGTCCTAGGATTTCCAGTACCCCTTTTTCCTTTCAGTACTTGTATATATATATATACGAATCCGTATTTATGTGGATCGGATTTCTTTTCTCTTTTTAGTTTGCAGAAAACTAAGTGGTGGCCGGGATTTGTTCGAAGAGAATGAAGAGATCATTAGGTTAAACTATGTGAATTGGGTACTTATAGTATTTAGTTTTGCTTTTCTCCATTGATTAAGATTGCTCCATGTTATTTTGGGTTTTTCTTGTTAGAACTTGCGGTTGGAAAAAGGAAACCGTTGGCTTGAACTTGACCTTGGGTTTTTGTCTTAAGGGGATGAGACAAATGCTTATTTATTTTTAAATGGACGTCATACGAAATTTCGCCTACTACGAACTGCTACCGACAGAAATACAGATACCGTTTAGATGATTAAAGCGCTATCATTCCAGAAATATAATAATATCGGTAGGTTGACTCATATTGTGAAACCCGGAAATCACTGATTAAGGGTGAACAATACTCCAAATAAAAAGTTGCTTATTAAATTAATTAAAAATTACAGTAAAATTCTAAAAATTAAATTATCGTTATGTCCCAAAAGAACCTTGTCTAAATTCAAACCCGATCTCTAGTTATATCGAATAAACTGATATGGTCGATAAACGATTATATAGCGACTATTTTAAAATTTGATTTGAACATATCTCAAAATCTACACGACGAAATCCCGATTTTTCTCTTCCACTAGAAAGATATACTCCACCAACTCCACACGTTTCTTGATTCACAGGAATACGGCTTAAAACGAAACCTGTACATTCAGTTGAAGTTCGAATCGCCAATTTACGAACTACAGCGCCATTTCGAGCTCGTTTTTAATTATAATATAATTATACATTCAAACTATCGTTCAAATAATATATTCGTTATTCAAATTCAATTTCAAGCTGAATTAAATATCACAGATGATCCAGTTCACACCATATCGCTATTTCGACCAATTCTGATTATTTCAGAATTAAATATATTATTAAATTATTATTTTAATTAAATATTCACCATTATTTAATTCCACGACCATTAAATTCACTATATCACTATTTATATAATCAAATAAATTAATTTATAATACCTCTGCCAATGCGGGTCATTACACCACCCAAACGATGTGAAGACCCTCGGTCTTCAACCACTGTCTTCATCTTCGACGTATCATCGAATCGGTTATTCAGAATGGGTATAAACTCGGTCTTTCCGAATAACCCACATATATAATAAACAAATGTTACACAAACACAACATATGCCTCATTCCAATTTAGAATATTCTTTTATTCAAATATTCACTTTCTTAGGGAAAGGTTCCCATTAATTTTATCAAAGATAAATTCTTTAATCTTCTTTTGGATATCATTTCAAACCATTTAAAGTTTTCCAAACTAGTCGGGATTAGCGAACCACACCGAAGTAATTATTTATTTAATTTCCCAATCCCAACCTATTTATCCCTTGGAGAAAAACTGGTAATACTCCATATCTAACACCACGGTGTTATCGGTAAAATTAATTACCATTTCACGTTCAAATCTAGTTAAAGATTTAACTATCGCTTGGAGCTAAACTGGTGATACTCCATTCTCGATCATTTCAATATAATTAAAGATTCATTAAAACTCCACTTAGTTTTAATCTTTAACTGGGTTAAAGAACCGATGTCATTTAAAACACGTTTCACGATAAACCCAAATCACATCCCATTGTCAATCGGGTTAAAGAACAAGTGTTATTTAAAACACCGCACACGATAAACCCAAAAACCAATTTAGTTTCAATTCCAATTAAATACTAATTAACTGGACAATTTCACTAAATCTTAATTAAAAGATTTATTCTTTTCTAAACTGAGTTCAAAAACAGTGTTATTCAAGACACTGTTCATGACGAACCCAAAATCCAATTCGATATTAAATATAAGGCTCTGAATAGAAAATATAACGGATTATATTCAATATCGAATTCTGAAACCAACAAATATCATACTGGAAATAACGATATAAAATATACCTTTTAAATTTCCATAACAATACTTGTATAATCACGAAATCCAACACCGAAATATTCCGAAGATAATTTCGATTCAAATCCATTCCAATTCACATATTGGAAATTATGGTTATTTTTAAAACCCCATCTCAATCCCCTTTATTTCTTTAAAAATAATTGGATTCTAATTCTATTTAATAACTAGTTCAATTTGATAAAAATTTATTTTTATCTTTTCAAATATTGAGTTTTTCATCCTAATTCTTCCCAAATCATTTATTATGATTTTACACAAATTATTAATATTTTTAATAATTTTATCAAGGCCCGCACAGTCGATTTCCATCAACGGTCGTCGAACTGCACTTACAACGACCTTTTCCAAATTTGATTTGGACATAATTCCAAATCCAGCCGTTAGATTTCAAATTTCTTACTATCGTTAGAAAGCTTTTTCCGATAGAACCCAACGGTTCCGGTTTTAGGAGAATCCGACGGTCGGATCTCCCGTAACATCAATTCGAAGTCAATGGTCGAAATTCGCGAACGGCCGTGGCGCGTTCTATTCAGGCCATTAATATATATAATATATATATTTCATTCAAAACGTATTTTATAATTCGTTTTAAATTCGTTTTCAAAACGGTTTCAACTTCATATTCAATTTCAAATCAAAATTGAATATTCCATATCATTAACATATAGATGATAATATTTTCAAAACGTTATATTTTGATATCACTTCTTTTCGCCATTCATTATAAATAACGAATAAAATCGATATAACTATCGTTCACGTCAAAATGGCGCATATCTATTCAACGCGGCTTTTACTCAACACATGACTGTTTATTCAATTCAACACATGAATATTTATCTTATTCAACACATGAATATTTTCTCATTCAACACATGAATATATATTTTATTATATTCTTTAGTTTCCAAATTGGAATGAGGCACAATCAATTACCATATAATGTTACTTATATGGATTCCATACAACACATGTATATGATCACAATGGTAAACAATCAACCATCATCAAAAGTGCTTTCTACCACTGTATAAGCATTAAAATAAATTAATAACGCTTATACAGCCTGTCAACCAACCGATCGACATACCACTAAACAGTTGGGATTAGTGAACGTCGATATCATCCCAACACCCGTTTGGGGTTTTAATCAACAAACACATATTTTATTTGTGCAGTTGGGCAATATGTAAAATTTATCATCCCAATCAATATCAGTCAAATCAGTGTACATAAACAAATCGTCTGATTTGTAAATGAATATTTACTTTCAACCAATGAAATTTTTATAACACTTTTTAGAAAATTCCGGCAGCATAACGGCACGATACCAGAACCGGGATAAGTTCTAGCCTTATCCCTCGCCTCATAATGGCGTGCGTCATATACAAACCAATTTTATTTCTATTTATTTATCAAATCACGCAGAACATCCAAATAAATAAATACTCAACTACCTCAATGCCTTTACGGCGCCACAAGTGGCTATTCGCGGAGTACAGATCCCTGTGTGGGTAATCTCCATACATCGCTTTCAATAAATGTGATTGTGCGAATTCGAGTGTTGAACTCCATGTAATTCAAATAAAAAACTTTACTAGAAATTTTTTATTTATTTACAGTGAGGAGTTCTCACCTTTGGGTTCCACTCCGCCATTCTTTATTTCTGAACGGTTCGGATTTTGCTTTGATTACTGTTGGTTTCATCGCAATCTATTTCACTCTGTTCATAATAAAAATCACATTTTTATTATTCATTTTTATCTATAAAAATCATATTTTTACATTGCTACTTCTTTTAAAAAATCTAATACTTTTAATTTCAAAAATCACATCTTTTTGTTCGTAAAAATCATAACTTTACGTCTTATAAATCATAGCTTTATAGGAAAAATCAAGTCTTTACCCTTGATAAAAATCACGTCTTTTACTAAATAAAGATCACGCCTTTTTATTTCCAAAAATATAATCTTTCCTTTATAAAAAAAATCAGATCTTTATCTAAGTAAAAATCTTTCCTTTATCTAGTTAAAGATCTCAACTTTCACTAATTAAAAATCTAAACTTTTTACTTTTAAAAATCATAGCTTTTTAAACGATGTAGATAAATAAACAAATCACATTTTAATTTTTATAATGTTATATATATACTGAAAAGAAATTTAAATAATATGTTAAAAAAAAACTCACATTTCCGATGTAAAAACCGTATCTTTGCTAGACGAGGGGCCCATATTGGCTGTGGGTGGTCGGTGGAGGGCTGGACAGGTCGTGCAGGTGGAGGGGGTGGCACACTGTGGCGGTTTTTGGTGGAGCATGGGGCTAGGGCTTCTTAGAAGGAGAAGAGGAAGGGGTGTAGGCGGAGCAGGGTGAGTCGCAGCGTCGACGGCGGCCTATAAGTGGCGGCGGTGGGCCATAGTTCGTCGAAGGCGATCGATTTGGGTGGTGGGGCCATGGGTTTTGGGTTTTCGAACGGAAGGAGGTTGGAGGAGCATCAGAGGAAGGGGGAGGTCGCGGCGCACTGTCAGAGGTGGAGGGGGTCGTCGTCGCTGGCGGCGCGGCTAGGGTAAGTGGGAGCGATCAAATTTTTTTTTTGAAACTAATTTTGGCGGGGAGAGAGATTGGTAAAGGGGGGTTATATTATAATTAATTAATTATTTAATTTAATTCTCCCATAGTTGACTTTTCATCCGAACCCTAAACGGCACCCAACGACTATCGTCCCTAGCCAATTACCCCCATTCCGAACACAATGGGGTATGTTTCGTAAGCCAATTCGCTTGTTACAATCAATTTCTGTTCAAATTAAAATATAAATCTTTATATATTCCATTTAAACGCACATTTCAATTTACCGGGGCCACATACAATCTCTAAAAATTCCACAAAAATTATTTCTAGCTTCGTATTGACGATACGGTCCTAACAAAACTAATTTTGCTAAATTCCGAGACAGTTTAAAAAATGGCCATTTTCTGGTCGGTCGAAATTGACCGAAACTGTCAAAACACGTTTTCTTGTGCCACGCTCACATATTAATCCCAAAAATTATGAATTTTGGAATCTAGCAATAATTTGACATTCCGAATCCAACAAAAGTGATTTCTTCGAAAACGAAGGTCGTTTGCAAAATGGCTATTTTTAAGGGCCTCATATATATTAAAATATATATAAACTCCATAGCGACTTTTCTGAATTCTAAACTGGACATATCTTACACTTTAAAAAGTAAAATCTCAGTTTCTTACCTTTGTTTGAAAGATATCGTTAAACAGATTCGAATATTTCTTGTTTCGTTCAATTCCGTCTTATATTGAATTCTATATATTCCTTTGAAATTTGAAATCGAATTTTCGAACTACCACGCCATTTCAGGCTCGTTATATAATTAAAATAAATTTATTCGTTCTAACTTTGATTTAGATAAATTTTTCGTCGTTATTATTTAAAATATTCGTTTTAAATAATCAAAATTCATAAAAATCGCAAAAATAAATATTTTAAATTAGCTCAGATTTTCCAGGTTGTTACAAAAATGGTCAAAAACTTCGATAGTCGGTGAGTTAACTATCAAAGAAAAACAAGTGTGCAAACAACGACATTATTTCCAAATGGAAATTATATCGATCAATCATCATTTAACATTTATCTCTTTAGTTCATTAATTTACTTATCTTATGTTTCCCTATAATTTAAATTCTTATTTCCTATTATCAGAAAAAATTTCTGATTTTTACTTGGAAAACATTTCCAAAAAAACTCCTTCACGATCAAACCTTAACATTCCATAGTTAAGAAGGAAGTCAATCAAGTTGGGGTATAATTACCTCTCAGACCTTAACTGAACAACCTTTTAACTTCGAAATGGTCAAAGTTTATCTTTTAATCTCTTACAACTTCTTTACATCTCTCTCGGATTCTATTTACGAATCCACTTCTTTATTTAAAACATTGGTTATAACAATAACGTTATAATCCCTACTTCTGAAATATCTAACTTAACATCTAACTTTTATTCTTTAATTTGAATAATTAACCTAACAACTAATTTATTTATAAATAAATAAATCTTGATTTAAAAACTGGAAAGTAAATAATACTTTCCCGAATTCGATATAATCGAATTCGACGTATAACTCTCTTTCGAGAAATCTCTATTTGATTAACTCTTCTTCGAACAACCTATATTCGATTACTCTCTTCGAATAACTTATATTCAATTAACTTACTTCAAATAACTTATATTCGATTAACTCACTTCGAATAACTTATATTCTATCTCTTTCCCTCGAATAAGCTATATTTGATAATCTCCTTTGATTAAACTATAATCGATAGCTCCTTTCGATTTAACTTTCATCGTTTAACTCCTTTAACTCTATTCAAATAAACTATATTCGATTAACTCCTCTCGATTAAACCAAAATCGATTACCTCCTTTCGAATAACTAAATTCGATTAACTCAACTCGACGAACTTAACTCGACTAACTTAACTCGACCCGATTAACTCGACTCGACTAACTCGACTTACTTAATTCGACTCGATTAACTCGACTCGATTAACTCGACTCGACTAACTCGACTTACTTAGTTCGACCAACTTGATTCGATTAACTAGGCTCGACTAACTCGACTTACTTAGCTCGACCAACTTGATTCGATTAACTAGGCTCGACTAACTTGGTCGACCCACTCGATTCGACTAACTTGGTTTGACTAACCATACTCGATTAACTCAACTTATTTAACTTAACTTAATTAACTCTTATCGAATAACTTAACTTGATAATCTAACTCGATAACTCGACTTGATTAACTCTTATCGACTAACTAATATTCGATTTAACTCCATTCGCTTGACTCTCAATCGCAGCGATCACAATGGTTACGCCAGATTCCCTGAGGAAACATCCGACCGCCGTAGGCTATTTACAGCCCCGCGAATTACGCTAGCAGACGTACGAGATGGCAACTCATCGTGAATAATTTTGTTTGACTAACTCTATCACAAATAACTATATTTGATAACTCTACTTCAAATAAATGGTATTCGATAACCTAACTTGATTATCTTAACTCGATAACTCAACTCGATAATCTTAACTCAATAACTCAACTCGATTATCTCCTTTAACTGATTTTGATTAACACATTGATTTACTCATTTGGTTAACTCTGTGTCCATATTCAGTTTCAAATATCGATGTTGAAATCGATTCTTACTTCTCTATATAAGTCCTGACTTATATATTCTATTTATCCAATGATAAATACTTACTTAATCTATAAATATTATTTATAAATAAATATGCCCCATTTTCTTGTTTACTTCTTCATATAAGTTCAGACTTATATATCTCTTTATTTATCAAAAGATAAATATTTCCTTTAATCATATCTTATTTGTTTTCCAAATAAATATCCCTTTCAATTCTATTTGTAAATGGTTTACAAATATTTTCCTTCTCAATTCTATTTGCAAATGGTTTGCAAATATCTCCCTTTCAAATTCTATTTGCAAATGGTTTGCAAATATTTCCTATAAAATATCTTATTTATTTATCCTAAATAAATAACCCCTTTATTATCTTATTTTCTAAATAAATAAATAATTCACTTAACATGTCCTATTTATATAAATAAATGTCTCATTTAATACCTCCTAATTATTTAACAAATAAATATCTCATGTTTATCTTATTCTACTTATTCAATAAATAAATATCTCATTAACTTATCTTATTTATTTATCCTAAATAAATAATTCACTTTATAAATATTCCATTTATAAAGATTACCCTTCAGTTATAATTCCACTTAACAATAATCCCTATTTATAAATATTCCATTTATAAATAAGTTCCATTTATAAATATCTCCATTTATAAAATCTTTGTTGATTTTATAAATATTTTCTCTTTTATAAAATCCTTTGATTTTATAAATATTCCCTTTCAATATAACATTGAAAATTTGCTTTTATAATTATTCTATTTATTTTCCCAATAAATATTCCTCTTTATAAAATCCTATGATTTTATAAATACTTTATTTTCAAATATTTCCTTTTATAAAATCAGTTGCTTTTATAAAATTCCTTTAATTCAATATACATTGAAATATTTCTTTTTACATCCCAGGGTTTCTTATGATATTAAAAATATCGAATAACAATGATCAACAACATTTTAACACACATAATCCATAACCGATTATATATCACATCATATATCAAAATATATGAAAAACAGTAAAATAGATGTTGAGGAATCCAGTCGGATTCCTCCAACCTGTTTCCCTGCATCACAGATGTTGAACAACACGAGTATAAAATATTCTGATAAACAGAATCAATATTAGATTAACGATTTATATATATATCGTTATCGATGATTTTTATCAATACACAAACAACTCAACCAAACAGTTAACACACAACAATCAGTCATCATTTATCAGTTCTAAATATACGTTATAAAAATAGAACTGTTCAGAGTTGGTGAGTTTTACTCACATTACACGTTAACCGTTAAATAACGATTTGCGTTAGTCGATCCTGATCAGAAAATTTATTTCGCCATAAATTGTAACGAGCTCGAATCCACTCCTAATCAGTTCCAGTGCGTAGCCGTCGTCCATATGATCCTAATGGATTCGACGGTTCGAAATTCTGATATTGTATGACCCCAATATTAACTTTACAAGTTCAGATACTAATAAAATAAAAATAATTTAAATTTAATAAAGTGGACTCAGCTTTTCTTTCCCTCCGACCCATTTCAAATCTTGCCCAAACCCCCTCCCCTCAATCCATCTTCCCGAATACTACATAGGAACGACGCAAGCCTCTTCACCATTTCCTGAACTTCCATCACCTTACTCTCCTCTTTCCTCCCATTAAAAATCCAACTAAAATCACTAAAATTTACCTCTTCCTCTACTCTCTCTCTTCATACCATTCAAACACAACTCGGTGATCCCGCTGGAAACCCATCGACAGCTCCTTCACGTTGACCGTAGCAAATGGATCGACACATTTTTGCGTCGAGTTCCACAAATAAACAACACGAGCATCCTAACTTCACTAGAAACCAAAATATGAACTCAAAATCGAGGATCGATGCGAGTATAACCCAAAATCGCGAACCCTAGATCTTCGCTGTGTACTAAGAACTTCGAGAAATAGAACTAAGCCTAGCATAATTCACCTCATGATGAAGGGGCCGATCTCAGGAGCATACAAAAACAAGTTTCATGATTTAAAACTTCTTCTTTGAATTTTAATTGATTTTCAAAGAGGAATTTTGTTCACACCATGTAACAACCCAGAAAATCTGAGCCAATTTAAAAAATTTATTTTGGCGATTTTAATGAATTTTGATTATTTTCAATAATAACGACGAAAAATTTATTTAAATCGACGTTAAAACGAATAAATTTATTTTAATTATATAACGAGCCTGAAATGGCGCGGCAGTTCGAAAATTCGATTTCGGATTTCAAATGAATATACAGAATTCAATATAAGTCAGAATTGAACGAAACAAGAAATATTTGAATCTGTTTGATCATATCTTTCTAACGAAGCTGAGAAATTGAGATTTCACTTTAGAGGTGGAAAGATATGCCCAGTTTAAAATTCAGAAAAGTCGCTATGGAATTTATATATATTTTAATATATATAAAGCCCTTAAAAATGAAAATTTTGCAAACGACCTCAGAATTCGACGAAACCACTTTTGTTGGATCCGGGACGCCAAATTATTGCTAGGTTTCAAAATTCATAATTTTTTGAATCAATTTGTGAGCGTGGCACAAGAAAACGTGTTTGAACAATTTCAATTGAATACCATCGACTGAAAAATGGCCATTTTTCAAACGGTCTCAGAATTCGACGAAATTAGTTTTGTTAGGACCATGTCGTCGATACGAAGCTATAAATAATTTTTCTGTAATTTTTAGAGTCCGTATGTGGCCCCGGTAAATTGAAATGTGCGTTCAAATTGAATATATATAGATTTAAATTTTAATTCGAACAGAAACTGATCATAACAGCCGAATTGGGTTACGAAACATATCCCATTGTGTTTAGAATAGGGGTAATTAGCTAGGGACGACAGTCGTTGGGTTCAATTTGGGGTTCGATAGAAAAGTCAACTTTTTGAATTTAAAATTAAAATTAAAAAAAAATATTCACTCCCTCACCACTCTCTCTCTCTCCCCTCAGATATGAAAACGAGAAAAAAAACCTGCGTTCAAACACCGTCGCGGCCCCTTGCTCCGGCCACCCACCACAGGCCGCGCCCCCCTCAGCCACCATCGGCCTTTCCCCCTCCCGACGCCGCCGATGGCCCCTACTCCCCCCCCCCCCCCCCGCTCCTCTAGCCAAACCGAACCACAACAGCCCTGAAAATCGCCACCACCAGTTCTGCTCTGACCGCCGCCGCCTCGGGATGGACCCCCACAGCCAGACCGACCTCCCCTTCGCCTCCCATGGCCTCCTCCAACGCCATTCCGACAGTAAAACCCCCTCCCTTTCCTCCTTCGAGTGCAAAACCCCCCTTTTCCCTTGTGAACCCGCTGAACCCCGAGCCCCACAACCCAACGCCGATCACCTCTGCGCCCCAGCGCCGCCACTCTCCCTTCTCTTCACCCCATCAACAATTAAACCCAAGTAAGTTTTATTTTGATTTACATTTAATTTAATTTCATTTTTTATCCATATAAAAACGTAGAGTATAGAAATACGATTATTATTTACTTGAAGGAATGATCTTTATACATGAAAAAATATAGATTTTTAGAAAGAAAAGGATAGATTTTTAGAAAGAAAAGGAAAGATTTTTAGAATGAAAAAGAATGGATTTTTAGAAAAGGGAAAATATTGGATTTTTGTAAATAAAAAATGATTCGATTTTACATAGAAAAAGATTGGATTTTTAACATAGAAAAGATAGGATTTTTAGCTACATAAATCAATGATTTTAAATTACATAAAGATGTGATGTTTATGTTGATAAAAATATAATTTTTAACCCAAGAAGAAAATAAAAATATAATTTTTAGTTCATGAAGAAGTGTGATTTTTATAGAGAAATCTTTGCATATAAAAATATGATTTTTATATGAAAGAGAATATAATTTTATTCATGTAGAGCAGTAAAAGTACGATCTTTGCGTATAAAGATTTGAAATAAAAAAATATGATTTTTATGTACATGAAGTGATAATAAAATTGTGATTTTTACTATGAACAACGTATAAAGGATTGCATTGGATTTCGAGCAAATCCAGGCCATTCAGAAATTCAGAAATGAAATGGCGGAGTGGATCCCAAAGGTGAGAACTTCTCACTCAAATTTAATTTCTAGTAAAAAATATATGCTAGGATGCTGACGGTGCTTAGTAGCCCCCGACACCCGTCGTCCACAGACCATGGACGGCTTGTTTGTTTGATTGTGTGTTTGAATTTGATTGTGTGCTTGAATTTGGTTTGGTTGATTGGATAATTTGGTTAGGGAATTGAAATGAATTGGTTAGAATTGGTATGTGTATGGCGCGGGCCATTGGTAGATTGGGGATAATGCTAGACTTTATCCCGGACCTAGTATCGTGCGTTATGCCGCCGAAAGTTTCTAAAAAGTGTTAGAAAAATTTAGCTAAGGAAAAATATTATTTTAGCTTAAAATGGCGATAAATAAAATAAATATTCATATACAAACCGGATGGTTTGTTTATGTACACTTATTTATCTGATATTGATTGGAACGATAAATTTTACACATCGCCCAACTGCACAAATAATAATCTGTGTTTGTTGTTTGAAACCCCACACGGGTATTGGGATGATATCTAATGTACACTAGTCCCAATTGTATAGTTGTCTGTCGATCGATAGGTTGGCAGACAATCGTGTGGTGCACTTTGATTGATGGTTGATTATTTATCGTTGCTATTATATACATGTGTTGTATGAATCCATATAATTAACCTTATATAGAAATTGATTAGGTCTCATTCGAATTTGGAAAAAAATAAAGTATATTTTGAAATATATATTCATGTGTTGAAATAAAATATATATTCCTGTGTTGAAATAAAATATATATTCATGTGTTGAAATAAAATATATATTCATGTGTTGAATAGAATAAACATTCATGTGTTGAGTAAAAGCCGTGTTGAATAGATATGCGCCATTTTGACATGAACGATATTTATATCGATTTTATTCATTTTTATAATGAATATCCAAAAGAAAGTGATTTCAAAATAAAATATTTTGAAAATATTACCATTTATATAATAATGATATAGAATATTCAATTTTGATTCGAAATTGAATATGAAGTTGAAATCGTTTTGAAAACGAATTTAAAACGATTTATAAAATACGTTTTGAATTGAAATCATTGAAATATATATAATATATATATATTATATATAATAAATGGCCTGAATAGAACGCGCCGCGTCGCGGCCGTTCACGAATTTCGACTATTGACTTTGAATTGATGTTGCGAGAGATCCGACCGTCGGATTCTCCTAAAACTGGAACCGTTGTGTTTGTATCGAAAAGAGATTTCTAGAGAATATAAGAAATTTGAAATCTAACAGTTAGATTTGGAATTATGTCCAAATCGAATTTGGAAAAGGTCGCTGTAAGTGCAGTTCGACGACCGTTGATGGAAATCGACTGTACGTGCCTTGATAAAATTAATAAAAATATTAATAATTTGTGTAAAATCATAATAAATGATTTGGGAAGAATTGGGGTGAAAAACTCAATATTTGAAAAGATAAAAATATATTTTTATCGAACTGAACTAGTTATCAACTAGAATTAGAATCCAATTATTTTTAAAGAAATAAACGGGATTGAAAATGGGTTTTAAAATAACCAGAATTTCCAATATATGAATTGATATGGATTTGAATCGAAATTATCTTCGGAATATTTCGGTGTTGAATTTCGTGATTATACAAGTATTGTTGGGGAAATTTGTAAGATATTTTATATCGTTATTTCCAATACGATATTTGTTGGTTTCAAAATTCGATATTGAATATAAGCCGATATATTTTCTATTCAGAGCCTTATATTTAATATCGAATTGGATTTTGGGTTTGTCGTGAACGGTGTCATTACTAACACTGTTCTTGAACCCAGTTTAGAAAAGAATTAATATTTTAATCAAGATTTAGTGAAATTGTCCAGTTAATTAGTGTTTAATTGGAATTGAATTGAAATTGATTTTTGGGTTTATCGCGAATGGTGTTTATAAATAACACTTGTTCTTTAACCCGATTAACAATGGGATGTGATTTTTGGGTTTATCGTGAACCGTGTTTTAAATGACATTGGTTCATTAACCCAGTTAAAGATTAAAACTAAGTGGAGTTTTAATGAATCTTTAATTAGATTGAAATGATCGAGAATGGAGTATCACCAGTTTTGCTCCAGAGCGATAGTTAAATCTTTAACTAGATTTGAACGTGAAAAGGTAATTAATTTTACCGATAACACTGTGTTGTTAGATATGGAGTATTACCAGTTTTGCTCCATGGGATAAATAGGTTGGGATTGGGAAATAAAATAAATAATTACTCTGGTGTGGTTCGCTAATCCCGATTAGTTTGGAAACCCATAATACGGTTTGAAATGATATTCAAAGGAAGATTAAAGAATAAATTTAAAAGAATTTATCTTTGATAAAATTAATGGGAACCTATTCCCTAAGAAAGTGAGTATTTGAATAAAAGAATATTCTGAATTGAAATGAGGCGTATGTTGTGTTTGTGTAACATTTGTTTATTATATACACGGGTTATTTGAAAAGGCCAGGTTTATACCCATTCTAAATAACAGATTCGATGATACATCGAAGATGAAGACGCTGGTTGAAGACCGAGGGTCTTCACATCGTTTGGGTGGTTACTGATGATCTTGATTGGGCTATACACCCAAGAGGAGGGAATCAGTTGGTGATCGTCTAGACGTACTTGGAGATCGACAGATATGCGAGGAAAGTGCCCCCGGTTTCGTTCAGACCCAGAACGAACTTGTATGGACTGTGTGTCTGACATTGGATTTTATTCTGTGTGATTGATTTCTATTAAATATATATATCTGTTTGGCGGCGGAGAATTTATTCTCTCGCTTAACGCCCTTCTCTACGACGTACGAGCTCAGAGGTTATATATTGATGGATATCAATCGCATGGAGTGAATTGCCTGTGTGGCATGCCTAAGCGGCAAATGATCAAGGCTTCTGTTGAAAAGTAAAGTCTTGTGGTTGATGATCAAAGCACGGCCTGTGTGGCGTAGCTTTGTGTAGCGTTTAATTCGCGAGTTTCACACCCGGTATGAACCAAAAACGGGAGAAAGGACTCAGGAAGAGCATGCGTCTCTTTCTAGCTAGAGGTTGTGTCGATGCTTAAACTGGCTGACATTTATGTACTTTTCACCTGTGTGGTTGTTGCTGTTGCGAGGCACCTCGGATATGGAGTCATTTGGCTCATTTACGCCCCATAGGGCGGGGAGACATAGTGTTCAGGATTTCGTCTAATCCACATCGAGTGGACCGACCCTGATGTTCCTAGGGACGATGCGTTCTGTTCTTGAGACATGGTAGACTAGATTGTCTCGAATCGGTGAGGATCTTGCGCCTAGCCTCGGTTCATACCATAAATGATAACCTAATTTCCAATACGACATTTTGTGATTATGATTGTAGAGCCTAGTATTGGCGACATGATAGATGGTACCCATGCCGCCTATGATTGATACATTTATATTTGAGGTGTTTTATTCACTTATAGTAATAATAAAAGATTAAATTTCGCGTATCAAGCATTCTTTGGCTATTATAAGGTAAAACCCTATCCCTCGGCTTGCGTTGCATTGTGTGATGGGACCTGGGTCTTATAATAGCTTCATTGTTCTTTATTTAGCATTGCGCTGTTGGTTATATGCACTGGTATTCCTGAGGGTAAACCCGTTCCGTGTTATACGGTGTGGTCCCTTGATTTACCCAATTTTAAAATAAAGATTATTAACTAGTTTAGTTCTCACACCAGTCACATGACTGACCTGGAGTTTATTGTTTTAACCTAAACTCTGGGTGCCCTTATTTTCCGCACGGGCAGCTAGTAGTTTCGGTTTTGCAGATTTATATTCACAGGATTCTGGTTTACAGCTGGAATGATATTCGGGAAGCTTTGTATCCGTGTATCTCTTTCAGTTGTACTTTGTATTATTTTTCCGCTGTAGTAATGTATTTGAATCTCTGATATTTGTCAAATGTATATTATTTGTGTATACTTTGTATATTCTTATACTCTGATGTAAATTGTTGTAATAACCAGTGAAATGTTCTTCTATTTGTGTTCTGATCTATCGTGTTCTCAGGTAATCCGTTCTTTTCCTTACCGGGGAAGTTACGGGTTATTTCAGTGGTATCAGAGCTTTGGTTTACAAAGCCCGAGAACAAGATATATTAGAACCGAACAAAAGAATTCATCAGAGATTGGATTAGTAATATCCAATAAGAATGACTCGTTAGAGATGGGATCAGTAGCATCCTAGAACGAGTCGAAAGAGTGTTGTTTTTAAGAATAAAAATGAAAACAAATTTTGTTTTGAGAATTTAATCTAATTATACGTATATGAGTATATTATTTATATTGAATTTGGACCATCCAGTATATAAAGATTTTGCCTATACGCCTAGCTAGCGTGTATTCAAAGTTTTAATATATTGGATAGATATAGAATCACACTCTAGTCGCCCGAAGATGATTTTGATGATTGTAGCTACATCATCAAAATTTATACTCGAGTTTCGAAAGTGGGATATCTATATATTTCCATTAGATTGGCGTGAGAACCAATACTTAGAAATTTTTTATTGTTGTGACTTGGCATCAAAAATTGGATTTTTGACTATATAAAAATTATGAATTTGAAACGTTAACCAACTAATTGATTGATGGTTGTGTTGTTTGATTATTGGTTTGATTTATTTAAAATTTTGAACCATTAAGCCTAATTGTACCAAATATTGAACTGAATTGAAAATTATTGCATTTGCATATATGTACATGTGTATACATTGAACAGGTCATTGCAAAGAGGCCGGGGAAGAGGAATAAAATTGTTTGCCCTACAAATAGGTACATGTTTGTTGTACTTCTTAGGGTTTTTGATGATTTTATGAGCCGATTGGCTAGCCGCTTGGCTGTTTCTTTTTCTTTTGAGATCAGAGGGCCAAGGGAGGCTATATGAAATATCCCGATGCTCCTGGTGCAGGGGAGGTTATGGCGAAATTTTTCGAAAATTTAGGGTGTTAGCCAAATTTTTGAAAAATTTGAAAAGTTCTTAGAAACTGAAAAGTTGAAGAACTTAAGCCGTAATGAAAATAAGGAAAGTTGAGTTGATTACAAAACAACTTTCAGCTTCGTTCCTTTTCGAGGACGAAAAGATTTTAAGTTGGGGAGAATGTAACAACCCGGAAAATCTGAGCCAATTTAAAATTTTTATTTTAGCGATTTTAATGAATTTTGATTATTTAAAATGAATATTTTAAATAATAACGATGAAAAAATTATTTAAATCGACGTTAAAACGAATAAATTTATTTAATTATATAACGAGCCTGAAATGGCGCGGCAGTTCGAAAATTCGATTTCGGATTTCAAATGAATATACAGAATTCAATATAAGTCGGAATTGAACGAAACAAGAAATATTTGAATCTGTTTGATCATATCTTTCTAACGAAGCTGAGAAATTGGGATTTCACTTTAGAGGTGGAAAGATATGCCCAGTTTAAAATTCAGAAAAGTTGCTATGGAATATATATATATTTTTTATTATATATAAAGCCCTTAAAAATGGAAATTTTGCAAACGACCTCGGAATTCGACAAAACTACTTTTGTTGGATCCGGGACGTCAAATTATTGCTAGGTTTCAAAATTCATAATTTTCTGAATCAATTTGTGAGCATGGCACAAGAAAACGTGTTTGAACAATTTCAGTTGAATTCCATCGACTGAAAAATGGCCATTTTTCAAACGATCTCAGAATTTGACGAGATTAGTTTTGTTAGGACCGTGTCGTCGATACGAAGCTAGAAATAATTTTTTTGTAATTTTTAGAGTCCGTATGTGGCCCGGGTAAATTGAAATGTGCGTTCAAATTGAATATATATAGATTTATATTTTAATCTGGATGGAAACTGATCATAACAGCCAAATTGGGATACGAAACATATCCCATTGTGTTCGGAATGGGGGTAATTAGCTAGGGACGACAATCGTTGGGTTCAATTTGGGGTTCGATAGAAAAGTCAACATTTTGAATTTAAAATTAAAATTTAAAAAAAATATTCACCCCCTCACCATTCTCTCTCTCCCCTCAGATCTAAAAACGAGAAAGAAAAAAAAACCTGCATTCAAACACCGTTGCACCCCCTTGCTCCGGCCAACCACCACAGGTCGCGCCCCCCCCCCAGCCACCACCGTCCTTTCCACCTCCGGACGCCGCCGATGCCCCCCCCCCCCCGCTCCTCTAGCCAAACCGAACCACAACAGCCCTGAAAATCGCCACCACGCCACCACCAGGTCTGCTCCGACCACCACCGCCTCGGGATGGACCCCCACAACCAGACCGACCTCCCCTTCGCCTCCCATGGCCTCCTCCGACGCCATTCCGACAGTAAAAACCCCTCCCTTTCCTCCTTCGAGCGCAAAACCCCCCCTTTTCCCTCGTGAACCCACTGAACCCCGAGCCCCACAACCCAACGCCAACCGCCTCTGCGCCCTAGCGCAGCCACTCTCCCTTCTCTTCACCCCATCAACAATTAAACCCAAGTAAGTTTTATTTTGATTTACATTTAATTTAATTTCAATTTTTATCCATATAAAAATGTAGAGTATAGAAATACGATTATTATTTACATGAAGGAATGATCATTATACATGAAAAGGAATAGATTTTTCGAAAGAAAAGGATAGATTTTTAGAAAGAAAAGGAAAGATTTTTAGAAAGGAAAAGAATGGATTTTTAGAAAAGGGAAAATATTGGATTTTTATAAATAAAAAAGGATTCGATTTTACATATAAAAAGATCGGATTTTTAACATAGAAAATTTAGGATTTTTAGCTACATAAAGCTGTGATTTTAAATTACATAAAGATGTGATTTTTATGTTGATAAAAATAAAATTTTTAACCCATGAAGAAAATAAAAATATAATTTTTAGTTCATGAAGAAGTGTGATTTTTATAGAGAAATCTTTGCATATAAAAATATGATTTTTATATAAAAGAGAATATAATTTTATTCATGTAGAGAAGTAAAAGTACGATCTTTGCATATAAAGATTTGAAATAAAAAAATATGACTTTTATGTACATGTAGTGATAATAAAAATGTGATTTTTACTATGAACAGTGTGTAAAGGATTGCGTTGGATTTCGGGCAAATCCAGGCTATTCGGAAATGAAATGGCGGAGTGGATCCCAAAGGTGAGAACTTCTCACTCAAATTTAATTTCTAGTGAAATATATATGCTAGGATGCTGACGGTGCTTAGTAGCTCCCGACACCAGTCGTCCACGGACCATGGACGGCTTGTTTGTTTGAATTTGATTGTGTGCTTGAATTTGGTTTGGTTGATTGGATAATTTGGTTGAATTTGGTTAGGGAATTGAAATGAATTAGTTAGAATTGGTATGTGTTTGGCGGGGGCCATTGGTAGATTGGGGATAAGGCTAGACTTTATTCCGGACCTAGTATCGTGCGGTTATGCCGCCGAAATTTTCTAAAAGGTGTTAGAAAAATTTAGCTAAGGAAAAATATTATTTTAGCTTATAACGGCGATAAATAAAATAAATATTCATTTACATACCGGACGGTTTGTTTATGTACACTTATTTATGTGATATTGATTGGGACGATAAATTTTACACATCGCCCAACTGCACAAATAATAATCTGTGTTTGTTGTTTGAAACCCCACACGGGTATTGGGATGATATCTAATGTACACTAGTCCCAATTATATAGTTGTCTGTTGATCGATAGGTTGGCAGACAATCGTGTGGTGCACTTTGGTTGATGGTTGATTATTTATCGTTGCTATTATATACATGTTTTGTATGGAATCCATATAATTAACCTTATATGGAAATTGATTGGGTCTCGTTCCAATTTGGAAAAAATAAAGGATATTTTGAAATATATATTCATGTGTTGAAATAAAATATATATTCATGTGTTGAAATAAAATATATATTCACGTGTTGAAATAAAATATATATTCATGTGTTGAATAGAATAAACGTTCATGTGTTGAGTAAAAGCGTTGTTGAATAGATATGCGCCATTTTGACGTGAACGATATTTATATCGATTTTATTAATTTTTATAAGGAATATCGAAAAGAAAGTGATTTCAAAATATAATATTTTGAAAATATTATCATTTATATATTAATGATATGGAATATTCAATTTTGATTCGAAATTGAATATGAAGTTGAAATCATTTTGAAAACGAATTTAAAACGATTTATAAAATACGTTTTGAATTGAAATCGACGAAATATATATAATATATTTATTATACATATTAAATGGCCTGAATAGAACGCGCCGCGCCGCGGCCGTTCGCGAATTTCGACCATTGAATTTGAATTGATGTTGCAGGAGATCCGACCGTCGGATTCTCCTAAAACCCGAACCATTGGGTTCGTATCGAAAAGAGCTTTCTAGTGAATATATGAAATTTGAAATCTAAAGGTTGGATTTGGAATTATGTCTAAATCGAATTTGGAAAAGGTCGCTGTAAGTGCAGTTCGACGACCGTTGATGGAAATCGATTGTACGGGCCTTGATAAAATTATTAAAAATATTAATAATTTGTGTAAAATCATAATAAATGATTTGGGAAGAATTGGGGTGAAAAACTCAATATTTGAAAAGATAAAAATATATTTTTATCGAATTGAACTAGTTATCAACTAGAATTAGAATGCAATTATTTTTAAAGAAATAAATGGGATTGAAAATGGGTTTTAAAATAACCAGAATTTCCAATATATGAATTGAAATGGATTTGAATCGAAATTATCTTCGGAATATTTTTGTGTTGGATTTCGTGATTATACAAGTATTGTTAGGGAAATTTGAAAGATATTTTATATCGTTATTTCCAATATGATATTTGTTGGTTTCAAAATTCGATATTGAATATAAGCCGATATATTTTCTATTCAGAGCCTTATATTTAATATCGAATTGGATTTTGGGTTTGTCGTGAACGGTGTCTTTATTAACACTGTTCTTGAACCTAGTGTAGAAAAGAATAAATCTTTTAATTAAGATTTGGTGAAATTGTCCAGTTAATTAGTGTTTAATTGGAATTGAATTGAAATTGATTTTTGGGTTTATCACGAAAGGTGTTTTTAAATAAAACTTGTTCTTTAACCCGATTAACAATGGGATGTGATTTTGGGTTTATCGTGAACCGTGTTTTAAATGACATCGGTTCTTTAACCCAGTTAAAGATTAAAACTAAGTGGAGTTTTAATGAATCTTTAATTAGATTGAAATGATCGAGAATGGAGTATCACCAGTTTTGCTCCAGAGCGATAGTTAAATCTTTAACTAGATTTGAACGTGAAATGGTAATTAATTTTACCGATAACACTGTGGTGTTAGATATGGAGTATTACCAGTTTTGCTCCATGGGATACATAGGTTGGGATTGGGAAATAAAATAAATAAATAGTCCGGTGTGGTTTGCTAATCCCGACTAGTTTGGAAAACCATAATACGGTTTGAAATGATATTCAAAGGAAGATTAAAGAATAAATTTAAAAGAATTTATCTTTGATAAAATTAATGGGAACCTATTCCCTAAGAAAGTGAGTATTTGAATAAAAGAATATTCTGAATTGGAATGAGGCGTATGTTGTGTTTGTGTAACATTTGTTTATTATATACGCGGGTTATTCGGAAAGGCCGGGTTTATACCCATTCTGAATAACCGATTCGATGATACGTCGAAGATGAAGACGGTGGTTGACGACCGAGGGTCTTCACATCGTTTGGGTGGTTAATGATGATCTTGATTGGGCTGTACACCCAAAAGGAGGGAATAAGTTGGTGATCGTCCAATCGTACTTGGAGATTGATGGATATGCGAGGAAAGTGCCTCCGATTTCGTTCAGACCCAGAATGAACATGTATGGACTGTGTGTCTGTCTGACATTGGATTTTATTCTGTGTGATTGATTTCTATTAAATATATATCTGTTTGGCGGCGGAGAATTTATTCTCTTGCTTAACGCCCTTCTCTGAGACGTACGAGCTCAGAGGTTATATATTGATGGATATCAATCGCATGGAGTGAATTGCCTGTGTGGCATGCCTAAGTGGCAAATGATCAAGGCTTTTTTTGAAAAGCAAAGTCTTGTGGTTGATGATCAAAGCAAGGCCTGTGTGGCGTAGCTTTGTGTAGCGTTTAATTCGCAAGTTTCATAACCGGTATGAACCAAAAACGAGAGAAAGGACTCAGGGAGAACATGCGTCTCTTTCTAGCTAGAGGTGGTGTCGGTGCTTAAACTGGCTGACATTTATATACTTTTCACCTGTGTGGTTGTTGCTGTTGCGAGGCACCTCGGATATGGAGTCATTTGGCTCATTTACGCCCCATAGGGCGGGGAAACGTAGTGTTCAGGATTTCGTCTAATCCACATCGAGTGGACCGACCCTGATGTTCCTAGGGACGATGCGTTCTGTTCTTGAGACATGGTAGGCTAGATTGTCTCGAATCGGTGAGAATCTTGCCCCTAGCCTCGGTTCATACCATAAATGATAACCCAATTTCCAATATGACATTTTGCGATTATGATTGTAGAGCCTAGTATTGGCGACATGATAGATGGTACCCATGCCGCCTATGATTGATACATTTATATTTGAAGTGTTTTCTTCACTTATAGTAATAATAAAAGATTAAATTTCGCGTATCAAGCATTCTTTGGCTATTATAAGGTAAAACCCTATCCTCCGGCTTGCTTTGCATTGTGTGACGGGACCTGGTCTTATAATAGCTTCATTGTTCTTTATTTAGCATTGCGCTGTTGGTTATATACACTGGTCTTCTTGGGGGTAAACCCGTTCCGTGTTATACGACGTGGTCCCTTGATTTACCCAACTTTAAAATAAAGATTATTAACTGTTTTAGTTCTCACACCAGTCACATGACTGACCTGGAGTTTATTGTTTTAACCTAAACTCTGGGTGCCCTTATTTTCCGCACGGGCAGCTAGTATTTTCGGTTTTGCAGATTTATATTCACAGGATTCTGGTTTACAGCTGGAATGATATTCGGGAAGCTTTTTATCCGTGTATCTCTTTCAGTTGTACTTGGTATTATTTTTCCGCTGTAGTAATGTATTTGAATCTCTGATATTTGTCAAATATATATTATTTGTGTATACTCTATATATTCTTGTACTCTGATGTAAATTGTTGTAATAAGCAGTGAAATGTTCTTCTGTTTGTGTTCTGATCTATCGTGTTCTCAGGTAATCCGTTATTTTCCTTATTGGGGAATTTACGGGTTATTTCACACGAGGTGAAAAAAAATGTGACGGCTCAGTATTTCCTCTTGCGTTTATAAACTTGAGTGTGTGGTTGAGAATACATTGTGCGTGGCCTTTGTTTTGACCTTTAGTTTAGTTTTAGATATTTTTCTTTTATTATATTGTATTCGTTCTACCTTTCTAAAAATTCGTGTGACCACACACGATACCCAAAAATCATGGAAATTTACATGCAACTACTGTTTGACATTACGGTCCCAATGAAACTGGTTTCGTCGAATTCCGACTTCGTATGCTCATACAGCGTATTTTTAACCGTCAAAATATTGACTATTTCTCGCTCTAAAAATCTGTACGGCCACATACTGACTTCAAAAATCACGAAAACTGAAATTTAGCAATAATTTAACATTGCGGATCCAACAAAATTAGTTTCGTCAAATTCTAAGGTAGTTTGCAAAACTAACTATTTTTAAAGCCCTAAATAACCCTTTTAAATATATAAATATATTTAAAAACAATTAAATTAAATATTTATACATAAATATTACTGTATATATCCACATACGATATCATACATCTCTAAAATGTTCCTATGTGAATTTCTAGCTCGCTATTTCAAATCCCGCTTTAAATCGATATTCGATTTATAATGAAATTCCTTTTATAAATATAATTAAATATTTATAAATTATAAAGGAATTCCACATCAACTTTTCTAAAATTTTATTTGGACATAAATCAAAACCTACACGACGAAATCTCGATTTTTCTCTTCCACTGGAAAAATATACTTCACCAGCTCCTGACGTTTCTTAGTTCACAGAAATTCGACTTAAAACGGCTTCTGTTTATTCGTTTAAAGTTCGAATCGACAATTTGCGAACTGCCGCGCCATTTCGAGCTCGATTATAATTATATTATAATTTATATGTTCAACCATCGTTAATTAAATATATTCGTTATCGTAATTCAATTCTAAACTGAATTGTATATTTCGAATTCCCCGATTCACACCATATCGCCATTTCAGCCAATTATGATTGTAACGACCCAAGAATTTTCGACTCCGAAAATCGACACAAAACCCAGCGTCGACTGTTCAGACATCGAAAACACCGGACCATTAATAGAAAGAAGTTAGAGGATGAGATAGAAAAGATAGAACTAATAGAATAGGAGAAGAAGAAGAACACAGCTGAACATAATCAGAGTAAACACGAATCTCACAGCGGAACGAATAAAATATATTATATAACATAACTTTGAAATACCAAACTGTATTGTATATACATACCATTATCAGAGCACAATACATCATATCACAGCGGAAATAGTCTCTAAATACTAACGGTGAAGCCTTCTGCTTTTAGCTCCTTCAAGCGTATCTGTAAAAGCCTGAAACACTTGACTGCCCGTACAAATTTGGGCACCCAAGAGTTTAGGGGAAAACAAACAAAATAAACTCTGGGTCAGTCATGGGACTGGTGTGAGTAAATTCCAACCATATGGCTTAACTTTGAAAATCCTTTTAAAAGAAAAGATAATAGTAAGACCAGCCCACACATAAACATGGACGGTTTTTACCTTACTATAACCCAAAACACTTTTTTGATATCAAAATCCGGTGATATTATAATAATGTCTAATCAAGTAAATAACCAAATAGTAGAACGCTTGCATCTCACGCTCCACATATATATTATAAAATTTAAAAACCGCATGGCTCTTATTGGAGATTGGATTCCAACTATGACAAGGTATGGGACCACCTTCCGATGATGTATCTCTAGAGGCAAATACACCTGGGTTCAACAAGAACGTCTTGCAACCCGGCCCACACATGACCGACCACTCATTTCGCTTGAGTGTATCGAATGTATATCACCAACGGTTGGACTCAAACCACCGTTCCCGAATGGGCAGAATCGATAGATTTAGAAACAAAAGGAATTTCTCTAGATAGGTGATTATACACCCTAATGGGAGCGACCCACATAGCCATGCTGCCTGCCCGATTTTTGTTATTTCCTGGCTGTGAAGCTTGAGGCTACGCCTACCTTTTAGAACATCTGGCCACCATACACTTTGAATGCCACATCGTCAAACCCGTCAAATCACTAGTTGATCTTCCCAAAATATTACGGGTATAAAAGCCAAGAGAAACGAATTTCTCCGCCACCAGACGTAATACCTTGAAAAGATCGTCTTAGGTGATCTTCTAAGAATACGCTGTCAGGCATCCATCCATACAAGTTGTCCTGGGTCTGGACAAACAGAAAGCACCATTCTGAACAGGACGACCCTTGCACTTCACTCCGTCTTCAATTTTCTTCAGCATAATTTGCAGCGCTTATGCCTATACGGAGTGGTTTCAGATAGTATATCCAACCGGTCTCCCCGTATAGACAACGATGGTCAAAACACTTCGATAGTCGGTTATTTAACTATCGAAGTAAAAACAACATCCATTCAATGTACAACCAATATCACACAAATCTCAGGCACTTTTTATTTAACATTCGTTCTTATATTCCTTTGGACAAACGTCATTACTTATTACTTTTGAATAAGTGAATTTCAAGACAAGCTGTTTTCCTTCCCTAGGAAGTGCTACTGTATATAAACATCACGCTTAAGTTTGGTTACAGCGTTTCATTTATCGTTACAGTTCAAACTTGCTATACGCTGCTATATCCCTTTATAACTAATCTTGACATAACAGTCACGCTTAAGCCTAGTCAACAGCGTTACTTTACTGCTATAGTTCTGAGACTTGCAATATGCTACCATATTCCACTTTATAATTAATCTCAACACCTCTTTCCGTTACAAATTCTTGACATCTCTTTTTATTACAAAAATCTTGATATCTCTTTTCGTTACAACATCTTTGACATTTCTTTCCCAACTCGATAACATCTTAAATGGAAACTGTTTAAGGAAACAATTATTTAATTAAAATAATTAAATAATAATTTACTTCAGCATTTCTGAAGTAAAATATCTTTCTTCCTTATTAATTTAAAATAGAATGGTTGCATACTTAATGAACAATAACTATTTTATTAGTTCAATAATCCTTTTATCTTCATTAAAAAGGTAATTAAGGATTTAGAAATCTAATTAATTTAAACAATGAACTCTTAAGTTATTATCATTGAAAACCAATTAACTAACTAATAATCCTCGACCAAATAGTGGGTTTAGCCAACCTCAACCATCCGTTAATTTATCAACTTATCTCAGTTTCTTCTTAATCGATACCGCCTATTTATTTAATCAACATAACATTGAATTTCCATTCACATGATTCAAACAGCGCATGCACAAAACAAACAGTTCATATAAATATTGGGGAATCCGGTTGGATTCCACCAACCGGTTTCCTGCATCCACCGATGTTAGTCAACAATTTACACTGGTTCCATCCTAGGGAATATTAAAATCGATGAAATCAGTATCCAACCGGTGATGTGTACATATGCAACGATATGTAATATTTCAACCAATTTAACCATAATTTGCCTAAACAGCCATCACACAGCATTCAACCATTATTTAAAATATAAATAAAATATTTTAAATAAAAAGAGAGTTAGTGAATTTACTCACCTTGGCGCGTTAACCGTTAAATAACGATTTGCGGTCGCTCGATTTGATCAACCGTTAAATTTTTCCATAATCCAACCGTGCTTTAAATTGCTCCAAACCAACTCGTAGCGTAGCTCGCTTCCGTACGATTTCAAGTGACGGACTGTTTGTCAGTTCCATCGCTGCATCCCTTCGTGAACTAGTAGCGCCGCATTTCTTTCTGCCATCTTTAGCTCTTCGTCTAAGTTGCTAGATCTGGTAACAAGGTTGCAAATCATAGAGAAAATACTTTCCATGTCTTTATCAGAGACACGGGGAACAACTTCAAAGCATTCTATTCCTCTAGTCACTTGTGGTTCTACAACCACGGCACCAGCATCCGCCCAAGCAAGCCCATAAGTGAATCGGACTAAAGCGAGCACCGGGTCTTTCTTTCTAAGTTACTGACGCACGTCATCTCACGGCTCCTTGCTGTGCACTCATATTAGCCAAAAGAAGAGAGAACTTCTTCATATAATGCAACCTTATTTCCCTCCGTTGCCTCAACGTTGAGCTGCCCCCCAACGTTCAAAAAAAAACACACCCACTTCATGAAAACTGCTCCAGTAAACATGAACAACATGCCTCACACCCACTGTCTTTGTACTACCAGCTTTATTTTGTTTGCCCATTTATGTTTTTGTTGTCACTCATCCCATTGTATAACACGTCCCTTCTAACTTCTCTCTACCCCTTTTTAATTACTTCACCGAACTCAAATGGACTTCGCCACTTAACACACCCAAACGCTCCCTCTCGTTCAAAGCAATTTACTTACACAAACCACTAACCTTCTCCCTTAGTATCGCTGAGAGCTCCACTCCCTGTTCTCCTTAGCACACACACGCGCCAAAACACGAACAGGCCCCTCCTGCCATTCAATATCCGCTCCAGTACACAACGAAAACTCCACACAAAGTCTGCATGAAAACATCCCCCATTTTCTGCCTTCGTTTAGATTACACTCCACTGCGTGTACCCATCAACACCTCATGCTACTGTTATAGACTGGTAAAACATCACCACAATAACCTCTTACCTTCTTAACACATTTGTTTGGACATTATGGTGGAGTATATAATTTGATATATATTTTTCTCACTGAAAAGCTCGGTTGCCTGAAGCCATAGTTGCGGTCTGTGTTTCCCGAAATGAAGTGAAGGAGTTGTCCATTTATATTATTTGAAACTTGGTCACCACGTATTAGCATATAGATTAGTTTATATTTCCAACCAGTAGCCTGTGTTGGAGAAAAGATAGTGTACGACACTTGGGGACAAAGGTTTTAAAAACCATTGGTTGTAGCGTACGCTTGAGCTGTAGATAGCACAGCACATGGTTTATGGCAGTACACAGTAGGTAAGTAAATTTCAACACAGCTATATATTTTGTACAATTTTCGTGGACATTTTGGTGTTAAGTAGACAGCATGGTGATGGCTAAAGTACTATATTGTCAAAAGTAGGGGTATGGGTTTGAGTTGACAGAGGATGGCACGTTTTGGTAGGAACATGGGTAGGTTTGCTTGGTTTAAGACTACTCTTTTCCTTACGTATGAAGTTTTTTTGGAGAAGGACGCTCTGCTGTTTGGAAGTGATATTCTAAGTGCTACAAGCCTTAGCTATGAAGCATCCCAAATTTCCAAAGTTCACATTATAATTGTTTGTAATAGTAGTGTACCATGTTATGTAGAATTCTGTTCATGTCCGTGCAGACACGGACAGAAATAAAATTATGGTAATGTTCAACGAGGTGTCACGGTCCCAAAAATATAATAATATCGGTAGATTAACTCATATTTTGAAAACCCAAAATATTGGTATAGGGTGCAAAATACTTCAAATAAAAAGTTGCTTATTAAATTAATTAAAAATCACAGTAAAATTCTAAAAATTAAATTATCGCTGCGCCTCAAAGGAACTTTGTCCAGATTTGCAACCGATAAGAAGTTATTTCAAATAACCCGTTACGGTCGATATACGATTTCATAGCGACTTTCTGAATATTTGATTTTGACATATCTTGCAATCTATACGACGAAATCTCAATATTTCACTTCTGTTAGAAAGATACAATTCAACAGATTCCAACGTTTCTTGTTTTGCAGAAATCCGATTTAAACTGGTTTCTGTACACTCAGTTGAAGTTCAGAACGTTAAATTACGAACTGCAGCGTCGTTCTGAGCTCGATTATATTTAATATATATTTTTATACGTTCAACTTCGTTTTAATTAATATTTAAATCTACTTATATTAAGAATTCAATATTTAAACTGATTTAAATATTCAAATATAAACCGATAAAAATGCGGGACATTACATTCCTTCCCCCTTAAAATAATTTCGTCCTCGAAATTGCTAAGATAGGGAAATGCTATAATTTTTGTTGTAAACAAATTGAAATCTTTTTTTTTTTTTTTGGTTTACTTCATATTTCAGTTTCAACTGATCTGATCAAAATATTAATTCCCTTCTTTGTAACAAAATTTTTCAAAATTCTGAAAATTTTCTAACACTTTAATTTTCGGAGAATTTCGTCAGCCTCTCTGTTGCACGGTTCATTTGGTACTATTACCACACGCCACTCTGGCCTTCTCCATTTATCGGGCATCTAACTTTCTCGCTTCCATTTTCAATCCATTCAACATACCCAAATGCATCTCCAACTGATCTCCAGTCAGTTTATTCTCAATCAATAATTCTCTTACATCTCAACTCAAATTTCTTTTTCAAACTCCAGTTTAATTCCAATTCCAAATAATCAAACTTCCCAACCAAGTTTGGTTCCATTCCCAATCTCATTTCACAACTCAACTACTTTGCCAAGTCAAATCCTTATTCCAGTACGATTTCCACTCACTTGGCTTCAATTAAACTCAAATTTTATTGGACTTATTTAAATTCTCTGTTTATTTACTTCACAAGTAAATTTTAATTTCAGAATTCAAATTCCTGGGGTTTTCATTTCAAATCAGTTTGAAATCATATACACAGCAATTCAAAACATTTGAATTTCCAAACAACTTATTTCAAAACAAAACTTTGGTAGTAATCCGTCACTTAGAACTCGAAAACGAACACTGATAATGCGGCCGTCATCATCAGAATTTATTTCCCAGTGACCAAAGTGAGTTCAATACTGTATTTTTCAAAATTCATTCTAAAACACTTTCATTTTGAATTTTTACTTCAAAATACCTTTCACAACACTTGGAAAATATTTTCAAATCTCCCAGGATTTTAAAATCCTCATATGTTTAATTCAAATCCATTTACGACGACTTCTCAAATTTCTAGAGTTTTAACTCCATTTCTGGTTTATCATCAGATTCAATTTATCTGATTTATATATTATATTCATATAATATTTCGATTGGTTATTTATATAACCAACTCACTTATAAATCTTGTTCGATCATAAGTTCACCCAACACATTCAATATATACTAGATAATTCCAATATATATGTTTTCTTTATATCGAAATATAATTCGGGTAAAATTATTTCATTTACCCTCTTTCAAAACAATACTATGTCGAATTTCTCTATCCAAGCGTTTATAAATCCCTATCGACCTCGTCAGCTAAACGCGTCGATCTAGAATTTATATACCACTCACCAGATCAATCAACACAATATAAAACAGTTTTTATATAAATTTACAAATACGCGCTCATATGTATACACTCAAACTCAATCTAGAGTATTACTAACTCCATCTCTATTGAGTCACGCCACAGAGCCAAGGTAATCACTTAACCTTTAGCTCTGATACCACTGTAACGACCCAAGAATTTTCGACTCCGAAAATCGACACAAAACCCAGCGTCGACTGTTCAGACATCGAAAACACCGGACCATTAATAGAAAGAAGTTAGAGGATGAGATAGAAAAGATAGAACTAATAGAATAGGAGAAGAAGAAGAACACAGCTGAACATAATCAGAGTAAACACGAATCTCACAGCGGAACGAATAAAATATATTATATAACATAACTTTGAAATACCAAACTGTATTGTATATACATACCATTATCAGAGCACAATACATCATATCACAGCGGAAATAGTCTCTAAATACTAACGGTGAAGCCTTCTGCTTTTAGCTCCTTCAAGCGTATCTGTAAAAGCCTGAAACACTTGACTGCCCGTACAAATTTGGGCACCCAAGAGTTTAGGGGAAAACAAACAAAATAAACTCTGGGTCAGTCATGGGACTGGTGTGAGTAAATTCCAACCATATGGCTTAACTTTGAAAATCCTTTTAAAAGAAAAGATAATAGTAAGACCAGCCCACACATAAACATGGACGGTTTTTACCTTACTATAACCCAAAACACTTTTTTGATATCAAAATCCGGTGATATTATAATAATGTCTAATCAAGTAAATAACCAAATAGTAGAACGCTTGCATCTCACGCTCCACATATATATTATAAAATTTAAAAACCGCATGGCTCTTATTGGAGATTGGATTCCAACTATGACAAGGTATGGGACCACCTTCCGATGATGTATCTCTAGAGGCAAATACACCTGGGTTCAACAAGAACGTCTTGCAACCCGGCCCACACATGACCGACCACTCATTTCGCTTGAGTGTATCGAATGTATATCACCAACGGTTGGACTCAAACCACCGTTCCCGAATGGGCAGAATCGATAGATTTAGAAACAAAGGGAATTTCTCTAGATAGGTGATTATACACCCTAATGGGAGCGACCCACATAGCCATGCTGCCTGCCCGATTTTTGTCATTTCCTGGCTGTGAAGCTTGAGGCTACGCCTACCTTTTAGAACATCTGGCCACCATACACTTTGAATGCCACATCGTCAAACCCGTCAAATCACTAGTTGATCTTCCCAAAATATTACGGGTATAAAAGCCAAGAGAAACGAATTTCTCCGCCACCAGACGTAATACCTTGAAAAGATCGTCTTAGGTGATCTTCTAAGAATACGCTGTCAGGCATCCATCCATACAAGTTGTCCTGGGTCTGGACAAACAGAAAGCACCATTCTGAACAGGACGACCCTTGCACTTCACTCCGTCTTCAATTTTCTTCAGCATAATTTGCAGCGCTTATGCCTATACGGAGTGGTTTCAGATAGTATATCCAACCGGTCTCCCCGTATAGACAACGATGGTCAAAACACTTCGATAGTCGGTTATTTAACTATCGAAGTAAAAACAACATCCATTCAATGTACAACCAATATCACACAAATCTCAGGCACTTTTTATTTAACATTCGTTCTTATATTCCTTTGGACAAACGTCATTACTTATTACTTTTGAATAAGTGAATTTCAAGACAAGCTGTTTTCCTTCCCTAGGAAGTGCTACTGTATATAAACATCACGCTTAAGTTTGGTTACAGCGTTTCATTTATCGTTACAGTTCAAACTTGCTATACGCTGCTATATCCCTTTATAACTAATCTTGACATAACAGTCACGCTTAAGCCTAGTCAACAGCGTTACTTTACTGCTATAGTTCTGAGACTTGCAATATGCTACCATATTCCACTTTATAATTAATCTCAACACCTCTTTCCGTTACAAATTCTTGACATCTCTTTTTATTACAAAAATCTTGATATCTCTTTTCGTTACAACATCTTTGACATTTCTTTCCCAACTCGATAACATCTTAAATGGAAACTGTTTAAGGAAACAATTATTTAATTAAAATAATTAAATAATAATTTACTTCAGCATTTCTGAAGTAAAATATCTTTCTTCCTTATTAATTTAAAATAGAATGGTTGCATACTTAATGAACAATAACTATTTTATTAGTTCAATAATCCTTTTATCTTCATTAAAAAGGTAATTAAGGATTTAGAAATCTAATTAATTTAAACAATGAACTCTTAAGTTATTATCATTGAAAACCAATTAACTAACTAATAATCCTCGACCAAATAGTGGGTTTAGCCAACCTCAACCATCCGTTAATTTATCAACTTATCTCAGTTTCTTCTTAATCGATACCGCCTATTTATTTAATCAACATAACATTGAATTTCCATTCACATGATTCAAACAGCGCATGCACAAAACAAACAGTTCATATAAATATTGGGGAATCCGGTTGGATTCCACCAACCGGTTTCCTGCATCCACCGATGTTAGTCAACAATTTACACTGGTTCCATCCTAGGGAATATTAAAATCGATGAAATCAGTATCCAACCGGTGATGTGTACATATGCAACGATATGTAATATTTCAACCAATTTAACCATAATTTGCCTAAACAGCCATCACACAGCATTCAACCATTATTTAAAATATAAATAAAATATTTTAAATAAAAAGAGAGTTAGTGAATTTACTCACCTTGGCGCGTTAACCGTTAAATAACGATTTGCGGTCGCTCGATTTGATCAGCCGTTAAATTTTTCCATAATCCAACCGTGCTTTAAATTGCTCCAAACCAACTCGTAGCGTAGCTCGCTTCCGTACGATTTCAAGTGACGGACTGTTTGTCAGTTCCATCGCTGCATCCCTTCGTGAACTAGTAGCGCCGCATTTCATTCTGCCATCTTTAGCTCTTCGTCTAAGTTGCTAGATCTGGTGACAAGGTTGCAAATCATAGAGAAAATACTTTCCATGTCTTTATCAGAGACACGGGGAACAACTTCAAAGCATTCTATTCCTCTAGTCACTTGTGGTTCTACAACCACGGCACCAGCATCCGCCCAAGCAAGCCCATAAGTGAATCGGACTAAAGCGAGCACCGGGTCTTTCTTTCTAAGTTACTGACGCACGTCATCTCACGGCTCCTTGCTGTGCACTCATATTAGCCAAAAGAAGAGAGAACTTCTTCATATAATGCAACCTTATTTCCCTCCGTTGCCTCAACGTTGAGCTGCCCCCCAACGTTCAAAAAAAAACACACCCACTTCATGAAAACTGCTCCAGTAAACATGAACAACATGCCTCACACCCACTGTCTTTGTACTACCAGCTTTATTTTGTTTGCCCATTTATGTTTTTGTTGTCACTCATCCCATTGTATAACACGTCCCTTCTAACTTCTCTCTACCCCTTTTTAATTACTTCACCGAACTCAAATGGACTTCGCCACTTAACACACCCAAACGCTCCCTCTCGTTCAAAGCAATTTACTTACACAAACCACTAACCTTCTCCCTTAGTATCGCTGAGAGCTCCACTCCCTGTTCTCCTTAGCACACACACGCGCCAAAACACGAACAGGCCCCTCCTGCCATTCAATATCCGCTCCAGTACACAACGAAAACTCCACACAAAGTCTGCATGAAAACATCCCCCATTTTCTGCCTTCGTTTAGATTACACTCCACTGCGTGTACCCATCAACACCTCATGCTACTGTTATAGACTGGTAAAACATCACCACAATAACCTCTTACCTTCTTAACACATTTGTTTGGACATTATGGTGGAGTATATAATTTGATATATATTTTTCTCACTGAAAAGCTCGGTTGCCTGAAGCCATAGTTGCGGTCTGTGTTTCCCGAAATGAAGTGAAGGAGTTGTCCATTTATATTATTTGAAACTTGGTCACCACGTATTAGCATATAGATTAGTTTATATTTCCAACCAGTAGCCTGTGTTGGAGAAAAGATAGTGTACGACACTTGGGGACAAAGGTTTTAAAAACCATTGGTTGTAGCGTACGCTTGAGCTGTAGATAGCACAGCACATGGTTTATGGCAGTACACAGTAGGTAAGTAAATTTCAACACAGCTATATATTTTGTACAATTTTCGTGGACATTTTGGTGTTAAGTAGACAACATGGTGATGGCTAAAGTACTATATTGTCAAAAGTAGGGGTATGGGTTTGAGTTGACAGAGGATGGCACGTTTTGGTAGGAACATGGGTAGGTTTGCTTGGTTTAAGACTACTCTTTTCCTTACGTATGAAGTTTTTTTGGAGAAGGACGCTCTGCTGTTTGGAAGTGATATTCTAAGTGCTACAAGCCTTAGCTATGAAGCATCCCAAATTTCCAAAGTTCACATTATAATTGTTTGTAATAGTAGTGTACCATGTTATGTAGAATTCTGTTCATGTCCGTGCAGACACGGACAGAAATAAAATTATGGTAATGTTCAACGAGGTGTCACGGTCCCAAAAATATAATAATATCGGTAGATTAACTCATATTTTGAAAACCCAAAATATTGGTATAGGGTGCAAAATACTTCAAATAAAAAGTTGCTTGTTAAATTAATTAAAAATCACAGTAAAATTCTAAAAATTAAATTATCGCTGCGCCTCAAAGGAACTTTGTCCAGATTTGCAACCGATAAGAAGTTATTTCAAATAACCCGTTACGGTCGATATACGATTTCATAGCGACTTTCTGAATATTTGATTTTGACATATCTTGCAATCTATACGACGAAATCTCAATATTTCACTTCTGTTAGAAAGATACAATTCAACAGATTCCAACGTTTCTTATTTTGCAGAAATCCGATTTAAACTGGTTTCTGTACACTCAGTTGAAGTTCAGAACGTTAAATTACGAACTACAGCGTCGTTCTGAGCTCGATTATATTTAATATATATTTTTATACGTTCAACTTCGTTTTAATTAATATTTAAATCTACTTATATTAAGAATTCAATATTTAAACTGATTTAAATATTCAAATATAAACCGATAAAAATGCGGGACATTACAATGATTATCTCAGAATTAAATATATTATATTATTTTAATTAAATATTCACTATTATTTAATTCAACGACCATTTAATTCTCTAATTCACCTTTTAAATAATTAAATAAATTAATTATTATATCGCAGAAAAATGCGGGTCATTACAGTTAAACCCATTTATGATTTGTAATTGGACTTGTGCCAAATGGCCATGTATATATAGAGATAATTTTCCACTGTAAAGAAAATAAAAAAGGAGCCTCTATGCATATGTACCAAGATTTCCAAAGTAAAGGAAATGAAAACGGGCATGGGTTAATATAGAGATATTTCTAAAATAAATGAAATAATAAGAGGTTTTGTGAAAATACAACGATATTTTCAAGGTAAAAGGAAATTAAGAGAAGTTTGGTGAATATGTTTATTCAAAAGGATATAAGCGTTAGCTATTGTTTTCAAAATAACAAAAACTGGAGAGAACTGTTGAGATAAGTGTATAAAATCGATTTGTAACAATTGATAAAAATGGTTTAACAAATAGTCTTAATAAAATGGACCTGAGCTGTTGAAGTATTGATCTATATTGTTTTTCATTTGATAGTTAAAAACCAAACTGTCAGGAAATGTTGCTTCTGTACTTTTGATAAGTTACTTCAAAGAGACCATGATGGGAATTAGACCCAAAACGACTTCGAACCAACATTGCATTCGAGAACTAACTTGCTGGAAGGATTATGAGATGAATTGAAGATATAGATCTTCGGAGCAGGAGGGTTGCACGTTAATGTCTCTGGTTAATAACTAGGATTATACTCATAGCAATAAACCTCTTTGTTCCGAGGTATCTTCAGTTTTGTTCAGTCCCAGAACGAACTAGTAGGGACGAATATCTGATAGACTGTTTCCTAGAATCACGTACATTATTTTTACAAATATACCGAGTATGGTGGTGGAGAAGGTAACTTCTTTTAGCTTAACACCTAGAGTATATTTGTGCAAATTAATTAGTGATTGGATGGATCTGACGATGTGGCATTCAAGGTTTAAATGTGTTGTTCTGAAAGGTAATCGTGACCTCAAGCCTTATTAATCGGGAAATGTTGAAATCAGGCAGGCAATATGGATGTATGGGTCGTACCCAGTAGGGTATATCATCACCTAATCTAGAGAAATCGATGTGCCTTTTTGTATGCTTCATAATGAGTATAGTTGGATGCCCAACAACCGTGGTGATGATATATTCGGTACACTCAAGTTGGATGAGTGGTCAGGTTGCAGGATATTCTTGTGAACCCGGTGTTCCATCTCTAGAGGACACTGATCGGAAGGTGGTTCCATACCTGGTCATTGTTGGAAATCCAAACTCCAGTACGAGCCGTAAGTTATCAGTTATAAAACCAATTATGTTGGAAAGTGAGATGCGCGCTTTCCGGCTATATTCCTATTGTATTTGTAGGTTTGATAGACATTATTATAATGTCATTGGTTTCTGATATAAAAGTAATTTGGGTATCGTAAAGTAAAAATATGTGCTATGTATATGTATGGTCATCTCTTATGAGAGTTCCGTTCTTCCAAAGGGGTTTTCAAAAGTTAAGCAAGTTGTTTATGACGTGAGATTTCTCACTGAAAGTATCCCAGAATGATCCGAATATAAAATACTCAGGTTGAGTATCTTTTCCAGGTTTCGCTGCATTTTCTAGGAGCTTCAGGGGAGGAGCTAGAGTCGCGACATACTCTTGTATTTTCTCATATAAATTTATTTCCATTACGTATGCTGTGTATATCAGCATTGTATGGGATGGTCTTGATATGTACTCTGATGATTGTATTCATGTATATACACTAGTTTTCTCTTTCTGTAAAGAGTTTTGATATATTATATTTTACTAATTCCGTTGTGAGATTCATTTTTTACTCTGATTATATTGTGTTGTGTTCTTTTTTCTTCTATTCTAACTTTTATTTCTTCTTATTTTCTCATCCTCTAACTTTTTTCTTCTAACTATCTGCTTTTCGGTTCATTTTGAGTTTGACATACGTAGTTAAATGTCGGCTTAAGCTATATGGAAAAAGCGGGTCATTACAAATAAATATCATTTCAATCCAAGTCATGGTCATAGGAATTTATCATTTCAACTTATGTTCTTAATTCATTTTAATGGTTAATCATGGGATTATTCAATGACTGTAACATCTTGGGTAAATAATTGGGATTAATCAACACAAACAATGGTCATATATAATCAAGGTGAATAACAAGAAAAGTCACACAATCAAACATCAATATGTCAAACATATTAATCCAAGTCATCCATCAAATTAATACATTCAAGAAGTTCAATATCATATAAATTTATTAATTATCGAATGTTGAGTTCTAAACTAGCAATTAAATGTCGAATTTTAACTTAAATATAAAATTTAAACTAACAGTCAAATTTAAGTACACTATCGATGCCGATTAACATAAATATTTAATTTTAACTACCAAACATCAATCATATTATAACTTGATTTTGATTTACCAAATAATCAAATACTTTAGTTAAGAATAAGCAGGTTTAATCACTCATACTGATTTCATACACGTTTGAAATCCAATTAAAGACCCAAAATTGAACTGTCTCTAAATCCAACTAAACCATCTCTTTGTCGTCTAAAATTTCCATATGATCCTAAAGAAACAAACCGCGAGTAAATCCGAGTTCGTATGTAAAAGTTATTAATGTTTGAACAATGGAATCTTAAATGAATATAAAATAAAGTAATTTAAAAACAAACTCACCACTACAATTTCAACATCAGCACTATCTCTTACCTCTTCTTCCAAAATGGAAAACCCATTCCTAGAAAGAAACAATACGCTATTGCCGAAACCTCCCATCTTTGGAGCTCCTCCGTTCCAGCACGAAAATTAACTTCGGCTTCAAGTAATAACTTCCCTTTGAAATCTTCATCCAGAGATCAGTACCTCAAAGGAACTCGGTCCCCCTTTAAAATTGAGAAGTTCCCTATGAAACCGCTTGCACAACTAGGGTGAGACAAAAAATTTGATCGCAACTCACCATTTTTTCCATCGAAACCTCTTCTCACCATGAGATCAAAGACAATCCTCCTTCAAGCCGTTGTCGCCGAAATTTGGTGAACACCGGAACTGTAGTCACGATGAAAGAAAATGGAGCGGCATCTATTCTCGTCGTACCAAATACTACGTATACCATGTCGAAGATCACGAGCACACGAGCTCTACGAATCCAGAATTGATTGATTTCACGTAGTATCCAATTTTATTAAATTTGTTGAAGTTCATAAAGAGGAGGTGACCTTCTTTTTAGTTACACATAATTGAGGATGAGATTACGTTCAAGAAGAGGTTATTTATAGGAAAATTATGTTCATTTTTTTATATTCATTTATGTTCATGTTCGACATTTTAAGCTCATACTCCGTCTGATCGCCATAAAAATTGACATTCTGCTATATTGCAATATTCTGGACTCGATGAAACTTGTTTCGTCGAAATCCAATATTGTTTGAAAAACAACAATTTTAACTCTCAATTTGTTAATTGATATGCGTTTATATAGCGCACGATGACATAATAACTTTGATTGATATGAAACATAAAATCTTACAATAATTTACAATTTTGGATCCAATAAAACTGATTTCATCGAAATCCCATGTCATTTGAAAAATTACTATTTTAATGTGTTAATAAATATATAATATTTCAATTTTCATTTATTCATATTTTAAATTAAATTTCAAAGTTCATTAACTTCTTTCAAATCAAAATAGAATTCGAATCAACTTTATATTCATATTAAAACCAATTTTGAATATTTACCAAGTTCAATTTTAAATTTCAATTTTTAAATAAATTAAATGAATTAAATGAATTTTCAAATAATTTAATATTAAACAAAAATTTCAATATTTACAAATACAAACAAATTATAAGTTCATTTACAATAATTACATGTCAACATTATTATAAACAGTCGAAATTCATTACTCAATCAATTTATTCAAATTTCCATCATAAAATTTCATAATTAAATCACTAAGTCTTATTTATAAATTTTATAACTGAATTTAATTCAAATATTAACTTTCAAATATCAATAATTAACAGTACAAATCAAATTATAGTTTCATTTACAATTAAAGCAAGTTTTATTAGTATAACAAGTTGAATTTCATTATTTAATAAATTTAATTAAGTTTACGAATAAATTTATATAATTAAATCATCAATTTTATTTATAACCATAAAATATTCAAAAATCGTATAAAATTAAAAATATTAAATAGTGGAAAAATATGGGTTGCAACACTCTCCCCAACTCAAAACTTTTCATCCTCGAAAAGAGATATAGTAAAGAAGCTGCTAATTAATATATTTAACCATTTAATTTTATATTCAACTTAGAAACATTAACTTATACAATAATTTTATATAGACTTGAATGCTCGAATTTTCAAAGAATTTTGTAAGTTTTAAATTTAAGCAAAATTTTGGTAGAGTCTCTTTTGCACGGCTAGGTCCGAAAAACAACCATGCATATTTATACATCTCATCTCAATGATGAGGCATCCCAAACAATGGGAAAACAATATATAACCCAAACATGATATATAACCCAATATACGTACCCATCATTAGCATTATGCAACAACCCTGAATTTTGGAACCAATTTAAAATTTATTTTTAATTGATTTTAATGGATTTTAAATATTTAAAATGATTATTTTAATAATTGACGACTAATAAATTTATTTAAAAAGAAGTTTAAGCATATAAATTTATAATATAATTAAAATAACGTCGACGTAGTTCGAAAATTTGGTTTTGAACTTCAAATGAGTGTATATAATTCAATATAATCCAAATTTCAGTAAACAAGAAACATTAGGATCTATTTAATAATATCTTTCTAAAGAATGTAAGAAATTGATATTTTGGATTATAATTGTAAGTTATGTTTAAATTAAAATTTAAAATAGTCGCTATGGAATTTATTAATATTTTACTATTATTTAAGCCCTTAAAAATAGCCATTTTGCAAACGACATCCGTTTTGGACGAAACCAATTTTATTGGATCCAGATTATTAAATTATTGCTAGATTTCAAATTTCATAATTTTTGGGGTAAGTATGTGATAGTGCGGGATTTAAATGTGAAACGATCAATATTTTGACTTTAAAAATATGCTACTGAGGCAAACAAACTCGGAATTTGACAAAACAAGTTTCGTTGGGTCTGTAGTATCAAGACACAACTATGCGTCAATTTTCATCGAAAATGGGATTCATATGTAGTCATATGAAATTTTAAACGATAGTCGGAGGTAAAGATCAAGTAGATTAAAATATTTAAGCAAATAAAAAAGTTATATATCCCTACTATATAATACCCTTGAAATTTCTAACCCTAGCATTTATCTCCCGTAGACATCTAAGACCAGCCGCAACCTTCTTTTGCAAAAACGTGAGAAATATAATGTTTATAAATCCAAAACAATTCGAATCAAATACTATAAATCATAATAACCACTTATTTGAATTCCTGAGAGCATATTCTTTATTGCAGTATGATTTTTGAGGGGCTCAGCACTACTTGTGTACGCTGTCTTCTATGCAGCACTGGTTGGGGATTGAGTTTGGGGTAGATTTAAGGATTGGTTCATTAAATGGAGTTGAATCTGGAATTAAGTGGTAAAGTACATGGAGTTTTGATTATTTTTTTTGGATTTAAATTAAAATAAATACACATGAAGCAAATGTGCATGGGTAACCACCTGTGATTGTGTCGAGTTTGATGAGAGTTATATGGGGAGGAAATGATTGTGATGAGGTGAATTTACATAATTTTTTTGTAAATTTTAAGAGTGGAATGGAGGAGGAATTGGTGCGTGAACGTGCGACAATGGTGGAGGAAGGCTTCAGCTGCTCACAAGTTCGAAATTATGGTTGGTAGAAAAAAGGATTAGGAGAGAAAGGACTATTTAAGAGTATTAATTAATAATTTATTTAAGTTAATGACGTTTAAAATCTATTGTAAATTGTAAATATAATAACGTCTTTGTACATTATCTGAATTCAGCGAAACGGGATTCATTGGGACCATGATGGCAAGATCTAAACATTGAAACCAATTTGGAGAAGTATGGAGCTATCTGCATATTTTGATAAAATTAAATGCATAGTTTAATTTAATTAAAACGGTCGTTATTTAACGATTTCAGAAACTGATCGATGCGAGAACTCTCTCTCACTCAAATTATTTGTATAGTTGTTTTATTTTATAACTGAATATATAATGATTGCCTATGCTGATTTATATTTGATTTAATTTTCACAAATTATTACACGGTGCATAGTAGCTCACATCACAGTTGTTTGAAAACCCAATGGATGAATTGTTGATTGTTTGTGTTATGAATTGAATGTGATTTTGAAATAGTTAGCATGTTAAGAGCGATGTTAGATTATTTGTGGTGGTTGAAATTGGATTAAACATCCATTTACAAGTCCACCGACTTGTTTATGTTCACCTATTTAAATAATAGATTGGAATAAATAAATAATTGATTGATTATTTATTGGTTGAAAACCCCACACGGGTATTGGGATAATATTTGATTTACATTGACCCAAAATGTTTAGATTTATGTTAATCGATTGATTGACAAACCGTTATAAGCGTTATTTAACTATTTAATGCTTATACAGTTGTAAATGCATCCTGGATGTGAATTAGATGTTTAATAATTGTTTATAATTATTGTTGAATACATGCGATGTATGAAATCCATATAATTAAAATTATATGGTAATTGATTGAGTCTTATTTCAGTCCAAAATAAAAAAGTATATTTTAATGTAATATTCAGCGTAGAATTGAAGTTTGATTTTGATGCCCGAATTTGGATGGACATAAGGATTATAAAAATATAATTAATATCGAGAAGATTTGATTTCAAAATCTGATCTTTTGAAAATATTATTATTTTAATATTATAATAATATAAGATGTTCAATTTTGATTTAAAATTGAAGTGGAAGTTGAAATCTTTTTTATACGAAGTTATTAAACGTTTTATAAAATACGTTTTGAGTGGAAATCGAATAAATCTATTATATATAATATAATGGCTCAAAATGAATATACTTGATTTTGAAGTAAAATGATTGAAATGAAATTTCAAATGCTAGTTGAATAATTTGTAAATAATTTATAATATTTCCAAATTATTTCAAAAACTTTGTCGATTTTATTTTTAGTTATAAATCGAATTCGGGCTTGAATAGAACGTGTTGCACAACGACCATTCATGAATTTCAACCATGAAGTTCGAATTGACGTAAGGGGAAATCCAACCATCGGATTCTCCTGACACTAGAACCGTTGAGTTCATATCAAAAAGATCTTTCAAATGAATATAAGAGATTTAAATTTTAAAGGTAGATTTTAAAATATGTCCAAATCAGTTCTGGAAAAGGTCGCTATTGATGCAGTTCAGTGACCGATATTGGAAATCGAGTGCAAGTGTCTCAATAAAATTATAAAAAATATGAATAAATTATGTAAAATCATAATAAATGATTTGAAAAAAATTTGGATGAAATATTCTACGTTTGTAAAGATAAAAGATATTTTTATCTAAATAAGTTGTTTATCAACCTAAGTGAAGAAAAGAAAGAATTAATACAGTTTTAATATAACCAGAGTTTACTAGTATATAAATTGGATTGGATTTGAATGGAAATCATCTTTGGATATTTCAATATTGGATTCCGTAATTATACTGATTGAGGAATTTACAAGATATATGTGATGGCCCGCAAATTCGTACTATCTGAGTTGACTAAACAACACACGTTCAACCCAAATAATACAGAAATACGAGTCATTAGGGTTAAAGAAATAAAAATAGATAGAAGATAGGACAAAAAAAACATCAGAATCTCACAGCGGAACGAATAAAATATATTATATAACATAATATTTGAATACAAAAGTTTTGGTACCATATACACATACCATAATCAGAGAACATTACAATATTTGATGTAGTAGAAATAACTCTAAAATAACTAATGGTGAAGCCTCATGCTTCAATCTCTCCAAGTGTATCTGTAAAAGCCTAAAACACTTGACTTCCCATACAAATTTGGGCACCCAAGAGTTTAGGATAAAGAAAAAATAAACTCTAGGTCAGTCATGGGACAGGTGTGAGTAAACTAAAACCATATTGTTTGAATTTGAAAATCCTTTAAAAGAACGGGTAATGGTAAGACCAGCCCACACATAAACATGTACGGTTTTTACCTTACTATAACCAATACATTTTTTTTATATAAAAATCCAGTGATATTATAATAATGTCTAATCCAATAAATAACCATCCAGTAGAACGCTCGCATCTCATGGTCTACGTACATAATATAAAATCAAAAACCGTAGGGCGCTTATTGGAGTTTGGATTCCAATTTTGAAAAGATATGGGACCACCTCCCTATAACAGCCTGCATTTTACATATTGGAAGAACGTAAAATATTTTTATTTTATTCCCTGAGGGTTGGACCATTCTCATCTTTTAATATGTTGCTTATGGGGATGTGAGACATGTCCGTTATTTTTACCAATTTTATTTGTGACCGATTTTCCTCTGTCAGACTTTTATAAGGCATAACTTTTGACTCAGGTCAAATTAAAGGGTATGACCTGTGCCATTGGAAAGGAATTGATGATTTCCTTTCCGTAGTGTGGTTACATTAAGGATTTGGCTAAGCGATTTGGGAGGAATCGCGGGTTTAAGGTTTTTCAGTTGGTTGTTCAGGTTCGGAGAGCCACAATGGGTTGATTTGAGAAGGCCCATTGGTGGACTATTGGAAGGGTATAAATAGAGGGTGAGAGGTATGGTAAATTGTTTACTTCCCCATTCTTTCATTAGGTGGCCTTGAGCTACTCCTTCCTCTAACACCTTTCCACCATTAAAAATCAAAATTCAAGGAGGAAAATCATAGATCTACACAATTGGAAGTTATATCTACATCTATTAAAGCTAGAGTTCATCATATCAAGGTGTTCGGATTCAATTGCTTGCTGTCTGGAATCTTATTGCATTGATTTTTGCTTATTTGGGAGAATCGTTGAGTGATTTACGTCTCTCACGTGGATTTAATGAAGTATATGAATGTTTGATCATGTTTTTCATAACATTTAAGTGTTTTAACACATATCTAAACCATTATAAGTCCATTTTCATATGAAACACCTTATGATCCATTTAGTGAGCCTAAACCGGTTGTTTTTATGTTATTTTATGTGCAGATACAAGTTAGATCTATAATTTTGTCATATGATCATTCATCATGATTTTGCAATGATTTGCATAATTTTAGTGATAATCGTCATATTCATGTTTTAGTGACTTCATAACATGCATGATTGCGTTGAATGGATTAGACCAGTGTATTTCGTTGATTGTTCCAATGGAAGAAGTTTTGGTCGAAATCGGAGTGGAAATGCGAGAGTGCAGGTTTTGGGTCGTTCGGAGCCTGGTCGGTCGCGCACTCCTGGCCGGTCGGTTGAGCCAAAGTCGTGTCTTGAGAAGCAAGTCATAAATCTGGTCGGGTAGGTCCACATCGGGTCGGTCTTGCTTTTGTGCCAAGTTAGGTCGGGTCGGTCCACATTGGGTCGGTCGTGCTCGAGTCGGTCCACATCGGGTCGGTCATGCTTTTGTGCCAAGTTGGGTCGGGTTGGTCTCGTATCCATGAGTTAGGTCGGTCTGATGCCCCCAGTTGGGTCAGTCTGCTTCCGTGGAGGGGGTTCGGTCATTGGTTTCTATTTGGGTCAGTCTGGAGAGGGTCGAGCGTTTAAGTAGGTCGGTCAGTCATGGGTTTAGGCTGGTTTGTCGTTGTGAATTTTAGGTCGGTCTTATACCTACATGAAGGATCGGTCGTACACTGAGGTGAGGGGTCGGTCAAATATGGCCAAGGGGCGGTCACGGGGTCATTTTCTAAAAATTTATATTTTCGGGTACGACTCGGATTTGAAGAAAAGAACACGAAAAAAATATTATTCGGGGTAACCCCCGAACTCTAACCGCAATGCAGTGATGTAATTTGCTCGGCGATGGTGTGACTTCGAAGTAAATTCAAGTAGGAAGGTTTTAAGTTTTTAAAGGTGTTCGTTGATTGGTGTAGAACAGCGAATAAGATTTCAAAGTATTAAAAAGTGTTCGTTGATTGGTGTAGAACAGCGAATGTGATGACAACTCAGAGGTCGTGAGCTGATGGATAATGGTTGTTTGAAAAGGTTGCTTAAGCTATGAAAATTCATCGGGCTGGATGACTAGGGATGCGAAGGCCGAGAGATTATCGTTGTTGTAAGTTCTAGCAGGCTGAAAGCAAGGGTACGATAGCGGCACCTAAAAGATCGGTTGTAGGTCGAGTACCTTGTATATCTTCGAAAGACCTAGTTGTCAAGGTTGGACATACATACGTATCATTGAAAGACTTATAGGGTTTATGCTAGAACTGGGGTTACCATTAGCCCTTGACATATGACAAGGTTGGCCGTCATACCATTAACAATGGTTTCAAAGCAGGATTAGCAGTGATAGTCAGAGTCAGTCATGGATGATTGGTTGTTCTTTTCGTATCATCTTATGTAGGTCGTCCAACATCGAAGGAGATGTTCCTTGGGTGCTTGTCTAATATTGGTTTAGGCCTATGGGGCTTGTGCTTGAGGGATATTGAATTTGATTAGGATGATTTACATCAGATATATATAATCTGGATATTATGAGTGCTTTACCATGATTGAATTTGTGTTCTGGTTTCCATGGATGAATAGTTGAATTGTTCATTGTAAAGGCTATCACTATTCGATGTAGGGAAGATAGGGTTGAGTTCATTTCTGGTGTTGTGGGTAGATTAGTATGTTTATCTATCCATTCTCATATACTTTATTGATGAGGTTCGTTAGCTGTTTTATCGCTCAATAAGAATTTTGTCTGACTCAAGGTTTTATGTTTCCTCTTATTACCTTAGGTTGTTCATTCGGTTGTGGATGGGCACGCTAAGAAGCAGGTGACAATTGATTAGTGAGGACAATGTTGCTATGTGAAGGCGAGCTAAGGGCTTACGTACCAGTTTTAATACTATCTAGTATTTATGTTTTGGTTGTTTGAGTGCTCTATGAGGGTTGTAGTGAGGCCTTATGTACAAACTTTGGTATTTGTTGGATAACCTTTTCAGGATGTTGTGAAAGTTTTAAAAGTTTGCTATATGATGCTTCACTACAATTACCTATTGTATGTGTTTTATTATACTTTATCTTTGCGCTGTGAGTTCTACGACAGTTTCCACTTGGGTTTACCTACTCTGATGATCGTCCATAGCTGTTGTGCACTCCTTTCAGTGCATTATTCTTCTTGTTAAGTGCCCGGGGCTATGGGTGGTCATCACATTTGGTATCAGAGCTCTGGTTAACGATTTTAGTGAAAGTTCTAAGACGCAATCACGTATGAAAGATGTACTTGTAGATTTCAATTGGATTCTTACTATATATATTAGCATATATTGTTGTAGCAGTTGTTTTCCTTTAGCAGTTTTTCTTGAAAGTGACTAATTATTCTAAATTGCAGATTTAGAATGAGTAGAAGAACAACAAGTCACGCTGCTAGGTAGCTAATACTGGAGGAGGAAATGGCGGTGAACCAGACTACCCTACCATGTTTGAAGCCTTGATGGAGGCATTCATGCGAAGAGTCCCGCTCTGGTGGCAGCTACGGTAGACGTAGGAGTTCAGTTGCCTAGAGTTGTGGGCTTTGCGAAGCTATTCAAGGATTATACATCTCTAGGGGGAAACCATTCAAAGGAACCGAGCCAGCTGAAAAGGTTCAGAGGTGGATGGATTCTTGTGTTCGTATCTTTGGAGACTTGAGTTTGAATGGTGCAACCAAGAGAAAGCTTGCATCAAGGCACCTACAAGACAAGGCCATGGAATGGTGGAATTCAGTCAACTTGAGTCTCCAGAGGAAGAAATTTCATTGGAGAAATTCCAGGCTAAGTTTGAAGCAAAGTTTGTCTCCACTGCTCAGAAATCAGCTTTGTTCAAGAAGTTCGTGGAGCTGAAACAGAATGGTCGTTATGTGCTTGATTGTGTTTCTGATTTTGAGTCCTTGTCTAAGTACGCCCGTTCATACATTGACGCACCTTATCCGTAGAACGAGGAGTTTGTTATGGGTCTGGATAACTATATTGGAAGGCCGTTAGTGGATCATCTTGACAATTCATTCGAGAAGATTGTGGAAAAATATATTCGCCATGAGAGCTTGTTTCCTAAGGAAGCAAATGTTGTTGCTGCAACCAAAGAGGTTCAGAAACCACAGCAAGGTGGTAATAATAAGAAGAGGAAGCAGCAACGCAGAAAGGAAAGGTGGCCAAAAGAAGCCTAAGAGTGGGGTGGTTTGCTTTAACTGCCAATAGAAAGGCCATTTTGCTAGTGAGTGAAAGAATCCCAAAGTTGAGAAGAAGTGCTTCAAGTTTGAGAAGCCTGGGCATGAGAAGAAAGACTATCCAGAATCAGCTAAAGGAAAGCAGGTTGTGAATGCATATGCTTTGGAAGGCATACCAACTTCTTCAAGAGCTCCAACTACAGAGGATAAGGGAAAGTGTGCCATCATTCAAGGTACTCTTTCTGTCCGAGGTATTTCAGTTTGAGTTTTGTTAGATACTAGAGCATCACATTCTTTTCGCAATGAGCTTGTGTGTCGCTTGGGTTTGGAACCCGAGATTTGTGATAGATCTTTCGTAGTGACTAATCCAGTTGAGGTTCATCCAATCTTTGCATGATTTGCCTTGGTCTAGTGTTGTCGAGTCATGGTTGCTACTTTGTGTGTGATTACTTAGTTCTTAACTTTGTTGGGTTTGGGATCATCTTGGGCATTGATCGGCTCAGGAGGTATGCAGGAAGAGTGAATTGCGAGAAGATAGAGGTGAGATTTGGGGATGTGGAAGGGCGAAAGGTGTTGATTAGATGTAAGCGCGAAGAGGGTGTCTTCATGAGCTATCTATATTCGCTTGGGATTCCAGAAGAAGACTTGTCATCTATGCTGATCACTAATGAGTATGAAGATGTCTTTGATGAGGTCAAAGGGTTACCGCTGCATCGTGAGATCAAGTTTAGGATCGATTTGGTCGAGGGTGCTAGACCAATAGTTATGTCTCTTAGACAGATGGCGCTTAAGGAACAGCCAGAGTTGGAGGTGCAAATTCGTGGCCTTTCGGGAAAAGGATTCATTCGGAGGAGTGTATCCGAATGGGGTGGATCGGTCGTGTTTGCAACCAAGGCAGATGGCTCATTGAGATTGTGTGTGGACTATCGTGAGCTGAGCAAGGCGACTAAGAAGAATAAGTATCCGTTTCCTAGGATTTATGACTTATTCGATCAGCTTCACGAAGCCAAAGTATTTTTTTCAAATGGATTTGGCAATGAGATTTTACCAGTTGAAGGTGGCAAAGGATAGTGTGCCAAGGACTGCTTTTAGGACACCATCCGGGTTCTTCGGATGGTTGGTGAGGCCATTTGGGTTGAGTAACACGCCATCGTATTTCGTAGATCTTATAAATAGAGTTTTCAGAGATCAGTTGAGTAAGTTCGTGCTTGTTTTCGTGGATGATATTTTGGTTTACTCCTGAAATGTGGAAGAGCACAGACTCACTTGAGGGTTTTGTTAGAAATCTTGTGAAAGCATCAGCTGAGAGCTAAGTTTTCGAAGTGTCACTTCTGGAAGAGTGAAGTGAGGTTCTTAGGCCAAGTAGTATTTGGAAATGGAATAGCGGTTGATCCCGCTAAAGTGGAAGCACTCCAGGACTGGGATAGACCTAAGAATGCGACGGATGTTCGGAGCTTCCTTGGATTGGCTGGTTATTACCGACAATTTATCAAGGATTTCTCTAAGGTAGCTGCACCGTTGACAGGGTTGACGAAGAAGAACCAAGTGCTCACATAGGATGCATGGTGTGAGCAAGCTTTTGGAATCCTGAAGGAGAGACCAACGAGTGTTCCTGTATTGACCATTCCAAGTGGTAATGAAGAGATGGTTGTGTATACCAATGCATGTGGTACTGGACTTGGAGCAATGCTAATGCGGAAGGATGAGGTTGTGGCCTACGCGAGTCGATAGCTGAAGTCACATGAGAAGAATTACCCAACTCATGATTTGGATTTGGCGGTAATTGTGTTTGCTTTGAAGACATGGAGACATTACCTATTGGGAGTTCGATTCGAGATGTTTACGGATCACAAGTCGTTGAAGTATCTTTTCTCCCAAAAGGATGTGAATCTTCGACAGCCAAGATGGTTATAGTTTTTGGCGTCATATGATTTTGGTATAACCTACACTCCTGGCAAAGGCAACGAAGTGGCAGATGCATTAAGTCGAAGACACGCAAGTTTGGGAGCGATGTTTTCGAAATGGAAGAGCCTCGAGTATTTGGCAATGTTCTGTAATGTCCCGTATATTTGGTGGTCAAATATTTAATTTAATTTATTATTTTAAATATTATATATGAAATACTAATGGATTTTAATATTTAATTCGTTATTAAAAACGATATTTGAACGTTAAATTTATATTATATATAAATCGAGCTCGAAATGGCGCGGCAGTTCATAATATGGAGTTTTGAATTTTAATTGAATGTACAGGATCCGATACAAGTCGGATTTCTGTGAAACAAGAAACATTGGAATCTTGTGGATTATAATTTTCATATGGAAGAGAAAAATCCAGATTTCGTGTTATAGATTGTTAGTTATGTTCAAATAAAATTTTAAAATAGTCATTATGGAAATTGTTATTTAAAATATAACGTTTATTAATTAATAAATAAGGATTTTTAATATAAATTGGATAGCGGTTAAGTCAAAATATATGATGTTGAGTTGTATAATTTATATTTGAAGCTATATGATATTTCTAGTTGGTTATTTATGAAAATAATAATTTATTATTATTTTATTTGATTTTTCTGGAATTTTATAATATTTTATTTATATTATTATAGGCCTTTAAAAATAGCCATTTTTGCAAATGGTCTCGGTTTTCGATGAAATTTATTTTATTGGAACCGTATCGTTAAATTATTGTAAGAAAATCAAATTTCATGTCAATCGGACTTACTGTTTGATCGTGGCAACGATAAACTTCTTAATCCTTTACATTATTTTGGTCAATTTCGACATGGGTAACTTTAAACGAATAAACGACAGGCCAAACAAACTCTAAATTTGGCGAAACAAGATCCGTTGGATCTGTTAGGAAGAGGTCCAGTAAAATGTCAAGGTCTCATATTTTTTGGATTTTTCTGTAATTATAGGAATTTTAAAGCTTGATTTTTCATCGATATTTATAAAGGACTTTTTACAAACGACCTCGGAATTCGAAGAAACCTGTCCCATTGGGTCCATAATATTTTTTTATGCTGAAACTACATTTTTTTTTGTCAAAAACGAAGATTGTATGGTTTCGTTTAATATGATACTTCGCTGTGAAGTTTGGTGATATTATAATGATAATTAATTCTATCCCTTATACAAATACCACTTTCCAACCCTAATTTAATGTTTTCTCTGGTCAATACTTATGAGCCGCCACCTCTTTACTTAATGAATGGCCAAGAAATTCAAATCCTTTCTCTCCTCGGATCTTCTAATACCCTCACTTAAATTAAATTCTTTCAATGGAGAAATGGAAGCACTCAACGAGATGCTTAACCTCAATGGTCGTGATATGATATGAAGTGGCGTAGAGGCCGTAGTTTGGCCACGAACCATCGACATTTGCATGCATATTGGCGATGGAGGGGGGTGTCGAGTTGGCCGAGGATTTGGGAGTGGGTGGCTGGCCTTTTGGCGCTTCAAATGGGACCATCAGATCGGACCTTGGTGGATGATTGGGAGGCGCAGTTGTGTGCTTTTGGGTCGATGCGTGAATTTGTTGAAGGTCGACAGAGGGTCGTGTAGAAAGAGAAAGGGGAGTTGGGTTAGAAGCCTGGTCGAGCAATCCTGTACAAAGCAATACACATTTTCGGCGCGGTGAAGTGTGTTTTTGTAGATAAATTAGTCCAAAGTAATTTTAATTACAGTAATTAATGTTTTACAAATGATAACGTTAAAGGATATACCTTTATAATTATATAATTATATCATTATAATTCATGCATAGCTGAAAACAACCAACTGGAACGAGGGTGAACTAAAGACGAAGACAGGAGGAACATTATCCGCTGTAACCCCTAATTTGGAAGTAATTAACTAAGTAAATTTTTAATTAAGGGTTAATGTTTTAAAACCCGTTAAATTACTATTCTAACTTATGTAACTGAACATGAGAACGTTAGTGGAAGTGATCAACCCTAAGTGGAAACAGCAGGAACCCAAATGAGAAACAAATCAGCTGTATAATTTCCAGATTAGTATCTTAACTAATATTTAATCAAGGATATTAAGTAGTTTTAAGTAAATTGTGAACGGATATCGGTGTAGCATGTCTCAAAATGAATCGAGCTAGTCCATGTTGATTGTTATGATAAACGAAGACAAGCAGAGAAAGAACACGAAGCCGTAGAGAGAAATACTCGGCCTTATTCAATGTAATGGGTAAACATAAGTTGATTATTTTAAATATAATCGTATGCTATAATTATATAATGTGTGCATATAATATCAGAATTAGACCAGACAAGATTCATTGAAACTGTATGGTCAAGATCTACATCCTGGAGTCAATCTGGATAGACTTGGGAGTATATGAGAATTTTAATTAAATTAAACATTGGTTTAATTTAATTAAAGGAATCGCTTAAACGAAAAACGGAAATCAAGGTGAGTAAAACTCACTCAGTTCTTCCCACTTATATTTTATGTAAGTTGGGTTTTTATTTTTGTGCTATGGTTGCTAATGGTTGATTGTTTGTTTGTTTGTTAATAATATATATTTTTATATACTGATTGAACCCATGGAATTAAACAGTTGTTTAATTTCAGTGAAACACCAAATCATTATTTTAACGATTGGTCCCAATTAGGGTAACTTACCTTATTGGTCACGTTTATAAAATAAATGTGTTAATTTAGTGACTTGTTTGTTAATGTTAAATAAATTGATTATTGTTAAATGGTTGTTATTTACTGTTATATCAGTTAAATTGTACTGATTGGATTTATGTGAGATAACATATTCATATACAAGGAAGAACAGGTTGGAGGGATCCAACAGGATTCCTCAAATATATTTAATGTTATTTATTTTCATAGTATCACCATATGAACTGTTCTGGTTAGATGATTGATTTGGTTGTTGACCGTTGAACTGAAATTCAACAATTTATTTTGTTTAAACCAATGAGTAGTATTGGTTGAGTAATTGGCAATATATGGCCTATAAATCAATCGTTTTTCAAATATGGATTTACCGTCAAATGAATCGACGGAAATGAAGTTATAAAATCTATTTTATAACTAAAAATAGATATTAAAATCTATTATTTTGAATAAAAGTTTCTTAAAAGAAAATAAATATTATTATTTAAATTTATAAGTAATTATTAAATGATATTAAAATCTGATATTAATCAAATTTATAAGCAAATGGGCAGAACTTAACCCAACGGTTAAGAATTGTATAATTGTTCTTATTAAAACAATTAAAACGAATTATTTAAATTAATTATATTATTAATTAATTAAAAGTGAGAACTAATTGGAAGCAATTAACGGATTAATCGTGTATTGAATTGGCTAAGTCTATCGTTGGGATTGATTATAAAATTAATTAATTTAATAAAATATTTTAACGAATATTTCTTTGATTTTAATAAGATTTTGAAAGAGAATTTACTATTTATTTTAGTCAATTAAGAAGTTAACTACTGCTATAGTAGTTAGTGGTCGAAGCAAATTTTAGTTTCAATAATAATTTAAGAGATTAACTTTTTAATTGAAATTCATTTAAAAAGTGATTCAAGTGAAATGTATCTAATTGAAATTTGAAAGGAGTTTACGAATGGGTTTTATACAAAAACCGAGTTTTTATAACAAAGTTGTAAAAAGAATTATAAGCGAATCTGATAGCTTAAATCAAATATTCATTGAATATTTGAAGTTAGAAAAAGGGAATTTAGAAATTGGAAAATGGTATGAAATAATGAAGTGAGATTTGTTCCAAGGTTCAGAGTGTGATATTCCGAAGTTCGGAATGTTAAGAAGAGTTGAGAGTTTAAGCTGAGTAAAAGATTTCGGAAATAACAACGAATGTAAGTATCGTAATTAATTTACAAGAGGTTTGTAAACGAAGTAAGAGATTTGGAAAATGAATTTTGTAATAATTGTTACAAATAATAAATTGCACTATTTGATTTATAAATTGAAGATCGCTATGTAATTTTATACAATGCATAAGTTGTCAGAATGATTTGGAAAGTTATAATATAAGAAATTAGGAAGTTTTGAAATGAAATCTATAATGTTTGTTGCAGATGATAAATGAATTGTTTTGATAAAAAGGATTCGTATGAGGTGTCAATTATAAGGATTGTAAAACATATTATGGTAAGATTTATAAAGGTATTTTATAAGATTTGTAAAGATATTGATTTGTTAAAGAGAGTTATATATGATTTAAAACAAATATAGTATAACAAACAAGTTTTAAAGAATTTTATAAAGGATTCTGTTTATAATGGAATCAACATTTAAATATAACATGATAAATAATTACTAAAGATTAACAGAGAAGTATAGTACTAGTTTTCTTAATGATTAATTAAGTAAACATTGTTGGATTTTAAATAAGGTTCCCAAAGGAAAACGTGTGGTTAATAAACTTCTATCTATTCTGAAGATATGAATGGTGATTGGTCAAGTTCTGAGAGGTAAATAAAATACCCCAACTTGAACGACATCACGATTATCCTAGAATGATACTTGTTTATAAACGAGAGAAATCGAGGGAAACATAAGTTATGATTTCCGCAAAAAATATTGAAAGCTGTGTTCTAAAAGTTTATAAGTAAATGAAATGATTTTTAAGGATATTCTTATTTATAATAAGAAGTAAAAGATAAACTGCAAATATTGGAAGATTTAAAGGATATAATTAACAGATGTTAATTAACGAGGCTAAGTAATGCCAAGTATTGAATCAGCAAACTCATTTCATTCACATGATTATTTATTTGATAGTTAAATAACAAACTATCTAATCTGGCCAATACGATTGTTGGTTTGGAAAGTCTGGGATCGAATTTATATTCGAAAACCATTCCGAACCAGCAAATACGTGGAAGATGCTGATTGAAGATGGAGAAATTGAAGGCCGTGGATATTCATGAGCGAAAGGATTATTTGTCAAATCTATCTAGTTAGCTCCCAGAGGTATTTTGACAGTGGTGCTGTCGTGATTGGAATCTTTTGAATTGCAAGGACTACTCGCTACTGATCTATAAGGTAATTCAAGGATGTTGTAGGAGAGTGCCTTCGGTTCATCCTGTTCCTGGATGACTTGTATGGACGAATCTCTGACAGAGTATTTCTTAAGAATCATGTACATTGATTTTTACAAACGTACTTCTGTTAGCTGCAGAGATTTTTGTAGACATCAATTAGTGATATCTAGCGGATCTGACAATGTGGCATTCAAAGTGGATGGAGATGTGCTGTTTGAAGCATTAACTTAACCTCTAGCCTCATCAACCAGAAAATGGCATAAAATCGGGTAGGTCGCATGGCTATGTGGGTCGCACCCATATAAAGGGTATATCATTACATGATCTGGTGAAATCAAATGCCTTCGGTTGTCCCTTTTATATTTATACTTATGTTATCGGTTCGGTTGGCTGGCCCCCAACCGTGGTAATGATATATTCGGTACTCTCATGCGAAGTGAGGGGCCGGTTATATTTAGTCGGGGTTGCAAGATGTTCTTCTTGAACCCCAATGTATTCATCTTCAGAGGTACATTGTCGGGAAGGTGGTCCCACACCTTGCCAGGAAAACCATTCTCCAATAAGAGCCCGCGGTTTTGATTGTATATTATATATGCAGAGCGTGAGATGCAAGCGTTCTGCTAGATTGATATTTATTTGTATTTAGACAATATTATAATGTCAGAAAAGATATTGATTTCAAAACTGTTTGGGTTATCGTAAGGTAAAAACCATCCGTATTTATGTGTGGATTTCGCTTATGATTATCCTTTTCTTTCAAAGAGATTTTAACTTTAAAATCAAATTGTGTGATACCTTTAAACTTAGAGGTTTTTCTCACTCTGGTTCATCAGACTGACCCGGTGTTTGTAATTCTTGGGTTAGACCGGGTTGTACAAGTTTAGGTTATCATATGCTATGAAGAGACGAGCTGGAGAAATCTAGGCGTTTGATATCTAGTATGAATTCCACTGTGTGATTGTGTATGAGGAGAGGATATTATAACCGTCCAAATATGTTGATGTACTCAGATGATTGTAAGTTTTTATTTAAAGCTCTCTATAAAGATTTATTTCTATATTATATTTTGTTCCGCTACGATGTGAGACTCTATGTTGTGTTGTTTCTTCTTCTTCTATTCTAATATTTCTTTCTTTCTTATCTCACCCTCTAATTTCTTTCTAATAATGTTGCAGTGTTTTCGATGCTTGAATGTCGACAGGGTGTTTTGTGTCGATTTTCGGGGTCGAAAATCCACGGCCCGTTACTGGCATCAGAGCTATTGGTTTAGTAATAACCTTGGCTCTTTGGTGTAACTGCATATAGATGGGAATAGTAATATCCTAGATTGAGTCTGAGTGTATATATATATGAGAGCGTATTTGTAAATTTTATATACAACTGTTTTGTATTGTGTTGTTGATCGGTTTGAGTGTTGAGAAGCATTGAACTGGTAATGAATACAATATTATTTGGTAAAGAGGGTAATGAAATAATTTTGCCCAAATTATATTTTTTTATAGAAAAGAAATAATTTTATTAAATTGTTGAGATATTGGTTTGTGTGTTAATTGATTTGAATTAAATTCAAATTGGATTAAAAATTTGAATTAGAACTTAACTTGGTTAAGTGAAATGAAATTAAGAAATGATTTTGAAATTAAATAAAATATATTTGGAATTTGAAAATTTAATGAATAATAATTAAATAGCAATCGACCGGATATTAACCGATTGATGTTCAAAATGTGAAACCAAAGTAAAATATTAATATTGAATGTAAATTCAATTAATTTGGTTGATTTTGTTGTGTATTAGTTGTTGATTGTAAATTATTTTTTGTTGGATGGTAGATTGTTTGAATAGAAATAATCAACAATGTAATGGAGTTGAATGAATTATAAACTAAAGGATAAAATTCCTGAATTATAAACTGGGATGAAACTGTATATAAACCGAAATTATTGATTTAAACCTATTTTTGCAATTGAATTGATATTTCATGTTGATTATGGAAATTTAAGTGGTTATTCTTGTTTAGTAATGAATGTGGATTAAAATTTCATGAATTTTTGCTTACATGATGATCTGAGTTAAGTACAGGTGACAGAAGGCTAGAGAATTGATTTTGGTTGCATAGATTGCACGTAAATTGAGTAGTATGCCCAATAGCCCTCGTAAAAGGTACGCCTATGCGAAAATATAAAATTTAGGTTTTGGTTTTTGTTTTCCGATCGAGTGGGTCGTTGTGTATGTATTTTTTGTTCCTGCGATATCGCAGATGTCACACCGTACAGGGGAGACTCTGCCGAATTTTTCCGGGAATTTAAAGTGTTAGAAAATTTTCGATATTTTTGAAAATTTTATTTTACCATGATAACTTGGTTTTTGATTTAAAATAAAATTGGTTTTTAAAAATAAATGGGTTCGTAACATTTTTCTTGCCTTAGTAATTTCGGGGACGAAATTCTTTTAAGGGGGGAGATTGTAATGTCCGGTATTTTTATTGGTCAAATATTTAATTTAATTTATTATTTTAAATATTATATTTGGAATATTAATGGATTTTAATATTTATTTCGTTATTAAAAACGATATTTGTACGTTAAATTTATATATAATATAAATCGAGCTCGAAATGGCGCGGTAGTTCGTAGTATGGAGTTTTGAACTTTAATTGAATATACAAGATCCAATATAAGTTGGATTTCTCTGAAACAAGAAACGTTGGAATCTTGTTGATTATAATTTTCATATGGAAGAGAAAAATCTGGATTACGTGTTATAGATTGTTAGTTATGTCCAAATCAAAATTTAAAATAGTCGTTATGGAAATCGTTATTTAAAATATAACGTTTACTAATTAATAAATAAGGATTTTTAATATAAATTGGATAGCGGTTAACTCAAAATATATGATATTGAGTTGTATAATTTATATGTGAAGCTATATGATATTTCCAATTGGGTATTTACGATAATAATATTTTATTATTATTTTATTTGATTATTCTGGAATTTAATAATATTTTGTTTATATTATTATAGCCTTTAAAAATAGCCATTTTTGCAAACGACCTCGGTTTTCGATGAAATTTGTTTTATTGGAACCGTATCGTTAAATTATTGTAAGAAAATCAAATTTCGTGTCAATCGGACTTACCGTTTGATCGTGGAAACGATAAACGCCGTAATCATTTATATTATTTTGGTCAATTTCGACAGTGGTAACTTTAAACGAATAAACGACTGGCCAAACAAACTCCAGATTTGGCGAAACAAGATCCATTGGATCCGTAAGGAAGAGGTCTAGTAAAATGTATAGGTCTCATATTTTTGGGATTTTTCTGTAATTAAAGGAATTATAAACGCTTGATTTTTCATTGATATTTATAAAGGATCTCTCACAAACGACCTCGGAATTCGACGAAACCTGTCTCATTAGGTCTAGAGTATATTTTTTTTTTGCTAAAACTACATTTTTTTCTTTATCAAAAACGAAGATCGTATGGTTTTGTTTAATACGATACTTTCCTGTGAAGTTTGGTGATATTATAATAATAATTAATCCTATCCCCTATATAAATACCACTTTCGAACCCTAATTCAACGTTTTCTCTGGTAAATACTTATGAGCTGCCGTCTCTTTACTTAATGAATGGCCACGAGATTCAAATCCTTTCTCTCCTCGGATCTTCTAATATCCTCACTTAAATTAAATTCTTATAACGGAAAAATGGAAGCACTCAACGAGATGCTTAACCTCAATGGTCGTGATCTGATATGAAGTGGCGTAGAGGACGGAGTTTGGCCACAAACCACCGACGTTTGAATGCATATTGGCGATGGAGGGGGTGTCGAGTTGGCCGAGGATTTGGGCATGGGTGGCTGACGTTTTGGCACTTCAGATGGGACCATCAAATCATACCCTGATGGATGATTGGGAGGCACAGTGGTGTTCTTTTGGGTCGATGCATGGGTTTGCTGAAGGTCGACAGAGGGTCGTGTAGAAAGACAAAGGGGAGCTGGGTTAGAAGCCTAGTCGAGCAATCCTGTACAAAGCAATACACATATTCAGCGCTGTGAAGTGTGTTTTTACAGATAAATTAGTCCAAAGTAATTTTAATTACAGTAATTAATGTTTTACTAATGATAATGTTAAAGGATATAGCTTTATAATTATATAATTATATCATTACAATTCATGTGTAGGTGAAAACAACCCACTGGAACGAGGGTGAACTGAAGACGAAGATAGGAGGAACATTATCCATCATAACCCCTAATTTGGAAGTAATTAAGTAAGTAAATTTTAATTATGGTTTAAAGTTTTAAAACCCGTTAAATTACTGTTCTAACTTATGCAACTGAACACGAGAACATTAGTGGAAGCGGTCAACCCTAAGTGGAAACAGCAGGAACCAAAATGAGAAACAAATCAGCTGTATAATTTCTAGATTAGTATCTTAATTAATATTTAATCAAGGATATTAAGTAGTTTTAACTAAATCATGAACGGATATAGGTGTGGCATGTCTCAAAATGAATCGAGCTAGTCCATGTTGGTTGTTATGATAAACGAAGACAAGCAGAGAAAGAATATAAAGCCGTAGGGAGCAGTGCTCGGCCTTATTCAACGTAGTGAGTAAACATAAATTGATTATTTTAAATATAATTGTATGCTACAATTATATAATGTGTGCATATTATATTAGAATTAGACGAGATAAGCTTCATTGGAACTGTATGGTCGAGATCTACATCCTGGTGTCAATCTGGATAGACTTGGGAACATATGAGAATTTTAATTAAATTAAACATTGGTTTGATTTAATTAAAGGAATCTCTTATACGAAAAAGGGAAATCAAGGTGAGTTAAACTCACTCAGTTCTTCCCACTTATATTTTATATAAGTTCGGTTTTTATTTTTGTGCTATGGTTGCTAATAGTTGACTGTTTGTTTGTTTGTTAATAATATATATTTTTATATATTGATTGAACCCATGGAATTAAACGGTTGTTTAATTTCAGTGGAACACCAAATCGTTATTTTAACGATTGGTCCCAATTAAGGTAAATTACCTTGTTGGTCACGTTTATGAAATAAACGTGTTAATTTAGTGAATTGTTTGAATTGTTTGTTAATGTTAAATAAATTGGTTATTGTTAAATGGTTGTTATTTACTATTATATCAGTTAAATTGTATTGATTGGATTTATGTGAGATAACATATTCATATACAGGGAAGAACAGGTTGGAGGGATCCAATAGGATTCCTCGAATATATTCAATGTTATTTATTTTCATAGTATCATAATTTGAACTGTTCTGATTAGATGATTGATTTGGTTGTTGACCGTTGAATTTAAATTCAACAATTTATTTGGTTTAAACCAATGAGTAGTATTGGTTGAGTAATTGGCAGTATATGGCCTATAAATCAATCGTTTTTCAAATATGGATTTATCGTAAAGTGAATCGACGAAAATGAAGTTATAAATTTATTTTATAACTGAAAATAGATTTTTAAATCTATTTATTTTGAATAAAAGTTTCTTAAAAGAAAATAAATATTTACTATTTATTATTTAAATTTATAAGTAATTATTAAATGATATTAAAATCTAATATTAATCAAATTTATAAGCAAATGGGCAGAACTTAACCCAACGGTTAAGAATTGGATAATTGTTCTTTTTAAAACAATTAAATGGAATTATTTAAATTAATTATATTATTAATTAATTAAAAGTGAGAACTAATTGGGATCGATTAACGGATTAATTGTGTATTGAATTGGCTTAGTCAACCGTTGGGATTCATTATTAAATTAATTTATTTTGAATTAATTTAATAAAATATTTTAATGAATATTTGTTTTATTTTAATAAGATTTTAAAAGAGAATTTACTATTTATTTTAGTCAATTAAGAAGCTAACTACTGCTAAAGTAGTTAGTGATCAAAGAAAATTATTATTTCAATAATAATTTAAGAGATTGACTTTTAAAATGAAATTCGTTTAAAAGGCGATTCAAGTGAAATGTATCTAATCGAAATATAAAAGGAGTTTATGAACGAGATTTATATAAAAACCGAGTTTTTATAACGAATTTGTAAAAATAATTTTAAGCGAATCTGATAGCTTAAATCAAATATTCACTGAATATTTGAAGTTAGAAAAAGGGAATTTAGAAATTGGAAAATGGTATGAAATAAGGAAGTGAGATTTGTTCCGAGGTTCGGAATGTTGAGAAGAGTTGAGAGTATAAGCTGAGTAAAAGATTTCAGAAATGACAATGAATATAAGTGTCGTAATTAATTTACAATGAGGTTTGTAAATGAAATAAGAGATTTGGAAAATGAATTTTGTAACAATTGTTACAAATAATAAATTGAACTATTTGATTTATAAATTGAAAATCGTTAAAAAGATTGCTATGTAATTTTAGACAACGCATAAGTTGTCGGAATGATTTGGAAAGTTATAATATTAGAAATTAGGAAGTTGTGAAATGAAATCTGTAACGTTTGTTGTAGATGATAAATGAATTGTTTTGATAAAAAGGATTCGTATGAGGTGTCAATTATAAGGATTGTAAAAGATATTATTGTAAGATTTATAAAGGTATTTATATAAGATTTGTAAAGATTTTATATTTGTTAAAGAGAGCTATATATGATTTAAAACAAATATAGTATAGCAAACAAGTTTTAAATTTTTTTATGAAGGATTCTGTTTATAATGGAATCGTCGCTTGAAGATAACATGATAAAGAATTATTAAAGATTAACAGAGAAGTATAGTACTAGTTTACTTAATGATTAATTAAGAAAACGTTGTTGGATTTTAAATAAGATCCCCAATGGAAAACGTGTGGTTAATAAACTTCTATCTCTTCTAAAGATATGAATGTTGATTGGTCAAGGTCTGAAAGATAAATAAAATACCCCAACATGAACAACGTCATGATTATCCAAGAATGATATTTGTTTATAAACAAGAGAAATCGAGGGCAACATAAGTTATGATTTCTGTAAATAATATTTAAAGCTGTGTTAGAAAAGTATATGTAAATGAAATGGTTTTTAAGGATATTCTTATTTATAATAAGAAGTAAACGATAAACTCCAAATATTGGAAGATTTAAAGGATATAATTAACAGATTTTAATTAATGGGGCCAAGTAATGCCAATTACTGAATCAGTAAACTCATTTCATTCACATGATTATTTATTTGATAATTAGATAACTGACTATCAAATCTGGCCAATATGATTATTGGTACGAAAAGTCCAGGATCGAATTTATATTTGAAAACCATTCCGAACCAGCAAATACGTGGAAGAAACTGATTGAAGATGGAGAAATTAAAGACCGTGGTTAGCTACTAGAGGTATTTCGACAGTGGTGCTGTCATGATTGGAATCTTTCGGTTTGCAAGGACTACTCGCTACTGATCCATAGGGTAATTCAAGGATGTTGTAGGAGAGTGCCTTTGGTTCATCTTGTTCCTGGATGACTTGTATGGACGAATGTCTAACAGAGTATTTCTTAAGAATCACGTACATCAATTTTTACAAACGTACTTCTGTTAGCTAAAGAGTATTTTTGTAGACGTCAATTAGTGATATCTTGCGGATCTGACAATGTGGCATTTAAAGTGGATGGAGACGTGTTGTTCTGAAGTATTAACTTAACCTCTAGCCTCATCAACCGGGAAATGGCATAAAATCAGGTATGTCGCATGGCTAGGTGGGTCGCACCCATCAAAAGGGTATATCATTACTTGATCTGGCGAAATAAAATGCCTTCGGTTGTCCCTTTCATTTTTACATGTATGCTATCGGTTCAGTTGGCTGGCCCCCAACCGTGGTAATGATATATTCAGTACTCTCAAACGAAGTGATGGGCCGGTCATGTTTAGCCTGGGTTGCAAGATGTTCTTGTTGAAACCCAATGCATTCATCTCTAGAGGTACATTGTCGGGAACGTGGTCCCATACCTTAACAGGAAATCCATTCTCCAATAAGAGTGTAACGACCCAGCAGATTCCGGTCCCGAAAATCGACATAAATACCCTTATCGTATCTTATGCCGATCCTCTAAGCACCGAAAACACTGGACGTTATTAGAAAGAAATTAGAGGGTGAGATAAGAAAGAAAGAAAATTAGAATAGAAGAAGGAGAATTAACACAGAGTCTCACATCGCAACGGAACAATATATAATACAGAAATAACCTTTATTGAGAGCTTTTGAAAATACTTACAATATCAGAGTACAACACACATCTGGACAGTTTTGATAATCTGTCCTCATATGTATATAATCACACAGCGGAATATCATTCATCTGAACATCTTCAGCTCATCTTTGGACTTCGCAATACCTGATGACCTGAACCTGTACACCTCGGCCTAACCCGAGCATTTACAAAACACCGAATCAGTTGGTGGACCAGAGTGGAAAAAAACAAGCACGGTATTAAGGTATCACACAACTTGATTTTAAAGTTAAAATCCTTTCAAAAGAAAAGGATAATCGTAAGACCAAATCCACACATAAACACGGACGGTTTTTACCTTACGATAACCCAAAACAGTTTTCGAAATCAACATCTTTTCTGATATTATAATAGTGTCTAAATACAAGTAAATATCAATCTAGTGGAACACTTGCATCTCACGCTCCATATATATTTATACAAACAAAATCGCGACACTTATTGGATATTGGATTTCCGACCTTGACAAGCTATGGGACCACCTGCCGCTCGTGTATCTCTAGAGGCGAATACACTGGGTTCAACAAGAACGTCTTGCAACCCGGCCCTCACATGACCGACCACTCATTTCGCTTGAGTGTATCGAATGTATATCACCAACGGTTGGACTCAAACAACCGTTCCCGAATGGGCGGAATCGATAGAATAAGAAACAAAAGGAATTTCTCTAGATAGGTGATTATACACCCTAATGGGAGCGACCCACATAGCCATGCTGCCTGCCCGATTTTTGTCATCTCCCGGTTGACGAGGCTTGAGGTCAGAACACATCTGATCATCATACACTTTGAATGTCACATCGTCAGATCCAACAAATCACTAATTGACATCCACAAAAATATTCTGGTCGTTAAGCTATAGAAGGTGCCCAGTCTTCTCTGCCACCAACAGAGATAAGTTTGTAAAATCAACGTACGTGACCCTTAAGAACTACACTGTCAGACATCCGTCCATACAAGTCATCCAGGAACAGGATGAACCGAAGGAACTCTCCTACTGCATCCAATACAAGAATCACCCCATGGATCAGTAGCGATAGTCCTTGCAATCCACAGTTTCAACCACGACAGAACCTGTAACACCCCGAAAATTCTATAACTGTGAAATTAACAAATTAAAGTATAATTAATTTGAAATCAAAGAACCAAGGGAAACGGGATACGCCATTGCGTTCGTCTCGGAAAAATACGCGAAATAGAGTCCGAGTTTTCGAAAAACGGAGTCCGTATGAAGAAGATATGGCCTTCGGAAGTTTTGAATTAAATTTAAAATTCAAACAGAATAAAATAATTGAAAATGGGGCCCAATGGGCCAGGGCAGATAAACACCCGCCTAGGCCACCCAGGTCGACTGGGCTGTCGACCTGGGCTACCCATGTCGACAGGGCTGTCGACAGCCCTGTCGACAGGGGTGTCGACCTGGTCGAGCCCAGTCAACCTGGCTGGCCAGGTCTGTGTTTGGTCGAATTTCTGTGGTCTGCTTGGTCATTAGGGCTAGGTGGCGGGTTCTAATTGGTCTCTCTATCTAATGAATGGCTATGATCAAACCTAGCAACATCAATGGTCCTAATCAATTCCTAACCTCTATATAAACAACCCTAGACTAAACCCTAATCTATTCATTCAAATTAAGAACATAGCCGCCATGTTGCTGAGGAACGACTAAGAGTAGCCGCCAACTAGAGAGAGAATTAGGAAGAGAGTTCTAAAGCCTAAAGCAATTCAAGCAACCTAAAGCCAATCAATTCAACAAAGGAATCATATCTCTTAATTAGAGAATTCGCCGCAACCATTGTAAGTAGAGTATTACTTTGGTATGAATAAACAACTGTATTGATGTGTATGCTTGAATTGTGGCAATAAAAGTAATTCATATTTGTGCAAAATTATGTTATTCATTATAAAGAACTACATGCGGTAGTTCTATGCAAGTATACGTTTGGAATATTGCGCAAATTATGTAATCTATGTTAAAGCTACATGTATGTAGTTGATTGAAATTCATGCAAGTTTGGGGCTTTGTTATTATGTCATCATGATGTATATTTTTGTGCATAAATCATTTTGCAAGTAATTGAAACAAGTTTGGTTGTTATAGTTCATATGAAACTATGTTGGAATTTTGACACCATAATCCATGTATTAAGTCATGCTTTTGCAAACTTATGAATATGGCTAGGCTATGAATGATATCTGGCATAATTGAAATCCATGGTTAAGTCTATCTTGCTTACAAGAATTTTATGATGACATATGTGAGACATGGCTAGGTTAGACTCAAAAATCCCTTTTTGCAAGTTTAAAGCGAACACCATGCTTAGGAATATTTATGCATAAGTATATTTATACTATCGTTATGTGATTAGACTTAAACCATAATTAAGTTGATCTATGCTTTTGTGTTAGTAACAAAGTATCCCCTTTGTAAACATGTAGAAACCTTATGAACATGACTTGTTTATGTTTATGCCATGAACAAATTTAACTTTACTTATGCCATGTTTATGCTAAAAGTATTTATGCCATGCTTATGTTTGACATTATGCTATGCTTATGCTAGAAATATTTATGACATCCTTATGTTTGACATTATGCTATGCTTATGCTAGAAATATTTATGACATGCTTATGTTTGACATTATGCCTAAATAAGAATATAGGTTCATGTTGTAGTTAAACCTATGCAAGTTCACATGCTTTGATTCATGTCACCTATATTACCACTATGCAAGTACACCAATTTCTATTTTGTATTTCCAACGTCGTAATTGCAAGTTCATGCGCTCACTTTCCCCTCTTTGTGTATGTAATCACGCTTTAAGCCTCCCCTTTTCGCATGGCTAAATTGGGCTTTAAAAGGCTAAGCCCAATATATATAAACGGACGTGTAAAACGGGGGAAAATAACGTTGGGTTAAAATTAACTAATGAATGAAAATATAAAATAGAAGGGCCCAAATTCAAGTATGGGTTGGGCCCATGATTGGTGTAACCTTTACACCATTAACTTAACAATGGGCCGCAAATATTTACATATAATAAATAAAGAAGAATGACAAAATATGTAAATGTAGAACATACGATGTGTTTAACCCGAGGTTGGATTGAGTTGTGATGTAAACCTGCCCGGAACCGCCCGGCTGTCCAGTAGTCACAACAATACCTATCCAATGTGGGAGGTTAAACATGGAGCCCAGCAAGGACCCGAGGTTAGACTGAGTTGTGGCGTAAGACTGCCCGGAACCAACCGACAACAGGCAGCCACAACAATACCTGTCTAATGTGAGAGGTCAGGGCCTTAATAAGACAATTAAGGCTGAGTCAGGATTGTTAGGATTAAGTGAACTAAAGACTTAATCAAAATGGAACATGCTAAACTAAACGGACTGGTGGGGGTTAGGTTAGAAAACACTTAACCAACTTAGCATGTTGGCTAGAGATAGAAAACCTAGTAACGGGGGACCCTTTTCAGCAGTAACCCTAAAAGGTGTATCAGGATACCCTGAAACTAGGCAGGGTGGGGCACGATTACTGGGCTGATTGTAAGAGGTCAAAGCGACGGCGGTGGTGTAGCAGTGTAGGTTCTAACGGAGTGCGGGCGTGCACACACTCCGGCGCAGAAAAATAAGGCACTGGACACCAGTAGCATACCTGTGCACTCTGAGATTGTGTCGGGTTGCCACTATGGGAATTGATACACCCCATGGTGGGACCAGCATAGGTAACTACAGACATCGGGGGCCGTAAGACACATGTAACTTTGCGAGTAGGAGCCGATCATCATAGAATGGATCACATCACCCTGATTATGGGGTGCAAATTGGAAACTAGTTTATATGGGTTCAGAGATTAACATGGGGTACGATAGTATATTCGACCCTAGACAACTTAACCAAGTTTATTGTGCTTGCCCACTTCTTGTTTATACTTATCATACCCAGTTCTTTATTCATAGACAAAATAGTACTAGACTTACTCAGGCTTTATGTCTGACTCTATTTTTCTTTCGTCTTCTTTCTTCCGTTTCCCCCCCCCCCCCCAGGTCCTCAGGGAGGGAACACAGCAGCTTGATCAGCCTTGACATCCAGCTTGAAGTAGAGAAATGTATTGCTTGGACTTTCCTGTTTTGAACTATGGCTTTGGACAATCCACTATGGGGCCTTTGCAGTTTATCCATGTTTTATTTATGCTTCTTTAAATAATGTACTCAAGACAGATTATGAAAGTGTTATGTTATGTTTTTGGAAAGGATGTTGTTGTAACACGTATTTGACTTTATGAAATAAAAATTTGTTGTTCTTCCGCTGTTTACAAATATGTGTTCTTATATCTGTCTTGTATATCTGTGACTTGTACTTATAAACCTCCACCAAAGTTAGGGCATTCCCTTTGAGAGTGACCCTAACGGAGGTGGGGTGTTTCACTTGGTATCAGAGCATAGGTTTACCAGATAAGATAAAAAGTTTTGAAAAATTATTTTCAAAAAGGAAATTTAAAGAAGCATTTTTAAAAGAAAATATTATTTTATTTTAAAAAAGGCAAAGTCCACCCCCCCAAAGCCATAGGAACTATCTCTTATCCTTCGTTTTGAATCTACCCTTTTTGTTTCAGCATGTCCCAAGAACTTAACTTGCCGGAAGGGGTGCCAATACCTGGTTGGTTTAGACGGTTCTTAGAAGCAAGGGCCACTCAGCCAGGTCCTACCATTCCTCCTCCCCCAACGGAAGGAAATCATCCAGCTGCAGCAGCACCTTTTCCTCCACCTCCTCCTCGGGGAAACACGTTTGCTAAGATATGTAAAGATTTTAAAGCTATGGGAGGAAGGGATTTCCATGGAACTGAGTCCTTCGTAGCAGCTAGGAATTGGCTGAAAGAAACTGAGGACCTATTCATCATCTTTGAGGTAGAAGTTAGACAAAAAGTACAATTGGCGGTATGGCTATTGAAGGGCGAGGCTTCCTACTGGTGGGAAGTCACTAATGCTGAAAGACCAGTGGAGACATGGGAGGACTTTAGGGCAAGGTTTGAGACTAAATTTCTCTCAGATGCAGAAAGAAGTTTGCAGTTAGAAAAATTCTTATTTCTTAAGCAAGGGGACAAGACAGTCAGAGAGTATGTGAATCAGTTCGATGAGCTGGCTAGGTTTGGGCTTGACCTAGTCAACACCCCGCATAAGAAGGCTCTCCGTTTCGTCAAAGGGTTGAATGAGCCGTTACACAGTTTGGCCATGACCCATATACCCATGGGAGCCACGTATGAAAGATTGGTGCAAATGGCATTGCTGAATGAAGAGGACAAGGGCAAGAAGAAAGAGGGTTTGCAGCCCAAGAAGACAGACTTTAAGAAAGGCGGGAAAAGCAACAAAGAGAAGAGGAAGTGCAATTTCTGTGGCAAAGTGGGGCACTTAGTAAAGGACTGCCGGAAAAAGAAGGCCAAGGAGAATGGTGGGTGCTTTTCTTGCGGTGAGACGGGCCATAGGGCTAAGGACTGCCCAAAGAAACGAGGACAGGGGAGGGCTGGATCCATCCCAGGGGCACAGGTCCATGTGCTAGAAGCGCCACCTCTGCAACAGCGAGGTATAAATACTTCTGTAGAAAGTGTAGTTTATCTTTATGATCACCCCGTTCGCACTTTATTTGATTCTGGCGCATCACACTCCTTTATCTCGTCTGCTTTAGTAGAATCTCTGCACCTAAAAACTAGTATGGTAGAGGACCCCTTAATTGTTTCAAACCCAATTGGGGGCCCAGCTCATTTGTCTATGATCTGTGTGGGATTGAAAATTTCTATTCTAAGTGTAGAATTTCATTGTAGTGCCTTTGTTTTGGGCTTTTCGTGGTATGGTTTGATTTTGGGCATGGATTGGCTATCCAGTAATGGGGCCATCCTCGATTGTGAGAAAAGGGTTGTTAGGCTCCTAACCCGACTCGGTAATACTTTGGAAATTTCTTGTAATCCCTCGTATGCGGTTATGCTTAGTTATCTGGAATCGCTAGATGCCTCTGTTGAAAATTTGCAATCAGTTAGAGTAGTCCGGGAATATCCGGATGTCTTTGAAGAGGTGAAGGGCTTACCTCCGAAGCGGGAAATAGACTTCCGCATATATCTTGTAGATAATGCAAAGCCCGTTGCGTTGCCCGTTAGACATATGGCTCCACGAGAAAGGAAAGAGCTCAGTAAACAGATTAAAGAGCTTCTAGAAAAGGGGTTCATTAGGAGGAGCATTTCAGAATGGGGCGCTCCGGTGGTGTTCGCTGCAAAGGCGGATGGTTCACTCCGTCTATGTGTTGACTATAGGGAGCTCAACAAGCTAACGAAAAAGAATAGGCACCCTCTCCCTAGAATTGACGATTTGTTTGACCAGCTTGTAGGAGCGTCTGTTTTCTCCCAACTCGATTTAGCAACCGGTTTTCATCAGCTAAGGGTGGCTGAAGATAGCATTGATAAAACGGCATTCAGAACCCCAGACGGTTTCTTTGAATGGCTTGTCATGCCTTTCGGCTTGACAAATGCACCTGCTTACTTCGTGGACCTAATGAGTAGGGTATTTAGAGATTTCCTCAACAAATTCGTAGTGGTCTTCGTAGATGATATCCTTATCTTCTCAAAGAGTGAAGAGGAACATGCTCAGCACTTAAGGGCAATCATGGAAACTTTGCGAGTCCATCAACTAAAAGCCAGGTTCTCCAAATGCCACTTTTGGAGAGAAGAGGTGAGGTTCCTTGGGCACATAGTATCCAAACAAGGGTTAGCGGTGGACCCTGCTAAGGTAGTAGCGGTACAGGACTGGAAGACACCAAGGAATGCAACTGAGGTCCGAAGCTTTCTAGGACTAGCAGGTTTCTATCGAAAATTCATAAGGGATTTTGCGAAAATCTCAGCTCCGCTCACGAAATTGACTAAGAAGAATCTAGTGTTTAATTGGGATTTGGATTGCGAGTTTGCTTTCCAACGACTAAAAAGGGCTCTCACAACAGCCCCAGTTTTGACGCTGCCAGATGGGAGCAAGATGTTCACTGTTTATACGGATGCATGTGGGACAGGGCTAGGCGCCGTCTTAATGCAAGAAGGAAGGGTAGTAGCTTATGGCGGGAGGCAGTTGAAAGTGCACGAAAAGAACTACCCAACCCACGATCTTGAGTTAGCCGCCATCGTCTTTGCACTCAAGTCTTGGCGACACTATCTCCTAGGTGAGAAGTTCGAACTCTACACTGACCATAAATCATTGAAATATCTTTTCTCGCAGAAGGATCTTAACTTGAGGCAACAAAGATGGATGGAGTTTCTTGCCTCGTACGATTTCGAAATCTCCTACACTCCGGGTAAAGGCAACGTAGTGGCAGACGCGTTGAGCCGAAAGAAATTGACCCTAAGCCCGTTGTTTGTTGAAAGACAAAGCCTAGAGTTTATAGCCAGCTTCGACTTTAGGCCTTCCTCCGATTTCGTACCGGGCCTGCTAGCATCTCTCGAAGTGCGCCCGACTTTAGTGGATTCAGTAGGGACAGCACAACGCGAAGACCCTCAGCTTGTGGAAATAATTGATAGGCTAATTAGGGGTGAGACTTCAAGTCACCTCAACCGATACTCCATCGACGATAGGGGTTTGCTAAGGCGAGACGGAAGACTATGCGTCCCACAGACAAAAGATTTTGTAAAGAAGGTTCTCGAGGAAGCACTTCACTCCAAGATGACGATACACCCAGGCGGAGATAAAATGTACAAAGACATAAAGAGGACTTTCTGTTGGAACGGCATGAAAAAGGACGTGGCAGAATTCGTTTCTAAGTGCATGGTGTGCCAACAGGTTAAGGCAGAACAGAAAAAGCCTGGCGGACTGCTACATCCTCTGGAGGTCCCGCAGTGGAAGTGGGATAGCATCTCAATGGACTTCATCGATGGGCTGCCTAGGTCTAGGAGAGGCAACACTAGCATTTGGGTAATAGTGGATAGGCTTACTAAAAGCGCCCACTTTTTACCTGTCAAAAGTAAAAGAACTGCCTCATCCCTAGCATCACTCTACCTTAGGGAAATCGTTCGACTCCATGGGATACCGTCTAACATTGTTAGTGACCGAGACCCCATCTTCACTAGCGAGTTTTGGCGGAGTCTGCAAGAAGCAGTAGGAACGCAGTTATGCTTGAGCACAGCCTATCATCCCCAAACCGACGGCCAAACAGAGAGAGTGAACAGAGTTTTGGAAGACCTTTTAAGACTATGCGTCCTTGACTTCGGAGGGACATGGGAAGACCACCTTCCTTTGGTGGAATTTGCCTACAACAACAGCTATCAAGCAACCATCGGAATGGCGCCCTTCGAAGCTTTATATGGAAGACCGTGCCGATCGCCCACTTGTTGGTGGGAGTCCACGGATAAGCTCATACTTGGACCAGACATGATCCGAGAGACTTCAGAGAAAGTAGACTTAATACGAAGAAGGATGAAGACGGCCCAAGACAGACAAAAGTCCTATGCCGACAAGAGGAGGACCGACCTTGAATTTGAGGTTGGAGACAGAGTTTTTCTCAAGGTATCACCGCTAAGGAACGTTGTCCGCTTTGGAACCACAGGAAAGCTAGCACCAAGGTTCGTAGGGCCATTCCCTATTATCGAGAAAATTGGGAAAATGGCCTATAGATTAGAGATACCCGAGAAGTTGGCTGGAGTCCACAACGTTTTTCACGTTTCACACCTCCGAAAATGCCTACATGAGTCTGCTGAAGTGGTAGAGCCAAATATACTCGAAGAGGCCGAAGTGGAACGCGAAGCAACCATAAGAAAAGTTCCAATCCGCATCTTAGGAACGGAAGTGAAGAAGCTACGCAACCGTGAAGTCAAGCTCGTCAAAGTTCAGTGGAGCGACGCCGAGGAAGACGCGACTTGGGAAACTGAAGCTAGAATCCGTACAGCCTACCCTTTTCTGTTCGAGGGTACATCCTTGATCTTTCCTTTTTCCTTAAGTTGCGCCTTTATCTATCTTTTAGGTATATCTCCTCGACCGTACCTTTTAGGTAGAAAACCTTTGGATGGAAACATGTAGTTGAAACATGTTATGTATGATGGTTGCAAGTGGTTGCAAGTGATTGCTAGTGGTTGCTCGTGGTTGCATATACACACACAGTCTAGGTTTTAGATCGGCTCAGTCACTTCATATTGCATATGCATATATGTTTGTATTCGTATATGGTTGAACTTTAATGTGTTGTCATGTGGATGTTGCATTTGTATTGAATGATTGTGCACTCATGTAGAATCAAGAATAGGAAAATTTGCATACATAATGGATTCATGGCACTTACATAATTCGCATCAAGGAGGTCAACTGGATCAGTAGACCGCCTGATTTTGCATTAGATAAGTACATGTACACACACACTTCGCATATGATCATGAAGCATTAGAAATCTTTTAAGGACAATGGATACTCGTGTTTGATGGATGAGTAGATGGATGATTGGATGTTAGGATATACATTCCTCCTAACTTGAAGATTTCGGGGACGAAATCCTTTTAAGTGGGGGAGAATGTAACACCCCGAAAATTCTATAACTGTGAAATTAACAAATTAAAGTATAATTAATTTGAAATCAAAGAACCAAGGGAAACGGGATACGCCATTGCGTTCTTCTCGGAAAAATACGCGAAATAGAGTCCGAGTTTTCGAAAAACGGAGTCCGTATGAAGAAGATATGGCCTTCGGAAGTTTTGAATTAAATTTATAATTCAAACAGAATAAAATAATTGAAAATGGGGCCCAATGGGCCAGGGCAGATAAACACCCGCCTAGGCCACCCAGGTCGACTGGGCTGTCGACCTGGGCTACCCATGTCGACAGGGCTGTCGACAGCCCTGTCGACAGGGGTGTCGACCTGGTCGAGCCCAGTCAACCTGGCTGGCCAGGTCTGTGTTTGGTCGAATTTCTGTGGTCTGCTTGGTCATTAGGGCTAGGTGGCGGGTTCTAATTGGTCTCTCTATCTAATGAATGGCTATGATCAAACCTAGCAACATCAATGGTCCTAATCAATTCCTAACCTCTATATAAACAACCCTAGACTAAACCCTAATCTATTCATTCAAATTAAGAACATAGCCGCCATGTTGCTGAGGAACGACTAAGAGTAGCCGCCAACTAGAGAGAGAATTAGGAAGAGAGTTCTAAAGCCTAAAGCAATTCAAGCAACCTAAAGCCAATTAATTCAACAAAGGAATCATATCTCTTAATTAGAGAATTCGCCGCAACCATTGTAAGTAGAGTATTACTTTGGTATGAATAAACAACTGTATTGATGTGTATGCTTGAATTGTGGCAATAAAAGTAATTCATATTTGTGCAAAATTATGTTATTCATTATAAAGAACTACATGCGGTAGTTCTATGCAAGTATACGTTTGGAATATTGCGCAAATTATGTAATCTATGTTAAAGCTACATGTATGTAGTTGATTGAAATTCATGCAAGTTTGGGGCTTTGTTATTATGTCATCATGATGTATATTTTTGTGCATAAATCATTTTGCAAGTAATTGAAACAAGTTTGGTTGTTATAGTTCATATGAAACTATGTTGGAATTTTGACACCATAATCCATGTATTAAGTCATGCTTTTGCAAACTTATGAATATGGCTAGGCTATGAATGATATCTGGCATAATTGAAATCCATGGTTAAGTCTATCTTGCTTACAAGAATTTTATGATGACATATGTGAGACATGGCTAGGTTAGACTCAAAAATCCCTTTTTGCAAGTTTAAAGCGAACACCATGCTTAGGAATATTTATGCATAAGTATATTTATACTATCGTTATGTGATTAGACTTAAACCATAATTAAGTTGATCTATGCTTTTGTGTTAGTAACAAAGTATCCCCTTTGTAAACATGTAGAAACCTTATGAACATGACTTGTTTATGTTTATGCCATGAACAAATTTAACTTTACTTATGCCATGTTTATGCTAAAAGTATTTATGCCATGCTTATGTTTGACATTATGCTATGCTTATGCTAGAAATATTTATGACATCCTTATGTTTGACATTATGCTATGCTTATGCTAGAAATATTTATGACATGCTTATGTTTGACATTATGCCTAAATAAGAATATAGGTTCATGTTGTAGTTAAACCTATGCAAGTTCACATGCTTTGATTCATGTCACCTATATTACCACTATGCAAGTACACCAATTTCTATTTTGTATTTCCAACGTCGTAATTGCAAGTTCATGCGCTCACTTTCCCCTCTTTGTGTATGTAATCACGCTTTAAGCCTCCCCTTTTCGCATGGCTAAATTGGGCTTTAAAAGGCTAAGCCCAATATATATAAACGGACGTGTAAAACGGGGGAAAATAACGTTGGGTTAAAATTAACTAATGAATGAAAATATAAAATAGAAGGGCCCAAATTCAAGTATGGGTTGGGCCCATGATTGGTGTAACCTTTACACCATTAACTTAACAATGGGCCGCAAATATTTACATATAATAAATAAAGAAGAATGACAAAATATGTAAATGTAGAACATACGATGTGTTTAACCCGAGGTTGGATTGAGTTGTGATGTAAACCTGCCCGGAACCGCCCGGCTGTCCAGTAGTCACAACAATACCTATCCAATGTGGGAGGTTAAACATGGAGCCCAGCAAGGACCCGAGGTTAGACTGAGTTGTGGCGTAAGACTGCCCGGAACCAACCGACAACAGGCAGCCACAACAATACCTGTCTAATGTGAGAGGTCAGGGCCTTAATAAGACAATTAAGGCTGAGTCAGGATTGTTAGGATTAAGTGAACTAAAGACTTAATCAAAATGGAACATGCTAAACTAAACGGACTGGTGGGGGTTAGGTTAGAAAACACTTAACCAACTTAGCATGTTGGCTAGAGATAGAAAACCTAGTAACGGGGGACCCTTTTCAGCAGTAACCCTAAAAGGTGTATCAGGATACCCTGAAACTAGGCAGGGTGGGGCACGATTACTGGGCTGATTGTAAGAGGTCAAAGCGACGGCGGTGGTGTAGCAGTGTAGGTTCTAACGGAGTGCGGGCGTGCACACACTCCGGCGCAGAAAAATAAGGCACTGGACACCAGTAGCATACCTGTGCACTCTGAGATTGTGTCGGGTTGCCACTATGGGAATTGATACACCCCATGGTGGGACCAGCATAGGTAACTACAGACATCGGGGGCCGTAAGACACATGTAACTTTGCGAGTAGGAGCCGATCATCATAGAATGGATCACATCACCCTGATTATGGGGTGCAAATTGGAAACTAGTTTATATGGGTTCAGAGATTAACATGGGGTACGATAGTATATTCGACCCTAGACAACTTAACCAAGTTTATTGTGCTTGCCCACTTCTTGTTTATACTTATCATACCCAGTTCTTTATTCATAGACAAAATAGTACTAGACTTACTCAGGCTTTATGTCTGACTCTATTTTTCTTTCGTCTTCTTTCTTCCGTTCCCCCCCCCCCCAGGTCCTCAGGGAGGGAACACAGCAGCTTGATCAGCCTTGACATCCAGCTTGAAGTAGAGAAATGTATTGCTTGGACTTTCCTGTTTTGAACTATGGCTTTGGACAATCCACTATGGGGCCTTTGCAGTTTATCCATGTTTTATTTATGCTTCTTTAAATAATGTACTCAAGACAGATTATGAAAGAGTTATGTTATGTTTTTGGAAAGGATGTTATTGTAACACGTATTTGACTTTATGAAATAAAAATTTGTTGTTCTTCCGCTGTTTACAAATATGTGTTCTTATATCTGTCTTGTATATCTGTGACTTGTACTTATAAACCTCCACCAAAGTTAGGGCATTCCCTTTGAGAGTGACCCTAACGGAGGTGGGGTGTTTCAGAACCCCAGTATATCTTCGGGTCGAATAAGAGATTTAAAGTGGTTCTTCCGCTTTATGAAGATATATGGTCTTCACTTGCTCCATCTCGATCATCACTTGATATCTTCTATAGATTTCGTATTTGTTGGTTGGAATGGTTTTCGAATATACATTCGATCCCGGTCTTTCCATACCAACAATCGTAAAGGTCCGACATGATAGTCGTTTATTTAACTATCAAGTAAACATCCATGAAATCACAAAAATAGATTTACTGGTCTGGTAATCAGCATCACTTGGCTTTTAAAAATTTATCGCCCAATCTCTTTTTAATTCCATTACTAGGGAAAATATTATCTCGTCTCATTCCCGTTACTTTGGAAATCTTATCACACACTCTCGCCATTACCAACTAGTATCATCTTTGGATAGTCCCGAAGTCGTTAAAGTTGGGGTATTTTAATTACCTCTCAGACCTTGATCAACATCGTTCTTATCTTCAGATAAATATGAGTTGTAATTCGAAAACCCGATATTATTATTTCAATTTCTCTTCCCAACTTCGTTTACCAAGCTCTAATCAAATCTCTTTTTCCCAGTTACCTATTTCTTTCGGGAAAGTCTCCTTTCGAATCCATTGACTTAAATTAATATCAAGATTAAGTATTTCAATTTAAAAACAACGTTTAAACTCATATTCATTTATAAACCTTGTTTATAAATTTCAGGTTTTATATATAAATCCTTTTCATATTCACCACCCTTTACTTAATTCAAACGTTAAGTAAAACTTTTCATTTAAGTTATATATTCGATTAACCCTCTTATTCGCTTCATTATAAACTTGAGCTCAAATAAGGAAAACTCACCCCTAGCCCTTTCCCAACGCTCGACCAAATTTTATTTCAAACTTGATTACTTAAATATATCCCATTTAATTAATGATTACTATAACGACTCAACATTAATCATTTCAAAACAATTAACTCCTCCCTTTACTAGAATAATAAATTTCCTTTTTAAAAGCTTATTAAGATTAACCAATTAAATTATTCCACTTAGTTTAAATGGTCGACACAAAACATAATTATTTCTCTAACCAACCCCAGTTAATTTCTTCTTTAAATTAATTAAAATATAATTAATTTAAATAACTTCATTTAAATGTCCACTTGACGTGATTAATGAAATACTTAACCATAGATTATTTCTTGCTCGCTTATTTAACATAAAAATTTGTTTTATAAAACAATTTCATAATTCCTCATAAATTTTAAATAAATAAATAATTTAAATATTTATTTATTTTTTTAAATAACCTTTCAATGTAATAACCCTTTTCGTTATAAAATATGTTTATAACTTAAATATTATCGATTCACGGTTGATAAACCCCCTATTCTATAAATCGATTGATTTATAAGCCTGGCGATGCCAATTACCCAACCCATACCATCATTCAGCATAAATGATGAAATATATTTCAACAGTCAACAATAACCAATCATTTCCTTTTTATTTGACTGATAATTTCTATATTGATCATCAATCAGTCAACAACCAATTCAAACAATTTCAAACACGTTTATAAACGTGGCCAATCAAGGGAAATTACTCTAATTGGGTCAAATCATGATGATTGGTGTTCTACTGAAATTAAACGACCGTTTAATTTTAGAAATTGAATCAACAATCAATATATTTAATTAGCAAACAGTCAATCACTAGCAATCAGAACACACAAAATAAAAACCCAATTTATATAAAATATAAATGGGAAGAGCCGAGTGAGTTTAACTCACTTTGATTTGAATCTGTCGATAAACGGTCTGTTTTAGTCAAATTAAACTGACGTTTAATTCGACTAAAATTTCCAGTTACTTCGGATCCTGACTAGACCTGCTCCATCTCGAAGTATTCGTCTCCACGGTCCCAACGCAACTGACTGCATTAAAATCTGTTAACATATGAGCCTGAAATCGTATAAAGAAGTTTATAAATAAATTTAAATTATAACATGGTTTCTCTTTTGAATATAACTTGGGCTTTACCTTCTGATCATTGGCCCAACACACTACCCGACCCGCTTCTTTAAAACCCTCTTCACCGATCATTCTCTTCATTGTTCAGCCGCCTAAAAAAAAAGAATCCCCAAATTAAAAACCCTAGGTCTCATTTCCTCCTGCCACTTCGAGCTCCATGGCGTCGCACCCGATCCCATCTGCCTCAACATCGACAACCACTCAATCCAAACCCATGACGAGCGCCAGGCCGAAACCCTCCGTCCAGACCTCAATCGACCGAGACTCCATCGTGAACGATTTCAAAAGCTAAGTTTTCTCCACTCGATTTTTAGTATTATAGTATTATTTCGTTGATTTCTCTAGTTTTGAATATGGTTTTCTTCTTTGGTTGACTGTGGTTCGAATGGGTGATGAACACTACTGCGTGAATACCTATTTATACTTGCGGTTAGATTTAGACGAGTTCAACGTCAAACTCAAAATTGAATGGTGAAATCATAGGTTTAGCTGTATCTTCCTTAGGTGTTGTTTTCTATTTCTTACGGCTGTAGGATCTTACTATTGGTGATGGTAACATTTGGTTTCTGCACAATGTATAAGTGCAGATTTTATGTTGGATTTCTATGTATTGTTCCTGCTCAGTCATATCCAAAATCAAGCTGTTCGAAGTAGATTTGGTACAGTTATGAATGGCTTTATAAAATCAAAGATTTGAACTTTATTATTAGATTTTACATTCCATTTTTATATATACTACATTAGTGAATAGCACATGAAATTCCGTATATATATGTGAATATCTATATGAGCTTTTCGAATCTACAATAGATTATGATGTATAGAATATATACATACAGATTTCTCTTTCTTAGTTGTTACTTTCACTTTCATTAGCTGTTCTTGTATTTCTCCTAGCTGTTATAGCTGTGCACATACATGTTGTTCGATTATGCCCTTATAGATTTGATTATATTCTTTAGCTGTTCATCAGTTGTCATAAATGAATGTGCTCAGCTAGGTATACATATATATTATAGCTGTTTTCCTACCAAGATTTCTTATAGCTGTTTTATTATAATTTTTTTCTCTTTTTTTTTCTGTTTCCATGATCTTTCCTTACACTGTCCACTACTGTCATGAGATTTCCCATTTTAATGGGTTTTGCCTTTCTTATTCGCAGATCAAAGTTGATCGAGACGGATTTTCTGATTCTCAAAAGGACAAAGGCTGCATGTATATTAAATCATGAATTTTTTTTCTTTAGTTGTTTCCTTTTTGTGTTGGCTTGTCAATGGAATATTAACTGTACCTGAATGTATAAACTCAATTCTGTATATTTGTTGAATTGCGTGTATATATATTTGCATATTGCCTAGAAGTGTATTCCTAAATACTGTCATGTATTGTTGTCCATTGGTTTATACACTGGGGTCGGAATTTCGATGTTAGTTGATACTTATGTAGAATTGATCTACAAAACGTGATAACGAGATATAGTCCATGGTTTAATATCTGAAATTATATGTGTATACGGACCATCATAACATTTTCACAAATGTCCACCAGTTACATCTGTAATATAATACAATTGAATTTTACTCACGGTTTTACGGATTCATTATATCCACTGTTCTTGTTGAACCAGAACATATTCTATATACTTGTTATAGTATTTTGGGCCTTTTCTAGAAACGCGTCTTTATTCTTTATAATATATATATATATATATTACGGTGGAACAGATCACCATAATATGATATGGTAACTAGTTGGGGATTTCACTTTAGAAATACATTAGTAATACTCTTTGTCAAATAGACCCTAAATTCATTAACTCGATTAACGAAAATAAAACTTAATATCATTGTATCTATTAAAACCAATATTTTAAATTTCAAATAATATAGAATTCAAATTCGACATAAAAATCTTGGTTTTAAATAATATCCCATTTATATAAAAATCCTTGTAAATAAATAAATCGTTATAATTTAAAAACGATTTTACAGCGACTATTTGAAAATTTGAATTGGACGTAACTTGAAATCTATATGCCGAAATTTCGATTTTTCTCTTTCATTAGAAAAATATAATCGAATCAGTTCAAACGTGTCTCGTTTTACAGAAATCCGACTTATATCGGTTCCTGTATATCCAATCAAAGTTCAAATCGAAAATTTCGAACTACCGCGACGTTTTGAGCTCGTCTTAATTAATATATAAATATATATATTCGAACTCCATTTAAATAAATAAATTCGATTAAAATCCATTATATTTCAAATAAAATATATAAACTGACTAAAATATTCCATTTCAAATGGCGGAAAAATCCGGGACGTTACATTCTTTCCCCCTTAAAATAACTTCGTCCTCGAAATTGCAAAGTAAGAAGAATATTCCGAATCGAATTATTTTAAAATCATTAATTTTGAATTAAATTCAAAACAAATTCAAACTCTAAAAATTTTCGAGAATTTTGCCAACACCTCTCCTGCATGGCTCGATCGGTACGAGTACCACTTCCACTCTAGGCCTCTATTTCTTTGAAAAGAAAATTCCAAATTCGAATGGCAATCCACTTTATTTGAATCCCAATTTATTTATCCATTAAATTTTCAAACCCCAATTCATTCAAGTTCACTCAATTTGAATTCATTCTAGACCTGATTTTACTTAACGGGGTTCAGTTTCACTTTCATATTCAATTCAATTGACGTTTTGATTTTCTAATCAATTCAATTTTATTTCATAATTCAAATTTGATTTCAAATCAAATCAATCAAAAAAAACAAATAAACACCCAACATTACTATAATATAGAAAATAAATTCCTTTTTTCTATATAAAAATATACATTGGGTAAAATTATTTCATTTACCCGCCTTATAAAACAATATCGTATCCGTTCGCTAGTTCGATGCTTCTCAACACTTGAACCAGTCAAATAACACAATACAAATATTTGTATATAAAATTTTACAAATACGCTCTTAGATATATACACTCAAACTCAATTTAGGGTGTTACTAACCCTATCTCTATTGAGTTACGCCACAGAGCCAAGGTTACTACTCAACCAATAGCTCTGATACCACTGTAACGACCCAGCAGATTCCGGCCCCGAAAATCGACATAAATACCCTTATCGTATCTTATGTCGATCCTCAAGCACCGAAAACACTGGATGTTATTAGAAAGAAATTAGAGGGTGAGATAAGAAAGAAAGAAAATTAGAATAGAAGAAGGATAATTAACACAAAGTCTCACATTGCAGCGGAACAAAATATAATACAGAAATAACCTTTATTGAGAGCTTTTGAAAATACTTACAATATCAAAACACACATCTGGACAGTTTTGATAATCTGCCCTCATGTGTATACAATCACACAGCGGAATATCATTCGTCTGAACATCTTCAGCTCATCTCTGGACTTCGTAATACCTGATGACCTGAACCTGTACACCTCGGCCTAACCCGAGCATTTACAAAACACCGGGTCAGTCTGGTGGACCAGAGTGAAAAAAAACTCGCACAGTATTAAGGTATCACACAACTTGATTTTAAAGTTAAAATCCTTTCTAAAGAAAAGGATAATCATAAGACCAAATCCACACATAAACACGGACGGTTTTTACCTTACGATAACCCAAAACAGTTTTCGAAATAAACTTCTTTTCTGATATTATAATAGTGTCTAAATACAAGTAAATATCAATCTAGTGGAACGCTTGCATCGCACGCTCCACGTATATATATATATATATATATATATATATATATATATATATATACAAACAAAATCGCGGCACTTATTGGAGATTGGATTTCCGACCTTGACAAGGTATGGGACCACCTGTCGCTCGTGTATATCTAGAGGCGAATACACTGGGTTCAACAAGAACATCTTGCAACCCGGCCCTCACATGACCGACCACTCATTTCGCTTGAGTGTATCGAATGTAAATCACCAACGGTTGGACTCAAACCACCGTTCCCGAATGGGCAGAATCGATAGAATAAGAAACAAAAGGAATTTCTCTAGATAGGTGATTATACACCCTAATGGGAGCTACCCACATAGCCATGCTACCTGCCCGATTTTTGTCATCTCCCGGTTGATGAGGCTTGAGGTCAGAACACATCTGATCATCATACACATTGAATGTCACATCGTCAGATCCGCCAAATCACTAATTGACGTCCACAAAAATATTCTGGTCGTTAAGCTAGAGAAGGTGTCTAGTCTTCTCTGCCACCAACAGAGATACGTTTGTAAAAATCAACGTACGTGACCCTTAAGAACTACTCTGTCATACATCCATCCATACAAGTCATCCAGGAACAGGATGAACAGAAGGCACTCTCCTACTGCATCCAATATAGGAATAGCCCCATGGATCAGTAGCGATAGTCCTTGCAATCCACAGTTTCAACCATGAAAGAACACCAGTATATCTTCGGGTCGAATCAGAGATTGTAAGTGGTTCTTACGTTTTATGAAGATCTATGGTCTTCACATGCTCCATCTCGATCGTCACTTGATATCTTCTATAGATTACGTATTTGTTGGTCGGAATGGTTTTCGAATATACATTCGATCCCGGTCTTTCCATACCAACAATCGTAAAGGTTAGACTTGATAGTCAGTATTTGACTATCAAGTAAACATCCATGAAATCACAAAAATAGATTTACTGGTCTGGTACTCAGCATCACTTGGCTTTTAAAAATCTATTGCCCAATCCCTTTTTAATTCCATTACTAGGTAAAATATCATCTCGTCTCATTCCCGTTACTTTGGAAATCTTATCACGCACTCTCGCCATTACCAACTAGTATCATCTTTGGATAGTCCCGAAGTCATTCAAGTTGGGGTATTTTAATTTCCTCTCAGACCTTGATCAACATCGTTCTTATCTTCAGATAATTATGAGTTGTAATTCGAAAACCCGATATTATTATTTCAATTTCTATTCCCAACTTCGTTTACCAAGCTCTAATCAAATCTCTTTTTCCCAATTACCTTTTTCTTTCGGGAAAGTATCCTTTCAAATCCATTGACTTAACTTAATATCAAGATTAAGTATTTCAATTTAAAAACAATGTTTAAACTCATATTCATTTATAAACCTTGTTTATAAATTTCAGGTTTTATATATAAATCCTTTTCATATTCACCACCCTTTACTTAATTCAAACCTTAAGTAAAACTTTTCATTTAAGTTATATATTCGATTAACCCTCTTATTCGCTTCATTATAAACTTGAGCTCAAATAAGGAAAACTCACCCCTAGCCCTTTCCCAACGCTCGTCCAAATTTTATTTCAAACTTGATTACTTAAATATATCCCATTTAAATAATGATTACTATAACGACTCAACATTAATCATTTCAAAACAATTAACTCCTCCCTTTACTAGAATAATAAATTTCCTTTTTAAAATCTTATTGAGATTAACCAATTAAATTATTCCACTTAGTTTAAATGGTCGACACAAAACATGATTATTTCTCTAACCAACCCTAGTTAATTTCTTCTTTAAATTTATTAAAATAATGTAAAGACCCGCAACTTCCCCGTAAAGGAAAGCGTCGGATAGTTTGAGAACAAACCACAACAAAACGCATACAGAAGAACATTTCACTATATATAACAACAGTGCATCAGATTACAAGAATATACCGAGTATGAATAAATATTACACAGAAATATCAGAGATTTAAATTACATTTAACTACATAGCAGCGGAAAATAATACAATACACAACTAGAAGGAGATATACGGATACAAAGCTTTCCGGATATCGTTCCAGCTGTAAACCAGGATCCTGTGAATATAAATCTGCAAAACCAAAACTACTAACTGCCCGTGTCAAAATAAGGGCACCCAGAGTTTAGGTTAAAACAATAAACTCCAGGTCAGTCATGTGACTGGTGTGAGAACTAAAACAGTTAATCTTTATTTTCAAAGTTAGGTAAATCAAGGGACCACGCCGTATAACACGGAACGGGTTTCCTCCCAAGAATACCAGTGCATAAAACCAACAGCGCAATGCTAAATAAAGAAAAATGAAGCTGTTATAAGACCCAGGTCCTATCACACAATGCAACGCAAGCCGGGGGATAGGGTTTTTACCTTATAACAGCCAAAGAATGCTTGATACGTTTAAAACAAATCATTTGATACTATTATAAGTGCATAGTGTATAAAACAACTTCAAATCATAAGTATCAATCATAGGCGGCATAAGCGCCCCATCCCACTATGTCGCCATATATAGGATTACAATTAAAACCGCAAATGTCACGTATTTGGAAATTGGATTTCCATCTATGAACCGAGGCAAAAGATAGTCCTCAACCGATTCGAGACTGCCTAGCCCGAGTCTCAGGATCAGAACGCATCGACCCTTGGATCGTCAGGGCCGGTCCACACGGAGTGGATTAAAAATTCCTGAGCACTACGTTTCGCCGCCCTTTGGGGCGTAAGCGAGCCAACGAATGACTCCATCGGACCCGGATCGTCCGATCTAACCGAGGCGCCTCGCAACAGCAACAACCACATAAGTCAAACTCGTCAGGGCGTGTAAAACCACTGACGCCACTTCTAGCTAGGAGGAAACGTAGGCCCTCCCTGATGTCCGTCTCCCGTTTTTGGTTCATACCTGGTGTGAAACACGCGAGGTAAACGTTACACAAAGCTACGCCACAAAGGCCGTGCTTTGATCATCACCACAAGACTTTGCTTTTCAACAGAAGCCTTGATCATTTGCATCTTAGCATGCCACACAGGCAAACCATCCTATGCAACCGATATCAGTCACACAGAATGAAATCCGATGTCAGACACACAGTCCATTTACAAGTCCGTTCTGGGTCTGAACGAAACCGGAGGCACCTAGTACCCCGCATATCCATCGATCTCCAAGTACGTCTGGACGATCACTAACTGTTTCCATCTTCTTGGGTGTACAGCCCAATCAAGATCATCAGTAATTACCCAAACGACGTGAAGACCTCCGGTCTTCGACCATCGTCTTCATCTTCGACTTATCGTCGTATCAGTTACTCAGAATGGGATAAACCCGGTCTTTCCGAATAACTCGCGTATATTTTAAATAAGTGTTACACAAACACAACATACGCCTCATTCCAATTCATTAGTCACTAACCGTAAATTAATCAAGAGAATAATTCCCCAAATATTAACCCCGAAGGCCGAAACCAACATCAGATCAATATCCAGAAAACCATTCTGCTTGGCTAACCGCCAGTTAGTTTCTAAATTTCACATTCAAATCTAATTAAAGATTTAACTATCGCCTGGAGCAAAACTGGTGATACTCCATTCTCGATCTTTTCAATCTAATTAAAGATTCATTAAAACTCCACTTAGTTTTAATCTGTGACTGGGTTAAAGAATCAGTGTCATTTAAAACACGGTTCACGATAAACCCAAAGTCACATCCCATTAATTATCGGGTTAAAGAACAAGTGTTATTTAAAACACTGTTCACGATAAACCCAAAAATCAATATCCATTCAATTCCAATTAAATATTATTTAATTGGTACACTTCATTAAATCTAAATAAAAAGATTTAATCTTTTCTCAACTGGGTTCAAGAACAGTGTTAGTGAAGACACCATTCACGACAAACCCAAATCACATTCATTAATTATCGGGTTAAAGAACAAGTGTTATTTAAAACACTGTTCACGATAAACCCAAAAATCAATATCAATTCAATTCCAATTAAATATTATTTAATTGGTACACTTCATTAAATCTAAATAAAAAGATTTAATCTTTTCTCAACTGGGTCCAAGAGCAGTGTTAGTGAAGACACCATTCACGACAAACCCAAATCACATTCGATATTCAATACAAGGCTCTGAATAGAAAATATATCGGCTTATATTCAATATCAAATTCTACGACTAACAAATGTCGTATTGGAAATAACGATATAAATATATATATCTTTCAAATTTCCATAACAACACCTGTATAATCACGAATTCCAACATCGAAATATTCCGAAGACAATTTCGATTCAAATCCACTCCAATGCAATCATTGGAAATTTTGGTTATTTTTAAAACCCTTTTTAAATTCAATTTATTTATTTAAAAATAAATAGAATTATATTTCTAGTTCAAAACTAGTTCATTTCGATAAAAATCGATTTTTATCTTTTCAAATATGGAGTTTTTCATCCCAATTCTTTCTAAATCATTTCTTATGATTTTACACAAATTATTGCTATTTTTAATAATTTTATCAAGGCCCGTACAGTCGATTTCCATCAACGGCCATCGAACTGCACTTACAGCGACCTTTTTCGAATTTGATTTGGACATAATTCCAAATCCAACCGTTAGATTTCAAATTTCTAATATTCGTTAGAAAACTCTTTTCGATACGAACCCAACGGTTCCGGTTTTAGGAGAATCCGACGGTCGGATCTCCCGTAATGTCCGCTTGAAATAAATGGTCGAAATTTACGAACTGCCGCGGCGCGGCGCGTTCTATTCAGGCCATTATATTATATATATATAATATATATAATATATATTTCGTCGATTTCTATTTAAAACGAATTTTATAAATAGTTTTAAATTCGTTTCAAAAGTAATTTCAACTTCCATTTCAATTCAAATCAAAATTGAATTCTCCTTTATAAATTCGTTTTAAAATTCATTTCTATTCAATTCAAATTTCAATTCAATTTGAATTCATTTCAATTCGCTTTCAATTCCATTTGAATTCGTTTTCAATTCAATTCATTTCGAAATCGTTTTCAATTCAATTCATTTCGAAATCGTTTTCAATTCAATTTGAATTCGTTTTCAATTCAATTCATTTCGAAATCGTTTTCAATTCAATTCCTTTTGAAATCGTTTTCAATTCAATTTGAATTCGTTTTCAATTCAATTCATTTCGAAATCGTTTTCAATTCAATTCCTTTCGAAATCGTTTTCAATTCAATTCATTTCGAAATCGTTTTCAATTCAATTCATTTCGAAATCGTTTTCAATTCAATTCATTTCGAAATCGTTAAAATCGATATAAATATCGTTCACGTCGAAATGGCGTCAATCTAATCAACACGGCTTCATAAATTTCTATTTTCAAAATAGTTGTTATTATCAAAATATTTCGTTCAACACATGACCAATCTCAATGAATGAGTACTGTCAACACATGAACTTTTATTTTATATCGATAAAGGTACAAATTTTATTACTAAAATATTTCGTTCAACACATGACCAATCTCAATGAATGAGTACTGTCAACCCATGAACTTTTATTTTATAATATTCTTTATTTTTCAAATTGGAATGAGACCCAATCAATTACCATATAAAGTTAATTATATGGATTTCCATACAACACATGTATATAATAGCATTGAAAAATAATCAACCATCAACCAAAGTGCACTACACTGTATAAGCGTCAATTATAGATATTCAACGCTTAAAACAGCCTGTCAATCAACCGATCGACATATTTAATCAATCAGGATGAGTGAACTTCAAATTTCATCCCAACACCCGTGTGGGGTTTTCAAACAATCAAACAAAGATTTTATTTGTGCAGTTGGGCGATGTGTAAAATTTATCGTCCCAATCAATGTCCTTCAAATAGGTGTACATAAACAAACCTTCTGGTTTGTAAATGAATATTTATTTATTCACATTCACGTTAAAAATTATATTTTTAACGACAAAACATTTTATTCCAACATATGAACTTCTATTCAATTCATTCTTTAAATAAAATGATATTTTTATTTTTCTAACATATTTTAGAAAATTTCGGCGGCATAACGGCACGATACTAGAAACGGGACGAGGCCTAGCCTTATCCCCGGTCTAGTGAAGGCCCACGCCATTCACACATTAATTTCAATCAATTTCCAATTCAACCAAACGAATAAATCAATCACCCAACATTCAATTAAACAAACAAGTCCATGGTCTGTGGACGGGTGTCGGGTGCTTCTAATAAGCACCGTCTGCATCCTAGTATATATATATATATAACTAGAAAAATAAATTGAAAGGTCAGAAATTCTCACATATAGCTATCCTAGCTCCACGGCTCTTCATTGATAGAAAACTTCATCGCTATCGCATCTTCGTCATCTTCGTTGCCCAAGGCCACTATATATATAAAAATCGAATTTTTATTTCGCTATTCAATATATAAAAATCGAATTTTTATTTCAAAGTTCAATATATAAAAATCGAATTTTTATTTCAAAGTTCAATATATAAAAATCGAATTTTTATTTCAAAGTTCGATATATAAAAATCGAATTTTTATTTCAAAGTTCGATATATGAAAATTGAATTTTTATTTCACTAGTTCTATTTACAAAACAAAGTATGTTTTTTTTTTCCTATTTTCAAGCAAGGTATGTTTTTTCTATATTCTTTTCAAAATCCTGTTTTTAACATTCTTTTAAAAATTTCTGGTTTACTTTTTTTTATAAAATTTCTGTTTTACTTTCTTTTATAAAATTTCTGTTTTTTAAAAAAAATCTGTTTTAAAAAAATTCTGTTTTAAAAATTTCTGTTTTTAAAAATTCTTTTAAAAATTCTGTTTTTAAAATCAGTTTCTAAATCCTAAAACAAAAAATCAGTTTTTACTTTTATTTTAAAATCAGTTTTAAAATCATTTGAAAAAAATAGTTTTAACCCTTTTTTAAAAAAAATCTGTTTTATCTTCTTAAAAAAAAAACAGTATTTAATCCTAAAAAAAAACACAGCATTACAGAATTAAAATAAATAAAATACTTACATTCGCGAAGAAGGGGAGGGGGATGACTGTCGAGCTTGGCGGCGTCGGGGAGGTCGAATGGCGGCTTGGAGGTGGTCTCAGGCGGCTTCGATTCTGAGCTGAAGGGGGCTTCGGGGTTGTCGATTTTTTTGGGTGTCGGGGTCTCGAAGGAGGGAGGGAGGGTGCTAACGCGAGGAGGGGGAGGGATGTGTCAGAGGGCGGCGGAGCGATGGACGTTGAAGGCTGGTGGCGTGCGGTCGAGGGCTAGGTGCGATTTAGGTTTAGGTTTTCTCCCTCTTTTTTTTTTTTTCTGGTATAATGAAACGGGGGGGGGGGGGGGGGGCAACGAAGAGAAAAGGAGGGAAGAGATTTTTTTTTTATTATTATTTAATTATTAAAAAGTTGACTTTCACATACGACCTCTAAACGAGGCCCACCGCCTGTCGCCCATAGCGTTTCACCCCCATTCCGAACACAATGGGATATGTACCGCAAGCGGAATTGATCGTTTGAATCAGTTTCCGTTGAATTTACATTTAAATCACTATATTGAATTTTAAACGTACATTTCAAATTACCGGGGTCACATACGAACTCGAAAAATTCCACAAAAATATTTTCTAGCTTCGTATTGACGATACGGTCCTAACAAAACTAATTTCGTTGAATTCTGAGGCCGTTGGGAAAATGGCCATTTTCCAGTCGATTAAATTCAACTGAAACTGGTCAAACGCGTTTTCCTTTGCCACGCTCACATATTGATTTGAAAAATTATGAAATTTGAAACCTAGCAATAATTTAACATCACGGACCCAACAAAACTGGTTTCGTCGAAATCCGAGGTCATTTGCAAAATGTCCATTTTTAAGGGCCTGAATTCCATAGCGACTATTCAGAATTTTCAACTGGACATATCTTTCGATTCCGGCTATCAAATTTCGATTGGTCGGATTCGTTAGAAAGATATCATCAAATAGATCCCATTATTTTTGGTTTCACTAAAATCCGGATTGTTTTGCACCCGGTACATTCAATTGAAGTTTGAAATCGAATTATCGAACTACCGCGCCATTTTCAATTCTATTTATAATTATATATAATTATTTATATTCTAACGACGACGCGTATAATATATACGTTCGAATTATATTCAAAATAAATTTCTCGTCGATTTTATTTAAAATAATCTATTTTAAATAATCAAAATTCGCTAAAATTGCCAAAATAAAAATTTTAAACTGGCCCAGATTTTACGGGTTGTTACAATCTCCCCCACTTAAAACTTTTCGTCCCCGAAAAGGAACAAAGTCGAAAGTGGTTTGATTATTCAGCTCTACGATCGACCAGGCTTCCATTCTCCAACTCTTTAGTTTCTGAGAATTTTCAAAACTTCAAAAATTTGGCTAACACCCTAAATTTTCGAAAAATTTCGCCATAACCTCCCCTGCACCGGGAGCATCGGGGAATTTCAAATAGCTTCCCCGGTCCTTCAGATCTCAAAAAGAAAAAGAAAAAGCCAAGCGGCTAGCCAATAGGCTCACAAAATCATCATCACCCAAACAAAACAGGAAATTATGTAGTAAACATGTACCTATTTGTCGGGCAAACAAATTTTATTCTCTGCTCTAGCCTCCTTGCTATGACCTGTTCAATGATATATATGTATATGCAAGCAAATGCAACCAATTTTCAATATAACTCAATATTTGATGCTATTAGGCATAATGGTTCAAAATTAGCAAACAAATAACCAAACAACACAAACATCAATCAATTAGTGAATTTAACGTTTCAAATTCATAATTTTGATACATATACAAAAATCATGTTTTTGATGCCAATTCACAACAAAGTGTTCTAGCTATATAAGATTTGGTTCTCACACCAGTCTAATGGAAATATATAGAAAATCCACTTTCGTCACTCGAACATAAATTCTAATGATGGAGCTCCATCATCAAAATCATCTCCGGGCGATTAGAGTGTAATTCTATATCTATCCAGTATATTAAAATTTCGAATACACGCGGATTAGACGTATACGCAAAATCTATATATACTGGATTGTCCACATCAATATAAATAGATAATCAAATACGAATAGTCGATTCAAATTTTCAAAACAAATTTTGTTTTCATTTTAAAAAATATACTCTTCACACTCGTTCTAGGATACTACTGATCCCATCTCTAACGAGTCATTCCCATTGGATTTTACTAATCTAATATCTGATGAATTCTTTCGTATGGTTCTACTGTGTCTTGTTCTCTAGCTTTGTAAACCAAAGCTCTGATACCAAATGTAAAGACCCGCAACTTCCCCGTAAAGGAAAGCGTCGGATAGTTCGAGAACAAACCACAACAAAACGCATACAGAAGAACATTTCACTATATATAACAACAGTGCATCAGATTACAAGAATATACCGAGTATGAATAAATATTACACAGAAATATCAGAGATTTAAATTACATTTAACTACATAGCAGCGGAAAATAATACAATACACAACTAGAAGGAGATATACGGATACAAAGCTTTCCGGATATCGTTCCAGCTGTAAACCAGGATCCTATGAATATAAATCTGCAAAACCAAAACTACTAGCTGCCCGTGTCAAAATAAGGGCACCCAGAGTTTAGGTTAAAACAATAAACTCCAGGTCAGTCATGTGACTGGTGTGAGAACTAAAACAGTTAATCTTTATTTTCAAAGTTAGGTAAATCAAGGGACCACGCCGTATAACACGGAACGGGTTTCCTCCCAAGAATACCAGTGCATAAAACCAACAGCGCAATGCTAAATAAAGAAAAATGAAGGCTTTATAAGACCCAGGTCCTATCACACAATGCAACGCAAGCCGGGGGATAGGGTTTTTACCTTATAACAGCCAAAGAATGCTTGATACGTTTAAAACAAATCATTTGATACTATTATAAGTGCATAGTGTATAAAACAACTTCAAATCATAAGTATCAATCATAGGCGGCATAAGCGCCCCATCCCACTATGTCGCCATATATAGGATTACAATTAAAACCGCAAATGTCACGTATTTGGAAATTGGATTTCCATCTATGAACCGAGGCAAAAGATAGTCCTCAACCGATTCGAGACTGCCTAGCCCAAGTCTCAGGATCAGAACGCATCGACCCTTGGATCGTCAGGGCCGGTCCACACGGAGTGGATTAAAAATGCCTGAGCACTACGTTTCGCCGCCCTTTGGGGCGTAAGCGAGCCAACGAATGACTCCATCGGACCCGGATCGTCCGATCTAACCGAGGCGCCTCGCAACAGCAACAACCACATAAGTCAAACTCGTCAGGGCGTGTAAAACCACTGACGCCACTTCTAGCTAGGAGGAAACGTAGGCCCTCCCTGATGTCCGTCTCCCGTTTTTGGTTCATACCTGGTGTGAAACACGCGAGGTAAACGTTACACAAAGCTACGCCACAAAGGCCGTGCTTTGATCATCACCACAAGACTTTGCTTTTCAACAGAAGCCTTGATCATTTGCATCTTAGCATGCCACACAGGCAAACCATCCTATGCAACCGATATCAGTCACACAGAATGAAATCCGATGTCAGACACACAGTCCATTTACAAGTCCGTTCTGGGTCTGAACGAAACCGGAGGCACCTAGTACCCCGCATATCCATCGATCTCCAAGTACGTCTGGACGATCACTAACTGTTTCCATCTTCTTGGGTGTACAGCCCAATCAAGATCATCAGTAATTACCCAAACGACGTGAAGACCTCCGGTCTTCGACCATCGTCTTCGTCTTCGACTTATCGTCGTATCAGTTACTCAGAATGGGATAAACCCGGTCTTTCCGAATAACTCGCGTATATTTTAAATAAGTGTTACACAAACACAACATACGCCTCATTCCAATTCATTAGTCACTAACCGTAAATTAATCAAGAGAATAATTCCCCAAATATTAACCCCGAAGGCCGAAACCAACATCAGATCAATATCCAGAAAACCATTCTGCTTGGCTAACCGCCAGTTAGTTTCTAAATTTCACATTCAAATCTAATTAAAGATTTAACTATCGCCTGGAGCAAAACTGGTGATACTCCATTCTCGATCTTTTCAATCTAATTAAAGATTCATTAAAACTCCACTTAGTTTTAATCTGTGACTGGGTTAAAGAATCAGTGTCATTTAAAACACGGTTCACGATAAACCCAAAGTCACATCCCATTAATTATCGGGTTAAAGAACAAGTGTTATTTAAAACACTGTTCACGATAAACCCAAAAATCAATATCCATTCAATTCCAATTAAATATTATTTAATTGGTACACTTCATTAAATCTAAATAAAAAGATTTAATCTTTTCTCAACTGGGTTCAAGAACAGTGTTAGTGAAGACACCATTCACGACAAACCCAAATCACATTCATTAATTATCGGGTTAAAGAACAAGTGTTATTTAAAACACTGTTCACGATAAACCCAAAAATCAATATCAATTCAATTCCAATTAAATATTATTTAATTGGTACACTTCATTAAATCTAAATAAAAAGATTTAATCTTTTCTCAACTGGGTCCAAGAACAGTGTTAGTGAAGACACCATTCACGACAAACCCAAATCACATTCGATATTCAATACAAGGCTCTGAATAGAAAATATATCGGCTTATATTCAATATCAAATTCTACGACTAACAAATGTCGTATTGGAAATAACGATATAAATATATATATCTTTCAAATTTCCATAACAACACCTGTATAATCACGAATTCCAACATCGAAATATTCCGAAGACAATTTCGATTCAAATCCACTCCAATGCAATCATTGGAAATTTTGGTTATTTTTAAAACCCTTTTTAAATTCAATTTATTTATTTAAAAATAAATAGAATTATATTTCTAGTTCAAAACTAGTTCATTTCGATAAAAATCCATTTTTATCTTTTCAAATATGGAGTTTTTCATCCCAATTCTTTCTAAATCATTTCTTATGATTTTACACAAATTATTGTTATTTTAAATAATTTTATCAAGGCCCGTACAGTCGATTTCCATCAACGGCCATCGAATTGCACTTACAGCGACCTTTTTCGAATTTGATTTGGACATAATTCCAAATCCAACCGTTAGATTTCAAATTTCTAATATTCGTTAGAAAACTCTTTTCGATACGAACCCAACGGTTCCGGTTTTAGGAGAATCCGACGGTCGGATCTCCCGTAATGTCCGCTTGAAATAAATGGTCGAAATTCACGAACTGCCGCGGCGCGTTCTATTCAGGCCATTATATTATATATATAATATATATAATATATATTTCGTCGATTTCTATTTAAAACGAATTTTATAAATAGTTTTAAATTCGTTTCAAAAGTAATTTCAACTTCCATTTCAATTCAAATCAAAATTGAATTCTCCTTTATAAATTCGTTTTAAAATTCATTTCTATTCAATTCAAATTTCAATTCAATTTGAATTCATTTCAATTCGCTTTCAATTCCATTTGAATTCGTTTTCAATTCAATTCATTTCGAAATCGTTTTCAATTCAATTCATTTCGAAATCGTTTTCAATTCAATTTGAATTCGTTTTCAATTCAATTCATTTCGAAATCGTTTTCAATTCAATTCCTTTCGAAATCGTTTTCAATTCAATTTGAATTCGTTTTCAATTCAATTCATTTCGAAATCGTTTTCAATTCAATTCCTTTCGAAATCGTTTTCAATTCAATTCATTTCGAAATCGTTTTCAATTCAATTCATTTCGAAATCGTTTTCAATTCAATTCATTTCGAAATCGTTAAAATCGATATAAATATCGTTCACGTCGAAATGGCGTCAATCTAATCAACACGGCTTCATAAATTTCTATTTTCAAAATAGTTGTTATTATCAAAATATTTCGTTCAACACATGACCAATCTCAATGAATGAGTACTGTCAACACATGAACTTTTATTTTATATCGATAATGGTACAAATTTTATTACTAAAATATTTCGTTCAACACATGACCAATCTCAATGAATGAGTACTGTCAACCCATGAACTTTTATTTTATAATATTCTTTATTTTTCAAATTGGAATGAGACCCAATCAATTACCATATAAAGTTAATTATATGGATTTCCATACAACACATGTATATAATAGCATTGAAAAATAATCAACCATCAACCAAAGTGCACTACACTGTATAAGCGTCAAATATAGATATTCAACGCTTAAAACAGCCTGTCAATCAACCGATCGACATATTTAATCAATCAGGATGAGTGAACTTCAAATTTCATCCCAACACCTGTGTGGGGTTTTCAAACAATCAAACAAAGATTTTATTTGTGCAGTTGGGCGATGTGTAAAATTTATCGTCCCAATCAATGTCCTTCAAATAGGTGTACATAAACAAACCTTCTGGTTTGTAAATGAATATTTATTTATTCACATTCATGTTAAAAATTATATTTTTAACGACAAAACATTTTATTCCAACATATGAACTTCTATTCAATTCATTCTTTAAATAAAATGATATTTTTATTTTTCTAACATATTTTAGAAAATTTCGGCGGCATAACGGCACGATACTAGAAACGGGACGAGGCCTAGCCTTATCCCCGGTCTAGTGAAGGCCCACGCCATTCACACATCAATTTCAATCAATTTCCAATTCAACCAAACGAATAAATCAATCACCCAACATTCAATTAAACAAACAAGTCCATGGTCTGTGGACGGGTGTCGGGTGCTTCTAATAAGCACCGTCTGCATCCTAGTATATATATATATATAACTAGAAAAATAAATTGAAAGGTGAGAAATTCTCACATATAGCTATCCTAGCTCCACGGCTCTTCATTGATAGAAAACTTCATCGCTATCGCATCTTCGTCATCTTCGTTGCCCAAGGCCACTATATATATAAAAATCGAATTTTTATTTCGCTATTCAATATATAAAAATCGAATTTTTATTTCAAAGTTCAATATATAAAAATCGATTTTTTATTTCAAAGTTCAATATATAAAAATCGAATTTTTATTTCAAAGTTCAATATATAAAAATCGAATTTTTATTTCAAAGTTCGATATATAAAAATCGAATTTTTATTTCAAAGTTCGATATATGAAAATTGAATTTTTATTTCACTAGTTCTATTTACAAAACAAAGTATGTTTTTTTTTTTCCTATTTTCAAGCAAGGTATGTTTTTTCTATATTCTTTTCAAAATCCTGTTTTTAACATTCTTTTAAAAATTTCTGTTTTACTTTTTTTTTATAAAATTTCTGTTTTACTTTCTTTTATAAAATTTCTGTTTTTTAAAAAAAATCTGTTTTAAAAAAATTCTGTTTTAAAAATTTCTGTTTTTAAAAATTCTTTTAAAAATTCTGTTTTTAAAATCAGTTTCTAAATCCTAAAACAAAAAATCAGTTTTTACTTTTATTTTAAAATCAGTTTTAAAATCATTTGAAAAAAATAGTTTTAACCCTTTTTTAAAAAAAATCTGTTTTATCTTCTTAAAAAAAAAACAGTATTTAATCCTAAAAAAAAAACACAGCATTACAGAATTAAAATAAATAAAATACTTACATTCGCGAAGAAGGGGAGGGGGATGACTGTCGAGCTTGGCGGCGTCGGGGAGGTCGAATGGCGGCTTGGAGGTGGTCTCAGGTGGCTTCGATTCTAAGCTGAAGGGGGCTTCGGGGTTGTCGATTTTTTTGGGTGTCGGGGTCTCGAAGGAGGGAGGGAGGGTGCTAACGCGAGGAGGGGGAGGGATGTGTCAGAGGGCGGCGGAGCGATGGACGTTGAAGGCTGGTGGCGTGCGGTCGAGGGCTAGGTGCGATTTAGGTTTAGGTTTTCTCCCTCTTTTTTTTTTCCTGGTATAATGAAACGGGGGGGGGGGGGGGGGGCAACGAAGAGAAAAGGAGGGAAGAGATTATTATTTTTTTTTATTATTATTTAATTATTAAAAAGTTGACTTTCACATACGACCTCTAAACGAGGCCCACCGCCTGTCGCCCATAGCGTTTCACCCCCATTCCGAACACAATGGGATATGTACCGCAAGCGGAATTGATCGTTTGAATCAGTTTCCGTTGAATTTACATTTAAATCACTATATTGAATTTTAAACGTACATTTCAAATTACCGGGGTCACATACGAACTCGAAAAATTCCACAAAAATATTTTCTAGCTTCGTATTGACGATACGGTCCTAACAAAACTAATTTCGTTGAATTCTGAGGCCGTTGGGAAAATGGCCATTTTCCAGTCGATTAAATTCAACTGAAACTGGTCAAACGCGTTTTCCTTTGCCACGCTCACATATTGATTTGAAAAATTATGAAATTTGAAACCTAGCAATAATTTAACATCACGGACCCAACAAAACTGGTTTCGTCGAAATCCGAGGTCATTTGCAAAATGTCCATTTTTAAGGGCCTGAATTCCATAGCGACTATTCAGAATTTTCAACTGGACATATCTTTCGATTCCGGCTATCAAATTTCGATTGGTCGGATTCGTTAGAAAGATATCATCAAATAGATCCCATTATTTTTGGTTTCACTAAAATCCGGATTGTTTTGCACCCGGTACATTCAATTGAAGTTTGAAATCGAATTATCGAACTACCGCGCCATTTTCAATTCTATTTATAATTATATATAATTATTTATATTCTAACGACGACGCGTATAATATATACGTTCGAATTATATTCAAAATAAATTTCTCGTCGATTTTATTTAAAATAATCTATTTTAAATAATCAAAATTCGCTAAAATTGCCAAAATAAAAATTTTAAACTGGCCCAGATTTTACGGGTTGTTACAAATATAATTAATTTAAATAACTTCATTTAATTGTCCACTTGACGTGATTAATGAAATACTTAACCCTAGATTATTTCTTGCTCATTTGTTTAACATAAAATTTTGTTTTATAAAACAATTTCATAATTCCTCATAAATTTTAAATAAATAAATAATTTAAATATTTATTTCTTTTTTTAAATAACCTTTCAATGTAATAACCCTTTTCGTTATAAAATATATTTATAACTTAAATATTATCGATTCACGGTTGATAAACCCATATTCTATAAATCGATTGATTTATAAGCCAGGCGATGCCAAGTACCCAACATATTCCATCCATCAGCTTAAATGTTGAAATATATTTCAACAGTCAACAATAACCAATCATTTCCTTTTTATTTGACTGATAATTTCTATATCGATCATCAATCAGTCAACAACCAATTCAAACAATTCAAACAATTTCAAACAATTTCAAACACGTTTAGAAATGTGGCCAATCAAGGGAAATTACTCTAATTGGGTCAAATCATGACGATTGGTGTTCTACTGAAATTAAACGACCGTTTAATTTCAGAAATTGAATCAACAATAAATATATTTAACTAGCAAACAGTCAATCACTAGCAATCAGAACACACAAAATAAAAACCCAACTTATATAAAATATAAATGGGAAGAGCCGAATGAGTTTAACTCACTTTGATTTGAATCTATCGATAAATGGTCTGTTTTAGTCAAATTAAACTGACGTTTAATTCGACTAAAAATTCCAGTTACTTCGGATCCCGACTAGACCTGCTCCATCTCGAAGTATTCGTCTCCACGGTCCCAACGTAACTGACCGCGTTAAAATCTATTAACGTATGAGCCTGAAATCGTATAAACAAGTTTATAAATAAATTTAAATTATAACATGGTTTCTCTTTTGAATATAACTTGGGCTTTACCTTCTGATCATTAGCCCAACACACTACCCGACCCGCTTCTTTAAAACCCTCTTCATCGATCATTCTCTTCATTGTTCAGCTGCCTCAAAAAAAAGAATCCCCAAATTAAAAACCCTAGGTCTCATTTCCTCCTGCCACTTCGAGCTCCACGGCGTCGCACCCGATCCCATCCGTGTAGTGACCCGCATTTTTAGCTGTTGAACAATTAATTTATTTAATTATTTAATATCGATTTATCGATATCGAGAACGTGAATTAAATAATATTGAATATTTAATTAATAATTATAATATAATAAAATATATTATAATGTCGAAATAGTCAGAAATAGTGAAATTCACAATATCGTGTGAATTGAATAGCATACGAGATTTGGTGGAGTTTCGATTCGAAATATAATATCGATTTTATTGAATCGACGACGGTTGAACGTATAGTTTATAATATATTTATAAACGAGCTCGAAATGGCGCTGCAGTTCGCTATTTGGCGATTTGAACTTCAACTGAATGTACAAGATTCGTTTTAAGCCGGATTTCAGTGAAACAAGAAACGTGTGGAGCTGGTGGAGTATATTTTTCTAATGGAACAGAAAAATCTGGATTTCGTCGTGTCGATTTTGATTTATGTCCAAATCAAATTTCAGAAAAGTCGTTGTGGAATTCCTTTATAATTTGCGACGCTTTATATACATTATAAATCGATTTTTCGATACGAACTGAATATCGATCAAATCGGAATTTCTGAAAATCAAGTCATAAATTCTGGCAGGATATTCTGGAGCCGTACGACATCATCTGTGGATATATACAAGAATATTAATTTATTAATATTAAACTTAATAGTATTTAAATATATTTATATATTTAAAAGGTCAGTTCAGTGCTTGAAAAATAGCCAGTTTTTCAAACGACCTCGGAATTCGACGAAACCAGTTTTGTTGGATCCGCAATATCAAATAGTTGTTAGATTTCCAGTTTCGTGATTTTTAGAGTCACTGTGTGACCGTACGGATTTTTAGAGTGTAAAACAGTCAGTATTTTGACGGTTAAAAATACGCTGTGTGAGCAAACGGAGTCGGAATTCGACGAAACCAGTTTCATTGGGACCGTAATGTCGGGCTATAACTGCATGTCCAGTTTCGTGATTTTTAGGTACCGTATGTGATCAGAGGAATTTTAGAGGACGAACAAAATCAACGGTTGCTTAAAAATAAATATAAAATGTGAATTAAAAATTAATATAAAATCCTATAAATACCTAACTTAAACTAAACCCTAAATTTACTTCTTTCTTTTGGTCAACAGACTTATTTTTCCGCCGTTCGTTTTGGGTTCTTCCAGTAAAATTCCTCCAAAGAAAAATCAAAACAAAATAGTAGAAAAAAAATTCTATAAATCCCTAGATGAACATATGTGGATTCATCGCAACTGCTCTTCCTTCTGATACAGCTCTTGTAAGGTGAGACGCAAGTTCTGAAAACTGGGTATTCTGCAGTGCGGATTAGGGTTGTTATTTTGGGGAATTTGGGTTAGTTTTGGGTAAAACGAAGTGTATCATCGGATTGAGGGTTGAAAGCCGCAACTGTTTGCAAACTTTGGTCGGATTCCACGCTAAGTGATGTCGCTACTTTCCTGTAGCGAGCTCGAATTTTTGTGGCTGTCGCGTTCTTCTTGGGGAGTGCGAGATTGAAAAGATGGTGCTCGGCTTGAAGAGGAACGGACGAGGAGAGTTTTGATGGTGGTCTTGCAAGGTTCGGTGATGGAGTGAGAGAGCAGTTTGGGAGGGAAGATCGGAAATGGCCGGTTGATAAGGAGCGTCGGGTTTTTGCTGCTCCATTTGGGAAGACGGGTTATGAAGTTCGGGTATGGGCTTATGATGGTGAAGTTGGGCCGAGAGTATGTGTATGGTTGAGGCCCATTATAATTTTTAATTTTAGTTTAAAATTTAATCGAATATTGTATGAACTTGTAAATGATCGTAACTTTACCATATGAAATCAGAATCACGAACCGTAAGTTGCGTTGGGATCGTATGGACGGGAGCAACACAATGACACTGACCGGGGGTGAATCCGAGCTCGTTACAATTTATGGCAAACTAAATTGTCCGATCTAATTCAACGACAATTATTGTTAATTAACGATGATAGTCCAATGTGAGTAAATCTCACTAACTCTGAACAGTTTATAATTTCATGTTGTATTGTTAGAACTGTTAAAATTGTCTGTTTGACTGTGTATTGATTGTTTGATTGAACTGCTAGTCAGTTAGTTAAATTTCTATATTGATTCTGTTTAACAGAATATATCATATGGAACTGAAAGTGATGTTATCTATATTATCTAACATCTGTGATGCAGGGAAACAGGTTGGAGGAATCCGACTGGATTCCTCAATAGTTATTTTATTGTTTTTCATATATTTTAATATATGATGTGAATTATAACCTGTTGTTGATTTGTGTGTGTTGGACGATATTGAACATCGTGATTTGATATGATTGAATACCATGACATACCGAAATGTTGATAAGGGAATTTTCAAAGTGATATTGAAAATAGCGTATTTATAAAATGGGATATTTATAAATAAGAGATATTTATAAATTTGAATATTTATAAATAAGGAATATTTATAAATTGGGATATTTATAAAGAGGAGATATTCAAAAAGGAAATAATTACAAACCCTTTTCTTTTTGAATGGAAAGGCCCGTGTGGCGGGTTTGGGAATTTTCCCGATACTTCCGATACAAAGGAGGTTATGGCGAATTTTCCCGAAAATTTAAGGAGTTAGAATATTTCAAGAATAAATTTGAAAAGGGAATATTTGTAAACCATTTACAAATAGAATTGAAAAGGAAACGTTATAAAAAGGAAATCATTTTTAAAGTGTAGAACCGTTATTTAAAAGTAAATCTTTTCAAATGAATAAAACATTGTTAAAAAGGAGAAATCGAATATGGTATTCGAAGTAGGTTAATCGAATATGGTATTCGAAGTAGGTTAATCGAATATGGTATTCGAAGTTAGTTAATCGAATATAGACATTCGAAAGGAGTTAATCGAATATGGTATTCGAAGTTAGTTAATCGAATATGGTATTCGAAAGTTAGTTAATCGAATATGTTATTCGAAAGAGGTTAGTCAAGTCGAGTTAGTCAAATAGAGTTAACCAGTTAGAGTTAATCAGTTAGAGTTAACCAGTTAGAGTTAATCAGTTAGAGTTAACCGGTTAGAGTTAATCAGTTAGAGTTAATCAGTTAGAGCTAACCAGTTGGAGTTAATTAGTTAGAGTTAATCGATTAGAGTTAAAACGAACTAGAGTTAATCAAATATAGTTATTTGAGACAGAGTTAGTCAAGTTAGTCGAGCCTAGTTAATCGAATCGAATTGGTCGAACCAAGTAAGTCGAGTTAAGTTAGTCAAGTTAGTCGAGCCTAGTTAATCGAATCGAATTGGTCGAACCAAGTAAGTCGAGTTAAGTTAGTCAAGTTAGTCGAGCCTAGTTAATCGAATCGAATTGGTCGAACCAAGTAAGTCGAGTTAAGTTAGTCAAGTTAGTCGAGCCTAGTTAATCGAATCGAATTGGTTGAACCAAGTAAGTCGAGTTAGTCGAGTCAAGTTAAGTTAGTCGAGTTAAGTTCGTCGAGTTGAAGTTATCGATGTTAGTTTCATCGAAGGGAGTTATCGATTATAGTTTAATCGAAGTGAGATTTTCAAATATGAGATATTTGAAAAGGAAGAGTTATCGAATATTAGTTATTCGAAGAGATATTATCGAATATCGTTTATTCGAGAAGAATTTAATCGAATATAGGTTATTCGAAGAAGAGTTAATCAAATAGAGATTTCTCGAAGAGAGTTAATCGGCAAATTCGATTATATCGAATTCGGGAAAGTACTTATACTTTCCAGTGTCTAAGTAGAGATTTATTTGTAAATAAATAAGTGTTAGGTTAATTATTCACTAATAGGAATAGAAGTTATAATTAAAGTTAGATAATTCGAAAGTAGGGATTATAACGTTATCGTTATAACCAATGTTTTAAATATAGAAGTGGATTAGTAAAATTGGATCCGAGAAAGGCGTAAAGAAGTTGTTAAAGATTAAAAGATAAACTTTGACCATTTTGAAGTTATAACGTTGTTCAGTTAAGGTCTGAGAGGTAATTATACCCCAACTTGAGTGACTTCCTTCTTAACTAAGAAATGGTAAGGTTTGATCGTAAAGGAGTTTTGGAAATGTTTTCCAAACGAGAATCAAAAATGTTTTCTGCTAAAAAGAAAATAAGAATTTAGAATATAGGGAAACAGGAGATAAGTAAATAAATGAACTAAAGAGATTAATGTTAAATGATGTTTGTTCGATATAATTTTCATCTGGGAATAATATCGCTGTTTGCACACTTGTTTTTCTTTGATAGTTAACTCACAGACTATCGAAGTTTTGACCATTTTAACGTTGTTAATATGGAGAGACCGGTTGGAGTATTATCCATAGAACCACTCTGTATTGGCATAAGCGTCGCGAATCATATATGCCAAAGAAAATTGAAGACGGAGTAAAATGCAAGGACTATCCTGTTTACAGAATAGTGCCTTCGGTTTGTCCAGTCCCAGGACAACTTGTATGGACGAAGGTCTGACAGAGTATATCCAATGGATCGCGTAAGTTGATCTGTTCAAACGTATTCACGTTTGGTGGCGGTGGAATTCGTTTCTCTTAGCTGTATACCCGTGTTATTTTTGAATAAGTCAATTTGTGATTTGGCGGGTATGACGATGTGACATTTCTAAGTGAATTAAGATGGATGTCTGACATAGTATTTCCAGACGGTCACGTACATTGATTTCTTCAACCGTACCAAGAGTGAAAGCGGAGAAGGAAACTTCTTTTAGCTGACACGTAATGTATTGTTGTAGACGTCAATTAGTGATTTTCGATGGATCTGACAATGTGGCATTCGAAGTGAATCTACTGTGATGATAAAGCGTAGATTCTAGCCTCACATCCGGTAAATGACAGAAATCGGGCAGGCAGCATGGCTAAGTCGGTCGCACCGAAGTAGGGTGTATAATCACCTATCTAGTGAATATTCATTTGTTTTCTTAAATCTATCAATGTTGTCCCATATATATACGGGAACGGTTGCTGATCCCAACCGTTGGTGATGTACATTCGATACACTCAAGCGAAATGAGTGGTCGGTCATGTGTGGCTGAGTTGCAAGATGTTCTTGTTGAACTCCAGTGTATCGTTCCTAGAGTACACTGATCGGATGGTGGTTCCATACCTTGTCATAGTTGGAAATCCAATCATCCAATACGTGCTTGCGATTTTGATTGTATACTATATATGTAGTAACGTGAGATGCAAGCGTTTCTGCTAGATTGATATTTATTTGTACTTAGACATTATTATAATATCACAATGATATTGCTTTGAAAAGTTATTTGGATTCTCATAAGGGAAAAACCCGTTCCGTATTCACGGAGTGGTCTTATGAGATATCATATACCTATTTAAATGATTTGAGTTTATTCACACCAGTCGCATGACTGACCCGGAGTTTATTTTATTGTTTTCCCTAAACTCTTGGGTGCCTAAATTTGTACGGGCAGTCAAGTAGTCGGGATTTTACAGATACACTTGGAGAGCTTGGAGCAGGAGGCTTCAAGATCATATAGCTATAGTTATTTCCGTTGTGTTGTAAGTGCTGTACTCTGACAAGTGCTGTTGTATACATAACTGTTATATTTTAAAGTTATGTTATCTATTATATGTTATTCATTCCGCTGTGAGGTTCGTGTTACTCTGATGTTGTGTTCTTCTTCTTCTTCTATTCTAAATTTCTATCTTATCTATTCTCACCCTCTAATTTCTTTCATTAATTACCGGGATTTTTCGATGTTTTGGTTATCGACGTCGAGCTTACGTCGATAACCTAAGTCGCCGAAAATCCGGGTCACTACAGTTGGTATTAGAGCATTGGTTTAGTTATTACGTTGGCTCTGTGGCGTGATTCAGTAGAGATGGAATTAGTAATATCCTAGACTGAGTTTGAGTGTATATATACGAGTGAATGTATTTGTTAGTTAATATAAAATGATTTTATATTGTGGAGTTTTATTGGTTGAGTTGTTTGTGAATTCTGGTCGATCGGTTTGATCCACTATATCGGTAGGAGTTTTATAAACACTTGAACACGATGAACCGTCATGGTATGTTTTGAAAGAGGGTAAATGGAATAATTTTACCCGAATATATTTGATATAGTGTATTGGTTGTGTTGGTTGCTATTATAATCGAGTAAGATTATAAAAAGGTAAAATGATTATAAATGACTAATCAGAATTCATATAAGTAAAGTATATGAAATAAAATGAAGAAAAATCTGAATTTAAATCAGATTGGAATTAAAATAAGGAAATTTTAAGTTTCTGGGAGATTTTGAAACGTTTTTCAAACTGAAGGTGATATAGTATTGAACTCACTTCGATAGCTGGAAAATAGATTCTGATGATGAATCGCGACGTCATCAGTGTTCATTTTCGAGTTCTAAGTGACGGACTACTACCAAAGGTTTTGTTTTTGAATTGTTTTGAGAAAACAAGTTGTTTAGAAATTCAAAGGTTTTGAATTGGCATTGTAATTTCCAATTGATTTGAAATAGACCCAGGAAATTAAGTTTCGGAATTTAATTTTAACTTATGAAGTTAAATAGAATAAGATAGTAGAAATAAATTGAAATATTAACTTGAACTGAGTTAAATAGAATTGAATTGGATTAGAGAATAATCTGTTATGGAATTGGGTTGATGAGTTAAGAATTTGAAATTTGATATTTGGGTTCAAATGAAATTCGATTTGGTTTTGAGGATATTAACTAATTGGAATTTGATGGAAATAACATTGGTATATGCTGAGTTGATAGCATATGGAAGTGATAGAGTTGATATTCCCGACAGAAAGGTACCAGTTTATATTATATATGGATATGAGATTTATGAGCCGAATTGGCAAGCCGTTTGGCTGTTTGATTTTCTTTTGGGTTAAAGAAGGCCTAGAGAGGCGAGCTAGAGTTTGAGATATTGACCAGTACAAAGGAGGTGCTGGCAAAAAATTTCGAAACGTTAAGATGTTAGAAAATTTTCAGAATTTTTGAAAATTTAGTTAGTCGGAATAAATTAATATTTTAGTCGATATTAATTGGTTCAGTTGAAACCGGAGCTAAGAGGTAAACAGATAAATTTTTACCCAGTAGATAAGGTCGTCCCCTAGCTTAGCAATTTCGAGGACGAAATTATTTTAAGTGGGGAAGAATGTAGTGACCCGCTTTTTTAGCTGTTGAACAATTAATTTATTTAATTATTTAATATCGATTTATCGATATCGAGAACGTGAATTAAATAATTTTGAATATTTAATTAATAATTATAATATAATAAAATATATTATAATGTCGAAATAGTCAGAAATAGTGAAATTCACAATATCGTGTGAATTGAATAGCATACGAGATTTGGTGGAGTTTCGATTCGAAATATTATAACGATTTTATTGAATCGACGACAGTTGAACGTATAGTTTATAATATATTTATAAACGAGCTCGAAATGGCGCTGTAGTTCGCTATTTGGCGATTTGAACTTCAACTGAATGTACAGGATTTGTTTTAAGCCGGATTTCAGTGAAACAAGAAACGTGTGGAGCTGGTGGAGTATATTTTTCTAATGGAACAGAAAAATCTGGATTTCGTCATGTAGATTTTGATTTACGTCCAAATCAAATTTCAGAAAAGTCACTGTGGAATTCCTTTATAATTTGCGATGCTTTATATACATTATAAATCGATTTTTCGATACGAACTGAATATCGATCAAATCGGAATTTCTGAAAATCAAGTCATAAATTTTGGCAGGATATTCTGGAGCCGTACGACATCATCCGTGGATATATACGAGAATATTAATTTATTAATATTAAATTTAATAATATTTAAATATATTTATATATTTAAAAGGTCAGTTCAGTGCTTGAAAAATAGCCAGTTTTTCAAACGACCTCGGAATTCGACGAAACCAGTTTTGTAGGATCCGCAATATCAAATAGTTGTTAGATTTCTAGTTTCGTGATTTTTAGAGTCACTGTGTGACCGTACGGATTTTTAGAGTGTAAAACAATCAGTATTTTGACGGTTAAAAATACGCTGTGTGAGCAAACGGAGTCGGAATTCGACGAAACCAGTTTCATTGGGACCGTAATGTCGAGCTATAACTGCATGTCCAGTTTCGTGATTTTTAGGTACCGTATGTGATCAGAGGAATTTTAGAGGACGAACAAAATCAACGGTTTCTTAAAAATAAATATAAAATGTGAATTAAAAATTAATATAAAATCCTATAAATACCTAACTTAAACTAAACCCTAAATTTACTTCTTTCTTTTGGTCAACAGACTTATTTTTCCGCCGTTCTTTTTGGGTTCTTCCAGTAAAATTCCTCCAAAGAAAATCAAAACAAAATAGTAGAAAAAAAATTCTATAAATCCCTAGATGAACATATGTGGATTCATCGCAACTGCTCTTCCTTCTAATACAGCTCTTGTAAGGTGCGACGCAAGTTCTGAAAACTGGGTATTCTGCAGTGCGGATTAGGGTTGTTATTTTGGGGAATTTGGGTTGGTTTTGGGTAAAACGAAGTGTATCATCGGATTGAGGGTTGAAAGCCGCAACTGTTTGCAAACTTTGGTCGGATTCCATGCTAAGTGATGTCGCTACTTTCCTGTAGCGAGCTCGAATTTTTGTGGCTGTCGCGTTCTTCTTGGGGAGTGCGAGATTGAAAAGATGGTGCTCGGCTTGAAGAGGAACGGACGAGGAGAGTTTTGATGGTGGTCTTGCAAGGTTCGGTGATGGAGTGAGAGAGCAGTTTGGGAGGGAAGATCGGAAATGGTCGGTTGATAAGGAGCGTCGGGTTTGTGCTGCTCCATTTAGGAAGACGGGTTATGAAGTTCGGGTATGGGCTTATGATGGTGAAGTTGGGCCGAGAGTATGTGTATGGGTGAGGCCCATTATAATTTTTAATTTTAGTTTAAAATTTAATCGAATATTGTATGAACTTGTAAATGATCGTAACTTTACCATATGAAATCAGAACCACGAAACGTAAGTTGCGTTGGGATCGTATGGACGGGAGCAACACAATGACACTGACCGGGAGTGAATCCGAGCTCGTTACAATTTATGGCGAAATAAATTGTCCGATCTAATTCAACGACAATTATCGTTAATTAACGATGATAGTCCAATGTGAGTAAATCTCACTAACTCTGAACAGTTTATAATTTCATGTTGTATTGTTAGAACTGTTAAAATTGTCTGTTTGACTATGTATTGATTGTTTGATTGAACTGCTAGTCAGTTAGTTAAATTTCTATATTGATTCTGTTTAACAGAATATATCATATGGAACTGAAAGTGATGTTATCTATATTATCTAACATCTGTGATGCAGGGAAACAGGTTGGAGGAATCCGACTGGATTCCTCAACAGTTATTTTATTGTTTTTCATATATTTTAATATATGATGTGAATTATAACCTGCTGTTGATTTGTGTGTGTTGGACGATATTGAACATCATGATTTGATATGATTGAATACCATGACATACCGAAATGTTGATAAGGGAATTTTCAAAGTGATATTGAAAATAGCATATTTATAAAATGGGATATTTATAAATAAGAGATATTTATAAATTTGAATGTTTATAAATAAGGAATATTTATAAATTGGGATATTTATTAAGAGGAGATATTCAAAAAGGAAATAATTATAAACCCTTTTCTTTTTGAATGGAAAGGCCTGTGTGGCGGGATTGGGAATTTTCCCGATACTTCCGATACAAAGGAGGTTATGGCGAATTTTCCCGAAAATTTAAGGAGTTAGAATATTTCAAGAATAAATTTGAAAAGGGAATATTTGTAAACCATTTACAAATAGAATTGAAAAGGAAACGTTATAAAAAGGAAATCATTTTTAAAGTGTAGAACCGTTATTTAAAAGTAAATCTTTTCAAATGAATAAAACGTTGTTAAAAAGGAGAAATCGAATATGGTATTCGAAGTAGGTTAATCGAATATGGTATTCGAAGTAGGTTAATCGAATATGGTATTCGAAGTTAGTTAATCGAATATAGACATTCGAAAGGAGTTAATCGAATATGGTATTCGAAGTTAGTTAATCGAATATGGTATTCGAAAGTTAGTTAATCGAATATGTTATTCGAAAGAGGTTAGTCAAGTCGAGTTAGTCAAATAGAGTTAACCAGTTAGAGTTAATCAGTTAGAGTTAACCAGTTAGAGTTAATCAGTTAGAGTTAACCCGTTAGAGTTAATCAGTTAGAGTTAATCAGTTAGAGCTAACCAGTTGGAGTTAATTAGTTAGAGTTAATCGATTAGAGTTAAAACGAACTAGAGTTAATCAAATATAGTTATTTGAGACAGAGTTAGTCAAGTTAGTCGAGCCTAGTTAATCGAATCGAATTGGTCGAACCAAGTAAGTCGAGTTAAGTTAGTCAAGTTAGTCGAGCCTAGTTAATCGAATCGAATTGGTCGAACCAAGTAAGTCGAGTTAAGTTAGTCAAGTTAGTCGAGCCTAGTTAATCGAATCGAATTGGTCGAACCAAGTAAGTCGAGTTAAGTTAGTCAAGTTAGTCGAGCCTAGTTAATCGAATCGAATTGGTCGAACCAAGTAAGTCGAGTTAGTCGAGTCAAGTTAAGTTAGTCGAGTTAAGTTCGTCGAGTTGAAGTTATCGATGTTAGTTTCATCGAAGGGAGTTATCGATTATAGTTTAATCGAAGTGAGATTTTCAATTATGAGATATTTGTAAAGGAAGAGTTATCGAATATTAGTTATTCAAAGAGATATTATCGAATATCGTTTATTCGAGAAGAAGTTAATCGAATATAGGTTATTCGAAGAAGAGTTAATCAAATAGAAATTTCTCGAAGAGAGTTAATCGGCAAATTCGATTATATCGAATTCGGGAAAGTACTTATACTTTCCAGTGTCTAAGTAGAGATTTATTTATAAATAAATAAGTGTTAGGTTAATTATTCACTAATAGGAATAGTAGTTATAATTAAAGTTAGATAATTCGAAAGTAGGGATTATAACGTTATCGTTATAACCAATGTTTTAAATATAGAAGTGGATTAGTAAAATTGGATCCGAGAAAGGCGTACAGAAGTTGTTAAAGATTAAAAGATAAACTTTGACCATTTTGAAGTTATAACGTTGTTCAGTTAAGGTCTGAGAGGTAATTATACCCCAACTTGAGTGACTTCCTTCTTAACTATGAAATGGTAAGGTTTGATCGTAAAGGAGTTTTGGAAATGTTTTCCAAACGAGAATCAGAAATGTTTTCTGATAAAAATAAAATAAGAATTTAGAATATAGGGAAACAGGAGATAAGTAAATAAATGAACTAAATAGATTAATGTTAAATGATGTTTGTTCGATATAATTTCCATCTGGGAATAATATCGTTGTTTGCACACTTGTTTTTCTTTGATAGTTAACTCACAGACTATCGAAGTTTTGACCATTTTAACGTTGTTAATATGGAGAGACCGGTTGGATTATTATCCATAGAACCACTCTGTATTGGCATAAGCGTCGCGAATCATATATGCCAAAAAAAATTGAAGACGGAGTAAAATGCAAGGACTATCCTGTTTACAGAATAGTGCCTTCGGTTTGTCCAGTCCCAGGACAACTTGTATGGACAAAGGCCTGACAGAGTATATCCAATGGATCGCGAAAGTTGATCTGTTCAAACGTATTCACGTTTGGTGGCAGAGGAATTCGTTTCTCTTAGCTGTATACCCGTGTTATTTTTGAATAAGTCAATTTGTGATTTGGCGGGTATGACGATGTGACATTTCTAAGTGAATGAAGATGGATGTCTGACATAGTATTTCCAGACGGTCACGTACATTGATTTCTTCAACCGTACCAAGAGTGAAAGCGGAGAAGGAAACTTCTTTTAGCTGACACGTAATGTATTGTTGTAGACGTCAATTAGTGATTTTCGATGGATCTGACAATGTGGCATTCGAAGTGAATCTATTGTGATGATAAAGCGTAGCTTCTATCCTCACTTCCGGTAAATGACAGAAATCGGGCAGGCAGCATGGCTAAGTCGGTCGCACCGAAGTAGGGTGTATAATCACCTATCTAGTGAATATTCATTTGTTTTCTTAAATCTATCAATGTTGTCCCATATATATACGGGAACGGTTGCTGATCCCAACCGTTGGTTATGTACATTCGATACACTCAAGCGAAATGAGTGGTCGGTCATGTGTGGCTGAGTTGCAAGATGTTCTTGTTGAACTCCAGTGTATCGTTCCTAGAGTACACTGATCGGAAGGTGGTTCCATACCTTGTCATAGTTGGAAATCCAATCATCCAATACGTGCTTGCGATTTTGATTGTATACTATATATGTAGTAACGTGAGATGCAAGCGTTTCTGCTAGATTGATATTTATTTGTACTTAGACATTATTATAATATCACAATGATATTGCTTTGAAAAGTTATTTGGATTCTCATAAGGGAAAAACCCGTTCCGTATTCACGGCGTGGTCTTATGAGATATCATATACCTATTTAAATGATTTGAGTTTATTCACACCAGTCGCATGACTGACCCGGAGTTTATTTTGTTGTTTTCCCTAAACTCTTGGGTGCCTAAATTTGTACGGGCAGTCAAGTAGTCGGGATTTTACAGATACACTTGGAGAGCTTGGAGCACGAGGCTTCAAGATCATATAGCTATAGTTATTTCCGCTGTGTTGTAAGTGTTGTACTCTGATAAGTGCTATTGTATACATAACTGTTATATTTTAAAGTTATGTTATCTATTATATGTTATTCGTTCCGCTGTGAGGTTCGTGTTACTCTGATGTTGTGTTCTTCTTCTTCTTCTATTCTAAGTATCTATCTTATCTATTCTCACCCTCTAATTTCTTTCATTAATTACCAGGATTTTTCGATGTTTTGGTTATCGACGTCGAGCTTACGTCGATAACCTAAGTCGCCCAAAATCCGGGTCACTACAGTTGGTATCAGAGCATTGGTTTAGTTATTACCTTGGCTTTGTGGCGTGATTCAGTAGAGATGGGATTAGAAATATCCTAGACTGAGTTTGAGTGTATATATACGAGTGAACGTATTTGTTAGTTAATATAAAATGATTTTATATTATAGAGTTTTATTGGTTGAGTTGTTTGTGAATTCTGGTCGATCGGTTTGATCCACTATATCGGTAGGAGTTTTATAAACACTTGAACGCGATGAACCGTCATGGTATGTTTTGAAAGAGGGTAAATGGAATAATTTTACCCGAATATATTTGATATAGTATATTGGTTGTGTTGGTTGCTATTATAATCGAGTAAGATTATAAAAAGGTAAAATGATTATAAATGACTAATCAGAATTCATATAAGTAAAGTATATGAAATAAAATGAAGAAAAATCTGAATTTATACCAGATTGGAATTAAAATAAGGAAATTTTAAGTTCCTGGGAGATTTTGAAAACGTTTTTCAAACTGAAGGCGTTATAGTATTGAACTCACTTCGATAGCTGGAAAATAGATTCTGATGATGAATCGCGACGTCATCAGTGTTCATTTTCGAGTTCTAAGTGACGGACTACTACCAAAGGTTTTGTTTTTGAATTGTTTTGAGAAAACAAGTTGTTAGAAATTCAAAGGTTTTGAATTGGCATTGTAATTTCAAATTGATTTGAAATAGACCCAGGAAATTAAGTTTCGGAATTTAATTTTAACTTATGAAGTTAAATAGAATAAGATAGTAGAAATAAATTGAAATATTAACTTGAACTGAGTTAAATAGAATTGAATTGGATTAGAGAATAATCTGTTATGGAATTGGGTTGATGAGTTAAGAATTTGAAATTTGATATTCGGGTTCGAATGAAATTCGATTTGGTTTTGAGGATATGAACTAATTGGAATTTGATGGAAATAACATTGGTATATGCTGAGTTGATAGCATATGGAAGTGATAGAGTTGATATTCCTGACAGAAAGGTACCAGTTTATATTATATATGGATATGAGATTTATGAGCCGAATTGGCAAGCTGTTTGGCTGTTTGATTTTCTTTTGGGTTAAAGAAGGCCCAGAGAGGCGAGTTAGAGTTTGAGATATTGACCAGTACAAAGGAGGTGCTGGCAAAAAAATTCGAAAAGTTAAGATGTTAGAAAATTTTCAGAATTTTTGAAAATTTAGTTAGTCGGAATAAATTAATATTTTAGTCGATATTAATTGGTTAAGTTGAAACCGGAGCTAAGAGGTAAACAGATAAATTTTTACCCAGTAGATAGGGTCGTCCCCTAGCTTAGCAATTTCGAGGACGAAATTATTTTAAGTGGGGAAGAATGTGGTGACCCGCTTTTTTAGCTGTTGAACAATTAATTTATTTAATTATTTAATATCGATTTATCGATATCGAGAACGTGAATTAAATAATATTGAATATTTAATTAATAATTATAATATAATAAAATATATTATAATGTCGAAATAGTCAGAAATAGTGAAATTCACAATATCGTGTGAATTGAATAGCATACGAGATTTGGTGGAGTTTCGATTCGAAATATAATAACGATTTTATTGAATCGACGACAGTTGAACGTATAGTTTATAATATATTTATAAACGAGCTCGAAATGGCGCTGCAGTTCGCTATTTGGCGATTTGAACTTCAACTGAATGTACAGGATTCGTTTTAAGCCGGATTTCAGTGAAACAAGAAACGTGTGGAGCTGGTGGAGTATATTTTTCTAATGGAACAGAAAAATCTGGATTTCGTCGTGTAGATTTTTATTTACGTCCAAATCAAATTTCAGAAAAGTCACTATGGAATTCCTTTATAATTTGCGACGCTTTATATACATTATAAATCGATTTTTCGATACGAACTGAATATCGATCAAATCGGAATTTCTGAAAATCAAGTCACAAATTCTGGCAGGATATTCTGGAGCCGTACGACATCATCTGTGGATATATACGAGAATATTAATTTATTAATATTAAATTTAATAATATTTAAATATATTTATATATTTAAAAGGTCAGTTCAGTGCTTGAAAAATAGCCAGTTTTTCAAACGACCTCGGAATTCGACGAAACCAGTTTTGTTGGATCCGCAATATCAAATAGTTGTTAGATTTCTAGTTTCGTGATTTTTAGAGTCACTGTGTGACCGTACGGATTTTTAGAGTGTAAAACAGTCAGTATTTTGACGGTTAAAAATACGCTGTGAGAGCAAACGGAGTCGGAATTCGACGAAACCAGTTTCATTGGGACCGTAATGTCGAGCTATAACTGCATGTCCAGTTTCGTGATTTTTAGGTACCGTATGTGATCAGAGGAATTTTAGAGGACGAACAAAATCAACGGTTGCTTAAAAATAAATATAAAATGTGAATTAAAAATTAATATAAAATCCTATAAATACCTAACTTAAACTAAACCCTAAATTTACTTCTTTCTTTTGGTCAACAGACTTATTTTTCCGCCGTTCTTTTTGGGTTCTTCCAGTAAAATTCCTCCAAAGAAAAATCAAAACAAAATAGTAGAAAAAAAAATTCTATAAATCCCTAGATGAACATATGTGGATTCATTGCAACTGCTCTTCCTTCTGATACAGCTCTTGTAAGGTGCGACGCAAGTTCTGAAAACTGGGTATTCTGCAGCGCGGATTAGGGTTGTTATTTTGGGGAATTTGGGTTGGTTTTGGGTAAAACGAAGTGTATCATCGGATTGAGGGTTGAAAGCCGCAACTGTTTGCAAACTTTGGTCGGATTCCACGCTAAGTGATGTCGCTACTTTCCTGTAGCGAGCTCGAATTTTTGTGGCTGTCGCGTTCTTCTTGGGGAGTGCGAGATTGAAAAGATGGTGCTCGGCTTGAAGAGGAACGGACGAGGAGAGTTTTGATGGTGGTCTTGCAAGGTTCGGTGATGGAGTGAGAGAGCAGTTTGGGAGGGAAGATCGGAAATGGCCGGTTGATAAGGAGCGTCGGGTTTGTGCTGCTCCATTTGGGAAGACGGGTTATGAAGTTCGGGTATGGGCTTATGATGGTGAAGTTGGGCCGAGAGTATGTGTATGGGTGAGGCCCATTATAATTTTTAATTTTAGTTTAAAATTTAATCGAATATTGTATGAACTTGTAAATGATCGTAACTTTACCATATGAAATCAGAATCACGAACCGTAAGTTGCGTTGGGATCGTATGGACGGGAGCAACACAATGACACTGACCGGGGGTGAATCCGAGCTCGTTACAATTTATGGCAAAATAAATTGTCCGATCTAATTCAACGACAATTATTGTTAATTAACGATGATAGTCCAATGTGAGTAAATCTCACTAACTCTGAACAGTTTATAATTTCATGTTGTATTGTTAGAACTGTTAAAATTGTCTGTTTGACTGTGTATTGATTGTTTGATTGAACTGCTAGTCAGTTAGTTAAATTTCTATATTGATTCTGTTTAACAGAATATATCATATGGAACTGAAAGTGATGTTATCTATATTATCTAACATCTGTGATGCAGGGAAACAGGTTGGAGGAATCCGACTGGATTCCTCAACAGATATTTTATTGTTTTTCATATATTTTAATATATGATGTGAATTATAACCTGTTGTTGATTTGTGTGTGTTGGACGATATTGAACATCGTGATTTGATATGATTGAATACCATGACATACCGAAATGTTGATAAGGGAATTTTCAAAGTGATATTGAAAATAGCATATTAAATGGGATATTTATAAATAAGAGATATTTATAAAATTGAATATTTATAAATAAGGAATATTTATAAATTGGGATATTTATAAAGAGGAGATATTCAAAATGGAAATAATTACAAACCCTTTTCTTTTTGAATGGAAAGGCCTGTGTGGCGGGTTTGGGAATTTTCCCGATACTTCCGATACAAAGGAGGTTATGGCGAATTTTCCCAAAAATTTAAGGAGTTAGAATATTTCAAGAATAAATTTGAAAAGGGAATATTTGTAAACCATTTACAAATAGAATTGAAAAGGAAACGTTATAAAAAGGAAATCATTTTTAAAGTGTAGAACCGTTATTTAAAAGTAAATCTTTTCAAATGAATAAAACGTTGTTAAAAAGGAGAAATCGAATATGGTATTCGAAGTAGGTTAATCGAATATGGTATTCGAAGATAGTTAATCGAATATAGACATTCGAAAGGAGTTAATCGAATATGGTATTCGAAGTTAGTTAATCGAATATGGTATTCGAAAGTTAGTTAATCGAATATGTTATTCGAAAGAGGTTAGTCAAGTCAAGTTAGTCAAATAGAGTTAACCAGTTAGAGTTAATCAGTTAGAGTTAACCAGTTAGAGTTAATCAGTTAGAGTTAACCAGTTAGAGTTAATCAGTTAGAGTTAATCAGTTAGAGTTAACCAGTTGGAGTTAATTAGTTAGAGTTAATCGATTAGAGTTAAAACGAACTAGAGTTGATCAAATATAGTTATTTGAGACAGAGTTAGTCAAGTTAGTCGAGCCTAGTTAATCGAATCGAATTGGTCGAACCAAGTAAGTCGAGTTAAGTTAGTCAAGTTAGTCGAGCCTAGTTAATCGAATCGAATTAGTCGAACCATGTAAGTCGAGTTAAGTTAGTCAAGTTAGTCGAGCCTAGTTAACCGAATCGAATTGGTCGAACCAAGTAAGTCGAGTTAAGTTAGTCAAGTTAGTCGAGCTTAGTTAATCGAATCGAATTGGTCGAACCAAGTAAGTCGAGTTAGTCGAGTTAAGTTCGTCGAGTTGAAGTTATCGATGTTAGTTTCATCGAAGGGAGTTATCGATTATAGTTTAATCGAAGTGAGATTTTCAAATATGAGATATTTGTAAAGGAAGAGTTATCGAATATTAGTTATTCGAAGAGATATTATCGAATATCGTTTATTCGAGAAGAAGTTAATCGAATATAGGTTATTCGAAGAAGAGTTAATCAAATAGAGATTTCTCGAAGAGAGTTAATTGGCAAATTCGATTATATCGAATTCGGGAAAGTACTTATACTTTCCAGTGTCTAAGTAGAGATTTATTTATAAATAAATAAGTGTTAGGTTAATTATTCACTAATAGGAATAGTAGTTATAATTAAAGTTAGATAATTCGAAAGTAGGGATTATAACGTTATCGTTATAACCAATGTTTTAAATATAGAAATGGATTAGTAAAATTGGATCCGAGAAAGGCGTAAAGAAGTTGTTAAAGATTAAAAGATAAACTTTGACCATTTTGAAGTTATAACGTTGTTCAGTTAAGGTCTGAGAGGTAATTATACCCCAACTTGAGTGACTTCCTTCTTAACTAAGAAATGGTAAGGTTTGATCGTAAAGGAGTTTTGGAAATGTTTTCCAAACGAGAATCAGAAATGTTTTCTGATAAAAAGAAAATAAGAATTTAGAATATAGGGAAACAGGAGATAAGTAAATAAATGAACTAAATAGATTAATGTTAAATGATGTTTGTTCGATATAATTTCCATCTGGGAATAATATCGTTGTTTGCACACTTGTTTTTCTTTGATAGTTAACTCACAGACTATCGAAGTTTTGACCATTTTAACGTTGTTAATATGGAGAGACCGGTTGGATTATTATCCATAGAACCACTCTGTATTGGCATAAGCGTCGCGAATCATATATGCCAAAAAAAATTGAAGACGGAGTAAAATGCAAGGACTATCCTGTTTACAGAATAGTGCCTTCGGTTTGTCCAGTCCCAGGACAACTTGTATGGACAAAGGTCTGACAGAGTATATACAATGGATCGCGTAAGTTGATCTGTTCAAACGTATTCACGTTTGGTGGCGGAGGAATTCGTTTCTCTTAGCTGTATACCCGTGTTATTTTTGAATAAGTCAATTTGTGATTTGGCGGGTATGACGATGTGACATTTCTAAGTGAATGAAGATGGATGTCTGACATAGTATTTCCAGACGGTCACGTACATTGATTTCTTCAACTGTACCAAGAGTGAAAGCGGAGAAGGAAACTTCTTTTAGATGACACGTAATGTATTGTTGTAGACGTCAATTAGTGATTTTCGATGGATCTGACAATGTGGCATTCGAAGTGAATCTATTGTGATGATAAAGCGTAGCTTCTAGCCTCACATCCGGTAAATGACAGAAATCGGGCAGGCAACATGGCTAAGTCGGTCGCACCGAAGTAGGGTGTATAATCACCTATCTAGTGAATATTCATTTGTTTTCTTAAATCTATCAATGCTGTCCAATATATATACGGGAACGGTTGCTGATCCCAACCGTTGGTGATGTACATTCGATACACTCAAGCGAAATGAGTGGTCGGTCATGTGTGGCTGAGTTGCAAGATGTTCTTGTTGAACTCTAGTGTATCGTTCCTAGAGTACACTGATCGGAAGGTGGTTCCATACCTTGTCATAGTTGGAAATCCAATCATCCAATACGTGCTTGCGATTTTGATTGTATACTATATATGTAGTAACGTGAGATGCAAGCGTTTCTGCTAGATTGATATTTATTTGTACTTAGACATTATTATAATATCACAATGATATTGCTTTGAAAAGTTATTTGGATTCTCATAAGGGAAAAACCCGTTCCGTATTCACGGCGTGGTCTTATGAGATATTATATACCTGTTTAAATGATTTGAGTTTATTCACACCAGTCCCATGACTGACCCGAAGTTTATTTTGTTGTTTTCCCTAAACTCTTGGGTGCCTAAATTTGTACAGGCAGTCAAGTAGTCGGGATTTTACAGATACACTTGGAGAGCTTGGAGCAGGAGGCTTCAAGATCATATAGCTATAGTTATTTCCGCTGTGTTGTAAGTGCTGTACTCTGATAAGTGCTATTGTATACATAACTGTTATATTTCAAAGTTATGTTATCTATTATATGTTATTCGTTCCGCTGTGAGGTTTGTGTTACTCTGATGTTGTGTTCTTCTTCTTCTTCTATTCTAAGTTTCTATCTTATCTATTCTCACCCTCTAATTTCTTTCATTAATTACCGGGATTTTTTGATGTTTTGGTTATCGACGTCGAGCTTACGTCGATAACCAAAGTCGCCGAAAATCCGGGTCACTACAATCCACCTCAACGTCGACAACCACTCCATCCAGAACCATGACGAGCGCCAGGCCGAAACCCTCCGTCCAGACCTCAATCGGCCGAGACTCCATCATGAACGATTTCGAAAGCTAAGTTTTCTTCACTCGATTTTTAGTATTATGGTATTATTTCATTGATTTCTCTGGTTTTGAATATGGTTTTCTTCTTTGGTTGATTGTGGTTCGAATGGGTGATGAACACTACAGCGTGAATACCTATTTATACTTGCGGTTAGATTTAGACGAGTTGAACATCAAACTAAAAATTGAATGGTGAAATCATAGGTTTAGCTGTATCTTCCTTAGGTGTTGTTTTCTATTTGTTACGGGTGTAGGATCTAACTGTTGGTGATGGTAACATTTAGTTTCTGCACAATGTATAAGTGCAGATTTTATGTTGGATTTCTATGTATTGTTCATGCTCAGTCATATCCAAAATCGAGCTGTTCGAAGTAGATTTGGTACAGTTATGAATGGCTTTCTCAAATCAAAGATTTGAACTTTATTATTAGATTTTACATTTCATTTTTATATATACTACATTAGTGAATAACACATGAAATTACGTATATATATGTGGATATCTATATGAGTTGTTCGAATCTACAATAGATTATGATGTATAGAATATATACATACAGATGTCTCTTTCTTAGTTGCTACTTTCACTTACATTAGGTGTTCTTGTACTTCTCCTAGCTGTTATAGCTGTGTACATGCATGCTGTTCGATTATGCCCTTATAGATTTGATTATATTCTTTAGCTGTTCATCAGTTGTCATAAATGAATGTGCTCAGCTAGGTATACATATATATTATAGTTGTTTTCCAACCTAGATTTCTTATAGCTGTTTTATTATTATTATTTTCTTCTTTTTTTCTGTTTCCATGATCTTTCCTTACACTGTCCACTACTGTCATGAGATTTCCCTTTTTAATGTGTTTTTCCTTTCTTATTCGCAGATCAAAGTTGATCGAGACTGATTTTCTGATTCTCAAAAGGACAAAGGCTGCAGATATATTAAATCATGAATCTTTTTTTCTTTAGTTGTTTCCTTTTTGTGTTGTCTTGTCATTGAAATATTAACTGTACCTGAATGTATAAACTTAATTCTGTATATTTGTTGAAATGCGTGTATATATATTTGCGTATTGCCTAGAAGTGTATTCCTATATATTGTCATGTATTGTTGTCCATTGGTTTATTCACTGGGGTCAGAATTTTGATGTTATTTGATACTTATGTAGAATTGATCTACAAAACGTGATAACGAGATATAGTCATGGTTTAATATCTGAAATTATATGTGTATACGGACCATCATAACATTTTCACAAATGTCCACCAGTTACATTTGTAATATAATACAATTGAATTTTACTCACGGTTTTACGGACTCATTATATCCACTGTTCTTGTTGAACCAAAACATATTCTATATACTTGTTATAGTATTTTGGGCCTTTTCTAGAAACGTGTCTTTATTTTTAATAATATGTATATATATATATATATATATATATATTACGGTGGAACAGATCACTATAATATGATATGGTAACTAATTGGGGATTTCACTTTAGAAATACATTAGTAATACTCTTTGTCAAATGGACCCTAAATTCATTAACTCGATTAACGAAAATAACTTAATATCATTGTATCTATTAAAACCGATATTTCGAATTTCAAATAATATAGAATTCAAATTCAACATAAAAATCTTGGTTTTAAATAATATCCCATTTATATAAAAATCCTTATAAATAAATAAATCGTTATAATTTAAAAACGATTTCACAGCGACTATTTGAAAATTTGAATTAGACATAACCTGAAATCTATAAGCCAAAATTTTGATTTTTCTCTTTCATTAGAAAAATATAATCGAATCAGTTCAAACGTGTCTCGTTTTACAGAAATCCGACTTATATCGGATCCTGTATATCCAATCAAAGTTCAAATCGAAAATTTCGAACTACCGCTACGTTTTGAGCTCGTTTTAATTAATATATAAATATATATGTAACACCCCACCTCCGCCAGTACCACTCTTGCAAGTGCACTGACTTTGGAGGGGCGTTTGAATCAGGTAAACATGCAAAATGATATATCAAGGCAGAACAAGAACATATGTATATATGTAAACAGAGTAAATAACATAGATAAAACTGCGGAGGATTTAAACCATTTCAAAACAAGTCTGGTACAACATAATATCAATTTCCCAAATAAACAAGTCTAGATAAAACAACATCATCTGAAAACAGAAATACATAAGTGCTATCCCCAAAATACGTGAGAACCATAGCTAGCTTCATGTAGAAAGCGTACATGAAATGAAATCCCACAAGCAAGTAATCCAAAATCCAAGCTAGGCTCCTGTATTCCCTCCCTGAGAACCTGGGGGGGGGGGGGGGGGAACGGAAGAAAAGAGGCGAAAGAAAACAGGTCAGTCAAAAAGACTGAGTAAGCCCTACTACAATCAATGTAAACTGATAAAGTTAACTGATATGGGCAGCAAGGGATGAACATAAGGATAACAACATACTAGCATGATGATTAACTATCAAGGTAGATAAAGGTGTCATCGCATAATCAGGATTAAGGTTTTGCACCATAGGTGTACTAGTAAGCTAACATGACTTGAATAAACAAGTATTGATCTCTTGGCCCAAGCTTGGCCCAATAAAATGAAGTGACCCCAATACGAGGTCCAAAGTGTAAACAAGAAGTGATCCCCAGGCCCAAGTTTGGCCCAACATCATGAATGACCCAAACCAAGGTCCAACTAGCACGGTCTAGTCGATCGGTTCCCTATAAGCCTAACTCGTCAAGTGTCTGTGTCATACGGCCCAACTACGAAGTGTAGCTAAACTGTGCTAGGTCCACCCTAGGGTGTATCAAGTCCTAGGGTGTCAACCAACGACACAAACCAAGCACGCACAGTTTAAACCTACTGGTGCCCGTGCCTGCCTTTTCAACTCCGGACCATGTGCACGATCATGGCCCGCCTAAACCCACACCGGCGCACCTACTCAGCCGTCGTTTGGTCGCTTACATGGCATCCCAGTAATCGTGCCCCTCCCTAGCCTAGTCCCTAGGGAGTCATGATACAACTAAGAGGGTTACTGGTGCAAAGGACCACGCAACTAGGGTTTCCTTAATGGGTTAACGTGGTTAACCCAACTCATTCAAGTACCAAGTTGGTTAAGTGTACCCAAGATTCATGACTTAACCCTACCAACCCATCGTGTTTCCATTGGTTAAGTATTCCAGCGGTCCATGACTTAACCCTAATCACGAGGCATTAATTAATTAATGCGCCTTAACCTCTCACATTAGACTTTGTTGTGGTTACTAGTTAAGCCGGGCGGGTCCGGGTAGCTTTACACCACAACTTGGTCTAACCTCGGGTTCAAGGTACAACATGACCAACTTCTCACATTGGGTCCTATTGTTTGTAGCAACTAGTTAAGCTGGTCGGTTCCGGGTAGGTTTACGCTACAAACTCAACCCAACCTCGAGTTGGTCACACTTATCTTTTCTAAGTGTCATGTCCACCATGTTTCCAAAACACATTACAAGTTTTTCAAGCAATTGGGTAGACCTAACTTAATAGGTAAATTCCCAATGGGTAGACCTAACTTAATAGGTAAATTCCCAAGCTTATGTTTTTATGTCTTTTAAGTTTACCCAACCCCAAACGCAATCCCATCGCTTACATATCGCAATAGCGCATAAAGGATAGAAAGAGGGAACTTGGCATAATCATGACATAAAAGTGTTGAAGCCACAAGTTCAACATGGTGGCATATGAAATGTACATATGTTCATATACTTGCATTAGGCCTCAAAAGCATGCATAACATGATAGCATGAACAAAATGTTCAACCCAAACTTGCATAACATACTTGCATACCATAACATGACATACTTGCCTATAAACTTGCATCTTACAACATGATAAACTTGCATATCAACTTGCATATTACAACATGATAAACTTGCATATCAACTTGCATAACATATGACAACTTGCATATCAAACTTGCATACAAAACTTGCATAACATATGACAACTTGCATATCATACTTGCATAATAAAACTTGCATGACATATGACAACTTGCATATCATACTTGCATAATAAAACTTGCATGACATATGACAACTTGCATATCAAACTTGCATACAAAACTTGTATAACATATGACAACTTGCATATCAAACTTGCATACAAAACTTGTATAACATATGACAACTTGCATATCAACTTGCATAACAAAACTTGTATAACATATGGCAACTTGCATATCAACTTGCATAACAAAACTTGTATAACATATGACAACTTGCATATCAAACTTGCATAACAAAACTTGTATAACATATGGCAACTTGCATATCAACTTGCGTAACAAAACTTGCATGACACATCATTGGAAACTTGCATAACACATCATAGAAAACTTGCATAACATATCATAGAAAACTTGCATAACACATCATAGAAAACTTGCATATCATACATTTAACTTTAAAGTTCAAGTATGAAAGGAATAGGGCTTACTATGCTTATGTGAACTCAAATGAGTATAGCAAATGCAAGAAAACCCTTATGCAACCAAAAAGAAAAACCCCAAAAATGCAAGCAAACTTGATCAAGACTCTTCCTTTAAGATGCCAATAGAGAAACAAGACTTTAATGCAAGCTAAAGAGGATCATACAAGCCTAAATACACTTGTATGCATGGAAATCTCTTAGAAATTTGTTTAGGAATTGTATGAAGAGAGTGGAGGCCATGAGAGGTTTGATTTTGACATAGTTTAGTTGCTAGAATGAATAATGAATGATTTAGGGTAGGTTAGGGTCTTATTTATAGATTAGGCTAGTGATTTAGACCATAGGATTAAACCCTAGTTCCAATCTCAGCCCTCTAAACCGAATCTGGCCCCCTAACTCAACACATTCTCAAAATGGTGCACCAGGCAAGACTTGCCGTCTGAGCCAAGTCGACAGCCAAGTCGACAGGGCTGTCGACCTGGTCAGACCAAGTCGACTCCCAAGTCAACAGGGCTGTCGACTTGGGGTGTTATGGCGGGAATTCTCCCGCCTGGCCCTGGATGACCTAATTTTCAAATTCAGATTTGAATTTGAAATCTGTTTTTACCTTGGAATTTTCTGAAAACTTCGTTGGGCCTTAATCGGGTCATACGGACTCCGATTTTCGAAAACTCGGACTCTATTTCGCGTATTTTTCCGAGACGAACGCAATGGCATAGCCCGTTTCCCTGGATTCAGATTTAAGAATTAAATTCTACCTCAATTTATGTTATTACAGGTTGATAAAAATACGGGTTGTTACATTCTCCCCTCCTTAAAGGATTTCGTCCCCGAAATCTTCAAGTTAGGAAGAACGTATCCTACCATCCAACATCCATCTACTCGAAACATCATCCATGAGCAATCATTGTCCTTACAAGATTCTAAATGCTGGATGAACATATGCAAAGGTGTGTGTATATGTACTTATCTAATGCGAATATCATCAATGCAAATTATGTTAGTGAAATGAATCCATATGTATGCAATTCCTAACATAATGTATATCATCTATATGTGTGCACATAACATACACCCATATGCAACATCCATGTGATAACACACAATTTTCATCCATGAATAAGCATAAACACTCATGCATATGCAATATGAGGAGTGTGTGAGCCGATCTAGTGCCTAATCGTGTATAATGCATCCACGAGTAACCACTTGCAAACACTTGCAACCACTTGCAACCATCAAGCATAACATGTTTCAAACACATGTTTCAATCAAAGGGTTTCTACCTAAGATTCTCATGACAAGATTAACACGATAAACTAGATAAACAAGACAAACATGGATAGCAAAAGATATGCTAAAGAGATCGGGAGGATAAGCAAGATATACTCCTTTTGGATTACAAGAAATCCCTTCCTAACCCAACCCATATTCCATAAAAGCCCAAAAGGTTTAGTCAACCTAACGGACCCCCTTCAAACCCTGACATGTATTACGAGCCAATAAGCCATACCTCCCGACAGAAATAGGAACGAAAATGGGACCGAGAGGATATACATAAAAAGATAATATGCGAGTAAGTTCCACAGGAAAACAAGGATCAAGGATATGCTCTAAGAAAGAGATATAATGTGCGTATCCATTCTTCAGTCTTCTAAGTCGCGTTTCCTTGAGCTTAACTCCACTGTGCTTTGACCGTCTTTTTCTTACTCTTCTATCATTCTTGGATTAAACATAACCATGACCTCATGGATTCGTGCAAGCTCTCCAAAATTCACTAGTGGATCCTGGATCTCGTCTACTTACTATAAAGTATTCCACGCAGCAGAACTTTTCTTGGAAATACCAATCCATGTTGCCAATTGCTCTTACCAACATGATTTTCTATAACTCATGCTTGAACGAAATGGGTCATCCGCCTGCGAATGGTAGGCTGTACTTAGATTCAGTTTCTTGCCCATGACTTCCCGTAGACTATCTCAAAACTTGACTGGTGAAGATTAAGTCGTGATTACTAACTATACTTTACGGAACCTCGTGCAACCGCTTTATTTCTTGAAAGTAAACTGTCGCTAGCTATGATGCAATCCTTTCGCTCTTTACCGGGGTGAAATGAGCACTCTTCGTGAGTCTACCTACTATGACCCACATGCTCGTATTCCCTTTCCTTGATCTAGGCAGTCCATCCACAAAATCCTTCGTGACGCTTTAATACTTCCATTGCGGGGACCTCCAATGGATGTAATAGCCCACCGGTCTTTTTATGACTTGGCCTTTAACCTGTTGGCCCAACATGCACCTTGGGACAAACTCGGCCACTTCCCTGTGTGATGTGCATCTTCAAGAGCCTTCTTTCTCTCATTGCGTTCTAGCTATCCCTTGTCATCTATAGCGAGGTGTCTTAACATCTCGCCTCGAATCAACTTGTCCATGATCTCGACTAACTGCGGATCTTCTTTCTGTGAAGTCCCTACTTGATCCAGAAGGGTAGGTCTAAGCTCAAGGGACGCTAACTAACTAATTAAACTGAGAGAACTTCTTACTTCAATTGTCCTCGTCGGAGCTTTCCGGTCTTGAACCGCGACCATTTTAGCGGGATCCACCACTAAGCCTTGCTTAGAAACTATGTGCCCAAGAAATCTAACTTCTTTTCTCCAAAATGACCTTTGGAGAACTTAGCCTTCAACTGATGTGCTCTAAGCGTATCCATCACCTCCACGAGATGACTTGCGTGCTCTTCCTCATCCTTAGAGAAGATCAGAATATCATCTACGAAGACCACGACAAACTTGTTCAAGAACTCCCTAGACACCCTACTTATCAAGTCCACCAAATATGCGGGTGCATTAGTCAAACCGAATGGCATGACCAGCCATTCTAAGAATCTATCTGGAGTTCTGAACGCAGCTTTGTCTATACTATCCTCAGCTACTCTGAGCTGATGGAATCCAGTAGCAAGATCAAGAGAGAACAGATGTTCCTACAAGCTGATCAATCGGATCATCGATCCTTGGCAATGGTTGTCTATTCTTCTTGTTCAACTCACGATAATCAACACACGGGCGAAGCGAACTGTCCACATTAGTAGCGAATACTACTAGAGCACCTTCCTCGGAAATGCTTCACTGAATGGAGTTCTTCTCAAGCAACTCCTTCACTTGCTTACTTAGCTCCCGTCTCACGGGACCATGTGCCTTACCGGCCACATAACTGGCTTGGCATTATCAACCAGATAAATGCGGAAATCTATCTCTCGTTTAGGGGTAACCCCCTTCACTTCACCCAAGATATCAGGATATTCTCGGACCACCCTCACCGATTGCAAACTATCGATAGACGAGTCGAGGGATTTAAGATAACACAACATGACGAGACTCATAGGGTTACTAGAAATTCCTAGGGTATTACCGAGGCGAGTCATGAGCCTCACAACCCTATGCTCAAAAATCAAGAATGGCTCCAAAACTGGACAACCAATCCATGGTCAAAATCAACTCATACCCCATGAAACCGAGAATACAAGCATCACACGAGAACTCTACACTAGAGATAGAGTTTTTCAAATCCACGTAGATAATAGACAAGTGGGCGAAAACCCCAATTGGATTTGAAACACACACGGGATCATAAACTAGACTAGTACTCAGGTGCAAACTTTCAACTAGATCAGATGAAATAAGCTATGCGATGCACCAAAATCAAACAAGGTACGAACAGGAAAATCAGAAATGTATACAAGGCTTTCAACAGAAATACTACCTCGATCGGGAACTGGAGCAGCATTGAGAGCATGAACTTGCCCTCTCGAAGGTCCAGCACGCTGAGTCTGACCCTGGCCTTGCCCTTGCTTCTTCGGGCAATCCTTACTGAAATGTCCAGTTTCACCGCAGAAAAAGCATTCACCATTATTCCTTTTTATCTTCCGACAATCCTTACTAAGATGCCCAACTGAACCGTAATAATGGCACTTCCTCTTGTTGTTCTTGCCCTTGTTCTTGTTCTTATTGCCTTGACTGCTCTGACCGCTTGGATTACCCTGATTTCCTTTCCATTGGGAATCAGTCTTCTTGGCTTGAGTATCATTCATCTTGATCTCCTCCTTGTCACTCCTACTCTCTTCATTAAGTAGGGCCATATTCACCAAACTCTCAAAAGTTGCCCCCAAGGGTATATGAGTCATGGCCAAACCATGTAATGGCTCGTTTAATCCTAGAGCAAAGTATAGGGCCTTCTTCTGAGCTGTGTTAACCAAGTCTAAACCGACCTGAGCCAGTTGATTAAACTGATCTATGTATTCCCTAATAGTCATGTCCCCTTGCTTCAGTGATAGGAACCTTAGTCCAAACTTTCCCCGAAAGTCATCCCAAGTCTCAATTGGCCTAGTAACAGTGGTGACCACCCACCAACGTGCACCTTCTTCCTTTAGCAACCACACTGCTAATAAAACCTTCCTACGGTCATCTATGTTAAAGAAGGTAAAAAGATCTCCAGTTTCTTTCAACCAATTTCTGGCCTCTACATATGTCTCGGTTCCAATGAAATTCTTGCAACCCTACGCCTTAAAGTTCTTACAAATCTCCGCGAAATCCTCTTGTGGATGCTGAGGGGGAGGAGGAACATTAACTACTGGAGGAGGGGGAACATCAGCGGGGCCGACTTCGGTCGCCCTAGCCTCAAAAAGTCTCCTATACCAAAAAGGTACGCGTACTCCCTCCGGAATGGCAAAGTTATTGGCCATACTGAAAACGAAGAAAAAGATAGATTCAAAATGGAGAAAAACGAAGGGATTTTGCTAATGGCTTTTTGGGGAATAGCCCTTAAAACAAACTAGACTTTTCTTTGGAAAATACTTTATACTTGGTTTTGAAAATAGTATTCCAAAAGTTTTCTAAAAACCTTTTTGGTTCCTTCTCGTAAACCATATGCTCTGATACCAAATGTAACACCCCACCTCCGCCAGTACCACTCTTGCAAGTGCACTGACTTTGGAGGGGCGTTTGAATCAGGTAAACACGCAAAATGATATATCAAGGCAGAACAAGAACATATGAATATATGTAAACAGAGTAAATAACATAGATAAATCAGCGGAAGATTTAAACCATTTCAAAACAAGTCTGGTACAACATAATATCAATTTCCCAAATAAACAAGTCTAGATAAAACAACATCATCTGAAAACAGAAATACATAAGTGCTATCCCCAAAATACGTGAGAACCATAGCTAGCTTCATGTAGAAAGCGTACATGAAATGAAATCCCACAAGCAAGTAATCCAAAATCCAAGCTAGGCTCCTGTATTCCCTCCCTGAGAACCTGGGGGGGGGGGAACGGAAGAAAAGAGGCGAAAGAAAACAGGTCAGTCAAAAAGACTGAGTAAGCCCTACTACAATCAATGTAAACTGATAAAGTTAACTGATATGGGCAGCAAGGAATGAACATAAGGATAACAACAAACTAGCATGATGATTAACTATCAAGGTAGATAAAGGTGTCATCGCATAATCAGGATTAAGGTTTTGCACCACAGGTGTACTAGTAAACTAACATGACTTGAATAAACAAGTATTGATCTCTTGGCCCAAGCTTGGCCCAATAACATGAAGTGACCCCAATACGAGGTCCAAAGTGTAAACAAGAAGTGATCCCCAGGCCCAAGTTTGGCCCAACATCATGAATGACCCAAACCAAGGTCCAACTAGCACGGTCTAGTCGATCGGCTCCCTATAAGCCTAACTCGTCAAGTGTCTGTGTCATACGGCCCAACTACGAAGTGTAGCTAAACTGTGCTAGGTCCACCCTAGGGTGTATCAAGTCCTAGGGTGTCAACCACCGACACAAACCAAGCACGCACAGTTTAAACCTACTAGTGCCCGTGCCTGCTTTTTCAACTCCGGACCATGTGCACGATCATGGCCCGCCTGAACCCACACCGGCGCACCTACTCAGCCGTCGTTTGGTCGCTTACATGGCATCCCAGTAATCGTGCCCCTCCCTAGCCTAGTCCCTAGGGTGTCATGATACAACTAAGAGGGTTACTGGTGCAAAGGACCACGCAACTAGGGTTTCCTTAATGGGTTAACGTGGTTAACCCAACTCATTCAAGTACCAAGTTGGTTAAGTGTACCCAAGATTCATGACTTAACCCTACCAACCCATCGTGTTTCCATTGGTTAAGTATTCCAGCGGTCCATGACTTAACCCTAATCACGAGGCATTAATTAATTAATGCGCCTTAACCTCTCACATTAGACTTTGTTGTGGTTACTAGTTAAGCCGGGCGGGTCCGGGTAGCTTTACACCACAACTTGGTCTAACCTCGGGTTCAATGTACAACATGACCAACTTCTCACATTGGGTCATATTGTTTGTAGCAACTAGTTAAGCCGGTCGGTTCCGGGTAGGTTTACGCTACAAACTCAACCCAACCTCGAGTTAGTCACACTTATCTTTTCTAAGTGTCATGTCCACCATGTTTCCAAAACACATTACAAGTTTTTCAAGCAATTGGGTAGACCTAACTTAATAGGTAAATTCCCAATGGGTAGACCTAACTTAATAGGTAAATTCCCAAGCTTATGTTTTTATGTCTTTTAAGTTTACCCAACCCCAAACGCAATCCCATCGCTTACATATCGCAATAGCACATAAAGGATAGAAAGAGGGAACTTGGCATAATCATGACATAAAAGTGTTGAAGCCACAAGTTCAACATGGTGGCATATGAAATGCACATATGTTCATATACTTGCATTAGGCCTCAAAAGCATGCATAACATGATAGCATGAACAAAATGTTCAACCCAAACTTGCATAACATACTTGCATACCATAACATGACATACTTGCCTATAAACTTGCATCTTACAACATGATAAACTTGCATATCAACTTGCATATTACAACATGATAAACTTGCATATCAACTTGCATAACATATGACAACTTGCATATCAAACTTGCATACAAAACTTGCATAACATATGACAACTTGCATATCATACTTGCATAATAAAACTTGCATGACATATGACAACTTGCATATCATACTTGCATAATAAAACTTGCATGACATATGACAACTTGCATATCAAACTTGCATACAAAACTTGTATAACATATGACAACTTGCATATCAAACTTGCATACAAAACTTGTATAACATATGACAACTTGCATATCAACTTGCATAACAAAACTTGTATAACATATGGCAACTTGCATATCAACTTGCATAACAAAACTTGTATAACATATGACAACTTGCATATCAAACTTGCATAACAAAACTTGTATAACATATGGCAACTTGTATATCAACTTGCATAACAAAACTTGCATGACACATCATAGGAAACTTGCATAACACATCATAGAAAACTTGCATAACATATCATAGAAAACTTGCATAACACATCATAGAAAACTTGCATATCATACATTTAATTTTAAAGTTCAAGTATGAAAGGAATAGGGCTTACTATGCTTATGCGAACTCAAATGAGTATAGCAAATGCAAGAAAACCCTTATGCAACCAAAAAGAAAAACCCCAAAAATGCAAGCAAACTTGATCAAGACTCTTCCTTTAAGATGCCAATAGAGAAACAAGACTTTAATGCAAGCTAAAGAGGATCATACAAGCCTAAATACACTTGTATGCATGGAAATCTCTTAGAAATTTGTTTAGGAATTGTATGAAGAGAGTGGAGGCCATGAGAGGTTTGATTTTGACATAGTTTAGTTGCTAGAATGAATAATGAATGATTTAGGGTAGGTTAGGGTCTTATTTATAGATTAGGCTAGTGATTTAGACCATAGGATTAAACCCTAGTTCCAATCTCAGCCCTCTAAACAGAATCTGGCCCCCTAACTCAACTCATTCTCAAAATGGTGCACCAGGCAAGACTTGCCGTCTGAGCCAAGTCGACAGCCAAGTCGACAGGGCTGTCGACCTGGTCAGACCAAGTCGACTCCCAAGTCGACAGGGCTGTCGACTTAGGGTGTTCTGGCGGGAATTCTCCCGCCTGGCCCTGGATGACCTAATTTTCAAATTCAGATTTGAATTTGAAATCTGTTTTTACCTTGGAATTTTCTGAAAACTTCGTTGGGCCTTAATCGGGTCATACGAACTCCGATTTTCGAAAACTCAGACTCTATTTCGCGTATTTTTCCGAGACGAACGCAATGGCATAGCCCGTTTCCCTTGATTCAGATTTTAGAATTAAATTCTACCTCAATTTATGTTATTACAGGTTGATAAAAATACGGGTTGTTACAATATATATATTCAAACTCCATTTAAATAAATAAATTCGATTAAAATCCATTATATTTCAAATAAAATACATAAATTGACTTAAATATTCCATTTCAAATGGCCGAAAAATCCGGGACGTTACAAAGAGCCTGTGGTTTTGATTGTATACTATATATGTAGAGCGTGAGATGCAAGCGTTCTGCTAGATTGATATTTATTTGTATTTAGACACCATTATAATATCAGAAAAGATATCGATTTCAAAACTGTTTTGGGTTATCGTGAGGTAAAAACCGTCCGTATTTATGTGTGGATTTGGTCTTATGAATATCCTTTTCTTTGAAAAAGATTTTAACTTTAAAATCAAATTGTGTGATACCTTTAAACTTAGTGTTTTTTCTCACTTTGGTTCACCAGACGGACCAGTTGTTTGTAATTCTTGGGTTAGACCGGGTTGTATAGGTTCAGGTTATCATATGCTACGAAGAGACGAGCTGGAGGAATCAAGGCGTATGATATCTAGTATGTATTCCGCAATGTGATTGTATATGAGGACAAGATATTAAAACTGTCCAGATATGTTGATGAACTCTGATGATTGTAAGTTTTTATTTAAAGATCTCTATAAAGATTTATTTCTATATTATATTTTGTTCCACTACGATGTAAGACTCTGTGTTGTGTTGTTTCTTCTTCTTCTATTCTAATATTTCTTTCTTTCTTATCTCACCCTCTAATTTCTTTCTAATAACATTCCACTGTTTTCGATGCTTGAATGTCAATACGGTGTTTTGTGTCGATTTTCTAGGTCGGTAATATTCGGGACGTTGCAGGTTCGATTTCAGGCCAAGGTGTGAGTTGGAACCTGAAATGTTGGAAAGCTATCGATAAGGCCTACTCTCATCGAAAGGATTGGCGAGAGCCAAAAGTGAGATGCAAAGCTTGTCAAGTTTATCTAGAAACTAGAACCAGAAGATAAAGAGTTAGAGGTCGAACGAGAATGTTGGCTTCGAAAGCAAGGGAAATTAGTTGTTCCTAGTATCGACGGATTGAAAGATGACATTCTGGGGTAATGTTATCACTCGAAGTTGAAGATTCATCCCGGTGGCAATAAGATATATCAGGACATGAAGCGAGTCTACTGTTGGGAGGGGACGAAGTGAGATATTGGAAAGTTCATTTCCAAGTGCATGAACTGTCAGTTAGTGAAAGATGAAAAGAAGAATCCGAGTGGATTGCTTCAGCCATTGGAAGTTCCTACGTGGAAGTGGGAGCAGATATCGATTGAATTTTATCGATGAACTACCTAGAACCAGGACAGGAAACAAAGAGATTTGGGTCATCGTGGATTGCTTGACCAAAAGTGCAAGGTTCATTCCTGTCAAGCTATGCAGTTAAAACCCCGCTAAAGCCCCGCAATATCCCCGATATAGCCTATAGCGCTCCTCAGCCGCTACGTTATTTCAATTTAGCACTGATGAACAGTAGATCCGCTTTTAGCCCCGCTATATTCCACTATATGCGCTAAATCAACGCTTTTTAGCGTCCGCTTTAGCAATATTAATATATAGAGCATTATTGGTCTACTTCACTTTTTAAAAAATCTGTAAAGATAGCGTAAAGTGCTAAATTTTGGTCATAGGTGCCTAATATATGGTAATAATCAATTACATTCATCAAATTTGGCATGCATAAATATGATATTCCATGCTTTTGTTATATAAGATTAGTTAATATTAGTTTCTTGTACACATGTAATGTGAGAAAGATGATTAATTTATTTTTAAATATTTGGTTTCACATATAATGAATCTTTTTACGCCTCCGTTATAGCCCCGTTATTTCCCCGCTTTATCCCCGCTACACCTTTTTGCACCTCCACCGCTATAGAACCACTAAGCACTTTAACTGCACAGCTGTCAAGTCAACTAGGACGGCATCGACATTGGCTGAACTTTATGTAAACTGGATAGTTCAATTCCATGGTATCCCGAAGAACATAGTAAGTGAACGAGATCCATTGTTTATGAGCGGATTTTGTAAGAATCTACAAGAAGCTTTGGGTGCAGAGTTGTATTTATGTACGGCTTACCATCTCCAAACTGATGGTCAACCGAGAGGGTCAACCGAGTTTTGGAAGATCTCCAAAGAGCTTGTGTGTTAGATTTACGGGGATCATGGGAAGACCATCTACATTTAGTTGAGTTTGCATATAATAATATATACCAGTCTAACATTAGGATTACACCATACGAGGCGTTGTATGGGAGGCTTCTCCGGCATGCTGGTTAGAGACTGGAGATAAGTTGATACTTGGGCCAGAGATGATTAGAGAAACCTCGGATTGTATCAAGATCATTCGGCAACAAATGAAGGCAGCCCAAGATTGTTAGAAGAGTTACGCCGATAAACATCGTAAGGACTTGTAATTCGACGTAGGTGACATGTTTTTTGTAAAGATTTTGTTGTTAAAGCATGTGGTTCAATTTGGAAGTAAAGGAAAGATAGCTCCGAGGTTTGTTGGACCATTTCCGATAGTCGAGCGAATTGGAAAGCTCGCATATAGATTGGAGTTACCCGAGAAGATGTCGAGTGTGCATAATGTGTTCCATGTATCATTTCTAATAAAGTTTGTGTGTGATTCGAATGTGGTGGTACCTCCAGAGCAGTACGAAGACCTTGAAGTAGAAACTGTAGTCGTGAGACCTCGTAAGCTTTGTGTTGTGGGGAATGGCACGAAACAGCTTAAGAGGAAGAAGGTTAAGCTAGTCAAGGTATAATGGAGTGAAGATGGCGATGATTGTATGTGGGAGACGGAAGAAAGCATGAGGGGGACTCATCTATAACTCTTCGTCCGTAGGACCCTTTGATATCGTATCATCATTGTATCTTGTTGTTGTTTGATAGAATTCTGCGTGCTAGGATAAGGCTGGGGATGCATGGCTTGATTGTTGCTAGTTTGGGTGATCAAATTGGCTTGCAGAATTGTTTTGGTTTCTTATGTTTGCTGGGAATTTTAGGGGCGAAATTTTTAAGGGGGCGAATGTAACAGTCCGCATTTTACATATCGGAAGATCGTAAAATGTTTTTATTTTATTTCCTGAGGGTTGGACCATTCTCATCTTTTAATATATTACTTATGGGGATGTGAGACATGTCCATAATTTTTATCGATTTTGTTTATGACCTTTTTGCCCCTGTCAGTCTTGTACAAGGCATAACTTTTGATTCAGGTCGAATCAGATGGTGAAATCTGTGCCATTGGGAATGACTTGATGATTTTTTTCCATAGAGTGGTTACATTAAGGATTTGGCTAAGAGGTTTGGGAGGAATCGTTGTTTTAAGGTTTTCAGTTGGCTGTTCAGGTTCGGGGAGCCACAATGGGCCGATTTGCGAAGGCCCATTGGTGGACTATTGGAAGGGTATAAATAGAAGGTGAGAGGTACGGGAAATGGTTTACTTCCCCGTTCTCTCATTAGGTAGCCATGAGCTCCTCCATCCTCTAACACCTTTCCACCATTAAAAATCAAAATCCAAGGAGGGAAATCATAGATCTACACCATTGGAGGCTAGACCTACGTCAATTAAAGGAAGAGTTCATCATATCAAGGAGTCCAGATTCAATTGCTTGCTGTCTGAAATCTAATTGCATTGATTTTTGCTTATTTGGGAGAATCAGTGAGTGATTTACATCTCTCACATGGATTCAATGAAGTATATGAATGTTTGATCATGTTTTTCATCATACTTGAGTGTTTTACCATAGATCTAAACCATTATAATTCCATTTTCATATGAAATACTTTATGATCCACTTAGTAAGCTTAAACAGGTCATTTTATGCTATTTCATGCGCATATGCAAGTTAGATCTATAATTTTGTTCATATGATCATTCATCATGAATTTGGAATGATTTGCATAATTTTAGTGATAATCGTCATATTCATGTTTTAGTGACTTCATAACGTGCTTATGATTGTATTAAATGGATTTGACGAGTATATTTCGTCGATTGGAGAAGTTTTGGTGAAATCGGAGTGGAATGGGGGAGTGTAGGTTTTGAGTCGTTCGGAGCCTAGTCGGTCGGGCACTCCTGGTCGGTCGGGCACTCCTGGTCGGTCGGTCGAGCCAAAGTCGGGTCTTGGGAAGCAAGTCAGAAATCTGGTCGGGTCGGTCCACATCGGGTCGGTCTTGCTTTTGTGCCAAGTTGGGTCGGGTCGATCCACATTGGGTCGATCGTGCTGTTGTGCCATGTTTGGGTCGAGCCAGTCCACATCGGGTTGGTCATGCTTTTGTTCCAAGTTGGGTCGGGTCGGTCTCGTATCCAAGAGTTGGTTCGGTCTGATGCCTCCAGTTGGGTCGGTCTGCTTCCGTGGATGTGGGACGGTCATCGGTTTGTGTTCGGGTCGGTCTGGAGAGGGTCGAGCATTCAAGTGGGTCGGTCGGCCGTGGGTTCAGGCTGATCGGTCGCTGTGAATTTTGGGTTGATCCTAAACCTAGATGAAGGATCGGTCGTACACTCAGGTGAGGGGTCGGTCGAATATGGCCACGGGTCGGTCACAGGTTCATTTTCTAAATATTTATTTTTTCGGGTACGTCCCAGATTTGAAGAAAAGTGCCTATAAAAATATTGTTCGGGGGCAACCCCCCGACCCCTAGCCGCAGCACAGTGATTTAATTGGCTCGGCGATGGTGTGTTGTCGAAGTAAATTTAAGTAGGAAGGTTCAAAGTGTTGAAAGGTGTTCGTTGATCGGTGTAGAACAACGAACGAGATTTCAAAGTGTTAAAAAGTGTTCGTTGATCGGTGTAGAACAGTGAATGAGATGACAACTCAAGGGACGTGGGTTGGCGGATAATGGTTGCTTGGAAAAGTTGCTTAAACTATGAAAAGTCATCGGACTAGATGACTAGAGCTGCGAAAGCTGAGAGATTATCATTGTTGTAAGTTCTAACAGGCTCAAAGTAGGGGTACGATATGGCCACCTAGAAGACCGGTTGTAGGTCGAGTACCCTAGGTATCGTTGAAAGGCCTAGTTATCAAGGTTAGACATACATACGTATCGTTAAAAGGCATACGGAGTTTATGCTAGAACCGGGGTTACCATTAGCCCTTGACATATGGGAAGGTTGGTCGTCATACAATGAACGATGGTTTCAAAGCCAGATTGGCGGTGATAATTAGAGTCAATCATGGATGATTGGTTGTTCTGTTTGTACCGTCTCATGTAAGTCGTCCAACGTTGAAGGAGATGTTCCTTGGGTGCTTGTTTGATATTGGTTTAGGCATATGGGGCTTGTGCTTGAGGGATGTTGAATTCGATTAGGATGATTTACATGAGATATATATAATCTAAATGTTATGAGTGCTTTACCATGATTGAATGGGTGTTCTGGTTTCCATGGATGAATGGTGGAATTTTTTATTGTAAAGGCTATCACTGTCCGATGTGGGGAAGATAGGGTTGAGTTCTTCTCTGGTGTTGTGGGTAGATTAGTATGTTTATCTATTCATTCTCATATACTTTATTGATGAGGTTTGTTAGCTGTTTCATCGCTCACTAAGACTGTTGTCTGACTCAAGGTTTTATGTTTCCTCTTATTACCTTGGGTTGTTCATCCGGTTGCGGCTGGGCAGACTAAGAAGCAGGTGATAGGTGATTAGTGAGGACAATGTTGTTGTGCGAAGGCGAGCTGGAGGCTTACGTGCCAGTTTTAATACTATCTAGTATTTATGTTTCCGCTGTTTGAGTGCTTTATGAGGGTTGTAGTGAGGCCATATGTACAAATTTTGGTAATTGTTGGATAACCTTTCAGGATGTTGTGAAAGTTTGAAAAGTTTTCTATATGATGCTTCATTGTTATTACATGTTTTATGTGTTCAATTATACTTTATCCTTGCATTGTGAGTTCTACGATAGGTTCCGCTAGGGTTTACCTACTCTGATGACCGTCCGTAGCTGCCGTGCACACCTTTCAGTGCATTATTCTTCTTATTAAGTGAAGGGGCTATGGGCGGTCGTCACATTCCGGATCAGGGTATTCTAGAGGGGATACAATGGGGTTTAGCAAGAACTTCTTAAAACCCGGCCACACATGGCCGACCACTCATTTATCTTGAGTGTACCGAATACATTGTCACCCATGGTTATCGACCGTCCAACCGTAACCCGTAAGATAAAGAATCGAAAGAAGAATAAATTTAGATCGGTGACAAATATACCATGCTTACGTATGACCCAATCAGCCATGCTGCCTGCCTGATTTTTGTCATTTCCTGGTTGTGAGGCTTAAGGCTATGTATACCTCTTTAGAACATCTGGCCACCATACACTTTGAATGTCACAACGTTAGACCCATCGAATCACTAATTGATCTTCCCCAAAATATTACGGGTATAAAAGCTAAGGGAAACGAATTTCTCTGCCACTAGACGTAATACCTTGAAAATATCGTCTTATGTGATCCGTTAGAATACTTTGTCAGATATTCATCCGTATAAGTACTGGACAAACAGAACAGCCCTTGCATTTCACTCTGTCTCCATTTTCTTCAGCATTATCTTATTCGCAACCCCTAGGCCTGTACGGAGTGGTTTTCGAATATTAAATCCAACTGGACACTCCGTATTGACAACGATGGTCCAAAAATCTTTGATTGCCGGTAATTTAGCAATCAAAGGAAAACAAACATCCATCTACAATCACAGGCCCTTTCTAATATTAATTAAACTACTTTCCAAATTCCTTACCAAATTTTATATATTGATATATTAATTTCTAGTTATCCAATTTTTTTTAAAATATTCTAACTCCTTAAATTTCTGGAAAATTTCACCAACACATCCATTGTACGGGTCAATAGCTCAAACCATAACTCACCTCTCTAGGCCCTTTCCATTAAAAAAATCAAAAAAACCAAGCGGCTTGCCGATTTAGCGCATAAAAACTCATATGGAATTTAAACATGTACCATTTTGTCGGGCACTTAAATTATAATCTTCATTCACCTCATATTCTTCATTCCATACCTATTTACATATATATGTCTATTTCCAACTCATTTCAATCAGTTCATTCCTTTTTACATACTCGAATTTCCAATTTCAGTTAACGGATTCAACTCACTTAACAAAGTTAAGTTCGGCTCCAAAATCTATTAACTAATTTCGTTGAAATTAGTTAACATCATTTGATAATTAAAAATATGATTTTTATATCAAAAATCACTTTATTTACTCCGCTTGTGTTCATATTTATTTATAACTCAAATCTGGATTATTCTCATGGAAATTCGGATTTTTATTCACTTAAAATCCTTTTATTTTAATTAAAAAACCGTTATAGTTTTAAAACGATTATGGCGCTGTTTTTATGGGAATTTGATTTTGACATAACTTAAAATCTAGACTTTTCCTCTTTCATTAGGAAACTATCATTCAATAGGTCAGGGCGCTTCTTGTTTCATCGAATTTTAACTTATATTGAGTTTTATATACTCTATTGAAGTTCGAAACGCCAAATTACAAACTACCACGCGGGGCTAGTTCGTTTTAAGTAAATTTAATTATAAACATTTAAACTTCGTTTATAATCAAATTCTAACTCCATTTATTAATATAAATTAAAACAGTTTTCCAAATCTAATTTAAACATGTCGATATTCCAAAATCGCGATTACTTTATTAAAAATTTATAACTTGGTTGTAAATTATTCACAATGCGACTTCTATATTAAATCCCAATTTACATAAATTACTGTATAAAAAGATTCGATATAATCGAATTCAAATTATAAATTTATTTTATGGGAATAATCAATTAATTCAACATACTTCACCATTACAAACTAATATCATCCCTCGATAATAGTGAAGTCGTTCAAGTGGGGGTATTTTTATTTACCTCTCCGACCTTGATCGACAACATTCTTATCTTAAGACGGATAAGAGTTTGTAATAAAAGCTGACATTACTTAACACAAAAATCCCCTTTTCTTTCTCATTTAAAAATATGATTTTTAAATGCCATCTCTTATATTCGGAAATATCTATTTCCGAATTTATCAAATAAAAATCACTTCATTATATTTATAAATATTGTTATAATTTAACTTCCTTATTTTATATTAAACAAACTACCATATTAATAATCTATTTGAAACTCCATTCTCATTTTGGAATATTTTATTAGTATAACTGTAACGACCCAAGGATTTTCGACCCCGAAAATCGACATAAAATCACCATGTCGACTATTCAAGCATTGAAAATACTAGAATGTTAATAGAGAGACGTTAGAGGGTGAGAAGAATAAAGAAAGAATATTAGAATAGAAGAAAAAGAAGAAGAACAACAGAATCTCACAGCGGAAAATAAAATATAATACATAAAATTTCTTCATAAAAGAAAACTATATATATACATACCATTTATTAGAGTACAACACACATCCGTCACAGCAGAAATAAACTTTGTATAACTAACGGTGAAGCCTCTTGCTTTCAGCTCCTGAAACTCCAAGCGAAACCTAACCTGGAAATATACTCGGTCTGAACCGAGCACATTTGAAGCAAAACAAAGTTCACTCGGATCAGTCTGCAGTGATAAATTCACAACACAAACAACTTGTTTAACTTGAAAATTCCTTTTTGAAAGAAAAGGATAATAGTAAGACCAGCCACACATAAACACGGACGGGTTTTACCTTACTATAACCCAAAATATTTTGAAATCAATATCTTTTCTGATAATATGATAGTGTCTATCAAATCACAATTAAATAATAATCTAGCAGAACGCTTGCATCTCACGCTCTACATATATAGTATACAATCGAAACCTCGAGCTCTTATTGGAGAATGGATTTCCTGGCAATGTATGGGACCACCTTTTCGACAATGTACCTCCAAAGATGAATACATTGGGGTTTAACAAGAATGTCTTGCAACCCGGCTACACATGACCAACCCCTCATTTCGCTTGAGAGTACCAAACATATCATCACCACGGTTGGGGGCCTGCCAACCGAACCAATATCATAAAATAAAAATAATAGGGACAAGCGAAGGCATTTGATTCTCCAGATCAAGAAATGATACACCCTTTTGATGGGTGCGACCTACATAGCCATGTTGCCTACCTGATTTTGTGCCATTTCCCGGTTGATGAGGCTCGAGGTTACGTTCATCTTTTAGCATATCTCCTTTCAGTTTCAATGCCACATCGTCAGATCCGTCAAACCACTAATTGACGTCCACAAATACACTCTCGGTGTTAAGCAAGAGAATTTCTCCTCCACCAAACTTAGTATATTTGTAAAAATAAATGTACGTGATTCTTAAGGAAATACGCTGTCAAACATTCGTCCATACAAGTCATCCAGGAATAGGATGAACCGAAGGCAGCCTCCTACCGCATCCTATATAGGAATCACCCCATGGTTTAGTAGTGAGAAGTCTTTGCAAACCCGTGGATTTCAATCACGACAGAATCACAAATCAAAAGATCTCTGGTTGCAACATAGAGAAATTTATCAAGCAGTTCTTCTGCTCATGAAGATCAACGGTCTTTAATGCTCCATCTCTAAAGCTGCACGTTAGTCGCGTTAGCATAGTTGATTCGAAATGGTTTTGGGTCTAGTCCCCATCCCGGTCTCTTCGAAAATAATACATCAAAAAGGTCCAATAAATAATTCATTTGATAGTCGATTGTTTAACTATCAAATCATAACAGTAAACTAAGTAGATTGGCAGCTCAGGTTCTTTATATAAATATTTCATTTAACCATTTCATCAATTCTTGTAATCGATTTCATAAATTTTATCTTATCAAAACTCTTCTGGTTTCGTTACCTTGAAAACATTCCCCAACACTATTTTTACCAACTTCTCTTTTTATTTCTTTTGTCTGGAAATATTACCGTATTTTATACAACATCTTTTGTCTTCCTTATCTCGGGAACGTCGTTTATATATTCTCAAAACCCTTTTCATAATTTCTTATGTTAAAAATTATCGCTATAGCTTCATAATTCACCTTCCATTTTCTTTATCTTCTTGAAATACTATATATTTAATTTAATCAAACGGCATAGTTTAATTACCAAAATTCTTACCTTATTTTAATTAAAACATTTCACTTAATTTAGTTCTTAGGCGAATGCTTATTCTTAAAATCATCGTCTAGGGTAAAACCCTCTTTACAGACTTTGTTAATATGATTTGAATTAACTTCAAATCCTTTTCATACTACTCCCTTCCATAAAATTTCATTTCATTTTAAAAGGGGAATTCCAATTGTGAAGCACTCGCTTTGGGTATTATTAAATAAAAGTAGTTACCTTTCTGATTTACTAAAACTAGCATAGTTAATTCATTCTAAAAGGTTGTTTAATTATTGATAAAATTTATTAATCATAAATAACTCGATAATTACTTTCCCACCCATTACAAACTAATAATATCTCTTTATAATAGTGAAGCCATTCAAGTTGGGGTATTCTAATTACCTCTCAGACCTTGATCGACAACGTTCTTACCTTAAGATAATACAAATATGCAATAACCAAATCTGATACATCATTCCCATTTCCATTTAGTATGGTTGTATAAACCATTTTCTTTTATTTGAAAACCCATTTTTCGTGCTGATTCCTTTTACTTCATTAAGTAAACTTTACAATCTTATTTACCATTCCAATTCAATATGATTTTTATAAACCATATCTTATACTGGTAATTGCCTTATAATAACGTTATTAAACGATTTATTATCCTTTTGCGCGAATCCATTTAACCATCTTCTTTACAATAAGACTTTTTAACTCGGGTTTTATTTCCAAAAGACCATTTACCAATATTTAACACAAAACTATGTATGTATTTTCCTTCGCATTTGAAATCCTTATTTCAATTACAGTGTTTCGCTTAATTCAATCCTTAACATTTAAAGTGATTGTTTTGGTTAAAACTCCCTTTTTAAACCTTGTTTGGATTCCTTACAAATCACTTATACTAATCCGTTTAACATCTTATAACAACTTAGCTTAGATTTTATTCTAAGTCCGTTACCACATTTTATTCTATTACCGATCTATTAATCATCTCTATTAACCATTTCATTTTAATTGAATCCACTTTACCTAATTTAACAATTAAGTAAAATCTTATTTAAATTTCTGCACTCACTTACAATTCCATTTACAAATCTCGTTTGAACACTTGGATTATAAATTCCTTTATAAAACTCTCATTGCCCCTTAATCACTTCTGGAATTAATCATGTTAATTATTATTAACAACAATAATAATTAACTTCATCATTAAATACAGTAAAATTAGTTAACTTCATTATTAATTAAAGACTAGATAATTAAATCATTTTAAAAGGATTATTAGCCAATAATTAATTAAATTAATAAATAAACAATTCGATAATCTCTTTAAATTATAGTTAGTCAAAGATTAACTAGCTTTTAACGACGTTCGTCCAGTTTAACGAATAATTTGAAAACTATTGATCAAATTAAACCAATTGCCAACTTTGAATTAAACAGTCGACTTTGTCCACCATAAATAATAGATAACTGTTAACTGGTTCTCATTTGTTCTTTTCTTAAATTAATTAATAACTTAATTAATTATAAAAGGTTATTTAATTGTTTCATAAAGAAATTATTAAATTTCACTACCCGTAGGCTAGTTTCTAACTTTCAATTCAATAATGATATAAGAATTCGTTATATAAATGTTTAAATTAATTCTTTTATAAAACATGATTATAAATATATGTATATATTTAGAACTTCTATTTATAAAACTTCTATTTTTATAAGCTTATATAAAATAAATCTGAAAAACTCCAATTCAGTTATAAAATAAATTTTATAACTTTAAACTACGTCAATTCGCCTAATGACAAAACGACATCATGGAAACACTATATTTTAGGACATCACTGCCAACCACTTTATCCGTACTGTCGATTGATTAAAATCACAACAACAATCATATCCATTCAACCATCATCATTCAAACAGGTTTCAATGTCATTTGGAGTAAACAATTCATATATATGAATAATATGATCAAACAAATAATGTATATTTCGCTTGAGGAATCCGTTCGGATTCCTCTAACCTGTTCTTCCCTGCATCACGGATTATTATAACATAACATTTCATGATAGCATAAATTAACGACGATAATATAATACTCAACAACCAATTAATCAACCATAAGCATTCAAAGCAACCAATCAACAATTATATATTATCACTGATATTTTAAGTATATGATTTTACCACATCATAGCAGTCCAGAAAATTGTGAGAATTAATTTATTTCAGTTGATGGTTGTCGCATTGTTTTATATAATTTCAGACGAGCGTTTGAAATTATACAAAAATCCAATGGATACTGTTTCCAACCGTTTCTGCTCGAAGCGTAGTGTTTGTTGCCACGATCCCAACGAATCCCATTTCGCGCCATTTCGTTAACGTATGAGTTAGATATGTTCATTACAAGATGAACGTATATAATATAAACTGATTTTAATTAACTAAATTATAAAACCTTTAAATTAATATTATCTTGATTATGGTTTTACTGTTTAACCACGTCACTAATTACCGCATCAACTCCTAACGACCATCATTAAGCTTCACGCAGTTTTGTTATCCCAGGTTCTCCTCAATCATACATTTTTCTTCCCATGTTATCTGAAGCCTTCCCTTGTTCCTCATGTAACCTCTGCTGAAAACCTCTTTTGTTCCCTTTTAATTTTCTCTTTTGGGCCAACGAGCCTAGTTCGTCAAGCCCATACTTCTACGGTTCTACCCTACTAGCCTGCTTTCGCACTTCACTTTCACTTCATCGCTTTGCCCAATCTCCGCATTTCCACTTCGGTTCCCATTTTGTCTTCTTTTTTATTATTAAAAACCTAGGCCCAACACATTTCCAAAGCCCACCGACTTGCCACTTACATCTCCACTTTAGAACCCACTTCCCCTTCACCTTCTTTTCTCCTTTCCTTTCCTCCATGACTTCCCAACTTTACTTCTTCTACAACTCGCAGTACAGGGAACCAGTTTATAACCATGGATACAAATCATTTCCCAACCTTTCTACCTTTCACCATCATTTGTTGCAACCACCCCCATGCACCATGCAGCAACTCCGCACTCCCATGCATGCATGTCACCCTACAGATAACCACTTTTCCTTTTATATTATTCACACCTGCCAAACTTTATACTCGGTGCACACCTCTTCCATGCGTCCAGCTGCTTCCCTGACACCTTATACCCATCAAGCCACTAGCGCTTCCTCATGCCATATGACTTTCCCTCCTACAAACGATCACCGCGCCACCCTGGGGTCCGCTGCCGTTGCCGCAACACACCTGGCATCACCACTTCTCACAGTCTGCCGGCGCATCACCAGAAAGCCTCGACAAAACCTCCACTGCCTTCAGAATCCGCACACGCACCACACATGAGAATTGCGATTCTTCTACTTTTCATGCGCACAACCCCAAATATAAATACACCAAGTGCCATATACTCTCGTCACACCACCATTTCACCTCCGCACCACGTCCCGAAGATCTGTGAATGTTACCGGGTCTGCTCCTTCGCCTCCTCACTATTGAACCTAGCTCTTTTATATATAATTTTTCCATAATAAGGAACATAAACGAACTGCTACAGCTCCCCACCTCACCGTCGTAGGACGTCGCACCACCACCTCAGCTGACACCGCCCTACCCTTCCGCGCCTCCACCCATCAACCGCCTGCTGCTCGTAACCTCATCACGCAACAAGAATTACAGTTGAGTTCAAGGCAAATATTTCAGATGAGACGAGGGTATTAGTGTGAGTGCAACGGATCGAGAATCATTTCTATTTTCGATTTATAGTGATATTTTTTTTAAAAGGAAGCTGGGGATTATAATTAGTGGAAGAGAATGGTGCATGCTGAAACATAATGATGCATTCCTCTATTTGTAGTAGAAACAACTTGGATCGCACGGTTAGATGTATATATTTTATATGCAGAGTTTGCTCATACCATGTGCCTAGGCTTAATTTTTTGTTTGCTTTGTACAAACTAGGGTAGTGTGTGTTTTTATATAGGGGAAATGAAAATAGTATTTGCACATGTATTTCTGATCGATTCTGAAGAATGGACGTGGTTGCATGTGTGTAAGGACAACGTTTTCACGGAAATTGTGCGAGGCCAATTGTAGAAAATTTGATTAGTACGGTTATTTGCATGTGCTGAGTTCTGATTGGATGTGTATAATAAAAGTCAAATTTGGCCGAGATTTCAGTATGACGACATGTAGAATTTTTTTGTCTAAGTCATGTAGACAGCTCGCATTTAGATGGAATCTCAAGTGGTCTAGCTGGATAGGATAACATAGGTTTGCTGACTTTGTACTTTCAATTAATTTTTCTTCGTTTTTATGTCTGCTAAGGTAGCACAAGCCATTCTGTTTGAAATGAAAGAAAACAATACGCGGGACAGAATTCACATGGCAATGCTAGACGAATGAAGTAAAGGGAACATGCACAAAATGTTTGCTATAGAACAGAAATGATTTTCTTCTTATTTTCTTTATGTTGGTCTAACCAATATTTTTAAATAACCAGATTGGTTTTTGTAATAGGATAAGGCCATGTCCAGATATAGTATCTATTTCTTTGCCGGAAAGGACACATAAATTTTATCCTATAAGATACATGATGATAGACGTATGTATACTATAAAGATTTTCCGATATTTTTAAGAACTCATGCTGATTAAATGAGATTGTATTGGGACTAAAAATGAATACATTGTACTCATGCAAAGATTTCTAATGTTATTTTAATGGTGTTGACTTTGTTTCGTTTGCTAGGTTGGAATATAAGAAGAGAGCAACTGAAATTGTTAAATGAAGCACTAATGTCTCCTTCACCAAGGATATGACGGAAATATGTAAAAAAAATATTAAAGATTTTAATTGAGGTTGAAATTTTGTTATAGATCTAGCTAAGATGCGGTTTTTCTATTTACAGGATTATACTTAGATCCGAACCAACATTCAAGAAACATCCCATATCAGACGATATCTTGTGGGTACCAAACTTAAATCAAAACAATGCGACTGTCATTTTTTTCTGCTATACCTGTTATGGTTTATAAATAAAATTCATAGCGGCTATTTGAGAATTTGATTTGAACATTAAAAAAATCTACAATATGAAAACCCGATTTTTCTCTTCTATTAGAAAAATATTATCTCATATATTCGAACGTTTCTTGTTTCGATCGATATTTTAAATAATAAAATAACTCAAATAATTGGCCAGAAAATATGGGACGTTACGTACCTTCCCCCTTAAAAGAATTTCGTCCCCGAAACTGGTAAGGTTGGAAGAACGCTACAGCCCATTATCTTTACAAAAATATTTAATTAAATATCCATTTTATTTCCAAAGGAAATCGAATTGGTTTTAAAACCAATTTATTTCAAATAACATTTTTTGAAAAATCTTCAAAAAAATTCTAACACTTGAAATTTATAAAAAAAATTGGCAGAGTCTCCCCTGTATGGAGGGACATCTGCAATATCGCAGGTTTGACAAATATATATACATTGACTCACATGGTCGGAAAATCCAAAATCCAATCTCAAGACCCAAATCAAAACCCAAAATTTTTTATTTTGCGTAAAAGTACCTCTTTGCGAGTGTTATTATGCGATAAGCGATAAATTTTACTCGAGCTTGCTCGATTAGCATGCCAAGATGGATTCAGTTCACTCCAGAATTCTCTTGGATGAATCTTAAAGTTGAATTAGCTTTTCTGCACTGTTCTCAACTCCAATGAACTTCTTTAGTCTTCAAACCATTATCATTCAGATTCAAATACCCATATCATCCATATCATTCATTCCAACCAATTGGAAATAATCATACCACTTTATCCAATACTCATGGATTTAATTATAACCAAGTTTTAGCAATCCATTCCACACGAAATTCAATTCACACGAAATTTATTTATAACTATTTCTTAATAATCCATTGACTTCGTTAAATATCCATTTAGATTCACTAATCTTGGTTTAATTTATTCACTTATTTATTCCAGAATGATTTTTAACCATGTCCATCCATTTTTAGATTTATATTCAAGCAATCAACCACACAATCCAAACATATCAACATTAGTAAATCTAATTAATTCCCCCTATAATAATAATTTGAGAAAATCATTACTTTTATTGCTTTACGGAATATATTGAACAAAAATAATTTAAAAATAATTTATATCAATTTACAAATACGCGCTCTCATACATACACTCGAACTCCATCTAGGCTATTGCTAACCCCGTCTCTATTGAGTTATGCTACAGAGCCAAGGTTATCAGTAAACCAATAGCTCTGATACTACTGTAATGACCTAAGGATTTTCGACCTCAAAAATTGACATAAAATCACTATGTCGACTATTCAAGCATCGAAAATACTGAAATGTTATTAGAGAGAAATTAGAGGGTGAGAAGAAGAAAGAATATTAGAAAAGAAGAAAAAGAAGAAGAACAACAAAATCTCACATCGGAATGAATAAAATATAATATATCAAATCTCTTTATAAAAGAAAACTATATATATACATACCATTTATCAGAGTACAACATACATCCATCATAGTGGAAATATACTTTGTATACTAACGGGGAAGCCTCCTGCTTCCACTCCTGAAACTCCAAGCGAAACCTAACCTGGAAATATACTCGGTCTGAGCCGAGCACATTTGAAGCAAAAAAAAAAAATTCACCCTGATCAGTCTGGAATACATTCAGTGATAAACTCACAGCAGAAACAGCTTGTTTAACTTTGAAAAATCCTTTTTGAAAGAAAAGGATAATAGTAAGACCAGCCCACACATATATAAGGACGGTTTTTACCTTACTATAACCCAAAATATTTTGAAATCAATATCTTTTCTGATATTATGATAGTGTCTATCAAATCACAATTAAATAATAATCTAGCAGAATGCTTGCATCTCACGCTCTACATATATAGTATACAATTGAAACTGCAAGCTCTTATTGGAGAATGGATTTCCGGGCAAGGTACGGGACCACCTTTCCGACAATGTACCTACGGAGATGAATACATTGGGGTTCAACAATAACGTCTTGCAACCCGACTACATATGACCAGCTCCTCATTTCACTTGAGAATACCGAATATATCATCACCACGGCTGTCAGCCAACCGAACTGATATCGTAAAATAAAAATAAGAGGGACAGCCGAAGACATTTGGTTTTCTCTAGATCAGGTAATGATATACCTTTTTGATGGGTGCGACCCACATAACCATGCTGCCTACCCGATTCTGTGTCATTTCCCGGTTGATGAGGCTCGAGGTTACGTTTATCTTTTAGCACATCTCCATTCACTTTGAATGCCATGTCATCAGATCCGTCAAATCACTAATTGACGTCCACTAATACACTCTGGGTGTTAAGCAAGAGAATTTCTCCGCCACCAAACTTAGTATATTTGTATAAATCAACGTACATGATTCTTAAGGAAATATTCTGTCAGACATTCGTTTATACAAGTCATCTAGGAACATGATGAACCGAAGGCACCCTCCTATTGCGTCCTATATAGGAATCACCCTAAGGATCAATAGCGAGAAGTCCTTGCGAACCCGTGGATTTCAATCACGATAGAATCACAAATCAAAAGATCTCTGGTTGCAACACAGAGAAATTAATCAAGCAATTCTTCCTCTCATGAAGATCAAATGTCTTCAATGCTCCATCCTTAAAGCTGCACGTTAGTCACGTCGCCACAGTTGATTCGAAGCGATTTTGGGTCTAGTCCCCATCCCGGTCTCTTCGAAAACAATACATCAAAAAGTTCCAGTAAATAATTCATTTGATAGTCGGTTGTTTAACTGTCAAATCATAACAGTAAAATAAGTAGATTGGCAACTCAGGTTCTTTATATAAATATTTCACTTAACCATTTCATCAATTCTTGTAATCGATTCCACAAATTTTATCTTATCAAAACTCTTCTGGTTTCGTTATCTTGAAAACATTACTCAACACTCTTTTTACCAACTTTTCTTTTTATTTCTTTTGTCTGGAAATGTTACCATATTTTATAAAACATCTTTGATCTTCCTTATCTCGGGAACGTCGTTTATATATTCTTAAAACCCTTTTCATATTTTCTTATGTTAAATATTATCGCTATAGCTTCATAATTCACCTTCCATTTTCTTTATTTTCTTGAAATACCATATATTTTATTTAATCAAATGACATAGGTTTAATTACCAAAATTCTTCCTTTATTTTAATTAAAACATTTCACTTAATTCTTAGGCGAACGCTTATTCTTAAAATCATCGTTTATGGTAAAACCCTCTTTACAGACTTTGTTAGTATGATTTCAATTAACTTCAAAGCCTTTTCATACTACTCCCTTCCATAAGTTTTCATTTCGTTTTAAAAGGGGAATTCCAATTGTAAAGCACTTTCTTTGGTTATTATTAAATAAAAGTAGTTATCTTTATGACTTACTAAAACTAGCATAGTTAATTCACTCTAAAAGGTTATTTAAATATTGATAAATTTTATTAATCTTAAATAACTCGATAATCACTTTCCCGCCCATTACAAACAAATAATATCTCTTGATAATAGTGAAGTCGTTCAACTTGGGGTATTCTAATTACCTCTCAGACCTTGATCGACAACAATCTTACCTTAAGATAATGCAAGTTCGCAATACCCCAATCTGCTACATCATTCCCATTCCCATTTAGTATGGTTTTATAAACCATTTTCTTTTATTTGAAAACCCACTTTTTCGTGCTTATTCCTTTTACTGCATTAAGTAAACTTTCCAATCTTATTTACCATTGCAATTCAATATGATTTTTATAAACCATATCTTATATTGGTGATTGCCTTATAATCTTGTTATTAAACGATTTAATATCCTTTTGCACGAATCCATTTGACCATCTTCTTTACAATAAGACTTTTTAACTTGGGTTTTATTTCAAAAAATCCATTTTCCAATATTTAACACAAAACTATGTCTGTATTTTACTTTGCATTTGAAATCCTTATTTCAATTAAAGGGTTTCGCTTAATTCAATCCTTAACATTTGAAGTGATCGTTTTGGTTTAAAACCCCCATTTCAAACCTTGTTTGGATTCTTTACAAATCACTTATACTAATCCATTTAACATCTTATAACAACTTAGCTTAGATTTTATTCTAAGTCCGTTACCAAATTTTAGTCTATTACCGATCTATTAATCATCTATCTTAACCATTTCGTCTCAATTGAATCCACTTTACTTAATTTAACAATTAAGTAAAATCTTATTTAAATTTATGCACTCACTTACAATTCTATTTACAAATTTCGTTTGAACACTTGGACTATAAATCCCTTTATAATACTCTCATTACCCCTTAATTTCTTCTGGATTTAATCACGTCAATTATTATTAATAACAATAATAATTAACTTCATCATTAAATACAGTAAAAGTAGTTAACTTCATTATTAGTTAAAGACAGGATAATTAGATCGTTTTAAAGGGGTTATTAAACAATAATTAATTTAATTAATAAATAAACAATTAGATAATCACTTTAAATTATAGTTAGTTAAAGATTAACTAGCTTTTAACGACGTTCGTCCATTTTAACGAATCATTTGAAAACTATTAATCAAATTAAATCAATTGCCAACTTTGAATTAAACAATCGACTTTGTCCACCGTAAATAACAGTTAAAATGTTAACTGGTTGTCTTTTTTCTTAAATTAATTAATAATTTAATTAATTTAAAAATGTTATTTAACCATTTCATAAAGAAATTATTAAATTTCACTACCCCGTGGATTAGTTTCTAACTTTCTATTCAATAACGATATAAGAATTCGTTATATAAATGTTTAAATAAATTCTTTTATAAAACATGATTATAAATATATAAATATATATTTATAAAACTTCTATTTTTATTAGCTTATATAAAATAAATCTGAAAAACTCCAATTCAGTTATAAAATAATTTTTATAACTTTAAACTACGTCAATTCGCCTAATGATAAAATGACATCATGGAAACACTATATTTTAGGCCATCACTGCCACCCACTTAATCCATACTGTCGATGGATTAAAATCACAACAACAATCACATCCATTCAATCATCATCATTCAAGTAGGTTTCAATGTAATTTGGGTAAACAATTCATATATATGAATAATATGATCAAACAAATAAAGTGTATTTCGTTTAAGGAATCCGGTCGGATTCCTCCAATCTGTCGCAACAACCCGGAATTTTGGGGACAATTTAAAATTTTTATTTTAGAAATTTTAATGGATTATATATATTAAAAATAGTTTATTTTAAATAATAACAACAAAAAATTTATTTTAATCGAAGTTAAAACGAATAAATTCAATTTAAATATAAAAGGAGTTAGAAATAGCGCGATAGTTTGAAATTTTGATTTTAAACTTTAACTGAATGCACAGGATTCAAAATAAATCGGATTTCAGTAAACCCAAAAATATTTAAATCTTTTTTTACAATATCTTTCTAACGAATGTAAGAAACAGAAATTTCACTTTAAAAGTTGTAAGTTATGTCCAGTTTAAAATTTAGAAAAGTCGTTGTAGAATTTGTATATATTTTAATATAATATATGGCCCTTAAAAATGGCCATTTTGCAAACGACCTCTGTTTTCGACGAAACCACTTTTGTTGGAACCAAAATGTCAAATTATTGTTAAGTTTAATTTTCCAAAAAAATTCAAATTAATATGTGAGCGTGGCAAAAGAAAATGTGTTTTTACAGTTTCAGTCAAATTTAATCGACTTGAAAATGGCCATTTTTAAAATAGTCTCGGAATTCGATGAAATTAGATTTGTTATGACCTTATTGTAAAAACATAAACAGAAATAATTTTTCTTGAATTTTTAGAGTCTGTATGTAGCCCTGGTGAATTTATATGTACGGTTAAATTAAATAATAAATGTATTTATTTTAAATTAAAGAAAACTGGTTGAAAACTTTCGTTTGGGCTGATGGGACATGGTTCATTGGATTCGGAACGGGGGTTATTAGCTGGGAATGTCTGTTGTTGGACCTGAATTGGAGTTAGTGGCTAAACGGGCCATAAGGGTTCAATTCAATAATATTTTTATATAAATATTCACTAAACCAACTTAGCAAACCTTAATCTACCAATTACAGCCGCCGCCAGTACTTTTTAACGGCCATGAAACTCTAATCTTAATTCATCAATTTATTTCGTTCCAGTGCGAATTAAAATATGAAATCAAAAGGGAATCGTAGAGATTCTTCCCCTCTTCGATTCCATATCAATATGATCGTTGCTAGCAGTTTCTAGAGGCAGATTTTGTGCGTCGAGGTCAGTGAGTTCGCTCGCCAATTGAGGCGTCAACAGGAGGCGAGCTGCCTGTGGTGCATGGCGATGGGAGGAGGGTGTCGAGGCGATGGATGTGGCGAAGTCAGATCGGTCGATGGGGAGCTCTATGGTGGTGCGTTGGTGCTAAATCGTTCGTGAGAATGGGTTTCTGGCGGCTTCAGTATATCAGCAAGAAGAAAGGAGGATTATGAAAGTAATTAAAAATTAATTAAATGGTTAATTAATCGTTAATGTAATTAATATTCAAAGCCTCGTATCTTTTACATACGGTTGCAGAATTAAACAAAACCGGGCTTGATGGAATCGCGGTGCAAAACACTACAGTATGGAACAGACGAGATCTGAAACAGAGCAAATCAAAATTCAGAGCAAATTCAGATCTGATTTATTCATAATTAAAATCGATGTGAGAAAACTTTTTTTTATATATGATAATTAGAAAATGTTAATCCTAAAAATGTTATCACTCATATGTTGTATTATTCTGTGACTGTCATACTTGTTTGATTGTGATTGTTATATGATGTGGATCGATCGAAAAAAAATGGACAATTGTGTAAACACCAAAATCATACGTTTGGGTAAATAGGAAAAATGGTTAATTAAAAACCATTATTTTTAATTATCATGTTTGTGACACCAAAATCATACGTTTGGGTAAATAGGAAAAATGGTTAAACAAAAACCATTCTTTTTAATTATCATGTTTGTGACACCCAATTTAATGTTTGTGTTAAGTATAAAAAGTGGTTGAATAAAAACCATCATTTTTGTTTATTGAATTTTTTTGACACTAAATTTGATGTTTGTGTTAAATAGGAAAATGTTTTAAATTAAAACAAGATTTCTATAAAAATGAACATATCTCATGTAATGATAAAATATAAGAATTGTTTCATGTTTTAGGATTTAAAAACATGATTTCAATTAAATATACATTTTAATTGTGAAGACCCGTAACTTCCCCGGTAAGGAAAGCTCGGATTCTCTGAGAACAACACACATCGGAACGCAAACAGAAGAACATTACATTGCTTATTACAACAATTCCATCAGAGTACAAGAATATACAGAGTATGAATAAATATTACACAGTTGATAATTATCAGAGATTTAAATACAATACTACAGCGGAAAAATAATACAAAACATAACTGATAGAAATACACGGATACAGAGCTTTCCGAATATCACTTCAGCTATAAACCAGGTCCTGTGAATATAAATCTGCAAAACCAAAACTACTAGCTGCCCATGCGGAAAGTAAGGGCACCCAGTGTTTAGGTTAAAACAATAAACACCAGGTCAGTCATGTGACTGGTGTGAGAACTAAAACAGTTATAAATTTGGTTTTTAAAGTTCGGTAAATCAAGGGACCACGCCGTATAACACGGAATGGGTTTTTACCCCAAGGATACCAGTGCATACCCAAACAGCGCAATGCTAAATAAAGAACAATGAAGCTGTTATAAGACCAAGGTCCCATTACACAATGCAACGCAAGCCGGAGGATAGGGTTTTTACCTTATAACAACCAAGATATGCTTTGATACGCGAAATTTCATCTTTTATTATTACTATAAGTGAAGAAAACAACTTCAATCATAATGTATAAATCATAAACGGCATAAGTGCCCCATCCCACTATGTCTCCACATTAGGCTCTACAAATAAGACCGAAATGTCACGTATTGGAAATTGGTTTCCATCATGAGTCGAGGCAAGGGGCAAGCTCCTCTTCGATTCGAGACACTCTAGCAGATGTCTCAGGACCCCACTTTGATCCTTCGGAACGTCCAAGGTCGGTCCTCTCTTACTTTTGAGGATTGGCAGTTCCTGAACACACGTTTTCCGGTCCTATCGGACCTATATATAATGGTCTATACGTCGGCTCACAAAGTGCCAGTTGTCACCATATATATTCGAGGCGCCTCATTCCAACAACCGCACAGGTGAAAAGTATATAAATGTCGGTCAGTTTAAGCACCGACACCACTTATAGCTGGAAAGAAACGTCGTGTTCCCCTTGGGTCCTTATCCCGTTTTTAACTCATACCGAGGTGTGTGGCTCGCGAATCCACGTTATACACAAAGCTATGCCACGTAGGCCGTGCTTTGATCATCAATCACACGACTTTGCTTTTCCACAAAAGCCTTGATCAATTGCCACTTAGGCATGCCACATAGGCAATTCATGCCATGCGATTTATATCTATCGATATATAACCTCTAAGCTCGTACGTCTCAGAGAAGGGCGTTAAGCAAGAGAATAAATTCTCCGCCGCCAAACAGATATATATTTAATAGAAATCAATCACACAGAATAAAATCCAATGTCATACACACAGTCCATTTACAAGTTCGTTCTGGGTCTGAATGAAACCGGAGGCACTTTCCTCGCATATCCATCTTCACCTTCGACGTATTGTCGAATCGGTTATTCAGAATGGGTATAAACCCAGCCTTTCTGAATAAACCGCGTATATTATAAACAAATGTTACACAAACACAACATACGCCTCATTCCAATTCAGAATATTCTTTTATTCAAATATTCACATTATTAGGGAAAGGTTCCCATTAATTTTATCAAAGATAAATTCTTTTAAATTTATTTTTTAATCTTCCTTTGGATATCAAATCAAACCGTGTTAAGGTTTTCCAAACTAGTCGGGATTAGCGAACCACACCGAAGTAATTATTTATTTTATTTCCCAATCCCAACCTATTCATCCCATGGAGCAAAACTGGTAACACCCCATATCTAACACCACAGTGCTATCGGTAAAATTAATTACCATTTCACGTTCAAATCTAATTAAAGATTTAACTATCTCTTGGAGCAAAACTGGTGATACTCCATTCTCGATCATTTCAGTCTTATGAAAGATTCATTAAAACTCTACCTAGTTTTAATCATTAACTAGGTTAAAGAACCGATGTCATTTAAAACACGGTTCACGATAAACCAAAAATCACATCCCATTGTTAATCGGGTTAAAGAACAAGTGTTATTTAAATCACCGTTCACGATAAACCCAAAAACCAATTTAAATTCAATTCCAATTAAATACTAATTAACTGGACAAATTCACTAAATCTTAATTAAAAGATTTATTCTTTTCTAAACTGGGTTCAAGAACAGTGTTGTTTAAGACACCATTCACGACGAACCCAAATCCCATTTGATATTAAATACAAGGCTCTGAATAGAAAATATATCGGCTTATATTCAATATCAAATTCTGAAACTGACAAATATCGTATGGGAAATAACGATATAAATATATCTTTTAAATTTCCACAACCATATCTGCATAATCACGAAATCCAACACCGAAATATCCCGAAGATAATTTCAATTCAAATCCATTCCAATACGTATATTGGACATTCTGATTATTTTTAAAACCACTTCTAATCCAATTTATTTATTCAAAAATATTGAATTATAATTCTAGTTCAAACTAGTTCATTTCGATAAAAATATATTTTTATCCTTTCAAATGTGGAATTTTTCATCCTAGTTCTTTCCAATTCATATATTAGGATTTTACACAAATTATAAATATTTTTAATAATTTTATCAAGGCCCGTACAGTCCATTTTTACTAACGGCCGTCGACTGCACTTACAACGACCTTTTCTAAATTTGATTTGGACGTATCTCCAAATCCAACCGTTAGATTTCAAATTTCAAATATTCATTTGAAAGCTCTTTTCAATACAAACCCAACGGTTCTGATTTCAGGAGGATCCGACGGTCGGATCTCCCGTAACGTCAATTCAAAGTCAATGGTTGAAATTCGCGAACGGTCGCGGCGCATTCTATTCAGGCCATTTAATATATATATATATATATATATATATATATATATATATATATATATATTTAATTGATTTCCATTTTAAACGTATTTTATAATTCGTTTTAAATTCGTTTTCAAAACGATTTCAACTTCATATTCAATTTTAAATCAAAATTGAATATTCCATATCATCAATACATATAATGATAATATTTTCAAAATATTAGATTTTGAAATCACTTCCTATAACACCCTGAATTTCGGTTAATATTAACATTTACAAATTAAAGAATAACTAATCCTAGATGTGGGAATTAGGGGAAACGGGTTGCTACATTGCGTTTGTCTCGGAAAAATATGCGAAATAGAGTCTGAGTTTTTGTAAATCGGAGTCCGTATGACCAAGTTATGGCCCAACGAAGTTTTCAGAAAATTCTATGTTCAAAACAGATTTAAATTTCAGATTCAAATTCGAATTTCAACACACAGGGGGAAGGCGGGAAAACTCCTGCGCAGGCCAGGTCGACAGGGGTGTCGACTGCCCAGTCGACACCACCCCAACCCATGTCGACTGCCCAGTCGACACGGGTGTCGACCTGGGTACTCGACCAGGTTGGCCTGGGTGCAGTCTGAAGGGCTTTGGGCTGTGTTTTGGGGCTTGTGACGAAATCTGACGGCTCTAAACTAAATTAGGGTTAATCTAAGGGCCTAAATTACATCCTAAATTTATAAATACACCCTAAGACTACCCTAATCCATACTAAAAATAGAAACAACGTCGTCATGCCATCAAAATGCAATTAGAAAGAGCCTCCATCAAATTTTAGAAGAAGATAGCTTCTCAAATCAACTTCTAATCAACTCTAGCAATTTAATCTTCTTCATAGGAGTTCTAATCAACAAGTTGTGAGTTTCTATGCCTTTAGAAAGCAATTGCTAAACTAATTATGATAGGATATAATGAGGTTATGGTTATGAATGTGGATCAGTGCAAGTTATGATATCATATGCTAAGTGCTCATGATGTTATTATGCAAGTTTTATGCTATATGTCCATGATGCTAGTTAAAGTTTTATGCTATATGTTCATGATGCTAGTTATGCAAATCACTATGATAAACATTGATCCATTATGACACCATGTTATGCAAGTTTGGTGTTTGATTATATGCAAGTTCATATATGACATGTTATGCAAGTTTGGTGTTTGATTATATGCAAGTTCATATATGACATGTTATGCAAGTTTGGTGTTTGATTATATGCAAGTAACATGTGCAAGTTAACGCCTTTGTATGATATGCATACATATGCAAGTTTACCCCTTTATATGTCATGCATATATATGCATGTTTACCCCTTTTAATGATATGAGTAACATATGCAAGTTCATCCCTTTTTAGACCTATGACATGTATGCAAGTTTATCCCTTTATGATAGGTCTATGACATGAACATCTATGCAAGTTACCCTCTTTATGACATATGTGATTCATGCAAGTTTTGGTCGATTATTTATGCTAGTTGGGTTTGATGCTATGGTCACATATGCAAGTTGACACCTTTAAAACCCATGTTGATGCTAATGTTACGCTAAGTTGAACCCATTGTATTTGTGATAAATCTTCCCTTTTATGTATGTCATGTTAGCGTATTACGTGGGGAACGATGGGGTTAATATTCATGTTAACAAAATTGTGGTGAAATTGGTATGATGCTGCATACCATAAGTGGATGGACATAATTGAGTCAATTATGTACATCATTAAATTGGAATTAATTAGGGAAAATTAATTCAAAATATGGGGGTGATTAATTAGGTGTAATTAATCGACTAAGACACGAGGTTGGACCCTTTTGTAGCATAAAACTGCCCGGACCCGACCGGCAAATCCAGCGGCTATAAATGATTGGCCCAATGTGAGAGGTCTTAGGCAAAAACTAAATACGTGACAAGTGTAAAGACACAAGGTTAGACTCTATTATGGCGTAAGGCTGCCCGGACCCGAGCGGCAAATCCAGCTGCCATAAAAGACAGTCTAATGTGAGAGGTCTTTACAAAGGTTACGGTCTTAATCAATTAAGAAACACTTAACCAGATAAGCATGTAGTGGGGCATGAGAGGTTAAGTGGGTGCCTTGGGTGGCATGTGGAAATCAAGTAAGTGCCTTGGGTGGCATGTGGAAATCTAGTGGGTTGCCTTGGGTGGCAATAGAAAATACGATTAGAATACTTAACCAAGTGGAAACATGTAATTAAAAATGATTAAAGGGTTAAGTGGGATGCACTAGAAAAGGGACAAGCTTAGGTGGGTAGCTTGTGGTGGCCCATTTCAACCAGTAACCCAAAACGTATCTTTGTGGGCTCGACCCAAGTCGAGGACGGGACACGCGTACTGGGCTTGACTATAAGAGGCCAAAACGGGTTAGCGGTGGCAATGCAAGTCCAATGGGTTTCATATGCGTGTGTGGATCCGGGCTGGTAGGTAAGACGTTGTTGCATCGTGTAGGTATAAGCCATGCATCAGTGTTGGTATCGGGTTGCCACTTTGGGGAATGATACACCCCACTATGGGACCAGCACAGATATCTACGTTAGGGAGCCAATCGCTTGGGGAGTATTGGGTACAACTAGTGGAGATAGGGGCAGACGGCACATATGTGGTCAGCTAGGGGTACACGAAACTACTAGTTATATTCTCTAAATCCATGGGTGGGATCAACCTTTAAGTAGGAATGACTGGTGTGGTGCAGTGTACTAATTACCCTTGGGTAGGTAGATGCATCTTTACCGTTATCTTCGTTCTTCCTATGTCTAGTTGGCTGCTTAGTGTAGTCATTTATCCCCAGTCGTTACCGTAACAAGTTTATATCATACCCTAATTACTTTAATGATTGTATTGTTAAAGTTATAGGACTCGCTCAGACTTATGTTTGACCCCGTTGTTTTTATCTTTTTCCCAACCCTCAGGTTCTCAGAGTGGGCCTAGCACTAGTGGGATTTGATCAGATTGCTTTATCTATCTTTTGGAGCTTGGACCATTGATGTAAAGCTCAGCTCATCTTTTCTATTATGGCTATTAGTTATGTAGTGGGATTATGTACTTATGTTTTTATCTGGATGGATATTTAGTACTTGACTCTTGTTTTATGGTTTTGTTATTGTAACCAAATATGTTTACCTTCTACTGCAATGAAAAGATGTTTTAGTTTTATTTATATCTGTCTTGTTGTAATTTTTCTATTCTATATTCACTTAAAATACTCCACCGAAGTTAAGGCATTCCCTTATTGAGTGACCTTAGCGGGTGTGGGGTGTTACACATGGTATCAGAGCTGAAGGTTACCAGAACAGATAAAATTTTTAGAAAAACTTTTTTTCTAAAAACATTTTTGGAAGAAGTATTTTCAAAAACATGTCTTTTAAGAGAAAAGTTTTTGAAAGAAAAGCATAATCCCTAATAGCCATATCTCTATCTTTCGAATTCTCCATTTTGAATCTTTCCTTTTTCGTTTCAGCATGGCTGAAGATCTTAACTTTCCGGAGGGTGTAGCGATACCAATATGGTATAGGAGGTTGATGGAGGTTAGGGCCGCCGCTGCGGGTCAAGCAAATGTTCCTCCACCACCAGTTGCACCCGATCTTCCTCCCCCTCCTCCTCCTCGCGCGGATACTTTTGCTAATACTTGCAAGGAATTTAAGGCTATGGGAGGGAAACCTTTTCAAGGATCAGAAACATTTGTGGAAGCTAGGGATTGGCTTAAGGAGATGGAAGAGTTGATAGATATCTTTGAGATGGAAGAAGGAAAGAAAGTCAAGTTAGCTGCTTGGTTAATGAAGGGAGAGGCCTCGTTCTGGTGGGAGGTCACTAATGGAGAGCGCCCTGTTGACTCTTGGGCGGATTTCAGACAAAGTTTTTTGGCAAAGTTTCTCTCAAGGGCAGAAGAAAATCTGTATATGGAAAGGTTCTTGACACTAAAGCAAGGAAACCTATCAGTGAAGGAATATGTCAATAAGTTTAATCAGTTGGCAAGGTTTGGCATAGACATGGTGAATACACCGGAGAAGAAGGCTTTGAGGTTCGTTAAAGGCTTGAGTGAACCGATGCATGGATTGGCTATGACTCACATCCCTATGGGGGCCACCTTTGAGAAGCTAGTAGACATGGCACTCATGCATGAGGAAGAGAAGGGTCCCAATGCTAATAAGGCACCCGAGAAGAAAGGAGATCAGAAGAGACCTCAACAGCAACAGCAAAACAAGGGTGGGAAAGGCAATGGTGGCAAGGGAAAGAATAAGTGCTTCAATTGTGGGACACCAGGCCACCTCAGCAAAGATTGTCGGAAGAAGAAGAAGCCTGGCTACTTCCGCTGTGGCGAAGCAGGGCATCTAGTGAAGGACTGCCCTAAGAAGGGGCAGAGGACGGGATTTACCTTAGGAGGACAGGTGCAAGCTCTTATGGCACCAGGTTAGGCAAGGGGGCAAGTTCAGGCTCTCGCGGTTCCACCGATTCAGGAAAGAGGTAGAACTATTTCCGTTGAAAGTCTGATTTTTCTGTTTGATCATCATGTCCGTACTTTATTTGACTCTGGCGCATCGCATTCGTTTATCTTATCATCATTAGTTGAGTCACTACACTTAGACACCAGTCTAGTAGATGATCCCTTGGTTGTTTCAAACCCAATTGGGGGCTCCACTTATTTGTCCATGATATGTTTGGGTTTGAGGATTTCCATATTTAGCGTTGAGTTTAGATGTGATGCTTTTGTTTTGGGCTTCACTGGCTATGGGTTAATTTTGGGCATGGACTGGTTATCCAGTAATGGTGTCGTTATTGATTGTGAAAGGAGAGTTGTTAGGCTCATGACCCGCTTGGGGAAAACTCTCGAGATCTCTTGTAATCCCATGAATTATGTTATGCTAAGTTATCTTGAATCGCTTGACGCTTCAGTCGAGAGTTTGCGATCTGTTAGAGTGGTCCGGGAATACTCGGATGTGTTTGAGGAGGTGAAGGGCTTACCTCCGAAGCAGGAGATAGACTTCCGAATATATCTGGTGGACAATGCTAAGCCAGTATCTTTACCAGTGCGCCACATGGCTCCTCGTGAGGGGAGGGAACTCCATAAGCAAGTAGGGGAGTTGCTTGAGAAGGGGTTCATAAGACGAAGTATATCGGAGTGGGGTGCTCCAGTAGTTTTTGCCACGAAGGAGGATGGGTCCCTCAGACTTTGTGTAGACTATAAAGAACTCAACAAGCTTACAAAGAAGAATAGACACCCATTGCATAGGATTGATGATATTTTTGATCAGTTGGTTGGCGCCTCAGTGTTTTCGCAGTTGGACTTAGCCACGGGGTTTCATCAGTTGAGAGTGGCTGAGGATAGCATAGACAAGACTGCCTTTAGGACTCCGGATGGTTTCTATGAGTGGCTGGTGATGCCCTTTGGTTTGACGAACGCCCCTGCATACTTTGTTGATTTGATGAGTAGGGTGTTCAGGGAGTACTTTAATAAGTTCGTGGTGGTCTTTGTGGATGACATCTTGGTATTTTCTAAGATTGAAGAAGAGCATGCCCTACATCTTAGGGAAGTGTTGGAGACTCTTCGAGCGCATAGCCTTAAGGCTAAATTATCTAAATGTCACTTTTGGAGGAAGGAAGTGCGGTTCCTAGGGCACGTGGTCTCTAAGGAAGGGATAGCTATGGATCCCGCGAAGGTAGTGTCCATCCAAGATTGGAAGGTTCCGAAGAATGCTACCGAGGTGAGCAGTTTCTTGGGGTTGGCTGGCTACTATAGGAAGTTTATCAAGGACTTTGCGAAGATATCCGCCCCATTAACTCGCTTGACAAAGAAGAATCTAGTCTTCACATGGGACGTAGATTGTGATGATGCGTTCCAACGGTTAAATAGAGCTTTAACCACAACTCCAGTCTTAGTGTTGCCAGATGGGAGTAAGCCATTTGTTGTTTATACCGATGCTTGTGGGACAGGACTAGGCGCAGTCTTAATGCAAGAGGGAAGGGTAATAGCCTATGGGGGATGGCAGTTGAGAGTGCATGAGAAAAATTACCCTACGCATGATCTGGAGTTGGCCGCTATTATTTTTGCGCTTAAGACTTGGCGCCATTATCTTCTTGGCGAGAGGTTCGAATTGTTCACTGACCATAAATCTTTGAAGTACTTGTTTTCTCAGAAGGATTTGAACTTAAGACAGCAAAGGTGGATGGAGTTCTTAGCATCCTATGATTTCGAGATAGCGTATACCCCTGGCAAGGGTAACGTGGTGGCGGACGCCTTAAGCAGAAAAAGGTTGTCCTTGAGTCCATTGTTCGTGGAACGGCAAAGCTTGGGATTTATCTCGATGTTTGATTTCAGACCTTTTGTTGACTTTATACCCGGTTTGCTAGCATCCTTAGAGGTCAGGCCTACTCTTTTGGGACGGGTTGGTGAGGCACAGCGGGATGACCCACAGTTGGTTAAGTTAGTAGAGAAACTCATAAGGGGGGAGTCGTCCAACCATTTGAGTATGTACACCCTAGATGGTAAGCGGTGGTTTCGTAGAGACGGTAGACTTTGTGTACCGCAAGACGAGGGTTTGAAGAAGGCTGTTCTTGATGATGCACATCGTTCGAAGATGACCATTCATCCCGGTGGGGACAAGATGTACCAAGACATGAAGCGAGTTTTCTTTTGGGCCGATATGAAGAAGGATGTGGCCGAGTATGTCGCTAAATGTGTGGTGTGCCAAAAAGTGAAAGCGGAGCAAAAGAAACCCGGTGGGTTGCTTCACCCATTGGAGGTTCTGCAATGGAAGTGGGATAGCGTCTCGATGGATTTTATTGATGGGTTACCCGAGATCGAGGAAGGGTAATACGGGAATTTGGGTTGTTTTAGACAGACTTACTAAGAGCGCCCATTTCATACCCGTGAAGAGTAAGAGGACTGCTCCATGGCTAGCTTCAGTTTACCTTCGAGAGATAGTTCGGTTACATGGAGTACCTTCGAGCATAGTGAGCGATCGAGATCCCATCTTCACTAGCGAGTTTTGGAAGAGTTTGCAAGAGGCGGTAGGGACTAAGTTGTGTTTGAGCACCACATATCGTCCTCAGACGGACGACCAGACCGAGAGGGTGAATCGTATTCTAGAAGACCTTTTGAGGCTATGTATCTTAGATTTTGGAGGTACATGGGAAGAGCATCTTCCATTGGTGGAGTTCGCGTATAATAACAGCTTTCAGTCTAGTATTGGTATGGCTCCTTTCGAAGCTCTTTATGGAAGGCCTTGTCGGTCACCTACATGTTGGTGGGAATCTACGGATAAGATCTTGCTTGGGCCTGATATGGTTAGAGAGACTTCGGAAAAGATTTATTTGATTCGAAGAAGGATGAAAGCGGCGCAAGACAGACAGAAATCCTACGCGGATAAGAGGAGGACAGATCTTGAGTTTGATGTTGGGGACATGGTCTTTGTCAAAGTATCTCCATTACGGAATGTTGTTCGCTTTGGGTCCATTGGAAAGTAAGCACCAAGGTTTGTAGGACCATTTCCTATTAAGGAAAGGATTGGACAAATGGATATAAAGTGGGTTTGCCCGAGAGACTTAGTGGTGTACATGACGTATTCCATGTGTCACATTTGAGGAAGTGCCTACATGAGACCGCATAGGTGGTAGAGCCGAGCTTGCTTAGAGAAGTGGAGGTAGAGCGTGATGCGACGATTCGACGAGATCCTACTCGCATCCTTGGGTCAGAGACTTGGAAGTTGAGAAACAGAGAGGTTCAACTAGTCAAAGTGCAATGGGGAGATGATGAGAGCAACGCTACTTGGGAGATAGAAGCGAAGATGCGTTCACTGTACCCATTTCTTTTTGAGGGTATGTCTTTTAACTTCTCCTTTATCGCTTATCTTGTGCTTATCTTATCTTTAGTATGTCCTCTCATTAGTACCTTTGACCTTTAGATAGGGTAAACCTATGGTTGAAACATGTGTTTGAGACATGTTATGATTGATGGATGCGTGTAGATGCAAGTGTTTGCTAGTGGTTTCTCGTGGAAGCATATACACACACTTTAGACACTAGATCGGCTCAGTCACTTCATATTGCATAATTGCATATAATTGTGTGTAGGTAGCTATATTAATGGATGTATAATGGTTGCGTTATCATATGGATGATGCATTTTTATTGTGAATGATTGTGCACACATGTAGAAGTAGTATGTGTCGATAGGGTTCTTTCGCATACATATTGGATGCATGGCACTATCATGGTTTGCATTAAGGAGGTCAACTGAATCAGTAGACCGCCTGATTTTGCATTAGACAGGGAACATATACACACACTTTTTGCATATGTTCATACAGAATTAGAAACTTTAAGGACAATGAATGCCAGTGGTTGGTGGTTTAGTAGATGGTTGTTTGGTTGGTAGGATACGTTCTTCTGGACTTAGAGATTTCGGGGATGAAATCCTTTAAGTAGGGGAGAATGTAACACTCTGAATTTCGGTTAATATTAACATTCACAAATTAAAGAATAACTAATCCCAGATGTGGGAATTAGGGGAAACCGGTTGCGCCATTGCGTTCGTCTCGGAAAAATACGCGAAATAGAGTCCGAGTTTTTGTAAATCGGAGTCCGTATGACCAAGTTATGGCCCAACGAAGTTTTCAGAAAATTCTAAGTTCAAAACAGATTTAAATTTCAGATTCAAATTCGAAATTCAACACACAGGGGGAAGGCGGAAAAACTTCCGCGCAGGCCAGGTAGACAGGGATGTCGACTGCCCAGTCGACACCACCCCAACCCATGTTGACTACCCAGTCGACACGGGTGTCGAACTGGGTACTCGACCAGGTTGGCCTGGGTGCAGTCTGAAGGGGTTTGGGCTGTGTTTTGGGGCTTGTGACGAAATCTGACGGCTCTAACCTAAATTAGGGTTAATCTAAGGGCCTAAATTACATCCTAAATTTATAAATACACCCTAAGACTACCCTAATCCATACTAAAAGTAGAAACAACGTCGTCATGCCGTCAAAATGCAATTAGAAGGAGCCTCCATCAAATTTTAGAAGAAGATAGCTTCTCAAATCAACTTCTAATCAACTCTAGCAACTTAATCTTCTTCATAGGAGTGCTAATCAAAAAGTTGTGAGTTTCTATGCCTTTAGCAAGCAATTGCTAAACTAATTATGATAGGATATAATGAGGTTATGGTTATGAATGTGGATCAATGCAAGTTATGTTATCATATGCTATGTGCTCATGATGTTAGTTATGCAAGTTTTATGCTATATGTCCATGATGCTAGTTATGCAAGTTTTATGCTATATGTTCATGATGCTAGTTATGCAAATCACTATGATAAACATTGATCCATTATGACACCATGTTATGCAAGTTTGGTGTTTGATTATATGCAAGTTCATATATGACATGTTATGCAAGTTTGGTGTTTGATTATATGCAAGTTCATATATGACAAGTTATGCAAGTTTGGTGTTTGATTATATGCAAGTAACATGTGCAAGTTTACACCTTTGTATGATATGCATACATATGCAAGTTTACCCCTTTATATGTCATGCATATATATGCATGTTTACCCCTTTTTATGATATGAGTAACATATGCAAGTTCATCCCTTTTTAGACCTATGACATGTATGCAAGTTTATCCCTTTATGATAGGTCTATGACATGAACATCTATGCAAGTTACCCTCTTTATGACATATGTGATTCATGCAAGTTTCGGTTGATTATTTATGCTAGTTGGGTTTGATGCTATGGTCATATATGCAAGTTGACACCTTTAAAACCCATGTTGATGCTAATGTTACGCTAAGTTGAACCCATTGTATTTGTGATGAATCTTCCCTTTTATGTATGTCATGTTAGCGTATTACGTGGGGAACGATGGGGTTAATATTCATGTTAACAAAATTGTGGTGAAATTGGTATGATGTTGCATACCATAAGTGGATGGACATAATTGAGTCAATTATGTACATCATTAAATTGGAATTAATTAGGGAAAATTAATTCAAAATATGGGGGTGACTAATTAGGTGTAATTAATCGACTAAGACACGAGGTTGGACCCTTTTGTAGCATAAGACTGCCCAGACCCGACCGGCAAATCCAGCGGCTACAAATGATTGGCCCAATGTGAGAGGTCTTAGGAAAAAACTAAATACGTGACAAGTGTAAAGACACGAGGTTAGACTCTGTTATGACGTAAGGCTGCCCGGACCCGACCGGCAAATCCAGTTGCCATAAAAGACAGTCTAATGTGAGAGGTCTTTACAAAGGTTACGGTCTTAATCAATTAAGAAACACTTAGCCAGATAAGCATGTAGTAGGGCATTAGGGGTTAAGTGGGTGCCTTTGGTGGCATGTGGAAATCAAGTAAGTGCCTTGGGTGGCATGTGGAAATCTAGTGGGCTGCCTTGGGTGGCAATAGAAAATACGATTAGAATACTTAACGAAGTGGAAACATGTAATTAAACATGATTAAAGGGTTAAGTGGGATGCACTAGAAAAGGGACAAGCTTAGGTGGGTAGCTTGTGGGGGCCCATTTCAACCAGTAACCCAAAACGTATCTTTGTGGGCTCGACACAAGTCCAGGACATGACACGCGTACTGGGCTTGACTATAAGAGGCCAAAATGGGTTAGCGGTGGCAATGCAAGTCCAACGGGTTTCATATGTGTGTGTGGACCCGGGCTGGTAGGTAAGACGTTGTTGCATCGTGTAGGTATAAGCCGTGCATCAGTGTTGGTATCGGGTTGCCACTTTGCGGAATGATACACCCCACTGTGGGACCAGCACGGATATCTACGTTAGGGAGCCGATCACTTGGGGAGTAGTGGGTACACCTAGTGGAGATAGGGGCAGACGACACCTATGTGGTCAGCTAGGGGTACACGAAACTACTAGTTATATTCTCTAAGTCCATGGGTGGGATCAACCTTTAAGTAGGAATGACTGGTGTGGTGCAGTGTAGTAATTACCCTTGGATGGGTAGATGCGTCTTTACCGTTATCTTCGTTCTTCCTATGTCTAGTTGGCTACTTAGTGTAGTCATTTATCCCCAGTCGTTACCGTACCAAGTTTATATCATACCCTAATTACTTTAATGATTGTGTTGTTAAAGTTATAGGACTCGCTCAGACTTATGTCTGACCCCATTGTTTTTATCTTTTTCCCAACCCTCAGGTTCTCAGAGTGGGCCTAGCACTAGTGGGCTTTGATCAGATTGCTTTATCTATCTTTTGGAGCTTGGACCGTTGATGTAAAGCTCAGCTCATCTTTTCTATTATGGCTATTAGTTATGTAGTGGGATTATGTACTTATGTTTTTATCAGGATGGATATTTAGTACTTGACTCTTGTTTTATGGTTTTGTTATTGTAACCAAACATGTTTACCTTCTGCTGCAATGAAATGATGTTTTAGTTAACAAGTATTATTTATATCTGTCTTGTTGTAATTTTTCTGTTCTATATTCACTTAAAATACTCCACCGAAGTTAAGGCATTCCCTTAGTGAGTGACCTTAACGGGTGTGGGGTGTTACACTTCCTTTTCTATATTCATTATAAAAACAAATATAATCGATATAAATATCGTTCACGTCAAAATGACGTATATCTAACCAACACGGCTTTTACTCAGCACATGAATTTCTTTTATTCAACACATGAATTTCTTTTGGTCAACACATGAATATATATTTCATTTCAACACATGAATATATATTTCTTTTCAACACATGAATATATATATCTTTTTTTTTCTTTTTTTTCTAAATTGGAATGAGGCCCAATCAATTACCATATAATGTTAATTATATGGATTCCATACAACGCATGTATATAATAACAACAATAAATAATCAACCATCATCCAAAGTGCACAACACAACTGTCTGTCAACCTATCGATCGACACACAACTAATTATTGGGACTAGTGTACGTCAAATATCATCCCAATACCCGTGTCAGATTTCACATCAACAAACACTAATTTTATTTTATTCACACACACGTTAAAAATTATATTTTTAACGATAAAATATTTTATTCAACTTATGAATATTTTATTCAGTTCATTTATTCAATAAAATGATCTTTTTATTTTTCTAACTTATTTTAGAAAATTTCGGCGGCATAACGGCACGATATTAGAAACGGGACAAGGCCTGGCCTTATCCCCGGTCTAATAACGGCCCACGCCATACACATATCAATCAAATCAATTTCATTTCACCAAACAACCAAATTCAAACAAATGATCTAACCAGCTACACAACCAAACAAACAAGTCCATGGTCTGTGGATGGTGGTGTCGAGTACTACAAAGCACCGTCTGCATCCTAGTATATTTTTTAACTAGAAAACAAGATTTAAAGTTAGAAATTCTCACCGTGATTTTTCTAACACTTTTCTCAACTACTGAATTTTTGTTGGAGTTCCAGACTTCGCATACAAGCTCTAATCTTCAATCCATCTTTTTTTTCTAGCATAAGCACGCCATTCTGAACAACTTTCACCTGAGGGACTTTTTGCCGAAAATGCTCCAATTCGCCAGAATTCGCGAAAGTACACTATTTTTACTGCTTTTGGACAACAGACTTTGAACGCGTTTTCCGTGCAGCTCCGACCTCCAAAACACGACTTCCATATAGCCAAATCGAAGAGAAAATCGTGCTCTACAACTTTACTTTATGGAGTTTTGGCTAGAAATGCACGGTTTGGGAGTTATGGGTGAAACAGTGGCAGGGGGTTATTTGCAAAACGGGATTTTTGTGAAAAATGGGTTTTTGGTGACGGGGGGGCCCACGGCCGGAGTTAGGTGGCTGGAGGGGGGCGCCGGACCTGACTAACGCGGGTGAGGGCGCTGGTGGTGGTGGTGGTGGGGCCGCGGTGGTGGTGGTTGGCTCCTAGGGTTTGCAAAACAAAGAGGGAAAAAGGAGAGAGAGGAGAGGAGGAAGAGGAGGAGGAGGGGGAGATGGCCGGAGGGAGGTTGTAACACCCCACACCCGCTATAGTCACTCACTAAGGGAATGCCATAGCATCGGTGGAGTATTTTAGTGAATATAGAACAGAAAAATTACAACAAGACAGGTATAAATAGTACTTGAAATTTTAAAACATCATCTCATAACAGCGAAAATAAACATGTCTGGTTACATCATAAAACCACGATAAAAGTCAAGTACAATATTCATCAAAATAAAGAAGTACATAATCCCACTCTCTCATACAATAGCCATAAGAAAAGAAAAGATAACTGGATAACTGGAGCTTTACATCTATCCAAGCTCCTCAAGACTGGAAACAGAAATCCGATCAAGCTCTACTACCGCTAGGATCCACCGTAGGACCTGAGGGTTGGGAAAAAAAGATAAAAACAACAGGGTCAGACATAAGTCTGAGTGAGTCCTATAACCCTAACAATACAACCATTAAAGTAATTAGGGTATGACATAAATAAGGTACGGTACCTCTGGGGATAATGACCACACTAAGTAGCCAACAAAACATAGGGTGTACTAAGATAACCGAGAAGACGCTTTTATCCTCCCAAGGATAATTATTAGATTACACCACCCCAGACTTATTCACCCAAGGGTAATTCCTACACTGCACCACACCAGTTCTACCCACCAAGAGTAATTCCTACTTAAAGGTTGATCCCACTAAGTGTACTTAGTAATTTTTACCCGGTAGTTTCTTGTACCCCTACGCAGGTGCCGTCTGCCCCTATTTTTACTAGGTGTACCCACTACCCCCAAGCGATCGGCTCCCTACCGTAGATACCCGTGCTGGTCCCACAAAAGGGGGTGTATCATTCCCCAAAGTGGCTACCATATAATATCACTGTGCACGGCTTTATATCTACACGATGCAACAACGACTTACCAACCAGCCCGGGTCCACACACGCATATGAAACCCGTTGATCCCGCGTTGCCACCGCTAACCCGTTTTGGCCTCTTACAGTCAAGCCCAATATGCGTGTCCCGTCACCCGACTAGAGTCGAGCCTACAAAGATACGTTTGGGATATTGGTTGAAATGGGCCCCCACAAGCTACTACTTAAGCTTGTCGTTTAATCTAGTGCATCCCACTTAACCCTTTAACCATGTCCCCTTACATGTTATAAATCTTGGTTAAGTCCTTTAATCATATTTCAATTGCCACTTAGGGCACCCACTAGATTCCCACATGCCACCCATGGCACTTACTTAACCCCTTAATCATGTTTAATTACATGTTCCACCTTGGTTAAGTATTCTAATCGTATTCTCACATGCAACCCATGGCACTTGCTTAACCTTTTTTTCATGTTTAATTACATGTTCCACCTTGGTTAAGTATTCTAATCGTATTTTTCTATTGCCACCCAAGGCAACCCACTAGTCTCATCATGCCACCCCCAAGGCACCCACTTAACCCCTCATGTCCCACTACATGCTAATATGGTTAAGTGTTTCTTAATTCATTAATTAAGATCATGACCTCATAAAGACCTCCCACATTAGACCGTCTTTTATGACTGCTGGATATGCCGGTTGGTTCCGGGCAGACTTCTGTCATAAAAAGGGCCTAACCTCGTGTCTTTACTTTAATCATGTATTTAATTTATGACTAAGACCTCTCACATTGGGCCAATCATTTGTAGCTGCTGGATGGCCGGTCGGTTCCGGGCAGACTTCCGCTACAAAAGGGTCCAACCTCGTGTCTTAGTTGATTAATTAAACCTAATTAATCACCCCCATATTAATTATCCCTAATTAATATCAAATTTTCCATAACATGGGTAGACCTAACTCAATAGGTAAATTCCCATGGGGTAGACCTAACTCAATAGGTAAATTCCCACTTATGGTAATTTATTTTTATGGTATGCTTAATCATACCCAATCATACTTTTATTAACATATTTATTACCCCATCGTTCCCCACGTAAATCGTTCTCATTTCACGACATAATAAAGGGAAAGATCCATCACAAATATCATGGGTTTAGCATATAACTTTGTCATGGGTTAAGAGGATGTCAACTTGCATATATGAACATATATTAACCCAACTACATATAACCCAAACTTGCATATTATCATACCCATGATTTGCATAACATATGACATATGAGTTTGCATATTATCATACACATATCTTGCATAACATGTTAAACTTGCATATAAGCATCCTCATAACTTGCATAACATGTTAAACATGCATTTAAGCATACACATAACTTGCATAAGCATTCACATACTTGCATGGGCATTCATATACTTGCATAAGCATTCACATACTTGCATATCACATTAAGCTCGCATTTAAGCATATACATAACTTGTATAACATCATGCTCATAACTTGCATAATCTCATAAACTTAACTTGCATAACACTATGCACACAACTTGCATACCCTCATACACATAACTTGCATATGCACATAACTTACATAACATGTTGAGCTTGCATGTAAGCATAACTTGCATAATATGTCGAACTTACATATATGACTTGCATCTTAAAGGAGGGTAAACATGCATAGCATATAAGAGTGCCATCTTGCATATGTATATACCATATTTAAAAGGGTAAACTTGCATATCATGATTTATGCATAATACCAAACACTTAGCATGCATAAAACCACTTACTTATCATGCATAGAATCAAATACTTATTATGCATAAAATCAAATACTTATTATGCATAAAACCAAATACTTATTATGCATAAAATCAAATACTTATTATGCATAAAATCAAATACTTATTATGCATAAAATCAAATACTTATTATGCATAAAACCAAATACTTATTATGCATAAAATCAAATACTTATTATGCATAAAATCAAATACTTATTATGCATAAAATCAAATACTTATTATGCATAAAACCAAATACTTATTATGCATAAAATCAAATACTTATTATGCATAAACCTACCACTTAACTTGCATAAACCCAAACACTTAACATGCATAAAACCCCATACTTAGTATGCATACAATCAAATACTTATCATGCATAACATCAAATACTTTAGCATGAATAACATCAAATACTTAACATGCATAACACCAACTACTTAGCATGCACAAAATCACATGCATAACTTGCATATCATGTTACATATAACTTGCATATATTCTCACATATAGTTTGCATAACATGTCACATATGCATAAATGTTTAACATGGTGTTTTGCATCATAAAACATGGCCTTAACTTGCATTTAACATAAAACTTGCAAATCACATATCATACAAACTTGCATAAATACATTCATCCACAAACATAGCCATGTCTTATCACATCCTACCATAATCAATTTAACAATTGATTATTAAAGCCATAGAAACTCACCAAAACAAGATTAGCAAGTTAAATGAAGCAAATCCCAATGATTAAGTAGAAGAAGATGTAGATTAGCTTGCAAATCCTCTTAGGATTTTTAGTGGAGGCTCTCCAATTTTCTAAGTGGTGGCATAATGGCCTTAGATCTATTTTTTGGTAAGGATAAGGGGGGTATTAGGGTGTATATATAGATTAGTTAGATGTTTTAGGACCATAGGATATACCCTAGAACCAATCCTAGCCTTTAAAGCATGTCTTGGGGAAGAAGTCAAGTGTAGGAACCATTTAGGGCCCAAAAAAAACAGCCCAAAACTCATCCCGGGCCTCAAAACATGAGCAGTTTTTGTTTTTGATTTTTCGTGAAACTTTGACGGGCCATATCTTGGTCATACGGACTCCGATTTACGAAAACTCGGACTCTATTTCGCGTATTTTTCCGAGACGAACGCAATGGCACAGCCCGTTTCCCCTGATTCAGAATATTAAATTTAATTCTGCTCTGATTTATGTTATAACAAGTTATTTAACATACGGGGTGTTACATTCTCCCCTACTTAAAGGATTTCATCCCCGAAATCTCTAAGTCAAGAAGAACGTATCCTACCAACCAAACAACCATCTACTCAACCATCAAACACTGGCATCCATTGTCCTTAAAACAATTTCTAATGATGTATGAGCATATGCAAAAAGTGTGTGTATATGTTCCCTATCTAATGTATGAACATATGCAAACCATGATAGTGCCATGCATCCATTATGTATGCGAGGGAACCCTATCGACACATACAATATCTACATGAGTGCACAATCATTCACCAAAATGCATCATCCATATGATAACACAATCATTATACATCCATAAATATAGCTTCCTACACACAATTTTATGCAATATGCAATATGAAGTGATTGAGCCGATCTAGTGCCTAGAGTGTGTGTATATGCATCCACGAGCAACCACTAGCAAACACTTGCATCCACTTGCATCCATCATACATAACATGTCTCAAACACATGTTTCAACCATAGGTTTACCCTATCTAAAGGTCAAAAGTACTAACGAGAGGACATACTAAGGATAAGATAAGCACAAGATATGTGATGAAGGAGAAGCAAAAGGATATGCCCTCCGAAAGAAAAAGGGTACCTCGAACGCATCTTCGCTTCCGTCTCCCAGGTAGCGTCACTCTCTTCATCTCCCCTTTGTACTTTGACTAGTTGAACCTCTCTGTTTCTCAGCTTCCAAATCTCTGACCCAAGGATGCAAGTAGGAGCTCGTCGAATCGTCGCATCACGCTCTGCTTCCACTTCTCTAAGCAAACTCGGCTCTACCACCTCTGCGGTCTCATGTAGGCACTTCCTCCCATAGAATACATCACTAAGTCTGTCGGGCAACTCCGCCAATGGAAGATGCTCCTCCCATGTACCTCCAAAATCCAAGATACATAGCCTCAAAAGGTCTTCTAAAATATGATTCACCCTCTCGGTCTGGCCGTCCGTCTGAGGATGATATGCGGTACTCAAACGCAACTGAGTCCCTACCGCCTTTTGCAAACTCTTCCAAAACTCTCTAGTGAAGATAGGATCTCGATCACTCACTATACTGGAGGGTACCCGATGCAATCGAACTATCTCTCAAAGATATACAAAAGCTAGCCATGGAGCAGTCCACTTACTCTTCACAGGTATGAAATGGGTGTTCTTAGTAAGTCTGTCTACCACCACCCAAATTCCTGTATTACTCTTTCTCGATCTGGGTAACCTGTCAATAAAATCCAACGAGGCGCTGTCCCACTTTCATTGCGGAACCTCCAATGGGTGAAGCAACCCACCCGGTTTCTTTCGCTCCGTCTTAACTCGTTGGCACACCAAGCATCGAGCGACATGCTCGGCCACATCTTTCTTCATACCGGCCCAGAAGAAAGCCCTCTTCATGTCTTGGTACATCTTACCCCCACCGGGATGAATGGTCATCCTAAAACGGTGTGCGTCATCAAGAATAGCCTTCCTCAAACCCTCGTCCTGCGGTACACAAAGTCTACCGTCTCTACGCAAACACCCTCTATCTCTAAGGTGTACCTACTCAAATGGCTGGACGACTCCCCCCTTATGAGCTTCTCTACTAACTCAACCAACTGTGGGTCGCCCCTCTGTGCTTCTCCAATCCGCCCCAAAAGAGTAGGTCTAACTTCCAAAGAAGCTAGCAAACCGGGTACAAAGTCAACGGAAGGTCTAAAGTCAAACTTAGAAATAAACTCTAAGCTCCGTCGTTCAACGAACAATGAACTCAAGGACAACCTTTTTCTACTTAAGGTGTCTGCTACCATGTTACCCTTACTCATAGAATGCTAAAGATCCCATCCACTTTTGCTGTCCTAAGACTATGCGCTCGAAGAGTCTCCAACACTTCCCTAAGATGTAGGGCATGCTCTTCTCCACCAGAATATCATCCAAGATCATCATAACCATCTCCCACGCAGACCACCCTAGTCGAATTCGGCATCCCCCAAATGCAAGCCCCAAAGGCCTAAACCAATATCAGACAAACACCCAAGGGATACCTCCTTCGAATTCAGACGACCTACGTGAGACGGTACTAGTAAAAATGGCTAAATAATTAAGCCCTTGACCAATTCTGGATGTTCTCGCCAGTCTCGCTCCAAAACCGTCGTTTATCCTATACTGGCCCTGCTCAGCCTATTGAGCACATACGAAAACTTATTTCGCTCCTAGAAAAGACCCAGATGTCATCTACAAAGACCATCACGAACTTATTTAGGTACTCCCTGAACACCCTTCTCAACAAAGTATGCGGGGGCGTTCGTCAAACCCAATGGCATCACCAGCCACTCATAAAAGAAAACATCCGGAGTCCTAAAGGTAGTCTTTTCTATGCTATCCTCAGCCACTCTCAACTGATGAACTTCCGTGGTTGAGTCCACTACTAAAACACTGAGGCGCCAACCAACTGATCAAAGAGATCATCAATCCTTGGCAATGGGTGTCTATTCTTCTTTGTGAGTTTCTTTAGTTCTCTTTAGCCTACACAAAGTCTGAGGGACCCATCCGCCTTCATAACAAAAACTACTGGAGCGCCCCACTCCGGTATACTTCGTCTTATGAACCCTTTCTCAAGCAAATCGCCTACTTACTTATGGAGTTCCCTCCTCTCACTAGGAGCCATGTGGCACACTGGCCAAGATACTGGTTTGGCCTTATCCACCAGATATATTCGGAAGTCAATCTCCCGCTTCGGAGGTAAGCCCTTCACCTCCTCAAACACATCCGGGTATTCCCGGACCGCTCTAACAGATCGCAGACTCTAGACCAACGTGTCAGGCGATTCTAGATACCTTAGCATAACAGATTCTATGGGATTACAAGAGATCTCGAGAGTGTTACTTAGGCGGCCCATAAGCCTAACAACTCTCCCTTCAAAATGAAGAACAGCACTCCTACTGGATAACCAGTTCATGCCCAAAATTAACCCATAGCCCGTGAAGCCCAACAAGCATCACATCTAAACTCAACGCTAAGTATAGAAACTTTCAAACCCAAACATATCATGGAGCCCCAACTGGGTTTGAAACAACTAAGGGATCATCTACCAAACTGGTGTCTAAGTGCAGTGACTCAACTATCAATGGTGAGATAAACGAACTCGATATATCAGGATCAAATAAAGTTTGAATTGGATAATAAAGAAATCCAAATTCCAACCTAGACGGTCTTATCCCCACCTGGTATCCTAGTCGTGAGGGAATACAACTACCCTCCAGAAGATTCCATACCTTGCCCTTGCTTCTTTGAACAATCCTAATAAGGTGTCCTATTCCTCTTAAAAGGATAACCACTTGCCTTCTTCTTCCCTATTCTCCACTCGTAACCTCCCACCAATGAGGTTTCATCTTTCATTAACCAAACAACTATTTGAGCCTTCCTCCCATCGTTTATCCAATAGATACCTACCAGTCCTCCTCCTTCTTGAACCAACTTCTAATCCGACTAACGTCTAAGTCCCTTGAAGTGGTTTTCCATCCTTATCTATCTTAGAAAGATCATCTATACGCGGAGGGGAAACTCAAAACGAGAGAAAGGAAGAGATTCAAAATGGAGAATTCGAAAGATATAGATATGGCTATTGGGGATTATGCTTTCCTTTCAAAAACTTTTCTCTTAAAAGACATGTTTTTGAAAATACTCCTTTCCAAAAATGTTTTAGAAAAATAGTTTTCTAAAAATTTTATCTGTTCTGGTAACCTTTGCTCTGATACCACGTGTAACACCCCACACCCGCTATAGTCACTCACTAAGGGAATGCCATAGCATCGGTGGAGTATTTTAGTGAATATAGAACAGAAAAATTACAACAAGACAGGTATAAATAGTACTTGAAATTTTAAAACATCATCTCATAACAGCGGAAATAAACATGTCTGGTTACATCATAAAACCACGATAAAAGTCAAGTACAATATTCATCAAAATAAAGAAGTACATAATCCCACTCTCTCATACAATAGCCATAAGAAAAGAAAAGATAACTGGATAACTGGAGCTTTACATCTATCCAAGCTCCTCAAGACTGGAAACAGAAATCCGATCAAGCTCTACTACCGCTAGGATCCACCGTAGGACCTGAGGGTTGGGAAAAAAAGATAAAAACAACGGGGTCAGACATAAGTCTGAGTGAGTCCTATAACCCTAACAATACAACCATTAAAGTAATTAGGGTATGACATAAATAAGGTACGGTACCTCTGGGGATAATGACCACACTAAGTAGCCAACAAAACATAGGGTGTACTAAGATAACCGAGAAGACGCTTTTATCCTCCCAAGGATAATTATTAGATTACACCACCCCAGACTTATTCACCCAAGGGTAATTCCTACACTGCACCACACCAGTTCTACCCACCAAGAGTAATTCCTACTTAAAGGTTGATCCCACTAAGTGTACTTAGTAATTTTTACCCGGTAGTTTCTTGTACCCCTACGCAGGTGCCGTCTGCCCCTATTTTTACTAGGTGTACCCACTACCCCCAAGCGATCGGCTCCCTACCGTAGATACCCGTGCTGGTCCCACAAAAGGGGGTGTATCATTCCCCAAAGTGGCTACCATATAATATCACTGTGCACGGCTTTATATCTACACGATGCAACAACGACTTACCAACCAGCCCGGGTCCACACACGCATATGAAACCCGTTGATCCCGCGTTGCCACCGCTAACCCGTTTTGGCCTCTTACAGTCAAGCCCAATATGCGTGTCCCGTCACCCGACTAGAGTCGAGCCTACAAAGATACGTTTGGGATATTGGTTGAAATGGGCCCCCACAAGCTACTACTTAAGCTTGTCGTTTAATCTAGTGCATCCCACTTAACCCTTTAACCATGTCCCCTTACATGTTATAAATCTTGGTTAAGTCCTTTAATCATATTTCAATTGCCACTTAGGGCACCCACTAGATTCCCACATGCCACCCATGGCACTTACTTAACCCCTTAATCATGTTTAATTACATGTTCCACCTTGGTTAAGTATTCTAATCGTATTCTCACATGCCACCCATGGCACTTGCTTAACCTTTTTTTCATGTTTAATTACATGTTCCACCTTGGTTAAGTATTCTAATCGTATTTTTCTATTGCCACCCAAGGCAACCCACTAGTCTCATCATGCCACCCCAAGGCACCCACTTAACCCCTCATGTCCCACTACATGCTAATATAGTTAAGTGTTTCTTAATTCATTAATTAAGATCATGACCTCATAAAGACCTCCCACATTAGACCGTCTTTTATGACTGCTGGATATGCCGGTTGGTTCCGGGCAGACTTCTGTCATAAAAAGGGCCTAACCTCGTGTCTTTACTTTAATCATGTATTTAATTTATGACTAAGACCTCTCACATTGGGCCAATCATTTGTAGCTGCTGGATGGCCGGTCGGTTCCGGGCAGACTTCCGCTACAAAAGGGTCCAACCTCGTGTCTTAGTTGATTAATTAAACCTAATTAATCACCCCCATATTAATTATCCCTAATTAATATCAAATTTTCCATAACATGGGTAGACCTAACTCAATAGGTAAATTCCCATGGGGTAGACCTAACTCAATAGGTAAATTCCCACTTATGGTAATTTATTTTTATGGTATGCTTAATCATACCCAATCATACTTTTATTAACATATTTATTACCCCATCGTTCCCCACGTAAATCGTTCTCATATCACGACATAATAAAGGGAAAGATCCATCACAAATATCATGGGTTTAGCATATAACTTTGTCATGGGTTAAGAGGATGTCAACTTGCATATATGAACATATATTAACCCAATTACATATAACCCAAACTTGCATATTATCATACCCATGATTTGCATAACATATGACATATGAGTTTGCATATTATCATACACATATCTTGCATAACATGTTAAACTTGCATATAAGCATCCTCATAACTTGCATAACATGTTAAACATGCATTTAAGCATACACATAACTTGCATAAGCATTCACATACTTGCATGGGCATTCATATACTTGCATAAGCATTCACATACTTGCATATCACATTAAGCTCGCATTTAAGCATATACATAACTTGTATAACATTATGCTCATAACTTGCATAATCTCATAAACTTAACTTGCATAACACTATGCACACAACTTGCATACCCTCATACACATAACTTGCATATGCACATAACTTACATAACATGTTGAGCTTGCATGTAAGCATAACTTGCATAATATGTCGAACTTACATATATGACTTGCATCTTAAAGGAGGGTAAACATGCATAGCATATAAGAGTGCCATCTTGCATATGTATATACCATATTTAAAAGGGTAAACTTGCATATCATGATTTATGCATAATACCAAACACTTAGCATGCATAAAACCACTTACTTATCATGCATAGAATCAAATACTTATTATGCATAAAATCAAATACTTATTATGCATAAAACCAAATACTTATTATGCATAAAATCAAATACTTATTATGCATAAAATCAAATACTTATTATGCATAAAATCAAATACTTATTATGCATAAAACCAAATACTTATTATGCATAAAATCAAATACTTATTATGCATAAAATCAAATACTTATTATGCATAAAATCAAATACTTATTATGCATAAAACCAAATACTTATTATGCATAAAATCAAATACTTATTATGCATAAACCTACCACTTAACTTGCATAAACCCAAACACTTAACATGCATAAAACCCCATACTTAGTATGCATACAATCAAATACTTATCATGCATAACATCAAATACTTTAGCATGAATAACATCAAATACTTAACATGCATAACACCAACTACTTAGCATGCACAAAATCACATGCATAACTTGCATATCATGTTACATATAACTTGCATATATTCTCACATATAGTTTGCATAACATGTCACATATGCATAAATGTTTAACATGGTGTTTTGCATCATAAAACATGGCCTTAACTTGCATTTAACATAAAACTTGCAAATCACATATCATACAAACTTGCATAAATACATTCATCCACAAACATAGCCATGTCTTATCACATCCTACCATAATCAATTTAACAATTGATTATTAAAGCCATAGAAACTCACCAAAACAAGATTAGCAAGTTAAATGAAGCAAATCCCAATGATTAAGTAGAAGAAGATGTAGATTAGCTTGCAAATCCTCTTAGGATTTTTAGTGGAGGCTCTCCAATTTTCTAAGTGGTGGCATAATGGCCTTAGATCTATTTTTTGGTAAGGATAAGGGGGGTATTAGGGTGTATATATAGATTAGTTAGATGTTTTAGGACCATAGGATATACCCTAGAACCAATCCTAGCCTTTAAAGCATGTCTTGGGGAAGAAGTCAAGTGTAGGAACCATTTAGGGCCCAAAAAAAACAGCCCAAAACTCATCCCGGGCCTCAAAACATGAGCAGTTTTTGTTTTTGATTTTTCGTGAAACTTTGACGGGCCATATCTTGGTCATACGGACTCCGATTTACGAAAACTCGGACTCTATTTCGCGTATTTTTCCGAGACGAACGCAATGGCACAGCCCGTTTCCCCTGATTCAGAATATTAAATTTAATTCTGCTCTGATTTATGTTATAACAAGTTATTTAACATACGGGGTGTTACAGAGGTGGTTGCGGCCGGAGCTGGTGGTGGCAGTGGAGGAGGGGTGGCAGCGGCGGCGGGAAGGTAGAGGCCATTTTTGAGTTTTTTGAAGAGGAAGAGAGAAGTGAAATTATGAAATAGAAAAGGAGGAAAAGCGATTATATGCTAGTTTCTCGCCTATCGTCCAAACGCCGACGATATCCAATTGTCGCGGATTTTGGACACGACATAGTAGACGTGAAGAAGAATCCAACGAAATAAGTTTCGTCGAATTCCGAGTTCGTTTGACCGTCCGATAAAATTCACGAGTATGCTCAGATATTGCTCAAAATTGCGATTTTGGTGTACCTTTTCTTCTTGCACGCTCACAGGCTAACTCCAAAAATCATGCCCTCTTGGATTTACCATTATTAGACGATACGAATCCAAAAAAAAAATGAAATCGAATTCTGAGGTCGTATCAATAACGTTCCTTTGTAAAGTGACTGCCTGTTTTACTCTGAACTATTTTAGCTCGCACGACCACATACTAACTCCGTTCGACGAGCCCTTTGGAACCCAACAATGATTTTTCATTATGAATCCAGAAAAATTTATCTCGTCGAATTCTGAGCTCGTATGCAAAATTTCACTTTTTAAGGGCAATGTTTTGCTAACCGAAAAGCTCCAACCAATTGCCACTATTACGGATATCGAAATATATCGAAGCTTATACTTTTCGGAGTTCTAAACGACATTTTGAACTCAATGGAAATGGTTCCGAGTCCAAATTCATCCGTATGAAAAATGTGACGTTTTGCGCCATATATAATTTCCATAGCGATTATTCTAAATTTTAAACTAGACATATCTTACACTCTATAAAGTGAAATCTCAGTTTCGTACCTTAGTTAGAAAGAAATAGTTAATCAGATTCAAGTATTTCTTGTTTCGTTCAATTCTGACTTATATTGAATTATGTATGTTCAATTGAAATTCGAAATAGAATTTTCAAACAACCGTGCCATTTCAGGCTCGTTATATAATTAAAATTAATTATTCATTTTAACTACATCGAAAATAAATTTTCTGTCGTTATTATATAAAATAATTCATTTTAAATAACCAAAATTCATAAAAATTGTCGAAATAAAATTTTTAAATTGGCTCAGAATTTCTGGTTGTTACATTAATGTTATGTTATAAAATATATGTTTTTAGGATTTAAAGCATGATTATGAAAAGGACATTTTTAATTTACAATTTACAATTTAGTTGTAAATAAAAATATGATACTAGAAACATGATGAAAAAAAAAAGCATGAATGTAAAAGACACATTTTTGTTTGCAAATTAGATGCAAATAAAACATGGAATTAAAAAGGATATTTTATTCACATATTAGATGTGAATAAAGACATGAATTTTAAAAAGGTTATTTTATTCACATTTTAGATGGGAATAAAAACTTAGACTTAAAAGCATACTTTTAAGTACATTCTTGTACCCAAAAAAACAAGATTAGAAAAAGTGAATTTTTATTTGCAAACTAGTTGCAAATAAAAACATGAATTTAAGAAAGTACATTTTTATTTGTGAATTAGTTACGAATAAAAACAAGATTAGAAAAAGTGATTTTTATTTGCAAACTAATTGTGAATAAAAACATGAATTTAAAAAGGACATTTTTATTTGTATTTTATATGTAAATAAAAACATGAATTTAAAAAAAGACATTTTTATTTACATTTTATATGTAAATAAAAACATGAATTTAAAAAGGACATTTTTATTTACATTTTATATGTGAATAAAAACATGAATTTAAAAAGGATAAAAATAAAGTGACATCTTTATTTACATTGTAGATGTAGATAAAAAGAATATATTTTTAAGTGACACCTTTTACATTTCTACATGTAAATAAAAAGAAAGAAAAAGAAGGATAAAAAGAGGGGATTATGAAAAGTACATTTTTATTTGCGATTTACATGAAAATAAAAATATGATTTAATAAAGTACATTTTTAATTACAGTTTAGGTGTAATTAAAAACATAGAAACAAAGTTGGCATTTTTAACTACAATTTAGGTGTAATTAAAAACATAGAAATAAAGTTGGTATTTAAAATTATATTTTAGATGTAATACATGAAATTACATTGTAGAAGCGATAAAAATGATAGAATTAATAGTATATTTTTATCGTCATTTTAGATGCGATAAAAATGATAGAATTAAAAAGTATATTTTTATCGTCATTTTAGATGTGATAGAAAGGATAGATTTTAAAATTACCTTTTAGATGTAATTGATGGAAAGTAGTTGAAATCGCCAACGATATATAATTTATATATATATATATATATATATATATATAAATTATAAATTTAAACGAGTCGCGCACGGCAGTTCGCGTTTCAGCAATCGTAACTTTAAACGGTTATACCGAAATATACGACCGTCTGATTTTCCCAAAACTGGAACCGTTCGGACCACTTTGGGAAGATCTTTCCAACGATATAAACTTCGTCAGAATCCAACAGTTAGATTTCAAGATATGTGTACATCAAATTTTGGTAAAAACAGTGCCAGGATCGCCCATTGACCCGAAGCGTTGTTTAATTATAATTGAGCTATTTTAAGTAAATAAAAATAGCGGTAAATCGTTACAAATAAATATTAACAATATGAAATGATTTGAATGATAATTATGTGAAGATTATTTGGAAAGACCGAGTTTAACTCAGTTCAAATAATTACATGACGATTAAATCGAAAATATAGAAGACGGTGATTGAAGAACGGCGATCTTCACATCGAATGGACGACGATTACTGATGCCTTGGACTGACTTGATCCCAGGAAGGGGTTAAAGTAGTAGTTGTTCGGACGTATGGGTTGATTGCCCGGATAGTTCAGAACCTCTTAGGTGTCTCCGGTTTCGTTCAGACCCAGAACGGACTTGTAAATGGATACGTATCTGACGTTGGAATTCATTTCATGTATTTAAATTGATTTCTATTTAATATATAATTGTTTGGTGGCAGAGAATTTATTCTCTTTCTTAACACTCTATTATATATTGATGGTTGTCGATCGCATGGCGTGAATTGTCAATGTGCCACGCCAAGATATAAAAGATCAAGGCTTTTGTTGAAAAGAAGGCCTTGTGGTTGATGATCAAAGCACGTCCTGTTTAGGCGTAGCTTTTGGTATAGCGCGACTTCGCGAGCCTCACACCCCGGTATAAGTCAAAAACGGGATACGGACCGTAGGGAGTGCACACGTTTCTTTCTAGCTAGAGTGGTGTCAGGGACCTACCAGCGCTGACATTTTACTTATGTGGATGATGGATTATGAGGTACCTCGGATATATAGGTTGTTAGTGACCATATGGAGGTTCAAAGGAACCGAGAAACGTGTGTTCAAGCATAATTAATCCACTTTCGACAGGTCTGCACCGGCCCTACCGCATCCAAGGGTTCACTGCGGGGGATCCTAAGGCATTTGCTAGAGTGTCTCGAATCGGAGAGGACGATCCCTAGCCTCGATTTCATGATGGAAACCCAATTTCCAATACAACACCATGTGGTTTTCATTGTAGAACTTGTGTGGCGACATAGTTGAATGGGGTACTATGCCATCTATGATTGATACATTATGATTGAAAATGTTTTTATTAAAACATATACACACTAATATCAAATCTGTTTTATCGTATCAAGCATCTTTTGACCATTATAAGGTAAAACTCTATCATCCGGTTTGCGTTGCATTGTGTGATGGGACTTGAGTCTTACAATGATTTCATTTTTCAAAAGACATTGTGTTATTTTATATAAAATTTATTCTATCATCCACTGGCAATCCAATGGAGTAAACCTGTTCCGCGTTAGCGGCATGGTCCCGTGATTTGCCATATTGTTAGTTAGTGTGGAAAGATTTCTCATACCATTCCAATGACCAACCTATTGTTTGTTTCACTGGAAAACTCGGTTGCCCATATTTTCCACACGGGCAAAAACGACCCAAACTTCCACGGTAAGGAAAGCACGGATTGCTTTGAGGACAAGACAAATCAGAACACAAACAGAAGAACATTTCATTGCTTATTACAACAATTTACATCAGAGTACGAGAATATACGGAGTATACACAAATAATATACATTTGAAAAATATCAGAGATTCAAATACATTACTGCAGCGGAAAAATAATACAAAGTACAACTGAAAGATATACACGGATACAAAGCTTTCCGAATATCAATGCAGCTGTAGACCAGAGTCCTATGAATATAAATCTGCAAAACCAAAACTCCTAGCTGCCCGCGCGGAAAATATGGGCACCCAGAGATTAGGTTAAAACAATAAACTCCAAGTCAGTCATGGGACTAGTGTGTGAACTAAAACAGTTATTAATCTTTATTTTAAAGTTAGAAAAATCAAGGGACCACGCCGTATAACACAGAACGGGTTTCCTCCCAAGAATACCAGTGCATATAATCAACAGCGCTATGCTAAATAAAGAACAATGAAGCTATTATATGACCCAGGTCCCATCACACAATGCAACGCAAGCCGGAGGATAGGGTTTTTACCTTATAATAGCCAAGCGTGCTTGGTACGTGAAATTTCATGATTTATTATTACTATAAGTGTATAGTGTCAAAAACAATTTCAATCATAAATATCAATCATAGACGGCATGAGTGCCCCATCCCACTTTGTCGCCATACTAGGCTCTACAAATAAAACCGCAAAATGTCGTATTGGAAGTTGGATTTCCATCTGTGAACCGAGGCAAAAGATAGTCCTAGCCAATTCGAGACTGTCTAGCCCGATCCTGAGGAATAGCCGCAACTGCCCCTTGGATCGTCAGGGTCGGTCCACTCGATGTGGATTAAAGTTAGACCCTGGACATTGCGTTTCCCCGCCCTATGGGGCGTAAATGAGCCAACGAATGACTCCATCGATTCGAGAACGACCGATATATCCGAGGTGCCTCACAACAGCAACAACCACACAGGTGAAAATAATATAAATGCTAGCCAGTTTAAGCACTGACACCACCTCTAACTAGATAGAAACGCATGCCCTCCCTGAGGCCCGTCTCCCGTTTTTGGTTCACACTGGGATGTGAGGATCGCGAATTAATGTTACACAAAGCGATGCCACAAAGGTTGTGCTTTGATCATCAACCACAAGACTCTGCTTTTCAACAGAAGCCCTGATCATTTTCCACTTAGGCATTCCACACAGGCAATTCACTCCACGCGACTGATTCCTATCGATATACAACCTCTGATCCCATACGTCTCAGAGAAGAGTGAAGTAAGAGAATAAATTCTCCTTACCAGAAAGATGTATATTTAATAGATATCAATCAACACAGAGCAAAATCCAATGCCAGACACACAGTCCGTACAAGTTCGTTCTAGGTTTGAATGAAACCGTAGGCACTTTCCTTGCATATCTGTCGATCTCTAAGTACATCTGGACGATCACCAACTGATTCCCTCCTCTTGGGTGTACAGCCCAATCAAGATCATCAGTAATCACCTAAACGATGTGAAGACCTCCGGTTTTCAACCACCGTCTTCATCTTTGACTTATCGTCGAATCGGTTATTTAGAATGGGTATAAACCCGGCCTTTCCGAATAACCAGCGTATATAATAAACAAGTGTTACACAAACACAACATACGCCTCATTCCAATACAGAATATTCTTTTATTCAAATATTCACATCATTAGGGAATAGGTTCCCATTAATTTTATCAAAGATAAATTCTTTAAAATTTATTCTTTAATCTTCCTTTGGATATCATTTCAAACCATGTTAAGGTTTTCCAAACTAGTCGGGATTAGCGAACCACACCGAAGTAATTATTTATTTTTATTTCCCAATCTCAACCTATTCATCCCATGGAGCAAGACTGGTAATACTCCATATCTAACACCATGGTGTTATCGGTAAAATTAATTACCATTTCACGTTCAAATCTAGTTAAAGATTTAACTATCGTTTGGAGCAAAACTGGTGATACTCTATTCTCGATCATTTCAATCTAATTGAAGATTCATTAAAACTCCACTTAGTTTTAATCTTTAACTGGGTTAAAGAACAGGTGTTACTCAAAACACCGCTCACGATAAACCCAAAAACCCATTTTAAATTCAATTCCAATTAAATACTAATTAACTGGACAATTTCACTAAATCTTAATTAAAAGATTTATTCATTTCTAAACAGGGTTCAAGAACAGTGTTATTTAAGACACCATTCACGATGAACCCAAAATCCCATTTGATATTAAATACAAGGCTCTGGATAGAAAATATATCGGCTTATATTCAATAACAAATTCTGAAACCAACAAATATCGTATTAGAAATAACGATATAAATATATCTTTCAAATTTTCACAACCATATCTGTGTAATCACGAAATCCAACATCGAAATATTCCGACGATAATTTCGATTCAAATCCACTCCAATACGTATATTGGAAATCCTGATTATTTTTAAAACCGCTTCTAATCCAATTTATATATTTAAAAATATTGGATTTTAATTCTAGTTCATATCTAGTTCATTTCGATAAAAATATATTTTTATCCTTTCAAATAGGGAATTTTTCATCCTAGTTCTTTCCAATTCATATATTATGATTTTACACGAATTATCGATATTTTTAATAATTTTATCAAGGCCCGTACAGTCGATTTCCAATAACGGTCGTCGAACTGCACTTACAATGACCTTTTCCAAATTAAATTTGGACTTATTTCCAAATCCAACCATTAGATTTCAAATTTCTAATATTCATTGGAAAGCTCTTTTCGATACGAACCCAACGGTCCCGGTTCCAGGAGAATCTGACGGTCGGATCTCCCATAACGTCAATTCGAAGTCAATGGTCGAAATTCGCGAACTGCCACGACGCGGCGCGTTCTATTCAGGAAATTTAATATATATAATATATATATATATTATATATTTCGTCGATTTCCTTTCAAAACGTATTTTATAAATTGTTTTAAATTCGTTTTCAAAACAATTTCAACTTCATATTCAATTTTGAACCAAATTGAATATTCCATATCACTAATATATAAACAATAATATTTTCAAAACGTTATATTTTGAAATCACTTATTTTTCGATATTCAAATAAAATCGATCTAAATATCGTTCGCATCAAAATGGCGCAAATCTAATCAACACGGCTTTATATATTTTAACAACTTCGTTATTCTATTCAACAAATGAATATTATCTTCAACACATGAATATTTATTACTTCGTACTTACAATAAAAATGTGAATTTTATTGTATAATATTTCGTTCAATACATGAATGGTTTCAACACATGAATATTCTCAACACATGAGTATTGTGAACACATGACTATTTTGTTTATTTAATATATTGGATAAAATTGTGATCTTTATCGTTTAGAGATTTTTACTCAACACATGAATTTTCCTTTATTCAACACATGAATTTTCTTTTATTCAACACATGAATATATAATTTATTCAACACGTGAATATTTATTTTATTTTCTAAATTGGAATGAGACCCAGTCAACTACCATATAATGTTATTTATATGGATTCCAAACAACACATGTATATGATAGCAACGATAAATAATCAAACATCATCCAAAGTGCACAATACAACTGTTTGTCAACCTATCGATCGACATACAACTATACAATTGGGACTAGTGTATGTCAAATATCATCCCAATACCCGTTTGGGGTTTCATTTCAACAAACACATATTTTATTTGTGCAGTTGGACGACATGTAAAATTTATCGTCCCAATCAATATCAGTCAAATCAGTGTACATAAACAAATCGTCTGATTTGTAAATGAATATTTCATTTTATTCACACACACGTTAAAAATTATATTTTTAACGATAAAATATTTTATTCAACCTATGAATATTCTATTCAGTTCATTTATTCAATAAAATGATCTTTTTATTTTTCTAACTTATTTTAGAAAATTTCGGCGGCATAACGGCACGATACTAGAAACGGGACAAGGCCTAGCCTTATCCTCAGTCTAATAATGGCCTACGCCATACACATACCAATCTAATCAATTCCATTTCACCCAAACAACCAAATCCAAACCAATAATTCAATCAACTACACAACCAAACAAACAATTCGTCCATGGTCTGTGGACGACGGGTGTCGGGTGCTACTAAGCACCGTCAACATTCTAGTATATATATTTTACTAGAAATAAATTAAAGTGAGAAGTTCTCACCTAAGAGCTAAACCAAACGCCGCGACTCTTCTTATGTAGAAAATCTTCGTTGTGTTTCCAACGTAATATGTTTTCACACAGTTTGCATTAAAAATCATATTTTTAATTCGCTACATATATCAGAAAGTTCATATTTTTCTTTGTTTACTTACATAAGAAAGTTCATATTTTTCTTTGCTTACTTTCCATATAAAAATCACATTTTTACCTGGTTGTTATGCATACAAAAATCACTCCTTTATATGGTATTCATATACGTAAAAATCAAATCTTTATACAAAGATTTCTCTATAAAAATCCTACTTTTTATGAACTAAAATTATATTTTTAACCACATAAAAATCATCTCTTTTCGCATTTAAAATCTAAACTTTATGCGATTAAAAATAGTAAATTCATACGAATAAAAATATTAACTTTCTATGATTAAAAATATAAACTTTCTACGCTTAAAAATGTAATATTTCTATGATTAAAGATCATTTCTTTTTATGATAAAAATCATTCCTTTTCTAATATAAAAATCATTCCTTTTTGCGGTTAAACATAAATAAAAATCCTATACTTTTTATAAAAGAAAAATCTCAGATTTTTATATATTAAATAATAATAAAAACTAAAAACTCACTGAAATTCGGTTTTGTTCGAACTCGTCTTCATGTTCTTGCTCAACTCCAGGCCATTTGAAGTGCTCAAATCAACATCGTCACCTTAGGGTTTCAGCTCGCAGGTGGGGGGCGGCTTCAGGGAAGTGCGCAGCTTCAAGTGCGGTCGCGGATCTAGGTGGGTGCGCTGGTTGGTGCTGGTGGCTCGGAGGGTTGGGCCCCGTTGATTTGGGCTCACGCAGAGAAGATGAGGGGAGTGGGAAGGATAGAGGCGTCGAAGGGGAAGGGGGGTCCGCCGGAGTTGGCTGGCGGCGGGGGTTGGGCGCGACGTCGCCTGAGGGGGCACGAGGTCGGGGTGGCTACGGGATCCGTGGGTTTCCCTATTTTTTTTTATATTGTTAATCGATTTTGAAAGAGAAAGAGGGAGGGGGTTGACCGGGTAATGGGTGGAAAAAGGGGCTTTTATAAAAATATATTTAATTTATTAATTTTCCCCAAAAAGTAACTTTTTATTTCGACCTCCAAACGAGGTCCACCGACTGTCGTCTATAACTAATTACCCCCATTCCGAACGCAATGGGATATGTCCCGTAAGCCAATTCGGCCGTTACAATCAGTTTTCGTTAAAACTAAAATATAAATTAATATAACGTTCAAAATTGATTTCAACGTACATTTTAATTTACCGGACCCACATACGAACTCTAAAAATTCTAGAAAAATTATTTCTAGCTTCGTATTGACGATACGGTCCTAAAAAAACTGATTTCGTTGAATTCTGAGACCATTTGAAAAATGGCCATTTTCTAGTCGATTAAATTCAACTAAAATTGGTCAAACGCGTTTTCTTCTCCCACACTCACATATTGATTCAGAAAATTATGCAAATTGGAATCTAGCAATTATTTGACATCCTGGATCCCAAAAAAGTGGTTTCGTCGAAAACGAAGGTCGTTTGCAAAATTTCCATTTTTAAGGGCTTTTATATATATTAAAATATATATAAATTCCACCGCGACTTTTCTGAATTTTAAACTGGACATATCTCACAATCTATAAAGTGAAATCTCAGTTTCTTAGATTCGTTAGAAAGATATCATCAAACAAATTCAAATATTTCTTGTTTTGTTCGATTCTAACTTATATTGAATTCTGTATATTCATTTGAAATTTGAAATGGAATTTTCGAACTGTCGCGCCATTTCAGGCTCGTTATATAATTAAAATAAATTTATTCGTTTTAACTTCGTCGAAAATAAATTTTTCGTAGTTGTTATTTAAAATAATTCATTTTAAATATTCAAAATTCTTTAAATTAGCCAAAATAAAAATTTTAGATTGGCTAAGAATTTCCGGGTTGTTACATTCTCCCACACTTAAAATCTTTTCGTCCTCGTAAAGGAATGAAGCTGAAAGTTGTTTAACTAACCAAATTAACTTCCATTATTTTCATTACGGCTTAAGTTCTTCAACTTTTGAGTTTCTTAGAACTTTTCAAATTTTTGGCTAACACCCTTAATTTTCGAAAAATTTCGCCGTAACCTCCCCTGCACCGGGAGCATCAGGATATTTCAAATAGCCTCCCATGGCCCTCAGATCTCAAAAAGAAAAAGAAACAGCCAAGTGGTTAGCCAGTCGGCTCATAAAATCATCAAAAACCCCAAGAAATACAATAAACATGTAGCTATTTGACGGGCAAAAAATTTTATTCCTCTTCTCTAGCCTCCTACCATGACATGTTCAATGTATACACATGTACATATATGCAAATGCAATAAATTTTCAATACAGTTCAATATTTGGTACAATTTGGCTTAATGGTTCAAAATTTTAAGTAATCAAACCAATAATCAAACAACACAATCATCAATCAATTAGTTGATTAACGTTTCAAATTCATCATAATTTTTTTTATACAGTCAAAAATCCAATTTTTGATGCCAAGTCACACAATAAATTTTATCTAAGTTTTAGTTCTCACACCAGCCAATTGGAAATATATAGATATCCCACTTTCGAATACTCGAACATAAATGCTGATGATGTCATGCTCACCATCAGAATCATGTTCGGACAACTAGAGCGTGATTCTATATCTATCCAGTATATTTGAGACTTCAAATACACGCTAGCTAGGCGTATATGCAAAATCTCAATATACTCAATTGTCCAAATCAATATAAATAAAATATTCAAATTCGAATAACTGAATTGAATTTTCAAAACAAAATTTGTTTTAAACTTTATTTTAAAAATTTCACTCTTTTCACTCGTTCTAGGATACTGTTATCCTATCTCTAACAAGTAATTCTTATTGGATATTACTAATCCAATCTCTGATGAATTCTTTTGTTCGATTCTAATATGTTTTGTTCTCGAGCTTTGTAAACCAAAGCTTTGATACCAACTAAAACGACTTCCCCGGTAAGGAAAGCACGGATTGCTTTGAGGACAAGACGAATCAGAACACAAACAGAAGAACATTTCATTGCTTATTACAACAATTTACATCAGAGTACGAGAATATATAGAGTATACACAAATAATATACATTTGACAAATATCAGAGATTCAAATACATTACTGCAACGGAAAAATAATACAAAGTACAACTATGTTGTATTGGAAGTTGGATTTCCATCTGTGAACCGAGGCAAAAGATAGTCCTCACCGATTCGAGACTGTCTTGCCCGAGCCTCAGAAACAGCCGCAACTGCCCCTTGGACCGTCAGGCTCGGTCCACTCGATGTGGATTAAATTTAGACCCTGGACACTGCGTTTCCCCGCCCTATGGGGCGTAAATGAGCCAACGAATGACTCCATCGGTTCGAGAATGACTAATATATCCGAGGCGCCTCGCAACAACAACAACCACACAGGTGAAAATAATATAAATGTCAGCAAGTTTAAGCACTGACACCACCTCTAACTAGAAAGAAACGCATGCCTTCCCTGAGGTCCATCTCCCGTTTTTGGTTCACACCGGGATGTGAGGCTCGCGAATTAACGTTACACAAAGCGATGCCACAAAAGCCGTGCTTTGATCAACCACAAGACTCTTCTTTTCAACAGAAGCCTTGATCATTTGCCACTTAGGCATACCACATAGGCAATTCACTCCATGCGACTGATTCCTATCGATATACAACCTCTGATCCTATACGTCTCAGATAAGGGTGAAGTAAGAGAATAAATTCTCCTTCACCAGACAGATGTATATTTAATAGAGATCGAACAACACAGAGCAAAATCTAATGTCAGACACACAGTCCATACAAGTTCGTTCTAGGTCTGAACGAAACCGGGGGCACTTTCCTCGCATATCCATTGACCTCCAAGTACGTCTGGACGATCACCAACTGATTCCCTCCTCTTGGGTGTACAGCCCAATCAAGATCATCGGTAATCACCCAATCGATGTGAATACCTCCGGTCTTTAACCACCATCTTCATCTTCGACTTATCGTCGAATCGGTTTTTCAGAATGGGTATAAACCCGGCCTTTCCGAATAACCCGCGTATATAATAAACAAGTGTTACACAAACACAACATACGCTTCATTCCAATTCAGAATATTCTCTTTTTCAAATATTCACATCATTAGGGAATAGGTTCCTATTAATTTTATCAAATATAAATTCTTTAAAATTTATTCTTTAATCTTCCTTTGGATATCATTTCAAACCATGTTAAGGTTTTCCAAACTAGTCGGGATTAGTGAACAACACTAAAGTAATTATTTATTTTTATTTCCCAATCTCGACCTATTCATCCCATGGAGCAAAACTGGTAATACTCCATATCTAACACCATGGAGTTATCGGTAAAATTAATTACCATTTCATGTTCAAATCTAGTTAAAGATTTAACTATCACTTGGAGCAAAAGTGGTGATACTCCATTTTCGATCATTTCAATCTAATTAAAGATTCATTAAAACTCCACTTAGTTTTAATCTTTAACTGGGTTAAAGAACAGGTGTTATTCAAAACACCGCTCACGATAAACCCAAAAACCCATTTTAAATTTAATTCCAATTAAATACTAATTAACTGGACAATTTCACTAAATCTTAATTAAAAGATTTATTCTTTTCTAAACTGGGTTCAAGAACTTTGTTATTTAAGACACCATTCACGACAAACCCAAAATCCCATTTGATATTAAATACAAGGCTTTGAATAGAAAATATATCGTCTTGTATTCAATATCAAATTCTGAAACCAACAGATGTCGTATTAGAAATAACGATATAAATGTATCTTTCAAATTTCCACAACCATATATGTATAATCACGAAATCCAACATCGAAATATTCCAACGATAATTTCGATCCAAATCCACTCCAATATATATATTGAAAATCCTGATTATTTTTAAAACCACTTCTAATCCAATTTATTTATTTAATAATATTGGATTTTAATTCTAGTTCATAACTAGTTCATTTCGAAAAAAATTATTTTTATCCTTTCAAATAGGGAATTATTCATCCCAGTTCTTTCCAATTCATATATTATGATTTTACACAAATTATCGATATTTTTAATAATTTTATCAAGGCCCGTACAGTCGATTTTCAATAACGGTCATTGAACTCCACTTACAACGACCTTTTCCAAATCTGATTTGGGCTTATTTCCAAATCCAACCGTTAGATTTCAAATTTCTAATATTCATTGGAAAGCTCTTTTCGATACGAACCCAACGGTGCTGGTTCCAGGAGAATCCGACGGTCGGATCTTCCGTAACGTCAATTCGAAGACAATAGTCGAAATTCGCGAACTGCCGCGGTGCGGCGCGTTCTATTCAGGCCATTTATTATATATAATACATATTATATATATTTCATCGATTCCTTTCAAAACGTATTTTATAAATCGTTTTAAATTCGTTTTCGGAACAATTTCAACTTCATATTCAATTTCGAATCAAAATTGAATATTCCATATCATTAATATATATATATGATAATATTTTCAAAATGTTATATTTTGAAATCACTTCTTTTTCGATATTCAAATAAAATCGATATAAATATCATTTGCGTCAAAATGGCGCAAATCTAATCAACACAGCTTTATATATTTCAACAACTTCATTATTCTATTCAACAAATGAATATTATCTTCAACACACGAATTTTCCTTTATTCAATACATGAATTTTCTTTTATTCAACACATGAATATATAATTTATTAAACACACGGGTGTCGGGTGCTACTAAGCACCATCAGCATCCTAATATATATATTTTACTAGAAATAAATTAGAGTGAGAAGTTATCACCTAAGAGCTAAACCAAACGCCGCGACTCTTCTTATGTAGAAAATCTTCGTCGTGTTTCCAACGTAATCTGTTTTCACATAGTTTGCATTAAAAATCATATTTTTAGTTCGCTACATATATCAGAAAGTTCATATTTTTCTTTGTTTACTTATATAAGAAAGTTCATATTTTTCTTTGCTTACTTTCAATATAAAAATCACATTTTTACCTGGTTGTTATGTATATAAAAATCACTCCTTTATATGGTATTCATATAGATAAAAATAAAATCTTTTTACAAAGATTTCTCTATAAAAATCCTACTTCTTTATGAACTAAAATTATATTTTTAACCACATAAAAATCACCTGTTTTCGCATTTAAAAATCTAAACTTTATGCGAATAAAAGTAGGAACTTCATACGAATAAAAATTTAAACTTTCTATGATTAAAAATATAAACATTCTACGCTTAAAAATGTAATCTTTCTATGATTAAAGATCATTTGTTTTTATGATAAAAATCATTCCTTTTCTAATATAAAAATCATTCCTTTTTGCGGTTAAACATAAATAAAAATCCCATACTTTTTATAAAAGAAAAATCTCAGATTTTTATATATTAAATAATAATAAAAACTAAAAACTCACCGAAATTTGGTTTTATTCGAACCCGTCTTCATGTTCTTGCTCAACTCCAGGCCGTTCGAAGTGCTCAAATCCACATCGTCGCCTTAAGGTTTCAGCTCGCAGGTGGGAGGCGGCTTCAGGGAGGTGCACAGCTTCAGGTGCGGTCGCGGATCCAGGTGGGTGCACGGGTTGGTGCTGGTGGCTCGGAGGGTTGGGCCCCGTCGATTTGGGCTCGCACAGAGAAGATGGAGGGAGCAGGAAGGAGAGAGGCGTCGAAGGGGAAGGGGGGTCCGCTGGTGTTGACTGGCGGTTGGGGGTTGGGCGCGATGTCGCCTGAGAGTGCATAATGTAGGGGTGGCTACGGGATCCATGGGTTCTCTTTTTTTTTTTTGTTAATCGATTTTGAATGATAAGAGAAAGAGGGAGGGGGTTGACCGGGTAATGGGAGGAAAAAGGGGCTTTTATAAAAATATATTTAATTTATTAATTTTCCCCAAAAAGTAACTTTTTATTTCGACCTCCAAACGAGGTCCACCGACTATCGTCTATAACTAATTACCCTCATTCCGAACGCAATGGGATATGTATCGTAAGCCGATTCGGCTGTTACAATCAGTTTTCATTAAAATTAAAATATAAATTAATATAACGTCCAAAATTGATTTCAACGTACACTTTAATTTACCGGGCCCACATACGAACTCTAAAAATTCTAGAAAAATTATTTCTAGCTTCATATTGACGATACAGTCCTAACGAAACTGATTTCATTGAATTCTGAGACCGTTTGAAAAATGGCCATTTTCCAGTCGATTAAATTCAACTGAAATTGGTCAAACGCGTTTTCTTCTGCCACGCTCACATATCGATTCAGAAAATTATGTAAATTGGAATCTAGTAATTATTTGACATCCTGGATCCTACAAAAGTGGTTTCATCGAAAACGAAGGTCGTTTGCAAAATTTCCATTTTTAAGGGCTTATATATATATTAAAATATATATAAATTCCACAGCGACTTTTCTGAATTTTAAACTGGACATATCTCACACTCTATAAAGTGAAATCTCAGTTTCTTAGATTCGTTATAAAGATATCATCGAACAAATTTGAATATTTCTTGTTTCGTTCAATTCTAACTTATATTGAATTATGTATATTCATTTGAAATTTGAAATGGAATTTTCGAACTACCACGCCATTTCTGGCTCGTTATATAATTAAAATAAATTTATTCGTTTTAACTTCGTCGAAAATAAATTTTTCGTAGTTATTATTTAAAATAATGCATTTTAAATATTCAAAATTCTTTAAATTAGCCAAAATAAAAAATTTAAATTGGCTCAGAATTTCCGGCTTGTTACATGGGCAGTCGAGTTGCTTGTTTTGCAGATATTTATCTCTTTAGCAGGATCCTGGATCGAAGCCTAAAGCTGTGTCCAGAGCATAGAAAGTCTTCCGCTGTGTATTGTATTAATTCATTGTAATTTAACTTCCGCTGTATTATTTCTTTATTTGATGTACTCTGATATTCTGTACTCTGATGTAACATTATTGTATTGTAATGTTTATAAAAGTCTGTTGTTATTGTTCTAATGTATTGTATGCCCAAAGTTAATGTATTCGAGAATTTCCAACTTTTGGATCAGACTTGTGTGGTTTATGGTCGATTCAAAAGGGCGGGGATTTTTGGGTCATTACATCAGGTATCAGAGCTATGGTTAGCTCAAATCTTTGGTGTACGGCTTCGCTAGAACTGAACAAAAGACTCATCAGAGATTGGATTAGTAATATCCAAAAATAATACTCATTGGAGATAGGATCAGTAGTATCCTAGAATGAGAAAACTCATTAGAGATCGGGTTAGAAATGCCCTAGAATGAGTTCAGAGTAACAATTTTATAATTAACGTATTTGCGATTTTATATAATCCAATTGAAACGACCCGAACTTCCCAGTAAAGGAAAGCCTGGATTGTTTTGAGAACAACACACATCAGAACATAAACTGAAGAACATTTTATTGCTGGTTACAACAATTACATCAGAGTACAAGAATATTACAGAGTATAAATACTTATTACACAATGGAAATACAATGATATCAGAGTTGCGCAGCGGAAGTGTGGTGGGCCCATAACCCACAGGTCCCAGCATCGAAACCTAGCTCTGATACCAACTGAAACGACCCGAACTTCCCATTAAAGGAAAGCCTGGATTGCTTTGAGAACAACACACATCAGAACATAAACTGAAGAACATTTTATTGCTGGTTACAACAATTACATCAGAGTACAAGAATATTACAGAGTATAAATACTTATTACACAATAGAAATATAATGATATCAGATATTTAAATTACATTTAAATAGCAGCGGAAAATAATACAAATGTACAACCGAAAGGAATACATGAATACAGAGCTTTCCGAATACCGCTTCAGCTGTAAACCAGGATCCAGTAAAAATATCTGCAAAAGCTACTCGACTGCCCATGTGGAAAATATGGGCACCCGAGTTTGCCAGTGAAACAAACTACAGGTAAGTCATGGGACTGGTATGAGAAATCTTAACTTACCCTATATAATGATAGTAATAAGGCTAATCACAGGACCACGCCGCTAACGCGGAACGAGTTTACTCCATTGGTTTGCCAGTGCGTAAAATAAGGTAAATCGTTAAACAACGCAATGCTTTTTAGAAAAATGAAACCATTATAAGACCCAAGTCCCATCATACAATGCAACGCTAACCGGAGGATAGGGTTTTACCTTATAATGGTAAAAAGATTCTTGATACGATAGAACGGATTTAATATTAGTATGTATATGTTTTAATGAAAACATTTCATTCATAACGTATCCATCATCGACGGCATGTGTACCATATATCATGTCGCCATACTAGTTCTACAATAAAAACCGTAAGGTCGTATTGGAAATTGGATTTCCATAATGAGTCGAGGCTAGGGAGGAGCTCCTCCCCGATTCGAGACACTCTAACAAATGCCTCAGGATCACACCTATGGGAAACCCCTGGATCTTCAGGGTCGGTCCCCGCCTATCGGCAGTGGATTAGTTATGCCTGAACACACGTTTCCCGATCCCTTTGGACCTATAATGTGACCACTAACGGCCTATAAAAACCGAGGTACTTCATAATCCATCATCCACATAAGTAAAATGTCAGCGCTGGTAGGTCCCTGACACCACTCTAGCTAGAAAGAAACGTATGCACTCCCTACAGTCCCTTCTCCCGTTTTTGACTCATACTAGGGTGTGAGGCTTGAGAAGTCACGCTACACAAAGCTATGCCTAATCAGGCCATGCTTTGATCATCTACCATAAGGCCTGCTTTTCAACAAAAGCCTTGATCATTTGCATCTTGGCATTCCACACTGACAATTCATGCCATGTGTCTAATGTCTATCAATATATACCCTCTAGGGTATTAAGCAAGAGAATAAATTCTCTGCCACCAACGAATATATATTAAATAGAAATCAGCTCACATAGAACGAAATCCAATGTCAGACACACATCCATTTACAAGTCCGTTCTGGGATTGAACAAAACCGGAGTCCGGACAATCAACAAGTACGTCCGGGTGGTTACCACTGTAGCCCCTTCAAGGTAGCTACTCCAATCATGGGCATCAGTAGCAAACATCCATTCGATGTGAAGATTGTCGGTCTTCAACCACCGCCTTCATCTTCGACTCTTCATTGTCGTAGAAATTATTCGGAATGGGTTAAACCCGGTCTTTCTGAATAACTCGCGTATTTTTAAAATCTCAAATCAAATGCTATAAACACGTCCAACGCCTCATTCCAATTCAGAATTATTCTTTTAATAAAATACTCGTATTATTCTATTAAAGATAAATCCTTTAAATTTATTCTTAAATCTTTCTTTAAAGATTTATTAAAATCCAATTTTGGTTTTAAATCTCAAAAATCATTATTCAACGATTATTTAAATTTAAGAAATAAATCTTATCTTTAACTGGGTTAAAGAACTAATGCCATTTTAAAACACTGTTAACGATTAACCCAAAATCGACTTCCATTAAATATGGAATCTCCACAGAAATCAAATCAATATATAATCGTTATAAATTTCTGTAATCGACCAATAATATAAATGGAATAACGGCAAAGCCTCTTAAATTCCATATGTAGTATCGATCTTCTTTTACAGAAGCTTATCTCGGTTATTATTAATTCGAATTCCATCCAATTCCAATTTAATATATTAACTTGGAAAACTTTACTTTTGGAAAATTTCCATTTAAATCTTAATAAAAGATTTATAAATTCTAAATTATATTCTTACTGTTACTTGAGTTAAAGAACAGATGTCGTTTAAAAACATTGTTCACGATAAACTCAATTCACAAATCATTTTTATTCCAATTACAAAATATAATTAGAAACTCTAGTAATCTTAATTAAAAGATTTATTCTTTTCAACCGGGTTTAAGAAAGGTGTTATTAAAGACACCATTCACGACAACCCAAAATCCAATTTATTTAATTTAATTTCAATTAAATATCCACTAATTGGAAAACTTCATTAAATCTTAATTTAATGATTTATTCTAGTTAATAACTAGTTCATTCAATAAAAATATATTTTTCTAAAATATATTATTTTTCTAAAATATTCTCTAAAATATTCTTTTTCTAGAATATTCTTTATTCGAATGTGACTCATATATTGTATGTAATCAACAATCAGGATAAATAATTATCAAACATCCCAATGACGACCAGAGTGGAATTTATAACTGTGTGAGCATTAAAGTAAATAAATAACGCTCATCACAGGCTGTCAATCCACTGATTGACATACAACTAAATATTGGGATTAGTGTGTGTACAGTATCATCCCAATACCCGTGCGGGGTTTCATCCATCAACCAAATAATAAATTATTTATGCACTTGGGCGATGTGTGAAAATTATTGTCCCAATCACATAAACAAGTCGGTTAACCTGTAAATGGTAGTGTAATATTCAATTTGAATATACAAACATTTATCTTTAATATGTCAAACATTTCAACATCACAGACATATATTTCAAGCCATCGCTAACGTCATATTTTTAATATATGACCTTTTTATTGTAGCTATTTGAAAATAAAAATATTAACTTTCATTTCTAATCTTTTTATTGAGTATAAAATATCAATAAAAATGTCGCTTTAAAATCTACTCTTTCTATTGTCTCTAAAATGACAATAAAAATGCTTCCTCTAAATTCCATACTTTTGTTGAGTATAAAATGTCGACTCTTAATCCATGTTTCCATTTACACCTAGAATGTAAATATAAATGTTCTTCTTATATTCATGTTTTTACATCTAAAATGTAGATATAAGGTTTCACTTTTATTTTAATGTAACATTTTCCTAACAAAATGTTCTTTTTAATCTAATTTACATTCTTTAACAAAAACGTCATTTCTAATAAAAATGGTGTTTTATTCTAAATGAACATTTCCTAGCAAAACGATGTTGTTAATCTAAGTAAACAGTTTGACATAACACGAAATAATCAAAATGTTATTCAAATAAAAACATTCCTACATAAAATGACAATTTTATTCTCATGCTATAATAAAATGTATTTTAATTTCAATGCAACAATTTATACTAAAAACGTTATTTTTATTCTAACTTCTCATTCCTAACAAAAAAGGGTATTTTAATCCTAAGAACCATTCCTAATAAAAATGTTCTTTTTATCATATTAAACACTTCTTAACAAAATGTTCTTTTAATCATATTAAGTGTTTCATTAAAAATTTATATTTCAATGAATTCATGTTGGGTTAAAAACATGAACATTTTCTTTATTTATATACTAATTCAACAGGATGACAGAAATTGATATTTCATTTTTTGAAAAATCTAACTCAACAAAATGTCCAAAAATGTGTATCTCATTTTTGTTGAAAATTCAAGTTCAACAAAAGGACTAAAAAGTGATTATTCATTTTTGTTGAAAATTCTATTTCAACGAAAAGATTAAAAATGATAATTCTTTATTGTTAAAAATTCTCATTTTAACCAATATAAATAGAAGTGATAATTCATATTATTAACTATTCAATTTTAAGAAAGTGAATACAAATGATTCATTCATTTTTGTTAACGATTCCAGTTTCAACAAAAATGACAATTTCTCTTTTGACAATTCTAATTCAATAAAATGACACATTTATTTCAACCACAAATAAAGGAATGATTTATTTGTATACCAATTCCTATTTTAATTTAACAAATAAAAATGAAAATTTTATTTGTTAACAAACTCTATTTAACAAAAATGGTATTTTTGTTAAATCTATTTTATTGTCTAATCCTTTTAATGTAAAAAAAATGACAAATTTGTCTAATTCTTTTTATGTAAACAAAATGTGATGATTTAGTTTAATTCTTTTAATGTAAACAAAATGTGAATTTTGTTTAATCTTTTTAAATAATAAAAAATGTGTGCTTTTGTCTACTCTTTTTAATAAACAAAATGCGATAATTTTGTCTAATCCTTTTAAATAAACAAAATGTGATTTTTAATATTGACATGTTTTATTTCTAATGCAACATTTCATACAAAAATGTTATTTTATTTATCATGACATATTATAACAAAAATGTCAATTTTAAATCTAATAGAATATTTCTAACAAAAAATGACATGTTTAATTTAAATAAATATTTCTAAATAAAGTGATGTTTTAATTAACATGACATTTCTAGCAAGAGTGATATTTTAATCTAATATAACATTTTTGTAACAAAAATGATATTTTATTTCTAATGTGCATTCTTTAACAAAAATGTTATTTTTGTCTAATATACATTTCTTTAACAAAATGTTATTTAATTCTCCTGCAACATTTTATAACAAAATGTTATTTCTTTTCCAATGTAACATTTTATACAGAAGTTGTGATTTCTATTCTAATGTAACATTTTATATGAAAAATGTGATTTCTATTCTAGTGTAATGTTTTCTAAAAAAATGTTCATTTTATACAAAAAGAGAATGAGAACAGATTATGTTTCCTTTTATTTTCAAAGAAAGTGACACAAAATATGTTTCTTTTTATTTTATTTTTTTTTATTTTTTTTAAAGAAAATAACACAAAATATGTTTCTTTTTATCCTGAAAAGAAAATGACATATAAAGGTTTTCTTTTTATTCTAAAAAGAAAATGACTTAAAAAGGTTTTCTTTTTATACTAAAAGAAAATGATATAAAAAGGTATTCTACTAAATGACGGAGAAATAATGTCCTATTTTATTTTCAACAAATGACGATGAAATAATGTCCTTTTTTTTCAATAAATGACGGTGAAATAATGTCCCTTTTTATTTTCAACAAATGACGGTGAAATAATGTCCTTTTTAATTTCTACAACAATAATGGTGTTATTGTTGACAATTAATCCTCAACAAAAGGGTATATTTTGATTCAACAATTGTTTTTCAACAAATATCATCACATCAGCACATCCACATAACAACATCAATCAATTCAGATTTCATAGCGATCAACAATATGAATTTCACAACATTCATATATAGAATTCACATGACAAGAAATAATTTAATTTTAATAATTAAATATAGAAATCTCACAGTGATCGGTTTTCAAAAATCATTCTTGTTCATTTCTGAATTTATGTTCACGTTTAATTTTTGGCTGAATTTCCAAGGTGCTCGGTTTCAGATCTGGTCTGTTCCATCGCGAAGCTCTCATTTTTCTGATTCCAATGGTATTTAGTTTGCTGAATTCTGATATCGAACGAACAAGTTATGGATCTTTTTATATTGTTGGATAATTAAATAATAATTAATTAATTTAAATCCTCTTTTACCCTTAATCTAGGAAATTAGCCGCCCTCTTCTTCCTATCTGACTGTAGCCACATCGTTCAAACCCATTGTCTCAATTTTAGGGTTCCATTTCACATTGCCGGAGGACCACCGAACTCCGATCAATTACCCTCTCGCCGTCGCCCCATGCGCCAGCTGCCTCCGCCCGAAATGGTGTGAATCTCGGTGGCCTGGTCTACTCCAGTCAATGCCTCGATGGTCGCGAGTTCAGGGCAAAAAATCAGCCTCCTCGATCCCTTATTTGCGATCACCTCCGTACAATTTTAAAGATGGAAGAAAGCTCTATAATAATCGCTTGGGAATCATAGTTTAATTTTGAGTTATTGTGCCATTATTAGCAAATCAAATTCGAATGTTTCTGGCCTTAGAACCACGGATGACGGCTATGAACAATAGAGGATTAGGGTTTGCTTTGTTTAATGTGTTATATAATATTATAATTAGTTATTATTTAATTCTAAAAAGGCCTGTTAATTTTCAATACTCCAAATCCAGCCCAACTAGAGTTGACCCTACCCAAATGCCCACGTTCCGGACGCAATGGGCTAGGTCCCATCATCCCGTTTGATCGTCTCAGCCTACTTTTCTTTATTTTAAAATATAAATCATTTAATTATTTAATTTTACTATACATTTAAATTCGCCGGGGCCACATACGGACTCCGAAAATTCCAGAAAAATTATTTCTAGTTATGGTTTGACGATACGGTCCTAACAAAACTAATTTCGTCGAATTTCGAGACTGTTTGAAAAATGGCTATTTTTAAGTCGATTAAATTTGACTGAAATGAAAAAACACTTTTCCTTTTGCTATGCTCACATATTGATTTGAAATTTTTTTGGAAAATTGAACTTAACAATAATTTGACAATCAGGTTCCAACAAAAGTGGTTTCGTCGAAAACCGAGGTCGTTTGAAAAATGACTATTTTTATGGCCAATATATTATATTAAAATATATATAAATTCTACAGCGACTTTTCTAAATTTTAAACTGGACATAACTTTCTATTTTTAAAGTGAAATTTCAGTTTTTCAGATTCATTAGAAAGATATGATTAAACATATTTAAATATTTCTTGTTTTTCTGAAATTTTGATTTATTTTGAATCCTGTACATTCAGTTAAAGTTTGAAATCGAATTTTCGAACTGTCGCGCCTTATCTAGCTCCTTTTATAATTAAATTAAATTTGTTCGTTTTAAAATAAATTTTAGCCATTATTATTTAATATAAATTATTTTAAATATTAAAAATCCATTAAAATTTCTAAAATGAAAATTTTAATTTGGCCCCAAAATTCCGGGTTGTTACACCGATCTTAGAAAATATGATTTTTTATATATAAAAGTTATATATATTTTTAAAGCTAGTCAACTAATTGATTGATGTTTGTGTTGTGTGATTATAAATCCAACTAATAAAATTAAATTGAAATCAATAAAAATAAAATAAAAATGAGGATGAAAATTAAATTGGGTAAATAACTTTCAGCTTCGTTCCTTTTCGAGGACGAAAAGATTTTAAGTGGGGGAGATTGTAACAACCCGGAATTTTGGGGCCAATTTAAAATTTTTATTTTAGAAATTTTAATGGATTTTATATATTTAAAATAGTTTATTTTAAATAATAACGACGAAAAATTATTTTAATCGAAGTTAAAACGAATAAATTTAATTTAAATATAAAAGGAGTTAGAAATAGCACGACAATTTGAAATTTTGATTTTAAACTTTAACTGAATGTACAAGATTCAGAATAAATCGGATTTCAGTTAAACCAAAAATATTTAAATATGTTTAACAATATCTTTCTAATGAATGTAAGAAACTGAAATTTCACTTTAAAAGTTGTAAGTTATGTCCAGTTTAAAATTTAGAAAAGTCGCTGTAGAATTTATATATATTAATATAATATATGGCCCTTAAAATAGCCATTTTGCAAACGACCTCTGTTTTCGACGAAACCATTTTTGTTGGAACCGGAATGTCAAATTATTGTTAAGTTTAATTTTCTAGAATTTTTCAAATTAATATATGAGCGTGGCAAAAGAAAATGTGTTTTTACAGTTTTAGTCAAATTTAATCGACTTGAAAATGACCATTTTTCAAACGATCTCGGAATTCGATGAAATTAGTTTTGTTAGGACCGTATCGTCAAAACCTAACCAGAAATAAATTTTCAGGAATTTTTAGAGTCTATATGTAGCCCCGGTGAATTTATATGTACGGTTAAATTAAATAATAAATGTATTTATTTTAAATTAAAGAAAACTGGCTGAAAACTTTCGTTTGGGTTGACGGGACATTGTTCATTGGATCTGGAACTAGGGTTATTAGCTAGGAATGTCTGTCATTGGACCTGAATTGGAGTTAGTGGCTAAACGGGCCTTAAGGGTTCAATTAAATAATATTTTAATATAAATATTCACTAAACCAACTTAGCAAACCCTAATCTACCTATTACATCCGCCGCCAGTCCTTTTTAATGGCCATGAAACTTCGATCTTTATTCATCAATTTCTTTTGATCCACTGCGAATTAAAATATGAAATCAAAAGGGAATCGTAGAGATTCTTCCACTCTTCGATTCCATACCACTATGATCATTGCTAGCAGTTTCTGGAGGCGGATTTTGTGCCTCAAACTCAGTGGGTTCGCTCGCCAATTGAGGCATCAATAGGGGGCGACCTGCCTGTGGTGCACGGTGATGGGAGGAGGGTGTCGAGGCGATAGATGTGGCGAAGTCAGATCAGTCGATGGTGAGCTCTATGGTGGTGCGTTGGTGCTAAATTGGTCGCGAGAATGGGTTTCTGGTGGCTTCAGTATATTAGCAAGAAGAAAGGAGGATTATCAAAGTAATTAAGAATTAATTAAATGGTTAATTAATCGTTAATGTAATTAATATTCAAAGCCTTGTATCTTTTACATACGGTTGCAGAATTAAACAAAACCAGGCTGGTTGGAATCGTGGTGCAAAACACTACATCACGGAACAGACGAGATCTGAAACAGAGCAAATCAAAATTCAAAGCAAATTCAGATCTGATTTATTCAGAATTAAAATCGATGTGAGAAACCTCTTTTTTTATATATGATAATTAGAAATTGTTAATCCTAAAAATGTTATCACTCATATGTTGTATTATTCTGTGACTGTCATACTTGTTTGATTGTGATTGTTATATGATGTGGATCGATCGAAAAAAATTGGACAATTGTGTATACACCAAAATCATACGTTTGGGTAAATAGGAAAAATGGTTAATTAAAAACCATTATTTTTAATTATCATGTTTGTGACACCAAAATCATACGTTTGGGTAAATAGGAAAAATGGTTAAACAAAAACCATTATTTTTAATTATCATGTTTATGACACCAAATTTAACGTTTGTGTTAAGTAGAAAAAGTGGTTGAATAAAAACGCATCATTTTTGTTTATTGAAATTTTTTGACACTAAATTTGATGTTTGTGTTAAATAGGAAAATGTTTTAAATTAAAACATGATTTCTATAAAAATGAACATATCTCATGTAATGATAAAATATAAGAATTATTTCATGTTTTAGGATTTAAAAACATGATTTCAATTAAATATACATTTTAATGTTATGTTATAAAATATATGTTTTTAGGATTTAAAGCATGATTATTAAAAGGACATTTTTTATTTACAATTTAGTTGTAAATAAAAATATGATACTAGAAACATGATGAAAAAAATCATGAATGTAAAAGACACATTTTTATTTGCAAATTAGATACAAATAAAACATGGAATTAAAAAGGATATTTTATTCACATATTAAATGTGAATAAAGACATGAATTTTAAAAAGGTTATTTTATTCATATTTTGGATGGGAATAAAAACTTAGACTTAAAAGCACCCTTTTAAGTACATTCTTGTTACGAAAAAAACAAGATTAGAAAAAGTGAATTTTTATTTGCAAACTAGTTGCAAATAAAAATATGAATTTAACTAAGTACATTTTTATTTGTGAATTAGTTACGAATAAAAACAAGATTAGAAAAAGTGATTTTTATTTGCAAACTAGTTGTGAATAAAAACATGAATTTAAAAAGGACATTTTTATTTACATTTTATATGTAAATGAAAACATGAATTTAAAAAAAGACATTTTTATTTACATTTTATATGTAAATAAAAACATGAATTTAAAAAGGACATTTTTATTTACATTTTATATGTGAATACAAACATGAATTTAAAAAGGATAAAAATAAAGTGACATCTTTATTTACATTGTAGATGTAGATAAAAAGAATATATTTTTAAGTGACACCTTTTAAATTTCTAGATGGAAAGAAAAAGAAGGATAAAAAGAAGGGATTAAGAAAAGTACATTTTTATTTGTGATTTACATGAAAATAAATATATGATTTAATAAAGTACATTTTTAATAACAGTTTAGGTGTAATTAAAAACATAGAAACAAAGTTGGCATTTTTATCTACAGTTTAGGTGTAATTAAAAACATAGAAATAAAGTTGGTATTTAAAATTACATTTTAGATGTAATACATAAAATTACATTGTAGATGCGATAAAAATGATAGAATTAAAAGTATATTTTTACCGTCATTTTATATGCGATAAAAATGATAGAATTAAAAAGTATATTTTTATCGTCATCTTAGATGCGATAGAAAGATAGATTTTAAAATTACATTTTAGATATAATTGATGGAAAGTAGTTGAAATCACCAATGATATATAATATATATATATATATATATTATAAATTTAAATGAATCGCGCATGGCAGTTTGCGTTTTGGCAATCGTAACTTTAACGGTTATACTGAAAGATCCGACCGTAGGATTTTCCCAAAACTTGAATCTTAGGACCACTTTGGGAAGATCTTTCCAACGATATAAACTTCGTCAGAATCCAACGGTTAGATTTCAAGATATGTGTACATCAAATTTTGGTAAAAACAGAGCCAGGGTCGCCCATTGACCCGAAGCGTCGTTTAGTTATAATTGAGCTATTTTAAATAAATAAAAATAGCGATAAATCGTTACAAATAAATATTAATGATATGAAATTATTTGAATGATAATTATGCGAGGATTATTTGGAAAGACCGAGTTTAACTCAGTTCAAAAAATTACACGACGATTAAGTCGAAAAAGTAGAAGACGGTGATTGAAGACCGGCGATCTTCACATCGAATGGACGACGATTACTGATGCCTTGGACTGACTTGCTCCCAGGAAGGGGTTAAAGTAGTAGTTGTCCGGACATATGAGTTGATTGCCCGGATAGGCGAGAACCTCTTAGGTGTCTTCGATTTCGTTCAGACCCAGAACGGACTTGTAAATGGATGCGTGTCTTACATTGGAATTCATTTCATGTATTTAAATTGATTTCTATTTAATATATGGCGGAGAATTTATTCTCTTACTTAACACCCTCTTATATATTGATGATTGTCGATCGCATAGCGTGAATTGTCAATATGGCACGCCAAGATGCAAAAGATCAAGGCTTTTGTTGGAAAGCAGGCCTTGTGGTTGATGATCAAAGCACGGCCTGTTTAGGCGTAGCTTTGTGTATAGCATGACTTCGCGAGCCTCACACCCCGGTATGAGTCAAAAACGTGATATGGACCGTAGGGAGTGCACACGTTTCTTTCTGGCTAGAGGTGTCAAGGACCTACCAGTGCTGACATTTTACTTATGTGGATGATGGATTATGAGGTACCTCGGATTTACAGGTTGTTAGTGGCCATATGGAGGTTCAAAGGAACCGGGAAACGTGTGTTCAGGCATAATTAATCCACTTTCGACAGGTGTGGACAGGCCCTACCGCATCCAAGGGTTCACTGCGGGGGATCCTGAAGCATTTTCTAGATTGTCTCGAATCGGAGAGGACAATCCCTAGCCTCGATTTCATGATGGAAACCCAATTTCCAATACGAGACCATGCGGTTTTAATTATAGAACTAGTATGGCGACATAGTGGGATGGGGTACTATGCCATCTATGATTGATACATTATGATTGAAAATGTTTTTATTAAAACATATACACACTAATATCAAATCCGTTTTATCGTATCAAGCATCTTTTGACCATTATAAGGTAAAACTCTATCCTCCGGTTTGCGTTGCACTGTGTGATGGGACTTGAGTCTTATAACGATTTCATTTTTCAAAAGACATTGCGTTATTTTATATAAAATTTATTCAATCATGCATTGCCAATCCAATGGAGTAAACCCGTTCCGTGTTAGCGGCGTGGTCCTGTGATTTGCCATATTGTTAGTTAGTGTAGAAAGATTTCTCATACCAGTCCTATGACTGACCTGTAGTTTGTTTCACTGGCAAACTCCGGTGCCCATATTTTCCACATGGGCAGTCGAGTAGCTTATTTTGCGGATATTTATCTCTTTAGCAGGATCCTGGATCGAAGCCTAAAGCTGTGTCCAAAGCGTAGAAAGTCCTCTGTTGTGTATTGTATTAATGCATTGTAATTTAACTTCCGCTGTATTATTTCTTTATTTGATGTACTCTGATATTCTGTACTATGTTGTAACATTATTATAATATTTATAAAAGTCTGTTGTTATTGTTCTAATGTATTGTATGCCCAAAGTTAATGTATTCGAGAATTTCCAACTTTTGGATCAGACCTATGTCGTTTATGGTCGATTCAATAGGGCAGGGATTTTCGGGTCATTACATCTGTTCTTCCCTGCATCATGGATTATTATAACATAACATTTCATGATAGCATAAATTAACGACAATAATATAATTATCAATAGCCAATAAATCAACCATAAGCATTCAATGCGTCCAATCAACTAATATATATTATCACTGATATTTTAATTATATGAATTTACCACATCATAGCAGTCCAGAAAAGTGTGAGAATTAACTCACTATTTATTTCAGTTGACGGTTGTTGCATTGTTTTATATAATTTTAGACGAGCATTTGAAATTATACAAAAATCCAATGGCTTCTACTTCCAAACGCTTCTGCTTGACAAAATAGTGTTCGTTGCCACGATCTCAGTGAATCCTCTTTCGCTCCATTCCGTTAACGTATGGGTTAGATATGCTCATTACAAGATGGAACGTATATAATATAAACTGATTTTAATTAATTAAATTATAAAACCTTTAAACTAATATTACCTTAATTACGGTTTTACTGTTTAACCACATCACTAATTACCGCATCAACTCCTAACGACCATCATTAAGCTTCATGTGGTTTTGTAACATACCGTCTTTCATCCACTTCAAGTTGGTAATTAAACCAACTTGAACCGTTCGAAATGACATAATGTTATTAGCTTCTGAGGTAAATAGAATAAATCACAGAATCACATACACAGAAAAATAGAATATCTCACAGCGGAATAATATAAAGACCCGTAACTTCCCCGGTAAGGAAAGAACGGATTGCTTTGAGGACAACACACATCGGAACGCAAACAGAAGAACATTTCATTGCTTATTACAACAATTTACATCAGAGTACGAGAATATATAGAGTATACACAAATAATATACATTTGACAAATATCAAAGATTCAAATACATTATTGCAGCGGAAAAATAGTACAAAGTACAACTGAAAGAAATACGCGGATACAGAGCTTTCCGAATATCAATTCAGCTATAAAATAGGACACTATGAATATAATATCTGCAAAACCAAAACTACTAGCTGCCCGTGCATAGGGGCACCCAGAGTTTAGGTTAAAACAATAAACTCCAGGTCAGTCATGTGACTGGTGTGAGAACTAAAACAGTTATTAATCTTTTCTTTAAAATGTAAAGTAAATCAAGGGACCACGCCGTATAACATGGAACGGGTTTCCTCCCAAGAATACTGGTGCACAACAAACAGCGCAATGCTAAATAAAGAACAATGAAGCTACTAAGACCCAGGTCCCATCAAACAATGCAAGCAAGCCGGAGGATAGGGTTTTTGCCTTATAATAGCCAAAGAATGCTTGGTACGTGGAATTTCATATTTTATTATTATTATAAGTGAAGAAAACAACTTCAAATATAAATGTACCAATCATAGACTGCATAATATCCCATGCTACTATGTCACCATATTAGGCTCTACAATCATAATCGCAAAATTTTGTATTGGAAGTTGGATTTCCATCTGTTAACCGAGGCAAAAGATAGTCCTCACCGATTTCGAGACAGTCTAGCCTACCATTCACAGGCAAGCGCCCAGACAAGCCTTGGAGCGACAGGGTCGGTCCACTCGATGTGGATTAAATGTTCTGAACACTACGTTTCCCCGGCTTATGGGGCGTAAATGAGCCAACGAATGACTCCATCGGTTCGAGAACGACCGATATATCCGAGGCGCCTCGCAACAGCAACAACCACACAGGTGAAAATAATATAAATGTCAGCCAGTTTAAGCACTGACACCACCTCTAGCTAGAAAGAAACACATGCCCTCCCTGAGGTCCTCTTCCTGTTTTTGGTTCATACCGGGGTGTGAGGCTCGCGAATTAACGCTACACAAAGCAATGCCACAAAGGCCGTACTTTGATCATCAACCACAAGACTTTGCTTTTCAACAGTAGCCTTGATCATTTGCCACTTAGGCATACCACACAAGCAATTCACTCCATGCGATTGATATCCATCAATATATAACCTCTGAGCTCGTACGTTTCAGAGAAGGGCGTTATGCAAGAGAATAAATTCTCCGCCGCCAAACAGATATATATATATATATATATAATAGAAATCAATCATACAGAATAAAATCCAATGTCAAACACACAGTCTATACAAGTTCGTTCTGGGTGTGAACGAAACAGGAGGCACTTTCCTCGCATATCTGTCAATCTCCAAGTACGTCTGGACAATCACCAACTGATTCCCTCTTCTTGGATGTATAGCCCAATCAAGATCATCAGTAATCATACTAAAGATGTGAAGACATCCGGTCTTCTACCACCGTCTTCATCTTCGATTTATCGTCGAATCGGTTTTTCAGAATGGATATAAACCCGGCCTTTCTGAAACACCCCACCTCCGTTAGGGTCACTCTCAAAGGGAATGCCCTAATTTTGGTGGAGGTTTATAAGTATAATTCACAGATATACAAGACAGATATAAGAACACATATTTATGAACAGGAGAAAACAACAACAACTTTTATTTCAACAAAATACGTGTTACATAAACCATGTCATAATTTGTCTTACAATACTTCCAAAAACATAACATCTTCATAACTGTCTTGATTACATTATTTAAAGAAGCATAAAGAAAACATAAATAAACTGCATAAGTCCCATAATTGTTGTCCAAAGCCATAGTCCAAAACGAAAAAGATCCAAGCAATACATTCTTTCTCTTCAAGCTGGATGTGAAAGTAGGTCAAGCTGCGGTATTCCCTCCCTGTGGACCTGGGGGGGGGGGGGGGACGAAAGAAAAGTAGAGTCAGACATAAAGCCTAAGTAAGTCTAGGACTATTCAGTCTATGAATAAAGAACTGGGTATGATAAGTATAAACTGAAAATGGGAGAGCAACATAAACTAAGTTAAGTTGTCTAGAGTTGAATATACTATCATACCCCATATTAATCTCTGTACCCATATAAACTAGTTCTCAACAGGCACCCCATAATCAGGGTGAAGTGATCCATTTTTGATGATCGGCTCCTACTCGCATAGTTACATGTGTCTTACGGCCCCCGTTGTTGTAGTTACCTATGCTGGTCCCACCATGGGGTGTATCAAGTCCCATGGTGGTGGCCCGACACAATTCTAGAATGCATAGGTATACTACTGGTGCCCAGTGCCTTTTTTTCTGCGCCGGAGTGTGTGCACGCCCGCACCCCGTTAGAACCTACACTGCTGCACCACCGCCATCGATTTGACCTCTTACAGTCAGCCCAGTAATCGTGCCCCACCCTGCCTAGTTCAGGGTATCCTGATACACCTTGTAGGGTTACTGCTGAAAAGGGTCCCCCGCTACTAGGTTTTCTATTTCTAGCCAACATGCTAAGTTGGTTAAGTGTTTTATAAACCTAACCCCCAATCAGTCTGTATAGTTTAGCATGTTCCATTTTGATTAAGTATTAATTTAATTTACTTTATCCTATCAATCCTGACTCAGCCTTAATTGTCTTATTAAAGCCTTGACCTCTCACATTAGACAGGTATTGTTGTGGCTGCCTGTTGCCGGTTGGGTCCGGGAAGTCTAACGCCACAACTCAGTCTAACCTTGGGTCCTTATTGGGCTCCGTGTTTAACCACCCACATTGGATGGGTATTGTTGTGACTACTGGACAGCCGGGAGGTTCCGGGCAGGTTTACATCACAACTCAATCCAACCTCGGGTTAAACACATCGTATTTTCTAAATTTACATATTTTGTCTCTTTCCTTTGTATATGTAAATATTTGCAGCACATTATTCAAATTCATCTTTATTGGGTAAAATTTATTTATGCCACTTAGTTGTTTTTCATGGATGTTGGCATGCGTCAAACATGCCACACATATGTTCTATGTTTTAACCCCATCGCCATTACCCCCATTTTATACGTTCACTAAAATATAACATATGTTGGGTTTAACATTTAAACCCAACTTAGCCACATGAAAAAGGGGAGGCTTATAACGTGGTGTTTATATATTCTAAGTGACATAAAAAGGGGAGTGTGAACGCATGAACTTGCAACATAACGATCTAATTAACATGAATTTGGCATATGTGAACTTGCATGATAACAACATATAATCATGGCATAAACATACTTAAACATGAATCATTCTATTCATATGATCATAGCATAAACATACCTAAACATGAATCATGATTTTTAATCTATTCATGTAAACTTGTAATTGGAATGTAAATCTAACTTAATTTATGTGTTACATATATCACTATACGATTTTTATAACAACATAGGCCTAAACATGGTTTCAACTAGGCATAACACCAAACATAGTTTAGTCATGTTCATCTAATGCTTACTTTTGTTTCTAATACAAAAGTATGATTTGCCAATTCCAACATAGATTCATATAAACCATAGTACTTAGTCGAATCCAATTACACACTGAAAGTGATCGTAAAAGTATGTACATCATATTGGCATAATAGTGAATCATATACTTGCATGAATCCCAAATAAAATACCACAACATATGGTTGTTAACATGAATCATATACTTGTATGAATCCCAACCAAAATACCACAACATATGGTTGTTAACATGAATCATATACTTGTATGAATCCCAAATAAAATACCACAACATATGGTTATTAACATGAATCATATACTTGTATGAATCCCAAATAAAATACCACAACATTTCCAAATCGTTTAGAATCAAAGCAACATACAAATATGGATTATTATCGCCACATTTCCATTTCTCACTTTACACAAATCAAAACAAAATTATTTATTCACATCGGAAAAGCACTCTACTTACAACGTATGACGAATCTTCAATTCAGGAATCTGAATTCTGAATTTGGAGATGCTACCCTTTGTTGTAGGCGTTGTTTTGATTTAATTGACGTTGCTTTAAGCTTTCGAATTATCTCCTAATTGTCTCTCAATTTCTGATGGCTATTCCTAGTCTTTCCTCAGCAGCATGACGGTCTCATCTCCATTTTTGTTTTTGTGAATTAGGGTGAGTCTTAGGTCCTTTTTATAGAGTTTGTGAGTTGATTAGGTCCGTCGATGGAGCTTGGTTTAATAATAGCCGTTCGTTTGAAGGAGAGACCAACCAGGAGCTGACACCTAGCCGAAGTGACAAGGCAAGGCTCAGAAAATCGACCAAACACAGACCAGGCCAGCTAGGAGGGCTGGGTTCGACCTGGCTCAGGGTCCAGGTCGACACGCCAGTCGACACCGTGTCGACTTGGCAGTCGACACGGGTGACCCAGGTCGACTACCCAGTCGACCTGGGTAGCCCCAGGTCGACTACCTAGTCGACCTGGGTGCCTTGGGCGGGAAAATTCCCGCCCTGGCCAATCCGGCCCGATTTTGAATTTTGAATTGGTTTTTCTGAGCTGTTTTGGTCTGTTTGAATTTTAAACTGAATTCTGAAACTTCCGGAGGCCATATCTTCTTCATACGGAGTCCGTTTTACGTAAACTCAGACTCTATCTCAAGCAGAATTCCGAGATGAACGCAATGGCGTATCCTGTTTCCCTTAATTCTTTGATTTGAAATTAGTTATACTTTAATTTGTGAATTTCACTATTATAGAATACACGGGGTGTTACATTCTCCCCCACTTAAAACGATTTCGTCCCCGAAATCTTCAAGTTCAGGAAGAATGTACATCCTAACATCCAAAAAACCATCTACTCATCTATCAAACACGAGCATCCATTGTCGTTAATAGGCTTCTAATGCTTCATGATCATATGCGAAGTGTGTGTACATGTACTTATCTAATACAAAATCAGTCAGTCTACTGATTCAGTTGACCTCCTTAATGCAAATTATGTAAGTGTCATGAATCCATTATGTATGCAAATTTTCCTATTCATGATTCTACATGAGTGCACAATCATTCATATAAACGCAACATCCATATGACAACACATTAAACTTCAACCATATACGAATATAAATACATATATGCATATGCAATATGAAGTGACTGAGCCGATCTAATTGTGTGTGTATATGCAACCACGAGCAACCACTAGCAATCACTTGCAACCACTTGCAACCATCATCCATAACATGTTTCAATTACATGTTTTCATCCAAAGAGTTTCTACCTAAAAGATAAGGTCAGGAGATATACCTAAAAAGATAGATAAAAGCGCAACTTAAGGAAAAAGAAAGATCAAAGATGTACCCTCGAAAAGAAAAGGGTAGGCTGCGCGTATTCTAGCTTCAGTTTCCCAAGTTGCGTCTCGCTCGGCGTCGCTCCACTGAACTTTGACGAGCTTGACTTCGCGGTTGCGTAGCTCTTTCACTTCCGTTCCTAATATGCGGGTTGTAACTTTCCTCACGGTCGCTTCGCGTTCCACTTCAGCTTCTTCTAGGATATTTGGCTCTACCACTTCAGCAGATTCATGTAGACATTTTCGGAGATGCGAAACGTGAAAAACGTTGTGAACTCCGGCCAATTTTTCGGGTAGCTCTAATCTATAGGCCATTTTCCCAATTTTCTCGATGATAGGAAATGGCCCTATGAACCTTGGTGCTAGATTTCCTGCGGTTCCAAAACGAACAACGTTCCTTAGCGGAGATGCCTTAAGAAAAACTCTGTCCCCAACCTCAAATTCAAGGTCGGTCCTCCTCTTATCGGCGTAGGACTTTTGTCTGTCTTGGGCCGTCTTCATCCTTCTTTGTATTAAGTCTACTTTCTCGGAAGTCTCTCGGATCATATCTGGTCCAAGTATGAGCTTATCAGTAGACTCCCACTAACAAGTGGGCGATCGGCACGGTCTTCCATATAAAGCTTCGAAGGGCGCCATTCCGATGGTTGCTTGGTAGCTGTTGTTGTAGGAAAATTCCACCAAAGGAAGATGGTCTTCCCACGTCCCTCCGACGTCAAGGACGCGCAGTCTTCAAAGGTCCTCCAAAACTTTGTTCACTATTTCTATCTGGCCGTCGGTTTGGGGATGATAGGCTGTGCTTAAGCATAACTGTGTGCCTACCGCTTCTTGCAGACTCCGCCAAAACTCACTTGTGAAGATAGGGTCTCAGTCACTAACAATGCTGGACGGTATTCCGTGGAGTCGGACAATTTCCTTGAGGTAAAGAGATGCTAGGGATGAGGCAGTTCTTTTACTCTTGACAGGTAAGAAGTGGGCGCTTTTAGTAAGCATATCCACTATTACCCAAATGCTAGTATTGCCTCTTCTAGACTTAGGAAGCCCATCAATGAAGTCCATTGAGATACTACCCCACTTCCACTGCGGGACTTCTAGGGGATGGAGCAGACCGCCAGGCTTTTTCTGTTCTGCCTTAACCTATTGGCACACCATACACTTAGAAACGAAATCTGCCACGTCCTTCTTCATGCCATTCCAAAAGAATGTCCTCTTTATGTCCTTTTACATTTTATCTCCGCCTGGGTGTATCGTCATATTGGAGTGATGTGCTTCCTCGAGAACCGTCTTTACTAAATCCCTTGTCTGTGGGACGCATAGTCTTCCATCTCGCCTTAGCCAACCCTTATCGTCGATGGAGTATCTGTTGAGGTGACTTGAAGTCTCACCCCTAATTAGCCTATCAATCGTCTCCACAAGCTGAGGGTCTTCGAGTTGTGCTGTCCCTATTGAGTCCACTAAAGTCGGGCGTATTTCTAGAGATGCTAGCAAGCCTGGTACAAAATCGGAGGAGGGCCTAAAATCAAAGCTGGCTATAAACTCTAGGCTTTGTCTTTCAACAAACAGCGGGCTTAGGGTCAGTTTCTTTCGGCTCAACGCGTCTTCCACTACGTTGCCTTTGTCCGGAGTGTAGGAGATCTTGAAATCGTACGAGGCAAGAAACTCCATCCATCTCTATTGCCTCAAGTTAAGATCTTTCTGCGAGTAAAGATATACCAATGATTTATGGTCAGTGTAAAGTTCGAACTTCTCACCTAGGAGATAGTGTCGCCAAGACTTAAGTGCAAAGACGATGGCAGCTAACTCAAGATCATGGGTCGGGTAGTTCTTTTCATGCACTTTCAATTGCCTTCCACTATAAGCTACTACCCTTCCTTCTTGCATTAAGACAGCGCCTAGCCCTATCCCACATGCATCTGTATAAACTGTGAACATCTTGCTTCCATCTGGCAACGTCAAAACCGGGGCTGTTGTAAGAGCCCTTTTCAGCCTTTGGAAAGCAAACTCGCAATCCAAGTCCCAATTGAACACTAGGTTCTTCTTTGTCAGCCTTGTGAGCGGAGCTGATATTTTACCAAAGTCTCTGATGAATTTCCTATAGAAGCCTGCTAGCCCGAGAAAGCTTCGGACTTCTATTGCGTTCTTTAGTGTCTTCCAGTCCTGCACCGCTACTACCTTAGCCGGGTCTATAGCTAACCCTTCTTTGGATACTATGTGCCCAAGAAACCTTACTTCCTCTCTCCAAAAGTGGCATTTGGAGAATTTGGCTTTTAGTTGATGGACTCGCAGGGTTTCCATGATGGCCCTTAGGTGCTGAGCATGCTCTTCATCACTCTTCGAGAAAATCAAGATATCGTCTACGAAAACCACTATGAACTTGTCGAGGAATTCTCTGAACACCCTACTCATCAGGTCCACGAAGTAAACAGGTGTGTTTGTCAAGCCAAAAGGCATGACAAGCCATTCAAAGAAGCCGTCTGGGGTTCTGAATGCCGTTTTATCGATGCTATCTTCAGCCACCCTTAGTTGATGAAAACCGGTCGCCAAATCGAGTTGGGAGAAAACAGACGCTCCTACAAGCTGATCAAACAGATCGTCAATTCTGGGGAGAGGGTGCCTATTCTTTTACGTTAGCTTGTTGAGCTCCCTATAGTCAACACATAGACGGAGTGAACCATCCGCCTTTGTAGCGAACACCACTGGAGCGCCCCATTCTGAAATGCTCCTTCTAATGAACCCCTTCTCTATAAGCTCTTTAATATGTTTACTGAGCTCCTTCCTTTCCCATGGAGCCATGTGTCTAACGGGCAACTCAACGGGCTTTGAATTTTCTACAAGATATATGTGGAAGTCTATCTCCCGCTTCGGAGGCAAGCCCTTCACCTCTTCGAAGACATCCGGATATTCCCGGACCACTCTAACCGATTGCAAATTGTCGACAGAGGCATCTAGCGATTCAAGATAACTAAGCATAACCGCATATGAGGGATTACAAGTAATTTCCAAAGTGTTACCGAGCTGGGTCAGGAGCCTAACAACCCTTTTCTCACAATCAAGGATGGCCCCATTACTGGATAGCCAATCCATGCCCAAAATCAAACCGTATCCCGAGAAGCCCAAAACAAAGGCACTACATCTAAATTCTACGCTTAGAATAGAAATTTTCAATCCCACACAGATCATAGACAAATGAGCTGGGCCCCCAATTGGGTTAGAAACAATTAAGGGTTCCTCTACCATACTAGTTTCTAGGTGCAGAGATTCTACTAAAGCAGACGAGATAAAGGAGTGAGATGCGCCAGAATCAAATAAAGTGCGAACTGGGTGATCATAAAGATAAACTACACTTTCTACAGAAGTATTTATACCTCGCTGTTGCAGAGGTGGCGCCTCTAGCACATGAACCTGTGCCCCTGAGGTGGATCCAGCCCTCTGCCCCTGTCCTCGTTTCTTCAGGCAATCCTTAGCCATGTGGCCTGTCTCACCACAAGAAAAGCACCCACCATTCATCTTGGCCTTCTTTTTCCGGCAATCTTTCACTAAGTCCCCACTTTGCCACAGAAATTACACTTCGTCTTCTCTTTGTTGTCTTTCCCGCCCTTCTTAAAGTCTGTCTTCTTAGGTTGCAAACCCTCTTTCTTCCCTTGAGAGTTTTCTGCCTTTGTCTCCTTCTTGCCCTTATCTTCTTCGTTCAGCAATGCTATCTGCACCAACCTTTCATACGTAGCTCCCATGGGTATATGGGTCATGGCCAAACTGTGTAATGGCTCATTCAACCCCTTGACAAAGCGGAGAGCCTTCTTGTGCGGGGTGCTGACTAGGTCCAGTCTGAACCTAGCCAGCTGATCAAACTGGTTAACATACTCTTTGACTGTCATATTCCCTTGCTTAAGAAATAAGAAATTTTCCAACTGAAGACTCCTTTCAGCTTCTGAGAGAAATTTAGCCTCGAACCTTGCCCTAAAGTCCTCCCATGTTTCCACTGGTCTTTCCGCATTAGTGACTTCCCACCAGTAGGAAGCCTCACCTTTTAGTAGCCATACTGCCAGTTGTACCTTCTGCCTATCTTCTACCTCAAAAATGACTAATAAATCCTCGGTTTCTTTCATCCAATTCCTGGCTACCACAAAGGACTCGGTTCCATGAAAGTCCTTTCCTCCAATAGCTTTAAAGTCTTTACATATCTTAGCAAAAGTATTTACCCGCGGAGGAGGTAGAGGAAGAGGTGCTGCTGCAGCTGGATGATTTCCTGCAGCTGGGGGAGGAGGAACGGTAGGACCTGGCTGAGTGGCCCTTGCTTCTAAGAATCGTCTAAACCAACCAGGTATTGGTATACCGTCTGTCAAGTTAAGTTCTTCGGACATGCTGAAACAAAAAGGATAGATTCAAAAACGAAGGATAAAAGATAGTACCTATGGCTTTGGGGGACTTTGCCTTTTTAAAATATAATATTTTATCTTTAAAAATGCTTCTTTAAATTTTCCTTTTAAAATAAATTTCAAAACTTTTATCTTATCCGGTAAACCTATGCTCTGATACCAAGTGAAACACCCCACTTCCGTTAGGGTCACTCTCAAAGGGAATGCCCTAATTTTGGTGGAGGTTTATAAGTATAAGTCACAGATATACAAGACAGATATAAGAACACATATTTATGAACAGGGGAAAACAACAACAACTTTTATTTCAACAAAATACGTGTTACACAAACCATGTCATAATTTGTTTTACAATACTTCCAAAAACATAACATCTTCATAATTGTCTTGATTACATTATTTAAAGAAGCATAAAGAAAACATAAATAAACTGCATAAGTCCCATAATTGCTGTCCAAAGCCATAGTCCAAAACAAAAAAGATCCAAGCAATACATTCTTTCTCTTCAAGCTGGATGTGAAAGCTGGTCAAGCTGCGGTATTCCCTCCCTGTGGACCGGGGGGGAACGAAAGAAAAGAGGACGAAAGAAAAGTAGAGTCAGACATAAAGCCTGAGTAACTCTAGGACTATTCAGTCTATGAATAAAGAACTGGGTATGATAAGTATAAAATGAAAATGGGAGAGCACCATAAACTAAGTTAAGTTGTCTAGAGTCGAATATACTATCGTACCCCATATTAATCTCTGTACCCATATAAACTAGTTCCCAACAGGCACCTCATAATCAGGGTGAAGTGATCCATTTTTGATGATCGGCTCCTACTCGCATAGTTACATGTGTCTTACGGCCCCCATTGTTGTAGTTACCTATGCTGGTCCCAACATGGGGTGTATCAAGTCCCATGGTGGCGGCCCGACACAATTCTAGAATGCACAGGTATACTACTGGTGCCCAGTGCCTTAGTTTTCTGCGCCGGAGTGTGTGCACGCCCGCACCCCGTTAGAACCTACACTGTTGCACCACCGTCGTCGAATCGACCTCTTACAGTCAGCCCAGTAATCGTGCCCCACCCTGCCTAGTTCAGGGTATCCTGATACACCTTGTAGGGTTACTGCTGAAAAGGGTCCCCCGCTACTAGGTTTTCTATTTCTAGCCAACATGCTAAGTTGGTTAAGTGTTTTATAAACCTAACCCCTAATCAGTCTGTATAGTTTAGCATGTTCCATTTTGATTAAGTACTAATTTAATTTACTTAATCGTATCAATCCTGACTCAGCATTAATTGTCTTATTAAAGCCTTGACCTCTCACATTAGACAAGTATTGTTGTGGCTGCCTGTTGCCGGTTGGGTCCGGGCAGTCTTACGCCACAACTCGGTTTAACCTCGGGTCCTTATTGGGCTCCGTGTTTAACCACCCACATTGGATAGGTATTGTTGTGACTACTAGACAGCCGGGCGGTTCCGGGCAGGTTTACATCACAACTCAATCCAACCTCGGGTTAAACACATCGTATTTTCTAAATTTACATATTTTGTCTCTTTCCTTTTAATATGTTAATATTTGCGGCCCATTATTCAAATTCATCTTTATTGGGTAAAAATTATTTATGCCACTTAATTGTTTTTCATGGTTGTTGGCATGCGCCAAACATGCCACACATATGTTCTATGTTTTAACCCCATCGCCATTACCCCCGTTTTATACGTTCACTAAAATATAACATATGTTGGGTTTAACATTTAAAACCAACTTAGCCACATGAAAAAGGGGAGGCTTATAACGTGGTGTTTATATATTCTAAGTGACATAAAAAGGGGAGTGTGAACGCATGAACTTGCAACATAACGATCTAATTAACATGAATTAGGCATTTGTGAACTTGCATGATAATAGCATATAATCATGGCATAAACGTACTTAAACATGAATCATTCTATTCATATGATCATAGCATAAACATACCTAAACATGAATCATGGTTTTTAATCTATTCATGTAAACTTGTAATTGGAATGTAAATCTAACTTAATTTATGTGTTACATATATCACCATATGATTTTTATAACAACATAGGCCTAAACATGGTTTCAACTAGGCATAACACCAAACATAGTTTAGTCATGTTCATAAAAATGCTTACTTTTGTTTCTAATACAAAAGTATGATTTGCCAATTCCAACATAGATTCATATAAACCATAGTACTTAGTCGAGTCCAATTACACACTGAAAGTGATCGTAAAAGTATGTACATCATATTGGCATAATAGTGAATCATATACTTGTATGAATCCCAAATAAAATACCACAACATATGGTTGTTAACATGAATCATATGCTTGTATGAATCCCAAATAAAATACCACAACATATGGTTGTTAACATGAATCATATACTTGTATGAATCCCAAATAAAATACCACAATATTTCCAAATCGTTTAGAATCAAAGCAACATCCAAATATGGATTATTATCGCCACAATTCCATTTCTCACTTCACACAAATCAAAACACAATTATTTATTCACATCGGAATAGCACTCTACTTACAACGTATGACGAATCTTCAATTCAGGAATCTGAATTCTGAATTTGGAGATGATATCCTTTGTTGTAGGCGTTGTTTTGATTTAATTGACGTTGCTTTAATCTTTCGAATTATCTCCTAATTGTCTCTCAATTTCTGACGGCTATTCCTAGTCTTTCCTCAGCAGCATGACGATCTCATCTCCATTTTTGTTCTTGTGAATTAGGGTGAGTCTTAGGTCCTTTTTATAGAGTTTGTGAGTTGATTAGGACCGTCGATGGAGCTTGGTTTAATAATAGTCGTTCGTTTGAAGGAGAGACCAACCAGGAGCTGACACCTAGCCCTAGTGACAAGGCAAGGCTCAGAAAATCGACCAAACACAGACCAGGCCAGCCATGGGTGCTGGGTTCGACCTGGCTCAGGGGCCAGGTCGACACGCTAGTCGACACCGTGTCGACTTGGCAGTCGACACGAGTGACCCAGGTCGACTACCCAGTCGACCTGGGTAGCCCCAGGTCGACTACCCAGTCGACCTGGGTGCCTTGGGCGGGAAAATTCCCGCCCTGGCCAATCCGGCCCAATTTTGAATTTTGAATTGGTTTTTCTGAGGTGTTTTGGTCTGTTTGAATTTTAAACTGAATTCTGAAACTTCCGGAGGCCATATCTTCTTCATACAGAGTCCGTTTTACGCAAACTCGGACTCTATCTCAAGCAGAATTCCGAGGCGAACGCAATGGCGTATCCTGTTTCCCTTAATTCTTTGATTTGAAATTAGTTATACTTTAATTTGTGAATTTCACTATTATAGAATACACGGGGTGTCACACTTTCCGAATAACCCGCGTATATAATAAACAAATGTTACACAAACACAACAGACGCCTCAATCCAATTCAGAATATTCTTTTATTTAAATATTCACATTCTTAGGGAAAGGTTCCCGTTAATTTTATCAAAGATAAATTCTTTAAAATTTATTCTTTAATTTTCCTTTGTATATCATTTCAAACCATGTTAAGGTTTTCCAAACTAGTCAGGATTAACGAACCAAATCGAAGTAATTATTTACTTTATTTCTCAATCCTAACCTATTCATCCCATGGAGTAAAACTGGTAATACTCCATATCTAACACCACAGTGTTATCGGTGAAATTAATTACCATTTCACGTTCAAATCTAGTTAAAGATTTAACTATCCTCGGAGCAAAACTGGTGATACTCCATTCTCGATCATTTCAATCTAATTAAAGATTCGTTAAAACTCCACTTAGTTTTAATCTTTAACTGTTTTAAAGAACCATTGTCATTTAAAACACGATTTACGATAAACCCAAAATCACATCCCACTGTTAATCGGGTTAAAGAACTGGTGTTATTCAAAACCCCGCTCACGATAAACCCAAAAACCAATTTAAATTCAATTCCAATTAAATATTAATTAACTGGACAATTTCACTAAATCTTAATTATAATATTTATTCTTTTCTAAACATAGTTCAAGAATAGTATTATTTAAGACACTGTTCATGACGAACCCAAAATCCAATTCGATATTAAATATAAGGCTCTGAATAGAAAATATATCGGCTTATATTCAATATCGAATTCTGGAGCCAACAAATATCGTATTGGAAATAACGATATAAAATATATCTTTCAAATTTCCATAACAATAATTGTATAATCACGAAATCCAACATCGAAATATCCCCAAGATGATTTCGATTCAAATCCATTCCAATTCTTATATTGGAAATTCTTGTTATTTTAAAACCCATTCTCAATCCCATTTATTTCTTTAAAAATAATTGGATTTTAATTCTAGTTAATAACTAGTTCAATTTGATAAAAATCTATTTTTATCATTTCAAATATTGATTTTTTCACCCCAATTCTTCCCAAATCATTTACTATGATTTTACACCAATTATTAATATTTTTAATAATTTTATCAAGGCCCGTACAGTCGATTTCCATCAACGGTCGTCGAACTGCACTTATATCGACCTTTTCCAATTTTGATTTGGATATAATTCCAAATCCAACCATTAGATTTCAAATTTCTAATATTCATTGGAAAGCTCTTTTTGATACGAACACAACGGTTCCGGTTTCAGGAGAATCCGACGGTCGGATCTCCCGTAACGTCAATTCGAAGTCAATGGTCGAAATTCGCGAACTGCCGCGGCGCGTTCTATTCAGGCCATTTAATATATAGAATATATATATTATATATATTTCGTCGATTTCAATTCTAAACATATTTTATAATTCGTTTTAAATTCGTTTTCAAAAAGATCTTAACTTCATATTCAATTTTAAATCAAAAATAAATATTCCATATCATCAATATATATAAATGATAATATTTTCAAAACATTATATTTTGAAATCACTTCTTTTTCGATATTCGAATAAAATTGATATAAGTATCGTTCACTTCAAAATGGCGCAAATCTAATCAACACGGCTTTATATATTTCAATAACTTCGTTATTCTACTCAACAAATGAATATTTTCTTTAACACATGAATATTTACCTTATTCAACACATGAATATTTATTTATTCTTATTTACAATAAAAATGTGAATTCTATTGTATAAATATTTTGTTCAACACATGATAAGTTTCAACACATGAACATTTTCAACACATGAATAGTTTCAACACATGAATATTCTCAACACATGAGTATTTTGTTTATTCAACACATGAATATAATTTATTTTCTAAATTGGAATGAGACCCAACCAATTACCATATAATGTTAATTATATGGATTCCATACAACACATGTATATAATAGCAATGATAAAAAATCAACCATCATCCAAAGTGCACTACACAACTGTCGGTCAACCTTTCGATTGACATACAACTAAACAATCGGGATTAGTGTACATCAAAGATCATCCCAACACCCGTATGGGGTTTCAATCCACACATTGAATATTATTTGTGCAGTTGGACGACGTGTAAAATTTATCGTCCCAATCAATATCGGTCAAATCAGTGTACATACACAAATTGTCTGATTAGTAAATGAATATTTTATTTTATTCACATACACGTTAAAAATTATTTTTTTTGACGATAAATTATTCATTTCAACACATGAATTTCTATTCAGTTCATTTATTCAATAAAATGATATTTTTATTTTTCTAACTTATTTTTAGAAAATTTCGGCGGTATAACGGCACGATACTAGAAACGGGAAAATGCCTAGCCTTATCCCCAGTCTAATAATGGCCTACGCCATACACATACTAATCTAATCAATTCCATTTCACCCAAACAACCAAACTCAAACCAATAATCAAATCAACTACACAACCAAGCAAACAAGTCGTCCATGGTCAGTGGACGACGGGTGTCGGGTGCTGCTAAGCACCGTCAGCATCCTAGTATATAATTTAACTAGAAAATAAAATTAAAGTGAGAAGTTCTCACCAAGAGCTAAACCAAACGCCACGACCCTTCATATGTAGGAAATCTTCGCTGTGCATCTAACGAGATCTGTTTTCACGCGGTTTTATGTTAAAAATCTCATTTTTACTTCATATCTACATGTATAGAAATTATATTTTTATATGCTACTTTAAAATAAGAATCGCATTTTTATAAGTTCTCTTTCAATATAAAGATCATATTTTTATCGCCACTTCAAATATATAAAACCCATATTCTTATATCGCTACATGTACATAAAAGATTATATTTTTATATCGCTATCATATATGTAAAAAAAAGAATCCAATCTTTATCACTTCGCTACCCATATAAAAATCAAATTTTTATGCTCCTTCTATATAGATAAAAATCGTATTTTTATTATGCTACATATATAAAAATCAAATATTTATTTATTCTACCTATATATATAAATAATGAAATCTTTATTTTCATCAAAAATCAAATCTTTTTAAATCGGTATGCACAATAAAAATCAAATCTTTTTGCTTGTTAAAATCAATTCCTTTTCCTACTTTAAAAATAAAAATCATATTTTTATTTTCTTTCAAAGATAATATCTTTATCTACATAAGAATCATACCTTTATAAAGGTAAAAATCATTCCTTTATATGTTTTAAAAATCCTAATTTTTAAATAAATATATAAAAAATCAGTTTTATAACTAAACCAAAAATCGGTTTTTTATACAAATCAAAAATCAGTTTCTATATTGAACAGAAATTCAGTTTCTACATTAATTATAAATCAGTTTCTATATTGAACAAAAATTCAGTTTCTACATTAATTAAAAACCAGTTTCTATATTGAACAAAAATTCAGTTTCTACATTAATTAAAAATAAAAACTCACCGTTGTTTGAAGATAGCTGAGGGGGGAAGGGATATCGAATTGGAGAGGGAAGGAGGGCGTCGCTCAGGTGGTCGGAGGCCGAGCACGACGTCAGGGCTCTGGGGGTGTGTGGTTTTCTGTACGACGGGTCCAGGATTTGTGAAAGGGGTGACAGCTTTAACGGAGAAGAGGAGAGAGGGGGAGGGCCGCGCTGGGATGGTCGGGGCTGCGGCTATGGAGCTGAGGGAGGAGCGAGAATAAGGGGAGGCGACAACGCCGTAGGGTGGGCGGAGGATCGATCTTCTGATCGAATTGGGGAAAAGGGAGTTCCTTCTTGAACGAGGGAAATGATTTGACTGGGGGGGGGGGTTGTGCGAAAGGGAATATATATATATATATATATATATTTTAATGTGGAAATTAGGCTAAGGTCCCTATTTCGAAACTTAATTAGGCTTAGGTCCGGTCATAAACTTATTATAAATTAGGTCCCTATTTTTCTATTTAGAAAAATTGCATACATTTATCCAACAATTCATCAACGTTAGTTCAACTTTATTTGCATACATGTATGCAACAATTCAAAATATTTGCATACATGTATGCAAATATTCGTTTAGAATAGTTGCATACATGTATGCAAAAATTCAAAATATTTGCATATATGTATGCAAATATTCGTTCAGAATAGTTGCATACATGTATGCAAATATTTTGAATAGTTGCATACATGTGTGCTACTATTCTGAACGAATATTTGCATACATGTATGCAAATATTCGTTCAGAATAATTGCATACATGTATGCAAAAATTTAGAATATTTGCATACATGTATGCAAATATTCATTCAGAATATTTGCATACATGTATGCAAATATTCGTCTGAATAGTTGCATACATGTATGCAAAAATTCAAAATATTTGCATACATGTATGCAAATATTCGTTCAGAATAGTTGCATACATGTATGCAAAATTTTTGAATATTTGCATACATGTATGCAAATATTCGTTCAGAATAGTTGCGTTCAGAATAGTTGCATACATGTATGCAACTATTCATCAGAATAGTTGCATACATATTTTCAAAAATTCAAAATATTTGCATACATGCATGCAAATATTCATTCAGAATATTTGCATAAATGTATGCAAATATTATGAATAAGATGTAAAAATGAAAACAGGGACTAAATATATAATAAGTTTATGACCGGATGTGAGCCTAATTTTGAAACTTAATAGGGACCTGTAGATAACGCACCCTTTTTTAATTTTCCAAAGTGTTGATTTTTCACTCTAACTCCAAACGAGACCTGACGACTGTCGTTCCTAGCTAATTACCCCCATTCCGAACATAATGAGATATGTATCGTTAGCCAATTCGACTGTTTCGATCAGTTTCACTTTCAATTAAAATATAAATCAGTAAATTCAATTTTAAACGTACATTTCAATTTACTGGGGCCACATATGGACTCTAAAAATTCCAGAAAAATTATTTCTAGCTTCGTACTGACAATACTGTTCTAACAAAACTGATTTCGTCGAATTCTGAGACTGTTAGAAAAATGGCCATTTTTTGGTCGATCGAATTGAACTAAAATTGGTCAAACGCGTTTAACTGTGCCACGCTCAAATATTGATTTAAAAAATTATGAATTTTGAAACCTAGCAATAATTTGACATCCTGGATCCAACCAAAGTGGTTTCGTCGAAATCCGAGGTCGTTTGCAAAATTTCCGTTTTTAAGGGCCTTTATATATATATTAAAATATATATAAATTCCACAGCGACTATTTTGAATTTTCAACTGGACGTATCTTTTCATTTCTAAAGTGAAATCTCAGTTTCTTAACTTCTTAGAAAGATATGATTAAACAGATTCAAATATTTCTTGTTTCGTTCAATCCTGACTTATATTGAATTCTGTATATTCATTTGAAATTTGAAATCGAATTTTCGAACTACGACGCCATTTCAGGCCCGTTATATAATTAAAATAAATTTATTCATTTTAACTTCGTCGAAAATAAATTTTCCGTCGTTATTATTTAAAATAATTCATTTTAAATATCCAAAATTCATTAAAATCGCCAAAATAAAAATTTTAAATTGGCTTAGATTTTCCGGATTGTTACAATCTCCCCAACTTAAAATCTTTTCGTCCTCGAAAAGGAACAAAGGTGAAAGTTGTTTTCTAATCAACTCAACTTTCATTCTTTTAATTATGGCTTAAGTTCTTCAACTTTTCAGTTTCTAAGAACTTTTCAAATTTTTCAAAAATTTGGCTAACATCCTAAATTTTCAAAAAATTTAGCCATAACCTCCCCTGCACCGGGAGCATCGGGATATTTCAAATAGCCTCCCATGACCCTCAGATCTCAAAAAGAAAAAGAAACAACCAAGCGGCTAGCCAATCGGCTCATAAAATCATCAAAAAACCCAAGAAATACAATAAACATGTACCTATTTGTAGGGCAAACAATTTTATTCCTCTTCTCTAGCCTCCTGCTATGACCTGTTCAACGTATACACATGTACATATATGCAAATGCGATAAATTTTCAATTCAGTTCAATATTTGGTACAATTTGGCTTAATGGTTCATAATTTTAAATAAATCAAACTAACAATCAAACAACACAACCATCAATTAATTAGTTGATTAACCTTTCAAATTCATAATTTTTATATGGTCAAAAATCCAATTTTTGATGCCAAGTCACAACAATAAACCGTATCTAGTTTTGGTTCTCACACCAGCCTAATGGAAATATATAAAATTCCCACTTTCGAAACTCGAACACAAACTACTGATGCTGCACAGTCATTAGTAGAGTCATCCTCGGGCGACTAGAGTGTGATTCTATATCTATCCAGTATAATAAAACTTCGAATATACATTCATGATGCATATACGCCAAATCTTTATATATTCGATTGTCCAAGATAAAATAAATAATATACTCAAATACGTATAATCAGATTAAATTTTTAAAACTAAATTTGATTTAAAATTTCACTCTTCACACTCATTCTAGGATACTACTGATCCTATCTCTAACGAGTCATTCTTATTGGATATTACTAATCCAATCTCTTATGAATTCTTTCATTTGGTTCTAATGTGTCTTGTTCTCGAGCTTTGTAAACCAAAGCTCTGATACTAAATATAAAGACCCGTAACTTCCCCGGTAAGGAAAGAACGGATTGCTTTGAGGACAACACACATAGGAATGCAAACAGAAGAACATTTCATTGCTTATTACAACAATTTACATCAGAGTATGAGAATATACAGAGTATACACAAATAATATACATTTGACAAATATCAGAGATTGAAATACATTACTGCAGCGGAAAAATAGTACAAAGTACAACTGAAAGAAATACGCGGATACAGAGCTTTCCGAATATCACTTCAGCTATAAACCTAGATCCTGTGAATATAATATCTGCAAAACCAAAACTACTAGCTGCCCGTGCAGAAAATAGGGGCACCCAGAGTTTAGGTTAAAATAATAAACTCTAGGTCAGTCATGTGACTGGTGTGAGAACTAAAACAGTTATTAATCTTTTCTTTAAAATGTAAAGTAAATCAAGGGACCACGCCGTATAACATGGAACGGGTCTCCTACCAAGAATACCGGTGCATAACAAACATCCCAATGCTAAATAAAGAACAATGAAGATATTATAAGACCCAAGTCCCATCACACAATGCAACGCAAGCTGGAGGATAGGGTTTTTACCTTATAATAGCCAAAGAATGCTTCGTACGTGGAATTTCATATTTTATTATTATAAGTGAAGAAAACAACTTCAAATATATATGTATCAATCATAGACGACATAGCATCCCATGCTACTATGTCGCCATGCTAGGCTCTACAATCATAATCGCAAAATGTCATATTGGAAGTTGGATTTCCATATGTGAACCGAGGCAAAAGATAGTCCTCCCCGATTTCGAGACAATCTAGCCTACCATGTCTCAGACAAGCGCAAGCCTTGGAGCGACAGGGTTGGTCCACTCGGTGTGGATTAAAATTCCTAAACACTGCGTTTCCCCGCCCTATGGGGCATAAATGAGCCAACGAATGACTCCGTCGGTTCGAGAACGACCGATATATCCGAGGCGCCTCGCAACAGCAACAACCACACAGGTGAAAATAATATTAATGTCAGCCAGTTTAAGCACTGACACCACCTCTAGTTAGAAAGAAACGCATGCCCTCCATGAGGTCCTCTTCCTATTTTTGGCTCATACCTGGGTGTGAGGCTCGCGAATTAACATTACACAAAGCGATGCCACAAAGGCCGTGCTTTGATCATCAACCACAAGACTTTGCTTTTCAATAGAAGCCTTGATCATTTGCCACTTAGGCATGCCACACAGGCAATTCACTCCATGCGATTGATATCCATCAATATATAACCTCTGAGCTCGTACGTCTCAGAGAAGGGCGTTATGCAAGAGAATAAATTCTCCGCCGCCAAAAAAATATATATTTAATAGAAATCAATCACACATCCAATGTCAGACACACAGTCCATACAAGTTCGTTCTGGTTCTGAACGAAACCGGAGGCACTTTCCTCGCATATCCATCGATCTCCAAGTACGTCTGGATGATCACCAACCGATTCCCTCCTCTTCGGTGTACAACCCAATCGGGATCATCAGTAGTCACCTAAACGATGTGAAGACCTCCGGTCTTCTACCACCGTCTTCATCTTCGATTTATCGCTGAATCGGTTATTCAGAATGGGTATAAACCCGGCCATTCCGAATAACCCGCGTATATAATAAACAATTGTTACACAAACACAACATATGCCTCATTCCAATTCAGAATATTCTTTTATTTAAATATTCACATTCTTAGGGAAAGGTTCCCGTTAATTTTATCAAAGATAAATTCTTTAAAATTTATTCTTTAATCTTCCTTTGGATATCATTTCAAACCATGTTAGGTATTTCCAAACTAGTGGGGATTAGTGAACCACACCGAAGTAATTATTTATTTTATTTCCCAATCCCAACCTGTTCATCCCATGGAGCAAAATTGGTAATACTCCATATTTAACACCACGGTGTTTTCGGTGAAATTAATTACCATTTCACGTTCAAATCTAGTTAAAGATTTAACTATCGCTCGGTGCAAAATTGGTGATACTCCATTCTCGGTCATTTCAATCTAATTAAAGATTCATTAAAACTCCACTTAGTTTTAATCTTTAACTGGTTTAAAGAACCAATATCATTTAAAACACGATCCACGATAAACCCAAAATCACATCCCATTGTTAATCGGGTTAAAGAACAGGTGTTATTCAAAACCCCGCTCACGATAAACCCAAAAAACAAGTTAAATTCAATTCCAATTAAATATTAATTAACCGGACAATTTCACTAAATCTTAATTAAAATATTTATTCTTTTCTAAACTTAGTTCAAGAACAGTGTTATTTAAGACACTGTTCACAACGAACCCAAAATCCAATTCGATATTAAATATAAGGCTCCGAATAGAAAATATATCGGCTTATATTCAATATCGAATTCTGGAACCAACAAATATCGTATTGGCAATAACGATATAAAATATATCTTTCAAATTTCCATAACAATACTTGTATAATAACGAAATCCAACATCGAAATATCCCCAAGACGATTTCGATTCAAATCCATTCCAATTCTTATATTGGAAATTCTGGTATTTTAAAACCAATTCTCAATCCCATTTATTTCTTTAAAAATAATTGGATTTTAATTCTAGTTAATAATTAGTTCAATTTGATAAAAATATATTTTTATCATTTCAAATATTGAATTTTTCACCCCAATTCTTCCCAAATCATTTATTATGATTTTACACCAATTATTAATATTTTTAATAATTTTATCAAGGCCCATACAGTCGATTTCCAACAACGGTCGCCGAATTGCACTTACAGCGACCTTTTCCAATTTTGATTTGGACATAATTCCAAATCCAACCATTAGATTTCAAATTTCTAATATTCATTGGAAAGCTCTTTTCGATACGAATGCAACGATTCCAGTTTTAGGAGAATCCGACGGTCGGATCTCCCGTAACATCAATTCAAAGTCAATGGTCGAAATTCGCGAACTGCCGCGGCGCGACGCGTTCTATTCAGGCCATTTAATATATGCATTATATATATTTCGTCGATTTCAATTCTTAACGTATTTTATAATTCGTTTTCAAAACGATTTTAACTTCATATTCAATTTTAAATCAAAACTGAATATTCCATATCGTCAATATATATAAATGATAATATTTTCAAAACGTTATATTTTGAAATCACTTCTTTTACGATATTCGAATACAATCCATATAAATATCGTTCGCGTCAAAATGGCGCAAATCTAATCAACACAGCTTTATATATTTCAATAACTTCGTTATTATATTCAACAAATGAATATTTTCTTCAACATATGAATATATACTTTATTCAACACATGAATATTTATTTATTCTTATTTACAATAAAAATGTGAATTCTATTGTATAAATATTTCGTTCAACACATGATAAGTTTCAAAACATGAATATTTTCAACACATGAATGGTTTCAACACATGAATATTCTCAACACATGAGTATTTTGTTTATTCAACACATGAATATAATTTATTTTCTAAATTGGAATGAGACCCAACCAATTACCATATAACACATGTATATAATAGCAATGATAAATAATCAACCATCATGTAATGTCCCGTATTTTTGGTAGCCAAATATTTAATTTAATTTATTATTTTAAATTTTATATTTGGAGTATTAAAGGATTTTTATATTTAATTCGTTGTTTAAAATGAAGTTTAAACATTATATTTTATTTATAATATAAAACGAGCTCAAAGTCACGCGGCAGTTTGTAATATTGAATTTTGAACTTCAATTCGATATACAGGATTCGATATAAGTCGGATTTCTATGAAACGAGAAACGTTAGAACCGTATTGACTATAATTTTCATATGAAAGAGAAAAATTTAGATTTCGTGCTATAATTTGTTAGTTATGGCCAAATCAAATTTTGAAATAGTCGCTATGGAAAATCGTTATTAAAAATATACGCGTTAAAATAGCCATTTTGCAAACGGACTCAGATTTCGATGAAATCAGTTTCATTAGAACCGTATCGTTAAATTATTGAACGATGTTGAATTGCGTGGCAAACTGATGTCGTATGTGGCCATCGCAGCCACAAACGCTCGTTAATTTTCTATAGCGCGTAATTAATATAATATAGAGATATTTGAGTGTAACTTGAACAGACGATCGAATTTGGCCACGAAACCAATTCCGTTGAGTTCGTATCGTTGATTAGAGTTAGGATAGGTATATAGTTTGTTATTTTTGGAGACCATGTAACTTGGTGTCCGAAATGGCATTGCGGTGCGCATAAAAATAGCCTACCGGGGAAACAGTCTCAGAATGCGACGAAACTAGTGCCGTTGGGTTCGTATTGAAAAATTATTGTAGGATTTCAAGATTTCAAGTTGATTTGATTTATTTAGTGATCGTGGAAAATTTAAACGCGTGTTTATTTCTGGTTTTATAAAGGAAATTTTTTCAAACGACCTCGGATTTCAATGAAAATTGTTCCATTGGGTCCGGAATACTTTTTTACACCAAGATTAGCCTTTTTATCATAAAACATAAATCGTTTGTAGTGATTTTATCTCATTACTTTAGGAAGAAGTATCGTTATAATAATATATTAATATTTCTAACCTATCTATACAATAGCTTCAGGTTTTTTTTTCACATGTCACAAAATATACGGACTGCACACCTAACGCTGAAGATCTATCCATCCTAGAAAATCAATGTACAACCGTGAAAAGAAAAATATCAACCTACATATGAAATAAAATCACGTTGGCTTATTCTAGGAAAATATGCAGTATCTCTATTGGGTACAAACACAGCTAAACTTCACGTGCTTACACCCTGTTCCTCACCATCCTCTCCTGTCTTCTGGCCTATGCTATTTGATGAAGCAGAAACACGTCATTGACAATGAGAAAAGAAAACATCAGTACAACTATAAACATGGGAGGCAATTCACTGTAATGAGGAGACCCATCAATACAGCGATGGAAAGGAAATCTCGCAGCTACCCAACCTAGACCACAGGCTACCTTGTAGCGAACGACTGACGTTGAGCTTATCCATTCTCTCTGGTGTGTATATATACCCTTCCTCATTCTGTTGTTTCAGCAACTCCATTTCTATCCTCTTCTTCGAAAAGAAAAAAAATGGAAAAAAAATGAAAAGAGAATAAGAACAATAGGGATGACTGTGTGAACAAACGAGGTGATTGGTGATCTAATGGATGTACAGATGGAGGAACGAAGTGTTGCGGGTTATGGGCATGGTGACGGGCGAGGCAAATTTAGAAATCGCGAGCTGGTGTTCTTCGGACTGGGTGGACTATTGGGTTTTGTAGCCAACTTTGGTTTCAACGTGTAAAATAGGGAGCGAACAACATAACATATAGGAAGGAGTCTGTGTTTGGAAAGAGGCGTATGGTGGAAGGAGGAGACGGTTTATGGGTTTGGGATGTTTTTATTGGTGGTATCAGTACGTGTAAATGGAAATGAAGAGAAGGGCATGGGTCATCAATGCTAGGGGCTTTTGACAGGGTTTCATTTTTTTTTAAAAAAAAATTTGAACGAAAGTGGCAATTGAATTCAGGCGTGAGTAGGTGAGGAGTCAATGGACTAAACGTGAAGTAGAAATGGGAAGGAAGAAGATGTATTGGCAATGGCACGGGTCGGTTTGCAGTTAGGCTTGGGCTTGGGATTTTGAAAAAGGAAGAATCACGGTGGAAGCTGGGAGCCTGATTGTGCGAAGTAAGGCTACTACTAACGTAAGTACTATTTAGGTTATAATATATATTATTAAATATACCTAGTTTTATATTAAGATGCCACTAATATTTCACGAGACCAATTATTTTGCCTAACTAGTGTGTTTTACAATGTGCCTGATATCACATTGGTCCCAAGTGCGGTTAACTAAGGTTGAACATAAAAACAACGTGGTGCAGTTTAGTTATAATATATGAGTAATAGGTACAACATAGCCAATTGTACTTATAAACATAATTACTGTTTAAATTAGGATTTATTAAGGGTTAAATTAATTTAAGTGTACACCGTAACTCGAAATGTATGTAACGTTTTCATCGGTGTACTGAATCGAACAACCAGTCGCATTGGAACCGTATCGGAGAACACGACATTTTGAAACTAGTTTGACCGTAGATGGGAACCAAGGTGAGTTTAACTCACTCAGTTTACCCCTTTTATATTTTATATAAATCAGGTTTTTATTTTATGTGCAATGTTTGCTAATGGTTGATAATTGGGTGACTGTTTGTTTGTGTGATGGGTATTATTTAATGTTCACTGGTTAAATTAAGCGTTTGTTTAATTTAATCATTTTAAATCGTTATTTTAACTATTAGATTCCAAACGAGATAACTTACCTTGTTGGTTACGTTTATAATGATATAAACGTATTAAATAAATAATTAGATTCTTGGATGGACGTTACAAATTGGTTGTTGACTGTTATTAGTTGGACTGTTATGTATTGAATTTGATATAACCCATTGTGATACAGGGAAGGACAGGTTGGAGGAATCCAACAAAATTCCTCAAATATGTTGTTTACTTTCACACTATATGAACTGTTTAATCAATGCGATTGATTGTTGATGGTTGAATTCAAACCCAACACTTGTTTGATATTAACCAATGTGTGATATTGGTTGAATAATTATCGGCAGATGGCCCAAGAATGAATCGTTTTATAAAGTTCGATTTACCATCAGGTAAATAAATAGAAAGAAAGTTATAAAAAAAATTTATAACTGAAAACCGATTAGAAATCTATTTTATATAGATTATTTTTGAAGTAAAGGATATCAAAGAAAATAAATAATTATTTTTATCTTGAAATTACAAAACGAGTATATAAATCAAGATTCACATGTTAATGGGCTTTGTGGCAAAGGAGCAGTGATTAACCAAGTGGTTAAAGGTTGAATTAAATTGTTAAATGAGATTATTTAATTTAATTAGATTATTATAAAATCAAATGAAATAATTAAAATTAATTTTATTTATTAATTTAGAAGAAATAACTAAGTGGGAAATGGTTAACAAAGTGATCTCGTTTGTGATGACCAAGTCGACTACTTAAACGAGATTTGATTACTGGAAAACAATTATGGGATTTGTTAATTATTATTGAAAGTTAAGTATCATTTTAAAATAACTTTTTAAGAAAGATTAATTATTTTATTAACAATTATTTGACATAAAGGATGTTCAAGAAATTGACATGTAAATGAGATTTTAAAAGGATAGTTTGAATACGAATTCATAGAGTGACTCGATATGCAAGATTTGGATATATAATAATGTTTTCAAAAGAAACCATGATGTTTTGATATATCGAGGGCTGAATTCTATAGAAAGAAAAATGTTAACCCTTAAAGTGAATGATGATTGAAAGGAACCGAATTAAAATGGAAATGGTTATAATGGAAATTAGCGAGTAAGATCTTGTTTATAATTAAAAGGGGTTTTAATAAGGGTTGACTCATATTTATATGAGTTATATTTTCGATTTATTTCTGAAATGGAATTATAAAAGGAAAGTTTTATAACAAGATTTACGTGAGTTGAAATCAAGCAGAAACCTTAAAGGATTGAACTTGTTTATAAAATGAGAATCTAGCGATAAAGATCTAGAGATGAATATTTTAAATATAAGTATTGTGAAAAAGTGATAAAATGAGATTTCGTTGATAAACTTCTATATATTCCGAAGATAAGAGTGTCGTCAACTCAAGGTCTGAGAGGTAAACAAAATAACCCAACTTGAAACGACTTCATGATTATCCAAGAATGATATTAGTTTAGAAACGAGAGTGGTTGAGGGAATTACATTAATATTTCTATTATAAACTATAATTCGAAGAATTATAAGTTGAATAAACGGATTAGGGAATAAGAATTGAAAAGCGAGATTTCCAAATGTTGAATGATTTGGAAAATTTAATTAACAACCATTTAACTAAAGAGGCCAAGCGATGCTGTATACTGAACCAGTGGATTCACTATATTTTTTTATGGATGATGGTTGTTTATTTGATAGTTAAATCACCGACTATCAAATCTAGCCAAAACGTTGTTGGTATGGAAAGACCGGTGTCGAATATATATTAGAAAACCATTCCGACCAGCAAATACGTAACGTTAAAGATATCAGGAGATGGTCGAGATGGAGCAATGAAGACCGTGGATCTTCATGAGCGGAAGAATTACTCGTTGGATTTCTAAGGGTAGCTCCTGAAGATATTCCGACTTGTGACTCTGTCGTGATTGGAATCTTCGGATTGCAAGGACTTCTCGCTGCTGATCCTTTGGTTGATTCCTAGGATGCGGTAGGAGGGTGCCTTCGGGTCATCCTATTCCTGGATGATTTGTATGGATGATGTGAATGGTGGCCAGATGTTCCAAAAGTCGATTATAACCTCAAGCCTCAACAACCGGGAAATGACAAAAATCGGGCAGGCAGCATGGCTATGTGGGTCACTCCCATTAGGGTGTATAATCACCTATTTAGAGAAAATTCATTTCATTCTTAAATCTGTTTCGATGCTGTCCCTTTTCGGGAATCGGTGGGTCGTGCCCAACCGTTGGTGATATACATTCGATACACTCAAGCAAAATGAGTGGTCGGTCATGTGAGGGCCGGGTTACAAGACGTTCTTGTTGAACCCAGTGTATTCGTCTCTAGAGATACACTATTGGCAGGTGGTCCCATACCTTGTCATAGTCGGAAATCCAATCTCCAATAAGCGCCCATGGTTTTTAATTGTAAGCTATATATGTGGAGCGTGAGATGCAAGCGTTCCGCTAGATTGTTATTTATTTGTATTTAGACACTATTATAATATCAGAATAAGATATGATTTCAAAACTAGTTTGGGTTATAGTAAGGTAAAAACCGTCTGTGTTTATGTGTGGACTGGTCTTACTATTATCCTTTTCTTTCAAAAGGATTTTAAACTTTAAAATGAACATGGATGTTATACAAACTTAGTGGGTTTCTCACTCTGGTTCACCAGACTGACCCATCGTTTGAAATGCTCGGGTTAGCCCGGGTGGCAGGTTCAGGTTATTGAATGCTGTGAAGTCCAGAGACGAGCTGGAGATGTTCAAACGTATAGTATTATCTAGTATGTTACCGCTTTGTGTTGTATTTGAGGACAGGTCATCATAACTGTCCAGATTTATCGATGTACTCTGATGATGTAAGTATTATTTTTCAAGCTCTCAATAAAGAATATTTCTATATTATATTTTATTCCGCTGCGATGTGAGACTATGTGTGGTGTTGGTTCTTCTTCTTATTCTTCTACTCTAATATTTTTTTCTTTCTTATCTCACCCTCTAATTTCTTTCTAATGACTATCTGGTGTGTTCGATACTAGGATTTTTGCAAGTATATGGGATATATATATATTATTGTCGAAATTCAAGTATCGAATTTCCACCGGGTCTTTACACATCATCCAAAGTGCACTACACAACTGTCAGTTAACCTATCGATTGACATACAACTAAACAATCGGGATTATTGTACGTCAAAGATCATCCCAACACCCGTGTGGGGTTTCAATCCACACACTTAATATTATTTGTGTAGTTGGGCGACGTGTAAAATTTATCTTTCCAATCAATATCGGTCAAATCTGTGTACATAAACAAATTGTCTGATTTGTAAATGAATATTTTATTTTATTAACATACACGTTAAAAATTATATTATTAACGATAAATTATTCATTTCAACACATGAATTTCTATTTAGTTCATTTATTCAATAAAATGATATTTTTATTTTGCTAACTTATTTTTAGAAAATTTCGGTGGTATAACGGCACGATACAAGAAACGGGACAAGGTCTAGCCTTATCCCCAGTCTAATAATGGCCTACGCCATACACATAGTAATCTAATCAATTCCATTTCACCTAAACAACCAAATTCAAACCAATAATCAAATCAACTACACAACCAAGCAAACAAGTCGTCCATGGTCTGTGGACGACGAGTGTCGGGTGCTGCTAAGCACCGTCATCATCCTAGTATATAATTTAACTAGAAAATAAAATTAAAGTGAGAAGTTCTCACCAAGAGCTAAACCAAATGCCACGACTCTTCATATGTAGGAAATCTTCGCCGTGCTTCTAACGAGATCTGTTTTCACGCAGTTTTATGTTAAAAATCTCATTTTTACTTCATATCTACATGTATAAAAATTATATTTTATATCGCTGCTTTAAAATAAGAATCACATTTTTATAAGTTCTCTTTCAATATAAAGATCATATTTTTATCGCCACTTCAAATATATAAAACCCATATTCTTATATCGCTACATGTACATAAAAGATTATATTTTTATATCGCTATCATATATGTAAAATAAAATAATCAAATCTTTATCACTTTGCTAGCCATATAAAAATCAAATTTTTATTCTCCTTCTATATAGATAAAAATCGTATTTTTATTATGCTACATATATAAAAATCAAATCTTTATTTATTCTACCTACATATATAAATAATGAAATCTTTATATTCATCAAAAATCAAATCTTTTTAAATCGGTATGCACAATAAAAATCAAATCTTTTTGCTTGTTAAAAATCAACCCCTTTTGCTACTTTAAAAATAAAAATCATGCTTTTATTTTCTTTCAAAGATAATATCTTTATCTAAATAAAAATCATACCTTTATAAAGGTAAAAATCATACCTTTATATGTTTTAAAAATCCTAATTTTTAAATAAATATATAAAAAATCAGTTTTATAACTAAACCAAAAATCGGTTTTTTATACAAATCAAAAATCAGTTTCTATATTGAACAAAAATTCAGTTTCTACATTAATTAAAAATCAGTTTCTATATTGAACAAAAATTCAGTTTCTACATTAATTAAAAATCAGTTTCTATATTGAACAAAAATTCAGTTTCTATATTAATTAAAAATAAAAATTCACCGTTGTTTGAAGACAGCTGAGGGGGAAACGAGTATCGAATTGGAGAGGGAAGGACGGCGTCGCTCAGATGGTCGGATGCCGAGCACAACGTCAGGGCTTTTGGGGTGTGCGGTTTTCAGTACGACAGGTTCAGGATTTTTGAAAGGGGGCGACGGCTTTAACGGAGAAGAGGAGAGAGGGGGAGGGCCGCGCTGGGATGGTCGGAGCTGCGGCTATGGAGCGGAGGGAGGAGCGAGAATAAGGGGGAGGCGACAGCGCCGTAGGGTGGGCGGGGGATCGATCTTATGATCGATTTGGGGAAAAGTGACTTCCTTCGTGAACGAGGGAAATGATTTGCCTAGGGTGTTTAGTGCAAAAGGGAATATATCTATATATTTATATTTATTTTAATTTTCAAAAGTGTTGACTTTTCACTCTAACTCCAAACGAGACCCGACGACTGTCGTTCCTAGCTAATTACCCCCATTCCGAACACAATGGGATATGTATCATTAGCCAATTCGACTATTTCGATCAGTTTCACTTTCAATTAAAATATAAATCAGTATATTCAATTTTAAACGTACATTTCAATTTACCGGGGCCACATACGGACTTTAAAAATTCCAGAAACATTATTTCTAGCTTCGTATTGACGATATGGTCCTAACAAAACCGATTTCGTCAAATTCTGAGACCGTTAGAAAAATGGCCATTTTTTGGTCGATCGAATACAACTTAAACTGGTCAAACGCGTTTAACTGCGCCACGCTCACATATTGATTCAGAAAATTATGAATTTTGAAACCTAGCAATAATTTGACAACCCGGATCGAACAAAAGTGGTTTCATCGAAATCCGAGGTCGTTTGCAAAATTCCACAATGACTATTTTGAATTTTCAACTGGACGTATCTGTTCATTTCTAAAGTGAAATCTCAGTTTCTTAACTTCGTTAGAAAGATATGATTAAACAGATTCAAATATTTTTTGTTTCGTTCAATTCTAACTTATATTGAATTTTGTATATTTATTTGAAATTTGAAATCGAATTTTCGAACTGTCGCGCCATTTCAGGCCCGTTACATAATTAAAATAAATTTATTCGTTTTAACTTCGTCGAAAATAAATTTTTCGTCGTTATTATTTAAAATAATCCATTTTAAATATCCGAAATTCATTAAAATCGCCAAAATAATTTTTTTAAATTGGCTCAGATTTTCCGGGTTGCTACAAATAAATAAATTATACAATAGTAGTTCATGAAGCTACTAAATAAAGGTCTAAATTTATACATAATATCAGAGTTACAAAATTTAATATAGCGGAATTCTAAATACAAGAATTTCTAATACAAAGGAGAAATAGCCAGAATCAACAGGTATAGGTGATATCTTTAGTAGTCTCTAGCTTCAAAAGGTGAAATCTCAACACTGCAATGCTCAATCTGACCCGAGCAATGATGTAAAACAAAACAACTCGGATCAAGACTAACATTCTCATCGAAGTAAATCAACTTATATGAAATGTTCAATGAAATGCATCAGTAACTTAAAGGATGCTTAGAATCACCATCCTCTAAGGATCCGTTTAACTAATATCATATAATATAATACACTATTGTAATAGTGTTTATTCAGTAAAGTAAAATATCAAAATAGCATAAGCGGGATTACATTTTTACCCTTACACCGTTCATAATATCGTAGTCTATACAGATACCGTAAAGTCCACAGTAACATAGTGGCTATTAGAGGGCACTCCATAGGTACAATACAAATCAAAATCGTATGTGGTTCGATCTGGATAATATGACAAGGCACACGAGGAAATTCCACCGATACATGCCTGGACCGATGGTAACGCATAGCCGCGACTACCGCCCACCTCGAACACACTCCAAATTCAAAGGTGCGCACCAATCAAATCAAAAAAAAAATAGATATGGGTTCGAAGAAATGTGTTCGATGGAGGTGCGACCTCACTTAATCACGGTATAGCACCTGTTTTAATCATTTTAATTATGACCCGAAGGTCAAGGCTATCCATCAACGCTCTCTTTCTTCAATCCAGTAATCGCCGCCAAACCATCCTACTTCATTTTGGGACTCCACCGCGTACACAGTTGTTAAAATGGTTTTCGGTGTTGGTAGAGAGTATGACATAATCCGATCCCGGTCTCTTTAACAACCAAACGTTTTCGTTTTTCACACAGTGGCAATTTTATAAAATCATATCTTGAAATAAATTGATTTAGAAAAAAAATTTAATTCAAAAAAAAACCGTTTATGAATCAATTCCACATATAAAATTACTTGTAACGACCCGGAATTTTGGGGCCAATTTAAAAATTTTATTTTAGAAATTTTAATGGATTTTAAAATTTAAAATGATTTATTTTAAATAATAACGACGAAAAATTTATTTTAATTGAACTTAAAACAAATAAATTTTATTTAGTTATAAAAGGGAGTTAGAAATAGCAAGGCAGTTTGAAATTTTGATTTTGAACTTTAACTGGATGTGCAGAATTCAAAATAAATCGAAATTCAGTAAAACCAAAAATATTTAAATCTATTTAACCATATCTTTCTAACGAATATAAGAAACTGAAATTTCACTTTAAAAATAAGAAGTTATGTCCAATTTAAAATTTAGAAGAGTCGCTATAGAATTTATATATTTTTTAATATAATATATAGGCCTTAAAAATAGTAATTTTGCAAACGACCTCGGTTTTCGACGAAACCACTTTTGTTGGAACCGGAATGTCAAATTATTGTTAAGTTTAATTTTCCAGAATTTTTTGAATTAATATGTGAGCGTGGCGAAAGAAAACGTATTTTGTCAGTTTTAGTCAAATTTAACAGACTTGAAAATAGCTATTTTTCAAACGGTCTCAGAATTTAACGAAATTAGTTTTGTTAGGACCGTATCATCATAACAAAACCAAAAATAATTTTACTGTAATTTTTAGAGTTCGTATGTGGCCCCGGTGAATTTAAATGTAAGATTGAATTAATTAAATAAATGATTTAAATATTAAATTTAATAAAATAGGTTGGAGACATTCGTTTGGGCTGACGGGACCTATCCCATCGCGTCCGAAACGTGGGTATTTGCCTAGGGACATCTTTTGTTGGGCTGAAATTGGATCTAAGAAAGACTAACAGGCTTAAAGTTATTTAATAAGTAATTAAATATTATTTTAATTATAAACACCCCAACAAAAATACCCTAACCCTAATTCTAATCTAGCAGCCGCCGCCCCTTATTTTGAACGATGAAAAATGTCTGATTTCATTTGATTAAATTCTACCAAATCCTTATGGATTAACACATGAATCCAAAGCAACATTCGAAGAGAAATGTTCACTCTTTCATTCCATACGGTGATGATCGATTCTAGGTGTTTGTGGCTCTCGATTTTTTTGCATAAAGGTGGCTCGTTCGTGGCCTGTTTCTGGTGGCTATGGACCTGCGAGTTGGCTAGAAAGGAGGGAGAAGGTGTGTCGCACGTAGGGGAGGAGGATGGCGAGGTCTGATCGGGTGTAGGCGTTCTCGGGTGGCGTGTGTGGGTGGTTGTTTCTTGCACTGATGGGTTCTAACGTTCCAGGCAAATACAGAGGAAAGGGGGGAAGGTTAAGAGGGATTTATTATATTAATTATAATCAATTATATAATAACATAATCAAATCTTAAAATGGTGATAACTTATGCAAACGAAAACGAAATCAAATGATTAAAGGTGCGTTGGATTCACAACAGCGAGATCTACAACCTGAAACTGACCGGAACTGAAACAGAGCAAATCAGAAAATTGAGGAAAATTCAGATCTGAACTATTCAGACAAATCAAGGTGAGATTTCTCTTTTAAAATTTAAAATAAAATTTTTATATACATATTTATAATGACTCTGGTTGTAATATATTATTCGTCATTTAGAATTTAGATTGGTTGTTTGGCCTTTGTTGATTATTGTTTGTGATAAATTGTGGTGATGATTATTTGTTGAATGATATGTTCTTGTTCGAATAAAAATCTAATCTTGAATTTGTTAGATTTAAAACACCACTTTATTTAGATCATGTTATGTTAGATCTAAAACACCACTTTATTTAGATCGTGTTATGTTAGATCTAAAACACCACTTTATTTAGATCATGTTATGTTAGATCTAAAACTCCACTTTATTTTAGATTATATTATGTTAGAACAAAAATAAAATTTAGTTATGAACGCTACACTAGAACAGAAAATAACATCTTTGTAGAAATTAACCTTTTTGTTATAAGTGTTACAATAGGATATAAAGTAACATTTTATTATGAAATGTTGCATTAGAAAATATATATTATAAAATTTGGGCTATAAAATGTTGCATTAAAGAAAAGTGACATTTTATTATAAAATGTTGCATTAGGAATAAAATGTCATATTAGAAAAAAAAATACACAATAAAAATTACATTTTTATTATAATATGAATCATTAGGAAATAAACATTTTGTTTAATAAAAGGATTAAAACAAAAATAAACATTTTTTGTTCATTTGAAAGAAAATAAACATTATTGTTCATTTAAAAATAACATTCTTGTTAGAATTGTTTAGTTAGAATAAAAATAAGATTTTTGTTAAAAATTTTGATTTAGAAGAAAATTAACATTTTAATTATAAAATGTTAGAGTGAAGAAAAATAACATTTTATTAATAAAATGTCAAAGTAAAGAAAAATAACATTTTAGTTATAAAATGTTAAGATGAATAAAATAACATTTTAGTTAAAAAAATGTTGAGTTGATAAAATATTACTTTTTATTTGTTTTGTTAAGTTAGAATTGACAACAAAACAAATACATCACTTTTATATGTGTTTTGTTGAATTAGAGTTGTCGACAAAACAAATACATAACTTTTATATGTGTTTTGTTGAATTAGAGTTGTCGACAAAACAAATATATCACTTTTATATGTTTTGTTGAAATAGAATTGTCAATAAAAACGAATTTATCCTTTTTATTTGTTTTGTTGAAATGTTAGAATTGATTTAACATAAAAATATCCTTTTTATGTTAAAATGAAAGGTTAGGAATGTTAATATATAAAATATTCTTTTCTATAGTATTAGAATATCATAGAAAAATGTTACATAAAAAATGTTACATATAAAATGTTATTTTATATGATATTTGAGTTCATAGAAATTGTTACATATAAAATGTTATTTTATATGATATTAGAAGTTACAAGAAATATTCACATATAAAATATTATTTTATATGTTATTAGAATACATAAGAAAAATGTAAACATATAAAATATACTTTTATATGTCATTAGAATTCAACGAAACTTGTGAACACCTTTATTTCATTTTCTATGTAAATAAAAGGAACATATTTATAGTGAAAACATTTATTTATATTTAGTGTAAATAAATAAGAAAAGGAAAACATTTATTTACATGTATGGTAAATAAATAAGAAAAAGAAAAGGAAAATATTTATTTACATTTAGGTAAAGAAATAAGAAAAAGGAAAAAGATTACATTTATGTACATGTAGTATAAATAAACATGATTTAGAAAAGAAACCTTTATTTACATGTAGTGTAAATAAATATGTATAGAAAAGAATTACATTTTTGTTTGCATTTTTGGATGCAAATAAATCGTAGAAAAAGAATTATAATTTTTATTTGCATTTTTAGGTGCAAATAAAACATAGAAAGGAATTACACTTTTTAATTTGTAAATTAGTTACAAATAGAAGGTATGAAATAAAAAGGTGTAACAACCCAGAATTTTGGGGCCAATTTAAAATTTTTATTTTAGAAATTCTAATGAATTTAGAATATTAAAAATGATTTATTTTAAATAATAACGATGAAAAATTTATTTTAATCGAAGTTAAAATGAATAAATTTAATTTAAATATAAATGGAGTTAGAAACAGCGCTGCAGTTTGAAATTTTGATTTTAAACTATAATTGGATGTACAAGATTCAAAATAAATCAGAATTAAGTGAAACAAGAAATATTTGAATCTGTATCTTTCTAACAAATCTGAAATATTGAAATTTCACTTTAAAAATAATAAGTTATGTCCAGTTTAAAATTTAGAAAAGTCGCTATAGAATTTATATATTTTTTAATATAATATATTGGCCTCAAAAATAGCCATTTTGCAAACGACCTCGGTTTTAGACGAAACCACTTTTGTTGGAACCAGAATGTCGAATTATTGTTAAATTTATTTTTCCAGAATTTTTCGAATTAATATGTAAGCGTGGCAAAAGAAAATGTGTTTTGTTCATTTCAATCAAATTTAATCGACTAGAAAATAGCCATTTTTCAAACGGAATCAGAATTCGACGAAATTAGTTTACTTAGGACCGTATCGTCAAAACAAAGCCAGAAATAATTTTTCTGTAATTTTCTGAGTCCATATGTGACCCCGGTGAATTTTTATGTACGTTTGAATTTTAAATAAAAGAATTTTATTTTATAACTGAGAAACAGGGGTCAAGATGATCATTTGGTCTTGTGAGACATATCCAAATGAGTCCGTAACGGGGGTTAATAGGTAAGAACGATAGTCGTTGGGCCTAATTCCGAGTTAGTATCAAAGCGGGCCTTTATTGGGTGAATTAAACTATTAAATATATATAATTAGAATAATATAATAAAAACCTAACCCTAATTTTCTAAAGTCAGCTGCCGCTCAACACCATTCGATGGCTAGAATTACACCATTTTTTATCACTCAATTTCTCTTCAAGTACAATGAATTAAATTACCATTACAATGCCAAAATTGTGGAGATTTCCTCTGGCTTTCTATTGGTACGGGTAAGATCGAATCCTGATAAGGATTGGGGCCGATTTGGAGCTGCAAACGCAGCACCTTTGGGCGCGTTTATCGGGGAAGGGACACCACCGAACTGGAAGACGTCATGGGCGATGGAGGGCGTGGTCAAGGCGGTCAACGGGGTGGACTTGGATCGTGGGTCCGATGCTCCAGGGAGGTGCGGTTGGGCGGTTCTTCGATGCAGCGAGGGGTTTAGTAGCAGGCGAGATGTTGAAGAAAGGTTACGGCGAAATTTGTGGATTAAGGGTTAAGTGTTTTTTTTAATTAGTTAATTATAAATTTAGCTGTTTAAAAGTTAAAAGGGCATAACTCATTCAAATCTTAACGAAATTCGATGATTTCAGTTTCGATGGAATTGTATCAGCGAGCACTACATTTCAGAACTGATATGGACAAGAACAGTAGCAGTTGAGATTTTTGGTAAAATTAAACATTGTTTAATTTTATTAAAAATACGGTGAGATTTCTATTTTAAAATTAAAATTAATTATTTATTTTATTGTGTTCATTCAGTATGAAATTCATGTCGTATGTATATATTTATCTAAATGTTGATTGTGCTGTGATTGTGATGAACGATTGATTGTGTTGTGATTGTGATGAACGATTGATTGTGATTGTGTATTCATGTTTATTTTAGAAGTAACAAAATAGAATGTTATGTTTATTTGTGGAGTGACAAAATAGAATATCATGTTCATTTTAGATCTGACAAAATCAAATGTCATGGTCATTATATTAGAATTGAAATTATAAAATCGTTGTCTTGTTGAAATTAAAATTGACAATATGAAATTGTAAGTTTTCGTTGAAATTAGATTTACGAGAGCATATCACTTTTTATTGTTACATGATATCATTCGGTAAAATTAGGAATGGAAATTACATATTATGTAAATTATGATATTAGGATTAAAAATTACATCTTATGTAAAATGTTATATTATAATTAAAACACCGTTTTGATTAGAATTATTAAATTAGAAAAAACACCGTTTTGATTAGAATTGTTTAATTAGAATAAAACACCGTTTTGATTAGAATTGTTTAATTGGAATAGAAGTACCGTTTAAGGTTGAATTGACAAATTAGAAATAAACATCATTCATGTTAAAATTGTCATATTTTGTTAATTTAGAATTGACAAATTAAATTGTCATATTTTGTCAGAATAGAAAAATATCTTTTATGATTAAGTTGTCATATCTTTTATGATTAAATTGCCATATTAGAATAGAAAATATCCTTTGTGGGTAAATTATCACATTAGAGAAAAAAAAATCATTTATGTAGTGATATTAGAATTCAAATTTACATTTATATGTAAAATGTGAGAATAGACAATGAAAAATACATTTTTATTTGTGACATGCAACATTAGTAAGAATCGACATTTTTGTCAAATTTGATTAGTGAATAAAGAATCAACATTTTTGCAAAACTTGATTAGCAAACAAAAATAATCTTTTTTGTTAAAAGAATAATTAATGAGAAAATAACATTTTTTGGTCAAAACATGTGTAAGATCCCGTAACTTCCCCGTGAAGGAAAGCACGGATTGAATTGAGGACAAGACCGATCAGAACACAAATAGAAGAACATTTCATTCCTTATTACAACAATTTACATCAGAGTACAAGAATACAGATTATTAACAAATATTTTACATTTATCAAATATCCGAGATTTTAAATACATTACAGCAGCGGAAAAATAATACAAAGTACAACTGAAAAAGATACACTAATACAAAGCTTCCCGAATATCACTTCAGCTGTAAACCAGAGCCCTGTAAATATAAATCTGCAAAACCAAAACGACTAGCTGCCCGTGTGGAAAATAAGGGCACCCAAAGTTTAGGTTTAAAACAATAAACTCCAGGTCAGTCATGTGACTGGTGTGAGAACTAAAACAGTTATTAATCTTTATTTTGAAGTTAGGTAAATCAAGGGACCACGCCGTATAACACGGAACGAGTTTTTACCCCAAGAATACCAGTGCCTATAACAAACAGCGCAATGCTAAATAAAGAACAATGAAGCTATTATAAGACCCAGGTCCCATCACACAATGCAACACAAGCCGGAGGATAGGATTTTTATCTTATGATAGCCAAAGAATGCTTGATACGCGAAATTTAATATTTTATTATTAATATAAGTGAAGAAAACAACTTCAAATATAAATGTATCAATCATAGGTGGCATGGGTACCATATATCATGTTGCCAATACTAGGCTGTACAATCATAATCGCAAAATCATGTATTGGAAATTGGATTTCCATCTATGAACCGAGGCTAGGGGCAAGATCCTCAACCGATTCGAGACAGTCTAGTCCGGGCCTCAGGAACAGAACACATCGTCCCTTTGGAGCCACAGGGTCGGTCCACCGATGTGGATTAAATAACAACCTGAACAATATGTCTTCCCGCCCTTTGGGGCGTAAATGAGCAAAATGACTCCACATCCGAGGCGCCTCGCAACAGCAACAACCACACAGGTGAAAAGTATATAAATTTCAGTGCTGGTAGGTCCCTGACACCACCCTAACTAGAAAGAGACGCATGTTCCCCCTGGATCCTTCTCCCGTTTTTGGTTCATACCGGGGTGTGAGGCTCGCGAATCAACGCTACACAAGACTCTGCTTTTCAATAGAAGCCTTGATCATTTGCATCTTAGCATGCCACACAGGCCAACCACTCTATGCAACCAATATCAGTCACACAGAATGAAATCCAATGTCAGACACACAGTCCATACAAGTTCGTTCTGGGTCTGAACGAAACCGGAGGCACTTTCCCCGCAAATCCGTCGATCTCCAAGTACGTCTGGACGATCACCGACTGATTCCCTCATCTTGGGTGTACAGCCCAATAAAGATAATCAGTAATCACCCAAACGATGTGAAGACCCTCGGTCTTCAACCACCGTATTCATCTTCAACGTATCATCGAATTAGTTATTCAGAATGGGTATAACCCGGTCTTTCCGAATAACTCGCGTATATAATAAACAAGTGTTACACAAACACAACTTACGCCTCATTCCAATCCAGAATATTCTTTTATTCAAGTATTCACTTTCTTAGGGAACAGGTTCCCATTAATTTTATCAAAGATAAGTTCTTTTAAATTTATTCTTTAATCTTCCTTTGGATATCATTTCAAACCGTATTATGGTTTTCCAAACTAGTCGGGATTAGCGATCCTTACCGAAGTAATCATTTATTTTATTTCCCAATCCCAGCCTATTTATCCCATGGAGAAAAACTGCTAATACTCCATATCTAACACCACGGTGTTATCGGTAAAATTTAGTTACCATTTCACATTCAAATCTAGTTAAAGATTTAACTACCGCTTGGAGCAAAACTGGTGATACTCCATTCTCGACCATTTCAATCTAATTAAAGATTCATTAAAACCCCACTTAGTTTTAATCTTTAACTGGGTTAAAGAACCGATGTCATGTAAAACACGGTTCACGATAAAACCCAAAATCACTTCTCATTGTTAATCGGGTTAAAGAACAAGTGTTATTTAAAACACTGTTCACGATAAACCCAAAAATCAATTTCAATTCAATTCCAATTAAATACCAATTAACTGGACAATTTCACTAAGTCTTAATTAAAAGATTTATTCTTTTCTAATCTGAGTTCAAGAACAGTGTTGTTTAAGACACTGATCATGACGAACCCAAAATCCAATTCGATATTAAATATAAGGCTCTGAATAGAAAATATATCGGCTTATGTTCAATATCGAATTCTGAAACCCACCAATATCGTATTGGAAATAACGATATAAAATATATCTTTCAAATTTCCATAACAATACTTGTATAATCACGAAATCCAACACCGAAATATTCCAAAGATAATTTCGATTCAAATCCATTCCAATTCATATATTGGAAATTCTGGTTATTTTAAAACCCATTCTCAATCCCATTTATTTCTTTAAAAAATAATTGGATTCTAATTCAAGTTGAAAACTAGTTCAATTCGATAAAAATCTATTTTTATCTTTTCAAATATTGAGTTTTCACCCCAACTCTTCCCAAATCATTTATTATGATTTTACACAAATTATTAGTATTTTTAATAATTTTATTAAGGCCCTTACTGTCGATTTCCATCAACGGTCGTCGAACTGCAGTTACAGCGACCTTTTCTAAATTTGATTTGGACATAATTCCAAATCCAACCGTCAGATTTCAAATTTCTTATATTCGATAGAAAGCTCTTTTCGATACGAACCCAACGGTTCCGGTTTTAGGAGAATCCGACGGTTGGATTTCCCGTAACATCAATTCGAAATCAATGGACGAAATTCGCGAACGGCCGCGGCGTGTCGCGTTCTATTCAAACCACTTATATATATATATATATATTATATATATAATATATATTTTGCTCAAAACGTAATTTATAATTTCGTTTTAAAACAATTCTCACTTTTAGTTTAATTTTAAATCAAAATTGAATATTCTATATCATTATATATAAATGATAATATTTTCAAAATATTTGCTTTTGAAATCATTTCCTTTCGATATTCGTTATAAAAACGAATAAAATCGATATAAATATCGTTCGCGTCAAAATAGCGCAAATCTAATCAACACGGCTTTTATTCAACACATGAATATATTTTTCTTTTTCAACACATGAATATATATTTTATTTCAACACATGAATATATATATTTTTTATTTCAACACATGAATATATATTATGAAATATTCTTTATTTTCTAGATTGGAATGAGGCTCAATCAATCACCATATAATGTTAATTATATGGATTCCATACAACACATGTATATAATAGCAAAAATAAATAATCAACCATCATCCAAAGTGCACAACACAACTGTCTGTCAACCTATCGATCGACACACAACTAATTATTGGGCCTAGTGTACGTCAAAAATCATCCCGATACCCGTGTGGGGTTTCACATCAATAAGCACTGAATATTATTTATGCAGTTGGGCGATGTGTAAAATTTATCGTCCCAATCAGTATCGGTCAAATAAGTGTACATAAACAAATCGTTTGATTTGTAAATGAATATTTTATTTTATTCACACACGTTAAAAATTATAGTTTTTAACGATAAAATATTTTATCTCAACACATGAATTTCTATTCAGCTCATTTATTCAATAAAATGATATTTTTATTTTTCTAACTTGTTTTAGAAAATTTCGGCGGCATAACGGCACGATACTAGAAACGGGACAAGGCCTTGCCTTATCCCCAGTCTAATACTGGCCCACGCCATACACATATCAATCAAATCAATTTTATTTCACCAAACAACCAAATTCAAATCAAATAATCTAACCAACTACACAACCAAACAAACAAGTCCATGGTCTGTGGACGGTGGTGTCGGGTGCTACTAAGCACCATCAGCATCCTAGTAAATATTTTAACTAGAAAAGAAATAGAGTGAGAAGTTCTCACCGAGGGTTCAACTCCTCCAGTTTTATTTTTGAATTGTCTGGTTTCTGTTTTGCCGCCGGTCAATTCCATCGCACTTTTATTCACACTGTTCACAATAAAAATCACATTTTTTTTATTTCAATGCTGTAAAAAAACCACATTTTTATTCCACTATATTTAATAAAAATCAGATTTTTATTTCGCTACTTATATAAAAATCGTATTTTTATATTCTCTTCCTTATTTAAAATTATATTTTTATAATTTGTACTATATAAAAATCATATTTTTATTTCTTCTATAATATAAAAATCATATCTTTATTATCTCCACATTATAAAAATTCTATTTTTATTTCCTCTACTTTATAAACATTCTATTTTTATTATCTACATCATATAAAAATTATATTTTTATCTCTATGAGAACCTCATAAAAATCGTATTTTTAACATCAAAGAAAGCATCATAAAAATCGTAATTTTAACATCAAAGAAATCATCATAAAAATCGTATTTTTAAAATCAAAGAAATTCAGTCTTTAACATCAAAGTAATTCCGTTTTTAACATCAAAGGAATTCAGTTTTTAACATCAAAGAAATTCAGTTTTTAACATCAAAGATTTAAACAAATTATGAAACAAATAACAAAAGAAAAGCTCACATTTGCAAACGAAGAGGGAGGAGACTCGTTGGGCGGAGTTGGGCAGTCGCCGGAGGTGGGGGTGCTCCTAACTGGCGGTAGTGGCTAAGGCTAGAGGCGCGGCGGATTTTGGGTTCTAGGGTTTGGGTGGCTCGGTGGTAGAAAAGGAGGAAGGGAAGAGAGCGTCGGGGACTAGAGAGGGGGCGGTCGGAGTCAGTTGCAGTGGGTGGAGGTGCGGTGGTGGCTGGTAGGGGCGACGGGCGGCGGTCGATTTTGAATAGTGGATTTTTTTTATTCTTTTCTGAAAAATGGACGGGGAGGGTAGGTGTTGACCGAGTAAGAGAAGGAAGGGGGGCTCCTTTTATTATTATTTAATTTATTTTATCCTTCCAAAGCAACTTTAAATTTCGATCTCAAAACGGGACCCACCGCCTGTCGTCCCTAGCTTATTACACTTATTCCGAACACAATGGGATATGTTTCTTAAGCCAATATGGCCGTTACGATCAGTTTTCGTTGAATTTAAAATATAAATCTTTATATATTCATTTTAAACGCACATTTCAATTTGCCAGGCACACATACGGACCCGAAAAATTCTAGAAAAATTATTTCTAGCATCGTATTGACGATACGGTCCTAACAAAACTAGTTTCGTCAAATTCTGAGACCGTTTGAAAAATGGCCATTTTCAGTCGATTAAAATTAACTGAAATTGGTCAAACGCGTATAACTGCGCCACGCTCACATATTGACTCAGAAAATTATCAATTTTGAAACCTAGCAATAATTTTACATCTCGGATCCAACAAAAGTGGTTTCATCGAAATCCGAGGTCGTTTGCAAAATGGCTATTTTTAAGGGCCTTATATATATATATATATATTATAAATATAAATAATATATATAAATCCCATAGCGACTATTTTAAATTTTCAACTAGACATAACTTATGATTCCTAAAGTGAAATCTAATTTTTTCACACTCGTTAGAAAGATATGATTAATCAGATTCAAATATTTCTTGTTTCGTTCAATTCCGACTTATAACGAATTATGTATATTCATTTGAAATTCGAAATCAAATTTTCGAACTACCGCGCCATTTCAGGCTCGTTATATAATTAAAATAAATTTACTCGTTTTAACGTCGTCGATATTAAATTTTTCGTCGTTATTATTTAAAATGATCATTTTAAATAATTAAAATCTGTTAAAATCTCCAAAATAAAAATTTTAAATTGGCTCAGATTTTCCGGGTGGTTACAATCTCCCCAACTTAAAATCTTTTCGCCCTCGAAAAGGAACAAAGCCGAAAGTTGTTTTCTAATCAACTCAACTTTCATTATTTTAATTATGGCTTAAGCTCTTCAACTTTTCAGTTTCTAAAAACTTTTCAAATTTTTCAAAAATTTGGCTAACACCCTAAATTTTCGAAAAATTTCACCATAACCTCCTTTGTACCGGGAGCATCGGGATATTTGAAATAGCCTCCCATGGACCTCACCAATCCAAAAGAAAAAAAGAAAGCCAAGCGGCTAGCCGATACGGCTCATAAAATCATCATCACCCAAGAAATTAGTAAACATGTACCTATTTGACGGCAAACAATTTTATTCCTCTTCTTTAGCCTCCTGCTATGAACTGTTCAATGTATACACATGTACATATATGCAAATTTCAAGAAATTTCAATTCGGTTCAATATTTGATAAATTCGACCAAATGGTTCAAAATTTTAATTAATCAAACCAATAATCAAACAACACAATCATCAATCAATTAGTTGGTTAACGTTTCAAATTCATAATTTTGATATAGTCAAAAATTCAATTTTTGATGCCAAGTCACAACAATAAGCCATATCTAGTTTTGGTTCTCACACCAGTCTAATGGAAATATATAGGTATCATACCTTCGAAACTCAAACATAAATACTGGTAATGTGATCATAATTACCAGTATCATCCCCGGGCGACTAGAGTGTGATTCTATATCTATCCAATATATTAGAACTTCAAATACACGCTAGCTAGGCGTATATGCAAAATCTTTATATACTGGACTGTCCTAATCAATATAAATTAAAATAGTCAAATACATATAATTTGATTTAAATTTTCAAAACAAAGTTAGTTTTCACTTTTATTTTTAAAAACAACACTCTTTCGACTCATTCTAGGATACTACTGATCCCATCTCTAATGAGTCATTCTTATTGGATATTGCTAATCCAATCTCTGATGAATTCTTTCGTTCGGTTCTAATGTGTCTTGTTCTCGAGCTTTATAAACCAAAGCTCTGATACCACTGTAAGATCCCGTAACTTCCCCATGAAGGAAACCCGGATTGAATTGAGGACAAGACAGATCAGAGCACAAACAGAAGAACATTTCATTTCTTATTACAACAATTTACATCAGAGTACAAGAATACAGAGTATTAACAAATATTGTACATTTATAAAATATTAGAGATTTTAAATACATTACTGCAGCGGAAAAATAATACAAAGTACAACTGAAAGAGATACACGGATACAAAGCTTCCCGAATATCACTTCAGCTGTAAACCAGAGTCCTGTGAATATAAATCTGCAAAACCAAAACTACTAGCAGCCCGTGCGGAAAATAAGGGTACCCAGAGTTTAGGTTTAAAATAATAAACTCCGGGTCAGTCATGTGACTGGTGTGAGAACTAAAACAGTTATTAATATTTATTTTAAAGTTAGGTAAATCAAGGGACCACGCCGTATAACACGGAACGGGTTATTACCCCAAGAGTACCAGTGCCTATAACAAACAGTGCAATGCTAAATAAAGAACAATGAAGCTATTATAAGACCCAGGTCGCATCACACAATGCAACACAAGCCGGAGGATAGGGTTTTTACCTTATAATAGCCAAAGAATGCTTGATACACGAAATTTAATCTTTTATTATTACTATAAGTGAAGAAAACAACTTCAAATATAAATGTATCAATCATAGGCGACATGGGTACCATATATCATGTCACCAATACTAGGCTCTACAATCATAATCGCAAAATCACGTATTGGAAATTGGATTTCCATCTATGAACCGAGGCTAGGGGCAAGATCCTCAACCGATTCGAGACTGTCTAGTCCGGGCCTCAGGAACAGATCGCATCGTCCCTTTGGAGCCACAGGGTCGGTCCACCGATGTGGATTAAATAACAACCTGAACAATACGTCTCCCCGCCCTTTGGGGCGTAAATGAGCCAAATGACTCCACATCCGCGGCGCCTCGCAACAGCAACAACCACACTGGTAAAAAGTATATAAATGTCAGCGCTGGTAGGTCCCTGACACCACCCTAACTAGAAAGAGACGCATGTTCTCCCTGGATCCTTCTCCCGTTTTTGGTTCATACCGGGGTGTGAGGCTCGTGAATCAATGCTACACAAGACTCTGGTTTTCAACAGAAGCCTTGATCATTTGCATCTTAGCATGCCACACAGGCAAACCACTCTATGCAACCAATATCAGTCACACAGAATGAAATCCAATGTCAGACACACAGTCCATACAAGTTCGTTCTGGGTCTGAACGAAACCGGAGGCACTTTCCTTGCATATCCGTCGATCTCCAAGTATGTCTGGACGATCACCGACTGATTCCCTCATCTTGGGTGTACAACCCAATCAAGATAATCAGTAATCACCCAAACGATGTGAAGACCCTCTGTCTTCAACCACTGTCTTCATCTTCGACGTATCATCGAATTAGTTATTCAGAATGGGTATAACCCTGTCTTTCCGAATAGCTCGCGTATATAATATACAAGTGTTACACAAACACAACATACGCCTCATTCCAATCCAGAACATTCTTTTATTCAAGTATTCACTTTCTTAGGGAATAGGTTCACATTAATTTTATCAAAGATAAATTCTTTTAAATTTATTCTTTAATCTTCCTTTGGATATCACTTCGAACCGTATTAGGGTTTTCCAAACTAGTCGGGATTAGCGATCCTTACCGAAGTAATCATTAATTTTATTTCCCAATCCCAGCCTATTTATCCCATGGAGCAAAACTAGTAATACTCCATATCTAACACCACGGTGTTATCGGTAAAATTAATTACCATTTCACGTTCAAATCTAGTTAAAGATTTAACTACCGCTTGGAGCAAAACTGGTGATGCTCCATTCTCGGCCATTTCAATCTAATTAAAGATTCATTAAAACCCCACTTAGTTTTAATCTTTAACTGGGTTAAAGAACCGATGTCATGTAAAACACGGTTCACGATAAAACCCAAAATCACTTCTCATTGTTAATCAGGTTAAAGAACAAGTGTTATTTAAAACACTATTCACGATAAACCCAAAAATCAATTTCAATTCAATTCCAATTAAATACCAATTAACTGGACAATTTCACTAAGTCTAAATTAAAAGATTTATTGTAATAACCCGGTTTCCACATCGATCTTGAACTCGTTTAATTCTAGGTATGTGTGAACAAACAAAGATTTTGACCAATTATTTAAAACTAGAACTTGTTTGTTTTTCTTTTGCTATAATGAAATAATGAAATTTACACTTTTGTGTTAAGTAACAAGTTATGATGACATTTAACAAAGGACATGACTTGACGGAAACAATTGTTATTTTCCAAAGGATTTTAAATCAATTGTTTTAACAAATTCTTGTTTTAAAACATATGTAAACATGGCCAAAACATGTATAAACAAACATGGTTTCATTGCTACCCTTGATAAGATTCAAGCAATGCTTTTTTTTAGTTTTCTATGCACAAAATAACCTGGCCGTGAGCACATAATGGTGCAGAAATTACAGAAATGTTTTGCCTTGGAAGCCAAGGTATTTATATAGTACACTTATGTTAAATCAGCACATGTTGTATAAGAGAAATATGGGCAAATACACGTGAAAACTGAGCAGGGTTGAGACATACAGGACTCCTATTTTTGGCTAAGAACATGTGATAATTTTTGAAAAGAGACACAAGGTACAAAGAGCATTTAATTTGATTTCTCTTAGTACACCAATAGGAAAGCTTTGCGTAGAAATATCTCATGTGAAATAGCTGCTAAAGCATGTAAATCCTAGGTAGGTGTGTGATATTGGAAAGCAACAGTATTTTGTTGGCCGCCAAAAATCAGAGAGGAAAGAAAACTGCTTGTCTCTACGTTTATGAACAGGCATTAAATACCCCATTTTTATATTATATCCTACTACTATATAAGAACACCCTTGCATGCCATTTTCTACACACAAAAAAAAATCCTCAGAAAAACCCTAAGACTTCATCAGAGAAGAGGAAGAGTCGGAGAGCTTGAAGGTGAGTAAACAATCTTTTTTTCTGTCTGATCTTCTCCTACTGCAGTTCTTGTACTGTGTGGATGCATGCAAATCTTGTGTGGTTGATCTTGCTTAATTCTTGTTGCATGTATGATCGGTGGTTATGGATTAGTATACCAAGGCGTCGTATGTAAACATCACCAAGCAATTTTGATTTAACCGTGTTAATTTGAGAACTGGTTATTTCTTTTACACAGTAGGTCCTATACTATGAATGCATGTCTGGGAATTTGGGTTAGATTAGTGTTCATAAGGTAGGAGTCGAAGAGGCAAGGTCCGAGCTTGAAATTTAACATCTGCATGTGCGACTTCTAGTTCAAAGTGGAGTAAACTAGGGGAAGAACACCTCGGTTAGTCTTGAAATAAAAACGACAGTATGTTTTGTTTGCTCTCTGTCCTAAAAATCAACATTGGATTTTCAAACATGATGAATTAAAAATTCGTGTATAAAATCCAAATCAAGTGAACAAATGGTGATTTTTAAACCAACAATCATGATTTTAAACATAGTAAATCAAGAGAAAATTGAGGATGATCAAATTTTGGGTTTTGACCAAATTCCGGCGAAGGGGATGGACGTGGGTGATGGCGTTTGGCCAGGAGTGGTGGTAGAGGCCAAGGATCATGGGAAAAATAGTAAATTAATTTTTAAATGAACAGAGAGTGTGAGATCAACGGATATTTGGGTTTGGTACTGTCGATGGGTTCGGGTGTTCTTCCTAGAACTGCGCGTCGACGAGGCTACTAGGGGGTTGCGGTCAGGAGGGGTCAGCCGCGCCTGGGTCTGGCGGTGGTAGGGCACTGAGGCGGAGGTGGCTCGACAGCCTGAGGTGGCGCAACGAGGGAATTATCCGATGACGTCAGTTCATGGGAATTTGGGTGACATAAGGTTTTTGAGATGGACGTCGAGATGGGGCTGTTGGAGTTCACCGTCGTGTTCAGGGAGGGAGGGCCGACTTGCGTGACCAGTCGCTGGTGAATGGAGGCGTCAGAACCAAGTGTGCATGTGCACAGGCCCAAGTGTTGGACAAGGAAGATGGACGCCATGAATTACCATGGTTTCAGTGTGATCACTCGATGCTTATACGAGTGGGCTCTTGGGTTGGTAATTTGGGATTTTACCAGTTCTGGTACTACGATTTTATTTGGCTAGTACTTGGTTTAGAAGGGGGTAGTACATGTTTTGATGGTGGCAAGGTAGTTGATACGGGTAGTCTAGGTACTGCCGTGGAAAAAGGGATTTTAGAAAATTTTAAATTTCGAATAAATTACAAATCAAAGGGGTAATAAAGGAACTAAGATTTAAAAATAGGATTTTTGCTTTAGTTTTATTTAAGTTTTTTTTATAAGTAATAAAATTATAACATGATCAATGCAACAAATAAAATTTAAAGGTGAACATTCTTAAGAGGGGAAAGCAAGTGAATCAGGGATCGATAAATTTTGTCAAGTAATATAGAAGTAAGTTAGTTAAAATTTTAGTCTTAATTAATAAATTTTGAAATATTTAAAGATCGAGCAAATGGAATCAAGATGTTTTGTAGATGCTAAACTTTTATCAAGTCTAAAACTGTAAGTCAAAACTCTTGTCATCGCAATATAATCCATATTGTACTGTAATATAAAATGTACTTCTATCTGCTTAAATTGGAAATTTTTAAAATAAATTGTTCGTAATCACTTCAAAGTACCGGATATCATTTCCACTTTGGACTCGGTTGTACGCTACGCGTCAGAGGAATCTAAGGTAAAGACGGTGTTATGCAAGGACTATATTTTATATAGTGACTTCGGTTTGTTCAAACCCAGAACAACTTGTATGGACGAGTGTCCGACAAAGTAATTCCAACTGGTCGCGTACGTTGATCTTTTCAAACGTAATTATATGGTGGCAGAGGAATTCGTTTCTCTCGCCGTATACCTGTAATATATTTTTGAGGAAGTCAATTAGTGATCGGGAAGTCTGGACGATGTGGCACTCAAAGAAATAAAACCAGAAATGATGACGTTAGTCTAGCCTCAAGCCTCACACCCAGGAAATGACAAAAATCGGGCAGGCAGCATGGCTATGTGGGTCGCTCCCATTAGGGTGTAGTATCACCTATCTAGAGAAATTCTTATTGTTTCTAAATCTATCGATTCTGCCTATTCGGGGATGGTTGCCGTACACTACTATCGGTGATATACATTCGATACACTCAAGCGAAATGAGTGGTCGGTCATGTGAGGGCCGGGTTGCAAGAAGTTCTTGTTGAACCCAGATGTATTTGCCTCTAGAGATACATCAGCAGAAGGTGGACCCATACCTTGTCAAGTTGGAAAAATCAATTTCCATAAGCGCCAAGCGTGTTTTGTTTGTATACTATATTGGGAAATGTGAGATGCAAGCATTTTCCTAGATTCAAAATTTATTTGTGAAAAGTCAAATAAACATTTTGATAATGTCTGATTCAAAGAATACAAAAGTATTTTGATCTCTTAAAGGAAAACCGTCCAGTATTCACGACACGGTCCTATGAGATGTTTTCTTAAACTGTTTTTAATTGTTTACCCATACCAGTCCCCGACTGACCCGGAGTTTATTTTCTGTGTTTCCTTAAACTCTTGGGTATTCATAACACTTGTTATGAATAGACAAGTGAATCAGGATGTTGAACTTACGATGCTGGATGGAGACTATCAGTATGCTGTCCTACCTATCTATCTACTTACCTACTGTATAATTATAAGTTTGCCAGTCAGTAGTGAAGGATATGTGTAATTATTGATGTACTAGAAATGGGTTGTATCACTAGTCATATGATGTTCTGTTGTATTGTTGTGTAATATTGTAAAATATTATCTTTTTGTGAAAATTCCGCTGTGAGATTCTGATGTTCTATGTTTATATCTTCTATCTATCCTTATATTCTTAATAATGGCACGACTTCCGATGTGTTCGGAAGTTGGGTCGTTACAGTTGGTATCAGAGCCAGGTTCTAGATTACCTAGGCTTTGGGTAAGTGTGAGAGAGCGTATTTTTATAAAAATTTAAATGAACTTAAACCACTTGGATGTTATACCTAGATTACATATATACCCTATAAAGTCCCGACTGACAACCTGTTTTATTCAGGTGATCAAAATGAGTACCCGTGCACGAAGAGGTCGAGCTAGGGGATCTTCCACTATTACTGGTCGTACTACTGGATCCCAAGACCAGGGTGAGACAGTAGAGGAAGTTGCGCAAGTTCAACAGGATAAAAGCTTTGCGACTATTTGTAAGGAGTATACGACTTTGGGAGGGAAAGTTTTCAAAGGAACTGAGTCTTTTACCGAAGTCCAAGCCTGGATGAGGTCTTGTGAAAGGATTTTCAAAGGATTAAAGTTGAATGACGATCAAAAACGTCTGTTGGCCTCATGGCAACTACAGGAAACTGCTGCGACTTGGTGGGATGCCCAAACCGCTAATGTCCCTGAGGAAAGTTTTACTTGGGACAAATTCAAAGAGGCATTTGAAGCTCAATTTCTGCCTGCTGCCGGAAAGACGAGGATGTATCGAGATTTTATTGATCTCAAGCAAGGAAATCTGAAAGTATCAGAATATGAGAACAAATTCAACTCGCTTTCTTGCTTCGGCCCGGAACTAATTAACACTTCGCTTAAAAAAAATGAGATGTTCATAGCAGGGTTGAAAGATGGCCTACAAGCTCAGATGATTGGACATCTAAAACTTCCATTCGTTGATCTAGTGGATATGGCTGTTCGTTATGAAGCACTGGAGAATAGAAAGCCAGTTACCAAAGCTGTACAAACATGTAGTACTAGTGGGGAGAATCCAAATAAGAGGAAATTCAATCCAAACTGGAACAACAACAAAGGGGTACCTAAGATGGGAGAAAAAGCCAAGGAAAGATTCAAAGACACCAAATGTCATAACTGCTTGCAGAAAGGACACATTGCCAAATTTTGCACAAAACCAGCAGCGAAGAAACCACAGCAAAACCAGCAGCAACAACCACCTCAGCAACAACAGCAGAAACAGCAGCAAGGCCCTGGACATGCAATGGTGATGAAGAATCTGTGTTTCAACTGTCATCAACCTGGACACTTGGTGAAAGACTGCCCGCTCATGAAGAAGGCACAACAACCAAAGGTGTATGCTATCAAAAGTGAGCCATCAACCTCCCATGATGTGAAAGGCAAGGGAGTTCTCGAAGGTACTTTTGATTTAAATGGTATTGATGTTCGTGTTCTATTTGACACCGGCGCCTCGAATAGTTTCATTTCATCTAGCACAGTAGGGAAATTCAGACTTACCCCGAGAATTTCCCCGAATTCACTTTGCGTATCTAACCCTATTGGAGGGAAAACAGAGTTAAGAATGTATTGCGATAATGTGGCACTCTCGTACCTTTCCCATTCCTTTCCCTTCGATTTCTACGTTTTGGATTTCAAAGGATTTAATTTTATACTTGGGGTAGACTGGTTAAGTAGATTCCAAGCTAAAATTAAATGCGATAAGGAGATCGCCACCTTAATAACCAATATTGGGAGCAAAGCTAGGATACCGTGTGGAAAACCCGGTATTCATATGTGTAGTTTCCTATACGCTTTGGAGTCACCACAAGAGAATCTGGAGACGTTAGAAGTAGTCAGAGATTTTGCCGACGTATTTGAAGAGGTTAAGAGTTTACCCCCACGTCGTGAGATAGAGTTCCGTATTGATCTAATTCCAGGAGCCAGACCAATCGTTCAGCCAAAGAGACGAATGGCGCCAAAGGAAGTTGTGGAACTCGAAAATCAAACTCAAGATTTACTGGCCAGAGGATTGATCAGGCCAAGTTTTTCTAGCTGGGGTTCAGCAGTAGTGTTTGTGGCTAAGTCTGATGGATCACTAAGGCTGTGTGTCGACTACAGGGAGTTAAATAAAGTAACCATCAGAAATAAGTATCCTTTACCGCGAATTGATGATCTCTTTGATCAGTTGAATGGAGCTACGGTGTTTTCACAAATGGATCTTGCTACAGGATTCCATCAGTTGAGGATCGCCGAAGATAGTATTCCTTTAACTGCTTTTAGAGGCCCGGATTTCTTTTATGAATGGTTAGTCATGCCATTCGGTTTAACTAACGCACCTGCATATTTTGTGGACTTGATGAACCGTGTTTTTCGGAAAATTCTGAACAAGTTCGTTCTGGTTTTCATTGACGATATCTTAATCTTTTCAAAGACAGAAGAAGAACATCGATATCATCTTAAGGTAGTATTGGAGACGCTGAGAACGAATGTTTTGAAGGCGAAGTTTACTAAGTGTCATTTCTGGCAGTCTGAAGTGAGATTCTTGGGGCACATCGTTAACGGAGATGGTATTTCTGTAGACCCAATCAAGGTGGAGGCAGTGCAGCAATGGAGGCAGCCCAAAACACCAACGGAGATCCGTAGTTTCTTAGGATTAGCAGGATATTACAGAAAATTTATCCAAGATTATTCTAAAATTTCTTCTCATCTTACTAAGTTGACCAAGAAAGGCGAGAAATTTATATGGACTCCGAAGTGTGAAGAATCATTCAGGGAGTTAAAGAAGAAGCTGACAGAAGCACCAGTTCTTGCTGTTCCCGATGGGAAAAGTAAATTTGAGGTTTATACTGATGCTTGTGGAGTAGGACTCGGTGCAGTACTAATACAGAACAAACGTGTGGTTGCATATGCTAGTAGACAATTAAAGATTCATGAGAAGAATTATGCTACACACGATCTTGAGTTGTTAGCAGTTGTTTTCGCGTTAAAAATGTGGAGGCATTACCTGTTAGGTGGGAAGTTCGAGCTTTTCACGGACCACAAACCACTCAAATACCTGTTTTCTCAAAGGGATCTCAACCTAAGACAACAGAGATGGTTGGAATTCCTGGCGGCATATGATTTGGACATTATCTATACACCGGGAAAGGCAAATGTGGTAGCGGATGCTCTAAGTAGAAATGCGGTTTTATCTCTCCTGGAAGCTACTCCAACACTTCAGGAAAGGATAATGGCAAACCAACGAAGAGATGAGAATCTGGAGAAGGTAATTCAAGGAGTTATGAAAGGAGGGGAGTCAGATTTTGAATTAGATGGCCAAGGTATTCTAAGAATCAATGGAAGACTTTGTGTTCCAAATGTTGATGGTCTAAGGCAGGAGGTTTTGACAGAATGCCACGAATCAAAGCTAAGTATTCATCCGGGGATACACAAGATGTATAGAGATATGAGACGAGTATTTTGGTGGCCTGGAATGAAGAAGGATATTCTGGCCTATGTGAATCAGTGTTTATGCTGCCAGCAAGTAAAAGGTGATAATCAGAAAACAGCAGGGTTACTAAAACCTTTGGAGGTTCCTACCTAGAAGTGGGAGATGATATCCATGGATTTTGTCGATGGTTTACCCAGGACCAGAAAGGGATATGAAGGGGTATGGGTGGTAGTCGATCGACTGACAAAGAGTGCGCATTTCATTCCGGTGAAATCAACTCGAACTGCAGCTTCGTTGGCCGAGATCTTCATAAGAGAAATTGTGCGATTACATGGAGTCCCGGTGAATATTATAAGTGATAGAGATCCTATTTTTACCAGCAAATTCTAGGAGGCACTCCAAACGACTTTGGGGACCAAGCTAAATTTGAGTACCGCTTATCATCCCCAAACGGATGGCCAGACGGAAAGAGTAAATAGGATTTTGGAAGATCTGTTGAGAGCATGCATTCTGGATTTTGGAGGGTCATGGGAGGATCACCTACATCTGGTTGAGTTCTCCTACAATAACAGCTATCAGGTGAGTATAGACATGGCACCGTATGAAGCCCTTTATGGCAGACCGTGCAGGTCACCGACTTGTTGGGTAGAGTCGGGAAATAAGCTTGTTCTCGGACCAGATTTGATTCGAGAAGCAACTGAGAAGGTAGAATTGGTTAAAAGACGAATGAAGGAAGCCCAGGACCGACAGAAAAGCTACGCGGATCAAAGGCGAAGGGAACTGAACTTTTCCGTGGGAGACTTTGTATTTGTGAAAGTTTCACCGATCAAAGGGACGATCAGATTTGGTAAGGCAGGGAAGTTAGCTCCACGATATGTAGGGCCTTTCCGTGTTCTGGAGAAGGTTGGATCTCTTGCTTATAGAGTGGAATTACCAGAAAGGATGGCTGGAATTCATAATGTTTTCCATGTGTCTCATCTTCGGAAGTGCGTGCATGATCCGTCTTCGGTTCTGGAGCCATCGGTTCAAGAAGATTTGGATATTGAACCAAACTTGACGGTAGTCAGATATCCGGTCTATGTAGTAGACAAGGAAGAGAAGCAACTCCGGGGTAAGGTCGTAAAACTGCTCAAGATACAGTGGAGCGAAAACCCCTATGACTGTACTTGGGAGACGGAGAAGCAAATCAGGAAATTCTATCCAGATTTTGTTGTAGACTAGATGTTGTATGTTGCTTGGATGTATGACCTATGTGATGTATGATAATGTTGGATGGATTGTATGAATGTATCTTTTGTATGAAAGGGAAATTTGGGTTTTTATCGCTATGGATTATGAATGATATAAGGATTCAGCATTCGTAGGACTTATGAACTCTTTTAGTTACTATCATTTGTACTGAAATATGTTCTTTGTTTCTTTTCCAGATGGCACCGATATTTAAGAGAACAGCTAGGAAGAGGATGACGCCACTCCAGAGACTGAGGAGGTATACTGGTACTATGATCCATGAGATGACAGGTTCCCAGGAGCAGGAGGACGAGAGAAGGTATGTTGACTCTGAGGAGTCAGGAATTTACCAGAGAGAGCCTTCATATGAGGAGGACAGCAGCAGAGACTTACTACAGGAGTCAGACCAGGATGGAGAGGACCATCAGGGAGGATACTACATAGGTGAGGGAGCAGGTGACGGGGATGGTGATGATGATGATAATGATGATAGCAATGATGATGATAGGGAGGATGAGGAGGAGCCGGTAGAGGATGACCCTGAGAGTGAGCCTGAGGAGGAGGACCCGGACGAGGATGATCCGACAGAGGACGATCCTGAGGATGACCCGTCAGAGGACCCAGTAGAGGAGGACCCAGTAGAGGATGACCCAGTAGAGGATGACCCAGTAGAGGAAGACCCAGTAGAGGAGGACCCAGTAGAGGATGTCCCACTTGCCCAGCCTCAGCCAGAGGAGGATTTACCATTAGAGGATATCCAGTTAGCACAGCCTCAGCCCGAGGAGGATGTTCCACAGCTTCAGCCAGTACAGTATGGACCTGGGATTTACCCTCAGCCTATACCCATGGATGGTCAGTTGGCAGTCTTATGGGATCATTTAGAGCAGCAGGTGGCCCAGTTTGTGGCCAATGGAGGACACTTAGAGCCGCTTTTGGAGGGTTCATACCTGGACATGATGTTGTACCCACCTTCGCCAGTTGAGGTGATTGAGATTTCTGACGATGATGTACCTGAGGAGATAGATGAGCCGGTGGAGGTTATTGAGATATCAGATAGCGAGGAGGTGATTTGCATCTCCGACGGCGAGGATGTGATATGTATTTCGGATGATGTAGATATAGTGACCATCTCGGACGATGACGAGATGATTGTTATCTCTGATGACAAGGACGTCATCGAGATCAGTAGTGGTTCGGAGTAGATGGACAGACCAAGTGGCATTGTATATAGTAGGGGTAGTAATATGGCAGGTATGTACATAGTAGTAGTCTATAACTCGACTCTAGTCGAGTGTAGTACGTGCATTTTGTTGTAGCCGTTTAACGCCTGGTATAATATATATGACTTTTTGACTTATCTTCTGTTTACAAATTTCGGGACGAAATTTTTATAAGGGGGGTAGAATGTAATAACCCGGTTTCCACATCGATCTTGAACTCGTTTAATTCTAGGTATGTGTGAACAAACAAAGATTTTGACCAATTATTTAAAACTAGAACTTGTTTGTTTTTCTTTTGCTATAATGAAATAATGAAATTTACACTTTTGTGTTAAGTAACAAGTTATGATGACATTTAACAAAGGACATGACTTGACGGAAACAATTGTTATTTTCCAAAGGATTTTAAATCAATTGTTTTAACAAATTCTTGTTTTAAAACATATGTAAACATGGCCAAAACATGTATAAACAAACATGGTTTCATTGCTACCCTTGATAAGATTCAAGCAATGTTTTTTTTTTAGTTTTCTATGCACAAAATAACCTGGCCGTGAGCACATAATGGTGCAGAAATTACAGAAATGTTTTGCCTTGGAAGCCAAGGTATTTATATAGTACACTTATGTTAAATCAGCACATGTTGTATAAGAGAAATGTGGGCAAATACACGTGAAAACTGAGCAGGGTTGAGACATACAGGACTCCTATTTTTGGCTAAGAACATGTGATAATTTTTGAAAAGAGACACAAGGTACAAAGAGCATTTAATTTGATTTCTCTTAGTACACCAATAGGAAAGCTTTGCGTAGAAATATCTCATGTGAAATAGCTGCTAAAGCATGTAAATCCTAGGTAGGTGTGTGATATTGGAAAGCAACAGTATTTTGTTGGCCGCCAAAAATCAGAGAGGAAAGAAAACTGCTTGTCTCTACGTTTATGAACAGGCATTAAATACCCCATTTTTATATTATATCCTACTACTATATAAGAACACCCTTGCATGCCATTTTCTACACACAAAAAAAAATCCTCAGAAAAACCCTAAGACTTCATCAGAGAAGAGGAAGAGTCGGAGAGCTTGAAGGTGAGTAAACAATCTTTTTTTCTGTCTGATCTTCTCCTACTGCAGTTCTTGTACTGTGTGGATGCATGCAAATCTTGTGTGGTTGATCTTGCTTAAATCTTGTTGCATGTATGATCGGTGGTTATGGATTAGTATACCAAGGCGTCGTATGTAAACATCACCAAGCAATTTTGATTTAACCGTGTTAATTTGAGAACTGGTTATTTCTTTTACACAGTAGGTCCTATACTATGAATGCATGTCTGGGAATTTGGGTTAGATTAGTGTTCATAAGGTAGGAGTCGAAGAGGCAAGGTCCGAGCTTGAAATTTAACATCTGCATGTGCGACTTCTAGTTCAAAGTGGAGTAAACTAGGGGAAGAACACCTCGGTTAGTCTTGAAATAAAAACGACAGTATGTTTTGTTTGCTCTCTGTCCTAAAAATCAACATTGGATTTTCAAACATGATGAATTAAAAATTCGTGTATAAAATCCAAATCAAGTGAACAAATGGTGATTTTTAAACCAACAATCATGATTTTAAACATAGTAAATCAAGAGAAAATTGAGGATGATCAAATTTTGGGTTTTGACCAAATTCCGGCGAAGGGGATGGACGTGGGTGATGGCGTTTGGCCAGGAGTGGTGGTAGAGGCCAAGGATCATGGGAAAAATAGTAAATTAATTTTTAAATGAACAGAGAGTGTGAGATCAACGGATATTTGGGTTTGGTACTGTCGATGGGTTCGGGTGTTCTTCCTAGAACTGCGCGTCGACGAGGCTACTAGGGGGTTGCGGTCAGGAGGGGTCAGCCGCGCCTGGGTCTGGCGGTGGTAGGGCACTGAGGCGGAGGTGGCTCGACAGCCTGAGGTGGCGCAACGAGGGAATTATCCGATGACGTCAGTTCATGGGAATTTGGGTGACATAAGGTTTTTGAGATGGACGTCGAGATGGGGCTGTTGGAGTACACCGTCGTGTTCAGGGAGGGAGGGCCGACTTGCGTGACCAGTCGCTGGTGAATGGAGGCGTCAGAACCAAGTGTGCATGTGCACAGGCCCAAGTGTTGGACAAGGAAGATGGACGCCATGAATTACCATGGTTTCAGTGTGATCACTCGATGCTTATACGAGTGGGCTCTTGGGTTGGTAATTTGGGATTTTACCAGTTCTGGTACTACGATTTTATTTGGCTAGTACTTGGTTTAGAAGGGGGTAGTACATGTTTTGATGGTGGCAAGGTAGTTGATACGGGTAGTCTAGGTACTGCCGTGGAAAAAGGGATTTTAGAAAATTTTAAATTTCGAATAAATTACAAATCAAAGGGGTAATAAAGGAACTAAGATTTAAAAATAGGATTTTTGCTTTAGTTTTATTTAAGTTTTTTTTATAAGTAATAAAATTATAACATGATCAATGCAACAAATAAAATTTAAAGGTGAACATTCTTAAGAGGGGAAAGCAAGTGAATCAGGGATCGATAAATTTTGTCAAGTAATATAGAAGTAAGTTAGTTAAAATTTTAGTCTTAATTAATAAATTTTGAAATATTTAAAGATCGAGCAAATGGAATCAAGATGTTTTGTAGATGCTAAACTTTTATCAAGTCTAAAACTGTAAGTCAAAACTCTTGTCATCGCAATATAATCCATATTGTACTGTAATATAAAATGTACTTCTATCTGCTTAAATTGGAAATTTTTAAAATAAATTGTTCGTAATCACTTCAAAGTACCGGATAACATTTCCACTTTGGACTCGGTTGTACGCTACGCGTCAGAGGAATCTAAGGTAAAGACGGTGTTATGCAAGGACTATATTTTATATAGTGACTTCGGTTTGTTCAAACCCAGAACAACTTGTATGGACGAGTGTCCGACAAAGTAATTCCAACTGGTCGAGTACGTTGATCTTTTCAAACGTAATTATATGGTGGCAGAGGAATTCGTTTCTCTCGCCGTATACCTGTAATATATTTTTGAGGAAGTCAATTAGTGATCGGGAAGTCTGGACGATGTGGCACTCAAAGAAATAAAACCAGAAATGATGACGTTAGTCTAGCCTCAAGCCTCACACCCAGGAAATGACAAAAATCGGGCAGGCAGCATGGCTATGTGGGTCGCTCTCATTAGGGTGTAGTATCACCTATCTAGAGAAATTCTTATTGTTTCTAAATCTATCGATTCTGCCCATTCGGGGATGGTTGCCGTACACAACTATCGGTGATATACATTCGATACACTCAAGCGAAATGAGTGGTCGGTCATGTGAGGGCCGGGTTGCAAGAAGTTCTTGTTGAACCCAGATGTATTTGCCTCTAGAGATACATCAGCAGAAGGTGGACCCATACCTTGTCAAGTTGGAAAAATCAATTTCCATAAGCGCCAAGCGTGTTTTGTTTGTATACTATATTGGGAAATGTGAGATGCAAGCATTTTCCTAGATTCAAAATTTATTTGTGAAAAGTCAAATAAACATTTTGATAATGTCTGATTCAAAGAATACAAAAGTATTTTGATCTCTTAAAGGAAAACCGTCCAGTATTCACGACACGGTCCTATGAGATGTTTTCTTAAACTGTTTTTAATTGTTTACCCATACCAGTCCCCGACTGACCCGGAGTTTATTTTCTGTGTTTCCTTAAACTCTTGGGTATTCATAACACTTGTTATGAATAGACAAGTGAATCAGGATGTTGAACTTACGATGCTGGATGGAGACTATCAGTATGCTGTCCTACCTATCTATCTACTTACCTACTGTATAATTATAAGTTTGCCAGTCAGTAGTGAAGGATATGTGTAATTATTGATGTACTAGAAATGGGTTGTATCACTAGTCATATGATGTTCTGTTGTATTGTTGTGTAATATTGTAAAATATTATCTTTTTGTGAAAATTCCGCTGTGAGATTCTGATGTTCTATGTTTATATCTTCTATCTATCCTTATATTCTTAATAATGGCACGACTTCCGATGTGTTCGGAAGTTGGGTCGTTACATTTATTCTTTTCTAATCTGAGTTCAAGAACAGTGTTATTTAAGACACTGATCACGACGAACCCAAAATCCAATTCGATATTAAATATAAGGCTCTGAATAGAAAATATATCGGCTTATGTTCAATATCGAATTCTGAAACCCACTAATATCGTATTGGAAATAATGATATAAAATATATCTTTCAAATTTCCATAACAATACTTGTATAATCACGAAATCCAACACCGAAATATTCCGAAGATAATTTCGATTCAAATCCATTCCAATTCATATATTGGAAATTCCGGTTATTTTAAAACCCACTCTCAATCCCATTTATTTCTTAAAAAAATAATTGGATTCTAATTCTAGTTGATAACTAGTTCAATTCGATAAAAATCTATTTTTATCTTTTCAAATATTGAGTTTTCACCCCAACTCTTCCCAAATCATTTATTATGATTTTACATAAATTATTAGTATTTTTAATAATTTTATTAAGGCCCTTACAGTCGATTTCCATCAACGGTCGTCGAACTGCACTTACAGCGACCTTTTCTAAATTTGATTTCGACATAATTCCAAATCCAACCTTTAGATTTCAAATTTCTTATATTCTATAGAAAGCTCTTTTTGATACGAACCCAACGGTTTCGGTTTTAGGAGAATCCGACGGTCGGATCTCCCGTAACATCAATTTGAAATCAATGGTCGAAATTCGCGAACAGCCGCGGCGCGGCGCTTTCTATTCAAACCATTTATATATATATTTTATATATAATATATATTTCGTTCAAAACGCAATTTATAATTTCGTTTGAAAACAATTCTCACTTTCAGTTCAATTTTAAATCAAAATTGAATATTCTATATCATTATGTATAAATGATAGTATTTTCAAAATATTTGCTTTTGAAATCATTTCCTTTCGATATTCGTTATAAAAACGAATAAAATCGATATAAATATCGTACGCGTCAAAATAGCGCAAATCTAATCAACAGGGCTTTTATTCAACACATGAATATATTTTTCTTTTTCAACACATGAATATATATTATATTTCAACACATGAATATATATATTTTTTATTTCAACACATGAATATATATTATAAAATATTCTTTATTTTCTAGATTGGAATGAGGCTCAATCAATCACCATATAATGTTAATTATATGGATTCCATACAACACATGTATATAATAGCAAAAATAAATAATCAACCATCATCCAAAGTGCAAAACACAACTGTCTGTCAACCTATCGATCGACACACAACTAATTATTGGGACTAGTGTACGTCAAAAATCATCCCAATACCCGTGTGGGGTTTCACATCGACAAACACTGAATATTATTTATGCAGTTGGGCGATGTGTAAAATTTACCGTCCCAATCAATATCGGTCAAATCAGTGTACATAAACAAATCGTTTGATTTGTAAATGAATATTTTATTTTATTCACACACGTTAAAAATTATAGTTTTTAACGATAAAATATTTTATCTCAACACATGAATTTCTATTCAGCTCATTTATTCAATAAAATGATATTTTTATTTTTCTAACTTGTTTTAGAAAATTTCGGCGGCATAACGGCACGATACTAGAAACGGGACAAGTCTTAGCCTTATCCCCGGTCTAATACTGGCCCACGTCAAACACATATGAGTTAAATCAATTTCATTTCACCAAACAACCAAATTCAAATCAACAATCTAACCAACTACACAACCAAACAAACAAGTCCATGGTTTGTGGACGTTGGTGTCGGGTGCTACTAAGCACCGTCAGCATCCTAGTAAATATTTTAACTAGAAAAGAAATAGAGTGAAAAGTTCTCACCGAGTGTTCAACTCCTCCAGTTTTATTTTTGAATTGTCTGGATTATGTTTTGCTGCCGGTCAATTCCATCACACTTTTATTCACACTGTTCATAATAAAAATCACATTTTTTTTCAATGCTGTAAAAAAACCACATTTTTATTCCACTATATATAATAAAAATTATAGTTTTATTTCGCTACTTATATAAAAATCGTATTTTTATATTCTCTTCCTTATTTAAGATTATATTTTTATAATCTCTACTATATAAAAATCATATTTTTATTACTTCTATAATATAAAAATCATATCTTTATTATCTCCACATTATAAAAAAACTATTTTTATTTCCTCTACTTTATAAAAATTCTATTTTTATTATCTACATCATATAAAAATTATATTTTTATCTCTATGAGAACCTCATAAAATTCGTATTTTTAACATCAAAGAAAGCATCATAAAAATCGTAATTTTAACATCAAAGAAATCATCATAAAAATCGTATTTTTAACATCAAAGAAATTCTGTCTTTAACATCACAGTAATTTAGTTTTTAACATCAAAGAAATTCAGTTTTTAACATCAAAGGAATCCAGTTTTTAACATCAAAGATTTAAAAAAATTATGAAATAAATAAAAAAAGAAAAGCTCACATTTGCAAACGAAGATGGAGGAGCCTCGTTGGGCAGAGTTGGGCAGTCGCCGCAGGTGGGGGATGCTCCTAACAGGCGGCAGTGGCTAAGGCTGGAGGCGCGGCGGATTTTGGGTTATAGGGTTTGGGTGGCTCGGTGGTAGAAAAGGAGGAAGGGAAGAGAGCGTCGGGTGCTAGAGAGGGGGCGGTCGGAGTCAGGTGCGGTGGGTGGAGGTGCGGCGGTGGCTGGTAGGGGCGACGGGCGGCGGTCGATTTTGAAGAGTGGATTTTGTTTTTTTATTCTTTTCTGAAAAATCGACGTGGAGGGTAGGTGTTGACCGAGTAAGAGAAGGAAGGGGGCTCCTTTTATTATTATTATTTAATTTATTTTATCCTTCCAAAGCAACTTTAAATTTCGATCTCAAAACGAGACCCACCGCCTGTCATCCTTAGCAAATTACCCCATTCCGAACACAATGGGATATGTTTCGTAAGCCAATTTGGCCGTTACGATCAGTTTCCGTTGAATTTAAAATATAAATCTTTATATATTCAATTTAAACGCACATTTCAATTTGCCGGGCACACATACGGACCCGAAAAATTCTAGAAAAATTATTTATAGCATCGTATTGGCGATATGGTCCTAACAAAACTAGTTTCGTCAAATTCTGAGACCATTTGAAAAATGGCCATTTTCAGTCGATTAAAATTAATTGAAATTGGTTTAACGCGTTTAACTGCGCCACGCTCACATATTGACTCAGAAAATTATCAATTTTGAAACCTAGCAATAATTTTACATCCTGGATCCAACAAAATTGGTTTCGTCGAAATCCGAGGTCGTTTGCAAAATGGCTATTTTTAAGGGCCTTATATATATTATAAATATAAATAATATATATAAATCCCATAGCGATAATTTAAATTTTCTACTGGACATAACTTATGATTCCTAAAGTGAAATCTAAATTTTTGACACTCGTTAGAAAGATATGATTAAACAGATTCAAATATTTCTTGTTTCGTTCAATTCCGACTTATAACGAATTATGTATATTCATTTGAAATTCGTAATCGAATTTTCGAACTATCGCTCCATTTCAGGCTTGTTATATAATTAAAATAAATTTATTCATTTTAACGTCGTCGATATTAAATTTATTGTTGTTATTATTTAAAATAATCATAATCACTTTAAATAATCAAAATCGGTTAAAATCGCCAAAATAAAAAATTTAAATTGGCTTAGATTCTCCGGGTTGTTACAACATGATAAGTGATATTAAATTAACATTTTTGGTCAAAACATGATTAGTGAAATAAAATATTAATTTTCATGATAAACATGTTATTGAGATTAATAATGGACATCATATTTTTGTACATTAAAAAGAATGAACTTGAAATGTATACTTTTTATACATTAAAAAGAATGAACTTGAAATGTATACTTTTTATACATTAAAAAGAATGAACTTGAAATGTATACTTTTTATACATTAAAAAGAATGAACTTGAAATGTATACTTTTATACATTAAAAAGAATAAAAAGAATAAAAAGGATAAAAAGAATAAAAAGAATAAAAGAACAAAAGGAATAAAGGAATTTACATTTTTCAATGTAAACAAAAGAAATAAGAAATTTTACATTTTATATGTAATTAAAAGATTTAATAGAAATTTACATTTTATATGTAAATAAAGGATTAAATAGGAAATTACATTTTCTATGTAATTAAACAATGAAAAGGAAAAATTACATTTAAAATGTAAATTAGAATAAAGGGGAAATTTTTGTTAGAAAATGTAAATTAGAATAAAAGTATAGAAATAAAAATTATATTTTTATCATCATTTTATATGCGATAAAAAGAATAGAAATAGAAGAGACATTTTTATCGTCGTATTATATATTGCGTATTACACTTCCATTTACAAGTTATCCGACTTGTTTATGTGATTGGGTCGATAATTTTTACACATCACCCAAGTGCACAGATAATTTATTGTTTTTTTGTTGGTTGAAAACCCCACACGGGTGTTGGGATGATATTGGACTTACACAAATCCCAATATTTAATTATCTGTTAATCGATGGATTGACAGGCTGTGATGAGTGTTACTTACTTATTTTAATACTCACACAGTTATAAACTTCACTCTAGATGTAAATGGATTGTAAATGGTTGTGTATCATTATCATGGTTGTTATATACATGCAATACATAGAAACCATATGATTGAAACTATATGGTTATTGATTGAGTCACATCCCAATAAAAAATATTCTAGGAAAAGAATATTTTAGGGAAAAAAATATTTTTAAATAAAAATATTTTAGATAAATAATAGTTTAAAATAATGAATGTTTACAATGTAATAATTACAATTATAAATTATAATTTCGCTTTTGTCACGAGGTTAGGTTATATTGGTGGTGGAAGTCTGCCCGGACCCGACCGACATATCCAGTAGCCACTAATGTTGAACCTAATGTGAGAGGTCTAAGTGCGCAAAAGGTAGAAATTTCCAAAATCAAATAAATTTGAAAACATTATTTTAATAAAGAAATAGAATAAATCTTAAATTAAGATTTAATGGAGTTTTCCATTCAACCCATATTTAATTGGAATTCGATAAATTGGATTTTGGTTTGTCGTGAATGGTGTCTTGAATAACACTGTTCTTAAACCCAGTTGAAAAGAATAAAACTTTCAATTAAGATTATTAGAGTTTCAAATTATAATTGGAATAAAATGATTTGTGAATTGAGTTTATCGTGAACAATGCTTTTAAGTGACATCTGTTCTTTAACTCAATTAACAGTGAGAATATAATTTGGAGTTTATAGATCTTTTGTTTAAGATTTAAAAAGAAATTGTTTCAAAAGAAAGTTTTCCAATTTAATATATTAAATTGGAATCGAGTGGAAATTTGATTTGATAAAAATCGGGATAAGCTTCTGTAAAAGAAGATCGTTACTATATATGGAATTTAAAAGGCTTTGCCGTTATTCCATTTATATTATTGGTCGGATACAGAAATTTATATCGATTATATATTGAGTTGATTTCTATGAAAATTCCATATTTAATGGAAGACGATTTTGGGTTTACAGTGAACTATGTTTTGAATGACATTAGTTCTTTAACCCAGTTAAGGATAAGATTTATTTCTTAAATTTTAAATAATCATTAAATAATGATTTTGATATTTAAAACCCAATTGGAGTTTTTAATAAATCTTTAAAAGAAATATTTAAGGACAAATTTTAAGAATTTATCTTTGATAGAATATTCTGAATTGGAATGAGGCGTTGATGTGCTTTTAACAACACTTGATTTTAAATTATAAAAATACGCAAGTTATTCGAAAAGACTGAGTTTAACCCATTCCGAATAGTTACTACGACAATGAAGAGTCGAAGATGAAGATGGCGGTTGAAGACCGACGATCTTCACATCGAATGGATGTTTGCTACTGAGACCCATGATGGGGGTAGCTACCTTGAAGGGGCTTTAGTGGTAGCCATCCGGCCGTACTTGTTGATTATCGGATATGCGAGCACCTCACATCTGTATTGGACATATAGGTGGGGCGGAATAAGACATCTCCGGTTTCCTTCAGACCCAGAACGGACTTGAAAATGGATTGTATGTCCGACGTTGTATTCCTTCACTGTATTCATTTATTTCTGCTAATATATTTATGTTTGGTAGCGGAGAATTTATTCTCTTGCCTAATACCCCTCTCTGAGACGTATGAGTTCAGAGGTTATATATTGGCAGAAATCAATGATAGGGATTGACAATGTGGCATGCTAAGATGCATGGATCAAGGCTTTTGTTGAAAAGAAGAGCCTTGTGGTTGATGATCAAAGCACAGCCTGTTTAGGCGTAGCTTTGTGTAGCGTGACTTCGCGAGCCTCACACCCCGGTATGAGTCTAAAACGGGAGAAGGGAACGCAGGGAGTGCACACTTTATCTTTCTAGCTAGAGTGATGTCAGGGACCTACCAGCACTGACATTTTACTCATTGTGGATGATGGATTATGAGGTACCTCGTGTTTTATAGGTTGTTAGTGGCCATATTATAGGTCCAAAAGGACCGGGAAACATGTGTTCAGGTATAACTAATCCACGACCCTTCGGAGTGGACCGACCCTGCAACTATCCAAGGGTTCGCCAGAGTCCGAATCCTGGGGCATTTGCTAGAGTGTCTCGAATCGGTAAGGAGGTCCTCCCTAGCCTTGACTCATGATGGAAACCAAATTTCCAATACGACCCCATGCGGTTTTGATTGTAGAACTAGTATGGAGGCATAGTATATGGTAGCTATGCTTCCTAGGATTGATACATTTACTTTGAATTGTTTTCATTAAAACATATACACACTAATATTAAACCCGTTCTATCGTACTAAGCATCTTTTGACCATTATAAGGTAAAATCCTATCCTTCAGTTTGCGTTGCATTGTGTGATGGGACTTGGGTCTTATGATGGTTTCATTTTTCTAAAAAGCATTGCATTATTCAACGATTTACTTTATTTTATGTACTGGCAATCCAATGGAGTAAACCCGTTCCGCGTTAGCGGCGTGGTCCTGTGATTTGCCTTATTTTAGGATAGGTTAAGTTAGATTTCTCATACCAGTCCCATGACTGACCTGTAGTATGTTTCACTGGCAAACTCGGGTGCCCTCTTTCCCACACGGGCAGTCGAGTAGCTTGTTTGCAAATATCCATTCTTTTAGCACGATCCTGGATCGAAGCTTAAAGCTTTGTCTAGAGCATAGAAAGTCTTTCGCTGAGCATTGTATTTAATTTATTGCAATTTAGTCTTCCGCTGTTATTTATTTATCGATGTACTCTAATATTCTGTACTCTGACGTAACATTATTATTATGGTTATAAAAGTCTGCTGTTATTGTTCTAATGTATTGTATTCCCAAAGTTAAAGTATTCGAAGATTTCCAACCTTTGGATCAGACCTGTGTGGTTTATGGTCGATTCAAAGAGCGGGAATTTCCAGGTCTTTACAGTTGGTATCAGAGCTCTAGTTAGCTCAAATCTTTGGGGTACAACTCGTTATAACTAAATAGAAGACTCATCAGAGATTGGATTAGTAATATCCAATAAGAATACTCATTAGAGATAGGATTAGTAGTATCCTAGAATGAGAAGACTCGTTAGAGTTGGGATCAGTAGTATCCTAGAATGAGTCCGAAGAGTGTTATTTTTAAAAATAAATAAAAGTGGTAACAAATTTAGTTTTGAAAATTTATCTTAAAATACGTATTTGAGATATTATTATATTTTAGATTTGGACAATCGAGTATACAGAGATTTTAATATACGCCTTGCAAGCGTGTATAAGAAGCTCCAATATATTAGATAGATTTAGAGTCACACTCTAATAGCCCGGAGATGATTCTGATGATGAGGCATCATCATCAGTGTTTATGTTCGAGTACGGAGTGGGATATCTATATATTTCCAATCGACTGGCATGAGAACCAAAACTTAGTTAGAACACATTGCTGTGATTTGCACTAAAATATGATTTTTGACTATATATAAAAGTTATATATATTTGTAAAGTTAATCATCTAATTGATTGCTGGTTGTGATGTTTGATTATTGGATTAACTAATAAAATTATTGAAACCAATAAATAAAAATTTAATTAAGTTAGTTAATTAAACAACTTTTAGTTGCGTTCCTTTTCGTGGACGAAAAGATTTTAAGTGGGGGAGATTGTAACAACCCGGAATCTTGGGTCCAATTTAAAAATTTTATTTTAGAAATTTTAATGAATTTAGAATATTAAAAATGATTTATTTTAAATAATAACGATGAAAAATTTATTTTAATCGAAGTTAAAACGAATAAATTTAAATTAAATATAAATGGAGTTAGAAACAGCGCTGCAGTTTGAAATTTTGATTTTAAACTTTAATTGGATGTACAAGATTCAAAAAAATCAGAATTAAGTGAAACAAGAAATATTTGAATCTGTTTAATAATATCTTTCTAACGAATCTGAAATATTGAAATTTCACTTTAAAAATAATGAGTTATGTCCTGTTTAAAATTTAGAAAAGTCGCTATAGAATTTTTATATATTTTAATATGATATATTGGCCTCAAAAATAGTCATTTTGCAAACGACCTCGGTTTTCGACGAAACCACTTTTGTTGGAACCGGAATGTTGAAATATTGTTAAGTTTATTTTTCCAGAATTTTTTGAATTAATATGTAAGCGTGGCAAAAGAAAATGTGTTTTGTTCATTTTAGTCAAATTTAATTGACTGGAAAGTAGCCATTTTTCAAACGGTCTCAGAATTCGACGAAATTAGTTTTGTTAGGACCGTATCGTCAAAACAAAGCCAGAAATAATTTTTCTGTAATTTTCTGAGTTCGTATGTGACCCCGGTGAATTTTTATGTACGTTTGAATTTTAAATAAATGAATTTTATTTTATTACTGAGAAACGGGGGTCAAGATGATCATTTGGGCCTGCGAGACATATCCAGATGAGTCCGGAACGGGGGTTAATAGGTAAGAACGACAGTCGTTGGGCCTAATTCTGAGTTAGTATCAAAGCGGGCCTTTATTGGGTGAATTAAACTATTAAATATATATAATTAGAATAATATAATAAAAACCAAACCCTAATTTTCTAAAGTCAGTCGCCGCTCAACACCATTCGATGGCCAGAATTACACCATATTTTATCACTCAATTTCTCTTCAAGTACAATGAATTAAATTACCATTCCAATGCCAAAATTATGGAGATTTCCTCAGGCTTTCTATTGGTACGGGTAAGATCGAATCCTGATAAGGATTGGGGCCGATTTGGAGCTGCAAACGCAGCACCTTTGGCCACGTTTATCGGGGAAGGGATGCCACTGAACTTGAAGAGGTCATGGGCGACGGAGGGCGTGGTCAAGGCGGTCAGCGGGGTGGACTTGGATCGTGGGTCCGATGCTCCAGGGAGGTGCGGTTGTGCAGTTCTTCGATGCAGCGAGGGGTTTAGTAGCAGGCGAGATGTTGAAGAAAGGTTACGACCAAATTTGTGGATTAAGGGTTAAGTGTTTTTTTTAATTAGTTAATTATAAATTTAATTGTTTAAATGTTAAAAGGGCATAACTCATTCAAATCTTAACGAAATTCGATGATTTCAGTTTCGATGGAATCGTATCAGCGAGCGCTACATTTCAGAATTATATGGACAAGAACAGTAGCAGGTGAGATTTTTGGTAAAATTAAACGTCGTTTAATTTTGTTAAAAATACGGTGAGATTTCTATTTTAAAATTAAAATTAATTATTTATTTATTTTATTGTATTCATTTAGTATGAAATTCATGTCGTATGTATATATTCATCTAAATGTTGATTGTGCTGTGATTGCGATGAACGATTGATTATGCTGTGATTGTGATGAATGATTGATTGTGAATGTGTATTCATGTTTATTTTAGAAGTAACAAAATAGAATGTTATGTTTATTTGTGGAGTGATAAAATAGAATATCATGTTCATTTTAGATCTGACAAAATCAAATGTCATGGTTATTATATTAGAATTGAAATTATATAATCGTTGTCTTATTGAAATTAAAATTGACAATATGAAACTGTAAATTTTTGTTGAAATTAGATTTACGAAAGCATATCACTTTTTATTGTTACATGATATCGTTCGGTAAAATTAGGAATGGAAATTACATATTATGTAAAATATGATATTAGGATTAAAAATTACATCTTATGTAAAATGTTATATTATAATTAAAACACCGTTTTGATTAGAATTGTTTAATTATAATAAAACACTGTTTTGATTAGAATTGTTTAATTAGAATAAAACACCATTTTGATTAGAATTGTTTAATTAGAATAGAAGTACCGTTTAAGGTTGAATTGACAAATTAGAAATAAACATCGTTCATTTTAAAATTGTCATATTTTGTTAATCTATAATTGACAAATTAAATTGTCATATTTTGTTAGAATAGAAAAATATCTTTTACGATTAAGTTGTCATATCTTTTATGATTAAATTGTCATATTAGAATAGAAAATATCCTTTGTGGGTAAATTATCACATTAGAGAAAATAAAAATTCATTTATGTAAATGTGATATTAGAATTCAAATTTACATTTTTATGTAAAATGTGGGAATAGACAATGTGTAACAACCCGCTATTTTTAACGAATTAAATTTCAATTTAAATCGTGTTTTTATTTAAAAAAAAACAAATAATATATTCTATTTTTTTTCATAATGGGAATTCGATATTTGAAATACGTATAGTGAAATGTAGCAGCTGTGGAAATTTCGTCGGAAAATTTGAATGTAGTCGGTCGTGCTATTTTCAGTGCGCGTTGCACATAACAGTTCAAATTTTAGCGATTTTAAAATCTCTTCGAAACCAGTTCGGACAAACACGAAAAATATTCTATTCGTTATCAGTAATCTAACGACGAAATTCGTTTCGTGAAAATCGGACGTTTTGATCTTCGTTTCTCATCCACATTTCTACGTTAAAGGGGTCAGTAACGCGTTTTTGAACGGAGCATGCAGACACTGCAAATTATATACCGTTGTGTCCATCTCGTTGCGCTGATCACCGAAATATATTCATTTGTCAGTTTCGGTGTTTGATTTGCGTTGAAATTGTGGAAAAGCTTGCACAGTTCATTTTTGAAACAGAGCATTTTGAGTTCGATGTGTTCCTTTTGCGATCTTACATATCTTTCTATATATTTTGGATCTGCAAAAGATGTATTTTTATTTTACTAAACTACCTAAATATTTTTTTGTTTTCAAAATGGACATTTTCATTCTCTTTAATTTTCTTCTTTTACATGCACACATGGACCATTTTGCTTTGATTTTATGCATGCATGTCCACCCTTAACCATGCGTTCTTTATGATAAAAGGGTCCTCTTTCCCCATGCTCTTTCACTTCACTCACGTTATCACACGTTCTCATTAATGCAAGCATGTCTTTGTACACATTTTACCACGTCTTCAGCTTCAAAGCACCACTCCATCCCTTACCGTGCATGGCAACCATATAAGTTTCTCCTCATCACATATTTATTCTCCTTCACCGAAATAAACACAACAGCCATTTTTTTTCTCTCGCCCATTACCTCAAGTCCAAACAACACCTTTTACCCTTTGCTCCATTTTCCAGCACTCTGTCCTTCCTCCACCCCTCTTCTCCCTTGAGCCGCAACTGGTCCGAACCCGTATAACCGCACCTCGCCTCACTTACAGCTCATCCGACCAAACACTGACCAAACCGCCCACCTGAGCTGCTCCTTCCCTCCTCCAGTGCCAAAACGCTCACCTTGACCCTCTCGCCGCGACAGCCAAAACCCGGCGCAACCACAGCGCCCCACGTCCATCGCCCTCCGACAGCCCGTGATCATTCCATCCTCCAGCTCCCTTACGAAACTCAGCCTTCAACAGCAGTACTGCAACTCCCCTCTCCGCCTCTCCTTCCCGAAACCAATGTCCTCCGCCCCTACAGCAGCTCCGTAGCCCCATCTCCTTTGCATCTGAACTCCGGCCCCTACTCCAACCGACCCTCAGTCGAGCTTCGCCATGCCATAGCATTGCCCACGTCGCCCAAGTCCCAAGCTCTGAACCTCACCTCGAACCTTTCCTGTTGTCGGCCCTCTGTCGAGTCTCTCCGAGCTCTACCGATCAGCCTTCACCCGTGCCTACCCAACCCCAGCTCCATCGACAGCTTTCACCCGTGCTTTGCTTGCCTCCTCCTCTTCATCTGCACTAGCGCTGCTTTGTTTCCCCCCTCCTCAGTCCGGTTTGCATGCATGTTGAGTTCTATGTGATGAAATGTGTGTGTGTGTGACTGTTTGTGCGTGTGTTGCATGAGATTTGTTGTGTTCATTTAAAACTATGTGCATCTTACGTTTTGTGTTTATTAATAATTGTATATATATATAGTTATATGATCAGTTTGGATAGTTATATAAATTATAATACATATCTGTTGTAATTTGTGTGGGGCGTGTATAACTTCATGTTGGTTTTAAAGAAATAAGTATATATATAGTTTTCCTGCATGTGTTTATCTTATTATGCTTATATATATTGTGGTGTCAAGACGTTTTACTGTGTGTGGGTGATTTTCATTCTTATGAAGTTTGCTGTGTGTGTGGTATTTGGCGAGAAGTTTTATACATACAAATATATATTTTTAAAATAAAAATATATATTTTTTAAATTGTTTTGATAGTGTGTATACTTTTGTAAGATATATATCATGTCAGTAGTGTACTTTCGTATGTGTGAATTACTTTGCAATTTATTTATTTCGAAATTTTATGTATACGTATATTTTGTTTAAAAGTTCATATATATGATTTTATAACTGATTTCAGTGTGCGTTGAAGTTTTAAATATATATATATATATATATATATATATATATAATTTTTACCATGTACACGTATATAAGTATTATTTTGCAAAAGGGTTGTGTCTAGTTTCTTTTGTGGAGTTGGCGTTGAGTTGGAACCGTCTTGAAACCAAATTCCCGTACCGTCCCTAGACCCAATAACCGATCAATTGGAAAATTTCCCTACCTCCTCTAATAAATAAATATAAAATAAGTGATTTTCGAGTTGAATCATTTTTGTGTCGTGCCTGGAAGTTGTCATCGCATTCAGTACTTATCCATTAGTCGTCTACTTCTCTGTGCCACGAAAGGTGAGTTTTCTCACATCTGCAAAAATATTCACATTTTTATGAAATTGAAATCATTGACTGATTTGATTATTTGGTTGTTGGTTGCTATTTTTAAATGGACATCTAATTTAAACTATTAGAAATTAAATTGACAGTTAGTTAATTTTGAATTAAAACTGCAAGTTAAACCCCGACATGTATAATCAGTTAAGTATTGCAAATTGAACTGTTTTGGACGATGATTGTGATGGATGTCTATTTATGGATATATTGAACTATATGGATGTTGTTTATATTTTTATATCATTGTTATCACCTTGGATGTTACGGGCATCATCATAAACTATCATTTCGAATAAATTAAGAAATAGGTTGAAATGATATATACCTATGACATTTGACCTTTGTATTGAAATGATATATATTCATTCCCTAAAATTAAATTTTAAAAATTTGAAATAACTGATCACTTGGCCATAGGAAAGAGAATTATCATACGGACACCGGATTGGTTAAATCTACTAAATTTAGAATTTTTGAAACCGATTTCAATAAGTGATTTTGTGTAAAGAAAATAAATTGAAATCATTTAAATTGAATTATACATTGAATTCTAATTTGAAATGTTGAAATTGAATTGTTAAAATAATTTATAAAAGAAAATTTTAAGTTATTATATAAGATACGATTGGATGTACCGAAATTAAATTATTTCAAAGGTTTAAATCTTTATTTAAACTTTGAAATTAAATTCGAATTAAATGGATTAAAAAAATATTATGAACTTGGATTTGATTTGAATCGAATAGATTCAAATAATATTTCGAAATTGGAAGTTATCTTTTATAATGGGATTGTTCTCAAATGAATGTGATTTTGGAATCGCTTTGGATTGGACATTGGAAATCGATTTGGTTTGTTTTGAGATTTGAACTTAGGTTCAAATTTATTTAAAATGGAAAGAAACTGTTGATATGAAATTATTTCTATATAAACAAATTTATGTATAAACTATTTCATGAAATTTATTCCTTTGATATATGGAGTACTTTATATAAATTGTTTTTCAAAAACCTATTCTTTCTATATATATATAAAAGTAGTTTATTTTATAAAATATTTTAATATACATAAAACCATTTCCAATACTCAAGTTGTTTGGTTTCCAAACTATTCCAAATCTCCCAACTATTTACAATTATTCAAAAAAAATTATTTAAACCCCAAAAACTATTTCAAACTTATAAACTTTTTTAGAAGTGGAATTGTTTACATTTAAATCTCTGATTTAAAAGTAAATATGATTATTTTGATGTTAAAATCAGAAATGAATTCAAACTATTTTTGAAGAAAATTGAATGATTCGAATGAAATGTGGTTAATTGAAGTTATAACCAATTATTGAAATTTATCTCAAAATGAATATGATTTTGAAAGTAAATATTATTGTGATTAAAATATGATATTTTAAAGTGAAATTGGTTTAGATGAATATGATATTTTGATATCATAACGATTCACTTTTGAAATATAAAAGTACCAATCGGTGTGTAACACGACGTTTTGTTGTTAAAGAGACCGGGACCTCATATTGACATACTCTCTGTCAATGTTGGAACCACTTTAACAACTGTGTATGCGGTGGAGTTCTAGAAATGAAGTAGGATGAATTTGGAGGCGATTACTGGATTTGAAGAAAGTGAACGATAATGGATGACCCCAACACTTATGTCGATTTGAAATGACTAAAACAGGAGCCATGCCAGACCAAATGAGGCTTGACTACCTCTTAGTGGACATCTGCTCTTCCATTTTTCCTGGGCCTCAGGTCCATACTATTACTATTCAATTGTTGTTATTTTGTTGGTGCGCACCCTCGATGGGATGTATTTCCCTTTGATTCGATATGGGGTGGATGTCTACGGTGGGCCATTAGGGGTAACCACCAATCTGGATCAGGCAAACTGGTAGCATACTACCTTGGGTATTGCCTCATGTGCCTTGTCATACATTTATCCTTATGCGAGACAACTACGATTTTTGTTATTGGCATAGGTCTATTGGGGACTCACTGGCTACCGACGTTCTACTGGTTGTGTTACAGGACCTGCATAGACCATGTGCTTGTAAACTGTGTAAGGTTAATCAATGTAACCCCGCTTACACTATTTTTCTGACAAGTATTTGTGATAGACACTATTATAATAGCGAAATATTATTATGTAGTATCTAGTTTGACGGATCCTTAGGAGATGGAATTCCCGTAACATCTCTTGAGTTATGTGTGTGCATGTTCATATGATGTCGATTTGATTTAGATGAGAATATTTTTGCCTGATCCGAGCTTGTTTTATTTTCACGCTATTACGCTCGGGTCAGACTTGAGCATTCCAGTTTCAAAGGTTATCTTCTGAAGGATGAAGACGAAGATGGTATACTATTATTAATATTGTATCCCACTACTATTCTGTTGTATTACTTTGTATTATCAGTTATGTATATAAATGTATAACTCGGATAAATGTTGTAAAATGATCAAATGTTTATTTTAAACAGCTTCATGAACTGTTATTTGATTGTTATATTTTGTTCATTCCGTTGCGAGATTCTGTGCTTTTTTTCTTCTTTCTTTCTAATTCTAAATTAATCCCCTTGATTATCTATATTTTTGACTATAATGGTTAAAGATGTGGATCGTCATTTAACAATCTGTAAATACGTACAGTTTTGAGTTAGACATGTGTGGATTATTGTCGATTCAAAAGGTACGGGTTTCCAGGTCGTTACAGTTGGTATCAGAGCTTATGGTTTAGCAGTAAACCTTGGCTCTATTGGGATTTACTCATTAGAGATAGGGTTAATAACACCCTAGAATGAGTTCTGAGTGTATGTATATATACGAGAGAGCGTACTTGTACTTTTGATATAAAAAAATGGTTTTATATTGTGTTGTTTGGCTTATTGAGTTGAGTTTGGAGTTCTAGTCGATGCGTGTTGCAAGCTTTACCGAATGGGATTTCAAAACACTTGAACAAGGCATTCTAACACAATATATTGTTTTCATATATATTTTATATATGTACGATAAATAATTTTGAAATTTGATGGTAAATTAGTTAATACTCTTAACCTATTGACTATAACAATAAATCGATCTTTTATATATGATTTATAATTAACTGTAAATCAAATAAATTTAAATGGAGAATTTGAGGTATTTAAATCAAATTGGTTTTTAATGATTTTCGAGACTTTTAAAAGTAATTTTAAAGTGAAATTGGTTTTTAATGATTTTCATTTTAAAAGTAATTTTAAAGTGAAATTGGTTCAGTACTCCACTTCGGTCGCTGGAAAATAAATTTCTATGAGTGTGGCCACATCACCGACTTTCATTTTCGAGTCTCTAAGTGGGGGAGAACCCTCTGTAGCTTTGCTACATATGGTTTGAAAATAATTCTAAATTAAAATCTTAAGTATGTTTTGTTATAAAAAATATATATGGCATATAGCATTTCAAAATGACTTGAAAGAAACTTGATATTCAAAATTCTGAAGTCTTTGTATAAACTTGGATAGCTTAACTTTTAAATATATGAAATGAGAAACTAAATCTAATGTTTAAAAGAAACATGAATCCAAATAGTAACTCCCAAAGAAAAAGGAAGAAGATAACATGAATTAAAACCAAATTGAAATTGTTGTGCAAACGAATTGTAATGGAAAGTGAACATATTTAAATTATGGAACATTCTTGTTACGTTGTTTAGTATTGATAAAAAAATCTCTGTAATAATAAATTGCATTGATAACATATATATAACTTACAAAAAGAAAGGGGTTTAAAAAGTTAAATGTATATGAATATGAGATGAAAATACAAATGTGACTTAAGTAATGAAAACGCTTCAAAGTGAAAATTGAATCATGGAAATGTTATTATAAATAGAAGTCAAGTTGTTATAATATGATACAAATTTGTTAATATTCTAAAAGCGATTAATAAAATAAAAAGGGAATATTAACAAAAGGACAATAGTATTTTAGCATATACAATAACAACTTACGAGAAAGAATTTTTTTAAATCGAACCATATCTTTGTATATTATTGTAAAATATAACGAAATTTGCAAAGGATTGGTAATAACTAAAATTGTAACCTTATAAGATAATTGTAAACTTGAATAGAATTGGATCAAAAAGGAAATGAGTCTTCAGTAATGTATAACATTAAGAAATTATGTAACAAGTCATTTCATAGTAATAAATTTATAAAGTAACGTGAGTAACAAAGGAACTAAAGTCTATAAATTGTGAAATAATGAGAATTAATAATAAATTACAAAATTTGGTTAGTTATGAATAAAGGAAAATGAAACATTAACAGATAAATATGAAATTGGATAATTGCGAATAATTGAATTTCTAACAAATGGAATCTATAAAATGTGAATTTATTAAACATGAATAAGCGCATGCAACCAACTGAATATAACAATTGAAATGAAATCAATTCAAAGTCAATGAAATAAATTTATGTAAACTTAAAGTGAATAAATTGCATACAAGTCAATTAAATGTAAATAGAATATGTAAACACTACAACAAAATGACCATATTACAACGGTGGAAAACCGTTGTAATATACATTTTACAACGGTGGGCTAACCGTCATGTATTAAGAACTTGTAATAGACTAAAATCTTTTACAACTTTTTTGCACCGTTGCAACACCGTTGTAATATGTGTATTTTACAACTTTTTTCCACCGTTGTAATAAACTTTATTACAACAATTATGCACCGTTGTTGTTGTAATTTTTACAACTATTTATAACCGTTGTGATATATTTTATTACAACTTTTATTTTACAATTGTATTATATCCCCAAATTGTATGCATAAGAATCTATATATATTTTATATGTGCAACAATAAATAGATAAATAACATAAGAAATAAATGTAAGTTTAAAGGCATCATAATCCATTCATTGATAATAATCACAACTTCATAATCCAAATGACCATAAAGTAACAACACAGTCAAAATAAGACAGTTGAATCCGTGTTCCATCATAGTTTTCAAAAACTATACAACATATGCGTTATATCTTTTACATACCACTGGATCAGGTGCAACATCTTGTTTACACATTACCCATGGCACTCCTGTGTTTGATCCAATTGCCATGTTTTCTGCCCAATTGGCATACAGTCTACCCGAAGCTCCTTCATAGTATTCTGCTAGCTCAGTTTGCCTATCAGCCAGTTTTTCTGTGCGCGGTTACAGTGTTTGAGTTGCTGAATGAATGTCTATCTTTAAATAGGATATAACAATAAATGGATATTAAGAATAAACTATTAACAGTATGTATAAACTATACACACTACTAGAAACATAACTGAATAGCTTATGATGATGCAGTTTAAGGATAAATAAATGACATTGCTACAAATAACAAAAATTTATATTAACTGCTTCAGGTAATATGTATGCACAATTAATTTTGCAATATGTATATCCCAAAACTATTGATATGTATGAGCAAAAAATAACTTTTAATATTAATTGCACTCTTATTAACAGTGAATATTATCTGACGTGTTTGTAACCAAAACCACGATGTATTGATAACAAGGATATTCGTTTGAATACTTAGATTTGGCTTGACCCCTTTAGTTTAATAATATAACGTAAAGATAACCCTGTCTTGTCCTGGTTTTGCATGCATTTGCAACTTTTAACACAGGTAGATGGAAGAGGGCATGAAAAAATCCATTTTCTTACGAATGATAGAGTGAGGGGGGCTATATACAACCACATTAAAAGAGTATAGAATTTTGAAAGAAAAAAATACCAAAGACACTGAGAATGAGAACAAATATACAGTAACACCTTTTCAAAATTTAACCATTTGAATAACATTAGTAAAAAAAATGATATAAGATAATTTAAAAAGACATCTAAACAAAAGAAACTTAAAGAAAACTAATGCTAATATTGAAATTATGGAAGAAGAAAAACCAAACACAGAAAGTTCAAAATGGGAAACTAAAACTTTCTAAAAATTGACTAATAAATTGTAACATGATGGTTTACATCCTCAGTTAAATATTAATTAGTTAGAATCTTTTTTAAGTATAAGTGATAAAGTTTCAGATATATAAAATAAAGTAAGGTGGAGAAAGAAAGGAAACAAAATCAAAAATAAATTGGAAACTTATTCCTTACACCTCCAAAGTAACGGTCCTGTTTTTTTTTTACAATTTTAAAAATAATAGCTGGCTATATACACCATATATTCTGCACTTGTATGCATGAATTTGTAGAGGAAAAAGAAAGAGTACATAAAAAAGGTGAAAGACATGAGAGTAGGAAGAGGGGTGGAATTATGTTCATGGAACAGTGAAACAACAAAAATAGCTTGAGAATAGGCATTGTGAACCCCAACTTGATATTGTATAGTAAACAAAGGAAAAAAATTGAGTAAATACTTAGTGATTAAATTTAGTGTTCATTTTTAGTTGAAATCCTAGAAAGTGAATAATGGGAGAGGTGAAATTCTGTTGATGGAATAATCAAACAGCAAAAATAGCCTCAAAACAATGCAATAAACATGTTAAACATAATCAATGTTGTACCAACCAAAAGAAAAAGTACTGGCATCAGTGTCCTTTAAAAGACATCAAGAATGGTAAAATCATCTTCTACAGCCTATACATTATCATAATAAGAAGGAAAAAAATTGAAAAACTTATATTTGTTACTGCCTAAGGGGTAAAAAGAGTAAATATAATGCAACCATATATGGTTGGAGCCATCAAAATGAAAATACCATTATGTATTAATTAGCCATAAAAGATATCAAATAAAACATACTATATTTTATCACTCTTAATAGGAAACACCAATTAATAAAAGACTGTAAGATCAAAAGCAAAACAACCTATCAATATCAATATATTTATTGAAATGGTGAACTGTTTTGTACAAAAACTCAATTGACATCCATATTTGTTTGGGCTAAATTATAGGATGGGTGACACTTACAGAGAAAATATATTATTTAAAATACATACAGACAAGGAAATGAACAAAAAATTGAAAACCTAAAACTGAAACAATTTACAAATAAGTTATTAATCTCATTACGACAAGCAATTTTTTCGTTTACACATTTAATCAAAATAATTTTGTGTATATTTATGGCAAAACCAGGTATAAACTGCCATAGCTAAGCATGTATTAGATCCTCCCAGTATAGTTAAAGAAACCAATTTGGCACACATTACAACATTTCAAATTCAAAATCTCATTTCATTAATGCTTTAAGTAAGTGCATTGAATTGTTGTATAGAAGAGTCGAAAGCCTATGAGTTATATTTGATTAATTTAACAAAATGAACAATCAATTATAGAACTAAGAGATGTAATATAAATAAATAAATTCTGTATTTCTTTTTTTTTGGTTTTAGTAGTAAGCGAAAATAATTCAAAACCCAGCTATTCCATATGTCCCATATTCAAATCAATTATCACTGAACTAAAATATAATCCAAAACAATCTCATATGGAATCTACCTTTTTAATTTAGGTCTTAGAAACCATATGAAGCAAAAATTGAAATATAATCCAAAACTTCTACGTATGCAAAAATCGACAATTTTTTTTATTTAGGAATTCAAAATCTTAAGTAAGAACTTATTTCATGAACTAACACATATCATTTGTTTCCAAGTCCAATAACCAAAAGATAAAATGATTTATGTATTCGTGTAGCATCATGGTACTTACGAATAATAATATTATAACAGTAGTCACTTAAAGTTACCTTATACGTTACAAAATTGACAAAATGAACACTGAATGGTTGGTGCAATCAACCTAATAAAGCAATAAACAAATAATGAAATCAACTTAAGCTTGAGAACGATTATTAAATACTTAGTCAAATTTGAAATTTATGCAAAGAAATAAAATTTGTAACATATTTTAAACGTTATTTTAAGGAAATATAATCAAGTATGACTGCTAAATTTGGCTTAGCTTTGACCATGCTGAACTTTTAAATCAGTTGAGAAATGAAAAAAATATGCAAATTCTATATTGAATCAAATACAAAAAAATATGATGTACCTAGTTGCCTTAGTCCTCGTTACCACTGGGAATTAATCTCTGGTCATCCACACTCACCTTACATCAATCCTGGAATGACAGTCAAGCCACTACTTTCTACCAAGGTGACGATGTTTCAGCAGCATTACCCACATTATAACTTCAACTTAAACCTATGAAAAAATAATTTAACTATGATAAAACTAATATATCATTAAACTAACAGCAAAATGTAAAAAACAATCAGAACTAATTTTATAGTTAAACCTGATATATCGATGCATATCCTGATATTTTTGATGGAATTCAATCAATTAATTAGTTAAAAATAGAAATGTGATTTTAGTTATGTTAATAAAGTAAATAGTTTATTTGAGGTTAAAAATCAATCAGTAAAGAAAACTGGTTTTAGTTAATTTAATTATGCTAGATAGATAATGTTGAATTATGTTACTACAGAATAGTATGAATTTCTCAACATATACGCAATCAATGTGAGTGGGTGCATGTGCCTGATACAACTTCCAAGTTGATTATCAAAATCAGATAAAACCTTGATAATTTAAAAGCATTCAGTATGAATACATACATACATACATACATATATATATATATAAGAAATGTATTTTCTTATTAGTTAAATTAATTAATTACATTTAACTAAACATGCTAGCATGCTTCAGCATCTATTGTTTAAACGAAGTGCAACCCACTATTTATAGACAGAGAAAGAAGTATAACTAATCAAATAACCAATGCATTTGTTAGGCAATTTTCCTTAATATAGAGCTTTTAGTTGTCTTTTGAGGATCAATCCATAAACGGAAATTGCTAGCACATGCCATAAGGGAAAATGTAAAAGTTGGTTAAATTACATGAATAAACAATTGAATGCCATCTATATCTGTGTTATAAGGATGAAATGAATACTGAAATTTAATTTAATTTGTCTTTAAGCACATAAATGCCATCCTCAGTGATGATAGATGAACAACAAAGATACATAGATCCAAAATCCCTAATATATTGTTTATCCAATGTTGCTTAAATGCATTCAATGAAAGCAGTAACTAGTAGAGATAAATTAAACTTTGATTTAATTTACTTTGAAATGCTTAAATGTATTATATTTTCTATCTAAGAAAACTTGAAGTAAGATAGATTACACTTTGTTTTAATTTATATTTGAAATGCTTAAATGCATTATATTTTCTACTTAAGAAAACTTGAAGTAACAAACTATATTTACATACTATTGAAATTCTAGATGGGAAAATCTGGAAAAATGTACAAAACAATATCCACATGAATATGTGAACTTATAATGTGTTTCTCAGGACAACCTTACCTTTTTACAGTCTATTAAACAAATAGGAAACCCTAGCTTGTAAAAGCAAAAATATTTATCAATTAACACGCTAGAAATCCTAAATTAGAATTTGAAAAAACCAAAACAATAAAACCCAAAGATTAAACTAAACAATCGATCTTGCAACGGATGAGCTCCAGGTCCTATGTTGCGCTCTAATGACTAATTTCCAAAGTCTCAGTTAAAAAAAAAATTATACACCATAAGTTATATTAAAAAGGTCATATATTATCATAGAAAATAGTTGTGAATACCTATTCAATTCAACAATCAGCGAACGAATTGAGTAGCAACGGAGATGAATCGCGGGAAGCAACCCAGCGAGCGAAAGGTAGAGAGTAGCGGGTTAGGGTTTGCAAGAGAGTTTGTCAATTTTAAGGATTTTGGTTTAATTACGAGGATGGTAATGGCGGAGTGCAGCGGAATGCTGCTAGGGTTTGGAATTAGGAAATTTTGCGGCCATTTTACTTTACTTTGATACGTATAGTGGGAGAAATAAAAAAGTGAGGAAATTTAATTCTTTTTTCTCAGGAGAAAGCGGACCGGGTGATAAAAGTACATATACTACAACTACAAATTTGTGTAAGTTGTAAATGAAAAGTTGTAATATAGCTGTTTTGTTGTAGTGTAAATTAAACGGTCACTAGTATGTAAATGAAATTGAATGGAAAATCAATGTACCATGAACATTACAAAAGTGACTATATATATTAGATCGAATAAATTTGGGTGGGTTAGAACTTGAAATGATAAAACAAACGTAATTGAAAAATTAGAAACGTTCAATAATAGTTGAAAAAAAAAAAACTTGGATTTTGCTGCTGTCCCAATTTGATATTTTGATTTTGAAATTAAATTTAGTGTTATATGTCATGTATACTATGTATGTTACTCTATCGTTATATATATACTAAATTCTCATACAGTTTTGAGAATTCAGTAGGTGTGGAGATCATTACTTCGTTGTAGAGCTTGCGTGCGCATAATATATTGCTTTTGCTTGCGTACATAAGCGAACTCGCTTATATATAAATAAATAAAATGGTATGCCTACGAAAATAATAATAAATAAGATGTGTATATAATTGATATATTGTGTTTTCCGGTCATGTGAGCCGATGCATATGTTTTCATCTCTTCTGGCATATTGCCAAAGTCCCTCCGAACAAAGGAGGTGCTGCCGAAATTTTTCTGTGACTTCGAGCGTTAGAATTTTTTTTTGGAGATTTTAAAATTCGAAACGTATAAGTTTTGTTTTGTTTTTGCAAATTACTTTGCGGTAAGTATATATATGTACTTACTACCGTGCTTTGTTCTCTTTCGGCGACGAAAAGTTTTAAGTGTGGGAGATTGTAACAACCCGCTATTTTTAACGAATTAAATTTCGATTTAAATCGTGTTTTTATTTTAAAAAAAACAAATAATATATTCTATGGTTTTTCATAATGGGAATTCGATATTTGAAATACGTATAGTGAAATGTAGCAGCTGTGAAAATTTCGTTGGAAAATTTGAATGTAGTCGGTCGCGCTATTTTCAGTGCGTGTTGCACATAACAGTTCAAATTTTAGCGATTTTAAAATCTCTTCGACACTAGTTCGGACAAACACGAAAAATATTCTATTCGTTATCAGTAATCTAACGACGAAATTCGTTTCGTGAAAATCGGACGTTTTGATCTTCGTTTCTCATCCACATTTCTACGTTAAAGGGGTCAGTAACGCGTTTTTGAACGGAGCATGCAGACACTGCAAATTATATACCGTTGTGTCCATCTCGTTGCGCTGATCACCGAAATATATTCATTTGTCAGTTTCGGTGTTTGATTTGCGTTGAAATTGTGGAAAAGCTTGCACAGTTCATTTTTGAAACAGAGCATTTTGAGTTCGATGTGTTCCTTTTGCGATCTTACATATCTTTCTATATATTTTGGATCTGCAAAAGATGTATTTTTATTTTACTAAACTACCTAAATATTTTTTTGTTTTCAAAATGGACATTTTCATTCTCTTTAATTTTCTTCTTTTACATGCACGCATGGACCATTTTGCTTTGATTTTATGCATGCATGTCCACACTTAACCATGCGTTCTTTATGATAAAAGGGTCCTCTTTCCCCATGCTCTTTCACTTCACTCACGTTATCACACGTTCTCATTAATGCAAGCATGTCTTTGTACACATTTTACCACGTCTTCAGCTTCAAAGCACCACTCCATCCCTTACCGTGCATGGCAACCATATAAGTTTCTCCTCATCACATATTTATTCTCCTTCACCGAAATAAACACAACAGCCATTTTTTTTCTCTCACCCATTACCTCAAGTCCAAACAACACCTTTTACCCTTTGCTCCATTTTCCAGCACTCTGTCCTTCCTCCACCCCTCTTCTCCCTTGAGCCGCAACTGGTCCGAACCCGTATAACCGCACCTCGCCTCACTTACAGCTCATCCGACCAAACACTGACCAAACCGCCCACCTGAGCTGCTCCTTCCCTCCTCCAGTGCCAAAACGCTCGCCTTGACCCTCTCGCAGCAACAGCCAAAACCCGATGCAACCCCAGCGCCGCACGTCCATCGCCGTCCGACAGCCCGTGATCACTTCATCCTCCAGCTCCTTTACGAAACTCAGCCTTCAACAGCAGTACCGCAACTCCCCTCTCCGCCTCTCCTTCCTGAAACCAATGTCCTCCGCCCCTACAGCAGCTCCGTAGCCTCATCTCCTTCGCATCCGAACTCCGGCCCCTACTCCAACCGACCCTCAGTCGAGCTTCGCCATGCCATAGTGTTGCCCACGTCGCCCAAGTCCCAAGCTCCGAACCTCACCTCGAACCTTTCCTATTGTCGTCCCTCTGTCGAGTCTCTCTGAGCTCTACCGATCAGCCTTCACCCGCGCCTACCCAAGCCCAGCTCCATCGACAGCTTTCACCCGTGCTTTTCTTGCCTCCTCCTCTTCCTCAGCACTAGCGCTGCTTTTTCCCCCCTCCTCAGTCCGGTTTGCATGCATGGTGAGTTCTATGTGATCAAATGTGTGTGTGTGCGTGACTGTATGTGTGTGTGTTGCATGAGATTTGTTGTGTTCGTTTAAAACTGTGTGTGTCTTACGTTTTGTGTTTATTAATAATTATATATATATAGTTATATGATCAGTTTGGATAGTTATATAAATTATAATACATATCTGTTATAATTTGTGTGGGGTGTGTATAACTTCATGTTGGTTTTAAAGAAATAAGTATATATATATATATAGTTTTCCTGCATGTATTTATCTTATTATACTTATATATATTGCGGTGTCAAGACGTTTTACTGTGTGTGGGTGATTTTCATTCTTATGAAGTTTGCTGTGTGTGTGGTATTTGGCGAGAAGTTTTATACATACAAATATATTTTTAAAATAAAAATACATATATTTTAAATTGTTTTGATAGTGTGTATACTTTTGTAAGATATATATCATGTCAGTAGTGTACTTTTGTATGTGTGAATTGCTTTGCAATTTATTTATTTTGAAATTTTATGTATACGTATATTTTGTTTAAAAGTTCATATATAATATTTTATAACTGATTTCAGTGTACGTTGAAATTTTAAATATATATATATATATAACTTTTACCATGTATACGTATATAAGTATTATTTTGCAAAAGGGTTGTGTCTAGTTTCTTGTGTGGAGTTGGCGTTGAGTTCGGAACCGTCTTGAAACCAAATTCTCGTACCGTCCCTAAACTTAATAACCGATCCATTGGAAAATTTCCCAACCTCCTCTAATAAATAAATATAAAATAAGTGATTTTCGAGTTGAATCATTTTTGTGTCGTGCCTGGAAGTTGTCGTCGCATTCAGTGCTCAGCCATTAGTCATCTACTTCTCTATGCCACGAAAGGTGAGTTTTCTCACATCTGCAAAAATATTCTCATTTTTGTGAAATTGAAATCATTGATTTTGTTATTTGGTTGTTGGTTGCTATTTTTAAATGGACATCTAATTTAAACTATTAGAAATTAAATTGACAGTAAGTTAATGTTGAATTAAAATTGCTTGTTAAACCCCAACATGTATAATCAGTTAAGTATTGCAAATTGAACCGTTTTGGATGATGATTGTGATGGATGTCTATTTATCGATATATTGAACTGTATGGATGTTGTTTATATTTTTATATCATTGTTATCACCTTGGATGTTACGGGCATCATCATAAACTATCATTTCGAATAAATTAAGAAATAGGTTGAAATGATATATACCTATGACATTTAACCTTTGGATGGAAATGATATATATTCATTCCCTGAAATTAAATTTAAAAATTTGAAATAACTGATCACTTGGCCATAGGATAGAGGATTATCATACGGACACCGGATTGGTTAAATCTACTAAATTTAGAATTTTTGAAACCGATTTCAATAAGTGATTCTGTGTAAAGAAAATAAATTGAAATCATTTAAATTGAATTATACATTGAATTCGAATTTGAAATATTGAAATTGAATTGTTAAAATAATTTATAAAAGAAAATTTTAAGTTATTATATAAGATACGATTGGATGTACCGAAATTAAATTATTTCAAAGGTTTAAATCTTTATTTAAACTTTGAAATTAAATCCGAATTAAATGGATTAAATAAATATTATGGACTTGAACTTGGATTTGATTTGAATCGAATAGATTCAAAAAATATTTCGAAATTGGAAGTTATCCTTTAAAATGGGATTGTTCTCAAATGAATGTGATTTTGGAATCGCTTTGGATTGGACATTGGAAATCGATTTGGTTGTTTTGAGATTTGAACTTAGGTTCAAATTTATTTAAAATGGAAATAAACTGTTGATTTGAAATTATTTCTATATAAACAAATTTATGTATAAACTATTTCATGAAATTTATTCCTTTGATATATGGAGTACTTTATATAAATTGTTTTTCAAAAACCTATTCTTTCTATATATATATAAAAGTAGTTTATTTTATAAAATATTTTAATATACATAAAACCATTTCCAATACTCAAGTTGTTTGGTTTCCAAACTATTCCAAATCTCCCAACTATTTACAATTATTCAAAAAAAATTATTTAAACCCCAAAAACTATTTCAAACTTATAAACTTTTTTAGAAGTGGAATTGTTTACATTTAAATCTCTGATTTAAAAGTAAATATGATTATTTTGATGTTAAAATCAGAAATGAATTCAAAACTATTTTTGAAGAAAATTGACTGATTCGAATGAAATGTGGTTAATTGAAGTTATTACCAATTATTGAAATTTATCTCAAAATGAATATGATTTTGAAAGTAAATATTATTTTGATTAAAATATGATATTTTAAAGTGAAATTGGTTTAGTTGAATATGATATTTTCATATAATAACGATTCACTTTTACCAATCGGTGTGTAACACGACGTTTTGTTGTTAAAGAGACCAGGACCTCTTATTGACATACTCTCTGTCAATGTTGGAACCACTTTAACAACTGTGTACGCGGTGGAGTTCCTATAATGACGTAGGATGAATTTGGAGGCGATTACTGGATTTGAAGAAAGTGAACGATAATGGCTGACCCCGACACTTGTGTCGATTTGAAATGACTAAAATAGGAGCCGTGCCGGACCAAATGAGGCTTGACTACCTCTTAGTCGACATTTGCTCTTCGATTTTTCCTGGGCTTCGGGTCCATACTATTACTGTTCAGTTGTTGTTGTTTTGTTGGTGCGCACCCTTGATGGGATGTATTTCCCTTTGATTCGATATGGGGTGGATGTCTATAGTGGGCCGTTAGGGGTAACCACCAGTCTGGATCAGGCAAACTGGTAGCATACTACCTTGGGTATTGCCTCATGTGCCTTGTCATACGTTTATCCTTATGCAAGACAACTATGATTTTTGTTATTGGCATAGGTCTATAGGGGACTCACTGGCTACCGACGTTCTACTGGTTGTGTTACAGGACCTGCATAGACCATGTGCTTGTAAACTGTGTAAGGGTAATAAATGTAACCTCGCTTACACTATTTTTCTGACAAGTATTTGTGATAAACACTATTATAATAGCATAATATTATTATGTAGTATCTAGATTGACGGATCCTTAGGAGATGGAGTTCCCGTAACATCTCTTGAGTTATGTGTGTGCATGTTCATGTGATGTCGATTTGACTTAGATGAGAATATTTTTGCCCGATCCGAGCTTATTTTATTTTCACGCTATTACGCTCGGGTCAGACTTGAGCATTCCAGTTTCAAAGGTTATCTTCTGAAGGATGAAGACGAAGACGGTATACTATTATTACTATTGTATCCCACTACTATTCTGTTGTATTACTCTGTATTATCAGTTATGTATATAAATGTATAACTCTGATAAATGTTGTAAAATGATCAAATGTTTATTTTAAACAGCTTCATGAACTGTTATTTGATTATTATATTTTGTTCATTCCGTTGCGAGATTCTGTGCTTGTTTTCTTCTTTCTTTCTAATTCTAAATTAATCCCCTTGATTATCTATATTTGTGACTATAATGGTTAAAGATGTGGATCGTCATTTAACAATCTGTAAATACGTACAGTTTTGAGTTAGACATGTGTGGATTATTGTCGATTCAAAAGGTACGGGTTTCCAGGTTGTTACATGTAACAACCTCAATTTTAGAGTATTTTAATTATTGATTTAATTTAAAATTTTAATTTATTTATTTTATTGTTTGAATTCTATGGAAATAAATTTTATTTTAATTATTTAAAACTAAATTTGTTTGTTTTTGATATGAATGTAACTTAATAATTCAAATCAATACTTGCTATGTTAGAACCTTATTTATGGTAAAATTTAATTGGGTTCTTAATTTGATTTTGAATCCATTCTTGGATTTTATTTGATATTTAAATCTCGTATAATTATACAATCCATTTCAATATTAATGGAATTATATATATATATATATATATATATATCGTAATAATTATTATTGATGCAATATGTCTAAATTAAATTGTTAGATTCTTTTTTTCCTTTGATATCGTCAATTATTGATTGCAAAATTATTGTAATTTTATATTGCCTAAACCGTTTTCTTTGAATTAAAAAAATTTATATTGTTTCCTTTTATTTATAAACACTGTTTACATCTTTAAAATTCAATGTTCATTTATTACTATTATTCCTTTCCTTGCACCTTCGTTGATTCCAAAATTTAAACCGTTTGGTCCTTTAAATTAAAATTTTATATTGTTTTCCTTTTATTTGCAAACACATTTATTGTGTTTCCTTTTATTTGCAAACTATTTTCTATTTCTACCATGTCTATTTGTTTTGAAATTTAAACCAAACATTTCTTTTCCCATTCCCATAAACATTGTTCATTAATGTTTTCTTCAATACCATAAATGTCTCATAAATTAAAACCTAATACGTTCCTTTTCCTTATCCCCGTTATTTCTTGTATTTGTGGCATCCATCCTCGCGAGAAACAGCTTCATCTCTTTTATAAAATGGCTTCCCTTTTTTTTCTTTTCTTGTTTTTGGGATTTGTACCATTCTTCTCTTCCAATCATATGTTTCCCATTTCCATTTGCCGCCTCACCATCTAAGAGCCGAGCTCGTTTCCAAAACTAAAGCCGACCATCCCCTTCTAAAACCACTGAACCCCGTCTGAACTTAGCCTCATCTCATCCACCCTCCTGAAGCCATGCAAGCCTTGCATCCAGCCGACCCGGACAACAGCCCTCACCCACTCACCTCGTTCTCAATTACCTATGTCATTTGTTCTCTCCACCCCGCGTGTGTTTTTGTATGTGTTTTCAATTCTTGCGTGAGTTGCTATATTTTTTTTCTCTTTTGGTGTGGCGTGAGTTTACGGTTTGTGTGTATATACTGAGTGTATGTTATGTGTATAGTTTATGGGAGTACTATGTTGATTTGAAAGAAAAACAAAAGGGAAAAAGTTCTGATGTTTAAGGAGTTTTGTGTTGTATGTATTTGTGTGTGCTTTGTATTTGTTTGTGTGGGCGCGTGAGTGATTTTATTTGTGTGTGAGAAATTATAAATTTATATGTATGTATATAAGAAATATATATATTTGAGGGTAAATTTATGTGTGGTTTTTATGTGAGTTGTTTTGAAATTATTTTGGTATGAATATAATTTATGATAGCAAATAATATTTGCACTTCCAAAAATCTAAATCGAGTCTATTCATTTTGATTTGAAATTTATTCTATTTCAGATTAACATTAAATTAGTAGACAATATAAAGATAAATTATTGATTTCTGAGTGTTTATACATATTTTATAACATCAAATGTTTTGGAGTGTTGACTGTGTATATTAAGTGTGTGTTCATAATATGTATTTATATATGTAATTGTGTTTGTGTGTGCTATGTGTGTAATACCTGTTCCATGCGTGTGTATATATTGATTGTGTGGTGTCTTGGGTGATATTTGTATGTGTATTTTCAATTTTATAATATATATAATAGTTTTGTGTGTGATGATTTATATATATATATATATATTGAATTTTGAAATAGTGGTGCATGCGTATTGATTTTTAAAGATATATATATATTCAGTGTGTATACATATATATGAATTATATATTTTTGTTGAATTTTTATTTTATTATTAATATGTATGTATATATATTTTTAACGATTGTCTATATATAATATATAGTTTGCGAAGGCATATATATTTAATTGATTTTGTGTATTGTTTTGTGTGTGTGGCATAATGTATTGTGTATGTGCATTCCCGTTTGTGTGCATGTGTGGGTTCTGTGTAGTGTTTTTTTGTTTCTAGTGTGTGGTGCATGAGTCATACTGTATGCGTATAGTTATTGCAGTGAGTGTGTATTTTATAATACTGTGTGTAACTGCGATTGTATTTGTGTGTATGTACTAAAAATCTATATTTTATAATAATAAATGTATTGTTTTGAATCTATTTGTTTTGAAGGAAAAATTTATATGTATGTATATATGTTATATATATAATCTATAATATACAAGCTTTAGGTGTGTTTTCTTGCATGTGAAATGGTGTGGGTACAACATTGTGTGTGCGTATATTTGTGTTGAGTTTGTTTTGAAAATTTATTTGTTAAAAAAATGTGTATATATATATTTCTTGCAATGTATATATATGCATACAATGGTTTTAATGTATTTTGTGTGTGAGTTTGCATTGTATATTTAGTTTATATATATAATTTTTGATGCATTACATAATATATAAATTTATAAAATATGTTGGCGTGTGTTGAACTTGAATTATATATATATATATATATATATATATATATATATATATATATGTTATGATTTTACCATTCGTATGTATGTATATATATATATATAATATTTGTAAAAGTAAATGTTATGTTTATATTTTGAGTCAAGTTTGGTGTTGAGTTTGAGAACCTTTCCAAAACCCAAATACCATACCCTCCAACACCAAATTGTTGTACCAATCAATATAGAAATTCCATTATCGCCTTATACAAAATAAAAATATATTGAGTGGTTGCTGTAATCGAATCTATTTTGGATCGTGCCTTGAAGTTGCTGTTTCAATTCGGTGTCAAATTCGTCTGTTGTTTCCAATCTATGCCACGAAAGGTGAGTTTATCTCACACCTGACTCACATTACTTCATAGAAGTTAGATCAACTAAATGAGCTGTTATGAAATGTATAGGATTGTCAGTAGAAATTGTTTGTTTAAAATATGCACTTTCATATGTGACACGATATTTATATGACATGTATGTACACTGATTATATATGACTATGATGTGATTGATGATATGTGATGATTTGTTATGTTGTATATACCCCTAGTTTAGGAAAAATCACTAAGGGTTGAAATGATACATACCCGAACGGACATTAGATTAGGGAAAAATCGTTATGGGTTGAAATGATAGACCTGAACTATTTTTACTGAATTTGGGATTGCGAGTTGAAATGATAAACCCGTAGAAATTTTATAAATTGCGGGTTGAAATGATAAATACCCGTATCACTTGACCATTGGGTAGAAAACTATATACGGACACCGTTGGTCATGTTTTCGAATTAAAATGATTTGGAAAGTTTGATTGTAATAATATTAATTTAAGATCTTATATTATATATATATATTTTAGAGGTTTATACTTAAATTTTGTAAATTCTAAATTATATGTTTTGAAATGATTTTATGAGTAAAAATGTATTTAAATGCTTATTTAAGATTTTACTTATAATTTATTTATTTTAAACCATATAATTTAATCATATATGTACTTTTAACTTTAAATTAATTTATTATAATAAATTATTCTTTCTAAACCTATTTCTAAATTAAGTTAAACCTATATATGTTTATAAAGTTATTTTCTATATAAATTTATAACTTATAAACAATATTTTCAATGCTTATTTTATATATATTTTATAAACTTTAATAATAAACTCAAAAGGTGGATAAGTTTTGATTTTGCGATTTAAATGCGAGGTTTAAAGAATTAAATTTATATAACGATACTTGATTCAATGAATTTGATTTTTTAATCAACTAAATGCGAATTTTGAATTGACTTAAATATCGAACTGTATAGGAAATGAATGTGAACTACGTAATTAATTGGAATTTGAATTTATAATTGATATGAATATATGAATTCGATTATAAATTGACTGAATATGAATTGAAATAACTTTATATATGGAATTGATTCATAGACTGTTTGGTTTGAATTAAAGAAATTTCTTAAATCAATTTATTTCAAGATATAATTTTATTAAAATGGCTACGGTGTGAAAAATGTAAACGTTTGGTTGTTAAAGAGACCGGGATCGGATATTGTCATACTCTCTGCCAATACCGAAAACCACTTTAACAACTGTGTACGCGGTGGAGTTCCAGAATAAAGTAGAATGGTTTGGTGGCGATTACTGGATTGAAGAAAGAGAACGTTGATGGATAGCCTTGACCTTCGGGTCATAATTAAAATGACTAAAACAGGTGCTATACCGTGATTAAGTGAGGTCGCACCTCCATCGGACACACTTCTTCGAACTATATCTATTACTTTGTGATTTGATTGGTGGCCACACTTGATAATGGGAGTGTTGTTCGAGGTGGGCGGTAGTTGCGTCTATGCGTTACCACCGGTCCGGGCGTGCATCGGTAGAATCCTACCGTGGGTATTCCTCGTGTGCCTTGTCATATTATCTTGATCGAGCCCCCTACGATTTTGATTTAGCGTTGTCGTATCACGGCGCATCCCTATCCGCCGACGTACTGGTGTGTTATATGCAAACTGTACGATAACGATATAAACGGTGTAAGGGTAATAATGGTAATCCCGCTTACACTATTTTCAATAGTATATTTAAACATAGACACTATTATAATAGCGTATTATATTATATGATATTAGTTTAACAGATCCTTAGAGGATGGTGATCCCAAACATCCTTTAAGTTACTGATGCATTTCATTGAATATTTCATTTAAGTTGATTTACTTCCATGAGAATGTTAGTCCTGATCCGAGTTGTTTTATTTTGCATTATTGCTCGGGTCAGATCGAGTATTGCAGTGTCGATATTTCACCTCTTGAAGCTGGAGACTATTGAAGATATCACTCTACCTGTTGATTCTGGCTATTTCTCCTTTGTATTAGAAATTCTTGTATTTAGACTTCCGCTGTATTAAATTTTGTAACTCTGATATTATGTATAAGTATTGAAATTTTTTAGTAGCTTCATGAACTACTATTGTATAATTTATTTATTCCGCTGCGAGATATTCTGTTTTCTGTGTTTGTGATTCTGTGATTTATTCTATTTACCTCAGAAGCTAATAACATTCTGTCATTTCGAACGGTTTGAGTTGGTTTAGTTACCAACTTGAAGTGGACGAAAGACGGTATGTTACAGTTGGTATCAGAGCTTTGGTTTATCAAAGCTTTAGCCTATGAGGTAAAGGCTCATTAGAGATAGGGTAGTGATACCCTAGAATGAGTGGAATCAGTCGCTGAATCCTTCTTGCGAGAGAGCGTATTTTTAAAATATAAATGGTTTTTTAAAAATGGTTTTAAATGTTTTAAGCAAATATTTTCAAATATAATTTTTTATATTTAAATTCTTTTTCTGAAATTTTCTTTCCATTGAATTTATCTTCCTTTGTAGATCCTCTTTGATTAGGTTCTTTCGTATGTTCAGCTTTTAACTCGAATTCTATTGCTTATACTTGTCCATTCCAAGGTAAGAAGAAGAATGAGAGTATAAGTCTTCCAGTGAGTTCAATCTTATTTAATGTTGGTTTGAAATTGGTATTTCGAAAGATACTATAATATAAGTTTTATTGAGGCAATTTGTTATATATATTTTGTAAATAACATTTTGTTTTGGTAATACCAATATTTTGGAAATAATTTATGCTTATACTTTAAGATTTCATAAACTATAATAAGATTTAAAGATGTAGAATTTGAAAGAAATTGATTTTTTTTCTTGATTGAATAATATTATCTTTATTTGATTTAATAATAATATTGTTTGTATACTTATCAAGGATTGAGGTTGAATTTTTAATAAATAAATGAGTGGGAAGAGATATAAATTTTCCTTACTTAAATATTTTTATTTATGACTTAAAATATATTATTTGTAATATATGATTGAAGATTTGGTATATATTATGTTTAAATATAGAAAGATGTTTGGAGTATTTATTTGACGTTAAAAATTGGCCTATCGAGTGCTTAGTAATTTGGGTATACGTCTGATCAACGTATATGTTAAATCATATATGTACTAGATAGGTATACTGTCACACTCTAGTCGCTTGAAAATGATTCTGGTGAAGACCGCGGCATCATCAATATCTATTTTCAGGTTTCGAAAGTGGGATAGATATATATTGCAAATCCAAACGTCGAGTGAATACTTAAAACTATTTTTAAATATGTTTGAAAATATTTTAACTTTTTGATTATATATATATATGATATATATATACGTATGAATATGTATATGAACCTTTGGTTCAAATATATTAATTATTTAATTACTATTTCTCTACCTCGTTCCTTTTCGGGGACGAAAAGGTTTAAGTAGGGGAGATTGTAACAACCTCAATTTTAGAGTATTTTAATTATTGATTTAATTTAAAATTTTAATTTATTTATTTTATTGTTTGAATTCTATGGAAATAAATTTTATTTTAATTATTTAAAACTAAATTTGTTTGTTTTTGATATGAATGTAACTTAATAATTCAAATCAATACTTGCTATGTTAGAACCTTATTTATGGTAAAATTTAATTGGGTTCTTAATTTGATTTTGAATCCATTCTTGGATTTTATTTGATATTTAAATCTCGTATAATTATACAATCCATTTCAATATTAATGGAATTATATATATATATATATATATATATATATATCGTAATAATTATTATTGATGCAATATGTCTAAATTAAATTGTTGGATTCTTTTTTTCCTTTGATATCGTCAATTATTGATTGCAAAATTATTGTAATTTTATATTGCCTAAACCGTTTTCTTTGAATTAAAAAAATTTATATTGTTTCCTTTTATTTATAAACACTGTTTACATCTTTAAAATTCAATGTTCATTTATTACTATTATTCCTTTCCTTGCACCTTCGTTGATTCCAAAATTTAAACCGTTTGTTCCTTTAAATTAAAATTTTATATTGTTTTCCTTTTATTTGCAAACAAATTTATTGTGTTTCCTTTTATTTGCAAACTATTTTCTATTTCTACCATGTCTATTTGTTTTGAAATTTAAACCAAACATTTCTTTTCCCATTCCCATAAACATTGTTCATTAATGTTTTCTTCAATACCATAAATGTCTCATAAATTAAAACCTAATACGTTCCTTTTCCTTATCCCCGTTATTTCTTGTATTTGTGGCATCCATCCTCGCGAGAAACAGCTGCATCTCTTTTATAAAATGGCTTCCCTTTTTTTTCTTTTCTTGTTTTTGGGATTTGTACCATTCTTCTCTTCCAATCATATGTTTCCCATTTCCATTTGCCGCCTCACCATCTAAGAGCCGAGCTCGTTTCCAAAACTAAAGCCGACCATCCCCTTCTAAAACCACTGAACCCCGTCTGAACTTAGCCTCATCTCATCCACCCTCCTGAAGCCATGCAAGCCTTGCATCCAGCCGACCCGGACAACAGCCCTCACCCACTCACCTCGTTCTCAATTACCTATGTCATTTGTTCTCTCCACCCCGCGTGTGTTTTTGTATGTGTTTTCAATTCTTGCGTGAGTTGCTATATTTTTTTTCTCTTTTGGTGTGGCGTGAGTTTACGGTTTGTGTGTATATACTGAGTGTATGTTATGTGTATAGTTTATGGGAGTACTATGTTGATTTGAAAGAAAAACAAAAGGGAAAAAGTTCTGATGTTTAAGGAGTTTTGTGTTGTATGTATTTGTGTGTGCTTTGTATTTGTTTGTGTGGGCGCGTGAGTGATTTTATTTGTGTGTGAGAAATTATAAATTTATATGTATGTATATAAGAAATATATATATTTGAGGGTAAATTTATGTGTGGTTTTTATGTGAGTTGTTTTGAAATTATTTTGGTATGAATATAATTTATGATAGCAAATAATATTTGCACTTCCAAAAATCTAAATCGAGTCTATTCATTTTGATTTGAAATTTATTCTATTTCAGATTAACATTAAATTAGTAGACAATATAAAGATAAATTATTGATTTCTGAGTGTTTATACATATTTTATAACATCAAATGTTTTGGAGTGTTGACTGTGTATATTAAGTGTGTGTTCATAATATGTATTTATATATGTAATTGTGTTTGTGTGTGCTATGTGTGTAATACCTGTTCCATGCGTGTGTATATATTGATTGTGTGGTGTCTTGGGTGATATTTGTATGTGTATTTTCAATTTTATAATATATATAATAGTTTTGTGTGTGATGATTATATATATATATATATATATATATATATATATATATATATATATATATATATTGAATTTTGAAATAGTGGTGCATGCGTATTGATTTTTAAATATATATATATATTCAGTGTGTATACATATATATGAATTATATATTTTTGTTGAATTTTTATTTTATTATTAATATGTATGTATATATATTTTTAACGATTGTCTATATATAATATATAGTTTGCGAAGGCATATATATTTAATTGATTTTGTGTATTGTTTTGTGTGTGTGGCATAATGTATTGTGTATGTGCATTCCCGTTTGTGTGCATGTGTGGGTTCTGTGTAGTGTTTTTTGTTTCTAGTGTGTGGTGCGTGAGTCATACTGTATGCGTATAGTTATTGTAGTGAGTGTGTATTTTATAATACTGTGTGTAACTGCGATTGTATTTGTGTGTATGTACTAAAAATTTATATTTTATAATAATAAATGTATTGTTTTGAATCTATTTGTTTTGAAGGAAAAATTTATATGTATGTATATATGTTATATATATAATCTATAATATACAAGCTTTAGGTGTGTTTTCTTGCATGTGAAATGGTGTGGGTACAACATTGTGTGTGCGTATATTTGTGATGAGTTTGTTTTGAAAATTTATTTGTTAAAAAAATGTGTATATATATATTTCTTGCAATGTATATATATGCATACAATGGTTTTAATGTATTTTGTGTGTGAGTTTGCATTGTATATTTAGTTTATATATATAATTTTTGATGCATTACATAATATATAAATTTATAAAATATGTTGGCGTGTGTTGAACTTGAATTATATATATATATATATATATATATGTTATGATTTTACCATTCGTATGTATATATATATATATATATATATATATATATATATATATATAAATAATATTTGTAAAAGTAAATGTTATGTTTATATTTTGAGTCAAGTTTGGTGTTGAGTTTGAGAACCTTTCCAAAACCCAAATACCATACCCTCCAACACCAAATTGTTGTACCAATCAATATAGAAATTCCATTATCGCCTTATACAAAATAAAAATATATTGAGTGGTTGCTGTAATCGAATCTATTTTGGATCGTGCCTTGAAGTTGCTGTTTCAATTCGGTGTCAAATTCGTCTGTTGTTTCCAATCTATGCCACGAAAGGTGAGTTTATCTCACACCTGACTCACATTACTTCATAGAAGTTAGATCAACTAAATGAACTGTTATGAAATGTATAGGATTGTCAGTAGAAATTGTTTGTTTAAAATATGCACTTTCATATGTGACACGATATTTATATGACATGTATGTACACTGATTATATATGACTATGATGTGATTGATGATATGTGATGATTTGTTATGTTGTATATACCCCTAGTTTAGGAAAAATCACTAAGGGTTGAAATGATACATACCCGAACGGACATTAGATTAGGGAAAAATCGTTATGGGTTGAAATGATAGACCTGAACGATTTTTACTGAATTTGGGATTGCGGGTTGAAATGATAAACCCGTAGAAATTTTATAAATTGCGGGTTGAAATGATAAATACCCGTATCACTTGACCATAGGGTAGAAAACTATATACGGACACCGTTGGTCATGTTTTCGAACTAAAATGATTTGGAAAGTTTGATTGTAATAATATTAATTTAAGATCTTATATTATATATATATATATATTTTAGAGGTTTATACTTAAATTTTGTAAATTCTAAATTATATGTTTTGAAATGATTTTATGAGTAAAAATGTATTTAAATGCTTATTTAAGATTTTACTTATAATTTATTTATTTTAAACCATATAATTTAATCATATATGTACTTTTAACTTTAAATTAATATATTATAATAAATTATTCTTTCTAAACCTATTTCTAAATTAAGTTAAACCTATATATGTTTATAAAGTTATTTTCTATATAAATTTATAACTTATAAACAATATTTTCAATGCTTATTTTATATATATTTTATAAACTTTAATAATAAACTCAAAAGGTGGATAAGTTTTGATTTTGCGATTTAAATGCGAGGTTTAAAGAATTAAATTTATATAATGATACTTGATTCAATGAATTTGATTTTTTAATCAACTAAATGCGAATTTTGAATTGACTTAAATATCGAACTGTATAGGAAATGAATGTGAACTACGTAATTAATTGGAATTTGAATTTATAATTGATATGAATATATGAATTCGATTATAAATTGACTGAATATGAATTGAAATAACTTTATATATGGAATTGATTCATAGACTGTTTGGTTTGAATTAAAGAAATTTCTTAAATCAATTTATTTCAAGATATAATTTTATTAAAATGGCCACGGTGTGAAAAATGTAAACGTTTGGTTGTTAAAGAGACCGGGATCGGATATTGTCATACTCTCTGCCAATACCGAAAACCACTTTAACAACTGTGTACGCGGTGGAGTTCCAGAATGAAGTAGAATGGTTTGGTGGCGATTACTGGATTGAAGAAAGAGAACGTTGATGGATAGCCTTGACCTTCGGGTCATAATTAAAATGACTAAAACAGGTGCTATACCGTGATTAAGTGAGGTCGCACCTCCATCGGACACACTTCTTCGAACTATATCTATTACTTTGTGATTTGATTGGTGGCCACACTTGATAATGGGAGTGTTGTTCGAGGTGGGCGGTAGTTGCGGCTATGCGTTACCACCGGTCCGGGCGTGCATCGGTAGAATCCTACCGTGGGTATTCCTCGTGTGCCTTGTCATATTATCCTGATCGAGCCCCCTATGATTTTGATTTAGCGTTGTCGTATCACGGGGCATCCCTATCCGCCGACGTACCGGTGTGTTATATGCAAACTGTACGATAACGATATAAACGGTGTAAGGGTAATAATGGTAATCCCGCTTACACTATTTTCAATAGTATATTTAAACATAGACACTATTATAATAGCGTATTATATTATATGATATTAGTTTAACGGATCCTTAGAGGATGGTGATCCCAAACATCCTTTAAGTTACTGATGCATTTCATTGAATATTTCATTTAAGTTGATTTACTTCCATGAGAATGTTAGTCCTGATCCGAGTTGTTTTATTTTGCATTATTGCTCGGGTCAGATCGAGTATTGCAGTGTCGATATTTCACCTCTTGAAGCTGGAGACTATTGAAGATATCACTCTACCTGTTGATTCTGGCTATTTCTCCTTTGTATTAGAAATTCTTGTATTTAGACTTCCGCTGTATTAAATTTTGTAACTCTGATATTATGTATAAGTATTGAAATTTTTTAGTAGCTTCATGAACTACTATTGTATAATTTATTTATTCCGCTGCGAGATATTCTGTTTTCTGTGTTTGTGATTCTGTGATTTATTCTATTTACCTCAGAAGCTAATAACATTCTGTCATTTCGAACGGTTTGAGTTGGTTTAGTTACCAACTTGAAGTGGACGAAAGACGGTATGTTACATTACACAATGAAAATCACATTTTTATTTGTGACATGCAACATTAGTAAGAATCAACATTTTTGTCAAATTTTATTAGTGAATAAAGAATCAACATTTTTGCAAAACTTAATTAGCAAACGAAAATAATCTTTTTTTGTTAAAAGAATGATTAACGAGAAAATAATATTTTTTGGTCAAAACATCATTAGTGATATTAAATTAACATTTTTGGTCAAAACATGATTAGTGAAATAAAATATTAATTTTTATGATAAACATGTTATTGAGATTAATAATGGACATCATATTTTTGTACATTAAAAAGAATGAACTTGAAATGTATACTTTTTATACATTAAAAAGAATGAACTTGAAATGTGTACATTTTATACGTTAAAAAGAATGAACATGAAATATATACGTTTTATACATTAAAAAGAATGAACTTGAAATGTGTACTTTTTATACATTAAAAAGAATGAACTTGAAATGTATACTTTTATACATTAAAAAGAATAAAGATAATAAAAAGAATAAAAAGGATAAAAAGAATAAAAAGAATAAAAGAACAAAAGGAATAAAGGAATTTACATTTTTCAATGTAAACAAAAGAAATAAGAGAATTTACATTTTATATGTAATTAAAAGATTTAATAGAAATTTACATTTTATATGTAAATAAAGGATTAAATAGGAAATTACATTTTCTATGTAATTAAACAATGAAAAGGAAAAATTACATTTAAAATGTAAATTAGAATAAAGGGGAAATTTTTGTTAGAAAATGTAAATTAGAATAAAAGTATAGAAATAAAAATTATATTTTTTATCGTCATTTTATATGCGATAAAAAGAATAGAAATAGAAGAGACATTTTTATCGTCGTATTATATATTGTGTATTACACTTCCATTTACAAGTTATCCGACTTGTTTATGTGATTGGGTCGATAATTTTTACACATCGCCCAAGTGCACAGATAATTTATTGTTTGTTTGTTGGCTGAAAACCCCACACGGGTGTAGGGAAGATATTGGACTTACACAAATCCCAATATTTAATTATCTGTTAATCGATGGATTGACAGGCTGTGATGAGTGTTACTTACTTATTTTAATACTCACACAGTTATAAACTTCACTCTGGATGTAAATGGATTGTAAATGGTTGTGTATCATTATCATGGTTGTTATATACATGCAATACTGAAGCGACCCGAAACTTCCCCGGTCTCCGAAGAGATGAGAAAGAACGAATTACTGTGAGGACAAGACAAATCAGAACACAAACAGAAGAACATTTCATTGTATATTACAACAATGCATCAGTTTACAAGAACATACAGAGTATAAAAGAATATTACACAGAAATATCAGAGATTTAAATTACATTTAAGTACATAGCAGCGGAAAATAATATAATACACAACTAGAAGAGATATACGGATACAAAGCTTTCCGGATATCATTCCAGCTGTAAATCAGGATCCTGTGAATATAAATCTGCAAAACCAAAACTACTAGCTGCCCGTGTCGAAAATAAGGGCACCCAGAGTTTAGGTTAAAACAATAAACTCCAGGTCAGTCATGTGACTGGTGTGAGAACTAAAACAGTTATTTAAAACTTTACTTTGAAAGAGAGTAATTCAAGGGGCCACGCCGTATAACACGGAACGGGTTTCCTCCCAAGAATACTAGTGCATAGAATAAACAGCGCAATGCCTTTTCGAAAAATGAAGCTATTATAAGACCCAGGTCCCATCACACAATGCAACGCAAGCCGGAGGATAGGGTTTTACCTTATAACAGCCAAACATGCTTGATACGTTTAAAACAAATCCTTTGATACTATAATAGGTGTATAGTGTCAAAAACAATTTCAATCATAAATATAAATCATAGACGGCATGAGTGCCCCATCCCACTATGTCGCCATACTAGGCTCTACAAATAAAGCCGAAATACACGTATTGGAAATTGGATTTCCATCATGGTGGCTCCTGATTCGAAAGATCGATCGCGTAGTACAAATCACCGTGGCTTACGTCTCAGCGAGAGAAAACACCGCTATGCACATCCGCACTTTTTGGGACTCAAGTATCACCGCGGCTTACGTCCCAGCAAGAGAAAACACCGCTTACTCTATCCCTCCGAGCACGAAGCTCAATATCGGTCGACCGAATCCACTACACTAAAAATGTATACTGATCAAACCATCAGTTTACCACCATCCCGGGCTGTGAGGCTCGCGGATCAACGCTATACACAAAGCCATGCTATATCAGCTGCGCTTTGATCATCAACCACCAAACTTTGCTTTTCAACAAAAGTCTGGATCACTGCATCTCAGTATGCCACACTATCAATCCATATCGTACCACTGATTTCTGCCAATATATAACCTCTGAGCTCATATGTCTCAGAGAAGGGCGTTAAGCAAGAGAATAAATTCTCCGCCGCCAAACAGATATATATTTAGCAGAGATCAGCAAATACAATATAAAGGAATACAATGTCAGACACACCATCCATTTACAAGTCCGTTCTAGGTCTGAACGAAACCGGAGGCACTTTCCTCGCATATCCATCCATCTCCAAGTACGTCTGGACGACCGCCAACTATTTCCATCCTCTTGGGTGTACAGCCCAATCAGGATCGTCAGTAATTATCCAAACGATGTGAAGACTTCCGGTCTTCAACCACCGTCTTCCTCTTCGACATCTCGTCGAATCGGTTATTCAGAATGGGTGTAAACCCGGCCTTTCTGAATAACCCACGTATATGATAAACAAATGTTACACAAACACATCAAACGCCTCATTCCAATTCAGAATATTCTTCTATTCACAAAATCACATTTTTAGGGAAAGGTTCCCATTAATTTTATCCAAGATAAATTCTTCTAAATTTATTCTTTAATCTTCCTTTGGATATCATTTCAAACCATATTATGGTTTTCCAAACTAGTCGGGATTAGCGAACCACACCGAAGTAATTATTATTTTATTTCCCAATCCCAACCTATATATCCCATGGAGAAAACTGGTAATACTCCACATCTAACACCACGGTGTTATCGGTAAAATTAATTACCATTTCACGTTCAAATCTAATTAAAGATTTAACTATCGCTTTGGAGTAAAACTGGTGGTACTCCATTCTCGATCACCCTTCAGATTTGATAATTTAAATAATCACTTCATTTTTCAATCTAATTAAAGGTTCATTAAAACTCCACTTAGTTTTAATCTTCTTAAAAATCGATATCTTGCCTTTAACTGGGTTAAAGAACCAATGTCTTCTAATACACGATTCACGATAAACCCAAATCACATTTGATATTAAATACAAGGCTCTGAATAGAAAATATATCGTCTTTCATTCAATACCAAATTCTGAAACCAACATATATCATATTGGAAATAGCGATATAAAATATATCTTTCAAATCCCCATAACAATATTTGTATAGTCACGAAATCCAACATCGAAATATCCCGAAGATAATTTCGATTCAACTCCAGTCCAATCCACGTATTGGGAGTATTGATTATTTTTAAAATCACTTTCAAATTCAATTTATTTATTTCAAAAATAAATTGATTTTAATTCTAGTTCAAAACTAGTTTATTTCGATAAAAATCTATTTTTATCTTTTCAAATGTGGAATTTTCCAGCTCAACTCTTTCCAATCCATATATTATGATTTTACACAAATTATAGATATTTTTAATAATTTTACCAAGGCCCGTACAGTCGATTTCCAACAACGGCCATCGAACTGCACTTACAGCGACCTTTTTCGAATTTGATTTGGACATAACTCCAAATCCAACCGTTAGATTTCAAATTTCTAATATTCATTGGAAAGCTCTTTTCGATACGAACCCAACGGTTCCGGTTTTAGGAGAATCCGACGGTCGGATCTCCCGCAATGTCCGTTTGAAATAAATGGTCGAAATTCACGAACTGCCGCGGCGCGGCGCGTTCTATTCAGGCCATTATATATATAATATATATATATTATATATATTTCGTCGATTTCCTTTTAAAACGAATTTTATAAATAGTTCTACATTCGTTTCAAAACAATTTCAATTTCCATTTCAATTCAAATCAAAATTGAATTCTTCTTTATAAATTCGTTTTAAAATTCATTTCTATTCAATTCAATTTGAATTTATTTCGAATTCGCTTTCAATTCAATTCATTTCGAAATCGTTTTAAATTCAATTCATTTCGAAATCGTTTTCAATTCAATTCATTTCGAAATCGTTTTCAATTCAATTCAATTCATTTCGAAATCGTTTTCAATTCAATTCATTTCGAAATCGTTTTCAATTCAATTCATTTCGAAATGAATAAAATCGATATAAATATCGTTTTCGTCAAAATGGCGTCAATCTAATCAACACGGCTTTATATTTTCAAAACTTCTTTATTCTATCCAACAAATGAATATTATCCCATTCAACACATGAATCTATATTTATTTCAACACACGACTAATCTCAACACATGAGTACTATCAACACATCACTATTTTTATATTCAACACATGAATTTTCTTTTATAATATTCATTACTTTCCCGATTGGAATGAGGCCCAATCAATCACCATATGACGTTAATTATATGGATTCCATACAACACATGTATATAATAGCAATAATAAACAATCAAACATCAACCAAAGTGCACTACACTGTATAAGCATCAAATATAGATATCTTACGCTTATAACAGCCTGTCAATCAATCGATCGACATATTTAATCAATCAGGATGAGTGAAATTCATATTTCATCCCAACACCCGTGTGGGGTTTCAGACAATCAAACACAGATTTTTAGTTGTGCAGTTGGGCGATGTGTAAAATTTATCGACCCATTCAATATCAGTCAAATCAGTGTATATAAACAAATCGGCCGATTTGTTTATAAATATTTATTTATTCACTTTCACGTTAAAACTATATTTTATTGATAATATATTTTATTTTAACACATGAATTTCTATTCATTTCATTTACACAATAAAAATGATATTTTTATTTTTCTAACATATTTTAGAAAATTTCGGCGGCATAACGGCACGATACTAGAAACGGGACAAGGCCTAGCCTTATCCCCGGTCTAGTGAAGGCCCACGCCATTCACACATCAATCATATCAATTTTATTCCACCAAACAATTCAAATCAACCCAAACAATCTAACTAACAACACAGCCAAACAAACAAGTCCATGGTCTGTGGACGATTGTGTCGGGTGCTACTAAGCACCGTCTGCATCCTAGTATATATATATTACTAGAAAAGAAATTGAAAGGTGAGAAATTCTCACCAATAGCTATCCTAGCTCCACGGCACTTCTTTTGCAGAAACCTTCGTCATTCTAGCTTTTTGTCACTTTCGTTGCCCGTATTCTCTACATATGTAAAAATCGAATTTACTTTGCTATTCAATATATAAAAATCATATTTTTATTTCGAAGTTCAACATATAAAAATCCTATTTTTATTTCGAAGTTCAACACATAAAAATCCTATTTTTACCTCAACTTCTTATATAAAAATCGTGCTTTTATACCTTTTTTTAAAAACACTACTTCCTGTAAATCAAAATCACTCCTTTACCTTTCATACATATAAAAGACCTCATTTTTAATCCGCTACGACATTATAAAAATTCCATTCAAACTATAAAAATCAAATTTTTATTTTTAAACAACACTAATTTTTATTTTCAGAAATAAAGACATTTTTATTTTGAAAACAATATTTTTAAGCAAAGTTCAAAATCGGATTTTTAAATAATGTACATATAAAGAAAAACTGATTTTAAATAAGCTATAAAATTGATTTTGAATAATCTATAAAACTGATTTTAAAACTGATTTTACTAATGATTTTAAACTGAATTTAAATATGATTTTAAACTGAATTTAAATATGGTTTTAAACTGAATTTAAACATGAAAAATAAACTGAATTTAAACATGAAAAATAAACTGAATTTAAACTTGAAAAATAAACTGAAAACCTAAACAAAACTTACTTTTCCAATCGGTAGGGGGGGTCTACCACCGTCGATTGAAGGGGGAAGGGGACTGCTGGAGGTGGCGGTTGGCCTTGGGGCGGCGGAGCTCGTCGGGGCTGGCGGCTCGCGAAGGGGGTACTCGCGGTGGTTCTTCCAGGGCCTGGGCGCGGATTTGGGTCAGGGGGGAGTGCGGATTGAAGGAGATGGAAGAGGAGAGAAGGGAGAGTAGAGCGAAGGGAGGAGGGAGTGGCGTTCGTCGCCGACGGTGGCAAAGGGTGGAGAGAGGGGAGGCGTCGCGATTTAGTTTAGGGTTTTTTTTTTTTTCGTTTATCCCAGTATCGGGTTTGTGAAGGAGAAAGGGGGCTGAGGGGTTTAAGTGTAATGTTTTTTTTTTCTCTTTTTTTTTATTTTATATAATTTATTTATTCATTTAAGTTGACTTTTATTTCGAAATCGAAACGAGACCCACCGACTGTCGTCCATAGCGTTTTACCCCCATTCTGAACACAATGGGATATGTATCGTAGGTTGATTCGACTGTTTCGATCAGTTTCCGTTGAATTTACATTTAAATCGCTATATTGAATTTTAAACGTACATTTCAAATTACCGGGGTCACATACTAACTAGAAAAATTCCCGAAAAATATTTTCTAGCTTCGTATTGACGATACGGTCCTAACAAAACTAGTTTCGCCGAATTCTGAGACCGTTAGAAAAATGGCCAATTTCCAGTCGATTAAAATCAACTGAAATGGTCAAAACACGTTTTCCTTTGCCACGCTCACATATTGATTCGAAAAATTATGAAATTGGAAACCTAGCAATAATTTGACACTGCGGATCCAACAAAAGCGGTTTCGTCGAAATCCGAGGTCGTTTGCAAAAAGTCCATTTTTATGGGCCTGAATTCCATAGCGACTATTCAGAATTTTCAACTGGACATATCTTTTGATTCTCGCTACGAAATTTTGATCTTTCGGATTCGTTGGAAAGATATCATCAATTAGATCCTATGATTTTTGGTTTCACTAAAATCCGGATTGTTTTGCACCCGGTATATTCAATTGAAGTTTGAAATCGAATTATCGAACTACCGCGCCATTTTCAATTCTATTTATAATTATATATAAATATTTATATTCTAACGACGACGTATATAATATATACGTCGAATTATATTCAAAATAAATTTCTCGTCGATATTATTTAAAATAATTCATTTTAAATATTCAAAATTCGCTAAAATTGCCAAATTAAAAATTTCAAACTGGCTCGCATTTTACGGGTTGTTACAATCTCCCCCACTTAAAACTTTTCGTCCCCGAAAAGGAACAAAGTCGAAAGTGGTTTGATAATTCAACTCTACGTTCGATCTGGCTTTCATTCTCCAACTTTTCAGTTTCTGAGAATTTTCAAATTCTTCAAAAATTTGGCTAACACCCTAAATTTTTGAAAAATTTCGCCATAACCTCCCCTGCACCGGGAGCATCGGGGAATTTCAAATAGCTTCCCCGGTCCTTCAGATCTCAAAAAGAAAAAGAAAAAGCCAAGCGGCTAGCCAATAGGCTCATAAAATCATCATCACCCAAACAAAACAGGAAATTATGTAGTAAACATGTACCTATTTGTCGGGCAAACAAATTTTATTCTCTGCTCTAGCCTCCTTGCTATGACCTGTTCAATGTATGTATATGTATATGCAAGCAAAAGCAACCAATTTTTAATATAATTTAATATTTGATACAATTAGGCTAAATGGTTAAAAATTAGAAAACAAATAAACAAACAACACAAACATCAATCAATTAGTGGATTAACGTTTCAAATTCATAATTTTGATATATATAAAGAAAATCATGTTTTTGATGCCAATTCACAACAATGTGTTCTAACTATATAGGTTTTGGTTCTCACACCAGCCTAATGGAAATATATAGATATCATACCTTCGTCACTCGAAAATAAATACTGGTAACGCTGCAGCATTATCAGAATCATTCCCGGGCAACTAGAATGTGATTCTATATCTATCTAATATATTAAAACTTCGAATATACGTTCATGACGCGTATATGCAAAACCTTTATATACTAGATTGTCCATATTCAAAATACGTAAAAAGTGATTTAAATTTCTAAACAAAATTGTTTTCATTTGAAAAATACACTCTTCACACTCGTTCTAGGATACTACTGATCCTATCTCTAACGAGTAATTCTAATTGGATATTACTAATCCAATATCTGATGAATTCTTTCGTATGGTTCTAATGTGGCTCATTCTCTAGCTCTGTAAACCAGAGCTCTGATACCAAATGAAGCGACCCGAAACTTCCCCGGTCTCCGAAGAGATGAGAAAGAACGAATTACTGTGAGGACAAGACAAATCAGAACACAAACAGAAGAACATTTCATTGTATATTACAACAATGCATCAGTTTACAAGAACATACAGAGTATAAAAGAATATTACAAAGAAATATCAGAGATTTAAATTACATTTAAGTACATAGCAGCGGAAAATAATATAATACACAACTAGAAGAGATATACGGATACAAAGCTTTCCGGATATCATTCCAGCTGTAAACCAGGATCCTGTGAATATAAATCTGCAAAACCAAAACTACTAGCTGCCCGTGTCGAAAATAAGGGCACCCAGAGTTTAGGTTAAAACAATAAACTCCAGGTCAGTCATGTGACTGGTGTGAGAACTAAAACAGTTATTTAAAACTTTACTTTGAAAGAGAGTAATTCAAGGGGCCACGCCGTATAACACGGAACGGGTTTCCTCCCAAGAATACTAGTGCATAGAATAAACAACGCAATGCTTTTTCGAAAAATGAAGCTATTATAAGACCCAGGTCCCATCACACAATGCAACGCAAGCCGGAGGATAGGGTTTTACCTTATAACAGCCAAACATGCTTGATACGTTTAAAACAAATCCTTTGATACTATAATAGGTGTATAGTGTCAAAAACAATTTCAATCATAAATATAAATCATAGACGGCATGAGTGCCCCATCCCACTATGTCGCCATACTAGGCTCTACAAATAAAGCCGAAATACACGTATTGGAAATTGGATTTCCATCATGGTGGCTCCTGATTCGAAAGATCGATCGCGTAGTACAAATCACCGCGGCTTACGTCTCAGCGAGAGAAAACACCGCTATGCACATCCGCACTTTTTGGGACTCAAGTATCACCGCGGCTTACGTCCCAGCAAGAGAAAACACCGCTTACTCTATCCCTCCGAGCACGAAGCTCAATATCGGTCGACCGAATCCACTACACTAAAAATGTATACTGATCAAACCATCAGTTTACCACCATCCCGGGCTGTGAGGCTCGCGGATCAACGCTATACACAAAGCCATGCTATATCAGCTGCGCTTTGATCATCAACCACCAAACTTTGCTTTTCAACAAAAGTCTGGATCACTGCATCTCAGTATGCCACACTATCAATCCATATCATACCACTGATTTCTGCCAATATATAACCTCTGAGCTCATATGTCTCAGAGAAGGGCGTTAAGCAAGAGAATAAATTCTCCGCCGCCAAACAGATATATATTTAGCAGAGATCAGCAAATACAATATAAAGGAATACAATGTCAGACACACCATCCATTTACAAGTCCGTTCTAGGTCTGAACGAAACCGGAGGCACTTTCCTCGCATATCCATCCATCTCCAAGTACGTCTGGACGACCGCCAACTATTTCCATCCTCTTGGGTGTACAGCCCAATCAGGATCGTCAGTAATTATCCAAACGATGTGAAGACTTCCGGTCTTCAACCACCGTCTTCCTCTTCGACATCTCGTCGAATCGGTTATTCAGAATGGGTGTAAACCCGACCTTTCTGAATAACCCACGTATATGATAAACAAATGTTACACAAACACATCAAACGCCTCATTCCAATTCAGAATATTCTTCTATTCACAAAATCACATTTTTAGGGAAAGGTTCCCATTAATTTTATCCAAGATAAATTCTTCTAAATTTATTCTTTAATCTTCCTTTGGATATCATTTCAAACCATATTATGGTTTTCCAAACTAGTCGGGATTAGCGAACCACACCGAAGTAATTATTATTTTATTTCCCAATCCCAACCTATATATCCCATGGAGAAAACTGGTAATACTCCACATCTAACACCACGGTGTTATCGGTAAAATTAATTACCATTTCACGTTCAAATCTAATTAAAGATTTAACTATCGCTTTGGAGTAAAACTGGTGGTACTCCATTCTCGATCACCCTTCAGATTTGATAATTTAAATAATCACTTCATTTTTCAATCTAATTAAAGGTTCATTAAAACTCCACTTAGTTTTAATCTTCTCAAAAATCGATATCTTGCCTTTAACTGGGTTAAAGAACCAATGTCTTCTAAAACACGATTCACGATAAACCCAAATCACATTTGATATTAAATACAAGGCTCTGAATAGAAAATATATCGGCTTTCATTCAATACCAAATTCTGAAACCAACATATATCGTATTGGAAATAGCGATATAAAATATATCTTTCAAATCCCCATAACAATATTTGATTAGTCACGAAATCCAACATCGAAATATCCCGAAGATAATTTCGATTCAACTCCAGTCCAATCCACGTATTGGGAGTATTGATTATTTTTAAAATCACTTTCAAATTCAATTTATTTATTTCAAAAATAAATTGATTTTAATTCTAGTTCAAAACTAGTTTATTTCGATAAAAATCTATTTTTATCTTTTCAAATGTGGAATTTTCCAGCTCAACTCTTTCCAATCCATATATTATGATTTTACACAAATTATAGATATTTTTAATAATTTTACCAAGGCTCGTACAGTCGATTTCCAACAACGGCCATCGAACTGCACTTACAGCGACCTTTTTCGAATTTGATTTGGACATAACTCCAAATCCAACCGTTATATTTCAAATTTCTAATATTCATTGGAAAGCTCTTTTCGATACGAACCCAACGGTTCCGGTTTTAGGAGAATCCGACGGTCGGATCTCCCGCAATGTCCGTTTGAAATAAATGGTCGAAATTCACGAACTGCCACGGCGCGGCGCGTTCTATTCAGGCCATTATATATATAATATATATATATTATATATATATTTCATCGATTTCCTTTTAAAACGAATTTTATAAATAGTTCTACATTCGTTTCAAAACAATTTCAATTTCCATTTCAATTCAAATCAAAATTGAATTCTTCTTTATAAATTCGTTTTAAAATTCATTTCTATTCAATTCAATTTGAATTTATTTCGAATTCGCTTTCAATTCAATTCATTTCGAAATCGTTTTCAATTGAATTCATTTCGAAATCGTTTTCAATTCAATTCATTTCGAAATCGTTTTCAATTCAATTCATTTCGAAATCGTTTTCAATTCAATTCATTTCGAAATTGTTTTCAATTCAATTCATTTCGAAATCATTTTCAATTCAATTCATTTCGAAATCGTTTTCAATTCAATTCATTTCGAAATGAATAAAATCGATATAAATATCGTTTTCGTCAAAATGGCGTCAATCTAATCAACACGGCTTTATATTTTCAAAACTTCTTTATTCTATCCAACAAATGAATATTATCCCATTCAACACATGAATCTATATTTATTTCAACACACGACTAATCTCAACACATGAGTACTGTCAACACATCACTATTTTTATATTCAACAAATGAATTTTCTTTTATAATATTCATTACTTTCCCGATTGGAATGATGCCCAGTCAATCACCATATGACGTTAATTATATGGATTCCATACAACACATGTATATAATAGCAATAATAAACAATCAAACATCAACCAAAGTGCACTACACTGTATAAGCATCAAATATAGATATCTTACGCTTATAACAGCCTGTCAATCAATCGATCGACATATTTAATCAATCAGGATGAGTGAAATTCATATTTCATCCCAACACCCGTGTGGGGTTTCAGACAATCAAACACAGATTTTTAGTTGTGCAGTTGGGCGATGTGTAAAATTTATCGACCCATTCAATATCAGTCAAATCAGTGTATATAAACAAATCGGCCGATTTGTTTATAAATATTTATTTATTCACTTTCACGTTAAAACTATATTTTATTGATAATATATTTTATTTTAACACATGAATTTCTATTCATTTCAATTACACAATAAAAATGATATTTTTATTTTTCTAACATATTTTAGAAAATTTCGGCGGCATAACGGCACGATACTAGAAACGGGACAAGGCCTAGCCTTATCCCCGGTCTAGTGAAGGCCCATGCCATTCACACATCAATCATATCAATTTTATTCCACCAAACAATTCAAATCAACCCAAACAATCTAACTAACAACACAGCCAAACAAACAAGTCCATGGTCTGTGGACGATTGTGTCGGGTGCTACTAAGCACCGTCTGCATCCTAGTATATATATATTACTAGAAAAGAAATTGAAAGGTGAGAAATTCTCACCAATAGCTATCCTAGCTCCACGGCACTTCTTTTGCAGAAACCTTCGTCATTCTAGCTTTTTGTCACTTTCGTTGCCCGTATTCTCTACATATGTAAAAATCGAATTTACTTTGCTATTCAATATATAAAAATCATATTTTTATTTCGAAGTTCAACATATAAAAATCCTACTTTTATTTCGAAGTTCAACACATAAAAATCCTATTTTTACCTCAACTTCTTATATAAAAATCGTGCTTTTATACCTTTTTTAAAAACACTACTTCCTGTAAATCAAAATCACTCCTTTACCTTTCATACATATAAAAGACCTCATTTTTAATCCGCTACGACATTAAAAAAATTCCATTCAAACTATAAAAATCAAATTTTTATTTTTAAACAACACTAATTTTTATTTTCAGAAATAAAGACATTTTTATTTTGAAAACAATATTTTTAAGCAAAGTTCAAAATCGGATTTTTAAATAATGTACATATAAAGAAAAACTGATTTTAAATAAGCTATAAAATTGATTTTGAATAATCTATAAAACTGATTTTAAAACTGATTTTACTAATGATTTTAAACTGAATTTAAATATGATTTTAAACTGAATTTAAATATGGTTTTAAACTGAATTTAAACATGAAAAATAAACTGAATTTAAACATGAAAAATAAACTGAATTTAAACTTGAAAAATAAACTGAAAACCTAAACAAAACTTACTTTTCCAATCGGTAGGGGGGGTCTACCACCGTCGATTGAAGGGGGAAGGGGACTGCTGGAGGTGGCGGTTGGCCTTGGGACGGCGGAGCTCGTCGGGCTGGCGGCTCGCGAAGGGGGTACTCGCGGTGGTTCTTCCAGGGCCTGGGCGCGGATTTGGGTCAGGGCGGAGTGCGGATTGAAGGAGATGGAAGAGGAGAGAAGGGAGAGTAGAGCGAAGGGAGGAGGGAGTGGCGTTCGTCACCGACGGTGGCAAAGGGTGGAGAGAGGGGAGGCGTCGCGATTTAGTTTAGGGGTTTTTTTTTTTCGTTTATCCCAGTATCGGGTTTGTGAAGGAGAAAGGGGGCTGAGGGGTTTAAGTGTAAAGTTTTTTTTTCTCTTTTTTTTTTATTTTATATAATTTATTTATTCATTTAAGTTGACTTTTATTTCGAAATCGAAACGAGACCCACCGACTGTCGTCCATAGCGTTTTACCCCCATTCTGAACACAATGGGATATGTATCGTAGGTTGATTCGACTGTTTCGATCAGTTTCCGTTGAATTTACATTTAAATCGCTATATTGAATTTTAAACGTACATTTCAAATTACCGGGGTCACATACTAACTAGAAAAATTCCCGAAAAATATTTTCTAGCTTCGTATTGACGATACGGTCCTAACAAAACTAGTTTCGCCGAATTCTGAGACCGTTAGAAAAATGGCCAATTTCCAGTCGATTAAAATCAACTAAAATGGTCAAAACACGTTTTCCTTTGCCACGCTCACATATTGATTCGAAAAATTATGAAATTTGAAACCTAGCAATAATTTGACACTGAGGATCCAACAAAAGCGGTTTCGTCGAAATCCGAGGTCGTTTGCAAAAAGTCCATTTTTATGGGCCTGAATTCCATAGCGACTATTCAGAATTTTCAACTGGACATATCTTTTGATTCTCGCTACGAAATTTTGATCTTTCGGATTCGTTGGAAAGATATCATCAATTAGATCCTATGATTTTTGGTTTCACTAAAATCCGGATTGTTTTGCACCCGGTATATTCAATTGAAGTTTGAAATCGAATTATCGAACTACCGCGCCATTTTCAATTCTATTTATAATTATATATAAATATTTATATTCTAACGACGACGTATATTATATACGTCGAATTATATTCAAAATAAATTTCTCGTCGATATTATTTAAAATAATTCATTTTAAATATTCAAAATTCGCTAAAATTGCCAAATTAAAAATTTCAAACTGGCTCGCATTTTACGGGTTGTTACAAATACATAGAAACCATATGATTGAAACAATATGGTTATTGATTGAGTCACATCCCAATAAAGAATATTCTAGGAAAAGAATATTTTAGGAAAAAGAATATTTTTAAATAAAAATATTTTAGATAAATAATAGTTTAAATTAATCAATGTTTACAATGTAATAATTACAATTATAAATTATAATTGCGCTTTTGACACGAGGTTAGGTTATATTGGTGGTGGAAGTATGCCCGGACCCGACCGGCATATCCAGCAGCCACTAATGTTGAACCTAATGTGAGAGGTCCAAGTGCGCAAAACGTAGAAATTTCCAAAATCAAATAAATTTGAAAACATTATTTTAATAAAGAAATAGAATAAATTTTAAATTAAGATTTAATGGAGTTTTCCATTCAACCCATATTTAATTGGAATTCGATAAATTGGATTTTGGTTTGTCGTGAATGGTGTCTTGAATAACACTGTTCTTAAACCCAGTTGAAAAGAATAAAACTTTCAATTAAGATTATTAGAGTTTCAAATTATAATTGGAATAAAATGATTTGTGAATTGAGTTTATCATGAACAATGTTTTTAAGCGACATCTGTTCTTTAACTCAATTAACAGTGAGAATATAATTTGGAGTTTATAGATCATTTGTTTAATATTTAAAAAGAAATTGTTTCAAAAGAAAGTTTTCCAATTTAATATATTAAATTGGAATCGAGTGGAAATTTGATTTGATAAAAATCGGGATAAGCTTCTGTAAAAGAAGACCATTACTATATATGGAATTTAAAAGGCTTTGCCATTATTCCATTTATATTATTGGTCGGATACAGAAATTTATATCGATTATATATTGAGTTGATTTCTATGAAAATTCCATATTTAATGGAAGACGATTTTGGGTTTACAGTGAACTATGTTTTGAATGACATTAGTTCTTTAACCCAGTTAAGGATAAGATTTATTTCTTAAATTTTAAATAATCATTAAATAATGATTTTGATATTTAAAACCCAATTGGAGTTTTTAATAAATCTTTAAAAGAAAGATTTAAGGACAAATTTTAAGAGTTATCTTTGATAGAATATTCTGAATTGGAATGAGGCATTGATGTGCTTTTAACAACACTTGATTTTAAATTATAAAAATACTCAAGTTATTCGAAAAGACCGAGTTTAACCCATTCCGAATAATTACTACGACAATGAAGAGTCGAAGATGAAGACGGCGGTTGAAGACCGGCAATCTTCCCATCGAATGGATGTTTGCTACTGCGACCCATGATGGGAGTAGCTACCTTGAAGGGGCTTCAGTGATAGCCATCCGGCCATACTTGTTGATTGTCGGATATGCGAGCACCTCGCCTCTGTATTGGACATATGGGGGGCGGAATAAGGCGTCTTCGGTTTCGTTCAGACCCCGAACGGACTTGAAAATGGATTGTATGTCTGACGTTGTATTCCTTCACTGTATTCATTTATTTCTGCTAATATATTTCTGTTTGGTAGCGGAGAATTTATTCTCTTGCCTAATACCACTCTCTAAGACGTATGAATTCAGAGGCTATATGTTGGCAGAAATCAATGATAGGGATTGAAAATGTGGCATTCTAAGATGCATGGATCAAGGCTTTTGTTGAAAAGCAGAGCCTTGTGGTTGATGATCAAAGCATGGCCTGTTTAGGAGTAGCTTTGTGTAGCATGACTTCGCGAGCCTCACACCCCGGTATGAGTCTAAAACGGGAGAAGGGAACGCAGGGAGTGCACATGTTATCTTTCTAGCTAGAGTGATGTCAGGGACCTTCCAGCGCTGACATTTTACTCATTGTGGATGATGGATTATGAGGTACCTCGTGTTTTATAGGTTGTTAGTGGCCATATTATAGGTCCAAAAGGACCGAGAAACATGTGTTTAAGTATAACTAATCCACGACCCTTCGGAGTTGACCGACCCTGCAGCTATCCAAGGGATTGCCAGAGTCCGAATCCTGTGGCATTTGCTAGAGTGTCTCGAATCGGTAAGGAGCTCCTCCCAAGCCTTGACTCACGATGGAAACCAAATTTCCAATACCACCCCATGCTGTTTGTGTCGTAGAACTAGTATGGAGGCATAGTACATGGTAGCTATGCTTCCTAGGATTGATACATTTACTTTGAATTGTTTACATTAAAACATATACACACTAATATTAAACCCGTTCTATCATACTAAGCATCTTTTGACCATTATAAGGTAAAACCCTATCCTCCGGTTTGCGTTGCATAGTGTGATGGGACTTGGGTCTTATGATGGTTTCATTTTTCTAAAAAGCATTGCGTTATTTAACGATTTACTTTATTTTATGCACTGGCAATCCAATGGAGTAAACCCGTTCCGCGTTAGCGGCGTGGTCCTGTTATTTGCCTTATTTTAGGATAGATTAAGTTAGATTTCTCATACCAGTCCCATGACTGACCTGTAGTTTGTTTCACTGGCAAACTCGGGTGCCCTCTTTCCCACATGGGCAGTCGAGTAGCTTATTTGCCGATATCCATTCTTTTAGCACGATCCTGGATCGAAGCTTAAACCTGTATCCAGAGCATATAAAGTCTTCCGCTGAGCATTGTATTTATTTTATTACAATTTAGTCTTCCGCTGTTATTTATTTATCGATGTACTCTGATATTCTGTACTCTGATGTAACATTATTATTATGGTTATAAAAGTCTGTTGTTATTGTTCTAATGTATTGTGTTCCCAAAGTTAAAGTATTTGAATATTTCCAGCCTTTGGATCAGACCTGTGTGGTTTATGGTCGATTCAAAGAGCGGGAATTTCCAGGTCTTTACAAAAGGTACATTTTTATTCACCTTTTAGAGGTGAATAAAAAAACCTGAATTGAAAAAGTATATTTTGTTCACATTTTAGATGTGGATAAAAACTTGAATTAAAAAGTGCATTTTTATTTACATTTTAAATGTAAATGAAAACATAGAAATCAAAAGTGAAATTTATATTTACATTTTAGATGTAAATAGAACAGTGAATTAAAAAGGTAAATTTATATTTACATTTTAGGTGTAAATACAATCATGGATTAAAAAGTGAAATTTTTACTTGCATTTTATATGTGATTTAACACGAATTAGAAAGTACATTTTTATTTGTGTATTTAGATGTAAATAAAGAATAGAATCAAAGTTACATTTTTATTTACATTCTAGGTGTAAATAAAAATATTAGATTAAAGATGTAACATCCGCGATTTTACACCGTTCAAATCGACATTAATCCTTAATGTCGACATAAACAGATCAAAAATACGGATAGTTATTGTAACGACCCGGTTTTGAGCGACTTTGGTTACCCGATATACAACACATATCGACTAACCAAACATCGAAAAAACCTGGTAGTTAATGAAAGAAATTAGAGGGTGAGAATAGAAAAGATAGAAACTTAGAATAAAAGAAGAAGAAGACAACAACAACATCAAAGTAACACGAACTTCACAGCGGAACGAATAAAATATTACATTACTTTGAAATAAAAGATCGTACTTGATTATACATATCATTATCGAGTACATCACTTACAACACAGCGGAATAATAATAGCTATATAATCCTGAAGCCCCCTGCTCCAGCTCTTCAAGTATCTGTAAATACCGACTACTTGACTGCTCGTACAAAATTGAGCACCCAAGAGTTTAGGGAAACAAAACAAAATAAACTCCGAGTCAGTCATGGGACTGGTGTGAGTAAAACAGTTTTAAACAGTTTGAGCAAGTAAACGATATCTCATAAGACCAAACCGCATAACGGAACGGGGTTTTCCCTTATGAAAATCCAAAATATCTTTGTATCAAAACCTTTGGATATTATAATAATGTCTATCAATCACAATATAACAATCATCTAGCATAAACGCTTTCATCTCACGTTCTACATACATAGTATACAATCAAAACCGCAAGCACGTATTGGGTAATGGATTTCCAACTACGACAAGGTATGGAACCACCTTCCGCTAATGTACCTCTAGAGAGGAATACATTGGGTTCAACAAGAAAATCTTGCAACCCGGTCACACATGACCGACCACTCATTTAGCTTGAGTGTATCGAATATATATCACCAACGGTTGGGATCAGCAACCGTTTCCCGAATGGGACAGTATCAACAATAGTTTTTTAGTAGTAAATGAAAACTCTAGATCAGGTGATTATACAACCTAATAGGTGCGACCTACATAGCCATGCTGCCTGCCCGATTTCTGTCATTTACAGGTTGATGAGGCTTGAGGTTATGCTTTATCATCACATCAGATTCATTTCGAATGCCACATTGTCAGATCCATCAAAATCACTAATTTGACGTCTACAACCATACATTACGTGTCAGCTAAAAGAAGTTTCCTTCTCTGCTTCCACTCTTGGTACGGTTGAAGAAATCAAGGTACGTGACCTTTTCTGGAAATACTCTATCAGACATTCATCCATACAATTCATCCAAGAACAAGATGAACCGAAGGCACTATTCAGTACATCCATCTTAGGCACTGTTATCTAAGACTTATACAATAGCCCTTGCATTTTACTCTGTCTTCAATTATCTTTGGCATATATGATTCACAACGCTTATGCCAATATAGAGTGGTTCTTTGGATAATAATCCAACCGGTCTCTCCATATTAACAACGTTAAAATGGTCTAAACTTTGATAGTCTGTGATTTAACTATCAAAAGGAAACTCGTGTGCGAACAACGATATTATTTCCAAGTGGAAATTATATCGATCAACCATCATTTAACATTCATCTCTTTAGTTCATTAATTTACTTATCTCCTGTTTCCATATATCCTAAATTATTATTTCTATTATCAGATACATTTCTAATTCTTACTTGGAAAACATTTCCAAAAATCCTTTTCGATCAAACCATACCATTCCTTAGTTAAGAAGGAAGTCAATCAAGTTGGGGTATAATTACCTCTCAGACCTTAACTGAACAACGTTATAACTTCGAAATGGTCAAGTTTATCTTTTAAATCTTTTAACAACTTCTTTACGTAACTCTCGGATTCTATTTACGAATCCTTTGAAACCATTGATTATAACGATAACGTTATAATCCCTAATTTCGAAATATCTAATTTAAATTATAACTCTTATTCTTTTAATGTGAATAATTAACCTAATGACTAATTTATTTATAACTAAATAAATCTTGATTTAAGAATTGGAAAGTATAAGTACTTTCCCGAATTTGATATAATCGAATTCTCTGATATACTCTCTTCGAGAAATCTCTATTTGATTAACTCTCCTTCGAATAACCTATATTCGATAAATCTTTCTTTTCAAATATCTTATATTTGAAAATCTCACTTACGAATAAACTATATTTGATATTCTCTTTTCGAATAACTCTTATTCGATAACTCTTACTTCGATTAATCTATAATCGATAACTCCTTTCGGTGAAACTAACATCGATAACTCCTTTCGCTGAAACTAACATCGATTAACTCCTTTCGATGAAACTAACATCGATTAACTCCTTTCGATGAAACTAACATCGATAACTCCTTTCGATGAAACTAACATCGATTAACTCCTTTCGATGAAACTAACATCGATTAACTCCTTTCGGTGAAACTAACATCGATTAAAACTAACATCGATTAACTCCTTACGATGAAACTAACATCGATTAACTCCTTTCGATGAAACTAACATCGATAACTCCTTTCGATAAAACTAACATTGATTAACTCCGTTCGTTGAAACTAACATCGATAACTCCTTTTGGTGAAACTAACATCGATTATCTCCTTTCGATGAAACTAACATCGATAACTCCTTTTGGTGAAACTAACATTGATTGACTCCTTTCGATGAAACTAACATCGATTAACTCCTTTCAATGAAACTAACATCGATAACTCCTTTCGGTGAAACTAACATCGATTAACTCCTTTTGATGAAACTAACATCGATAACTCCTTTCGGTGAAACTAACATCGGTCAACTTGACTAATCTTAACTCGACTTGATTAACTCGACTCGACTAACTCGACTTGATTAACTCGACTTACTTGGTTCGACCAATTCGATTCGATTAACTAGGGTCGACTAACTTGGTTCGACCCACTCAATTAACTCAACTTATTTAACTTAACTAAATTCTCAACTCGATCAACTCGATTACTTAACTCGATTCACTTATCTCGATTCACTTATCTCGATTATCCTAACTCGATAACTCAACTCGATAACTCCACTTCATTATCTTAACTCGATAATCTTAACTTGATAATGTTACTCTAATCTATTTACTCATTTTAAATCATTTTACTCAATTTGATTAACTCTAACTGGTCAACCCTAACTGGTCAACTCTAAAGGTTTATTTAGTTCCAAATATCGATGTTAAAATCGCTGCTTCTTCTTTATATAAGTCCTGACTTATATATCCCATTTATCCACTGATAAATAATTACTTAATTTATAAATATCATTTATAAATTAATCTACTCCATTTATCTGTTTTAACCATATATAAGTTCTGACTTATATATATATATATATATATATTTATCCAAAGATAAATATTTCCTTTTATAATTTATTTGTAAATGGTTTTGCAGATATCACTTTATATTATCTTTATTTATTTTCTAAATAAATATTTCCTTTTCATCTTGTTTTACAAACATTTTCCCTTTTATTTGTTTTACAAATATTCTCCTTTAATATTTGTTTTCACAAGTGTTCTCCTCTTATGTCTGTTTATTTGTTTCCTAAATATTCCCCTTTTATCTTTATTCTATTTTCTGAATAAATATCCCTTTTTAAATTCTATTTACTTTCTAAGTAAACATTTTCTTAATACTTCTATTTACTTTCTAAGTAAATAATCGTTTACACTTCTATTTACTTTCTAAGTAAATAATCCCTTTAAAATATCTTATTTATTTACCAAATAAATAATCCATTAAAAATGACTTATTTATTTATCTTTAAAAATACTTCACTTTATAAATGTTCCATTTATAAATATTTTCTCTTTTATAAAATCTTTTGATTTTATAAATAATTCCTTTTCAATATAACATTGAAAATCTCCTTTTATAATTATTCTATTTATTTTCCCAATAAATATTCCTGTTTATAAAATCCTATGATTTTATAAATACTTTATTTTTAAAATATTTCCTTTTATAAAATATGTTGATTTTATAAAATTCTTTGATTTCAATATACATTGAAATATTTCTTTTTACATCCCAGGGTCTCTTATGATATTTAAAATATCGAATAATAATGATCAATATCATTCTAACATACATAATTGACAATAGATTCTATATCACATCATATATCACAATACATGAACATAACAGTATTATAAATATTGAGGAGTCCCATTGGACCCCTCCAACCTGTTTCCCTGTATCACAGATGTTAAACAACACGAGTATAAAATATTCTGAAAAACAGAATCAATATTCGATTAACGATTTATATATATATCGTTATCGATGATTTCAATCAATACACAAACAATTCAACCAAACAGTTAACACACAGCAATCAGTCATCATTTATTAGTTCTAAATATATGTTATAAAAATAGAACTATTCAGAGTTGGTGAGTTTTACTCACATTGGACTATCATCGTTAATTAACGATAATTGTCGTTGATTCGGAATGGACAATTTATTTTGCTATAAATTGTAACGAGCTCGGATTCACTCCCAGTCAGCTCCATGGTGTAGCCACCGTCCATACGATCCTGTCGAATCTTGTTTCGTCCAATTTCGATCACGTATGTAAAAGATATCAACATTCGAAGTTTATACATTATTTAAATAAAACAAAAACATGGATTTATATATTCTAAATGGACCTTACCCTAAATCTCTCATCGGCCCAGCCCAATACCAATTAAAAACCCACCCGCTTCGTTCTTTCTCCCCCAAATTTCCCGTCGCGACCTGCTATTTGCTTTCACCCAAAAACCGATCCTCTTTAATCCCAAATACCTCCCTCATCGATCATCTATTCTCCAAACGGATTCCACCATTGAGTTCCCCTTCGAAAACCGCTACTCCATATGCCGTCCACCCTGAACTCGCACGCACTAGACAGATCTCGTTCTCCAGGCATCATCGACGGCTATAGTAAACAAGCGACGAGGAACCTCACCGAAACCCACCAAACAATCACCACCAGATGCGGTTTTGACCGCTTATCGCAAAACTCAGCTCGAAATCCTCAAACGATCCTTCCATTCTCCGATTTCATGAACCCTAACCTTCGCTGTTATGAAACCAGCGGCAAAAGAAGGACGTCGATCCCAGTAAAAGGCACATCAGATCGAAGGCAACCCTTCTGCGATTTGGAATACATACGTATTTTGATTTGTAGGATTTTATTTCTATTTTCTTTGATTTTCTTTCTTTGAATCTTACTGTATTTGTTGTTTGCTGGAAAATATGAGTGATGCGGCTGAAGAGGAATATATACCAAGGTCATATAATTTGTGTGGTTGAAAACATGAATGGGTGGCCTTATTCTAGGCCTTAGAAAGGATTTAGATATTTTTATTTATTATTTTATATTCGTTTTAGTCCTTCTAAAAATCCGTGTGATCACACACGATATCTAAAAATCATGGAAATTTGCATGTAGCTACAACTCGACATTACGGTCCCAACGAAACTGGTTTCGTCGAATTCCGACTCTGTATGCCCACACAGCGTATTTTTAAAGGTCAAAATATCGACTGTTTCTTATATTAAAAATCGGTACGGCCACATACTGACTCTAAAAATCACGAAACCTGGAATCTAACAATAATTTGACATTGCGGATCCAACAAAATTGGTTTCGTCGAATTCTAAGGTCGTTTGCAAAACTGGCTATTTTTAAAGCTCTAAATAGACCATTTAAATATATAAATATATTTATATATAATTAAATATAATATTAATATATTAATATTATCGTATATATTCACAACAGAATATCATACAGTTCCACTGGGATTTATGACTCGATATAAAAATCCCGGTTTGAATCGATAATCAATTTATTATGAAATTCCTTTTATAAATATAAATAAATCGTTATAAATTATAAAGGAATTCCATAGCGACTTTTCTAGAATTTGATTTGGAAGTAAATCAAAATCTACACGACGAAATCTCGATTTTTCTCTTCCACTAGAAAAATATACTCCACCGGCTCCTAACGTTTCTTGTTTCACAGAAATCCGATTTAAACGGCTCCTGTATACTCGTTTAAAGTTTGAATCGCCCATTCGCGAACTGCCACGCCATTTCGATCTCGATTATAATTATAATATAATTTATACGTTCAACGATCGTTATTTAAATATATTCGTTATCGTAATTCAATTCTAAACTGAATATATATATTTGAATTGCCCAATTCACACCATATCGCCATTTCAGCCAATTCTGATCATTTCAGAATTATATATATTATTTAATTATTATTTAAATTAATTATTCACTATAAATAAATCCAACGACCGTTTGAGTTTCTATTAATCACCTTCTGAATAATTAAATAAATAAATTATTATACCACTGAAATGCGGGTCATTACATTCTTCCCCACTTAAAATAATTTTGTCCTCGATATTGCTAAGGTAGGAAACAAACTCTATCGACTGGTTAAAACTTATTTGTTCACTTCTTAATTTCAGTTTCAACTGAACCAATTTAATTTCAATTAAATATTAATTAATTCTTATCAACGAAAATTTCCAAAAATCCTGAAAATTTTCTAATGCCTTAACTTTTCGAAATTTTTTGCCATAACTTCCTTTGTACAGCCCTATCGGTAAAACCACAACTCGCCTCTCTAAGCCATCTCCAACCCAAAAGAAAATCAAATAGCCAAGCGGCTTGCCAATCAGGCTCATAAATCACCAAACTCATATGAAATATAAACATGTACCTTTTTGTCGGGCATTTCATTATCTCATTTCCATCTGCTATCAATTTAGCAGATACCAATGCCACCCCAATCAAATTCCAATCAGTTTTAGCACCAACACAACCATTCGCTTATATCCAAGCCAAATATCATTTCAAACTCGAGTTTGATTCTCGATTTCGAACTCTTAACACATCAGTACAAGACCATTTCAGATTATTCTCTTATCACCCCAGTATTTACTAAACTTAACAAGTTAAATTTAAATTCTAGAATGTAAATTCTTGGGCTTTTATTTCAAGTCAATTTGAAATCATAATACCAATTCAAAACATTTGAATTCTTAAACACTTGTTTTCGCAAAACAAAATTGAAAATAAAATCTTGGGTAGTAATCCATCACTTACAACTCGAAAATGAACACCGATGATGCACCATCGAAATTTATTTTCCAGCGATCAAAGTAAGTTCAATACTATATAACCATTCAAACCCATTTTCCAATACTTCTATTTTGAAATCAAATTTTTAAAACCTTCCAGGATTTTAAAATTCACATATATATAATCCAGATTCAATTATAAACACTTATCTGAATTTCCAGAGTTTAATTTCAATTCTGATTTAATTCAGATTTAATTCGTCTCGATTTCATATGTTTCACTTATATGAATTCTGATCGATTATTTACATAACCATTTGTAATGACCCGGATCCTTATGGATTAATTTTAACTATTTAATATGGATTTAAATATTGGGAGGGGATAATATAAATAGAATTTTATATTATGTTATTAGTTTAATAATCAATTTCGATTTAAAATCGAATACATTAAATAACAGAATACGAAAATGGATTTAGGTTGAATTCAAAATTTTGATTTGAATTGGAAACAGTTCAAATGATTAATTGGAAAATTTATTTAAATTTATAACGATAATAATATTAATTTATTTTCGAGGGAATAAATTGTTTCGAATTTAATTCATATTGATTTAAATAAATATCTTTCACAGACGATCGAATCAGACTTCGTGACCTATCCCAGTGTGTCCGGAATGGTGGTAATACCCTAAGATTGACAGTTGTTGGGTTCGAAAAGGAGTTCAGAATCACAGGGTAGTTTAAATTGAATTGTACCGGTTTAAATAAAATAAATTAAATTAAATTATAAAGGAATTTCCTTTTTTTGGGTGGACCAAAAACCAAGCAACAAGGCGAATGAGAATGGCCTTGCTGTTAGATTTAAAATCCGCAGAAAATGGAAGAGAGGAAGATGAAACACGTTTCCCCTTTTCTCGTTCCCGTCCTTTTATAAATATCGTGCCCTTCCTTTCTTGTTTTCCTTAAAAACCGAAGCCTTCATATTCCCATTTCCTGGAACCCGAAACAACTTCCAGTCCTCATTCATTTCCTAGTCAAATCAAATCACGATGGACACCTGAAGCTCGGAGACGATGAAGCCACTCGCGAAACACGGAATCGCGATCAATGAATTGGATGTCCCTATCGGAAAGGCTGAGACCCTCTGGAGTTCGACAACAGCTGGAGGCGCTCGCGTTAAGCGATGGGGCGTTGACCGTGAAGGCGTGAATCGCTGTTATTTGGAGAAGGGTTTTCGACGTTGTTAAGGCATGCGATGGACTAAATGGGTAGATGCGACACAAGATGCTAGAGTTCGAATTGAACGCGATTTATTTTTGGAATTCGGCAGTGGAGGTTTGGGAAGGGTGCGATGGTTATTTTGGGGATCGCGATTTTCTTCCTGGAGTTCATCGATGTAGCTGTAGCTCGCGGTTCTGGTTCTTGGGGTTGGAAGTCTCTGTTCGGCAGTGATGTATTGAGGAAGAAGAAAGAATTTAGCAGGATTAAGGTATTTTTCTTTTTAGATTTATTTTTTATTTATTTGGAAAAATAAATAAGGCAGCTAGAAATTTATTATGAGGGATTAGTTATATAAAGAGCAAATAAATTTATATAATTAGTTATAGAAAATGAATTAGTTAGTTTGTGTTTCTTTTATTTAAACTATATTAGTTTGATTCAGATTTCAAACTCAAAATAAATAAAAGAAGTTGGATATTTAATTAAAAACATTTTGATGATTTAATTAAATGAGAAAAGGGATAAATATATATAAGACATTTATTTATTTGTTAATTGAAATGTTAATCGTTAAACAAATATTCGTAGGAGCACGATAAAACTCATTCGAGGCGATTCGAAGCCGTAAGATTTGAATTTCCACAAGATATTCAGCAAAGAAAATCTCGGTGAGTAAATCTCACTCACCATTTAATTAGAATTATTTTTAGTTGTTAAAAATAATTGATTTGTTGCTTGGATGCTTCAAAATATTATTGTGGCCATAAAAATATATAGTTATTTAGGGTTAACTATTATATATATTGGGTTGATGATTGGATGGATTCCCGCAGTCTCATTAGCGGATGCATGCGGTACCATAGCGGATGATTACCCTATACGCCCCACGCTATGATTAGTGGATGACCTTCTATACCGCGATATCCTACCTCGAAGCAGGATGGGTAATTACTATGTTGACTAACATCTGTGGATGCAGGAAAACAGGTTGGAGGAATCCAACTGGATTCCTCAAAAATATATTATCTGTTTGTTGCTTGTTTGATTTCATATATATATTCATATATGATGTGTTAAAAATCAAATGATTGAAAATTGGTTGATTCGATTGTTTAAAATATCACTGGGGCTTGGGATATTGATTTATAAAATACCCTGAAAGGGTATTTGAGATTTAAAAAGGAAATTCTATTTTTTTAAATAGAATTTGAAATTTTAATGAACTAGGGAAAATATTAACTTGTTTGAATATATAAAACAAGTAATTGAATTTATAAACTTTGTTTAAAAATGAAAGGTGGGATTTGAATTGAATTTATAAACGTTGTTTATAAAGGAAAATATGGGATTTGAATTGAATTTATAAACTTTGTTTATAAATATATAATGGGGGATTTTAAGTAATGTTATAAACGTTGTTTATAAATAATGCAGAGATATTCATATAGATTTGAATATAGAATTTGAAAAGAGAATTCAAATAGATTTGAATATGGAATTTGAATACAGAATTCAAATGGACTTTAAACAATAGAATTTGAATATAGAATTCAAACGGACTTTAAACTATGGAATTTGAAGAAGAGAATTCAAATAGATTTGAATATGGAATTTGAATATAGAATTCAAATGGACTTTAAACAATAGAATTTGAATATAGAATTCAAATGGACTTTATACTATGGAATTTGAATATAGAATTCAAATGGACTTTATACTATGGAATTTGAATATAGAATTCAAACGGACTTTAAACTATCGAATTTGAATATAGAATTCAAACGGACTTTAAACTATGGAATTTGAATATAGAATTCAAATGGATTTTAAACAATAAAATTTGAATATAGAATTCAAACGGACTTTAAACTATGGAATTTGAATATAGAATTCAAACGGACTTTAAACTATGGAATTTGAATATAGAATTCAAACGGACTTTAAACTATGGAATTTGAATATAGAATTCAAATGGACTTTAAACAATAGAATTTGAATATAGAATTCAAATGGACTTTAAACTATAGAATTTGAATATAGAATTCAAATGGACTTTAAACTATAGAATTTGAATATAGAATTCAAATGGACTTTAAACTATAGAATTTGAATATAGAATTCAAATGGACTTTAAACTATAGAATTTGAAAATAGAATTCAAATGAAGTTTGAATAAAGAGAATTCAAATAGAATTGAATTGGAATTTGAATAGAGAAGTCGATAAGGAAACGAGAGTATGAGTATAATTAGAATTTGTTATCATGCAAGTTAAAATATAGTTGAACATGTCATGTTCAAATATGAAGGTGAAATAGACTGAAGAGTTAATTAACAAATTAATTAAGGAATTTAGTTAAAATGATTGGTATAGTTAAAATAGATTGGACAGGTATAAACATACAGGAGACAGGTTTGGAATAAAGTATAGAAGTGAAATAAATAGAATGCCCGACAAAAAGGTACGTATTTAAAATTCATATATGAGATTTTATGCGCCGTATCGGCAAGCCGCTTGGCTTTTCCTTTTTCTTTTTGATCAGAGAGGCCTGTGTGGCAGCTTGGGGATTTTCCCGATGTAACAACCCGCAAAATCAGAACCAATTTAAAAATTTTTATTTTAGAAAATTTTAATGAATTTTGACAATATAAAATAATTTATTTAAATAATAATGATCACAAATTTGATTTAAATCGAAGTTAGAATGAATGATTTAATTTTAATTAACAAAAGAGTTAGTAATAACGCGGTAGTTTGAAAAGTCAAACTTGAACTTTGACTGACCATACAGGATGCAAAATTTAACGAATTTTAGTGAAACCAAAAATATTAGAATCTATTTAAAAATATCTTTCTAACGAATCTGAAAAATCGAAATTTCATAACGGAAATTAAAAGTTATGGCCAATTCAATTTTTAGAAAGGTCGCTGTTGAATATATAGGGCCCGAAAGGCTACTTTTCACATATGTAGGAATTTGAACTCGAAACCACTTCCATTGAGTTCGGAATGACGTTTCTGCATTGAAAAACAGTAAACACTTATATATTTTGAGTTTCGAAAATTATTTGTTTAAAATTTATATTTTTAATATTAAATATATTGGCCTTAAAAATAGTCATTTTTCAAACGACCTCCGTTTTCGACGAAACCACTTTTGTTGGAACCGGAATGTCAAATTATTGCTAGGTTTCAATTTTCAGAATTTTTCGAATTAATATGTGAGCGTGGCGAAATAAAATGTGTTTTGACTATTTACAGTTAAATTTGAACGCCTTAAAAATAGTCATTTTTCGAACAGTCTCAGAATTCGACGAAAATAATTTTGTTGGATTCGTATCGTCATAAGAAAGCTAAAAATATTTTTTTTAGAATTTTCTGAGGTCGTATGTGGCCCCGGCATATTTAAATGTACGGTAGGAATTAAATAATTAATTTAATATTGTATTTTCAATTAAAACCGAAAAAAAAACGTGTAGACATCAGAATTGGACATTGGGACATAGCCCATCGCGTTCAGAAGGCCTCAAAACGTTAAGATCGACAGTAAGCAGGCCCAAATCCGAGAAAGTCCAAAAATCCACTTTATTTCACGAAATTCGGAATTTAATATTAAAATAATATAAAAATCCGAAAAAAAACCCTAACCCTAATACTGTTCATGGCCGCCGCCACCTATTTTCGAAGGCCAGAATTGCTCCAACTTCAAACGCTAATATCTCACAATCCGTTCGACGAAATTTGACGTATGACCTACCAAATCGAAGAGAATTCAGAGACCTTTCAATCTATACGGCTATGATCATCATTAGGTTCACGGATTTCACGAATTTCGAGGCCAAAGTCGCTGCGTTTTTGGGTGTTTTCTGGGCAAGATAGGGGACCGGAATTCGAGGGGTTCAGGCCGTGGGTGTGTCTCGAGATGGTCTTCGCGGTGGTGGTGTTGGATCGGCGAACGGGGGCTTCGTTGGTGGTGCGTGCAGAAATGGGAGGGAGCGGCTTTGGGTTTCGGCCGTGCGTTTCACGATGGGGAGGAAGAAGGTCCGGATTTTTTTTTTTTTTTTTAATATTATTTTATTATTTAATTATTTAAATTATCCGATGTTTAAAAATTCATAACTCTCTCATACGAGGTCCGTTTGACAAACCGTAAATTGCGTTGGAATCACAAAATTAAGAGCTTCGCGATGGCGCAGACCACACCTGATTCTGAGACAGTTGATTTTCAGCCAAAATTTGGGGTAAGAGTTCAAATCTCTATTATTTAATTAATTATTAATTTATTTTCCCACATGAAAATAATTGTATGATGATGATGATTTAGTTCTGAAATGTTTTGGGTGTATGAATCATCGATTGTTGCTTGTGGTGTGCTTATTGTTCATGTTATGCTTTAATCCGTCTTTAAATTGTATATGTTATTGAGTTTAAATTGCAGTTGGAAAATTAAATCTAAATTTAGATTTAAAACATATTTTATTCAAATTTAGACATTCTAATTTATTTTATTTTAATGTCATTTTCATTCTTATGAAATGAACAAAGAAATGGAACGACAAATAAAACTTTAGTTGTATTTGTTGATGTTAAAATGAAATTTGAACGACAAATAAAGCGTACCTCTATTTGTTGATACTACAATATAATCGGAATGACGAAGAAAGAAAAAAAACTCTTTTTATTGGTTGATTTTACTATGGAAAGTGAACGACAAATAGAATATTATTTTTATTTGTTTGTTTACAATAGACTATGAACAACGAATAAAATATATTTCTTTTTGTTTGCCTTAAAGGTTAACTAACAAAGTTCTCATTTTTGGTTGCATAAAAAGAAAACAAAAATTCTTAATTTTGTTGCATTAAAAGTTAACAAACAAAAATTCATATTTTTGTCATTGAGTAAAAATGAAACAAAAATGAAACAAGGATTCATATTTTTGTCATTAAATAAAGATGAAACAAAAATCCATACTTTTGTCATTGGAAAAAAAGGAAAAGAAAAAAAAAAGAAAAAGAAAATGAAAAAAAAAAAGAAATTTTCCTTTTATTTGAATTGATGTGAAATATCAATTCAATATTGAAATAAAAGGATTGTGTTTTGTTTGCATTTCTCAAACAGAAATGTACGAAGGAATAAAAAGAATGTATTTTGTTTGCATCCCTCGATGCGAACAAAATGACAAAATATAGATTTACATTTAAAATAAAAAGAATTATATTTTTCTTGCATTTCTCAATGCAAACAAAATGTTTAAATAAAAAGAGAATTATATTTTGTTTGCATCCCTTGACGCGAACAAAGTATTGAAATAAAGATTTACATTAAAATTTATATTTTTATTTGTGTTTTCAAGACACAAATGAACTTGAAACAAAACTTACTTTTTTTATTATTTATTTATTTACATTTCCTAATGTAAATATCACTTGAGAATAAAACTTACCTTTTTATTTATATTTTATAATGTAAATATTACCTGAAAACTAAAACTTATTTTATTATTTGCATATTATAATGCAAATGAGACTTGAAAACAAAACTTACATTTTTGTTAACATTTCATGATGTGAATATAACTTGATGATAAAGCTATTTTTATTATTTGCATACTATAATGAAAATAGAACTTGAAAATAAAATTTACATTTTTATTTGCACTTTATAATACGAATATAACATTGAAAATAAACTTACCTTTTCATTTGCATTTTATAATGCAAATACAACATAAGGATAAAACCTACTTTTTATATGCAATTTACAATGTAAAATAAAAAGTACATTTTTATATGTAATTAGAAAGGGGATTTGCAATAAAATTAAAACTTACATTTTTATATGTAATTTATGGTGGGATATATAATTGTAAAATAAAGTTTACCTTTCTATATGTAGTAAGAAATTGAAAATTCGCATTGATATTAAAATAACACTTTTGTAAAGATATCGCATTTGAATAAAAAGATAATTTTTGTCGCTTTTGCTTTTTAGAATAAAAAAAAAACATATTTTGTCACCCTTTTCTTTTTAACATAAAAAAAAGGGTCATTTTGTCGCTTCTTCTTTTTAACATTAAAAGAACATTTTTATGTCATGTTTCTTTCTAGCACTAAAAGAAGCATCTTTGTTGTTTTTCCTTTTAGTAATAAAAAGAACATTTTGCTTTCATTTCTTATGATAATATTTTATCGTCATTTTGAATGCGGTAAAATTAGAATTGTTAATGTTAAATATTTTATCGTCATTTTGAATGCGGTAAAAATAGAATTGTTAATGTTGAATATTTTATCGTCATTTTGAATGCGGTAAAAATTAGAATTGTTAATGTTGAATATTTTATCGTCATTTTGAATGCGGTAAAAATTAGAATTGTTAATGTTGAATATTTTATCGTCATTTTGAATGCGGTAAAAATAGAATTGTTAATGTTGAATATTTTATCGTCATTTTGAATGCGGTGAAAATAGAATGGTTAATGTTGTCATTTTATCGACATTTTTGGTGCGATAAAAATAGACAATGTTAGTGATTCATTTTTATCGACATTTTTGGTGCGATAAAAATAGTCAATGTTAGTGATTCATTTTATCGACATTTTTGGTGCGATAAAAATAGACAATGTTAGTGGTTCATTTTTATCGGCATTTTTGATGCGATAAAAATAGCAATGTTAATGTTACATTTTTATCATCATTTTAGATGCGATAAAAAGAATATATATTTTTGTGTTACATTTTATTGTCTTTCTAGAGACAATAAAAAGCATAAAATTAAAGAATTACAATTTTATGTAAAATTGCTTTCATTGAAAAGAATAAATATAGAAGACGAGATTTTTGCTGTTAATAATAAACAATGAAAAAGGGAACATTTACATTTTGATGTAAATAAACAATAAAAAGAAAAAAATTACATTCAAAATGTAAGTTAGAATAAAAAGGACATTTTGTTAAATAAAAAAAACTGTAAATTACAATAAAAAGTATAGAAATAAAGGTCACATTTTTATTGATCGTTTATAGGCAATAAAAGAAATATAAATAAAAGAGACATTTTTATCGTCGTGTTATATATTGTGTAATATGCTTCCATAGACAAGTTACCCGACTTGTGTATGTGATTGGGACGATAATTTTCACACATCGCCCAAGTGCACAAATTAGTTTATCATTTGCTTGATTGGTTGAAAACCCCACACGGGTGTTGGGATGAAAATTCACATACACTAATCCCAATATTTAGTTGTATGTTGATCGTTAGATCGACAGGCTGTGATGAGCGTTATTATTTAACTTTAACGCTTACACAGTGGAAATTACACTTTGGATGTAATGGATGACTTGATGATTATACTGTTATTGTCATATATATGATGTGTGTGAAATCCTTATAATCCAAATTATATGGTAAATGTTTGAGTCGCATTTCGATTCAAGTGTTCTCTTAAATAAGACTATTTTTACATTAGAAATCCTTTTTATATTAAGTGCATATATTTTTCGTAATATATTTTTAATCAACTATATGTTAAACAAAGAATATTTGTAAAAGATAAAGATTTGTAAAATAAAGAATACTTCTCATTTAGAATCTTTTATATAAAGAATATTTTTATGATTATTTTAAAATATGTTTTTAAAGGGGTTACTAGCGTTTGCAATTATATTTTGTGATATGAAATAAATTGAGATGTGAAGTGGGTTTACCGTGGACGATGTTTTAAACGACATCTATCCTTTAATCCAATTTGCATTTAAATTATTATTTGGAACTTATAAATCTATTTTATAGAATTAAAAAGACATTTTCTATAAATCAAGTTTTTCAACTAATATATCAAATAGGAATTAAGTGGAAATTCTATTGGTAATAATTGAGATGGACTTCTGTAAAAGAAGACCGATATTATATATGGAATTTAAGAGGCTTTGCCGTTATTCCATTTATACTATTAGTCTGATACATAAATCTATATCGATTATGTATTGATTGGATTTCTGTGGAATTCCATATTTTTAGAAATTGATTTATAGATTTTATTTTAAATATTTATCTTTGATAAAATTAATGAGAGTCTTCTAAAATGAATATCTTATTAAAAGAATATTCTGAGTTGGGATGTGACGAAATGTGTGATTTTCCAATATTTGTTTTTAATCCCAAATTACGCAAGTTATTCAGAAAGACCGGGTTTAACCCATTCTGAATAATCAACACGACGATCAAGAGTCGAAGACGAAGACGATGATTGAAGACCGAAGGTTTTCACATCGTTGGGATGATGGCGACTGGTATCTTGAATTGGGATTGGCCTTCCAAGGCAAGGTATTTGGTAATGATCGTCCAAACGCATTTGGAGATCGACGGACACGATGTTTCACTCAGACCCAGAGCGGACTTGTAAATGGATTGCGTGTCTGACATTGTATTCTTTTCTACTGTATTTGTTGAACGCTACTAATTATATATTTCTGTTTGGTGTTTAACACCCTTCTCTAAGACGTATGAGCTTGGAGGTTATATATATATTGGTAGATGATCAATGATATGGTAGAGTCTGACAATGTGGCATGCTAAGATGCAATTGATCAAGGCTTTGTTGAAAAGCAGGCCTTGTGGTTGATGATCAAAGCACAGTCTATTTAGGCATAGCTTTGTGTATATCGTGACTTCGCGAGCCTCACAGCCCGGTAGAGTCTAAAACGGGAGAAGGGAACGCAGGGAGTGCGCACGTTTCTTTCTAGCTAGAGTGGTGCCAGGGACCTACCAGCGCTGGCATTTATTCATTGTGGTTGTTGGATTTTTCGAGGCCTCGGTTTATGCGGTCGCCACTGGCCGTATTATAGGTCCAAAAGGACCGGGGAGCGTGTGTTCAGGAATTGCCAATCCATTAAGCGTTAACGTATGGACCGGCCCTGCAGGATCCAAGGGTTGGACAGAGTACCAATCCTGGGGCATTGCTAGAGTGTCTCGAATCGGTAAGGATCTCCTCCCTAGCCTTGACTCAGATGGAAACCCAAATTTCCAATACGACATCACGCGATTTTGATTGTATACCTATATATGGCGACATAGTGGGATGGGGCACTCATGCCGTCTAGGATTGATATATTTACTTTGATGTATTTCAAATTGGCTGCACACTATTATTATGTAATACCGTGTTTCTCGTATCAAGCATCTTTTGATCATTATAAGGTAAAACCCTATCCTCCGGTTTGCGTTGCATTGTGTGATGGGACTTGGGTCTTATAATGGTTTCATTTTTCTAAAAAGGCATTGCGTTAATTGACGATTTACTTTAGTCATGCACTGGCAATCCATAGGAGAAAACCCGTTCCGCGAAAGTGGCGTGGTCCTGTGATTAGCCTTATTATATTATATAGGTTAAGTAGAATTCTCACACCAGTCCCACGACTGACCTGTAGTTTGTTTCACTTTGCAAACTCGGGTGCCCTCTTTCCACACGGGCAGTCGAGTAGCTTATTTGACAGATAGATAAAACAAGATCCTGGATTGAAGATTGAAGCTGTGGCCATAGTGTTGATAGCCTTCCGCTGAGATTAGTTCCGCTGCAATGTATTTAATTTAATTTAAATGTTTCTTCCGCTGTATTATTTATCGATGTACTCTGATATATTCTGTACTCTGATGTAACATTTATTATTGATGTTATAAAAGTCTGTGTTTTTGTTCTGATGTGTTGTATGCCCAAAGTTAAAGTATTCGTAGATTTTCACCTTTTGGGTCAGACCTGTGTGGTTTATGGTCGATTCAAAGGGCGGGAATTTACGGGTCTTTACAGTTGGTATCAGAGCTCAGGTTAGCTCAAATCTTTGGGGTACAACTCGTTAGAACTGAACGGAAGACTCATCAGAGATTGGATTAGTAATGTCCAATAAGAATACTCATTAGAGATAGGATCAGCAGTATCCTAGAATGAGTAAACTCGTTAGAGATGGGGTTAGTAATGCCCTAGAACGAGTTAAGAGTTACGAATTTCTAATTAACGTATTTTCGATATATATAATCTATTCTTTGAAATATGATTTTTATAAATATAAAGTTATATATATTTTGAAAAGATAATTAACCATTAAAATTTAAAATTAAGATAGTTAATTTTACAATTTTTAGCTACGTTCCTTTTCGAGGACGAAAAGTTTTTAAGTGGGGGCGATTGTAACAACCCGCAAAATCAGAACCAATTTAAAAATTTTTATTTTAGAAAATTTTAATGAATTTTGACAATATAAAATAATTTATTTAAATAATAATGATCACAAATTTGATTTAAATCGAAGTTAGAATGAATGATTTAATTTTAATTAACAAAAGAGTTAGTAATAACGCGGTAGTTTGAAAAGTCAAACTTGAACTTTGACTGACCATACAGGATGCAAAATTTAACGAATTTTAGTGAAACCAAAAATATTAGAATCTATTTAAAAATATCTTTCTAACGAATCTGAAAAATCGAAATTTCATAACGGAAATTAAAAGTTATGGCCAATTCAATTTTTTGAAAGGTCGCTGTTGAATATATAGGGCCCGAAAGGCTACTTTTCACATATTTAGGAATTTGAACTCGAAACCACTTCCATTGAGTTCGGAATGACGTTTCTGCATTGAAAAACAGTAAACACTTATATATTTTGAGTTTCGAAAATTATTTGTTTAAAATTTATATTTTTAATATTAAATATATTGGCCTTAAAAATAGTCATTTTTCAAACGACCTCCGTTTTCGACGAAACCACTTTTGTTGGAACCGGAATGTCAAATTATTGCTAGGTTTCAATTTTCAGAATTTTTCGAATTAATATGTGAGTGTGGCGAAATAAAATGTGTTTTGACTATTTACAGTTAAATTTGAACGCCTTAAAAATAGTCATTTTTCGAACAGTCTCAGAATTCGACGAAAATAATTTTGTTGGATTCGTATCGTCATAAGAAAGCTAAAAATATTTTTTTTAGAATTTTCTGAGGTCGTATGTGGCCCCGGCATATTTAAATGTACGGTAGGAATTAAATAATTAATTTAATATTGTATTTTCAATTAAAACCGAAAAAAAAACGTGTAGACATCAGAATTGGACATTGGGACATAGCCCATCGCGTTCAGAAGGCCTCAAAACGTTAAGATCGACAGTAAGCAGGCCCAAATCCGAGAAAGTCCAAAAATCCACTTTATTTCACGAAATTCGGAATTTAATATTAAAATAATATAAAAATCCGAAAAAAACCCTAACCCTAATACTGTTCATGGCCGCCGCCACCTATTTTCGAAGGCCAGAATTGCTCCAACTTCAAACGCTAATATCTCCCAATCCGTTCGACGAAATTTGACGTATGACCTACCAAATCGAAGAGAATTCAGAGACCTTTCAATCTATACGGCTATGATCATCATTAGGTTCACGGATTTCACGAATTTCGAGGCCAAAGTCGCTGCGTTTTTGGGTGTTTTCTGGGCAAGATAGGGGACCGGAATTCGAGGGGTTCAGGCCGTGGGTGTGTCTCGAGATGGTCTTCGCGGTGGTGGTGTTGGATCGGCGAACGGGGGCTTCGTTGGTGGTGCGTGCAGAAATGGGAGGGAGCGGCTTTGGGTTTCGGCCGTGCGTTTCACGATGGGGAGGAAGAAGGTCCCGATTTCTTTTTTTTTTTTAATATTATTTTATTATTTAATTATTTAAATTATCCGATGTTTAAAAATTCATAACTCTCTCATACGAGGTCCGTTTGACAAACCGTAAATTGCGTTGGAATCACAAAATTAAGAGCTTCGCGATGGCGCAGACCACACCTGATTCTGAGACAGTTGATTTTCAGCCAAAATTTGGGGTGAGAGTTCAAATCTCTATTATTTAATTAATTATTAATTTATTTTCCCACATGAAAATAATTGTATGATGATGATGATTTAGTTCTGAAATGTTTTGGGTGTATGAATCATCGATTGTTGCTTGTGGTGTGCTTATTGTTCATGTTATGCTTTAATCCGTCTTTAAATTGTATATGTTATTGAGTTTAAATTGCAGTTGGAAAATTAAATCTAAATTTAGATTTAAAACATATTTTATTCAAATTTAGACATTCTAATTTATTTTATTTTAATGTCATTTTCATTCTTATGAAATGAACAAAGAAATGGAACGACAAATAAAACTTTAGTTGTATTTGTTGATGTTACAATGAAATTTGAACGACAAATAAAGCGTACCTCTATTTGTTGATACTACAATATAATCGGAATGACGAAGAAAGAAAAAAAACTCTTTTTATTGGTTGATTTTACTATGGAAATTGAACGACAAATAGAATATTATTTTTATTTGTTTGTTTACAATAGACTATGAACAACGAATAAAATATATTTCTTTTTGTTTGCCTTAAAGGTTAACTAACAAAGTTCTCATTTTTGGTTGCATAAAAAGAAAACAAAAATTCTTAATTTTGTTGCATTAAAAGTTAACAAACAAAAATTCATATTTTTGTCATTGAGTAAAAATGAAACAAAAATGAAACAAGGATTCATATTTTTGTCATTAAATAAAGATGAAACAAAAATCCATACTTTTGTCATTGGAAAAAAAGGAAAAGAAAAAAAAAAGAAAAAGAAAATGAAAAAAAAAAAAGAAATTTTCCTTTTATTTGAATTGATGTGAAATATCAATTCAATATTGAAATAAAAGGATTGTGTTTTGTTTGCATTTCTCAAACAGAAATGTACGAAGGAATAAAAAGAATGTATTTTGTTTGCATCCCTCGATGCGAACAAAATGACAAAATATAGATTTACATTTAAAATAAAAAGAATTATATTTTTCTTGCATTTCTCAATGCAAAAAAAATGTTTAAATAAAAAGAGAAATATATTTTGTTTGCATCCCTTGACGCGAACAAAGTATTGAAATAAAGATTTACATTAAAATTTATATTTTTATTTGTGTTTTCAAGACACAAATGAACTTGAAACAAAACTTACTTTTTTTATTATTTATTTATTTACATTTCCTAATGTAAATATCACTTGAGAATAAAACTTACCTTTTTATTTATATTTTATAATGTAAATATTACCTGAAAACTAAAACTTATTTTATTATTTGCATATTATAATGCAAATGAGACTTGAAAACAAAACTTACATTTTTGTTAACATTTCATGATGTGAATATAACTTGATGATAAAGCTATTTTTATTATTTGCATACTATAATGAAAATAGAACTTGAAAATAAAATTTACATTTTTATTTGCACTTTATAATACGAATATAACATTGAAAATAAACTTACCTTTTCATTTGCATTTTATAATGCAAATACAACATAAGGATAAAACCTACTTTTTATATGCAATTTACAATGTAAAATAAAAAGTACATTTTTATATGTAATTAGAAAGGGGATTTGCAATAAAATTAAAACTTACATTTTTATATGTAATTTATGGTGGGATATATAATTGTAAAATAAAGTTTACCTTTCTATATGTAGTAAGAAATTGAAAATTCGCATTGATATTAAAATAACACTTTTGTAAAGATATCGCATTTGAATAAAAAGATAATTTTTGTCGCTTTTGCTTTTTAGAATAAAAAAAAAAAACATATTTTGTCACCCTTTTCTTTTTAACATAAAAAAAAGGGTCATTTTGTCGCTTCTTCTTTTTAACATTAAAAGAACATTTTTATGTCATGTTTCTTTCTAGCACTAAAAGAAGCATCTTTGTTGTTTTTCCTTTTAGTAATAAAAAGAACATTTTGCTTTCATTTCTTATGATAATATTTTATCGTCATTTTGAATGCGGTAAAATTAGAATTGTTAATGTTGAATATTTTATCGTCATTTTGAATGCGGTAAAAATAGAATTGTTAATGTTGAATATTTTATCGTCATTTTGAATGCGGTAAAAATTAGAATTGTTAATGTTGAATATTTTATCGTCATTTTGAATGCGGTAAAAATTAGAATTGTTAATGTTGAATATTTTATCGTCATTTTAAATGCGGTAAAAATAGAATTGTTAATGTTGAATATTTTATCGTCATTTTGAATGCGGTGAAAATAGAATGGTTAATGTTGTCATTTTATCGACATTTTTGGTGCGATAAAAATAGACAATGTTAGTGATTCATTTTTATCGACATTTTTGGTGCGATAAAAATAGTCAATGTTAGTGATTCATTTTATCGACATTTTTGGTGCGATAAAAATAGACAATGTTAGTGGTTCATTTTTATCGGCATTTTTGATGCGATAAAAATAGCAATGTTAATGTTACATTTTTATCATCATTTTAGATGCGATAAAAAGAATACATATTTTTGTGTTACATTTTATTGTCTTTCTAGAGACAATAAAAAGCATAAAATTAAAGAATTACAATTTTATGTAAAATTGCTTTCATTGAAAAGAATAAATATAGAAGACGAGATTTTTGCTGTTAATAATAAACAATGAAAAAGGGAACATTTACATTTTGATGTAAATAAACAATAAAAAGAAAAAAATTACATTCAAAATGTAAGTTAGAATAAAAAGGACATTTTGTTAAATAAAAAAACTGTAAATTACAATAAAAAGTATAGAAATAAAGGTCACATTTTTATTGACCGTTTATAGGCAATAAAAGAAATATAAATAAAAGAGACATTTTTATCGTCGTGTTATATATTGTGTAATACGCTTCCATAGACAAGTTACCCGACTTGTGTATGTGATTGGGACGATAATTTTCACACATCGCCCAAGTGCACAAATTAGTTTATCATTTGCTTGATTGGTTGAAAACCCCACACGGGTGTTGGGATGAAAATTCACATACACTAATCCCAATATTTAGTTGTATGTTGATCGTTAGATCGACAGGCTGTGATGAGCGTTATTATTTAACTTTAACGCTTACACAGTGGAAATTACACTTTGGATGTAATGGATGACTTGATGATTATACTGTTATTGTCATATATATGATGTGTGTGAAATCCTTATAATCCAAATTATATGGTAAATGTTTGAGTCGCATTTCGATTCAAGTGTTCTCTTAAATAAGACTATTTTTACATTAGAAATCCTTTTTATATTAAGTGCATATATTTTTCGTAATATATTTTTAATCAACTATATGTTAAACAAAGAATATTTGTAAAAGATAAAGATTTGTAAAATAAAGAATACTTCTCATTTAGAATCTTTTATATAAAGAATATTTTTATGATTATTTTAAAATATGTTTTTAAAGGGGTTACCAGCGTTTGCAATTATATTTTGTGATATGAAATAAATTGAGATGTGAAGTGGGTTTACCGTGGACGATGTTTTAAACGACATCTATCCTTTAATCCAATTTGCATTTAAATTATTATTTGGAACTTATAAATCTATTTTATAGAATTAAAAAGACATTTTCTATAAATCAAGTTTTTCAACTAATATATCAAATAGGAATTAAGTGGAAATTCTATTGGTAATAATTGAGATGGGCTTCTGTAAAAGAAGACCGATATTATATATGGAATTTAAGAGGCTTTGCCGTTATTCCATTTATACTATTAGTCTGATACATAAATCTATATCGATTATGTATTGATTGGATTTCTGTGGAATTCCATATTTTTAGAAATTGATTTATAGATTTTATTTTAAATATTTATCTTTGATAAAATTAATGAGAGTCTTCTAAAATGAATATCTTATTAAAAGAATATTCTGAGTTGGGATGTGACGAAATGTGTGATTTTCCAATATTTGTTTTTAATCCCAAATTACGCAAGTTATTCAGAAAGACCGGGTTTAACCCATTCTGAATAATCAACACGACGATCAAGAGTCGAAGACGAAGACGATGATTGAAGACCGAAGGTTTTCACATCGTTGGGATGATGGCGACTGGTATCTTGAATTGGGATTGGCCTTCCAAGGCAAGGTATTTGGTAATGATCGTCCAAACGCATTTGGAGATCGACGGACACGATGTTTCACTCAGACCCAGAGCGGACTTGTAAATGGATTGCGTGTCTGACATTGTATTCTTTTCTACTGTATTTGTTGAACGCTACTAATTATATATTTCTGTTTGGTGTTTAACACCCTTCTCTAAGACGTATGAGCTTGGAGGTTATATATATATTGGTAGATGATCAATGATATGGTAGAGTCTGACAATGTGGCATGCTAAGATGCAATTGATCAAGGCTTTGTTGAAAAGCAGGCCTTGTGGTTGATGATCAAAGCACAGTCTATTTAGGCATAGCTTTGTGTATATCGTGACTTCGCGAGCCTCACAGCCCGGTAGAGTCTAAAACGGGAGAAGGGAACGCAGGGAGTGCGCACGTTTCTTTCTAGCTAGAGTGGTGCCAGGGACCTACCAGCGCTGGCATTTATTCATTGTGGTTGTTGGATTTTTCGAGGCCTCGGTTTATGCGGTCGCCACTGGCCGTATTATAGGTCCAAAAGGACCGGGGAGCGTGTGTTCAGGAATTGCCAATCCATTAAGCGTTAACGTATGGACCGGCCCTGCAGGATCCAAGGGTTGGACAGAGTACCAATCCTGGGGCATTGCTAGAGTGTCTCGAATCGGTAAGGATCTCCTCCCTAGCCTTGACTCAGATGGAAACCCAAATTTCCAATACGACATCACACGATTTTGATTGTATACCTATATATGGCGACATAGTGGGATGGGGCACTCATGCCGTCTAGGATTGATATATTTACTTTGATGTATTTCAAATTGGCTGCACACTATTATTATGTAATACCGTGTTTCTCGTATCAAGCATCTTTTGATCATTATAAGGTAAAACCCTATCCTCCGGTTTGCGTTGCATTGTGTGATGGGACTTGGGTCTTATAATGGTTTCATTTTTCTAAAAAGGCATTGCGTTAATTGACGATTTACTTTAGTCATGCACTGGCAATCCATAGGAGAAAACATGTTCCGCGAAAGTGGCGTGGTCCTGTGATTAGCATTATTATATTATATAGGTTAAGTAGAATTCTCACACCAGTCCCACGACTGACCTGTAGTTTGTTTCACTTTGCAAACTCGGGTGCCCTCTTTCCACACGGGCAGTCGAGTAGCTTATTTGACAGATAGATAAAACAAGATCCTGGATTGAAGATTGAAGCTGTGGCCATAGTGTTGATAGCCTTCCGCTGAGATTAGTTCCGCTGCAATGTATTTAATTTAATTTAAATGTTTCTTCCGCTGTATTATTTATCGATGTACTCTGATATATTCTGTACTCTGATGTAACATTTATTATTGATGTTATAAAAGTCTGTGTTTTTGTTCTGATGTGTTGTATGCCCAAAGTTAAAGTATTCGTAGATTTTCACCTTTTGGGTCAGACCTGTGTGGTTTATGGTCGATTCAAAGGGCGGGAATTTACGGGTCTTTACACCCGATGTTCCCGGTACAAAGGAGGTTATGGCGAATTTTTCCGGGAATTTAAGGAGATAGAATATTTTTAAGATAATTTGATAGTTAGAAATCAACATATCGATATATATAGAAGTCGATAAGAAAACGAACATAGAAATAGAATAGTATAATCAAAAAGGAAGTATAAGAATAAAATCTAGTAAGAATAGAAAGAAAAAGTGTACACGTGTTTAAAGGTAAAGAAGTAGTTGTATGTTATTGATTGTTCGAGTAAGTAGTCATGTCTGTTTTGACGTTATAAATGTTATTCAGTCAAGGTCTGAGAGGTAGTTATACCCCAACTTGATTGATTTCATTATTAACAAATGAACAGTAAGATTTCAGGCTCGAAGATCAATGTTAGATAAGAGTTAATTGAATATAGTATTTGGGTTGTCGTAACGATGTTTTACACAACATCTGTTTTAACCCAAATAAGTGTAAGCTGGGAAATAGAATAATAAATATTTCCTAAATATAGGAATAAACGAGATTGGAAAAGAGCTAAGTAATTGGAATATTTTCCAATTATAAGTAACATATATTTTCTAAAGTTTAGAAAATAAAAGAAGGCGATATATGGAAATGTTTTCCAAATAACGTATAAGGCCAATATGGTTATTGAAAATATTTGGTTAACAAATATTGATAAGAAATAGAGAAGAGATTTAATTAATGGAATATTAATTAAAGGTTCAATGATTGTTGGATGTTTGGATGAACACTTGTTTTATTCGATAGTTAAATCATTGACTATCGAAACACTTGTTTTTATTCGATAGTTAAATCACAGACTATCGAAGTTTTGACCATCGTTGTCAACATGGAGTGACCGGTTGGATTATTATCCGAAGAACCACTCCGTATTGGCAGTAGCGTGCGAATCAGATTATATAAAGATAATCGAAGACGGAGTAGAGTGCAAGGACTTTTTCTATTAATAGAAATATTGCCTTCAGTTCATCCTGTTCTTGGGTGACGTGTATGGATGAATGTCTGACAGAGTATTTACAGAAAGGTCACGTACATTGATTTCTTCAACCGTACCAAGAGTGGAAGCGGAGAAGGAAACTTCTTTTAGCTAACACGTAATGTACTGTTGAGGACGTCAATCGGTGATTTGATGGATTTGACGATGTGGTATTCGAAGTGAATCTGGTGTGATGATAAAGCGTAACCTCTGGCCTCACATCCGGTAAATGACAGAAATCGGGCATGCAGCATGGCTATGTAGGTCGCACCTATTAGAGTGTATAATCACCTGATCTAGAGTTTCATTTATTTCTAAAAATCTATTGTCGATGTTGTCCCATTCGGGAAACGGTTGCTAATCCCAATCGTTGGTGATATACATTCGATACACTCAAGCGAAATGAGTGGTCGGTCATGTGTGGCTGAGTTGCAAGATGTTCTTGTTGAACTCGGTGTATTCTCCTCTAGAGATACACCAGCGGAAGGTGGTTCCATACCTTGTCATAGTTGAAAATCCATTACCCAATACGTGCTTGCGGTTTTGATTGTATATTATATATGTGGAACGTGAGATGCAAACGTTCCAGTAGATTGTATTTACTTGATTTAGACACTATTATAATATCAAAGGAGTTTTGATATAAAGTTATCATTCCTTCAAAGGGATTTTGAAAGTTAAATCAAGTGTTTGGATTCTCATAAGGGAAAAACTCGTTCCGTGTTATACGGCGTGGTCTTATGAGATATCATTTAGTTTCTGAAACTGTTTTAAACTGTTTACTCATACCAGTCCCATGACTGACCCAGAGTTTATTTGTTTTATTCTACCTAAACTCTTGGGTGCTTAAATTTGTACGGGCAGTCAAGTAGATCAGGATTTTACAGATCTATCTAAAGGAGCTTGGAGCAGGAGGCTTCAGCGTTAGTTATATAGAGTTTTGTTCCGCTATGTTGTAAGTGTTGTACTCTGATAAGTGTATGTTATACAGTTAAGATTTTTGTATTTCAAAGATATGATATATTTTATTTTGTTCCGCTGCGATGTGAGATTCTGTGTTGTTATTTCGGTTCTTCTTCTACATCATTCTTCTAAAAAAAAATGTTTCGTATTTTCGTGATATTTGGGTTGGACGTATGATGTATATAGTCAACTCTGATGTTACGGATTTGCGGGTCATTACACCATTATATTTATAATCTTACTCGATTATAATAACAACCAATATACCTCATATATTATAAATCCAATATATATCAAATATACTTTGGGTAAAATTATTTCATTTACCCTCTTTTCAAAACATACCATGACGGTTCATCGTATTCGAGTGTTTAGAAGCTCCTACCGATAAAGTGGATTAAACTGATCGACCAGAACCCATAAACAACTCAACCAATAAATCTCCATAATATAAAACAATTTTATATTGAATAACAAATACGCTCTCGTATATATACACTCAAACTCAATCTAGGGTATTACTAACCCCATCTCTACCGAGTCATGCCATAGAGCCAAGGTAATTCACTTAACTTAAGCTCTGATACAAACTGTAACGACCCGGTTTTGAGCGACTTTGGTTACCCGATATACAACACATATCGACTAACCAAACATCGAAAAAACCTGGTAGTTAATGAAAGAAATTAGAGGGTGAGAATAGAAAAGATAGAAACTTAGAATAGAAGAAGAAGAAGACAACAACAACATCAGAGTAACACGAACTTCACAGCGGAACGAATAAAATATAACATAACTTTGAAATAAAAGATCGTACTTGAATATACATATCATTATCAAGTACAGCACTTACAACACAGCGGAATACTAATAGCTATATAATCCTGAAGCCTCCTGCTCTAGCTCTTCAAGTATCTGTAAATCCCGACAACTTGACTGCTCGTACAAAATTGAGCACCCAAGAGTTTAGGGAAACAAAACAAAATAAACTCCGGGTCAATCATGGGACTGGTGTGAGTAAAACAGTTTTAAACAGTTTGAGTAAGTAAACGATATCTCATAAGACCACGCCGCATAACGGAATGGGTTTTTCCCTTATGAAAATCCAAAATATCTTTATATCAAAACCTTTGGATATTATAATAATGTCTATCAATCACAATATAATAATCATCTAGCAGAAACGCTTTCGTCTCACATTCTACATACATAGTATACAATCAAAACCGCAAGCACGTATTGGGTAATGGATTTCCAAATATGACAAGTATGGAACCACTTTCCGCTAATGTACCTCTAGAGAGGAATACAATGGGTTCAACAAGAACATCTTGCAACCCGGCCACACATGACAAACCACTCATTTTGCTTCAGTGTATCGAATGTATATCACCAACGGTTGGGATCAACAACCGTTTCCCGAATAGGACATTATCAACAATAGATTTTTAGTAGTAAATGAAAACTCTAGATCAGGTGATTATACACCCTAATAGGTGCGACCTACATAGCCATGCTGCTTGCCCGATTTCTGTCATTTACCGGTCGATGAGGCTTGAGGTTATGCTTTATCATCACATCAGATTCACTTCAAATGCCACATTGTCAGATCCATCAAAATCACTAATTTGACGTCTACAACCATACATTACGTGTTAAATAAAAGAAGTTTCCTTCCCCGCTTCCACTCTTGGTACGGTTGAAGAAATCAAGGTACGTGACCCTTTCTGGAAATACTCTGTCAGACATTCATCCATACAAGTCATCCAAGAACAGGATGAACCGAAGGCACTATTCAGTACATCCATCTTAGGCACTGTTATCTAAGACTTATACAATAGCCCTTGCATTTTACTCCGTCTTCAATTATCTTTGGCATATATGATTCATATTGCTTATGCCAATACAGAGTGGTTCTTTGGATAATAATCCAACTGGTCTCTCCATATTAACAACGTTAAAATGGTCTAATCTTTGATAGTCTGTGATTTAACTATCAAAAGAAAACTCGTGTGCAAACAACGATATTATTTCCAAGTGGAAATTATATCGATCAACCATCATTTAACATTCATCTCTTTAGTTCATTAATTTACTTATCTCCTGTTTCCATATATCCTAAATTCTTATTTCTATTATCAGAAACATTTCTGATTCTTACTTGGAAAACATTTCCAAAACTCCTTTTCGATCAAACCTTACCATTCCTTAGTTAAGAAGGAAGTAAATCAAGTTGGGGTATAATTACCTCTCAGACATTAACTGAACAACGTTATAACTTCAAAATGGTCAAGTTTATCTTTTAAATCTTTTAACAACTTCTTTACGTAACTCTCGGATTCTCTTTACGAATCCTTTGAAACCATTGATTATAATGATAACGTTATAATCCCTACTTTTGAAATATCTAATTTAAATTATAACTCTTATTCTTTTAATGTGAATAATTAACCTAACGACTAATTTTTTTATAACTAAATAAATCTTGATTTAAGAACTGGAAAGTATAAGTACTTTCTCGAATTTGATATAATCGAATTCGCCGATATACTCTCTTCGAGAAATCTCTATTTGATTAACTCTCCTTCGAATAACCTATATTCGATAACTCTTTCTTTTCAAATATCTTATATTTGAAAATCTCACTTTCGAATAAACTATATTCGATAATCTCTTTTCGAATAACTCTTATTCGATAACTCTTACTTCGATTAATCTATAATCGATAACTCCTTTCGGTGAAACTAACATCGATAACTACTTTCGCTGAAACTAACATCGATTAACTCCTTTCAATGAAACTAACATCGATTAACTCCTTTCGATGAAACTAACATCGATAACTCCTTTCGATGAAACTAACATCGATTAACTCCTTTCAATGAAACTAACATCAATAACTCCTTTTGATGAAACTAACATCGATTAACTCCTTTCGATGAAACTAACATCGATTAAATCCTTTCGATGAAACTAACATCGATAATTCCTTTCGATGAAACTAACATCGATTAACTCCTATCAATGAAACTAACATCGATTGACTCCTTTCGGTGAAACTAACATCGATTTACTCCTTTCGGTGAAACTAACATCGATTAACTCCTTTCGATGAAACTAACATCGATAAACTCCTTTCGATGAAACTAACATCGATAACTCCTTTCGATGAAACTAACATCGATTAACTCCTTTCGATGAAACTAACATCGATAACTCCTTTCGGTGAAACTAACATCGATTAACTCCTTTTGCTGAAACTAACATCGATAACTCCTTTCGATGAAACTAACATCGATTAACTCCTTTCGATGAAACTAACATCGATTAACTCCTTTCGATGAAACTAACATCGATAACTCCTTTTGGTGAAACTAACATCGATTAACTCCTTTCGTTGAAACTAACATCGATAACTCCTTTCGGTGAAACTAACATCGATTAACTTGACTAATCTTAACTCGACTTGATTAACTCGACTCGACTAACTCGACTTGATTAACTCGACTTACTTGGTTCGACCAATTCGATTCGATTAACTTGGGTCGACTAACTTGGTTCGACCCACTCGATTAACTCAACTTATTTAGCTTAACAAAATTATCAACTCGGTCAACTCGATTACTTAACTCGATTCACTTATCTCGATTCACTTATCTCGATTATCCTAACTCGATGACTCCACTTGATTATCTTAACTCGATGATCTTAACTTGATAATCTTACTCTAATCGATTTACTTATTTTAAATCGTTTTACTCAATTTGATTAACTCTAACTGGTCAACCCTAACTGGTCAACCCTAACTGATCAACCCTAACAGTTTATTTAGTTCAAAATATCGATGTTAAAATTGATGCTTCTTCTTTATATAAGTCCTGACTTATATATCCCATTTATCCACTGATAAATAATTGCTTAATATATAAATATCATTTATAAATTAATCTACACCATTTATTTGTTTTCCCCATATATAAGTTCTGACTTATATATATATATATATATATCCAAAGATAAATATTTCCTTTTATAATTTATTTGTAAATGGTTTTACAAATATCCCTTTATATTATCTCTATTTATTTTCTAAATAAATATTTCCTTTTCATCTTGTTTTACAAACATTTTCCCTTTTATTTTTTTTACAAATATTCTCCTTTATTATTTGTTTTCACAAGTATTCTCCTCTTATGTCTGTTTATTTATTTCCTAAATATTCCCCTTTTATCTTTATTCTATTTTCTGAATAAATATCCCTTTTTAATTTCTATTTACTTTCTAATAAACATTTTCTTAATACTTCTATTTACTTTCTAAGTAAATAATCATTTACACTTCTATTTACTTTCTAAGTAAATAATCCCTTTAAAATATCTTATTTATTTACCAAATAAATAATCCATTAAAAATGTCTTATTTATTTATCTATATAAATAATTCACTTTATAAATATTTTATCTTTTATAAAATCCTTTGATTTTATAAATAATTCCTTTTCAATATAATATTGAAAATCTCCTTTTATAATTATTCTATTTATTTTCCCAATAAATATTCCTCTATATTAAATCTCATGATTTTATAAATACATTATTTTTAAAATATTTCCTTTTATAAAATAGGTTGATTTTATAAAACTCTTTGATTTCAATATACATTGAAATATTTCTTTTTACATCCCAGGGTCTCTTATGATATTTAAAATATCGAATAACAATGATCAATATCATTCTAACATACATAATCGACAACAGATTATATATCACATCATATATCACAATACATGAACATAACAGTATTATAAATATTAAGGAGTCTAGTTGGACACCTACAACCTGTTTCCTTGTATCACAGATGTTAAACAACACGAGTATAAAATATTCTGATAAACCAAATCAATATTCGATTAACGATTTATATATATATATATCGTTATCGATGATTTCAATCAATACACAAACAATTCAACCAAACAGTTAACACACAACAATCAGTCATCATTTATCAGTTCTAAATATACATTATCAAAATAGAACTGTTCAGAATTGGTGAGTTTTACTCACATTGGACTATCATCGTTAATTAAAGATAATTGTCGTTGATTCGGATTGGACAATTTATTTTGCCATAAATTGTAACAAGCTCGGATTCACTCCCAGTCAGCTCCATGGTGTACCCACCGTCCATACGATCCTGTCGGATCTTGTTTCGTCCTATTTCGATCACGTATGTAAAAGATATCAACATTCAAAGTTTATACATTATTTAAATAAAACAAAAACATGGATTTATATATTCTAAATGGACCTTACCCTAAATCTCTCACCGTCCCAGCCCAATACCAATTAAAAACCCACCCGCTTCGTTCTTTCTCCCCCAAATTTCCCGTCGCGACCTGCTATTTTCTTTCACCCAAAAACCGATCCTCTTCAATCCCAAATACCTCCCTCATCGATCATCTATTCTCCAAACGGATTCCACCATTGAGTTCCCCTTCGAAAACCGCTCCTCTCTATGCCGTCCACCCTGAACTCGCACGCACTACACAGATCTCGTTCTCCAGGCATCATCGACGGCTATAGTAACCAAGCGACAAGGAACCTCACCGAAACCCACCAAACAATCACCACCAGATGCGGTTTTGACCGCTTATCGCAAAACTCAGCGTGAAATCCTCAAACGATCCTTCCATTCTCCGATTTCATGAACCCTAACCTTCGCTGTTATGAAACCAGCGGCAAAAGAGGGACGTCGATCCCAGTAAAAGGCACATCAGATCGAAGACAACCCTTCTGCGATTTGGAATACATACGTATTTTGATTTGTGGGATTTTATTTCTATTTTCTTTGATTTTCTTTCTTTGAATCTTACTGTATTTGTTGTTTGCTGGAAAATATGAGTGATGCGGCTGAAGAGGAATTATATACCGAGGTCATATAATTTATGTGGTTGAAAACATGAATGGGTGGCTTGATTCTAGGCCTTAGAAAGGATTTAGATATTTTTATTTATCATTTTATATTTGTTTTAGTCCTTCTAAAAATCTGTGATCACACACGATATCTAAAAATCATAGACATTTGCATGTAGCTAGAACTCGACATTACGGCCCCAACGAAACTGTTTTCGTCGAATTCCGACTCCGTATGCCCACACAACGTATTTTTAAAGGTCAAAATATCGACTGTTTCTTACATTAAAAATCGGTACGGCCACATAATGACTCTAAAAATCACAAAACTTGGAATCTAACAATAATTTGACATTGCGGATCCAACAAAATTGGTTTCATCAAATTCTGAGGTCGTTTGCAAAACTGGCTATTTTTAAATATCTAAATAGACCATTTAAATATATAAATATATTTAAATATAATTAAATATAATATTAATAAATTAATATTATCGTATATATTCACAACGGAATATCATACAGTTCCACTGGGATTTATGACTCGATATAAAAATCCCTGTTTGAATCGATATTCAATTTATTATGAAACTCCTTTTATAAATATAAATAAATCATTATAAATTATAAAGGAATTCCATAGCGACTTTTCAAGAATTTGATTTGGACGTAAATCAAAATCTATACGAAGAAATCCCGATTTTTCTCTTCCACGAGAAAAATATACTCCACCGGCTCCTAACATTTCTTGTTTCACAGAAATCCGATTTAAAACGGCTCCTGTATACTCGTTTAAAGTTCGAATCGCCCATTCGCGAACTGTCGCGCCATTTCGAGCTCGATTATAATTATAATATAATTTATACGTTCAACGATTGTTATTTAAATATATTCGTTATCATAATTCAATTCTAAACTGAATATATATATATATATATTTGAATTGCCCAATTCACACCATATCGCCATTTCAGCCAATTCTGATTATTTCAGAATTATATATATTATTTAATTATTATTTAAATTAAATATTCACTATAAATAAATCCAAAGATCATTTGAATTTCTATTAATCACCTTTTAAATAATTAAATAAATTAATTATTATACCACTGAAATGCGGGTCATTACAGTTATTGGGTTTAAAATAAGAAGAAGAAGAAAGAAGGAAACAAATACATAATCTCGCAGCGGAAGGACGAAATATAATAAATAAATAACAGTTCATGAAGCTGTTAAAAACACACATTTGATTATATTTACACAATTTATCAGAGTAAATTAACATACAACATAACAATATATGCAGCTGAATAATAATTTTAATACGTCTATTGAGCTCCATCTTCATCTTCATAGTGGAATCTTCGCTAACTGTAACTTGGTCTGACCCGAGCGTATTGCAAAAAAAAGAAACATAACAAACACTCGGATCAGAACTAAATCATTCTCATATTAGTTAAATCAAATTTCATGCACTAATATGAGTGCAATAACTTAAGAGATGTTACGGGAATTTCCATCTCTTAAGGATCCGTCAAACTAGTACTATATAATATGATATTATAATAATGTCTATGGTTAAATATAACATAATAAAATAGTGTAAGCGGGATTACCATTATTACCCTTACACCGTTTATACCATTGCCGTACAGTTTGCATATAACACATCAGTACGTCAGCGGATAGGGATGCGCCGTGATACGACAGCGTTAAATCAAAATCGTAGGGGGCTCGATCAGGATAAATATGACAACACATCGAGGCAATACCCATCAGTAGTGATTCTACCGGATTGCGGACCCAGACCGGTGGTAACGCATAGCCGCAACTACGCCCACCAAGACATACCCCAAAATCAAATTAAAGGCGCCAATCAATCACAAAGTATATATATGGTATCGAAGAAGTATGCCTGCTCAGAGTAGCTAACTCAATTAACCTGGGTATGGCTCCTATTTTAGTCATTTTAATTATGACCCGATGGTCAAGGCTATCCATTATCGTTCTCTTTCTTCAAATCCAGTAATCGCCTCCAAATCCATCAAACACCATTTCTGGAACTCCACCGCGTACACAGTTTTTAAAGTGGTTTTGGGTATTGGCAGAGAGTCTGACAATATCTGATCCCGGTCTCTTTAACAACCAATCGTTTAAATTTTCACACCGGTCAGTTCTTTTACATTTCAAGAGGTTCGTACTTCATATCTAAATATCAAATTTTTCACAAAAATCATGTAACAACCCGAAAATCTGGGTCAGTTTGAAATTTTTATTTTGGCAGTTTTGGCGAATTTTGATTATTTAAAATGAATTATTTTAAATAATATCGACGAGAAATTTATTTTGAATAAAATTCAATCGTATATAGTTATATAGATCGACGATAGAATATTAACATTTTTATATAATTATAAATAGAATTAATATGGCGCGGTAGTTCGATAATTCGATTTCAAGCTTCAAATGAATGTACCGGGTGCAAAACAATTCGGATTTAAGTGAAATCAAAAACATTAGGATCTAATTGGGAATATCTTTCCAACGAATCCGACAAATCGAAATTTCATAGCGGGAATCAAAAGATATGTCTAGTTGAAAATTCTGAATAGTCGCTATGGAATTCAGGCCCTTAAAAATGGACATTTTGCAAATGACCTCGGATCTTGACGAAACCAGTTTTGTTGGGTCCACAGTGTCAAATTATTGCTAGATTCCAAATTTCATAATTTTTCGAATCAATATGTGAGCGTGGCAAAGGAAAACGCGTTTGACCAGTTTCAGTTGATTTTAATCGACTGGAAAATGACCATTTTTCATACGATCTCAGAATTCGACGAAACTAGTTTTGTTAGGACCGTATCGTCAATACGAAGTTAGAAAATATTTTTATGGAATTTATAGAGTTGTTATGTGACCACGGTAATTTGAAATGTACGTTTAAAATTCAATATATAGATTTAAATGTAAATTCAACGGAAACTGATTGTAACGATCAAATCAGCTTACGATATATATCCCATTGTGTTCGGAATGGGGGTAATCAGCTAGAGGCGACAGTCGTTGGGCTTGATTTGGGATTCGAATTAAAAGTCAACTTATTAGAAAAAATATATTATTAAATTATTAAATATATATTTTTAAAAGCCCCTCCCCCTTTTTAGATCGTTCAGTTAAAAGCTGTTGCCCCTATTCCTCAAAACCCAATTACAATCCCGCCACCACCCTAACAAACCCCTCCGCCCTGCCCTGGCGACGCCGCGCCCAAGTCCGGCCTCCAGCCAACTCCGGCGGACTCCCTCCCATCCCCCATCGACACCTTCTCCCTCCCCTCTCCGGCCACATCGAGCTCCATAGCTCAAAACCCGAGGACCCTAATCCAAGCTGACCGCCGCTGCCTCCTTGACCGGACCCCCCACCGACTGCACCTCCCACCGCCGCCATCCCGACCAACCCCGACCTCAATGAACCCCTCTGGCCAAAAAAAAAAAAATTACCCAATTTTATCTCCTCCTTCGCATCTGTTACTCCCCCCGCAAGCCACCCCATCAACGTTGGTAGCGCCTGCAGCCACCCACCAGCTCGCTCCGACCACCAACAGCGACTGCGAACTCTTCTCACTCTCCGTTCGACCATTGTGAGTTTTATTCCTGTTTTAATTTATTTATACAAATAGAAAAAAAATCTGATTTTATATTCTGGTGAGGAGCATTGTAAAAAGTAAAAATATGATTTTTATATTTTTAAAGTATTAAAAATATGATTTTTATATTTTTTAAAGTATTAAAAATATAATCTTTATTATGTAGAAAGTGGAAAAATATGATTTTTATATTTTTAAAGTATTAAAAATATGATTTTTATATTTTTAAAGTATTAAAAATATAATCTTTACTATATAGAAGATGTAAGAATATGATTTTTGTTTATGAAGAGAATTAAAAATATAATTTTTACATGATACGAATATTAGAAATACCATCTTTATATGTGTAGACAAATAAAAAGGTGATTTTTATAATGATAAGTTTGAAAAGGAGAAATCTTTATAGTTGAAAAGGCGAGATCTTTATATAGAAAATAACGATGTAAAAATATAATTTTTATCTATTTGATAACGTAGTAAAAATTCGATTTTTATATATTGAATAGCGAAGTAAAAATTCGATTTTTCTATATTGAATAGCGAAGTAAAAATTCGATTTTTATATATTGAATAGCGAAGTAAAAATTCAACTTTTTTTATATATATTGAATAACGAAGTAAAAATGTGATTTTTACATATGTAGAGAATACGGGCAAAGAAAGTGACAAAGGGCGATAACGGCGAAGATTTCTGTAAATGAAGTGTCATGAAGTTGGATAGCTATCGGTGAGAATTTCTCACCTTTCAATTTCTTTTTCTAGTTATATAAATATATACTAGGATGCAGACGGTGTTTAGTAGCACCTGACACAATCGTCCACAGACCATGGACTTGTTTGTTTTGATTGCAAAAATTAGTTAGATTATTTGATTGAAATTGAATTGTTTGGTGAAATGAATTGATTTGATTGATGTGTGAATGGCGTGGGCCTTCACTAGACCGGGGATAAGGCTAGGCCTTTTCCCGTTTCGAGTATCGTGCCGTTATGCCGCCGAAATTTTCTAAAATAAGTTAGAAAATAAAAATACCATTTTATTTAAAGAATGAAATGAATAGAAATTCATATGTTAAAATAAAATGTTTTATCGTTAAAAATACAATTTTTAACGTGAATATGAATATAGTGAATGTGAATAAATAAATATTCATTTACAAACCGGACGGTTTGTTTATGTACACCGATTTGACTGACATTGATTGGGACGATAAATTTTACACATCGCCCAACTGCACAACTAAAATCTGTGTTTGATTGTTTGAAACCCCACATGGGTGTTGGGATGAAATTTGAAGTTCACTCATCCTGATTGATTAAATATGTCGATCGATTGATTGACAGGCTGTTATAAGCGTTAGATATCTATATTTGATGCTTATACAGTGTAGTGCACTTTGGTTGATGGTTGATTATTTTTCAATGCTATTATATGTGTGTAATGTATGAAAATCCATATAATTAACATTATATGGTGATTGATTGGGCCTCATTCCAATTTAGAAAATAAAGAATAATATAAAATAAAGGTTCATGTGTTGACAGTACTCATCCATTGAGATTGGTCATGTGTTGAACGAAATATTTTAGTAATAAAATTTACATCTTTATCAATATAAAATAAAGGTTCATGTGTTGACAGTACTCATCCATTGAGATTGGTCATGTGTTGAACGAAATATTTTAGTAATAAAATTTACATCTTTATCAATATAAAATAAAGGTTCATGTGTTGATAGTACTCATCCATTGAGATTGGTCATGTGTTGAACGAAATATTTTAGTAATAAAATTTACATCTTTATCAATATAAAATAAAGGTTCATGTGTTGACAGTACTCATCCATTGAGATTGGTCATGTGTTGAACGAAATATTTTAGTAATAAAATTTACATCTTTATCAATATAAAATAAAGGTTCATGTGTTGACAGTACTCATCCATTGAGATTGGTCATGTGTTGAACGAAATATTTTGATAATAACAATTATTTTGAAAAAGAAATATTTGAAATAGAATATTTGAAAATAGAAATTTATGAAGCCATGTTGATTAGATTGACGCCATTTTGACGTGAACGATATTTATATCGATTTTATTCATTTTGAAATGAATTGAATTAAAAACGATTTCGAAATGAATTGAATTAAAAACGATTTCGAAATGAATTGAATTAAAAACGATTTCGAAATGAATTGAATTAAAAACGATTTCGAAATGAATTGAATTAAAAACGATTTCGAAATGAATTGAATTAAAAACGATTTCGAAATGAATTGAATTAAAAACGATTTCGAAATGAATTGAATTGAAAACGATTTCGAAATGAATTGAATTGAAAACGAATTCAAATTGAATTGAAAGCGAATTGAATTGTATTCAAATTGAATTGAAATTTGAATTGAATAGAAATGAATATTAAAACGAATTTATAAAGAAGAATTCAATTTTGATTTGAATTGAAAAGGAAGTTGAAATTGCTTTTGAAACGAATTTAAAACTATTTATATAATTCGTTTTAAATAGGAATCGACGAAATATATATTATATATATAATATAATGGCCTGAATAGAACGCGCCGCGCCGCGGCAGTTCGTGAATTTCGACCATTTATTTCAAACGGACATTACGGGAGATCCGACCGTCGGATTCTCCTGAAACCGGAACCGTTGGGTTCGTATCGAAAAGACCTTTCTAACGAATATTAGAAATTTGAAATCTAATAGTTGGATTTGGAATTATGTCCAAATCATATTTGAAAAAGGTCGCTGTAAGTGCAGTTCGATGGCCATTGATGGAAATCTACTGTACGGGCCTTGATAAAATTATATAAAATAGTAATAATTTGTGTAAAATCATAAGAAATGATTTAGAAAGGATTGGGATGGAAAACTCCATATTTGAAAAGATAAAAATAGATTTTTATCGAAATGAACTAGTTTTGAACTAGAAATATAATTCTATTTATTTTTAAATAAATAAATTGAATTTGAAAAGGGTTTTAAAAATAACCAGAATTTCCAATGATTGCATTGGAGTGGATTTGAATCGAAATTGTCTTCGGAATATTTCGATGTTGGAATTCGTGATTATACAGATGTTGTTATGGAAATTTGAAAGATATATATTTATATCGTTATTTCCAATACGACATTTGTTAATCGTAGAATTTGATATTGAATATAAGCCGATATATTTTCTATTCAGAGCCTTATATTGAATATCAAATGTGATTTGGGTTTGTCGTGAATGGTGTCTTCACTAACACTGTTCTTGAACCCAGTTGAGAAAAGATTAAATCTTTTTATTTAGATTTAATTAAATGTACCAATTAAATGATATTTAATTGGAATTGAATTGATATTGATTTTTGGGTTTATCGTGAACAGTGTTTTAAATAACACTTGTTCTTTAACCCGATAATTAATGGAATGATTTTTGGGTTTATCGTGAATAGTGTTTTAAATGACGCTCGTTCTTTAACCCGATAATTAATGGAATGTGACTTTGGGTTTATCGCGAACCGTGTTTTTAAATGACACTGATTCCTTAACCCAGTTGACGATTAAAACTAAGTGGAGTTTTAATGAATCTTTAATTAGATTGAAAAGATCGAGAATGGAGTATCACCAGTTTTGCTCCAGGCGATAGTTAAATCTTTAATTAGATTTGAACGTGAAATGGTAATTGAATTTACCGATAACACCGTGGTGTTAGATATGAAGTATTACCAGTTTTACTTCATGGGATAAATAGGTTGGGATTGGGAAATTAAAACAAATGATTACTTCGGTAAGGTTCGTTAATCCCGACTAGTTGAATCGAAATTCAAAAGAAGATTAAAGAATAAATTCAAGGAATTTATCTTGGATAAAATTAATGGGAACCTTTCCCTATAAATGTGAAATTTAGAAACTAACTGTCGGTTAGCCAAGCAGAATGGTTTTCTGGATATTGATCTGATGTTGGTTTCGGCCTTCGGGGTTAATATTTTGGGAATTATTCTCTTGATTAATTTACGGTTAGTGACTGATGAATTGGAATGAGGCGTATGTTGTGTTTGTGTAACACCTATTTAAAATATACGCGAGTTATTCGGAAAGACTGGGTTTATCCCATTCTGAATAACTGATACGACGATAAGTCGAAGATGAAGACGATGGTCGAAGACCGGAGGTCTTCACGTCGTTTGGGTGATTACTGATGATCTTGATTGGGTTGTACACCCAAGAAGATGGAAACGGTTGGTGATCGTCCAGACGTACTTGGAGATCGATGGATATGCGGGGTACTAGGTGCCTCCGGTTTCGTTCAGACCCAGAACGGACTTGTAAATGGACCGTGTGTCTGACATTGGATTTTAGTCCGTGTGATTGATCTCTATTAAATATATATCTGTTTGGCGGCGGAGAATTTATTCTTTTGCTTAACGCCCTTCTCTGAGACGTACGAGCTCAGGGGTTATATATTGATGGATATCAATCGCATGGAGTCAATTGCCTGTGTGGCATGCTAAGATGCAAATGATCAAGGCTTCTGTTGAAAAGCAAAGTCTTGGGGTTGATGATCGAAGCACGGCCTTTGTGGCGTAGCTTTGTGTAACGTTGATTCGCGAGTATCACACCCGGTATGAATCAAAAACGGGAGACGGACATCAGGGAGGACATGCGTTTCTTTCTAGTTAGGAGTGGCGTCAGTGCTTGAACTGGCTGACGAGTTTGACTCATGTGGATGTTGCTTATTATTACTTGCTGAAAAGCGAGGCGCCTCGTGATATCGGTTTCGGCCGATGCTTCTGGTCGGTTGACGGGCCAGGCTTACGCCCCAAAGGGCGGGGAAACGCAGTGTTCAGGCATAATAATCCACATCGGTGGACCGGCCCTGACGATCCATGGGGCAGTTGCGGCTGTTCCTGAGGCTCGGACTAGACAGTCTCGAATCGGTAGAGGATCTTGCCCCTAGCCTCGGTTCATACCATAAATGATAACCCAACTTCCAATACGACATTGCGGTTTTGATTGTAAACCTATATATGGCGACATAATGGCATGGGACGCTCATGTCGCCTATGATTTATATTTATGATTGAAATTGTTTTAAACACTGTACACTTATTATAGTATCAAATGATTTGTTTTAAACGTATCAAGCATTCTTTGGCTGTTATAAGGGAAAACCCTATCCCCCGGCTTGCGTTGCATTGTGTGATAGGACCTGGGTCTTATAACAGCTTCATTTTTCTTTATTTAGCATTGCGCTGTTTGTTTTATGCACTGGTATTCTTGGGAGGAAACCCGTTACGTGTTATACGGCGTGGTCCTATGATTTACCTAACTTTAAAAATAAAGATTAATAACTGTTTTAGTTCTCACACCAGTCACATGACTGACCTGGAGTTTATTGTTTTAACCTAAACTCTGGGTGCCCTTATTTTGACACGGGCAGCTAGTAGTTTTGGTTTTGCAGATTTATATTCACAGGATCCTGGTTTACAGCTGGAACGATATCCGGAAAGCTTTGTATCCGTATATCTCCTTCTAGTTATGTATTGTATTATTTTCCGCTGCGATGTATTTAAATGTAATTTAAATCTCTGATATTTCTGTGTAATATTTATTTGTTTATACTCTGTATATTCTTGTAATTTGATGCATTGTTGTAATATACAATGAAATGTTCTTCTGTATGCGTTCTGTTGTGGCTTGTTCTCCAACTATCCGCTCTTTCCTTTACGGGGAAGTTACGGGTTTTCACAAATCATTTCATTGTTCAAGAGAGAATATTATTCATCATAAAATCTACATTTCAACAAATCTAAAATCTTGGAACAATTCCAACTTTAAAATAATTTCAAATAGTTAAAAATATATATTATAAATAGTTTGAAATTAAATAATTTGTATTTAAAAAAGAATTTCAGATTTTACTAAATCTATAGGTAAAATATTAAAATAATTTATAAAATAAATAGTTAAATATTAAAATAGTTAATTTAAAATAAATAATAAAATAAATAGTTATTAGGTAAATAGCTTATAAAGAAAAAAATTATTATAAAAATAAAATAGTTTATAAAATGGTTTAAAAATACTATAGTTGGAATTAGAATCGTTTCTTTAAATTTAACCAATTGGAAATCATATTTCATTTTCAAATCAATCAACTAAATTTCGATATCTTGTTACAAAAGGATTTGACTTCCCATTTATATTTAAATTCAATTCAACATTTCAGTTATTACTATAAAACAAGTTAATTTAAAGTAAATATCAAAGATTCAATTTCGATAAATTTATATTTTATATTCAATCCAGTTTCAACTCCAGTTATCCACATTTATGAATCCTAAGAATTTAGAATTTTAATTTCAAGGGTTAAAGTTCAAATTTAAAGAAAATAGATTATTAATATCATTTATTTGTCTTTAAAATAAAATTTGAAAATTCAAGGTTGAAACAATTTTTATTTAACCAACCGGTGTCTGTATATAATTTTCTACCCTATGGCCAAGTAATACTTAAAATTTAATTTTTTAATATTTTGGGAAAGGATATATATCATTTCAATCCAAATCAAGGTCATAGGTATTTATCATTTCAACCTACGTTCTTAATTCATTTTAATGATTAATCCCGGTTTTATTCGATGCCCGTAACATCTTGGATAATGGTTGGGATCAATCAACAAAAATCAATAAATATATATAAACAATGTCGATAACAAGATGAATTACATATCAATACATTAAATATATAGTTTCAAGGCAACCATCAAAATCAATACATCTAAATAGTTCAATACAATGTCAGCTTACTAGTCATCAGGTATGAGGTTTTTTAAACAAGAAATTAATTCATAACCGTACAACTTATATCAGTAGTTAAATTAAATTATACAATCTATGCAGATTGAACATAATAATAAATTTAAACAATCAAACAGCAACCAAAGCAATCGTATCATAACATGAATTTAATTTAACTAACAATCGAATATTTTAGTTAGGTGTGAGTTGAACTCACCCTCAGTGGCACAGAAATAGAGACTGTAACAGAAAGGCGCAGAAATGAACGACACTGAAACTTCAACGAACTGGACAAACAAATTTCGGTCAAGACACGTAAAAATTAAGCAACGTTTGATTTCAAAATAAAACTTTTTTTAATAAGGCATGCATACTATATATGCAACGTTAGAAGGCCTGGACCATTTCATTTATGATATTCAGATTCCAACATTCGCATCTAAACTTACACAACTAAACTTTGTTTACATTCTCTCTTTAAAGTATATGCATGTATTCAACATGCGCATTGGATGGCAGCCATGTATCCAACATGCCATAGTTCCACGCATGAACTCTTTTTTTTTTTTAAATACTAATTTTCTCGTTAGAGGGATGATACGACAACTATTAAGCCTAATGAACTAAGTTCACAACATTTCTTTACATGCGCATATTCTGCTATCCAAACTAAACAAATGGCACAAAATATTGTTTCCTTCCTTTTAAATTGCACGTGCATGTATATATTTATCCTTATATATATATATATCTACATATATAGATTGCACTTTCCGGTACAAAATTTGGTTTTCATTCTTTCGAAAGTTCAACACACATGAATAGTAACATCCCAAAAATTTTCTATCACCTAGTATATGTACACAACAAGTTGCTATTGTTCCAAAGACTTGATATATATGCCATTATAAACATATTTTTACATGTAATAACGCATGAAATAAGAGGGTTAGCAACTCTAAATTATTTGTCCATGCTACAACAACTTAACAAACTTTGTTCCAGGTTTCAACTCATTCAACAATATCTACTTTTGGCAAAAAGAAAAAGAAAAAGAAAACTCCATGCGCCGAAGGAAAAGAAAAAGAAAACAACCAAACTTGAATGTTTAACACAACAATTTCCTAGGTGAGGTCATGACCATCTCGGCTATTGAAATTTATTTATTAAAAAAAATAGTTCAGTTCTTCACACAATGGGGAGGGAGAGTTGGTCGCTCCAGAATGAAGGGAGAATGAGTTAGTTGGCGATGACAAGCTTTGCTCACATTTTTTTTTACAGATGATAAACAAAAGAAAAATAAATTAAAACAATGAATTTAGAAGTTTACCTCATGTTATAATACGCCACGAGATCCAAGTTTGCAAAGAGGAGAAAAGTTTGAGGAAGAAAGAACAAATGGTTTCTCAACAATAGGAAAGAATGGTTGCATGGAATGACAATATAGAGATGAATCACCGAAAAAAAACAATCAATAGTCATGGCTATTCAAATGTATTTTTCCCTTTTTAATGTTAATTAATCACCTCAATTATGAATTTAATGCGCTAATGTGTCATTAGAGAAAAATTCTGATGAAGGAAATTATACGTAATGAAGAGTGGGCTGATGGGCTGAAATGAAATTTATTTTAATATATAGAAGATCAATAAGAGAATTAAACAATTATCCCATTATATTGATTCCTATTAAATTCCAATTTTTGATTGATTATCCAAATTCAATTTTAGTTCCAATTATAAATTAATTATGCCAATTTCATTCAAATACTTACATATTAATTTTTAATACTTACCAAAACAGACCAAATTTTAATTCCAATTATAATCAATCAAGTTACTATTGTTCAGGTAAGTCAAATTTCATTATTTAAAAATTCAAAATTTTATTTCAATTATTAATTATGCCAATCAATTCCATTAAAACATATTAATATGAAATTCCAACTTTCATCGTCAATCAATATGAACGAATCATGAACAAGTCGCAATTATAACAATAAGGAATTTAGCTCGATCCGAATCGATCGTTAAACCAACCAAGACCGTTCGAAACCCCTGATCGTTTTGAGAACACGACACATTAGAATCCAAACAGAATAACATTACATTGCTTATTACAACAATTTATATCAGAGTACCAGAATATACAGAGTATGAACAAATAATTTACATTTGACAAATATCAGAGATTTAAATACATTACTGCAGCGGAAAAATAATACAAAGTACAACTGAAAGAGATACACGGATACAAAGCTTCCCGAATATCATCCCAGCTGTAAACTAGAGTCCTGCGAATATAAATCTGCAAAACCAAAACTACTAGCTGCCCATGCGGAAAATAGGGGCACCCAGAGTTTAGGTTAAAATAATAAACTCCAGGTCAGTTATGTGACTGGTGTGAGAACTAAAATAGTTATTCATCTTTTATAAAGTTAGGTAAATCAAGGGACCACGCCGTATAACACGGAACGGGTTTCCTCCCAAGAATACCAGTGCATAAACAAACAGCGCAATGCTAAATAAAGAACAATGAAGCTATTATAAGACTCAGGTCCCATCACACAATGCAACGCGAGCCAGAGGATAGAGTTTTACCTTATAATAGCCAAAGAATGCTTGATACGCGAAATTTAATCTTTTATTATTACTATAAGTGAAGAAAATAACTTCAAATATAAATGTATCAATCATAGGCGGCATAGCATCCCATGCTACTATGTCGCCGTACTAGGCTCTACAAATAAAACTGCAAGGTCGTATTGGAAGTTGGATTTCCATCTGTGAACCGAGGAAAGGGGTAAGATCCTCTCCGAATTCGAGACGCTCTAGTCCATGTCTCAGGCAAGTACTCAGTCAAGCCTTAGGAGCCAGAGGGTCGGTCCACACTTAGCGGATTAAAATAAAACCCTGAACATGCGTTTCCCCGCCCTATGGGGCGTAAGTGAGCCAACTAATGACTCCATCGGTTCGAGAACGACCGATATATCCGAGGCGCCTCGCAACAGCAACAACCACACAGGCGAAAAGTATATAAATGTCAGCCAGTTTAAGCACTGACATCACCTCTATCTAGAAGAAAATGCATGTCCTCCCTGGATCCTTTCTCCCGTTTTTGGTTCACACCGGGGTATGAGGCTCACGAATTAACGCTAAACAAAGCTATGCCACACAGGCTGTGCTTTGATCATCACCACAAGACTCTGCTTTTCAACAGAAGCCTTGATCAATTGCCACTTAGGCATGCCACACAGGCAATTCACTCCATGCGACTGATTCCTATCGATATACAACCTCTGATCGCGTACGTTTCAGAGAAGAATGAAGTAAGGGAATGAATTCCCCTTCACCAGGTAGATGTATATTTAATAGGGATCAATCAACACAGTGCAAAATCCAATGTCAGACACACAGTCCATACAAGTTCGTTCTGGGTCTGAACGAAACCGGAGGTACTTTCCTCGCATATCCATCGATCTCCAAGTACATCTAGACGATCACCAACTGATTCCCACCTCTTGGGTGTACAGCCCAATCAAGATCATCAGTAATCACCCAAATGATGTTAAGACCCCCGGTCTTTAACCACCGTCTTCACCTTCGACGTATTATCGAATCGGTTATTCAGAATGGGTATAAACCCGACCTTTCTGAATAACCCGCATATATAATAAACAAATGTTACACAAACACAACATACGCCTCATTATAATTCAGAATATTCTTTTATTCAAATATTCTTGTTCTTCTGGGATAGGTTCCCATTAATTTTATCAAAGATAAATTCTTTAAAATTTATTCTTTAATCTTCCTTGAATATCATTTCAAACCATATAATGGTTTTCCAAACTAGTCGGGATTAGCGAACCACACCGAAGTAATTATTTATTTTATTTCCCAATCCCAACATATTCATCCCATGGAGAAAAACTGGTAATACTCCATATCTAACACCACGGTGTTATCGGTAAAATTAATTACCATTTCACGTTCAAATCTAGTTAAAGATTTAACTATCGCTCGGAGCAAAACTGGTGATACTCCATTCTCGATCATTTCAATTTAATTAAAGATTCATTAAAACTCCACTTAGTTTTAATCTTTAACTGGGTTAAAGAACTGATGTCATTTAAAACACGGTCCACGATAAACCCAAAATCACATCCCATTGTTAATGAGGTTAAAGAACAAGTGTTATTCAAAACACCGCTCACGATAAACCCAAAAACCAATTTAAATTCATTTCCAATTAAAAACTAATTAACTCGACAATTTCACTAAATCTTAATTAAAAGATTTATTCTTTTCTAAACTGAGTTCAAGAACAGTGTTATTTAAGACACTATTCACAACGAATCCAAAATCCAATTTGATATTAAATATAAGGCTCTGAATAGAAAATATATCGGCTTATATTCAATATCGAATTCTGAAACTAACAAATATCATATTGGAAATAACAATATAAAATATATCATTCAAATTTCCATAAAAATACTTGTATAGTCACGAAATCCAACATTGAAATATCCCGAAAATGATTTCGATTCAAATCCATTCCAATTCATATATTGGAAATTCTGGTTATTTTAAAACCCATTCGCAATCCCATTTATTTATTTAAAAATAACTGGATTTTAATTCTAGTTAATAACTAGTTCAATTCGATAAAAATCTATTTTTATCTTTCCAAATATTGAGTTTTTCATCCCAATTCTTCCCAAATCATTTATTATGATTTTACACAAATTATTAATATTTTAAATAATTTTATCGATGCCCGTACAGTCGATTTCCATCTACGGTCGTCGAACTGCACTTACAGCGACCTTCTCCAAATTTGATTTGGACATAATTTCAAATCCAACCGTTAGATTTCAAATTTCTAATATTCATTGGAAAGCTCTTTTCGATACGAACCCATCGGTTCCAGTTTTAGGAGAATCCGACGGTCGGATCTCCCGTAACATCAATTCGAAGTCAATGGTCGAAATTCGCGAACGGCCGCGGCGCGTTCTATTTGGGCCATTAATATATATATGTATATATAATATTTCGTTCAAAACATATTTTATAATTCGTTTTAAATTCGTTTTCAAAACAGTTTCAACTTCATATTCAATTTCAAATCAAAATTGAATATTCCATGTAACGACCCGGATTTCGCCCGACCCCAATCGATCGCAAGATCGATCAAAACCGTTCAAAACCCGCATACGTTAACTTTGGGCATACAACACATCAGGACAACAACACGGACTTTTATAACATCAGTAATAAATGTTACATCAGAGTACAGAATATATCAGAGTACATCAATAAATAATATAGCGGAAGATACATTTACATTAAATTAAATATATTGCAACGGAACTAATCTCAGCGGAAGGCCATCAATATTCTGAACCCAGCTTCAGGCTTCAATCCAGGATCCTGCTTAACTATATCTGTAAAAAGCTACTCGATTGCCCGTGTGGAAAGATGGCACCCGAGTTTGCAAAGTGAAACAAACTACAGGTCAGTCGTGGGACTAGTATGAGAATTCTATACTTAACTTATCTAATAAGTAGGCTAATCAAAGGACCACGCCGCTAATGCAGAACGGGTTTACTCCATTGGATTACCAGTGCATAAATAAAATAAATCGTCAAATAACGCAATGCTTTTTAGAAAAATGAAACCATTATAAGACCCAGGTCCTATCACACAATGCAACACACACCAGAGGATAGGGTTTTACCTTATAATGGTCAAAAGATGCTTGATACGTAAAAACGATATTATTATTAGTGTGTATATATATATATTTAAAACATTTCAATATAAATGTATTAATCTTAGACGGCACAGGTACCATATACTATGTCGCTATATATAAATTTACAATAAAAATCGTAATGTCGTATTGGAAATTGGTTTTCTGTCATGAAATCGAGGCTAGCTAGGGATCGTCCTCTTGCGATTCGAGACACTCTAGTAAATGCCTCAGGATCCCCCGCAGTGAACCCTTGGATGTGGTAGGGCCGGTCCCTACCTAACGGTAGTGGATTAGTTATGCCTGAACACACATTTCCCGGTCCATTTGGACCTATAATATGACCACTTCCGGCCTATAAAAACCCGAGGTACCTCAATCCAAAATCCACATAAGTAAAATGTCATGGCTGGTTGGTCGCTGACATCACTCTAGCTATGTAACGACCCGGGGAAAAGAACGACAATCGGGTTCTCGACAACAACACATAAACCCGTATCACTTGCCAAAAACCCAAGTATCGAACCCCCAGATTGTCATGAGAAAGAATTTAGAGGGTGAGGATAGAAAGAAAGAAGTATTAGAATAGAAGAAAGAAGAAGAACACATCAGAATCTCACAGCGGAACGAATAAAATATAATATCAAATCTCTTTATACAAAAACTGTATATACATACCAATCATCAGAGTACACATACATCAGTCGCAGCAGAATAATAACTTTGAATAACTAGCGGTGAAGCCGCTTGCTTCGAGCTCCTGAAACTCCAAGCAGAACCTAACCTGGAACATACTCGGTCTGACCCGAGCACATTTGATTTAAAACAAAATACACTGGGTCAGTCTGGAATACTATCAGTGATAAATTCACATAACACACAACTTGTTTAACTTTGCAACATCCTTTCAAAATCAAAAGGTAATAGTAAGACCAATCCACACATAAACATGGATGGTTTTTACCTTACTATAACCAAACCATTTTTGAAATCATAGCTTGCTCTGATATTATCATAATGTCTAAATACAAGTAAATAATAATCTAGAGGAACGCTTGCATCTCACGCTCCTCATATATAGTATACAATCGAAAACCGTGGGCGCTTATTGGATATTGGATTCCAACTTGACAAGGTATGGGTCCACCTTCCGCACGTATATCTCTAGAGGCGAATACACTGGGTTCAACAAGAACGTCTTGCAACCCGGCCCTCACATGACCGACCACTCATTTCGCTTGAGTGTATCTAATGTATATCACCGACGGTTGGGATCAGCAACCGCCACCCGAATAGGGTCAGCGTCGAATAGATAAAGAAGCAATAGGAATTTCTCTAGATAGGTGATCATACATCCTAATGGGAGCGACCCACATAGCCATGCTGCCTGCCCGATTTTTGTCATTTCCCGGTTGATGAGGCTTGAGGCTAGAACTTTATTTCTAGAACATCTGGTCATCATGCACTTTGAATGCCACATCGTCAGATCCGCCAGATCACACTTGATTGATGTCCACAAAAATACTCTAGTTTATTTGGCTAGAGAATAACCATTTCTCCGCCATCTACTATGGTATGTTTGGAGAAATCAACGCATGTAATTCCTTTGGAAATACTCTGTCAGACATCCGTCCATACAAGTCATCCAGGAACAGGATGAACCGAAGGTACTCTCCTACTGCATCTCATATAGGAATCACCCCATGGATCAGTAGCGAGAAGTCCTTGCAACCCGTGGATTTCAATCACGACAGAATCACAAATCAAAATAACTCTGGCTGCAGGCCAGAGAAATTCGACAAGTAGTCCTTCCGCTTATGAAGATCCACGGTCTTAACTTGCTCCGTCTTCAATCGACGTCTTCCCGTATTTGATGGTAGGAATGGTTTCCGAATATAATTCGATCCCGGACTTTCCGAACCAACAAGCGTATTGGTTTGGTTTGATAGTCGGTGTTCTAACTATCAAATAACAATAGTGTGAACACAATGAGTTTTCTGATTCAGTATTTGGCACAACTCGACCTCTTTTAAAATATATTTAACCAAATTCCCTTTTGACTAACTTTAACTAATTTACTTTGATTGATTAACTCTAACTTGACTAACTCGACTTATTTAGCTCGACAAACTTGACTTGATTACTCCTATTAACTCATACTCCACTTAACTCCATTCGCTCGACTCTAGATCGCAGCAATCACAATGGTTGCGCCTAATTCCCTCAGGAAACATCCGACCGCCGTAGGCTATCTGCAGCCCTGCGAATTTTGCTAGCAGTCGTACACGATGGAACTTTTTCCTAGATAACTTTGTTTGACTAACTCTAACTATATTCGATCAATTCTAATTGAATAACAAATGTTTAATAAAATTTTAAATCACTTATTCTTATTTCCTTTGGAACCATCATTGCAATATTATTTAATTCCCAAAATCTTGCATTAGAGTTCGATGTACCTCGTATAGGGTAAAACAATTTCAACAACTTCACTTACTTCAAACTAATACTGTTCCTTGATAATAGCGAGGCCAACCGAGTTGGGGTGTTTTAGTTACCTCTCAGACCTTGATCAACCCGTTCTTATCTTGGAATAACATCAGTTTGTCACTTAATCAATTTCCCAAATCTTATTTACCTTGTCGATTTCAAATCGATCCCATAAATTGTTTCTTACATTTGAAATCTTCTTTTGATAACCTCTTTACTCAAATAATTTGATTAAGTAAATGTCCCTTCCAAATCTACTAACCCTCTCTTTTAAGTTTTGTTCACCTCAACTCATTTTTCCTAATTTAAGAATTAAGTAAAAACCTTATTTAAATCTTTAAACTCACTTACAAATTTCAATTACAATATTTGTTGAACACTTGGGCCATAATCCTCTTAAAATCTCTTATTCCCTTTTTATCAAACCTTAATGTTAATTAACCACTTGTTAATTGAATTCCCCTCTCATTAAATCTCGTTTTGGAAATAAGGTGTATAAACCTCTTTTATACAAATCTTAATTGAACTTTAAATCGAATTTATCACCTCTTTGTCACTTCTTAATTGGATTTTACATAAAATCCATCGTCTTAATTGCTAGCTAAGATAATACTTAACTTTATCAAAATAATTAATTCTGCTATTAACTGAAACAAAATAACTACCCTTCTAATTCCATTTCCAATTCTAAATAAACACGGTTGATTTTGCCAACCGTACATCTCGGTTAACCATTAACCGAATCCATTTACCATTTCCCTTTTTTTTTTACTTAATTAACTTAATTAATTTAAAATCACCCTTTAATTGTTTAAAAACAATTATTCAACTTTCCAACTCGTAGGAAATCTCTTTGGGTTTCTGCTTTAAACTTGTATGAACCCTTTTAATTAATTTCTTTATAAACTCAGTTTGAAATATTCATATATAAATGTCTAATTTGACTATCTATATAAAATAATTGAAAACCCCAGTTCAGTTATAAATAAATTTATAACTTAAAACCGCGTCGATCCACCTAACAGTCGAACGACGTTAAATCATAACTTTTAGACCATTTACTGTCAATAACTAAATCAACATTGTCGGTTGATTTTAAACTCAACACAGGTGAATACTTATTCAACCATCAACATACAGACAGGTTTTGGTGTCAGTCAAGGTGAATAATTCATATATATGCACACAACGAAACAAAATACAGTTAATTTGAGGAATCCGGTTGGATCCCTCCAACCTGTCCTTCTCTGCATCACAGATGTCAGTTGATAAAAATATACGAATAAAATAATTGGCAGAATATAAATAACTGAAACCATCAAACAATAACAACAATTTGCATCCATCGCATCCAATCAACCAATTTAAACTGTTAACTGTAAAATATATTTTACTGTGAATGTACCACATCACAGGATTCCAGAAGGTGTGAGAATTAACTCACCAGTTTTATTGCCGACGATGTCGCGTTGATTTATACCGTTTGAAACTGACGTTTAAAACTGCATAAAATTCCAACGTCCTTTGAATCACTTCATTTCAGCTCGTACATGTCCGCACCGTGAATTCGAACCCATCGACGCTTGTCTCGTCAAAATCCGTTAATAACTGCAAAAGTTGTGTGTATTACAAATTTGATTTAAATTGAATTAATTTAAATATTAACCATGATCCCTAATTAAATTAAATATCTAATTAATAATTATTCTACATTAATTAATTACAGTGTTAATTACCTTCCTTTCTTTCGTAAAAATAAACCTGATCAACAATATGCAATTCTATTTAAAAATAACAATATATATTAAATAAGTTGAACCTTATCATTAATTAATTAACTTAATAATTAACTTAACCATCTTAACCTTAAACAAATGAACGTGTTATAATTACCTTAACAGATAAAATTGTCCACGTCATTGATCAAATGGGTCACCTGGGTTCTTCCTTTCTTAATTATTACCATAAAATAACGCGGTTTCTTCTTTGATAATTGCTGAAACCCGATCCTCATCTCAACCCATCTTCTCCAAATACTCTTGGTCCAACCCGATGCTTTCTTCTTCTAGCTTTCTATTTTCACAAGTATCCTTGCATGCATCCCGCCCTTCATACTCCGCTACCCAAAAGCGACTGGGCTGATCCCCTGCTTGCCAAGCCTCTGCGCCTCCAGGTAGTCACCTCACCTACCTGTACAGTCCCTCCTCCACTTAATACTCCGCCTGTACGGTCAGCTTGTCCCCAAAAACTCGCCCTCTCAGACTGAAGTCGCACCACCAACTGTGCGTACCCGATTAAAGGCCAGTAGCCAACGATCTCAATGGATCGAACTTGACGTGACTCGGTCGAGTTTTGGTTTTGTTTTTAAAGTATTTACGGGGATCGGTTTCATTTCCATCACTGTGTTCAACTAGGAGAGAAGAGGGCTTTGACATTATATACAATATAAAATTTTATAGATCGGAGTTAGTTTTCTTTTGTTTTAGTTGCTGATTGTTTTTGGGATGAAGAAAAATAAAAGAACTGGAGTTGTTTAAATAGAAGAAAGAACCTTGGCGATCAAGGAAGAAAGAACATGGGTGACAGAAAAATTTAAATTTCTTTGTTTCAGTTGTACATGGCATTGCCAGAAGAAGATTAGACAATGACACATGTTTTGCAAATAAATGCTGCAAAAATTTAATTCGAGGGCTTTGAACAGTATTTTGCACATGGTTTGCTCCCTCTTGTCATTTTATAATAGCAGCCGAAAAGATTGGTACATGCCAGCTTTTCAGATTTTAAAGATTTCTATAGGTTTGCCGTGTGATTTCGTAGGATTTCGAAAATGATACACCGATATTTTTGAAGATATGAAACGGCATACTTAAAACGATTTTATTTTATTATTTTAGTTGAGGTGACAGACGATATTTTTATTATTTTATTATTATTAAATGATACTTCGTCGTGAAGTAACACGCTAAAACCACCACAAACGACTTCAGTCTACTGATAAAAAAAACCAATCTCGGGGTAAAAAGGTATTCCGGCCCCAATGGGACAAGTTTCGTCGAATTCCGACTTCGTTTGAAAAAATTCCCTTTATAAAACCAGAAATGAACACACATTTTAATTTTTCACGGTCACTAGGTGAATCAAATAAATTTGAAACTTTGAAATCCTAAAATAATTCTTCAATACGAACCCAACGACACCAGTTTCGTCGTATTCTGAGACTGTTTTTCCGGTAGGCTATTTTTAGGCGTACCGCATTGCCATTTCGCACACCAATTTAGTCGATCTCCAAAAATAACAAACCATATATGTATCCTGACTCAAATCGACGATACGAACTCAACGGAACTGGTTTCGCGGCCTAATTCGATCGTCTGCTCAAATTACCCTCAAATCTCCCTTTATTGATTTAATTCGCGTTATAGAAAATGAACGAGCGTTTATGGCTACCGTGGTCACATACGACATCGGTTTTCCACACCATTCAACACTGTATAATAATTTAACTATACGGTCCCAATGAAACTGATTTCGTCGAAATCTGAGTCCGTTTGCAAAACGGTCATTTTAACGCGTATAATTTGAATAACGATTTCCATAGCGACTATTTCAAAATTTGATTTGGCCATAAATAACAAACTATAACACGAAATCTGAATTTTTCTCTTTTATATGAAAATTATCATTAATCCAGTTCTAATGTTTCTTGTTTCGAAGAAATCCGACTTGTTTTGAATTCTGTATAACCAATTGAAGTTCAAAACGCTATATTACGAACTACCGCGCTGCTGCAGCTCGTTATACAATATAATTATAAATTAAACGTTCTAACGTCGATTTAATAACGAATATATAAAAAAAAATTAATATAAACCATATTTAAACCATTTTAAAATATTAAATAAACGGTAAAAATCCTGGGTCGTTACATTCCTTCCCCCTTAAAATAATTTCGTCCTCGAAATTGCTAGGGTAAGAAGAGTGCCAGAAACTCATTATATCTCAAAAATCTAATTTAATTAAAATCATTACTTTCTAAATTTTCTAATCGAAAACTAATCCAAATAATTTCAAATCGAAAACAAATTCTTACTTATCAACAAAAATTCTAACACCTTAAATTTTAGAAAAATTTTTGGTAGAGTCTTCCCTGTACGGAGGACATCTGCAATATTGCAGGTACCACAAATATATATATCTCGACCAACACGGTCGGAAAAAGAAAAAAAATCCAATCCAAAAACCCAAATCAAAACCAAAAATTCATATTTCGCGTAGGCGTACCTTTTTGCGAGCGTTATTACGCAGTAAGCGATATACAATAAGCGAGCCTGCTCAATTACTATGCAGCTCCAATTAGACTAGATTCAGTTAACCGCATAATCTTCTTGGTCATATTTTTAAAGATAAATTTGCTCTTTTGCACCTGTTCTCAATTCTAATGCACTTCATTAGTTTCAAACAATACCAATCAAAATTAAATCCATACCATCCTGGATTTATGTCAGTAAGTCAATTCTATTCAAGCCTGGTTTCAAACAAGTTCATCCAACATTAAATCAATATCTATGCCATCAATCTTAATCAAATAACCTCAAATCATTATATTTGGATATTTTTATTTCTCAACTTAAGTCAAATTAAATGTTGACTTGAGTTTTATTTTATTTCAATATTCAAGTTCAAATTTTACTTATACGATTTATTTAACCCAACATGAGTTACATTTCCATATACACATTTCAAATTTGAAATGTCCTTTGATTAATTCAACTCAACTTCATAATCGAACACATTCAAATCAATCAAACAAGGCAATACAATTTCAAACAACCAGTCAACGAATTGGGTAAATTATTTCTATAAAAATATTATCCGGGTAAAATTATTTCATTTACCCCCTTTAGAAAATAATTTAAAAATAATTTTATATTCAAAATACAAATACGTACACTCACATATATACACTCAAACTCAATCTAGGGCATTGCTAACCCCATCTCTATCGAGTCACACCACAGAGCCAAGGTTATCTCTAAACCAATAGCTCTGATACCACTGTAACGACCCGGGGAAAAGAACGACAATCGGGTTCTCGACAACAATACATAAACCCGTATCACTTGCCAAAAACCCAAGTATCGAACACCCAGATTGTCATGAGAAAGAATTTAGAGGGTGAGGATAGAAAGAAAGAAGTATTAGAATAGAAGAAAGAAGAAGAACACATCAGAATCTCACAGCGGAACGAATAAAATATAATATCAAATCTCTTTATACAAAAACTGTATATACATACCAATCATCAGAGTACACATACATCAGTCGCAGCGGAATAATAACTTTGAATAACTAGCGGTGAAGCCGCTTGCTTCGAGCTCCTGAAACTCCAAGCAGAACCTAACCTGGAACATACTCGGTCTGACCCGAGCACATTTGATTTAAAACAAAATACACCGGGTCAGTCTGGAATACTATCAGTGATAAATTCACATAACACACAACTTGTTTAACTTTGCAACATCCTTTCAAAATCAATAGGTAATAGTAAGACAAATCCACACATAAACACGGATGGTTTTTACCTTACTATAACCAAACCATTTTTGAAATCATAGCTTGCTCTGATATTATCATGATGTCTAAATACAAGTAAATAATAATCTAGAGGAACGCTTGCATCTCACGCTCCTCATATATAGTATACAATCGAAAACCGTGGGCGCTTATTGGATATTGGATTCCAACTTGACAAGGTATGGGTCCACCTTCCGCACGTATATCTCTAGAGGCGAATACACTGGGTTCAACAAGAACGTCTTGCAACCCGGCCCTCACATGACCGACCACTCATTTCGCTTGAGTGTATCGAATGTATATCACCGACGGTTGGGATCAGCAACCGCCACCCGAATAGGGTCAGCATCGAATAGATAAAGAAGCAATAGGAATTTCTCTAGATAGGTGATCATACATCCTAATAGGAGCGACCCACATAGCCATGCTGCCTGCCCGATTTTTGTCATTTCCCGGTTGATGAGGCTTGAGGCTAGAACTTTATTTCTAGAACATCTGGTCATCATGCACTTTGAATGCCACATCGTCAGATCCGCCAGATCACACTTGATTGACGTCCACAAAAATACTCTAGTTTATTTGGCTAGAGAATAACCATTTCTCCGCCATCTACTATGGTATGTTTGGAGAAATCAACGCATGTAATTCCTTTGGAAATACTCTGTTAGACATCCGTCCATACAAGTCATCCAGGAACAGGATGAACCGAAGGTACTCTCCTACTGCATCTCATATAGGAATCACCCCATGGATCAGTAGCGAGAAGTCCTTGCAACCCATGGATTTCAATCACGACAGAATCACAAATCAAAATAACTCTGGCTGCAGGCCAGAGAAATTCGACAAGTAGTCCTTCCGCTTATGAAGATCCACGGTCTTCACTTGCTCCGTCTTCAATCGACGTCTTCACGTATTTGATGGTAGGAATGGTTTCCGAATATAATTCGATCCCGGACTTTCCGAACCAACAAGCGTATTGGTTTGGTTTGATAGTCGGTGTTTTAACTATCAAATAACAATAGTGTGAACACAGTGAGTTTTCTGATTCAGTATTTGGCACAACTCGACCTCTTTTAAAATATATTTAACCAAATTCCCTTTTGACTAACTTTAACTAATTTACTTTGATTGATTAACTCTAACTTGACTAACTCGACTTATTTAGCTCGAAAACTTGACTTGATTACTCCTATTAACTCATACTCCACTTAACTCCATTCGCTCGACTCTAGATCGCAGCAATCACAATGGTTGCGCCTAATTCCCTCAGGAAACATCCGACCGCCGTAGGCTATCTGCAGCCCTGCGAATTTTGCTAGCAGTCGTACACGATGGAACTTTTTCCTAGATAACTTTGTTTGACTAACTCTAACTATATTCGATCAATTCTAATTGAATAACAAATGTTTAATAAAATTTTAAATCACTTATTCTTATTTCCTTTGGAACCATCATTGCAATATTATTTAATTCCCAAAATCTTGCATTAGAGTTCGATGTACCTCGTATAGGGTAAAACAATTTCAACAACTTCACTTACTTCAAACTAATACTGTTCCTTGATAATAGCGAGGCCAACCGAGTTGGGGTGTTTTAGTTACCTCTCAGACCTTGATCAACCCGTTCTTATCTTGGAATAACATCAGTTTGTCACTTAATCAATTTCCCAAATCTTATTTACCTTGTCGATTTCAAATCAATCCCATAAATTGTTTCTTACATTTGAAATCTTCTTTTGATAACCTCTTTACTCAAATAATTTGATTAAGTAAATGTCCCTTCCAAATCTACTAACCCTCTGTTTTAAGTTTTGTTCACCTCAACTCATTTTTCCTAATTTAAGAATTAAGTAAAAGCCTTATTTAAATCTTTAAACTCACTTACAAATTTGAATTACAATATTTGTTGAACACTTGGGCCATAATCCTCTTAAAATCTCTTATTCCCTTTTTATCAAACCTTAATGTCAATTAACCACTTGTTAATTGAATTCCCCTTTCATTAAATCTCGTTTTGGAAATAAGGTGTATAAACCTCTTTTATACAAATCTTAATTGAACTTTAAATCGAATTTATCACCACTTTGTCACTTCTTAATTGGATTTTACATAAAATCCATCGTCTTAATTGCTAGCTAAGATAATACTTAACTTTATCAAAATAATTAATTCTGCTATTAACTTTAACAAAATAACTACCCTTCTAATTCCATTTCCAATTCTAAATAAACACGGTTGATTTTGCCAACCGTACATCTCGGTTAACCATTAACCGAATCCATTTACCATTTCCCTTTTTTTTTACTTAATTAACTTAATTAATTTAAAATCACCCTTTAATTGTTTAAAAACAATTATTCAACTTTCCAACTCGTAGGAAATCTCTTTGGGTTTCTGCTTTAAACTTGTATGAACCCTTTTAATTAATTTCTTTATAAACTCAGTTTGAAATATTCGTATATAAATGTCTAATTTGACTATCTATATAAAATAATTGAAAACCCCAGTTCAGTTATAAATAAATTTATAACTTAAAACCGCGTCGATCCACCTAACAGTCGAACGACGTTAAATCATAACTTTTAGACCATTTACTGTCAATAACTAAATCAACATTGTCGGTTGATTTTAAACTCAACACAGGTGAATACTTATTCAACCATCAACATACAGACAGGTTTTGGTGTCAGTCAAGGTGAATAATTCATATATATGCACACAACGAAACAAAATACAGTTAATTTGAGGAATCCGGTTGGATCCCTCCAACCTGTCCTTCTCTGCATCACAGATGTCAGTTGATAAAAATATACGAATAAAATAATTGGCAGAATATAAATAACTGAAACCATCAAACAATAACAACAATTTGCATCCATCGCATCCAATCAACCAATTTAAACTGTTAACTGTAAAATATATTTTACTGTGAATGTACCACATCACAGGGTTCCAGAAGGTGTGAGAATTAACTCACCAGTTTTATTGCCGACGATGTCGCGTTGATTTATACTGTTTGAAACTGACGTTTAAAACTGCAAAAAATTCCAACGTCCTTTGAATCACTTCATTTCAGCTCGTACATGTCCGCACCGTGAATTCGAACCCATCGACGCTTGTCTCGTCAAAATCCGTTAATAACTGCAAAAGTTGTGTGTATTACAAATTTGATTTAAATTGAATTAATTTAAATATTAACCATGATCCCTAATTAAATTAAATATCTAATTAATAATTATTCTACATTAATTAATTACAGTGTTAATTACCTTCCTTCCTTTCTTTCGTAAAAATAAACCTGATCAACAATATGCAATTCTATTTAAAAATAACAATATATATTAAATAAGTTGAACCTTATCATTAATTAATTAACTTAATAATTAACTTAACCATCTTAACCTTAAACAAATGAACGTGTTATAATTACCTTAACAGATAAAATTGTCCACGTCATTGATCAAATGGGTCACCTGGGTTCTTCCTTTCTTAATTATTACCATAAAATAACGCGGTTTCTTCTTTGATAATTGCTGAAACCCGATCCTCATCTCAACCCATCTTCTCCAAATACTCTTGCTCCAACCCGATGCTTTCTTCTTCTAGCTTTCTATTTTCACAAGTATCCTTGCATGCATCCCGCCCTTCATACTCCGCTACCCAAAAGCCACTGGGCTGATCCCCTGCTTGCCAAGCCTCTGCGCCTCCAGGTAGTCACCTCACCTACCTGTACAGTCCCTCCTCCACTTAATACTCCGCCTGTACGGTCAGCTTGTCCCCAAAAACTCGCCCTCTCAGACTGAAGTCGCACCACCAACTGTGCGTACCCGATTAAAGGCCAGTAGCCAACGATCTCAATGGATCGAACTTGACGTGACTCGGTTGAGTTTTGGTTTTGTTTTTAAAGTATTTACGGGGATCAGTTTCATTTCCATCACTGTGTTCAACTAGGAGAGAAGAGGGCTTTGACATTATATACAATATAAAATTTTATAGATCGGAGTTAGTTTTCTTTTGTTTTAGTTGCTGATTGTTTTTGGGATGAAGAAAAATAAAAGAACTGGAGTTGTTTAAATAGAAGAAAGAACCTTGGCGATCAAAGAAGAAAGAACATGGGTGACAGAAAAATTTAAATTTCTTTGTTTCAGTTGTACATGGCATTGTCAGAAGAAGATTAGACAACGACACATGTTTTGCAAATAAATGCTGCAAAAATTTAATTCGAGGGCTTTGAACAGTATTTTGCACATGGTTTGCTCCCTCTTGTCATTTTATAATAGCAGCCGAAAAGATTGGTACATGCCAGCTTTTCAGATTTTAAAGATTTCTATAGGTTTGCCGTGTGATTTCGTAGGATTTCGAAAATGATACACCGAGATTTTTGAAGATATGAAACGGCATACTTAAAACGATTTTATTTTATTATTTTAGTTGAGGTGACAGACGATATTTTTATTATTTTATTATTATTAAATGATACTTCGTCGTGAAGTAACACGCTAAAACCACCACAAACGACTTCAGTCTACTGATAAAAAAACCAATCTCGGGGTAAAAAGGTATTCCGGCCCCAATGGGACAAGTTTCGTCGAATTCCGACTTCATTTGAAAAAATTCCCTTTATAAAACCCGAAATGAACACACATTTTAATTTTTCACGGTCACTAGGTGAATCAAATAAATTTGAAACTTTGAAATCCTAAAATAATTCTTCAATACGAACCCAACGACACCAGTTTCATCGTATTCTGAGACTGTTTTTCCAGTAGGCTATTTTTAGGCGTACCGCATTGCCATTTCGCACACCAATTTAGTCGATCTCCAAAAATAACAAACCATATATGTATCCTGACTCAAATCGACGATACGAACTCAACGGAACTGGTTTCGCGGCCTAATTCGATCGTCTGCTCAAATTACCCTCAAATCTCCCTTTATTGATTTAATTCGCGTTATAGAAAATGAACGAGTGTTTATGGCTACCGTGGTCACATACGACATCGGTTTTCCACACCATTCAACACTGTATAATAATTTAATGATACGGTCCCAATGAAACTGATTTCGTCGAAATCAGAGTCCGTTTGCAAAACGGTCATTTTAACGCGTATAATTTGAATAACGATTTCCATAGCGACTATTTCAAAATTTGATTTGGCCATAAATAACAAACTATAACACGAAATCTGAATTTATCTCTTTCATATGAAAATTATCATTAATCTAGTTCTAATGTTTCTTGTTTCGAAGAAATCCGACTTGTTTTGAATTCTGTATAACCAATTGAAGTTCAAAACGCTATATTACGAACTACCGCGCTGCTGCAGCTAGTTATACAATATAATTATAAATTAAACGTTCTAACGTCGATTTAATAACGAATATATATAAAAAAAATTAATATAAACCATATTTAAACCATTTTAAAATATTAAATAAACGGTAAAAATCCTGGGTTGTTACAAGCTAGAAAGAAACGTGTGCACTCCCTACGGTCCAAATCCCGTTTTTGACTCATACCGGGGTGTGAGGATCGCGAAGTCATGATATATACAAATCTATGCCTAACTAGGCTATGCTTTGATCAATAGCCACAAGGCCTGCTTTTCAATAAAGCCTTGATCATTGCATCCTGGCATGTCACATTGTCAGACCCTACCATATTATTGATCATCTACCAATATATATATCACCTCTAAGTTCATACGTCTTAGAGAAGGGTGATAAGTAAAGAATAAATTCTTTACCACCAACAGAAATATATAATCAGTAGCGTTCAACAAATACAGTAGAAAGGAATACAATGTCAGACACGCAATCCATTTACAATTCTGCTCTGAGTCTGAGCGAAACAACGTGTCCGTCGATCCCCAAATGCGTTTGGACGATCCTTACTAAATACCTTGCCTTGAAGGCCAATCCCAATTCAAGATACCAGTCATCATCATCCCAACGATGTGAAAACCTTTGGTCTTCAATCACCGTCTTCTTCTTCGACTCTTGATCATCGTGATGAATATTCAGAATGGGTTAAACCCGGTCTTTCTGAATAACTCGCGTATTTTGGGATTAAAAAGAAAATATTGGAAAATCACACATTATGCCACATTCCAATTCAGAGTATTCTTTTAATAAGATATTCGTTTTAAAGGATTCTCATTAATTTTACCAAAGATAAACTCTAAAAATAAAATCTATAAATCAATTTCCAAAATATGGAATTCCACATAAATCAAATCAATACATAATCGATATAAATTTCTGTATCGGACTAATAATATAAATGCAATAACGACAAAGCCTCTTAAATTCCATATATAATATCGGTCTTCTTTTACAGAAGTCCATTTCGATTATTACCAATCGAATTTCCACATAATTCCAATTTAATATATTAAATTGAGAAACTTGATTTTTAGAAAATGCCCCTTTTTAAATCTATAAAATAGATTTACAAATTCCAAATAATAATTTCAATGTAAATTGGATTAAAGGACAAATGTCATTTAAAAACATCGTCCACGATAAATCCACTTCACATCTTAGTTTATTTATATTCACAAAAAATTATAATTGCAAATGATAGTAATCTTTTAAAAACATATTTTAAAATAATCATAAAAATATTCTATATATAAAGACTCTAAATGAAAGATATGCTTTATATTACGAATTCTTTTTACAAATATTCCTCGTTTTAACATATACTTAATTAACAATCTATATTTTGAAAATATATATACTTTATATAAAAAGGATTTCTAATGTAAAAATATTCTTATTTAAAAGAACACCTGAATCGAAATGCGACTCAAACATTTACCATCTAATTTGGGTTACATGGATTTCACACACATCATCAAATCATCCATTTACATCCAAAGTGTAAATTCCACTGTGTAAGCGTTAAAATTAAATAATAACGCTCATCACAGCCTGTCGATCTAACGATCAACAAACAATTAAATATTGGGATTAGTGTATATGAATTTCGTGTGGGGTTTCAACCAACAAACAAATGATAACTAACTTGTGCACTTGGGCGATGTGTGAAAATTATCGTCCCAATCACATACACAAGTCGGGTAACTTGTGAATGGAAGTGTAATACACAATACATACAATGATGACTAGAAAATATCTCTATTGCAATGAATGAATAAACATAATAACTTTGCCCCTATTGACAATTTCTATTTTGCTAATTTAAACACTAAACAAAAATGGTTATTTTGTTTTGGCAATTCTAATGAGGCATAATGATTAATATTTTGATTAAACTAACCTATCTTGTCAAGTATATATCTTGCCAAACATATATATATATATATATATATATAAATTGCTTCAACTAATTCATTTTGACAAAAATGAATATTTCTGACAAAAATGTATAATTTGGTTTAAGTAGTATAAATTGACTAAAATGAATAATTATTTTAACTAATGTAAATTAACAAAAATGAATAATTGTTTTTAACTAATATAAATTTACCGAAATGAATAATTTTTTTTTCAATTCTAATAAAATATGCCAATGCTATATTTTGTTTTATTCCTTTAATTTAGACAAATGAGTGTTTTTGTCTATTTTACTTTAATGATGAAAATGTGAATGTTTGGTTATTAAAATGTAACTTTTAAATTCTATCTTTTATTTTTATTTAGAAGTATATTTGAGTGAATGTAAAAAGGAACTCATTCCCACTGTGTATATACATAAAAGAAACAAATTTATTTAAATGGGTATTTGCATTTATGAACACAAACAAAGAATAGTTTTGTTTACAAATTTTATTTACATTAGTGAATGTAAATAAAAGAACAAAATTTATTTGCAAACTATATTTTAAACAAATTCTATTAAATTTGTAGAAGTGTGCACATTTGTGTTGGTAAATGTAGATAAAGAAAATAGACTATAGTTTCATTGAATATTTGCATTGATAAATGCAAATAAAAGAATAAACTTTAATTTCAATGCATATATGCATTGATAAAGGCAAACAAAGAAATAAACTTTATTTCCAATATATATGTATGTATTCGCATTGGTGAGTGCAAATGAATAATTTGTTTCAATAGACATTTGCATTGGTAAATGCAAAAAAAAAAGAGCAATTTCTATTTACTATATATATTTGCATGGCTGAATGTAAATAGAAGAACAAACATTATTTTCAAAACATGTTTAATTTAGATTGCACACAAATTCTAATGTATACTAAGGATGTTACTTTAACTCACCTACATATTCTAATGGATGTGTGACCAATAATATGATTCTTATATTTGAATATAATTTCAAATGTAAGTTTGAAAATAAAGATTGATTTTTTTATTTATACATATAAATCCTATTACATGTTATGCAAATAAAAATAATTATTAAATTTGCATATATATTATAAAAATGCTATTTGTGCTTAATTCTTTTATTTAACAAAAATGTTCTTTTTGTTTTTCAATCATTTAAATTTGACGAGATGTACATTTTTGTCTCAACTAAAATATTTGACAAAAATGCATATCTTGATTCAATAATCTAATTTGGCAAAAAGAATGTTTTGCTTGACAAAATGATTATTTTGTTTTAACTAGTGTAATTTGACAAAAAAGTTTATTTTGCATTAGTGTATATAAAAAGAAAGAACAAACTTTATTTTCAAAATATGTATGTATTTTCATTGGTGAGTGCAAATAAAAGAATAAATTTTAATTTCAATGCATTTATACATTGGTGAATGTAGATATAAGGATAAACTCGGATTTCAACATATATTTACATTTGTGAATATAAATAAAAGGATAAATTTTATTTCAATGTATATTTACATTTGTGAATGTAAATAAAGGAATAAATTTTATTTCAAAATATATTTGCATTGGTGAATGCAAGTAAAAGAACAAATTTTATACATATTTGTATCTGTAAATATATATTTTATATATCTTTGTATCAATAAATACAAATAAAAGAACAAGTTTATTTTTAATGTATATTTGCATATGTGAGATTTTTAAATGTTACAACCTTCTTTGAAATCAAAGTGACAAATAACATATGACCTTTATTTCAATCCCTGTTATTGAAAACAGTAGACGATAAAAATCTAATCTTTAATTTCCATTCTAAGATTACATAAAAATGTAATCTTTTAATTTTATTCTTTTTAATGAAACTATTCCATATTAAAAATATATGCTTTTTAATCCACTCTTCTTGATGTAACAAACTCACATTAAGAATATGTTCTTCTTTTTAATGTAAACAAATTCTCATTAAAAATGTAAAAAAAATATTTTCTCGTTGTTCAAATTCTATTGTAAATAAACAACGAAAATAATATTTTATTCGACATCCAAATTCTGTTGAAAAGTAAACAAATAAAATAAGATTTTATTTGTTAACTAGTCTCCGTTGTAATATAAACAAATAAAAATAATGTTTTATTTGTCGTTCAATTTCTTTTGTTATATCAACAAATAAAAATGAGTTTTTATTTGTTGTTTCAATTCTATAGTTCATTTCAGAAAAGTAAAAATTATGTTTTAATAACATAAAATAAATTTTCACAACTGGATCTGAAATAAGTATGATTTAAATATGAATATAATACGATTTAGATCAAATTTTATATCTAATCTCTAACTGCAAATAAATTCAAAAATATGTAAATTTCCAATGCGGATTTAGCATATTATGAACAACAAAACATACAACAAGCAACATTTAACAATTCAAACAACGCAGACATTTCAGAACTAAATTAGCATGATAATACAATCATTTTTAACACGAGAAAATAATTAATAATTAATTAAATAAATAAAATTGGAATTCTCACATTGATTTTTGCTGAAAATTTGACTGTCTCGGATTCAGCTCTGGTCTGCGCCATCGCGAAGTTCTCGGAAAGACGAGTCCAACGCAACTGACGGTTCGTCAATCGGACCTCGTATGAGAGAGATATTGATTTTTAAAGATTGGATAAATTAAATATTAAATTAATAGAATAATAATAAAAAAAGAAGACCTTCTTCTTCCTCATGGTGTAACGTTCGGTCGCACCCATCCTTCATCTTCCAACCTTCTGCATGCCCCCCCCTCCCGCCCCCCCTCCCCCCCCCCCCGAGCAACCGACCGCCGATCAGAGACCACCACTCTAAAGCTCCGCCTCCGAGCCACCACCGCCCAGAAGCCCAGCCAACTCGGCCCCCTCCTCGCCTCGAAATCATAACCCGAACGCCCCACGTTTCAGCCCAGAATTCGTGAAATCCGTGATCCAAAACCCGATCTTAACCGTATAGATTCGAAGCTCTCTGAATTCCCTTCGATTTGGTATATTATTTGTAGATTTTCACTGAACGGATTGAGAGAAATTGATGTTTGAAGTTTGGAGATTACTGGCCATCGAAACAGCCATGGGCGGCTGCTGAAATTAGGATTAGGGTTTTAATTTTCGGATTATTTTAATATTAAATCTCGAAAATCGTGCTTAAAAGGTGGATTTTTGGACTTTCTCTGATTTGGGCCTTCTTACTGTCGTTCTTAAGGTTTTGACACCTTATGAACGCAATAGGATAGGTCCTGTGGCCCAATTCCGAAATCTGTACGATTTTTATTTAAAATTGCATTAAAAATTAATTAATTTATTATTGACCGTACATTAAAATATGCAGGGGCCACATACGACCTCAGAAAATTTTAAAAAAAATATTTCTAGCTTTCTTATGACGATACGAATCCAAAAAATTTATTTTCGTCGAATTCTGAGACTGTTTGAAAAATGGCTATTTTTAAGGCTTTTAAATTTAACTAAAATAGTCAAAACACATTTTCTTTCGCCACGCTCACATATTAATTCGAAAAATTCTGAAAATTGAAACCTAGTTATAATTTGACATTCCGGTTCCAACAAAAGTGGTTTCGTCGAAAACAGAGGTCGTTTGAAAAATGGCTATTTTTAAGGCCAATATGTTTAATATTAAAAATATATTTTTAAAAAAATAAATTCCGAAACTCAAAATATATAAGTGTTTACTGTTTTTCAATGTAGAAACATTATTCCGAACTCAATGGAAGTGGTTTCAAGTTGAAATTCCTTCATATGTGAAAAGTAGCCCTTCGGGCCATATATAATATATATATAAATTCTACAACGACCTTTCTAAAAATTGAATTGGCCATAACTTTTGATTTCCGCTATTAAATTTCAATTTTTCAGATTCGTTAGAAAGATATGGTTAAACAGATTTAAATATTTCTGGTTTCACTCAGTTTTGGTTTATTTTGAGTCGTATACATTCAGCTAAAGTTCAAAATCAAATTTTCAAACTACCGCGCCATTTCTAACTCCTTTTATATTTATTCGTTCGGACTTTGATATAAATGAATTCTAGCCATTATTATTAATAATAAATTATATTATATCCTCAAAATTCATTAAAATATTCTAATATAAAAATTTTAATTAGTTCAGAATTTGCGGGTTGTTACAATCTCCCCCACTTAAAATCTTTTCGTCCTCGAAAAGGAAATGAAGCTAAAGTTGTTTATTTACCTAATTTAATTTTCATTCTTTAATTCTTTAATCATTTTATTAGTTGAACTCATATTCACACAAGACAATCATCAATCAATTAGTTGATTAAAATTTCAAATATATATAATTTTTATATATTCAAAAATCATATTTTCTAAAATCGAACTATATACAATAACAAGTACGTTAATTATGAATTCTTCTTCACTCTAACTCATTCTAGGGCATTGCTAACCCCATCTCTAATGAGTATTCTCATTCTAGGATACTGCTAATCCTATCTCTAATGAGTATTCTTATTGGATATTACTAATCCAACCTCTGATGAGTCTATTGTTTAGTTCTAATGAGTTGTATCCCAAAGATTTGAGCTAACCAGAGCTCTGATACCAGCTGTAACGACCAGGATTTCGCCCGACCCCAATCGATCGCAAGATCGATCAAAACCGTTCAAAACCCGCGTACGTTAACTTTGGGCATACAACACATCAACACAACAACACAGACTTTTATAACATCAATAATAAATGTTACATCAGAGTACAGAATATATCCGAGTACATCAATAAATAATATAGCGGAAGATACATTTACATTAAATTAAATATATTGCAACGGAACTAATCTCAGCGGAAGGCCATCAATATTCTGAACCCAGCTTCAGGCTTCAATCCAGGATCCTGCTTAACTATATCTGTAAAAAGCTACTCGATTGCCCGTGTGGAAAGAGGGCACCCGAGTCTGCAAAGTGAAACAAACTACAGGTCAGTCGTGGGACTGGTGTGAGAATTCTATACTTAACTTATCTAATAAGTAGGCTAATCACAGGACCACACCGCTAATGCGGAACAGGTTTACTCCATTGGATTGCCAGTGCATAAATAAAATAAATCGTCAAATAACGCAATGCTTTTTAGAAAAATGAAACCATTATAAGACCCAGGTCCCATCACACAATGCAACGCACACCAGAGGATAGTGTTTTACCTTATAATGGTCAAAAGATGCTTGATACGTAAAAACAATATTATTATTATTAGTGTGCATATATATATTTAAAACATTTCAATATAAATGTATTAATCTTAGACGGCATAGGTACCATATAATATGTCGCAATATATAAGTTTACAATCAAAATCGTAATGTCGTATTGGAAATTGGTTTTCTGTCATGAAATCGAGGCTAGGGATCGTCCTCTTCCGATTCGAGACACTCTAGCAAATGCCTCAGGATCCCCCGCAGTGAACCCTTGGATGCGGTAGGGCCGGTCCCTACCTAACGGTAGTGGATTAGTTATGCCTGAACACACATATCCCGGTCCCTTTAGACCTATAATATGACCACTTCCGGCCTATAAAAACCCAAGGTACCTCAATCCAAAATCCACATAATAAAATGTCAGGGCTGGTAGGTCGCTGACATCACTCTAGCTAGAAAGAAAAGTGTGCACTCCCTACGGTCCAAATCCCGGTTTTGACTCATACCGGGGTGTGAGGCTTGCGAAGTCATGATATATACAAAGCTATGCCTAACCAGGATATGCTTTGATCAACAGCCACAAGGCCTGCTTTTCAACAAAGCCTTGATCATTGCATCCTGGCATGTCACATTGTCAGACCCTACCATATTATTGATCATCTACCAATATATATATATCACCTCTAAGCTCATACGTCTTATAGAAGGGTGATAAGTAAAGAATAAATTCTTCACCACCAACAGAAATATATAACCAATAGCGTTCAACAAATACAGCAAAAAGGAATACAATGTCAGACACGCAATCCATTTACAATTCCGCTCTGGGTCTGAGCGAAACAACGTGTCCGTCGATCCCCAAATGCGTTTGGACGATCCTTACTAAATACCTTGCCTTGGAATGCCAATCCCAATTCAAGATACCAGTCATCATCATCATCCCAATGATGTGAAAACCTTCGGTCTTCAATCACCGTCTTCATCTTCGACTCTTGATCGTCGTGATGATTATTCAGAATGGGTTAAACCCGGTCTTTCTGAATAACTCGCGTATTTTGGGATTAAAAAGAAAATATTGGAAAATCACACATTACGCCACATTCCAATTCCGAGTATTCTTTTAATAAGATATTCGTTTTAAAGGATTCTCATTAATTTTACCAAAGATAAACTCTAAAAATAAAATCTATAAATCAATTTCCAAATTATGGAATTCCACAGAAATCAAATCAATACATTATCGATATAAATTTCTGTATCGGACTAATAATATAAATGGAATAACAGCAAAGCCTCTTAAATTCCATATATAATATCGGTCTTCTTTTACAGAAGTCCATTTCGATTATTACCAATCGAATTTCCACTTAATTCCAATTAAATATATTAAATTGAGAAACTTGATTTTTAGAAAATGCCCTTTTTAAATCTATAAAATAGATTTATAAATTCCAAATAATAATTTCAATGTAAATTGGATTAAAGAACAAATGTCGTTTAAAAACATCGTCCACGATAAATCCACTTCACATCTTAGTTTATTTATATTCACAAAAAAGTATAATTGCAAATGCTAGTAATCTTTTAAAAACATATTTTAAAATAATCATAAAAATATTCTATATATAAAGACTCTAAATGAAAGATATGCTTTATATTACGAATTCTTTTTACAAATATTCCTCGTTTTAACATATACTTAATTAACAACCTATATTTTGAAAATATATATACTTTATATAAAAAGGATTTCTAATGTAAAAATATTCTTATTTAAAAGAACACCGGAATCGAAATGCGACTCAAACATTTACCATCTAATTTGGGTTACATGGATTTCACACACATCATCCAATCATCCATTTACATCCAAAGTGTAAATTCCCCTGTGTAAGCGTTAAAATTAAATAATAACGCTCATCACAGCCTGTCGATCTAACCATCAACAAACAATTAAATATTGGGATTAGTGTATATAAATTTTCATCCCAACACCCGTGTGGGGTTTCAACCAACAAACAAACGATAACTAATTTGTGCACTTGGGCGATGTGTGAAAATTATCGTCCCAATCACATACACAAGTCGGGTAACTTGTGAATGGAAGTGTAATACACAATACATATATTGATGACTAGAAAATATCTCTATTGCAATGAATGAATAAGCATAATAACTATGTCCCTATTGACAATTTCTATTTTGCTAATTTAAACACTAAACAAAAATGGTTATTTTGTTTTGGCAATTCTAATGAGGCAAAATGATAAATTGCTTCAACTAATTCATTTTGACAAAAATGTATAATTTGGTTTAACTAGTATAAATTGACTAAAATGAATAATTATTTTAACTAATGTAAATTAACAAAAATGAATAATTGTTTTTAACTAATATAAATTTACTGAAATGAATAATTTGTTTTTCAATTCTAATAAAATATGCCAATGCTATATTTTGTTTTATTCCTTTAATTTAGACAAATGAGTGTTTTTGTCTATTTTACTTTAATGATGAAAATGTGAATGTTTGGTTATTAAAATGTAACTTTTAAATTCTATCTTTTATTTTTATTTAGAAGTATATTTGAGTGAATGTAAAAAGGAACTCATTCCCACTGTGTATTTACATAAAAGAAACAAATTTATTTAAATGTGTATTTGCATTTATGAACACAAACAAAGAATAGTTTTGTTTACAAATTTTATTTAAATTAGTGAATGTAAATAAAAGAACAAAATTTATTTACAAAGTATATTTTAAACAAATTTTATTAAATGTGTAGAAGTGTGCACATTTGTGTTGGTAAATGTAGATAAAGAAAATAGAATATAGTTTCATTGAATATTTGCATTGATAAATGCAAATAAAAGAATAAACTTTAATTTCAATGCATATATGCGTTGATAAAAGCAAACAAAGAAATAAACTTTATTTCCAATATATTTGTATGTATTCGCATTGGTGAGTTGATTGACATAGAAATATGTTTATTTTATGCTCTTATATCTTATCTTTTGTATATAAATAAATATTACTTGGGTGTTGTTTTGTTACTTTTACAGATATTTCAACCCAGCCCGCATGCAACCAGAAAAGTAGAGAAATAGAGTTGAAATTGATATATATATGTACATTTCGAAGAATTGTAGATTACGATCTCACATCTAGTTGCTGTTGGAAAAGAAAAGAATTGATAAAAAGGCTTTGCACATCACAGATCAATGAAGAAGTGTCAAGGAAGCAAGAGGAAAAGAGAAAAGGCCCAAATTTGCTTTATTTATCTAAGGCCCATTTATGTTTCTTATTGTAAACTCTCTCGTGATTTCCGTAAGGCCCATTTATCATTGTATTAGGGTTAGGGTTAGGGTTTGGTTATCCCCTATATATACACTTGTAGTATCATTGTAGCCACCATCCTATATCTCATTCTATTCTCTTCTTCATTAATAAAACTCATTTTTCTTTTTATTTTATGCAATTTTCTATTTCTTAGCAATTAGTGTTGTCTACACGATTAGATTCGGTAGAACACTATTTGTATTTTGCACTTCTTTTCATTAGTGATTGACCGTCTGATTAGATTCAGCGGTAATCCTAATTTTATTTCCTGTTGTTACTTATATTCTGCACTTCTATTTTCTGTATTTTAATCGCGTTCATAGATTAAATTGGATTTGATTAGATTTGAATCTGATTCATAGTTTAATTGCTTTTCCATTGAAATTGTGATTTGATCGTCAGTTCAGTTAGATTTGTTCTGAATCAAATTGCAGTTTTAACTTTGTTTTGTTTTATTTTCAAAATCAGCCTTCAAAGTTTCGTCTAACACGCCCAAGAATAAATAGATAATAATTTTTAACAACACCTCCCTGTGTTCGACCTGTATGCTACACACCTATATGCTTGCAGAATTTAATTTAAATGTCGCGCTTTTCTAATTCATAGATTAGCGTCGATCAAGTTTTTGGCGCCGTTGCCGGGGAGGTAACGATTAGATTTTATTATTTATTTAATTTCTGATTCGTGTTAGTTTTTTTTCTTTTCGCTTGATTTTGCAACAAAAAAAAAATCTTGCCAAATTTTCTATATAGGAAAAAAAATCTTATTTGGTAAGATTTGGTATTATTTAATGGTACCATAATCCTCTAAACAAGATACAAAAAATATTCTTGCAAATTTTTCTTTAATTTCTTTCCTTCTCTGCTCATCTATTTCTTTCCTTCTTATACTTCTTTATAAAAAAAATAAAAAAAAAATAATTACAAATTTCCTTTTATTTCTTTCTTTCCTCTTGTTTCCTGACTTCTCCTATTTTTGCACCTCACGGCTGCAGTTCTAACTCGTTCATACACCGTCAACTCCATCCATACAACAGTAGTCCTTTTACCTATCCACAACATCACAAATACCTCCTGCGTGCAACAAACCCCATCAGAACGCCCTTCCATACCACGTTCTCTGGCCATCCTCACATCATACAAATAATCTCCTTGTTTCAACACCACCAAACAGTCCCACTTTAAACCAGACCGCTACGCCTCCTTCTTACAAAAGCAAATCTTCCTCCACAAACAATCTACCAACCAAATACCGATTTCCAGTTCACTTTACCGTCACCGAATTTTCCAACATCACAACCAGACCCTAACCACTTTCCTTCTTCCAATCACCAGCGTTAACGCACCCCTCTCCACGTTTACATCACCAAACATCATCCGCCTTCCACTTCAAAGCCCCTCATCACCAGACGCAAACTTCCCTCACCATCCAAAGCAGACAAACTCTTCACAAATATCAACCAATACCACGACCAGAACACCCCGTCCACAAACCTTCTCCATCAAACACAGTTAACAAACCACCTTGCTCCCTCATCACACCACTCTTCTCCAACGAAAACATCTTGAAAACCATAACTGTTAAAGTCTAGGCCTTCCTCCCATCTTGCCGTATAAGCTTTTGAACCCTACTGTTGTTCCAGGACCCTACTGCCCAACGCAAATCTGTCACCAATCCATTACCCCTTCACCACAAATATCCTACCTAATTCAACATCCGCACAGTCCCCATACAAACCCCGTTCACAAATACATAACGCATCTCATCACCAACCCAAAATCAAATCACTTCGGACCCAACAAAAAAAAACAACAAACATCCGAAACGCAACTGCAATTTCAAAACCACAACAACAATTTGTCTTCTTCGGAACCCGCATCATCAACCCACCAAAGAGCTCCGACCCGAAACCCAATTTGATTTGCAAAACTGGAATCCTGATTTGAACTACGGCTGCATCGAAGAAAACTGATAATTTGGGATTCTTTCCTGAAGCTTCGGATTGCGTGATTTATTTATTTTATTTTATTTTTGGGTTTAAATTGTGATTTGTTTCCTAATTGATGCCGATTGGGTTGTGAGAAATAGGATAAGGGGGCGGGTTTAAAGGAAGTTCTTTTGTCTTTGTTTTGGGGATCGAGCGATTTTTTTTTTCTTTTCTAAAACTGTTGGAGCCGACGTCCATACAGTTTTTTTTTTTGTGTTTAGGCCATATGTCAGGGTTTGAAACCTGGTTCATGTTTTGAGTGAGTGGCTTTGTTTGGTGTGTGTAAATTTCCTGAAGTGCCTAATCTGAATTGCTTCTGGTAAGCATTGTTGAGTTTAGTTTTTATTTTATTTTATTCTTGTTCATAATAGTTCTTTCGGCTTAGCTTATAGTTTTTATCGAGTTCATTCTTTTTTTTCTTTTTTCTATTTAGTTTTTCTTTTCTTTTCTTAAAAAAAAGAAAAAGAAAACGGAAGTAAGTTTACTTTTTATTTAGGCTTAGCTCTTTTTTTTTTAGCTGAGTAGTTTTAGTTGTTTATTTCTTCTAGTCGAGTCAGTTTGTTTGTTTTTTTTTCCTTTTCTTTTTCAAGTTTTTTCCTTTTCGATTATTTTTATTCTCTTTTCAAAAAAAAACAATCGAAGGCCCAAGACGAGAAAAGAGCTCAAGCAACAAAACAAAAAAAATTTAGAGGACAAGTGGTGACAATTAGCAGAATTTGAATTGTTGAAGCGGTTGCACACCAAGTGGGGTGTGAACGCGCTAGTGCTACCCAATTTCACTGGAGGACTGCCGATCAAGGTGAGAGATTTTTAAAACTCTACAGGTGCTCTGCTCCAAAAGAAAAAAAATATAGACAATTGTTGTAAAAATCTTCTACAGGGGCAGCGGCTTAAATGTAAAAATTTTAATTCTGCAATTTATATTTCTGTGACTGTTCTGTGACTGAAATTTCTGAATTAATTTGGTGCGGACTGATATTTCCGTAACTGAAATCTTTGTTCTCATTGTTTTCAACAATAAAAATAGACATTCCAAGATAATATAATTGAAAAGTGGTGTTTTGTGAAGTTGACTATCTCGTATAATTGGATCGCGGATATATATTAGTTCAATTTTTTGAACTATTAGCAAAAGAGGTTGCACACTACCCGTAAAACATTGGTCGTATCCCTTAGTATTTATACTATACGTGAACGGCCATAAGACTCTCTTCCCCCTTCTAATTGAGTCGGTTAATTAATAGAGCGCAGCTTAGTATTTTATATTATTTTGAAGTGAGAATAATTTCTGTTTTGCCGTGACTTCTTTAAAATGTTTGATTCAAAAAAATCATTGAGAGATATGTGGGATAATAATCGGAGTAGACGTCCTCTTGAAGAGTATGATTTTGAATTCCAACTCATGAAGCAAGATTTTCCAAAATTTCGCGACCCTAATGTTGACAATTTTCAAAATTTTCAAAATAACCAGCATTTTCAAAACCATGGTTATGATCGAAATGACGATTTCAATTCAAATTTCAATAGTTTCGATTATGGGCCACATCCGTATCAAAATAGTTTTGAATTCCAATATAGCTTTGATCCACACCAATATGGGGTTGGAAACCAATTCGAAAATAATTTTGAAAATGATTTTCAAATCGATCATAATTTTGAAAATTACAACCCATATCCACATCTTGAGACTAACCAAAATTGCAATTTTCCTTCGAATTTCAACAGTTTTGGTTACGAACCTAATTTTCAAAATCAAAATGATTTCCAATATCAATGTCAATTTTCTGAAAACTCAGATAATTTTGAGAATCAAGAAATCCAAAATGAGAACTCTCAAATCAACGATCGTCTTAACATTCTTAGAGAAAGGGAAGAAAGACTAAATAAAAAGGCTGATGAACTTCTTTGTTTATTGACATCTTTGAAAGAACAACGAGAGCAACAAAATCAAATTCAAATAAGCGATGAATCAGGTAATAATCCATTCTTTGTTGACACTGGAAATTTTCAAGTAACGACTTTGGAAATTGAGAATAATCACCTTGATGAAGTTTCTCAAAATTCATTTGGATTTCGATTCTTTTCAAAAAGATTTAATTTTGGATTTTGATCTTCTTCTTTTGGGCTATGAGAAACTTGAAATTCTAGAAATTGAACAGAATAGAAATGTTGAATTTTTTACAAATTCAAAATTGGAAAAGGAATTTAACGAACATGAATTCTTTGGATTGTATGAGGATGAGTTGCCAAATGAGGAAGAAGTGGATTCACGTCACGAGTTCGAAAATTTTAACTTTGAGGAAATTTCAAACGAACTTGACATTATCGATATCGAAAATACCTTGTCAATAGAGAAAGGTGATCACATACTCTTGAACAACACTCAGAATTCAAATTTCACTGAATTTATATACGATCACAAATTTTTGGACAATTACACTGATAAATTTGTTGAGCACATGAATTATTTTTGGAATGTTACCTTTGTTGGAAAACTTCGTGTTAGGACGACCCTGGACATTTATCTGCTGGACTACAAATCTAGGTTTAAAGATGAGATGGTTTTCAAAAACTCTTGCTTGTTAGAAAACATGTCTAGACACAGCGGGAATGGGACTCATAGGGCTAGGACCAAGTGTGGGGGAAAAAGATGGTGGTATTCTTTGCATCGCGTGCACCGCAAACACATATATCATTGTACATATGATCCATTCTTACATATAGTTAGATTGGATTTCATTCTACAAATAATTTTGCATCTCATTCACCTTTGGGTACGATCTTTCAAATTTAGGAAACGTTTACAGTGTGGACACTGTATAGTTCTAGTGTGGGGGGGAGTCTGCATTTCACTCATTTTCGTTTTTTTTCTTTATTTTTCTTTCTTTTCATTTTGATCCATTTAAATAGGACCATCATGCATTTTAGACTGTAGTAACATGCCATTTTTTTTTGAAATACGACTCATTTTCAATTGATACAACAAAATAAGTTTACAATTTTTAGCCAGCTGATATTATTTTTCTGTCACAGCTAAATTCGAATTTGAATATAATGAAAATTTTAATTTTGAGGGATAATAGTGTAACCGGTACATAGGGAGATTCTTAGGTGATGGCCATGAAATCTATTCTATATTGTAAACTTTGTTTAAATAAGTGGAGGACTTAAAATACTCATATTGGCTTGTCAAATCTTTAAAACAAAGTTGTGTTAAGTTGAATTCACGTAACTCTCTTTTGTGCTTATAATTTCAATAATAATAATAGTAATCCAAGGGTATCCAACATTGCTTGTATATCGAGCGTTGGTGTGCAAACCCGCCAAGCTCTATCCGACACGTTGTTGACAAAGTCAGCGTTGTAATATCTTGGTCTCATTTTATGAGATTGGACACCTAAGGATTACCGACACGTTGTTGACAAAGTCAAAGTCGGCTTGCACAATCCGCCAAGCTCTTTACCCACTCTCCGTTAGTCCGCGAGGCAGTGCATGGGTGGTAAACCTTGGTCTTTTTAGTTAGGTGTATGTACTTAATCATAAATTTTAAAATTTTATAGAATAAAGAATAAGCGATGATGCCCAATGTAACGACCCGCATTTCCTGTACCCAGATATTTAATATATTATATCGATTTGGAATTTCTAAATGAATTTACAAAATATATAATTCGTTTATTAAATATATATATACGTATAATTTATAAATCGAACCGTAACAATACTTCTTAAATAAAGGGTTTATCGAAAATTTCTTATGGTTGGACACGCCATATGTTATATTATATTGACTTACAATAGATTTGCTTGTTTGGTAATAAAACTGTAATATACACTTGATATTTTAATATACCTCGTTAGGAAATATACAAATTTAGAGAGTTTATCTTGTGAACATGCACTTATAAAGTTGCGCTTTTAGAAAATTGAAAGGGCAGGTATGAAAGGAAATACTTAAAACATTAAATATAAAAAAAAACGTACAGACACCCTAAAGCTTAATAGCCGGCCTAACAACTCTAGCATGATGCAAGTCTTTGTTTGGTGCTTCACGCCATTACATTTTATATATATACAGCAGATTTCGAATAAATGAAACAATATATATAATATTGTCAGTACAGTACAATTGGACATAACAACTCATTTAAAAATCAAATTCAGTATGCCTCGTTTTTATCCATAAGAAAGAACAAGAAAAAAATACATATTTCTGTACATTTGACATAACAATTCGGCATGCCCATTTTCCTTTCAAAAACAGTAAAGAGAGCTCTTCTGCCTTGATCATGAGCTGCAAGGAAAACAGTGAACCTATTAGTAAGAAATAAAATAAAGTATATATAGGTATATATATTTAACAGACAAATATTCTGAATAGACAAATAAATATATATTCGAAATCAAATGAAAACAGATATGAAGATAGAAGAAACAGCCAACAAGATAAGACAATACAAAGCTGTTGAAACAAAACAAATGTATATTCACACTCAATTCACAACTAAGTCTATAGATATGATCTAAAAAGAAAACAGTAACACATATTTTTCTCCATGGAAACAGTGATGGAACAGCTAAAGAGCTAGGGCAGAAGCAGCTAAGGAAATAGGATATGTACAACTAAGAACAGATATGCTCAGTGAACAGCTAATGTATGTGCATCTATGTACAACTACATAGAATCGAATAAGCTAAATAAAATAGCTACACAGCTAGACCACTGTATATTATATTATTTTCCACACATCAGTAGCTAAAGCAAACAATCAATGAACAGCTAAGGAAAATAAGCAGCAAATATTTGTGTACATCAAAACAATACAGAGCCTATTTATTTTTGTCAAAGAAAATAAATAACAGAGAGTAGAGGCTATACTATGATCAATGGTGGAAACTGAAAACTGATATATATATTCATGTATAAGTCTACAGTAACAAATATCTGTATATATATATATAGTAGTACATACAAGGACAATAGACGTGTATGAAAATATAAACACAAAATCTTCACCAAAATCCCACCAAATCTATGCCTTTCAATCACTATAGAACAGCCGTATGACAATACAACACCGTGCTGAACAAAATCTCGACCAAAAACAAGTTTGCAGTGATCAGTATAAATCACACAAACCATCACTGATCTGAAAGGAGAAAAGAAAAACCCAATGGCCTATAACATAGCTGAGCCTACCTAGGGTAAACAACGATAGACTTTGATCATATCCAAACTAAAATTTACACTATAAATAGACGCGTTCACATAGTGATGTTTCACCATTTTCACAAAGCAATTCGTATAAATACAGTACACAAAATCGTTCAACCACTTACAGAAAGAAAAAAAAATTGAGTTAAAATACTTAGCTTGGAGATGCCTGCGATGGATCCACTGACGTTTGTCGGAGCCGCTGACATAAGGTCTGGCCGAAGACTTCGAATCGAAACATCGATTTGTTGATGCCAAACTGTAGTTTCTTTCGGGAGTCGTTGATGAACTGAAGTGGGGATTGATCGTCGAAGATCTGGTGCCGTGGGGTGTTGGGGTGGTTGCTGAAGAGGTTGGGTACGGTGTGGCGGATCGATTGGAGGAGGGGGACTGAGGGTCGAAGACAGTGGCGGAGAGGACATGCGAGGCAACTAGGGTCCGATTTTGGCTGGAGACGAAGGCGCAAGGGGATTTAGGGTTTCTTAGTTTCGGTTGTAGGGATTAATTTGTGGCGGCCGATCAAATGAGTGGAAAAGGGAAGGGGTAGGGTTTTAATATGTGAGGCGGGTCGGGTTTCCTTTGGGCTAAGGTTTGAGGTAAGAAGCCCATTTATAAAACACCCATGTTTTAATTAATTAAATTTGTTTATAAAATTGTTTATACGATATTTTCCACATACGTTATCAGATTCAAGCGCGGTCAGTCGCGTTGGGACCGTGAAGTCGAGTACTTCGAGATGGAGCAGGTCTGGGTCGGATCTGAAGTAACGAGAATTTTATTTCCAATTAAACGTCAGTTTAATTGGACAAAAATCAGACTGTTATCGATGGATTTAAGTCCAGGTGAGTTAAACTCACTCAACTCTTCCCATTTATATTTTATATAAATTGGGTTTTTATTTTGCGTGTTCTGATTTCTAGTGATTGACTGGTTGCTAGTGATATATATTTATTGTTGATTTAAATTTCTAAAATTAAACGGTCGTTCAATTTCAGTAAAACACTAATCGTTATGATTTGACCCGAACAGAGTAAATTCCCCTGATTGGTCATGTTTATAAACGTGTTTGAATTTGTTCGAAATTGTTTGAATGCTTTGAATTGATTGTTGATTTATTGATGATCGATATAGGACTTACCAGTCAAATAAAAAGAAATGATTGGTTATTGTTGACTGTTGAAATATTTTTCAACATTTATGCCGATGGATGGCATGGGTTGAGTAATTGGCATCACCTGGCTTATAAATCAATCGATTTATAAAATATGGTTTTAACGGCAGTGAATCGATGATATTTGAGTTATAAATATATTTTATAACGAAAATAGATTTTTGGAAGTTATTGCCTGTAAAGGATATAAAAAAAAAGGGAAATAAATATTTAATTATTTATTTATGTAAAGTTTATATATAGAAAATTATGAAATGGTTGTTATAAAACAAATTTCTTATGTCGATAGGAATTATAAACAAAAAGCAGGAATTAACCTAGCAGTTGAGGGTTTAATCGTGAATGATTAAATAAAGTTATTTAAATTAATTATCTTTTAATTAATTTAAAGAAAGGGGTTAAATAGAGTTGGTTAAAGGAATAACCATGTTTTGTGTCGACCATTTAAACTGGATTAGACCTTAAATTGGTGAAATGATTTAATAAATGGTTGGTTAATCTTAGTAAGGGGCAGGAAAGGGAATTTATATTCATTCTAGTAAATAAAGAGTTAATTGATTTAAATGATAAATGTTGAAATAAAAGTAAATAAGTGATATGGTAATGAAATACCCTTAAGTAATCCAGTTTGAAATGGAAGGGTCGAATGTTGAAAAGAGGCTAAGGACGAGTTTTGTAACGAGGCAAATAAGAGGTTTAAAGGAATGTATATCACTTGAATGAAGAGTTTTACTTAACGTGTGAAGTTAAGGGAAATAAAAGGGTTTATATTAAATTGATAAACAAGGTTGATAAATGGAAATGTGAATTAAAGCGTTGTTTTAAATTGGAGGCAGTTAATAAGGACATTAAGTTGAATCAATGGATGTAAAAAGGGGTTTTCCGAAGGAAAGGGAAATTGGTAAAAAGGGAGTTTCCAAAAGAAAAGAGGTTGGTAAAAAGAGATTCGATTTAAGTTTGGTAAACAAAGTTGAAATAGGATCTGTAATGATAAATCCAAGTTAAACCAAAGTCATTTTAATAATCAAGATAAGTGGGAAGTGTTTTGGTATTAAATTGAAAATCGGTTCTTGAATTACAACTTGTCTTTAACTAAAGGTAAGAACGTGGCTGGTCAAGGTCTGAGAGGTAATTAAAATACCCCAACTTGAACAACTTCGGGATTATCCAAGGATAACACTAGTTGGTAATGTCAAGAATGTGCGATAAGATTTCCAAAGTAAAGGAAATAATATGAAATGATATTTTCCTGGTAATGGAAGTGAAAGGGGATTGGGAAATAACCATTAAAAGCCAAGTGATGCTAAGTACTAGACCAGTGAATCTATTTTTGTGATTTCATGGATGTTTACTTGATAGTTAAATAACCGACTATCAAGTCTGGCCTTTACGATTGTTGGTATGGAAAGACCGGGATCGAATATATATTCGAAAACCATTCCGACCAACAAATACGAATAGAAAGAAGAGATCAAGCGACGATTGAGATGGATCATGTGAAGACCATAGATCTTTATAAAGCGGAAGGACCACTTAAAATCTCTGATTCGACCCGGAGATATACTGGGGGTTCTGTCGTGGTTGAAACTATGGATTGCAAGGTCTATCGCTACTGATCCATGGGGTGATTCCTGTATTGGATGCAGTAGGAGAGTACCTTCGGTTCATCCTGTTCCTGGTTGACTTGTATGGACGAGTGTCTGACATAGTATTTCCAATGGGCCACGTACGTTGATTTCTTCAAACGTGTCATAGTTGGGTCGCTCCCAACTAGGGTATTTTTGTGGACGTCAATTAGTGATATCCAGCGGATCTGACGATGTGGCATTCAAAGTATATGATGATCAGATGTGTTCTGACCTCAAGCCTCATCAACCAGGAGATGACAAAAATCGGGCAGGCAGCATGGCTATGTGGGTCGCACCCATTAGGGTGTATAATCACCTATCTAGAGAAATTCCTTTTGTTTCTTATTCTATCGATTCTGCCCATTCGGAAACGGTGGTTTGAGTCCAACCGTTGGTGATGTACATTCGATACACTCAAGCGAAATGAGTGGTCGGTCATGTGAGGGCCGGGTTGCAAGACGTTCTTGTTGAACCCAGTGTATTCGCCTCTAGAGATACACGAGCGGAAGGTAGTCCCATACCTTGTCAAGTTGGAAATCCAATATCCAATAAGCGCCCGCGGTTTTCGATTGTATACTATATACGGGGAGCGTGAGATGCAAGCGTTCCTCTAGATTTGTTAATTATTTGTATCTAGACATTATCGTAATATCAGATCAAGATATATGATTTCAAAAGATGTTTTGGGTTATCGTAAGGTAAAAACCGTCCGTGTTTATGTGTGGATCGGTCTTACGATTATCTTTTTCTTTCGAAGGGATTTTAACTTTAAAATCAAGTTGTGTGATACCAAAATGTTGTGCGAGTTTTTTTCTCACTCTGGTCCACCAGACTGACCCGGTGTTTTGTAAATGCTCGGGTTAGGCCGAGGTGTACAGGTTCAGGTTAGCAGGTACTGAGAAGTCCAGAGACGAGCTGAAGATGTTCAGATGAATTATATTCCGCTGTGTGATTATATATATGAGGACAGAGTATCAAAAACTGTCCAGATATGTGTTGTACTCTGATATTGTAAGTATTTTCAAAAGCTCTCAATAAAGATTATTTCTGTATTATATTTTGTTCCGCTGCGATGTGAGACTCTGTGTTGGTTCTTCTTCTTCTTCTATTCTAATATTTCTATCTCTCTTATCTCACCCTCTAATTTCTTTCTATAAACGTCCAGTGTTTTCGGTGTGGAGGGTCGGCATGAGTACGGAAAAGGGTATTTATGTCGATTTTCGAGGCCGAAAATCCCTGGGTCGTTACAGTGGCATCAGAGCTATTGGTTGAGTAGTAACCTTGGCTCTGTGGCGTAACTCAATAGAGATGGGGTTAGTAACACCCTAGATTGAGTTTGAGTGTATAGATATGAGAGCGTATTTGTAAATACTATATAAAATTGTTTTATATTGTGTTATTTGACTAGTTCAATTTTAAACTAGCAATTGACGCGGTATTATTTATAAAAAGGATCAGATGAAATAATTTTGGCCATATTATATTTTGTATAGAGAAAAAATATATAAGTTTGATTTTGAGTCGTTTGGTTTATTTGAATCAAAGTTGAATCAGGCTATGAATTGGAATGGTCAAATATAACTCCAATTTTTCATATATGGAATTAGAAAGAGAAAATGGATACTGTTGAAATAGAAATCAAAATTTGAGTTTGAAATGACAGCGTAAATAGGAAAAGGTAAGTAGTTAATCCAATATGAGTTGGATATTGGAATTAAAATTTGGAATTAGGGAATAAAAAGTTGTTTGATCTGGTTGATTGGATTGTGCATTGTTGATTGGTTGTTGGAACGGTGGATTGATAATTTATAACCCTGAAAGGGTACTCGTTTGGGTTCTTGTTTCTTGGATTGAAGTGAGGCCCAGGATGGCGTTTGCAATTGGTTTGGTCAAACAACGTAACGGGGATGCTGACGAATCCTTCGAAAATTTTATAACTTAGATTTTATAATAATTCCATAATTATTTTGAAAATAATTGGGATGAGAGTATTCCTCTTACTTAGCAATTTCGAGGACGAAATTATTTTAAGGGGGAAGGAATGTAACGACCCGCATTTCCTGTACCCAGATATTTAATATATTATATCGATTTGGAATTTCTAAATGAATTTACAAAATATATAATTCGTTTATTAAATATATATATACGTATAATTTATAAATCGAACCGTAACAATACTTCTTAAATAAAGGGTTTATCGAAAATTTCTTATGGTTGGACACGCCATATGTTATATTATATTGACTTACAATAGATTTGCTTGTTTGGTAATAAAACTGTAATATGCACTTGATATTTTAATATACCTCGTTAGGAAATATACAAATTTAGAGAGTTTATCTTGTGAACATGCACTTATAAAGTTGCGCTTTTAGAAAATTGAAAGGGCGGGTATGAAAGGAAATACTTAAAACATTAAATATAAAAAAAAACGTACAGACACCCTAAAGCTTAATAGCCGGCCTAACAACTCTAGCATGATGCAAGTCTTTGTTTGGTGCTTCACGCCATTACATTTTATATATATACAGCAGATTTCGAATAAATGAAACAATATATATAATATTGTCAGTACAGTACAATTGGACATAACAAGTCATTTAAAAATCAAATTCAGTATGCCTCGTTTTTATCCATAAGAAAGAACAAGAAAAAAATACATAATTCTGTACATTTGACATAACAATTCGGCATGCCCATTTTCCTTTCAAAAATAGTAAAGAGAGATCTTCTGCCTTGATCATGAGCTGCAAGGAAAACAGTGAACCTATTAGTAAGAAATAAAATAAAGTATATATAGGTATATATATTTAACAGACAAATATTCTGAATAGACAAATAAATATATATTCGAAATCAAATGAAAACAGATATGAAGATAGAAGAAACAGCCAACAAGATAAGACAATACAAAGCTGTTGAAACAAAACAAATGTATATTCACACTCAATTCACAACTAAGTCTATAGTTATGATCTAAAAAGAAAACAGTAACACATATTTTTCTCCATGGAAACAGTGATGGAACAGCTAAAGAGCTAGGGCAGAAGCAGCTAAGGAAATAGGATATGTACAACTAAGAACAGATATGCTCAGTGAACAGCTAATGTATGTGCATCTATGTACAACTACATAGAATCGAATAAGCTAAATAAAATAGCTACACAGCTAGACCACTGTATATTATATTATTTTCCACACATCAGTAGCTAAAGCAAACAATCAATGAACAGCTAAGGAAAATAAGCAGCAAATATTTGTGTACATCAAAACAATACAGAGCCTATTTATTTTTGTCAAAGAAAATAAATAACAGAGAGTAGAGGCTATACTATGATCAATGGTGCCAACTGAAAACAGATATATATATTCATGTATAAGTCTACAGTAACAAATATATATATATATATATATATATATATATATATATATATATAGTAGTACATACAAGGACAATAGACGTGTATGAAAATATAAACACAAAATCTTCACCAAAATCCCACCAAATCTATGCCTTTCAATCACTATAGAACAGCCGTATGACAATACAACACCATGCTGAACAAAATCTCGACCAAAAACAAGTTTGCAGTGATCAGTATAAATCACACAAACCATCACTGATCTGAAAGGAGAAAAGAAAAACCCAATGGCCTATAACATAGCTGAGCCTACCTAGGGTAAACAACGATAGACGTTGATCATATCCAAACTAAAATTTACACTATAAATAGACGCGTTCACATAGTGATGTTTCACCATTTTCACAAAGCAATTCGTATAAATACAGTACACAAAATCGTTCAACCACTTACAGAAAGAAAAAAAAATATTGAGTTAAAATACTTAGCTTGGAGATGCCTGCGATGGATCCACTGACGTTTGTCGGAGCCGCTGACATAAGGTCTGGCCGAAGACTTCGAATCGAAACATCGATTTGTTGATGCCAAACTGTAGTTGCTTTCGGGAGTCGTTGATGAACTGAAGTGGGGGTTGATCGTCGAAGATCTGGTGCCGTGGGGTGTTGGGGTGGTTGCTGAAGAGGTTGGGTACGGTGTGGCGGATCGATTGGAGGAGGGGGACCGAGGGTCGAAGACAGTGGCGGAGAGGACATGCGAGGCAACTAGGGTCCGATTTTGGCTGGAGACGAAGGCGCAAGGGGATTTAGGGTTTCTTAGTTTCGGTTGTAGGGATTAATTTGTGGCGGCCGATCAAATGAGTGGAAAAGGGACGGGGTAGGGTTTTAATATGTGAGGCGGGTCGGGTTTCCTTTGGGCTAAGGTTTGAGGTAAGAAGCCCATTTATAAAACACCCATGTTTTAATTAATTAAATTTGTTTATAAAATTGTTTATACGATATTTTCCACATACGTTATCAGATTCAAGCGCGGTCAGTCGCGTTGGGACCGTGAAGCCGAGTACTTCGAGATGGAGCAGGTCTGGGTCGGATCTGAAGTAACGAGAATTTTATTTCCAATTAAACGTCAGTTTAATTGGACAAAAATCAGACTGTTATCGATGGATTTAAGTCCAGGTGAGTTAAACTCACTCAGCTCTTCCCATTTATATTTTATATAAATTGGGTTTTTATTTTGCGTGTTCTGATTTCTAGTGATTGACTGGTTGCTAGTGATATATAATTATTGTTGATTTAAATTTCTGAAATTAAACGGTCGTTCAATTTCAGTAAAACACTAATCGTTATGATTTGACCCGAACAGAGTAAATTCCCCTGATTGGTCATGTTTATAAACGTGTTTGAATTTGTTTGAAATTGTTTGAATGCTTTGAATTGATTGTTGATTTATTGATGATCGATATAGGACTTACCAGTCAAATAAAAAGAAATGATTGGTTATTGTTGACTGTTGAAATATTTTTCAACATTTATGCTGATGGATGGCATGGGTTGAGTAATTGGCATCACCTGGCTTATAAATCAATCGATTTATAAAATATGGTTTTAACGGCAGTGAATCGATGATATTTGAGTTATAAATATATTTTATAACGAAAATAGATTTTTGGAAGTTATTGCCTGTAAAGGATATAAAAAAAAGGGGAAATAAATATTTAATTATTTATTTATGTAAAGTTTATATATAGAAAATTATGAAATGGTTGTTATAAAACAAATTTCTTATGTCGATAGGAATTATAAACAAAAAGCAGGAATTAACCTAGCAGTTGAGAGTTTAATCGTGAATGATTAAATAAAGTTATTTAAATTAATTATCTTTTAATTAATTTAAAGAAAGGGGTTAAATAGAGTTGGTTAAAGGAATAACCATGTTTTGTGTCGACCATTTAAACTGGATTAGACCTTAAATTGGTGAAATGATTTAATAAATGGTTGGTTAATCTTAGTAAGGGGCAGGAAAGGGAATTTATATTCATTCTAGTAAATAAAGAGTTAATTGATTTAAATGATAAATGTTGAAATAAAAGTAAATAAGTGATATGGTAATGAAATACCCTTAAGTAATCCAGTTTGAAATGGAAGGGTCGAATGTTGAAAAGAGGCTAAGGACGAGTTTTGTAACGAGGCAAATAAGAGGTTTAAAGGAATGTATATCACTTGAATGAAGAGTTTTACTTAACGTGTGAAGTTAAGGGAAATAAAAGGGTTTATATTAAATTGATAAACAAGGTTGATAAATGGAAATGTGAATTAAAGCGTTGTTTTAAATTGGAGGCACTTAATAAGGACATTAAGTTGAATCAATGGATGTAAAAAGGGGTTTTCCGAAGGAAAGGGAAATTGGTAAAAAGGGAGTTTCCAAAAGAAAAGAGGTTGGTAAAAAGAGATTCGATTTAAGTTTGGTAAACAAAGTTGAAATAGGATCTGTAATGATAAATCCAAGTTAAACCAAAGTCATTTTAATAATCAAGATAAGTGGGAAGTGTTTTGGTATTAAATTGAAAATCGGTTCTTGAATTACAACTTGTCTTTAACTAAAGGTAAGAACGTGGCTGGTCAAGGTCTGAGAGGTAATTAAAATACCCCAACTTGAACAACTTCGTGATTATCCAAGGATAACACTAGTTGGTAATGTCAAGAATGTGCGATAAGATTTCCAAAGTAAAGGAAATAATATGAAATGATATTTTCCTGGTAATGGAAGTGAAAGGGGATTGGGAAATAACCATTAAAAGCCAAGTGATGCTAAGTACTAGACCAGTGAATCTATTTTTGTGATTTCATGGATGTTTACTTGATAGTTAAATAACCGACTATCAAGTCTGGCCTTTACGATTGTTGGTATGGAAAGACCGGGATCGAATATATATTCGAAAACCATTCCGACCAACAAATACGAATAGAAAGAAGAGATCAAGCGACGATTGAGATGGAGCATGTGAAGACCAAAGATCTTCATAAAGCGGAAGGACCACTTAAAATCTCTGATTCGACCCGGAGATATACTGGGGGTTCTGTCGTGGTTGAAACTATGGATTGCAAGGGCTATCGCTACTGATCCATGGGGTGATTCCTGTATTGGATGCAGTAGGAGAGTACCTTCGGTTCATCCTGTTCCTGGATGACTTGTATGGACGAGTGTCTGACATAGTATTTCCAATGGGCCACGTACGTTGATTTCTTCAAACGTGTCATAGTTGGGTCGCTCCCAACTAGGGTATTTTTGTGGACGTCAATTAGTGATATCCAGCGGATCTGACGTTTGTGCATTCAAAGTATATGATGATCAGATGTGTTCTGACCTCAAGCCTCATCAACCAGGAGATGACAAAAATCGGGCAGGCAGCATGGCTATGTGGGTCGCACCCATTAGGGTGTATAATCACCTATCTAGAGAAATTCCTTTTGTTTCTTATTCTATCGATTCTGCCCATTCGGGAACGGTGGTTTGAGTCCAACCGTTGGTGATGTACATTAGATACACTCAAGCGAAATGAGTGGTCGGTCATGTGAGGGCCGGGTTGCAAGACGTTCTTGTTGAACCCAGTGTATTCGCCTCTAGAGATACACGAGCGGAAGGTAGTCCCATACCTTGTCAAGTTGGAAATCCAATATCCAATAAGCGCCCGCGGTTTTCGATTGTATACTATATACGGGGAGCGTGAGATGCAAGCGTTCCTCTAGATTTGTTAATTATTTGTATCTAGACATTATCGTAATATCAGATCAAGATATATGATTTCAAAAGATGTTTTGGGTTATCGTAAGGTAAAAACCGTCCGTGTTTATGTGTGGATCGGTCTTACGATTATCTTTTTCTTTCGAAGGGATTTTAACTTTAAAATCAAGTTGTGTGATACCAAAATGTTGTGCGAGTTTTTTTCTCACTCTGGTCCACCAGACTGACCCGGTGTTTTGTAAATGCTCAGGTTAGGCCGAGGTGTACAGGTTCAGGTTAGCAGGTACTGAGAAGTCCAGAGACGAGCTGAAGATGTTCAGATGAATTATATTTCGCTCTGTGATTATATATATGAGGACAGAGTATCAAAAACTGTCCAGATATGTGTTGTACTCTGATATTGTAAGTATTTTCAAAAGCTCTCAATAAAGATTATTTCTGTATTATATTTTGTTCCGCTGCGATGTGAGACTCTGTGATGGTTCTTCTTCTTCTTCTATTCTAATATTTCTATCTCTCTTATCTCACCCTCTAATTTCTTTCTATAAACGTCCAGTGTTTTCGGTGTGGAGGGTCGGCATGAGTACGGAAAAGGGTATTTATGTCGATTTTCGAGGCCGAAAATCCCTGGGTCGTTACACCCAAACACTTCTTGACTTTATTGATTTGACTAGCCAAACATGAGAAAATTAGAATACCACTTTACAAACTGTGCCAAGCAAACTAAGAATCTATTTCATGGCTGCACTATGTTGTCGACCGAACTAACTGGCCAAACTGGAATTTAACATTTGAAAACTTGATTTATATTGAAAAATTTGTGACAAGTTGAGGTATCTAAAATAAAATCAACTGACTAGAAATTGTTAATTTAATTTGTTGTACCACTTCAGAAACAAGTCGTGTTTTCATTTTTTCTTTTATTTTGCATATGTCCATTGCATTCATGTAGTTTCATTAGAATCATAGCATACTGCATTTGGATTTTGTGGGTAGTATCCGCTGAAAACCCTCACGAGACACCACTCGTCCTACTAGGGACACCTAGAGGTTTAACGGCTTGTTGCATACGCTCAATGCAATCGTGTTTCCTACGAAAGTGTGACCTACCTAGTTAGTTTTTCATTTTTGTTTTACTCGAGGACGAGTAAAAGATAAGTGTGGGGGTATTAGATTGACATAGAAATATGTTTATTTTATGCTCTTATATCTTATCTTTTGTATATAAATAAATATTACTTGGGTATTGTTTTGTTACATTTACAGATATTTCAACCCAGCCCGCATGCAACCAGAAAAGTAGAGAAATAGAGTTGAAATTGATATATTTGTACATTTCGAAGAATTGTAGATGAAGATCTCACATCTAGTTGCTGTTGGACAAGAAAAGAATTGATAAAAAGGCTTTGCACATCACAAATCAATGAAGAAGTGTCAAGGAAGCAAGAGGAAAAGAGAAAAGGCCCAAATTTGCTTTATTTATCTAAGGCCCATTTATGTTTCTTATTGTAAACTCTTTTGTGATTTCCCTAAGGCCCATTTATCATTGTATTAGGGTTAGGGTTCGGGTTTGGTTATCCCCTATATATACCCTTGTAGTATCATTGTAGCCACCATCCTATATCTCATTCTATTCTCTTCTTCATTAATAAAACTCATTTTTCTTTTTATTTTATGCAATTTTCTATTTCTTAGCAATTAGTGTTGTCTACACGATTAGATTCGGTAGAACACTATTTGTATTTTGTACTTCTTTTCATTAGTGATTGACCGTCTGATTAGATTCAGCGGTAATCCTAATTTTATTTCCTGTTGTTACTTATATTCTGCACTTCTATTTTCTGTATTTTAATCGCGTTCATAGATTAAATTGGATTTGATTAGATTTGAATCTGATTCATAGTTTCATTGCTTTTCCATTGAAAATGTGATTTGATCGTCGGTTCAGTTAGATCTGTTCTGAATCAAATGGCAGTTTTAACTTTGTTTTGTTTTATTTTCAAAATCAGCCTCCAAAGTTTCGTCTAACACGCCCAAGAATAAATAGATAATAATTTTTAATAACACCTCCCTGTGCTCGACCTGTATGCTACACACCTGTATGCTTGCAGAATTTAATTTAAATGTCGCGCTTTTCTAATTCATAGATTAGCGTCGATCATGAGTGCAAATGAATAATTTGTTTCAATAGACATTTGCATAGTAAATGCAAAAAAAAAATAGCAATTTCTATTTACTATATATATTTGCATGGCTGAATGTAAATAGAAGAACAAACATTATTTTCAAAACATGTTTAATTTAGATTGCACACAAATTCTAATGTATACTAAGGATGTTACTTTAACTCACCTACATATTCTAATGGATATGTGACCAATAATATGATTCTTATATTTGAATATAATTTCAAATGTAAGTTTGCAAATAAAGATTGATTTTTTTATTTATACTTATAAATCCTATTACATATTATGCAAATAAAAATAATTATTAAATTTGCATATATATTATAAAAATGCTATTTGTGCTTAATTCTTTTATTTAACAAAAATGTTCCTTTTGTTTTTCAATCATTTAAATTTGACGAGATGTACATTTTTGTCTCAACTAAAATATTTGACAAAAATGCATATCTTGATTCAATAATCTAATTTGGCAAAAAGAATGTTTTGCTTGACAAAATGATTATTTTGTTTTAACTAGCGTAAATTGACAAAAAGGTTTATTTTGCATTAGTGAATATAAAAAGAAAGAACAAACTTTATTTTCAAAATATGTATATATTTGCATTGGTGAGTGGAAATAAAAGAATAAATTTTAATTTCAATGCATTTATACATTGGTGAATGTAGATAAAAGGATAAACTCGGATTTCAACATATATTTACATTTGTGAATATAAATAAAAGGATAAATTTTATTTCAATGTATATTTACATTCGTGAATGTAAATAAAGGAATAAATTTTATTTCAAAATATATTTGCATTGGTGAATGCAAGTAAAAGAACAAATTTTATATATCTTTGTATCTGTAAATATATATTTTATATATCTTTGTATCAGTAAATACAAATAAAAGAACAAGTTTATTTTTAATGTATATTTGCATATGTGAGATTTTTAAATGTTACAACCTTCATTGAAATCAAAGTGACAAATAACATATGACCTTTATTTCAATCCCTGTTATTGAAAACAATAGACGATAAAAATCTAATCTTTAATTTCCATTCTAAGATTACATAAAAATGTAATCTTTTAATTTTATTCTTTTTAATGAAACTATACCATATTAAAAATATATGCTTTTTAATCCACTCTTCTTAATGTAACAAACTCACATTAAGAATATGTTCTTCTTTTTAATGTAAACAAATTCTCATTAAAAATGTAAAAAAAAATATTCTCGTTGTTCAAATTCTATTGTAAATAACCAAAGAAAATATTATTTTATTCGACATCCAAATTCTGTTAAAAAGTAAACAAATAAAATAAGATTTTATTTGTTAACTAGTCTCTGTTGTAATATAAACAAATAAAAATAATGTTTTATTTGTCATTCAATTTCTTTTGTTATATCAACAAATAAAAATGAGTTTTTATTTGTTGTTTCAATTCTATTTTTCATTTCAGAAAAGTAAAAATTATGTTTTAATGACATAAAATAAATTTTTACAACTGGATCTGAAATAAGTATGATTTAAATATGAATATAATATGATTTAGATCAAATTTTTGATCTAATCTCTAACTGCAAATAAATTCAAAAATATGTAAAATTCCAATGCGGATTTAGCATATTATGAACAAAACATACAACAAGAAACAATTAACAATTCAAACAACACAGACATTTCAGAACTGAATTAGCATGATAATACAATCATTTTTAACACGAGAAAATAATTAATAATTAAATAAATAAATAAAATTAGAATTCTCACATTGAATTTTGCTGAAAATTTGACTCTCTCGGATTCAGCTCTGGTCTGCGCCATCGCGAAGATCTCGGAAAGACGAGTCCAACGCAACTAACGGTTCGTCAATCAGACCTCGTATGAGAGAGATATTAATTTTTAAAGATTAGATAAATTAAATATTAAATTAATAAAATAATAAAAAAAAAAGAAGGCCTTCTTCTTCCTCACGCTGTAACGTTCGGCCGCACCCATTCTTCATCTTCCAACCTTCTGCACGCGCCCCCCTCCGAGCCACCGACCGCCGATCAGAGACCACCACTCCGAAGCTCCGCCTACGAGCCACCACCGCCCAGAAGCCCAGCCAACTCGGCCCCCTCCTCGCCTCGAAATCATAACCCGAACGCGCCACGTTTCAGCCCAGAATTCGTGAAATCCATGATCCAAAACCCGATCTTAATCGTATAGATTCGAAGCTCTCTGAATTCCCTTCGATTTGGTATATTATTTGTAGATTTTCACTGAACGGATTGAGAGAAATTGATATTTGAAGTTAGACGATTTCTGGCCATCGAAACAGCCATGGGCGGCGGCTGAAATTAGGGTTAGTGTTTTAATTTTTGGATTATTTTAATATTAAATCTCGAAAATTGTGCTTAAAAGGTGGATTTTCGGACTTTCTCTGATTTAGGCCTGCTTACTGTCGTTCTTAAGGTTTTGACACCTTCTGAACGCAATGGGATAGGTCCTGTGGCCCCATTCAGAAATTTGTACGATTTTTATTTAAAATTGCATTAAAATTTAATTAATTAATTATTGACCGTACATTAAAATATGCCAGGGCCACATACGACCTCAGAAAATTCGAAAAAATATATTTTTAGCTTTCTTATGACGATACGAATCCAACAAAAGTATTTTCGTTGAATTCTTAGACTGATTGAAAAATGGCTATTTTTAAGGCGTTTAAATTTAACTAAAACAATCAAAACACATTTTCTTTCGCCATGCTCACATATTAATTCGAAAAATTCTGAAAATTGAAACCTAGCTATAATTTGACATTCCGTTTCCAACAAAAGTGGTTTCGTCAAAAATAGAGGTCATTTGAAAAATGACTATTTTTAAGGCCAATATATTTAATATTAAAAATATATTTTTAAACAAATAAATTCCGAAACTCAAAATATATAAGTGTTTACTGTTTTTCAATGCAGAAACTCAAAATTTCTTCATATGTGAAAAGTAGCCCTTCGGGCCATATATAATATATATATAAATTCTACAGCGACCTTTCTAAAAATTGAATTGGCCATAACTTTTGATTTCCGCTATGAAATTTCAATTTTTTCAGATTCGTTAGAAAGATATAGTTAAACAGATTTAAATATTACTGGTTTCACTCAGTTCTGGTTTATTTTGAGTCCTATACATTCAGCTAAAGTTCAAAATCAAATTTTCAAACTACCGCGCCATTTCTAACTCCTTTTATATTTATTCGTTCTGACTATGAAAAAATGAATTCTAGCCATTATTATTAATAGTAAATTATATTATATCCGCAAAATTCATTAAAATTTTCTAAAATAAAAATTTTAAATTGGTTTAGAATTTGCGGGTTGTTACAATCTCCTCCACTTAAAATCTTTTCGTCCTCGAAAAGGAAATGAAGCTAAAGTTGTTTATTTAACTAATTTAATTTTCATTCTTTAATTGTTTAATCATTTTATTAGTTGAACTCATATTCACACAACACAATCATCAGTCAATTAGTTGATTAAAATTTCAAAAATATATCCAACATCGAAATATACCGAAAATGATTTCGATTCAAATCCATTCCAATTTATATATTGGAAATTCTGGTTATTTTAAAACCCATTCTCAATCCCATTTATTTCTTTAAAAATAACTGGATTTTAATTCTAGTTAATAACTAGCTAAATTCGATAAAAATCTATTTTTATCTTTCCAAATATTGAGTTTTTCATCCCAATTCTTCCCAAATCATTTATTATGATTTTACACAAATTATTAATATTTGTAATAATTTTATCGAGGCCCGTACAGTCGATTTCCATCTACGGTCGTCGAACTGCACTTACAGCGACCTTATCCAAATTTGATTTGGACATAATTCCAAATCCAACTATTAGATTTCAAATTTCTAATGTTCGTTGGAAAGCTCTTTTCGATACGAACCCATCGGTTCCGGTTTTAGGAGAATCCGACGGTCGGATCTCCCGTAACATCAATTCGAAGTCAATGGTCGAAATTCGCGAACGGCCGCAGCGCATTCTATTTAGGCCATTAATACAAACATATATATATATATATATAATATATATATTTCGTTCAAAACATATTTTATAATTCGTTTTAAATTCGTTTTCAAAACGGTTTCAACTTCATATTCAATTTCAAATCAAAATTGAATATTCCATATTATTAACATACAAATGGTAATATTTTCAAAACGTTATATTTTGAAATCACTTCTTTTTCGCCACTCATTATAAATAACGAATAAAATCGATATAACTATCATTCACGGTCAAAATGGCGCATATCTATTCAACACGACTTTTACTCAACACATGAATGTTTATTCTATTCAACACATGAATATTTATTTTTATTCAACACATGAATATTTATTTTTATTCAACACATGAATGTTTATCTCTGAATATTATTTGTGAAATATTCTTTATTTTCTAAATTGGAATGAGATCCAATCAATTACCATATAAGGTTAATGATATGGATTCCATACAACACATGTATATACTGTCAATAATAAACAATCAATCATCATCCAGAGTGCACCACACAACTGTATAAGCATTAATTATAAATAATCAACGCTTACAACAGCCTGTCAACCAAACGATCGACATACCGCTAAATGATTGGGATTAGTGTACGTCAAATATCATCCCAACACCCGTGTGGGGTTTCAATCCACAAACACTGAATATTATTTGTGCAGTTGGGCGATGTGTAAAATTTATCGTCCCAATCAATATCAGTCAAATCAGTGTACATAAACAAATTGTAACACCCCGTGTATTCTATAACAGTGAAATTCACAAATTAAAGTATAATTAATTTCAAATCAAAGAATTAAGGGAAACAGGATACGCCATTGCGTTCGTCTCGGAATTCTACTTGAGACAGAGTCCGAGTTTGCATAAAACGGACTCCGTATGAAGAAGATATGGCCTCCGGAAGTTTCAGAATTCGGTTTAAAATTCAAACAGCTCAGGAAACCAATTCAAAATTCAAAAATCGGGCCAGATTGGCCAGGGCGGGAATTTTCCCGCCCAAGGCACCCAGGTCGACTGGGTAGTCGACCTGGGCTACCTTGGTCGACCTGGTATTTGACCTGGGGCACCCAGGTCGACTACTAAGTCGACACGGGGGTTGACTGGGGAGTCGACCTGGCCCCTGAGCCAGGTCGAACCCAGCCCCCCTGGCTGGCCTGGTCTGCGCTTGGCCGAATTTCTGAGCCTTGCCTTGTCACTAGGGCTAGGTGTCAGCTCCTGATTGGTCTCTTCTTCAAACGAATGGCTATTATTAATCCAAGCTCCATCGACGGTTCTAATCAATCCACAAACTCTATAAAAAGGACCTAAGACTCCACCTAATTCATACAAATAAAAATTAGAATGAGACCGTCATGCTGCTGAGGAAAGACTAGGAGTAGCCGTCAAAATTGAGAGACGATTAGGAGACAATTAAAAAGCCTAAAGCAACGACAACTAAATCAAAACAACGCATACAACAAAGGATAGCATCTCCAAATTCAGAATTTAGATTCCTGAATTGAAGATTCGTCATATGTTGTAAGTAGAGTGCTATTCCAATGTGAATGAATAATTGTGTTTTGATTTGTGTAAAATGAGAAATGGAATTGTACTTAATTTGTGGTGATAATAATTCATAATTGTATGTTGCTATGATTCTAATCGATTTGGGATGTTGTGGTATAGCGATGTAAGACCTATGGGATAATTGCAAGTATATGATTCATGTTGAAAGTTAACGACTATATGCTTGTGGTAGTTTAATTGAGATTCATGCAAGTATATGGTTCACTATTATACCAACATGATGTATATTTTTTTTATAATCACTTTTAGTGTAGTTGGATCCATTTGGGTATTATGACTCATATGAATTTATGTCGGAATTGGCATCATGATTCAAGTGTAAAACCATACTTTTGTATTAGAGACAAAAGTAAGCATCTTTGTGAACTTGTGTTGACTCTATGAACATGACTAAACTATGTTTGGTGTTATGCCTAATTGAAAACATGTTTTAGACCTATGCTGTTATCAAAATCATATGATAATATATGTGACACATAATTAAGTAAGATTTACATTCCAATTGCAAGTTTACATGAATAGATTAAAAACCATGATTCTGGTTTAGGTATGTTTATGCCATGATTATATGAATATATTAAAAACCATGATTCATGTTTAGGTATGTTCATGCCGTGATTATATGCTATTACAATGCAAGTTCACAAGTGCCTAATTTATGTTAATTAGATCGTTATGTTGCAAGTTCATGCGTTCACACTCCCCTTTTGATGTTACTTAGAATATATAAACACCATGTTCTAAGCCTCCCCTTTTTCATGTGGCAAAGTTGGGTTTAAATGTTAAACCCAACATATGTTATATTGTAGCGAACGTATAAAACGGGGGTAATGACGTTTGGGTTAAAATATAAAACATATGTGTTGGCATATTTGACGCATGCCAACGACCTTGAAAACAATTAAGTGGTATAAATTAATTTTACCCAATAAAGATGAATTTAAATAATGGGCCGCAAATATTTACATATAAAAATAAAAGAGACAAAATATGTAAATTTAGAAAATACGATGTGTTTAACCCGAGGTTGAATTGAGTTGTAATGTAAACCTGCCCAGAACCGCCCGGCTGTCCAGTAGTCACAACAATACCTATGCAATGTGAGTGGTTAAACATTGAGCTCAATAAAGACCCAAGGTTAGACTGAGTTGTGACGTAAGACTGCCCAGAACCAACCGGCAACAGGCAGTCAGAACAATACCTATCTAATGTGAGAGGTCGAGGCTTTAATAAGACAATTAAGGCTGAGTTAGGATTGATAGGATTAAGTAAATTGAATTAATACTTAATCAAAATGGAACATGCTAAACTATACAGACTGATTAGGGGTTAGGTTTACAAAACACTTATCCAACTTAGCATGTTGGCTAGAAATAGAAAACCTAGCAGCGGGGGACCCTTTTCAGCAGTAACCCTACAAGGTGTATCAGGATACCCTGAAATAGGTAGGGTGGGGCACGATTACTGGGCAGACTGTAAGAGGTCAAATCGACGGCGGTGGTGCAGTAGTGAAGGTTCTAACAGGGTGCGGGCGTGCACACACTCCGGCGCAGAAAAATAAGGCACTGGGCACTAGTAGTACACCTGTGCATTCTAGAATTGTGTCGGGCCACCACCATGGGACTTGATACACCCCATGGTGGGACCAGCATAGGTAACTACAACATCGGGGGCCGTAAGACACATGTAACTATGCGAGTAGGAGCCGATCATTAGAAATGGATCACTTTACCCTGATTATGGGGTGCCTGTTGGGAACTAGTTTATAGGGGTGCAGAGATTAATATGGGGTACGATAGTATATTCGACTCTAGACAACTTAACTTAGTTTATGGTGCGTTCCCATTTCCAGTTTATACTTATCATTCCCAATTCTTTATTCGTAGACTGAATAGTCCTAAACTTACTCAGGCTTTATGTCTGACTCTACTTTTCTTTCATCTTCTTTTCTTTCGTTCCCCTCCCCCCAGGTCCACAGGGAGGGAATACTTCAGCTTTACCAATTTTTACATCCAGCTTGAAGAGAAAGAATGTATTGCTTGGATCTCTTTCATTTTGGACTATGGCTTTGGACAGCAATTATGGGACATATGCAGTTTACTTATGTTTTTATGCTTCTTTAAATAATGAAATCAAGACAGTTATAAAAATGTAATGTTTTTGGAAGTATTGTAAGACAATTATGACATGGTTTGTGTAACACGTATTTTGTTGAAATAAAAATTGCTGTTGTTTTCCGCTGTTCAAAAATATGTGTATTTATATCTGTCTTGTGTATCTGTGACATATACTTATAAACCTTCACCAAAATTAGGGCATTCCCTTTGAGAGTGACCCTAACGGAGGTGGGGTGTTTCACTTGGTATCAGAGCCAGGTTTACCAGATAAGATAAAAAGTTTTGAAAATTTATTTTCAAAAGAAAATTTAAAGAAGCATTTTTAAAGATCAAATGTTATTTTATTTTAAAAAGGCAAAGTCACCCAAAGCCATAGGTATTGTAACAACCCGAAAATCTGGGCCAGTTTAAAATTTTTATTTTGGCAATTTTAATGAATTTTGAACATTTAAAATGAATTATTTTAAATAATATTGACGAGGAATTTATTTTGAATATAATTCGAACGTATATATTATATACGTCGTCGTTAGAATATATATAATTATAAAAGGAATTGAAAATGGCGCGGTAGTTCGATAATTCGATTTCAAACTTCAATTGAATGTTCCGGGTACAAAACAATCCGAATTTTAGTGAAACCAAAAACATTAGAATCTAATTGGGAATATCTTTCCAATGAATCCGAGAAATCGAAATTTCGTAGCGGGAATCAAAAGATATGTCCAGTTGAAAATTCTGAATAGTCGCTATGGAATTCAGGCCCTTAAAAGTGGGAATTTTGCAAACGACCTCGGATTTCGACGAAACCACTTTTGTTGGATCCGTGATGTCAAATTAATTCTAGATTCTAAATTTCATAATTTTTCGAATCAATATGTGAGCGTGGCAAAGGAAAACGCGTTTGACCAGTTTTAGTTGATTTTAATCGACTGGAAATTGGCCATTTTTCTAACGGTCTCAGAATTCGATGAAACTAGTTTTGTTAGGACCGTATCGTTAATACGAAGCTAGAAAATATTTTTATGGAATTTTTCGAGTTAGTATGTGACTCCAGTAAATTGAAATGCGCGTTAAAATTCAATATATAGAGTTATATGTTGATTTTGGCGGAAACCGATCGAAATGATCGAATCAGCTTACGATACATATCCCATTGTATTCGGAATGGGGGTAATTAGCTACGGACGACAGGCGGTGGGCCTCGTTTAGAGGTCGTATGTAAAAGTCAACGTTTTGAATTAAATAATTAAATAAAAAATATCCTCCTCTCTCTTCCCTTCTATACTATCTGCCCCCTTAACTTCCTCTTCCCCCGTTGACCAGATGAAAATCAAATTAAAATAAAAATAAATAAAAAAACCCAATCCCGTCGTGCCCAAACCCCCCCACCCCATCCCCCCCCCCCCCCCCGCCCCGTCGACGATCTGCCTCACGCCCTCCCCCTGATGGCCACCGCGACCTCCGGCCTCTCATGGGGCCTCCGTCCATCTCCGCGAGCCCAAAAAACCCCATCGCCCCCTTCATCGATTCGAATCCCCACCGACCGGCGCCCTCCACCTCAAGCCCCCCCCCCCCCCCGCACCATCGACCGCCGCTTCTGCTCCAACACCTCCGTCGCCGCGCCCCAGCAAGCCACCACCTCCACCTACTGCTCCGAATACCTGCGCGCCCCCCTAGCCTCCAATCACTCATTGCCGACTCTATAAACTCCCTCTCTCGTTTTGCAAAGAAAAGAAAAGGTGAAAACCTTTAATTTCATTTTAGTTTCTGTTTTTATTATTATTAGTTAAAGTTGGGATTTTTAATTAGTTAAAACTGAGATTTTTAATATAAAGTTTTGATTTTTATTTGTCTTGGTAAAAATATGATCTTTTTTATAGAAAAATAGGATCTTCGAGTATGTAAAGGTATAATTTTTAGTTAGAAAAAAAATGTGATTCTTACTTAGATAAAATTAGATTTTTTGTTTAAAAAGCATAGCGATAAAAATATAGTTTTATTATGTATATTGCGATGGTAAAAACCTGATTTTTACATTTTGAATAGCGAAGTAAAAATAGGATTTTTATATGTTGAATAGCGAAGTAAAAATTCGATTTTTATATATTGAATAGCGAAGTAAAATTAGGATTTTTTATATATTGAATAGCGAAGTAAAAATTCGATTTTATATATTGAATAGCGAAGTAAAATTTCGATTTTTATATATTGAATAGCGAAGTAAAAATAGGATTTTTATATATTGAATAGCGAAGTAAAAATACAATTTTCACATATGTAGTGGCTACGGGCGACAAAAGTGACGAAAGGCGAGAACAGTGAAGATTTCCTACATTGGAAGTGTCATGGTATCGGATTAGCTATCGGTGAGAATTTCTCACTCTTTAATTTCTTTTTCTAGTTATATATATATATATATATATATACTAGGATGCAGACGGTGTTTAGTAGCACCCGACACAATCGTCCACAGACCATGGACTTGTTTGTTTGGTTGTGTAGTTGGTTAGATTATTTGGTTTGAATTGAGTTGTTTGGTGAAATAGAATGGATTTGATTGATGTGTGAATGGCGTGGGCATTCACTAGACCGGGGATAAGGCTATGCCTTGTCCCGTTTCTAGTATCGTGCCGTTATGCCGCTGAAATTTTCTAAAATGAGTTAGAAAAATAAAAACATCATTTTTATTTTATAAATGAACCGAATAGAAATTCATGTGTTAAAATAAAATATTTTATCGTTAAAAATATAATTTTTAACGTGAACGTGAACAAATAAATATTCATTTACAAATCGAACGATTTGTTTATGTACACCTATTTGAAGGATATTGATTGGGTCGATAAATTTTACACATCGCCCAACTGCACAAATAAAATCTGTGTTTGATTGTTTGAAACCCCACACGGGTATTGGGATAAAATACGACATACACTAATCCCAATAATTTGTTGTATGTCGATCGATGGATCGACAGGCTATTATAAGTGCTAGATATCTATATTTGATGCTTATACAGTGTAGTGCACTTTGGATGATGGTCGATTATTTATCGTTGCTATTATATACATGTGTGTATGGAATCCATATAATTAACTTTATATGGTAATTGATTGGGCCTCATTCCAATTTAGAAAATAAAGAATATTATAAATTAAAGGTTCATGTGTTGATCGTACTCATCCATTGAGATTAGTCATGTGTTGAACGAAATATTTTAACAGTAAAATTTACATCTTTATCTTTATAAAATAAAGGTTCATGTGTTGACCGTACTCATCCGTTGAGATTAGTCATGTGTTGAACGAAATATATTGATTAACAAAAATAGTCACACGTGGGCAGTACTCATTCGTTGAGATTAGTCGTGTGTTGACAAAGATATATAGTCGTGTACTGAAAGATATATAGATCCATTTGTTGAATATAAAACCGTGTTGATTAGAGATGCGCTATTTTGACGCGAACGATATTTATATCGATTATATTCGAATTGAATTTGATTTGAATAGAAAAGAATTTGATTTGAATAGAAAACGAATTGAATTTGATTTGAATAGAAAATGAATTTGATTTGAATAGAAAAGGAATTGAATTTGATTTGAATAGAAAACAAATTTGATTTGAATCGAAAACGAATTGAATTTGATTTGAATAGAAAACGAATTGAATTTGAATTGAATAGGAAAACGAATTCGAATTGAATTGAATAGGAAAACGAATTCGAATTGAATTGAAAAGAAAATGAATTCGAATTGAATTGAATTGAAAAGAAAATAAATTCGAATCGAATTAAAATCGATTTGAATTGAAATCGAATAGAAATGAAAGTAAAAAGGATTTATAATAGAAAATTCAATTTTGATTTGAATTTGAAATAAAGGTTGAAATTGTTTTTGAAACGAATTTAAAACTATTTATATAATTCGTTTTAAATAGAAATCGACGAAATATATATATTATATATGTTATATATATAATATAATGCCTGAATAGAACGCGACGCACCGCGGCAGTTCGTAAATTTCGACCATTGACTTCGAACGGACATTACGGGAGATCCGACCGTCGGATTCTCCTAAAACCGGAACCGTTGGGTTCGTATCGAAAAGAGATTTCTAACAAATATTAGAAATTTGAAATCTAATGGTTGTATTTGGAGATACGTCCAAATCAAATTTGGAAAAGGTCGCTGTAAGTGCAGTTCGATGGCCGTTGATGGAAATCGACTGTACGGGCCTTGATAAAATTATTAAAAATAACAATAACTTGTGTAAAATCATAAGAAATGATTTGGGAAAAATTGGGATGAAAACTATATATTTGAAAAGATAAAAATAGATTTTTATCGAAATGAACTAGTTTTGAACTAAAATTAAAACCCAACTATTTTTAAATAAATTGAATTTAAAAAGGGGTTTTGAATAATCGGAATTTCTAATATATTTGATTGAAATTAAATTAGAAGTGATTTGTGGGTTTATCGTGAACTGTGTTTCAAATGACACTTGTTCTTTAACCCGATAATAAATAGAATGTAATTTGGGTTTGTCGTGAACTGTGTTTTAAATGACACTAGTTCTTTGACCCAGTAAAAGGAGTTTTAATGAATCTGCAATTAGATTGAAATATGAATTGATAATCTAAATTATCAAAATTTAGAAAGTAAGCGGGAATGGAGTATCACGAGTTTTGCTCCAAAGCGATAGTTAAATATTTAATTAGATTTGAACGTGAAATGGTAATTAATTTTACCAATAACAATGTGGTGTTAGATGTGGAGTATTACCAGTTTTTCTTCATGGGATGAATAGGTTGGGATTGAGAAATAAAATAAATAATTACTTCGGTATGGTTCGCTAATCTCGACTAGTTTGAAAAACCATAATTTGGTTTAAAATGACATCCAAAGGAAGATTAAAGGATAAATTTTAAAGAATTTATCTTGGATAAAATTAATGGGAACCTTTCCCTAAGAAGATGAAATTTAGAAACTAGCTGTAGGTTAGCTAAGAAGAATGGTTTCCTGGGTATTGATCTGATGTTGTTTTCAGCCTTCGGGGTTAATATTTGGGAAATTGTTCTCTTGCTGATTTACGATTAGTGGCTGCTGAATTGGAATGAGGCGTATGTTGTGTTTGTGTAACATTTGTTTTTAATATACGCGGGTTGTTCGGAAAGGCCGGGTTTACACCCATTCTGAATAACAAATTCGACGATATGTCGAAGATGAAGACGGTGGTTGAAGACCGGAAGTCTTCACATCGTTTGGATAATTACTGATGATCCTGATTGGGCTGTACACCCAAGAGGATGGAAATAGTTGGTGGTCGTCCAGACGTACTTGGAGATCGATGGATATGCGAGGAAAGTGCCTCCGGTTTCGTTCAGACCCAGAACGAACTTGTAAATGGATTGTGTGTCTGACATTGGTTTTTATTACGTGTTGATTGATTTCTGTTAAATATATATCTGTTTGGCGGCAGAGAATTTATTCTCTTGCTTAACGCCCTTCTCTGAGACGTACGAGCTTAGAGGTTATATATCGATAGATATCAATCGCATGGCATGAATTGCCTGTGTGGCACGCTGAGTTGCATGGATCAAGGCTTCTGTTGAAAAGCAAAGTCTTGTGGTTGATGATCAAAGAACGGCCTACGTGGCAGCCTTGTGTATAGCGTGGATTCGTGAGCCTCACACCTCGGTATGAGTCAAAAACGGGATGAGGACCCAAGGAGTGCACGACGTTTCTTTCTAGCTATGGGTGGTGTCAGTGACCTACCAGCCCTGACATTTATAAACTTTTCACCTTTGTGGTTTGGATGCGAGGCGCCTCGATTATAGGTCCTATAGGGCCGGGAAACGTGTGTTCAGGAATAACTAATCCTCAAACGTAAGAGAGGACCGGTCTTGGAGGATCCCAGGGTTACCCAGAGTGTGTAGTCTTGAGGCATTTGCTAGAGTGTCTCGAAGCGGAGAGGAGCTTGCCCCTTGCCTCGACTCATGACGGAAATCCAATTTCCAATACGTGTATTGCGGTTTTAATTGTAGAACTAGTATGGCGACATGATATATGGTACCCATGCCGTCTATGATTTATATTTATGATTGAAATTGTTTTGACACTATACACTTATTATAGTAACAAATGATTTGTTCTAAACGTACCAAGCATGTTTGGCTATTATAAGGGAAACCCTATCCTCCGGCTTGCGTTGCATTGTGTGATGGGACCTAGGTCTTATAATAGCTTCATTTTTCGAAAAAGCATTGCGTTGTTTACCCTATGCACTGGTATTCTTGGGAGGAAACCCGTTCCGTGTCATACGGCGTGGTCCCTTGAATTACTCTCTTTTAAAATAAAGCTTTAAATAACTGTTTTAGTTCTCACACTAGTCACATGACTGACCTGGAGTTTATTGTTTTAACCTAAACTCTGGGTGCCCTTATTTTCGACACGGGCAGCTAGTAGTTTTGGTTTTCAGATTTATATTCACAGGATCCTGGTTTACAGCTGGAATGATATCCGGAAAGCTCTGTATCCGTATATCACCTTCAGTTGTGCTTTGTATTATTTTCCGCTGCTATGTAATTTATTGTAATCTCTGATATTTATCGAATGTAATTTATTCATTTATACTCTGTATATTCTTGTATCTGATGGAATTGTTGTAATAGCAATGAAATGTTCTTCTATCTGCGTTCTGATTTGTCCTGTTCTCAAACGATCAGGGGTTTCGAACGGTCTAGATCGGTTTAACGACTGATTCGGATCGAGCGAAATTCAAGGCCGTCACATTTGGTATCAGAGCTTTGGTTTACAGAGCTCGAGAACAAGACACATTAGAACCATACGAAAGAATTCATCAGATATTGGGTTAGTAATATCCAATTAAAATGACTCGTTAGAGATAGGATCAGTAGTATCCTAGAACGAGTGTGAAGAGTATATTTTTCAAATGAAAATAATTTTGTTTTGAAAATTTAAATCGTTTTATACGTATTTGAATATTTATTTATTTTGTATTTGGACAATCCAGTATATAAAGGTTTTGCATATACGCGTCATGAACGTATATTTGAAGTTTTAATATACTGGATAGATATAGAATCGCACTCTAGTAGCACGGGGATGATTCCACTGATGACGTACGGCATCAGTGGTTTATTTTCATATTTCGAAGGTGTGATCTCTATATATTTCCATTAGACTGGTGTGAGAACCAAAACTTATATAGCTAGAACACATTGTTGTGAATTGGCATCAAAAACAATATTTTCAGTATATATATCAAAATTATGAATATGAAACGTTAAATTCACTAATTGATTGATGTTTGTGTTGTTTGTTTATTTGTTTGATAATTTTGAACCATTACGCCTAATAGAATCAAATATTGAATATTATTGAAAATTAGACGCATTTGCTTGCATATACATATACTTACATTGAACAGGTCATAGCAAGAAGGCTAGAGCAGAGAATAAAATTTGTTTGCCCGACAAATAGGTACATGTTTAATATAATTTACTGTTTTGTTTGGGTGATGATGATTTTATGAGCCTATTGGCTAGCCGCTTGGCTTTTTCTTTTTCTTTTTGAGATCAGAAGGCCTATATGGCAATTTCGGGATTTTTCCCGTGGCTCCCGGTGCAGGGGAGGTTATGGAAAAAAATTTCGAAAATTCCGGGTGTTAGCCAAATTTTCGAAGAATTTGAAAATTCTCAGAAACTGAAAAGTTGGAGAATGGAAGCCAGATCGAACGTAGAGCAGATTAATCAAACCACTTCCGGCTTCGTTCCTTTTCGGGGACGAAAAGTTTTAAGTGGGGGAGATTGTAACAACCCGAAAATCTGGGCCAGTTTAAAATTTTTATTTTGGCAATTTTAATGAATTTTGAACATTTAAAATGAATTATTTTAAATAATATTGACGAGGAATTTATTTTGAATATAATTCGAACGTATATATTATATACGTCGTCGTTAGAATATATATAATTATATATAATTATAAAAGGAATTGAAAATGGCGCGGTAGTTCGATAATTCGATTTCAAACTTCAATTGAATGTTCCGGGTGCAAAACAATCCTGATTTTAGTGAAACCAAAAACATTAGAACCTAATTGGGAATATCATTCCAACGAATCCGAGAATTCGAAATTTCATAGCGGGAATCAAAAGATATGTCCAGTTGAAAATTCTGAATAGTCGCTATGGAATTCAGGCCCTTAAAAGTGGGAATTTTGCAAACGACCTCGGATTTCGACGAAACCACTTTTGTTGGATCCGTGATGGCAAATTATAGGTAGATTCCAAAGTTCATAATTTTTCGAATCAATATGTGAGCGTGGCAAAGGAAAACGCGTTTGACCAGTTTTAGTTGATTTTAATCGACTGGAAATTGGCCATTTTTTTAACGGTCTCATAATTCGACGAAACTAGTTTTGTTAGGACCGTGTCATTAATACGAAGCTAGGAAATATATTTATGGAATTTTTCGAGTTAGTATGTGACTCCAGTAAATTGAAATGCGCGTTCAAATTCAATATATAGAGTTATATGTTGATTTTGGCGGAAACCGATCGAAATGACCGAATCAGCTTACGATACATATCCCATTGTGTTCGGAATGGGGGTAATTAGCTACGGACGACAGGCGGTGGGCCTCGTTTAGAGGTCGTATGTAAAGATCAACTTTTGAATTAAATAATTAAATAAAATAGAAAAATATCCTCCTCTCTCTTCCCTTCTATACTATCTGGCCCCCCCTTAACTTCCTCTTCCCCCGTTGACCAGATGAAAATCGAATTAAAAAAAACAATCACGCCGTGCACAACCCCCCCCTCCCCCCCCCCCGGTCGACGATCTGCCTCACGCCCCTCCCTCTGATGGCCACCGCGACCTCCGGCCTCCCATGGCGCCTCCGTCCATCTCCGCGAGCCCAAAAAACCCCATCGCACCCTTCATCGATTCGAATCCCCACCGGCCGGCGCCCTCCACCTCATGCCCCCCCCCCCCCCCCCCCGCGCGCCATCGACCGCTGCTTCTGTTCCAACACCTCCGTCGCCGCGCCCCAGCAAGCCACCACCTGCTGCTCCGACCACCTGCGCGCCAGCCCTAGCCTCCAATCACCCAGCGCCGACTCTATAAACTCCCTCTCTCGTTTTGCAAAGAAAAGAAAAGGTGAAAACCTTTAATTTCATTTTAGTTTCTGTTTTTATTATTATTAGTTAAAGTTGGGATTTTTAATTAGTTAAAACTGAGATTTTTAATATAAAGTTTTGATTTTTGTTTAAAATAAAGTTTTGATTTTTATTTGTCTTGGTAAAAATATGATCTTTGTTATAGAAAAATAGGATCTTCGAGTATGTAAAGGTATAATTTTTAGTTAGAAGAAAAAAGTGATTCTTACTTAGATAAAATTAGATTTTTTGTTTAAAAAGCATAGCGATAAAAAATATAGTTTTATTATGTATATAGCGATGGTAAAAACCTAATTTTTATATATTGAATAGCGAAGTAAAAATAGGATTTTTATATATTGAATTGTGAAGTAAAAATTCGATTTTTATATATTGAATAGCGAAGTAAAAATAGGATTTTTATATATTGAATAGCGAAGTAAAAATTCGATTTTTATATATTGAATAGCGAAGTAAAAAATTAGATTTTTATATATTGAATAGCGAAGTAAAAATAGGATTTTTATGTATTGAATAGCGAAGTAAAAATTCGATTTTTACATATGTAGTGGCTACGGGCGACAAAAGTGAAGAAAGGCGAGAACAGTGAAGATTTCCTACATTGGAAGTGTCGTGGTATCGGATTAGCTATCGGTGAGAATTTCTCACTCTTTAATTTCTTTTTCTAGTTATATATATATATATATATATACTAGGATGCAGACGGTGTTTAGTAGCACCCGACACAATCCACAGACCATGGACTTGTTTGTTTGGTTGTGTAGTTGGTTTGAATTGAGTTTTTGGTGAAATGGAATGGATTTGATTGATGTGTGAATGGCGTGGGCCTTCAATAGACTGGGGATAAGGCTAGGCCTTGTCCCGTTTCTAGTATCGTGCTGTTATGCCGTCGAAATTTTCTAAAATGAGTTAGAAAAATAAAACATCATTTTTATTTTGTAAATGAACCGAATAGAAATTCATGTGTTAAAGTAAAATATTTTATTGTTAAAAATATAATTTTTAACGTGAACGTGAACAAATAAATATTCATTTACAAATCGAACGATTTGTTTATGTACACCTATTTGAAGGATATTGATTGGGTCGATAAATTTTACACATCGCCCAACTGCACAAATAAAATCTGTGTTTGATTGTTTGAAACCCCACATGGGTATTGGGGATAAAATACGACATACACTAATCCCAATAATTGGTTGTATGTCGATCGATGGATCGACAGGCTGTTATAAGCGCTAGATATCTATATTTGATGCTTATACAGTGTAGTGCACTTTGGATGATGGTTGATTATTTATCATTGCTATTATATACATGTGTGTATGGAATCCATATAATTAACTTTATATGGTAATTGATTGGGCCTCATTCCAATTTAGAAAATAAAGAATATTATAAAGTAAAGGTTCATGTGTTGACCGTACTCATCCATTGAGATTAGTCATGTGTTGAACGAAATATTTTAACAACAAAATTTACATCTTTATCTTTATAAAATAAAGGTTCATGTGTTGACCGTACTCATCCGTTGAGATTAGTCATGTGTTGAACGAAATATATTTAATAACAAAAATAGTCACACGTGGACAGTACTCATTCGTTGATATTAGTCGTGTGTTGACAAAGATATAGAGTCGTGTATTGAAAGATATATAGATCCATTTGTTGAATATAAAGCCGTGTTGATTAGAGATGCGCTATTTTGACGCGAACGATATTTATATCGATTATATTCGAATTGAATTTGATTTGAATAGAAAACGAATTTGATTTGAATAGAAAACGAATTGAATTTGATTTGAATAGAAAATGAATTTGATTTGAATAGAAAAGGAATTGAATTTGATTTGAATAGAAAACAAATTTGATTTGAATAGAAACGAATTGAATTTGATTTGAATAGAAAACGAATTGAATTTGAATTGAATAGGAAAACGAATTCGAATTGAATTGAATAGGAAAACAAATTCGAATTGAATTGAAACGAAAACGAATTCGAATTGAATTGAATTGAAAAGAAAATAAATTCGAATCGAATTAAAATTGATTTGAATTGAAATCGAATAGAAATGAAAGTAAAAAGGATTTATAATAGAAAATTCAATTTTGATCTGAATTTGAAATAAAGGTTGAAATTGTTTTTGAAACGAATTTAAAAATATTTATATAATTCGTTTTAAATAGAAATCGACGAAATATATATATTATATATTATATATATAATATAATGGCCTGAATAGAATGCGCCGCGCCGCGGCAGTTCGTAAATTTCGACCATTGACTTCGAACGGACATTACGGGAGATACGACCGTCGGATTCTCCTAAAACCGGAACCGTTGGGTTCGTATCGAAAAGAGCTTTCTAACAAATATTAGAAATTTTAAATCTAATGGTTGGATTTGGAGATACGTCCAAATCAAATTTGGAAAAGGTCGCTGTAAGTGCAGTTCGATGGCCATTGATGGAAATCGACTGTACGAGCCTTGATAAAATTACTAAAAATAGCAATAATTTGTGTAGAATCATAAGAAATGATTTGGGAAAAATTAGGATGAAAACTCCATATTTGAAAAGATAAAAATAGATTTTTATCGAAATGAACTAGTTTTGAACTAAAATTAAAACCCAACTATTTTTAAATAAATAAATTGAATTTAAAAAGGGGTTTTGAATAATCGGAATTTCTAATATATTTGATTGAAATTAAATTAGAAGTGATTTGTGGGTTTATCGGGAACTGTGTTTTAATGACACTTGTTCTTTAACCCGATATTAAATAGAATGTAATTTGGGTTTGTCGTGAACGGTGTTTTAAATGACACTAGTTCTTTGACCCAGTAAAAGGAGTTTTAATGAATCTGCAATTAGATTGAAATATGAATTGATAATCTAAATTACCAAAATTTAGAAAGTAAGCGGGAATGGAGTATGACCAGTTTTGCTCCAAAGCGATAGTTAAATCTTTAATTAGATTTGAACGTGAAATGGTAATTAATTTTACCAATAACACTGTGGTGTTAGATGTGGAGTATTACCAGTTTTGCTTCATGGGATGAATAGGTTGGGATTGAGAAATAAAATAAATAATTACTTCGGTGTGGTTCGCTAATCTCGACTAGTTTGAAAAACCATAATTTGGTTTGAAATGACATCCAAAGGAAGATTAAAGGATAAATTTTAAAGAATTTATCTTGGATAAAATTAATGGGAACCTTTCCCTAAGAAGATGAAATTTAGAAACTAGCTGTATGTAAGCTAAGAAGAATGGTTTCCTGGGTATTGATCTGATGTTGGTTTCGGCCTTTGGGGTTAATATTTGGGAAATTGTTCTCTTGCTGATTCACAATTAGTGGCTGCTGAATTGGAATGATGCGTATGTTGTGTTTGTGTAACATTTGTTTTTAATATACACGGGTTGTTCGGAAAGGCCGGGTTTACACCCATTCTGAATAACTGATTCGACGATATGTCGAAGATGAAGACGGTGGTCGAAGACCGGAAGTCTTCACATCGTTTGGATAATTACTGATGATCCTGATTGGGCTGTACACCCAAGAGGATGGAAATAGTTGGTGGTCGTCCAGACGTACTTGGAGATCGATGGATATGCGAGGAAAGTGCCTCCGGTTTCATTCAGACCCAGAACGAACTTGTAAATGGATTGTGTGTCTGACATTGGATTTTATTCTGTGTTGATTAATTTCTGTTAAATATATATCTGTTTGGCGGCGGAGAATTTATTCTCTTTATTAACGCCCTTCTCTGAGACGTACGAGCTTAGAGGTTATATATCGATAGATATCAATCGCATGGCATGAATTGCCTGTGTGGCACGCTGAGTTGTATGGATCAAGGCTTCTGTTGAAAAGCAAAGTCTTGTGGTTGATGATCAAAGCACGGCCTACGTGGCAGCTTTGTGTATAGCGTGGATTCGCGAGCCTCACACCTCGTTATGAGTCAAAAACGGGATGAGGACCCAAGGAGTGCACGACGTTTCTTTCTATCTATGGGTGGTGTCAGTGACCTACCAGCCCTGACATTGATATACTTTTCACCTTTGTGGTTTGGATGCGAGGCGCCTCGATTATAGGTCCTATAGGGCCTGGAAATGTGTGTTCAGGAATAACTAATCCTCAAACGTAAGAGAGGACCGGTCTTGGAGGATCCCAGGGTTACCCAGAGTGTGTAGTCCTGAGGCATTTGCTAGAGTGTCTCGAAGCGGAGAGGAGCTTGCCCTTTGCCTCGACTCATGATGGAATTCCAATTTCCAATACATGTATTGCGGTTTTAATTGTAGAACTAGTATGGCGACATGATATATGGTACCCATGCCGTCTATGATTTATATTTATGATTGAAATTGTTTTGACACTATACACTTATTATAGTATCAAATGATTTGTTTTAAACGTACCAAGCATGTTTGGCTATTATAAGGGAAAACCCGATCCTCCGGCTTGCGTTGCATTGTGTGATGGGACATGGGTCTTATAATAGCTTCATTTTTCGAAAAAGCATTGCGTTGTTTACCCTATGCACTGGTATTCTTGGGAGGAAACCCATTCCGTGTCATACGGCGTGGTCCCTTGAATTACTCTCTTTTAAAATAAAGCTTTAAATAACTATTTTAGTTCTCACACCAGTCACATGACTGACCTGGAGTTTATTGTTTTAACCTAAACTCTGGGTGCCCTTATTTTCGACACGGGCAGCTAGTAGTTTTGGTTTTGCAGATTTATATTCACAGGATCCTGGTTTACAGCTGGAATGATATCCGGAAAGCTCTGTATCCGTATATCACCTTCAGTTGGGCTTTGTATTATTTTCCGCTGCTATGTAATTTATTGTAATCTCTGATATTTATCGAATGTAATTTATTCATTTATACTCTGTATATTCTTGTTTCTGATGGAATTGTTGTAATAGGAATGAAATGTTCTTCCGTCTGCGTTCTGATTTGTCCTGTTCTCAAACGATCAGGGGTTTCGAACGGTCTAGATCGTTTTAACGACTGATTCGGACCGAGCGAAATTCAAGGCCGTCACAGGTATTATCTTTTGTCCTTCGTTTTGAATCTATCCTTTTTGTTTTAGCATGTCCGAAGAACTTAACTTGCCAGAGGGTGTACCAGTACCTGGTTGGTTCAGACGGTTCTTAGAAGCAAGGGCCAATCAGCCAGGTCTCACTGTTCCTCCTCCCCCAGCTGCAGGAAATCATCCGGCTGCAGCAGCACCTCTTCCTCCACCTCCTCCGCGGGGTAATACTTTTGCTAAGATATGTAAATATTTTAAAGCTATGGGAGGAAAGGACTTTCATGGAACCGAGTCCTTCGTGGAAGCCAGGAATTGGTTGAAGGAAACCGAGGACTTATTCGTCATCTTTGAGGTAGAAGATAGGCAGAAGGTACAACTCGCAGTATGGCTTCTTAAAGGCGAGGCTTCCTACTGGTGGGAAGTCACCAATGCAGAAAGACCAGTGGAAACATGGGAGGACTTTAGGGCAAGGTTTGAGGCTAAATTTCTCTCAGAAGATGAAAGGAGTCTTCAGTTGGAAAAATTCTTATTTCTTAAGCAAGGGAATATGACAATCAAAGAGTATGTTAATCAGTTAGATCAGCTGGCTAGGTTCGGACTGGACCTAGTCAACACTCCGCACAAGAAGGCTCTCCGTTTTGTCAAGGGATTGAATGAGCCATTAAAAAGTTTGGCCATGACCCATATACACATGGGAGCTACGTATGAAAGGTTGGTGCAGATGGCATTGTTGAACGAAGAGGATAAGGACAAGAAGGAGACAAAGGCAGAAAGCTCTCAAGGTAAGAAAGAGGGTTTACAGCCTAAGTAGACAGACTTTAAGAAGGGTGGGAAAGACAACAAAGAGAAGAAGAAGTGTAATTTCTATGGCAAAGTGGGGCACTTAGTGAAAGATTGCCGGAAAAAGAAGGCCAAGATGAATGGTGGGTGCTTTTCTTGCGGTGAGACAGGCCACATCGCTAAGGATTGCCCAAAGAAACGAGGACAGGGGCAGAGGGCTGGATCCACCTCAGGGACACAGGTTCATGTGCTAAAAGCGCCACCTCTGCAACAACGAGGTATAAATACTTCTGTAGAAAGTGTAGTTTATCTTTATGATCACCCAGTTCGCACTTTATTTGATTCTGGCGCATCACACTCCTTTATTTCATCTGCTTTAGTAGAATCTCTGCACCTAGAAACTAGTATGGTAGAGGACCCCTTAATGGTTTCAAACCCAATCGGGGGCCCGGCTCATTTGTCTATGATCTGTGTGGGATTGAAAATTTCTATTCTAAGTGTAGAATTTAGATGTAGTGCCTTTGTTTTGGGCTTCTCGGGATATGGTTTGATTTTGGGCATGGATTGGCTATCCAGTAATGGTGCCATCCTTGATTGTGAGAAAAGGGTGGTTAGGCTTCTGACCCAACTCGGTAACACTCTGGAAATTACTTGTAATCCCTCGTATGCGGTTATGCTTAGTTATCTTGAATCGCTAGATGCTTCCGTTGAGAGTTTGCAATCGGTTAGAGTGGTCCGTGAATATCCGGATATCTTCGAAGAGGTGAAGGGCTTACCTCCGAAGCGGGAGATAGACTTCCGCATATATCTTGTAGATAATGCAAAGCCCGTTGCGTTGCCCGTTAGACACATGGCTCCACGGGAAAGGAAAAAACTCAGTAAACAGGTTAAAGAGGTTCTAGAGAAGGGGTTCATTACAAGGAGCATTTCAGAATGGGGCGCTCCAGTGGTGTTCGCTACAAAGGCGGATGGTTCACTCCGTCTGTGTGTTGACTATAGGGTGCTCAACAAGCTAACGAAAAAGAATAGGCACCCTCTCCCCAGAATTGACGATCTGTTTGATCAGCTTGTAGGAGCGTCTGTTTTCTCCCAACTCGATTTGGCGACCGGATTTCATCAGCTAAGGGTAGCTGATGATAGCATCGATAAGACAGCTTTTAGAACCCCAGACGGATTCTTTGAGTGGCTTGTCATGCCCTTCGGCTTGACAAACGCACCCGCTTACTTCGTGGACCTGATGAGTAGGGTGTTCAGAGAATTCCTCAACAAGTTCGTAGCGGTCTTCGTAGACAATATCTTGATCTTCTCAAAGAGTGAAGAAGAACATGCTCAGCACTTAAGGGCAATCATGGAAACTCTACGAGCCCATCAGCTAAAAGCCAAATTCTCCAAATGCCACTTTTGGAGAGAGGAAGTGAGGTTCCTTGGGCACATAGTATCCAAAGAAGGGTTAGCTGTGGACCCTGCTAAGGTAGTAGCGGTACAGGATTGGAAGACACCAAGGAATGCAACTGAGGTCCGAAGTTTTCTAGGACTAGCAGGTTTCTACCAAAAATTCATAAGGGATTTTGCAAAAATATCAGCTCCACTCACAAGGCTGACAAAGAAGAACCTAGTGTTCAATTGGGACTTGGATTGCGAGTTTGCTTTCCAACGACTAAAAAGGGCTCTTACAACAGCCCCAGTTTTGACGTTGCCAGATGAAAGCAAGATGTTCACAGTTTATACAGATGCATGTAGGACAGGGCTAGGTGTTTTCTTAATGCAAGAAGGAAGGGTAGTAGCTTACGGTGGAAGGCAGCTGAAAGTGCATGAAAAGAACTACCCGACCCACGATCTTGAGTTAGCTTCCATCATCTTTGCACTCAAGTCTTGGCGACACTATCTCCTAGGTGAGAAGTTCGAACTTTACACTGACCATAAATCGTTGAAATATCTTTTCTAGCAGAAAGATCTTAACTTGAGGCAACAGAGATGGATGGAGTTTCTTGCCTCGTACGATTTCGGGATCTCCTACAATCCGGGCAAAGGCAACGTAGTGGCAGACGCGTTGAGCCGAAAGAAACTGACCCTAAGCCCGCTGTTTGTTGAAAGGCAAAGCCTAGAATTTATAGCCAGCTTTGACTTTAGGCCCTCCTCCGATTTTGTACCGGGCTTGCTAGCTTCTCTTGAAGTACGCCCGACTCTTTTGGACACAATAGAGACAGCACAACGCGAAGACCCTCAGCTTGTGGAGACGATTGATAGGCTAATTAGGGGTGAGACTTCAAGTCACCTCAACAGATACTCCATCGACGATAAGGGTTGGCTAAGGCCAGACGGAAGACTATGCGTCCTACAGACAAGGGATTTAGTAAAGACGGTTCTCGAGGAAGCATATCACTCCAAGATGACGATACACCTAGGGGAGATAAAATGTACAAGGACATAAAGGGAACTTTCTTTCGGAACGGCATGAAGAAGGACGTGGCAGATTTCGTTTCTAAGTGTATGGTTTTCCAACAGGTTAAGGCAGAACAGAAGAAACCTGGCAGTCTGCTCCATCCTCTAAAGGTCCCATAGTGGAAGTGGGATAGCATCTCAATGGACTTCATTGATGGGCTGCCTAGGTCTAGAAGAGGCAACACTAGCATTTGGGTAATAGTGGATAGGCTTACTAAAAGCGCCCACTTTTTACCTATCAAGAGTAAAAGAACTGCCTCATCCCTAGCATCTTTTTATCTCAAGGAAATTTTTCGACTCCATGGAATACCATCCAGCATTGTTAGTGACCGAGACCCTATCTTCACAAGTGAGTTTTGGCGGAGTCTGCAAGAAGCGGTAGGCACACAGTTATGCTTGAGTACAGCCTATCACCCCCAAACCGACGGCCAGACGGAAAGAGTGAACAGAGTTTTGGAGGACCTTTTAAGACTGTGCGTCCTTGACTTTGGAGGGATGTGGGAAGACCATCTTCCTTTGGTGGAATTTGCCTACAACAACAGCTACCAAGCCACCATCGGAATGGCGCCCTTCGAAGCTTTATATGGAAGACCGTGCCGATCGCCCACTTGTTGGTAGGAGTCTACTGATAAGCTCATACTTGGGCCAGATATGATCCGAGAGACTTCAGAGAAAGTAGACTTGATACGAAGAAGGATGAAGACAGCCCAAGACAAACAGAAATCCTACGCCGACAAGAGGAGGACCGACCTTGAATTTAAGGTTGGGGACAGAGTTTTTCTTAAGGTATCTCCGCTAAGGAACGTTGTTCGCTTTGGAACCACTAGAAAGCTGGCACCAAGGTTCGTAGGGCCATTTCCTATCATCGAGAAAATTGGGAAAATGGCCTATAGATTAGAGCTACCCGAAAAACTGGCCGGAGTTCACAACGTTTTTCATGTTTCGCACCTCCGAAAATGTCTACATGAATCTGCTGAAGTAGTAGAGCCAAACATCCTAGAAGAAGCTGAAGTGGAACGCGAAGCAACCGTGAGGAAAGTTCCAACACGCATCTTAGGAACGGAAGTGAAAAAGCTACGCAACCGCGAAGTCAAGCTCGTCAAAGTTAAGTGGAGCGACGCCGAGGAAGACGCAACTTGGGAGACTGAAGCTAGAATACGTGCAGCATACCCTCTTCTTTTTGAGGGTACATCTTTGATCTTTCTTTTTCCTTAAGTTGCGCTTTTATCTATCTTTTTAGGTATATCTCCTCGACCTTATCTTTTAGGTAGAAACCCTTTGGATGAAAACATGTAATTGAAACATGTTATGGCTGATGGTTGCAATTGGTTGCAAGTGATTGCTAGTGGTTGCTCGTGGTTGCATATACACACACAATCTAGGTTTTAGATCGGCTCAGTCACTTCATATTGCATATGCATATGTGTATTTACATTCTTATATGGTTGAAGTTTAATGTGTTGTCATATGGATGTTGCATTTATATGAATGATTGTGCACTCATGTAGAATCATGAATAGGAAAATTTGCATACATAATGGATTCATGACACTTACATAATTTGCATTAAGGAGTTTAACTGAATTAGTACATGTACACACACTTCGCATATGATCATGAAGCATTAGAAGTCTTTTAAGGACAATGGATGCTCGTGTCTGATGGATAAGTAGATGGACGTTTGGATGTTAGGATATACATTCTTCCTAAAGTTGAAGATTTCGGGGACGAAATCCTTTTAAGTGGGGGAGAATGTAACACCCCGTGTATTCTATAACAGTGAAATTCACAAATTAAAGTATAATTAATTTCAAATCAAAGAATTAAGGGAAACGGGATACACCATTGCGTTCGTCTCGGAATTATGCTTGAGATAGAGTCTGAATTTGCGTAAAACGGACTCCGTATGAAGAAGATATGGCCTCCGGAAGTTTCAGAATTCAGTTTAAAATTCAAACAGCTCAGGAAACCAATTCAAATTTCAAAAATCGGGCCAGATTGGCTAGGGCGGGAATTTTCCCGCCCAAGGCACCCAGGTCGACTGGGTAGTCGACCCGGGCTACCCATGTCGACTGGGTAGTCGACCTGGGGCACCCAGGTCGACTACCAAGTCGACACGGGGGTCGATTGGGGAGTCGACCTGGCCCATGAGCCAGGTCGAACCCAGCCCCCCTGGCTGGCCTGGTCTGTGCTTGGCCGAATTTCTGAGCCTTGCCTTGTCACTAGGTCTAGATGTCAGCTCCTGATTGGTCTTTCCTTCAAACGAATGGCTATTATTAATCCAAGCTCCATCGACGGTTCTAATCAATCCACAAACTCTATAAAAAGGACCTAAGACTCCACTTAATTCATACAAATAAAAATTAAAATGAGACCGTCACGCTGCTGAGGAAAGACTAGGAGTAGCTGTCAAAATTGAGAGACGATTAGGAGACAATTCAAAAGCCTAAAGCAACGACATCTAAATCAAAACAACGCCTACAACAAAGGATAGCATCTCCAAATTCAGAATTCAGAATCCTGAATTGAAGATTCGTCATACGTTGTAAGTAGAGTGCTATTCCGATGTGAATGAATAATTGTGTTTTGATTTGTGTAAAATGAGAAATGGAATTGTACTTAATTTGTGGTGATAATAATTCATAACTGTATGTTGCTATGATTCTAATCGATTTGGGATGTTGTGGTATAGCGATGTTAGACCTATGGGATAATTGCAAGTATATGATTCATGTTGAAAGTTAACGACTATATGTTTGTGGTAGTTTAATTGAGATTCATGCAAGTATATGGTTCACTATTATGCCAACATGATGTATATTTTTTTATAATCACTTTTAGTGTAGTTGGATCCATTTGGGTATTATGACTCATATGAATTTATGTTGGAATTGGCATCATGATTCAAGTGTAAAACCATACTTTTGTATTAGAGACAAAAGTAAGCTTCTTTGTGAACTTGTGTTGACTCTATGAACATGACTAAGCTATGTTTGGTGTTATGCCTAATTGAAAACATTTTTTAGGCCTATGTTGTTATCAAAATCATATGATAATATATGTGACACATAATTAAGTTAGATTTACATTCCAATTGCAAGTTTACATGAATAGATTAAAAACCATGATTCATGTTTAGGTATGTTTATGCCATGGTTATATGAATAGATTAAAAACCATGATTCATGTTTAGGTATGTTCATGCCATGATTATATGCTATTACAATGCAAGTTCACAAGTGCCTAATTTATGTTAATTAGATCGTCATGTTGCAAGTTCATGCGTTCACACTCCCCTTTTGATGTTACTTAGAATATATAAACACCATGTTCTAAGCCTCCCCTTTTTCATGTGGCTAAGTTGGGTTTAAATGTTAAACCCAACATATGTTATATTGTAGCGAACGTATAAAACGGGGGTAATGACATTTGGGTTAAAATATAAAACATATGTGTTGGCATATTTGACGCATGCCAACGACCTCGAAAACAATTAAGTGGTATAAATTAATTTTACCCAATAAAGATGAATTTGAATAATGGGCCGCAAATATTTACATATAAAAAGAAAAGAGACAAAATATGTAAATTTAGAAAATACGATGTGTTTAACCCGAGGTTGGATTGAGTTGTGATGTAAACCTACCCGGAACCGCCCGGCTGTCCAGTAGTCACAACAATACCTATCCAATGTGGGTGGTTAAACATTGAGCCCAATAAAGACCCGAGGTTAGACTGAGTTGTGACGTAAGACTGCCCGGAACCAACCGGCAACAGGCAGTCACAACAATACTTGTCTAATGTGAGAGGTTGAGGCTTTAATAAGACAATTAAGGCTGAGTCAGGATTGATAGGATTGAGTAAATTGAATTAATACTTAATCAAAATGGAACATGCTAAACTATACAGACTGATTGGGGGTTAGGTTTACAAAACACTTAACCAACTTAGCATGTTGGCTAGAAATAGAAAACCTAGCAGCGGGGGACCCTTTTCAGCAGTAAACCTACAAGGTGTATCAGGATACCCTGAACTAGGCAGGGTGGGGCACGATTACAGGGCTGACTGTAAGAGGTCAAATCGACGGCGGTGGTGCAGCAGTGTAGGTTCTAACAGGGTGCGGGCATGCACACACTCCGGCGTAGAAAAATAAGGCACTGGGCACCTGTAGTACACCTATGCATTCTAGAATTGTGTCGGGCCACCACCATGAGGCTTGATACACCCCATGGTGGGACCAGCATAGGTAACTACAACATAGGGGGCCATAAGACACATGTAACTATGCGAGTAGGAGTCGATCATTAGAAATGGATCACTTCACCTGATTATGGGGTGCCTGTTGGGAACTAGTTTATAGGGGTGCAGAGATTAATATGGGGTACGATAGTATATTCGACTCTAGACAACTTAACTTAGTTTATGGTGCTTTCCCATTTCCAGTTTATACTTATCATTCCCAATTCTTTATTCATAGACTGAATAGTCCTAAACTTACTCAGGCTTTATGTCTGACTCTACTTTTCTTTCGTCGTCTTTTCTTTCGTCCCCCCCCCAAGGTCCACAGGGATGGAATACCGCAGCTTGACCAGTTTTTACATCCAGCTTGAAGAGAAAGGATGTATTGCATGGATCTCTTTCATTTTGGACTATGGCTTTGGACAGCAATTATGGGACATATGCAGTTTACGTATGTTTTTTTGCTTCTTTAAATAATGAAATCAAGATAGTTATGAAAATATAATGTTTTTGGAAGTATTTTAAGACAATTATGACATGGTTTGTGTAACACGTATTTTGTTGAAACAAAAATTGTTGTTGTTTTCCGCTGTTCAAAAATATGTGTATTTATATCTGTCTTGTGTATCTGTGACTTATACTTATAAACCTCCACCAAAATTAGGGCATTCCCTTTGAGAGTGACCCTAACGGAGGTGGGGTGTTTCACAAATCGTCTGATTTGTAAATGAATATTTTATTTTATTCACACACACGTTAAAAATTATATTTTTAATGATAAATTATTTATTTCAACACATGAATTTCTATTCAGTTCATTTATTCCGTAATAATGATATTTTTATTTTTCTAACTTGTTTTAGAAAATCTCGGCGGCATAACGGCACGATACTAGAAACGGGACAAGGCCTAGCCTTATCCCTAGTCTAATAATGGCCTACGCCATATAATAACCACATTCTATCAATTCCATTCAACCAAACGACTAAACCCAAACAAATAATTCCATCAACCAAATAACCAAACAAACAAGTCCATGGTCTGTGGACGATGGTGTCTGGTGCTACTAAGCTCCGTCATCATCCTAGTATATAATTAACTAGAAATTAGATTGAGAAGTTCTCACCGACTAGCTAAACCAATCCACCGCGACTCTTCATGTGTAGGAAATCTTCACCATGTTTCCAACGAGATCTGTTACACGTGGTTTCACATTAAAAATCACATTTTTATTCTTGTAATGTTCATACAAAAAATCACATTTCTATTCTAAGCGATGTATATAAAAATCATATTTTTATGATCGCTTTCCATACATAAAAATCATATTTTTATGCTCCTTACATATAAAAAAGTTCGAATTTTTATCCTCACTTCATATATATAAAAATCGAATTTTCATCGCATATAAAAATCTATGCTTTTCTTTATTTATAAAAATCACTTCTTTAGGTGGTTAAAAATCAAATCGTTATGCGGTTAAAAAACAAATCTTTATGCGGTTAAAAATCAAATCTTTATGCGGTTAAAAATCAAATCTTTATGCGGTTAAAAATCAAATCATTATGTGGTTAAAAATAAAATCTTTATGCGGTTAAAAATCAAATCTTTATGCAGGTAAAAATTAAATCTTTATGTGGTTAAAAATCAAATCTTTATGATGTTTAAAAATCAAATCCTTATGATGTTTAAAAATCAAACCTTTCATATAAGAAAATCCAGTTTTTGTTACTTTAAAAACTGAAAATTAATTCTACACTTCTTAAGTATACATAGGAATTTATTTAAAGATTATATAAAAAAACTGAAATAAAATAAATAAAATTAAAAAACTTTACTGTAAAATCGAGAAAAGGGAGGCACGACAGCTGCTCAAGAGGAGGGCGTCGGGTGATGTGGGGCGTCGCAGGTGGGTCCGGCGGTTGCTCAGGATGGCAGAGGCTAATGGTTTTGGGCGATTTCCGTATAAAGGAGGGGAAAGGAGGCGAGAGGGAGACGGAGGAGGAGGAGAGGCTGGGGGAATCGGGGTGGGGAGGCGCGCGGTGGTGGAATCCGCCTAGGCAGCGCTGGGAGCTAAGCGACGGGATTTCTCTTTATTTTTTGTCTCGTTCGATTTGAACGATAGAAGAAGGTGAAAGGAGGCCGTTGACTTATATAATAAATATATATATTTAATTCAATTTAATTTTTAAAAGTTACTTTTTCAATCAAACCCCAAATCGAACCCAACGACTGTCGTCTCTAACTAAATACCCGCATTACGAACACAATGGGATATGTTCTGCAAGCCAGTTCGGCTGTTTCGATCAGTTTTTACATAAATTAAAATATAAATCTTTATATTCAACTTTAAACATACATTTCAACTTACCGGGGCCACGTACTGACTCTAATAATTCCCTAAAAATTATTTCTAGCTTCGTATTGACGATACGGTCCTAACAAAACTAATTTCGTCAAATTCTGAGACCGTTTGAAAAATGGCCATTTTCCAGTCGAGTAAATTCAACTGAAGTTGGTCAAACACATTTTCTTTTGCCACGCTCACATATTGACTCAGAAAATTGTGCAAATTGGAATCTAGCAATAATTTGACATCCCGGTTCCAACAAAAGTGGTTTCGTCGAAAACCGAGGTCGTTTGCAAAACGGCTATTTTTAAGAGCCTTTATATATATTAAAATATATATAAATTCCACAGTGACTTTTCGGAATTTTAAACTGGACATATCTTTCAACTTCTAAAGTGAAATCTCGGTTTCTTAGCTTCTCTAGAAAGATATGATTAAACAGGTTCAAATACTTCTTGTTTCGTTCAATTTTGACTTAAAACGAATTCTATATTTTCATTTGAAATTCGAAATCGAATTTTCAAACTACCACGCCATTTCACGCTCGTTTTATAATTAAAATAAATTTATTCATTTTAACTTCGTCGAAAATAAATTTTATGTCGTTATTATTTAAAATAATTCATTTTAAATAATCAAATTTCATTAAATTCGCCAAAACAAAAATTTTAAATTGGCTTAGATTTTTTGGGTTGTTACAATCTCCCCAACTTAAAATCTATTCATCCTCGAAAAGGAACGAAGGTGAAAGTTGTTTTCTAATCAACTCAACTTCCATTATTTTAATTATGGCTTAAGTTCTTCAACTTTTCAGTTTCTAAGAACTTTTCAAATTTTTCAAAAATTTGGCTAACATGGCCCTCCCATGGCCCTCAGATCTCAAAAAGAAAAAGAAACAGCCAAGCGGCTAGCCAATCGGCTCATAAAATCATAAAACCCCCCAAGAAATACAATTTTATAAATACATGTACCTATTTGTCGGGCAAACAATTTTATTCCTCTTCTCGGGCCTCCTGCTATGACCTGTTCAATGGATATACATGTATACGCATGCAATTGTAACCATTTTACAATACAGTTCAATGTTTGGCACAATTTGACTAAATTTACCTTTAATATACATATGGGTTTTGTTGGTTAACAAATAATCATACAACACAACCATCAATCAATTAGTGAATTTACTTTTCAAATTCATAATTTTTATGTAGTCAAAAATCCAATTTTTGGTGCCAAGTCACAACAATAAACCCTATCTTGTTTTGGTTCTCACACCAGCCTAATGGAAATATATAAATATCACACTTTCGAAACTCGAGTATAAATTCTGATGATGTAGCTACAATCATCAGAATCATCTCCGGGCGACTAGAGTGTGATTCTATATCAATCCAGTATATTAAAACTTCGAATATACGTTCATGACGCGTATATGCAAAATCTTTGTATACTAGATTGTCCAAATCAATACAAATAAAATATTCAAATACGAATAATTGAATTGAATTTTCAAAACAAAATTTGTTTTAAACTTTATTTTTTTTAAAATTTCACTCTATACACTCGTTCTAGGATACTGCTGATCCCATCTCTAACGAGTAATCCTTATTGGATATTACTAATCCAATCTCTGATGAATTCTTTCGTTCGGTTCTAATATGCCTTGTTCTCGAACTTTGTAAACCAAAGCTCTGATACCACTATAACAATAAGTAATTTCGCTCGATTCGAATCGATCGCTAAACCGATCAAGACCGCTCGAAATCCCTGATCGTTTTGAGAACACGACAAATCATAATCCAAACAGAAGAACATTACATTGCTTATTACAATAATTTACATCAGAGTACCAGAATATACAGAGTATGACCAAATAATTTACACTTGACAAATATCAGAGATTTAAATACATTACTGCAGCGGAAAAATAATACAAAGTACAACTGAAAGAGATACACGGATACAAAGCTTCCCGAATATCATGCCAGCTGTAAACTAGAGTCCTGCGAATATAAATCTGCAAAACCAAAACTACTAGCTGCCCGTGCGGAAAATAGGGGCACCCAGAGTTTAGGTTAAAACAATAAACTCCACGTCAGTCATGTGACTGGTGTGAGAACTAAAACAGTTATTCATCTTTTATAAAGTTAGGTAAATCAAGGGACCACGCCGTATAACACGGAACGGGTTTCCTTCTAAGAATACCAGTGCATAAACAAACAGCGCAATGCTAAATAAAGAACAATGAAGCTATTATAAGACTCAGGTCCCATCACAGAATGCAACGCAAGCCGGAGGATAGAGTTTTACCTTATAATAGCCAAAGAATGCTTGATACGTGAAATTTAATCCTTTATTACTACTATAAGTGAAGAAAACAACTTCAAATATAAATGTATCAATCATAGGCGACATAGCATCCTATGCTACTATGTCGCCATACTAGGCTCTACAAATAAAACCCCAAGGTCGTATTGGAAGTTGGATTTCCATCTCTGAACCGAGGCAAGGGGCCAGATCCTCTCCGAATTCGAGACGCTCAAGTTCGTGTCTCAGGCAAGTACTCAGTCAAGCCTTAGGAGCCACAAGGTCGGCCCACACTTATCGGATTAAAATAAAACCCTGAACATGCGTTTCCCCGCCCTATGGGGCATAAGTGAGCCAACTAATGACTCCATCGGTTCGAGAAGGACCGATATATCCGAGGCGCCTCGCAACAGCAATAACCACACATGTGAAAATTATATAAATGTCAGCCAGTTTAAGTACTGACACCACCTCTAACTAGAAGAAAACGCATGTCCTCCCTTGATCCTTTCTCCCGTTTTTGGTTCACACCGGGGTGTGAGGCTCGCGAATTAACGCTACACAAAGCTATGCCACACAGGCCGTGCTTTGATCATCACCACAAGACTCTGCTTTACAACAGAAGCCTTGATCAATTGCCACTTTAGCATGCCACACAGGCAATTCACTCCATGCGACTGATTCCTATCGATATACTACCTCTGATCCCGTACGTTTCAGAAAAGAGTGAAGTAAGGGAATGAATTCCCCTTCACCAGGCAGATGTATATTTAATAGGGATCAATCAACACAGAGCAAAATCCAATGTCAAACACACAGTCCATACAAGTTCGTTCTGGGTCTGAACGAAACCGGAGGCACTTTCCTCGCATATCTGTCGATCTCCAAGTACGTCTGGACGATCACCAACTGATTCCCACCTCTTGGGTGTACAGCCCAATCAAGATCATCAGTAATCACCCAAACGATGTGAAGACCCCCGGTCTTCAACCACCATCTTCACCTTCGAAGTATTATCGAATCGGTTATTCAGAATGGGTATAAACCCGGCCTTTCCGAATAACCCGCGTATATAATAAATAAATGTTACACAAACACAACATACGCCTCATTCCAATTCAGAATATTCTTTTATTCAAATATTCTTATTCTTCGGGGATAGGTTCCCATTAATTTTATCAAAGATAAATTCTTTAAAATTAATTCTTTAATCTTCCTTTAATATCATTTCAAACCATATAATGGTTTTCCAAACTAGTCAGGATTAGCGAACCACACCGAAGTAATTATTTATTTTATTTCCCAATCCCAACCTATTTATCCCATGGAGAAAAACTAGTAATACTCCATATCTAACACCACGGTGTTATTGTTAAAATTAATTATCATTTCACGTTCAAATCTAGTTAAAGATTTAACTATCGCTCGGAGCAAAACTGGTGATACTCCATTCTCGATCATTTCAATCTAATTAAAGATTCATTAAAACTCCACTTAGTTTTAATCGTTAACTGGGTTAAAGAACCGATGTCATTTAAAACACGGTCCACGATAAACCCAAAATCACATCCCATTGTTAATCGGGTTAAAGAACAAGTGTTATTCAAAACACCGCTCAAGATAAACCCAAAAACCAATTTAAATTCATTTCCAATTAAATACTAATTAACTAGACAATTTCACTAAATCTTAATTAAAAGATTTATTCTTTTCTAAACTGAGTTCAATAACAGTGTTATTTAAGACACCATTCACGACGAACCCAAAATCCAATTCGATATTAAATATAAGGCTCTGAATAGAAAATATATCGGCTTATATTCAATATCGAATTCTGAAACCAACAAATATCGTATTGGAAATAACGATATAAAATATATCTTTCAAATTTCCATAACAATACTTGTATAGTCACGAAATCAACACCGAAATATCCCGAAGATGATTTCGATTCAAATCCATTACAATTCATATATTGGAAATTCTGGTTATTTTAAAACCCATTCTCAATCCCATTTATTTCTTTAAAAATAACTGGATTTTAATTCTAGTTAATAACTAGTTCAATTCGATAAAAAACTATTTTTATCTTTTAAAATATTGAGTTTTTCATCCCAATTCTTCCCAAATCATTTATTATGATTTTACACAAATTATTAATATTTTTAATAATTTTATCAAGGCCTGTACAGTCGATTTCCATCTACGGTCGTCGAACTGCACTTACAGCAAACTTTTCCAAATTGGATTTAGACATAATTCCAAATCCAACCATTAGATTTCAAAATTCTAATATTCATTGGAATTCTCTTTTCAATACGAACCCAACGGTTCAGGTTTTAGGAGAATCCGACGGTCGGATCTCCTGTAACATCAATTCGAAGTCAATGGTCGAAATTCGCGAACGGCCGCGGCACGGCGCGTTCTATTTAGGCCATTAATATATATATATATATATATAATATAATATATAATATATATATATATATTTCGTTCAAAACGTATTTTATAATTCGTTTTCAAAACGGTTTCAACTTCATATTCAATTTCAAATCAAAATTGAATATTCCATATCATTAACATATAAATGATAATATTTTCAAAACGTTATATTTTGAAATCACTTCTTTTTCGCCATTCATTATAAATAACGAATAAAATCGATATAACTATCGTTCACGTCAAAATGGCGCATATCTATTCAACACGGCTTTTACTCAACACATGAATATTTATTCTGTTCAACACATGAATATTTATTTTTATTCAACACATGAATATTTATTTTTATTCAACACATGAATATTTATTTTTATTCAACACATGAATATTTATTTTTATTCAACACATGAATATTTATCTTTGAATATTATTTGTGAAATATTCTTTATTTTCTAAACTGGAATGAGACCCAATCAATTACCATATAAGGTTAATTATATGGATTCCATACAACACATGTATATACTGTCAATAATAAACAATCAATCATCATCCAGAGTGCACCACACAACTGTATAAGTATTAATTATAAATAATCAACGCTTACAATAGCCTGTCAACCAAACGATCGACATACCGCTAAACAATTGGGATTAGTGTACATCAAATATCATCCCAACACCCATGTGCAGTTTCAATCCACAAACACTGAATATTATTTGTGCAGTTCGGCGATGTGTAAAATTTATCATCCCAATCAATATCAGTCAAATCAGTGTACATAAACAAATCGTCTGATTTGTAAATGAATATTTTATTTTATTCACATACACGTTAAAAATTATATTTTTAACGATAAATTATTTATTTCAACACATGAATTTCTATTCAGTTCATTTATTCCATAAAAATGATATTTTTATTTTTCTAACTCGTTTTAGAAAATTTTGGCGGCATAACGGCACGATACTAGAAACGGGACAAGGCCTAGCCTTATCCCCGGTCTAATAATGGCCTATGCCATACACTAACCACATTCTATCAATTCCATTCAACCAAACGACTAAACCCAAACAAATAATTCCATCAACCAAATAACCAAACAAACAAGTTCATGGTCTGTGGACGATCGTGTCGGGTGCTACTAAGCACCGTCAGCATCCTAGTATATAATTAACTAGAAATTAAATTTGAGTGAGAAGTTCTCACCGACTAGCTAAACCAATCCACCGCGACTCTTTATGTGTAGGAAATCTTCACCGTGTTTCCAACGAGATCTGTAACACGTGGTTTCACGTTAAAAATCACATTTTTATTCTTGTAATGTTCATACAAAAAATCACATTTCTATTCCAAGCGATGTATACAAAAATCATATTTTTATGATCGCTTTCCATACATAAAAATCATATTTTTATGCTCCTTACATATAAAAAAAGTTCGAATCTTTATCCTTACTTCATATATATAAAAATCAAATTTTTGTCGCATATAAAAATCTATGCTTTTCTTTATTTATAAAAATCACTTCTTTAGGTGGTTAAAAACAAAATCTTCATGCACTTAAAAAACAAATCTTTATGCGGTTAAAAATCAAATCTTTATGTGGTTAAAAATAAAATCTTTATGCGGTTAAAAATCAAGTCTTTATGCGGTTAAAAATCAAGTCTTTATGCTGTTAAAAATCAAATCTTTATGCGGTTAAAAATCAAATCTTTATGCGGTTAAAATTCAAATCTTTATGTGGTTAAAAATTGTAACAATACGGAAAATCTGAGCCAAATTAAATTTTTTTATTTTGGCGATTTTAATGAATTTTGATTATTTAAAATGAATATTTTAAATAATAACGACGAAAAATTTATTTAAATCGAATTGAAAACGAATAAATTTATTTTAATTATATAACGAGCCTAAAATGGTGCGGCGGTGCGAAAATTTGATTTCGAATTTCAAATGAATATACAGGATTCAAAATAAATCGGATTTGAACGAAACAAGAAATATTTGAATCTGTTTGATCATATCTTTCTAACAAAGCTATGAGACTGAGATGCCGCTTTAAGAGTTGAAAGATATGTCCAGTTTAAAATGCAGAAAAGTCGTTGTGGAATTTATATATATTTTAATATATATAAAGGCCTTAAAAATAGCCATTTTGCAAACGAACTCAGAATTCGACGAAACCACTTTTGTTGGATCCGGGATGTCGTATTATTGCTAGGTTCCAAAGTTCATAATTTTCTGATTCAATATGTGAGCGTGGTAGAAGAAAACGTGTTTTGTCAGTTTTAGTAAAATCTGATCGACCAGAAAATGGCCATTTTTCAAACGGTCTCAGAAATCGACGAAATCAGTTTTGTTACGACTGTATCGTCGTTACGAAGCTAGAACTAATTTTTATGGATTTTTTAGAATCAGTATGTGGGCCCGGCAAATTAAAATGTACGTTCAAATCCATATTTGAATGTTTTATATTTTAATTTGAAGAAAAACTGACTGTAATAGCCGAATTGGCTTACGAAACAAATTTCATTTAGTCCGGAACTGGGGTATTTAGCTAGGGGCGATAGTCGTTGGGTTTGAATTTGAGTTTGTATTGATAAACATGAATTTTTGAAAGTAAAATAAAATAAATTATAAATATATGGGCCAAGTCAAACCCTAGCACCCTTCTTTATAAAAATCGTGCTGCTACCCTCTGTATAATGACGGAAATTTCTTGAAACATCAGCCCCCAAATCCGCCCAATCCTCTTGATGATTTCAGCTACTCCTTAGGGCAAAATCGTAGATCATTCCATGCTCTTCCCATCCATACCTGTTTGGTCATGTATCGTGGAGTGGTAGGGGAGGAATCAGGGCTCAAAGCCGCCGAGTTCGAGCTCTAGGGTCCACCGAAGTGGACGCCACCGCTGGCACGGGGAGAGATGGCCGAGGCGCTCGACATGGCGTCGCCTGATATGGGCCAGGTCGACGCTGGTGATGGTGGTAGGCGGTCAAAGGTTTGGAGCATGGGTAAAAACGACGGCCAGTTAATTAGAAAGAAGAGAATGTTAGGGGGGTGAGTTAATTATTTTAATTAATTTCTTAATGACCCGTATAATCACCCAATCTATTTAACGTGATAACTTTTCCATACGAGGTCGGAATCGCGCGAAACTAGATCCGTTGCGATCTTGGAGCCGAGATCTTCACAACAAAACTGACCGGGTCAAATTCTGAGCATGTTGGAATTTTGGCCAAAGTCAAATCCAGACTGTTCAGAATTCAGATAAAAACCGATGGAGTGGATCCCAATGTGAGAATTTCTCACTAAAATTACTTCTGTATAGTTATTTATTTTTTAACTGCATATATGAACTGCTCCCCGTCATCCACAGACCATGGATGACTTGTTTGATTGTATTCTGTGTGAAAATTGATCGTGATGTGAAATGAAATAAATTATATATATATGTATACGATGTGAATGAAATATATGTATACGATGTGAATGCAATATATGTATACAATGTGAATGAAATATATGTATACGATGTGAATGAAATATATGTATGATTTGAGAATAAAAAAAATGGAATGTGAATAATATATATATTTGAAAGGAAAACAAAATATATATTTGAAATAAAAATAATATATAGGAGAAATGAAAACGATATATATAGGAAAAGTGAAAACTGTATATATATGAAAAGTGAAAACGATATATATAGGAAAAGTGAAAACGTTATATATATGAAAAGTGAAAACGATATATATATATATGAAAAGTAATACGATATATATATGAAATGTGAAAACGATATATATATGCAATGAAAACGATATATATATATGAAAAGTGAAAACGATATATATAGGAAATGAAAAATGTATATATATGAAATGTGAAAATGATTTGATTGTTAAAAATATAATTTTTAACATATATATACACTGTATAAAATTGTCGTGTATATGGAATATTCAATTTTGATATAAAATTGAAACGAAAGTTGAAATCGTTTTTAAAACAAATTTAAAACGATTTATAAAATATGTTTTAAATGGAAATCGATGAAATATATATAATCTATATATTATATATATTAAATGGTCTGAATAGAACGCGCCGCGCAGCGACCGTTCGCGAATTTCGACCATTAACTTTGAATGGACGTAACGGGAGATCCGACCATCGGATTCTCTTAAAACCAGAACCATTGGGTTAGTATCGAAAAGAGATTTCCAACGAATATTAGAAATTTGAAATCTAATGTTTGGATCTGGAATTATGTCCAAATCAAATTTAGAAAAGGTCGTTGTAAGTGCAGTTCGACGACCATTGATGGAAATCGACTGTACGGGCCTTGATAAAATTATTAAAAATATTATTAATTTGTGTAAAATCATAATAAATGATTTGGGAAGAATTGGGGTGAAAAACTCAATATTTGAAAAGATAAAAATAGATTTTTATCGAATTGAACTAGTTATTAACTAGAGTTATAATCCAATTATTTTTAAAGAAATAAATGGGATTGAGAGTGGGTTTTAAAATAACCAAAATTTCCAATATATAAATTGGAATGGATTTGAATGGAGATTATCTTCGGATATTTCTACATTGACTTCCGTAATTATATGGATATTGTGATGGGAATTTGGAAGATATCGATATCGTTATTCCTGATATGATGTCTGTTGGTTTCAGGATTTGATGTTGAATATAAGTCGATACTATCTCTATTCAAAACCTTATATTTAATGTCAAATTGGATTGATTGATTGTGTGGATTGTGCTCGACTAATTTATGAACAAGATATGCTTTTACCTTTAGCATTGGGTTGGGTAGAATATCTGTATGCTAACACCTTGCAAAACACTTCACGATTTGACGATGAGGTGGTTAGCGATGTTGTTTATCTCAAAATTAATGAATGATTTTGAAATGTGATTTTCTTAATTGAAAAGAAATATTTTCCCGATTTTAGACAGGGAACGTTTTATAAAAATGTTTAATAAAACAGAAAGGATTTCAAGGCCTAAACCCGATATTGTCGATATGATTTCGAAATGTATTATGTGTTACATTGTGGTTCATCGCGTATTGATTAGTTGCTATTGATAACATATCTGTTTGGTGGCGGAGAATTTATTCTCTTGCTTAACACCCTTCTTTGAGACGTACGAGCTCAAAGGTTATGTGATTAATAGTGACTAATCATATGTGTGAATTGCTGATGTGAAGTACTATATTTTGAATGTACTAGTGATTATTATGTTGTGAAATGATTTTACCTACTTCGGGATATGAAATGATTTAGTATGTGGCTAAAGATTCGGGTAACCCTAAGACTAAAAGTATCAGTGAGAGGGCGGTGTATGCTCTCCTGTATGGGGGGGTGCATCGTCAGTGTAGCCTGCTCCTATGTGGGGTAGGTGCACATTTATATATCGAGTTACTAGGTGCGTACCCTTTGCCTTGTCGATGGGGAGCGTGATATTTGGTTGCATACTTGTTTGTATGCATTGTTATGTTATGGAATTCATGTTTCCAAAGATTTTGATATGATATCCCAAAGTGAAATCTACTTTGATATAAAAGTTAGATATGTATTTCAAATGATTTGAAATAGAAATCAGGAAATAAAGTCAAAGGAATAATTTCTCTTAATAAAATTGGAATTGGAAAATCTAGGTGATTAATCTAAATGGGTAGATTAGGATATTGCATGTTGATTGATGCATAGTAGATCCATATCTATATTACTGATTGTTGTTTATACATTGGCATTCATGGGGTAAACCCGTTCCACGTCAGCGGCGTGATCCTGTGATTTGTCCAATTATTAAATAAGTTAATTTTAACTATAGAGTTTCACACACCAGTCCCATGACTGACCTATATTTTGCTTTTCCCTTGCAAACTCGGGTGCCCTTATTTTCCATACGGGCAGTCGAGTAGTTTTATTTTGCAGATATATTGAGCAGGATTCTGGATTGAAGCTTTAAGCTGTATCCAGTGCATTTATCGTCTTCCGCTGTGTTATTTTATATTTCTGCTGCATTGTATTACATTTATTGTAAATAAATCTTCCGCTGTATTATATTTCGATATACTCTGATATATTCTGTACTCTGATGTAACATTATTGTGATGTTTATAAAAGTCTTCTGTTATTTGTTCTGATGTGTTGTATGCCCATAGTTTGCGTATGTGGGATTCGAACGGTCTTGGTCGATTTAGCAATCGATTAGGTCCGGGCGAAAACCGTGTTGTTACAGCTGGTATCAGAGCTTTGGTTAGCTCAAATCTTTGGGGTACAACTCGTTAGAACTGAACAAAAGACTCATCAGAGATTGGATTTGTAATATCCAATGAAAGAAAACTCATTAGAGATAGGATCAGTAGTATCCTAGAATGAGAAACTAGTTAGAGATAGGGTTAGAAATGCCCTAGAATGAGTTGAGAGTGATATGTTCATAAGTAACGTATTTGTGATTATATTTATAATCCGGTTTTAGAAAATATGATTTTTAAGTATATATATAGAATAATTATATATTTGAAAAGCTAATCAAATGATTGATTGCTGGTTGTGATGTGTGAGTATTAGTTTAACTAATAAAAATATTGGAATGATAATTAATTAAACCAATATGAAAACGAAAGGTAAATTAATCCGAATTGAATCAAATATTGAGCTGGGTGAAAATTTATTGAAATGCATGCATACATGTGCACATATATATGTATGTAATTGAACAGGTCATAGCAGGTATGCAAAGAAGAGGAATAAAATTGTTTGCCCGACAAATAGGTACATGTTTATTGTATTTCTTGGGGTTTTTGATGATTTTATGAGCCGACTGACTAGCCGCTTGGCTTTTTCTTTTTCTTTTGGATTGGTGAGGGCCATGGGAGGCTATATGAAATATCCCGATGCTCCAGGTACAAAGGAGGTTATGGCGAAATTTTTCGAAAATTTATGGTGTTAGCCAAATTTTATGAAAAAATTGAAAAGTTCTTAGAAATTTAAAAGTTGAAGAACTTAAGCCATACTTAAAATAATGAAAGTTGAGTTGATTATAAAAAAACTTTCGACTTCATTCCTTTTCGAGGACGAAAAGATTTTAAGTGGGGGAGATTGTAACAACCCGGAAAATCTGAGCCAATTTAAAATTTTTATTTTGGCGATTTTAATGAATTTTGATTATTTAAAATGAATATTTTAAATAATAGCGACGAAAATTTATTTAAATCGAATTGAAAATGAATAAATTTATTTTAATTATATAACGAGCCTGAAATGGCGCGGCAGTTCGAAAATTCGATTTTGAAATTCAAATGAATATACAGGATTCAAAATAAATCGGATTTGAACGAAACAAGAAATATTTGAATCTGTTTGATCATATCTTTCTAACGAAGCTAAGAGACTGAGATGTCGCTTTAAGAGTTGAAAGATATGCCCAGTTTAAAATGCAGAAAAGTCGTTGTGGAATTTATATATATTTTAATATATATAAAGGCCTTAAAAATAGCCATTTTGAAAACAACCTCAGAATTCGATGAAACCACTTTTGTTAGATCCGGGATGACGAATTATTGCTAGGTTCCAAAGTTCATAATTTTCTGAATCAATATGTGAGCGTGGTAGAAGAATACGTGTTTTGTCAGTTTTAGTAAAATCTGATCGACCAGAAAATGGCCATTTTTCAAACGGTTTCAGAATTCGACGAAATCAGTTTTGTTAGGATCGTATCGTCGATACGAAGCTAGAAATAATTTTTCTGGAATTTTTAGAATCAGTATGTGGGCCCGGCAAATTAAAATGTACGTTCAAATCCATATTTGAATGTTTTATATTTTAATTTGAAGAAAAACCGACTGTAACAGCCGAATTGGCTTACAAAACATATTCCATTGTGTACGGAATTGGGGTATTTAGCTGGGGGTGACAGTCGTTGGGTTTGATTTTGAGTTCGTATTAATAAACATGAATTTTTGAAAGTAAAATAAAATAAATTATAAATAAATGGGCCAAGTCAAACCCTAACCCCCTTCTTTATAAAAATCGCGCCACTACCCTCTGTATAACGACGGAAATTGCTCGAAACATCAGCCCCCTAATCCGTCCAATCCTCTTGATGATTTCAGCTACTCCTTAGGGAAAAATCGTAGATCGTTCCATGCTCTTCCCATCCATACCTGTTTGGTCATGTATCGTGGAGTGGTGGGGGAGGAATCAGGGCTCAAAGCCGCCGAGTTCGAACTCGATTTCCGAGCTCTAGGGTCCACCGAAGTGGACGCCACCGCTGGCACGAGGAGAGGCGGCTGAGGTGATCGTCATGGCGTCGCCAGACCTGGGCCCGGTCGACGCTGGTGATGGTGGCAGGCGGTCAAAGGTTTGGAGCACGGGTAAAAACGATGGCCAGTTAATTAGAAAGAAGAGAGTGTTAAGGGGTGAGTTAATTATTTTAATTAATTTCTTAATGACCCGTATAATCACCCAATCTATTTAACGTGATAACTTCACCATACGAGATCGGAATCGCGCAAAACTTGATCTGTTGCGATCGTGGAGCCGAGAGCTTCGCAACAAAACTGACCGGGTCAAATTCCGAGCATGTTGGAATTTTGGACAAATTCAAATCCAGACTGTTCAGAATTCAGATAAAAACCGACGGAGTGGATCCCAATGTGAGAATTTCTCACTAAAATTACTTATGTACAGTTATTTATTTTGTAACTGCATATATGAACTGCTCCCCGTCGTCCACAGACCATAGACGACTTGTTTGATTGTATTCTGTGTGAAAATTGATCGTGATGTGAAATGAAATAAATTATATATATGTATACGATGTGAATGAAATATATGTATACGATGTGAATGAAATATATGTATACGATGTGAATGAAATATATGTATGATTTGAGAATAAAAAATATATATGGAATGTGAATAATATATATATTTGAAAGGAAAATAAAATATATATTTGAAATAAAAATAATATATAGGAGAAATGAAAACGATATATATAAGAAAAGTGAAAACGATATATATAGGAAAAGTGAAAACGATATATATAGGAAAAGTGAAAACGATATATACATGAAAAGTGAAAACGATATATATATGAAAAGTGAAACGATATATATATGAAATGTGAAAACAATATATATATGTAATGAAAACGATATATATATATATGAAAAGTGAAAATGATATATATAGGAAATGAAAAATGTATATATATGAAATGCGAAAATGATTTGATTGTTAAAATTATAATTTTTAACATATATATACACTGTATAAAATTGTCGTGTATATGGAATATTCAATTTTGATATAAAATTGAAACGAAAGTTGAAATCGTTTTTAAAACGAATTTAAAACGATTTATAAAATATGTTTTAAATGGAAATCGATGAAATATATATAATCTTATATTATATATATTAAATGGTCTGAATAGAACGCGCCGCGCAGCGACCGTTCGCGAATTTCGACCATTAATTTTGAATGGACGTAACGGGAGATCCGACCGTCGGATTCTCCTAAAACTGGAACCGTTGGGTTTGTTTCGGAAAGAGCTTTCCAGTGAATATTAGAAATTTGAAATATAATGGTTGGATCTGGAATTATGTTCAAATCAAATTTAGAAAAGGTCGCTGTAAGTGCAGTTCGACGACCATTGATGGAAATCGACTGTAGGGGCCTTGATAAAATTATTAAAAATATTAATAATTTGTGTAAAATCATAATAAATGATTTGGGAAGAATTGGGGTGAAAAACTCAATATTTGAAAAGATAAAAATAGATTTTTATCGAATTGAACTAGTTATTAACTAGAGTTATAATCCAATTATTTTTAAAGAAATAAATGGGATTGAGAGTGGGTTTTAAAATAACCAAAATTTCCAATATATAAATTGGAATGGATTTGAATGGAGATTATCTTCGGATATTTCTACATTGACTTCCGTGATTATACGGATATTGTGATGGGAATTTGGAAGATATCGTTATCGTTATTTCCGATATGATGTCTGTTGGTTTCAGGATTTGATGTTGAATATAAGTCGATACTATCTCTATTCAAAACCTTATATTTAATGTCAAATTGGATTGATTGATTGTGTGGATTGTGCTCGACCAGTTTATGAGCAAGATATGCTTTTACCTTTAGCATTGGGTTGGGTAGAAATATCTATATGCAAACACCTTGTGAAACACTTCACGATTTGACTATGAGGTGGTTAGCGATGTTGTTTGTTTCAAAATTAATGAATGATTTTGAAATGTGATTTTCTTAAGTGAAAAGAAATATTTTCCCGATTTTAGACAGGGAATGTTTTATAAAAATGTTTTATAAAACAGAAAGGATTTCAAGGCCTAAACCCGATATTGTCGATATGATTTCGAAATGTATTATGTGTTACATTGTGGTTCATCACGTATTGATTAGTTGCTATTGATAACATATCTGTTTGGTGGCGGAGAATTTATTCTCTTGCTTAACACCCTTCTTTGAGACATACGATTTCAAAGGTTATGTAATTAATAGTGACTAATCATATGTGTGAATTGCTGATGTGAAATACTATATTTTGAACGTACTTGTGATTATTATGTTGTGAAATGATTTTCCCTACTTCGGGATATGAAATGATTTAGTATGTGGCTAAAGATTCGGATAACCTGAGACTAAAAGTATGGGTGAGAGGGCGGTGTATGCTCTCCTGTGCGGAGCGGGGGTGCATCGTCAGTGTAGCCTGCTCCTATGTGGGGTAGGTGCACATTTATATATAGAGTTGCTAGGTGCGTACCCTTTACCTTGTCGATGGGGAGCGCGATATTTGGTTGCATACTTGTTTGTATGCATTGTTATTGTAACAACCCAAAAATCAGGGCCAAATTTAAAATTTTATTTTTAAGTATTTTATAGGAAAATCTGCCAGAATTTGAAATTTTTATTTTTAAATAACATTTTAATTATAGAGAAATAGACATTTTGCAAACGAACCCCGTTTTCGACGAAGCCACTTTTGCTGGAACCGAAATATCATATTATTACTAGGGTTCAATTTTCATAATTTTCAGAATTAGTTTGTGAGCGTGGCAGAAGAAACTGTGTTTGGGTCAATACAGTCAAAATTGAACGACTTAAAAATGGCCATTTTGCAAACAGCCTCAGAATTCGGCGAAAATTATTTTGTTCGATTCGTATCGTCAAAACATAGCCAAAAATATTTTTTCTGGATTTTTCCGGGCCCATATGTGACTCCGGTGGATTTTTGAATGCATCAGAATATTAAAATAAAAGAATTAATTTTTAAATCTGAAAAACGGAGGCTGAGATGACCTCTTGGGCCTGGGGGACATGGACGGATGAATCTGGAATAGGGGCTATTAGGTAGGAAGGACAGTCGTTGGGTTGGAAACGGGGTAAGTGGACAATCGGGCCAAATTAGAAAATTAATAAAACAAATTAATTAAACCCTAAATATAATATAATATATACATAGCCGACACTGTTCATCGTCTTCATCCAATTTCGTGGCCGCCCCCTTCTTCAATCCTTCCACCACCAAATTCTCTCTCCTACCTTCGAATTAGACCCCAAACTATAGCTCGTTTCGAAGCTCTTCACCTCCTCTTTCTTCTCCGACCAATAGCACCTCATCTCGTGCCCCCTAGCTCGCGAAATCCGTCCCCAAAGTTGCGCCCTTGCGCACGCCGCCTGCCCTACAGGGCACCACTGAGCCACCCACCGTGCTAGGCGCACGTCGGCCACTCCAAGGCCGTTCTTCTCCAACTGACGGCGCTCCAAACCATTGATCCTATCTCCTGCAATCTGCGTTCAAAGATTTGAACAAATAAGAAAGTTCACGGCCTAAATTCTGAGAGGATGAAAGGTTAATTACTTAATTTATTAATTAATTAATTAATCTAATTTATTCTCTAACTTGTTTGATCCATAACTTCTTCGTTCGGATTCGAAATCTGGAAATTCCAGAAGCGTTGTGATCGTACGGAGCAGATCTACGCAGCGGGACTGATACGGAGAAATTCTGAACACATTGAATTTTGGACAAAAATCACAATGAAGGTGAGATTCTTTATTTAAATTTGATAATTAATTAAATTATCCAGTTACGATGTAAATTAAATATGACTACGATTCTGATCTGTTATTTGGTCATGGTTTGTGATGATTGTTCTATGTTTGATAATTCGTATAGATCCATATGATTATCATTTTTATATTATGCTATGTTACCACTTGTTATCACTTTAGATTAGAGATTAATTTGATCTAATTATAGATTTAAAGAAAAAGGATAATATGGTCATCACATGTTACCCCTTTGTGATAGTATTGGATTGATTTAATTTATCAATCCGAATCAATAGAAATTTGATTTTTCATATTATCGCTTGTATTAGAATTGAATTGAATTGATTTGATCATCCATTCGATCGAAAGAAATTTGACTATCACATTTATTTGGATTGATCTAGAATTATCAACTCAATATAGAAAATGTAAAGAAAAATGAAAAGAACAAACCCATTTGAGTCATTCATTTGCAATTTCTATTTGCAAATGAAAAGAACAAAAACATTAGAATCATTTGTTTGCAATTTCTAATGTACAATAAAAAGAGCACAAACATGAGAATCGTTCATTTACAAATTTCAATGTAAAGAAAGAAAAAAATAACAAAACATTGGAATCATTTTATTTTGCAAATTTCAATGTAAAAAAGAACAAACATTGAAATCATTTTATTTTGCAATTTCAATGTAAAGAAAAAAAGAACAAAACATTGGAATCATTTTATTTTGCAATTTTCAATGTAAAAAGAACAAAACATTGAAATCATTTTATTTGCAAGTTCAATGTAAAGAGAAAAAAAAAGAACAAAATTTGTGAAGTGTCTTTATTTATAATTCTAATGTAAAAGAAGAGAAAAACAAAAGTATGTGAATTTTTTTTTATTTTGTAAAGCAAAAAGAGAACGTAATGTATAAATTGGTTTACTTGCATTTTCTATGTTAAGCAAAATGAACAAAATATGTAAGTCATTATATATACATTTTACGTAAAGCAAAAGGGAACAAAAATGTGTCAATCATTTTGTCCACATTTTATATGTAAGCCAAAGAGAACAAAAATAGGTAAATCATTTTGTTATATTTTATTTGTAAAACAAAAGAGAACCTAATGTGTGAATTGTTTTCATTTGCATCCCTATGTAAAAAAAAAAGAAGAGAAAAACATGTTAAACACTTTATTTACATTTCCTTTGTAGAAGGAAAAAAGAGAAAAAACATGTTAAGCACTTTATTTACATTTCCTTTATAGAAGAAAAAGAGAAAAACATATTAATCACTTTATTTTCATTTTCGTTGTAAAAAAAAAGAGAAAAATATGGTTAATCATTTTATTTACATTTTCTATGAAAAAGAAAAAGAACAAAATTTGTGAATTGTTGTTTTACATTTTCTAATGTAAGAACAAAAAAAAAACATTAGAATCTTTTATTTATAAATTCTATTAAAAATAAAAGGAATAAAAAAACATGAGGGTCATGTATATACAATTTTCTTTGCATATAAATGAGGAGAAAAAGAATATGAGAATTTTTTTATTTATGTTAACTACTTTATTCACATTTTCTATGTAAAAGTAAAAGAACAAAGTATGTGGATTGTTTTTATTTACAATAGAAAATGGATTTGAACTGAGAATGTCATTTTTATCAAAATCTACATACGATAAAAGAGAAGGTAAAACCCATAGACAGAATTATGTTATGATTGATTGCACTGGCTTGTTTGTATTGACTGATGTGTGTAAATCACCAAATGGATTTATATTTATTTATAAATATAAATATTGATTAAATTAAAACAAATCGCGCATGGTAGCTCGCGTTTCGAAAATATAACTTTAAACGATCTTATAGAAAGATCCAATCGTCGGATTTTTCCAAAGAAGGACACGTCAGGACCGTCTTGGGAAAACCTTTTCAACATTATAAATTTTGTCAAAATCCAACGGTCAGATTTTGGGTTAGGTGTAAATCAACATTTGGGGAAAACAGCGCCACTGCCTTCTATTGACCTGAAGCGTCGTTAAGTGAAATAAGACCATTCTTGATTAAAACAAAAATAGTGGAAGTCGTTATAAAGTATTTCTAGCGATATAAATTGGTTTTGTAATTTATACAACTACGAGAATTATTTGAAAAACCGAGTTTAACCTCATTTCAAATAATTATACGGCGACATTAAATTGAAGAGTGGAAATCGATGGTTGAAGACCGACGATCTTCAAGGCGGATGGTTGTATTGCTATTGTTGGCCTTAATGGGAGTAGCTACCTTGATGGGTCGATGGTGGTGATCGTCCGGACGTTCTTGTTGATGGTTCGAATTTGCGAGTGTCTTTATTTCCCACGAAATAAGACGACTCCGGTTTCGTTCAGACCCAGGACGGACTTGTAAATGGGTCGCGTGCCTGACATCGAAATTTATTTCATGTAATTAAATTGGTTTTTATTTGATGTATAAAGGCTTGGTGGCGGAAGATTTATCCTCTTGCTTAACACCCCTTTTATGTTAAATAATTCTCGATCGCGTGATATGAGTTGTCGATGTGACATGCCAAGTTGCACTCGAACAAGGCTTATTGTTGCAAAGCAGAGCCTTGTAGAATGATCAAAGCATGGTCCAGTATGGACACAGCTTTGTGTATACGTTACTTCGCGAGCCTCACACCCCGGTGGAGTCTAAAACGGAGCAAGGGAACGCAGGGAATGCGCACGTCTCTTTCTAGCTAAAAGTGGTGTCAGTGACCTACCAGCACTGATATTTACTAAGTGGTTGTTGGATTTGAGGTACCTCGGTATATTGGTCGCTACTGGCCAATTTAAAGGTCCGTTAGGATCGGGAGGCGTGTGTTCAGGAATTGCCAATCCATTAAGCGTTAACGTATGGACTGGCCCTGCAGGATCCAAGGGTTGGACAGAGTACCAATCCTGGGGCATTGCTAGAGTGTCTCGAAGCGGTAAGGATTTCGCTCCTAGCCTTGACTCAGTATGGAAACCCAACTTTCCAATACGAGATGACGGACTTGATTGTATATTTATTATGGCGACATAGTAGGATGGGGTACTATGCCGTCTAGGATTAATACATTTATTTTGAAGTATTTTAAATCATATTACACACTTGTAATATTAAAATAGTATTTGACTCGTACTCTGCATTTTTGATCATTATAAGGTAAAACTCTATCCTCTGGTGTGCATTGCATTGTGTGATAGGACCTGAGTCTTATAATGATTTCATTTTTTACAAAAGCATTGCGTTATTCTTTTTATTTAATAAATATATGCACAGACAATCTATTGGAGTAAACCCGTTCCATGAAAGTGGCGTGGTCCTTAGATTTTTCATATTCAGTAGTTGTTATATGTTTCTCACACCAGTCCCATGACTGACCTGTTGTTTGTTTCACCTTGCAAACTCGGGTGCCCTCTCTCTACACGGGCAGCCAATTGACAGGTTCCTATTTAGCTTGCTAGGAGTTCTTGCTTGAAGTCCTTGATTGGAGATTTCTATTGTGGAGGTGACTTGGAGGATGAAGACTTGTTATCTTTCTTTTTCTTCATTTTATTTTCTTTAGACATTTACAGAGTTCTTGGGACATTTAGACTTATCCAGTTTTAATCCTGTACTTTGGGATTTTGAGGCACGTTACATTCTATTTGGCTCTGATGTAATAATTAGAACTTCTGTGACTGTGGGATTCTATATTTTGATGACATCTATTTCCGCTGCCATGATGTTGTTATGATGTAGTTTTCTTATACTTATGTTGTTATCTGTGTTATGTATTGCCATATTTATGTTGTATTCCAATGATCATCCTTGCTTTCATTATGCGGAAGTTAGGGGTCATCACAGTTGGTATCAGAGCTTTGGTTTTAACCTTAGTTTTGGAATATAACACATTTATAGCAATTCGCCTCATTAGAGATGGGATTATTTAGCCCTAGAATGAGTATGACAGTTTAGCGCATATTTTACAGTCATTTATCCATTCCCACCTTTTCTATCTTTTTCCTTTGAATTTTCATTTCGCTTGGTCTGACACCTTTTTCTTGGACTTATAGACTAAGTAAAATGGCAACTCGGGCCAGAGTTAGAGCTAGAGGTGGAGCAGCTAGAGTGAGGGAAAATACCGCTTCAGTGGCCCCCAACCAACCAGATAGAGAGGAGGAAGTAAGACCGCCACCTCCACCTGCTTTCGATCTTGATAAAGTTAAGAAGAAAATAAATAATTTGGGGGGGGGGAGTCCATTTCACGGGCCAAGAATCTGCCACGGAGGCCCAAGCTTGGTTAAAGACTATGGAGAGGATTCGGATGGTTTGGAGCTAGAGGATCACCGCAAGCGATTCATGGCGGTATGGTTTTTGCAAGGACAAGCCCAAATTTGGTGGGAGCTCAGTATGATAGGAGTTGTGGAAGCTGAAGTTACATGGGCCAAATTCAAGGAGTTATTTAATGCCAAGTATGTCCCACCTCATGAGGTGGAAAAATTACATGATGAGTTTGCCAACCTCCAACAAGGAGGAATGATAGTTTCTGAATATGTAAAGAAATTTGAAGAGCTCTCAAGGTATGCTCCGGAGTTGGTGCAGGATGCAACTCAGAAGAATAAAAGGTTTATCAATGGCTTGGAAAGGAAGTATCACAACCGTGTCACTAACCATATAGAGCGTCCCTTTGCTAAGATTATAGAGATGGCTTGTCGCTTTGAAGAGATTGATCAGAAAGCAAGCCAACAGGATAAGGAGAAGAAGCAAGCCAATACAAAGAAGAAGGAGGCAGATAAAAAGCCAGAAGCAGTGAGTTCCTCTTCAGCTAAGCCACAGGGGCAAAAGAGAGACAAGTCAAAGATCAAGAGCCATAACTATGGGAAGATGGGCCATTATGATAGGGAGTGCTGGGCCAACAAGGCGCCAAAGAGAAACGAGTCCGGACCCAGCAAAGGCTCAGATGACAAGAGGGAGTGTTTCAACTGTCACAAGCCTGGACACATTGCCAGAGACTGCCCGTTGCTTAAGAAATCAGAGGTGGCTCATGTCTATGGTGAACCTGCTGCACCAGCTTCTAATTCTGAAGGTACAGGTAAACCTGATGTTCTCAGTGGTTTCATTAATGTTAAGAATATCCCCATTACTGTTCTTTTTGACACGGGTGCTTCTAGAAGTTTTGTTTCTGTCGACACAATTAAGAAGCTGAAATTAAAACCAAGAAAATTAAAAGAACCATTCAATGCACATAGTCCGATAGGTGGTACACTCTATCTAGATCAGTATTGTCGAGTACCCATTTCCTACTCCTATTTCCAATTCCCATTTGACTTAATTATCATGAGTTTTTCTGGGTATGATATTATTCTTGGACTCGATTGGCTTGAAAATTTTGAAGTGGAATTAATTTGCGCTGAAAGGGTGGTTAGAATCAAAACCAAATTTGGCGATATTATCACTATTCTTTGCCATGGTTCTGCCACCGACAAAAAAGAATTTTGGTCTTCTTTAGAAGTCACCCCGGCTTCTATTGAAGATATTCCTATTGTAAGAGATTATGCTGATGTCTTTGAAGAGGTGGATAGCTTACCTCCTCGTCGAGAAATAGATTTCAAAATCGAATTAGTTCCTAATGCTAGACCAGTTGTTCATGCTATACGGAGAATGTCTCCAAAGAGAAAGAAGAGTTGAGCAACCAAACCAAACAGCTTTTACGGAAGGGTCTAATTAGGCCAAGCTTTTCTAGTTGGGGCGCAGCAGTGGTGTTTGTGCCTAAATCTGACGGTACCCTTAGGCTTTGCGTGGACTACCATGACCTTAATAAACAGACATTAAAGAACAAATACCCTCTCCCCCGCCTTGATGATCTTCTTGATAGATTGCATGGAGCTCGTGTATTCTCTAAGATGGATCTAGCCACAGGTTTCCATCAACTACGTATCGCAGAAGAGTGTATTCCTCTCACTGCTTTTAGAGGGCCTGACACATTTTATGAATGGCTAGTAATGCCTTTTGGACTGTGCAATGCTCTAGCTTATTTTGTTGACTTGATGAATCGCGTTTTTAGAAATGTCCTTAATAAATTTGTGCTTGTATTCATTGACGATATTCTTATCTTTTCAAAATCTGTTGAGGAGCATGAAAAACATTTGAGAGAAGTCTTAGAAATTCTTCGTAGAAATGTACTGAAAGCCAAATTCTCTAAGTGTATGTTTTGGCAAGAAGAGGTGAAATTCCTCGGCCACGTAGTTTCCAAAGAAGGTATTTCAGTTGATCCTGGAAAGATCTCAGCCATCCAAGAATGGAAGCAGCCTACTACCCCCACTGAAGTTCGAAGTTTCTTGGGTTTGGCTGGCTACTATCGCAAATTCGTGAGAGATTTCTCTAAATTATCGGGTCCATTGACTGAGCTGACTAAAAAGCATAAGAAGTTCATTTGGACACCAAAATGCGAGGCATCCTTCCAAGAGCTTAAGAAGAGGCTGACCACTGCTCCTGTCTTGACCATCATCGATTGCAATCAGGATTTGAAGGTTTGGACCGACGCTTCCAAAGAAGGTTGTCTCTATTTTATTTTAAATAAACATGTTTGAGGTGACATTTTTCTTTTTGTCAAAACTCATTTTAACATGTTATGCTTTATCTAATTTTAAGGTATTGGCGCGGTGCTTATGCAAAGAGACAAAGTTGTCGCTTACGCTAGTCGCCAACTAAAAGTCCATGAGAAGAAGTACCCCACCCACGACCTTGAACTTATGGCTATTGTCTTCGCTCTGAAAATTTGGAGACATTATTTATTGGGGGAAAAATTCGAGCTTTACACCGACCATCAATCTCAGAAATATCTCTTCACTCAGAAGGATCTAAATTTGAGACACCAGAGATGGGTGGAATTCCTTGCAGCCTATGACTTGGATATTCTATATACGCCTGGAAAGGCGGATGTTGTGGCAGATGCGCTGAGTCGAAAGAATGCCGCCAACACTAATCTCATCCTCGCCCACCTCATTATCACTCCTTCTCTGATAGACAAGATTGCCGCTCTTCAGAGGGATGACAAATTTATTCAAATGATTGCTGAGCGTGTTCAAAAAGGTGAAGCATCAAGCTTTTCTATTGATGACAAAGGAATTCTCAGAATGCAAGGGCGTATTTGTGTGCCTGATATCCCAGAGCTAAAAAGGGAAGTCATGGACGAGAATCACAAGTCAAAAATCAGTGTTCATCCTGGTGTTAGCAAGATGTACAAGGATCTAAAGCGTACATTTTGGTGGAAATCCATGAAGAGAGACATTTCTATGTATGTTGCTAGATGTCCCACATGCCAGCTAGTAAAGAGTGATCAGCAAAAGCTAGTGGGATTATTACAACTGTTAGAGATTCCAGGTTGGAAATGGGACCAGGTCTCCATGGACTTTATAGATGGCTTACCCCGCTCGAGAAAGGGGAATGACGGTATCTGGGTGATTTTTGACCGTCTTACAAAAGCTGCTCATTTTATTCCGGTCAAATCCAACCGTACAGCTAGAAGTTTGGCGCAGCTGTATGTGAAAGAGATTGTCAGATTGCATGGTGTCCCTAGTAGCATCGTCAGTGATCACGACCCAATTTTCACTAGCAAATTTTGGGAAGCCTTTCAAGAAGAATTGGGAACCAAGCTGAATTTTAGTACGGCATATCACCCTCAGACAGACGGGCAGACTGAGAGGGTAAACCGCATCCTAGAAGATCTGTTGCGAGCTTGCATTTTAGATTTTGGTGGCTCGTGGGAGGATCATATACACTTGGTCGAGTTTTCTTATAACAACAGTTACCAAGCAAGTATAGGGATGTCGCCTTTTGAAGCTCTTTATGGCAGACCATGCAGATCCCCCGCATGTTGGGTAGAATCCGGTGATCGTCTAGTGCTGGGGCCTGACATGATTCGAGAGGCAGCAGAGAAAGTTAATTTTATTAAGAAGAAATTATTAGCTGCCCAAAGCCGACAGAAAAGTTATGCTGATACTAGGAGGAGAGACTCACAATTTTCTATTGGTGATATGGTATATCTTAGAGTTTCCCCACTACGTGGTGTAATACGATTTGGGAAGACTGGCAAGCTGACACCTAGATTCATTGGCCCGTTTCCCATTACTGAAAGGATTGGCACACTTGCTTACAGATTGCAGTTGCCTGATTGGCTTCCAGGCATACACGATGTCATTCATGTATCCCAACTGCGTAGGCATGTCCATGATCCAGATCTTGTTGTGGAGGAAGCTGCACAGCAGAATTTGGAAATTACACCGACCTTGCAAGTGAGAAGGGAACCCATTAAAATAGTGGGCAGAGAAACTCGTGAGCTAAAAAATAAAAGAATCAATCTTGTGAAGTTGCAATGGAGTGGAGACCCTAGAGACTACACCTGGGAAACAGAGGAGAGTATTAAGCAAGCCTACCCCACGTGCAGAATAGATATCTAAGACTGATGGTTGTGTGAGGTGCATTTTCAATACTTCACATTTTCCCGCTTTGTTCCTACTTTACTTTTCCTTTTCAAGGACGAAAAGCTTTTAAGTGGGGGCGATTGTAACAACCCAAAAATCAGGGCCAAATTTAAAATTTTAGTTTTAAGTATTTTATAGGAAAATCTGCCAGAATTTGAAATTTCTATTTTTAAATAACATTTTAATTATAGAAAAATAGACATTTTGCAAACGAACCCCGTTTTCGACGAAACCACTTTTGCTGGAACCAGAATATCATATTATTACTAGGGTTCAATTTTCATAATTTTCAGAATCAGTTTGTGAGCGTGGCAGAAGAAATAGTGTTTGGGTCAATACAGTCAAAATTGAACGACTTAAAAATGGCCATTTTTCAAACAGCCTCAGAATTCGACGAAAATTATTTTGTTGGATTCGTATCGTCAGAACATAGCCAAAAATATTTTTTCTGGATTTTTCCGGGCCGGTATGTGACTCCGGTGGATTTTTGAATACATCAGAATATTAAAATAAAAGAATTAATTTTTAAATCTGAAAAACGGAGGCTGAGATGACCTCTTGGGCCAGGCGGACATGGACGGATGAATCCGGAATAGGGGCTATTAGGTAGGAAGGACAGTCGTTGGGCTGGAAACGGGGTAAGTGGACAATCGGGCCAAATTAGAAAATTAATAAAACAAATTAATTAAACCCTAAATATAATATAATATATACATAGCCGACACTGTTCATCGTCTTCATCCAATTTCGTGGCCGCCCCCTTCTTCAATCCTTCCACCACCAAATTCTCTCTCCTCCCTTCGAATTAGACCCCAAACTATAGCTCGTTTCGAAGCTCTTCACTCCTCTTTCTTCTCCGACCAATAGCACCTCATCTCGTGCCCCCTAGCTCGCGAAATCCGTCCCCAAAGTTGCGCCCTTGCGCACGCCGCCTGCCCTACAGGGCACCACCGAGCCACCCACCGTGCTAGGCGCACGTCGGCCACTCCAAGGCCGTTCTTCTCCAATTGACTGCGCTCCAAACTGTTGATCCTATCTCCTGCAATCTGCGTTCAAAGATTTGAAAAAATAAGAAAGTTCACGGCCTAAATTCTGAGAGGATGAAAGGTTAATTACTTAATTTATTAATTAATTAATCTAATTTATTCTCTAACTTGTTTGATCCATAACTTCTTCGTTCGGATTCGAAATCTGGAAACTCCAGAAGCATTGTGATCGTACGGAGAAGATCTACGCAGTAGGACTGATACGGAGAAATTCTGAACACTTTGAATTTTGGACCAAAATCACAACGAAGGTGAGATTCTTTACTTAAATTTGATAATTAATTAAATTATCCAATTACGATGTAAATTAAATATGACTATGATTCTGATCTGTTATTTGGTCATGGTTTGTGATGATTGTTCTATGTTTGAATAATTCGTATAGATCCATATGATTATCATTTTTATATTATGCTATGTTACCACTTGTTATCACTTTAGATTAGAGATTAATTTGATCTAATTATAGATTTAAAGAAAAAGGATAATATGGTCATCACATGTTACCCCTTTGTGATAGTATTGGATTGATTTAATTTATCAATCCGAATCAATAGAAATTTGATTTTTCATATTATCGCTTGTATTAGAATTGAATTGAATTGATTTGATTATCCATTCGATCGAAAGAAATTTGACTATCACATTTATTTGGATTGATCTAGAATTATCAACTCAATATAGAAAATGTAAAGAAAAATGAAAAGAACAAACCCATTTGAGTCATTCATTTGCAATTTCTATTTGCAAATGAAAAGAACAAAAACATTAGAATCATTTGTTTGCAATTTCTAATGTACAATAAAAAGAACACAAACATGAGAATCGTTCATTTACAAATTTCAATGTAAAGAAAGAAAAAAATAACAAAACATTGGAATCATTTTATTTTGCAATTTTCAATGTAAAAAAGAACAAACATTGAAATCATTTTATTTTTCAATTTCAATGTAAAGAAAAAAAGAACAAAACATTGGAATCATTTTATTTTGCAATTTTCAATGTAAAAAGAACAAAACATTGAAATCATTTTATTTGCAAGTTCAATGTAAAGAGAAAAAAAAATTGAAGTGTCTTCATTTATAATTCTAATGTAAAAGAAGAGAAAAACCAAAGTACGTGTATTTTTTTTTTTTTTGTAAAGCAAAAAGAGAACGTAATGTATAAATTGGTTTACTTGCATTTTCTATGTTAAGAAAAATGAACAAAATATGTAAGTCATTATATATACATTTTATGTAAATCAAAAGGGAACAAAAATGTGTCAATCATTTTGTCCACATTTTATATGTAAGCCAAAGAGAACAAAAATAGGTAAATCATTTTGTTATATTTTATATGTAAAACAAAAGAGAACCTAATGTGTGAATTGTTTTCATTTGCATCCCTATGTAAAAAAAAAAAAAAAAAAAAAAAAAAAAAAAAAAACAGAGAGAGAGAGAGAAAAACATGTTAAACACTTTATTTACATTTCCTTTGTAGAAGGAAAAAAGAGAAAAAAACATGTTAAGCGCTTTATTTACATTTCCTTTGTAGAAGAAAAAGAGAAAAACATGTTAATCACTTTATTTTCATTTTCTTTGTAAAAAAAAAGAGCAAAATATGGTTAATCATTTTATTTACATTTTCTATGAAAAAGAAAAAGAACAAAATTTGTGAATTGTTGTTTTACATTTTCTAATGTACAATGAATAGAACAAAAAAAAAACATTAGAATCTTTTATTTATAAATTCTATTGAAAATAAAAAGAATAAAAAAACATGAGGGTCATGTATATACAATTTTCTTTGCATATAAATGAGGAGAAAAAGAATATGAGAATTGTTTTATTTATGTTAACTACTTTATTCACATTTTCTATGTAAAAGTAAAAGAACAAAGTATGTGGATTGTTTTTATTTACACTAGAAAATGGATTTGAACTGAGAATGTCATTTTTTTCAAAATCTACATACGATAAAAGAGAAGGTAAAACCCATAGACAGAATCATGTTATGATTGATTGCACTGGCTTGTTTGTATTGACTGATGTGTGTAAATCACCAAATGGATTTATATTTATTTATAAATAGAAATATTGATTAAATTAAAACAAATCGCGCACGGTAGCTCGCGTTTCGAAAACATAACTTTAAACTATCTTATAGAAAGATCCAATCGTCGGATTTTTCCAAAGCCGGACACGTCAGGACTGTCTTGGGAAAACCTTTTCAACGGTATAAATTTTTTCAAAATCCAACGGTCAGATTTTGGGTTAGGTGTCAATCAACATTTGGGGAAAACAGCGCCACGGCCTTCTATTGACCTGAAGCGTCGTTAAGTGAAATAAGACCATTCTTGATTAAAACAAAAATAGTGGAAATCGTTATAAAGTATTTCTAGCGATATAAATTGGTTTTGTAATTTATACAACTACGAGAATTATTTGAAAGACCGAGTTTAACCTCATTTCAAATAATTATACGACGACATTAAATTGAAGAGTGGAAGACGACGGTTGAAGACCGACGATCTTCAAGGCGGATGGTTGTATTGCTATTGTTGGCCTTAATGGGAGTAGCTACCTTGATGGGTCAATGGTGGTGATCGTCCGGACGTTCTTGTTGATGGTTCGGATTTGCGAGTGTCTTTATTTCCCACGAAATAAGACGACTCCGGTTTCGTTCAGACCCAGGACGGACTTGTAAATGGATCGCGTGCCTGACATCTAAATTTATTTCATGTAATTAAATTGGTTTTTATTTGATGTATAAAGGCTTGGTGGCGGAGGATTTATCCTCTTGCTTAACACCCCTTTTATGTTAAATAATTCTCGATCGCGTGATATGAGTTGTCGATGTGACATGCCAAGTTGCACTCGAACAAGGCTTATTGTTGCAAAGCAGAGCCTTGTAGAATGATCAAAGCATGGTCCAGTATGGACACAGCTTTGTGTATACGTTACTTCGCGAGCCTCACACCCCGGTGGAGTCTAAAACGGAGCAAGGGAACGCAGGGAATGCGCACGTCTCTTTCTAGCTAATAGTGGTGTTAGTGACCTACCAGCACTGATATTTACTAAGTGGTTGTTGGATTTGAGGTACCTCGGTACATTGGTCGCTATTGGCCAATTTAAAGGTCCGTTAGGATCGGGAGGCGTGTGTTCAGGAATTGCCAATCCATTAAGCGTTAACGTATGGACCGGCCCTGCAGGATCCAAGGGTTGGACAGAGTACCAATCCTGGGGCATTGCTAGAGTGTCTCGAAGCGGTAAGGATTTCGCTCCTAGCCTTGACTCAGTATGGAAACCCAACTTTCCAATACGAAATGACGGACTTGATTGTATATTTATTATGGCGACATAGTAGGATGGGGTACTATGCCGTCTAGGATTAATACATTTATTTTGAAGTATTTTAAATCATATTACACACTTGTAATATTAAAATAGTATTTGACTCGTACTCTGCATTTTTGATCATTATAAGGTAAAACTCTATCCTCTGGTGTGCGTTGCATTGTGTGATAGGACCTGAGTCTTATAATGATTTCATTTTTTAAAAAAGCATTGCGTTATTCTTTTTATTTAATAAATATATGCACAGACAATCTATTGCAGTAAACCCGTTCCACGAAAGTGGCGCGGTCCTTAAATTTGTCATATTCGGTAGTTATTATAAGTTTCTCACACCAGTCCCATGACTGACCTGTTGTTTGTTTCACCTTGCAAACTCGGGTGCCCTCTCTCTACACGGGCAGCCAATTGACAGGTTCCTATTTAGCTTGCTTGGAGTTCTTGCTTGAAGTCCTTGATTGGAGATTTCTATTGTGGAGGTGACTTGGAGGATGAAGACTTGTTATCTTTCTTTTTCTTCATTTTATTTTCTTTAGACATTTACAGAGTTCTTGAGACATTTAGACTTATCCAGTTTTAATCCTGTACTTTGGGATTTTGAGGCACGTTACATTCTATTTGGCTCTGATGTAATAATTAGAACTTCTGTGACTGTGGGATTCTATATTTTGATGACATCTATTTCCGCTGCCATGATGTTGTTATGATGTAGTTTTCTTATACTTATGTTGTTATCTGTGTTATGTATTGCCATATTTATGTTGTATTCCAATGATCATCCTTGCTTTCGTTATGCGGAAGTTAGGGGTCATCACAGTTATGTTTTGGAATTCATGTTTCCAAAGATTTTGATATGATATCCCGAAGTGAAATCTACTTTGATATAAACGTTAGATATGTATTTCAAATGATTTGAAATAGAAATTGGGAAATAAAGTCAAAGGGATAATTTCTGTTAATTGAATTGGAATTGGAAAATCTAAGTGGTGATTAATCTAAATGTGTAGATTGGGATATTGCATGTTGATTGATGCATAGTAGATCCATATCTATATTACTGATTATTGTTTATACATTGGCATTCATGGGGGTAAACCCGTTCCGCGTCAGCGGCGTGGTCCTATGATTTGTCCAATTATTAAATTAGTTAATTTTAACTGTAGAGTTTCTCACACCAGTCCCATGACTGACCTGTAGTTTGCTTTTCCCTTACAAACTCGGGTGCCCTTATTTTTCACACGGGCAGTCGAGTAGTTTTATTTTGCAGATATATTGAGCAAGATTTTGGATTGAAGCTTTAAGCTATATCCAGTGCATTTATCGCCTTCCGCTGTGTTATTTTATATTTCCGCTGCATTGTATTACATTTATTGTAAATAAATCTCCCGCTGCATTATATTTCGATATACTCTGATATTTTCTGTACTCTGATGTAACATTATTGTGATGTTTATAAAAGTCTTCTGTTATTTGTTCTGATGTGTTGTATGCCCAGAGTTAGTGTAAGCGGGATTCGAACGGTCTTGGTCGATTTAGCGATGATTAGGTCCGGGTGAAAACTGTGTTGTTACAGAAATATAATCTTTATGTGGTTAAAAATCAAATCTTTATGATGTTAAAAATTCAAATCTTTATGATGTTTAAAAATCAAACCTTTCATATAAAAAATCAAGTTTTTGTTACTTTAAAAACTGAAAATTAATTCTACACTTCTTAAGTATACATAGGAATTTATTTAAAGATTATATAAAAAACTGAATTTAAATAAATAAAATTAAAAAAAAAACTTACTGTAAAATCGAGAAAAGGGGGGGCACGGCTGCTGCTCAAGAGGAGGGCGTCGGGTGATGTGGGGCGTCGCAGGTGGGTCCGGCGGTTGCTCAGGATGGCGGAGGCTAATGGGTTTGGGCGATTTCCGTATATAGGAGGGGAAAAGAGGCGAGTGGGAGACGGAGGAGGAGGAGGAGAGGCTGGATGAATCGGGGTGGGGAGGCGTGTGGTGGGGGAATCCGCCTGGGCGGAGCTGGGAGCTGAGCGACGGGATTTGTCTCTTTTTTTTGTCTCGTTCGATTTGAACGATAGAAGAAGGAGAAAGGAGGCCGTTGACTTATATAATAAATATATATATTTAATTCAATTTAATTTTTAAAAGTTACTTTTTCAATCAAACCCCAAATCGAACCCAACGACTGTCGTCCCTAGCTAAATACCCTTATTCCGAGCACAATGGGATATGTTCCGCAAGCCAGTTCGGCTGTTTCGATCAGTTTTTGCTTAAATAAAAATATAAATCTTTATATTCAACTTTAAACATACATTTCAACTTACCGGGGCCATGTACAGACTCTAAAAATTCCCTAAAAATTATTTCTAGCTTCGTATTGATGATATGGTCCTAACAAAATTAATTTCGTCAAATTCTAAGACCGTTTGAAAAATGGCCATTTTCCAGTCGAGTAAATTCAACTGAAGTTGGTCAAACGCGTTTTCTTTTGCCACGCTCACATATTGACTTGGAAAATTGTGCAAATTGGAATCTAGCAATAATTTGACATCCCGGTTCCAACAAAAGTGGTTTCGTCGAAAACCGAGGTCGTTTGCAAAACGGCTATTTTTAAGGGCCTTTATATATATTAAAATATATATAAATTCCACCGCGACTTTTCTGAGTTTTAAACTGGACATATCTTTCAACTTCTAAAGTGAAATCTCGGTTTCTTAGCTTCGCTAGAAAGATATGATTAAACAGGTTCAAATATTTCTTATTTCGTTCAATTCTGACTTAAAACGAATTTTGTATTTTCATTTGAAATTCGAAATCGAATTTTCAAACTACCACGCCATTTCCGGCTCGTTTATAATTAAAATAAATTTATTCGTTTTAACTTCGTCGAAAATAAATTTTCCGTCGTTATTATTTAAAATAATTCATTTTAAATTCGCTAAAATAAAAATTTTAAATTGGCTCAGATTTTCTGGGTTGTTACAGCAATTGTCATAATAAATTCAATTACAATACTTAATCCATTCAATTAAGTTTTCACCATAAATTTTCAAAATTAAATCATTAAAGTTTTAATTATAGATCCATTGACTCGGTTTAATTCAATTAAATAAAAATCAAATTTCAATTCTCAATAATTACAATACAAACCAGTCTATAATTTGTTTTATCAATCCATATAGATAATGACATTTATTATGAGTGGACAACAAATGTTAATTATTACTATACACAATAAATTAAATTTTCAACATATATAAAATTCGAAAATTAGTTAACCTATTATAATTTGTTAATCCAGTAAAATTTCAAATTCTGTTATAAATAAATTATCAAACACTGCTATTATCATACATATTCTATTGAAGTTCATTTTTCAATAATTCAATTTTAGTTTATATCTTATCAGTATACGATATAAATCACAAATTTTAATATTTAAAACAATTTTGTTCTAAATCGCATGAAATTTAATATTTTAAATTGTCGCAAAACTCGGGATGTTACACTCTCCCCCACTTAAAACTTTTCGTCCTCGAAAAGCCATAGTGAGGAAGTTGTCAATATATATACCTAATCATATAATTTCTTATTCACTTTCAATTATTATAATCGACATTGAATATATATATATGTGTGTGTATATATATATATATATATTTACACTAGCCTTGTTTACAACCACCTAATCCAATTCCATTTACATTCAACATTCATTTGATTAGACTTCAAAGTTAAGTTTTGATTAATTATATAATTTTAAATCTACCATCAATTTCATTTTTCGTTTGATTTGTTTACATTCATATAACCAAATCTACTTCTATTCAAATGTTCATTCTCATTAACCTTCGTTACCTAAGTTTCATTTATTGGTATAATGTGCAATTACCAATTTATATTACCATTTAACTTCTTGACATTTTGGGGATTTTTTTATGCAATAGGATGTACAATATTATCATTCAATATGTCCATTTCATTTATTCATATAACTAATTTTCTGTCTGGACATCAGTATGCATTAGTGAAATAGATTTATTTAAGTTCCCTACCTCCATTCATATTCATTTGCATTATTCACCATTTGCAGATTTCTTTAAATATCTCTTTTCTCTTCATAATACACAATCTAAGAGTACCACATTTTACGGCTATAGATTTATTTAACTAATTTATTTCATTAGTCCAATTTTTATTTACTTTACATAGTTGAATTCGATTTCCATAACAATCCAAGTGTATGACTTTATGGTCCAAACTTACGGCTTCTTTAATTTCATAACCATCAATATAATTTCCCTTTTTATTATTCATAACTATACTTGTATATTATCCAATTTTAATCATATAACATGTCAACTTTTGATTAATTGGTAAGTTATATATGTATGCTATGGAAATGTTTGATTTACACAAGTTCAATAGTTCAGTTTATTTTGAATTTATTATTTCAAACCACAAAGAGTTTTGTTTTAATTATAACTCTCTTGGATTCGTTTTCTTACTGTACAATTCAGAAATTTCTATAATTTCAATTTTAGTTTATTTCAACAATTTGAAATTCATTAATTATTCAAGAACTTAAAATTTCAACTTCGGGTTCGTTTCCAAATTAACTTTAAAATAATATATACATTTTATTTTTTTATACCAAGCCATAATTTAAAAGATATAAATGAAACACAAATTTCCAAACAAAGTATAAAATTCTAAGTGGCCTCTCCCCACTTCGTCTCTTGAAAAAGATGTTGATAATGCGTGCACTCATTACCGAGATCATTTTCCAAAGTCAAGGGGAAAAATATACACTTTTTTTCAAAATTCATTTGAAAACAATTTCTATATGAAACAACTTTTTTTTATATAAATATATTATTTCAAAACCATTTTTAAATCAATATTAAAAAAACCACCCGAAATTAAATTCTCAAATTCATATTTAATTTCATATTTCATTACTGAATAAATTTTCAACATTTCATTATCAATTTATTTTCAATATTTATTTCTTAAACCATTCGATAACTGGTAGTTTTAAATTGTTGATTAATCAAGTAATAACTGATAAAAAATTAATGTTATCATCAACAAAATCGAAATTCATATATTTTCCAGTAATTATATATATAAATAAAATATAATTACAAAACAATATTATGTCAATGAGTCATATTCGAGTGTTTAGAAATCCCTATCGATGCCTTGGCATCCCAAGTATCGACCAGAATTCATAAATACTTAACAGAACAAATTAACACAATTCAAAACCATTTTTATACCAAAATTACAAGTACGCTCTCTCATATACACTCAAACTCATTCTAGGATATTTTTACCCTATCTCTAATGAGTTAATCCCAAATAGAGCCAAGGTTTTCGCTAAACCAAAGCTCTGATACCAAATGTAACATCCGCGATTTTACACCGTTCAAATCGACACTGATCCATAATGTCGACATAAACAGATCAAAAATACGGATAGTTATTGGGTTTAAAATAAGAAGAAGAAGAAGAAAGAAGGAAACAAATACAGAATCTCGCAGCGGAAGGACAAAATATAATAAATAAATAAATAACAGTTTATGAAGCTGTTAAAAACAAACATTTGATTATATTTACACAATTTATCAGAGTAAATTAACAAACAACATACCAATATATGCAGCGGAATAATAATTTTAATATGTTTGTTGAGCTCCATCTTCATCTTCATAGTGGAAACTTCGCTAACTGTAACTTGGTCTGACCCGAGCGTATTGCAAAAAAAAGAAACATAACAAACACTAGGATCAGAACTACATCATTCTCATATTAGTTAAATCAAATTTCATGCAATAATATGAGTGCAATAACTTAAGAGATGTTACGAGAATTTCCATCTCTTAACGATCCGTCAAACTAATACTATATAATATAACACGCTATTATAATAATGTCTATGGTTAAATATAACATAATAAAATAGTGTAAGCGGGATTACCATTATTACCCTTACACCGTTTATACCGTTGCTGTACAGTTTGCATATAACACACCAGTACGTCAGCGGATAGGGATGCGCCGTGATACGACAACGTTAAATCAAAATCGTAGGGGGATTGATCAGGATAAATATGACAAGGCATCGAGGCAATACCCATTAGTAGTGATTCTACCGGATTGCGGACCCAGGTCGGTGGTAACGCATAGCCGCAACTACCGCCCACCCAAGACATACCCCAAAATCAAATTAAAGGCGCCAATCAATCACAAAGTATATATATGGTATCGAAGAAGTATGCCTGCTCAGAGTAGCTAACTCAATTAATCTGGGTATGGCTTCTGTTTTAGTCATTTTAATTATGACCCGAAGGTCAAGGCTATCTATCATCGTTCTCTTTCTTCAAATCCAGTAATCGCCTCCAAATCCATCCAACACCATTTCTGGAACTCCACTGCGTACACAGTTGTTAAAGTGGTTTTCGGTATTGGCAGAGAGTATGACAATATCCGATCCCGGTCTCTTTAACAACCAATCGTTTAAATTTTTCACACCGGTCAGTTCTTTTACATTTCAAGAGGTTCGTACTTCATATCAAAATATCAAATTTTCACAAAAATCATTTCAATGTTCAAGAGAGAATATTATTCATCATAAAATCTACATTTCAACAAATCTAAAATCTTGAAACAATTCCAGCTTTAAAATAATTTCAAATAGTTAAAAATATATATTATAAATAGTTTGAAAATAAATAATTTGTATTTAAAATAGAATTTCAGATTTTACTAAATCTATAGTTAAAATATTAAAATAGTTTATAAAATAAATAGTTAAATATTAAAATAGTTAATTTAAAATAAATAATAAAATAAATAGTTATAAGGTAAATAGCTTATAAAGAAAAAAATTATTATAAAAATAAAATAGTTTATAAAATGGTTTAAAAATACTATAGTTGGAATTAGAATCGTTTCTTTAAAATTTAACAAATTTAAAATCATATTTCATTTTCAAATCAATCGACTAAATTAAGATATCTTGTTTCAAAAGGATTTGACTTCCCATTTATATTTAAATTCAATTCAACATTTCGATTATTACTATAAAACAAGTTAATTTAAAGTAAATATAAAAGATTCAATTTTGATAAATTTATATTTTATATTCAATTCAGTTTCAACTCCAGTTATCCACATTTATGAATTTCTAAAAATTTAGAATTTTAATTTCAAGGCTTAAAGTTCAAATTTAAAGAAAATATATTATTAATATCATTTATTTTTCTTTAAACAAAATTTGAAAATTCAAGGTTAAAACAATTTTTATTTAACCAACCGGTGTTTGTATATAATTTCCTACCCTATGGCCAAGTAATACTTAAAATTTAATTTTTAGTATTTTGGGAAAGGATATATATCATTTCAATCCAAATCAAGGTCATAGGTATTTATCATTTCAACCTACGTTCTTAATTCATTTTAATGATTAATCCCAGTTTTATTCGATGCCCGTAACATCTAGGATAATGGTTGGGATCAATCAACAAAAATCAATAAATATATATAAACAATGTCGATAACAAGATGAACTACATATCAATACATTAAATATATAATTTCAAGGCATCCATCAAAATCAATACATCTAAACAGTTCAATACAATATCAGCTTACTAGTCATCAGGTATGAGGTTTTTTAAACAAGAAATTAATTCATAACCGTACAACTTATATCAGCAGTTAAATTAAATTATACAATCTATGCAGATTGAACATAATAATAAATTTAAACAGTCAAACAGCAACCAAAGTAATCGTATCATAACATGAATTTAATTTAACTAACAATCGAATATTTTAGTTAGGTGTGAGTTGAACTCACCTTTAGTGGCACAGAAATAGAGACGGTAACAGAAAGGCGCAGAAATGAACGGCACTGAAACTTCAACGAACTGGACAAACAAATTTCGGTCAAGACACATAAAAATTAAGCAACGTTTGATTTAAAACTAATTTTTTTTAATAACGCATGCATACTATATATGCAACGTTAGAAGGCCTAGACCATTTCATTTATGATATTCAAATTCCAACATTCGCATCTAAACTTACACAACTAAACTTTGTTTTCATTCTCTCTTTAAAGTATATGCATGTAACAACCCGGAAAATCCGGGCCAATTTAAAAATTTTATTTTAAATAAATTGGTTGAAAAATGTGGTAGAAATTAAAATTTCAATTTTAAATAATATTAAAGCCAATGAAAATAGTCAATTTTCAAAGTACTTCGGTTTTCGACGAAACCACTTTTGTTGGAACCGGAATGTCGAATTATTGTTAGTTTTCAATTTATAGAATTTTCCGAATTAGTATGTGAGCGTGGCGAAAGAAATTGTGTTTTGTTCAATTCAGTCAAATTTGATCAACTGAAAAATAGCCATTTTTCAAATGGTCTCAGAATTCGACGAAATTAATTTTGTTAGGACCGTATCGTCATAACAAAGACAAATATATTTTTTCTGGATTTTTTCTGAGTCCGTATGTGGCCTTGGTGAATTTATTTATACGAACATATTAAATTTATAAAGGATTTAATTATTAATTTAAATAATTCAGGCCATAGACAACCGTTTGGGCTGACGGGACCTGGTCCGTTGGATCCGGAACATGGGTTATTGGCTAGGGTCACTTTCTGATGGACTTGAATTGGACCGGTTTGAAAGATATGGTTTTTTTTATAAAAATACACTAAAATATAATATAAAAGTAGAAAACCCTAAAAGAAAAACACAATTCACGTTATCCTCTTCAGCCGCCACTCTTCTTTTCAATGGCCGAAATAGCTCTAACCTTCTCCTCCTAAATCCTCCTTCATCTCAACGAAATAGAACTCAAGCCATACACCATATCGAAGTTCCTTCACTCCTCTTCTCATCCATACGGTTGAAGCCACCTGAAATCGCCCCTAGCCCGAGAACCGAGCCACCAAACCCGCGTCGAAAAGCCTCATCGGCCTCCGCCTGAGTCCCACCGATTTGTGCCATTTTAGGTTCTCCTGGTGCGTCGTGGGTTGCTCTCCGTCGTGCCATCTCCTGATCGGTCTCAAGCCCCATGGTTTGGAAGAAAGAAGCAACCCTAGATTTGAACGAGAAGGATAAAACGTCGGCATGTGTTTGTTAGGGAAGAAGAAGGTTAATTCTATAATTTATTAATTAATTAATATAAATGTTTTTCATCTTAAATTAACCCTAAATTCGACGATTTCAGGACCATTAGGATTGTATTTCAGAGGGCTATTTTTCTATACTGATTAAGCATAGTTCCGAGCAAGTCTAATTTTTGGTCAAATTCAAAGAGAAGCGACATTTCTGTGAGAAATGTGATTTACTTAATTAATTATAATTATGGAATCATGATGTGTATGTTATTATTTCTGATCTGCGATGTTGTGATTGTTGTATGGTTGTTAAGTTGTGTTGTGATGTCATGATATAGTCCTATTTGTTTAGATCTATACATCTGGATGTAATCTCTATAAAGTTCCCATCTTTTTATTTTTTTATTTCCTTTTGAATCTTCTTCTTTTTAAGGAATAACAGAAAGTTTGAATCTTTTTTTCACAAATAAAAAGAAAGTTTGAATTTTCTTATTTTGATTTACAAATTAAAATAAAAAAATAAAAAATAAAAATTGAATCTTTATTTTGATTTACTAATAAAAGAAATAAAATTGAATCTTTATTTTGATTTACTAATAAAAGAAAGTTAGGAATCTTTATTTGTTTCACAAATAAAAAGAAAAGTTCGAATCTTTGTTTCACAAATACAAAGAAAATTTAGAATTTTTATTTTGTTATACAAAAGAAAACTTGAATCTTTATTTTGATTTATGATTTATAAAATAAAGAAAGTTTGGATCTTTTAAATTTTAATTAAAAGATAAATAAAGATTTGATATTTTATTTTGATTTATCAAATAAAATAAAGATTAGATATTTTATTTGATTTACAAATAAAATAAAGATGAGACCTTTTATTGTGATTCATCAAAAGTATACACCAAATCATATATTGTGTTGTTTTTGCTGACATTGAAATTACGACGTTGGGTAAATAGAAATAGTTAGACAAAAACCATATTATCACATTTGTTGACATTGAAATTACGACGTTTGGTAAATAGAAATGGTTAGATAAAAACCATTATTTTGGTTATCATATTTTGACACCAAATTGACATGTGAGTTAGGTAGGAAAGTATCCCCTATCAAAATGTACATTTACAAATAAAAAAAAACAAATATGAGATAACAACTTTATTTACACTTCCAAGTTAAATAAAAAGAAATAAAAAGAGAGTTTACATTTTCAGTGTAAAATAGAAAACTTACATTTTTCTAATGTAAATAAGAAGAAGAAAAGATTTACATTTTTCTATTGTAAATAAAAGAATAAAATATTTACATTTTTCAATGTAAAGAAATAAAAGAGAAAAATTTATGAAACACCCCACCTCCGTTAGGGTCACTCTCAAAGGGAATGCCCTAATTTTGGTGGAGGTTTATAAGTATAAGTCACAGATATACAAGACAGATATAAGAACACATATTTTTAAACAGCGGAAAAACAACAACTTTTATTCCATAAAAGAAAATACGTGTTTCAACAACATGCCATAATTGTCTTACAATACTTCCAAAAAACATAACATCTTCATAACTGTCTTGATTACATCATTTAAAGAAGCATAAAGAAAACATAAATAAACTGCAAAAGCCCCATAGTTGTTGTCCAAAGCCATAGTCCAAAACGAAAAGATCCGAGCAATACATTCTTTCTCTTCAAGCTGGATATGAAGGCTGGTCAAGCTGCGGTATTCCCTCCCTGTGGACCGGGGGGGAAACGGAAGAAAAGAAGACGAAAGAAAAGTAGAGTCAGACATAAAGCCTGAGTAAGTCTAGGACTATTCAGTCTATGAATAAAGAACTGGGTATGATAAGTATAAACAAGAAGTGGGAAAGCACTATAAACTTAGTTAAGTTGTCTAGGGTCGAATATACTATCGTACCCCATATTAATCTCTGAACCCACAAAAACTAGTTCCCAACTGGCACCCCATAATCAGGGTGAAGTGATCCATTCTATGGTGATCGGCTCCTACTCGCATAGTTACATGTGTCTTACGGCCCCCGATGTTGTAGTTACCTATGCTGGTCCCACCATGGGGTGTATCAAGTCCCATGGCGGCGGCCCAACACAACCCTAGAATGCACAGGTATGCTACTGGTGCCCAGTGCCTTATTTTTCTGCGCCGGAGTGAGTGCACGCCCACACCCCGTTAGAACCTACACTGCTGCACCACCGCCATCGATTTGACCTCTTACAATCAGCCCAGTAATCGTGCCGCACCCTGCCTAGTTTCAGGGTATCATGATACACCTTATAGGGTTACTGCTGAAAAGGGTCCCCCGCTACTAGGTTTTCTATTTCTAGCCAACATGCTAAATTGGTTAAGTGTTTTATAAACCTAACCCCCCATCAGTCTGTTTAGTTTAGCATGTTCCATTTTGATTAAGATTTACTTAATCCTATCAATCCTGACTCAGCCTTAATTGTCTTATTAAAGCCTTGACCTCTCACATTAGACAGGTATTGTTGTGGCTGCCTGTTGCCGGTTGGGTCCGGGCAGTCTTACGCCACAACTCAGTCTAACCTCGGGTCCTTTTTGGGCTCCATGTTTAACCACCCACATTGGATAGGTATTGTTGTGACTACTGGACAGCCGGGCGGTTCCGGGCAGGTTTACATCACAACTCAATCCAACCTCGGGTTAAACACATCGTATTTTCTACATTTACATATTTTGTCTTTCTTCTTTAATTTCTTATATGTAAATATTTGCGGCCCATTATTAAAAATCAATGGTGTAAAGGTTACACCAATCATGGGCCCAACCCATTCTTGAATTTGGGCCCCTCTACTTTATCTTTTCATTTATTAATTAATTTGGCCCAACGCTATTTTCCCCCCGTTTAATACGTTCGTTTATTATATATATGTTGGGCTTAGCCTTTTTAAGCCCAACTTAGCCATGTGAAAAAGGGGAGTCTTAAAGCGTGATTACATACACAAAAAAAAGGGGAATGTGAATGCATGAACTTGCAACATAACGTTGGAACTACAAAATAGAAACTGGTGTACTTGCATAGTAGTAACGTATACTTTGGTCATAAAGCATAAGTGACATGAATCAAAGCATGTAAACTTGTAGTTCAGTTAAGAATCTAAATTGGATATCCTTATTGACACATAGTCTTGACTACAACATAAACCTATATTTTTATTTAGGCATAATGTCAAACATAAGCAAATCATGTTCATAAGATTACTACATGTTTACAAAGGTGCTTACTTTTGTTACTAATACAAAAGTATAGTTCAACTTGAATTATTCCAACTTAATCATGATTTTAAATCTATTCACATAACCATGGCACACATATACTTATGGCATAAATATTTCTAAACATGAAATCATGATTTTTTACTTTAGTCATGCAAACTTGCAAATGGGATTTTAAATCTAACCTAGCTATGTACCATATATGTCATCATATAATTCTTGTTAACAATATAGACCTAACATGTTTTTCAATTATGCAAAATATCAAACATAACCTCGTCATATTCGTAAGTTCGCAAAGAGGCTTACTTTTGTATTTAATGCAAAAGTATAGTCTTATACATAGATCATGATGCCAAAATTTCATATGAATTATAATAACCCAAATTTGTTCCAATTACACACAAAATGGTTTTTGTACAAAAATACACATTATGATGGCATAGTAGCAAAACCACATACTTGCATGAATTTCAATTAAACAACTACATACATGTAGCTTCAACATGAATTACATACTTTGCGAATATCCAAACGTATACTTGCATAAAACTACCGCAAACATGTAGTTTTTATAATGAATAACATACTTTGCGAATATCCAATCGTTATACAATATTCCAAATCGATAAGAATCATAGTAACGCACAAATATGAATTACTTATCACCACAAATCAAGTGTACAAACCAACACAATTATTTGTTCATACCAGAATAATACTCTACTTACAATCGTGTGGCGAATTCTCCAATTCAGGAATTTGGAGATGCGACTCCTTTTGACGTAGGCGTTGATTTGATTCGTTTAAGTTGCTTTATGCTTTAGAATTTGCCTCCTAATCTTCTCTCAAATTGGTGGCTACTCCTAGTCGTTCTTCTGCAGCATGATGGCCTCGTTCTTATTTTTGAATGAATAGATTAGGTAGAGTCTAGGGTCATTTTTATAGAGTTTATGAACTGATTAGGACCATCGATGTTGCTTGGATTGATCGTAGCCATTCATTCGAAAGAGAGGCCAATTAGAGCCTACCACCTTGCCCTAGTGACAAAGCAGGCTTCTGGAAATCGACCAACATAGACTAGGCCAGCCAGGGTGGGCTGGGTTCGAACTGGCTCTGGACCAGGTCGACAGCCCTGTCGACAGCCCTGTCGACCTGGCTAGACCAGGTCGACTGCCCAGTCGACCTGTGTGCCTTAGGCGGGCGTTTTCCCGCCCTGGCCAATTGGGCCCGATTTTGAATTTTGAATTGTTTTTCTGAGCTGTATTTCTTATGCTCGAATTTTAAACTTAATTCAGAAACTTCCGGAGGCTATATCTTCTTCATACGGACTCCGTTTTTCGAAAACTCGGACTCTATTTCACGTATTTTTCCGAGACGAACGCAATGGCGTATCCCGTTTCCCTTAGTTCTTTGATTTGAAATTAATTATACTTTAATTTGTGAATTTCACTGTTATAGAATTCGGGGTGTTACATTCTCCCCCACTTAAAAGGATTTCGTCCCCGAAATCTTCAAGTTAGGAGGAATGTATATCCTAACATCCAATCATCCATCTACTCATCCATCAAACACGAGCATCCATTGTCCTTAAAAGACTTCTAATGCTTCATGATCATATGCAAAGTGTGTGTGTGTACATGTACTTATCTAATGCAAAATCAGGCGGTCTACTGATTCAGTTGACCTCCTTAATGCGAATTATGTAAGTGCCATGAATCCATTATGTATGCAAATTTTCCTATTCATGATTCTACATGAGTGCACAATCATTCATACAAATGCAACATCCATATGACAACACATTAAAGTTCAACCATATACGAATGCAAACATATATGCATATGCAATATGAAGTGACTGAGCCGATCTAAAACCTAGATTGTGTGTATATGCAACCACGAGCAACCACTAGCAATCACTTGCAACCACTTGCAACCATCATCCATAACATGTTTCAATTACATGTTTTCATCCAAAAGGTTTCCACCTAAAAGATAAGGTCGAGGAAATATACCTAAAAAGATAGATAAAAGCGCAACTTAAGGAAAAAGAAAGATCAAGGATGTACCCTCGAAAAGAAAAGGGTAGGCAGTGCGTATTCTAGCTTTAGTTTCCCAAGTCGCGTCTCCCTCGGCGTCGCTCCACTGAACTTTGACGAGTTTGACTTTGCGGATGCGTAGCTTTTTCACTTCCGTTCCTAATATGCGGGTTGGAAATTTTCTTATGGTTGCTTCGCGTTCCACTTCGGCTTCTTCTTGGATATTTGGCTCTACCACTTCAGCAGACTCATGTAGACATTTTCGGAGATGTGAAACATGAAAAACGTTGTGCACTCCGGCCAGTTTCTCGGGTAGCTCTAATCTATAGGCCATTTTCCCCATTTTCTCGATGATAGGGAATGGCCCTACGAACCTTGGTGCCAGTTTTCCTGTGGTTCCAAAACGAACAACGTTCCTTAGCGGAGATACCTTAAGAAAAACTCTGTCCCCAACCTCAAATTCAAGGTCGGTTCTCCTCTTGTCGGCGTAGGACTTTTGTCTGTCTTGGGCCGTCTTCATCCTTCTTCGTATTAAGTCTACTTTCTCTGAAGTCTCTCGGATCATATCTGGTCCAAGTATGAGCTTATCAGTAGACTCCCACCAACAAGTGGGCGATCGGCACGGTCTTCCATATAAAGCTTCGAAGGGTGCCATTCCGATGGTTGCTTGATAGCTGTTGTTGTAGGCAAATTCCACCAAAGGGAGGTGGTCTTCCCATGTCCCTCCGAAGTCAAGGACGCATAGTCTTAAAAGGTCCTCCAAAACTCTGTTCACTCTTTCTGTTTGGCCGTCGGTTTGGGGATGATAGGCTGTGCTCAAGCATAACTGCGTTCCTACTGCTTCTTGCAGACTCCGCCAAAACTCACTGGTGAAGATGGGGTCTCGGTCACTAACAATGCTAGATGGTATTCCATGGAGTCGAACGATTTCCTTGAGGTAAAGTGATGCTAGGGATGAGGCAGCTCTTTTACTTTTGACAGGTAAAAAGTGGGCGCTTTTAGTAAGCCTATCCACTATTACCCAAATGCTAGTGTTGCCTCTCCTAGACCTAGGCAGCCCATCGATGAAGTCCATTGAGATGCTATCCCACTTCCACTGCGGGACCTCCAGAGGATGTAGCAGCCCGCCAGGCTTTTTCTGTTCCGCCTTAACCTGTTGGAACACCATACAATTAGAAACGAATTCTGCCACGTCCTTTTTCATGCCATTCCAGAAGAAAGTCCTTTTTATATCTTTGTACATTTTATCTCCGCCTGGGTGTATCGTCATCTTGGAGTGATGTGCTTCCTCGAGAACCTTCTTTACTAAATCTTTTGTCTGTGGGACGCATAGTCTTCCGTCTCGCCTTAGCAAACCCTTATCGTCGATGGAGTATCTGCTGAGGTGACTTGAAGTCTCACCCCTAATTAGCCTATCAATCGTTTCCACAAGCTGAGGGTCTTCGCGTTGTGTTGTCCCTACTGAATCCACTAAAGTTGGGTGCACTTCGAGAGATGCTAGCAGGCCTGGTACAAAATCGGAGGAAGGCCTAAAGTCGAAGCTGGCTATAAACTCTAGGCTTTGTCTTTCAACAAACAGCGGGCTTAGGGTCAATTTCTTTCGGCTCAACGCGTCTGCCACTACGTTGCCTTTGCCCGGAGTGTAGGAGATTTCGAAATCATACGAGGCAAGAAACTCCATCCATCTCTGTTGCCTCAAGTTAAGATCTTTCTGCGAGAAAAGATATTTCAATGATTTATGGTCAGTGTAAAGTTCGAACTTCTCACCTAGGAGATAGTGTCGCCAAGACTTGAGTGCAAAGACGATGGCGGCTAACTCAAGATCGTGGGTTGGGTAGTTCCTTTTGTGCACTTTCAACTGCCTCCCGCCATAAGCTACTACCCTTCCTTCTTGCATTAAAACGGCGCCTAGTCCTGTCCCACATGCATCTGTATAAACAGTGAACATCTTGCTCCCATCTGGCAGCGTCAAAACTAGGGCTGTTGTAAGAGCCCTTTTTAGTCGTTGGAAAGCAAATTCGCAATCCAAGTCCCAATTGAACACTAGATTCTTCTTGGTCAATTTCGTGAGCGGAGCTGAGATTTTCGCAAAATCCCTTATGAACTTTCGATAGAAACCTGCTAGTCCTAGAAAACTTCGGACCTCAGTTGCATTCCTTGGTGTCTTCCAATCCTGTACCGCCACTACTTTAGCAGGGTCCACTGCTAACCCTTGTTTGGATACTATGTGCCAAGGAACCTCACCTCTTCTCTCCAAAAGTGGCATTTGGAGAACTTGGCTTTTAGTTGATGGACTCGCAAAGTTTCCATGATTGCCCTTAAGTGTTGAGCATGTTCCTCTTCACCCTTTGAGAAGATAAGGATATCATCTACGAAGACCACTACGAACTTGTTGAGGAAATCTCTGAATACCCTACTCATCAGGTCCACGAAGTAAGCAGGTGCGTTCGTCAAGCCGAAAGGCATGACAAGCCATTCAAAGAAGCCGTCTGGGGTTCTGAATGCCGTTTTATCGATGCTATCTTCAGCCACCCTTAGCTGATGAAAACCGGTTGCTAAATCGAGCTGGGAGAAAACAGACGCTCCTACAAGCTGGTCAAACAAATCGTCAATTCTAGGGAGAGGGTGCCTATTCTTTTTCGTTAGCTTGTTGAGCTCCCTATAGTCAACACATAGACGGAGTGAACCATCCGCCTTTGTAGCGAACACCACTGGAGCGCCCCATTCTGAAATGCTCCTCCTAATGAACCCCTTTTCTAGAAGCTCTTTAATCTGTTTACTGAGCTCTTTCCTTTCCCGTGGAGCCATGTGTCTAACGGGCAACGCAACGGGCTTTGCATTATCTACAAGATATATGCGGAAGTCTATTTCCCGCTTCGGAGGCAAGCCCTTCACCTCTTCGAAGACATCCGGATATTCCCGGACCACTCTAACTGACTGCAAATTTTCAACAGAGGCATCTAGTGATTCAAGATAACTAAGCATAACCGCATACGAGGGATTACAAGAAATTTCCAAAGTATTACCGAGCTGGGTTAGGAGCCTAACAACCCTTTTCTCACAATCAAGGATGGCCCCATTACTGGATAGCCAATCCATGCCCAAAATCAAACCATATCCCGAAAAGCCCAAAACTAAGGCACTACATTGAAATTCTACGCTTAGAATAGAAATTTTCAATCCCAAACAGATCATAGACAAATGAGCTGGGCCCCCAATTAGGTTTGAAACAATTAAGGGGTCCTCTACCATACTAGTTTTTAGGTGCAGAGATTCTACTAAAGCAGACGAGAAAAAGGAGTGTGATGCGCCAGAATCAAATAAAGTGTGAACGGGGTGATCATAAAGATAAACTACACTTTCTACAGAAGTATTTATACCTCGCTGTTGCAGAGGTGGCGCTTCTAGCACATGAACCTGTGCCCCTGAGGTGGATCCAGCCCTCTGCCCCTGTCCTCGTTTCTTTGGGCAGTCCTTAGCCCTGTGGCATGTCTCACCGCAAGAAAAGCACCCACCATTCTCCTTGGCCTTCTTTTTCCGACAGTCCTTTACTAAGTGCCCCACTTTGCCATAGAAATTACACTTCCTCCTCTCTTTGTTGCCTTTCCCGCCCTTCTTAAAGTCTGTCTTCTTAGGCTGCAAACCCTCTTTCTTCCCTTGAGAGCTTTCTGCCTTTGTCTTGTTCTTGCCCTTATCCTCTTCGTTCAGCAATGCCATTTGCACCAGTCTTTCATACGTGGCTCCCATGGGTATATGGGTCATGGCCAAACTGTGTAATGGCTCATTCAACCCTTTGACAAAACGGAGAGCCTTCTTGTGCGGGGTGTTGACTAGGTCCAGCCCAAACCTAGCCAGCTCATCGAACTGATTAACATACTCTCTGACTGTCTTGTTCCCTTGCTTAAGAAATAAGAATTTTTCCAACTGCAAACTCCTTTCCGCATCTGAGAGAAATTTAGTTTCAAACCTTGCCCTAAAGTCCTCCCATGTCTCCACTGGTCTTTCAGCATTAGTGACTTCCCACCAGTAGGAAGCCTCGCCCTTTAATAGCCACACTGCCAGTTGAACTTTCTATCTATCTTCTACCTCAAAGATGATGAATAGGTCCTCAGTTTCTTTCAGCCAATTCCTAGCTGCCACGAAGGACTCAGTTCCATGGAAGTCCTTTCCTCCCATAGCTTTAAAATCTTTACATATCTTAGCAAACGTGTTTCCCCGTGGAGGAGGTGGAGGAAGAGGTGCCGCTGCAGCTGGATGAATTCCTGCAGCTGGGGGAGGGGGAACGGTAGGACCTGGCTGAGTGGCCCTTGCTTCTAAGAACCGTCTAAACCAACCAGGTATTGGTACCCCTTCTGGCAAGTTAAGTTCTTCGGACATGCTGAAACAAAAAGGATAGATTCAAAACGAAGGATAAGAGATAGTACCTATGGCTTTGGGGGGGGGGGACTTTGCCTTTTTAAAATAAAATAGTATTTTTCTTTTAAAAATGCTTCTTTAAATTTCCTTTTTGAAAATAAATTTTCAAAACTTTTTATCTTATCTGGTAAACCTATGCTCTGATACCAAGTGAAACACCCCACCTCCGTTAGGGTCACTCTTTAAGGGAATGCCCTAATTTTGGTGGAGGTTTATGAGTATAAGTCACAGATATACAAGACAGATATAAGAACACATATTTTTAAACAGCGGAAAAACAACAACTTTTATTCCATAAAAGAAAATACGTGTTTCAACAACATGCCATAATTGTCTTATAATACTGCCAAAAAACATAACATCTTCATAACTGTCTTGATTACATCATTTAAAGAAGCATAAAGAAAACATAAATAAACTGCAAAAGCCCCATAGTTGTTGTCCAAAGCCATAGTCCAAAACGAAAGATCCAAGCAATACATTCTTTCTCTTCAAGCTGGATATAAAGGCTAGTCAAGCTGCGGTATTCCCTCCCTGTGGACCGGGGGGGAAACGGAAGAAAAGAAGACGAAAGAAAAGTAGAGTCAGACATAAAGCCTGAGTAAGTCTAGGACTATTCAGTCTATGAATAAAGAACTGGGTATGATAAGTATAAACAAGAAGTGGGAAAGCACTATAAACTTAGTTAAGTTGTCTAGGGTCGAATATACTATCGTACCCCATATTAATCTCTGAACCCATAAAAACTAGTTCCCAACTGGCACCCCATAATCAGGGTGAAGTGATCTATTCTATGGTGATCGGCTCCTACTCGCATAGTTACATGTGTCTTACGGCCCCCGATGTTGTAGTTACCTATGCTGGTCCCACCATGGGGTGTATCAAGTCCCATGGCGGCGGCCCGACACAACCCTAGAATGCACAGGTATGCTACTGGTGCCCAGTGCCTTATTTTTCTGCGCCGGAGTGAGTGCACGCCCACACCCCGTTAGAACCTACACTGCTGCAGCACCGCCGTCGATTTGACCTCTTACAATCAGCCTAGTAATCATGCCGCACCCTGCCTAGTTTCAGGGTATCATGATAAACCTTATAGGGTTACTGCTGAAAAGGGTCCCCCGCTACTAGGTTTTCTATTTCTAGCCAACATGCTAAGTTGGTTAAGTGTTTTATAAACCTAACCCCCCATCAGTCCATTTAGTTTAGCATGTTCCATTTTGATTAAGATTTACTTAATCCTATCAATCCTGACTCAGCCTTAATTGTCTTATTAAAGCCTTGACCTCTCACATTAGACATGTATTGTTGTGGCTGCCTGTTGCCGGTTGGGTCCGGGCAGTCTTACGCCACAACTCAGTCTAACCTCGGGTCCTTTTTGGGCTCCATGTTTAACCACCCACATTGGATAGGTATTGTTGTGACTACTGGACAGCCGGGCGGTTCCGGGCAGGTTTACATCACAACTCAATCCAACCTCGGGTTAAACACATCGTATTTTCTACATTTACATATTTTGTCTTTCTTCTTTAATTTCTTATATGTAAATATTTGCGGCCCATTATTAAAAATCAATGGTGTAAAGGTTACACCAATCATGGGCCCAACCCATTCTTGAATTTGGGCCCCTCTATTTTATCTTTTCATTTATTAATTAATTTGGCCCAACGCTATTTTCCCCCCGTTTAATACGTTCGTTTATTATATATATGTTGGGCTTAGCCTTTTTAAGCCCAACTTAGCCATGTGAAAAAGGGGAGGCTTAAAGCGTGATTACATACACACAAAAAAAGGGGAATGTGAACGCATGAACTTGCAACATAACGTTGGAACTACAAAATAGAAATTGGTGTACTTGCATAGTAGTAACGTATACTTTGGTCATAAAGCATAAGTGACATGAATCAAAGCATGTAAACTTGTAGTAAAGTTAAGAATCTAAATTGGATATCATTATTGACACATAGTCTTGACTACAACATAAACCTATATTTTTATTTAGGCATAATGTCAAACATAAGCAAATCATGTTCATAAGATTACTACATGTTTACAAAGGTGCTTACTTTTGTTACTAATACAAAAGTATAGTTCAACTTGAATTATTCCAACTTAATCATGATTTTAAATCTATTCACATAACCATGGCACACATATACTTATGGCATAAATATTTCTAAACATGAAATCATGATTTTTACTTTAGTCATGCAAACTTGCAAATGGGATTTTAAATCTAACCTAGCTATGTACCATATATGTCATCATATAATTCTTGTTAACAATATAGACCTAACATGTTTTTCAATTATGCAAAATATCAAACATAGCCTCGTCATATTCGTAAGTTCGCAAAGAGGCTTACTTTTGTATTTAATGCAAAAGTATGGTCTTATACATAGATCATGATGCCAAAATTTCATATGAATTATAATAACCCAAATTTGTTCCAATTACACACAAAATGGTTTTTGTACAAAAATACACATTATGATGGCATAGTAGCAAAACCACATACTTGCATGAATTTCAATTAAACAACTACATACATGTAGCTTCAACATGAATTACATACTTTGCGAATATCCAAACGTATACTTGCATAAAACTACCGCAAACATGTAGTTTTTATAATGAATAACATACTTTGCGAATATCCAATCGTTATACAATATTCCAAATCGATAAGAATCATAGTAACGCACAAATATGAATTACTTATCACCACAAATCAAGTGTACAAACCAACACAGTTATTTGTTCATACCAGAATAATACTCTACTTACAATCGTGTGGCGAATTCTCCAATTCAGGAATTTGGAGATGCGACTCCTTTTGACGTAGGCGTTGATTTGATTCGTTTAAGTTGTTTTATGCTTTAGAATTTGCCTCCTAATCTTCTCTCAAATTGGTGGCTACTCCTAGTCGTTCTTCTGCAGCATGATGGCCTCGTTCTTATTTTTGAATGAATAGATTAGGTAGAGTCTAGGGTCATTTTTATAGAGTTTATGAACTGATTAGGACCATCGATGTTGCTTGGATTGATCGTAGCCATTCATTCGAAAGAGAGACCAATTAGAGCCTGCCACCTAGCCCTAGTGACAAAGCAGGCTTCTGAAAATCGACCAACATAGACTAGGCCAGCCAGGGTGGGCTGGGTTCGACCTGGCTCTGGACCAGGTCGACAGCCCTGTCGACCTGGCTAGACCAGGTCGACAGCCCAGTCGACCTGGGTGCCTTAGGCGGGCGTTTTCCCGCCCTGGCCAATTGGGCCCGATTTTGAATTTTGAATTGTTTTTCTGAGCTGTATTTCTTATGCTCGAATTTTAAACTTAATTCAGAAACTTCCGGAGGCTATATCTTCTTCATACGGACTCCGTTTTTCGAAAACTCGGACTCTATTTCGCGAATTTTTCTGAGACGAACGCAATGGCGTATCCCGTTTCCCTTAGTTCTTTGATTTGAAATTAATTATACTTTAATTTGTGAATTTCACTGTTATAGAATTCGGGGTGTTACAATTTACATTTTTCAATGTAAAAGAAAAAGGATTAGAAGGTTTACATTTTTCAATGTAAAAGAAAAAGAAATAGAAATAGAAAATTTACATTTTTCTAATGTAAAGAAAAAGATTAAAATATTTACATTTTTCAATGTAAAAGAAAATAAATAAAATATTTACATTTTTTCAATGTAAAAGAAAAGAAATAAAATATTTACATTTTTTAATGTAAAAGAAAAGAAATAAAATATTTACATTTTTCAATGTAAAAGAAAAGAAATAAAATATTTACATTTTTCAATGTAATAGAAGAAATAAAAAGGGGGCATTTACATTTTCAAATGTAAAATAAAAGAATTTACATTTTCTAAAGAAACAAAAAAAACATTTTTATGAAATGAAAATATAGAAAACGAAAAAGTACATTTTTATGTTATAAAAATGAATCAAAGAAAAAGTACATTCTTATGTAATAAAAATGAATTAGAGAAAAAGTACATTTTTATGTATTCAAAATGAATTAGACAAAAAGGACATTTATTAGTATTTAGTGTAAATAAACAAGAAAAACTAACAAGGAATAAAAAGAATTTACTTTATTTACATTTTCTTATGTAAATGGAAAGAACAAATTTTGCGATGACATTTTATTTACATTTTCTTATGTAAATAAAAAGAACATATTTATAGTGAAAGCACTTATTTACATTCGGTTAAATAAATAAGAAAAAGGAAAAGATTACATTTATACACATGTAGTATAAAATAAAAACACCGTTTTAAATAAGTGGATTTTTATTTGCAAACTAGTTGCACATAAAAATATGAATTTATGAAACACATTTTATCATCATGGTAAGAGACGATAAAAGGGTATAAATTTAAAATGTTAATTTTATCGTCACTTTTGGTGCGATAAAAAGAATAAATTATAATAGTTGAAATCGCTAAATGATTTATATTTATATATATTTATATATAAATATAAATATAAATATAAATTTAACGAAACGAGCGTGGCAGTTCGCGTATCGGCAATCGTAACTTTAAACGGTTATACCAAAAGATTCGACCGTCGGATTTTCCCAAAACTGGAACCGTTAGGACCGCTTTGGGAAGATCTTTCCAACGATATAAATTTCGTCAAAATCCAACGGTTCGATTTCAAGATATGTGTAAATCAAATTCTGGTAAAAACAGCGCCAGGGTCGCCCATCGACCTGAAGCGTCGTTTAATTATAATTGAGCTATTTTAAATAAATAAAAATAGTGATAAATCGTTTTAAATATATAATAACGATATAAAAGATTTTTAGATGATAATTATGCGATGATTATTTGAAAAGTCCGAGATTCACTCATTTCAAATAATTACACGACAATTAAATCAAAATATAGAAGACGGTGTTGAAGACCGGCGATCTTCACGTCGAATGGACGACGATTACTGAGACCTTCGACTGACTTGCTCCCAGAAAGGGGTCAAAGTAGTAGTTGTCCGGACGTATGGGTTGATTGTCCGGATAAGCGAGAACCTCCCAGGTGTCTCCGGTTTCGTTCAAACCCAGAACGGACTTGTATGGATGCGTGTCTGACGTCGGAATTCATTACATGTAAATATTCAATTTTTATTGATGTATTCCTGTTTGGTGGTGGAGAATTTATTCTCTGCTTAACACCCTGGTATATGTTAGTAGTTATCGATAGCATGGCGTGAATTGTCAATGTGGCACGCCAAGATGCGAATGATCAGGGCTTTTGTTGAAAAGAAGGCCTTGTGGTAGATGATCAAAGCACGGCCTGTTTAGGCGTAACTTTGTATATAGTATGACTTCGCGAGCCTCACACCCCGGTATGAGTCTAAAACGGGAGAAGGGAACGCAAGGAGTGCACACGTTATCTTTCTAGCTAGGGTGATGTCAGGGACCTACCATCGCTGACATTTTACTCATTGTGGATGATGGATTATGAGGTACCTCGTGTTTTTATAGGTTGTTAGTCGCCATATTATAGGTCCAAAAGGACCGGGAAACGTGTGTTCAGGAATTGCCAATCCACCAACTTATGTGTGGACTGACCCTACCGCATCCAAGGGTTGCCCATAGGTGTGATCCTGAGGCATTTGCTAGAGTGTCTCGAATCGGAGAGGAGCTTGCCCCTTGCCTCGATCTCATGATGGAAAACCAAATCTCCAATACGACCTTGCGGTTTCGATTGTATAACTAGTGTAGCGACATAGTATATGGTACCTATGCCGTCTAGGATTAATACATTTATATTGAAATGATTTATGAAAACATATACACACTAATAGTAACATCGTTTATTCGTATTTATCATCATTTGATCATTATAAGGTAAAACCCTATCCTCCGGTTTGCGTTGCATTGTGTGATGGGACTTGGGTCTTATAATGATCTCATTTTTCTAAAAAGCATAGCGTTATTTGAACGATTTTCTTTACTTATGCACTGGCAATCCAATGGAGTAAACCTGTTCCGCATTAGCGGCGTGGTCCTGTGATTCGCCATTTTGTTAGTTAGTGTAGAAAGATTTCTCATACCAGTCCCATGACTGACTCGTAGTTTGTTTCACTTTTGCAAACTCGAGTGCCCTCTTTCCACACGGGCAACCAAGTGACAGGTATTAGGCTTGGATATATTTCTGGACTGGAGCATACTTTGGAAGAAGACGAAGACCTTTCTCTAGTTTTTACTTCTTCCTTGAGACATTTTATCTTCTTTAGTTTTGATGTATGTAATGGAGTTTGAGACTTGTTTCTTTTCCATTGGAACTTATTTCCCTTTTGTTGAGACTCTTTATTTTGCTAAGTTGTACCAATACGACCTTGCGGTTTCGATTGTATAACTAGTATGGCGACATAGTATATGGTAGCTATGCCGTCTAGGATTAATACATTTATATTGAAATGATTTTTGAAAACATATACACACTAATAGTAACATCATTTATTCGTATTTATCATCATTTGATCATTATAAGGTAAAACCCTATCCTCCGGTTTGCGTTGCATTGTGTGATGGGACTTGGGTCTTATAATGATCTCATTTTTCTAAAAAGCATAGCGTTATTTGAACGATTTTCTTTACTTATGCACACGCAATCCAATGGAGTAAACCCGTTCCGCGTTAGCGGCGTGGTCCTGTTATTCGCTATTTTGTTAGTTAGTATAGAAAGATTTCTCATACTAGTCCCATGACTGACTCGTAGTTTGTTTCACTTTTGCAAACTCGAGTGCCCTCTTTCCACACGGGCAGCCAAGTGACAGGTATTAGGCTTGGATATATTTCTGGACTGGAGCTTACTTTGGAAGAAGACGAAGACCTTTCTCTAATTTTTACTTCTTCCTTTATCTTCTGTAGTTTTGATGTATGTAATGGAGTTTGAGACTTGTTTCTTTTCCATTGGAACTTATTTCCCTTTTGTTGAGACTCTTTATTTTGCTAAGTTGTATCCTGTACTGCGTACTCTGATGTATTGGATATTATGATGCTGATGACATTTATTTCCACTGCAATGGTTTATGTGTTATAATAATTATCTGAGATCTGTTTTTGTTTTAAATATGTTGTATTCCAAAATGATTATCCTTACTTTCGAACCACGGAAGTTTGGGGTTATCACAATGCATGTATTCAACATGCGCATTGGATGGCATCCATGTATCCAACATGCCATAGTTCCACGCATGTACTCTTTTTTTTTTTAAAATACTAATTTTCTCGTTAGAGGGAAGATATGACAACTATTAAGCCTAATGAACTATGTTACAACATTCCTTTACATGCGCATATTTTGCTATCCAAACTAAACAAATGGCACAAAATATTGTTTCCTTCCCTTTAAATTGCACGTGCATGTATATATTTATCCTTATATATATATATATATATATATATACACATATATAGATTGCACTTTCCGGTACAAAATTTGGTTTTCATTCTTTCGAAAGTTCAACAGGCATGAACAGTAACATCCCAAAATTATTCTATCACCTAATATATGTGCACAACAAGTAGCTATTGTTCCAAAGACTTGATATATATGCCATTATAAACATATTTTTACATGTAATAACGCATGAAAGAAGAGGGCTAGCAACGCTAAATTATTAGTCCATGCTACAGCAACTTAACAAACTCTGTTCCAGGTTTCAACTCATTCAACAATATCTACTTTTGGCATAAAGAAAAAGAAAAAGAAAACTCCATGCGCCGAAGGAAAAGAAAAAGAAAACAACCAAACTTAAATGTTTAATACAACAATTTACTAGGTGAGGTCATGACCATATCGGCTATTGAAATTTATTTATTAAAAAAAATAGTTTAGTTCTTCACACAATGGGGAGGGAGAGTTTGTCGCTCCAGAATGAAGGGAGAATGGGTTAGTTGGCGATGGCAAGCTTTGCTTACATTTTTTTACAGATGATAAACAAAAGAAAAATAAAGTAAAACAATGAATTTAGAAGTTTACCTCATGTTATAATACGCCACGAGATCCAAGTTTGCAAAGAGGAGAAAAGTTTGAGGAAGAAAGAACAAATGGTTTCTCAAAAATAGGAAAGAATGATTGCGTGGAATGACAATATAGAGATGAATCACCGAAAAAAAAATCAATAGTCATGGCTATTCAAATGTATTTTTCCCTTTTTAATGTTAATTAATCACCTTAATTATGAATTTAATGCGCTAATGTGTCATTAGAGAAAAATTCTGATGAAGGAAATTATACGTAATGAAGCGTGGGCTGATGGGGTGGAATGAAATTTATTTTAATATATAGAAGGTCAATAAGAGAATTAAACAATTATCCCATTATATTGATTCCTATTAAATTCCAATTTTTGATTGATTATCCAAATTCCATTTTAGTACCAATTATAAATTAATTATGCCAATTTCATTCAAATACTTACATATTAATTTTTAATACTTACAAAAACAGACCAAATTTTAATTCCAATTATAATCAATCGAGTTACTATTGTTCAAGTAAGTCGAATTTCATTATTTAAAAATTCAAAATTTTATTTCAATTATTAATTACGCCAATCAATTCCATTAAAACATATTAATATGAAATTCCAACTTTCATCGTCAACCAATATGAACGAATTATGAATCTATTTGGAATCGAACAAGTCGCAATTGTCATAATAAATTAAATTTCAATACTTAATCCATTCAATTAAGTTTTCACCGTAAATTTTCAAAATTAAATCATTAAAGTTTTAATTATAGATCCATTGACATGGTTTAATTCAATTAAATAAAAATCAAATTTTAATTCCCAATAATTACAATACAAACCAGTCTAGAATTTGTTTTATCAATCCATAGAGATAATGACATTTATTATGAGTGGATAATAAATGTTAATTACTACTATACACAATAAATTAATTTTTCCAACATATATAAAATTCGAAAATTAGTAAACCCATTATAATTTGTTAATCCAATAAAATTTCAAAATAAATAAATTATCAAACACTGCTATTATCATACATATTCTATTGAAGATCATTTTTCAATAATTAAATTATAGTTTATATACTATCAATATACGATATAAATCACAAATTTTAATATTTAAAACAATTTTGTTCTAAATCGAATGAAATTTAATATTTTAAATTGTCGCAAAACTCGGGATGTTACAATGGAGGCATTTTAAATTCACATTTTAGATGTAATAAAAAAGGTAGAATTTAATGTTATATTTATTGTCAAAATAGAGACAATAAAAAGGTTGAAATTAAAAGGTTTTATTTTTATTTACCTTTTTATGCAAATGAAAAGAATAACTGTAAAGCGACATTTTTATTGATAATTTATATTCAATAAAAGATTAGAATTAAAAGGAGTATTTTTATATCCAATGTAAATAGGATATGAAATAAAAGTTACATTTTCAATATAATAATATATTGAAATAAAAGTTAACATTTTCAATGTAAATAAACATTGAAATAGAAAGTTACATTTTCAATGTAAATATATATTGAAATAAGAGATTTCATTTTTTTTGTAGTATTGTATTAAAGTAAAAGAATATACTTTATGCAATAAATAAAGAAATTTCATTTTTGTTTCAATTGTAATACAAAAATGATTAAAGATTTCATTTTAATGTAATAACAGAAAGAAAAGGAAAATTACATTTTGATGTAATATACGATTTCATATATAAAAGAAATAAATGTTGAAATGAAGTTGTTTTGAATTCATTGAACGAATTATATTTATATTTACATATATAAATATAAATTAAAATAAAACGAATAGCGCTGCTGTAGTTCGCGATTTGAAATCGTAAATTCAAACGATTATACCGTAAGATCCGACCGACGGATTTTCCCAAAACTGGAACCATTAGAACTGCTTTGGGAAGATCTTTCCAACGATATAAATTTTGTTAAAATCCAACGGTTAGATTTGGAGAAATGTGTAAATCAAATTTGGTTGAAAACAGCGCCAGGGTCGCCATTGACCCGAAGCGTCATTAAATTAATTTAGCTATTTTTATATAAATAAAAATAGTGATAAATCGTTATCAAATACTAATAACGATATGAAATGATTTTTAAATATATATATGCGAGAATCATTTGAAAAGTCAGAGTTCAATCTCATTTCAAGTGATTATACGACGATAAAAGTCGAAGAGTTGAAGACGGTGATTGAAGACCGACGATCTTGACATTGAATGGATGTGCTGCTACTGAGGCCCATGATGGGAGTAGCTACCTTGAAGGGGAGTCAGGGGTAGCCATCCGGTCGTATTTTTGAATGTTCGGATATGCGAGGTATAAGGTGCCTCCGGTTTCGTTCAGACCCAGAACGGACTTGTAAATGGATCGTATGTCTGACGTTGTGTTCCTTTGCACTGTATTCGTTGATCTCGGCTAATATATATCTACTTGGTGTTAACACCCTTCTCTGAGACGTACGAGCTTAGAGGTTATATATTAGTAGGAATCAATGGTATGGTATGGGTTGACAATGTTGCATGCCAAGATGCATGGATCAAGGCTTTTGTTGAAAAGCAGGGCTTTGTGGTTGATGATCAAAGCACGGCCTATTTAGGCGTAGCTTTGTGTATAGGGTGACTTCGCGAGCCTCACACCCCGGTATGAGTCAAAAACGGGAGAAGAGACCGTAGGGAGTGCACAGGTTTCTTTCTAGCTAGAGTGGTGTCAGGGACCTACCAGCGCTGACATTTTACTTATGTGGATGATGGATTATGAGGTACCTCTGGTTTTATAGGTTGTTTGTGGACATATTATAGGTTCAAAGGAACGAGGAAATGTGTGTTCAGACATAATTAATCCACTTTCGACCGGTGTGGACCGACCCTACCGCATCCAAGGGTTCACTGCGAGGAATCCTGAGGCATTTGCTAGAGTGTCTCGAATCGGCAAGGAGCTCCTCCTTAGCCTTGACTCATGATGGAAACCCAATTTCCAATACGACACCATGCGGTTTTGATTGTAGAACTAGTATGGCGACATAGTAGGATGGGGTACTATGCCGTCTATGATTGATACATTATGATTGAATTGTTTTCATTGAAACGTATACACACTAATATCAAATCCGTTTTTATCGTATCAAGCATCTTTTGACCATTATAAGGTAAAACCCTATCCTCCGGTTTGCGTTGCACTGTGTGATGGGACTTGGGCCTTATAATGGTTTCATTTTTCTAAAAAGCATTGCGTTGTTTAACGATTTACTTTATCTTATGCACTGGCAATCCAATGGAGTAAACCCGTTCCGCGTTAGCGGCATGGTCCTGTGATTAGCCATTTTTTTTAGATTAGTTAAGTTAGATTTCTCATACCAGTCCCATGGCTGACCTGTAGTTTGTTTCACTATCAAACTCGGGTGCCCATATTTTCCACACGAGCACTCAAGTAGCTTTTTGCAGATATTTATCTCTTTAACAAGATTCTGGATCGAAGTTTAAAGTTGTGTCCAAAGCGTAGAAGTCTTCCGCTGAAATGTATTTAAATTTAATGTAATTTATCTTTCGCTGTATTTTATTTATCGATGTACTCTGATATTCTATACTCTGATGTAACATTATTGTAATGTTTGTAAAAGTCCGTTGTTATTTGTTCTAATGTGTTGTATTCCCAGAGTTAAAGTATTCGAAGATTTCCAACCTTTGGGTCAGACCTGTGTGGTTTATGGTCGATTCAAAGGGCGGTAATTTCCGGGTCTTTATAGTTGGTATCAGAGCTCTGGTTAACTCAAATCCTTTGGGTACAATTCTTTGGAACGGAACAAAAGACTCATCAGATACTGGATTAGTAATATCCAATAAGAATATTCATTAGAGATAGGATCAGTAGTATCCTAGAATGAGACAACTCATTAGAGATGGGGTTAGCAATGCCCTAGAATGAGTTGAGAGTAACAAGTTTATAATTAACGTACTTGTGATTATATATAATCCAATCTTAGAAAATATAATTTTTGAATATATAAAAGTCATATATATTTAATTAAGTTAATCGACTAATAAAGTTATAGAAAAAAAATGGAGTTAGGTAACTAAACAACTTTTAGCTTCGTTCCTTTTCGAGGACGAAAAGATTTTAAGTGGGGGAGATTGTAACAACCCGGAATTTTAGGGCCAATTTAAAATTTTTATTTTAGAAATTTAATGGATTTTAATATTTAAAATGATTTATTTTAAATAATAACGACAGAAAACTTTGTTTTAATTGAAGTTAAAACGAATAAATTTTATTTAATTATAAAAGGGAGTTAGAAATAGCAAGGCAGTTTGAAATTTTGATTTTAAACTTTAACTGGATGTGCAGAATTCAAAATAAATCGAAATTCAGTAAAACCAAAAATATTTAAATTTGTTTAACCATATCTTTCTAACGAATATAAGAAACTGAAATTTCACTTTAAAAATAGGAAGTTATGTCCAATTTAAAATTTAGAAGAGCTGCTATAGAATTTATATATATTTTAATATAATATATAGGCCTTAAAAATAGTAATTTTGCAAAAGACCTCGGTTTTCGACGAAACCACTTTTGATGGAACCAGTTGTTAAGTTTAATTTTCTAGAATTTTTCGAATTAATATGTGAGCGTGGCGAAAGAAAACGTATTTTGTCAGTTTCAGTCAAATTTAATCGACTTGAAAATAGTCATTTTTCAAACGGTCTCAGAATTCAACGAAATTAGTTTTGTTAGGACCGTATCGTCATAACAAAGCCAAAAATAATTTTTCTGTAACTTTTAGAGGTCGTATGTGGCCCCGGTGAATTTAAATGTAAGATTGAATTAATTAAATAAATGATTTAAATATTAAATTTAACAAAACAGGTTGGAGACATTCACTTGGGCTGACGGGACCTAGCCCATCGCGTCCGGAACGTGGGTATTTGCCTAAGGACATCTTTTATTGGGCTGAAATTGGATCTGAGAAAGACTAACGGGCTTAAACCTATTTAATAAGTAATTAAATATTATTTTAATTATAAACACCCCAACAAAAATACCCTAACCCTAATTCTAATCTAGCAGCCGCCGCCCCTTGTTTTGAACGATCAAAAATGTCTGATTTCATTTGACTAAATTCTACCAAATTCTTATGGATTAACACATGAATCCAAAGCAAGATTCGTAGAGAAATGTTCACTCTTTCATTCCTTAAGGTGATGATCGATTCTAGGTGTTTATGGCTCTCGATTTTTGTGCATAAAGGTGGCTCGTTCGTGGCCTGTTTCCGGTGGCTACGGACCTACGAGTTGGCCAGAAAGGAGGGAGAAGGTGCGTCGCGCGTAGGGGAGGAGGATGGCGAGGTCTGATCGGGTGCAGCGGGTGGCGTGCGTGGGTGGTTGTTTCTTGCGCTGATGGGTTCTAACGTTCCAGGAAAATACAGAGGAAAGGGGGAGGAAGGTTAAGAGGGATTTATTATATTAATTATAATCAATTATTTAATAATATAATCAAATCTTAAAATGGTGATAACTTATGCAAACGAAAACGAAATCAGATGATTTCAGGTGCGTTGGATTCACAACAGCGAGATCTACAACCTGAAACTGACCGGAACTGAAACAGAGCAAATTAGAAAATTGAGGAAAATTCAGATCTGAACTGTTCAGACAAATCAAGGTGAGATTTCTCTTTTAAAATTTGAAATAAAAATTTTATATACATATTTATAATGACTCTGATTGTAATAGATTATTCGTCATTTAGAATTTAGATTGGTTGTTTGGCCTTTGTTGATTATTGTTTGTGATAAATTGTGGTGATGATTATTTGTTGAATGATATGTTCTTGTTCGAATAAAAATCTAATCTTGAATTTGTTAGATTTAAAACACCACTTTATTTAGATCATGTTATGTTAGATCTAAAACACCACTTTATTTAGATTATGTTATGTTAGATCTAAAACACCACTTTATTTAGATCATGTTATGTTAGATCTAAAACACCACTTTATTTTAGATTATATTATGTTAGAACAAAAATAACATTTTGTTATGAACGCTACATTAGAACAGAAAATAACATCTTTGTAGAAATTAACCTTTTTGTTATCAGTGTTATACTAGGATATAAAGTAACATTTTATTATGAAATGTTGCATTAGAAAATATATATTATAAAATTTTGGCTATAAAATGTTGCATCAAAGAAAAGTGACATTTTATGTTACGTCCCGCATTTTTAACGGCTGAATAATTAATTTATTTTATTATTAAATATCGATTTGGCGATATCGATAACTTGAATTAAATAATATTATATTTAATTATTATGAATAATAGAATAATATATTTATTTTCGAAATGGTCAAAATAGCTGAAATCTCAATAATTGTGTGAATTAGATCATTTATAAGATATAATTTAGTTTGGAGTTGAATTATTATAACGAATATATTATTTAAACGAAGTTTGAACGTATAATTTATATTATAATTATAATCGAGCTCGAAATGGCGCGACAGTTCGTAATTTGGCGATTTGAACTTTAAACGAATATACAGAAGCCGTTTTAAGTCGGATTTCTGTGAAACAATAAACGTTTGGACCTGGTGAACTGTATTTTTCTAATGGAAGAAAAATTCGAGATTTCGTCGTGTAGATTTTGAATTATATCCAAATCAAATTTTAAAATAATCGCTATAGAATCGTTTATCGACCGTAACGGTTTATTTGATATAAGTAGATATCGGTTTCGAATTTAGACAAGGTTCTTTTGAGACGTAGTGATAATTTAATTTTTAGAATTTTACTGTAATTTTTAAATAATTAAATATGCAACTTTTTATTTGGAGTATTCTGCACCCTATACCAATACTTTGGGGTTTAACAATATGAGTTAAACTACCGATATTATTATATTTTTGGGATTGTGACACCTCACTAAGCACGACTGTGTTCTTATTTCTGTCGTACATAAGTGGAATTTTAGAAACTGAGGTAAACCAAACTTAAAAGCATATTAGGATGCTAGTACTAGATATTCATAAACAATTCACAATGTACATACAGTGTGGATACAAGCACAATTTGAAGTTGTCGATTTGGCATAGGAATTTATGTCTAAGGGTTGATCATAAAACGGTAAGAGAAATCGCCAAATATGAGATGCATGTGTCTGCGGATATTCTTGCGTTTTGGGTTTTTATTCAATGTGCAAACAAAGCTTCCTATCTATTTCTATTCCCTTTCGAAACAGTAGCTCAGATTCCAACAAAAATCTTTTGCATTCAAACCATCTGCTCATGTTTTCAGCAGAGTGTATGTCAACAAAATCTTAATACAAATATCTGGCATCAACATCTTTTTGGACCCTAAACTTCTCTTTCGTTCAAAGTCAAACATATTTAATGAAGCCACCTCCTATTCACAGACCTAAGCTATTCTATTACTTCTCAATGAAGAAATGATACAACCACCTTTTTCTTCCCTAAGACCTGACGCAGACTACACGACAGGAAACAGTTCCTACCTAAAGATTTATAGCAGAGACTATAAAACATAGAAGAAAGGACTTCAGTTACGGTGCCTTATCCATTCAAGCTTGGATGTACTTCTTCATTTGTATCTCTTGGAAGCAGACGAGTATACATCGTGGTCTCCGTCCGTTCTAGTGCAGTGTTTCTTTACTGATCATGTCGCAAGAATATTGTGTAACTCCTCCTTCCTCCTTGGTTGTTTTTATGATGTATACGTGATAAGATTCATAACAAAAGGGAGACAAGAAAAAATTTGTAAACATATGGGTGTGTTGAAAACCAACATGACAACAACTGAGAATACACAGGCCTAAGGACTAAATCTTCGCGCACAGCTGTTTTTTTTTTTTTTTTTCATTTCCTTTCCAGAAAGCAAACAAAAGAAAAGGAACACATGAGAAGAAAACTCATTCCCTAGCAACAGCTATTCATAGCTAAACAATTCAAGTGCCTACCCTATGTCAAGACTAATCGAATATACGAAAACGCAGAGCCTTGCTTATATCAAATCGAACTGCAAACCATACCTACAAATGAAATACACACAAGAATTCAACCTGCTAGCCTATGTATCGCAGAAACCACTGTGCTTGAAATTGCAAATCATATACTACCACAACCGGTGACAATTCAATACAGACAGTGGTGAAAATCCATCCCATCGGAAAGGGGAACAGCTACCGCATGGAGATAAAAATCGAAGAACGTGACTGAATGAACCCTTCCTGGTGAAGCTGATGTTTCCTAACAGCTAATCTAATACCAAGCTGTACAGCTACAAATATCTCTATTTCTTTCCTGTATATATACATACCCGAACGAAGCTCATTCATTGGTTTTTCTTCCAGTATTTTTAAAGCCGACAATTGATAATGGCAAACATAAATTGACAATCCAAAACGCAATAAAAATATCAACTTTAATTCGCTATACTCCTGGAATCAAAACATAACATATTCACAACTGTAATATATCGTGATTAGGCAAATCAAATAAAAGGGTTAGGAATTTAGCATAAATAATTAAGTTTATTTATATCGCTATAACTCGTAAACTTCGTACCTTTTCAATACATGGTCAGAATTACGAATGATCGGATCGTATGGACACAGGCTATGCCGTGAAGCCGCTTTGGAACCATTTGGAACTCGTCTGAATTCACGGTAGAATTAAAACGTCTGATCTGAATCAACTGACGTTAATCGTTATTTAACGATTTACGATCAAAGTGAGTAAATCTCACTAACTCTGCTCAATTTATATTTTTATAAAATGTTTTTAGAATTTATAAATGATGATTGTTTGCTTTGTGTTGGCTGTTTGGTTGAACTGCTAGTTAATTTGTTGAAAATATCGATAACGATATTTATTAATCGTTGATCGAATATTGATTCTGTTTATCAGTTTACATCATATTCGTGTTATTTATGTTGATTAACATTGGTGGATGCAGGAAAACAGGTCGGAGGGATCCAACTGGGTTCCTCAACATTTATTTTACTGTTTTTCATATATTGTAATATATGAAGTGATTTATAATCTGTGTTGATTATGTGTGTTTGATCATTGTTATTTGGTACCTTTAAATACCAAAGGAAATACTGAAAAATAAAAAGGGAAATTTCAAACTATAATTTGAAATAAAATATTTTTATAAAATCAAAGGATTTTATAATAAAGGAATTTGTGAAGTAGATATTGAATTCAAGAATTTTATAAAAATCAATAGAATTTTATAAAAGGGAATATTTGGAAATTAATAAGCAATTTTTTTTGGGGAAAAATTTTAAATAGTTAGATGGAAGATGTAGAAGTCGTTTGGGTGAAGATACCTGAATTAGATTAATAAGAAAGAAAGAAATGAATATACGTAATAAAGGTGATATTTGGGGAAATTATATAATGTTAAAAAGAAATTGCCAATTATAAAGGAATTATGGGAAAATGGATTTTAAAGTAATTATTTAAAAAGAAATTTGTTTTAACGGATAAATTGAGGAGGATAATTTGTAAACGATGTTTATAAATTAAGAATATATTTATCATTTGATAAATTGAATATCTAAACCTGATGTAACGACTTGGATTTTTCGGCTATTTGATTCAAATATTTAAATTTTATTTTAATATTTTATTTGGTATTTTATATCAAATTCGCTAATGAAACGACGAATGAACGTTTATATTTATAGTTATTATAAAACGAACTCAAAACTACGTGGTAGTTCGTAAAATTTGAATTTCAACTTCAATTGATCATACCGAACTCGTGTTAAGTCGGATTTCGGTAAAACAAGAACCGTCTGAATCTATCTGATAATATTTTTCTAATGGAGGATAAAAATTGAGTTATCATATTATAGATTTTATTTTATGTTCAAATCAAATTTTGAAATAGTCGATGTGGAATCGTTTATACGCCGTAACGGATTATTTGATATAATTAAATATTGGCTTCGGATTTGGACAAGTCCTTTGAGGCGTAGTCATAATTTAATTTTTAGAATTTTACTGTAATTTTTAATTTATTAAATGAGCAACTTTTTATTTGGAGTATTTTACACCCTGTATCAACATTTTGGGGTTTCACAATATGAGTCAACCTACCGATATTATTATATTTTTGGGATCGTGAGACACTGCTGAGCGCGACGGTATATTTATTTCTGTCGGTAGCGAGTCGTATGCGGACAGAGTTGTATACAGCGGTGCATGTTTAACTTTATTACAATAAAGTCGATGGTCATATGAACAGAAATATTTCTGCAAAACTTGTGCTGTCCTTAGAACGTGATCTGCCATCCTTGAAAAGAAAGAACGTGGCCATCACTCTTAAAATTGTATCATTCATTAATACTGAAGGGACACAACAAGACCATATACATCAAATTGGATACATAAGATTTTCTCTCTTCCTAATATTTTAAACAGTTGGTCCTATAACTATAGCTTGAATTATCATGTCCCTAGACTAAACTACACGCTCATGTATTTTCAAATCAACAAGCCTATAAACTGATTATCACGCAACCAACCTGTATGTGAAATAATGTTAAACTTATCCTCTCCACCCCTCTCTTGTGTGTATAGCTGCTATCTTCATTGGTTGAACAAGGCCTAAAAACACAGATCCTCTATTTCATTTAAAAATAAATCTCAGAAAACCATGTGCAAATTTATCCGACAAATCTTTTCAAACCGCATAAAACCCAGATGGATCTCAGCAAATCTTAGACAAATTATATTGCAGCATATGTTTTCAAATGTCTATTCAAAATTGGGACAAAGTTCTTAACTAAATCTTAGAAAAATCCTACGGCTCTTTATCTAAAATCTCGCACACGACATATAATCCATGTGCGGTCATTTTCCAATCTCAGCAGCTGTGAAATCTGAAAACAAAATTTCCTGTCAATCCTATTATATAAGCTAGGCCTATTGCCTGTGTACGAAGATAAGTATTCTCTTGTGTTTTCATTTCAACCTCAACATGCAACCTATATACTGCAAGCCTAATTTAACCTACGCCATCTACTCCTTGGCGATCAAGTTTCACCCCCTATAAATACTGGAGCCAACTAGACATAAGAAATAAAACCGCAAAACAATAATAGGAGAAAAATATAGAAACAAAAATAAAATAAAAAAAAATGGCAAGAAGAGAAGTTCGACAGAGCAGCGTTTTGAGTGAGGTGTGCGTGCTCTTCGAGATGGACGTAGGAAGATGGAGATTTTGATGGTGAACTAGAACGTGGAATCGGTTATCCAAATAATGGAAGATTGGGGAGGTGAGGGGCGGATGGCATATGGTAGGGATAGGGGTTGTAGTGAGCACCGGCAGGCTGTGTCGATGCCACTTGGAGTTGCGGTGGGAATGGCGGAAGTTATACTGCTGCATAGGGAGAGTACGTTCTTTTTGTAAGCTGGGAGGTGTCGGCAGGGAAATGGACGAGGTGCGATGGTGAGTTACATGTGGGGTTTGTGGGAAAACGAGGAGATGGAAGGAGTGTGAATCATGGTTGGGTTATGTTCGTGAAGGGAGAATTAGACTCTGGAAATCGAAGTGGAGGGGAAAGCGTGGAACCATGTAGAGGAATGGGAACCATGTTGACGCCTACAGACATGTTAACCGTAAATATAGTGATTTATATTAATTTAATTAATTAATAAATTAATTAAATCAAGTTAGGAATATTGTTTTAATTTAAAAATGTTGTTACCAGCGTAACTCGATCATTTGAAACCGGAATTCCCCGAAACTGAAAGCGATGGAATCGTGATAAAGAACATTACGTCGTTGTGCTGATTCAGAAAGGAACGGGAGCAGTTAGATTTTCCGGTTAATTGTAGACGCTGACTCAAAATTAAACAAGGTGACACGTGAACCGTCAACTGAAATAAGGTGAGTTAATTCTCACACATTTCTGAAATACTTTGATGTGCTAAATTCATATAAAAATTAAATTGGTTGATTGGATGCCTTGGATGCCTATGGTTGCTTTAATGGTTGACGTTAATTATATTATTGTTGTTAAAATATTTCTATGTACTGATATGAAATATTTTAATGGTCTGTGTTGCAGGGAAGAACAGGTAGGAGGAATCAAACCGGTTCCTCAAACATTTATTATACTGTTATTTCATAGTTTATATGAACTATTCAAGACCCGTTGACTTTAAACCCTGTTGATTATTGAAGGTGGTTGAGTTTTGAATCAATAAATAGTATGAATGATAAATAAATAGTTAATGGCCCAAATATACGCCGTTTTATAAAGATCGATTCACCGTCAGGTGAATCGTTAGAAATAAGGTTATAAAAATATATTTTATAACCGAAAATATATTATTTTAAATGAACTTCTAAAAGAAGAAAAAATCCAACCACATATATATATACATTGATATGTTTAAACGCAAATTACCATTTTCACAAAATTCTACCGTGCGCAAAGCACGTGCCTAGTAATTGATTTGCAAAGAATCATATTTAGCTAAATTCAAGTGGCCAGATTAGACATAACAATTAGAATGGGTTTATATTGATATTAATCAAAGTGAATAGAATTATTTAGATTAATCAATTATTAATTGATTTAAAATGGCAAGATCAATAACGATTGACTAACAGGTTAGTCATGTTTGAGTTGAACAAGTTAACGGCGTTAACTGAAATTGTTTATTGAATTAGTTCATAAATCTAAAGGGGGTGGTTAAGTGTTAAGTAATCCAGTTTTTATTTCAATAAATATTGAAACTTGATTACTAGTCATTTAAATAATGATCGAAGTGATAATTTGAAATGTAAATGATATTAAGGAAAGTTTTGAAGTTTAAAGCTATGTTTATAAAGCAATTTAAATATTTATAATGAGATATCGAAGTTTTCACTCATATTCTTACTGAAATATCTTGGATTCTATGAATCCAAGTTATGTGAAGTTCTAAAACCCAAGTTTGAATCAGAATAGTTAAATGAACTAAGTTATAAAGATGCGATATAGAGTTGCCATTTTTAAAGAAGAGATGATATTCCATCACGATGGAATTACAATGGGATTTTACGTATTGGAAATGAGTGTTGGTTTTTGTATTACAACTGATATTTATCTTAAGATAAGAACGTTGTTGATTAAGGTCTGAGAGGTAATTAAAATACCCCAACTTGAACAACTTCGTAATTATCAAAGGATGATATTAGTCGTAATGGTGGAAATGTTTTGAGAAATAATAACGTAACGTTATTTGAAATACTGGGAATATGTATGATAAAATTCCAGATTTAGAGGGATTTTAAAAGGGGTTAGAGAATATGAAATGTTATTTCGTAATAAAAGGAAATAAAAAGGGAGATTGGTGAAAGTATAACGGCATTTTCAAAGTATTGAAATGAGATTTAAATGGGTTTATTCTAAAAGAATGAGTGGTGGTTTTGGTATTCAAATAATAAAGCCAAAGAAGATGTCGTAATAATCATTTTACGAATGATAAGTGATTCGATAAGGTAATAAGAAATGTTTTGGCCAAGTGATGCTGTGTATGAACCAATTGATTTGTTTTATTATTATGGTTGTTTATTTTGATAGTTAAATAACTGACTATCAAAATCTGACCCAACATTATTGGTACGGAAAGACCGGGATCGAATTTATATTCGAAAACCATTCCGACCAATAAATACAAATACGTCGAAGATGCTGACCGAGATGGAGCAATTGAAGACCGTAAGTCTCCATGAGCGGAAGAACTATTGTTAAACACCTCTGGCTAATCCCCAGAGTTAACGATGATTCTGTCGTAATTGGAATCTATGGATTTGCAAGGACTACTCGCTATTGATCTATAGGGTGATTCCTATGATGTGGTAGGAGGGTGCCTTCGGTTCATCCTGTTCCTGGATGACGTGTATGGACGATATGAAGGGTGGCCAGATGTTTCAAAAGTTGATTATAGCCTCAAGCCTCATCAACCGGAAAATGACAAAAATCGGGCAGGTAGCATGGCTATGTGGGTCGCACCCATTAGGGTGTATTGTCACCATCTCGAGAATATTCATATTTGTTACTTCTTTTCATTTCTGTATCTCCCGGGGATTACGGTGGTCGCGCGACAAAAAGCCGTAAGTTGACAATATGCTCGATACACTCAAGGGAAATGAGTGGTCGGTCATGTATGGGCCGGGTTGCAAGATGTTCTTGTTGAACCCAATGTATTCGTCTCTAGAGATACACTATCGGCAGGTGGTCCCATACCTTGTCATAGTTGGAAATCCAATCTCCAATAAGCGCCCGCGGTTTGGATTGTATACTATATATGTGGAGCGTGAGATGCAAGCGTTCTGCTAGATTCTATTTACTTGTATTTAGACACTATGATAATATCAGAAGAAGATATTGATTTCAAAACGATTTGGGTTATAGTAAGGTAAAAACCGTCCGTGTTTATGTGTGGACTGGTCTTACTATTATCCTTTTATTTCAAAAGGATTTCAAAGTTAAACAAGTTGGTTGCTGTATGAATTTATCACTGAAAGTATTTCAGACTGATCCGGGTGAATTTTGTTTTAAATCAAATGTGCTCGGGTCAGACCGAGTATATTATCAGGTTATGTATTGCTTGGAGCTTCAGAAGAGGAGTTGAAGTCGAGACGTATTCCATATATATACTGGTACTGGTTTATTTCTGCTGTATGTTGTATTGATCTGAATGTATACTCTGATGTTGTGATATACAATTTTTGTATAAAGTATTTCTGATTATTATATTTTGTCCATTCCGCTGTGAGACTCTGATCTTCTTATTCTTCTATTCTAATATTTCTTTCTTTCTTTTCTCACCCTCTAATTTCTTTCTATTAGCTTTCTGGGTTTTCGATACTTGAGTTTGGACACAGGACGTGTTAGTGTCTGGATTCGAGTGTCGAAAATACCCGGGTCGCTACACCTGAATTTATATAGAGCAGTAGAAATCGGTTAACACCGACATGTTTACTAAAATTTGAACCTAGCATTTATAAAAAGAATTTATAAATGGAATCTAAGTGTTAGAGATAAAAGGGGGTAATGGAGCACGGCGTTTACGTGGTGATTAGGAGGGTTGGCACGGTGACTGGAAGGGTTGGAACTTTGGTACTTGGTACTTTGCCAAGTACCAGGTGGTAGTTTGGTACGTTGACCGGAGCATGGTATTTACGTGGTGATCAGGAGGGTTGGCACGGTAACTAGAGATCTGGCACTTTGGTACATGGTACTTTGCAAAGTACCAAGTGGTATTTTGGCAAAAAGAGGAAATCGGGAGCGCAGACTTAGGATCCAAAGCGAAATCATAGTGTTTTGGATCTGGCACTTTGGCAAACTGGTACTTGGGAAAATATGCTTACAAAGGAGTTGTGAGCGAAGTTTTAGTTAAAAATTCTTTTAATTAAAATAGAAAAGAAATAAAATTTTAAGAATAAATAAATATTTATATAAAACCAAAGGATTTTATATAAAAAGAAGATTTGAATTGCGTATTAAATTTTGGAAGTTTATAAAATCAATAGGGTTTTATAAAAAGAAATTGGTGAAGGGTATGCGAGATGAGAATGAATGAATATATAGAAATGGGTAAATGGATTAAATTAAAGATAATTTAATAGATAAATATTGAATGATGATTGGTCGATAGAATTTCCATCTGGAAATAATATCGTTGGTTGCACACCTGTTTTTCTTTGATAGTTAAATCACCGACTATTGAAGTTTTTGACCATTTTACGTCGTCAATACGGAGAGACCGGGTTCAGATTCATTATCTGAAAACCACACTGTATGGATGTTAGCGTTGCGATCAAATATTGAAGGCGGAGTTATGCAAGCACTGTCCTGTTTACAGAATAGTGCCTTCGGTGTGTCCAGTCCCAGGACAAAACGTGAATGGATGAATGTCTGACAGAGTATATCTAACGGATCGCGTAAGTTGATCTCTTCAAACGTACTTACGTTTGGTGGCGGAGGAATTCGTTTCTCTTAGCTTTATACCCGTGGTATTTTTGAGGAAATCAATTTGTGATTTGGCGGGTATGACGATGTGGTATTCAAAGTGAATGGTGGTCAAGTGTTTCAAAAGATACGTAATGACCTCAAGCCTCAACAATCGGGAGATGACAGAAATCGGGCAGGCAGAATGGCTATGTGGGTCGCTCCCATTAGGGTGTATATCACCTATCTAGAGAAAATCCATTTCATTCTATTTTCTATTTCGATGTTGTCCCTTTTCGGGAAGACAGTGGGTAGCTTTCAACCGTTGGTGATATACATTCGATACACTCAAGCGAAATGAGTGGTCGGTCATGTAAGGGCCGAGTTGCAAGATGTTCTTGTTGAACCCAATGTATTTGCCTCTAGAGATACACTATCGGCAGGTGGTCTCATACCTTGTCATAGTTGGAATCCAATCTCCAATAAGCGCACATGGTTTTTGTTTGTATACTATAATGTGTGGAACGTGAGATGCAAGCGTTCTGCTAGATTCTAATTACTTGTGATTAGACATTATTATAATATCAGAAAAGTATCGATTTTCAAAACTGTTTTGGGTTATTGTAAGGTAAAAGCCATCCGTGTTTATGTGTGGATCGGTCTTACGATTATCTTTTCTTTTGAAAAGGATTTTGAAAAGTTAAACCGATGATTTGAGTTTACTCACACCAGTCTCATGACTGACCCAGAGTTTATTTTGTTTTGTTTTCCCTAAACTCTTGGGTGCCCAAATTTGTACGGGCAGTCAAGTAGTTCAGGTCTTTACAGATATTCTTAGAGGGGCTTGAAGCAGGAGGCTTCAGGATTATATAGCTATTGTGTTGTGCTCTGATAATGTTGTTACATATATATACCGTTTTATTTCAAAGTTATGTTATATATTATATTTTATTCGTTCCGCTGTGAGATTCGTATTACTCTGATTTTGTTCTGTGGTGATCTTCTTCTTCTTCTATTCTAAGTTTCTATCTTATCTACTCTCACCCTCTAACTTCTTTCTATTGATGATCAGGTATTTTCGATGTTCGAATAGTCAACATGGCATTTTTGTGTTGATTTTCGGAGTCGAAAATCCCCGGTCGTTACATTTTATTATAAAATGTTGCATTGGGAATAAAATGTCATATTAGGAAAAAAATACACAATAAAAATTACATTTTTATTGTAATATGATTCATTAGGAAATAAACATTTTGTTTAATAAAAGGATTAAAACAAAAATAAACATTTTTTGTTCATTTGAAAGAAAATAAACATTATTGTTCATTTAAAAATAACATTCTTGTTAGAGTTGTTTAGTTAGAATAAAAATAACATTTTTGTTAAAAATGTTGATTTAGAAGAAAATTAACATTTTAATTATAAAATGTTAGAGTGAAGAAAAATAACATTTTAGTTATAAAATGTTAAAGTAAAGAAAAATAACATTTTAGTTATAAAATGTTAAGACGAATAAAATAATATTTTAGTTGAAAAAATGTTAAGATGAATAAAATAACATTTTAGTTAAAAAAATGTTGAGTTGATAAAGTATTACTTTTTATTTGTTTTGTTGAGATAGAATCGACAGCAAAACAAATACATCACTTTTATATGTGTTTTGTTGAATTAGAGTTGTCGACAAAACAAATACATCACTTTTATATGTGTTTTGTTGAACTAGAGTTGTCGACAAAACAAATATATCACTTTTATATGTTTTGTTGAAATAGAATTGTCAACAAAAACGAAGTTATCCTTTTTATTTGTTTTGTTGAAATGTTAGAATTGATTTAATATAAAAGTATCCTTTTTATGTTAATATGAAAGGTTAGGAATGTTAATATATAAAATATTCTTTTCTATAGTATTAGAATAACATAGAAAAATTTACATATAAAATGTTATTTTATATGATATTTGATTTCACAGAAATGGTTACATATAAAATGTTATTTTATATGATATTAGAATTTACAAGAAATATTCACATATAAAATATTATTTTATATGTTATTAGAATACATAAGAAAAATGTAAACATATAAAATATACTTTTATATGTCAATAGAATTCAACGAAACTTGTGAACACCTTTATTTCATTTTCTATGTAAATAAAAGGAACATATTTATAGTGAAAACATTTATTTATATGTAGTGTAAATAAATAAGAAAAGGAAAACATTTATTTACATGTAGGGTAAATAAATAAGAAAAAGAAAAGGAAAACATTTATTTACATTTATGTAAAGAAATAAGAAAAAGGAAAAAGATTACATTTATGTACATGTAGTATAAATAAACATGATCCAGAAAAGAAACCTTTATTTACATGTAGTGTAAATAAATATGTATAGAAAAGAACTACATTTTTGTTTGCATTTTTGGATGCAAATAAATCATAGAAAAAGAATTATACTTTTTATTTGCATTTTTAGGTGCAAATAAAACATAGAAAGGAATTACACTTTTTAATTTATAAATTAGTCACAAATAGAAGGTATGAAAATAAAAGGGTACTTTTTTTTCACCTTTTAGAGGTGAATAAAAAAACCTGAATTGAAAAAGTATATTTTGTTCACATTTTAGATGTGGATAAAAACTTGAATTAAAAAATGCATTTTTATTTACATTTTAGATGTAAATGAAAACAAAGAAATCAAAAGTGAAATTTATATTTACATTTTAGATGTAAATAGATCCGTGAATTAAAAAGGTAAATTTATATTTACATTTCAGATATAAATAGAATTGTAACACCCCGCCTCCGCTAGGGTCACTCGCAAAGGAATGCACTAGCTTTAGAGGGGCATTATTGGTAAACATGCACAGAAATATAACAAGACAGAACATATATAAATAGCGGAAGTAAAATCAAACTTTCATAACATGAATAAATAAGGTCTAAAGCCTTTTACATCAGAGTACATCAAAACCTATCTTGCAATAGTAAAGAAGCATAAAGACTTTTTAATAAATTATTCCCCAAGTAAAACAGTAAAGTAGCCATAGCCAAGAGAAGTCCAAGCCATCCATGATGACCTTCAAGCGGAAGAAGTCCGAACTAAACAGCATTGTTTCCTCCCTGAAACCTGGGGGGGGGGGGGGGGAAACGGAAGAAAAGAGGCGAAACAAAACGGGTCAGTCAAAAAGACTGAGTAAGTCCTATCTACTTCCAGTATAAAAACAGGTAAAGGTAACATGACATGCATAAACTGAAAGTAAACATAAGGATAACTACAAGATAGATAAACCAGGATAGCCGGTTGAACTACTGTGGCAAAGTAAACTAAGGTATCATGATAAACTACGGTGTTATGATAAGTCAAGGTATCACATCGTCAGATTTCTAACGAGTACATTATCCCAAGGTATCTACCCCGTCTAACATCCCACGGTATCTATTATGTATATTCTTCCTAGTTCTAACATGTATATTTGCTCTGCACCCTCCGTACTAATATCCCAGCCTTGTTATGTGTTAACCATGAATGTCCCTTACTCAAAGTCGTGTAATGGTCCATGTCAACCTAATATATCGCATATATAGGTTACTCAAATCATATGTTTCTTTCCATGTATATAAGTTCAGTCCTTTGCCGTACCTCGTACGGGCTTCCTCATGTCGTATTATCCTTGAAATCGTTTGGACTGTCACCCTTGTTCTAGCTAGGCTCTTCCATATGAATCATCGTTTGAACTAATAGGACTTACGCCACCTAGCACCACTAGGGATTACGCTTACCTATTGCACGCTTTCGTATTTCGGTTTGGGTTAAACCACCTAGGCCGCTAGGGATTACGCTAACCCTCAACCGCGCCCTTTTTCCTACGCATTCATCGTGAATCGTTTTTCTATAGCTGTATGCACATGTATCACATCGTGCCATCCGAGTCCTGTCACAGGGCAAACCAAGAAATACAGGACTCGGTCGGGAGCTTTAGATTTATCTGCCGATGCAGATACTAAGGTCTGCTTTTCTACACGTGGCTATGGTCCCACGAGACCCCTCCCTCAACTAGTGAAAGGCAACACAAGAGAAAATCTTGTATGAGAACTACACTCCGGCCAGCCCACATCCTACGGCCTACCTCACCCATAATTAGATAGCAAATCATGGTCTGTTGGGTGTTCCCTGCCTTTCCGTACGTACACGCTTGACTCAAGATGGTAGATGATCGACGAACTTGCTATCTCGGGCACCTTATGTATTCGTCGACTCACTGCTATCCACCCCAGTCTTTAGGTCGCTCACATAGCAACCAAGGCATATTCTTGGTTCTTCTACCGCAGACCTCAACCTCTCGTGAGCCTAGTATAATGACCTGGCAGCTCACAGAGGGATCCCAAGAATATCCTCACGTTCCCCGAAGCCGCTGCTTCGTTACCCAGTTCGTTGGAGCCTTTATCTAAATCAGATAGCCTGCTCCTACACGCATACTTAAACGTTGACCTAACGTATTGGGTTACTAATCTATCTGAGAAATGGTCCAAATTTCCTTGACTAAGAATTATTACCTAGTTTCCCTTAACTAAGGTTTACCACTTAGCCTTATTTCCATAATCCTTGTTAACTATGGTTATTTACCTAATCCTCCGAATTAGGGCTTATCTAATGGTTTATAAGTGTCACTTAAGTTCATAACTTAGCCCGTCTACAAACCATGTCAAAATTGGCTAAGCATACAAGTCCAAGACTTAACCCTACAAACCATGTAAGTATTTCAAGGAATCCATGACTTAACCTCGTCTAATTATCATTTTAGATTGATTAATTATATAAATTAACTTGACCTTGTCATCAAATCGGTCAAGCGTATTCAAGTGATTCGTGACTTAGCCTTATCATGTTTTCACGTTAGATTGGTTAAGTATAGATTAACTTAACCTCATCAAATTAACGAGTTAGATTGGTTAAGTATAGGTCACTTAACCTCATCAAATCATCGTGTTAAATTAGTTAAGTGTTTAACTTAACCCCATTAAATTACCAAGTTGGATTAATTAAGTCTAGGCTAACTTAACCCTATCCGATTTCCATGTTTAGATTAGTTAAGCCTAATCTTAACCCCATCCATCAACTGTATTATACGGTTAAGTGTCATTAAGAAAATTTACTTAACCTTATCACGTTATCGTGTTGGATTGATTAAGTGTTGGTTAACTTAATCCCGTCCACTAGTCGTATAAAAATGGTCAAGTGTCATTAGGCAAATCAAGTTACTTAACCTACCCAAGCTTATCATGTTTTGTTAAGTATCATTAGCCTAATCAAATTACTTAACCCATTTGTCCATATCATATTTGGTTAAGCCTCATTAATCAAATTAACTTAACCCTATTATGTGGCATTAATTTAATTAATGCACCCTCAACCTCTCACATTAGACCTTGTTGTGGTTACTAGTTAAGCCGGGCGGGTCCGGGTAGATTTACACCACAACTTAGTCTAACCTCGGGTCTTAAGCGCGACATGACCAACTTCTCACATTGGGTCCTATTGTTTGCAACTACTAGTTAGGCCGGTCGGTTCCGGGTAGTTTTACGTTGCAAACTCAACCCAACCTCGAGTTGGCCATACTCATATTATCTAAGTTCATCATGTTTCCAAAACATGTTACAAGTTTTCGAGCATTTGGGTAGACCTAACTTAATAGGTAAATTCCCAAAGGGTAGACCTAACTTAATAGGTAAATTCCCAAGCTCATGTTTTTATGCATCCTTACATGTCATCTTCCATGTTATCTTTCAAGTCATATTTTCAAGTATAAACACATGTCATCTTCAAGTTAAGATTTTGCGACATGTTCATGTTTATCTAACTACCCAAAATCGTGTTTTTCCCAACGCAAGCAAAGCGAGTCAACATAGTAAGGATACTATGTCACATATTGGTCTCAAAACATGCATGATGCCAAAAAGGGCTTGGCTTCCACATGCATAACATCATAAAGGGATTGGCCATAGACATGCATAGTGTCATAAGGTAATTTGGCCACAAACATGCATATTATCAAAAAGGGATTTGGCCATAAACATGCACAACTTAAAAAGAGGGGATTGGCCACGAGCATGCATAATCTCATAAAGGATTTGGCCACAAACTTGCATGTTAGCATAAGGGGTTTGGGTTCATAAACATGCATAAGCCCCAAAATCTTGCCTTAGCCAATGTTTCATAAGTAAAGTGGTTCCTAAAGGTTCATGCTAGCATTTCATGCATAAAGATCCAAACTTGCAAGTTAAACTAGGTTATGCATAGCATGAGAGGCATGATTAAGTCACTCACATGGCCTAAGATCATAAATATGAACACAAGAGGCATGGTAAGGTTCATATAGATTCGCATAATCATGTTTAGCCTCATTTTATCCCATGTCAACATTAAAAATACCGTTTTGATCCAAAAGTAGCTAGAACTTACATAGTTAGGCCTAGGGAAAGGAGCATGAATCATCTTGGCTAAGAAAGGTGCCTCCTTTGTAGAAGAATCGTCATGGAACTCGCATAGCAATGTTGATTTGGCCTTGATTTGGTGTAGCAAGCTTGCACCTTTTGATTTGAACTTGATTTGAGTGCATAGGCTCTAGGGATTTGAGATGGAGGCCATGAGAGTAGAAATTTGGCCATAGTTTAGTTACATGAGTGAATAATGAGGGTTTAGGGGTAGGTTTAGGGTCTTTTTATAGAGATTAGGATAGTTTTAGGCCCTTAGATTAACCCTAGGACCAACCTGAACCGTCAGATTTCAAACCAGACCCAAAAACCTAGCCAAGATAGAAAATAGGTGCACCAGACCTGTAACGACCCGTGTTTTTCGACCATTTAAATCTGAATATTTAAATTTGTTTTAAATATTATATTGGAAATATTAATGGAATTAAATATGGAGTCCGTTATTAAAAACGAAGTTGAACATTTTATATTTATATATAATATAAATCGAGCCTGAAATGGCGTGCAGTTCGTAATATTTGGTTTTGAACTTCAACTGAGAATACAGGATTCGATATAAGTCGGATTTCTGTGAAACAAGACACGTTGGGAGCGTGCTGACGATAGCTTTCATATGAAAGAGAAAAATCCAGATTTCGTGTTATAGTTTGATATTTATGGTCAAATCAAATTTTGAAATAGTCGCTGTAGAAATCGTTATTTAATTATAAGCCTTTAAAATGGTCGTTTTGCAAACGGACTCAGATTTCGACGAAATCAGTTCCATTGGGACCGTAACGTTAAATTATTGTACGGTGGTGGATTGCGTGGAAAACCGATATCGTATGTGACCACGGTAGCCGTAAACGCCCGTTCATTTTCTATAGCGCGTATTTAAATAAATAAAAGGGTATTTGAGTGTAACTGGAGCAGACGATCGAATTAGGCCACGAAACCAGTTCCGTTGAGTTCGTATCGTCGATTAGAGTCAGAATAAGTATATAGTTTGTTATTTTTAGAGACCGGAAAATTTGGTGTTAAAAAGGGTAGGGCGGTTCGCGGTAAAAACAACCTACCGGGGCAACAGTCTCAGAATGCGACGAAATTAGTGCCATTGGGTTCGTATCGAAAAGTTATTATTAATGTTCGCAGTTTCAAGTGAATTTGATTTATCTGGTGACCGTAAAAAAATTAAACGTGTGTTCATTTCTGGTTTTATAAGGGAATTTTTTTCATACGACCTCGGATTGCGATGAAACTTGTTCCATTGGATCCGGAATATCGTTTTACATTAAGAACAGTTTTTTTATCAGTAGACAGAAATTTGTTTGAAGTGACCTTGGCATGTTACCTCATCGCGAAGTCTCATTATAACATTATAATAGCAACCCACCATCCTTTCACTTCACCAACATGGCTTTTCCTTGTCTGACAAACAAATGAAAACATGCGCCAACATATTTCAGTCCCTTTCGTACTAATTTGCTTATCCCTTGGTCGCCAATCTTTTTAACCTTGCCGACCACGTTCTGAGAGACTTAAAATCAAACACAGCTATGCTAGCCTACCTAAGCAATGCCGTGACCCCCAATCCAATTACTCCTATAAATACTCTGCTCTCGTTTCATTTCTTGGCAAACAAAATAGAGAAAAATCCAACTTTTCTGTTCGGGAGTATATTCAAACAAAAAAAAAAACAAAAAAACAAAAAAAAAAAAAGAACAAAACAAGAAAAGGGCGGAAGGAAGACGTGAGGGGGGGGGGGGGGTCTGGTGCACAAACGAAGCAAAGAAGGAGGATGCAGGCGGGAAAAAAAAAAAAAAAAAAAAAAGGGAAAGGAAGGGCGGACGTATAGGAAGGGTGGAGTGTTTGAGGGAAGTGGGATTGCATGGCAATGACGCAACGTTAAGGATAGGAAGACTATGGGGAGATGAAGGCTCATGCGTGGGGGATGACACGTGGGAAGGAGCAAGCAAAGGGGATTGTGGGAAGAAAACTCGGAGGGAAGGGGATTTTCAGGAGTGGCCAAACGTGGGATCTGTTAGTGGGATTCGGACTTGTGGTGTTGGGCGCAAGAATGAGGGAGTGAGAAGCCTGAGAGGTGTTCATGCGTGAGGGGATACATGCGAGAAGGAAAAGGAGCGGTGGACAGGGTGAGAAGGTGCGGCATGGTTTCGGTTTTGGGAAGTTTGATGGCGGTACTGTTCATGGAAGGGGAGAACGACGGGAACATGGGGAAACAGGAAGACGTTGGATGAGGGACGGTAGCAACTTATCACGGTGGGTATCCAACAGGTATAAGCGAAGTAATCACCATTTTAAAGTGCCTAGTAATTATTTAACATAGCCAATATAGGTAATTATTTAGTAAACAATAATTTATATGCCTAGTTTTAGGGACCATGCCTAATCATGTTGTTCATGCCTTACTATGTTTACACGTAAGTTAATTTAAGAGTGTTAAATGTTAATGAGAGGTTAGTTAATAACTTATATAATCAAGCATTTAAGGGTTAGTATATGTATGTGATCATAACGAGTTAATGTCGACAATGTTTCATATTAATAACGTGAATTACATTAATTAAACTTAGTTAGTTTAAACGGTAACCTAGCATATGTGTAACATGCTTATATAATAATAGAATGGAACGAACCGAGCGACGTTGGATCATATTGACGGGCGTAACAGTATGGAGTTGATGGGACCAGGGATGGTTGCCACTGAAACAAACTGGGTTGACAATGAATGGAATCATCAAGGTGAGTTAAACTCACTCAGTTACCCTTTTTATATTTTATATAAATTGGGTATTTTTATTTTGTGTGTTCTGCTTGCCAATAATTGACTGTTTGCTAGTTATACATTTGTTTGTTGATTTAACCAATGAAATTAAACTGTGTTTAATTTCAGTAAAATACTAAATCGTTATTTTTAACGATTGATTCCAATAAAGGTGACTCACCTTGGTTGGTCACGTTTATAAAATAAACGTGTTTTCATTTGAACTGGATGAACTGATGAAAATGATTTGTTGGTTAGTTGATATAAAATGGTTGCTATTTGCTATGATATATCAGTTAAATGGAATTGTTTGACCTAGTTTGTGACAACCATTTGAATACAGGGAAGGACAGGTTGGAGGAATCCAACCGGATTCCTCAAATGTATTATTTATTTTCATATTCTCATATATGAACTGATTTGTTTGTGTGATTGATTTGATGATTGATTATTGATTGAATATTCAACATCTGTTTGGTTTAAACCAATGGGCGATATTGGTTAAGTGTTTGGCAGAGTATGGCCTTTAAAACCAATCGAGTTATAAATATTTATTCACCGTCAGGTGAATCGATAGAGTTGAGGTTATAAAATTTATTTTATAACCAGAGTTAGACTTGAATTATATTATTTGAATAAAAGTTATTTAAGAGAAATAAATAAATATTTTATTTGTTTAAGACCTTGATTTGTTATGAATTTATTTTGCAAAGCAAATGTTGATGTTAATCAGATTTACCAGTTGAAGAATAAGAAATGAATTAAAGGGTTAAACCTTGGAAAATTTGTTTTGTAAATAAAAACAAATAATTAGAATTTATTTAAATTAATTATATTTTAATTAATTTAAAGCGAGGATTGCTGAAATCGGTTAATGAGATAATCAAGTTTTTGAGTTAATTAAATCGACCGTTTGGAATTAGAATTGGTTATCAAGTTAATGTGTTTTGACTAAAATAGTTAAATGAATATTGTTTGAATTTAAATAAGGATTTAAAAGGGATTTAATACTTAATTTAGTTAATAAAGGGATTAACTACTAAAGTAGTTCATGTTTGAAATAAGTTATTATTTTAATTAATGATAAATTTAGGAATATATTTTTAAATGGGAATTCATTTAAAAAGTTACCGAATGTGAGATGCAAGCCAATTGAAGGGGGAAAGGAAATAAACGTACTCAATTTTATGAATTAAGTGAAAGGAGATTACGATAAAAGGGTTTATTATAAACCAGAGTTTTAAGTGAGATTTAAAGTGTAAAGCGTTAACTTTACATTAACGTTACTTGAAAACGAGATCAAGTAAAAAGGAGAATTTTACATGAGATTTCAAAATGGGAAATTGAATATATTTATTCGGGATAGAATTAGCCAAACATAATTATTGGGCTAAGTTGCCATTTCGTACGACTGCTAGCGTAATTCGCAGGGCTGCAGATAGCCTACGGCGGTGGGATGTTTCCTGAGGGAATCAGGTGTAACCATTGTGATCGCTGTGATCTAGAGTCAAGCGAATGAAGTTAAGACGAATGTTAATTAATCAATTAGAGTTATTCAAATATCGTATTTTTGAATATTAAAAGAATTTGAAATTCAATTTAATAAAAAGGAAGTTAGATTGTCAAAGGCCAAGTGGTGCTGAATATTGAACCAGTGAACTCATTGGAGTGTCATGATTGAAACACTGTATATTTTGATAGTTAAAACACCGACTATCAAACCTGACCAATACGATTGTTGGTATGGAAAGACCGGGATCGAATTTACATTCGAAAACCATTCCGACCAACAAATACGTGAAGATATTTGAAGACGGTCGAAATGGAGCATTGAAGACCGTGGATCTTCATAAGCGGAGGAACTGCTAAGAATCTCTGGTTTAGCGGCCAGAGATAAACTATGGTTCTGTCGTGGTTGGAATCTACGAGTGCAAGGACTTCTCGCTACTGATCCATGGGGTGATTCCTATATGGATGCAGTAGGAGAGTGCCTTCGGTTCATCCTGTTCCTGGATGACGTATATGGACGAATGTCTGATAGAGTATTTCCGAAGGATCACGTACGTTGATTTCTTCAAACGTACGATAGTTGTTGGCAGGGAATTGCCATTCTCTAGCTTTCAGCTAGAGTATTTTTGTGGACGTCAATTAGTGATATCTGACGGATCTGACGATGTGGCATTCAAAGTAAATGGTGACCAGATGATCAAGAGTTAATTCTGGCCTCAAGCCTCATCAACCGGGAAATGACAAAAATCGGGCAGGCAGCATGGCTATGTGGGTCGCTCCCATTAGGGTGTAGAATCACCTATCTAGAGGAAATCCTATTTGCTTCTTAAATCTATGTTTCGATGCTGTCCCTTGTCGGGAGACGGTTGCTGATCCCAACCGTCGGTGATATACATTCGATACACTCAAGCGAAATGAGTGGTTGGTCATGTGAGGGCCGGGTTGCAAGAAGTTCTTGTTGAACCCAGTGTATTCGTCTCTAGAGATACACTATCGGAAGGTGGACCCATACCTTGTCAAGTTGGAATCCAATCTCCAATAAGCGCCCGCGGTTTTGATTGTATACTATATATGTGGAGCGTGAGATGCAAGCGTTCCACTAGATTGTTATTTACTTGTATATAGACATTATTATAATATCAGAAAAGATATTGGTTTCAAAAATGTTTTGGGTTATCGTAAGGTAAAAACCGTCCGTGTTTATGTGTGGATTTGGTCTTACGATTATCCTTTTCTTTTGAAAAGATTTTGAACTTTAAAATCATGATTGGATGATTCACCCTTATTACTGTGCGAGTTTATCTCACTCTGGTTCACCAGACTGACCCGGTGTTTTGTAAATGCTCGGGTTAGCCCGGAGTGTACAGGTTCAGGTTATCGACTGTTGTGAAGAGACGAGCTGGAGGTGTTTCAGACGTATGATATTATATAGCTGCTATTCCGCTGTGTGTTGTATATGGGAACAGGCTAGTATAACTGTCCCAGTGTATGATGTACTCTGATACTGTAAGTATTTTAAAGCTTTCAATAAAGATTATTTCTGTATTATATTTTGTTCCGCTGCGATGTGAGACTCTGTGTGGTGTTCTTCTTCTTCTTCTATTCTAATATTTCTATCTTATCTATTCTCACCCTCTAACTTCTTTCTATTAATGATCTGGAATGTTCGATGTCTGAATGGTCAACATGGTAGTTTAATGTTGATTTTCGGAGTCGAAAATTCCGGTTCGCTACAGTGGTATCAGAGCTATTGGTTAAGTAATTACCTTGGCTCTGTGGCGTGACTCAGTAGAGATGGGGTTAGTAATACCCTAGATTGAGTTTGAGTGTATATATATGAGCGCGTATTTGTAAATTGTTATAAAAACTGTCTTATATTGTGTTGATTGGTTTGTCGAGTAGTTATGAATTCTGGTCGATACAGTAATGCAAACTGTGTCGATAAGTGTTTCTAAACTCTTGAACAGAATAATTCGACACAGTATGTTTTTTGAAAGAGGGTAAATGAAATAATTTTACCCAAATGGTATTTTAATATAAAGGAATGATTAACATTTGAAATATTATAGTATATTGGATGTGTTGCTTGGTTATAATTGAAAAGGTTATATAAATAACCAATCAGAATTCATATAAGTGAAATATATGAATCAGATGAATTAAATCTGAATTTAAATCAGAAATGAAATCAAATGGTGGAAATGTGAAAAAGTGTGTGTAAATGAATCTGGGTTAAATATATGTGAATTTTAAAATCCTGGGAAATTTTAAATTTGTTACAAGCATTTGAAAGGGATATTTTGAAATGGATTTCAAAATGAAAATGTTTAGAACTGGTTTTGAAAGTGACATAGTATTGAACTCACTTCGATAGCTGGAAAATAGATTCCGATGATGTGCGCGCCATTATCGGTGTTCATTTTCGAGTGGTAAGTGACGGATTACTACCAAAGATTTTGTTTTGAATTGCTTTGAGAAGAACAAGTTGTTTTGGATCCTGAAAGGAATATTTGACTTTGGAAAGAGCTGAACTGTTTAAAACTCCCAGGGAAAATTGTTTGAACAAAAACAAAATTTAATAGAAGTTTCTGAAAGCGAATATGGATTGAACTGAAATCAATTAACTGGAAATTGAATCGAGATATAATATATCAAGTGGAATCAGATTTGGAATTGGGAGACAGGAATATGAAATGGTGTTGGACTGGTAAGTTAAGAGTTGGAATTGGTAATGGATGGAAATTGAATTAAGAATGGGATCTGGCTTGGACGCGTGAATGATCGGGTTTTGAAGATAAAATTGGAATTTTGTTTGGGAATGCATTTGTATACGCTGACAGGGTGGCAGACGGGAAAGATATAGTGATATGCCCGACAAAAAGGTACACGTTTACTTTATATGGGATTGGTGATTTATCAGCCTATTGGCAAGCCGCTTGGCTGTTTTATTTTCTTTTGGATTGGAGAAGGCCTAGAAAGGCGAGTTGTAGTTGTACCGATTGAGCTGTACAGAGGAGGTGCTGGCAAAAAATTTCGGAAATTTAAGGTGTTAGAAAATTTTCAATATTTTTGAAAATATATATTAATTGTATTGAATTGATTTTGATTTAAAATAAATTCGATTTGAAAATTTATGAGTTTATAACGTTCTTTCTTAACTTAGCAATTTCGAGGACGAAATTATTTTAAGGGGGGAAGAATGTAACGACCCGTGTTTTTCGACCATTTAAATCTGAATATTTAAATTTGTTTTAAATATTATATTGGAAATATTAATGGAATTAAATATGGAGTCCGTTATTAAAAACGAAGTTGAACATTTTATATTTATATATAATATAAATCGAGCCTGAAATGGCGTGCAGTTCGTAATATTTGGTTTTGAACTTCAACTGAGAATACAGGATTCGATATAAGTCGGATTTCTGTGAAACAAGACACGTTGGGAGCGTGCTGACGATAGCTTTCATATGAAAGAGAAAAATCCAGATTTCGTGTTATAGTTTGATATTTATGGTCAAATCAAATTTTGAAATAGTCGCTGTAGAAATCGTTATTTAATTATAAGCCTTTAAAATGGTCGTTTTGCAAACGGACTCAGATTTCGACGAAATCAGTTCCATTGGGACCGTAACGTTAAATTATTGTACGGTGGTGGATTGCGTGGAAAACCGATATCGTATGTGACCACGGTAGCCGTAAACGCCCGTTCATTTTCTATAGCGCGTATTTAAATAAATAAAAGGGTATTTGAGTGTAACTGGAGCAGACGATCGAATTAGGCCACGAAACCAGTTCCGTTGAGTTCGTATCGTCGATTAGAGTCAGAATAAGTATATAGTTTGTTATTTTTAGAGACCGGAAAATTTGGTGTTAAAAAGGGTAGGGCGGTTCGCGGTAAAAACAACCTACCGGGGCAACAGTCTCAGAATGCGACGAAATTAGTGCCATTGGGTTCGTATCGAAAAGTTATTATTAATGTTCGCAGTTTCAAGTGAATTTGATTTATCTGGTGACCGTAAAAAAATTAAACGTGTGTTCATTTCTGGTTTTATAAGGGAATTTTTTTCATACGACCTCGGATTGCGATGAAACTTGTTCCATTGGATCCGGAATATCGTTTTACATTAAGAACAGTTTTTTTATCAGTAGACAGAAATTTGTTTGAAGTGACCTTGGCATGTTACCTCATCGCGAAGTCTCATTATAACATTATAATAGCAACCCACCATCCTTTCACTTCACCAACATGGCTTTTCCTTGTCTGACAAACAAATGAAAACATGCGCCAACATATTTCAGTCCCTTTCGTACTAATTTGCTTATCCCTTGGTCGCCAATCTTTTTAACCTTGCCGACCACGTTCTGAGAGACTTAAAATCAAACACAGCTATGCTAGCCTACCTAAGCAATGCCGTGACCCCCAATCCAATTACTCCTATAAATACTCTGCTCTCGTTTCATTTCTTGGCAAACAAAATAGAGAAAAATCCAACTTTTCTGTTCGGGAGTATATTCAAACAAAAAAAAAACAAAAAAAAAAAAAAAAAAAAGAACAAAACAAGAAAAGGGCGGAAGGAAGACGTGAGGGGGGGGGGTCTGGTGCACAAACGAAGCAAAGAAGGAGGATGCAGGCGGGAAAAAAAAAAAAAAAAAAAAAAGGGAAAGGAAGGGCGGACGTATAGGAAGGGTGGAGTGTTTGAGGGAAGTGGGATTGCATGGCAATGACGCAACGTTAAGGATAGGAAGACTATGGGGAGATGAAGGCTCATGCGTGGGGGATGACACGTGGGAAGGAGCAAGCAAAGGGGATTGTAGGAAGAAAACTCGGAGGGAAGGGGATTTTCAGGAGTGGCCAAACGTGGGATCTGTTAGTGGGATTCGGACTTGTGGTGTTGGGCGCAAGAATGAGGGAGTGAGAAGCCTGAGAGGTGTTCATGCGTGAGGGGATACATGCGAGAAGGAAAAGGAGCGGTGGACAGGGTGAGAAGGTGCGGCATGGTTTCGGTTTTGGGAAGTTTGATGGCGGTACTGTTCATGGAAGGGGAGAACGACGGGAACATGGGGAAACAGGAAGACGTTGGATGAGGGACGGTAGCAACTTATCACGGTGGGTATCCAACAGGTATAAGCGAAGTAATCACCATTTTAAAGTGCCTAGTAATTATTTAACATAGCCAATATAGGTAATTATTTAGTAAACAATAATTTATATGCCTAGTTTTAGGGACCATGCCTAATCATGTTGTTCATGCCTTACTATGTTTACACGTAAGTTAATTTAAGAGTGTTAAATGTTAATGAGAGGTTAGTTAATAACTTATATAATCAAGCATTTAAGGGTTAGTATATGTATGTGATCATAACGAGTTAATGTCGACAATGTTTCATATTAATAACGTGAATTACATTAATTAAACTTAGTTAGTTTAAACGGTAACCTAGCATATGTGTAACATGCTTATATAATAATAGAATGGAACGAACCGAGCGACGTTGGATCATATTGACGGGCGTAACAGTATGGAGTTGATGGGACCAGGGATGGTTGCCACTGAAACAAACTGGGTTGACAATGAATGGAATCATCAAGGTGAGTTAAACTCACTCAGTTACCCTTTTTATATTTTATATAAATTGGGTATTTTTATTTTGTGTGTTCTGCTTGCCAATAATTGACTGTTTGCTAGTTATACATTTGTTTGTTGATTTAACCAATGAAATTAAACTGTGTTTAATTTCAGTAAAATACTAAATCGTTATTTTTAACGATTGATTCCAATAAAGGTGACTCACCTTGGTTGGTCACGTTTATAAAATAAACGTGTTTTCATTTGAACTGGATGAACTGATGAAAATGATTTGTTGGTTAGTTGATATAAAATGGTTGCTATTTGCTATGATATATCAGTTAAATGGAATTGTTTGACCTAGTTTGTGACAACCATTTGAATACAGGGAAGGACAGGTTGGAGGAATCCAACCGGATTCCTCAAATGTATTATTTATTTTCATATTCTCATATATGAACTGATTTGTTTGTGTGATTGATTTGATGATTGATTATTGATTGAATATTCAACATCTGTTTGGTTTAAACCAATGGGCGATATTGGTTAAGTGTTTGGCAGAGTATGGCCTTTAAAACCAATCGAGTTATAAATATTTATTCACCGTCAGGTGAATCGATAGAGTTGAGGTTATAAAATTTATTTTATAACCAGAGTTAGACTTGAATTATATTATTTGAATAAAAGTTATTTAAGAGAAATAAATAAATATTTTATTTGTTTAAGACCTTGATTTGTTATGAATTTATTTTGCAAAGCAAATGTTGATGTTAATCAGATTTACCAGTTGAAGAATAAGAAATGAATTAAAGGGTTAAACCTTGGAAAATTTGTTTTGTAAATAAAAATAAATAATTAGAATTTATTTAAATTAATTATATTTTAATTAATTTAAAGCGAGGATTGCTGAAATCGGTTAATGAGATAATCAAGTTTTTGAGTTAATTAAATCGACCGTTTGGAATTAGAATTGGTTATCAAGTTAATGTGTTTTGACTAAAATAGTTAAATGAATATTGTTTGAATTTAAATAAGGATTTAAAAGGGATTTAATACTTAATTTAGTTAATAAAGGGATTAACTACTAAAGTAGTTCATGTTTGAAATAAGTTATTATTTTAATTAATGATAAATTTAGGAATATATTTTTAAATGGGAATTCATTTAAAAAGTTACCGAATGTGAGATGCAAGCCAATTGAAGGGGGAAAGGAAATAAACGTACTCAATTTTATGAATTAAGTGAAAGGAGATTACGATAAAAGGGTTTATTATAAACCAGAGTTTTAAGTGAGATTTAAAGTGTAAAGCGTTAACTTTACATTAACGTTACTTGAAAACGAGATCAAGTAAAAAGGAGAATTTTACATGAGATTTCAAAATGGGAAATTGAATATATTTATTCGGGATAGAATTAGCCAAACATAATTATTGGGCTAAGTTGCCATTTCGTACGACTGCTAGCGTAATTCGCAGGGCTGCAGATAGCCTACGGCGGTGGGATGTTTCCTGAGGGAATCAGGTGTAACCATTGTGATCGCTGTGATCTAGAGTCAAGCGAATGAAGTTAAGACGAATGTTAATTAATCAATTAGAGTTATTCAAATATCGTATTTTTGAATATTAAAAGAATTTGAAATTCAATTTAATAAAAAGGAAGTTAGATTGTCAAAGGCCAAGTGGTGCTGAATATTGAACCAGTGAACTCATTGGAGTGTCATGATTGAAACACTGTATATTTTGATAGTTAAAACACCGACTATCAAACCTGACCAATACGATTGTTGGTATGGAAAGACCGGGATCGAATTTACATTCGAAAACCATTCCGACCAACAAATACGTGAAGATATTTGAAGACGGTCGAAATGGAGCATTGAAGACCGTGGATCTTCATAAGCGGAGGAACTGCTAAGAATCTCTGGTTTAGCGGCCAGAGATAAACTATGGTTCTGTCGTGGTTGGAATCTACGAGTGCAAGGACTTCTCGCTACTGATCCATGGGGTGATTCCTATATGGATGCAGTAGGAGAGTGCCTTCGGTTCATCCTGTTCCTGGATGACGTATATGGACGAATGTCTGATAGAGTATTTCCGAAGGATCACGTACGTTGATTTCTTCAAACGTACGATAGTTGTTGGCAGGGAATTGCCATTCTCTAGCTTTCAGCTAGAGTATTTTTGTGGACGTCAATTAGTGATATCTGACGGATCTGACGATGTGGCATTCAAAGTAAATGGTGACCAGATGATCAAGAGTTAATTCTGGCCTCAAGCCTCATCAACCGGGAAATGACAAAAATCGGGCAGGCAGCATGGCTATGTGGGTCGCTCCCATTAGGGTGTAGAATCACCTATCTAGAGGAAATCCTATTTGCTTCTTAAATCTATGTTTCGATGCTGTCCCTTGTCGGGAGACGGTTGCTGATCCCAACCGTCGGTGATATACATTCGATACACTCAAGCGAAATGAGTGGTTGGTCATGTGAGGGCCGGGTTGCAAGAAGTTCTTGTTGAACCCAGTGTATTCGTCTCTAGAGATACACTATCGGAAGGTGGACCCATACCTTGTCAAGTTGGAATCCAATCTCCAATAAGCGCCCGCGGTTTTGATTGTATACTATATATGTGGAGCGTGAGATGCAAGCGTTCCACTAGATTGTTATTTACTTGTATATAGACATTATTATAATATCAGAAAAGATATTGGTTTCAAAAATGTTTTGGGTTATCGTAAGGTAAAAACCGTCCGTGTTTATGTGTGGATTTGGTCTTACGATTATCCTTTTCTTTTGAAAAGATTTTGAACTTTAAAATCATGATTGGATGATTCACCCTTATTACTGTGCGAGTTTATCTCACTCTGGTTCACCAGACTGACCCGGTGTTTTGTAAATGCTCGGGTTAGCCCGGAGTGTACAGGTTCAGGTTATCGACTGTTGTGAAGAGACGAGCTGGAGGTGTTTCAGACGTATGATATTATATAGCTGCTATTCCGCTGTGTGTTGTATATGGGAACAGGCTAGTATAACTGTCCCAGTGTATGATGTACTCTGATACTGTAAGTATTTTAAAGCTTTCAATAAAGATTATTTCTGTATTATATTTTGTTCCGCTGCGATGTGAGACTCTGTGTGGTGTTCTTCTTCTTCTTCTATTCTAATATTTCTATCTTATCTATTCTCACCCTCTAACTTCTTTCTATTAATGATCTGGAATGTTCGATGTCTGAATGGTCAACATGGTAGTTTAATGTTGATTTTCGGAGTCGAAAATTCCGGTTCGCTACAGTGGTATCAGAGCTATTGGTTAAGTAATTACCTTGGCTCTGTGGCGTGACTCAGTAGAGATGGGGTTAGTAATACCCTAGATTGAGTTTGAGTGTATATATATGAGCGCGTATTTGTAAATTGTTATAAAAACTGTCTTATATTGTGTTGATTGGTTTGTCGAGTAGTTATGAATTCTGGTCGATACAGTAATGCAAACTGTGTCGATAAGTGTTTCTAAACTCTTGAACAGAATAATTCGACACAGTATGTTTTTTGAAAGAGGGTAAATGAAATAATTTTACCCAAATGGTATTTTAATATAAAGGAATGATTAACATTTGAAATATTATAGTATATTGGATGTGTTGCTTGGTTATAATTGAAAAGGTTATATAAATAACCAATCAGAATTCATATAAGTGAAATATATGAATCAGATGAATTAAATCTGAATTTAAATCAGAAATGAAATCAAATGGTGGAAATGTGAAAAAGTGTGTGTAAATGAATCTGGGTTAAATATATGTGAATTTTAAAATCCTGGGAAATTTTAAATTTGTTACAAGCATTTGAAAGGGATATTTTGAAATGGATTTCAAAATGAAAATGTTTAGAACTGGTTTTGAAAGTGACATAGTATTGAACTCACTTCGATAGCTGGAAAATAGATTCCGATGATGTGCGCGCCATTATCGGTGTTCATTTTCGAGTGGTAAGTGACGGATTACTACCAAAGATTTTGTTTTGAATTGCTTTGAGAAGAACAAGTTGTTTTGGATCCTGAAAGGAATATTTGACTTTGGAAAGAGCTGAACTGTTTAAAACTCCCAGGGAAAATTGTTTGAACAAAAACAAAATTTAATAGAAGTTTCTGAAAGCGAATATGGATTGAACTGAAATCAATTAACTGGAAATTGAATCGAGATATAATATATCAAGTGGAATCAGATTTGGAATTGGGAGACATGAATATGAAATGGTGTTGGACTGGTAAGTTAAGAGTTGGAATTGGTAATGGATGGAAATTGAATTAAGAATGGGATCTGGCTTGGACGCGTGAATGATCGGGTTTTGAAGATAAAATTGGAATTTTGTTTGGGAATGCATTTGTATACGCTGACAGGGTGGCAGACGGGAAAGATATAGTGATATGCCCGACAAAAAGGTACACGTTTACTTTATATGGGATTGGTGATTTATCAGCCTATTGGCAAGCCGCTTGGCTGTTTTATTTTCTTTTGGATTGGAGAAGGCCTAGAAAGGCGAGTTGTAGTTGTACCGATTGAGCTGTACAGAGGAGGTGCTGGCAAAAAATTTCGGAAATTTAAGGTGTTAGAAAATTTTCAATATTTTTGAAAATATATATTAATTGTATTGAATTGATTTTGATTTAAAATAAATTCGATTTGAAAATTTATGAGTTTATAACGTTCTTTCTTAACTTAGCAATTTCGAGGACGAAATTATTTTAAGGGGGGAAGAATGTAACGACCCGTGTTTTTCGACCATTTAAATCTGAATATTTAAATTTGTTTTAAATATTATATTGGAAATATTAATGGAATTAAATATGGAGTCCGTTATTAAAAACGAAGTTGAACATTTTATATTTATATATAATATAAATCGAGCCTGAAATGGCGTGCAGTTCGTAATATTTGGTTTTGAACTTCAACTGAGAATACAGGATTCGATATAAGTCGGATTTCTGTGAAACAAGACACGTTGGGAGCGTGCTGACGATAGCTTTCATATGAAAGAGAAAAATCCAGATTTCGTGTTATAGTTTGATATTTATGGTCAAATCAAATTTTGAAATAGTCGCTGTAGAAATCGTTATTTAATTATAAGCCTTTAAAATGGTCGTTTTGCAAACGGACTCAGATTTCGACGAAATCAGTTCCATTGGGACCGTAACGTTAAATTATTGTACGGTGGTGGATTGCGTGGAAAACCGATATCGTATGTGACCACGGTAGCCGTAAACGCCCGTTCATTTTCTATAGCGCGTATTTAAATAAATAAAAGGGTATTTGAGTGTAACTGGAGCAGACGATCGAATTAGGCCACGAAACCAGTTCCGTTGAGTTCGTATCGTCGATTAGAGTCAGAATAAGTATATAGTTTGTTATTTTTAGAGACCGGAAAATTTGGTGTTAAAAAGGGTAGGGCGGTTCGCGGTAAAAACAACCTACCGGGGCAACAGTCTCAGAATGCGACGAAATTAGTGCCATTGGGTTCGTATCGAAAAGTTATTATTAATGTTCGCAGTTTCAAGTGAATTTGATTTATCTGGTGACCGTAAAAAAATTAAACGTGTGTTCATTTCTGGTTTTATAAGGGATTTTTTTTCATACGACCTCGGATTGCGATGAAACTTGTTCCATTGGATCCGGAATATCGTTTTACATTAAGAACAGTTTTTTTATCAGTAGACAGAAATTTGTTTGAAGTGACCTTGGCATGTTACCTCATCGCGAAGTCTCATTATAACATTATAATAGCAACCCACCATCCTTTCACTTCACCAACATGGCTTTTCCTTGTCTGACAAACAAATGAAAACATGCGCCAACATATTTCAGTCCCTTTCGTACTAATTTGCTTATCCCTTGGTCGCCAATCTTTTTAACCTTGCCGACCACGTTCTGAGAGACTTAAAATCAAACACAGCTATGCTAGCCTACCTAAGCAATGCCGTGACCCCCAATCATGTATGCAAATAGTCCTAGTCATATACACTATATGCGTGCACAAACATTCAACCATATGCAACATCCGCATGATAACACATTCAATTTCATCCATAAACAAGTATAAATACTCGTGCATATGCAATATGAAATGTGACCGAGTCGAGCTAATATCTAATGTAAATTCGCGCATCCACGAGCAACCACTTGCAACCATTTGCAACCATATCAACCATAACATGTTTCAAATACATGTTTACATCCATAGGGTTCTACCTAAGATTCCTTGAAACAGGGTCGAGAAGATAAACAAGACAAACTCCTTACGGGGTTTGTAACAGAAAATAGGACCGAGAGGATGTCCACAAAAGATAGCCTACAAGTAAGCTCTACAGAAACAGGGATCAAGGATATACTCCCAAAAAGAGATATCATGCGCGTATCTAGTCTTTGACCATCAAAGTCGTATTTCCTCGTGCTTACTTCCATTGTGCCTTGACCGCCCTTTAACTTCGCGATTTCGTAGCTTCTTATTTCCTGCTTCCATAACATGAGCTGAAACTCATTTCTTCGTCGCCTCTCGTTCCACTTGCACTTATCCTTTTTCTAGAATACTTGGCGCAAACATGACTACGTACTCATGATCTCATGCAAGCTTTCCAAAATTCACTAGTGAATCTCGGACCTCGTACCACAAGGTATTCCACATAGAAGAACTTTCTCTTGAAAGTAAACAGATGCCAACCAGGTTATCAAGCGCACTTACTAGGGTGATTTCTATAACCCACGCATAAGTGAAGTAAACCATCCGTCTTATCGGCGAACACCACTCGATCGGGCTTCAAATTTCCAATAAAGGCATCAAGGGATTCTAAGTAACTAGTCATGACAGAACCTCAAAAAGGTTACCCGGTACTTCGAGGGCATTACCAAGGCTAGTCAAAAGGTCTAACTACCCTCCTATCAAAACCGAGAGTGGCACCCCCTACTGGATAACCACTTCATCCCTAGAATCCATCCATAGCTTATAAACATAAGCATTATTTCCAAACTCAAAACTTGGCATAGACATTCCCAAATCCAAACAAGTCATGTATAAATGGACTGATTCTCCAATAGGACTTTGAGACAGAAATGGGATTCTCTATTACGCTAGTACTTAAGGTGTAGAGACTCAACTATCGAAGCAGACTTAAAAGATGCGGTGATCAAAACAAAGTCCCGATAGGATGATAGAGAAGAAAAGCTAAACCTTTAACAAGATCGTTACCCTCCTTCTGAGGTACCCTAGAAATGAGAGCATACTATTGCCCTCCCAATGATCTTGTCCTTGTCCCACGATACTTAACTATCTATCCCGTTTCACTATGCCAAAGGTACCCTCTCGTCATGGGTTTCATTGTTCATCTTTCTCCCTCCTTTTAGGACTCGGCCATACCAACATGTTGCTTATCCCTGAGCTCGTATCCTTTATCTCTGTTCTTACTATCCTTTCATGCATAACTCTGCAACGGTCTCTCGAGAACCACCTCCATCGTACGGGAAACACTTACGCAGCTAGAAAGACTAGTCGCAGTCAAAACCACTGTGACTACAGATGGAGGAAAGAAAGGAAAAGAGATTCAATCAAGGAAACAAGGATAATGCTAATGGCCTTTTTCTTTTTAAAAGAAAATTTTCTTGAAAAATGCTTCTTTGTAAACGGTTTTTCAAAAAAAATTCAGAAGGTCTTTAAAAACTTTTGCCCAGTCTAGTAACCTTCTGCTCTGATACCAAATGTAACACCCCGCCTCCGCTAGGGTCACTCGCAAAGGAATGCACTAGCTTTAGAGGGGCATTATTGGTAAACATGCATAGAAATATAACAAGACAGAACATATATAAATAGCGGAAGTAAAATCAAAATTTCATAACATGAATAAATAAGGTCTAAAGCCTTTTACATCAGAGTACATCAAAACCTGTCTTGCAATAGTAAAGAAGCATAAAGACTTTTTAATAAATTATTCCCCAAGTAAAACAGTAAAGTAGCCATAGCCAAGAGAAGTCCAAGCCATCCATGATGACCTTCAAGCGGAAGAAGTCCGAACTAAACAGCATTGTTTCCTCCCTGAAACCTGGGGGGGGGGGGAAACGGAAGAAAAGAGGCGAAACAAAACGGGTCAGTCAAAAAGACTGAGTAAGTCCTATCTACTTCCAGTATAAAAACAGGTAAAGGTAACATGACATGCATAAACTGAAAGTAAACATAAGGATAACTACAAGATAGATAAACCAGGATAGCCGGTTGAACTACTGTGGCAAAGTAAACTAAGGTATCATGATAAACTACGGTGTTATGATAAGTCAAGGTATCACATCGTCAGATTTCTAACGAGTACATTATCCCAAGGTATCTACCCCGTCTAACATCCCACGGTATCTATTATGTATATTCTTCCTAGTTCTAACATGTATATTTGCTCTGCACCCTCCGTACTAATATCCCAGCCTTGTTATGTGTTAACCATGAATGTCCCTTACTCAAAGTCGTGTAATGGTCCATGTCAACCTAATATATCGCATATATAGGTTACTCAAATCATATGTTTCTTTCCATGTATATAAGTTCAGTCCTTTGCCGTACCTCGTACGGGCTTCCTCATGTCGTATTATCCTTGAAATCGTTTGGACTGTCACCCTTGTTCTAGCTAGGCTCTTCCATATGAATCATCGTTTGAACTAATAGGACTTACGCCACCTAGCACCACTAGGGATTACGCTTACCTATTGCACGCTTTCGTATTTCGGTTTGGGTTAAACCACCTAGGCCGCTAGGGATTACGCTAACCCTCAACCGCGCCCTTTTTCCCACGCATTCATCGTGAATCGTTTTTCTATAGCTGTATGCACATGTATCACATCGTGCCATCCGAGTCCTGTCACAGGGCAAACCAAGAAATACAGGACTCGGTCGGGAGCTTTAGATTTATCTGCCGATGCAGATACTAAGGTCTGCTTTTCTACACGTGGCTATGGTCCCACGAGACCCCTCCCTCAACTAGTGAAAGGCAACACAAGAGAAAATCTTGTATGAGAACTACACTCCGGCCAGCCCACATCCTACGGCCTACCTCACCCATAATTAGATAGCAAATCATGGTCTGTTGGGTGTTCCCTGCCTTTCCGTACGTACACGCTTGACTCAAGATGGTAGATGATCGACGAACTTGCTATCTCGGGCACCTTATGTATTCGTCGACTCACTGCTATCCACCCCAGTCTTTAGGTCGCTCGCATAGCAACCAAGGCATATTCTTGGTTCTTCTACCGCAGACCTCAACCTCTCGTGAGCCTAGTATAATGACCTGGCAGCTCACAGAGGGATCCCAAGAATATCCTCACGTTCCCCGAAGCCGCTGCTTCGTTACCCAGTTCGTTGGAGCCTTTATCTAAATCAGATAGCCTGCTCCTACACGCATACTTAAACGTTGACCTAACGTATCGGGTTACTAATCTATCTGAGAAATGGTCCAAATTTCCTTGACTAAGAATTATTACTTAGTTTCCCTTAACTAAGGTTTACCACTTAGCCTTATTTCCATAATCCTTGTTAACTATGGTTATTTACCTAATCCTCCGAATTAGGGCTTATCTAATGGTTTATAAGTGTCACTTAAGTTCATAACTTAGCCCGTCTACAAACCATGTCAAAATTGGCTAAGCATACAAGTCCAAGACTTAACCCTACAAACCATGTAAGTATTTCAAGGAATCCATGACTTAACCTCGTCTAATTATCATTTTAGATTGGTTAATTATATAAATTAACTTGACCTTGTCATCAAATCGGTCAAGCGTATTCAAGTGATTCGTGACTTAGCCTTATCATGTTTTCACGTTAGATTGGTTAAGTATAGATTAACTTAACCTCATCAAATTAACGAGTTAGATTGGTTAAGTATAGGTCACTTAACCTCATCAAATCATCGTGTTAAATTAGTTAAGTGTTTAACTTAACCCCATTAAATTACCAAGTTGGATTAATTAAGTCTAGGCTAACTTAACCCTATCCGATTTCCATGTTTAGATTAGTTAAGCCTAATCTTAACCCCATCCATCAACTGTATTATACGGTTAAGTGTCATTAAGAAAATTTACTTAACCTTATCACGTTATCGTGTTGGATTGATTAAGTGTTGGTTAACTTAATCCCGTCCACTAGTCGTATAAAAATGGTCAAGTGTCATTAGGCAAATCAAGTTACTTAACCTACCCAAGCTTATCATGTTTTGTTAAGTATCATTAGCCTAATCAAATTACTTAACCCATTTGTCCATATCATATTTGGTTAAGCCTCATTAATCAAATTAACTTAACCCTATTATGTGGCATTAATTTAATTAATGCACCCTCAACCTCTCACATTAGACCTTGTTGTGGTTACTAGTTAAGCCGGGCGGGTCCGGGTAGATTTACACCACAACTTAGTCTAACCTCGGGTCTTAAGCGCGACATGACCAACTTCTCACATTGGGTCCTATTGTTTGCAACTACTAGTTAGGCCGGTCGGTTCCGGGTAGTTTTACGTTGCAAACTCAACCCAACCTCGAGTTGGCCATACTCATATTATCTAAGTTCATCATGTTTCCAAAACATGTTACAAGTTTTCGAGCATTTGGGTAGACCTAACTTAATAGGTAAATTCCCAAAGGGTAGACCTAACTTAATAGGTAAATTCCCAAGCTCATGTTTTTATGCATCCTTACATGTCATCTTCCATGTTATCTTTCAAGTCATATTTTCAAGTATAAACACATGTCATCTTCAAGTTAAGATTTTGCGACATGTTCATGTTTATCTAACTACCCAAAATCGTGTTTTTCCCAACGCAAGCAAAGCGAGTCAACATAGTAAGGATACTATGTCACATATTGGTCTCAAAACATGCATGATGCCAAAAAGGGCTTGGCTTCCACATGCATAACATCATAAAGGGATTGGCCATAGACATGCATAGTGTCATAAGGTAATTTGGCCACAAACATGCATATTATCAAAAAGGGATTTGGCCATAAACATGCACAACTTAAAAAGAGGGGATTGGCCATGAGCATGCATAATCTCATAAAGGATTTGGCCACAAACTTGCATGTTAGCATAAGGGGTTTGGGTTCATAAACATGCATAAGCCCCAAAATCTTGCCTTAGCCAATGTTTTATAAGTAAAGTGGTTCCTAAAGGTTCATGCTAGCATTTCATGCATAAAGATCCAAACTTGCAAGTTAAACTAGGTTATGCATAGCATGAGAGGCATGATTAAGTCACTCACATGGCCTAAGATCATAAATATGAACACAAGAGGCATGGTAAGGTTCATATAGATTCGCATAATCATGTTTAGCCTCATTTTATCCCATGTCAACATTAAAAATACCGTTTTGATCCAAAAGTAGCTAGAACTTACATAGTTAGGCCTAGGGAAAGGAGCATGAATCATCTTGGCTAAGAAAGGTGCCTCCTTTGTAGAAGAATCGTCATGGAACTCGCATAGCAATGTTGATTTGGCCTTGATTTGGTGTAGCAAGCTTGCACCTTTTGATTTGAACTTGATTTGAGTGCATAGGCTCTAGGGATTTGAGATGGAGGCCATGAGAGTAGAAATTTGGCCATAGTTTAGTTACATGAGTGAATAATGAGGGTTTAGGGGTAGGTTTAGGGTCTTTTTATAGAGATTAGGATAGTTTTAGGCCCTTAGATTAACCCTAGGACCAACCTGAACCGTCAGATTTCAAACCAGACCCAAAAACCTAGCCAAGATAGAAAATAGGTGCACCAGACCAGAATCAGCCGACAGGGCAAGTCGACAGCCCTGTCGACATGCCTGTCGACATGCATGTCGACATGCCTGTCGACATGCCTGTCGACATGTCTTGGCGGGAATTTTCCCGCCTGGCCCCATTTTTGCATGTTTCGAAATTCAAATTTCCCGGAAACTTCTTTGGGCCTTAACCGGGTCATACGGACTCCGATTTTCGAAAACTCGGACTCTATTTCGCGTATTTTTCCGAGACGAACGCAATGGCATAGCCCGTTTTACTTGATTCAGAATTTAAAATGAAATTCTGCCTTGATTCTCGTTTTAACATGTTATTGAAATACGGGTTGTTACAAGAATCATGGATTAAAAAGTGAAATTTTTACTTGCATTTTATATGTGAATTAAAACATGAATTAGAAAGTACATTTTTATTTGCGTATTTAGATGTAAATAAAGAATAGAATCAAAGTTACATTTTTATTTACATTCTAGGTGTAAATAAAAAGATTAGATTAAAGAGGCATTTTAAATTCACATTTTAGATGTAATCAAAAAGGTAGAATTTAATGTTATATTTTATTGTCAAAATAGAGACAATAAAAAGATTGAAATTAAAAGGTTTTATTTTTATTTACCTTTTTATGCAAATGAAAAGAATAACTGTAAAGGGACATTTTTATTGATATTTTATATTCAATAATAGATTAGAATTAAAAGGAGTATTTTTATTGTCATTCTAGGGACAATAAAAAGAGTAGAAATAAAAGAATTTACATTTTTCAATGAAATAAAAGGAATTAAAGAATTTACATTTTTCAATGTAAATAAAGGAAATAAAGGAATTTACATTTTATATGTAAATAAAAAGGATTTAATAGGAATTACATTTTATATGTAAATGAAAGATTAAATAGGAATTTACATTTCATATGTAAATGAAGGATGAAATAAAAAGTTACAATTTTATATGTAAATAAATTATGAAATAGACATTTACATTTCTCAATGTAAATAAAAGAATGATTAGGAAATTTACATTTTCCAACGTAAATAGGATATGAAATAAATGTTACATTTTCAATATAATAATATATTGAAATAAAAGTTTACATTTCCAAGCTAAATAAACATTGAAATAGAAAGTTACATTTTCAATGTAAATATATATTGAAATAAGAGATTTCAATTTTTTGTAGTATTGTATTGAAGTAAAAGAATATACTTTACGCAATAAATAAAGAAATTTCGTTTTTGTTTCAATTGTAATACAAAAATGATTAAAGATTTCATTTTAATGTAATAACAGAAAGATAAGGAAAATTACATTTTGATGTAATATATGATTTCATATATAAAAGAAATAAATGTTGAAATGAAGATGTTTTGAATTCATTGAATGAATTATATTTATATTTATATATATATAAATTAAAATAAAACGAATCGCGCTGCTGTAGTTCGCGATTTGAAATCGTAAATTCAAACGATTATACCGTAAGATCCGACCGATGGATTTTCCCAGAACTGTAACCGTTAGGACTGCTTTGGGAAGATCTTTCCAACGATATAAATTTTGTTCAAATCCAACGGTTAGATTTCGAGAAATGTGTAAATCAAATTTGGTTGAAAACAGCGCCAGGGTTGCCATTGACCCGAAGCGTCGTTAAATTAATTTAGCTATTTTTATATAAATAAAAATAGCAATAAATCGTTATCAAATACTAATAACGACATGAAATGAGTTATATATATATATATGCGAGAATCATTTGAAAAGTCCGAGTTCAATCTCATTTCAAATGATTATACGACGATCTAAGTCGAAGAGTTGAAGACGGTGATTGAAGACCGACGATCTTCACATCGAATGGATGTGTTGCTACTGAGGCCCATGATGGGAGTAGCTACCTTGAAGTGGAGTCCGGGGTATCCATCCGGACGTATTGTTGATTGTTCGGATATGCGAGGTATAAGGTGCCTCCGGTTTCGTTCAGACCCAGAACAGACTTGTAAATGGATCGTATGTCTGACTTGTGTTACTTTGTACTATATTCGTTGATCTCGGCTAATATATATCTGCTTGGTGTTAACACCCTTCTCTGAGACGTACGAGCTTAGAGGTTGTAGATTGGCAGGAATCAATGGTATGGTATGGTATGGGTTGACGATGTGGCATGCCAAGATGCATGGATCAAGGCTTTTGTTGAAAAGCAGGGCCTTATGGTTGATGGTCAAAGCATGGCCTGTTTAGGCATAGCTTTGTGTATAGCATGACTTCGCGAGCCTCACACCCCGGTATGAGTCAAAAACGGGAGAAGGGACCATAGGGGGTGCACACGTTTCTTTCTAGCTAGAGTGGTGTCAGGGATCTACCAGCGCCGACATTTTACTTATGTGGATGATAGATTATGAGGTACCTCGGGTTTTATAGGTTGTTAGTGGCCATATTATAGGTTCAAAGGAACCGGGAAACCTGTGTTCAGGCATAATTAATCCACTTTCGACCGGTGTGGACCGACCCTACCGCATCTAAGTGTTCACTGCGGGGAATCCTGAGGCATTTGCTAGAGTGTCTCGATTCGGCAAGGAGCTCCTCCCTAGCCTTGACTCATGATGGAAACCAAATTTCCAATACGACACCATGCGGTTTTGATTGTAGAACTAGTATGGCGACATAGTAGGATGGGGTACTATGCCGTCTATGATTGATACATTATAATTGAATTGTTTTCATTGAAACGTATACACACTAATATCAAATCCATTTTTATCGTATCAAGCATATTTTGACCATTATAAGGTAAAACCCTATCCTCTGGTTTGCGTTGCATTGTGTGATGGGACTTGGGTCTTATAATGGTTTCATATTTTTAAAAAGCATTGCCTTGTTTAACGATTTACTTTATCTTATGCACTGGCAATCCAATGGAGTAAACACGTTCCGCGTTAGCGGCATGGTCCTGTGATTAACCATTTTTATTAGATTAGTTAAGTTAGATTTCTCATACCAGTCCTATGACTGACCTGTAGTTTGTTTCACTGGCAAACTCGAGTGCCCATATTTTCCACACGGGCAGTCGAGTAGCTTTTTGCAGATATTTATCTCTTTAACAGGATTCTGGATCGAAACTTAAAGCTGTGTCCAGAGCATAGAAGTCTTCCGCTGAAATATATTTAAATTTAATGTAATTTATCTTCCGCTGTATTTTATTTATCGATGTATTCTGATACTCTGTTCTCTGATGTAACATTATTGTAATGTTTATAAAAGTCTGCTGTTATTTGTTCTATTGTGTTGTATTCCCAGAGTTAAAGTATTCGAAGATTTCCAACCTTTGGGTTAGACCTGTGTGGTTTATGGTCGATTCAAAGGGCGGGAATTTCTGGGTCTTTACATTACTTCAATTCATATTCAATCAATTTATAATCGAAGTCATATATTCGTATCAATTGTAAATTCAAATTCCAATTAATTACGCAGTTCACGTTCATTTCCTATAAAATTCAATATTTAAGTCAATTCAAAATTCACTTTTAGTTGAATTAAAATCAAATTCATTGAATCAGGTATCGTTATAAAATTAAATCTTTGAGCCTCGAATTTAAATCGAAAAAAACTTATCCACCTATTGAGGTTATTATTAAAGTTTATAAAATATATATTGTAACGACCCGGGAAAAGACGACCTTGATTATCCGATATACAACACATATCGAACATCAAGGGTCGACAATTACCGAATAGTTAATGAAAGAATTTAGAGGGTGAGGATAGATAAGATAGAAAATTAGAATAGAAGAAGAAAAAGAAGAACACAACATCAGAGTAACACGAATCTCACAGCGGAACGAATAAAATATAATATATCACATAACTTGAAATCAAAAGCAGTATATGCATACAATACCCTTATCAGAGTACAACCCTTGCATCACAGCGGAAATAAACAATAGCTATATAAGTCCTGAAGCCTCCTGCTCCAAGCTCTCCAAGTCTATCTGTAAAATCCTAACTACTTGACTGCCCGTACAAATTTGGGCACCCAAGAGTTTAGGGAAAACAAAACAAAATAAAACTCTGGGTCAGTCATGGGACTGGTGTGAGTAAACTCAAATCATTTGGTTTAACTTTTCAAAATCCTTTTCAAAAGAAAAGATAATCGTAAGACCAATCCACACATAAATACGGATGGCTTTTACCTTACGATAACCCAAAACACTTTGGAAATCATATATTATCTGATATTATAATAATGTCTAATCACAAGTAATTAAAATTTAGTAGAACGCTTGCATCTCACGCTCTACATATATAGTATACAAATCAAACTCGCGGGCACTTATTGGAGATTGGATTCCAACTTGACAAGGTATGGGACCACCTTCCGAACGTGTATCTCTAGAGGCGAATACACTGGGTTCAACAAGAACATCTTGCAACCCGGCCCACACATGACCGACCACTCATTTCGCTTGAGTGTATCGAATGTATATCACCAACGGTTGGGATCAGCCACCGTCTCCCGATAAGGGACAGCATCGATAGATTTAAGAACAAAAGGAATTTCTCTAGATAGGTGATCATACATCCTAATGGGTGCGACCCACATAGCCATGCTGCCTGCCCGATTTTTGTCCTTTCCTGGTTGATGGGGCTTGAGGTCATAACATATCTTTTGACAGATCCCACCTCCATTACTTCGAATGCCACATCATCATACCCGCCAAATCACAAATTGATTTCACCAAAAATACCATGGGTATACAGCTAAGAGAAACGAATTCCTCCGCCACCAAACGTAAGTACGTTTGAAGAGATCAACTTACGTAATTTATTGGATATACTCTGTCAGACACTCGTCCATTTGCGTTTGTCCTGGGACTGGACAAACCGAAGGCACTATTCTGTAAACAGGATAGCCCTTGCATAACTCCGTCTTCAATATATTCAGCATACTTGATTCGCAACGCTTATGCTAATACGGAGTGGTTCTCTGGATAATAATCCAACCGGTCTCTCCATATTAACAACGTTAAAATGGTCCAAACTTTGATAGTCGGTGATTTAACTATCAAATGAAAACATGTCCGTGTGCAAACAATGATATTATTTCCCGAAGGAAATTCTATCGAACAATCATCATTTCATTCATTCGTTCATTCATTTCCCTTTTCCTGTTAATTAACATTACTTATTTACTATATTTAGAAAATATATGTTACTAACCTTGGAAAAACATTTCCATTCCTTGTGTTTTTCTATATTCAGAAAACATTTCTGATCTTCTTTGGAAAAACATTTCCAAATCTCCTTCACTGGATTTAACGGATGTTTAACAAACATCACGACGCCAAATCTCCTTTATTTGATTTCCACTTAAACACCTTTCACTATCGAACCTTAACCATTTCTTAGTTAAAAACGAAGCCAATCAAGTTGGGGTATAATTACCTCTCAGACCTTAACTGAACGACATTTCTAACTTCGAAATAGACAAAGTTCATCTTTTTAAAACATTAACACTTCTTTACGATATTCTCAGATTCTATTTACGAGTCCGCTTCTCGTACAGCAAGCACTTGATTATAACAATAGTGTTACAATTTCCTGCATCCGAAATATAATAACTTTAATATGACCTTTACATCCTATCTCAATTAAATACATGGATAACTAATTATTAATACCTATTTGGTTAACTCTAATCTACGACTCTTATTCTATTAACTCTTACTGGGTTAACTCTTATTCGGATAACTCAGTTTGATTAACTCATTTTGACCAACTTGATTGATCGGCTCAACTTGACTACTTAACTTAATTAACTCGACTTATTTACTCAGCTTGACTAACTTGACTTAATTAACTTCTATCAATCAACTAATATTTGACTTAACACCATTCGCTCGACTCTAGATCGCAGCGATCACAATGGTTACGCCTGATTCCCTCAGGAAACACCTGTCCGCCTTAGGCTATCTGCAGCCCCGCGAATTACGCTAGCAGTCGTGCTTACTGATAACTTATCTTAAATGACTATTTCTGTTTAACTCTATCTCGAATGACTAAATTCGAGCAAATCTAATTGAATAACTAATATTCAATCATCCCTTATTGAATTACTATATTTCGATAACTCTAGTTCGATTAGACCCTAATCGATTAACTCTAACTGATTAACTCTAATTGGTTAACTCTAACTAACTAACTCTAAATGTTTACTCCAATGGTTTAACTCTACGGTTTAACCCTAACGGTTTAACTCTAACAGTTCAACTCTAACAGTTTAACTCTAACGGTTGATCTCAATCAATTTGTTCTATTGGATTAACTCTATTGGATTAACTCACTTGGATCAACCCATTTCGAATAACTAATATTCAATAAACTTCCTATCGAATAAACTGATATTCGATAACTTTACTTCGAATCACTCTTATTCGATAAATTCTCCTTCGTCCTTATTCAGTTTCAAACATCGATGTGGAAATCGATTTTTACTTCTCTATATAAGTCTTGACTTATATACTCTATTTATCCAAAGACAAATAACTAAATTAATTTATAAAACTTTATTTATAAATTAACCTTCTCACTCTATCTGTTAAACGGATCTCTCTTAAATTCTCACTTTGAATTCATATTCTGTTTACCCGTGTGCGAAGCACGGGCCTAAATTCTTCCTAGTGTAAAATTCTCCTTTTATACCCTTCTTATCCATTTTCAAGTATTCCAATATTCTATTTATTTTCTAAATAAATAATTCCTTTTATAACTCCGTTTATTTCTCTAGATAAATATTTCCTTTTAATCTATTTGTAAATGTTTTTTACAAATATTTTCTTTCTAATTCCATTTGTAAATGTTTTCCTTTTTATCTCTATTTGCAATGGTTTTACAAATATTTTCTTTTCTATTTTATTTGTAAATGTTTTACAAACAATTTCCCTTCTCTATTTGTTTTACAAATATTTTTCCTTTATTGCTTTGATTTTATAAAATGATTTCTTTTATAAAACTCCTTTTTCCTTTCATATATAAAATCCGCTGATTTTATATAAATAATCTATTTTCAAAATATACTTTGAAAATTTCCCTTTTCTACTTTCTCGTATCACTTATGGTGTAAAAATATCAAATCAAACTGATCGGTCATCATCCAAACACCCAGAAACAATACGGATGATATAACACATCATGTATCAAAATATATGAAAAGCGGTAAATAAATGTTGAGGAACCCAGTTGGGTCCCTCCGACCTGTTTCCCTGCATCCACAGATGTCAGTCAACATAAATAACATGAGTATAAAGTATTCTGATAAACAAAATCAATATTTCGATACGATTTATATATATCGTTATCGAAATATTCAATCAACTGACTAGCAGTTCAACCAAACAGCCAACACACAACAATTCAACCAATATTTACCAATTCTAAAAATACTTTATAAAAGTATAAAGCGTTCAGAGTTAGTGAGATTTACTCACCTTGGACGGTTTATCGTTGAATAACGATAATCGGTCATTGATTTGGTTCAGACGTTAAATTTCACCATAAATCCAAACGAGCTCCAATCCACTTGCGGTCAGTTCTCTTGCGTAGTGCTCGTCCATACGATCCCAACGGGTCTTGTTTCGTTAAATTTCGTTAATGTATGCAAAAGTTATGCCATTTACAATATTTACCTAATTTAAATGAATATATATTTAATTAAATTAATTAAATTATTTTTATCTTAATTAATTTCTAATTGCGTTATTAGCCAAATTACCTTCCCTGCCCTTCTAAAAAATCCTACTTTCCCATCTCTAGCCATATCCAATTTTTTTTAGAATTGAAAAACGATTTTACTATTAATTAAATTTAATTTTCAAATAAAATATTTAAAAATATTCATTTAATTATAACTCAAAAATTTCAACCCGGATCAAAAATCTGCTTCCACTCATTTTAAAGTATTTTTCGATAAGAATCCAACGGTCCTTGTTTCGTGGAAATCCGACTTGTTTTGAAAAAATTATAAGCTTTTTAAGTTTATGGTTAAAAATTACGAAAATGCCCCTGGTCTGTTTTAAATTCAAATTAAATTCAAATTAAATTTTAAATTTAAATTTAAATTAATCATCCCATCCGTCGGATCAGTTAGGGATAGCCAGGGAGAGCAGGAAACTATATTTTCCAAACTCAAGCCTTAGACACTATCCTCTCTGTCACCCTTAGAATGTTCTGATATTTATTTTTACAAATTCTATTTTAATTATAATATATATATATATATATATATATATTAGAAAAATAAATAAATATTATTTAAAAACTTACCCCGCGAAGCCCAAGCCTCTGCCTAAGAGTCCCTAGCTCCCCGTCTTGCCCTCCTTTCTCCCTTCCTTCCTTTTCCCTATTTCCTATTATTTTATTATTATTTCTGCCATTGCCAAAGCTTGAAAGAGGAGGAGGAGGAGTGAGTTTAAAATGAAGGGGGGCCTATTTATAGCCGAAGGAGTCACATGGATTGCTGAGGTGGCGCGAATCCAACGGTCGAAAATGGATGGCTAGGATTAATCCTTAAATTAATTAAATTATAAATAAATTTAATAATTTATGAATAGTAAAGTGTGTTTTCTCAACCCTGTTCGGACATTATTTTGACTTATTGATACCTTATCCAAAATCTTTTTCAACCATGTTGTTCAATTTTTCTTGCTCTTCAATACTATATAAAAATATATCAATTTTGAATTTTTTTGAACTTTCAAATAATTTAAATTCAAATTCAAAATAGTGTTTTGTGTTAGTTTCAACACCTTCCGGTCTCATGTTGGAGTATCAAACGATAACGGTTTTCAGAAATTCTTCCACCATCTGGTCCGGTTTTTAACGTACTTCAATCCTATGTATTCAAATCAAAAATAGGAGTTCGTTTAGATTTTCAAATAATTTATTTAAATTTTGTTTCCTTAATAACTTTCTATATCCGTTATAGGATTTTCCCAGATTTCATATATAGCTAATATCCTATGTTTAGAATTTTCCTGGATAGGTCTCAGGTTCCAGTTTTGCCGTTAACATTAGCAAATTCCAATTACCGTCAAAATTTAGTTCAAATTTTGGCCTTTTATTTTTTTCTTTTCCACATACGGATGCCATTTTTGACGTAACTTGGTTGGTTACCTAATTTCATCATTTCGGATTTAATGAAACTGATTTCATCGAAATCCGAGTTCGTTAGCTACTACATCCTTTGTAAACGTACTATTTTAAATTAAAAATTTATCCTTTTATACTGCCAGTTCACATTATATTGCAGATCCACTAAATTTCTACTATTTCGGAATAAAATAAAATATTCAAAATTATTGAAATTAAACCATTTAGAATTCCAAAATAATAAAAAAAACATTTTTAAATAATAACTAAATGGTCAAAAAATCTGGGCCGTTACATTCTTCCCCCCTTAAAATAATTTCGTCCTCGAAATTGCTAAGGTAGAAAAATGAACTTTATAACTAGGTTAAAATTATTTATTTACTCCGGTTTCACTAAACCAATTAATTCTAATTAATTTATTAATTTATTTCTATAAACGAAAATTTCAAAAATTCGGAAAATTTTCTAACATTCGAAATTTCTGAAAAATTTCACCAGCACCTCCTTTGTACTGGCCAATAGCTCAAACTCCAACTCGCCTCCCTAGGCCTTCTTCAACCCAAAAGAAAATCAAACAGCCAAGTGGCTTGCCAAACAGGCTCATAAATCTCATCAAACTCATATGAATATGAATGTGTACCTTTTTTGTCGGGCATCCAACTCTGCTATCAATTTAGCATATACCACTATCATCCTAATCAAACTCCCAATCACTTTTATCTTCAACACGACCATCCACTTATAACCAAGCCAAATTTCAATCAAACTGCAATTCCAATCTCAATTCAAATTTCTTGCTCGACCATCCATTTCTATCCCAGATTATCTCGAATCTAGTCCAATTCTACTGGATACCATTCTATTTCAATTCAACTCAATTTCCACTGAACTGCCTTCAATTCAATTTCAAATTTGTTTTCACAAATTTCTATTTAATTTGTGTTTATTTCAAACAATCTTACCTGGGAGTTTCAAATAGCTTTGCCTTTTCAAAAAATCAAATATCCCTTTGGAATATCAAAACAACTTGGTTTCTCAAAATAATTCAAAAACAAAATCTTTGGTAGTAATCTGTCACTTACAAACTCGAAAATGAACACCGATGATGTCCGGATCAACATCGGAATTTATTTTCCAGCTATCGAAGTGAGTTCAATACTATAGCACTTTCAAAACCCATTTTTAAACATTTTCATTTTGAAATTCATTTCAAAATATCCCTTTTCAATGCTTGTAGCAAATTTAAAATCTCCCAGGATTTTAAAATTCACATATATTCAATTTAATTCCATTTACAACGCTTATTCAAATTTTAGCAATTTTAATTCCAATTCTGAACTTAAATTCAGATTTAATTCATCTGATTTCATATATTTCACTTATATGAATTTTGATTTGTTATTTACATAACCATTTCACATTTTATAATCTTATTCGATTATAATCACAACCAACACATCCAATATACTATAAAAATTTCAAATATCTATACTTTGCTTATATTAAAATATAATTTGGGTAAAATTATTTCATTTACCCTTTTTTCAAAACATATCGTGTCGACCCATCGTATTCAAGTGTTTATAAACTCCTATCGATACAGTGGATCAAACTGATCGACTAGAACTCATAAACGACTCAACCAATAAATCTCCACGGTATAAAATCATTTTATATAAAATAACAAATACGTTCACTCTTATATATACACTCAAACTCGGTCAAGGGCATTACTAACCCCATCTCTACTGAGTCACGCCACAGAGCCAAGGTAAATCACCTAACCTTCAGCTCTGATACCAACTGTAACTATTCGGTAATTGTCGACCCTTGATGTTCGATATGTGTTGTATATCGGATAATCAAGGTCGTCTTTTCCCGGGTCGTTACATATATAAAATAAGCATTGAAAATATATTTATAAGTTATAAATTTATATAGAAAATAGCTTTACAAACATATATAGGTTTAAATAATTTAGTAATAGGTTTAAAAGAATAATTTATCATAATATATTAATCTAAAGTTAAAATTACATATATAATAAAATTATATAGTTTAAAATAAATAAATTATAAGTAAAATCTTAAATAAGCATTTTAATACATTTTTACTCAAAAAAATCATTTTAAAACATATAATTTAGAATTTACCAATTTTAAGTGTAAATCTTTAAAATATGAATATAAAATATAAGATCTTAAATTAATATTATTACAATCAAATTTTCCAAATCATTTTAATTCAAAAACATGACCAACGGTGTCCGTATATAGTTTTCTACCATATGGTCAAGTGATACAGATATTTATCATTTCAACCCGTAATTTATAAAATTTCTACGGGTTTATCATTTCAACCCGCAATCCCAAATTCAGTAAAAATCGTTCAGGTCTATTATTTCAACCCATAACGATTTTTCCCTAATCTAATTTCCGTTCGGGTATGTATCATTTCAACCCTTAGTGATTTTCCTAAACTAGGAGTATATATGATTGACATAGAAATGTGTTTATTTTATGCTCTTATTTCTTATCTTTTGTATATAAATAAATATTACTTGGGTATTGTTTTGTTACTTTTACAGATATTCCAACCCAGCCCGCATGCAACCAGAAATGTAGAGAAATAGAGTTCAATTTGCTGTGTATTTGCATTTTGAAGAATTGTAGATGAAGATATCACATCTAGTTGCTGCTGGACAAGAAAAGGATTGATAACAAGGCTTTGCACATCACAAATCAATGAAGAAGTGTCAAGGAAGCAAGAGGAAAAGAGAAAAGGCCCAAATTTGCTTTATTTATCTAAGGCCCATTTATGTTTCTCATTGTAAACTAATTAGTGATGTAATGACAAGGCCCAGTTATCATTAGGGTTAGGGTTAGGGTTTGGTTATCCCCTATATATACCCTTGTAATGGCATTGTAGCCACCATCCTATCCTATATCCCATTTTCTATTTCTAATAAAGTTTCTAGTTCTTCTTCTTCTTTTTATTTTCTGCATTTTTTTCTATTTCTTAGCAATTAGTGTTGTCTACACGATTAGATTCGGTAGAACACTATTTGTATTTTGCATTTCTTTTCATTAGTGATTGACCGTCTGATTAGATTCAGCGGTAATCCTAATTTTATTTCTTGTTGTTATTTATATTCTGCACTTTTATTTTCTGTATTTTAATCGCGTTCATAGGTTAAATTGGATTTGATTAGATTTGAATTTGATTTATAGTTTCATTGCTTTTCCATTGAAATTGTGATTTGATCGTCGGTTCAGTTAGATCTGTTCTGAATCAAATTACAGTTTTAATTTTGTTTTGTTTTGCAAAATCAACCTCCCGCTTCGTCTAACTCGCCCAAGAGATTAGATAAATAATTGATTTAATTCACCTCCCTGTGTTCGACCTGTATGCTACACACCTGTATGCTTGCAGAATTTAATTTAAATGTCGCGCTTTTCTAATTCATAGACTAGCGTCGATCAAGTTTTTGGCGCCGTTGCCGGGGAGGTAACGATTAAATTTCATTATTTATTTAATTTCTGATTCGTGTTAGTTTTTATTTTATTTTTATTTTTATTTTGTTCCCTTGTGTATATATATAAAAAAATAAAAATAAAAATCTAGCCAAATTTACTTGATTCTATCGCCCTTTTCTCATCTATTTCTTTCCATACAATCTTTCCCTTTCTTCCCTGACAAGTTCTGAAATAGTGTTAAAAAAAAAAACAATTTTCCTTTGCTTTTCTTTTCCCTTCCTTCTCTGTTGCAATTCTCAAAAACCATCTTCTCTTCATCACAACCTTACCACCATTCAGACTCAGACACACCAAACCTCCCCCTTCCACAAACGCCAATCACCACACTTTCTACCACCGACCTGAACACCATCAATATCATCTACACAAAAACTGCAGAAAGCCCCTGCAAATTCGACACCATCCACCTGAATTTCACGCACACCCTCATCTTCATACCACCATCAATCAACTCACTGCGTTACTGTAACGACCCAGAAAATCTGAACCAATTTAAAATTTTTAAATTGGCTAAAATAATGGATTTTAAATATTTAAAATAAATATTTTAAATAATGGCGATGAAAACTGAGTTTGAATCGACATTTGAAAACAAATATAATTAATTATAATTATATAGAATTGAAAATGGCGCGGTAGTTCGATAATTCGATTTCAAACTTCAATTGAATATACCGGGTGCAAAACAATCCGGATTTTAGTGAAACCAAAAGTATTTAAATCTGTTAGTGAATATCTTTCTAACGAATCCGACCAATCGAAATTTGATAGCGGGAATCAAAAGATATGTCCAGTTGAAAATTCTGAATAGTCGCTATGGAATTCAGGCCCTTAAAAATGGACATTTTGCAAACGACCTCTGATTTCGACGAAACCACTTTTGTTGGATCCGCAGTGTCAAGTAATTGATAGATTCCAAATTTCATAATTTTTCGAATCAATATGTGAGCGTGGCAAAGGAAAACGCGTTTGACCAGTTTCTGTTGAATTTAATCGAATGGAAATTGGCCATTTTTCAAATGGTCTCAGAATTCGACGAAACTAGTTTTGTTAGGACCGTATCGTCAATACGAAGCTAGAAAATATTTTTCTGGAATTTTTCTAGTTAGTATGTGACCCCGGTAATTTGAAATGTGCGTTTAAATTGAATTTATAAAGTACACTTTAACTTCAACGGAAACTGATTGTAACGATCAAATCAGCTTGCGATACATATCTCATTGTGTTCGGAATGGGGGTAAAACGCTATGGACGACAGGCGGTGAGCCTCGTTTAGAGGTCGCATGTAAAAGTCAACTTTTTGAAAAATAAAATAATTAAAATAAATTTTAATTCCCCCCTCCCTCCTTTATATCCTTTCTGCCCCCCCCCCTTTTCAAAATTCAATCGCTCAGGAAAAAAAAAAGAAACCCTAAACCTAATCGATCGCCGAGCCACCGCCGAACCACACAACCACCACCGCTCCGCCCAGTTCGAGACCGACCGCCATCCTCGTCGAAGGGATCCCCGCTTCCGCCCGCTCCTCCCTCCATCGCGAGCGAATCGAGCAGCCCCGAGCCGCCGCCTCGAAGCCAGAAGCCCTCCGACGATCTGCGAAAACCCCCCCCTCTGTAAGTATTTTGTTTTGTTATTTTATTTTTAATGATTTTTTTTAAAAGTAAATACTGAGTTTTTTTTTAAGATTTTTAAACTGAATTTTAAAAACAGTTTTTAAAAGGAATTAAAAACTGAACTGATTTTTTGTAAAGGGATTTAAAACTGAGTTTTTTTTTAGATTTTTAAACTGAATTTTAAAAACAGTTTTTAAAAGGATTAAAAACTGAATTGATTTTTAAAAGGATTAAAAACTGAATTGATTTTTAAAAGGAATTAAAAACTGAACTGATTTTTTGTAAAGGGATTTAAAACTGAGTTTTTTTTTTAGATTTTTAAACTGAATTTTAAAAACAGTTTTTAAAAGGATTTAAAAACTGAACTGATTTTTTGAAAAAGGATTAAAAACAGTTTTTTTTAAAGGATTAAAAACTGAATTGATTTTTAAAAGGATTAAAAACTGAATTGATTTTTAGAAGGTTAAAACTGATTTTTTTTATAAAGTAAAAACTGAATTCTAAAAACTGATTTTAAAAAAGTATTAAAACTGATTTTAAAAAGTATTAAAAACTGATTTTTAAAATGATCTATAAACTAATTTATTTTAAGATTTAAAATAGAAGGAGATTAGAAATTTAAAAAGAAAGAAAAATCAGATTTTTATATATTGAAAGTAGAAAGAAAAATCAGATTTTTATATATTGAAAGTCGAAGTAAAAATCAGATTTTTATATATTGAAAGTCGAAGTAAAAATCAGATTTTTATATATTGAAAGTCGAAGTAAAAATCAGATTTTTATATATTGAAAGTAGAAAGAAAAATCAGATTTTTATATATTGAAAGTCAAAGTAAAAATCATATTTTTATATATTGAATAGCATAGTAAAAATTCGATTTTTACATGTGTAGAGAATACGGGCGAAAGCGACAAGAAGGCGAAATAGGCGAAGATTTCTATAAAGGAGGAGTCGTAGTTGGATAGCTATTGGTGAGATTTCTGATTTAAAAATATTATATATGTGTGAAGTAAAAGTGAATTGCTATATATAAATATATATATACGCCCTCGTCCACAAACCATGGACGATATTTATTGATTGAAATTGTTGTGATAATTGGTTGATAACGAATGGTTGTTTGGGATTGTTTGTGATTGATATTGGTTGATTGAGGTTGAAAAATACCCATTGTGGTTGAAAAATATTTGGTTGAAACCACATAGGATTAGTTTGTGGAAATGAAATAAATATATACATGCCGTCTGCGTGCGAACTAGATGCATGATCCCCATTGTCAAAAACCGCGAGGTTTTAAGGTAGAGCGAGGAGCCGTACTAGGGACGGTGCCGGTTTAACTACCCTGCCGTTATGCTGCCGAAATTTTGAATAATATTCGTGTGTTTGAATTATTTTCATATGCTTAAACTATATTTATTCATTGTATAGAAAACATTCATGTGTTGAATTGATATTCATTCGTTGTTTAGAAATTCATGTGTTGAATGGTATTCATATTTTGAAATAAATTATTCGATAATAAAAATCACATTTTTATCTATATATAGAAACTATAGAAAACCTTCATGTGTTGAATTGATATTCATTCGTTGATTAGAAATTCATGTGTTGAATGGTATTCATATTTTGAAATAAATTGTTCGATAATAAAAATCACATTTTTATCTATATATAGAAACTATAGAAAACATTCATGTGTTGAATTGATATTCATTCGTTGATTAGAAATTCATGTGTTGAATGGTATTCATATTTTGAAATAAATTGTTTGATGATAAAAATCCTATTTTATCACCAACTTGAACTATATAGAAAAATAGTGTTTTTGAAATGAATTGTTTTACAATAAAAATCACATTTTTATTGTATACATAAATCGTTGAAATGTAAAGTGTTAAAAATAGCCACTTGTTCAAAATAAACATATATGAGTTGAAATATTCATTAATTAGCTAATGAAATGATTTGCACCTATTTATGTAACATTAGAATGAATGGTGTTTTTAAACCAAATAGAAATCAAATATGAAGTTGAATAGAAAATGATAAATGATAAGAACTGTATATATATGTACATGTATATTCATTGAACAGGTTATAGCAAAGGGGCTAGAGAAGAGGAATAAAATTTTGTGCCCGAAAAATAGGTACACATTTACTGATTTGTTTGGGTGATGATTTTGAGCCTGTTGGCTAGCCGCTTGGCTTTTTCTTTTTCTTTTTGAGATTAGAAGGACCGGGAACGCTATTTGCGATTTCCCGATGCTCCCAGTGCAGGGGAGGTTATGGCGAAATTTTTCCAAAATTTAAGGCGTTAGAAAAATATTTGAAGTGAAAACGATATGGAAAGCATTGAATGAACTATATTTATATAAATATATAAATATAAATAAAATTTAAACGAAACGAGGTCGTGCAGTTCGTATTTTGAAACCGTGATTTCAAACGACTAGTACGGGAAATCCGACCATTGGATTTTCCCGAAACCTCAACCGTCGGATTCGCCTTGGAATAATCTTTCCAACGGCACCAACCTTGTAAAAATCCAACGGTTGGATTGTCTGGAATGTTTAATTCAAATTTGAAGAAAAACAGCGCCAGAATCGATTATATTTGTATATAAATATAAATAGAATTATATTTAATCGAATAACGACGCTGCAGTTCGTATTTTGAAATTGAAACTTCAAACGATAGTACCGGGAGATCCGACCGTCGGATTTTCCCGAAACTGGAACCGTTGGATTCGTTTTGAAAAGACCTTTCTAATGATGTAAATTTTGTGAAGATCCAACGGTTAGTTTTTCAGATATGTGTAAATCAAATCTGAAGGAAAATAGCGCCACGGCCGCGTTATGGCCCGAAGCGTCGTTTTGAATATATGGGCTATTTTAAATTAAATAAAAATAGCGATAAATAGTTATAAAATATCATAAGCAATATGGAATGGAAATAAACTGAATTTGCTTGATTTATGTAGCTTTTGATGGTTGAATGTGTTTGGTGTGAAAATTACATTAATGAACACCATTGGTGTTGTCGAATAATTTAACCATTGAAATAAATCGATTTGAAATTCTAAATATAGGTGAATTATTTGGAAAGGCCGAGTTAATTCTCATTTCGAATAATCGACCGACGATTGAAATTCGAAGATGAAGACGATGGTCGAAGACCGGAGATCTTCACCTCGTTTGGATGGTAACCGAGGTCCTGATTGGGAGGCATCCCGAAGTATGGATAATGAGTGGTGATCGTCCAGACGTACGTGGTGGTTGAAGGGTTTGCGAGGTATTTAGTGCCTCCGGTTTCGTTCAGACCCAGAACGGACTTGTAAATGGACTGTGTGTCTGACATTGGAGTTTATTCTGTGTTGATTGATTTCTGTTAAATATACATCTGTTTGGCGGCGGAGAATTTATTCTTTTGCTTAACGCCCTTCTCTGAGACGTACGAGCTCAGAGGTTGTATATCGATGGACATCAATCGCATGGCGTGAATTGCCTGTGTGGCATGCTAAGATGCAGTGATCAGGACTTCTGTTGAAAAGCAAAGTCTTGTAGTGATGATCAAAGCACCGCCTGTGTGGCGTAGCTTTGTGTATAACGTGAATTCGCGAGCCTCACATCCCGGTATGAACCTAAAACGGGAGAAGGACCTCAGGGAGGGCATGCGTTTCTTTCTAGCTAGGGTGGTGTCAGTGACCTACCAGCCCTGACATTTATATACTTTTCACCTATGTGGTTGTTGCTGTTGCGAGGCGCCTCGGTTTGATCGGACGATCCGGGTCCGATGGAGTCATTCGTTGGCTCATTTACACCCCAAAGGGTGGGGAAACGCATTGTTCAGGCATTTTAATCCACATCGGTGGACCGGCCCTGTCGCTCCAAGGGCCCACCTGAGTCTGGGTCCTGAGGCTCGGGCTAGACAGTCTCGAATTCGGTAAGGACTATCTTTTGCCTTGGTTCATGACGGAAATCCAATTTCCAAATACGACATCGTGCGGTTTTGATTGTATACCTATATATGGCGACATAGTGGTATGGGGCATTAATGCCGTCTATGATTGATAGTTATGATTTGAAATTGTTTTCAAAACATATAAACACTAGCAATAATATCAAATGCCTTTGTTTTATTCGTATCAAGCATATCTTGGCCGTTATAAGGTAAAAACTCTATCCTCCGGTTTGCGTTGCATTGTGTGATGGGAACTGAGTCTTATAACGACTTCATTTTTATAAAAAGCATAGCGATGTTTAAAAGAAAGAGTTGTTTTACTGCACTGGCAATCCAATGGAGTAAACCCGTTCCACGAAAGTGGCGTGGTCCTGTGATTAGCCATATTATATATGTGTTGAATGGATTTCTCATACCAGTCCCATGACTGACTCGTAGTTTGTTTCACTCTCAAACTCGGGTGCCCCTTTTTCCACGGGCAGCCTTGTATTCAGGTTTAGCTGGTTCTTTCTGGATAGCTGGAGCTGAAGATGGATTCTATCATTTATTTCTTTTTATGCTGTTCAGCTCCTATTGTACATATTTTGTTTATTTCCGCTGTAGACATTTATGTATAGCTGAACTGTATTTGTACTAAGTAAGATCCTGTATACTGTGTAACTCTGATGATTACTTTTATCCAGTATATTTTATTGTTCATTATCTGGTGTATTTATTTAATTTTGTTCTGCTATTATCTGTTTCTGTGTTATATTCCAAAGATAACCTTGTTTCCGTGAGAACGGGAATTCGGGTCGTCTCAGTTACTCAAAGCCGTCAACACCACGTTCACAACCAAACCACCTCGCTTACATCTACCTCCTCAGTCCTCAAACTCAATTCCCTTCACCACTACAAACCATCTTCATTCACCACTTTAAGACAAACAGTCCCGACAGTACTTCATCAATACAGCGTTACCCACCAGGAACTCCTCGCCCATCAACACCCTTTTGAACCATCCACCTTCTAGTTTAGCATCAACCCTTCTTCTCATCACTCAAATTCCCGTACCCTTCACCAAGCCATCTGCAAATAATCCACCACCGAACTGTACTGTACCAAATCCCATCAACATTACCTTTCTGCCTTCCTCAAATCTGTTGAACTCCACAAACTTCAACCTATACCTCATCATCTTAACCCAAATTTCGAAGGTCCAAAGCCCCAGTCGCCACCAATAATATATGAATTCGAGCAACTCTTAACACAACCCGATCCGAAACTTTCCACCATTTATATCGAACATCCAATTCGAAAACCCCGCAAGTTTCAAGATTGCTTCAAATCGAAACACCCAAACCCTGAAATCATCGAACGTCGTAGACCAACAACCAAATCCGTTCGAACATCTGAGTGAAATTAATAGATTCCGACTGAAGAAAAAAAAGAAAAAAAAGGAAGGTGGAAAAGTACTGACTTGATTTTGTGCGTATTTCTTTTCTGGGTTGCTATCGTTTTATAATTGGGGAGCGATTTGTTTCCATTTACCTTTGGCACGATTTGTCTTGAATAAAAAGAAAAGGAGGCGAGATATTTGTGAGGTGTGCTGCCTTCAGTGCTTAAGCGCATGGCACTTAGGATTGTTTTTAGTTTTGGTTTTTCTTGATTCGATTTGTATTGCACGTGTCCCTTACCCAAAAAAAAAAAAGGAAAAAAATTCTTTCTTTATTGTTATTGTTTCCTTTTAGGCTTAGTTTTTTTTATTAGTTAAGTTTAGTTTTGTTCACTTATTGATCTAATCTAGTCAGTCTTAGTTTAGCCTCCGTTTCAGTTTTTTTTTTCTTTTCTTTTCTTTTTGTTTGTTTGTTTCTTCTTTTCTTTTTTTAAAAAAAAAGGGAGAATTTTTCAAAAACAGGTACAGTTGAAATTTAAAAAAGGTGTTTAAACAGGAGCCCGAACCCGTGCCGCAGCGCAGTCAAGCAATTAATAGAAGGGGACAACAACAGAAAGCAGCGGACGATTCAAATGGGTTGGAGTGGTTGCACACCAAGTGGGGTGGGAATGCGCTAGCGCTACCAAATTTCACTGGAGGACTGCCGATCAAGGTGATAAATTTTTAAAACTCTACAGGTGCTCTGCAGCAAAGGAAAAAATATATATAGGAAATTGTTGTAAAAATCTTTTGCAGGGGCGGCAGCTTGAATGTAAAAAAATTTAATTCTGCAATTTCTATTTCTATGATTGCTCTGTGACTGAAACTTCTGAATTAATTTGGTGCGGACTAACATTTCCATAACTGAAATCTTCATTCTCATTGTTTTCAACAATAAAAATAGACGTTGCAAAATAATATAATTAAAAAGTGGTGTTTTGTGAAGTTGACTGTCTCGTATAATTGGATCGCGGATATATAGTAGTTCAATTTATTGAACTATTAGCAAAAGAGGTTGCATACTACCCGTAAAACATTGGTCGTATCCCTTAGTTTATACTATACGTGAACGACCATAAGACCCTCTTCCCCCTTCCAATTGAGTCAGTTAATTAATAAAGCACTACTCGACATTTTATATTATTTTGAAGTGAGATTAATTTATGTCTTACCCTGACTTCATTCAAATGTCTAATTCAAAAAAATCCTTGAGAGAAATGTGGGATAATAGTCGGAGTAGACGTCCTCTTGAAGAATATGAGTATGAAAGACAACTCATGAGGCAAAATTTTCCGAAATTTCGTGAGCCTAATGCCAACAATTTTCAAATTTCTTCAAATGACCAATGTTTTCAAAATCAAAGTTATGATCGAAATGACGACTTCAATTCAAATTTCAATAATTTCGATTATGGACCACACCTACATCAAAACGATTTTGAATCCCAATATAGCTTTGATCCACATCAGTATGGAGTTGGAAACCAATTCGAAAATAATTTTGGATATGAAAATGATTTTCAAATCGATCAAAATCTTCAAAATAATGACCCATATCCACAACTTGAATATAACCAAGATTGCAATTTTCCCTCGAATTTTAACAGTTTTGGTTACGAACATAATTTTTATGATCAAAATGATTTCCAATATCAAAATGAAAATTCAAACAACCACCACATTGGAAGTAATTTTGATTGTGAAATTGATATGGATTATAATTTTGAAAATCAAGAAATCCAAAACGAGAGCTCGCAAATCAACGATTTTGAAGAATACCATCTTAACGTTTTCAGAGAGAGGGTAGAAAGGCTAGATAGACAGCTAAATGAAAAAGATAGAAAGATGGATGCACTTCTTTGTTTAATGACAACTTTGAAAGAACAGCGAGAGCAACAAAATCAAATTCAAGCATGTGATGAATCAGAAAATAGTCCATTCTTTACTGACATTGAAAATTTTCAAACAACAACTTTCGAAATTGAGAATGATGATCTAAATGAAGTTGTTCAAAATTCAATAAATGATTTGGATTTCGATTCTTTTCAAAAAGATTTAAGCTTGGATTTTGATCTTCCTCTTTCAGACTGTGAAAAACTTGAAAATTTTGAAATTGAACCAAATGAAAATGTTGAATTTTTCAATTCAAATTTGGAAATGGATTTTAATAAACATGAATTCTTTGGATTATGTGAGGATGAAAGCCTTAATTCTGACCCCAATCCCGACAATCATTTGATTCTGACCCCAATCGAAAAGCATGGCACTCTTCCGTTGGCACCCAAGGCCAATTATTCTGAACCTTCCAAATCTCCGTCTTTTTCTAATGTCGGCAACCCCGACGAAATCTCTTCTTCTAATATTGGCAATACCAACCATTCATCTTCTATACCTTTACCTCCCTCACTTCCCTTGTCGACACCCTCTTCTTCGAATGACCAAGATTCCAACATAGGACAGGTCGACAAGGTAGAAACCGTTGTTGATGACACGCCACGTTTACCATTTCAGGAAGTCTCTCATACTTCAATTGACGTGTCCCCATTAGCTTTCGAAGAACTTTTCGAAGATGAACTAAAACTTTTGAATGACGAGGATGAAGTAGAATCAAGCCACCAATCCAAGTTTGAAAATTTTGATTTTGAGTATTCAAATGAACTTGAAATTGTCAGTGTCGATGATACGTTGTCCAGAAATGAAATTGAGAAATGTGATCACATAGTCTTGAACAACACTCAGAATTTAAATTTCACGATTGCAACTGAGTTTATATACGATCACAAATTTTTGAACAATTACACTGACAAATTTGTTGAGCACATGAATTATTTTTGGAATGTTAGCTTGATTGAAAAACTTCATGTTAGGACGACCCTGAACATTCATTTACTGGACTATAAATCGAGGTATAAAGATGAGATGGTTTTCAAAAATCTTTGCTTATTAGAAAACATGCCTAGACATAGTGGGAATGGGACTCATAGGGCTAGAACCAAGTGTGGGGGAAAGAGATGGTGGCATTCTTTGCATCGCGTTCACCGTAAACACATATATCATTGTATATATAATCCATTCCTACATATAGCTAAACTGCATTTCATTCTTCAAATAATTTTGCATCTAATCCTTCTTTGGGTTCGATCTTTCAAATTTAGGAAACGTTCACAGTGTGGACACTGTTTAGTTCTAGTGTGGGGGGAGTCTGCATTGCATTCATTTTTATTTTTCTTTATTTTTTCTTTTTTATTTTCATGCATTTAAATAGGACCCTCATGCATTTTAGATCGTAGTAACATACCACCATTTTTTTTTTTGGAAAATACGACTCATTTTCAATTGATACAACAAAATAAGTTTACAATTTTTAGCCAGTTGATAGTATTTTTCTCTCTCACTTAGATCGAATAGGAAATATAATGAAAAGTTTAATTTTGAGGGATAATAGTGTAACCAGTACACAGGGAGATTCTTAGGTGATGGCCATGAAATCTATTCTATATTGTAGACTTTGTTTAAATAAGTGGAGAACTTAAAATACTTATATTGGCTTTTCAAATCTTTAAAACTAAGTTGTGTTAAGTTGAATTCGCGTAACTCTCTTTTGTGCTTATATTTTCGATAATAATAATAATAGTATTCCAAGGGTATCCAACATTGCTTGTATATCGAGCGTTGGTGTGCAAACCCGCCAAGCTCTATCCGACACGTTGTTGACAAAGTCAAAGTTGGAATATCTTGGTCTCATTTTATGAGATTGGACACCTAAGGATTACTGACACGTTGTTGACAAAGTCAAAGTCGGCCTGCACAATCCGCCAAGCTCTTTACCTACTCTCCGTTAGTCCGCGAGGCAGTGCATGGGTGGTAAACCTTGGTCTTTTTAGTTAGGTGTATGTACTTGAACATAAATTTTAAAATTTTATAGAATAAAGAATAAGCGATGATGCCCAAACATTTCTTGACCTTATTGATTCGACTAGCCATACATGAGAAAATTAGAATACCACTTTGCAAACTGTGCCAAGCAAACTAAGAATTTATTTCATGGCTGCACTATGTTATCGACCGAACCAACTGGCCAAACTGGAATTTAACATTTGAAAACTTGATTTATATTGAAAATTTGTGACAAGTTGAGGTATCTAAAATAAAATAAACTGACTAGAAATTGTTAATTTAATTTGTTGTACCACTTCAGAAACAAGTCGTGTTTTCATTTTTCGTTTTTATTTGCATATGTCCATTGCATTCATGTAGTTTCATTAGAATCATAGCATACTGCATTTGGATTTTGCGGGTAGTATCCGCTGAAAACCCTCACGAGACACCACTCGTCCTACTGGGGACACCTAGAGGTTTAACGGCTTGTTGCATACGCTCAATGCAATCGTGTTTCCTACGAAAGTGTGACCTACCTAGTTAGTTGTTCATTTTTGTTTTACTCGAGGACGAGTAAAAGATAAGTGTGGGAGTATTTGATTGACATAGAAATGTGTTTATTTTATGCTCTTATTTCTTATCTTTTGTATATAAATAAATATTACTTGGGTATTGTTTTGTTACTTTTACAGATATTCCAACCCAGCCCGCATGCAACCAGAAATGTAGAAAAATAGAGTTCAATTTGCTGTGTATTTGCATTTTGAAGAATTGTAGATGAAGATATCACATCTAGTTGCTGCTGGACAAGAAAAGGATTGATAACAAGGCTTTGCACATCACAAATCAATGAAGAAGTGTCAAGGAAGCAAGAGGAAAAGAGAAAGGGCCCAAATTTGCTTTTATTTATCTAAGGTCCATTTATGTTTCTCATTGTAAACTAATTAGTGATGTAATGACAAGGCCCAGTTATCATTAGGGTTAGGGTTAGGGTTTGGTTATCCCCTATATATACCCTTGTAATGGCATTGTAGCCACCATCCTATCCTATATCCCATTTTCTATTTCTAATAAAGTTTCTTGTTCTTCTTCTTTTTATTTTCTGCATTTTTTTCTATTTCTTAGCAATTAGTGTTGTCTACACGATTAGATTCGGTAGAACACTATTTGTATTTTGCATTTCTTTTCATTAGTGATTGACCGTCTGATTAGATTCAGTGGTAATCCTAATTTTATTTCTTGTTGTTATTTATATTCTGCACTTTTATTTTCTGTATTTTAATCGCGTTCATAGGTTAAATTGGATTTGATTAGATTTGAATCTGATTTATAGTTTCATTGCTTTTCCATTGAAATTGCGATTTGATCGTCGGTTCAGTTAGATCTGTTCTGAATCGAATTACAGTTTTAATTTTGTTTTGTTTTGCAAAATCAACCTCCCGCTTCGTCTAACTCGCCCAAGAGATTAGATAAATAATTGATTTAATTCACCTCCCTGTGTTCGACCTGTATGCTACACACCTGTATGCTTGCAGAATTTAATTTAAATGTCGCGCTTTTCTAATTCATAGACTAGCGTCGATCAATATACAACATAACAAATCATCACCTATCATCAATCATATCATAGTCATAAATATTTAGTGCACATACATGTCATATGAATATCGTTCACATATGAAAGTGCATATTTTAAACAAACAATTTCTACTGGCAATACTATACATTTCATAACAGTTCATTTAGGTTATCTAACATCTATGAAAGAATGTGAGTCAGGTATGAGGTAAACTCAGCTTTCATGGCGCAGATTAAAAAGACAATAGATGAATTTATACAGAATTGAAACGATGACTTCCATGCATGGTTCAGAATAATTTTAGCTCGACGATCGCTCAATATTATTATTTTTTCATAAGAGGAGGCTAAGGAATGTCTCAAAGGATTGGTAAGGCTACTGGGTTTCAGAACGATCTTTAAACTCAACACCAAACCAACTTAAAATATAAACACAACATTTACTTTTACAAATATTATATATATTTATATATATATATATATACAGATACGAATGGTAAAATCATAACATATATATAATTCAAGTTCAACACACGCCAAAATATTTTATAAATTTATGTATTATGTAATGCATCAAAAACTATATATATAAAATAAATATACAGTGCAAACTCACACACAAAATACATTAGAACCATTGTATGCATACATATACATTGCAAGAAATATATATATATATATATATATATATATATATATATATACACACACATTTTTTTTTAACAAATAAATTTTCAAAACAAACTCAACACAAATATACGCATACACAATGTTGTACCCACACCATTTCACATGCAAGAAAACACACCTAAAGCTTGTATATTATAGATTATATATATAACATATATACATACATATAAATTTTTCCTTAAAAAAAAGGTTCAAAACAATACATTTATTATTATAAAATATAAATTTTTATTACATACACAGAAATACAATCGTAGTTACACACAATATTATAAAATACACACTCCCTACAATAAATATACGCATACAGTATGACTCACGCACCACACACTAGAAAAAAAAACACTACACAGAACCCACACATGCACACAAACGGGAATGCACATACACAATACATTATGCCACACACACAAAACAATACACAAAATCAATTAAATATATATATACCTTCGCAAACTATATATTATATATAGACAATCGTTAAAAATATATATACGTACATATAAATAATAAAATTCAACAAAAACATATAATTCATTTATATGTACACGCACTGAATATATATATATATATGTATATATATTTTAAAATCAATACACACACACCACTATTTCAAAATTCAATATATATATATATATATATATATATATATAAATCAACACACACAAAACTATTATATATATTATAAAATTTAAAATACACATACAAATATCACCCAAGACACCACATAATCAATATATACACACGCATGGAACAAGTATTACACATATAGCACACACAAACACAATTACATATATAACTACATATTACAAACACACACTTAACATACACAATCAACACTCCAAAACATTTGATGTTATAAAATATGTATAAACACTCAGAAATCAATAATTTATCATTATATTATCTACTAAATTAACGTTAATCTAAAATAGAATAAATTTCAAATCAAAATGAATAAACTCGATTTAGATTTTTGGAAGTGCAAATATTATTTACTATCATAAATTATTTTTTTTTAACCCGTAAGAATGAAGGGTTGAGTCATGTCGGGTCAACCAAGTCGTTAATGCCATGTCAAAAATAAGAGGGGTTTAACCATACTACCATGTCGTGCCATACTAAGGCGTTCCAAGAAACACAAGCCAGCCATGTCGGCCTCGTATGTGATATTAAACCGGCGTAGCGACATGGAGGAAAGTCGCAATGGTCTTCACACCATAAAGCTGTATCAATCCGCGTCATGAGGTCATGTCACAGGGGACTAAGTCATGCTTGGTCCAAGGCATCATATCGTTCACACTATTGAAACCCTAAAAGGAAAAGCCGGGACCAAGTTGTGCCGTTCTACGACATGTAGCGATATGTATAAGCCGTTTTGAAGTTTTGTCGCGCCTCACTTATAAGCATTAAAGCTAGATTGAGTCGTTGCTCGACATGGCGTATAACGTGCCACGAGTTCAAGGCGCCATGGAACATAGGTTCGTACGATAATCGGCCATGCCGCCCTACCCCCATACTGTTCCATGGCATAAAGGATTGGTCGCTATTCTAGATCCAAAGCCAGACTATGTCGCAATTTACCCACGCTGCATCCAACTATCATCCGAGCGACTTGAATCATACCAAGGAAGTGTCGCAAGCTCAAGGCGCCGGAGTTAACCCGCTATGTGATATAAATCATATCGTTCGCGACACAAGTTATAATGAAGACCCAAGTCATGTCGGCCGCGACATGAGTCATGGCGTGTTTTCCAGATAATTACGAAACTGCCACCTGGTTGGGAAAACTCCTATAAATACCCCCCACACTTCTTCATTTGGGGGATCGAATCTTGAGGCTACGAAGTGCTGTCAAAAATATTCTTGAGCAATCCTAACATCCATCCAACACTCTAAATCAAAGTCTAATACATCGATCATGATCTCCATCAAGTGGATCTAGAGGACTTGAGAAGTGAAGATTAATTAGAAGAGCCTATACTCAAAGAGGAGATCTACCAATCTTTCATCATCTCCATAAAATCTCCATGAATTTACATCCTTCTTCATGGATTTGCATGCTTCTCCATCATTTCTAATAGATTGCAGTGTGATTTGTGTATGTAAGAGGGTAGTAATATTGTAAGAGAGAAGTTAATCTTGTAATCTTCATATTGATAATGAAATTATTTATAAAAGTGGACGTAAATCCTTATTGGATTGAACCACTATAAACTTTGTGTCTTCTACTTGCATTTGGATTGATTGTGTGGCTCCATTAGTTCATTTTTTGCGAGATCTTACCTTTAAACTTTTGGTGTTTGCCCAATTTTGGGGCAAACATTTGGCGCCCACCATGGGGCCCGATTGCTAATCCATTTCTCGCTCTCTTACAAAGTAGAAGGCCTTGCATTGAGGTTTTGATTACGCTCCGACTATCTAAGTTGTCCAAGTTGAAATACTCATCTCGAAGGTCATGGGCAAGCCAGGAAGACCATCAAAGAAAACTACAAGTAAAAGCGTTGAGGATGTTGACAATACCGTGAACACGGAAACACTCCACCTACTACCCAGTTCGAAGTCAGCGAAAGCTCTAAAGCCGGAGCCGCCATAACTAGAAGGGAGTTGGATGAAGTGGCAGCGGGATTGACAAGTCAGATGAATGTTGCAAATGAAGCCATGATGAAAAAACTTGACACCATGTTTGCTATGCAAGCCGCAACGGATAAAGTTACGGTGAATGCAACACGTCCTAAAACTGCTAAGACCGCTCAGACGGAAGATACTGGATCTTCTTCCATAATCCCGAACCGAGGAAATTACGTCCAAGAGGTTGTGGACCCTAGTCATAAAGGAACAGAGCCGCATGCCCATAATCACTCTGGAAAAGCGACTCCTCGACAAGCGTTTGGTCCCACCAAAGGAGCACTTCCCCATGTGGGAAGTCAAGGACCTCGGAATCTGAACCGTGACCGTTTGCCTGGGCGAACATCCGGTAAAGAGGAAGGCGTCCGCCCCGTGGGCCAACTCAATGAGGAGGAGCGTATATCCGGAATGATCCGAAAGATCATGACGGAAGATCAAAAAAGGGTGGATGATGAGAAGGAATGGGGATTTGCTCCTACGAAAACCCCGTTGACAGAAAGAATAAAGATGGCGCTATATCCGCACAAATTCAAACCTCTGATCGTGCAAGCTTATAATGGGACTGGGGATCCCAACGTGTTCCCGTTTAAGTATGACCAGCACATGGACGGAGCACGAGCTACTGATGAGCTCAAATGCTTATACTTTCCTACTTACCTAGAAGGACTGGCTTCACTTTGGTTCACGAAGCTTCCACCAAAATCCGTAGATGACTTTGCCACCTTGGCCAAACTGTTCAGGCAGCAGTTCAGGATACAAACAACTAAGGTGCGCGATGTAATGGAACCGAATGAATTGGAACAAGGGCCAGGGGAGTCCATCAAATCCTTCCTGTCTCGCTTTAACGCAACGACATCCGAAGTTGGAAATTACGAACCATGTCTAGTCCTAATGGCCTTAAAAGGAGGTATAATTAAGAAGACCAAACTCGGGCGGTGGATCAAGAAAAAGAAACCTGCCACTCTCGAAGAAATATTTGATAAAGCAGAAGAGTACATAGGCGTGGATGAGGACCCAACCTACACCTTAGAAATTCCTAAGAATAACGAGCTGTCAGAGAAAGAAGACATGAATGTGCTAGGATGACAGAAAAGCATTGGAGGAAATCAGAAAAGGGGGAATGAAGGGAAGGATGTCCGTAGCAACAAAAAGCTTCGCTTCTTCAAAAATTCCGAAATGACGCCCCTTAAAGATACCATAGAAAACATTTGTATGGCGACCAAAGACACCGAAGTTTACCCAGAACCAGGAAAGTTAAGAGTCATTGATAATGCAATAAAGTCTGGAAGGTTCTGCCGGTTCCACAACCAGCCAGGTCATAGCACCAACGAATGCAGACACTTGAAAAGATTAATTGAGGAGCTGATAAAGAAAAACAGGCTTCAACAATACACGAAGAACTTCCAGAATGCTCAGAGCGGTCAAGACCAAAGAGCCTCTACGAGACAACCTAAACAGAATGAGAGTGCTTCGGTTGATGCTATACCAAGGATGATCATAAACACCATTTCAGGAGGCCCGTACCCGTTTGGGAAAAGCTGGGGCGACATGGTGAAGTATGCTCGTGAAGTGAAGGACCTTTCGAAGAATAGCGAACTCATGATCATGGATGAGGCTTTGTCAACAAAAATACCAAGAATCTTGCGTGACGATATCACATTTAAAGACGAAGATCCAATTGGAATCATAACACCTACAGAGGATCCAATGGTGATAACCATCGGTTTGGGCCCGGCCATAGTAAGAAGGGTGTTGATCGATAGCGGAGCATCTATTAATGTTCTCTTCATTAGCGCATTCCATAGGATGAAGCTTTCCATGAATGACGTGAGGGCCTGTCAGAACAAGGTCCATGGATTCACAGGTCAAGCTGTTCAACCAATTGGCGTTATCAGCCTACTGGTGGAACTCGGAGAAGGAGAGCAGAAAACCGCATTGGCACAGGACTTTGTGATAATTGATGAACCCTCCGCTTACAATGCCTTCCTGGGAAGGCCTACCCTCAAGGCATTCAGAATAATTATGGCTCTGTGGTGCCTCACTATGAAATTCCCAACAGAGAACGGAGTGGGCACAGTTATAGGAGATCAACAAGCGGCGAGAGAATGCTATTTGCTTGAGTTGGCAGAAGCAAGGAAGAAGGAACAGGAGCATTTGGACCCAATTGAGAGGGGCCGTACGTGATAAGCCAGAAATTTGCAGATGGCACATTTGGGCTAAAAACAACAGACGAAATCGAACTCCCTCGAGCATGGAATAGCGTTCACTTTCGCCATTATTTTGTTTGAAATTTCTTTTTGCATACCTTGCATTATATATACATCATGAATTGTACGTGTGTCATGCATTGTGAATATCGTACAAAAGGTTGTGCAAGTTAATGAAAGAAACTACTTTACCCGTCTAGAAGTGCGCATTTGCAAATTTTTATGTCAAACTGCTAAACATCGATTTTAGTTGCAGGCTTTTTAAGTAGATAAAAGCACATTCTAGATCGAATAAAGCTTGACGAATGCTATAGCACATATCCAACCGAGAAAGCTCAAACACCCGTTGCTCAACACGAAGCATTCTTGCATTTCATGACGAGAAGGGTATAAAATGTGAAGCCGTAAAACAAAGGGTATCAAGGACTCTAAACCTAAACAATGTGACATCTAAACTACAGACCAAAATTGTTAAAATTTCATCGTAAGAGCACATTCTTGGTAACAGAGTTCAAGCTTCTAAGTTCTAACGAGTCCCAATGAGAACTCGACAACTGAACGAAAGCCAAACCCCAGGAACAATGTGCCAGTTAACCCAAGACCTCCCCGAGGGGCTCCTGGTTCATCGCCGATGCCATTAAGATATGGCTGGATAGAGATACAAACACCGGGCTTTTAAACCAAAGACCTCCCCGAGGGGCACCCGGTTCAATTAGGTTTGTCCTTGGGCGTAGACAAATTTTTGAGGTTGATTTTGAAAACAAGAAAAATTGAAACTGTAACTTGATCCAGAACAAACCTAATTGAAACGATGATCAAATCAAAATTATCAATTGAAAAACAAATAAAACTATGAATCATATCCGAATCTAATCAAATCCGATTTGACCTAGGAAAGCAAATGAAAAGCAGAAATAAAAATTGCAGGAATAAAATAACAAACAGAAAAAGAAAACTAGGATTACCGCTGAATCTAATCAGATAGTCAATCACTAGTAAAAATAAGTGCAAAAGACAACTAGTACTCTACCAAACCTAATTGTGTAGATGGCACTAGTTGCTAAGAAAAATAAAAATGCAGAGAAATAAAAGAAAAGCTTTATTAATGGAGAAGAAGAGAATACAGAATACAGAATAGGATGGAGGCTACAAGGGTATTTATATGAGATAACCAAACCCTAACCCTAATTACAAATGGACCTAGCAATTTCAAGTAAGTATTAGGCCTATGTCATTTGGAACAAGTTCTAGGCCTTTTGTCATTTTCACTTGTAAGCCTCCTTTAATTTGAGATGTGCATGGCCTTTTTATCAATCATTTGCTTGTCCAACAGCAACTAGATGTGAGATTTTCATCTACAATTCTTCAAAATGTAAATATATAGCAATCTGATCTTCATTTCTCTACTTTTCTGGTTGCATGCGGGCTGGGTTGGAATATCTGTAAAAGTGACAAAACAATACCCAAGTAATATTTATTTATATACAAAAGATAAGATATAAGAGCATAAAATAAACACATTTCTATGTCAATCAAATACCCCCACACTTATCTTTTACTCGTCCTCGAGTAAAGCAAGAAAAGAAAAACTAAACTAGATAGGTCACACTATGACGGCACGCCCCGCACCAACCGACACATACTCCGAAAGTGTGTTGTACACATGTCCAGTTAGCACGGGACGGTCGCCAAAGAAAGGAAAGAAAGGAATGAACCAAACAAAGAACCTATAGAATGTCTCACAGCGCATAGAACAAAATATAATAATAACATACTTGACATAAAACAGTAGAGACAGTGCATAAGCTAAAAACTAGAACTAAGCATCATAGCAGCGGAAAATCCAAAATACGGCTTATTACAACTTCAAGAAACTGTCTCTAAAGCAAAAGCAAAATAAGGAAGGTACACTACTAATGCCCAAGTAGTGACCACCAACAACACAGGGAGAATATATGTAGATATCATACGTAGGAGCCTCCTGCTCGTCTCCGAATCAGCTACCCGTGCATCACCAGCTAACCTGTCTCTAGTCTGCTCGTGTGAGCACCCAGAGTAATAAGAAGAGACATAAAACTCTGGGTCAGACAAAAGTCTGGTATGAGCGATAAGCAGCTAAACAGAACAATAACAGGTATATTAAACCATACCTGAACCTGGGCCTGCAACCAAAGAGTTAGTACTATATACGGTACAATACTCTAGGATGCCACTAACATATGGTGTGTAAGCATACGGGGGTGGGGGTGTGCATGCCATAGTGATGGCAAGTAATCAAACATAGCAACCATCCTCACATCTCTCACTCAGTGCGTAAAGCATACGATGTCCATTTCTTCGATCACTAGACCTTTGAGGTAATGACGGAATTCGAATTGTACGACTACTACCACCACCAAGTCTAACCCTGTGGGACCATGTCCAAACCTTTCAAATGACCCCACTTCATTGGTAAGTAGCTCTTTAGTCATACCCAGGCCACTGTGGGCTTCAGAATTCGTCCACATACCTCCCATACATAGTGATCCAAAGTCATAGACATCGACAACCCCTTTGCACACGTCCCACAGCAAAATCCAACTCATGAAGTCAACTCGTTGTTCCCCATATGGATCCTGAGTCATAACTTCCAACTTGGACTACCTTTGCATCTCGGTTTATTGGTCTTCTCTCCTGTTCGGGTCGGTCGGTCAAGTACCTTTCATCCTGGTCGGTTTTCATCATCCCTGGTCGGTCGGTATTGCCCCCCTGGTCGGTCGAACACTTTACCAATCCTGGTCGGTCGTTGCCAAGGTCGGTCGGTCCTCCTCCATCATTCCTGGTCGGTCGTTCGACGTCAGGGTCGGTGCGTATTGCCCCCTAGTCGGTCGAGGAACTCGGGTCGGTCAAAAACCCCCCCCTGGTCGGTTATCTCCACCCCAAACCTGCACCATTTTAGCAAGCTATTTTCGCCTCTTGACGGCGTTTTCGACCAATCTAACACTTCTAATCAATCACAAAGCATACCATACAGTCATAGAAAAATAGAGAATCAACCACAAACACCAAAACAACAATTTAATCATAACAATATGGATCAAACATAGCCAAAACCCCATATTTTCCCTTACTCCCTCTTAATCATGTCTAAGCATATAATTAGCAAAACTTATCCAAATTAGCCAAATTTCATATCAGAGGTCTAAAACATTATTTAAGTATTTCTGAATATTTTTCCAGATTTTTAACATGCATAAATTCGCTAATTATCACTAATCACCCCTTAATCCCCTAAATTTTGGGATTAGCAAAATTATTCGAAATTAACCCAAATTCATATCAGAGACATAAAATGATGTTTTAGAATTTTAGCAATTTTTCTAGATTTTTCTGAGCCATAGTTTCGCTAATTTTCGTTAATTACCCTAATTAGCCATAATTAGTGAAAAAGCAAGCTAATCATTCACCTTAGCCAAAAAAAAAACTTAAATCTAAAATAAATCTCTGATTTGGTGAAGATTCCAATGCCAAACAACAGCTGTAATCTTAATTTGGTGTAGGTCTCCCTTGATTTGATGTTGCTAATCTCTATCTTCAACTTGCTAATGATTTGAAGGTGTTTTAGAGGTTGGAGGCCATTTTTAGGGTTTCTTAGAGATAAGTGGAGGCTAGAAAACTGAAATGAAATGAAACCTTAACTCATTTCAGCCTCCCCATAACCCTAATCCCGAAATGAGTTATGGGCCCAATTGCTAACTACCCGGTTTAGCCCAATTATGCAGTTTTTCACTTTCTAAACCTTGTTTCAGCCATATCTCCCAAATGGTGAGTCCGTTTTTCACATGTGACCACTCTACGGAAAGATAAACCATCATTCAAAGCCAATGGAAGTGGTTTCAGGTCAAAATTCCTTTCCAGTCAAAAGTTATGGACGAAACAAGATCAGCTAGGGGTAAAACGGTCATTTAAAAATCGGCAAATATCATGAACGTTGGAAATGACCCCAATAGTCGTTTCCCAAAGCCACATGACCATACGAATTCATATAAGAAAGAAATAAATATTCTACGATCCTCCGATGCGTAGAATGCGGGTTGTTACATTCTCCCCCCTTAAGAAATTTCGCTCCCGAAATTCCCTAACCAAAACATACAAGGGATCCCGCATGCCTATCATTCATAAAACAACAACCAAACATGCAAAACAAGCAAAACAAATCTATCTTAGCATGCGGAATAACTAAATCGCAAAGAAAATCTTACCAGGCAAAGAGTTCTGGATACGTCTTCCTAATGCTCTCCTCTGTCTCCCAAGTACAGTCTTTCTCGTTCTCGCCCCACTGAACCTTGACTAACTTCACCGCCTTCCTTCGAAGTTGCTTCGTATCGTCCCCGACAATACGAATCGGCTTGCGGTTCCCAACCGCCTCAGGTTCCACTTCGAAGTCCTCTAACTGATCAGGTGAAATAGTCATGTGTGGGTCGTGCATGAACTTCCTTAGCTGGGAAACATGAAATACGTTGTGAACTCCCGCCATCTTCTCTGGTAAGTCAACTCTATACGCCAAATTCCCAACTTGCTCGAGAACTGGGAATGGACCAACGAATCTTCGTGCTAACTTGCCTCTCCTTCCAAATCGAATCACGCTCTTTAACGGAGAAATCTTGACAAACACCAAGTCACCAACGGAGAATTTTAAGTTCCTTCTCCTCTTATCGGCATAAATCTTCTGGCTATCTTGGGCATCCTTCATTCGTTGTTCAATGATCTTAATCTTTTCTGAAGTTTCTCTTACCACATCCGGTCCAAGTACAAACTTCTCACCGGTCTCTATCCAACATGATGGTGAGTTGCACGGTCTTCCGTACAAAGCTTCATATGGAGCCATACCGATACTGGATTGGTAACTATTATTATATGTAAACTCTACTAAATGCAAATGGTCATCCCATGATCCACCAAAATCCAATATACAAGCTCTCAAGAGATCTTCCAATATACGATTCACCCTCTCTGTTTGACCGTCAGTTTGAGGATGATACGCGGTACTGAGATGTAATTCTGACCCTAAAGCTTCTTGTAAGCTCTTCCAAAATCCACTAGTAAACAACGGATCTCGGTCACTCACAATGCCTTTGGGTACTCCATGAAATCTCACTACCCACTTCATATACAGTTCTTCCAACTTAGCTGCAGTTCTGTTTGACTTAACTGGTATAAATCTTGCACTCTTGGTCAATCGATCTACAATTACCCAAATGCTATCATGTCCCGATTTAGTTCTTGGTAAGCCATCAATTAAATCCATTGAGACTTGTTCCCATTTCCATTCGGGAATTTCCAATGGTTGCAACAAACCACTAGGTTTCTTTTGCTCGGCTTTAACTAGCTGGCAATTCATGCACTTGGATATAAACTTCCCAATGTCTCTTTTCATCCCTTCCCAGTAGTAAGTCTGCTTCATGTCTCGATACATCTTGTTACCACCGGGATATATAGTTAGTTTTGAGTGATGACATTCTCTAAGCACTTCATCCCTTAAACCATTCACATTGGGTACAACTAATCTTCCATTCTTTCGAAGCCATCCTTCTCGATCAAGCCCATACAAATTCATCTCCTCACCATCGATACTCATCTTTAAGTTGGAGATGATTTCCAGTAGATTAGGATCGTCCCTCTGAATGGAGCCAATCCGCTCAATCAAAGCAGGTCTGATCGTCAAACTAGCTAACATCTCTAGATCTAATTCGCACTTTGGTCTGAAATCATACCCTGCAATATATTCCAGTTGCTTCCATTCAACAAACATAGCACTTAAACTGGCATGTCTCCTACTCAATGCATCGGCTACCGCATTATCTTTCCCAGGTGTATATGCGATATCAAAATCGTAGGAAGCTAAGAACTCTAACCATCTCTGCTGACGGAGATTCAAATCCTTCTGAGAGAAAAGATACTTTAACGATTTATGATCGGTAAACAACTCGAATCTTTCTCCCAAGAGATAATGTCTCCACATCTTCAATACAAACACGATCGCTGCCAATTCCAAATCATGGGTAGGATACTTTTTCTCATGCGGCTTCAATTGCCGACTAGCATAAGCTACTACCCTACCTCCTTGCATCAGTACAACACCTAGTCCGGTACCACAAGCATCCGTGTATACCGTCATCTCTTCGTTCCCTTTAGGAATGACTAACATTGGTGCACGCATCAACTTTTCTTTTAGACTCTTGAATGCATTCTCACACACTCCGTCCCAGAGGAAGGCTTGATTCTTCTTAGTCAACTGAGTCAACGGTGCCGCTATCTTGGAGAAATCTTGGATAAACTTACGATAATATCCAGCTAACCCCAAGAAACTTCTTACGTCTGTTGCATTCTTGGGCGTAGACCAATCCTGTACCGTAGCCACCTTTGCAGGGTCCACGGCTATACCATTCTCTGAAACAACATGGCCCAAGAATCTCACATCCCTCCTCCAGAAGTGACACTTAGAAAACTTCGCTTTCAATTGGTGTTTTCTCAGCACCTCCATCACTATCCTCAAATGTTCCTTGTGTTCTTCCTCTGTCCTCGAGTAAACAAGGATATCGTCCACGAACACAAGAACAAACTTATTTAGTTGGTCTCTGAATACTCTATTCATAAGATCCACGAAGTATGCTGGTGCATTGGTCAACCCAAATGGCATGACCAACCACTCATAGAATCCAGACGGCGTCCTAAATGCCGTTTTAGCTATACTATCAGCTGCTACTCGGAGCTGATGAAATCCTGTCGCGAGGTCCAACTGGGAGAACACTCTTGCTCCTTCCAGTTGATCAAACAAATCGTCTATCCGCGGTAGAGGATACTTATTCTTCCTCGTCACCTTATTCAACTCGCGATAGTCCACACACAAACGAAGGGAACCATCTGCCTTAGTGGCAAATACAACTAGTGCTCCCCACTCGGAAACACTTCTTCTACTAAATCCCTTCTTCAAAAGATTGCTTACTTGCACCCCGAGCTCTCGCTGCTCCCTTGGTGCCATACGACGATGTGGCATCACTATAGGTCTGGCATCTTTCACTAAATCAATACGGAACTCAATCTCTCGGTGTGGTGGAAGCCCGGTCACTTCCTCGAAGATGTCCGAATACTGGCCAACAACAGGAACTTCTGATAACTCGTCATGCGGGATGTCAAGGGAATTTAGAAAACTAGCCATAACTCCATCTCATGGTTGGCTACCCAACACTACCCTCCGTCCATCATCCGCTCTAATAGTCACCGAAGAACCCTCACAGTCCACCACTACCCCATACCTTCGGAGCCAATCGACTCCCAAAATAATGCCATACCTAGTAAAGCCCAAAACAAAGCAATCACAAACAAACACACATCCATGACTCGATAAGACCACATTACGACAAATCATGTTAAGGCTAGTCGAACCACCAATCGGGTTCATCACAGCTAATGGTCTATCGACTAACTCGGGTTCCAATCCCAACCTATCTACCAGGTCACTAGATATGAAGGAACGGGAAGCTCCGGTGTCAAACAAAACTCGAACAGGAACATCAGAAATAGAAAACATACCTTGAATGACGACTCCCTTTCCTTTCTCCGCCGCGGTTGGGGCATTCGACGAAGAAGGAACCGCACTAATATCATATGCTTTCACAATCTGATTCTCTTTCAAAGGTTGTGGACACTTGTCTTTATAATGTCCTACTTGGCCGTAGTTGAAGCACTTCTTTTCCGCTGGCTTGGCCCGACATTCCCTGGAATAATGGCCCTTCTTTCCACAGCTGAAGCACTCAACATCTCTCCTGCTTTTCTTCTGGCCATCCTTAGCTTGGTTCTGCTTTCTCTTACTCTGGGAGTTATTCTTGCCTCCACCACTTGCTTGCGGCTTTGGCCCTTCCGCAGATGCAGCAACAACCCCAGTCTTTGGCTTAGGGTAAAGACTCTCTAACCTCAAAGCTTTTCCAACAATCGATTCAAAAGTCTCATCGATGTGGTTAATAAGCCTTTCCCCCAAGTATCCATCCAAACCAGTAATGAACTTCTCATTCTTCTTCTCAGGAGTATCGATAAGAGATAATCCATACTTCGACAAAGTGTCGAACTCAGCAATATAATCCGATACTGCCCTACCATTCTGCTTAAGCTCCAAGAATTTCCGGAACAATTTTGACTTCTGAGCAGCTGAGATAAACTTGTCGCTAAAGCGAGCCTTAAACTGATCCCAAGTAACTTGATCTTCTGGTGTAGCTGTTCTAATAGCATTCCACCAATTCATCCCTCGCCCATGCAACTGACGAGACGCAAGCCTTCTCTTCATCGCATCCTCAATACCCAAGTCCTCGAAGATACGATCGCAACTATCTAACCAATCCTGAACATCCATGGCCGACTCCGTTCCATGAAACGGCTTCCCACCAAGGTTAGTGTAATCCTTACTCAGCTTGGCGAAATCGACCCTAGGCACTTGCACCGCTACACCACTAGCATTGGCAACATTAGGAGTCGCCCCCTGAATATCCACAAGCATATCTCTCATGAGGTTAGTAAACATAGCCACTCATGTCAGGAGCATTTCGATTATTGCCTCCTCTACCAGCATCTCTCGTACCTCGGCTCATCGTCCAATCTGTATAGAGAAACGATTAGCCATCTCCATAGTGGTACTAGTGCAGTGCAATGCGACTTCACTCTTAGACATATTAATACTATATATAGATATAGCTTTTGAAAACGAAAATAATCACAAATACGCGCTCTCATATACGTACTATCTCTCCCTAGTGTCTTTCCCTAGGTGAACTACGCAACCTAGAGCTCTGATACCAAGTGTGACGGCCTGCCCAGCACCAACCGACACATACTACGAAAGTGCGCTGTACACATGTCCAGTTAGCACGGGATGGTCGCCAAAGAAAGGAAAGAAAGGAATGAACCAAACAAAGAACCTGTAGAATGTATCAAACGCATAGAACAAAATATAATAACAACATACTTGACATAAAACAGGAGAGACAGTGCATAAGCTGAAAACTAGAACTAAGCATCATAGCAGCGGAAAATCCAAAATACAGCTTATTACAACATCAAGATACTGTCTCTAAAGCAAAAGCAAAATAAGGAAGGTACAATACTAATGCCCAAGTAGTGACCACCAACGACACAGGGAGAATATATGTAGATATCATACGTAGGAGCCTCCTGCTCGTCTCCGAATCAGCTACCCGTGCATCACCAGCTAACCTGTCTCTAGTCTGCTCGTGTGAGCACCCAGAGTAATAAGAAGAGACATAAAACTCTAGGTCAGACAAAAGTCTGGTATGAGCGATAAGCAGCTAAACAGAGCAATAACAGGTATACTAAACCATACCTGAACCTGGGCCTGCAACCAAAGAGTTAGTACTACATACGGTACAATACTCTAGGATGCCACTAACATATGGTGTGTAAGCATACGGGGGTGGGGTGTGCATGTCATAGTGATGGCAAGTAATCAAACATAGCAACCATCCTCACATCTCTCACTCAGTGCGTAAAGCATACGATGTCCATTTCTTCGATCAATAGACCTTTGAGGTAATGACGGAATTCGGCTCGTACGACTACTACTACTACCACCAAGCCTAACCCCATGGGACCATGTCCAAACCTTTCAAATGACCCCACTTCATTGGTAAGTAGCTCTTTAGTCGTACCCAGGCCACTCTGGGCTTCAGAATTCGTCCACATACCTCCCATACATAGTGATCCAAAGTCATATACATCGACAACCCCTTTGTACACGTCCCGCAGCAAAATCCAACTCATGAAGTCAACTCGTTGGTCCCCATCTGGATCCTGAGTCATAACTTCCAACTTGGACTACCTTTGCATCTTGAGTTATTGGTCTTCTCTCCTGTTCGGGTCGGTCGGTCAAGCACCTTTCCTCCTGGTCGGTTTTCATCATCCGTGGTCGGTCGGTATTGCCCCCCCTGGTCGGTCGAACACTTTACCAATCCTGGTCGGTCGTTGCCATGGTCAGTCGGTCCTCCTCCATCATTCCTTGTCGGTCGTTCGACGTAAGGGTCGGTCGGTATTGCCCCCCCTGGTCGGTCGAGGAACTCGGGTCGGTAAAAAAAAACCCCTGGTCGGTTATCTCGACCCCAAACCTGCACCATTTCAGCAAGTTATTTTCGCCTCTCGACGGCGTTTTCGACCAATCTAACACTTCTAATCAATCCCAAAGCATACCATACAATCATAGAAACATAGAGAATCAACCACAAACACCAAAACAACAATTTAATCATAATAATATGGATCAAACATAGCCAAAACCCCATATTTTCCCTTAATCCCTCTTAATCATGTCTAAGAAAATAATTAGCAAAACTTATCCAAATTAGCCAAATTTCATATCAAAGGTCTAAAACATTATTTAAGAATTTCTGAATATTTTTCCAGATTTTTAACATGCATAAATTCGCTAATTATCACTAATCACCCCTTAATCCCCTAAATTCCGGGATTAGCAAAATTAGTCGAAATTAACCCAAATTCATATCAGAGGCATAAAATGATGTTTTAAAATTTTAGCAATTTTTCTAGATTTTTCTGAGCCATAGTTTCACTAATTTTCGCTAATTACCTAATTAGCCATAATTAGTGAAAAAGCAAGCTAATCACTTACCTTAGCCACAAACAAAACTTAGATCTGAAATAAATCTCGGATTTGGTGAAGATTCCAATGCCAAACAGCAGCTCTAATCTTGATTTGGTGTAGGTCTCCCTTGATTTGATGTTGTTAATCTCTATCTTCAACTTGCTAATGATTTGGAGGTGTTTTAGAGGTTGGAGGCCATTTTTAGGGTTTCTTAGAGGTAAGTGGAGGCTAGAAAACTGAAATGAAATGAAACCCTAACTCATTTCATCCTTCCCATAACCCTAATCCCGAAATGGGTTATGGGCCCAATTGCTAACTACCTGGTTTAGCCCAATTATGCAGTTTCACTTTCTAAACCTTGTTTCAGCCATATCTCCCAAATGGTGAGTCCGTTTTTCACATGTGACCACTCTACGGAAAGAGAAACCATCATTCGAAGCCAATGGAAGTGGTTTCATGTCAAAATTCCTTTCCAGTCAAAAGTTATGGACGAAACAAGATCAGCTAGGGGTAAAACGGTCATTTAAAAATTGGCAAAAATCATGAACGTTGGAAATGACCCCAATAGTCGTTTCCCAAAGCCACATGACCATCGACTTCATATAAGAAAAAAAATATTCTACGATCCTCCGATGCCTAGAATGCGGGTTGTTACACACACCTTCGTAGGGAACACGATTGCATTGAGCGTATGCAACAAGCCGTTAAACCTCTAGGTGTCCCTAGTAGGACGAGTGGTGTCTCGTGAGGGTTTTCAGCGGATACTACCCACAAAATCCAAATGTAGTATGCTATGATTCTAATAAAACTACATGAATGCAATGGACATATGCAAAATAAAGATAAAAATGAAAACACAACTTGATTTTAGGGAAGTGGTACAACAAATTAAGTTAACAAATTTTGATCAGTTGATTTTATTTTCGATATCTCAACTTGTCACAAATTTTCAATATACTTTAAGTTTTCAAATGTTAAATTCCAGTTTGGCTAGTTGGTTCGGTTGATAACATAGTGCAGCCATGAAATAAATTCTTTGTTTGCTTGGCACAGTTTGTAAAGTGGTATTCTAATTTCCTTGTGTATGGCTATTCAAATCAATAAGGTCAAGAAATGTTTGGGCATCATTGCTTATTCTCTATCTCTATAAAAGTTGAAATTTATGATTAATTACATACACCTAACTTAGAAGACCAAGGTGTACCACCCTTACACTGCCTTGCGGACTGAAGGAGAGTTAGGACAGAGCTTGGCGGATTGTGCAGACCGACGCTGACTTTGTCAACAACATGTCGGTAATCCTTAGGTGTCCAATCTTATAAAATGAGACCAGGATATTCCAACGCTGACTTTGTCAGCAACGTGTCTGATAGAGCTTGCCGGGTTTGCACACCAACGCGAGATATACAAGCAATGTTGGATACCCTTGGATTGCTATTATTATTATTGAAAATATAAGCACAAAAGAGAATTCCGCGAATTCAGCTTAACACAACTTAGTTTTAAAGATTCGAAAAGCCAATATAAGTATTTTAAGTCTCCACTTATTTAAACAAAGTCTACAACATAGAATAGATTTCATGGCCATCACCTAAGAATCTCCCTATGTACCGATTACACTATTATCCCTCAAAATTAAACTTTTCATTATATTTCTTATTTGATCTAAGTTGAGAAAAAAATACTATCAACTGATTAAAAATCCTTAACTTATTTTGCTGTATCAATCTGAAATGAGTCATGTTTCAAAAAAAAAATGGCTTGTCACTACGATCTTAAAATGCATGATGGTCCTATTTAAATGGCTGAAAATGAAAAGAAAGAAAAATAAAAAAAATGAAAATGAATGAAATGCAGACTCCTCCCACACTTGGACTAAACATTGTCCACATTGTGAACGCGTTTTCTAAATTTGAAAGATCGTACCCAAAGGTGAATAAGATGTAAAATGATTTGTAAAATGAAATGCAGTCTAACTATATGTAAGAATGGATCATATGTAAAATGATATATGTGTTTACGATGCGTGTGATGCAAAGAATGCTACCAACTTTTTCCCCCACACCTGGCTCTGGCCCTATGAGTCCCATTCCCACTATGTCTAGGCATGTTTTCTAACAAGCAAAAGTTTTTGAAAACCATCTCATCTTTATACCCCGATTTATAGTCCAGTAAATGAATGTTCAGGGTCGTCCTAACATTAAGTTTTTCAATCAAGCTAACATTCCAAAAATAATTTATGTGCTCAACAAATTTGTCAGTGTAATTTTTTAAAAATTTGTGATCGTATATAAATTCAGTTGCAATCATGAAATTTAAATTCTGAGTGTTGTTCAAGACTATGTGATCACATTTCTCAATTTCATTACTGGACAACGCATTATTGACACTGACAATTTCAAGTTCATTTAAATACTCAAAATCAAAAGTTTCAAACTTGGATTGGTGGCTTGATTCTATTTCATCCTCGTCATTTAAAAGTTTTAGTTCATCTTCGAAAAGTTCTTCGAAAGCTAATGTGGACACATCAATTGAAGTATGAGAGGATTTTTGAGATGGTAAATTTGTCGTGTCATTAACAACAGTTTCTATCATCTCTACTTGTTCTGTTTCAGAATCTTGGTCATTCGAACGAGAAGGTGTCGACATAGGAAGTGAAAGAAGTAAAGGTATAGAAGATGGTTTTTTGGGATTGCCAACTGTTAAAGAAGAGATAGTGTCGGGGTTGCTGACATCAGAAAAAGAGATATCGGGATTGCTAACATTAAAAGAAGGTGGAGATTTGGAAGGTTCAGACGAATTGGCCTCGATTGCCATTGGAAGAGCGTCAAGATTTTGATTTGAGGTTGGGATCGAAGAGTTATCATGAGTGCCGAAATTATTTTCAAATGTTGTTTCACATCTAATGGCGATGACCGGATTGACCAAATTATGGCTTTCGTCTTCGTACAATCGAAAAAATTCACTTTCATAAAAATCCTTCTCCAAATTTGAATTAAAAAATTCAACATTTTTATTCTGTTCAATTTCTAAAATTTCAAGTTTCTCGCAGTCTGAAAGAGGAAGTTCAAAATCTAAATTCAAATCTTTTTCCTAAAAAGAATCAAAGTCCAAATCATTTGTTGAATTTTGAACAACTTCATTTAGATCGTTATTCTCAATTTCGAAAGTTGTTATTTGAAAATTTTCGTTGTCACTGAGAATTGAATTATATTCCGATTCAAGGCCCATTTGATTTTGTTGCTCGCGTTGTTCTTTCAAAGTTGTTAATAAACAAAGAAGTTCGTCAGCCTTTTTATTTAGCCTTTCTTCCCTCTCTCTAAGAATGTTAAGATGATATTCTTCAAAATCGTTGATTTGAGAGCTCTCGTTTTGGATTTCTTGATTCTCAAAATTATAGTCCGTACCAATTTCACAATCAATATTATTTCCAATGTGGTGATTGTTTGAATTTTCTGAAAAATGACAATGATATTGGAAATCGTTTTGATTATAAAAATTATGTTCGTAACCAAAATTGTTGAAATTCGAAGGAAATTTGCAATTTTGGTTATTTTCAAGATGTTGATATGGGCTATAATTTTGAAAATTTTGGTTTACAAGCCCATATTGATGTGGATCAAAACTATATTGGGATTCAAAGTTATTTTGATGTGGATCTGGCCCATAATCGAAATTATTGAAATTTGAATTGAAATCGCAATTTCGATCATTTCTATGATTTTGAAAATGTTGGTCATTTGGAAAATTTTGAAATTTGTTGGCATTGGGCTCACGAAATTTTGGAAAATCTTGCCTCATGAGTTGTAATTCATACTCTTCAAGATGACGTCTACTTCGGTTATTATCCCGCAATTCTCTCAAAGATTTTTTTGAATCAGACATTTGAGTGAAATCAAGGAAAGACAGGATTTATTCTCACTTCAAAATAATATAAAATATCGAGTTGTGCTTTATTAATTAACTGACTCAATTAGAAGGGGGAAGAGGGTCTTATGGCCGTTCATGTATAGTATAAAACTAAGGGATACGACCAATGTTTCACAGGTAATATGAAACCTCTTTTAGTAATAGTTCAATAAATTGAACTACTATATATCCGCGATCCAATTATACGAGACAGTCAACTTCACAAAACACCACTTTTCAATTATATTATTTCAAAAATCAATTCAAGTTTTAAAATTGAAAATCGACGAGAGTGATAAGTTATGGAAATTCGTTCCTCACCAAACATGTAACGTCCCATAATTTAATTGGTTTAAACTAACTAATGCAGATTTATAGTAATTGATATAATAGGGGATAATATAATTTATGTCATGTTCAAAAATAAAACAATTAAAATATGAAAGCATTAGCTTGCAAGTTTTCAATCCCGTCTTTCCGAAATGTAGTGCTACCCTAAGCATATTTCGTCTAATTTAAAGATTTGTTTTGAATAAACATAGTTTTTCGTGGATTTTTAGACAGTATTAGTCTTTATAAATACCATGGATGATGGGTTGCATAGATTTTATACATTGGGAAAATCTGAAAGACGCTAAAAGCCAGGCTAAATTTGGCACGATCAAAAGGTTTGGTCACATTATACAATATTAAAATTGGTACTAACTAATACTTATTTGTTTGCTGCTGCTCTGAAATTTCCAAGGTCATTGGTTTAGAAATCAGTAACTACTAACTAAAATAACTCAGGAGATTAAGCATGTTAAATAAATTGTTACGTTGAATTAAAATTAGGAAAATTTAAGTAGTACTGTACTTCTACCTTTAATTCATACCTTTAGTTCGAAATAGATATTTGTTACTGGCATTGTAAGAAATTAATTTAAAACATCTGATACTACTCCACCAGATTTCCCAAATAAAATTATTATCAAGGAAACAAGATGTTTGATAGCAAATCTCTTGTCAGAACCATGAAAATCTCAAGAGCCAGACAATTCATTTTAAATTCAATTTACAGTGGATTTTTTTTCTTTAGTAATAGTAAAACACAAAATCTTCCTAGAAACAGCTATAATAAATTGATCAAGTACGGAAAATTACAATTTAAATACATAAACAATAGACTTAATAAACAAATCTATGAAAAAGCTGAGGCGCTATCCATCTCTGTCAAATGTTGCATGCCCTGTTCAAGAAACAGGAAATCGAATTTGTCACATAAGATCTGAAAACAGAAAGAAAAACAGAAAGATCATGAGTATCTAAAATGAAATAAATAATTCAGTAGCTATGACAAGATGAAGAGACAATACAAACTTTTTAGCACCACCTAATCTCTACACAAATAATAGTTCGATCAGTGTGTATACCTAAGCAGACAATGGTACATGAAAATTCTACATAAATCTTCATACATCACTATTAAGCATCACACAACCATAGAAGGCCAACATCTCTAGCACCACTGTTCGAACAGCTATAATGAAAAAAAAATACAACTATAAGAAATCTACAGCATACAGTTCACACTTTTGATTGAATGAACGAAGAAAAAAGGAGCAAATGGCCTTAGCATGGTAGCTGAACCTATGAAGATTAGGATTGATGGACGTTGATCTGATCTAAAAATCAACTACACTATAAATACGCATCAAGTAGTATGTTGTTCATCCATTTTAGTGCCCATTCGAACTAATACAGTATAGAAAAAAAAAGAGTTTAAAGACAATGGATGCGTGATCCTTATACTTCAATTCGGTGAGTATTTTGACCGATTCTCTAGTGATTTTGTTCGGACTGGAAGCAACTTAAGGATCGGAAATCTATGTAACAAAGTAGCTTCGAGTTGGTTCCTTTAGTATGAAATGAATGGTGGAGGAAGCCGCTCCATTTCTGATAGCTTGGAGTTGGTCAACGAAGCGATGATGGACGTCGAAGAGGTGTCTTGGGTTTGGAAAATCAGTTGAAGGGAGGATCGAAGAAATGGTTGGTAGGAGGGGTGCAGCGCGATCACCCTCGATCTGATATGAAGAAGAAGAAGAAGAAGGGAGGGGGTCTGGGATGATCGGCATAAAAGGATTTTCTCTTTTTTTTGTGGAGGCGGCGTAGTGAATGAGGATGGGAAACGATTGTAGGGTTTTGTTAAGGGGAGACAGTTGGGTTAGCAGGCCAAAGAAAATTGTAAAGGCTCGTTTTAACTTATATACTTCATGTTTTGAAATTTAATTTGTTATTTACTTAAACCTTATGACTTGAAAAAAGTTTTATAACATGATTAGAACTAAAAAGTGCATATCGGTTTGTTGTTTTCAAACCTGGAGTCGGCCTTAGTATTTTTAGACCTGAAGTCGAACTGTTATGCTATTATAACCGGATGTAATTAACTAATTTTAATTGGTAATGCCAACTAGTAATTAATTTGTATTAATTTAAATGGAATTAAGGATTAATTATTTGTTAAGATAAAATTAGTTTAGTTTAAAAACTTAATTAAGGATTTAATTGTTTACTTACATTATATGAACTTATAATATTAATAATTCCATCATATATGAACAGAAGGGAACACAACCAGCGATGCCGGGACGGTACGAATGAGATCTACATTCTAGAACGGAAGCGGGCGCAAATTGAAATCTACTGATATTTCAGTTAAATTAAACGATTATTTAATTTAACTGAAAAGAGCTTTGATAACAGAATCAACTCAAGGTGAGTTAAACTCACTCAGTTCTTCCCATCTGTATTTTATATAAATTGGGTTTTATTTTGTGTGCTCTGGTTGCTAATATTCGACTGTTGCTAGTCATGGATTTATTTGTGGATTTAACCGATGAAATTAAACCGTCGTTTAATTTCAGTGAAATACCAAATCGTTATTTTTAACGATTGGTTCCAATAAAGGTAACTTACCTTGTTGGTCACGTTTATAAAGAAAACGTGTTTAATGGTTTGAATTGGTTGAATTATTTCGTTTATTGATTGATTAGAGTATGGATTGTTGACTTGAATTTCACATCTGTGCAGTTTAAACCAATGGGCAGTATTGGTTGAGCGTCTGGCAACATATGGCCTATAAAGTATATTTTTACAACTGGAGATAGATTTGAAACATATGATTTTAAATAAAAGTTTATAAAAGGGAAAAATAAATAAATGTTTTATTTAAGATTTGATTTATTTTATAAAGTCAACTTTGGTGTTAATCAGATTTTTTTTAAGTACGAGGATGAGAAATAAATCGAATGGTAGTGTTTAATTTTAAAAAGATTTTTAAAAAGGGACATTTAATATTCATTTTAGTGACTAAAGAAATTAACTACGAAAGTAAGTTAAACCACCAAAGTAAAATATTATTTTCATGATTTAGAGAAATACTTTTTAAATTGAGATTTAAAAAGCACTCGAAATCTAAAAGGAATCAAATTGAATGGTAAAAGGAAATTAAGAACAGGTTTTATAACCCGGATTTGTGTAACAAGTTATAAAAAAAGGAATTTTAAGCGAGGATAATAGCTTAAAAATAAATATTGCTTAATGGTTTGAGTTAAGTGAAAAGAAATATAGTTCAAAAAGATTTATAATAAATCAAGATATGTAAATGAGGTTAAATGTGTAAAAGTGTTAATTGTAATTAAAATTACTTAATACTGGGATTAAGTAAAAAGGGGGAGATTTAAAATAAGATTTTCAAAGCAGGAGTATTGGATGGATTTGAAAAGGGATTAGTAAAAGTGAATTTGGTAAAAGGAGTGGATAATGAGATTTTCTAACAAAATTCCAATTGTAAAATGTGTTGGTTAATGAAGCAGAGTTAAAGTAATGTTACTAAGTTAGTGAAGTAAGAACGAATGGTATATTCGAGAAAGAGATTTTCAAAAGGGAAAGAAGGTTTATGAAACCGTACTTTTAAATAAAATAGTTAAAGGAAAGTAGCGTTGAGATTAGATGAGTTATTGGTTTTATATTACAACTTGTATTTATCTTTGGGTATGAACGTTGTCGATTAAGATCTGAGAGGTAATTAAAATACCCCAACTTGAACGACATCCGGACCATCTAAGGGTGATATTAGTTGTAATAGGAAAAGGGATTAGTGATAATTTATATCCATTAGTGAAATAATAATGTAAAGGGCTGGTTTTTACCCAACAGGGATAAGCACTGGGTTCTGTCAGGTAATAAAAGTTATTTCATAACGTTGTTTAACTAAAAGGCCAAGTGATGTTGAATACTGAACCAGTGAACCCATTTGATTATCATGATTGAATCACTATTTATTTGATAATTAAAACACCGACTATCAAACTTGTCCAATACGATTGTTGGTATGGAAAGACCGGGATCGAATTTATATTCGAAAACCATTCCGACCAACAAATACATGAAGATATCAGAATATGATCGAGATGGAGCATTGAAGACCGTAGATTTTCGCAAATGGAAGGATTGCAAATAATCTCTGTCTACAGCCAGAGATGTACTGTGATTCTGTCGTGCTCAGAATCTACGGGTTGCAAGGACTTCTCGCTACTGATCCATGGGGTGATTCCTATATGAGATGTAGTAGGAGGGTACCTTTGGTTCATCCTGTTCCTGGATGACTTGTATCGACGAATGTCTGACAGAGTATTTCCTAAAACCGCATAGGTTGATTTTTACAATTATACCGAGTGGTGGCAAAGAGGGGCACTTCTTTTATACCCAGACTATATTTGTGGACATCAATTAGTGACTTGATGGATCTGATGATGTGGCATTCAAAGTGTATGATGACCAGATGTGTTCTGACCTCAAGCCTCGTCAACCGGGAGATGACAAAAATCGGGCAGGCAGCATGGCCATGTGGGTCGCTCCCATTAGGGTGTATAATCACCTATCTAGAGAAAATCCTTTTGTTTCTTAAATCTATATTCGATGCTTTCCCTTTTCGGGAAACGGTGGTTTGAGTCCAACCGTTGGTGATATACATTCGATACACTCAAGCGAAATGAATGGTCGGTCATGTGAGGGCCGGGTTGCAAGACTTTCTTGCTGAACCCAGTGTATTCGTCTCTAGAGATACACAATCGGTAGGTGGTCCCATACCTTGTCAAGGTCGGAATCCAATTTCCAATAAGCGCCCGCGGTTTTGATTGTATACTATATACGTAGAGCGTGAGATGCAAGCGTTCTGCTAGATTGATATTTACTTGTATTTAGACATTATTATAATATCAATGAAGATATTGATTTCAAAACTGTTTTGGGTTATCGTAAGGTAAAAACCGTCCGTGTTTATGTGTGGATTTGGTCTTACGATCATCCTTTTCTTTCGAAATTTTTTTATCTCTAAAATCAGGTTGTGTGATACCCCTATTATTGTGCGAGTTTATCTCACTCTGGTTCACCAGACTGACCCGGTGTTTTGTAAATGCTCGGGTTAGCCCGAAGTGTACAGGTTCAGGTTATCGAATGATGTGAAGAGATGAGCTGGAAGAGTCCAGACGTGTGATATCATATAGCTACTATTCCGTTGTGTGTTGTATCTGAGGACAGGTTATTATAATTGTCTAGATGTGTGATATACTCCGATGATTGTAAGTATTTTTAAAGCTCTCAATAAAGATTTATTTCTATATTATATTTTGTTCCGCTGCGATGTGGGACTCTGATTCTGTGTTGTGGTGTTTCTTCTTCTTCTTCTATTCTAATATTTCTTTCTTTCTTATCTCACCCTCTAAATTCTTTCTAATAATGTTCTAGTGTTTTCGGTGTTTGGAAGGTCGACGTGAGTTACGGTAAAGATATTTATGTCGATTTTCAGGGCCGAAAACCCCTGGGTCGTTACAGTGGTATCAGAGTTGGTTGCTTAATTGGTACGGATGATAGGGGGTTCTCGCTTCGCGTTTGGTGGCGAACGGGAGACTCTTACCCCTACTTCTCCCGACAATGTGGGTTGGTCGAGCCGAGAGGTTGGCCGTAAAAGCATTTCTGAGGTATCTCTGTAAGCCACGGTGGGAGGTTAGCCCACTGCCCCTGGTCGTTACAGTGGTATCAGAGCTATTGGTTTTGTAATAACCTTGGCTCTGTGGTGTAGCTCAATAGAGATTGGGTTAGTAATACCCAAGATCGTGATTGAGTGTATATATATGAGAGCGTACTTATAATTTTAATTTACAAATGTTTTGTATTGTGTTTGTTGATCGGTTCAAGTGTTGAAAAGCATAGAACTGTCAATGGATGCAGTATTGTTTTGTAAAGGGAGGTAATGAAATAATTTTACCCAAATTATATTTTTGTATAAAAAAGGAGTAATTTATCAAATTTACGAAATATTGGTTTGTGTGTGTGATTGATGTGAATGGAATTAAAATTTGATTGAATTTGAAATGAAATTTAAATTGGTCAAATTTATTTTACTTAATTAAATTTGGGATTTGAATTAATCAAATAGAAATAAATCGGGTATTAGCCGATTGATGTTCAAATATGTGAAACCAAAGTGAAATATTAAATCGAGCATAAATTCAATTATTTTGATTAAGATGGGTTGTGCATGGATGGTTGATTGGTGTTGATTTGGTGTTAGATTGATTGGATATAAATTCATCGACAGTTTAATAAAAAGTTGAATTATAATTAAATTCCAGTATAGTCATCTAGAGTGTAATCACATGAATTAAAATTGAATAATTCCATCATGTGTTGCAAATGAATATTTCATGCTTAATTTTGGAAATTTTTTATTTACTATATTGAATTATTTTCGATTTCAAAATTTAACTGGATTTGGAAATTAATGGGTGGTAACGTCCTTTCTTACCTTAGCAATTTCGAGGACGAAATTATTTTAAGGGGGAAGGAATGTAACGTCCCATAATTTAATTGGTTTAAACTAACTAATGAAGATTTATACTAATTGATATAATAGGGGATAATATAATTTATGTTACATTCTAAAATAAAACAATTAAAATATGAAAGCATTAGCTTGCAAGTTTTCAATCCCGTCTTTCCGAAACGTAGTGCTACCCTAAGCATATTTCGTCTAATTTAAAGATTTGTTTTGAATAAACATAGTGTTTCATGCATTTTTAGATAGTACTAGTCTTTATAAATACCATGGACGATAGGTTGCATAGATTTTATGCATTGGGAAAATCTGAAAGACGCTAAAAGCCATGCTAAATTAGGCACGATCAAAAGGTTTGGTCACGTTATACAATATTAAAATTGGTACTAACTAATACTTATTTGTTTGCTCCTGCTCTGAAATTTCAAAGGTCATTGGTTTAGAAATCAATAACTACTAACTAAACTAACTCAAGAGATTAAGCGTGTTAAATAAATTGTTACGTTTAATTAAGATTAGGAAAATTTAAGTAGTACTGTACTTCTACCTTTAATTCATACCTTCAGTTCGAAATAGATATTTGTTGCTGGCATTGTAAGAAATTAATTTAAAACATCTGATACTACTCCACCAGATTTCCCAAATAAAATTATTATCAAGGAAACAAGATGTTTGATTGCAAATCTCTTGTCAGAACCATGAAAATCTCAAGAGCCGGACAATTCATTTCAAATTCAATTTATAGTGGATTTTTTTCTTTAGTAATAGTAAAACAGAAAATCTTCCTAGAAACAGCTACAATAAATTGATCAAGTACAGAAAATTACAATTTAAATACATAAACAGTAGACTTAATAAACAAATCTATGCAAAAAGCTGAGGCGCTATTTGTAACAACCCGTATTTTAAACAACACGTTATAACTTAAAACCAGGCAGAATTAAATGTTAAAGTCTGAATAAGGGGAAACGGTCTATGCCATTGCGTTCGTCTTGGAAAAATACGCGAAATAGAGTCCGAGTTTTCGTAAATCGGAGTCCGTATGATCAAGATATGGCCTCGCAAAGTTTCACGAAAAATTCAAATTCAAAAACAGATTCAAATTTTCAGAATTCAGGGTAGGCGGGAAAAATCCCGCCCAGACAGGTCGACAGGGGGGTCAACACTAGGGTTGACCTCCCCCCCAACCAGGTCGACACTAGAGTCGACCTGGGGGTCGACCCCCCCCCCCCCCCCCAGGTCGACTGGGAGTCGACCTGGGTGTCGACCTGGGGGTCGACCTCCCTGGTCGGCCAGGTCGGCCTGGTGCACCTGTTTTGCCTCCTAGGTCTTGTTTTGGGGGCTTGTGACGATTTTAGATGGCTCAGATCTATCCTAGGATTTATCCTATGGCTAAAACTAATCCTAAAAACTATAAAAAGACCCTAAGACCTAGCTTAAATCATACTATTTCATTTTAGCCTCATGCAGCCGCCATTAAACCTAGAACTCTAAATTAAAAATACAAAGAACAAAATTAAGGAAGACGAAGGATGATTCTTGAAGGCTACAACTAGAAGCTACAACAACTACGACGCTTTAGACAATGGATTTGGGGCTATTTGATTTAAAGTTTTGATTTGGATTGCTTGCTTCATATTGTAAGTTCTATGTCACTTTTTAGGCAAAAACGCTGAAATATCTTGGACATGCTATGAATTGAAACCGGATTTAAGAACTATTATTAATCCATGTTTATATTGTTAAACTTTGAATCAAAATTTGGGAATATTGCTATGTTAATGTTGCAAGTTAAACTTATCATGATGTTGATGTTGTTATGAATCACTTGGGCCTAATTTTATTGCAAGTTGAACAAATACATGTCCATGGAATCAATATGTGCATTGAAATCCTCATGTTGATTAAACCTTGCCTATGATGCTAATTAAACCATGTCTATGATATTAATGGAACTATGCCTGTGATGTTAATATACCTATCATGTTAAGGACAAACTGGGAATTGCTAGGATATGATGAAAAGTTGGAATCATTATGTTTATAATGCTAGATGAGAATCATTATGTTAAAAATGCTAAATTGGAATCCACTATGCCTATTAGAATTACCATGCCTTTAATGTTTCATGTTTGTAATAAAATGATTATTATGCCCGCATGGATTACTATGCCTATGATGTAAAGTTGAAATCATCATGTTAAACCAAGTTGGAACCATTATTATGCCAAGTTATCATCATGTTAGTATTGAAACCATGCGATATGTTATAGCCTGTTTATTATGCAAGTGATGTTGGAATTATCACATATGCCTATCACATGTTTGGTGTTATTCCCTTTATCTCTTGAATTGTTTATGCTTGCGAACGAAGTACGTTTATATACGTTGGGGATACGATTGGGTAGAATAGGCAAAACTTGAATTGATTATAATCATAAACCGTGAAATTGGGCATAAGTAGAACATGAAATATGGCACGAAAACTTGACTTGAACATGCCATAAATTGACTTGAAACATGCCTTAGTTGGACATAAAATTTATGTGAATATGCTATGAAAGTAGCACGAATTTGATAAGAACATGGGCATGACTTTAGAAAACAAGAAAGTGGCCAACTCGAGGTTGGGTTGAGTTTGTAGTGTAAATCTGCCCGGAACCGCCCGACAAATCCAGTTGCTACAAACAATAGGATCCGATGTGGGTAGTTGGTCACATCGCGCTTGAAACCCGAGGTTGGGTTGAGTTCGTAGCGTAAACCTGCCCGGAACCGCCCGACAAATCCAGTGGCTACGAACAATAGGATCCAATGTGAGTGGTTCAGTGCATTAACAAATCAATTAATGCCAATTAGGGTTAAGTCATGAACATGAAAAGATAACTTAACCAACTTGAACATGATTTGTAGGGCTAAGTCAAGAACTTGAAACGACAACACTTAGCCAACTTGACATGACACGTAGGCGGGTTAAGTCACGAATTTAAATGACATACTTAAGCATCTTGACATGACTAGACTAGAAAAGGATTAAGTCACGAATTACATGACTTAATCGGTTAGGCAGGGTTAGGTCACGAATTACATGACCTAATCTGTTAGGCGAAACCCTAGACACGACCCTTTTCAGCAGTAACCCTCGAGATGTATCAAGGTACCCTGGGGCAAGGCCGGGTGGGGCACGATTACTGGGCTGATTGTAAGAGGTGAACGACGGCAGTGGGGTATGCCAGTGTAGGTTCGGTGGACTACGGTCGTGCACGTATTCCGGGGCAGGCACTGGGTATCCGTAGATTTATCTGTGCATCTTGAATCGTGTCAGGGGTTGACACCCTAGGGCTGATACACCCGAAGGTGGACCCAGCACAGGTGACTACATTCGTGATTAGCCGTATGACACGGACACTTGACGAGCTAGAACTTGTAGGGAGCCGATCGACTAGATAATCGCTCCTTAGGTCCCCGTACTTGGGACAAACCCCGTTTCAGGGTCATTTCATGATATTAGGCCGTGGGATTTATTTCATGATTAACTTGTGACATGGGCTTAGTATACTAGTACAGTCGATGTAGTGAATCTTGAACATGTGATGCTTTACTTGACTTGTCTTGACTTATCCTGATCACCTTAGTCTATCTTATTCACCTTGACACCATTCTTAAGTTTAGTTCCAGTTCATACATGACAGGTTGTTTTAACCGTTTTTACACTGAAAGTCACTAGGACTTACTCAGTCATTATGACTGACCCTTTTCCTTTCGCCTCTTTTTCTTTCGTTCCCCCCCCCTAGGTTCTCAGGGAGGAAACACTAGATCTTAGCTTGGATATCACTTGCTTTGGCTCAGCATGTACGGTTTGCTATGGCTGCTTCTTTTTACAGCACTTGGGGAATAAGCTGTTTTTCTGTTTTTAAGTTATTGCTTCTTTGGCTATTATTACAAGACAGTTGTAATGAAGTTATTTGAAATGTTTGTAAGAGACATGGTTTATTTTGGAATAAAATGAAGTTTTGTTTTGCTCATAAATTCTTCTGCTGTTTACTTAATTATTTATTTATGTTCTGTCTTGTGATAATTCTGTGATGTTATCTCGATAATACCCCTCCAAAACTAGTGCATTCCCTTTGTGAGTGACCCTAGCGGAGGTAGGGTGTTACACTTGGTATCAGAGCAGAAGGTTACCAAGACTGGGCAAAAGTTTTGAAAACCTTCTGAAACTATTTTCAAAACCATCTACAAAGAAGCATTTTCCAAGAAAAGTTTTTAAAGGCTATTCCCCAAAAGCCATTAGCACTATCCTTTGTTTCCTTGTTTGAATCTCTTTCCCTTTCTTTTCTCCATCTGTAGTCGCAGTAGCTTTACCTGCGGCTAATCTTCTTTCTAGCTTCGTAGAGGGTTTTCCCGTACAATGGAGATAGTTTTCATGAGGCTTGTTAACATGTTATATAGGATAGGTATGAGTGATAAGAATGAAGATAAGGCGGGTGAGTCTTCCGGAGTGGTTGAGCCAAGCATCCTTGAAGGCGTAAAAGTGGAAACATTGAGGCGAGTTCTGATTCATGTCTTAGGAACGGAGATCTAGGAGCTAAGGAATCAAGAAGTCAAGCTAGTTAAAATACAGTGGAGTGAAGCCCTAGAAGACGCAACTTGGGAAATTGAAGAAAAGATAAGCGCGCTATACCCATTTCTTTTTGAGGGTACATTCTCGATCTATTTTCCTATAAGTTTACATACATTTCTTTTGCTATCCATGTTTGTCTTGTTATCTCCTCGATCCTATCTTGAGAACCATAGGTAGAATCTTTTTGGATGTAAACATGCAATTGAAACATGTTATGATTGCGAAATGGTTGCAAGTGGTCGCAAGTGGTTGCTCGTGGATGCATGAATACACATTAGGCACTAGATCGGCTCAGTCACATTTTCATGTTGCATATGCATGAGCGTTTATTTTGGAAAATTGGTTGTGCTATCATTGGGTTGTTGCATGTGATTGAATGTTTGTGCACTCATGTAGAAATTATGAATTATAATAGGAAAATTTGCATACATATTGGATTCATTTCACTAAACATATTTTGCATTTGAGAAGATCATTCAGGCCTGATCATTTGCATTAGATAAGGAACATATACACACACTTTCTGCATATGTTCATACAGCAGTAGAAATCTTTTAAGGACAATGGCTGCCTGTGGATGATGCTTTGAGTAGATGGATGATGGATGGTAGGATACGTTCTTCCTAACTTGAAGATTTCGGGGACGAAATCCTTTAAGGAAGGGAGAATGTAACAACCCGTATTTTAAACAACACGTTATAACTTAAAACCAGGCAGAATTAAATGTTAAAGTCTGAATCAGGGGAAACGGGCTATGCCATTGCGTTCGTCTCGGAAAAAGACGCGAAATAGAGTCCGAGATTTCGTAAATCGGAGTCCGTATGATCATGATATGGCCTCGCAAAGTTTCACGAAAAATTCAAATTCAAAAACATATTCAAATTTTCAGAATTCAGGGTAGGCGGGAAAAATCCCGCCCAGACAGGTCGACAGGGGGGTCGAGACTAGGGTCGACCTCCCCCCCAACCAGGTCGACACTAGAGTCGACCTGGGGGTCGACCTCCCCCCCCCCCCAGGTCGACTGGGGAGTCGACCTGGGTGTCGACCTGGGGGTCGACCTCCCTGGTCGGCCAGGTCGGCCTGGTGCACCTGTTTTGACTCCTAGGTCTTGTTTTGGGGGCTTGTGACGATTTTAGATGGCTCAGATCTATCCTAGGGTTTATCCTATGGCTAAAACTAATCCCAAACACTATAAAAAGACCCTAAGACCTAGCTTAAATCATACTATTTCATTTTAGCCTCATGCAGCCGCCATTAAACCTAGAACTCTAAATTAAAAATACAAAGAACAAAATTAAGGAAGACGAAGGATGATTCTTGAAGGCTACAACTAGAAGCTACAACAACTACGACGCTTTAGACAACGGATTTGGGGCTATTTGATTTAAAGTTTTGATTTGGATTGCTTGCTTCATATTGTAAGTTCTATGTCACTTTTTAGGCAAAAACGCTGAAATAACATGGACATGCTATGAATTGAAACCGGATTTAAGAACTATTATTAATCCATGTTTATATTGTTTAACTTTGAATCAAAATTTGGGAATATTGCTATGTTAATGTTGCAAGTTAAACTTATCATGATGTTGATGTTGTTATGAATCACTTGGGCTTAATTTTATTGCAAGTTGAACAAATACATGTCCATGGAATCATTATGTTCATTGAAATCCTCATGTTGATTAAACCATGCCTATGATGCTAATTAAACCATGTCTATGTTATTAATGAAACTATGCCTGTGATGTTAATATACCTATCATGTTAAGGACAAATTGGGAATTGCTAGGATATGATGAAAAGTTGGAATCATTATGTTTATAATGCTAGATGAGAATCATTATGTTAAAAATGCTAAATTGGAATCCACTATGCCTATTAGAATTACCATGCCTTTAATGTTTCATGTTTATAATAAAATGATTATTATGCCCGCATGGATTACTATGCCTATGATGTAAAGTTGAATTCATCATGTTAAACCAAGTTGGAACCATTATTTTGCCAAGTTATCATCATGTTAGTATTGAAACCATGTGATATGTTATAGCCTGTTTATTATGCAAGTGATGTTGGAATTGTCACATATTCCTATCACATGTTTGGTGTTATTCCCCTTTATCTCTTGAATTGTTTATGCTTGCGAGCGAAGTACGTTTATATACCTTGGGGATACGATGTGGTAGAATAGGCAAAACTTGAATTGATTATAATCATAAACCGTGAAATTTGGCATAAGTAGAACATGAAATATGGCACGAAAACTTGACTTGAACATGCCATAACTTGACTTGAAACATGCCTTAGTTGGACATAAAATTTATATGAATATGCTATGAAAGTAGCACGAATTTGATAAGAACATAGGCGTGACTTTAGAAAACAAGAAAGTGGCCAACTCGAGGTTGGGTTGAGTTTGTACTGTAAATCTGCCCGGAACCGCCCGGCAAATCCAGTTGTTACAAACAATAGGATCCGATGTGGGTAGTTGGTCACATCGCGCTTGAAACCCGAGGTTGGGTTGAGTTCGTAGCGTAAACCTGCCTGGAACCGCCCGGCAAATCCAGTGGCTACGAACAATAGGATCCAATGTGAGTGGTTCAGTGCATTAACAAATCAATTAATGCCAATTAGGGTTAAGTCATGAACATGAAAAGATAACTTAACCAAGTTGAACATGATTTGTAGGGCTAAGTCATGAACTTGAAACGACAACACTTAGCCAACTTGACATGACACGTAGGCGGGTTAAGTCACGAATTTAAATGACATACTTAACCATCTTGACATGACTAGACTGGAAAAGGACTAAGTCACGAATTACATGACTTAATCGGTTAGGCAGGGTTAGGTAACGAATTACATGACCTAATCTGTTAGGCGAAACCCTAGACACGACCCTTTTCAGCAGTAACCCTCTAGATGTATCAAGGTACCCTGGGGCTAGGCCGGGTGGGGCATGATTACTGGGCTGATTGTAAGAGGTGAACGACGGCAGTGGGGTATGCCAGTGTAGGTTCGGTGGACTACGGTCGTGCACGTATTCCGGGGCAGGCACTGGGTATCCGTAGATTTATCTATGCAACTTGAATCGTGTCAGGGGTTGACACCCTAGGGCTGATACACCCGAAGGTGGACCCAGCACAGGTGACTACATTCGTGATTAGCTGTATGACATGGACACTTGACGAGCTAGAACTTGTAGGGAGCCGATCGACTAGATAATCGCTCTGTAGGACCCCGTACTTGGGACAGACCCCGTTTCAGGGTCATTTCATGATATTAGGCCGTGGGATTTATTTTGTGATTTACTTGTGACATGGGCTTAGTATACTAGTACAGTCGATGTTGCGAATCTTGAACATGTGATGCTTTACTTGACTTGTCTTGACTTATCCTGATCACCTTAGTCTATCTTGTTCACCTTGACACCATTCTTAAGTTTAGTTCCAGTTCATACATGACAGGTTGTTTTAACCGTTTTTACACTGAAAGTCACTAGGACTTACTCAGTCTTTATGACTGACCCTATTCCTTTCGCCTCTTTTTCTTTCGTTCCCCCCCAGGTTCTCAGGGAGGAAACACTAGATCTTAGCTTGGATATCACTTGCTTTGGCTCAGTATGTACGGTTTGCTATGGCGGCTTCTTTTTACTGCACTTGGGGAATAAGCTGTTTTTCTGTTTTTAAGTTATTGCTTCTTTGGCTATTATTACAAGATAGTTGTAATGAAGTTATTTGAAATGTTTGTAAGAGACAAGGTTTATTTTGGAATAAAATGAAGTTTTGTTTTGCTCATAAATTCTTCCGCTGTTTACTTAATTATTTATTTATGTTCTGTCTTGTGATAATTCTGCGATGTTATCTCGATAATACCCCTCCAAAACTAGTGCATTCCCTTTGTGAGTGACCCTAGCGGAGGTGGGGTGTTACACTATCCATCTCTGTCAAATGTTGCATGCCCTGTTCAAGAAACAGGAAATCGAATTTGTCACATAAGATCTGAAAACAGAAAGAAAAACAGAAAGATCATGAGTATCTAAAATGAAATAAATAATTCAGTAACTATGAAAAGATGAAGAGACAATACAAACTTTGTAGCACCACCTAATCTCTACACAAACAACAGTTCGATCAGTGTGTATACCTGAGCAGACAATGGTACATGAAAATTCTACATAAATCTTCATACATCACTATTAAGCATCACGCAACCATAGAAGGCCTACATCTCTAGCACCACTGTTCGAACAGCTATAATAGAAAAAAAAGACAACTATAAGAAATCTATAGCATACAGTTCACACTTTTGATTGAATGAACAAGACATAGGCTCATCTAAATCTACAGGTTCAAATATCTGAATTTAATTAGACAACTCAGCAATGCTCTATTAGAACAGACCAATAGTACTTAAAACCCTATACAAAGTTCTACTTAATCTTTGCTAAAACCATCACAGATCAATCAACAATGCCATTGACAGTACGAAACAGCCTGGAAAGTAAAAAGGAGCAAATGCCTAAGCATGGTAGCTGAACCTATGAAGATTAGGATTGATGGACGTTGATCTGATCTAAAAATCAACTACATTATAAATACGCATCAAGTAGTATGGTGTTCATCCATTTTAGTGCCTATTCGAACTAATACAGTATAGAAAAAAAAGAGTTTCAAGACACTGGAAAAATCAAAATACGATTACTACAATAATCAAAAATTGAGTTAATGGCTTATCTGTATGCGTGATCCTCATACTTCAATTCGGTGAGTATTTTGACCGATTCTCTAGTGATTTTGTTCGGACTGGAAGCAACTTAAGGATCAGAAATCTGTGTAACAAAGTAGCTTCAAATTGGTTCCTTTAGTCTGAAATGAATGGTGGAGGAAGCCGCTCCATTTCTGATAGCTTGGAGTTGGTCAACGAAGCGATGATGGACGTCGAAGAGGTCTCTAGGGTTTGGAAAATCAGTTAAAGGGAGGATCGAAGAAAAGGTTGGTAGGAGGGGTGCAGCGCGATCACCCTCGATCTGAGATGAAGAAGAAGAAGAAGAAGAAGAAGGGAGGAGGGTCTAGGATGATCGACATAAAAGGGTTTTCTCTTTTTTTTTTGTGGAGGCGGCGTAGTGAATGAGGATAGGATACGATGGTAGGGTTTTGTTAAGGGGAGACGGTTGGGTTAGCAGGCCAAAAAAAATGGTAAAGGCCTGTGTTAACTTATATACTTCATGTTTTGAAATTTAATTTGTTATTTACTTAAACCCTATGACTTGAAAATAGTTTTATAACATGATTAGAACTAAAAAGTGCATATCGGTTTGTTGTTTTCAAACCTGGAGTCGGCCTTAGTATTTTCAGACCTGAAGTCGAACTGTTATGCTATTATAACCGGATATAATTAACTAATTTTAATTGGTAATGCCAACTAGTAATTAATTTGTATTAATTTAAACGGAATTAAGGAATAATTATTTGTTAAGATAAAATTAGTTTAGTTGAAAAACTTAATTAAGGTTTTAATTGTTTATTAAAATTATATGAACTTATAATATTAATAATTCCATCATATATGAACAGAAGGGAACACAAACAGCGATGCCGGGACGATACGAATGAGATCTACATTCTGGAACGGAAGCGGACGCAAATTGAAATCTACTGTTATTTCGGTTAAATTAAATGATTATTCAATTTAACTGAAAAGAGCTCTGATAACAGAATCAACTCAAGGTGAGTTAAACTCACTCAGTTCTTCCCATCTATATTTTATATAAATTGGGTTTTATTTTGTGTGCTCTGGTTGCTAATATTCGACTGTTGCTAGTCATGGATTTATTTGTGGATTTAACCGATGAAATTAAACCGTGGTTTAATTTCAATGAAATACCAAATCGTTATTTTTAACGATTGGTTCGAATAAACGTAACTTACCTTGTTGGTCACGTTTATAAAGTAAATGTGTTTAATGGTTTGAATTGGTTGAATTGTTTCGTTTATTGATTGATTAGAGTATGGATTATTGACTGGAATTTCACATCTGTGCAGTTTAAACCAATGGGCGGTATTGGTTGAGCGTCTGGCAACATATGGCCTATAAAGTATATTTTTACAACTGGAGATAGATTTGAAACATTTGATTTTAAATAAGAGTTTATAAAAGGGAAAAATAAATGTTTTATTTAAGATTTGATTTATTTTTTAAAGTCAACTTTGGTGTTAATCAGATTTTTTTTTAAGTACGAGGATGAGAAATAAATCGAATGGTAGTGTTTAATTTTAATAAGAATTTTAAAAAGGGACATTTAATATTCATTTTAGTGACTAAAGAAATTAACTACGAAAGTAAGTTAAACCACCAAAGTAAATTATTATTTTCATGATTTAGAGAAATACTTTTTAAATTGAGATTTAAAAAGTACTCGAAATCTAAAAGGAATCAAATTGAATGGTAAAAGGAAATTAAGAACAAGTTTTATAACCCGGATTTGTGTAACAAGTTATAAAAAAAAGGAATTTTAAGAGAGGATAATATCTTAAAAATAAATATTGCTTAATGGTTTGAGTTAAGTGAAAAGAAATATAGTTCAAAAAGATTTATAGTAAATCAAGATATGTAAATGAGGTTAAATGTGTAAAAGTGTTAATTGTAATTAAAATTACTTAATACTAGGATTAAGTAAAATGGGGAAGATTTAAAATAAGATTTTCAAAGCAGGAGTATTGGATGGATTTGAAAAGGGATTAGTAAAAGTGAATTTGGTAAAAGGAGTGGATCATGATATTTTCTAACAAAATTCCAATTATAAAATGTGTTGGTTAAAGAAGCAGAGTTAAAGTAATGTTACTAAGTTAGTGAAGTAAGAATGAATGGTATATTCGAGAAAGAGATTTTCAAAACGGAAAGAAGGTTTATGAAACCGTACTTTTAAATAAAATAGTTAAAGGAAAGCAGCGTTGAGATTAGATGAGATATTGGTTTTATATTACAACTCGTATTTATCTTTGGGTATGAACGTTATCGATTAAGATCTGAGAGGTAATTAAAATACCCCAACTTGAACGACATCTGGACCATCTAAGGGTGATATTAGTTGTAATGGGAAAAGGGATTAGTGATAATTTATTTCCATTAGTGAAATAATAATGTAAAGGGCTGGTTTTTACCCAACAGGGATAAGCACTGGGTTCTGTCAGGTAATAAAAGTTATTTCATAATGTTGTTTAACTAAAAGGCCAAGTGATGTTGAATACTGAACCAGTGAACCCATTTGATTATCATGATTGAATCACTATTTATTTGATAGTTAAAACGCCGACTATCAAACTTGTCCAATACGATTGTTGGTACGGAAAGACCGGGATCGAATTTATATTCGAAAATCATTCCGACCAACAAATACGTGAAGATATCAGAATATGATCGAGATGGGGCATTGAAGACCGTAGATTTTTGTAAATGGAAGGACTGCTAATAATCTCTGTCTACAGCCAGAGATGTACTGTGATTCTATCGTGGTCAGAATCTACGGGTTGCAAGGACTTCTCGCTGCTGATCCATGGGGTGATTCCTATATGAGATGCAGTAGGAGGGTACCTTTGGTTCATCCTGTTCCTGGATGACTTGTATGGACGAATGTCTGACAGAGTATTTCCTGAAACCACGTAGGTTGATTTTTACAAATATACCGAGTGGTGGCAAAGAGCGACACTTCTTTTATACCCAGAGTATATTTGTGGACGTCAATTAGTGACTTGACAGATCTGATGATGTGGCATTCAAAGTGTATGATGACCAGATGTGTTCTGACCTCAAGCCTCGTCAACCGGGAGATGACAAAAATCGTGCAGGCAGCATGGCCATGTGGGTCGCTCCCATTATGGTGCATAATCACCTATGTAGAGAAAATCCTTTTGTTTCTTAAATCTATATTCGATGTTGTCCCTTTTCGGGAAACGGTGGTTTGAGTCCAACCATTGGTGATATACATTCGATACACTCAAGCGAAATGAATGGTCGGTCATGTAAGGGCCGGGTTGCAAGATGTTCTTACTGAACCCAGTGTATTCGTCTCTAGAGATACACAATCAGTAGATGGTCCCATAACTTGTCAAGGTCGGAATCCAATTTCCAATAAGCGCCCGCGGTTTTGATTGTATACTATATACGTAGAGCGTGAGATGCAAGCGTTCTACTAGATTGATATTTACTTGTATTTAGACATTATTATAATATCAGGAAAGATATTGATTTCAAAACTGTTTTGGGTTATCGTAAGGTAAAAACCGTCCGTATTTATGTGTGGGTTTGGTCTTACGATTATCCTTTTCTTTCGAAAAGAATTTAACTCTAAAATCAGGTTGTGTGATACCCCTATTATTGTGCGAGTTTATCCCACTCTGGTTCACCAGACTGACCCGGTGTTTTGTAAATGCTCGGGTTAGCCCGGAGTGTACAGGTTCAGGTTATCGAGTGATGTGAAGAGACGAGCTAGAAGAGTCCAGACGTGTGATATCATATAGCTACTATTCCGCTGTGTGTTGTATCTAAGGACAGGTTATTATAATTGTCCGAATGTGTGATATACTCTGATGATTGTAAGTATTTTTAAAGCTCTCAATAAAGATTTATTTCTATATTATATTTTGTTCCGTTGCGATGTGAGACTCTGATTCTGTGTTGTGGTGTTTCTTCTTCTTCTATTCTAATATTTCTTTCTTTCTTATCTCACCCTCTAAATTCTTACTAATAACGTTCTAGTGTTTTCGGTGTTTGGAAGGTCGACATGAGTTACGGTAAAGGTATTTATGTCGATTTTCAGGGCCGAAAACCCCTGGGTCGTTACAGAGATTCAGAAATATCAGTCACAGAACAGACACTGAACAGTCACAGAACAGAAAATTAAAATGTTGTACAAGCAAGCCGCTGCCCCTGCAGATGATTTTTACAAGCAATTTCTATATTTTTCAAAGTAGTAGAGCACCTGTAAAGTTCAGAGAATTTTACAGTGAGTATGGCAGTCCGTCCAGAAGTTGAATAGCTTGAGCGATTAAAATCCGTATTTGCAAATGAGTAGCCTAAATTTCTTGTTCTGCTTGTTTGAATTCAATCCTTCCTTTGGCCCTTGTTTTTCTCTATTTTTTTTCTTTTTTTTTTGTGAAAAGAAAAAAAAAGAAAATGAAACAAACAAAATAGAAATACTAGATTAAGAAGGAGAAAAAAAAACTAGTACTAAAAACAAAAGGACTGGCTCACAATTCACTAAGGTTAGACCCAATGAACGCACTCAAACAAAAAATGGCAACTACTTCCCGAAAAAAGAAAAACAATACCACAAATAGAAGGCAACAGGTCGTCCAAATATATTGCCCAAAAAAAATGGAAGATCCATGATATACAACCAGTCAAAATCAAAAAAAGAAACTAAACAATAATTCCCTTTTTGTCATCCAGAAACAAATCACGGTAATATGATTTTTTTTATTTTTTTCGAATCGGGTCTTCGAATTGGACAACCGTTCCTTAGATTGCGAATTCTATTTGATTGTTTCTGTAGTATGGATTTGCAGTACGGAGATTGGTGATGGAGACGATGTAAGGCTTCGGGTTCTTCGCGTGGTATTCTGCAATGGGTGGCAGTTCTGGCACAGGATGGTCTGTTGCAATGAGGTTAGAAAGGGGGTGGCGGTTTGTGGAGAAACACAAGAAATTGGTGGTTGTTAAACGTGAAGGTTGAAGGATTGATTGGTGATGAGGGTATGTTGAACGAGGCTGTTTGTATGGATGTAGTGCGATGGTATTGTGGTGATTTGTATTGGGTTTCGGATCAAGTACTGGTGCGTTTGAAGGTGGGTTGTAGTTTGCGGGGGTGTTGATGAGAATGGCTGATAGTGTGTGCGAGGGGATGGATGATGATGGTTGGAGTGGAGCTGTCTGTTTGGGGAGGGATTTGCGGTGGTAGATTTGTGATTATGGGTTGAACTGTGTGGAATATGGAGTTTGTACAGGGTGCGGTTTTGGTTTGAGGGATCGACTGCTGATTTGTGGAGGTCGTGTAGTTCTGTGAAGATGTTCGGGTAAATGAGGGGATGGAAGTGGTAGGGAAGGATGATGTCTAGTGTGATTGATGTTGGTATGGTGGCGGAGGGGATGTAAAATGAAGATGATATTGGGAATGAAGGCTGAAAAGGAATGATAACAGAGAAAAGGAAAAAACAAAAGAATTATTTTTTTCCCTTTTTTTGTGAGACTTGGAAGAGAAGAAACTTAAGATTTCAGAAAGGGAATTGAAAAAGGAAGGAAATCAGAGAAAAATAGGCAAATTTTTTTTATAATAAATTGTAAACAAAAGGATGTATAAGATTAGAAAAGAATCGAACAGAAGGAAAGAAATCAAGAAGGAAAATGACAAGTTTTTTTTTGAACAAATATATGCAAGAAAAAAAAAGTAAACTAAAAATAAAAACTAACATGAATCAGAAATTAAATAAATAATAAAATTTAACTATTGCCTCCATGGCAACGGCGCCAAAAACTTGATCCACGCTAGAAAAGCGTGATATTTGTAATAAATTCTGCAAGCGCATAAGTGTGTAGCATACAGGTCGAACACAGGGAGGAAAAATTAAAAATTATTATTTAGATAATTCCTTGGGCGAGTTAGACAAATTTTTTAGGTTGATTTTGAAAACAAGAAAAATTGAAACTGTAACTTGATCCATAACAAACCTAATTGAACCGATGATCAAATCAAAATTATCAATTGAAAAACAAATAAAACTATGAATCAGATCTGAATCTAATCAAATCCGATTTGACCTAGGAAAGCAAATAAAAAGCAGAAATAAAAATTGCAGGAATAAAATAACAAACAGAAAAAGAAAACTAGGATTACCGCTGAATCTAATCAGACGGTCAATCACTAGTAAAAATAAGTGCGAAAGACAACTAGTACTCTACCAAACCTAATTGTGTAGATGGCACTAGTTGCTAAGATAAATAAAAATGCAGAGAAATAAAAGAAAATCTTTATTAATGGAGAAGAAGAGAATACATAATAGGATGGTGGCTACAACGATATTACAAGGGTATTTATATGAGATAACCAAACCCTAACCCTAATTACAAATAGGCCTAGCAATTTCAAGTAAGTATTAGGCCTTCTGTCATTTGGAACAAGTTCTAGGCCTTTTCTCCTTTTCTCTTGCAAGCCTCCTTTAATTTGAGATGTGCATGGCCTTTTTATAAATCATTTTCTTGTCCAACAGCAACTAGATGTGAGATTTTCATCTACAATTCTTCAGAATGTAAATATATAGCAATCTGATCTTCATTTCTCTACTTTTCTGGTTGCATGCGGGCTGGGTTGGAATATCTGTAAAAGTGACAAAACAATACCCAAGTAATATTTATTTATATACAAAAGATAAGATATAAGAGCATAAAATAAACACATTTCTATGTCAATCAATAGCGATACAAACACCGGGCTTTTAAACCAAATACCTCCCAGAGGGGCTCCCGGTTCATCGTCGATGCCATTAAAATATGGCTGGATAGCGATACAAACACCGGGCTTTTAAAGCAAAAACCTCCCCGAGGGGCATCCGGTTCATCGCCGATGCCATTAAGATATGGCTGGATAGTGATACAAACATCGGGCTTTTAAACCAATTAAAGACCTCCCCGAGGGGCACCCGGTTCATCGCCGATGCCATTAAGATATTGCTGGATAGCAATACAAACACCGGGCTTTTAAACCAAAGACCTCCCCGAGGGGCACCCGGTTCATCGCTGATGCCATTAAGATATGGTTGGATAGCGATATAAACACCGGGCTTTTAAACCAAAGACCTCCCCGAGGGGCACCCGGTTCATCGCCGATGCCATTAAGATATGGCTGGATAGGGATACAAACACCAGGCTTTTAAACCAAAGACCTCCCCGAGGGGACCTGGTTCATCGCCGATATCATTAAGATATGGCTGGATAGCGATACAAACACCGGGCTTTTAAACCAAAGATCTCCCCGAGGGGCACCTAGTTCATCGCCGATGCCATTAAAATATGGCTAGATAGCGATATAAACACAGGGTTGCTGACGGACCCAAAGTCCTCTTCATAGGCATCCGACAGGTTCAACAAGCGTCTGAAGTATTCAGACTCAACGAATAACGGATCAATGGTCACCTTGAAAGCATTCAATCATGAACCGAATCTTTCAAAATCAGTTAATAGCAGAACCAGAGATTTTCATCGAAATCGTCTGATGAATCCTACAAGTTACTGGCTTGTACAGCTACCAGGAATAACAGATTTCTTTGTATAAACTATAGACATAATACCTGGTTCTCAAAACATTGAAACCAATTGTGGTATGGGGGCAATACCATCACATTAATGAAATCTAATGACGCTCTCTTAAAACATACCACAATTTGATCATAATTTTATGAAAATCCTGCATTAGTTCATTGCGACCATGTATAAGCTAGATTTTTCCAGAAATAACTAAGGTGAAACCAAAGATCCTAGTTAAAAGGATTTTCGATGTCACCTTAGTCATCGTCAAAAAATCCAATGTTGATTGGTCAAATTAACTCAGACTGATAACAAACAAATTGTAACACGGAATCTATATTGCAAATGTGTAACAGGCATGAACAAAGCGAAATTTAAAGCATGGAAAATAAGACGCAGATTCCCGACAACAGAGCAAAATTATATCGCAAAGTCACAAGTCAAAGTGCAAAATAATAGACAACAAAGTGCAACAAGTACAAGAGTAGTAAGCGGGGACCGGCGCTCGCATATACAACCGGCCTGAACACAACATGCAAAAGAAAACAGCTAAGACCAGAATAAGCCACTACCAAGCATGATCACTTCTTCCTATCGCTTGATCTTAAATAAGGCTTGCTAGCCAAAGGTGGAGGGGTTTCTTCTACATTGCTTTGAGTCTCTTGGGAAGATAAAGTGATAGCCTCTGTGTCTCTCTTCTTCTTCTTTTTCTTCTTAGACGATGAGGACTTGGTGGATTTCTTCTTCTTACCCTTGGTAGCATCATGAGAGCCTTCCTCTGCATCGATAGCCTCAACGTCATCACTAAGGCTATAGTCAACATCATCCAACTCTTGGAGTGCACCGATCTTTGCATATTATGAACCAGGAACTATAATTGTTAAGGGTGCGCTACTAGGAGGAGGGGGAGTAATGACAGAAGTAAGAGAGAAAGTTGTCAGTGGTGAATCGCCCCTGGTAGCTCCTATTGCTGTCACATTTCCTATAGTAGGAGAACACAAGGGTGAAATCAAATTTAGAGTATGGAAACATCGAGCATAATAAGAAAGAGACCCAGGTGAATCAAAAATAGACTCTAAGCACGACAGGGTGTAGTTGGTCTCAATTTTACCTGAATCAGGAAGATTCTCCTGGAGATCCCCGTGCTCAACTTCCTAATTATCAGGGTTGTCATCTTCAGCATCGTCATTTTCACTAGGCTCTTCACCAGTATTCTTTGTTTCGGTATTTCCCTCAGTAACGACGTTTTTCTCTATAGAAGCATCAATAGGGTTGGCTATTATCTGGGAACCCAAAGCTTCAAGGTTTGCAGCATCAATATGAGGGTTGACATTAGGCTGGGTTTGGGCTTGTTCACCAGAAATACCAGCCCTCTCGTCTTTTAGTTGTGCCTTTCCCTTTGCCAAAGCCTCTTTGGACCAATTATCTAGGAGTCTGTTGATAAGCTCATCCTCGTCACAGCCATCATTGCTAATTTCGAGCACTCTCTCTCAAACAAGCGCCAAAGTACGTGTAAAGCTGTCTCCTTAGTAATGCAGACTCCCGCGGCTCATAACACTGTATACGTAAAAGCGGAACATATCATCATCGGCTTCGTCCTTAGCCTGTTTATGAGCCTCGTCCGCAGCAGCATTCTCCTTCTCAGGAGACTCGACCCTCGCCGCCAATAACTGGTTGGAGTCCTTCAAATATTTAACTTCCTTACGAAGAGTGGTAGCGTCCTCCCGATATTGGTGGGAGAAATCTTTCTCCACAGCCAGTGCGACCTCAACCTCACGCTATTCAATTATAGCATCCTTCTCCTTTTGCTTGGCAGCATCGAGTTCCTCCCGGAGTTTCTTAATCTCATTATCTGATGTTTCTAACTCCGCGACCCTTTTGTTGAGAACGGCGATGGTAACTTCGCGTTCATCCAGAACTTTTCCCAATTTAACATTATCGCCTTCCAACTCGGCAATTTTTGAAAGATCTAAGTCGTGACGCTTCTGGAGGTCGTTGCCAAATTTTTCCCAACCACGCAGCTTTTTATAGGCACTCTTTTTTACGGTGTTCCACTTTGCTTCAAGTTGACACTTAACATTGTCAAGCTGGACCTGTGATTGGCTTATAACTGCTTCCACCTCATTGCATAGATCATCGGCATCAGTTAGGCTTACTCCACGGTCATACATCAGCCCTTTCAAGTTCCAACCCAGGAGCTTTTCGGAGAGAGTAACATTTGTTGAACCAGGATCGTAGCGAGGTTTACTAATAATGGAATGAATTTTGGCTGGAGGACCGGGAGGGCCAGAGGAAGAAGAAGTTCGGGGTTTAATAGGCAGTTTTTCCGCTCGGGAATGCTTATAAGAACCGTCCCTGCTTCGTGTTTACTTCGATCCCCTTCATCAGGAGTACTCTCTCTTAGCCATTGGCGTCTTCTAGCCTCTTCTTCCTCTTCCTCACGCATCTTTTTCCTCTGTGCCTCCGTCAAATTGGAATCTGATGAATGTAAAATCTGAGAAGAAGATTTCAAAGACGGAGGAGGATGGGTTACCTTCTCATGATGTGATGATCTCTCGGGCTCAGACTGTAATAAGTACTTTGGATCGATGGCTTTGCACCTCTTGCTAAAATCTGATTCTGGATGAACGTCTCCCGTACATGTCTAGACCTGAAATAAAACATGAATGAGTTTTCATTTCCTAACTCTGCAAAGTATCTAAAAATGCTAAGCCAAGATACAAGTACGAAAAAGGAATTAAAATACACAAGACGAATCTCTTAAAGACACTGTTGTTAACAGACCAGTTTTTTCTCCTGGGTTTAAGGGGATTCCTAAAGATTTAAGATGCCCTTCAGACTCGGTAGAGGCTGCATCCTTAAGCCCAGGATCCATGTTTTGAGGGTTGAGAGGCTGAGTAACTGCACCATCCTGACTAAGATACTTAGCAGAGTTGAGATCACTTAGATTATCAAATGTACCTGCCGAATCTTCCTCAACTACGACCTTAGTAAGAGGGTTATCAGTTATAATCCTGACATTCAGATCAGTTTCTAACACAATGACATTTTCCCTATCATGTTCTAACCCATGCTCGGGCTCATAAGGGTTCGCTTCCCAACTATCTCTTCTAGCTTGTTCGGAATCTGATTTTGAAGAAGTATTTTCTTTTTCAGTCGACTCGGCCAATGTTGTGGGATCCTCGCACATATGGCGATCGGGGTTTCCATCCTTGTTCAAAGTTATTGGCGAGGGGGACGTTCTTCCACTAGTCGGCCTTGAACATCTTTTCAAAGAAGGGTCGATAATAGGATTTTCATCGGTTTGAGTTATATTTCTGTCATCAAAGCAGCCGACATTCGACTCTGCAAGGTTAGGTTAGGAGTGGAAGGGCCGGTCTTGCATGAAAACTTCCTCAAGAGGTGGAGTAATTCATATTGTCGAAGAGTATTTTCATTGATTAAAGGTTTTCTACTCCTCTTAGCCTCGTCAATAGCTTTTAATGCTTCGTATGTGGCTTTAAGAGAAGAAGATGCTTTGTTGTCCTTAATCAACGAAGGAAGTTCTGCATTTCCAAAGAGAAACAAGGTAAGAACAGATAACCCAAAAGAAAGAAAAGTCAAAATTACTCAGTAAATTTTGCACACCTCCGTCTGTCCACTGCCCTCGACATGGTTCGGGGCATTTAGCGAAGAAAAATTGGTGTAAAAATCCTGAAACACTGTCCGGTAATTCAAGAATTAGCTTCCGGTTTCTGGCACCTTCAGCGTGCATAATAGAAGGGGTGTCCTTTCTACTTTTAAAAGAACAAAGGTAACAGATTTCTTGGAAAGAAGGTTCTTGCTTTGTCGTATCCATGAAAAGAACATAAAGGCCTAACAGGATAGTATAGCCATTAGGGTGAAGTTGGAAGGGAGAAATGCTTAGATGGTTTAGGATTCGTCCTAAAAAGGGATTAAACAGAGGGATGGCTCCGGCTGCTAGCATTTGTTTGTTTACAACAACATATCTAGCAGGGGGATTGTCAGCATATACGTCAGCCCTTGATAGTATGGCATATGTGAGAGGGATTCCGTACTGGCCACATAATATTTCATATTGTTCCTTAGTTAGGGAGGTAGATTGTCTCTCTTGGTCTCTAGCTTTGACCGGGCGAAGGTCTGGAGGTAGGGGCAGAAACTTGGCTAGAAGTTGTAGCCGTTTTGGTCTCAGGAACCTTGTTTAAAGAAGAATCAGTTTGTGCTAAGGAGATCTCTTTACTTTGAGGAGGTGTTTGCTTTTCAGTGGACATTCTACACAGATATACTTGAATGCATTTCAATTTTCTAATAACGAGAACTAAAGAATATAGTGTAAAGGCACAGCAAGGTATTAAAACAAAGATGACAAAACATCATTATAAGGCGTTTGGCGACATTAAAGTTAAGTCAGGTCACGACATGAAATTCATGTTAGTTCACGAAATAAGACCCATGTCAACTCACAGCATGAAATTCATGTTAGCCCACGACTTAAAATTCTTGTCGACCACGGCTCAAAAACCATGTTGGGCTACGACTTAAGACTCATGAAGCTCCATGACAAGAGACCCATATCAGGTCGCAACTTTGAATTTTAAAAGAAATATCAACACAAAGGTTCTAGCATGATAAAGGAATGTTCAAACACTATCACAAGAGAAAAATTATGCTATGGGAAATAATTCAATCAAGGCATGAATCACTAAGAGTCTATATTCTTCTATGATTTGGGTGAGACAAAGAAAACGAGCACCATGGTGAACCATTTTTATGATGAGTTGAGTCAGGTCGATATGGCGCAATTACCCATGCCGTAATAATGGCATATCAGTTCACTCATATCGCCAACACGGCTTGGAATCTTTGGTGGGTCGCGATATAAGTTTCATGACGAGTCACGGTATGAAGTTCATGATGGGTCATGAAATAAGGTTCATGTCGAGGCACGACATAAGACCCATGTCGGTTCACGACATGAGGCTTATGTCAGCTCACGACATAATACCCACCACGGTCCACAACATAAAATTCATGCAAATCCACGACTTGAAACTCACACCGGCCTATGATCGGAAACTTATGTCGATCTACGCCATAAATTACTATGATAGCTAGGAAGCCTCACCAAACCGTGCAGTTCAAGGTTAAAATGGTCCCTTATGCAAATTTATGACCTACCTTGGATCAACTCTAAAACGGATGTATATTAGCCATGGAAAAGCAATGAAAGGTTCGTGTTTCAAGTGTTTTAACAAGCAGCTAATGTGCAATTTCAAAAAGATAGTTCATGCAATCATCATCGTGACAAAAGCCCAAAGAGACATGAATAGCCTCATACAACATGCAGGGATCAAAGCAACTCGCCATAATGTAGTAATTTACGACATGAGTCTGAGAGTGACTTGGTTCCTTCATCAAAACAAATTAAAGACTTAACTAAAATACATGAAAGGGGTACTAAGAATCTCATGAATCGAAGCCCATGCCATATTCAATAACACGAACTTCGAGGGGCAAATGTTAACCTGTAAAAATGAAGGGTTGAGTCATGTCGGGTCAGCCAAGTCGTTAATGCCATGTCAAAAATAAGAGGGTTTAACCAACTACCATGTCGTGCCATACTAAGGCGTTCCAAGCAACACAAGCCAGCCATGTCGGCCTCGTATGTGATATTAAACCGGCGTAGCGACATGGAGGAAAGTCGCAATGGTCTTCACACCATAAAGTTGTATCAATCCGCATCATGAGGTCATGTCGCAGGGGACTAAGTCATGCTTGGTCCAAGGCATCATACAGTTCACACTATTGAAACCCTAAAAGGAAAAGCCGGGACCAAGTTGTGTCGTTCTACAACATGTAGCGATATGTATAAGCCGTTTTGAAGTTATGTCGCGCCTCACTTATAAGCATTAAAGCTAGATTGAGTCATTGCTCGACATGGCGTATAACGTGCCACGAGTTCAAGGCGCCATGGAACATAGGTTCGTACGATAATAGGACATGCCGCCCTACCCCCATACCATTCCACGGCATAAAAGATAGGTCGCTATTCTAGATCCAAAGCCAGACTATGTCGTAATTTACCCATGCTGCATCCAACTATCATCCGAGCGACTTGAATCATACCAAGGAAGAGTCGCAACCTCAAAGCGCTGAAGTTAACCCGCTATGTGATATAAATTATATCGTTCGCGACACAAGTTATAATGAAGACCCAAGTCATGTCGGCCGCGACATGAGTCATGGCGTGTTTTCTAGATAATTACGAAACTGCCACCTGGTTGGAAAACTCCTATAAATACCCCCCACACTTCTTCATTTGGGGGATCGAATCTTGAGGCCACGAAGTGCTGTCAAAAATATTCTTGAGCAATCCTAACATCCATCCAACACTCTAAATCAAAGTCTAATCCATGGATCATGATCTCCATCAAGTGGATCAAGAGGACTTGAGAAGTGAAGATTAATTAGAAGAGACTATACTTAATGAGGAGATCTACCAATCTTTCATCATCTCCATCAAATCTCCACGGATTTACATCCTTCTTCACGGATTTACATGCTTCTCCATCAATTCTAATAGATTGGAGTGAGATTTGTGTATGTAAGAGGGTAGTAATATTGTAAGAGAAAAGTTAATCTTGTAATCTTCATATTGATAATGAAATTCTTTACAAAAGTGGATGTAAATCCTCATTGGATTGAACCACTATAAACTTTGTGTCTTCTACTTGCATTTGGATTGATTGTGTGGCTCCATTAGTTCATTTTTTGTGAGATCTTACCTTTAAACTTTTGGTGTTTGCCCAATTTTGGGTCAAACAATATTCATACCAAAATATTTTCAAAACAACTCACACAAAAACCACATATAAATTTCCCCTTAAATATATATATATATATATATATATATCTTATATACATAAATATAAATTTATAAATTCTCACACACAAATAAAATCACTCACGGGCCCACATAAACAAATACAAAGCACACACAAATACATACAACACAAAACTCCTTTAACATCAGAACTTTCCCCCTTTTTTTATTTCAAATCAACACAGTACTCCCATAAACTATACACATAACATACTCTCAGTATATACACACAAACTGTAAACTCACGCCTCACCAAAAGAGAAAAAATTATAGCAACTCACGCAAGAATTTAAAACACTTACAAAAACACACACGAGGTGGAGAGAACAAATGACATAGGAAATTGAGAACGAGGTGAGAGGGTGAGGGCTGTTGTCCGGCGTCGGTTGGATTTAGGGTTTGCAAGGCTTCCGTGGCTTTAGGAGGGTGAATGAGATAAGGCTAAGTTCAGACAGGGTTCAGCAGCGATTTTAGAAGGGGATGGTTGGCTTTAGTTTTGGAAATGAGCTTGGCTCTTAGATCGTGAGGCGGCAGATGGAAATGAGAAACATATGATGGGAAGAGAAGAATGGTACAAATCCCAAAAACAAGAAAAGAAAAAAAGGGAAGCCATTTTATAAAAGAGATGCAGCTGTTTCTCGCGAGGGTGGCTGCTACAAATAAAAGAAATAACGGTGACAAGGAAAAGGAACGTATTAGGTTTTAATTTATGAGACATTTATGGTATTGAAGAAAACATTAATGAACAATGTTTATGGGAATGGGAAAAGAAATGTTTGGTTTAAATTTCAAAACAAACAGACGCGGTAGAAATAGAATCAAGAAAATAATTTGCAAATAAAAGGAAACACAATAAATGTGTTTGCAAATAAAAGGAAAACAATATAAAATTTTAATTTAAAAGAACAAACGGTTTAAATTTTGGAATCAACGAAGGTGTAAGGAAAGGAATAATAGAAATAAATGAACATTGAATTTTAAAGATGTAAACAGTGTTCATAAATAAAAGGAAACAATATAAATTTATTAATTCAAAGAAAACGGTTTAGGCAATATAAAATTACAACAATTTTGCAATCAATAATTGACGATATCAAAGGAAAAGGAAAAAAAAGAATCTGACAAATTATTTTAGCCATGTTGCATCAATAACAATAAATACGATAAATATATATATATATATATAATTCCATTAATATTGAAATCGACAGTATAATTATATGAGTTTTAAATATTAAATAAAATCCAAGAATGGATTCAAAATCAAATAAATAATCCAATTAAATTTTACCATAAATAAGGTTCTAGCATAGCAAATATTGATTTGAATTATTAAGTTGCATTCATATCAAAAATAAAATTCATTTGTTTTCAAAACAAACAAATTTAGTTTTAAATAATTAAAATAAAAATTATTTCCATAAATATGCAAACAATAAAATAAATAAATCAAAATTTTAAATTAAATCAATAATTAAAATACTCTAAATTTGAGGTTGTTACAATCTCCCCTACTTAACCTTTCCGTCTTGAAAAGGAACGAGGTAGAGAAATAGTAATTAAATAATTATAATATTTAAAGCAAAGGTTCATATTTATATTCATACCTATATATATATATATATATTCATAAGTATATATAAATCAAAAAGTTGAAATATTTCCAAATATATTTAAAATAGTTTTAAGTATTCACTCGATGTTTCGATTGGCAATATATATCTATCCCACTTTCGAAACCTGAAAACAGATATCGATGATGCTGCGATCATCATCAGAATCATTTTCAAGCGACTAGAGTGTGACTCTATATCCATCTAATACACATAGGATTTAACATATACGTTGATCAGACGTATACCCAAATCACTAGGTATCCAATAGGCCAACTTTAACATCGGGTAAGTACTCAAAACAGCTTTTTATATTTAAACAGAATATATACATATTTTTTTTCAATCATATATTATAAGTAATATATTTCAAATCTTTAAAAACTTAAGTAGGGAAAAATCTATCTCTCCCCACTCATTTATTTATTAAAAATTCAACCTCAATCCTTAATAAATATACAAACAATATTATTACTAAATCAAATACATAACAAAATTATTCAGTCAAGATAAAATCAATTTCTTACAAAATGTACATCTTTCTTATTCAAAATATATAGTTTTTAAAATCTTAAAGTATAAACATCAATTATTTCCGAAATATTGGTATTACCAAAACAAAATGTTATTTACAAAATATATATAACAAAATTTCAATAATGTGGCAAGAAATTATATATTAAAATACCTTTCAAAATAACAATTTCAAATCAATATTTATATAGGGATAGACTTGCTAGAAGACTTATACTCTCCTTCTACTTCTTAACTTGTTATGAACAAGGATAAGTTGTAAAATTCGAGTTAAAAGCTGAACGAACGAAAGAACCTAATCAAACAGGATTTACGAAGGAAGATGGATTCAAATGAATGGGAGATATCAAAAAGGATTTAAATACTAAACTAAATTTTATATCCAAAAATATTTGTTTAATACATAATAAAACCATTTTTTAAAACCGTTTGTACTTTCAAAATATGCTCTCTCACGAAGGATTCTACGACTTATTCCACTCATTCTAGGGTATTACTACCCTATCTCTAATGAGCTTTTACCCCCACAGGCTAAAGCTTTGATAAACCAAAGCTCTGGTACCAAATGTAACATACTGTCTTTCATCCACTTCAAGCTGGTAATTAAACCAACTTGAACCGTTCGAAATGACAGAATGTTATTAGCTCCTGAGGTACATAGAATAAATCACAGAATCACATAAACAGAAAAACAAAATATCTCGCAGCGGAATAAATAAATTATACAATAGTAGTTCATGAAGCTACTAAATAAAGGTCAAAATTTATACATAATATCAGAGTTCCAAAATTTAATACAGCGGAAGTCTAAATACAAGAATATCTAATACAAAGGAGAAATAGCCAGAATCAATAGGTAGAGGTGATATCTTCAATAGTCTCCAGCTTCAATAGGTGAAATCTCAACACTGCAATGCTCAATCTGACCCGAGCAATGATGTAAAACAAAACAACTTGGATCAGGACTAACATTCTCATGGAAGTAAATCAACTTAAATGAAATGTTCAATGAAATGCATCAGTAACTTAAAGGATGTTTGGGATCACCATCCTCTAAGGATCCGTTTAACTAATATCATATAATATAATACGCTATTATAATAGTGTCTATTCAGTAAAGTACAATATCAAAATAGCGTAAGCGGGATTACATTTTTACCCTTACACCATTTATAATATCGTAATCTATACACATACCGTAATGCCCACAGTAACGTAGTGGCTATCATAGGGCACTCCATAGGTACAATACAAATCAAAATCGTATGGGGTTCGATCAAGATAATATGACAAGGCACACGAGGAATACCCACGGTAGGACTCTACCGATACATGCCCGGACCGGTGGTAACGCATAGCCGTGACTACCGCCCACCTCGGAACACACTCCAAAATCAAAGGTGCGCACCAATCAAATCACAAAGTAATAGATATGGGTTCGAGGAAGTGTGTCCGATGGAGGTGCGACCTCACTTAATCACGGTATATCACCTATTTTAGTCATTTTAATTATGACCCGAAGGTCAAGGCTATCCATCAACGTTCTCTTTCTTCAATCCAGTAATCGCCACCAAACCATCCTACTTCATTCTAGGACTCCACCGCATACACAGTTTTTAAAATGGTTTTCGGTATTGGCAGAGAGTATGACAATATCCGATCTCGGTCTCTTTAACAACCAAACGTTTTCGTTTTTCACACCGTGGTCATTTTATAAAATACTATCTTGAAATAAATTGATTTAAAAGAAATCTTTAATTCAAACCAAACAGTTTATGAATCAATTCCACATATAAAACTACTTCAGTTCATATTCAATCAATTTATAATCGAATTCATATACTCATATCAATTGTAAATTCAAATTCCAATTAATTACGCAGTTCACGTTCATTTCATACAAAATTCAATATTTAAGTCAATTCAAAATGCACTTTAAGTTGAATTAAAATCAAATTCATCGAATCAAGTATCGTTATAAAATTAAATCTTTGAACCTCAAATTTAAATCGAAAAAAACTTATTCACCTATTGAGTTTGTTATTAAAGTTTATAAAATATATATAAAATAAGCATTGAAAATATATTTATAAGTTATAAATTTATATAGAAAATAGCTTTACAAACATATATAGGTTTAAATAATTTAGAAATAGGTTAAAAAGAATAATTTATCATAATATATTAATCTAAAGTTAAAATTACATATAATAAAATTATATAGTTTAAAACAAATAAATTATAAGTAAAATCTTAAATAAGCATTTAAATACATTTTTACTCAAAAAAATCATTTTAAAACATATAATTTAGAATTTACCAATTTTAAGTATAAATCTTTAAAATATAAATATAAAATATAAGATCTTAAATTAATATTATTACAATCAAATTTTCCAAAACATTTTAATTCGAAAACATGACCAACGGTGTCCGTATATAGTTTTCTACCCTATGGTCAAGTGATACGGATATTTATCATTTCAACCAGTAATTTATAAAATTTCTACGGGTTTATCATTTCAACCCGCAATCCCAAATTCAGTAAAAATCGTTCAGGTCTATTATTTCAATCCATAACAATTTTTCCCTAATCTAATGTCCATTCGGGTATGTATCATTTCAACCCTTAGTAATTTTCCTAAACTGGGGGTATATACAACATAACAAATCATCACCTATCGTCAATCACATCATAGTCATAAATATTCAGTGCACATACATGTCATATGAATATCGTGTCACATATGAAAGTGCACATTTTAAACAAACAATTTCTACTGGCAATATTATACATTTCATAACAGTTCATTTAGTTGATCTAACATCTATGAAAGAATGTGAGTGAGGTGTGAGATAAACTCACTTTTCATGGCGCATATTAAAAAGACAATAGATGAATTTATGCAGAATTGAAACGATGACTTCCATGCACGGTTCAGAATAATTTCAGCTCGATGATCGCTCAATATTATTATTTTTTCATAAGAGGAGGCTAAGGAATGTCTCAAAGGATCGGTAAGGCTACTGGGCTTCAGAACGATCTTTAAACTCAACACCAAACCGACTTAAAATATAAACACAACATTTACTTTTACAAATATTATATATATTTATATATATACAGATACGAATGGTAAAATCATAACATATATATAATTCAAGTTCAACACACGCCAAAATATTTTATAAATTTATATATTATGTAACGCACCAAAAACTATATGTGAAGGCCCCAAACCCCCGTTGAACGATGGCTAGGATAATCTTTGGAATATAACACATAAACAAATAACAGCAGAATAGAATTATAACATTACACAGATAATGGACATCAAATGACACTGGAAATAATGATCATCAGAGTTACACAGTAGAATAGGATCATACTTAGCACAAAATACAGTTTCAGCTTAATATAAAATGTCTGCAGTGGAATCAAACATTATATACATAATGGTGACTGAAACAGTAAAATAGAAATGATAAATCCAGCTCCACCTCCATAGCTGTCCAAAATAAGTCTGCTAACCTGTATACAAGGCTGCCCGTGTGGAAAAGAGGGGCACCCGAGTTTGCAAGTGAAACAAACTACGAGTCTGTCATGGGACTGGTATGAGAAATCAACTTAACTGCTTAAACAACAGTAATAAGGCGAATCATAGGACCACGCTGCTTTCGCGGTACGGGTTTACTCCAGTGATCGCCAGTGCATAAAACAAGTAAATTACTTAGGCAACGCAATGCTTTTTAGTAAAATGAAGCCAATATAAGACTCAAGTCCCATCACACAATGCAACACAAATCGGAGGATAGAGTTTTTCCTTATATTGGCCAAAATATGTTGGATACATATAAATCAAGAGCTTTTTATATTATTACTAGTGTTTATATGTTTCATAAACAATATCAATCATAATATCAATCCTAGGCGGCATAAGTGCCCCATACCATTATGTCGCCAATATAGGTTTATAATCAGAACCGCACGTTTCGTATTGGAAATTGGATTTCCGTCATCAACCGAGGCTAGGGGCAAGATCCTCACCGAATTCGAGACAATCTAGCCCATGTCTCCGGAACAGCCGCAACTGCACCTTAGATCGTCAGGGACGGTCCACACGGAGTGGATTACAATGCCTGAACAATGCGTTTCCCCGCCCTATGGGGCGTAAATGAGCCCAATGACTCTAAATCCGTGGCGCCTCGCAACAACCACACAGGTGAAAAATATGCAAATGTCAGCCAGTTTAAGCACTGACACCACCTCTAGCTAGAAAGAAACGCATGTCCTCCCTGAGGTCCTTCTCCCGTTTTTGGTCCATACTGGGGTGTGAGGCTCGCGAATCTATGCTATACACAAAGTTATGCCACGTAGGCCGTGCTTTGATCATCAACCACAAGACTTTGCTTTTCAACAGAAGCCTTGATCATCTACCACTTAGGCATGCCACACAGGCAATTCGCTCCATGCGACTGATTTCTATCGATATATAACCTCTTAGCTTGTACGTCTCAGAGAAGGGCGTTAAGCAAGAGAATAAATCCTCCACCGCCAAATAGATATATATTTAATAGAGATCAATCAGTACAGAACAAAATCCAATGTCAGACACACAGTCCATTTACAAGTCCGTTCTGGGTCTGAACGAAACCGGAGGAACCTTATTCCTCGCATATCCGTACCATCCACAAGTACGTCTGGACGGCTACCACTGTAACCCCTTCAAGGTAGCTACTCCAATCATGAGCAACAGTAGCACCCCTCCATTCGACGTGAAGATCGTCGGTCTTGCACCGTCTTCATATCTTTAAATTTTAATTGTCGATCAATCATTTGAAATGAGATTTAACTCGGCCTTTTCAAATAATTCATGTATACTAGAATTTAAATCGATTCTTTCATGGTTAAATTATTCGACACTCACATTTCAGTTCTTTAATATAATTTTCATGTCAAACACATTCAACCATCAGAATATCAAGCAAACCAAGTAAAGTTGGTTTATTTCCATTCCATATCGCCTATAATATTTTATAACGATAAATCGCTATTTTTATTTATTTAAAAATAGCCAAATTTAATTAAACGACGTTTCAGGCCATAACGCGGCCGTGGCGCTGTTTTTCTCTAAATTTGATTTACACATATCTAAATATCTAACCGTTGGATCTTAACAAATTTTACACCATTGGAAAGATCTTTCCAAGGCGGATCCAATGGTTCCAGTTTCGAGAAAATCCGACAGTTGGATCTCTCGGTATACTCGTTTAAAGTTACGAATTCAAAATGCGAACTACAACGTCGTTATTCGTTATTTTATTTTATATTTATTTATATATATAAATATAATTTCTTCGTCGATTTCTAAACCATTGTCACTTCATATAAAGGTTAAAAATAATATTTTTAACTCACAAATATTTATTTCAACACATGAGTATTTTTACTGAGACTAATACATGATAAAAATGTTATTTTTATCATCAAAAATATTTATTCAACACATGAGTATTTTTAGTGATTCATATACATGATAAAAATATTTATTCAACACATGAATGTTTTTAGAACTTCATATTCTCAATAGAAATGTAAATTTTATTGTTCAATCTTTTTATTCAACACATGAACTTTTTTCAACACATGAATAACTCAACACATGAATATTTCCACACATGGATATTTTATATAGTTACTACATATAATAAAGATGTGATTTTTATTGTTAAAACAATTTATTTATTCAACACATGAATTTATTTTTAGTGATTCATACATATAATAAAAATGTGATTTTTATTCTTAAATCATTTTATTTCCAACATGTATATTTTTAGCGATTCATACATATAATAAACATGTATATTTTTAGCGATTCATACATATAATAAAAATGTGATTTTTATTATCTAAGCAATTCATTTCAGTCATGGATAAATTATCAACACATGGATATATTTCAGTACATGAATAAAATTCAAACACATAAGTATTTCAAGAAATTTCGGCAGCATAACGGCAGGGTAGTTAACCCGGCACCGTCCTTCGTACGGCTCCTCGCCTACCTAAAAGCCTCACAGCTTTTGACAATGGGGATCATGCATCTAGTTCGCACGCAGGCGGCATGTTTTTCATTTCATTTCATTTTTCCTCACTCTTATCCTATTTGGTTTTTAACCACACTCAATTATTCTCTCAACCACAAAGGTATTTTTCAACCACAAACAACCACAAAGGTATTTTTCAACTGCAAAGGTATTTTCCAACCACAAACAACCACAAAGGTATTTTTCAACCGCAAAGTTATTTTCCAACCACAAACAACCATTCACAAATATCAACCAAATTTCACATCACAACACAAACAAGTCGTCCATGGTCTGTGGACGACGGGTGTCGGGAGTTTCTAAAACTCCGTCAGCAATCTAATAAATTTTATTTCCATTTAGTGATTTTAGAAATCTCACATTGCTTTTCACGTTGCCAAAAATTGTAGAAGACTCAGAAAAATATCCGGTCTCTTCTAGAATGTAGACGACGTCCTCACGGTCCCGGCGTCTCTTGTTTCACTGGATTTCGTCAACATACGAAAAAGTTATGATTTTTATACGAAAATCAAGTTTTGCGACATTTTTAAACTGTTGAAATCAGTTCAAAATATATAAAACTGTACTGCTCTATTTTTGTTCAAATCTTGGTTTTAAATTTTCAGCAAATCCGTAGCACTTCACTGGAATCGAAGCACACCACCTGAAAGAGGCTGGAGAGGTGCGCCTATCGAGGGTAAGGGGGTCTAGTCCGGTGGCGTGGCTGAGCAGGTAGGGCGGCTCGAAATTCAAAAATTCTCAGGGGCGATGTGGGCTGGATACGAGGTGATAGGTGGAGTGGTTGGTGTTGATTTGGAGAGGAGGAAGAGAGCTTCAGAAAACCCCACGGTGGCAGGGGGTTCCGTTGATCGAGGTGGCCGGAAATTGACCAGGAAGATCTAGAAGGGAGCCGCCGTCGAGACAGTAGGGTATCGGGGAGAGAGAAGCTGATTTGGAATAAAATGATTGGCCCTCTTTTTTTATATATATTTTATAAAATCCGAAAATACCCCCTTCCACACACGAACTCCAGTCCAAACCTAACAACTGTCGTCCCTAGCTAATTACCCCCATCCCAGACACAATGAGATATGTTTTGTAAGCCAATTCGACTGTTACAGTCAGTTATTCTTCAAATTAAAATATAAAACATTCAATTTCTGATTTGAACGTACATTTTAATTTGACGGGCCCACATACTGACTCGAAAAATTCCAGAAAAATTATTTCAAGCATCGTATTGACGATACGGTCCTAACAAAACTAATTTCGTCGAATTCTGAGACCGTTTGAAAAATGGCCATTTTCTGGTTGATCAAATTTAACTAAAACTGACAAAACACGTTTTCCTTTGCCACGCTCACATATTGATTCAGAAAATTATGAACTTTGGAACCTAGCAATAATTCGACGTCCCGGATCCAACATAAGTGGTTTCGTCGAATTCTGAGGTCGTTTGCAAAATGGCTATTTTTAAGGCCTTTATATATATTAAAATATATATAAATTCCACAACGACTTTTCTAAAATTTAAACTGGACATATCTCTCACTCTATAAAGTGAAATCTCAGTTTCTTAACTTTGTTAGAAAGATATGATTCAACAGATTCAAATATTTCTTGTTTCGTTCAATTCTGACTTATATTGAATTCTATATATTCATTTGAAATTTGAAATCGAACTTTCGAACTGCCGTGCCATTTCAGTCTCGTTATATAATTAAATAAATTTATTCATTTTAATCTCGATCTAAATAATTTTTTCATCGTTATTATTTAAAATAATCATTTTAAATAATCAAAATCCGCTAAAATTGCCAAAATAAAAATTTTAAATTGGCTCAGATTTTCCGGGTTGTTACACTATATATATAAAATAAATATACAATGCAAACTCACACACAAAATACATTAGAACCATTGTATGCATATATATACATTGCAAGAAATATATATATATACACACATTTTTTTAACAAATAAATTTTCAAAACAAACTCAACACAAATATACGCACACACAATGTTGTACCCACACCATTTCACATGCAAGAAAACACACCTAAAGCTTGTATATTATAGATAATATATATAACATATATACATACATATAAATTTTTCCTTCAAAACAAATAGATTCAAAACAATACATTTATTATTATAAAATATAAATTTTTGTTACATACACACAAATGCAATCATAGTTACACACAATATTATAAAATACACACTCACTACAATAACTATACGCATACAATATGACTCACGCACCACACACTAGAAAAAAACACTACACAGAACCCACACATGCACACAAACAGGAATGCACATACACAATACATTATGCCACACACACAAACAATACACAAAATCAATTAAATAAATAAACATATATATACACACACCTTCGCAAACTATATATTATATATAGACAATTGTAACAACCCGTATTTTCAATAATCTGTTATAACATAAATTGAGGCAGAATTAAATTATAAAATGGGAATCAAGGGAAACGGGCTATGCCATTGCGTTCGTCTCGGAAAAATACGCGAAATAGAGTCCGAGTTTTCGAAAATCGGAGTCCGTATGACCCAGTTTAGGCCCATGGAAGTTTTCAGAAATTTCCATAATTAAAACAGATTAAAAATTTAAATTAAAAACAAGGATTTGGGCCAGCTGGGCCAAGGCGGGAAAAATCCCGCCAGGACCCGCATGTCGACAGGCCTGTCGACAGGGTCCCTAGGCATGTCGACTGCCCTGTCGACAGCCCTGTCGACAGGGTGTGCCCAGGCAGTCTAGCCTGGTGCACCATTTCTGATTTGGGCTTGATTGGGTGGCTTGGTTCTAGAGAGTTCCGAGATCTGACGGGCCAAAACTATCCTAGGGCTAATCCTATGGTCTAAATCACTCTAATCTTCTATAAATAAGCTCCTAATCCTACCCTAAAGCCTCATTAATCATTCTAGCAACAAAACTATGCCAAAATCCAAACTCTCATGGCCTCCACCCTCTTCATACAATTCCTAATTTAATTCCTAAGTGATTTTCCATGCATACAAGCATATTTAGGCTTGTATGATCCTCCTTAGCTTGCATTAAAGGCTTGTTTTTCAATTGGCATCATAAAGGAGGAGTCTTGATCAAGTTTGCTTGCATTTGGGGGTTTTAATTAGTTGCATAAGGGGTTTCTTGCATTTGTTATACTCATTTGAGTCCGCATAAGCATTGTAAGCCCTCTTACCCTCATTTTAGAAACTATAAAGTTAATGTGTGATGAAAGTTGGGGTTTATGTATGTTTATTGAGTTTTGCATGTTATGCAAGGGTACTAAGCCATGATTTGCAAATCTATTAAGTTATGCATGTATACTAAGCCATGATTTGTATGTTCATTAAGTTATGCATGTTTATGCAAGTTTGCTAAGCCATGATTTGTATGTTTATTGAGTTATGCATACTTATGCAAGATTTAAATGACAAGTTGTGCATGTTTTGACAAGTTGTGCATGTTTGACAAGTTATGCATACTTATGCAAGTTTAAAATGACAAGTTGTGCATGTTTTGGCAAGTTGTGCATGTTTGACAAGTTATGCATACTTATGCAAGTTTAAAATGACAAGTTGTGCATGTTTTGACAAGTTGTGCAAGTTTGACAAGTTATGCATACTTATGCAAGTTAAGATGACAAGTTGTGCATGTTTTGACAAGTTGTGCACGTTTTATGGTAATATGCAAGATCACTATGCTAAGTTGTGCAAGTCTAACATGTTGTGCATGATTGTTGTGCAAGTTTATCATGTATGTTGTGCCAAGTTCCCTCTTCCTATCCTTTATGCGTTACTACGAATATGTAAGCGATAGAATGACGTTGGGGGTTTTGGGGTAAGCTTAAAATACATGAAAATATAAGATTGGGAATTTACCTATTAAGTTAGGTCTACCCCTTGGGAATTTACCTATTAAGTTAGGTCTACCCAAGTAACTATTGGCTTGTAATTATGCTTTGAAATGAAGTGGACATGACACTTAGAAAACATAAGTGTGGCCAACTCGAGGTTGGGTTGAGTTTGTAGCGTAATTCTACCCGGAACCAACCGGCTTAACTAGTGGCTACAAACAATAGGACCCAATGTGAGAAGTTGGTCATGGGGTGCCAAGACCCGAGGTTAGACCAAGTTGTGGTGTAAAGCTACCCGGACCCGCCCGGCCTAACTAGTAACCACAACAAGGTCTAATGTGAGAGGTTAAGGTGCATTAAATTAATTAATGCCTCATGATTAGGGTTAAGTCAGGGTCCACTAATACTTAACAAATTTGGGAGTTCAAGGGATTAGAATGTGGTTAAGTTGTGAACCGTTAGCACTTAACTAGTTTAATCCATTTGGGAGTTCAAGGGATTAGAATGGGGTTAAGCCACACTTAACCAGTTTAATCCAGGATTAGTGAAGGGTTAAATCACACTTAACCCTCTTAGGAAACCCTAGCGGCGGGTCTGTTCCGGCAGTAATCCCAGTTTGGTATCACCACAACCCTAGAAACTAGGCTAGGGCGGGGCACGATTACTGGACGGATGTAAACGACCAAAGGGCGATGGCCGAGTGGTACAGCGGTGCGGGTCCGGCGGGCTACGGACGTGCACGTAGTCCGATGTTGGACAAACTCGAGGCACGGGTACCAGTAGGTTAGGGCTGTGCATTATTGCTTAAGTGTCCGGGGTCGACAACCGAGGGCTTGATACACCCGAAGGTGGGCCCAGCACAGACTACCTACATCCATATGTGGGCCGTATGGACATCAACACTTGACGTGTTAGGCTTATAGGGAGCCGATCGACTAGACCGTTGGGTTGGACCTTATATTAAGGTCACTTCATGTTATTGGGCCAAAGTTTGGGCTAAGGGATCAATACCTGTTATGTTGGTTTGCTAGTACACCGTGGTGCAAAAACTTAACTCTGTTTATGCGATGACACCTCTATCTATCTCGTGGTTGATTTACCATGCCAGTATGTTGTTATCTATGATCATCTCAGTTTCCATCATGATGTTAACTTTATTAGTTTATAGACTGATCGTAGCAGGGCTTACTCAGTCTTTTTGACTGACCCGTTTTGTTTCGCCTCTTTTCTTCCGTTTCCCCCCCCCCCCCCAGGTTCTCAGGGAGGGAATACTGGAGCCTAGCTTGGATTTTAGCTGCTTCCTTGGATAGCTCAAGTATGCTTTGGACTTGAGCTCGCTATGGTTTCTTCCACTTTGGGGATAGCTACTATTATGTTTTCTTTTTCAGTTTATCAGATGATGTATTTATCCAGACTTGTAATTTTGGGAAATTGACATTCTGATGTACCAGACTTGTGTTTTGAAATGGTTTTAAATCTTCCGCTGTTTTATTTACTTACTCTGTTTATTTACATATATATATATATGTCATGTCCTGCCTTGCTATATCATTATGCATGTTTACCAATAATGCCCCTCCAAAGCTAGTGCATTCCTTTGCGAGTGACCCTGGCGGAGGTGGGGTGTTACATTTGGTATCAGAGCATATGGTTTACGAGAAGGGATAAAAAGGTTTTTAAAAACTTTTGAAAAACTATTTTCAAAACCAAGTATTAAGTATTTTCCAAAGAAAAGTCTAGTTGTTTTTAAAGGCTATTCCCCAAAAGCCATTAGCACTATCCTTTGACTCCTCGTTTGAACTCTTTTCTTTTCGTTTCCAGCATGTCTGATAATCTCGTCTTGCCCGAAGGAGTAACGATACCCGATTGGTTTCGTCGGTACTTGGAAGTCACGGCACCGGTCCCGGATGTCCCTAATGTTGTTCCCCCAGTCGAGGCCGCTGTTCCTCCTCCTCCTCCCGTAGCTGATGTTCCTCTTCCCCCTCAGCCTCCACAAGCGGATTTCGCGGAAACTTGCAAGAACTTTAAGAGGATGGGTGGCAAGAATTTTAATGGAACAGAGACTTTTGTAGAAGAAGGGGATTGGTTGAAAGAGACCGAAGATCTTTTAGCCACCTTTGATATAGGTGACCGCAGGAAGGTTTTATTAGCAGTATGGTTGCTAAAGGAAGAAGCTGCACGTTGGTGGGTAGTCACCACCGCGACCAGGCCAATTGAGACTTGGGATGACTTTAGAGGAAGGTTTGGACTGAGATTCTTATCACTGAAGCAAGGGGACATGACGATTAGGGAATACATAGATAAGTTTAATCAACTGGCTCGTGTCAATTTAGACTGGGTTAATACAGCTCAGAAGAAGGCCCTACACTTTGCTCTAGGATTAAACGAGCCATTACGTGATTTGGCCCTGTCTCATATACCCTTGGGGGCGACTTTCAAGAATTTGGTGAATTTGGCCCTACTTCAAGAAGAAGATAACAATGACAAGAAAGAGGTCAAGGCGAATGAGTCTCAAGACAAGAGAGTAAATTCTGGGAAACGGGGCAAGAATAACCACAACCGCAAGAACAAGCCAAGAGGGAATAGGAAGTGCAACTTCTGTGGTAAAGTTGGACATATAGCCAGGGAATGTAGGAAGAAGGAGAAGAGAAAGCGGGGCGAATGCTTCATTTGTGGTGAGTTTGGACATTTCAGCAAGGATTGCCCGAGGAAACAAGGGCAAGGTCAGACTCAGTGTGCAGGACTATCTGGAGGGCGAATTCATCCCCTCAACCCCGTTCTTCCAGCTCATGATAGAGGTAGTGTTTCTGTTGAAAATCTTGTTTACATTTTCTGATTTTTCCTGTTCGAACTTTGTTCGATTCTGGCACATCGCATAGTTTTATTTCACTTGATCTAGTCGAAAGTTTGCACCTAAGTACTAGCCTAGTTGAGGATCCCGTCTGTGTTTCAAATCCAATTGGGGGTTCTACCCGCCTGTCTGTGGTCTGAGTGGATTTGAAAATTTCTGTCTTGAGTACAGAATTCTCGTGGGATGTTTATATTCTCGGTTTCGGGGGATATGGGTTGGTTTTGGGCATGGAATGGTCGTCCTATTTTGGAGCCATTCTGGGTTTTTGTATATAGGGTGTGGGGCTCATGACTCGCCTCGGTAATACCCTAGAAATTTCTAGCAACCCTATGGGTCCCGTCATGTTATGTTATCTTGAATCCCTCAACTCGTCTATCGATAGTTTGCAATCTGTGAGGGTGGTCCGAGAACATCCTGATATCTTGGGGAAAGTGAAGGGGTTACCCTTAGACGTGGGATAGATTTCCGCATTATCTGGTTGGTAATACCAAGCCAGTTTCGTGGCCGGTTAGGCACGTGACCTCACGAGGTGAGAATTAAGAAAGCAAGTCAAGGAGTTGCTGGAGAAGAACTTCCTGAGACGAGGCATTTTCGAGTAGGGTGCTCCAGTAGTATTCGTTACTGATGTGGACAGTTTGCTTCGCTTATGTGTTGATTATCATGAGGAGAATAGACAACCGCTATCAAGGGTTGATGATTTGTTTGATCAGCTGGTAGGAGCATCTGTTTTCTTTTGATCCAGCTACCAGATTCCATCAGCTTAGGATGGCTGAGGATGGAATTGACAAAGACTGCGTTTAGGACTCTAGATGGATTCCTAGAATGGCTAGTCATACTATTTGGTTTGACTAATACACCCGCGTATTACGTAAACTTGATGGGTAGGGTGTTTAGGGAGTCCTTGAACAAGTTTGTCAGGGTCGTCGTGGACGATATTTGATCTCCTCAAAGGAACGAGGAAGAGCAGGTTATACATCTCAAGGAGGAGATAGATACGCTTAGAACCACCAGTTGAAGATCAAGTTCTCCAAATGTCACTTTGGAGGAAAGGAGTTGGATTCCTTGGGGACATAGTTCCTAAGTAAGGCTTAGCGGGGGATTCCGCTAAAATGGTTGCGGTTTAAGACCGGAAAACTCTGAGGAGAGCAATTGAAGTAAGAAGCCTCCTCCGTTTGGCTAGTTAGTTAGCATTCCCGGAGCTTAGACTTACTCTTCTGGATTAAGAAGGGGGTTTCGCAGGAAGAAGACCCGCAGTTGGTCAAGAACATGGACCAGTTGATTCGAGGCAAGATGTTAAGTCACCTCGTTAGATATATCATAGATGACAAGGGATGACTAAGGCGCGATGAGAGATTATGTGTTCCTCGAGAGGAAGACTTGGTAAAGAAGGTTCTTGAAGATGCGCATCACTCGAGGAGGTGGCCGAGTTGGTCCCAGGATGCCTGTTGTGCCACCAAGTTAAGGCCAAGTCATAGAAGCCCAGTGGGCCATTACCTCCATTGGAAGTTTCCGCAAGGGAAGTATGAAAACATCTCGATAGATTATGTGGATAGACTACCTAGACCAAAGAAAGGGAATACGAGTATGTGGGTCATAATAGGTAGACTCACGAAGAGTGCTCATTTCAGTCCGGTGAAGAGCGAGAGGACTGCATCATGGTTAGTAACGGTTTACCCTCAAGAAGTTGGCCAGTTTTGAAGGAGCCTACAGGAAGCCATGGGTAGGCAACTGAATCTAGGTATGGCCTATCACTCATAGGCGGATGGTTCATTTCGATTAAGCATGAGTTATAGAAAATCGCGTTGGCAACGCGGATTGGTATTTTCAAGGAAAGTTCTGCTGCATGAAATACTCTAAAGTAAGTAGGCGAGATCCAGGATTCACTAGTGAATTTTAGAGAGCTTGCATAAAATCATGAGGTTATAGTATGTTTAAGCCAAGTATACAGAAAGAAGAATAAGTAGAAAAGAAAGACGAGAGGCGATAACGAAATGAGTTTCAACTCGGATTTTGGGAAATAGGAGTTAGGAAGCCAAGGAATTATGAAGTGAAAGATAGTCAAAGCACAGTGGAGTTAAGCTCAAGGAAACGTAACTAAGAAGAGTGAAGACTAGATACGCGCATCATATCTCTTTTTAAGAGTGCATCTTTGATCCTTGTTTTCCTGTGGAGCTTGCTTGCAAGTTATCTTTTATATATCCTCTCGGTCCCATTCTCGATCTTATTTCTGTTGTAAACTCCATAAGGGGGTTGAGACTCATCGGTTAGTACTATATGTCGGAGTTTGAATGGATTCCTTGTAATCCAAAAAGGAGTTTATCTTGCTTATCTTCTAAGCATATATAGTTTATCGTGCCATGAGAACCTTAGGTAGAAACCCTTTGGTTGAAACATGTGTTTGAAGCATGTTATGCTTGATGGTTGCAAGTGGTTGCAAGTGTTTGCAAGTGGTTGCTCGTGGATGCATTATACACATTAGGCACTAGATCGGCTCGCACACTCTTCATGTTGCATATGCATGAGTGCTTACACTTATTCATGGTTGAAACTTGTTGTGTTATCACATGGATGTTGCATATGGGTGAATGTTATGTGCACTCATATAGATACTATGAATTTAGGAATTTGCATACATATGGATTCATTTCACTGACATACATATGCATTAAGGAGGTCTACTGTATCAGTAACCGCCTGATTTTCACTGACATACATATGCATTAAGGAGGTTTACTGTATCAGTAACCGCCTGATCTTTGCATTAGATAAGTACATATACACACACTTTTGCATATGTTCATACCACATTTAGAATCTTTTAAGGACAATGATTGCTCGTGGATGATGCTTTGAGTAGATGGATGATTGGATGGTAGGATACGTTCTTCCTAACTTGAAGATTTCGGGGACGAAATCCTTTAAGGAGGGGAGAATGTAACAACCCGTATTTTCAATAATCTGTTATAACATAAATTGAGGCAGAATTAAATTATAAAATGGGAATCAAGGGAAACGGGCTATGCCATTGCGTTCGTCTCGGAAAAATACGCGAAATAGAGTCCGAGTTTTCGAAAATCGGAGTCCGTATGACCCAGTTTAGGCCCATGGAAGTTTTCAGAAATTTCCATAATTAAAACAGATTTAAAATTTAAATTAAAAACAAGGATTTGGGCCAGCTGGGCCAAGGCGGGAAAAATCCCGCCAGGACCCGCATGTCGACAGGCCTGTCGACAGGGTCCCTAGGCATGTCGACTGCCCTGTCGACAGCCCTGTCGACAGGGTGTGCCCAGGCAGTCTAGCCTGGTGCACCATTTCTGATTTGGGCTTGATTGGGTGGCTTGGTTCTAGAGAGTTCCGAGATCTGATGGGCCAAAACTATCCTAGGGTTAATCCTATGGTCTAAATCACTCTAATCTTCTATAAATAAGCTCCTAATCCTACCCTAAAGCCTCATTAATCATTCTAGCAACAAAACTATGCCAAAATCCAAACTCTCATGGCCTCCACCCTCTTCATACAATTCCTAATTTAATTCCTAAGTGATTTTCCATGCATACAAGCATATTTAGGCTTGTATGATCCTCCTTAGCTTGCATTAAAGGCTTGTTTTTCAATTGGCATCATAAAGGAGGAGTCTTGATCAAGTTTGCTTGCATTTGGGGGTTTTAATTAGTTGCATAAGGGGTTTCTTGCATTTGTTATACTCATTTGAGTCCGCATAAGCATTGTAAGCCCTCTTACCCTCATTTTAGAAACTATAAAGTTAATGTGTGATGAAAGTTGGGGTTTATGTATGTTTATTGAGTTGTGCATGTTATGCAAGGGTACTAAGCCATGATTTGCAAATCTATTAAGTTATGCATGTATACTAAGCCATGATTTGTATGTTCATTAAGTTATGCATGTTTATGCAAGTTTGTTAAGCCATGATTTGTATGTTTATTGAGTTATGCATACTTATGCAAGATTTAAATGACAAGTTGTGCATGTTTTGACAAGTTGTGCATGTTTTGACAAGTTGTGCATGTTTGACAAGTTATGCATACTTATGCAAGTTTAAAATGACAAGTTGTGCATGTTTTGTCAAGTTGTGCATGTTTGACAAGTTATGCATACTTATGCAAGTTTAAAATGACAAGTTGTGCATGTTTTGACAAGTTGTGCAAGTTTGACAAGTTATGCATACTTATGCAAGTTAAGATGACAAGTTGTGCATGTTTTGACAAGTTGTGCACGTTTTATGGTAATATGCAAGATCACTATGCTAAGTTGTGCAAGTCTAACATGTTGTGCATGATTGTTGTGCAAGTTTATCATGTATGTTGTGCCAAGTTCCCTCTTCCTATTCTTTATGCGTTACTACGAATATGTAAGCGATAGAATGACGTTGGGGGTTTTGGGGTAAGCTTAAAATACATGAAAATATAAGATTGGGAATTTACCTATTAAGTTAGGTCTACCCCTTGGGAATTTACCTATTAAGTTAGGTCTACCCAAGTAATTATTGGCTTGTAATTATGCTTTGAAATGAAGTGGACATGACACTTAGAAAACATAAGTGTGGCCAACTCGAGGTTGGGTTGAGTTTGTAGCGTAATTCTACCCGGAACCAACCGGCTTAACTAGTGGCTACAAACAATAGGACCCAATGTGAGAAGTTGGTCATGGGGTGCCAAGACCCGAGGTTAGACCAAGTTGTGGTGTAAAGCTACCCGGACCCGCCCGGCCTAACTAGTAACCACAACAAGGTCTAATGTGAGAGGTTAAGGTGCATTAAATTAATTAATGCCTCATGATTAGGGTTAAGTCAGGGTCCACTAATACTTAACAAATTTGGGAGTTCAAGGGATTAGAATGTGGTTAAGTTGTGAACCGTTAGCTACACTTAACTAGTTTAATCCATTTGGGAGTTCAAGGGATTAGAATGGGGTTAAGCCACACTTAACCAGTTTAATCCAGGATTAGTGAAGGGTTAAATCACACTTAACCCTCTTAGGAAACCCTAGCGGCGGGTCTGTTCCGGCAGTAATCCCAGTTTGGTATCACCACAACCCTAGAAACTAGGCTAGGGCGGGGCACGATTACTGGACGGATGTAAACGACCAAAGGGCGATGGCCGAGTGGTACAGCGGTGCGGGTCCGGTGGGCTACGGACGTGCACGTAGTCCGATGTTGGACAAACTCGAGGCACGGGTACCAGTAGGTTAGGGCTGTGCATTATTGCTTAAGTGTCCGGGGTCGACAACTGAGGGCTTGATACACCTGAAGGTGGGCCCAGCACAGACTACCTACATCCATATGTGGGCCGTATGGACATCAACACTTGACGTGTTAGGCTTATAGGGAGCCGATCGACTAGACCGTTGGGTTGGACCTTATATTAAGGTCACTTCATGTTATTGGGCCAAAGTTTGGGCTAAGGGATCAATACCTGTTATGTTGGTTTGCTAGTACACCGTGGTGCAAAAACTTAACTCAGTTTATGCGATGACACCTCTATCTATCTCGTGGTTGATTTACCATGCCAGTATGTTGTTATCTATGATCATCTCAGTTTCCATCATGATGTTAACTTTATTAGTTTATAGACTGATCGTAGCAGGGCTTACTCAGTCTTTTTGACTGACCCGTTTTGTTTCGCCTCTTTTCTTCCGTTCCCCCCCCCCCCCCAGGTTCTCAGGGAGGGAATACTGGAGCCTAGCTTGGATTTTAGCTGCTTCCTTGGATAGCTCAAGTATGCTTTGGACTTGAGCTCGCTATGGTTTCTTCCACTTTGGGGATAGCTACTATTATGTTTTCTTTTTCAGTTTATCAGATGATGTATTTATCCAGACTTGTAATTTTGGGAAATTGACATTCTGATGTACCAGACTTGTGTTTTGAAATGGTTTTAAATCTTCCGCTGTTTTATTTACTTACTCTGTTTATTTACATATATATATATGTCATGTCCTGCCTTGCTATATCATTATGCATGTTTACCAATAATGCCCCTCCAAAGCTAGTGCATTCCTTTGCGAGTGACCCTGGCGGAGGTGGGGTGTTACAACAATCGTTAAAAATATATATACATACATATTAATAATAAAATTCAACAAAAATATATAATTCATTTATATGTACACACACTGAAAATATATATATATATTTATTTAAAAATCATTACACACGCACCACTATTTCAAAATTTAATATATATATAAATCAACACACACAAAACTATTATATATATTATAAAATTTAAAATACACATACAAATATAACCCAAGACACCACACAATCAATATACACACACGCATGAAACAGGTATTACAGACATAGCACACACAAACACAATTATATATATAACTACATATTATAAACACACACTTAACATACACAGTCAACACTTCAAAACATTTGATGTTATAAAATATGTATAAACACTCAGAAATCAATAATTTATCATTATATTATCTACTAATTTAACGTTAATTTCAAATCAAAATGAATAAACTTGATTTAGATTTTTGGAAGTGGAAATATTATTTGCTATCATAAATTATATGCATACCAAAATATTTTCAAAACAACTCACACAAAAACCACATATAAATTTACCCTCAAATATATATATATATATATATATATATATATATATATATATATCTTATATACATAAATATAAATTTATAAATTCTCACACACAAATAAAATCACTCACGCGCCAACACAAACAAATACAAAGCACACACAAATACATACAACACAAAACTCCTTGAACATCAGAATTTTTATCCCTTTTTTTAATTTCAAATCAACACAGTAGTCCCATAAACTATACACATAACATACACTCAGTATATACACACAAACCGTAAACTCACGCCACACCAAAAGAGAAAAAAATATAGCAACTCACGCAAGAATTGAAAAAAGTTACAAAAACATAGACGAGGTGGAAAGAAAAAATGACATAGGAAATTGAGAACGAGGTGAGAGGGTGAGGGCTGTTGTCCGGCATCGGCTGGATGTAGGGTTTGCAAGGCTTGCGTGGCTTTAGGAGGGTGAACGAGATGAGGCTAAGTTCAGATGGGGTTCAGCAGCGGTTTTAGAAGGGGATGGTCGACTTTAGTTTTGGAAACGAGCTCGGCTCTTAGATGGTGTGGCGGCAGATGGAAATGAGAAACATATGATGGGAAGAGAAGAATAGTACAAATCCCAAAAACAAGAAAAGAAAATAAGGGAAGCCATTTTATAAAAGAAATGCAGCTGTTTCTCGCGAGGGTGGAAGCTACAAATACAGGAAATAACGGTGATAAGGAAAAGGAACGCATTAGGTTTTAATTTATGAGACATTTATGGTATTGAAGAAAAAATTAATGAACAATGTTTTTGGGAATGGGAAAAGAAATGTTTGGTTTAAATTTCAAAACAAACAGACGCGGTAGAAATAGAAACAAGAAAATAGTTTGCAAATAAAAGGAAACACAATAAATGTGTTTGCAAATAAAAGGAAAACAATATAAAATTTTAATTTAACGGAACAAACCGTTTAAATTTTGGAATGAACGAAGATGTAAGGAAAGGAATAATAGTAATAAATGAACATTGAATTTTAAATATGTAAACAGTGTTCATAAATAAAAGGAAACAATATAAATTTATTAATTTAAAGAAAACGGTTTAGGCAATATAAAATTACAACAATTTTGCAATCAATAATTGACGATATCAAAGGAAAAAAAAAGAATGTGACAATTTAATTTAGCCATGTTGCATCAACAACAATTAATACGATATATATATATATATATATATATATATATATATATATATATATATATAATTCCATTAATATTGAAATCGATTGTATAATTATATGAGTTTTAAATATTAAATAAAATCCAAGAATGGATTTAAAATCAAATAAATAACCCAATTAAATTTTACAATAAATAAGGTTCTAACATAGCAAATATTGACTTGAATTATTAAGTTGCATTCATATCAAAAATAAAATTCATTTGTTTTTAAAACAAACAAATTTAGTTTTAAATAATTAAAATAAAAATTATTTCCATAAATATGAAAACAATAAAATTAATAAATCAAAATTTTAAATTAAATCAATAATTAAAATACTCTAAATTTGAGGTTGTTACAGGTTTAGTTATCCCAGGTTCTCCCCAATCATACATTTTTCTTCCCACGTTATCTAAAGCCTTCCCTTGTTCTTCACGTAACTTCTGCTGAACCTCTTTTGTTCCCTTTTAATTTTCTTTTTTGGGCCAACGAGCCCAGTTCGTTAAGCCCATGCTTCTATAGTTTTACCCCCGTTGGCCTGCTTTCGCACTTTCCTTTCACTTCACCGCTTTTGTTTGCCCAATCTTTTCATTTCCACTTCGGTTCCCATTTTGTCTTCATTTTTTTATTAAAAACCTAGGCTCAACGCATTTCCAAAGCCCACCGACTTGCCACTTACTTCTCTACGTTAGAACCCGCTTCCCCTTCACCTTCTTTTCTCCTTTCCTTTCCTCCATGACTTCCCAACTTTACTTCTTCTACAACTCGCAGTACCGGGGAACCAGTTTATAACCATGAATACACATCATTTCCCAACCTTTCTACCTTTCACCATCATTTGTTACAACCACCCCCATGCACCATGCAGCAACTTTGCACTCCCATGCATGTCACCCTACAGATAACCACTTTTCCTTTTATATTATTCACGCCTACCAAACTTAATACCCGGTGCACACCTCTTCCATGTGTCTAGCTGCTTCCCTGACACCTTATACCCATCATGCCACTAACGCATCCCCATGCCAACTGACTTCCCCTCCTACAAATGATCACCGTGCCACCCTGGGGTCCGCTGCCATCGCCGCACCACACCTGGCATAACCACTTCCCAGAGTCTGTCGCCGCATCACCAAAAAGCCTTGGCAAAACGCCCACTGCCTTTGAAATCCGTGCACACACCACACATGAGACTTGCGATTCTTCTACTTGTCATGCGCACAACCCCATATATAAATACACCTAGCGCCATATACTCTCGCCACGCCACCATTTCACCTCCGCACCACGTCCTGATGATCTGAGAATGTTACCGGGTCTGTGCCTTCGCCTCCTCACTACCGAACCTAGCTCCTTCATATATAATTTTTCCATCATAAGAACCACGACCGAACTGCTACAGCTCCTCACCTCACCGTCACCGGACGTCGCGCCACCACCTCAAATGACACCGGCCTACCCTTCTGTGCCTCCTCCCATCAACCGCCTGCTGCTCGTAACCTCATCGCACCACAAGAATTATAGTAGAGTTCAAGGCAAAGACTTCGGACGAGATAAGGGTATAGTGCGAGTGCAACTAATCGAGAATCATTTTTGTTTTCAATTTATAGTGATATTCTTTTTAAAAGGAAGTTCGGGTTTATAATTAGTGGAAGAGAATGGCGCGTGCTGAAACAGAATGATGCATGCCTCTATTTATAGTAGAAACAACTTGGATGGCGCAGTTAGATGTATATATTTTATATGCAGAGTCTGCTCATACCATGTGCCTAGGTTGATTTTAGGTTTGCTTTGTACAAACTAGGGTAGTGTGTATTTTTATATAGGGGAAATAAAAACAGTATTTGCACATGTATTTCTGATCGATTCTGAAGAATGGACGTGGTTGCATGTTCGTAGAGACAGCGTTTTCAAGAAACTTGTGCGAGGCCAGTTATAGAAAATTTGATTAGTACGATTATTTGCATGTGCTGAGTTCTGATTGGATGTGTATAATAAAAGTCAAATTTGGTCGAGATTTCATCAAGATGACATCTAGATTTTTTTTTTGTCTAAGTCATGTAGACAACTCGCATTTAGATAGAATCTCATGTGGTTTAGCGGGATAAGATAACATAGGTTTGCTGACTTTGTACTTTCAATTAATTTTTCTTCGTTTTTATGCCTGTTAAGGTAACACAAACCATTCTGTTCGAAATGAAAGAAAAGAATGCGCGGGACAGAATTCACATGGCAATGCTGGACGAATGAAGTAAAGGAAACATGTAGGAAATGTTTGGTATAGGACAGAAATGATTTTCTTCTTATTTTCTTTATGTTGATCCAACCAATATTTTTAAACGACCAGATTGGTTTCGTAATAGGATAAGGCCATGTCCGGTTATAATATCTATTTCTTTGCTTGAAAGGACACATAAATCTTATTCTATAAGATACAGGATGATAGACGTATGCATACTATAAGGATTTTCCGATAATTTTAAGAATTCATGCTGATTAAATGAAATTATATTGGGACTTAAAACGAATACAGTGTACTTATGCAAAGATTTCTAACATTATTTTAATGGGGTTGAATTCGTTTCGTTTGCTAGGTTGGAATATAAGAAGAAAGCAACTGAAATTGTTAAATGAAGCACTAACGTCTCTTTCATTGAGGATATGACAGAAATATGTAGTGATTTTTAAAGATTTGAAAAGAGGTTGAAATTTTGTTATAAATCTAGCTAAGAAGTGGTTTTTCTATTTATAAAATTTTACTTAGATCTAAAACGATGTTCAGGAAACGTCTTATATTAGACGATATCTCGCGGTACCGAACTTAAATCAAAACAACGCGACTGTCATTTTTTTTACGCTATACCTGTTATGGTTTATAAATAAAATTCATAGCGACTATTTGAAAATCTGATTTGAACATAAAACAAAATCTACAATATGAAAACACGAATTTTCTTTTCCATTAAAAAAATATTATCTCATATATTCGGACGTTTCTTGTTTCGATCGATATTTTAAATAATAAAATAATTCAAATAATTTTCCAGAAAATACGGGACGTTACAATAACTCATATATATAAACTTAGCACATCTATTTTGATATTAAAATTTGAATTCCTATTTAATGTAGTTCAAATATCTTTTCTGGAATTAATTATTTTTATAAACTCGACATAATCAAATTTTTATTTTAAATCCATACAGATTATTCTGATTCAATTCATATTCCGAATGTTAGAATAAATCTATCATTCTTCCTTTTTACTGATTCCCAATCACTTTCTTAAATTCATACTTGAATTTAAATTTATAAATTATCCAATGGTGATTTCTCTCTTTTATTTATAAATATCGTTTATACATTTCACTTCTTGCTTTAAATGTTCAAAACAAGTTTCTATCTCATGTTCCATTTGAAATCAAATTTCCACTTTGAAAAATAAAATTTTCTTCTTTAAAGTCATACTTGAAATTAAAATTTAATATTATCAAATGATAATATTTCTTTCTATTTAAAAAGATCGTTTATAAATTCAATTACTTGTTTTTATTATTTAAACAAGTAAGTATTTCCTAACCTATTTGAAATTCCATTTCTATTTTGAAGATAAAATTTTCCTTTTTAAATTTAAAAATCCCTTTTGTGTAATATTTTTAAATATCAATATCTAGGGCTAGTGATATTTAAATATCCAAATACACAAACCATCAGTCCAATTCAACACATCACACACATATAAATATGTAAACAATAATAAATAAATTTGAGGAATTCAGTTGGATCCCTCCAACATATTTTCCCTGCATCCACAAGTGTTAAACAACATAAATAATAACAATCCTACTTCAAGGCAGGATATCGCGTTATGAAGGTCATCTACTATAATATATTGTGGGGCTCATGGGGTCATCCACTAATGATACTGCGGGTATCCGCTAAAGGTACTGCGGAAAAATCCAATATATATATATATATATATATATATAAAATAGACATAAGCACCAAGCCTAAATAACTAATATATATAATAACCACAATATATAAATAAACAACAATGTAACCAAGCAACCAACAAACAACATATAAATATTTATATTAAATAAAAATTCGATTATAGTAAATTATAATTGAACCAGAGAGTGAGTTTACTCACCTTGATTTTTTTAATTTCCGAACATACTGTTAATTTCATATTGTCACGACTACAAGTCTACTCGAGTCGTCGCGAATGAATTCTATTTGTACCTATAAATATTTATTTTTATTTTATCAATTAAACACTTATTTATTTAACTGATAAATGAATAAATTCTATGTACATTAAATTTTGTAAAATTGTATACCTACTGCCTTTTAAAACTCGACTAATCCACGATAACATCCTCACAAGTTGCTAACTCCCTTTGCTGAAATCAGTCTAAACACTGCACCATCCACAATCACTCATCATTACTGCACTGCCATGCCACAACTCCAACAGTCCTATTATCTAGACCAACCTCCTCCTTGACAAGCCTCACTTCCAGTCATGCTTGCACCAAAATCCGACTCCCATATTTCATTAAACATCTACCCTTTACTAATCACCTCGCTGAACTCCCCTCAAAATTATACAGTCAAGCTCGAACATCAAGGCCTCACGACCTGCTCCCATTTCCTTTGTGACATTCACTGTTGTTTTTTGACTCGAGCTGACGGAGCTCCTCCTTCCGATACACCTTGCCATTTCAATTGAACTTCATCGCAAGGATCACCAGAAAAGTGTGTTACCTTCTTAACACAAACCTCACATATGTGCTCCACCAGAATACATTGCACAACAAAAACCCTAAGTTGCGACTGTTTAAATCTCTGTTGCTACCTCCACCACACTTCGCAACCTCCGCTTTCCCACCTACAGTCCATCGCACGCCCTTAATTTGCGAGAGCTCCAGTCGAATCGAGCTTCAGAAAATCGAGCAGACTCCTATGGCAATTCTGATTGCGGTATTTTTTTTAAAGGATTCGGTTTTCAATTGATTTGAGGAAGAAAACAGAAAAGAGGGAAAGGATTTGACTTGATTTCATGATTTATAAAATGGTAGAAAATAGAAGTGTTATAGCCTTGAAATAGTTTTGAGAAATGGGAAGACTAACGAAGTTATGACCTGATTTATAGAAGCGAGTAGGAGGCAAGGCGTACACTCCATTAAATTACCGTTTCCCTGATATCGAAATGGGGAGACAATATAGTACGCGAATGTAAGGGAGGAGACAATATAGGTAAATAGATAGGCTACTTTAGAAAATATAGGTCGGCCTTATATATTTTTCTTTTTATTATTTGTTTTTGAATTTATATGTATTAATTTTATTTAAAATACTCGTTAATTTCAAACTCTGTTTTTAGCATAGCGACCGACTCCCCTAAGGTTATACCAATATTCTAATCACTTTAGAACGGGTTTCGAAGCCTAATTCGATCGTTTGGAAAAGATATCAATTTAATCTGACAATTTAAATTAAATTAGATTGATTAAAATATAAATCGATTTAAGACAATTAAATTCATCGATAACAAAAGATTATTAACGTTCTAATTCAAATAAAATTTATAGTGATCTACTGAATTGTTTTTGATTTAGTTTTAATTGTGAATTCAATCATTCACTTTTTGGAATTACGATAATTTGATATTTTTCAATATTAAATCATATATTGATTATTAAATTGATAAATTCAATATAAATCCATTTATATTATTTCCAATTCAACATTTAAAATAAAATTAAATATTCATTATAAAATAGTTAAAAATCCAGGACGTTACATTTTGTAACGACAGTGTTTTTGGCCGTCGAATATTTAATTCAATTTATTTATTTTAAATATTATATTTGGGAATATAATGGGTTTTAATATTTAATTCGTTATTTAAAACGATGTTTGAACGTTATATAATTTATATATTATAAATCGAGCTTGAAAATGGCATGCAGTTCGTAAATTCGACTTTTGAACTTCAACTGAGAATACAGGATTCGATATAAGTCGTATTTCTGTGAAACAAGACACGTTGGGACCATATTGACGATAATTTTCATATGAAAGAGAAAAATCCAGATTCCGTGTTATAGATTACAAGTTATGGCTAAATCAAAATTTGGAAAAAACGCTGTGGAAATCGTTATTTAAAATATCGACCTTTAAAATGGCCGTTTTGCAAATGGACTCAGATTTCGACAAAATCAGTTTCATTGGAACCGTATCGTCAAATCATTATCAGAAAATCAAACTGCGTGGAAAACCGATGTCGTATGTGACCACAGCAACCGTAAATGCCCGTTCAAATTCTCTAACGCGTATTTAATTAAATAAAAGGAGTATTTGAGTGTAACTCGAGCAGACGATCGAATTAGGCCACGAAACCAGTCCCGTTGAGTTCGTATCGTCGATTAGAGTCAGAATAGCTATATAGTTTGTTGTTTTTAGAGACCGGATAATTTGGCGTTAAAAAGGGTAGGGCGGTTCGGGGTAAAACAGCCTATCGGGCAAACAGTCTCAGAATGCGACGAAACTGGTGTCGTTGGGATCGTATCAATAAATTATTGTACGATATCAAAGTTTCAAGTTGATTCGATTTATCTGGTGATCGTAAAAAAATAAAATGCGTGATTATTTCTGGTTTTATAAAGGAAAATTTTTCATACGACCTCGGATCTCGACGAAACTTGTCTCATTGGGTCCGGAATATCTTTTTACATTAAGAATAGCTTTTTTATCAGTAGACGGAAGTCGTTTGTTGTGGTTTCGGTGTGTTACTTCGCAACGAAGTTTCGAAAATAATATTTTATTTAACCCCTACCCTATATATATACCATATATCCATTGAAACCCTCGTCTAACATTCATCTGTGGTCAACAGACAAAACCGCCGCCACCCTAAATTCTTAACGGTAGAAATAATCCCACTTTTCTCCTAAAATACTTACAAATCCGTTCTTGTATTCAACCGACCATTCAACTACAAAATCAGCAAGGGATTCGAGACCCTTAATTCAACCCTGCAAGATCTTATTTCCTTTATTCATTTGGCCAGAAAAGGCGCAACCTCAAGCGCCGATTGCTGGCAACAGGCGGAGCGGGTTAACCTTAGTTAGGGTCTGCATCTCGAGCAGGGAGGCACGCTTCTTCCAGCGACATCGGGTGGTCTCCGGCCAGTCAACGGAGGAGTCAGGCGTCTCGAGGTTGGAGGCGCAGTCGGTGGGGGATGTCGATGGGATTCCGGCGCACGAGTCGAGGTGCAGTAAAGGAGTACGGTTTTGTTTTGGGTGGTGATTTTCGGTGGAATGTTGAAGCGTGAATAATGGGAATGAAGGGATGAAGGGTTCAAATGGGTACCCATTGTTGAAACAGCAGTTATCATAAAGCAAAGAGGGATACGAGAAAGAAAGAAGTTTCACCGGTCCTGGATTGAAAACGGTATGAGTAAGGACAGTATAATTGGTTTAAATCCTTCACTATGTTGTTTAGCATGCTGAGAGGAACGAGAAGAACTTATTCGGCCCAGGAAAAACGTAAATCGTAATTTTCATTTTTAATCTTAATTAATAACTAAAAGGTTAATCAATTCATCTCTAACACAATGAATGGATTTGCAGGTACTTAGGGAAAAGTGAACCTGACCGTATTCGCCATTCAGCATTACAAAAAGTAATTATTAGTTTAACTAAGTGATAATTATAGCTATTTAAAACCGTTATATTCAATATTTGTTTTAACTGTGTTCAGATGGATGTCAAGGGAATTAAAGAGGAGGATACCACCTTTATTCGGAAGTCAGTTTGACGGAAGGAATTTACATAAGAAAGTGACTTAAGTTAAGTAACATAATTAAAGATCGATTAATATAAGTAATTAAAGAATTGGTTTAGTTAGTTTATGTGAACTAAATGGACAGTTTTTCCCAGGCCTAGGATGGTCACCGGTACGAGAGGAACAAAAACTATCAGCCGTTTTGCTTTAATAATAATGGAACACAACAAGCGGTGCCAGGACTGTATGAATGGGATCTACATCCTGGAACAGAAACGAGCGCAGTAGAACGCAGCTGGAAATCCCAGTTAAATTAAACGCAAGTTTAATTTAATCAAATCAGTTGTTATTATAACAACGCAACTCAAGGTGAGTTAAACTCACTCACTTTTCCCATTTATATTTTATATAAATTGGGTATTTTTATTTTGTGTGCTCTGCTTGCTGATGGTTGCCTGTTTGCTAGTTATACATTTATTTGTTGATTTAACTGATGAAATTAAACCGGGTTTAATTTCAGTGAAATACCAAATCGTTATTCTAACGATTGGATGCAATAAAGGTAATTTACCTTATTGGTCACGCTTATTTATAAACGTGTTGAATTGTTTGAATTGTTATGTGAATTGGTTGATGTTAAATTATCAGTTAAATAGAATTGGTTGATTTGATTGAGATAACCAGTTTGATACAGGGAAGAACAGGTTGTAGGGACCCAACCGGATCCCTCAAATGTATTATTTATTTTCATGTTATTATATATGAACTGATCTGTTTGGCTGATTGATTTGTTTGTTGTTTATTGACTGAATATTCAACATCTGTTTGGTTTAAATCAATGGGCGGTATTGGTTAAGTGTTTGGCAGAGTATGGCCTATAAAATCAATCGCTTTACAAATATTGATTCACCGTCGGGTGAATCGATAGAGATGTTGTTATAAATTTTAGTTCATAACTGGAGTTAGGTTTTGAAATATATTATTTTGAATAAAAGTTATTAAAGAGAAATAAATATCTTATTTGTTTAAGACTTTGATTTGTTATTAATTTATTTCATAAAGTAAATGTTGATGTAAATCAGATTTTACAAGTAGGAGAATAAGGAATTAATCGAATGGTTAAACTTTGGAAACTGTGTGGTAAAGAAATAATTAATGGCATTTTATTTAAATTAATTATATTTTTAATTAATTTAAATTGAGAATTAGTTGGAATCGGTTAGGGGAATAACCGCGTTGAAGTAAATTTAATCGACCGTTTTGAAATGGAAGTGATTATCAACTAATGTGTTTCGATGAGTATTTCTTAATTTAGATAAGGATTTAAAGGGGTTTACTATTTTATTTAGTTAATAAAGACTTAACTGCTGAAGTAGTTAATAATCGAAGTAAATTATATTTTAGATAATTTAGAAAATTTCTTTCAAAAGAAATCGAAGTGAAATTGAAATCAAGTGAAAAGGGAAGAACTGAAATAGGATTTTCAAAGTGGAAAAGGGTCAAATAGTTTGAAAGGAGATTGGAAATAAGTGAATCTAGTTAAAGAGGTGGGTTACGGGGTTGTATAACCAAATCCAAGTTATGATGGAAATTGTTTTGAGACTGGAATGGAATATTGGGTTTTGATTACAACTTATATTTATATAAGGATAAGAACGTTGTTGATCAAGGTCTGAGAGGTAATTAAAATACCCCAACTTGAACAACATCGGGATTATCTGAAGATAGTATTAGTTGGTAATCGTAAGAGTGGTTAGTGATAATTTATTATTTCCATTAGGGACAAATAATACCACGTTGGTGAAAATGGGAAAATTTAGACAATATACCAAGTAAAGGAAATTTGTGATAAGGAAATGAAGGGTTGAGTTTTTATTTTACACAAATAAATACTTGTTATTTGTATTCAAGAATAGAATAAAAGATTTACGTAACATGGATTACGACTAATAAGTTAAGTGGATTTCCCAAGCTTAAATAATAAGGGATGGTGTAACAAGTATGTTGGAAAGGAGAATTGAGTGGAAATTATATATGGTTATAAGTTATTTTACTAAGTATTATAATGTAATGGTTCTGAGGACATTAGTATATAAGAATATAGTTATTCGAGATAGAGTTATTCAAACATAGTTAATTCAGGATGAGTTGCCATTTCGTACGACTGCTAGCGTAATTCGCAGGGCTGCTGTAGTAACCCGCATTTTAGCTGTTGAACAATTTATTTATTTAATTATTAAATATCGATTTATCGATATCGAGAACGTGAATTAAATAATATTGAATATTTAATTAATAATTATAATATAATAAAATATATTATAATGTCGAAATAATCAAAAATATTGGAAATACAAATATTCTGTGAATGGGGTCATCCCAAAGATGTAATTCAACTTAGAGTTGGATTATATTGACGAATATATTCAATCGACGACAGTTTGAACGTATAATTATAATATAATTAAAATAGAGCTCGAAATGGCACTGCAATTCGCTATTTGGCGATTTGAACTTCAACTGAATATACCGGGTTCGTTTTAAGCCGGATTTCCGTGAAACAAGAAACGCGTAGAGCTGGTGGAGTATATCTTTCTAGTGGAAGAGAGAAATCTGGATTTCGTCGTGTAGATTTTGAGATATGTCCAAAACAAATTTTGGAATAGTCGCTATAGAATCGTTTATCGACCGTATCGGTTTATTCGATATAACTAGAGATCGGGTTTGAATTTAGACAAGGTCCTTTTGGGAAATAGTGATAATTTTTAGAATTTTATGGTAATTTTTAATTAATTTAATAAGCAACTTTTTATTTGGAGTATTTGGCACCCTGTATCGACATTTCGGGGTTTCACAATATGAGTCCATCTACCGGTATTATTACATTTTTGGGACCAGAACACGTCACTCATTTCAATGGTATTTTTGTTTCTGTCCATAACAGTCCCTACGTGAATAGAATATTTCATAGTACGGTACCCTATGTTTTTAACTTAAAACAAAACTAAACTGAATGGTTAACTGGTCAAACGGACTCGAAATTCAACGAAACAAGTTTCATACGAAACCTTAGGAAGGGGTCTAGTGAAACGTCAAGGCCTCATATTTTTAAGATCTTTTCTGTAATTTTAAGGAATTAATGCTCGGTGTTTTTCATCGATATTTTCTAAGGGATTTTCGCAAACGGTGTCGGAATTCGACGAAACCTGTCCCATTGGATCCGGAATGTGTTTTTATGTTAGGATTAGCTTTGTTTGTCAAAAATGGAAATCATACGAATTTAAAATGGATCGAAATGAAATGGAAAGGAATATTCCGGGGAATATTCCATGTCCACAAAATCCCTTATAAATAGCCTAAGTACGTAAACCTAATTCACTTCTCTGGTTTGTAGCCGCCAGGAAGTTTCTTCCAAAAAGCAAAACCGTAACTTTGAAAATCAAAGTTTAATCAAAACAAATGAATACCAATTGTATCCACTTACTCCTCTCGATAGAAAACCCAGGAGAAATGAGAAGCAAAAGGGGTCACGGCACCTGAAGCTTGCATGCGGAAATAACGAAGAAGAGTGGTGCGTAAAAAGGGAAATGGTGAGATCAGGGAGCTCGATGGCTTTGTGAGAAAGGGGTTTGGCATTGAGAAGCGTGCGAGTTGGTCTGTTGTACAGGTGTGAAATGAGGCATGAGCTGCTGTGAGGTTTGAGGGCATGAGCCATTTTAAGGACGGACGTCGATGCATCGGACTGACGAACGCCGGTCAGTTGTGGGATTTGCTGAGGAACGTTGAACTGATTCAAAGGGAGTTCTTTGGCAGTTAACACACAACAGTGAAGTATTAGGCTGCAAGGAAGTCGGCATGTGGTAGAAGGGTGTGTGAGCAGTCCCATGTATGAAGAAGAGTAGCATTGGAAGCTGAGCGAAACGAGGTGGTTGGCGGTGGTTATTGTTGGCCGAGGTTAGAGGTGAGGTGGGTCAAACGAGGTCAACTGGAGACATTTGTGGAGTACGGCGATTTCAATTAGGGGAAAACGGGTATGAGATGGCGGGTTATGGCCAGTGTCTTTTTCAATTGGGCCAAGGTAAATAATAACGGGAAAGCCCAATAGGAGTAAACAATTTAAGTATTCATTTATTTTAAACAACGTACAAACTTATACTGATCATATCTGGCTCGTACGTTATTGAAACCAGACGAAACAAGTTGCGTTGGGATCGTAGGGACGGACACTACAACAAGGAACTGACTGGAAGTGGATTAGGGCTCGTTACAATTTATAGCGAAATAAATTGTCCGTTCAAATCAAGCGATGGTTATCGTTATTAACGATGATCGTTCAATGTGAGTAAAACTCACCAATTCTGAACAGTTATATTTTTATAATGTATTTTTAGAACTGTTAATCATCTATTGATTGTTGTGTGTTGATTGTTTGATTGAACTGCTAGCCAGTTAGTTGAATTTCTATATTTATTCTGTTTAACAGAATATATCATATGGAATGAAAAGTGATGTTATCTAAATTGTTTAACATCTGTGATGCAGGAAAACAGGTTGGAGGAATCCGACTGGATTCCTCAACAGTTATTTTATTGTTTTTCATATATTGTTATATGATGTGATAAAAAAATCTGTGGGCGATTATATGTGCTTGGACGATATTGAACAGTGTGATTTGATATGATTGAATACCATAACATACGGGATGTTGATAAGGGGATTTTCAAAGTGATATTGAAAAATAGAATATTTATAAAATGGAATATTTATAAATAAGAGATATTTATAAAGTGGAATATTTATAAATAAGAAATGTTTATAAATTGGAATATTTATAAATAGGAGATATTTGAAAAGGAAATAAATTCAAAACATTTCTTTTTGAATGGAAAGGCCTGTGTGGCGGGTTTGGGGATTTTCCCGATACTCCCGATACAAAGGAGGTTATGGCGATTTTTTCCGGAAATTTAAGGAGATAGAATATTTTCAAGAATGAAATAGAAAGAGAAATATTTGCAAAACATTTACAAATGAAATAGAAAGAGAAAGGTTTGTAAACCATTTACAAATCAAATAGAAAGAGAAATATTAGTAGAACATTTACAAATAGATAAGAAAGGATTTATTTATTTGTTAGAATAAATAGAATTAAAGGGAATATTTATTTGATAAATAAATAGGATTAAATCAAAGGAATATTTATTTGATAAATAAATAGAACTAAACCAAAGTGAATTGGTCAAGTTAATTGTAATGAATTAGTTAAGTTAAACTAAGTGGATTAGTTAAGTAAATTGAAGTGAATTAGTTAAGTTAAACTAAGTGGATTGGTTAAGTTAATCAAAGTGATTAGTTAGTTAATCGAGATAAGTAAAATCAAGTGAGGTTAATCAGGTTGAATTAGTCAGTCGAGTTAATCATTTGAGTTAGTCAAGCCTAGTTAATCGAATCGAATTGGTCGAACCAAGTAAGTCGAGTTAAGTTAGTCAAGTTAGTCGAGCCTAGTTAATCGAATCGAATTGGTCGAACCAAGTAAGTCGAGTTAAGTTAGTCAAGTTAGTCGAGCCTAGTTAATCGAATCGAATTGGTCGAACCAAGTAAGTTCGAGTTAGTCGAGTCAAGTTAAGTTAGTCGAGTCAAGTTAAGTTAGTCGAGTTGAAGTTATCGATGTTAGTTTCATCGAAAGGAGTTATCGATGTTAGTTTCATCGAAAGGAGTTATCAATGTTAGTTTCATCGAAAGGAGTTATCAATGTTATTTTCATCGAAGGGAGTTATCGATTATAGTTTAATCGAAGTGAGATTTTCAAATATGAGATATTTGAAAGGGAAGAGTTATCAAATATTAGTTATTCGAAGAGAGAGATTATCGAATATCGTTTATTCGAGAAGGAGTTAATCGAATATAGGTTATTCGAAGAAGAGTTAATCAAATAGAGATTTCTCGAAGAGAGTTAATAGGAAAATTCGATTATATCGAATTCGGGAATGTACTTATACTTTCCAGTGTTTAAATAGAGATTTATTTATTTATAAATAAATAAGTGTTAGGTTAATTATTCACTAATAAGAATAGAAGTTATAATTAAAGTTAGATAATTCGAAAGTAGGGATTGTAACGTTATCGTTATAACCAATGTTTTAAATATAGAAGTGGACTAGTAAAATTGAATCCGAGAAAGGCGTAAAGAAGTTGTTAAAGATTAAAAGATAAACTTTGACCATTTCGAAGTTATAACGTTGTTCAGTTAAGGTCTGAGAGGTAATTATACCCCAACTTGAGTGACTTCCTTCTTAACTAAGAAATGGTAAAGTTTGATCGTAAAGGAGTTCTGGAAATGTTTTCCAAACGAGAATCAGAAATGTTTTCTGATAAAAGAAAATAAGAATTTAGAATATAGGGAAAACAGGAGATAAGTAAATAAATGAACTAAAGAGATTAATGTTAAATGATTTGTTCGATATAATTTCCATCTGGGAATAATATCGTTGTTTGCACACTTGTTTTTTTTTCTTTGATGGTTAAATCACAGACTATCGAAGTTTTGACATTTTAACTTTGTTGAGAGACCGGTTGGATTTTTATCCAAAGAACCACTCTGTATTGGCATAAGCGTCGCAAATCATATATGTCAAAGATAATTGAAGACGGAGTAAAATGCAAGGGCTATCCTGTTTACAGAATAGTGCCTTCGGTTTGTCCAGTCCCATGACAACTTGTATGGACGAAGGTCTGACAGAGTATATCCAATGGATCGCGTAAGTTGATCTGTTCAAACGTATTCACGTTTGGTCGCGGAGGAATTCGTTTCTCTTAGCTTTATACCCGTGTTATTTTTGGATAAGTCAATTTGTGATTTGGCGGGTATGACGATGTGACATTTTAAGTAAATGAAGATGGATGTCTGACAGAGTATTTCCAGAAATGTCACGTACGTTGATTTTTTCAACCGAACCAAGAGTGGAAGCGGAGAAGGAAACTTCTCTTAGCTGACACGTAATGTATTGTTGTAGACGTCAATTAGTGATTTTCGATGGATCTGACAATGTGGCATTCGAAGTGAATCTATTGTGATGATAAAGCGTAGCTTCTAGCCTCACATCCGGTAAATGACAGAAATCGGGCAGGCAGCATGGCTAAGTCGGTCGCACCGAAGTAGGGTGTATAATCACCTATCTAGAGAATATTCATTTGCTTCTTTAATCTATCAATGATGTCCCATATATATACGGGAACGGTTGCTGATCCCAACCGTTGGTGATGTACATTCGATACACTCAAGCGAAATGTGTGGTCGGTCATGTGTGGCTGAGTTGCAAAATGTTCTTGTTGAACTCCAGTGTATCATTCCTAGAGTACACTGATCGGAAGGTGGTTCCATACCTTGTCATAGTTGGAAATCCAATCATCCAATACGTGCTTGCGATTTTGATTGTATACTATATATGTAGTAACGTGAGATGCAAGCGTTTCCGCTAGATTGATATTTATTTGTACTTAGACATTATTATAATATCAGAATGATATTGCTTTGAAAAGTTATTTGGATTCTCATAAGGGAAAAACCCGATCCGTATTCACGGCGTGGTCTTATGAGATATCATATACCTATTTAAATGATTTGAATTTATTCACACCAGTCCCATGACTGACCCGGAGTTTATTTTGTTGTTTTCCCTAAACTCTTGGGTGCCTAAATTTGTACGGGCAGTCAAGTAGTCGGGATTTTACAGGTATACTTGAAGAGCTTGGAGCAGGAGGCTTCAGGATTCTATATCTATTATTATTTCCGCTGTTGTTGTAAGTGTTGTACTCTGATAAGTGTTATTGTATACATATACTGATGTTATTTCAAAGATATGTTATGTTATATTTTATTCGTTCCGCTATGAGGTTCGTGTTACTCTGATGTTATGTTCTTCTTCTTCTTCTATTATAAGATTCTATCTTATCTATTCTCACCATCTAATTTCTTTCATTAATTACCGGGATTTTTCGATGTTTTGGTTATCGACGTCGAGCTTACGTCGATAACCAAAGTCGCTCAAAATCCGTGTCACTACAGTTGGTATCAGAGCGAGGTTTAGTTATTACCTTGGCTCTGTGGCGTGATTCAGTAGAGATGGGATTAGTAATATCCTAGACTGAGTTTGAGTGTATATATACGAGTGAACGTATTTGTTAGTAAATAAAAAATGATTTTATATTGTGGAGTTTTATTGGTTGAGTTGTTTGTGAATTCTGGTCGATCGGTTTGATCCACTGGATCGATAGGGGTTACTAAACACTCGAATACGATGAACCGTCATGGTATGTTTTGAAAGAGGGTAAATGGAATAATTTTACCCGAATATATTTGATATAGTATATTGGTTGTGTTGGTTGTTATTATAATCGAGTAAGATTATAAAAAGGTAAAATGATTATTAATGACTAATCAGAATTCATATAAGTAAAGTATATGAAATAAAATGAAGAAAAATCTGAATTTAAATCAGATTGGAATTAAAATAAGGAAATTTTAAGTTCCTGGGAGATTTTGAAAACGTTTTTCAAACTGAAGGTGATATAGTATTGAACTCACTTCGATAGCTGGAAAATAGATTATGATGATGAATCGCGACATCATCAGTGTTCATTTTCGAGTTCTAAGTGACGGACTACTACCAAAGGTTTTGTTTTTGAATTGTTTTGAGAAAACAAGTTGTTTAGAAATTCAAAGGTTTTGAATTGGCATTGAAATTTCAAATTGATTTGAAATAGACCCAGGAAATTAAGTTTCGGAATTTAATTTTAACTTATGAAGTTAAATAGAATAAGATAGTAGAAACAAATTGAAATATTAACTTGAACTGAGTTAAATAGAATTAAATTGGATTAGAGAATAATCTGTTATGGAATTGGGTTGATGAGTTAAGAATTTGAAATTTGATATTCGGGTTCGAATGAAATTCGATTTGGTTTTGAGGATATGAACTGATTGGAATTTTATGGAAATAACACTGGTATATGCTGAGTTGATAGCATATGGAAGTGATAGAGTTGATATTCCCAACAAAAAGGTACCAGTTTATATTATATATATGAGATTTATGAGCCGAATTGGCAAGCCGCTTTGCTGTTTGATTTTCTTTTGGGTTAAAGAAGGCCCAGAGAGGCGAGTTGGAGTTTGAGATATTGACCAGTACAAAGGAGGTGCTGGCAAAAAATTTCGAAAAGTTAAGGTGTTAGAAAATTTTCAGAATTTTTGAAAATTTAGTTAGTCGGAATAAATTAATATTTTAGTCGATATTAATTGGTTCAGTTGAAACCGGAGACAAGAGGTAAACAGATAAATTTTTACCTAGAAGATAGGGTCATCCCCTGCTTAGCAATTTTGAGGACGAAATTTTATTAGGGGGGAAGATTGTACTAACCCGCATTTTAGCTGTTGAAAAATTTATTTATTTAATTATTGAATATCGATTTATCGATATCGAGAACGTGAATTAAATAATATTGAATATTTAATTAATAATTATAATATAATAAAATATATTATAATGTCGAAATAATAAAAAATATTGGAAATACAAATATTCTGTGAATGGGGTCATCCCAAAGATGTAATTCAACTTAGAGTTGGATTATATTGACGAATATATTCAATCGACGACAGTTTGAACGTATAATTATAATATAATTAAAATAGAGCTCGGAATGGCACTGCAATTCGCTATTCGGCGATTTGAACTTCAACTGAATATACCGGGTTCGTTTTAAGCCGGATTTCCGTGAAACAAGAAACGCGTAGAGCTGGTGGAGTATATCTTTCTAGTGGAAGAGAGAAATCTGGATTTCGTCGTGTAGATTTTGAGATATGTCCAAATCAAATTTTGGAATAGTCGCTATAGAATCGTTTATCGACCGTATCGGTTTATTCGATATAACTTGAGATCGGGTTTGAATTTAGACAAGGTCCTTTTGGGAAATAGTGATAATTTAATTTTTAGAATTTTATGGTAATTTTTAATTAATTTAATAAGCAACTTTTTATTTGGAGTATTTGGCACCCTGTATCGACATTTCGGGGTTTCACAATATGAGTCCATCTACCGGTATTATTACATTTTTGGGACCAGAACACGTCACTCATTTCAATGGTATTTTTGTTTCTGTCCATAACAGTCCCTACGTGAACAGAATATTTCATTGTACGGTACCCTATGTTTTTAACTTAAAACAAAACTAAACTGAATGGTTAACTGGTCAAACGGACTCGAAATTCAACGAAACAAGTTTCATACGAAACCTTAGGAAGAGGTCTAGTGAAACGTCAAGGCCTCATATTTTTAAGATTTTTTCTGTAATTTTAAGGAATTAATGCTCGGTGTTTTTCATCGATATTTTCTAAGGGATTTTCGCAAATGGTGTCGGAATTCGACGAAACCTGTCCCATTGGATCCGGAATGTGTTTTTATGTTAGGATTAGCTTTGTTTGTCAAAAATGTAAATCATACGAATTTAAAATGGATCGAAATGAAATGGAAAGGGAATATTCCGGGGAATATTCCATGTCAACAAAATCCCCTATAAATAGCCTAAGTACGTAAACCTAATTCACTTCTCTGGTTTGTAGCCACCAGGAAGTTTCTTCCAAAAAGCAAAACCGTAACTTTGAAAATCAAAGTTTAATCAAAACAAATGAATACCAATTGTATCCACTTACTCCTCTCGATAGAAAACCTAGGAGAAATGAGAAGCAAAATGGGTCACGGCACCTGAAGCTTGCATGCGGAAATAATGAAGAAGAGTGGTGCGTAAAAAGGGAAATGGTGAGATCAGGGAGCTCGATGGCTTTGTGAGAATGGGGTTTGGCGTTGAGAAGCGTGCGTGTTGTTCTGTTGTACAGGTGTGAAATGAGGCGTGAGCTGCTGTGAGGTTTGAGGGCATGAGCCATTTTAAGGACGGACGTCGATGCATCGGACTGACAAACGTCGGTCAGTTGTGGGATTTGCTGAGGAACGTTGAACTGATTCAAAGGGGGTTCTTTGGCGGTTAACACACAACAGTGAAGTATTAGGCTGCAAGGAAGTCGGCATGTGGTAGAAGGGTGTGCGAGCAGTCCCATGTATGAAGAAGAGTAGCATTGGAAGCTGAGCGAAACGAGGTGGTTGGCGGTGGTTATTGTTGGCCGAGGTTAGAGGTGAGGTGGGTCAAACGAGGTCAACTGGAGACATTTGTGGAGTACGGCGATTTCAATTGGGGGAAAACGGGTATGAGATGGCGGGTCTGATATTTTATGTATGGCCAGTGTCTTTTTCAATTGGGCCAAGGTAAATAATAACGGGAAAGCCCAATAGGAGTAAACAATTTAAGTATTCATTTATTTTAAACAACGTACAAACTTATACTGATCATATCTGGCTCGTAGGTTATTGAAACCAGACGAAACAAGTTGGTTGGGATCGTAGGGACGGACACTACAACAAGGAACTGACTGGAAGTGGATTAGGGCTCGTTACAATTTATAGCGAAATAAATTGTCCGTTCAAATCAAGCGATGGTTATCGTTATTAACGATGATCGTTCAATGTGAGTAAAACTCACCAATTCTGAACAGTTATATTTTTATAATGTATTTTTAGAACTGTTAATCATCTATTGATTGTTGTGTGTTGATTGTTTGATTGAACTGCTAGTCAGTTAGTTGAATTTCTATATTTATTCTGTTTAACAGAATATATCATATGGAACGGAAAGTGATGTTATCTATATTGTTTAACATCTGTGATGCAGGAAAACAGGTTGGAGGAATCCGACTGGATTCCTCAACAGTTATTTTATTGTTTTTCATATATTGTTATATGATGTGATAAAAAAATCTGTGGGCGATTATATGTGCTTGGACGATATTGAACAGCGTGATTTGATATGATTGAATACCATAACATACGGGATGTTGATAAGGGGATTTTCAAAGTGATATTGAAAAATAGAATATTTATAAAATGGAATATTTATAAATAAGAGATATTTATAAAGTGGAATATTTATAAATAAGAAATGTTTATAAATTGGAATATTTATAAATAGGAGATATTTGAAAAGGAAATAAATTCAAAACATTTCTTTTTGAATGGAAAGGCCTATGTGGCGGGTTTGGGGATTTTCCCGATACTCCCGATACAAAGGAGGTTATAGCGAATTTTTCCGGAAATTTAAGGAGATAGAATATTTTCAAGAATGAAATAGAAAGAGAAATATTTGCAAAACATTTACAAATGAAATAGAAAGAGAAAGGTTTGTAAACCATTTACAAATCAAATAGAAAGAGAAATATTAGTAGAACATTTACAAATAGATAAGAAAGGATTTATTTATTTGTTAGAATAAATAGAATTAAAGGGAATATTTATTTGATAAATAAATAGGATTAAATCAAAGGAATATTTATTTGATAAATAAATAGAACTAAACCAAAGTGAATTGGTTAAGTTAATTGTAATGAATTAGTTAAGTTAAACTAAGTGGATTAGTTAAGTAAATTGAAGTGAATTAGTTAAGTTAAACTAAGTGGATTGGTTAAGTTAATCAAAGTGATTAGTTCAGTTAATCGAGATAAGTAAAATCAAGTGAGGTTAATCGGGTTGAATTAGTCAGTCGAGTTAATCATTTGAGTTAGTCGAGCCTAGTTAATCGAATTGAATTGGTCGAACCAAGTAAGTCGAGTTAAGTTAGTCAAGTTAGTCGAGCCTAGTTAATCGAATCGAATTGGTCGACCAAGTAAGTCGAGTTAAGTTAGTCGAGCCTAGTTAATCGAATCGAATTGGTCGAACCAAGTAAGTTCGAGTTAGTCGAGTCAAGTTAAGTTAGTCGAGTTGAAGTTATCGATGTTAGTTTCATCGAAAGGAGTTATCGATGTTAGTTTCATCGAAAGGAGTTATCGATGTTAGTTTCATCGAAAGGAGTTATCAATGTTAGTTTCATCGAAGGGAGTTATCGATTATAGTTTAATCGAAGTGAGATTTTCAAATATGAGATATTTAAAGGGAAGAGTTATCAAATATTAGTTATTCGAAGAGAGAGATTATCGAATATCGTTTATTCGAGAAGGAGTTAATCGAATATAGGTTATTCGAAGAAGAGTTAATCAAATAGAGATTTCTCGAAGAGAGTTAATCGGAAAATTCGATTATATCGAATTCGGGAATGTACTTATACTTTCCATTGTTTAAATAGAGATTTATTTATTTATAAATAAATAAGTGTTAGGTTAATTATTCACTAATAAGAATAGAAGTTATAATTAAAGTTAGATAATTCGAAAGTAGGGATTGTAACGTTATCGTTATAACCAATGTTTTAAATATAGAAGTGGACTAGTAAAATTGAATCCGAGAAAGGCGTAAAGAAGTTGTTAAAGATTAAAAGATAAACTTTGACCATTTCGAAGTTATAACATTGTTCAATTAAGGTCTGAGAGGTAATTATACCCCAACTTGAGTGACTTCCTTCTTAACTAAGAAATGGTAAGGTTTGATCGTAAAGGAGTTCTGGAAATGTTTTCCCAACGAGAATCAGAAATGTTTTCTGATAAAAGAAAATAAGAATTTAGAATATAGGGAAAACAGGAGATAAGTAAATAAATTAACTAAAGAGATTAATGTTAAATGATGTTTGTTCGATATAATTTCCATCTGGGAATAATATCGTTGTTTGCACACTTGTTTTTTTTCTTTAAATCATAGACTATCGAAGTTTTGACCATTTTAACGTTGTTAATATGGAGAGACCGGTTGGATTTTTATCCAAAGAACCACTCTGTATTGGCATAAGCGTCGCGAATCATATATGTCAAAGATAATTGAAGACGGAGTAAAATGCAAGGGCTATCCTGTTTACAGAATAGTGCCTTCGGTTTGTCCAGTCCCATGACAACTTGTATGGAGGAAGGTCTGACAGAGTATATCCAATGGATCGCGTAAGTTGATCTGTTCAAACGTATTCACGTTTGGTGGCGGAGGAATTCGTTTCTCTTAGCTGTATACCCGTGTTATTTTTGGATAAGTCAATTTGTGATTTGACGGGTATGACGATGTGACATTTTAAGTAAATGAAGATGGATGTCTGACAGAGTATTTCCAGAAAGGTCACGTACGTTGATTTCTTCAACCGTACCAAGAATGGAAGCGGAGAAGGAAACTTCTCTTAGCTGACACGTAATGTATTGTTGTAGACGTCAATTAGTGATTTTCGATGGATCTGACAATGTGGCATTCGAAGTGAATCTATTGTGATGATAAAGCGTAGCTTCTAGCCTCACATCCGGTAAATGACAGAAATCGGGCAGGCAGCATGGCTAAGTCGGTCGCACCGAAGTAGGGTGTATAATCACCTATCTAGAGAATATTCATTTGCTTCTTTAATCTATCAATGCTGTCCCATATATATACGGGAACGGTTGCTGATCCCAACCGTTGGTGATGTACATTCGATACACTAAAGCGAAATGAGTGGTCGGTCATGTGTGGCTGAGTTGCAAGATGTTCTTGTTGAACTCCAGTGTGTTGTTCCTAGAGTACACTGATCAGAAGGTGGTTCCATACCTTGTCATAGTTGGAAATCCAATCATCCAATACGTGCTTGCGATTTTGATTGTATACTATATATGTAGTAACGTGAGATGCAAGCGTTTCTGCTAGATTGATATTTATTTGTACTTAGACATTATTATAATATTAGAATGATATTGCTTTGAAAAGTTATTTGGATTCTCATAAGGGAAAAACAAGTTCCGTATTCATGGCGTGGTCTTATGAGATATCATATACCTGTTTAAATGATTTGAGTTTATTCACACCAGTCCCATGACTGACCCGGAGTTTATTTTGTTGTTTTCCCTAAACTCTTGGGTGCCTAAATTTGTACGGGCAGTCAAGTAGTCGGGATTTTACAAGTATACTTGAAGAGCTTAGAGCAGGAGGCTTCAGGATTCTATAGCTATTATTATTTCCGCTGTTGTTGTAAATGTTGTACTCTGATAAGTGTTATTGTATACATATACTGATGTTATTTCAAAGATATGTTATGTTATATTTTATTCGTTCCGCTGTGAGGTTCGTGTTACTCTGATGTTGTGTTCTTCTTCTTCTTCTATTCTAAGATTCTATCTTATCTTTTCTCACCTTCTAATTTCTTTCATTAATTACCAGGATTTTTCGATGTTTTGGTTATCGACGCCGAGCTTACGTCGATAACCAAAGTCGCTCAAAATCCGGGTCACTACAGCTGCAGATAGCCTACGGCGGTCAGATGTTTCCTGAGGGAATCAGGCGTAACCATTGTGATCGCTGCAATCTAGAGTCAAGCCAAAGGAGTTAAGTCGAATATTAGTTAATCGATAGGAGAGAAATAAGTCGAGTTAGTCAGTTAGAATAAATCAGTTAGAGTTAATCAATTAGAGTAAATCGACTAGAGTTAAATCGAATTAGAGTTATTCAAATATCGTTTTTTTTTAGATTTAAAGAGTTAGAAGTTTTTAATTAACAAGAAGTGAACTAGTTTATTTTAAATGAAAGGCCAAGTGATGTTGAATACTGAACCAATGAACTCGTTGGAGTGTCATGATTGAAACACTGTATATTTTGATAGTTAAAACACCGACTATCAATTATGTCCAATACGATTGTTGGCATGGAAAGACCGGGATCGAATTTATATTCGAAAACCATTCCGACCAACAAATACGTGGAGATATCAGAAGATGATCGAGATGGTGCTGTGAAGACCGTGGATTTTCACAAACGGAAGAACCACTAATATTCTCTGCCTGGCAAGCAGAGATAAGCTGTGATTCTGTCGTAGTTGGAATCTACGGGTTGCAAGGACTTCTCGCTACTGATCCATGGGGTGATTCCTATATTGGATGCGGTAGGAGAGTGCCTTCGGTTCATCCTGTTCCTGGATGACTTGTATGGACGGATGTCTGACAGAGTATTTCCAAAGGGTCACGTACGTTGATTTCTTCAAACGTATTATAGTTGTTGGCGGAGAATTGCCGTTCTCTTAGCTTCCAGCTAGAGTATTTTTGTGGACGTCAATTAGTGATATCTAACGGATCTGGCGATGTGACATTCAAAGTAAATGGTGACCCAATGTTTAAAAGTAAATTCTGGCCTCAAGTCTCATCAACTGGGAAATGACAAAAATCGGGCAGGCAGCATGGCTATGTGAGTCGCTCCCATTAGGGTGTATAATCACCTATCTAGAGAAATTCCTATTTGTTCTTAAATCTATGTTTCGATGTTGTCCCTTTTCGGGAGACGGTTGCTGATCCCAACCGTCGGTGATACACATTCGATACAATCAAGCGAAATGAGTGGTCGGTCATGTGAGGGCCGGGTTGCAAGACGTTCTTGTTGAACCCAATGTATTCGTCTCTAGAGATACACTATCGGCAGGTGGTCCCATACCTTGTCATAGTGGGAATCCAATCTCCAATAAGCGCCCGCGGTTCTGATTGTATACTATATATGGAGCGTGAGATGCAAGCGTTCCACTAGATTGTTATTTACTTGTATTTAGACATTATTATAATATCAGAAAAGATATTGATTTCAAAATTGTTTTGGGTTATCGTAAGGTAAAAACCGTCCGTGTTTATGTATGGATTTGGTCTTACGATTACCTTTCTCTTTGGAAAGATTTTTGAACTTAAATCAAGTTGGATGATCACCCTTATTACTGTGCGAGTTTATCTTACTCTGGTTCACCAGACTGACCCGGTGTTTTGTAATTGCTCGGGTTAGCCCGGGTTGACAGGATCAGGTTACCAAAAGCTGTAAAGAGACGAGCTGGAAGAGTTCAGCCGTATGATATTACTACTATTCCGTTGTGTGTTATATAGAAGGACAGATTATTACAGCTGTCCAGATGTTGATGTACTCTGAAAATGTAAGTATTTCAAAAGTTCTCAGTAAAGATTTATTTTAGTATTATATTTTGTTCCGCTGCGATGTGAGACTCTGTGTTGTGATGTTTCTTCTTCTTCTTCTATTCTAATTTTCTTTCTTTCTTACCTCACCCTCTAATGTCTTTCTAAAACTATCCAGTGTTTCGGTACTTGGAGGATCGACATGAGATACGGTGGAGGTATTTGTGTCGATTTTCAAGGCCGGAAACTGCTGGGTCGTTACAGTGGTATCAGAGCTGAAGGTTAAGTGATTACCTTGGCTCTGTGGCATGACTCTGTAGAGATGGGGTTAGCAATACCCTAGATTGAGTTGAGTATATATACGAGTGAACGTATTTGTAGATTTTATAAAAATTGTTTTATATTGTGAAGATTTATTGGTTGAGTTGTTTATGAGTTCTGGTCGATCAGTTTGATCCACTGTATCGATAGAGGTTTCTAAACACTCAAGTACGATAAACCGACACAGTATGTTTTGAAAGAGGGTAAATGAAATAATTTACCCAAAATTATATTTTGATATAAAAGAAATAATATATATTGGAAATATTATAATATATTGGATGTGTTGGTTGATTATAATTGAAATGGTTATATAAATAACCAATTAGAATTCGTATAATATTAAGGCAGATTTATTAAATCTGAAATTAAAGTCAGAATTGGAATTAAAATTCCAAAAAAAAAAGGTGAAAAGGGTGATTGCAAATGGAATTGGGTTAAATATATGGAAATTTTAAGATCCTGGGAGATTTTAAATTTGTTTCACTAGCATTGTGTTTAGTATTTTGAAATAGATTTCAAAATGAAAGTGTTTAAAATTGGAGTTTTGAAATGATATAGTATTGAACTCACTTCGATAGCTGGGAAATAACTCTGATGATGCTGGCCACATCTTCAGTGTTCATTTCTGAGTTCTAAGTGACGGATTAATACAAAAAAATCTTGTTTTGAATTTCTTTGAGAAAAACAAGTTGTTTTAAAATCTTGAAAAGAAATATTTTATTTTTGAAAGCGATGAACTGTTTAAAAACTCCCAGGAAAATTGTTTGAACAAAGACAAAATTTAATAGAAATTTGTGAAAGAAAATATAAATTGAATTGAAACCAATTAACTGGAAATTAGATCGAGATATAATATATCAAGTAGAATCAGATTTTTGGATTGTGAGACAAGAATCTGAAATGGTGTTGAACTGGTAAGTTAAGAGTTGAAATTGATGGTGGATGGAAATTGAGTTAAGAATGGGATTTGGCTTGGACTCGTGAAGGATTTGGTTTTGAAGATAAAATTGGAATTTTGGTTGGAGAATGCATTTGTATATGCTGAAAGGGCAGCAGATGGAAAGAATATAATGATATGCTCGACAAAAAGGTACACGTTTATTTATATATGGGTTTGGTGATTTATGAGCCTATTTGGCAAGCCGCTTGGATGTTTCATTTTCTTTTGAATTGGAGGAGGCTTAGAAAGGCGAGTTGTAGTTGTACCGGTTGAGCCGTACAGAGGAGGTGCTGGCGAAATTTTTCGGAAATATAATGTGTTAGAAAATTTTCAGTATTTTTGAAAATATTTATTTACAATATTGAATTGATTTTGATTTAAACAAAATTGGATTTGAATGTTAGTGAGTTTATAACGTTCTTTCTTACCTTAGCAATTTTGAGGACGAAATTATTTTAAGGGGGGAAGAATGTAACGACCCGTGTTTTTGGCCGTCGAAAATTTAATTCAATTTATTTATTTTAAATATTATATTTGGGAATATAATGGGTTTTAATATTTAATTCGTTATTTAAAACGATGTTTGAACGTTATATAATTTATATATTATAAATCGAGCTTGAAAATGGCGTGCAGTTCGTAAATTCGAATTTTGAACTTCAACTGAGAATACAGGATTCGATATAAGTCGGATTTCTGTGAAACAACACACGTTGGGACCGTATTGACGATAATTTTCATATGAAAGAGAAAAATCCAGATTCCGTGTTATAGATTACAAGTTATGGCTAAATCAAAATTTGGAAAAAACGCTGTGGAAATCGTTATTTAAAATATCGACCTTTAAAATGGCCGTTTTGCAAACGGACTCAGATTTCGACAAAATCAGTTTCATTGGAACCGTATCGTCAAATCATTATCAGAAAATCAAACTGCGAGGAAAACCGATGTCGTATGTGACCACAGCAACCGTAAATGCCCGTTCAAATTCTCTAACGCGTATTTAATTAAATAAAAGGAGTATTTGAGTGTAACTCGAGCAGACGATCGAATTAGGCCACGAAACCAGTCCCGTTGAGTTCGTAACATCGATTAGAGTCAGAATAGCTATATAGTTTGTTGTTTTTAGAGAACGGATAATTTGGCGTTAAAAAGGGTAGGGCGGTTCGGGGTAAAAACAGCCTATCGGGCAAACAGTCTCAGAATGCGACGAAACTGGTGCCGTTGGGATCGTATCAACAAATTATTGTAAGATATCAAAGTTTCAAGTTGATTCGATTTATCTGGTGATCGTAAAAAAATAAAATGCGTGTTTATTTCTGGTTTTATAAAGGAAAATTTTTCATACGACCTCGGATCTCGACGAAACTTGTCTCATTGAGTCCGGAATATCTTTTTACATTAAGAGTAGCTTTTTTATCAGTAGACGGAAGTCGTTTGTTGTGGTTTTGGTGTGTTACTTCGCAACAAAGTTTCGAAAATAATATTTTATTTAACCCCTACCCTATATATATACCATATATCCATTGAAACCCTCGTCAAACATTCATCTGTGGTCAACAGACAAAACCGCCGCCACCCTAAATTCTTAACGGTAGAAATAATCCCACTTTTCTCCTAAAATACTTACAAATCCGTTCTTGTATTCAACCGACCATTCAACTACAAAATCAGCAAGGGATTCGAGACCCTTAATTCAACCCTGCAAGATCTTATTTCCTTTATTCAATTGGCCAGAAAAGGCGCAACCTCAAGCGCCGATTGCTGGCAACAGGCGGAGCGGGTTAACCTCAGTTTGGGTCTGCATCTCGAGCAGGGAGGCACGCTTCTTCCAGCGACATCGGGTGGTCTCCGGCCAGTCAACGGAGGAGTCAGGCGTCTCGAGGTTGGAGGCGCAGTCGGTGGGGGATGTCGATGGGATTCCGGCGCAAGAGTCGAGGTACAGTAAAGGAGTACGGTTTTGTTTTGGGTGGTGATTTTCGGTGGAATGCTGAAGCGTGAATAATGGGAATGAAGGGATGAAGGGTTCAAATGGGTACCCTTTGTTGAAACAGCAGTTATCATAAAGCAAAGAGGGATACGAGAAAGAAAGAAGATTCACCGGTCCTGGATTGAAAACGGTATGAGTAAGGACAGTATAATTGGTTTAAATCCTTCACTATGTTGTTTAGCATGCTGAGGGGAACGAGAAGAACTTATTCGGCCCAGGAAAAACGTAAATCATAATTTTCATTTTTAATCTTAATTAATAACTAAAAGGTTAATCAATTCATCTCTAACACAATGAATGGATTTGCAGGTACTTAGGGAAAAGGGAACCTGACCGTATTCGCCATTCAGCATTACAAAAAGTAATTATTAGTTTAACTAAGTGATAATTATAGCTATTTAAAACCGTTATATTCAAGATTTGTTTTAACTGTTTTCAGATGGATGTCAAGGGAATTAAAGAGGAGGATACCACCTTTGTTCGGAAGTCAGTTTGACGGAAGGAATTTACATAAGAAAGTGACTTAAGTTAAGTAACATAATTAAAGATCGATTAATATAAGTAATTAAAGAATTGGTTTAGTTAGTTTATGCGAACTAAATGGACAGTTTTTCCCAGGCCTAGGATGGTCACCTGTACGAGAAGAACAAAAACTATCAGCCGTTTTGCTTTAATAATAATGGAACACAACAAGCGGTGCCGGGACTGTATGAATGGGATCTACATCCTGGAACAGAAACGAGCGCAGTAGAACGCAGCTGGAAATCCCAGTTAAATTAAACGTAGGTTTAATTTAATCAAATCAGTTGTTATTATAACAACGCAACTCAAGGTGAGTTAAACTCACTCACTTTTCCCATTTATATTTTATATAAATTGGGTATTTTTATTTTGTGTGCTCTGCTTGCTGATGGTTGCCTGTTTGCTAGTTATACATTTATTTGTTGATTTAACTGATGAAATTAAACCGAGTTTAATTTCAGTGAAATACCAAATCGTTATTCTAACGATTGGATGCAATAAAGGTAATTTACCTTATTGGTCACACTTATTTATAAACGTGTTGAATTGTTTGAATTGTTCTGTGAATTGGTTGATGTTAAATTATCAGTTAAATAGAATTGGTTGGTTTGATTGAGATAACCAGTTTGATACAGGGAAGAACAGGTTGGAGGGACCCAACCGGATCCCTCAAATGTATTATTTATTTTCATGTTATTATATATGAACTGATCTGTTTGGCTGATTGATTTGTTTGTTGTTTATTGACTGAATATTCAACATCTGTTTGGTATAAATCAATGGGCGGTATTGGTTAAGTGTTTGGCAGAGTATGGCCTATAAAATCAATCGCTTTACAAATATTGATTCACCGTCGGGTGAATCGATATAGATGTAGTTATAAAATTTAGTTTATAACTGGAGTTAGGTTTTGAAATATATTATTTTGAATAAAAGTTATTAAAGAGAAATAAATATCTTATTTGTTTAAGACTTTGATTTGTTATTAATTTATTTCATAATGTAAATGCTGATGTAAATCAGATTTTACAAGTAGGAGAATAAGGAATTAATCGAATGGTTAAACTTTGGAAACTGTGTGGTAAAGAAACAATTAATGGCATTTTATTTAAATTAATTATATTTTTAATTAATTTAAATTGAGAATTAGTTGGAATCGGTTAGAGGAATAACCGCGTTGAAGTAAATTTAATCGACCGTTTTGAAATGGAAGTGATTATCAATTAATGTGTTTCGATGAGTATTTCTTAATTTAGATAAGGATTTAAAGGGGTTTACTATTTTATTTAGTTAATAAAGACTTAACTACTGAAGTAGTTAATAATCGAAGTAAATTATATTTTAGATAATTTAGAAAATTTCTTTCAAAAGAAATCGAAGTGAAATTGAAATCAAGTGAAAAGGGAAGAATTGAAATAGGATTTTCAAAGTGGAAAAGGGTCAAATAGTTTGAAAGGAGATTGGAAATAAGTGAATCTAGTTAAAGAGGTGGGTTACGGGGTTGTATAACCAAATCCAAGTTATGATGGAAATTGTTTTGAGACTGGAATGGAATATTGAGTTTTGATTACAACTTATATTTATATAAGGATAAGAACGTTGTTGATCAAGGTCTGAGAGGTAATTAAAATACCCCAACTTGAACAACATCGGGATTATCTGAAGATAGTATTAGTTGGTAATCGTAAGAGTGGTTAGTGATAATTTATTATTTCCATTAGGGACAAATAATACCACGTTGGTGAAAATGGGAAAATTTAGACAATATACCAAGTAAAGGAAATTTGTGATAAGGAAATGAAGGGTTGAGTTTTTATTTTACACAAATAAATACTTGTTATTGGTTTTCAAGAATAGAATAAAAGATTTACGTAACGTGGATTACGACTAATAAGTTAAGTGGATTTCCCAAGCTTAAATAATAAGGGATGGTGTAACAAGTATGTTGGAAAGGAGAATTGAGTGGAAATTATATATGGTTATAAGTTATTTTACTAAGTATTATAATGTAATGGTTCTGAGGACATTAGTATATAAGAATATTGTTATTCGAGATAGAGTTATTCAAACATAGTTAATTCAGGATGAGTTGCCATTTCGTACGACTGCTAGCGTAATTCGCAGGGCTGCAGATAGCCTACGGCGGTCGGATGTTTCCTGAGGGAATCAGGCGTAACCATTGTGATCGCTGCAATCTAGAGTCAAGCCAAAGGAGTTAAGTCGAATATTAGTTAATCGATAGGAGAGAAATAAGTCGAGTTAGTCAGTTAGAATAAATCAGTTAGAGTTAATCAATTAGAGTTAATCGATTAGAGTTAAATTGAATTAGAGTTATTCAAATATCGTTTTTTTTAGATTTAAAGAGTTAGAAGTTTTTAATTAACAAGAAGTGAACTAGTTTATTTTAAATGAAAGGCCAAGTGATGTTGAATACTGAACCAATGAACTTGTTGGAGTGTCATGATTGAAACACTGTATATTTTGATAGTTAAAACACCGACTATCAATTATGTCCAATACGATTGTTGGCATGGAAAGACCGGGATCGAATTTATATTCGAAAACCATTCCGACCAACAAATACGTGGAGATATCAGAAGATGATCGAGATGGTGCTGTGAAGACCGTGGATTTTCACAAACGGAAGAACCACTAATATTCTCTGCATGGCAAGCAGAGAAAAGCTGTGATTCTATCGTAGTTGGAATCTACGGGTTGCAAGGACTTCTCGCTACTGATCCATGGGTTGATTCCTATATTGGATGCGGTAGGAGAGTGCCTTCGGTTCATCCTGTTCCTGGATGACTTGTATGGACGGATGTCTGACAGAGTATTTCCAAAGGGTCACGTACGTTGATTTCTTCAAACGTATTATAGTTGTTGGCGGAGAATTGCCGTTCTCTTAGCTTCCAGCCATAGTATTTTTGTGGACGTCAATTAGTGATATCTAACGGATCTGGCGATGTGACATTCAAAGTAAATGGTGACCCGATGTTTAAAAGTAAATTCTGGCCTCAAGCCTCTTCAACTGGGAAATGACAAAAATCGGGTAGGCAGCATGGCTATGTGGGTCGCTCCCATTAGGGTGTATAATCACCTATCTAGAGAAATTCCTATTTGTTCTTAAATCTATGTTTCGATGCTGTCCCTTTTCGGGAGACGGTTGCTGATCCCAACCGTCGGTGATACACATTCGATACACTCAAGCGAAATGAGTGGTCGGTCATGTGAGGGCCGGGTTGCAAGACGTTCATTTGAACCCAATGTATTCGTCTCTAGAGATACACTATCGGCAGGTGGTCCCATACCTTGTCATAGTGGGAATCCAATCTCCAATAAGCGCCCGTGGTTTTGATTGTATACTATATGTGGAGCGTGAGATGCAAGCGTTCCACTAGATTGTTATTTACTTGTATTTAGACATTATTATAATATCAGAAAGGATATTGATTTCAAAAATGTTTTGGGTTATCGTAAGGTAAAAACCGTCCGTGTTTATGTATGGATTTGGTCTTACGATTTCCTTTCTCTTTGGAAAGATTTTTGAACTTAAATCAAGTTGGATGATCACCCTTATTACTGTGCGAGTTTATCTCACTCTGGTTCACCAGACTGACCCGGTGTTTTGTAAATGCTCGGGTTAGCCCGGGTTGACAGGATCAGGTTATCAAAAGCTGTGAAGAGACGAGATGGAAGAGTTCAGCCGTATGATATTACTACTATTCCGCTGTGTGTTATATAGAAGGACAGATTATTACAGCTGTCCAGATGTTGATGTACTCTGAAAATGTAAGTATTTCAAAAGTTCTCAGTAAAGATTTATTTTAGTATTATATTTTGTTCCGCTGCGATGTGAGACTCTGTGTTGTGATGTTTCTTCTTCTTCTTCTATTCTAATTTTCTTTCTTTCTTACCTCACCCTCTAATTTCTTTCTAAAACTATCCAGTGTTTCGGTACTTGGAGGATCGACATGAGATACGGTGGAGGTATTTGTGTCGATTTTCAAGGCCGAAAACTGCTGGGTCATTACACATTTCTTCCCCCTTAAAAGAATTTCGTCCCCGAAACTACTAAGGCAGTAGAAATGCTGCGAACCCATTAACTTTCCAAAAGCCCACTTTATTATAATCAGTATTTCATATTCTATAACTCAAGTCTCATACAACTTAAAGTTTTCATGTAAATACTCAATTTCCTAGTTCACATTCGAAAACCTTCAAATTGAATTTAATTTGAAAACCTTCTCTTTTATCTTTACAAAAATGTTCAAAACTTTTGAAAAAAAATTCTAACTCCCTAAATTTTGGAAAAAATTTGGCAGAGTCTCCCCTGTGCAGAGGAGCTTTTACAATATACCAAAGGAGATGAAAAAGTATACATCGACCTACATTGGTCGGAAAAAAGTTCATATATCTTAATTTGATATTTTTATGTAGGCGTACCTTACATAAGCATTTATTAAGCGTGCATGCTTAGCATATACTGCATATCCAAAATCAAGCCAGGTAGCTTCATGTACATGTACTTACTCAATTTAAATGCACAAGTCTTATATATGTGAAATTTCAATAACCACTATTCATTTAAATGATTAATTTAGTACCAAACAAGTCATATCATGTATATTTAGCGTATATATGCTAAAGCAAGCCCCAATGTTTAGTTTATACCACATTTAATTCATATTATTCACCATCTACTCACATTCATTTTATTTGAATGATTTACAATCAATATATTCACATTCAATTTGTAATTCATTCATATGCATTCAAATTGATTTAAATCAATTTGTTTATTTTTGTTCACAACAAACGATAAATTTTTGTATGCACTTTGACGTTAATTGGTTAATAAAATAACCACATATATTTCTGGTTAATTTTAAATTGATTTCAAATCAATTTTTTCATTTTAATTCAATGCTTAAGTTGAAGTTAAATTTAAATTTCATAATTCAAATTCCTGGGTTTTTATTTCAAACCATTTTGAATTCACATAAATATATGTAACGACCCGAAAATACATACCAATTTGAGCTGACTAATATCCTACATATTCAACTCAAAGTGCACGAAAATTCAGATCATTAATAGAAAGAAATAGAGGATGGGATAGAAAAGATAGAACTAATAGAATAGAAGAAGAAGAAGAACACAACTGAACATAATCAGAGTAAATACGAATCTCACAGCGGAATGAATAAAATATATTATATAACGTATCTTTGAAATACAAATCTTTTTTGTACATCAATACCATATCAGAGTACAACATAACATTTGATACAGCGGAAATAACCCTAAATAACCAACAGCGAAGACTCCTGCTTCAAGCTCCTCCAACTGTATCTGTAAAGCCTGAAACACTTGACTGCCCGTACAAATTTGGGCACCCAAGAGTTTAGGGAAAAATAAACTCTGGGTCAGTCACGGGACTGGTGTGATTAAATTCCAACCATATGGTTATCCTTTGAAAATCCTTTTGAAATAGAAGGATAATTGTAAGACCAACCCATAGACAAACATAGACGGTTTTTACCTTACTATAACCCAAAAATATTTTGATATCAAAATCCAGTGATATTATAATAATGTCTAATCAAATAAGTAACCAAATAGTAGAACGCTTGCATCTCACGCTCTACATACATAGTACAAAATCAAAAACTGCAGGGCGCTTATTGTAGATTGGATTCCAACTATGACAAGGTATGGGACCACCTGCCGATAGTGTATCTCTAGAGGCGAATACACCGGGTTCAACAAGAACGTCTTGCAACCCGGCCCACACATGACCGACCACTCATTTCGCTTGAGTGTATCGAATGTATATCACCAACGGTTGGGCTCAAACCATCATTTCTCGAAAAGGGACAGCATCGAAATAGGTTAACAAAGTAAAATGAATTTCTCAAGATAGGTGATTATACGCCCTAATGGGAGCGACCCACATAGCCATGCTGCCTGCCCGATTTTTGTCATTTCCCGGTTGTAAAGCTTGAGGCTACGTCTATCTTTAAGAACATATGGCCACCACACACTTTGAATGCCGCATCTTCAAACCCGTCAAATCACTAGTTGATCTTCCTAAAAATATTACGGGTATAAAAGCTAAGAGAAACGAATTTCTCCGCCACCAGACGTAATACCTTGAAAGGATCGTCTTATGTGACCGTTAGGAATATCTATCAGACATTCATCCATACATGTTGTCTTGGGACTGGACAAACATAACAGCTCTTTGGATTTCACTCCGTCTTCGATTATCTTCAACATAATCTCATTCGCAACGCCTATGCCTATACGGAGTGGTTTTGGGATATTAAACCCAACCGGTCTCTCCGTATCGACAACGATGGTAAAAATCTTTGATAGCCGGTGTTTTAACTATCAAAGGAAAAATAAACATCCATCAAACAATTTCACAATCACTGGCCCTTTCTAACTAACATTAATTTTCCAATTTCTCATATATAGTATATATATATATATTCTATTCAATATTCAAATCTCATTTCTTATACGATCCGAACAACGTCGAACCACATGTTATATCATTATATAAACTCAAATGTTGTTATCAATTTCAACTTGAAGGTTTCCTTTCAGTATGGAAAATATATTAAATCTCAATTATTCATCTTTGTTCCCAAGACAATATAACACTTAAACGCTTCTTTGGAAAGACACCGTTACTTGCTTATTACTTGGAATAAGTGGATTTCAAACCAAATTGTTTTCATTCCCTAGGGAGTAGTGCTGTATATAAAAATCACGCTTAAGCTTGGTTAACAGTGCTAATTTATCGTTATAGTTCAAAACTTGTCATACACTGTAACATTCCCCTTTATAACTAATCTCAACATAACAGTCAAGCTTAAGCCCAGTCAACAGCCTTATTTTATCGCTATAATTCTAAGACTTGCAATACGCTGCCATATTCCCTTTATACTAATCTTGACATCTCATTCCGTTATAAAAATCTTGACATCTCTTTCCATTACAAACAAATACCATCCCTCGATAATAGTGAAGTCGTTCAAGTTGGGGTATTTTATTTACCTCTCAGACCTTGATCGACAACGTTCTTGCCTTAGAATAGATATAAGTCTATAATGATAACTCCTTATAATTAATAATATTGATTAAACCAGATTTCTGGGTTTATTTTAAATATGGTTTTATAACGCCATATCCTTATTTTGAAAACTAGGTTATTTATAATCATTTACATTAGTCATTAACTTTTCGCTTCACCTTCCTTATACCAATCCATTATTAAAACACTTCTTTTATCAAAAATCAATAACGTTCTTCGTCTTTTGATAATTTACTTTATAAAAACTAACTACTGAATATTTATAATAGAACTTCTATTAAATTTTAACTTCGCTTTAATTATAAAAATATAATTTTTATAATTTAACTTCGTTGACTCGTCTGGCGACGATTCAACGTCTTAACAAAAAGATGAATTTATGGTCGTCGGCCGCCACTTTCTTAATCGATATCGTCTATTGATTAAGTCAAAACAAATGTTAAATTTCCATTTAACATCAATATTCACATAGGGTTTTAACGTCATTTGGGTTCAACAGTGCATATACAAAACCAAACGGTACATATAAATATTGAGGAATCCGGTTGGATTCCTACAACCGGTTTCCTACATCCACCGATGTTAGTCAACCAATTATCATTGAGTCCATACTAGGAAATATTTTAATCGATGGAATCAGTATCCAACCAAATGATGTGTACATATGCAACGATATTTTTTTTCAACAAATTTAATTGTAATCTACCGAAATGACCATCACACAGCATTCAACCAATATTATAATATTTTAAAATAGATCAGAGTTAGTGAATTTACTCACCTTTGCACATTAACCGTTTAATAACGATTTGCATCAGTCGATTAAACCAGTCATTCAATTTTGCTATAAATCCAACCGAGCTCCGAAAGATTCCCAACCAGCTCCAGAACATCGTCTGTCTTCTTACGGTTCCACCGGATCAGACCGTTCAAAATTCGAATTGAAACTAGCCGGTCCAACTCAGACCTGCGTTCTTGTTTTTCATCGGCCCATTTTTTCCGTTTTCATAGACCCGCCACGCACTGTAGTGTGTCTCCCCCAATAATACAACCTGCAACTGTTATCATTTTCCCTTGCCGAAAACTTGGATTGGTTCCTTTCACCCATTTTCAAGTTTAAACCGCCAGTCCCCTCTTCACATCCTTTACATCACGTACTAATTAATTTTCCTTTTTCCCTTTTCTTTTCGGGCCTTGCCATTTTAAAAGTTGGCCCAATACCTATTTCGGAAACAACCAGACCCGTTGGGTATCACCTTCCCCAACAAAACTCACGTGCACTTGCTCCATCAATACGCCTTGCTCTTCTTTAATACAACCATTTTCATTTTAAACTCTGAACTCCATTTATTTCCCGTAGGCAAAACGCAGCTCCATTGAAACAAATCCACCACCCTTAACATTGAATGAATATGAAGTAATTTCAGGGTGACCCTAACCCGCTTTAACAGTAGCAAACTTGTTAGTCCAAAATATGGCTTGCTCAAGTACCATTTAATTCGCTTCTGGAAACAACTACAATTAATAACTAAAAGAGATTTCACAAGTATTCGGACTGGTAGTCTCATGTCAGCTCTCCTCGTTTATACACTAGAAACGTACCTCACGTACCCGACCACCCTGCTATTTTCCACGTCCCTAGCTCAACATGACTCTAGCAAAACGCTAGAACCCGCACTTCATCTCCCACGTTCAGTTCACATATAACTCATTGATACTATCATGACACACTTCACCATTATTTCTCTTTCATTCAACTCGCCAGATGGCAAACACTCCAACATCAGCTGATAAAACGCTTCTCTCCTTATTACATGCACTCCATCCATTTTTATAAACAACAAACTTCTTGAGCGTTTTACACTTTTGAAAATCTTTGCATCGTTTGTACACAGCCTCTTTAACATCAAACCATGAAAACTACGGCTCCCTGTACACCAAATAGCAATAACGTGTTCCTCCCTTACATACCTCCTGTACGTTTTAAACACATGTGCCATGCTATATATCTCCATCTTTTAAACATCCTGACCACTGCTACATGTTCTCATGGCCACTACCAAGTTTATACTTCCGCCTATTCGCTCGCAACTCTCCATTCCGATAGCGACGTCAGCCCGTATGTTCCCGCACCACGAGAACCGCTCCAGTCTCTGACAGTTTGAAGCTCGCGCCTCCTCTCCCCATAACGGCTTCAGCTCCTACACTTCACGAACTCGCCAAACTCCTTACGCTGAGTTTCTCATTTTGGTTTTATATATATATTATTAGAAGTGGATCGATTTCATTCTATATTTTAAAAACCATGGGAAAGTCTTGCTTATCTCCTTAAGAAAAGGACTGGATGCCGTTCTTTTATATGTTTGAATTACTTCATTGCTAAGTAACCAGTAGTATTTATTGTGATGTGAAAATACAGGCTACTGAAAATATAGTGTGAATTGAAATTACAAATGCTTTGGCATGAAGTCTTTTGTTTGAAATGTCATGGAGATAAATGAATTTGATGAGACAATACGAGTAGGTAGCTGGAGAGCTTGCTGCATAAGGTATGCTCTGGGTCTTCTCAATTAAATGATCGTGACTTGCCGTATGGTTTCTTTACCTTGGGTATGAAGGCTTTTAACGCCATTGGTTTGCAGTGATTTAGTTCATAGGTTGGCTGATTTGATAAAATCTTAGATTTGCCTTAACATAGCCCTGCGGTTTACAGTGGATAGGACTGCATCTTCATTAAATTTGATTAGTGCTTAGGCTATGGAAATAGTAGTAGTCTTCATGGTTGGTTTATAGGATGGCGCCAATTTTTAGCAAGTCACGATGGGACTAAACAGAAAGCAAGCATGTGCAAAACTGAGGAGCTAGGATCATGTAGGTCACGATGTATAGTAAGCACATTTTTTGTGATTTGAAAGATAAAAGCAGTACCATATATTTTGGTTTGAAAGTGAATTTTTACGGTTCTCATTACACAAAGTTAATCATTTTACAACACGCTATAGACGAAAATAATAATACCATCGTGACGAACAAGGTGTCACGATTTCAAAAATATAATAATATCGGTAGGATAACTCATATTGTGAAACCCCTAAATATTGATATAGGTGGCAAAATACTCCAAATAAAAAGTTGCGTATTTAATTAATTAAAAATTATGGTAAAATTCTAAAAAATTAAATTATGACTACGTCTCAAAAGAACCTTGTCTAAATTCGAAACCGATATCTAGTTATATCGAATAAACCATTACGGTCGATAAACGATTCTACATCGACTATTTGGAAATTTGATTTGGACATAACTCACAATCTATAACGCGAAATCTTGATTTTTCACTTCTGCAGTTCAACAGATTCCAACGTTTCTTGTTTCTCAGAAATCCGATTTAAAACGAATCATATATATTCGGTTGAAGTTCAAACCGTTAAATCACGAACTGCAGCGTCGTTATGAGCTCGTTTATATTTAATATATATTTTATATATGCTCACTTTGTTTTAATTAATATATAAATCCACTTATAACATGAATTCAATATTTAAACTGATTTAAATATTCAATTACACACCGATAAAAATGCAGGACATTACATTCCTTCCCCGTAAAATAATTTCGTCCTCGAAATTGCTAAGATGGAGAAAATGCTATAATCTCTGTTGTAAATAGGTTAAAAATCTTTTTGGTTTCCTTCATAATTTCAGTTTCAACTAAACTGATTCATTACAGTTAAATATTAATTCCTTCTTATTTCGAATATTTTCAAAATTCTAAAAATTTCCTAACAGCTTAAATTTTTGGAGAATTTTGCCAGCATCTCCTCTGCACGGCTTATTCGGTACTACTACAACTTGCCACTCTAGGCCTTAAAAAAAAGAAAATTAAACAGCCAAGCGACTTTTCAAAGTAGCTCAAAAATTTCATACCCAATAATAAGGTAAACTTATATGTATGAACCAGTAACATCCCCGGTAAGGAAAGAACAGATCGCTTTGAGACCAACACACATCCGAACACAAAGAGAAGAACATTTCATTGCTTATGTAATGACTCAGATTTTCAGCCGTTGAATTCTGAACATTTAAAATTTGTTTTAAATATTTTATTTGAATTATATATAAGGAATTTATTTAATAAAACGATATTTAAACGTATAATTTATAATTATATTTAAAATGAGCTCGTAACGGCGTGGTAGTTCGTAATTTGGTGATTCGAACTTTAAATGAATATACAGAATTCGTTATAAGTCGGATTTCTGTGAAACAAGAAACGTTGAGATCGTATTGACCTTAATTTTCATATAAAGGAGAAAAATTCAGATTTCGTATTATAAATCGTAAGTTATGGCCAAAACAAAATTTAAAATAATCGCTATGGAAATCGTTATTAAAATATAGGCCTTTAAAATAGCCGTTTTGCAAACAGACTAAGATTTCGACGAAATCAGTTTCATTGGGACCGTAGCGTTAAATTATTATACGGTGTTGAATTGCGTGGCAAACCGATGTCGTATGTGACCACGGTAGCCATAAACGTCCGTTCATTTTCTATAACGTGTAATTAATTTAATAAAAGGTTATTAAAGTATAACTTGAACAGACGATCGAATCAGGTCACGAAACCAGTCCCGTTGAGTTCGTATCGTCGATTAGAGTCAGGATAGGTATATAGTTTGTTATTTTTAGAGACCGGCAAATTTGGTGTCGAAAATGGCATTGCGGTATGTGTAAAAATAGCCTACCGGGAGAACAGTATCAGAATGCGACGAAACTAGTGTCGCTGGGTTCGTATTGATTAATTATTGTAGGATATCAAAGTTTCAAGTTGTTTGAATTTATCTGGTGATCGTGAAAATTTTAAACGTGTGTTTATTTCTGGTTTTATAAAGGAAATTTTTTCAAACGATGTCGGAATTCGACGAAACTTATCCCATTGGGTCTAGAATACCTTTTTACACCAAGATTAGCTTTTTTATCAGTAGACAGAAGTCGACTGTGGTGATTTTTACTTGATACTTCACCGCTAAGTTTCGTTAATATAAAATAATATATTCCTCTCCTATATATATTCAGACCGAAATCCCTAATGCCCAAAAACCATTCTTTTCGATTTCGTTTTCCATCAGCAACTCTAAAATTCTTCAAAAATTTGTTTAAAATCCATTTCGTTATGAAATTATTTTTGTTCTTCCATTTATTAGACTCCTCAATCACAAGCTGTAGCATGATACCCAAATTATTCACTTCAATTACCGTCCCTGTAGCTCGATTTACAAGCAGTCGTCACCTTTTAAATCATTCCAAAGATCAAAAGCAATTAATCTATTCAATGAAACATTCCGAAACAAGATTCTTTGGGTTTTCAAAACTGGTGCTCTTCGATTATGGATCTGTATGTTCTATGCGACACTGTTTCATGGGTATTCCATCGGGTTCGCCATCAAAAGTCTCGCATCCCTTTTGGAGCAGTGCAGCGCTTTGGGGAGGGGTCTGCCGGAGTTTTCAGCGATGAGGGAGAAAAGGGAAAAGTCGTTGGTTGTATATGGCGTTCAGGTGGATTACTCGAGGTTGGGTATGTAGTTGCGGGGCTTGGATGGCTGAGGTAGGGAATCAGTGGCGTGAAGACGAAGAGAGGGAAACTGTTGTGTTAATTCTCACGTAAAGTGGATATTTGTGGAAAACATTGTAGAGTTTGAAGTAGTAAACTTTGTGCCAGGTGATGTTTGCAATAATGGGTGTTAGTGGGGGAGACGCATGGAAGGAAATGGGGTTAGTCTGCAAATAGTGAAGTATGGGAGTTGAACGGTGGAGGGTTGTGTGTGGCTTTCGTTCGTAAGGACCTGCAGCATCATTTTGAGTAGGAGTGCAACTTTGGAAGTGGGTTTATGTGAAGTTGTTTTCAAGAAATGATGGAGGAACGGGATGGAAAGTTTGGGAAGGAGGTTGGGGAGGAACCGTAAGACTTTGGACGCGATAGCATCGTTGGATTTGGGAAGTGGTACATTGATTTTGAAAACTGTGGTTGAATTGATAAAAGTGCGGTTTGGTGAACCAGGAATGGCCATGAAAAAAGAAATATATATATATATATATATATAATGAAGGAGAATGGTAATCGCGTTTTACTAGGTTGGAGTATCGTAGTTGCTTTGGTCTTTGACTGGAGAACGCAACCGAACAAGGAAATGAAGCACAACAGTTTGGTTCTAGATCATTCGGTGTTGCCACTGTTATCATGAGTTGGGTGCAGATCGTGACTTAAGGATGGAGTCGAGTTCAATAGTACGCTGTGGAATTCAAGGAAATTTGGTATGCTGTCGGTGATAGGATGATCAAGAGGTTTTGTCTATAATGGATGAAGGTCTGGAAACGCAAATTCAAAGGTCTGAATGGTATTGGAATGAAGAAGGAAATTGAGGTCCATGTGGTATTTGCCTAAAGGAAAGCTATCGGGTAATTTCGAAAATAAGGATGGATTTGCACGCTGAAATCCATGGTTAATTTGACTAATCTGAGTATAAAGCCTAAGAAGGTAATTAAAAGTTAAATAATCTTTATTAGTTATTTTGTTTAATTTAACCGTATTAAAAACTTATATCGTGCCTAACTTTATTATATGATAACGGAATTAGACAGAAATGGATATGTTATGATCATCGTGACGAAGTCTACTTTGAGGAACCGATTTCGCTAAAAAAATGATCTATTGGAAATTCATGATAAAACCAAATGAGGTTGATTTTAACGGAAATAAAAGTAGAACCGTCAACTGCAAAACAAGGTGAGTAAACTCACAGACTCTGACTCGTTTATATTTTTATATAAACGAGTTTTTAAATTTATTTTATACTATGTGATGGTTGCTTGGTTGAATAGTTGATAAAATTGGTTGATATGATTACATCATTAATCGATTATTAGTTCCGATATTTCATATTGATGTGAAATAATATTATTGATGTTAATTAACATCTGTGGATGCAGGGAAAATGGTTGAAGGGACCCAACTGGGTTCCTCAATATTTATATTACTGTTTTTCCTTGATTTTGATGTGTGGTGTGATTTATATAGTCAGTGATTGACTTTGTGTGTTGGTTTACCCTGGCCCTAGAACTTGGTATTTTGGATACCGAAAATATTTTCAAATGTAGAAAAATAAATTTGAGTTATAAAAAGAAAATTTAGTTCCAAAAATAGAAATCTAATTTCGAATAGAGTTGGAAATAGAAACCTGTTCAAATTATGAACTAGGAGGTTGTTATAATTAAGAATTTAAATTAATTGAATTATTTATCATTGGTTACATTGAATAGAAATTTAAATTTGAATTTTTATAGAAATGTGAAAGTCAGTTTTTAAACCAATATTGGAAAGGAGATTTAAACTTAACAATTTTAAGGAATTCTTTACGAGATTTTGAATGGTTGAAATAAAAAGAAATGAGATTATAAATGTTTGAAATAAATACTGAGATTTTCTATGGACAAATTTTAATTGAAATTATAGATGAAATTGGACTTAAAATGATAAAATCAAATGGATTTGATGTATTACCAGTTAAAGGGAATAATGGTTAAAGCAAATATGTTGCAAACGAGATATCTAAAAGAAATTTAGATTTGAAATATGTAATCGAATTGAAATTTGAATAAGGGAAATGGATAATCGTTTAAAATGGAAACGATGAGTTTTATTCCAACATTTGGAATATAAATTGTAATAAATGTTTTGTAAATTCTAGATAGCGATTTTAACGCTACCGTTATAATAAGTGTTGGTAAATTCTAGACAGCAATTTTAACGCTGTTGTTATAAAAGATGTTTTGTAAATCTTAACAGCGATCTTAACGCTATTGTTATAAAAATGTTCTATAATTCTAGATAGCGGTTGCAACGCTGTTGTTAAAAACAATGTTTTATAAATCAAATATTTGGAGACAGCGATTATAACGCTACCGTTATAATCAATATTTTTATATAAAGGAGGTGTGTTCTTAGATCGAATCCGAGAGTCGCGTAAGCGATGGGTTGTTTAAAATTGTGAGCTTTGACTATTTCAACGTTGAGAATGTGGTTCAATTAAGGTCTGAGAGGTAAATATACCCCAACTTGATTGACTTCATGATCGATGGAGGAATGGTTAAGGTTCGATGGTGAAACTTGGTTAAGCAAGATGGTTAGCTAATAAATGATTAGTGGGTTGAGTTATAATAACGATGTTTTATAACATCGCGGTAATTTGAAATGTTTTTCCCAAATAAAAGGAGAGATATTTTCTACACCTAGGAAATGAAATGAATTGGTCAACGAGGAATTAAGAGACAGGAATTGGAAATAATAATTTAATAAGGAATTAAATTAGAAAAGGGCCCAGTGTTGTTTGATGCTTGATCGGTAGAAATTTCCAATCGGAAATAGGACCGTTGATTGTATGGATGTTTCTTTGATAGTTAAATCGCCGGCTATCAAAGTTTTTGATTTATTTTATACCCCGTTGTCAATATGGAGAGACTGGGATCAAATTTAATATCTGAAAACCACTCTGTATTTGTATAAGCGTTATGAATCAACTTATGTTGATGATAACTGAAGATGGAGAAAAATGCAAGGGTTGTTCTGTTAATCTCAGGTAGAAATTGCCTAAGATGGATTTATAGGACAGTGCCATCGGTTTGTCCAGACCCAGGACAACTTGTATGGACGAGTGTCTGATAGAGTATTTCCAAAGGGATTACATACGTTGGTGCCTTCAAACGTACGAAGTTGGTGGCATAGAAGGGAAACTTCTTTAGCCTAACAATCTGAGTATTTTTTGTGGGAATCAATTAGTGATTTCTGTTGGATCTGACGATGTGGCATTCAAAGTGAATGGTGGCCAGATGTTCTGGAATCAAACCTCAAGCCTCACAACCCGGAATCTGACAAAAATCGGACAGGCAGCATGGATATGTGGGTCGCACCCATTAGGATGTATAATCACCTATCTAGAGAAATTCCATTTGTTCTTTAATCTTTCGATGTTATCCCTTTCAGGAAACGGTTGCTGATCCCAACCGTTGGTGATATACATTCGGTACACTCAAGCGAAATGAGTGGTCCGTCATGTATGAGCCGGGTCGCAAGATGTTCTTGTTGAACCCAGTGTATTCGTCTGTAGAGATACACTATCGGCAGGTGGTCCTATACCTTGTCATGTTGGAAATCCAATCTCCAATAAGCGCCCTGCGGTTTTTGATTTTATATTATATAGGGAGCGTGAGATGCAAGCGTTCCGCTAGATTCTATTTATTTGATGTAGACATTATTATAGTATCATGGGATTTGATATCAAAAATATTTTGGTTATCGTAAGGTAAAAACCATCCGTGTTTATGTGTGGATCAGTCTTACGATTATCATTTCTTTTGAAAGGATTTTTGAAAGTTAAACAAATGGTTGGAGTTTACTCACACCAGTCCCATGACTGACCCAGAGTTTATTTTGTTTTGTTTTCCCTAAACTCTTGGGTGCCCAAATTTGTACGGGCAGTCCAGTAGTTGGGATTTTTCAGATTCACTTGGAGGAGCTCGAAGCAGGAGGCTTCACTAGTTAGCTATAAACTATCATATTTTCCGCTGTGTATGGCGTTGTATTTGGAAATAGGAGTTTATAGCTATTCCAGGAATAACTGTTGTGCTCTGATGATGGTATGTATATACAGTTAATGTTTGGGTATTTCAAAAGTTATGTTATTTAATATATTTTATTCGTTCCGCTGTGAGTTTGTGATCGTTGTTTCTTTTATTCTAATATTTCTTTCTTTCTATTTCTCATCCTCTAACTTCTTTCTTATAATGATTCGTATTTCTGTGTCATTTGGGTTGGACGTGTGGTGTTATTAGTCGATCCAAAGGGTACGGAAATTTAGGTCATTACATTTGGTATCAGAGCTGAAGGTTGAGTAGTAACCTTGGCTCTGTGGCGTAACTCAATAGAGATGGGGTTAGTAGTACCCTAGATTGAGTTTGAGTGTACATATAAGAGTGCGTATTTATATTAAAAAATTGTTTTATATTGTGTTGGCTGGTTTGTTGAGTGGTTTATGAATTCTGGTCGATACAGGATGTACAACTGTATCGATAGGTGTTTCTAAACTCTCGAACAAAACAATTCGACGCAGTATTGTTTGAAAGATTGGTAAATGATATAATTTTGCCCAAAAGATATTTTTGATACAAAAGGGATAATTTTATGAAATTATCATGTTGATTGTTATTACAATCAAAGGAAATTATCAAATATTGAAATGGTGATATAATTTGTATACGAATAATTCATACAAATGAGATCAACCAAGATTAAGTTCAAACCAGAATTGGAATTTATATTCCGGTGTTTAGAAAATATTTTTTTAAATATTATAAGTGAATATAGCATTGTTTTAAAGGAATTTTTGAATAAGAATGGTTTTAAATGGACTTTTAAAGAGATTAAGCACTGAAATCACTTCAGTGGCGAGAAAATAATTCTAATAATGGATCGCGACATTATCAGTATTCATTTTCTAGTTTATAAGTGACGAATTGCTACCGTAAAGTTGGTTATGAATTGTTTGAGAAAAGAAAAAACATTGATTTGATTTAAATTTCCAAATGAGATTTTGTAACAACCCGCAAAAATCAGGACCAATTTAAAATTTTATTTTAGAAAATTTTAATGAATTTTGACAATATAAAATAATTTATTTAAATAATAATGATCACAAATTGGATTTTAATCTAAGTTAGCATGAATGATTTAATTTTAATTAACAAAAGAGTTAGAAATAGTGCAGTAGTTTGAAAAGTCAAACTTGAACTTTGACTGACCGTACAGGATGCAAAATTTAACGGATTTTTGTGAAAACAAAAAATATTAGAATCTATTTAAAAATATCTTTCCAACGAATCCGAAAAATTGAAATTTCATAGCGGAAATCAAAAGTTATGGCCAATTCAATATTTAGAAAAGTCGTTATGAAATTTATAAAGGTCAAAATGCTACTTTTTGCATACGAAGGAATTTGAACTCGAAACCACTTCCATTGAATTCAGAATGATGTTTCTACATTGAAAAACAATAAACACTTATATATTTTGAGTTTCGGGATTTATTTGTTTAAATATATTTTTAATATTAAATATATTGGCCTTAAAAATAGTCATTTTTCAAACGACCTCGGTTTTCGACGAAATCACTTTTGTTGGAACCGGAATGTCAAATTATTGCTAGGTTTCAATTTTCAGAATTTTTCGAATTAATATGTGAGCGTGGCGAAATAAAATGTGTTTTGACTATTTATAGTTAAATTTGAACGCCTTAAAAATAGCCATTTTTCAAACAGTCTCAGAATTCGACGAAAATAATTTTGTTGGATTCGTATCATCATAAGAAAGCTAAAAATATTTTTTTTAGAATTTTTAGAGATCGTATGTGGCCCCGGCATATTTAAATGTACGGTAGAAATTAAATAATTAATTTAATATTGTATTTTCAATTAAAACCGTAAAAAAAAACGTACAGACATCTGAATTGGACCTTGGGACATAGCCCATCACGTTCAGAAGGCCTCAAAACGTTAAGATCGACAGTAAGCAGGCCCAAATCCGAGAAAGTCCAAAAATCCACTTTATTTCACGAAATTCGGAATTAAATATTAAAATATTATTAAATTCGAAAACCCTAACCCTAATTCTCTAATGGCCAGCCGCCGCCCAGGATTCGATGGCCAGAATTGCTCCAACTTCAAACGCTAATATCTCTCAATCCGTTCAACGAAAATTGACGTATGACCTACCAAATCGAAGAGAATTCAGAGAGCTACAAATCTATACGGTTAAGATCGGATTTTGGTGCACGGATTTCGCGAATTTCGTCCAAGAAGGGGCTGCGGTTTTTATTGGTTTGCGGACCCTAGGAGAGGTCGAGTTCGACGGGGTTGATGGTGTAGGTGGCTCTTGGCATGGCGGTCGCGGTGGTGGTGTTGGATCGGCGAACGGTGGCTTCGTTGGTAGTGCGTGCAGAAAAGGAGGGAGCGGCTTTGGGTTACGGCCAATGAAGGTAGCGACGTGTTGGAAGAGAAGGTCCGATTTTTTTATATTATTTTATTAATTAGATATTTAAATTGTCCAATCTTTGAAATTCAATAACTTCTTCATACGAGGTTCGTTTGACAAACCGTAAATTGCGTTGGAATCACAAAATTAAGAGCTTCGCGATGGCACAGACCGCAGCTGAAACGGAGACAGTCGAATTTTGGCCAAAATTCAAAGTGAGAATTCTAATTTTATTTATCAAATTAATTATTAATTATTTTCTTGCATTAAAAATAACTGTATTATCACATAAATTCAGATCTGAAATGTTCTGTGATGTTTGAATGGTTGATTGTTCGCTAGTTTTATGTTTTGTGGTTCATGTTATGATAAATTTGCATTGGAATTTTTATATTTTATGGAAATTATTTGCAGTTAGAAAATTAGATCTAAAACATATTTTATTTAGTTTAAATCATATTTATTCAGATCTAGTGGAAACAATTTAATTTATGATATCAAAATATTATTTTCGTTATTCTGAGGTGAATGATAGAATTAGATCGACAAATAGAAACTCATTTTATTTGTTGATATTATCATAAGAATTTGATCGACAAATAAAAACTCATTTTTATTTGTTAATATTATAATAAGAACTTGAACGACAATGAAAGCTTATTTTTATTTGTTGAATTTACAAAAGAAATTGAGCGATAAATCCATTCTTATTTTAATTTGTCTACATTAAAAAGAATGAATAATAAGAATATATTTTAATATGAGGTTCTATCATTAAAAAGAATGAAAACAAAAGATTTCATTTTTTATTATGTAAAAATAGTTTTCAATCAAAAGTCATAATTTATTTGTCAATTTGATGTTCAATAAAAGTTGCAACATTAAAAATCTCATTTTTAATGAAATATTGTTTTCAATAAAAAGAAGCAACATTAAAAATTTCATTTTTAATGAAATAGTGTTTTCATAAAAAGAAGCAATGTAAAAGGTTTTATTTTTATGTGTTCATTGTTTTCAATAGAAAGATTTTACATTAAAAATTACATTTTTAATGTGATTTGGGTTTCATCGTAAAGATTAGAATAAAAAGATTATATCTTTATTTTCATTTTGTTGAAATGAAGAGTTTATAAAATAAGATTGCATTTTTGTTGAAATTTTGTTCATTGAAATATAATTTGTTCTTTTATTTGTATTCACATATACAAATAAAACATTGAAAAATAATCTGTTCTTTTTATTTGTTTTCACAAATACAAGTGAACATAGAAAATAAAGTTTGTCCCTTTTATTTTTACTTACATATACAAATAAACCATTAAAATGAAATATGTTATTCTATTTGTATCCTCAAATACAAATAAAACATTGAAAACAAAAGTTCATTCTTTTTTTATTTGTATTCACAAATACAAATATGCACTGAAAATAAATTTGCTCTTTTAATTGCACTCACAAATGCAATTATGCATTAAAACAAAATTTGTTCTTTATTTTGCATTCACTAATGCAAATCTAACATAGGAAATAAGTTAACTTTTTATTATGTTCTTCAATGTGAATGTAACATGAAATAAATAAAATTGGCCTTTTTGTTTGCATTCACAATGCGAACAAAACCTTTAAAAAAAAAGATTTATATTTTGTTCGCATTCACAATGCGAACGAAACATTAAAAATAAGATTTACATTTTTGTTCGCATTCACAATGTGAGCAAACCATTAAAAATACATTTTTGTTTACATTCCACAATGTATACAATACATGAAAATAAAAATTATATTTTTGTTTGCATTCTACAATGCAAACGAAACGTAGAAAATAGAAAATACATTTTTGCATCCTACCATGCAAATAAAAGAAGAAAGAAAAAAAAATTTACATTTTTGTTTACAACTTTTGTTGCAAGCAAATAAGAAAATAAAATTTGCATTTTTGGTTTGCAAACTTAGATGCAAACTAATTTACATTTTTTTTCTTTTTTTTAATTTTATTTTTTGCATTCCATCATGCAAATAAAACAAAGAGATAAAATTTCATTTGTTGTTTGCAACCTTTGTTGCAAACAAACAAGAGAATAAAAATTACATTTACATTTTGTTTGCAAATTTAGATGCAAACAAATTTAGTAAAAACAAATTTTTCATTTTTGTTGCATGTTTTTAAATGCAAACAAAGCATTAAAATAAAAGTTACATTTTTAATTATTTATTTATTTCACTTGATGTAAATAAACATAAAATAAGAATTTGTTCTTTTATTTACATTTCTTGATGTAAAACTAGAAACTAAATATTACATTTTTATTTGCATTACTCAACGCAAATAAAACATGAGAATGAAAAGATACATTTTCATTTGCAATCTTTAATGCAAATAAATTATGAAATGAAAAAGTTACAATTTTTTTTTATTTACATTCCTCTATGTAAATAAACATCAAATAAAAAGGTTGAACCTTTATTTGCATTCTCTATTGCAAATAAAGCATGAAATGAATAGTTATATTTTGTGTTATTATTTATATCCCCTATTACGAATGGAATTAAAAGATTACATTTTTCTTTTCATTTATTTACAATGAAAGAAATTGAAATAAAGATTATATTTTTTGTCATCATTTTTGATGCGATAAAAGAGTAGAAATAAAGATTACATTTTTATTGACATTTTACATGCGATAAAAAGAACAGGAATAAAAGAGATATTTTTATCATCGTGTTATATATTGTGTATTACACTGCCATAGGAAAGTTACCTGACTTGTTTATGTGATTGGGTCGATAATTTTCACACATCGCCCAAGTGCACAAATAATTTATTATTCGTTTGTTGGTTGAAACCCCACACGGGTGTTGGGATGAAAATTAACACACATTAATCCCAATATTTAGTTGTATGTTGATCGTTAGATCGACAAGCTGCGATGAGCGTTATTATTTAATTTTAACGCTTATGCAGTGGAATTTACACTTTGGATGAAATGGATGATTTGATGATTATATTGTTATTGTCATATATATGATGTGTGTGAAATCCATATAATCCAAATTATATGGTAAATGATTGAGTCGCATTTCGATTCAGATGATCTTTTAAATAAGAATATTCTTACACTAGAAATTCTTTTTATAAAGGATATACTTTCATAAAAAGGATATTTTAGTTAAATATATTTTTAAGATAAAGAATATGTGTAAAAGATAAGAATATGTAATATGAAGAATACTTTCCAATTAGAATCTTTTGTATAAAGAGTATTTTAATGATTATTTTAAAATATATTTTTTTATAATGAATTAATATTTAAAAGGAAATCCTTTAATTAAGATTATTGGAATTTGCAATTATATTTCATGATATGAGATACATTGAGATGTGAAGTGGATTTATCGTGGATGGTGTTTTTAAATGACATTTGTCCTTTAATCCAATTTACATCGAAATTATTATTTGGAATTTGTAAATCTACTCATAGATTTAACAAAAGCATTTTCTAAAAATATAGTTCGCCAATTTAATATATATTAAATTGGAATTAAGTGGAAATTCGATTGGTAATAATCGAGATGGGCTTCTGTAATAGAAGACCGATATTATATATGGAATTTAAGAGGCTTTGCCGTTATTCCATGTATATTGTTAGTCCGATACAGAAATTTATATCGATTATGTACTGATTGATTTCTATGGAATTCCATATTTAGGAAATTGATTTGTGGGTTTATCGTGAACTGTGTTTTAAATGACACGAGTTCTTTAACCCGTTTAAAAGAAGATTTATTCTTTAAAATAAATGATCTATGAAAATGATTTTTGTTATTAAATCAAATTTAGAATTTTTAATAAATCTTTTAAGGAAGATTTATGATTTAATTTATTAATTTATCTTTGATAAAATTTATGAAAATCTTTTAATATGAATATCTTATTAAAAGAATATTTGGGGTCGGAATGTGACATAGTGTGTGATTTCCCAATATTTGATTTTTAATCACAAAATACGCGAGTTATTCAGAAAGACCGGGTTTAACCCATTCTGAATAATCATCACGACGACCAAGAGTCGAAGATGAAGACGGTGGTAGAAGACCGAAGGTTTTCACATCGTTGGGATGATGATGACTGGTATCTTGAATTGGGACAGTACATTCCAAGGTAAGGTATTTGGTAATGATCGTCCAAACGTATTTGGAGATCGACGGACACGTTGTTTCGCTCAGACCCAGAGCGGACTTGTAAATGGACTGCGTGTCAGACATTGTATTCTTTTCTACTGTATTTGTTGAACGCTACTGATTATATATTTCTGTTTGGTGGTGGAGAATTTATTCTTCACTTAACCCCCTTCTCTAAGACGTATGAGCTTAGAGGTTATATATATATATTGGTAGATGATCAATGATATGGTAGAGTCTGACAATGTGGCATGCTAAGATGCAATTGATCAAGGCTTGGTTGAAAAGCAGGCCTTGTGGTTGATGATCAAAGCACAGTCTGTTTAGGCATAGCTTTGTGTATATCGTGACTTCGCGAGTCTCACAGCCCAGTAGAGTCTAAAACGGGAGAAGGGAACGCAGGGAGTGCACACGTTTCTTTCTAGCTAGGGTGGTGCCAGAGACCTACCAGCGCTGGCATTTATTCATTGTGGTTGTTGGATTTTTCGAGGCCTCGGGTTATGCGGTCGCCACTGGCCGTATTATAGGTCCAAAAGGACCGGGGAGCGTGTGTTCAGGCATAACTAATCCACAAAAGCAAGTGTGGACCGGCCCTGCAGCTATCCAAGGGTTGGACAGAGTACCAATCCTGGGGCATTTTCTAGAGTGTCTCGAATCGGTAAGGATCTCCTCCCTAGCCTTGACTCAGATGGAAACCCAAATTTCCAATACGACATCACGCGGTTTTGATTGTATACCTATATATGGCGACATAGTGGGATGGGGCACTCATGCTGTCAAGGATTGATACATTTACTTTGATGTATTTCAAATTGGTTGCACACTATTACTATATAATACCGTGTTTATCGTATCAAGCATCTTTTGATCATTATAAGGTAAAACCCTATCCTCCGGTTTGCGTTGCATTGTGTGATGGGACTTGGGTCTTATAATGGTTTCATTTTTCTAAAAAGCATTGCGTTATTTTGACGTTTTACCTTAGTCATGCACTGGCAATCCATAGGAGAAAACCCGTTCCGCGAAAGTGGCGTGGTCCTGTGATTAGCCTTATTATATTTTATTGGTTAGGTAGAATTCTCACACCAGTCCCATGACTGACCTGTAGTTTGTCCACTGGCAAACTCGGGTGCCCATATTTTCCACACGGGCAGTGGAGTAGCTATTTTTGCAGATATATTAAGCAGGATTCTGGGTTGAAGCTTAAAGCTGTGTCCAGAGATAGAGAGTCTTCCGCTGTGTCCTTCCGTTGCAGTATATTACACTTTTGTATTTATCTTCCGCTGTAATTATATTCCAAGGTACTCTGATATGTATATTCTGTACTCTGATGTAACATTTATTATAGTGTTATAAAAGTCTTCTGTTATCTGTTGTAATGTGTTGTATGCCCAAAGTTAAAGTATTCGTAGATTTTCACTTTTTGGGTCAGACCTGTGTGGTTTATGGTCGGTTCAAAGGGTGGGGATTTGCGGGTCTTTACAGATTTGATATTTATATAATTTATTTCAAACTGATTTTGAAATAAAACCCGGGAATTTAAATTCTGAATTTAGATATAACTTATGAAGATAAATAGATTTAAAGGGTGGAAGTGAACAGAATAAAGTAAAATTCACCTTGAGTTAAGTTAAAGGAAACTCGATTCGATTAGATATAATCGTGGGTGAAATATAGAGAAAAGAAGGATATGAATTATTAATATGAATTCGACCTATGTATAAACAAGTTGAATATATATTGGATGTTGTGTTTGGAATTAAAGTGTGATGGAATTGAACTCAAGCTGAATAAAAGGGTTGATTTTCGAAAATAGAACTCTGTTGGATTAGTGAATAGAAGTGAGCTAATCTAAAAACTGGAAGTTGGATTGGTTTGAAACCAATCGGAAATGGATATATGTATGCTGAGTAAGTATTGAATGGAAGCAAATACAAGAGATAGAAATATGCCCGACAAAAAGGTACATGTTTACAGTATTACTTGGGTTTAATGATTTTATGAGCCTATGGGGCAAGCCGCTTGGCTTTTTGATTTTCTTTTGGATTGGAGAAGGCCAAGAAAGGCAAGTTGTGGTTGTACCGATTGAGCCGTGCAGAGGAGATGCTGCAGAAATTTTTCAGAATTTAAAGTTTTAGAACATTTTCAAAATTTTTGAAAATTTTCGTTAGTAAGAATAAATTAGTATTTTAATTGAAATAAATTGGTCCAGTTAAACTGGAGTTAAGAAGTGAACAAAAAGAATAGGGTATGTATCATTTTTTCCTACCTTCGCAATTTCGAGGACGAAATTATTTTAATGGGGAAGGAATGTAACGACCCGGATTTTCAGCCATTGAATTATGAATATTTAAAATTTCTTTTAAATATTTTATTTGAATTATATATAAGGAATTTATTTAATAAAACGATATTCAAACGTATAATTTATAATTATATTTAAAACGAGCTCGTAACGGCGCGATAGTTCGTAATTTGGTGATTCGAACTTTAAATGAATATAGAGAATTCGTTATAAGTCGGATTTCTGTGAAACAAGAAACATTGAGACCGTATTGACGATAATTTTCATATGAAGGAGATAAATTCAGATTTCATATTATAAATCATAAGTTATGGCCAAAACAGAATTTGAAATAATCGCTATGGAAATCGTTATTAAAATATAGGCCTTTAAAATAGTCGTTTTGCAAACAGGCTCAGATTTCGACGAAATCAGTTTCATTGGGACCGAGCGTTAAATTATTGCACGGTGTTGAATTGCATGGCAAACCGATGTCGTATGTGACCAAGGTAGCCATAAACGTCCGTTCATTTTCTATAACGCGTAATTAATTTAATTAAGGGTTATTTGAGTATAACTTGAACAGACGATCGAATTAGGCCACGAAACCAGTCCCGTTGAGTTCGTATCGTCGATTAGAGTCAGGATAGGTATATAGTTTGTTATTTTTAGAAACCGGCAAATTTGGTGTCGAAAATGGCATTGCGGTACGTGTAAAAATAGCCTACCAAGAGAACAGTCTCAGAATGCGACGAAACTAGTGCCTTTGGGTTCGTATTGATTAATTATTGTAGGATATCAAAGTTTCAAGTTGTTTGAATTTATCTGGTGATCGTGAAAATTTTAAACGTGTGTTTATTTCTGGTTTTATAAAGGAAATTTTTTCAAACGATGCCGGAATTCGACGAAACTTATCCCATTGGGTCCAGAATTCCTTTTTACACCAAGATTAGCTTTTTTTATCAGTAGACAGAAGTCAACTGTGGTGATTTTTACTTGATACTTCACCGCTAAGTTTCGTTAATATAAAATAATATATTCCTCTCCTATATATATTCAGACCGAAATCCCTAATTCCCAAAAACCATTCTTTCCGATTTCGTTTTCCATCAGCAACTCTGAAATTCTTCAAAAATTAGTTTAAAATCCATTTCTTTATGAATTTTTTTTTGTTCTTCCATTCATTTGACTCCTCAATCACAAGCTGTAGCATAATACCCAAATTATTCACTTCGATTACCGTCCCTGTAGTTCAATTTACATGCAGTCGTCCCCTTTTAAACCATTTCAAAGATCAAAAGCGATTAATCTATTCAATGAAACATTCTGAAACAAGATTCTTTAGGTTTTCAAAACTGGTGCTCTTCGATTATGGATCTGTATGTTCTATGCGACACTGTTTCATGGGTATTCCATCGGGTTCGACATCAAAATTCTCGCATCCTTTTTGGAGCAGCGCAGCGCTTTGGGGAGGGGTCTGCCGGAGTTTTGAGCGATGAGAGAGAAATGGGAAAAGTCGTTGGTTGTATATGGCGTTCAGGTGGATTATTCGAGGTTGGGTATGTAGTTGCGGGGCTTGGATGGCTGAGTTAGGGAATCAGTGGCGTGCAGACGAAGAGAGGGAAACTGTTGCGTTAATTCTCACGTAAAGGGGATATTTGTGGAAAACTTTGTAGAGTTTGAAGTAGTAAACTTTGTGCCAGGTGATGTTTGCAATAATGGGTGTTAGTGGGGAGACGCATGGAAGGAGATGGGGTTAGTCTGCAAATAGTGAAGTATGGGAGTTGAACGGTGGAGGGTTGTTTGTGGTTTTCGTTCGTAAAGACCTGCAGTGGCATTTTGAGGAGGAGCGCAACTTTGGAAGTGGTTTTATGTGAAGTTGTTTTCAAGAAATGGTGGAGGAACGGGATGGAAAGTTTGGGAAGGAGTTTGGGGAGTAACCGTAAGACTTTGGACGTGATGGCATCGTTGGATCTGGGAAGTGGTACATTGATTTTGAAAACTGTGGTTGAATTGATAAAAGTGCGGTTTGGTGAACCAGATATGGCCATGAAAAAAGAAATATATATATATATATATTGAAGGAGAATGGTAATCGCGTTTTATTGGGTTGGAGTGTCACGGTTGCTCTGGTCTTTGACTGGAGAACGCAACCGAATAGGGAAATGAAGCACAACAGTTTGGGTTTAGATCATTCGGTGTTGCCACTGTTATCATGAATTGGGTGCAGATTGTGACTTAAGGATGGAGTAGAGTTCAATAGTACATTGTGGAATTCAAGGAAATTTGGTATGCTGTCGGTGATAGGATGATCAAGAGGTTTTGTCTATAATGGATGAAGGTCTTAAAACGCAAATTCAAAGGACTGAATGGTATTGGAATGAAGAAGGAAATTGAGGTCCACGTGGTATTTGCCTAAAGGAAAGCTATCGGGTTATTTCGAAAATAAGGATGGATTTGCACGCTGAAATCCATGGTTAATTTGACTAATCTGAGTATAAAGCCCAAGAAGGTAATTAAAAGTTAAATAATCTTTATTAGTTATTTTGTTTAATTTAACTGTAACAACAAGGATTTTCGCTCGATCCGAATCAATCGTTAAACCGACCAAGACCGATCGAAACCCCTTATAGTAATGAGAACACGACAAATCAGAATGCAAACAAAAGAACATTTCATTGCTTATTACAACAATTCCATCAGATTACAAGAATATACAGAGTATGAACAAATAATTTACATTTGACAAATATCAGAGATTTAAATACATTACTGCAGCATAAAATAATACAAATCCCAACTGAAAAGAATATATGGATACAAACCTTCCCGAATATCATTCCAGCTGTAAACCAGAGTCCTGTGAATATAAATCTACAATACCGAAAATACTAGCTGCCCGTGCGGAAAATAAGGGCACCCAGAGTTTAGGTTAAAACAATAAACTCCAGGTCAGTCATGTGACTGGTGTGAGAACTAAAAACAGTTATTTATCTTTATTTTAAAGTTCGGTAAATCAAAGGACCACGCCGTATAACACGGAACGAGTTTTTACCCCAAGAATAGTAGTGCATATAACAAAACAGCGCAATGCTAAAATAAATACAATGAAGCTATTATAAGACCCAGGTCCCATCACACAATGCAACACAAACCGGAGGATAGGGTTTATACCTTATAATAGCCAAAGAATGCTTGATACGTTTAAAACAGATTATTTAATCTTTTATTATTACTATAAGTGAAGAAAACAGCTTCAAATATAAATGTATCAATCATAGGCGGCATGGGTACCATATATCATGTCGTCAATACTAGGCTATATAATCATAATTGCAAAATCATGTATTGGAAATTGGATTTCCGTCTGTGAACCGAGGCTAGGGGCAAGATCCTCTACCGATTCGAGACGCTCTAGTCCGTGTCTCAGGCAAGCGCGCAGACAATCCTTGGAGCCACAGGGTCGGTCCACCGATGTGGATTAAGCGAAGTCCTGAACATGCATTTCCCCGCCCTATGGGGCGTAACTCTGGTCCGTCTGCCGACCAGAAAGCATCGACCGAAACCGATATAACCGAGGCGCCTCGCAACATCAACAACCACACAGGTGAAAAGTATATAAATGTCAGCCAGTTTAAGAACCAACACCACCTCTAACTAGAAGAAAATGCATGTCCTCCTTGGATCATTTCTCCCGTTTTCGGTTCACACCGGGGTGTGAGGCTCGCGAATCTACGTACACAAGACTCTGTTTTCAATAGGAGCCTTGATCATTTGCATCTTAGCATGCCACACAGGCAAACCACTCTATGCAACCGATATCAGTCACACAGAATGAAATCCAATGTCAGACACACAGTCCATTTACAAGTTCGTTCTGGGTCTGAACGAAACCAGAGACACTTTCCTCGCATATCCGTCGATCTCCAAGTACGTCTGGACGATCACCAACTGATTCCCTCCTCTTGGGTGTACATCCCAATCAAGATAATCAGTAACCACCCAAACGATGTGAAGACCCTCGGTCTTCAACCACCATCTTCATCTTCGAAGTATCATCGAATCGGTTATTCAGAATGGGTATAAACCCGGCCTTTCCGAATAACACACGTATATAATAAACAAATGTTACACAAACACAGCATACGCCTCATTCCAATTCAGAATATACTTTTATTCAAATATTCACATTCTTAGGGAAAGGTTCCCATTAATTTTATCAAAGATAAATTCTTTTAAAATTTATTCTTTAATCTTCCTTTGGATATCATTTCAAACCATGTTAAGGTTTTCCAAACTAGTCGAGATTAGCGAACCACACCAGAGTAATTATTTATTTTATTTCCCAATCCCACCCTATTTATCCCATGGAGCAAAACTGGTAATACTCCATATCTAACACCACGGTGTTATCGGTAAAATTAATTACCATTTCACGTTCAAATCTAGTTAAAGATTTAACTATCGCTTGGAGCAAAACTGGTGATACTCCATTCTCGACCATTTCAATCTAATTAAAGATTCATGAAAACTCCACTTAGTTTTAATCTTTAACTGGGTTAAAGAACTGATGTCATGTAAAACACAGTCCACGATAAACCTAAAATCACATCCCATTGTTAATCGGGTTAATGAACAAGTGTTATTTAAATCACCGTTCACGATAACCCCAAAAATCAATTTAAATTCAATTTCGAGTTAAATACTAATTAACTGGACAATTTCACTAAATCTTAATTAAAAGATTTATTCTTTTCTAAACTGCGTTCAAGAACAGTGTTATTTAAGACACTGATCACGACGAACCCAAAATCCAATTCGATATTAAGTATAAGGCTCTGAATAGAAAATATATCGGCTTATATTCAATATCGAATTCTGAAACCAACAAATATCGTATTGGAAATAACGATATAAAATATATCTTTCAAATTTCCATAAAAATACTTGTATAATCACGAAATTCAACACCGAAATATTCCGAAGATAATTTCGATTCAAATCCATTCCAATTCACATATTGGAAATTATGGTTATTTTTAAAACCCCTTCTCAATCCCATTTATTTCTTTAAAAATAATTGGACTCTAATTCTAGTTAATAACTAGTTTAATTCGATAAAAATCTATTTTTATCTTTTCAAATATTGAGTTTTTTATCCCAATTTTTCCCAAATCATTTATTATGATTTTACACAAATTTTTAATATTTTTAATAATTTTATCAAGGCCCGTACAGTCGATTTCCATCAATGGTCGTCAAACTGCACTTACATCGACCTTTTCCAAATTTGATTTGGACATAATTCCAAATTCAACTGTTAGATTTTAAATTTCCTACATTCGCTAGAAAGCTCTTTTCGATACGAACCCAACGAATCTGGTTTTAGGAGAATCCGACAGTCGGATATCCCGTAATATCCAATCGAAATCAATGGTCGAAATCCGCGAACGGCCGCGGCGCGGCGCGTTCTATTCAGGCCATTTATATATATATATATATATATATAATATTATATATATTTCGGTCAAACGTATTTTACAAATTCGTTTTAAAACGATTCTCACTTTCAGTTCAATTTTAAATCAAAATTGAATATTCAATATCATTTTATATAAATGATGATATTTTCAAAATATTTGATTTTGAATTTTTTTTCTTATCTATATTCATTATAAAAACGAATATAATCGATATAAATATCGTTCGCGTCAAAATAGTGCAAATCTAATCAACATGGCTTTTATATATTTCAATAACCCCGTTATTCTATTCAACACATGAATATATATTTTATTTTCAACACATGAATATATATTTTATTTTCAACACATGAATATATATTTTATTCTCAACACATGAATATATATTTTATTCTCAACACATGAATATATATTTTATTTTCAACACATGAATATATATTTTATTTTCATCACATGAATATATATTTTATTTCAAATTGGAATGAGGCCCAATCAATTACCATACAACGTTAGTTATATGGATTCCATACAACACATGTATATAACAGCAACAACAAATAATCAACCATCATCCAACGTGCACGAGACAACTGTCTGTCAACCTATCGATCGACATACAACTAACTATTGGGACTAATGTACGTCAAATATCATCCCAATACCCGTGTGGGGTTTCTCATCAACAAACACAGATTTTATTTGTGCAGTTGGGCGACGTGCAAAATTTATCGTCCCAATCAATATCAGTCAAATCAGTGTACATAAACAAATCGTCTGATTTGTAAATGAATATTTATTTCAACACTTGTCTATTTTTAACAGTTCATATATATACAATAAAAATGTGATTTTTATTGTTCAAATAATTTATTCAACACACGAATATTTTCTTTAGTTCAGTTATATAATAAGAATGATATTTTTATTATTCAAATATTTATACACAGTCCATTTCACATCACAAACAATTTCAACCACACATTACAATCAAACAAACAAGTCGTCCATGGTCCGTGGACGACGGGGAACAGTTCAGATATGCAGTTATACAATAAATAACAATACAGAAAATATTTTGTGAGAAATTCTCACATTGGGATCCACTCCGTCAGTTTTATCTGAATTTCTGAACAATTTGAATTTGTCTGAAATTCTTATTTTCTCCGTTTCAGCTCTGGTCAGTTCTGAATTGTAGAGTTCGCCGACACGAGTTCAACGCAACTGACCGCTCGTCTTTTCGACCTCGTATGAAGAAGTTACAAAATTATTTGCATTCATTACAAAAATGAAATAATTAAATATTTAATTAATTGTTTATTACTTGGGTTAAGGGCCTTAACCCTTCTCTTCTTCGTCGCTACCTGGTGCTAAATCGAACCCACCATCGTATCTTAGGGCTTCATGTTTCTCAAAAACCACGGCACCTGAGACTAATCGATTGCTGCCACTTCGAAGCGCTTGGCCCCCGCCACCTCCGCTTGGAAGCGCCGCCACTTCCGTGGTCCCCACACGTCAGAAAAGGGGTGCGAATGGGATGGGTTTGCACTGGAAATTCGAGCAATCCAAGACGAAATCGTAGATCACCACCGTTGAATATATTCATCTCATCTAGATCTTCGTTTTCCATTTGAAAATTTATGAAACCATTGAACGAGGAGGGAGATCGGAATGGATTAATCCGGGAACACAATCGCCGTTCGGTTTGGGAATAGCGGCGGCTGGGTGAAAGTGGGTTAGGGTTTAATTTGATTGGCCCAAATATATATATATATTTTATAATTATTTAATTTCCAAAAATAGCAGTTAACCGATACGAACTCCAAATCAAACCCAACGACTATCGCCCCTAGCTAAATACCCCCATTCCGAACACAATGGGATATGTTTCGTAAGCCAATTCCATCGTTTCGATCAGTTTTCATCTAAATTAACATTCAAATCATTATATTGAATTTAAAATGTACATTTCAATTTACTGGGGTCACATACGGACTCCAAAAATTCCAGAAAATTTATTTCTAGCTTCGTATTGACGATACGGTCCTAACAAAACTAGTTTCATCGAATTCTGAGACCGTTTGAAAAATGGCCATTTTCCAGTCGATTAAATTCAACTGAAATTGGTCAAACACGTTTTCTTCTGCCACGCTCACATAATGATTCAGAAAATTATGAATTTTGAAACTTAGCAATTATTTGACGTCCCGGTTCCAGCAAAAGTGGTTTCGTCGAATTCCATGGTCGTTTGCAAAATTTCCATTTTTAAGGGCCTTTATATATATATTAAAATATATATAAATTCCACAGCGACTTTTCTGAATTTTAACTGGGCATATCTTTCCACCTCTAAAGAGAAATCTCAGTTTCTCAGCTTCGTTAGAAAGATATGATCAAATAGATTCAAATATTTCTTGTTTCGTTCAATTCCGACTTATATTGAATTCCGTATATTCACTTGAAATTCGAAATCGAATTTTCGAACTGCCACGCCATTTCATGCTCGTTATATTATTAAAATAAATTTATTTAACTTCAATTTAAATAAATTTTTCGTCGTTATTATTTAAAATACTTCATTTTAAATAATCAAAATTCATTAAAATCGCCAAAATAAAAATTTTAAATTAGCTCAGAATTTCCGGGTTGTTACAATCTCCCCAACTTAAAATCTTTTCGTCCTCGAAAAGGAACGAAGCTGAAAATTGTTTTCTAATCAACTCAACTTTCATTATTTTCTTTATGGCTTAAGTTTTTCAACTTTTCAGTTTCTAAAAAACTTTTCAAATTTTTCAAAAATTTGGCTAACACCCTAAATTTTCGAAAAATTTCGCCATAACCTCCCCTGCACCGGGAGCATCGGGATATTTCAAATAGCCTCCCATGGCCCTCAGATCTCAAAAAGAAAAAGAAATAGCCAATCGGCTCATAAAATCATCAAAAACCCCAAGAAATACAATAAACATGTACCTATTTGTAGGGCAAACAATTTTATTCCTTTGCTTTTAGCCTCCTGCAATGACCTGTTCAATGTATACACATGTACATATATGCAAATGCGATAAATTTTCAATACAGTTCAATATTTGACTCAATTTGGTTAATTGACCATACATGTACAAATTAGTTAAATTAGTTAACAATTAATCAAACAACACAACCATCAATCAATTAGTTGATTAACGTTTCAAATATATAAATTTTTACATAGCCAAAAATCCAATTTTGATGCCAAGTTACGACAATAAGCCCTATCTAGTTTTGGTTCTCACACCAGTCTAATGGAAATATATAAAAATCTCACTTTCGAAGCTCGAACATAAATGCTGATGATGTTTCGAACCACCATCAGAACATCTCCGGACGACTAGAGTGCGATTCTATATCTATCGAGTATATTAAAATTTCGAATATACGTTCATGACGCGTATATGCAAAATCTCATATACTCGATTGTCCAAATTTAATATAAAACAATATACTCAAATACGTATAATTAGAATAAATTTTTAAAACAAGATTTATTTAAAACTTTTCTTTTAAAAATTTCACTCTTTCGACTCGTTCTAGGATACTACTGATCCTATCTCTAACGAGTAATTCCCATTGGATATTACTAATCCAATCTCTGATTAATTCTTTCGTTCGGTTCTAATGTGTCTTTTTCTCGAGCTTTGTAAACTAAAGCTCCGATACCACTGTAACAACAAGGATTTTCGCTCGATCCGAATCAATCGTTAAACCGACCAAGACCATTCGAAACCCCTTATCATAATGAGAACACGACAAATCAGAATACAAACAGAAGAACATTTCATTGCTTATTACAACAATTCCATCAGATTACAAGAATATACAGAGTATGAACAAATAATTTACATTTTACAAATATCAGAGATATAAATACATTACTGCAGTGGAAAATAATACAAATCACAACTGAAAAGAATATACGAATACAAAGCTTCCCGAATATCATTCCAGCTGTAAACCAGAGTCCTGTGAATATAAATCCGCAAAACCGAAACTACTAGTTGCCCGTGCGGAAAATAAGGGCACCCAGAGTTAGGTTAAAACAATAAATGTGATGACCCAAAACTTCCGTGGTTCGAAAGTAAGGATAATCATTTTTGGAATACAACATATTTAAAACAAAAACAGATCTTAGATAATATCATAACACATAAACATTGCAGCGGAAATAAATGTCATCAACATCACATCAACAAAACCACAGAGTACACAGTTTATAGGATACGACTTAGAAAAATACAGTCTGAATAGAAAGGGAATTAAGTTCCAAACATCAACAAGTTACACCATACATGAAAATGTCTAATGTCTCAAAGCAAAAATAGAGATAAAGAAAAGGTCTTTGACTTCTCCCAAGATAAGCTCCAGTCCAGAAATATATCCAAGCCTAGTACCTGTCACTTGGCTGCCCATGTGGAAAGAGGGCACCCAAGTTTGCAAAAGTGAAACAAACTACGAGTCAGTCATGGGACTGGTATGAGAAATCTTATACTACATTATCTAATAATATGGCGAATCATAGGACCACGCCGCTAACGCGGAACGGGTTTACTCCATTGGATTGCCAGTACATAAAGTAAATCGTTCAAATAACGCTATGCTTTTTAGAAAAATGAAATCGTTATAAGACCCAAGTCCCATCACACAATGCAACGCAAACCGAAGGATAGGGTTTTACCTTATAATGATCAAATGATGATAAATACGAATAAACGAGGTTACTATTAGTGTGTATTTGTTTTCATAAATTATTTCAATATAAATGTATTAATCCTAGACGACATAGCTACCATATACTATGTCGCCGTATATAAGTTTACAATCAAGTCCGAAATGTCGTATTGGAGATTTAGTTTTCCAACAAGAGTCAAGGCTAGGGAGGAGCTCCTTACCGATTCGAGACACTCTAGCAGATGCCCCAAGGTTCGGACTCTGGCGAACCCTTGGATCCTGCAGGGTCGGTCCACTCCGAAGGGTCGTGGATTGGCAATTCCTGAACACACGTTTCCCGGTCCTTTTGGACCTATAATATGGCCACTAACAACCTATAAAAACACGAGGTACCTCATAATCCATCATCCACAATGAGTAAAACGTCAGCGCTGGTAGGTCCCTGACATCACCCTAGCTAGAAAGATAACGTGTGCGCTCCCTGCGTTCCCTTCTCCCGTTTTAGACTCATACCGGGGTGTGAGGTTCGCGAAGTCATTTTATATACAGAGGTACGCCTAAACAGGCCGTGCTTTGATCATCTACCATAAGGCCTGCTTTTCAACAAAAGCCCTGATACTTCGCATCTTGGCGTGCCACATTGACAATTCGCGCCATGCTATCGATGACTACTAACATATACCCGGGTGTTAAGCAGAGAATAAATTCTCTACCACCAAACAAACATACATCAATAAAAATTGATTAATTACATGAAACGAATTCCAACGTCAGACGCGCATCCATACAAGTTCGTTTTGGGATTGAACGAAACCGGAGACACCAGAGAGGTTCTCGCTAATCCGGACGATCAACACATACGTCCGAACAACTGCTACGTCAACCCCTTCCTGGGAGCAAGTCAGTCCAAGGTCTCAGTAATTGTCGTCCATTCGACGTGAAGAACGCCGGTCTTCAACACCGTCTTCTATATTTTGATTTCATTGTCGTATAATTATTTGAAATGAGTTAAACTCGGTCTTTTCAAATAATCATCGCATAATTATTCTTTAAATCTTTTCATATTGTTAATATTTATTTATAACTATTTATCACTATTTTTACTCATTTAAAATAGCTCAGTTATAATTCAGTGACGCTTCAGATCGGTGGGCGACCCTGGCGCTGTTTTTACCAAAATTTGATTTACACGTATCTTGAAATCTTACCGTTGGATTTTGACGAAATTTATATCGTTGGAAGCTCTTCCCAAAGTGGTCCTAACGGTTCCAGTTTTGGGAAAATCCGACGGTCGGATCTTTCGGTATAATTGTTTATAGTTATGATTTCAAAACGCGAACTACCGCACGTGTTTCGTTTAGTTTTAATTTATATTATATATATATATATATATATATAAAAACCATTTGGCGATTCCCACTATTTAAAATCCATTCTTTTTACTCTGTAAAATTAATATTTTTGTTCGCCAATTCTAATGCGACAAAAATAATGTTTTCAAAAATGTATATTTTTATATTCAATAAAAATGATATTTTTATCCGCCAATTCTAATGCGACAAAAATAATGGTTTCAACAATGTATATTTTTATATTCAATAAAAATGATATTTTGTCCGCCAATTCTAATGCGACAAAAATAATGGTTTCAATATTGTATATTTTTATATGCAATAAAAATGATATTTTTGTCCGCCAATTCTAATGCGACAAAAATAATGGTTTCAACAATGTATATTTTTATATTCAATAAAAATGATATTTTTGTCCACTAATTCTAATGCGACAAAAATAATGGTTTCAATAATGTATATTTTTATATGCAATAATATTGATATTTTTGTCCGCCAATTCTAATGCGACAAAAATAATGGTTTCAACAATGTATATTTTTATATTCAATAAAAATGATATTTTTGTCCACCAATTCTAATGCGACAAAAATAATGGTTTCAATATTGTATAATTTTATATGCAATAAAAATGTAAAAGTCCCTTATTCTTTTTATTTACATATAAAATGTAAATCTCTTTTTATTGTTTTCTTTTTATTGTTTCTATTTACATTGAAAGTGTAAATCTCTTTTTATTCTTTTCTATTTACATTGAAAATATAAATCTCTTTTTATTCTTTTCTATTTACATTGAAAATGTAATTGTTTTTTTTATTTACACTGAAAGTGTAAATCTCTTTTTATTCTTTTACATTGAAAATGTAAGTTTTCTATTTATATTTCTTTTACATTAAAAATGTAAGTTTCTCTATTTATTTTCATTACATTAGAGAACTCAATTAAAAAGTTAATTCATCTTTCTATGTAATATTTGCATTGTAAAATGCAAATAAAAAGGTGAACTTTATTTCTAATGTAAACATCTTTTCTAGTGTCAACATTTCTAATATAAATATATTTCCTAATGTCAATATTTGATTCATTTCAACTATATTAACATAACAATGAAATTTGATTCATTTCAACGATATAAACATGACGATGAAATTTGATTCATTTCAACTATATAAACATGACGATGAAATTTGATTCATTTCAACTATATAAAAATGACGATGAAATTTTGATGTCAACGTATATGTTCAATATGATATCTCAATACATAAAACAGTCTATTTCATGTCAACCCAATGATGGTAATCTATAATTCAGTGTGAATTTCATGTAAACACACAATAATATGGTTTTTGTCTAACCATTTCAATAATTTAGCCAACGTCGTGATTTCAATGTCAACAAATACAATATATGATTTGGTGTATACTTTTGATGAATCACAAATAAAGGTCTCATCTTATTTTCATTTGTAAATCAAATAAGATATCTAATATTTATTTTAGCTTTTAATTAAAGTTTAAAAGATCTAAACTTTCTTTATTTTTATAAATTATAAAACAAAATAAAGATCCAACTTAAATTTTGTGAATCAAAATAAAGACTTAAACTTTCTTTTACTATGTAAATCAAAGTTTAAGATTCTATTATCTTTTATTTGTAAATCAAAGTAAAAGGATTCAATTTTTCTTTTATTTTGTAAAACAAAATAAAAATCAAACTTTATTGTCTTTAATTCAAAAATGTTCTATCTTTCTTTTATTTTGTAAAACAAAATAAAAATCAAACTTTATTTTTCTTTTCCAAAAACAAAAGATTAAAACTTTATTATATTCGTAAATCAAAAACAAAGATTAAAACTTTGTTATATTCGTAAATCAAAAACAAAGATTAAAACTTTGTTATATTTGTATGATTCACCAAAATATGTGATTCAACAACTGAACTATCATTAACACACAGATCTGAATTTACAGGATAACAAACAAGCAGAAAAAAAAGAAAAACATCACACATCAGTATATGAACATTCATCGATTTCATAACATTTCATATCTGATTTATTTACAACAATTATTTAAATAGCGAAGGATTATTTAAATAATTTATTAAAAATTCAGAGATCTCACCTTCGTTCGCGATTTAGTCCAAATTTCAAATAGTTCAAAATGGTCCCTTTTCAATCTAGGAATGTAGATCTAGTCAATACGATCACAACGTCTATGAAATTGTCAATTTTCGTTTACGTATGCATTAGTTATTGGTTAAATAAGATTAGAAACAACTTTAATTAATTAATTAAATAATTTATTTAAGAAATACCCTTCTTCTTCTAGTTCAAAGTCACGGCCGTGCTTTTCTGCTTTGTGTTCAAACTTAGGTTTTGAATTTGCTTCCAACTCGAACCGCTAGGCACCGATCCAGTTTGACCACGTCGACGAGGGCCGAGGGACGCGCCAACGGTGGAGGCGCGGTGGAATCCGATGCTGGCACGGCGACGGTAGGGGTCTCGACGCGGGTGATGTTCGGGAGCACTGTTCTCGATGTACAGGCGACGAGAAGGGTGATGGCCGTATGGATTGAAAGCTTGAAGAAATCTCTCCGATAAACTACAAAGGGGGATGGGGTTTCGGTGAATGGATTGGGAGATTTTAGAGGGAGAAGCAAGGAGGAACGTCAGCCATGGAATCAGGGGGTGGCGGCTGTGAACAGTTCTAGGGTTTTAGAAAATGAATTCTCCTATTTTTATAATATTTTTAATTTATTTTTACAAATAAATCCCTATCTTTTAAACCGGTCCGATTCCAACCCAATAGAAAGTGACCCTAGCCAATAGCCTATGTTCCGGACCCAACGAACCAGGTCCTGTCAGCCCAAACGGCTGTCTGTGGCCTGAATTATTTATTTTAATATTTAAATCCTTTATAATTTTAATTCTGTCGTACAAATAAATTCACTGAGGCCATATACGGACTCAGAAAAATCCAGAAAAAATATATTTGGCTTCGTTATGACGATACGGTCCTAAAAAAATTAATTTCATCAAATTCTGAGACCGTCTGAAAAATGGATATTTTTCAGTCGATTAAATTTGACTGAATTTAACAAAACACATTTTATTTCGCCACGCTCACATACTAACTCGGAAAATTCTATAAATTGAAACCTAGCAATAATTCGACATTCCGGTTCCAACGAAAGTGGTTTTGTCAAAAACAGAGGTCGTTTGAAAATTGACTATTTTCACTGGCTTTAATATTATTTAAAATTGAAAATTTTAATTTCTACCACATTTTCTAACCAATTTATTTGAAATAAAAATTTAAAATTGGCTCGGAATTTCCGGGTCGTTACATTCTCCCCGACTTAAAAGCTTTTCGTCCCGAAAAGGAAACAAAATAAAGTAGGAAACAAACGGAAAATGTGAATTGTGATAAGTGTACCTTAACACAAGAGTCACTTGGAGATGTCCACTCTGCACTTGGGGTAAGCCTTTTTGAAGCTATCCTCTATCTCCCAAGTACAGTCTCTAGGATCCCCGCTCCACTACACCTTGACTAGGTGAATCCTCTTGTTCCTCAACACTCGGGTTTCTTTGCCAACGATTTTTATCGACTCCCCCCTGACTTCTAAGTTCGGCGTAATCTCCAAAAATTCTTGTGATGCCTCTTCCACAACTGGGTCTAGATCACGAACATGTCTGCGGAGTTGAGACACATGAAATACATCATGCACCCCTGGCAACCAATCGGGCAACTGCACTCGATAAGCAAGAGTACCAATCCTTTCGAGAATAGGGAATGGACCTATAAATCTCGGTGCCAACTTCCCAGTCTTCCCAAAACGAATCACGCCTCTCAATAGAGAAACCTTCAAATAAACATAGTCACCAACAGAGAATTCTAAATGTCTTCATCGCTTATCTGCATAGCTCTTCTGTCGGCTCTGAGCAGCCAATAGGCGCTTCTTAATCAAATCCACCTTATCTGATGCTTTGCGAATCATATCGGGGCCCAAGACTAATCGATTGCCTTGCTCAACCAACATGCCGGAGATCTACATAGCCTGCCATATAATAACTCAAATGGAGACGTCTTCAAGCTGGCTTGGTAACTGTTATTATAAGAGAATTCAACCAAGTGCAGATGGTCCTCCCATGAATCGCCATAGTCAAGAATGCACGCCCTCAACAAGTCTTCTAAAATGCGGTTTACCCTTTCATTCTGGCCATCTGTCTGATGGTGATAAGCAGTGCTCAGATTCAATTTGGTTCCCAACTCCTCTTGGAAAGCTTCCCAGAACTTGCTAGTAAATATAGGATCGCGATCACTAACGATGCTTTTGGGAACTCCATGCAGTCTGACTATCTCCTTAAAATAAAGCTGCACCAAACTTCGAGTTGTTCTATTGGACCTGACAGGGATGAAATGGGCCGACTTTGTCAAGCAGTCAACAATCACCCATATACTGTCGTTGCCATTTCTGGTACGGGGCAAGCCATCAATGATGTCCATAGAAATTTCCTCCCACATCCAACCTGGAACTCCTAGTGGTTGCAACAAACCTGCTAGCTTCTGTTGATCACTTTTAACTTGCTGACAAGTGGGACATCTAGCAACATAAATAGAGATATCTCGTTTCATGGACCTCCACCAAAATGTGCGCTTGAGGTCGTGATACATCTTGCTCACCCTAGGATGGATGCTAAGCTTGGATTTATGACATTCATCCATAATCTCTGAAACACCCCACCTCCGTTAGGGTCACTCTCAAAAGGAATGCCCAAATTTTGGTGGAGGTTTATAAGTATAATTCACAGATATAGAAGAGAGATATAATAACACATATTTTTGAACAGCGGAAAACAACAAATTTTATTTCTTCAAAATACGTGTTACACAAACCATGCCATATTACTTCCCAAAATCATAACTGTCTTGATTACATTATTTAAAGAAGCATGAAGAAAATATAAATAAACTGCAAAAGTCCCCTAATTGCTGTCCAAAGCCATAGTCCAAAACGGAAAAGATCCAAGCAATACATTCTTTCTCTTCAAGCTGGATGTGAAAACTGGTCAAGCTGCGGTATTCCCTCCCTGAGAACCTGGGGGGGAAACGAAAGAAAAAGAGGCGAAAGGAAAAAGGTCAGTCATAAAGACTGAGTAAGTTCTAGTGACTTTCAGTGTAGAAACGGTTAAAACAACCTATCATGTATGAACTGGAACTAAACTTAAGAATGGTGTCAAGGTGAACAAGATAGACTAAGGTGATCAGGATAAGTCAAGACAAGTCAAGTAAAGCATCACATGTTCGAGATTCGTTGCATCGACTGCACTAGTATACTAAGCCCATATCACAAGTTCATCACGAAATAAATTCCACGGCCCAATGTCATGAAATGACCCTGAAACGGGGTCTGACCCAAGTACGGGGTCCTACGGAGCGATTATCTAGTCGATCGGCTCCCTACAAGTTCTAGCTCGTCAAGTGTCCATGTCATACGGCTAATCACGAATGTAGTCACCTGTGCGGGGTCCACCTTCGGGTGTATCAGCCCTAGGTTGTCAACCCCTGACACGATTCAAGATGCATAGATAAATCTACGGATACCCAGTGTCTGCCCCGGATACGTGCACGATCGTAGTCCACCGAACCTACACTGGCGTACCCCACTGCCGTCGTTCACCTCTTACAATCAGCCCAGTAACCGTGCCCCACCCGGCCTAGCCCCAGGGTACCTTGATACATCTAGAGGGTTACTGCTGAAAGGGGTCGTGTCTAGGGTTTCGCCTAATAGATTAAGTCATGTAATTCGTGACCTAACCCGCCTAACAGATTAAGTCATGTAATTCGTGACTTAGTCCTTTTCCAGTCTAGTCATGTCAAGATGGTTAAGTATGCCATTTCAGTTTGCGACTTAACCCGCCTACGTGTCATGTCAAGTTGGCTAAGTGTTGTCGTTTTCAAGTTCATGACTTAGCCCTACAAATCGTGTTCAAGTTGGTTAAGTTGTCTTTTCATGTTCATGACTTAACCCTAATTGGCATTGATTGATTTGTTAATGCACCGAACCACTCACATTGGATCCTATTGTTCGTAGCCACTGGATTTGCCTGGCGGTTCCGGGCAGGTTTACGCTACGAACTCAACCCAACATTGGGTTTCAAGCGCGATGTGACCAACTACCCACATTGGATCCTATTGTTTGTAGCAACTGGATTTGCCGGACGGTTCCGGGCAGATTTACACTACAAACTCAACCCAACCTCGAGTTGGCCAATTTCTTGTTTTCTAAAGTCATGCCCATGTTCTTATCAGATTTTGCTATTTCCACATCATGTTCATATGTCAACTTCGTGCCCAACTAAGGCATGTTTAAAGTCAAGTTATGGCATGTTCAAGTCAAGTTTTCGTGCCATATTTCATGTTCTACTTATGCCAAATTTCACAGTTTATGCTTATAATTAATTCAAGTTTTGCCTATTCTACCCAATCGTATCCCCAACGTATATAAACGTACTTCGTTCACAAGCATAAACAATTCAAGAGATAAAGGGGAATAACGCCAAACATGTGATAGGCATATGTGACAATTCCAACATTACTTGCATAATAAACAGGCTATAACATATCACATGGTTTCAATACTAGTATGATGATAACTTGGCATAGTAATGATTCCAACTTAATTTAACATGATGATTTCAACTTTACATCATAGGCATAATAATCATTGCGGGCATAATAATAATTTTATTATAAACATGAAACGTTAAAGGCATAGTAATCCTAATAGGCATAGTGGATTCCAATTTAGCATTTTTAACATAATGATTCTCATAGACATAATGATTCCAATTTATCATAATGATTCTCATCTAACATTATAAACATAATGGTTCCAACTTAGCATTTTGAACATAATGATTCTCAACTAACATTATAGACATAATGATTCCAATTTAGCGTTTTCAACATAATGATTCTCAAGTAACCTTATAGACATAATGATTCCAATTTAGCGTTTTTAACATAATGATTCTCAATTAACATTATAGACATAATGATTCCAATTTTAGCATTTTTAATATATCTAACATTATAAACATAATAATTCCAACTTTTCATCATAACCTAGCAATACCCAATTTTTCATTAATCATGATGGGTATATTAACATCACAGGCATAATTCCATCAATAGTCATAGCCATGGTTTAATTAGCATCATAGGCATGGTTTAATCAACATAAAGATTTCAATAAACATAGGGATTCCGTGGACATGTATTAGTCCAACTTGCCAAACAATTAAGCCCAAGTGATTCATAACAACATCAAAATCATGACAAGTTTAACTTGCAACGTTGCCAAAGCAATATCCCCAAATTATAATTCAAAGATAAACAATATAAACAATGGATTAACAATAGTTCATAAATCCGGTTTCAATTCATGGCATGTCCATATTGTTTTAGCGTTTTTTGCCTAAAAAGTAACATAGCACTTACAATATGAAGCAAATAATCCAAATAAAAATCCCAAATCAATTAGTCCCAAATTCGTTGTCTAAAGCGCCGTAGTTGTTGTAGCTTCTAGTTGTAGCCTTCTAGAATCGTCCTTCATCTTCTATAATTTTGTTCTTTGTATTTTTAATTCAGAGCTCTAGGTTTAATGGCGGCGGCCTGAGGCTAAAATGAAATAGTATGATTTAGGCTAGGTCTTAGGTCCTTTTTATAATGTTTGCAAGTTGTTTTAGACCGTCGATGGAGCTTGATTCAATGATAACCGTTCGTTTGAAGGAGAGGCCAATCAGGAGCTGACACCTAGCCCTAGTGACAAGGTAAGGCTCAGAAAATCGACCAAACACAGACCAGGCCAGCCAAGACCTGACCAGCTAGCCTGTTCTGACCTGGGCGCACTTGGCAGGTGCGCCAGGCTAAAAATGCACTGGCGCACTTCCCAAGTGCTCCAGTTCATTTTTGTTCTGGTGCACTTTCCAAGTGCGCCAGTGCATTCTGACCCGTTTTCTGGTTTTTCGCCCAACTTCGTCCGTCCATATCTTCTTCATACGATATCCGTTTTATGCAAACTCGGACTATATCTCAAGCAGAATTCCGAGACGAACGCAATGGCATATCCTGTTTCCCTTAATTCTTTGATTTGAAATTAGTTATACTTTAATTTGTGAATCTTACTGTTATAAAATACATGGGGTGTTACATTCTCCCCCACTTAAAAGGATTTCGTCCCCGAAATCTTCAAGTTCAGGAAGAATGTACATCCTAACATCCAAACATCCATCTACTCATCCATCAAACACGAGCATCCATTGCCCTTAAAAACTTCTAATGCTTCATGATCATATGCGAAGAGTGTGTGTATATGTTCCTTAGCTAATGCTAATGATCAGGCCTGATTGATCTTCTAAATGCAAAATATGTTTAGTGAAATGAATCCAATATGTATGCAAATTTTTTTTCCTATTATAATTCATAATTTCTACATGAGTGCTCGAACATTCAATCATATGCAACAACCAAATGATAGCACAACCAAGTTTCCAAAATAATCACTCATGCATATGCAACATGAAAATGTGTCTGAGCCGATCTAGTGCCTAATGTGTATTCATGCATCCACGAGCAACCACTTGCGACCACTTGCAACCATTTCGCAATCATAACATGTTTCAATTACATGTTTACATCCAAAAAGATTCTACCTATGGTTCTCAAGATAGGATCGAGGAGAGAAATAAGATAAAACAAAGCATCTAGAATAAGTTAACGATGTACCGCCAGAAGGTCCGGTCTGCTTCTCAGGGCAGTCTTTGTTGATGTGTCCAGTCTTCCCACAATGAAAACATTCACCTTGCTTTCTCTTCCTCTTTCTACAATCCTTGGCTATGTGCCCTTCCGTACCATAGTAATTGCATTTCCTTTTATCACGTGAGTTGTTGTTCTTGCCTCCTTTCTCGGAGTCTACCTTCTTATTCTTAGAATCATTGGGCTTGACCTCTTTCTTCCCTTGAGAGTTTTCGGCCTCTGTCTCCTTCTTGCCCTTATCTTCCTCGTTCAGCAATGCCATCTGCAACAACCTTTCGTACGTAGCTCCCATGGGTATATGGGTCATGGCCAACTGTGTAATGGCTCATTCAACCCTTTGACAAAGCGGAGAGCCTTCTTGTGCGGGGTGTTGACTAGGTCCAGTCCAAACCTAGCCAGCTCATCGAATTGATTAACATACTCTTTGACTGTCATATTCCCTTGCTTAAGAAATAAGAATTTTTCCAACTGAAGACTCCTTTCAGCTTCTGAGAGAAATTTAGCCTCAAACCTTGCCCTAAAGTCCTCCCATGTTTCCATTGGTCTTTCTGCATTAGTGACTTCCCACCAGTAGGAAGCCTCGCCCTTTAGTAGCCACACTGCCAGTTGTACTTTCTGCCTATCTTCTACCTCAAAGATGACGAATAAGTCATCGGTTTCTTTCAGCCAATTCCTAGCTGCCACGAAGGACTCAGTTCCATGAAAGTCCTTTCCTCCCATAGCCTTAAAATCTTTACATATCTTAGCAAAAGTGTTTCCCCGCGGAGGAGGTGGAGGAAGAGGTGCTGCTGCAGCTGGATGATTTCCTGCAGCTGGGGGAGGAGGAACGGTAGGGCCTGGATGAGTGGCCCTTGCTTCTAAGAATCGTCTAAACCAACCAGGTATTGGTACACCCTCTGGAAAGTTAAGTTCTTCGGACATACTGAAACAAAAGGACAGATTCAAAACGAAGGAGAAGAGATAACACCTATGGCTTTGGGGGACTTTTCCTTTTTTAAAATAAAATAATATTTTATCTTTTAAAAATGCTTCTTTAAATTTTCCTTTGAAAATAAATTTTCGAAACTTTTATCTTATCTGGTAAACCTATGCTCTGATACCAAGTGAAACACCCCACATCCGTTAGGGTCACTCTCAAAAGGAATGCCCTAATTTTTGTGGAGGTTTATAAGTATAAGTCACAGATATACAAGACAGATATAATAACACATATTTTTGAACAGCGGAAAACAACAAATTTTATTTCTTCAAAATACGTGTTACACAAACCATGCCATAATACTTCCCAAAATCATAACTGTCTTGATTACATTATTTAAAGAAGCATGAAGAAAATATAAATAAACTGCAAAAGTCCCCTAATTGCTGTCCAAAGCCATAGTCCAAAACGGAAAAGATCCAAGCAATACATTCTTTCTCTTCAAGCTGGATGTGAAAACTGGTAAAGCTGCGGTATTCCCTCCTTGAGAACCTGGGGGGGGGGGGGACGAAAGAAAAAGAGGCGAAAGGAAAAGGGTCAGTCTTAAAGACTGAGTAAGTTCTAGTGACTTTCAGTGTAGAAACGGTTAAAACAACCTGTCATGTATGAACTGGAACTAAACTTAAGAATGGTGTCAAGGTGAACAAGATAGACTAAGGTGATCAGGATAAGTCAAGACAAGTCAAGTAAAGCATCACATGTTCGAGATTCGTTGCATCGACTGCACTAGTATACTAAGCCCTATCACAAGTTCATCACGAAATAAATTCCATGGCCCAATGTCATGAAATGACCCTGAAACGGGGTCTGACCCAAGTACGGGGTCCTACGGAGCGATTATCTAGTCGATCGGCTCCCTACAAGTTCTAGCTCATCAAGTGTCCGTGTCATACGGCTAATCACGAATGTAGTCACCTGTGCGGGGTCCACCTTCGGGTGTATCAGCCCTAGGGTGTCAACCCCTGACATGATTCAAGATGCACAGATAGATCTACGGATACCCAGTGTCTTCCCCGGATACTTACACGATCGTAGTCCACCGAACCTACACTGGCGTACCCCACTGCCGTCGTTCACCTCTTACAATCAACCCAGTAATCGTGCCCCACCCGGCCTAGCCCCAGGGTACCTTGATACATCTAGAGGGTTACTGCTGAAAGGGGTCGTGTCTAGGGTTTCGCCTAATAGATTAGGTCATGTAATTCGTGACCTAACCCGCCTAACAGATTAAGTCATGTAATTCGTGACTTAATCCTTTTCCAGTCTAGTCATGTCAAGATGGTTAAGTATGCCATTTCAGTTTGCGACTTAACCCGCCTACGTGTCATGTCAAGTTGGTTAAGTGTTGTCGTTTTCAAGTTCATTACTTAGCCCTACAAATCGTGTTCAAGTTGGTTAAGTTGTCTTTTCATGTTCATGACTTAACCCTAATTGGCATTAATTGATTTGTTAATGCACCGAACCACTCACATTGGATCCTATTGTTCGTAGCCACTGGATTTGCCGGGCGGTTCCGGGCAGGTTTACGCTACGAACTCAACCCAACCTCGGGTTTCAAGCGCGATGTGACCAACTACCCACACTGGATCCTATTGTTTGTAGCAACTGGATTTGCCGGGCGGTTCCGGGCAGATTTACACTACAAACTCAACCCAACCTCGAGTTGGCCACTTTCTTGTTTTTTAAAGTCATGCCCATGTTCTTATCAGATTTTGCTATTTCCACATCATGTTCATATGTCAACTTCGTGCCCAACTAAGGCATGTTTAAAGTCAAGTTATGGCATGTTCAAGTCAAGTTTTCGTGCCATATTTCATGTTCTACTTATGCCAAATTTCACAGTTTATGCTTATAATTAATTCAAGTTTTGCCTATTCTACCCAATCGTATCCCCAACGTATATAAACGTACTTCGTTCACAAGCATAAACAATTCAAGAGATAAAGCGGAATAACACCAAACATGTGATAGGCATATGTGACAATTCCAACATTACTTGCATAATAAACAGGCTATAACATATCACATGGTTTTAATACTATTATGATGATAACTTGGCATAGTAATGATTCCAACTTAATTTAACATGATGATTTCAACTTTACATCATAGGCATAATAATCATTGCGGGCATAATAATAATTTTATTATAAACATGAAACATTAAAGGCATAGTAATCCTAATAGGCATAGTGGATTCCAATTTAGCATTTTTAACATAATGATTCTCATAGACATAATGATTCCAATTTATCATAGTGATTCTCATCTAACATTATAAACATAATGGTTCCAACTTAGCATTTTGAACATAATGATTCTCAACTAACATTATAGACATAATGATTCCAATTTAGAGTTTTCAACATAATGATTCTCAACTAACCTTATAGACATAATGATTCCAATTTAGCGTTTTTAACATAATGATTCTCAATTAACATTATAGACATAATGATTCCAATTTTAGCATTTTTAACATATCTAACATTATAAACATAATAATTCCAACTTTTCATCATAACCTAGCAATACCCAATTTTTCATTAATCATGATGGGTATATTAACATCACAGGCATAATTCCATCAATAGTCATAGCCATGGTTTAATTAGCATCATAGGCATGGTTTAATCAACATAAAGATTTCAATAAACATAGGGATTCCGTGGGCATGTATTAGTCCAACTTGCCAAACAATTAAGCCCAAGTGATTCATAACAACATCAAAATCATGACAAGTTTAACTTGCAACGTTGCCATAGCAATATCCCCAAATTATAATTCAAAGATAAACAATATAAACAATGGATTAACAATAGTTCCTAAATCCGGTTTCAATTCATGGCATGTCCATATTGTTTTAGCGTTTTTTGCCTAAAAAGTAACATAGAACTTACAATATGAAGCAAATAATCCAAGTAAAAATCCCAAATCAATTAGTCCCAAATTCGTTGTCTAAAGCGTCGTAGTTGTTGTAGCTTCTAGTTGTAGCTTCTAGTTGTAGCCTTCTAGGATCGTCCTTCATCTTCTATAATTTTGTTCTTTGTATTTTTAATTCAGAGCTCTAGGTTTAATGGCGGCGGACTGAGGCTAAAATGAAATAGTATGATTTAGGCTAGGTCTTAGGTCCTTTTTATAATGTTTGCAAGTTGTTTTAGACCGTCGATGGAGCTTTATTCAATAATAACCGTTCGTTTGAAGGAGAGGCCAATCAGGAGATGACACCTAGCCCTAGTGACAAGGTAAGGCTCAGAAAATCGACCAAACACAGACCAGGCCAGTCAAGGCCTGACCAGCTAGCCTGTTCTGACCTGGGCGCACTTGGCCAGTGCGCCAGGCTAAAGATGCACTGGCACACTTCCCAAGTGCGCCAGTTCATTTTTGTTCTGGCGCACTTTCCAAGTGCGCCAGTGCATTCTGACCCGTTTTCTGGTTTTTCGCCCAACTTCGTCCGTCCATATCTTCTTCATACGATATCCGTTTTACGCAAACTCGGACTCTATCTCAAGCAGAATTCCAAGACGAACGCAATGGCGTATCCCGTTTCCCTTAATTCTTTGATTTGAAATTAGTTATACTTTAATTTGTGAATCTTACTGTTATAAAATACATGGGGTGTTACAATCTCTCTTCTGAGCTCAAGAATGTTTGGGACACAAATTCGGCCTAATAGCCTAAGAACTCCTTTGTCATCAATTTGAAAGCTAGTGGGTTCGCCATCCCGAACACTTTTGCAAATTCTCTGAATAAATTCATCGTCCTTCTGAAGAGCAGAAATTTTATCGATCAGAGTAGGGGTGATGATGAGATTGGCGAGGATAAGTTTGTTTTCATCCTCATTTTTCCTGCTTAGCGCGTCAGCTACCACATTGGCTTTTCCTGGAGTATATAAGATGTCCAGGTCATAGGGTGCAAGGAATTCAACCCAACGCTGCTGCCTTTAGTTCAAATCTCTCTGGGTAAATAGATGCTTCAAAGATTGGTGATCCGTATATAGCTTGAATTTCTCGCCCAAGAGATAATGCCTCCATATCTTTAGGGAAAATACGATGGCCATCAACTCTAGATCATAAACGGCGTAATTCTTCTCGTGCGGTTTCAATTGCCGACTAGCATATGCGACAACCTTGCCCTTTTGCATTAGCACCACACCAATAACTTAAATAAATAAACGAATAACATGTTAGAATGAGATTTGACATTTAAAGGAGAGGTTATCTCTAACATGTTGATTAAAATAAAAGAATGACCTCCTCTGGAAGCGTCTGTCCAGACTTCTAAATCCTCATTGCCATCAATGATGGTCAGCACATGAGCGGTGATCAATCTCTATTTTAGATCTTGGAAAGCTTTCTCACATTCAGGCGTCCATATGAACTTTGTATGCTTCTTAGTCAGCTTCGTCAATAGACCAGATATCTTCGAAAAATTCTTGACAAATTTCCGATAATAGCTAGCCAGACCTAAGAAACTTCTGACTTCTTTGGGGGTTCTAGGTTGCTTCCACTCTTTGATGGATGAGATCTTTCCTGGATCTACTGAGATGCATTCATTAGATACAACATGGCCGAGGAATTTCACCTTTTCTTGCCAAAATATGCATTTAGAGAATTTTGCTTTCAGCACATTTCTACGCAAAATCTCCAAGACTTCTCTCAAATGTTGTTCGTGCTCAGCAGTGGATTTAGAAAAGATGAGGATGTCATCAATGAACACCAGCACGAATTTATTAAGAACATCTCTGAATACTTTATTCATCAAATCTACAAAGTATGCTGGAGCATTACAAAGACCGAAGGGCATCACTAGCCATTCATAAAATATGTCCGGTCCTCTGAAAGCAGTTAAAGGCACACATTCATCTGCGATGCGAAGTTGATGGAAGCCTGTAGCTAGGCCCATCCTGGAGAATACTCGTGCCCCATGCAAGCGGTCGAGCAAGTCATCAATACGAGGCAGTGGATACTTGTTCTTCAGAGTTTGTTTGTTGAGATCACCGTAGTCTACACATAACCAGAGGGTACCGTCTGATTTTGGGACAAACACCACTGCTGCGTCCCATTCTGAGGAGCTAGGCCTGATCAGACCCTTAAACAAAAGCTGCTTGGTTTGATTCCTCAGCTCCTCGTTTTCTTTTGGCGACATTCTCCGAATAGGATGTACGACGGGCCTTGCATTCGGAGCTAAGTCAATTCTGAAGTTGATTTCTCTACGCGGAGGTAAGCCCTCAACTTCTTTGAATACATCAGCGTAATCTATGACGATGGGAATATCTTCAATGGAAGTAGAAGAGACTTCTAGAGAAGACCAGAATTCTTTTCTGTTTGTTGCTGAGCCGTGGCATGGTACAGAAATAGTATCTCCAAGTGTGGTTTTAATTTTGACAATTCTATCAGCGCATACTAACTCAGCCTCATATTTGGTTAGCCAATCTATTCCAAGTATGATATCGTATCCAGAAAAACTCATAACGATCAAGTCAAAAGGAAACTGGAAATAGGAATAAGATATAGGAACTCTACAATACTGGTTAAGAATAAGAGAACCTCCTATCGGGCTATGGGCTCCAATCAACACTTTCAATTTTCTCAGTTTAAGTTTTAACTTTGTGATTGCATCATTAGAAATAAAGCTTCGTGTTGCACCAGTGTCAAATAAGACAGTAATAGGAACATTCTTAATATTAAGAGTACCTCCCAAAACATCAGGTGTACCTGGTCCCTCAGTAGTAGCTGGTGTAGTTGCCCCCTCATATACATGTGCCACTTCAGCTTTCTTCAACAGAGGACAATTCTTGCTAATATGACCAATTCTGCGACAATTAAAGCATTCCCTCTTATCTTGAGAACCCTGACCACGATTCTGAGAACTCTGACCACGATTCTGAGAAGGACCAGAATCATTCCTCTTGACTTTTTAGGTGCTCTACACTTGTAATCAAAGTGTCCAGTCTTGCCGCAATTATAGCATGTCAACTTGCTCATGTCCCTCTTCTTTTCTTGCGGCTATGCAGCATAAGAATTCCCTATCTCTGTTTTCTTGCTAGTCTTCTCCTTCTGGCTGTTATTCTGATTCTTTGCTCTCTCTTGTTGTGCAGACTCATCATTTTCTTCGTAGCGGCTGGACATTTCGATAACTTCAGGGAAAGAAAGATTGATATGAGATGTGACTCTATTCAGATACTTTGCAGAGAGGCCCTTAATGAATTTTTTGTTCTTCTCAGTTGGATCTTGAATTAGGTTAGGGGCATAACGGGAAAGCTCATCAAATTTCATCGCATATTCAGCAACTGTCATATTTCCTTGTTTCAGATTGACAAATTGTTCGCGAAGGCGTTATCTTGCTTGTGGAGGGATATATTTCTCGTTGAAAAGTTCTTTGAATTTTGCCCATGTCATGTTGGCCACATCATTGTCAATCTTAACTGTGTCCCACCAGTGTTCAGCTTGATCCTTGAGTTGCCATGCAGCCAGAAAACACTTTCTCTGATCCTCAAGTTCCATCCCTTCCAATATCTTCTCACAATTTTTCAACCATGACTCTGCTTCAATTGTAGTCTCTCGCCCAGTGAAGTGAACGCCACCTAATCTCTTGAATTTCTTGGACATCCTCTCCAAGTCAAAGGGCTGTGGGGTAAGAGGTGGTGGTATGACTATGGGGTCGGGCTGCTCATGAATGGGCTCTTCTCTAGCGGGCCCTCTGCCTCCTCCTCTACTTAGGGCTCCTCCTCTCGTTCTTGCACGAGTGCTCATTTTCAATTAGTCTGTACCATCAAGGAAAGAGTCAGACCAACAGAAACGATAATTTTTAAGGAAAGGTACACTACAACAAAATGACCCTATTACAACGGTGGAACACCGTTGTAATATACATTTTACAACGGTGGACAAACCATCGTGTATTAAGAAGTTGTAATAGACTCATATCTTTTACAACGTTTTTACACTGTTGCAACACCGTTGTAATATGTATATTTTACAACTTTTTTCCACTGTTGTAGTAATACATATTACAACATTTTTGCACTGTTGTAGTAGTACATATTACAACTTTTTTTCACCGTTGTAGTAATTCCTGCAACAATTAATTATAACAATATGATTTTTGTTTCGTTATATATTACATTTCATATAAAAATAAATATTTATATTGAATAAAATGATACTACACTGATCTGAAATAACCAATTAAATATTTTATTTCAATATTTGAATTAGTACAACTTTCTGATCCACTATCGTACAACTCACTTTTACATAATACAGTCATAACAATACATACATTCCTCACTACAAACTGATCACTCAATACACTCAGTTACATACACACTTTCGTACAAATATACATACACACCGAGTCTTTATGCTTCAGCATCCCCAATCAATCATCCATTTGAGATAACCTAACACTATAATCAGAGTATAATAAGAAATTCAAATGTATGTTTCAGTAATGCAATGGGTATATAGCCAATAGAATGTTATACCGAAAAGGAGACCTCCTGCCACTGCTTCTGAGGAATATTGCCACGATTGAGCTCCATATGTCGATCCCCCAACGCGTCGATAGCACCGACGTCTCTCCGTCGCTCCAGCAACGCATCCACAACTATAGTACTATCATTACAAATATAAAATTTACACATAAATTTGAAAGAACAGGTTTGGAGAGTATCACACAAAACAGTAAGAGTGAGTAAGCTATATGGTAGCATGGGATGTTTCAAGCTAAGCAAAAAGAATAAAATAAAACATATCCAACAAAAATGCTAAACAAAAAGTCATTGTTCAAAAAAAATCAACATCATGCCACAGAAGTTTCTCCAATAAAATTAGAAAAGAATCTGCATAGTTGGTGGTTCAATGTTTAGAGGTGATGAACTCAATAAAACTAACGAGGTGGGCTAATTTATATTCAAGCTTCACTTTCATCCATATAGGATTTACATGACTCTACTCACATGGGATTCTATGCATGCCAATCACCATTAAATTGCAGATCATTAGTTTAAAAAGTGCTCTGTTAAAAATATGCATACATGCACAGGTATCTTGTCTACACATAGATATTAGTTTGTACATTTAGTTGACAGTAAAATTCAAAATAAATCATCAAAGATGAGTAAAATTACCAACGTGTAGTTTAAGTAATATGAGAGAACTGAGAAATAATTTGACTCCATCCTACTTTCATGTAATTTAAACATCAGTTGGACAGTGTTTGGGAGAAAGAATTCTTAAATATTTATGCAAACATAGGTTAGATGCTTATTGTGCATTATGAATGCAACAACATACAAGAATGTTATGATAGAGTAAACGTATACAAACTGAGAAGTAAGGCATCATTTATTTATTACCTAAAAGAACAAGGTCACAAACAATCGGAAAAAAAAAATGAAGAATAAAAGAGACATATATTTGCTGCTCTTGATATTTGTTGCTTACCAAAATTGAAGAATAAAAGAGACATGTTTTTGTTGCTTACCAAAATTACTGAGGAACAAAGTAAATACTCATCGAATGTTTACTCAAAAAAAGTTTCTAACAGGCCTATGTTAAAACAGCACTTCCCAAATCTATCGATAATATATATTATATGCATCTAATTGGATGCTCCCCGACAGTACAAACAAATGTCCTAAATCACGAAGAAAAATTAGTCATATCCACATTAATCATTTTGGCAGACGTTCATGGGTTATAGACAATTGATAATTTCGATGGGAAATAATATCGAACAGTTGAATTGCATTCAAAATAACAATCGGTCTCTGCAATAGAAAGTGCAGCCTAAATTTTTGTAACGATCCACCAGTAACATTTTTCATAGAATTATCAATAGATAATCAATCTTGGAACAAACGCAGATTCAAACAGCTGCAGAAAAATGTAACAAAAAAAAATGATTAAAACATACCAAACGGCCTTCTCGAGTGAGCAGATGGTAAGTGGTAGGTTGCAGGCGATAGCTGACAGGAGGAAGGAGATAGGTACTTGGATTAGGTAGCGATGTAGCGATTGGATTTCAGGGCGAAGCGGTAACGGTGATACTGGACGATGCGGTAATGGAGACATCGAAACAAGCGATGTCGAGACAGGCGAGCACCGCGTTGGAGAATGTAGATGAGCGTGGTGGTGAAGATGTAGAGAGCGTGGCGATGGAGAAAGAGAAGCTAGGATTTTGGAAATAAATTATTATGGAAATGAAGGCGGCTGTAGCAATTAGGGGTGAACTGTAAATGAAAACGAGAAGACTAGGGTTTTGGACTTGGTTTGTCGATTCTGCGAAATGGGCTGATCGGGTACGGTAGTCCAAGACTCCAAAGTTTGGTGTTTAAGAAAACCACATACCATATTATTAATATAAGCTTTGTAATTAATTATTTATGCATCAAAAATTCAAATGGATGTTTTTTAAATATGAATACCACTATTATCATACTCTTATTTGTTAACAATGTTTTCATAATTATTGATCATTTAATAGTAATTATTGATTAATAAATATTAATTACTAGGTCTTTGTCAACTATTATTTACTAAATATAAATAAGCAGATATAAAAATTCATTAAATATAAAATACAATCATTGATTTAAATATAAAATATAAAATTATAATTTATTTAATAATAATCATTGATTATAATTAATTATATATAATAACCTGTATAAGTATCAGTATAACGAAATACTCATTTTGCAACTAACTAAAATAAACATTTAAGGTAATATTTGTAGTTTTTGAATTTTTGAATCCTTTAATATTTTTAAAATTTCCTATTTCTTAAATTTTGAATAATTTATGAATAATCATTTGTTATAGTAAATTATAAATGACTAATGGTGTAGTTTATCATTTTATAACTACAAGTTATAAAGTATTATTTATTAAATAACCAATGTTAATTATTAGTGTTTAATTGTGAATTATTTATAAATTATATATTACTAATTAAATATTAAGTTTTCAAAATTTATTTATTTATTATCAAAAATCAATTGATTATTAATTACTAACTATTTATTTTAATTGATTCACAATTGATTATTAGTTACTAATTAGTTATTATTTAACTTTTACTTATTTCTACTTAGTTATAATCGAGTAGTAATTATTAAAAGCTTATAATGTATATGTTACTAATTATTAATTAATAAGCAATTAACATTAACTATTAAAAATAAATGACTAGTTATTAAATAGTAATTATTTAATAATAATAAATAAATATTATTGATTCCTAAGTTTATTATTAATTATTAATTATTATTAAATATTAATATAATTATTTATTAAATATAGATATTATAAACATGAAGTTTGTAATGGGCATCTATTACAACTAACAAAATAAAAAGTTGTTAAAAATACGTTTATTACAACTATAGGGAACTGACAGTTGTAAAAAACCATTTATTACAACGGTGCTTTTACCACTGTTGTATAAAACCATTTATTACAACGGTGCTTTTACCACCGTTGTAAAAAACCATTTACTACAACGGTGCTTTTACCACCGTTGTAAAATTAAAGTTGTAATATGGTGTTTTTGTTGTAGTGGTAAGATAACGATAAAATGAAAAGATGATGATGTAATGACTGGTAAGTATGTGTTATTCTGCTGTGCTCATTCTAGGACATTACTAGTCCTATCTCTAACAATCTACTCGTCTTAGAATAATGTTGATTCTTTCTAGACGAATTATTATAAATATGTTATACTCCGATGCTAAGGTTAACCTTATGCTCTGATACCAACTGTGATGACCCCAAACTTCCGTGGTTCGAAAGTAAGGATAATCATTTTTGGAATACAACATATTTAAAACAAAACAGATCTTAGGTAATATTATAACACATAAACATTGCAGCGGAAATAAATGTCATCAGCATCACATCAACAAAACCACAGAGTACGCAGTTTACAGGATACGACTTAGCAAAATACAGTCTGAATAGAAAGGGAATTAAGTTCCAAACTTCAACAAGTTACACCATACATGAAAATGTCTAATGTCAAGCAAAAATAGAGATAAAGAAAAGGTCTTCGACTTCTCCCAAGATAAGCTCCAGTCCAGAAATATATCCAAGCCTAATACCTGTCACTTGGCTGCCCATGTGGAAAGAGGGCACCCGAGTTTGCAAAAGTGAAACAAACTACGAGTCAGCCATGGGACTGGTATGAGAAATCTTATACTACAATATCTAATAATATGACGAATCACAGGACCATGCCGCTAACGCGGAACGGGTTTATTCCATTGGATTGCCAGTGCATAAGTAAAGTAAATCGTTCAAATAACGCTATGCTTTTTAGAAAAATGAAATCATTATAAGACCCAAGTCCCATCACACAATGCAACGCAAACCGGAGGATAGGGTTTTACCTTATAATGATCAAATGATGATAAATACGAATAAACGAGGTTAGTATTAGTGTGTATATGTTTTCATAAATTATTTCAATATAAATGTATTAATCCTAGATGGCATAGCTACCATATACTATGTCGCCGTATATAAGTTTACAATCAAGTCCGAAATGTCGTATTGGAGATTTGGTTTTCCAACAAGAGTCAAGGCTAGATAGGAGATCCTTACCGATTCGAGACACTCTACCGGATGCCCCAAGGTTCGGACTCTGGCGAACCCTTGGATCCTGCAGGGTCGGTCCACTCCGAAGGGTCGCGGATTGGCAATTCCTGAACACACGTTTCCCGGTCCTTTTGGACCTATAATATGGCCACTAACAACCTATAAAAACACGAGGTACCTCATAATCCATCATCCACAATGAGTAAAATGTCTGCGCTGGTAGGTCCCTGACATCACCCTAGCTAGAAAGATAACGTGTGCACTCCCTGCGTTCCCTTCTCCCGTTTTAGACTCATACCGAGGTGTGAGGTTCGCGAAGTCATTTTATACACAGAGGTACGCCTAAACAGGCCGTGCTTTGATCATCTACCACAAGGCCTGCTTTTCAACAAAAGCCCTGATCATTCGCATCTTGGCGTGCCACATCGACAATTCGCGCCTGATTGACATTGAAAAGTGTTTATTTTATGACTCGTATGCTTTATCTTTTGTAAATAAATAAATGATACTTTGGGTTTTTTTTATGTGTTTTTACAGATTTCAAGCGTTTCCTCCTTCAATTCAAATTAAAGGCCAACTACAAGAAAGAGCTACTTCCTCACATCAAATTCATTTCAATTGCAAAAGAAGTAGTAGCTCACTGGTAAAGGCATAGGAATTGGTGCTGAGAGACCCGAGTTCGAACCCCGTCGAGCTCACTTTTTGCCAAAGAACAGAACGCGTTCACACTGGCCCTTTGCTTTAAGGAATATTTGGATTAGTGTTATGTTATATATATACATACACATATTCATGTGTATGTATTTATGATGTGCACCAATTAACATTTCAGCAATAGCCATATTCTTATCATGGAATTAAATTCAAATCATTCAATTTCAATTAGAAGAATTTCTGATTGAATTGCTGCCAAGAAAAGATCAATTGTGAAGATTTTATCCTTTGTTGCCTTTGGAGTCTAATAAGCATCCTTGTTTGGAAGAATTAATTATATGCAATCTTTTATCAATCAATTAGCCACATGGGAGAATTAAGAGATATGGAAAATATTTACCATGATATGCCCAGATTTTCTCCAATCAAGCTGAGTCAAGGAAGGCAAGAGATAGTCATGAATGAGGAGGCCCATTTATTTGTAGACCTAATTATGGTTTTCCCATTCTCATCTATAAATATGTGTTGTAACCATTGTAAAAATCATTCATTCTTCTGTACTCTCTTTTATTCTAAACAAAGTTTTCTTCAATTTAGTTTTATTGTTTTTTTTAACAATTCGTGCTTCTATTCAATTAGTTTTGATAGAACTCGAAGTGTTACTGTTATTTCCATTTGCAAATTAGAATTAGTAGTTTGATTAGATTCAACGACAATTCTAAGTTTAATTTCTGTTGTTGTAGTTGTTGATTGTTGATTTTTCTAGTTAATTGTCTTTCAGTTTCAGTTGTTAAATTTTGGTGTTGATCTGATTAGATTCAGATCAACAGTAAAATCATTAGCGTTAAAAACATCTTCAGAATTCGTCTAACTCGCCCAAGAATAAATAGATAATAATTTTTAATTACACCTCCCTGTGTTCGACCTGTATGCTACACACCTTTATGCTTGCAGAATTTATTACAAATGTCGCGCTTTTCTAATTCATAGATCAGCGACGATCACGTTTTTGGCGCCGTTGCCGGGGAGGTGTAATTAAAAAATTTGATCGTCGCTAATCTATGAATTAGAAAAGCGCGACATTTGTAATAAATTCTGCAAGCATACAGGCGTGTAGCATACAAGTCGAACACAGGGAGGTTTAATTAAATTTTTTTTCTTGGGCGTGTTAGACGAAGCTGGAGATTGATTTTGCAAAACAAAATAAAAAGTGAAACTACAATTAAAAGATGCAATTAAATTTACTGCAGATTCGAATCTAATCAGATCTGTAATAAATTCAACGATCAAAGATAAAATAGAACAATGGAAACAAAATTGCAGAATAGAATTAAACGAACAGAAAATAAAAATTAGGATTACCGCTGAATCTAATCAAACGGTCAATCGCTAATGAAAAGAATTGCAAAATACAAATAGTGTTCTACCGAATCTAATCGTATAGACAACACTAAGTGCTAAGAAATAGAAAATTGCATAAAAGAAAAAATGAGTTTTATTAATGAAGAAGAAAATAGAATGAGATATAGGATAGGATGGTGGCTACAATGCCATTACAAGGGTATATATAGGGTAGATAGCCAAACCCTAACCCTAACCCTAATGATAACTGGGCCTGGTCATTACATCACTAATTAGTTTACAATGAGAAACAAAAATGGGCCTTAGATAAATAAAGCAAATTTGGGCCTTTTCTCTTTTCCTCTTGCTTCCTTGACACTTCTTCATTGATTTGTGATGTGCAAAGCCTTGTTATCAATCCTTTTCTTGTCCAACAGCAACTAGATGTGATATCTTCATCTACAATTCTTCAAAATGCAAATACACAGCAAATTGAACTCTATTTCTCTACATTTCTGGTTGCATGCGGGCTGGGTTGGAATATCTGTAAAAGTAACAAAACAATACCCAAGTAATATTTATTTATATACAAAAGACAAGATATAAGAGCATAAAATAAACACATTTCTATGTCAATCAAATACCCCCACACTTATCTTTTACTCGTCCTCGAGTAAAAAGAAAATGAAAAACTAACTAGATAGGTCGCACTTCCGTAGGAAACACGATTGCATTGAGCGTGTGCAACAAGCCGTTAAACCTCTAGGTGTCCCTAGTAGGACGAGTGGTGTCTCGTGAGGGTTTTCAGCGGATACTACCCACAAAATCCAAATGCAGTATACTATGATTCTAATGAAACTACATGAATGCAATGGACATATGCAAAAATAAAAATGAAAAATGACAACACGACTTATTTCAGGAAAGTGGTACAACAAATTAAATTAACAATTTCTAGTCAGTTGATTTTATTTTAGATACCTCAACTTGTCACAAATTTTCAATATAAATCAAGTTTTCAAATGTTAAATTCCAGTTTGGCCAGTTGGTTCGGTTGATAACATAGTGCAGCCATGAAATAAATTCTTAGTTTGCTTGGCACAGTTTGCAAAGTGGTATTCTAATTTTCTCATGTATGGCTAGTCAAATCAATAAGGTCAAGAAGTGTTTGGGTATCATCGCTTATTCTTTATTCTATAAAATTTTAAGATTTATGATTAAGTATATACACCTAACTAAAAAGACCAAGGTTTACCACCCATGCACTGCCTCGCGGACTAACGGAGAGTGGGTAAAGAGCTTGGCGGATTGTGCAAGCCGACTTTGACTTTGTCAACAACGTGTCGGTAATCCTTAGGTGTCCAATCTCATAAAATGAGACCAAGATATTCCAACGCTGACTTTGTCAACAACGTGTCGGATAGAGCTTGGCGGGTTTGCACACCAACGCTCGATATACAAGCAATGTTGGATACCCTTGGAATACTATTATTATTATTATCGAAAATATAAGCACAAAAGAGAGTTACGCGAATTCAACTTAACACAACTTAGTTTTAAAGATTTGAAAAGCCAATATAAGTATTTTAAGTCCTCCACTTATTTAAACAAAGTCTACAATATAGAATAGATTTCATGGCCATCACCTAAGAATCTCCTTATGTACCGGTTACACTATTATCCCTCAAAATTAAACTTTTCATTATATTTCCTATTCGATCTAAGTTGAGAGAGAAAAATACTATCAACTGACTAAAAATTGTAAACTTATTTTGTTGTATCAATTGAAAATGAGTCGTATTTCCAAAAAAAAATATGGTATGTTACTACAATCTAAAATGTATGATGGTCCTACTTAAATGGCTGAAAATAAAAAGAAATAAAAACAAAGAAAAATGAAAATGGATGAAATGCAGAGCAGACTTCCCCCCCACACTTGAACTAAACAGTGTCCACACTGTAAACGTTTCCTAAATGTGAAAGATAAAACCCATAGATGGATTAGATGCAAAATGATTTGAAGAATGAAATGGAGTTTAGCCAATATGTGCGAATGCCAATCATATGTACAATGATATATGTGTTTGCGATGCACACGACGCAAAGAATTCCACCAACTTTCCCCCCCACACTTGGTTCTAGCCCTATGGGTCCCATTCCCATTGTGTCTAGACATGTTTTCTAACAAGCAAGAGTTTTTGAAAACCATCTCATCTTTATACCTCGATTTGTAGTCCAGGAGATAAATATCCAGGGTCGTCCTAACAAGAAGTTTTCAACAAAGCTAACATTCCAAAGATAATTCATGTGTTCAACGAATTTATCAGTGTAATTGTTCAAAAATTTGTGATCGTATACAAATTCAGTGAAATTTGAATTCTGAGTGTTGTTCAAGAGTACGTGATCACCTTTCTCTATTGATAAGGTATTTTCGATACTGACAACTTCAAATTCATTGGTAGTTTCCTCATTTGGCAACTCATCCTCGTACAATCCAAGAAATTCATGTCCGGTAAAATCCTTTTCCAAATTTGAATTGAAAAATTCAACATCTTTATTCTGTTCAATTTCAAAAATTTCAAGTTTCTCATAGCCTGAAAGAGAAAGATCAAAATCCAAGCTTATTTTTTTTTTCTGAAAAGAGTTGAAGTCCAAGTCGTTTGTTGAATTTTGAAAAACTTCATCAAGATGATTATTCTCAATTTCCAAAGTCGTTATTTGAAAATTTTCAATGTCAATAGAAATTGGATTATTTCCTGATTCAAGGCTTGTTTGAATCTGATTTTGTTGCTCTCGTTGTTCTTTCAAAGATGTCAATAAACAAAGAAGTTCATCGGCCTTTTTATTTAGTCTTTCTTCCCTCTCTCTAAGAATGTTAAGACGATCGTTGATTTGAGAGCTCTCACTTTGGATTTCTTGATTTTCAAAATAGTTTGAATTTTCAGAAAATTCAAACTGAGATTGGAAATCATTTTGATTTTGAAAATTAGGTTCGTAACCAAAATTGTTAAAATTGGTGGGAAAATTCCAATTTTGGTCATTCTCAAGATGTGGATATGGGTTGTAATTTTGAAAATTTTGATCGATTTGAAAATCATTTTCAAAATTATTTTCGAATTGGTTTCCAACCCCATATTGATGTGGATCAAAGCTATACTGGGATTCAAAGCCATTTTGATGTGGATGTGGCCCATAATCGAAATTATTGAAATTTGAATTGAAGTCGTCATTTCGATCATAACTTTGAAAATGTTGGTCATTTTGAAAATTTTGAAAATTGTTGACATTTGGCTCACGAAATTTTGGAAAATGTTGCCTCATGAGTTGTAATTCAAAATCATACTCTTCAAGCGGACGTCTACTCCGATTATTATCCCACATTTCTCTCAAGGATTTTTTTGAATCAGACATTTGAAATGAAATCAATGGAAGACAGAACTTATTTTTAGTTCAAAATAATATAAAATGCTGAGTAGTGCTCTATTAATTAACTGACTCAATTAGAAGGGGGAAGAGGGTCTTATGGCCGTTCACGTATAGTATAAACTAAGGGATACGACCAATGTTTTTACGGGTAGTATGCAACCTCTTTTGCTAATAGTTCAATAAATTGAACTACTATATATCCACGATCCAATTATACGAGACAATCAACTTCACAAAACACCACTTTTCAGTTATATTATTTTGAAAATCAAAATCACGTGTTAAAATTGAAAATTGACGAGAGTGATTAGTTATGGAAAATCGTTCCTCACCACAGATTCAGAAATATCAACAACACAACAGTCACAGAATAATCACAGAACAGAACCGTCACAGTACAGAACAGTCACAGAACAGAAAATTAAAATATTGTACAAGCAAGCCGCTGCACCTGCAGAAGATTTTTACAAGCAATTTCTATATTTTCAAAGCAGCAGAGCACCTGTAGAGTTAAAAAAATTTACAGTGGTGTATGGCGGTTCGTCCAGAGAAATTGAGTAATGCTAGGTATTCAAGTTCCACTGTTTGCTTTGCTCGCTTTTGAATTCTCCGTTTGTTGCTTGAACACCTTGTACTCTTCCTTCGCCTTGATCCTTTTATTTGATCTTCTCTTTGGTCTTGATTTTTTGATGATTCTTCTTCTTCTTTTTACTTTTTTTTTTGATACTTCTCCTCTTTTTCTCTTTTTCCCTTTTTTTTAAAGAAGAAGAGATAAAAATTAATGCTTGCACAGATCCAAAACAAATGACTAAACAAATTTCACATGCTCAACAAGCTAAACACTCAAAATGATGCCTCCACAAATAAAACCGGCTTTGATGGTTCCTCAGAAAGAAAAACAAAATTACACTCGTGTATTCAAAGGAAACAAATCAGAAATTAAATTATGACTAAGCCAATTCCTTTTTATTCGAAATCAGGGGTAATCAATCACAAATGGGATCAGTACTTGGGAACTGTGCACACGTCCACCAAAATAAAAAGGATTGAACTTTCTTCCTTATAAATATGTCAAAGTCCCAAAACAGAAATAATCTTTCTTCCCCCCCTTTTTTTTTAATTATAAAACTCCACCCGCACTAACGCTCAAACTCTCAGTAAACTCATACCAATGGAATTTCGAAACTGACCATGCTTTCTCGGTCAAAATAAACCACGCCCTAATTTAAATCTCTCAATAAAAAAAAACTTCGGTCAAAAGAAAATCCAACTCCTTAGATTCGAATCGGCCTCAGGAATTGAGTAGTATTTGCTTGCATTTTTAGTTTGAATTGAGGGTCGACTCAGGTTTTCTGGAATTGGGATTTTTGAGTAGAAAGGCTGCGAATTTGTTCTTGGATTAGCAGATTAGGGGTTCGATTTAAGGGCAGTGTATGAGCGGATAAATCTGGTTTTGGGGGGGGGGGGGTTCGGGTCTCTTGGTGGTTGTGGATCCAAAAAGGCTTCGGATCGGTTTTTTTTCTTCTTTTTGCAGCGTGGGATTGGTTGTAAGTGGTGAAGACGTGGATTTATATGTGGTCAGTGGAGATTAAGGGGTGATTGTGGTAGTCTGGGTATGGTGCGATTGTTGAAGATGTTGTGGTTTTTGGTAGCAGAAGGGGAGATGGTAGGCAAGGGAGGCTGTGTACGGTTTGAGGGTTTTGTTGGAGGGATGTTTGCGGATTAGGTATTGCGAGGGGAGGTTGTGAGAGGAGACGTGGATGTTGATTATGGTTGTTGTGGCTATGGGTTTAGTGAGTGCTGGAAGAAGTAGGAGTTGTGGTGAGAATTGTTTGGTCAGAACGTGGCAGTGTTGTTTGGTGGAGTCTGCAGAAGTGATTGGTTTGGCTGTAGTTGGAGGGGAACGATGGGGTATGCGACGTGAAGTATGGGTTTTTTTTTTTTTTTTTTTTTGAATAAAGATCTGGTGAATGGTGAGGAAATTTGTGCAGATGATTATGTAAGGCAGAGACTAATGTAGAAGAATAAGAGCAGTAGAAGGGAAGAAATTTATTCTTTTTTTTGACTTGTATAGAAAGAAATTAATGTATTGACAAGAGGGAAGAAAATGAATGGAAAGAAATCAGAGAATGAAATGGCAAGTTTTTTTCTCTTTCTTTTATTTAGTAGATTACCGTATCATTGAACAATACCAAACATAACCGAACAAGATTTTCTCCATGTATACAAGAACACAAAAAGGAAGAAATAAATAAAATAAAAAAAACTAACACGAATCAGAAATTAAATAAATAATAAAATTTAATCGTTACCTCCCCGGCAACGACGCCAAAAACTTGATCGACGCTAGTATATGAATTAGAAAAGCGCGACATTTGTAAAAAATTCTGCAAGCATACAGGCGTGTAGCATACAGGTCGAACACAGAGAGGTTTAATTAAAAATTATTATTTGTTTTTTTTTCTTGGGCGTGTTAGACGAAGCTGGAGATTGATTTTGCAAAACAAAACAAAAAGTGAAACTACAATTAAAAGATGCAATTAAATTTACTGCAGATTCGAATCTAATCAGATCTGTAATAAATTCAACGATTAAAGATAAAATAGAACAATGGAAACAAAATTGCAGAACAGAATTAAACGAATAGAAAATAAAAATTAGGATTACCGCTGAATCTAATCAGACGGTCAATCGCTAATGAAAAGAATTGCAAAATACAAATAGTGTTCTACCGAATCTAATCGTATAGACAACACTAAGTGCTAAGAAATAGAAAATTGCATAAAAGAAAAAAATGAGTTTTATTAATGAAGAAGAAAATAGAATGAGATATAGGATAGGATGGTGGCTACAATTAGGGCTGTACAAAGTATGGGTTGGGTCGGGTTAGACCAAATACTTCATCCGACCCGCGTAGGTATGGGTTTGAGGTAGTTCAACCCGTATCCGACCCTATATAAGATTGGATATGGGTTGGATTGAAGTATGGGTTGGGTCGGGTTTGGTAGGGTTGGGTTGGTATGGTTGAATATAATAAAAAATGAGACATATATTAGATTTTAAAAATAATATTAAAATAACTTATTCATTATAAGACATATTTTATTAAATTGTAAAACATATCATATGAAACTAATTTACTACATAGTAGAACAACTATTTCATTTTAAAATATATTAAAATGCTCTTTAAAATATATTTGCCAAATTTTGTCTAGTTTTGATTGACATGAATTATTATTTTTGTATATTTACCATAGAATACATAAACATTATTCTAGAATTATACTACTCTAATTGTAATTGGACCGATATTAAATTATGTTTTTAATATAGGGTTGGATTGGGTTAAAATAAGGTTGGGTTGAACAAAATATCAAACCCGACCCGTATATAGTATGGGTTACAAATTGTAACCCATATCCGACCCGAACTATGATGGGTTGGGTTGGGTTTATGTGGGTTGGGTCGGCTTGATGGGTTGGGTCGGGTTGGATATGGGTTGTGTGCAGCCCTAGCTACAATGCCATTACAAGGGTATATATAGGGTAGAAAGCCAAACCCTAACCCTAACCCTAATGATAACTGGGCCTGGTCATTACATCACTAATTAGTTTACAATGAGAAACATAAATGGGCCTTAGATAAATAAAGCAAATTTGGGCCTTTTCTCTTTTCCTCTTGCTTCCTTGACACTTCTTCATTGATTTGTGATGTGCAAAGCCTTGTTATCAATCCTTTTCTTGTCCAACAGCAACTAGATGTGATATCATCGTCTACAATTCTTCAAAATGCAAATACACAGCAAATTGAACTCTATTTCTCTACATTTCTGGTTGCATGCGGGCTGGGTTGGAATATCTGTAAAAGTAACAAAACAATACCCAAGTAATATTTATTTATATACAAAAGACAAGATATAAGAGCATAAAATAAACACATTTCTATGTCAATCAGCGCCATGCTATCAATAACTACTAACATATACCCTGGTGTTAAGCAGAGAATAAATTCTCTACCACCAAACAGGCTTACATCAATAAAAATTGATTAATTACACGAAAAGAATTCCAACGTCAGTCGCGCATCCATACAAGTCCGTTCTGGGTTTGAACGAAACCAGAGACACCAGAGAGGTTCTCGCTAATCCGGACGATCAACACATACGTCCGAACAACTACTACGTCAACCCCTTCTTGGGAGCAAGTCAGTCCAAGGCCTCAGTAATCGTCGTCCATTCGACGTGAAGAGCGCCAGTCTTCAACACCGTCTTCTATATTTTGATTTCATTGTCGTATAATTATTTGAAATGAGTTAAACTCGGTCTTTTCAAATAATCATCACATAATTATTCTTTAAATCATTTCATATTGTTAATATTTCTTTATAACAATTTATCGCTATTTTTATTCATTTAAAACAGCTCAATTATAATTCAATGACGCTTCAGGTCGATGGGCGACCCTGGCGCTGTTTTTACCAAAATTTGATTTACACGTATCTCGAAATATACCGTTGGATTTCGACGAAATTTATATCATTGGAAAGCTCTTCACAAAGCGGTTCTAACGGTTCCAGTTTTGGGAAAATCCGACGGTCGGATCTTTCGGTATAATTGTTTATAGTTATGATTTCAAAATGCGAACTACCGTGCGTGTTTCGTTTAGTTTTAATTTATATTATATATATATTAATATATAAAAACCATTTGGCGATTCCCACTATTTAAAATCCATTCTTTTTACTCTATAAAATTAGTATTTTTGTTCGCCAATTCTAATGCGACAAAAATAATGTTTTCAACAGTGTATATTTTTATATTCAATAAAAATTATATTTTTATCCGCCAATTCTAATGCGACAAAAATAATGGTTTCAACAATGTATATTTTTATATTCAATAAAAATGATATTTTTGTCCGCTAATTCTAATGCGACAAAAATAATGATTTCAATATTGTATATTTTTATATGCAATAAAAATGATATTTTTATCCGCCAATTCTAATGCGATAAAAATAATGGTTTCAACAATGTATATTTTTATATTCAATAAAAATGTTATTTTTGTCCACCAATTCTAATGCGACAAAAATAATGGTTTCAACAATGTATATTTTTATATGCAATAAAAATGATATTTTTGTCCGCCAATTCTAATGCGAAAAAAATAAAGGTTTCAACAATGTATATTTTTATATTCAATAAAAATGATATTTTTGTCCACCAATTCTAATGCGACAAAAATAATGGTTTCAATATTGTATATTTTTATATACAATAAAAATTTAAAATTCCCTTATTCTTTTTATTTACATATAAAATGTAAATCTCTTTTTATTGTTTTCTATTTACACTGAAAGTGTAAATCTCTTTTTATTCTTTTCTATTTACATTGAAAATGTAAATCTCTTTTTATTCTTTTCTATTTACATTGAAAATGTAAATCTCTTTTTATTCTTTTCTATTTACATTGAAAATGTAAAAGTTTTTTTTATTTACACTGAAAGTGTAAATCTCTTTTTATTCTTTTACATTGAAAATGTAAGTTTTCTATTTCTATTTCTTTTACATTAAAAATGTAAGTTTCTCTATTTATTTTCATTACATTTGAGAAGTCAATTAAAAAGTTAATTCATCTTTCTATGTAGTATTTGCATTGTAAAATGCAAATAAGAAGGTGAACTTTATTTCTAATGTAAACATCTTTTCTAGTGTCAACATTTCTAATATAAATATATTTTCTAATGTCAATATTTGATTCATTTCAACTATATTAACATAACAATGAAATTTGATTCATTTCAACTATATAAACATGATGATGAAATTTGATTCATTTCAACTATATAAACATGACACATGACGATGAAATTTGATTCATTTCAACTATATAAACATGATGATGAAATTTTGATGTCAACGTATATGTTGAATATGATATCTCAATACATAAAACAATCTATTTCATGTCAACCCAATGATGGTAATCTATAATTCAGTGTCAATTTCATGTCAACACACAATAATATGGTTTTTGTCTAACCATTTCAATAATTTACCCAACGTCGTGATTTCAATGTCAACAAATACAATATATGATTTGGTGTATACTTTTGATGAATCACAAATAAAGGTCTCATCTTATTTTCATTTGTAAATCAAATAAGATATCTAATATTTATTTTAGCTTTTAATTAAAGTTTAAAAGTCTAAACTTTCTTTATTTTTATAAATTATAAAACAAAATAGAGATCCAACTTAAATTTTGTGAATCAAAATAAAGACTTAAACTTTCTTTTACTATGTAAATCAAAGTTTAAAATTCTATTATCTTTTATTTGTAAATCAAAGTAAAAGGATTCAATTTTTCTTTTATTTTGTAAAACAAAATAAAAATCAAACTTTATTGTCTTTAATTCCAAAATGTTCTATCTTTCTTTTATTTTGTAAAACAAAATAAAAATCAAACTTTATTTCTCTTTTCCAAAAACAAAAGATTAAAACTTTATTATATTCGTAAATCAAAAACAAAGATTAAAACTTTGTTATATTCGTAAATCAAAAACAAAGATTAAAACTTTGTTATATTTGTACGATTCACCAAAATATTTGATTCAACAACTGAACTATCATTAACACACAGATCTGAATTTACAGGATGACAAACAAGCAGAAAAAAAAGAAAAACATCACACATCAGCATATGAACATTCATCAATTTCATAACATTTCAGATCTGATTTATTTACAACAATTATTTAAATAGCGAAGGATTATTTAAATAATTTATTAAAAATTCAAATATTTCACCTTCGTTCACGATTTAGTCCAAATTTCAAACAGTTCAAAATGGTCCCTTTTCAGTCTAGGAATGTAGATCTAGTCAATACGATCACAACGTCTTTAAATTGTCAATTTTCGTTTATGTATGCATTAGTTATTGGTTAAATAAGATTAGAAACAATTTTAATTAATTAATTAAATAATTTATTTAAGAAATACCCTTCTTCTTCTTGTTCAAAGTCACGGCCGTGCTTTTCTGCTTTGTGTTCAGACTTAGGTTTTGAATTTGCTTCCAACTCGAACCGCTAGGTGCCGATCTAGTTTGACCACGTCGACGAGGGCCGAGGGGCGCGCCAACGGTGGAGGCGCGGTGGAATCCGATGCTGGCATGGCGGCGGTAGGGGTCTCGACGCGGGTGATGTTTGGGAGCATGGTTCTCGGTGTACAGGTAACGAGAAGGGTGATGGCCGTTCGGATTGAAAGCTTGAAGAAATCTCTCCGATAAACTACAAAAGGGGATGGGGTTTCGGTGAATGGATTGGGCGATTTTAGAGGGAGAAGCAAGGAGGAACGTCGGCCATGGAATCAAGGGGTGGCGGCTGTGAACAGTTCTAGGGTAGTAGAAATTGAATTCTCCTATTTTTATAATATTTTTAATGTATTTTTACAAATAAATCCCTATCTTTTAAACCGGTCCGATTCCAGCCCAACAGAAAGTGACCCTAGCCAATAGCCTATGTTCCGGACCCAACAGACCAGGTCCCCTCAGCCTAAACGGCTGTCTGTGGCCTGAATTATTTATTTTAATATTTAAATCCTTTATAATTTTAATTCTGTCGTACAAATAAATTCACTGAGGCCACATACGGACTCAGAAAAATCCAGAAAAAATATATTTGGCTTCGTTATGACGATACGGTCCTAACAAAATTAATTTCATCGAATTCTGAGACCATCTGAAAAATGGCTATTTTTCAGTCGATTAAATTTGACTAAATTGAACAAAACACATTTTCTTTCGCCACGCTCACATACTAACTCGGAAAATTCTATAAATTGAAACCTAGCAATAATTCGACATTCCGGTTCCAAAAAAAGTGGTTTCGTCGAAAACAGAGGTCGTTTGAAAATTGACTATTTTCACTGGCTTTAATTGTAACACCCCACCTCCGGTAAGGACACTCACAAAGGGAATGCCTTAACTTTGGTGGAGCATTTTAGTAAACAGAACAGAAACTTACAAGACAGATAAAAACAGTACTTGAAATTTTTTAACTTTATTACAGTGGAAACAGAAATCAATATGGTTACATCCTTTCAAATCTCAGAATTTACGTACAAAATATCAGTCTTGTACAAAGCCTTCAGAATGCATAGTTTAAAATCATAATCCCCACAGAAGAAGACAAGCCATACTTTAAGCACTTCAAGCAGAAGAAATCCGGATCTAGCTAGAGTATTCCCTCCTTAGAAAACCTGGGGGGGAAACGGAAGAAAAGAGGCGAAACAACAAGGGTCAGACATAAAGTCTGGCAAGTCCAGTGACTTTCAGCATATGAACAGATAATAATATTATGACATGAACATAAAACTGGATGAGAGATAACTGTAACAGGCGTAGCAGATATAACAGAAGAACAGAGTGATATAAGCTATTGCTTACACTTCTCTGCACCAATACTAGTATAACAGAATTAGGTGTCACCCTAATGTCTAAACTGAAACAGAAACGGGTACAGAATAATTTAACAGAAACAGATTGCTAATAATGGGCCTTTACTACCCGATCAGAAACAGACAGAAGCAGAAACAGATTAATCCCTATGGAAACAGAATGTAGAATTAGGTGTACACTAGTAATGGGCCTTTACCACCCGAACAGACGGTACCACGCAGAAACAGACAGGTGTTACCACCCAACAGATACAGACGATACCAACAGAAACAGACAGAACTAAGTGTACCCTAAAACCCTACCCCAAGCGAACGACTCCCTAATACATAAATATCCTGTGTCGGCCCCACAGTAGGGTGTATCACTCCCTAAAGTGACAACCAATTGGCACAGACCTATTTACAGATGTCACGGCGTCTTACATCCTCAGAGGTAGACCGGGATCCATGCACGCACATGACCCGGTTGGAACGCACCATCAACACCCCTCGTCATTATCAGAATGAACCGCTTATAATTAGTTCAGTAAGCGTGCCCGGACCCTACTTACTGTTGGGTCAAAGTTTTGATACCAGAAAGGGTTACTGACTAATATGGGTCCCAAACAACAGATAACACAAGTAATTCCCCTCCTAACCTTGTGTCCCCAGACTAACAAATTTCAGCTTAACTTGTCTACAAGTTCCAGACATACAAAATTTAGATTAACTAGTTCACAGATCAGACAATCAAGTTAACAGGTTTTCAAACTAACGGACCAGATTTCGGATTAACAGGCTTACAGATTAACTGGTTACCGATTAACAGACTTACAGATTAACTGGTTACAGATTATCTAACTTTGTGTTGGGCCTACGGATTCGCGAAACGGGTTTATCAGATTCATCGGTCCAATTGGTTTAACCTTACCCAACACGTTTTAGACATCATAATTATCTTAGATTTTCATTAATTAAATATTAATGCCCAAACCTCTCACATTAGACTGACAGTTTTCGGCTACTGGTTAGGCCGGTTGGTTCCGGGCAGGTTTCTATCGCAAACTGAGTCTAACCTCGGGTTTCAAGCACGTTATGACTAACTTCTCACATTAGAACCTTTTGTTTGCGACCACTGGAATATGCCGGGCGGTTCCGGGCAGAATTACGCCGCAAACTCATTCTAACCTTGAGTTAGCCATGTTTATCTTTGCGGCCAATTAATTAATGATTTACCATTTATACCCACGCCTAATATACATGTCAATTATTCATAGCTAATTCAGATTATGTCAATAGCGGACTAATTATACCAACTCAACAGATATAGCAGATAACAGATTCTTCAGATTAGGCGACTTAACGGATTTATCAGATTAAGCAAACTAGTAGATTTAGCATTTTCAATAGACTTAGCAGATGATAGATTTGGCAGATGAACAGATCTAGCAGAGTAGGCAGTAGAGCAGAACTAGCAGATTAAGCAATATAACAGAACTAGCAGATTAGGCAATGTAACATAACTAGCAAATTAGGCAAATATAACAGATTTAATCATTTCTTAAAGTTTCACAAACATATCTTGCCTAATTATAAATCTTGCCTAAGTTCACATGCATAAATAATAGTCTTGATTCACAATATTATCATATACCCCATGTTTGCATTACATTTACATAGCACAGATTTTGGTCATAATTTACCATATATCATATGTTCCCATTTTTAATAAACTTGCATAGTACAGAAGATCCATATATAGATTATACCAAATATAGCCATAGATTACTATGCATGTCATATATCCCAAAGATCCCCTACTTAGGTGTTTATTTACATAATAGATATCCTACTTCCATGTAAGTCTTTATACCTAAGCCATATTCCCTTTATCTCAAATTATATGTTCAATACAGTCTACATTTATGTCCAATTATATACCTTTTTATGTCGTGTCCACAAATCATATGTTCAATACCTTTTTATGTTATAAACATAACATGTCAAATCATCTCAGATTTATGATCTAGCTACAGACCATGTTCTTTCCTCAAATCAGTCACCTATTGGCCATGCAAAATTCATGCATCATTCATTTTACTATCCCAAACATTTTAGCGTATGTTAATCTCTTATGAGATTGGCTCAGGCTCGTGGTAGCCTGGCTATAGAACAGAAAGAGGAAAGAGGTACAGAATAGGATAAATCAAATCAGAACAGAACAGATATAACCTCAGATTCAGATTTAGAATTCATGTCACAATCAAAATTAACGTTTATAGCGGAAAATAACTGTACTTGCCTTGATTGGATTAAAGAAAGAACTTTAGTTGTTGCAGAATTGTTGCAGAAGCTTTAATCTCTAATTTGAATTGAATTGCTTAGGTTGATGTTGATTAGCTTCTAGTTTTGATTCCAGCAGAGTAGCAACGCCATTTTTATTTTTATTTAGAAAAGAGGCAGAGAAGAAGAAGAATAGAATTGTGTGTAGAGGAGGCTAGGTCTTAGGGTGTATTTATAGGTGTAGGAACTCATTTCAGCCATCAGATTAACCCTAAAACCAATCCGAACCATCAAAAATCGTCCCAGGGCTTCAAAAATGAGTTCTGGACCTAAACAGGCCGACTAGGTCGACCTGCAGGGGGGTCGACACTATAGTCGGCACCCATGGGGGAGGTCGATTCCCAGGTCGACCCCCTGGTCGACCTGGGCCCCAGGTCGACCCCCGGGTCGACCTGCCCAGTTCTGAGTTGACCGAAACCTTCTGAATCTTGTTTTGGCCATATCTTGGTCATACGGACTCCGATTTTCGAAAACTCAGACTCTATTTCGCGTATTTTTTCGAGAGGAACGCAATGGTGATGTCCATTTTACCTAATTCCTGATTCTTGAATTAATTATCCTTATTTTACTATCTTTTCCGTAACATACGCCATTATCGAACTAATTTTTCTCCTCTTCCATGTGTTAATTAATTCTCCTTATGCATCACCATTATTTACGTATCCTAAGCATATTTTCATATATTTTATTTCATTTTTAATTATACCTAAAAATGCAGGGTGTTACATTCTCCCCTCCTTAAAGGATTTCGTCCCCATAATCTTCAAGTTAAGAAGAATGTGTCCTACCATCCAATCATCCATCTACTCAATCACCAATCACAGGCATTCATTGTCCTTAAGAGATTTCTAATGCCGTATGAACATATGCAGGAAGTGTGTGTATATGTTCCTTGTCTAATGCAAAGATTAGGCGGTCCACTGATTCAGTTGACCTCCTTAATGCGAATTATGCCAGTGCCATGAGTCCAATATGTATGCAATTTTCCTACTCGATACATATCATTTCTATATGAGTGCACAACCATTCAGTCATATGCAACATCCATGTGCTGAGTCAATCATTTTGCATCCACAAAAATTGAAAATGCTCACACATCCATATGCAGTATGAGAGTGTTTTTGAGCCGATCTAGTGCCTAGTGTGTGTATATGCATCCACGGGCAACCACTAGCAACCACTTGCATCCACTTGCAACCATCAAACATAACATGTCTCAAACACATGTTTACACCCATTAGTTTTCTAAAGTTCGAAGATTCAATCAATATGATACAGTCGAATGATGGAAGCGAGTACAGATAGAACGAAGACTTGGTTCCCATTAGACATTGGTTGAGAAAATAATTCCCCAAAGTACCAACCCCAAAGACCGAAATCAATATCAGATTGACACTCAGAGGATTACCTTCTTTAGACAATGTCAAAACTGGAAATCAGAATTATTCATATATTTACGGACTACTGATATAGATCAGGTTCCCTAATGATTCTTAGGAAGCTAAGCATGATAAAATCATATCCCACAAAACCTCAGAATGTATGCGTCATACTTGGCGCCTAACACAGATATCTCTCAAAACCCAATCTCAAACAGATGAGCCATAACCCTTATGGGTCTGAGTCTACAGCGGAATTCAGAAATAATGCTAGTATTAAAGTGCAGAGTATCGATTACAAAATCAAAATACCAGAATCATAAAAAGTCATAACTCCATAATCAGATAAAGAAATTAAACCTACTATAGAAATTTTCCTACTCCTATCCTAGCCACTAGCCTCAAGAGTGTTCGCCTGCCCTCCTTGTCCTCGTCTCTTCGGGCAGTCCCTAGTGAAGTGTCCCATCTCCCCACAGTTGAAGCAAGCGCCCTTCCTTTTTCTGCAATCCTTGTTCAGATGAGTCGAGCTTCCACAAGTAAAGCACTTTTTCCCCTTCTTATCTTCAGACTTCTCATTCTTCTTTTGTGTTTCCTTTTTGGGCCCCGCTTTCTTATTCTGTGGTTCTTCCTTCTTTGTCTCTTTCGGTCCCTTGTCTTCCTCGTGCAGTAGTGCCATGTCCACCAATTTCTCGTAAGTCGCTCCCATGGGTACATGGGTCATGGCTAGGCTGTGCAGTGGCTCGTTCAATCCTTTAACAAAGCGGAGGGCCTTTTTATGCTGAGTGTTGACTAAATCCAATCCGGACCTAGCTAGTTGGTTGAACTGGTTGACGTATTCCTTGATCGTCATACTTCCTTGCTTAAGAAATAAGAACTTTTCCAGTTGTAAACTCTGTTCAGCTTGCGAGAGAAATTTTGTTTCAAACCTTGTTCTAAAATCCATCCATGTCTCAACCGACCTCTCAGCGTTAGTGACTTCCCACCAGTAGGAAGCTTCGTCTTTGAGCAGCCATACCGCCAATTGCACATTCTGCCTGTCGTCCACCTCGAAGATTACGAATAGATCCTCAGTTTCTTTGAGCCAGTTCCTCGCTTCGACGAATGATTCAGTTCCCTTGAAATCCTTTCCACCCATGGCCCTAAAATCTCTACAGATCTTTGAGAAAGCAATTGCACGAGGAGGGGGCGGAGGAGGAGGGGGATCATTTGCTGGACCTGCGGCGGCGGTCCTAGTCTCAAGATATTGACGAAACCAACAGGGTACATGAACACCCTATGGTATCTCAGATGCTTCAGACATGCTGAAACGAAAAAAAAGAAAGATTCAATACAAAAAGGACTGGAGGAAAGATATATGGCTCTTGGGGATCATGTTTTTCAAAATAAAATTTATTTTTTTGAAAATAATTCCTTTCAAAACCCTTTTTGAAAATAGTTTTTCAAAAACTTTTACCTAATCTGGTAACCTTCAGCTCTGATACCAAGTGTAACACCCCACCTCCGTTAAGGACACTCACAAAGGGAATGCCTTAACTTTGGTGGAGCATTTTAGTAAACAGAACAGAAATTTACAAGACAGATAAAAACAGTACATGAAAATTTTTAACTTTATTACAGTGGAAACAAAAATCAGTATGGTTACATCCTTTCAAATCTCAGAATTCAAGTACAAAATATCAGTCTTGTACAAAGCCTTCAGAATGCATAGTTTAAAATCATAATCCCCACAGAAGAAGACAAGCCATACTTTAAGCACTTCAAGCAGAAGAAATCCGGATCTAGCTAGAGTATTCCCTCCTTAGAAAACCGGGGGGGGGGGGGGGGGGGAAGGAAGAAAAGAGGCGAAACAACAAGGGTCAGACATAAATCTGGCAAGCCCAGTGACTTTTAGCATATGAACAGATAATAATATTATGACATGAACATAAAACTGGATGAGAGATAACTGTAACAGGCGTAGCAGATATAACAGAAGAACAGAGTGATATAAGCTATTGTTTACACTTCTCTGCACCAATACTAGTATAACAGAATTAGGTGTCACCCTAATGTCTAAACTGAAACAGAAACGGATACAGAATAATTTAAAAGAAACAGATTGCTAATAATGGGCCTTTACTACCCGATCAGAAACAGACAGAAGCAGAAACAGATTAATCCTTATGGAAACAGAATGTAGAATTAGGTGTACACTAGTAATGGGCCTTTACCACCCGAACAGACGGTACCACGCAGAAACAGACAGGTGTTACCACCCAACAGAAACAGACGGTACCAACAGAAACAGACAGAACTAAGTGTACCCTAAAACCCTACCCCAAGCGATCGGCTCCCTAATACATATATATCCTGTGTCGGCCCCACAGTAGGGTGTATCACTCCCTAAAGTGACAACCAATTGGCACAGACCTATTTACAGATGTCACGACATCTTACATCCTCAGAGGCAGACCGGGATCCATGCACGCACATGACCCGGTTGGAACGCACCATCAACACCCCTCGCCATTATCAGAATGAACCGCTTATAATTAGTTCAGTAAGCGTGCCCGGACCCTACTTACTGTTGGGTCAAAGTTTTGATACCAGAAAGGGTTACTGACTAATATAGGTCCCAAACAACAGATGACACAAGTAATTCCCCTCCTAACCTTGTGTCCCCAGACTAACAAATTTCAGCTTAACTTGTCTACAAGTTCCAGACATACAAAATTTAGATTAACTAGTTCACAGATCAGACAATCAAGTTAACAGGTTTTCAAACTAACGGACCAGATGTTTGGATTAACAGGCTTACAGATTAACTGGTTACAGATTAACTATTTACAGATTAACAGACTTACAGATTAACTGGTTACAGATTATCTAACTTTGTGTTGGGCCTACGGATTCGCGAAACGGGTTTATCAGATTCATCGGTCCAATTGGTTAAACCTTACCCAACACATTTTAGACATCATAATTATCTTAGATTTTCATTAATTAAATATTAATGCCCAAACCTCTCACATTAGACTGACAGTTTGCGGCTACTGGTTAGGCCGGTTGGTTCCGGGCAGGTTTCTGTCGCAAACTGAGTCTAACCTCGGGTTTCAAGCACGTTATGACTAACTTCTCACATTAGAACCTATTGTTTGCGACCACTGGAATATGCCGGGCGGTTCAGGGCAGAATTACGCCGCAAACTCATTCTAACCTCGAGTTAGCCATGTTTATCTTTGCGGCCAATTAATTAATGATTTACCATTTATACCCACGCCTAATATACATGTCAATTATTCATAGCTAATTCAGATTATGTCAATAGCGGACTAATTATACCAACTCAACAGATATAGCAGATAACAGATTCTTCAGATTAGGCGACTTAACGGATTTATCAGATTAAGCAAACTAGTAGATTTAGCATTTTCAACAGACTTAGCAGATGATAGATTTGGCAGATGAACAGATCTAGCAGAGTAGGCAGTAGAGCAGAACTAGCAGATTAAGCAATATAACAGAACTAGCAGATTAGGCAATGTAACACAACTAGCAAATTAGGCAAATATAACAGATTTAATCATTTCTTAAAGTTTCACAAACATATCTTGCCTAATTATAAATCTTGCCTAAGTTCACATGCATAAATAATAGTCTTGATTCACAATATTATCATATACCCCATGTTTGCATTACATTTACATAGCACAGATTATGGTCATAATTTACCATATATCATATGTTCCCATTTTTATTAAACTTGCATAGTACAGAAGATCCATATATAGATTATACCAAATATAGCCATAGATTACTATGCATGTCATATAACCCAAAGATCCCCTACTTAGGTGTTTATTTACATAATAGATATCCTACTTCCATGTAAGTCTTTAAACCTAAGCCATATTCCCTTTATCTCAAATTATATGTTTAATACAGTCTACATTTATGTCCAATTATATACCTTTTTCTGTCGTGTCCACAAATCATATGTTCAATACCTTTTTATGTTATAAACATAACATGTCAAATCATCTCAGATTTATGTTCTAGCTACAGTCCATGTTCTTTCCTCAAATCAGTCACCTATTGGCCATGCAAAATTCATGCATCATTCATTTTACTATCCCAAACATTTTAGCGTATGTTAATCTCTTATGAGATTGGCTCAGGCTCGTGGTAGCCTGGCTATAGAACAGAAAGAGGAAAGAGGTACAGAATAAGATAAATCAAATCTGAACAGAACAGATATAACCTCAGATTCAAATTTAGAATTCATGTCACAATCAAAATTAACGTTTATAGCGGAAAATAACTGTACTTGCCTTGATTGGATTAAAGAAAGAACTTTAGTTGTTGCAGAATTGTTGCAGAAGCTTTAATCTCTAATTTGAATTGAATTGCTTAGGTTGATGTTGATTAGCTTCTAGTTTTGATTCCAGCAGAGTAGCGACGCCATTTTTATTTATATTTAGAACAGAGGCAGAGAAGAAGAAGAATAGAATTGTGTGTAGAGGAGGCTAGGTCTTAGGGTGTATTTATAGGTGTAGGAACTCATTTCAGCCATCAGATTAACCCTAAAACCAATCCGGACCATCAAAAATCGTCCCAGGGCTTCAAAAATGCGTTCTGGACCAAAACAGTCCGACCAGGTCGACCTATAGGGGGGGTCGACACTATAGTCGACCCCCATGGGGGAGGTCGACTCCCAGGTCGACCCCCTGGTCGACCCCCGGGTCGACCTGCCCAGTTCTGAGCTGACCGAAACCTTCTGAATCTTGTTTTGGCCATATCTTGGTCATACGGACTCCGATTTTCGAAAACTCGGACTCTATTTCGCGTATTTTTTCGAGAGGAACGCAATGGTGATGTCCATTTTACCTAATTCCTGATTCTTGAATTAGTTATCCTTATTTTACTATCTTTTCCGTAACATACGCCATTATCGAACTAATTTTTCTCCTCTTCCATGTGTTAATTAATTCTCCTTATGCATCACCATTATTTACGTATCCTAAGCATATTTTCATATATTTTATTTCATTTTTAATTATACCTAAAAATGCGGGGTGTTACATTAATATTATTTAAAATTGAAAATTTTAATTTCTGCCACATTTTCTAACCAGTTTATTTGAAATAAAAATTTTAAATTAGCTTAGATTTTCCGGGTCGTTACAATAAACTCCAGGTTAGTCATGTGACTGGTGTGAGAACTAAAAACAGTTATTTATCTTTATTTTAAAGTTCGGTAAATCAAGGGACCACGTCGTATAATACGGAACGGGTTTTTACCCCAAGAATACCAGTGCATATAACAAAACAGCGCAATTCTAAAATAAATACAATGAAGCTATTATAAGACCCTGGTCCTATCACACAATGCAACACAAACCGGAGGATAGGGTTTTTACCTTATAATAGCTAAAGAATGCTTGATACGTTTAAAACAGATTTTTTAATCTTTTATTATTACTATAAGTGAAGAAAACAACTTCAAATATAAATGTATCAATCATAGGCGGCATGGGTACCATATATTATGTCGCCAATACTAGGCTATACAATCATAATCGCAAAATCACGTATTGGAAATTGGATTTCCGTCTGTGAACCGAGGCTAGGGGCAAGATCCTCCACCGATTCGAGACGCTCTAGTACGTGTCTCAGGCAAGCGCGCAGACAAGCCTTGAAGCCACAGTGTCGGTCCAACGATGTGGATTAAACGAAGTCCTGAACATGCATTTCCCCGCCCTATGGGGCGTAACTCTGGTCCGTCTGCCGACCAGAAAGTATCGGTCGAAACCGATATAACCGAGGCGCCTCGCAACAGCAACAACCACACAGGTGAAAAGTATATAAATGTCAGCCAGTTTAAGCAACGACACCACCTCTAACTAGAAGAAAACGCATGTCCTCCCTGGATCCTTTCTCCCGTTTTTGGTTCACACCGGGGTGTGAGGCTCGCGAATCTACGTTACACAAGACTCTGCTTTTCAACAGGAGCCTTGATCATTTGCATCCTAGCATGCCATACAGGCAAACCACTCTATGCAACCGATATTAGTCACACAGAATGAAATCCAATGTCAGACACACAGTTCATTTACAAGTTCGTTCTGGGTCTGAACGAAACCGGAGGCACTTTCCTCGCATATCCGTCGATCTCCAAGTACGTCTGGACGATCACCAACTGATTCCCTCCTCTTGGGTATACAGCCCAATCAAGATAATCAGTAACCACCCAAATGATGTGAAGACCCTTGGTCTTCAACCACCGTCTTCATCTTCGACGTATCATCGAATCGGTTATTTAGAATGGGTATAAACCCAGCCTTTCCGAATAACACGTGTATATAATAAACAAATGTTACACAAACACAACATACGCCTCATTCCAATTCAGAATAGTCTTTTATTCAAATATTCACACTCTTAGGGAAAGGTTCCCATTAATTCTATCAAAGATAAATTCTTTTAAAATTTATTCTTTAATTTTCCTTTGGATATCATTTCAAACCATGTTAAGGTTTTCCAAACTAGTCGGGATTAGCGAACCACACCGGAGTAATTATTTATTTTATTTCCCAATCCCAACCTATTTATCCCATGGAGTAAAACTGGTAATACTCCATATCTAACACCACGGTGTTATCGGTAAAATTAATTACCATTTCACGTTCAAATCTAGTTAAAGATTTAACTATCGCTTGAAGCAAAACTGGTGATACTCCATTCTCGACCATTTCAATTTAATTAAAGATTCATGAAAACTCCACTTAGTTTTAATCTTTAACTGGATTAAAGAACCGATGTCATGTAAAACACGATCCACGATAAACCCAAAATCACATCCCATTGTTAATCGGGTTAAAGAACAAGTGTTATTTAAAACACCGTTCACGATAACCCCAAAAATCAATTTAAATTCAATTTCCAATTAAATACTAATTAACTGGACAATTTCACAAAATCTTAATTAAAAGATTTATTCTTTTCTAAACTGAGTTCAGGAACAGTGTTATTTAAGACACTGATCACGAGGAACCCAAAATCCAATTCGATATTAAGTATAAGGCTCTGAATAGAAAATATATCGGCTTATATTCAATATCGAATTCTGAAACCAACAAATATCGTACTGGAAATAACGATATAAAATATATCTTTCAAATTTCCATAACAATACTTGTATAATCACGAAATCCAACACCGAAATATTCCGAAGATAATTTCGATTCAAATCCATTCCAATTCACATATCGGAAATTATGGTTATTTTTAAAACCCCTTCTCAGTCCCATTTATTTCTTTAAAAATAATTGGACTCTAATTCTAGTTAATAACTAGTTCAATTCGATAAAAAACTATTTTTATCTTTTCAAATATTGAGTTTTTCATCCCAATTTTTCCCAAATCATTTATTATGATTTTACACAAATTATTAATATTTTTAATAATTTTATCAAGGCCCGTACAGTCAATTTCCATCAATGGTCGTCGAACTGCACTTACAGCGACCTTTTCCAAATTTGATTTGGACATAATTCCAAATCCAACCGTTAGATTTCAAATTACCTACATTCGCTAGAAAGCTCTTTACGATATGAACCCAACGGTTCCGGTTTTAGGAGAATCCGACGGTCGGATCTCCCGTAATATCCAATCGAAGTCAATGGTCGAAATTCGCGAACGGCCACGGCGCGGCGCGTTCTATTCAGGCCATTAATATATATATATATATATATATATATTATATATTTCGTTCAAACGTATTTTTTAAATTCGTTTTAAAACGATTCTCACTTTCAGTTCAATTTTAAATCAAAATTGAATATTCAATATCATTTTATATAAATGATGATTTTTTCAAAATATTTGATTTTGAATTTTTTTCTTATCTATATTCATTATAAAAACGAATATAATCGATATAAATATCGTTCGCGTCAAAATAGCGCAGATCTAATCAACACGGCTTTTATATATTTCAATAACCCCGTTATTCTACTCAACACATGAATATATATTTTATTTTCAACACATGAATATATATTTTATTTTCAACGCATGAATATATATTTTATTTCAAATTGGAATGAGACCCAATCAATTACCATATAACGTTAATTATATGGATTCCATACAACACATGTATATAACAGCAACGACAAATAATCAACCATCATCCAACGTGCACGACACAACTGTCTATCAACCTATCGATCGACATACAACTAACTACTGGGACTAGTGTACGTCAAATATAATCCCAATACCCGTGTGCAGTTTCTCATCAACAAACATAGATTTTATTTGTGAAGTTGGGCGACATGTAAAATTTATCGTCCCAATCAATATCAGTCAAATCAGTGTACATAAACAAATCGTCTGATTTGTAAATGAATATTTATTTCAACACTTGTCTATTTTTAACAGTTCATATATATATAATAAAAATGTGATTTTTATTGTTCAAATAATTTATTCAACACACGAATATTTTCTTCAGTTCAGCTATATAATAAGAATTATATTTTTATTATTCAAATATTTTTACACAGTCCATTTCACATCACAAACAATTTCAACCACACAATACAATCAAACAAACAATTCGTCCATGGTTTGTGGACGACGGGGAACAGATCAGATATGCAGTTATACAATAAATAACTGTACAGAAAATATTTTAGTGAGAAATTCCCACGTTGGGATCCACTCCGTCAGTTTTATCTGAATTTCTGAACAATTTGAATTTGTCTGAATTTCTAATTTTCTCCGTTTCAGCTCTGGTCAGTTCTAAATTGTAGAGTTCGCCGACACAAGTTCAACGCAACTGACCGCTCGTCTTTTCGATCTCGTATGAAGAAGTTACAAAATTATTTGCGTTCATTACAAAAATGAAATAATTAAATATTTAATTAATTGTTAATTACTTGGGTTAAGGGCCTTAACCCATCTCTTCTTCGTCACTACCTGGTGCTAAATCAAACCCACCATCGTATCTTAGGGCTTCACGTTTCTCAAAAACCACGGCACCTGAGACTAATCGATTGCTGCCACTTCGAAGCGCTTGGCCCCCACCACCTCCGCCTGGAAGCGCCGGCACTTCGGTGGTCCCCACACGTCAGAAAAGGGGTGCGAACGGGATGGGTTTGCACTGGAAATTCGAGCAATCCAAGACGAAATCGCAGATCACCACCGTTGAATATATTCATCTCATCTAGATCTTCGTTTTCCATTTGAAAATTTATGAAACCATTGAACGAGGAGGGAGATCGGAATGGATTAATCTGGGAACACAATCGCCGTTCGGTTTGGGAATAGCGGCGGCTGAGTGAAAGTGGATTAGGGTTTGATTTGATTGGCCCAAATATATATATTATTATTATTATTATTTAATTTCCAAAAATAGCAGTTAACCGATACGAACTCCAAATCAAACCCAACGACCATCACCCCTAGCTAAATACCCCCATTCCGAACACAATGGGATATGTTTCGTAAGCCAATTCCATCATTTCAATCAGTTTTCATTTAAATTAACATTTAAATCATTATATTGAATCTTAAACGTACATTTCAATTTACTGGGGTCACATACGGACCCCAAAAATTCAAAAAAATTTATTTCTAGCTTTGTATTAATGATACGGTTCTAACAAAACTAGTTTCGTCAAATTCTGAGACCGTTTGAAAAATGGTCATTTTCCAGTCGATTAAATTCAACTGAAATTGGTCAAACACGTTTTCTTCTGCCATGCTCACATACTGATTCAGAATATTATGAATTTTGAAACCTAGCAATAATTTGACGTATCGGATCCATCAAAAGTGGTTTCGTCGAATTCCGAGGTCGTTTGCAAAATTTCCATTTTTAAGGGCCTTTATATATATTAAAATATATATAAATTCCACAGCAACTTTTCTGAATTTTAAACTGGGCATATCTTTCCACCTCTAAAGAGAAATCTCAGTTTCTCAGCTTCGTTAGAAAGATATGATCAAACAGATTCGAATATTTCTTGTTTCGTTCAATTCCGACTTATTTGAATTTTGTATATTCACTTGAAATTCGAAATCGAATTTTCGAACTGCCGCGCCATTTCAGGCTCGTTATATAATTAAAATAAATTTATTCGTTTTAACTTCGATTTAAATAAATTTTTCGTCGTTATTATTTGAAATATTTCATTTTAAATAATCAAAATTCATTAAAATCGCCAAAATAAAAATTTTAAATTGGCTCAGAATTTCCGGGTTGTTACATTAACCGTATTAAAAACTTATATCGCGCCTAACTTTATTATATGATAACAGAATTAGACGGAAATGGATACGTTATGATCATCGTGACGAAGTCTACTTTGAGGAACCGATTTCGCTAAAAAAATGATCTATTGGAAATTCATGATAAAACCAAATGAGGTTGATTTTAACGGAAATAAATGCAGAACCGTTAACCGCGAAACAAGGTGAGCAAACTCACTGACTCTGACTCGTTTATATTTTTATATAAACGAGTTTTTATATTTATTTTATACTTTGTGATGGTTGCTTGGTTGAATAGTTGATAAAATTGGTCGATATGATTACATCATTAATCGATTATTAGTTCCGATATTTCATATTGATGTGAAAAAATATTATTGATGTTAATTAACATCTGTGGATGCATGGAAACAGGTTGGAGGGACCCAACTGGGTTCCTCAATATTTATATTACTATTTTTCCTTGATTTTGATGTGTGGTGTGATTTATATATTCAGTGATTGACTTTGTTTGTTGGTTTACCCTGGCCCTAGAACTTGGTATTTTAGATACCGAAAATATTTTCAAATATAGAAAAATAAATTTGAGTTTTAAAAAGCAAATTTAGTTCCAAAAATAGAAACCTAATTTCGAATAGAATTCGAAATAGAAACCTGTTCAAATGTATGAACTAGGAGGTTGTTATAATCGAGAATTTAAATTAATTGAATTATTTATCATTGGTTACATTGAATAGAAATTTAAATTTGAATTTTTATAGAAATGTGAAAGTCGGTTTCTAAACCAATATTGGAAAGGAGATTTAAACTTAACAATTTTAAGGAAATCTTTACGAGATTTTGAATGATTGAAATAAAAAGAAATGAGATTATAAATGTTTGAAATAAATAATGAGATTTTCTATGGACAAATTTTAATAGAAATTATAGATGAAATTGGACTTGAAATGATAAAATCAAATGGATTTGATGTATTACCGGTTAAAGGGAATAATGGTTAAAGAAAATATGTTGCAAACGAGATATCTAAAAGAAATTTAGATTTGAAATATGAAATCGAATTGAAATTTGAATAAGGGAAATGGATAATCGTTTAAAATGAAAACGATGAGTTTTATTCCAACATTTGGAATATAAATTGTAATAAATGTTTTGTAAATTCTAGATAGCGATTTTAACGCTACCGTTATAATAAGTGTTGGTAAATTCTAGACAGCGATTTTAACGCTGCTGTTATAAAAGATGTTTTGTAAATCGTAACAGCGATCTTAACGCTATTGTTATAAAAATGTTCTATAATTCTAGACAATGGTTGTAAAGCTATTGTTAAAAGCAATGTTTTATAAATCAAATATTTGGAGATAGCAATTATAACGCTACCGTTATAATCAATATTTTTATGTAAAGGAGGTGTGTTCTTAGATCGAATCGGAGAGTCGCGTAAGCGATGGGTTGTTTAAAATTGTGAGCTTTGACTATTTCAAAGTTGAGAATGTGGTTCAATTAAGGTCTGAGAGGTAAATATACCCCAACTTGATTGACTTCATGATCGATGGAGGAATGGTTAAGGTTCGTTGGTGAAACCTGGTTAAGCAAGATGGTTAGCTAAAAAATGATTAGTGGGTTGAGTTATAATAATGATGTTTTATAACATCGCGTTAATTTGAAATGTTTTTCCCAAATAAAAGGAGAGATATTTTCTACACCTAGGAAATGAAATGAATTGGTCAACGAGGAATTAAGAGACAGGAATTGGAAATAATAATTTAATAAGGAATTAAATTAAAAAAGGGCCCAGTGTTGTTTGATGCTTGATCGGTAGAAATTTCCAATTTGAAATAGGACCGTTGATTATATGGATGTTTCTTTGATAGTTAAATCACCGGCTATCAAAGTTTTTGATTTATTTTATACCCCTTTGTCAATATGGAGAGACCGGGATCAGATTTAATATCTGAAAACCACTATGTATTGGTATAAGCCTTATGAATCAACTTATGTTGAAGATAATTGAAGACGGAGAAAAATGCAAGGGCTGTTCTGTTAATCCTAGGTAGAAATTACCCAAGATGGATTTATAGGATAGTGCCTTCGGTTTGTCCAGACCCAGGACAACTTGTATGGATGAGTGTCTGACAGAGTATTTCCAAATGGATTACGTACGTTGGTGCCTTCAAACGTACAAATTTGGTGACCTAGAAGGGAAACTTCTTTACCCTAACAATCTGAGTATTTTTGCGGGAATCAATTAGTGATTTCCGATGGATCTGACGATGAGGCATTCAAAGTGAATGGTGGTCAGATGTTCTGGAATCAAACCTCAAGCCTCACAACCCGGAATCTGACAAAAATCGGGCAGGCAGCATGGCTATGTGGGTTGCACCCATTAGGATGTATAATCACCTATCTAGAGAAATTCCATTTGTTCTTTAATCTATCGATGTTGTCCCTTTCAGGAAACGGTTGCTGATGCCAACCGTTGGTGATATATATTCGATACACTCAAGAGAAACGAGTGGTCGGTCATGTGTGGGCCAGGTTGCAAGATGTTCTTGTTGAACCCAGTGTATTCGTCTCTAGAGATATACTATCGGCAGGTGGTCCTTGTCATGTTGGAAATCCAATCTCCAATAAGCGCCTTGCGGTTTTTGATTTTATATTATATAGGGAGCGTGAGGTGCAAGCGTTCCGCTAGATTCTATTTATTTGATGTAGACATTATTATAATATAACGGGATTTGATATCAAAAATATTTTGGTTATCGTAAGGTAAAAACCATCCGTGTTTATGTGTGGATCGGTCTTACGATTATCATTTCTTTTGAAAGGATTTTTGAAAGTTAAACAAATGGTTGGAGTTTACTCACACCAGTCCCATGACTGACCCAGAGTTCATTTTGTTTTGTTTTCCCTAACTCTTGGGTGCCCAAATTTGTACGGGCAGTCCAGTAGTTGGGATTTTTCAGATTCACTTGGAGGAGCTCGAAGCAGGAAGCTTCACCATTTAGCTATAGACTATCATATTTTCCGCCGTGTATGTTGTTGTATCTGGAAACAGGAGTTTATAACTGTTCCAGGAATAACTGTTGTGCTCTGATGATGGTATGTATATACAGTTACTGTTAGGGTATTTCAAAAGTTATGTTATTTAATATATTTTATTCGTTCCGCTGTGAGTTTGTGATCGTCGTTTTCTTCTATTCTAATATTTCTTTCTTTCTATTTCTCATCCTCCAACTTCTTTCTTATAATGATTCGTATTTCAGTGTCATTTGGGTTGGACATGTGGTGTTATTAGTCGATCCAAAGGGTACGGAAATTCGGGTCATTACAGCTTATTACAACAATTTACATCAGAGTACAAGAATATACAGAGTATGAATAAATACTACACATTTCACAAAATATCAGAGATTTAAATAAATTATTGCAGCGGAAAATAATACAAAACACAACTGAATAAAATATGCGGATACAGAGCTTTCCAAGTATCATTCCAGTTGTAAATCAGGATCCTGTGAATATAAATCTACAAAACCAAAACTACTAGCTGCCCGTGCAGAAAATAAGGGCACCCAGAGTTTAGGTTAAAACAATAAACTCTAGGTCAGTCATGTGACTGGTGTGAGAACTAAAACAGTTATTAATCTTTATTTTTAAAGTTAGGTAAATCAAGGGACCACGCCGTACAACACGGAACGTGTTTTTACCCCAAGAATACCAGTGCATAAACAAACAGCGCAATGCTAAATAAAGAACAATGAAGCTGTTACAAGACCCAGGTACCATCACACAATGCAACGCAAGCCGGAGGATAAGGTTTTACCTTATAACAGCCAAATAATGCTTCATACGTGATTTTTTTTTTAATTACTATAAGTGAAGAAAACAACTTCAAATATAAACGTATCAATCATAGACGACATGAATGTCCCATACCACTATGCCGCCAATACTAGGCTCTACAATCATAACCAGAAAATGTCGTATTGGAAATTGGGTTATCATTTATGGTATGAACCGAGGCTAAAGATAGTCCTCTACCGATTTCGAGACTGTCTAGTCCGAGTCTCAGGCCAGTACTCAGTCAAGCCTTGGAGCAACAAGGTCGGTCCACCGATGTGGATTAAAATTCCTGAACACTGCGTGTCCCCGCCCTATAGGGTGTAAGTGAGCCAACTAATGACTCCATCAGTTCGAGAACGACCGATATATCCGAAGGGCCTCACAACAGCAACAACCACATAGGTGAAAATAATATAAATGTCAGCCAGTTTAAGCACCGTCACCACCTCTAACTAGAAGAAAATGCATGTCCTCCCTGAAGTCCTCTTCCTGTTTTTGGTTTATATCGGGTGAGAAACTCGCGAATTAAACGCTACACAAAGCTACGCCACACAGGCCGTGCTTTGATCATCAACCACAAGACCCTGCTTTTCAACTGAAGCCTTGATCATTTGCCACTTAGGCATGCCACACAGGCAATTCACTCCATGCTTTTGATTTCTATCGATATATAACCTCTGAGCTTGTACGTCTCAAAGAAGGGCGTTAGGCAAGAGAATAAATTCTCCGCCACTAAACAGATATATATTTAATAGAAATCTATCACATAGAATAAAATCCAATGTCAGACACACAATCCATACAAGTTCGTTCTGGGTCTGAACGAAACTGGAGGCACTTTCCTCGCATATCCGTCGATTTCCAAGTACGTCTGGACGATCACCAACTGATTCCCCCCTCTTGGGTGTACAGCCCAATCAGGATCATCAGTAATTATCCAAATGATGTGAAGACCTCCGGTCTTCAACCACCGTCTTCATCTTCGACTTATCGTCGTATCAGCTATTTAGAATGGGATAAACCCGGTCTTTCTGAATAACTCGCGTATATGATAAACAAATGTTACACAAACACAACATACGCCTCATTCCAATTCAGAATATTCTTTTATTTAAATATTCACATTCTTAGGGAAAGGTTCCCATTAATTTTATCAAAGAAAAATTCTTTTAAATTTATTCTTTATTCTTCCGTTGGGTATCATTTCAAACCATTTTAAAGTTTTCCAAACTAGTCGGGATTAGCGATCCTTACCGAAGTAATCATTTATTTAATTTCCCAATCCCAACCTATTGATCCCCGGGAGCAAAACTAGTAATACTCCATATCTAACACCACGGTGTTATCGGTAAAATTAATTACCATTTCACGTTCAAATCTAGTTAAAGATTTAACTATCGCTTGGAGCAAAACTGGTGATACTCCGTTCTCGGCCATTTCAATCTAATTAAAGATTAGTTAAAACTCCACTTAGTTTTAATCTTTAACTGGGTTAAAGAACCGATGTCATTTAAAACACGGTTCACTATAAACCTAAAATCACATTCTATTGTTAATCGGGTTAAAGAACTAATGTTATTTAAAACACCGTTCACGATAAACCCAAAAATCAATTTCAATTCAATTCTAATTAAACTCTAATTAATCGGACAATTTCACTAAATCTTAATTAAAAGATTGCTTCTTTTCTAAACTGGGTTCAAGAACAGTGTTATTTAAGACACCATTCAAGACGAACCCAAAATCCCATTTCATATTAAATACAAGGCTCTAAATAGAAAATATATCAGCTTATATTCAATATCAAATTCTGAAACCAACAGATATCGTATTAGAAATAACGATATTAATATATCTTTCAAATTTCCACAACCATATCTGTATAGTCACGAAATCCATCATCGAAATATTCCGAAGATAATTTTGATTCAAATCCATTCCAATACGTATATTGGAAATTCTGATTTTTTTTAAAACCACTTCAAATCCAATTTATTCATTCAAAAATATTGGATTATAATTCTAGTTCATTTCGATAAAAATATATTTTTATCCTTTCAAATAGGGAATTTTTCATCCCAGTTCTTTCCAATTCAAATATTATGATTTTACACAGATTATAGATATTTTTAATAATTTTACCCAGGCCCGTACAGTCGATTTCCAATAACGGTCGTCGAACTGCACTTACAGTGAATTTTTCTAAATTTGATTAGGATGTATCTCCAAATCCAACCGTTAGATTTCAAATCTCTAATATTCGTTGGAAAGCTCTTTTCGATGCGAACCCAACGGTTCCAGTTTTAGGAGAATCCGACTGTCGGATCTCCCGTAACGTCAATTCGAAGTCAATTGTCGAAATTCGCGAACTACCGCGGCGCGGTGCGTTCTATTCAGGCCATTTAATATATATATTATATATATTTCGTCGATTTCAATTCTTTACGTATTTTATAAATCGTTTTCAAAACGATTTCAACTTCGTATTCAATTTTAAATCAAAATTGAATATTCCATATCATCAATATATATAATGATAATATTTTCAAAATATTAGATTCTGAAATAACTTCCTTTTCTATATTCATTATAAAAACGAATATAATCGATATAGATATCGTTCGCGTCAAAATGGCGCAAATCTAATCAACACGGCTTTATATATTTCAATAACTTCGTTATTCTATTCAACAAATGAATATATATTTTTCCAATACATGAATATATATTTTGTTTCAACACATGAATAGTTTCAACCCATGAGTATTCTCAACACATAAGTACTGTCAACAGATGACTATTTTTGTTATTTAATATATTTGATAAAATTGTGATTTTTATCGTTTAGAGATTTTTACTCAACACATGAATTTTCTTTTATTCAACACATGAATTTCTTTTATTCAACACATCAATATATAATTTATTCAACACATGAATCTTTATTTTATTTTCTAAATTGGAATGACACCGAATAAATTACCATATAATGTTATTTATATGGATTCCATACAACACATGTATATAATAGCAACGATAAATAATCAACCATCATCCAAAGTGCACAACACAACTGTTTGTCAACCTATCGATCGACATACAACTATACAATTTGGACTTGTATACGCTAAATATCATCCCAATACCCGTGTGGAGTTTCAAATCAACAAACACATATTTTATTTGTGCAGTTGGGTGACGTGTAAAATTTATCGTCCCAATCAATATCAGTCAAATCAGTGTACATAAACAAATCGTCCGATTTGTAAATGAATATTTCATTTTATTCACACACACGTTAAAAATTATATTTTTTAACGATAAAATATTTTATTCAACCAATGAGTATTCTATTCAGTTCATTTATTCAATAAAATGATCTTTTTATTTTTCTAACTTATTTTAGAAAATTTCGGGGGCATAACGGCACGATACTAGAAACGGGACAAGGCCTAGCCTTATCCCCAGTCTAATAATGACCTACGCCATACACTTACAAATCTAATCAATTCCATTTCACCCAAACAACCAAATTCAAACAAATAATCAAACCAACTACACAACCAAGCAAACAAGTCGTCCATGGTCTGTGGACGACGGGTGCCGGTTGCTGCTAAGCACCGTCAGCATCCTAGTATATATATTTTACTAGAAATAAAATTTGAGTGAGAAGTTCTCACTAAGAGCTAAACCAAACGCCGCGACTCTTCATATGTAGGAAATCTTCGCCGTGTTTTATTCATCGCATGCATAATCTGAAAATCATATTTTTATCGAATTAAAAGTTATTTCATATATACGATAAAAATACCAGCTTTATCTAATCTAAAGATATTTCTTTTATACGATGAAGAAATCATATTTTTCTATAACGATACTTACATATAAAGAAATCATATATGTATTTTTTTCTACCGCTACTTCATTATAATTTTTTTTATTTTTATAACGCCCTTTATATAATAAAAATTATATTTTTAGACCACTAAAAATTATATTTTTATTTGCTTATACATATGATAAAAATCAACTCTTTGTCGCCTTCACAAGAATAAAAATCAATTCTTGATTATCTCTTCTTACATAAAAAATCTAATTTTTATCGCTTCGTTACATATATAAAAATCAAAATTTTCTATTGTTAAAAATCATATTTTTCTTATCATAAAAATATGGTCTTTTCATTTATAAAAATATCATCTTTATATTTATAAAAATAAAATCTTTTCTATGTAAAAAGAAAAAAATAGGATCTTTCCTATGTTAAAAATATGATCTTTTCTTACTTAAAAATGTCTTCTTTTCCTATATACAAATCTATGCTTTTCCTATTATAAAAATCATTTCTTTTCAAATTAAAAATCAAAGTATTTCAATAAATTAAAAATCAAGTTTTTTTAATCAACAAAAGAAATCAGTTTTTATATCTAAAGAAATCTGGTTTTTTTCCTTTTCTTTTTGAACTAAGGAAATCAGTTAAAAAAAAACCTAAACACTTACAGCTTAAATCGAAGGAGGAGGTTCCAGGCCGGCCTTGGTGCGTCGGGGGTGGTCAGGTGAAGGAGTGGCAATCGGAGCAGGGGGTCGCGGCGTTAAGAAGTGGCTGCGTCGGGTTTCTGGTCCTTAATTTGGGCGTTGGAGGGGTCTCGTTCGAATTGGGAGGGGAGGAGAGAGGCGTGGGGGTGCTGTCGATGTGGGAGAGGTGGCGCGGCGAATTCCGGTGGGAGGTGGGGTAATCGATCAACTGGATTGAGCGGTCTTCGTTTTTTTTATTTACTTCAGTTAATCGATCGTGAGCGGGAGAAAGGTGTACAAGGGGTGAGTATATGAAGGGTGTTGACTTCTAAAAAATATATATTATTATTTAATTTCCAAAGAGCAACTTTTTATCTTGCACTCGAAATCGAACCCAACAACTGTCGCCTCTAGCGTAATACCCCCATTCCGAACACAATGGGATATGTTTTGTAAGTCGATTCGATCGTTTCGATTAGTTTTCGTTAAAATCACAATATAAATCTTTATATATTCAATTTAAATGCACATTTTAAATTACCGGGGCCACATACGGACTCTAAAAATTCCAAAAAAGTTATTTCCAGCTTCGTATTGACGATATGGTCCTAACAAAACTATTTCGTCAAATTCTGAGACCGTTTGAAAAATGGCCATTTTCTAGTCAATTAAATTCAACTAAAACTGGTCAAATGCGTTTTCTTTTGCCACGCTCACATATTGATTCAGAAAATTACGAATTTTGGAATCCAGCAATAACTTGACGTCCCGGATCCAACAAAAGTGGTTTCGTCGAAAACCGAGGTCGTTTGCAAAATTTCCATTTTTAAGAGCCTTATATATATTAAAATATATATAAATTCCATAGCGACTTTTCTGAATTTTAAACTGGACATATCTTTCAACTTCTAAAGTGAAATCTCAGTTTCTTAATTTCTTTGCAAGATATTGTTAAACAGATTCAAATATTTATTGTTTCGTTCAATTCTGCCTTATATTGAATTATGTATATTCATTTGAAATTCGAAATCGAATTTTCGAACTGCCGCACCATTTCAGGCTCGTTATTTAATTAAAATAAATTTATTCGTTTTAACTTCGTTGAAAATAAATTTACCATCGTTATTATTTAAAATAATCATTTTAAATAATCAAAATTCATTAGAATCGCCAAAATAAAATTTTTAAATTGGCTCAGAATTTCCGGGTCGTTACATTATATACATTTTTATCCGGCATTCAACCTTTTTCTATTCCATTTGTTGCCCTATCCGCATAAACAGATGCATTTCCCTTTGATCTCCAATCAATTTATTCTCCAACCCAATCATTCGTTTCTACCCAAATTAGACTCCCTTTCAAACTCCAGTTCTGATTCCAATTCCAAATTCTCATCCAATTTCCTCTTAACTGGCTTTAACTAAATTTCAAATTTACTTAACTTATTGTTAAGTTAAATTCTAATTTATTTATTAAGTTTTCCCATTTCAATATATTTAACTTTAAATGTCAGAATCTAAATTCCTGGGTTTCTATTTCAAACTAGTTTGAAATCATATATTTATTCAAAACATTAAATTTCTAAACACTTATTTCCTCAAACAACTCAAAACAAAACCTTGGGTGGTAACCCGTCACTTGGAAACTCGAAAATGAATACTGATAATGTGGCCCTCATCATCAGAATCTATTTTCCAGTGGTCAAAGTGAGTTCAATACTATATTACTTTCAAAAGTCATATTCAGATACTTTTATTTGAAATTTACTTCAAAAAATATCTTTTAGAAACTTAGATAATATTTCAAAATTTCTCCAAGATCTTAAAATTCCATATATTTAATCCAAACATTATTTCCAACTCTTTTCCAAGTTTCCAGAGTTTTAATTCCAATTCTGGATTTAAATTTAGATTTAATCCATTAAATTTCACAAATTACATTATACAAGTTCTGATGGGTTATTTACGTACCTATCTTAACCATAATCTTATTCGATCATAATAATAACGAATATATCCCATATATTAAATAATTCCAATAATATATACTTTCTTTTATATCAAAATATATTTTGGGTAAAATAATTTTATTTACCCAGCTTTTCAAAACATACTGTGCTGAGTTACTCTGTTCAAGAGTTTAGAAACACCTATCGATACAGTTTGCAATCCAGTATCGACCAGAATTAATAAACCACTCGCCAAACCAATCAACACAATATAAAACAGTTTTTATATCAATTTACAAATACGCCCTCATATATATACACAAACTATATCTATGGTGTTTCTAACCCCATCTCTATTGAGTTACACCACAGAGCCAAGTTAATCCATTAACCTTCAGCTCTGATACCAACTGTAACGACCCGAAAATCCATACCAATTTGAGCTGACTAATATCCTACATATTCAACTCAAAGTGCATGAAAATTCAGATCATTAATAGAAAGAAATTAGAGGATGAGATAGAAAAGATAGAACAGAAGAAGAGGAAGAATACAGCTGAACATAATCAGAGTAAATACGAATCTCACAGCGGAACGAATAAAATATATTATATAACATATCTTTGAAATACAAATCTGTTTTGTACATCAATACCATATCAGAGTACAACATAACATTTGATACAGCGGAAATAACCTTAAATAACCAAGAGTGAAGACTCCTGCTTCAAGCTCCTTCAAGTGTATCTGTAAAGCTTGAAACACTTGACTGCCCGTACAAATTTGGGCACCCAAGAGTTTTGGGAAAAACAAACAAAATAAACTCTGGGTCAGTCATGGGACTGGTGTGAGTAAATTCCAACCACACAGTTTAACTTTGAAAATCCTTTTGAAACAGAAGGATAATAGTAAGACCAACCCACACATAAACATAGACGGTTTTTACCTTACTATAACCCAAAAATATTTTGATATCAAAATCCAGTGATATATAATAATGTCTAATCAAGTAAGTAACCAAATAGTAGAACGCTTACATCTCACGCTCTACATACATAGTATAAAATCAAAAACCGCATGGCGCTTATTGGAGATTGGATTCCAACTATTTCAAGGTATAGGACCACCTGCCGATGATGTATCTCTAGAGGCGAATACACTGGGTTCAACTAGAATGTCTTGCAACCCGACCCACACATGACCGACCACTCATTTCGCTTGAGTGTATCGAATGTATATCACCAACGATTGGGCTCACACCATCGTTTCCCGAAAAGGGACAACATCGAAATAGATTAACGAAGTAAAATGAATTTCTCAAGATAGGTGATTATACACCCTAATGGGAGCGACCCACATAACCATGCTGCCTGCCCAATTTTTGTCATTTCCCGGTTGCAAAGCTTCAGGCTACGTCTATCTTTAAGAACATCTGGCCACCACACACTTTTAATGCCACATCGTCAAACCCGTCAAATCACTAGTTGATCTTCCCAAAAATATTACGGGTATAAAAGCTAAGAGAAACGAATTTCTCCGCCACCAGACGTAATATCTTGAAAGGATCGTCTTATGTGACCGTTAGGAATACTCTGTCAGACATTTGTCCATACAAGTTGTCCTGGGACTGGACAAATATAACAGCTCTTTGAATTTCACTCTGTCTTCGATTATCTTCAGCATAATCTCATTCGCAACGCCTATGCCTATACAGAGTGGTTTTGGGATATTAAATCCAACCGGTCTCTCCGTATCGACAACGATGGTAAAAATCTTTGATAACCGATGTTTTAACTATCAAAGGAAAAATAAACATCCATCAAACAATTTCACAATCATTGGTCCTTTCTATTTAACATTAATTTTCCAGTTTCTAATATATATATTATATGTATATATATATATTCTATTCAATATTCAAATCTCATTTCTTATACGATCCGAACAATGTCGAACCACATATTATATCATTATATAAACTCAAATTCTGTTATCAATTTCAACTTGAAGATTTCCTTTCAATATGGAAAATATATTAAATCTCTATTATTCATCTTTGTTCCCAAGACAATATAACACTTCTACGCTTCTTTGGGAAGGCACCGTTACTTGCTCATTACTTAGAATAAGTGGATTTCAAACCAAATTGTTTTCATTCCCTAGGGAGTAATGCTATATATATAAATCACGCTTAAGCTTGGTTAATAGCGCTAATTTATCGTTATAGGTCAAAACTTGTCATACGCTGTAATATTCCCCTTTATAACTAATCTCAACATAACAGCCACGCTTAAGCCTAGTCAACAGCATTATTTTATCGCTATAATTCTAAGACTTGCAATACGCTGCCATATTCCCTTTATACTAATCTTGACATCTCCTTCTATTATAAAAATCATGACATCTCTTTCTGTTACAAACAAATACCATCCCTCGATAATAGTGAAGTCGTTCAAGTTGGGATATTTTATTTACCTCTCAGACCTGGATCAACAATGTTCTTGCCTTAGAATAGATATAAGTCTGTAATGATAACTCCTTATTATTAATAATATCGATTAAACCATATTTCTTGTTTTATTTTAAATATGGTTTTATAACGCCATATCCTTATTTTGAAAACTTGGTTATTTATAATCATTTACATTAGTCCTTAACTTTTCGCTTCACCTTCCTTATACCAATCCATTATTAAAACACATCTTTTATCAAAAATCAATAACGTTCTTCGTTTTTGATAATTTACTTTATAAAAACAACTACCGAATATTTATAATAGAACTTCTATTAAATTTTAACTTCGCTTTAATTATAAAAATATAATTTTTATAATTTAACTTTGTTGATTCGTCTGGCGACAATTCAACGGCTTAACAAAAAGATGTATTTATGGTCGTCGGCCGCAACTTTCTTAATCGATATCGTCTATTAGTTAAATCAAAACAAATGTTAAATTTTCATTTAACATCAATATTCACATAGGGTTTTAACGTCATTTGGGTTCAGCAGTGCATATACAAAACAAACGGTACATATAAATATTGAGGAATCCGGTTGGATTCCTCCAACCGGTTTCCCGCATCCACCGATGTTAGTCAACCAATTATCACTGAGTCCATACTAGGAAATATTTTAATCGATGGAATCAGTATCCAACCAAATGATGTGTACATATGCAACGATATATATTTTTCAACCAATTTAATTGTAATCTACCGAAATGACCATCACACAGCATTCAACCAATATTATAATATTTTAAAATAGATTAGAGTCAGTGAATTTACCCACCTTTGCGCGTTAACCGTTTAATAACAATTTGCGTTAGTCGATTAAACCAGTTGTTCAATTTTGCTATAAATCCAACCGAGCTCCGAAAGATTCCCAACCAGCTCCAGAACATCGTCTGCCTTCGTACTGTTCCACCGGATCAGACCGTTCAAAATTCGAATTGAAACTAGTCGGTCCAACTCAGACTTGCGTTCTTGTTTTTCATCGGCCCATTTTTCCTTTTTCATAGACCCACCATGCACTGTAGTGTGCCTCCCCCAATAATACAACCTGCTACTGTTATCATTTGCCCTTGCCGAAAACTTGGATTGGTTCCTTTCACCCATTTTCAAGTTTAAACCGCCAGTCCCCTCTTCACATCCTTTACATCACGTACTAACTAAATTTTCTTTTTTTCCTTTTCTTTTCGGGCCTTGCCATTTTAAAAGTTGGCCCAATACCTATTTCGGAAACAACTAGACCCATTGGGTATCACCTTCCCCAACAAAACTCACGTGCACTTGCTCCATCAATACGCCTTGCTCTTCTTTAATACAACCATTTTCATTTTAAACTCTGAACTCCATTTATTTCCCGTAGGCAAAACGCTGCTCCATTGAAACAAATCCACCACCCTTAACGTTTAATGAATATGAAGTAATTTCAAGGTCATCCTAACCCGCTTTAACAGTAGCAAACTTGTTAGTCCAAAATATGGCTTGCTCAAGTACCATTTAATTCGCTTCTGGAAACAACTACAATTAATAACTGAACGAGATTTCACAAGTATTCGGACTGATAGTCTCGTGTCAGCCCTCCTCGTTTATACCCGACCACCCTGCTATTTTCCACGTCCCTAGCTCAACACGACTCCAACAAAACACTGGAACCCGCACTTCATCTCCCACGTTCAGTTCGCATATAACTCGTTGATACTATCATGACACACTTCACCATTATTTCTCTTTCATTCAACTTGCCAGATGGCAAACACTCCAACATCAGCTGATAAAACGCTTCTCTCCTTATTACATGCACTCCATCCATTTTTATAAACAGCAAACTTCTTGAGCGTTTTACACTTTTGCAAATCTTTGCATCGTTTGTACACATCCTCTTTAACATCAAACCATGAAAACTACAGCTCCCTGTACACCACATAGCAATGACATGTTCCTCCCTTACATACCTCCTGTACGTTTTAAACACATGTGCCATGCTATATATCTCCATCATTTTAAACATCCCGACCACTGCTACACGTTCTCATGGCCACTACCAAGTTTATACTTCCGCCTATTCGCTCGCAACTCTCCCTTCCGATAGCGACGTCAGCCCGTATGTTCCCGCACCACGAGAACCGCTCCAGTCTCTTATAGTTTGAAGCTCGCGCCTCCTCTCCCCATAACGGCTTCAGCTCCTACACTTCACGAACTCGCCAAACTCCTTACGCTGAGTTTCTTATTTTGGTTTTTTATATATTATTAGAAGTGGATCGGTTTCGTTCTATATTTTAAAAACCATGGGAAAGTCTTGCTTATCTGCTCAAGAAAAGGACTGGATGCCGTTCTTTTATATGTTTGAATTACTTCATTGCTAAGTAACTAGTAGTATTTATTATGATGTGAAAATACAGGCTATTGAAAATATAGTGTGAATTGAAATTACAAATGCTTTGGTGTGAAGTCTTTGGTTTGAAAATTCATGGAGATAAATGAATTTGAAGAGACAATACGAGTACGTAGCTGGAGAGCTTGCTGCATAGGGTATGGTCTGGGTCTTCTCAATTAAATGATCGTGACTTGCCGTATGGTTTCTTCACCTTGGGTGTGAAGGCTTTTAACGCCATTGGTTTGCAGTGATTTAGTTCATAGGTTGGCGGATTTGATAAAATCTTATATTTGCCTTAACATAGCCCTGCGGTTTACAGTGGATAGGACTACATCTTCATTAAATTTTATTAGTGTTTAGGCTGTGAAAATAGTAGTAGTCTTCATGGTTGGTTTATAGGGTGGTGCCAATTTTCAGCAAGTCACGATGGGACTAAACAGAAAGTAAGCATGTGCAAAACTGAGGAGCTAGGATGTAACAACCCGGGATTTTAGGGCCAATTTAAAATTTTTATTTTAGAAATTTTAATGAATTTTGAATATTTAAAATGATTTATTTAAATAATAACGACGAAAAATTTGTTTAAATCAAAGAAAGAACAAAAAAATTTAATTTAATAATAAAAGGAGTTAGAAATGGCACGGCAGTTCGAAAATTCGATTTCTAATTTCAATTTAATATAAAGAATTCATTTTACATCAGAATTGAGCGAAACAAGAAATATTTGAATCTGTTTAACCATATCTTTCTAACGAGTCTGAAAGATTGAAATTTCACTTTATAAATAGAAAGATATGTCCAGTTTAAAATCTAGAAAAGTCGCTGTATAATTTATTTATATTTTGATATAATATATTGGCCTTAAAAATAGCTATTTCGCAAACGACCTCTGTTTTCGACGAAACCACTTTTGTTGGAACCGGAATGTCAAATTATTGTTAAATTTAATTTTCCAGAATTTTTCGAATTAATATGTGAGCGTGCCAAAGGAAAATGTGTTTTGATCAATTCAGTCAAATATAATCGACTTGAAAATAGCCATCTTTCAAACGGTCTCAGAATTCGACAAAATTAGTCTTCTTAGAACCGTATCGTCAAAACATAACTAGAAATAATTTTTCTGTAGTTTTTAAAGGTAGTATGTGGCCCCGGTAGAATTAAATGTACGATCAAATTAAATAATTAAATGATTTATAATTAAAATTAAGGAAAAACATATCGTAATAGCCGAATTAGATTACGAGACATATTCCAATGTGTCCGGGACGGGGGTTTTTGATTGCCATGAAAATATGTTTATTTTATACTCTTATACCTTATCTTTTGTATATAAATAAATATTACTTGGGTATTATTTTGTCACTTTTACAGATATGCCGACTTAGCCACATGCAGTCAGAAAATATAAAAATAGAGATCAAATTGCGGCATATTTACATTTGAAGACTTGTTGACGAAGATCTCATATCCAGTTGCTTTTGGGACAAGAAAATAAGTGGTAGAAAGGCTATGCATATCACAAATCAATGAAGAATTGTCAAGGAAGCAAGAGGAGAAGAGGAAAGGCCCAAATTTGCTAGATTTAACTACGGCCCATTTGTGATTCTCATTGTAAACTCTTTTGTGATTTCCCTAAGGCCCATTTGTCATTGTATTAGGGTTAGTGTTAGGGTTGGCTATCTAACATATATATACCCATGTAATCTCTTTGTAGCCACCATTCTCCGTGTGCTATTTTCTCTTCATCTCCATTAACAAAGTTCTTGTTTTTTTTATTTTCTACATTTTTCTATTTCTTAGCAACTAGTGCCATCTACGCGATTAGATTCGGTGGAGTACTAGTTGTATTTTACATTTATTTTCATTAGTGATTGACCGTCTGATTAGATTCAGCGGTAATCCTAATTTTATTTCCTGTTTGTTAGCAATTTTAAATTCTGTTCTTTGTATTGTTTTGCAACCCAACCTCCAAGAATTATTTAAGTAATTTAATTTAATTTACCTCCCTGTGTTCGACCTGCATACTACACATCTGTGCGCTTGCAGAATTTATTACAAATATCACGCTTTTCTAGCGTCGATCAAGTTTTTGGCGCCGTTGCCGGGGAGGTAACGATTAAATTTTATTATTTATTTAATTTCTGATTCGTGTTAGTTTCTTTTATTTATTTATTTTCCTTTTTGTTTTCTTGTATATATGGAGGAAAAAAATCTTGATTGGTGAGATTTGGTATTAATTAATGATACTATAATCTTCTATACAAAAAAAAAATCATGTCAAATTTCCTTTGATTTCTTTCCGGTTTTCAGTACATAGTTTCTCTTTCTGTACAAATCTTAAAAAAAAATCAAATCAAATTTCTTTAGCAATTTCTTCCTCTACTTTATTTCTTTCCTTTCTGCCTCAATTCTCTTCTGAACCATCCTTTTCACAAACACCAAACTCATGATCTGTCCGCGCTCCTTGCCATAACTCCTCATCAATCCCTCAACAGAGACCCACATCAATCACCGAAACCAAATCATCGCAAGCCACCACAAACTTCAACACAGCACCCACTCGCACAAACCACAAATCGTCTAAACCTATACCACAATTACAATCCCCTCAAATCCATCACAACCACTGCTCAAGTCATCCAAAACCCCTGTCGCAACCCACCCCATCCACTACGCCCACAATAACAACCCAATTTTGTCGTCCTCACCGAAACCATATTGTACCGACAGCCCAGCAACCATCAAAACACTTCCGTCCAAACAACCCCCTACGTTATTACCAACCTCCTGGCCATCTCCATACCAACATTCAACAATCCCCTCTGGCCTCAACACAGACGCCCCGATGCAAATCACCTACCACACTCTGTTCACATCTCTCCACCGCACAACCATCTTTGAACATACCCACCTCATTCATAGATCCTTATTCAAAAACCCGAACAGCCAAGTTGCGCATCCATCATCTTTAATCCCATCTTCACCATCGACAAGTTACAACACCAAACCCTCGCACAACACTGCAAAAAAAAAAAAAAAATCACCAAACCACCTTATCATTCAAACGCAGTAGACAATCGCACATCAGCCACGTTCATTTTCACAAACCCACAATCCACGTTCTACAACAACACACCCATTAGCCTTCACTTACCACGTTCACACAACCAAAACCACCATCACGCCCAAAAGCCAACCTTACCTTGTTCCAGCGTCACTATACATCACCACAAAACCCCCTTCTCCCAATTCCAGGATCCCTTTCACATATTGATCATCTCCTTTCAACCAAAAGCTGCCCGCACCCTCAGACCAAAATACACCACACACAAACACCACACTGCCATACATCCTCTCCTTTCACAACCCATCAGCCGCGTTCTTTTCAACAACCTAAACCCGAATTCAACAAACACCATACCCTACAGATTGCCTCAAAACCATACATCTCCGACACTACTCTATCCACGTCCGATCTGCCTTGGATCATCCTCTCATCTTCACAACTACACAACACCTCGTGCCTACCGATCACAACTCGAACCCAGCACACAAGTCAATACCCAGATTACCGACTTACCCCTACTCGCATACCCAATTCAAACCCACAGTTTGATTCGTAAACAACGAAAACCAATTCGCTTGCATCTCGATCTGAAAAACCAAATAGCCGAATTGAAGTCAAGCCCCAAAGTATTATTTTCGTAGTTGGTTCATGAGAAAGGAAAAATTTTCGTGATTAGCTGGCCACCATTTCCATGCTATAATTTATTTGAGGGCAAGAGGGTTTGCTAATTTGGGCATATCTGATATTTTGCCCCTAACGTGTTGAGCGTGCCAAAGCACACAAGGAAATAAGGATTTTTGTTTGTGCGTGCTGTGTAACTTATGATCCTAAGTTTTTATTTCCTTTTCTTTTAATTTGTGATCCGGTGTGCATTTTTGTTTGTGCGTCTGTTTTGTTTATTTCAATTTTTCTTTTCTTTTACTTTTCAAAAAAAAAAGGAGGAGGAAAGATTCAAGTCAAATGCCATTCACAATCAAAGATCAAGCGCGAGGAAAAGATTCAAGGTCCAAGCAAGCAACGAAACCAAATCAAAACAAAGCTAGAGATAGAGTTCAAGCAAAACAACAAGGAATTTAGAGATCGGTCTATTTGCGAACAGTGTTTGAATTGTCGACGCTACTCAACTACTCTGGAAGGACTGCTATACCCCCACTGTAAAAATTTCTAAAATCTACAGGTGCTGAAGCTGCTTTGAAAATATAGAAATTGCTTGTAAAAATCTTCTACAGTGGCAACGACTTACTTGTAAAATATTTTAATTTTCTGTTATTATTCTGTGTCTGTTCTGTGCTTATTTCTGAATCTGTTTGTGAGGAATGAATTTCCATAACTAAAATCATCACGCTCGTCGTTTTTCAATTATAAAGCTTGACTTGATTTGCAAAATAATATAATTGAAAAGTGGTGTTTTGTGAAGTTGACTGTCTCGTATAATTGGATCGCGGATATATAGTAGTTTAATTTATTGAATTATTAGCAAAAGAGGTTGCATACTACTCGTAAAACCTTGGTCGTATCCCTTAGTATTTATACTATACGTGAGCGGCCATAAGACCCTCTTCCCCCTTCTAATTGAGTCAGTTAATTAATAGAGCACAACTCATTCTTTTATACTGATTTGAACTAAGAATAAATTATGTCTTCCTTTGACTTCACTCAAATGTCTGATTCAAAAAAATCCTTGAGAGAATTGTGGGGTAATAACCGTAGAAAACGTTCCTTAGAAGAGTATGAGTATGAATTACAACTCATGAGACAAGATTTTCCAAAATTTCGTAAGCCCAATGCCAACAATTTTCAAAATTTTCCAACTGGCGAACATTTTCAAAATCATAAAAATGATCGAAATTGCGATTTCAATTCAAATTTCAATAATTTTGATTATGGGCCACATCCACATCAAAATAGCTTTGAATCCCAGTATAGCTTTGATTAACATCAATATGGGGTTGTAAACCAAAATTTCCAAAGTCATAGCTCATATCAACATCTTGAAAATAACCAAAATTTCAATTTTCGCTCAAATTCCAACAGTTTTGGTTACAAACATAATTTTCAAAATCAAAATGATTTCCAGTATCATTATCATTTTTCTGAAGATTCAACCAACCACCACATTGGAAATGATATTGATCATGAAATTTATGTGGACTATAATTTTGAGAATCAAAAAATCCAAAACAAGAGCTCTCAAATCAACGATTCTGAAGAATATCATCTTAACATTCTTAGAGAGAGGTTAGAAAAGCAAGATAGACAACTTGATGAAAAAGACAGAAAGCTTGATGAACTTCTTTGTTTAATGACATCTTTTAAAGAACAACTCGAACAACAAAATCAAATTCAAACATGCGATGAATTAGAAAATAGTCCATTCTTTACTGATAGTGAAAATGTTCAAATAACAATTTTTGAAATTGGGAACGACAACCTAAATGAAATTGTTCAAAATTCAACAATTAATTTGGACTTCGATTCTTTTCAGGAAAAAGATTTAAGCTTAGATTTTGATCTTCCTCTTTCGGGGTGCGAGAAACTGGAAATTTTAGAAATTGAACAAAATAAAGATGTTGAATTTTTTAATTCAAATTTGGAAAAGGATTTTAATGAACATGTATTTTTTGGATTGTATGAGGATGAAAGCCTTAATTCGTCTACCCGATCACCACCCTTAGGTCCGGAAAAACGATTGGAAATAATATCGACAATCTCGATAATCCTTCGATCCCAACCTGAAATCAAAATCTTGACGTTCTTCTGATGGCAACCAAGGCCAATTCTTCTTAAACTTCCAAATCTCCATCTTCTTCGAATGTTGGCAACCTCAACTCTTCTTCTTGTAATGTCGGCAACCCCGACAACATCTCTCTTTCTAATGTCGGCAACCCCGACGAAATCTCTTCTTCTAATGTTGGCAATCCCAACCATTCATCTTCTATACCTTTACCTCTTTCACTTTCCGTATCAACCCCTTTTTCTTCGAATGACCAAGATTCTAAAACACGACAATTCGACATGATAATAACCATTGTTGATGACACGATAAGTTTACCATTTCAGAAAGTCTTTCACACTTTACTAGACGTATCTACTATATCTTTTGAAGAGCTTTTTGAAGACAAAATCAAACTTTTAAATGACGAGAATGAATATATGGAACGTCTCAAAGATAATCTTAAGCCAATTTCGACGATTGTCATTGACATGCCTCTTATACCTCAAATTTCAGACACGAAATCATCGTACATCATTTTCGATAGAGGCAAGTGTGGGGGGAAAAGGAAATCTCATTTATCACATGACATACATCATCATCATCGTAGATCTCATTTTGCATATGATTGGCATTCACATATAGTTGCTAAACTTCATTTCATTTTACAAATCATTTTGCATTTAATCCACCTTTGGGTACTGTCTTTCAAATTTAGAAAAAAAATTACAGTGTGGACACTATTTAGTTCTAATGTGGGGGAGTCTGCATTTCATTCATTTTCATTTTTCTTTATTTTTCTTATATTTCATTTTCAGCAATTTAAACAGGACCATCATGCATTTTAGATTGCAGTAACATAGCATTTTTTTTAAACACGACTCATTTAGATTTGATAAAACAAAATAAGTTAAGGATTATTCATCATTTGATAGTATTTTTTTCTCTCAACTAAGTTCGAATTTGATATATAATGAAAAGTTTAATTTTGAGGGATAATAGTGTAACCGGTACATAGGTAGATTCTTAGGTGATGGCCATGAAATCTATTGTAACATCCCAGATTTTTCAGCCATTTAAATTCGAATATTTAAATGAGTTTCTACATTATATCGGAATTATAATAAATTTTTAAACTAATTTATTTAATTATAATAGAGTTCGAATATATATATTTATATATAAATTAAAACGAGCTCGAAAACGTCGCGGTAATTCGAAATTTTCGATTTGAACTTTAACTGGACATACAGGATCCGATATAAGTCGGATTTCTGTGAAACGAGACACGTTTGAACCGGTTCGACTATATGTTTCTAATGAAAGAGAGATTTCGACTTATAGATTTCAAGTTATGGCAAATTCAAATTTTCAAATCGTCGCTGTGAAATTCATTTTATATTGTAACGATTTATTTATTAATAATAAAGGATTTTTATATTATTTAAAAACAGAATTTTTATTGTTTGTTCTGAATCAAATACTGATTAAATTTGAAATGTTAAACACCATGATGTTAATTTATTTTCAATAAATTTGACTGTTTGAATTATATATATATGTATATATTTATCCGTGTTTCATTTGGTATGGCATAACGAGTAAAAAGAGAAAGAAAGAAAAACCCGAATACATACATTTATCATACTCATACAACAAAATAAACCAAACCTGGATTTTAGACCAAGCTTGGTTGAACATGTATACTGATATGTATGAAACTAAAAACTGGAACTTAAAACGTATACAAAATAAAATGGAGTGGCTAATACAAAGGAGAATAACATATATATTACATTCATATACAGCAATCACATATTCAGAATTAAATGTACAATGTAAAATAGTATAACAATACTATTAAAACAACTAAGAAAAACAGCAAATGGTTTAGCATTTAAATTCATTACAATCACAGTACAAGTTCAAGCATTCTATCTTGTACAGTACAAGTTCAGAAAGAAAAAATATATACAAAACCAAAAAGAAAGAAATCAACAAATCAACTTCAACATTGTCTCGCCTCTTTCCGGTACCAGTGGATCTGTCGACAAATCTGCGAAACAAGAAAGAAAACCCCATTAAAATGGATATTTCATGACAGCATTGAACAGGAAAAAAAAAGAGAAAAGCAAATCAAATCTGAACATCCATGTGAATAAATATATAGATCAGTATACACACACATCCATGTGAATGTATATGATACATAAATCATAAAAAGTATATAAGTAGCTAAACAGAAAAGGGAAAGATCATGAAAAGACAACACATGTGAAAACAGTAAAACAATTTTGGACCAAATCAGAACAGCTAAGAAACTGTACAACTGAACAACTAAAAATCAAATCTCTACAGAATCAATGAACACAAATATATATATATAAATATTCATACATCAGGGCATGTGTATTGAAAAGGAAACAACTAAAGGGAGAGTAGGCACAGCTAAGGAATAGGTCGTGTGTAATAACCCGAAAATCTGGGCTAGTTTAAAATTTTTATTTTGGCAATTTTAGCGAATTTTGATTATTTAAAATGAATTATTTTAAATAATATAGACGAGAAAAATGTTTAGAATAGAATTCGAACGTATATATTATACGCGTCGTCGTTAGAATATAAATATTTATATATAATTATAAATAGAATTGAAAATGGCGCGGTAGTTCGATAATTCGATTTCAAACTTCAATTGAATGTACCGGGTGCAAAACAATCCGGATTTTAGTGAAACTAAAAACATTAGGATCTAATTGATAATATCTTTCCAACGAATCCGAATAATCAAATTTTCATAGCGGGGATCAAAAGATATGTCCAGTTGAAAATTCTGAATAGTCGCTATGGAATTCAGGCCCTTAAAAATGGGAATTTTGCAAATGACCTCGGATTTCGACGAGACCAGTTTTGTAGGGTCCGTGACGTCAAATTATTGCTAGGTTTCAAATTTCATAGTTTTTCGAATCAATGTGTGAGCGTGGCAAAAGAAAACGCGTTTGACCAGTTTCAGTTGATTTTAATCGACTGAAAAATGGCCATTTTTCCAATGGTCTCAGAATTCGACGAAACTAGTTTTGTTAGGACCGTATCGTCAATACAAAGCTAGAAAATATTTTTCAGGAATTTTTAAAGTTCGTATGTGACTTCGGTAATTCGAAATGTACGTTTAAAATTCAATATAGCGGTTTAAATGTAAATTCAAAGGAAACTGATTCAAACGATCAAATCAACCTACGATACATATCCCATTGTGTTCGGAATGGGGGTAAAATGCTATGGACGACAGGCGGTGGGCCTCGTTTCGAGGTCGTATGTAAAAGTCAACTTTTTTTGAAATAAAATTAAAAAAAATATAGAAAGCCTCTCTCCTCTCTTCCTTAATTCCTCTCAGGCCCCCCCCCCCGGTCAGTTCATTCAATCGAAGAAAAAAATATATAAAAAAAACCCAGATATTGACGGAATCGCCCCCCTTCCCATCGCCGGCGACTGCTCACCCCACCGCCATGGCCCCTCGACGCCGGCGCACCTCCTCACGAGCCCCCCCCATCTCGATTTTGAAGACCACGAAGCCCCCCAAACCATCGACAGTCGCGCCCCCGACTACCTCGCCAGAGCAGGGAGGCGTCGATCTCGAGGAGGTTCAGGGCAGATGATGGCGGCGCGAGCAGCTTCATCTTGGTGGCAACGGATCCGGCTCCGATCAACTACGGGCGGCGCAAATCGGAGCCCTAGCTCCGGTGATGGTTCGAACGATTCCCAGGTGATTTTCAAAATATAAAATCATGGTAGTTTTTAAAATATATATAAATCAGTTTTTAAAATATATATAAATCAGTTTTTAAAATATATATAAATCAGTTTTTAAAATATATATATATAGCTTAAGTAAAAATATGATTTTCATTATAAATGATTTTTATAAAATGAATAGCATAGAAAAAATGATTTTTATAAAATGAATAGCATAGAAAAAATGATTTTATAAAATGAATAGCATAGAAAAAAATATGATTTTTATAAAATGAATAGCATAGAAAAAATGTGATTTTTATAAAATGAATAGCATAGTAAAAATATGATTTTTATATATTGAACTTCGAAATAAAAATATGATTTTTATATATTGGATAGCGAAGTAAAAATTCGATTTTTACATATGTAGTGAAAACGGACAACGAAGGTGACAAAAGGGCGAGAACGAAGAAGATTTATATCAATGAAGTGCCGTGGAGCTAGGATAGCTATATGTGAGAACTTCTCACCTTTCAATTTAATTTTTCTAGTTATATATATATATATACTAGGATGTAGACGGTGCTTAGTAGCACCCGACACAATCGTCCACAGACCATGGACTTGTTTGTTTGATTGCATAAATTAATTTGATGATTTGATTGGAATTTGGTTGTTTGGTGAATTAGATTGATGTGTGAATGGCGTGGGCCTTCACTAGATCGGGGATAAGGCTAGGCCTTGTCCCGTTTCTAGTATCGTGCCGTTATGCCTCCAAAATTTTCTAAAATATGTTAGAAAAATAAAAATATCATTTTATTGAATAAATGAACCGAATAGAATATTCATAGGTTGAATAAAATGTTGTATCGTTAAAAATATAATTTTTAACGTGAATGTGAATAAATAAATATTCATTTACAAACCGGACGGTTTGTTTATGTACACCTATTTGAATGACATTGATTGGGACGATAAATTTTACACATCGCCCAACTGCACAAATAAAATCTGTGTTTGATTGTTTGAAACCCCACACGGGTGTTGGGATGAAATTTGAAGTTCACTCATCCTGATTGATTATATGTCGATCGATTGATTGACAGGCTGTTATAAGCGTTAGATATCTATATTTGATGCTTATACAGTGTAGAGCACTTTGGTTGATGGTTGATTATTTTTCAATGCTATTATATACATGTGTTGTATGAAATCCATATAATTAACTTTATATGGTAATTGATTGGGCCTCATTCCAATTTGAAAAATAAAGAACAATATAAAATAAAGGTTCGTGTGTTGACAGTACTCATCCATTGAGATTGGTTATGTGTTGAACGAAATATTTTAGTAATAAAATTTACATCTTTATCAATATAAAATAAAGGTTCATGTGTTGACAGTACTCATCCATTGAGATTGGTCATGTGTTGAACGAAATATTTTGATGATAACAACTATTTTGAAAAAGAAATATTTGAAATAGAATATTTGAAAATAGAAATTTATGAAGCCGTGTTGATTAGATTGACGCCATTTTGACGTGAACGATATTTATATCGATTTTAAACGATTTCGAAATGAAATGAATTGAAAACGATTTCGAAATGAATTGAATTGAAAACGATTTCGAAATGAATTGAATTGAAAACGATTTCAAAATGAATTAAATTGAAAACGAATTCAAATTGAATGGAAAGCGAATTGAAATGAATTCAAATTGAATTGAAATTTGAATTGAATAGAAACGAATTTTAAAATGAATTTATAAAGAAGAATTCAATTTTGATTTGAATTGAAAAGGAAGTTGAAATTGCTTTTGAAACGAATTTAAAACTAATTATATAATTCGTTTTAAATAGAAATCGACGAAATATATATTATATATATAATATAATGGCCTGAATAGAACGCGCCGCGCTGCGGCAGTTCGCGAATTTCGACCATTTATTTCAAACGGACATTACGGGAGATCCGACCGTCGGATTCTCCTAAAACCGGAACCGTTGGGTTCGTATCGAAAAGAGCTTTCTAACGAATATTAGAAATTTGAAATCTAACAGTTGGAATTGGAGTTACGTCCAAATCAAATTTGAAAAAGGTCGCTGTAAGTGCAGTTCGATGGCCATTGATGGAAATCGACTGTACGGGCCTTGATAAAATTATTAAAAATAGTAATAATTTGTGTAAAATCATAAGAAATGATTTGTGAAGATTTTGGATGAAAAACTCCATATTTGAAAAGATAAAAATAGATTTTTATCTAACTGAACTAGTTTTGAACTAGAATTATAATTCTATTTATTTTTAAATAAATAAATTGAATTCGAAAAGGGTTTTAAAAATAACCAAAATTTCCAATGATTGCATTGGAATGGATTTGAATCGAAATTGTCTTCGAAATATTTCGATGTTGAAATTCGTGATTATACAGATGTTGTTATGGAAATTTGAAAGATATATATTTGTATCGTTATTTCCAATACGACATTTGTTAATCGTAGAATTTGATATTGAATATAAGCCGATATATTTTCTATTCAGTGCCTTGTATTGAATATCAAATGTGATTTGGGTTTGTCGTGAATGGTGTCTTCATTAACACTGTTCTTGAACCCAGTTGAGAAAAGATTAAATCTTTTTATTTAGATTTAATGAAGTGTACCAATTAAATAATGTTTAATTGGAATTGAATTGATATTGATTTTTGGGTTTATTGTGGACAGTTTTTTAAATAACACTCGTTCTTTAACCCGATCATTAATGAAATGTGATTTTGGGTTGTCGTGAACGGTATCTTCAATAATACAGTTCTTAGACCTAAAGGAGTTAAGAAAATCAGAAACTAACTGGAGATTAGTTAAGTTGAATAGTTTCCGAGGTATTGATCTGATGTTGGTTTCGGCCTTCGGGATTAATACTTAGGGAATTGCTCACTTGCTAATTTACAATTAGGGACTGATTGAAATGTGATGTGATTTTGGGTTTATCGTGAACCGTGTTTTAAATGACACTGATTCTTTAACCCAGTCACATATTAAAACTAAGTGGAGTTTTAATGAATCTTTAATTAGATTGAAATAATCAAAATGGAGTATCACCAGTTTTGCTCCAGGCGATAGTTAAATCTTTAATTAGATTTGAACGTGAAATGGTAATTGAATTTACCGATAACACCGTGGTGTTAGATATGAAGTATTACCAGTTTTACTTCATGGGATGAATAGGTTGGGATGGGGAAATTAAAATAAATAATTACTTTGGTAAGGTTCGCTAATCCCGACTAGTTTGAATTGATATTCAAAAATAGATTAAAGAATAAATTCAAGAAATTTATCTTGGATAAAATTAATGGGAACTTTTCCCTATGAACGTGAAATTTAGAAACTAGCTGTCGGTTAGCTAAGCAGAATGGTTTTCTGGATATTGATCTGATGTTGGTTTCGGCCTTCGGGGTTAATATTTGGGGAATTATTCTCTTGATTAATTTACGGTTAGTGACTGATGAATTGGAATGAGGCGTATGTTGTGTTTGTGTAGCACTTTTATAAAATATACGCGAGTTATTCGGGAAGACCGGGTTTATCCCATTCTGAATAACTAATACGACGATAAGTCGAAGATGAAGACGATGGTCGAAGACCGGAAGTCTTCACGTCGTTTGGGTAATTACTGATGATCTTGATTGGGCTGTACAACCAAGAAGATGGAAACAATTGGTGATCGTCCAGACATACTTGGAGATCGATGGATATGCGGGGTACTAGGTGCCTCCGGTTTCGTTCAGACCCAGAACGGACTTGTAAATGGACTGTGTGTCTGACATTGGATTTTAGTCCGTGTGATTGATCTCTATTAAATATATATCTGTTTGGCGGCGGAGAATTTATTCTCTTGCTTAACGCCCCTCTCTGAGACGTACGAGCTCAGGGGTTATATATTGATGGATATCAAACGCATGGAGTGAATTGCCTGTGTGGCATGCCTAAGTGGCAATTGATCGAGGCTTCTGTTGAAAAGCAAAGTCTTGTTGTGATGATCAAAGCAAGGCCTTTGTGGCGTAGCTTTGAGTAACGTTTACTTCGCGTGTTTCACACCCGGTATGAACCAAAAACGGGAGACGGACCTCAGGGAGGGCATGCGTTTCCTTCTAGCTAAAAAGTGGCGTCAGTGGTTTTACACGCCCTGACGAGTTTGACATATGTGGTTGTTGCTGTTGCGAGGCGCCTCGGTTTGATCGGACGATCCGGGTCCGATGGAGTCATTCGTTGGCTCATTTACGCCCCATAGGGCGGGGAACGCATGTTCAGGGTTTAAGTTTAATCCACATCGGTGGACGGGCCCTGACGATCCAAGGGTCACTCGAGCTCTGATCCTGAGACTCGGGCTAGACAGTCTCGAATCGGTTGAGGACTATCTTTTGCCTCGGTTCATAGATGGAAATCCAATTTCCAAATACGTGACATTTGCGGTTTTATTTGTAGAGCCTAGTAGGGCGACATGATATATGGTACCCATGCCGCCTATGATTGATACTTATGATTTGAAGTTGTTTTATACACTATGCACTTATAATAGTATCAAATGATTTGTTTTAAACGTATCAAGCATTCTTTGGCTGTTATAAGGGAAAACCCTATCCCCCGGCTTGCGTTGCATTGTGTGATAGGACCTGGGTCTTATAACAGCTTCATTTTCCTTTATTTAGCATTGCGCTATTTGTTTTATGCACCGGTATTCTTGGGAGGAAACCCGTTCCGTGTTATACGGCGTGGTCCCTTGATTTACCTAACTTTAAATTAAAGGTTGATAACTGTTTTTAGTTCTCACACCAGTCACATGACTGACATGGAGTTTATTGTTTTAACCTAAACTCTGGGTGCCCTTATTTTGACACGGGCAGCTAGTAGTTTTGGTTTTGCAGATTTATATTCACAGGATCCTGGTTTACAGCTGGAATGATATCCGGAAAGCTTTGTATCCGTATATCCCTTCTAGTTGTGTATTGTATTATTTTCCGCTGCTATGTATTTAAATGTAATTTAAATCTCTGATATTTCGGTGTAATATTCATTTATACTCTGTATATTCTTGTAATCTGATGCATTGTTGTAATATACAATGAAATGTTCTTTTGTATGCGTTCTGTTGTGGCTTGTTCTCGAACTATCCGCCGCTTTCCTTTACGGGGAAGTTACGGGTTTTCACAGTTGGTATCAGAGCTTTGGTTTACAAAGCAGAGAACAAGGCACATTAGAACCGTACGAAAGAATTCATCAGATATTGGATTAGTAATGTCCAATGGGAATGACTCGTTAGAGATAGGACCAGTAGTATCCTAGGACGAGTGTAGAGAGTATATTTTTAAAATGAAAACCAATTTTGTTTTGAAAATTTAAATCAATTATTCGTATTTGATTATTTATTTTATATTGATTAGGACAATCCAAAATATAAAGATTTTGCGTATGCGCCTAGCTAGCGTGTATTCGAAGTTTTGATATATTGGATAGATATAGAATTACACTCTAATCGCCCGGAGATGATTTTGATGATGGAGCTCCATCATTAGAATTGATATTCGAGTGACGAACGTGTAATATCTATATACTTCCTATTTGACTGGTGTGAGAACCAAAATTATATAGGGCCTATTGTTGTGATTTGGCATCAAAAGCATGATTTTAGTATATGTACCAAAATTATGAATTTGAAACTCTAATCCACTAATTGATTGATGTTTATGTTGTTTGACAATTTTGAACCATTATGCCTAATTGAATCACATATTGAATTATATTGAAAATTGGTCGCATTTGCTTGCATATACATATACTTACATTGAACAGGTCATAGCAAGGAGGCTAGAGCAGAGAATAAAATTTGTTTGCCCGACAAATAGGTACATGTTTACTACATGATTTACTGTTTTGTTTGGGTGATGATGATTTTATGAGCCTATTGGCTAGCCGCTTGGCTTTTTCTTTTTCTTTTTGAGATCAGAAGGACCGGGGAAGCTATTTGAGATTTCCCGATGCTCCCGGTGCATGGGAGGTTATGGCGAAATTTTTCAAAAATTTAGGGTGTTAGCCAAATTTTTGAAATTTTAGAAAATTCTCAAAAACTGAAAAGTTAGAGAATGAAAGCCAGACCGAAAGTAGAGTTGATTAATCAAACCACTTTCGACTTTGTTCCTTTTCGGGGACGAAAAGTTTTAAGTGGGGGAGATTGTAATAACCCGAAAATCTGGGCCAGTTTAAAATTTTTATTTTGGCAATTTTAGCGAATTTTGATTATTTAAAATGAATTATTTTAAATAATATAGACGAGGAAAATGTTTAGAATAGAATTCGAACGTATATATTATACGCGTCGTCGTTACAATATAAATATTTATATATAATTATAAATAGAATTGAAAATGGCGCGGTAGTTCGATAATTCGATTTCAAACTTCAATTGAATGTACCGGGTGCAAAACAATCCGGATTTTAGTGAAACCAAAAACATTAGGATCTAATTGATAATATCTTTCCAACGAATCCGAATAATCAAATTTTCATAGCGGGGATCAAAAGATATGTCCAGTTGAAAATTCTGAATAGTCGCTATGGAATTCAGGCCCTTAAAAATGGGAATTTTGCAAATGACCTCGGATTTCGACGAGACCAGTTTTGTTGGGTCCCTGACGTCAAATTATTGCTAGGTTTCAAATTTCATTGTTTTTCGAATCAATGTGTGAGCGTGGCAAAAGAAAACGCGTTTGACCAGTTTTAGTTGATTTTAATCGACTGAAAAATGGCCATTTTTCCAATGGTCTCAGAATTCGACGAAACTAGTTTTGTTAGGACCGTATCGTCAATACGAAGCTAGAAAATATTTTTCAGGAATTTTTAAAGTTCGTATGTGACCCCGGTAATTCGAAATGTACGTTTAAAATACAATATAGCGGTTTAAATGTAAATTCAAAGGAAACTGATTCAAACAATCAAATCAACCTACGATTCATATCCCATTGTGTCGGAATGGGGGTAAAATGCTATGGACGACAGGTGGTGGGCCTCGTTTCGAGGTCGTATGTAAAAGTCAACTTTTTTTGAAATAAAAAAAAATATAGAAAGCCTCTCTCCTCTCTTCCTTAATTCCTCTCAAGCCCCTCCCCCCCCCCCCCCCCGTCAGTTCATTCAATCGAAGAAAAAAATATAAAAAAAACCCAGATATTGACGGAATCGCCCCCCCCCCCCCTTCCCATCGCCGGCGACCGCTCACCCCACCGCCATGGCCCCTCGTCGCCGGCGCACCTCCTCACGAGCCCCCCCCCCCTTCTCGATTTTGAAGACCACGAAGCCCCCCCAAACCATCGACAGTCGCGCCCCCGACTACCTCGCCAGAGCAGGGAGGCGTCGATCTCGAGGAGGTTCAGGGCAGATGATGGCGGCGCGAGCAGCTTCGGCTTGGTGGCAACGGATCCGGCTCCGATCAACTACGGGCGGCGCAAATCGGAGCCCTAGCTCCGGTGATGGTTCGAACGATTCCCAGGTGATTTTCAAAATATAAAATCATGGTAGTTTTTAAAATATATATAAATCAGTTTTTAAAATATATATAAATCAGTTTTTAAAATATATATAAATCAGTTTTTAAAATATATATAAATCAGTTTTTAAAATATATATAAATCAGTTTTTAAAATATATATATAGCTTAAGTAAAAATATGATTTTCATTATAAATGATTTTTATAAAATGAATAGCATAGAAAAAATGATTTTTATAAAATGAATAGCATAGAAAAAATGATTTTTATAAAATGAATAGCATAGAAAAAAATATGATTTTTATAAAATGAATAGCATAGAAAAAATGTGATTTTTATAAAATGAATAGCATAGTAAAAATATGATTTTTATATATTGAACTTCGAAATAAAAATATGATTTTTATATATTGGATAGCGAAGTAAAAATTCGATTTTTACATATGTAGTGAAAACGGACAACGAAGGTGACAAAAGGGCGAGAACAAAGAAGATTTATATCAATGAAGTGCCGTGGAGCTAGGATAGCTATATGTGAGAAATTCTCACCTTTCAATTTAATTTTTCTAGTTATATATATATACTAGGATGCAGACGGTGCTTAGTAGCATCCGACACAATCGTCCACAGACCATGGACTTGTTTGTTTGATTGCATAAATTAATTTGATGATTTGATTGGAATTTGGTTGTTTGGTGAATTAGATTGATGTGTGAATGGCGTGGGCCTTCACTAGACCGGGGATAAGGCCAGGCCTTGTCCCGTTTCTAGTATCGTGCTGTTATGCCGCCGAAATTTTCTAAAATATGTTAGAAAAATAAAAATATCATTTTATTGAATAAATGAACCGAATAGAATATTCATAGGTTGAATAAAATGTTGTATCGTTAAAAATATAATTTTTAACGTGAATGTGAATAAATAAATATTCATTTACAAACCGGACGGTTTGTTTATGTACACCTATTTGAATGACATTGATTGGGACGATAAATTTTACACATCGCCCAACTGCACAAATAAAATCTGTGTTTGATTGTTTGAAACCCCACACGGGTGTTGGGATGAAATTTGAAGTTCACTCATCCTGATTGATTAAATATGTCGATTGATTGATTGACAGGCTGTTATAAGCGTTAGATATCTATATTTGATGCTTATACAGTGTAGTGCACTTTGGTTGATGGTTGATTATTTTTCAATGCTATTATATACATGTGTTGTATGAAATCCATATAATTAACTTTATATGGTAATTGATTGGGCCTCATTCCAATTTGAAAAATAAAGAACAATATAAAATAAAGGTTCATGTGTTGACAGTACTCATCCATTGAGATTGGTCATGTGTTGAACGAAATATTTTAGTAATAAAATTTACATCTTTATCAATATAAAATAAAGGTTCATGTGTTGACAGTACTCATCCATTGAGATTGGTCATGTGTTGAACGAAATATTTTGATGATAACAACTATTTTGAAAAAGAAATATTTGAAATAGAATATTTGAAAATAGAAATTTATGAAGCCGTGTTGATTAGATTGACGCCATTTTGACGTGAACGATATTTATATCGATTTTAAACGATTTCGAAATGAAATGAATTGAAAACGATTTCGAAATGAATTGAATTGAAAACGATTTCGAAATGAATTGAATTGAAAACGATTTCGAAATGAATTAAATTGAAAACGAATTCAAATTGAATGGAAAGCGAATTGAAATGAATTCAAATTGAATTGAAATTTGAATTGAATAGAAACGAATTTTAAAATGAATTTATAAAGAAGAATTCAATTTTGATTTGAATTGAAAAGGAAGTTGAAATTGCTTTTGAAACGAATTTAAAACTAATTATATAATTAGTTTTAAATAGAAATCAACGAAATATATATTATATATATTATATATATATAATATAATGGCTGAATAGAACGCGCCGCGCTGCGGCAGTTCGCGAATTTCGACCATTTATTTCAAACGGACATTACGGGAGATCCGACCGTCGGATTCTCCTAAAACCGGAACCGTTGGGTTCGTATCGAAACGAGCTTTCTAACGAATATTAGAAATTTGAAATCTAACGGTTGGATTTGGAGTTACGTCCAAATCAAATTTGAAAAAGGTCGCTGTAAGTGCAGTTCGATGGCCATTGATGGAAATCGACTGTACGGGCCTTGATAAAATTATTAAAAATAGTAATAATTTGTGTAAAATCATAAGAAATGATTTGTGAAGATTTGGGATGAAAAACTCCATATTTGAAAAGATAAAAATAGATTTTTATCTAACTGAACTAGTTTTGAACTAGAATTATAATTCTATTAATTTTTAAATAAATAAATTGAATTCGAAAAGGGTATTAAAAATAACCAAAATTTCCAATGATTGCATTGGAATGGATTTGAATCGAAATTGTCTTCGGAATATTTCGATGTTGAAATTCGTGATTATACAGATGTTGTTATGGAAATTTGAAAGATATATATTTGTATCGTTATTTCCAATACGACATTTGTTAATCGTAGAATTTGATATTGAATATAAGCCGATATATTTTCTATTCAGTGCCTTGTATTGAATATCAAATGTGATTTGGGTTTGTCGTGAATAGTGTCTTCATTAACACTGTTCTTGAACCCAGTTGAGAAAAGATTAAATCTTTTTATTTAGATTTAATGAAGTGTACCAATTAAATAATGTTTAATTGGAATTGAATTGATATTGATTTTTGGGTTTATTGTGGACAGTGTTTTAAATAACACTCGTTCTTTAACCCGATCATTAATGAAATGTGATTTTGGGTTGTCGTGAACGGTATCTTCAATAATACAGTTCTTAGACCTAAAGGAGTTAAGAAAATCAGAAACTAACTGGAGATTAGTTAAGTTGAATAGTTTCCGAGGTATTGATCTGATGTTGGTTTCGGCCTTCGGGATTAATACTTAGGGAATTGCTCACTTGCTAATTTACAATTAAGGACTGATTGAAATGTGATGTGATTTTGGGTTTATCGTGAACCATGTTTTAAATGACACTGATTCTTTAACCCAGTCACAGATTAAAACTAAGTGGAGTTTTAATGAATCTTTAATTAGATTGAAATAATCGAAATGGAGTATCACCAGTTTTGCTCCAGGCGATAGTTAAATCTTTAATTAGATTTGAACGTGAAATGGTAATTGAATTTACCGATAACACCGTGGTGTTAGATATGAAGTATTACCAGTTTTACTTCATGGGATGAATAGGTTAGGATGGGGAAATTAAAATAAATAATTACTTCGGTAAGGTTCGCTAATCCCGACTAGTTTGAATTGATATTCAAAAATAGATTAAAGAATAAATTCAAGAAATTTATCTTGGATAAAATTAATGGGAACTTTTCCCTATGAATGTGAAATTTAGAAACTAGCTGTCGGTTAGCTAAGCAGAATGGTTTTCTGGATATTGATCTGATGTTGGTTTCGGCCTTCGGGGTTAATATTTGGGGAATTATTCTCTTGATTAATTTACGGTTAGTGACTGATGAATTGGAATGAGGCGTATGTTGTGTTTGTGTAGCACTTTTATAAAATATACGCGAGTTATTCGGGAAGACCGGGTTTATCCCATTCTGAATAACTAATACGACGATAAGTCGAAGATGAAGACGATGGTCGAAGACCGGAAGTCTTCACGTCGTTTGGGTAATTACTGATGATCTTGATTGGGCTGTACAACCAAGAAGATGGAAACAGTTGGTGATCGTCCAGACGTACTTGGAGACCGATGGATATGCGGGGTACTAGGTGCCTCCGGTTTCGTTCAGACCCAGAACGGACTTGTAAATGGACTGTGTGTCTGACATTGGATTTTAGTCCGTGTGATTGATCTCTATTAAATATATATCTGTTTGGCGGCGGAGAATTTATTCTCTTGCTTAACGCCCCTCTCTGAGACGTACGAGCTCAGGGGTTATATATTGATGGATATCAAACGCATGGAGTGAATTGCCTGTGTGGCATGCCTAAGTGGCAATTGATCGAGGCTTCTGTTGAAAAGCAAAGTCTTGTTGTGATGATCAAAGAAAGGCCTTTGTGGCGTAGCTTTGAGTAACGTTTACTTCGCGTGTTTCACACCCGGTATGAACCAAAAACGGGAGACGGACCTCAGGGAGGGCATGCGTTTCCTTCTAGCTAAAAAGTGGCGTCAGTGGTTTTACACGCCCTGACGAGTTTGACTTATGTGGTTGTTGCTGTTGCGAGGCGCCTCGGTTTGATCGGACGATCCGGGTCCGATGGAGTCATTCGTTGGCTCATTTACGCCCCATAGGGCGGGGGAACGCATGTTCAGGGTTTAAGTTTAATCCACATCAGTGGACCGGCCCTGACGATCCAAGGGTCACTCGAGCTCTGATCCTGAGACTCGGGCTAGACAGTCTCGAATCGGTTGAGGGCTATCTTTTGCCTCGGTTCATAGATGGAAATCCAATTTCCAAATACGTGACATTTGCGGTTTTATTTGTAGAGCCTAGTAGGGCGACATGATATATGGTACCCATGCCGCCTATGATTGATACTTATGATTTGAAGTTGTTTTATACACTATGCACTTATAATAGTATCAAATGATTTGTTTTAAACGTATCAAGCATTCTTTGGTTGTTATAAGGGAAAACCCTATCCCCCGGCTTGCGTTGCATTGTGTGATAGGACCTGGGTCTTATAACAGCTTCATTTTCCTTTATTTAGCATTGCGCTGTTTGTTTTATGCACCGGTATTCTTGGGAGGAAACCCGTTCCGTGTTATACGGCGTGGTCCCTTGATTTACCTAACTTTAAATTAAAGGTTGATAACTGTTTTTAGTTCTCACACCAGTCACATGACTGACCTGGAGTTTATTGTTTTAACCTAAACTCTGGGTGCCCTTATTTTGACACGGGCTGCTAGTAGTTTTGGTTTTGCAGATTTATATTCACAGGATCCTGGTTTACAGCTGGAATGATATCCAGAAAGCTTTGTATCCGTATATCCCTTCTAGTGTGTATTGTATTATTTTCCGCTGCTATGTATTTAAATGTAATTTAAATCTCTGATATTTCTGTGTAATATTCATTTATACTCTGTATATTCTTGTAATCTGATGCATTGTTGTAATATACAATGAAATGTTCTTTTGTATGCGTTCTGTTGTGGCTTGTTCTCGAACTATCCGCCGCTTTCCTTTACGGGGAAGTTACGGGTTTTCACATCGTGGTCATCTAAAACAACACAGTGACATGTATGGCTGAATATAAAAAAATAAGATATATGTATATATGTATACGTCAATTGTATAAGTACAACGAACAGCTAAAGGAGAGGAAAAATTATATGTATGTATTGTACAGCAATCAAATAGATTTTATTTATTACATTCATATATACAGTAAAATCAAATGCACACAACTGCAAAATATTTAGAAATAAGAGAAAGAAAATCTAACGTACAACTCAAAATCTATGAAAACTGATTTAACAAATCAAAGCCCCAATCTAACCAAATCAATCACTGTTTCCTTTGAACAGACCAACCATACCAAAATCAAACCCCAAGTTCAAGCAAATCTCGGCTATAATCACGCAACAACCATCGCAAGTACCACAGTTTGATAATACAACTAAGAAGCATCTAAGATCCTAGGATAAACCTATGATTTTACAAATCGTTCAGACATTGATCTTATTTAGAGCAAATCTCCAACTATAAATGCCGCAACCACTCAACAAGTTTTCATCAAATTCAAACAACCCCAATTCGAACCAGAAAGAAAATCAAATCAAAATATTACAGCAGTTTAAAATCGAGTAAAAGAGGAACTTAGCTTTTGAGTCTTGGACCAGCTTCTGCTGAAACCATTCGCAGTCAGAGACCCGGCCTCGTTCTGCTTTCTTGTGTGGTGCTGGAAGGCTCGGTGGCTTGACCGTGGGTGGCGGATTGTTGAGGAGGACGAAGGGTGTGGTGACATGCTAGGGTTCGGAGATCGGAAGCAAGGGGAGCCCGAGAGGGTAGCAGCGGTTGCGTCGGAGACCAACTCCGATCTACTGGCGGAAGAAGAAAGAGGGGTTAGGGTTTGTTTTTGTTTCGGTCATGGGAAAAATTGGAAGGCGGTTTACTGAATTGGGGAATTAGGGTTTCGGTTTGATCAAATTTTTGAGGCGGCTTGTGTAAATGAAAAAAGAACGGTGGAAGTAGGGTTTTAAGGGGTGGGTCGGGTTTGGTTAGTGGGCCGAGTATTAAGGTAAGCCCAACTTTTAAATTTAAAGGAAATCAATGTTTTTAAAATTTAAATTCTTTTTTAAACTTGTTGATTCGATTTCTCGATCATACAGTATCGGATTTACATGCGGTCAGTTGCGTTGGGACCGTGGAGAGGAGTACTTCGAGATGGAGCAGGCCTAGTCCGGATCTGAAGTGACTGGAATTTTTATTCAAATTAAACGTCAGTTTAATTTGATTAAAATAGATTGTTTATCGACGAATTCAAATCAAGGTGAGTTAAACTCACTCGGCCCTTGCCATTTATATTTTATACAATTTGGGTTTTTATTTTGTGTGTTCTGATTGCTAGTGGTTGACCGTTCGCTAGTGTTTTATATTTATTGTTGATTCAAATTCTGAAATTAAACGGTTTTTTAATTTCGGTAAAACACCAATCGTTATGATTTGACCGAACAAAGAAAATTCCCCTAATTGGTCACGTTTGTGAACGTGTTTTGAAATTGTTTGAATTGTTTGAATTGGCTGTTGATTGTTTGATGATCGATATAGAAATCCTCAGGCAAATAAAAAGAAAAGATTGTTCATTATTGATGGTTGAAACATATTTTAACATTTATGTTGATGTTAACCAATGGATGGTATGGATTGGTAATTGGCATCACATGGTCTAGGAATCAATCGATTTATAAAATATGGATTTTTATCGACGGCGGGTCGATAATATTAAAGTTAATTTATAACTAAAGATAGTTTTGAAAATTTCCACTTTCAAATTATTTTAAGGAAATTAATATTAATTATTTGTTAATTAAAGTTCATGAGAAATTATGAAATGGTTTTGAAACAAATTCTTACGTTGATAAGAATTACAAACAGATGAGATAACCTAGTAGTTAGGTATTTTGATGGTGAACATTTAAACAAAGTTATTTAAATTAATTATATTTTAATTAATTTAAAGTAGAATTAAATAGAATTGGTTAAAAGAATAACTATGTTTGGTTTTTCGACCATTTAAACTAAGTTGGACTTTAATAACTCAATTAAAATTTGGTTAATCCTAGTAAGATTTTAAAAAGGAAATTTATTATTCATTTTTTTCAATAAAGGAGACAATTGATTTGAAATGATGAAATGTTGAAATAAGTAAGTTGGTCATTAATTAAATGAAAATTATTTAAGTAACCAAGTTTGAAAAGAAATGGTGGAGTATTGGAAAAAGGGCTAGCGATGAATTTTATTGTTCGAACTCGAGTTTTATAGTGAAGCAATAAAGAGGTTTAATCAAATATAAGGTGTAAATGAAAGTTTTACTAAATGTTTGAATTAAGTAAAGGAAGGAGAAAATGTAAAAGGGTTTATATTAAACCTAAAATTTTTAAACAAAGTTTATAAATGGAATGTGAGTTAAACGTTGGTTTTAAATGGAAATACTTAATAAAAGGATTAAATTAAATCAATGGATTTAAAAGGGGAATTTCCTGAAAGGAAAGGGGATTGGAAAGCAGTTTTATTTAAGCTTGATAAACAAGGTGGGAAGTAAGACTTGTAATAACTCGGTTTGTGAACCAAAGTCATTTAAATAGATCGAGAGTGGATAAAGTGGTGTTAGTAAGGAATTATTTAATCATCGAATTAAGCGACATTATTATAACTATATTTTACAAGTAGAATATGTTGATTAAATAGTGTTCTTGAATTACAACTCGTATTTATCTGAAGGTAAGAACATTGTTGATCAAGGTCTGAGAGGTAATTAAAATACCCCAACTTGAACGACTTCAGGATTATCCAAGGATGATACTAGTTGGTAATGTCAGGAATGGATGATAAGATTTCCGAAGTAACGGGAATGAGATGAGATGATATTTCCCTAGTAACAGAATTAAAAGGAAATTGGGCGATTAATTTTTAAAAGCCAAGTGATGCTGAGCACTAGACCAGTAAATCTATTTTTGTGTTTTCATGGATGTTTACTTGATAGTTAAATAATCGACTATCAAGTCTGACCTTTACGATTGTTGATATGGAAAGACCGGAATCGAATGTTTATTCGAAAACCATTCCGACCAACAAATACGAATATATAGAAGAGATTGAGCGACGATCTAGATGGGGAATGTAAAGACCATAGATCTTCATGAAGCGGAAGAACCACTTACAATCTCTGATTCGACCCGGAGATATACTGGGGTTCTGTCGTGGTTGGAATATGTGGAGTGCAAGGACTTCTCACGACTGATCCATGGGTTGATTCCTACATTGGATGCAGTAGGAGAGTACCTTCGGTTCATCCTGTTCCTGGATGACTTGTATGGACGGATGTCTGACAGAATATTTCCAAAGGAATTACGTACGTTGATTTCTTCAAACGTACTATGGTTGATGGCGGAGAAATGGTTTTTCTCTAGCTAAATAACTAGAGTATTTTTATGGACATCAATTAGTGATATCTGGTGGATTTGATGATGTGGCATTCAAAGTGAATTGTGACCAGATGTGTTGAAAGTGGATTCAAACTTCAAGCCTCATCAACCGGGAAATGACAAAAATCGGGCAGGCAGCATGGCTATGTGGGTCGCTCCCATTAGGGTGTATAATCACCTATCTAGAGAAAATCCTTTTGCTTCTTTAATCTATCGATGCTGTCCCTTTTCGGGAAACGGTGGTTTGAGCCCAACCGTTGGTTATATACATTCGATACACTCAAGCGAAATGAGTGGTCGGTCATGTGAGTGCCGGGTTGCAAGACGTTCTTGTTGAACCCAGTGTATTCACCTCTAGAGATACACGATCGGCAGGTGGTCCCATACCTTGTCAAAGTTGGAATCCAATCTCCAATAAGTGCCCACGGTTTTGTTTGTATATATATATATATGTGGAGCGTGAGATGCAAGCATTCCACTAGATTGATATTTACTTGTATTTAGACACTATCATAATATCAGAAAAGATATTGATTTCGAAACTGTTTGGGTTATCGTAAGGTAAAAACCGTCCGTGTTTATGTGTGGATTTGGTCTTATGATTATCTTTTTCTTCGAAAGGATTTTAACTTTAAAATCAAGTTGTGTGATACCTTAATGCTATGCGAGTTTTTCTCACTCTGGTCCACCAGACTGACCCGGTGTTTTGTAAATGCTCGGGTTAGACCGAGGTGTACAAGTTTAGGTTATCAGGTACTGAGAAGTCCAGAGACGAGATGGAGATGTTCAGACATATGAAATCTAGTATTTATTCCGCTGTGTATATGAGGACAGATTAGCAAAACTGCCCAGATGTATGTTGTACTCTGATATTGTAAGTATTTTCAAAAGCTCTCAATAAAGATTTATTTCTGTATTATATGTGTTCCGCTGCGATGTGAGACTCTGCGTTGGTTCTTCTTCTTCTTCTATTCTAATATTTCTTTCTTTCTTATCTCACCCTCTAATTTCTTTCTAAACGTTCCAGTGTTTTCGGTGCTTGGAGGATCGGCATGAGATACGATAAGGGTATTTATGTCGATTTTTGAGGCCGAAAACCCCTGGGTCGTTGCATCTATTCTATATTGTAGACTTTGTTTAAATAAGTGGAGGACTTAAAATACTTATATTGGCTTTTCGAATCTTTAAAACTAATTTGTGTTAAGTTGAATTCGCGTAACTCAATTTTGTGCTAATATTTTCAATAATAATAATAGTAATCCAAGGGTATCCAACATTGCTTGTATATCTAGCGTTGGTGTGCAAACCCGCCAAGCTCTAACCGATATGTTGTTGACAAAATCAGCGTTGGAATATCTTAGTCTCATTTTATGAGATTGTAAACCTAAGGATTACCGACATGTTGTTGACAAAGTCAGCGTCGGTCTGCACAATCCGCCAAGCTCTATCCTAACTCTCCGTCAGTCCGCAAGGCAGTGTATGGGTGGTATACCTTGGTCTTCTAAGTTAGGTGTATGTAATTAATTATAAATTTTAACTTTTATACAGATAGAGAATAAGCGATGATCCCCAAATATTTCTTGACCTTATTGATTTGACTAGCCATACACGAGGAAATTAGAATACCACTTTACAAACTGTGCCAAGCAGCTAAGAATTTATTTCATGGCTGCACTATGTTATCAACCGAACCAACTGGCCAAACCGGAATTTAACATTTGAAAACTTGAATTGTGTTGAAAATTTGTGATAAGTTGAGGTATCTAAAATAAAATCAACTGATTAGAAATTGTTAACTTAATTTGTTGTACCACTTTCTTAAAACAAGTCGTGTTTTCATTTTTTGTTTTTATTTGCATATGTCCATTGCATTCATGTAGTTACATTAGAGCCATAGCATGCTGCATTTGGATTTTGTGGGTAGTATCCGCTGAAAACCCACACGAGACACCACTCGTCCTACTAGGGACACCTAGGGGTTTAACGGCTTGTTGCATACGCTCAATGCAATCGTGTTTCCTACGAAAGTGTGACCTATCTACTAGTTTTTAATTTTTGTTTTACTCGAGGACGAGTAAATGATAAGTGTGGGGGTAGTTGATTGACATGAAAATATGTTTATTTTATACTCTTATACCTTATCTTTTGTATATAAATAAATATTACTTGGGTATTATTTTGTCACTTTTACAGATATGCCGACTTAGCCACATGCAGTCAGAAAATATAAAAATAGAGATCAAATTGTTGCATATTTACATTTGAAGACTTGTTGACGAAGATCTCATATCCAGTTGCTTTTGGGACAAGAAAATAAGTGGTAGAAAGGCTATGCATATCACAAATCAATGAAGAATTGTCAAGGAAGCAAGAGGAAAAGAGGAAAGGCCCAAATTTGCTAGATTTAACTACGGCCCATTTGTGAATCTCATTGTAAACTCTTTTGTGATTTCCCTAAGGCACATTTGTTATTGTATTAGGGTTAGGGTTAGGGTTGGCTATCTAACATATATATACCCATGTAATCTTATTGTAGCCACCATTCTCTATATATTCTTTTCTCTTCATCTCCATTAACAAAGTTCTTGTTTTTTTTTATTTTCTACATTTTTCTATTTCTTAGCAACTAGTGCCATCTACACGATTAGGTTCGGTGGTGTACTAGTTGTATTTTACATTTATTTACATTAGTGATTGACCATCTGATTAGATTCAGCAGTAATCCTAATTTTATTTCCTGTTTGTTAGCAAATTTAAATTATGTTCTTAGTATTGTTTTGCAACCCAATCTCCAAGAATTGTCTAACTCGCCCAAGAATTATTTAAGTAATTTAATTTAATTTACCTCCCTGTGTTCGACCTGCATACAACACATCTATGCGCTTGCAGAATTTATTAGTTATTAGCTAGGGGCGACACTCGTTGGGTTGGATTTGAAGTTCGTATGGTTAAACAAGTAATTTTGGATTTAAATAGAATTAATTATTTAAAATACGGTTATAAATACGCTACACTATACGGTCCATTTCTTAAACCCTAATACACATTACCAGCCGCGGTCTTATATCATTTAAATGGCCATAATCGTTCAGCTTTTACCTCTTAATAATTTACAAATAGCTCCTAATTAGATTACACATTCAAACCCAAAATGATAGAGAGTTTTACGATCTCTAATTTGGTACAGCTGAGACGGGATTCATGCTCTTTGATTGGGAGGAATTGGCCCTCCAATTGGCCAGCGTCGCATGCATTTTTAGGGGAGATGGGGGGTTCAAACAGGCGGAGCTGCTCGGTGGTGGAAGAGCACGGTGGTGGCGTTCGTGTGGTGGCGGCGGATGATGTTCCGGCGTCCCCTATGCTTGGTGGCGGCGGAAATTTAAAACCGACGATGGGTTTACAAAACAGCGCGATGAAGAAGGAGGAAACAATGGCTTTAGAAATGTAATTAGTGATAAGATGTAGTTAATTATTTTAATTATATTATGTAATTAAATCTTCAAACCATCATATCTTATTCAGATCTTATCGAAATCGAGCGATTTTCGAAGCGTTGGAAACTTCTTGATGAACACTACATCATGGAGCAAACCAGAAATGAAATGAAGCTTGTTTGAATTTCAGGAAAATCTGAATTAGAACAGAAAATTCAGAAGGAATAAAATCAAGGTGAGATTTCTCGATCTAAATTTAAAATAAAATTAAATATGTATGGAAATATGTATATCATATTGATTGTGATTGTAGATTTTAATATATGCTGTGTATAAAAGTTGGATTGATTAATTGGTTGTGGTGATGGTTATTTGCTGAACTATACATTCTTGTTCAAATAAAAAATCTAATCTTTAATTGGTTAGATAAAACATTATTTTATTTAGATCATGTTATGCTAGATCAAAAACTTCATTCTTCATTAAAAATATTATATTAACATAAAAATGTCATTTTTGTTGGACCAGGTTATATTAAAACAAAAATGTCACTTTGTTAGATTAGGTCATGTTAGGTGAAAATACATTCTTGTTATCAATTTGTCATGATTAGATAAAAATAAACATTTTGTTAGGAATTGTCATGTTAGATAAAAATATCATTTTATTTAAAAAAAATGTCATCATACTAAAAATGTCATCATAATAGATTTGTCACCATATTAAAATATCATTTTTGTTATAGAAATATTATGTTAGATTAAAATAGCATTTTTGTTATAGAAATGCATATTAAAAAAACATTTTGTTAGAAATTGCATATTAGAATGAAAAAAAAGAACATTTTATTAGAAAATGCATATTAGAATAAAAATAACATTTTAGTTAAAAATGTTGCATTAGTATAAAATAACATTTTAGTTAAAAGGGTTGCATTAGAATAAAATTAACATTTAGTTGAAATGTTTATATAAAATAAAAGTATCACTTTTATTAGAAATGTTTATATAAAATAAAAGTATCACTTTATTAGAAATGTCAGTTTAGATTAAAAACACCGCTTTTGTTAGAAATGTTTATTTAGAATAAAATATGTCATTTTATATTAGACTCTAAATTTGTCATTTTTGTTAAAATTAGTGTTGACATTTAAATTTGTCATTTTTGTTAAAATTAGTGTTGACATCTAAATTTGTCATTTTTGTTAAAATTAGTGTTGACATCTAAATTTGTCATTTTTGTTAAAATTAGTGTTGACATCTAAATTTGTCATTTTTGTTAAAATTAGTGTTGACATGTAAATTTGTCATTTTTGTTAAAATTAGTGTTGACATATAAATTTGTCACATTTTGTTAAGATTAGAGTTTACATATAAATTTGTCACTTTTGTAAAATTTAGAATTTACATATAAATTTGTCACTTTTGTCAAGTTTAGAATTTACATCTAAATTTGTCACTTTTGTTAAATTAGAATTGACAAAACAATAATGTTATTTTTGTTGAATTAGAAATGTCAAATATAAAAGTGTCATTTATGTTAAAAACAGAATAGTAAACAAAAAAATAACATTAATTTTATTTGTCATGCTAATTTATAATTTGTAGTCACATTAAAATAACATTTTTATGTAATGTAAAAAAGAATCATTTTATGTTTTGTTTAATCAAAACATTATCATTTACCTATTAGTAGAAAAATAGTCATATGTTTTGTTTATCCATAACATTATTATTTATACAGTGAATTAGAAAATTGATCATCTGTTAAGTAGGTATCAATTCATTAAAATCATGATGTTTACATTTGATCGATGTCAATATAAAAATGATCATTTGTTAATATGCTTTGTTAGACTAAAATAATGTCATTCACATGTTAGCCATGTAGAAATAATTTGAACCAAATTATAATTGGTTAAATTTATTAACCAATGATTTATGTAGATGAATTGTTGTTGTTTGAAAACCCCACACGGGTGTTGGGATGACGTACACTATTCCCAATCTTTATCTGTATGTCAATCCATGGGTTGACAGTATGTGTTGAGCGTTATTTATATATTTATTTTAATGCTCACACAATTATAAATTTCACTCTATGTGTGAATGGATTGTGTATTGATTTTTTTATGATTATTGTTATATACATGCGATGTATGAAATCCATACAACTGAAATTGTGTGGTAATTGACTGAGTCGCATTCCGATTCAGAATTCCTTTTAAATAAAGAACATTTTAAAATAAAGAACATTTTAAAGAAATCTTTTAAATAAAGAATATTTTTCAATAACGAATATTTTTATACAAATTTAATGAAGATTAAAATTATGATTCTTATGTCCATTTTTGAATGGACACAAAATATTGAAATACGAAGCGGTGTTATGTAGAAACGCCATTTTTAACCCGAATGGGTTATCGATCGATTTTTATTCATTTTATAATGAATATAAAAAGAAGTGAATTTAAAATATAATATTTTGGAAATATTATTATTTTATAATAACAAAATATAGAATATTCAACTTTGCTTTACAATTAATACGAAGTTAAAATCGTTTTAAAGCAAATTTAGAAATATTTTATAAATACGATTTAAATAGAAATTGACGATATATATATATATATATATATATATAATGGCCTGAATAGAACGCGCCGCGCAGCGACTGTTCACGAATTTCGACCATTAACTTCAAATTGGCGTAACGGAAGATCCGACCGTCGGATTCTTCTAAACCCGGAACTGTTGGGTTCGTATCGAAAAGAGCTTTCCAATGAATATAGGAGTTTTAAAATCTAGCGGTTAGATTTGGAATTATGTCCAAAACAATTTCAGAAAAGGTCGCTGTAAGTGCAGTTCGGTGGCCGTTATTGGAAACGACTCTACGAGCGAAAATAAAAATATTAAAAATACGCAAAAATTATGTAAAATCATAATAAATGGTTTAGAAAGATTTTTGATAAAAAATTCAATTTTTGAAAAGATAAAAATATTTTTTATCAAATTAACTAGTTTTTAACTAGAATAAGAATCCAGTGTTTTTACAATAAATAAATTGGATTTGGTTTGTCGTGAAAGGCGTCTTAAATAACACTATTCTTAAACCCAGTTGAGAAAAGAATAAATCTTTTAATTAAGATTATTACAGTTTTCAATTATATTTAATAATTGAAATAAAATGAAATGTGAATTGGGTTTATCGTGAACGGCGTTTTTAACGACATTTGTTCTTTAACTCAATTTACAGTGAGAATATAATTTGGAATTTATAAATCTTTTATAAGATTTAATATAGAAATTTTCCAAAAGTAAAGTTTTCCAATTTAATATATTAAATTGGAATTGAAGAGAATTCAATCTAATAATAATCGAGATGAGATTCTGTAGAAGAAGACAGTTATTATATATGGGATTTAAAAGGCCTTGCCGTTATTCAATTTATATTATTGGTTGGATACAGAAATTTATATCGATTATATATTGATCTGATTTCTGTGAAAATTCCATATTTAATGGAAGATGACTTTGGGTTTATCGTGAACAATGTTTTTAAATGACATTAGTTCTTTAACCCAGTTAAAGACAAGATTAATTTCTTAAATTTGAATAATCATTAAATAATGATTTATGTGATTAAAACCAAACTTTAGTTTTAAATGAATTCCTAATTAGATTGAAAAGGAATGAGATAATGAAATGATTTAAACGATAAATTTAAAGAATTTATCTTTGATAAAATTAATGGAAACCTTTTCCCTAACAATGTGAAAATCTTATTAAAAGAATATTATGAGTTGGAATGTGGTGTATGATGTGTTTTTATAGCACTTGATTTTAAATTATAAAATATTTGAGTTATTCGGAAAGGCCGGTTTTAACCAATTCCGAATAATTACTACGACGATCAAGAGTCGAAGATGAAGACGATGGTTGAAGACCGGCGATCTTCACATCGAATGGATGAGGACTACTGATGCACTGGACTGGTTCGCGCCCAGGACAGGGTTAAAGTGGTAGTTGTCCGGACGTATTGTTGATTGTTCGGATATGCAAGGAATAAGGTGTCTTCGGTTTCGTTCAGACCCAGAACGGACTTGTAAATGGATTGTATGACTGACGTTGTATTCCTTTATATTGTATTCGTTGATCTCTTTTTAATATATATCTGTTTGGTGGTTAACACCCTTCTCTAAGACGTATGAGCTTAGAGGTTATATATTGGCAGAAATCAATGATATGGTATTGATTGACAATGTGGCATGCCAAGATGCATGGATCAAGGCTTTTGTTGAAAAGTAGAGCCTTGTGGTTTATGATCAAAGCACAGCTTATTTAGCATAGCTTTGTGTATAGCGTTACTTCGTGAGCCTCACACCCCGGTATGAACCAGAAACGGGAGAAGGACCCCAGAGAGGGCATGCGTTTCTTTCTAGCTAGAGTGGTTTCAGGGACCTACCAGCGCTAACATTTTACTCATGTGGATGATGGAATGAGGTACCTCGGTTATTTGAGTCCCTAGTGGCTCTATTTACGCCCCAAAGGGCAGGGAAAAGTATTGTTTAGGCATTATTAATCCAACCATTATTGGTGAACCGGCCGCGGCAGATCCAGGTGCGGTTGCAATTGTATCCTGAGGCACGGGCTAGAATGTCTCGAATTCGGTAAGGACTATCTTTTGCCTTGGTTCATGGAAATCCAACTTCCAATACGATCCATGCGGTTTTGATTGTATAACTAATATGGCGACATGATATATGGTACCCATGCCGTCTATGATTGATATTATGATTTAAATGTTTTTAAAACATATATGCACTAATAATAATATCAAATCCGTTTTATCGTATCAAGCATCTTTTGACCATTATAAGGTAAAACCCTATCCTCCGGTTTGTGTTGCATTGTGTGATGGGACTTGGGTCTTATAATGGTTTCATTTTTCTAAAAAGCATTACGTTGCTTAACGATTTACTTTATTTATGCACCGGTAATCCAATGGAGTAAACTCGTTCCGCGTTAGCGGCGTGGTCCTGTGATTAGCCATAATAATCAGATAAGTTAGGTAGATTTCTCATATAGTCCCATGACTGACCTGTAGTTTGTTTCACTGACAAACTCGGGTGCCCTCTTTTCCATTCGGGCAGTCGAGTAGCTTTTTGCAGATATTTTTCTCTTAGCAGGATCATGGATAGAAGCTTAAAGCTGTGTCCAGAGCATTTATAGTCTTCCGCTGTGTACTATATTTAATTTGTTGTAAATTTATCTTCCACTGTAATTTCAATTCGATGTACTCTGATATATTCTGTACCCTGATGTAACATTATTGTAATGTTTATAAAATTCTTCTGTTGTTGTTCTGGTGTGTTGTATGCCCAAAATTAAATTATTTGAAGATTTCCAACTTTTGGATCAGACCTGTGTGGTTTATGGTCGATTCAAAGGGCGGGAACTTTCGGGTCTTTACAGTTGGCATCAGAGCTCTGGTTAGCTCAAATCTTTGGGGTACAACTCATTAGAACTGAACAAAAGATCCATCAGAGATTGGATTAGTAATATCTAATAAAAATACTCATTAGAGATAGGATCAGAAGTATCCTAGAATGAGAAAACTCGTTAGAGATAGGGTTAGTAATGCCCTAGAACGAGTTGAGAGTGATAAGTTACAAGTAACGTATTTTTGATTATATATATAATCCGACCTTAGAAAATATGATTTTTGAATATATAAAAGTATATATATTTAAAAAGTTAATCAACTAATAAAATTATTAAAACCGATAAAAGAATGAAAGTTGAATTGGTTAAATAAACAACATTTAGCTTCATTCCTTTTCGAGGACGAAATGATTTTAAGTGGGGTAGATTGTAACAACCTGGAATTTTGGGGCCAATTTAAAATTTTTATTTTAGAAATTTTAATAAATTTTGAATATTTAAAATGATTTATTTTAAATAATAACGACGAAAAAATTATTTAAATCAAAGAAAGAACGAATAAATTTAATTTAATTATAAAAGGAATTAGAAATGGTGCGGTAGTTCGAAAATTCGATTTCTAATTTCAATTTAATATACAGAATTCAATTTACATCAGAATTGAGCGAAACAAGAAATATTTGAATCTTTTTAACCATATCTTTCTAACGAATCTGAAAAATTGAAATTTCACTTTATAAATATAAAGATATGTCTAGTTTAAAATCTAGAAAAGCCGCTGTATCATTTATTTATATTTTAATATAATATATTGGCCTTAAAAATAGCCATTTCGTAAACGACCTCTGTTTTCGACGAAACCACTTTGTTGGAACTAGAATGTCAAATTATTGTTAAGTTTAATTTTCCAGAATTTTTCGAATTAATATGTGAGCGTGGCAAAGAAAAATGTGTTTTGATCAATTAAGTCAAATTTAATCGACTTGAAAATAGCTATTTTTCAAACGGTCTCAGAATTCGACAAAATTAGTCTTGTTAGAACCGTATCATCAAAACTTAACTAGAAATAATTTTTCTGTAATTTTTAAAGGTAGTATGTGGCCCCGATAGAATTAAATGTACGATCAAATTAAATAATTAAATGATTTATAATTAAAATTAAAGTAAAACATATTGTAACAGCCGAATTAGGTTACGAGACATATTCCATTGTGTCCGGGACGGGGGTTATTAGGTAGGGGCGACACTCGTATGGTTGGATTTGAAGTTCATACGGTTAAACAGGTAATTTTGGATTTAAACAGAATTAATTAATTAAAATATGGTTATAAATATGCTATACTATACGTTCCATTTCTTAAACCCTAATACACATTACCAGCCGTCGCCATATATTATTTGAATGGCCATAATCGTTCAACTTTTACCTCTTAATCATTTACAAACAACTCTTAATTAGATTATACATTCAAACCCAAAATGATAGAGAGTTTTACATTCTCTAATTTGGTACGGCTGAGATGGGATTCAGGCTCTTTGATTGGGAGGAATCGGCCCTCCAATTGGCCAGCGTCGCATGCTTTTTTAGGGGAGATGGGGGGTTCGAATAGGCGGAGCTGTTTGGCGGTGGAAGAGCACGGTGGTGGCGTTCGTGTGGTGGCGGCGGATGATGTTCCGGCGTCCCCTATGCTTGGTGGCGGCGGAAATTGAAAACCGACGATGGGTTTACAAAAACAGTGTGATGAAGGAGGAAACGATGGCTTTAGAAATGTAATTAGTGATAAGATGTAATTAATTATTTTAATTATATTATGTAATTAAATCTACAAACCATCATATCTTATTCAGATCTTATCGAAATCGAGCGATTTTCGAAGCATTGGAAACTTCTTGGCGAACACAATACCATGGAGCAAACCAGAAATGAAAGGAAGCTTGTTTGAATTTCAGGAAAATCTGAATTAGAACAGAAAATTCAGAAGGAATAAAATCAAGGTGAGATTTCTCGATCTAAATTTAAAATAAATTTAAATATGTATGGAAATATGTACATCATATTGATTGTGATTGTAGATTTAAATATATGCTGTGTATAAAAGTTGGATTGACTAATTGGTTGTGGTGATGGTTATTTGCTGAACTATACGTTCTTGTTCAAATAAAAAAAATCTAATCTTTAATTGGTTAGATAAAACATTATTTTATTTAGATCATGTTATGCTAGATCAAAAACATCATTCTTTGTTAAAAATATTATATTAACATAAAAATGTCATTTTTGTTAGACAAGGTTATATTAAAACAAAAATGTCACTTTGTTAGATTAGGTCATGTTAGGTGAAAATACATTCTTGTTATCAATTTGTCATGATTAGATAAAAATAAACATTTTGTTAGGAATTGTCATGTTAGATAAAAATATCATTTTATTTATAAAAAAATGTCATCATACTAAAAATGTCATCATAATAGATATTTCACCATATTAAAATATCATTTTTGCTATAGAAATATTATGTTAGATTAAAATAGCAATTTTGTTAAAGAAATGCATATTAAAAAAAAGAACATTTTGTTAGAAATTGCATATTAGAATGAAAAAAAAGAACATTTTGTTAGAAAATGCATATTAGAATAAAAATAACATTTTAGTTAAAAATGTTGCATTAGTATAAAATAACATTTTAGTTAAAAGGGTTGCATTGGAATAAAATTGGCATTTAGTTGAAATGTTTATATAAAATAAAAGTTTCACTTTTATTAGAAATGTTTATATAAAATAGAAGTATCACTTTTATTAGAAATGTCGGTTTAGATTAAAAACACCGCTTTTGTTAGAAATGTTTATTTAGAATAAAATATGTCATTTTATATTAGACTCTTAATTTGTCATTTTTGTTAAAATTAGTGTTGACATTTAAATTTGTCATTTTTGTTAAAATTAGTGTTGACATTTAAATTTGTCATTTTTGTTAAAATTAGTGTTGACATCTAAATTTGTCATTTTTGTTAAAATTAGTGTTGACATCTAAATTTGTCATTTTTGTTAAAATTAGTGTTGACATATAAATTTGTCACATTTTGTTAAGATTAGAGTTTACATATAAATTTGTCACTTTTGTAAAATTTAGAATTTACATATAAATTTTTCACTTTTGTCAAGTTTAGAATTTATATCTAAATTTGTCACTTCTGTTAAATTAGAATTGACAATACAATAATGTTATTTTTGTTGAATTAGAAATGTCAAATATAAAAGTGTCATTTATATTAAAAACATAATAGTAAACAAATAAAAACATTAATTTTATTTGTCATGCTGATTTATAATTAGTAGTCACATTAAATTAACATTTTTATGTAATGTAAAAAGAATCATTTTATGTTTTGTTTAATCAAAACATTATCATTACCTATTAGTAGAAAAATAATCATTATATGTTTTGTTTATCCAAAACATTATTATTTATATAGTGAATTAGAAAATTGATCATTTGTTAAGTAGGTATCGATTCATTAAAATCATGATGTTTACATTTGATCGATGTCAATATAAAAATGATCATTTGTTAATATGCTTTGTTAGACTAAAATTATGTCATTCACATGTTAGCCAAGTAGAAATAATTTGAACCAAATTATAATTGGTTAAGTTTATTAACCAATGATTTATGTAGATGAACTGTTGTTGTTTGAAAACCCCACACGGGTGTTGGGATGACGTACATTATTCCCAATCTTCATCTGTATGTCAATCGATGGATTGACAGTATGTGTTGAGCGTTATTTATATATTTATTTTAACGCTCACACAGTTATAAATTTTACTCTGGGTGTGAATGGATTGTGTATTGATTTTTTTATGGTTATTGTTATATACATGCGATGTATGAAATCCTTACAACTGAAATTGTATGGTAATTGATTGAGTCGCATTCCGATTCAGAATTCCTTTTAAATAAAGAATATTTTAAAATAAAGAACATTTTAAAGAAATCTTTTAAATAAAGAATATTTTTCAATAACAAATATTTTTATATAAATTTAATGAAGATTAAAATTATGATTCTTATGTCCATTTTTGAATGGACACAAAATATTGAAATATGAAGCCGTGTTATGTAGAAACGCCATTTTTAACCCTATTGGGTTATCGATCGATTTTTATTTATTTTATAATGAATATAAAAAGAAGTGATTTTAAAATATAATATTTTGGAAATATTATTATTTTATTATAACAAAAATATAGAAAATTCAATTTTGCTTTACAATTTAATATGAAGTTAAAATCATTTTAAAACAAATTTATAAATATTTTATAAATACGATTTAAATAGAAATCGATGATTATATATAATATATATTTATATAATGGCCTGAATAGAACGCGCCGCGCAGCGACCGTTCGCGAATTTCGACCATTAACTTCAAATTGGCGTAACAGAAGTTCCGACCGTCGGATTCTTCTAAAACTGGAACCGTTGGGTTCGCATCGAAAAGACCTTTCCAATGAATACAGGAGTATTGAAATCTAATGGTTAGATTTGGAATTATGTCCAAATCAATTTCAGAAAAGGTCGTTGTAAGTGCAGTTCGGTGGCCGTTATTGGAAACCGACTGTACGAGCGAAAATAAAAATATTAAAAATATGCAAAAATTATATAAAATCATAATAAATGATTAAGAAAGATTTTTGATGAAAAATTCTATTTTTGAAAAGATAAAAATATATTTTTATCAAATGAACTAGTTTTTAACTAGAATAAGAATCCAATGTTTTTAAAATAAATAAATTGGATTTGGGTTGTCGTGAAAGGCGTCTTAAATAACACTATTCTTAAACCCAGTTGAGAAAAGAATAAATCTTTTAATTAAAATTATTATAGTTTTCAATTATATTTAATAATTGAAATAAAATGAAATGTGAATTGGGTTTATCGTGAACGGTGTTTTTAACGACATTTGTTCTTTAACTCAATTTACAGTGAGAATATAATTTGGAATTTATAAATCTTTTATTAAGATTTAATATAGAAATTTTCCAAAAGTAAAGTTTTCCAATTTAATATATTAAATTGGAATTGAAGAGAATTCAATCTAATAATAATCGAGATGAGATTCTGTAGAAGAAGACAGTTATTATATATGGGATTTAAAAGGCCTTGCCGTTATTCAATTTATATTATTGGTTGGATACAGAAATTTATATCGATTATATATTGATCTGATTTCTGTGAAAATTCCATATTTAATGGAAGATGACTTTGGGTTTATCGTGAACAATGTTTTTAAATGACATTAGTTCTTTAACCCAGTTAAAGACAAGATTAATTTCTTAAATTTGAATAATCATTAAATAATGATTTATGTGATTAAAACCAAACTTGAGTTTTAAATGAATTCCTAATTAGATTGAAAAGGAATGAGATAATGAAATGATTTAAACGATAAATTTAAAGAATTTATCTTTGATAAAATTAATGGAAACCTTTTCACTAACAATGTGAAAATCTTATTAAAAGAATATTCTGAGTTGGAATGTAGCGTATGATGTGTTTTTATAGCACTTGATTTTAAATTATAAAATATGTGAGTTATTCAGAAAGGCCGGGTTTAACCCATTCCGAATAATTACTACGACGATCAAGAGTCGAAGATGAAGACGATGGTTGAGGATCGGCGATCTTCACATCGAATGGATGAGGACTACTAACGCACTGGACTGGTTCGCGCCCAAGACAGGGTTAAAGTGGTAGTTGTCCGGACGTATTGTTGATTGTTCAGATATGCAAGGAACAAGGTGTCTCCGGTTTCGTTCAGACCTAGAACGGACTTGTAAATGGATTATATGTCTGACGTTGTATTCCTTTATATTGTATTCGTTGATCTCTGTTTATTATATATCTATTTGGTGGTTAAAACCCTTCTCTAAGACGTATGAGCTTAGAGGTTATATATTGGCAGAAATCAATGATATGGTATGGATTGACAATGTTGCATGCCAAGATGCATGGATCAAGGCTTTTGTTGAAAAGCAGAGCCTTGTGGTTGATGATCAAAGCACAGCTTATTTTGCATAGCTTTGTGTATAGCGTTACTTCGCGAGCCTCACACCCCGGTATGAACCAGAAACGGGAGAAGGACCCTAAGGAGGGCATGCGTTTCTTTCTAGCTAGAGTGGTGTCAGGGACCTACCAGCGCTGACATTTTACTCATGTGGATGATGGGATGAGGTACCTCGGTTATTTGAGTCCCTAGTTGCTCTATTTACGCCCCAAAGGGCGGGGAAACATATTGTTCATGTATTATTAATCCAACCATTATTGGTGGACCGGCCCTGGCAGATCCAGGTGCGGTTGCAATTGTATCCTGAGGCACGGGCTAGTGTGTCTCGAATTCGGTAAGGACTCTCTTTTGCTTGGTTCATGGAAATCCAACTTCCAATACGATCCATGCGGTTTTGATTGTATAACTAGTATGGCGACATGATATATGGTACCCATGTCGTCTATGATTGATATTATGATTGAAATGTTTTTAAAACATATATGCACTAATAATAATATCAAATCCGTTTTATCGTATCAAGCCTCTTTTGACCATTATTAGGTAAAACCCTATCCTTCGGTTTGTGTTGCATTGTGTGATGGAACATGGGTCTTATAATGGTTTCATTTTTCTAAAAAGCATTGCGTTGCTTAACGATTTACTTTATTTATGCACCGACAATCCAATGGAGTAAACCCGTTCCGCGTTAGCGGCGTGGTCCTGTGATTAGCCATAATAATCAGATAAGTTAGGTAGATTTCTCATACCAGTCCCATGACTGACCTGTAGTTTGTTTCACTGGCAAACTCGGGTGCCCTCTTTTCCACACGGGCAGTCGAGTAGTTTTTTGCAGATATTTATCTCTTAGCAGGATCCTGGATCGAAGCTTAAAGCTATGTCCAAAGCATTTATAGTCTTCCGCTGTGTACTCTATTTAATTTGTTGTAGATTTATCTTCCGCTGTAATTTCAATTCGATGTACTCTGATATATTCTGTACCCTGATGTGACATTATTGTAATGTTTATAAAAGTCTTCTGTTGTTGTTCTAATGTGTTGTATGCCCAAAGTTAAAGTATTCGAAGATTTCCAACTTTTGGATCAGACCTGTGTGGTTTATGGTCGATTCAAAGGGCGGGAACTTTCGGGTCTTTACATAGGATCATGTAGGTTAGGATGTATAGTGTGCACATTTTTTGTGATTTGAAAGATGAAAGCAGTACCATATATTTTGGTTTGAAAGTGAATTTTTATGGTTCCCATTACACAAAGTTCATCATTTTACAACACGCTATAGACGAAAATAATAATACCATCGTGACGAACAAGGTGTCACGATTCCAAAAATATAATAATATCGGTAGGTTAACTCATATTGTGAAACCCCTAAATGTTGATATAGGGTGCAAAATACTCCAAATAAAAAGTTGTGTATTTAATTAATTAAAAATTACGGTAAAATTCTAAAAATTAAATTATGACTACGTCTCTAGAGAACCTTGTCTAAATTCGAAACTGATATCTAGTTATATCGAATAAACCATTACAGTCGATAAACGATTCTACAGCGACTATTTGGAAATTTGATTTGGACATAACTCACAATCTATAACGCGAAATCTTGTTTTTCACTTCTTTAGGAAGATATAGTTCAACAAATTCCAATGTTTCTTGTTTCGTAGAAATCCGATTTAAAACAAATCATATATATTCGGTTGAAGTTCAAACCGTTAAATCACGAACTGCAGCGTGGTTATGAGCTCGTTTATATTTAATATATATTTTATATACGTTCACTTCATTTTAATTAATATATAAATCCACTTATAACACGAATTCAATATTTAAACTGATTTAAATATTCCAATACACACCGATAAAAATGCGGGACATAACAATATATTACATATATTTATAACCATTTCAAATTCAAAACGTTCGAATTTTCAAACCAACTTGCAATTTGTTTTAAATTTTTAACCATGGTAGCAATCCATCACTTAGAAACTCGAAAATAAACACCGATGATGGCGCGCTTCATCATCAGAATTATTTTCTAGTGTCCGAAGTGAATTTAGTGCTTATCATTTTCAAAAATCCATCTAAAATAAATTTTACTCAAAAATACTTCCAAAACAAGGCTATATTATTTTAGTATACTTTGGAAAAATATTTTCCAACTTTTCCGGAATTTAAATTCCAATTTGTGGTTTCAATCCAATTTTAATACATCACATTTGTATATTTCATTCTTATACAAATTTTATTTAGTTATATATAACCATTCCAACTTTATAATCTCATCTAATTATAATAATAACAACCAACTCATCCATATCCATATATTATACTAAATTCAGAAAATTATTCTTTTTTATATCAAAATACAATTTTGGATAAAATTATTTCATTTACCGATTTTAAAACAATATTGTGTTGAATTACTCTATTTAAATGTTTATAAATAACTTTCGATACAGTTGATCATACTGTATCGACCAGACTTCATAAACCACTCGACAAACCAATCAACACAATATAAAATAATTTTTATATCAACTTACAAATACGCTCTCTCATATATATACTCAACTCATTCTAAGGTACTACTAACCCTATCTCTAATGAGTAAACCCCCACCAAAGCCTAGCTATTAGCTCAACCTAAGCTCCAATACCAAATGTGATGGCCCGCAAATCAATACTATCTGAGTTGACTAAACAACACACGTCCAACCCAAATAATGCAGAAATACGAGTCATTAGGGTTAAAGAAATAAAAATAGATAGAAGATAGGACAAAGAAAACATCTGAATCTCACAGTGGAACGAATAAAATATATTATATGACATAATCTTTGAATACAAAAATTTTGGTATCATATATATGTACCATCATCATAGCACAATACAATATTTGATGCAGCGGAAGTAACTCTAAAGTAAATAATGGTGAAGCGCCCTTCCTCAAGCTCCTCCAAGTGTATCAGTAAATGCCTAAAACACTTGATTGCCCATACAAATTTGGGCACCCAAGAGTTTAGGGTAAAACAAACAAATAAACTCTAGGTCAGTCATCGGACTGATGTGAATAAACTCCAACCATATTGTTTAACTTTGAAAATACTTTAGAAGAAAGGGTAATAGTAAGACCAGCCCAAACATAAACATGGACGGTTTTTACCTTACTATAACCGAAACATTTTTTTGATATAAAAATCCCGTGATATTATAATAATGTTTGATCAAATAAATAAACATCTAGTAGAACGCTTGCATCTCATGCTCTACATACGTAACATAAAATCAAAAACCGCAGGGCGCTTATTGGAGATTGGATTCCAATTATGACAAGGTATGGGACCACCTCCCGATCAATGTACTCTATAGGGGATAAACTGGGGTTCAACAAGAACATCTTGCAACCCGGCCATACATGACTGGCCACTCATTTAGCTTGAGTGTACCAAATATATTGTCACCCACGATTGTCAGTCGTCCAATCGTAATCTGTAAGATACAGAATCGAAAAAAGAATAAATAATGAATTTTCTCCTGATTGGTGACAAATATACCCTGCATCAGTATAACCCAACTAGCCATGTTGCCTGCCCGATTTTTGTCATTTCCTGGTTGTGAGGCTTGAGGCTATGTATACCTGTTAAGAACATCTGGCCACTATACACTTTGAATGTCACATCTTCAGGCCCGTCCAATAAATAGTTGATCTTCTCAAAAATATTACGGATATGAAAGCTAAGAGAAACGAGTTTCTCCGCCACCATAGCTAATATCTTTAAATGATCGTCTTATGTGATCCGTTAGGAATACTCTGTCAGATATTCATCCATACAAATTATCCTGGGACTGGACAAACAGAACAACCCTTGCATTTCACTCCGTCTCTAATTTCTTCAGCATTATCTAATTCGCAACGCTTAGGCCTATACGGAGTGGTTTTCGGATATTAAATCCAGCCGGTCTTTCCGTATTGACAACGATGGTCCAAAAATCTGTGATAGCCGGTGATTTAACTGTCAACGGAAAACAAACATCCACCAACAATCACTGGCCCTTTCTAAAATTAATTAAACTACTTTCCAAATTCCTTATTGAATTCTATATATTGATTTCTAGTTATCCAAATTTCTTAAAAATATTCTAAATCCTTAAATTCCCTTAAAATTTCGATAGCACCTCCTTTGTTCGGGTCAATAGCTCAAACCACAACTCGCCTCTCTAAGCCCAAACCATTCAAAAATAAAATTAAAAAACCAAAAATCTTGCCGATTCGGTACATAAAAACTCATATGGAATTTAAACATGTACCTTTTTGTCGGGCATTTAAATTATAATCTTCATTCACGTCATATTCTTCATTTTATACCTGTTTACATGTATACGTCTATTTCCAACTCATTTCAATCAATTTATTCCTTTTTACGTGCTCGAATTTCCAATTTCAACTAACGGATTCAACTCACTTAACAAAGTTAAGTTCGGCCTTGAACTCTATTAAATACATTCTTTTGAAATTAGTTAACTTCATTTGATAATTAGAATATAATTTTTGATATATTTTAATATCAAAAATTACTTTATTTACTCTGCTTGTGTTCATATTTATTTATAACTCAAATTTGGATTTTTCTAATGGAAATTCGGATTTTTATTCACTTAAAATCCTTTTATTTTAATTAACAAACCATTATGGTCTTAAAAGGATTATGACGTTATTTTTTTGGGAATTTGATTTTGACATAACTCAAAATCTATAAGATGAAATCTAGATTCTTCTCTTCCATTAGAAAATTATCATTCAATAGGTCCGGGAGTTTCTTGTTTCATCGAATTCCGACTTATATTGAGTTTTATATACTTAATCGAAGTTCGAAATGCAAAATTACGAACTATTGCGCTGCGGCGGGTTTGTTTTAATTAAATTTAATTGTAAGCATTTAAACTTTGTTTATAATTAAATTTCAACTCCATTTCTTAATATAAATTAAAACAGTTTTCCAAATCTAATTTAAACATCTCGATTTCCCAAAATCATTGATTACTTTATTAAAAATTTATAACCCGGTTGTAAATTATTCACAACTCAACTTCCATATTAAATTCCAATTTCCATAAATTATTGTATAAAAAGATTTGATATAATCGAATTTAAATTATAAATTTCTTTTATGGGAATAATCAACTAATTCAACATCCTTCACCCCTACAAACTAATATCATCTCTCGATAATAGTGAAGCCGTTCAAGTTGGGATATTTTATTTACCTCTCAGACCTTGATCGACAACGTTCTTATCTTAAGACGGATAAGAGTTTGTAATAAAAACTGGCATTACTTAACAAAAAAATCCCCTCTTCTAACTCATTCAAAAATATGATTTTTAAATGCCATATCTTATATTTGGTAAGATCTATTTTTGAATTTATCAAATGAAAATCACTTCATTATATTTATAAACACTGTTATAATTTTACTTCCTTATTTTATATTAAAAAACTTCCACATTAATAATCTATTTGAAACTCCATTCTCATTTTGGAATATTTTATTATTATAACTCACATATATAAACTTAGAACGTCTATTTTCATATTAAAATTTAAATTCCAATTTAATATAATTCCAATATCTTTTCTGGAATTAATTATTTTTATAAACTCGACATAGTCGAATTTTAATTATAAATCCATACAAATTATTCTGATTCAATTCATATTCCAAATGTCAGAATAAATCCATCGTTTTTCCTTTTTGGTGATTCTCAATCACCTTCTTAAATTCATACTTGAATTAAAATTTAAAACTTATCCAAGGATAATTCCTCTCTTTTATTTATAAATATCATTTATACATTGCACTTCTTGTTTTAAATGTTCAAAACAAGTTTCTATCTCATATTCCATTTGAAATCAAATTTCCACTTCGAAAAATAAAATTTCCTTCTTTAAAGTCATATTTGAAATTAAAATTTAATGTTATCAAATGATTATATTTCTTTCTATTTAAAAATATCGTTTATAAATTCAATTACTTGTTTCTATTATTTAAACAAGTAAATATTTTCTAACCCAATTCACATCCCATTTCTATTTCGAAGATTAAATTTTCCTTTTTAAATCTAAAAATCCCTTTGTATAATATTTTTAAATATCAATATCTAGGGCCAGTGATATTTAAATATCCAAATACACAAACCATCAACCAATTCAACATATCACACACATATAAATATGTAAACAATAATAAATAAATTTGAGGAATCCAATTGGATCCCTCCAACCTGTTTTCCCTGCAGATGTTTTTATAACATAAATATTACCAATCATGCTTCAAGGCAGGATAACGCGGTTTGAAGGTCATCCACTATAATGTATTGTAGGGCGCATAGGGTCATCTTCTAACGATACTGCGGGCATCCTCTAATGGAACTACGGGAAAATCCAATATACATTTAATTGCCACGACCACCAATGTAATAACCCGGAAATTCTGAGCCAGTTTAAAAAATTTATTTTGGCAACTTCGTCGAATTTTGGATATTTAGAATAGATTAATTTGAATAAAATCGACGAGAAATTTATTTTGAATTGAAATTAGAACGTATATATTATATACGTCGTCGTTAGAATATAAATATTTATTTATAATTATAAATAGAATTGAAAATGGCGCGGTAGTTCGATAATTCGATTTCAAACTTCAATTGAATGTACCGGGTGCAAAACAATCCGGATTTTAGCGAAACCAAAAACATTAGGATCTAATTGGGAATATCTTTCCAACGAATCCGAAAAATCAAAATTTCATAGCGGGAATCAAAAGATATGCCCAGTTGAAAATTTTGAATAGTCGCTGTGGAATTCAGGCCCTTAAAAATAGACATTTTGCAAATGACTCGGATTTCGACGAAACCACTTTTGTTGGGTCCGTGATGTCAAATTATTGCTAGATTCCAAATTTCATAATTTTTCGAATCATTATGTGAGCGTGGTAAAGGAAAATGCGTTTGACCATTTCAGTTGATTTTAATCGACTGGAAAATGGCCATTTTTCCAACGGTCTCAGAATTCGACGAAACTAGTTTTGTTACGACCGTATCGTCAATACGAAGCTAGAAAATATTTTTCTGGAATTTTTCTAGTTAGTATGTGACCCCGGTAAATTGAAATGCGCGTTCAAATTCAATATATAGAGTATATGTTGATTTCAACGGAAACTGATCGAAACAGTCGAATCAGCTTACGGTACATATCCCATTATGTTCGGAATGGGGGGAAAACGCTATAGACGACAGGTGGTGGGCCTCGTTTAGAGGTCGTATGTAAAAGTCAACTTTTTGAATTTTAAAAAAAAAAAAATTAAATTAACCTTTCTCTCTCCTTTCCCATTACCCTCTACCCCCCCCCCCCCCCCCGTTCAAAATCATTTCAGAAGAAAAAAAAGGAAAAAACCTAATCGCGCACCGCGCTGCCCCACTTCACCATCGCCTCCTCCCACCGTCCTTGACGTCGCCGCCCATTCCCCTCCGACCGCAGCTCCGCCTCGAGCCCTCCCCTCTTCCCCAGTCGCGAACTCTGGCACCCACGAGCACCCCCCTGCCCTCGCCTGCGACATCGAGCCCCCCTCTGCCCTAAACCACATCGCCACCCCCCCTGCGACAACCGCAGTCACCCTCCACCCCACCTCTGCCGCTGCTCGTGAGTCCACCGCCTTCGACGCCCCTCTTTCCCTTTTCCTCCAGGCAGACGCGCTGAAACCCCCCCTCCTTAAAGTTAGGTAAGTTTTTCTAATTTTCTTTTATGTTTTAGTTTATTTTATTTAACATTTAAAACTGATTTTAGTTATAAAACTATTTATTTTAAAGTTAGGATTTTGTTTTACGAAAGGAATAATTTTTATTTAAGGAAAGTAGTGTTTTTAAAATAAAAAGATTCGATTTTTGCATTAGCAAAGAAACGAGATTTTTTATAATGTAAAGATGAGATTTTTTATAATGTAAAGACGAGATTTTTATAGAAGTAAATGAATTATTTTTATAAGGTAGTAAGATAAAAATTCGATCTTTATTATGTAGGAGGTATAAAAATATAATTTTTATTATGTTGAAGAAGTAAAAATATAATCTTTACAGTATATGGAGTGAAATAAAAATATGAACTTTATTTTTATCATGTAGTAGGTAGTTAAAATTTGACTTTTATATATTGAATAGTATAATAAAAATTCGATTTTTATATATTGAATAGCGAAGTAAAAATTCGGTCTTTATATATTGAATAGCGAGGTAAAAATTCGATTTTTACATATGTAGTGGCTACAGCAACGAAGATGACAAAAATGCGATAACGATGAAGATTTCTATCAAAGAAGAGTCAAGATGATTGGATAGCTATTGGTGAGAATTTCTCACTCTTCAATTTCATTTTCTAGTTATATATATATATACTAGGATGCAGACGGTGCTTAGTAGCACCCGACACAATCGTCCACAGACCATGGACTTGTTTGTTTGATTGCAAAAATTAGTTAGATTATTTGATTGAAACTGAATTGTTTGGTGAAATGAATGGATTTGATTGATGTGTGAATGGCGTGGGCCTTCACTAGACCGGGGATAAGGCTAGGCCTTGTCCCGTTTCTAGTATTGTGTCGTTATGCCGCCGAAATTTCCTAAAATATGTTAGTAAAATAAAAATATCATTTTTATTGTGTAAATGAACTGAATAGAGATTCATGTATTGAAATAAAATATTTTACCGTTAAAAATATAATTTTTAACGTGGAAGTGAATAAAATAAAATATTCATTTACAAACCGGACGGTTTGTTTATGTACACCTATTTGAAGGACATTGATTGGGTCGATAAATTTTACACATCGCCCAACTGCACAAATAAAAATCTGTGTTTGATTGTTTGAAACCCCACACGGGTGTTGGGATGAAATTTGAAGTTCACTCAACCTGATTGATTAAATATGTCGATCGATTGATTGACAGGATGTTATAAGCGTTAGATATCTGTATTTGATGCTTATACAGTGTGGTGCACTTTGGTTGATGGTTGATTATTTTTCAATGCTATTATATACGTGTGACGTATGAAAATCCATGTAATTAACTTTATATGGTAATTGATTGGGCCTCATTCCAATTTAGAAAATAAAGAATATTATAATACAAATGTTCATGTGTTGACTGTACTCATCTGTTGAGATTAGTCATGTGTTGAACGAAATAATTTAACCAAAATAGTCACACGTGGACATTACTCATTCGTTGAGATTAGTCGTGTGTTGACAAAAATAAATATTCATTTGTTGAATAGAATGAAGGAATATATGAAGCCGTGTTGATTAGATTAACGCCATTTTGACGTGAACGATATTTATATCGATTTTATTCATTTTGAAATGAATTGAATATAAAACGATTTCGAAATGAATTGAATATAAAACGATTTCGAAATGAATTGAATATAAAACGATTTCGAAATGAATTGAATATAAAACGATTTCGAATTGAATTGAACAGAAAACGAATTTGATTCAAATAGAATATATAATGAATTTGATTCAATTAGAAAACGAATTGAAATGAATGCAAATTGAATTGAAATTTGATTTGAATAGAAATGAATTTTAAAACGAATTTATAAGGAAAAATTCAATTTTGATTTGAATTGAAATAGAAGTTGAAATTGTTTTTGAAACGAATTTAAAACTATTTATAAAATTCGTTTTAAAAGGAAATCGATGAAATATATATTATATATATAATATAATGGCCTGAATAGAACGCGCCGCGCCGCGGCAGTTCGTGAATTTCGACCATTTATTTCAAACGGACATTACGGGAGATCCGACCGTCGGATTCTCCTAAAACAGGAACCGTTGGGTTCGTATCGAAAAGAGCTTTCTAACGAATATTAGAAATTCAAAATCTAACGGCTAGATTTGGAGATACGTCCAAATCAAACTTGAAAAAGGTCGCTATAGGTGCAGTTCGATGGCCGTTGTTGGAAATCGACTGTACGGGCCTAAATAAAATTATTAAAAATAGTAATAATTTATGTAAAATCATAAGAAATGATTTGGGAAAAATTGGGGTGAAAAACTCCATATTTGAAAAGATAAAAATGGATTTTTATCGAAATGAACTAGTTTTGAACTAAATTTAAAACCCAATGATTTTTAAATAAATAAATTAGATTTATAAAGGGGTTTTAAATAATCGGAATTTCTAATATATTTGATTGGATTTGAAATGGGTTTATCGTGAACGGTGTTTTAAATAACACTAGTTCTTTAACCCAATAATAAATAGAATGTGATTTGGGTTTGTCGTGAACTGTGTTTTAAATAACACCTAGTTCTTTAATCTAGTAAAAGGAGTCTTATTGAATGTGCAATTATATTGAAATGTGCATTGATAATCTAAATTATCAAATTTAGAAATGAGCGAGAATGGAGTATCACCAGTTTTTCTCCAAAGCGATAGTTAAATCTTTAATTAGATTTGAATGTGAAATGGTAATTAATTTTACCGATAACACCGTGGTGTTAGATATGGAGTATTACCAGTTTTGCTTCATGGGATGAATAGGTTGGGATTGGGAAATAAATTAAATAATTACTTCGGTGTGGTTCGCTAATCTAGACTAGTTTGGAAAACCATAATTTGGTTTGAAATGACATCCAAAGGAAGGTTATAGGATAAATTTCAAAGAATTTATCCTGGATAAAATTAATGGGAACCTTTCCCTAAAAATGAGATTTTGTGAATAAAAGAATATTCTGAATTGGAATGAGGCGTTTGTTGTGTTTGTGTAACATTTGTTTTTAATATACGCGGGTTGTTCGGAAAGTCCGAGTTTATACCCATTCTGAATAACCGATCCGACGATAAGTCGAAGATGAAGACGGTGGTTGAAGACCGGAAGTCTTCACATCGTTTGGGTGATTACTGATGATCTTGATTGGGCTGTACACCCAAGATGAGGGAATCAGTTGGTTGTCGTCCAGACGTACTTGGAGATGGATGGATATGCGACGAAAGTGCCTCCGGTTTCGTTCAGACCCAGAACGGACTTGTAAATGGATTGTGTGTCTGACATTGGATTTTATTCTGTGTTGATTGATTTCTGTTAAATATATATCTGTTTGGCGGCGGAGAATTTATTCTCTTTCTTAACGCCCTTCTCTGAGACGTACGAGCTTAGAGGTTATATATCGGTGGACATTAGTCGCATGGCATGAACTTCCAGTGTGGCATGCTGACTTGCATAGATCAAGGCTTCTGTTGGAAAGCAAAGTCTTGTGATTGATGATCAAAGCACGGCCTACGTGGCAGCTTTGTGTATAACGTGAATTCGCGAGCCTCACACCTCGGTATGAGTTAAAAATGGGATACGGACCACTGGGAGAGCACGACGTTTCTTTCTAGCTTTGGTGGTGTCAATGACTTACCAGCCCTTACATTTATATACTTTTCACATTTGTGGTTGTTGGAATGTGGCGCCTCGATTATAGGTCTGTAAGGACCGGGAAACGTGTGTTCAGGCATAATTAATCCTCTAACGTAAGTGAGGACTGACCCAGCCGCATCCGGGGTTGCCCAGAGTGTGTAGTCCCGAGGCATTTGCTAGGGTGTCTCGAAGCGGAGAGGATCTTGCCCCTTGCCTCAACTCATGACGGAAATCCAATTTCCAATACGTGTATTTCGGCTTTATTTGTAGAGCCTAGTATGGCGACATAGTGGGATGGGGCACTTATGTCGTCTATGATTTATATTTATGATTGAAATTGTTTTGACACTATACACTTATTATAGTATCAAATGATTTGTTTTAAACGTATCAAGCATGTTTGGCTGTTATAAGGTAAAACCCAATCCTCCGGCTTGCGTTGCATTGTGTGATGGGACCTGGGTCTTATAACAGCTTCATTTTTCGAAAAAGCATTGCGTTGTTTATTCTATGCACTGGTATTCTTGGGAGGAAACGAGTTCCGTGCTATACGGCGTGGTCCCTTGAATTACTCTCTTTTAAAGTAAAGTTTTAAATAACTGTTTTAGTTCTCACACTAGTCACATGACTGACCTGGAGTTTATTGTTTTAACCTAAACTCTGGGTGCCCCTATTTTCCGCACGAGCAGCTAGTAGTTTCGGTTTTGCAGATTTATATTCACAGGATCCTGGTTTACAGCTGGAATGATATCCGAAAAGCTCTGTATCCGTATATCACCTTCAATTGTGCTTTGTAGTATTTTTCCGCTGCTATGTAATTTACTGTAATCTCTGATATTTACCGAATGTAATTTATTCATTTATACTCTGTATATTCTTGTATTCTGATGGAATTGTTGTAATAGCAATGAAATATTCTTCCGTCTGCGTTCTGATTTGTCCTGTCCTCAAACAGTCAGGGGTTTCGAACGGTCTAGATCGGTTTAACGACTGATTCGGATCGAGCGAAATTCTCGGCCGTCACATTTGGTATTAGAGCTTTGGTTTACAGAGCTCGAGAACAAGACACATTAGAACCATACGAAAGAATTCATCAGATATTGGATTAGTAATATCCAATTAGAATGACTCGTTAGAGATGGGATCAGTAGTATCCTAGAACGGGTGTGAAGAGTATATTTTTCAAATGAAAACAATTTTGTTTGAAAATTTAAATTGCTTTATACGTATTTGAATATTTATTTATTTTGAATTTGGACATTCCAATATATAAAGATTTTGCATATACGCGTCATGAACGTATATTCGAAGTTTTAATATATTAGATAGATATAGAATCACACTCTAGTCGCATGGATCTGATTCTGATGATTGACGCGTCATCATTAGTAATAATTTTCGTGTTTCGAAGGTGTGCTTTCTATATGTTTCCATCGACTGGTGTGAGAACCAAAACTTATATAGATAGATTCAGTTGTTGTGATTTGGCATCAAAAACATGATTTTTGACTATATATCAAATTTATGAATTTGAAAACTCTAATCCATTAATTGATTGATGTTTGTGTTGTTTGTTTAGTTGTTTGATAATTTTGAACCATTAAGCCTAATTATATCAAATATTGAATTGTATTGAAAATTAGTTGCATTTGCTTGCATATACATATATATCATTGAACAGGTCATAGCAAGGACGCTAGAGCAGAGAATAAAATTTGTTTGCCCGACAAATAGGTACATGTTTACTACATAATTTACTGTTTTTTTTGGGTGATGATGATTTTATGAGCCTATTGGCTAGCCGCTTGGCTTTTTCTTTTTCTTTTTGAGATCAGAAGGCCTATATGGCAATTTCGGGATTTTCCCGTGGCTCCCGGTGCAGGGGAGGTTATGGCAAAAAAATTCGAAAATTTAGGGTGTTAGCCAAAATTTTGAAATTTTGGAAATTCTCAGAAACTGAAAAGTTGGAGAATGGAAGCCAGATCGAACGTAGAGCTGGTTAATCAAACCACTTCCGACTTTGTTCCTTTTCGGGGACGAAAAGTTTTAAGTGGGGGAGATTGTAATAACCCGGAAATTCTGAGCCAATTTAAAATTTTTATTTTGGCAACTTCGACGAATTTTGGATATTTAGAATAGATTATTTTGAATAAAATCGACGAGAAATTTATTTTGAATTGAAATTAGAACGTATATATTATATACGTCGTCGTTAGAATATAAATATTTATATATAATTATAAATATAATTGAAAATGGCGCGGTAGTTCGATAATTCGATTTCAAACTTCAATTGAATGTACCGGGTGCAAAACAATCCGGATTTTAGCGAAACCAAAAACATTAGGATCTAATTGGGAATATCTTTCCAACGAATCCGAAAAATCAAAATTTCATAGCGGGAATCAAAAGATATGTCCAGTTGAAAATTCTGAATAGTCGCTATGGAATTCAGGCCCTTAAAAATAGACATTTTGCAAACGACCTCGGATTTCAACGAAACCACTTTTGTTGGGTCCGTGATGTCAAATTATTGCTAGATTCCAAATTTCATAATTTTTCGAATCATTATGTGAGCGTGGTAAAGGAAAACGCGTTTGACCATTTTAGTTGATTTTAATCAACTGGAAAATGGCCATTTTTCTAACGGTCTCAGAATTCGACGAAACTAGTTTTGTTAGGACCGTATCGTCAATACGAAGCTAGAAAATATTTTTCTGGAATTTTTCTAGTTAGTATGAGACCCCGGTAAATTGAAATGCGCGTTCAAATTCAATATATAGAGTATATGTTGATTTCAACGGAAACTGATCGAAACAGTCGAATCAGCTTACGGTACATATCCCATTGTGTTTGGAATGGGGGTAAAACGCTATAGACGACAGGCTGTGGGCCTCGTTTAGAGGTCGCATGTAAAAGTCAACTTTTTGAATTTAAAAAAAAAATTAAATTAACCTTTCTCTCTCCTTTCCTATTATCCTCTGCCCCCCCCCCCCCCCCCACGTTAAAAATCATTTCAGAAGAAAAAAAAAGGAAAAATCCTAATCGCGCCCGCCACCGCGCTGCCCCACTTCACCATCGCCTCCGCCCATCGTCCCTGACGTCGCCGCCCATTCCCCTCCGACCGCAGCTCTGCCTCGAGCCCTCCCCTCTTCCCCAGTCGCGAACTCTGGCACCCACGAGCCCCCCCACCCTCGCCTGCGTCATCGAGCCCCCCCTCTGCCCTAAACCACCTCGCCACCCCCTGCGACAACCGCAGTCACCCACCACCCCACCTCCTCCGCTTCTCGTGAGTCCACCGCCTTCGACGCCCCTCTTTCCCTTTTCCTCCAGGCAGACGCGCTGAACCCCCCCCCCCCCCCCTCTTTAAAGTTAGGTAAGTTTTTCTAATTTTCTTTTATTTTTTAGTTTATTTTACTTAACATTTAAAACTGATTTTAGTTATAAAACTATTTATTTTAAAGTTAGGACTTTGTTTTATGAAAGGAATAATTTTTATTTAAGGAAAGTAGTGTTTTTAAAATAAAAAGATTCGATTTTTGCATTAGCAAAGAAACGAGATTTTTTATAATGTAAAGACGAGATTTTTTATAATGTAAAGATGAGATTTTTATAGAAGTAAAGGAATTATTTTTATAAGGTAGAAAGATAAAAATTCGATCTTTATTATGTAGGAGGTATAAAAATATAATTTTTATTATGTTGAAGAAGTAAAAATATAATCTTTATAGTATATGGAGTGAAATAAAAATATGAACTTTATTTTTATCATGTAGTAGGTAGTAAAAATTCGACTTTTATATATTGAATAGTATAATAAAAATTCGATTTTTATATATTGAATAGCGAAGTAAAAATTCGATCTTTATATATTGAATAGCGAGGTAAAAATTCGATTTTTACATATGTAGTGGCTACAGCAACGAAGATGACAAAAATGCGATAACGATGAAGATTTCTATCAAAGAAGAGTCAAGACGATTGGATAGCTATCGGTGAGAATTTCTCACTCTTCAATTTCATTTTCTAGTTATATATATATATACTAGGATGTAGATGGTGCTTAGTAGCACCCGACACAATCGTCCACAGACCATGGACTTGTTTGTTTGATTGCAAAAATTAGTTAGATTATTTGATTGAAACTGAATTGTTTGGTGAAATGAATGGATTTGATTGATGTGTGAATGGCGTGGGCCTTCACTAGACCGGGGATAAGGCTAGGCCTTGTCCCGTTTCTAGTATCGTGCCGTTATGCCGTCGAAATTTCCTAAAATATGTTAGTAAAATAAAAATATCATTTTTATTGTGTAAATGAACTGAATAGAGATTCATGTGTTAGAATAAAATATTTTATCGTTAAAAATATAATTTTTAACATGGAAGTGAATAAAATAAAATATTCATTTACAAACCGAACGGTTTGTTTATGTACACCTATTTGAAGGACATTGATTGGGTCGATAAATTTTACACATCGCCCAACTGCACAAATAAAAATCTGTGTTTGATTGTTTGAAACCCCACACGGGTGTTGGGATGAAATTTGAAGTTCACTCATCCTGATTGATTAAATATGTCGATCGATTGATTGACAGGCTGTTATAAGCGTTAGATATCTATATTTGATGCTTATACAGTGTGGTGCACTTTGGTTGATGGTTGATTATTTTTCAATGCTATTATATACGTGTGACGTATGAAAATCCATGTAATTAACTTTATATGGTAATTGATTGGGCCTCATTCCAATTTAGAAAATAAAGAATATTATAATATAAATGTTCATGTGTTGACTGTACTCATCCGTTGAGATTAGTCATGTGTTGAACGAAATAATTTAACAAAAATAGTTACACGTGGATAGTACTCATTCGTTGAGATTAGTCGTGTGTTGACAAAAATAAATATTGATTTGTTGAATAGAATGAAGGAATATATGAAGCCGTGTTGATTAGATTAACGCCATTTTGACGTGAACGATATTTATATCGATTTAATTCATTTTAAAATGAATTGAATATAAAACGTTTTCGAAATGAATTGAATATAAAACGATTTCGAAATGAATTGAATATAAAATGATTTCGAATTGAATTGAATAGCAAACGATTTTGATTCAAATAGAATATATAACGAATTTGATTCAATTAGAAAACGAATTGAAATGAATGCAAATTGAATTGAAATTTGAATTGAATAGAAATGAATTTTAAAACGAATTTATAAGGAAAAATTCAATTTTGATTTGAATTGAAATAGAAGTTGAAATTGTTTTTGAAACGAATTTAAAACTATTTATAAAATTCGTTTTAAAAGGAAATCGACGAAATATATATTATATATATAATATAATGGCCTGAATAGAACGCGCCGCGCCGCGGCAGTTCGTGAATTTCGACCATTTATTTCAAACGGACATTATGGGAGATCCGACCGTCGGATTCTCCTAAAACCGGAACCGTTGGGTTCGTATCGAAAAGAGCTTACTAACGAATATTAGAAATTCAAAATCTAACGGTTGGATTTGGAGATACGTCCAAATCAAAGTTGAAAAAGGTCGTTATTGGTGCAATTCGATGGCCGTTGTTGGAAATCGACTGTACGGGCCTAAATAAAATTATTAAAAATAGTAATAATTTGTGTAAAATCATAAGAAATGATTTGGGAAAGATTGGGGTGAAAAACTCCATATTTGAAAAGATAAAAATGGATTTTTATCGAAATGAACTAGTTTTGAACTAAATTTAAAACCCAATGATTTTTAAATAAATAAATTAGATTTAAAAAGTGGTTTTAAATAATCGGAATTTCCAATATATTTGATTGGATTTGAAATGGGTTTATCGTGAACGGTGTTTTAAATAACACTAGTTCTTTAACCCGATAATAAATAGAATGTGATTTGGGTTTGTCGTGAATTGTGTTTTAAATAACACCTAGTTCTTTAACCCAGTAAAAGGAGTCTTATTGAATTTGCAATTAGATTGAAATGTGCATTGATAATCTAAATTATCAAATTTAGAAATGAGTCGAGAATGGAGTATCACCAGTTTTTCTCCAAAGCGATAGTTAAATCTTTAATTAGATTTGAACGTGAAATGGTAATTAATTTTACCGATAACACCGTGGTGTTAGATATGGAGTATTACCAGTTTTGCTTCACGGATGAATAGGTTGGGATTGGGAAATAAAATAAATAATTACTTCGGTGTGGTTCGCTAATCTCGACTAGTTTGGAAAACCATAATTTGGTTTGAAATGACATCCAAAGGAAGGTTCTAGGATAAATTTCAAAGAATTTATCTTGGATAAAATTAATGGGAACCTTTCCCTAAAAATGAGATTTTGTGAATAAAAGAATATTCTGAATTGGAATGAGGCGTTTGTTGTGTTTGTGTAACATTTGTTTTTAATATACGCGGGTTGTTCGGAAAGTCCGGGTTTATACCCATTCTGAATAACCGATTCGACGATAAGTCGAAGATGAAGACGGTGGTTGAAGACCGGAAGTCTCCACATCGTTTTGGTGATTACTGATGATCTTGATTGGGCTGTACACCCAAGATGAGGGAATCAGTTGGTTGTCGTCCAGACGTACTTGGAGATGGATGGATATGTGAGGAAAGTGCCTCCGGTTTCGTTCAGACCCAGAACGGACTTGTAAATGGATTGTGTGTCTGACATTGGATTTTATTCTGTGTTGATTGATTTCTGTTAAATATATATCTGTTTGGCGACGGAGAATTTATTCTCTTGCTTAACGCCCTTCTCTGAGACGTACGAGCTTAGAGGTTATATATCGATGGACATCAGTCGCATGGCATGAACTGCCAGTGTGGCATGTTGAGTTGCATAGATCAAGGCTTCTGTTGGAAAGCAAAGTCTTGTGATTGATGATCAAAGCACGGCCTACGTGGCAGCTTTGTGTATAACGTGAATTCGCGAGCCTCACACCTCGGTATGAGTTAAAAACGGGATACGGACCGCTGGGAGAGCACGACGTTTCTTTCTTGCTTTGGTGGTGTCAGTGACTTACCAGCCCTGAAATTTATATACTTTTCACCTTTGTGGTTGTTGGAATGAGGCGCCTCGATTATATGTCTGTAAGGACCGGGAAACGTGTATTCAGGCATATATAATCCTCTAACGTAAGTGAGGACCGGCCCAGCCGCATCCGGGGTTGCCCAGAGTGTGTAGTCCCGAGGCATTTGCTAGAGTGTCTCGAAGCGGAGAGGATCTTGCCCCTTGCCTCGACTCATGACGGAAATCCAATTTCCAATACGTGTATTTCGGCTTTATTTGTAGAGCCTAGTATGGCGACATAGTTGGATGGGGCACTTATGCCGTCTATGATTTATATTTATGATTGAAATTGTTTTGACACTATACACTTATTATAGTATCAAATGATTTGTTTTAAACGTATCAAGCATGTTTGGCTGTTATAAGGTAAAACCCTATCCTCCGGCTTGCGTTGCATTGTGTGATGGGACCTGGGTCTTATAACAGCTTCATTTTTCGAAAAAGCATTGCGTTGTTTATTCTATGCACTGGTATTCTTGGGAGGAAACCCGTTCCATGCTAAACGGCGTGGTCCCTTGAATTACTCTCTTTTAAAGTAAAGTTTTAAATAACTGTTTTAGTTCTCACACCAGTCACATGACTGACCTTGAGTTTATTGTTTTAACCTAAACTCTGGGTGCCCCTATTTTCCGCACGGGCAGCTTGTAGTTTCGGTTTTGCAGATTTATATTCACAGGATCCTGGTTTACAGCTGGAATGATATCCGGAAAGCTCTGTATCCGTATATCACCTTCAGTTGTGCTTTGTAGTATTTTTCCGCTGCTATGTAATTTATTGTAATCTCTGATATTTACCGAATGTAATTTATTCATTTATACTCGGTATATTCTTGTATTCTGATGGAATTGTTGTAATAACAATGAAATGTTCTTCCGTCTGCGTTCTGATTTGTCCTGTCCTCAAACAGTCAGGGGTTTCGAACGGTCTAGATCGGTTTAACGACTGATTCGGATCGAGCGAAATTCTCGGCCGTCACAACCAAGCCTAAATAATAATATATATAATAACCACAATTTATAAATAAACAACAATGCAACCAATCAACCAACAAACAATATATAATTATTTGTATTAAATAAAAATTTGATTATAATAAATTATAACTGAACCAGAGAGTGATTTTACTCACCTTGATTTTTAATTTTCGAACATCCTGTTAATTTCATATTAGCTCAGCTACAAGTCTACTCGAGTCGTCTCGAATGAATTTTATTTGTAGCTATAAATATTTATTTTTATTTTATCGATTAAACACTTATTTATTTAACTGATAAATAAATAAATACTATGTACATTAAATTTTGTAAAATTGTATACCTGCTGTGTTTTAAAACTCGATTAATCCACGGTAATATCCTCACAAGTCGCTAATTCCCTTTGCTAAAATCAGCTCAAAAACTGCACCATCCATAATCACTCCATCAGTACTGCCCTGCCATGCCACAACTCCAACAGCCCTATTATCTAGACCAACCTCCACCTTGACAATCCTCACTTCCAGTCATGTCTGCACCAAAATTCGACTCCCACATTTCATTAAACATCTAACCTTCACTAATCACCTTGTTGAACTCCCCTCAAAATTATGCAATCAAGCTCGAACATCAAGGCCTTAGGACCTGCTCCCATTTCCCGTGCGACATTCACTATTGCTTTTTGACTCAAGCTAACGGAACTCCTCCTCCTGATATAGATTGCCATTTCAATTAACCTTCATCGCAAGGATCACTAGAAAAGTGCGTTACCTTCTCAACAACAACCTTCCATGTGCGCTCCACCAGAATCAATCACACAACAAAAAGCCCAAGTCGAGGCTGTTTATATCCGTTGCTACCTCCACCGCACTTCGCAACCTATGCCTTGCCACCTATAGTTCATCGCACACCCTTAATTTGCGAGAGCTCGAGTCGAATCGAGCTTTAGAAAATCGAGCAGACTCTTATCGCTATTTTGATTGCTGTGTTTTTTCTCTCAAAGGATTCGGTTTACAATTGATTTGAGGAAGAAAACAGAAAGAGGGAAAGGCTTTGACTTGATTTCGTGATTTATAGAATGACAGAAAATAGAAGTGTTATGGCCTTGAAATGGCTTTGAGAAATGGGAAGAATTAACGAAGTTATGATCTGATTTATAGGCGCGAGCAGGAGGCAAGGGGTACACACCATTAAATTACTGTTTCCTTGATATCGAAATGGGGAGACAATACAGTACGCGAATTTAAGGGAGGAGACAATGTAGGTAAATAGATAGGATACTTTAGAAAATATAAGTCGACATTATATAATTTTTTTTATTATTTGTTTTTGAATTTATCTCTATTAATTTAATTTAAAATACCTGTTATTTTTGAACTCTGTTTTTAGCATAGCGACCGACACCCCTAAGGTTATACCACTATTCTGATCACACTGGAAGGGGTTTCAGAGCCTAACTCGATCATTTGGAAAAGATATCAATTTAATCTGACTATTTAAATCAAATTGATTAAAATATAAATAGATTTAAGGCAGTTAAATTCATCAATAACAAAAGACTATTATCATTCTAATTCAAATAGAATTTATATTGATCAACTGAATTGGTTTTTATTTAGTTTTACTGCGAGTTCAATCATTCTCGTTTTCGAATCACGATAGTTTAATATTTTTAAATATTAAATTGTATATCGATTATTAAATTGATAAATTCAATATAAATCCAGTTATATTATTTCCAATTCAAAATTTAAAATAAATTTAAATATTCATTATAAAACAGCTAAAAATCCGAGATGTTACAATATAGATATTGTTATTCCCAATACAATATCTGTTGGTTTCAAAATTTGATGTTGAATATAAGACGATATGATTTCTATCCAGAGCCTTGTATTTAATATCAACTTGGATTTTGGGTTTGTCGTGAATAGTGTCTTAAATAACACTGTTCTTAAACCCAGTTGAGAATGGAATAAATATTTTAACTAAGATGAATGAAGTTTTCCAATTAATTAATTTAACTGGAATTGAATTGAAGTTTCATTTTGGGTTTATCGTGAGCATTGTTTTAAATAACACTAGTTCTTTAACCCAATTAACAGTGAAGTTATAATTTGGAATTTATAAATCTTTTAATTAAGTTTTAATGGAATTTTTCCAAAGTAAAGTTTTCCAATTTAATAAATTAAACTGAAATTGAATGAAATTCGATTTAGTGATAATTGAGATGAACTTCCAATAAGGAAGACCGTTACTATTTATGGAATTTAAAAGGGTTTGTCTTTATTCTGTTTATATTATTAGTCTGATATGGAAATTTATATCGATCATATATTGTAATTATTTTCGTGAAGATTCCATTTTGATGGAGGATGATTTTGGGTTTATCGTGAATGGTGATTTAAACGACATTCGTTCTTTAACCCAGTTAAAGACACGATTGATTTCCTAAGTTGAATAATCATTAAATGATGATCTTGAGATTAAAATTAAGTTGCAATTTTAACGAGTCTTTAATTAAATTGAAATGTGAATAAGGTAATTAAATTTACCAAATTTAAGAAATATTCGAGATAGAGTACCACCACTTTTACTCCATGCTATAGTTAAATCTTTAATCAGATTTGAAATTTTAGGTAGTTGGCTTTACCGATAACACAAAGGGTGTTAGATACAGAGTACTACCAGATTTGCTCCATGGAATGAATTGGTTGAGATTGGGATAATAAAGTTAATGATTACTTCGGTAAGGCTTGTTAATCTCGACTAGTTTTATAAACCTTAATCTTGTTTAAGATTGTGAAAAGAATATTTTGGATTGGAATGAGACGTATGATGTGTTTTTAAATCACTTGACTATAAGATACGCGAGTTGTTCGGAAAGACCGGGTTTATCTCATTTTGAATAACTGATACGACGATTAAAAGTCAAAGATATGAAGATGGTGGTTGAAGACTGGAGATCTTCACATCGTTAGGATGATTAATGATGACTCAATTAGGTTGTAACCCAAGACGAGGTAATAAGTGGTGATCGTCCAGACGTACTTTGAGATTGATCGGATATGCGAGGGTCTCTCTCCTATATTGGACATACGGGATGAGGATTAAGGTGCCTTTCATTTCATTCAGACCCAGAACGGACTTGCAAATGGATTATATGTCTAACATTGCACTTCGTACTGTATTCGTTGATCTCTACTAAATATATATCTGTTTGATGGCAGAAATCAATGGCATGGTATGGATTGACAATGTGGCATGCTGAGATGCATGGATTAAGACTTTTGTTGAAAAGCAGAGCCTTGTGATTGATGACCAAAACACTGCTTTAATATAGCACAGCTTTGTGTAGTGTTAATTCTGAGCTTCACACCCCGGTATGAACCAAAAATGGGATGAGGACAATAGGGAAATGGACATACGTTGGTTTCTAGCTAGGAATAATGTCATGGTATGGAGCCCAAACATTTTACTTATGTGGATGTTGGAAGATGGAAAGCGAGGTGCCTTGGATTTGGCCACACAAGGCCCTTAATGGTCGACATGTTGACCAAGATTGTCGACGTACTTACCATGTGACTGGTCTGATAGGACCGGCTAACGTATGGTTTATGGTACAACAAATCAGCGATGGCTGACCGACTCTGCTGCTAACCAAGAGTCACTTGCAAGTGGTCCTGAGGAATGTGCTAGAGTCTCTCGAATTAGAAAGGAAGATCGGTTGCCTTGGTTCATAGAGGGAAATCCAATTTCCAATACGCAATTTTACAGTTTTAGTTGTAAACCTATATGGCAACATAGTAGGATAACGTCCTATGCCGTCTGTGATTGGTACATTTATATTTGAAGTAGATTTCTTCACGATGCACTAATAATAAAAGATAAATTTCGCGTATCAAGCATATTTGGCCATTAAAAGGTAAAACTCTATCCTTTGGTTTGTGTTGCATTGTGCGATGAGACCTAAGTCTTATAACGGCTTCATTTTCTTTTTTGGCATTACATTGTTTGTTTTATGGTGTTCTTGGAAGAAAACTTGTTCCGCATTATATGGCTTGGTCCCTTGATATACCAACATTAAAATAAAGTGAATAACTGTTTTATTTCTCACACCAGTCCCATGTCTGACTCGGAGTTTATTTTTGTCCCACCTAAACTCTGGGTGCCCATATTTTCCACATGGGCATCTAGTAGTTTTGGGTTCACAGATATTTCTTTTCAAAGGAACCTGGATTACGACTGGAGCTATACTTAGGAACGTTTTGTATCCATGTAGTTCCTTCAGCTATGTTAGTCAATGATTTTCTACTGCAAGTTATATTTATGTATTATCTTTCCGTTGTTTTATAATCAAAATCTCTGATATTTTTCTGCTGTATATTATTTATTTTCATTCTGATAGCTTGTACTCTGATATAAATTATTGTAATAGCAATGAAATGTTTATATTCTGACGAGTCGTGTTCTCAAAGCAATCCGCGTTCTTGTTCGGTTTAGATCGGCCAGGAAGTTCGGGTCGTTTCAGTTGGTATTAGAGCTTTGGTTTACAAAGCTCAAGAAAAAGATATATTAGAACCAAACGAAAGATCTCATCAAAGATACTATTAGTAACATACTACAAGAATGACTCGTCAGAGATAGGGTTAGTAATACCCTATAATGAGTTTGAAGATTGTTATTTATAAAACGAATTTAATTTTGAAATTTATATCTTATTTTAAGATTTAAATATTTTATTTGCTTTCGAATTTGGACTATCGAGTATAAGAAGATTTTGAATATACGCGTAATTAACGTGTATTCAAAGTCTCAAATATACTGGGTAGATATAGAATCACACTCTAATCACCATAGATGATTCTGATGATTACTATTGTACCATCATCATTTATGTTCGAGTTTTGAATGTGGGATATCTATACGATTCCAATTAACTGGTGTGAGAACCAAAAACTTAGTTAGAGTTTAATGTTTGTGATTTGACATTGAAAATATGTTTTGAGTATATAAAAATTATATATTTAAAAAGTTAATTAACTAGTTGACTGCTGATAGTGATGTGTGCTAATTAGTTCATCTAATAAAAATATTGGAATAACAAAACCAATTTGAAAATGAAAGGTAAATTTAACCAAATCAAATTTAATGTAGAACTGAATTGAAAATTAGTTCGAATTGGATATATATATTTGACATGTTATGAAATCTAAGAAGAGGAATAAAATTGTATGCCTGACAAGAAGGTACATATTTAATTTATTACTTGGGTTTAATGATTTTATAAGCCGATTGGTTAGCCGCTTGGCTTTTGGTTTTTCTTTTTGAACGATGAGGGCCCAGAGAGGCAAGTTGTGGTTGTACCGATCAACCCATACAAAAGAGGTTACAACAAAAAAATTTAAAAATTTAAGGCTCCAGCCAAATTTGAGGATAATTTGAAAGTTCTAAGACACAGAAAAGTTGAAGAACTCAAGTCAGAATGAAAGTTGAGTTGATTAGTGAAATGACTTTCAGCTCCATTCTTTTTTCGGGATGAAAAAGTTTTAAGCTGGGAGATTGTAACAACCCTGAATTTTGGATCCAATTTAAATTTTATTTTTAATTGATTTTAATGGATTTTAAATATTTAAAATGATCATTTTTAATAATTGACAACTAAAAATTTATTTAAAGTGAAGTTTGAGCATATAAATTTATAATATAATTAAAAATGAACTCATAACATCACGGTAGTTTTAAATTTTGGTTTTGAACTTTAAATTAATGTACAGAATTCGGTATAAATCTGATTTCAGTAAAATTAGAAAAGTTAGGATCTATATAATATATCTTTCGAGCGAAGGTAAGAAATTGAGATTTCATATTATAAATTGTAAGTTATGTTCAAATTACAATTTAAAATAGTCGCTATGGAATTTATTAATATTTTAATATTATTTAAGCCCTTAAAAATAGACATTTTGCAAATGACCTCTACCTTCGACAAAACCAATTTTGTTTGATCTGGAATATAAAATTATTGCTAGATTTTAGATTTCGTGATTTTTGGGGTATGTATGTGATCGTGCAGGATTTAAATGTGAAACGGTCAATATTTTGACTTAAAAAATACGCTACTGAGGCAAAGACTCGGAATTCGACGAAACAAGTTTCGTTAGGTCCTTAGTGTCAAGACAAAGTTGCGCATCAATTTTCATCGAAAATTGAATTCATAATAGGTCATACGAAATTTTAAACGACAGTTGGAGGTAAAGATCGAATAGAATAAAATATTTAAGCAAATAAAAAAGTTATATATCCCAACTTTATAATACCCTTAGCATTTCTAACCCTAGCATTTATCTCCCGTAGTCAACTAAGTTAGCCGCAACCCTCTTTTCCAAAAACGTGAGAAATCCCACGTTTAGAAATTCAAAACAATTCGAATCAAATGCCATAAATCAAAATAACCATTTATTTGAATTCCTGAGAGCATATTCTTTATTACAATATGATTTTCGAGGGGCTCAACACTACTTGTGTACGCTGTCTTCTATGCAGCATTAGTTGGAGATTGAGTTTTAGGTAGATCGAAGGATTGATTCATGAAATGGAGCTAATTTCTAGAATTAGTAGGTGAAATAGAGAGAGTTTTGATTATTATTTTTATTTAAATAAAAAAAATACGCACGAAGCAGCCATGCGTTGGTAACCACCTGTGAGACGCGATTAGGAAGAATGCGTTGAGTTTAATGGAAGTTATATGGGGAGGAAGATATTGTAATGAGGTGAATTTAGTTAATTTTTTTGTAAATTATAAGAGTGGAATGGAGGAAGAATGGGTGCGTGAATGTATAGCAATGATGGAGGAAGGCTTCAGCTGCTTACGGGTTCGAAATTATGGTTGGGAGAAGAAAAGGATTAGGAGAGAAAATATATTATTTAGGGGTATTAATTAATATTTTGTATATGTTAATGATGTTTAAAATCTATTGTAGTTTGTAAATATAATAACTTCGTCGTACGTTATCGGAATTCAGCGAAACAGGATTCGTTGGAATAGTTATGGCGAGGACTACACAATGAAACCAAGTTGGAGAAGTATGGAGCTAGCTGCATATTTTGATAAAATTAAATGCACAGTTTAATTTAACTAAAATAATCGTTATTCAACGATTTCAAAAACCGATCGATGTGAGAACTCCCTCACTCAAATTATTTGTACAGTTATTTTATTTTATAACTGAATATATATTGATTGCCTATGCTGATTTATATTAGATTTAATTATCACAAATTATTATACAGTGCAAGGTAGCTCACATCACAGTTGTTTGAAAACCCGATGGATGAATTGTTGATTGTTTGTGTTATGAATTGAATGTGATTTTGAAGTAATTAATATGTTAAAAACGATGTTAGATTATTTGTGGTAGTTGAAATTGGATTAACATCCATTTACAAGTCGATCGACTTGTTTATGTTCACCTATTTAAATTATAGTTCGGGATAAATTAATAAATAATTTATTAATTGGTTATTTATTAGTTGAAAAATCCCACACAGTTATTAGGATAATATTTGATTTACATTAATCCCATGTGTTTAGATTTGATGTTAATCGATTGATTGATAGACCATTATAAGCGTTAATTGTTTAATGCTTATAAAGTTGTAAATGCACTATGGATGTGAATTGATGTTTAATAATTGTCTATAATTATTGTTGAGTACATACGATGTATGGAATCCATATAATTAAAATTATACAGTAATTGATTGAGTCTTATTTCAATCCGGAATAAAAAACGAATATTTTAATATAATGTTCAGTGTAGAATTGAAGTTTGATTTTGATGTCCGATTTGGATGGACATAAAGATTATACAATTATAATAAATATTGAGAAGAATTGATTCCAAAATCTGATATTTTGAAAATATTATTATTTTAATATTATAATAATATGAGATGTTAAATTTTGATTTAAAATTGAAGTGGAAGTTGAAATCGTTTTTAAATGAAATTATTAAACGTTTTATAGAATAAGTTTTGAGTGGAAATCGAATAAATCTATTATATATAATTTAATGGCTTAAAATAAAAACATTTGATTTTAAAGTAAGATGATTAAAATGAAATTTCATACTGTTGTAATATTTATAAATTATTTTGGAAACATTTTTGATTTTATTTTTAATTATGAATCGAATTCGGGCTTGAATAGAACGTGTCGCACAATGACCGTATGCGAATTTCAACCATAAACTTTGAATTGACGTAATAGAAGATCCGACCGTCGAATTCTCCTAAAACCAGAACCGTTGAGTCTGTATTGAAAAGATCTTTTGAATGAATATAAGATATTTAAATTCGAATGGTTAGATTTTAAAATATGTCCAAATCAATTTTGGAAAATGTCGCTATGGATGTAGTTTGGTGGTCGATATTGAAGATCGGCTGTAAGGGCCTTAATGAAATTATTAAAAATATGAATAAATTACGTAAAATAATGATAAACGGTTTGAAAAGATTTTGGATGAAATATTCTGCGTTTGTAGAGATAAAAGATATTTTTATCTGAATAAGTTGTTTTTCAACTTTAGTAAAGAACAGAAAGAATTAAAACAGTTTTAATATAACCAGAATTTACTAGTATATAAATTGGATTGGATTTGAATGGAAATTATCTTTGGATATTTCAATACTGGATACCATAATTATACAGTTATCGTCGAGGAATTTGGAAGATATAGATATAGTTATTCCCGATATGATATCATTTGGTTTCAGAATTTGATGTTGAATATAAGCCAATATGATTTCTATTCAGAGCCTTGTATTTAATATCAAATTGGATTTTGGGTTTGTCATGAATAGTGTCTTAAATAACACTTTTCTTAAACCCAGTTTGAGAGTGGAATAAATCTTTTAACTAAGATTAATGAAGTTTTCCAATTAGTTAATTTAATTGGAATTGAATTGAAGTTTGATTTTGGGTTTATCGAAGTTATAATTTGGAATTTATAAATATTTTAATTAATATCTAATGGAATTTTTCCAATGTATAGTTTTCCAATTTAAGAAATTAAATTGGAATTGAATGGAATTCGATTTAGTGATAATCGAGATGAACTTCCATGAAGGAAGATCGTTATTATATATGGAATTTAAAAGGCTTTGTCGTTATTCCGTTTATATTATTAGTCTGATACAAAAATTTATATCGAACATATATTGTTATGATTTCCGTGAAGATTCCATTTTGATGGAAGATGATTTTGGGTATATTATGAATGGTGTTTTAACAACATTCATTTTTTTAACCCAGTCAAAGACATGATTAATTTCCTAAGCTGAATAATCATTAAATGATGATTTTTGAGACTAAAACTGAAAGAGTCTATGCAACGGTAGAATCTTGTAGAATGGAGTATAAGTATAAGAAAGTGTATATAGCAGAGTAGTAGCAGTAAGTAAAATCACACAGTCGATTTTATACTGGTTTGGACCACTGACCTACGTCCAGTCCCAGACTCCCTTCTGGTATTTCACTAACACAAAAACCCTCGCTTCACCAGGATGAATAGGTTCATAATTACCCTAACAGTTGAACGAGATTTCTTGCCTCAACTGCTAAAGAGGACTTTTACAATACAAAAGAATTGATGACTATTTGTGTTATTGATAACACGGATATGTTATTTTGAAGTACACCCTTCCTATAATCTTTCGATGATAAACATGTAGCTTGTGAAAGAATATAGAAGATTGAAATCTTAAGTATTTATAAATAGAGCGCTTTTAAAGATTTAGAGATCTTTAAGTAAGATAAAAAGAACTAGAATGAATTTATCACTTAATCAAGCCTCTATTTAAAATATACAAAGGATTACAACTAATCATGAAGAGATTTGATCAAGAGATATGAACTAAAAGGTTGTGACTCTTCATTATAAGTTGCATCCCTTCGTATTCAAAGTCTGAATAGAAATTTCAGATGTCTGTTTCGATTTGATAATAAAACAGCAAGGAAATAGGCTAACTCGAAGCAGATTCAAAAGTCTGAAAATTTTAGACCAGACGTCCGAATGTTATATGAATCTGAAATTTCTTTCAGCAAACAGACATCTTCTTGAGAAATTTCAGATGTCTTTTTTCTAAGACAGACTTACTCGTGGTCTATTTTATTATAAAAAATATAAATAGAATATATTTGTGTGTGAATATCATCAAGGAAGATTTTAACATATAAATCTAAGACTAACAAACTCTTACAACATATATAATCTTCATTTGTGTTCTTGATTCTACTATCGAATATCTTCCTGTAAAACCGAGTTAGTTAATATAATATATGTGCTCATGTATAGTTGTCTTAGTCAAAACGCTATATAGCGAGACCCAACATTCTCCCCTTTTTTGACTAATGACAACTATATATGTAGCTCCCCCTGTCAATAAGCATATATCATCATTTGTTTCTCCCCCTTTGTCATTGATAAAAAGGGATACTTATGTAAACAATTTAAGTATGGATGCACAACACACTATAACACTATGTAGTTAATGCCCCACTATTGCCCCGCTATATCCTATAGCACACTACCACCGCTACGCTTTTCCTCAAATAGCCTTTGATATAGCCTCTTCACTTTATTCCCCAGAATATTCCGCTATTCCTGATATATCCCGTTATTTCCGCTATATTTTGTTATTCCTGCTATATCTTTGATGAAAGAAATGAACTCAAAAATGAAATTTATGCATTAAAAAAATTGTTAAATTAGGTTTTTTATTTGAATTTTTTAATATCTACTTTTATAAACAAAAATACTCTAATATGCTATTGAATTTGATTAATTTAAATGAAAGTTTATGTTTATTTGTCGATATTTGCACATACTTGTATTTAAAATCAAGAATGTACTAACTAAAGTTAAATAAAGTGTTAGGTTTTCACTTACTTATCATTTATATATTCATAAAAACATTTTGAAGGAGTTATATGTGTTATTTTAGAGTCATCCGCTATATCCTGCTATTTCCTCGCTTTATCCCCGCTATGACTTTTTGGACCTCCTCCGCATTGGATCCGCTAAGCGCTTTAACTGCACAGCTATAACATAAACATAGCATAGACAAGCATAACATTCAAAAATAACAAATTATAGCACATCATAGAGTTTTGTGCCAAGGATAAGCCAAAATAATATTACATACCATAGTTAAATAAAGTTTTAATGAAAATATTCTTAGATAACCATACTACCAACCATACTTACCAACCCTCGGATGTAGACAAACTTTGACCAATACTTGCTCCATCCTCTTTGGGAGAACCATGTTCATAACTAGAATCAGGAACCTCTTCTGTCGAACTAGATGACCATTGAAACGGAGTCGAAGCATAGGCTTAGCTAGAAGAAGTCCTGGTGCAAGATATTGTTTCCCAAAATTTGTTCAAAAAACATTTGATGGAATCAAATTTCTTGTTTGCTTGTCTTTCAAAACGCTTAAGATCTTTATGAATTCTAGATTGATTGCGTGATAGCGTAACTAAGGCTTGCATGAAGGAAGTATCGGGGGAGATGACTTGAATTCCTTTTTGTCTTCTTCTTCCCTATGTTGACGGCGATGATAAGGCTCGACTATAAGTGCTTCCGGTTGAGATTCTACACGTTCAATCCAAGCCTCAAAAGACATATACTCCAAAGTCGCGGGATTAGGATCAATATCTATAATTTTTAAGGTCTTAGAACCAATTTCCTTGATGCTAAGAGAAGGAGTATCGGGTATTGTTATTTCACAAGCGGTGAGAATCCGAGTAATATAAGCGCCGTAGTGAAGAGTCTTATACTTACGCTTGTATGTAATATCCATCCATTCATCTAGAATGATCTTTGCCAAATTGTTTTGCTTGTTCGAGTACAAGGCATACAAGGCTTGAAAATCAGGTTTATAAACTTTTCCATAACTTCCTTTGCGGGGTTGGATTGTTCGGATCAATATGCGGTTTAATAATCGAGCTTGTGGTCGAAGATGGGTAGAGGTAAGATCATGCATATTAATGAGATTATCGGAAAGAAACTTGTGTGATATCTCATCTCTCTTCATCATATCAATTTCAATTGTGTCGATATAAAGTCCTTGCCAAGCACAATTCAATATTTGACCTAATCGTTGAATCGGAAAAAGAATACGTTTTCCACATACCCAAGACCAAACAGAATCCTTTTTGTTTTGAGGCCTAATATGATCTGGGTTTAGGTTTTAAAAGAATAATTTTACTAGCAAAGGATAGATTTTGAAATTATTTGTATTGAAATCAACTAGAGATTCGAAGTGATAATGTCTAGAATATTTTAGAAGTCGATAATTAGAGAAAGAATCAAACTTAACAAGGAACCTTCAAAGTATTTGGAATCTTTCATTGCCTTGTACCTTTCTTTGGCGGTGTTATCCCAAAGCCATTGTTGAATTATTTCGTCAGAGGGAGGGTTGGATTCTTGTTCTCTTGAACGTTTTCTGCGGTTTGACATGATTATTGTGGTAAAAAATTGAAGTTTTGAAGTGATTTGGAAATTTAGGTGCTAGGGCTTTATACAGAGTTAAAAGGTAAAAGTAAAAAGTGAAGAGATGAAATGAAGTGTTGGTTAGTAAAAGGTGGGTGTTCCCCTTTTAAAAAAGTCTTCTTTTATGATTTAGATGTCTAAAGAGAATTTTCAGACGTTTGTTTTTGTCCCAATCTCAAACAGCGAGTAATCAGTTCATTTTTATGCTGTTTCAGATGTTTGTTTTTATGAAGTCGGACGTCTGTTTCTTGGACGTTGGAAAATTAATGACTCACTTGTCAAACATCTGATTTTAATTTTCGGATGTTTGTTTTTTTTTAAATATGAAACAACAATGTAACAACCCGGAAATTCTGAGCCAATTTAAAATTTTTATTTTGGCGATTTTAATGAATTTTGAATATTTAAAATGGATATTTTAAATAATAACGACGGAAAATTTATTTTTGACATAGTTAAAACGAATAATTTTATTTTAATTATATAACGAGCCTGAAATGACGCGGCAGTTCGAAAATTTGATTTCTAATTTCAATTGAATATACATTATTCAATATAAGTCAGAATTGAATGAAACAAGAAATATTTGAGTCTGTTTAAACAGATCTTTCTTATGAAGCTAAGAAACTGAGATTTCACTTTATAGAGTGAGAGATATGTCCAGTTTAAAATTCAGAAAAGTCGCTGTGGAATTTATATATATTTTAATATATATAAAGCCCTTAAAAATGGAAATTTGCAAACGACCTCGGAATTCGACGAAACCACTTTTGTTTGATTCGGGACGTCAAATAATTGCTAGGTTTCAAAATTCATAATTTTCTGAATCAGTATGTGAGCGTGGCACAAGAAAACGTATTTGAACAATTTCAGTTGAATTCCATCGACTGGAAAATGGCCATTTTTCAAATGTTCTCAGAATTCGACGAAATTAGTTTTGTTAGGACCGTATCGTTAATACGAAGCTAGAAATAATTTTTCTAGAATTTTTCGAGTCCGTATGTGGCCCCGGCAAATTGAAATGTACATTTAAAATTCAATATATAAATTTATATTTTAATTTAAACGAAAACTGATCGAAACGATAGAATTGACTTGCGGGACATATCCCATTATGTTCGGAATGGGGGTAATTAGCTAGGGACGACAGTCGGTGGGTCTTGTTTGGGGTTCAAAATAAAAAGTCAACTTTAAGAAAATTAATTAAATAAATATATTTAATAATAAAAGGCCCCCCTTTCCTCTTCACGGTCAAACCCGTTACCCTATTCCTCTCCTTCTTCTATTTCAAAACCGATCAAGATAAAAAAAAAAGGGATAGACAATGGGGGATGGAGACGGCCGCCGCCTGGGCCGCCGCGCCTCAGGCGCCCCTACACCAGAATACTCCGCCACTCCACCCTCCTGTAGCCGCAAACCCGAACCCCAACGCTGCCCCTTCTCCCTGTTGAACCCTAGCCCCAGATCCACCGCGAGACCCCCTACCTCCAGCGAAAACCACCGCGGATGCGAGCCACACCCTCCCGGGTCGCCGCTACTTCCCCTTCCTCTCTCTTCTTGAAAACCAACGGTGAGTTTTTCTTTGTAGTTTATTTTAATTTATTTTATTTTCTTATGCGATTAGTTTAATTAATTTAACAAATAAAAAGGTTAGAGTTTTTCCAATAAAAGGTTATAATTTTTATTTAAATAAAATTGTGATTTTATTATAGAAGTTGCATGACAAAAATGTGACTTTTAATCATAAAAAGTAGTAATTTTTATATAGACTAAACCAAGCAAAGAAGTGATTTTTAACCAAGTGGAAAAATTAGATTTTTCATGGTAGAAAAGAAAATAGATTTTTCAGTTTAAAGAAAAATATGATTTTTGAAATATGATTTATGAAAAGTATGATTTCTTTGCAATGAAAAATATTATTTCTTAGAGTAGAAAATTGAGTTCTTTCATAGTAGAAAATTGAGATTTTTTTTCTTAGTAGAAAAATTAAGATTTTTCTTAGTAGAAAAATAAGATTTTTCATACTAAAAAAAAGAATTCACTGTATAAGGTTATGATTTTTGATTAGAGAAAATATGATTCTTAGTTATGTAAAAATTTTGACTTTTATCATGAAGTAGTGTAAATAAAGATTCGATTTTTATTGTTGAAATGGTGAAAGAAAAAATATAATTTTTAGCGAAGTAGAATAAAAATGTAATTTTATATAAGGTAGAGAATAAAAATATAATTTTCGTATAACGAGGAGAATAAAAATATGATTTTTATATACGTAATGAAATAAAAATACGATTTTTATATATGTAGCGTTGAAATAAAAATATAATTTTTAATATAAACATCGTGTGAAACAGATTGCGATGGAACGAATTGAAATCAAAAGGGAATTCAAACGGTTCAGAAATTCAGAAATGAAATGGCGGAGTGGAACCCTAAGGTGAGAACTTCTCACTCAAATTTATTTCTAGTTAAAATTATATACTAGGATGCTGACGGTGCTTAGTAGCACCCGACACCATCGTCCACAGACCGTGGACTTGTTTGTTTGGTTGTGTAGTTGATAGGATTATTGGTTTGAATTTGGTTGTTTGAGTGAAATGAATTGATGAGAATTGGTTTGTGAATGGCGCATGCCATTAGTAGATTGGGGATAAGGCTAGACCTTATCCCGGACCTAGTATCGTGCTGTTATGCCGCCGAAATTTTCTAAAATAAGTTAGAAAAATAAAAAGATCATTTTATTAAATAAATGAACTGAATAGAAGATTCATGGGTTGAGTAAAATATTTTATCGTTAAAAATATAATTTCTAACGGGTGTGTGAATAAAATGAAATATTCATTTACAAATCAGAAGATTTGTTTATGTACACTGATTTGACTGATATTGATTGGGACGATAAATTTTACACATCGCCCAACTGCACAAATAAAATCCGTGTTTGTTGATTTGAAACCCCACATGGGTATTGGGATGATATTTAACGTACACTAGTCCCAATTGTATAGTTTGTCGATCGATAGGTTGACATACAGTTGTGTGGTGCACTTTGGTTGATGGTTGATTATTTATCGTGACTATTATATACATGTGTTGTATGGAATCCATATAATTAACATTATATGGTAATTGATTGTGCCTCATTCCGATTGGGAAAATAAAGAAAATAAAATATATATTCATGTGTTGAATAGAATAAACGTTAATGTGTGGAGTAAAAGCCGTATTGATTAGAGTTGCGCCATTTGAACGCGATATATATTAATATCGATTTTATTCGTTTTTATAAAGAATATCGAAAAGGAATAAATTTCAAAATCAAATATTTTGAAAATATTATCATTTATATATAATGATATAGAATATTCAATTTTGATTTAAAATTGAACTGAAAGTGAGAATCGTTTTAAAATGAATTTATAAAATACATTTGAACGAAATATATAATATATATATATATATATATATATATATATATTAATGGCCTGAATAGAACGCGCCGCGCTGCGGCAGTTCGCGAATTTCGACCATTGACTTTGAATGGATATTACGGGAGATCCGACCGTCGGATTCTCCTAAAACTGGAACCGTTGGGTTCGTATCGAAAAGTGCTTTCCAACGAATATGAGAAATTTTAAATCCAACGGTTGGATTTGGAATTATGTCCAAATCAAATTTGGAAAAGGTCGTTGTAAGTGCAGTTCGACGACCGTTAATGGAAATCGACTGTACGGGCCTTGATAAAATTATTAAAAATATTAATAATTTGTGAAAAATCTTTATAAATGATTTGAGAAAAATTGGGATGGAAAACTCGATATTTGAAAAGATAAAAATAGATTTTTATCGAATTGAACTAGTTATCAACTAGAATTAGAATGCAATTATTTTTATAGAAGTAAATGGGATTGAGAATGGGTTTTAAAATTACCAGAATTTCCAATATATGAATTGGAATGAATTTGAATCGAAATTATCTTCGGAATATTTCGGTGTTGGATTTCGTGATTATACAAGTATTGTTATGGAAATTTGAAAGATATATTTATATCGTTATTTCCAATACGATATTTGTTGGTTTCAAAATTCGATATTGAATATAAGCCGATATATTTTCTATTCAGAGCCTTATATTTGATATCGAATTGGACTTTGGGTTCGTCGTGAACAATGTCTTAAATAACACTGTTCTTGAACTCAATTTAGAAAAGAATAAATCTTTTAATTAATATTTAGTGAAATTCTCCAGTTAATTAGTATTTACTTGGAATTGAATTTAAATTGGTTTTTGGGTTTATCGTGAGCGGTGTTTTGAATAACACCTGTTCTTTAACCCGATTAACAGTGGGATGTGATTTTGGGTTTATCGTGAGTGGTGTTTTGAATAACACCTGTCGTTTAACCCAGTTAAAGATTAAAACTAAGTGGAGTTTTAATGAATCTTTAATTAGATTGAAATGGTCGAGAATGGAGTATCACCAGTTTTGCTCCAAGCGATAGTTAAATCTTTAACTAGATTTGAACGTGAAATGGTAATTAATTGTACCGATAACACCGTGGTGTTAGATATGGAGTGTTACCAATTTTGCTCCATAGGATAAATAGGCTGGGATTGGGAAATAAAATAAACAATTACTTCGGTGTGGTTCGCTAATCCCGACTAGTTTGGAAAACCATTATATGGTTTGAAATGATATCCAAAGGAAGATTAAAGAATAAATTTTAAAGAATTTATCTTTGATAAAATTAACGGGAACCTTTCCCTAAGAATGTGAATATTTAAATAAAAGAATATTCTGAATTGGAATGAGGCGTATGTTGTGTTTGTGTAACATTTGTTTATTATATACGCGGCTTATTCGGAAAGGCCGGGTTTATACCCATTCTGAATAACCGATTTGATGATAAGTTGAAGATGAAGACGGTGGATATGCGAGGAATTAAGTTCCTCCGGTTTCGTTCAGACCTAGAACGAACTTGTATGGACTGTGTGTCTGACATTGGATTTTATTCTGTGTGATTGATCTCTATTAAATATATATCTGTTTGGCGATGGAGAATTTACTCTCTTGCTTAACGCCCTTCTCTGAGACGTACGAGCTCAGAGGTTATATATTGATGGATATCAATCGCATGGAGTGAATTTCCTGTGTGGCATGCCTAAGTGGCAAACGATCAAGGCTTCTGTTGAAAAGCAGGGTCTTGTGGTTGATGATCAAAGCACGACCTGTGTGGCGTAGCTTTGTGCAGCATTTGATTCGCGAGTTTCATACCCGGTATGAACCAAAAACGGGAGAAAGGACTCAGGGAGAACATGAGTTTTCTTCTAGTTAAAGGTGGTGTCGGTGCTTAAACTGGCTGACATTTATATTATTTTCACCTGTGTGGTTGTTGCTGTTGCGAGGCGCCTCGGTTATATCGGTTTCGGCCGATGCATTCTGGTCGGCAGACGGACCGGACTTACGCCCCATAGGGCGGGGAAACGCAGTGTTCAGGCATTATAATCCACATCGGTGGACCGACCCTGATGATCCAAGGCTTGTCTGCGCGCTTTCCTAAGACACGGACTAGAGCGTCTCGAATCATTGAGGATCTTGCCCCTTGCCTCGGTTCATACCATAAATGATAACCCAATTTCCAATACGTGATTTTGCGATTATGATTGTAGAGCCTAGTATTGGCGACATGATATATGGTACCCATGCTGCCTATGATTGATACATTTATATTTGAAGCTGTTTTCTTCACTTATAGTAATAATAAAAGATTAAATTTCACATATCAAGCATTCTTTGGCTATTATAAGGTAAAACTCTATCCTCCAACTGCGTTCATTGTGTGATGGGACTTGAGTCTTATAATAGCTTCATTTGTCTTTATTTAGCATTGCGTTGTTTGTTATATGCACCGGTATTCTTGGGAGGAAACCCGTTCTATGTTATACGGCGTGTTCCCTTGATTTACCTAACTTGAAAATAAAGATTAATAACTATTTTAGTTCTCACACCAGTCACATGACTGACCTAGAGTTTATTGTTTTAACCTTAACTCTGGGTTCCCCTATTTTCCGCACAGGCAGCTAGTAGTTTTGGTTTTGCAAATTTATATCCACAGGAACCTGATTTACAGCTAGGATGATATTCGGAAAGCTCTGTATCCGTATATTTGTTTCAGTTGCGTTTTGTATTATTTTCCGCTGCATTGTATAATTTGTAAATCTCTGATATTTATGAAAGGTGTAATATTTGTTCATACTTTGTATATTCTTGTACTCTGACGTAAATTGTTGTAATAAGCAATGAAATGTTCTTCTGTTTGCGTTCTATTTTGTCGTGTTCTCAAGTAATCCGTTCTTTTCCTTACCGGGGAAGCTACGGGTTATACAAGCAAGGTTTTAGTTCATTTTGACCATGTTTCAGACGTCTGTATTTGATTAGGCAGACGTCTGTTTTTCTTTAGAAAATGTTTTTTAGCTAGTCATAAGACTTCTGTTTGATATAAAGTAGATGTCTGTTTTAGAAAAATTTTGTAAGGAAATTTATTCATTTTTTCTAAAAGGGTACGTTCTTTATGTATATATATATATATATATATATATATATATATATATATATATATAAACAATGGTTTCGAAAATAAAATGAGTTAAATAATTAAATGCGGATAATCTTAAACGAAAGTTAATTCTTAGGAGGCGGAGTCTTTGTCGGTGTTGAGAATTGCTTTCCTTCATCTGCTTTATAATTCATGTCCCAAGTCTTTGGACTATGTGAAGGTCATTGTGGAGAAAAAGTATAGTACTTCATTGTAGGATTTACCGGATCATTTTCAGTTCGATATGATGAGGAAGGATTAATAGGATTGGGTGGAATTGGTAAAGGTTCGGAAACATCCTTCATTTTTGGACCACAAAATTATAAACAATTTTCTCGAGAAGACTTAATCGAGTTGCGGTGACCTTTTACTCAAAGTATAATTCTTTTTGAAGCGCTATTTGTTCTTTTTGATACTGATGAATTTCATCTACTTTTCTTTTTGTATCTGGTGATGAAAATAGAGCTTGTTTTACCTTCTTTAAATCCAGAGTGAGTCCTGTGTGATAATTTCCCCGTCGATATTCCAGTTTATTTCTTGGAGTTGGTATGGGAAATTATGGAGTATCTGACGAGCTATCCGTTGTGAAGGTAATGTTAATTGAGGAAATCGAGTTGTTGGAAGACATAGTTGATAGACTTGTTTTTGTACTTCTTTTAAGTTTATATTTTGTGTTTTTATTTTATTGAAAAACATAAGCTTATATAAGTTAGACTACAAAAATATGTGGTTGGAATTTCAAGTAGTTATAACCAGAGAATAACTTAAACATAGTGATTGTTTTTAGGAAAGAAACTAAATTTAGTTATTAGTTTAATATGTATACGAACTTGTTTTTTTTTAAGTTTAGAGTAATTTATAGTAACTTAATTATCTTTTACTGACATAATATTGGTTTTATAAATGTATTTTCTAGTAAAGGTTTCGTAAATATGTAGGCAATCTGATTTTCAGTTGAGATATATTCTAACTTTATAATTCCTTTTTCTATGTTATCACGTAGAAAGTGGTGTCGAATGTCAATATGTTTTGTTCGGCAATGACATATAGGATTTTTGGATAAATTTATTGCATTAATGTTTTCACAATATATTCTTGATTTAGTTAAGTTTACTTCAAAATCTTTGAGTGTTTGTTGCATATAGATCACCTGTGCACAGGCTAAAGTAGCAGATATGTATTATGCTTCACATGTACAGAGTGATACACAATTTTGTTTCTTACTATACCAATATACAAGTGATTTTACAATAAAATGGCACGTACCACTTGTACTTTTTCTATCCGTCTGAGATCCAGCAAAATCAGTATCACTGTAAGATATTAATTCGCATGGACATTCTTTGGATAAAAAAGACCAAAGTCCTTAGTACTATTAAGATATCTCAGAATTCGTTTTACTGCTTTTAAATGTGATTCTTTAGGATCTTCTTGGAACCTTGCACATAAATATACACTCATCATTATGTCAAGATGGCTTGTAGTTAAATAAACTAACGAACCGATCATATTTCTATATAGTTTTTGATCAACACTTTTTCCTTTCTCATCTCTATCATGATGAGTTGTAGTACTTATAGGAGTGGGCTTTCCAGAAGTGTTGTCTAAACCAAAAATTTTAATTAGATTATTACAATATTTTTCTTGATTAATAAAAATACCATTTGAAAATTGTTTAATTTGTAAACCACGAAGGCACGATAATTCTCCGATGTGGGACATTTCAAATTCATTTGTCAGAATAGTAGGAAACTCGTTACATAGATTTTCATTAGTTGAACCAAAAATGATATCGTCTACATAAATTTGTACAATTAAAATATCTTTATTTGTATTTTTAACAAATAATGTTTGATTTGCTTTTCCAATTTGAAAACCTGAATTTATTAAGTAACTTTGGAGTCTTTCATACCAAGCACTTGGTGCTTGTTTTAAACCATATAAAGCTTTTTTAAGTTCGTAATCAAAATCTGGATATTTTTCATGTATAAATAACAGTGGTCGTTCTACATATACATTTTCTTTAATAAATCCATCTAAGAAAACACTTTTAACATCCATTTGATACAGTTTAAAGTTATGAAAACATGCGTATGCAAAAAGTATGTGTAAAGCTTTAAGTCTAGCTACATGTGAAAATGTTTCTTCATAATCAATACATTCCTCTTGATTATAGCCTTGTGCTACTAATCTGGCTTTGTTTCTTATAATATTTCCAAGTTCACCAGCTTTATTTTTATACACCCATTTTGTACCAATAACCAGTTAATCATTTGGTCGAGGTACTAACTCCCAAACATCATTTCATTCAAATTGATTTAATTCGCTTTGCATAGCTATTATCCAATAATCATCCGTTGAGGCTTCTTTTGGATTTTTGGGTTCAATAGTTGAAAGGAATGTTACATGACCCATTTGATTTAGTTGACTCCTTGCTCGAACGTGTGAACTAATTTCTCCAATAATGTTTTGTGTAAGATGATCTCGTAAAATTCTAGGAGGTGATCTAATTTGCTCTATGGGATTATTTTTAGTATTTTCAAGACTAGTGCTTTCAATAGTTTCATCATCATCTTTGATATTTATATTTTTATCAAAATTTTCATCAAAAGATAAGATTCTTCTATAATATTAGTGCGTTTATTGAAAATACGATAAGCCTAACTATGTTCTGAATATCCGACAAAAATTCCATGATCAGCTTTTGGATCAAAATTTCCAAGTTGATCTTTAGTGTTAAGAATAAAACATTTAGAACCAAAACATCTAAAATAAGAAATATTTGGTTTCCTTCCAATAAAAAGTTCGTAAGGTCTATTTCTTTGTTGTTTTGGTAAAGTGCTTCCAATTAATAAAGTTCTAGAACATTCTTTTAAAGTTCTATTCTTTCTTTCTACAACCTCATTTTGTTGTGGATTTCTAGGAAAAGAAAATTTATGATTTATTCTTTTCTTTTTACAAAAATGTTCAAATGACTCATTTTCGAATTCACCACCATGATCGCTACAAATGTTTTTAACTTTTAGATTTTTATTATTTTGAATTCTTTTGATAAAATCTTTAAAATGTTCAAAAGTATAACTTTTATTTTTCATAAAAATAGCCTATGTATATCCTAAAAAATCATCAATTATCACAAATACATACCGATTATGATTTGTTGTGACGGCCCGCCCGGCACCAGCCGACATTTCCATGAAACGCGCTGTGCCAACGTCCAACCAACACGGAACGGTCGTCAAAAGAAAAGAAAGAAGACGAAGAATCAACAAAAAACCTGTAGTTTGTCTCATAGCGCATGAAATAAAATATAATAATAACATATATTTGACATAAAACAAGCTAGACAATGCATAAGCTGAAAACTAAGTCATCATAGCAGCGGAAAATTTAAAGTACAGCTTATGATCCATAACCAACATTATTACACCTTTCAAAACTATCTCTAAAGAAAAACAAGAAAGGTACACTACTAATGCCCAAAGTAGTGACCACCAATGACACAAGGAGAATATATGTAGATAATACGTAGGAGCCTCATGCTCGTCTCCGGATCAACTACTCGTGCATAACCAGCTAACCTATCTCTAGTCCGCTCGTGTGAGCACCCAGAGTAATAAGAAGAAACATAAAACTCTAGGTCAGACAACAGTCTGGTATGAGTGGTAGCAAGTAAACATCTCTAAACAAAACAATAATAGGTATACTAAAACATACCTAAACCTGGACCTGCAACCAAAGAGTTAGCACAACATGATGTACAGTACTCTGGTAACACTAATACATGGTGTAGAAATAAGAGGGAAGGGGGTGTGCATGTCATGGTGATAGCAAACATCAAACATAGCAATCATCCTCACATCTCTCACTTAGTGCGTAAAGTATACAATATCTACCACTTTGGTCACCCAATTCCTTGCTACGATCACTTTGCCCCTCCATAGCCACTAATCCTTTGCTATGTCCACTCTGCCCTATGGAGTCATGACAACCCCACTGCATTGGCTCATAGCCCTGCTACGATCACTTTCCCTTGGGAGTCTTAACGGTCCCATTGCGCTGATCCATAGCCAATATTCGTCTCTCAGTGGTGAACCAAAGCTATAGACATCGACAAACCCTTTGCACACGTCCCGCAGCAAAGCCCAACCATGAAGTAAACTCATTGGTTCCCATCTGGATCCCAAGTTCTAGCATCCCATTTGGACTACCTTTGCATCACGGGTTTTGATCGTCATCATCCCAGTTCGATCTCCATTCAGCTCGTGATCATCATATAGGCTCGGCTCGTCTTCTTCCTCCATCTGGATCGATTCGTGATCACTATTCGGGTTCGGGTCGTGGTTACCCAATTGGGTCGGGTCGTGGTTACCCAACTGGTTCGGGTCGTGGTCTTCAAATGCTGGCTTGTCTCAGCTCATGATCTTCAAGGTGATTGACTTGTGCATGCTCCGCTCGTGATGATCAAACTCAAAAGGGTGAGAAACATCTGGCGGCTCGTGGTGTATGGTGCTCCATGGCTCGTGGGGTTGGACTCACTATCGAGTCGGTTCGGATAAGGGGGGCGATCCGATCCAGTTCTAGGTCATTTCCTTTAACTTTTCCAACAACCGTTTTTACACCACACGACGGCGTTTTTGACCATTCTAACTATTCTAAACAATCACAAAGCATACTATACAGTCATAGCAACATGTAGAATTGACCACAAACACGAAAACAACAACTTGATAGATTAAAATGGATCAAACATAGCCAAAACCCCATATTTTCCCCTTAACCATGTCTAACAATAACTAATGATAGGATTAGCAAAACTTATCCATATTAACCCAAATTTCTAGCAGAGGCATAAAACAATATTTAGAAATTTATAATTATTTTTCCAGAATTTAATCATATTTAAATTTGCTAATTAACACTAATGAACCCTAATTAGCCATAATTAGTGTAAAAAGATGCTAATCACTCACCTTAGCCACAAATAACACCTTTGGAATTGAAACTCTACTGTTTGGGCGCGAATACCAATGCAAGACAGCAGCCTCAACCTTGTGTTGATTTGCCTTGATTTGATGTTGCCAAGCTTAATCCTTGATTAGAAAGTGATTTGGAGGTGTTTTAGAGGTTGGAGGTCATTGTTAGGGTATCTAAGAGGTAAGTGGCAGCTAGAAAACTAAAATAGAATGAAAACCTAACTCGTTTCAGCCTCCCCATAACCGTAATCCCGAAATGGGTCATGGGCCCATTCGCTAACCACCCTATTTGGCCCGGTTAAGAAGTTTTTCACCTTCCAAACCTTATTTTAGACTTATCTCCCAAACGGAAAGTCCGTTTTTCACATGTGACCACTCTACAGAAAGATAAACCATCGTTCGAATCCAATGGAAGTGGTTTCAGGTCAAAACTCCTTTCCAATCAAAAGTTATGGACGAAACAAGATCAGCTAGGGACAAAACAGTCATTTAAAAATCGGCAAAAATCGTGAACATGGGAAATGACTCCAATAGTCGCCCCCAAACATTACACGACCATACGACTTCGTATGAAAAAGAAATAAATATCCTGTGATCCTTCGATGCGTAGAATGTGGGTCGATACATTTTCCCCCCTCCCCCTTAAGAAATTTCACCCCCGAAATTCCTTAAATAAGAAACAAACAAAGGGTTCCGCATTCCTACCAATCATTTGCAAACAATCAAACATGCAAAACAAATAAAACAAGTCTATCCTAGCATGCGGAACAACTAAATCGCAAAGAAAATCTTACCAGGCAAAGAGTTCTGGATACGTCTTCCTAATGCTCTCCTCTGTCTCCCAAGTACAGTCGTTCTCATTCTCGCCCCACTAAACCTTGACTAGCTTCACCGCCTTCCTTCGAAGTTGCTTCGTATCATACTCGACAATACGAACTGCTTGTTGTTTCCAACTGCCTTGGGTTCTACTTCGAAGTCATCTAACTGATGAGGTGAAATAGTCATATCTGGGTCGTGCACGAACTTCCTTAGTTGGGAAACATGAAATACGTTGTGAACTCCCACCATCATGTTTGGTAATTCAACTCTATACGCCAAATTCCCAACTTTCTTGAGAACTGGGAATGGACCAACAAATCTTGGTGCTAAACTGCCTCTCCTACCAAATCGAATCACGCTCTTTAATGGAGAAATCTTGACAAACACCAAGTTGCCAACGGAGAATTTTAATTCTCTTTGCCTCTTATCAGCATAACTCTTTTGCCTGTCTTGGGAAGCCTTCATACGTTGTTGGATAACCTTAATCTTGTCTGAAGTTTCTCTTATCACATCTGGTCCAAGCACAAACTTCGCACCGGTCTCTATCCAACATGATGGTGAGTTGCACGGTCTTCCATACAATGCTTCAAATAGAGCCATACCAATACTAGATTGATAACTATTATTATACGCGAACTCCACTAGATGCAAATGGTTATCCCATGATCCACCAAAATCCAATAAACAAGCTCTCAAGAGATCCTCCAATATACGATTCACCCTCTCCATCTTCCCGTCGGTTTGAGGATGGTACGCGGTACTGAGATGTAATTCTGACCCTAAAGCCTCTTGTAATCTCTTCCAAAACCCACTAGTAAACAACGGATCTCGGTCACTCACAATGCTTTTGGGTACTCCATGAAATCTCACTACCCACTTCATATACAGTTCTGTTAACTTAGTTGCCGTTCTGTTCGACTTGACTGGTATAAACCTTGTACTCTTGGTCAATCAATCCACAATTACCCAAATGCTATCATGTCCCAATCTAGTCCTTGGCAAACCATCAATGAAATCAATCGAGACTTGCTCCCATTTCCATTCGGGAATTTCTAATGGTTGTAACAAACCACTAGGCTTCTTTTGTTCAGCTTTAACTAGCTGGCAGTTCATGCATTTGGATATAAACTCCCCAACATCTCTTTTCATCCCTTCCCAGTAGTAGGTATGCTTCATGTCTCGATACATCTTGTTACCACCGGGGTGTATAGTTAGTTTTGAGTGATGACATTCTCTAAGCACTTCATCTCTCAATCCATTGACATTGGGTACAACTAGTCTTCCATTCTTTCGAAGCCATTCTTCTCGATCAAGCCCATACTTGTTCATCTCCTCACTGTCGATAACCATCTCAAGCTTGGAGATGATTTCCAATAGGTTAGGATCGTCCCTCTGACTGGAACCAATACGCTCAATCAAAGTGGGTCTGATCGTCAAACTTGCTACATCTCTGGATCCAATTCGTACTTTGGTCTGAAATCGTACCCTGCGATATACTCCAGTTGCTTCCATTCAAGAAACATAGCCCCTAAACTGGCATGTCTCCTACTCAAGGCATCAGGTATTGCATTGCCCTTTCCTGGTGTATATTCAATATCAAAATCATAGGAAGCCAAGAATTCTAATCATCTCTGCTGACGGAGATTTAGTTCCTTCTGAGAGAAAAGATACTTTAACGATTTATGATCGGTAAACAACTCAAATCTTTCTCCCAAGAGATAGTGTCTCCAGATCTTCAACGTGGCTGCCAATTCCAAATCATGGGTAGGATATCTTTTATCGTGCGGCTTTAGTTGCCGACTAGCATAAGCTATAACCCTACCTCCTTGCATCAATACAACACCTAATCCGGTACCACAGGCATCCGTGTATACCGTCATCTCTTTATTTCCTTTAGGAAAAACTAACACTGGTGCACTCGCCAACTTCCATTTTAGACCTTTAAATGCATTTTCACTCCTTTCGTCCTAGACGAAAGATTGATTCTTCTTGGTCAATTGAGTTAACGGTGCCGCTATCTTGGAGAAGTTCTAGATGAACTTATGACAATATCCAGCTAACCCCAAGAAACTTCTTACGTCTGTTGCATTCTTGGGCGTAGACCTATCCTGTACCGTTGCCACATTCGCAGGATCCATGATAATACAATTCTCTGAAACAACATAGCCCAAGAATCTCATTTCCCTCCTCCAGAAGTGACAATTAGAGAATTTCACTTTCAATTGGTGTTTTCTCAACACCTCCATCACTATCCTCAAATATTCCTTTTGTTCTTCCTCTTCCTCAAGTAAACAAGGATATCGTCCATGAAAACAAGAACAAACTTGTTCAATTGATCCCTGAATACCCTATTCATAAGATCTAAAAAATATAATGGTGCATTGGTCAACCTAAATGACATGACCAACCACTCGTAGAATCCAGATGGCGTTCGAAATGTTGGTTTTGCTATACTCTCAGCTGTTATTCGGAGCTGATGAAATCCTGTCGCGAGGTCCAACTGGGAAAACACTCTTGCTCCTACCAGTTGATCAAACAAATCGTCTATCCATGGAAGAGGACACTTATTCTTCCTAGTCACTTAATTCAACTCGTGGTAGTCCACACACAACCAAAGGGAACCATCTGCCTTAGTGGCAAACACAACTGGTGCTCTCCACTTGGAAACACTTCTTCTATTAAATCCCTTCTTCAAAAGATCACTTACTTGCACCTTGAGCTCTTGCTGCTCCCTTGGTGCCATACGACAAAGTGGAATCACTATAGGTCTGGCACCTTTCACTAAATCAATACGAAACTCAATCTCTCGGTGTGGCGGCAGTCCGGTCACTTCCTCGAAGATATCTGAATACCGGCCAGTAATGGGAACCCCTGATAACTCGTCCTGCAGGATGTCGAGGGAATTTAGAAAATTAGCCATCACCTCATCACTAAGTAGGCCACCAAACACTACCCTCCGCCCATCATCCGCCCTAATAATCACCGAAAATCCCTCACAGTCTACCACCACCCCATATCTCTGGAGACAATCGACTCCCAAAATAATGCCATACACAGTAAAGCCAAAAACAAAGCAATCAAAAGAAAACATACGTCCATGACTTGATAAGACCAAATTACAACAAATCATGCTAAGGTTAGTTGAACCACCAATCGGGCTCGTCACAACTAAAGGTCTATCGACTATCTCGGGTTCCAATCCCAACCTATCTACCAGGTCACTAGATATGAAGGAACGGGAAGCCCCAGTATCAAACAATACTCAAACAGAAACATCATAAATAGAAAGCATACCTTGAATGACGACATTCTTTCCTTTCTCCGCCGTAGTTGGGGCATTCGACGAAGAAGGAACAGCACTGATAGCATATGCTTTCACAATGTGCTTCTCTTTAGGAGGTTGTGGACATTTATCCTTATGATGTCCCACTTGGCCACAATTGAAGCACTTCCTGTCCATTGGCTTGGTCCTACAATCTTTCGCATAGTGGCCCTTCTTGCCACAGCTAAAGCACTCAACATCCTTCTTTTTCTTTTTCTGACCATCTTTGGCCTGGTTCTGCTTTCTCTTATTTAGAGAGTTAACCGCTTGCTTGCGGCTTTGGCCTAGTTTTATAAAGGAATTTTTTCAAACGATCTCGGTTTTCGATGAAACTTGTCCCATTGGATCCGGAATACCTTTTTACACCAAAATTAGTTTTTTTTATCAGTAAACAAAAATCATTTATAGTGGTTTTATCGCGTTACTTGAGGATGAAGTATCGGGTAATATTATTTAATAAAAACCGTACTCTCTCAACAAATAAAAAAAAACTAAAATAAAATATGTCGGAATTTTCATTCCCTAGCAACGGTACACAATGATTGAAACACGCAACATATCTTTTTCGATCTACCCTTCACCTTGTCATGTTATCACGCCTGTTGACATGAGAATTCATACCATTCACTCTATACTTCTGTAACTGCAACCCACCTCTATCTAGAATTAGGCACATGCCTAAGCTATTCCTACCGTACACCTAAATTTCCATTTCGCCTATCATAATCTCTTTCAAACTTATATCAGCACATGCAGAAAGGGGAGAACACAGGCCTACCGGAGTATACACAGACTACACCTACGCCTAAATTACTTGCGCCCCAAACTATGCAAGCCGTGATGACAAAACTATTGGTTCCTTCGTTGCCAAGGCGCCATTGATATAAATACTGGCATCCTTCATCCATTAGTGAAGCAAGTTCCAACAAAAAGCAGTGAGGTTTTCATAGTTTCGAAAATTAAAACAAAATTATATCCTCTTCTATAAATCATTAAACCTATATATCTGGAATCACCTCAAGTCCCTCTTCAACCTCGCATACCTTCCATCGTGTTCGAGAACAATCTTAGTCGTGGGTTTGAGTGACAGCGACGCCCAGGGTAAGCAACTAAAAGGGTGGCGGTGAAAAAAAGTGACGGTGTCACTATAGGGAAGGAGCAGGCCGAGAGTAAGAAGGGTAGTGCGAGTTGGAGGAATGGGGAATGGTGGTGAAGCTCGTGGGATGAGGAGAAGAATGGTGGTTTTTGTTTTAGAAATAGGGAAGGAGTGAGGGGACGTTTTGAAGGAGAAGAAGGCGAAACTGGTGCTGCTGTGTTTGTTATTCTGGTTGGAAGGAACGTGGAGGAGGAGAACAGGAAATACGGTGGTTCTGCGCCGGGCTTTTAGTTTAAAAAAAAAAGAAACTGGAGCGAAGGCACGAAGGAAGGAGTGGAGCAACAAGATGGTCTGGCATGAATTTGAATGGGAAGTTGCGTTTCATGAAACAACAACATGAGCAGTAATGGGTTAAGCCTTAGAGAAAAAAAAATGAAAAAGGGAAAACCGCGGATGGAAGATGCACGGGAGCTTTCATGTACACGGTGGATCCAGTGTGAAAAATGACCAGTGACCGAATACATGACATGGCAAAAGGTATGGGTACAAGTAAACATGCCTTATTACTTATATAGTTATAACCAACCAAAGTGGTAAAAAGTGTCTAAACCGTTAACGATAAGTTAGTAAATGTAATATATATAGAATAGTATAATATGTATCACGTGATGAACAATTAAATATATACATATAAGGACGTGAAGTAGGGCCGTCAATTTCTAACACGACCCGAAACACGACTCGTAACCCGCACGATAAAAACCCGACCCGACCCATTTATAAACGGGTCAATTTCGTGTCAACCCACTACGACCCATTTAATAAACGGGTTGACCCGACCCAACCCGAGAACCCGATTTTGACCCGTTATGACCCGTTTAATATAAAACATATTTTTATTACTCTACGATCTACAAAACATAGGCCCAGTCCAGTCCACTACCCATTTGTCGTTTTACCCTAATTTATCAACTACCAAGCCGCCACTCATTCAGTCATTCTAATTTCTGTGGTTCTACCTCTTCACACCTTCAGACTTCAGTTTCCTCTTTCCTTTTTACACCGAACCCTAGATTTTATGATGTCCTTTTGAAACCGCGCATCAGATCGAAGAACAACCGCGGCACCAGGAAAAAGCATCGGCATTAGCATCGTCTCGAGACTCTCGATACTCGATAGATTTGACAAGGTTTGTGAAATCTATGTTCCTTACCAAAAACGTGATTGCTATTCACTTTGGATGATATACTTCATGGAAGTTCAAGTTTTTGATTTCTTCACAAAGGGCGTTACATCTTTCCTGATGTTGAGTAAACCATTTTTTCCAAAATGAGCAGCTCGCTGTAGCATAGTCATTTTTCTTTTTTAATTTATGCTACAAAGACTCGATCAAATGTAGCCATCATTTGAAAGCCGCAAAGTTTTTTATATAAATATTTTTCTTAACGGGTTACACGGATTCAACCCGAAACCCGCACGATTATAAATGACCTGACCCGAAACCGACCCGTTTAATAAACGGGTTGAGATGACCCTACCCGAACTAAACCCGAACACGACTTGACCCGACCCGAACCTGACCCAACCCGACCCATTGACAGCCCTAACGTGAAGTGTTAAAATACGGAAGATGTTGCACTATTATAGTAAAGTGATAAGATGAGTGAAGTGCTTTCGTATGCAACCTGTTTGCATGATTAATCCAATCCAAGTAGTGTAACGTGACGGCTACTAGAAGGCTCTTAATAAATAGTTAATTGTGCATAACCCATTTATAATACTACTATACGTTTCGCGTTCGAAGTAAATGTGCCGAGTTTATAGTGCGTCCAACTATATACTTTTAGAAGTATAATTAATTAAATAAATTTTTTATTTAAGGTTAATTAAATTAGATTTAAAAACCATGACTTGAAATAGGTATGACGTTCTCATATGCTATCAGAATCGGACCCATTAAGGATCATTGGAATCGCACTGACGGACGCAACATATTGAAGTTAGTTTGGATAGAGTTGGACCCAGCTGAAGATTTTAATTAAACTAAACGAACTGTTTCAACGTCGAATGGAACCCAAGGTGAGTTAAACTCACTCAGTTTTCCCATTTATATTTTATATAAATTGGGTATTTATTTGTGTGCCATGTTTGTTGATTGTTGACTATTTGCTAATTATATATTTATTTGCTTATTTAACTGATGAAATTAAACCGTCGTTAATTTTAGTGAAATACCAAATCGTTATTCTAACGATTGGTTCCAATAGAGGTAACTTACCTTGTTGGTCTTGTTTATAAAATAAACGTGTTTAATTGGTTGAATTGTTTGAATTGCTTGTGGTTGGATAAAATGGTCGTTATTTATTTTTATCAGTTAAATGTTTGAATGATCAGATTTGAGGTAACCATTTGTATACAGGGAAGACCAGGTTGGAGGGATCCAACGGGATTCTTCAAAATATATTATTTATTTTCATATTATCAAATGAACCGTCATATTTGGGTAATTGATTTGAGTATTGATCATTAATTGAAAATTCAACCTGTGTTGTGTTTTAACCAGTGGGCGGTATTGGTTGAGTAATCGGCAGTAAATGGCCTAAAAGTAAATTGTTTTATTTATATCGATTTACCGTCAGGTGAACTGATAGAATTGAAGTTATAAAATTTATTTTATAGCTACAGATAGATTTTGAAATATATTATTTTGAATAAAGGTTTATAAAAAGAAAATTAAATATTTTATTTATTAAAGACTTTGATTTAGTATAAATTGATTTTACAGGGTAAATCTGAGATTAATCAGATTTATGAATATGAGGATAGAAGTTAACCGTAACGGTTAAAATGTGGAAGATTGGTTTTTAAATTACAACTCATATCCATCTTGAGATATGAACGTTGTTGATCAAGGTCTGAGAGGTAATTAAAATACCCCAACTTGAACGACTTCAGGATTATCTGAAGATGGTATTAATTGTAATGGTGAAAGTGGTTAGTATTAATTTGTTATTTCATTAGGGAAATAGTAACGCAACACTTTGGTGAAAAGTTGGCAATGAGAATCCAAAGTGAAAAGGGAAATAAAAGGGGATTGGATGGCATGAATTTTAATGATGTTATCGAACTAGAAAAGAAATGTAAAAGTTGAGTTTATTCAATAGGAATAAGCGTTATGTTTTCAAGTCATGAATAAAAGATATTCCGCAACTTTGTTTTATACGTAATAAGTTGAAATGATTCCGCAATATTTGATAATAACGTGGCTAATGTTTGAAAGTGAAAATAGAAGACTAAATATGATATAGGATTGTCCTAAGTATTAAAATGAAGTTGTTTAAAATAAAATCTTATGTTAAATAATAAGCGAGAAAACTATATTTATAATATCGAAGTATTTAAGAGTTTGAATTTACATTTGTTTTCAATTAAAAGGCCAAGTGTTGCTGAATACCAAACCAGTGAACTCATTGGATCGTAACAATGATTATTTTGATAGTTAAATCACCGATTATCAAATCTGTCCAATACGATTGTCGGTACGGAAAGACCGGGATCGAATTTATATTCGAAAACCATTCCGACAAACAAATACATGAAGATAACAGAAGACGATCGAGATGGAGCATTGAAGACCGTGGATCTTCAGTGAACGGAAGAACTACTAAAAATCTCCGGTTTAGCGGCCAGAGATAAGTTGTGGTTCTGTCGTGGTTGGAATCCACGGGTTGCAAGGACTTCTCGCAACTGATCCATGGGGTAGTTCCTATATTGGATGCAGTAGGAGAGTGCCTTCTGTTCATCCTGTTCCTGGATGACTTGTATGGACGGATGTCTGACAGAGTATTTCCAAAGGGATCACGTAAGTTGATTTCTTCAAACGTGCCATAGTTGGTTAGCTACCAAATTGAGTATTTTTGTGGACGTCAATTAGTGACATCTGGCGGATTTGACAATGTGGCATTCAAAGTGAATGGTGGCCATATGTTCCAAAAGGAAATTCAAACCTCAAGCCTCACACCCGGGAAATGACAGAAATCGAGCAAGAAGCATGGCTATGTGGGTCGCTCCCATTAGGGTGTATAATCACCTATCTAGAGAAATTCCTATTGCTTCTTTAATCTGTTTCGATGTTGTCCCTTTTCGAGAAACGGTGGTTTGAGCCCAACCGTTGGTGATATACATTCGATACACTCAAGCGAAATGAGTGGTCGGTCATGTGAGGGCCGGGTTGCAAGACGTTCTTCTTGAACCCAGTGTATTGGTCTCTAGAGATACACTATCGGTAGGTGGTCTCATACCTTGTCATACTTGGAATCCATTCTCCAATAAGCGCCCGCGGTTTTGATTGTATACTATATATGTGGAGCGTGAGATGCAAGCGTTCCACTAGATTGTTATTTACATGTATTTAGACATTATTATAATTTTAGAAAAGATACTGATTTCAAAAATGTTTTGGGTTATCGTAAGGTAAAAACCATCCGTGTTTATGTTTGGATTTGGTCTTACGATTATCCTTTTCTTTTGAAAAGATTTGAACTTTAAAATCATGTTGGATGATTTACCCATAATACTGTGCGAATTTTACTCACTCTGGTTCACCAGACTGACCCGGTGTTTTGTAAATGCTCGGGTTAACCCGGGGTGTACAGGTTCAGGTTATCGAATGCTGTGAAGTCTAGAGACGTGCAGGAGATGTTCAGACGTATGATTTTATATAGCTACTATTCCACTGTGTGTTGTATATAGGAACAGGTTGTCATAACTGTCCCAGTGTGTGATGTACTCTGATATTGTAAGTATTTTGAAAGCTCTCAATAAAGTTTATTTCTATATTATATTTTGTTCTGCTGCGATGTGAGACTCTGATTATGTGTTGTGGTGTTTCTTCTTCTTCTTCTTCTATTCTAATATTTCTTCCTTTCTTATCTCACCCTCCAAATTCTTTCTATTAACGTTCCAGTGTTTTCGGTGTTTGGAAGGTCGGCATGAGGTATGGGAAAGTTATTTATGTCGATTTTCGGGGCCGAAAATCCCTGGGTCGTTACAATTGACCTCTTACAATCAACCCCAGTAAGTGTATCCCGTCCTTGACGTAGCTCGAGCTCACTAAGATACCAAATGGGTTACTAGTTGAAAAGGGTCCCCACACTTGACACAAGCTTCCCTCCTAAGCTTGGTCCCCACTAGGATTTCCCACTTAACCCCTCTTTATCCTCATGCCATACTACATGTCTTTTCTAGGTTAAGTGTTCTAATTATGTTTTCACATATTGCCCATGTTACCCACTTAACCCTTCATCATACCCATGTCTTCTTACATGTTTCACCTTGGTTAAGTGTTTACTAATTATATCCCACATATCACCTATGTTACCCAATTATCAAACCAACATGTGTTATTGGTTAAGCTTGTCTTAACCCTATCCACTTATCAGATCAATATATATATATTATTGGTTAAGCTGGTCTTAACCCTATCCACTTATATTATTGGTTAAGTTAGTCTTAACCCTATCCACTTATATATTATTCGTTAAGTTAGTCTTAACCATATCCACTTATATATTATTGGTTAAGTTAGTCTTAACCCTATCCACTTATCAGATCAATATGTATTACTGGTTAAGTTTGTCATAACTTTATCCACTTATCAGATCAATATATATATTATTGGTTAAGCTGGTCTCAACCCTATCCACTTATATTATTGGTTAAGCTTGATTTAACCCTATCAACTTGGTTAATGTAATATTGGTTAAGTTGTCATTTCACCTAGGTTAACTTAACTCCAACCACCCAACATTTTACTTAATTCATAATTAAGTACATCTTAATTCACATAAACATTGGTGAAGAGAATAACTCCCTAAGTATCAACCCCGAAGACCGAAATTGACATCAGACTGATACTTAGAGAATTATTCAACTCAACCAATCTTATGCTATGTTTTTCATATAATTATAGTTTTGCAAGACCTCCCACATTAGATTATCGTGTTGCAGTTGCTGGATGTGCCGGTTGGTTCCGGGCAGGCTTACACCGTAATCCAAATCTAACCTCATGTCTTTGCATTATTACACATCTAGCTCTATTCCTTTGACCTCTCACATTAGGTAATGTTGTGGTTGCTAGACATGTCCGGCGGTTCCGGGCAGGCTTACACCACAACATACCTAACCTCATGTCGTAGGCGTTTATTAACGAAAGTTCATCCATATTAGGTTATCCCGTTTACCCCAAATTTAGGCAACAAGTTTTCTAATCACTTTATGCCTATAATCACAAGTTTATAGGTTATGCCAATTTTTCACCCAAACCCAATTATGCCTCAATTACATGTTTTACTTGTTGCACCCAAATTTGCCCAACTATGGCCAACATCAATTTTATTCCCAGTTATCATAATTACCACAAACATAGGCCAAATTACATGTCATAATAATTTTCCCAAACTTTTCCCCATCGTCCCCACGTTGTTCGTTCGCATAACTTGACGAAGAATGGTTAGGTCCAAAGGTGGCCTAACCTCATAAAAAGAAAAAGGGAAAAAGGAGAGGGAAGAGAATTAAAACGGCATAAAATTGAAGATAAACAGGCGTGTAACATATGAACATAACATGCATGTAATATAGGAGATATATGAACATGATTAAGCATCTGATAGGTTTAGGTAAACTTGCAAACTTGGTGAATCAAATTACAGGCGTAGCATATGGACACAATTTATCCCTTATCATGACCACTTTAAGTTAATTATCTTGTTAAAATCACATGAACTCACAGATCATAGTTTAAGAGAGAAAACAACGATTCTGGGATCTGATTTCTGGCGTTGGAAAGCTATTTGTTGATGTAGGCATTGGTGGTTCTCTTTAACTTGAATTTGGTTGATTAATGGTGGAGGGTATATCACTCTAGGTTTTAACAGCACGGTGGCGCCGTCACTTTAATTTATGAATTAGGTTTGAGGCTAGGGTTGTTTATATAGATGCTTAAGTTAATCGAAGCCGTTAGATTAACCTAGGACCAAACAAAGCCTTCCAAACCTAAGAGAACCAACCAGAACCCGCCACATAAGCCCTCAGGACTCAGAAAATCGCCCAACATAGCAGCCAATTTTTTTTCAAAACTGGGCCGAGGGGGAGGTCGACATACAAGTCGACCTGTACCCCAGGTCGACCCCCAGGTCGACCTGGGACCCCAAGTCGACTCCCAGGTCGACCTGGGTCCTGGGCATGAAAATTCCCCGCCCAGCCCAGGTGTTCGTTTTGAATTCGAATTTGAACTGTTTAAATTTATTTTAAATTCTGGAAACTTCTGAAGGCCGTAACTTCTTCATTTGGAGTCCAATTCATGCAAACTCAGACTCTATCTCAAGCAGAATTCCGAGATAAACGCAATGGCGTAACCAGTTTCCCTTAATTCCCACATTTAAAATTAAGTATACTTTAATTATCTCTTAATACAAGTTATGAAATATCGGGGTGTTACATTCTCCCCTCCTTAAAGGATTTCGTCCCCGAAATCTTTAAGTTAAGAAGAATGTGTCCTTTCAACCAATAATCCATCTACTCAATCATCATCCACAAGTATTCATTGTCCTTAAATGATTTCTAATGTTATATGAACATATGCGAAAGTGTGTGTATATGTCCCAATACTAATGCGAAAATCAGGCGGTCCACTGATTCAGTTGACCTCCTTAATGCAAATTATGTCAGTGCCATGAATCCAACATGTATGCAATTTCCTAATGCACTTTGTTACTTCTATATATGAGTGCACAATCATTCACTCAAATGCAGCATCCATATGATAACACATCCATTTAATAAACAAACACATATATGCAATATGAAGTGACTGAGCCGATTTAAGTGCCTAAAGTGTGTGTATAAATGCATCCACGAGCAACCACTAGCAAGCACTTGCATCCACATGACATAACATGTCTCAAACACATGTTTACAACCATGGGACCTCTTCCTAAAGACCGAAGACCTACTCAAGAGGATATCCTAAACTATGAAACAAGTACAAACTAAGAGATTGAAAAAGGAGGAGTTAAGAACATACCCTCAAAAAGGAAAAAGTTACAATGTACGAATCTTATCATCCGTCTCCCAAGTCGCGTCTCCTTGATCATCTCCCCATTGAACTTTAACCACCTTGACCTCTCGGTTGCGTAACTTCTTGACCTCCGATCCAAGGATGCATGTAGGAGCTCGTCTGACCGTGGCATCTTTATCTACTTCCACTATTTTAAGCATACTCGGCTCTACTACTTCCGCGGTATCATGCAAACATTTCCTTAAATGGGACACGTGAAACACGTCATGCACTCCACTAAGCTTCTCGGGCCACTACATTCTGTAGGCCACCTGTCCAATCCGCTCTGTAATGGGAAATGGCCCCACGAATCTTGGTGCCAATTTCCCAACTTCTCCAAAGGGAACTACACCCCTCAATGTTGATACTTTGATAAAGACCATATCTCCAACTTCGAACTCAAGGTCTGTCCTTCTCTTATCAACATACGACTTCTGCCTATCCTGTGTCATCTTAATACGCCTTCGAATCAAGTCTATCTTCTCCGAAGTCTCTCTCTAACTATGTCTGGCCCAAGCAAAATCTTATCTGCGGACTCATAACAACAAGTCGGTGATCGACACGGTCGTCCATACAAAGCCTCAAAAGGAGCCATGCCAATACTAATCTGATAGCTATTGTTGTAGGCGAACTCTACTAATGGAAGGTGCTCTTCCCATGTCCCTCCAAAGTCAAGATACATAACCTTAAAATGTTTTCTAGAATATGATTCACTCTTTAGGTTTGGCCGTCCGTCTGAGGATGATAAGCAGTGCTCAAGCATAACTGCGTTCCTACCGCCTCTTGTAAGCTCTTCCAAAATTCACTAGTGAAAATGGGATCTCGATCACTCACAATGCTCGAAGGTATGCCATGTAACCGAACTATCTCTCGGAGATAAACTGAAGTTGTCCATGCCGTCGTCCTCCTAATCTTAACGGGAATGAAATGGTCGCTCTTGGTAAGTCTGTCTACCACTACCCAAATCCCCGTATTACCCTTCCTTGACCTTGGCAACCCGCTAACAAAATCCATGGAAACGCTTTCCTACTTCCACTGCGGGATCTATAGAGAGTGAAGTAAACCACTGGGTTTCTTTTGCTCAACTTTAACTTGCTGGCACACTAAGCATCTAGAAACGAAAACTTCTTACTCTTGTTGTGTTATTTGGGATCCTCCTATCATGAATTGCCACTACCTTCGTGGGATCCACTGATATCCCTTGCTTAGAGACCTCGTTCCCTAAGAACCTCACTTCCTTCCTCCAAACTAATGTTTTGAGAATTTAGCTTTCAGTAAATGTACTCAAAGGGTCTCTAAAACTTCCTTAAGATGTAGGGCATGCTCTTCCTCGCTTCTAGAGAATATCAAGATGTCATTCACAAAGATTACCCCGAACTCGTTTAGAAACTCCCTAAACACCCTATTTACGAAGTCTACGAAAGATGAAGGTGCATTCGTCAAACCCAAAAGGCACGACGAGCCACTCAAAGAAACCATCAGGAGTTCTAATTCATGCCTTATCTATATTATCCTCAGCCAACCTTAACTGATAAAATCCGGTAGCTAAGTCCAACTGCGAGAAAACCGAAGAACCAACCAACTGATCGAATGAATCATATATCCTCGGCAATGGGTGTATATCTCCTTCGTGAGTTTATTCAGCTCCCTATAGCCCACACACAACCTTAGTGGTCCATCAGCCTTCATAGCAAAACAACTGGAGCACCCCACTTCGAGATAATTCTTTTTATGAACCCTCTCCCAAGTAATTGGTCCACTTGTTTACTAAGCTCCCTTCTTTCTCTAGGAGCCATGTGGCGCACAGGCAATGCAAATGGCTTTGCATTGTTCTCCAAGTATATACGGAAATCTATTTTACGCTTTGGAGATAAACCCCTAACCTCCTCAAAGACATCTGAAGGCTCACAGACTACTCGAACAGATTGCAAATCGTCAATAGAAACATCAAGAGATTCTAGATAGGTAAGCATCACCGAACCCATAGGATCGCATGAGATATCGAGGGTATTACCCAAACTAGTCGACGGTATAACTACCCTCCTTCCACACTAGAGAATGGCACAACAATAGGTTAGCCAACCCATTCCTAGAATCAACCCATAGCCCGTGAAACCAAGCACACAAGCATTGCATTCGAACTAAATGCCATACTCAAAAATTCTCAAATCCCGACACAACAAAGACAGATGGGTCGTACCCCTAATAGGAATTGAGACACTAACGGGATCCACTACTAGTACCTAGATGTAGAGACTCAACAACAGAAACAGATATAGGCGAATGTAAAGCCCTAAAATCAAACAAAATACGAACAGAATGATCAAAAGAAAAATCAAACTTTCAACAAGAATTTTTCTGCCTCTAACAGGTATGTCGGCCGTGAGAGCACGTCTTTGCCCTCCAGAAAATCTTGTACGATATCCTTTCCCTTGTCCTTGCAATTTGTACAATCACTGATAAGATGTCATGTCTCTCCGAAATGATAACGACCAGTCTTCTCCTTCTTCCTATGGTCTTTGGCTATATATATATATATATATATATATATATATATATATATATATATATATATATATATATCTTAGTAATGACACTTTCTATTCCCTCGGGGTATATAGTTCTTTCCACCCTTCTTGGGTTCCACTTCCTTCTTATGTGGTTCTTTAACTTTGACCTCCTTCTTTTCTCCTTTATCTTCTTTGTGCATCAAGGCTATATCCATGAGTGCCTTATCCTTAGGTTGTGCCCTTTAGCCCAAACTCCCTTATTCTCATTCTCATGAATCGTGTTAATTAGTCTCCCTCTAAAGCTGCCTTCATCGCGCAGAAAACCTTACAAAGATGAAAAGAAAATTAGTCGCAGGTAAAACTACTGCGGCTATAGATGGAAGTTAGGCGCTCTTTTGCCCTTCGACTGGCACCGTAGTCTCATCATGCCTATGGAACCTTGTCGCGATGAGGTTACCTCCCAGAAAGCCAGGAGCCTCGGAGACTCAAAAAGGAGAAAACAAGGATTCAAATAGAAGAATCAATAGATAGTATGCATGGCTTTAGGGAGTATTTCTTTCAAAACAACTTACTTTTGAAAATACTTCTTTAAAAACCGTTTTTGAAAACAACTTTCAAAATCTTCTACTGATCCAGTAACCTTTAGCTCTGATACCACGTCTAACACCCCATGTTCATTAATGTCACTCACCAAGGGAATGCATTAACGTCCATGGAGCATTTTAAGTGTTATAGAACAGAAAATCACAACGAGACAGATATAAAGCAGTACTTGAAAAAAAAATTATAAATTTTATTACAGCGGAAACTGAACAAGTTTGGTTACAACTTCAAAACCCATCTTACTAAAAAAGCAAATACATAATATCAGTATTGTACAAAAGCTATCAGAGTGCATAATTACTAAAATCATAATCCCCAATCCAAAATTCCATATGAAGAGAAAACACAACTGAGTATTACTTCCAGCACTTCAAGCAGGAAGGTCCGAATCAAACTTCAGCACTCCCACCCTAAGAACCTAGGGGGAAAAGGAAGAAAAGAGGTGGAAACAAAACGCGGTCAGACATATAGTCTGGCAAGTCCAGTAATTTTAACAATATAATCAGGAAAGTAATATGATAAGAAATAAACTGAACATAAGGAATGACGGTAACATAAGAAGATAGGACAAAGTATCAAGGTGAACAAGATATAACATTAACTGTGCTTCTAACCGCTAAAAGATATGCTCTGCACCGCACTAATACTAGTTTCGCACTAAAAGGTTATCCCTCTTGGCTAAATAGAATAATGATAGCTTCGTGTACTACTAGTTGCCATCATAGGTAATCGACGTGTACCTATCACTACTAGACATACCCACTATCCTCCCTGTTCGATTGTGTTACTCTAGCTGCTATCATAGGTAACCCACGTGTACCTATCACCACTAGATGTACCCCCCTACTTAATATACAAATAATGATAATGGTAGTTTTGTGTACTACTAGCTGCCGTCATAGGTGCTGCCTGCTCCTATCTCCACTAGTGTACCTACTACCCTTCCCCATTCGATCGGCTCCTTAACTCGTAAATATCCGTGCTGGTCCCACAGTAGTGTGTATCACTCCCTAAAGTGGCAACCCGATACGCTAGAAGGCACGACTTATACCTACACGATGCAACAACGTCTTACCTTCCAGCCCGGACCCATGCACGCACATGAACCCATTGGACCTGCACTGCCACCACTGTCCTTTATTAACCTCTTACAATCAACCCCAGTAAGTATGTCCCGTCCTCGACCTAGCTTGAGCTCACTAAGATACAAAATGGGTTACTAGTTGAAAAGGGTCCCCACACCTGACACAAGCTTCCCTCCTAAGCTTGGTCCCCACTAGGATTTCCCACTTAACCCCTCTTAATCCCTATGCCAAAGTACATATCTTTTCTAGGTTAAGTGTTCTAATTTTGTTTTCACATATGCCCATGTTACCTACTTAACCCTTCATCATACCCATGTCTTCTTACATGTTTCACCTTGGTTAAGTGTTTACTAATTTTATCCCATATGTCACCCATGTTACCCACAAACCAACATGTGTTATTGGTTAAGCTTGTCTTAACCCTGTCCACTTATCAGATCTATATATATATATATATATATATATATTATTGGTTAAGCTGGTCTTAACCCTATCCACTTATATTATTGGTTAAGTTAGCCTTAACCCTATCCAATTATATATTATTGGTTAAGTTAGTTTTAGCCCTATCCACTTATATATTATTGGTTAAGTTAGTATTAACCATATCCACATATCAGATCAATATGTATTATTGGTTAGGTTTGCCTTAACCTTATCCACTTATCAGATCAATATATATTATTGGTTAAGCTGGTCTTAACCCTATCCACTTATATTATTGGTTAAGCTTGCTTTAACCCTATCCACTTGGTTAATGTAATATTGGTTAAGTTGTCATCTCACCCAGGTTAACTTAACTCCAACCACCCAACATTTTACTTAATTCATAATTAAGTACATCTTAATTCACATAAACATTGGTTAAGAAAATAACTCCCTAAGTATCAACCCCGAAGACCGAAATCAACATCAGACTGATACTCAGAGAATTATTCAACTCAACCAATCTTATGCTATGTTTTTCATATAATTATAGTTTTGCAAGACCTCCCACATTAGATTATCGTGTTGCAGTTGCTGGATGTGCCGGTTGGTTCCGGGCAGGCTTACATCGCAATCCAAATCTAACCTCATGTATTTGCATTATTACATATCTAGATCTATGCCTTTGACCTATCACATTAGGTAATGTTGTGGTTGTTGGACATGTTGAGCGGTTTCGGGCAGGCTTACACCACAACATACCTAACCTCGGGTCGTAGGCGTTTATTAACCAAAGTTCGTCCATATTAGGTTATCCTGTTTACCCCAAATTTAGGCGACAAGTTTTCTAATCATTTTATGCTTATAATCACAAGTTTATAGGTTATGCCAATTTTTCACCCAAACCCAATTATGCCTCAATTACATGTTTTACATGTTGCACCCAAATTTGCCCAACTATGGCCAACATCAATTTCATGCCCAATTATCATAATTACCACAAACATAGGCCAAATTACATGTCATAATAATTTTCCCAAACTTTTCCCCATCGTCCCCACGTTGTTCGTTCGCATAACTTGAAGAAGAATGGTTAGGTCCAAAGGTTGCCTAACCTCATAAAAGGAAAAAGGGAAAAAGGAGAGGGAAGAGAATCAGAACAACACAAAATTGAACATAAACAGGCATGTAACATATGAACATAACAGGTATGTGATATAGGAGACATATGAACATGATTAAGCAAGTGATAGGTTTAGGTAAACTTTCAAACTTGGTGAATCAAATTACAGGCATGGTATATGAACAAAATTTTTCACTTATCATAACCACTGTAAGTTAACTATCTTGTTATAATCACATGAACTCACAGATTGTGGTTTAAGAGAGAAAAGAACGATTCTGGGATCTAGTTTCTGGTGTTGGAAAGCTATTCGTTGATGTAGGCGTTGGTGGTTCTCTTTAACTTGGATTAGGTTGATTAATGGTGGAGGCTAGATCACTCTAGGTTTTAGCAGCACGGTGGTGCCATCACTTTAATTTATGAATTAGGGTTTGAGACTATGGTTGTTTATATAGATTGTAATAACCCGTATTTTAAATAACATGTTATAATATAAATAAAGGCAGAATTAAATGATAAAATCTGAATCAAGGGAAACGGGCTATGCCATTGCGTTCGTCTTGGAAAAATACGCGAAATAGAGTCCGAGTTTTGAAAATCGGAGTCCGTATGACCAAGTTATGGCCCATAGAAGTTTTCAGAAAATTTCAAGTTCAAAAACAGTTCAAATTTGAATTCAGAATTCAAATTCAGCCAAGCAGGACAGGCGGGAAAAATTCCCGCCACCCCCAAGTCGACTGGGGAGTCGACTTGGGAGTCAACACACCCCAGGTGGTGTCGACTGCCCAGTCGACACCCCTGTCGACTTGGGTGGTCGGCCAGTTTGGCCTGGGTGCACCTGACTTGTTCCTCAAGACATGTTTTAAGGCTTGTGATGGGTTTTAAAGGCTCAGATCCGAATTAGGGTTAATCCTATGGCCTAAACTAACCTAAACTTCTATAAAAGGACCCTAATACCTAGCCTAAACCATCATAAATCATTCCTACAACTAGATTATGCCAAAATGTTTAATCATGGCCTCCACCCTCTTGTCATAATCTCCATCTTTATTCATATGAGAGTTCCTAAGCTTGTTTGAGAGTTTCTAAGTTTGATTCAAGGCCAAAGTTCAATCTTTCTTCAACAAAGCAAGGATCTTCTTCTTATTTCTCAAGGGTTTTCATTGGAGCTTATTATTTGGGGTATTTTAGAGTTGCTAGTGGCTTCGTCTCAATCTTATATTATTTTTTAAGTCTTCATAGCATTGTAAGCCCTATTCTACTCTTAGATTCTAACTATGAAGTTAAATATAACATGTTGCAAGTTTGAGTTTGGGCCTAAGTATGATTTGTGCTTTGATTCTATTATGTTATGCATAGATTTATTCTATGCATGTTTGGAAAGCTATCACGTTGACTTTGTGCATAGAAAGCTATGAGCTTTGATTTGAAATGTTGTATAAAGCCACATAGAAACTCTCATAAACCTTATGTTATCTTGCATATGATGTTATATGCGAATCACTAGCTATCATCCTATGTCATTTATGACCATGTTTCATCTATTTTGCTAAAGTTGATATCATGCATGTTTTGAGGCTTATAATGTAATATGCAAGTTTATGAACACATCTGCCTCATATGCCACCATGTTTAACTTATGGCCAAACCTAATTAATTATGTCATGCTTCTAAGTTCCCTCTTTGAGATCTATTTGCGTTTATGCGAACTTACATGCGATGGGTTTATGTTATGGGTAAACTAAGATGACATAAAAAAAACATGACTTGAAAAGATGACATGAAATATGACATGTGATTATGCTTGAAACATGAACATGAACTTGGACATGACTTCTAGAAAACATGAGAATGGCCAACTCGAGGTTGGGTTGAGTTTGTAGCGTAAATCTACCTGGAACCGACCGGCTTAACTAGTGGCTACAAGCAATAGGACCCAATGTGAGTAGTTGGTCATGTCGCACTTGAAACCCGAGGTTAGACTAAGTTGTGGTGTAAAGCTACCCGGACCCGCCCGGCTTAACTAGTAACCACAACAAGGTCTAATGTGAGAGGTTGGGTGCATTAAATTAATTAATGCCACATGATAGGGTTAAGTCATGGACCACTTGAATATTTAACCAATTAAACACGATGGGTTGATGGGGTTAAGTCATGAACCTTGGGTACACTTAACCAACTTGATATTTGATTGGATAGGGTTAACCACGTTTAACCCGTTAGAAACCCTAGTTACATGGTCCTTTTCACCGGTAACCCTCTTTGTTGTATCATGATACCCTAGGGACTAGGCTAGGGTGGGGCACGATTACTGGGCTGACATGTAAGCGACCAAAACGACGGCTGAGTAGGTGCGCCGGTGTAGGTTCAGGCGGACTATGGTCATGCACATAGTCCGGAGTTGAAAAAGCAGACACGGGCACCAGTAGGTTTAGACTGTGCGTGCTTGATTTGTGTCCGAGGTTGGCACCCTAGGGCTTGATACACCCTAGGGTGGACCTAGCACAGTTTGACTACACTTCGTGATTGGGCCGTATGACACTGACACTTGACGAGTTAGGCTTTTATGGAGCCGATCGACTAGACCGTGTTGTTGGACCTTGATTTAGGCCATCTCGTAATATTGGGCCAAGATTGGGCCAAGGGATCACTTCTCGTTTATACTTGACATGGGTTGGAATACTAGTACACTTGGTGCAAAAACTTAACCTTGTATATACGATGCCACACTTGATCTATCTTGTTACCTTTTCACCATGCCAGTTATCATCCTATGTTGCATCTCTGTTTTACATGTCCAGTTAACTTTATTAGTTTTTATACTAATAGTAGGTAGGACTTACCAGTCTTTTGACTGACCCATTTTCTTTCGCCTCTTTTCTTTCGTCCCCCCCCCCCGGTTTACAGGGTGGGAACACTAGCACCTAGCTTGGATCTTTAGCTGCTTTTCTGGATAGCTCATGTACGGTTTGGACTTGAGCTTGCTATGGCTTTATTCCACTTTGGGGGTAGTTTACTTTATGTTATTTCCAGCTTTCAGTTTATGTTTTCTAGACTTTGTTTTGTGGGAAAATAATGACTCAGTACTTTGATGTAACTTAACTATGGTTTGGAAATGTTAGTTTTTATCCGCTACTTTACTTACTCTGTTTTTGCTTATATGTTCTGTCTTGTGATATCTGCATGCATGTTTACCTTGTTTAATGCCCCTCCAAAGCTAGTGTGCTTGCGAGAGTGGCATTGGCGGAGGTGGGGTGTTACATTTGGTATCAGAGCATAAGGTTTTACTAGACCGGATAAAAGTTTTAAAACCCTTTTGAAAAACTATTCTCAAAACCAATTAAGTATTTTTCCAAGAAAAGTCTAGTTTATTTTAAAAAGGCTATTCCCCAAAAGCCATTATCACCATCCTTTGTTTCCTCATTCTAAATCTATCTTTTCCTTTTTCAGCATGGCCGATATTAACCTTCCCGAGGGAGTAACCATTCCCGAATGGTTCCGGAGGTACTTGGAAGCTAGGTCCAACGATGTGGGCCCAGCAAACACTCCCACAGTAACTGAGGTTCCTCCTCCTCCTCAGCATCCACAAGCAGATTTCGCAAAGGTTTGCAAAGACTTTAAGGCAATGGGTTGCAAGAATTTTATTGGGATGGAGACTTTTGTTGAGGCGAGAAATTGGTTGAAAAAAACTGAAGATCTCTTCGCCATCTTTGATGTGGAAGACCGTAGGAAGGTTCTGTTGGCAGTATGGCTATTAAAAGAAGAAGCTGCTTATTGGTAGGAGGTCACCAACGCTACTTGGCCTATAGAGACTTGGGCCGACTTTAGGACGAGGTTTGGGCTTAAGTTTCTATCATCTGCTGAGGCGAATCTGCAATTGGAGAAGTTTGTATCTTTGAAGCAAGGGGACATGACAGAGAGGGAGTATGTGAATAAATTTAACCAGCTTGCTCGATTCGGTTTGGACATGGTCAACACTCCCCAGAAGAAGGCTCTACGCTTTGCACGAGGGTTGAATGAGCCATTACAAGGTTTAGCCATGTCACATATACCCATGGGGGCCACTTTTGAAAGCCTAGTGGACATGGCATTGCTTCAGGGAGATGATAAGAATGGCAAGAAAGAAGAGAAGCCTAATGAGACTCAAACCAAGAAGGCGGACTCCAAGTGGGGAGGAAATCAGGGCAATTAGAACAACAAGAACAACAAGGGTAACAAGGCCAACAACAACAAGGCAAAGGACCCAAGAAAGTGCAACTTCTGTGGGATTGTTGGGCACATAGCCAAAGATTGTAGGAAGAAGCAGAGAAAGTTGGGCGAATGCTTTCATTGTGGAGAGACTGGACACTTTAGCAAGGATTGCCCCAAGAAACAAGGACAAGGGCAAGGGCAGGCTCAACGTGCAGGACCTTCTGGAGGGCAAGTGCATGCTCTCAACACTACTCCAGTTCAGGACCGAGGTAGTATTTCTGTAGAAAGCCTTGTTTATATTTATGATTTTCCTGTTCGCACTTTATTTAATTCTGGCGCATCGCATACCTTTGTTTCTTCTGACATTGTTGAAAGTTTGCACCTAAGTACTAGTCTAGTTGAGGATCCCGTTAGTGTTTCAAATCCAATTGGGGGTTCCGCCCATGTGTCCATGATTTGTATGGATTTGAGGATTTCTATCTTGACCGTAGAATTCACGTGTAATGCTTATGTTCTCGGGTTCACGGGATACGGGTTGATTTTGGGCGTGGATTGGTTGTCCAGTTATGGAGCCATTCTCGATTGTGAGCATAGGGTGGTGAGTCTCATGACTCGCCTCGGTAATACCCTAGAGATTTCTTGCAACCCGCTGGATCCCGTCATGTTATGTTATCTTGAATCTCTTGACTCGTCCATCGATGATCTGCTATCTGTAAGGGTGGTCCGAGACTATCCTGATGTCTTTGAAGAGGTTAAGGGGTTACCCCCTAAACGAGAGATAGATTTCCGCATTTATCTTGTTGATAATGCCAAGCCAGTTTCATTGCCCGTTAGGCACATGGCCCCACGAGAAAGAAGAGAGCTCAGTAAGCAAATCAAGGAGCTGCTTGAGAAGAATTTTATTAGGCGAAGCATTTCTGAATTGGGTGCTCATGTGGTGTTCGCTACTAAGGCGAATGGTTCGCTTCGTCTATGTGTTGATTATCGAGAGTTGAACAAGCTGACAAAGAAGAATAGGCACCCGTTACCGAGGATTGATGACCTCTTTGACCAGCTTGTTGGTGCTTCTGTTTTCTCTCAGCTCGATCTAGCCACCAGATTCCATCAGCTTAGAGTGGCTGAGGATAGTATTGATAAGACTGCGTTTAGGACTCCAGATGAATTCTTTGAATGGCTTGTCATGCCATTCGGTTTGACTAATGCACCCGCCTGCTTCGTAGATTTGATGAGTAGGGTGTTCAGGGAGTTCCTTAACAAGTTTGTGGTTGTCTTCATGGATGATATTCTGATCTTCTCAAAGGATGAGGAAGAACATGCTAGACATCTCAAGGAAGTGATGGATACGCTTAGAGCTCATTAGTTGAAAGCCAAGTTCTCCAAATGCCATTTTTGGAGAAGGGAAGTTCGGTTTCTTAGACATATAGTTTCTAAGCAAGGCATGGCTGTGGTTCCCGCGAAAGTGGTTGCGGTCCAAGACTGGAAGACTCCTAGGAATGCAACCGAAGTAAGAAGCTTTCTCGGTCTGGCAAGCTACTGTAGGAAGTTCATTAGGGACTTCGCTAAGATTTCAGCCCCTCTTACTAAGTTTACGAAGAAGAACTTAGTCTTTACATGGGACTTAGAGTGTGAGCTTGCTTTTCAAAGGCTCAAGAGGGCCCTTACCACAGCTCCAGTTTTGGCATTACCCGATGGCGGTAAGATGTTTACCGTGTACACCGATGCATGTGGCATGGGGTTAGGTGTTGTTCTGATGGAGGAAGGAAGATTGATATATTATAGGGGTAGGCAACTTAAAGTTCATGAGAAGAACTATCCCACTCATGATTTGGAGTTGGCGGCGATCGTCTTTGCACTCAAATCCTGGCGCCACTATCTTCTAGGCGAAAGGTTTGAGTTATATACTGATCACAAGTCGCTCAAGTACCTCTTCTCGCAGAAAGATCTGAATCTAAGGAAGCAAAGGTGGATGGAATTCTTGGCATCTTATGACTTCGAGATAGCTTATACCCCTGGGAAGGGTAATGTTGTGGCAGATGCACTAAGCAGAAGAAGGTTGACTTTGAGTCCCTTGTTTGTTGAGATGAAGAGCCTAGAGTTCTTAGCAACCTTTGATTTCACAACGGCTGATGAATCGATGATGGGTTCGTTAGCATCTCTTGAGCTTAGACCTACACTTCTTGATCAAGTAGGGACTTCGCAGAAGGAAGACCCGCAGATAGTCGACATCATGGACAAGTTGATTCGTGGTGAGACGTCTAGTCACCTTGATAGATATACTATTGATGACAAGGGTTGGCTAAGGCGTGATGGAAGGCTATGCGTTCCACAAGTGGGAGACTTGGTGCATAAAGTTCTCGCGCATCACTCAAAGATGACTATACATCCTGGAGGAGATAAGATGTATAGAGATATGAAGCGCATTTTCTTTTGGGCTGGAATGAAGAAGGATGTGGCAGAGTATGTCTCAAAGTGCATGGTGTGCCAACAAGTGAAAGCCGAGTCGAAGAAACCCCGTGGGCTATTACATCCATTGGAGGTCCCGCAATGGAAGTGGGAAAGTATCTCTATGGATTTTGTGGATGGATTGCCTAGGTCGAGGAAAGGGAATACGAGCATATGGGTCATAGTTGATAGACTTACGAAGAGTGTTCATTTCATTCCAGTGAAGAGCAAGAGGACCGCATCATGGCTAGCAGCTGTTTATCTTCGAGAGATAGTGCGATTGCATGGAGTTCCTTCTAGCATAGTTAGCGATCGTGACCCAATCTTCAATAGCCAGTTATGGAATAGTTTGCAAGAAGCGATGGGTACGCGATTGAATCTAAGTACAGCCTATCACCCCCAGACGGATGGCCAAACCGAAAGGGTGAATAGAGTGCTAGAAGATCTTTTGAGGCTTTGTGTTCTTGACTTTAGTGGTACTTGGGAAGACCACATTCCTCTTGTAGAGTTTGCTTATAATAAAAGCTATCAAGCTAGCATAGGGATGGCACCATTTGAAGCTTTGTATGGGAGGCCGTGTAGGTCACCATCTTGTTGGTGGGATACAACGGATAGGCTTATACTTGGGCCCGATATGATACGGGACACATCCGAGAAAGTTGAATTGGTGAGAAAACGGATGAAAACGAACCAAAACATGCAGAAATCCTATGCTGACAAGCGAAGGACAGATTTGGAATTCGAAGTTGGAGATATGGTTTTCGTGAAGGTTTCTCCTTTGCATAATGCGGTTCGTTTTGGAGCAGTTGGGAAGCTGGCACCAAGGTTCGTAGGACCCTTCCCTATCATAGAGAGAATTGGGAAGATGGCTTATAAGGTGGAATTGCCCGAGAAGCTGGTCGGAGTGCATAATGTCTTTCATGTCTCGCATCTCCGAAAGTGCCTACATGAGTCCGCTGAGGTGGTTGAACCTAGCATTCCTGAAGATGTGGAGGTAGAGAAAGAGGCAACCTTGAGGCGAGCTCCGATTCGTATCTTGGAAATGGAGATCAAGAAGCTAAGGAATCGAGAAGTCAAATTGGTGAAGGTTCAGTGGAGTGAGGCCGAAGAGGATGCAACTTGGGAAACCGAGGAGAAGATGCGTGGGCTTTATCCATTTCTTTTTTAGGTTACATTCTCAATCTCTTTTCCTTGTTAGCACATCTTTCTTTTGCTATCCATGTTTATCTTGTCATGAGAACCTTAGGTAGAAACCCTTTGGATGAAACATGTATTTGAAACATGTTATGTTTGATGTTTGCAAGTGGTTGCAAGTGAATACTCGTGGATGCATGATACACATTAGGCACTAAGATCGGCTCACACACTTTCATATTGCATATACATGAGTGCTTATACTTATTCATGGCTGAAACTTGTTATTCTATCACGTGGACGTTGCATATGGATGAATGTTCTATGCACTCATGTAGAGATTATAAATTATGTTAGGAATTTGCATACATATGGACTCATTTCACTAACATACTTTGCATTAAGGAGGTTTACTGAATCAATAACCGCCTGATTTTCGCATTAGATAAGTACATATACACACACCTTTCGCATATGATCATACAGCATTTAGAATCTTTTAAGGACAATGACTGCTCGTGGATGATGCTTTGAGTAGATGGATGATGGATGGTAGGATACGTTCTTCCTAATTGAAGATTTCGGGGACGAAATCCTTTAAGCAGGGGAGAATGTAATAACCCGTATTTTAAACTACATGTTATAACATAAATCAAGGCAGAATTAAATGATAAAATCTGAATCAAGGGAAACAGGCTATGCCATTGCGTTCGTCTCGGAAAAATACGCGAAATACAGTCCGAGTTTTCGAAAATCGGAGTCCGTATGACCAAGTTATGGCCCATAGAAGTTTTCAGAAAATTTCAAGTTCAAAAACAGTTCAAATTTGAATTCAGAATTCAAATTCAGCCAAGCAGGACAGGTGGGAAAAATTACCGCCACCCCCAAGTCAATTGGGGAGCCGACTTAGGAGTCGACACACCCCAGGTGGTGTCGACTGCCCAGTCGACACCCCTGTCGACTTGGGTGGTCGGCCAGTTTGGCCTGGGTGCACCTGACTTGTTCCTCAAGACATGTTTTAAGGCTTGTGATAGGTTTTAAAGGCACGGATCTGAATTAGGGTTAATCCTATGGCCTAAACTAACCTAAACTTCTATAAAAGGACCCTAATACCTAGATTAAACCATCATAAATCAATCCTACAACTAGATTATACCAAAATGTTTAATCATGGCCTCCACCCTCTTGTCATAGTCTCCATCTTCATTCATATGAGAGTTCCTAAGCTTGTTTGAGAGTTTCTAAGTTTGATTCAAGGCCAAAGTTCAATCTTTATTCATCAAAGCAAGGATCTTCTTCTTATTTCTCAAGGGTTTCCATAGGAGCTTATTATTTGGGGGGTTTTAGAGTTGCTAGTGGCTTCGTCTCAATCTTATATTATTTTTCAAGTCTTCATAGCATTGTAAGCCCTATTCTACTCTTAGATTCTAACTATGAAGTTAAATATAACATGTTGCAAGTTTGAGTTTGGGCCTAAGTATGATTTGTGCTTTGATTCTATCATGTTATGCATAGATTTATTCTATGCATGTTTGGAAAGCTATCACCTTGACTTTGTGCACAGAAAACTATGAGCTTTGATTTGAAATGTTGCATAAAGCCACATAGAAACTCTCATAAACCTTATGTTATCTTGCATATGATGTTATATGCGAATCACTAGCTATCATCCTATGTCATTTATGACCATGTTTCATCTATTTTGCTAAAGTTGATATCATGCATGTTTTGAGTCTTATAATGTAATATGCAAGTTTATGAACACATTTGCCTCATATGCCACCATGTTTAACTTATGGTCAAACCTTATTAATTATGTCATGCTTCTAAGTTCCCTCTTTGAGATCTATTTGCGTTTATGCGAACTTACATGCGATGGGGTTGCGTTATGGGTAAACTAAAACGACATAAAAAAACATGACTTGAAAAGATGACATGAAATATGACATGTGATTATGCTTGAAACATGAACATGAACTTGGACATGACTTCTAGAAAACATGAGAATGGCCAACTCAAGGTTGGGTTGAGTTTGTAGCGTAAATCTACCCGGAACCGACCGGCTTAACTAGTGGCTACAAGCAATAGGACCCAATGTGAGTAGTTGGTCATGTCGCACTTGAAACCCGAGGTTAGACTAAGTTGTGGTGTAAAGCTACCTGGACCCGCCCGGCTTAACTAGTAACCACAACAAGGTCTAATATGAGAGGTTGGGTGCATTAAATTAATTAATGCCACATGATAGGGTTAAGTCATGGACCACTTGAATACTTAATCAATTAAACACGATGGGTTGATGGGGTTAAGTCATGAACCTTGGGTACACTTAACCAACTTGATATTTGATTGGATAGGGTTAACCACGTTTAACTCGTTAGAAACCCTAGTTACATGGTCCTTTTCACCAGTAACCCTCTTGGTTGTATCATGATACCCTAGGGACTAGGCTAGGGTGGGGCACGATTACTGGGCTGACATGTAAGCGACCAAAACGACGGCTGAGTAGGTGCGCCGGTGTAGGTTCAGGCGTACTATGGTCGTGCACATAGGCCGGAGTTGAAAAAGCAGACACGGGCACCAGTAGGTTTAGACTGTGCGTGCTTGATTTGTGTCCGTGGTTGGCAACCTAGAGCTTGATACACCCTAGGGTGGACCTTGCACAGTTTGACTACACTTCGTGATTTGGCCGTATGACACCGACACTTGATGAGTTAGGCTTTTAGGGAGCCGACCGACTAGACCGTGTTGTTGGACCTTGATTTAGGCCATCTCGTGATATTGGGCCAAGATTGGGCCAAGGGATCACTTCTCGTTTATACTTGACATGGGTTGGAATACTAGTACACTTGGTGCAAAAACTTAACCTTGTATATGCGATACCACACTTGATCTATCTTGTTACCTTTTCACCATGCCAGTTATCATCCTATGTTCCATCTCAGTTTTACATGTCCAGTTAACTTTATTAGTTTTTATACTAATAGTAGGTAGGACTTACCAGTCTTTTGACTGACCCATTTTCTTTCGTCCCCCCCCCCCAGGTTTACAGGGTGGGAACACTAGCACCTAGCTTGGATCTTTAGCTGCTTTTCTGGATAGCTCATGTACGGTTTGGACTTGAGCTTGCTATGGCTTTATTCCACTTTGGGGATAGTTTACTTTATGTTATTTCCAGTTTTCAGTTTATGTTTTCTAGACTTTGTTTTATGGGAAAATAATGACTCGGTACTTTGATGTAACTGAACTATGGTTTGGAAATGTTAGTTTTTATCCGCTGCTTTACTTACTCTGTTTTTGCTTATATGTTCTGTCTTGTGATATCTGCATGCATGTTTACCTTGTTTAACGCCCCTCCAAAGCTATTGTGCTTGCAAGAATGGCATTGGCGGAGGTGGGGTGTTACATAGATGCTTAAGTTAATAGGAGCCGTTAGATTAACCTAGGACCAATCAAAGCCTTCCAAACCTAAGAGAACCAACCAGAACCCGTCACATAAGCCCTAAGGACTCAGAAAATCGCCCAACACAGTAGCCCAATTTTTTTCAAAACTGGGCCGAGGGGGAGGTCAAACTATAGGTTGACCTGTACCCCAGGTCGACCCCCTGGTCGACCTGGGACCCCAGGTCGACCCCCTAGTCGACATGGGTCCTAGGCGGGAAAATTCCCCGCCCAGCCCGGGTGTTCGTTTTGAATTCGAATTTGAACTGTTTAAATTTACTTTTAATTCTGGAAACTTCCGAAGGCCATAACTTCTTCATATGGAGTCCAATTCGCGCAAACTCGGACTCTATCTCAAGAAGAATTCCGAGACGAACGCAATGACATAACCCATTTCCCTTAATTCCGACTTTAAAAATTAAGTATACTTTAATTATCTCTTAATACTAGTTATGAAATATCAGGGTGTTACAATAATGGTCCTCAGACCTGAAATCGTTATAATTTTATTCGAGGATATTTATGTTTTGTTATCATCTAAAGTTATTCGTAACAGAGTAGTGATAACGGTGATTATTGGATACATCTCAAGTCGAATGAAAGTTATGAACGATCTAGATGGAATTTAACCCTACGATATATTTGTAGTGATATCCATGGGCCTCTTGATTGAGTGAGACTGTGAAATGCATGGCCATGCTCAAATATTGATTTGTTTTAAACAGTCTGCTTATCGATCGAGATAAATAGATTAAACTATAAAGAGGATGATACGATCCATGTATCGAGTTTAATCCTTGATATATTGGTTAGAAGGATTATATTACATTGATACATTGGTCGCAAAAAGGTTGTATCGAATCATTAATATTATTATAATTTGGGTAACAGCGATGTATTACGAGATGTCGCTCACTGTTTACAGTTTAAATATTGTTTAAATTGTTGCCAACATTATGATAACCTATAAGGTCACACATAGGAGCGTTGTATTGGGTGAGAACCGTTCTTAATAAAGGAAATCAAAAAGGTTGATTTTATCTCTATTTTGAATGGTTGAATTGGTAAAAAGGGTTATCAAATATCTCGCAAGTCATATTATAAAACAAGGGCCGGTACCTCATTTTATTGGATTACAATTTTACGAGATAAAAAGAAAACCCTAGATCCCAAAATTCGGCTAGTACTGAATCACCTTTCCTTGATTCAACTTTAAGAACGATGCTCATGGATCTCCTCTAGAGGCGGCGGCGTTTTGTCGAGCTACTGCTTCGATTCATCCAAATTATTTTGAGTCTTCGTTCCATCAGCTTCTTTATCACGACAGGTATGAATTTTAATCTAGTTGATTTCAATTTACTATTTTGCAATAGATGCTTAGTTTAAATCGTTAATCTGTTCTAATTGGGTTGTCGATTAGATCTTCATATCCCAACATATAGCATATTCATTGCTTTGGCATTTGCATTTGTTTCAGCTTTTTGAGTTGTTGTCCATGCTGAATATTCAATTGTAGGTGCTGTGAATTCTTTTTGAGTATCATTCCATGCACTAAAACCACTTGCTTGCATATATATATATATATATATATATATATATATATATATATATATATATATATATATATATATATCCTTATTCTTGTAGCCCAATAATTATAGTGCAGTTCATTGAACAAAGGTGTTCTTTGAGTAGATTGTCCTTTGGCAATTGTAGTTGAGCCAGTACTTGGATTATTCTCCATATTATTAAAGTATCAAATAACGGTGTTACGTTTATAGGATGGTCTTGCTCTGATACCAATTGAAAGAGTCTATACAGTGGTAGGATCGCGTAGAATGGAGTATAAGTATAAGAAAGTGTATATAGAAGAGTAGTAGCAGTAAGTAAAATCACACAATCGATTTTATACTGGTTTGGACCACTGTCCTACGTCCAGTCCCAAACTCCCTTCTGGTATTTCACTAACACATAAACCCTCGCTTCACCCGGAGTAATAGGTTCACAATAATCCGAATAGCCGAACGGAATTTTTTACCTCAACTGCTGAAGAGGACTTTCACAATACAAAATAATTGATGACTATTTGTGTTCTTGCTAAAACGGATATGTCAATTTGAAGTACACCCTTCCTATACTCTTTCCTTGATGATAAGCGTGTAGCTTGTGAAATAATGTGGAAGATTGAAATCTTAAGTATTTGTAAATAGAGCGCTTTTAAAGATTTAGAGAGATTTTAGTAGGATAGAAGAATTAGACTGAATTTCGGTAAATAGATCATTTAATCAAGCCTCTATTTATAATATACAAAGGGTTACAACTAATCATGAAGAGATTTGATCAAGAGATATGAACTAGAAGGTTGTGACTCTTCATTATAAGTTTCATCCCTTCGTATTCAGATGTCTGAATAGAAATTTCAAATGTATGTTTTGATTTGAAAATAAAACAGCAAAGAAATGGACCAATTCGAAGCAGATTCAGACATCTACCAGATGTCTGAATATTATGTGAATCTGAAATTTCTTTCAGCAAACAGACGTATGCTTGATAAATCTCAAACGTCTATTTTCTGAGATAGACTTATTCCTTGTCTATTTTATTATGAAAAAATATAAATAAAATATGTGTGTGTGTGAATATCATCAAGGAATATTTTAACATATAAATCTAAGACTAACAGGCTCTTACAACATATATAATCTTCATTTCTGTTTTTGATTCTGCTGTCAAATATCTTCCTGTAAAACAGAGTTAGTTTATGTAATATATGGGCTCATGTATTGTCGTCATAGTCAAAACGCTATATAGCGAGGCTCAACAAAAACTAAGTTGGAATTTTAATGAATCTTTAATTAAATTAAAATGTGAATGAGGTAATTAAATTTACCAAATTAAAGAAATATTCAAGATGGAGTACCACCACTTTTACTCCAAGCGATAATTAAATTTTTAATCGGATTTGAAACGTTAAATGGTATACCGATAACACAAAGGGTGTTAGATATGGAGTACTACCAGTTTTGCTCCATGGGATGAACAGGTTGGTATTGGGATAATAAAATTAATGGTTACTTTGGTAAGGCTCGTTAATCCCGACTAGTTTTATAAACCTTAATTTGGTTTAAGATCATGAAAAGAATATTTGAATAAAAGAATATTCTAGATAGGAATGAGGCTTATGATGTGTTCTTATATCACTTGATTATAAGATACGCGAGCTGTTTGGAAAGACTGGGTTTAACCCATTCTGAATTACTGATACGACGATTAAAAGTCGAAGATATGAAGATAGTGATTGGAGATCAGAGATCTTCACATCGCTAGGATGATTACTGATGTATCGATTGGGTTGTATGTACACCTAAGACGAGGTAATAAGTGGTGATCGTCCAAACATACTTGGAGATCAACCGGATATACGAGGGCCTCTATCATGTATTGGATTTATGTGATGAGGAATAAGGTGCCTCCGATTTTGTTCAGACCTAGAACGGACTTGCAAATGGATTGTTTCTCTGACATTGTACTTCGCGCTATATTCGTTGATCTCTACTAAATATATATCCATTTGGCGGCGGAGAGTATATTCTCTTTGCTTAACACCCTTCTCTGAGACGTACGAGCTTAGAGGTTATATATTGGTGGGAATCAATAGTATGGTTTGGATTGATAATGTGGCATGCTAAGACGCATGGATCAAGGCTTTTGTTGAAAAGCCTAGCCTAGTAGTTGATGATCAAAGCACTGCTTTAAAGTTGCATAGCTTTGTGTAGTGTTAATTCACGAGCTTGACACCCCGGTATAAACCAAAAATGGGATGATGACAACAGGGAAACGGACATACGTTGGTTTCTGGATAGAAGTGATGTCATGGTATGGAGACCAGACACTTTACTTATGTGGATGTTGGATGATGGAAGGTGAGGTACTCGGATTTGGCCGCATAAGGCCCTTGATGGTCGATATACTGACCAAGATGGTCAACGTACTGTTATCCATTTGATCGATCCAAATGAATATGGGTCGGTTTTAAGCATTTTGAAGAAGGGATCGGTTCTGTCATTGATAAAAGGGGGCGGTCGTAGCACAAGAGTCCTGGTCGTCCCAAAGCTAGTCGCTTTCAGGTCGCTTCAAACACGAAGTTGTTTCGGTCGTGCCAAAGAACTAAAAGCTTCTGGTCGTTCCGAAGTCCAATGATTACCGATCGCTCCAAATATACAAGGTATCTGGTCGTTTACTAGCTCTTGATCGCACCAACAAGCTTCAAGGCTTCCTAGTCCGTTTGTTCCAAGCATCCTGGTCGGTCCGCTCCGCATTCTAGCCTTCTGGTCAGTCCGCTCCGCATTCTAGCCTCCTGGTCGTCCTTTCTTCTGGTGGAAGCTCCTGGTCGGCCAAAGCACTAGAAACGACCTGTGATGGCGTGACAGCTGGAAACAACTGGTGACAACTGGCAGTGGCATTTCCGTATATACCGAAAATACCGACCAGGCCCCTGAATACAAGATTTCAGCCATTTCTCCGCCTATAAATAGGACCCTACCTCTATCGTTTTGGGGGACTTTTCTGGAACTACGAGGAGGTGCTGTCCAATTGCTTTCGGGATTTCTCCAAGCATTTCTACATCTCCTTTCTATCATCAATGATAAATCTATGGAGCTTTGGAGCATGTGGAGCATAGCTTCCATGGAGGAACAAGCATAAGCATTTCACGCACTTCTTCATTTCTTCTTGATCATTCACCCAAAGATCTAAGGAGCTTTCATCCATGGCTTTCATGGAGGGATTGGCATAAAATCCTTCAAGCTTTCATCCATTCTTTCAATCGGTTGTAAGGACGTATGCATGTCAAAGGAGCTTGCATGAATGTGTAATGGAGCAAATGTTGTAATCTTTTGGTTATTAATGAAATCCAATCTTCAAAGTGGACGTAGACTCGAATAAGAGTCGAACCACTATAAAATTCTTGTCTTCTTTCTTTATTTTGGTATTTTGATGCTCTTGAATGTTAGATATGGCCTCACATAACTCTAAAGGTTTTCTAACGCCCCGCCTCTGAAAAGGCGACGTGCTTTCTAAGCATCTCGCCTCCGATTAGGTAACGTGTTTAGAAACACCATTTTGGTTGTTATACCAATTTTCGGTATCAACAATTAGGCGCCCACCGTGGGGCCAGATCTACTTTCTGGCATCAAATATACTACGAAGATCTTGAGATCTTGAACCTAAGCCTTAAAAATAGCTCGCTCCAGCTTGCGATTTGGACCTTCTGACGGATTTTCTGCAAAGTTCAAGTTGCTTTCTGAAATAATGCCGCCAAAAGCAAATAAGGAAGCTAGAATTAGAGTCTCTAACGGAGAAAATCGGGATGAGACCCCCGTGGCTAACCGATTTGAAGTGGGAGAGACATCTAATGGAGGTGTGAATGTCACAAGAGGCGAGCTTGATCAAGCTGTCGCTGGATTGACGCAACAGCTAGAGATAGCTAACAAAGCCATGTTGACAAAATTTGATTCGCTTTTTGCTCTTCAGGCCGCTATGGCAAAGGTGGCCTCTAAGCCCATTCGTGCAGAGGATGCTGGTTCTTCTTCTTCTAGTCCAAATCGGGAAAAATCTTTTCAAGAAATCTCTAATCCTGATAAAGGAAAGCATGAGACTTCGAAGCAAGCTGATCGGAACCGCACTGCAGGGATCACTTCTCATCAAGCGGCCAATTCTACCAAAGGGGCACTTTCCAACCAAGAAAGGCCAGGGCCCCTAAGTCGCAACCGCGATGGTTTGCTCAAGCAAGCCTCCGGTCAAGACAAAGGTGTCCGCCCCGCAGATAGCCTCCCTGAGAAGGAACGCCTCAAGAAAATGGTCCAACAGCTTATGAAGGAAAGTCAATCTCGAAACGATAATGAGGCTGAATGGGAATTCGCACCGTCCAAAACCCCCCTCACTGAAAGGATTAAAAAGACAACTTTCCCACGCAAATTTAAACCTCCTTCTATCCAAGCTTATAACGGGACGGGCGACCCCAATGTGTTCTTGTTTCGATACGATCAACACATGGATGGGGCACAAGCAACTGACGAACTTAAGTGCTTATACTTCCCGGTGTATTTGGAAGGGGTTGCGTCATTATGGTTCACAAGGTTGCCTCCCCAATCTATTGATGACTTTGCTACATTAGCAAGATGCTTCCGAGACCAGTTCCGCCTCCAAACAACAAAGGTCAGAGATATCATGTCCCTCAATGAACTAGAACAAGCTCCTGGTGAAACGATAAGGTCTTTCTTGAATCGTTTTAATGCTGCTGCTGCAGAAGTAGGGACCCAAGAGCCAAGGCTAATTCTAATGGCCTTAAAGGGGGGCATTGATAAGCTGTCTGAGTTCGGAAGGTGGCTAAAAAGAAAGAAACCTGAGACGCTAGAGAAATTTTATGACAAAGCCGAGGAATACATGTGTCTTGAAGATGATCCTATCTATTCCGTTGGCAATGTCAAAACTATTGCGGTCCCGGAAAGGAAGGAAGCTCCCAAAAAGAATAGTCAAGAAAATTTTGGGGAAGGTCAAAAGAGAGGAAGCAGTAATGATGCTAGAAATGATAAGGACTCCAAGAAACGGCGTTTCTTCAAGCCAACGGATTTTACTCCGTTGAATGATACAATCGAGCACATATATATGGCAACGAAGGATGCAGAGGGCTATCCAAGCCCAAAGCCAGTAAAGGTGTCCGAGGAAGCTGCGAACTCTGGAAGGTTTTGTCGATTTCATAATCGACCAGGACACGACACTAATGAATGTCGACACCTGAAAAACTTGATTGAAGAATTGATAAGGCAAAATCGTCTCCAGGAGTATGTAAAGCGTTCATCAGATACCGAGCCTGCCCAGGGGCAGCAGGTCCATCCAAGTCAAGACAGAAGAACGCCTGCGAATATTCCTCGACCTGTTATCAATATAATCAGTGGCGGACCTCATCCTGTAGGGAATACTTGGGAGGATATGATCAGGTATACTAATGAACCAAGAAGCATTCTAAAAGGAGACGGTTTTGAGGTTTGCAATAATTCTCTTCGTCGGAAAATGCCTAAAACATCCTGCGAAGATGTTATCTTCCGGGATCGGGATTCCGACGGAATGTTGGTCCCAACTGTTGACCCAATGGTGATCACCATTGGCTTGGGTCCAGCAATAGTAAAGAAGGTGTTGATTGATAACGGAGCATCCGTGAACATTCTGTTTTATAGTACTTTCTCTAAAATGGGTCTATCCATGGATAATGTGCGAGCTAGCAAAGACAAAATACACGGGTTCACTGGCATACCAACTCAGCCAATCGGCGTGATTGATCTCCTTGTAGAGCTAGGAGAGGGAGAGAGGCAAGTCTCCATGATACAATCTTTTGTTATAATTGACTCACCTTCAGGGTACAATGCATTCTTGGGAAGGCCAGCACTTGCCGACTTCAGGGTAGCTCTTGCTCCTTGGTGCTTGATGATGAAGTTCCTGACCGCAAATGGGGTGGGAGTTGTCAAGGGGGATCCTCAGGAATCGAGAGAATGCTATATGGCAGAACTGATTGAAGCTCGGAAATACGAAATTCAGAAGGATGCAGAGACTCCTCTCTGCATCCATGAATCTCCTTTATAGCAATTAATGACCATCCCCTGCGCTGGAACATATAATGACATGCAGGAAGATATGGATCCACGAAAAATCAGTGCAGGGGATGAAAAGGTAGCACCAGCTGAAGCTACCATTTCCATTGAAATCCATGATAGTGATACAGATAAGGTAATAAAGATAGGCTCCCAATTGGACCCTATGCTGCAAAAGGAATTGATTAGTTTTCTGAAAGCAAATTTGGATGTCTTTGCTTGGATTCACTCAGATATGTGCGGGATACCTCCAGACGTAATAGTGCATAAGCTGAATGTTGACCCCAATGTTCGTCCAGTGAAGCAGAAAAGACGGATACAGGGCCCAGAAAGGTCTAAAGCTTTGAAAGATGAAGTGGATAGGCTATTGACGAATAATTTCATTCGAGAATCCACCTATCCTAATTGGGTGTCCAATCCGGTCCTTGTGAAAAAATCAAACGGCAAATGGCGAGTGTGTATTGATTATTCTGACTTGAATAAGGCTTGCCCAAAAGATAGTTTCCCCCTACCTCGAATTGATCAACTTGTTGCTGCAACAGCGGGGCATGAACTATTGTCTTTCATGGATGCATATTCTGGATACAATCAGATTATGATGCACGAGCCAGACCAGGATAGTACCAATTTCATAACTGATCGTGGTTTATATTGTTATAAGGTAATGCCGTTTGGTTTGAAAAATGCAGGTGCCACCTACCAACGCTTGGTGAACGCAATGTTCAAAACTCAAATTGGAAAGACTATGGAGGTTTATGTTGACGACATGCTGGTAAAATCCAAAGAGGAAAAGAATCGTATAGAGGATCTTGATGAAATGTTCCAAATCCTGAGGAGATACGGCATGAAGCTCAATCCACTCAAGTGCTCGTTCGGCGTAGCATCAGGAAAATTTCTTGGTTTCATGGTAAATGCTCGGGGCATTGAAGCAAACCCAGCACAAGTGATTGCTTTACGGGAAATGCAAGCTCCACGGACTAAGAAAGAACTCCAATGCTTAAATGGAAAGGTAGCAGCATTAAGCCACTTCATCTCAAGGGCAACGGACAGGTGCATTCCCCTATTTGATGCATTGAAAAAGGAAAAGAAAAACTTCCAGTGGAATCCGGAATGCCAGCAAGCATTTGAAGATCTCATCAAGCACATGGAATCCCCTCCGATGCTATCGAAGCCTAGGGATGGAGAAAGCTTGCTCTTGTACCTTGCAGTGTCATCCCATGCGTTGAGCGCAGCACTCGTTAGGGAGGAAGACAAAGTGCAGTGGCCAGTATACTACATTAGCAAAAGGTTTACCGGGGCGGAGATGAATTATCCAAGGATAGAAAAGCTTGCATATGCCTTGCTCATCGCATCACAAAAGCTCAGACCCTATTTCCAATCCCACTCTATTAAAGTCCTTACCGACCAACCCTTGAAACAGGTGTTGTTCCGTCCAGAAACTTCAGGGAGACTCCTGAAATGGAATATTGAACTTAGCCAATATGATATCACTTACTACCCCAGAAAAGCAATAAATAGGCAATCTCTAGCCGACTTTATCGCTGAATTCACTGACAGGGGAGAGGAAATGGAGGAAACTAACGAATTGGCCGTTAGGTGGAAACTTTTTGTTGATGGCGCTAAGAATGAATATTGTGCCGGGGCAGGGATAGTATTCGAAACCCCAGAAGGACGACATGTATGCTGTGCTCTGCGATTCGAATTCCCCATCACCAACAACGAGGCCGAATATGAAGCGTTACTCGGAGGATTGCGGGTTGCAAAAGAATTAAGCTGGAAAAGTCTACTAATATTCAGCGATTCACAGCTAATGGTTTGCCAAATCAAAGGTGAATTCCAGACAAAGATGGGAAGGCTTCCGACATATCTGCTTAAAGACAAAGAACTTCTCGACAACTTGGAATATTATTCTATCTCTCATATTCCTCGCAGAGAAAATTGGAAGGCAGATTCCTTATCAAAGGTAGCTAGCACCGGAGATCCTCAAATCTTCGATCTAGTTCCCGTGGAAGTATTATCTAGTTCCAGCATCGAGGAATCCGATATAGACTGGGTTATGGAAACAACCAACGAGCCCGACTCGTGGATGACCCCTATAAAAAACTATATACTTCACGGAACACTTCCTGAGAAACCAAAGAATCGCAGAAAACTGCTCCGAAAGTCTCGCCTATATCTCGTCCAAGACGGTCATTTTTACAGGAGAGGATATTCAACGCCATTACTACGGTGTGTAACAAAGGAGGAATCCAAAGCGATTTTGGCGGAGCTACATGAAGGAGATTGTGGGGGTCATGTTGGTGGACAGACTCTTGCCAAAAAGGTCCTTCGATATGGTTATTTTTGGCCCGATGTGAACTTCGACTCAATGACATTCACTAAGAAATGCGACCGATGCCAGAAATTTGCAAAAATTCCAAGAGCTCCGTCAACTGAATTGACACAGATGTTGAGTCCTTGTCCATTCGCTGTCTGGGGCATAGACTTGATTGGAGCACTACCTACCGCAAAATCAAGCTTCAAATATGCTATAGTGGCCGTGGATTACTTTACTAAATGGGCTGAAGCTGAACCATTGGCAACTATCACATCGAGGAAGGTAATCAACTTTGTGTTGAAAAATATCATATGCAGGTTTGGAGTTCCACAGAAAATTATCACCGATAATGGCACACAATTTGAAAGTGATGAATTCAAGGATTTCTGCAACAAATATCATATTCAGAAAAGCTTTGCAGCAGTTGCCCACCCGCAGGCTAACGGGCAAGTTGAGGCAGTCAACAAAATCCTGAAATCCACCATTAAAAAGCGTCTCGAGAAAGCTAAGGGCAACTGGATTGAAGAATTGCCACTTGCCCTATGGGCTTATCGTACGACTCATAAAACTGCAACTGGGCATACTCCGTTCTCCTTGGCATATGGTTCAGAAGCAATGATACCTGTGGAGTTAGAGGTTCCAACTCACCGTAGAATTCATTTTAACCAAGAAGAGAATGAAAAGCTGCAACTTGAGGCTCTTGATTTACTCGAGGAGAAAAGGACTGAATCAGAACTTAGAATGGTCGCCCATCAGAGAAGAATTGCTCGACACTTCAATCAAAAGGTCAGGCATAGAACATTCGAAATGGGAGACCTGGTGTTAAAGAAAATCATGACCGCAACAGGAGTCTTTGGTCCCAGTTGGGAAGGTCCATTTGTCATCGACCAAAAACTCCTCGACGGTACCTTTAAGCTCAAAACTACAGATGGAGTAGAACTCCCAAGGGCCTGGAACAGTGGTCACCTTTGTCGCAATTTCAAATGATTTTCTAACTCATGTACTTTTGTATTTTTCTATGAATATAGTAAATACTTTGTATGAAATTACATGAATATAAATCCAGCAGCACTTCTGACTCTGTCAAAGCTTCATATTCGCATGCCTTTGATCATATATCCAAAAGATGCACAGCTATGGTTACAGGACACAATACCTCTGTCATCCTATTTTCTGGCATAAAACTCGCCATAGCTTTACTGAAGAAATATGGTCCAAAATCAGGCGCAATCTTAACCCAAACCCTCTCCGAGGATTCTCAGTCGAATAATAAACTGAGTCTTCTCCAGGGGTGCTCGGTCAAATAACCCAAAGTCAGACAAAATCTGATCGTGTTATAACCGAGTTTCTTAACCCAAACCCTCTCCGAGGATTCTCAGTCGAATAATAAACTGAGTCTTCTCCAGGGGTGCTCGGTGAAATAACCCAAAGTCAGACAAAATCTGATCGCGTTATAACCGAGTTTCTTAACCCAAACCCTCCCCGAGGATTCTTAGTCGAATAATAAACTGAGTCTTCTCCAGGGGTGCTCGGTCAAATAACCCAAAGTCAGACAAAATCTGATCGCGTTATAACCGAGTTTCTTAACCCAAACCCTCTCCGAGGATTCTCAGTCGAATAATAAACTGAGTCTTCTCCAGGGGTGCTCGGTCAAATAACCCGAAGTTAGACAAAATATGATCGCGTTATAACCGAGTTTCTTAACCCAAACCCTCTCCGAGGATTCTCAGTCGAATAATAAACTGAGTCTTCTCCAGGGGTGCTCGGTCAAATAACCCAAAGTCAGACAAAATCTGATCGCGTTATAACCGAGTTTCTTAACCCAAACCCTCTCCGAGGATTCTCAGTCGAATAATAAACTGAGTCTTCTCCAGGGGTGGTCGGTCAAATAACCCAAAGTCAGACAAAATCTGATCGCGTTATAACCGAGTTTCTTAACCCAAACCCTCTCCGAGGATTCTCAGTCGAATAATAAACTGAGTCTTCTCCAGGGGTGCTCGGTCAAATAACCCAAAGTCAGACAAAATCTGATCGCGTTATAACCGAGTTTCTTAACCCAAACCCTCTCCGAGGATTCTCAGTCGAATAATAAACTGAGTCTTCTCCAGGGGTGCTCGGTCAAATAACCCAAAGTCAGACAAAATCTGATCGCGTTATAACCAAGTTTCTTAACCCAAACCCTCTCCGAGGATTCTCAGTCGAATAATAAACTGAGTCTTCTCCAGGGGTGCTCGGTCAAATAACCCAAAGTTAGACAAAATCTGATAGCATTATAACCGAGTTTCTTAACCCAAAACCTCTCCGAGGATTCTCAGTCGAATAATAAACTGAGTCTTCTCCAGGGGTGCTCGGTCAAATAACCCAAAGTCAGACAAAATCTGATCGCGTTATAACCAAGTTTCTTAACCCAAACCCTCTCCGAGGATTCTCAGTCGAATAATAAACTGAGTCTTCTCCAGGGGTGCTCGGCCAAATAACCAAAAGTCAGACAAAATCTGATTGCGTTATAACCGAGTCTCTTAACCCAAACCTCTCCGAGGATTCTCAGTCGAATAATAAACTGAGTCTTCTCTAGGAGTGCTCAGTCAATAAATCAAAGTCAGATAAAACTTGACTACGATATTACTGAGTCTTCGACTTAAGACACCTTCAAGAAGCACTTCCTCACCTCTCAGATATCTAATACGTTCAGATACAAAGGATAGGAGATTATGGGTAACACATGCGAAGGTCGTATGAAGAATGAAAAAGCTCCAAATGTCACAATGCAATGACAGACGCTTTCTAAATTCTGATCACAGCTTAAAAACATCCAAATCTCAAATCCATTTTCAATGTGTTAAAGTTGAAATATCCCATTGGTGCGGGGGCATATAGCAAAAGCAGCTCCTTGATTTCTCACATACCAAAAGATCATCACAACAATATGTATGAGAAAAATCCATAAACAAGCAAAACGGGTAAAATGTGATGTGCAAGCATGGTGTACAAACCAGAATATGCAGAAAGTGTAACGACAAGGTTCAAAATACAAGAGCACTGCCATATCACATTCAAACACAGAAAGTCAACCTACATCACAGTCATAGAGATCATAGTGTACCAACACAAGATAAACATAGAAGTTAAATGCGAGGACCGGGACTCGCTTAATACAACCGGTCTAGACATAAAATCCACCAAGCCACAAGTCGTCAAGAGAGAAAAAGCAATGCCTTTGGGTTCTTTCTGGGTCGTCCTACCTTCCTTTTCACCGGGACAGACCCAGAAGTGGAAGCTTCACCAACCGATCCCCTTTTTGAAGGTCCCACCAATTCAATGTTCCCCATTGGAAGGGCAGCAACAAGAACATCTCGGTTCCTCAAAGCACGAATCAGCTTGACCTTATCAGCCTCCAGAGCAACAATACGATCAAGGCTTTCCCGATGAAGTCTTTGAAGATCTTCAGCCAAACCATGCCAATCATGAAATTTCCTCGCAGTATGGTCTCTGAGCAAATCCATTTGCTTCTCAAACTGGCACAAGGTGTCGTCCATGCGCTCCATCAGCCTGGTTTTGGCCACCATAATATCACAGGATGTCATCTGCCGATCACTATGAGATATCTCATAGTTGGAAGAAACCCCATATAAATCCCAATCAGGGAGTCGTTTATCCAGCTTGGAATTGCAAGCCCTCAGTGCATAAGAAGGCCTGTTTATAATTGATTGAATTTCTGAATAGGTGGGGCCGACGAGCACAGGAGAAGTCACTGAGGGCTGGCCAGTATTCTCTTCGTCCAGATCAAAACGTCTTTTCAGCTTGTTAGGTGTTAAATCCATCCTGTGTAAAAAAGAAAACGTTGTTCGTATATTTAAAGTTAATAAATGAACATCAAACAAGTACATTGGGGAAACGAAGTGCAGGCAGGGTCGGTCATGGCAGGCTAGAGATTGATCGGTCCAAGACTAGTCAGGCCCTGATCGCTTAAAACGGATAAAGCATCTGGTCACTCAAAGCTGGTCAGGCCCTGGTCGCTCAAAATTAGCAAAATTCCGATCGTCCAAAGCTAACCCCAATCCTAGTCGGTCTAGTAACGATCAATTCCTGATCGACCAAAGAACCAATTCAGCTCTGGATGATTCTAAGTCATACAAGACTTGGTCGTTGTTAAATTGGTCATAACTTGGGTCGGTAATAAAGCTGATTGGTCCGCACAAAATGGTTGGATGAACCGGAAATTGACCAATAGGGCCATGAAAAATCATCCAAGATTGACACGGCACAAGATCAACCAGGTTGGTTGTATCTTAGAAATAAGATATGACACAAAGGCATTATATCGCAGAATGATGGATTAAAAAAGAAATCAAGCATGCGCGAGCCATTCAAGCATTTACATTGTGATTATCATCATAATAAGAAAGAACTGCAAAGATTGGCTTCTACCTTACTGTTAAGCATTCCAATATGAAAAGAGTGTCGAATTCAAGGATTTTACAATCAAGTTGCAATCATACATCAAAACTAATCCAGATACGGTTTAACCCCGAAAAATCCATCCAAATTCAAAGGACGGCGTTGATCATTCTCAAATTAACAAAGAGATGATTCTAGAAGGAAAATCAAAACATGCATCACAAAACGATTTCATACGCAACAGTCAGTCAAGCGTTTGCACAAACAAGTCGTGATCGCTGCGAAAATGACATAGAGATTGCTCCAAACTCAAAGTCAACGTTAGAATGCATACAATGTACCTGGGATTTGGAAGAATAGTTCAGGTTGGTAAAGCAGCAGCTTGAATCAGGAAGGAAGTGAGCTAAAGATCAAGCAATTTGTTTTTTAAATAAGGGGAAGCTACCATTGATGAAGACTTTTACCGAGAAGAAATGAAGAAGGAAATGACGGGTTGAGTTAATTATATAAGTTTAATTTGGTCTCTCTGGATTTTTAGGAATTGTCTCTTCGCCTTCCAGAATTTGGCTTTTTCGTGCGCTCCAAAACTGGAGAAAAGACCGACCTCTACTTGCCACATTTAAAACCGACCCCTCAAGCTAATTCCAGAACCGACCCATGAGAACTGCGACCAAGACCGACGCTTAATTAAAGCAGATCGATCCACTAATGTTTCGAAGCCCACAGTTTTTATAAAAACTATGAAACTTCGAGGGGCAAAATGTTATCCATCTGATCGATCCAAATGAATATGGGTCGGTTTTAAGCATTTTGAAGAAGGGATCGATTCTGTCATTGATAAAAGGGGGCGGTCGTAGCACAAGAGTCCTGGTCGTCCCAAAGCTGGTTGCTTTCAGGTCGCTTCAAACACGAAGTTGTTTCGGTCGTGCCAAAAAACTAAAAGCTTCTGGTCGTTCCGAAGACCAATGATTAGCGATCGCTCCAAATATACAAGGTATCTGGTCGTTTAATAGCTCTTGATCGCACCAACAAGCTTCAAGGCTTCCTGGTCCGTTTGTTCCAAGCATCATGGTCGGTCCACTCCGCATTCTAGCCTCCTGGTCAGTCCGCTCCGCATTCTAGCCTCCTGGTCGTCCTTTCTTCTGGCGGAAGCTCCTGGTCGGCCAAAGCACTAGAAACGACCTGTGATGGCGTGACAGCTGGAAACAACTGGTGACAACTGGCAGTGGCATTTCCGTAAATACCGAAAATACCGACCAGGCCCCTGAATACAAGATTTCAGCCATTTCTCCGCCTATAAATAGGACCCTACCTTCATCGTTTTGGGGGACTTTTCTGGAACTACGAGGAGGTGCTGTCCAATTGCTTTCGGGATTTCTCCAAGCATTTCTACATCTCCTTTCTATCATCAATGATAAATCTATGGAGCTTTGGAGCATGTGGAGCATAGCTTCCATGGAGGAACAAGCATAAGCATTTCACGCACTTCTTCATTTCTTCTTGATCATTCACCCAAATATCTAAGGAGCTTTCATCCATGGCTTTCATGGAGGGATTGGCATAAAATCCTTCAAGCTTTCATCCATTCTTTCAATCGGTTGTAAGGACGTATGCATGTCAAAGGAGCTTGCATGAATGTGTAATGGAGCAAATGTTGTAATCTTTTGGTTATTAATGAAATCCAATCTTCAAAGTGGACGTAGACTCGAATAAGAGTCGAACCACTATGAAATTCTTGTCTTCTTTCTTTATTTTGGTATTTTGATGCTCTTGAATGTTAGATATGGCCTCACATAACTCTAAAGGTTTTCTAACGCCCCGCCTCTGAAAAGGCGACGTGCTTTCTAAGCATCTCGCCTCCGATTAGGTAACGTGTTTAGAAACACCATTTTGGTTGTTATACCAATTTTCGGTATCAACACGTACTGGTCAGGTGATAGGTCTGATAGGACCGGCTAACGTATTGTTTATGGTATAACTAATAAGCGACGGTTGACCGGCCCTGAGACTAACCTAGGGTCCCTTGTGAACGGTCCTGAGGCATGTGCTAGAGTGTCTCGAATCGGAAAGGAAGATCGCTTTCCTTGGTGCATAGAGGGAAACCCAATTTCCAATACGCAATTTTATGGTTTTAGTTGTAAACCTATATGGCGACATAGTAAGATGGTGTATTATGCCGTCTATGGTTGATACATTTATATTTGAAGTTGATTTCTTCACTTGCATTGATGATAATAAAAGATAGATTTCGCGTATCAAGCATATTTGGCCATTATAAGTTAAACTCTATCCCCTGGTTTGTGTTGCATTGTGTGATGGGACTTGAGTCTTATAATGGTTTCCTTTTTATTTTTTAGCATTGCGTTATTTGTTTTATGGTATTCTTGGGAGAAACCCGTTCCATGTTGTACAACGTGGTCCCTTGATTTACCAACATTAAATAAAGTCAAGGACTGTTTTAGTTCTCACACCTGTTTCATGATTGACTCGGAGTTTTTTTTTCCACCTAAAATCTGGGTGCCCATATTTTCCACACTGGCAGCTAGTAGTTTTGGTTTCGCATATATTAATTTTCACAGTATCCAGGATTACGGCTGGAGCTATACTCAGGAACGCTTTATATCTGTGTAGTTCCTTCAGCTGTGTTAGTTGATGATTTTCCGCTACACATTATATTCATGTATTATTTTTCGGTTGTTTTGTAATCTAAATCTCTTATATGTTTCCGCTCTATATTTTATACTTGTATTCTGATAGCTTGTACTCTGATGTAAATTGTTGTAATAGCAATGAATGTTCTATTGTTCTGTGTTCTGATGAGTAGTTTTCTCAAAGCAACCCACCTTCTTGTTCGGTTCAGGCAGGCCGGGAAGTTCAGGTCGTTTCACGTTATTAAAAAATTAGTTTATTTTTTGTTTTCATTTGGTTCATTCACATTTCCAAATTTCAATATTTAGTTTAATAACCTTATTATAAGCATAATCTATTTCATTTACATTTATAATTCATTCAACAATTATTCCAAATTTTATACATATTATAATATTAGCTAAGTGTATAAACACTAACATGCTCAATTTACTCACCTCAATTGGTTCAATAATTTCAAAACCGGTTTTAGCTCATTGTTTCTCAAGTTATATATTCTAAACATCCATTTCATTAATATTTTAGTTCTGAATCGCGAACATCCAAACCTTGATTTTTCTAAAAATATACACATATCTTAAAACTTACAAGTCGAAATCTAAAAATTTTCACTTTCATTAGAAAACTATATTTCAATAGATTTGGAAGATTTTTATTTTAAAGAACTCCGACTTACTTTGGAACCTATACATTCATTTAAACTTCAATTCGGAAAATTATGAACTGTCGCTATGCGACGAGTTCTTTTTAATTAAATTTAATTTATTCATTCAACCTTCATTAAGTTTATAAATTGTAAACCTATTCTCTTATAATTTCACATAAAATAGTTAAACATTCATATTCAACTTAAAAATATCGACTATCCTAAATCGTCGAACATCTAGCCATCAATACCATTTAACTCATAACCAAACAATTCACTTTATTAGCTTATTTCATTGATTCGATTTATTTGCGTTAACTAGTTGAATTCAATTTTATGACATAACTAAGTATATCTCATTTATTGTTATAAGTTAAGATTTATTCATATTTACAAATCATCAATTTTATTTCACCTTTCACCATTCATACAAATACTTGTTTATTGTTCAATTTCTTATTCCTATAACATTTTTACTTCTTAAATATAAGGTAAGTTATATATATAAGTTACAAAAAATCGAGTATTATACAGGTTCAATAGTTTCGATTTGATTCAAATTCACTATTTCACATTTCTAAGAGTTCAAATTTAATTTATTTCTCTTAGGTTGATTTTCTTATTTTACAATTCAGAAGTTTCTAAATTTTCAAGTTTAATTCATTTTAATAATTAAAAAATCATTAATTATTATAGAAGTTACGAATTTAAACTCCGTTCATTTCTGAAACAACTTTCGAAATAATATATAAAATACTTTTATATCAAACCATACATTTTAACAAACTGAAATAAAATTCAGTTTATCAAAACAAGGTATAAAAGTTTTAAGTTGTCTCCCCCACTCGGGCCCTTGATGTAACACCATGCATTTTTAATTAAATAATAAAATAAAATTCGAAGATCTTCCAGAATTTGGTCACGGGATTAGCGTCATTGCATCCGGGGTGATCTTCTGGTCAATTTAGACCTATGGACTGCAGAAAACAGATTTAAGATGAAAGAGATTGTAATGACACGAATTTCTGTACTCTCTGAGTCGACTAATAACACAGCACGTCCAACCCAAATCGCACAGAAACACGAATCATTATTAGAAAGAAGTTAGAGGATGAGAAATAGAAAGAAAGAAATATTAGAATAGAAGAAAACGAAGATCACAAACTCACAGCGGAACGAATAAAATATATTAGATCACATAAACTTTTGAAATACGAATCAGTAACTGTATATACATACCATCATCAGAGCACAACGGTTATCTCTGGAACAGTTATAAACACCTATTTCCAGATACATAAACAGTACACAGCGGAAATATGATAATCTATAGCTAACAGGTGAAGCCTCCTGCTTCGAGCTCCTCCAATTGAAACTGAAAAATCCCGACTACTTGACTGCCCGTACAAATTTGGGCTTCCAAGAGTTTAGGGAAAACAAAACAAAATAAACTCTAAGTCAGTCATGGGACTGGTGTGAGTAAACTCCAACCATTTGTTTAACTTTTAAAAATCCTTTCGAATGAAATGATAATCATAAGACCGATCCACACCTAAACACGGATGGTTTTTACCTTACGATGACCAAAAATATTTTGATATCAAATCCAGTGATATTATAATAATGTCTACAACAAATAAATAGAATCTAGCGAAACGCTTGCATCTCACGCTCTATATATAATATAAAATCTAAAACCGCAGGGCGCTTATTGGAGATTGGATTTCCAACATGACAAGGTATGGGACCACCTGCCGATAGTGTATCTCTAGAGACGAATACAATGGGTTCAACAAGAACATCTTGCAACCCGGCCCTCACATGACCGACCACTCATTTCGCTTCAGTGTATCGAATGTATATCACCAACGGTTTGGATCAGCAACCGTTTCCCGAAAGGGACAGCATCGATAGATTAAAGAAGCAATTGGAATTTCTCTAGATAGGTGATTACACATCCTAATGGGTGCAACCCACATAGCCATGCTGCCTGCCCGATTTTTTTCAAATTCCGGGTTGTGAGGCTAGAGGTTTAATTCCAGAACATCTGGCCACCCTTCACTTTGAATGCTACATCGTCAGATCCATCGGAAATCACTGATTGATTCCCACAAAAATACTCAGATTGTTAGGCTAAAGAAGATTCCCTTCTATGCCACCAACTGCGTACGTTTGAAGGAACCAACATACGTAATCCCTTTGGAAATACTCTGTCAGACACTCATCCATACAAGTTGTCCTGGGTCTGGAGAAACCGAAGGCACTATCCTGTTAATCCATCTTGGGCAATTTCTACCTACGATTAACAGAACAGCCCTTTCACTTTACTCCGTCTTCATAATCTCTTCAACATAAGTTGATTCATAACGTTTATATCAATACAGAGTGGTTTTTAGATATTCAATCTGATCTCGGTCTCTCTATATCGATAACGGAGGTATAAAATAAAAACTTTGATAGTCGGTGATTTAACTATCAAAGAAACATCCATACAATCAACAGTCCTATTTCCAAATGGAAATTCTACTGATCAACCATCAAACAACACCGGGATCCTTTTTAATTTAATTCCTTATTAAATTATCATTTCCAAATTCCAGTCTCTTAATTCTTCGTGGACCAATTCATTTCATTTCCTATATGCAGAAAATGTCTTTCCTTTGATTTGGGAAACATTGCAAATTAACGCGATGTTATAAAACATCGTTGTTTTAACTCAACCCACAAATCATTTATTAGCTAACCATTTTGCTTAACCCAGTTCACCATCGAACCTTAACCATTCCTCCATCAATCATGAAGTCAATCAAGTTGGGGTATAATTACCTCTGAGACCTTAACTGAACAACATTCTCAACTTTGAAACAGTCAAAGCTCACACTCTAAACAAACCATCGCTTACGCGACTCTCGGATTCAATTTAAGAAAACATTCCTTTGCAAAAAAATATTGATTATAACGGTAGCGTTACAATCATTGTTTCCAAATATTTGATTTATAAAACATTGCTTTTAACAACAGCGTTACAATCGCTGGGTAGTATTATAGAACATTTATTATAGCGTTAAGATCGCTACCAAACTGTTATTATAGCGGTAGTGTTTAAATTTGCTATCTAGATTTACCAAAACATTTATTATAACAACAGCGTTAAAATTATTGTTTAGATTTACAATACCTTATCATAACGGCAGCGATATAATCGCTGTTTGGATTTACAAAACATTTATTATAATCATTTCATTTCGATCACTTCATTGATTCTAAAAATCAATTCTATATTCTTGCCTTGATTAAATTCTCACATTTCATTACTTTGAAAACATTATCAAATTCTCGAATCTTTTGGATAAACAAATCACCTTTCACTGATATTCACCTTCACTTAATTTATCTTTCCTTAAGCAATTTTTTATTTAAACAAAACCCTTGGTTTTTACTTCTTTCCATATCATTCATATACGAAGCTGGATTTTTATTATAACAAATCCATTTATCCCATCTCAAAACTTAGATTTATTTGGTATAACGTAACATAGGTTCAATACCATCAACAAAGTCCATTAAGCCTTTTCCTTTATAAATTTTGAACATCTTCCTTCGATACCAAATACTTAACTAAATTATTAAGTAAATGTTTTATTTAAAACTATCATTCTATTAAGTTCAAATCTATTTTCAAATATTGGTTTCAAAACCGATTTTCACTTTCCCATATAAATTCATATTTGGATTTATATTTCAATGTATACAACGATAACTAATTTACTTACTTTATATGCTCGTTTAAAATCAACTTCTTTTTTTAGTAAACAAGTTTTCTACCTTTTAACTATATTCGAAATAACACTTCAGTTTTTGGGAAAAATATAATTTCTTTTTAACCCTCAAATTTCATTTTCTATTCGAGAATATTTTACGGTATTTAAATACCAAAATTATAGGGCCAGGTTAGCTCAAACACAACAAATTCAATCACTGACTATATATATCACACCACACATAAAAATCAAGGAAAAACAGTAATATAAACATTGAGGAACACAGTTGGGTCCCTCCAACCTGTTTCCCTGCATCCACATTTGTTAATCAACATCAATAATATTATTTCACATCAATATGAAATACCAGAACTAATAATCGATCAACAATGTAATCATGTCAACCAATTTTATCAACTATTCAACCAAGCAACCAACACACAGTATAAAATAAATTTAAAAACTCGTTTATTTAAAATATAAACGAGTCAGAGTTAGTGAGTTTACTCACCTTGTCTTGCGGTTGACGCATTTGCTTTTATTTTCGTTAAAATCAACATCGTTTGATTTTATCATGAAATTCCAGTAGCTCTGATTCATTCCATACTAACTCGTACACCTCGGCTTCGCGATTACGAACCCATCGGTTCTTGTTTCGGTTAATTCTGTTCACGTACGAACGACATGTGAATGTTACAAGATTTAATTGGATTATAAAATTAAACTAATAAATTAAAAACTAATTAATCCTAATTACCATAAATTATTCCGTAGTCTCATGAGTTCCAGTTAATCACACTCCACTCAACGGAATTCCTCATTCTTCCTGTTCACGATGAATGAATTACAATCATTCTGGATGTTAGGATTTAATTAATAAAAATATTAATCACTAACGATGATCATTAGTGTGTAATTACCTTTGTTACCCAATTATTAGACCTGATCAACGTAAGTAATCATCGGCAACCATTTTTTTTCTTTCTTCTGTTCTGAAACTTCGCGATGCCAGTACCACATCCGTAACACAATTCGAATCCTCCTTAATCACCCATCTTCCTTTTTGTTCCAACACAGTATTCGAACCGCAAGCTACAGGTACATGGCCACGTTTTCCACATTTTACGTTCTCCTAATCTCGAATCCAACCGCACGTCCCAACAAAACTCCATTGATACCCACATGAAATCACTGCAAACAAATACCAGACTTCTTTCTTCTTTGTAACCAAACAACGTCTCCTCCTACTACTCTAAATGCCGTGTATCTTATTTGTATCCCTTACTTCTCCTTCCACAGACCAACAATTTACACTTTGTAACCACCATACTTTAATATTCCTCCACTGATTGCACCAGTCTCCTTTAGCCAACAACAGAACCACAACAATCAAAACGGTGAACATAGTCCCCTCCGCACTCCAACAAACATCCACACAAATGGCCGAGACCCTCACCAAATCCAACGCCCTTGTAACACCCCGTGTATTCTATAACAGTGAGATTCACAAATTAAAGTATAACTAATTTCAAATCAAAGAATTAAGGGAAACGGGATACGCCATTACGTTCGTCTCGGAATTCTGCTTGAGATAGAGTCCGATTTTGCGTAAAACGGATATCGTATGAAAAAGATATGGACGGACGAAGTTGGGCGAAAAACCAGAAAACGGGTCAGAATGCACTGGCGCACTTGGGAAGTGCGCCAGAACAAAAATGAACTGGCGCACTTCTGAAGTGTGCCAGTGCATTTTTAGCCTGGCGCACCTGCCAAGTGCGCCCAGGTCAGAATGTACAGGCTGGTCAGGTCTTGGCTGGCCTGGTCTGTGTTTGGTCGATTTTCTGAGCCTTTCCTTGTCACTAGGGCTAGGTGTCAGCTCCTGATTGGCCTCTCCTTCAAACGAACGGCTATTATTGAATCGAGCTCCATCGACGGTCTAAATCAACTTGTAAACATTATAAAAAGGACCTAAGACCTAGCCTAAATCATACTATTTCATTTTAGCCTCAGGCCGCCGCCATTAAACCTAGAGCTCTGAATTAAAAATACAAGGAACAAAATTATAGAAGATGAAGGACGATTCTTGAAGGCTACAACTAGAAGCTACAAAAACTACGACACTTTAGACAACGAATTTGGGGCTATTTGATTTGGGATTTTTATTTGGATTATTTGCTTCATATTATAAGTTCTATGTTACTTTTTAGGCAAAAACGCTAAAACAATATGGACATTCCATGAATTGAAACCGGATTTAGGAACTATTGTTAATCCATGTTTATATTGTTTATCTTTGAATTATAATTTGGGGATATTGCTATGGCAACGTTGCAAGTTAAACTTGTCATGATTTTGATGTTGTTATGAGTCACTTGGGCTTAATTGTTTGGCAAGTTGGACTAATACATGTCCATGGAATCACTATGTTTATTGAAATCTTTATGTTGATTAAACCATGCCTATGATGCTAATTAAACCATGTCTATGACTGTTGATGGAACTATGCCTGTGATGTAATATACCTATAATGATTTAATGAAAAATTGGGAATTGCAAGGTTATGATGAAAAGTTGGAATCATTATGTTTATAATGATAGATGAGAATCATTATGTTAAAAATGCTAAATTGGAATCATTATGTTTATAATGTTAGTTGAGAATCATTATGTTAAAAATTCTAAATTGGAACCGTTATGTTTATAATGTTAGATGAGAATCATTATGTTAAAAATGCTAAAATGGAATCAATATGTTTATAATGTTAGCTGAGAATCATTATGTTAAAAATGCTAAGTTGGAACCATTATGTTTATAATGTTAGATGAGAATCATTATGTTAAAAATGCTAAATTGGAATCATTATGTCTATGAGAATCATTATGTTAAAAATGCTAGATTAGAACCCACTATACCTATTAGGATTACTATGCCTTTAATGTTTCATGTTTGTAATAAAATAATTATTATGCCCGCAATGATTATTATGCCTATGATGTAAAGTTGAAATCATCATGTTAAACTAAGTTGGAACCATTACTATGCCAAGTTATTATCATGCTAGTATTGAAACCATGTGATATGTTATAGCCTGTTTATTATGCAAGTGATGTTGGAATTGTCACATATGCCTATCACATGCTTGGTGTTATTCCCCTTTATCTCTTGAATTGTTTATTCTTGTGAACGAAGTACGTTTATATACGTTGGGGATACGATTGGGTAGAATAGGCAAAACTTGAATTAATTATACGCATAAACTGTGAAATTTGGCATAAGAAGAACATGAAATATGGCACGAAAACTTGACTTGAACATGCCATAACTTGTCCTTAAAACATGCCTTAGTTGGGCACGAAATTGACATATGAACATGCTATGTAAATAGCACAAAATCTGATAAGAACATGGGCATGACTTTAGAAAACAAGAAAGTGGCCAACTCGAGGTTGGGTTGAGTTTGTAGTGTAAATCTGCCCGGAACCGCCCGGCAAATCCAGTTGCTACAAACAATAGGATCCAATGTGGGTAGTTGGTCACATCGCGCTTGAAACCCGAGGTTGGGTTGAGTTCGTAGCGTAAACCTACCCGGAACCGCCCGGCAAATCCAGTGGCTACGAACAACAGAATCCAATGTGAGTGGTTCGGTGCATTAACGAATCAATTAATGCCAGTTAGGGTTAAGTCATGAACATGAAAAGACAACTTAACCAACTTGAACACGATTTGTAGGGCTAAGTCATGAACTTGAAAACGACAACACTTAGCCAACTTGACATGACACGTAGGCGGGTTAAGTCGCGAACTGAAATGACATACTTAACCATCTTGACATGACTAGACTGGAAATGGATTGAGTCACGAATTACATGACTTAATCTGTTAGGGGGGTTAGGTCACGAATTACATGACCTAATCTATTAGGCGAAACCCTAGACACGACCCCTTTCAGTAGTAACCCTCTAGATGTATCAAGGTAACCTGTGGCTAGGCCGGGTGGGGCATGATTACTGGGCTGATTGTAAGAGGTGAGCGACGGTAGTGGGGTACGCCAGTGTAGGTTCGGTGGACTACGGTCGTGCACGTATCCGGGGCAGACACTGGGTATTAGTAGATTTATCTGTGCATCTTGAATCGTGTTAGGGGTTGACACCCTAGTGCTGATACACCCGAAGGTGGACCCAGCACAGGTGACTACATTCGTGATTAGCCGTATGACACGGACACTTGACGAGCTAGAACTTGTAGGGAGCCAATCGAATAGATAAGCGTTCCGTAGGATCCCGTACTTGGGTCAGACCCCGTTTCAGGGTCATTTCATGATATTGGGCCATGGGATTTATTTCGTGATTAACTTGTGACCTAGGCTTAGTATACTAGTATAGTCGAGGCAACGAATCTTGAACATGCGATGCTTTATTTGACTTGTTTTGACTTATCATGATCACCTTAGTCTATCTTGTCCACCTTGACATCATTCTTGAGTTTAGTTCCAGTTCATACATGACAGGTTGTTTTAACCGTTTTTACACTGAAAGTCACTAGGACTTACTCAGTCTTTATGACTGACCCTTTTCGTTTCACCTCTTTTTCTTTCGTTCCCCCCCCCCCCCCCCCCAGGTTCTCAGGGAGGGAATACCGCAGCTTGACCAGTTTTCACATCCAGCTTGAAGAGAAAGAATGTATTGCTTGGATCTTTTCCGTTTTGGACTATGGCTTTGGACAGCAATTAGGGGACTTTTGCAGTTATTTATGTTTTCTTCATGCTTCTTTAAATAATGTAATCAAGACAGTTATGATTTTGGAAGTATTGTAAGACAATTATGGCATGGTTTGTGTAACACGTATTTTGATGAAATAAAAGTTGTTGTCTTCCGCTGTTCAAAAATATGTGTTATTATATCTGTCTTGTATATCTGTGACTTATACTTATAAACCTCCACCAAAATTAGGGCATTCCCATTGAGAGTGACCCTAATGGAGGTGGGGTGTTTCACTTGGTATCAGAGCATAGGTTTACCAGATAAGACAAAAAAATTTGAAAATTTATTTTCAAAAGAAAATTTAAAGAAGCATTTTTAAAAGATAAAATATTATTTTGTTTTAAAAAGGCAAAGTCCCCCAAAGCCATAGGTACTATCTCTTATCCTTCATTTTGAATCTATCCTTTTTGTTTCAGCATGTCCGAAGAACTTAACTTGCCAGAGGGTATACCAATACCTAGTTGGTTTAGACGATTCTTAGAAGCAAGGGCCACCCAGCCAGGTCATACCGTTCCTCCTCCCCCAACTGCAGGAAATCATCCAGCTGCAGCAGCACCTCTTCCTCCACCTCCTCCACGGGGAAACACTTTTGCTAAGATATGTAAAGATTTTAAAGCTATGGGAGGAAGGGATTTTCATGGAACTGAGTCCCTCGTGCCAGCTAGAAATTGGCTGAAAGAAACTAAGGACTTATTCATCATTTTTGAGGTAGAAGATAGGCAGAAGGTACAACTGGCAGTGTGGCTACTAAAAGGTGAGGCTTCCTACTGGTGAGAAGTTACTAATGCAGAAAGACCAGTGGAAACATGGGAGGACTTTAGGGCAAGGTTTGAGGCTAAATTTCTCTCAGAAGCTGAAAGGAGTTTGCAGTTGGAGATATTTTTTTTTCTTAAGCAAGGAAATATGACAGTCAAAGAGTACGTTAATCAGTTCGATGAGCTGGCTAGGTTCGGACTAGACCTAGTCAACACCCCGCACAAGAAGGCTCTCCGCTTTGTCAAGGGGTTGTATGTGCCATTACACAGTTTGGCCATGACCCATATACCCATGGGAGCTACGTATGAAAGGTTGGTGCAGATGGCATTGCTGAACGAAGAAGATAAGGGCAAGAAGGAGACAGAGGCAGAAAACTCTCAAGGGAAGAAAGAGGTCAAGCCCAACGATTCTCAAAATAAGAAGGTAGACTCCGAGAATGGAGGCAAGAACAACAACTCACGTGATAAAAGGAAATGCAATTACTATGGTACGGAAGGGCACATAGCCAAGGATTGTAGAAAGAGGAAGAGAAAGCAAGGTGAATGTTTTCATTGTGGGAAGACTGGACACATCACAAAGACTGCCCTAAGAAGCAGACCGGGCCTTCTGGCGGTACATCGTTAACTTCTCCTAGATGCTTTGTTTTATCTTGTTTCTCTCCTCGGTCCTATCTTGAGAACCATAGGTAGAATCTTTTTGGATGTAAACATGTAATTGAAACATGTTATGATTGCAAAATGGTTGCAAGTGGTCGCAAGTGGTTGCTCGTGGATGCATGAATACACATTAGGCACTAGATCGGCTTAGACACATTTTCATGTTGCATATGCATAAATATATTTATATTCGTATATGGTTGAAAGTTAATGTGTTGTCATATGGATGTTGCATGTGTATGAATGATTGTGCACTCATGTAGAACCATGAATAGGAGAATTTGCATACATAATGGATTCATGGCACTTACATAATTCGCATTAAGGAGGTCAACTGAATCAGTAGACCGCCTGATTTTTCATTAGATAAGTACATGTACACACACTTCGCATATGAACATGAAGCATTAGAAGTCTTTTAAGGACAATGGATACTCGTGTTTGATGGATGAGTAGATGGATGTTTGGATGTTAGGATGTACATTCTTCCTAAACTTGAAGATTTCGGGGACGAAATCCTTTTAAGTGGGGGAGAATGTAACAACCCCTGTATTCTATAACAGTGAGATTCAAAAATTAAAGTATAACTAATTTCAAATCAAAGAATTAAGGGAAACGGGATACGCCATTGCGTTTGTATCGGAATTCTTTTTGAGATAGAGTCCGAGTTTGCGTAAAACGGATATCGTATGAAGAAGATATGGACGGACGAAGTTAGACGAAAAACCAGAAAACGGGTCAGAATGCACTGGCGCACTTGGGAAGTGCACCAGAAAAAAAATGAACTGGCGCACTTGGGAAGTGCGCCAGTGCATTTTTAGCCTGGCGCACCTGCCAAGTGCGCCCAGGTCAGAATGTACAGGCTGGTCAGGTCTTGGCTGGCCTGGTCTGTGTTTGGTCGATTTTCTGAGCCTTGCCTTGTCACTAGGGCTAGGTGTCAGCTCCTGATTGGCCTCTCCTTCAAACGAACGGCTATTTTTGAATCAAGCTCCATCGACGGTCTAAATCAACTTGCAAACATTATAAAAAGGACCTAAGACCTAGCCTAAATCATACTATTTCATTTTAGCCTCAGGCCGCCGCCATTAAACCTAGAGCTCTGAATTAAAAATCCAAGGAACAAAATTATAGAAGATGAAGGACGATTCTTGAAGGCTACAACTAGAAGCTACAACAACTACGACGCTTTAGACAACGAATTTGGGGCTATTTGATTTGGGATTTTTGTTTGGATTATTTGCTTCATATTGTAAGTTCTATGTTACTTTTTAGGCAAAAACGCTAAAACAATATGGACATGCCATGAATTGAAACCGGATTTAGGAACTATTGTTAATCCATGTTTATATTGTTTATCTTTGAATTATAATTTGGGGATATTGCTATGGCAACGTTGCAAGTTAAACTTGTCATGATTTTGATGTTGTTATGAGTCACTTGGGCTTAATTGTTTGGCAAGTTGGACTAATACATGTCCATGGAATCACTATGTTTATTGAAATCTTTATGTGGATTAAACCATGCCTATGAAGCTAATTTAACCATGTCTATGACTGTTGATGGAACTATGCCTATGATGTAATATACCTATAATGATTTAATGAAAAATTGGGAATTGCTAGGTTATGATGAAAAGTTGGAATCATTATGTTTATAATGTTAGATGAGAATCATTATGTTAAAAATGCTAAATTGGAATCATTATGTTTATAATGTTAGTTCAGAATCATTATGTTAAAAATGCTAAATTGGAACCATTAGGTTTATAATGTTAGATGAGAATCATTATGTTAAAAATGCTAAATTGGAATCATTATGTTTATAATGTTAGTTGAGAATCATTATGTTAAAAATGCTAAGTTGGAACCATTATGTTTATAATGTTAGATGAGAATCATTATGTTAAAAATGATAAATTGGAATCTTTATGTTTATGAGAATCATTATGTTAAAAATGCTAAATTGGAATCCACTATGCCTATTAGGATTACTATGCCTTTAATGTTTCATGTTTGTAATAAAATAATTATTATGCCCGCAATGATTATTATGCCTATGATGTAAAGTTGAAATCATCATGTTAAACTAAGTTGGAACCATTACTATGCCAAGTCATTATCATGCTAGTATTGAAACCATGTGATATGTTATGGCCTGTTTATTATGCAAGTGATGTTGGAATTGTCACATATGCCTATCACATGTTTGGTGTTATTCCCCTTTATCACTTGAATTGTTTATGCTTGTGAACGAAGTACGTTTATATACGTTGGGGATACGATTGGGTAGAATAGGCAAAACTTGAATTAATTATACGCATAAACTGTGAAATTTGGCATAAGTAGAACATGAAATATGGCACGAAAACTTGACTTGAACATGCCATAACTTGACCTTAAAACATGCCTTAGTTGGGCACGAAATTGACATATGAACATGCTATGGAAATAGCACAAAATCTGATAAGAACATGGGCATGACTTTAGAAAACAAGAAAGTGGCCAACTCGAGGTTAGGTTGAGTTTGTAGTGTAAATTTGCCCGGAACCGCCCGGCAAATCCAGTTGCTACAAACAATAGGATCCAATGTGGGTGGTTGGTCACATCGCGCTTGAAACCCGAGGTTGGGTTGAGTTCGTAGCGTAAACCTGCCCGGAACCGCCCGGCAAATCCAGTGACTACGAACAACAGGATCCAATGTGAGTAGTTCGGTGCATTAACGAATCAATTAATGCCAATTAGGGTTAAGTCATGAACATGAAAAGACAACTTAACCAACTTGAATACGATTTGTAGGGCTAAGTCATGAACTTGAAAACGACAACACTTAGCCAACTTGACATGACACGTAGGCGGGTTAAGTCGCGAACTGAAATGACATACTTAACCATCTTGACATGACTAGACTGGAAAAGGATTAAGTCACGAATTACATGACTTAATCTGTTAGGCGGGTTAGGTCACGAATTACATGACCTAATCTATTAGGCGAAACCCTAGACACGACCCCTTTCAGCAGTAACCCTCTAGATGTATCAAGGTACCCTGGGACTAGGCCGGGTTGGGCACGATTACTGGGCTGATTGTAAGAGGTGAACGACGGCAGTGGGGTACGCCAATGTATGTTCGGTGGACTACGGTCGTGCACGTATCCGGGGCAGACACTGGGTATCAGTAGATTTATCTGTGCATCTTGAATCGTGTCAGGGGTTGACACCCTAGGGCTGATACACCCGAAGGTGGACCCATCACAGGTGACTACATTCGTGATTAGCCGTATGACACGGACACTTGACGAGCTAGAACTTGTAGGGAGCCGATCGACTAGATAAGCGTTCCGTAGGACCCCGTACTTGGGTCAGACCCCGTTTCAGGGTCATTTCATGATATTGGGCCATGGGATTTATTTCGTGATTAACTTGTGACCTAGGCTTAGTATACTAGTACAGTCGAGGCAACGAATCTTGAACATGCGATGCTTTATTTGACTTGTCTTGACTTATCATGATCACCTTAGTCTATCTTGTCCACCTTGACATCATTCTTGAGTTTAGTTCCAGTTCATACATGACATGTTGTTTTAACTGTTTTTACACTGAAAGTCACTAGGACTTACTCAGTCTTTATGACTGACCCTTTTCCTTTCGCCTCTTTTTCTTTCGTTCCCCCCCCCCCCCCAGGTTCTCAGGGAGGGAATACCGCAGCTTGACCAGTTTTCACATCCAGCTTGAAGAGAAAGAATGTATTGCTTGGATCTTTTCCATTTTGGATTATGGCTTTGGACAACAATTAGGGGACTTTAGCAGTTTATTTATGTTTTCTTCATGCTTCTTTAAATAATGTAATCAAGACAGTTATGATTTTGGAAGTATTGTAAGACAATTATGGCCTGGTTTGTGTAACACGTATTTTGATGAAATAAAAGTTGTTGTCTTCCGCTGTTCAAAAATATGTGTTATTATATCTGTCTTGTATATCTGTGACTTATACTTATAAAGCTCCACCAAAATTAGGGCATTCCCCTTGAGAGTGACCCTAACGGAGGTGGGGTGTTTCAGCCCTCCAGTCCTTCTCTTATTCACAGTGCTTACTCCTTTCATATTAAACGACTTCCAATTCTGAAAAATCCACTTGAACACAAAATCCACTTGAACGCCAACAACTATCACACAAAATCTAAGTCACCCCACTGTTAACCCTCCCTGGAGCCATCCAGAGACCAGATCTGTTCATCACCACGCACCCAAGCATCAACGGCCATCCCACAGTTCACAAAATCGAAAACCCCAATGATCTTCCCATCACTCAAATTTCCCTTCCATCATCAAGTTATGCCACTCGCGCCCTTCTGCCAATCGGAACGCAGAAAAATCTGTTGCCTCCACACAGTATTGCATCAAATAATTCCACAGATTTCCCCTAAATTTGAGCAATAGTTCAGTTTTTACCCCACAAACCCAAGTATGACATTTGATTTCGCGAATTTGGGTTTAAATCTTCTTAAATAATTTACCCCAGGCTACCGTACTAAACTCGAGCACCAAATGCAGCATGCGAACCCATCATAACGTGCGTAGAGTAGAAGAACAACTCGCTAGGTTGAAGAAGTGCCTTACTGTGTGTTTGGTTTGTTTCGAATGAAAAAATTTAAGGCGCGGTTTTTGAATTACTAAAGGAGACAAGAATGGCAAGCACTGAATTTGGGTGTTTAGGGATTTAATTGTTTGGAAAAATGGGATGATATATTATAAAATTTGATTTTTCTTCGTTTGTTTTTCTTTGGTAGATTTTCGTTGCTGAAAGAAAACGAAAACAGAAAGGAATAGTTTGGGAAATTAGGGATTGAGGGTCATCACAATTTATAGAAGAGGAATAATAATTTATTATATTATTTTATATTATACGAAACTTAGCGGTAAAGTATCAAGTAAAACTAACCACAGTCGACTTCTGTCTACTGATAAAAAAGCTAATCTTGGTGTAAAAAGCTAATCCGGACCCAATGGGACAAGTTTCGTCGAATTCCGACATCGTTTGAAAAAAAATTCCTTTATAAAACAAGAAATAAACACGCATTTAAAATTTTCACGATCACCAGATAAATCAAATCAACTTGAAACTTTGATATCCTACAATAATTAATCAATACGAACCCAACGACACCAGTTTCGTCGCATTCTGAGACTGTTTCCCCGGTAGGCAATTTTTACACGTACCGCAATGCCATTCGGAACACCAAATTTGCCGGTCTCTAAAAATAACAAACTATATACATATCCTGACTCTAATCGACGATACGAACTCAACGGGACTGGTTTCGTAGCCTAATTCGATCGTCTGCTCAATTTACACTCAAATAAGCCATTATTAAATTAATTACGCGTTATAGAAAATGAACGGACGTTTATGGTTACCGTGGTCACATACAACATCGGTTTGCCATGCAATTCAACACCGTACAGTAATTTAACGTTACGGTCCCAACGAAACTGATTTCGTCGAAATCCAAGATCGTTTGCAAAATGACCATTTTAAAGGCCGATATTTAAATAACGATTTCCACAACGATTATTTCAAATTTTATTTTGACCATAAGTTACTATTTTTAACACGAAATCTGAATTTTTCTCTTTCATATGAAAATTATCGTCAATACGGTTCCAACGTTTCTTGTTTCACAGAAATCCGACTTATAACGAATTCTGTATATTCATTTAAAGTTCGAATCGCCAAATTACGAACTACCGCCCCGTTACGAGCACGTTTTAAATATAATTATAAATTATACGTTTAAATATCATTTTATTAAATAAATTCCTATATTTAACTTAAATAAAATATTTAAACCAATTTAAATATTCAGAATTCAACGGCTGAAAATCCGGGTCATTACATTCCTTCCCCCTTAAAATAATTTCGTCCTCGAAATTGCTAAGTTAGGAAAAGATGCTACATACCCTATTAACTAGGTCCAAAATCCTTTTTATTTACTTCTCAACTTCAGTTTAACTAGACCAATTTATTTCAATCAAAATATTAGTTTATTCTTACTAACGAAAATTTTCAAAAATTCTGAAAATTTTCTAACACTTTAAATTCTGAAAAATTTCGGCAGCATCTCCTCTGCACGGCTCAATCGGTACCATCACAACTCGCCTTTCTAGGCCTTCTCCAATTCAAAAGATAATCAAAAAGCCAAGCGGCTAGCCCCATAGGCTCATAAAATCATCAAACCCAAGTAATATTATAAACATGTACCTTTTTGTCGGACATCCAACTCTATACCTTTCACTTGCTTCCTTACAGTACCTGCTCAACCTATGTATGTATTTCCAATCGGTTTCAAATCAATTCAACCTTTGGTCTTTAGCTTTTCTAATCAACTTTCGATTAGTTCACTTCCATCTTATCAATTCAACTGAGTTCTATTTCTAACAATCCACCCTTTTATTCTGCTTGGGTTCTATTCCATCACAGTTTAACAACATCAAATGTATATTCAATTTGTTTATACATAGGTCGAATTTATATTAATATTTCGAATCACACATTTCTCTTTATTTAATTTTATTTGGAATTATTTATAATTTAATCCAATGTTATTTAACTTAAATTTCCATTCGTTTTATTCTCTTCTACCATTTTAATTTATTTAACTTACACAAGTTAAACTTTAATTTCAGGATTCAAATTCCCGGGTTTTATTTCAAATCAGTTTGAAATCATATACATTTATACACATATATTTATAATCAACTCGATTCAAAACATTTGAATTTCTAAATCATCATTTCCTTTCCAAACAAAATTTTCCAATCCCAAATTACTATGGTAGCAATTCATCACACAGAAACTTGAAAATGAATACCGATAATGTTGCGACCCATTATCAGTACTATTTTCTCGCCCCTGAAGTGATTTCAGTGCTTATTAACTTTTAAAATCCATTCAAAATCATCCTTACTCAAAAATTCCTTTAAAAAATGCTATATTATCTTATAATATTTCAGAAAATATTTTCAAGACACCCAGAATTTAAATTCCAATTCTAGTTTGAACTTAATCTTGATTTATCTCATTTGTATACCTTATCCGTATACAAAGTATATAACCATTTCAATATTTCAAAATTCCATTTGATTGTAATAACAATCAACACATTCATATATAATAATTCAGAAATTTTTTCTTTTATAGCCAAATAATTTTTTGGCAAAATTATTTTGTTCACCCATTTTAAATCAATAATGCGTCGAATTGTTCTGTTCGAGAGTTTAGAAACACCTATCGATACAGTTGTACATCCTGTATCGACCAGAATTCATAAACCACTCAACAAACCAGCCAACACAATATAAAACAATTTTCATATCAAATCTACAAATACGCGCTCATATATATACACTCAAACTCAATCTAGGGTACTACTAACCCCATCTTTATTGAGTCACGCCACAGAGCCAAGGTTATCACTCAACCTTTAGCTCTGATACCAAATGTAATGACCCGAATTTCCGTACTCTCTGAGTCGACTAATAACACAGCACGTCCAACCCAAATCGCACAGAAACACGAATCATTATTAGAAAGAAGTTAAAGGATGATAAATAGAAAGAAAGAAATATTAGAATAGAAGAAAATGAAGATCACAAACTCACAGCGGACCGAATAAAATATATTAGATCACATAAACTTTTGAAATACGAATCAGTAACTGTATATACATACCATCATCAGAGCACAACGGTTATCTCTGGAACAGTTATAAACACCTGTTTCAAGATACATAAACAGTACACAGCGCAAATATGATAGTCTATAGCTAACAGGTGAAGCCTCCTGATTCGAGCTCCTCCAAGTGAATCTGAAAAATCCCGACTACTTGACTGCCCGTACAAATTTGGGCACCCAAGAGTTTAGGGAAAACAAAAATAAAAATAAACTTTGGGTCAGTCATGGGACTGGTGTGTGTAAACACCAACCATTTGTTTAACTTTTAAAAATCCTTTTGAAATAAATGATAATCGTAAGACCGATCCACACCTAAACACGGATGGTTTTTACCTTACGATGACCAAAAATATTTTGATATCAAATCCAGTGATATTATAATAATTTCTACATCAAATAAATAGAATCTAGCGGAACACTTGCATCTCACGCTCCATATATAATATAAAATCGAAAACCGCAGGGCGCTTATTGGAGATTGGATTTCCAACATGACAAGGTATGGGACCACCTGCCGATAGTGTATCTCTAGAGACGAATACACTGGGTTCAACAAGAACGCCTTGCAACCCGGCCCTCATATGACCGACCACTCATTTCGCTTGAGTGTATCGAATGTATATCACCAACGGTTAGGATCAGCAACCGTTTCCCGAAAGGGACAGCATCGATAGATTAAAGAAGTAATTGGAATTTCTCTAGATAGGTGATTATACATCCTAATGGGTGCGACTCACATAGCCATGCTGCCTGCCCGATTTTTGTCAAATTCCGGGTTGTGAGGCTAGAGGTTTAATTCCAGAACATCTGACCACCCTTCACTTTGAATGCCACATCGTCAGATCCATCGGAAATCACTAAATGATTCCCACAAAAATACTCAGATTGTTAGGCTAAAGAAGTTTCCCTTCTATGCCACTAGCTTCGTACGTTTGAAGGAACCAACGTACGTAATCCCTTTGGAAATACTCTGTCAGACACTCGTCCATACAAGTTGTCCTGGGTCTGGACAAACCGAAGGCACTATCCTGTTAATCCATCATGGGCAATTTCTACCTAGGATTAACAGAACAGCCCTTGCACTTTACTCCGTCTTCATAATGTCTTCAACATAAGTTGATTCATAACGTTTATATCAATACAGAGTGGTTTTCAGATATTCAATCTGATCCCGGTCTCTCTATATCGATAACGGAGGTATAAAATAAAAACTTTGATAGTCGGTGATTTAACTGTCAAAGAAACATCCATACAATCAATAGTCCTGTTTCCAAATGGAAATTCTACCGATCAACCATCAAAAAACACCGGGCCCATTTTTAATTTAATTCCTTATTAAATTATCATTTCCAAATTCCAGTCTCTTAATTCTTCGTTGACCCATTCATTTCATTTCCTATATGCAGAAAATGTCTTTCCTTTGATTAGGAAAACATTGCAAATTAACGCGATATTATAAAACATCGTTGTTTTAACTCAACCCACAAATCATTTATTAGCTAACCATATTGCTTAACCCAGTTCACCATCGAACCTTAACCATTCCTCCATCGATCATGAAGTCAATCAAGTTGGGGTATAATTAACTCTGAGACCTTAACTGAACAACATTCTCAACTTTGAAACAGTCAAAGCTCACACTCTAAACAAACCATCGCTTACGCGACTCTCGGATTCAATTTAAGAACACATTCCTTTGCAGAAGAATATTGATTATAACGGTAGCGTTACGATCGTTGTTTCCAAATATTTGATTTATAAAACATTGCTTTTAACAACAGTGTTACAAGCACTGTGTAGTATTATAGAACATTTATTATAGCGTTAAGATCGCTACCAAACAGTTATTATAGCGGCAGCGTTAAAATTTGCTATCGAGATTTACCAAAGCATTTATTATAACAACAGCGTTAAAATCGTTGGTTAGATTTACAATACCTTATCATAACGGCAGCGCTATAATCGCTGTTTGGATTTACAAAACATTTATTATAATCATTTCATTTAGATCACTCCATTGATTCTAAAAATCAATTCTATATTCTTGCCTCGATTAACCTCTCACATTTCATTACTTTGAAAACATTATCAAATTCTCGAATCTTTTAGATAAACAAAACTTCTTTCATTGATATTCACCTTCACTTAATCTATCTTTTCTTAAGTAATTTTTTATTTAAACAAAACCCTTGGTTTTTACTTCTTTCCATATCATTCATATACGAAGCTGGATTTTTATTATAACAAATCCATTTACCCCATCTCAAAACTTAGATTTATTTGGTATAACATAACTTTGGTTTAATACCATCAACAAAGTCCATTAAGCCTTTTCCTTTATAAATTTCGAACATCTTCCTTCGATACCAAATACTTTACTTAACTAAATTATTAAGTAAATGTTTTATTTAAAACTATCATTCTATTAAGTTCAAATCTATTTTCAAATATTGGTCTCAAAACCGATTTTCACTTTCCCATATAAATTCATATTTGGATTTATATTTCAATGTATACAACGATAACTAATTTACTTACTTTATATGCTCGTTTAAAATCAACTTCTTGTTTTAGTAAACAAGTTTTGTACCTTTTAACTATATTCGAAATAACACTTCAGTTTTTGGGAAAAATATAATTTCTTTTTAACCCTCAAATTTCATTTTCTATTCGAGAATAGTTTACGGTATTTGAATACCATAATTCTAGGGCCAGGTTAGCTCAAACACAACAAAGTCAACCACTGACTATATATATCACACCACACATAAAAATCAAGGAAAAACAGTAATATAAACATTGAGGAACCCAGTTGGGTCCCTCCAACCTGTTTCCCTGCATCCACAGATGTTAATCAACATCAATAATATTATTCCACATCAATATGAAATACCAGAACTAATAATCGATCAACGATGTAATCATGTCAAACAATTTTATCAACTATTCAACCAAGCAACCATCACACAGTATAAAATAAATTTAAAAACTCGTTTATTTAAAATATAAACGAGTCAGAGTTAGTGAGTTTACTCACCTTGTCTTGTGGTTGACGCATTTGCTTTTATTTTCGTTAAAATCAACATCGTTTGATTTTATCATGAAATTCCAGTAGCTCTGATTCATTCCATACTAACTCGTACACCTCGGCTTCGCGATTACGAACCCATCGATTCTTATTTCGGTTAATTCTGTTCACGTATGAACGACATGTGAATGTTACAAGATTTAATTGGATTATAAAATTAAACTAATAAATTAAAAACTAATTAATCCTAATTACCATAAATTATTCCGTAGTCTCATGAGTTCCAGTTAACCACACTCCACTCAACGGAATTCTTCTTTCTTCCTATTCACGATGAATGAATTACAATCATTCTGGATGTTAGAATTTAATTAATAAAAATATTAATTAATAACGATGATCATTAGTGTGTAATTACCTTTGTTACCTAATTATTAGACCTGATCAACGTAAGTAATCATCAGACAACCATTCTGTTCTGAAACTTCGCGATGCCAGTACCACGTCCGCAACACAATTCGAATCCTCCTTAATCACCCATCTTCATTTTTGTTCCAACACAGTATTCGAACTGCAAGCTACAGGTACATGGCCATGTTTTCGACATTTTACGTTCTCCTAATCTCGAATCCAACCGCACGTCCCAACAAAACTCCATTCATACCCACATGAAATCACTTCAAACAAATACCAGACTTCTTTCTTCTTTGTGACCAAACAACGTCTCCTCCTACTACTCTAAATGCCGTGTATCTTGTTTGTATCCCTTACTTCTCCTTCTACAGACCAACAATTTACACTTCGTCACCACCATACTTTAATATTCCTCCACTGATTGCACCAGTCTCCTTTAGCCAACAACAGATCCACAACAATCAAAACGGTGAACATGGTCCCCTCCTCACTCCAACAAACGTCCACACAAATGGCCGAGACCCTCACCAAATCCAACGCCCTCCAGTTCTTCTCTTATTCACAGTGCTTACTCCTTTCATACTAAACCACTCCCAATTCTGAAAAATCCACTTGAACACAAAATCCACTTGAACGCCAACAACTATCACACAAAATCTAAGTCACCCCACTATTAACCTACCCTGAAGCCATCCAGAGACCAGATCCGTTCATCATCACGCACCCAAGCATCAACGGCCATCCCACAGTTCACAAAATCGAAAACCCGAATGATCTTCCCATCCCTCAAACTTCCATTCGATCACCAAGTTATGCCACTCGCGCCCTTCTGCCAATCGCAATGCAGAAAAATCCGTTGCCTCCACACAGTATTGCGTCAAATAATTCCACAGATTTTCTCTAAATTTGAGCAATAGTTCAGTTTTTACCCCACAAACCCAAGTATGACATTTGATTTCGCGAATTTGGGTTTAAATCTTCTTAAATAATTTACCCCAAGCTGCTGTACAAAACTCGAGCACCAAATGCAGCATGCGAACCCATCATAACGTACATAGAGTAGAAGAGCAACTCGCGAGGTTGAAGAAGTGCCTTACTGTGTCTTTGGTTTGTTTCGAATGAAGAAATTTAAGGTGCGGTTTTTGAATTACTAAAGGAGACGAGAATGGAAAGCACTGAATTTGGGTGTTTAGGGATTTAATTGTTTGGGAAAATGGGATGATATATTATAAAATTTGATTTTTCTTCGTTCGTTTTTCTTTGGTAGATTTTCGTTGCTGAAAGAAAACGAAAACAAAAAGGAATAGTTTGGGAAATTAGGGATTGAGGGTCATCACAATTTATAGAAGAGGAATAGAATAATTTATTATATTATTTTATATTATACGAAACTTAGCGGTGAAGTATTAAGTAAAACTAACCACAGTCGACTTCTGTCTACTGATAAAAAAGCTAATCTTGGTGTAAAAAGGTAATCCAGACCCAATGGGACAAGTTTCGTCGAATTCCGACATCGTTTGAAAAAAATTCCTTTATAAAACCAGAAATAAACACGCATTTAAATTTTTCACGATCACCAGGTAAATCAAATCAACTTGAAACTTTGATATCCTAAAATAATTAATCAATACGAACCCAACGGCACCAGTTTCGTCGCATTCTGAGACTGTTTCCCCGGTAGGCTATTTTTACACGTACCGCAATGCCATTCGGAACACTAAATTTGCCGGTCTCTAAAAATAACAAACTATGTACATATCCTGACTCTAATCGATGATACAAACTCAACGGGACTGGTTTCGTGGTCTAATTCGATCGTCTGCTCAAGTTACACTCAAATAACCCTTTATTAAATTAATTACGCGTTATAGAAAATGAACGGACGTTTATGGTTACCGTGGTCACATACGACATCGGTTTGCCATGCAATTCAACACCGTACAATAATTTAATGTTACGGTCCCAACGAAACTGATTTCGTTGAAATCCAAGATCGTTTGCAAAATGACCATTTTTAAAGGCCGATATTTAAATAACGATTTCCACAACGATTATTTCAAATTTTGCTTTGACCATAACTTACTATTTTTAACACGAAATCTGAATTTTCTCTTTCATATGAAAATTATCATCAATATGGTTCCAACGTTTCTTGTTTCCCAGAAATCCGACTTATAACGAATTATGTATATTTATTTAAATTTCGAATCGCCAAATTACGAACTGCCGCACCGTTACGAGCTCGTTTTAAATATAATTATAAATTATACGTTTAAATATCGTTTTATTAAATAAATTCCTATATTTAATTCAAATAAAATATTTAAACCAATTTAAATATTCAGAATTCAACGGCTGAAAATCCGGGTCGTTACATTCCTTCCCACTTAAAATAATTTCGTCCTCGAAATTGCTAAGTTAGGAAAAGATGCTACATACCCTATTTACTAGGTCCAAAATCCTTTTTATTAACTTCTTAACTTCAGTTTAACTGGACCAATTTATTTCAATTAAAATATTAATTTATTCTTACTAAAGAAAATTTTCAAAAATTCTGAAAATTTCCTAACACTTTAAATTCTGAAAAATTTCGGCGACATCTCCTCTGCACGGCTCAATCGGTACCACCACTACTCGCCTTTCTAGGCCTTCTCCAATTCAAAAGATAATCAAAAAGCCAAGCGGCTAGCCCCATAGGCTCATAAAATCATCAAACCCAAGTAATATTGTAAACATGTACCTTTTTGTCGGACATCCAACTCTATACCTTTCACTTGCTTCCATACAGTACCTGCTCAACCTATGTATGTATTTCCAATCAGTTTCAAATCAATTCAACCTTTGGTCTTTAACTTTTCTAATTAACTTTCGATTAGTTCACTTCCATCTTATCAATTCAACTGAGTTCTATTTCCAACAATCCACCCTCTTATTTTTCTTGGGTTCAATTCCATCACAGTTTAACAACATCAAATGTATATTCAATTTGTTTATACATAGGTCGAATTCATATTAATATTTTGAATCACACATTTCTCTTTATTTAATTTTATTCAGAATTATTTCTAATTCAATCCAATGTTATTTAACTTAAATTTCCATTCGTTTTATTCTCTTTTACCATTTCAGTTTATTTAACTTACACAAGTTAAACTTTAATTTCAGGATTCAAATTCCCGGGTTTTATTTCAAATCAGTTTGAAATCATATACATTTATACACATATATTTATAATCAACTCAATTCAAAACATTTGAATTTCTAAATCATCATTTCCTTTCCAAACAAAATTTTCCATTCCCAAATTACTATGGTAGCAATACATCACACAGAAACTTGAAAATGAATACCGATAATGTCGCGACCCATTATCAGTACTATTTTCTCGCCCCTGAAGTGATTTCAGTGCTTAATCACTTTTAAAATCCATTCAAAATCATCCTTACTCAAAAATTCCTTTAAAACAATGCTATATTATCTTATAATATTTCAAAAAATATTTTCAAGACACCCAGAATTTAAATTCCAATTCTAGTTTGAACTTAATCTTGATTTATCTCATTTGTATACCTTATCCGTATACAAAGTATATAACCATTTCAATATTTCAAAATTCCATTTGATTGTAATAACAATCAACACATTCATATATAATAATTCAGAATTTTTTTCTTTTATAGCAAAATAATTTTTGGGCAAAATTATTTTATTCACCCATTTTAAATCAATAATGCATCGAATTGTTCTGTTCGAGAGTTTAGAAACACCTATCGATACAGTTGTACATCCTGTATCGACCAAAATTCATAAACCACTCAACAAACCAGCCAACACAATATAAAACAATTTTCATATCAAATCTACAAATACGCGCTCATATATATACACTCAAACTCAATCTAGGGTACTACTAACCCCACCTTTATTGAGTCACGCCACAGAGCCAAGGTTATCACTCAACCTTCAGCTCTGATACCAAATGTAATGACCCGAATTTCTGTACTCTCTGAGTCGACTAATAACACATCACGTCCAACCCAAATCGCACAGAAACACGAATCATTATTAGAAAGAAGTTAGAGGATGAGAAATAGAAAGAAAGAAATATTAGAATAGAAGAAAACGAAGATCACAAACTCACAGCGGAACGAATAAAATATATTAGATCACATAAACTTTTGAAATACGAATCAGTAACTGCATATACATACCATCATCAGAGTACAACGGTTATCTCTGGAACAATTATAAACACCTGTTTCCAGATACATAAACAGTACACAGCGCAAATATGATAGTCGATAGCTAATAAGTGAAGCCTCCTGCTTCGAGCTCCTCCAAGTGAATCTAAAAAATCCCAACTACTTGATTGCCCGTACAAATTTGGGCACCCAAGAGTTTAGGGAAAACAAAACAAAATAAACTCTGGGTCAGTCATGGGACTGGTGTGAGTAAACTCCAACCATTTGTTTAACTTTTAAAAATCCTTTCGAAAGAAATGTTAATCGTAAGACCAATCCACACCTAAACACGGATGGTTTTTACCTTACGATGACGAAAAATATTTTGATATCAAATCCAGTGATATTATAATAATGTCTACATCAAATAAATAGAATCTAGGGAACGCTTGCATCTCACGCTCCATATATAATATAAAATAGAAAACCGCAGGGCGCTTATTAGAGATTGGATTTCAAACATGAAAAGGTATGGGACCACCTGCAGACAGTGTATCTCTAGAGACGAATACACTGGGTTCAACAAGAACGTCTTGCAACCCGGCCCTCACATGACCGACCACTCATTTCGCTTGAGTGTATCGAATGTATATCACCAACGGTTGGGATCAGCAATTGTTTCCCAAAAGGGACAACATCGATAGATTAAAGAAGCAATTGGAATTTCTCTAGATAGGTGATTACACATCCTAATGGGTGCGACCCACATAGCCATGCTGCCTTCCCAATTTTTGTCAAATTCCGGGTTATGAGGCTAGAGGTTTAATTCCAGAAAATCTGGCCACCCTTCACTTTGAATGCCACATCGTCAGATCCATCGGAAATCACTAATTGATTCCCAAAAAAATACTCAGATTGTTAGGCTAATGAAGTTTCCCTTCTATGCCACCAACTTCGTACGTTTGAAGGAACCAATGTACGTAATCCCTTTGGAAATACTCTGTCAGACACTCGTCCATACAAGTTGTCCTGTGTCTGGACAAACCGAAGGCACTATCCTGTTAATCCATCTTGGGCAATTTCTACCTAGGATTGATAGAACAGCCCTTGCACTTTACTCCGTCTTCATAATCTCTTCAACATAAGTTGATTCATAACGGTTATATCAATACAGAGTGGTTTTCAGATATTCAATCTGATCTCGGTCTCTCCATATCGATAACGGAGGTATAAAATAAAAACATTGATAGTCGGTGATTTAACTATCAAATAAACATTCATACAATCAACAGTCCTATTTCCAAATGGAAATTCTACCGATCAACCATCAAACAACACAGGGCCCCTTTTTAATTTAATTCCTTATTAAATTATCATTTCCAAATTCCTGTCTCTTAATTCTTCGTTGGCCAATTCATTTCATTTCCTATATGCAGAAAATGTCTTTCCTTTGATTTAGGAAAACATTGCAAATTAACGCGATGTTATAAAACATCGTTGTTTTAACTCAACCCACAAATCATTTATTAGCTAACCATATTACTTAACCCAGTTCACCATCGAACCTTAACCATTCCACCATCGATCATGAAGTCAATCAAGTTGGGGTATAATTACCTCTCAGACCTTAACTGAACAACATTCTCAACTTTGGAACAGTCAAAGCTCACACTCTAAACAAACCATCGCTTACGCGACTCTCGGATTCAATCTAAGAACACATTCCTTTGCAGAAAAATATTGATTATAACGGTAGTGTTACAATCGTTGTTTCCAAATATTTGATTTATAAAACATTGCTTTTAACAACAGCGTTACAATCGTTGTGTTGTATTATAGAACATTTATTATAGCGTTAAGATCGCTACTAAACAGTTATTATAGCGACAACGTTAAAATTTGCTATCTAGATTTACCAAAACATTTATTATAACAACAGCGTTAAAATAGTTGTTTAGATTTACAATACCTTATCATAATGGAAGCGTTATAATCGCTGTTTTGATTTACAAAACATTTATTATAATCATTTCATTTAGATCACTCCATTGATTCTAAAAATCAATTCTATATTCTTGCCTCGACTAACCTCTCTCATTTCATTACTTTGAAAAAATTATCAAATTCTCGAATCTTTTGGATAAACAAAACTCCTTTCATTGATATTCACCTTCACTTAATATATCTTTTCTTAAGTAATTTTTTTATTTAAACAAAACCCTTGGTTTTTACTTCTTTCCATATCATTCATATACGAAGCTGTATTTTTATTATAACAAATCCATTTATCCCATCTCAAAACTTAGATTTATTTTGTATAACGTAACTTAGGTTTAATACCATCAACAAAGTCCATTAAGACCTTTCCTTTATAAATTTGGAACATCTTCCTTCGATACCAAATACTTTACTTAACTAAATTATTAAGTAAATGTTTTATTTAAAACTATCATTCTATTAAGTTCAAATGTATTTTCAAATATTAGTCACAAAACTGATTTTCACTTTCCCATATAAATTCATTTTTGGATTTATATTTCATTGTATACAACGATAACTAATTTACTTACTTTATATTCTCGTTTAATATCAACTTCTTGTTTTAGTAAACAAGTTTTCTACCTTTTAACTATATTCGAAATAACACTTCGGTTTTTTGGGAAAATATAATTTCTTTTTAACCCTCAAATTTATTCGAGAATATTTTACGGTATTTAAATACCAAAATTCTAGGGCCAGGGTAGCTCAAACACAAAGAAGTAAATCACTGACTATATGTATCACACCACACATAAAAATCAAGGAAAAACAGTAATATAAACATTGAGGAACCCAGTTGGGTCCCTCCAACCTGTTTCCATGCATCCACAGATGTTAATCAACATCAATAATATTATTTCACATCAATATGAAATACCAGAACTAATAATCGATCAACGATGTAATCATGTCAACCAATTTTATCAACTATTCAACCAAGCAACCATCACACGGTATAAAATAAATTTAAAAACTCGTTTATATAAAAATATAAACGAGTCAGAGTTAGTGAGTTTACTCACCTTGTCTTGCGGTTGACGCATTTACTTTTATTTACGTTAAAATCAACATCGTTTGATTTTATCATGAAATTCCAGTAGCTACGATTCATTCCATACTAACCCGTACACCTCGGCTTCGCGATTACGAACCCATCGGTTCTTGTTTCGGTTAATTCTGTTCTCGTATGAACGACATGTGAATGTTACAAGATTTAATTGGATTATAAAATTAAACTAATAAATTAAAAACTAATTAATCCTAATTACCGGTAATTATTCTGTAGTCTCATTAGTTCCAGTTAAACACACTTCACTCAACGGAATTCCTCTTTCTTCCTGTTCACGATGAACGAATTACAATCATTCTGGAAGTTACGATTTAATTAATAAAAGTATTAATCACTAACGATGATCATTAGCGTGTAATTACCTTTGTTACCTGATCAACATAAGTAATCATCAGCTAACCCTTTTTTTTTCTTCTGTTATGAAACTTCGCGATGCCAGTACCACGTCCGCAACACAATTCGAATCCCCCTTAATCAACCATCTTCCTTTTTGTTCCAACACAGTATTCGAACCGCAAGCTACAGGTACATGGCCACGTTTTCCACATTTTACGTTCTCCTAATCTCAAATCAAACCGCACGTCCCAACAAAACTCCATTCATACCCACATGAAATCACTGCAAACAAATACCAGACTTCTTTCTTCTTTGTAACCAAACAACGTCTCCTCCTGCTACTCTAAATGTTGTGTATCTTGTTTGTATCCCTTACTTCTCCTTCCACAGACCAACAACTTACACTTCATCACCACCATACTTTAATATTCCTCCACTAATTGCACCAGTCTCCTTTAGCCAACAACAAATCCACAACAATCAAAACGGTGAACATAGTCCCCTCTTCACTCCACCAAATTTCCACACAACTGGCCGAGACCCTCACCAAATCCAACGCCCTCCAGTCCTTCTCTTATTCACAGTGCTTACTCCTTTCATATTCAACCACTCCCAATTCTGAAAAATCCACTTGAACGCAAAATCCACTTGAACGCCAACAACTATCACACAAAATCTTAGTCACCCCACTGTTAACCCACCCTGGAGCCATCCAGAGACCAGATCCATTCATCATCACGCACGAAAGCATCAATGGCCATCCCACAGTTCACAAAATCGAAAACCCTAATGATCTTCCCATCACTCAAACTTCCCTTCCATCACCAAGTTATGCCACTCGCGCCCTTCCGCCAATCGCAACGCAGAAAAATCTGTTGCCTCCACACAGTATTGCGTCAAATAATTCCACAGATTTTCCCCAAATTTGAGCAATAGTTCAGTTTTTACCCACAAACCCAAGTATGACATTTGATTTCGCAAATTTGGGTTTAAATCTTCTTAAATAATTTACCCCTGGCTGTTGTTCTAAACTCGAGCACCAAACGCAGCATGCGGACCCATCATAACGTACGTAGAGTAGAAGAACAACTCGCGAGGTTGAAGAAGTGCCTTACTGTGCCTTTAGTTTGTTTCGAATGAAGAAATTTAACGTGTGGTTTTTGAATGACTAAAGGAGACGAGAATGGCTAGCACTGAATTTGAGTGTTTAGGGATTTAATTGTTTGGGAAAATGGGATGATTTATAATAAAATTTGATTCTTCTTTGTTCGTTTTTCTTTGGTAGATTTTCGTTGCTGAAAGAAAACGAAAACAGAAAGGAATAGTTTGGGAAATTAGGGATTTAGGGTCATCACAATTTATAGAAGAGGAATATAATAATTTATTATATTATTTTATATTATAAGAAACTTAGCGTGAAGTATCAAGTAAAACTAACCACAGTAGACTTCTGTTTACTGATTAAAAAGCTAATCTTGGTGTAAAAAGGTATTCCGACACAATGGGATAAGTTTCGTTGAATTCCGACATCGTTTGATAAAAATTCCTTTATAAAACCAGAAATAAACACGCATTTAAATTTTTCACGATCACCAGATAAATCAAATCAACTTGAAACTTTGGTATCCTACAATAATTAATCAATACTAACCCACCGGTACCAGTTTTGTCGCATTTTGAGACTGTTTCCCCGGTAGGCTATTTTTACACGTACCGCAATGCCATTCGGAACACCAAATTTGCCGGTCTCTAAAAATAACAAACTATATACATATCCTGACTCTAATCGACGATACGAACTCAACGGGACTGGTTTCGTGGCCTAATTCGATCGTCTGCTCAAGTTACACTCAAATAACCCTTTATTAAATTAATTATGCGTTATAGAAAATGAACGGACGTTTATGTCTACCGTGGTCACATACGACATCGGTTTTCCATGCAATTCAACATTGTACAATAATTTAACGTTACGGTCCCAACGAAACTGATTTCGTCGAAATCCGAGATCGTTTGCAAAATGACCATTTTAAAGGCCGATATTTAAATAACGATTTCCACAGCGATTATTTCAAATTTTGTTTTGACCATAACTTACTATTTTTAACCCAAAATCTGAATTTTTCTATTTCATATGAAAATTATCGTCAATACGGTTCCAACATTTCTTATTTCACAGAAATCCGACTTATAACGAATTATGTATATTCATTTAAAGTTCGAATCGCCAAATTACAAACTACCGCGTCGTTACGAGCTCGTTTTAAATATAATTATAAATTATACTTTTAAATATCGTTTTATTAAATAAATTCCTATATTTAATTCAAATAAAATATTTAAACCAATTTAAATATTCAGAATTCAACGGTTGAAAATCCGGGTCGTTACAGAGATACTTTTAAATGAAATATTACAGCAAACATGAAAACGATGTATAAGAAAAGGAACAATGACCACCATTTTTCTTAACCTTGTTAATAAAAGCCTATGTAGTCCGGTTGGTAAGAGCATGTGACTTTCATGAGAGTGGCGCAAATTCGATTCCCGCGGGTGCCATATTTTTATTTTAGAGGAACGACAAAAATAACACATGTTCTAAGGAGAAAATATGTGTATATGTATACATATATATATATATATGTAAATATATGCTTGTATATGTGAATATATATATATATGAGTTCAAAATCAACTTGCAATCAATGAAATAGGTAAGAATTAAATGACGGCATGGCACCATCGGAAATTTGAAAATGAAATAAACGTTGCACGTATATGTATATATATATACATGTAAAATAGTCAATCAAGTTTTGTATACATATAATGAGTTTATATGCATATATAATATTTAAATAATTCTAGAAATTCAAACGAATGAAGCAGGAAAGAAAAGAGGGAGTCTGGACCGATAGGGTCGACCCAAGCTTTGCCTTGGTCGACCTATGGTCGACCCAAGGGGGTAGGGTCGACCCTAGGGTCGACAATGGGGGAAGGTGGGTTGACCCACCCCTGATCTAAGCAGGTTCATCAAGTGAATTTGGACTGATTTTCAAACAACATTTGTTGCTGACTCAACGCTGCGTGTGCAAGATTATATCCACTTTCTTGAATACTTATAAATAGGCTAGTAGAGCCTAGCCAAAATCTCATATTTTCTGAGAGGCTGTCTAGACTCTTCCATTCTTCTTCCTCCTCAGATCTCTTCAGAAAATAGAATAATTAGTCTTAGGAAACTCTGATTCAAGATCTGGAGGAAAAGAATACATATTTACAAATAGGTGTTCAGAATTCTGATCGAAGTGAGGTAAATTCTTGGATCTGGTTAATAAAGATTTCTATTCTTTTCCCCCTTTTCTTTTTGTTTGAGAATTGTGATTCCATGGTTATTTAGATTTTAGATTCAGTTAGGAGAGCCATGGAATGCTAGGTTGGACCATATTCATGAATTGGAAAGATATTAGGTGAGTGGATTTAAGTTATATCTTTTGATAATGATATATCTTTCGTTTGGCATTCCCCGTTAATATGTATAATTAATCTATTGAAATGATTAATCTATTGAAATGTTTAACCTGTTCTAATCTGCTGAAATGATTAATCTACAGAAATGTAAACTACTGAAATGTTTAATCTACTGAAATAATTAACCTGCTATAATCTGTTGAAATTAGTACTGTTGTGATTAAAACTGAATTGTATCCTTCATATAAATGATGAAACTTCTGCAGTATTGTAATCTTGAAACCTGAACTGAGAACATTTCTGATGTATAAAGCCCGTTTCCATTAATTATCTGTCTGAGTTTGAATTTACTGTAAGTGCTGTAATTATGGAATTTACAATGAACATGAATGCTTGTTTAAGAATATTATAATGCCAAAAGATTGTAAATAGAATTACAGTGAAATTTGGAAGAATGAATATGCCTAAATTTACAGTAAATAGAAAATTGTAACCACACTTAGACACAAGGTTAAATTCAACTTATGGTAGAAGTCAGCCCGGAACCATCCGTCAAATCCAGCATCCACAATTGTTTAATTTAATGTGACAGGTCTAGTGCGTAAACATATAGATAATGGTGCTAAGACACGAGGTTAAGTTTAACTTGTGGTAGAAGCCTGCCCGGAACCGGCCGACATATCCAGCATCCACAATTAATCAACTTAATGTGAGGGGTCTGGTGCATTAACATATATGTATATAATTGCAAAAAATAAATAGAAATAATTGTAATTAATGGAAATGAACGAATCCTACAACTGTAACGACCCGCATTTTTCAACGATATAATAATTAATTAATTTAATTATTTAAATAGTGGTTTAGAGAATATAATGGTCGTTTTATTAAATAACTTTGAATATTTAATTAAAATAATAATTAAATAATATATTTAATTATGAAATAATCAGAATTAGCCGAAATGGCAATATGGTGTGAATTGGGAAATTCAAATTATATAATTCTGTTTAAAATTGAATTACGATAATGAATATATTTAATTAACGATGGTTGAACGTAAAAATTATAATATAATTATAATCGAGCTCGAAATGGCACGGTAGTTCGTAATTTGGCGATTCGAACTTTAAACGAATATACATAAGCCGTTTTAAGTCGGATTTCTGTGAAACAAGAAACGTTCAGAGCTGGTGAAATATATCTTTCTAGTGGAAGAGAAAAATCGAGATTTCGTCGTGTAGATTTTGATTTATGTCCAAATCAAATTTTAGAAAAGTCGCTATGGAATTCCTTTATAATTTATAAAGGAATTATTTATATTTTAAAAAAGGGATTTCATTATAAATCGAATATCGATTCATATCGGGGTTTGAAATATTGAGTTAGAACTTCATATAGGAATATTCTTAAGCAGTATGATATCATATGTGAATATATACGATAATATTTATTTTTAAATATTAAATTTAATTGTTTTTAAATATATTTATATATTTAAATGGGTTATTTAGAGCTTTAAAAATAGCTAGTTTTGCAAACGCCATCAGAATTCGATGAAACCAATTTTTGTTGGATCTGCAATATAATTATTGTTAGATGTCAAATTTCGTGATTTTTGAAGTCAGTATGTGGCCGTACGTATTTTTAATGTGAAATACAGTCAATAGTTTAACCTTTAAAAGTACGTTGTGTGAGCATATGAGGTCGGAATTCGACGAAACAAGTTCCTTTGGGACCGTAATGTCGAATTGTAGCTGCATGCCCAGTTTCATGATTTTTGGGTATGTTATGTGATGGTACGGATTTTTAAACAGTAAATATAAACAGCGATGAATAAAATAATCATAAATAAAATATCCAAACTAATTTTATGGTCAAAACAAAGGCCACGTTTGCTTATTTTCCTAACCACACGCTCAATGATTTAAAATGCACACTGTTCTCGTTCACAAAACAAAACACAGAAAAATCGATCCAAGGGAAATCAATATAAAATCAAATTAATATCCATAAATCCCAAATTTCATATGATTGAATTCCCTTTGAGTTTCTATTCATCTCTATGTGATTTTTGTGGGGTTCGGTTACTTTTCTGTTCGATGGAAAAATACCCAGCGTGGGCTAGGGCAAAGGAAACTGCGAGATTGAAGCAGTAATTCAAGTTTCTGTGATGTGTTTTGGATTGAGATCATCGAATGGAATCCATTGGTTTTTTTTGGGAAAATCTGTGCAAAAGAGGGTCGATGTTGTCCTCGTGGGTGTTGTGACTGATGGTCGGAAGCAACCTGGTTCCGTCCTTCGAGATGGAGGTTGAGGGTATAAGGAGGAGCGACTTTGAATAAGGAGTATTATGGTGATTTTTTTTCGATTTTTGTTGAAGGATGGAAGAGCCGTTAAGGATGGAAGTTGCAAAAATGGTGGAGTTTCTTTCAGGAGGTCACGGCGGAATTTATCAATTGGGGAAGAAGGAAAGTAACGGGTGTGGTATTGAAAAGGGGTATGGGCTTAGTTTTATTAGAAAGCCCAAAGTGATATTTAAATTTTAGTTTTAATTTAATTTATAATAGCGCATAAAATTGTAATTTAAATATCTCTCTCAATCGTTATCAGAATTAGACGAAACAAGATCCGACAGAATCGTATGGACGGACACTACCCAATGGAACTGGCTGGGAGTGGACTGGAGCAAGTTTGAATTTATGGCGAAATAAATTGTTTGATCAGAATCAAATAAACAGTTTATCGTTCTTTAACGATGAACTTCCAATGTGAGTAAAACTCACCAACTCTGAACAGTTCTATTTTTATAACGTATATTTAGAACTGATAAATGATGATTGATTTTTGTTACTGACTATTTGATTGAATTGTTTATGTATTGGTTGAAATTATATACAACTATATATATAAATCGTTAATCGAATATTGATTCTGTTTATCAGAATATTGTATACTCGTGTTATTTGTGTTGTTTAACATCTGTGATGCAGGGAAACAGGTTGGAAGGACCCAACTGGATTCCTCAATATATAAAATATTGTTTTGTTTCATATATTGTGTTATATGATGTGATATGAAATCTGTTGATGATTTTATATGTTTGGATGATATCGACCATTGTGGTTTGGTATATTAAATACCGTAAGAAATACACGCATGTAAAAGGGGGATTTTCAAAATATATTTTGAAAATAAGTTAGCTATATAAAATCAATGGATTTTATATCGAAAAGGAAAAAGGGATTTTAAATGAAAACAGTTATAAAATCAAAAGGGTTTTGAAAAGGAAATATTTATTGAAAATAAATATGATAAAGATAAAAGGAAATTTATTAATAAAATCAAAAGATTTTATAAAAAAGGATATTTGCTTACAAAATGAATTAGAAAGATAAAAAGGGAAATTATTTATAAAATCAAAGGATTTTATAAAGAGAAATATTTATTGGGGTAATAAATAGAAGTATAAAGAGATTATTTATTCAGAAAATAAATAAGATATTATAAGGGATATTTATTGGGAAAATAAATGAAATCGAAGAGGAAATATTTGTAAACATTTTTAAATGAATTCGAAAAGGGAATATTTGTAAAGCATTTACAAATGAAATCGAAAAGGAAATATTTGTAAACCATTTACAAATAGGATGGAAAAGACAAAGATTTGTAAAACATTTACAAATAGAATTAAACAAGAATTTGTTTATTTAGAAATAAATAAAGATAAAAAGGGAAATTATTTGATAAATAAATGGAGTTAAAAGGAATTATTTATTTAGAAAATAAATAAGGGTATAAAAGGAATTATTTATTTATGTAATAAATAGAGTTATAAAAGGGAATTTTAAATAAGATTTAGGTGTTAGAAACTTAATGGATTATATAAAGGAATTAGTCAGTTAGAATTAATTGAGTTAGAATTAATCGGTTAGAATTAATCGATTAGAATTAATCGAGTTAGAATTAATCGAGTAGAGTTAATTGAATATTGGTTATTCAATTAGAGTTGATCGAATATAGTTAATTGAGACAGAGTTAGTCAAACATAGTTATTCAGGATGAGTTGCCATTTCGTACGACTGCTAGTGTAATTCGTAGGGCTGTAAATAGCCTACGGCGGTCGGATGTTTCCTGAGGGAATCAGGTGTAACCATTGTGATCACTGCGATCTAAAGTCAAGCGAATGGAGTTAAATCGAATATTAGTTATTCGATAGGAGTTAATCAAGTCGAGTTAAGTAATCGAGTTAAGATAATCGAGTTAAGTAATCAAGTTAAGATAATCGAGTTAAGTAATCGAGTTAAGATATTTGAGTTAAGTTATCGAGTTAAGTAATAAGGTTATGTAACGAACCAAGGATTTTCGACTTCGAAAATCAACACAAAACTGCAATGTTGACTATTCAGACATCAAAAATACCAGATCATTAATAGAAAGAAGTTAGAGGGTAAGAATAGACAAGATAGAAAATTAGAATAGAAGAAGAAGAAGATCACTTCAGAACATAATCAGAGTAATACACAGCGGAACGAATAAAATATAATATATGACATAATTTTGAAATAAAACAGTATGTATATGCAACAACATTATCAGAGTATAACACTTACACACAGCGGAAATAACAATAGTTATAAAATCCTGAAGCCTCCTGCTTCAAGCTCCTCCAAGTATATCTGTAAAGACCTGAACTACTTGACTGCCCATACAAATTTGGGCACCCAAGAGTTTAGGGAAAACAAACAAAATAAACTCTGGGTCAGTCATAGGACTGGTGTGAGTAAACTCAAATCATCGGTTTAACTTTTCAAAATCCTTTTCAAAAGAAAAGATAATCGTAAGATCGATCCACACATAAACACGGATGATTTTTACCTTACGATAACCCAAAATAGGTTTGGAAATCGATACCTTTCTTATATTATAATAAGGTTAATCACAAGTAATTAGAATCTAGCAGAACGCTTACATCTTACGTTCCACATATATAGTATACAAACAAAAACCGCGGGCTCGTATTGGAGACTGGATTCCGACTATGACAAGGTATGGGACCACCTGCCGATAGTGTATCTCTAGAGGCGAATACACTGGGTTCAACAAGAACATCTTGCAACCCGGCCCTTACATGACCGACCACTCATTTCGCTTGAGTGTATCGAATATATATCACCATCGGTTGGGAGCTACCCACCGTCTCCCGAAAAGGGACAACATCGAACATAGATAAAAGAATGAAATGGGTTTTCTCTAGATAGGTGATATACATCCTAATGGGAGCGACCCACATAGCCATGCTGCCTGCTCGATTTCTGTCATTTCCCCGTTGATGAGGCTTGAGGTCATCACGTATCTTTTAGAACACCTACCCACAATTCACTTTGAATGCCATATCGTCATACCCGTCAAATCACAAATTGATTTCCCCAAAAATACCATAGGTATAAAGCTAAGAGAAACGAATTCCTCCGCCACCAAACGTAAGTACGTTTAAAGAGATCAACTTACACGATCCGTTAGATATACTATGTCAGACATTCGTCCATTCACCTTGTCTTGGGATTGGACAAACCGAAGGCACTATTCCGTAAACAGGATAGCCCTTGCATAACTCCGTCTTCAATATTTGATCGCAACGCTAACGTCCATACAGAGTGGTTTTCAGATAATGAATCTAATCCCAGTCTCTCCGTATTGACGATGTAAAAATGGTCAAAAACTTCGATAGTCGGTGATTTAGCTATCAAAGAAAAATAGGTGTACAACCACCGATCTTATTTCCAAACAGAAATTCGATCGATCAAATCATCCATCCATATTTATCTCTTTATATTAAATTATCTTTAGTTTATCCATTTCCCCATTTCTATATATTTGTAAATTCTTATCTTCTAACTTTAGAAAACGTTTCTGGTTCTTATTTGGAAAAACATTCCCAAACTCCTTTATCAGATTTAAACCGATGTTTTAAATAAAACATTGCTTTGCCCATTCAAGCCATTTCACTCGCTAACTAGATTCACTTAACCAATCTTCACTATCGAACCTTAACTACTTCTAAGTTAAAAACGAAGTCAATAAAGTTGGGGTATAATTACCACTCAGACCTTAACTGAACAACATTTCTAACCTCAAAATAGATAAAGTTTATCTTATAGTCCTTCATCAAACTTCCTTACGCAAACTCTCGGATTTTATTACGAATCCACTTCTTTTACAAAAATCATTTGATTATAACGCTAGTGTTATAATTTCATGCTTTCTAAATATATAAACATAAATATAACTTTTATCTATTGGTTTCAATAAATGATAATTAATTTATTAAATAAATAAATCTTGCTTTAAAAACCAGAAAGAAAATTACATTTTCCCGAATTCGATATAATCGAATCCCAATGTATAATCCACTCTCGAATAATCACTATTCGATAACTCTCTTTCGAATAAACTAGATTCGGTTACTCTTTCTTTCGAATAAACTATATTCGATTTATTCTCCTCTTCACGGATTTTATTTAATCCCTTTATATTTCGAATATCGAAATGTATTCATCGTTCCTTTGAAAAACAACTCCAAATTTCCTATTTTCCATTCACTGTTGAATTCACAATCTAAATTATCCATTGACAATTATATTTTACTTTATTTATAAACCTTGTTTATAAATCACAACACTTGTTTTCATTATCAAATAAGTTATTTTTGGAATTCCTATTTCAAAACCCAATTTCCTTTATACATGTTTTTATTCGCGAAATCTTTGCTTATTTTGCTTATTTACATCGAATGTGAATAATGTTTCTTTTACATAATCTATCCCGTTTTATTTCATATTTGAAAACAATATGTCAAGTTCAATTTCTATTTATATTTCCATTCACAGAATTATTTGTATAAAATCTCCTTTTAACTTCTAACACTTAAAATCTCATTTAAATTTCCCTTTATAAATGCTGAATCCATATTCCATAAAATATCGGTATTAAACCGATTTCTACTTCTCTTTTATAAGTTCGACTTATATATTTTCATTTATCAAAGATAAATATTTTTATTTAATTTATAAAGTAATCGTCTCCACTTATCTGTTTAAACTCATATTTCTATTTAAAATCTACTGTTTTTATAACATTCTTTATTTCACAAATATTTCCTTTTCAATTCTATTGGTTTTGCAAAAAAAAAAATCCGAAATACCCTATTGATTTCATAAAGTTCTCCCTCTACTTCGTATTATTTCTATTAAGTATTTCCACCAAACGGTCTCTTACACTTCCATATTACTATTAATAAGTTCCTTAGTAAATTTTCAAAAAATCTCCTTTTATAAAGATCTATTTGATTTTATAAAATCCTTTAAATTCAATATACACTTCAAATTTCCTTTCTATAAAACCCATTGATTTTTCAAACTCACACAATTTAATAACCACTTCCAATTTCCTTTTTATATAAAATCCTTTGATTTTATATATATAAATATTTTATTTCAAATTTTAGTTTGAAATTTCTCCTTTTCACATTCCAGTTTTTCCTTTGGTATTTAAAAGTACCAAATAACCATGATCAAACACACACAATCAACAACAGATTATAAATCACATCATATATCACAATATATGAAAAACAGTAAAATAAATGTTGAGGAACCCAGTTGGGTCCCTCCGACCTGTTTCCCTGCATCCACAGATGTTAAACAACATAAATAACACGAGTATGAAATATTCTGATAAACAGAATCAATATTCGATTAACGATTTATGTATATTGTTATCGATATTTTCAACCAATTAACTAGCAGTTCAACCAAACAGCCAACACACAGCAAACAACCAACTTGAGTAGAGTTAGTTAGATTAACTCACATTGGTCGGTTTATCGTTAAATAATGATAACCGTCGTTGATTTGATTCAGGCGTTTAATTTCACCATAAATCCAAATGAGTCCCAATTCACTCCCGGTCAGTTCCATGATGTAGCCACCGTCCATACGATCCCAACGGATCTTGTTTCATCGATTTCTGATAATGTATGAGCTTGTTATGATTTGTACAAGTCAATGAACTATTTAATTTTAAATAAAAGACCTCACTGACATATATTCGGCCCATACTCGAAAAGCCCATACTCGCTTCCTACTCTTCTTCCCTGGTTACCCATTTTTGGCCTCCTGCTTTTCGAACAGCCATTACACCACTTCAATCACCTTTTCCTTTTAATTATTTACTTTTTCCTTTTTTTCCTCTCTTCTTTTCCTTATACTTAAGGCCCAATTAGGAAGCCCACCCAAACAATATAACCCGCACCAGTTTGTTTCCATCTACCTCAAATCGTGATTTACACGCTCCAGGAAAGCTTCCAACACCATGATCATCTTCGATCACTTCGTTCTCCTTCCCTATACCTCAAAAATAACCACCACCACCTCCAACGTTCCTCTCGTCGAAGCCGCTACCCAACCGTACCCTTAAACCAGAGTTCGATGTTCCCTGGAGAATTCAGTCGCACAGTCTCTCACAGGACACCACGACCTTTCATCAAGCTGTAACCCCCAAAATTGCCACAATCGATGCCAATCTCCCCGATAATCACGAATACAACAATCAAACCATTAATCAATGCACCAAATCCCCAAAACATCGAACCCTAGTCTGCGTAACCCAATTTCCAAACCCTTCAAAATTGCGTCGCACACAACCAGAGTGGTACCGATGAGTACCTTATGTCAAGAGGATTTGAAGGATCTAAGTCTTGTATTTTTTAGAGATTTTATTGGAATTTCTATTGATTTATGAAGATTGCGATTTGGGTTTTCAGGAAGAAATAGATGGCAGCTGTATTTTGATCGTGAGAAAAATGTAGTTAGTGTTAGGAGTGTTAGGATTATTTATAGTATGGTAAAATATTTTTTTATTCGAGTTTTTATATTTATTTTAAGCTATCGCTGTTTGTATTCACCGTTTAAAAATCCCTATGATCACACACAATACCCAAAAATCACGGAAATGGACATGCGGCTACAGTTTGACATTGCGGACCCGACAAAACTAGTTTTGTCGAATTCCGACTTCGTTTGCTCACACAACGTATTTTTAAAGGTCAATTTATCGACTGTATTTCACATTAAAATCCCGTACGACCACATACTAATTTCAAAATTCATGAAAACTGAACTCTAACAATAATTTAATATTGCGGATCCAACAAAATTAGTTTCGTCTAAAACTGAGTTCGTTTGCAAAAATGGCTATTTTTAAAGCTCAAAATAAACCATTTAAATATATAAATATATTTAAAAACATTCAAATTTAATATTAGTAAATCAATATTATCGTATATATTCACAGTGGAATACCATACAGCCCCACTGGGATTTATAACTCGATATTTCAAAATTCCCAGTTATATCGATATTCGATTTATATTAAAAATCCTTTTATAATATAAATAAATCGTTATAAATTATAAAGGAATTCCACAACGACTTTTCTAAAATTTGATTTGGACATAAATCAAAATCTATACGGCGAAATCCCGATTTTACTCTTCCACTAGAAAAATATACTTCACCAGCTCCTAACGTTTCTTGTTTCACAGAAATCCGATTTAAAACGGCTTCTGTATACTCGTTTAAAGTTGGAATCGCCAAATTACGAACTGTCGTGCCATTTCGAGCTCGATTATAATTAAAATAAAATTTATACGTTCTATCGTCGGTTATTGAATAGATTCATCATTAAAAATCGAATCTAAACTTACCCAATTCTCTTATATTACCCAATTCACACAAATATTGGGAATTCAGCTATTTCGACCATTTCGAAAATAAATATATTCTTCTATTATTTATATTAATTGAATATAAATATTATTTAATTCAAGTTATCGATATGGCCAACTCGATATCTAATAATTAAATAAATTAATTATTTCACTGTAAAAATATGGGACATTACATTCTTCCCTCCTTAAAATAATTTTGTCATCTAAATTGCTAAGGTAGAAGACAAACCCTATTAACTGGGTTAAAAATTTATTCGTTTACTTCTTAACTTCAGTTTCGACTGAATCAATTAATTTTAATTAAAATATTTATTTAATTTCGATTAACGAAAATTTTCTTAAACTCTGGAAATTTTCTAACACCCGAACTTTTTGAAAAATTTCGCCAACACTTCCTTTGTACTGGTCTATAGTTCAAACCCCAACTCTCCTCTCTGGGCCCTTTCCTTTCAAAAATAAAATAAGAAAGCCAAGCGGCTTGCCGATTCTATGCATAAAACCTCATATGGAAATTTAAACATGTATCTTTTTGTCGGGCATACCATTATATCCTTGCACTTGCATCTACTCAATACCTATTGATCATATATCCATCTATACCAATCAATTTGAATCAATCAAATCTCAAGTCCAATCAAACCAAATCTCATTCTCAATCTTCAAATTCCATTACTAGTTCTAAGTCTTACTTACCAGTCCAATATACTTAACTAAATTCATGACTCTCAATCCAATTTTATTCGATATCATTCTATTTCAATTCAATTCATATTTGCTTTTCCCAATTTCTGTTTTAAATTTGTTTTTGTTCAACCCATATCTCCTGGGAGTTTTTAAATAACTTTGCTTTTCACAAAAATCAAATATTCCTTTTTTCAAGATTCAAAACAACTTGTTTTCCTCAAAAAAATTCAAAATAGTGTTTTTGGTAGTAATTCTTCACTTAGAACTCGAAAATGAACACTGATTATGTGGCCAGCATCATCAGAGTTATTTCCCAGTGATCAAAGTGAGTTCAATACTATATCACGTAAAATTCCATTTTTAAACACCTCCAATTTGAAATCAATTTCCAAAATACCATTCACAATGCTTGTATAACAATTTAAAATCTCCCAGGATTTTAAATTTTCTTATACTTAACTCAAATCCACTTACGAACACTTTTTCCCCAGTTTTCAGAATTTTAATTCCAATTCCGATTTAATCCAGATTTAATTAATCTGCTTTATATTATACGGGTTCAAATCGGTTATTTATATAACCATTTCAATTATGATCAACCAACACATCCAATATATGATAATAATTCCAAGATATACCTTTCTTTTATATCAAAATATATTTTGGGTAAAATTATTTCATTTACCCGCTTTCAGAACATACCGTGTCGGTTTATCGTACTTGAGTGTTTAGAAACTCATATTGATAAAGTGGATCAAACTGATCGACCAGAACTTTTAAACAGCTCAACCAATAAATCCCCACAATATAAAACAATTTTTAATCAATCTACAAATACGTTCACTCATATATATACACTCAAACTTAATCTAGGGTATTACTAACCCCATCTCTACTGAGTTATGCCACAGAGCCAAGGTAATCACTAAACCTCGCTTTGATACCACTGTAACGACCCAGGGATTTTCGACTCCGAAAATCAACACAAAACTGCCATATTGACTATTCAGACATCAAAAATACCAGATCATTAATAGAAATAAGTTAGGGGGCGAGAATAGACAAGATAGAAAATTAGAATAGAAGAAGAAGATCACTGCAGAACAGAATCAGAGTAATACACAGCGGAACGAATAAAATATAATATATGACATAATTTTGAAATAAAATATAACACCCCACGTCCGTTAGTGTCACTCACAAAGGGAATGCACTAAGTTATGTGGAGCATTTTAGGGAAAAGATGCAGATAAATTACAAGACAGACGGAAATTAAACAGCGGAAAATAAAACTATGCTTTTATTGATAAAATAGTTTGTACAATGATTTCTTTACAATATCAGAGTATCATCTGTCTTACAAAATAAAGAAGCATAAAAATACATTTATATTCCCCAATGTAGCAAGAACTAGCCATAGCATTTGGAAAGAGAATCCAAGCAAAACTTCGAAAAATCTTCAAGCTGGGAAAGAGTGACAGTCCGACTTAACCTGAGCTATACTATTCCCTCCTTTATTACCTGGGTGGGGGAACGGAAGAAAAGAAGACGAAAGAAAAACAGAGTCAAACATAAAGCCTGAGTAAGTTCAGTAACTTCTAGCATGTGAACATGGAAAAACAAAATGACATGAATTAACTGAATACAAGATTACACCATGACGATAGGGCCAACAAGATTAGACAAGGTAATCACAAGAAATGCTAAGATAAGATAAACTAGATACGCTCTAATACTTTCGTCGCTTCGCTATTTCCTTGTTATACTGGTTTCTATATCTCTGCACCGCCTATCTAGTGTCCCAACTAGTAACGTGATCCCAATCCCTGTATTTTCCATTGCCTTCCGGCATACATTCATTATTTATTACCTAGATCAAATCTAGGGTTTTCTATCAAGTGCTTTCTAGATTTAACTAGAGTTTATGTTGTCTGCTGAATGCTTCTCGGATTTAGGATTTAAGCCACCTAGTTAAACTAGGAATTATGCTACCTGTCGAACGATGCCCCTAAGTCTAGGGCACACTACCTAGAGTGGTATATGTTCATATACTTCCCCACACATGTATCGCGAATCGTTGTCGCTTGTCTAGATGCACATGTCCCGTAATGTGCGACCCGAGTCCTGTGTCATGGCAAATCAAGGAATACAGAACTCAGTCCGGAGCTTTTCAGATATCTGCCGATGCAGATGCTAAGGTCTGTTTTTTATTTCAGTGGCTATGGTCCCACTTGACTCCTCCCTCAACTAATGAAAGGCACACCTTGTAAAATGAGAACTATACGCCGGCCCCCGGTGCCCCACTATCCTATGGCCATCCTCACCCATAACTAGATAGCAAGTATATGGTCTTTTGGAGTTCTCCGCCTTTCCGCTTCACATATCTCGATTGACTGGAGATGGATGGTAGACGACGAGTCGCTATCACAGGGCTACCGTTTGCTCGCCGAATCACGCCGGTCCATCCTAGTCTTTAGGTTGCCATGTATTGCAACCAAGGCATACCCCTGGTTCTTCAATGCAGACGTTAACCTCTGTGGGCCCAGGCGGATCATCTGCAGCCTCACAGAGGGATACCAAGAGTACCCTCACGTCCCCTCGAAGCCTCAGGCTTCGTAACCCCATTCGTTGGAGCCTTCTTTCTACTTAGACGGACATTTGCTCCTTCCCGTGATTTACTAAGAATTACTACTTAGTTTTACTAACTAAGATTTACCACTTAGTTTCCAGAATTGTTGTTTTCTTAACTAAGGTTTACTACTTAGTTCCCTTCCCCGACAATTTGGATTGGTTAAGTGTCATTAGTCAATTCAAGCCAACTTAACCCTCTTCATTCATCCTGTTATACTGGTTAAGTCTTATCAGTAATTCATGATGACTTAACCCTACCACAAACCAAGTTATATTTGTTATGTATTTCTTATTACTTAACCCTACCCGTTCATCCTTTATTGGTTAAGTGTTCCTTTTTAACTTAACCCTGCCCGTCTGTTTTAACTAACATGTTATTAATGGTTAAGTATTATCCCTTCATGTTTTAGACTTAACCCCATTCCTTTATCACAACCTGATGGTTAAGTGTTCAGGTTTACTTAACCCTACGGTATAGCCCAGCTAACATATCAAATTAGCAAAGTGTATCAGATTTTACTTAACCCCAACCTCTAGTCTAGTTAACATATTAATTTGGCTAAGTGTATTAACTTTACTTAACCCCTACAAGTCTCGTTTTGCTACCTTGAGTTTCGTTAAGTGTCTCTATGGACTTAGCCCTCCCATTCTAGCTAAACTGTGTTTAAATTGGTTAAGTGTTCCTATGGACTTAACCCTCCCATTCTAGCTTAACTGTATGGCCCTAACCCCACCCACCAGTCTGGTTATCATGTTGAATTGGTTAAGTGTCTTAGTGAACTTAACCCTACCATTCTTGTTCTAGCTTTAATTAAATAGATTAAATCCGCGACCACTCACATTAGACAGATATTGTTGCGACTACTGGATGTGCCGGTTGGCTCTGGGCTGATTTACATAGCAACTCAGTCTAACCTCGGGTTAGGCGTATTCGTGTTTTCTAGTTCAAAGGGTTTTGACTAATTTTCAAATCAGGTTTTGAAAGTAACCATCCCGTCCGTCGGATCAGTTAGTGATAGCCAGGGAGAGCAGGAAACTTGTATTTTCCAAACCCAAGCCTAGACACTATCCTCTCTGTCACCCTAAAACTTTCTGGTGTGTCATTAAAAGAGATGTCGTTAATAAACCTTTAGTTTGTCTAAATTTATATTTCCTCATTCAGGCCAAATTCTATAAGTAAATTATTTCTAATTTACTTATTTCCTAATTACTCTTTTAATGTAAATTGTCTACATTCATTCTTATGGCCCATTTCCCTTCTAAATCACATTTATGCTTTTCGGTATGTGGACTATACCAAATTAAGTGTCACTAACCATGATTTTGCTAAACCTGCCAATTACTCCCAATTATAGCCAATTTCACATTTATGCCAATATACTTACTATGCCAATTTAGCTAGCCCAATTCCGATTCAACATTCTAATTCTAGACTTATTACTCTAGTTCATTATTCATGTAAATGCTAGATTCACACATCAATACTAGATTTAAATTACACATATTATAATTCATGTCAAATTTATCCAATTTGCATTTCTATGAACATGCCATAATACATGTTCCCAATTTATGCCAATTTCCAAGTTAAACTATGTTTTTATTAAATTTCATATTTTGCCCAAACCGCATTCCCACCACGTGATTCAGTCTAGATTATAAACAAAGCTAGGTTTATAGAAAATAGGGAATGAACCGAGGATGCTATGCAAAAGATAGACATACTAACTGGCATAAAAAGGGTTGAATAACAACGGCGGTTCAAGAACATGGGTAGACCTAACTAAATAGGTAAATTCCCAAGGTCTAAAACCAAAGATAACCAAGAATCGACAGAATAGATGATCGGGTTTAGACCCAATTTCATAGTCACAAAACTTAAGCAACACTTTCCTAGTCATGAATCATAGGTGTTTAATCACAGATGTCCTTGTTATGTCATAGGCAATAGTTTATATTTCCTAATCAAAGGCATAAGCTTAGTCAAGAAAATAATCCTTATAGTCACAGTCACAGTCATAGGCAATGTTCATAGTCATAGGCAATGTCCATAGTCATAGGAAATGTTCATAGTCATAGGCATATGGTGTTAAGGTCCATAGTTTCATAGTCACGGTCTTATTTGTCCTCGAATCATAACAGTTCTTAATTAGGTTCAAGAGTATAGGCACTGATTCGAATAGAGAGAGAGATTTGGCATATTCTTTTATTCCTTTAATTTCATGTCACGAAAAGAGAAACGTTCAAATCTAGAAATAATTGACTTACAGTGATTAGATTAGAATAGAAAGATGGCGTTGCTATGATTCGTAGAAAAACAGTCGTTGCAGTCGTTCGAATCTTCACTTGAATTCTAGCTTGACTTGAACCTCTTCTTGAGCAGCATTTCCTCGTCTTGATTTATTTTTATATATTACTTATTCTATTATTTAATTAAGAGGAGGAGAAGAAGTCATGTTCGCCAATAATCTTTGCAGCATAAGGGTGGAAAAGAATTGTGAATAGAGAAGAAGACTAGGGCTATTTATATAGTGTTAGGCGGAGGAACCTGGTCAGAAAACGTGACCAAATACATCAGAACGAACCAGAGCAGAAAGCAGGAAAAACAGGGGGGTCGACCCCCAGGTCGACTATGTAGTCGACCTGGGTGCCCCAGGTCGACTACCCAGTCGACCTGGGTAGCCCAGATCGACTACCCAGTCGACCTGGGTGTCTTGGGCGGGAAAATTCCCGCCCTAGCCAATCCGGCCTGATTTTGAAATTGGAATTTCGCTGAGTCTTCCAGAGGCCATATCTTCCTTATATGAACTCCGATTTACGCAAACTCGGACTCGTTTTCATGCAGAATTCTGAGACGAACGCAATGGCGCAGCCCGTTTCCCTTGATTTATATTTTAAATTTTAATTCTGCCTTGATTTGTGAATCTTAGTGTTACAGAATTTCGGTGTGTTACATAAAACAGTATATATATGCAACAACATTATCAGAGTATAACACTTACATAGAGCGGAAATAACAATAGTTATGAAATCCTAAAGCCTCCTGCTTTAATCTCCTCCAAGTATATCTGTAAAGAACTGAACTACTTGACTACCGTATAAATTCGGGCACCCAAGAGTTTAGGGAAAACAAACAAAATAAACTCTGGGTCAGTCATGGTACTGGTGTGAGTAAACTCAAATCATCGATTTAACTTTTCAAAATCCTTTTCAAAAGAAAAGATAATCGTAAGACCGATCCACACATAAACACGGATGATTTTTACCTTATGATAACCCAAAATAGGTTTGAAAATCGATACCTTTCTGATATTATAATAATGTTTAATCACAAGTAATTAGAATCTAGCAGAACGCTTACATCTCACGTTCCACATATATAGTATACAAACAAAATCCGCGAGCTCTTATTGGAGACTGGATTCCGACTATGACGAGGTATGGGACCACCTGCCGATAGTGTATCCCTAGAGGCGAATACACTGGGTTCAACAAGAACATCTTGCAACCCGGCCCTCACATGACTGACCACTCAATTCGCTTGAGTGTATCGAATGTATATCACCAACGGTTGGGAGCTACCGACCGTCTCCCGAAAAGGGACAGCATCGAACATAGATAAAAGACTGAAATGGATTCTCTCTAGATAGGTGATATACACCCTAATGGGAGAAACCCACAAAGCCATGCTGCCTGCCCGATTTTTGTCATTTCCCCGTTGATGAGGCTTGAGGTCATCACGTATCTTTTAGAACACCTGCCCATAATTCACTTTGAATGCCACATCGTCATATCCGTCAAATCACAAATTGATTTCCCCAAAAATACCACGGGTATAAAGCTAAGAGAAACGAATTCCTCCGCCACCAAACATAAGTACGTTTGAAGAGATCAACTTACGCGATCCGTTAGATATGCTTTGTCAGACATTCGTCCATTCACGTTGTCCTGGGATTGGACAAACCGAAGGCACTATTCTGTAAACAGGATAGCCCTTGCATAACTCCGTCTTCAATATTTGATCGCAACGCTAACGTCCATACAGAGTGGTTTTCAGATAATGAATTTGATCCCGGTCTCTCCTTATTGACGACGTAAAAATGGTCAAAAACTTCGATAGTCGGTGATTTAACTATCAAAGAAAAATAGGTGTACAACCAACGATCTTATTTCCAGAGAGAAATTCGATCGATCAAATCATCCATCCACATTTATCTCTTTATATTAAATTATCTTTAATTTATCCATTTCCCCATTTCTATATATTTGTAAATTCTTATCTTCTAACTTTAGAAAACGTTTATGGTTCTTATTTGGAAACACATTCCCAAACTCCTTTATCAGATTGAAACCAATGTTTTAAATAAAACATCGCTTTGCCCATTCAAGCCATTTCACTCACTAACTAGATTCACTTAACCAATCTTCACTATCGAACCTTAACTACTTCTAAGTTAAAAACGAAGTCAATCGAGTTGGGTATAATTACCTCTCATACCTTAACTGAACAGCATTTCTAACCTCGGAATAGATAAAGTTTATCTTATAGTCCTTCATCAAACTTCCGTACGCAAACTCTCGGATTCTGTTACGAATCCACTTCTTTTACAAAAATCATTTGATTATAACGCTAGTTTTATAATTTCATGCTTTCGAAATATATTAACTTAAATATAACTTTTATTTATTGGTTTCAATAAATGATAATTAATTTATTAAATAAATAAATCTTACTTTAAAAACCAAAAAGAAAATTACATTTTCCCGAATTCGATATAATCGAATCCCAATGTATAATCCACTCTCGAATAATCACTATTCGATAACTCTCTTTCGAATAAACTAGATTCGATTACTCTTTCTTTCGAATAAACTATATTCGATTTATTCTCCTCTTCACGGATTTTATTTAATCCTTTTACATTTCGAATATCGAAATGTATTCATCGTTCCTTTGAAAAACAACTCCAAATTTCCTATTTTCCATTCACTGTTGAATTCACAATCTCAATTATCCATTGATAATTATATTTTACTTTATTTATAAACCTTGTTCATAAATCACAACACTTGTTTTCATTATCAAACAAGTTGTTTTTGGAATTCCTATTTCAAAACCCAATTTCCTTTATACATGTTTTTATTCGCAAAATCTTTGCTTATTTCCCTTATTCACATCGAATGTGAATAATGTTTCTTTTACATAATCTATCCCGTTTTATTTCATATTTGAAAACAATATCTCAACTTCAATTTCTATTTATATTTCTATTTACAGAATTATTTGTATAAAATCTCCTTTAAATTCTCACACTTAAAATATCGTTTAAATTTCCCTTTATAAATGTTGAATTCATATTCCATAAAATATCGGTGTTAAACCGATTTCTACTTCTCTTATATAAGTTCGACTTATATATGTTCATTTATCAAAGATTAATATTTTTATTTAATTTATAAAGTATTATTTATAAATTAATCGTCTCCACTTATCTGTTTAAACTCATATATCTATTTAAAATCTACTATTTTTATAACACTCTTTATTTCAAAAATATTTCCATTTCAATTCTATTGGTTTTGCAAATATTTCTTTTTTCGAAATACCCTATTGATTTCATAAAGTTTTCCCTCTACTTCGTAATATTTCTAATAAGTATTTCCACCAAACGGTCTCTTACACATCCATATTACTGTTAATAAATTTTCTACGGAAGTTCCTTAGTAAATTTTCAAAAAAAAATCTCCTTTTATAAAGATCTATTTGATTTTATAAAACCTTTAAATTCAATATACACTTCAAATTTCCTTTCTATAAAACACTTTGATTTTATAAACTCACACAATTTAATAACCACTTCTAATTTCCTTTTTATATAAATTCCTTTGATTTTATATGAATAAATATTTTATTTCAAATTTCAGTTTGAAATTTCTTTTTTTCACATTCCAGTTTTTCCTTTGGTATTTAAAAGTACCAAATAACCATGATCAAACACACACAATCAACAATAGATTATAAATCACATCATATATCACAGTATATGAAAAACAGTAAAATAAATGTTGAGGAACCCAGTTGGGTCCCTCCGACCTATTTCCCTGCATCCACAAATGTTAAACAACATAAATAACACGAGTATGAAATATTCTGATAAACAAAATCAATATTCGATTAACGATTTATATATATCGTTATCGATATTTTCAACCAATTAACTAGCAGTTCAACCAAACAGCCAACACACAGCAAACAACCATTTTTATCAATTCTAAAAATACTTTATGAAAATAGAACTTGAGTAGAGTTAGTGAGATTTAATCACATTGGTCGGTTTATCGTTAAATAACGATAACCGTCATTGATTTGATTCAGGCGTTTAATTTCACATAAATCCGAACGAGTCCCAATTCACTCCTGGTCAGTTCCATGATGTAGCCACCGTCCATACGGTCCCAACGGATCTTGTTTCGTCTATTTCTGATAATGTATGAGTTTGTTATGATTTGTACAAGTCAATGAACTATTTAATTTTAAATAAAAGACCTCACCAACAAATATTCGGTCCGTAGTCGAAAAGCCCATACTCGCTTCCCACTCTTCTTCCCTGGTTACCCATTTTTGGCCTCCTGCTTTTCGAACAGCCATTACACAACTTCAATCACCTTTTCCTTTTAATTATTTACTTTTTCCTTTTTTTCTTTTTTTCCCTTTCTTCTTTTCCTTATACTTAACGCCCAATTAGGAAGCCCACCCAAACAATATAACCCACACCGGTTTGTTTCCATCTTCCTCAAATCGTGATTTACACGCTCCAGGAAAGCTTCCAACACCATGATCATCTTCGATCACTTAGTTCTCCTTCCCAATACCTCGAAAACAACCATCACCATCTCCAACATTCCTCTCGTCGAAGCCCCTACCCAACCGTGCCCTTAAACCAGAGTTCGATGTTCCTTGGAGAATTCCATCACACAGTCTCTCACAGGACACCGCTGTTGGATCTAGATTAACCCTAGAGGGGGGTGAATAGGGTTTATCACAGTTTTTAACTGAATTGAAAAACTGACAGGATATTAAAACAATAAACAGATCACAGACTGCAGTAGAAATAAAACACAGAGATACCCAGCTTCGGCAAAATCCTGCCTACTGCTGCATTTCTAAGGTTTCTACTAGGTGTTATAAACAGATCCCACATACAAGACCATGCACACTCGCAGCGCCTGCTCCTGTCCTAACCCTACGCTCAAAACTCTAGAATGGTCAATATCCCCTCGATCAGATTTTCCCGAATTACAACTCCGTAATCCGTAACCCAGATTTTACAGATTCTGAAACTGACAGTCAACATCCTGACTAATTCACCCAAGATTTTACAGACCTAGAAATTGTTCGGTTACAACGAAATTGAAAATAAAAAAAAATAAAAAACAAAAGAAAATAAGAAACCCTAGTTTATAAAATAAACTATAAATTCCCTTGAGTTGAAGTATGCCGGCCAATTTGTAATTGTGTTGGACCCTTCTTTCTTTTGTCCCGATAGCTTTCCTCTAGAATCAAAAATGGCGGCTTGGATGTAAGTTGGGGTTTTTCTTTAATCCCAAATCTTCTACGCTTGAGTGATGGAGTACGATCCTCTGATGCTTGAGTCTCTGCGGCTTGCTGGTTCTTCGATTTGTGATGTCTCTCTCTGGCTCTTGATCGAAAACAAAGTGAGTTCTTCTGAATTGATTATTCGACTTTGTTCATGAATGTTGTGGGTTTTGTTTTCGATTCATTGTACCTGCCTATGATGATACGGTGTGCTAAATAGGATTTTAAAATCCTTAGAATTTTCTGATTTCATGTTTAATGAATTCGATCTGATTGACATTGCTTTCCCCTTTTACTTCCTCGACATGAATTGATATTTGTGTGATTTCCCTTTTTGAAAATACTATGAATAACTGTCGTGAATTGGATTGTTGATTTGTTGCCATACCGTGAAAGATGCCCTAAATATATTTCAGTACCCAAGCTTGATTTCGAACCAAAAAAGCTTGCCAAAAACAAATTTTGCTGAATTGTTTTTCTTTCCAAAACAGTTTTACAATTTTTGGAAATAAATGATTCATTTTCCCTTTAAAAAAAATTGCCAAAAATTGTATACTGAATTTCTGAGGTGATAACTTGCTAAACTTACACCACTTCTGGAAATAGCATTAAATCCCTTTTGAATGCTCTGTATATGTTTCTTGATTTAGTCGACCCTCTGACATAGCAGATTTATTCCATGATTTGTTTAAAAACTGGAAACACAGTTATGTTTCTTACCATGTTAGATTATTTGAAAAAATCTGCACTTTAATTCTTGCCAAGGATTTGTTCTCTCTGATTTCTTGGAAATAAATGATTCATTTTCCCTTAACAAAACTGCCGAGAATACTTGAGGTTTTCTGGACAATTTGAAAATACTTGCCAGATTTAATTTCAGAAATCATCACTGCATCCTGAAATTGCTGATTGATATGTATGAAAAAATATGTCTTCATTAGAGAATGTTGATCACACTTGAATATGCTCCCATACATACATGTTGCTTCTTCTGCACTGTCATCACTGTTGTATATCATTGAATTTTCTCCTCTGTCCATTTATGCTTAGTTGTGTATGCATTGTATATGCCACTCAATTTTGTCACTTGAGTATTTTGAAACTTGCTTGAACTCGACTAGCTCGACCACATAAAATGAGATACACACATGAAACTGCACCCCTGTATTTATTTACCTTTAGTATGAACATCACTGTATGGTCTTGAACACAAACTGATTTGTTCGACCACTTGCTGCACTTGAAACTTGTTCTGTCTTGACCACTCTGCCTGGTACTTGCCAGTACATATAAATTCTTTTGCTCATGCATTCACCAATGTGCTTCCAATCTTTAATTATATGGTCTGCCCCTTTTGTACTCCACTGGCTTGTATTTGTCATGTGTGTACATGCTCGAACATGCTGCATTTGCACACCGAACTGACTTGAACCTGAGTTGTAACTTATACTGCAATATGCTCGACCTTGATCACTTATGACCACTATTCATTGCACGGTCTTGAACTTCTTGCACTCAAGTCTTGTACAATTCACATATATAAACTTGTTAATGCTGGTGAGTGCTTCACCATACTACTTGTATACACTCTTGTCTACATGCTTATTCTTGTAAACTGACTTTTTCATACTGTCATTTATATGCTGCACATGACAAGTTTCACTTATGTAATTCTTGCTGCTTGATAACATTTACCATGCTCACCCATCCTTGGTTCATCTGCACACTGCTTATTTACATGCACACCAAGTTGTGTTGTTTTGGCTTCACTTGAATCACCTTGCAGCTGCATTGTGTTGTCATGTATTTGGATCTTCCTTGAGCTTGTGCATGCTAATTTCAGTCCACTTGCAATTCTCACTTGCATTTTGCTGGTTTGTTTCCCATATGTGTATGTCCATGTTGATTTGTATATGGCATTATCACTTTGTCCAGTTATACATGAAACTGCTTGGCTTGTATGTTTCACCCCTGTTAGTTTGATGTATCACCATGTAAGCTCACTTGACACATTTGCTATACTTCTGTGTTCTTTTGACATTTTGCTCGACCAAGCTTTCACTTTGTTGTACCATTCATATATGTTGACATGTGCTTGACAACATTTTGGCCTGTTTTGTTGAGCTATCTCGACTTTGGTTAACATGAATTTATTGCACTGAGTTGAGACGGTCCACATGACTACTCCTCAGTTGCCATACTGTATACTGATTGGCGAGGCAGTGCACACGTGTATTTATACACGTGTGTATTTGCAGCCATCAGAAAGATTTTTTCTGTCCCTGTTCATATACAGACTAGCTAGACACAGATGAAACAGATCAAGTCATGAAAAATGATGAGAAACACACAAGAAATCTGAGGCAAATAAAATTTTAAAAATAAAATTTATATACACATGTATTAAATTTTATTTCTATTGCAGTGTACTGTGTGTGTGTGCTTCATGTGACAGGTAAGCAGAAGATGACTAGACTGACAGTGAAGTACTGTGAAGACTGAAGAAAGAAGATTGACAGAGACATGTATATAAGAATATATGTATAAGAGAAAGAGTGTATGTTTGTTTAAATGAAACTGGAACTGAGTCAAAGGAATGTACTGTAATGAATTATATATCAGTGATGTGTTCAAATAGTGGAGTTGAAAATTTGTACCGTTTAAATGTTGAAATAAAATATTATATTCAAATAAAATACCTGTGTGAATATTTGAATTTCTGTACAGTCGTATTTTATTTAAGTGTGAATATTATATTTCTGTCTGAGATGTTGAGTAACAGTACAGTAACAAACACATTAGAAATAATATTTACTTGGTTGTTATCATCAAATAAAAATCATATAATTGTGTATAAAACACCATTATATACAACAATCTCCCCCTTTTGATGATGACAAACAAATATTAAGATTTTGAATATAATAAATGCGTTTGACGGTGAATTTTGAACTCCCCCTATTTTTTAGCTCCCCCTACAACAGAGAACTCCTCCTATAGCTGTGCATGAGTGAAAAGTGAAGATTGAATAAGAATAAATTTTCAAAATTAAAAATATTTATAAAATATTCGCTCATAAATCAAAATCTCAACCCATTCTCCCCCTTTGTTATCATCAAAAGGATGTAGAAATTAAAATATAGATATAAATGACTAAATAATATAATTTCAGCAAATAAGAGGAAGAACGGTCATCATAAATCTCAATCAGTCAAACAAAAAATCATAATATTCTGAGAACAGGTGGCTGGCATATTTCACATTGTAGAGAATGACGGATTTACAATGAATTTTATATAAATGGAGAGAGTTAAAAAAATATGAATATTTTCTGATTACTTCCAAAAGAATTTTATAAGATTGAGCTCAAAAATAGTGATGGATTTTGGACTATAGTTATAAATTCAACTTAAGTGACAAGATCGAATAATCTCAAATCCCAATAGCTATCAATCAACAAATCATAATACTTCATAAGATTTCAACACATTTCACAGATTAGAAAGATGGATTGATAGGCTGGTTTTTATACACAAAGGAGGTTTTCAATTTAATTTCAATTTATAGCACATTATTTCCTTTTTCTTTTATTTTTTATTTAAAAGCACACTGACCACGCATAACCAGAGCTTGGATTTTTAAATGAGGTCGGTCGCAGCTTAAATTATAAGTTGTCTCTTAACCCTGCATGACTAGAGCTTGGATTTTTAAATGAGGTTAGAGACATACTTATATATTAATTATATATTTATAGTGTTCTGCTTTAAATAGAAAACTCCTCGGTATATACAACCAATATAAATGATAGAAATGTGATAGGTACAGGAATGGACTGTGAAATAAATTTCTAAATTAATTATATTATGAAATATTCTCGACTGTATCGCGATCATTGAAAATTTTCAATTATCACTAATTCTGAATAATAACATAGTCCAATTTCTACCATAAATATTTTCACTATTTATTCAAAACGATTTTAATAAAAATATTAACTCTCCATATTTATACAAAATCGAAATGGATGGTAGAAGGATGATAGATAATGAAAATGGTCGTGAAATAATTGCCCGTTCAAAGATATTATAATAAATATTCAACCATCATGAAAATCTAACTATAATCTCCTCTTGTTGTGAAATATACTGCAGTCACTATTCATCACAATTTCAAAATCTAATAATAATTTTGATGAATTATAAATACAGTTCAATTTGGATATTGATTTCAATTTCTGAATGAATAATCAATAAATAATTTTAAAATTGAAAATCAATCACAATGTGATATGGAGACCTATACAAAACAAGGGGAAATAAAATATTTACAAATAAAAAAAACAGCACTTATGATACCAATTGGTGTCTTTATTAATGAGGATTGAGACAATATACTAGAGACAAACCATGATATCATAGACACACAAAAATTCAATCAAAAGGCCCAAGCAAACATGATTACAAATTTGGCACAATTATCAGGGAAGCAGCCAAGAACAAGTAGTTATTTGAAAAACAGTATAAGAGCAGCAAACAAGCAATTTCCAAAATATTTTCAAAATGATATCAGAGCAGCATAAGATATCAGTTCAAAGCAAACTTGTCAAGATGACGGTCACATAAGATGATTCAAGATCCAAGATCAAAAATACCGTTTATTTGAAATCATTTGAGAAATATGAAAAATTCAAGATTTAATGAATCAATCACACCAGATTTTAAATTTCATATTCCGGACATGTGTGAGATTCAATAAATCAATAATTTTAAATGAGTTTAAACAAACGAATATTTAAATCAAATAACCATGAAATATCAGAGAGATTTAAGACTGGATTTTTTAAAGAAATTTTCCACAAGAATTTTTGACAAGCCCAAAGAATAATTTCAGATCGTTTACATCAGACTTGAGAAATATTCATGATCAAAAAATAATTAAAAATAAACAGATTTCAAAATAAAATGATCATGAATGAATATAAATTTCACGATGTATCACTGGTTCAAGACAATTTAACAAATTCAAGCCAATCTGAAATTTTCTGAAATTATCACAACTGATAAGTAACAGAGTGTACTGTAATGAGTACAATTTTCAAAACTTTCCAAAATGAATTAGAAGAGAATCAAAACAGCAAAGGTGTGTGAAATTCCACAAAACTTTCAGATCTTCAAAGAATTTAGAATTCTAATCAACATTGTTTAAGATATGACAAGAATACATCAACACTGTTATCAATTCATAGAATCAGAAAACAAACTTCAAATCAATTGCAGATATTTACAAAAAAAAATTCCAGATCTGGAAATGATTAAAAAACATCAAAGTTCTTACTCAAATAAAGTGAATTTTCAGAAGATCATGAATACTACAATTGGAAATTAATGAAGCCCAAATGAAACAAAAATATGGTAGTGTCAAAACAAAAACAAAACAACAACAAAAAACAGAAGGAGATAAAAGAAGAAATAAAAAAATATTTACAAGGGACAAGTTCAGAGATCATACCTGAATTCAGTGTAAATCGGAATCTCTGACTCATCAAGCTTGGCTAAGGAACTGTGGATGATACAGGAATATTGAGCAGCTCGAATTCAATTCTCTTTTGCTAAGCAGTTCCTCAGCCTCCTTCGGTACCTAACAATTCAGGGGATCGAGTGTTCTAATAAAGTTTGTAAAACCACTCACAGCTGTATTCATATGTTTTGGTACCCAGACTTGTTTATATAACAAACCATTAGAATTAACTTTCGTACCCTTAGGAACCCAAATCTGTTTGAACTTGACGAAGCCCGTTTTATTTTTTTTGGGATCCAAGAATGTTTAAATGGTTTATTATAAAATGATTTCTCATCACAATTTTGACTCAAAAGACCTTTGAAATTTTTAGTGTTCAAATTTTCTAAGCAATTCTTTCCAAAGCAGTTTGAGGGGTTTTTCAAATCATTTGAATTTTTTTTCCAAAAACATCATTTTTCCTGAAGCCAAGACCAGATTTAATTCCGACAGAAACTTGGTTTTGTAACAGCATATTCAACGATTTTTCCCCACTAGAAAATTTATCCAAAGTTGATTCTAATCGTTGAATTTTGGATTTTAGATCGCTATTTTCTTTTAGTAAATTTAAGCAATTATTTATAGTGATCTTCTGTTTAGCATTGGACTGTTTCAAAACCAAAACCAAATCGTTTTTGTTTTTCAGACTCAAAATTCTTGGATTTTTCAATCTCATTTTCAAGTTCTTTCAAAATCAAACCACTTTTCACCAAATTTTCATTTTTAGCAATTTCAAATTTGGAATATATATCAGTCTTAAAATTTTCAAATTCTTTTTGTAAAAAGTTATTTAAACTTGATAACTCAATCTTGTTTTGTTTTAAGATCAAAATGTCCTTTTCAAACTTTTGAATATTTTTATTGAGATGAACAAGATTGGTTTTCAATTTTAAACAATTTTTGCAATCTGAATTTGAAGAATTTTTAAAATATTCAAACTGTGATTCCAAATCATCAATTTTGCTGGTCAACTCAGAATTCCTAGATTTCAGAGATTTGTTTTTAGATTTGAGTTTATCAACATATTTAGTTAAATCAACACACATATAAACCAAATCTTCGTATGAGTAATTTTCAACTTCAGCATCTGTAGATTCTCCATCATCTGATCCTTCTGAATTTTCATTTGTAAATCCTGTTAAACAAAATTCTGAATCTGAGTTGACATTCTGGGTTTTTGAGCTGTTGTCAGATTTTTCATACAACGTGTTAAGAGTTCTCCAGATTTCCTGCGCAGTCAAACAATGACATATAAGATTAAACTGTTCAGTGCTAAGATAATCAAATATAATTTTCATAGCACGAGCATTAAAAGTAATATCTACACTATCAAACCCATTGATAACAACATCCCAACATTTAATATTAACAGATTTTAAATAAAATTCCATTTTGGATTTCCAGTTTAAAAAATCTGTTCCATCAAAAATAGTTGGAGATGAACTGGACTGACTCTCTATCGGTTGACAACTAGGATTACCCATGACTCTAGAGTTAATGTAATAACCTGCTCTGATACCACTTGTTGGATCTAGATTAACCCTACAGGGGGTGAATAGGGTTTATCACAGTTTTTAACTGAATTGAAAAACTGACAGGATATTAAAATAATAAACAGATCACAGACTGCAGTAGAAATAAAAAGCAGAAAAGAAATAACACACAGAGATACCCAGCTTTGGCAAAATCCTGCCTACTGCTGCATTTCTAAGGTTTCTACTAGGTGTTATAAACAGATCCCGCATATAAGACCATGTACACTCGTAGCGCCTGCTCCGGTCCTAACCCTACGCTCAAAACTCTACACTGGTCAATACCCCCTCGATCAGATTTTCCCGAATTACAACCCCATAATCTGTAACCCAGATTTTACAGACTTTGAAACTGACAGTCAACACCCTGACAGATTCACCCTAGATTTTACAGACCAAGAAATTGTTCGGTTACAACGAAATTGAAAATACAACAAAAATTAAAAACAAAAGAAAATAAGAAACCCTAGTTTATAAAATAAACTATAAACTCCCTTGAGTTGAAGTATGTCGGCCAATTTGTAATTGTGTTGGACCCTTCTTTCTTTTGTCCCGATAGCTTTCCTATGGAATCAAAAATGGCGGCTTGGATGAAAGCTGGGGTTTTTCTTTAATCCCAAATCTTCTACGCTTGAGTTATGGAGTACGATCCTCTGATGCTCGAATCTCTGCGGCTAGCTGGTTCTTCGATTTGTGATGTCTCTCTCTGGCTCTTGATCGAAAACAAAGTGAGTTCTTCTGAATTGATTATTCGACTTTGTTCATGAATGTTGTGGGTTTTGTTTTCGATTCACTGTACCTTCCTATGATGATACGGTGTGCTAAATAGGATTTTTAAAATCCTTAGAATTCTCTGATTTCATGTTTAATGACTTCGGTCTGATTGATATTGCTTTCCCCTTTTACTTCCACTACATGAGTTGATATTTGTGTGATTTCCCTTTTTGAAAATACTATGAATAACTGTCGTGAATTGGATTGTTGATTTGTTTCCATGCCGTGAAAGATGCCCTAAATATATTTCAGTACTCAAGCTTGATTTCGAACCAAAAAAGCTTGCCAAAAACAAATTTTGCTGAATTGTTTTTCTTTCCAAAACAGTTTTACAATTTTTGGAAATAAATGATTCTTTTTCCCTTTAAAAAAATTGCCAAAAATTGAATACTGAATTTCTGAGGTGATACCTTGTTAAATTTACACCACTTCTGTAAATAGCATTAAATCCCTTTTGAATGCTCTGTATATGTTGCTTGATTTAGTCGACCCTCTGACATAGCAGATTTATTCCATGATTTTTTTAAAAACTGGAAACAGAGTTATGTTTCTTACCATGTTAGATTATTTGAAAAAATCTGCACTTTAATGCTTGCCAAGGATTTGTTCTTTCTGATTTCTTGGAAATAAATGATTCATTTTCCCTTAACAAAACTGCCGAGAATACTTGAGTTTTTCTGGACAATTTGAAAATACTTGCCAGATTTAATTTTAGAAATCATTACTACATCCTGAAATTGTTGATCGATATATATGAGAAAATATGTCTTCATTAGAGCATGTTGATCACACTTGAATATGCTCCCATACATACATGTTGCTTCTTCTGCACTGTCATCACTGTTGTATATCATTGAATTTGCTCCTCTGTCCATTTTTGCTTAGTTGTGTATGCATTGTATATGCCACTCAATTTTGTCACTTGAGTATTTTGAAACTTGCTTGATCTCGACTAGCTCGACCACATAAAATGAGATACACACATGAAACTGCACCCTTGTATTTATTTACCTTTAGCATGAACATCACTGTATGGTCTTGAACACAAACTGATTTGTTCGACCACTTGCTGTACTTGAAACTTGTTCTGTCTTGACCATTCTGCCTTGTACTTGCCAGTACATATAAATGCTTTTGCTCATGCATTCACCAATGTGCTACCATGCTTTATTTATATGGTCTGCCCCTTTTGTACTCCACTGGCTTGTATTTTTCATGTGTGTACATGCTCGAACATGCTGCATTTGCACACAGAACTGACTTGAACCTGAGTTGTAACTTATATTGCAATATGCTCGACCATGATCACTTATGACCACTATTCATTGCACGGTCTTGAACTTCTTGCACTCAAGTCTTGTACAATTCACATATATAAACTTGTTAATGCTGGGTGAGTGCTTCACCATGCTACTTGTATACACTCTTGTCTACATGCTTATTCTTGTAAACTGACTTGTTCATACTGTCATTTATATGCTGCACATGACAAGTTTCACTTATGTAATTCATGCTGCTTGATAACATTTACCATGTTCACCCATCCTTTATTCATCTGCACACTTCTTATTTACATGCACACCAAGTTGTGTTGTGCTGTTTTGGCTTCACTTGAATCACCTTGCAGCTGCATCGTGCTGTCATGTATTTGGATATTCCTTGAGCTTGTGCATGCTAATTTCAGTCCACTTGCAATGCTCACTTGCATTTTGCTGGTTTGTTTCCTATATATGTATGTCCATGTTGATTTGTATATGAAATTATCACTTTGTCCAGTTATACATGAAACTACTTGGCTTTTATGTTTCACCCCTGTTAGTTTGATGTATCACCATGTAAGCTTGCTTGACACATTTGCTATATTGCTGTGTTCTGTTGACATTTTGCTCGACCAAGCTTTCACTATGCTGTACCATTCATATATGTTGACATGTGCTTGACAACATTTTGGCCTGTTTTGTTGAGCTGTCTCGACTTTGGTTGACATGAATTTGTTGCACTGAGTTGAGACAGTCCACGTGACTACTCCTCAGTTGCCATACTGTATACTGATTGGCGAGGCAGTGCACACGTGTATTTATACACGTGTGTATTTGGAGCCATCAGAAAGATTTTTTCTGTCCCTGTTCATATACAGACTAGCTAGACACAAATGAAATAGATCAAGTCATGAAAAATGATGAGAAACACACCAGAAATCTGAGGCAAATAAAATTTTAATAGTAAAATTTATATATACATGTATTCAATTTTATTTCTATTGCAGTGTACTCTGTGTGCGTGTATCGTGTGACAGGTAAGCAGAAGATGACTGGACTGACAGTGAAGTATTGTGAAGACTGAAGAAAGAAGATTGACAGAGACATGTATATAAGAATATATGTATAAGAGAAAGAGTGTATGTTTGTATAAATGAAACTGGAACTGAGTCAAAGGAATGTACTGTAATGAATTATATATCAGTAATGTGTTCAAATAGTGGAGTTGTAAATTTGTACTGTTTAAATGTTGAAATAAAATATTATATTCAAATAAAATACCTGTGTGAATATTTGAATTTCTGTACAGTCGTATTTTATTTAAGTATGAATATTATATTTCTATCTGAGATGTTGGGTAACAGTACAGTAACAAACACATTAGAAATAATATTTATTTGGTTGTTATCATCAAACAAAAATCATATAATTGTGTATACAACACCGTTATATACAACAACCGCGACCTTTCTCCAAGCCGTCGCCCCCAAAACTGCCACAATCGATGCCAATCTCCCCGATAATCACAAATACAACAATCAAACCATTAAATAATGCACCAAATCCCCAAAACATCGAATCTTAGTTTGTGCAACCCAATTTTCAGACCCTTCAAAATTGCGTCGCACACAACCAGAGTGTTACCGATGAGTACCTTACGTCAAGAGGATTTGAAGGATCTAAGTCTTGTATTTATTAGAAATTTTATTGGAATTTTTATTGATTTATGAAGATTGCGATTTGGGTTTTCAGGAAGAAATAGATGGCTGCTGTATTTTGACCGTGAGAAAAAAGTAGTTAGGGTTAGGAGAGTTAGGATTATTTTTAGTATGGTAAAATATTTTTTTATTCGAGTTTTTATATTTATTTTAAGTTATCGTTGTTTGTATTCACCGTTTAAAAATCCCTGTGATCACACACAATACCTGTAACAACCCGAATTTTAATAACGTGTTAAGACAAAAATCAAGGCAGAATTAAACTTTAAAATAAGAATCAAGAGAAACGGGTTGCGCCTTTGCGTTCGTCTCGGAATTCTGGTTGGAAACGAGTCCGAAATTTCGTAAATCGGAGTCCGTATGACCGAGATATGGCCTCTAGAAGTTTCACGGAAATTCAAAAACGAAAAATAGATTTCAAAATTCGAATGTAAACCCAGAAGCGGGCTGGGTGGGAAATTTCCCACCCAGACCCAGGTTGACTGGGGAGTCGACCCCCCCCCAGGACCGGGTTGACTGGGCAGTCGACCTGGGTGTCGACCTGGGGGTCGACCTCCCTGGTCGGGCCAGGTTGTCCTGGTGCACCTGCTTGCTCCTTTGGGTCTGTTCAATGGCCTGTGACGATTTTTGATGGTTCAGATTTAAACTAGGGTCAATCCTATGGCCTAAACTAGTCCTAACCTCTATAAAAACACCCTAAGACCTAGCCTAATCCACTACAAACCATCCTAACAACGAAGTGCTGCCAAAATCTCTCTTGATCATGGCCTCCATCTCCAACTTCAAAGGCATGAGCATTCAAACTAGATCTATGTCAAAGGAGCAAGCTTTATACATCAAATCAAGAGAGTAGATCAACGTCGCTACAACGATTCTATGATGGTTCTTGCTCCTAATTCACTAGCCACGCTTTGTAAGTTCTAGATGCTTTTAGATTGAAATGATAACTTGAATATGACATGTGATAAAGTTGGAATTGGGTTTATGCATGATAATCGATCCATGCTCATTCTTGTTCATTTTGGATCTTGATCTTTGGGGATGTTGCTATGATATTAATTTGGATCTATGCATGTTGCAAATCACTCTTTCATGTCCTTATCATGCATGTAATGATGATTTTCTCTCGGATCTTGTTTTATGCAAAGTTTCTACCTTCCCCTATTTGTTTTCTTTTGGTGAACCTTGGTCAATTTCGGACCTAGGCCTAAGCTACGATTTACGTGCGATTTGTATGCGAGGGAATATTGGGATTTCACCTATTTGGACATGGGTGTGTGGTAGAATTGATTGCATAACATGAACAAAGGGAAATTTGGGGTATTGCCAATATAATTTGTACGTTTGGGCATACATGAGTTGGCATATGAATTAAATCACGAGTTTTGAGACTATGCAAGTTAAATCAAGGGATTGGGCTTATGTTAACTAGGCATAAGTGGAATTAGGAACATGAACCATGATTTGGGTTTATTTGGGCATGAACTTGACAACATGTAACTTTGGCTAGAACTTGATAGGGTTGGGATGTCATAAACTTGGCATACATGCAAATAGGTGAGAATTGGGCATATGTAAAGTGGCTAGAATTGGGTACATATTTTAATGGGCATGTAATGTGGAACTTGGGCATATGTTTAGTAATATGTAAAGTGGGGATTTTGACTTAGATGACACATACGTAATTAACAATCTAACGGATGCCTTCGACACGAGGTTAGACTTGAGTTGTGGTGTAATTCTGCCCGGAACCGCCCGACATATCCAGTGACCACAACAATAATAGTCTAACGTAAGAGGTCGTAGGCAAAGATTAGATTGTGGTAATGCTTGAACCCGAGGTTGGAATGGGTTTGCGGTGTAATTCTGCCCGGAACCGCCCGGCGTATCCAGTGATCGCAAATAAGTCCAACATGAGAGGTTGATGCATTAGTAAATAATAAATGCTAATGACATGGAAGGGTGGGTTAAGTAACTTGATTAGGCTAATGACACTTAACCAATATGACATGGACGGGTGGGTTAAGTAACTTGATTAGGCTAATGACACTTAACCAATATGACATGGACGGGTGGGTTAAGTAACGTGATTAGGCTAATGACACTTAACCAATATGACATGGACGGGTAGGTTAAGTAACTTGATTAAGCTAATGACACTTACCAATATGACATGGATGGGTGGGTTAAGTAACTTGATTAGACTAATGACACTTCACCAATATGACGTGGATGGGTGGGTTAAGTAAAACCGGACTCGATTACTTGATGACCCTTAACCATATAACACGATTAGAGAATGGGTTAGTTTAACCTGAATGGGTCGATAACACCCGACTAGTATAACGCGATGCATGGTAGGGTTAAGTAAACTTATGAGGGTAACAATTAACCATTATAATGTGACTAGTGGATGGGGTTAAGCTTGAATATACTTAACCAATCTAACACGGTAACTTGATGAGGTTAAGATAACCTATACTTAACCAATCCGACACGGTAAATTTGATAGGGTTAAGTTAACATATACTTAGCCATTCTGACACGATAATCTAGGGTTAAGTCATGAACTTCTTGATATACTTAACCAAATTGATACATGGTTTGTAGGGCTAAGTCTTGAACTTGAATACTTAGCAAATTTTGACATGATTCGTAGGCAGGGTAAGTCATGAACTCGAATGACAACGCTTAACCCATTAGACAAAACCCTAGTTCAGGGGACTAAGTGGAAAGTCGTAGTTAATAAGGATAACGGGACGGGAAACTAAGTGATAAACCTTAGTTAAGGATAACTAAGTAATAATTCTTAGTTAAGAGAATTGGACCAGTTCACAAATATATGAGTAACCTGATACGGTAGGTCATCGCTTAAACAAACACACGAGGAGGAGCGAATGTTTATCTGACTTAGATAAAGGATCCAGCGAACTGGGTGACAAAGCGGTAGCTTCGGGGGACGTGAGGGTAATCTTGGTATCCCTCTGTGAGGTTGCAGATGATCCGTCTGGGCTCACAGAGGTTAAGGTCTGCGGTAGAAGAACCAAGGGTATGCCTTGGTTGCTGTGCGAGCAACCTAAAGACTGGGGTGGATTAGCGTGGAGTCGGCGATATTTAGTTTAGCCCTGTGATAGCACGTCGTCGACTACCTACCATCTTTTGTCAATCGTGTACGTATGCGGAAATGCAGAGAACTCCCAACAGACCATATACTTGCTATCTATCTAGTTATGGGTGAGGTTGGACAATAGGAAAGTGGGGCATAGATGGCCGGAGTATAGTTCTCGTGCATGATTTTCTTGGATTGCCTTTCAGTAGTTGAGGAGGGGTCACGTAGGACCATAACCACCGGTAGAAAAACAGACCTTGATATCTGCATCGGTAGATAACCTAAAGCTCCCGACCGAGTCTTGTATTTCTTGATTAGCCCTGTCACGGGACTCGGATGGCACATTGAGATACATGTGCATCTAGACATGGAAAAACGATTCACGATACATACATGGGAAAAAGGGCGTGGTTGACGGGTAGCGTAATCCCTAGCGGTCCTAGGTGGCTTAAACCCAAACCGAGTTACGAAAACGTTTAGTAAGTAGCGTAATCCCTAGTGGTCCTAGGTGGCATAAATCCTAGCCGAACACTCGAGAATTCATGGTAAGAAAATATAGCTAGATCAAGGGTGACAGTCCAAACGATTTCAAAGATAATGGAACTACGTTGAAGTAGTATAGCATTACGTGAGAAAGCCCGTAGGATTTACGGCAAAGGATTAAACATATACATGGAAAGAAACATACGAGTTGGGAAAAGCCACATTAGGTTGACATGGACCATTTCATGACATTGGGCAAGGGACATTTTGTAGCTAACACATGATACGAGTTGGGATACTAGTACGGTTGGTGCAGAGGACGTTAGACATGTTAAGCTATTCCAAGTTTATCCTGTTACCTTGGTTATCTTGTTACTTGAGTTTATCTTGTTATCTTAGTATCTTGTCATCATGCTTATGTTTACTTTCGGTTTATACATGTCATGTTACTTTTACCTGTTTTTAGGCTGAAAGTAGCTAGGACTTACCAGTCTTTATGACTGACCCCGTTTTGTTTCGCCTCTTTTTCTTCCGTTCCCCCCCCCCCCAGGTTTACAGGGAGGAAATGTTGCTACTTAGTTCGGATTTTCTGATGCAAGATCAACATCTATGGTATTTGGACTTTTCTTGGCTATGGCTATTTTACTGTTTTACTTGGGGAATAATTTATGACTATGGTTTTTTGCTTCTTTATTATTGCAAGACAGGTTTCGATGTAAGTAATTTAATGGCACTTTGATGTAAAAGGTTTTAGACCTTACTACTTTTATAAAGTAATGAAATCATGTTTTCTTCCGCTGTTTTATATGTTCTGTCTTGTAATATTTCTGTGCATGTTTACCTAGACAACACCCCTCCAAAGCTAGTGCATTCTCTTGTGAGTGACCCTCGCGGAGGTGGGGTGTTACAATACCCAAAAATCACAGAAATGGACATGCGACTACAGTTTGACATTGCGGACCCAACAAAACTAGTTTCGTCGAATTCCGACTTCGTTTGCTCACATAGTGTATTTTTAAAGGTCAATTTATCGACTGTATTTCACATTAAAATCCCATATGGCCACATAATGATTTCAAAAATCATGAAAACTGAACTCTGGCAATAATTTAATATTGCGGATACAACAAAATTAGTTTCGTCGAAAACTGAGTTCATTTGCAAAAGTGATTATTTTTAAAGCTCAAAATAAACCATTTAAATATATAAATATATTTAAAAACATTTAAATTTAATATTAATAAATCAATATTATTGTATATATTCACAATGGAATACCATACAGCCCCACTGGGATTTATAACTCGATATTTCAAAATTCACAGTTCGATTTATATTAAAAATCCTTTTATAATATAAATAAATTGTTATAAATTATAAAGGAATTCCACAGCAACTTTTCTAAAATTTGATTTGGACATAAATCAAAATCTACGTGGTGAAATCCCGATTTTTCTCTTCCACTAGAAAAATATACTTCACCAGCTCCTAACGTTTCTTATTTCACAGAAATCCGATTTAAAACGGCTTCTGTATACTCGTTTAAAGTTCGAATCGCCAAATTATGAACTGTCGCGCCATTTCGAGCTCGATTATAATTAAAATAAAATTTATACGTTCTATAGTCGTTTATTGAATAGATTCGTCATTAAAAATCGAATCTAAACTTACCCAATTCTCTTATATTACCCAATTCACACAAATATTAGGAATTTAGCTATTTCGACCATTTCGAAAATAAATATACTCTTCTACTATTTATATTAATTGAATTCAAATATTATTTAATTCAAGTTATCGATATCGCCAACTCGATATTTAATAATTAAATTAATTAATTATTTCACTGTAAAAATTGTAACGGCCGAGAAATCCGTGCCAATTTGAGCTGACTAATATACTACACATTCAACTCAAAGTGCACGAAAATTCAGGTCATTAATAGAAAGAATGTAGAGGATGAGAAAGATAAGATAGAACTAATAGAATAGAAGAAGAAGAAGAATACAACTGAACAGAATCAGAGTAACACGAAACTCACAGCGGAACAATAAAATGTATTATATAACATAAATTTGAAATACAAATCTGAATTTGTATATATATACCATTATCAGGGTACAATACATCATATCACAGCGGAAATAATCTCTAACAAATTAATGGTGAAGCCATCTGTTTCCAGCTCCTCCAAGTAAATCTGTAAAAGCCCGAAACACTTGACTGCCCATACAAATTTGGGCACCCAAGAGTTTAGGGAAAACAAACAAAATAAACTCTGGGTCAGTCATGGGACTGGTGTGAGTAAATTCCAACCATACTGTTTAACTTTGAAAATAAAAAGATAATAGTAAGACCAGCCCACACATAAACATGGACGGTTTTTACCTTACTATAATAAAAAATACTTTGGTATCAAACTCCAGCGATATTATAATAATGTCTACTCAATTAAATAATCAAGTAGCAGAACACTTGCATCTCACGCTCCACATATATATAGTATAAAATCAAAAACCGCAGGGAGCTTATTGGAGATTGGATCCCGACGGACAAGGTATGGGAGCACCTTCTGATCAGTGTACTCTAGAGGGTATACACTGCAGGTTCAACAAGAACGTCTTGCAACCCGGCCACACATGACCGACCACTCATTTAGCTTGAGTGTATCGAATATATTGCCACCATGGTTGTAGGCCATCCAACCTTCATCCGAAATACAGAATCGAAAAGAAGACAAATATGAATTTTCTCTAGATCGGTGACAATACACCCTGCTTGGGTATGGCCTAACTAGCCATGCTGCCTAGCCCAACTTTTGTTACTTCTTGATTGTGAGGCTAGAGGCTACGTCTATTTTCAGAACATCTGATCACCATTCACTTTGAATGCCACATCGTCAAATCCGTAATCACATATTGATTACACAAATGCACACTGGGTGTAGAATAAAGAGAAGTTACCTTCTCTCCACCAACTTGGTATATTCGTAAAAATCAACGGCGTGACCGTTGGAAATACTCTGTCAGACACTCGTCCATACAAGTTGTCCTGGGACTGGACAAACATAAAGTACCATTCTGGAACTGGACGACCCTTGCATTTTACTCCGTCTTCAATTTTCTTCAGCATAATATAATTCGCAGCGCTTATGCCTATACGGAGTAGTTTCCGGATAATATATCCAACCGGTCTCTCCGTATTGACAACGATGGTCAAAACACTTCGATAGTCGGTTATTTAACTATCGAAGTAAAACAATCATTCATACAAATGAACAACTAAACGCACACAACCACGAGCACCTTTTATTTAACATTCGTTTTTATTGTTGGAATTCCCATATCTTACCGGATATTTCTCTAATCCCGTTTTACTCTGTTCACACTCTTGGAAAACACTCCCAGTTATTATCAACTCTTATTCTCCCATATTTCAGAGTGTACGTTATTAATGTTTGAAACATTTCCATTCTTTTCATGTTCTTTATTTTCTACACTTGGATAATATACACTATCTACATTGGAAAAATATTCCAATTTCATTATAAACATTTTATTATGTCCAACGTTCATTTTTTTAAAACACTATTCACTTTAAAAGGTGAATATCATACTATTATAGAAATCTGAATACCTTTATCAAATAACACTTTATTTAGAAAATCAATACCATTATCTCATTTACCGAAATCTCTTTCATACTTTATATTCCCAGTCCACTTTATAAACTCTGTTCTCTAAGACAACTTCTTATCAAGTTTATAACTAACACTGATTACATATCCTATTAAAATTTATTGGTTTTAAGCCAAGTATTAATGATCCTATCAGATTATAATTCCTAAAATAATTTACTTTAATACATTCGACTTCGTCGAATTATAGTTCCAAATCCTAATAGTTTAATTCTAATTACATTTCGAACATCGAAATACTGCCATCGTTTTCTAACATGATTTTCCAATTTCTTAAACTTATTCTTATATTTTCTTTGGACATACACTGTTACCTATTACCTTTAGAATAAGTGGATTTCAAACCAACAGTGACATTTTCTAAGAAGTGCTGCTATATATAAAAATCACGCTTAAGATTGGTTAACAGCGTAAATTTATCGCTATAGTAAAACTTGCAATACGCTGTAATGTTCTCTTTATAACTAATCTCAATATCACAATCACACTTACCTTGTCAACAACGTTATTTTATCGCTATAGTTCAAACTTGTCATACGCTGTAATATTTCCCTTTATACAAATCTTGACATCTCTTTCCGTTTCAAATTGATATCGTTCCTCGATAATAGTGAAGCCGTTCAAGTTGCGGTATTCTATTTACCTCTCAGACCTTGATCGACAACGTTCTTACCTTAGAACAGATATAAGTCTGTACTCAAATCCCTTATTACTTATAATATCTATCAGACCGTATTTTCCTATTTAATTTGAACTATGGTTTTATAACCCCATATTCATACTTCAGAATCTCTGTTGTTCATGGCTATTTATATTAAACTTTTACGCTTCGCTTTAACTTTATTCGATCAGTAACTTTGTTAACTGATTTTATCTACTTCTTACTGTTGGATTAATATAATTAATCTAACAATATTCATTAACTGTTTATTTTAAAATAATTATCCCAAATTATTTACTTGTCGGATAATTACAGTTTCATACTTATTTAACCAAATAATCGTTTATATTTACTTTATAAAACGAACTATAAATACTAATTTAAAATGGAACTTCTATTATAATTTAAACTTCGCTTTAATTATTAAAGTATAATTTTTTATAATTAACTTCATTGATTTGCCTGACGACCAATCACTTCTTAACAAAACGATGGTTTTACGGTCGACTGTTACCAGTTTCTTAATCGATATCGTTTATTGATTTATCAAAACAAATGTTGAATTTTCGTTCAACATCAATATTCACACGGGGTTTTAAATATAATTCGGGTTCAAACAGTGCATATAAGACAAACAGTACATATAAATATCGAGGAATCCAGTCGGATTCCTCCACCCGGTTTCCGCATCCACAGATGTTAGTCAAACAATTATCACTGATTTCATACTAGGGAATATTAAAATCAATGGAATCAGTATCCAACCGATGATGTGTACATATGCAACGATATATAATATTCAATCAATTTTAATTGTAATCTACCTAATCAACCATAACACATCGTTCAAACAACATTAAAATATAATTATAATATTTTAAAGCAGATCAAAGTTAGTGAATTTATTCATCTTTGCGCGTTAACTGTTAAATAACGATTTGTGTCAGCTGATTCAGACGGATAATTTATTTCACTATAAATTTAGTGAACTCCAAATCGCTCCAAACCAGTTTTACCGCGTTGCTCCCGTTGCTTCTACTTCAACGGATTCGCCCATTCGAAATTCCTGAATACACGGCCCAACAATTTTGGACCCGTGCCTACAGTAATTTTCCCTCCTCAAAATTTTACTGTCGAACTTCATCTGTACAAACATCAGTACCATGTAAACTTGCCATCTCCTTCTATTACTACTTGTTGTCACAACCGCCAAAGGCTACTGCACTATCAACATGCATGTATACGTCATGCAACTTGAAATAGAGATCAATATAACTCAAAAGAGCAGTGCGCCTATCCCTCGATACAAATTTGTATATTACTCCATCAGGTATTGAACGTTGAACCCATACACTCATGTGTATGCTACTGTATATCACCCTCCATGGTCCGCACCCACCCGTAAATGACTCAACCACTTCACTTCCATGCGCAGCGTCATTAGGAAAATAGAGTATCCCACACCCACAACAAAGAACAACAGCTACTACCCCTCATCTCCTCTGATATTGATTTAAGATAGAGGAACAAGAATAGGAGGAAAAACTTGAGACAAATAGCAGATTTAGGGAAGAGGAAGAAGAAACAGTAAGCAAGAAATAGAAACTTTCATTTTTTTGCCTGTCTTTTCTTTCCGGTACATTACATTTATATATAGCTGTAAATTGTAACTAACCTTGACAGCTGTACCATTAAAATATTAGGCTATTCTCGGCTATGCACTATGTAACAATATTATAGCACAAAGTAATACTAGAAGAAATGTAAATAACAACTTTTGTCCTTTAGTTCCTTGTGAAGATTAATCCATGTATCTTGCTGTGCCTGCATTACATATTTAGGCTGATCCATATCATTACCGACCGCTCGAAAACGACCTTGTCCTCAAGGTCGGAAGTTGGTTTCAGTTTCATTAGAGTAGTCGAGTTTGGATTATTATTGAGTTGCGCATCATGTAGCCGCGCCACAAAGTAACATTCAAAACCAAATTGCCCGCCTGGATCAAATATGAACATAACCTTTTCAAAAGTCTTTTTACCATTTCTGTCAAGCATTAGACCAAACACATTATGTTCATGCTTGTTAAACATTTCATCATGCAGTTTAGCAGCATAATTAATCTGTCCAGGTGATACTCCACCCGGATCGAATACAAGATCTTTCCTTTCAATCTCTTTTATCTTGCACTCAACCTGATCCATCAACAATTCTATCCAGCATTTTCTCATAATAGCAACGGCACAACCAACAATAACATGCATCACAAGACTACTTCCATATTGAATTAAACCCATCAAAAAGGACTTGTAATACTTACTATGTGATCCATTGTTTTCCATCAGTTTCCCATTTTCAAATATTACTGATGTTGCTGTATGGTGATAGAAGAATGTGGACAGCCGCGTCGCTCTCAGATCTACAGCATGGTTGACGGCATGGGGCGAAATATCCTGGTTGTTAAGCTGTTCTGGGACTTTTGGTGCATGTATCTCCATGGATTGCTGCTCGATACTTGGATCTTCATCGGGAAGCACAAGAACGATTTGCTTAACAAGACAGCGATGGCTAGCGGTGTCTATGTTGTTGCAGCCGAGGCACAATCCTTGGTCACGGAGCTGCTGCATCTCCGAGTAGGTAAGGCGTTTAATGGGGTATGATGATGGTAATGTTGCTTTGATTTCAGCAATAACTTGAGGGTGGATGAGAGTGGTTTCGGCCATGATGTCAGCAGTAACTTGGTGGTTGAAATGACGAAAAAGAGATGGAAGATAGAAGAAGGAGGTGAGAACAATCGATGAAAGCACCAAATGATATGGGGATGAGAAGTAGCAGGGAATAGAAAGGAGAATATAGCTAGAGCAGGAAGGAAATAATAGAAGAGAAGATCAGATCTGAAAATTAGCAGGTAAGAGAAGAACCATTTTGAGGAAGAAGACAGAATACTATAGGAGAATTAAATTGCCAATATTTCTTCTTCAAAATGGAGTTAATGTTGAGTGGCTAGAATGGAGTTAATGGTGTTTTGGTTGGCGTTGAGTTGCTGAATGGCTGCATCGAGGTGGTTCATGGTGACAAGAGCAGTTTTGGGTGTAACAGAAGGAAGAAAGAGGGAGTAGACAGTGAAGAAATTTGAGAGAGGAGAGATCTGAAGTAGTTTAGGGAGAGAGGAGGGGAGCTCAATCGGTGAAAGCACCAGTTGATACGGATATGGATTCAATTTCTGAAATTAGGAGGAAGAGGAGACAGCAGAAGAAAAGAAAATGGGGACGAAGCAAAGAAAAGAGAGTGAAAGTTTTACAACTAATTCATCCATATCCATTATGTTGCCTTCGTACACATATATAGCCACTTGCAACGCACTATTTCTGCAAGTTGCTGAATTCTTAACAACTTTTGGCGCCAAGCCACTAAAGAAATAAAAAGAAATACATCAAAAAGTTAAAAAGAACGTGCTGAAGAACAAGCTGCTACTTTCTCTCATTATATAGCACTAGTAGCTTTATATTACTTCTGGGTGCCCATTGATCTTTATTATTGTTGTATCATCCTCACTATACTGTTACACGCCTACCTGCATACGGCCTCCCTTTATTCATTCTTCAAACCTTTATTACTATATCATCCTCCTGTTACCATACGTGCCTTCACTGTTGCTCTCTCCTACTGTGCATGCCCCTTCACACGCAAATGTGGTAGCATCTCGCCATCCCAGTCTTCACAAAATAAATAACCATTTTGCTTCCTCCCACAGAAGGACGCGCTGCTCCTGTTCTTATGTTTATTCATGGCTATCTTCGAGCCTTTAAATCTTTCATTACTCCCAAAACTTTGGACTCCTACGTCTTATTATCTTGAACTCGAACCTCCCATTCAAGATCCGCCAAGCCACCAACCTCCCTGTTTGTTACAACCGAAACCCTCTTTCCAGATGAATGCCACGCCTCCCTTACTGCATATCATGAACACTATACTGACATCATTCTCGAACACTGCATAGTGCATACTCCCTCATGCACGCAGTATAACTCGCAGTAATTATATATATATATATATATATATATATATATATATATATATATATATATATATATATATATATATATATATATATATATATTGCCATGGAAAGCTTAGGAAAGAAGGATAGAATTGAAAACAAAATGAAGAAAACCGAATAATGTTTTCCAGCATGTATATATAGATTTTTAAATTTCTTAGTAACTAAGGAATAGCTAGTAGGAGGTCCATACCGCTAGAATATAGGTTTGCAGAATTTTAGTTTGTCTGAATTAGTACAAGTACTGTATGCAGCATTACTTAGACGGTAAGGTTCTTCCTTTTAGGGCTGTAAATTTTGTACGAATGTCCGACGTCCGCTCGTGTCCGTGACCGAAATACGTCCGTCCGAGTTCGTCCGATTTTCATTTAGGACACGAGTTAGGACAACAAAATTTGTACGAGAAAAAATCACGTCCGGTCCGGACTCGTCCGAATTTGTCCGAATTCCTTGTAACTCGGCGTATAGTTGAAAGAAAATCTAGTAAAATGTACAAAAGGTGATATAAATATTCATGTCCGACCGAGTCCGATCGTGTCCGTGTCCGAAAACCATGTGTCCGTGTCCGACCGATTTTATTTAGGACACGAATTAGGACAACGAAATTTGTCCGAGAAAAAATTTGGTCCGGTCCGTGTTCGGTCCGATTTTTTTTAGGACAGAAACTGAACACACCTCCGTCTGGTCCGGTCCGACCGATTTACACCCCTACTTCCTTTGTTTAGGAGCGAAGTAATTGGGTATGGGATGACATGTTCTGCTGTACTTTTTTGTAGTCATCGCCGGATTAATAGTGTGTATATTGCTCAGTCTACTCACATGTATTTTCAGCAAAACAGGTTGGCCATACTGCATATGCTATGGTAGGTTATAGTTCCACTATTAGGCATTGTTTTCCAACTATACAGTAGCTTAACCAAGGTTGTAGTTTTATTTGCCATCAAGTTATAAACCTACGTGATGCTCACTTTATAAGTTAGGGTAGATGTATGATGTTAATGAAATGTGTGGTCTAATAATAGGTAGATCCAATTTCCAAGAAATCTAGCTGTATTCTTAGATCTGCAAATCTCCTTTGATAAATGACTGAACTATTTCGATATTCATTCTATTTCATTTGTAATAAGTTAGTTAAAAGATCCCTCTCACCGTTTATCTATTTATTTTCATTGTTTTTCTTTTCTTTTATTTATTTGGCATATAAGGTTTAGCGTATTCATTATATAACACTTCGTTCGTGTATGAGTCGTAACAGACAGATATAAGAGTACGGTCGTGTCCGACGAGGTGTCACGATCCCAAAAATATAATAAAATCGGTTGATTGACTCATATTTTGAAATCCCAAAATACCGATACAGGGTGGAAAATACCTCAAATAAAAAGTTACTTATTTAATTTATTAAAAATTACAGTAAAATTCTAAAAATTAAATTATCACTATGTCCCAAAAGAACCTTATCCAGATTCGAATCCGATATCTAGTTATTTCAAATAAACCGTTACGGTCGATATACGATTTCATTGCGACTTTTCGAATATTTGATTTGGGCATATCTTGTAATATATACGACGAAATCTCCATATTTCACTTCTGTTAGAAAGATACAGTTCAACAGATTCTAATGTTTCTTGTTTCGCAGAAATCCGATTTAAAATGGGTTCTGTACACTCAGTTGAAGTTCAGAACGTTAAATTACGAACTGCAACGTTATTTCGAGCTCGATTATATTTAATATATATTTTTATACGTTAACTTTGCTTTAATCAATATATAAATCTATTTATATCACAAATTCAATATTTAAACTGATTTAAATATTCGAATACAAACCGATAAAATGCGGGACATTACAAAAATACAGGACATTACAGGTTAAGTTATCAAGTTAAGATTATCGAGTTAAGATAATCGGGTTATAGTTTATTCGAAAAGAGTTAATCGAATATAGTTATTCGAAGGAAGGAGTTATCGAATATAGTTATTCGAAGTGTGATAATCGAATATTAGTTATTCGAATAGAGTTTGTCGAATATTAGTTATTCGAAAGGAGTTATCGATTAGTTCAATTGAAAGGAGTTATCGATGTTAGTTTAATTGAAAGGAGTTATCGATTAATTTAATCAAAAGGAGTTATCGATTAATTTAATCGAAAGGAGTTATCGATGTTAGTTAAATCGAAAGGAGTTAATCGAATTTAGTTATTCGAAGTGAGTTAATCGAATATAAGTTATTCGAAGAGAGATAATCCAATATAGGTAATTCGAAGAAGGGTTAATCAAATAGAGATTACTCGAAAAGAGTTAATCGGCGAATTCGATTATATTGAATTCGGGGAAGTACTTATACTTTCTGGTGTTTAAATCAAGATTTATTTATTTATAAATTAGGTGTTTATTTATTTATTCACATTAAAGAATAAAAGTTATAATTGAAGTCAGATATTTCGAAAGCAGGGATTATAATGTTATCGTTATAACCAATGTTTTCAATAAAAAAGTGGGTACGTAAATAGAATACGAGGGTTACTGTTCAACGCTTTCCAAGAACTAGAAAAGCGCGAATTTTGAAATAAATTACTGCAAGCGCACAGATCGTGTAGTTGAGACGACCCCAAACCCCGTACTGACGGCGACAAGGGTAATCCGTGGAATATAACACAGAAACAGACAATAGCAGAACAGAAATAAATAAATACACCAGATAATGAACGATAGAATATAATGGATAAAAGTAATCATCAGAGTTACACAGTATACAGGATCATACTTAGTAAAAATATAGTTCAGCTATACATAAATGTCTACAGCGGAAATAACAAAATATGTACAATAGGAGCTGAACAACATAAAAAGAGATAAATAATAGAATCCATCTTCAGCTCCAGCTATCCAGAAAGAACCAGCTAAACCTGAATACAAGGCTGCCCGTGTAGAAAAGGGGCACCCGAGTTTGAAAGTGAAACAAACTATGAGTCAGTCATGGGACTGGTATGAGAAATCTATTCAACACATATATAATATGGCCAATCACAGAACCACGCCACTTTCGTGGAACGGGTTTACTCCATTGGATTGCCTGTGCTTTAAAACAAATCTTTCTTTTAAACATCGCAATGCTTTTTTATAAAAATGAAGCCATTATAAGACTCGGTTCCCATCACACAATGCAACGCAAACCGGAGGATAGAGTTTTTACCTTATAACGGCCAAGATATGCTTTATACGAATAAAACAAAGGCATTTGATATTATTGCTAGTGTTTATATGTTTTGAAAACAATTTCAAATCATAACTATCAATCATAGACGACATGAGCGTCCCATGCCACTCTGTCGCCAAATATATATACAATCGAAACCGCACAGTCACGTATTTGGAAATTGGATTTCCGTCATGAACCAAGGCAAAAGATAGTCCTTACCGAATTCGAGACGCTCTAGCCCGTGTCTCAGGCAAGCGCGCAGGCAAGCCTTGGATCGTCAGGGCCGGTCCACCGATGTGGATTATTATGCCTGAACAATACGTCTCCCCGCCCTTTGGGGCGTAAGTGAGCCAACGAATGACTCCATCGGACCCGGATCGTCCGATCTAACCGAGGCGCCTCGCAACAGCAACAACCACATAGGTGAAAAGTATATGAATGTCAGGGCTGGTAGGTCACTGACACCACCCTAGCTAGAAAGAAACGCATGCCCTCCCTGAGGTCCTTCTCCCGTTTCTGGTTCATACCAGGGTGTGAGGCTCGCGAGTTCACGTTATACACAAAGCTACGCCACACAGGCTGTGCTTTGACCATCACCACAAGGCTTTGCTTTTCAACAGAAGCCCTGTTCACTGCATCTTAGCATGCCACACAGGCAATTCATGCCATGCGACTGATGTCCATCGATATACAACCTCTGAGCTCGTGCGTCTCAGAGAAGGGCGTTAAGTAAAAGAATAAATTCTCCGCCGCCAAACAGATGTATATTTAATAGAGACCAGTCAACACAGAATAAAATCCAATGTCAGACACATAGTCCGTTTACAAGTCCGTTCTGGGTCTGAACGAAACCGGAGGCACTAAATACCTCGCAAACCCATCGATCACCACGTACATCTGGACGATCACCACTCATTATCCATATTTCGGTATGCCTCCCAATCAGGACCTCGGTTACCATCCAAACGAGGTGAAGATCTCCGGTCTTCGACCACCGTCTTCATCTTCGACTTTCAATCGTCAGTCCATTATTTGAAATGAGAATTAACTCGGCCTTTTCAAATAATTCACGTATATTTAGAATTTCAAATCAATTTTATTTCAATGATTAAATCATTCGACAACACCAATTTTGTTCTTTAATGTAATTTCCACACCAAACACATTCAACCATCAAATACCACATAAATCGAGCAAATTCAGTTTATTTCCATTCCATGTCGTTTATGATATTTTATAACAATTTATCGCTATTTTTATTTATTTTAAAATTGCCAATTTAGTCAAAACGACGCTTCGGGCCGTAACGCGGCCGTGACGCTGTTTTTCTTCAGATTTGATTTACACATATCTGAAAATCTAACCGTTGGATCTTCACAAAATTTACATCATTAGAAAGATCTTTTCAAAACGAATCCAATGGTTCCAGTTTCGGGAAAATCCGACGGTTGGATCTCCCGGTACAATCGTTTGAAGTTTCGATTTCAAAATACGAACTACAGCATCGTTATTCGATTAAATATAATTATATTTATATATATATATATATAAATATAATCATTTCTGGCGCTATTTTTCTTCAGATTTGAATTAAACATTCCAGACAATCCAACCGTTGGATTTTTACAAAGTTGGGGCCGTTGGAAAGATATTTCCAAGGCAAACCCAACGGTTGCGGTTTTAGGAAAATCCAATGGTCAGATTTCCCGCACTAGTTGTTCGAAATCACGGTTTCAAAACACGAACTGCACGGCCATGTTTCGTTTTAATTTTATTTATATTTATATATTTATATAAATATAGTTCATTCAACAATTTCAATATCGTTTTCACTTCAAATATTTCACCAACGCCTTTAAATTTTGGAAAATTTCGCCATAACCTCCTTTGTATGGGAGGGGCTGGGAAAATTCCCAAATATCCACACGGGCGTCTCATGTCAAAAAGAAAAAGAAAAAGCCAAGCGGCTAGCCAACAGGCTCATAAAATCATCACCCAAAAAAACAGTAAATGTGTACCTATTTGTCGGGCACAAAATTTTATTCCTCTTCTTTAGCCCCTTTGCTATAACCTATTCAATAAATATGCATGTACATATATACAGTTCTTATCACGTATCATTTTCCATTCAACTTCATATTTGATTCCATTTGGTTTAAAAATACCATTCATTCTAATGTTGCATGCATAGGCAAAAATCATATCATTAGCTAATTGATGAATATTTCGACTCATGCATATTTATTTGAACGAGTTGCTATTTTTAACACTTCACATTTCAACGATTCATGTATATAATAAAAATGTGATTTTTATTGTAAAACAATCCATTTCAAAACACTATTATTTTATATAGTTTATATAGGTGATAAAAATAGGAATTTTCTTATAAAACAATTTCTTTTAAAACGAGATTATTTTACATAGCCCATATAGTTGATAAAAGGTGATTTTTATTATGAAACAATTTATTTCAAAATATGAATACCATTCAACACATGAATTCCAATTCAACGAAAGAATATCGATTCAACACATGAAGGTTTCCTATAGTTTCTATATATAGATAAAATTGTGATTTTTATATTTAAAACACGAATACCATTCAACATATGAATTTCTAATCAATGAATGAATATCGATTCAACACATGAAGGTTTTCTATTCAACGAATAAATATAGTTTCAGCAAATGAAAATAATTCAAACACATGAATATTATCCAAAATTTCGGCAGCATAACGGCAGGGTAGTTAAAACCGGGACCGTCCCTAGTACGGCTCCTCGCTCTACCTTAAAACCTCGCGGTTTTTGACAATGGGGGTCATGCATCTAGTTCGCACGCAGGCGGTATGTATATATTTATTTCATTTCCCACAAACTAATCCTATGTGGTTTCAACCAAATATTTCCCAACCACAAACGGGTATTTTTCAACCACAATCAATCAATATCAACCACAAACAATCCCAAACAATCATTCGCTATCAATCAATTTTCACACCAATCACAATCAATAAATATCGTCCATGGTTTGTGGACGAGGGGCGTATATATATATATATATATATATATATATATATATATATATATATATATATATATATATATATATACAGCAGTTCACTTCTATTTCAACACATATATAATTTTTACAACGCATATACAACTTATACATCGAACGTACAACTTATACAACGCTTATACAAGAAGTGTACAACGCTTATATAACTCATACATCGACTATATAATTTATACATCGTCGTTTTCCATATTGTTTATAAATTAGAAATCTCACATTGGGTTCCACTCCACCAAAAATAGCAGAAGGCTCAGAAAAATATGCGGTCTCTTCTAGAATGTAGAAGACATTCACACGGTCACGATGTTTCCTGTTTCATCGAATTTCGTTAACGAACGAAAAAGATATGATTTTTCAAAGGTTTGCAACACTTTAAAGGTGTTAAAATCAATTTAAATAAAATCAGCCGATACCTGCTTGATTTCTTCAAAACTAGGTTTTAATTTATATTTCGATCCGTGCAACTTGGAGATGATCGGAGTACACCACCTTGTAGTGCTCGGAACGGCGCTCAGGCGAAGGTAGGTGAGGCCCACTTCGACGCAGGGAGGAGGATGCGGCGGCGGTTCGAAGTGTTGAACTTTGTGACGTCGGTTCTTCCAATCCACACAATGAAAAAAATCCAAACTATATAATGATTTGAAGAACTTCTCGTGCTCTTCAAAATCTTCAACAAGAGGAAGGCGTAATTTTGCTTGTAGGAGGAGGAACGGAGGAGAGAAGGCACGAGCGGTTTTCCGCCGTGAATCGATATCGGGGAGAGAGAAAATTAAAGGATTATTTTATATATATAAATTTTGATTGGCCGATGGGTTTATAAGGGGTTTTCTGACGCGACCACCAATCTAAACCCAACGACTGTCATCCCTAGCGTTTTACCCCCATTCCGAACACAATGGAATATGCTTCGTAGACCAATTCGACTGTTTCAGCTAGTTTTCCTTCAAATTGAAATATATAACATTCAATATTTAATTTGAACGTACATTTCAATTTACCAGGGCCACAAACTGATTCGAAAAATTCCAGAAAAATAAATCTAGCTATGTTTTGACGATACGGTCCCAACAAAACTAGCTTCGTCGAATTCTGAGACTGTTTGCAAAAAGGCCCATTTCTGGTCTATCCAATTTAACTGTAATTGACCAAAACACATTTTCCTTTGCCACGCTCACATACTAGCTTCAAAAATTATGAAATTTGAAACCTAGCGATAACTTCACATCCCGGATCCAACAAAAGTGGTTTCGTCGAATTCCGAGGTCGTATGCAAAATGGCCAATTTCCCGGGCTATATGAATTCCATAGCGACCTTTCTGAAAATTCATTCGGCCGTAACTTTTGCTTTCCGCTATGAAAATTCAATTTTTCAGATTCATTAGAAAGGTATTCACTAACAGATTTAAATATTTTTGGTTTCGCTAAAATCCATTTTGTTTTGCACCCGGTACAGTTTGACAAAATTTGAATTCAATTTTTGAAACTGCAGCGCCTTTTCAAGCCTTGTTTATAATTATAATTAATTATATTTGTTTTCAATTATCGATTCAAACTCACCTTTCATCGCTATTATTTAAAATATTTATTTTAAATATTTAAAATCCATTATTTTAGCCAATTTAAAAAATTTTAAATTGGTTCAGATTTTCTTGGTCGTTACAATCTCCCCACTTAAAAATTTTCATCCCCGAAAAGGAATAAAGTCGAAAGTGGTTTGATTATTCAACTCTACATTCGATCTGGCTTCAATTCTCCAAATTTTCAGTTTCTGAGAAATTTCAAATTCTTCAAAAAAAAAAAAAATGGTTAACACCCTGAATTTTCGAAAAATTTCGCCATAACCTCCTTTGTACGGAGAGAGGTTTGGAAATTTATTGGGCCGTATTAGGTACCCAATAAATCCTAATAAGCATACACATATTTATAGTGATATATTCTAGTGTTTATAGGGGAGCATGTACTGATAATAACTCAAGAGAATAAATTCTCGTCACCCTGCCCCGTGTGGGAAATAAATAGTCCATGTGTCGTATCTAATAACTATAGAGACGTGGTTATTGTCAACTCCAGACCCGTGTGGGGTTTCTATTAATCTGGCAATTTAATCGTTACAATTTAAATAGTCCATATCAGTCATCAGTTCAACCTGTAAAATATAGTCATCGCCATACAAGCCTCTCGCTCGTATGGTAAATCTTCCACCTTATCACACAAGCTCCAAATGCTTATGTGGTATATGATGAAGTATGCCTATCTTCCAGAAGTATGCCATGCGGTGTAGTTCAAAATTAATTGTTACTATCCTATGGCGACGTTTATTATTTCACACAGAAAAACCAGCACTCCGCATCCAATGGCATTCACAGGAGTTGATATAATAATATTTCGCATCCAACTCATTAAGGTTTACCTATTTGTTGGGCACGCAAATAAAATCTTTACTCAACAGCTAATCCATTTACCGGTTCAAACATATATAGTATACATGTATATATATTTCTATTTATTTTCTAATCAGTTCAATGTGTGGTTTAATCGAATAAACTCGACCATTATTCTATTGTTGATTAAATTAACTATCGTTTCAACAATTTTAATTAATCAAATCTACAATCACGCAACACAACCAACAATCAAATTGTTTTTAACTTTTCAAAATCGTGCAAATTAATTTCTATATTCCTTTAAAATCATTCAGACTATAGAGTTAAAAGTGCACATCCATGGAAAGAAAATAACAATAGAATAAAGAATTAAATGGTGATGCAAAGTAGGGTAAATGTACCTTGCACCAGAGTCAATCAGAGATATCCACTCGACATCTGGGATAGGCTTTCTGAATGCTCTCCTCAGTTTCCCAAGTACAATCTCGCGGATCTCCACTCCATTGTACTTTGACTAAGTGAACCTTCTTGTTCCTCAGCTCTTTGGTTTCTTTGCTGATGATCTTTAGCGGCTCTCTTCTCACAGCTAATTCTGGGGTTATTTCAATATCCTGTTGAGCTGCTTCTTCCACGATCAAGTCTGGATCATGAACGTGCTTTCGAAGTTGAGATATATGAAATACATCATGAACTCTAGGCAACCAATCTGGCAATTTAACCCTATAAGCGAGAGTCCCGATCCGTTCCAGAATAGGAAACGGACCAATGAATTTGGGCGCCAACTTTCCAGTTTACTGAACCGGATAACTCCTCTCATCGGCAATACTTTTAAATATACATAGTCGCCAACAGCAAAGGATATATTTCTTCTTCTTCTATCGGCATAGCTCTTTTGTTGGCTTTGAGCGGCAAGTAATCGCTTCTTAATAAAATCGACTTTGTCGGCGGCTTCTCGGATCATATCAGGGCCCAACACAAGTCTATTACCAGGTTTGACCCAACAAGCAGGAGATCGGCACGGTCTACCATACAATGCTTCGAATGGCGATATTGTCAGACTCGCCTGGTAGCTGTTGTTATAAGAGAATTCAGCCAAATGAAAATGGTCTTCCCATGATCCACCGAAGTCTATAACACAAGCCCGCAATAGATCTTCTAAAATACGATTCACCCTCTCAGTCTGACCGTCTGTCTGAGGATGATAAGCGGTGCTCAAGTTCAACTTCGTTCCCTGCTCGACTTGAAATGCTTCCCAGAATTTGCTAGTGAATATTGTATCTCTATCACTGACTATACTGAGCGGCACTCCATGTAGTCTAACTATTTCCCTGAAGTATATCTGCGCCAGACTCTGAGCAGTTCTGTTTGATCTGACAGGTATAAAATGGGCGGTCTTCGTGCAGCGATCTACGATCACCCAAATACTGTCATTCCCATTTCTGGTTCTGGGCAAACCATCAATGAAATCCATAGAAATATGTTACCACTTCCAACTAGGAATTTCTAGCAGTTGTAACAATCCAGCCAATTTCTGCTGGTCGCTTTTGACTAGCTGGCAAGTAGGGCATCGACTAACATATATCGAGATGTCTCTCTTTAACGACTTCCACCAGAATGTGCGCTTGATATCGTTATACATTTTACTCACACCCGGATGGATACTGAGCTTAGATTTGTGGCATTCATCAAGCACAACTCTTCTGAGTTCAGGAATTTCTGGAACACAAATTCGTCCTTCTAACCTCAGAATCCCTTCGCTGTCTAGTTGGAAATCCGAAGCATTGCCTTCACGAATTCGTTGACTCATTCCTTTGATAAATTGGTCGTCTTCTTGGAGAGCCGATATCTTGTCAATCAACGAAGTCGCAATGATGAAACTCGCGATCATTTCATTCTTTCGGCTTAACGCATCGGCCACGACATTGGCTTTCCCTGGAGTGTATAGAATTTCAAAATCATATGCTGCAAGAAACTCCAGCCAATGTTGTTGCCTCAGATTCAGGTCTTTCTGGGTGAACAGATACTTTAGCGACTGGTGACCTGTAAACAGTTCAAATCTCTCACCCAGAAGATAGTGTCTCCAGATTTTCAAAGTGAATACTATAGCCAATAACTCAAGATCATGAGTTACGTAGTTCTTCTCATGTGGCTTCAGTTGACGGCTAGCATAAGCAATCACTTGGCCTCTTTGCATTAACACTGCGCCAAGGCCTCCTCTAGAAGCATCAGTCTAGACCTTTAAATCCTGGTTGCCATCGATGATGGTTAACACTGGAGCAGTCGTTGGTCTTAACTTTAGCTCTTCAAAAGCCTCCTCACTTTATGGAGTCCATTTGAATTTAGAGTGCTTCTTTGTAAGCTTTGTTAGATATCTTCGAAAAGTTTTTAATGAACTTCCGGTAATAGCTAGCCAATCCGAGAAAACTGCGGACTTCAGTGGGGTTACTGGGCTGTTTCCAATTCTGAATAGCCGTGATTTTACTTGGATCCACAGCAATTCCTTCTTTTGATACGACGTGGCCCAGAAATTTCACTTCATCTTGCCAGAAGATACATTTTGAAAATTTGGCTTTTAATACATTCCTTCTCAGTATTTCTAGAACCTGTTCCAGATGCTTTTCATGTTCGGCCTTTGATTTAGAGAAGATTAGAATATCATCAATGAAAACCAGAACAAATTTATTCAAAACCCCTCTGAACACTCTGTTCATTAGATCGAAGAAATAGGCTGGAGCGTTACATAAGCCGAACGGCATTACTAACCACTCGTAGAATAAGTCGGGACCTCTGAATGCTGTCATCGGAACACACTCTTTGGCAATTCGAAGCTGATGGAAACCTGTAGCTAGGTCCATTCGTGAAAATACTTGTGCGCCATTTAATCAATCCAACAAATCATCAATCCGCGGCAATGGATATTTGTTCTTTATCGTCTGTTTGTTCAGATCACGATAATCCACACATAGACGTAAAGTACCGTCAGATTTTGGGACAAACACCACTACTGCACCCCAATCAGAGAAACTAGGCTTGATCAGACCTTTCCATACTAGGTGTCGTGTTTGATTGTCTAATTCCTCTTTCTCTTTCATGGACATTCTTCGAATAGCGTGAACTACCGGCCTTGCATTCGGAATTAAAGCAATTTTAAAATCTATTTCTCTCTACGGAGGTAAGCGAACAACTTCTTCGAACACATCCGCATAGTTCTTGACGACAGGAATGTCTTTGACGAGGTCAGGAATATTCTCTGTGACTTCAGGGATATTTTCTATTTGAGCTGGAGAAACATTCAAAGCTGCCCAGAAGTCTTTTCTATTAGCATTCTGACCTTCATAGGGAATGGTTATATAATCACCTGATTTAATCTTCGCCTTTACGACTCTGTCGGCGCATTTAACTTCAGCTTCGTATTTGGTCAGCCAGTCTAATCCCAAGATAAGATCAAACTCTTTAAAATTCATGACGACTGCGATGGTAGGAAACCGATAACGAGAGAAAGAAACCGGTACTCCACAAACCCAACTGAGATCAATGGAACCCCCAACCGGATTCTGGACAGTCATTGGTTCCCTCAGCCTTTTCGAATTCAAATCCAGATTCTTAGCTGTATCCTTTGCAATAAAGCTTCGCGACACGCCGGTGTCAAATAGAACTTTAACTGGGATGTCTTTGACAGTTAGCGTGCCTTCTAAAACATCTGGCCTTTCCTGAGTAGACGAGGAGATAGGCACTTCTGCCACTTCATTTACCCGAGCCTCTTTTGTCTTTTTTAACAGCCAGCAATCTCGCTTTATATGACCGGGCTTATGACAAAGATTGCACTTTCGAGTCACAGGAAGCCTGCCCTAAGATTTAGACTCATGCTCTTTTTGCTTCTTTAAGGGTCCGCAGTTTATCGACAAATGCCCACTTTGATGGCAGTTATTGCATACGGTTGTCGTTAATGGCCCTTTCTCAGATTTAGCCCTTTTTCTCTTAGCACCAGGCTTCTTACTGACCTTGGACCTCGTACTGGCTTCAGGAATGTCAGTTTCCGACTCTTCTTTGTCACTAGAACTGATTTCTTCTTCGTCGCGTAACATTCCTTTCTTTTGGAGATCTTCATACTGATAAGCCATGTATATCATTTCAGAAAAAGGAAGCTTCACATTTCTCAGTACACTATTCTGATATCTCCTTTGCAGGCCATGAATAAATCTCAGATTTTTCCTCTTTTGATCTTGAATCAGATAAGGAGCAAAGTGAGCAAGTTCGTTGAATTTCTTGTGATATTCTGGGATGGTCATATCACCTTGTATTAGATAAGAAAATTCATCACATAATCTCTCGGTTGCTTCGGGAGGAGTAAATCTTTCTAAGAAAATCACTTTGAATCTGTCCGAGGTGATATCACCTTCTGGATTATCTTTAATAATTGAATCCCACCAAAACAAAGATTCCTCTTTGAGTGCCCAAGATGCCAGCAATCTTTTATGATCGTCTCTCAGCTTTGAACCCTCAAAGATCTTCTCTGCAGAACGAATCCAAGCTTGTGTTTCCATAATGGATTCCTTGCCTAAGAATGGCGATCCACCCAGATTTAGAAATCTCTTGAATAGAACTTCTATATCGGATTCTGACTACGGGAGCACAACTGGCTCATTAGCTGGTCGAGCCATACGATTTTTTCTTCTGTTCCTGTCACTCATTTTCTAGTGCGTCTGCAATTAGCAGACAAAGTGTCAGGTCAATAGAAAAGATATTTCAAAATATAGAGACAAATACTTCAATGTAAATGTGTCTACTGGGGTGTATTCCATTCTGCTTTACTTATACTAGGATATTACTAATTCTATCTGTATAGAGTTACCCTTCCTTGAACACTACTAGTTCTATTTCTGACGAGTTCATTCAAATGTTATATTCCAGAACTAAGCTTAACCAAAGCTCTGATACCAAATGAGACGACCCCAAACCACGTACTGACGGCGGCAAGGGTAATCCGTGGAATATAACACAGAAACAGACAATAGCAGAACAGAAATAAATACACCAGATAATGAACGATAGAATATACTGGATAAAAGTAATCATCAGAGTTACATAGTATACAGGATCATACTTAGTAAAAATACAGTTCAGCTATACATAAATGTCTACAGCGGAAATAACAAAATATGTACAATAGGAGCTGAACAACATAAAAAGAGATAAATAATAGAATCCATCTTCAGCTCCAGCTATCTAGAAAGAACCAGCTAAACCTGAATACAAGGCTGCCCGTGTAGAAAAGGGGCACCCGAGTTTGAAAGTGAAACAAACTACGAGTCAGTCATGGGACTGGTATGAGAAATCTATTCAACACATATATAATATGGCCAATCACAGGACCACGCCACTTTCATGGAACGGGTTTGCTCCATTGGATTGCCAGTGCTTTAAAGCAAATCTTTCTTTTAAACATCGTAATGCTTTTTTATAAAAATGAAGCCATTATAAGACTCGGTTCCCATCATACAATACAACGCAAACCGGAGGATAGAGTTTTTACCTTATAACGGCCAAGATATGCTTTATACGAATAAAACAAAGGCATTTGATATTATTGCTAGTGTTTATATGTTTTGAAAACAATTTCAAATCATAACTATCAATCATAGACGACATGAGCGTCCCATGCCACTATGTCGCCAAATATATATACAATCGAAACCGCACAGTCACGTATTTGGAAATTGGATTTCCGTCATGAACCAAGGCAAAAGATAGTCCTTACCGAATTCGAGACGCTCTAGCCCGTGTCTCAGGCAAGCGCGCAGGCAAGCCTTGGATCGTTAGGGCCGGTCCACCGATGTAGATTATTATGCCTGAACAATACGTCTCCCCGCCATTTGGGGCATAAGTGAGCCAACGAATGACTCCATCGGACCCGGATCGTCCGATCTAACCGAGGCGCCTCGCAACAGCAACAACCACATAGGTGAAAAGTATATAAATGTCAGGGCTGGTAGGTCACTAACACCACCCTAGCTAGAAAGAAACGCATGCCCTCTCTGAGGTCCTTCTCCCGTTTCTGGTTCATACCGGGGTGTGAGGCTCGCGAGTTCACGTTATACACAAAGCTACGCCACACAGGCGATGCTTTGATCATCACCACAAGGCTTTGCTTTTCAACAGAAGCCCTGTTCACTGCATCTTAGCATGCCACACAGGCAATTCATGCCATGCGACTGATGTCCATCGGTATACAACCTCTGAGCTCGTGCGTCTCAGAGAAGGGCGTTAGGCAAAAGAATAAATTCTCCGCCGCCAAACAGATGTATATTTAATAGAGATCAATCAACACTGAATAAAATCCAATATCAGACACATAGTCCGTTTACAAGTCCGTTCTGGGTCTGAACGAAACCGGAGGCACTAAATACCTCGCAAACACATCGATCACCACGTACGTCTGGACGATCACCACTCATTATCCACATTTCGGGATGCCTCCCAATCAGGACCTCGGTTACCATCCAAACGAGGTGAAGATCTCCGGTCTTCGACCACCGTCTTCATCTTCGACTTTCAATCGTCGGTCCATCATTTGAAATGAGAATTAACTCGGCCTTTTCAAATAATTCACGTATATTTAGAATTTCAAATGAATTTTATTTCAATGGTTAAATCATTCGACAACACCAATTTTGTTCTTTAATGTAATTTCCACACCAAACACATTCAACAATCAAATACCACATAAATCAAGCAAATTCGGTTTATTTCCATTCCATATCGTTTATGATATTTTATAACAATTTATCGCTATTTTTATTTATTTTAAAATAGCCAATTTAGTCAAAACGACGCTTCGGGCCATAACGCGGCCGTGGCGTTGTTTTTCTTCAGATTTGATTTACACATATGTGACAATCTAACCGTTGGATCTTCACAAAATTTACATCATTAGAAAGGTCTTTTCAAAACGAATCCAACGGTTCCAGTTTTGGGAAAATCCGACGGGCGGATCTCCCGGTAGAATCGTTTGAAGTTTCGATTTCAAAATACGAACTGGAGCGTCGTTATTCGATTAAATATATATATATATATATATATATATATATATATATATATATATATATATGATCGTTTCTGGCGCTGTTTTTCTTCAGATTTGAATTAAACATTCTAGACAATCCAACCGTTGGATTTTTACAAAGTTGGGGCCGTTGGAAAGATATTTCCAAGGCAAACCCAACGGTTGCGGTTTTGGGAAAATCCAATGGTCGGATTTCCCGCACTAGTTGTTTGAAATCACGGTTTCAAAACACGAACTGCACGGCCACGTTTCGTTTTAATTTTATTTATATTTACATATTTATATAAATATAGTTCATTCAACAATTTCAATATCGTTTTCACTTCAAATATTTCACTAACGCCTTTAAATTTCGGAAAATTTCGCCATAACCTCCTTTGTACGGGAGGGGATGGGAAAATTCCCAAATAGCCACACGGGAGTCTCACGTCAAAAAGAAAAAGCCAAGCGGCTAGCCAACAGGCTCATAAAATCATCACCCAAACAAAACAGTAAATGTGTACCTATTTGCCGGGCACAAAATTTTATTCCTCTTCTCTAGCCCCTTTGCTATAACCTGTTCAATAAATATGCATGTACATATATACAGTTCTTATCACGTATCATTTTCCATTCAACTTCATATTTGATTCCATTTGGTTTAAAAATACCATTCATTCTAATGTTGCATGCATAGGCAAAAATCGTATCATTAGCTAATTGATGAATATTTCGACTCATGCATATTTATTTGAACGAGTTGCTATTTTTAACACTTCACATTTCAACGATTCATGTATATAATAAAAATGTGATTTTTATTGTAAAACAATCCATTTCAAAACACTATTATTTTATATAGTTTATATAGGTGATAAAAATAGGATTTTTCTTACAAAACAATTTCTTTTAAAACGAGATTATTTTACATAGCCCATATAGTTGATAAAAGGTGATTTTTATTATGAAACAATTTATTTCAAAATATGAATACCATTCAACACATGAATTCCAATTCAACGAATGAATATCGATTCAACACATGAAGGTTTCCTATAGTTTTTATATAAATATAAAAATGTGATTTTTATATTTAAAACATGAATACCATTCAACACATGAATTTCTAATCAACGAATGAATATCGATTCAACACATGAAGGTTTTCTATTCAACGAATAAATATAGTTTCAGCAAATGAAAATAATTCAAACACATGAATATTATCCAAAATTTCGGCAGCATAACGGCAGGGTAGTTAAAACCGGGACCGTCCCTAGTACGGCTCCTCGCTCTACCTTAAAACCTCGCGGTTTTTGACAATGGGGGTCATGCATCTAGTTCGCACGCAGGCTGCATGTATATATTTATTTCATTTCCCACAAACTAATCCTATGTGGTTTCAACCAAATATTTCTCAACTACAAACGGGTATTTTTCAACCACAATCAATAAATATCAACCACAAACAATCCCAAACAATCATTCGCTATCAATCAATTTTCACACCAATCACAATCAATAAATGTCGTCCATGGTTTGTGGACGAGGGGCGTATATATATATATATACACACACACACACACACACACACACACAGCATTTCACTTCTATTTCAACACATATATAATTTTTACAATGCATATACAACTTATACATCGAACGTACAACTTATACAACGCTTATACAAGAGGTGTACAACGCTTATATAACTCATACATCGACTATATAATTTATACATCGTCGTTTTCCATATTGCTTATAAATTAGAAATCTCACATTGGGTTCCACTCCACCAAAAATAGCAGAAGGCTCAGAAAAATATGCGGTCTCTTCTAGAATGTAGAAGACGTTCACACGGTCACGATGTTTCATGTTTCATCGAATTTCGTTAACGAACGAAAAAGATATATTTTTCAAAGGTTTGCAACACTTTAAAGGTGTTAAAATCAATTTAAATAAAATCAGCCGATACCTGCTTGATTTCTTCAAAACTAGGTTTTAATTTTTCTTTCGATCCGTGCAACTTGGAGACGATCGGAGTACACCACCTTGTAGTGCTCGGAACGACGCTCAGGCGAAGGTAGGTGAGGCCCACTTCGACGCAGGGAGGATGATGCGGCGGCGGTTCGAAGTGCTGAACTTCGTGACGTCGGTTCTTCCAATCCGTACAATGAAAAAATCCAAACTATATATGGATTTGAAGATCTTCTCGTGCTCTTCAAAATCTTCAACAGGAGGAAGGCGTAATTTTGCTTGTAGGAGGAGGAACGGAGGAGAGAAGGCACGAGCGGTCGTCCCTAGCGTTTTACCCCCATTCCGAACACAATGGAATATGCTTCGTAGGCCCATTCGACTGTTTTAGCCAGTTTTCCTTCAAATTAAAATATATAACATTCAATATTTAATTTGAACATACATTTCAATTTACCAGGGCCACAAACTGATTCGAAAAATTCCAGAAAAATAAATCTAGCTATATTTTGACGATACGGTCCCAACAAAACTAGTTTCATCGAATTTTGAGACCGTTTGCAAAAAGGCCCATTTCTGGTCGACCCAATTTAACTGTAATTGACCAAAACACATTTTCCTTTGCCACGCTCACATACTAGCTTCAAAAATTATGAAATTTGAAATCTAGTAATAACTTCACATCCCGGATCCAACAAAAGTGGTTTCGTCGAATTCCAAGGTCGTATGCAAAATGGCCAATTTCCCGGGCTATATGAATTCCATAGCGACCTTTCTGAAAATTCATTCGGCCATAACTTTTGCTTTCCGCTATGAAAATTCGATTTTTAAGATTCGTTAGAAAGGTATTCACTAACAGATTTAAACATTTTTAGTTTCGCTAAAATCCGTTTTGTTTTGCACCCGGTACAGTCCGACAAAGTTTGAATTCAATTTTTGAAACTGCAGCGCCTTTTCAAGCCTTGTTTATAATTATATTTAATTATATTCGTTTTCAATTGTCGATTCAAACTCACCTTTCAACGCTATTATTTAAAATATTTATTTTAAATATTTAAAATCCATTATTTTAGCCAATTTAAAAAAATTTAAATTGGTTCAGATTTTCTGGGTCGTTACAGTAGTATGCAGGTCGAATCACAGGGAGGTAAATTAAATTACTTATATAATTCTTGGGCGAGTTAGACGACTTTTGAGATTTGGTTGAACATAGAACAATAAACAGAACAGAAATTAAAATTGCTAACAACAGAAATAAAATTAGGATTATCATTGAAACTGATCAAACGATTAATCACTAATGAAAATAAATGTAAAATACAACTAGTACTCTACCAAATCTAATTGTGTAGATGACACTAGTTGCTAAGAAATATAAAATTACAGAAAATAAAAATAAGAAGAAGAACTTTGTTAATGGAGAAGAAGATAGAAAATGGATACCGAATCTGGATACAATGAGATTACATGAGTATTTATAGGTTAGATAGCCAACCCTAACCCTAACCCTAATACAATCATAAATGGGCCTTAGGGAAATCACAAAAGAGTTTACAATGAGAATTACAAATGGGCCTTAGTTAAATCTAGCAAATTTGGGCCTTTCCTCTTGCTTCCTTGACACTTCTTCATTGATTTGTGAAATGCAAAGCCCTTCTTCCAATTATTTTTCTTGTCCAAAAAGCAATCTGATGTGAAATCTTCGTCTGCAAGTCTTTAAATATATATATCCACAACAATTTGACCTCTATTTTCCATTTTTTTATTGTAAGTGGCTTAATTGGCATATCTGTAAAAAGTGACAAAACAATACCCAAGTAATATTTATTTATATACAAAAGATAAGATATAAGAGCATAAAATAAACATATTTCTATGTTAATCAAATACCCCCACACTTATCTTTTACTCGTCCTCGACTAAAACAAGAAATGAAAAACTAAACTAGATAGGTCACACTTTCGTAGGAAACACGATTGCATTGAGCGTATGCAATAAGCCGTTAAACCTCTAGGTGTCCCTAGTAGGACGAGTGGTGTCTCGTGAGGGTTTTCAGCGGATACTACCCACAAAATCCAAATGCTGTATGTTATGGCTCTAATGTAACTACATGAATGCAGAGGACAAATGCAATTGAAAACAAAAAGTGAAAACACGACTTGTTTCAGGAAAGTGGTACAACAAATTAAATTAACAATTTCTAATCAGTTGATTCTATTTTAGATACCTCAATTTGTCACAAATTTTAAACATAAATCAAGTTTTCAAATGTTAAATTCCAGTTTGGCCAGTTGGTTCGGTCGATAACATAGTGCAGCCATGAAATAAATTCTTAGTTTGCTTGGCACAGTTTGTAAAGTGGTATTATAATTTCCTTGTGTATGGCTAGTCAAATCAATAAGGTCAAGAAATGTTTGGGCATCATCATTTATTCTCTATCTCTATAAAAGTTGAAATTTATGATTAATTACATACACCTAACTTAGAAGACCAAGGTATACCACCTGTACACTGCTTTGCGGACTGACGGAGAGTTAGGATAGAGCTTGGCGGATTGTGCAGACCGATGCTGACTTTGTCAACAACATGTCGGTAAACCTTAGGTGTCCAATCTCATAAAATGAGACCAAGATATTCCAACGCTGACTTTGTCGACAACATGTCGGATAGAGCTTGGCGGGTTTGCACACCAATGCTAGATATATAAGCAATATTGGATACCCTTGGATTATTATTATTATTATTATTGAAAATATAAGCACAAAGAGAATTAAGAGAATTCAACTTAACACAACTTAGTTTTAAAGATTCGAAAAGCCAATATAAGTATTTTAAGTCCTCTACTTGTTTAAACAAAGTCTACAATATAGAATAGATTTCATGGCCATCACCTAATAATATCCCTATGTACCGGTTACACTATTATCCCTTAAAATTCAACTTTTCATTATATTTCCTATTCAATCTTAGTTGAGAGAAAAAAAAATACTATCAACTGACTATAAATTGTAAACTTATTTTGTTGTATTAATCTAAAATGAGTCATGAGTCGTATTTTCAGAAGAAAAAAAATGGCATGTCACTACGATCTAAAATGCATGATGGTCCTATCTAAATGCATGAAAATGAAAAGAAAGAAAAATGAAAAATGAATGAAATGTAGACTCCCCCCACACTAGATTTAAACAGTATCCACACTGTGAACACGTTTCCTAAATTTGAAAGATCGTACCCAAAGGTGAATTAGATGCAAAATTATTTGAAGAATGAAATGCAGTCTAACTATATGTAAGAATGGATGATATGTATAATGATATATGTGTTTACGATGCATGCGATGAAAAGAATTCCACCAACTTTTTCCCCCACACTTGGTTCTAGCCCTATGAGTCCCATTCCCACTATGTCTAGGCATGTTTTCTAATAAGCAAAAGTTTTTGAAAACCATCTCATCTTTATACCTTGATTTATAGTCCAGTAAATGAATGTTCAGGTTCGTCCTAACATGAAGTATTTCAATCAAGCTAACATTCCAAAAGTAATTCATGTGCTCAACAAATTTATCATTGTAATTGTCCAAAAATTTGTGATCATATATAAACTCAGTTGCAATCGTGAAATTTAAATTCTGAGTGTTGTTCAAAACTGTGTGATCACCTTTCTCAATTGACAAGGTATTTTAGACACTGACAATTTTAAATTCGTTTGAAATTTTCTCAGTATTAAATTTTTTAAACTCGTGATGTGAATCTACTTCTTCCTCATTTGGCAGCTCATCCTCATACAATCCAAAAAATTCATGTTCATTAAATTCCATCTCCAAATTTGAACTGAAAAATTCAACATTTTCATTTTGCAATTTCAAAATTTTCAAGTTTCTCGCAGTTTGAAAGAGAAAGATCAAAATCCATGCTTAAATCTTTTTCCTGAAAAGAATCGAAGTCCAAATCATTTGTTGAACTTTGAACAACTTCATCTAGATCGTTATTCTCAATCTCCAAAGTTTTTATCTAAAAAATTTCACTATCAGTAAAGAATGAATTATTTTCTGATTCATCGCTTGTTTGAATTTGCTTTTGTTGCTCTTGTTGTTCTTTCAAAGATGCCATTAAATAAAGAAGTTCATCCATCTTTTTATTTATCCTTTATTCTCTCTCATCAAAATGACAATCTTTAGACTCGTTGATTTTAGAGCTCTCGTTTTGGATTCCCGGATTTTCAAAATTGTTTGAATTTTCAGAAACATGAAAATGATGTTGGAATTTTGATTTTGAAAATTAGGTTCGTAACCAGAACTGTTAAAGTTGGAGGGAAAATTGCAATTTTGGTCATTCTCAAGATGTGGATATGGGTTGTAATTTTTAAAATTTTGATCGATTTGAAAATCATTTTCATTTTCAAAATTATTTTTGAAGTGATTTACAGCCTAATATTGATGTGGATCAACTCCATATTGAGATTCAAAGCTATTTTGATGTGGATGTGGCCCATAATCGAAATTATTGAAATTTGAATTAAAATCACAATTTCGATCATATATATGATTTTGAAAATGTTGGTCATTTGGAAAATGTTGAAAATTGTTGGCATTGGGCTTATGAAATTTTGGAAAATGTTGTCTCATGAGTTGTAATTCATACTCATACTCTTCAAGAGGACGTCTACTCCGATTATTATCCCACAGTTCTCTCAAAGATTTTTTTGAATCAGACATTTTAATGGAATCAAGGGAAGACAGAAATTATTCTCAGTTCAAAATAGTATAAAATACTAAATTGTGCTCTATTAATTAACTGACTCAATTAGAAGGGGAAGAGGGTCTTATGGCCGTTCATGTATAGTATAAATAATAACGGAAACGACCAATCTTTTATGGGTAGTATGCAACCTCTTTTTCTAATAGTTCAATAAATTGAACTACTATATATCCGCGATCTAATTATACGAGACAGTCAACTTCACAAAACACCACTTTTCAATTATATTATTTTGCAAATCAAGTCAAGTTTTATTAGAGCAAAAACGACGAGCATGATGATTTTAGTTATGGAAATTCGTTCCTTACAAACAAATTAAGAAATATCAGTCACAGACCAGCCACAGAATAATAGCAGAAAATAAAAAAATTGTACAAGTAAGCCGCTGCCCTTATAGAAGATTTTTACAAGCAATTTCTATATTTTTACTTTGCAGCAGATCACCTGTAGAGTTTAGAAAATATTACAGCGGTGTATGGTTGTCCGTCCAGAGCTGTTGAGTAGCACTAGCGTGTTCACACCCCACTTGGTGTGCAACCTCTCCAACAATTCAAATTATGTTCTTTGCAGATCCGTTAACCTTTGAATTCTTGTTCGTTTTCTTGAATCCGATCCTTCACCTTGGCCTATGGTTAGACCCTTGGTGTGTTTTTTTTTTTGAAAAGAAAGAAATAGATTGCAAAACAAACAAGAAACAATTCAAACATGGCAAAACTAACAGTAAAAAAAAATCAAATGTGCTTGGGGTCAACCAGCTTCTCAAATTGTGCAGATGAAAACAAGCCGCCCCAATTAATTGTCAAAAACCAAAACACGCATCTCACTAAAACAAACACGTAAACAGGCAATACTCCCCTTTCCCAAATATAAAAACAGTTTCCTCTCCCTAAATTAACACACTGTTTCTCAAATAAAAGAAATACCAACGAAATTAGGCAACAAATAAGCCTATTCCTCAAACGACTTAAACACAATTAGCAACAAATAGCAATACACCCCTTTCTCAGAATAACAATGAAACCAAAAAACAAAACACGCTCCAGAAAGAAAAATAAAATCAGCCGCTTCTCAATAATACCAACCAAACTTCGAATAAAATCCCAACTCTGGATTGTGATTTACTGATTTTTCAGATAAGTTTGCATACAATTCGAGTTTTCCCATTTCTTTAATTTGGAGTTAAAACGGTGCAAGGCTGAAATTGGGGTTGGGTTTGAATGGTTGCAGATGGGTTGTTTGAAGTCTTGATTTGGATTTGTACTGGTCTTGCATTATGGTTTTGTTGCGAAGCCTGTATGGATGTAGAGGGTGCAAACTGTGAAGAGTGTGGACTGGGGAGAACGTGATGGGAAGGCTGGTGGTTTGTGATTGGGGGTGGTTTCATCTGGTGTGGGGGGTGGATGGTCTGTGTATAAATATGGGTTGGTAACGGTGTTTGATTGTGTGATGGGGAGTGATTGTTGAACTGAAGATGTTGAGGTTCGGGTTTGGGGAGTTTGCGGAAAAGGTTGAGCGGAGGGTACGGGTTTGGGTTTGTGGTGTTGACGCGGTGGAGTTGACAGCTGAGGGCTGTTCCATTGTGGATCAGCGACTTGGCTTGCGTATGTTGAAAGGGCGATTGGTTTTGATGGATAGCAGTGGGATCGGGTTTATATGGTCGGAGGATTTGGGTTGCGATTGGGTATGTGGATGCTTAAGTTTCGGTGGGCGGTTTGTGATGATGTACTGTTTTTGGAGAGAGTTCGGTTTATGGTGAATCTAATATATATAATAAAAACATGTTTTTTATTGTATAAGCAAGTTTTTATGAGTAAGCAAATTCTAGATCTACACAATTCCATCCATTTTCACAACATGTGTATTCACCGCAAATGCAATCAATTTCGTCGCAACCAATATCAACCATTCATAACCACAATAGTTCAATCAAGTCATCACGATCACAATGATTTTTATTCTTTCACAACAAATATATTCTTCTAAATTTTAAATTGAATTTTAGAGATCTCACATAACAACTTTTATCGCACACACAATTTTATCACATGAACAATTTTATTGCATAATCAATTTCTCTACATCGAATAAATATAATTTTATAAACCCCTTTTCATGTGAGTTAGAATTCTCACAAACAATTTTTATCATACACATGATTTCCTACATAGCATGACTAATTTTATTTTCTATTTTCATGTGAGTTTAGGATTCTCCCAACAATTTTCTACATCGCATGAATATACTAAAAATCATATTTTTATCGAACTAGGAATTATTCCATAACATTACAATTTTCTACATCGCATGAATATAATTTTATTCATAGCATACATACCTTTACACATCGAATGCATGAGTTAAAACTCATATTTTTAAAGTGAGTTTAGAATTCTCACACCAGTCCCATGACTGACCCATTGTTTGTTTCCACCTTTGCAAACTTGGGTGCCCTCTTTTCCTCACGGACAGTCGAGTAGTTTGTCTACAGGTTTATCTTTTGAGCAGGATACTGGATTGAAGCTTAAAGCTGTGTCCAGAGCATAGTTGTCTTCCGCTGCCTTAGTTATTTTATTTCCACTGCACTGTATTGTATTATAATTGGTTGTAAATTGTCTTCCGCTGTAATTTTAATCGATGTACTCTAATATGTTCTGTACTCTGATGTAACATTATTGTAATGTTTATAAAAGTCTGCTGTTATTGTTATGATGTTGTTGTATTCCCAAAGTTAACGTATTCGGGTTTTGAACGGTCTTGGTCGATTTTGCGATCGATCGGGTCGGGCGAAATCCAGGTCGTTACATTGTGCTAGCGGTTGTTAATCGGTATAAAGTGGAGTTTCGAATCTGGGGTTGAGATTTGGGGTATTGAATGGCGTATAGGTGCCAAGGGAATGACTGTTACTGGGGAGAGTTCTGATGTATGGTGGATCTTGCTGTTTTTGAAGTGGCAGAATTGGTTTGATGATGGAGGGTTAATCTGAGGTGATTTGAAGAATTGGATTTGTTAGCAGATGGTTGCAGTTTTTGTAGAGGAAGGGTGTTGATTTTGGGTAAATGGCAGTGGTATTGATGGAAGGGGAAGAGTGTTGATGGAAGGGTCGGAGATATGAGTAATGGTTGTTTGGCAAGAGTTTATGGAGTGGTCAGGGCAGTGAAGAGTATGAATGGCTTAGTGTACTTTGATCTTTACGGTAGAAGAGAAGGAAACAAATCACGGCAGAAGAAGAAAATTGAAAAAGATTCCTTTTTTTATGGACTTGTAACAGAAGGAAATAAATGTACCGATAACAGGAAAGAAATCAAATGAAATTTGGCAACTTTTTTTTTCTCTTGGGTGGAAGATTATAGTATCATTAATTAATACCAAATCTCACCAATCAAGATTTTTTTATTTTCTATATATACAAAAAAACAAAGGGAAATAAATAAAAACTAACACGAATCAGAAATTAAATAAATAATAAAATTTAATTGTTGCCTCCCCGGCAATGGAGCCAAGAACTTGTTCAACGCTTTCTAAGAACTAGAAAAGCGCGAATTTTGAAATAAATTACTACAAGCGCACGGATCGTGTAGTATGCAGGTCGAATCACAGGGAGGTAAATAAAATTAAATTACTTATATAATTCTTGGGCGAGTTAGACGACTTTTGAGATTTGGTTGAACACAGAACAATAAACAGAATAGAAATTAAAATGCTAACAACAGAAATAAAATTAGGATTATCATTGAAACTGATCAAACGATTAATCACTAATGAAAACAAATGTAAAATACAACTAGTACTCTACCAAATCTAATTGTGTATATGACACTGGTTGCTAAGAGATAGAAAAATGCAAAAAATAAAAAGAAGAAGAACTTTGTTAATAGAGAAGAAGATAGAAAATGGATACCGAATCTGGATACAATGAGATTACATGGGTATTTATAGGTTAGATAGCCAACCCTAATCGTAACCCTAATACAATCACAAATGGGCCTTAGGGAAATCACAAAAGTGTTTACAATGAGAATTACAAATGGGCCTTAGTTAAATCTAGAAAATTTGGGCCTTTCCTCCTTTCCTCTTGCTTCCTTGACACTTCTTCATTGATTTGTGAAATGCAAAGCCCTTCTTCCAATTATTTTCCTGTCCAAAAAGCGATTTGATGTGAAATCTTCATCTGCAAGTCTTTAAATATATATATATATATATCCACAGCAATTTGACCTCTATTTTCCATTTTTCTAAATGTAAGTGGCTTAATTGGCATATCTGTAAAAAGTGACAAAACAATACCCAAGTAATATTTATTTATATACAAAAGATAAGATATAAGAGCATAAAATAAACATATTTCTATGTTAATCAGTTACGTAAGGAAGTTTGTTAAAGGTCTAAAAGATAAACTTTGACTATTTCAAAGTTAAAACGTTGTTCAGTTAAGGTCTGAGAGGTAATTATACCCCAATTTGATTGACTTCCTTCTTAACTAAGGAATGGTAAGGTCCGATAGTGAATGATGGTTAAGTGAATTTAGTAAATGGTTTAAATTGGCATAGCGATGTTTTATTTAAACATTTGTTTAAATCCAATGAAGGAGCTTTGGAAATGTTTTTCCAAATAAAAATCAGAAATGTTTTCCAATATAGAAAACAGGAAATGGAAATGTTTTCCATTGTTAATAACGTATAAATTCTAAAATTAGAAAATAAGAAATGTTGAATATATGGAAACATGAGATAAGTGAATTAATGAACTAATGAGATAAATGTTAAATGATGATTGATCGATATAATTTCATTTGGAAATAATATCGTTGTTTGCACACGTGTTAACATGGAGAGACCGGTTGGATTATTATCCTAAGAACCACTCTGTATTGGCATGAGCGTTGCGAATCATATATGCCAAAGATAATTGAAGATGGAGTAAAGTGCAAGGGCTGATGTATAAATCTTAGGTAAAGATTGCCTAAGATGGGTGTACTGAATAGTGCCTTCGATTTGTCCAGTCCTAGGGCAACTTGTATGGAAGAAGGTATGACAGAGTATATCTAATAGATCACGTGAGTTGATCTCTTCAAACGTATTCACGTTTGGTGGCGGAAGAATTCGTTTCTCTTAGCTGTATACTCGTGTTATTTTGGATAAATCAATTTGTGATTTTAAAGGGTATGACGATGTGACATTCTAAGTGAATGAAGATGTGGCATGTAAAAGATAAGCGTAGCTTCTAGCCTCACATCCGATAAATGACAAAAATCAGGCAGGCAGCATGGCTATGTCGGTAGCTCCCATTAGGGTGTATAATAACCAATCTGGAGATATTCATTTCATTCTTTAATCTATTCGATGCTGTCGCATTCGGGAAACGGTTGCTGATCCCAATCGTTGGTGATATACATTCGATACACTCAAGCGAAATGAGTGGTCGGTCATGTGTGGTCGGGTTGCAAGATGTTCTTGTTGAACCCAGTGTATTCCTCTTTAGAGGTACACTAGCGAAAGGTGGTTCCATAACTTGTCATAGTTGGTAATCTATTATCCAATAAGTGCCCGTGGTTTTGATTGTATACTATATATGTAGAACGTGAGATGAAAGCATTTCTGCTAGATGATTATTATATTGTGGTTGATAGACATTATTATAATATCAATGATTTTTGATATAAAGATTATTTTGGATTCTCATAAGGGAAAAAACCCGTTCCATTATACGGCGTGGTCTTATGAGATATCGTTTAATGACTCAAACTGTTTTAAACTGTTTTACTCATACCAGTCCTATGACTGACCCAGAGTTTATTTTGTTTTGTTTTCCCTAAACTCTTGGGTGCCCAATTTTGTACGGGCAGTCAAGTATTTAGGATTTACAGATACTTGAAGAGCTGGAGCAGGAGGCTTCAGGATCATATAGCTATTGTTTATTTCCGCTGTGTTGTAAGTGCTGTACTTTGGAAATGATATGTATATTCAAGTAAAGATTTATATTTCAAAGATATGATACATATTATATGTTATCCGTTCCGCTATGAGGTTCGAGTTACTCTGATGTTGTGTTCTTCTTCTTCTATTCTCAGTTTCTATCTTATCTATCCTCACCCTCTAGTTTATTCCATGGACTATCTGGTATTTTCTGACTCTTGGAGTGTCGACATTGAGTATATGTCAGTAACCAAGGCCGACAATATCCCCGGGTCGTTACAACAACACTAAAAGAATTGGAATGAACGAGGAATGATAATAACCTATTATGAATAAACCTGAAGGGGAATAGGAAAGATAATAGGTAGGATTGTCCTAGGGACAAGTGGAAATTATAACTTAGGTTATAATAAACGATAGAGAAAATTAGATAACTTATGTAATGAGATAAGTTGTACTTAATTATAAATTAAGTAATCTGTTAATCTAGAAACCTGAAACCCGCTGTTTTTAATAACTAGAGAAAAGAAGGGAAAACTTATGAAATGCAATAAGTTGTACTTAATTATAAATTAAGTAATCTGTAAACCTGAGAATCTGAATCCTGCTGATAAGAAGAACATGTTATTTGAAAACCTGAGAATATGAATTCTATTGAGAAGAATATCATGTTAAAAGGCTTATTAATGAACTTAAATGGGGTAAGTTATTTAACTGAAATTGATAAACAAGAAGAACTTGGTAACCTGAATAAGAAGTTTATATGATTTGAAATCAATAAGTTAGCTGGAAATCTAACGAGGTAGAGCAAGCACGTAATTAAACATTTGGACATAGGGCTAATAACACGTTAACCTAAGGCGCTTGGACCAGACCATACATCTGAAAGCAAAGAACCCAACGGTGTAGATCATCATGGTGTCAGGAGACACGAGGGGAGCGCACATCCATCTGATTATTCTACCTGTTCTGTCTGTTGTTCTGCTCATATTCTGTTGGCTCCGAAGGACTGGAAGTGTGATGACCGCCCACAACCCCTGCACTAAACAAGAGGAATAATGCGTTGAAAGGTGTGCCAGGCAGCAGCTATGGATGATCATCAGAGTAGGTAGACGCAAGCGGAACCTGTCGTAGAACTAATGGGGCAAGGATACAGTATAGTAGAAAATATACAATAGGTAATAATAGTGAAGCATCACATAACAAACTTTTGAAACTTTCACAACATCTTGAAAGATTATCCAAACATCATAGGAAATACCAAAGTTTGTACATAAGGCCTCACTACATCACTCCTAGAGCAACTCAAACAATGGAAACAAATACTATATAGTAATAAAATTGGTATGTAAGCCTCTAGCTCGTCTTCGCACAGCTGCATCGTCCTCACTAATCACCTATCACCTGCGACTTAGTTTGCCTATCCACAACCGGATTAATAGCCCAAGGTAATAAGAGGAAACAAAAAATCTTGAGTCAGACAACAGTCTTAGTGAGCAATAAAACAACTAACAAACTTCAACAATAAAGTGTATGAGAATGGACAGATAAACATACTAATCTACACACAACACCAGAGAAGAACTCAACCCAATCTTCCCCACATCAGACAGTGATAACCTTTACGATAAACAATTCAACCGTTCATCAATGGAAACCAGAACATCCATTCAATCATGGTAAGCACTCATAATGTAACGACCCAGAAATCCATACCAATTTGAGCTGATAAATATCCTACACATTCAACTCAAAGTGCACGAAAATTCAGATCATTAATAGAAAGAAATAAGAGGATGAGATAGATAAGATAGAACTAATAGAATAGAAGAAGAAGAAGAAGAAGAACACAACTGAGTAGAATCAGAGTAAATACGAAACTCACAGTGGAACGAATAAAATATATTATATAACATAACATTGAAATACAAATCTGTATTGTATATTCATACCATTACAGAGTACAATACATCATATCACAGCGGAAATAATCTCTGACTAACTAGTGGTGAAGCCTTATGTTTCCAGCTTCTCCAAGTGAATCTGCAAAGCCCGAAACACTTGACTGCCCGTACAAATTTTGGCACCCAAGAGTTTAGGGAAAACAAACAAATAAACTCTGGGTCAGTCATGGGACTGGTGTGAGTTAATTCCAACCGTACGGTTTAACTTTAAAAATCCTTTTGAAACCAAAAGATAATAGTAAGACCAGCCCACACATAAACATGGACGGTTTTTACCTTACTATAACCCAAAACACTTTGATATCAAAATCCAGTGATATTATAATAATGCCTCATCAATTAAATAACCAAATAGTAGAACGCTTGCATCTCACGCTCTACATACATAGTATAAAATTAAAAACCGCAGGGCGCTTATTGGAGATTGGATTCCAACTATGACAAGGTATGGGACCACCTGCCGCTCGTGTATCTCTAGAGACGAATACACTGGGTTCAACAAGAATGTCTTGCAACCTGGCCCACACCTTACCGACCACTCATTTCGCTTGAGTGTATCGAATGTATATCACCAACGGTTGGACTCAAACCACCGTTTCCCGAAAAGGGACAGCATCGATGGATTAAAGAAACAAAAGGAATTTCTCTAGATAGGTGATTATACACCCTAATGGGAGCGACCCACATAGCCATGCTGCCTGCCCGATTTTTGTCATTTCCCGGTTGTGAAGCTTGAGGCTACGTCTATCCTTTAGAACATCTGACCACCATACACTTTGAATGCCACATCGTCAAACCCATCAAATCACTAGTTGATCTTCCTAAAAATATTATGGGTATAAAAGCTAAGAGAAACGAATTTCTCCGCCACCAGATATAATACCTTGAAAAGATCGTCTTATGTGACCGTTAGGAATACTTTGTCAGACATTCGTCCATACAAGTTGTCCCGGGAATGGACAAACAGAAAACACCATTTTGGAACAGGACGACCCTTGCATTTCACTCTGTCTCCAATTGTCTTCGGCATAATCTAATTTGAAGCGTTTATGCCTATACAGAGTTGTTCTCGGATAATATATCCAACCGGCCTCTCCATATTGACAACGATGGTCAAAACACTTCGATAGTCGGTTATTTAACTATCGAAGTAAAAACAAACATTCATAGCTAACATCACACAATCACGGGCACTTTTTAACATTCATCATCGTCGAATTATAGTTCCTATTTATAATAGTGTTATTTAACTCTAATCATATTTTAAACATCGAAATGATGTCATCGTTTTCTGAAACGATTTTCCACTACTCGTTCTTATATTTCTTTGGATAATCATCGTTACTTATTACTTTAGAATAAGTGGATTTCAAAACAAATGTTTACACTTGCTAGGGGGTAGTGCTATATAAAAATCATGCTTAAGTTTGGTCAACAGTGCTAATTTATCGTTATCATTCAAAACTTGTCATACGCTGTAATATCCTTCTTTATAGTAAATCTTGACAGAACAGTCACGCTTAAGCCTAGTTAATATTGTTATTTTATCGCTATAGTTTATAGACTTGAAATACGCTATTATATTCCACTTTATAATTAATCTCAACGCCTCTTTCCATTACAAAAATCTTGACATCTCTTTCCGTTACAAACATCTTGACATCTCTAATTCAATAACATTTAAATGAGGTCCACTTAAGAAGCAATTATTTAATTAAAAATAATTAACTAATAAAATGAACTATAAAGTACCAGTTTATAATAGAATTTCTATTACAGTTTAAAGCTTCGCTTTAATTATAAAGATCTATTTTTTTCATAATCGACTTTGTTTCTTTGCCTGACGGCCAATCAACTTCTTACAAAACGATGTATTTATGGTCGACTATTGCCACTTTCTAAATCGATATCATTTATTGATTTAATCAAAATAACGTTTGAATTTCCGTTCAACGCTAATATCAAAACAAGGTTTCAAATGCCATTTGGGTTCAAACAGTGCATATAAAACAAACAGTGCATATAAATATTAAGGAATCCGGTTGGATTCCTCCAACCTGTTTCCGCATCCACAGATGTTAGTCAAACAATTATTACTGATTCCATACTAGGGAATATTATAATCGATGGAATCAGTATCCAACCGGTGATGTGTACATATGCAACGATATATATAATAATTCAACCAATTTAACCATAATCTGCCTAAACAACCATCACACAACATTCAACCATTATTTAAAATATAATTAAAATATTTTAAATAAAACAGAATTTGTGAATTTACTCACCTTGCGCGTTAACCGTTAAATAACGATTTGCGGCAGTAAATATGATCAGGCGTTTAATTCCATTTAAAACTGTAATGAGCTCCATCTGTTTCATAGCGTAACCATCTTTTGTATGATTCCAACGAATCCGATTGCATTTGACTTTGCTACTCATCTCGTATCTTCCTGAATTTCCTCTCTTTTAATTTAATTAGGCCTCACTGTTTAGATTTTCTCGGCCCATTCAAACATGCTACTCACGCAAAATACTCCTCTTACAATCAGCGAACCTGTATATTTACGGTACCTTCCCCCTTTATTTCTTTATTGAATTGTGAGCTTAAACCCACGGTTGCTCTCCTCTTCTCGTACATACACCCAACATCCACCTAAACCCACTTAACACTTCACGTTACTTCACTGTTCCACCTTAACACAAATATATTTCCATGTTACTTCTCATATTAAAATGCAACTCCAGAGGCCCAACTCCCCAACGTTGATGTACACTACTCACGAATCCGCCCATCCCTTTTCCGCGTTTTGTACACGTGCCCCAGAAGAACCCCACTCCGTGCACCATGACAGCTCGCCAAAACTTGTCCTCACGCCAAAACCTCTTTAACTTTCATAATCCACTTATTCACCTCCCCTTTACCCCACCCGCACTGCACCATCAACTAAACCCGCATCATCAATATGTATAGGTTTCTCCTGCCATCACAACACCTCCACAACATAACCGTTGCCTTGTCCTTCACATGATGGTTTTCTTCACCAACGCAACACCCTATACATGCTAACCATGCATCATTATTTAAAGCTTCATAGTACCCTTCATGGAACTGCATGAGACCATATCGTTCCTTTTTCTTTGTCTTATATAAAGGCCAAAGCCCCAACATCTCTCCTAGCTGACCCTCCTCTGTTCATGCTTGCGCCTACTACTCCATGCAGTAAATACTCCATATCCAAGTGTATATAGCTCCATAGCCCTTAAACCCTTCATCGATGCACCCCGTCCTCATTTTTCCTCACCTTAAAGTGTTGTTGAATTAATTCCAGCGAGCCAAAGTAGTTCGAGCTCAATATAAAGCATACGAAGTCGGAGAGGATCTTATCAAAAATCAGGGGATGTTTATTTCGGTATTATTAGTGGAGCACTTGTTTTTATTTTTGGATTTCTCTTGAAAGCTTCGGCTTTGGATCGGTTTGAAGAAAATAAATGAGCAACTGTGTTTATATATATAGATTTGAACCCTTAGTTGCCAAGTAATAGGGACATAGACAGTGAGTACAGTTGTATGGGTCTACAGTTGGGGTTTAACAATTCATGCTATGATTTGGTGGATTATATAGGTTTGTGGTTTATGTTTTCTTAGTTTGCAAGGCTTCAACTTAGGTGTGTTCATAGGGTGTAGATTAGATGTGGACTTTCTCTTTCTTGTTCAGCATATTGTACGTCGGTATGGGTATAATGTATAGGTATATACATATTTATATAAATAGCTTATGGTAGGCCTGTGTTCTTTTAAGAGTTGTCATAGCTTGATGAGTTGATGATTTTGAAAATTCATGGTGATATTACTCTTGATGAGATAATACGTTCCTTTGATGGGAACCATAAGTTATAGGGTAGCTTAGGCGTTGAAGATGTGCATGTTAATTGTGAAAAGTAATGTTAGGGTAGCAGTTGACTCTATGTGCATGGTGTTATTTAGATTTTGACGAGATATGTTATGTTGAAAGCATGTGCAGATCTTTTGAATGCAAAAGGATTTTGTTGGATTTTGAGCTAGTGTTACGAAATAGGATAGATAGGATGTTTTAACAAGGCATGTGTGCTCATACCTTTTGTCATCACACCTTAAATGGTTTCATATGGCTACTGCAAAAGTATGGCCATGTATTTAATAGATAAGATTTAAGCATAAGTTAGGCGTGGAAATTTGATGAGTGGGTGTATACGGTGTTACTTAGGTTGAAAGTTTCATTTTTATATTTATTACTTAATACTATTAGTTTCATATCGTTAAAGTCAGCGTACCCTGTTACGTAAACTTCGAGCTGTTACAGACAAAAATAAAAATACAGTCGTGTCCAGCGAGATTCCACAATCCCAAAAATATAATAATATCGGTAGTTTAACTCATATTGTGCAACCCCAAAATGTTGTTACAGGGTGCAAAATACTCCAAATAAAAAGTTGCGTATTTAATTATTTTAAAAATTACAGTAAAATTCTAAAAATTAAATTATCACCACGTCTCAAAAGAACCTTGTCTAAATTCGAAACTGATATCTAGTTGTATCGAATAAACTGTTACGGTCGATAAACGATTCTACAGCGACTTTCTGAATATTTGATTTGGATATAACTTGCAATCTATACCGCGAAATCTTGGTTTTTCACTTCTATTAGAAAGATACAGTTCAACAGATTCCAACATTTCTTGTTCCGCAGAAATCCAATTTAAAACGAGTCCTGTACGCTCAGTTGAAGTTCAGAACGTTAAATTACGAACTTCAGCGTCGTTATGAGCTCAACATATATTTTTATAGGCTAAACTTCGTTTTAGTTCATGTATAAATCCACTTATATTACGATTTCAATATTTAAACTGATTTAAATATTCAAATACAAACCGATAAAAATGCAGGACATTACATTCCTTCCCCCTTAAAATAATTTCGTCCTTGAAATTGCTAAGATAGGGGAAATGCTACAATCTCTATTGACAAGATAAAAATCATTCGTTTTACATTTTAATTCCAGTTTCAACTGCAGTTATTTTAATATTAATTCCATTTTAACGAATATTTTCAAAATTCTGAAAATTTCCTAACAGCTCTAATTTTCGGAGAATTTTTTTTCCAGCATCTCCTCTGCATGGCTCATTCGGTACTACTACAACTTGCCACACTGGGTCTTCTTCAATCTAACCATTCGCTTATGCTTAAGCCAATTCCCTTTCAATTCCAGTTTCAATTTCAAACTCTTACTCAATAATCGAATTCCACAACCGAGTTCGGTTCCATTCCAAACCTTAATTCACAACTCAACTACTTTGCCAAGTCAAATCCTTATTCTAGTACGATTTCTACTTGCTTGGCTTTAATTCAACTCCACTTTTATTTGACTAATTTAAATTCTCTATTTATTTACTTCATAAGTAAATTTTAAATTTCAAAATTCAAATTCCGGGGGTTTTCATTTCAAATCAGTTTGAGATCATATACACATATATACCTATAACATGGCCATTAAAAACATTTGAATTTCTGACAACGTGTTTTCCCAAAACACTTCAAAAACAAAACCTTTTGGTAGTAATCCGTCACTTAGCACTCGAAAATGAATACCGATAATGGTCGACTTCATCATCGGAATTTATTTCCCAGCGATCAAAGTGAGTTCAATACTATATCACTTTCAAAACTCATATTCAAATATTTTTATTTACTTCAAAAATATCTTTTCGAAACTTGGATAATATTTTAAAATTTCCCCAGGACCTTAAAATCCCATATATTTAATTCAAATTCATTTACAAACAATTTCATGTTTTACAATTTTAATTCCAATTCTGTTTTAAATTTCAGATTTAATTCATCCGATTTTATACCTTATACTCATACGAATTTCGATTGGTTATTTACATAACCAACCCACTTATAATCTTATTCGATTATAGTAACGATCAACACACCCATTATACTATAATGATTTCAAGATATATAGTTCTTTTTATATCAAAATATATTTTGGGTAAAATTATTTTATTCACCCAGCTTTTAAAACAATACTACGTCGAGATTCTCTATCCAAGCGTTTATAAATCCCTATCGACCTCGTCACCTAAACGAGTCGATCTGAAATTTATATACCACTCACCAGATCAATCAACACAATATAAAACAGTTTTATACTAATTTACAAATACGCGCTCATATATATACACACTCAAACTAAATCTTGAGTATTACTAACTCCATTTCTATTGAGTTACGCCACAGAGCCAAGGCAATCACTTAACCTTCAGCTCTGATACCAGCTGTGACGACCCAGAAATCCGTACCAATTTGAGATGATAAATATCCTACACATTCAACTCAAAATGCACGAAAATTCAGATCATTAATAGAAAGAAATAAGAGGATGAAAAAGATAAGATAGAACTAATAGAATAGAAGAAGAGGAAGAAGAACACAACTGAGCAGAATCAGAGTAAATACGAAACTCACAACGGAACGAATAAAATATATTATATAACATAACATTGAAATACAAATCTGTATTGTATATTCATACCATTATCAGAGTACAATACATCATATCACAGCGGAAATAATCTCTGACAAACTAATGGCGAAGCCTTCTGTTTCCAGCTTCTCCAAGTGAATCTGCAAAGCCTGAAACACTTGACTGCCCGTACAAATTTGGGCACCCAAGAGTTTAGGAAAAAAACAAATAAACTCTGGGTCAGTCATGGGACTGGTGTGAGTAAATTCCAACCATACGGTTTAACTTTAAAAATCCTTTTGAAACCAAAAAGATAATAGTAGGTCCAGCCCACACATAAACATGGACGGTTTTTACCTTACTATAACCCAAAACACTTTGATATCAAAATCCAGTGATATTATAATAATGCCTCATCAAGTAAATAACCAAATAGTAGAACGCTTGCATCTCACGCTCTACATACATAGTATAAAATTAAAAACCGCAGGGCGCTTATTGGAGATTGGATTCCAACTATGACAAGGTATGGGACCACCTGCCGCTCGTGCATCTCTAGAGACGAATACACTGGGCTCAACAAGAACGTCTTGCAACCCGGCCCACACATGACCGACCACTCATTTCGTTGAGTGTATCGAATGTATATCACCAACGGTTGGACTCAAACCACCGTTTCCCGAAAAGGGACAGCATCGATAGATTAAAGGAATAAAATGAATTTCTCTAGATATGTGATTATACACCCTAATGGGAGCGACCCACATAGCCATGCTGCCTGCCCGATTTTTGTCATTTCCCGGTTGTGAAGCTTAAGGCTACGTCTATTCTTTAGAACATCTGGTCACCATACACTTTGAATGCCACATCGTCAAACCCATCAAATCACTAGTTGATCATTCCAAAAAAATATTACGGGTATAAAAGCTAAGAGAAACGAATTTCTCCGCCACTAGACATAATACCTTGAAAAGATCGTCTTATGTGACCGTTAGGAATACTTTGACAGACATTCGTCCATACAAGTTGTCCTGGGACTGGACAAACAGAAAACACCATTCTGGAACATGACGACCCTTGCATTTCACTCCGTCTCCAATTGTCTTCGACATAATCTAATTTGCAGCGTTTATGCCTATACAGAGTGGTTCGCGGATAATATATCCAACCGGTCTCTCCATATTGACAACGATGGTCAAAACACATCGATAGTCGGTTATTTAACTATCGAAGTAAAAACAAACATTCATAGCTAACATCACACAATCACGGGCACTTTTTAACATTCATCATCGTTGAATTATAGTTCCTATTTCTAATAGTGTTATTTAACTCTAATCATATTTTAAACATCGAAATGATGTCATCGTTTTCTGAAACGATTTTCCACTACTCGTTCTCATATTTCTTTGGATAATCATCGTTACTTATTACTTTAGAATAAGTGGATTTCAAAACAAACTATTTACACTTGCTAGGGGGTAGTGCTATATAAAAATCATGCTTAAGTTTGGTCAACAGCGCTAATTTATCGTTATCGTTCAAAACTTGTCATACGCTGTAATATCCTTCTTTATAATAAATCTCGACAGAACAGTCACGCTTAAGCCTAGTTAACATCGTTATTTTATCGCTATAGTTTACAGACTTGCAATATGCTATTATATTCCACTTTATAATTAATCTCAACGCCTCTTTCCATTACAAAAATCATGACATCTCTTTCCGTTACAAACATCTTGACATCTCTAATTCAATAACATTTAAATGAGGTCCACTTAAGAAGCAATTATTTAATTAAAAATAATTAACTAATAAAATGAACTATAAAGTACCAGTTTATAATAGAATTTCTATTACAGTTTAAAGCTTCGCTTTAATTATAAAGATCTATTTTTTTCATAATCGACTTTGTTGCTTTGCCTGACGGCCAATCAACTTCTTGCAAAACAACGTATTTATGGTCGACTGTTGCCACTTTCTAAATCGATATCATTTATTGATTTAATCAAAATAACGTTTGAATTTCCGTTCAACGCTAATATCAACACAAGGTTTCAAATGTCATTTGGGTTCAAACAGTACATATAAATATTGAGGAATCCGGTTGGATTCCTCCAACCGGTTTCCGCATCCACAGATGTTAGTCAAACAATTATTACTGATTCCATACTAGGGAATATTATAATCGATGGAATCAGTATCCAACCGGTGATGTGTACATATGCAACGATATATATAATAATTCAACCAATTTAACCATAATCTGCCTAAACAACCATCACACAGCATTCAACCATTATTTAAAATATAATTAAAATATTTTAAATAAAACAGAATTAGTGAATTTACTCACCTTGCGAATTAACCGTTAAATAACGATTTGCGTCAGTAAATATGATCAGGCATTTAATTCCATTTAAAACTGTAACGAGCTCCATCAGTTTCATAGCGTAACCATCTTTTGTACGATTCCAACGAATCCGATTGCATTCGACTTTGCTACTCATCTCGTATCTTCCTGAATTTCCTCTCTTTTAATTTAATTAGGCCTCACTGTTTTGATTTTCTCGGCCCATTCAAACATGCTACTCACGCCAAATACTCCTCTCACAATCAGCGAACCCATATATTTACGGTACCTTCCCCCTTTATTTCTTTATTGAATTGTGACCTTAAACCGACAGTTGCTCTCCTCTTCTCGTACATACACCCAACGTCCACCGAAACCCACTTAACACTTCACGTTACTTCACTGTTCCACCTTAACACAAATATATTTCCATGTTACTTCTCATATTAAAACGCAACTCCAGAGGCCCAACTCCCCAATGTTGCTGTACACTACTCATGAATCCGCCCATCCATTTTCCGCATTCTGTACACGTGCCCCAGAAGAACCCCACTCCATGCACCATGACAGCTCGCCAAAACTTGTCCTCACGCCAAAACCTCTTTAACTTTCATAATCCACTTATTCACCTCCCCTTTACCCCACCCGCACTGCACCATCAACTAAACCCGCGTCATCAATATGTATAGTTTTCTTCTGCCATCACAACACCTCCACAACATAACCGTTGCCTTGTCCTTCACATGATGGTTTTCTTCACCAACGCAACCCCCTTTACATGCTAACCATGCATCATTATTTAAAGCTTCACAGTACCCTTCATGGAACCGCATGAGACCATCCCCTTCCTTTTTCTTTGTCTTATATAAAGGCCAAAGCTTCAGCATCTCTCCTAGCTGACCCTCCTCTGTTCATGCTTGCGCCTACTACTCCATGCAGTAAATACTCCGTATCCAAGTGTATGTAGCTCCATAGCCCTTAAACCCTTCATCGATGCACCCTGTCCTCATTTTTCCTCACCTTAAAGTGTTGTTGAATTAATTCCAGCGAGCCAAAGTAGTACGAGCTCAATATAAAGCATACGAAGTCGGAGAGGATCTTATCAAAAATGAGGGGATGTTTATTTTGGTATTATAAGTGGAGCACTTGTTTTGATTTTTGGATTGCTCTTGAAAGCTTCGGCATTGGATCGGTTTGAAGAAAATAAATGAGCAATTGTGTTTATATATATAGATTTGAACCCTTAGTTGCCAAGTAATAGGGACATAGACAGGTGAGTACAGCTGTATGGGTCTACAGTTGAGGTTTAACAATTCATGCTATGATTTGGCCAATTATATAGGTTTGTGGTTTATGTTTTCTTAGTTTGCAAGGCTTCAACTTAGGTGTGTTCATAGGGTGTAGATTAGATGTGGACTTTCTCTTTCTTGTTCAGCATACTGAACGTCGGTATGGGTATAATGTATAGGTATAAACATAGTTATATAAATAGCTTATGGTAGGCATGTGTTCTTTTAAGAGTTGTTATAGCTTGTTGAGTTGATGATTTTGAAAATTCATGGTGATATTACTCTTGATGAGATAATACGTTCCTTTGATGGGAACCATAAGTTATAGAATAGCTTTGGCGTTGAAGATGTGCATATTAATTGTGAAAAGAAATGTTAGGGTAGTAGTTGACTCTAGGTGCATGGTATTGTTTAGATTTTGACAAGATACGTTATGTTGAAAGCATGTGCAGATCTTTTGAATGCAAAAGGATTTTGTTGGATTTTGAGCTAGTGTTACGAAAGAGGATAGATAGGATGTTTTAGCAAGGCATGTGTGCTCATACCTTTTGTCATTTCACCTTAAATGGTTTCATATGGCTACTGCAGAAGTATGGCCATGTATTTAATTAATAAGATTTAAGCATAGGTTAGGTGTGGAAATTTGATGAGTGGGTGTATACAGTGTTACTCAGGTTGAAAGTTTCATTTTTATATTTATTACTTAATACTATTAGTTTCATATCGTTAAAGTCAACGTACCCTGTTACGTAAACTTCGAGCTGTTATGGACAAAAATAAAAATACAGTCATGTCCAGTGAGAATCTACAATCCCAAAAATAAAATAATATCGGTAGTTTAACTCATATTGTGCAACCCCAAAATGTTGTTACAGGGTGCAAAATACTCTAAATAAAAAGTTGCGTATTTAATTATTTTAAAAATTACAGTAAAATTCTAAAAATTAAATTATCACCACGTCTCAAAAGAACCTTTTCTAAATTCGAAACTGATATCTAGTTATATCGAATAAACCGTTACGGTCGATAAACGATTCTACAGCGATTTTCTGAATATTTGATTTGGATATAACTTGCAATCTATACCGCGAAATCTTGGTTTTTCACTTCTATTAGAAAGATACAGTTCAACAGATTCCAACGTTTCTTGTTCAGCAGAAATCCGATTTAAAACGAGTCATGTATGCTCAGTTGAAGTTCAAAACGTTAAATTACGAACTGCAGCGTCGTTATGAGCTCAATATATATTTTTATAGGCTCAACTTCGTTTTAGTTAATATATAAATCCACTTATATTATGATTTCAATATTTAAACTGATTTAAATATTCAAATACAAACCGATAAAAATGCGGGACATTAAACATAACATCCAGATTATATATATATATATATATATATATATATATATATATATATCATGTAAACCATCCAATCGAATTCAACATCCCTCACGCACTAGCCCCAAAGGCCTAAACCAATATCAGACAAGCACTCAAGGAACATCTCCTCCGACGTTGGAAACCTACATGAGAGAGTACAAACTGAATAATCAATCATCCATGACTGACTCTGGCTATCACCGCCAATCCTTCTTTAAAACCATCGTTAATCGTATGACAACCAACCTTTCCATATGTCAAGGGATAATGGTAACGCCGGTTCTAGCATAAACTCCATACGCTTTTCAACGATACGTATGTATGTCCAACCTTTACAACTAGGCCTTTCAACGATACCCAGGGTACTCGACCTACAACCGGTCTTTTGGGTGCCCCCATCGGGCCTATGCTTTGGGCCTACTATAACTTACAACAACAAAAATCTCTCTGCCTTCACATCTCTAGTCCTCCAACCCGATGACTTTTCATAGCTCAAGCAATCTTCTCAAGAAACCATTATTCACCAACTCACGACTTTTGAGTTGTCACCTCATTCGCTGTTCTTCACCGACCGACGAACACATTTCAACACTTCGAATCTTCCTTCTTGGATTCACTTCGAAATCATACCATCACGGAACCAAATTACATCACTGCGTTGGGGCTAGGGTTTGGGGGGTTGCCCCCGAAAAATATATTTTTCAGGACCTTTTGTTCAAATCGGAGTAGTACCCGAAAAATAGAATTTTCGGAAATGACCCCGTTATGCACGACCGACCCCCTCCCCTAAGTTGCTCGACCGACCTTATAGCTTGACCATACCCTGCTCAAGCCACTCACTACTCGACCAACCCTGTTCGACAGACCCTCATCAGTGATCGACCCTCATTAGTGACCGACCCTCATCAATGACCGACCCTCATCGGTGACTAACATCATTAGTGACCGACCCTCATCAGTGACCGAACCTCTTCAGTGATCGACCCTCATCAGTGACCGACCCTAGTCCAATCTCCCCATACACGACCGACCGATAGGAAGTCCGACCCAGCCCGTTTCTTCTCCTCCAAGAAATTTTTTCATGGTTCTACCGACCCACACCATGTTCGACCCAAAACCTGCATCCTCCAATGCAACTCCAATTTTGACCAAAACTTCGCCAAAAAGATTCGTTCGACGAAACAAGCTCATCTATTCATCCAATATGACAACAAAAGTGATATGAAGTCAACAATAACACCAATATGGAAATTCCATCAATAATCATGTAAAATTCACCAAAATCACCATAATCGTACATATAAACAAAATCATGGATTTAACTTACACATTTACATGAAATATCATAAAAATTACTTATCTAAACTTGCTAAATCAGATAATAAGGTGATTTACATGGAAATGGACTTATCAATGCATAGATCTATGGAAAAACACTTGTACTTGATGAAAAACATGAATAAACACTCATATGCTTTATTGAATCCATGTGAGAGATGCATATCACTCACCAATTGTCTCAAACAAGCAAAAATCAATCAAATAGGAATCTGGACAGCAAGCACCTCGCACCGAACACCTTGATCCAATGAATCCTTGCTTCAATTGATGTAGATCAAGCCTCAAATGGTGTAGATCTTCAATTTCACTCCTTAGATTTGGATTTTTAATGGTGTAAAGGTGTTAGAGAAAAGAGGAGCTCAAGGCACTAAATGAGAGAATGGAAAACTAAAACCATTTCCCATATCCCTTACCCCTATTTATAATTTCCACCTGCTCACTAATGGGCCTCCCCCATATCAGCCCATTATGCTTCTAGAACCTGGATAGCAAACTGAAAAACCTTAAAACAGGGATTCCTCCCAAACTGCTAGCCAAAACTTTAATGTAACCACTCTGCGGAAAGACAATCATCGTTTCCTTTCCAATGGCACAAGTCTCACCACCTGATTTGACATGAGTCAAAAGTTATGCCATGTACAAGACTCATAGGGGAAGAGTGGTCGCAAACAAAATTGGTAAAAATTATGGACATATCTCACATCCTCATAAGCAACATATCAAAATTTGAGAATTATCCAACCCTTAGGGAATAAAATAAAAATATTTTATGATCTTCCATACGTAAAATGCGGGCTGTTACGTTCTCCCCCCTTAAGCATTTCGTCCCCGGAATTCCAAGCAAACACAATCAACCACAATAATTCCGATGCCTATCATCCATGAGAAGCCAATTTTGTCATCCAAACTAGCAACCATCAAGCCATGCCTTCATAGCCTTATCCTAGAACGCGAAATTCTGTCAAACAACAACAAGATACAACGAAACAACGATGATACGATATCAAAGGGTCCTACCGACGAAGAGTTCTAGATGAGTCGTCCTTATGTTCTCTTCCGTCTCCCACGTACAATCGTCGCCATCTTCACCCCATTGTACCTTGACCATCTTAACCGTCTCCCTCCTGAGCTGTTTCGTGATGTTCCCCGCAACATGAAGTGGCTTGCGAGGTTTCACAACTGCGGTTTCTACCTTAGGTCTTCGTACTGCTCTGGAGATATCACCGCATTCGAATCATGCACGAACTTCCGTGGAAACGACACATGGAACACATTATGCACACTCGACATCTTCTCGGGTAACTCCAATCTATATACCAGTTGTCCAATTTGCTCAATAATCGAAAATGGTCCAACGAACCTTGGAGCTAACTTTCCTTTACTTTTGAATCGAACCACATGCTTTAATGGTGAAATCTTCATGAAAACCATATCACCCACATCGAATTCCAAGTCTTTTCGAAGTTTATCAACATAACTCTTCTGGCGATCTTGGGTTGTATTCATTTGTTGCCGAACGATCTCGATACAATCTGAGGTCTCTCTAATCATCTTTGGCCCAAGTACCAACCTATCTTCAATTTCTAACCAACATGCTGGAGAATTGCACGGTCTCCCATATAATGCCTCGTATGGTGCCATCCCAATGCTAGACTGGTAGCTATTATTATATGCAAACTGAACTAGATGTAGATGGTCTTCCCATGATTCTCCGAAGTCTAACACACAAGCCCTCAAGAGATCTTCCAAAACTCGATTTGCTCTCTCGGTCTGACCATTAGTTTGGGAATGGTAAGCCATACTTAAACACAACTTGGTTCCCAAAGCTTCTTGCTAACTCATGCAAAATCCAATTTCGATGTCGTCCTAGTTGACTTGACAGGAATGAACCTTGCACTTTTGGTCAAGCGATCCACGATGACCCAAATCCCTTCGTTTCCTGTCCTGGTTCTAGGTAGTCCACTGATACTTGCTCCCACTTCCACGTAGGAACTTCCAATGGCTGAAGCAAACCACTCAGTTTCTTCTGTTTAGCTTTCACCAACTAATAGTTCATGCACTTGGAAATGAACTTTCCTATATCCCGTTTCATCCCCGTCTAGTAGTAGACTCGCTTCATGTCATGATAATCTTATTGCCACCGGTATGATCGTCAACTTCGAGTGATGACATTCCCTCAGAACCTCATCTCTCAGTCCTTCAATATCAGGAACAACTAATCGCCCCTGTTTTCGAAGCCAGCCTTCTCGATTGACCTCAAACTCTTTATCCTTTGGTTCTAGCTTCTGGATAAATTCGATAAGCTTTGCATCTCGCTTTTGGCTCTCGCCAATCCTTTCGATAAGATTAGGTCTTATCGATAAGCTTCCAACATTTCTGGTTCCAACTCGCATCGTAGTCTGATATCGAAACTTTCCAAATACTCGAGGCTCTTCCATTCTGAAAACATCGCTTCCAAACTTGCGTGTCTTCGACTCAATGCATCTGCAACTGCGTTACCTTTGCTAGGAGTATAGGCTATACCAAAATCATATGACGCCGGAAACTCTAACCATCGTTGTTGCCGAAGATTAAAATCCATTTGGGAGAAAATATACTTCAACGAATTGTGATCCATAAACAACTTGAATCAGACTCCCAACAGGTAATGTCTCCATATCTTCAGAGCAAACACGATCGTCGCCAACTCCAAATCACGAATTGGGTAATTCTTCCCATGCGGCTTCAGCTGTCGACTTGCGTAGGCCACAAACTTATCCTTCTGTATTAGCACTGCTCCAAGCCCAGTACCACATGTGTCGGTGTATACCACATTCTCCTCATTCCCATTTGGAATGGTCAACATAGCAGCACTCGTTAGTCTCTCTTTCAGAATCCCGAACGCTTGTTCACACTTCGCATCCCATGCGAAAACTTGGTTCTTCCTCGTCAATCCTGTCAACGGTGCAACTACCTTGGAGAAATCCTTGATATACTGTCGGTAATAACTAGCCAACCCAAGGAAACTTCTCACATCCGTCGCATTCTTAGGTCTATCCCAGTTCTGGATTGCTGCCAATTTAGCGGGGTCAACCGCTATCCCATTACTGGAAAATATATGGCCAAAGAGTCTCACTTCACTCTTCCAGAAGTGACACTTTGAAAACTTGGCTCTTAGCTGATGTTTTCTTAAGATTTCCAATGTAACACCCCACGTCTGTTACTGTCACTCACTAAGGGAATGCATTAAGTTTCATGGCGCGTTATAAGTAAACAGAACAGAATATTACAAGACAGGTACATAAATTAGTACTTGAAAATTTTATAATTTTATTGCAGCGGAAACATAAATAAGTTTGGTTACATCTTCAAATACCAAAACCAAGTACATAATATTCGTCTTGTACAAAAGCCGTTAGAGTACATAATTTTTTAAAACCACAATCCCACTACAAAATGTCATATGTAAGAGAAACAAAGCTGAGCGTTACTTTCAGCACTTCCAAACACTTTAAGTAGAAAGAAATCTGAATCAAGCTTCTACGTTCCTGTTGGCTAGCTTTTTGACCAAGCCACCAAGGTTCACACACAAGAAGAAAATGTGGAGCTCCATTCCTCTAGTTCATGAAAGGTTCGGTCTTGGCCAAGCCATCCTCTTCGGATCGCGACGCCCCTCGGATCGCTAGAACCAAGCACGATCCGATCCGTCCAGCGGAGTTCGATCTGATCCACCCTGCGCGATGCGACCCGTGCTCCAGAAGCCAGGGAACGAAGGCCATGACCAATTCTTCAGCGATTCGAGATGCATGGATCCAGCGACACATGTCCACAACGGTCATATTGACCAATTCTTCATCAAGCCTCGATCCGATCCGATATTCTCGGGATTTGCGCCACGTGTGACCGCGATCCGCCTGACAGAATCAGCTATAAATAGCCCAGAGATTGGCATTTTTCAGGATCTTTTGGCAGTCTGAAGGATTGAATTCACCATTGCTGTCATACCACTATTTCTTATTAGTTTTACTTCGACATTACTGAAAGAAATCATAGTCGTAAGAGTGAGTTTGAGAGAAATCATTGGTTGTACTATCATTCCAAGTATAATCGATTACATATAAAGTGGACGTAGGCTCGTTAACGCTGAACCACTATAAACTTTGTGTGTTCTCTGTTTTTTTTCTCTTTTACCAGATATAATTCTCTACTATTCAGAACAATTTGGGTGTTAGGTCCAAATTTTGATCTAACATTTTGATGCTTTCACTGAGAACTGAATTCTCGGCATATTGGATTGTTGTTCCGTTGTTTGGATATTCAAGTCCGAAGAAAACAGTCCCGAAACTTCACTGTTTAGATTTTTGAAGATTCTAGCGGCATCTGATATAATGGCTGGAAAGAAGTCTATGGAAGTGAGAGCTTCACAGGCGAATGAAGCAGTCGAAGAAAGTGTACATGAGTAGGTCGAGGAAGGCCTCGCGGATCGCGGAGAAGTGGACGCGATGCGATCCAATCATGGCACCACGAGCCAACTGGAAGGGGGCGCCGCGACCCAACCTGACGAGGGCGATGCGATCCGAACTGTAGAAGGTGTCGTCACCTGATCCCGAGACAACACTGTGAACCCTCCTCGTAGTGCTACTGCGATCCGATCCTAGGGAGGCGCTACGAGCCACAGGCATAGGTCCACCAAGATCCGAAGTGATGACCAGACTACAACTCGACCTGGAAAGGAGGTTATGACTCACTCTTCCCGTCCCAGAACCTCTATTCGGCCTGGCTCAAGTTCTCTGCGCATACGAGAAAATGTTGATGATCAATACGACCCCTCTGCTTCGGTTACCGAAGAAGATCTCTCTCGCTTTTCTGAAATATGGGACAGGCTGTTTGTTGAATTAGCTGCTCAAAGGCAGGAAAGTTCTGTGCTACGTCAGAACTTGACTGCTATGGATAAAAGGCTCGATGATCTCGCAAGGCAAAGAACATTCCCAGTTCGTCCGCTCACCCCGGAGTATTCTTCTTCATCAGAAGAATCGCCAAGACCTCCGCGGCGACCGTACGAGATAGCTGAAAATATAGAGCAACTCCGATTCGGAACCTTGCCATCACAATAAGAAGAAACAATTGGTGTGGGACCTTCAAACCGTAACTTGAGTAATCGTACTGTAACTCCTAGAGCTCGAGTTGTGGATAATCCTGTCGATAATAGACCACCTTAGCCCCTGCGCCGTACAAATACTCATGGTAACAGGGGAAACGAAGCCCAATTCGAGCTTTAGATTTTGTGGCTGTTCCTAGAAGAGAGACCGGAGAATTCCACCGAGCAAGAAGCGTTGATCCCGAGCCTCCGATGGCCAACGAAAATGTTGTAGCTATGGTCCATCAAATCCTGGAAAATAGCCATGGACAGAGGAACGGAGATTGGGGGATTGACCGTAGCCACACCCCTTTTACCGATGACATTCTAGACGTAACATTCCCGAGGCGCTTCAACATGCCTCAGATGAACCGATACGTAGGAAGATCTGATCCAATCCAACATCTAATGAGATATTCCTGGTCAATGACCGCCACCGCAGCATCTGACGCTGTAAAGTGCAAAGCATTCCCTATATTCCTGGAAGATGTAGCGTTATTATGGTTCACTCGCTTACCAGCAAGATCAATTTCCAGTTTCAGGGAGTTGAGTGAAAAATTCGTTAAATAGTTCCGCATTTATGCACAGGGGACAAAGAGTGTGATTGATCTTTTCCTTGTTAAACAACAACCAGGCGAGAGTTTGAGGATGTATTTGGATCGTTTCAACCAAGCTGCCAATGAAGTCAAGGATACCCATAAGCCAACTGTAGTGGCAGCCCTGATCGATGGGGTGGATAAAGACACTGAATTTGGGAGATACTTAGCCGACAAGCCACCTCATACTAGGGAATTGTTCTACGAGAAAGCTAACGTACGCTTACGACAGGAAGAGGTATATGCTAACCGGAAGATGAAAATGGCAAATAAAGAGGAGATCCAAAGTAATGTGGCCATCAAGCAAACCGGAGATAGCTCGGGAAAGGTTGAAGTCAATGTGGGAAACCGAAACCAGGGCGGCGGCCGCCAGTCAGGAGACAATGGTAACAACAATAATGGCAATAATCGAAAGAGAAACCGAGGGAACGACTCCCAGAGAAGGACTCGTCCCAGGTCGTTCGAAAACTATACGCCAATAAATGATACCTTGGAGAATATCTTCGCAGACTTGTACAACGTTCTTCAGCATAAAAGGCCTCCTCCTAGAGACTCGACAGAGAAAGAACGTGAGACGGGGAAGTTTTGTCTCTTCCATCAGACCTACGGCCACTCTACAAATGAATGCCGTCATCTGAGAGACGTAGTTGAGAGGCTGCTCCGGGAAGGGAAATTGGATGAGTATAGGGTGACTCCCAGAGATAGGGGGCAAGATATTCAGACCCCAAACCAAAATCAGAATCAACCTACTGCCAGACCAACTGCCCAGCAAAATGGAAGTAATCTTGTTATCAATACTATAATCAATGGGTTCCACCTAGCCGGGCATAGTTTCAAGGCGATGGATCAGTACGTAAACGCAGCAAAGCATCGTCTTGAGGTAGGAGAGTGCATCAATCCTGAGGATAATGCCCCAGTGAAGCAGCAAAAAATAATGTCAGATGACGTCATTTTTCGCGATCGATAGAGTATTGGAGTCTATGCTCCGACCGAAGATCCATTCGTAATCACAGTTCCTATTTGTCCGGCCACTATCCATAAAGTTTTGGTGGATAACGGGAGTTCAGTCAACATCCTATTCAAAAAGACGTTCGATCAAATGAACCTTGAATTGAAAGATTTAAAGCCGTGTGAAGGATGGATCCGTGGATTTAACGGAGCTTCAACTGCTCCAATGGGATATGTAGAGCTGCCGGTAACACTTGGGGAAGGAGAACGCCAGAGAGTGAGAATTCTTCCCTTCGCGGTTTTGAGTATTGAATCACCTTATAACGCCTTCCTGGGTCGGCCGGCCCTCGCGAAGTTTAGAGCTTGTATAGCCCCTGGTGTATGTTGTTGAAGTTTCCCACCGAAGCTGGTGTTGGCATAGTCAGGGGAGATCAGGTCGCCGCACGAGCGTGTTACATTGCAGAGCTAAAGCTACTTCGTAAAGGAAGAGATAGAGAGCCTAAAGACGCTTCTTCCCCCGTAAGGGAGGAGGCGTCATAGCAATTAAAGAGAATGGCTATGGGAGAGTCGCCCAAAGAACTGCCCGTGGATATAGATCCCAGAGAGGACAAAGAGCCTGGGGGCAGAATGGCGGCTCCCAACGAAACAACTGTGGATGTACCGATCGATGATAGTGACCCAGAGAAGGTCTTGAAGATTGGATCCCAGTTGGACCTAGTTCGAGCTAGAGAACTGATGAATTTTCTGAAAAATAACCTGGATGTATTCGCTTGGACCCACGCAGATATGTGTGGGATATCCCCATCAATCATGAGTCATTCGTTAAGCATTAACCCAAAGCATCCCCCTGTAAAACAAAAAAGGCGAATGTTGGGCCCAGAGAGGTCCGCGGCCTTGAAAGAAGAAGTTGGAAAGTTAAGAAGCAACAGATTCATCAGAGACTCAACCTACCCAGACTGGATTTCGAATCCAGTTTTGGTAAAAAAGGCAAATGGGAAATGGCGTACGTGTATTGATTTTTCAGATTTGAATAAAGCCTACCCGAAAGATAGTTTCCCGTTACCCAGAATTGATCAGTTGGTAGACTCAACGGCGGGTCATGAACTCCTCTCTTTCATGGACGTTTATTCAGGATATAACCAGATCCCTATTCATGTTCCAGATCAAGAACACACTAGATTCATTATGGATTTGGGACTATACTGCTATGTGGTAATGCCTTTTGGGTTGAAGAACGCGGGCGCTACATATCAACGGTTAGTGAACAGAATGTTCTATAACCAGATTGGGAAAACGATGGAGGTATACGTTGACGACATGTTGGTTAAGTACAGACAATCGTCCAATCACACTGCAGACTTGGTAGAGATGTTTGGTATTCTTCGAAAATATGGAATGAAACTCAACCCAACAAAATGTTCATTTGGGGTTGCCTCCGGGAAATTCTTGGGATTCATTGTCAGCTCGCGCGGAATTGAGATTAATCCAGACCAGATCGCAGCAATCCGAGGTATTCAGGAGCCTAGACAAATCAAAGATGTGCAAAGCCTTGCAGGGAAAGTAGCAGCACTAAGCAGATTCATCTCTAGAGCGACAGACAAATGCATTCCATTTTTTGAATTGATAAAGCGAGGAAAATGCAATTTTAGATGGACTCCTGATTGCATAGAAGCGTTTCAGAACCTGTTGGATCATCTGGAGAGGCCTCCGATACTATCTAAACCAGTGGATCACGAGGATTTGTTTGTGTACTTAGCAGTATCGTCCCATGCGATCAGCTCAGCGTTGGTAAGAGAAGATGACAAGGTTCAAAGGCCAGTGTACTACGTGACCAAAAATTTGGCGGCAGCTGAGCGCAATTATCCAAGGATAGAAAAGCTGGCTTACAGTTTATTGATTGCATCTAGAAAGCTTCGACATTATTTCCAAGCTCATCCTATCACCGTGTACACTGATCACCCGCTCAAGTAGGTTCTACAGAAACCGGAAGCTTTTGGAAGACTGCTCAAATGGAACATTGAATTGAGTCAGTTTGATCTGAATTTTCAGCCCCGACGATCTATACGGGTGCAGTGCTGGCATACTTCATAGCAGAATTTACTGTCCCGGAGGATGACGTAATAAACAAAGAGGCTAACCCACCAAAGTTACTTCTCGATCCCAGTGCCTGGAAGTTGTATACTGATGGTGCTAGGAATGATAAACGATCCGGCGCCAGAGTGGTGCTTGAAACTCCTGAGAAGCGACTGATATCCTATGCTATCCGGTTGGAATTTCACGCCACTAACAACGACTCTGAATATGAAGCCGTGATAGCCGGACTGAGGATCGCAAAGGAATTAGAGATTGCGAAGCTGGACATATTTTGTGATTCCAAGTTGGTTGTAAATCAGGTCACTGGAAAGTTCCAAGCTAAGAGCCCAAGATTGATTTCATATTTAGAGAAAGTGAAGGAATTGTTGATTGGCTTTGATCACTACAGTATATCTCATATTCCGCGGTCAGAGAACCAACAGGTGGATAGGTTAGCAAAGATGGCTAGTTCCGATGATCCTGAAGAAGCCGGGCTAGCCCCAGTTGAAGTACTCCAGTTCCCTAGCGTAGATCAGATGGAAGTTGATCCGGTACTAGAGACTGAGCCCGAAAGGGAGTCATGGATGTCCCCCATAAAAAAATTCTTAATGATGGAACGCTGCCGATCAAGAAAAGCAAGAGGAGAAAAACAATCCGCAAAGCTTCCCGATACGTTCTACAAAGCGGAGTCCTGTACAGACAAGGATTTTCGATGCCTCTTCTCCGGTGTATATCCCATGATGACATCAAGCGTGTATTGCAAGAGGTACATGAGGGTGAATGTGGCGACCATACTGGAGGACTAACATTGGCGAAAAAGGTGTTACGATATGGATACTTCTGGCCTACTATAAACAAAGATGCGGCAAAGTACGCGCGTCGTTGTGATGCATGCCAAAGATTTTCAAAGATTCCCCGGGCACCTCCTAGCCAGTTAAAGACGATGACGAGTCCATGGCATTTCACTATGTGGGGGATTGATATCATCAGAAGCCTCCCTATAGCAAAGGGCGGAGCGAAGTTCGCTATTGTTGCTGTAGACTACTTCACCAAATGGGTAGAGGCTGAGCCGTTAACTACGATCACAACCAAGAGAGTGATTAATTGTGTTGTTAGGAACATTATTTGCCGGTTTGGGATTTCGAAGATCGTCATAATTGACAATGGAACCCAGTTCGATAGCAATGAGTTTAGAAACTTCTGCCAGAAGTACCACATCGAGAAACGGTACACTTCTGTGGCACATCCGCCGTCGAACGGACAGGTCGAAGCAGCAAATAAAGTGATTAAATCCATTATCAAGAGAAGATCGAAGCGGGCCAGAGCCATGTGGGCTGATGAATTACCCTTGGCATTATGGGCCTACAGGAGAACATATAAATTGGCGACAGGCCATACCCCATTCTCTCTTGCTTTTGGAGCAGAGGCAGTCATCCCGGTTGAGCTAAAAGTACCATCTCACCGAGTTATTATTACGATCCGATGACTAATAACTTATTTCTCCTCGAATCCTTAGATATGATAGAAGAGAAGAGGGATGAAGCAGACCTTCGTGCCTTAAGACACAAGCAGCAAGTCGCCCAATGCTACAACAAAAAGGTTCGAGCCCGAACCTTTGTATCCGGAGACTTGGTTTTGAAGCGTGTCTTCCCACCCCCAACTCATATTGGTGCGAAGTGGGAAGGACCATACTCCATTCTAAGCAAACTTGATAATGGAACCTTTTGGTTGGCAACCGTGGAAGGAAAAGAAATCCCCAGAGTGTGGAATGCCCAACATTTGCTGTAACACCCCACACCCGCTATGGTCACTCACTAAGGGAATGCCATAGCATCGGTGGAGTATTTTAGTGAATATAGAACAGAAAAATTACAACAAGACAGATATAAGTAGTACTTGAAATTTTAAAACATCATCTCATAACAGCGGAAATAAACATGTCTGGTTACATCATAAAACCACAATAAAAGTCAAGTACAATATCCATCAAATATAAAGAAGTACATAATCCCACTCTCAATACAATAGCCAGAACAAAAGAAAAGATAACTGGATAACGGGAGCTTTACATCCACCCAAGCTCCTAAAGACTAGAACAGCAATCCGATCAAGCTCTACTACCGCTAGGATCCACCGTAGGACCTGAGGGTTGGGAAAAAGATAAAAACAACGGGGTCAGACATAAGTCTGAGTGAGCCCTATAACTTTAACAATACAATCATTAAAGTAACCAGAGAAGACATAAACTTGACCACGGTAATATCTGGGGATGAATGGCTACACTAAGCAGCTTGGTAGACTTAGGATAAACTAAGATAACCGTCAGGACGCATCTACCCACCCAAGGATAATTACTAACTGCACCACACCAGTCATTCCTACTTAAAGGTTGATCCCTTCCAAGGACTTAGAAAATTTCCCCAGTAGTTTCATGTACCCCTAGCCCACAACATAGGTGCCGTCTGCCCCTATCTCCACTAGGTGTACCCAGTAATTCTTACCCAGTAGTTTCGTGTACCCCTACATAGGTGCCGTCTGCCCCTATCTTCATTAGGTGTACCCACTACTCCCCATCGATCGGCTCCCTACCGTAGATACCCGTGCTGGTCCCACAGTGGGGTGTATCACTCCCCCTAAAGTGGCTACCCAATACTAACGGTGCACGGCTTTATATCTACACGATGCAACAACGGCTTATCTACCCGCCCGGGTCCACACACGCATATGAAACCCGTGGGACTTGCGTTGCCACCGCTAACCCGTTTTTGGCCTCTTATAATCAAGCCCAATATGCGTGTCCCGTCACTCGACATGGGTCGAGCCCACAAAGATACGTTTGGGATATTGGTTGAAATGGGCCCCCACAAGCTACCCACTTAAGCTTGTCATATATCTAGTGTATCCCACTTAACCCTTTAATCATGTTTAATTACATGTTTCCACTTGGTTAAGTATTCTAATCGTATTTTCTATTGCCACCCAAGGCAACCCACTAGATTCCACATGCCACCCAAGGCAACCACCAAATTTCCTCATGCCACCCAAGGCACCCACTTAACCCCTCATGTCCCACTACATGCTATTATGGTTAAGTGTTTCTTAATTAATTAAGACCGTGATCCCCCGTAAAGACCTCCCACATTAGACTGGCTGTTATGACCGCCTGGTTAAGCCGGTAGAATCCGGGCAGTCTTACGTCATAACAGAGTCTAACCTCGTGTCTTTACCTTAATCACGTATTTAATTTATGGCTAAGACCTCTCACATTGGGCCGACATTTGTAGCAACTGGTTAAGCCGGTCGGGTCCGGGCAGTTTTACACTACAAATGAGTCCAACCTCGTGTCTTAGTCGATTAATTACACCTAATTAATCACCCCCATATTAATTATCCCTAATTAATATCAAGTTTTCCATAACATGGGTAGACCTAACTCAATAGGTAAATTCCCATGGGGTAGACCTAACTCAATAGGTAAATTCCCGCTTATGGTAATTTATTTTTATGGTATGCTTAATCATACCCAAACATTCATTTATTAACATATTTACCAACCCCATCGTTCCCCACGTAAATCGTTCTCGTTACATGACATAATAAGGGGAAGATCATCACAAATATCATGGGTTTAACATACAACTTTGTCATGGGTTAAGAGGATGTCAACTTGCATATATGAGCATATATTAACCCAACTACATATAACCCAAACTTGCATATTATCATACACATGATTTGCATAACATATTGCATATGAGCTTGCATATTATCATACACATATCTTGCATAACATGTTAAACTTGCATATAGGCATTCTCAATCTTGCATAACATGTTAAACATGCATTTAAGCATACACATAACTTGCATAAGCATTCACATACTTGCATAGGCATCCACATACTTGCATAAGCATTCACATACTTGCATAAACATGAATAACTTGCATATCATGTCATTTAAGCATATACATATCTTGCATAAACATTCATATACTCGCATAAGCATGCATAACTTGCATATCACATAAATCTTGCATTTAAACATATATATGACTTGCATAAGTATCCATACACTTGCATAAGCATGCATAACTTGCATATCACATTAAACTTGCATTTAAACATATACTTAACTTGCATAACTCACTTTGTTAAACATGCATAATTCCACTCATTAAATATGCATAAATCCACTTGTTAAACATGCATATACCAACTTGTTAAGCATGCATAAATCAACTTATTAAGCATGCATAAACCAACTTATCACATATGCATAATCATAGAACAACATAGAGTAACATATCATTATACATGATTCAAACTCACTAATCCGCATTTAAGACCATAAGTCTCATTACACCCAATCTACTTACTTTAACAATGGATGTTAAAGTGATAGAAACTCACCAAACTTAAGATTAGCAACCTTATGAAGTAGAATTAGTTGCAAACTATGAAGATAATGATGATTAGAGATTGATTAGAGAGGGATTAGCTTGCAACTTTCTTCATGAACTAGTGGAGGCCATGCTCAAATTTCAATTTGCCATAGTTTAGTTACAAGACTTAATTATGAATGAATTAGGGTAGGGTTATGGTCTTATTTATAGGATTAGGTGAGTGTTTTAGGCCCTTAGATTAACCCTAGATTAGATTAGGACCCTTAGATTTAGGAAATCTCTAGAACCAGCCCTCCTAGCCAGCCTGACACCCAACCTGGTGCAACCTGGTGCACCCAGGTTCACAGAACGGTGCCACCCTGTCGACAGGCAAGTCGACAGGCATGTCGACACCCCTGTCGACAGGCCTGTCGACAGCCCTGTCGACATGGGTTGGGCGGGAAGCTTCCCGCCTGACCCCGCCTGGCCCATTCCTAATCTGAATATTTAAATTTTTAAATCTGTTTTAGTTTTGAATTTTCTGCAAACTTCATCGGGCCATAACTGGGCCATACGGACTCCGATTTTCGAAAACTCGGACTCTATTTCGCGTATTTTTCCGAGACGAACGTAATGACGCAGCCTGTTTCCCCTAATTCCCACATCTGAGATTATTTATCCTGTAATTAGTGAATTCTAGTATTAACTAAAAATTCGGGGTGTTACATTTGCGGCCTTATCTGACGTAGAGTCGTCAGATTTATCCTTTTGTTTCATAGGACCTTGTAAAAGGCATGACTCGCCTAGAATAGTCCAGTTTCTTTGAGCAAAGGATTATAAAGTGGACGTAGGTCACGATTTGGCCGAACCACTATAAAAATATTGTGTGTCGTTTACCTTTATTTGCACTATTATTTATCTGTCTTTCTATCTCTATGAAGTTCGCTATAAAACCGTACAACGATCATAAAAGCGTCCATGATTAGGCGTTGAGAAAGAACTCTTACACCCTGAAGGATCGGGGAGCGATTGAACAGCTGAGTTCGAACACTAACCTTGGCGACTGCCAGGAGAGTATAAAAGCGTCCATGATTAGGCGCTGAGAAAGAACTCTTACCCCGCTGAAGGATCGGGGTGCGACTGAACAGCTGAGTTCGAACTCTAACCTTGGCGACTGCCAGGAGAGTATAAAAGCGTCCATGATTAGGTGCTGAGAAAGAACTCTTACCCCGCTGAAGGATCGGGGTGTGACTGAACAGCTGAGTTCGAACTCTAACCTTGGCGACTGCCAGGAGAGTATAAAAGCGTCCATGATTAGGCGCTGAGAAAGAACTCTTACCCTGTTGAAGGATCTCTTACCCTGTTGAAGGATCGGGGTGCGACTGAACAGCTGAGTTCGAACTCTAACCTCGGCAATGACCAGGAGAGTATAAAAGCGTCTGTGATTAAGCGCTGAGAAAGGTGCTGGACACTCAGCATCCCCAAAGTTTTTGCCCCGCTGAAGGATCGGTGTGCAAATTATGATACAATTTCAAACTTTGACCCGCTTATGGATCGGGAGAGTATCGAAGTGCCGGAGATTCGGCACCTCAAGAACTCTAATTCCACAAAAAATCTCCAAGTCCCCCATATCCAGGAAAAGGGGGCAACGTGCATACAACCCTAATCAATCCTTAGTAAGCCCTGGTTAGGCACTAAGTTGACGATTTATTGGGGGCATTTACATATATATATGTACCTTAATGCAGTACAGAAATTTTTAAATTTTTTCTGTTGCTTGAATAATTTGTAGTTATAATCAAATGATTTATGACTAAGCATGAAAAGTTTATTGAACGCTGGTACCCGATGATGCAAAAGAAATAAACTTTCATTCATAAACAGCAAGCTAGTAAAAAAAGCCTAAATAAAAGTGAGGGCCAGTCTCACAATTACATTTCATGGCCAGTGGGAAGCCTAAGACAAAATATAGACAAGCGAGAGCATCCTATTTATGCTTGGAATTTTTCTCCTTCTGCTTTTCCAGCCCCGCCTTGTCAGCATCAGACTGCTCCTCCTTCTTCCCCTTTCTTTTATCAATAAGGGCTGGGAAATCATCAGGATTCTCGAAATGAAGCTGTTTGGTGATTGATTTGGGCTGGAGCTTCAGAACCATCCCAGTTTTTGGGATTAAACTCCGAAATAGGAGCTACGTTCAAAGGCTCTTGCTCCTCTTTTTTCAAGACTAGCTGCTGATCTTGCCTAGCTTTCCTTTCAGCCAAGGTTTCGTTGTCATCACCTTTGATTTCTTTGGTAATGATGACGTCCTCCTCATCATCTACATGATGCCCGTCCATATCTTTCAAAGCATCGATGGGCTCAGCACCTTTGGGAACATCAGCGCTAGCACTTGGCGGGATGCCGCTCTTCTCTGCCTCTGTCTCCTTCTCAGCATCCTTATCGACTGGCCCGCCACCTGTATTATGAGAAGCACACGTTATTAACTCAATTGGCTGCTCCGCAAGACAACGACAATTCACAACTGCTTTGACAAATTGCGGAGAAAATATAGAGATACCTTCCGTTGATCCTTCATCCAAGCTGACAGCAGAAGCTCCGACAATTGGAAGAGTCGGACCCGGAAGAGTTGGACCCAGAGGAATCAGTGGATCGTCAGGACTGTATTCCTCAACTCCGGAGGCCTTGGGCTCTACAGCTGAGCTTGAGTCTTCTTCAATCTTGTTCTTGCCCTTGGCCAGAGTTTTCTCCTTTTCCATCTCTACTTAGATTAGGCGTCTGCCTTTCTCCAAATCCTCGGGCTCGTTATCCCTCAGAATGGTCCTCATCAGCTCATCTTCGTCAATCTCTTCAACCCCTAATCGTCGTTTTTCACCCTCGACGATGGCATCCCATATGTTGGCTAAAGTGACATGGTAGTCTGGATTCCAAAAAATGTTACGGGTCTTGAGGACCTGGCCAAAGAAGTCAAATAACATTTCTTCAAATCATTCTATGTCCTTCTCTTTCTCCTTTTCGTTAGACGCAGAAGCTATTTCAATAGCGCTCTCCACGTTGCTTTCAGCAAGAATTGCCTGTTTTTCTTCATTCTTGAGTTGATCTTTCAGAAGCGCTTTCTCTGTTTCGGCCTGAGCTAAACTGTCTTTCAAGCTTGCCTTCTCTTTCTCCCAAGCAGCCTTTTCAGCTTCAAAACGATCTTGAGCTGCTTTCAATTCGGTGTTGGATACCTTAAAGTCTTCCACCTCCTTCTTCAAGGACACACGCTCTTTGCTGTTAGAGTCAAGCTCATTATGAAAGCGTTGCCTGGCCTCCTCCAGCTCTGTTTTGTACCTTTCAGCATCTCTTTGAGCCAAGGCAAGCAGAGATTGTGCATCCTCCAAATCCATTTCTATATTTATCCTGGCCCTGTCACTATTTTCTATCCTTACTTTAGACCTGTGTGCTTCCGTTTCTAATTTCCGGACAACATCTGAAAGGTTGACAGCGTGTTTCTTCATTACTACATATTGCTTGGCTACATGGCGAACGCGTTCAATGACCTCAGTGTCCAAATTCTCAGGGATGGGTTCCAGAGTTGGAACGAACACCATTCTCTCAAAGAAAATATCGGGGAATTGTACCCGCAGTCTCTCCAGCCTAGCTTGAGTCTCAGGACCATGGATATAGTCACGTGCCCCGGGGGCACTCAAATCTGGTTGACTAGAAGAGACGATGTCAGTTTGTTCCTTCCCAGAACCATTGTTTGGATCCTTGTTTTTATCCCTAGACTCGCGGTGGTTTTTGGATGATCTGCTGTGAGATGGCGTGCTTTTCGGAGGAGTTAAATCTTTGGGAAGTTGTTTTCCCCCTGAAGGCGCCACTTGATGACTAGGGATCTTTCCAGGAGTTTGTTTCGGCGGGGATCTGGACGGTGAAGAACGAGGCTTGTAAGAATCCCAGGGCCGATGGCTGTCTCCTCCTTGGCTGCTGCTGCGGGCGTGATCTGGATCTGAGTGAAGATTTGGGGTGCCCGCACGAAGGGAGCGATAAGAATAAGAGTGTCTACGAGTCATCCATCCTGCAAATGAAAAAACATATGTTAGGACTACGAACAACAATAGTGTAAAAAGTGCTATGGTGAACAGTGCATGTGATCTGTGCATCCCATATAACCCCCTAACATACCAGGGCCCGGAGCTAGGCTCGTCTGTGTGGTTTCTTTTCCTCTAGCGAGGGCATTCGCTTCCTCGGAGGAAGGAAAGAAGGATCCCCTATCAAAGCCTTCGTGAGAGTAGATGACGTCTGGAAGAGGAATCTTGTTCAGCTCCTCTATTATATTCTCTTCCGTGAGGTCATCTTGAACAACGGGATTGACCGGCGATAAAGCTCCGGAAGGAGAATGATCTTTAGAAACCGGAATTTCTTTAGATTCATCAGCACGAATCTCATCTCTGTAACACCCCACCTCCGCTAGGGTCACTCACAAAGGGAATGCACTAGTTTTGGAGGGGTATTATCGAGATAACATCACAGAATTATCACAAGACAGAACATCAATAAAAAAAATTAAGTAAACAGCGGAAGAATTTATGAGCAAAACAGAACTTCATTTTATTCCAAAATAAACCATTTCTCTTACAAACATTTCAAATAACTTCATTACAACTGTCTTGTAATAATAGCCAAAGAAGCAATAACATAATAACAGAAAAACAGCTTATTCCCCAAGTGCAGTAAAAAGAAGCAGCCATAGCAAACCGTACATGCTGAGCCAAAGCAAGTGATATCCAAGCTAAGAGCTAGTGTTTCCTCCCTGAGAACCTGGGGGGGAGGGGGAAACGAAAGAAAAAAAGGCGAAAGGAAAAGGGTCAGTCATAAAGACTGAGTAAGTCCTAGTGACTTTCAGTGTAAAAACGGTTAAAACAACCTGTCATGTATGAACTGGAACTAAACTTAAGAATGGTGTCAAGGTGAACAAGATAGACTAAGGTGATCAGGATAAGTCAAGACAAGTCAACTAAAGCATCACATGTTCGAGATTTGTTGCATCGACTATACTAGTATACTAAGCCCATATCACAAGTTAATCACGAAATAAATCGCACGGCCCAATATCATGAAATGACCCTGAAATGGGGTCTGACTCAAGTATGGGGTCCTACGGAGCGATTATCTAGTCGATCGGCTCCCTACAAGTTCTAGCCCATCAAGTGTCCGTGTCATACGGCTAATCACGAATGTAGTCACCTGTGCTGGGTCCACCTTCGGGTGTATCAGCCCTAGGGTGTCAACCCCTGACACGATTCAAGATGCACAGATAAATCTACGGATACCCAGTGTCTGCCCCGGAATACGTGCACGACCGTAGCCCACCGAACCAACACTGGCATACCCCACTGCCGTCGTTCACCTCTTACAATCAGCCCAGTAATCGTGCCCCACCCGGCCTAGCCCCAGGGTACCTTGATACATCTAGAGGGTTACTGCTGAAAAGGGTCGTGTCTAGGGTTTCGCCTACAGATTAGGTCATGTAATTCGTGACCTAACCTGCCTAACCGATTAAGTCATGTAATTCGTGACTTAATCCTTTTCCAATCTAGTCATGTCAAGATGGTTAAGTATGTCATTTAAATTCGTGACTTAACCCGCTTACGTGTCATGTCAAGTTGGCTAAGTGTTGTCGTTTCAAGTTCATGACTTAGCCCTACAAATTGTGTTCAAGTTGGTTAAGTTGTCTTTTCATGTTCATGACTTAACCCTAATTGGCACTGATTGATTCGTTAATGCACCGAACCACTCACATTGGATCCTATTGTTCGTAGCCACTAGATTTGCCGGGCGGTTCCGGGCAGGTTTACGCTACGAACTCAACTCAACCTCGGGTTTCAAGCGCGATGTGACCAACTACCCACATTGGATCCTATTGTTTGTAGCAACTGGATTTGCCGGGCGGTTCCGGGCAGGTTTACACTACAAACTCAACCCAACCTCGAGTTGGTCACTTTCTTGTTTTTTAAAGTCATGCCCATGTTCTTATGAAATTCGTGCTATTTTCATAGCATGTTCATATGTCAATTTCGTGCCCAACTAAGGCATGTTTCATGTCAAGTTATGGCATGTTCAAGTCAAGTTTTCGTGCCATATTTCATGTTCTACTTATGCCATATTTTACGATTTATGATTATAATCAAATCAAGTTTTGCCTATTCTACCCAATCGTATCCCCAACGTATATAAACGTACTTCGTTCGCAAGCATAAACAATTCAAGAAATAAAGGGGAATAACACCAAACATGTGATAGGCATATGTGACAATTCCAACATCACTTGCATAATAAACAGGCTATAACATATCACATGGTTTCAATACTAACATGATGATAACTTGGCATAATAATGGTTCCAACTTGGTTTAACACGATGATTTCAAATTTACATCATAGGCATAATAATCCTTGCGGGCATAATAATCATTTTATTACAAACATGAAACATTAAAGGCATGGTAATTCTAATAGGCATAGTGGACTCCAATTTAGCATTTTTAACATAATGATTCTCACCTAGCATTATAAACATAATGACTCCAACTTTTCATCATAACCTAGCAATTCCCAATTTGTCATTAACATGATAGGTATATTAACATCACATGCATAGTTTCATTAACATCATAGACATGGTTTAATTAGCATCATAGGCATGGTTTAAACAACATAAAGATTTCAATAAACATAATGATTCCATGGACATGTATTAGTCCAACTTGCCATACAATTAAGCCCAAGTGATTCACAACCACATCAAAATCATGATAAGTTTAACTTGCAACATTGACATAGCGAAGTTCCCAAATTATGATTTCAAAGTTAAATAATATAAACATGGATTAATAATAGTTCCTAAATCCGGTTTCAATTCATAGCATGTCCATGTTATTTTAGCGTTTTTGCCTAAAAAGTAACATAGAGCTTACAATATGAAGCAAGCAATCCAAATCAAAATTTTAAATCAAATAGCCCCAAATCCGTTGTCTAAAGCGTCGTAGTTGTTGTAGCTTCTAGTTGTAGCCTTCAAGAATCATCCTTCGTCTTCTTTAATTTTGTTCTTTGTATTTTTAATTTAGAGTTCTAGGTTGAATGGCAGCTGCATGAGTGCTAAAATGAAATAGTATGATTTAGGCTAGGTCTTAGGGTGTTTTTATAGTTGTAGGAAACTCATTTAGGCCATTAGATCAACCCCAGAGTCAATCCGGACCATCAAAACACATACCGGGCTTTAAAAATGGGTTCTGGGCCAAACCAGGCCGACAGGGTCGACTGTACAGGGGGGGTCGACTCTAGGGTCGACCTGGCCTGGGGAGGTCGACTCTAGGGTCGACTCGGTTCTGTCTGCCAGAAAGTCTGCTAAAACTTGTTTTGGCCATATCTTGGTCATACAGACTCCGATTTTCGAAAACTCGAACTCTGTTTCATGTATTTTTTCGAGAGGAACGCAATGGTGAAGTCCATTTTACCTAATTCCTGATTCTTAAATTAATTATCCTTATTTTACTATCTTTTCCGTTACACACACCGTTACCGAACTAATTTTTCTTCTCTTCCAAATATTAATTAATTCTTCTTATGCATCGCCATTATTTACCTATCTAAACATATTTTTATATATTTTATTTCATTTTTAATTATACCTTGATTTCTTGTTTTCACATGTTGTTAAAATTCGGGTTGTTACATTCTCCCCTCCTTAAAGGATTTCGTCCCCGAAATCTGCAAGTTAAGAAGAAAGTGTCCTACCATCCATCATCCATCTACTCAAAACATCATCCATTAGCAATCATTGTCCTTAAAAGATTTCTAATGCTGTATGAACATATGCAGAAAGTGTGTGTATATGTTCCTTATCTAATGCAAATGATCAGGCCTGATTGATCCTTTCAAATGCAAACTATGTTTAGTGAAATGAATCCAATATGTATGCAAAATTTTCCTATTATAACTCATAATTTCTACATGAGTGCACAAACATTCAATCATATGCAAAAACCAAATGATAGCACAACCAAGTTTCCAAAATAAACACTCATGCATATGCAAGTATGAAACTGTGACTGTGCCGATCTAGTGCCTAATGTGTATTCATGCATCCACGAGCAACCACTTGCGACCACTTGCAACCATTACGCAATCATAACATGTTTCAATTACATGTTTACATCCAAAAAGATTCTACCTATGGTTCTCAAGATAGGATCGAGGAGAGAAACAAGATAAAACAAAGCATCTAGAAAAAAGAAGTTAAAGATGTACCCCCAGAAGGTCCGGTCTGCTTCTTAGGGCAGTCCTTGCTGATGTGTCCAATCTCTCCACAATGAAAAAATTCACCTTGCTTTCTCTTCCTCTTTCTACAATCCCTGGCTATGTGCCCTTCCGTACCACAGAAATTGCATTTCCTTTTATCACGTGAGTTGTCGTTATTGTCTCCCTTCTCGGAGTCTACCTTCTTATTCTGAGAATCGTTGGGCTTGACCTCTTTCTTGCCCTTCTTATCTTCCTCATACAGTAGGGCCATATCCACCAAGCTTTCAAAGGTCGCCCCCATGGGTACATGAGTCATGGCCAAACCATGTAGTGGCTCGTTCAAGCCTCGTGCAAAACGTAGCGCCTTTTTCTGAGGAGTGTTGACTAACTCCAATCTGAAGCGAGCAAGCTGATTGAAACGGTTCACGTATTCTTTAACTGTCATATTTCCTTGTTTAAGGGCCAGAAACCGTTCCATTTGGAGACTCTCCTCTGCCGATGACAAGAACTTAAGCCCAAATCTCCCTCTAAAGTCCGCCCAAGTCTCAATGGGCCTAGTAGCGTTGGTGACTTCCCACCAATAAGAAGCTTCCTCTTTTATGAGCCACGCTGCCAACTGTACTTTCCTATTGTCCTCTACATCAAAGATAACAAACAAGTCTTCGGTTTCCTTCAACCAATTCCGTGCCTCAACAAAAGTTTCAGTTCCTAGGAAATCCTTTCCGCCCATGGCCTTAAAGTCCTTGCATATCTTTGAAAAAGCGGTTTCTCGTGGGGGTTGAGGAGGATGAGGATGAGGATTGGCAAGGCCTGTCACATTAGCCCGAGCCTCGAGGAAACGACGGAACCAAGTGGGTATGTTGACACCCTCGGGAAGATTAAGATCGTCGGCCATGATAAGCTGAAAACGAAAAAGGAAAAGATTCAAACGAGGAAACAAAGATTGTGCTAATGGCTTTTTGGGGAATAGCCTTTTAAAATAAACCAACTTTTCTTGAAAAGTGCTTCTTTGTAAATGGCTTTGAAAAAAAAATTCAAAAGGTTTTCAAAACTTTTGCCCAGTCTTGGTAACCTTCTGCTCTGATACCAAATGTAACACCCCACCTCCGCTAGGGTCACTCACAAAGGGAATGCACTAGTTTTGGAGGGGTATTATCGAGATAACATCACAGAATTATCACAAGACAGAACATCAATAAAAAAAATTTAAGTAAACAGCGGAAGAATTTATGAGCAAAACAGAACTTCATTTTATTCCAAAATAAACCATGTCTCTTACAAACATTTCAAATAACTTCATTACAACTGTCTTGTAATAATAGCCAAAGAAGCAATAACTTAAAAACAGAAAAACAGCTTATTCCCCAAGTGCAGTAAAAAGAAGCAGCCATAGCAAACCGTACATGCTGAGCCAAAGCAAGTGATATCCAAGCTAAGAGCTAGTGTTTCCTCCCTGAGAACCTGGGGGGGAGGGGGACGAAAGAAAACGAGGCAAAAGGAAAATGGTCAATCATAAAGACTGAGTAAGTCCTAGTGACTTTCAGTGTAAAAACGGTTAAAACAACCTGTCATGTATGAACTGGAACTAAACTTAAGAATGGTGTCAAGGTGAACAAGATAGACTAAGGTGATCAGAATAAGTCAAGACAAGTCAAGTAAAGCATCACATGTTCGAGATTCGTTGCATCGACTGTACTAGTATACTAAGCACATATCACAAGTTAATCACGAAATAAATCCCATGGCCCAATATCATGAAATGACCCTGAAACGGGGTCTGACCCAAGTACGGGGTCCTACGGAGCGATTATCTAGTCGATCGGCTCCCTACAAGATCTAGCTCGTCAAGTGTCCGTGTCATACGGCTAATCACGAATGTAGTCACCAGTGCTGGGTCCACCTTCGGGTGTATCAGCCCTAGGGTGTCAACCCCTGACACGATTCAAGATTCACAGATAAATCTACGGATACCCAGTGTCTGCCCTGGAATACGTGCACGACCGTAGCCCACCGAACCTACACTGGCATACCCCACTGCCGTCGTTCACCTCTTACAATCAGCCCAGTAATCGTGCCCCACCCGGCCTAACCCCAGGGTACCTTGATACATCTAGAGGGTTACTGCTGAAAAGGGTCGTGTCTAGGGTTTCGCCTACAGATTAGGTCATGTAATTCGTGACCTAACCCGCCTAACCGATTAAGTCATGTAATTCGTGACTTAATCCTTTTCCAGTCTAGTCATGTCAAGATGGTTAAGTATGTCATTTAAATTCATGACTTAACCCACTTACGTGTCATGTCAAGTTGGCTAAGTGTTGTCGTTTCAAGTTCATGACTTAGCCCTACAAATCGTGTTCAAGTTGGTTAAGTTGTCTTTTCATGTTCATGACTTAACCCTAATTGGCATTAATTGATTTGTTAATGCACCGAACCACTCACATTGGATCCTATTGTTCGTAGCCACTGGATTTTCCGGGCGGTTCCGGGCAGGTTTACGCTACGAACTCAACCCAACCTCGGGTTTCAAGCGCGATGTGACCAACTACCCACATTGGATCCTATTGTTTGTAGAAACTGGATTTGCCGGGCGGTTCCGGGCAGGTTTACACTACAAACTCAACCCAACCTCTAGTTGGTCACTTTCTTGTTTTCTAAAGTCATGCCCATGTTCTTATCAAATTCGTACTATTTTCATAGCATGTTCATATGTTAATTTCGTGCCCAACTAAGGCATGTTTCAAGTCAAGTTATGGCATGTTCAAGTCAAGTTTTCGTGCCATATTTCATGTTCTACTTATGCCAAATTTCACGATTTATGATTATAATCAAATCAAGTTTTGCCTATTCTACCCAATCGTATCCCCAACGTATATAAACGTACTTCATTCGCAAGCATAAACAATTCAAGAAATAAAGGGGAATAACACCAAACATGTGATAGGCATATGTGACAATTCCAACATCACTTGCATAATAAACAGGCTATAACATATCACATGGTTTCAATACTAACATGATGATAACTTGGCATAATAATGGTTCCAACTTGGTTTAACATGATGATTTCAACTTTACATCATAGGCATAATAATCCTTGCGGGCATAATAATCATTTTATTACAAACATGAAACATTAAAGGCATGGTAATTCTAATAGGCATAGTGGACTCCAATTTAGCATTTTTAACATAATGATTCTCACCTAGCATTATAAACATAATGACTCCAACTTTTCATCATAACCTAGCAATTCCTAATTTTTCATTAACATGATAGGTATATTAACATCACATGCATAGTTTCATTAACATCATAGACATGGTTTAATTAGCATCATAGGCATGGTTTAAACAACATAAAGATTTCAATAAACATAATGATTCCATGGACATGTATTAGTCCAACTTGGCATACAATTAAGCCCAAGTGATTCATAACCACATCAAAATCATGATAAGTTTAACTTGCAACATTGACATAGCGAAGTTCCCAAATTATGATTTCAAAGTTAAACAATATAAACATGGATTAATAATAGTTCCTAAATCCGGTTTCAATTCATAGCATGTCCATGTTATTTTAGCGTTTTTTCCTAAAAAGTAACATAGAACTTACAATATGAAGCAAGCAATCCAAATCAAAACTTTTAATCAAATAGCCCCAAATCCGTTGTCTAAAGCGTCGTAGTTGTTGTAGCTTCTAGTTGTAGCCTTCAAGAATCATCCTTCGTCTTCTTTAATTTTGTTCTTTGTATTTTTAATTTAGAGTTCTAGGTTTAATGGCAGCTGCATGAGTGCTAAAATGAAATAGTATGATTTAGGCTAGGTCTTAGGGTCTTTTTATAGTTGTAGGAAACTCATTTAGGCCATTAGATCAACCCCAGAGTCAATCCGGACCATCAAAACACATACCGGGCTTCAAAAATGGGTTCTGGGCCAAACCAGGTCGACCTGTACAGGGGGGGTCGACTCTAGGGTCGACCTGGCCTGGGGTGGTCGACTCTAGGGTCGACTCTAGGGTCGACTCGGTTCTGTCTGCCAGAAAGTCTGCTGAAACTTGTTTTGGCCATATCTTGGTCATACGGACTCCGATTTTCAAAAATTCGGACTCTATTTCGCGTATTTTTTCGAGAGGAACGCAATGGTGAAGTTCATTTTACCTAATTCCCAATTCTGAAATTAATTATCCTTATTTTACTATCTTTTCCGTTACACACACCGTTACCAAACTAATTTTTCTTCTCTTCCGAGTATAAATTAATTCTTCTTATGCATCGCCATTATTTACCTATCTAAACATATTTTTATATATTTTATTTCATTTTTAATTATACCTTGATTTCTTTTTTTCACATGTTGTTAAAATTCGGGTTGTTGCAATCTCCCTTATGTTTATTCAGATTTTCATCCTCTTCGTCATTATGCGGTGAAGGACTCTTGGGAAGTTCAATTATCTTAGTGGCCCGGGAGGTTCCCTCATCTCCATTTGGAGGCACGTACTTATAAGGCTTACCACCTGCTCCAAGACCGAACCTAATATCCAGTAGATGATGTCTGTGAAGGTTCTCATCCGTGATACATTTCTTGATTCTCAAGAAGTCCGATTTACTTTTAAGAAGGCGAGATAGTCGATCCTGGTATGTCTGCCCTCCATCTTTGGAAATTTATGATCTGAGGAAAAAGAAAAGGAAATGAGTTAGTGATTCGATTAGGTAATCACACCACGTGTTTTGAAAGCTCGGAACCTATTTGATTTAAGCCACCTCCTCGAGCACCCGGCTTGCAGTCTTATGTAGAACCAGTCTGCTTTGGGATCCCCTATATTGCTATGACTATCGGGTAAGACCTTCCTATTAGCCACTGATTCGAAGAAGGAGAAATTTGGAGTCGCCGAGGAACGATGCTTGAAAAGGAAATAGAACTTTAAGTCCTTAAAAGTGATCTCTGTACGCAAGATCTCCGCATACGCAACATAGAGAGTATACAAGGCCGCGTAAGTATTGGGGTGAAGCTGCATTGGGGCGATGCGTAACCGTTTCAAAACTTCTATGACAATTGGTGGAAACGGAGGAATAGCGCCGACACTACACATTAATCTGCTAATGGCCATATATCCAGGTGGGGCAAGGTGTGGAAGATCACGTTTGCCCGGAGTTTTAATGTCCTCCTAGGGTATCCCATGTCTTAAGCATATTTTCTGGAGTTTTGCGTCATCTAGTTTGGATGCTTTACAATCAGTAAATTTATCGATATCCTCAGCATTAGAAGTCTCATCAGGAGCTCGTTCGTCCACGTCAGACTCCTCAGTTGAAGTGCTCTCGGACGAATTGGCTTCCGTTTCTGCTTCATGTTCGGATCCAGATTTCTGACCCTCCGGATTAGTAGAAGGAAGTTCAGAGTTAGATTGTTCTGATATCTCTGGGTCCATCTCTGTTACAGACTCTTTAGAAGATCGTCTACCCGACATAGCTGTGTTGGCAAGCATAAAAAGTTAGAATACATCTACCCTTCCCCCTGTGTGTGTGCAAGTGCGAGTGTGTGCCTGTGCATGCATTAAAGAAAATCGCAAAGGTCAATAAGATCATCGAGGTATTAGTCGCTGTTCGTTGTTAGGATATGCATTTGTTCAGTTCAGAAAAATCGTCCCAAAGGCTCTAGCCTAACTGTACATTGGAATATCAGTGTTAATTTGTATCGTGTGTTTTACAATTTCATTGGATCGTTCATCAATCTGGATCGTGCATCAAGGTTCGGGTCGCAGAGAACGATTCGTGGATAAGGGTTCGAATTGCGGAGAACGATTCGTGGATCAGGGTCCGGATCGCGGAGAACGGTTCGTGGATCCGGGTCCGGATCGCGGAGAATGAATCATGGAGTGAGGATCGGATTGTGGCATGTATATCGCGATCCACATCTCCCTGTCCTCACGTGAACAAGAAACCCATTCAATACCGCGACACGATCCGTTCTCCAAACCCCACTCCTTCCACCTGCCATCACCACGACCTGATGCCTCGATCTGATCTGCCGATTAGACCTCCACCACGCGTCGAACTGACTGACTCCATCTTCCTCCTCCCTCCCTTTTTTTCCATCTCCGAACTTAAACCTTCGAACCCATCAACCAGTCGCCTCTTAGGGCCTTTTCCTCCTCTTAACAGCCAGGTGGAAAAAGAAACGAAAAGGAAGGTGCGTTACAACTTTAAAAGCATAAATTACCTATTGTTTCTAACTTAAATTGGAAGAAGAGGTTGCTAGTTAGTGTTTGGATAGAAGAGAGAGTTGGAGGCGACGGCAACAAAGAGAAGAAGAAAGGGAAAGGAGGAGGGAGGTCTGGCTTATATAGGGAAATCGGTGGCCATTCGCCTTCCCTTTTTTGTTTTACTCGATACGAACGGGCCGCCAATGAAAGCTCTTTTTGTTTCGTAGAGAAGCCCAACTACTTGCCAAACTCGAAGCGAACGTGTTATTCCTCGGATCGTGAGGAGCTTGCGCGATCCGAACCGATCAAGCAATGGACAGAAATGAAAGGCTACGGATAATTTGCAATATATATATATATATATACAAAAGTTTACCTAAAATTCGACAACGAAGTCTCTAAAATCTCCAAAAATAAGAACTACCCAATGAACAAAGGAGAAATTGAACAAATAACTAGGTATTTATAATTATCAAAGGGACACAACTTTCCAAAGTGACACGACGTTTTAGACGGACGCAACCATCGCTTTGTATCTCCCTGTGAAAAGACGTCTCTGCAACTTCGAAGCATGTTCCATTCTCGATAAAACATACTTCGAGGGGGCAAAATGTTGGCTAGCTTTTTGACCAAGCCACCAAGGTACACACACAAGAAGAAAATGTGGAGCTCCATTCCTCTAGTTCATGAAAGGTTCGGTCGTGGCCAAGCCATCCTCTTTGGATCGCGACGCCCCTCGGATCGCTAGAACCAAGCACGATCTGATCCGTCCAGGGGAGTTCGATCCGATCCACCCTGCGCGATGTGACCCGTGCTCCAGAAGCCAGGGAACGAAGGCCATGACCAATTCTTCAGCGATCCGAGATGCATGGATCCAGCGAAACATGTCCACAACTGTTATATTGACCAATTCTTCATCAAGCCTCGATCCGATCCGATATTCTTGGGATTTGCGCCATGCGTGACCGCGATCCGCCTGACAGAATCACCTATAATTAGCCCAGAGATTGGCATTTTTCAGGATCTTTTGGCAGTCTGAAGGATTGAATTCACCATTGCTGTCATACCACTATTTCTTATCAGTTTTACTTCAACATTACTGAAAGAAATCATAGTCGTAAGAGTGAGTTTGAGAGAAATCATTGGTTGTACTATCATTCCAAGTATAATCGATTACATATAAAGTGGACGTAGGCTCGTTAACGCTGAACCACTATAAACTTTGTGTGTTCTCTGTTTTTTTCTTCTCTTTTACCAGATATAATTCTCTACTATTCAGAACAATTTGGGTGTTAGGTCCAAATTTTGATCTAACAGTTCCCACCCTGAGAACCTGGGGGGAAAGGAAGAAAAGATGCAAAACAAAAAGGATCAGACATAAAGTCAGGCGAGTCCAGTGACTTTCAGCATATAAACAGATAATAGTATCTAGACAGGTAAATAAAACTAGATAAGAGATAACAGTAACAGGAGTAGTAGGTATACATAGGTTAAACGGAGGAAACAGAATGATATAGTCCAAGATATGCTTCTTACTTACTTTTTACTTCTCTGCACTAATACTAGTATAACAGGATTAGGTGTTACCATAATGTCTAAACTGAAACAGAAACGGAGACAAAATGATCTCTACAGAAACAGAATGCCATAATGGCTCTTTACCACACCAATAGGGACAGACGGTACAGAAATAGATACAGAAACGGAATCAAAGACAGAAATAGAATAATCCTGTAATGACCCGGGGAATTTGCGATCCTAAGTAACTGACATAAACTCAATGTCGACTATTCAAGCATCGGAAACACCAGATAGTCCATGAAAGAAATTAGAGGGTGAAAATAGATAAGATAGAAACTTAGAATAGAAGAAGATGATGATGATGATGATGAACATACAACATCAGAGTAAACACGAATCTCACAGCAGAATGAAAAATCTATAATAGAAAAATAACTTTGAAATAGAATCAGTATACGTATAGAGTAACATTATCAGAGTATAACACTTGCAACACAGTGAAATAACAATAGATATATAATCCTGAAGACTCCTGCTCCAAGCTCTCCAAGTATATCTATAAAATTCTAACTACTTGACTGTCCGTACAAAATTGGGCATCCAAGAGTTTAGGGAAAATAAAACAAAATAAACTCTGGGTCAGTCATGGGACTGGTATAAGTAAAAACAATTTAAAACAGAATGAGCACTTAAATGATATCTCATAAGACCACGCCGTATAACAGAACGGGTTTTCCCTTGTGATAATCTAAAACATTTGATTCAGCTTTCAAATAAAATCCTTTTGAAAGAAACGATAAATCTTATATCGAACTCATCTGATATTATAATAGTGTCTGTCAATCACAATATAATAATCATCTAGCAGAACGCTTTCATCTCACGTTCCACATACATAATATATAATCAAAAACCGCGGGCGCTTATTGGGTAATGAATTCTAACTGGCAAGGTATGGGACCACCTTCCGATAGTGTATCTCTAGAGGGAAATACACCGGGTTCAACAAGAACATCTTGTAACCTAAGCTAAACATGACCTGTCACTCATTTTGCTTGAGTGTACCGAATGTATTATCACTAACGATTGGGGTCAACAACCATTTCCGGAATGGGACAACATCGAAAATAGATTATAGAAGTAAATGGAATTTCTCTAGATCATGTGACAATACAGTCTAATTAGCAGCTAACCACTTAGCCATGTGACCTACCCGATTTTTTACCATTTCCTGGTTGTGAGGCTAGAGGCCATAACGTATACATCCCACCTTTATTTACTTTGAATGTCACATTGCCATATCGGCCAAATCACAAATTGATTTCCCCAAAATACTACGAGTATACAACTAAGAGAAACGAATTCCTCCGCCACCTAACGTACATACGTTTGAAGAGATCAACTTACGCGATCTATTAAATATACATTGTCAGACATTCTTCCATACAGGTCGTCCTAGGACTGGACAAACCGAAGGTACTATTCTGTAAATCCATCTTAGGCAATTTCTACCTAGGATCGCCAGAACGGCCCTTGCATAATTCCATCTTCAATTTCCTTCATTATAATTGATTCGCAACGCTAATGTCCATACAGAGTGGTTTTTAGATAATGAATCTGATCCCGGTCTCTCCGTATTGACGACGGAAAAATGGTTAAAAACTTTGACAGTCGGTTAGCTAACAATCAAAGAAAAACATGTGTGCAAACAACGATATTATTTCTAGATGGAAATTATATAAATCAATCATCATTGAACATTTATCTCTTTCGTTCATAAGTTTATTCATTTTTCATTTCCTATTTCCATATATTCAACATTTCTTATTTTCTATATTAGAAAACATTTCTGATTCTTATTTGGAAAACATTTCCAAAACTCCTACATTTGGATTTAAACAGATGTTTAAATAAAACATCGTTATGCCAACTCAAAACATTACACTCATTAACTAAATTCACTTAACCAAACTTTACTATCAAACCTTAACCATTCCTTAGTTAAAAACGAATTCAATCAAGTTGGGGTATAACTACCTCTTAGACCTTAACTGAACAACATTTCTAACTTTTAAATAGACAAAGTTCATCTTCTAAATCTTCAACAAAATTCCTTACGTAACTCTCGGATTCTATTTACGAATCCACTTCTTTATTGAAAACATTGATTATAACTATAGCGTTATAATCCCTACTTCTAAAATATCTAACTTTAAAATATAAGTTTTATTCCTTAATTTAACTAAATAACTAAATAGAAAATTAATAACTAAATAAATTAATCTTGATTAAAAATCAGAAAGTAAATAGTACTTTTTCGAAATCGATATAATCGAATTTCAACGTATTACTTTTTTCGAATAATCTCTATTCGATAACTCTCCTACGAATAACAATATTCGATTATCTCTCTTCGAATAAACTATATTCGATTTACTCCTTTTGAATAAACTATATTCGACTAACTACTTTCGAACAAACTATATTTGATAACTCCCTTAGAATAAACTATATTCCATTAATTCTCTTTCGAATAAACTATATTCGATAACTCCCTTTGAATAGACTATATTCGATTAACTCCTTTCTTCGAATAGACTATATTTGATAACTCCCTTCGAATAAACTATATTCGATTAATTCTCTTTCGAATAAACTATATTCGATAACTCTTATTCGATTAACTCTAATTGATTAACTCTAATCGATTAACTCTATCGATTAACTCTATTGATTAACTCTAATTGATTAACTCTAATCGATTAACTCTAATTGATTAACTCTAATTGATTAACTCTAATCGATTAACTCTAATTGATTAACTCTAATTGATTAACTCTATTCGATTAACTCTATTATATAATCCGTTAAGTTTGATCTCGTAATTTAAAATAATATCCCATTTCTAAATTCTATTTATACTTCTATTTATAGAATTTTTCATACAAAATCTCCCTTTTATTTCTAACACTTAAATTTCATTTATAATTCTCTTTATAAATGCTGAGTTCATATTCTATTTAAAATATCGGTGTCAAAACTGATTTCTACTTCCCTATATAAGTTTAGACTTATATATTCCATTTATCAAATGATAAATATTTAATTTAATTTGTAAATATCATTTATAAATTAATCTTTCTATTTATCTGTTTAAAACAGATTTCTATTTAAAATTTATTTAAACTAATCTCCTACTAATTCTTTTATATCTCACCAATTCCTTTTTATAATTCTATTTATTTCCTAAATATTCCTTTTATAATTCTATTTACTTTCTAAATAAATATTCCTTTTATACTTCTATTTATTTTCTAAATAAATAATTCTTTAATACTTCCTTTGATTCTATAATTATTTTCTTTTATAAAATCCTTTTCTTTTTATATATAAAATCCATTGATTTTATATAAATAATTTATTTTCAAAATACACTTTGAAAATCCCCTTCTCTACATCCCAGTATTTCTTACGGTATTTAAAATACCATATAACAATGATTGATATCATTCAAACATACATAATCAACACATATTATATATCACATCATATATTATAATATATGAAAAGAATAGTATTATAATATTAAGGAATCTAGTTGGATCCCTCCAACCTGTTTTCCTGCATCCACAGATGTTAAACAATATAATTAACATCAACTTCATTTCAATATGAAATATTCTGATAAACAGAATCAATATTTGATTAACGATATATATATAACTATATTGAAATTTTCAACCTATCAATTAGCAGGTCAACCAACCAATCAACACACAATAATCAATCAACACTTATCAATTCTAAAAATATGTTATAAGAATATAAACTGGACAGATCAGTGAGATTTACTTACATTGGACGATCATCGTTAAATAACGATAACTGTCGGTTGATTTGATTCAGACCAGACAATTTAATTCCCTATAAATTGTAACTAGCTCCAATTCACTCCCAGTCAGTTCCATAGTGTAGCCATCGTCCGTACGATCCCAACGGATCCAGTTTTACTGAATTTGGATGATGTATGATAAAGATATCGAATTTATAAGTTTGAACTATTTAAAAAAAACTAAGATTCAAAGAAATCATGGGCTTTACCAAAACTATCTGGCCCATTTCCCCTTTCTAAAAATCCACATCGGCCTACAAAAGTTCTTCTTCCCTACAGACGAAAATCGCAATCCATACTTGTTCACCATTTTGCCAACTTCAACAACTCCTCATGACCTCATTCCTCAACGAAACCGCCTTCTGATTTCACCAAAGTTCATATCTTCCTGACACCATCCTCTCCATAACCTTTAGCTCAAATTCAACTTCCTCATTTTGGATGCGATCGACAGCATCGTGACGCCCTTCAAGCGCAGACGTCGAACTATTTTAAGTTCGAACTTCCCCAAAATTCACACACAAACTCCACTTGTTGCTCTCAATCCAAAACAAATCACAAACCTTGAATCGTTGCTTTCATTTTTGAGAATATCGGAACCCTAGGTTACTGACAGTATGCAATCATCGAACAAAGGTTTGTTCGAAGCACTTGAAAATCATATTAAGTTGAAGAGTTGTCCTTACCGAATCTATACATCAGTGTTTGGTGATTTAAAGATTTTTATATGATTTATTGTGGATCTATGAAGCTCATAATTTTGTGTAGAGAAAGAAGGTTGGTGGCTAGAAATGGTTTTGACCACAGGAAGAAAATAGAATAAGGGTTAGGAGGAGAGTAGTGGTATTTATAGGAAATTTAAATAGTTCTATATTCAAATTTTATATTAGTATTTATCTTAATGCTATTTATATTTGCTGTTAAAAATCCCTATGATCACACATGATATCCAAAAATCATGAAAATGGGCATGCAGCTACAGTTCGACATTACGGACCCAACGAAACTGGTTTCGTCGAATTCCGACTCCGTTTGCTCACACAACGTATTTTTTAAAGTCAAATTATTGACCATTTTTTAGATTAAAATCTCGTACGACTACATACGGACTCTAAAAATCATGGAAATTGAAATCTAACAATAATTTAATATTCCGGATCCAACAAAATTTGTTTCGTCCAAAACGGAGTTAGTTTGAAAAAATGGCTATTTTTAAAGCACTAAATAAACCCATTTAAATATTAAATATATTTAAAAATAATTAAATTAAATATTTATAAATAAATATTATCGTATGTATTCACAATAGAATATCATATAGCTCCAAAATAAATATATATATATATGGACTTATAACTCGATATTTCATAATTAGAGTTAACGAATATTTAATTAAAAATAGAAATCCTTTTATAAATCGTTATAAATTATAAAGAAATTCCATAGCGACTATTTGAAAATTTGATTTGTGCATAATTCAAAATCTACACAATGAAATCCCGATTTTTCTCTTCCATTAGAAAAATATACTTCACCAGCTCCAAACGTTTCTTGTTTCACAGAAATCTGGCACAAAACAGATTCTGTATATTCGTTTAAAGTTCGAATCACTAAATTGTGAACTGCCGCACCATTTCGAGCTCGATTATAATTATAATTATATGTTTAAACTTTGTTAATTAAATATATTCGTTATTATAATTCAATTCTAAACTGAACTAAATATCTTATACTATCCAATTTACACAATATTGTAAATTCAGCAATTTCCGATTATTGTGGAAATAAATATATTATTATCCCATTTATTTAATTTAATTATATAATCCAAATTATTTAACTTAAGTTATCGATATCTCCAAATTGATATATAAATAATTAAATAAATTAATTATTTAATCGCTAAAAATACTGGAGGTTACATTCTTTCCCCCTTAAAAGAATTTCATCCCCGAAATTACTAAAGTAAGAAAAATCGCTACAAACTCTTTTTGACCAAGTTAAAAATAATTTGTTTTAAATTCTCAGTTTCAGTTTTAACCGAACCAATTTATTTTGATTAAATTATTAATATAATTCTACTAACAACAATTTTCAAAAATTCTGAAAATTTCATTACACCTTAAATTTTCGAAAATTTTCGCCAGCGTCTCCTTTACATGGGTTAATTGGTACAACCACAACTCGGCTCTCTAGGCCTTCTCCGACCCAAAATAAAATCAAACAGCCAAGCAGCTTGCCAAACCGGTTCATAAATCTCATACTTAGTATAAAGTATAACTAGTACCTTTTTGTTGTGTGTTCAACTCTGCCTCTTCAATTGGCTACCAATTCAGCCTATACTCCAGCATTTAAATTGATCTCCAATTAATTTGTCATCAAACCAATAATTCTGTTATACCCAAGCCACATTTCAAATTCTAATTCTAATCTCAAATTTCATATCCTTACACGCAACCCAATTCCAAAATCCTATCTTACCAATCTAATTACTCAACCAAGTTAAATTCTACTCCAATTCAATTCCAATTTGCTTTCACAAATTCTACTTTAATTTGTTTTTATTTCAAAACAATTTTCCTAGGAGTTTTAAACATCTTTGCCTTCCTCAAAAAAATCAAACTTTCCTTTTCAGGATTCAAACCAACTCATTTTCTCAAAACAATTCAGAAACAAAAAATTTGGTAGTAATCTGTCACTTACAACTCGAAAATGAACACCGATGATGTCATGATCATCATCAGAATCTATTTTCCAGCTATCGAAGTGAGTTCAATACTATATCACTTTCAAAACCATATCTAAACACTTCCATTTTGAAATTCATTTCAAAATACCATTTACAATGCTTTAGAACAATTTAAAATCTCCCAGGATTTTAAAATTCTCATATATTAATTCCAAATCCATTTGCAAACACCTTTCCAAACCTCAGAGTTTCAAATTTAAATTATGTTTTAAATTCAGTTTTAATTCATTTCGTAATACTTATACAAATTTTATTTAGTTATATATATGTATAATCAACTCAATTTTAATCTTGTTCGATTAATATAACAACCAACACATCCAATATACTATAATATATAAAATATTGATACTTTGTTTATATCAAAATATAATTTGGATAAAATTATTTTATTTACCCTCTTTTCAAACCATACTGTGTTGGTCCATCGTATTCAAGTGTTTATAAACACCTACTGATACAGCGGATCAAACTGATCGACCCGAACTCTTAAACAACTCAACCAATAAATCTCCACAATATAAAACAGTTCTTTTATCAAATAAAAAAATGCATGCTCATTTATATATATATATACACTCAACTCAATCTAGGTTATTACTAACCCCATCTCTACTGAGTCACGCCACATAACAAAGGTAATTACTTAACCTTCAGCTCTGATACCACTGTAATGACCCGGGGAATTTGCGATCTTGAGTACCGACATAAACTCAATGTCGACTATTCAAGCATCGGAAACACCGGATAGTCCATGAAAGAAATTAGAGGGTGAGAATAGATAAGATAGAAACTTATAATAGAAGAAAAAGAAGAACACACAACATCAGAGTAAACACGAATATCACAGCGAAACAAACAATCTATAATATATACATAACTATGAAATAAAATTAGTATATGTACGCAGTAACATTATCAGAGTATAACACTTACAACACATCGGAAATAACAATAGCTATATAATCCTGAACCCTCTTGCTCCAAGCTCTCCAAGTATATATGTAAAATACTGACTACTTGACTACCCATACAAAATTGGGCACCCAAGAGTTTAGGGAAAACAAACCAAAATAAACTCTGGGTTAGTCATGGGACTGGTGTGAGTAAAAACAATTTAAAACAGTTTGAGCACTTAAACGATATCTCATAAGACCACGCCGTATAACAGAACGGGTTTTTCCCTTATGAGAATCTAAAAAATTTGGTTCATCTTTCAAATAAAACCTTTTGAAAGAAACGATAAATCTTATATCGAACTCATCTGATATTATAATAGTTTCTATCAATCACAATATAATAATCATCTAGCAGAACGCTTTCATCTCACGTTCCACATACATAATATGTAATCAAAAACCGCGGGCGCTTATTGGGTAATGAATTCCAACTGGCAAGGTATTGGACTACTTTTCGATAGTGTATCTCTAGAGGGAAATATGCCAGGTTCAACAAGAACATCTTGTAACCCAGGTTAACATGATCGGTCACTCATTTCGCTTGAGTGTACCGAATGTATTATCACCAACGGTTGGGATCAGCAACTGTTTCTCTAATGGGACAACATCGAAAATAGATTATAGAAGTAAATAGAATTTCTCTAGATCAGGTGACAATACACCCTAATTGGCAACTAACCACTTAGCCATGCGACTTACCCGATTTTTTACCATTTCCTTGTTGTGAGGCTAGAGGCCATAACGTATACATCACACCTTTATTTACATTGAATGTCACATTGCCATACCCGCCAAATCACAAACTGAATTCCCCCAAAATACTATGGGTATACAGCTAAGAGAAACAAATTCCTCTGCCACCAAACATTCATACGTTTGAAGAGATCAACTTACGCGATCTATTAAATATACTCTGTTAGACATTCTTCCATACAGGTCGTCTTGGGACTAGACAAACCGAAGGTACTATTCTATAAATCCATCTTAGCCAATTTCTACCTAGGATCGCCAGAATGGCCATGCATAAATCCATCTTCAATTATCTTCATCATATTTGATTCGCAAAACTAATGCCCATACAGAGTGGTTTTTAGATAATGAATCTGATCCCGATCTTTCCATATTGACGACGGAAAAATGGTCAAAAACTTCGGTAGTCGGTGAGTTAACTATCAAAGAAAAACACATTTGCAAACAACGATATTATTTCGAGATGGAAATTATACCGATCAATCATCATTGAACATTTATCTCTTTAGTTCGTTAATTTATTCATTTTTCATTTCCTGTTTCCATATATTCAACATTTCTTATTTTCTATATTAGAAAACATTTATGATTCTTATTTGGAAAACATTTCCAAAACTTCTACATTTGGATTTAAATAGATGTTTAAATATAACATCGTTATGCCAACTCAAAACATTACACTCATTAACTAAATTCACTTAACCAAACTTTACTATCAAACCTTAACCATTCTTTAGTTAAAAACAAAGTCAATCAAGTTGGGGTATAACTACCTCTTAGACTTTAACTGAACAACATTTCTAACTTTGAAATAGACAAAGTTCATCTTTTAAATCTTGAACAAAGTTCCTTACGTAACTCTCGGATTCTATTTACGAATCCACTTCTTTGTTGAAAACATTGATTATAACTATAGCGTTATAATCCCTACTTCTGAAATATCTAACTTTAAAATATAAGTTTTATTCCTTAATTTAACTTAATAACTAAATAGACAATTTATAGCTAAATAAATTAATCTTTATTAAAAATCAGAAAGTAAATAGTACTTTCTCGAAATCGATATAATCGAATTTCAACGTATAAATCTTTTTCGAATAATCTTTATTCGATAACTCTCTTTCTAATAACTATATTTGATTATCTCTCTTCGAATAAACTATATTCGATTAACTCCTTTCGAATAAACTATATTGGATAACTCCCTTCGAATAAACTATATTCGATTAATTCTCTTTCGAATAAACTATATTCGATAACTTCCTTCGAATAAACTATATTCGATTAACTTCTTTCTTCGAATAAACTATATTCGATAACTCCCTTCGAATAAACTATATTCGATTAATTCTCTCTCGAATAAACTATATTCGATAACTCTTATTCGATTAACTCTAATTCATTAACTCGAATCGGTTAACTATATCAATTAACTCTATCGATTAACTCTATCGATTAACTCTAATTGATTAACTCTAATCGATTAACTCTAATTGATTAACTCTAATTGATTAAATCTAATTGATTAAATCTAATTGAGTAACTCTATTCGATTAACTCTATTATATAATCCATTAAGTTTGATCTCGTAATTTAAAATAATATCCCGTTTCCAAATTCTATTTATACGCCTATTTATAGAATTTTTCATACGAAATCTCCCGTTTATTTCTAACACTTAAATCTCATTTATAATTCTCTTTATAAATGCTGAGTTCACATTCTATTTAAAATATTGGTGTCAAAGCCGATTTCTACTTCCTTATATAAGTTCAGACTTATATATTCCGTTTATCAAATTATAAATATTTAATTTAATTTATAAATATCATTTATAAATTAATCTTTCTATTTATCTGTTTAAAACAGATTTCTATTTCAAATTTCTTTAAACCAATCTCCTACTAATTCTTTTATATCTCGCCAATTCCTTTTTATAATTCTATTTATTTCCTAAATATTCCTTTTATAATTCTATTTACTTTCTAAATAAATATTCCTTTTACTCTTTTATTTATTTTCTAATTAAATAATCCTTTTATACTTCCTTTGATTTTATAATTATTTTATTTTATAAAATCCTTTTCCTTTTATATATAAAATCTATTGATTTTATATAAAAAAATTATTTTCAAAATACACTTTGAAAATCCCCTTCTCTACATCTCAGTATTTCTTACGGTATTTAAAATACCAAATAACAATGATTGATATCATTCAAACACACATAATTAACACATATTATATATCACATCATATATTACAATATATGAAAAGAACAGTATTATAATATTGAGGAATCCAGTTGGATCCCTCCAACCTGTTTTCCTGCATCCACAAATGTTAAACAATATAATTAACATCAACTTCATTTCAATGTGAAATATTCTGATAAACAGAATCAATATTTGAGTAACGATATACATATAACTATATCAATATTTTCAACCAATCAATTAGAAGTTCAACCAACCAATCAACACATAGCAATCAATAAACACTTATCAATTCTAAGAATACGTTATAAAAATATAAACTGGACAGATCAGTGAGATTTACTCACACTGGACGATCATCGTTAAATAACGATAACTGTAAGTTGATTTGATTCAGATCAGACAATTTAATTCGCTACAAATTGTAACTATCTCCAATTCACTCTCAGTCAGTTCCACGGTGTAGCCATCGTCCATACGATCCCAACGGATTCAGTTTTGCTGAATTCGAATGATTTACGATAAAGATATCGAATTTATAAGTTTGAACTATTTAAAAAAATTAACTTAGATTTAAAGAAATCGCGGGCTTTAAAGAAATTTATAAGGTAAAACCCTATCCTCCGGCTTGCGTTGCACGGTGTGATGGGACCTAAGTCTTATAATAGCTTCATTTTATTTATTTTAGCATTGCGTTGTTTGTTATATACACTGGTATTCTTGGGTGGAAGCTCGTTCCGTGTTATACGGCGTGGTCCCTTGATTTACCTAACTTTAAAATAAAGACTAATAACTGTTTTAGTTCTCACTCCAGTCACATAACTGACATGGAGCTTATTGCTTTAACCTAAACTCTGGGTGCCCCTATTTTCCGCACGGGCAGCTAGTAGTTTTGGTTTTGCATATTTATATTCACAGGATCCTGATTTACAGCTGGAATGATATTCAGAAAGCTTTGTATCCGTATATTTTATTCAGTTGTGTTTTGTATTATTTTCCGCTGCAGTAATGTATTTAAATCTCTGATATTTATCAAATGTGTATTGTTTATTCATACTTTGTATATTCTTGTACTCTGATGTAAATTCTTGTGATAAGCAATGAAATGTTCTTCTGTTTTTGTTCTGATTTGTCGTGTTCTCAGACAATCCATTCTTTCTCTTCTCTTCGAAGACCGGGGAAGTTCGGGTCATCACAGTTTGGTACCAGATATTTGGTTTACAAAGCTCGAGAACAAGGCATATTAGAACCAAACGAAAGAATTCATCAGAGATTGGATTAGAAATATCCAATAAGAATAACTCATTAGAGATAGGATCAGTAGTATCCTAGAACGAGTGTGAAGAGTATTATTTCTAAAATCAAAATGAAAACAATTTTTTTCTGAAGTATACGTATTTGAGTATTTTATTTTAAATTGATTTGGACAATCCAGTATATAAAGATTTTGCATTTTAGTCAGAATTCGATATTAGTTAGAATTCGATATTAGTCAGAATTCAATATTAGTCAGAATTCAATATTAGTCAGAATTCAATATTAGTCAGTTTGAAAATTCGATTTCAAATTTCAAATGAATATACAGAATTCAATATTAGTCAGAATTGAACAGAACAAGAAATATTTGAATCTGATTGACGATATCTTTCTAACGGATGTAAGAAACCGAGATTTCACTTTAGAAGTTGAAAGATATGTCCAGTTTAAAATTAAGAAAAGTCGTTGTGAAATTTATATATATTTTAATATATATAAAGCCCTTAAAAATAGTCGTTTTGCAAATGACCTCCATTTTCGACGAAACCACTTTTGTTGGATCCGGGATGTCAAATTATTGCTAGATTCCAAAATTCAGAATTTTTGGGGTAAATATGTGAGCATGGCAAAGGAAAATGCGTTTGACCAATTTCATTTTGAATTTAATCGACTGAAAAATGGGCATTTTTCAAACGGTCTTCAAGTTTGACGAAATTAGTTTTGTTAGGACCGTATCATCAATACGAAGCTAGAAATAATTTTTCTGGAGTTTTCAGAGTCTGTATATGCGCCCGGTAAATTAAAATGTACGTTAAAATCAATATTGACTATAATATTGATTTATATTTTAAATTTGACGGAAACTGATCAAAATGATGGAACTTGCTTACGATACATATCCCATTGTGTTCGGAATGAGGGTAATTAGCTAGAGACAACAGTCGGTGGGTTCGAATTGGAGATCAAATAAAAAAGTGACTTTTTTTATTTAACAATAAAATAAAATAAATATATATTCCTTAAGGCCCCGCCCTCTCTCTATTATTCGGTCAACGCGTGCTAAAATAAAAAAGAACAAAAAAGAAAAACCGTCGATCCCTCGTCAGCCTTCCCCGTTTGTCGCGGCCGCCGCGACGAACCCCACCCCCGCTGGCACCCTTTCCGTCGCGCAGCCCGACTCTCCTCTTCTTCTCCCTCTCCTCCCCTAATCTCGAGATTCCCATGCCCTATCACCAAAAACGAACCGCCTCTAGCTCCAACACCTGCGCCGCCCCCACGCCTCCTCCTCCGCCTCCACGACCCCAACTCTGACTATGGCCCTTCCACCTTCAAAATTGTAAGTATTTAATTATTTATTTTAATTTATTTTTGAATAATCAGTTTTTATATAGTGAGTAAATAAAAGATCTGATTTTTAATAAGGGAAAAGAGTTGATTTTCATTAGAAAAAGGGTACGATTTGTATATGTATGTAGAATAAATAAAAATACGATTTTTAGATAGGAAAAGATTATATTATTCTATAGGAAAAAGAATAGATTTTTAATTTGAAAAATATGAAAAGGTAATATTTTTAAATAGAAAAGGATAAGATTTTTAATAGTGAAAAGATAAGATTTTTAAAACGATAAAGTTTAGACTTTTAATGCGATAAAGATTAGATTTTTATCATGAACAAGACTTGATTTTCGAAATAGGAAAGATTTGATTTTTATATTTGGAAAGATAAGATTTTTGTATATGAAGTAGCATATTAAAAATATAATTTTTATTATCTAAAGAGCGAAATAAAAATATGATTTTTATTATACGAATAGCGGTATAAAAATTTGATTTTTATATGAATCCTCTTTACATGAAAATTTCGATTTTTATATGTGAAGTAATGCAATAAAAATGTGATTTTTCTATATATAGTAGCGTTGTTAAAAATATGTTTTTTAATATAAATTTCGTGAAAGAGATCTCATTGAAAACGCAACGAAGATTTTCTACATATGAAGAGTCGCGACGTTTGGTTTATGTTCTAGGTGAGAACTTCTCACTTTAAATTTCATTTTCTAGTTAGAATATATACTAGGATGTAGACGGTGCTTAGCAGCACCCCACACCCGTCGTCCACGGACCATGGATGACTTGTTTGTTTGTTTGATTGTTTGGCTGTTGATTTGTTTGGATTGGTATAAAATGAATTGAGGTGATTTGGTTTGTGTATGCCATGCGCCATTATTAGGCGAGGGATAAGGTGAGACCTTATCCCGTTTCTTGTATCGCGCCGTTATGCCGCCAAATTTTCAAAATGTATTAGAACAATAAAAATACCAATTTTTATTAATAAATGAACTGAATAGAATATTCATATGTTGAATAAAATATTTTATCATTAAAAATATAATTTTTAACGTGTATGTGAATAAAATAAATATTCGTTTACAAATCAGACGATTTGTTTATGTACACCCATTTTACTGATATTGATTGGGACGATAAATTTTACACATCGCCCAATTGCACAAATAAAATCAGTGTTTGTTGTTTGAAACCCCACACGGGTATTGGGATGAAATATGATATACACTAGTCCCAATAATTAGCTGTATGTCGATCGATTGGTTATATTTAATGCTTATGCAGTGTAGAATACACTTTGGATGATGGTCGATTGTGTATCATTGTTGTTGTATACATGTATTGTATGAAATCCTTATAATCAACATTATATGGTAATTGACTGTGTCTGATTCCAGTTCAAGAAGAAAGAATATTTTATAATAAGGAATATTTTAGAACAATATTCAGAAAAGAATCAAAATCCGATTTTGATTTTCGATTTGGGATGGACACGAAAATATTTAAATATATGAGGCCTTGTTGATTAGATTAACGTCATTTTTATGTGAATGATATTTTTATTGATTTTATTCATTTCTATAATGAATATCGAAAAGGAAATGATTTCGAAATATAATATTTTGAAAATATTATCATTTATATGTTAGTGATATGGAATATTCAATTTTGATTTAAAATTGAATATGAAGTTGAAACCATTTTGAAAACGAATTTAATACGATTTATAAAATACGTTTTGAAAAGGAAATCATGAAATATAATATATATATATATATATATATTATATATTTAATGGCCTGAATAGAACGCGCCACACTGCGGCAGTACGCGAATTTCGACCATTGACTTCAAATTGGTGTTACAAGAGATCCGACCGTCGGATTCTCTGAAACTGGGACCGTTGGGTTCGTATCGAAAAGAGCTTTCCAACGAATACAATAAATTTGAAATCTAACAGTTGGATTTGCAATTATGTCCAAAGCAAATTCGGAAAAGGTCGTTGTAAGTGCAGTTCGATGACCGTTTATGGAAATCGACTGAAATGGCCTTAATAAATTTATTAAAAATATTAATAATTTGCGTAAAATCATAATAAATGATTTGGGTAGAATTGGGATGAAAAACTCAATATTTGAAAAGACAAAAATAGATATTTATCGAATTGAACTAGTTATTAACTAGAATTTTAATCCAATTATTTTTAAATAAATAAATGGGATTGAGAATGGGTTTAAAAATAACCAAAATTTCCAATATATTAATTGGAATGGATTTGAAAGGAAATCATCTTCGGAATATTTCGATATTGGATTTCGTGATTATACGAGTATTGTTATGGAAATTTGGAAGATATATTTTATATGGTTATTTCCAATACGATATTTGTTGGTTTCAGAATTCGATATTGAATATGAGCCGATATAATTTCTATTCAGAGCCTTATATTTAATATCGAATTGGATTTTGGATTTGTCGTGAACGGTGTCTTCACTAACAATATTCTTAAATCCAGTGGAGTTAAGAAAATTAGAAACTAACTGGGGATTAGTTAAGTCGAATGGTTTCCGGCGTATTGATCTGATGTTTGTTTCTGCCTTCGGGATTAATAATTAGGGAATTGTTCTCTTACTAATTTACGGTTAGAGATTAATGGAATGGTATTTTGGGTTTGTCGTGAACGATGTCTTCACTAACACTATTCTTAAACCCAGTGGAGTTAAGAAAATTAGAAACTAACTAGAGTTTAGTTAAGTCGAATGGTTTCCTTGGTATTGATCTGATGTTGGTTTCGGCCTTCTGGTTTAATACTTAGGGAATTGTTCTCTTACTAATTTATGGTTAGAGATTAATGGAATGTGATTTTGGGTTTATCATGAGCTGTGTTTTAATGACATTAGTTCTTTAATCCAGTTAAAGATAAGATTAATTTCTTAACTTTGAAAAGTCACTAAGTAATGATTTTTGAGATTAAAACCGAATTAGAGTTTTAATGAATATTTAATTAGATTGAGATGATCGAGAGTGGAGTATCACCAGTTTTGCTCCAAGGGATAGTTAAATCTTTGATTAGGTTTAAATGGGAAATGATAATTAAATTTACCGATAACACCGTGGTGTTAGATATGGAGTATTACCAGTTTTGCTCCATGGGATGAATAGTATGGGATTGGGGAAATATAATAAAGGATTACTTCGGTAAGGTTTGTTAATCCCGACTAGTTTTGGAAAATCTTAACATAGTTTAAATTGATATTCGAAGGAAGATTAAAGAATAAATTTAAAAGGATTTATCTTTGATAAAATTAATGTTAACCTTTCCCTAAGAATAAGAATATTGGAACAAAAGAATATTCAGAATTGGAATGAGGCGTATGTTGTGTTTGTGTAACACTTGTTTATTATATACGCGAGTTATTTGGAAAGACCGGGTTTATACCATTTTGAATAACTGATTCTCGAAGATGAAGACGGTGGTTGAAGACTGGAGGTCTTCACATCGTTTGGATAATTACTGATGATCTTGATTGGGCTGTACACCCCAAGAGGAGGGAATCAGTTGGTGATCGTCCAGACGTACTTGGAGATCGATGGATATGCGAGGAATAAGGTTCCTCCGATTCCTTTCAGACCCAGAATGAACATGTAAATGGATGTGTGTCTGACATTGCATTTTAGTCTGTGTTTATTGATCTCTATGAAATATATATCTGTTTGGCGGTGGAGAATTTATTGTCTTGCTTAACGCCCTTCTCTGAGACGTACGAGCTCAGAGGTTATATATCGACAGAAATCAGTCACATGCCATGAATTGCCTGTGTGGCGTGCTAAGTTGCATGGATCAAGGCTTTTTTTGAAAAGCAAAGTCTTGTGGTTGATGATCAAGGCACAGCTTTAATACAACGTAGCTTTTTGTATGGCGTTAATTCGCGAGCCTCACACCCCGGTGTGAATCAGAAACGGGAGATGACATCAAGGAGGACATGCGTTTCCTTCTAGCTAGGAGTGGTGTTAGTGGTTTAGCATGCCCTAGCATTTTACTTATGTGGATGATGGATAGCGGGGCGCCTCGGTTATATCGGTCGATCTGGGGCCGATGGAGTCATTTGGCTTATTTATGCCTCATAGGGCGTGGAAACGTATTGTTCAAGGTTTTTTGTGAAAGAGTGCGTGTACATGCTAGTATAGTACACAAGGATCGTGTAATATGGTGTATAACACACAAGTATGCAATAATAGAAAATCAAAGATACAAAACATTAAATGCAGTAAAAAGGAAAAATCACACCAGCGATTTTTATACTGGTTCGGAGCATCGTCCTACGTCCAGTCCCAGACTTCTATTTGGATTTTCACTAACAACAACCTCACTTCACCCGGAGGAACAGATATACAACACCCGAGCAGCCGAACAAGATTTCACGCCTCTAACAACACTGAGGACTTCAACACTTGCCTCTTACAACAACGAGGACTTCAACACTTGCCTCTTACAACACCGAGGACTTCAACAGTAACAAGAGTTTGACTTCTGATTGTGTTCTTGAATAACACTGAATAGCCAACAGTTAAGTACACCCTTCATATAATCTTATCCTCAAGTATATAACGTATGTGAAAATTGAAGGAAGTATATTGCTTATTGAATCAAGAGATTTGAAATAAATTCAATGATTCAAAGAGCAATTTGAATATTTGAGAGAGTTTTTAGAATGCAAGAGAGTATAGAGTTTAAGATCAGAATATATATGAAGATTCGGTGATGTGGAAAACATGCTTGTGATGTATATATAATCATTGAAGAGTCGTCAACTTTCATGAAGAGTTTTATCAAAAAGATGCACCCATTTCCTTTCAGAAATGAAGAGGAATCTCTTCATGAAAGATGATGTCTTTTAGAAAATATGGTCCTTCTAAAATATGACCGTTGGAAATATGACCGTTGTAAAATATGACCGTTGGAAATATGAAGTGTTTTTTCGTGAAGTGTCTTTTTGTGAAGTTTCTTTTCGTGAATTGTTTTTCGCGAAGTGTCTTTTCGCGAAGTAACGAGGTGTCTTTTCGTGAAGTGTCCTTTCACGAAGTGTATTTTCACGAAGTGTCTTTTTGCGAAGTGACGAAGTGTCTTTTCGTGAAGTATCTTTTCGTGAAGTGTCTTTTCGCGTAGTGGCGAAGTGTCTTTTCATAAGTGCATTTGTGTATGTTATATATTTGAGGTAGACTTTAACAATATATAACATATCTAAGACTCAATTAAATAGACAATCATAATATATATCACTTTTCCTTTGATCTTCTCTTCTTCCTTGTCACGAATCAAAAACTTGTGATCTAACATTCTCCCCCTTTTTTGGTTGATGACAACACCTTGCATATATGTTTGAGGTATAGAGTAGCTCGCCCTGAAGGTATGCATTGATATATTTTTATCTCCCCCTGTCTAAAAGCTTTCTGCAACATTTTGTTAGTTCATAAGATATAATTACCGTTTTCCTATAATGAAATGTTAGTACAGATAATATATATGAAATATACAATGAATATTCAATGACACATTTCTCCCCCTTTGTCATCAATTAAAAAGAATGAAAGCAATGATAGAATAGTAATTGGGCATAATGCAGAACATAAATAATTATAGCACCTTCAGGAGATATTGGATCATGTGTTTTTCAATAAACTGAGATTAGTATTACCATATGATAGTATATAAATGAATAAAGATTACCAGATTCTCTGATTTAATTTTGAGCTCTATTTCCAGAGATACTAAAATAACCTCCTTTTTGTTGTGGAATACGTACAACAAATATTATATATACTTTGGTACCCACTTCCTCCGTTAGGGTTCAGGGGTTAGATGAAAGGTAACCATACCCATGACGGTTTAATGGTACCTTTGAGAATAAAATCTTTATTATTAACTACTAAATAAAAATACGCATCGATATATTTTTCCCTGTTTTTCAAATTTACAGGAACCCAAATACTTAGATAATTTCTATTAATATTTCCTGTTGTACTTCTATTATAAATGTTTCTATTCATAGAAGCATTTGAATTTCTATAGAAATTGGATCTTTGAGTTACACGTGCTTTAGTACTAGCAGTTAAACTTTTGTAATACATGAAAGCATATCTAGTACTAGTTCTATGATTAGCTTTATTATATCCTAAGCCACTTTTATCGCCTAAAGGTCTAGAGCAGGATAAAATATCATTTAAATCATTTTGACCTTTACTAAATTTCTCGAACTTATTTGTACATTTTTCAAATCTGATTCCAATGTCGCGAGTGACATTTTCAAAAGAAATTTTGTTATTACAAATTTCCTTATTTAATTCAGAAAATTTTCTTTCAAAGTACCGTTCTCAATTTTGAGACCAAAAATCTGAGATTATGAATTAAAGGAAGATTGTAATTTTTCAAAATTTTCTTTTATGTCAAAAACTTCATTTTGCAAAATATTATTATTCACCTTTAAAAACTCATATTCTTTAGATAATTCTAAATTCTTTTCAGTTAAAGCTCCATTCTCTTTTTCAAGAGATAAAATTAGAGAACTAGAATTATTTAAAGAATCTTCTAATGATATATTTCTATTTTGCAAAAGATCAATTTCCTTTAAAAGAACATTGTTTTTATCTTCTAGTCTCTCATTTTCTTTTTGACGGAAATATTTTTGAGAAAAAACCTTTTCTAAGGTATTTTCAAAACATTTGGCATGTTTTACTAAAAAATTGTTTTCTTCTTTTAATTTGGAATTTTCTTGCTCACAATTTTTTGATTTAGCTATAATGACTGTATTGAGTTTACTCAAAATTTTAAAATCTTTCAATAATTTTTCATGGTTTAACAAAAGATCTTTATATAATGAATCTATACATAACGATTGCGATCTGACTTTAGCCATGAGACATTTGCTTCCTTGCTCTCCTGATTCAGCTTTGTTATTCTTCCACTTTCTAATACCTTGATTAGATTTCTTTACTGCCATTTCTTCTAGGATGTTGTTACGATCTCTATAACACCAGGCTCTGATACCAATTGAAAGAGTGTGTGTACGTGCTAGTATAGTACACAAGGATCATGTAATATGGTGTATAACACACAAGTATGCAATAATAGAAAATCAAAGATATAAAACAGTAAATGCAGTAAAAAGGAAAAATAACACTTGGGATTTTTATACTGGTTCGGAGCACCGTCCTAAATCCAGTCCCAGACTTCTATCTGGATTTTCACTAACAACAACATCACTTCACCCGGAGGAACATGTATACAACACCTGAGCAACCGAACGGGATTTCACGCCTCTATCAACACTGAGGACTTCAACACTTGCCTCTTACAACAACAAGGACTTCAACACTTGCCTCTTATAACACCGAGAACTTCAACAATAACAAGAGTTTGACTTCTGATTGTGTTCTTGAATAACACTGAATAGCCAACAGTTGAGTACATCCTTCCTATAATCTGATCCTCAAGTATATAACGTGTATTTGAAGATTGAAGGAAGTATATTGCTTATTGAGTCAAGAGATTTCAAATAAATTCAATGATTCAGAGAGCAATTTGAATATTTGAGAGAGTTTTTAGAATGCAACAGAGTATAGAGTTTAAGATCAGAAAATATATGAAGATTCGGTGATGTTGAAAACATGCTTGTGATGTGTATATAATCATTGAAGAGTTTTCAACTTCCGTGAAGAGTTTTATCAAAAAGATGCACCCATTTCCTTTCAGAAATGAAGAGGAATATCTTCATGAAAGATGATGTCTTTTAGAAAATATGGCCATTGTAAAATATGACCGTTGGAAATATGACTGTTGTAAAATATGACCGTTATAAAATATGACCGTTGGAAATATGAAGTGTTTTTTCGCGAAGGGTATTTTCGTGAAGTGTCTTTTCGTGAATTGTTATTCACGAAGTGTCTTTTCGTTAAATGACGAAGTGTCTTTTTGCGAAATGAAGAAGTGTCATTTCGTGAAGTGTCCTTTCACGAAGTGTCTTTTCGCGAAGTGTCTTTTCACGAAGTGACGAAGTGTCTTTTCATGAAGTGTCTTTTCGTGAAGAGTCTTTTCGCGAAGTGTCTTTTCGCGTAGTGATGAAGTGTCTTTCGCGAAGTGTCTTTTCGCGAAGTGTCTTTTCATAAGTGCATTTTTGTATGTTATATATTTGAGGGTAGACTTTAACAATATATACTTGCATGTTATACGGCTTGCGTTGCATTGTGTGATGGGACATGGGTCTTATAATAGCTTCATTTTATTTATTTTAGCATTGTGCTGTTTGTTACATACACTGGTATTCTTGGGAGGAAACTCGTTCCGTGTTATACGGTGTGGTCCCTTGATTTACCTAACTTTAAAATAAAGATTAATAACTGTTTTAGTTCTCACACCAGTCACATGACTGACCTGAAGTTTATTGTTTCAACCTAAACTCTGGGTGCCCCTATTTTCCGCATGGGCAGCTAGTAGTTTTGGTTTTGTTGATTTATATTCACAGGATCCTGATTTACAGTTGGAATGATATTCGGAAAGCTCTGTATCCGTATATTTTATTCAGTTGTGTTTTGTATTATTTTCCGCTGCAGTAATGTATTTAAATCTCTGATATTTATCAAATGTGTGTTATTTTTTCATACTTTATATATTCTTGTACTCTGATGTAAATTGTTATGATAAACAATGAAATGTTCTTCTGTTTGTGTTCTGATTTGTTGTGTTCTCAGACAATCCGTTCTTTCTCTTCTCTTCGGAGACCGGGGAAGTTTGGGTCGTTACATTTTGGTATCAGAGCTTTCGTTTACAAAGCTCAAGAACAAGCCACATTAGAGCCAAACGAAAGAATTCATTAGAGATTGGATTAGTAATATTCAATAAGAATAACTCATTAGAGATAGGATCAGTAGTATCCTAGAATGAGTGTAAAGAGTGTTATTTCTAAAATCAAAATGAAAACAAATTTTTTTTTTGAAAATTTAATCTAAGTATACGTATTTGAGTATTTTATTTTAAATTGATTTGGAAAATCCAGTATATAAAGATTTTGCATATGCGTTTGATCCACGTGTATACAAAGCCTCAATATACTGGATAGATATAGAATCATGCTCTAGTCGCCCGAGGATTATTCTGATGTTGTGGCCACATCATTAGAGTCTATGCTCGAGTTATGAAGGTGGGATATCTATATATTTCCATATTGACTGGTGTGAGAACCAAAACTTAGTTAAAATTTATTGTTTGTGACTTGGCATCAAAAATGGATTTTTGTATGTTAAAGCTATAAATTTTAAACGTTAACCAACTAATTGATTGCTAGTTGTGCTGCCTGATTATTTGTTAACTAATTTGTACATGTATGGTAAATTTAGCCAAATTGAGTCAAATATTGAGCTGAATTGAAAATTCATGAAATTTGCATATATGTACATGTATATACATTGAACAGGTCGTAGTAGGACAGCTAAGCAGAGGAATAAAATGTTTGCCCGACAAATAGGTACATGTTTATTGTATTTCTTGGGGTTTTTGATGATTTTATGAGCCGCTTGGCTGTTTCTTTTTCTATTTGGATTGGAGAGGCCTGTAAGGTGATTTTGGGATTTTCCCAGTGCTTCCGTACAAGGGAGGTTATGGCGAAATTTTTCGAAAATTTAGGGTGTTAGCCAAATTTTTGAAAAATTTGAAAGGATTTTAGAAACTGGAAAGTTGAAAAACTTAAGCCATAATTAAAATAATGAAAGTTGAGTTGATTAGTTAAACAACTTTCACCTTCGTTCCTTTTCAGGGACGAAAAGATTTTAAGTAGGGGAGATTGTAACAACCCGAAAATCTTAGCCAATTTAAAAAATTTATTTTAGCAATTTTAATGGATTTTGATTATTTAAAATGAATATTTTAAATAACAACGACAAAAAAATTATTTAAACTCAAAGTTAAAACGAATAAATTTATTTTAATTATATAACAAGCTTGAAATGACGCGGTAGTTCGAAAATTCGATTTCAAATTTCAAATGAATATACATAATTCAATATAAGTAAGAACTGAACGAAACAAGAAATATTTGAATCTGATTAACGATATCTTTCTAATGGATGTAAGAATCGGAGATTTCAGTTTAGAAGTTGAAAGATATGTCCAGTTTAAAATTCAGAAAAATCACTGTGGAATTTATATATATTTTAATATATGTAAAGCACTTAAAAATAGCCGTTTTGCAAACGACCTTCGTTTTCGACGAAACCACTTTTGTTGGATCCGGGATGTCAAATTATTACTAGATTCCAAAATTCAGAATTTTTGGGATAAATATGTGTGTGTGGCAAAGGAAAACGCGTTTGACAAATTTCAGTTTAACTTTAATCGACTGAAAAATGGCCATTTTTCAAACGGTCTTCAAATTTGGCGAAATTAGTTTTGTTAGGACCATATCATCAATACGAAGCTAGAAATAATTTTTCGGGAATTTTCAGAGTCAGTATGTGGGCCCGGTAAATTAAAATGTAAGTTAAAATCAATATTGACTATAATATTAATTTATATTTTAAATTTGATGGAAATAGATCAAAACGATGGAACTGGCTTACAATACATATCCCATTGTGTTCAGAATGGGGGTAATTAGCTAGGGATGACAGTCGGTGGGTTCGAATTGGAGATCAAATAAAAAAAGTGAGTTTTTTGGGTTTAAAAATAAATTTATATTCCTTAAGGCCCCTTCCTCTCTCTATTATTTGGTCAACGCGAGCTAAAATAAAAAAACAAAAAAGAAAAACGTCAATCCCTCGTCAGCCTTCCCCGTTTGCCGCCGCCGCGACGAACCCCACCCCCGCTGGCGCCCTTTCCGCCGCGCTGCCCAACTCTCCTCTTCTTCTCCCTCTCCTCCCCCAATCTCGAGATTCCCATGCCCTATCACCAAAAATGAACCGCCTCTGGCTCCACCACCTGCGCCGCCCCCACGGTTCCTCCTCCTCCACGACCCCAACTCCGACTGTGGCCCTTCCACCTTCAAAAATTGTAAGTTTTTAATTATTTATTTTAATTTATTTTTTAATAATCATTTTTTGTATAGGGAGTAAAAAAAGATCTGATTTTTAATAAGGGAAAAGAGTTGATTTTCATTAGAAAAAGGGTACGATTTGTATATGTATGTAGAATAAATAAAAATATGATTTTTAGATAGGAAAAGATTATATTTTTCTATAGGAAAAAGATTAAAATTTTAATTTGAAAAATATGAAAACGTAAGATTTTTAAATAGAAAAAGATAGGATTTTTATTAGTGAAAAGATAAGATTTTTAAAACGATAAAGTTTAGATTTTTAATGCGATAAAGATTAGATTTTTATCATGAACGAGACTTGATTTTTGAAATAGGAAAGATTTGATTTTTATATTTGGAAAGATAAGATTTTTGTATATGAAGTAGCGTATTAAAAATATAATTTTTATTATCTAGAGAGCGAAATAAAAATATGATTTTTATTATACGAATAGCGGTATAAAAATTTGATTTTTATATGAATCCTCTTTACATAAAAATTCGATTTTTATATATGAAGTTATGCAATAAAAATGTTATTTTTCTATATATAGTAGCGTTGTTAAAAATATGATTTTTAATATAAATTTCGTGAAACAGATCTCATTGAAAACGCGACGAAGATTTTCTGCATATGAAGAGTCGCGGCATTTGGTTTAGCTTCTGGGTGAGAACTTCTCACTTTAAATTTCATTTCTAGTTAAAATATATACTAGGATGCAGATGGTGCTTAGCAGCACCCGACACCCGTCGTCCACAGACCATGGACGACTTGTTTGTTTGTTTGATTGTTTGGTGGTTGATTTATTTGTTTGGAATGGTGTGAAATGAATTGAGGTGATTTGGTTTGTGTATGTCGTGCGCCATTATTAGGCGAGGGATAAGGCTAGACCTTATCGCCTTTCTAGTATCGCGCCATTATGCCGCCAAATTTTCTAAAATGTATTAGAACAATAGAAATACCATTTTTATTGATAAATGAACTGAATAGAATATTCATATGTTAAATAAAATATTTTATCGTTAAAAATATAATTTTTAACGTGTATATGAATAAAATAAATATTCATTTACAAATCGGACGATTTTGTTTATGTACACCCATTTTACTGATATTGATTGGGACGATAAATTTTGTACATCGCCCAACTGCACAAATAAAATCAGTGTTTGTTGTTTGAAACCCCATACGGGTATTGGGTTGAAATATGACATACACTAGTCCCAATAATTAGCTGTATGTTGATCGATTGGTTGACTGGCAGTTGTAAGCATTAGATATTTATATTTAATGCTTATGCAGTGTAGAATACACTTTGGATGATCGTCGATTGTGTATCATTGTTGTTGTATACATGTGTTGTATGAAATCCATATAATCAACATTATATGGTAATTGACTGTGTCTGATTCCAGTTCAAGAAGAACGAATATTTTAAAATAACGAATAATTTAAAATAAGGAATATTTTAGAATAATATTCAGAAAAGAATCAAAATCTGATTTTGATGTCCGATTTGGGATGGACACGAAAATATTTAAATATATGAAGCCGTGTTGATTAGATTAACGTCATTTTGATGCGAGCGATATTTTTATCGATTTTATTCGTTTCCATAATGAATATCGAAAAGGAAATGATTTCGAAATATAATATTTTGAAAATATTATCATTTATATGTTATGATATGGAATATTCAATTTTGATTTAAAACTGAATATGAAGTTGGAACCGTTTTGAAAACGAATTTAAAATGATTTATAAAATACGTTTTGAAAAGGAAATCAATGAAATATATATTATGTATATTTAATGGCCTGAATAGAACGTGCTGTGGCAGTTCGTGAATTTCGACCATTGACTTCGAATTGACGTTACGATAGATCCGACCGTCGAATTCTCTGAAACCGGGATCGTTGGGTTCGTATCGGAAAGAGCTTTCCAACGAATACAATAAATTTGAAATCTAACAGTTGGATTTGGAATTATGTCCAAATCAAATGTGGACAGGGTCGTTGTAAGTGTAATTCGATGACCGTTTATGGAAATCGACTGAAATGGCCTTAATAAAAATATTAAAAATATTAATAATTTGTGTAAAATCATAATAAATGATTTGGGAAGAATTGGGATGAAAAACTCAATATTTGAAAAGACAAAAATATTTTTTTATCAAATCGAACTAGTTATTAACTAGAATTATAATTAATTTATTTTTAAATAAATAAATGGGATTGAGAATGGGTTTTAAAATAACCAGAATTTCCAATATATGAATTGGAATGGATTTGAAAGGAAATCATCTTCGGAATATTTCGATATTGGATTTTGTGATTATATGAGTATTGTTATGGAAATTTGGAAGATATATTTTATATCGTTATTTCCAATACGATATTTGTTGGTTTCAGAACTTGATATTGAATATGAGCCGATATAATTTCTATTCAGAGCCTTATATTTAATATCGAACTGGATTTTGGGTTTATCGTGAACTGTGTCTTCACTAACACTGTTCTTAAACCCAGTGGAGTAAAGAAAATTAGAAACTGACTCAGGATTAGTTAAGTCGAATGGTTTCCTGAGTATTGATCTGATGTTGGTTTCGGCCTTCGGGATTAATACTTAGGGAATTGTTCTCTTACTAATTTACGGATAGAGATTAATGGAATGGGATTTTGGGTTTGTCGTGAATGGTGTCTTCACTAACACTATTCTTAAACACAGTGTAGTTAAGAAAATTAGAAACTAACTAGAGATTAGTTAAGTCGAATGGTTTCCTGGGTATTGATCTGATGTTGGTTTCGGCCTTCAGGATTAATACTTAGGGAATTGTTCTCTTACTAATTTACGGTTAGAGATTAATGGAATGTGATTTTGGGTTTATCGTGAGCTGTGTTTTAAATGACATTAGTTCTTTAACCCAGTTAAAGATAAGATTAATTTCTTAACTTTGAACAGTCATTAAGTAATGATTTTTAAAATTAAAACTGAATTAGAGTTTTAATGAATCTTTAATTAGATTGATATGATCGAGAGTGGAGTATCACCAGTTTTTCTCCAAGCGATAGTTAAATCTTTGATTAGGTTTGAACGTGAAATGGTAATTAAATTTACCGATAACACCGTGGTGTTAGATATGGAGTATTACCAGTTTTGCTGCATGGGATGAATAGGTTGGGATTAGGGAAATATAATAATGGATTACTTCGGTAAGGTTCGCTAATCCCGACTAGTTTTGGAAAACCTTAACATGGTTTGAATTAATATTAGAAGAAAGAATAAAGAATAAATTTGAAAGGATTTATCTTTGATAAAATTAATGGGAACCTTTCCCTAAGAATAAGAATATTGGAATAAAAGGATATTCAAAATTGGAATGAGGCATATGTTGTGTTTGTGTAACACTTGTTTATTATATAGGCGAGTTATTCGGAAAGACCAGGTTTATACCCATTCTGAATAACTGATTCGACGATAAGTCGAAGATGAAGACGGTGGTTGAAGACCGGAGGTCTTCACATCGTTTGGATAATTACTGATGATCTTGATTGGGCTTTACACCCAAGAGAAGGGAATTAGTTGTTGATCGTCCAGACATACTTGGAGATCGATGGATATGCGAGGAATAAGGTTCCTCCGGTTTCGTTCAGACCCAGAATGAACTTGTAAATGGATATGTGTCTGACATTGGATTTTATAGTGTTGATTGATCTCTATTAAATATATATCTGTTTGGCGGCAAAGAATTTATTCTCTTGCTTAACGCCCTTCTCTGAGATGTACGAGCTTAGAGGTTATATATCGATAGATATCAGTCGCATGGCATGAACTGCCTGTGTGGCATGCTGAGTTGCATGGATCAAGGCTTTTGTTGAAAAGCAAAGTCTTGTGGTTGATGATCAAAGCACGGCTTTAATACAGCGTAGCTTTGTGTATGGCCTTAATTTGCGAGCCTCACACCCCTGTGTGAATCAAAAACGAGAGAGGACATTAGGGAGGACATGCATTTCCTTCTAGCTAGGAGTGGTGTCAGTGGTTAAGCACGCCCTGGCATTTTACTTATGTGGATGATGGATAGCGAGGCAACTCGGTTATATTGGTCGATTCGGGGCCGATGGAGTCATTTGGCTCATTTACGCCCTATAGGGCAGGGAAACGTATTGTTCAAGGTTTTTTAAACCACATTGCACTTTGATGGGCCATCCCTGACGATCCAAGGGGCAGTTGCGGCTATTCCTGAGTCATGGGCTAGAGCGTCTCGAAGTGGTGAGTACGATCCCTTGCCTAGGTTCACAGGCAGAAATCCAGCTTCCAATACGACATTTTGCGATTATAATTGTAGAGCCTAGTATGGCGACACAGTGGGATGGGGCACTATGCCGTCTATGATTGATACATTTATATTTGAAGTTGTTTTCTTCACTTATAGTAATAATAACAAATTAAATTTTGCGTATCAAGCATTATTTGGCTATGATAAGGTAAAACCCTATCCTTCGGCTTGCATTACATTGTGTGATGGGACCTGGGTCTTACAATAGCTTCATTTTATTTATTTTAGCATTACGCTGTTTGTTATATACACTGGTATTATTGGGAGGAAACCCGTTCCGTTTTATATGGCGTGGTCCCTTGATTTACCTAACTTTAAAATAAAGATTAATAACTGTTTTAGTTCTCACTCCAGTCATGTGACTAACCCGGAGTTTATTGTTTTAACCTAAACTTTGGGTGCCCCTATTTTCCGCACGGTCATCTAGTAGTTTTGGTTTTGCAGATTTATATTCACATGAACCTGATTTATAGCTGGAATGATATTCGGAAAGCTTTGTATCCGTATATTTTATTTAGTTGTGTTTTTATTATTTTCTGCTGCAGTAATGTATTTAAATCTCTGATATTTATCAAGTGTGTATTATTTATTCATACTCCGTATATTCTTGTACTTTGATGTAAATTGTTGTGATAAGCAATGAAATGTTCTTCTGTTTGTGTTCTGATTTGTCGTGTTCTCAGACAATCTGTTCTTTCTCTTCTCTTCAGAGATCGGGGAAGTTCGGGTCGTTATAAACATAAATCAAAATCTACACAATGAAATACCGATTTTTCTCTTCTATTAGAAAAATATATGACACGACCCGAACTTCCCCGTGAAGGAGAGCACGGATAGAATTGAGGACAAGACAAAATAGAACGCATACAGAAGAACATTTCATTGTTATTTCAACAATTCCATCAGATACAAGAATATACAGAGTATAAATGAATAAATTACAGTCAACAAATATCAGAGATTTAAATTACATTTAAATTACATAGCAGCGGAAAAAAAAAATATAAAACACAACTAGAAGAGATACACGGATACAGAGCTTTCCGAGCATCGTTCCAGCTGTAAATCGGGACCCTGTGAATATAAATCTGCAAAACCAAAACTACTAGCTGCCCATGTGGAAAATAGGGGCACCCAGAGTTTAGGTTAAAACAATAAACTTCAGGTCAGTCATGTGACTGGTGTGAGAACTAAAACAGTTATTTAAAACTTTGCTTTAAAAGATAGTAATTCAAGGGATCACGCCGTATAACACGGAACGGGTTTCCTCCCAAGAATACTAGTGCATATAACAAAACAGCGCAATGCTTTTTGGAAAAATGAAGCTATTATAAGACCCAGGATCCATCACACAATGCAACGCAAGCCGGAGGATAGGGTTTTCCCTTATAATAGCCAAATAATGCTTGATACGTTAAAAAAAAATCATTTGATACTATCATAGGTGTATAGTGTCAAAATATTTTCAATCATAAATATCAATCATAGACGGCATGGGTACCATATATCATGTCGCCATACTAGTTCTACAATTAAAACCGCAATATCACGTATTGGAAATTGGATTTCCGTCATGAGCCGAGGCAAGGGGCAAGCTCCTCTCCGCGTTCGAGACACTCTAGCAAATGTCTCAGGACCCCACTATGATCCTTTGGAACCTCCAAGGCCGGTCCTCTCTTACTTTTGAGGATTAGTTATTCCTGAACACACGTTTCCCGGTCCTTACAGACCTATATCCGAGGCGCCTCGTATCCAACAACCACACAGGTGAAAAGTATATAAATGTCAGGGCTGGTAGGTCACTGACACCACCCTAGCTAGAAAGAAACGTCGTGCACTCCTTGGGTCCGTATCCCGTTTTTGACTCATACCGAGGTGTGAGGCTCGCGAATTCACATTATACACAAAGCTACGCCACACAGGCCGTGCTTTGATCATCAACCACAAGACTTTGCTTTTCAACAGAAGCCTTGATCAATTGCCACTTACATGTGCCACACTGACAATTCACTCCATGCGACTGATGTCCATCGATATACAACCTCTGAGCTCGTACGTCTCAGAGAAGGGCGTTAAGAAAGAGAATAAATTCTCCGCCGCCAAACAGATGTATATTTAATAGAGATCAATCAACACAGAATAAATCCAATGTCAGACACATAATCCATTCACAAGTTCGTTCTGGGTCTGAACAAAACCGGAGGCACTTTCCTCGCATATCCATCCATCTCCAAGTACGTCTGTACGATCACCAACTGATTCACTCATCCTGGGTGTACAGCCCAATCAAGATCATCAGTAATCACTCAAACGATGTGAAGACTTCCGGTCTTCTACCACCGTCTTCATCTTCGACATCTCGTCGAATCGGTTATTCAGAATGGGTATAAACCCGGCCTTTCCGAATAACCCACGTATATAATAAACGAATGTTACACAAACACAACAAACGCCTCATTCCAATTCAGAATATTCTTTTATTCACAAAATCACATTCTTAGGGAAAGGTTCCCATTAATTTTATCCAAGATAAATTCTTCTAAATTTATTCTTTAATTCTCCTATGGATATCATTTCAAACGAGTCGGGATTAACGAACCACACCGAAGTAATTATTTATTTTATTTCCCAATCCCAACCTATATATCCCATGGAGCAAAACTGGTGATACTCCATTCCTAACACCACGGTGTTATCGGTAAAATTAATTACCATTTCACGTTCAAATCTAATTAAAGATTTAACTATCGCTTTGGAGCAAAACTGGTGATACTCCACTCTCGATCACTTTTCAGATTTGATAATTTAAATTATCAATTCACATTTTTAATCTAATTAAAGATTCATTAAAACTCCACTTAGTTTTAATCTTTCAAAAATCAACATCTTGCCTTTAACTGGGTTAAAGAACCAATGTCATCTAAAACACGATTCACGAAAAACCCAAATCACATTTTATATTAAATACAAGGCTTTGAATAGAAAATGTACCGGCTTATATTCAATATCAAATTCTGAAACCAACAAATATCGTATTGGAAATAACGATATAAAATATATCTTTCAAATTCCCATAACAATATCTGTATAGTCACGAAATCCAACTTCGAAATATCCCGAAGATAATTTCGATTCAACTCCAGTCCAATTCACGTATTGGGAATACTGATTATTTTTAAAATCGCTTTCAAATTCAATTTATTTATTTCAAAAATAAATTGATTTTAATTCTAATTCAAAACTAGTTCATTTCGATAAAAATCTATTTTTATCTTTTCAAATGTGGAATTTTTCAACCCAACTTTTCCCAAATCATTTCTTATGATTTTACACAAATTATAGATATTTTTAATAATTTTATCAAGGCCCGTACAGTCGATTTCCATCAACGGCCATCGAACTGCACTTATAGCGACCTTTTTCGAATTTGATTTGGACATAATTCCAAATCCAACCGTTAGATTTCAAATTTCTAATATTCATTGGAAAGCTCTTTTCGATACGAACCCAACGGTTCCGGTTTTAGGAGAATCCGACGGTCGGATCTCCCGCAACGTCAATTCGAAGTTAATGGTCGAAATTCACGAACTGCCGCGGCGCGGCGCGTTCTATTTAGGCCATTATATATATAATATATATATATTATATATATTTCGTCGATTTCCTTTTAAAACGAATTTTATAAATCGTTTTAAATTCGTTTCTAAAACAATTCAACTTCTATATTCAATTTCAAATCGATTTGATTTCAATTCAACTCGAATTCATTTCAATTTTATTTAATTCGAATTCAAATTCGTTTTAATTCAATTCAAATTCAAATTCGTTTCAATTCAAATTGATTTCAATTTAATTTCGATTCGAATTCAATGAAATTTCAATTCGTTTTCAATTCAACTTGAATTTGTTTCATATTCAATTCCATTCGAAGTCCTTTTATATCCAATTCAAATTCGTTTTCTTTTCAATTCGAATTCGCTATAATATTCATTTCAATTTGAATAAAATCGATATAAATATCGTTCACGTCAAATTGGCGCAAAACTAATCAACACGGCTTTATATTTTTCACAACTTCTTTATTCTATTCAACAAATGAATATTTATCCCATTCAACACATGAATCTATATTTCTTTCAACACACGACTAATCTCAACACATGAGTACTGTCAACCCCTCACTATTTTTGTTATGTAAAATATTTTATAAAACTAAGGTATCTATCGTTTGATTTTAATTAGACTCCACCGTGAAGTAGATTCTAATTGTAAATATGATAAAGATGTAATTTATTTTATTTAAAATATTTTACTCAACACATGAATAGTTTCAACACATGATCATCGTCAACACACGACTATTTTTATATTCAACACATGAATTTTCTTTTATAATATTCATTGTTGTCCCGATTGGAATGAGGCCCAATCAATCACCATATAATATTAATTATATGGATTTTCATACATCACACGTATATAATAGCATTGAAAAATAATCAACCATCAACCAAAGTGCACTACACTGTATAAGCATCAAATATAGATATCCGACGCTTATAACAGCCTGTCAATCGATCGATCGACATATTTAATCAATCAGGATGAGTGAACTTCAAATTTCATCCTAACACCCGTGTGGGGTTTCAAACAATCAAACACCAATTTTATTTGTGCAGTTGGGCGATGTGTAAAATTTATCGACCCAATCGATATCAGTCAAATCAGTGTATATAAACAAATCGGCCGATTTGTTTATAAATATTCATTTATTCACTTTCAAGTTAAAAATTATATTTTTAACGATAAACATTTTATTTTAACACATGAATTTCCATTCAGTCCCATCACACAATAAAATGATATTTTTATTTTTCTAACATATTTTAGAAAATTTCGGCGGCATAACGGCACGATACTAGAAACGGGACGAGGCCTAGCCTTATCCCCGGTCTAGTGAAGGCCCACGCCATTCACACATCAATCAAATCCATTCATTTCACCAAACAATTCAATTCAAACCAAATAAACTAACCAACTACTCAACCAAACAATTTAACAAACAAGCCATCCATGGTCTGTGGATGACGGGTGTCGGGTGCTACTAAGCACCGTCTGCATCCTAGTATATATATATGACTAGAAAAGAAATTGAAGAGTGAGAAATTCTCACCAAAAGCTATCCAATACCACGACTCTTCATTGACAGAAATCTTCCTCGTTGTTGCCTTTTGTCGCTTTCGTTGTCCGCTTTCACTACATATGTAAAAATCACATTTTTATATACTGATGTCTTTAAAATAAAAATCACATTTTTATTTATTCACTTTCAATTTAAAAAAATCATATTTTTATAATCACTTCATATATTTAAAAATCGAATTTTCACTTCGCTATTCAATATATAAAAATCGAATTTTCACTTCGCTATTCAATATATAAAAATCGAATTTTTATATCGCTGCTATATGAAAAGATTTCGCCTTTTCAAAAATATAGATTTGACTTTCTATAATATAAAAATTATATTTTTTTTTCTCGAAGTAAAAATCATGTTTTTACTCCACTACTCATCTCAAAATATCGTCTTTTCTAATCTAAAAATATCGTCCTTTCTAAAAATCAATCTTTATTTTGCTACACATATAAAGATGCTATTTTTAATATTCCTATCATGTAAAAATTATATTTTTAATTCTCTACCTAACCAAAAATCATATTTTTACATCTTCTATTGTAATGTTTATATTTTTATCCTCCTACAATATAAAAGATTGTATTTTTATCCTCCTACAATATAAAAGATTATATTTTTACTACTTTAAAAATATAAAAATCCAATTTTTAATTCTTTAAAGATATAAAAATCATATCTCATTTCAAAGCAAAGTATACTTTTATTTCAAAACAATAAAAATCACATCTTTATCTTCGCTACTTTACATAAATAAAAACCATATATTTATATGCTATTCATAAAAATAAAAATCCTACCTTTTTGCTTTGTAAAATCGAGTTAGACAAAACTAGCATATCAAGTTAAACAAAATCAGACTTTTAATCTAAACAAAAATCAGAATTTTAATTTAAACAAAATCAGAATTTTACTCACTTTTTTTTCTGATCGGAGGAGGGGTGGGAGTCCTTTGCGGTGGTGCAACTGGGAGGTGGAGGACTGGGCGGGGGCGGAGGTGGGTGGCGGCGGCTGAGGCTGAGGCTGCGGTGGAGGATGGGGGGGGGGGGGGGGGTTTGGTGGAGCGCGGCTGCCTGGCGTCGGTCGTGGGGAGGAAGGAGAAGAAGGAAGGAGGAAGAAGAGGAAGCAGCGGCGGCGGCTCTGGGGGGGGGGGGGGGGCGATTTGGCGGCGGCGGCTCTCCCCCCCGTCGCCCTCGTCTCTCTCTTTTTTTTTTCCTTTTTTCCTGTATTTCGATTTTGAAAGAAGAGAGGGGGGGCCAGCGTATAAAGGAAGAAATTTAATTATATATATATATTTTTTATTAATTAATTGCAAAAAGTTGACTTTCACATACGACCTCTAAACGGGGCCCACCGCCTGACGTCTATAGCGTTTTACCCCCATTCCGAACACTATGGGATATGTATCATAGGCTGATTCGGCTGTTACAATCAGTTTCCGTTAAATTTACATTTAAATCACTTTATTGAATTTTAAACGTACATTTCAATTTACCGGGGTCACATACTAACTCTATAAATTGCAGAAAAATATTTTCTAGCTTCGTATTGACGATACGGTCCTAACAAAACTAGTTTCGTCGAATTCTGAGACCGTTGGAAAAATGGCCAATTTCCAGTCGATTAAAATCAACTGAAACTGGTCAAACGCGTTTTCCTTTGCCACGCTCACATATTGATTCGAAAAATTATGAAATTTGGAATCTAGCAATAATTTGACATCACGGACCCAACAAAACTGGTTTCGTCGAAATCCGAGGTCATTTGCAAAATTTCCATTTTTAAGGGCCTGAATTCTATAGCGACTATTCAGAATTTTCAACTAGACATATCTTTTGATTCCCGCTATGAAATCTTGATTTTTCGGATTCGTTGGAAAGATATTATCAATTAGATCCTAATGTTTTTGGTTTCACTAAAATCTGAATTGTTTTGCACCCGGTATGTTCAATTGAAGTTTGAAATCGAATTATCGAACTACCGCGCAATTTTCCATTCTATTTATAATTATATATAAATATTTATATTCTAACGACGGCGTATATAATTATATACGTTGAATTCTATTCAAAATAAATTTCTCGTCTTTTATTTAAAATAATCTATTTTAAATATTCAAAATTCGTTAAAATTGCCAAAATAAAAATTTTAAACTGGCCCATATTTTCGGGTTATTACAATCTCCCCCACTTAAAACTTTTTGTCCCCGAAAAGGAACAAAGTCGAAAGTGGTTTGATTAATCAACGCTACGTTCGATCTGGCTTCCATTCTCCAACTTTTCAGTTTCTGAGAATTTTCAAATTTTCAAAAATTTGGCTAACACCCTAAATTTTCGAAAAATTTCGCCATAACCTCCCCTGCACCGGGAGCATCGGGGAATTTCAAATAGCTTCCCCGGTCCTTCTAATCTCAAAAAGAAAAAGAAAAAGCCAAGCGGCTAGCCAATAGGCTCATAAAATCATCATCACCCAAACAAAACAGTAAATTATGTAGTAAACATGTACCTATTTGTCGGGCAAACAAATTTTATTCTTCGGCTCTAGCCTCCTTGCTATGACCTGTTCAATGTAAGTATATGTATATGCAAGCAAATGCGACCAATTATCAATACAATTCAATATGTGATTCAATTTAGGCTAAATGGTTAAAAATTAGCAAACAAATAAACAAACAACACAAACATCAATCAATTAGTGAATTAACGTTGCAAATTCATAATTTTGATACATACACAAAAAATCATGTTTTTGATGCCAATTCACAACAATGTATTCTACCTATATTAGTTTTGGTTCTCACACCAGTCTAATGGAAATATATAGAAATCACACCTTCGAAACACGAACATAAATACTGATGATGTGGCCACATCATCAGAATTATCCCCGGGTGTCTAGAATGTGATTCTATATCTATCTAGTATATTAAAACTTCGAATATACGTTCATGACGCGTATACGCGAAATCTATATATACTCGATTGTCCATATTCAAAATAAATAAATACTCAAATACGTATAAAGCGATTTAAATTTTCAAAACAAAATTGTTTTCATTTGAAAAATATACTCTTCGCACTCGTTCTAGGATACTACTGATCCTATCTCTAACGAGTCATTCTAATTGGATATTACTAATCCAATATCTGATGAATTCTTTCGTATGGTTCTAATGTGTCTTGTTCTCGAGCTCTGTAAACCAAAGCTCTAATACCAAACTTACACGACCCAAACTTCCCCGTGAAGGAGAGCACGGATAGAATTGAGGACAAGACAAAATAGAACGCATACAGAAGAACATTTCATTGTTATTTCAACAATTCCATCAGATACAAGAATATACAGAGTATAAATGAATAAATTACAGTCAACAAATATCAGAGATTTAAATTACATTTAAATTACATAACAGCGGAAAAAAAATATATAAAACACAACTAGAAGAGATACACGGATACAGAGCTTTCCGAGCATCGTTCCAGTTGTAAATCGGGACCCTGTGAATATAAATCTGCAAAACCAAAACTACTAGCTGCCCATGTGGAAAATAGGGGCACCCAGAGTTTAGGTTAAAACAATAAACTCCAGGTCAGTCATGTGACTGGTGTGAGAACTAAAACAGTCATTTAAAACTTTGCTTTAAAAGATAGTAATTCAAGGGATCACGCCGTATAACACGGAACGGGTTTCCTCCCAAGAATACTAGTGCATATAACAAAACAGCGCAATGCTTTTTGGAAAAATGAAGCTATTATAAGACCCAGGACCCATCACACAATGCAACGCAAGCCGGAGGATAGGGTTTTCCCTTATAATAGCCAAATAATGCTTGATACGTTAAAAAAAAATCATTTGATACTATCATAGGTGTATAGTGTCAAAATATTTTCAATCATAAATATCAATCATAGACGGCATGGGTACCATATATCATGTCGCCATACTAGTTCTACAATTAAAACCGCAATATCACGTATTGGAAATTGGATTTCCGTCATGAGCCGAGGCAAGGGGCAAGCTCCTCTCCGCGTTCGAGACACTCTAGCAAATGTCTCAGGACCCCACTATGATCCTTTGGAACCTCCAAGGCCGGTCCTCTCTTACTTTTGAGGATTAGTTATTCCTGAACACACGTTTCCCGGTCCTTACAGACCTATATCCGAGGCGCCTCGTATCCAACAACCACACAGGTGAAAAGTATATAAATGTCAGGGCTGGTAGGTCACTGACACCACCCTAGCTAGAAAGAAACGTCGTGCACTCCTTGGGTCCGTATCCCGTTTTTGACTCATACCGAGGTGTGAGGCTCGCGAATTCACGTTATACACAAAGCTACGCCACACAGGCTGTGCTTTGATCATCAACCACAAGACTTTGCTTTTCAACAGAAGCCTTGATCAATTGCCACTTACATGTGCCACACTGACAATTCACTCCATGCGACTGATGTCCATCGATATACAACCTCTGAGCTCGTACGTCTCAGAGAAGGGCGTTAAGCAAGAGAATAAATTCTCCGCCGCCAAACAGATGTATATTTAATAGAGATCAATCAACACAGAATAAAATCCAATGTCAGACACATAATCCATTTACAAGTTCGTTCTGGGTCTGAACTAAACCGGAGGCACTTTCCTCGCATATCCATCCATCTCCAAGTACGTCTGGACGATCACTAACTGATTCCCTCATCCTGGGTGTACAGCCCAATCAAGATCATCAGTAATCACCCAAACGATGTGAAGACTTCCAGTCTTCTACCACCGTCTTTATCTTCGACATCTCGTCGAATCGGTTATTCAGAATGGGTATAAACCCGGCCTTTCCGAATAACCCACGTATATAATAAACGAATGTTACACAAACGCAACAAACGCCTCATTCCAATTCAGAATATTCTTTTATTCACAAAATCACATTCTTAGGGAAAGGTTCCCATTAATTTTATCCAAGATAAATTCTTCTAAATTTATTCTTTAATTCTCCTATGGATATCATTTCAAACGAGTCGGGATTAACGAACCACACCGAAGTAATTATTTATTTTATTTCCCAATCCCAACCTATATATCCCATGGAGCAAAACTGGTGATACTCCATTCCTAACACCACGGTGTTATCGGTAAAATTAATTACCATTTCACGTTCAAATCTAATTAAAGATTTAACTATCGCTTTGGAGCAAAACTGGTGATACTCCACTCTCGATCACTTTTCAGATTTGATAATTTAAATTATCAATTCACATTTTTAATCTAATTAAAGATTCATTAAAACTCCACTTAGTTTTAATCTTTCAAAAATCAACATCTTGCCTTTAACTGGGTTAAAGAACCAATGTCATCTAAAACACGATTCACGAAAAACCCAAATCACATTTGATATTAAATACAAGGCTTTGAATAGAAAATGTACCGGCTTATATTCAATATCAAATTCTGAAACCAACAAATATCGTATTGGAAATAACGATATAAAATATATCTTTCAAATTCCCATAACAATATCTGTATAGTCACGAAATCCAACATTGAAATATCCCAAAGATAATTTCGATTCAACTCCAGTCCAATTCACGTATTGGGAATACTGATTATTTTTAAAATCGCTTTCAAATTCAATTTATTTATTTCAAAAATAAATTGATTTTAATTCTAATTCAAAACTAGTTCATTTCGATAAAAATCTATTTTTATCTTTTCAAATGTGGAATTTTTCAACCCAACTTTTCCCAAATCATTTCTTATGATTTTACACAAATTATAGATATTTTTAATAATTTTATCAAGGCCCGTACAGTCGATTTCCATCAACGGCCATCGAACTGCACTTATAGCGACCCTTTTCGAATTTGATTTGGACATAATTCCAAATCCAACCGTTAGATTTCAAATTTCTATTATTCATTGGAAAGCTCTTTTCGATACGAACCCAACGGTTCCGGTTTTAGGAGAATCCGACGGTCGGATCTCCCGCAACGTCAATTCGAAGTTAATGGTCGAAATTCACGAACTGCCGCGGCGCGGCGCGTTCTATTCAGGCCATTATATATATAATATATATATATATTATATATATTTCGTCGATTTCCTTTTAAAACGAATTTTATAAATCGTTTTAAATTCGTTTCTAAAACAATTCAACTTCTATATTCAATTTCAAATCGATTTGATTTCAATTCAACTCGAATTCATTTCAATTTTATTTAATTCGAATTCAAATTCGTTTTAATTCAATTCAAATTCAAATTCGTTTCAATTCAAATTGATTTCAATTTAATTTCGATTCGAATTCAATGAAATTTCAATTCGTTTTCAATTCAACTTGAATTTGTTTCATATTCAATTCCATTCGAAGTCCTTTTATATCCAATTCAAATTCGTTTTCTTTTCAATTCGAATTCGCTATAATATTCATTTCAATTTGAATAAAATCGATATAAATATCGTTCACGTCAAAATGGCGCAAAACTAATCAACACGGCTTTATATTTTTCACAACTTCTTTATTCTATTCAACAAATGAATATTTATCCCATTCAACACATGAATCTATATTTCTTTCAACACACGACTAATCTCAACACATGAGTACTGTCAACCCCTCACTATTTTTGTTATGTAAAATATTTTATAAAACTAAGGTATCTATCGTTTGATTTTAATTAGACTCCACCGTGAAGTAGATTCTAATTGTAAATATGATAAAGATGTAATTTATTTTATTTAAAATATTTTACTCAACACATGAATAGTTTCAACACATGATCATCGTCAACACATGACAATTTTTATATTCAACACATGAATTTTCTTTTATAATATTCATTGTTGTCCCGATTGGAATGAGGCCCAATCAATCACCATATAATATTAATTATATGGATTTTCATACATCACACGTAGATAATAGCATTGAAAAATAATCAACCATCAACCAAAGTGCACTACACTGTATAAGCATCAAATATAGATATCTGACGCTTATAACAGCCTGTCAATCGATCGATCGACATATTTAATCAATCAGGATGAGTGAACTTCAAATTTCATCCTAACACCCGTGTGGGGTTTCAAACAATCAAACACCAATTTTATTTGTGCAGTTGGGCGATGTGTAAAATTTATTGACCCAATCGATATCAGTCAAATCAGTGTATATAAACAAATCGGCCGATTTGTTTATAAATATTCATTTATTCACTTTCACGTTAAAAATTATATTTTTAACGATAAACATTTTATTTTAACACATGAATTTCCATTCAGTCCCATCACACAATAAAATGATATTTTTATTTTTCTAACATATTTTAGAAAATTTCGGCGGCATAACGGCACGATACTAGAAACGGGACGAGGCCTAGCCTTATCCCCGGTCTAGTGAAGGCCCACGCCATTCACACATCAATCAAATCCATTCATTTTACCAAACAATTCAATTCAAACCAAATAAACTAACCAACTACTCAACCAAACAATTTAACAAACAAGCCATCCATGGTCTGTGGATGACGGGTGTCGGGTGCTACTAAGCACCGTCTGCATCCTAGTATATATATATATGACTAGAAAAGAAATTGAAGAGTGAGAAATTCTCACCAAAAGCTATCCAATACCGCGACTCTTCATTGACAGAAATCTTCCTTGTTGTTGCCTTTTGTCGCTTTCGTTGTCCGCTTTCACTACATATGTAAAAATCACATTTTTATATACTGATGTCTTTAAAATAAAAATCACATTTTTATTTATTCACTTTCAATTTAAAAAAAATCATATTTTTATAATCACTTCATATATTTAAAAATCGAATTTTCACTTCGCTATTCAATGTATAAAAATCGAATTTTCACTTCGCTATTCAATATATAAAAATCGAATTTTTATATCGCTGCTATATGAAAAGATTTCGCCTTTTCAAAAATATAGATTTGACTTTCTATAATATAAAAATTATATTTTTTTTTCTCGAAGTAAAAATCATATTTTTACTCCACTACTCATCTCAAAATATCGTCTTTTCTAATCTAAAAATATCGTCCTTTCTAAAAATCAATCTTTATTTTGCTACACATATAAAGATGCTATTTTTAATATTCCTATCATGTAAAAATTATATTTTTAATTCTCTACCTAACCAAAAATCATATTTTTACATCTTCTATTGTAAAGTTTATATTTTTATCCTCCTACAATATAAAAGATTGTATTTTTATCCTCCTACAATATAAAAGATTATATTTTTACTACTTTAAAAATATAAAAATCCAATTTTTAATTCTTTAAAAATATAAAAATCATATCTCATTTCAAAGCAAAGTATACTTTTATTTCAAAACAATAAAAATCACATCTTTATCTTTGCTACTTTATATAAATAAAAACCATATTTTTATATGCTATTCGTAAAAATAAAAATCCTACCTTTTTGCTTTGTAAAATCGAGTTAGACAAAACTAGCATATCAAGTTAAACAAAATCAGACTTTTAATCTAAACAAAAATCAGAATTTTAATTTAAACAAAATCAGAATTTTACTCACTTTTTTTTCTGATCGGAGGAGGGGTGGGGGTCCTTTGCGGTGGTGCAACTGGGAGGTGGAGGACTGGGCGGGGGCGGAGGTGGGTGGCGGCGGCGGCTGAGGCTGCGGTGGAGGATGGGGGGGTTTCGGTGGAGCGCGGCTGCCTGGCGTCGGTCGTGGGGAGGAAGGAGAAGAAGGAAGGAGGAAGAAGAGGAAGCAGCGGCGGCGGCTCTGGGGGGGGGGGGGGGGGCGATTTGGCGGCGGCGGCTCTCCCCCCCGTCGCCCTCGTCTCTCTCTTTTTTTTTTCCTTTTTTCCTGTATTTCGATTTTGAAAGAAGAGGGGGGGCCAGCGTATAAAGGAAGAAATTTAATTATATATATATATATTTATTATTATTAATTAATTGCAAAAAGTTGACTTTCACATACGACCTCTAAACGAGGCCCACCGCCTGACGTCTATAGCGTTTTACCCCCGTTCCGAACACTATGGGATATGTATCGTAGGCTGATTCGGCTGTTACAATTAGTTTCCGTTAAATTTACATTTAAATCACTTTATTGAATTTTAAACGTACATTTCAATTTACCGGGGTCACATACTAACTCTATAAATTGCAGAAAAATATTTTCTAGCTTCGTATTGACGATATGGTCCTAACAAAACTAGTTTCGTCGAATTCTGAGACCGTTGGAAAAATGGCCAATTTCCAGTCGATTAAAATCAACTGAAACTGGTCAAACGCGTTTTCCTTTGCCACGCTCACATATTGATTCGAAAAATTATGAAATTTGGAATCTAGCAATAATTTGACATCACGGACCCAACAAAACTGGTTTCGTCGAAATCCGATGTCATTTGCAAAATTTCCATTTTTAAGGGCCTGAATTCTATAGCGACTATTCAGAATTTTCAACTAGACATATCTTTTGATTCCCGCTATGAAATCATTATTTTTCGGATTCGTTGGAAAGATATTATCAATTAGATCCTAATGTTTTTGGTTTCACTAAAATCCGGATTGTTTTGCACCCGGTATGTTCAATTGAAGTTTGAAATCGAATTATCGAACTACCGCGCCATTTTCCATTCTATTTATAATTATATATAAATATTTATATTCTAACGACGGCGTATATAATTATATACGTTGAATTCTATTCAAAATAAATTTCTCGTCGATTTTATTTAAAATAATCTATTTTAAATATTCAAAATTCGTTAAAATTGCCAAAATAAAAATTTTAAACTGGCCCATATTTTCGGGTTATTACAATATACTTCACCAGCTCCTAACATTTCTTGTTTCACAGAAATCCGGCTTAAAACGGATTCTGTATATTTGTTTAAAGTTCGAATCACCAAATTGTGAACTGCCGCGCCATTTCAAGCTCAATTATTATTATAATATAATTGTACCTTATAACTTCATTAATTAAATATATTCATTATTGTAATTCAATTCTAAACTGAATTAAATATCTTATACTATCCAATTTACACAATATTGTAAATTCAACTATTTCCGATTATTATGGAAATAAATATATTATTATCCCATTTATTTAATTTAATTAAATAATCAAAATTATTTAACATAATTTATCGATATCACCAAATCGACATTTAAATAATTAAATTAATTAATTATTCAATCGCTAAAAATACGGGACGTTACAAATCCTTACGGAAACAGAATGTTAGAATTATGTATACACTAGTGACGGGCCTTTACCACCGCAACAGATGGTACCATATAGAGACAGACATGTGTTATCACCCCAACAGAAATAGACGGTACCCCAATAGAAACAGATAGAACTAGAAGTACCCTAAATTCTACCCCAAGCGATCGGCTCCCTAATATATAAATACCCTGTGTCGGCCCCACAATAGGGCGTATCACTCCCTTAAGTGGCAACCTGCAGGAAGACACAAACCTATTTATAGATGTCATGGCGTCTTAACTTCCCCAGAAAAACCGGATCCATGCACGCACATGACCCGGTTGGAATGCGCCATCAACACCCCTCGCCATTATCAGAATGAACCTCTTATAATTAGTTCTGTAAGCGTGCCCTGACCCCTACCTAGTGTAGGGTCGTTGTTTAATACAAGAAAGGGTTACTGACTAATATGGGTCCCACACAACAGATGACACATGAAACACCCCACCTCCATTAAGGTCACTCACAAAGGGAATGCCTTAACTTCGATGGAGGTTTATAAGTAAAAGTCACAGATAAAACACAAGACAGATATAAACACATATATATATATATAAGCAACGGAAAAACAAACAGACTTTAATATCATAAATACGTGTTCATACAAAACATTTCCATAATTGTCTCAAAACAAACTTCCAATTATTACAACCATAATACTGTCTTGATTTAAAACTTAAAGAAACATGAAATATAAATAAAGCAACAAAAATCCCCAAAGTAATATCCAAAGCCATAGCCCAAATGAAAGAGATCCAAGCAATACATTCTCTCTCTTCAAGCTGGATGAAAAATCTGGCTAAGCTGAGGTGTTTTCTCCCTGTGGACCGGGGGGGGGAGGGAAACGGAAGAAAAGAAAGCAAAAGGAAAATGGGTCAGACACAAGTCTGGTAAGTCTAGTTATTTTCTAGCATGAGAATAATAAAAAGACCATGACTTGCATAAACTGAGAACATGACAATACCAGAATATAAGACAAGATATGGCAGGAATACTAACTATACTAAATGCACTCACTATTACTTCTCTGCACCTACTAACTAGTCTCACTAGCACCATGTGTTCATGACAAGGTGATCCTTTATTCGATCGGCTCCTACTCGCAACGTTTCTTCCTGTGTCATACAGCCCCACATGATTGTAGAATACCTATGCTGGTCGCACCACGGGGTGTATCAAGACCTATGGTGGCAACCCGACACGGTTCAAGATGCACAGAGAATTACTACTGATGCCCAGTGCCTTCTTCTTCCCAATCTGGAGTGCGTGCATGACCGTACTCCACCGGAACCTAAACTGATGCACCAACCACCCTCTTTTTGACCACTTATACTCAGCCCAATAATCGTGCCCCACCCTGCCTAGCTCAGGGTACCCTTGATACATCTAAGTGGGTTACTGCTGAGTTGGGTCCCGCTACTAGGGTTTCCAGCCAACGTGTCAAAATGGTTAAGTGTCCAAATTTACCTAACCCCACCCAACAGTTAAGTTAACACATTTGAATTGGTTAAGTGTTTCCTTAATTGACTTAACCCTACCAATCCTAGCTTGCATGTCCTTAGCCTTAATTACTTAAAGCACCAACCACTCACATTAGGTCTATATTGTTGTGGTCGTTGGATGTGCTGGTCGGTTCCAGGCAGCCTTACACCACAACTCAACCTAACCTTGGGTCCTTTTGGGCTTAATACACTAACCACCCACATTAGATCATGTTGCCACGGTTGCTGGATGTGCCGGTTGGTTCCGGGCAGTCTTATACCGTGGCTCAATCTAACCTCGGGTTAGGTATATTCGTATTCTCTAATCTACATTTTTATTTATGTAAATTATCCAGAATACATGTCATTGCCCAAATTTGTTTCTAATCAAGTTCATTAATTTAGGTATATGATTCATACCGTTTCATGCTATAAATCACTTATGTGATTTTTAACCAATTTATGTCAAGTTTCCTATAATTACCAATTTTTACCCAACGTTACCCCGTCTAAATATTAGGCTAACAATCTTAGCCTAATTTTCCGTCCGCATGATTTTTGACATATAATATTAGGCTAAAAACTTAGCCTAATTTAGCATACACAAAATTGGCATAAAATAATTCGTTAATTTAAACATGACATAGGTGTAAATTTGGCATTTTCGGCATAGTCAATATGAACATCATAGGTATGAACTAGCAACATAGTCAACATGAATATCATAGATGTGAACTTGCAATATAGACTAAATCAACATACATATATGTGAATTTGCAACATAGACTAAATCAACATACATATATGTGAACTTGCAACATAGACTAAATCAACATACATATATGTGAACTTGCAAATCAATCATGGACATATGGATAAGTGTGAACTTGAAATATGACATATGTTTAACATATACACATAAACATGTAGATCTAACATTTGGTCACATATGTGATATGATTTTACAACCTAAAACTTGCATAACATGATAAACTACACAACTTGCCATAACATGTTATACTCCAAGTTCATATACATATGAATAGGCTTATCTACTAATTCCCAATTCAACATGATAATAAAATAGAACCATAGACATAGATCAATATCATCCAATTTTACATATAACATAATAAACATCGTTCTATTATCATTTTTGAAACACCCCACCTCCATTAAGGTCAATCACAAAGGGAATGCCTTAGCTTTGGTGGAGGGTTATAGGTACAAGACACAGAGAATGTACAAGAAAAATATAAATATAAGCAGCGGATAAATAAACATTTATTTCCACGTGGTTCAATTCAAAAGCATTACAATAAAAACCGTATCACAACTTCCAGAAACAATACACAAATTTCACTTTCTTGATTATTGAATTAAAGAAGCATAAAAAAAACATAGTTAAAAACTTCATAAGTCCCCAAAGAAAGTGTGTCCAAAGGCCATAGCTAAAGAGAGTCCAAATCATACATCATAGTCCTGGAGCTTGCAAAGAGTCTGACTAAGCTGGGTTATTTCCTCTCTGCAGACCTACGGAGGGAAACGAAAGAAAATAGAGTCACACATAAAGCCTGGTAAGTCTAGTGGTACTTCGGTATATGAATAAGAATAAGGACATGACAGACATAAACTGAAAATGGGAAAATACCATAAGCTAAGGCAAAGCGGTTTAGAACCAAAATTACTATCGCACCCCATACTAATCTCTGCACCCACTAGTACTAGTTCCGACTGGCACCCCATAAGTCTGGGTGAAGTGATCCCATTCTAATGATCGGCTCCTACTCGCATAATCACTCATGTCTAACGGCCCCCAAGATTGTAGTTACCTATGCTGGTCCCACATGGGGTGTATCAAGTCCCATGGTGGCGGCCCGACACAATTCTAGAATGCATAGGTACACTACTGGTGCCCAGTTCCTAATATTTCTATGCCGAAGTGTGTGCACGCCCACGCTCCGTTAGAACCTACACTACTGCACCAACCGTCGTCGCTTTGACCGCTTACAATCAGCCCAGTAATCGTGCCCCACCCTGCCTAGTTTTAGGGTACCCTGGTACACCTTATTGGGTTACTGCTGAAATGGGTCCTCGTTACTAGGGTTTTCTAGTCAACATGCTAAGTTGGTTAAGTGTCTGTATTAACCTAACCTCCAATCACCCATTTAGTTAGCATGTGAAATTGGTTAAGTATTTTCTTAAGTGACTTAACCCTACCATTCCTAACTTAGCTTTTAGTAAAGCACCAACCAATCACATTAGACACGTGTTGTTGCGGTTACTGGATATGCCGGTCGGTTCCGGGCAGGTTTACACCGCAACTCAGTCTAACCTCGGGTTCTTATTGGGCTCAATGCCTTAACCACCCACATTGGATAGGTATTGTTGTGATTACTGGACAGCCGGGCGGGTCCGGGCAGGTTTACATCACAACTCAATCCAACCTCGGGTTAAGCATACTCGTATTTTCTATATTTACATATTTGTCACTTTTCATTTTGTATGTAAATGTCATGGCCCATTATCCAAATTCACTAATTTTTGGGTATATCAATTTATACCGCTTTAAATGTGGCATGTGCCAAACATGCCAACACACATATTTTATTTTAAACCCAGCATTATTTCCCCCGTTCATACGTATGCAACGTTATAACAAATGTTGGGCTCGACATTTCAGCCCAACTTATAAACTTAAAAAGGGGAAGCACAGAATCATGAAATATTTAGAATACATAAAAGTTGTGTGGCGCATGAACTTGCAACATATCAATTTAACTAACATAGATTATGGGTCATGTGAACTTGCATTCAAATAAGAATATACTAAATTTGGTGTCACATGAAATGGCATACTTTTAAACTTGCATAGACATAGGTTTAACCATATTTTAATTAGGCATAATGTCAAATACCAAACTAGCATAAAAATGTCCACTTTTTGACATAACCCAAACGTGTAAACTAATTCAAATCAAGTAACTTATTGTAAACTAATTTGTGTAACCCAAACGGTGCTTGCATTATAACTTGCAATGAACCTAAAAAAAATGTATACATAGGTTTTGAGTCATGTAGGCATAAAGGTTTCAACTTGGACCATGTTTACATGAGTCTCAACTTAGACTTAAAAAGAATGTATACTATTCATGTTAACGACATAACATAAAGATGTCAATTCTAGTTTTTACCACAAACTTGTAAGTGATATTATTTTCATATAAAAATGTTCAATAGGCTCGCATCAACCAATTTATGCCACAAACCTCAACCACAAATTATGACAGAATCATCGCAATACACAGAATTTACATCATTATTATACAATAGTAAAACACCAATTTCATTTACATCGAATCACATCTTAATTTCTATTCACATCCAGAAAAACCACTATACTTACAACGGGCGATGAGTCTTGTTTTCTGGTTTCTGTTATTCTGAATTTGCAAAGCTTTCCTTTGGAGTAGAAAACGTTGCGTAGAAATTAGATTAGACTTTTGTTTCTTCTTAAGTTGGCGCGTCTCTAAGATTTTTCTCTCCTGACGGCTATTCGCAATTCCCTCCCGACAGTATGACGGCTCTAGCTTTATTTTTTTATGTGAATTAGGTTGAGTCTTAGGCTGTTTTTATAGAGTTTCAAGTTGATTTGAGCCGTCAGATGAAGACAAAAGGAATTCAGGCCATACACGTCAAGAGGAACCAATCAAATGTCGACACGTCATCCCTAGTGACACACCGAGCCTCAGTAATTCGTCCAGAGCTCTGACCTGGCCAGCCAACCTAATCAGGTCGACAGGGTAGGTCGACCTGTAGGTCGACCCCCAGGTCGACACTATGTTCGACCTGGTTACATCAGGTCGACCCCCCGGGTCGACCCCTTGGTCGACCTGGGCTCTGGGTAGGAACTTTCCTGCCTAGCTCGGTTCTGGTCCTATTTTTGAATTTGAATCCGATTTTTGAGCTGTTTGAATTTTAAATAATTTATGAAACTTCCGGTAGTTATATCTCCTTCATACGGAGTCCGATTTACGCAAACTCGGACTCTATCTCAAGCAGAATTTCGACACGAACGTAATGGCGTAACCCCTTTCCCTTAATTCTTAAGTTTTGAATTAAGTGTACAATAATTTATCAAATTACTGTTAACCGAAAACTCGGGGTGTTACAATTTTATTTCAAGGTATGATATTAATTTTGATTCGCATCGTAAAACATAACTAAACTTACAATTTAAAGGAATTCTTGCATTCTGGAATCTGTATTTTGAAGTTGGTAAGCTTTCCTTTGAAGAAGACTAACAAGTGTCCTAGTTTTAATTTGATTTGATTCGTTGTTGTAGCTTTAATCTCTAATTTGCGATGACGGTTGCTCCTCAATTCGACTCCGACAGCATGATGGCCCTTGTCTCTAAATTTTTGTGATTAGGGTTTGAGTGTTAGGTTGTTTATAAAGAATTTCACATTAATTTGAGCCGTCAGATGATCATAGAATCAATCTAGACCATTCACATCAAGAGGAGCCAACCAGGAGGTGACAAATCAGCCCTAATGACACACAAGGACTCAGAAAATCGCTCAGAACCCGACCAGGCCGACCAAGACATGACTAGGTTGACACTGGGTAGGTCGACCTATAGGTCGACCCCCTGGTCGACCTGGGCACCCAGGTCGACCCTCAGGTCGACCTGGGTCCTGAGCAGGAATTTTCTTGCCCAGCCCACTTGTGATCCAGTTTTTGAAATTTGAATCTGTTTTCGGGCTGTTTGAATTTTAAATTAATTCTGTAACTTCCGAATGTCATATCTCCTTCATACGGAGTCCGATTTACGCAAACTCAGACTCTATCTCAAGCAGAATTTCGAGACGAACGCAATGGCGTAACCCGCTTCTCTTAATTCTTACATTTTGAATTAAGTATACTTTAATTCGTTATTTTAATATTAGCAGAAAATACGGGGTGTTACATTCTCCCCTCCTTTTAGGATTTCGTCCCCGAAATCTCCAAGTCAGGAATAACGTATATCCTACTATCCAATCATTCATCTACTCAACCATCAAACACAGGCATCCATTGTCCTTAAAAGACTTCTACTGCTTCATGATCATATGCAATGTGTGTGTATATGTCTTTATCTAATGCAAAATCAGGCGGTCCACTGATTTAGTTGACCTCCTAAATGCAAGTTATGTCAGTGTCATGAATCCATTATGTATGCAACTTTCCTACCCATAATCCTACATAACCATTTATACAAATGCAATGTCCATATGATACACATCAAGTTTCAATCCATATATACAAATACATATATGCATATGCAATATGAAAGTGATTGAGCCGATCTAACACCTAATGTGTGTGTGTGAATGCATCCACGAGCAACCATTAGCAACCACTAGCAACCACTTGCAACCATTTGCAACATCAATCATAACATGTTTCAAATACATGTTTACATACATTGGTTTTTATCTTAATAAGAAATATATGACCGAGGAGATACACTAAAAAGATAGATACAAGCAATGCAAAATCTTAAGGAGAAAGAGATTTAGGATGTACCCTCAAAAAGAAAAGGGTAGGTTACCCGTATTTTGGTCTCAGTCTCCCAAGTCTCGTCTTCCTCGGCGTCGCTCCATTGAACTTTGACAAGCTTGACTTCACGGTTGTGTAGTTTCTTAATTTTTGTATCCAAGATACGAGTTGGAACTCTTCTTATAGTTGCTTCTCGTTCCATCTCGACTTCCTCTAGCATGCTTGGCTCCACAACTTCCGCAGACTCATGTAAGCACTTCCTTAGTTTTGAGACATGAAAAACATTATGGACTCCAGCTAGTCTCTCAGGCAACTCTACCCTGTACGCCATCGTCCCAATCCTTTCAATGATGGGAAAGGGTCCTACAAATCTCGGTGCCAACTTCCCTATGGAACAAAAGCGAATGACATTCCTCAAAGGAGATACTTTAAGGAACACCTTGTCCCCAACCTCAAACTCAAGGTCGGTCCTTCTCTTATCTGCGTAGGACTTCTGTCTGTCTTGGGCAGTCTTCATTCTTCTTCGTATCTGTAACAACTCGTATTTCGATAACATGTTAAAACGAGAATCAAGGCAGAATTTAATTTTAAATTCTGAATCAAGTAAAACGGGCTATGCCATTGCGTTCGTCTCGGAAAAATACGCGAAGTAGAGTCCGAAATTTTGTAAATCGGAGTCCGTATGACCCGGTTAAGGCCCAAAGAAGTTTTCGGGAAATTTGAATTTCGAAACATGCAGAGGTGGGGCCAAGCGGCGAAATTCCCGCCCAGACAAGTCGACTTGGCTGTCGACAGGGCTGTCGACTTGTAAGTCGACAGGCATGTCGACAGGCAAGTCGACAGGGCTGTCGACTTGCCCTGTCGGCTGATTCTGGCCTGGTGCACCTATTTTCTATCTTGGCTACGTTTTTGGGCCTGGTTTGAAATCTGACGGTTTAGGTTGGTCCTAGGGTTAATCTAAGGGCCTAAAACTATCCTAATCTCTATAAAAAGACCCTAAACCTACCCCTAAACTCTCATTATTCACTCATGTAACTAAACTATGGCCAAATTTCTACTCTCATGGCCTCACTCAACTATCCTAGCCTCCACTTCATTTCTATGAGAGGTTTCATGATCATGAGAGTGTTAGAGAGTCCCTATGTTAGTATGAGAGCTTCTCAAGTTGATTTCAAGGCAAAAGCTTTGATCTTTGTTCATAAAGATGGTGTTTTGGTGGGTTTGGAGCATCCATCTTTGGATTTTTGGGTGATGGCATGCATAGGCTTCATCACAAGCTTTAGTTTAATCGATTTAGGCCTTCATAGCAATGTAAGCCCTTTCCCTACTCTTAGATATTAACTATGAAGTTAAATGTTCATGTTTGGGTTTGATCATTGAGAATGATATATGCTACTATGTCATGCAAGTTTAGGAAGTCATTATCTTGATCTTATGAGCTAAAAGCTACAACCTTTATGTTGAAAAGTTGCATTATGCAACATGAGAACCTTCATAATCTTTATGTCAACTTGCATATGAAGTCATAACCCTTATATGATGATATATGCGAGTTTCTAGTCATCATTCCATGTCTTTTATCACCATGATTCGCTTATGTGTCAAGTTTGGGTTTATGCATGTTTTTGAGGCTTAGGAATGTAACATGCAAGTTAATGAACACATATGTGCCTCATTTGCCACCATGATTAACTTGGCGCTTAATATCCGTTTTTGTCATGCCTTTACCAAGTCTCCTCTTTCAATCCATTACGTTGTTGCGAACGTATATGCGAGTTTAGAAGCGTTGGGTTATGTTATGGGTAATTTCTAATGACATGAAAGTACAACTTGAAAACATGACTTGAAATATAACATGAAAGTTGATATGTAGGTATGCATAAAAATATAAGCTTGGGAATTTACCTATTAAGTTAGGTCTACCCATTGGGAATTTACCTATTAAGTTAGGTCTACCCAATTGCTTGAAAACTTGAATATGAGCATGACACTAGACTAAACATGAAAGTGGCCAACTCGAGGTTGGGTTGAGTTTGCAACGTAAAGCTACCCAGAACCGACCGGCCTAACTAGTAGTTGCAAACAATAGGACCCAATGTGAGAAGTTGGTCATGTTGTGCTTGAACCCGAGGTTAGACCAAGTTGGGGTGTAAAGCTACCCGGAACCGACCGGCTTAACTAGTAACCACAATAAAGTCTAATGTGAGAGGTTGAAGTGCATTAATTAAATTAATGCCACATGATAAGGTTAAGTAAATTTGACTAATGACACTAAACCGATATGACACGAATGGGTAGGTTAAGTGGGACCGGGCTTGATTTCTTAATGACACTTAACCATGCAAGGTGATTGGGGGATGGGGTTAAGTAATTTACACTTAACTAATCCGACTTGGTAATTAGATGGGGTTAAGTAATTAAGGCTTAACTAATCTAAACATGGTAATTAGACGGGGTTAAGTAATTAAGACTTAACTAATCTAAACATGGTAATTAGATGGGGTTAAGTAATTGATACTTAACTAATCCAACTACGGTAATTAGATGGGGTTAAGTAATCCACACTTAACTAATCTAAACACGGTAATTCGATGGGGTTAAGTTAAACAATTAACCAATTTAAACTTGGTAATTCAATGAGGTTAAGTGACCAATACTCAACCAACTTAACGTGATAATTTAATGGGGTTAAGCGACTTATAATTAACCAATTATACATGATGATTTGATGAGGTTAAGTAACCTACACTTAACCAATCTAATACGCGGACCTGATAAGGTTAAGTCACAAGACCTTTTTGGAATATACTTAACCATTGTAGTACGATTAGAGGATGGGGTTAAGCCAACCTATACTTAACCAATCCGACTCGATAATTTGATGGGATTAAGATAATCTATGCTTAATCAATCTAGCAAGATAATCCGATAGGATTAAAATAAACTGGTACTTGACCAATTTGACTCGATAGGGTTAAGTCATGAGCCTCTAGGTACACTTAACCAACTTGTAGGGCTAAGTCTTGAACTTAAATATTTAGCCAATCTTGACGTGATTCGTGGGCGGGTTAAGTCATGGACTTGAATGATAACACTTAACCTAATAGACAAACCCTAGTTAGAGGAACTAGGTAGAAAATCTTGGTTAATCAAGGATAACGGGAAGGGAAGCTAAGTGGTAAACCTTAGTTAAGGGTAACTAAGTAATAATTCTTAGCTAAGGACATAGGACTAATTCATAAAGCGATGAGTAACCTGATACGGTAGGTCATCGCTTAGTATACGAGGGGGAGCAAGTTATCTGACTTGGATAAAAGCTCCAGCGCACTGGGTGCCGAAGTGGAAGCTTCGGGGGACATGAGGGTATTCTTGGGATCCCTCTGTGGGCTGCCAGGTAATTATAATAGGCCCATGAGAGGTTAAGGTCTGCGTTAGAAGGACCAAGAGTATGCCTTGGTTGCTATGCGAGCGACCTAAAGATTGGGATGGATTAGCGTGGAGTCGACGATTCTTGGTTTTTGCCCTGGATAGCACATCGCCGACTACCTACCATCTTTAGTCAATCGTGTACGTGCGGAAAGGTAGGGAACTCCCAACAGACCATGTGCTTGCTATCGAGTCATGGGTGAGGTTGGCCCGTAGGAAAGTGGGGCTATAGTGGGGCCGGAGAGTGGTTCTTATACATGATTTTTCTTGGATTGCCTTTCAGTAGTTGAGGGAGGGGTCACGTGGGACCATAGCCACGGGTACAAAAACAGACCTTGATATCTGCATCGGCAGACGATTTAAAGCTCCCGACCGAGTTCCGTATTTCTTGATTTGCCCTGGCACGGAACTCGGATGGCACATCGGGGAACATGTGCATCTAGACATGGAAAACGATTCACGATACATACGTGGGATCAAGGGCGCGGTTGACGGGTGGCGTAATCCCTAGTGGTCCTAGGTGGCCAAAACCCAAACCAAGACACGGAAACATTCATTAGGTAGCATAATCCCTAGCGGCCCTAGGTGGCGTAAATCCTAAGTGGACGCGCGATAGTTCATGGTAGGGAAACACAACTAGATCAAGGGTTGCAGTCCAAAACAACTTCAAGGATAAAACGTTTACATGAGGAAGTCCGTACGGCCTACGGCAAAGGACTGAACTTATTCATGGAAAGAAACATACGAGTTGGGGAAACCTACATATGCTATATATTAGGTTGACATGGACCATTACAGGACGTTGGGCAAGGGACATTCATGGTTAACACATGACGCGGGTTGGGATACTAGTACGATAGGTGCAGAGCAGGCATACAGGATAGATACCATGGGACGTTATACGTGATAGATATTTTGGGGATATTATACTTGATAGAAACCTGACGATGTGATACCTTGCTTTATCTGGACATCGTAATTTATCATGACACCTTAGTTTACCTGAGTTCAGTAGTTCACCCTGTTATTTTGAGTTAGCTTATCTATCTTGTTATCATGCTTATGTTCATCTCAGTTTCTCATGTCAGTTAACTTTACTAGTTTCTATACTAATAGTAGATAGGGCTTACTCAGTCTTTTTGACTGACCCGTTTTGTTTCGCCTCTTTTCTTCCATTTCCCCCCCCCCAGGTTACAGGGAGGAAACACTGTTGCTTAGTTCGGACTTCTTCTGCTTGAAGGTCATCATGGATGGCTTGGACTTTTCTCGGCTATGGCTACTTTACTGTTTTTACTTGGGGAATAATTTATGAAAAAGTCTTTATGCTTCTTTACTATTGCAAGACAGGTTTTGATGTACTCTGATGTAAAAGGCTTTAGACCTTAATTATTAATGTTTATAAAAGTTCGATTTTACTTCCGCTATGTTATATGTTCTGTCTTGTGATATTTCTGTGCATGTTTACCAATAATGCCCCTCTAAAGCTAGTGCATTCCCTTGCGAGTGACCCTAGCGGAGGCGGGGTGTTACATTTGGTATCAGAGCAGAAGGTTACCAGACTGGGCAAAAGTTTTTAAAGACCTTCTGAAAACTATTTGAAAATCGTTTATAAAGAAGCATTTTTCAAGAAAATTTTCTTTTAAAAAGAAAAAGGCTATTCCCCAAAGGCCATTAGCACTATCCTTGTTCCCTTGATTGAATCTCTTTTCCTTTCTTTTCTCCATCTATAGTCACAGTGGTTTTAACTGCAACTAGTCTTTTCTATCTACGAAAGCGCTTTCCATGCGATGGAGGTTGTTCTCGAGAGACCAGTGGCCGCGTTATAAGAAAGGATAGTGAGAAAGAGGATAAAGGATACGAGTTTAAGGATGAGCAACTTGTTGGTATGGCTCAACCCAGAATGAGAGAGAAAGATGAACAATGAAACCCATGACGATAGAGTACCTTTGGCATGGTGGAACGGGATGGATAGTTAAGTATCATGGGACAAGGACAAGATCATCGGGAGGGCAGTAGTATGCTCTCATTTCTAGGGTACCTCGGAAGGAGGGTAACGATCTTGTTAAAGGTTTAGCTTTTCTTCTCTATCATCCCATTAGGACTTTGGTTTGATCATCGTATCATATAAGTCTGCTTCGATAGTTGAGTCTCTGCACCTTAAGTACTAGCGTAATAGAGAATCCCATTTTTGTCTCAAGTCCTGGGGAGAATCGGTCCACTTATTCATGACTAGTTTTGGATTTGAGAATGACATGCCTCGATTACGGATGGATTCTGAGGATAAAGTGGTCACCCAATAAGGGGTGCCATTCTCGGTTTTGGAAAGAGGGTAGTTAGACTCTCGACTCATCTTGGTGATACCCTCGAAGTCTCGTGTAACCCTTTTGGGTTCTGTCATGGTTAGTTACCTAGAATCTCTTGATGCGTTTATCGGGAATCTCTGATCCTTTCGAATAGAATTCGCCGCTAAGGCGGATGGTTCGTTTCGATTATGCATGAGTTATGGGAATCACCCTAGTAAGAACTCTGGGCAACATGGATTGGCATTGGAAAACGAGATCCAGAATTCACTAGTGAATTTTGGGAGAGCTTGCATGAGTACGCAGATATGTTTGAGCCAAGCATACTAGGGAAAGGATAAGTGAAACGAGAGGCGACAGTGAAATGAGTTCCACTCACACCTTGGAAATAGGAATCAAGAAGCTACGAAATCATGAAGTCAAAGGCGGTCAAGGCATGATGGAATTAAGCTCATGGAAATACGGCTTGGACATGCGCATCACGTCTCTTTTTAAGAGTATATCTTTGATCCTTGGTTCACCTGTAAAGCTTACTTGCATGCTATCGCTTGGTGGATATCCTCTCGGTCCTGTTTCTGTTACAAACCCCGTAAGGAGTTTGTCTTGTTTATCTTCTCGATCTTATCTTGGGAACCTTAGGTAGAACGCTATGGATGTAAACATGTATTTGAGACATGTTATGATTGATATGGTTGCAAATGGTTGCAATTGGTTGCTCATGGATGCGCGAATACACATTAGATACTAGCTCGACTCGGTCACATTTCATATTGCATATGCACGAGTATTTATACTTGTTTATGGATGAAATCGAATGTGTTATCATGCGGTTGTTGCATATGAATGAATGATTGTGCACGCATATAGCATCTATATGACTAGGACTATTTGCATACATGTTGGATTCATGGCACTTAACATATCTTGCATTAGAAAGATCATTCAGGCCTGATCATTAGCATTAGCTAAGGAACATGTACACACATGTTTTGCATATATTCATATAGCATTAGAAATCATCTAAGGACAATGATTGCTTGTGGATGATGTTTTGAGTAGATGGATGATGGATGGTAGGATATGTTCTTCCTAACTTGGAGATTTCGGGGACGAAATCCTAAAAGGTGGGGAGAATGTAACAACTCGTATTTCGATAACATGTTAAAACGAGAATCAAGGCAGAATTTAATTTTAAATTCTGAATCAAGTAAAACGGGCTATGCCATTGCGTTCGTCTCGGAAAAATACGCGAAATAGAGTCCGAAATTTTGTAAATCGGAGTCCGTATGACCCGGTTAAGGCCCAAAGAAGTTTTCGGGAAATTTGAATTTCGAAACATGCAGAGGTGGGGCTAGGCGGGAAAATTCCCGCCCAGACAAGTCGACTTGGTTGTCGATAGGGCTGTCGACTTGCAAGTCGATAGGCATGTCGACAGGCAAGTCGACAGGGCTGTCGACTTGCCCTGTCGGCTGATTCTGGCCTGGTGCACCTATTTTCTATCTTGGCTAGGTTTTTGGGCCTGGTTTGAAATCTGACGGTTCAGGTTGGTCCTAGGGTTAATCTAAGGGCCTAAAACTATCCTAATCTCTATAAAAAGACCCTAAACCTACACCTAAACTCTCATTATTCACTCATGTAACTAAACTATGGCCAAATTTCTACTCTCATGGCCTCCACTCAACTATCCTAGCCTCCACTTCATTTCTATGAGAGGTTTCATGATCATGAGAGTGTTAGAGAGTCCCTATGTTAGTATGAGAGCTTCTCAAGTTGATTTCAAGGCAAAAGCTTTGATCTTTGTTCATAAAGATGGTGTTTTGGTGGGTTTGGAGCATCCATCTTTGGATTTTTGGGTGATGGCATGCATAGGCTTCATCACAAGCTCTAGTTTAATCGATTTAGGCCTTCATAGCAATGTAAGCCCTTTCCCTACTCTTAGATATTAGCTATGAAGTTAAATGTTCATGTTTGGGTTTGATCATTGAGAATGATATATGCTACTATGTCATGCAAGTTTAGGAAGTCATTATCTTGATCTTATGAGCTAAAAGCTACAACCTTTATGTTGAAAAGTTGCATTATGCAACATGAGAACCTTCATAATCTTTATGTCAACTTGCATATGAAGTCATAACCCTTATATGATGATATATGTGAGTTTCTAGTCATCATTCCATGTCTTTTGTCACCATGATTCGCTTATGGGTCAAGTTTGGGTTTATGCATGTTTTTGAGGCTTAGGAATGCAACATGCAAGTTAATGAACACATATGTGCCTCATTTGCCACCATGATTAACTTGGGGCTTAATATCCGTTTTTGTCATGCCTTTACCAAGTCTCCTCTTTCAATCCATTACGTTGTTGCGAACGTATATGCGAGTTTAGAAGCGTTGGGTTATGTTATGGGTAATTTCTAATGACATGAAAGTACAACTTGAAAACATGACTTGAAATATAACATGAAAGTTGATATGTAGGTATGCATAAAAATATAAGCTTGGGAATTTACCTATTAAGTTAGGTCTACCCATTGGGAATTTACCTATTAAGTTAGGTCTACCCAATTGCTTGAAAACTTGAATATGAGCATGACACTAGACTAAACATGAAAGTGGCCAACTCGAGGTTGGGTTGAGTTTGCAACGTAAAGCTACCCGGAACCGACCGGCCTAACTAGTAGTTGCAAACAATAGGACCCAATGTGAGAAGTTGGTCATGTTGTGCTTGAACCCGAGGTTAGACCAAGTTGGGGTGTAAAGCTACCCGGAACCGACCGGCTTAACTAGTAACCACAATAAAGTCTAATGCGAGAGGTTGAAGTGCATTAATTAAATTAATGCCACATGATAAGGTTAAGTAAATTTGACTAATGACACTTAACCGATATGACACGAATGGGTAGGTTAAGTGGGACCGGGCTTGATTTCTTAATGACACTTAACCATGCAAGGTGATTGGGGGATGGGGTTAAGTAATTTACACTTAACTAATCCGACTTGGTAATTAGATGGGGTTAAGTAATTAAGGCTTAACTAATCTAAACATGGTAATTAGACGGGGTTAAGTAATTAAGACTTAACTAATCTAAACATGGTAATTAGATGGGGTTAAGTAATTGATACTTAACTAATCCAACTACGGTAATTAGATGGGGTTAAGTAATCCACACTTAACTAATCTAAACACGGTAATTCGATGGGGTTAAGTTAAACACTTAACCAATTTAAACTTGGTAATTCAATGAGGTTAAGTGACCAATACTCAACCAACTTAACGTGATAATTTAATGGGGTTAAGCGACTTATACTTAACCAATTATACATGATGATTTGATGAGGTTAAGTAACCTACACTTAACCAATCTAATACGCGGACCTGATAAGGTTAAGTCACAAGACCTTTTTGGAATATACTTAACCATTGTAGTACGATTAGAGGATGGGGTTAAGCCAACCTATACTTAACCAATCCGACTCGATAATTTGATGGGATTAAGATAATCTATGCTTAATCAATCTAGCAAGATAATCCGATAGGATTAAAATAAACTGGTACTTGACCAATTTGACTCGATAGGGTTAAGTCATGAGCCTCTAGGTACACTTAACCAACTTGTAGGGCTAAGTCTTGAACTTAAATACTTAGCCAATCTTGATGTGATTCGTGGGCGGGTTAAGTCATGGACTTGAATGATAACACATAACCCAATAGACAAACCCTAGTTAGAGGAACTAGGTAGAAAATCTTGGTTAATCAAGGATAACGGGAAAGGAAGCTAAGTGGTAAACCTTAGTTAAGGGTAACTAAGTAATAATTCTTAGCTAAGGACATAGGACTAATTCATAAAGCGATGAGTAACCTGATACGGTAGGTCATCGCTTAGTATACGAGGGGGAGCAAGTTATCTGACTTGGATAAAAGCTCCAGCGCACTGGGTGCCGAAGTGGAAGCTTCGGGGGACATGAGGGTATTCTTGGGATCCCTCTGTGGGCTGCCAGGTAATTATACTAGGCCCATGAGAGGTTAAGGTCTGCGTTAGAAGGACCAAGAGTATGCCTTGGTTGCTATGCGAGCGACCTAAAGACTGGGATGGATTAGCGTGGAGTCGATGATTCTTGGTTTTTGCCCTGGATAGCACATCGCCGACTACCTACCATTTTTAGTCAATCGTGTACGTGCGGAAAGGCAGGGAACCCCCAACAGACCATGTGCTTGCTATCGAGTCATGGGTGAGGTTGGCCCGTAGGAAAGTGGGGCTATAGTGGGGCCGGAGAGTGGTTCTTATACATGATTTTTCTTGGATTGCCTTTCAGTAGTTGAGGGAGGGGTCACGTGGGACCATAGCCACGGGTACAAAAACAGACCTTGATATCTGCATCGGCAGACGATTTAAAGCTTCCGACCGAGTTCCGTATTTCTTGATTTTCCCTGGCACGGAACTCGGATGGCACATCGGGGAACATGTGCATCTAGACATGGAAAACGATTCACGATATATACGTGGGATCAAGGGCGCGGTTGACGGGTGGCGTAATCCCTAGTGGTCCTAGGTGGCCAAAACCCAAACCGAGACACGGAAACGTTCATTAGGTAGCATAATCCCTAGCGGCCCTAGGTGGCGTAAATCCTAAGTGGACGCGCGATAGTTCATGGTAGGGAAACACAACTAGATCAAGGGTTGCAGTCTAAAACAACTTCAAGGATAAAACGTTTACATGAGGAAGTCCGTACGGCCTACGGCAAAGGACTGAACTTATTCATGGAAAGAAACATACGAGTTGGGGAAACCTACATATGATATATATTAGGTTGACATGGACCATTACATGACGTTGGGCAAGGGACATTCATGGTTAACACATGACGCGGGTTGGGATACTAGTACGATAGGTGCAGAGCAGGCATACAGGACAGATACCATGGGACGTTATACGTGATAGATATTTTGGGGATATTATACTTGATAGAAACCTGACGATGTGATACCTTGCTTTATCTGGACATCGTTGACACCTTATTTTACCTGAGTTCAGTAGTTCACCCTGTTATTTTGAGTTAGCTTATCTATCTTGTTATCATGCTTATGTTCATCTCAGTTTCTCATGTCAGTTAACTTTACTAGTTTCTATACTAATAGTAGATAGGGCTTACTCAGTCTTTTTGACTGACCCGTTTTGTTTCGCCTCTTTTCTTCCGTTTCCCCCCCAGGTTACAGGGAGGAAACACTACTGCTTAGTTCGGACTTCTTCTGCTTGAAGGTCATCATGGATGGCTTGGACTTTTCTCGGCTATGGCTACTTCACTGTTTTTACTTGGGGAATAATTTATGAAAAAGTCTTTATGCTTCTTTACTATTGCAAGACAGGTTTTGATGTACTCTGATGTAAAAGGCTTTAGACCTTAATTATTAATGTTTATAAAAGTTCGATTTTACTTCCGCTATGTTATATGTTCTGTCTTGTGATATTTCTGTGCATGTTTACCAATAATGCCCCTCTAAAGCTAGTGCATTCCCTTGCGAGTGACCCTAGCGGAGGCCGGGTGTTACAGTATCAAGTCTACTTTCTCTGACGTCTCTCTGATCAAGTCTGGTCCAAGTATAAGCTTATCTGAAGATTCCCACCAACACGTAGGTGACCGGCATGGTCTTCCATATAAAGCTTCGAAAGGTGCCATTCCTATAGTGGCTTGGTAGCTGTTGTTGTTGGCGAATTCCACCAAAGGAAGATGATCCTCCTATGTTCCTCCAAAGTCAAGAACACACAGTCTCAAAAGATCTTCCAGTACTTTGTTCACCCTTTCCGTCTGACCATCGGTCTGAGGGTGATAGGCCATGCTCAAGCATAGCTATGTACCTACAGCCTCCTGTAGACTCTTCCAAAACTCGCTCGTAAAAGTAGGGTCTCGATCACTCAGTATGCTGGAGGGTATCCCATGGAGTCGAACTATCTCTCTAATATAAATGGATGCTAGCGATGAGGCAGTCCTTTTACTCTTGACAGGTATGAAATGAGTGCTTTTCGTGAGCCTGTCTACTAATACCCAAACACTACACCAAAACAGGTGATTCCCAACGAGTATAACCATTGCAAACAATTTCAGCAACGCTTATTAGTGTTGCTATGGAGGGGTGGCAATTTAGTACCAACGCTTATAAGCGTTGGTAGATTTTCTGTCCCACCGCTTATAAGCGTTGGTATATTTTCTGTCGCAACGCTTATAAGCGTTGGTGGATTTTCTTTAGCAACGCTTATAAGCGTTGGTAGATTTTCTTTACCAACGCTTATACATGTTGCAATATATATTAATAATAACAGAAATATGTATTAGCAACTTGCATATACTAACATTAATAGTCAATTAATAGCCAACACAATGATAATATAGACGATATTTAATATGAATCAAAAACTAATATTAAACTCAATGCATACTAATAGATAACATTCATAATCACATAACGACATAGAATATTAGTTAACAATAAACAAGCACAATACATAATTAAGATGTCAAATTCAATGCATAATTAGTTTGCTAAATTCAATACATACGTAAGATTCTACAAATACCGAATACGAAACTCTGGCCATATAATGAAGCCTCCATCTGAAAATTCACATAACTTGTACATTCTAATATAAATTTGTCTTCATGTCGGAACCAAAAACTTCTGCAATTGGATCATTATCAAGATCATCCACTGCGCCATTAGAACTACCATCCAATTTTCCCTTTTCTTCCACTGCCTCTACAAGTGCCTGCATTCATTGAATATCACGTTAAATTGAAAATTTCAGTTTCTTGTTAAAAACAGAAAAACATGATTTTACATCTCGCACAAAATAATATAAACTTGCAGGCTCGGAGTGATCAATAATACTGAACGACTCAGTTTTGCTGAGCCTTACGGCTCAGTTTTTCTAAGCCATAAGGCTCAGCAAAACTGAGCCACAATCTCAGAAAAACTGAGCCTTACGGCTTAGAAAAAATGAGCCATAAGCTCAGTTTTAATGAGCCATAAGGCTCAGTTTTGCTGAGCCTTATGACTCAGAAAAACTGAGCCATAGGCTCAGTTTTAATGAGCCATAGGGCTCAGCAAAACTGAGCCATAAGGCAAATCATACTTAGCCATCAAAGAACAGCAACTCATGCAAATCGTGCAAGCCATCAAAGAAAATATATGGAATATTATTTCCAGGATTTTAACATTCATACTTAGCAGCTGTTATTCATAAAATTCAGTAGGCATCTCAATTAGTCAACAATCACCCACTAAAATATCCCCTTAATCCAGTTATGTGTTGCCTTTTTGGCTTATTCATTTCAATAATTATTTTAAGCAATAAAGCTTATTCATATTCAAGCATTTGTATTCAAAAGAAGTATTCAGCCATTCAATTCTAAGGAAGCATTTAGCCATGAATTTCTCGAACTATACTTTAACAATTTTGACAGTATTGTTTCCTTTATTTATATCTAACCCATGCATTTAGTATAACATCACTTCCTTGTTCAAATACTAGACTCATAAATATGCAGTGAAACATTTGTATGTGCCTATATATACATATACATATATATATATATATACATATATATATGATTGCCTCGTCATCAAAAAAAATTATAAGCTTAAAAAGTACTTGTTGCATTTGTTTGTCATTCAAATACTTCCTGCTAGTTGTTCCATTATCTTAATATGCAAACACAGCTATCAAAACCTAGGCATTTAGCATCAATTCATAAACCAAATTAACAGTTCATTTTTCTTACTACTAGATCAAACAAGCATCTTACTAATTTGCCTTATTCTCTCAGACACACAATTATAAAGTGATTTCAATACAAATGTTATCCTGTTACAAAGAGGCACAACCTCATTGTGCAAAGGCCTGGTATACATGAATTTCTTCTTACTCAAATACCTATATACCTTCATTATAGTGTGCCTTACGAGTACTTCTTAGTTCATACCCAGATTATCAAACATCATTCTATAGATATGAAGTAACCTTGATTATTTAACACGATTTCCAAATCCTTCTAGTTCCCTTTTTTTCAAAAAAAATCAGTGAACTTATATGTGATATTTTGTTTGCTTTTCCCCCTGTACTAATATGCAAACAATCTGCCCTTTTTTTATATATAAATATATCTTTTCCCTTTGCAAATTAGCCTGGTTTTATACCAAAAAAAAAATCAAGGCAAAGCAAATATTCAAGTTCAATTTTATAACAATAATAAAAATACTGTGCTCATATTTCAATTCAAATCACTTAGAATAATAAGTTAAAATCGTATCAATTACCCAGATAGACTTATACTTTCTCCTTTTACAAAACATTAATATTTTGACCCAGGTTATTTAGTCCACAAAAGTATGGACATGCCAGCTTTTAATGGAATATAAGTTTGAAGATACTTCCTTATATTCAAGCAAATTCACAACCTGATTGTCTCCTTACCCAGTATACATTTTATACCATATGTATATATATGAAAATAGGTATGTATTTCTTCCTAACATAATACAATCTGATTAATCATATCAACGAACCCATATATTCAGTAACACATGATATATACTGCTGGCTATACTAGAATAATGATCTTTTTTCATTTAATTGTGTATAGACTGCCTATTTCATTTTATCAAATCTTGAGTTTCCCTCATATACATTATTTGATCATGTATAAAGTTGGGTATTTATACCTAAACAAACAGGCCTCACAAGTTAACTATTTATTACTTTCCAACTCCATTAAAATTCTCATTCAAACACCCCTTCATATAAAACTATCAAGCAAATTCACAATTACCTAATCGCTTTTCTTATTTAAAATGTTATAGCATTTGATTTTACTGAAAGATACTGCTACGGGAATATCATATGACAGTACTTTCAAATCATCCCATAGCATGTATATAATTTAACATTCTATTAAATATGTTTGAATTCCAAAATAAAAAAAAAGATTCACTTTAAAATGCAATATCACACAAAACAAATCAACTTGCATTCATCAAAATAGAATCTATCTATTTACATTATTTCCCCCAAAACATTAAGCCAGCTAAGGTATTTTCCATGGGTTTTGTATATATTCCCAATATATATAGCTTGTAGCCTATATACTAATATACATAGTCTCATTATCTCAAAAATGCTTTTTACGTAAAAGTTCTTTTTTTTTGCAAGTATCCTACAGTACTTCCAAGAATTTGAAGCAAAAATAAATAAATTCATAGCAATAACCAAGGTGCTCCACACAAAAATTCAAGCAAACACATATGTAAATAAATCATTCAATGCTTTAGTAATTCTATGTTTCATACCAGAACAATAACAAAAAAAAAATCAGATATTCATATAAGTTAGTTAAGTTATGTCTCGCTGTCTACGGAAAAGTTATTACCATTTTCTTCTCCATTCAACACTCTATAGAAAGGCATGTGTATATTCACTATTTTATATTTATTCCAGGAGCTAAGCACTCCTATATCTCTTTCTATAAATCATGCCTTCCCTTAGCAAAATTCTGAATACAACAGATAATTAGTCAGAATTTATCAAGTATTAAATCATGCATCCCATTAATCCAAGGTGTCTATTACTGAATGCATATATTCCTATATCAAATAACTGTATATTTTAACTTGGATATTACTTTAACCTTCCAGGAGCTAGATATTTTCATAAGGCATGTTTTTTTTCCTTAAATAAACTGAATACAGCAAAAACAAGCGTTAAGAATTCAAGCTAACACTTTCAAACAAATTCAAGCATTCAATCTGGTTATCTCAATGACAATATGCACATGTCAGTTATTAACTTAACTTAAACAAGAATTTTACAACATATTTCAAAGTGCTACTTCTAACCAAGTAAACACACTCAGTCAAACAATAAAAGAAAAAAAAATCCATGCAATTTTTAAATAAATAATCTTCCAATTACTGCTTAAATTTAATTATTTTTAGTTGTATATCTTATCAACACAGCTCTGATACCAAATGAAAGGACCCCAAAATTTTCATCAATTTTTTTTCCATTTAGTAAATTATAAATTGCAACTATTCTGGCTCCTCTTCTCAAGGGTTATCTTCTTCCAACCCTTCCATTCCAGGATCCCACAACACCAACATATATATATATATATCAGTATAGGTCAAACCTTAACTTGTATATATGATGATATACAAGCTTTCTTTTGCTTAAATCAGAGTATAAATAAATTGCAAAAGACTCTAGATTAATTATAAATAATTAATCACTACACAGCATAACAAGAATGAAAGTAGTCATGTTTTATTCATTAAATCATTTTCTTGAAAATAAGTAACTTATTAATATTTTGATTAATAAGTAATATGGACATTAACAATTTTTGCGTTATTTGAAATCATCTCATGCCTCAATGGCATCATTCAAAGTACATGTACCTATGTAAAATCATAGATTAATATTTACATTGCTCAGATGGAATATATGAACTAGTTTTGATCTCTTTTACAAATTTTCTAAGCTAGTATACTAACAAAGACACCACATATTAGAATATATAATGGTTTGGTTTTCTACTAAAATTTCTATGCATGCAATTTATCACTTTAACTTATGTGTAGCGAATTGGGCATAGGCACACATTTTCTTGTACACCCTGCTCAATTTAGCAACACAGCAACAAAAAGATCTTAGTTTACAGGCTGTCCCATTTCATATATTCATAAGACGTGTATATGCATAAGTTCTTACACAAATATATATATATATATGTGTATGTATGTATATCCCTCTACATCAGAAGGCAGCACTGATGTATATTAATTATACACAATACCCCTTCCTTTTAGCAATTCATGGTGTAATTACTATGAGAATATCCATACCAGTGCAACGCCAACATCATAACATGCATTCTGTTCATTTCCAAATGTATTAATACAAATAGTAATGCAATTCATCAAGACGTGTTCACCTCACACATTTATATCCAATATGTTTAATTACTTCAACAAGCCTAGTTAATTTATGTGTGAATTTTAGGGTCATTGCACAACCATACTACCTAACATCAAAAAACACTATTAAGAGATCGGCAAACTAATAAACGAGAGTTAATTCATGTAGGAAATTACATTTCAATCATATATATCAATAATAATTATAACAGCATACTAAACCTGGTAATATGATGAGTTAATTCTCAGAACGCAGACCCTACACAGTCAAGATAATAAAAGATAAGTAGAAAATTGTTTACCGAGGGAACGTTTGTCTCTACCATTAAATTAAACAGCACAATGGATGCACCTTTCTTGCTTGTACAACCCACCACTGGCAGTACTTTCCCTCTGACTATTCCATTTCCCAAGCCAGGTATATGTGGCTTCTTATCTACATACCAAGACAAATTAGTTACAACTTCACAATAAATCATTGATCTATCTAGCAAATAAAACTGAGCCATAGGCTCAGTTACCTTATGTTTCCTTATGTAAAAATTGGATATGCCATGCAGATAAAACTGCATGCATGCAGAAAAACTGAGCCATAGGCTCAGTTTCCTTATGTGTCGTTTATCATTTCTAGCAAATTAATATACTTTCCTAGCAAATTGCATGCATAACTCAATTTAATATACTTTCCTAGCAAATGATGTAAATGCCAATTCGAGTTATTAACATTTCTACAAAAGATAAGACAAATATACCTGTCGTTTATCAAATAACGCCGAAAGATTCAAACCCTGAGATAATGTAATCATTTCAAAAGCATTCATTGCAAGAGGACCTTCTGAGTTATCTCTTACATACTTGGTTACATATTGGTCCTGCAAAAATGGCGGAAAACAATAAAAACCTGCATAACTCCAAGCATGAATATATCTTGATAAAATATAGTTTAATAATTGTCTACCATGTTCACTTTACAAATCGAAACACAACATAATTACAGCATCCATTTATTACTCAGAATATTGAATCATGTGTATGAAGGAATGTTGCATCAAATAAAAATCATTTGAGCAAAGACATAACTAATGTTGCCAAAGAATTGGTGAAATAAACAAGATTTACAAACCTCGATTTCATTAAAGACAGCATTGATATCATTCAAATCCACCTCATTTTCAGCAAAGTGTCTCGCTGGAATATAATTTACTTTAAACCAAGCATCATTTTGTATTCCTTCAATGCCTATACGCTGCATTAGATGAAATTTACTCGCACAAAATTGATATTCAAATGTGATGAATGTATAAAGTTTTAAGTGGAAGATAGGGAACAATATATTACTGGACAGAAAATCGTAATACTGGAACATTGTTATGAATGTCTAGTAAGTCATATGACAGTGAGGTCTTGAAAAAAAATTACACTCTAGAAATGAACCGAAGCTGTTAGGGGAATAGGGTTTTTGCTGTAAATCTGCCCTATTTTGCTTTAAAAATTATACTCTACGTGCATCTTAAATTAAACTCTTGTCATCAATTAAAAATTATACCCTAGAAAACTCTCAAAAAATGCTGTAAATCTCAAAGTATTAGCACTTGAAAAAGCTGAAAATCTTCCCTATTTTGCTGAAAATCAAACGACGTGCCTTAAAAACCTGAAACCATTCAAATGACAACGGCAAGTAAAGTGAACCGAAGCTGTTAGGGGAATAGGGTTTCAAACGATGAAATCAAATACCTGAAATCGAAATGAACCAAAGCTGTAGGGAATAGGGTTTCAAACAATGTCCAAAAACGATGAAATCAGATTCGAACGATGTTATTCTAACCTGAAATCGATGAAATCAGATACCTGAAATCGAAATTCATACGATGTGCCCTGAAGCCAAATCGATTCTCCCCCAAAATCCGATTCTTTGACGTTGGAACTGATCTGAACGCCTTAAGCTTCGCGATTCTTTGATGCCAGAACGAATTTGAACGGATTCTAGATCTGTTTTTTTTTTTTTGGGTATCGTTGGATTTGGATTTTCTAATTTTGCGGCCGAACTATGAAAAAGCGTTGGGCAAAACAAATGAGAAACGGAAATAGGGCTATGGACATGAGTTTACCTTTTTACCCTCAGAAAGTAGCCTTAACAACACAAATAACCGTTGCCAATAAAAAAATTGTAATTATGTATTTTTGGCGACACTTTTTAAATATAGCAACGCATATTATTGTTATTACCCTGCAACACAAATAAGTGTAGGCAATTATGAAAAAAAGGGTTACCAAATGACCATTATGGTGTAGTGAAATGCTGGTATTGCCCCTTCTTGATCTAGGCAACCCATCAACAAAGTCCATCGAAATACTATCCTATTTCCACTATGGGACCACTAGAGGATGAAGCAATCCTCTAGGCTTCTTCTACTCTTCCTTGACTTGCTGGCATATCATGCACTTAGAAACAAATTCAGCTACATCCCTCTTCATGTCGTTCCAATAGAAAACCCTTTTGATGTCTCGGTACATCTTGTCTCCACCTGGGTGTATAGTCAACTTGGAATGGTGTGCCTCTTCGAGAACCTTCTTCACCCAATCCCTTGCTTGTGGGATGCATAGCTTTCCATCTCGTCTCAACCAACCCTTATCATCAATGGAGTATCTACTAAGGTGGCTCGAAGTCTCACCCCTAATTAGCTTATCCCTTACATCAACTAGCTGAGGGTCTTCACGTTGCGCGGTTCCTAGTGTGTCCAACAAAGTAGGCCGCAACTCTAGCGTAGCTAATAAACCAGTCACGAAATCAACTGAGGGCCTGAAGTCAAAATCCGCTATAAACTCCAAGCTTTGCCTCTCTATAGAGAGAGGACTTAAAGTCAGCTTCTTCCTACTCAAGGCATCTGCTACCACATTGCCCTTGCCAGGAGTATAGGAAATCTCAAAGTCGTATGAGGCAATAAACTGCATCCATCTCTGTTGTCTTAGATTGAGATCTTTCATGCGAGAAGAGGTACTTCAATGATTTGTGGTCGGTATATAATTCAAACTTCTCACCTAGGAGATAATGGCGTCAGGGCTTGAGCGCAAAAATAATAGCAGCCAACTCTAGGTCGTGGGTTAGGTAGTTCTTCTCATGCACTTTCAACTGCCTTCCACCATAAGCTACTACCTTCCCTTCTTGCATCAAAATAGTGCCTAATCCGGTACCACACACATCCGTGTATACTGTGAATGTCTTACTCCCATCAGGCAATGTCAGATTCGGGGCTGTTGTCAGAATCCTCTTCAAACTTTGGAAAGCAAAATCGCAATCCAAATCCCAAGTGAAAGCTAGATTCTTCTTCGTCAACCTTGTAAGTGGAGCTGAGACTTTCACAAAATCTTTGAAAAACTTCCTGTAAAAACCTGCTAGCCCGAGAAAGCTTCGAAGTTTGGTTGCATTCTGTGGGACCTTCCAATCTTGCATCGCAACTACTTTCGCGGGGTCTACGGCTATTCCTTCTTTGGACACCACGTGCCCAAGAAACCTCACTGCATCTCTCCAGAAGTGGCACTTAGAAAATTTGGCTTTTAACAGGTGTGCACGAAGAGTATCCATAACTTCCCTTAAATGCAAAGTGTGCTCTTCCTCACTTTTGGAGAAGATCAAGATATCGTCCACGAAGACCACCACAAACTTATTGAGAAATTCCCAAAACACTCTACTCATCAAATCGACGAAATAAGCAGGTGCGTTTGTCAAGCCGAAAGGCATGACCAACCACTTGAAGGATCCATTCGGGGTTCTGAACACGGTCTTATCAATGCTATCTTCAGCCAATCTTAGCTGATGGAACCCGGTAGCCAAATCTAGTTGGGAGAAAACCGATGCACCTACAAGCTGATCAAACAGATCGTCTATTCTTGGAAGCGGGTGCCTATTCTTCTTAGTCAGCTTTTTTAACTCCCTATAATCAACACAAAGGCGAAGTGAACCGTCCTCTTTGGTTGCAAACACCACTGGAGCACCCCATTCAAAAATACTCCGCCTTATAAACCCCTTTACTAGTAGCTCTTTTACTTGCTTGCTGAGCTCCTTTCTCTCCCTTGGAGCTATGTGTCTAACGGTTAAAGCAACGGGTTTTGCGTTATCCACGAGATATATGCGGAAATCTATCTCCCGCTTCGGAGGTAAGCCCTTCACCTCCTCAAACACATCTGAGTATTCACGGACCACTCTAACAGACTGCAAATTCTCGATGGACGAATCAAGAGATTCAAGATAGCTAAGCATGACAGAATTCATGGGGTTACAGGAAATTTCGAGAGTGTTACCAAGGCGAGTCATGAGTCTAACCACTCTATTCTCCCAATCGAGGACGGCACTATTACTGGCTAACCAATCCATGCCTAGTATTAGCCCATAGCCCGTGAAGCCCAAAACATAGACATTACATCTAAACCCAACACTAAGAATAGAAATTTCCAAATCCAAACAAATCATCAACAAATAGGCTGAGCCCCCAATTGGATTGGAAACAACCAAGGGATCCTCTACTATACAGGTGTCTAGGTGCAGAGACTCAACTAACGTTGTAGAAATAAAAGAGTGCGATACGCCAGAATCAAAGAGTGTACAGACTGGATGATCAAAAGGATAAACTAAACTTTCAATAGAAATAGTTCTACCTCGTTCCTGCAGAGGTGCCATGAGAGTGTGAACCTGCCCTCCAGATGTAGACCCAGTCCTCTGCCCTTGCCCTTGCTTCTTAGGCCAATCCTTAGCCATGTGCCCTGTCTCTCCACAATGGAAACAACCACCCATCTTTCTCTTCTTCTTTCTACAGTCTTTCACCAGATGCCTTGAATGCCACATAAATTGCACTTCCTCTTTTCACGAGACTTGTTGTTCTTCCCGCCTTTCTTGGGGTCAGCTTTCTTGTTCTAAGAACCTTCTACCTTCTTATCCTGCGGGGCTTCCACTTTAGCCTCTTTCTTGCAATTCTTGCCTTCCTCCTGGAGCAGTGCCATGTCCACCAGTCTCTTAAAGGTTGCACCCATAGGTATGTGGGACATAGCCAAGCTGTGGAGTGGCTCATTCAATCCTTTAGCAAAGTGGAGAGCCTTCTTGTGTGCAGTGTCCACTAACTCCAGCCCAAACCTAGCCAGCTAATTAAATTGGTTGGCATACTCTTTAACAGTCATACTTCCTTGCTTAAGAGCTAAGAATTTCTCCAGTTGTAGGCTCCGTTCGGCTTGTGAAAGGAACCTCATTTCAAATCTCCTTCTAAAGTCTTCCAAAGTTTCAATCAGTCTTTCAGCATTAGTGACCTCCCACCAATAGGAGGCCTCATCCTTAAGCAACCACAGTGCTAATTGTACCTTCTGTCTGTCATCCACCTCGAAGATAACAGATCCTCAGTTTCTTTGAGCCAATTCCTAGTTTCCACAAATGATTCGGTTCCATTGAAGCTCTTTCCACCCATGGCTCTAAAATATCTACAAATCTTTGAGAAGGTATTTGCCCGTGGAGGGGGAGGAGGAGGAGCAGCTGCAGCTGGGGGAGGAGGAGCGTTTGCTGGGCCCACATCATTAGCCCTAGCATCAAGATATCTCCTAAATCAGCCAGGTACTGGTACACCCTCCAGGAGGTTAAGATCCCCAGACATACTGAAACGAAAAAGGAAGGGTTTAAAATAAAGGATAGAAAGATAGTGCATGTGGCATTGGGGGACTATGCTTCTTTAAATTAAAAACAATAGTTTTTCTTGAAAAGTGCTTCTTTAAATATCTTTTTGAAAATAGTTTTTTCAAAACAAAAAAAAATCTAATCTGGTTAACCTATGCTCTGATACCAAGTGAAACACCCCACCTCCATTAAGGTCACTCACAAAGGAAATGTCTTAACTTCGGTGGAGGTTTATAAGTAAAAGTCACAGATAAAACACAAGACAGATATAAACACATATATATAAGCAGCGGAAAAACAAACATACTTTCATATTATGAATACGTGTTCATACAAAACATTTCCATAATTGTCTCAAAACAAACTTCCAATTATTACAACCATAATACTGTCTTGATTTAAAACTTAAAGAAGCATGAAATATAAATAAAGCAACAAAAATCCCCATAGTTACATCCAAAGCCATAGCCCAAATGAAAGAGATTCAAGCAATACATTCTCTCTCTTCAAGCAGGATGAAAAATCTGACTAAGCTCAGGTGTTTCCTCCCTGTGGACCTGAGGGGGGGAAACGGAAGAAAAGAAAGCGAAATGAAAATGGGTCAGAAATAAGTCAGGTAAGTCTAGTTATTTTCTGGCATGAGAATAATAAAAAGACCATGACTTGCTTAAACTGAGAACAGGACAATACCAGAATATAAGACAAGATATGGCAGGAATACTAACTATACTAAATGTACTCACTATTACTTCTCTGCACCTACCAACTAGTCTCACTAGCACCAAGTGTTCTTGACAAGGTGATCCCTTATTCGATCGGTTCTTACTCGCAACGTTTCTTTTGAAATCATACAACCCCACATGATTGTAGAATACCTGTGCTGGTCCCACCATGGGGTGCATCAAGACCTATGGTGGCAACCTGACATGGATCAAGATACACAGAGAATTACTACTGATGCCCAATGCCTGCTTTTTCCCACTCTGGAGTGCGTGCACGACCGTACTCCGCCGGAACCTACCCTGACACACCAACTGCCGCCTTTTTGACCGCTTATACACAACCCAGTAATCGTGCCCCATCCTGCCTAGCTCAGGGTACCCTTGATACATCTAAGTGGGTTACTGCTGAGTTGGGTCCCGCTACTAGGGTTTCTAGCCAATGTGTCAAAATGGTTAAGTGTCCAAATTTACCTAACCCTACCAAATAGTTAAGTTAACACGTTTGAATTGGTTAAGTGTTTCCTTAATTGACTTAACCCTACCAATCCTAGCTTGCATGTCCTTAGCCTTAATTACTTAAAGCACCAACAACTCACTATATTGTTGTGGTCGCAGGATGTGCCGGTCGGTTCCGGGTAGGCTTACACCACAACTCAACCTAACCTCGGGTCCGTTTGGGCTTAATACACTAACCACCCACATTAGATCATGTTACCACGGTTGCTGGATGTGCCGGTCGGTTCCGGGCAGTCTTATACCGTGGCTCAATCTAACCTCGGGCTAGGTATATTCGTATTCTCTAATCTACATTTTTATTTATGTAAATTATCCAGAATTCATGTCATTGCCCAAATTTTTTTCTAATCAAGTTCATTAATTTAGGTATATAATTCATACCGTTTCATGCCATAAATCACTTATGTGATTTTTAACCAATTTATGTCAAGTTTCCTATAATTACAAATTTTACCCAACGTTACCCCGTCTAAATATTAGGCTAACTAGCCTAATTTTCCATCCACATGATTTTTGACATATAATATTAGGCTAAAAACTTATCCTAATTTAGCGTACACAAAATTGGCATAAAATAATTCATTAACATAAACATGACATAGGTGTAAATTTGGTATTTTCGGCATAGTCAATATGAACATCATAGGTGTGAACTTGCAACATGGTCAACATGAATATCATAGGTGTGAACTTGCAACATAGACTAAATCAACATACATATATGTGAACTTGGAAATCAATCATGAACATATGGATAAGTGTGAACTTGAAATCTGACATAGGTTTAACATATATACATGAACATGTAGATCTAACATTTGGTCATATATGTGATATGATTTTACAACCTAAAACTTGCATAACATGATAAACTACACAACTTGCCATAACATGTTATACTCCAAGTTCATATACATATGAATAGGCTTATCCATTAAATCACAATTCAACATGATAATAAAATAGAACCACAGACAAAAATCAATATCATCCAATTTCACATATAACATAATAAACATCGTTCTATTATCATTTTATTTCAAGGCATGATATAATTTTGATTTGCATCCTAAAACATTACTAAACTTACAGTTTAAAGGAATTCTTACGTTCTGAAATCTGTATTCTGAAGTTGGTAAGCTTTCCTTTGAAGAAGACTAACAAGTTGTCCTAGTTTTAATTTGATTTGATACGTTGTTGTAGCTTTAATCCCTAATTTGCGATGAAGGTTGCTCCTCAATTCGACTCCGACAGCATGACGGCCCTTATCTCTAAATTTTTGTGATTAGGGTTTGAGTGTTAGGTTGTTTATATAGAATTTCACAACAATTTGAGCAGTCAGATGATCATAGAATGAATCTAGACCATTCACATCAAGAGGAGCCAACCAGGAGGTGACAAATTAGCCCTAATGACACAAGGACTCAGAAAACCGCTCAGAACCCGACCAGGCCGACCAAGACCTGACCAGGTCGACACTGGGTAGGTCGACCCCCAGGTCGACCCCCTGGTCGACCTGGGTACCCAGGTCGACCTTGGTCCTAGGCAGGAATTTTCCTGCCCAGCCCGCTTCTGGTCCAGTTTTTGAAATTTGAATCTGTTTTCGGGCTGTTTGAATTATAAATTAATTTTGTAACTTCCGAAGTACATATCTCCTTCATACGGAGTCCGATTTACGCAAACTCGGACTCTATCTCAAGCATAATTTTGAGCCGAACGCAATGGCGTAACCCGCTTCCCTTAATTCTTACATTTTGAATTAAGTATACTTTAATTCGTTATTTTAATATTAGTAGAAAATACGGGGTGTCACAACACAAGTAAATACCCCTCCTAACCTTGTGTCCCCATACTAACAGATTTCAGGTGTACAGATTTCAGATTAACTTGCTTATAGATTTCAGATTAGCATGTTTTCAGATCAGACATACAGATTAATAGGTTTACAGAATAACAGATCAGGTGTACGGATTAATAGACTTACAGATTAACATGTTTCACTTAATCTTGCATTAAGCCTACAGATTTACGAAACGGGTTTATCTGATTCAGCAGGTTTAGCAAATTCTTATTCATTTGTGTCTGTTAATGCACTAGACCTCTCACATTAAGTCGACTGCTTGTGGTTGTTGGATATGCCGGGCGGTTCTGGGCAGACTTCTACCACAAGCTAGACTTAACCTCGTGTCTAAGCGCAGTTATAGTTTCTACTCACTGTAAATCTAGGCGTATTCATTCTTAAACAACTATTCATGTTCATCGTAGGCCTTTCAATTACAGTATTCAGTTTCTATAGAATTTAGTAGATTATCCATTTTAACTGATTAAACATCTCCGCAAGTTACATCAGGTTACTTAAATTTCCATTATCACGTTCTGCTCAATCTTAGATTGAGCCTATAGATTTACATACCCAAATTACGGTCCTAATTCACAACATGACGTTCGCCCAAGTTTTAGTCAATTTTGTACAACACAGATTGTGCCCCTAAAACCGCAGTCATGACACATAATACAAGTTATGCCAAATTATAGTTTTTGATTACAGTGTATGCCAATTACCCAAAATCCCAGTTTAGGCGTGTTCATATTTAACAGTTATCCCTATTTCATTAGAGGTTCTCATGTCCTTTTCCCAAGTCATAAATCATTATGCACAATATTCCCCTTCTTCCAAGTCATAAATCATCATTTATAATATACCCCAAATTTAAGTCTTAAAGTACAACATGTATTATGCCCCCAAATCTTAAGTCGCATGTTCAGTACACTTTATGCCCCAAATTCATCTTTTCAATGATTCCCAATTTCGCGCGTTCGCCTATTTCAGCGTTAGGCCTAGGCTCGAAGGTAGCCTGGCTATAAAAATAAAAAGGGGGAAAAGAGGGAGAGAAGAGAATAACAAATCAAGCATGTAACGGCAGAAATAGGCATGTAAGAACATATTTGATAAACAGAAATAGGCAGGGTCTCAGATTCATATTTATTAACATATCAGGATTACAATTAAATTTCGTTTCTAAAAGTAACATGAACTCACCGTGGTTGGATCTAAAAGAAATAGGTGTTGCAGTTGTAGATCTATTCTCTTTTAATCCTAATCTGACTTGAAGAAGAAGAACTTGTTTTAATTTAGATTTGAGCAGCATGGTGACACCATGAATTTGTGTGTGGAGAAAATAATAGGTCTAGGGTCCCTTATATAGCATAGGAGTCAACGAACCAGGCCACGAACCAATTCCACATTCAAAATCCCGAATCTTCCCAGATCCGTATGGGTGTCGACCCCCCTTTTTGGGTGTCGACACCAATGTCTACACTGGTGTCGACCCCGAAGACCCTGAGTCGACACTGGTGTCGACCCCCAAGCGGGGTCGGTTCCTCGTTTTTCTCTTCCCGTCTTGCTATTTGAATTATTTTGAATTTAAATTGATTTTTATTTTATTTATTTATATACATATATTTCCCTTATATGTATAAAAACTTCCAAGCTCCATAACTTTCTCATACATTATCCGTTTAATGCAAGCATTGGGTCTGTCTTAACCAGAATTCTGAAACGAACGCAATGTTGCAGTCCATTTCCCTTAATTCCCAATATTTAATTAAGTATTCTTTAATTTATCATTCTAATGTTCTTTAAAATTACGGGGTGTTACATTCTCCCCTACTTAAAGGATTTCATCCCCGAAATCTCTAAGTTAAGAAGAATGTATATCATAACACCCATCATCCATCTACTCATCCACCAATCATAGGAATTCATTGTCATTAAATTATTTCTTATGCCATATGAACATATGCAAAAGTGTGTATACATGTCCTCTATCTAATGCAAAAGTTCAAGTGGTCTACTGATTCAGTTGAACTCCTTAATGTGAATTATGTTAGTGCCATGCATCCAACATGTATGCAATTATTCCTAATGTACCTTATAACTTCTATATGAGTGCACAATCATTCATTCATATGCAACATCCATGTGATGCGTCAACCATTGGGCATCCATAAAAATTGAAAATGCACACACATCCATATGCAGTGTGAGAGTGTTTTTGGGCCAATCTAGTGCCTAGTGTGTGTATATGCATCCGTGAGCAACCACAAGCAATCACTTGCATCCACTTGTAATCAAAAACATAACATGTCTCAAACACATGTTTACACCCATTAGTTTCTTCCTAAAGGTTGAAGACTCAATCGATAGGACACAGTCGAGTGATTGAAGTAAGTACAAATAAAACAAAAACTTTTACCCATTCGCAATGTCAAAAATGGAAATCTATCTCACCCCTCAAGGTGAGCCCCTAACCTTGTCAAGAACATCCGGACACTTACAGACTACGGGTACAGATCGCAGATTATCAAATGATTCTAGGAAACTAAGCATGATAGACCCTTTTTGGGTTACAAGAAATCCCTTCCTAAAACCAAACCATATCCCATAAAACCCAAAACGTACGCGTCACAGTCAACTCCACGTCTAACACAGATACCCTCAAACCCCAACCTATCACAAACATATGAGCTGTAACCCCTATGGGGTTTGAGACTATAACGGAATCAGAAACAAGACTAGTATTACGATGCAGAGACTCAACTAAAGAATCAAAAATAAAAGAATGAGAAGCGCCAGAATCAAAAAGAGTTCTAACTCAATAATCAGATAAGGAAATTAAACCTTCTACTGAAATTTTCCTACCTCTGTTCGGTTTATTGGCTTCAATAGCATTCACCTGCCCTTCAGAATATCCTTCCATTTAGCCTTGTCCTTGTTTCTTCGGGTTGTCCCTAGTAAAGTGTTCCATTTCACCACAATTGAAGCAAGCGCCCTTCCTTTTTCTGCAATCCTTGTTCAGATGACTCAAACTCCCACAAGTAAAGCATTTTTCTCCTTCTTATTCTCAGTCTTTTCATCCTTCTTTTGTGTTTCCTTCTTGGGCCACACTTTCTTGTTCTGTGGTTCTTCGAGCTTCTCCTATTTCTTCTCACCTTTGGCTTCCTCATGTAACAACGCCACATCAACCAACCTTTCCTAAGTTACACCCATTGGGACATGGGACATAGCCAATCCATGTAACGGCTCGTTCAATTTTCTAGCAAACCATAAAGCTTTCTTGTGTGGAGTATCTACCAACTCCAACCCGAATCTCGCCAACTGGTTGAAATTGTTAACATATTCTTTAACAGACATGCTTCCCTGTTTGAGTGACAAAAAAAATCTCCATTTGCAAACTCTGCTCGGCTTACGAAAGAAACTTTAGCTTGAATCTTCGTCTGAAATCCCCCAAGTCTCTACCGAACGTTCAGGACTAGTAACCTCCCACCAAAAAGAAGCTTCCTCCTTCATTTGCAAAATGGCTAACTGAATATTTCTTCTATCATAGACTTCAAAGATATCAAACAAATCCTCTGTTTCCTTGAGCCAGTTCCGAGCTTTTACAAACGTCTCAGCTCCATTAAAGGTTTTTCCGCCCATAGCACGGAAATCCTTCCATATCTTTGAAAAAGCATTTACACGCGAAGGAGGAGGAACAACGGCTGCAGCTGAGGGAGGAGCGTCTGCTTGACCTACAGTAGGTGTTGTAGCCTCCAGATACCTTCGGAACCATCCCGGTATCTATATGCCCTCTGGAAGATTAAGATCCCCAAACATGCTAAAACAAAAGAAAAAGAGATTCAAAATAGAGAATCGAAAGATAGATATATGGCTCTGGGGATTATGTTTTCCAAAATAAACTTTCCTTTTGAAAATACTTCCTTTTAAAACCTTTTTGAAAATAGTTTTCAAAAACTTTTATCTAATCTGGTAACCTTCAGCTCTGATACCAAGTGTAGCACCCCATGTCCGTTAGTGTCACTCAATAAGGGAATGCATAAAGTTTCGTGACGCGTTGTAAGTAAACAGAATAAAATATTACAAGACATATTCATAAAGTAGTACTTGAAAAATTTATAACTTTATTGCAGTGGAAACATAAATAAGTTTGGCTACATCTTCAAATACAAAAACCAAGTACATAATATCAGTCTTGTACAAAAGCCATCAGAGTACATAATTTTTTAAAACCATAATCCCACTACAAAATGCCATATGTAAGAGAAACAAAGATAGCATTACTTTCAGCACTTCCAAGCACTTTAAGCGGAAAGAAATCTGAATCAAACTTTTACGTTCCCACCCAAAGAACATGGGGGGAAAGGAAGAAAAGAGGCAAAAAAAAGGGTCAGACATAAAGTCTGGCGAGTCCAGTGTCTTTCAGCATATAAACAGATAATAGTGTCCAGACAGGTAAATAAAACTGGATAAGAGATAACAGTAACAGGGAGTAGCAGGTATACATAGGTTAAAAAGAGGAAGCAGAATTATATAGACCAAGCTATGCTTCTTACTTACTTTTCATCTCTTTGCACTAATACTAGTATAACAGGATTAGGTGTTACCCTAATGTCTAAACTGAAATGGAAACAAGATAAAATGATCTCTACAGAAACAGAATGCTAGTAATGGGCCCTTACCACCTCAACAAGGACATACGGTACAGAAACAGAATGTTAGAATTAGGTGTACACTAGTGACGGGCCTTTACCACCCCAACAGACGGTACCACACAGAGACAGACATGTGTTACCACCCCAACAGAAACAGACGGTACCCCAACAGAAACAGACAGAACTAGACGTACCCTAAATTCTACCATAATCGATCGACTCCCTAATACATAAATACCCTTTGTCGGCCCCACAGTAGGGCGTATCACCCCCTAAAGTGGCAACCTACAGAAAGACATAGACCTATTTACAGATGTCACGGCATCTTAACTTCCCCAGAACAGACCGAACCATGCACGCACATGACCCGGTTGAAATGCGCATCAACACCCCTCACCATTATCAAAATGAACCTCTTATAATTAGTTCAGTAAGTGTGCCCTGACCCATACCTAGTGTTGGGTCGCTGTTTGATACCAGAAAGGGTCACTGACTAATATGGGTCCCACACAACAGATGACTCGAGTAAGTACCCCTCCTAACCTGATGTCCCCAGACTAACAGATTTTAGGTGTACGGATTTCAGATTAACTTGCTTACAGATTTCAGATTAGCATGTTTTCAGATCAGACATATAGATTAATAGGTTTACAGATTAACAGATCAGGTGTACGGATTAATAGACTTACAGATTAACATGCTTCATTTAATCTTGCATTAAGCCTACAGATTTACGAAACGGATTTATCAGATTCAGCAGGTTTAGCAGATTCTTATTCATTTGTGTCTGTTAATGCACCGACCTCTCACATTAAGTTGACTGCTTGTGGTTGCTGGATATGTCGGGCGGTTTCGGGCAGACTTCTACCATAAGCAAGACCTAACCTCGTGTGTAAGTGCAGTTATAGTTTCTACTCACAGTAAATCTAGGCGTATTCATTCTTAAACAACTACTCATGTTCATCGTAGGCCTTTCAATTATAGTATTCAGTTTCAACAGAATTCAGCAGATTATCCATTTTAACAGATTACATCTCATCAAGTTACAACAGGTTACTTAAATTTCCATTATCATGTTCTGGACAATCTTAGATTGAGCCTACAGATTTACATACCCAAATTACGGTCCTAATTCACAACATGACATTCGCCCAAGTTTTAGTCAATTTTGTACAACACAGATTGTGCCCCCAAAACCCCAGCCATGATACATAATACAAGTTATGCCAAATTATAGTCTTTGATTACAGTGTATGCCAATTACTCAAAATCCCAATTTAGGCGTGTTCATATTTAACAGTTATCCCTATTTCATTAGAGGTTCTCATGTCCTTTTCCCAAGTCATAAATCATTATGCACACTAATTCCCTTCTTCCAAGTGATAAATCATCATATATAGTATGTCCTAAATTTAAGTCTTAAATTACAACATGTACTATGCCCACAAATCCTAAGTCACATGTTCAATACACTTTATGCCCCAAATTCGTCTTTCCAACGATTCCAAATTTCGCGTGTTCGCATATTTCAGTGTTAGGCCTATTCTCGAAGGTAGCCTGGCTATAAAAATAAAAAGGGGAAAACGAGGGAGAAAAAAGAACAACAAATCAAGCATGTAACGGCAGAAATTGGTATGTAAGAACAGATTTGACAAACAGAAATAGGCATGGTCTCAGATTCAGATTTATTAACATGTCAGGATTACAATTAAATTTCATTTCTAAAAGTAACATGAACTCACCATGGTTGGATTTAAAAGAAATAGGTGTTGCAGTTGTAGATATATTCTCTTTTAATCCTAATCTGACTTGAAGAAGAAGAAGAAGAACTTATTTTAATTTAGATTTGAGCAGCATGGTGACGCCATGAATTTGTGTGTGGAGAAAACAATAAGTCTAGGGTCCCTTATATAGCATAGGATTCAACGAACCAGGCCACGAATCAATTCCATGTTCAAAATCCCAAATCTGCCCAGATCCGAATGGGTGTCGACCCCCCTCTTTGGGTGTCGACACCAGTGTCGACACTGGTGTCGACCCCAAAGACCCTGAGTCGACACAGGTGTCGACCCAACGGGTCTCGGGTCGACCCCAAATGGGGTTGGTTCCGCGTTTTGCTCTTCATGTCTTGTTGTTTGAATTATTTTGAATTTAAATTGATTTTTATTTTATATATATATACATATATTTCCCTTATATGTATACAAACTTCCAAGGTCAATAACTTTCTCATACATTATCCGTTTAATGCAAGCTTCAGGTCTATCTTAACCATTATTCCGAGACGAACGCAATGGTGCAGTCCATTTCCCTTAATTCCCAATATTTAATTAAGTATTCTTTAATTTATCATTCTAATGTTCTTTAAAATTATGGGGTGTTGCATCCAACATGATCCTCAAGTGCGTCTTGTGCTCTTCCTCATTTCGTGAGTAGACTAAAATATCATCCACAAACACAAGTACGAACCTATTCAGCTGATCTCTGAAGACCATATTCATAAAATCCACAAAATATGCTGATGCTTTAGTCAAACCAAATAGCATCACCAACCATTCTATGAACCCGGATGGTGTCCTAAAAGCAGTCTTTGCCACACTATCCTTCGCTACCCTCAGCTGGTAAAATCCCATTTCCAAATCCATTTGAGAAAACACTTTGGCTTCGTGAATTCGATCGAACAAGTTATCAATCCTTGCCAACGGATATTTGTTCTTCTTAGTCACCTTATTCAGCTCATAATAGTCCACACACAATCTTAAAGAGCCATCTTCCTTGGTTGCAAACACGACCGGTGCACCCCATTCGAATACACTCCTCCGAATAAATCCTTTTCCCAAAAGGTCACGAATTGCACCTCCAACTCTCACTGTTCCTAAGGCACCATCCGCCTAAGAGGCATAACGATTGGTCTAGCACCCTCGACCAAATCGATCCTAAACTCGATCTCATGATGCGGCGGCAACCCTTTGACCTCGTCAAAGACATCCTCATACTCATTAGTGATAAGTACAGATGGCAAGTCTTCCTAAGGAATCCCAGCGAATATAGATAGCTCTTGAAGACACCCTCTTCGCATTTACATCTAATCAACACCTTTCGCACTTCTACATCCCCGACTCTCACCTCTAGCTTCTTGCAGTTCACCCTTGCCGCATACTTCTTGAGCCAATCCATGCCTAAGATGATCCCAAACCCAGCGAAGTTAAGAACAAACCAATCACACACAAAAGAGCAACCATGACTCGACAACACTAGACCTTGGCAAATCATGCAAAGATTGGATGAACCCCCAACTGGATTAGTCACTACGAAAGGTCTATCACAAATCTCGGGTTCAAAAACAAGCGGCACAATAGCTCATTGCAAATGAATGAATGTGATGCTCCAGTATCGAACAACACACGAACTGGTACACCTCAGACAAAAAGAGTACCGTGGATGATGACACCCTTTCCCTTCTCTTCTACAGTAGGAGCTCTTGAAGAAGTTAGCACGACTTCCAAAGCATATGCCTTTACAACCTTCTTGCCCTTAGCTGATTCTGGATAGTCTTTCTTCTCATGCCTAGGCTTTCCACACTTAAAGCACTTCTTCTCAGCTTTGGGATTCTTGTAATCATTCGAGTAATGACCGTTCTATTGGCAGTTAAGGAAAACCACCTCACTCTTAGGCTTCTTTAGGTTGTCCTTTCTTTTCTTCTATTACTGCTTCCTCTTCTTATTATTACCATCCTGTTGTAGTTTTTGAACTTCTTTGGTTGCATCGACAACATTTTCTTCCCTAGGAAACAAGCTCTCATGGCAAATAGCTTTCTCCATAACCTTCTCCAATGAATCATCAAGATGATCCACCAACGACCTTCCAATATAAATGTCTAGACCCATAACAAACTTCTCGTTCTTCTGATAAGATGTATCAATGTACGAACGAGCATATTTGGACAAGGCCTCAAAGTTGGAAATGTAATCTAGCACTGGTCTGCCATTCTGCTTCAGCTCTACGAACTTCTTGAAGAGAAAGGATTTCTGAGCCATGAAAATAAATTTTGCTTCAAACATAGCCTGGAATTTCTCCCATGAAATCTCTTCCACTAAAGTCTTAAGTATCACTGAATTCCACCATTCCATGGCCCTGCCTTGCAATTTCGTTGATGCAAGCTTTCTCTTGGTTGCACCATCCAAACTAAAGTCTCCAAAGATACGAACACAAGAATCCATCCACCTCTGAACCTCTTCAGTTGGCTTAAATATTTTGAATGGTTTTCTCCTAGAGATGTATAATCGATGCATAGCATCGCAAAATCCATAACTCTAGGAAACTGGACTCCTACATCAGTCGTAGCTGCCACTAGAGCGGGCACTCTTCGCATGAATGCCTCCATCATGGCTTCAAACATGGTAGGGTAGTTTGGTTCATCCCCATTTACCCCTCCAGTATTAACTCCCCTAGCAGCGTGTCTTGTTGTTCTTCTACTCATTCTAAATATGCAATTTAGAATAACTAGCCACTTTCAAGAAAAACTGCTAAAGGAAAACAATCGCTACTACTATATATGCTAATATATATAGTAATCATCCAACTGAAATTTACAAGTACATCTCTCATACGTAATTATGTCTTTGAACTTCGGCTAAAATCATTAACCATAGCTCTAATACCAAATGTGACAGCCTTCGACAACCCCCGCACTAAACAAGAGGAATAATGCGCTGAAAGGTGTGCCAAGCAGCTATGGACGATCATCGGAGTAGGTAAACACAAGCAGAACCTGTCATAGAACTCACAACGCAAGGATAAAGTATAGTAGAAAATATACAATAGGTAATAATAGTGAAGCATCACATAACAAACTTTTAAAACTTTCACAACATCCTGAAAGACTATCCAAACATCATAAGAAATACAAAAGTTTGTACATAAGGCCTTACTACATCACTCCTAGAGCAACTCAAACAGCGGAAACAAATACTAGATAGTAATAAAACTGGTACGTAAGTCTCCAGCTCGTCTTCGCAAAGCAGCATCGTCCTCACTAATCAAATGTCACATGCTACTTAGTATGCCCATCCACAACCGGATGAACAGCCCAAGGTAATAAGAGGAAATATAAAACCTTGAGTAAGACAATAATCTTATTGAGCGATAAAACAGCTAACAAAATTCAACAATAAAGTATATGAGAATGGATAGATAAACATACTAATCTACCCACAACAACAGAGAAGAACTCTACCATATCTTCCCCACATCGGACATTGATAACCTTTACGATAAACAATCCAACCATTCATCTATGGAAGCCAGAACATCCATTCAATCATGGTAAGCACTCATAACATCCATATTATATATATCTCATGTAAAACATCCTAATCGAATTCAATATCCCTTAAGCACAAGCCCTAGAGGCCTATACCACTATCAGACAAGCACTCAAGGAACATCTCCTCTGATGTTGGACAACCGACATGAGACGGTACAAACAGAACAACCAATCATCCATGACTGACTCCGGCTATCACCGCCATTCCTGCTTTGAAACCATCGTTAGTCATATGACCGCCAACCTTGCCATATATCATGGGCTAATGTTAACTCATTTCAAGCATAAACTTCATACGCCTTTCAATGATACGTATGTATGTCCAACCTTGACAACTAGGCCTTTCAACGATACACAGGGTACTCGACCTACAACCGGTCTTTTGGGTGCCCCCATCGTACCCCTGCTTTGAGCCTGCTAGAACTTACGACAACAGTAATCTCTCGACCTTCACATCTCTAGTCCTCCAACAAGACGACTTTTCATAGCTCAAGCAATCTTCTCAAGCAACCATTATTCACCAACTCACGACCTTTGAATTCTCACCTCATTCGTTGTTCTTCACCGATCAACGAACACATTTCAACACTTCGAATCTTCCTCCTTGGATTCACTTCGAAGTCATACCATCACCAAGCCAAATTACATCACTGCGCTGCGGCTAGGGTTTGGGGGTTCCCACGAAATATATTTTTTTAGGCCCTTTTGTTCAAATCTGAGTTGTACCCAAAAAAATAAATTTTCAGAAATGACCCTGTTATGCACTATCGACTGAACCCCTCCCCCCGGGATGCTCGACCGACCCGATAGCTTAACCGTACCCTGCTCGACCGACCCTATTCGATCGACCCTCATCAATGATCGACCATCATCAGTGATCGACCCTCATCAGTGATTGACCCTCATCAGTGACCGACACTCATCAGTTACTGACACTCATCACCGAGCCTCATAAGTGACCAACCCTCATCTGTAGTTGACACTCACCAGTGACCGACCCTCATCAGTGTCCGACCTTGGTCCAATCTCCCCATACACGAATGACCGATAGGAAGTCCGACCCATCCCGTTTCTTCTCCTCCAAAAAATATTTTCATGCTTCGACTGACCCACACCAAGTTTGACCCAAAACCGTCATCCTCCAATGCAACTCCAATTTCGATCAAAACTTCGCCAAAATGATTCGTTCGACTAAACCAGCTCATCCAATCATCCAATATGACCACAAAAGTGATATGAAGTCAACAATAACACCAATATTGCAATTCCATCAATAATCATGTAAAATCCACCAAAATCACCATAAGTGTACATATAAACAAAATCAAGGATTTAACTTGCACATTCATATGAAATATCATAGAAATTACTTATTTAAACTTGATAAATCAGACCATAAGGTAATTTACATGGAAATGGACTTACCAATGCATAGATTTATGAAATAACTCTTGAACTTGATGAAAAACATGAATAAACACTCATATGCTTTATTGAATCCACGTGAGAGATGAATATCACTCACCGATTCTCCCAATCAAGAAAAAATCAATGAAATAGGAATACGAACAGTAAGCACCTCACACCAAATACCTTGATCCAATGAATCCATGCATCAATTGACGTAGACTTAGCCTTAGATGGTGTAGATCTTCAATTTCCCTCCTTGGATTTTGATTTCTATTGGTGGAAAGGTGTCAGAGGAAGGAGGAGCTGAAGGCACCAAATGAGAGAATGGAAAACTAAAACCATTTCCCATATCCCTTACACCCTATTTATAGTTCCCACCTTCCCACTAATGGGCCTCCCCCAATTTAGCCCATTATACTCCCAAAACCTGGACAACCAACTGAAAAACCTTAAAAAGCGATTCCTCTCAAACCGCTAAGCCAAAACTTTAATGTAACCACTCTACGGAAAGACAATCATCATTTCCTTTCCAATGGCATAGGTCTCACCATCTGATTCGACCTAAGTCAAAAGTTATGCCCTATACAATACTGACAGGGGGGAAATGATCACAAAAAAAATTTGGTAAAAATTATGGACATGTCTCACATCCCCATAAGCAACATATCAAAATTTGAGAATGGTCTAACCCTCAGGGAATAAAATAAAAATATTTTACGATCTTCCGATACGTAAAATGCAGGCTGTTACAGGAAGGGGAGGCACGTGTCTTCCTGGGACGTGGAGGGTACTCCTAGTAGTCCTCTGTGCAGTGGCAGCTTTAAGCTGTGCTCGCGGAGGTTAGGTCTGCGCGTTACTACCCAGTGAGTATACCTTGATTGCCATGACATTGGGCAGTCAGAAGGTTGCAGGATGGCATAGATGATTCGACAAATCTTGTGCCTTATGACTAGGCAGGTTACGACCATCTCATCTATTTTACTTAGGTGTGTCTAACCATCTGATTGATTGTAATCGTTGGGCACCGGTCATTGATAGTTAGTGTGATGCAAAAAGGCAGAGAGCTAAACCATAAGACCATTGACCTTTTACTATCGAGGCTTTGGTTGCCGAACACACCGATTTGGTTGTAGATTGTTTGTTAGGGGCACGTCACTAGCTCTTATATTTGTTTGTCTTTCACTAGTCGAAGGAGGGGTCGGGTTGGACCATAGCCATCATGAAAATGTATAACATTCGATCTGTGTATACAAATATCTGAAAAGGCTCCAGACCGAGTTCCGTGTATCTAATATAGCGATGTTACGGAACTCGGTGCATAGTAGATAATACGTGCGGATACATGCATACCGTTTCTAGATGGTCTATCATCGAGGTTAAGGCATCAATTACGATTGACGATTCGTGTGTGAGAAAGTCTAGATACATGCATGTCTACTTCGGGTGGGGTATCATAGACTCTAGGGCATTACTCTATGATGAAATCTGATTCGATCGAATGATTCGAAGGGGGCGGTCTGTACGCTACATGGCGTTGGTGAGTTTATGCAGAACATAGCATTATTATATTGGGATTCGTACATCACTCCAATGTAGGATGAGGGACTGTGTATGTTTCTGTGGCGTTACGACGGAAACCGTGTGAGTGGGGTACCATGGGGTGTACCTTAATATTGGGGGTAGCTACATATATATTGTATTAGGTTAATCTACTGGGGAGTAGATGGGTAAGACGTGTGTGTAAGCCTTAAGTGCTATAAACACAAGTAACCTAATAAATAAGAAAATGTAACTGAAAGGTATATGTATATTTATCCAGAGTTTGTAGTTTAAATTCAGTCACCAGAACTTGTGTTCTGACCCCCTCCTCATAACATACTCACATGTTAGATTTCTGCAGAGATATGATAGCTTTGAACATTGGTTAGGCAATATTATTATCTAGGTAAGGCTATATTTGCTTATATTATATTTTCTTCCATTTCGTTGTGAGATATTTTCTGAGCTTTGATTTGTTTATTATCTCTGTCTTTCCTGCAGGATGTCAGACAAATCAACACGGGTTTCAGTATATTAGAATTTTGATAAAAAATCAGTCTATCGGAATTCGGGTTTTTACATCTGGTATCAGAGCCTAGGTTTAGGATTCCTGTATAGATAGTGAGTGAACGTATTTGAATTTTTAAAATATACATATATTATATATATGCCTAAATAGAAAGAGCGGAATATGGTAAGAGTTGTGATATCTGTTTTGTACACTAAAGGAATGAACATGGAAATCTGAGACCCTTAGGTAATTTGAGTAGGAATTGTATGGAAGAAAGGTGAATCCTATATGTTAGTATTTTAGGTTATTTGGTTTGGCAATAAAACCATATAAATTGGAAAAGGCTAAAAAGAGAAATATGAATTAGGAATATATATATATGTATATATATTTATATATATATATATATTTGAGAGAGTTGGCTTTGTGGGAGTGTCTAGGAAAGCCTAGGTATGTTGGAAACCCATTTGAGTCTAACCTTATTGTTAACTTTCAAGAACTTGAAATTGCAAAAGCTTTTGGAAGATGGTTTATGGTTTTTCTAGTTTTTATCTTAAAAGTTACAGTTTTTAAATATGTAACGAACTTGAAAAGTACATATTGATTTTTGAAGTAAAATGTGGTATATTTTGGAAATAGTGATTTCTTATGAGAAAATTTTCTAAAATAAAATCCCCTCAGCAAAAGGTGCACATTATAGAGCATGTATAGCTCGCTAGTTTTCAAGTTATATGGTATGAAAGGATTAAAAAGTCAAATATAGAAAATGCAGCATTTTGTTGAAAACTAAAATTTTCAGTAAAGAAAGTTTTGAAATCTCTATTCTTTTGGCAATCATTTTTACATAAATTTTTTTTGGGTAGACAAAATAAGTTGTAGAAATTAAGAATAGAGTAGGTGTTTGCGGCTAGCTGTAAGTAAGAATAACTGTAAACCATATTAAGAAATAGATGTCCTTGTCTACTCCAATTTTTATGGTTTGAAAATTAAATTTGTTTTTGCATATTTATGAGATGACATGTTTTTACAGCTTGGCAAAAATAAGTTTTCACGAGGAAAATAAAGTTTTGACACTTTTTGGAAGAAAAATGGAATGAGAAGGCCAGGCTGCGTTTTTTTAATTCGTGGTATAGGTAAGGATTAGTACATAGGGAAGACGGAAAAAGTTTTGAGGCTAAGAAGTAAGTAGCGAGAATCATCTTGGAATAATGATAAGTTCCCGTTGAATGTGTAAGCATTGAAAAGTCTAGGGTGTTGCTCGTAAATGACTATTAGTACACAGTGGTGACTACAAGATAGTGAAGGGCAAGTAAGTGTTTAGATCCAGTTGCTAACTTTCCTATTAAGGGTAAAACCCGTTATTACATTTCTGTTTGGATCGTTCTATTATTTTGCTCACGTTGGGTAGTAGGGTAACACCTAAACCTGTCATTAATCCCATGGTTTGAACTTTTCTGTCTGAGGGGGGACATAGCCCTGAGATTCTTGGCCCTTAGTAGTAGCTGTGTAGAGCGTCTGTTTTCCTGTTTAGTTGGAAGACTAGAAGGCTTATTTGAAACTAAACTTAGATCAGAGGACTAAGTTAAATAAGCTAAGAAATAGTAATGGCATAACTAAAAAGGAAACAACAAATTCAATAAAGCAACAAACATGACAGTTAAAGAAAATCTGTAACAAAGAAAGTTTTCTTATATGGGCTGTGCTAGGATAGGAAAATAGGGAATCTTTATATAATAGTTATATAAAATCAAAGTATGGATATAAAAGGTGACTAAAAAAACAGAGGATGTGAAGCTTTCCGTTTTCTACCTTTTTGTAACATAAAAAACCTAATTTAGAAAATTAGATTTTTCTAAAATTTGTATAAAATAAAGCTGCTTGGTAGGTTTTGGATGCAAAAATTGGATGAACTACGCTCTTGCTTAGTAAGAGTGTGGGAAATTTTGGATGTATAGCATTTTGATTTTCAAATATTGCATTCATATAGAAATTGCCAGTATATTTAAGATGTGTGCTTCATGTTTCCAAAGAGATTTTCAAGAAAATTTGCATTCGTATATGAGGTATCGCTTAGGCGTTCATTTTATTCATATATTATTACATTGGATTACACTTTCCACTAGTGCACAAATGGTTACAAAACTGGATGCACACATGATGGTTGTGAATTATGTGTGGAATTACTTAATTTTACCCTTACCAAATTTCGGGGACGAAATTTACTAAGGGTATGAGAATGTAACACCCTGCATTTTTAATTAAATGATAAAATAAAATTTGAAGAGCTTCCTGAATTAGGTCACGGGATTAGCATCATTACGATCGTGGCAATTTTCTGGTCATTTAGACTTATGGATTGCAAAAAACAGATTTAAGATGAAAGGGATACCTTTAAATGAAATATTACAACAAACATGAAAAGGAGGTATAAGAAAACGAACAATGACCACCATTGTTTTTAGCCTTGTTAACAAAAGCCTATGTAGTCCAGTTGGTAAGAGCATGTGACTTTCATGAGAGCGGCGCAAGTTCGATTTCCGCGGGCGCCATATTTTTATTTTAGAGGAATGGTTAAAATAATACATGTTCTAAGGAGAAAATATGTATAAACGCACATATAAAAAAATTGTACATATAAGGAAGTACAAAAATATTTGTATACATACATATGTAAATATATGCATATATATGTGTGTGTATGTGCAAATATATATATATATATATATATAAGAGAAGTTCAAAATGAAATTGCAATCAATGAAATATGTGAGAATTAAATGATGGCATGACGCCGTTTGAATTTTGAAAATGAAATAAAAGTTGCGCATATATATACATGTAAATGGGCATTGGAGTTTTGTATGCATATAATGAGTTTATATGTAAACATAATATATAAATAATTCCAGAAATTCAAACGAATGAAGTGGGAAAGAAAAGAGGGAACCTGGACCCATATGGGTCGACCCAAGTTATGCCTGGGTCAACCTATGGGTCGACCCAAGGGGGCTAGGTTGACCCTGGGGTCGACCGAACGGGGTATGTCGGTCGACCCGCCCCTGATCTAGGCAGGTTCATTCAGCAAATTTAGACTGTTTTCAAACCACATTCGTTGCTACTTAGCGCTGCATGTACAAGATCATATCCACTTTCTTGAACACCTATAAATAGGCTAGCAGAGCCTAGCCTAAATCTCATATTTTCTGTGAAGCTGTCTAGACTCTGGCTTTTTCATTCCTACTCAAATGTCTTCAGAAAATAGAATAATTAGTCTTAGGAAATTCTGATTCTAGATCTGGAGGAAAAGAATGCATATTTACAAATGGGTGTTTGGAATTCTGATCGAAGTTAGGTAAATTTTGGATCTGGTTAATTTAGATTTGTCTTCTTTTTCCTCTTTTTTTTCAGTCTAAGAATTGTCAAGTCATAGTTATTTAGATTCTAGATTCAGTTACGAGAGCCATGGAATGTTAGGTCTATGCCAGATTCATGAATTGGAAAGCAATAACGTGAGTGGATTTAAGTTATACCTTTTGATAACGGTATATCTATCATTTGGCATTCCGCGTTAATATGTATAATTAATCTGCTGAAATGTTTAACCTGCTGTAATCTACTGAAATGATTAATCTGTTGAAATGTAATCCTACTGAAATGTTTAATCTGCTGAAATGATTAACCTGCTGAAATCTATTGAAATTAGTATAGTTATAATTAAAATTGAATAGTATCCTTTGTATAAATGATGAAACTTCTACAATACTGTAATCTTGAAACCTAAATTAAGAATATTTCCACTATATAAAGCCTGTATCCGCTAATCATCTGTCTGAGTTGGAATTTACTGCAAATGTTGTAATTATGGAGTTTACAATGAATATAAATATTTTTAAGAATATTATTATGCCAAAAGATTGTATATAGAATAACAGTTAAATTTGGAAGAATGAATATGCCTAAATTTACAGTAAACAGAAAATTGTAACTGCACCTAGACACGAGGTTAAATTCAACTTGTGGTAGAAGTCTGCCCGGAACCACCCGACAACTCCAGCATCCACAAGTGGTTAATTTAATGTGAGGGGTTTGGTACGTAAACATACATATAATGGTGCTAAGACATAAGGTTAAGATCAACTTGTGGTAGAAGTCTGCCTGGAATCGCCCGACATATCTAGCATCCACAAGTGGTCAACTTAATGTGAGGTGTCTGTTGCATTAACATATATACGTATATAACTGGAAAGAATTAAATGGCAATAATTGTAATTAATGGAAATGATTGAATCCTATAACAGTAAAAGAATTAGAATGAACGGGGAATGATAATCACCTATTATGAATAAACCTAAAGGGGAATAGGAAAGATAATAGGTAGGCTTGTCCTAAGGACAAGTGGAAATTATAACTTAGTTTATAATAAACGATAGAGAAACTGAGATAACTTATGTAATCAGATAAGTTGTACTTAATTATAAATTAAGTAATCTGTAAATTCGAAAACCTGAAACTTGCTGTTTGTAATAAGTACGGAAAAGAAGGGAAAATTAAATGCCATAAGTTGTACTTGATTATAAATTAAGTGATCTGTAAACCTGAGAATCTGAAACTTCCTGATAAGAAGAACATGTTATCTGAAAACCTGAGAATCTAAAATCTGCTGATAAGAATAACATATTAAAGGCTTAATAATGAAATTAAATGGGGTAAGTTATATAACTAAAATTAATAAGCAAGAAGAACTTGGTAACTTGAATAAGAAGTTAATATGATTTGAAATAACAATTTAACTAGAAATCTAATAAGGTAGAGCAAGCGCGTAATTAAACGTTTGGACATAGGCCGAATAACACGTTAACATGATGAGCTTGGACCACTCCGTACGTATGAAAGTGAAGAACCCAACGGGGTAGATCATCGTGGTGTCATGGGACACGAGGGGAGCACACATCCATCTGATTATTCTGCTTGTTCTACTTGTTGTTATGCTAATATTCTGCTGGCTCCGAAGGACTGGAAGGGGAAGCACCGGCTTCCTGCGACGTGGAGGGTACTCCTAGTAGTCCTCTCTGCGGTGGCAGTGTTTAGGCTGTGCTCGCAGAGGTTAGGTCTGCGCGTTACTACCTAGTGAGTATACCTTGATTGCCACAATAGTCGGCAGTCAGAAGGCTGTAGGGTGGCGTAGGTGATTCAATGAATCTGGTGCCTTGTGACTAGGTGGGTTACGACCATGTCATCCGTTTGCCTTAGTCGGGTCTAACCTTCTGATTGATAGTAATGGTCGGACACCGTTCATTGACAGTCAGCGTGACGCGGAAAGGCAGAGAGCTAAATCAAAAGACCATTGATGTTTTACTATCAAGGCTTTGGTTGCAGGATATGCCAATTTGGACATAGATTGTTTGTTACGGGCACATCACTAGCTCTTATATATGTTTTCCTTTCACTAGTTGAGGGAGAGGTCGGGTGGGACCATAGCCATCGTGAAAACGTACACCATAGCATCATTGTATACAAATATCTGAAAAGGCTCCCGACTGAGTTCCGTGTATTTGATATTGCCCTATTACGGATCTTGGTGCACAGTAGATAATAAGTGTGGATACATGCATACCATTTTCGGATGGTGTATCGTCGAGGTTGAGGCATTGAGTATGATTAACGATACGTACGTGAGAAAGTCTAGATACATGCATGTCTTCTCTAAGTGGTGTATCATAGACTCTAGAGCATTACTCTGTGATGGAATCTGATTCGATCGAATGATTCGAAGAGGGAGGTCTATACTTCTACGTAGTATGGCGATGGCTGGCGGATCTATGCAGAACATAGCGTTATTATATTGGGATCCGTGCATCGCTCCAATATAGGATGAGGGACTGAAAATGTTTCTGTTGTGTTACGACGGAGACCATGCGAGTGGGATACAATGGAGTGTACCTTAATATTGGGGGTAACTACATATATATATATATATATATATATATATATATATATATATTGTATTAGGTTAATCTACCGGGAGTAGATGCGTACGACGTGTGTGTAAGCCTTGAGTGCTATAAACACAAGTAACCTAATAAATAAGAAAATGTAATTGAATGGTATATGTAGGGTTATCCAGAATGTGTAGTCTAAATTCAGTCACTAGAACTTGTGTTCTGACCCCCTCCTCATAACATACTTGTAGGTTAGATTTGTGGCAGAGATATAATAGCTTTGGACACTAGTTAGGCAGTATTATTATCGGGATAAGGCTATATTTGGTTGTATTATATTTTATTCCATTTCGTTATGAGTTGTTTTCTAAGCTCTGGTATTTTTATTATCTCTGTCTTTTATACACGATACCAGAAAAATCAACATGGGTTTCGATAGATTAGAATTTTAAAAAACATTTGGTCTGTCAGAATTCGGGTTGTTACACTTGAAAATAAAAGACGATGATGCGTGTACTCATCACCGAATTCATTTCTAGAGACAAAAGGGGAGTTTACATTTACTTCCTTAAATCATATGAAAACAATTCCTATATGAAACTACTTTTATAGTGTGTGTGTGTGTGTGTGTGTATGCACATATATTATTTCAAAACCATTTTCTAATCAATACTTCAAAAGTTCCTGAATTTAAGTTATCAATTCGTTATTTAAATTCGTTTTATTTCATTATCAACTAATTTACAATAATTCATTTTCTTAAAACCATTCAATAGTTAATACTTTAGATATATTGACTAATCAAGAAGTAAACGACGATAATCAATGATTATCATAACCAAATCAATCACCGAAATCAAGTCAATAGATTTTCAAAATAATTTCTTATATATACATATATAATATATCTAAAACAATATTATGTTGATCTGTCCCATTCAAGTGTTTAGAAACCCCTATCGATGCCTTGGCATCCCAAGTACCGACCCGTATTCGTAAATACTCAATGAAATAAATTAACACAATATAAAACGGTTTTTATCGAAAGTACAAGTACACTTTCTTATATACAGTCAAACTTATTCAAGGGTATTTCTACCTAATCTCTAATAAGTCAACCCCAAATAGAGCCAAGGTTATCGTTAAACCAAACTCTGATACCAACTATAACAACCCGCACTTATGACCGTTTAAGTCAATAATAAACCATACAGTCGACCCAAATGGTCTAAAATGCTGATAGCTATTAGGGAAAGTATGAGAAAAGAAAGAAAGAATATAAACAATCACAGAATCTCACAATGGAAGGACAAAATATAATAAATAAATAACAATTCGTGAAGCTATTAAAACATACATTTGATTATGCTTTTCAACAATTATCATAGTTATACATACCAAACATAATTCAATAATGCAGCGGAATAGAAATGATGTAGTGGGAAAATATAGTAGATAACATATCGAACCAAGTCTTCATCCTCCAATAATATGTGGTCTTCGCCAACTGAAAAACTTAGGCTGACCCGAGTACAAATAAAAATACAAAAATACTCGGATCAGAACTAAAATATCCTCATATCAGTCAAACTAAAACTAGGTAATAATATGAGTGTCACGACATCAGAGATGCTTACTGTAACTCACATCTCCTATCCAAGGTTGTTCGAGTGTGCAATAACTTAAGAGATGTCAGGAGAAATTCCATCTCTTAAGGATCCGTCAAAATAAATACTATATAATATGATACATTGTATACAATAATGTCTATCAGTAAAGTAAATACCAAAATAGCATAGACGGGATTACCATTATTATTCTTACACCATTTATCTATTCCCGTAGTTTATACAGTACCGTAAGCCCCTCCGAACCGGTAGGATACTCAACGAGCACTCCATAGGTAATGATACGACTCAAACTCGTAGTGGGCTCGTATATAGCATGTGAAGATGCACAATGAGAAATGCCAGGGTGGATACCATATTTGTAGAGTCGGACTAGTGGTAACGCATAACAACTACTATCGCCCACCTTGAGACATACTCCCATAATCAAAATCGAAGGGTAGCCACCAATCACATCACAAAAGTAATAGAAGAATATCGATGAAGTATGCTAGATAGGAGGAATGACTTCACTTGGCCTCAGCATAGCTCCCAATTTAGTTACATCAAGCTGACTCATGGAAGTGAGGGTCAGATTAATATCTCATATCAAAATCCTCCTGTTAACCCAAGGCATTTGACCGTATATAAAAAGCACATGAACTTATGAATAAATAGCGTGTAAATATGCATAGATCGAAAAAATGATAGATCAGCTAAAGGTTGGATCAGAAAAGGCTCTAGATCGGATGTAGAAGTGCAAAAAGCATGGATCGTGTGCATCAAAACAGGCACAAACATGTGGGTCGCGCCAGTACAAAACAAGGATCAGATCATGCATGAAACATGGATCGAGCCGGTTATATATTGACCACCTACCTATGGATCGTTCATAATTGGATCGTGTATAAGCTAAAGTGCATGGATCATGTATGTAAGCACATGGATCGTTTGAATAGATCAGTGGCCATTGGGTCGGTTCATAGCACGTGGGCATGGATTGCTTGCATATGTGATGGAATCCTAACCTTGGATAGCCAAAGCGACGGATTGGCAGGAAACTGTGGAATGCACATGGCATAAGTTCATGGATCGGTTAGAAGCCATGGATCAAATGATGTGCGTGGATCAGCACAAAAACATAGAGTGCACATGATGGGAATTAAGATTGGACCATGTGCACACGTGAGGGATCGCCCAAAATACATGAAGTGTGGATCATTCAAAGCATGGTGGATCTCCGGTTATGTTAATGGATCGCCAACCGATCTATATGGATCGTGTACACCATAACATAAGCTTCCAAGCACTCCAATCTTCGCCTATAAATACTAGACCACCTCACACATAAAGGAGGTTAGATCTCATCCTCCTGAAGGGCTGCCATTATTGATCTCAAGCTTCTCGTACATCACTCAAGCTTCTTTAATATCATTCAAGCTTCTCAAACATCATTCTTCCCCACAATTCACTGAACCTGTTTATCGAACTCGATTATTGAAGATCAAGTCTGATAATTATCGCTACTCCTGGGATTTGAGTGTTTCTGCCCTGGATATTATAGAATTATCAGAGAACAGTTGTAAATTATTGAGAAAAGTAGTAAATCGAGATCAAACCAGTAACTTGTAATGGAGAAATTAATGAAGTGTGCATTCAAAGTGGACGTATTCCAAAATAGAGGTTGAACCATTATAAATCCTTTGTTCTTCTTTACTTTTCTGCTTTTAATCTGGTTTTCCACAATTTAAAGGTGTTTCTACACCTCTCTGAATGTCAGCATCGTTTTTCAGTTAACATTTTGGCACCCACCGTGGGGCCCGAACCCACAACCATAAGGTTAAGAGCCTTGATCTGGAAATTATAAAGCCTGTTCTTTTACGATAGATCCACAAGGTCTAAAAATCAGGCCCGTTGAAAGGATTTTTGTGAAGACTAGAAAGTTATCTGATATTATGGCACCTTCGAAGAAGAATAGTAAATCCCAAGAGTTTCTGGAAACACTGTTGATGATGCTACCGCCACTCCTCAAACTCCATGAGGTGGTGTAACCCGAGGAGAGTTCGACGTTGTTGTAGCGAATTTGAATCGGCAAACTGAAACTTCGAATAAAGCTTTGATGGATAAGCCGGATGCTCTCTTAGCTGCTTAAGCCAATCCGACAAATCGTAGAGTTAAAATTCACTTGGAAGAGAATGCACATTCCTTTGCTTCAGATCGCAATCGTGATTACTATATAGAGGAATTGGATGATTCAGATAAAATGTCGTCGTCAAGCAGCAGGAATGGTGTTGATGTTGAGGACTCCAAGGCAAATGATAATGTGTTTAAGCAATCCTGGTCAAGATAGAATCATTCCGGAAAGCATACTTCTCAAAAAGTTGCAAGTCCCACCAAAGGGGGCCCTCCCAAAGCTGGAGGTACAGGGCTCGGTTCTCTAACCATGATCGCTTGCCTAGACAAGCATGCGGTAAAAGGGATAGTGTCCGCCCCGTGGAACGAAGCGACGATGAGGAGAACGTTTTGGAAATGATCAAGAAGATCATAAAGGAAAGTTTGACTAGAAATGAAGATGAAAGGGAGTGGGACTTTAGTCCTAGCAAAACTCCTTTTACAGAAAGGATTCGAAAGGCTGAATTTTCAAGAAGTTCGTCCCTCCAACCATGCCTGCATATAATGGAATTACTGATCCTAATCTATTTCTATACAAGTATGAATGGAATATGAATGGTGCGAGGGCGACAGATGAGATGAAAGGTCTTTACTTCCCCATTTATCTGGAAGGAGTAGCATCGATATGGTTTGCCAAGCTGCCACCAAAGTCTGTAGACCAATTCTCCTTTTTGATAAGGAATATCAGGGAACAATTCAGATTGTATAATTCAAAAGCTGAAGACATTATGTCACTGTTAGGATTGGAATAGAATCCAGTAGAATCACTGAAGGCTTTTCTTAGTCGTTTCAATATGGTTGTGACATAGGTGGGAAATACAGAGCCCTGGACGATATTCACTAGTTCGAGATTTGGATAAGAAGGCCGAGTTTGGGAAATGGGTAAAGATGAAGTAGTCTAACACACTCGAGAAGTTCTATAAAAAGGCGGAAGAGTTCATTAAGTTGGAAGAAGATCCTTCTACCACCAAGAATGTCGCTGCAAGTGATATGGTGGAGGATAAGAAAGATGATGATGCTCAAGGCAATAAGAAGAACTCTGGGTGTAGAAAAGGGAAAATGACGGAAAAGATTAGAAGAATAACAAAAGATTTCGCTTTTTAAAAACCGCAGAGTTGACCCCTTTAAATGATACCCCAGAGAATATCTACTTTTCCACCAAGGATGCGGGACATTATCCAACTCCATGACCGCAAAGAGTGGGAGATAGGGAAGTAAGATCTGGAAGATTCTATTGTTTCCACAACCAGCCTGGTCACAACACAAATGAATGTAAACATTTGAAGAGCTTGATTGAAGAGTTTATTAGGAAGAATAAGCTGCAACAATATGTAAGAAAATCGCAAGCTATAGATTCCCCAACACCTCAGGGGAAAAGTAAGCCAGTCAATCAACCTAGACCTAGTGATAGAGCTTGGCGCAGAATAATATGAGGCAGTTGATCAATACCATATATGGTGGACCTCATCCAGTGGATAAGAGTTTGGGGGAAATAGTGCGGTATGCTAATGCTTTGAAGCACACTCCAAAGGAAGAGAAATGCTTGATTCTTGGTAACACCATTCCCATCCAACAGTAGAAAATTTCCAATGATGACATTGTGTTTAACGAGAAAGATGCGGAAGGCGTGGTAGCTCCAACACTTGATCAAATGGTGGTTACAGCAAGAATAGGTCTAGCTATGGTCAAAAGAGTGCTAGTGGATTGCGGTGCCTCTGTCAATGTCCTTTTTTGAAAGACATGCAACTTGATGAATCTCTCAACAACCGACGTGCAAGCCTATCAGATGGATATCCAAGGGTTCATAGGCAAATCAAAGCAACCGTTTGGAACAATTAACTTGCTTGTAGAGTTAGGAGAAGGAGAGAGGAAGGCTATTTTGAAGCAAATCTTCATACTTGTAAATGAAGTTTCTGCTTATAATGCATTCCTAGGTACACCTACTTTCGCGGATTTTAGAATTTCACTTGCACCATGGTGTTTGACTATGAAATTTCCCATTAGAAAAAGGCGTTGATGTTGTAAATGGAGATCAAAAAGCTGCTAGGGAATGCTACTTTACTAAATTGATCGAAGCTAAGAAGAAGGATAAGTGGAAAAATGTGGAGGGCCCTCTTCGCATTCACCAACATATTTTGTAGCAGCTCAAGCACATCCCCTGCATTAGAGAGGATAGTGGGGCTCAGAAAGAAATGGATCCTCAAAAAACAGTGCAGTGGATAATCGAGTGGTGCAAGCTGAGATCACGACACCTATTGTAGTCCATCCAAAAGATCATGATCGAGTCTTGAATATCGGATCTCATTTGGGCCAGCAGTTGCAAAAGGAGTTAGTTGTTTCCCTTAAAGCTAATTTGGATGTATTCGCCTGGTGTCATGCTGATATGTGTGGCGTATCTCCTGAAGTGGAAGTTCATGCATTGAACATTGACACTCATGTCTCACCTGTAAAGTAAAAAAGGAGAATCCAAGGCCCCATATGATTGATGTATCTCAAAAAAGAAGTAGATAGATTGATGGAAAATTTCTTCATTAGAGAGTCAACATATCCAGATCGGGTGTCCAATCCCGTTCTAGTAAAGAAACCCAATGGCAATTGGCATATATGCATTGATTATTTGGATCTCAATAAGCATGCCCTACAGATATCTTCCCATTGCCCAGAACAGATCAGTTGGTAGATTCGACAGTGGAACACAAGTTGCTATCGTTTATGGATGCTTATTCGGGTTGAAATAAGGTAATGATGTACGAGCCGGATCAAGAGAATACAAGCTTCGTAGCAGATGTGGGTTTGTACTACTATAAACTCATTCCATTCAGCTTGAAGAACGCAGAAGCAACTTAACAGCGACTTGTCAATGCAATGTTTTAAGTCAAAATTGGCAAGACTATGGAAGTTTATGTTGACGACATGCTGGTTAAATTGAAGAAGAAGGCCGGTCACATAGAGAATCTAGCTGAAATGTTTGATATTTCGAGAAGATATGGAATGAAGCTGAATCCACTCAAGTGTTCATTTGGAGTTGCATCCGGGAAATTTCTAGGGTTCTTGGTGAATGCCAGGAGCATTGAAGCTAACCCTACTTAGATTTCAGCACTGAGAGAGGTGCGGGCTCTTTGAACCAAGAAGAAGCTTCAAAGTCTTAATAGGAAGGTTGTTGCATTAAGTCGCTTCATCTCGAAAGCAATCGATAGGTGTATTATGTTTTTGATGCATTGAAAAAGGGAAAGAATTGGCAGACGTCCTTCGAGGAGCTAATCAAACACATAGAGACTTCCCTGATGCTTTTAAGTCCCAATGATGGAGAAGATTTGTTTCTATATTTGGCAGTTTCGTCCCATGCTTTTGGTCATGGCATGGTGCGAGAGGATTCGATGATTCAGTGGCCAGTGTCTACTTGTCACCTCAAAGAAGCTCTTGCCATATTTTTAAGCTCATTCCATCAAAGTGCATACGGATCAACCGCTAAAGGAAGTCTGGTTCAATAGTCAATACTTTAGATATATTGATTAATTAAAGAATAAACGATGATTATCATCTCCAAATCAACCAACGAAATCAAGGAAATAGATTTTCAAAATAATTTCTTATATATACATATATATGTTATGTATCTATAACAACATTATGTCGATCTGTCCCATTCGAGTGTTTATAAACCCCTATCAATGCCTTGGCGTCCCTAGTACCGACCAGTATTCATAAATACTCAACAGAACAAATTAACACAATACAAAACCATTTTTATCGAAATTACAAGTACGCTCTCTTATATACACTCAAACTCATTCTAGGGTATTTCTACCCAATCCCTAATGAGTCAACTCCAAATAGTGCCAAGGTTATCGCTAAACCAAAGCTCTGATACCAATTGTAACAACCTACATTTTTGAATGTTTAAGACAATAATAATCCATACAGGTCTACCCTAACAGTCTAAAATACACATAGTTATGGGGTAAATATGAGAAAAGAAAGAAAGAATATAAAAATCACAGAATCTCAAAGTGGAAGGACAAAATATAATAAATAAATAAATAAATAACAATTCATTAAGTTGTTAAAACAAACATTTGATTATGTTTTACAACAATTATCAGAGTTATACATACCAAACATAATACAATAATGCGCGGACCAGAAATTATGTAGCAGGAAAATATAGTAGATAATAAACCAAACCCTGTCTTCATCCTCCAATAATATGTAGTATTCGCTAATTGAAAAACTCAGGCTGACCCAAGTATAAATGAAAATACAAAAATATTAGGATCAAACTAAAATATGCTCATATCAGTCAAACCTAATCCAAGTAAAAATATGAGTGTCACGATATCATATATGTTTACGGTAACTCACATCTCCTATCCAAGCTTGTTCGAGAGTGCAATAACTTAAGAGATGTTATGGGAAATTCCATCTCATAAGGATCCGTCAAAATAAATACTATATAATATAATACATTGTATACAATAGAGTCTATCAATAAAGTAAATATCAAAATAGCATAGGCGGGATTACCATTATTATTCTTACGCCCTTCATCTATTCCCGTAGTTTATACAGTACTATAAGCCCCTCCGAACCGTCAGAATACTCAAGGAGCACTCCATAGGTACGGTACAACTCAAACTTGTAGTGGGATCGTATATGGAATGTGACAAGGCAGAATGAGAAATGTTAGGGTGGATATACCATTTGTATAGCCGGTCTGGTGGTAACGCATAGCACCTACTACCGCTACCTCGAGACATACTCCCATAATCAAAATTGAAGGGTAGCCACCAATCACATCACAAAAGAAATAGAAGGGTATCAATGAAAGTATGCTAGATAGGAGGAATGACTTCACTTGGCCTCACCATAGCTCCCAATTCAGTCACATCAAGCTGACTCACGGGAGTCAGGGTCACGCTAATACCTTGTATTAGAATCATCTTGTTAACCCAAGGCATTCTACCGTATATAGAAAAGCACATGAACTTGTGAATAGATCACGTGTAAATATGCATAGATCGAAAAAATGTTAGATCGGCTAAAGGTTGGATTGGAAAAGGCTCTAGATCGGATGTAGAAGTGCAAAAATCATAGATCATGTGGATCAAAATGTGGCACAAACATATGGATTGCATCAGTACAGAAAAAGGATCATATTGCACATGAAACATGGATCGAGACGGTTATATATTGACCACCTTCCTTTGGATCATTCATAATTGGATCATTTATAAGCTAAAGTGCATGGATTATATATGTATGCGCATGGATCATTTGAATGGAATAGTGGCCATTGGGTCAGTTCATAGCACGTGGACATGGATTGCTCGCATATGTGATGGAATCCTAACCTTGGATGGCCAAAGCAATGGATCTGCGAGAAACCGTGGAACGTGCATGACAGAAGTGCACAGATCAGTTAAAAGCCATGGATTAGATCACGTGCATGGATCAACACAAAAACATAGAGCGTAGACAATGGGAATTAAGATTGGATCGTGTGCACACATGAGGGATCATCCAAAATCCATGAGGCATGGATCCTTCAAAGCATGCTGGATTGCCAATTATATTGATGGATCTTCGGCCGATCTATATGGATCGTGCACAACATAAGCTTCCAAGCACTCCAATCACTGCTTATAAATACTAGACCACCACACATATAAAGGAGGTTAGATTTTCTCCTCCCGAAGGGCTGCCATTATTGATCTCAAGCTTCCCCAACATCATTCAGGCTTGTACAATATCATTCAATCTTCTCAAACATCATTCTTCTCCTGAATTCACCGAACCTCTTCATCGAGCTCGATAATTTAAGATCAAGTCCGATAATTATCGGTACTCGTGGGATTTGAGTGTTTCTACTCTGAGTATTAGAGAATTATTAGAGAATCGTTGTAAATCATCGAGAAGAATAGTAAATCGAGATCAAACTTGTAATGGATAAATTAATGAAGCGTGCATTCAAAGTGGATGTAGGCCAAAATAGAGGAACCACTATAATCCTTTGTTCTGCGTTACTTTTCTGCTTTTAATCTTGTTTTATACAATTTAAAGGTGTTTCTACACCTCTATGGGTGTTAGTGTCGCTTTTCGACATTGACATTTTGGCTCCCACCGTGGGGCCCGAACCCACAACCACAAGGTTAATAGCCTTGATCCGGACGTTATAAAGCCTACTCTTTTAAGATAGATCCACGAGGTATAAAAGTCAGGCCCGTTGAAAGGATTTCTTTGAAGACTAGAAAGTTATCTGATATTATGGTAGCTTTGAAGAAGAATAGTAAATCCGCAAGAGTTTCTGGAAACGTTGTTGATGATGCTACCGCCACTCCTCAAACTAACAATCCGACCGATGCTCAAACTTCGTGAGGTGGTGTAACTCGAGGAGAGTTCGGTGTTGCTTTAGCCAATTTGAATCGGCAAATGGAAACTTAGAATAAATCTTTGATGGATAAGCTGGATGCTCTCCTAGCCACTTAAGCTAATCCAAAAAATCGTAGACTTAAATTTGACTTGGAAGAGAATGCACATTCCTCTGCTTTGGATCGCAATCGTGATTACTATATAGAGGAAGTGGATGATTCAAACAACAAGTCGGCGTCAAGTGGTAGGAATGATATTGATGTTGAGGACTCCAAGGCAAATGATAATATGTTTAAGAAATCCTGGTTAAGAGAGAATTATTTCGGAAAGCATACTTCTCAAAAATTTGCAAGTCCCACCAAAGGGGCCCCTCCCCAAGCTGGAGGTACTGGGGCCTGGTTCTCTCATCGTGACCGCTTGCCTAGACAAGCATCTGGTAAAAGGATTAGCGTCCTCACCGTTTAACAACGGAACGACGAGGAGTACATTTCGGAAATGATCAAGCAGATCATGAAGGAAAGTTTGGATAAAAATGAAGATGAAAGGGAGTGGGACTTTGTTCCGAGCAAAACTCCTTTTACAGAAATGAGTGGGAGATATCACCTATTTTGCCACCAAGGATGCGGGATATTATCCAACTCCACGACCGCAAAGAGTGGGAGATAGGGAAGTAAGTTCTGGAAGATTCTGCCGTTTCCACAACCAGCTGGGTCACAATACAAATGAATGTAAACATTTGAAGAGCTTGATTGAAGAGTTGATTAGGAAGAATAAGCTACAACAATATGTGAGAAAACTGCAAGCCACATATCCTTCTCCATTACCTTAGGGGCAAAGTACGCTGGCCAATCAACCTGGCCCAAATGATAGAGCACCAGCGCAAAATAACACGAGACAGTTGATCGATACCATATTCGGTGGACCTCATCCAGTAGATAAGAGTTGCAGTGAAATAGAATGGTATGCTAATGCTGGAAGCACACTCCAAAGGAAGAGAAATGCTTGATTATTAGTAATACCATTCCAATCAAACAGTAGAAAATATCTCGTGATGACATTATGTTTAACGAGAAAGATGCGGACGGCATGGTAGCTCCAAAACTTGATCCAATGGTGGTCACAACCGGAATAAGTCCAGTTATGGTCAAAATAGTGTCATTGGATTGCGGTGCCTCTGTTAATGTCCTTTTTCGAAAGACATTCAACTTGATGAATCTATCAATGAACGATGTGCAAGCCTGTCACATGAAGATCCAAGGGTTCACAGGCAAGCCAAAGAAACTGTTTTAAACAATTGACTTGCTTGTAGAGTTAGGAGAAGGAGAAGGGAAGGCTATCTTGAAGCAAACCTTTGTACTTGTAGATGAATTTTCTGCTCATAGTGCATTCCTGGGCAGACCTTCTTTGGCGGATTTCAGCATTTCACTTACACCACGGTGTTTGACTATGAAGTTTCCCACTAGAAAAAGGCGTTGGTGTAGTATGATGAGATCAAAAGAATGCTAGGGAATGGTACTTTACTGAATTGAGCGAAGCTAAGAAGAAGGATAAGTGAAAGAATGTGGAGGGCCCTCTCCGCATTAGCGAACCTATTTTTTTGCAGCCTAAGCACAACCACTACACTAGAGAGCACAGTGGGGCTCAGAAAGAAATGGATCCCAGAAAAAATAGTGAAGGGGATAATCAACCGGTGCCAGCTGACATCACGACACCTATTGTAGTCCATCCAGAAGATCCTGATCGAATCTTGAATATCGGATTTCATTTGGGCAAGAAGTTGCCAAAGGAGTTAGTTGTTTTTCTTAAAGCTAATTTTGATGTATTCGTCTGGTGTCATGTTGATATACACATAAAACAGATTGTTGATAAATGGTTTAGAGCATTTGATGAACAAAGCATGAAGAATTTGCTTAAACAGAGTAAAGTTTGAAATTATTAAAGCTTCAAGAGTGTAAAGCTTGAAGAACGGTTGCAAATAGAGTTCAGTTAAGAATATTTGGCTCAATAATTACTCATGTTGCGTTCACATTGGCTTATTTGCAAGGCCTCTTACTCATGCTGCGTTCACATTAGCTCATTTGCAAGGCCACTCACTCTACAGTTGTGCTCACACTGGCTTATGTGTTATTTGGGCTAAATCTTTAATCCCACATTGTGTAGTTAACCAATTAGTCTTTGTCATATCAGCTATAAATACACTTGTATCTTGTTCATTTAGAAGGACATTGGGTTTTATTCTGTAATTCTCTTCTTGGAATAAAATCATTCTTCTTCCCTTGTCCTATTTAGTTTTAGTTGTATTTTATTTTTGTTGTTTATTTTCTTTTTTTCTTCTTCTTTATCTATGTCTAGCTAATCCCCTTTGATTAGGGGGTGATGACGCTAATGGATATGATTCAACATGAATCACATAGCCAAAAGATGAGGGCTATATACATGTAGATCTGGATCTAAATCAAGGGTTAGATCTGAACCTTCATATTCTGTATCATTTAAGAGCTATGCTCCTTCACAGGGTATATTCGTGTTCGATCTAACAATTATCAGATTTAGATCTAATTTTAGGGTTTTAGAAATTAATTAGTGAATCTGTCCTGATAGCCTATGGTCGTTTAAGAGCTCAGCTCCTGCATAGGCTATGCTTGCCGTTATTCACTTATTTGTTTCTAAGAACCTAATTGTCATTCATGTTTGTGACAGAAACATCAATTAGATCTATATTTATTTGTTGGCTACTGATGAGTATGAATTCAATCTATGTCATTATCCCCTAATTGCTTTCTCTTATTATTAAAAACTCGTTTTTTGTTTATTTTCTGCTAATTTGCAACCAATCAAAATTCTAGAATAACGTGATTGGATTTATTAATAAAATAATTTTTGGTCCATGAGTTCGACACCCTCTACAACAATCCTTGTTGCTTAGGAAATATGAACGAATTTAACAGTTATTTATAGTTGTTAGTTTGTTCGCAAACAAATTTTGGCGCCGTTGCCGGGGACCAAAATAATTTTTATTGGTAAATCCTTCGGCTTATATATATATATATATATATATATATATATATATATATATATATATATATATATATATATATATTTCTTATTTTCTTCCATAAAAAAACACAAAAATATATTTTTCATCTTATTCCTTTTGCTTTCTTTCATATATATATATATATATATATATTTTGTTTAGTTGATTTGATATTGATAATTCATGCTGCAATCTTCTACACAAGGAAAAAATGCCAAATTTTTCTATTTTCTTTCCAATTGTGTTGCTTTGATTTCTTTCCTTCCTATCTCTGATTTCTTTTCCAAATTCTTTTCTTTCCTTTTACAATTGACAAGTTTTAAAAAAAAAATCCCTTGCAAATTTTTCGGCCTTGATTTTTTCTTCCCTTATCTCTAATTTCTTTGCCTTGCTAGACGTCATCAGTCACCATGTCCAGACTTCTGTCCTCACCATCTTCAAACCCAACGTCCTTACCAACCACTCAGAAATCCCGACCAACCCAATTTTCACTACCATACTTCATCCAGAACCATACATCAAACCTTCCCACTGCCGATAAATTCCTCCATCATACCGTTTTCACACAGACATCCTCACAACCGCCGAAACCTGTCTTGTTCAAACCACTACCAACCTCCATCCACAAACTGCTTCATCACCATTAACAAGCTTGCAACGCCTCAGCATCTACCACTACAACCAGTGTCCAACCCCCTTGCTGCATCTCCCTCTTCTTTACACATACCACCAAACCCTCTCAACCATTCAAATTCACAATTCCCTTTTTCCCAAAACGCCACAAAGTTCAATCAACATCATCTTCACTGCCTCATACAGTTCCGGTTCACCAACGTACACTAAATCATCAACATACCACACAGACCGCCCTTCAGCTTCCACGTTAACATCACCATACAACTTGCTGCCATCCTTCCTGACTAAACCGTCGTACAGCAGACTGCACCAACCCCAAAAATTGTATACTACGTTCACTCCATAATCGGATCCCTGAAACGGTCCTTGAAACAATCCCTGATACAATCATCTCACCGTTACAAAGTTCACCTGAACAAAATCGCCTCCCGACCCCCAAGACCACTACAACAACAATCAAAACCCCCCTTCGAATTCAAAACCACAAAGCCACCACAAATGGGATCCACAAACCGCAAAAAAATCCGAACTCCTCTTAATCACTTGAAATCGCTTCAGCAATCGACTCCAGCAAAACCCCATCGGAAACCACGATCGAAAAATTATTTTAGAATTGATTTTTGATTTTTCCTTTTCTCTTCTCTTTTTGCTGAAATTATTTGAAGTAATTTTTTTTTTGTGGCTTCTGGATTGTCAAGGAGGGTGCGGTACGTTTTAAATTGAGGGGTACTCTTTCTTGAACGAGCTCATGCTTGTGGGTTGGGTTTACTTTGAGTAATTTATTTCTAGTGCGACTTTATTTCATTTTGGTTTTCCTTTTTGTTGACCTTGTTTTCTTGTTTATAGGTTTTCTGGTTCTCTCTAAAAAAAAGGTCTTAGCTTTCTTTTGAAATCAGTTTTCGTTTTCCAAGTTTTGTTGTTAGAGTTGTGTGCGTTTTCATTTAATTTAAAGTTTTTTCTTCGTTTGAATATGCATTGTGATTGTCGTGTTTTTGTTATACTTTTGTTAGTCCCTAAAAAAACAATCACTTATTGTTCGCTCGTATATACATATCTCATTTCAGGTTGCAGAAGAGGATTGCTTGCGAAATTGCTCTACATTGCTTGCTTGCTTGCTAATCGCTATTTTTTTTTTCTTTTTTTCTAATAAAAAAAATAACTTCAAGCTTAGGGATTTCAGAGGTCAAGCAATTTGTTGAATTATTGGAGCGGTTGCACACCAAGTGGGGTGTGAACGCGCGAGCGCTACTCAATTGCACTGGACGGACTGTCGATCTAGATGAGAATTTTCTAAACTCTATAGGTGCTCTGCTGCAAAGAAAAATATATAGAAATTGCTTGTAAAAATCTTCTGTAGGGGCCGCAGCTTGCTTGTAAAATTTCATTTCTATAACTTATTATTCTATGACTGTTCTATGACTGAATATTTTGCCTGTTGATGTGTGGTTTAAAATTTTAAAACGGATGTGGGATTATTGAAATGTTTGATTTTAAAATCGAATCGAGAATTCCCCAAAACTCATAGGACAAAATATTCGTTAAATTGACAATTAGGATTGATACTCTTTAAGGTGTCTAAGTAACGGTAGAGTCTAGAACTCAAACAGGTTCTTAAACCTTCAGTCGTGTTTCTACAGTGATTCGTGGCATGATGATAACCCCTGTCCGAACCTGGCCTGGACTTGTATTAATACAATCCGAAGTTGTTAATTTTAACGTATTTTTTAAGAGCTTCTTTTGAGCTACAAGTTTTGCAACTGATTTTTCGACGAATAACTCTCATCTTTTAGTACATGCGCGCTTGCCCCATGTACAGCCAAAATTGCAATTCTTTTCAAAATTTCAATGATTTTGGTTACAATTCAAATCATAATGAATTTCAAGCTGAAAACATTTCGAATAATTTCCACAATTCTCATCAAACGGTTACACCCCGATATGAAAAACGTCATTCTACAATTGAGGGGAATTTATCTGAGGTGCGTCAACTTTTAGCGCAAATGGCTGAGCAAAGTGCTAAAAATCAAAACAATTGCAACACGGGTTTTAACGAAATTTTTGAAAACCAAAATGATTTTCATAATACGAGTGGATGTCTTGGTCATCGAATATGAAAAAATGTGTTGCGAACAAGCTAAATATTTGGAGATGCTGGTTTTGGAAAATAAATAATGGACGACTTCTAAGAGATGAGGTAGATGAATTTCTAAGGACAACCAGTGAGGAACACATAGAAACGACGAATCTAAAAAACAACATTTTGAAGTCTGGTGTGTCTACTAATTTTCTTGAAGAAAGCCTAAGTGAACTTGATCAATTAATGCATGAAATGTGGATTTGTCGCGAAGAAATCAAGGAATGGGCGTGAACTTTAGATGAAAAACAAGATTCTGAAAATAAATATATCAAAAACATGCGTATCATTGAACAACTAGCTCAATACACTATAGAACTTTGGCAAAATCTTGAAAAGTTATTACTTAAGGGAATTGATGATGTTGATGAATTTTAGGATTTAATGAAACTTGGCTTGAGTTACATCGAAGAACTAGCTCAAAGAATAACAGACAGCAAACAAAGTTGCACTAGGATAGTTTATCATATCTCTCTTCTTCAAACTAAAGTTACGAACTTGTACAACAACTTTAAATCCCAATCTAGTGACAAACAAATTTCTGCCAATGCTTCTTTTGAAAACAATATTGAGCTAGTAACTTTGTCACGACATTACATAACGATTATTGATGATTCTGACAATATGACCGTTGATGAAAATGAAAATTTTGAAAAATCTCTGGTGCAAAACTGTAATTTCTGTGAAACTGAAATTCAAATTCAAACTGATGCTTCTGTTGAAAATTCAACTCTTACTGAGATTGAAAATTTTCAACTAACAACTTTTGAAATAGATGAAAATCTTAATGAAGTTGTTGAAATCTCTGTGATTGATTTGAATTTAAATTCTCTTAAAAATGAAGAAGTCAATCTTCAATTTGATCTTCCTCTCTCAGGTTCTGAAAACTTCGAAAATTTAGCAACTTTAGATTGTCAATCTGAAAGAAATGATGAATTTGGTAACAACTGTTTGAGTGAGGACGACTTTGATGAGCAAAAATTTCTTGAACTAATTGACGATAACGTTGTTGGGCCTGACATTGAAAATGAAACATTTGAAAATCTTGAAATTCTTGAGGTTGACAACAACGAAACTGCTGAATGTGATCTTAAATACGATGACAATTTTTCTGAAACTGTTGGAACTCCTTGCGACTTGATCGTTTCAACTGAACCTCACTATGATCACTTGTTTTTCAATGATAAATTTCTGCAGTATATGAACTCTTTCTGGAATAACACTCTTTTTGAGAAAACACGATTTCGAAATTTATTGAAAATTCATTTGTTTGGTTTTGATTTTAGGTTTACGAATGAACCTTTAGTTAATAAAATTTCAAATATCAAAGCAAAACCGAACAATATTTCTCAAAACAAGTGTAGGGGTGAGAGTGATGCACACGTCTCTCAATTTATACATCATTTGAACAAATCAAATTTTGTTTTTGAAACTTTTACTGAACCCCAGCTCGATGACCTCTCGTTAGTTGCTATAGAAATTCAATTCGATTTCAGGATTAATTGTAAGCTCAAAATTTTAAAATTAGCATCTCAAGCTTTTGAAAAAACGAAATTTGTTTTTCCAAATTTGGAATGTGATATAAAATTCTTTATGATTTGGTTTTCTGTGCTTCAGTTGTGTATCATAATCTTAATGAGGCTGATCCATTAGCCCATTGTGGACCGGTTCATCTATTCGATGACTGTGTATTTTCTGCATGTGTACCTGGTAAGCAGTGCTGACCCTCTTATTTTATTTCCCTTCCACTAAGATATGTCTAATTAACGACTGTGAGGGTACATTCATGCTCAAGTGTGGGGGGGTTTACATTACATCAGCAATCAAATTTTATGAATTAGGTCATTCGTTGAACAAGGACTAACTTAAAATTCATAAATAACACCCTGGTTTTTGTTTGATAAGTTGAATTGTTGGGTGATGAGAATGAACACTATTTATTCATTGAGTCGTAATGTGTCTTTTTAAGATGTTAGCTTGAGACTGTGCAGACGTTGGTCGTGTTCTGGAGTAAGCGTGTCAACCCTTGTTATACATGTTAGAATGTGCAAGTAAAAAAAAATCATGAAATAAATATGATTTTGCACCTACATTTGTTGGATTTTCTGAGTTCGTTTTCATGCATAATATTTTTCTCACTCAAATTTTCAAAATCGTAAGTTCTAAAATCCACTTGGCCCAATTAAGGAGAAATGACTCATTATAGCGTTCTTCTTCGATACCCCACATTATTCAAACCCAAGTTTTTAGTCGATTTACATCCATGTTTTGACAAGTTTATCTTATATTGGTATACTCAAGAACCTTGTGTTTAAAGGACAAAAACGTCACTTTTTATACCAATATTACACCACCCACTCCGTACTTGTTTTAAGGTAGGATAACCGTATACCACATCTTATTTTATATGGGTTATCTATCTTACGAAACTTTGCATATCATTCCTTTAAGCTTTTTATATAACATCAATATAGACTTGTGTGTTGAATTACGGTTATAGAAGTAGAGTAACTAGGGCACAAAACTTTCCTCTCATGAAGTGTTGGTTATGATCCTCCTAATAGAGGAGGAATCAAATGAAAGAATATACGGTATCATTCCATTCCATCTCCACTTATCATTCATCATGCAAATAGAAAAAAAAGAACAAAGAAAAATTGTTCAAAAAAAAGAGAGAGAGAGAGAAAATCTCTGAGAATAAAATAGTCACTCATCATTCTTGACTATAAAGCATTCATTTCCATCCACATCCATCATAGCGTACTTGGAAGCAAGGATTGTAGTAGAGGAGACGAAAGGAAATAAAAATATTCATATGTGCGTTAGTATTACTTTTTCTTTTTTAGCCTGAAGTTCAACTAATACACTTGCCCTCTTATCTAGAATGTTTTTAGAACTTACAAATTCTCCTTCATCTATGCATAAATCACATCCAATACTTTACAGTTACAATGGTGCAAAATTGTTTATTTAAATAAAAAAGAATGAATAAATGATTGGGTGCACATTGTCGATGTGTAGAACTTTGGTTGACACCACACTCTTAGCCTTCAAGTCAATTACAGTGTTATCAAGGAATTACGATTCAACTTGATTTTTTTTATTCATTTTTGCACCAATAATGGGATGGACAATTTGGGATTAAACCGTTATTATTGAAGTTAGGTAAAATCCTTGGAATGTGAAAGACCTTAAATATATTGTTTGATTAATCCACATACATAAGACGCTTTGGATTTTGTGGGTAATATCCGTTGAAAATCCTCACGAGACGACACTCGTCCGACTAGGGACTCCTAGGGGTTTAACGGCTTGTTGTATACGCTAAATGCAATCGTGTTTCCTACGAAAGTGTGACATATCTTAGTTTAGTTTATTCGAGGACGAATAAAAAGACAAGTGTGGGGGTATTTGATATACACATAAATCTGTATATTTTATCCACTTATTTATCTTATTTTATATTTAAAATAATTGATATTGTGTATTTATAGTTGTGTTTTCAGATTGTTTATAAAAAGCATGGTTTAGAGCATTTGATGCATAAAGCATGAAGAATTTGCTTAAACAGAGTGAAGTTTGAAATTATTAAAGCTTGAAGAGTGTAAAGCTTGAAGAACGGTTGCAAATAGAGTTCAGTTAAGAAGATTTGGCTCAATGATTACTCATGCTGCGTTCACATTGGCTTATTTGCAAGGCCTCTTACTCATGCTGCGTTCACATTAGCTCATTTGCAAGGCCACTCACTCTACGGCTGTGTTCACACCGGCTTATGTGTTATTTGAGCTAAATCTTTAGTCCTACATTGTGTAATTAGCCAATTAGTCTTTGTCATATCAGCTATAAATACACTTGTATCTTGTTCATTTAGAAGGACATTGGGTTTTATTTTGTAATTCCCTTCTTGAAATAAAATCATTCTTCTTCCCCTGTCCTATTTAGTTTTAGTTGTATTTTATTTATGTCGTTTATTTTCTTTTTCTCTTCTTCTTTTGTTATGTCTAGTTCATCCCCTTTGATTAGGGGGTGCTGACGCTAATAAATATGATTCAACATGAATCACATAGCCAAAAAATGAGGACTTTATACATGTAGATATGGATCTGAATCAAGGGTTAGATCTGAACCTTCATATTCTGTGTCATTTAAGAGATATGCTCCTTCACAGGGTATATTCGTGCTCGATATAACAATTATCAGATTTAGATCTAATTTTAGGGTTTTAGAAATTAATTAGTGAATCTATCCTGATAGCCTATGGTTGTCTAAGAGCGCAGCTTTTGCATAGGCTATGCTTGTCATTATTCACTTATTTGTTTCTAAGAACCTAATTGTCGTTGATTCATGTTTGTGACAGAAACATGAATTAGATCTATATTTATTTGTTGGCTATTGATGAGTATGAATTCAATCTATGTCATTATCCCCTAATTGCTTTCTCTTATTATAAAAAAACTCGTTTTTTGTTTATTTTCTGTTAATTTGCAACCAATCAAAATTCTGGGATAACTTGATTGGATTTATGCAGTAAGATAATTTTTGGTCCTAGAGTTCGACACCCTCTACAACAATCCTTGTTGTTTAGGAAAGCCGAACGAATTTAACAGTTATTTATAGTTGTTAATTTGTTCGCAAATACATGTTGATGTGTGAGGCATACCCTCTGAAGTGGAATTTATGCATTGAACGTTGACCCTTGCACCTCACCTGTAAAGCAAAAAAGGAGAATCCAAGGCCCCATAAGATCGATGGCTCTCAAATAGTAGATAGATTGATGGAAAATCGCTTCATTAGAGAGTCAACATATCCAGATTGGGTGTCCAATCCCATTCTAGTGAAGAAATCTAATTGCAATTGGCACGTTGTGAAAACCCGTAACTTCCCCGTTGAGGAAAGCGGCGGATAGTTCGAGAACAACCCACAACAGAACGCATATACAAGAACATTTCATTGTATATTACAACAATGCATAAGATTACAAGAATATACAGAGTAAAAATGAATATTACACAGAAATATCAGAGATTTAAATTACATTTAAATACATCGCAGCGGAAAATAATACAATACACAACTAGAAGGAGATATACGGATACAAAGCTTTCCGGATATCGTTCCAGCTGTAAACCAGGATCCTGTGAATATAAATCTGCAAAACCAAAACTACTAGCTGCCCGTGTCAAAATAAGGGCACCCAGAGTTTAGGTCAAAACAATAAACTCCAGGTCAGTCATGGGACTGGTGTGAGAACTAAAACAGTTATTAATTCTTTATTTTAAAGTTAGGTAAATCAAGAGACCACGCCGTATAACACGGAACGGGTTTCCTCCCAAGAATACCAGTGCATAAAACAAACAGCGCAATGCTAAATAAAGAAAAATGAAGCTGTTATAAGACCCAGGTCCCATCACACAATGCAACGCAGCCGAGGATAGGGTTTCCCTTATAACAGCCAAAGGATGCTTGATACGGTTAAAACAAATTGTTTGATACTATTATAAGTGCATAGTGTATAAAACAACTTCAAATCATAAGTATCAATCATAGGCGGCATGGGTACCATATATCATGTCGCCATACTAGGCTCTACAAATAAAACCGCAAATGTCACGTATTTGGAAATTGGATTTCCATCTATGAACCGAGGCAAAAGATAGTCCTCAACCGATTCGTGACTCTCTAGCCCGAGCCACAGGGTCAGAGCGCATCGACCCTTGGATCCTCAGGGCCAGTCCACCGATGTGGATTAAACTTAAACCCTGAACATGCGTTTCCCCGCCCTATGGGGCGTAAGTGAGCCAACTAAATGACTCCATCGGTTCGAGAACGACCGATCAATCCGAGGCGCCTCGCAACAGCAACAACCACATAAGTCAAACTCGTCAGGGCGTGTAAAACCACTGACGCCACTTCTAGCTAGAAAGAAACGCATGCCCTCCCTGACGTCCTCTCCCGTTTTTGGTTCATACCGGGTGTGAAACTCGCGAAGCAAACGTTACACAAAGCTACGCCACAAAGGCTTTGCTTTGATCATCACCACAAGACTTTGCTTTTCAACAGAAGCCTCGATCAATTGCCACTTAGGCATGCCACACAGGCAATTCACTCCATGCGTTTGATATCCATCAATATATAACCCCTGAGCTCGTACGTCTCAGAGAAGGGCGTTAAGCAAGAGAATAAATTCCCCCCCCCCCCGGCAAACAGATATATATTTAATAGAGATCAATCACACGGACTAAAATCCAATGTCAGACACACAGTCCATTTACAAGTCCGTTCTGGGTCTGAACGAAACCGGAGGCACCTAGTACCCCGCATATCCATCGATCTCCAAGTACGTCTGGACGATCACTAACTGTTTCCATCTTCTTGGGTGTACAGCCCAATCAAGATCATCAGTAATTACCCAAACGACGTGAAGACCTCCGGTCTTCGACCATCGTCTTCATCTTCGACTTATCGTCGTATCAGTTATTCAGAATGGGATAAACCCGGTCTTTCCGAATAACTCGCGTATATTTTAAATAAGTGTTACACAAACACAACATACGCCTCATTCCAATTCATCAGTCACTAACCGTAAATTAATCAAGAGAATAATTCCCCAAATATTAACCCCGAAGGCCGAAACCAACATCAGATCAATATCCAGAAAACCATTCTGCTTAGCTAACCGACAGTTAGTTTCTAAATTTCACATTCATAGGGAAAGGTTCCCATTAATTTTATCAAAGATAAATCCTTTAAATTTATTCTTTAATCTCCTTTTGAATTTCGATTCAACTAGTCGGGATTAACGAACCTTACCGAAGTGATCATTTGTTTTAATTTCCCAATCCCAACCTATTCATCCCATGAAGTAAAACGGGTAATACTTCATATCTAACACCACGGTGTTATCGGTAAATTCAATTGCCATTTCACGTTCAAATCTAATTAAAGATTTAACTATTGCCTGGAGTAAAACTGGTGCTACTCCATTCTCGATCATTTCAATCTAATTAAAGATTCATTAAAACTCCACTTAGTTTTAATCTTTAACTGGGTTAAAGAATCAGTGTCATTTAAAACACAGTTCACGATAAACCCAAAATCACATTCATTAATTATCGGGTTAAAGAACGAGTGTTGTTTAAAACACTGTCCACGGTAAACCCAAAAATCAATATCGATTCAATCCCAATCAAATATTATTATTTAATTGGTACACTTCATTAAATCTAAAATAAAAAGATTTAATCTTTTCTCAACTGGGTTCAAGAACAGTGTTAATGAAGACACCATTCACGACAAACCCAAATCACATTTGATATTAAGCACAAGGCTCTGAATAGAAAATATACCGGCTTATATTCAATATCAAATTCTACGACTAACAAATATCGTATTGGAAATAACGATATAAATATATATCTTTCAAATTTCCATAACAACATCTGTATAATCACGAATTCCAACATCGAAATATTCCGAAGACAATTTCGATTCAATTCCACTCCAATGCAATCATTGGAAATTCTGGTTATTTTTAAAACCCTTTTCAAATTCCATTTATTTATTTAAAAATAAATAGAATTATATTTCTAGTTCAAAACTAGTTCATTTCGATAAAAATCTATTTTTATCTTTTCAAATATGGAGTTTTTCATCCCAATTCTTTCTAAATCATTTCTTATGATTTTACACAAATTATTACTATTTTTAATAATTTTATCAAGGCCCGTACAGTCGATTTCCATCAATGGCCATCGAACTGCACTTACAGCGACCTTTTTCGAATTTGATTTGGACGTATCTCCAAATCCAACCGTTAGATTTCAAATTTCTAACATTCGTTAGAAAGCTCTTTTCGATACGAACCCAACGGTTCCGGTTTTAGAAGAATCCGACGGTCGGATCTCCCGTAATGTCCGTTTGAAATAAATGGTCGAAATTCACGAACTGCCGCGGCGCGGCGCGTTCTATTCAGGCCATTATATTATATATATAATATATATAATATATATATCATCGATTTCTATTTAAAACGAATTTTATAAATAGTTTTAATTTCGTTTCAAAAGCAATTTCAACTTTCTTTTCAATTCAAATCAAAATTGAATTCTTCTTTATAAATTCGTTTTAAAATTCATTTCTATTCAATTCAAATTTCAATTCAATTTGAATTCATTTCAATTCACTTTCAATTCAATTTGAATTCGTTTTCAATTCAATTCATTTCGAAATCGTTTTCAATTCAATTCATTTCGAAATCGTTTTCAATTCAATTCATTTCGAAATCGTTTTCAATTCAATTCATTTCGAAATCGTTTTCAATTCAATTCATTTCGAAATCGTTTTCAATTCAATTCATTTCGAAATCGTTTTCAATTCAATTCATTTCGAAATCGTTTTCAATTCAATTCATTTCGAAATCGTTTTCAATTCAATTCATTACGAAATCGTTAAAATCGATATAAATATCGTTCACGTCAAAATGGCGTCAATCTAATCAACACGGCTTCATAAATTTCTATTTTCAAATATTTCTTTTTCACAATAGTTGTTATTATCAAAATATTTCGTTCAACACATGACCAATCTCAATGGATGAGTACTGTCAACACATGAACCTTTATTTTATATTGTTCTTTGTTTTTAAAATTGGAATGAGGCCCAATCAATTACCATATAAAATTAATTATATGGATTTTCATACAACACATGTATATAATAGCAACGATAGATAATCAACCATCAACCAAAGTGCACTACACTGTATAAGCATCAAATATAGATATCTAACGCTTATAACAGCCTGTCAATCAATCGATAGACATATTTAATCAATCAGGACGAGTGAACTTCTAATTTCATCCCAACACCCGTGTGGGGTTTCAAACAATCAAACACAGATTTTATTTGTGCAGTTGGGCGATGTGTAAAATTTATCGACCCAATCAATGTCAGTCAAATCAGTGTACATAAACAAACCGTCCGGTTTGTAAGTGAGTATTTTATTTTATTCACTTCACGTTAAAAATTATATTTTTAACGATAAAATATTTTATTTCAACACATGAATTTCTATTCTGTTCATCTACGCAATGAAAATGATATTTTTATTTTTCTAACATATTTTAGGAAATTTCGGCGGTATAACGGCACGATACTAGAAACGGGACGAGGCCTAGCCTTATCCCCGGTCTAGTGAAGGCCCACGCCATTCACACATCAATCAAATTCACCAAACAACCAATTCAAATCAAGTCATCAAATTAATTTATGCAACCAAACAAACAAGTCCATGGTCTGTGGACGATTGTGTCGGGTGCTACTAAGCACCGTCTGCATCCTAGTATATATATATATATAACTAGAAAAGAAATTGAAAGGTGAGAAATTCTCACCGAAAGCTATCCAAACATCTTGACTCTTCTTTGATAGAAATCATCATCGTCATCGCATCTTCGTTGCTGTAGCCACTACATATGCAAAAATCGAATTTTTACATCGTTATTCAATATATAAAAGTCACATTTTTATTTCGAAGTTCAATATATAAAAGTCATATTTTTATTTCGAAGTTCAATATATAAAAATCATATTTTTATTTCGAAGTTCAATATATAAAAATCATATTTTTACTATTCCATATTATATAATAATAATATTAACTTTATATAATCTACAATCAAATCTTCACATGATAAAAAGATTAAATCTTTGTATGGTAAAAATTTCTTCTTTGATATGGTAAAAATTTCTTCTTTGATATGGTAAAAATTTCTTCTTTGATATTTATAATAACAACCATACTTTTATATTATTAAAACTATACTACATATATATTTAAAAAAAAACAATGTTTATTTATTTTTAAAAACAAATGCAAATTTTATCTTTTCTTTTTCTTCATGCTACTTATATTTTTATTTTTAAAACAATGAATAATTGATTTATAAATAATGCATAAAAACTCACTGTATCCCTTTCGTTCTTTCTCGTTCTGCACCTCTTCTTCCCCGTTTAACCCTTCTGGACCGCTCATAACTGAAGTCGCTCCCCATTCAAACCCAACCACCGAAACTAGGGCTTCCCCTTGCCGCCGTCACGGTGGTCAAAACCTCCATCGCCGGCCACCACGAGGTGCGCCATGCCACCGCCTTCCCTTACTCTCCCCGCCATCCAACTCGCAACCTCCGTCAGTCCAAGAACTGTGATCGAAAGTGGCTGGTTTGAGCCGCAATTCCACCCCATATACGATGTTAAATCTCATCATACCGGTGTAGAATTTAAGAGCTGAAGAAGCTCTCTGCTTTTCGTTAAAAACCACAATTTATTTCAATTTATATTGGAAGTGATTTGGGGATTTGATTTTGAATGATTTCGTTCGTCTGTTCTGAACGAGGCGGCGGAAATTAAAGAGGGTGAGGGTTTGACTGTGTTGACCGAATACCATGGTATATATGCCATTTAAAATAATATATTTAATTCAATTTGTTTTCAAAATACTAGTTTATCATCACGAACTCCAAATCAAACCCAACGACTGTTTCCCTTAGCTAAATACCCCCATTCCGAACACAATGGGATATGTTTCGTAAGCCAATTCAACTGTTTGAATCAATTTTTCTTTAAACTAAAATATAAATCAGTATATTTTTAATTTCAACGCACATTTTAATTTACCGAGGCCACATACGAATCCCAAAAATTGCAGAAAAATTATTTCTAGTTTCGTATTGACGATACGGTCCTAACAAAACTAATTTCGTCGAATTCTGAAACCGTTTGAAAAATGGCCATTTTCCAGTCGATTAAAATCAACTGAAACTGGTCAAACGCGTTTTCTTTTGCCACGCTCACATATTGATTCGAAATATTATGAAATTTGGAATCTAGAAATAATTTGACATCACGGACCCAACAAAACTGGTTTCGTCGAAATCCGAAGTCGTTTGCAAAATTTCCATTTTTAAGGGCCTGAATTCCATAGCGACTATTCAGAATTTTCAACTGGACATATCTTTTTATCCCCGCTATGAAATTTCGAATTTTCGGATTCGTTGGAAAGATATTCACAATTAGATCCTATGATTTTTGGTTTCACTAAAATCCGGATTGTTTGGCACCCGGTACATTCAATTGAAGTTTGAAATCGAATTATCGAACTACCGCGCCATTTTCAATTCTATTTATAATTATATATAATTATTTATATTCTAACGACGACGCGTATAAATATATACGTTCGAATTATATTCAAAATAAATTTCTCGTCGATATTATTTAAAATAATTCATTTTAAATAACCAAAATTCGCTAAAATTGCCAAAATAAAAATTTTAAACTGGCCCAGATTTTCCGGGTTGTTACAATCTCCCCCACTTAAAACTTTTCGTCCCCGAAAAGGAACAAAGTCGAAAGTGGTTTGATCAATCAACTCTACGCTCAATCCGGCTTCCATTCTCCAACTCTTTAGTTTCTGAGAATTTTCAAAATTTCAAAAATTTGGCTAACACCCTAAATTTTTGAAAAATTTCGCCATAACCTCCCCTGCACCGGGAGCATCGGGGAATTTCAAATAGCTTCCCCGGTCCTTCAGATCTCAAAAAGAAAAAGAAAAAGCCAAGCGGCTAACCAATAGGCTTATAAAATCATCATCACCCAAACAAAACAGTAAATTATGTAGTAAACATGTACCTATTTGTCGGGCAAACAAATTTTATTCTCTCTGCTCTAGCCTCCTTGCTATGACCTGTTCAATGTAAGTACAAGTATATGCAAGCAAACGCAGCCAATTTTCAATATAATTCAATATGTGATTCAATTAGGCTGAATGGCTAAAAATTAGCAAACAAATAAACAAACAACACAAACATCAATCAATTAGAGTTTCAAATTCATAATTTTGATACATATACAAAAATCACATTTTTGATGCCAAATCACAACAATAGGCCCTATCTAATTTTTGGTTCTCACACCAGTCAATAGGAAATATATAGATATTACACGTTCGTCACTCGAATATAAATTCTGATGATGATATATCAATCATCAGAATCACCCCCGGGCGACTAGAGTGTAATTCTATATCTACCCAGTATATTAAAACTTCAAATACACGTTTGCAAGGCGTATATGCAAAATCTTTATATACTGGACTGTCCTAATCAATATAAATAAATAATCAAATACGTATAATTGATTTTAAATTTTCAAAACAAAATTTGTTTTCATTTGAAAAATATACTCTTCACACTCGTTCTAGGATACTACTGATCCCATCTCTAACGAGTCATTCCCGTTGGATATTACTAATCCAGTTTCTGATGAATTCTTTCGTATGGTTCTAATGTGCCTTGTTCTCTGAGCTTTGTAAACCAAGGCTCTGATACCAACTGTGAAAACCCGTAACTTCCCCGTTGAGGAAAGCGGCGGATAGTTCGAGAACAACCCACAACAGAACGCATATACAAGAACATTTCATTGTATATTACAACAATGCGTTGAGACGACCCGAATTCTCGTTCTCACGGAAACAAGGTTATCTTTGGAATATAACACAGAAACATATAATAGCAGAACAGAATTAAATAAATACACCAGATAATGAACAACAAAATATACTGGATAAAAGTATCATCAGAGTTACACAGTATACAGGATCTTACTTAGAACAAATACAGTTCAGCTATACATAAATGTCTACAGCGGAAATAAACAAAATATGTACAATAGGAGCTGAACAGCATAAAAAGAAATAAATGATAGAATCCATCTTCAGCTCCAGCTATCCAGAAAGAACCAGCTAAACCTGAATACAAGGCTGCCCATGTGGAAAAAGGGGCACCCGAGTTTGAAAGTGAAACAAACTACGAGTCAGTCATTGGACTGGTATGAGAAATCTACTCAACACATATATTTTGGCTAATCACAGGACCACGCCACTTTCGTGGAACGGGTTTACTCCATTGGATTGCCAGTGCTTTAAAACAAATCTTTCTTTTAAACATCGCTATGCTTTTTATAAAAATGAAGTCGTTATAAGACTCAGTTCCCATCACACAATGCAACGCAAACCGGAGGATAGAGTTTTTACCTTATAACGGCCAAAATATGCTTGATACGAATAAAACAAAGGCATTTGATATTATTGCTAGTGTTTATATGTTTTGAAAACAATTTCAAATCATAACTATCAATCATAGACGGCATTAATGCCCCATACCACTATGTCGCCATATATAGGTATACAATCAAAACCGCACGATGTCGTATTTGGAAATTGGATTTCCGTCATGAACCAAGGCAAAAGATAGTCCTTACCGAATTCGAGACTGTCTAGCCCGAGCCTCAGGACCCAGACTCAGGTGGGCCCTTGGAGCGACAGGGCCGGTCCACCGATGTGGATTAAAATGCCTGAACAATGCGTTTCCCCACCCTTTGGGGTGTAAATGAGCCAACGAATGACTCCATCGGACCCGGATCGTCCGATCAAACCGAGGCGCCTCGCAACAGCAACAACCACATAGGTGAAAAGTATATAAATGTCAGGGCTGGTAGGTCACTGACACCACCCTAGCTAGAAAGAAACGCATGCCCTCCCTGAGGTCCTTCTCCCGTTTTAGGTTCATACCGGGATGTGAGGCTCGCGAATTCACGTTATACACAAAGCTACGCCACACAGGCGGTGCTATGATCATCACTACAAGACTTTGCTTTTCAACAGAAGTCCTGATCACTGCATCTTAGCATGCCACACAGGCAATTCACGCCATGCGATTGATGTCCATCGATATACAACCTTTGAGCTCGTACGTCTCAGAGAAGGGCGTTAAGCAAAAGAATAAATTCTCCGCTGCCAAATAGATGTATATTTAACAGAAATCAATCAACACAGAATAAACTCCAATGTCAGACACACAGTCCATTTACAAGTCCGTTCTGGGTCTGAACGAAACCGAAGGCACTAAATACCTCGCAAACCCTTTGACCACCACGTACGTCTGGACGATCACCACTCATTATCCATATTTCGGGATGCCTCCCAATCAGGACCTCGGTTACCATCCAAACGAGGTGAAGATCTCCGGTCTTCGACCATCGTCTTCATCTTCGAATTTCAATCGTCGGTCGATTATTCGAAATGAGAATTAACTCGGCCTTTCCAAATAATTCACGTATATTTAGAATTTCAAATCGATTTATTTCAATGGTTAAATTATTCGACAACACCAATGGTGTTCATTAATGTAATTTTCACACCAAACACATTCAACCATCAAAAGCCACATAAATCAAGCAAATTCAGTTTATTTCCATTCCATATTTCTTATGATATTTTATAACTATTTATCGCTATTTTTATTTAATTTAAAATAGCCCATATATTCAAAACGACGCTTCGGACCATAACGCGGCCGTGGCGCTGTTTTCCTTCAGATTTGATTTACACATATCTGAAAAACTAACCGTTGGATCTTCACAAAATTTACATCATTAGAAAGGTCTTTTCAAAACGAATCCAACGGTTCCAGTTTCGGGAAAATCCGACGGTCGGATCTCCCGGTACTATCGTTTGAAGTTTCGATTTCAAAATACGAACTGCAGCGTCGTTATTCGATTAAATATAATTCTATTTATATTTATATATAAATATAATCGATTCTGGCACTGTTTTTCTTCAAATTTGAATTAAACATTCCAGACAATCCAACCGTTGGATTTTTACAAGGTTGGTGCCGTTGGAAAGATTATTCCAAGGCGAACCCGACGGTTGAGGTTTCGGGAAAATCCAATGGTCGGATTTCCCGTACTAGCCGTTTGAAATCACGGTTTCAAAATACGAACTGCACGGCCTCGTTTCATTTAAATTTTATTTATATTTATATATTTATATAAATATAGTTCATTCAATGCTTTCCATATCGTTTTCACTTCAAATATTTTTCTAACGCCTTAAATTTTGGAAAAATTTCGCCATAACCTCCCCTGCACCGGGAGCATCGGGAAATCGCAAATAGCGTTCCCGGTCCTTCTAATCTCAAAAAGAAAAAGAAAAAGCCAAGCGGCTAGCCAACAGGCTCAAAATCATCACCCAAACAAATCAGTAAATGTGTACCTATTTGTCGGGCACAAAATTTTATTCCTCTTCTCTAGCCCCTTTGCTATAACCTGTTCAATGAATATACATGTACATATATATACAGTTCTTATCATTTATCATTTTCTATTCAACTTCATATTTGATTTCTATTTGGTTTAAAAACACCATTCATTCTAATGTTACATAAATAGGTGCAACTCATTTCATTAGCTAATTAATGAATATTTCAACTCATATATGTTTATTTTGAACAAGTGGCTATTTTTAACACTTCGCATTTCAACGATTTATGCATACAATAAAAATGTGATTTTTATTGTAAAACAATTCATTTCAAAACACTATTCTTCTATATAGTTCAAGTTGGTGATAAAAATGGGATTTTTATCATAAAACAATTTATTTCAAAATATGAATACCATTCAACACATGAATTTCTAAACAACGAATGAATATCAATTCAACACATGAATGTTTTCTATGGTTTCTATATATAGATAAAAATGTGATTTTTATTATCGAACAATTTATTTCAAAATATGAATACCATTCAACACATGAATTTCTAAACAACGAATGAATATCAATTCAACACATGAATGTTTTCTATAGTTTCTATATATAGATAAAAATGTGATTTTTATTATCGAACAATTTATTTCAAAATATGAATACCATTCAACACATGAATTTCTAAACAACGAATGAATATCAATTCAACACACGAATGTTTTCTATAGTTTCTATATATAGATAAAAATGTGATTTTTATTATCGAACAATTTATTTCAAAATATGAATACCATTCAACACATGAATTTCTAAACAACGAATGAATATCAATTCAACACATGAATGTTTTCTATAGTTTCTATATATAGATAAAAATGTGATTTTTATTATCGAACAATTTATTTCAAAATATGAATACCATTCAACACATGAATTTCTAAACAACGAATGAATATCAATTCAACACATGAATGTTTTCTATAGTTTCTATATATAGATAAAAATGTGATTTTTATTATCGAACAATTTATTTCAAAATATGAATACCATTCAACACATGAATGTTTTCTATACAATGAATAAATATAGTTTAAGCATATGAAAATAATTCAAACACACGAATATTATTCAAAATTTCGGCAGCATAACGGCAGGGTAGTTAAACCGGGACCGTCCCTAGTACGGCTCCTCGCTCTACCTTAAAACCTCGCGGTTTTTGACAATGGGGATCATGCATCTAGTTCGCACGCAGGCGGCATGTATATATTTATTTCATTTCCACAAACTAATCCTATGTGGTTTCAACCAAATATTTCTCAACCACAAATGGGTATTTTTCAACCACAATCAACCAATATCAATCACAAACAATCCCAAACAATCATTCGCTATCAATCAATTTTCACAACAATTTCAACCAATAAATATCGTCCATGGTTTGTGGACGAGGGGCGTATATATATATAGATATATATTTATATATAGCAATTCACTTTCGTTTCACACATATATATATATTTTTAAATCAGAAATCTCACCAATAGCTATCCAATACTACGACTCTTCCTTGCATAAAATCTTCGCCAATCTCACCCTTTGTCGCTGTCGCCCGTATTCTCTACATATGTAAAAATTGAATTTTTACTACGCTATTCAATATATAAAAATATGATTTTTACTTCGACTTTCAATATATAAAAAATCTGATTTTTACTTCGACTTTCAATATATAAAAATCGGATTTTTCCTTTAAAACAAAATCAGTTTTTATAGCTTTTAAAATCAGTTTTAACTTCTTTTAAAAATCCGTTTTTACTTTTTGAAGTTTAAATCCTTTACTTTTTTAAAGTTTAAATCCTTTAAAGCCCTTTTACAAAATCAGTTTTAAAATCATTCAAAATCAGTTTTATCATTTTTTTTTTAAAAAAACAGTTTTTAAATCTTTTAAAATCAGTTTTAAAATCTTTTACAAAAATCATTTTTATTATCTTTTACAAAAAATCAGTTTTATTATCTTTTACAAAAAATCAGTTTTATTATCTTTTAAAATCGGTTTTATCATCTTTTACAAAAATCAGTTTTATTATCTTTTACAAAAAATCAGTTTTATTATCTTTTACAAAAATCAGTTTTATTATCTTTTACAAAAATTCAGTTTTATTATCTTTTAAAATCGGTTTTTAAAATCTTTTAAAATCAGTTTTTAAAATCTTTTAAAATCAGTTTTATCATCTTTTAAAATCGAAATTCAAAGATGAAAATAAAACAAAATAAAAACAATTTACCTGCGAAGAAAAGGGGGGGGGGAGAAGGAAGAAGACGTCGGCGGCAGGCTCTTCGGTGGTGGTGGCGTCGAGGCTTCAGGGGGGGCTCGATTTGATTCGACGGGGGGGAGGGGGGCTCGTCTTCGTCGGAGCTCGCGCGTTTAGGGGGCTTCGGGGGTTGCGCTAGGGTTTCGAACGGGGAGGCGGCTGAAGGCGGGCGGTGGCGTTCGCTTCAGGGGGGGCGGCTGTCGATGTCTTTAGGTTTTTTTTTCCTATTTCGAACTGTCTAATGAATCGGGGGGGCCAGGAAGAAGAAAAGGGAGGGAGATTATATTATTTTATTTTTTTATTTTTTTATTTAATTATTTCTATTTTTGCAAAAAGGTTGACTTTTACATACGACCTCGAAACGAGGCTCACCGCCTGTCGTCCATAGCGTTTAACCCCCATTCCGAACACAATGGGATATAAATCGCAAGCTGATTTGATCGTTACAATCAGTTTCCGTTGAATTTACATTTAAATCACTATATCGAATTTTAAACGTACATTTCAAATTACCGGGGTCACATACTAACTAGAAAAATTCCAGAAAAATATTTTCTAGCTTCGTATTGACGATACGGTCCTAACAAAACTAGTTTCGTCGAATTCTGAGACTGTTTGAAAAATGGCCAATTTCCAGTCGACTAAAATCAACTGAAACTGGTCAAACGCGTTTTCCTTTGCCACGCTCACATATTGGTTCGAAAAATTATGAAATTTGAAATCTAGCAATAACTTTACATCACGGACCCAACAAAAGTGGTTTCATCGAAATCCGAGTTCGTTTGCAAAATGTCCATTTTTAAGGGCCTGAATTCCATAGCGACTATTCAGAATTTTCAACTGGACATATCTTTTGATTCCCGCTATCAAATTTCGATTGGTCGGATTCGTTAGAAAGATATTCACTAACAGATTTAAATACTTTTGGTTTCACAAAAATCCGGATTGTTTTGCACCCGGTATATCCAATTGAAGTTTGAAATCGAATTATCGAACTACCGCGCCATTTTCAACTCTATATATAATTATAATTAATTATATTCGTTTTCAAATGTCGATTCAAACTCAGTTTTCATCGCCATTATTTAAAATATTTATTTTAAATATTTAAAATCCATTATTTTAGCCAATTTAAAAATTTTAAATTGGTTCAGATTTTCTTGGTCGTTACAATCATCAGATTACAAGAATATACAGAGTAAAAATGAATATTACACAGAAATCTCAGAGATTTAAATTACATTTAAATACATCGCAGCGGAAAATAATACAATACACAACTAGAAGGAGATATACGGATACAAAGCTTTCCGTATATCGTTCCAGCTGTAAACCAGGATCCTGTGAATATAAATCTGCAAAACCAAAACTACTAGCTGCCCGTGTCAAAATAAGGGCACCCAGAGTTTAGGTCAAAACAATAAACTCCAGGTCAGTCATGGGACTGGTGTGAGAACTAAAACAGTTATTAATTCTTTATTTTAAAGTTAGGTAAATCAAGAGACCACGCCGTATAACACGGAACGGGTTTCCTCCCAAGAATACCAGTGCATAAAACAAACAGCGCAATGCTAAATAAAGAAAAATGAAGCTGTTATAAGACCCAGGTCCCATCACACAATGCAACGCAGCCGAGGATAGGGTTTTCCCTTATAACAGCCAAAGGATGCTTGATACGGTTAAAACAAATTGTTTGATACTATTATAAGTGCATAGTGTATAAAACAACTTCAAATCATAAGTATCAATCATAGGCGGCATGGGTACCATATATCATGTCGCCATACTAGGCTCTACAAATAAAACCGCAAATGTCACGTATTTGGAAATTGGATTTCCATCTATGAACCGAGGCAAAAGATAGTCCTCAACCGATTCGTGACTCTCTAGCCCGAGCCACAGGGTCAGAGCGCATCGACCCTTGGATCCTCAGGGCCAGTCCACCGATGTGGATTAAACTTAAACCCTGAACATGCGTTTCCCCGCCCTATGGGGCGTAAGTGAGCCAACTAAATGACTCCATCGGTTCGAGAACGACCGATCAATCCGAGGCGCCTCGCAACAGCAACAACCACATAAGTCAAACTCGTCAGGGCGTGTAAAACCACTGACGCCACTTCTAGCTAGAAAGAAACGCATGCCCTCCCTGACGTCCTCTCCCGTTTTTGGTTCATACCGGGTGTGAAACTCGCGAAGCAAACGTTACACAAAGCTACGCCACAAAGGCCTTGCTTTGATCATCACCACAAGACTTTGCTTTTCAACAGAAGCCTCGATCAATTGCCACTTAGGCATGCCACACAGGCAATTCACTCCATGCGTTTGATATCCATTAATATATAACCCCTGAGCTCGTATGTCTCAGAGAAGGGCGTTAAGCAAGAGAATAAATCACCCCCCCCCCCCGCCAAACAGATATATATTTAATAGAGATCAATCACACGGACTAAAATCCAATGTCAGACACACAGTCCATTTACAAGTCCGTTCTGGGTCTGAACGAAACCGGAGGCACCTAGTACCCCGCATATCCATCGATCTCCAAGTACGTCTGGACGATCACTAACTGTTTCCATCTTCTTGGGTGTACAGCCCAATCAAGATCATCAGTAATTACCCAAACGACGTGAAGACCTCCGGTCTTCGACCATCGTCTTCATCTTCGACTTATCGTCGTATTAGTTATTCAGAATGGGATAAACCCGGTCTTTCCGAATAACTCGCGTATATTTTAAATAAGTGTTACACAAACACAACATACGCCTCATTCCAATTCATCAGTCACTAACCGTAAATTAATCAAGAGAATAATTCCCCAAATATTAACCCCGAAGGCCGAAACCAACATCAGATCAATATCCAGAAAACCATTCTGCTTAGCTAACCGACAGTTAGTTTCTAAATTTCACATTCATAGGGAAAGGTTCCCATTAATTTTATCAAAGATAAATCCTTTAAATTTATTCTTTAATCTCCTTTTGAATTTCGATTCAACTAGTCGGGATTAACGAACCTTACCGAAGTGATCATTTGTTTTAATTTCCCAATCCCAACCTATTCATCCCATGAAGTAAAACGGGTAATACTTCATATCTAACACCATGGTGTTATCGGTAAATTCAATTACCATTTCACGTTCAAATCTAATTAAAGATTTAACTATCGCCTGGAGTAAAACTGGTGCTACTCCATTCTCGATCATTTCAATCTAATTAAAGATTCATTAAAACTCCACTTAGTTTTAATCTTTAACTGGGTTAAAGAATCAGTGTCATTTAAAACACAGTTCACAATAAACCCAAAATCACATTCATTAATTATCGAGTTAAAGAACGAGTGTTGTTTAAAACACTGTCCACGGTAAACCCAAAAATCAATATCGATTCAAGCCCAATCAAATATTATTATTTAATTGGTACACTTCATTAAATCTAAAATAAAAAGATTTAATCTTTTCTCAACTGGGTACAAGAACAGTGTTAATGAAGACACCATTCACGACAAACCCAAATCACATTTGATATTAAGCACAAGGCTCTGAATAGAAAATATACCGGCTTATATTCAATATCAAATTCTACGACTAACAAATATCGTATTGGAAATAACGATATAAATATATATCTTTCAAATTTCCATAACAACATCTGTATAATCACGAATTCCAACATCGAAATATTCCAAAGACAATTTCGATTCAATTCCACTCCAATGCAATCATTGGAAATTCTGGTTATTTTTAAAACCCTTTTCAAATTCCATTTATTTATTTAAAAATAAATAGAATTATATTTCTAGTTCAAAACTAGTTCATTTCGATAAAAATCTATTTTTATCTTTTCAAATATGGAGTTTTTCATCCCAATTCTTTCTAAATCATTTCTTATGATTTTACACAAATTATTACTATTTTTAATAATTTTATCAAGGCCCGTACAGTCGATTTCCATCAATGGCCATCGAACTGCACTTACATCGACCTTTTTCGAATTTGATTTGGACGTATCTCTAAATCCAACCGTTAGATTTCAAATTTCTAACATTCGTTAGATAGCTCTTTTCGATACGAACCCAACGGTTCCAGTTTTAGGAGAATCCGACGGTCGGATCTCCCGTAATGTCCGTTTGAAATAAATGGTCGAAATTCACGAACTGCCGCGGCGCGGCGCGTTCTATTCAGGCCATTATATTATATATATAATATATATATCGTCGATTTCTATTTAAAACGAATTTTATAAATAGTTTTAATTTCGTTTCAAAAGCAATTTCAACTTTCTTTTCAATTCAAATCAAAATTGAATTCTTCTTTATAAATTCGTTTTAAAATTCATTTCTATTCAATTCAAATTTCAATTCAATTTGAATTCATTTCAATTCACTTTCAATTCAATTTGAATTCGTTTTCAATTCAATTCATTTCGAAATCGTTTTCAATTCAATTCATTTCGAAATCGTTTTCAATTCAATTCATTTCGAAATCGTTTTCAATTCAATTCATTTCGAAATCGTTTTCAATTCAATTCATTTCGAAATCGTTTTCAATTCAATTCATTTCGAAATCGTTTTCAATTCAATTCATTTCGAAATCGTTTTCAATTCAATTCATTTCGAAATCGTTTTCAATTCAATTCATTTCGAAATCGTTTTCAATTCAATTCATTTCGAAATCGTTTTCAATTCAATTCATTACGAAATCGTTAAAATCGATATAAATATCGTTCACGTCAAAATGGCGTCAATCTAATCAACACGGCTTCATAAATTTCTATTTTCAAATATTTCTTTTTCACAATAGTTGTTATTATCAAAATATTTCGTTCAACACATGACCAATCTCAATGGATGAGTACTGTCAACACATGAACCTTTATTTTATATTGTTCTTTGTTTTTCAAATTGGAATGAGGCCCAATCAATTACCATATAAAATTAATTATATGGATTTTCATACAACACGTGTATATAATAGCAACGATAGATAATCAACCATCAACCAAAGTGCACTACACTGTATAAGCATCAAATATAGATATCTAACGCTTATAACAGCCTGTCAATCAATCGATAGACATATTTAATCAATCAGGACGAGTGAACTTCTAATTTCATCCCAACACCCGTGTGGGGTTTCAAACAATCAAACACAGATTTTATTTGTGCAGTTGGGCGATGTGTAAAATTTATCGACCCAATCAATGTCAGTCAAATCAGTGTACATAAACAAACCGTCAGGTTTGTAAATGAGTATTTTATTTTATTCACTTCACGTTAAAAATTATATTTTTAACGATAAAATATTTTATTTCAACACATGAATTTCTATTCTGTTCATCTACGCAATGAAAATGATATTTTTATTTTTCTAACATATTTTAGGAAATTTCGGCGGTATAACGGCACGATACTAGAAACGGGACGAGGCCTAGCCTTATCCCCGGTCTAGTGAAGGCCCACGCCATTCACACATCAATCAAATTCACCAAACAACCAATTCAAATCAAGTCATCAAATTAATTTATGCAACCAAACAAACAAGTCCATGGTCTGTGGACGATTGTGTCGGGTGCTACTAAGCACCGTCTGCATCCTAGTATATATATATATATAACTAGAAAAGAAATTGAAAGGTGAGAAATTCTCACCGAAAGCTATCCAAACATCTTGACTCTTCTTTGATAGAAATCATCATCGTCATCGCATCTTCGTTGCTGTAGCCACTACATATGTAATGATCGAATTTTTACATCGTTATTCAATATATAAAAGTCACATTTTTATTTCGAAGTTCAATATATAAAAGTCATATTTTTATTTCGAAGTTCAATATATAAAAATCATATTTTTATTTCGAAGTTCAATATATAAAAATCATATTTTTATTTCGAAGTTCAATATATAAAAATCATATTTTTACTATTCCATATTATATAATAATAATATTAACTTTATATAATCTACAATCAAATCTTCACATGATAAAAAGATTAAATCTTTGTATGGTAAAAATTTCTTCTTTGATATGGTAAAAATTTCTTCTTTGATATGGTAAAAATTTCTTCTTTGATATTTATAATAACAACCATACTTTTATATTATTAAAACTATACTACATATATATTTAAAAAAAAACAATGTTTATTTATTTTTAAAAATAAATGCAAATTTTATCTTTTCTTTTTCTTCATGCTACTTATATTTTTATTTTTAAAACAATGAATAATTGATTTAAAAATAATGCATAAAAACTCACTGTATCCCTTTCGTTCTTCATCGTTCTGCACCTCTTCTTCCCCGTTTAACCCTTCTGGACCGCTCATAACTGAAGTCGCTCCCCATTCAAACCCAACCACCGAAACTAGGGCTTCCCCTTGCCGCCGCCACGGTGGTCAAAACCTCCATCGCCGGCCACCACGAGGTGCGCCATGCCACCGCCTTCCCTTACTCTCCCCGCCATCCAACTCGCAACCTCCGTCAGTCCAAGAACTGTGATCGAAAGTGGCTGGTTTGAGCCGCAATTCCACCCCATATACGATGTTAAATCTCATCATACCGGTGTAGAATTTAAGAGCTGAAGAAGCTCTCTGCTTTTCGTTAAAAACCACAATTTATTTCAATTTATATTGGAAGTGATTTGGGGATTTGATTTTGAATGATTTCGTTCGTCTGTTCTGAACGAGGCAGCGGAAATTAAAGAGGGTGAGGGTTTGACTGTGTTGACCGAATACCATGGTATATATGCCATTTAAAATAATATATTTAATTCAATTTGTTTTCAAAATACTAGTTTATCATCACGAACTCCAAATCAAACCCAACGACTGTTTCCCTTAGCTAAATACCCCCATTCTGAACATAATGGGATATGTTTCGTAAGCCAATTCAACTGTTTGAATCAATTTTTCTTTAAACTAAAATATAAATCAGTATATTTTTAATTTCAACGCACATTTTAATTTACCGAGGCCACATACGAATCCCAAAAATTGCAGAAAAATTATTTCTAGTTTCGTATTGACGATACGGTCCTAACAAAACTAATTTCGTCGAATTCTGAAACCGTTTGAAAAATGGCCATTTTCCAGTCGATTAAAATCAACTGAAACTGGTCAAACGCGTTTTCTTTTGCCACGCTCACATATTGATTCGAAATATTATGAAATTTGGAATCTAGCAATAATTTGACATCACGGACCCAACAAAACTGGTTTCGTCGAAATCCGAAGTCGTTTGCAAAATTTCCATTTTTAAGGGCCTGAATTCCATAGCGACTATTCAGAATTTTCAACTGGACATATCTTTTTATCCCCGCTATGAAATTTCGAATTTTCGGATTCGTTGGAAAGATATTCACAATTAGATCCTATGATTTTTGGTTTCACTAAAATCCGGATTGTTTGGCACCCGGTACATTCAATTGAAGTTTGAAATCGAATTATCGAACTACCGCGCCATTTTCAATTCTATTTATAATTATATATAATTATTTATATTCTAACGACGACGCGTATAAATATATACATTCGAATTATATTCAAAATAAATTTCTCGTCGATATTATTTAAAATAATTCATTTTAAATAATCAAAATTCGCTAAAATTGCCAAAATAAAAATTTTAAACTGGCCCAGATTTTCCGGGTTGTTACACACGTATGCATTGATTATTCGGATCTCAATAAGGCATGCCCTAAAGACAACTTTCTGTTGCCCAGAATTGATCAGTTGGTAGACTCGACAGTGGGACGCAAGGTTATATCATTTATGAATGCTTATTCGGGATAAAATATGATAATGATGCACGAGCCAAATTAGGAGAATACAAGCTTCGTCGCAGATCTGAGTTTGTACTACTTTAAACTCATGCCATTCGGGTTGAAGAACGCAGAAGCAACTTAACACCGACTTGTCAATGCAATGTTTAAGTCACAAATTGGCAAGACTATGGAAGTTTATGTTGACGAAATGCTAGTTGAATTGAAGAAGAAGGCCGATCACATGGAGAATCTAGCTGAAATGTTAGATATTTCGAGAAGATATGTCTTGAAAATGAATCCACTCAAGTGTTCATTTGGAGTCGTATCCAGGAAATTTCTAGTGTTCACAGTGAATGTCAGGGGAATTGGAGCTAACCTTACTTAGATTTCAGCATTGTAAGAGGTACGAGCTCCTAAAACCAAGAAGAAGCTTCAAAGTCTGAATGGGAAGGTTTCTGCATTAAGTCGTTTCATCTCAAAAGCAACCGATAGGTGTATTCATTTTTGATGAATTGAAAATGGGAAAGAAGGATTTTGAATGGACGCTAGATTGCTAGTGGCCTTCGAGGAGCAAATCAAACACAAAGAGACTCCCCTAATGCTTTCAAATCCCAATGATGGAGAAGATTTGTTTCTATATTTGGCAGTGTCATCCCATGCTTTAGGTGCTTCCTTGGTGCGAGAGGATTTGAAGATTCAGTGGCCTGTGTATTATATTAGAAAAAAACTCAGAGTTGAATTATGTCAAGCTGGAGAAACTTACATATTGTCTACTCGTCGCCTCAAATAAGCTCATGCCATATTTTCAAGCTCATTCCATTAAAGTGCTTATGGATCAACCGCTAAAGCAAGTCTTATTCCATCCTGAAATTTTGGGACGTTTGCCGAAGTGAAATATTGAGCTTTGCCAATATGATATCACCTACCATCTTTTAAGGGCAATCAGTGGAAAAGCCTTAGCAAACTTCATTGTCGAGTTCACAGAGAGAGGTAGTGAAGAGGAAAAGCCTATTGATGTGGTGGTGCAATGGAAGTTGTTTGTCAATGGAGCCATGAATGAATATTGTTCAAGGGTAGGAGTGGTTCTAGAGACTCGCGAAGGACGTTCAATGTGCTATGCATTAAGATTGGAGTTTCCATCAACAAACAATGAAGCAGGATATGAAGCATTGATCGCTGGACTGAAGATAGCCAAGGAATTTCATTTTTAGTGATTCATAGTTGGTGGTGTATCAAGTCCGAAGAGAGTTTCAAACCAAAGGAGGAAATTTGCATGCTTATTTGTCCAAAGCTTGGGAACTCCTAAACAACCTCGACTACTACACGATAACCCATATCCCTAGAGAGGAGAATATGATGGTAGATTAACTTGCTATGTGTACCAGCTCAGGAGACGCTCAACTATTAGGATTAGTGCCAGCATAAGTTCTCTCCAATCCCAGTACCAGCAACATTGATGTTGATTCAGTTATGGAGACCACCGAAGAGCCAGAATCATGGATGACTCTAATAAAGGAGTACCTCCTCAATGAATCGCTTCCAACAGATCCAAAGAAACAAAAGAAGTTACTGTGGAAGGCTCCACTATTTCTCATGCAAGATGGTCATTTACACAGGCGTAACTTCTTTATGCCTTTTCTTCAATGTGTTATCAGAGACAAATCCAGGACACTTTTGGCAGAAATGCATGGAGGAGAATGCAGTATTCAGGTGGACAAACATTGGCTAAGAAGATCCTTCGATACAGTTATTTTTGGCATGAGCTTAACCGGGATTGTACGGCATACACCAGAAAGTGTGATAGATGCCAAAGGTTTGCCAAGATTCCTTGAGCAACATCCATAGAATTAACTCAAATGGTCAGCCCATGACCATTCGTTGTTTGGGAAACTGGTATAATTGGAGCGTTACCGACTGTCAAGTCCAGCATTAAATATTCCATTGTCGATGTTGATTATTTCATTAAGTGGGACAAATAAGAGCCACTTGCCACCATTACCTCAAAAAAAGTTATCAACTTCATGCTGAAGAATTTAATTTGTTGGTACATCAGAAGAAAATAACGGACAATGGAACTCAATTCGAGAGTGAGGAGTACAAGGGGTTTTGTGCCAAGTATAAGATCCAAAAGGGTTTGCAGCTGTGGCCTATCCGTAGGCAAACGGGAAAGTGGAAGCAGTGAAAAAAATTATCAAATCAACCATCAAAAAGCGTCTGGAAAAGTCTAAAGGTGTTGGGTAGATGAGCTGCTACTTGCACTATGGGCATATCGACCGACTCATAAATCTACAACTGGGCACGCGCCATTCTTTTTGGCATTTGGCTCCAAAGCAATGATTCTAGTAGAGTTGGAAGTCCCTACTCATTAAAGAATCCACTTCAATCAAGCAGAAAACGAGCAGCTACAACTAGAAGCTCTTGATTAGCTTGAAGTGAAAGGAGATGAAGCCGAGCTCCGAATTGCAGCACATCAGAGAAGGATCACCAGGCACTTCAACACCAAAGTCCGACAGAGAACCTTCGAAGTTAGAGACCTTGTACTAAAATGGGTGATGATTGGCACTGGAGTATTCAGGCCAAATTAGGAAGGACCGTACATCGTCATCCAAAAGCTCTTAGACGGCACATTCAAGTTATCAACAGTTGATGGAGTTCCAACATCGAGAGCTTGGAACAGCTACCATTTGCATTGATACTTTACTTTGCATTGTTCAATTCTTGTAAAAAAATGTTGTAAATTTTCTTGCAAGTATAAACCTCCCACGCTTAAAGGGGGTATTGTAATTGAACATAATCTCTATTAATGAAATTCTGCACCTATTACCTCGATCATATAGTTGCAAATTTTTGTTAAATAATTCAAAAATTGCTTAAAATTGATTTGACATTGCAGGCTATCTAGAGAACGCTTGCTTGCTCACAGTCCGATAAGTCCTAGGGACCCTTACAACATATCCCGACAGGGACAACTCAAGTGTCGAGTGCCATAAACATAACTCTACACAAACACAAGGATGTAATGCACCGTCCTGCAGATCGACAGAGGGAGTCACTAAGAGTCGAGTGGCGGAAAGCGCAGCAACCGAACACAAGTACAAAAGACCTCCCAAAGCGAGGCATGGAAAAAAGTTCTCTAATGCCTGATTTACTCGGCTTGATTGTAGATGAACATTGGGCTAAACAAAAAGTTTCCCAAGTGAGGCGAAAAGTTCTCCCATGAGTGAGGCAAAAGCTTCCCAAGTGAAGCGAACAAAAAGTCCTCCTTTGAGCAAGGCAAAAGCTTCCCAAGTGAAGCATGCAAAAAAGTCCTCCCACGAGCGAGGCAAAAGCTTCCCAAGTGAAGAAAAAAAAAGTTGTAACGTCCTAGAATTTTCGGCCATTGAAATAAAATTGTTTAAATATTATATTTAGAATATAATAGATTTTTAATCGAATTTATTTATTTAAAATAGAGTTCAAATATATATATTTATATATTAATTAAAAACGAGCTCGAAACGTCGCGGTAGTTCGAAATTTTCGATTTGAACTTTAACTGAGTATACAGGATTCGATATAAGTCGGATTTCTGTGAAACGAGAAACGTTATAACCGTATTAATGATAATTTCCATATGAAAGAGAAAAATACAGATTTCGTGTTATAATTTGTTAGATATAGCCAAATCAAAATTTAAAATAGTCGTCGTGAAAATCGTTATTAAAATATTGGCCTTTAAAATGACCATTTTGCAAACAGAGGCCGTTTTCGATGAAACCAGTTTCATTAGAACTGTATCATTAAATTATTGTATGGTGTTAAATGGCGTGGCAAACCGATGTCATATGTGACCCCGGCAGCCACAAACGCCCCTTCAATTTCTAGAGCGCGTAATTAATTTAATAAAGAGATATTCGAGTGTAACTTGAGAAGACGATCGAATAAAGCTGCGAAACAAATTCCGTTGAGTTCGTATCATCGATTATAGTCAGGATAGGTATATAGTTTGTTATTTTTAGAGACCGGATAATTTGACGTCTATAAGGGCATCGGGGTGCGCGTAAAAATGGCCTACCGGGGAAACAGTCTCAGAATGCGACGAAACTGGTGTCGTTGGGTTCGTATTGGAGAATTATTATAGAATTTCAAAGTTTCAAGTTGATTTGATTTATCTGGTGATCGTGAAAAAATTAAACGCGTGTTTATTTCTTGTTTTATAAAGGATTTTTTTTCATACGACCTCGGATTTCGACGAAACTTGTCCCATTGGATCCGGAATATCTTTTTACACCAAGATTAGTTTTTTATCAGAAGACAGAGATCGTATATAGTGGTTTTTAACACGATTTCTCCACGATGAAGTTCCATACATTATTATATTAATAAAATCCATCCCAATTTCTACTATTGCTTCTTTTTCCTTTCATGTACCGCTGCCATTCTTTCTTATCAGCGAATCTACCTAAATAAACAGGAGTAACTCTACTCTATAACCAAATACTGACGTCTACCCTAACTCTTACCTTCACCAAATAACACCGCTGCGTGTGTTTTAAATCATTGCCCACATCCCAGTCTCTTTTCCTTTCAGCAGTCATATTTTCGAATATATGTGTACGTCAGTTGATCGGATTGAAGGGAAAACACAGAAGAAAGAAAGAAAAGAAATGTCAACTACTTGTGTTTTCAAATCCTCATATCAGCCGACCACTCTCTTTTCTTTTCACCGACCTATTCTCTTCACAGCTCCCCTAAGTGCCACAGACCTACCTGTAGCATGTTTTACAATGAAGACGGAGTGATATCAGGGGGCGTGGGTTTTGGCCAGTCATACGTAGAGGAATGAAAAGAAAAAAAATCAAAAGGGAAAAACACGAAGAAGGAAGAAGGCTGGAGAACGACAAAGGAGTGGGAAGGGGATGTACGGGAACTGTGTTGATGCATTTTCTGGGGTTGGGGAAGATGGACGCTGTAGATGGCAGGTGTGGAGTTGGGCTGAACCATGATGGGTCGTTATGTTATCAACGTAAGTAGTTAGAATAAAACAGGCCATATTCATAAAAACGTGATTTAAGTTCTATTTTGACTAACTAAGGGAAATTTCGTCTGTTAGAGTTCGATCCATAGGATTTTGTCGGCCTTATGATCTTCAAACAAAGAAGGTGGCCGAAGCTTAAACATTAACTATATAGTTAGTGTTTAGAAGTTAATTAGTACTAAGTGTAATTTAAAGCTTGTTGTAGGAAACAAACGGGATAAACAAAGTTGGGCCAATTTTTGAAAATCGAAGGATCAGCTGTTTAAGAATATTAATATGTAATTAGTTAAATAACTTATGGTTAAGTATTGATAGTTTATCAGTAATCGTATAACTATATAATGGTAGAACTATTGTCATTGTTAACAGAATCTGACCAAACATATTGCCTTGGAACCGAGGAAATGAACTCTTCATTCTGGAACATAACTAAGTGCAATTGGAATCAACCGGGATTTTAATTAAATTAAACACCGGTTTAAATTAATTAAAAATTGCCGTTTCAACGGTATCAAATCAAGGTGAGTTAGACTCACTCAGTTTTCTCATTTGTATTTTATATAAATTAGGTTTTTATTTTGTGTGCTCTGCTTGCTAATGATTGACAATTTGCTAGTTAAATATTTATTGGTTGATTTAACCAATGAAATTAAACCGTGTTTAATTTCAGGGAAATATCAAATCGTTATTTTTAACGATTGGTTCCAATAAAGTTAACTTACCTTATTGGTCGCGTTTATAAAATAAACGTGTTTAATGGTTTGAATTGTTTACACTGGTTGAATTGTCTTGTTATTGGTTGATATTAAATGGTCGTTAGTTATTATTATCATATATGAACTGATCCTATGGTGTAATTGATATGAGTATTAGTTGTTGATTGAAATTTCAACATCCCTGTAGATTAAACCAATGGGCGGTATTGGTTGGGTATCTGGCAACATATGACCTATAAAATCAATCATTTTATATATGTTGATTTGCCGTCAGGCAAATCGACAGGGATGAGTTTATAAAATTTATTTTATAACTGGTGATAGATTCTGAAACATATGATTTGAAATGGAAGTTTACAAAAGGGAAAATAAAATAAATGTTTTATCTAAGATTTGATTTATTATTAATTAATTTTACAAAGTCAACTCTGATGACAATCAGATTGATAAGTACGAGAATGAGGAATAAACCGGATGGTATTGTTTTAATAAGATTTTAAAAAGGGAAATTTAATATTTATTTTAGTGAATAAAGGAATTAACTACAAAAGTAGTTAACGACCAAAGTAAATTATTATAGAGAAATATTTTTACTGAGATTCATTTAAAAGGTACTCGAAATTGAAGTGGAATCCGATTGAATGGTGAAAGGGAATTACAAACGGGTTTTATATTAAAAACCCGAATTGGTATAACAATTTATAAAAAAGGGAATTTAAGCGAAGATAAAGAGGCGGAGTTTAAAAGTGATGTTACTTAATTAATGAATTAAGGACTAATGGTATATTCGAGAAAAGAGATTTTTCAAAAGGGAAGAAGGTTTATGAAACCGTACCTTTGAATAAATTAGTTAAATGGAATTTGTGTTGAGATTAGATGAAATATTGGTTTTATATTACAACTCGTATTTATCTTTAGATATGAACGTTGTTGATCAAGGTCTGAGAGGTAATTAAAATACCTCAACTTGAACGACATCAGGACTATCTAAGGGTGATATTAGTTGTGATGGTAAAAGGGATTAGTGATAGTTTATTTCCATTAGTGAAATAATGAAAGGTGGGGTTTTATCCAACAGGAATAAGCACTGGGTTCTGTTGGGGAACAAATAAAGGATATTTCATAATGTTGTTTAATTAAAAAGGCGAAGTGGTGATGAGTACTGAATTAGTAAACCCACTGGATTGTCATGATTGAAACACTGATTATTTTGATAGTTAAATCACCGACTATCAAATCTTTCCAATACATTTGTTAGTACGGAAAGACCGGGATCGAATTTATATTCGAAAACCATTCCAACCAACAAATACGTGGAGATATTAGAAGATGATCGAGATGGAGCATTGAAGACCGTGGATCTTCATTAAATGGAAGAACCGCTAATAAATCTCTGGTTAGCTCCTGTAACGGCTGGAAATTTTTGACTCCTCGAGAGTCGAAAATTCCGCGCTGTTAGTGAAAGAAAGTAGAGGGTGAGGAAGAAAAGATAGAACTAATAGAATAGAAGAAGAAGAACTTACATCATCAGAGTAAACACGAATCTCACAGCGGAACGAATAAAATATAACATAACTTTGAAATACAAATCAGTACTCGTATATACATACCATTTCAAAGTACAACACTTAACAACACAGCGGAATAATAATAGCTATAATCCTGAAGCCTCCTGCTCCAAGCTCTCCAAGTGTATCTGTAAAATCCCGACTACTTGACTGCCCGTACAAATTTAGGCACCCAAGAGTTTAGGGGAAACAAAACAAAATAAAACTCTGGGTCAGTCATGGGACTGGTGTGAATAAAACTCCAACACTTGGCTAAATAAAGGATATCTTTCTGATATTATAATAATGTCTAAATACAAATAGATATCAATCTAGCAGAACGCTTGCATCTCACGTTCCACATACATAGTATACAAATAAAACCGTGAGCACTTATTGGAGATTGGATTCCAACAGACAAGGTATGGGAGCACCTTCCGATCAGTGTACTCTAGAGGAGATACACTAGGGTTCAACAAGAACGTCTTGCAACCCGGCCACACATGACCGTCCACTCATTTAGCTTGAGTATAACGAATATATTATCACCGATGGTTAGGATCAGCAACCATCCTTCCCGATAAGGGACAACATTGAAATAGATTATAAAGAAGTACAATTGAATATTCTCTAGATGGTGATAATACACCCTGCTTGGGTATGGCCCAACTAGCCATGCTGCCTAGCCCAACTTCTGTTATTTTCCGGTTGTGAGGTTTTAAGGTCACGTTTATCACTTTGACAGATTATTTCTTCAATTACTTTGAATGCCACATCGTCATACCCGCCAAATCATTATCGATTTCTCAAGGCATCACGGGTATAAAAGCTAAGAGAAACGAATTTCTCTGCCACCAACGTAATACGTTTAAAGAGATCAACATATATGATTCGTTAAGAATACTTTGTCAGACACTCGTCCATATACGTTGTTCTGGGACTGAACAAACCGAAGGCACTATTCAGTGAATCCATCCTACCTAGACTTTTCACAATAGCCCTTGCACTTCACTCCGTCTTCAATTATCTTCAGCGTACTTGATTCACAACGTTTATGCTAATACGGAGTGGTTCTTCGGATAATAATCCAACCGGTCTCTCCATATTAACAACGTAAAAATGGTCAAACTTTTGATAGTCTGTGATTTAACTATCAAATGAAAACATGTCGGTGTACAAACAACGATCTTATTTCCAAATGGGAATTCGATCGATCAATCATCATATGTTCATATTTCCTTATTTCATATATTTAGAAAATATATGTTATTAATCATTGGAAAACATTTCCATAGCTTATTTTCACATCACTATTATTTCGCAACTATCAGTCCCTAACTGTAACTAGTATGAGAACAATTCTCTAAGTATCAATTCGGAAGGTCGAAACCAACATCAGATCGTCACTTAGAAAACCGTTCAACTTACCCTCTCCAGTCAGTTTCTGAATTTGCTTAACTCTATTTCTTAAATTCTTATCATGAAAACATTTCATTTTCTATGTTTAGAAAACATATCTGACTATATTTGGAAAACGTTTCTAAAACTCATTTACGGATTTCCAATGAACGTTGTATAAAACATCGTTTCGCTTAATCCATTTATCGCTTATTCCTTAACTTTATTCCTAATCAACCTTTTAGATTGAACCACAACTATTCCTTTGTCAATTCTGAAGTCAATCAAGTTGGGGTATAATTACCTCGCAGACCTTAATTGAACAACGTCCTTTACTGTGAAATAGATGAAGCTCATCACTCACTTTTTACAATCATCTGTTTACGCAAATTCTCGGATTCAGGTTACGAATCCACTTCTTATATGACAACGTTTGATTATAACTATAACGTTATAATTCCTACCCCTAAAATATCTAACCTAAATTATAAATTTATTTCCTAACTCGAATAATTTAACAGACACCTAATTTCTAAATCAATAACTAAATCTTGATTTAAACCCTGGAAAGTAAATAGTACTTTCCTGAATTCGCTATAATCGAATTCGACGTATAACTCTCTTTCGAGAAATCTCTATTCGATTAACTCTCCCTTTTTAATAACTTATATTCGATAAACTCTATTTCGATTAACTTCTATCGAATAACTAATATTCGAATAACTCTTCTTGGTTGGCTCTATTTCATTAACTCTTATCGAATAACCAATATTCGATTTTCTTAAATGTGTCAATTCTTATCGAATAACTAACATCCGATTAACTTAAATGGATTTACTCTTATCGAATAACTTTTTCGATTAACTTAACTTGATTTTCTTAACTCGATTATCTCAACTCGATTACTTAACTTGATTACTTAACTCGATAAATCTTAACTCGATTACTTAACTCGATAACTTAACCCAAATCGATTAACTCAACTCAAATCGATTAACTTAATTTGATTTACTCCTTCGAATAACTAATTCGAATAACTTAATTGATTAATGTGACGAGAAGGAATTTCGCTCGGTCCGAACCAGTCGCTAAACCGACCCAGACCGTTCGAAACGCCCTATCGTTTGAGAACACGACAAAACAGAACGCATACAAAAGAACATTCACTGTATATTACAACAATGCATCAGATTACAAGAATATACAGAGTATGCATAAACATTACACAGAAATATCAGAGATTTAAATTACATTTAAATACATTACAAAGCAGCGGAAAATAATAGAATACACAACTAGAAGAGATATACGGATACAAAGCTTTCCGGATATCGTTCCAGCTGTAAACCAGGATCCTGTGAATATAAATCTGCAAAACCAAAACTACTAGCTGCCCGTGCCGAAAATAAGGGCACCCAGAGTTTAGGTTAAAACAATAAACTCCAGGTCAGTCATGTGACTGGTGTGAGAACTAAAACAGTTAATCTTTATTTTTAAAGTTAGGTAAATCAAGGGACCACGCCGTATAACACGGAACGGGTTTCCTCCCAAGAATACCAGTGCATAAAACAAACAGCGCAATGCTAAATAAAGAAAAATGAAGCTGTTATAAGACCCAGGTCCTATCACACAATGCAACGCAAGCCGGGGGATAGGGTTTTCCCTTATAACAGCCAAAGAATGCTTGATACGTTTAAAACAAATCATTTGATACTATTATAAGTGCATAGTGTATAAAACAACTTCAAATCATAAGTATCAATCATAGGCGACATGAGCGTCTCATGCCACTATGTCGCCATGTATAGGTTTACAAATGAAACCGCAAAGTCACGTATTTGGAAATTGGATTTCCATCTATGAACCGAGGCAAAAGATAGTCCTCAACCGATTCGAGACAATCTAGCCCATGTCTCAAGCAAGCGCGCAGGCAAGCCTTGGAGCGACAGGGCCGGTCCACCGATGTGGATTATTATGCCTGAACACTACGTTTCCCCGCCCTTTGGGGCGTAAATGAGCCAACTAAATGACTCCATCGGTTCGAGAACGACCGATCAATCCGAGGCGCCTCGCAACAGCAACAACCACATAAGTCAAACTCGTCAGGGCGTGTAAAACCGCTGACGCCACTTCTAGCTAGAAAGAAACGCATGCCCTCCCTGAGGTCCGTCTCCCGTTTTTGGTTCATACCGGGTGTGAAACTCGCGAAGTAAACGTTACACAAAGCTACGCCACAAAGGCCGTGCTTTGATCATCACCACAAGACTTTGCTTTTCAACAGAAGCCTCGATCAATTTCCACTTAGGCATGCCACACAGGAAATTCACTCCATGCGTTTGATATCCATCAATATATAACCCCTGAGCTCGTACGTCTCAGAGAAGGGCGTTAAGCAAGAGAATAAATTCTCCGCCGCCAAACATATATATATTTAATAGAGATCAATCACACGGACTAAAATCCAATGTCAGACACACAGTCCATTTACAAGTCCGTTCTGGGTCTGAACGAAACCGGAGGCACCTAGTACCTCGCATATCCATCGATCTCCAAGTACGTCTGGACGACCACCAACTGTTTCCATCTTCTTGGGTGTACAACCCAATCAAGATTATCAGTAATCACCCAAACGACGTGAAGACCTCCGGTCTTCGACCATCGTCTTCATCTTCGACTTATCGTCGTATCAGTTATTCAGAATGGGATAAACCCGGTCTTTCCGAATAACTCGCGTATATTTTAAATAAGTGTTACACAAACACAACATACGCCTCATTCCAATTCATTAGTCACTAACATTAAATTAATCAAGAGAATAATTTCCTAAATATTAACCCCGAAGGCCGAAACCAACATCAGATCAATATCCAGAAAACCGTTCTGCTTAGCTAACCGACAGTTAGTTTCTAAATTTCACATTCATAGGGAAAGGTTCCCATTAATTTTATCCAAGATAAATTTCTTGAATTTATTCTTTAATCTTCTTTTTGAATTTCGATTCAACTAGTCGAGATCAACGAACCTTACCGAAGTAATCATTTGTTTTAATTTTCCAATCCCAACCTATTCATCCCATGAAGTAAAACTGGTTATACTTCATATCTGACACCACGGTGTTATCGGTAAATTCAATTACCATTTCACGTTCAAATCTAATTAAAGATTTAGCTAACGCCTGGAGTAAAACTGGTGGTACTCCATTTCGATTGTTTCAATCTAATTAAAGATTCATTAAAACTCCACTTAGTTTCAATCGTTAACTGGGTTAAAGAATCAGTGTCATTTAAAACACGGTTCACGATAAACCCAAAATCACATTCATTAATTATCGGGTTAAAGAACAAGTGTTATTTAAAACACTGTTCGCGATAAACCCGAAAATCAATATCAATTCAATTTCAATTAAATATTATTTAATTGGTACACTTCATTAAATCTAAATAAAAAGATTTAATCTTTTCTCAACTGGGTTCAAGAACAGTGTTAATGAAGACACCATTCACGACAAACCCAAATCACATTTGATATTCAATACAAGGCTCTGAATAGAAAATATATTGGTTTATATTCAATATCAAATTCTACGATTAACAAATGTCGTATTGGAAATAACGATATAAATATATATCTTTCAAATTTCCATAACCACATCTGTATAATCACAAATTCCAACATCGAAATATTCCGAAGACAATTTCGATTCAAATCCACTCCAATGCAATCATTGGAAATTCTTGTTATCTTTAAAACCCTTTTTTAAATTCAATTTATTTATTAAAAATAAATAGAATTATAGTTCTAGTTCAAAACTAGCTTATTTCGATAAAAATCTATTTTTATCTTTTCAAATATGGAGTTTTTCATCCCGATTCTTCTCAAATCATTTCTTATGATTTTACACAAATTATTACTATTTTTAATAATTTTATCAAGGCCCGTACAGTCGATTTCCATCAATGGCCATCGGACTACACTTACAGCGACCTTTTTCGAATTTGATTTGGACGTATCTCCAAATCCAACCGTTAGATTTCAAATTTCTAATTTTCGTTAGAAAGCTCTTTTCGATACGAACCCAACGGTTCCGGTTTTAGGAGAATCCGACGGTCGGATCTCCCGTAATATCCGTTCGAAGTCAATGGTCAAAATTCGCGAACTGCCGCGGCGCGGCGCGTTCTATTCAGGCCATTATATTATATATATAACATATATAATATATATTTCGTCGATTTCTATTTAAAACGAATTATATAAATCGTTTGGAATTCGTTTCAAAATCAATTTCAACTTCTATTTCAATTCAAATCAAAATTGAATTCTTCTTTATAAATTCGTTTTAAAATTCATTTCTATTCAATTCAAATTTCAATTCAATTTGAATTCGTTTTAAATTCGCTTTCAATTCAATTTGAATTCGTTTTCAATTCAATTCTTTTCGAAATCGTTTTCAATTCAATTCATTTCGAAATCGTTTTCAATTCAATTCATTTCGAAATCGTTTTCAATTCAATTCATTTCGAAATCGTTTTCAATTCAATTCATTTCGAAATCGTTTTCGATTCAATTCATTTCGAAATCGTTTTCAATTCAATTCATTTCAAAATGAATAAAATCGATATAAATATCGTTCACGTCAAAATGGCGTCAATCTAATCAACACGGCTTCATAAATTTCTATTTTCAAATATTCTATTTCAAATATTTCTTTTCACCAAAATAGTTGTTATTATCAAAATATTTCGTTCAACACATGACCAATCTCAATGGATGAGTACTGTCAACACATGAACCTTTATTTTATATTGATAAAGATGTAAATTTTATTACTAAAATATTTCGTTCAACACATGACCAATCTCAAGGGATGAGTATTGTCAACACATGAACCTTTATTTTATATTATTCTTTATTTTCTAAATTGGAATGAGGCCCAATCAATTACCATATAAAATTGATTATATGGATTTTCATACAACACATGTATATAATAGCATTGAAAAATAATCAACCATCAACCAAAGTGCACTGCACTGTATAAGCATCGGATATAGATATTCAACGCTTATAACAGCCTGTCAATCAATCGATCGACATATTTAATCAATCAGGATGAGTGAACTTCAAATTTCATCCCAACACCCGTGTGGGGTTTCAAACAATCAAACGCATATTTTATTTGTCCAGTTGGGCGATGTGTAAAATTTATCGACCCAATCAATGTCCTTCAAATAGGTGTACATAAACAAACCGTCTGGTTTGTAAATGAATATTTATTTATTCACATTCACGTTAAAAATTATATTTTTAACGATAAAACATTTTATTCAACCTATGAATATTCTATTCGGTTCATTTATTCAATAAAATGATATTTTTATTTTTCTAACATATTTTAGAAAATTTCGGCGGCATAACGGCATGATACTAGAAACGGGACAAGGCCTAGCCTTATCCCCGGTCTAGTGAAGGCCCACGCCATTCACACATCAATCAATCCATTCATTTCACCAAACAATTCAATTTCAAATCAAATCATCTAATTAATCTATGCAACCAAACAAACAAGTCCATGGTCTGTGGACGATTGTGTCGGGTGCTACTAAACACCGTCTGCATCCTAGTATATATATATATAACTAGAAAAAGAAATTGAAAGGTGAGAAATTCTCACAGATAGCTATCCAATCATCTTGACTCTTCTTTTGCAGAAACCTTCGCTGTTCTCGCCTTTTTGTCATCTTCGTTGCCCGTAGCCACTATATATGTAAAAATCGAATTTTTACTTCGTTATTCAATATATAAAAATCACATTTTTACTTCGATGTTCAATATATAAAAATCGAATTTTTACTTCGATGTTCAATATATAAAAATCGAATTTTTACTATACTATATGGATAAAAATTCTATTTTTACATTGCTACTATATAGGTAAAAATTATATTTTTATCACGCTATTTTTCATATAAAGATTTCGCCTTTACATATAAAGATCTCGCCTTTTTACATATAAGGATCGAATTTTTATTATCTATACTATATAAAAATTATATTTTTATACTCCTACATTATAAAAGGTGATATTTTTATTATCTATATAATATGAAAATTTTATTTTCAACCTTTTTCATTATAAAAATCTGACCTTTCAAACAAATAAAAATCAAAGCTTTCTTCACTTAAAAATCGTACTTTTCCATACTAAAAATCGTGTCTTTTCTATAAACAAAAATCGTAGCTTTCCTCCTTTTTCCTCAACAAAAATATAGTCTTTATACTTATAAAAATTTAATCTTTATAAATAAATAAAATCAGATTTTAAAACATTGTTTATATATATATATATATATATATATATTTCAGATTTAAACCATGCTATTTAAGTAAATTCAGTAAACAAAAAAGAAACTCACTGCTGCTGGTTCACCCTTGTGGCTGAGTGGAGGCGTCGGGTTTCAGAGAGGAGGAGGACTGGTCTTCATGGTGCCGCAGTGTTGGACAGAGGGGGTTTGAGAGGGGGTGGCTTCCGTTCGGGTGCTGGGTGGGTTTCGAAGCGCTGCGCTTCGGTGATGGGGGAAATGAGGCTCGTCGAAGCTGAGGTGAAGTGGGAGGGGAGCGACGAAGATCCGGTCTGAGGCGCGGCGTCGGGGGGCGGTTGTGGGAGCAGGGCGACGGTCAACGGCGGGGGCAATTTGGGAGTTTTTTCTTTTTCTTTTTCTTTTCTCTTTTCCTGTTTCGATTTAGGAGAAGACTGACCGGGGGGTAGCGTTTGGGGAAAGAGAGAATGGGTTGACCGGTGGTTTATTTATAATTTATTTAATTATTATTTTTAATTCTCAAAAAGCAACTTTCATTTTCGACCTCGAAACGAGACCCACCGCCTGTCGTCCCTAGCATTTTACCCCCATTCCGAACACAATGGGATATGTATCGTAGGCTGATTCGATCAGTTTTCGTCAAAATCAAAATATAACTCTATATATTGAATTTGAACGCGTATTTCAATTTACCGGGGTTCACATACTAACTCTAAAAATTACAGAAAAATATTTTCTAGCTTCGTATTGACGATACGGTCCTAACAAAACTAGTTTCATCAAATTCTGAAACCGTTGGAAAAATGGCCAATTTCCAGTCGATTAAAATCAAATGAAACTGGTTAAATGCGTTTTCCTTCGCCACACTCACATATTGATTCAAAAAATTACGAAATTTGAAACCTAGCAATAATTTTACATCACGGACCCAACAAAAGTGGTTTCGTCGAAATCCGAGGTCGTTTGCAAAATTTCCATTTTTAAGGGCCTGAATTCCATAGCGACTATTCAGAATTTTCAACTAGACATATCTTTTGATTCCCGCTATGAAATTTCAATTTTCCGGATTCGTTGGAAAGATATCATCAATTAGATCCTAATGTTTTTGGTTTCACTAAAATCCGGATTGTTTTGCACCCGGTACATTCAATTGAAGTTTGAAATCGAATTATCGAGCCACCGCGCCATTTTCAATTCCTTTTATAAATATAAATAATTATTTATATTCTAACGACGAACTATATAATATATACGTTCGATTTATATTTAAAATGAATTTCTCGTTGATATTATTTAAAATAATTCATTTTAAATAATCAAAATTCGCTAAAATTGCCAAAATAAAAATTTTAAACTGGCCCAGATTTTCGGGTTGTTACAATCTCCCCCACTTAAAACTTTTCGTCCTCGAAAAGGAACAAAGTCGAAAGTGGTTTGATTAATCAACACTACGCTCGATTTGGCTTCCATTCTCCAACTCTTTAGTTTCTGAGAATTTTCAAAATTTCAAAAATTTGGCTAACACCCTAAATTTCTGAAAAATTTCGCCATAACCTCCCCTGCACCGGGAGCATCGGGGAATTTCAAATAGCTTCCCCGGTCCTTCTAATCTCAAAAAGAAAAAGAAAAAGCCAAGCGGCTAGCCAATAAGCTCATAAAATCATCATCACCCAAACAAAACAGTAAATTATGTAGTAAACATGTACCTATTTGTCGGGCAAACAAATTTTATTCTATGCTCTAGCCTCCTTGCTATGACCTGTTCAATATAAGTACATGTATATGCAAGCAAATGCGACCAAATTTCAATATAGTTCAATATTGGTTCCATTAGGCATAATGATTTAAAAATTATCAAACAAATAAACAAACGACACAAACATCAATCAATTAGTGAATTAGAGTTTCAAATTCATAAATTTTGATATCTATATATAAAGAAAATCATGTTTTTGATGTCAATTCACAACAATGTGTTCTAACTATATTAGTTTTGGTTCTCACACCAGTCAATAGGAAGTATATAGATATCACACCTTCGAAACACGAATACCAATTCTGATGATGTTCGAAGTATCATCAGAATCATCTTCGGGCGACTAGAGTGTGATTCTATATCTATCCAGTATATTAAAACTTCAAATACACGTTTGCAAGGCGTATATGCAAAATCTTTATATACTGGACTGTCCTAATCAATATAAATAAATAATCAAATACAAATAAGTGATTTAGATTTTCAAATCAAAAATTGTTTTCATTTTTAAAAAAAAAAAATACTCGTCACACTCGTTCTAGGATACTACTGATCCCATCTCTAACGAGTCATTCCCATTGGATATTACTAATCCAATATCTGATGAATTCTTTCGTATGGTTCTAATGTGTCTTGTTCTCGAGCTCTATAAACCAAAGCTCTAATACCAACTGTGACGAGAAGGAATTTCGCTTGGTCCGAACCAGTCGCTAAACCGACCCAGACCATTCGAAACGCCCTATCGTTTGAGAACACGACAAAACAGAACGCATACAAAAGAACATTTCAGTGTATATTACAACAATGCATCAGATTACAAGAATATACAGAGTATGCATAAACATTACACAGAAATATCAGAGATTTAAATTACGTTTAAATACATTACAAAGCAGCGGAAAATAATAGAATACACAACTAGAAGAGATATACGGATACAAAGCTTTCCGGATATCGTTCCAGCTGTAAACCAGGATCCTGTGAATATAAATCTGCAAAACCAAAACTACTAGTTGCCCGTGCCGAAAATAAGGGCACCCAGAGTTTAGGTTAAAACAATAAACTCCAGGTCAGTCATGTGACTGGTGTTAGAACTAAAATAGTTAATCTTTATTTTTAAAGTTAGGTAAATCAAGGGACCACGCCGTATAATACGGAACGGGTTTCCTCCCAAGAATACCAGTGCATAAAACAAACAGCGCAATGCTAAATAAAGAAAAATGAAGCTGTTATAAGACCCAGGTCCTATCACACAATGCAACGCAAGCCGGGGGATATGGTTTTCCCTTATAACAGCCAAAGAATGCTTGATACGTTTAAAACAAATCATTTGATACTATTATAAGTGCATAGTGTATAAAACAACTTCAAATCATAAGTATCAATCATAGGCGACATGAGCGTCCCATGCCACTATGTCGCCATGTATAGGTTTACAAATAAAACCGCAAAGTCACGTATTTGGAAATTGGATTTCCATCTATGAACCGAGGCAAAAGATAGTCCTCAACCGATTCGAGACAATCTAGCCCATGTCTCAGGCAAGCGCGCAGGCAAGCCTTGGAGTGACAGGGCCGGTCCACCGATGTGGATTATTATGCCTGAACACTACGTTTCCCCGCCCTTTGGGGCGTAAATGAGCCAACTAAATGACTCCATCGGTTCAAGAACGACCGATCAATCCGAGGCGCCTCGCAACAGCAACAACCGCATAAGTCAAACTCGTCAGGGCGTGTAAAACCGCTGACGCCACTTCTAGCTAGAAAGAAACGCATGCCCTCCCTGAGGTCCGTCTCCCGTTTTTGGTTCATACCGGGTGTGAAACTCGCGAAGTAAACGTTACACAAAGCTACGCCACAAAGGCCGTGCTTTGATCATCACCACAAGACTTTGCTTTTCAACAGAAGCCTCGATCAATTTCCACTTAGGCATGCCACACAGGCAATTCACTCCATGCGTTTGATATCCATCAATATATAACCCCTGAGCTCGTACGTCTCAGAGAAGGGCGTTAAGCAAGAGAATAAATTCTCCACCGCCAAACAGATATATATTTAATAGAGATCAATCACACGGACTAAAATCCAATGTCAGACACACAGTCCATTTACAAGTCCGTTCTGGGTCTGAACGAAACCGGAGGCACCTAGTACCTCGCATATCCATCGATCTCCAAGTACGTCTGGACGACCACCAACTGTTTCCATCTTCTTGGGTGTACAGCCCAATCAAGATTATCAGTAATCACCCAAACGACGTGAAGACCTCCGGTCTTCGACCATCGTCTTCATCTTCGACTTATCGTCGTATCAGTTATTCAGAATGGGATAAACCCGGTCTTTCCGAATAACTCGCGTATATTTTAAATAAGTGTTACACAAACACAACATACGCCTCATTCCAATTCATTAGTCACTAACAGTAAATTAATCAAGAGAATAATTTCCCAAATATTAACCCCGAAGGCCGAAACCAACATCAGATCAATATCCAGAAAACCGTTCTGCTTAGCTAACCGACAGTTAGTTTCTAAATTTCACATTCATAGGGAAAGGTTCCCATTAATTTTATCCAAGATAAATTCCTTGAATTTATTCTTTAATCTTCTTTTTGAATTTCGATTCAACTAGTCGAGATCAACGAACCTTACCGAAGTAATCATTTGTTTTAATTTCCCAATCCCAACCTATTCATCCCATGAAGTAAAACTGGTTATACTTTATATCTGACACCACGGTGTTATCGGTAAATTCAATTACCATTTCACGTTCAAATCTAATTAAAGATTTAGCTAACGCCTGGAGTAAAACTGGTGGTACTCCATTTCGATTGTTTCAATCTAATTAAAGATTCATTAAAACTCCACTTAGTTTCAATCGTTAACTGGGTTAAAGAATCAGTGTCATTTAAAACACGGTTCACGATAAACCCAAAATCACATTCATTAATTATCGGGTTAAAGAACAAGGGCTATTTAAAACACTGTTCACGATAAACCCGAAAATCAATATCAATTCAATTTCAATTAAATATTATTTAATTGGTACACTTCATTAAATCTAAATAAAAAGATTTAATCTTTTCTCAACTGGGTTCAAGAACAGTGTTAATGAAGACACCATTCACGACAAACCCAAATCACATTTGATATTCAATACAAGGCTCTGAATAGAAAATATATCGGTTTATATTCAATATCAAATTCTACGATTAACAAATGTCGTATTGGAAATAACGATATAAATATATATCTTTCAAATTTCCATAACCACATCTGTATAATCACAAATTCCAACATCAAAATATTCCGAAGACAATTTCGATTCAAATCCACTCCAATGCAATCATTGGAAATTCTTGTTATCTTTAAAACCCTTTTTCAAATTCAATTTATTTATTTAAAAATAAATAGAATTATAGTTCTAGTTCAAAACTAGCTTATTTCGATAAAAATCTATTTTTATCTTTTCAAATATGGAGTTTTTCTTCCCGATTCTTCTCAAATCATTTCTTATGATTTTACACAAATTATTACTATTTTTAATAATTTTATCAAGGCCCGTACAGTCGATTTCCATCAATGGCCATCGGACTGCACTTACAGCGACCTTTTTCGAATTTGATTTGGACGTATCTCCAAATCCAACCGTTAGATTTCAAATTTCTAATATTTGTTAGAAAGCTCTTTTCGATACGAACCCAACGGTTCCGGTTTTAGGAGAATCCGACGGTCGGATCTCCCGTAATATCCGTTCGAAGTCAATGGTTGAAATTCGCGAACTACCGCGGCGCGGCGCGTTCTATTCAGGCCATTATATTATATATATAATATATATAATATATATTTCGTCGATTTCTATTTAAAACGAATTATATAAATCGTTTGGAATTCGTTTCAAAATTAATTTCAACTTCTATTTCAATTCAAATCAAAATTTAATTCTTCTTTATAAATTCGTTTTAAAATTCATTTCTATTCAATTCAAATTTCAATTCAATTTGAATTCGTTTTCAATTCAATTCATTTCGAAATCGTTTTCAGTTCAATTCATTTCGAAATCGTTTTCAATTCAATTCATTTCGAAATCGTTTTCAATTCAATTCATTTCGAAATCGTTTTCAATTCAATTTATTTCGAAATCGTTTTCAATTCAATTCATTTCGAAATCGTTTTCAATTCAATTCATTTCGAAATCGTTTTCAATTCAATTCATTTCGAAATCGTTTTCAATTCAATTCATTTCAAAATGAATAAAATCGATATAAATATCGTTCACGTCAAAATGGCGTCAATCTAATCAACACGGCTTCATAAATTTCTATTTTCAAATATTCTATTTCAAATATTTCTTTTCACCAAAATAGTTGTTATTATCAAAATATTTCGTTCAACACATGACCAATCTCAATGGATGAGTACTTTCAACACATGAACCTTTATTTTATATTGATAAAGATGTAAATTTTATTACTAAAATATTTCGTTCAACACATGACCAATCTCAAGGGATGAGTACTGTCAACACACGAACCTTTATTTTATATTATTCTTTATTTTTGCTAAATTGGAATGAGGCCCAATCAATTACCATATAAAATTGATTATATGGATTTTCATACAACACATGTATATAATAGCATTGAAAAATAATCAACCATCAACCAAAGTGCACTGCACTGTATAAGCATCAGATATAGATATTCAACGCTTATAACAGTCTGTCAATCAATCGATCGACATATTTAATCAATCATGATGAGTGAACTTCAAATTTCATCCCAACACCCGTGTGGGGTTTCAAACAATCAAACGCATATTTTATTTGTGCAGTTGGGCGATGTGTAAAATTTATCGACCCAATCAATGTCCTTCAAATAGGTGTACATAAACAAACCGTCTGGTTTGTAAATGAATATTTATTTATTCACATTCATGTTAAAAATTATATTTTTAACGATAAAACATTTTATTCAACCTATGAATATTCTATTCGGTTCATTTATTCAATAAAATGATATTTTTATTTTTCTAACATATTTTAGAAAATTTCGGCGGCATAACGGCACGATACTAGAAACGGGACAAGGCCTAGCCTTATCCCCGGTCTAGTGAAGGCCCACGCCATTCACACATCAATCAATCCATTCATTTCACCAAACAATTCAATTTCAAATCAAATCATCTAACTAATCTATGCAACCAAACAAACAAGTCCATGGTCTGTGGACGATTGTGTCGGGTGCTACTAAACACCGTCTGCATCCTAGTATATATACATATAACTAGAAAAAGAAATTGAAAGGTGAGAAATTCTCACGGATGGCAATCCAATCATCTTGACTCTTCTTTTGCAGAAACCTTCGTTGTTCTCGCCTTTTTGTCATCTTCGTTGCCCGTAGCCACTATAAATGTAAAAATCGAATTTTTACTTCGTTATTCAATATATATAAATCACATTTTTACTTCGATGTTCAATATATAAAAATCGAATTTTTACTTCGATGTTCAATATATAAAAATCGAATTTTTACTATACTATATGGATAAAAATTCTATTTTTACATTGCTACTATATAGATAAAAATTATATTTTTATCACGCTATTTTTCATATAAAGATTTCGCCTTTACATATAAAGATCTCGCCTTTTTACATATAAGGATCGAATTTTTATTATCTATACTATATAAAAATTATATTTTTATACTCCTACAATATAAAAGGTGATATTTTTATTATCTATATAATATGAAAATTTTATTTTCAACCTTTTTCATTATAAAAATCTGACCTTTCAAACAAATAAAAATCAAAGCTTTCTTCACTTAAAAATCGTACTTTTCCATACTAAAAATCCTGTCCTTTCTATAAACAAAAATCGTAGCTTTCCTCCTTTTTCCTCAACAAAAATATAGTCTTTATACTTATAAAAATTTAATCTTTATAAATAAATAAAATCAGATTTTAAAACATTGTTTATATATATATATATATATATATATATATATATATATATATTTCAGATTTAACCATGCTATTTAAGTAAATTCAGTAAACAAAAAAGAAACTCACTGCTGCTGGTTCACCCTTGTGGCTGAGTGGAGGCGTCGGGTTTCAGCGAGGAGGAGGACTGGTCTTCATGGTGCCGCAGTGTCGGACGGAGGGGGTTTGAGAGGGGGGCGGCTTCCGTTCGGGTCCTGGGTGGGTTTCGAAGCGCTGCGCTTCGGTGATGGGGGAAATGAGGCTCGTCGAAGCTGAGGTGAAGTGGGAGGGGAGCGGCGAAGATCCGGTCTGAGGCGTGGCGTCGGAGGGCGGTTGTGGGAGCAGGGCGACGGTCAACGGCGGGGGCAATTTGGGAGTTTTTTTTCTTTTTTTTTCTCTTTTCTGTTTCGATTTAGGAGAAGACTGACCGGAGGGGGGGTAGCGTTTGGGGAAAGAGAGAATGGGTTGACCGGTGGTTTATTTATAATTTATTTAATTATTATTTTTAATTCTCAAAAAGCAACTTTCATTTTCGACCTCGAAACGAGACCCACCGCCTGTCGTCCCTAGCGTTTTACCCCCATTCCGAACACAATGGGATATGTATCGTAGGCTGATTCGATCAGTTTTCGTCAAAATCAAAATATAACTCTATATATTGAATTTGAACGCGTATTTCAATTTACCGGGGTCACATACTAACTCTAAAAATTACAGAAAAATATTTTCTAGCTTCGTATTGACGATACGGTCCTAACAAAACTAGTTTCGTCAAATTCTGAAACCGTTGAAAAAATGGCCAATTTCCAGTCGATTAAAATCAACTGAAACTGGTCAAATGCGTTTTCCTTCGCCACGGTCACATATTGATTCGAAAAATTACGAAATTTGAAACCTAGCAATAATTTTACATCACGGACCCAACAAAAGTGGTTTCGTCGAAATCCGAGGTCGTTTGCAAAATTTCCATTTTTGGCCTGAATTCCATAGCGACTATTCAGAATTTTCAACTAGACATATCTTTTGATTTCCGCTATGAAATTTCAATTTTCCGGATTCGTTGGAAAGATATCATCAATTAGATCCTAATGTTTTTGGTTTCACTAAAATCCGGATTGTTTTGCACCCGGTACATTCAATTGAAGTTTGAAATCGAATTATCGAACCACCGCGCCATTTTCAATTCCTTTTATAAATATAAATAATTATTTATATTCTAACGACGAACTATATAATATATACGTTCGATTTATATTCAAAATGAATTTCTCGTCGATATTATTTAAAATAATTCATTTTAAATAATCAAAATTCGCTAAAATTGCCAAAATAAAAATTTTAAACTGGCCCAGATTTTCGGGTTGTTACAATTAACTCCTTCGAATAACTAATTCGAATAACTTACCTTCGAATAACTGATATTCGATTTACTCTAACTCGATTAACTTAATTCTAATCGATTTACTCCATTTCGATTCAACTTAATTCAAATCGATTAACTTAACTTAAATTGATTAACTCCTTTCGAATAACTAAATTCGAATAACTCCTTTTTATAACGTTCATTCATTTCAAAAGATTTCCTTTTTACAACGTTTATCCATTTATAAAGATTAACTTTTTACAACGTTTATCCATTTATAAAGATTTACTTTTAGTAACGGTTCTTCACTTTATAAATGTCCTTTTAATAACGTTTCTACTTCTCTATATAAGTCCAGACTTATATATCCCATTTATCAACAATAAATATTTTATTTAATTTATAAAACATTATTTATAAATTAAATCTTCTCACTTTATCTGTTAAAAATAGATTTCCTATTTAATATCTCCTTAAAATCCATATCGTGTTATACTTGTGTGCGAAGCACGTGTTTAAATCTATCCTTGTATAATTCTACTTATTTTCCGAACAAGTGTTCCTTTATTTATTCCCTAAATAAATATTCCTTTATTCCATTTATTTATAATCTAAATAAATGTTCCTATATTTATTTCCTAAATAAATATTCCTTTATATTCTAATTCATTTATTTTCTAAATAAATGTTTCTATTTTATTTCATTTATTTTCTAAATAAATGTTTCCTTTTTCATTTACTTATTTTCTAATTAAATAAATGTTTTCCTTTTATAAAATCCTATCGATTTTATAAATAAGATTCATTTTCAATATAAACATTGAAAATCCCCTTATCAACATTTCGGTATGTTATGGTATTCAATCATATCAAATCACGATGTTCAATATCGTCCAAGCACATATAATTTCCCACAGATTTTATAACATATCATATAACAATATATGAAAAACAATAAAATAACTGTTGAGGAATCCAGTCGGATTCCTCCAACCTGTTTCCCTGCATCACAGATGTTAGACAATATAGATAACATCACTTTCAGTTCCATATGATATATTCTGTTAAACAGAATCAATATAGAAATTTAACTAACTGACTAGCAGTTCAATCAACCAATCAACACACAGTCAAACAGACAATTTTAACAGTTCTAACAATGCAACATGAAATTATAAACTGTTCAGAGTTAGTGAGATTTACTCACATTGGACGATCATCGTCAATAACGATAACCCTCGCTTGATTCAGACGGACAATTTATTTCGCTATAAATTTTAGCGAGCCTCAATCCCTTTTCAGTCGGTTCCAAAATATTTGGTTCTCCATCATGATTCCCTTGCACTCGGTTTCATTTAATTCTGATAAAATACGATGGAGTTATTAACGTTTTTAAGATTAATGATTTAATCTAAATTAATTAACCTTAATTTAGAACCCTAATTATCAATTAGTTCTAATTTATCCCTAATTATAAATTAATTAACTTAAGTATAGATTAACCTAAGCATTCATTAATTAACTCTAAGTGTAATAAATTAATCCAAACCATAATTTAATTAAACATAATTTAATTAACCTTAAATAAAACTTAACCAAATTGTATTGGGCCTTAGCTTATATTTCCCAGCCCATTCACCTTTGTTAAAGCCCACGACCGAACATCCCTTCTTCCCCTTTTTTTGATTTTCCACGCTCCAGGTGATTACCCGTCCACCATTTGGTCCATTCCTTCACCTCGTTCTTCCTCTACAGACCATCATTTCACCAATCGACACCACCAACGTTCTGCTCTACTCGAGAGCATCCTCCCTATATCAAAACCATAAAACTCGACGCCTCAACAAGATTCCCGCCGTCGAGCTTTCAACGGAAAGCTACAGAAATCCTTCGACAAAAATTGGAACCAAATTCTCCAAAATCATCACAACTCGAGCTATTCGTCACCATGAGTTCAGAAATGATACCAAATCCGCGAATAATGGATTAAAAACCCCATGGACTTTAACCCTAATTCGCTGCTCCAAAAACTCGGGCGACAGAATGATATTCGAACTCAAGAAAACCAATACCAACGAGAAGAGAAGCTCACTAGAAAGCGAAATAAACTTGCTTTGGAATTTTACAAACTTTCTTTGATTTTAATTTGGATTTCCTTCTTGCGTTTTTAGTTTGAGGAAGAAAAAGTGGCGGCACCATGTTTGATCAGAGAAAGCAAAGGGATTAGGTTAAGGGATTTTGTATATATAGTGAAAAAAGATGTGGCTGAAAATAATTGATGATGTGACTCGTTCTTGTTCTCGAATTTGGTTTTTATATTTGTTTTCGCCTCCTAAAAATGCGTGTGATCACACACGATACCCAAAAATCACCAAACTGGACATGTAGCTAGAGTTCGACGTTACGGTTCCAACGAAACTGGTTTCGTCGAATTCCGACTCTGTATGCTCACACAGCGTATTTTTAACCGTCAAAATACTGACTGTTTCTCACTCTAAAAATCTGTACAGCTACACACTGACTCTAAAAATCACGAAAATTGGACCCTAGCAATAATTCACTATTCCGGATCCAACAAAATTGGTTTCGTCGAAAACGGAGGTCGTATGCAAAACTGGCTATTTTTAATGCTTTGGATGACCCATTTAAATATATAAATATATTTAAATATAATTAAATTAAATACCAATAAATTTATATTATCGTATATCTTCACATATGATATCGTATGGCTCCAGAATATCATAACAGAATTTACAGTTTGATATTTCAGATTTTAGATTATCCCGGTATTCAGTTTATACTGAAAATCTCTTTTATAACATATATAAAGCGTCGCAAATTATAAAGGAATTCTACAGCGACTTTTCTGAAATTTGATTTGGACATAACTCAAAATCTACACGACGAAATCCTGATTTTTCTCTTCCACTAGAAAGATATACTCCACCAGCTCCACACGTTTCTTGTTTCACAGAAATCCGGCTTAAAATGAATCATGTACATTCAGTTGAAGTTCAAATCGCCAAACTGCGAACTGCAGCGCTATTTCAAGTTCTATTTTAATTATATTATAATTATACGTTCGAACGTTGTACTTTAAGTTATCGATATCGCCAAATCGATATATAAATCATTAAATAAATAAATTATTCGACAGCTAACAAAACGCGCCATTACAGCTCCCAGAGATAAAATGTGGTTTTGTCGTGGCTGGAATCTAAGGGTTGCAAGGACTTCTCGCTACCTGATTCATGGGGTGATTCCTATATTGGATGCAGTAGGAGAGTACCTTCGGTTCATCCTGTTCCTGGGTGACTTGTATGGACGAATGTCTGACGGAGTATTTCCCAAAAACCACGTACGTTGATTTTTACAAATATACCAAGTTGGTGGCGAAGAATGGCCCTTCTTTAAAACCCGGAGTGTATTTGTGGACGTCAATTAATGACTTGACGGATATGACGATGTGGCATTCAAAGTAAATGATGATCAGGTGTTTAAAGTATAATTCAAACCTCAAGCCTCGTAGCCGGGAAATGACAGAAATTGGGCAGGCGGCATGGCTATATGGGTCGCTCTCATTAAGGTGTATAATCACCTATCTAGAGAAATTCCATTTGCTTCTTTAATCTATATTCGATGCTGTCCCTTTTCGGGAAACAGTGGTTTGAGCCCAACCGTTGGTAATATACATTCGATCCACTCAAGCGAAATGAGTGGTCGGTCATGTGAGGGCCGGGTTGCAAGACGTTCTTGTTGAACCCAGTGTATTCGTCTCTAGAGATACACGATCGACAGGTGGTCCCATACCTTGTCATAGTCGGAATCCAATCTCCACTAAGCGCCCGCGGTTTTGATTTTATACTATATATGTAGAGCGTGAGATGCAAGCGTTCTACTAGATTGATATTTACTTGTAATTAGACATTGTTATAATATCAGAAAAGATATTGATTTCAAAAATGGTTTGGGTTATCGTAAGGTAAAAACCGTCCGTGTTTATGTGTGGATTTGGTCTTACGATTATCCTTTTCTTTGAAAGATTTTGACTTTAAAATCAAGTTGTGTGTTACCTTAATACTATGCGAATTTTACTCACTCTGGTTCACCAGACTGACCTGGTGTTTTGTAAATGCTTGGGTTAGCCCGGGGTATTCAGGTTCAGGTTATCGAATACTGTAAAGAGACAAGCTGGACGTGTCCAGACATATGATATCATATAGTTTACTATTCCGCTGTGTGTTGTACATGGGAACAGGTTATTATCATTGTCCCGTTGTGTGATGTACTCTGATACTGTAAGTATTTTTAAAAGCTCTCAATAAAGTTTTATTTTTGTATTATATTTTGTTCCGCTGCGATGTGAGATTCTGTGTTGTGGTGTCTCTTCATTCTTCTTCTATTCTAATATTTCTTCCTTTCTTATCTCACCCTCTAAATTCTTTCTAATAACGTCCAGTGTTTTCGGTGATTGGAAGGTCGGCATGAGTTACGGTAAAGGTAATTATGTCAATTTTCAGGGCCGAAAATCCCAGGGTCGTTACAAAAGTCCTCCCTTGAGCAAGGCAAAAGCTTCCCAAGTGAAGCAAACAAAAAGGTCCTCCCACGATTGAGGCAAAATCTTCCCAAGCGAAGCCAAGAAAAAGTCCTCTCTCGAGTGAGGCAAAAGTCTCCCAAGTTAGACAAAAAGTCCTCCCACGAGCAGGGTAGAAGTCTTCTAAGTGAGGAAAAAGTCCTCCCAAGTGAGGCAATAGTACTCCTAAGTGAGGCACCTAAACCAAAGACCTCTCTAGGGGCACCCAATGAAGTCGATATACATCGATTTTCTCGATACGTTGATGAAGTTGAGCCTGAACCAAAGACCTCTACAATCGAGGGCACAAGAACTAAAGACTTCTCCAATAAGAAGCACTTGATCAGCTAATATAGTGGGGTTTCCTAATACATTGGAATGCCCAAAAGCATAGAACACACTAGCAAAAGCAAAAAGATTTCGCCAACAAAGTTGAAAGCTTCTAGTACGTCAATCAAAATCAAAGAAACTTGGCAAATTTGATCACATCTAGCTTAAGCAGTTCGTGACGATCTGGGATATGAGGGCAACATAACCACGTAGAATGGAACATTGCTTAGAAAACATGCCAAAAGCTCATCACGACATCGCAATAAACAAAATACTTGCACTCAACAAAGAAGTGAATATATGGAAATACACAAGCTAAAGTACAACAAGCGAAAAGCGGTATCATTTTATTCATTTCATTGAGTAAGTTTCTACAATGTTTAAAAGCGAGGACCGACACTCGCACAAAATTCAGTCAAAGTAAATTAGTCAAAGGAAATTACAAATGAAGATGCTATATAAAGCAGAATAAGCCATCAAGAGATTCAATCTTTCTTCTTCTAGCATTTATAAGAGATGCACGACTTTAACGGGAGTTTGTTAGGTCAGGTCGAAGGAGTTGTGATGGTAGTCTGGCTCGCATCTTTATCCTCTTCGTCATTCTCTAAAATGTCAGGAGAAGGCAAAACATGTGTTTTCTTTCGGGCACTACGTTTCCTCCGACGCCTTTTTGATGGAGACTTAACGTCTTAACCTGAACAAACCTTAACATCTTTCTCCAGGATCTCTTCTAGATCCTCAATATCTTCTATTCTCCCTCCAATGAGTTGGTCGGGTCATCTAAATCATGAAGTTCATTAATTTTTTCTAATTGTTACCCAGGCGTGGAAGAAGAGGCATGGGTAGACTCAAGAGCTAAAGAAAGGTCGCCCGATGGAGAAGTAACAACCAAAGCGCTTGTCGACACTTTAATATAAGGAGTAAAGACAGGTTCATTTCCAATCCCTCCAGGTATGATAGAAGAAGGCTTCAGGGTGACCTGGCCTAATTCAAATAAATAATAAGCAAGGAATTCATCGTACCCATATGGAGTGAATAAGAAGTCCAGCAAGACAGGATCAATGTCGGTTTTACCAGAGATGAGAGGGCTTCTGACATTTACTTCATAAGAATTCAGGTCATCTTCATTGCCATCATCGCCTCTGGGTGTTCCTCAACAACCTCCTTTTCTCCAGCACTAGTAGTGGGCTCAGCGAAAGGCAGAACATGAGCCTTGGGATCAGAATCATTGACATCGGTTGAAGTAGTGTCGAGGTGGTAGCAGTTGTTTCCAGGACAAGCTCTCCAGAAAATCCAACTCCAACCGCTAAGCCACTCAACTTCCTAAGTTCTTCTTTTCCCTTGGAAAGGGCAGTGCGGCCTTCATCATCCAAGTAATGCTCCGCAAGCATCTCTTCGGTATAACCGCTGCCATCGACTTGGGCAAGAAATGACTCTCAAACCCCGGCTAGAGTAATCGGATACTTATCTTGCAAGAAAGTTAAACTTCCTCGTCCCATGATACTAAGAGTGTAAATTTTAAATAAAGTAGAGTTGAATCCGGCCTTGTCTTAGCATGTGCTTGCTCAGCAGCCGCCTTATCTGAAAGAGCCTAGTCCTTATCTCGCTTTAGTTTTTCCGTTCTGTCCTACAGCGAAAAAATTTCTAAGTCCTAAGAATTAACTTGTTTATGCAAATATGCAGTACTTTCTTGATAAGTTCAATATCTTTATGCTCTATGGCCAATTTGACTTCGTCATTCTTTTGGGCTGAGTGAGCATCCTTAACTTGAGAGGTCAGCATGGTTTCCCTCTGCTTATGGGAAGATGCACCAGTAAGCTCTTCTTTAAGTCTCTTATTTTTGGCCTCCAACTTCTCAGTCTTCTGGGAAAAAGGTTCAATAGCAGCATCATATGCCTTCAGAATTCTGTCCCATTCAGTCTTACTATTATCTATGGTCAGCATAGCCTCGTAATTAAGTCTACTGACTCTTTGGAATTCATCAACTATCGTTTTCCAACTAGTCAACCTCTCGACATCACCCTCTATTGTCTCCAGATTCCTAAGCATAACTTCTCTGCACATTGGATTTATGTCCAAGTCAAAATGAACTCCTTTCAAGAACCAATGAGGAAACCAGGTAGAGACTGTGCTAGGTACCTGTGGGAGAGAGTAAGGTGTCCTTTGTTGTATATAACTATGTTGTATACACAATTATATGATTTTTGTTTGATGATAACAACCAAATAAATATTATTTTAAATGTGTTTGTTATCGTACTGTTTCATATATTACATCGCAGACAGGAATATAATATTTATATTTAAGCAAAATACTACTATACATAAATTCAAATATTAACACAGTATTTCATTTAAATAGAATATTTTATTTCAATATTTAAACAGTACAAATTTTTAGAACTCCACTATTTGTACAACACATTATAATTCACTGAAATACATTTCATTTCACTTTCAATTTCATACACACCTTCATAGCTACATCACTCATCACTCAGTTATACAGTTTCACTAATACATTCATTTACACTTTGACACTTTTACATTTCACCGACTTTGTTTTCAGCTTTCTTGTCTTCTGTCTTCACAGCTTTCAGTCCAGTCATCATCTCCTTACCTGTCACACATGAAATACACACACACACAGTACACTGCAATAGAAATAATACTGATCACATGCGAATATAATTTTTATTTTGAAATTTTATTTGCCTTAGAATTTCGGTGTGTTTCTCATCATTTTTCTAACTCGATCTGACTAATCTAACTATGTCTAGACAGCTTGTGATATTCACAGTGAATCACTGTAAATACCACAAGGCAGACAACATATATATCTCATTGCAGGGACAGGGACAATCTGGTCTGGATGGCTGCATATACACACGTATATACACGTGTGCACTGCCACGCCAATCCAGTGTGCAACTGTTGAGTAGCCGCGTAGACCATCTCGACTCAGTGCACAAATAAAGGCATGATAGAGCATAGCGGTGAAATGAAGCAAATGTACACAAAACAAAAGTGGCCGAGGCAACATACATACATGGCATGGTCGAGACAGTGCAACAATGGTGCAGCAAGGAAAATGGCAAGGAGTTTAATGAGTGCCACAACAAAAATGAGTTCAAACAAATGTGGACATGGGTAGCTCAACATGGTTCAGCCTAGTTATTTCAGCATGCATGTACAAATGTGAACACAGCATGATACCATGGCGGAACATGACAGTATGGTGCAAACTCAAGTAGAAGTTCAATGTCAAGCATATACAGTGAGCAATCAAAATGGTCAAGCCAGTAAACATAAATGGTGCAACACAGTGGTCAAGTGCTAAAGTGATCCAGACAAGCAAACATTCATGGTGAACAAGTACATGGTGATACAAGCATGAAACAGATGGCACAAGAGGTGATAAGAGCAGTTCAGAATGATGATCATGCCAACATGATGCACACAGCAATATACATATACAGCAAGTAACTCAAGGTAGCATCAATTAAGCAACAACCAAAAAAATAACAGTATGGTGAAGCACAGAATGGCCAAGCATCAATACAAACAATATGCACAAATCTACATTTCAGCTCAATATAGTTATGCTAAATCAAAGGAGCAGGAAGTTCAAATCTCATTCAAAAAGTAATCAACACAAATATGGTGATACATGTGATCATTGAAACGACCCAAACTTCCCCGTAAAGGAAAGCCCAGATTGCTTTGAGAAAAATACTCATCAGAACACAAACAGAAGAACATTTTTGTTGCTATTAACACAATTACATCAGAGTACAAGAGTATTCCAGAGTATAGATAAATACCTTACATTGGAAATACAATACCAGAGTTTAAATTACATTTAAATACAGCAGCGGAAAATATAATACAAAATACAACTAAAAGAGATACACGGATACAGAGCTTTCCGAATATCGCTTCAGCTGTAGACCAGGATCCTGTGAATGTAATATCTGCAAAACCAAAACTACTAGCTGCCCGTGTGGAAAATATGGGCACCCAGAGTTTAGGTTAAAAGAATAAACTCCAGGTCAGTCATGAGACTGGTATGAGAACTCAAAACTAATTTAACTAATAAGACAAATCCAAGGACCACGCCGCTAATGCGGAACGGGTTTTGTTCCAATGGATTGTCAGTGCATAAATTAAAGTAAATCGTTTAAACAACGCAATGATTTTTGGAAAAATGAAACCATTATAAGACCCAGGTCCCATCACACAATGCAACGCACACCAGAGGATAGGGTTTTACCTTATAATGGTCAAAATATGCTTGATACGTATAAAAACGAATTTTGATACTATTAGTGTGTATATATATGTTTTAAAACAATTTGAATCATAAGGTATCAATCCTAGACGGCATGGTTACCATATAGCATGTCGCCAATACTAGTTCTACAATCAAAACCGATGGTGTCGTATTGGAGATTTGGATTCCATCATGAGTCGAGGCTAGGGGCAAGTTCCTCTCCGATTCGAGACACTCTAGCAAATGCCTCAGGATCCCCCGCAGTGAACCCTTGGAAGTGGTAGGGCCGGTCCCCGCCTATGGGCAGTGGATTAGTTATGCCTGAACACACGTTTCCCGGTCCCTTTGGACCTATAGTATGACCACCAACGGCCTATAAAATAACGGGGCGCCTCAAAATCCATCATCCACATAAATAAATGTCAGCGCTGGTAGGTCCCTGACATCACTCTAGCTAGAAAGAAAAGTGTGCACTCCCTACGGTCCGTATCCCGTTTTTGACTCATACCAAGGTGTGAGGCTCGCGAATTAATGCTGTACACAAAGCTATGCTAATTAAAGCTGTGCTTCGATCATCATCCACAAGGCCCTGCTTTTCAACAAAAGCCTTGATCATATGCATCTTAGCATGTCACATTGTCAGACCATACTATATCATCAATCATCTACCAATATATAACAGGGTGTTAGGCAAGAGAATAAATTCTCCACCACCAAACAGCTATATATTAGACAGAGATCAACGAGTACAATATAAAGGAATACAATGTCAGACACACAATCCGTTTATTAATCCGTTCTGGGCCTGAACGAAACCATATCCAGTAGATCTCCTAATACGTCTGAATGATCATCAATTTTCCCTCATTTTGGGTGTACGGTCCAATCAAGATATCAATAATCATTCATTCGATATGGAAATTTCCCGGTCTTCAACAACCGTCTCCATCGTCGGTCTTCAATCGTCGTATGAATCATTCAGAATGGGTAAACCCGGTCTTCCTGAATAATTTGCGCTATTTAAAATCATGTGTCTAAAACACAACCAACGCCTCATTCCCATTAAGAAAATTTGTTTATTTAAAAATTCTTTTCATTGGAAACTCTCTTCTTTAATCTAATTTAAGATTTCTCAAAATTCTAATTAGATTCAATCTTCTAAATCATTAATTAATGAGACATTTTTCATGTTTAGAATTCAAGTAAAAGTTAACTTTTATTGTCAAATATTATTTCATTGTCATAACTTAAATAAAGTAAAACCTTCATTTTCATGTTCATATCATTGATAAAAGAAAAACCTTTGTTTCTCATTTCATATTACCTGTTTAATTCAATAAATAAAAGGATAACTTTTATTTACGTGTCGTATTTCATATTCATTTCATAATTAAAAGATAAACCTTTGTTTACCATTCTTATTTTATATTCAATCCATAAATAAAAGATAAACTTTTATTTATAATTCTTATTTCATATTCATTCATAAATAAAAGATAAACTTTATTTCACACTTTGTTTCATATTCCTTTTCAAAATAAAAGATTAAACTTTTATTATCCTACTTTGTTTCATTAAAACATGTTTGACGGTTCTTTAACATACATAAAAGAATGACCTTTATTAGCAAAATATATTTAGCATTCCTAATCTTAATAAAAGATTAACCTTTATGAACAAAGCATATTCGACGCTCTAATCTTAAATAAAAAAATTACTTTTTTTAAAAAAAACAAAACATATTCGCCGTTCTAAATCTTAAATAAAAGAATTGCTTTTGTTTACAAAACCTTTTTGGCTTTCTTTAACTATAAATAAAAGAAAACTTTCATTAACGAGACTTATTTAGAATTCATTAACTCATACAAAAGAAGTATCATTTATTAATAAACATTAACGTTCATTAACCCATGTAAAGAAGTATTTTTTTTATATATTTTTTTTAGTATTAGCATTCCTAGTTTTATAAAAGAAATAATCTTTTATTTGTTAACATTAGCATTCATAGTTGCATAAAAGAAATAATCTTCTATTAATTAACATTAGCGTTCATTCTAAATAAAAGAAAATAATCTTTTATTCCTAACCTTACGTTCATTCAAAGTCAATGGTTGAAATTCGCGAACGGTCGCTACGCGAAACGTTCTATTCAAGCCATTGAATAATAATAAATAATATATTAATATTATTTAATTAATTTTCATTCAAAATGTTTCCTATTTAGTATAAATTAAAATTATTAATGATAATTGCAAACTTAGATTTAAATAATAAACAAGTTTAGACTTTTCAACTTCCTTTAATATTACATTGATATAATATTAATGTTTCACAGCGTTCACTTTTGAAATTCAACTTTCAGAATTAATCATTCATTAATGATGCATTTATGTTTATAATATTAAAAGAAATATTAACTTTTCAAAAATACATATTTTGAATTTCAAATCTCCATATTAACAAATTAATAAATTCTGCGTTAATTATTATGTTTCCCAAAATTTACTTGGGATTTCAAAATCTCCTATATTAATTAATTAATTAGTTCTGTATTAATTATTATATTTTCAAAATTATATAGTTTTAAATTTCAAACTTTAATATTAATTAATTATTTAATACTGCATTAACCTCTCACATTAGATATATATTGTTGTGGTGGCTGGATATGCCGGGCGGGTCCGGGCAGTCTTATACCACAACTCAATCTAACCTCGGGTCAAGCAGAATCTATTCATTTTAATTATATGAAAATTTTCAAATTTCAAAACTTAAATCATTTATATTTAATGAATGAAATAAATGGTATTGACCATTTTCGCCAAAAATAACGTGACACTATCTAAACGGCTTTGTATTAATTAAATGACATTAAACGACATTTAAAACCACAATAAATTCTTTTAACGAGATAACCTTTTGAAAATGTTCAAATTCTCTTATTTGGAATGAGACCCACATAATAACATAAATGATACTTCAAATATTGCATTTACAACATTTCCCTACATTGCTCAATTCACCTGACATTCGATAACATTCATTAATTTATGTAAATGACTTTCAAACAGCATACATTAAATTTGACATATCAACCATCACACAATTATCTTTAACAATAAAACAACCAAATAACAACACATTTAATTGTGCACTTGGGAAATTGTGTGCAAATATTTACCCAATCAACGTACAAAAGTCAGGTCACTTATGTACGGAAGTGTAACATATATAATTTAACATAAATAACACTCGACATTAATTATCCAGTTTCATGGTTTCAATTTTCAAAACATCGCATTAATTTATAACACCAATTAACAACATCAATCCACAACCATTCATGTATAATATGAAATTAAACCACAAACAATCATCTCAAGCATTTAAAAATATTTATTTATAAATAAATAAATAAATAAATAATTACTGAAATAAAGAATGAGTGAGAAAAGAGTTCTCACATTCTATTTGACATAACAAGCCATAACTAAAAGACAATTCTAACATAAGTGATGGTTTTATTCAGATATGACAACTCTAACATAAATGATGGTTATAAATCAACCATTCTATTTTGTCAAAGATGACAATTTTATTAACAAATAATATATTAACAAATAATTCTTTCATTCTACATTGTCAAGATACAAATGACATTTGTTCCAATAAAACATATGTTAACAAATAATTCTTTTATTCTAAACTAATATGATAAGGTGACATTTTGGTTAAGTAGACATATGATTAACATATAATTATCTTATTCTAAACTAATATGTTAAAGGGACATTTTGGTCAACATTTAATCTTTTAATTGATTCATCCTATGCATTAAAATGTAGAAAATGGAGTTTTCCTATGTTAACATTTTTACGCAATAAAAATGAATCTTTTCTATGTTAACATTTTTATACAATAAAAAAAAATGAAGTTTTTGATCATGTTACATTTCATATAACAAAAATGAAGTTTTTGTTATGCTAACTTTTTATATAACAAAATGAAGTTTTTATTTCACGATAATTTATATATTTATATAAATAATTTTCATGTACAACAATATCACACAATAACAAACCAAATCACAATCCCAACAAACCATCATGGTTTTGTACAATCAATAGTGTCGGATGCTGCTAAGCACCGTTTATATTCTAATATAAATTTAACTGTAAAATAATTAGAGTGAAAGGAGTTCTCACCTTAATGGGTTTAAATGGGCGGTTTTTTGAGCTTTTAAAATCCGAAAATCTGAACTTTTGATTGGAAATTTTGACAAATCCGGGCGTTGTTTGATGAAACCGATGACACCAGTAGCTTCGTATCGTCGATACCCTCGTGTTGACATATAATTTGTTAGGGTTTGGAGAGATTTGGATTTTAACATGTTTTTGATGGAGAAGAGAGTAGCCATTGTTGAGAGGAAGTAGAAAGAGCGTAGCTTTAGGTTTAGAGAATAGGTTAGGGTTGGGGAATATGATATTATATAGAAGTAGGTAATTTTTTTTTAATTAGACCCCTAGGTTATTTAAACCTACATGTTGCTATTCTAAGTGGAATACAGATAATATATATTTAAAAAATAATGGAATGAGAAAACAAGAATAAATGGAATGAGAGAAGAGAGAGTAAATGGAATGTGTCTTAAAGAAATACATTAATTCTTTCCTTTATTCGTCTTTTATATCTTTTACCTTTCAGGATTTTTCTTTTTCAGTCTACGAGGTATTTAACATGATTAGTGTCATTTTTCCTTTTTACCTTTATCTTAATTGTTATTCTTTAATCCTTGCTACTATTATAAATCTTTTCTTTGGGGAGCTAGTCATATTCTACTGGGTTGGCTATGGAAACACTTTTAAAATCTATATCCATATTTATTATAGAATAATTCCTTCCGCGATTCATAATTAGAAAACACCTTTTCTGTTTTCTTTCTTTTTTGTTAGGTAGTACAAAATACATTAACATCTCTATTTTGTATTAATCTTTCTTCTTTTAACATTATCCTTGTAATGACATCTATTGCGTTTTAATAAAAATTGTAATATGAAAATCTATTCTTTTCCAACCATCCAAAATATTACTAACTTTCCAAATTAGGTTATATTAAATTCCCTTTTTATTACCCTTTTGCGTATTTAATTAACATAGTTACTAAAAAAATCATATATAGGATTACGCCCTTTGTCCTTTATTTTGAGATGCGTCTAGCTGGATATAGCAAGAGAATTAATTTTGTAGAAAAATAAATAAGTTCGTTTTGTGCGTGTCATTTAATTTGACATTTAATAAATGATTACAAGATGGAATGACGTCGGAATTCAGGCGAATCTTGCCTAAATTACTAGATGGTATTCTAAGTAGAACATCATTTTTCGTTTTAGAAAATTTGATCATCCGTGGGCCCGAATCTTTAATTTCATGCTAGAAACACACAAAAGGGGAACAACAATTGTTTGTAAATATGGTTCGTATTTTCCTTGTATTCCACAAATTGATGGATTCCTTTTATCATCATATAAAAGAAGAAAATTATTAAATGCGCATTAATAGAAATTAATTAAGCACCTATCTAATTAAACCTATATAGAAATGAACACTTGTATGTTAATTAGACCTCAAAGCAACAGATGTCGCTTCCTTCCTAAAATCTACCCACGTTGCTCCCTTCCTCTTATTTTTTTTTCTTCCACTTCAATCATTATTATTTGTTTTATTTGATAGCAACAAACATATAATTCGAACGATCCACAAAATCCATGTTAAACTTGAATGCATATCCGTTTTGTTGTGCTGAATTCATTGGTCAAGCATCTTGATGTATTATCCATGTTTAACTTTTTTTTAAATAAACTGTTTTTAAATGTCCAAAACTCATTAAATTAATCAAAAATAATATTTTATTTTAGTCCTAATATTCCGGGTTGTTACAATCATGTTCATGGACAACATCAACATACAAAATGGGACGTGATAATAGCAGGTCAAAGTGGCATAATGGTTGCATACATCAAGCTTGTACAAGTTGTGCACAAATCATGCAAGCTAGAAGAACAGCTACAGAAGTGAGTCGAGTGATGACCGAGCATGTATTCACATATAAGGTAATATGTGGAGCCAGTTTAAAGTGTTCAAGTGCAAATCGATTAGTGAAACTGGGTAGAGCATACAGAATGGAGCAGTTCAAGTGACTACTGCATGGTAGTATGGCAACACAGATTCTATAAAGATGATACAACATCATGGTTCACGAACAAATGGAGATGGGTTAAAGCATGTTTATTTCAGCAAACAAATGTGAATCATCATGATGGTGCAAAATGTTCTCAATATTCAAAGCACAGCATAGCTTTGTAATGTCAACTGCAAAGGTATGGGAAAGAAATGTCCAAGCATGATGTGGTTCAGCAGCATATACATGTTTCAGAAATATGGTCAAGCAAAATTAGCATGCACAAGCTCAAGAAAATTCAGCGTCCAACTCTTTCTAGAATTTATCAAGTAAAAGGGGAAAGCCAACAATTTCAGGAATTCATTTATCTCGGAAATTCTTCAATCAATTATGTTTTTGGCAAGTATCAAATATTTTTTTTAAATGCAATTCATGCCAAGCTTAAGTTTCCAGAAATCGTCCTTTCTTAATTTGTCTGGAAATCATTTCCAGAAAATTTCAATTCATATTTGGCATGTTTTATAAATGGTTCCAAAAGTTATGCAGGGATTGTTTGGAGAATTAAACTACGGCAGTTTACAAGAAATCCGATTTCTTTTAAAGGCAGTTTTTTTAATCAATCAAAGAATGCAAACTCGACAAGAAAATCAAAATTCTAGCAATTTGTTTCCTGATATAATTGAAGTTAAATTGTCAAATTTTCTGCTCAATTTTCTGGCTTAAAATCAGACAACAAAAGATCAGAATTCCATCAATTAAATTCGAGAATTTCAAAAGAGGAAACCGGGCCAAATCAGATCGAGCCATACAAGTGAAATCAGAGACATTAGGGTTTCGATTCTACCCTATAAATAACACCATATCATCATCGAAATGGATATTGAAACACACAAACTCAATTCAAGCATTTTCAAAGCAAGAAATTTCAGAAAACTCACAATTTCGATCGAACCAGAAAGCAATCCCAAATCAGACGAGCAAAGCCATAAAGAATCGAGCATCAGAGAAGCTATTCCATCAATTCCAGAAAGCCATCGAAGTTGAAATCGATTTGGGGAAGATTCAGTGAAACCCTAGAAATCGCAGCCGCCATTTTTAATTCTCAGAGACAAAGTGATCGGGTCAAAATAAGTGGGCAACCAATTTGTGAAAGGGCCGACCAAGTTTAAAAGGGGATGACCCCTTAGTTTATATCCTAGGGTTTTTCTAGTTCATTCTTGTTTTGATTTTGCTTTTAGTTTTGTATTGTTTTTAATTTTTCTTCAGTAAATAATTCTGAACAGTTTTACTAGTGTCTGTAAAATACTAGGGTGATCCAGTCAGTGTGTTGACTGATAGTTGCTAGAATCTGTAAAATCTAGGATTTACTGGTTACGGGGTTGTAATCAGGGGAAATCTGATCGAGCGAATATCGGTCAATCTACGGTTTTGAGCGTAGGGTTAGAATAGGAGCAGGGATTGTGAGTGTACATGGTCTTGTATGCGGGAACTGTTCTATCACCTAGTAGAAACCTTAGAAATGCAGCAGTAGGCAGGTTTTTGCCGAAGCTGGGTATATTTGTGTGTGATTTGTTTCCTGCATTTCTGTTTCTACTATATTCTGTGATCTGTTTATTATTATAAATCTCATTAGAATTTTAATTCAGTTAAAAACTGCGATAAACCCTATTCACCCCCCTCTAGGGTTAATCTAGATCCAACAAGTGGTATCAGAGCTGGTATAAGGTTACAACATGATAGGGAGTTCTCGCTTTATGATCTAGTGGCGAAGTAGTGACTCTTATCCCTACATGTCCGTGGGTGGTTGTCCATGTCGAGAGGCAGGACGTGAAATCAGTCTCTGAGGTACCTTTGTTTGCCACCGGGGTGTCATTAAAATCCTCGAGAAAGCGAGAACATTTGGTATCAGAGCTGGTATAAGGTTACAACATGATAGGGAGTTCTCGCTCTATGATCTAGTGGCGAAGTAGTGACTCTTATCCCTACATGTCCGTGGGTGGTTGTCCATGTCGAGAGGCAGGACGTGAAATCAGTCTCTGAGGTACCTTTGTTTGCCACCGGGGTGTCATTAAAATCCTCGAGAAAGCGAGAACATTTGGTGTCAGAGCAGGTATTTTTCTTTTACTCTAGAGTCATGGGTAACCCTAGTTGTCTGTCTAGTGAGAGTCAGTCCAGTTCATCTCCAACTATTTTCACTGGAACGGAGTTTTTAAACTGGAAATCCGAAATGGAATTTTATTTAAAATCTGTTAATATAAAATATTGGGATGTTGTTATCAATGGATTTGATAGTGTAGATATTACTTTCAATACCCGTGCTATGAAAATTATATTTGATTATCTTAGTACTGAACAATTTAATCTTATCTACCATTGTTTATCTGCACAGGAAATCTGGGATACTCTCAATACGAAGTATGGAAGATCTGACAACGGTAGCTCAAAACCCGAGAAAGTCAACTCAGATTCAGAGTTCTGTTTAACAGGATTTACAAATGAAGTTTCAGATGGATCAGATGATGGAGAATCAACAAATGTTGAAACAGAAAATTTCTCATATGAAGATCTGGTTTACATGTGTCTTGATTTAGCGAAATCTGTTAATAAACTCCAACTGAAAAATAAGTCTTTGAAATCTAAGAATTTTGAGTTGACCAGCAAAATTGATGATTTGGAATCACAACTTGAATATGTTAAAAATTCTTCAAATTCAGTTTGCAAAAATTGTTTGAAATTGAAAACAAATCTTGTTCATCTCAATAAAAATATTCAAAAGTTTGAAAATGAAATCCTGATCTTAAATGAGAACAAGACTGAGTTATCAAATTCGGATAACCTTCTGCAAAAAGAATTTGAAAATTTTAAAATAGATATAAATTCCAAATTTGAAATCGCTGAAAGGAGAACTTGTTGAAATCAAATTTGATTTTAGAAGAACTTGAAAATGGGATTGAAAAATCCAAGAAATTTGAGTCTGAAAAGCAAAAACGATTTGAACTTGGAATTTCTGAATCCAAGCCAAAATTAAATTGCTTGAAAATGAGAATTTGGTTTTGAAACAGTTCAATGCTGAACAAAAGATCGCTATAAATAATTCCTCAAATTTATTAAAAGAAAACAACGATCTAAAATCCAAAATTCAACGATTAGAATCAACTTTGGATAAATTTTCTAATGGGGAAAAATCGTTGAATATGCTATTACAAAACCAAGTTTCTATTGGAAATAAATCTGGTCTTGGCTTTGGGAATATCAATCGTTTTGATAGGATAAACTCAAATGATTTTAAAGACACTTCAAATTATCTTGGAAAAGATTGTTTTGAATTTTTAAACTCTGGCAATTCAAAAGATTTTTTGAAACATAAGCAAAATAAGAATTTGTTTTATAACAAACCATTCTATCATTCTTGGACCTCAAAAAGAAGTAAAGTGAATTCGTCTAATTTCAAACAGATCTGGGTCCCTAAAGGTACTTTGGTAAATTCTGATGGATTGTTATATAAATAAGTTTTGGGTACCTAAAGCTATGAACAAAACTGTGAGTGGTTTTACAAATTTTGTTAGACCACTCGATTCTCTAAACTGTTAGGTACCAGAGGTGGCTGAGGACTGCTAAGCAAAAGAGATTTGAATTCAAGCTACTCAATACTTCTGTAATCATTCACAGTTCCTTAAGCCAAGGCTGTTGAGTTAGAGATTTTGTTTTACATTGGATTCTGGTATGATCTCTAAACTCACCTCTATAAATATTTTATGTTTTGATTTTTTTTCCTTTTGTTTATTTCTTCTTCTCCCTTTTATCTCTTTCTTCTATTCTGATTTGATTTATCACTGCCATATTTTTTGTGCTTCTTGGATTGCAGTATTCATGATATTCTGGAAATTTGTTTTGCGTGTATAGAACTCTAAAAATTTTAATCACTTCCAGATACTGAATTTTTTTTATCTGCAATTGCTTTGAAGTTCATTTTCTGTTTTCCGAATTCCTAACGGTGTTGACGTATTCTTATTATATCTTGAACACTGTTAATCTGAATTCTAAATTGTTTTGAAGATTTGAAAATTATATGGAAATTCACACACCTTTGCTGTTCTAAGTTTATTCTAATTCATTTTAGAAAAGCTCAAAATATTATACTCATTACAGCACACTGTTATTTATCAGTTGTGACAATTCCAGTAATTTTCAGATTGGCTTGAATAATTTTTTTGTAATGTCTTGTCTCAGTGATACATCTTAAAATTCATTTTTATTCATGATTAGTACAGTTGAAATCAGTTTATTTAAAATCATCTGAAATTCCTGATATTTTGAATCTCACACACCTCCTAAATTTGAAATTATCCTTGTGTGACCGATTCATTATATCCCAGAACTTGACATTGATTCAAGTGATTTCAAATAAATTACTTTAATTTTCTGGATCATGAATATCTCTTAAATTTGATGTAAATGATCTGAAATTACTCATGTGTTTGTCAAAAATTGTTTTTTTTGAAAAATTCCTTGAAAAATTTGGGTCTTGAAATTTATTGGTATTTCATGGTTATTTGATTTGAATATCTATTTGTTTAAAATCATTTGAAATTATTGATTTACTGAATCATACACATACCTTGAATGTGAAACTAATAATTTGGTGTGATCGATTCATTGAATCTAGAATTTTTCATATTTATTAAATGATTTCAAATAAACAGTATTTTTAATTTTGGATCATGAATGATCTTATGTGACCATCCTCTGACAAGTCTGATGTGATATTGTTTTCTGTGCTGCTCTGATACTGTTTCAAATAATTTCTAGTTCTTATCTGCAGGTTTTAAAAAAAAGTGCAAATTTGTTAATTATGTCTGTTTGGGCTTTGTAATTAAAATTTGTTAACAGAGACACCAAGTGGTATCAGAAGCGCTGAATTTTTATGTATATATTGCTTTTTATCTCTCTTGCTTTGTATAGCTCTTCATATCCCTCTTGTAATTGAATTTCAATTTTAAGACTATTTATTGATTATTCATTCAAAAATTGGAATCAATATCCAAATTGAACTGTATTTATAATTCATCAAAATCATTATTAGATTTTGAAATCGTGATGAATTGTGATTGCAGTATATTTCACAACAGGAGGAGATTTTATTTAGATTTTCATGACAGTTGAACATTTATTATGATATCTTTGAACTGGCAATTATTTCACGACCATCTTCTTTACCTTCCACTATTCTGTCATCCATTATGAGTTTATATTGAAGTGGAGAGTTTTTTTTTATAATTGATTTTGAATAAACAGTGGAAATATACGTGATAGAAATAGGACTACATTATTATTCAAAATTAGTGATAATTGAAAATTTTCAATAATCCCGGTACAATCGAGCATATTTCATAATATAATTAATTTAGAAATTTATTTCACAGTCCATCTCTGTACCTATCACATTTCTATCACCCATATTGGTTTTATGTACCTAGGAGTTTTTTTTCATTTAAAGCTGAAATGATAAATGTATATAAATAATTAGTATATAAGAGTGCCTCTAACCTCATTTAAAAATCCAAGCTCTGGTCATGCATGGTTATGAGACGTCTTATAATTTAAGTTGCGGCTGACCTCATTTAAAAATCCAAGCTCTGGTTATGCGTGGTCAGTGTGCTCTTAAATAAAATAAAAAGGAAATATTGTGCTATAATTTGAAATTAATCTGAAATTCTCTTTGGTGTATAAAAACCAGCCCATCAATCCATCTTTCTAATCTGTGAAATGTGTAGAAATCTTATGAAGTATTATGATTTGTTGATTGATAGCTATTGGGATTTAAGATTATTCGATTTTGTCACTTAAATTGAATTATTAATTATTGTCCAAATCCATCACTGTTTTCTTGTGCTTTATTTTTATAAAAACTCTTTTGAAAATAATTGGAAATCATCTATTTTTAAAAACTCTCTCCATTGTGTATGAAATTCATCGTAAATCCTTCATGTGAAATATGCCACCTATTCTCAGTATATTATGATTTTTGTTTGACTGAATGAGATTTATGATGACCGCTCTTCCTCTTAAGCTGATATTGTATTTGTTAGTCATTTTTCATCTATATTTTAAATTCTGTATCCTTTTGATGATAACAAAAGAGGGAGAATGGATTGAGATTTTGATTTATGAGTGAATATTTTATAAATATTTTTAATTTTGAAAATTTATTATTATTCAGTCTTTTTTATTCATGCACAGTTATAGGGGGAGTTCTTTGTTGTAGAGGGAGCTAATAAATAGGGGGAAGTTTATTTTTATTATATACAAAATCTTTTATTTGTTTGCCATCATCAAAAGGGGGAGATTGTTGTGTATAACTATGTTGTATACACAATTATATGATTTTTGTTTGATGATAACAACCAAATAAATATTATTTTAAATGTGTTTGTTATCGTACTGTTTCATATATTACATCGCAGACAGGAATATAATATTTATATTTAAGCAAAATAGTACTATACATAAATTCAAATAATAACAAAGTATTTCATTTAAATAGAATATTTTATTTCAATATTTAAACAGTACAAATTTTTAGAATTCCACTATTTGTACAACACATTATAATTCACTGAAATACATTTCATTTCACTTTCAATTTCATACACAGCTTCATAGCTACATCACTCATCACTCAGTTATACAGTTTCACTAATACATTCATTTACACTTTGACACTTTTACATTTCACCGACTTTGTTTTCAGCCTCCTTGTCTTCTGTCTTCACAGCTTTTAGTCCAGTCATCATCTCCTTACCTGTCACACATGAAACACACACACACAGTACACTGCAATAGAAATAATACTGATCACTTGCGAATATAATTTTTATTTTGAAATTTTATTTGCCTCAGAATTTCGGTGTGTTTCTCATCATTTTTATGACTCGATATGACTTATCTGACTATGTCTAGACAGCTTGTGATATTCACAGTGAATCACTATAAATACCACAAGGCAGAAAACATATATATCTCATTGCAGGGACAGGGACAATCTGGTCTGGATGGCTGCATATACACACGTATATACACGTGTGCACTGCCACGCCAATCCAGTGTGCAACTGAGGAGTAGCCGCGTAGACCATCTCGACTCAGTGCACAAATAAAGGCATGATAGAGCATAGCGGTGAAATGAAGCAAATGTACACAAAACAAAAGTGGCCGAGGCAACATACATACATGGCATGGTCGAGACAGTGCAACAATGGTGCAGCAAGGAAAATGGCAAGGAGTTTAATGAGTGCCACAACAAAAATGAGTTCAAACAAATATGGACATGGGTAGCTCAACATGGTTCATCCTAGTTATTTCAGCATGCATGTACAAATGTGAACACGGCATGATACCATGGCGGAACATGACAGTATGGTGCAAACTCAAGTAGAAGTTCAGTGTCAAACATATACAGCGAGCATTCAAAATGGTCAAGCCAGTAAACATAAATGGTGCAACACAGTGGTCAAGTGCTAAAGTGATCCAGACAAGCAAACATTCATGGTGAACAAGTACATGGTGATACAAGCATGAAACAGATGGCACAAGAGGTGATAAGAGCAGTTCAGAATGATGATCATGCCAACATGATGCACACAGCAATATACATATACAACAAGTAACTCAAGGTAGCATCAATTAAGCAACAACCAAAAAAAAAACAGTATGGTGAAGCACAGAATGGCCAAGCATCAATACAAACAATATGCACAAATCTACATTTCAGCTCAATATAGTTATGCTAAATCAAAGGAGCAGGAAGTTCAAATCTCATTCAAAAAGTAATCAACACAAATATGGTGATACATGTGATCATGTTCATGGACAACATCAACATACAAATAGGACGTGATAATAGCAGGTCAAAGTGGCATAATGATTGCATACATCAAGCTTGTACAAGTTGTGCACAAATCATGCAAGCTAGAAGAATAGCTACAGAAGTGAGTCGAGTGATGATCGAGCATGTATTCACATATAAGGTAATATGTTGAGCCAGTTTAAAGTGTTCAAGTGCAAATCGATTAGTGAAACTGGGTAGAGCATACAGAGTGGAGCAGTTCAAGTGACTACTGCATGGTAGTATGGCAACACAGATTCTATAAAGATGATACAACATCATGGTTCACGAACAAATGGAGATGGGTTAAAGCATGTTTATTTCAGCAAACAAATGTGAATCATTATGATGGTGCAAAATGTTCTCAATATTCAAAGCACAGCATAGCTTTGTAAAGTCAACTGCAAAGGTATGGGAAAGAAATGTCCAAGCATGATGTGGTTCAGCAGCATATACATGTTTCAGAAATATGGTCAAGCAAAATTAGCATGCACAAGCTCAAGAAAATTCAGCATCCAACTCTTTCTAGAATTTATCAAGTAAAAGGGGAAGGCCAACAATTTCAGGAATTCATTTATCTCGGAAATTCTTCAATCAATAATGTTTTTGGCAAGTATCAAATATTTTTTTTAAATGCAATACATGCCAAGCTTAAGTTTCCAGAAATCGTCCTTTCTTAATTTGTCTGGAAATCATTTCCAAAAAAATTCAATTCATATTTGGCAAGTTTTATAAATGGTTCCAAAAGTTATGCAGGGATTGTTTGGAGAATTAAACTACAGCAGTTTACAAGAAATCCGATTTGTTTTAAAGGCAGTTTTTTTAATCAATCAAAGAATGCAAACTCGACAAGAAAATCAAAATTCTAGCAATTTGTTTCCTGATATAATTGAAGTTAAATTGTCAAATTTTCTGCTCAATTTTCTGGCTTAAAATCAGACAATAAAAGATCATAATTCCATCAATTAAATCCGAGAATTTCAAAAGAGGAAATCGGGCCAAATCAGATCGAGCCATACAAGTGAAATCAGAGACATTAGGGTTTCGATTCTACCCTATAAATAACACCATATCATCATCGACATGGATATCGAAACACACAAACTCAATTCAAGCATTTTCAAAGCAAGAAATTTTAGAAAACTCACAATTTCGATCGAACCAGAAAGCAATCCCAAATCAGACGAGCAAAGCCACAAAGAATCGAGCATCAGAGAAGCTATTCCATCAATTCCAGAAAGCCATCGAAGTTGAAATCGATTTGGGGAAGATTCAGTGAAACCCTAGAAATCGCAGCCGCCATTTTTAATTCTTAGAGACAAAGTGATCGGGTCAAAATAAGTGGGCAACCAATTTGTGAAAGGGCCGATCAAGTTTAAAAGGGGATGACCCCTTAGTTTATATCCTAGGGTTTTTCTAGTTCATTCTTGTTTTGATTTTGCTTTTAGTTTTGTATTGTTTTTAATTTTTCTTCTATAAACAATTCTGAACAGTTTTACTAGTGTCTGTAAAATACTAGGGTGATCCAGTCAGTGTGTTGACTGATAGTTGCTAGAATCTGTAAAATCTAGGATTTACTGGTTATGGGGTTGTAATCAGGGGAAATCTGATCGAGCGAATATCGGTCAGTCTACGGTTTTGTGCGTAGGGTTAGAATAGGAGCAGGGATTGCGAGTGTACATGGTCTTGTATGCGGGAACTGTTCTATCACCTAGTAGAAACCTTAGAAATGCAGCAGTAAGCAGGTTTTTGCCGAAACTGGGTATATTTGTGTGTGATTTGTTTCCTGCATTTCTGTTTCTACTATATTCTGTGATCTGTTTATTATTATAAATCTCGTTAGAATTTTAATTCAGTTAAAAACTGCGATAAACCCTATTCACCCCCCCTCTAGGGTTAATCTAGATCCAACATCCTTCAGATGATTTTTTGGAAATCAGTAGGAGGAGAAGTAGCAACTGGAGGTGCAATTGGTTTAAAGCTCGTGGAAGTTTGAATAGAGGAACCAATATCCTTATCGGTTCTGGCATGTTTATCATCTCTACCGTGATCCTTTTCCTTGTCATCCCTTTTCTTCCTCTTTTGTCGGTCATCTCCCTCTTGTTTGTCCCGCTCATGACGATCATCACGGGCTTTCCTGCTCTGCTCGTCCCTCTCTTGTTGGTCTAATGCCTCTTGGGCCTTCCTCAGTTTTCGCTCTTCATCAGTCTCCGTATGAGAACGAGATGGCCTATAACACAGCGAATTATATGAACCTATATAATGGTAGAAGTCATCCACATATGAACGGTTCATGGCTTGACCCGAAACAAAGGAAAATGAGATTTCAATCTTTAAAGCAGGGAACAATGGGGTAAGACAAAATACACATGCAAGATATCAAAAGCCCTAAGTGTGTGTGGTGTGTGATCTATAGCACATCGAACAACGAATTGCTCGTCGTTTTCAGAGTCAATGTAGTTGTAATCTCAAAAATTGATTTTCGAGGAAGAGTTAGGGCCAATTCCGAAGATTTCTTCGAAGCTGGTGTAGTGAGTCTAGAAGTTGCAATATCACCCGTTAAAGGCTCTCCTAAGGTTACGACAAGTCGCTCAAACTTCCATATATATCAGAAAAATCATCCTCGGTTGTGATTGGAATTGTGGGGTTTATGTCGCCTCTTTCAACATTGGAATTGCCTTTATTTGCGATCTCTCCTTCTTCAAGATATTCACCAATCTTCGCAGAAGCTTTTCCTTTGCAATGCATAATTTCTTCTTCGAGAAGATGATCCAGCTCCGCCAGCAGGGTCCAAATACTTCTTTAATATGGATTCCTAGGTAGAACTTTTTAATGTAACATCTTATCCAGAAGCAGGGGAATCCAATGCTTCAGGTGTATAATGAATAGAAGAAGAAATTTCTCGAGAGGTTAAAGATTAAGATGGGTCAAGCAACCTAAATTGATGAAGAAATTCTTCCTTAACTAAATTTTTTTTAGTCCTCTCCTTGTCATCGACAACCTTCAGAGTCTTGAGAGTAGATTTACAAACAATGGAGTCTTCGACGAGAAAAAACAGTTCTGCAAAAAGAAAAGGAAAAATTAATAATCGAGACTTGGAAATAACTGTGTGATAAGTTTTGAACAGATATGCTCACTCCTTCCATCCAAATTCGGTAAAAGCTCTACAGGCATCGAACATGAAAGAATTGGTTCACGAATTCCAAAGCGCTATCTTGTAGGTCAAGAATAAGCCGACAATTTCGGGTGCCTTCGACAAAAACAATAGAAGGATGCTCTTTTCTCCTTGAAAGATGCATAAATAGTAGATGTCCTTAAAAGTAGGAATGCAGTGCATCGCCCTCATAAAAAACCCGCATAGCCCTATTAAAATGGCATAGGAATTAAGGTGTAGCTGAAAGAGTGTAATGGCCCATATTTCCATACTATCGGAGTTGACTACATGCATCACACGTCCAACCCAAATATCACAGATATACGAATCATTTTTTTAGAAGGAAAGGTAGAAGAAGAATAGAAATAACAACATAGAATCTCACATCACAGCGGAACAAAATATGATATATCATAACTTTTGAAATACAAAATTTTAACTGTATAACATACAATTATCAGAGTACACGCTTACAACACAGCAGAAATAAAAATACTATATATCTAACACTGAAGCCTCCTGCTCCAAGATCCTTTAGATAGATCTATAAAATCCTGAATGACTGCCCCATACAAGTTTGTGCACCAAAGAGTTAAGGTAAAACAAAACAAAATAAACTCTGGGTCAGTCATGAGACTGGTATGAGTAAACAATTTAAAACAGTTTGAGAAAATAACTGGTATCTCATAAGACCATGCCGTATAACACGAAATGGGTTTTTCCCTTATGAGAATCCAAACCACTTGATATAACTTTCAAATCTTTTTGAAAGAAAACGAAAATCTTTATATCAAAACTCTTTTGATATTATAATAGTGTCTAAATCAAATAAATAGAAATCTAGTGGAACGCTTTCATCTCACGCTCCACATACATAATATACAATCAAAACCGCGAGCACTTATTGGGTAATGAATTTCCAACTATGACAAGATATGGAACCACCTTTCGATAGTGTATCTCTAGAGGAGAATACACTGGGTTCAACAAGAACATCTTGTAATCCGGCCACACATGGCCGACCACTCATTTCGCTTCAGTGTATCGAATGTATATCACCAATGGTTGGAATCAGCAATCGTTTTCCGAATGGGATAGCATCGAATAGAATAATGAATTAAATGAATCTCTAGATAGGTGATAGTACATCCTAATGGAAGCTACCCACATAGCCATGCTGTCTGCCCGATTTTTGTCATTTCCCGGTTGTTGAAGCATGTGGCTACGATTACTTATCATTCATTAATAGCACAATCACTTTGAATGCCACATTGTTAGATCTGTAAGTCACTAATTGATTTGCACAAATATATTTTAGATATTTTGCTAAGAGAATAAATTCTCCGCCAACCATATATATCTATACAGACCAACATATTCGATTATTGGAAATACTCTGTCAGACATTCGTCTATCCACTTCGTTCTAGGATTGAACAAAACCGAAGGCACAATTTCTATTAATAGAAAAATTCCTCGCACTTTACTCCATCTTCAATTATCTTCATATAATTTAATTCACAACGCTACTGCCAATACGGAGTTGTTCTCGGATAATAATCCAACCGGTCTCTCCATATTGACAACGATATTGGCAAACACTTCAATAGTCGGTTATTTAACTATCGAAGAAAAACAAACAACCATTCATAGCATCAAACAATCACTGGGATCTTAATTAATTTTTCATTAATTAAATCACTATTCCATTTCCTCATCAATATTTGTTGACCAAATATTTTCAACAATCACCTTGCCCTTTTATGCTATTTGGGAAACATTTCCATATATCACCTTCTTTTATTTTCTATACTTGGAAAATATATTCTATTTGTAATTGGAGAACATTCCACTTATCTCTTTCACGACCATTCATTTATTTCTGTACTCAGGAAATATTTATTATTATATTTCCAAATTTCCACTTATTTGGGTTAAAATGAATATTGTGTAAAACATCATTACAACAACCCAAAACACTGCATTCAACTAACTCTTATTCAAACATTTCTCTTTGAGACTGGATCTTGCTATTTATCGGTTAAAAACAAAATCAATCAACTTGCGGTATAACTACCTCTCAGACCTTGACTGAAAACACCCTTAACTTCAAAGCAGTCAAGGCCACTTACCTCGAATAATCAACATCATAAAAACCAATTATTCATTTTTAAACACGTATATGTTTCTCTTTCTAATTTTACCAAATTTAACTATAGATTTTCTTTTTGTTTATAATATTCTATTTTTAAGTTTGTTTCCTTATTGAATTCTATATATATCGATACATTGATTTCTAACTATCAGTTTTTCTTAAAAATATTCTAACTCCTTAAATTTTTGGAAAATTTATCCATAACCTCCTTTGTACGGGTCACTCAGTATAACTACAAAACGCTTCTCTGGGGCCTTTCCATTCAAAAAGAAAATCAAAAAGCCAAGTGGTTTGTCGATTCGGTGCATAAAATCTCATATGGAATTTAAACATGTACCTTATTGTCGGGCACATGAATTTAAATTCTTCAAACACTTTATTCCATACTTGCCTAACACATATCCAAATATTTCCATTTGGTTTCAACTCAATCCATTCGTCTTAACCCAATTCGCTAATTTATTTTCTAATTAGCTATTTGTCTATTTCACTTCTTATTTGAACATATCACGTTCAAATATATTTTAATTTATTTAGAAACACAATCTAATTCCATTTTCAACTCAAATATCATATTCGATTTCGAATATATATTCTCAAATCTCATTTACCTATCCAACGCCCAATTTTGATTCAGACACGATTAACTAATTATCCTTCAAATTAGTTAATTCTATTCCATAAATTAAAAATATGATTTTTGTTTCAAAATTCATTTCATTTACACAATTTGAGTTCGTATTTACTTTACATCTCCAGTCCGAATTTTTCTAATGGAAATTCGGATTTTATTTACTTAAAATCCTTTTATTTATTTAAATAAATCGTTATGGTTATACAATGGTTATGGCACGGCTTTTCTGAAAATTTGATTTTGACATAACTCAAAATCTATTCAACGAAATTCAGTTTTTTCTCTTCCATTAGAAAACTATTATCTAACTGGTCCCGACGATTCTTGTTTCAAAGAATTCCGACTTATATTGAGTTCTATATACTTAATTGAAGTTCGAAACGCCAATTTACGAACTACCACGCTGCGGCGAGTTCGTTTTAATTATATTTAAAAATAAACGTTAAAATTTTTTTAATTTAAATTTCAATCTCGTTCTAATATATATATATATATATATATTTTAATATATATTTAATCCAGTTTTCAAATCCAACTTAACATTTCTGATTTTATTCTAATTGTCGATTTTTCATTACTCGGTTATAAATTTATTTATAGCCAAATTGCTATATTAAATTCCAATTCCCTTAGGAATAAATTACTTTACAAAATTCGATGAAATAGAATTCCCAATATAATTTCTTAGACTAACCTCAATTCATTTCTATATTCCGAATATCGAAACAAAACCCTTCGTTCCTTTTCTGAAACGATTTCCAATTCACGGTTAATTTCATACTTGAATTCAAATTTCTAAATTATCAAATGATAATTTATATTCCTTTATTTATAAATTCAACTTCCCTATTTTATATAATAAAACAAGTTTTATGTCAAAAATTTGTTTGAAACCAAAATCTTATTCTCGAATATTTTATCGATTATAACTTATATATATATATAAATATATATATAAACTGTAAATCTATTTTCATATTTAAAATCTAAACCTCTATTTAATATAATCCTAACATTTTTCTAAAAATATTTTATTTCAATAAATTCGATCTAATCGAATTTGAATAATAAATCCATACGGATTTATTTTAATTCACTTTACATTCTGAATATCAGAAAAGATTTATCGTTTCTCTTTGAAACTAAATTTCAATTCCTTTTTAAATTTACCTTTGAATTTAAATTTTCCAAATTATCCAAATGACAATTTTTTCGTTTTATTTATAAACACCGTTTATAAATTCACTTAAATTTCCCATATTATTTAATTTATAAACATCACTTATAAATTCTCCACTTCAATTTCATGTATTATTTACTTTATAAACATCGTTTATAAATTTCTTTACTTATTTTTATTATTCAAAACAAGTAAATATTGCTTAGCCCATTCGAAATCCAAATTTCTATTTTAGAAAAAAATATAATTTTCCTCTTAAATCTCAAGATCCTTTTTACGATGTTTTTATAAATTACCATTTAGTCCCAGTGATATTTCAAACATCCAAAATACCAAATTATCAAACACGGGTTTTTTTCTAACACATCATATAAGATAACATATATGAAACCAAACAAATGATAATATTTTTGAGGAATCCAGTTGGATTCCTCCAACCTGTATTTTTCCTGCATCCACAGACGTTAACCGACATAAATAGTACCCATCCTGCTTCGAGTTAGGATATCGCAGTATAGAAGGTCATCCACTATCATAGCGTGGGGCGCATAGGGTCATCCGCTAATGATACTGCAGGCATCCGCTAATGGTACTACGGGAATCCAACCACCAATATATATATATATAATAACCACAACAACCAAGCCTAAATAACTAACATATTTATAAAATAGCCACAAAAAATTCCAATGCATGCAAACAACCAACGAACAATTATTTTTAACTCAAAAATAATTCTAAATAAAACTCGAGTGAGATTTACTCACCCGATTTTTAATTCATCGAATATCCAGTTAACTTTGAACTGCACTTGAAGTTAGCCGTATTTCCAATAAGCCCAACTTCGATTTAGTACCACTCCTAGGCGTAGATAACAGTGATATGAGTCAAATGCGACAACAACATTTGATTTGAACTTAGAGTGGTTAAGATATCACATTTAAATTTCACAACAAATCTATGCAGTTAATCACGTAATTACGAATTTATTTTTAATAACGATGATTAAAAATTTAATTACCTAATTTAAATGATATACCTTAATCACTTAAACGCCTCCTTTCATCCTTATTGTCATCACCAATTCAGCACCGTTGCACCCTGAAAAATCCCCCTACTCGAACATTTGCAATTTCACAGACATGAAGCATCAATCATACCCTCAACACAATTGAACCCATTCCAGCAACTGAAGCACCAGTTAATCGACTCCCCCCAATCACTCAGCTGTTGACTCTAATAGCCCATCTTCCTCCAACCCTGATCGCCACCCTGCTGCCAAACCCACGAACTACTTCTCAACTTCGAATCCCCCTAACTGTGATCGACTTTCACCAGCATCCCCAAATCGGACACCCTTGCTATCCACGACTCAACCCAAGATCATCGAAGTTCATCAAAGAGTTTGAGCAGCACCATGTCACTTCCAAAACCAACATCGACGAGCATCTGGGGCTTCGCAAAACCCAATCGCGATTTCCAATAATGAACTCGATTTTGATTTCAGAATTAAAAAAGGGAGGGAGCAATTTTCTTTTTGTTGAAGCTTTCGACTTTGTGAAACAAGCAGGGGTGAGTTTGATTTGGAATGAGGGGATTTATCGATCATTGAATTTCAGAAGTATGTGGTGTCTATTTTATTTGAAGCACGGTACCGTATGATACGAAAATTAGAAGGGCGACTTCAAATGGAATAGAGGTTCGAAGAACTAGATTAGGCATCAGCCATTTTAGTTTTTCTATTTGGAGCTTTTTACAGATGAAAGAAATGTTAAAAGGAAGAAATAAAACAAGGGTCTCGCGATTTATATATGATGAAATTTAGTCGTTAAGGAACGGGTACAAGTAGGTTTAGGTAGAGGAAGACTTTGTAGTGTACTTCATTTGCTTAAGAACGAAGTAAATAAATTTATTAATAATTTATATTTTATTTTATTTAAACCTGTATCCTTTAATTTAAATTATCACGTTGATTTCAACTCCTACTTGAGCCCAACAACAGCCCAATCTAGGGTTAAACCACTATTCTGAACACACTGGGATAGGTTTCATAGCCTTATTCGATCATCTGGAAAAGATATTAATTTAAATTGATATAAATTAAATTCCATAATAATTAATTCCTTTAAAATGAATAATTATTATCGTTTCTATTCAGCCTGAATTTCTATTGATTATCTGAATTAATTTGGGTACAGTTTAAATCTTCGAATTTAATTATATTTCGAATTACCATAATTCAATATATATTCTAAATTAAATTATATTCGATTAATAAATCGATAACTCAATATAAAAATTGATTTATATTATCAACTCAATATTAAATTCATATTAAATATTTAAAATTAACCGACCAAAAATCCAGGTCATAACAAAGAGGGTGATCGCTAAGTGTTGAAGGACTATCTATAGAAACAGTTTGAAAGTTGGAATGACTCCACTCATGCACATCTGTCTATTAACTACCACAAAGCCGAAGGGAGAATGATTAGCAAACTCCTCTTTCCCCAGTAATCTTGCGCCAGTTTGGGAATGCAAAATTAAGCACATATTTTCTTAAAAACGTGTTGTGTGAGCGTTGAAGAGTATCTCTCTAGTGGTGGATTACCAAGAGGACGGGGAAAAGGAACAAGGTGATGTGCTTCCGAACTTGGAGCTGCAGTCGTTCTAGCTTCAGAAACTTGAGTAGAAGCTCTGGTCTAAGAAGAAGTTTGTCTCTTTAGAGTGTTGACGAGTCTTCTGTCGAGTATCCATTCTCGACAAACAATCCAGTTTTAAAAAAAATTACAAGTGTGCATTTCTGAAAGTGTGAAGCGTTGTGCAAGATTACATAAGTTATTAAAAAACGAAGCTTGAAATCTGCAGTCGGTGCGCATCGGTTAGTGGATCTTATGCGTCATCGCAAATTCAATTTAGAGTGTCATGTCTACGCAAGCGATGTACGATAAGTTATAAATGGCTGAACGAGACGATTCTGTATAGGCGCTTCATTCAGTTCAAGTCAAGAAATTCGTTTCAGTTCATTTTTAATAATTAAACTAATCTATTGTTGATGTGGGCAATCGACGACAAAATATTCACCCAAAAACGGTGCAAGTGTTTATCTTGTTACTGGACAATCAGCGATGAAAGAAAAGTTCGATTTATAAGCTACCAGTTCAAATTGTTGATCACTTTTCAAACATGGATCGCTTTAAAGATTCAACGACAAAAGAATTCCTAAGGCTAATCCACCATTCAACCGACACCAGTTATCCATGAAAAAAGTCACGGTCCATCGTTCGAATAAGACGCACGATCCACAACTTTGACATTTTCAAGCCCTGGATCGTCGAATTCAATTTAAAACGTGGTTCATCAAGAATGCACGATCAACTAAGATATTCACACATCATCATAAAATTATGAACGATCCAAACCTAGTTCGCTAAGAACGATTCAATGCATAGTTCAACAAAAAATACGAGTTATCACGGAAGAATTTGAGGCATATTTCATCCAATACACGAGATTAACACAAGAATTTTCTCATCATCACAAAACCATGGAGAATCGATGCACCAAAAATACAGATCATTGCACAAAAATACGAAGAACAATTTATCAAAACTCACAGCAAACATCGAAGTTTTTATATCACCTCGTACATCACTGAGAAACCCTAAGCAACAGATATGATAGAGCACAATTCAACACAAAATTTCAAGAGAATCGACACCTATTATAGTTGTTGATATTTAGAATTGATTGAAAGGTCAACACAACGCTGGAGTTTGGTAAAGCCGAGGTAAATCTGATCTAAAAGGAAAAGCCACGAATCGGTTCAAATCAAGTAAGAATCGAGACGACTTGAGATTCAGATCTGAAGAAGAAACTCACAGTGGACTTCAACTAGAATGAAATAGATGAATGTTTTGGGTTCAAATCGGAGCTAGGAATCTTTGGTGATCACGAGGCTTGCTTGGTGATGGTGGCACAGATGATTGGCAGTGGAAAAATTCAATCGGTGACAAAGCAGCTGGTACGGATCGAAGAAATTCTCTCAAAATAATATGTCGTCCATTAATGATTTTTCTTAGCAAATAAAATAAAAATAAGAGAAAGAATAATGGATCGGAGGAGGTAATATAATACAGCTGTAAGGATGTTGTATGCGATCTATCAAATGAGCCATTCATAGTCAATTGTGGTTCACGCATGCCGACCCGTTAGATGGATGGTTCACGTTCCATTGAAAATCCTGCATATGTGATCCGACGGCAAGCATCATGACCATCAAATTTGAAGCCCACATTTTGTTCAATAACATGAACTTCGAGGGGCATTAGTGAACTCATGGCATTCGACCGTATATAAAAGAGCACATGAACTTGTGAATAGATCGCGTGTAAATATGCATAGATCAAAAAAATGATATATCGAAGTTGGATCGGCAAAGGCTTTAGTTCAGGTGTAGAAGTGCAAAAAGCATGGATCATGTGGATCAAAATGTGGCACAAACGTGTGGATCATGCCAGTACAAAACAAGGATCGAATCGCGCAAGAAACATGGATCGAGTCGGTTGTATATTGACCACCCACCTATGGATCATTCATAATTGGATCGGTTCACAGCGCAAAGGCATGGATCGTTCGCATATGTGATGGAGTCCTAACTTCGGATCGCCAAAGCGATGGATCAGCGAGAAGCGTTGGAACGCGCATGGAATAAGTGCATGGATCGGTTAGAAGCCATGGATAATATCATATGCATGGATCAGCACAAAATCTTGTAGCGCACATGATGGGAATTAAGATCGGACCGTGTGCACACGTGAGGGATCGCCCAAAATACATGGAGCGCGGATCGTTCAAAGCATGGTGGACTGCCAATTATATTTATGGATTGCCGACCAATCTATATGGATTGTGTACACCACAACATAAGCTTCCATGCACTCCAATCTCCGCCTATAGATATTAGACCACCTCACGCATAAAGGTGGTTAGATTTTCTCCTCCGAAGGGCTGCCATTATTGATCTCAAGATTCTCCAACATCATTCAGGCTTCTCCAATATCATTCAAGCTTCTCAAAACATCATTCTTCTCTAGAATTCATTGAACTCTTCACCGAGCTCGATTATCGAAGATCAAGTCCGATAATCATCGCTACTCGTGGGATTCGAGTGTTTCTATTCTAGATATTAGAGAATTATTAGAGAATCATTGTAAATCATCGAGAAAAGTTGTAAATCGAGATAAAACTTGTAACTTGTAATAGAGATTGATGAATTGTGCATTCAAAGTGGACGTAGGCCAAAATAGAGGCCGAACTACTGTAAATCCTTTGTTTTGCTTACTTTTCTGCTATTTTCTACTTTTAATCTTGTTTCCTACAATTTAAAGATGTTTCTACACCTCTCTGGGTGTTAGCGTCATTTTTCGGTGTTAACACGTCCACCAAACCATTTTACTTTATTCTGGATTCTCCACCATATGCACAGTTGTTAAAGTGGTTTTCGGTATTGACAGAGAAATGACAATATCCAATCTCAGTCTCTTTAATAACCAAACGTTTACATTTTCATACTGGTTGGATTTTTCATTTCAAACAGTTCATAATTCATGTCAAAGTATCGGATTTTCGTTCAAATCATTTTATATCAAAAACCGAAGATACTTCCGTATTAAAATCTTTATTTAAATCAAACTCAACATCTTGAAACAATTCCAATATTAAAATAATTTGAATGTTTAAATAGTTGAAAGGTATATAAAATTGTTTCGATATAAATATGTATTTAAAATAGTTTGAAACAAATGGTTAGGACAATAAAAGTATAAACAAATAGTTTTGAATATAAAAATAGTATTTGTATCAAATTTTAGTTATATATAGTTAAAACATTAAATTAATTTATAAAATAAATAGTTGATTGTTAAAATTATTTATTCAAATAGTATATATATCTAAGTTAAATAATAAAATAGTTTATAATTTAAAATAGTTATCTATTAAAGTAGTCACTATGTTCAAGTTAAAAATCGAATAGTTTATAAAGTATAATAGATGGTTAGAATAATATAATTGGAATTAGAATAGTTACTTTTAAATTTTTAACAATAAAACGGAAATAATATTCCAATTTCAAATCAGTTCGACTAAGTTTCGACATTTCAATTCAAATCGACCCCCATTTCAAATTCAATTCTACTCAATCCATTGGATTCAAACTATAAAATTACCAAACTAGACTTCTTGTTTTTCAATTATTTCAATTTATTAAAATCTCAAGTTCACAATTCACATCACTTTAAATCAAGTTAATTTAAGTAAATTTCAAAGACGGAGAAACAATTTAATTTCAATAAATTCGATGTGTATTACATTTCGAGTTTTAACTTCAGTTTACAACGTTAACACATTTCCTTTGAATTTAAAATTCAAAATACAAAGTTCGAATTAAAAAGATATCGATTTATAAACATCATTTATATTGTCTTAAAACAATATTTCCAGATTCAAGGTTAAAAATATTTAACCAATCGGTGTCCGTATAAAATTTCCTATCCTAGGCCAACTAATACTTAAATTTAATTTTAGTATTTTGGGAAAGGATATATATATCATTTCAATCCAAGTCAAGGTCATAGGTATTTTTCATTTCAACTTATGTTCTTTTCGTTTTAATGAGTAATCCTGGGTTTATTCGGTACCCATAACATCTAGGGTAAATAGTTGGGATTAATCAACACAAACCAGGGTCACATTTAATCAAGGTGAATAACGTGTAAATTCACACAATTAAACATCAATATGTCAAACATATCAATCCAAGTCATCCATCAAATCAATACATCCAAACAGTTCAATATCATATAAATTTAATTGTTATCAAATGTTGGATTTTAAACTAGCAATTAAATGTCGAACTTTAACTTAACTATTAAATTTACTAACAGTCAAATTAAATTATATTATCGACGCCAATTAACACAAATATGCAATTTTAACAACCATACATCAGTCAATACAATCATATCATAACATGATTTTAATTTAACTAATAATCAAATAATTTAGTAAAGCGTGAATAAGTTTAATCACTAACTTTGATTTCATACGCGGTTGAAATCCAACACTAGACCCAAAATTGAACGGTCTCCAAATCCAACCAAACCAGTTCCATGTCGTTCAAAATTTCGATACGATCCTAATGAAACAAACTCAGTAAATTCGAGTTCGTATGTAATAACGTTTGAAGAATGGAATCTTAAAGAATATAAAATAAAGTAATTTGAAAATAAACTCAACCCTATAATAGCCATGTCAGCACTACCACCTACCTCTTCTTCCGAAATGGAAAACTCGCTCCTAACAAGAAACAGTATGCCATTGCTGAAACCTCCCATCTTCGTAGCTCCTTTGTTCCTCCGTGAAAATCAACTTCGACTTCAGGTATGAACTCACGTTGGAAATCTCCATCCATAGATCACCACCTCAAGGAACTCGATCATCCCTTCAAAATTGCGATGTTCCCCATGAAACCACCTATACAATCAAGGGTGCGACAAAAATTTTGATTGCACCTCACCATTTTTTCCATTGAAGCCTCTTCTCATGACAAGATCAAGGACAACCCTCGTTCAAAATTTGGCGAACTCCCGAACCCTAGTCACGGTGAAAAAAATGGAGCAACGTCTGTTCTCATCGTACCAAATAATATGTATTCCACATCGAAGATCATAAGCACACAAGTTCAACGAATCTGATCCGTGGAGTATTCATTTTATTAAATTTGTTGATGTGCATGAAGAGGAGGTGGCTTCCTTTTTAATTACAGATAATGGAATATAGGATTAGTTTTAAGGAGAGGTTATATATAGGCTAAACGTTTTGAGATAATTTTATTTATTTTATACTCATTTATATTTATGTTCAATGTTTTAAACTCATACGACTACATACTCTGTCCGATCGCCATAAAATTGACACTCTGCTATATTGCAATATTTTTTACTCAATGAAACTAGTTTCATCAAAATCCTAGGTCATCTGAAAAACAACTGTTTTAAATCTCAAATTGTTAATTGATACGCGTTTATATAGTGCATGATCACATAATAACTCTGATTGACACGAAACTTGAGATCGTACAATAATTTATAATTTTGGATCCAATGAAACCGTTTTCATCGAAATCCAAGATCATTTGCAAAATTACTATTTTAACTTGTTATTAAATATATAATAATTCAATTTTCATTTATTCATATTTTAAATTAAATTTCAAAGTTCATCAACTTCATACAAACACAAACTTGTCACCATAATACCTTAGGACAAACTGGAACATTTAACAGTACAAATATAAATTACAACTTTCAAAATAGTTCAAAACATTCTAATACCACATCATGTGATAGCTTGTACGTTTATTTTGAAAGTGTACTCAATTGTAACTCATACTATATATGGGTCTGATGTGATATGTCAGTCTACCCAACCCAACTTACCCTATATTAATTTAATATAAACTCACTTAAAATTAGAATAATCTAATCCTATAATAATGTTATGTATTCTATAGATAATATAGAAAAAAGCATATTTCATGTCAATCCACACTAGATTGAATTTGACAAAGCTATTTTTTAAATAGCATTTTAATTTATTTTAAAATGAAACACTTGTTCTACTTTGTAGTGAATTAATTTCATATGATGTGCTTGACAATGAAGTTTTAATAAAATATGTATCATAGTGAATCAGTTATTTTAAATGAATCATGTTAGAAAAATTCTGATATATTACGCTAAATATTTTATTACTATTTTTAAAATAATTCCCTCGTACTCTCATTTTTTTATTAGATTAATACAACTCATCCCTACTAAACCTGCCCTAACTTATACACGTTAATCGTATAATTCTTTAAAAAAACAAGCTAATTTTTTGTTAACTGTATAATTTAACGTCTATTTTGTGGTTGTTCTGAGACATGGAAAATGCATGGAATATTTTCTTTTATAGTCAAAAGGTTTCTGGGAAAAACCATGTAAAGTTCGATTTCAATCACTCAAGCAACGAAAAACGTAGACAGGAGTAGGTTGCAAAAAAGAACATATTTTGTCTAGGGGTAATTTGGAAGAAAGACAAACTTCAGAAAAAATTTATCCTGAGAGACACCAAGTATTATTTTTAGGTTGAAGGAGAAACTTTAGAGAAAATTAATCTGGAGGAAATTGCTAATTACAACTAGCATTATATTCAGTTTTTACGCTGTACCGAAATGCTAGTTACAACAAGCATTATATTTAATCTTACACTATAAAAAATGCTAGTTCGATTTAGCACTGTCCTTCAGTCTAATATTTCTCGAAAGTTTGTCCTTCGGTCTAAAAAAAACTTGGTATCCTTCATTCTAATTTTTTTCAAAGTTTGTCCTTATGTCTATTTTCCACTTTTATTTTTGATAATTTACCTTTGTATTTGTGCGACAAAACAATTGAAGTACTACAATACCATATAATTAATACAATAAAACTTCGGTTAATTCGGTTAAAACATTAACAAAAAAGTTCGAATTTAAATCAGTTTAGTTTAAAAACCGAACCGACGGACATAAATTGGACTAGTATGTTAATTCGGTTCTAATCGAATATTGCTTACTTCTACAAACATTTTTAACTTCATCGTCTACAATTTTTGTTAATGTCGGTCTCAAGCTCGGAAAAGAAGGAGCGGAAATGATTTCATATAATTCGTATACCAGTAACGTATAGGAATCTACAATCGAATTTGTCTAGATCCACATCTGACATGGAGAAGTTATACATGTCGATTGATTATTTTTAATTATGCATATACAAACTACATTGTTATGTACATGTCAAGTCAATTTAAAAATTAAAAATATGGGACGTATAGTATTTCATAATGTCATTCCTCCTAAACACATGCAACACGCGTGCTAACGTACTTGTGATTAATTTATTGCATCTACTTTAAATATATTAGTTCAATAATTTATGATTTATTTATTAAATATACTTTGTTATTTTTTATTTCAATTAGATATTTACTGATATGGTTATATACTTTTAGCTTGTATTTATTTTGTTTCTTCTTTTATTTCTTCAATCCATTTATGGTTTCAAGCTACAAAAAAAAACATTAAGAGCACATTGACCTTATCTAAGATATAATAAAAGTATATGTATGCGTTTGTGGTGTTTATGAATGATTCATATTAATTTACGCGTTGATAACAAATCCTTATGGATTCACATTTCTCAATTACTTGTGTTTTCCATTAAACCACGATATAATCTTTTCAGTAAAATACGATTTAAAATAAATTTTAACAAATAATTTTAAATTTTATATCAAACACTTTAACGGTCGGTTTTCGCACCGTTGTGCGGTTATAGTAGTTAAATGAAAATGATTGTAAATGTTGCCAACCAATATGAAATTACAACCGGCTGATAAACTTATTTTTAAATGTTTGAAAAGATACCACGAAATTATATTCTTTAAATTCCCATACTTAGTAAATAGAGAAGAGACAAGAGGAGCTCATTAGTTGATGTGCTCACGTTGGTTGAAAAAGCACTTAAGGAAACCCAAGGTTGGTTGAGAGCCAACCGACCGCCAACAAGGGGTCGGTTGGATCTCGGGGGTTGTTTCGGCAACCCCTTAGGTTGCAAAAGCAGCCAAACGGTTATTTTGGTAACCTTCTCTTAATCGGCCAGTTGCTATATTTACGGTATGGATCGTACGTCACACCACTTCCTTACCCGGCTTTAGGATACACAACAACCTCACATTGGGATTGCTGTGTTTTCTTCCATTAGGGGTGGGTGGGGTCAACCGACTTAGATGTGACCGCCGACCAAGCCCATATTGGGAATGTCGCCCAAGACGAAAGCACGACGACCTTTTTTCACCTACATTGTTCACTATTTGGGAAACAGAGTCACATTTTCCGATCATAGGAAAAGTAAACTTGCAAGTCTCATTTCCATCATTTCATTGGAGATTTTTCAAAACTTGGTGTCAACAGGAAGAATTTAAAACCAAGCAAACCTTTTAATATAAAACCACTCATTGATCAGTGAATAGTAGCCGATAAATATTAAGAGATCAATCCAACCAGAAAATAATAATGTGTGTACATATATATCTATTTATAATAGGAATATTATCATTTGAAGCTTTTGAAAAGTGAAAAATACCCTTTTAAATTTATATTGGGTTAATGGGTAGTTTTGTCCTTTTTCAATTCACTGGCCGTACCACACTTTCCCTTTCTGCACGAAATCCCCTCCACGTTTCATTTCCTACCTACGCACCGCCACTTTCCCTTCTTTATCCCATTTAGCCCTCATTATCCATCCTTACCAAAACCGAAAATTTTAAATTCTTGAAACACTCATGTTGCAGCTGCTACTGCTGTTTTCTTGATCTATCCTACTGGTAGTTGTGACATTACGAAGAACGAAAAACCAACAAAATCACGGACATCTAATGCCTCACTCTGGTATGAAAGCTCACAGGATTCGAAATTAAAGAAAGGCACTTTCCAGTTTGTTGTGTTTCATCTTTCAGGGCTTATGTAAATAAGTTGTTTAATTTTGTTACTTTCTTAGTTAACTAAAGGTTTATTAGAGCTTATGTTGACGAAAAATTCATTTCAGTTCAGTTTGCTAACAGTCTACTTATTAGGGGTGGGCGTGGTTTGGTTCAGTGCAGTTTAGAGCTCAAACCTCTTCTACACCACATCAAACGGTATTTCAAAAATACAAACCATTATACTAACCGTTCAAATGGTTTGGTTTCGGTTTGGTTTCGATGTAATACGGTCCAGTTTTGGTTCGGTTCGGTTTGAACCCGTATTAAATATGAAACAAGAGAATTACTTCCATCTACAATCAATTTACGATTGTATGACGTTGTGTTACCCAAAGATTAAAACACATAGTGTTATCTTGAATTGATGTAACTACAACATAAACTGAAAATAAAATATATATCGTTAAAATAAAAAGCAAGATAGGAATTTTTAATTTTTTATCATAACATTACCAGAGTAGCTATGCGGTTCAGTTCGGTTTAATATGGTTTATTAACAATTGAAACCGCAACTGAACTGTATCGTTGCGAGTCGGTTCGGTTTGGATTTTTTGCGTTAGAGAGAGAATATGGTGCGGTTTTTCGCACCATTTTTACGGTCCGGTCTGGGCGGTTTCCGCATTGCGGTGTAGTTTATGCCCACCCTTACTACTTATAATAGAAATATTGTCATTTGAAGCTTTTGATAAGTCAGAAATACCCTTTTAAATTTATATTGGGTTAATGAGAAGTTTTGTCCTTTTTCAAATCACTGGCTGTACCACACTTTCCCTTTCTGCATGAAGTCCCCTCCATGTTTCACGTCTTACCTACGCACAGCCACTTTCCCTTCTTTATCCCATTTAGCCCTCATTCTTCATCTTCTTAACAAAACCAAAAATTTTGAATTCTTGAAACACTCCTCTTCCAGCTGCTACAGCTGTTTTCTTGATTTATGCTACTGCTAGCTGTGACTTTACAAAGAAGGAAAACCCAACAAAATCACGGACATCTAATGCCTCATTCTGATATGAAAGCTTGCAGGATCCGAAATTAGAGAAGGGCGCTTTCCAATATGGTGTGTTTCATCTTTCAGCGGTTATGTAAATGAGTTGTTTAATTTTGTTACTTTATTTGTTAACCAAAGCTTAATTATAGCTTATGTTGACCAAAAATTCATTTCGATTCAGTTTGCTAACAACCTATGATATATTCATTGTTAAAGTTTATTACGATTTGTTAGATTTAGTTTTTTATCATGCTCGGAGCTGTTCAGTTTTCAACTTGGAGCATCAGAAGACTCTGAGAAATAAAAGAAGCTTTCTAAATCAAACCGTTTTTATTTCGGAGTTGTTCAGTTTCCAGATTTTCTGCTGCATCAACACAAATTGTTTTTATTTTATTTCTTGAGTAATAGAGATTTTGTTGTGGGCATCAAAAAATTAAGTTTTCTAGCTATATTTTTTTAACCTATAAAGTTTACTGTTTAGTAAATGTTGCAGCATCAGGTTTATTTTTAAACAGTTAATATTGATTCTAATAATTCCCATATTCGTGTATTCTGCAATTTCAGAAGATGATTTGAAGGGCATTTGTAACAATCCGGAATTTGGGAACCAATTTAAAATTTTATTTTCAATTGATTTAATGGATTTTAAGAATTTAAATTGTTTATTTTGAGATTTAACGATTTAAAATTTATTTAAATCGAAGTTAGAATGTATAAATTTAAATTAAAACGAACTCGAAATGGCGTGGTAGTTTGAAAATTTGGTTTTAAACTTCAAATGAATGCATAGAATTCAATATAAATCGGATTTCAGTAAAACCAAAAACGTTGGAATATCATGAATTGTAGTTTTCTAACAAATGTAAGAAATTGAGATTTCACTTTATAAATTGTGAGTTATGTCCACTTAAAAAATCAAAATAGTCGCTATGGAATATATATATATTTTTAAATTATATAAATCCCTTAAAAATAGCCATTTTGCAAACGACCTCTATTTTTGATGAAACCACTTTTGTTTGATCTGGAATATCAAATTATTGTCAGGTTTAAAATTTCATAATTTTTGGAGTTAATATGTGAGCGTAGTAAATTTAAACGCGTTTTCAATATCAGTTTGAATTTAATAAGCTAATAAAAAGTCATTTTTCAAACGGTCTCCAAATTCGACGAAATTAATTTTGTTAGGACCGTATCGTCAAAACATAGAGAGAATTCAATATTCATAATTTTTGGAGTCAGTATGTGGCCTTGGTAAATTAAAATGTACGTTGAAATTCAATGTTGACTGTTATATTAATTTATATTTCAATTTTGATGTAAACTAATTGAAACAGACGAATTGCATATTCCATTGTGTCCGAAATGGGGGTATTTAGCTAGGGGCGACAGTCGTTGGGTTTGATTTGGAGTTCGAATGCAAGATGTTCTTTTTTTCAAATAATATATATATATATATAAACTTTTATACCCAATGTCCTTCATTACTCAAAAACCCTAACCGACGCTCAAACGATTGGAGGAGCTCGAACCGAAGATGGCCGATTTTCGGCCAAGTTAGACGTCGTTAGGTGATGGTGACTGAAGGGGATGGATGCGCGGTGGCGAGATGCGGCTACTGGTGGTGGTGCGCGACCGCCATTCGTTGTAGTGGCAGAGATTTTATGGCCAAAGCGGTTTTGGGGATTTCGCCAAATTCAGATCGACGGCGGAGTTTCAGGTGGAGCGGCGACTAGTGGGGGGCGCGTGGTGGATGGGAGCGGTGATTGGTGGTGGCTGGAAGGTGGCGCGGTGGCCCAGGCAGCGGCGACGAGCTGTTGATGAAGGGGAACGACGGTGAAATCAAATTGGGGATTAATTAGAGTTTACTTAATTTAATTAATTATTTAATTGTTTGTTTAAACTTCGCGACTTAATAACTTTTGCATACGAACTCAAAATTGCATGAAATCGGATCCGTTGCGATCGTGGAGTCGAGAGCTTCACAAGAAAACCAGCTTCATCAAATTTGGAGCAAGTTAGAATTTGAGGTGAATTTGAACCCAAACAGTATAAAAATCTCAATTAAAGACAGATGGAGTGGAAAACCAATGTGAGAATTCTCTCACTGAAATTTTTGTACAGTTATTTGTTTTTATAACTACATACATATTATTTGCCTGTGACTGTAATGTCTGTTTGGTAGTTGATGATTGTTTACAGTTTAATGTTACCATTATTAAACTGTGATTATAAATACTTATAAATAATAAATAAATTCACACGGACTTTGACGTAAACCCCACACGGGTATTGGGACAATAATTTTACACATCGCCCAATTACTTGTTGATGTTTGAAAACCCCACACGGGTCTGAGGATGATAATTTATTCACATCTCCCCTGAATTTAATTGTATGTCAACCGATTGATTGACAGACTGTTATAAGCGTTTTTAATTATTTAATGCTTATACAATGTAAATTACACTCTAGACGTTTGATTGTTTAATAGTTGTTTACTCTATTTTTGAATACATGCGATGTATGAAATCTATATAAATAAAATTATATGGTATTGATTGAGTCTGATTCCAAATCAGAAATAACGAATATTTTAAAATAATATTCAGTTAATAATCAAAATATGATTTTGATTTCCGCTTCTGGATGGACATGAAAATATTGAAATATTCATAACTGAAATGAACTTGAAGCCGAGTTAATTAGATATACGCTATTTTTAACTCGAACGAATTTTCCACTGATTTTATTCAGTTAATAATGAATGTCGAAAAGATTTGATTTCAAAATCTGTTATTTTGAAAATATTATCATTTTAATATTATAATGATATGGAATATTCAATTTTGATATAAAATTGAAATGGAAGTTGGAACCGTTTCTGAAATGAATTTATAAATACGTTTTAAGTGGAAATTAACGAAATATATTATATATTTTTCAATGGCCTGAATAGAATGTTTCGCGCAGCGACCATTCACGAATTTCAACCATTGACTTTAAAATAATGTAACGGGAGATCCGACCGTCATATTCTTCTAAAACAGAAACCATTGGGTTCGTATCGAAAAGAGCTTTCCAATGATAATAAGAGATTTGAAATCTAATGGTTAGATTCTAAAATATGCCCCAATCAGTTTTGGAAAAGGTCGTTGTAAATGTAGTTTGATGGTCGTATATGGAAATCGATTGTAAGGGCCTTATTAAAGTTATTAAAAATATGAATAAATTATGCAAAATTATAATAAATGATTTGAAATGATTTTAGATGGAAAATTTCACGTTTATAAAGATAAAAGATATTTTTATTAGAATAAGTTGTTTATCAACTTAAGTAAAGAACTAAAAAGGAATTGAAATGGTTTTAATATAACCATAATTTTTCCAACGTATGAATTGGAAAGGATTTGAATAGAAATAATTTTCGTAATATTTCGATATGGGATTCCGTGATTATACGGATATTATTGAGGAATTTGGAAGATACAAATATCGTTATTCCCAATACGATATCCGTTGGTTTCAGAATTTGATATTTAATATAAGTCGTTATTATTTTTCTATTCAGAGACTTGTATTTAATATCAAATTGGATTTTGGGTTTGTCGTGAACGGTTTCTTAAATAACATTGTTCTTAAACCCCGTTGAAAAAGGTATAAATCTTTTAATCAAGATTAATGAAGTTTTCCAATTTATTATTATAATTGGAACTAAATAGAAGATGATTTTGGGTTTATTGCGAACGATGTTTTAAATAACATTTGTTCTTAAAACCCAATTAACAGTGAAGATATGTGTAACGACCCGATTTTTAGCGACTTTGGTTATCAACATAAACTCAATGACGACTAACCAAACATCGAAAAACCTGATAGTTAATGAAAGAAATTAGAGGGTGAGAATGGATAAGATAGAAACTTAGAATAGAAGAAGAAGAAGACAACAACATCATCATAGTAACACGAACCTCACAGCGGAACGAATAAAATATAACATAACTTTGAAAAAAAATACTTGAATATACATATCATCATCAAGTACAGCACTTACAACACAGTGGAATAATAATAGTTATGTAATCCTGAAGCCTCCTGCTCCAGCTCTTCAAGTATCTGTAAATCCCGACCACTTGACTGCTCGTACAAAATTGAGCACCCAAGAGTTTAGGGAAAACAAAACAAAATAAACTCCGGGTCAGTCATGGGACTGGTATGAGTAAAACAGTTTAAACAGTTTGAGCCATTCAACGATATATCATAAGACAACGCCGTATAATAGAACGGGTTTTTCCCTTATGAGAATCCAAAATAAACTTTATATCAAAACTCATTGATATTATAATAATGTCTATCAACCACAATATAATAATCATCTAGCAGAAATGCTTTCATCTCACGTTTCTACATACATAGTATACAATTAAAACCGCAAGCACGTATTGGGTAATAGGTTTCCAACTATGACAAGGTATGGAACCACCTTTCGCCAGTGTACCTCTAGAGAGGAATACACTGGGTTCAACAAGAACATCTTGCAACCCGGCCACACATGACCGACCACTCATTTGCTTGAGTGTATCGAATGTATATCACCAACGGTTGGGATCAACAACCGTTTCCCAAATGGGACAGCATCAAACATAGATTTTTAGAAGTAAATGAAACTCTAGATCAGTTGATTATACACCCTAATAGGTGCGACCTACCTAGCCATACTGCCTGCCCGATTTATGTCATTTCCCAGTTGTGAGTCTAGAAGCTACGCTTTATCATTACATCAGATTCACTTCGAATGCCACATTGTCAGATCCATTGAAAATCACTAACTGACGTCTACAATAGTACATTACGTGTTAGCTAAAGAAGTTTCCTTCTCTGCTTCCACTCTTGGTGCGGTTGAAGAAATTAATGTTCTTGACATTTCTGGTATTACTCTGTCAGACATTCATCCATACAAGTCATCCTCATTCACTTAGAATGTCACATCGTCATACCCGCCAAATCACAAATTGATTTATCCGAAAATAACACGGGCATACAGCTAAGAGAAACGAATTCCTCCGCCACCAAATGTTAATACGTTTGAACAGGTCAACTTACGTGATTTATTGGATATATTCTGTCAGTCCTTCTTCCATACAAGTTGTCCTAGGACTGGACAAACCGAAGGCACTATCCAGTACATCAATCTTAGGCACTGTTATCTAAGACTTATACAATAGCCCTTTCATTTTACTCTGCCTTCAATTATCTTTGACATATATGATTCGCAACGCTTATGCCAATACAGAGTGGTTCTTTGGATAATAATCCAACCAGTCTCTCCATATAAATAACGTTAAAATGGCCAGAACTTTGATAGTCTGTGATTTAACTATCAAAGAAAAACAAGTGTGCAAACAACGATATTATTTCCAAATGGAAATTATATCGATCAATCATCATTCATCATTTATCTCTTCAGTTCATTAATTTACTTAACTCTTGTTTCTATATATTCTAAATTCTTATTTCGATTCTCAGAAAACATTTCTGATTCTTACTTGGAAAACATTTCCAAAACTCCTTTAAGATCAAACCTTACCATTCCTTAGTTAAGAAGGAAGCCAATCAAGTTGGGGTATAATTACCTCTCAGACCTTAACTGAACAACGTTATAACTTCGAAATGGTCAAAGTTTATCTTTTAATCTCTAACAACTTCTTTACGATACTCTCGGATTCTATTTACGAATCCACTTTTATATTGAAAACATTGATTATAATGATTACGTTATAATCACTACTTTCGAATATCTAATTTCAATTATAACTTTTATTCTTTAATGTGAATAATTAACCTAACAACTAATTTATTTATAATTACGTAAACCTTGATTTAAAAACTGGACAGTAAATAATACTTTCCCGAATTCGATATAATCGAATTCGATGATTAACTCTGTTTCGAGTAATCTCTATTTGATTAACTCTCCTTTGAATAACCCATATTCGATTAACTCGCTTCGGATAACTTATATTCGATAATCTCCTTTCGATTTCTAAAATCGATAATCCCTTTCGATTAAACTATAATCGATAACGCCTTTCGATTAAACTATAATCGATAACTCCTTTCGATTAAACTAAAATCAATAACTCCTTTCGATTAAACTATAATCGATAACTCTGATAACTCCTTTCGATTAAACTATAATCGATAACTCCTTTCGATTAACTAAAATCGATAACTTCTTATGAATAACTAAATTCGATTAACTCCTCTCGACGGACTTAACTTGACTAACTCGACTCGACTTACTTGGTTCGACCAACTTGATTTGATTAACTAGGCTCGACTAACTTGGTTCGACCTACTCGATTAACTCAACCTATTTAACTTAACTTAATTCTCAACTCAATCAACTCGATTACTTAAGTCGATTAAATCGACTAACTTAACTCGATTCACTTACTCGATTTACTAACTTGATTCACTTATCGATTCACTTGACTTAACTTATCTTAATTAACTTAACTCAATAACTTCTCTCGATAACTTAACTTGATTAACTCGACTTAATTAACTCCCATCAAATAATTTATATTCGATTTAACTCCATTCGCTCGACTCTAGATCGTAGCGATCACAATGGTTACGCCTGATTCCCTCAAGAAACATCCGACCGTCGTAGGCTATTTACAGCCCTGCGAATTACACTAGCAGTCGTACGAGATGGCAACTCATCCTAAATAACTATGGTTGACTAACTCTATCTCGAATAACTATATTCGGTCAACTCTAATTAAATAACTAATATTCAAATAAATCCTACTTCGGTTAACTCACTTGAATAACTCGATCTGGTTAACTCTTTATTTAGTTTCAAATATTGATGTTAAAAATGATGCTTCTTCTTTATATAAGTCCCGACTTATATATCCCATTTATCCACTGATAAATAATAGCTTAATTTATAAATATCATTTATAAATTAATCTACTCCATTTATCTGTTTTCCCCATACATAAGTCCTGACTTATATATATATATATATATTTATCCAAAGATAAATATTTTCTTTTTAATCCCATTTGTAAATGGTTTACAAATATTTTCATTTCAAATTCTATTTGCAAATGGTTTGCAAATATTTCCTTTTAGGGTTCTACTTCCAAGTATTCCTTTATTAACCTAATTTATTTATACTAATTATTCCTTTAATAATATCTTATTTATTTCCTAATAAATATCTCTTTACTAACTTATTTATTTCTTAAGTCAATATCTCATTTATAACTTATACATTTCCTAAGTTAATATCCTTTTTCTTATCCTATTTCTTTAACAAATTAATAATCGATTTGTCGTATCTTATTTACTTCACAAATAAATAACCCATTAATCGTATCTTGTTTATTTAACAAATAAATAATTCACTTTATAAATATTCCATTTATAAAGATTTCCCTTCATTTAAAATTCCACTTAAACGTATTTTCTATTTGTAAATATTCCATTTATAAATATTTCTATTTATAAAAATTCTATTTATAAATATTCTCTTTTATAAAATCCTCTTGATTTTATAAAAATTTATTCTTTTATAAAATCCCTTGATTTTATAAATATTTCCTTTTCAATATAACATTGAAAATTCCCTTTATAATATCTTACTTTATAAAATCCTATGATTTGATAAATACTTTATTTTCAAAATATCTCCTTTTTATAAAATCGGCTGATTTTATAAAATTCCTTTATTCCAATATACATTGAAATATTTCTTTGTACATCCTAGGGTCTCTTATGATATTTACAATAGCAAACCAAAATGATCGATATCGTTTAAACACACATAATCAAAAAATTATATATCACATCATATATTATAATATATGAAGAGAACAGTATCATAAATATTGAGGAGTCCAGTTGGACCCTCCAACCTGTTTCCCTGCATCACAAATGTTAAAAAACACGAGTATAAAATATTATGAAGAACAGAATCAATATTCGATTAATGATTTATATATATATCATTATCGATAATTCCAACCAATACACAAGCAATTCAATCAAACAATTAACACACATCAATCAGTCATCATTTATCAGTTCTAAATACACGTTATAAAAATATGAACTGATCAGAGTTGGTGAGTTTTACTCACATTGGCAATTCATCGTTAAAGAACGATAAACTGTTTGTTTGATTTGAATCAAACAATTTATTTCTCCATAAATTCAGACGAGCTCCAATCCACTCCCAGTCAGTTCCATTGGGTAGTGCCCGTCCATACGATCCCGACGGATCTTGTTTTGCTGAATTCTGATAACGTGTGATCAAGATATTGTAATTACAAGATATACGCTATTTAAATTAAAATAAACTAAATTTCACTATTTTAATTTGGGCCTTAACCTTTATTTTCTTTCCGGCCCAATGCCACTTCAAAACCACACACCAGAAAACCTGACCCGCTTCCCACGCCTTCTTCCCCGATTCATAAATCACGCTTCCAGTAAAATCCCTCTGCCATTTCCATTGCTTCTTCCACCCTTTACTCGCTCCTCCCTTCACTAAAAATCCCGCAAGTCCCACCATAAACCCTCTCTCAAGCTTCTCTTCCTCATCATGTGCACCACCTTCAACTCGAACCTCAAAAACCCCATCGCGACGAACTGCAAAACTCGGGTATACAGAAATTCTTATATCACTTTTTTGTTCGATCTTCACAGGAAAAATGCCAACAAACTCGAAATCTCATCCTCAATCAAAAACCAAACTCCAAACTGCAAATCGTTACTCGAATTCGCCAAACTGTATAACCCTAGCTCGCGTCTCCTGTTGTTCGTCATTTTACAACAAACGTAAAGAACGTCGAACCGCTAAAAAGGTATATCAGATCGAGGGGAGACTCAGCAGGAATTGAAATATATAGGTCTTGCGATTTATAAGGTTTTATAAGGATTTGATTTTATTTTCCAAAGGATTTTGTTCTTCACGTTGGAAACCAGAAAAGGGATTTTATAGGCTGTGTTGAGGTAGGTAGCACTTGTGGTTTAAATTTGATGATGTGTGGCTTGCTGTTGATCCAAAGAAAATGGGGGAATATTTTATTTTGGAATTATTTATTTTATTTTCTTGATTTTATATTCGTCCTTGGTCCTTAAAAACCCTTGCGACCACACACGACATTCAAAAATCACGAAAACAGACATGCCACTAGAGTTTGACATTATTGTCCCAACGAAACTGGTTTCGTCGAATTCTGACTCCGTAAGCTCACACAGCGTATTTTTAACCATCGAAATATCGACTGTTTTTCACTTTAAAAATCGTTACGGCCACATACTGACTTCAAAAATCACGGAACCTGATATCTAACAATAATTTAATATTGCGGATCCAAAAAAATTAGTTTTGCCGAACTCCGATGTCATTTGCAAAACTGGCTATTTTTAAAGCCCTAAATAACCTTTTAAATATATAAATATATTTAAAAGAAATTAAATTAAATATTTAAAAATAAATATTATCGTATATATCCACATACGATATCGTTCAGCTCTAGAATATTCCTACATGAATTTCTACCTCGATATTTCAAATCCCGATTAAATCGATATTCGATTTAAAAATGAATTTCCTTTACATAATATAAATAATTTATAAAGGAATTCCACAGCGACTTTTATAAAATTTGATTTGGACATAAATCCAAATCTACACGACGAAATCTCGATTTTTCTCTTCCACTAGAAAAATATACTTCACCAGCTCCTAACGTTTCTTGTTTCACAGAAATCCGATTTAAAACGGCTTCTGCATATTCGTTTAAAGTTCGAATCGCCAATTCGCGAACTGCCGCGCCATTTCGAGATCGATTATAATTATATTATAATTTATACGTTCAACCATCGTTAATTAAATATATTCGTTATCGTAATTCAATTCTAAACTGAATTATACCTTATATATAATCCAATTCACACTATATTGTTAATTCCACTATTATTTGATTATTTCTGAATTAAATATGTTATTCTATTATTTAAATTAATTAAATAATCCATATTGTTTAATTTTATGACCATTTGAGTTCAAAATCACTATTTATAATAATTAAATAAATTAATTATTATCGCTGAAAATACGGGTCATTACATTCTTCCCCACTTAAAATAATTTCGTCCTCGAAATTGCTAAGATAGGAAACAAACCCTATCGACTAGTTAGAACTCCGTTGTTCATTTCTTAACTTCAGTTTCAGCTGAACCAATTTAATTTCAATTAAATTATTCTTTTAATTCTCATTAATGAAAATTTTCAAAAATCCTGAAAATTTCCTAATGCCTTAACTTTCCGAAAAATTTCGCCATAACCTCCTTTGTACTGCCCTATCGGTAAAACCACAACTCTCCTCTCTAGGCCTTCTCCAACCCAAAAGAAAATCAAACAGCCAAGCGGCTTGCCAAATCGGCTCGTAAATCACTAAACTCATATGAAATATAAACTTGTACCTTTTTGTCGGGCATATCATTATATCCCTTCCACCTGTTACCAATTCAACATATACAAGTGTTATCCCAATCAAACTCCAATCTATTTTTATCCACAATTTCAACCACTTGGTTTTAATCAAGCCAAATTCTATTTCAAACTCGAGTTTCGTTCTCGATTCCCAACCCTTAACTCGGTAATCCAATTTCACTTCAAATTCGAATCTCCCAAATATAATTTGTCTCGATATCATTCAATTTCAGTTACCACTTAACTGACTTCATTTTAAATTCCAATTTTCTTTTACAAATTTCTATTCAAATTTGGTTTTAACTCAAACAATTTTTCTTGGGAGTTTTAAATAGTTTACCTCATAAAAAATCAAACTTCCCTTTTCAGGATTCAAACTAACTTGTTTTCTCAAAACAATTCAAAATAGTATCTCTGGTAGTAATTCATCACTTACAACTCGAAAATGAACACTAATGATGCTGCGGTCATTATCAGAATTATTTTCCATTTATCGAAGTGAGTTCAATACTATATCACTTTCAAAATCATTCTTTAAACATTTCTATTTTGAAATCATTTCAAAATATCCTTTGTAATGCTTTAAACAATTTAAAATCTCCCAGGATTTTAAAATTCTCTTATATTTAATCCAAATTCAATTACAAACACCTTTCCAAATTCTAGGGTTTTAATTCCAATCCTGGTTTAATTTCAGATTTAATTCATCTCGATTTCATATATTTTACTTACATGAATTCTGATTGGTTATTTACATAACCATTTACTTCTAATCTTACTCGATTATAATCACAACCAATATATCTCATATATTATAAATCTAATATACATCAAATATACTTTAGGTAAAATTATTTCATTTACCCTCTTTTCAAAACATACCATGACGGTTCATCGTATTCGAGTGTTTATTAACTCCTATCGATACAGTGGATCAAACTGATCGACCAGAAATTCATAAGCCACTCAGTCAACAAATCTCCACAAGATAAAGCCATTTTATATTGAATAACAAATATGCTCTCGTATATATACACTCAAACTCAATCTAGGGTATTACTAATCCCATCTCTACTGAGTCACGCCAAAGAGCCAAGGTAAATCACTTAACTTAAGCTCTGATACTAAATGTAACGACCCGGTTTTTTGCGACTTTGGTTATCAACATAAACTCAATGACGACTTACCAAACATCGAAAAACCTGGTAGTTAATGAAAGAAATTAGAGGGTGAGAATGGATAAGATAGAAACTTAGAATAGAAGAAGAAGAAGACAACAACATCATCAGAGTAACACGAACCTCACAGCGGAATGAATAAAATATAACATAACTTTGAAATAAAATACTTGAATATACATATCATCATCAAGTACAAAACTTACAACACAGTAGAATAATAATAGTTATGTAATCCTGAAGCCTCCTGCTCCAGCTCTTCAAGTATCTGTAAATCCCGACTACTTGACTGCTCGTACAAAATTGAGCACCCAAGAGTTTAGGGAAAACAAAACAAAATAAACTCCGAGTCAGTCATGGGACTGGTATGAGTAAAACAGTTTAAACAGTTTGAGCCATTCAACGATATATCATAAGACCACGCCGTATAACGGAACGGGTTTTTCCCTTATGAGAATCCAAAATAAACTTTATATCAAAACTCATTGATATTATAATAATGTCTATCAACCACAATATAATAATCATCTAGCAGAAATGCTTTCATCTCACGTTTCTACATACATAGTATACAATTAAAACCGCAAGCACGTATTGGGTAATAGGTTTCCAACTATGACAAGGTATGGAACCACCTTTCGCCAGTGTACCTCTAGAGAGGAATACACTAGGTTCAACAAGAACATCTTGCAACCCGGCCACACATGACCGACCACTCATTTGCTTGAGTGTATCGATGTATATCACCAACGGTTGGGATCAACAACCGTTTCCCAAGTGGGACAGCATCAACAATAGATTTTTAGAAGTAAATGAAACTCTAGATCAGGTGATTATACACCCTAATAGGTGCGACCTACCTAGCCATACTGCCTGCCCGATTTATGTCATTTCCCAGTTGTGAGTTTAGAAGCTACGCTTTATCATTACATCAGATTCACTTCGAATGCCACATTGTCAGATCCATCGAAAATCACTAACTGACGTCTACAATAGTACATTACGTGTTAGCTAAAGAAGTTTCCTTCTCTGCTTCCACTCTTGGTGCGGTTGAAGAAATTAATGTTCTTGACATTTCTGGTATTACTCTGTCAGACATTCATCCATACAAGTCATCCTCATTCACTTAGAATGTCACATCGTCATACCCGCCAAATCACAAATTGATTTATCCAAAAATAACACGGGTATACAGCTAAGAGAAACGAATTCCTCCGCCACCAAATGTTAATACGTTTGAACAGATCAACTTACGTGATTTATTGGATATATTCTGTCAGTCCTTCTTCCATACAAGTTGTCCTGGGACTGGACAAACCGAAGGCACTATCCAGTACATCAATCTTAGGCACTGTTATCTAAGACTTATACAATAGCCCTTTCATTTTACTCCGCCTTCAATTATCTTTGACATATATGATTCGCAACGCTTATGCCAATACAGAGTGGTTCTTTGGATAATAATCCAACCAGTCTCTCCATATTAATAACGTTAAAATGGTCAGAACTTTGATAGTCTGTGATTTAACTAAATGGAGATTGGTCAAGTTGGATGACTTTTTGGATAGTGATCTGATGTTGGTTTCGGCCTTCGAGGCTGATACTTAGAATGTCATTCACTCACTAATTTACGGTCAGGAATTGATGAATGTGGAAGGATAGAAATGTGTGGTAATACGGATAACCATTGGGTTAAGTATATATAATGATATTATCAAGCAATTAAAATAATATAAAGAGAATTGAGAGAAAAAATAATGTTGTAAACAGATTGATTAAAGATCGTGAAATCTCAGGAATTACTATAAATATGGGTGATGAATACCGTGGAGACGTTTATGCAAAGATAGGGACTACTGATCAAGAAACAAACAATCACCAAGGGTTTTAGATCCCAATTAAAAAAAAATTGTGAAAAGTTCAGAAAAATAAAAAATTAGGTAGGTATATTCTCGCCTTCTAGTTTGCGAGTCCGATCAAAATGAGATAGAAAAAAGAGATGTTGAATATAAGTTTGCAGACGTTAAACCATTAAATGAGGTGAAAAGAAGTGTGTTCCATTTACCGAATGAATTTAAATAGCGAAATAAAATAACCTATCAAATTGGTTATAATTGAGAAAATCGTTAAAGAAGATAAATGATATGTATTCCAAATAAAGCCGATGCGTAAAAGAAATTGCATATCAATTTAATTGCAATTAAGGAGAGCGTTTGACGAGATTTTAAAATTCGATTTCGGAAGTTTTGAAAATTGATTTAGTTGTTTTAAAAATCAACATTAGTAGCATATACAAGCATTTTTGAACAGAAATATTTCCAAGTGAACATGACCATATTAGTAGCTTTCCTACTTATTAGTTTCGAAAAGCAAAAGTGATTTTGAAGTATGATGTGATACATAAAATGTATACATAATTTGGAATAGTTAAAATAAATTTCGGGTATTGACTATTGAGTTGGGTTGAAGGATAATCCAATATTCCAGGATTTGGAGGTTATACATCTTAAGAGATGTCTGAGGAGAAGATTGAATCTGTAATTTTCAATTATGGAATTGAAAGGTCAAGTTGTCGATTAAGTCAAATTTGGTCAATAATATTTCAATTGAGATTCAAATTCAAATGAGTTCAAGAGCAAGTAAAATATCATAGAATAAACCTAGTAATTAGTTTCATCAGGAAATTGGTTGATTGTTCAGAAAAAACTGAAAATTAAAGCAAGATTTAAATGGAATTTGAATTTAAAATTCGGGTCTATCAATAGGAGAATATATGAAATCTAATAGTTAATAAATTCAAATAAAAAAAATCTTATGTCAATATACGTAAGTACGAGTTATATTGTATGAAAAACTATATATGTAGTATCATATGTTTTCAAATCAAGATATGGAAAGTACCTTCCTTTTCCTATGAATTTCGAGCTTAGCTGAAATATGCTGCTGGTGGTAGTAGTTGTCCGGATATAAAACTCGAATTGTTTGAAAGAACAGGACCGTGTAGCGAAATTCATAGGGCTGTAGATGGCCTATGGCGGACAGATGATTCTTGGGAGAACCAAGTGTAACCATTGTATCTGCTACGATCTACAATCGTGATAATGGCGTAATCTGCAGAGCTGTGAAAGCTTACGGGTATGGATGTTTCCTGAGTAGGCGTAACCATTGTGTACATGCGGTCCACATGACATATTTACAAGTGAAAGAGATATAACCACTAGAGTTACTAAAGGTAGAAGGGAACCATGCGATGTTAAGATATCTTAGTGATGTGGAGCCATCTGTTTGATGCAGCACAGTGTCTTCATGACATGATTTGTTGTTGTGCCATGATTTTGTTGTGGTGACTTGATTCGTCTTTGTGACTTGATCGATCCTCATGTTTTGAATTATTTCATAATTTGTTTCCATAACTCTGAGATAGAGCAGTCAACACTCAGTGACCTCAGATTTCTTTTGATTCTAAAATATCTTCCGTTGATCTGTCCATGATGAAATTCGTAGGGAAGTGAATTCCTACGGATATGGATGTTTTCTGGGAATCCAGACGAAATCATTGTGTGTAATGACCCGTATTTTCCAGCGATATAATAATTAATTTATTTAATTACTTAAATAGTGCCTAGAGAATTAAATGGTCGTTTAATATAATAAGAGTGGATATTTAATTTAAATAATAAATTAAATAATATATTTTATTCTGAAATAATCTGATTTGGTTGAAATGGCGATATGGTGCGAATAGAGAAATTCGAAACATATAATTCAGTTTAGAATTGAATTACGATAACGAATATATTTAATTAACGATCGTTGAACGTATAAATTATATTATAATTATAATCGAGCTCGAAACGGCGCGGCAGTTCGTGATTTGGCGATTCGAACTTTAAACGAATATACAGAAGCCGTTTTAAATCGGATTTCGGTGAAACAAGAAACGTTAGGAGCTGGTGAAGTATATTTTTCTAGTGGAAGAGAAAAATCGAGATTTCGTCATGTATATTTTGATTTATGTCCAAATCAAATTTTAGAAAAGTCGCTATGGTCCTTTATAATTTACAAAGGAATTATTTATAATTTAAAAAGGAATTTCATTTTAAATCGAATATCGATTTATATCGAGATTGAAATATCGAGTTAGAAATTCTTATTGGAATATTGAGGAGTTGTATGGTATTCCACTGTGCATATATACGATAATATTTATTTATAAATATTAAATTTAATTGTTTTAAATATATTTATATATTTAAAATGGTTATTTAGGGCTTTAAAAATAGCCAGTTTTGCAAACGACCTCAGAATTTGACGAAACTAATTTTTTTGGATCTGGAATATTAAATTATTGCTAGATTTCAGTTTTCGTGATTTTTGAAGTCAGTATGTGGCCATACGAGATTTTAATGTGAAAAACTATCGATAGTTGGACCTTTAAAAATACGCTGTGTGAGCAAACGGAGTCGGAATTCGACGAAACCAGTTTTGTTGGGACCGCAATGTCAAACAGTAGCTGCATATCAATTTCCATGATTTTTGGGTATCGTGTGTGATCACACGAATTTTTAGAAAGGAAGACCGAATATAAAATAGTAAAAAGAAAATATCTAAACTCATTGTGAGGTCAAAACAAAGGCCACCTACTACCTTCTTTGACCACACAATAAATCCCGTTCCCTCATATATATCATTCTTCAAGCCGCCAGGTTAAATTCATTCTCCAGTAATTGTTCGATCTTCTCAAAATCATAAGAATTCAAATAAAATTCTTTAAATCGCAATACAAATGTATTTGGATTCGCTCAGAAGTTCTCTACAACTTCATATGCGTTTTGCTCGGATCAACATGCTTTTCGATCGATTGTTTTAACAGGCGTGAGTTTAGGGTTTTTGTTTTTGAGTAATACTTTGATCTATGGGAAAAACGATGGATGTATTTGGATTATTGAGGTGAAATCGTATCTATATGCGGAAGTTTAAGGCTCTCAGTGATTATTTTGGTTCGATGGTTACTGTGCGAAACGGGGAAGGGTGCGATGGCGGAAAACGATCTGTGTTTCGAGGGTATAGGGTTGTGGAGTTTTCAAAGGAGATTGAAATGGTGATAAGGGTTTCGGGTTTCGGTTAAGGGAAGAGATGCAGTGGTCAGTTGAAGTGGTGGCAATGTCTGCGTTGGAATGTAAAAGGGAGAATACGGTTTTGAGAGATGGTTTGGGGAAGAGGAAGTATACGGGTTGGTATATGTGGGATGGGCCGATGGGCTAAAACCGGGTGAGGCCCAATATATATGTTTTGTTTTAATTTAATTTAAAATGTACACAATCTTATAAATGTTATATCTCGCTCATACATGGTCAGAATTACGTACCGTCAGATCTGTTGGGATTGTATGGACGAGAGCTTCACAATGAAGCTGACTGGAAGTGAATTTGAGCTCGTTTGAATTTATGGCGAAATAAAATGTTTGATTCAAATCAAACAACCATTTATCGTTCTTTAACGATGAACTGCCAATGTGAGTAAAACTCACCAAATCTGAATAGTTCTATTTTTATAACGTATATTTAGAACTGATAAATGATGACAGATTGTTGTGTGTTAACTGTTTGGTTTAATTATTTGTGTATTGATTGAAATCATAGATAACGATATATATATATATATATATAAATCGTTAATCGAATATTGATTCTGTTTAACAGAATATTTTATATTCGTGTTGTTTAACATCTGTGATGCAGGGAAACAGGTTGGAGGGACCCAACTGGGTTCCTCAATATTTATGATACTATTCTTTTCATATATTGTAATATATGAGGTGATATAAAATCTGTTTGATTTTGTGTGTTTAAATGATATCGACCATTTTGGTTTGCTAATTTCAATATCCTAAGAGACCCTGGGATGTAAAAAGAAACATTTCAATGTATATTGAAATAAAGGAATTTTATAAAATCAACCGATTTTATAAAAGGAAATATTTTGAAAATAAAGTATTTATAAAATCATAGGATTTTATAAAGAGGGATATTTATTGGGAAAATAAATAGAATAATTATAAAAGGAGATTTTCAATGTTATATTGAAAAGGGAATATTTAAAAAATCAAGAGGATTTTATAAAAGAGAATATTTATAAATAGAATATTTATAAATAGAAATATTTCTAAATGGAATATTTATAATAGAAAACACGTTTAAGTGGAATTATAAATGAAGGGAAATCTGTATAAATGGAATATTTATAAAGTGAATTATTTATTTAGAATTAATAGATAAGATACTATAAAATGGATTATTTATTTGTTAAATAAATAAAATATTAAATAGGGATTATTTACTTAGAAAATAGAAGAGATATTAAGTGAGGTATTTATTTGTTAAATAAATAGAAATTTATAAAGGGAATACCCTAAAGAAATATTTACAAACCATTTGTAAATAAAATAAGATAAAGAGGATATTCATTTATTAAATAGAATAAGATAAAGAGGATATTCATTTATTTAATAGAATAAGATAATAAAAGGATTTTTCATCTCAGATAAGTAAATAAGATATAAAAGGGAATTTTTGCAAACCATTTGCAAATAGAATTTAAAAGGGTAATATTTGTAAACCATTTACAAATAATGATTTTAAAAAGGAATATTGGCAAAGGCATTTAGAAAACCAATAGATTATAAAGAAAATATTTATCAATAGATAAATAGATATATATATATATATATATATATAAGTCTGAACTTATATATGAAGAAGAAAATAGATAAACGGAGTACATAAATTTATAAAGGACATTTATAAATTAAGTAATTATTTATCAGTGGATAAATAGAATATATAAGTCTGAACTTATATAGAGAAGTAGAATTTGGTTTTGACACCAATGTTTTTAGAATGTGAACTCAACACTTCTAAATTGAATAAACGTTATAAAAGGAACATCTATAAAGTGAATAACTGTTACTAAAAGTAAATCTTTATAAATGGATAAACGTTCTAAAAAGGGAAATCTTTATAAATCAATAAAGTAATCGAATACAAGTTAAATGAAAAGGAGTTAATCAAATTGAGTAAATTGATTAAAGTAAGTAAATCGATTAGAGTTGAGTAATCGAGTTAAGTTAACCGAGTTAAGTTATCGAATATCACTTGTTCGAAGTAGAGTATCGAATATAGCTTATCCGAGAAGAGTTATCAAACATAGTTATTTGAGATAGAGTTAGTCAAATAGAGTTATTCAGGATAAGTTGCCATTTAGTACGACTGCTAGCGTAATTCGCAGGGCTGTAAATAGCCTACGGCGGTCGGATGTTTCCTGAGGGAATCAGGCGTAACCATTGTGATCGCTGCGATCTAGAGTCAAGCGAATGGAGTTAAATCGAATATTAGTTATTCGATGGGAGTTAATCGAGTTAGATTATCGAGTTAGTTAACCAAGTTAATCAAATCTAGTTGGTCGAACCAAGTTAGTCGAGCCTAGTTAATCGAATCAAGTTGGTCGAACCAAGTAAGTCAAGTTAGTCGAGTCGAGTTAGTCGGGTCGAGTTAAGTTAGTCAAGTTAAGTCCGTCGAGTCGAGTTAATCGAATTTAGTTATTCGAGAGGAGTTAATCGAATTTAGTTATTCGAATAGAGTTCGTCAAATATAAATTATTCGAAAGGAGTTATCGGTTATAGTTTAATCGAAAGGAGTTATCGATAATAGTTTAATCGAAAGAGTTAGTCGAATTTGGTTATTCGAAAGGGAGATTATCGAATTTAGTTATTCAAAAGGAGATTTTCGAATATAGCGTATTCGAAAGAAAGAGATCAAATAAGTTATTCGAAGAGTGAGTTAACCAAATATAATTTATTCGAAGAGAGATAATCGAATATAAGTTATTCGAAGTGAGATAATCGAATATAGGTTATTCGAAGAAAAGTTAATGAAATAGAGATTACTCGGAAGAGAGTTATACGTCGAATTCGATTATATCGAATTCGGGAAAGTATTATTTACTTTCTAGTTTTTAAATCAAGATTTATTTATTTATAAATAAATTAGTCGTTAGGCTAATTATTCAAAGTAAAGAAATAAAAGTTATAAGTGAAGTTAGATATTCGAAAGTAAGGATTATAACGTTATCATTAAAATCAATGGTTTTAAATAAAGAAGTGGATTCGTAAATTGAATCCGAGAAAGACGTAAAGAAGTTGTTAAAGATTAAAAGATAAACTTTGACCATTTCGAAGTTATAACGTTGTTCGGTTAAGGTCTGAGAGGTAATTATACCCCAACTTGATTGACTTCCTTCTTAACTAAGGAATGGTAAGGTTTGATCGTAAAGGAGTTTTGGAAATGTTTTCCAAGTAAGAATCAGAAATGTTTTCTGATAATAGAAAATAAGAATTCAGAATATATGGAATCAGGAGATAAGTAACGTAATGAACTAAAGAGATAAATGTTAAATGATGATTGATCGATATAATTTCCACCTGGAAATAATATTGTTGTTTGCACACTTGTTTTTCTTTGATAGTTAACTCACCGACTATCGAAGTTTTTGACCATTTTAACGTTCTTAATATGGAGAGACCGGTTGGATTATTATCCAAAGAACCACTCTGTATTGGCATAAGTGTTGCGAATAATATATGTGAAAGATAATAGAAGACGGAGTAAAGTTCAAGGGCTATTGTATAAGTTTTAGATAATAGTGCCTAAGATGGATGTACGGAATAGTGCCTTTGGTTTGTCCAGTCCCAGGACAACTTGTATGGATGGAGCTATGACAGAGTATATCTAATAGATCGCGTAAGTTGATCTGTTCAAACGTATTCATGTTTGGTGGCGGAGGAATTCGTTTCTCTTAGCTGTATACCCGTGTTATTTTTGAATAAACCAATTTGTGATTTGGTGGGTATGACGATGTGACATTCTAAGTGAATGAAGATATGATATGTAAACAGATAAGCGTAGCTTCTGCCTCACATCCGGTAAATGACAGAAATCGGGCAGGCAGCATGGCTATGTAGGTCGCACCTATTAGGGTGTATAATCACCTGATCTGGAGTTTCATTTACTTCTAAAAATGTATTGTTGATGCTGTCCCATTCGGGAAACGGTTGCTGATCCCAACCGTTGGTGATATACATTCAATACACTCAAGCGAAATGAGTGGTCGGTCATGTGTGGCCGGGTTGCAAGATGTTCTTGTTGAACCCAGTGTATTCCTCTCTAGAGGTACACTAGCGTAAGGTGGTTCCATACCTTGTCATAGTTGGAAATCCATTACCCAATACGTGCTTGCGATTTTGATTGTATACTATGTATGTAGAACTTGAGATGGAAGCATTTCTTCTAGATGATTATTATTATTGTGGTTGATAGACATTATTATAATATCAAAGGAGTTTTGATATAAAGATTAGTTTGTATTCTCATAAGGGAAAAACCTGTTCCGTTGTACGGTGTGGTCTTATGAGGTATCGTTTAAATGGCTCAAACTGTTTTAAACTGTTTTACTCATACAAGTCCCATGACCGACCCGGAGTTTATTTTGTTTTGTATTCCCTAAACTCTTGGGTGCTCAATTTTGTACGAGCAGTCAAGTAGTTGGGATTTACAGATACTTGAAGAGCTGGAGCAGGACGCTTCATGATCATATAGCTATTGTTTATTTCCGCTGTGGTGTAAGTGTTGTACTTGATAATGATATGTATATTCAAGTACAAATGTTTTATATCAAGTTATGATATATATTATATGTTATTCGTTCTGCTGCGAGGTTCATGTTACTCTGATGTGGTGTTCTTCTTCTTCTTCTATTCTAAGTTTCTATCTTATCTATTCTCATCCTCTAATTTCTTTCATTAACCATCCGGTATTTTCCGATGTTTGGTTAGTCGTCAGTGAGTTTATGGCGATAACCAAAGTCGACAAAATCCGGGTCGTTACACTGTGTATCTGCGATTCATGAACAATCAACATATCAATATCACATTGGTACTTTCCATATCTGGTTTTTCTAAAGAAAATATTTGAAATATTTTAACAAGAAGTTGAAACAAGAGTAATTAGTACTTAAAAATTTTAGTCGTGCGCCTGACCACCGTATGCCTAACATCTGTGAGAACGATAATAAACTTGTCGAACTTCGAGTTATCAAAAATATTTTTAAATAAATAAATTAAGAAAGAGAATTTCGAAGTATTTCCAAGTTCATAGCTTTGGAATAATAATACAAATATTTTTGCACGAATTTTGTGATATATATAAAAGTTATACATGATTTCGTTTTTGGGAATTTTCAAATCAACAGTGGTGACTTGAAGATGAGATGGTATTTACACTGTTCAAGGAGTGTTTGGAAAAAAATTGAATGGATTGAATGTAAGGAAAATGGTTTGAACTGAGAATGTAAGAATAAGTGGAACGATGTATAAGCGAATATTGACAGAAGAGATTATAAAGAAATTTGGAATAATTTGCAGGATTTGAAATTACATAAGAGATAAATTTTGAAAGGAATTTTGAATTTCCAAATTAATTGAATATGATGGTAAATATCGAGGATCGATAGCTTAAATATTGATATTTGAATCAGTATGGGAAAATTCCACACGAATATGGAAATTTGAAGCATATAGTGGTATAACTCTAACAATTTCTCCTTTTCGAGGACGAAAAGTTCTAAAGGGGGGAAATTGCAACGTCCCGGAAATTTCGACAACTAAAATAAGGACTTAATTATTAATGATCAATTTTATATGATTACTTGGGGTTTAAAAATCAAATATTTTGTTTGTGCGCGAATTAAAACTCAGTACTTAATCCAGAACGGTTGATTGGAAATCCAATATTTGTTGTTGAATATTTAAATTAGGATTTGCTGGATATTTAGATTGAATTTGAAATTCGATGGAGAAATATAAAGTGTTGAATTTAAAATAAATAAATAAACGTAGTGGACATCAGTCGAGTGGGAATTTTATTTGTTAAATACACGGAAATTGGGTTGGATAGGGTAAATTTGTATATATAAAGGAAACTCAAATTTAACGATTCAAAATTTGGAGATGAACGAAATTATTGGTGAACAAACGAATAAAATCAGTGAATGGATAAATAAATTAAAAATAAAACAATGTCATATGAAAATGGAGTCGAATTGCAGTCAGATTAATTTTATTGGATTCAGAACGCGAAAACGAAGAGCTGCGTAAATTTTTGTTGCATTTAGAAAGTATGTTAGTGGTGCGAAATTTGAACGACACATGGTAATTCTCGGTGAAATATAATATTTAATTACGGAAATACAACCTACTTCGAATATAAACTATGCAGACCTATCATTTGAGATTACCACTACCTATACCTATATGATTTTACATCGTTTCTATCTCTTTATTTTCTCTTTATAAAAACAAGCACATTGTTCCTTCCTCAGAAAAAAATTTCCCAAATCAATCTTCCCTAAATTATAAATCATGGCCACCGTAATTAATTCCCCAGGAAAAAAATATTCCACTTTAAATCGGCTGCTTCCTCCTCTTTCTGTTGATCAGGAAGTCGAAGTCAGTCACCTGGTTCACAAACAAAAGTCACGCCTTCCTCCTTGTGGTCGATTTCCCTTCCTGCAATGATTTCCTCACCACCATAGTCGCATCACCAGTCACTGCTCCCACTGGTTGGCTGCTCGAGCTTAGCTTCTCCTCCAAGTTGTTGCCTTTATCAATTTGAAGGCTCCACAGTCGATGGAAACAACCGCAACGTCTGCGATCAACCCTAAGAAAGAGAAAAAACACAGCAAATAGGTGAGTATTCACTCATGATTAAATTTAGTTCAAGTGATTTTATTTTAATAAGATTTAAATATAATAGTATATCATGTAATGAAATTGGCTTGTGAAATTTTGGCTTTTCCCTCTTACTGCTGAAACTGATATATTGCCTAAGGGTTTGCTATATATATTTACCCACCACCACACTCGAATTTGATTAAAAGGTGTATCTTGGACTTGTTCCTTTGTTGTCTCCATTTCCACCCATAAGACTTTATGTTGCATTCCTCGTTACTGCTGTTGATAAATACACCTATACCTGGGCATGAAATTTCATGTATAGCTTCATAGTAAGGCATCACGTTTTGAAAAGAAGAAAATTAATAATTTATCGTTCAGTGTGCTTTGATATCTGCTAATTGATTTGATGATCTGTTTTTTTTTCATTTAGAATGAAAATAGTATCTTTATTTCAATTAGATATTATTATTTCATTTATATGTTATCCTGTCTAGAATTTATTAGATGAACATTATTAAATAATACAAGGTCCTCATACATGTATTATTAGGCAACAGTGAAACCATGTGTTTGCAAGTCCTGCTTATTATGTTTCTTCTTTTATGGTATACGAAATGATCCGGGAATACTTGAAATCATTGTTCCAACTTGTTTTTCCTATCTAATTATTGTTTCCGTCGTTTTGAACTGTCCATGCTCAGACCTACTAGTATGAAGGTTTTTGCTCACTGTTTGCTAGAACTTGAAATGTTGTATCAGTTTAAAATTTAGAATAAGGAGAAATATTGGAGTGAACCACAGAAGAAATATTAAGATTTGAAACAGGAAAGCTTGAGGTATAGTTTGACTGATTTATAGGCCTTTTTTTTAAAATATCTAATAATTTTCTTTGAGGTATTATCTTTCTGATTACAACTCTTAACGTATACTTCAGAAAACTGTCAATAGTGACATATAATATAAAATGAAAAATTAATGTTTTAAACATCTTCTTCTGTGACATTAGATTAGCCAAACATCTGGAGATCATTTTTTGGAATCAATATTTTTATTTTTGAACTACCATTCAGTATGAACACAGCCGTTGGGATTTGAAACTACTGTTTAATTTCAAACAATATATCCGGCACCAGTACAAAGTCATGTACTATTAGTATGATTAATATTTTAAACAAATAACTTTAGAAAAAAATGTGTTGAATTTTTCTAGCATTTCTACTACGATAGTAAGGAAGCATGAAATTGTACATCAATAATTCTAGCACAATCAACCTGGCTAGATTTAAGTTTGACAAATAGTAAATTATAATCAGTAAATTAGCTTTGTTAACCCCGTGCTTAGAATGCGGTTCTGGACAGATATGTCGATGACATAATTCGTAGTGGTCTAGAAAGTTCCCCAAATTATGTTCCAGCGACATGAATGTATTACGACTTTAATCAAGTCGTTACTGACTCAAGTCGTTTATATGATATGGTGCAAACTATTAGCGTGACATGATTTCTCAATATGATGTATATGGTGCTTACGATATGGTATAGCGTGCTCATTGCATGACGTAATTAGATAGCAAACAACCAAATTGCATAGAGGACATAAAGCAAATCATTCCCGTCATCTCACTACAGAACGCCATGTGGGAAGTATATGTGAATGTCAGTTATGCAAAATATTAAACATATTTAAGTCGTTGCAAGTCCTCGAGCTGAAAATCAAGTTTATGTCGTTAGATGGTTATGTCGTGGGTATCACGCTTTGAACATCATGATGTACTGACCCAAGTTGTGCTGAGACATGTCGATAATTCAAAGTTCGTGAAAGTACGAACATGTCGTAGGAGAACTATAAAACTAGCATGGGTGCACCTGGGTCGATCAACTGTTTTAAGGGTCCAACCCGTGAGCAACTCTTAAGTCGTCCAGCAGATCAAATATCAGTCATGGCATGTAACTACGTATATTAAATAGTGAAACGTGCCATGTGAACTTCATTCAAATCATTGATAGGTGGAGGATTCATGACGTTGTACAATAGTGTTATGTTAATATAAAAAGCACGTCGCAAATTATAAAGCAGAAAACCAAGTCGCCCTTACTTTGAGTCCATACAATCATGCAGCGAGTCACGGTGCACAAGCCACGTGGCATGAAATAATATGGTGAAAAAGAAAGTCGAAATACCCTTTTTCCTTGAACCAAGTCACGGGTCCTTAAATCAAGACGTTGAAGTCATGTCGGTTGTGGATCATGTCGCATGCCATGAAGAAATGAAGCATGTCATTTGTAAATCCAATTACCCGCCAGTTGTAAAGGCATAAAACATGTCATTGGTCCTTTGGGTAGTTGCTACATGAATTCATGTCGTGACCAAGACAGGGCTTATACCTATTGAAATGGAACATGTGGACTGATTTGCTTCATGACCATGCCGCAAGTCATAGGTTTTGAGTCATGGCGTTTCATCCATCCTGAATGTATTCATGGCGCGATATAGTCATGTCGCGTATACCGTACACCCTTATTTACCAAAGTGCCACCGGAAGTCATACCACCTCTCACCATGGCGTTTGAGTCATGGCGTTTGGACCATTCATGTCGGATTGAGTCATGTCGAGTTGAGTCATGGCGTTTTCTGCATAAATTACAGAACTGCCACCCGGGCTAAAATCACCTATAAATACCCCTCATAATTCATTTGAGAGGGGGACCGAAAAAATTCATTCGAAGGGGGAGATTCTACCAAATTGAAACCTCATTTACATCTTCTCTAATGGCTTCTATGGTTTGATGAACACCTTTCTAACTACAAGAAGATCAAATCTAAGTCAATGATCATAAGGGCTCTCCACAGTTGAATCCAAGGATCTTCAATCTCACTCAAGCTACATGATGAATCTCTCAAAGAACATTCAAACGATTTCCAATCCTCTCAAAAGCCTAAATCGAATGTGAATTCACTATGAAAACTATGAAGATCATGGAAAAGGATCAAAGCACATAAGTGGTTGAAGATTCATCACAAGGCTAAACTTCTTTTCCTTTTCTTCGCCAAATTCAAGTGAGAATAGATCATCAAGAGAGTGAAAAGAGAGTTAAAAGAGAGAAATGAATGTAATGAGGGAAATTCATATGTTGTAAGCTTGAGTATCATAATGAGAATCGGTTAAAAGTGGACGTAGATTCACATTGAATCGAACCACTATAAAATTGCTTTGTGTTTTTACTCGCTTTTATTCGCTTATTTTGTGATTACGTGGTTCCATATTCTTAGTAAATCGGTGAATTTGTGAATTTTATATCTTTGGTGTTTGATCCCAATTTTGGGGTAAACATTTGGCGCGCACCATGGGGTCGCGTGCGCATCTCCTACCTTCGCCTTGAAGTTCTAAGCCTACCTCTACCATAGATTCTGCAAATATAAGATCCAGGCCAATCGAAGATTTCTCATCAAGATTCAAGACCTTGTCCGAGATCATGGCCAAATCAAAGAAGACCGCTAATAAAGTTGTTGAAGAAAATGACGATGTTGCTAATCACGAAACTACTCCAATCACCAACCGATTTGAAGGTGGAGAAAATTCAATGTCCGGGGCTGGAGTGACTAAAGCCGAATTAGACGCCGCCGTCGCTAACTTGAGTCAACGTATGGAAGCCTCCAACAAAGCTTTAATCGATGCTAACAAAACTCTTGTTGATGCTAATCAAGCCTTGATGGATAAAGTGAGCGCACTCCTAAACACTCAAGAAAATTCCGCTCCTCCTCCGGAAATCCATGTCAATCTTGAAGAGAATGCAAACTTGTCATCCTCCAATCCTCATAATGACAACTTAGAACGATTTGTTGGCAAAGACGACGCTAATGTCGAAGACTCAAAGTTGAATGCTGTAAACCACTCCGATCGAAATAACCGACGAGTTGTTGGACCCGTCAAGGGGGCATCTTCTCATAGTGGAAGTAAAAGACCTAGATCATCTAAACGCGATCGCTTACCACGACGAGCATTCGAAAAAGAGATCGAAGTCCCCTCCCCGGAACGACACAACTCGAAGGAATATATCACAGATGTGGTAAAGAAAATCATGAAAGACAACATGCCCCGCAAGGATAGCAAAAGAGAATGGGACTTCTCTCTCGGCAAAAATCCATTCACAAGGAGGATCCGAAATGCTATTCCCCAAAAAGTTCACTCATTCTACTTTGCCTCCGTATAACGGAAATTCTGATCTGAATCACTTCCTATACAAATATGAGTGGCATATGAATGCATCCAAGGCCACGGACGAGATCAAAAGCTTGTGCTTCCCGCTCTACCTAGAAAGTATCGCATCATTATGGTTCACAAGGCTGCCGCCCAAATCCATCGACCGGTTCGATGACTTGACTCTGAAATTCAAAGAGCATTTTAGGTTGCAAGCAACAAAAGCTAAGGACGTTATTTCTCTTACATCAATGCGACAAAATCTAGGAGAGTCTGTTAAAGCTTTCCTTAAAAGGTTTAATGATGCTATATCTGAAGTGGGCAACCCCGAACCTCGCATGATCTTAATGTCTCTAATCGGCGCTATAGACGAGAAAAGTGAATTTGGTAAATGGATTAAAATGAAAGAGCCAAGCACACTGGAGAAATTCCATAAAAAAGCCGAGGAGTACATGAGGGTTGAACCGGTCCAGTACCTCTTCAGATTATTGATGCTAACCAACTCCTGGAAGCTCCTAATAATATTGCTTCTCAGTACAATCAGAAAAATGCCGGTGGTCAGAAAAGGGGAAGTGACGGGAAGGAAAATCGAGATGGCAAGAGGCCATGCTTTTCGAATCCATCAGAGCTAACACCTTTAAATGACACTCTAGAAAACATCTTTACTGAAACTAAAGACACTGAAGACTATCCAATACCCAAATCTCAAAAAATCAGTGACCATCAAGCAAATTCTGGAAAGTTCTGCCGATTCCATAATCAGCCGGGCCACAACACCAACGAGTGTAGGCATCTCAAATCATTGATTGAAGAACTGATTAGGAAGAATCGTCTGCAACAATATGTGAAAAATCCACAATCCTCAAACACTGTTCCGAATCCCCAGGGCGAAGGGGCAACTAACAATGAAGCTTTTGTTCAAACCATGCCAAGGCTAATCATCAACTGATGACCGTTGATTGTACTTCAGTTCAATGGCTCAAAATAAGTGATTATCATCGCCACCGCTTTACTTCATGCTCTATTTCCTGCTTTAGTTCATACTTTGCTTCACGTGTTACTTTCTATTGTATTCAAAACTTCTTGTAAACAGTCTGTAATAATATGCAAGTAATGCACTAAACGTTAGCTCAAAGATAAAGAGCATGACTGTTTGAATGAATTTCTTGCTTGCCAAATTATGTGTCAAACTAAAACTTATTTAAAAGTTGATTTCATATTGCAGGCTACCTATCGAGCGCTTTTTCATTTAGAATCAGACAAAGTATAGCGACCCTAATAACACTGAATCAATTACCAAATGTTGTAAACGTTAACATGCACAGGTTCAAAAATAAAAAACGCCGCCTTGAGAAGTGGATGGGAAAAGTCACAAATATTAAAATGATGAACAAGTGCCACGACAAACGAAGAAAAACATTTTTAACCTTCATCAAAGGGCATTCCTCTAAGTGAAAGAGTCAGAGCTTCGATCCCCAATCTGGAATAGTCCGCCAAATTAAATGGCCAACAAAGGAATCAAAGCCAACCCAGAGCTGGAAGGACCAGCACCAAGTCGGAAGAACCGACAAACCTGATGTTGGAAGTACCAACATCAGGCCGGATGAACCGGCAAACACGTTGGAAGGACCTATACAAATCAAAGTCCTCTCCTGGGGCACCTGATTGATCGTCAGAATCAGGAAGTACCTGATGCGATATTGAAAAACATTGGGGTTTCAGCCAAAGTCCTCTCCGGGGGCACCCGATTGATCGTCAGAATCAGGAAGTACCTGATGCGATAACGACAAACATTGGGGTTTCAGCCAAATTCCTCTCCAAAGGCACCCGATTGATCGTCAGAATCAGGAAGTACCTGATCCGATAACGACAAACATTGGGGTTTCAACCAAAGTCCTCTCCGGGGCACCCAATTGATCGTCAGAATAAGGAAGTACCTGATGCGATAACGACAAACATTGGGGTTTCAGCCAAAGTCCTCTCTTGGGGCACCAAATTGATCGCCAGAATCAGGAAGTACCTGATGCGATAACGACAAACATTGGGGTTTCAGCCAAAGTGCTCTCCGGGGGCACCTAATTGATCGTCAGAATCAGGAAATACCTGATGCGATAACAACAGGCATTGGGGTTCTAACTGAATCCCTCTCTCGGGGCACTCTTCTTAAAGTTACCAACGCTTGAATTAGTCAGTATAATTGAGCGGCAAAAGTCTCCAATGGCTAAATTAACCAAGCTGAATTATAAACGGCGTTTGGACATTAACTACTTGACTTGCGTAGTGTCTGAAATTCTCAAACACAGCAAGTGTTTAATTTTAGCCCAAATGTAAGTATGAAATCCAAGATACTTCCCGCGGAGAAGACTGATAACGACTCCCTAAAGCAGGGGCACAAATATCCAAGTCTTCTCCAAAAGGAAACCAAAAAGTCTCTCAGATACGTATTTCTCCAAAAAGAAATATCGTACGCCATCATATTAGTCACTAAAACGACAGCGTTTGGAATCCACAGTCGACCATAGTCGATTAGTTGATTTCAAACGTTAACGCGAATTCAAATTTGAATATCGTATTTGTGCAGACAATATTCGACGAGTTATAAACCGTTGAATAAAATAAGTCCGTGCAGACACTTTATTCAAATCAAAATATAATTTGCTATAGATCATTTCATAATGATTAACTAATTCACCATCGCTACGGACAGTCGATGTGAGCGTAAGTCCAAAGTTGTACAATCACTCGTTTTAATTGCAGAATAGGTGGAGTAAAGCAATTTGCGATCCTATGCATCGTCAAAAAAAAGGACTAACTAAGACAAAATTCTCGCGAATCATCATCAGTGCAAAAATACACTGGAATTTATAATACCAGATCAAATAACATGAAGATGAGAGCAAATCAAGATTATAGTCCAATACCAATCAAGGAAAGGCTCTCCAGTTACAGTAGTCATTTCGAAGCCTGCATTCCTCGCAAGCAAGAAATACAAGCTTCGAGGGGCAAATGTTAATCCCGTTCTTAGAATGCGGTTCTGGACAGATATGTCGATGACATAATTCGTAGTGGTCTAGAAAGTTCCCCAAATTATGTTCAGGCGACATGAATGTATCACGACTTTAATCAAGTCGTTACTGACTCAAGTCGTTTATACGACATGGTGCAAACCATTAGCGCGACATGATTTCTCAATATGATGTATATGGTGCTTGCGACATGGTATAGCGTGCTCATGGCATGACATAATTAGACATCAAACAACCAAATTTCATAGGAGGACATAAAGAAAATCATTCCCGTTATCTCATGCAGAACGCCATGTGGCAAGTATATGTGAATGTTGGTTGTGCAAAATATTAAACATATTTCAGTCGTTGCAAGTCCTCAAGCTGAAAATCAAGTTTATGTCGTTAGATGTTTATGTCGTGGGTATCATGCTTTGAACATCATGATGTACTGACCCAAGTTGTGCTGAGACATGTCGATAATTCAAAGTTCCTGAAAGTACGAACATGTCGTAGGAGAACTATAAAACTAGCATGGGTGCACCTGGGTCGATGAACTGTTCTAAGGGTCCAACCCGTGAGCAATTCTTAAGTCATCCAGTAGATCAAATATCAGTCATGGCGTGTAACTACGTATATTAAATAGTGAAATGTGCCATGTGAACTTCATTCAAATCATTGATAGGTGGAGGATTCATGACGTTGTACTATAGTGTTATGTTAATATAAAAAGCACGTCGCAAATTATAAAGCAGAAAACCAAGTCGCCCTTACTTTGAATTCATACAATCATGCAGCGAGTCATGGTGCACAAGCCACGTGGCATGAAATAATATGGTGAAAAAGAAAGTCGCAATACCCTTTTTCCTTGAACCAAGTCACGGGTCCTTAAATCAAGACGTTGAACTCATGTCGGTTGTGGATTATGTCGCATGCCATAACGAAATGTAGCATGTCGTTTGTAAATCCAATTACCCGCCAGTTGTAAAGGCATAAAACATGTCATTGGTCCTTTGGGTAGTTGCTACATGAATTCATGTAGTGACCAAGACAAGGCTTATACCTATTGAAATGGAACATGTGGACTGATTTGCTTCATGACCATGCCGCAAGTCGTAGGTTTTGAGTCATGGCGTTTCATCCATCTCGAATGTATTCATGGTGCGATATAGTCATGTCGCGTATACCGTACACCCTTATTTACCAAAGTTCCACCAGAAGTCATACCACATCTCAGCATGGCGTTTGAGTCATGGCGTTCGGACCATTCATGTCGGATTGAGTCATGTCGAGTTGAGTCATGGCGTTTTCTGCATAAATTACAGAATTGCCACCTAGGCTAAAATCACCTATAAATACCCCTCCTAATTCATTTGAGAGGGGAACTGAAAAAATTCATTCGAAGGGGGAGATTCTACCAAATTGAAACCTCATTTACATCTTCTCTAATGGCTTCTATGGTTTGATGAACACTTTTCTAACTCCATGAAGATCAAATCTAAGTCAATGATCATGAGGGCTCTCCACAGTTGAATCCAAGGATCTTCAATCTCACTCAAGCTACATGACGAATCTCTCAAAGAACATTCAAACGATTTCCAATCCTCTCCAAAGCCTAAATCGAATGTGAATTCACTATGAAATCTATGAAGATCATGGAAAAGGATCAAAGCACATAAGTGGTTGAAGATTCATCACAAGGCTAAACTTCATTTCCTTTTCTTCGCCAAATTCAAGTGAGAATAGATCATCAAGAGAGTGAAAAGAGAGTTAAAAGAGAGAAATGAATGTAATGAGGGAAATTCATATGTTGTAAGCTTGAGTATCATAATGAGAATCGGTTAAAAGTGGACGTAGATTCACATTGAATCGAACCACTATAAAATTGCTTTGTGTTTTTACTTGCTTTTATTCGCTTATTTTGTGATTACGTGGTTCCATATTCTTACCAAATCGGTGAATTTGTGAATTTTATATCTTTGGTGTTTGATCCCAATTTTGGGGTAAACATTTGGCGCCCACCATAGGGCCGCGTGCGCATCTCCTACCTTCGCCTTGAAGTTCTAAGCCTACCTCTACCATAGATTCTGCAAATATAAGATCCAAGCCAATCGAAGAATTCTCATTAAGATTCAAGACCTTGTCCCAGATCATGGCCAAATCAAAGAAGACCGCTAATAAAGTTGTTGAAGAAAACGACGATGTTGCTAATCATGAAACTACTCCAATCACCAACCGATTTGAAGGTGGAGAAAATTCAATATCCGGGGCTGGAGTGACTAAAGCCGAATTAGACATCGCCGTCACTAACTTGAGTCAACGTATGGAAGCCTCCAACAAAGCTTCAATCGATGCTAACAAAACTCTTGTTGATGCTAATCAAGCCTTGATGGATAAAGTGAGCGCACTCCTAAACACTCAAGAAAATTCCGCTCCTCCTTCGGAAATCCATGTCAATCTTGAAGAGAATGCAAACTTGTCGTCCTCCGATCCTCATAATGACAACATAGAACGATTTGTTGGCAAAGGCGATGCTAATGTCGAAGACTCAAAGTTGAATGCTGTAAACCACTCCGATCGAAATAACAGATGAGTTGCTGGACCTGTCAAGGGGGCACCTTCTCATAGTGGAAGTAAAAGACCTGGATTATCTAAACGCGATCGCTCAACACGACGAGCATCCGGAAAAGAGATCGAAGTCCCCTCACCGGAACGACACAACTCGAAGGAATATATCACGGATGTGGTAAAGCAAATCATGAAAGACAACATGCCCTGCAAGGATAGTGAAAGGGAATGGGACTTCTCTCTCGGCAAAAATCCATTCACCAAGAGGATCCGAAAAGTTGTTCCCCAAAAAGTTCACTCATCCTACTTTGCCTCCGTATAATGGAAATTCTGATCCGAATCACTTCCTATACAAATACGAGTGGCATATGAATGCATCCAAGGCCACGGACGAGATCAAAAGCTTGTGCTTCCCGCTCTACCTAGAAAGTGTCGAATCATTATGGTTCACAAGGCTGCCGCCTAAATCCGTCGACCGATTCGATGTCTTGACTCTGAAATTCAAAGAGCATTTCAGGTTGCAAGCAACAAAAGCTAAGGACGTTATTTCTCTTACATCAATGCGACAAAATCAAGGAGAGTCTGTTAAAGCTTTCCTTAAAAGGTTTAATGATGTTGTATCTAAAGTGGGAAACCCCGAAATTTGCATGATCTTAATGTCTCTAATCGGCGCTATAAACGAGAAAAGTGAATTTGGTAAATGGATTAAAATAAAAGAGCCAAGCACACTCTAGAAATTCCATAAAAAAGCCGAGGAGTACATGAGAGTTGAACCGGTCCAGTACCTCTTCAGATTATTGATGCTAACCCACTCCTGGAGCTCCTAAAAATATTGCTTCTCAGTACAATCAGAAAAATGCCGGTGGTCGGAAAAGGGGAAGCGACGGGAAGGAAAATCGAGACGGCAAGAGGCCACGCTTTTCCAATCCATCAGAGCTAACACCTTTAAATGACACTCTAGAAAACATATTTACTGAAACTAAAGACACCGAAGACTGTCCAATACCCAAATCTCAAAAAATCAGTGACCATCAAGAAAATTCTGGAAAGTTCTGCCGATTCCATAATCAGCCGGGCCACAACACCAACGAGTGTAGGCATCTCAAATCATTGATCGAAGAACTGATTAGGAAGAATTGTCTGCAACAATATGTGAAAAAACCACAATCCTCAAACACTGTTCCGAATCCCCAGGGCCAAGGGGCAACTAACAATGAAGCTTTTGTTCAAACCATGCCAAGGCTAATCATCAACTGATGACCGTTGATTGTACTTCAGTTCAATGGCTCAAAATAAGTGATTATCATCGCCACCGCTTTACTTCATGCTCTATTTCCTGCTTTAGTTCATACTTTGCTTCACGTGTTACTTTCTGTTGTATTCAAAACTTCTTGTAAACAATCTGTAATAATATTCAAGTAATGCACTAAACATTAACTCAATGATTAAGAGCATGACTGTTTGAATGAATTTCTAGCTTGCCAAATTATGTGTCAAACCAAAACTTAGTTAAAAGTTGATTTCATATTGCAGGTACCTATCGAGCGCTTGTTCCTTCAGAATCAGACAAAGTATAGCGACCCTAACAACACTGACTCAAGTACCAAATGCTGTAAACGTTAACATGCATAGGTTCAAAAATAAAAAACGCCGCCTTGAGAAGTGGATGGGAAAAGTCACAAATATTCAAATGATTAACAAGTACTACGACAAACGAAGAAAAACATTGTTGACCTTCATCAAAGGGCATTCCTCTAAGTGAAAGAGTTAGAGCTTCGATCCCCAATCTGGAATAGTCCGCCAAATTAAACGGACAACAAAGGAATCAAAGTCAACCCAGAGCTGGAAGGACCAGCACCAAATCGGAAGGACCGACAAACCTAATGTTGGAAGTACCAAGGCCGGAAGAGCCGACAAACATGCTGGAAGGACCAATACAAATCAAAGTCCTCTCCTGGGGCACCCGATTGATCGTCAGAATCAGGAAGTACTTGAGGCGATAATGACAAACATTGGGGTTTCAGCCAAAGTCCTCTCCGGGGGTACCAGATTGATCGTCAGAATCAGGAAGTACCTGATGCGATAACGACAAACATTGGGGTTTCAGCCAAAGTCCTCTCCGGAGGCACCCGATTGATCGTCAGAATCAGGAAGTACCTGATGCGATAACGACAAACATTGGGGTTTCAGCCAAAGTCCTCTCCAAGGCACCCAATTGATCGTCAGAATGAGGAAGTACCTGATGCGATAACGACAAACATTGGGGTTTCAGCCAAAGTCCTCTCCAGGGGCACCCAATTGATCGTCAGAATCAGGAAGTACCTGATGCGATAACGACAAACATTGGGGTTTCAGCCAAAGTGCTCTCCGGGGGCACCTAATTGATCGTCGGAATCAGGAAATAGCTGATGCGATAACAACAGGCATTAGGGTTCTAACTGAATCCCTATCTCGGGGCACTCCTCTTAAAGTTACCAACGCTTGAATTAATCAGTATAATTGAGCCCAAACGTAAGTATGAATTATAAATGGCGTTTGGACATTAACCACTTGACTTGCGTAGTGTCTGAAATTCTCAGACACAGCAAGTGTTTAATTTTAGCCCAAACGTAAGTATGAAAACCCAAATACTTCCCGCGGAGAAGACTGATAACGACTCCCCAAAGCAGGGGCACAAATATCCAAGTCTTCTCCAAAAGGAAACCAAAAATTCTCTCAAATACGTATTTCTCAAAAAAGAAATATCGTACACCATCATATTAGTCACTAAAACGACAGCGTTTGGAATCCATAGTCGACCATAGTCGATTAGTTGATTTCAAGCGTTAACTCGAATTCAAATTTGAATATCGTATTTGTGCAGACAATATTCGACGAGTTATAAACCGTTGAATAAAATAAATCTGTGCAGACACTTTATTCAAATCAAAATATAATTTGCAATAGATCATTTCATAATGATTAACTAATTCACCATCGCTACGAACAATCGATGGTGAGCGTAAGTCCAAAGTTGTACAATCACTCGTTTTAATTGCAGAATAGGTGGAGTAAAGCAATTTGCGATCCAATGCATCATCAAAAAAAAGGACGAACTAAGACAAAATTCTGGCGAATCATCATCAGTGCAAAAATACACTGGAATTTATAATACCAGATCAAATAACATGAAGATGAGAGCTAATCCATATTATAGTCCAATACCAATCAAGGAAAGGCTCGCCAGTTACAGTAGTCATTTCAAAGCCTGCATTCCTCGCAAGCAAGAAATACATGCTTCGAGGGGCAAATGTTAACCCCATTCTTAGAACGCGGTTCTAGACAGATATGTCGATGACATAATTCGCAGTGGCTTAGAAAGTTCCCCAAATTATGTTCCGGCGACATGAATGTATTACGACTTTAATCAAGTCGTTACTGACTCAAGTCGTTTATACGACATGGTGCAAATCATTAGCGCGGCATGATTTCTCAATATGATGTATATGGTGCTTGCGACATGGTATAGCGTGCTCACGGCATGACGTAATTAGACAGCACACAACCAAATTGCATAGGAGGATATAAAGCAAATCATTCCCGTTATCTCACTGCAGAACACCATGTGGCAAGTATATGTGAATATCGGCTGTGCAAAATATTAAACATATTTAAGTCGTTGCAAGTCCTCAAGCTGAAAATCAAGTTTATGTCGTTAGATGGTTATGCCATGGGTATCACGCTATGAACATCATGATGTGCTGACCCGAGTTATGCTGAGACATGTCGATAATTCAAAGTTCTTGAAAGTACGAACATGTCGTAGGAGAACTATAAAACTAGCATGGGTGCACCTGGGTCGATTAACTGTTCTAAGGGTCCAACCCGTGAGCAATTCTTAAGTCATCCAGCAGATCAAATATCAGTCATGGCGTGTAATTACGTATATTAAATAGTGAAACGTGCCATGTGAACTTCATTCAAATCATTGATAGGTGGAGGATTCATGACGTTGTACTATAGTGTTATGTTAATATAAAAAGCATGTCGCAAATTATAAAGCAGAAAACCAAGTCGCCCTTACTTTGAGTCCATACAATCATGCAGCGAGTCATGGTGCACAATCAACGTGGCATGAAATAATATGGTGAAAAAGCAAGTCGCAATACCCTTTTTCCTTGAACCAAGTCACGGCTCCTTAAATCAAGATGTTGAAGTCATGTCGGTTGTGGATCATGTCGCATGCCATAACGAAGTGAAGCATGCCGTTTGTAAATCCAATTACCCACCAGTTGTAAAGGCATAAAACATGTCATTAGTTCTTTGGGTAGTTGCTACGTGAATTCATGTCGTGACCAAGACAGGGCTTATACCTATTGAAATGGAACATGTGGACTAATTTTCTTCATGACCATGCCGCAAGTCATAGGTTTTGAGTCATGGCGTTTCATCCATCCCGAATGTATTCATGGCGCGATATAGTCATGTCGCGTATACCGTACACCCTTATTTACCAAAGTGCCACCGGAAGTCATACCACATCTCACCCTGGCGTTTGAGTCATGGCGTTTGGACCATTCATGTCGGATTGAGTCATGTCGAGTTGAGTCATGGCGTTTTCTTCATAAATTATGGAATTGCCACCCGGGCTAAAATCACCTATAAATACCCTTCATAATTCATTTGAGAGGGGGACCGAAAAAATTCATTCGAAGGGGGAGATTCTACCAAATTGAAACTTCATTTACAACTTCTCTGATGGCTTCTATGGATTGATGAACACTTCTCTAACTCCATGAAGATCAAATCTACGTCAATGATCATGAGGGCTCTCCACAGTTGAATCCAAGGATCTTCAATCTCACTCAAGCTACATGACAAATCTCTCAAAGAACATTCAAACGATTTCCAATCCTCTCCAAAGCCTAATTCGAATGTGAATTCACTATGAAATCTACGAAGATCATGGAAAAAGATCAAAGCACATAAGTGGTTGAAGATTCATCACAAGGCTAAACTTCTTTTCCTTTTCTTCGCCAAATTCAAGTGAGAATAGATCGTCAATAGAGTGAAAAGAGAGTTAAAAGAGAGAAATGAATGTAATGAGGGAAATTCATATGTTGGAAGCTTGAGTATCATAATGAGAATCGGTTAAAAGTGGACGTAGATTCACATTGAATCGAACCACTATAAAATTGCTTTGTGTTTTTACTTGCTTTTATTCGCTTATTTTGTGATTACGCGGTTCCATATTCTTACCAAATCGGTGATTTGTGAATTTTATATCTTTGGTGTTTGATCCCAATTTTGGGGTAAACAAGCTTGATTGGTTTATTTGATGTGTCCATGAGAGTAGCTCTACTTTTTTTGAGCTACTTTTTTTTGACCATGAATATGTGTGCGTGGTAACATTGATGTTTGGTATATACTTGTTTAAATTGATGTCTAGTTAATTCAGTTGAAATTAAATTTTACTGAACTGCGTATGTTCTTCATATATTTGAGTATTAAGTATTTATGCTCGAGCTATTCATTTTGCAAATCATTAGTCACCAAAATTAAACAGTTTCATTGAAGTGTGTCACTTTTTATGTTATGGTTTCTCAAAAGATTGACAACACGTTTGAGGTGCTGTTTTTTTTTTAAAAAAAAGAATCCGTTAAATTGTAACTGTATGGTACACACTGCTTTAGATTTAAAAATGTGATTCATTGTAGTACACAAGTATATATAAGACAAATGAAATCCTATTTCTTTCCTTAATAGTTGCTACCCTTCCTTGTTTCTTTCTACTACTCCTACCCTGTTTAGCAATTATAAAGTATACTTATTAGTAAAATGGTTATCCTCATTTTTGCAAACCCTGTGTTAAACTCATGTTGCTGTAGCAACAAGCAATTGTGAAAATGTTGAGCTATGTCCGTACATGCAAATGTGTTCATTTGTGTGCCACCTGGTTGTTACATGTATTGCATGTTCATTCATATAACACATATACATATGAGTAGGACTACAGTGCAAAAATATTGTCTTTGTTAGTTTTAGCATGCTAGGACTTAAAATGGGATACTGGAAAATATGCGAAGCCTCAGAATTCTGCAACCCACCAGTGACAAGGAATGAATTCCTGAATTCTTGATTTGTGTAATATTTTTATAGTTCATCATGAAAATCCTTAGCTACCCTTGTTTGTCATGCCTGTTATGAATATACTTGATATGGCAAATCATTACATGCTTTTTAAATACTTTCATATGTCTTGTTGAAAGAAACAGTGCATGCAGCACTGTTAGATTGGCAAAAAGTTTGTAGCTGGTTTTTTTTAGCCTTTATATTTATGTAAATGTTCACCCTCCCAAAGCTTCCAGTGTGAATGGCTCATGCTAGTTTCCTTCTTCTAACCAATGTACACATTGCTTTATGTACGTCTGTTATTCATACCTGCGCACCTGTCTAGATCATGAAGTCATGAGTCTTTGGTGGCACTATTATATATATATATATATATATATATATATATATATATCTTGAGCCCCTATATGTGCCTTGCCATATGTCCAGGTGGATTAGTATACTCAGTCTCGTTGCGCTAATGTATGGAGTCTGATCATTTCAGTCCATTGAGTTATCGCTTGGGCCCATCTGCACACGTGTGTTATTACTTCGTGCTCATATTCAAAACGCTGGGGCAATGCACGTGTGTGTATATTTACACATACATGTATATGAAAGCACATGGAATTACTTATATTATTCTTTATATTCGGTTCGGGAAGCTAAGGCAGTGCACACGTGTATATCATATACACGCGTGCACTCGCAAACTCCCGAGACCATTCGTCTCTGAAAGATAAATGGAATTAAGATGAACAGATACCATAACGGTTTAGTTATATGACATCAATGCTAGAGTTAGCTATTATATTTCAATTTCTATTGAAATTAATTTACTTGAACTAAGATTTAATCCTGACTCGAGTGTTTTATGTATTTGCATGGAACGCTCGGGTCAGACCCGAGCATTTCATATTTTAAGGTTTCAGCTCAGGATTTGAAGACTGGCAAAGTTGGGAATTTCCGATAATGGGCCCACTCTGCAATTATTACCAGTAAAGATTTTTCTTGTATTTAAATAGTTCTTTTAAATTCCTCTGTATATAAACATCTTGTACTCAAATTTCTGCTTAATAAATAAAAGATTATTTCGCTATTCAACATTGTGTTATTTATTTATTCTATGTTTCTATGTTGATTCTGTGTTTAAACTCCATAAGCTAAATAACAATTCGTCAATTTGAACGTTTGAAGTTGGTTTAATTACCAATTTGAATCGGTAAAAATGGCGGGACATTACAGATTATAAATATTTATAAATAATAAATCAATTCGCATGAACTATGATGTAAATCCCACACGGGTATTGGGAAGATAATTTTACACATCGCCCAATTATTTGTTGATGTTTAAAAACCCCACATGGGTCCGGGGATGATAATTTATTCACATCTCCCCTGAATTTAACTATATGTCAAACGATTGATTGGTAGACTGTTATAAGCGATATTTAATTATTTAATGCTTATATAGTTGTAAATTACACTTTGGATGTGAATTGATTGTTTAATTATCACTATTTTTGAATACATGCGGTGTATGGAATCCATATAAATAAAACTATATGGTAATTGATTGAGTCTGATTCCAATTCAAAAATAACGAATATTTTAAAATAATATTCAGTGAATAATCAAAATATGATTTTGATGTCCTTTTTTGGATGGACACGAAAATATTGAAATATTCATAATTGAAATGAATATGAAGTCAAGTTAAGTAGATATACGCTATTTTTAACTCGAACGGAATTTTCTACCGATTTTATTCATTTTATAATGAATGTCGAAAATATTTGATTTCAAAATCTGATATTTTGAAAATATTATCATTTTAATATTATAATGATATGTAATATTCAATTTTGAATTAAAATTGAAATGGAAGTTGGAATCCTTTCTGAAATGAATTTATAAATGATTTATAAAATACGTTTTAAGTGGAAATCGATGAAATATATTATATATATATTTAAATGGCCCGAATGGAACGTTTCACATAGCGACCGTTCGCGAATTTTGACCATTGATTTTGAATTGACGTAACGGGAGATCCGAACGTCGGATTATCCTAAAAACGGAACCATTGGGTTCATATCGAAAAGAGCTTTCCATTGATAATAAGTGATTTGAAATCTAATGGTTAGATTTCAAAATATGTCCAAATCAGTTTTGGAAAAGGTCGTTGTAAATGTAGTTCGATGGCCGTATATGGAAATCGGCTGTAAGGGCCTTATTAAAATTATTAAAAATATGAATAAATTATGTAAATCATAATAAATGATTTGAAATGATTTCAGATGAAAAATTCCACGTTTATAAAGAAAAAAGATATTTTTATCAAAATAAATTGTTTATCAACTTAAGTAAAGAACTAAAAAGGAATTGAAATGGTTTTAATATAACCAGAATTTTTCCAATGTATGATTTGGAAAGGATCTGAATAGAAATAATCTTCGGAATATTTTGATATGAGATTCTGTGATTATATGGATATTGTTGAGGAAGTTGGAAGATACAGATATCATTATTCGCAATACGATATCCGTTGGTTTCAGAATTTGATATTCAATATAAGACGATATTATTTTCTATTCAGAGCCTTGTATTTAATATCAAATTGGATTTTGGGTTGTCGTGAATGGTGTTTTAAATAACACTGTTCTTAAACCCAGTTGAAAAAAAAAAAAATCTTTTAATTAAGATTAATGAAGTTTTCCAATTTATAATTATAAATTGGAACTAAATAGAAGATGACTTTGAGTTCATTGTGAATGATGTTTTATATAACATTTTTTCTTAAAATCCAATTAACAGTGAAGATATGTTTTGGAATTTATAAATATTTTTTATTAAGATTTAATGGAAATTTTCGAAAGTAAGGTTTTCCAATTTAATACATTAAATTGGAATTGAATGGAATTCGATTTAATAATAATCGAGATGAGCTTCTGTGAATGAAGACCGTTACTATTTATGGAATTTAAAAGGCTTTGTCATTTTTCCATTTATATTATTAGTCTGATACGGAAATTTATTTCCGTTATATATTGATTTGTTTTCCGTGAAGATTCCATTGTTAATGGAAGATGATTTGGGTTTATTGTGAATGTGTTTTAAATGACACTGGTTCTTTAACCCAGTTAAAGACAAGATTAATTTCTTAAAGTTGAGTAATCATAAAGTAATGATTTTTGAGATTAAAACTAAGTTTTAATGAATCTTTAATTAGATTGAAATGAGAATAGGGTAATTTAATTTACCGAATTCATGAAATGATCGAGAATGGAGTACCCCCAGTTTTACTCCAGGCGATAGTTAAATCCTTAATTAGATTTGAATGTGAAATGGTAATTAAATAATCGATAACACCGTGAGTGTTAGATATAGAGTACTACCAGATTTGCTCCATGGGATGAATAGGTTAGGATTGGGATTATTAAATAAATGGTTACTTACGTAAGGATCGATAATCCCAACTAGTTAATAAACCTTAATTTGGTTTAAATTACAGAAAGATAAAATAAATCTTTTGAAAATGATATACAAAGGAAGATTAAAGAATAAGTTTAAAAGAACTTATCTTTGATAAAATTAATGGGAACCTTTCCCCTAAGATGTGAGTATTTGAATAAAAGAATATTCTGAATTGGAATGAGGCGCATGATGTGTTTTTATAGCACTTGATTAGCGATTATAAAATACACAAGTTATTCAGAAAGACCGGGTTTATCCCATTCTGAATAACTGATACAGCGACTAATAGTCAATGATATGAAGACGATGGTTGAAGACCGAAGATCTTCACGTCGTATGGATCAATACTGATGTCTTGACTAGGCTGTACACCCAAGACAAGGTAATAAGTGGTGATCATCCAGACGTACTTAGAGATCGACCGGACATGCGAGGACCTCTCTCCTGTATTGGACATATGGGACGAGGAATAAGGTGTCTCCGGTTTCATTCAGACCTAGAACGGACTTATAAATAGATTATGTCTGACATTGTATTGTGTGCTATATTTATTGATCTCTGCTAAATATATATATGTTTGGTGGCGGAGAATTTATTCTCTTGCTTAACACCCTTCTCTGAGACGTATGAACTTAGAGGTTATATATTGATAGAAATTAATGGTATGGTATGGATTGATAATGTAGCATGCTAAGATGCAAACAACAAGACTTTTGTTGAAAAGAAGAATCTTGTGGAGGATGATCAAAACACGGCTTTAAGTAGCATAGCTTTGTGTATAGCGCTAATTTGTGAGCCTCATACCTCGGTATGAGTCTAAAACGGGATCAGGGATGCAAGGAGTGCATACTTTTCTTTCCAGCTAGAATTGGTGTCATAGTATAGAGCCCAGACATTTTTACTTATGTGGATGATTGGTGCATGGCGCCTTAGATATGATTGGTCGACATACTGACCACTTTGGAGGTCCGCTAGGACCGGGAAACGTAATGTTCATGAATAACTTATCCACTAAGTAAGTGTAAACCGTTCCTGTAGGAACCAAGGGTTGCCCGTAGATGTGATCCTGAGGCATTTGCTAGAGTGTGTCGAACCGGTAAGAAGCCATCCCTTGCCTTGACTCATGATGGAAATCCAATTTCCAATATGCGACTTTCTGTTTTAGTTGTAAACCTATGTATGGAGACATTATATATGGTACCTATGACGTCAATGATTGATACATTTATATTTGAAGTTGATTTTGACACTATGCACTTATAGTAATAACAAAATGATTTGTTTTAAACGTACCAAACATGTTTGGCTATTATAAGGGTGTAACAACCCGTATTTTCAATAACCTGTTATAACGTAAATCGAGGCAGAATTTAATTTATAAATCTGAATCAAGGGAAACGGGCTATGCCATTGCGTTCGTCTCAGAAAAATACGCGAAATAGAGTCCGAGTTTTCGAAAATCGGAGTCCGTATGACCCGATTAAGGCCCAACGAAGTTTTCAGAAAAATTCAAAGTAAAAAAAAACAGATTTCAAATTCAAGTTTGAATATGGAAATTAGGTCAGATTGGGCCAGGCGGGAAAATTCCCGCCAGAGCACCCAAGTCGACAGCCCTGTCGACTTAGGAGTCGACTTGGTTGGACCCAAGTCGACAGCCCTGTCGACTTGGCTGTCGACTTGGCTCAGCCGGGCAGTTTTGCCTGGTGCACCATTTTGGGATTATGTTGAGTTTGGGGGCCAGATTCGATTTTGAGGGCTGAGATTGGAACTAGGGTTTAATCCTAAGGCTAGAACTAATCCTAATCTCTATAAATAAGACCCTAACCTAACCCTAAATCATCATTATTCATTCAAGTAACTAAACTATGGCAAAATCAATCCTCTCATGGCCTCCACTCTCTTCATAAAATTCCTAAGTAAATTTCTATGAGAGATTTTCCATGCATACAAGTGTTTTCAAGCTTGTATGAGTGTCATTAGCTTGCATTCAAGTCAAGTTTCCATATTTACATCATAAAGCAAGAGTTTTGATCATTTTGGCTCAAGGGTTTTTCTATTAGAGCTTGCATTTTGGGTTTGTTTGATTGCTTAAGGGCTTTGTCATATTTTTGTGTCTTCATAAGCATTGTAAGCCCTTTTCTACTATCATATTTAAACTCTAAAGTTAATGAATGATGCAAGTGTGTTTGATCATTATGTATGCAAGTTTGCCATGTTATGATATGCAAGTTTACCATGTTATGATATGCAAGTTTATCATGTTATGTTATGCAAGTATGCCATGCTATGATATGCAAGTTCATCATGTTATGTTATGCAAGTTTGCCATGTTATGATATGCAAGTTCATCATGTTATGTTATGCAAGTTTGCTATGTTATGATATGCAAGTTCATCATGTTATGTTATGCAAGTTTGCTATGTTATGATATGCAAGTTTGCCATATGATATGCAAGTTATGTTATGCAAGTTTGGGTTGATCATTTTGTTCATGTTATCATGTTATGCAAGCTTACCTTGAGTATATGAACATAAAGCTTCAAGCTTTATGCTAAAGGTTGCATTTTAGCAACATGTAAGTTATCATATCTCTTATGATAACTTGCATGTGAGGCTAAATGCGAACATATGGCCATTTCTACATGTCATTTATCACCATGTATCACCAATATGCTAAGTTTGGTTTTATGCATGCTTTTGAGGCCTAAAAATGTAATATGCAAGTATATGAACATATGTACATTTCATATGCCACCATGTTAAACTTGTGGCTTCAACCCCTTTGTGTCATGATTATGCCAAGTTCCCTCTTTCTATCCTTTATGCGCTATTGCGATATGTAAGCGATGGGATTGCGTTTGGGGTTGGGTAAACTTAAAAGACATAAAAACATAAGATTGGGAATTTACCTATTAAGTTAGGTCTACCCATTGGAAATTTACCTATTAAGTTAGGTCTACCCAAATTCTTGAAAACTTGTAACATGTTTTGGAAACATGATGGACCTGACACTTAGAAAATATAAGTGTGACCAACTCGAGGTTGGGTTGAGTTTGTAGCGTAAAACTACCCGGAACCGACCGGCTTAACTAGTTGCTACAAACAATAGGTCCCAATGTGAGAAGTTGGTCATGTTGTACCTTGAACCCGAGGTTAGACCAAGTTGGGGTGTAAAGCTACCCGGACCCGCCCGGCTTAACTAGTAACCACAACAAGGTCTAATGTGAGAGGTTAAGGCACATTAAATTAATTAATGCCTCATGATTAGGGTTAAGTCATGGTCCACTTAATACTTAACCAATTTGGGCTTGGTAGATTAATCAGGGTTAAGTCGTGAACTCATCGTTACACTTAACCAAGTTAATCCATGATTAGCAAGAGGGTTAAACCGTACTTAACCCACTAGAAAATCCTAGCAATGGGGGTCCACTCCAGCAGTAATCCCAAGTTCGTATCATTATGGCCCTAGGGTCTAGGCTAGGGTGGGGGCACAATTACTGGACTTGAGGTAAGAGACCAAAAACGACAGTAGAAGGGTACGCCGGTGTAGTTCCGGGCGGACTATGGTCGTGCACATAGTCCGAAGCCGGGGAAAACATGCACGGGTACCAGTAGATCGAGACTGTGCACTTATGTTTATGGTGTCCAGGGGTTGACACCCTAGGGCTTGATACACCCGACGGGAGACCCTGCACAGTCTGACTACAATTATGTTTGGGCCGCATTAACACCAACACGTGACGAGTTAGGCTTATAGGGAGCCGATCGACTAGACTGTTTGGTTGGACTGCGTATTAGGGTCACTTCATGTTATTAGGCCAAAGCTTGGGCCAAGGGATCAATACTTGTTCATTCAAGTCATGTTAGTTTGCTAGTACACCTGTGGTGCAAAAACTTTAAACCTGATTATGCGATGACACCTTTATCTACCTTGTTAGTTAATCATCATGCTAGTATGTTGTTATCCTTATGTTCATCCCTGCTTCTCATGCCAGTTAACTTTATCAGTTTACATTGATTGTAGTAGGGCTTACTCAGTCTTTTTGACTGACCTGTTTTTCTTTTGCATCTTTTCTTCCGTTTCCCCCCCCCCCCCCCCCAGGTTCTCAGGGTGGGAATATTGGAGCTTAGCTTGGATTTCTGATCGCTTGCTTGTGGGATTTAGCTCATGTACGGTTGGACATGAAGCTAGCTATGGTTATCACTTATTTTGGGGATAGTACTTATGTATTTCAGTTTTTCAGTTGATGTTGTTTTTATCTAGACTTGTTTATTTGGAAAGTTGACATTATGTTGTACCAGACTTGTTTTGAAATGGTTTGAAATCTTCCGCTGTTTTATCTATGTTATTTACTCTGTTTACATATATACATATGTTCTTGTTCTGCCTTGATATATCATTATGCATGTTTACCTGATTCAAACGCCCCTCCAAAGTCAGAGTGCTTGCAAGAGACACCCTGGCGGAGGTGGGGTGTTACATTTTGTATCAGAGCATATGGTTTACGAGAAGGAACAAAAAGGTTTTTAGAAAACTTTTGGAAAACTATTTTCAAAACCAAGTATAAAGTATTTTCCAAAGAAAAGTCTAGTTTATTTTAAAGGCTATTCCCCAAAAAGCCATTAGCAAAAATTCCTTCGTTTTTCTCCATTCTGAATCTATCTTTTTCTTCGTTTTCAGTATGGCCGATAACTTTGCCATTCCGGAGGGAGTACACATACTTGTTTGGTATAGGAGACTTTTGGAGGCTAGGGCGACCGAAGCCGGCCCCGCAGATGTTCCTCCTCCTCCTCCTCCGGTAGTTAATGTTCCTCCTCCTCCTGTCGCTAAGGTTCCTCTTCCTCCTCCCCCTCAGCATCCTCAAGTTGACTTCGCAAAGACTTGCAAAGATTTCAAAGCAATGGGTGGCAAGAACTTTCAAGGCACTGAGACTTTTGTAGAGGCAAGAAATTGGTTGAAAGAGACCGAGGATTTATTTGCTATCTTTGGGTTAGACGATCAGAGGAAGATCTTGTTGGCGGTCTGGCTTATGAAGGATGAAGCCGCTTATTGGTGGGAGGTCACCAATGGTACTAGGCCTGTTGAGACTTGGGCCGATTTCAGGGCAAGGTTCATGCTTAAGTTTCTATCTTCTGCTGAGGAGAATCTGCAAATGGAGAGGTTCATAACTTTGAAATAAGGAGATATGTCTGTCAAAGAATATGTGAACAAGTTCAATCAGTTAGCTCGTTTTGGCTTGGATATGGTGAATACTCCTCAGAAGAAGGCTCTTTGTTTTGTTAGAGGATTGAATGAGCCGTTGCAGGGATTAGCTATGTCACATATTCCCCATGGGGCCACGTTTGAGAGCTTGGTTGATATGGCGTTACTTCAAGGAGATGTCAAGAAAGAGACCAAGATGAATGATACTCAAGCCAAGAAGACTGATTCCCAGTGGAAAGGAAATCAGGGTAATCCATGTGGTTAGAGCAGTCAAGGCAATCAGAACAAGAATAAGAGTCAAGGCAACAAGGGGAACAACAACAAGGGAAAGAACAACAAGGAGAAGTGCCATTATTGCGGTTCAGTTGGGCATCTTATTAAGGATTGTAAGAAGAGGAAAAGGGAGAATGGTGAATGCTTTTTCTACGGTGAGACTGGACATTTCAGTAAGGATTGCCCGAAGAAGCAAGGGCAAGGCCAGGGTCAGACTCAGCGTGCTGGACCTTCAGGAGGGCAAGTTCATGCTCTCAATGTCGCTCCAGTTCCCGATCGAGGTAGTATTTCTGTTGAAAGTCTTGTTTACATTTCTGATTTTCCAGTTCGTACCTTATTTGATTCTGGTGCATCGCATAGCTTTATTTCATCTGATCTAGTTGAAAGTTTGCACCTAAGTACTAGTCTAGTTAATGATCCCGTGTGTGTTTCAAATCCAATTGGGGTTTCCGCCCATTTGTCTATTATCTACGTGGATTTGAAAATCTCTATCTTTAGTGTAGAGTTCTCGTGTGATGCTTATATTCTCGGTTTCATGGGGTATGGGTTGATTTTTGGGCATGGATGGGTTGTCCAATTTTGGAGCCATCCTTGATTTTTGAGCATAGGGTTGTGAGGCTCATGACTCGCCTCGGTAATACCCTAAAAATTTCTAGTAACCCTATGGGTCCCGTCATGTTGTGTTATCTTGAATCCCTCAACTCGTCTATTGATAGTTTGCAATCGGTGAGGGTGGTCCGAGAATATCCTGATATCTTGGGTGAAGTGAAAGGGGTTACCCCTAAACGAGAGATAGATTTCCGCATTTATCTGGTTGATAATGCCAAGATAGTTTTGTGGCCGGTTAGGCACATGGCCCCGCAAGATGAGAGTTAAGGAAGCAAGTCAAGGAGTTGCTTGAGAAGAACTTCATTAGATGAAGTATATCTGAATGGGGAGCGCCTGTAGTATTTACTACCAAGGCAGATGGTTCTCTTCGACTTTGTGTTGATTATCGTGAGTTAAACAAGGAGTATAGACAACCATTGCCAAGGATCGATGATTTGTTTGATCAGCTTGTAGGAACATCTGTTTTCTCTTGATCTTGCTACTGGATTCCATCAGCTCAGGGTAGCTGAGGATAGAATAGGCAAAACTGCGTTCAGAACTCCAGATGGATTCTTAGAATGGTTGGTCATGCCATTCGGTTTAACTAATGCACCCGCCTACTTCGTGGACTTGATGAGTAGGGTGTCTAGGGAGTTCCTGAACGAGTCTGTGGTAGTCTTTGTAGACGATATCCTGACTTTCTTAAAGAACGAGGAAGAACATGCTAGACATCTCAAGGAGGTGATGGATACGCTTAGAGCGCATCAGTTGAAAGCCAAGTCCTCCAAATGTCATTTTGGAGAAAAAGGAGTTAGATTTCTTGGGCACATAGTTTCTAAGCAAGGCTTAGTGGCCGCGGTTCAAAACCGAAAAGCTCCGACGAGGACAATTGAAGTAAGAAGCTTTCTCAATTTAATTAGTCAGTTAGCGTCCCTTGAGTTTAGACCTACCCTTCTGGATCAAGTAGGGACTTCGCAGAAAGAAGACCCGCAGTTAGTCGAGATCATGGACAAGTTGATTCGAGGCGAGATGATAAGTCACCTCGCTATAGATGACGAGGGATGGCTAAGACACGATGAGAAAAAGAAGGTTCTTGAAGATGCACATCACTCGAGGAGGTGGCCGAGTTTGTCCCAAGGTGCATGTTGTGCCAACAGATTAAGGCCGAGTCATAAAAAGCCCGGTGGGCTATTACATCCATTGGAGGTCCCCGCAATGGAAGTAGTAAAGCGTCATGAAGGATTTCATGAATGGACTGCCTAGATCAAGAAAAGGGAATAAGAGCATGTGGGTCATAGTAGGTAGACTCACGAAGAGTGCTCATTTCACTCCGGTAAAGAGCGAAAGGACTGCATCATAGCTAGCGACAGTTTACTTTCAAGAAATAAAGCGGTTGCACGAGGTTCCCTAAAGTATAGTTAGTAACCATGACTCAATCTCCACCAGCCAGTTTTGGAATAGTCAACGGGAAGTCATGGGAAAGCGACTGAATCTAAGTACAGCCTATCATTCGCAGGCGGATGGTTCATTTCGTTCAAGCATGAGTTATAGAAAATCACGTTGGTAAGAGCAATTAGCAACGAGGATTGGTATTTCCAAGAAAAGTTCTGCTGCGTGGAATACTTTATGGTAAGTAAACGAGATCCAGGATTCACTAGTGAGTTTTGGAGAGCTTGCATGAAACCATGAGGTCATAGTTATGTTTAAGCCAAGAATGATAGAAGAGTAAGTGAAAAAGGAAGACGAGAGGCGACAATGAAATGGGTTCCAACTCATATTTGGAAATAAGAGTTATGAAGCTAAGAAATCATGAGGTAAAAGATGGTCAAAGCACAGTGGAGTTAAACTCAAGGAAATGTGACTTAGAAGATTGAAAGCTGGATACGCGCATCATATCCTTTTTATTATGAGTATATCCTTGATCCTTGTTTTCCTGTGGAACTTACTCGCATGTTATCTTTTACGTATATCCTCTCGGTCCCATTCTCGGTCCTATTTCTGTCGGGAGGTATGACTTATTGGTTAGTAATACATGTCAGGGTTTGAAGGGGTCCGTTAGGTTGACTAAACCTTTTGGGCTTTTGTAGAATATGGGTTGGGTTAGGAAGGGATTTCTTGTAATCCAAAAGGAGTATATCTTGCTTATCATCCCGATCTCTTTGTAGCATATCTTTCTTTTGCTATCTATATCGTGTTAATCTTGTCATGAGAACCTTAGGTAGAAACCCTTTGGATGAAACATGTGTTTGAAACATGTTATGCTTGATGGTTGCAAGTGGTTGCAAGTGTTTGCAAGTGGTTACTCGTGGATGCATTATGCACGTTAGGCACTAGATCGGCTCACACACTCCTCATATTGCATATGCATGAGTGTTTATGCGTATTCATGGATGAAAATTTTTGTGTTATCACATGGATGTTGCATATGGATGTATGTTATGTGCACACATATAGATGTTATACATTATGTTAGGAATTGCATACATATGGATTCATTTCACTAACATAATTTGCATTGATGATATTTGCATTAGATAAGTACATATACACACACCTTTGCATATGTTCATACAACATTTAGAATCTTGTAAGGACAATGATTGCTCGTGGATGATGTTTTGAGTAGATGGATGTTGGATGGTAGGATATGTTCTTCCTAACTTGAAGATTTCGGGGACGAAATCCTTTAAGGGGGGAGAATGTAACAACCCGTATTTTCAATAACCTGTTATAACGTAAATCGAGGCAGAATTTAATTTATAAATCTGAATCAAGGTAAACGGAATATGCCATTGCGTTCGCCTCGGAAAAATACGCGAAATAGAATCCGAGTTTTCGAAAATCGGAGTCCGTATGACCCGATTAAGGCCCAACTAAGTTTTCAGAAAAATTCAAAGTAAAAAAAACAGATTTCAAATTCAAGTTTGAATTTGGAAATTAGGTCAGATTGGGCCAGGCGGGAAAATTCCCGCTAGAGCACCCAAGTCGACAGCCCTGTCGACTTGGGAGTCGACTTGGTTGGACCCAAGTCGACAGCCCTGTCGACTTGGCTGTTGACTTGGCTCAGCCGGGCAGTTTTGCCTGGTGCACCATTTTGGGATTGTGTTGAGTTTGGGGGCCAGATTCGATTTTGAGGGCTGAGATTGGAACTAGGGTTTAATCCTAAGGCTAGAACTAATCCTAATCTCTATAAATAAGACCCTAACCTAACCCTAAATCATCATTATTCATTCAAGTAACTAAACTATGGCAAAATCAATCCTCTCATGGCCTCCACTCTCTTCATAAAATTCCTAAGTAAATTTCTATGAGAGATTTTCCATGCATACAAGTGTTTTCAAGCTTGTATGAGTGTCATTAGCTTGCATTCAAGTCAAGTTTCCATATTTACATCATAAAGCAAGAGTTTTGATCATTTTGGCTCAAGGGTTTTTCTATTAGAGCTTGCATTTTGGGTTTATTTGATTGCTTAAGGGCTTTGTCATATTTTTGTGTCTTCATAAGCATTGTAAGCCCTTTTCTACTTTCATATTTAAACTCTAAAGTTAATGAATGATGCAAGTGTGTTTGATCATTATGTATGCAAGTTTGCCATGTTATGATATGCAAGTTTACCATGTTATGATATGCAAGTTTATCATGTTATGTTATGCAAGTATGCCATGCTATGATATGCAAGTTCATCATGTTATGTTATGCAAGTTTGCCATGTTATGATATGCAAGTTCATCATGTTATGTTATGCAAGTTTGCTATGTTATGATATGCAAGTTCATCATGTTATGTTATGCAAGTTTGCTATGTTATGATATGCAAGTTTGCCATATGATATGCAAGTTATGTTATGCAAGTTTGGGTTGATCATTTTGTTCATGTTATCATGTTATGCAAGCTTACCTTGAGTATATGAACATAAAGCTTCAAGCTTTATGCTAAAGGTTGCATTTTGGCAACATGTAAGTTATCATATCTCTTATGATAACTTGCATGTGAGGTTAAATGCGAACTTATGGCCATTTCTACATGTCATTTATCACCATGTATCACCAGTATGCTAAGTTTGGTTTTATGCATGCTTTTGAGGCCTAAAAATGTAATATGCAAGTATATGAACATATGTACATTTCATATGCTACCATGTTAAACTTGTGGCTTCAACCCTTTGTGTCATGATTATGCCAAGTTCCCTCTTTCTATCCTTTATGCGCTATTGCGATATGTAAGCGATGGGATTGCGTTTGGGGTTGGGTAAACTTAAAAGACATAAAAACGTAAGATTGGGAATTTACCTATTAAGTTAGGTCTACCCATTGGGAATTTACCTATTAAGTTAGGTCTACCCAAATTCTTGAAAACTTGTAACATGTTTTGGAAACATGATGGACATGACACTTAGAAAATATAAGTGTGACCAACTCGAGGTTGGGTTGAGTTTGTAGCGTAAAACTACCCGGAACCGACCGGCTTAACTAGTTGCTACAAACAATAGGACCCAATGTGAGAAGTTGGTCATGTTGTACCTTAAACCCGAGGTTAGACCAAGTTGGGGTGTAAAGCTACCCGGACCCGCCCGGCTTAACTAGTAACCACAACAAGGTCTAATGTGAGAGGTTAAGGCACATTAAATTAATTAATGCCTCGTGATTAGGGTTAAGTCATGGTCCACTTAATACTTAACCAATTTGGGCTTGGTAGATTAATCAGGGTTAAGTCGTGAACTCATCGTTACACTTAACCAAGTTAATCCATGATTAGCAAGAGGGTTAAACCGTACTTAACCCACTAGAAAATCCTAGCAATGGGGGTCCACTCCAGCAGTAATCCCAAGTTCGTATCATTATGGCCCTAGGGTCTAGGCTAGGGTGGGGGCACAATTACTGGACTTGAGGTAAGAGACCAAAAACGACGACAGAAGGGTACGCCGGTGTAGTTCCGGGCGGACTATGGTCGTGCACATAGTCCGAAGCCGCGGAAAACATGCATGGGTACCAGTAGATCGAGACTGTGCACTTATGTTTATGGTGTCCAGGGGTTGACACCCTAGGGCTTGATACACCCGACGGGAGACCCTGCACAGTCTGACTACAATTATGTTTGGGCCGCATTGACACCAACACGTGACGAGTTAGGCTTATAGGGAGCCGATCGACTAGACTGTTTGGTTGGACCGCGTATTAGGGTCACTTCATGTTATTGGGCCAAAGCTTGGGCCAAGGGATCAATACTTGTTCATTCAAGTCATGTTAGTTTGCTAGTACACCTGTGGTGCAAAAACCTTAAACCTGATTATGCGATGACACCTTTATCTACCTTGTTAGTTAATCATCATGCTAGTATGTTGTTATCCTTATGTTCATCCCTGCTTCTCATGCCAGTTAACTTTATCAGTTTACATTGATTGTAGTAGGGCTTACTCAGTCTTTTTGACTGGCCTGTTTTTCTTTCGCCTCTTTTCTTCCGTTCCCTCCCCCCCCCCCCCCCCACCCCAGGTTCTCAGGGTGGGAATATTGGAGCTTAGCTTGGATTTCTGATCGCTTGCTTGTGGGATTTAGCTCATGTACGGTTGGACATGAAGCTAGCTATGGTTATCACTTATTTTGGGGATAGTACTTATGTATTTCAGTTTTTCAGTTGATGTTGTTTTTATCTAGACTTGTTTACTTGGAAAGTTGACATTATGTTGTACCAGACTTGTTTTGAAATGGTTTGAAATCTTCCGCTGTTTTATCTATGTTATTTACTCTGTTTACATATATACATATGTTCTTGTTCTGCCTTGATATATCATTATGCATGTTTACCTGATTCAAACGCCCCTCCAAAGTCAGAGTGCTTGCAAGAGACACCCTGGCGGAGGTGGGGTGTTACAAAGGGAAAACTCTATCCATCGGTTTGCGTTGCATTGTGTGATGGGAGCTGAGTCTTATAATAGCTTCATTTTTCAAAAAGCATTGCGTTGTTTTATGTTTAAACTAGTATTCATGTAAAGTAAACCTGTTCCATGACATGCGACGTGGTATGGTGATTTACCTTATTTTAAAATAAAGTTAATGACTGTTTTAGTTCTCACACCAGTCCCATGACTGACTCAGAGTTTATTGTTTCTACCTAAACTCTGGGTGCTAGTATTTTCCACACGAGCAGCTAGTAGTTTTGGTTTTCGCAGATATTTCTTTTCACATGATCCTGGATTACAGCTGGAGCTATATTCAGAAAGTTTTGTATTCGTTTATTTCTTTCAGTTGTGTTAATTGACGTATTTCCATTGTACATTTTATTTATATATTTTATATTTATGTATTTTAATATCTGATATTTATTTTTCAGCTTTATATTATTTATTTGAACTCTGATATTCTTGTACTCTGATGTAAATTATTGTAATAGAAATGAAATGATCTCGTGTTTATGTTCTGATGAGTCATGTTCTCAAAGCAATCCGGGCTCCTCCGTCTCTTCGGAGGCTGGGTGAGTCTGGGTCGTCTCAGCATTGTTTAGGAGGAGTTCACTGTTTGGGGAGAATGAAAAGGCATAACTTTCGATACCCACCATTCATGGTAATTTGTTGATTTAATTACAGTTGCAGGCCATTTGTGGTCTAACTAGAATCAAAATAAATGTTCTGGAATTCTACTTTCCAATTTTGATCTTTAACACATACAATTTCCTATTCAAAGTACTTATTAACCTATAATTTTTCAATGGTTTATGCTGACTGTTATAGCTGTTGTTTATGTAATATGAATTTGTTCAACTCATAATAAGCAGATAAGGTTCAGTTGTAGTTTAGCTGCAAAATTTTCCAACATCTACAGCTGCTGCTACATTCAAAAATCGTAACTTTGGTTAAATGTGGTGATATTTTATATTTATTCACTCTTATCTATAGAAACAAAGTTACTTGAATAAATCCTATTTTGTTTCTGAATAAAACTGTTGTGTTTCTTCTTGATTGCACGCATATTGCAAGAGTTTTCTGGCAACTGAGCTATCAATATAAAGGTGTCATGCAATTGATTGAAATTTTGAAATGGTATTGGGCTTCTCCCTTAAATTTGCAGCAAACTAGAATTTTGTTTCTACTTTCTTTTTTATTCTTCGTAGTCTTGTTATGTTACAGGTCAATCAACATGTGATCAACAACTCCCTCTTTCTTTTTGCATGCACATAGTATTTTAGTTCACAATTTTTTTTTATGGGAATGGGCTATGCGTCAAAGAATCTACTCAGTTGGTCTTTTACTACACCCAAAGAGGAAAATAAATTTGCATGATGCAAGACAAATGATGCTCGGGTCATATCTTTTACTTTGGAAAGGGTTATTATGGACAATTCTTTTATTCTAATACAGGTTAAAAAATTGTAGTGCATGATTACTTGAAGTGCATCAACATTCTGTTGGTCTATTTAAACTAGAGCTTGACAACATCGATTACAACTTATATATGTGGAAGTAATCTTCTAATTTCATTGGTCTAATTGTTTGATTTATAGTACGTTGACTTGAAGATTGTTTTCATTACTGTTGTTGGACAGCTCAATAAGTTGTTTATGCACACATGCCTGAAACATTTAGTAATTGAGGTTTAGCTCATAAAACCAATTTTTCGATGACTTTTGTTGAAACTAAACATCTTGATGATTGTAATATTTTTTTTAAAATAATTGTTTTCGTATTGAATACTTGTGACGGCCCGCCCCGCACTAGCCGGTATTTCCTCCGAAAGTGCGTTGTACACTTGCCCAGCTATAATGGGACGGTCGTAAAAAGAAAATAAAGAAGACGAAGAATCTATAGTATGTCTCACAGCGCATGGAATAAAATATAATAACAACATAAACTTGACACAAAACAGGCGAGACAGTGCATAAGCTGAAAACTAAATCATCATAGCAGCGGAAATCCAAAATACATCTTATGTTCCACATCATCTTTATTTCAACTTTTCAAACTGTCTCTAAAGCAAAACAAAGGAAAAGGATACACTACTAATGCCCAAAGTAGTGACCACCAATGATACAGGGAGAATATATGTAGATATCATACGTAGGAGCCTCCTACTCGCCTCCGGTACAGCTACTCGTGCATACCGCCTAACATGTCTCGTGTAAGCACCCAGAGTAATAAGAAGAAAAATAAAACTCTGGGTCAGACAATAGTCTGGTATAAGTGGTAGTGAGCATAAATAGAACAATAACGGGTATACTAAACCATACCTGAACCTAGACCTGCAACCAAAGAGTTAGCACAATATACCGTACAATACTCTAAGGTGCCACTAACATATGGTGTAAAGAATACGGGGGAGGGGGTGTGTGCATGTCATAGTGATGGAAAACAATCAAGCATAGCAACCATCCTCATATCTCTCACTCAGTGCTTAAAGCATACGATATCCACCACTTTGATCATGCATTCCTTTGTTATGATCACTCTGCCCTATGGGGCATAATGACACCACTGCACTGATCCATAGCCATTAATCCTTTGCTATGTCCACTCTGCCCCATGGATTCATAACAACCCCACTGCACTGGCTCATAGCCATGCTACAATCACTTTTTCCCTCAAGTCATGATGACTCTACTGCACTGATATGTAGCCTAACATTCGTCTTCCGGTGGTGAATAAAAGTTATGGACGTCGACAACTCCTTAGCACACGTCCCGCAGCAGAGCCTAATCATGAAGTTAACTCGTTGGTTCCCTACTGGATCCTGAGTATAACCTCTTATTTGGACTTCCTTTTCATCTCGGGTTTTGGTCAAATTGGAGTTGGTCTTCAGAAAAGTCATCGCATAGTAGTAGTGGAGGTCCAAACCCAGTTTGGTTCGGCCTATACGGTTCGGCACGTGATGCTCAAGCTTTCCATTCGGTTCAGCTAGATTCTCTTCCCTCGGTTCAGTTCGGGTTCATCTCCTCCATGCGGTTTGGTTCGGCTTCTCACATGTGGCTTGGTCCGGTGCTCCTGAAGCAGTTCGGTTTGGTGCTTGCAATCCTGATCCGGTTCGGTTTGTACCCATCATTTCCGATCCAATCCCCTCGCCCTCGCTTCCGATCCGAACCCAACTACAACTCTATGCAAGTGGCCTTCCTTCTTGCCAAGCTTCCTTTGTGCCAGATTCCAGTCTGGTTCGGATTTCCTTGCCCGGTCCTCCATTTCCGATCCGAGCCCCTAACCCGATCCGATCTGAAACCCTGCACCATTTTCCTGCAACTTTTCCAACGAGCTACTTTACGCCATATGACGGCGTTTTGGACCATTCTAACTCTTCTAATCAATCACAAAGCATACCATACAGTCATAGCAATATGTATAATCGACCACAAACATCAAAACAACAATCTAACATGGTAAAATAGATCAAACACGCCCAAAACCCATGTTTTCCCCTTAATCATGCTTGTGCATAACTAATGATAGGATTAGCAAAACTTAACCAAATTAACCCAAGTTTCTAACAGAGGTCTAAAACAATATTTCAAATTTTATAAATATTTTTCCATAATTTTAACAAGCATAAATTCGCTAATTAACACTAATCAACCTTAATTAGCCATAATTAGTGTAAAAGCAAGCTAATCACTCACCTTAGCCACAAACAAAACACAAAATCTGAAATCACCACTGATTTGGCGTGAATACCAATGCAATGCAGCAGCTCCAACCTTGATTTGGTGCTCTTTCTCCTTGATTTGATGTTTCTAAGCTAAATCTTCAATTAGAAAGTGATTTGGAGGTGTTTTAGAGGTTGGAGGTCATTGTTAGGGTTTCTAAGAGGTAAGTGGCGGCTAGAAAACCGAAATGAAATGAAAACCTAACTCATTTCAGCCTCCCCATAACCCAATCCCGAAATGGGTCATGGGCCCATTTGCTAACCACCCTATTTAGCCCGGTTAAGCAGTTTTTCACCTTCCAAACCTTATTTCAGCCATATCTCCCAAACAATAAGTCCTTTTTTCACATGTGACCACTCTACGGAAAGGTAAACCATCATTCGAATCCAATGAAAGCAGTTTCAAGTCAAATTCCTTTCTAATCAAAAGTTATGGATGAAACAAGATCAGCTAGGGGCAAAACGATCATTTAAAAATCGGCAAAAATCATGAACATGGGAAATGACCCCAATAGTCATCCCCCAACGCTACACGACCATACGACTTTATATGAGAAAGAAATAAATATTCTACGATCCTTCGATGCGTAGAATGCGGGTCGTTACATTCTCCCCCTTAAGAAATTTCGCCCCCGAAATTCCCTAATCAAAACACACATAGAGTCAAGCATGCCTACCAATCATTTGCAAACAATCAAACATGCAAAGAAAGCAAAACAAGTCCATCCTAGCATGCGGAATAACTAAATCGCACAGAAAATCTTACCAGGAAAAAAGTTCCGGATACGTCTTCCTAATGCTCTCCTCTGTCTCCCAAATACAGCCATTCTCGTTCTCGCCCAACTGAACCTTGACTAGATTCACCGCCTTCCTTCGAAGTTGCTTCGTGTCGTACTCGACAATACGAATCGGCTTGCGGCTCCCAACTGCCCCATGTTCTACTTCGAAGTCATCTAACTGATCAGGTGAAATAGTCATATCTGGGTCATGCAAGAACTTCCTTAGTTGGGAAACATGAAATACATTGTGAACTCCCGCCATCTTGTCTGGTAATTGAACTCTATACGCCAGATTCCCAACTTGCTCGAGAACTGGGAATGGACCAACAAATCTTGGTGCTAACTTGCCTCTCCTACCAAATCGAATCACACTTTTTAACGGAGAAATCTTGACAAACACCAAGTCGCCAACGAAGAATTTTCAAATCTCTTCTCCTATTATCAGCATAACTCTTAGGTCTGTCTTGAGCAGCTTTCATTCACTATTGGATAATCTTGATCTTGTCTGAAATTTCTCTTAACACATCTGGTCCAAGCACAAGCTTTTCACTGGTCTCTATCCAACATGATGGTGAGTTGCACAATCTTCCGTACAAAGCTTCAAATGGAGCCATTCCAATACTGGTCTGATAACTATTATTATACGCGAACTCCACCAGATGCAAATGGTCATCCCATGATCCACCAAAATCCAATATACAAGCTCTCAAGAGATCTTCCAATATACGATTCGCCCTATCTGTCTGACCATCAGTTTGAGGATGATACGTGGTACTAAGATGTAATTCTGATCCTAGAGCCTCTTGTAAGCTCTTCCAAAACCCACAAGTAAACAATGGGTCTCGGTCACTCACAATGCCTTTGGGTACTCCATGAAATCTCACTACCCACTTCATATACAGTTCTGCCAACTTAGTTGTTGTTCTATTCGTCTTGACAGGTATAAACCTTACGCTCTTGGTCAATCGATCCACAATTACTCAAATGCTATCATGTCCCGATCTAGTCCTTGGTAAACAATCAATGAAATCCATTGAGACTTGCTCCCATTTCCATTCGGAAATTTCTAATGGTTGTAACAAACCACTAGGCTTCTTTTGCTCGGCTTTAACTAGCTTACAATTCATGCACTTGGGTATAAACTTCCCAACATCTCTTTTCATTCCTTCCCAGTAGTAAGTCTGCTTCATGTCTCGATACATTTTGTTACACCGGGATGTATAGTTAGTTTCAAGTGATGACATTCTTCAAGCACTTCATCCCTCAAACCATTGACATTGGGTACTACTAGTCTTCCATTCTTTTGAAGCCATCCTTCTCGATTAAGCCCATACTTGTTCATCTCCTCACTATCAGTACCCATCTCTAACTTGGAGATGACTTCCAATAAGTTAGAATCGTCCCTCTGACATGAACCAATCCGCTCAATCAAAGTGGGTCTGATCGTCAAACTTGCCAACATCTCTGGATCCAATTCGCACTTTGGTCTGAAATCGTAACCCGCGATATACTCCAGTTGCTTCCATTCAAGAAACATAGCCCCTAAGCTGGCATGTCTCCTACTCAAGGCATCAGCTACCGCATTTCCCTTTCCTGGTGTGTATGCGATATCAAAATCATAGGAAGCCAAGAATTCTAGCCATCTCTGCTGACGGAGATTTAGGTCCTTCTGAGAGAAAAGATACTTTAACGATTATGATCGGTAAACAACTCGAATCTTTCTCCTAAGAGATAATGTCATCACATCTTCAGCACAAATACGATCGCTGTCAATTCCAAATCATGGGTAAGATATCTTTTCTCATGCGGTTTCAGTTGTCGACTAACATAAGCTACAACCCTACCTCTTTGCATAAATACAGCACCTAGTCCAGTGCCACAGGCATCCGTGTATACCGTCATCTCTTCATTCCCTTTAGGAATGACTAACACTGGCGCATATGTCAACTTCACCTTTAGACTCTTGAATGCATTTTCACACCTTCCGTCCCAGAGGAAATCTTGATTCTTCTTGGTCAACTGAGTTAACGGTGCCGCTATCTTGGAGAAGTCCTGGATGAACTTACGATTATATCCGGCTAACCCCAAGAAACTTCTTACGTCTGTTGCATTCTTGGGCGTAGAACAATCCTATACCGTAGCCACCTTCGCAGGGTCCACGGCAATACCATTCTATGAAACAACATGGCCCAAGAATCTCACTTCCCTCCTCCAGAAGTGACACTTAGAGAATTTTGCTTTCAATTGGTGTTTTCTCAACACCTCCATCACTATCCTCAAATGTTCCTTATGGTCTTCCTCTGTCCTCGAGTAAACGAGGATATCGTCCCCAAACACAAGAACAAACTTGTTCAATTGATCCCTGAATACCATATTTACAAGATCCACGAAGTATATTGGTGCATTGGTCAACCCGAATGGCATGACCAACCACTCATAGAATCCAGACAGCGTTCCAAATGCACTCTCAGCTGCTACTCGGAGCTGATGAAATCCTATCACGAGGTCCAACTGGGAAAACACTCTAGCTCGTTCCATTTAATCAAACAAATCATCTATCAGTGGAAGAGGATACTTATTCTTCCTTCTCACTTTTTTCAACTCGCGATAGTCCACACACAAACGAAGGGAACCATCTACCTTAGTGGCAAACACAACTGGTGCTCCCCACTCGAAAACACTTCTTCTAATAAATCCTCTACAAAAGATCGCGTACTTGCACCCCGAGCTCTCGCTACTCCCTTGGTGCCATACGACGAAGTGACATCACTATAGGTCTAGCATCTTTCACTAAATCAGTTCGAAACTCAATCTCTTGGTGTGGTGGCAGTCCGGTCACTTCCTCGAAGATGTCCGGATACTGGCCAGCAATGGGAACTCCTGCTAACTTATCATGTGGGATGTCGAGGGAATTTAGAAAACTAGCCATCACCTCATCATTAGGTAGGCCACCGAACACTACCCTCCGCCCATCATCCGCCCTAATAGTCATCAAAAATCCCTCACGGTTTACCAACACCCCGTATCTTTGGAGCCAATCGACTCCCAATATAATGCCATACCCAGTAAAGCCCAAAACAAAGCAATCACAAACAAGCATACATCCATGACTCGATAAGACAAAATTACGACAAATCATGCTAAGGTTAGTCGAACCACCAATCGGGTTCGTCACTACTAAAGGTCTATCGACTATCTCGGTTCCTATCAAACAATACTCGAACAGGTACATCATAAATAGAAAGCATACCTTGAATGACGACATTCTTTTCTTTCTCTGCCGTAGTGGGGAATTCGACGAAGAAGGAACAGCACTGCAACATCTCGTATTTTTACGGTCGAATAATTAATTAATTTAATTATTTAAAATATGGTTTAGTAATTTAAAATGGTTTAAATCAAAACACAAACACTGCAACGTCTCAACTCCTCTACTGAAAAACAATCCGCCGTCATTCTTGCTCAAAACACAAACTCGTGAGCTATGAAAATCAAAAGAAAATTAAACAAAATTCTATAAATCCAAATTTATGTATGTATGGGCTGCTGCTGGGTTCCTCTTTAATACAACATAAGTATTTTGAGGCTCGACCCCATTACTGTATGTTGGTTGCAAATCGCATGCCCTAGGGTTAAGAGAATCCTCGAATCAAAGCAATGATTCACCAAATTGAGGTTTGTTTTGGGTTTATGATGCAAAACCAAGTTAGTAGGAGGAGTTTGAAGATTTTTTGAAAACAAAAGCGTCAATGTTGTCCTGTAGCAGTGCGTGACGGGATTCCATCGCCTTTGAGATGGTGAGCTCGAGCATGATGAAAATGGTATGAAGAAGAAGAGGGGTTGAAGAGAAATAACATGGCATTGTTAGTTTGATTTTTAGTGGAGCTAAGGAGGAGAATGGGTGGCAAGAAGAAGGCGCAATGTCTTGGAAACAGCATCGTCGATCTTAGAAGTGGAAGAAGATTGAGGTCGTCGGCTTCCAGAGAGGGATGGTGGGTCGGGTATTAAAGTATTGGCCCAAATTGTTAATCATTTGGTGGGTATTAGTGAATGAGAAGTCTTATTCGTGAATAGCTATAGGGAGTGTAAAATACCAGAGCATTAGGTTTTTGGTTTCAACAGAGAGGAAGAAGTGTGCGTATAGATCGGTTACTATGGAAGTTCGGCTGAATCAAATGGTAAAGGCCCATGTAAATTATTTATTTAACACTTCAAGTTTAATTTAATTTGTATATTAAACTGTTAACGCAATAATTACCTCATACGAACTCAGTTTTTCGAACCGCTTGACACATTGGGATCATGTGGACGGTGGCTACAAAATGGAACTGACTGGGAGTGAACTGGGGCACGTTACAATTTATGGCGAAATAAATTGTTTGATCAGAATCAACTGATGCAAATCATTATTTAACGGTTAACGCGTAAAGTGAGTAAAACTCACTAATTCTATTAGTTTATATTTCTTTAATTATAATCTAGTAATTATAAATGCTGATTGACTGCTGTGTGATGACTGTTTGGTTGAATTTCTTATGTATTGGTTGAAATTTTAGATAATGATATATATATAAATCGTAAATCGGATGTTGATTCTATTTCTCAGAAAATTTTATATTCGTGTTGTTTAACATCTGTGATGCAGGGAAACAGGTTGGAGGAACCCAACTGGGTTCCTCAATATTTATAATATTGTTTTGTTCATATATTGTGTTATATGATGTGATGTATAATCTGTGATTGATTATAGTGACAATGGTCTGGTTATTTGGTAATGTTCAATACCTGAAGAAATATTGAAATCAAATATTATATAAAATCGAAGGATTTTATATAAAAGGAAGATTTCAAACTGTGCATTTAAATAGAATAAATATAAGAAAATTTTCAATGTTATATTGAAAAAGAAATATTTGTAAAATCAAAAGATTTTATAAAAGAAATATTTATTTAGAAAATAATGAGAAAGAGTTAAAGAAATATTTATTTGGGAAATAAATAGAATCGAAAAGGGAATATTTGTAAAACATTTACAAATAGATTATAAATGGAAATTATTTATTTATGAAATAAATAGAGTTATAAAAAGGGAATTTATAAAAGAAATTATTTATAAAATCAAAGTATTTTATAAAAGGAATATTTATAAAATCAAAGAATTTTATAAAATGATTATTTACTTAGAAAGTAAATTGAAGTGTAAAAGATATTTACTTAGAAAGTAAATATAATTAAAAAGAATTATTTATTCAGAAAATAAATAGAATAATTATAAAAGGGAATATTTATGGAATAAATAAAATGATTAAAGGGAAATATTAGTTATGGATTTAAAGAAGATGATTAAATAGAATCGGTTTAACAGATAACTTGAGAAGTTTAATTTATGAATAATGTTTTATAAATTAAATAAAAATATTTATCATTGGATAAATGGAATATATAAGTCAGAACTTATATAAAGATGAAGAATCGATTTTAACATCGATATTTGAAATTGAATACGGACGAAGAGTGAATCGAATATTTCTTATTCGAAAAGGAGTTAGTTGATAGGAGTTAATCAAATAGGGTTAATTGTTAGAGTTAATTGATTAGACTTAATTGATTAGAGTTAATTGAATAGAGTTAGTCGAGTATTGGTTAATCAAAGAAAGGAATTAGCGAATATAGTTATTCAGGATGAGTTGCCATTTCGTACGACCGCTAGCGTAATTCGCAGGGCTGCAGACAGCCTACGGCCGTCGGATGTTTCCTGAGGGAATCTGGCGTAACCATTGTGATCGCTGCGATCTAGAGTCAAGCGAATGGAGTTAATCGAATATTAGCTATTCGAAATAAAGTTAAAACAGACATAGTTATTCGAATATAAGTTAATCGAATATTAGTTATTCGATAGGAGTTAATCAAGTAGAGTTAAATAAGTCGAGTTAATTAAATTAAGTTGGTCAAGATGAGTTAATCAAACCGAGTTAATCTAGATGAGTTAATCAAATCGAGTTAATCCAAAGGAGTTAATCCAAAGGAGTTAGTCGAATACTAGTTATTCGAATAGAGTTAAAGGAGTTTCGAATATAGTTTATTCGAAAAGAGTTAAAGGAAAGTAGAGAATCGATTGTAGTTAATCGAAAGGAGTTATCAATTTATAGTTTTAATCGAAAGGAGTTATCGTTTAGTTCAATTGAATGGAGTTAATCGAATTTAGTTATTCGAAAGGAGTTAATCGAATTTAGTTTTTTGAAAGGAGTTAATCGGATTTAGTTATTCGAAGTGAGTCAATCGAATATTAGTTATTCAAAGAGAGTTAATCGTCGAATTCGATTATATCTAATTAGGGAAAGTACTTATACTTTCCGGTGTTTAAATCAAGATTTATTTATTTATAAATTAGGTGTTTATTTATTTATTCAAATTAAAGAATAAAAGTTATATTGGAAGTTAAATATTTCGAACGTAGGGATTAAAACGTCATCGTTATAACCAATGTTTTTATAAAAGAATTAAATTCGTAAACAGAATCCGAGAGTTACGTAAGGAAGTTTGTTAAAGGTTTAAAAGATAAACTTTGTCTATTCCGAAGTTAAAACGTTGTTCAGTTAAGGTCTGAGAGGTAATTATACCCCAACTTGATTGACTTCCTTCTTAACTAAGGAATGGCTAAGGTTTGATAGTAAAGGATGGTTAAGTGAATTTAGTTAATGAGTGAAGTGGTTTGAGTTGGCATGCCGATGTTTGATTTAAACATCAGTTTAAATCCAGTGAAGGGGTTTTGGAAATGTTTTCCAAATAAGAATCAGAAATGTTTTCTGATAAGGGAAATCAAGAATTTAGAATATATGGAAAGAAGAGATAAGTAAATTAATAAATTAAAGAGATAAATGTTAAATGATGATTGATCGATATAATTTCCATTTGGAAATAATATCGTTGTTTGCACACGAGTTTTCTTTTTATAGTTAAATCATAGACTATCAAAGTTTTGACCATTTTTCCGTCGTCAATACGGAGAGACCGGTTGGGTTATTATCCGAGAACCACTCTATATGGGCCGTTAGCGTTTCGAATCGAATAGATCGAAGACAAATTGAAGACGGAGTTATGCAAGGGCTATCCTGCTTACAGAATAGTGCCTTCAGTTTGTCCAGTCCCAGGATAACTTGAATGGATGAATGTTTGACAGAGTATATCTGGTAGATCACGTAAGTTGATCGTTTCAAACGTATTTGCGTTGGTGGCGGAGGAATTCGTTTCTCATAGCTTATACCTGTGGTATTTTTAGGGAAATCAATTTGTGATTTGACAGGTATGATGATGTGGCATTCAAAGTGAATAAAGGGGTGATCTGTTAAAAGATACATTATGACCACGAGCCTCATCAACTGGGAAATGACAGAAATAAGGCAGCATGGCTAAGTGTGTCGCACCCAAGTATAGTATATTGTCACCATCTAGTGAATATTCATATTTGTTACTTCTTTCAATTCTGTATCTCCCGGGAATGGTTATGTTGGTTTACCAACTGTAAGGTGACAATATATTCGATACACTAAAGCGAATTGAGTGGTCAGCCAAGTGTGGCCGAGTTACATGATGTTCTTGTTGAACTCTAGTGTATCGCTTCTAGAGTACACTGATCGGAAGGTGGATCCATACCTTGTCATAGCTGGAAATCCATTATCCGATAAGCGCTCGCGATTTTGATTGTATACTATGTATGTGGAACGTGAGATGAAAGCGTTTCTGCTAGATGATTATTATATTGTGGTTGATAGACATTATTATAATATCAATGAGTTTTGATATAAAGATTATTTTGGATTCTCATAAGGGAAAATTCCGTTCCGTTATACGGCGTGGTCTTATGAGATGTCGTTTAATTGCTCAAATTGTTTTAAACTGTTTTACTCACACCAGTCCCATGACTGACCTAGAGTTTATTTTGTTTGTTTTCCCTAAACTCTTGGGTGGCCAATTTTGTATGGGCAGTCAAGTAGTCGGGATTTACAAATACTTGAAGAGCTGGAGCATGAGGCTTCAAGATTATAGCTATTGTTTTTTTCGCTGTGTTGTAAGTGTTGTACCTTGATAATGTTGTGGTATACATATACAAGTTCTATTTCAAAGTTATGTTATATTTTATTCGTTCCACTGTGAGATTCGTGTTTACTCTGATTATGTGGTGTTGTTCTTCTTCTATTCTAAGTTTCTATCTTATCTATTCTCACCCTCTAACTTCTTTCATGGACTATCCGGTATTTTCCGACGCTTGGAGTGTCGATATTGATTTTATGTTGGTAACCAAGGTCGACAAAATCCCCAGGTCGTTACAGTGGTATCAGAGCTGAAGGTTAAGAATTTACCTTGGCTCTGTGGAGTGACTGAGTAGAGATGGGCTTAGTAATACCCTAGATTGAGTTTGAGTGTATATATATGAGCGTGTATTTGTTATTCAATATGAAATGGTTTTATATTGTGGAGATTTATTGGTTGAGTCGTTTATAAGTTCTAGTCAATCAGTTTGATCCACTGTATCGATAGGAGTTTCTGAACACTCGAATACGATGAACCGACGTGGTATGTTTTGAAAAGAGGTAAATGAAATAATTTTACCCGAATATATTTTGTTATAAAGAAAATATATATATTGGAAATATTATAATATATTGGATATATTGGTTGTTATTATAATCGAGTAAGATTATAAATTAAATGGTTATGTAAATAACCAAGCAAAATTCGTGTAAGTGTTATGAATTGAATTAAATCTGAAATTAAATCAGAATTTGGAATTTAATATTCCTAGAATTTGAAAAGGTGTTTGTAAATGGAATTGGATTAAATATATGAGAATTTTAAAATCCTGGGAGATTTTAATTTGTTTACAAGCATTGTAAAGGATATTTTGAAAGTGATTTCAAAATGAAGGTGTTTAAATAAGTTTTGAAATTGTTATAGTATTGAACTCACTTCGATAGCTGGGAAATAACCCTGATGATGAATTGCGACATCATTAGTGTTCATTTTCGAGTGGTAAGTGACGGATTACTACCAAAGGTTTTGTTTTGGAAATGTTTTGCGAAAACAAGTTGTTTGAATTTCGAAAAGGATTGTTTGATTTTTGAGAAACGCGAAGCTGTTTAAAACTCCAAAGGAGAGATTGATGAATTAAAAACAAGTTAAATAATACTTGTGAAAGCAAATTGGGATTAAAGTAAAGCCAATTAAGTGGTAACTGAAATTGAATTGAATTAGAATGATATCGAGAAAAATTGAATTTGTGAGATTCGAATTTGAAGTGTAATTTGATAATCAAGTTAAGAATTTGGAATCGAGAAGGAAACTCGAGTTTGAAATGATATTTGGCTTGGATATAAGCGAATGGTTGGGTAGGGGATAAAAGTGATTGGAAATAGATTGAGATAACATTGGTATATGTTGAATTGATAACAGGTGAAATTGATAAAGTCGATATGCCCGACAAAAAGGTACAAGTTTATATTTGGTATAAGCATCAGATTTATGAGCCGATTTGGCAAGCCGCTTGGCTGTTTGATTTTCTTTTGGGTTGGAGATGGCCCAAAGAGGAGAGTTGTGGTTGTACCGATTGAGCCGTACAAAGGAGGTGCTGGCGAAATTTTTGGAAAATTTCGGGTGTTAGAAAATTTTCAGAATTTTTGAAAATTTTAGTTTATCAGAATAAATTAATAATTTAATTGAAATTAAATTGGTTCAGTTGAAACTAAATTTAAGAAGTGAACAAATAAGTTCTAACCAATCAATAGGGTTTGTTTTCTAACTTGGCAATTTCGAGGACGAAATTATTTTAAGGGGGGAAGAATGTAACGTCCCGTATTTTTACGGTCGAATTAATTTATTTAATTATTCAAAATATGGTTTGGTAATTTAAAATGGTTTAAATTAAATAACTATTGAATATTTAATTAAAATCATAATTAAATAATATATTTAATTCTGAGATAATCAGAATTAGCTGAAATGGCAATATGGTATGAATTGGGAAAATTCAAAATATATAATTTAGTTTAAAACTGAATTACGATAACGAATATATATATAATTAATGATGGTTGAATGTATAAATTATAATATAATTATAATCGAGCTCGAAATGGCAGGCAGTTCGTAATTTGGCGATTTGAACTTTAAACGAATATATTTAACTCGGATTTCTGTGAAACAAGAAACGTTCAGAGCTAGTAAAGTATATTTTTCTAATGGAAGGGAAAAATCGGGATTTCGTCATGTAGATTTTGATTTATGTTCAAACCAAATTTTAGAAAAGTCTCTATGGAATTCCTTTGAAATTTATAAATATATATTTATATTATATAAGAATTTTTAATATAAATAGAATATCGATATAACCGGGAATTTTGAAATATCGAGTTATAAATCCAATGGGAGTTATACGGTATTCCACTATGAATATATACGATAATATTTATTTATAAATATTAAATTTAATTTTTTTAAATATATTTATATATTTAAAAGGGTTATTTAGAGCTTTAAAAATAGCCATTTTTGCAAACGACCTCAGAATTCGACGAAACTAATTTTGTTGGATCCGCAATGTTAAATTTTTGTTAGATGTCAAGTTTCGTGATTTTTAGAGTCAGAGTGTGGCCATACGAGATTTTAATGTGAAAAACAATCAGTATTTTGACGGTTAAAGATATGCTGTGTGAGCAAACGGAGTCGGAATTCGACGAAACCAGTTTCGTTGGGACCGTAATGTCGAACTGTAGCTACATGTCAATTTTCATGATTTTTGAATGTCATATGTGATCGTAGGGATTTTTAAGGATAAATACAGACAGCGTTCGTATAAAAAGGTGTAACAACCCGAATTTTTAAACAACGTGTTAAGACAAGAATCAAGGCAGAATTAAATGTTAAAATCTGAATCAGGGAAAACGGATTGCGCCATTGCGCTCGTCTCGGAAAAATATGCGAAATAGAGTCCGAAATTTAGTAAATCGGAGTCCGTATGACCGAGATATGGCCTCGCGAAGTTTCACGAAAAATTCAAATTCAAAACAGATTCAAAAATTTCAGAAAAGCAGGGTAGGCGGGAAAAATCCCGCCCAGACCAGGTCGACCAGGGAGTCGACCTGGGTGTCGACCTAGGTGGGACCAGGTCGACTGGGGAGTCGACCCCAGGGTCAACCTGGGGGTCGACCTGCCTGGACGGACCCAGGCAGCCTGGTGCACCTGTTTTGCTGTTTGGCTCGGTTTTGGAGGCTTGTGACGATTTTTGAGGGTTTGGATCTATCCTAGGGTTAATCTAATGGCCTAAACTACTCCTAATCTCTATAAAAAGACCCCTAAGCCTACCCTAAACCCTCACAAATCACTCATGCCACGAAGTGCTGCCCAAATGCCAAGTGATCATGGCCTCCATCTCCAACTCCAAGAGACTATGCATGCAAATCAGATCCGAATCAAAAGGTGCAAGCTTGCTACACCAAATCGAGGCCAAATCAACGTAGCTATGGCGATTTCATGATGGTTCTTCATCAAAGGAGCCACCTTTCTTCGTCACAACGATGCATACTCCTTCCCTAAGCCTCGCTATGTAAGTTCTAGCTACTTCGAGATGTTAACGGTAGTTTAATCATGGCATGGAATAAAATGTGGTTAAACATGAATGCTATAACCTATGCGAGCCTAGTTTGCTCCTTTAACATGAACATATGACTTTGGTTTATGTTTTAGCGACTAAACCATGCTATTCATGTTGCATTGGACTTATGGACATTCGAATATAGACATTCGAAAGGAGTTAATCGAATATGGTATTCGAAGTTAGTTAATCGAATATGGTATTCAAAGTTAGTTAATCGAATATGGTAATCAAAGTTAGTTAATCGAATATGGTATTCGAAGTTAGTTGATCGAATATGGTATTCGAAGATAGTTAATCGAATATGGTATTCGAAGTTAGTTAATCGAATATGGTATTCGAAAGGAGAAATCGAATATGGTATTCGAAGTTAGTTAATCGAATATAGACATTCGAAAGGAGATAATCGAATATGGTATTCGAAGTTAGTTAATCGAATATGGTATTTGAAGTTAGTTAATCGAATATGGTATTCGAAGATAGTTAATCGAATATGGTATTCGAAGTTAGTTAATCGAATATGGTATTCGAAAGGAGAAATCGAATATGGTATTCGAAGTTAGTTAATCGAATATAGACATTCGAAAGGAGATAATCGAATATGGTATTCGAAGTTAGTTAATCGAATATGGTAATCGAAGTTAGTTAATCGAATATGTCATTCAAAAGGGGTTAGTCGAGTCGTGTTAGTCAAATAGAGTTAACCAGTTAGAGTTAATCAGTTAGGGTTAATCAGTTAGAGTTAACTAGTAGAGTTAATCAGTTAGAGTCAACCACTAGAGTTAATCAAGTGTAGTTATTTGAGTTAGAGTTAGTCAAATATAGTTATTCAGGATAAGTGTCATTCAGCACGACCGCTAGCGTAATACGCAGGGCTGTAAATAGCCTAAGGCGGTCGGATGTTTCCTGAGGGAGTCAGGCGTAACCATTGTGATCGCTGCAATCTAGAGTCAAGCGAATGGAGTTTAATCGAATATTAGTTATTCGATAGGAGTTAATCAAGTTGATCGAGTTGAGAAATAAGCTAAGTTAAATAAGTTGAGTTGATCGGGTGGTTCGACCAAGTTAGTCGAGCCTAGTTAATCGAATCGAATTGGTCGAACCAAGTAAGTCGAGTTAGTCGAGTCAAGTTAAGTTAGTCGAGTTAAGTTCGGCGAGTTAAATTTATCGATGTTAGTTTCATCGAAAGGAGTTATCGGTGTTAGTTTCATCGAAAGGAGTTATCGATGTTAGTTTCATCGAAAGGAGTTATCGATGTTAGTTTCATCGAAGTGAGATTTTCAAATATGAGATATTTGAAAAGGAAGAGTTATCGAATATTAGTTATTCGAAGAGAAATTATCGAATATCGTTTATTCGAGAAGGAGTTAATCGAATATAGGTTATTAGAAGAAGAGTTAATCAAATAGAGATTTCTCGAAGAGAGTTAATCGGTAAATTCGATTATATCGAATTCGGGAAAGTACTTTTACTTTCCAGTGTTTAAATAGAGATTTATTTATTTATAAATAAATAAGTGTTAGGTTAATTATTCACTAATAAGAATAGAAGTTATAATTAAAGTTAGATAATTCAAAAGTAGGGATTATAACATTATCGTTATAACCAATGTTTTAAATATAGAAGTAGATTAGTAAAATTGGATCCGAGAAAGGCGTAAAGAAGTTGTCAAAGATTTAAAAGATAAACTTTGACCATTATGAAGTTATAACGTTGTTCAGTTAAGGTCTGAGAGGTAATTATACCCCAACTTGAGTGACTTCCTTCTTAACTAAGAAATGGTAAGGTTTGATCGTAAAGGAGTTTTGGAAATGTTTTCCAAACAAGAATCAGAAATGTTTTCTAAATACAGAAAACAAGGAATGGAAATGTTTCCAGTGTTGATAACATATACTTTCTAAATATAGAAAATAGCAAATTTTGAATATAGGGAAACAGGAGATGTAAAATGAACTAAAGAGATAAATGTTAAATGATGTTTGTTTGATAAAATTTCCATCAGGAAATAATATCATTGTTTGCACACTTGTTTTCTTTGATAGGTAAATCACCGACTATCGATGTTTTGACCATTTTAACGTTGTTAATATGGAGAGACCGGTTGGATTATTATCCATAGAACCACTCTGTATTGGCATAAGCATCGCGAATCATATATGCCAAAGATAATTGAAGACGGAGTAAAATGCAAGGACTATCCTGTCTACAGAATAGTGCCTTCGGTTTGTCCAGTCCCAGGAGAACTTGTATGGACGAAGGTCTGACAGAGTATATCCAATAGATCACGTAAGTTGATCTGTTCAAACGTATTCACATTTGGTGGCGGAGGAATTCGTTTCTCTTAGCTGTATACCCGTGTTATTTTTGGATAAGTCAATTTGTGATTTGGTGGGTATGACGATGTGACATTCTAAGTGAATGAGGATGACTTGTGTGGATGATTGTCTGACAAAGTATTTCCAGAAAGGTCACGTACCTTGATTTCCTCAACTGTACCAAGAGTGGAAGCGGAGAAGGAAACTTCTTTAAGCTAACACGTAATGTATTGTTGTAGACGTCAATTAGTGATTTTCGATGGATCTAACAATGTGGCATTCGAAGTGAATCTGATGTGATGATAAAGCGTAGCTTCTAGCCTTATCAACCAGTAAATGAAAGAAATCGGGCAGGTAGCATGGCTAAGTCGGTCGCACCGAAGTAGGGTGTATAATCACCTATCTAGAGAATATTCATTTGCTTCTTAAATCTATCAATGTTGTCCCATATATATACGGGAACGGTTGCTGATCCCAACCGTTGGTGATGTACATTCGATACACTCAAGCGAAATGAGTGGTTGGTCATGTGTGGCAGAGTTACAAGATGTTCTTGTTGAACTCCAGTGCATCGTTCCCAGAGTACACTAATCGGAAGGTGGTTCCATACCTTTTCATAGTTGGAAATCCATTATCCAATACGTGCTTGCGATTTTGACTGTATACTATATATGTAGAACGTGAGATGAAAGCGTTTCTGCTAGTTGATATCTATTTGTACATAGACATTATTATAATATCAAAAGGTTTTTGATATAAAGATATTTTGGATTCTCATAAGGGAAAACCCGTTCCGTTCTGCGGCGTGGTCTTATGAGATATCGTTTACTTGTTCATACACATGTTTAAACTGTTTTACTCATACCAGTCCCATGACTGACCCGGAGTTTATTTGTTTTGTTTTCCCTAAACTCTTGGGTGCCTAATTTTGTACGGGCAGTCAAGTAGTCGGGATTTACAGATATACTTCAAGAGCTGGAGCAGGAGGCTTCTGGATCATATAGCTATAGTTTATTTCCGCTGTATTGTAAGTGCTGTACTCTGATAAGTGCTATTGTATACATAACTGTTATATTTCAAAGTTATGTTATCTATTATATGTTATTCGTTCCGCTGTGAGGTTCGTGTTACTCTGATGTTGTGTTCTTCTTCTTCTTCTATTCTAAGTTTCTATCTTATTTATTCTCACCTTCTAATTTCTTTCATTAATTACCGGGATTTTTCGATGTTTTGGTTATCGACATCGTGCTTATGTCGATAACCAAAGCCGCTCAAAAACCGGGTCGTTACAGTTGGTATCAGAGCTTAAGTTAAGAATTACTTGGCTCTGTGGCGTGACTCGGTAGAGATAGGGTTAGTAATACCCTAGATTGAGTTTGAGTGTATATATACGAGTGCGTATTTGTATTTGATAGAAAAATGGTTTTATATTGTGGAGATTCGTCGGTTGAGTTGTTTATGAGTTCTGGTCGATCAGTTTGATCCATTGTATCGGTAGGAGTAAATAAATACTTGAATACGATGGACCGACACAGTATGGATATGTAATATATTATCATATATTAGATATATTGGTTGTAATTATAATCAGATAAGATTATAAAATGTGAAATGGTTATATGTAACCAATCAGAATTTATACAAGTGAATTATATGAAATTGGAATGAATTAAATATGAATTTAAATCAGATTTGGAATTAAAATAAGGAAATTTTAAGTTCCTAGGATATTTTGAGATGTTTTCAAAATGGATGTATTTAGTAAGGGTTTCGAAATGATATAGTATTGAAATCACTTAGGTCGCTGGAAAGTAATTCCGATGATGACTGCGCAGTATCATCGGTGTGATTTTCGAGTTCTAAGTGGTGGATTACTACCAAAGATTTTGATTTGCATTGTTTTGAGAAAACAAGTTGTTTGGGGAATTCAAAGGTTTTGAATTGGTATTATGATTTCAAATTGATTTGAAATGAACCCAGGAATTTTAAATTCTGAAATTTTAAATTTAACTTATGAAGTTAAATGGATTAAAATAGGTGAAAGTGAATGAATGAATTAGAATTTAATTTGAACTAAGTTAAATAAAGCTGGAGTTGACTTAAGAAATTGGAATTAAGAATGGTACTTGAAGTTGAAATGGGATTTGGCTTGGATAGAACCGAATGATTTGGTTTGAGGAGATAAACATATTGGAGTTTGATTGGGATAACAGTGGTATATGTTGAGTTGATAGCATATGGAAGTGATAGGGTTGATATGCCCGATAAAAAGGTACCAGTTTATATTATATATGAGTTTGAGATTTTTATGAGCCGAATTGGCAAGCCGCTTGGCTGTTTGATTTTCTTTTGGGTTGGAGATGGCCCAGAGAGGCGAGTTGGAGTTTAAGATATTGACCAGTACAAAGGAGGTGCTGGCGAAATTTTCCGAAAATTTAAAGTGTTAGAAAATTTTTAGAATCTTTGAAAATTTTAGTTAGTCGGAATAAATAAATATTTTAGTTGATAAAAAAATTGGTTCAGTTGAAATCAGAAATAAGGGGTAAACAAATCTTAGGAGTTCCAATAGATAGGGTCGTCCTCTAACTTAGCAATTTCGAGGACGAAATTATTTTACGTGGGGAAGAATGTAATGACCTGCATTGTCAGGGGTATTGTAATTAATTTATTTAATTATATAAATAGTGATTTAGGGAATTTAATCGTCGTTTAATTAAATAAAGTGAATATTTAATTAATTTAAATAATTTAAATAATATATTTAAATCAGGAATAACCAAAAATAGTGAATTGACAATATAGTGTGAACGGGGTCATCCCCGAGATTTAATTCAGCTTAGAGTTGAATTATATTGACGAATATATTCAAAGCGACATCATTTTAAACGTAGAATATTAATATAATTAAAATAGAGCGCGTAATGACGCAGCATTTCGCTATTTGGCGATTTGAACTTCAACTGAATGTACAGGATTCGTTTTAATTCGGATTTCTGTGAAACAAGAAACGTGTGGAGCTGGTGGAGTATATCTTTCTAGTGGAAGAGAAAAATCGGGATTTCGTCATGTAGATTTTGAGTTACGTCCAAATCAAATTCTCAAGAATGCAGCGCCCTGACCATAATGATTTAATTATATTTTATATAAGGAATTAAATAGAAATCGAGCGTCGATATAACTCTGATGAGGTAATATCGAGTTGTAATACATACAGGAATATTATGGAGCTGTATGTTATTCCACAGTGAATATAAACTATAATAATTAATTTAAATATATAAATATATTTATATATTTAAATAGGTTATTTAGAGCTTTGAAAAATAGCCAATTTTGCATACGAAGTCGGAATTCGACGAAACTAGTTTCGTTAGGACCGTAATGTTAAACTCTAGCTGCATGTCCAGTTTCGTGATTTTTGGGCATCGTGTGTGATCACACGGATTTTTAGAGTGCAGAAAAGCATATAAAATGATATTAAAATAAATATATCTACAAAAATATCTAATTCCTTTTACCCTATAAATAACCCCCTTAACAGTTATAACCTAATTTGCATTCGAGAACAAAAGTCAGCCGCCGCAAATGTTTTCTTCCAGGAAAAAAATAAAACGTCGATCTTCAAGAAATCCAAACAAATCCAATAGAAATCTTTAAATCCTAAAACCCATCCCATTCACCTCCATTTGATACGGGCTTCGCATTCATATGAGTATTGAGGGGTTCGCATCTGTTCTGAGTCGCTGGAATTGGGGGGCAGCGTGTTCTAGGGTTGTAATTTTAGGATAATACAAATAGGAGTGAGCGAATCGGATGATGGAAGGGCGTTTGTGGTAGGGAGAGGGTTCGTCTGGTGTTGTTGTGTGGAATTCGGTGTTCGAGGTGCTGTTGCGTTCTTCAGCAACGAGTGGAGTGGGCGATTGACGAAATGTGAAGGGGGAGATCGAACTTGGTCTAAGTGGTATGGGAAGAAGGAGAGAGTGATGAGGAGTAGTCCGATGGTGCTCTTTTATGTTTTTGCTGAGTAGTGAAGGAGGGAGATCGGTTGGAAATCAGCGACAAAGGGGGAGAACGAAGTCTGGAGCTCGTCATTTTGGTTTGGAGGAAGAAAGAAAGAAGGTGGGCTGGGTTGTTTCTTTTGAAGTGGGCCAAGGATTTAAGGTTAAAGGCCCAAAGATTTTAATTTAAAGTTATATTTAAATTTAAATAGTATTCGAACTTGTTTAAGCTATAACTCGGTCATACGATATCAAAATCACGAACCGTAAGTTGCGTTGGGATCGTATGGACGAGCACTCCGCAATGGAACTGACCGCGAGTCAATTGGAGTCCGTTACAATTTATAGCCAAATAAATTGTCTGGATCAAGCGATGGTTATCGTCATTGACGATGATCGTCCAAATGTGAGTAAAACTCACCAACTCTGAACAGTTTATATTTTCATGTTGTATTTTTAGAACTGTTAAAATTGTCTGTTTGACTGTGTGTTGATTGTTTGATTGAACCGCTAGTCAGTTAGTGAAAATTATATATATATATATATAATTATATATATATATAAACCGTTAAATATTTATATATCGATTATGCTATCAGAATAATTTATATTGAACTGAAAGTGATGATAATCATATTGTGTAACATCTGTGGATGCAGGGAGACAGGTTGGAGGAATCCGACTGGATTCCTCAACAGTTGTTTTATTGTTTTTCATATATTTTAATATATGATGTGAATTATAACCTGTTGTTGATTGTGTGTATGGACGAGATTAGACATCGTAATTTGATATGTTAAAATACCATAACATACCGGAATGTTGATAAGGTGATTTTCAAAGTGATATTGAAAATAGAATATTTATAAAATGGAATATTTATAAATAAGGGATATTTATAAAGTGGGATATTTATAAATAAGAAATGTTTATAAATTGGAATATTTATAAATAGGAGATATTCAAAAAGGAAATAAATTCAAAACATTTCTTTTTGAATGGAAAGGCCTGTGTGGTGAGTTTGGGGATTTTCCCGATGCTCCCGATACAAAGGAGGTTATGGCGAATTTTCCCGAGAATTTAAGGAGTTAGAATATTTCAAGAATAAATTTGAAAAGGAAATATTTGTAAACCATTTACAAATAGAATTTGAAAGGGAACATTATAAAAAGGAAATCATTTTTAAAGAGTAGAACCGTTATTTAAAAGTAAATCTTTTCAAATGCATAAAACGTTGTTAAAAAGGAAATCTTTATAAAGTGAATAAAGTAAATCGAATGTGGTATTCGAAGTTAGTTAATCGAATATGGTATTCGAAGTTAGTTAATCGAATATAGACATTCGAAAGGAGTTAATCGAATATGGTATTCGAAGTTAGTTAATCGAATATGGTATTCGAAGTTAGTTAATCGAATATGCTAATCGAAGTTAGTTAATTGAATATGGTATTCGAAGTTAGTTAATCGAATATGGTATTCGAAGATAGTTAATCGAATATGGTATTCGAAGTTAGTTAATCGAATATGGTATTCGAAAGGAGAAATCGAATATGGTATTCGAAGTTAGTTAATCGAATATAGACATTCGAAAGGAGATAATCGAATATGGTATTCGAAGTTAGTTAATCGAATATGGTATTCGAAGTTATTTAATCGAATATGGTATTCGAAAGGAGAAATCGAATATGGTATTCGAAGTTAGTTAATCGAATATAGACATTCGAAAGGAGATAATCGAATATGGTATTCGAAGTTAGTTAATAGAATATGGTAATCGAAGTTAGTTAATCGAATATGTCATTCAAAAGGGGTTAGTCGAGTCGTGTTAGTCAAATAGAGTTAACCAGTTAGAGTTAATCAGTTAGGGTTAATCAGTTAGAGTTAACCAGTAGAGTTAATCAGTTAGAGTCAACCACTAGAGTTAATCAAGTGTAGTTATTTGAGTTAGAGTTAGTCAAATATAGTTATTCAGGATAAGTGTCATTCAGCACGACTGCTAGCGTAATACGCAGGGCTGTAAATAGCCTAAGGCGGTCGGATGTTTCCTGAGGGAGTCAGGCGTAACCATTGTGATCGCTGCGATCTAGAGTCAAGCGAATGGAGTTTAATCGAATATTAGTTATTCGATAGGAGTTAATCGAGTTGATCGAGTTGAGAAATAAGTTAAGTTAAATAAGTTGAGTTGATCGGGTGGTTTGACCAAGTTAGTCGAGCCTAGTTAATCGAATCGAATTGGTCGAACCAAGTAAGTCGAGTTAGTCGAGTCAAGTTAAGTTAGTCGAGTTAAGTTCGGCGAGTTAAATTTATCGATGTTAGTTTCATCGAAAGGAGTTATCGATGTTAGTTTCATCGAAAGGAGTTATCGATGTTAGTTTCATCGAAGTGAGATTTTCAAATATGAGATATTTGGAAAGGAAGAGTTATCGAATATTAGTTATTCGAAGAGAGATTATCGAATATCGTTTATTCGAGAAGGAGTTAATCGAATATAGGTTATTCGAAGAAGAGTTAATCAAATAGAGATTTCTCGAAGAGAGTTAATCGGCAAATTCGATTATATCGAATTCGGGAAAGTACTTATACTTTCCAGTGCTTAAATAGAGATTTATTTATTTATAAATAAATAAGTGTTAGGTTAATTATTCACTAATAAGAATAGAAGTTATAATTAAAGTTAGATAATTCGAAAGTAGGGATTATAATGTTATCGTTATAACCAATGTTTTAAATATAGAAGTAGATTAGTAAAATTGGATCCGAGAAAGGCGTAAAGAAGTTGTTAAAGATTTAAAAGATAAACTTTGACCAATTTGAAGTTATAACGTTGTTCAGTTAAGGTCTGAGAGGTAATTATACCCCAACTTGAGTGACTTCCTTCTTAACTAAGAAATGGTAAGGTTTGATCGTAAAGGAGTTTTGGAAATGTTTTCCAAACAAGAATCAGAAATGTTTTCTAAATACAGAAAACAAGGAATGGAAATGTTTCCAGTGTTGATAACATATATTTTCTAAATATAGAAAATAGCAAATGTTGAATATAGGGAAACAGGAGATGTAAAATGAACTAAAGAGATAAATGTTAAATGATGTTTGTTTGATAAAATTTCCATCTGGAAATAATATCATTGTTTGCACACTTGTTTTCTTTGATAGTTAAATCACCGACTATCGAAGTTTTGACCATTTTAACGTTGTTAATATGGAGAGACCGGTTGGATTATTATCCATAGAACCACTCTGTATTGGCATAAGCATCGCGAATCATATATGCCAAAGATAATTGAAGACGGAGTAAAATGCAAGGACTATCCTATCTACAGAATAGTGCCTTCGGTTTGTCCAGTCTCAGGACAACTTGTATGGACGAAGGTCTGACAGAGTATATCCAATAGATCGCGTAAGTTGATCTGTTCAAACGTATTCACGTTTGGTGGCGCAGGAATTCGTTTCTCTTAGCTGTATACCCGTGTTATTTTTGGATAAGTCAATTTGTGATTTGGCGGGTATGACGATGTGACATTCTAAGTGAATGAGGATGACTTGTGTTGATGATTGTCTGACAAAGTATTTCCAGAAAGGTCACGTACCTTGATTTCCTCAACTGTACCAAGAGTGGAAGCGGAGAAGGAAACTTCTTTAAGCTAACACGTAATGTATTATTGTAGACGTCAATTAGTGATTTTCGATGGATCTAACAATGTGGCATTCGAAGTGAATCTGATGTGATGATAAAGCGTAGCTTCTAGCCTCATCAACCAGTAAATGACAGAAATCGGACAGGCAGCATGGCTAAGTCGGTCGCACCGAAGTAGGGTGTTTAATCACCTATCTAGAGAACATTCATTTGCTTCTTAAATCTATCGATGATGTCCCATATATATACGGGAACGGTTGCTGATCCCAACCGTTGGTGATGTACATTCGATACACTCAAGCGAAATGAGTGGTCGGTATGTGTGGCTGAGTTACAAGATGTTCTTGTTGAACTCCAGTGTATCGTTCCTAGAGTACACTGATCGGAAGGTGGTTCCATACCTTGTCATAGTTGGAAATCCATTATCCAATACGTGCTTGCGATTTTGATTGTATACTATATATGTAGAACGTGAGATGAAAGCGTTTCTGCTAGTTGATATCTATTTGTACATTGACATTATTATAATATCAAAAGGTTTTTGATATAAAGATATTTTGGATTCTCATAAGGGAAAAACCCGTTCCGTTCTGCGGCGTGGTCTTATGAGATATCGTTTACTTGTTCATACACCTGTTTAAACTGTTTTACTCATACCAGTCCCATGACTGACCCGGAGTTTATTTGTTTTGTTTTCCCTAAACTCTTGGGTGCCTAATTTTGTACGGGCAGTCAAGTAGTCGGGATTTACAGATATACTTGAAGAGCTGGAGTAGGAGGCTTCTGGATCATATAGCTATAGTTTATTTCCGATGTATTGTAAGTGATGTACTCTGATAAGTGCTATTGTATACATAACTGTTATATTTCAAAGTTATGTTATCTATTATATGTTATTCGTTCCACTGTGAGGTTCGTGTTACTCTGATGTTGTGTTCTTCTTCTTCTTCTATTCAAATTTCTATCTTATCTATTCTCACCTTCTAATTTCTTTCATTAATTACCGGGATTTTTCGATGTTTTGGTTATCGACATCGTGCTTATGTCGATAACCAAAGCCGCTCAAAATCCGGGTCGTTACACCAGGAATTAAACCCTTTGTTCGAGCCTTTAAACCTCAAACAATTACAACAGCAATTGAGTATGCTAGGTTGCAGGAAGAATCATTGACTGTGAACTCACAAAAAACACCCAAATTAACCGCTATCTTCTCTAAAACCTACCACCAGAACTACCCCACCACAAACACTAAACCACCACTCCTTCCTGCCCCTCAAATGAAACCCTTAGCCCTTCCTAAACCCGACTCAAAGCTTCATAAACCCACAAAATACGTCCCAGCAGATGTGAGAGCAGATAAAATAGCTAAAGGCCTATGTTACTATTGTGATGCGCCATATGATAGAAACCACAAATGCCAATTTCGAGAGCCTCAACTCTTTACTGTTGAAATTCCTGGAATGGATGAAGTAGATGTTGTAGTAGTTCAATTGGAAGAGGAGGATAAAGTCGCAATACCAGAGCCATGCATCTCTTTGAGTGCACTATCTGGATGTCAGAATTATCATACCATGAGGGTCAAAACTGTGGTGAATGGAAATCCCTTGCACACTTTGGTGGATTCTGGAAGTACACACAACTTCTTAGACATTCATTTAGCTAAGAAGCTAGAGTGTAAAATTGATAGCATAAATGACCAAGCTATTGTAGTAGCAGACGACAATCATTTGATGTGTCGATCCATTTGTAGAGAGTTCACCTGGTCAATCTGTGGGCAAGAATTTACGACTGATGTCTTGCTCATTCCTTTGGGAAGTTGTGACATGGTATTAGGCATACAGTGGTTAAGTACGTTAGGACCAATCACTTGGAATTTTAAGCATTTAATAATGAAGTTCAGCTTGAATGAAATGGAAATCTTGCTGAAAGGAGTGCCTCCCAAGAAACTCAAGGTGATTGAAGAAGGGCCTTCGGTGAAGTTGATGAGTAATGTAGCTCAGTTAAGGCTGTTACGGTAACGGTAAATTTACCATTACTAGTCGATTGGTAACCATTTTTGATTGAAATCGGTATACCAGTTAAAACGGTACGGTAACGATAAATTTACCATTTTTAACGGTAAATTATCGGTAACGTTTTTCCAATACTAGCGGTAACGGTAATTTACCAGTTAATTCAAAACCTAAGTATACTCATCTGATATGCTTTATAACATGCACATAGAACCAAATAAATGATTGTATTTAGTTCAATAATCAAATGAAATAATTCCAGATACACTTATTTTCTTTTTCATTTATGTTTTTTTATAAACTAACATTACATATAGTATAATAAAGATCCACTGTATACAAAAAATATGTTAAGATATAAACTTTGTCAGACAAACGGTAATTTACCATTACCAGTGTAACGGTTACCAGATTATCGGTATACCAATCATCGGTATACCAGTCGATCGGTAATGGTAACGGTAAGCAATTCTGGCTTACCAGTAAAAACGGTACGGTAACGGTATTTGCGAAACGGTAACGGTAACCGTTACCATAACATCCCTAAGCTCAGTTATGTTTGTTGCAGGCCATTGAAGTGCACAATGAGTCGGTACCAACATGTTTGATTCAAGTAACTGTAGACAATAATGAATATGAGGAATTGGAAATGCTCAAGTCACAGTTTGCAGAAATTTTTGAAGAACCAAAGGAATTGCCTCCTAGTAGGGGAGTGTTTGATCATAGAATCAATTTGGAGCAGGGAAGCAGTGCTGTGAACATCAGGCCTTATAGGTATCCTTTGAAATAGAGGGATATCATAGAGCAATTAATACAGGAAATGATGGAAAGAGGAATAATTCAGAATAGTTCAAGCCCATTTGCTTCACCTGTTGTGCTTGTTGGAAAGAAAGACGGGACTTGGAGATTATGTGTAGACTACAGGGAATTGAATAAAAGGACTATTAAAAACAAGTTTCCTATACTAGTGTTAGATGAGTTAATTGATGAATTGTCTGGAGCTAATGTGTTCAGTAAATTGGATCTCAGGGCTAGTTACCATCAGATGAGAATTCACCCAAACGATGTATTTAAAACAGCCTTTAAGACACATGAAGGTCATTATGAATTCTTAGTTATGCCTTTTGGCTTGACTAATGCTCCTTCTTCATTTCAAGGGTGGATGAATGCCGTGTTCAAGCCGTTGCTCAGGAAATGTGTTCTAGTTTTCTTTGATGATATTTTGATTTACAGCAAAAGCCTGACTGATCATTGGAAACACTTAGTTCAAGTCTTTGAATTAATGATACAACATTCATTATATGCCAAACTAAGCAAATGCTCTTTTGTGACTTGAAGAGTAGAATATTTGGGCCGTTTCATCTCTGAAAAGGGAGTAGAGACCGATCCTAGCAAAATAAATGCCATTAGTTCATGGCCTACTCATGTCACAGTCAAAGATTTGAGAAATTTTCTTGGTCTTGCAGGATATTACAGGAAATTTGTTAAAGGTTATGCTATAATCAGTAAGCCTTTAACAAATTTACTCAAGAAAGGAGCATTTGAGTGGTCTGAATTTGCTCAATCTACATTTGTAAAACTTAAGCAGACACTGATTAGTTGTAATAACCCGGAAAATCTGGGCCAGTTTAAAAATTTTATTTTGGCAATTACAGCGAATTTCCTATATTTAAAATAGATTATTTTAAATAATATCGACGAGAAAATTTATTTTGAATATAATTCGAACGTATATATTATACGCGTCGTCGTTTGAATATAAATATTTATATATAATTATAAATAGAATTGAAAATGGCGCGGTAGTTCGATAATTCGATTTCAAATTTCAATTGAATGTACCGGGTGCAAAACAATCCGGATTCTGGTGAAACCAAAAACATTAGGATTTATTTGATAATATCTTTCCAACGAATCCGAAAGATCAAGATTTCATAGCGGGAATCAAAAGATATGTCCAGTTGAAAATTCTGAATAGTCACTATGGAATTCAGGCCCTTAAAAAATGGACATTTTGCAAATGACCTCGGATTTCGACGAAACCACTTTTGTTGGGTCTGTGATGTCAAACTATTGCTAGGTTTCAAATTTCATAATTTTTCGAATCAATATGTGAGCGTGGCAAAGGAAAACGCGTTTGACCAGTTTCAGTTGATTTTAATCGACTGGAAATTGGCCATTTTTCCAACGATCTCAGAATTCGACGAAACTAGTTTTGTTAGGACCGTATCGTCAATACGAAGCTAGAAAATATTTTTCCGGAATTTTTCTAGTTAGTATGTGACCCCAGTAATTTGAAATGTACGTTTAAAATTCAATATAGTGATTTAAATGTAAATTCAACGAAAACTGATTGTAACAGCCGAATCAGCTTACGATACATATCCCATTGTGTTCGGAATGGGGGTGAAACGCTATGGACGACAGTCGGTGGGCCTCGTTTCGAGTTCGGTAGTAAAAGTCAACTTTTTAAATTAAATTATAAAATAAAAATAAAATATATATATCTCCTCTATATCCCCCCCCCCCGATTCATTTCAGAAACAATAAAAAAAAAAAAGAGAAAACCGCCTCGAGGCGTTCGCCGCCGCCAACCTCCGCCCTCGCACCACCACCCTAGCTCCGGCGCCGCCCTGCGCCACGCCCCTCCTCTCCTTCTCCCTTCTCCGCCGTGTGTGGTCCAATCCCCAAACCCGAAGTCGCCCCCCCCCCCCCAGAAATGATGCTCCGCCGCTTCCAGGCCTCACAGTCTGACCCTCCACCGCCTGCAGCCATTTCCGCCGCCTCCCCTCACCGCTCTGACCACCGACAGCGACGCCCCCCTACCTGCGGTAAGTTTTATTTATTATTTGCTTAGTTTATTTATTTATTTTTAGGTAATACGTTTTATAGAAATTAAAAGGGTTTCTATATATTATTAGGACATGGAAAAATACGATTTTTATTTCTATCCTTACGATTTTCAAAAATGAAAGGTGATGTTTTTTTTATGTGAAAGCTGTGATTTTTTATGTTAAGAAAGGAGTGATTTTTATTTTATGAAAGTTATAATTTTTAGGAAGAGAAAAATAATATTTTTAAATTAGAAAAGATTAGATTTTTAAAAGAAGAAAAAGACGATATTTTTATAGTATAGAAAAGCTAAAGATATTATCTTTATGTAGTAGCATATTAAAAATATGATTTTTATATTTTTAAAGTATTAAAAATATGATTTTTATATTTTTAAAGTATTAAAAATATAGTCTTTACTATATAGATGAAGTCAAAATATGATTTTTGTTTATGTAGAGGATTAAAAATATAATTTTTACATGATAGAAATATTAAAAATAGCATCTTTATATGTGTAGAAGAATAAAGATGAGATTTTTATAAAGATGAAATCTTTAAATTTGAAAAGGCGAAGTCTATTGTTTTTATAAAGGCGAAAACTTTATATGGAAAATAGCGTGATAAAATATAATTTTTATCTATATAACATAGTAGTAAAAATCCGATTTTTAATATATGAAGTGATTATAAAAATATGATTTTTAAATTGAAAGTGAATAAATAAAAATGTGATTTTTATTTCAAAGACAACAAAATATAAAAATGTGTGATTTTTATATATGTAGTGGTTACGGGCGAAAGCGACAAAAAGGCGAGTTGGCGAAGATTTCCTACATTAGAAGTGCCGTGGAGCTAGGATAGCTATCGGTGAGAATTCTCACTCTTCAATTTTATTTCTAGTTATATATATACTAGGATGCAGACGGTGTTTAGTAGCACCCGACACAATCGTCCACAGACCATGGACTTGTTTGTTTGGCTGTTTGGTGATTGATTGCGATATTGGTTTGAATGGGGTTTGTGGTGTGAAAAATCGAATCGATAAATTGGTTAGGATTAGACGTGCGCCGTTATAAGGCGAAGGAGTAAGGCTAGGTTAGACTCTTACTCCAAATTTTGTGGTTTGCATAACGAAAGTGATTTGATTGATGTGTGAATGGCGTGGGCCTTCACTAGACCGGGGATAAGGCTAGGCCTTGTCCCGTTTCTAGTATCGTGCCGTTATGCCGCCGAAATTTTCTAAAATATGTTAGAAAAATAAAAATATCATTTTATTGAATAAATGAACTGAATAGAAATTCAAGTGTTAAAATAAAATGTTTTATCGTTAAAAATATAATTTTTAACGTGAATGTGAATAAATAAATATTCATTTACAAACCGGACGGTTTGTTTATGTACACCCATTTGACTGATATTGGTTGGGTCGATAAATTTTACACATCGCCCAACTGCACGAATAAAATATTTGTTTGATTGTTTGAAACCCCACACGGGTGTTGGGATGAAATATGAATTCCACTCATCCTGATTAATTAAATATGTCGATCGATTGATTGACAGGCTGTTATAAGCGTTAGATATCTATATTTGATGCTTATACCGTGTAGTTCACTTTGGTTGATGGTTGATTATTTTTCAATGCTATTATATACATGTGTTGTATGAAAATCCATATAATTAATTTTATATGGTGATTGATTGGGCCTCATTCCAATTTTGAAGATAAAGAATAATATAAAATAAAGGTTCATGTGTTGACTGTACTTATCCGTTGAGATTAGTCATGTGTTGAACGAATTATTTTTATAATAAAATTTACATCTTTATCAATATAAAGTAAAGGTTCATGTGTTGACTGTACTCATCCGTTGAGATTAGTCATGTGTTGAACGAAGTATTTTAACAAAAATAGTCACACATGGATGGTACTCATTCGTTGAGATTAGTCGTGTGTTGACAAAAAGAAATATTTGAAATAGAATATATAAAGCCGTGTTGAATAGTGATGCGCCATTTTGACGCGAACGATATTTATATCGATTACATACGGAATTGAATATATAACGATTTTGAAATGAATTGAATATATAACGATCTCGAAATGAATTGAATATATAACGATTTCGAAATGAATTGAATATATAACGATTTCGAAATGAATTGAATATATAACGATTTCGAAATGAATTGAATATATAACGATTTCGAATTGAATGAAATAGAAAACCAATTTGATTTCAATTGAATATATAATGAATTTGTTTCAAATAGAAAACGAAACGAATTTGATTTGAATAGAAAATGAATCTGAATCGAATAGAAAACCAATTTGAATTGAATTGAATTGAAAATGAATTCAAATTGAATTGAAAGCGAATTGAAACGAATTCAAATTGAATTGAAATTTGAATTAAATAGAAATGAATTTTAAAACGAATTTATAAAGAAGAATTCAATTTTGATTTGAATTGAAATGGAAGTTGAAATTGCTTTTGAAACGAATTTAAAAATATTTATATAATTCGTTTTAAATAGAAATCAACGAAATATATATTATATATATTATATATATAATATAATGGCCTGAATAGAACGCGCCGCGCCGCGGCAGTTCGTGAATTTCGACCATTTATTTCAACGGACATTACGGGAGATCCGACCGTCGGATTCTCCTAAAACCGGAACCGTTGGGTTCGTATCGAAAAGAGCTTTCTAACGAATATTAGAAATTCAAAATCTAACGGTTGGATTTGGAGATAAGTCCAAATCAAATTCGAAAAAGGTCGCTGTAAGTGCAGTTCGATGGCCATTGTTGGAAATCGACTGTACGGGCCTTGATAAAATTATTAAAAATAGTAATAAATTGTGTAAAATCATAAGAAATGATTTGGGAAAATTTGGGATGAAAAACTCCATATTTGAGAAGATGAAAATAGATTTTTATCGAAATGAACTAGTTTTGAACTAAATTTAAAACCCAATTGTTTTTAAATAAATGAATTAGATTTAAAAAGGGGTTTTAAATAATCGGAATTTCAAATATATTTAAATGAATTTGAAATGGGTTTATCGTGAATGGTGTTTTAAATAACACTAGTTCTTTAACCCGATAATAAATAGAATGTGATTTGGGTTTGTCGTGAACTATGTTTAAATAACACCTAGTTCTTTAACCCAGTAAAAGGAGTTTTAACGAATCTGCAATTAGATTGAAATGTGAATTTGTAATCTAAATTATCAAATTTAGAAATGAGCGAGAATGGAGTATTACCAGTTTTGCTCCAAAGCGATAGTTAAATCTTTAATTAGATTTGAACGTGAAATGGTAATAAATTTTACCGATAACACCACGGTGTTAGATATGGAGTATTACCAGTTTTGCTTCATGGGATGAATAAGTTGGGATTGGGAAATAAAATAAATAATTACTTCGTTACGGTTCGCTAATCTCGACTAGTTGGAAAAACCATAATTTGGTTTTAAACGACATCCAAGGGAAGAATTCAGGATAAATTTTAAAGAATTTATCTTGGATAAAATTAATGGGAACCTTTCCCTAAGAATGTGGAATTTAGTAACTAGCTGTAGGTTGGCTAAGAAGAATGGCTTCCTGGGTATTGATCTGATGTTGGTTTCGGCCTTCGGGGTTAATGTTTGGGAAATTGTTCTCTGGCTAATTTGCGGTTAGTGACTAATGAATTGGAATGAGGCGTATGTTGTGTTTGTGTAACATTTGTTTTCAATATACGCGGGTTGTTCGGAAAGTCCGGGTTTATACCCATTCTGAATAACCGATTCGACGATATATCGAAGATGAAGACGGTGGTTGAAGACCGGAAGTCTTCACATCGTTTGGATAATTACTGACGATCCTGATTGGGCAGTACACCCAAGAGGATGGAAATAGTTGGTGGTCGTCCGGACGTACTTGGGGATGGATGGATATGCGAGGAAAGTGCCTCCGGTTTCGTTCAGACCCAGAACGGACTTGTAAATGGATTGTGTGTCTGACACTGGATTTTATTCTATGTCGATTGATTTCTATTAAATATACATCTGTTTGGCGGCGGAGAATTTATTCTTTTGCTTAACGCCCTTCTCTGAGACGTACGAGCTCAGAGGTTGTATATCGATGGACATCAGTCGCATGGCATGAATTGCCTGTGTGGCATGCTGAGTTGCATGGATCAAGGCTTCTGTTGAAAAGCAAAGTCTTGTGGTTGATGATCAAAGCACAGCCTACGTGGCAGCTTTGTGTATAACGTGAATTCGCGAGCCTCACACCTCGGTATGAGTTAAAAACGGGATACGGACTGCAGGGAGAGCACGACGTTTCTTTCTAGCTTTGGTGGTGTCAGTGACTTACCAGCCCTGACATTTATATACTTTTCACCTTTGTGGTTGTTGGATGAGGCGCCTCGATTATAGGTCTGTAAGGACCGGGAAACGTGTGTTTAGGAATTGCCAATCCTCTAACGTAAGTGAGGACCGGCCCTGAAGATCCAAGGGTTGCCCAGCTTGCGTAACCCTGAGGCATTTGCTATAGTGTCTCGAACACGGAGAGGAGCTTGCCCCTTGCCTCGACTCATGACGGAATCCAATTTCCAATACGTGTATTGCGGCTTTATTTGTAGAGCCTAGTATGGCGACATGATATATGGTACCCATGCCGTCTATGATTTATATTTATGATTGAAAATGTTTTGACACTATACACTTATTATAGTATCAAATGATTTGTTTTAAACGTACCAAGCATGTTTGGCTATTATAAGGGAAAACCCTATCCCCCGGCTTGCGTTGCATTGTATGATAGGACCTGGGTCTTATAATAGCTTCATTTTTCGAAAAAGCATTGCGTTGTTTATTCTATGCACTGGTATTCTTGGGAGGAAACCCGTTCCGTGTTATACGGCGTGGTCCCTTGAATTACTCTCTTTTAAAGTAAAGTTTTAAATAACTGTTTTAGTTCTCACACCAGTCACATGACTGACCTGGAGTTTATTGTTTTAACCTAAACTCTGGGTGCCCCTATTTTCCGCACGGGCAGCTAGTAGTTTTGGTTTTGCAGATTTATATTCACAGGATCCTGGTTTACAGCTGGAATGATATCCGGAAAGCTCTGTATTCGTATATCACCTTCAGTTGTGCTTTGTATTATTTTTCCGCTGCTATGTAATTTATTGTAATCTCTGATATTTATCGAATGTAATTTATTCATTTATACTCTGTATATTCTTGTATCTGATGGAATTGTTGTAATAGCAATGAAATGTTCTTCTGTTTGTGTTCTAATTTGTCCTGTTCTCAAACAGTCAGGGGTTTCGAACGGTCTAGATCGGTTTAACGACTGATTCGGATCGAGCGAAATTCCAGGCCGTCACATTAGTGCCCCTGTGTTGGCCATTCCCAATTTCTCAAAGCTATATGTTGTGGAAACCGATGCCTCTAAGACTGGAATTGGCGCAATACTGATGCAGGATAACCATCCAATAGCTTTCATTAGCAGATCTTTAGGCCCAAAATGGCAGAAACTTTCAGTTTATGAGAAAGAGCTGTTAGCTATGGTGTTTGTTGTGCAATGGTGGGAGCAGTACTTAATGGGAGCTCATTTCATTGTTAAAACTGATCAAAAGAGTTTGAAGTGGCTTTTACAACAGAAAATATCAACTCCTTTTCAACAATTTTGGCTCTCTAAGTTGATGGGCTTTGATTATGAGATTCAGTATAAACCAGGGAAAGAAAATATAGTTGCTGATGCTCTCTCTCGTGTCCAAGGATCGGAAATTTTCCTCATGGCTATTTCTGTGGTGGATTCGGACTTAGCACAAACCATTAAAGCAAGTTATGCCTTGGATGACAACACTTTGTCCTTGTTTCAAAAATTACAGCAGCATGAATCAATCCCTGGGTTTACTGTGCAAGATGGTTTGATTAGAAGACATGGAAAAATTGTGATTGGACCCGATGATAACCTAAAAAGAAAATTGATGCAGTGGCATCATGCTTCTTTAGAAGCAGGACAATCAGGTAGAGAGCAAACTTTGAAGAGACTGCAAGGCATTTTCTATTGGAGAGGTTTGACAAAAGATGTTAGTCAATTTGTGAGGAAATGCGTGATATGTCAAGCATCAAAGTATGACACTTCAGCTAGACCGGGTCTGCTGCAACCTCTGCCAATACCCGAAGAGGTATGGACTGATATTTCATTAGATTTTATTATTGGTCTACCTATGTCCATGAGCAAAAATGTTATTTTTGTTGTGGTAGATAGATTCAGTAAGTATGCTCATTTTATGCCATTGAAACACCCATTTTCTGCTGTGGATGTTGCTCAATGTTATCTTGACAATGTTTTCAAACTGCATGGTTGGCCTAGAAGTATAGTCAGCGATAGAGATTCAATATTTCTTAGCCAATTTTGGAAGGGGTTATTTGCTCTTCATGGCACTGAGTTCCTGTTGCCGTTTGCTTACCATTCGGAAACAGACGGACAAACTGAGATAGTAAATAGATGCCTCGAAACTTACTTAAGGTGTGTCACGAGTGAAAGACCCAAGGAATGGTGCAAATACTTCCCCTGGCAGAATGGTGGTACAACACTCACTATCATACTACTTTGAAAACGCCTTATGAGATAGTGTATTGTCAGCCTCCTCCCCTTCATTTACCATATTTACCTGGAGAGTCAACAAATGCAGTAGTGGATAGAAGCATGCAAAAGAGAGAGGAAATGATCAAGATGATAAAAGAAAATCTGACTAAAGCGCTATCAAGAATGAAACAACAGGCTGATAAAAGGAGGTCGGAAAGAAGTTTTGTAGTGAATGATTGGGTGTGGCTTAAACTCAGTGGCGGAACCAGCTGTTCATTTTAGATAGGGCCAAACTTTGAGGTAGAGACAAAAATCTGAGTTTTACCGTCATAAACATTGAGCTAAAGACAAAAGCTGCATAGGATTGAACTGACCTAGGGCAATAACTAGCTTTTAGGTTTCTAATTGAATTAAAAATATTCAGGTAGGGCCTCAACCCTACCTCACATATACCTAGCTACGCCCCTGCTTAAGCTTCAAAATTATAGGCAACAGTCCGTTCAATTTCGAAGCAATAACAAATTAGCTGCAAAATGCTTTGGTCCCTTCAAAGTAGTAGCAGTAATTGGCAAAGTTGCTTATAAGCTTCAACTGCCAAGTGAAGCTAAAATCCACAACGTGTTTCATGTATCACAGTTGAAGCCTTTAAGGGGTGAACTTCCAACAGTTGTTGTTATACTCCGTGGTCGGAAACGAATGATGTAACAGTGCCCATGCCCGCTGCTATTATTGATACTAGGTGTATGCAGATAGGGGACTCTCTTCAAGACCAATACCTGGTGCACTGGATAAATAAACCTGCTCATGAAGCTTCATGGATGAACAAAAATGACTTTGAAGCTCAGTATCCTGGTTTCTTCAACAAATGACTTGAGGACAAGTCTTTTAAAAAGGAGGAGGGTATGATATAGGAACTTTATCAAATAAAATCTTTAAAGCTAAATTCTGTATGCTTGGCGGGAAATACTAGACAGGTTTCATTTTTTTTTATCTTTTCAAAGAGTTGTTTTGATTCCATTAAAAATATACATGCTGTTAAGGCACGTGATGTGTGTATTGGGTTGTTGAACCAGCTAGACAGGCTATATGTAGTGGTTGTAATTTTCTGAAAAAGGTAATGAAAAATGAAACAACTTCTCCCATTCTCTCATTCTTTCTATATGTTTTCTTACACAGATCTAATCTCATTTTCTACACAGTTTGAATTCAGCCCTTATCACAGAGATCCTAGACTGTTTATGTAAAGAGTTTTTCTTAGACAATTGAACCTGCATAAATAGATACATTTCATTTATTCAAAATTCAGAAGACAACTGAAACTGATTGTTCATTTAAGGTTTTAATAAAGATCCACTCACCGTTCTAACTCTTGAAGCATCAGATGCTTTCTATGCCTCCTTGATACGGGAATAGGATTATGTTCACCCTTTGAACAAAACACTTTCCTTCTATTGGAGGAATTTGGTGGATCACATATGGACCCCACATGAATTCCTCCAATAGGGTCCGAGTGTTTTGTTCACACTTAAAAAAAAGTGTGAACAAAACTGGGTGTACGGCTCAGTAAAACTACTTTCAGCAGTTACCACTACTTTCAGCACACGTTTCACAAACCACTTTCCCATCCTCTTTTTATATGTTTCTTCATCTTATTAATTTGCATGCAGCGAGGCAATCACCTATTAAATAGGCTGTATGTAATTCTTTTCCTCTCTGCCTTCTCCTTCTTCCATGATTTCTCTTTCATAACATATACTGATATAAATTTGTCCAATTTATCCAATCCTTTGTACTCATTCGGCATTAACTTGCAAGTCATATGAGGTAATCAGTAGTCCTCTCCTCTTCATGCTGGCCAAGTTTCCATAACCATTGTTTTAACCTTATTTTTTCTCACCAAACCAACTGACTTTTTCTTAATCAACAAGATATGTATAAACTTTCTATATATAAAGCTAGAAATCATGAATTGACCAAAAAGAATAAATTGATCTGAAATAATTTTAAGTTCGATAAAAAAAATAGCTTCAACGAAAGAATAAGGAACTATAAATCGTATAGCATTGAAAGTTTGAGCATGCAATTAGACCGGATTTGATTAAATTTAAAGTAAAACATTCAACTCTTTAGCATGCTAGAAGTGGCTGAAAATTCAAGGTTTAATTTTGAAAAGTCAATAAATAGAAAAGAAAAAAAAAACTCCTGTTTTAATTTAAATACAGAATAGACATAGAAGGCAAGAATGCAGATTTGATTTTCATCATGCCATTATTACAATAATTGACTAGTTGCAGTCTAGTTTTTACAATAGAAACATAAAATACAGCTAAATGAAATCATCAGAGGATATCAGAAACTAGAGTGAAAAATTAGTAGCACTTCCTGCATATCTAATTGAAAATATAAACGAACGAACTAAATTAAAATTTTAAAGGCAAGCATCAAAGGCTTAAAAACGGAAACTGATGAGTAACATATGTACATCATTTTTGTTTTTGTTTTTTTTTTGTATAGAAAGTTTGATGCCTTATGGTATAAATGTTTGAGTAACGAAAAAAGATTAAAAATAATTAAACTAGGGTGCCACTATTGGCATCCCAAAAATCTCTTCCGGTCACCACAAAATATTGTTCGGTGGTGAACGGCCACGTTCTTCGGCCATTAACAGCCGCCGAACAGTGCAAAAATTGGTATATTGCCGTTCGGATGTGAATGACCAAATGGACCTGGTGGTCAGCAGTGGAAACTATAGTATCAATAGTAACTCCCTTAAACTAAACTGGCTACCCAAGTAAATTTGAAACAGAATGAGAAGAAAGAAATCGAAGTATTTTATAACAAAAAACAGCATGTACTGATAAACATGCAACTTATCTCAAAAAATGAATGTCTTCTCATTGGCACATGCTGGAATTTGTACCTCTGAAGTCTGACGTGCAGTTGCAAACCTCGTCGTCGTAACAACACAATTACTTCATCATCATTTCCTTCACATAGAACTCAAAGTGAAAGTGGAGATGTTGACCGCAGACTTAAATGCACAGAATCATACTTTCGGATCATACTTTTTGCAATATTCTTCATCGTCATCCAACGAGTAGTAATATAAATTTTAAATGTGAGAAAAAGACTTTCAGAAAACAAACTTTAGACAGAGAGAAGAAAGATCGAAGAGGAGAAAACAAACCTTAGCTGCAAGTGCAACTGCCCCTAGTCTAACTCTTCTAATAAGAACAAGCACTATCCATTGATGCATTGAATTAGATATCTCCAAAACAAATATGAATTCCCATCATTGCACTACTCAGCTAACTTCAGATACTCCTCAGATTGTTATTTGTCCGTGAACACCATTCCATGCAACTATCCCCTTATTCACATAATCAACAAGCTCTAACAATATCTAGCCCTTCACTGCTCTCTTTTTGGCAATCCTGTTTCTCTTAACCACTTGAACACCAACACCACATCCCATGCACAATTATATCTACTGTAACTCCACCAACTGACACACCATTTACCATCCAAATGACGCACAGCGATCTTATGGAGGCATCCCACCTGCATGGTGGGTGTGGGGCATGGGGGGTGTTTACTGGACATAAAAAATTGAAACAAGTTAATAGACACGTTACTTTCAATAATTCAAAAAAAAAAAAAACACACGATTCGAAGCTCCTACACCTCTCATTAACACTTGAAACAAGTTTTAACACCTGCAGACAACGCATGCGCGCATCTATCACGCATTATTTTGCCAATCTAGCTCAAATCTTATCAGTAATTTGTTACCTAATATTGCTCCTTCCATATGCATGTGAATGATAAATGCATTAAAAGGCATTCATAGATAGGATATAAGTAAAATTTTGCATACTCTGCTCAGCAAAGTATAATTAAATTTTTACATGTAATGGATGTCCATGTTATTCATTGTAGTTCTCTTATTCGGACAAAACGTTAATTTTGGTGAGTACAACATTACTGATTTTAATATTAAAGGGGAAGTGATTATTGAACATAAATAAATTTCCTATTTCCAATGTGCTACCTGTGTATAAATATCACTATTAACTGCTTCAACTGTATTAACTTTTGAGTTTTCCCTGATTAAAAGGCCCAAGTATTTACTGGTACAATAATTAGGATTCCTATTGCCCATGGTCATGAAAGCAGCTTAAACAAATTATATTCTCACCCAAGTTCATGAAGCTCACAAATGCAGAAAAAATATGGATTAAAAAACAAAAAATAAAACTAACGGATGAAAGAAGTGAGAAAAAATAGTAAAAGATTAGGCTGTGATGCTTAATCCTATTAAAAAAAAACATATCAAGTATATGCATGCATCATGCAAGAGATACATATATTTTATTCATTGTTATTTAATGGGTATGTTGTTACATGCTATTTGTGCATATAATTTTTTTTTCCTTCATGTTTTCTTCGTTTCTAATATACAGTTTAGTACAACTTTAAAAAAGGTCGCTACTTACCATGTTTCGTTATCTACATTCTTTATAACCTAACTTATATCACAAACAATATGCATATTACTTTCTTTTTTTAAACCTGTATTTAAGCAGAAATGCAAAATCATATTTCCATTTACACAAGTTTTCCACCTACTCACATTTCTGCTTATTTATATTCTTACCACAACTCAAATGGATATATATACACACACACACTTTGACCTATTAACTCTTCATAATATATCCTTAATTATATTTTTCATAGTGAATTAATAATTTAACATACCATAATTCTGTACAAAATTTACATACCTTCTTTGTCACATTGTAACATCATTCCATGACAAACATTTACATATTATTATAACTAATGCTATATTAACTCGTGTCACATTAATTCATACTATATCACTTGCATTTGAAAAAAGACCATGTGCTATTTTACCTTTTTAAAGTATTATTTTCTAACTATTTTATATTTCAGCAAAAGGATTACGATAATTGCCCTAATGCTGCTATTATATTCCGCTTCATTTTAGTTTTCCTTCCAATTTTGTCATCTACATTAATTTCTTTAGCAATTCTACTACTATGTTCCTCCCTAAAAATAACATCTCCTGTACATGATGAATAAACCCAACAATTAGTTATTACACTATCTTTACAAAGGTGGGTTATACATTAGAGATAAACAAATAACATAGTCACCATCATCATAGATCTTATGTTAGCATTATAAAGATTTATGTTACAATTATAAAGATTTTATTACCATAACATAGTCACCATCGTCATAAAAGCAACAAAAAAACTAACGTAACAATTGCAGATTTCGTACGGTTTTCTATCTTTGATAAACTTTCATACAATCATCTAAACTTTCATGCAGTCCTCTGTCCATTTAATAGGAAATAAAAATACAAAATATCAGTGAAATTTAACCATTAAATATACATTTCATACAATAATTACTGTATATTACAGATAGTAAATGAGTTACCATAATAACAAAGTAAATGATTCACTTAAGAGCTTCATAATCAAATAAGTCACATTTATGGCACATGTAACATACTATAAGATGTGAAGTAAAATATTTAAGAAATATTTAATTTTGTTTAGACGTTAACATACTTTGACCCATTATTTAGGATTCATACTTTAACCTATCAAAATGAAAAGTTACTTAATCAGTTTCTTGTTTCCTAGATTCAGTCTTAATTTTGCTTTGCCACATTACCAGGTTACACCGGCTTTTGATTTTTATATATTTTTAGCATACACACGCAAACATAACATTCTAAAAGGCACTAAAACAGCTGCAACAGATATTTTCATGCCTTCTTATGAAGCAACTTCCCAATATTATTTACTATCCCTACTTTTTAATCCAAACAGACAAAATTGCTCATTTTTGTAAACTCAGCTTGTATATTGCTCTGAAAAGACTGGGCAAAAATCCAACTCTATGTGAGAACCAATGCTTCCAGTTGAATTGGTTTTGTTTACTGTTTTATTTTTTATCTTTTAAAAAAATCATTTTTTTAGCATTAAATCAAAAGCTTAAAGTATAAAACAGTCAATGAAGAACACATATTTCCAAAGCAGAACCTTATAGTGTTTATCAAGAAAATTAGGCGCTAACTTGATTGTTTGATATGATAAAAAGGTGTAACACTCACATCATAGTAGTCAAGTCCCCAAATGCAGAAATTGAAGTAAGTCAACCTTGCAAATCCCTCACCTGAAGCCAAATCCAAGAGCGGAAATCATGATTCCTTGAGCCCTAAATCGAGTAGTAGCCTGACGTCGATTCACGCAAATATGAAGTCAAAGTCGAGAACCCGATTCTCTGACGCCAAAGTTGATTGCGATTGCAATTAGAAGTCGAGGGGTCTGAAGTTGAAGTCCCCAAATTTGCGAAGCCGTAGTCGAGGAGTTTAAGCCGAAGTTGGTTGCCCCAAATTCCAGGTCGATCGGAAATGGATTGGGAGAGGGATTAGAAATCGATCGCAAATCGGTTTATTCTTCAAGAAGCAGCCACTGAAATAAAAAGCGTTGAGAAAGGTATGGAGAGGAGGACTAGGGTTGTTGGCCAAAAAACAAGAGTGAGTCACGTTTTTGCCCACCTTGATTTCACTTTGATGAGGCCTAGAAACGGGAATAAGCGTTAGCAATAATAAAATAATTATTATGCATTTTTGGTAACACATTTTTAACATAGCAACACTTATTATCGTGACTAGCCTACAACACAAATAAGCGCCGGTAATTGAAAAAAATAAGGGTTACCAAATGGTCATTATGGTGTAGTGTGTCTTATTGAAAAGTGTTTTATTTATGATAGAAATAAACACTATCACCATGTAAACATTTATTAATTAGCATGCAGAGTTATATTTATAGTCAATGTCTGATGTTTATCATACCCCATTCCAACAAATCCCAACTTTGTTGAAATAAAAATCAGGAACAAACTAAGTAGATTAATCGACACAAAGCCATGCCATAGGTGGACACAATCTGAAACGGTGTTGCTGCTCTAACAAAAGAGTAAAGAAACATTATTAACAATAAAGGAGCAGTATTTAAGTACTTTCCATAATACACTCTGAAATCTCCTCAATATCTTCGAAATCTTTAAATATAAAACAGAACCATAGGTCTACCAATGGAATGGATATTCAACTTTGCGGACCTTACTACATGGATAAGTTGACTACACTGGATTAATTAAGCAATTTATATCAAGACTTAATTGATATATGGAGGGAATGAAAGACTATAGTTGACGAAGATTATTCACTTATAACACTATTGTTGGATAAAACTAAAATTAAATAATAACAGGAGTACATTGTAATAATAACTCACTCATGATATAAATATTTGTTAGTTAAGTGAATATTTCATAATTTATTCGTATTGGGGGAATCATCAAATATATTGTTATAATTAATGCATACGATAGGTACTTTAAATCTATGTGTTCGGACTAATTGATACGATGACAGTTTGAACAAAAATATCAAAAAAACCAACACCAATGAAATGATGTAATGAAAGGCTATTCAAATAAATTATAATGGTGGATAGGTAATACTTGATTAATTTACAGTGAGAAGCAGGTAGTGGAAAGAATAGAGAAGAACGATAAAGAAAGATACAACGAAATTCTATATTCATATCATCGAAATGTGATTGGAATCAACTTACTTGATGTCATAATTATATATAAGCTCGAAATGAGGATCTCTCTTATTCCCAAAAAAAAAAAAAAAAGATTGGTGTCCCTGTACAGTGGGGAAAAAATATTCTTTACTATATATAGTTAGCTACATACAGCCAAAGAGCACACAGGTGGTATCTTGGATCAATTTGGCATATGTAGATTTAATTGCTCAAGGAACTACTATAGTGTTGGCTCCACGTTATTGATTGCATTCCGTCAAACAAAATTGTTTACCATATTACTATATGCCAAGCAATTTTAAAACAATCATATATAAAGTTTAATAAAATGTTTGAAGTTGTCATTTAAACAACTAAACATTTCAGATGGATAAATAATCACTCATACCACGTTTTAAATAGTATGTCATCAATAATGCATCTTTTCGAATTGAAAGAAATATAAACTGGTAAAAACAAAACAGAAAAGTGAACACCCGCTAGATTGGTAGGTTAAGGTACTTAACCATCCAAGTCGACAAATTTAAATAAATGAAAACCGAATATAGAATGATTATGTAGACGTATCAGATGGTAGAAATGACAACCATTAGAAACGACATGAGAGTGATAAACATTTCAGTATGTGGAATCATCAGAATCATTTTCCTAGTAAGCAATCTATTAAGAGTCAACTCAATAATAAAACAGAAGAAAATTTACATTTAAAGTGCTATGTTTCACATATGATCTAGAAAGAAATTACCTCTTTCGCTTCAACCTTCACAACAATTCAACTTCAGTTTTGTCCACCCTGAACAAAGCCATCTTTGACCAGTAAACCACAAAGAAATAAGGAATAAAGCATGTATCGCATACAAATGAATGCAAGTTAAATAAACTTTGATCCCGTTTCATTCAACGTAAAAATAGCGAAAATTTACCTACTCACTTACAATTAGGCTAATTTAAGCACCAAACCCCTGAAAAACTGATAATTTTGTAATATCAAAACTCACAAAGTACTTCCTCATTTATCTTCTCTTTCAATCACCTCCGCTGACGCTATTCAGAGGAGAACTATTGTTTCTATGGAAGTGGCACAGCCAATGACCCAATGTAAAGCCATTAATTTAGTCTTCTTATTTTCTATTGGAATTTGGAGACCTATAAAATTAGGGGTGGTGAAAAGCCCTAGTTTGACTTTGCTCGTGATGATACTGTGGGATGAATATTGGGTATTTTGCACAGCGGACCCGATAGGAAGCATAGCAAAATTGGACATTAGGGTTAAGAAAAGAAATAGGGGAAGAAGGACGAAGGAAAAGAGGACTACCGGAGCAGGATCAAAACGTAGGGCTAAGATTGAAAGCAAAAGAAAATGGACGGACAGAGAACAATTTTTTTGAGCAGCAACGGTTCAATTATGCAATCTACGTGGACACCTTCAGCGCTACCGAAGCTTCACTCAGTAATAATAATATAGTATAGATTATTCAATTGCCTTAATTCAGCAATGTAAATTAAGATACAGTAACAAATATAGTAAATGTAATTCGAACTTCAGTTTGTTAATATATATATATATATATATATATGTGTGTGTGTGTGTGTGTGTGTGTGTGTGTGTGTGTGTGTGTGTGTGTGTGTGTGTGTGTGTGTGTGTGTGTGTGTTAGCTAGATCGTAATCCATATTTGAACTAAAATATGCCACTACATCATATGCTTTCTTATCACATAATTTAGTATATGTACATAATCTTGAATTCTTGATCAATCAGTTTCCAAAGCCAGGTCTTATAAATGATTTTTATTTTCTTTGGTAGCATAAAACTGCATTTATAAGAGGATGTACAATATCTGGTAAACATAATAACTAGGTGCTACCATTGGTGTAATCAACACGTTGCAGCTTAACTAGATTTGTTACAAACATTTTTGTTTTTGTTTTTTATGTAAGCATTTGTAATTCCAGTTTACATTTTAGCAGCAAATGATTTGCCACATCCACATGTTTGGGTAGCGTTTGGGTTATTGAATGAAAAGCCTCCACCAATGAGAGCGTCGCTATAATCCAATTGCCATGGCGTATAGAAAAAGGAGGCTCTTTGGATCACAAACTGAAGCTGTGGAGGTGGCGCAATGAAGAATAATAGATTTCCGGCAACTAAGTCGAAGAGACGTCGGTGACGTAAAGGAAATGGTCGAAGGGAATTGGATCTTAGGATTTAGCTTTAGGTTCTTATCTGAATCGAAGAAAGAGGTCAGTCTTCCAGAGGTTGATATTTTAGGCATCGAAGAGGAGAGGAGCCATATCAAAATTAAGCTTTTTAGTCCTGTTTTCTTTCTTTGATACTAAAAAACAGTGGAAGAAAACGTTAGTAATTTGTGGACATGCATATGATATGCTTATATATGCACTTGACATATATAATATTTGCTGCTTGATACAATTATAACTTTAATCTACTGGCTTTAGCAGGTATAGTAACAAAAATACTATGTTATCAATGCAAATATCATATGCATATACTTATATATGTTTGGTTTTGCTATCAGGTACTAACCACATGTTATTCTAAGATTTAATGCCTTAGATGGAGAAGGCTTTCTTTGTTGTACATGAACATCAGTTTTTTTTTACCAATGCAAAATAAATAAATAACAAAATAAAAATAATATTGCTGATTGCTAAACAATTTAAGAGGAATTGGTTAATCTTTAATGGGCTGTGCATGGACATCATGTGTCAGCATTAAAGGAAGAATATGAGAAGTTGGAGACTTAACACTTAAATATTTAACATCTGTTTCCAGAATTAGCAATGTCTGTACAAAAACCATCTAATTAACCTATTCCTTCAAATTGAGCATAATTTTATCGTAATTACTTATGAAGGACAACATCTCTATTTGCTTAAAAAAAGTGCTTTTGATTTCCGTGCACAAGAGGAATATATAAAATAAGTACTGCTTACTATATTTCCTACTCTTTATTCTTTAATCTTCATATGATAGAGGGAATTATGAGCATTTTTGTCATTCACTTTTATCGCGTTTTAATTAACACATCCTTTCTAGCTTCCCTCCTCCTCTTTTAAATTAACTTCCTGCACGGTTAATTCAACAACTTAGCACAGAAAATAAGATAACCGAGAATCTCAGCCTGATAAAGAAGAGACATCCAGAACCACATACCACATAACAGTGAAAATCAGTAAGGAAACATCATAAAACATTCCAACTTTAGTAGTACACAACTGTAACACAAAGCAATGGCTATGCATGGTATAATTATCAACAAGGTAGCAGTAAGATATTTCAAACGGTGGAATATAGCAGTATGGAAATGGAGAACAATGAAAGCGTGAATATATGTTAACATGAAAGTTGAGACTGTTTGTAAGGAAGCGTAGTCCTAATTGTAGGAAATTAACATTGAAAGAAAACGTGAAGGATTAGCTATAACATAACTGAAAGGAAACAAGGAATAGTATAATTTACCTCAGTTGAAAGAACGTCCTTCTATAAGTAACTCTCCTTGCAAAACCAGCCCTTCCTAGAGCCCTTTTAAGGTCAACAAACAAAATTTTGAAGGAGGCATGTCCTTCTCATTTCAACCAAGATTGAGGAAAGAATCGAAAATCCATCAACAAAAAACACTACAGTGCATTAAACTTAAAAGAGGTGTGATACAAGTAATAAACAAATCATTTAAGCAACATCTCTGAAATCTAAAACCGAACAACAATAATCAAGACACTACAGTAAGAATATCTGACACTGCTTTTAGTTCCGCTCTCCTTGAACATAATCCAACAGAATAATCAAAACCTTTGGTGGACCGATCACTTCTCAATAAGCTCTTTGAGGTTCTGCCAAACAAAATACTTAGGGTCCATCCGATAATGCAAGTAATCATAGAGGGAATTATTGATACCCCTTGCAGCCAAGTACTCCTGGAAGGCACTTTGCAACCTCTCGTCCGAACAACTGAAAAGGTTTTAAGATCAGGAAAAAAAAAAACCAACTTGAGCAAGATACTCATCATACTTATCCAAATTAAGCCAATTAGCTAAATGCATAGATAAAGATCTACTAAAGCCTTTTACTGTAGCTTCTATTATATGTAAATAATTGAAAATTGAGAATAAACCCTCATTGTATGCTAAGATAACAGGTTTGCACTTTGCAAAAGAAACAGAAAAATAAAATAAAATCGACATGCTGTTTTATACAATGGAATGTCAGCTGTAAATAATTTTTTTCATATTTTTGTTAAACTAGTGGGAAAATATGAATCGCACACAATGTATTTAGTAGACCTTTTGGATATAAAAAAAATCTTGTTTCCAACTTTTTATTAGTATGTATTTAGTAGACCCTAGCAATGGTAATGCAAAATTTCACAAAATCTATAGTAAGCTTAAGAATATCCATGATTTATTGGATGACTTGAAAATTTGCAAATTTTCACAAAAATTACAAACGCCATTCAGGAGGAACACATCTTCATTCAGGATTTCACAAAAATTACAAAGTTATCCGCTTTTGAGGCAAAGACTAATTCCAATTGCATGTTGCACAATAAACAACTTCATTTAGGAGGAACACACATTGGATGCTTTATTTACTGAATATTCATCTGAGAATATGATATTTCAACCCACGAGGGAGCCTGGTCAAGAACAAGTAGTTGTGCAATTTAATGTTAGCCAAACGACTCAAATGGGGTAAGTTAGAGATCAAAGTGCTACACAAATTTTGTCTTACATTTATGTTATTTTATGCAGATATGATTTGGAAGACTTCAACATTGTGTTTCTTGCAAATATTGTGGTCGTTGACATATCTATATATTATTATGGAGAATGCTTGAGCTGTTTTCTATTTCCTCTTTATTTGGTCTATCTTTTCTGTTATATGTCAAAATCTTGTAATGAACTTTTTCGTTGTAATTTTATTTCTTATGCAACTTGTCTCATGTAGTTATTTAATATTGTGCTCTTTTTGATTCTTAACTATTATGTGATATGACTTACTGTATTTTCCCTCATCATGTATTGACTGTTAATTAGTAACTTGATATAATGGTAATCATTTTCGATTAACCTGAATATATTTGACTCTTTTCATTGGGCTCTCTTTCTTTTATTCTTGCATGTTCAAATGAATATGAATAATGATTAATGTATATTATGTATTATGATTTAAATGTAAATATTGTTTTTACAAAGAGAAAATTCAAAACTTCAAAATATGGGAAAAATACTTCAAACCAAACGTGTTTTTCAGTTTTCAGTTTTGAAAATATGTTTTCAGAATACTCATGCCAAACGCATTTTTTAAAATAATGAAAACTGTCAAAATGGAAAATTGAAAATGACTAAAAAAAACAAAATTGGAAATGCAAATCAAACGCACCATTATTTTTCAAGTCATCATTACCCTGGGATTGTGAAATGCGGAAAAACAACAATTCCCAACATGTTAAAAAAATGATCTCAAACTAATATATTGGTTTATTCTCAATGATAAACTATAAAGGACAAATAATTGGTGGTCTAGAATTCGTATAATTAGAGCCACGATAAAGATGAACATCAAACAAGATGTGTTTAAGCTTCAAGCAATATAAGCAAATATAAACAAGTCTTACAATAGATAATGATTGTCTCCATCAGAATTCTCTGAAATTGCCAATGACATGCTTTCAATTTCGAAATCATTTGGTGTGAGATTGCACCAGAAATGTAAAGTATGGCCCACTTTCTTGTCTATGGCAACAAGTAGAGTCATCTTGGCCGATTCAGCAGTCACCAACACTTCAGCTTGGATCTGTTCATCGTCATATTCTCTCTTAAGTGTAATTAATCTCTCTCCAGGACAATTAATAATCTCGAATTGAAAATCTTTTGGCAACACATTTTTCTGCTAAAATGCCAGAACAGAAATACATATTAATGACTTAAAATAACTATTATTATAATTGTAAAGCTCAGCATCATTAGTCAGTTTTGATTGTGTTCATGTATCATTTAAATTGGAATAAATTATGGTCATATAATGATAGACCAATCAAGTAACTTTACCACTCATGCTAGAGGATATATGCTAAGTTTGTAAATTCTGAATAATTTGTTTTGGAGTGCCAAAAAAACAAGTATGTACAGTTCTCATTTCTAAATCAGAATCAACTATACGTTGTTATAATGTGAAAATATGACTAAATATACATAAATTACAGAAAAATAATTCAGTCGCGAAGCTTCCGTAACACGCAAATCAGAATTTGAACTCAGAGCGTTAAATAAAAGATAAACGTTATTACAACAACATTCAATAAAAAGAGCGAACAGGTTAACGAGTATTATTATTACCAATTCTTTTTCAGCGATCTCCGATTTCAAAACGCGCAAGAGAATCTCGTCGCCACGCTTCATCTTATCATTCTCACTCGCTAAACTTTTTGAAGAAGCGGGTTTGATAGAAATTGCACAGCATGGTTTGCTGATTAAATTTCTAAGGATCAAAGTCCTTGAGATGAGAGAAGTACTCGAGTAACATCGAGATCTGGAGATAGAGCGGCGTACAAAGGAGAATATCAAGCGAGAAGACATTTTCGAGTTCTGTGATTTTAGGGAAAATCGTAGGGTTTAATGCGATGGAGAATATATAAAGGAGTACTCCTACAGGGCCAGAAATAACGATGCGGGAATGCGCGATACTCAATATCGTGGCGTGGAATTCACGGGTAGTGAAATTTGTTACACCAAAATGTATCTATGTGTATCTATCTTCTATCTATCTTTACTAGTGTGTAACCCGTGCGTTGCACACGACAACATTGTTAACTATAGAATTTACAAATTTAGGGTTAAAACGACAACTTTTTTATGTAGTATAGAATAAATTTTGATGTGCAATATATACGTTATTAATTAAAATTATCATTTGCAGTTTATGTTTTATAGCTTATATAAGTAATATGTATGTGTACGTATTTGAGAATTATTTTGGTTACTTTGTTAATATGAATATACTATACATGTTGAAATTGATATATGTTAGTAATTTATTCTATGAATTGGAAAATATATTTTAATAGAATTTGTTAAATAAGTTAAACGTAAAATTTTGAACTTAGTTTAAATATATAATATAGTAGAACGAATCGAAGGAATTAAAAAAAAAAATCCTGTGGAGGTACTGATACTAAAAAAAAAAAATTGTGATATAATAAATGGTAAAATTTTGATATAAATGAATCAAAACTGATTTACAAATTAACTTTATTATTATTGTTGGCATACATAATTTATATTATGTGATTCATACACTCTTGTTAGTATGAATATACATAGAAAAATTGACGTATGTTTTAAAGAGCTATTAGAAGAATGTACTAATTATTTACTAAGATTATTTAAATAATTATAATTTAAGATTTCATAAGCAGTTTAAAGATATGGATTTAAATATAAAATATAATGAAAGAATTAAGGCGGCTCTGTAAATAATCGTGGAAGTGTTAAAATGTTAGTATTTGAAGCTATAATTGTTATGTTCAATTTATGGTAAATTTATTGAGATAAATGTATAATATATTAAATTTACTATTATTGTTTACATATATTATTTAAATCGTCTGAACTATTTAACTTTATATTTGGAAGGAAAACTGATTTTTCCTTCTTTCTTTATATGAGCATGATATACATTTTAAAACATCATATTTGGACTTAATCAGATGAATTAACAAAATTTACTGGTTGAACTTATTTGGTAAATTCAAAACCATATAATAAATTTAAACATATTGGTGTACAATGCTAAGTGATACTGTGGAGTGTTTTGTAAATTACTAAACAAATTTTGAAATATGAGTGCTTAATGTTAACATTGCAATGTAACAGAGGATAAATTAAATAAGTTAAATTTTAAACATGTGATTGTTATTATGTGTATAATTTATGTTATGCAATTATTGTGTTTATTTGTATATTGAATCACTGTTTTTCTCATTTTATTTAATGTGAATATAGTTAATCTTGATGCGATTTATTAGGCGAATCATTGAACAATAGTTCGTCAAAGTTACTTAATTAGTTTTAATATTATGTAATTAATTATAAATTATGGTATTAAATGTATAATGTCAAAAAAGAATTGTGAAAGACTTAAATTATTACAGAAAATTTGAGGTGTAGATATTTTGAGACCAAAAAAATATATATAGTTTTTTGTCAATTTTTATTGTTTGAAAGAAAAATTAGTTAACTAAACTTACTTAAATTTTGATTTTTGTAATTAACTAAGATGTGTGAATTTAAATATAAAATTTTAGGAACTAATGATCATATTATATGTAAATAATCGTGTAGATTTTAAAATGTCCATATCAAAATATAAAACAATGAAAGAGCAGGAAGATGGAGTTTTAAATTCTTCCACTTTATTATTTATTTAGTAGATATATCAAACAGGAAAATATTTACAAGGACAAAACTGAAGGCCTTTTTATCCATAAGGACAGCCCACTAAAATTTTACTCAGAAGGACAACCACCTAATATCTTTTCTTCACGTGCGCTTTCTTCTTGCTCCGCTCGCGATTCACGTCCGCTCCAAACAATCGAACCCAAAAATCACGTACGCAAAATATTAAATTGAATTCATAACAATTCATAAATCATGACAAGGACATGAACATCAGAATCGAAATTGCAATCGAACCCAAAAATTCGATTCCATAAATCGCGAGAAATTGGAACCCTAAAAAAAAATGTCGAACAACAAAAATCCGTTGGAAATCACGATTGAATTGAATAAAAATATTTTTCTAACGATGGAAAACACAATTGAAGAAGTCGAAATTGTTGAAACAATTTTTTCGTGATTGGAAATGTTTTTTTTTATCGTTAATAGTATAGCAGTTCGTAGGTATTATTTTTCTATTTTTTTAGTTATCATTTTTCCTGTTTTAACTTTAAAATATAGCAGCAGTTTTTAGTTATCATTTTTCTATTTTTTAAGTTATCATTTTTACTGTAGTTTGCGTTATGTTAAACATCAAAGCAGTTTTAAGGTATCATTTTTATATTTTTTAAGGTATCATTTTTAGTGCGATTTCTTTGTTATGTTACACATTACTGCAGTTTGAAGGTATCATTTATATATTTTTTAAGTTATCATTTTTACTGTAATTTATGTGTTATGTTCATATACGTCTTTTTTTTTATGTGATAATTTTTGTGATGGTGGAAATGAAACATAAAATGAAATATGTTCGATTGAGTGACGAAGTTGATGCAAAAAAACAGTTTCAAAATTAGCACAGTATTAAAATCACATGAAAACAACACATAACATAGCTAAAACAGTAAAAATGATACCTAAAATATTAGAAAAATGATAACTAAATACTGATGCAATGCTTTGAAGATAAAATAATGAAAAAAAAATTATATCAAAGTTTGATTGATTAAACTGAAATAAGTTCGGCTTCGTTTCTTAGCTGATACATCAATATAACTTCAAAATTAACACAACAACAAAATCTCATGAAAAAAACATATAACATAGCTAAAACGGTAAAAATGATAACTAGAAAAATAGAAAAATGATACCTAAAAACTGCTGCTATGTTTTTAAAGTTAAAACAGTAAAAATGATAACTAGAAAAATAGAAAAATGATAACTAAAAACTGCTCCTATGTTTTAAAGTTAAAAACAGGAAAAATGATAACTACAAAAATACAAAAATGATACCTACGAACTGCTATAGTGGTAAAATGAAGAAAAAAACATTTCCAATCTAAAAAAATTGTTTCAACAATTTCGACTTCTTCAATTATGATTTCCGTCGTCTGCTACATATTTTTATTCCGTTCAATTAGGATTTCCAATGAATTTTTGTTGTTCGACGTATTTTTTTTCTAGGGTTTCTGTTTCCAATCGATTTTGATTTCTTGATGTTTGGCTTCGATTTCGAATTTTGATTTTTATTCTGAATGATGTTTGCCTTCGATTTTTGATTTCTCGATTTTGGATTTCGTGATTTTTGATTTCGCGGTTTTGGATTTCGTGATTTCGACATACGCGCGTGAGGGGAGAAGATGAAATCAGCGGCCGTATGTTTATTTCCAGTGTTTTGTCCTTTTGGATAAAATATTTGGTGGGTATTGTCCTTATGGATAAAATATTAGGCGGCTGTCCTTATGGATAAATTTTAGTGGACTTTTGTCCTTTAAAAATTTTTTCCCGTCTAAATTTGAGATTCCCTTAGTGATTTGAACATGCGAGTTCAAAAATAAATATTAAGAAAAATTTAAAGGGGTTTTGGTGATAAAGGTATAAATGCTAAAAATAGAATTTTGCAATGTAGAGCACAATAATTTTATTTTGATAAGTCAGTATTAAGCTAAAATTTTGGATAAAAATATAACAACGATGGTTTTCAAAAAGGCAAAGAAAATTTGTAATGCAAGTACTTGATGGTAAAAGAATTTTACACTGCAATGTATAATTAACATATGGATATTTTTAATTAGAGTTGGTATTCTTTTTATGTATATGATTTATGTTATATGCGATATATTTGTACATATTAGAATGATGATTTAATACCGTAATGTACATATGTTTAATATTGATTTTTTGTATTGAAAATTAGCTTGACTATGCGATTGTAAATTTAAAATATAAAAATAATGCCATATCAAATATATAACTTGAGTTATGTTAATGAATTACCATATTTAATGGTCAATTAAAATGAAATCGTAAATGAGTAATGAAGTAGCAGCGATTTCCTTATTGATTTTAATTTTATTCTCAATTAATGTTAACGAATTTCCATTAATTCGATCATATAAAAGGAAGGTTAATTGACACTGCTTGAAATTCAAATCAAATAGAATTGAAGATAAAAATTGATTTTGCATAAAATAAATAAAATAGTCAACACAATATTAATTGACCATTTTAATGTTCAAATTACTAAGGGAACACCATATGTAACGCTATTATTGATCTATGGTATTTTCACATTTTACACAAAATAAGTAGAAATTACATAAATAAGTAAAAATATACTAACTGAATATTGTGTAAATATACTAAGTAAAAATATACTTTACACAAAAGAAATCATCACATGTTAAGGTGGTGATGAATAATCTGGAAAGAAACTTAAGGGCAAAACAGAAATTTTGCGCTTGGAAACATCTAACACACGCAGATCTAAAGAAAATCGAACATAGCGAAGAAACCTCTCGTAGTCGTCTCGAGTTCAATTTCAGTTCTCTAACCCTAATCTTATCCCAAACATCATCACGCAAAAAATGGAAATTATCATAAGGAATCGACTATTAATTTCGCGACAACCATTATTTCGCATCCGTCTTCTTCTCCCAAAAATAACCATGTGAAAATGGCAAAAAATGGTCAGAAATAGATCGAAAATTTTGCGCAGCGTTGATTAAATCGACAAAGAAGTTTAGAGTCCTGCGGATCTGCTCTGAAAGCATAAAATATGTCGATCGAAGGTAATATCTTCTTCGAATCTTTTATTATTTTTTACTGCGTGATAAAATAGTAATTTGTTATTACAAATTAGTGGTATACATGATTAAATTTATACCTCTGAGAATGAAAGTAACTGTATTTTTTACTGTATGATAAGCTGTTGGATGAAACGATTTAGTTCTTCTCAAGTTGAGTGTTTTTTCTTTTAGTAATTCTTATATTAAGGTTTATCATACTGATTTGATTGGTTATTTTTTCAAGTAACTGTATTTTTTGCTTCATTCATTAATTAATTGAATAGCTTATTTTTCTTTGTTAGGCTTTGGTTTGGTTATTATAAATGCTTAGCCTGTGAATTTGTTATATGCTTCAGGTAAAGTACTGTACGACTTTTAGGTATACTGAAAACTGTAAAAAGTATAATTACACGTCTCCATTAGTTGATGACTTAAAATTCCAGTCAAATTGGCATTCTATTGAGGGTTGTTTAGTATATTTCCACATTCTGCTTTTGATAGAACCAGCATATCGCATTAGTATACCATTTATATATAATTATATTTCAGATTGGACTATTTACATAGTAAATATTTTGCTTCGAAGATTATCATAAAGGCGACTAAGGAGAACAAAAAAACTGGAACGTATTTGATGATTGATAATGATGTCTATCTCCAACATCTTTTAAATACGGCTGCTTGGAGAGGTCATCGGATTTGTTAATAAAAGGTTATCAAGAAGATTTTTTCATTGTTATTATACTTTTGAAACACTGAGTATGGGATCTATGTGATCAATTTAAACATTATTGTGATTTCAAATTCATCTGGCACTTGTTGGAATTAACTCGATTTATACATTTCCAAAATCACATATGTTAGTAATATCAAAGATAAACCAAGAATAATAGTAACAATTCAGTAGTTATTAGGTAAAAATGCTATTAGTGTATTTAAAACCTTGTTTCTCTTTATTGCTACGTTGTCTAATTAAGTCATGAATATCCCCGTTCATTGATTCCGGCTTTTTAATTGTCTTTTCACAGGACTTCTTGACAAATGACAAAGTTTTCTTATTTTTATAATAATATTAATCTACCAAAGAATATTATATATTTGCATTGATTTTATCAAGTGAGAATGTAGTGTTTTTTATTTTATATATGATAACAGAGCTTGAAAAAAGAGAAAGAATATCTGTCATTCAGATTATCAAGAAAAATGTACTTTTATTGCAATTTTAACGGTAACACAAATTATTTTCTTTTGTAATTTGATATGATACCAGAATGCGCTATGACAAACAATTTTGTAAACTAATATGAAAGAAATATTTATATTTCATTGGACTTTGTAAATTTTAACATATTAGAATGAAGGTCTATTATGGATTTTGAATCACGTCTTCACAAGAGAGGAAGGTCTTGCAGTAAACTAAGCAGAGATATTAAGTTTTCACTTATTGAATTGGTTGCAAATTTGATTTGCATTAATACCTAGAGGTGAATATAATATTTAATACATAGGACTTATCTGATGTTCAAAATGCTCTGTGTTTAATATACTTGGCTATGCTAGCTTTCATATTTACTATAACCAATTCACAGTTAATTCTGCCTTCGCTTTTACCTTTCCAGCAGTATACAAAATCAATATCAAAACCCTAATAATTACTTCCTGGCTGCATTTGTAAATGTTAAAATACTGTTGAATTCTTATCGGATTGTATAATATATTTCTGCACGTGCTGGTCACTCAAGTCAAATCCAGTGAATAGTCTAGTATTGTTGCACGTGGCAAAAGAGGCACGTAAGTAATAATTAATACACTGTTTTAATCAGTGTACTGTTTTATACGATGTACCATTTTATGTCCTGAACTATTTAGTTTTGTAGAGAGTTTTATTCTATGTAGCATTATGTTTAGTGTTTTGTTCTATATGACATGTTTTATATCCAGTACTAAAATTTTCTAACATTTCTCTCATTGTTTGTATATATGTATATGTGTATGTATAATAACTCTAAATGTGAAACAATAGTAAAAATAATAAATAAACATAAATATCTATGGATGATTATAAACATATGAAATATATATTTGACACATTATCGATTTGCTTGAGATTGCAGTATTGGTCAAAAATTCAAGATGTTCTAAACAACTCGGTGAAAAGACGTTTTCTTGAGGAAAAATACTGGAAAAATACGTCTGAATGTATTTGACTTGGCAACTGAAACCCAGTTTGCCGTCAAATAATATTCTTTTATATTTAGTGAACTAAATGGTCTTATTTTAATTTCCAGACCAGCTTCATTTTGGAGGATCATTGATGAGGTAAGTAAATGTTGTACTTTGTTCCTTCCTTAAATGCATATGATTTACTGTTAGCAGCTATTAACTATTATTATGTTTTTTTGAGGTACGTCTGCAAAAATATTCAGATTTACAAATCAACTCTAAAAGAATAAAATCCGTCGATTGAAGGTAATTTTTTTTGTCTTCTTATTAGATTTCCACATTAATGCCTACTTTTCATTTTCAATTTCTTTAAATAATAAATTTTAGATAATATATCTGCTTTATTGCGATTTGAAATGTTAGATAAGTAATAAATTTTGTCTTTAAGTTTCTTGTGTCCAATAAGTTTTATAGTTATAATATTATATGTCATGAGCCTTACATTGTACCCTTTTTTTAATATCAATTTATGTTGTTGAACCAACGAAACCATATGGACTTGCTGCTGATATATGGAGTCTTGGATGCATAGCGCTTGAAATGTTTACTTCGGCGTCATTTCTTGAGATTTGAGTGGGTTAGTAATCTAATACATTTTCTTAGTTGTTGGCAAAATAATTTACAGATATAAGGAGTGCTTTATCAAATAATGTGAGTATGCATTGCGTAGCATAATTTCTGTAGTTTGAAATATATGCAAACTTATATGTTTGTAAGTATAAAATTTCAATAATTCTTTAAAATTTTATGCAGACTTATATTTAAAATGACGATGTTTTAATAATTGTTTAGAACTAACTGAAAAAAAGAGTAATGGCAAAACACATAAAAAATAAAGTAAAAACAAAGTAAATGAAACTATAGACGATTTAAGCAAATACACATAAGTAGGGTAATAGAAAAACCATTCAGCCTCTGATGTAAAATATTTAGCTACTTGTATGCAGTAGATATAGTTTTGATATTCTCCTCCTTGTAGCAGGCAAGTGCAGTAACGCAGTATGAGAAGATGAGCCAAAATTCAATCTTGTTAACCTATGAAAATAACATAATATAATGAATGTGGAATTGAAATTATAAGTAATTATTTCCTGAATAAGGAATATAATATGACATAAATGAAATTTTAGGCATTACCTTTAAGGTTGTTGAATATTTCTTTGTAGACAATATTCTGTGTGTAATCCTTCCTTTCTTCATTTTTATTTTTAATCAAAATTTTCAACCCTTTTTGTGTTGTTGTGCGAGAAACAGCCACATATAACTGACCATGAGTGAATATAGGACGTGATAAATATACTCCAACATTTTCTAGCGTTTGACCTTGACTTTTGTTGATTGTCATTGCAAAACATATTTTTACTAGAAATTGGCGACGTCTAAGGAGAATAGGCCACTTTGTGTCTGCCGAGGACATTATTATTCTTGGAATTAAAACCTTATGACCAATATTATTTCGGGTAATAATTTTTGCCTCTATTACTTTTGATGCAACCTGTGTGACAATCAATCTTGTACCATTGCAAAGACCTAAATTTTGATTTAAATTACGAAGAAGCATTATTGGAACTCCAACCTTTAAACGAAGTTCATGATTAGGTATTGATGATAGCTTTAGTGTGTTGAGGAATTCAATAGGGTATAAAATATTTTGTTCCTCAATGCCTTCCGACATTGGACTAATTGAGTCCGCACTTAGATAAGTGTAGAATTGACCTGGCATTTTCTCAATTATAAATGAATTCACTTCGTCCACGCATTCATTAGTTGGTGCTAGTATACAACGGCTTTTAAAGTAGTCTTGTTCGTTCAACCTTTTATCGAAATCTGGATAAATGCTATCAACAATTTTTTGTATTGGATTGTCATCCCATTCAATTAAGTTTTCCTTTGGAATATTTACCCATGTTGGCTCCTCATTATGATACATCGATATAGTTGGAAGTAATCCATCCCCCACATCTAAAATCCATTTACTAAAATTTGCAATTTGATTCATCTCTTCATTGCTTGCACACTCATTTGTAAGCCGCATATTATGTGAGAGTAAAAAATTTACACTTACTCCATAGACGTGATCGATTTATCGATGATCCGACAATTGTCTCCCTCCCTCATTTATCAATAACTGGTAGTATTTGCCTAAAATCACCACCAAGTAGGATAGTCTTGCCACCAAAAATTTCACCACCATTTCCCGTGTGTTCCATTATATCTCTCAAAGTTCTTTCCAATGATTCTAATGCATTTCTGTGTGCCATTGGTGCTTCATCCCAAATAATAAGATCAGTTTTTTTTTATCAACTCACCCAATGAAGACTGTCTTGTTATATCACAAATAGAATCCTCATCTAAATTTATTGGAATTTTGAAACGTGAGTGTGCGGTTCTACCACCTGGCAGTAATAATGATGCTATACCTGATGTTGCAACTGGCAATACGATTTTACCTTCCGATCTTAATTTTGATATTATTGTTTTCCACAAAAATGTTTTCCCAGTACCACCACTACCGTGAACAAAAAAAAATCCTCCTAAACTTTCATCAACAGCATGCATGACTTCATCAAATATTTTTTGTTGTTGGACATTTAGACATCGTGACATACTTAGGAACTGCTCGTGGAGTGCATCATGGTCATACAATTGTTCTTCTCTTATAAGTTTGTTTTGAAACCGTTCAAGGAACATCAAATCAGGAAAGGGAAACATAGGATATTCCTTTAAAGATCTATTACTCTTATTCATGATTTTTTCAATTTCATATAATGCATAATTTTGCAATTGACATTGTGTCATATTTAGCGTATTATCTTGTAGAACTCTTCTTTGCATCCATAAAACATCATCTGACAGTAACTCCCAATGATTGTTCCAAAGCTCAAGTGGATTTGAAATTTCACAAAATAATAGTAAAGTAACAAACATTTCTCGTAGGGATTTTACCGAGGACCATCTTCCAGCTTCTACAATGGCATCATTCCACTCATTGTCATCTTCCAACAAACCTCGTGCCATACATGCCGTTTTAAAATCATCGAAAACTGTACCATTAAAAGTGCGTATGTCTTCATAAGTTGTAGGTCCTTTTACTATGTTCAACAACATACGTAGATAGAATCTTTCGCCAGAAGTTGGATGGGCATAATAAATTCTTCAAATTGTATTACCTTTTTGTCTCTTTTTCCATTTTTTATTTTTTTTATTCCATACCCATTTTGTTGGAAAATCAACATATGTAAGATCTATTGTGTCTTCATTCAATCTATTTGTTTCAAGCCACTCTGTAAATATTGACTTTTTGATATTAGGTCGATTAGCAATATCTTCCAAATTATCAGTATCATGAAACAAAATTGGTTGTTCATCAGGTAAATGAAATGATAGCCGTTGCACTGCAGGTGTGCGAAACTGAATGTCAAATTCAAATATACGCCAACAAGATTCAGAGGCTGAAATATATCGACAGTCGAGGTAGGTTTTAATTTCGTCAACTTCTCGTACATTTCGTCCACCATCTTCAGTATTTTCTTCAATTACAACTGTTGCACGATCGTAACCCTTATTGATATATTTGAATAAATACTTTACGGACCGGGTTCGATTACATATCTCTACATTTATGTGGGCTTGATATTTTACAGAAAGATCCGTGTTGTGTGGAATTACCCATCTGTTATCGAATTCCATACCCATTGCTGTGACATACCTATCATTTTCTCTTCTTCTGTACACGGGGAATCCATTATCATCAAAGGTGGTTTCAGAACAATTTTCTTTTGGATAATGCTTTGAACATTGACCTTTGACCATGCAAGAATTTTGTGGATTAGCTGCACCGCATGGTCCATGCATCATAAACTGTGAGACTGATTGGTATGCTAATGGATCTAATTCTTTATTTGGTATTTCACCTGTGATTATGCTATTAACATGTGAAGTTGTCTTAGGCTTGTCAGTAGAATGAAGAAACAATAATATATGTGCATGTGGCAGACCTCTTTTCTGAAATTCGATCGTGTACACAACTGTGAAAACATGAAAATAATAATAAATACCAATGTTAGATAATTAAATAAGAAATTTTAAGGTAAAATTCTATAGAAAGTCACCATTCATTAATTCCCTATTGGTATTTGAGGAAATTTATGTATGAAATGTTGGATTTATATGTTCTTAGTAACAATAATCATCTAACTTTAATTGTTTTATATTTGATAATGTTATTTCTTCCAGATTGGGGCTATAAAAGGTGAAACAAAGAACATTAGTGTCAAGAGGAGTTTGTGGCACTGTACCATGGATGGCACCAGAGCTTTTAAATGGAAAAAGAATGGTGACTGAGAAGGTAATACCATGCCTGTTAAAACTCGTAAGCAGCATGTTCATGTTGGATGATAAATAGGATTTTGCATTTCATGAATCTATGCAAATTTGTGATATTAGGTTCGTTCTCACCAACAATTATCATGTAGTTATTTTAACTATTATATATATATATATATATATTACTGCTGAGTACTTTAAAAAACTGAATCGAATAGCTTAAACTTAATAACAAAACTGCAGAAATATAATGAAATAACATACATAGAGATGAAAGTGCAAAAATGTAGAAACCTGTGTGAACTGTAGAATACATGGTAAAACTGCTTCAAATAACATTTGAAAGTGCACTTGTCACCAACAGTTATCATGCACTTAATTTAACAATTGTTGTTATTATTATAATACTGCTGAATACTTTAAAAAGCTGAATTGAATAGCTTAAACTTGACAATGAAATTGCAGAAATATCGTGAAATAACATTTTTGAGCTGAAAGTGCAGAAATGTAAAAACCTGTTTAACCTGTAGAATGCATGGTAAAACTACATCAAATAGCATTTGAAAGTTCACACTTGTCACCGACAATTATCATGCACTTATTTCAGCTATTATTATTATATAAATAATACCGCTGAATACTTTAAAAAACTGAATCAAATGGCTTAAAGTTAACAACAAAACTGTAGAAATTTCATGAAATGACATGCATTGAGCTGAAAATGCATAAATGTAGAAACTTGTTTAAACTATACAATGCATGGTAAAACTGCATTAAATAACATTTGAAAGTGCGCCAATAACATTTATAATTTGTTTTTGTATTGAATTTATTTACTTTGTTCAGTAGACGGGCCTTAATTTTGTACATTAAATGCATTGTTAAATGAACATGAAAATTTTGTTTATTACTTGCTGTTAATTTAATTGAATACTCATTCAGTTAATATAAATAGAATAAATAGTTTTGTAATTAGACAAATGTATTAATACCTGCATGAACAGACCCAAAATGTTTCCCTTCTCGTAAATCTGTCAATAGTTGATTGAGTTTAATTTTGAAAACTCTTGCTACAATATCTGGTCTGTCTTGTATGGTTTGTCCAGGAATAAATGATAGAAACTTTTTAAACTCTATCCAACTAGGATTGTATGTGAAAGTAATGAATAAATCTGGCTGGCCTGCTGCTCTGCAAATTGCAATTGCATCTTGATAGTTTTGTATCATATATCGAGGACCTCCGGTAAATGAAGAAGGTAAGACCATTCTTTTTCCAATTGAAGATGCATTTGTATCACCTGCTGTTACTGCATCTTGAAGACCTTTATACAGATCGGATCTAATGTTAGATTGATTATTGCGTACCCATCTTAGCCTATCTTCTTCTATGCAGGTGTAGGCATCCACCAAAAATTGTTGAAATAATCGACCACCTCTCAGTAAAGTTTGCCCTTCATTTGGTCTTTGTTGGATTCGGAATGCATAGTATTCCCTCATGATAAGCATTTTCCCATTGCCTTGGTCGCTTTCATTGGTTGTTTCTTCATTGGTTGCTTCATCATCATCAATGTGTCTTTATGCGATATTTAATCTAAAGCCATCTTCCCCATAAGGAAATAATATAGGCTATTGCATCACCATAAAACTTGGATGCTTTTCAGTTATTCTTCTTAGGAGTCCCTCTTTCTCTTGTATTACAATGTCCCTGCCCACATCATTTTGAAAACCATCGCCAACTATTAACGCTGCTATCTCAGAAGATGTTGGCAGATTATACATTCTACCATCATTTTGTCGTGAACTAATCAATCGCAACCTTACAAGTTGAAAATTTATTTGTCTGAATCGATCTCTTGCCATCCTAATTGCTTTTGTGAGTTCATTGCATTGATCAAACATATTAATTAATTCGCTAACCACAACTTCATCCAGTTCTGCATCATTATTCCTTACTGCAGTCATTATATTTGATAACTCATTTTCTGTGTCATAAATATAGAGTTGTGCAAATTTAGGTTGGTTGTCTGTTGGGAGAAGTGAACCGATTTTGTGATGGTTTTGGCCATTTATCCGAAAAACGTAAGGTCCATGACCATCATTTATGGTTTTGTCAACGTTACCTCCCATAGAGGTAAAAGAAAATATAGAGTTGTATAACCTTATTTTTTCTCTGAATCTTGATGCCCTTGGTCCACCATTATAATCCAACAAATATTTTAAGAATAGAGGACAATCTTTCAGCATAGGAAGTTCTACTTTTCCTGATCGACAACAGAGGGAAAATTCTGATTTAGGCGTGACTTTTGATTTTTTATTCCTTTCTTCGTACCATAGTATGGCATTGCAGTTTGAACATGTATGCGTTGGTCCACCAAAGTCCCATATTTTAAACATTTTCCCTGCAATATATGTATATGTTATAATTTGTATGATATATGGTTTACGTGACCAATTTATTTTGATATTAAATGCATCTTCACTTACTTGTAATTGTATCATTGGTAGCTGGAAAAGCAGAATTATTGGTTTCCATGGTTGAAGCAATAGGCAAGCCTGAGTCTAAAACAGCATGATCAGGCCAGTGCACATAAAAAGAGTATTTTATACTATTTAACCTAGTAAATGCATTTAGTTCATTAAATACTTTCGAATATGATATATGTGTTTTGCCTTCCGTTTGTTGTAAAGGATTCGACGCCTTTCTTGCCGCCTTTGCCTTTGGACTATGAAGGACAATTGTATCAAAGTTGAATGTTTCAGTAGATGTGATTTATTTATTTCACTTTTGTAGTAATACTATACCTTCTTTTCTGATAGCATAATATTCTTCAATGGCATCAAAATTTGAAGTGTAACAGGAGCCAGTTGGAAAAGCAGAATTGTTGGTTTCCATGGTCGAAGCAATAGTCGAGCCTAATTTTGAAACAATGATCAGGTCAGTATACAAAAAATAGTATTTTATTGTATTACCATAATATATGCATTGAGTTTACAGAATTCTTACGAATACGATACATGTGTTTTGCCTTTCGTTTGTTGTAAAGGATACGACGCCTTTCTTGCCACCTTTGCCTTTGGACTATGATGGACAATTGTATCAAAGGTGAGTGTTTCAATAGATGTGATTTTTTTTTTTTTTTTTTTTTTTTTTTTTTGCATTTGTAGTAATACTGTACCTTCTTTTCTAGTAACACAATCTGCTTCAATGACATCAAAATTTGAAGTGGAGCAAGAGCCAGCTGGAATTTGAAGTCCTTTAAATCGTTGATAGGTATGATTTTGGTATCTTTCTTCATTATCTTCCCAGTTTCCATCCTTACGGATGTTTAAATGTGTACTGTGCTTACGTGCTATCTGGGATTTACCTTCTTTAATGGATTTAACCATTTATCTATGTTCATGGTACCCATGAGATGAAATGAAAACAATTAGAATTAGTATGCAACTAAACTGCAATGGAAGTAAAAAGATCACACATGAGAAAAAGTTACATCTGGGTGTTTCTTTAAATTATTTTATTGAGATATTGAATGATGAATTCTGAACTATGGGTGTCAATCTAATTATTCGTTATCAATTGGTTCATTGCTTATGTACATGATATTTTATTAAGAAAATATTTTAAATATTTAGTATTACAGTTACAACATATATTCAATACATGATTAATTGATATCGATAGATATTATATACGCATGCCTTTTGTAGAGGTTTAGATCCTTCTTCCAATGGTAATGCCTTTTGTAGAGGTTTTAGATCCTTATTCCAATGGTAATGCAGATGGAGATGAGATATATATTCTGAAAATCCACAAGGGAAAAAAATGTTTTTTGTTTACATTATTGTAGAAAAAATTGTAATATGATCTATCATTCATCTAAAAAATAAACTGAAGTAGCTAATTTATAAAATACATACTTTATTGTATTTACAGAAAAAGAAAAATAATTTTTGTCCTGCAAATTAAATGTGAGTGTAAAATCCAAATACTAAAAGAAACTATCCAAGTTACTTAAGCAAGTGGATTTTGATGCTATACCATGACGGTAACTATGTGAGATGGATGAGATTTCATACTTACCGAAGAGCAACAGTTCCAGGCCTGTAAAGATGGGCTTCGTCACTCCACCAGTAGTTGGTGCCGACTTGCGAGCAGCCTATAAATTCCATGTATATCAAAAAATTAATTGTTACAGTTTATTGATGCATCAAAGGCAACCAGAAAGCAGCTGATAAGGAATTCCATTCAGTGTGCACAGGAAACGAAAAAATAATATGAAAGTGAAGTGAGTGATCATCAAAGTAATGACAGTTTATGGTATGTAGAACAATGATGAATTATGTGTTTTTTTGGCTTAATTTAGTTAAGAAGTTTTGATCCAGTCAGCTTATGTGGTTGCGAAATCATGTCAAACGGTTTTTAATCAATTTATTGCAAACAGAAATTTAAACACAAATAAGCCTTATCGAAGTTTTTTTGATATTGGTAGATCTAGTTGATAACTAAGATATAAACATACCTTCTGTAGAGGTTTAGATCCTTTTTTCCAATGGTAAAGCAGAGAGAGATGAGATATATAATCTGAGGACCCAAAAAAGGTGAAACAAAAAAAGTTTTTTCGTTTAGATTACTGTAGAATAATTAGTATTATGATCTAGCATTCATTTAGAAAATAATATGAAGTAGCTAATTTGAATAATGCGTACTTTATTGTATTTACAAAAAAGAAAAATAATCTTGATAATTAAAGTACAATAAGAAAAGAAAACTGAAGTATGTGCTTACTGTTTCAATTATCGGTATAGATGAAGGATAGATATAATAGAATTTTGTATGAAATAAGATTAAGGCTTTCCTTGATATATTCTGGGAGAAGATAAATTTCTTTTTAAAATTGTATGTTTGGTGGTAAAGTAGTCCAAAAAATAGACCAAGTCATAAATTTATAGTAACAATATGATATTAATATGATATTTAAATTTCTTCCCTAAAGAATATGACTACTAAGATATCTCTGTTATTTGACTTATCATACAGTGGATCAAAAAAATTGTCATTTTTAATTTGTTCTTTTGATTTCATATTAGTACAAATTCATTTTCTAATAGTATGTTTTTTATTGATTCAAATTATTCTCATATAATTCTCAAGTCTGTTAAATATAGGATAATATACACGGATTAAACAAAATTGATAAAATTATTTTGATACTAATGATCTCACAAGACATGCTTTCAGCGATTTAAATATTTTTGTCATTATTAAGTTTCGACCATTTTACCACAACACCACTTGTGTTGCCTGCAAAGAAATTTACTCTCTTTTTTGGTAACCCCCCAAGGTGTTGCTTGTAAATTTTAGAATCACACAACATATACACTTGGATTTGTTTCAAACATTATGTAGTTGGTGTCTTGATTGTGATTTTCAGATCAGTATCAATTGTTTCAATGATTTTCAGATCAGAACCTTTACATCCCATTTGCATGTACAACAAACATTATCATAGCCTTTAAACTCGAACTCTCAAATGTTTATATCTTCGCCTGACTGGACGAAATAATTTTGTGAACTCAATTGAAAACCAAACATGAAATGCAACTACTTATGCTGCAAAAACTAAGGTGGTGTTATCTTGTGATGTCAAATATAAGGCTGCAGTAGGAATAGCAATTGATAGATATTTGCAAGCCAAGAATCGTTTACTCATTTTGGTATTTTCATTCTTAAGTCATGCATTAGTTTGTTCAACAAATATTCTCAAAATTTCTGATTCCCATCAGTCTCTCATTTAAGTTCAGTAGAACTTGTTTTACATGTTACATTCACTTGTTTAGTGCCAGAGATATTTTACTATCCACTATACATATATGTGGTCTTACAATAATTCAGTGTAATATGCAGGGTTTCAATGGAACACGTACGGAATATGTAGAATCTTCTAGGAGTGGTGATGCCCCAATAAAAGGAATGGAGCTGAATAATCTTTTCTTTTTCCGTTATATCTTAGTTGCTAAACAATAATCTTTCCTTTTTCCGTGGTTAATTTTTTAAATATTTTTCTATATATCGAATTGTAGAGAATTCAATATGTGTCTGGCTGTTGAAAATGGTATGTTTGTGCACCTGACTAATGGCGAGTGGTTGACTACAATGCCAAAATATCTAAACATGGACTGGGTTGGCAAAGTTAAGGTATTTAATATTAGATTACATAAATTAACAACTTTTTCTATTGGCCTTTAGTGCTAAATTTAAACGTCTAACATGTATCTAGTACTTTAGCGAGAGGACTGCAAGGTCTCATTTTGAGAATTGCGAGACATTAACTTGTTTGGAATTGCAAATACTGTGGTACCTGTTTATTTTAATATCACACAATATACTATATTGAATGCACATCAAATATCTCATTTCTTTTCAACAAATCCACAGATGTGGAAATTGGAAGACTTCAGCATAGAAAATGCTGCAACATTTGTGTACTGCTCAATATCTAATGATGCAGTAAATGTTATTTAGTGGAGACATTCAGTCGAGATTCGTTCTGTCGGAGTAACAAAGGTATGATTCGGTTGCTTCCGTCCCATCAAATACCATTAGGCTTAGGAAAAGCTTTGTTGATGATCTGACTGAATATAATGATATTTGATATTAATCTTATCTTAAGCATTCCGAATTTAATTTTTATGTGTAGGATGCTGCAATTGACAGAATATTGGGTATGATAGTTCGTAGCAAAAGCTTGGTGAATCCCATAGACTATGTTCTCTGCCTTGAACACTTTCTTGAAAAGGTAAAAACTGTGAGCACACATATATGCAAGCAGCAAGCGTATACATTCCACATTTCATGATGCTAGCACTATTTAGTATATCAATACTAATGAATAAGTGGGACTTGTAAGAAGGTGTCATCACAAATCGAATGTTGAAAATTTCGTTTGTGATTTGTAATGTTTTCTTTTTACACTTGAAAGTAGATCCTAATATATTATTACAATTTTAAGGAGAAATAGCACCAATACTCTAATTTGGGTACCAAATGGTTTTTAGTTGCAATTCAAACAGATGTTCAAAATAACAGAGGATAAGATTTAAAGATCTAATATATCAAATAAATAGTACCATCAACAAATAAGTTGTTATAACAAACGAAATCACTAAAGTGCCCTAAAATAAAGACTTAAGTTACCAAAAAACATATTCTCAAATACACTAAAAAAATACTAAAAAAATCGTTTTTTATTCTAGGCCGTTGCAGTTTCTCTTGTGGGCAGTCGTTTCCTTGTCCAAATTCTCTTCTTCCAGCGTTCTTTTTGATTTGGGTGGTTGATATTTGACCTCCTGAAATGAGTAGAAATGTATTAAGTTATCATCAAGGATTTACAACAGTACTTAATTTATATTGCAGTTTTACCTTTTTCTTTTCTTCTGTGGTGCTCAAATTTTTTGGATCTATGCAAACTCTTTGAATTTTATTTGCTGTAAATTTCCTCTTTTCCGAGTTATTTATGTAGTACTCTGTCTTTTTTACTTGGAAGACTATTTTTGTCCCAACCAACTCATCGAATATAAAAGCAATCCTTTCTTTTCCATTTTCCTATTTTTTTTACAGTTGCAAGTTAATTTAAAAGAAATTTAAAAAAAAAAATATACGAAAGTTGTGATATACAGAAAATAACCTGTGCTTCGAGTTCAGTAAACTCTTTCACTGTATATTTTAATAAATGTTCAGCTTCCATGTCAAAAGCGACCAAATCCACAAATCCAGAATCATCCTCGATTAGCATACTAAGTTTGTATCTAAAAGCAATATCATAGGTTAGTCGTATATCACATTTGTAAATAATGAACAACTTTATTATTATTTTTACCGTAGAATTGGGTATGTAACTTTAGTTTCACACTTGCTGCAGTTGAATGCTTCATCAGTCTTGGCCACAATCTTTTTGCATTTTGGGCAAGATATATAACTCCAACCATATCGATCATAAATTTGCAATATGCTGGCGTGACAGTTGAACTTAATTCCCTATATATTGAAAACAAATCATTATATTTGATTATGGTACGTTAAAATAAAATGGAATGACTGATAAAAAGTAGCCATTATATTTGAATATATGAATGAAGTATTGCTTATGTCAGATGAGCTTATTCTGAATACAAATTTGTATATGAAGGTGGACAAAAGAGCAGTTTTGAAGCATTCTGGTTGGCCTGAACTCAAGGCAGATACTATGCACGGAGCAGCATTTGATCATTGTGATTTAAAAATGCTTGAAACTGGAGCACTAAAATTTCATAGTGATAGGAAGAATATGCAAGTCAATTTGACACAATTATTTTGGTTGCAGCCATAGTGACAGGAAGAATATGCAAGTCAATTTGACATAATTATTTTGGTTGCAGCCATTGTGACAGGAAGAAGAAGCTTGAAAATGAAGTTATCTCCAAGGTATAACTAAATTACAGTTTTATTAAAGGTTAAATTTATTCATTGGCTTGCTTAATCTGGAAAAATAATATGAAAAATTAGGCAGCAGATAAAAGTAGGCTATTACTATGTTGTCTGGATTTTTCATTTTGAGGCATAGTTCCGCCAATGTCTTTTCTTCCACAATAGCGTCCATAGTACCATCCTTTTTGTCAATGATTTGTACTGTTGACTCTTCTTGAGCCGTCTCTTCGCTAAGATATTAAAAAGGTGTAAACTAAAATATGTATATAGGATAAGGATAATGAAACTAAACATTTTATCGATAAAACATACCTTCTTAACATGATTGAAACTTCCGGTACTTCCAAATTGATATACACTTTTGTAGCATTCGTTGATTGCAAGAAATATACACCTGTTTATAGAAAAGAATCTATTAAATAATGCATTAAATAATATATGATGAAATAATTTCACTTTTACCTCCATAAATCCTTACTGCAGTTGAAGTAACTATTATGACGATAGTTCCTTTAACTTTTGATATAGCTTCTTCATTGCATTGTTTAGCTAAATCACCCCATAAGGTAATACAGACTTTGTTGCCGCTGTAGAGCAAAAAAATTATAGCAACGTTTCTGCATAATCTTATTGATGATAATGTAAAATATAAATCAATACTTGGCATTTGCGATAGTAATGTCTCTCTTCCAACTTTTGCTTTTTGGTTCATCAAACTTGGTTTTTTCTTCAATATTCGACATTGAATATTGCTTGCCAATCACATCTGCAAAGATATTAATACATTGCTAACTAAATGTGATTCTATTAATTCATTATATTTGTGTAATAATCACATATGCAATGATATTCGTTAAAAAAATAATATAAATTTACCTAATAAGCATGTATCATTTCCATATCGAGATTCTATTTCGTCCAATGGAAAAAAATCAAATTTGTACTTCAGAATATTTATTTCATCCCCGAGCAGTTTTATTATGCCTGTGTTAGGACGAAATTCAATCTTGTATGGCTTTTCCACAACCTGATAAGTTTTCTTTTGGTTCTTGACGTTGAAGTTGCTTATTTCAAATATCAATCCTTCCATAATTTTGGACTGAAACTTGCCGATTAGAAATTTAGGAACGACTGCCACCAGTTGGTCTCCCTAATAAACAAAAATCAGTGGACTTTAATATGTTCATAATATAGAATAGATGGGTAATATTTTAATACTTACCTTTTCATCTATTAGCAACATGTTGATTTCGAAGATTTCATTGTTCTTCAAATTAATGGACTTCCATATTCTGGAAACTCTCACCTTGATTTTGCAGTCTTTTGTATGTAGGTCTAGCGATTGTAAAGTACAATAGTTGGATTTCATCATTTTTGCTACCTACAAGCAAAAATGTTTTTTTTTCTGAATAATATAAATAGTAAATAAAAAAACTGCAAATCTATTAAAAATAAGGAATTTATTTGAATAAAAAATTGAGATAACAGAGAATATCTAGGTTGAGCAATAGAAGAAGAAATAACTAAAATGTTTGAAGTTATCATTACTTGTATTATTGTGTATACAGCCACATTTAGATTAACAGACTGATGCACAATTTTGTATACTGTGCGTAGAAGGTTTTGATTTTTTCATGCATAAAATATTGTAAATAACATTAAATTAAGAAACAGAGATAGAAAAATACCTGAATGGAGCAATAGTAATAAACGTGATCTGAACTTTATGCAATTGCTAATTGCTTACGGTGGTATATTTATATAGGAAAGATGATTAGGCTATGATACGTTTAAATGTAGATATTTGCATTAACTGAGGATAAGGGGGGAAGACTCTGTCATAAATATTTTAAGGTTCCTTTTGAATTAAAATGAAATTGAACAAGTTGAAATATTATGTGTTCCTTTTATTATTACTGCATATAATTGTATGACATGAAATCCTTTTATTTGTTTTGTGTGAATGTAGAAAGTTGTTTCTTATTATTGTTTTAGTTTTGTTCTTGGTTGCAGGTCGCTATTTCTCATTACTTGTGTGCAGAGCCACAAAAGCTACCGAGTGGCAGGGTTTGGTTAAATCTTTTATAGTGCTGGAGGTTACAGAAATAAGTTGTAACGCTGAAGCTTTTAATTGCAAATGAGGATGAGTAAAATAACAAAGAAGCTGAAGAGGAAGCTTGATCTGTCATGTGTATATTATTGCATACGTATGTTTTATTATGTGTATATTAGTGATGTATTTTCTGTATGTCAATGCAACCTTGTTTGTTAAATATTATGTTGTTATCACGTGTTATATGCTGTCGTGGAATTTAATTTTTTTCAGACTTGATGATCTGGTCCTGTATTGTTTATATGATATGCTATTATTATGCAAAAAGAGTGAATAAAATATCTTAGAGACTTTTAAGGGGAGAAGAGGAAATTTAGAGAGTTAAGGAGAGAGCTTGAAAAGCTTCTGCTTTACTATTATTTAATAGATTAATAATTTTCTTGAAAACACATATTTTTGATCCGACCGTGAACTTCCCAAAATGTCCTTACGTGTGAATTTTTAAATATACAAAATCTTTATTAATAATTCTCTTGAAAACACATATTTTTGGTCCGACCGTGAACTTCCCAAAATGTCCTTACATGTGAGTTTTTAAATATACAAAATTATTATTTAACCTAATATCCCCAATAAATTAGGTATTTAATGTTACTTAAATTAGGATCTAATAAACATTTTCAACAAATTCAAATTGCCTCTTTAATATCGCTTCTCATTTTAGTTGTTATTTATTTTAGTTTATGCATTTCATTTGTTCTAATGCTACAAATTTCATTTGTTCTAATGCAATTAAAATTCTACATTCTAAAGTAGTTTTCTTAAAACCTTTATTATATGTATGCACGATTCTGTTATATGTATAAACATAATTGTGTTCAAAATTAGAACTAAGATCATTTATATTTGGCATATAGATCATCTACAAATTCAATTTACTCAGTTTTCTTAAAACCTTTATTACATGTACGCACGATACTGTTATATGTATAACCATAATTGTGTTTAAAATTAGAACTAAGATCATTTATATTTGGCATATAGATCATCTACTAATTCAATTTATTTTCCATATATAGAAATTAATATTGACGTGGATATATGGCAATTTCTTATATGGTTAAAAGCAAAGTTGGCTTTATATTAATGACTTTTTTTTTTTGCAATATTTATGTGCTAAGTTTAAAAAAAATTCTTTGATATAGTTGCTATTTATTTTAGTTTAGGCATTTTCATTGGTTTTAATGCTACGAATTTCCATGCGTAATTTGTTGCATCTATTCAGGTTTATATTATGCAATTAAAATTTTACATTCCAAACAATTAGAACTAAGATCATTTATATTTGGCATATAGGTCGTCTACTAATTCAATTTATTCAGTTTTCTTAAAATCTTTATTATATGTATGCACGATACTGTTATATGTATAAACATAATTGTGTTTAAAATTAGAACTAAGATCATCTATATTTGGCATATAGATCATCTACTAATAAATTTATTTTACATATATAGAAATTAATATTGACGTGAATATATGGCAATTTCTTATATGGTTAGAAAACAAATTTGGCTTTATATTAGTGACATTTTTTTTTTTTGCAATATTTAGGTGCTAAGTTTAAAAAAATTTCTTTGATATAGTTGCTATTTATTTTAGTTTAGGCATTTTCATTGGTTTTAATGCTACGAATTTCCATGCGTAATTTGTTGCATCTATTCAGGTTTATATTATGCAATTAAAATTTTACATTCCAAACAGTTAGAACTAAGATCATTTATATTTGGCATATAGGTCATCTACTAATTCAATTTATTCAGTTTTCTTAAAATCTTTATTATATGTATGCACGATACTGTTATATGTATAAACATAATTGTGTTTAAAATTAGAACTAAGATCATTTATATTTGGCATATAGATCATCTACTAATTCAATTTATTTTCCATATATAAAAATTAATATTGACGTGAATATATGGCAATTTCTTATATGGTTAGAAAGCAAATTTGGCTTTATATTAATGACAAATTTTTCTTTTCTTTTTTTAGCAATATTTAGTGCTAAGTTTAGAACAATTTCTTTGATATAGTTGCTATTTATTTTAGTTTAGGCATTTTCATTGGTTTTAATGCTACGAATTTCCATGCGTAATTTGCTGCATCCATTCAGGTTTATATTATGCAATTAAAATTTTACATTCCAAATAGTTTTCTTAAAACCTTTATTATATGTATGTATGCACAATACTATTATATTTATATATACATATTTGTGTTTAAGATTATTTATATCTGGCATATCGATCTACTAATTCAATTTATTTTCTATATATAGAAATTAATATTGACGTGGATATATTGCAATTTCTTATCTGGTTAGGACGCAAATTTGGCACTATATCAATGACAGTTTTATTTTACAATATTTAGGTGTTAAGTTTAGGACAATTAGCACTATTTTAAACAAGTTTGATCCTAAAAACTAGCATTTCTATCTTACACCATGGCATATCCGCAATATTTTAAAATCTGCCAAAACTAATGCCGAAGAAAAAGTCAGTTGGAAGAAAATCTACATTTATTAATAATTATTTTATAAATACCCGAGAGGCCTGTTCCACCTAGATCTGTTCAACTATTCCACAATTTCAACATATAAAAATTTCAAGTTACTTATCCCTAAATGTACGCATTTTAGAAAAATCCATTGGTCCTATAAATACCACAAAGTTTGTTCACTCACTTTCATCACTCTTTCGTCTCAACATTTTCTACTACTCTACTCCCAATCTCATTGCACTACTACTTCCTCACATTTGCATCAGGTTAGATTTATATATAATTTGCATTGGCGGATTTTCTATTACAATTTCTTATAGACTTTATGTACTGCTTACAAAAAAAGCAAGTTGTATGTTGGTTTTTTAAAACAAAAAAACATATTTTCTAGAAAAATACAGTTATGCTTCACTTAATTATACTCTCGATGCTTGAATGTGTTTTAGATAGCAATATAACAGCAAGAATGATTATGCTGAGTTAGAAGAATAGAAAGTCAGATTAGAAATCTAGACGAGGTTCGCACGATAAATAGGTAGCGGGTAGCGGTTGTGATTTCAATTACTTGCGGTTTTCAAATCATGCTTTTTTTATTTTATAATTCAAATTCCTATGATTTACAACTTTTGAGTTTCTATGCACAATATTCTTTTTGTTTATATGTTTGAACGCGCAAACCTTAGAAGCAAGGCTTGAGTACTCTTTTGTGAAATAGAAACATGAATGATAACAAAGAAGCCGTCTGCAGGCAAGATGCATACGGTGTGTAACCCAAAACGCAAGTATTATTCTCAGTAGATCTACACTGACTAATTGAGTTATTTTTAAAACAATCCAAATGCAACTATTATCTCTCCGCAAACCTGTGCTGAAATGAACAATTCAGCCTAATTATATCTTTCTAGGTAAAATCTACCATTTTGATGTCTGATCCTTGCATGTTGACGTGTTATTATGTAGATAGTTTGGATTTTGATTTGTTAAAGGTTAATTTTCCATTGAACATTTTGTTGTATTTACACATGTGAGTGATGAGACATCCTTTATTTCATGTATGTACAGCAGTTGGCATTAAAACTATCGCAGAAAATACAAATTGTTTCATATACCCTATTATTAAAACAAAAGTTTCTGCGTGGTTTTGTAGCTTCAGTGCGCCTATTTGTAATCTATAGACTTAATATGGGTATTATGACATGTATGTACGCATTGGCATTAACTCATAACTTGGTATTCTTAGAATAAAATATGCACTAAGAGTTATTTTATCCTCCTATTTTTGTAGGTGGACAATATGAGACACTGCAACTTTGACTTCATGAACAATATGGCATACTACAACTTTGAGCTTATTCTGAAATGGCTGTTTGGTTTTATTCCCCCTCTCAAATACAGATGTGTGCATACTCCAGTATTTTTCAACATAATATCCTGAAACAAACTGTTTGTTATACAACAATTGATGTTCACCCTTGATCAAGTAAACAGAGTGGGTGTGCTGTCAAGGTTGAGACAGTAAGGAAATTGCTAGCATATACATGTTTAATATAATAGACCTATGCATTCACTTCAAATGAAATGACAGTGTTTTTTTTTCAAATAACATGTCATGATAAATAATACAAGGACAAATTTTCAAAATAGGCTAATTTTTAAAACATATAGCACAAATAGGCCAGTTTAAAAAGTATTAGCAGAAGTAGGCTAGTTTTTGCCACCTCAGCAATGAGGTGGCAAAGTTTTTTAAAAAATTAATCGGGGGCGCACTTGTCAAGTGCCCCCCTAAAAATTATAATGGGCGCACTTCACAAGTGCGCCCATTATAATTTAGTCCCAAACCCTACGTCCTGCTATTCTCTGCTACTTCCAGTCATTCTGGCTTTTACTATTTCGGGAAAAAAGTACCAATCCGTACAATTCTTCCACTAGCTCCAAAAAATCCCTAAAATCTACAAAAATTATCAAAACAAACAAGGATTATTGATTGGGTTACTTCTATCAGCTATTGCACATCAATTTGAAGGTATTGATTTAGTTTAAACTCAAACCCTATCTCAAATTTTTATGTTTCTCAATTTCATTCAAACCCTAGGTTTATTTTTTTATGCTTTCTTATGTTACTAATATTTGTTTAACAATTAAGTAACCTTATGCCTTGCAAATTTTTTATTGTAGACTATGTCGGATTTCATTCCTATTATTTGCTATTTTGATGGGAAGTTGAACTTAAAAGAAAATAATACGTCGGTGTATGTTGGCGGCAAACAAAAAGGTTCAAAGGTCAAAAAAATTTGCTCTTATCATGAATTAAAGGAAACGGTGTATAGGGTTACAAAAATTGATTCACAAAAGTACGATGTACGATTGGTAAGCAAGTGGGTAACGGATTCTGGATCTTCTGCTATTGATGTAAATGATGATGATGATGTCGATGCAATGTTTTCGGTTAGTATGAAAATTATTGAGTTATTTGTAATAAAGGAGGAGCTGAGACATTATGAAGAGGCAATTGATACTAATTTAAAGCAATATTCTACTCAAATTATTGGAACAATTCCGAGTAGTGCTCATCAAAGCAATCCAAGTCCAATATTCCCTCCATTCATGAATACAAAGTAAGTTTGTAAATTTTGCATTTGAGTAGTTAAAATTCAGTGTTCTGATCTCATATATTTTTTAACAGTTATACGGTGCATACGGGTGGTTCAAGCTCTAGACCGGCAAATGATGATGTCCGAAACTTTTTTCATCAAAATAAGCTACTTCAAGGCGTATAGAGCATTGCGGAAAGCACTTGAGACGGTTTTTCGAGATTGTGAAATATCATATGCTGAGCTGCCACAATATTTGGCTACTATTAAAAAACATAATCCGGGAACCGTTTTTAAGATTGAAAACGAAAGAGTCACGAATGACAAAGTTCGTTTCAAAAGTGCATTTTGGGCATTTGGTGCTTCTATTGATGGTTTTGCGCATTGTCGACCGTTAATTTGCATTGATGGCACACATCTATACGGCAAATACCAAGGTACGTTGCTAGTCGCGACTGGAGTTGATGCAAATGATGGTATATTTCCATTAACATATGCAATTGTAGACTCCGAATCAAAAGACAATTGGGAATGGTTTCTTAGATGCATGTACTATCTCATATAAAGTGTTCGTAATATATGTTTGACTTTTGTATCCGATCGAATGAAAGGCATTCCGGGAGCATTAGAAAATTGGCCTCAAGAGCACCATCACCGCTTTTGTGCTAGGCATCTCAAAGCAAACTTTCAAATTGCCGGATTTACTCAAAAAAACTTGGTAGACTTATTCTATTCATGTGCTAGTGCTACCGATGAGTTGCAATACAAAGAGTTAAGAGGTCACTTAAGAACCATTTCGCCGGATGCGCATGCTTGGGTTGAAAAGAGCTTGCGGGGTGCGAAGGAAAATTGGGCTCTATGCAAGGATAACGGTGGACGATTTATGATGATGACAACAAATGTATCCGAAAGTTTTAATGGAGTTCTACGAGGTGCTCGTGCTTTGCCGGTCAAGTCTTTAGTATCACGAACATTTTACCGTTTAAACGATTATTTCATGAAACGTCGTTCCGACGCCGAAGGATTAGAAATGCAAATGACTCCAAAAGTTAAAATTCTTTTAGCTAAAAGAGCAAAACAAGCACGACATTGCGGAATTGTTAGATTCAATCAAAACGAATAGCAAGTGAATGATCAATTTGGAAAAGCATTTACCGTGACTTTACATGATAATGTGTGTACTTGCACTTGCAACATTCCGCTATTACAAAAATTGCCATGCTTGCATGTGATGGCCGCTTGTGCTCAAACCGTTGGAGGAGTGAATATATCGCACTACGAATTTTGTTCATTGTGGTTTTCCGTGGAAAGATATAAAGCAAGTTACGCTCCAAGCTTCCATCCAATTCCCGATAGTAGATATTGGGATGCGTATCATGGTCCGACCATATTGTCTCCGCAAACAAAAAGAAAGACGGGACGTCTGCGTTCGACAAGAATTAAAGGCATGATGGATAAAATGGGAGGAAGTAAACAAAATACTTGCAGCAAATGTGGTCAAAAAGGACACAAAAGATCGACGTGTCCGTCCAAATGATATTTTGTAAGAGAAAATTTTGAGATATGTCTTGATATTTTGTTTGAATGATTTGTAATGTAATGAATGATTTGTACTTTCAATTCGGTGAATGAATGATTTGCATTTCAATAGCGAATGTTTGCATTTTACAAGCTTATGAATTGTACTCGACTGTCTTTGATTCAAGTTTGCAAATAGAATGGTTCAGGCCGGGTAGCAGAATTTTGTTAGCAACTCTCGGGAAGGGCGCACCTGCAAGGTGCGCCCTTGGCATTTTACAAGGGCGCGCTTGTCAAGCGCGCCCTTGAAATTTTGTAAGGGCGCGCTTGTCAAGCGCGCCCTCGTTGTTTCACAAGGGCGCGCCTACCAGGTGCGCCCTACCCGAGAAATTGCTGCTCCAAACTACAGCCCGTTTACCCCCTTCACCATCACTTTTTCCAGCCTCCCTTTTCCTCCAAAATCCCCAAAAACCTAAATTTCTAAGCTTTCAAATAATCGGATTCTCATACGAAATTACATCAAATTACCTCAACAATGGAAGGATCTTCATCATCTCATGTAGTTAGAGGTAGATTTTTAAACAATACTTGCTTATTTTTTGTTTGTGTTGCATACAATAGATTTGATTTGGTCATTACTTGTTCAACAATGGAAGGATTTTCATACTTTTACTTCTTGTTTGTACATGAAAACCTAGCTAACTCGTAGTTCAACTGTATGGTGAGTTATATCCTAGCAAATTCCTAATTCATATGATATAGTAAAAACACTTTTTTTTTTCTATAAATTGTTAAAACTAGTTCATTAGACATAAGTGCGTTGCATCCGGTTTACTATTTGTTAAAACTTGTTCATTAAACACAAGTTTCTTGCATCTGGTTCACATTTTGTTCACTACTTGTTCACATTTTGTTCGCTACTTGTTCACAAGTGTCTTGAATTCGGTTCACTACTTGCTCACAAGTGTCTTGCATCCGGTTCACTACTTGCTCACAAGTGTCTTGCATTCGGTTCATTACTTGTCCACTACTTGTTCACTACATGCATCCGTTTCACTACTTGTTTATTATTTGTTAAAACTTGTTCATATTTTATTTTTGTAGAGTTGGCACCGGGTCCTGAGGATGCAAGTGTCTTGTATCTTCAAGATGAACATAGAAGCAACAATCCGGGCTTGATGAAGGTATTTCAAAATTTCTAATAAATGAACTCACTAGTTGTAACACCCCACCTCCGTTAAGGTCACTCACAAAGTGAATGCCTTAACTTTGGTGGAGCATTTTAGTAAACAGAACAGAAACTTACAAGACAGATAAAACAGTACTTGAAAATTTTTAACTTTATTACAACGGAAACAGAAATCAATATGGTTACATCCTTTCAAATCTCAGAATACAAGTACAAAATATCAGTCTTGTACAACAGCCTTCAAAATGCATGGTTTAAAATCATAATCCCCACAGAAGAAGACAAGCCATACTTTAAGCACTTCAAGCAGAAGAAATCCGGATCTAGCTAGAGTATTCCCTCCTTAGAAAACCTTGGGGGAAACGGAAGAAAAGAGGCGAAACAACAAGGGTCAGACATAAAGTCTGGCAAGTCCAGTGACTTTCAGCATATGAACAGATAATAATAATATGACATGAACATAAAACTGGATGAGAGATAACTGTAACAGGTGTAGCAGATATAACAGAAGAACAGAATGACATAAACTATTGCTTTACACTTCTCTGCACTAATACTAGTATAACAGAATTAGGTGCCACCCTAATGTCTAAACAGAAACGGGTACAGAATAATTTAACAGAAACAGATTGCTAATAATGGGCCTTTACTCCCCGATCAGAGACAGACAGAAGCAGAAACAGATTAATCCTTATGGAAACAGAATGTAGAATTAGGTGCACAGTAGTAATGGGCCTTTACCTCCCGAACAGACGGTACCACACAGAAACAGACAGGTGTTACCACCCAACAGAAACAGACGGTACCAACAGAAACAGACAGAACTAATATGGTATTCGAAGATAGTTAATCGAATATGGTATTCGAAGTTAGTTAATCGAATATGGTATTCGAAAGGAGAAATCGAATATGGTATTCAAAGTTAGTTAATCGAATATAGACATTCAAAAGGAGATAATCAAATATGGTATTCGAAGTTAGTTAATCGAATATGGTATTCGAAGTTAGTTAATCGAATATGGTATTCGAAGTTAGTTAATCGAATATGGTATTCGAAAGGAGAAATCGAATATGGTATTCGAAGTTAGTTAATCGAATATAGACATTCGAAAGGAGATAATCGAATATGGTATTCGAAGTTAGTTAATAGAATATGGTAATCGAAGTTAGTTAATCGAATATGTCATTCAAAAGGGGTTAGTCGAGTCGTGTTAGTCAAATAGAGTTAACCAGTTAGAGTTAATCAGTTAGGGTTAATCAGTTAGAGTTAACCAGTAGAGTTAATCAGTTAGAGTCAACCACTAGAGTCAATCAAGTGTAGTTATTTGAGTTAGAGTTAGTCAAATATAGTTATTCAGGATAAGTGTCATTCAGCACGACTGCTAGCGTAATACGCAGGGCTGTAAATAGCCTAAGGCGGTCGGATGTTTCCTGAGGGAGTCAGGCGTAACCATTGTGATCGCTGCGATCTAGAGTCAAGCGAATGGAGTTTAATCGAATATTAGTTATTCGATAGGAGTTAATCGAGTTGATTGAGTTGAGAAATAATTTAAGTTAAATAAGTTGAGTTGATCGGGTGGTTCGACCAAGTTAGTCGAGCCTAGTTAATCGAATCGAATTGGTCGAACCAAGTAAGTCGAGTTAGTCGAGTCAAGTTAAGTTCGGCGAGTTAAATTTATCGATGTTAGTTTCATCGAAAGGAGTTATCGATGTTAGTTTCATCAAAAGGAGTTATCGATGTTAGTTTCATCGAAGTGAGATTTTCAAATATGAGATATTTGGAAAGGAAGAGTTATCGAATATTAGTTATTCGAAGAGAGATTATCGAATATCGTTTATTCGAGAAGGAGTTAATCGAATATAGGTTATTCGAAGAAGAGTTAATCAAATAGAGATTTCTCGAAGAGAGTTAATCGGCAAATTCGATTATATCGAATTCGGGAAAGTACTTATACTTTCCAGTGTTTAAATAGAGATTCATTTATTTATAAATAAATAAGTGTTAGGTTAATTATTCACTAATAAGAATAGAAGTTATAATTAAAGTTAGATAATTCGAAAGTAGGGATTATAATGTTATCGTTATAACCAATGTTTTAAATATAGAAGTAGATTAGTAAAATTGGATCCGAGAAAGGCGTAAAGAAGTTGTTAAAGATTTAAAAGATAAACTTTGACCATTTTGAAGTTATAACGTTGTTCAGTTAAGGTCTGAGAGGTAATTATACCCCAACTTGAGTGACTTCCTTCTTAACTAAGAAATGGTAAGGTTTGATCGTAAAGGAGTTTTGGAAATGTTTTCCAAACAAGAATCAGAAATGTTTTCTAAATACAGAAAACAAGGAATGGAAATGTTTCCAGTGTTGATAACATATATTTAGAAAATATAGAAAATAGCAAATGTTGAATATAGGGAAACAGGAGATGTAAAATGAACTAAAGAGATAAATGTTAAATGATGTTTGTTTGATAAAATTTCCATCTGGAAATAATATCATTGTTTGCACACTTGCTTTCTTTGATAGTTAAATCACCGACTATCAAAGTTTTGACCATTTTAACGTTGTTAATATGGAGAGACCGGTTGGATTATTATCCATATAACCACTCTGTATTGGCATAAGCATCGCGAATCATATATGCCAAAGATAATTGAAGACGGAGTAAAATGCAAGGACTATCCTGTCTACAGAATAGTGCCTTCGGTTTGTCCAGTCCCAGGACAACTTGTATGGACGAAGGTCTGACGGAGTATATCCAATAGATCGCGTAAGTTGATCTGTTCAAACGTATTCACGTTTGGTGGCGGAGGAATTCGTTTCTCTTAGCTGTATACCCGTGTTATTTTTGGATAAGTCAATTTGTGATTTGGCGGGTATGACGATGTGACATTCTAAGTGAATGAGGATGACTTGTGTGGATGATTGTCTGACAAAGTATTTCCAGAAAGGTCACGTACCTTGATTTCCTCAACTGTACCAAGAGTGGAAGCGGAGAAGGAAACTTCTTTAAGCTAACACATAATGTATTATTGTAGACGTCAATTAGTGATTTTCGATGGATCTAACAATGTGGCATTCGAAGTGATTCTGATGTGATGATAAAGCGTAGCTTCTAGCCTCATCAACCAGTAAATGACAGAAATCGGACAGGCAGCATGGCTAAGTCGGTCGCACCGAAGTAGGGTGTATAATCACCTATCTAGAGAACATTCATTTGCTTCTTAAATCTATCAATGATGTCCCATATATATACGGGAACGGTTGCTGATCCCAACCGTTGGTGATGTACATTCGATACACTCAAGCGAAATGAGTGGTCGGTATGTGTGGCTGAGTTACAAGATGTTCTTGTTGAACTCCAGTGTATCGTTCCTAGAGTACACTGATCGGAAGGTGGTTCCATACCTTGTCATAGTTGGAAATCCATTATCCAATACGTGCTTGCGATTTTGATTGTATACTATATATGTAGAAGGTGAGATGAAAGCGTTTCTGCTAGTTGATATCTATTTGTACATTGACATTATTATAATATCAAAAGGTTTTTGATATAAAGATATTTTGGATTCTCATAAGGGAAAAACCCGTTCCGTTCTGCGGCGTGGTCTTATGAGATATCGTTTACTTGTTCATACACCTGTTTAAACTGTTTTACTCATACCAGTCCCATGACTGACCCGGAGTTTATTTGTTTTGTTTTCCCTAAACTCTTGGGTGCCTAATTTTGTACGGGCAGTCAAGTAGTCGGGATTTACAGATATACTTGAAGAGCTGGAGCAGGAGGCTTCTGCATCATATACCTATAGTTTATTTCCGATGTATTGTAAGTGTTGTACTCTGATAAGTGCTATTGTATACATAACTGTTATATTTCAAAGTTATGTTATCTATTATATGTTATTCGTTCCGCTGTGAGGTTCGTGTTACTCTGATGTTGTGTTCTTCTTCTTCTTCTTCTATTCTAAGTTTCTATCTTATCTATTCTCACCTTCTAATTTCTTTCATTAATTACCGGGATTTTTCGATGTTTTGGTTATCGACATCGTGCTTATGTCGATAACCAAAGCCGCTCAAAATCCGGGTCGTTACACCAGGAATTAAACCCTTTGTTCGAGCCTTTAAACCTCAAACAATTACAACAGCAATTGAGTATGCTAGGTTGCAGGAAGAATCATTGACTGTGAACTCACAAAAAACACCCAAATTAACCGCTATCTTCTCTAAAACCTACCACCAGAACTACCCCACCACAAACACTAAACCACCACTCCTTCCCGCCCCTCAAATGAAACCCTTAGCCCTTCCTAAACCCGACTCAAAGCTTCATAAACCAACAAAATACGTCCCAGCAGATGTGAGAGCAGATAAAATAGCTAAAGGCCTATGTTACTATTGTGCTGCGCCATATGATAGAAACCACAAATGCCAATTTCGAGAGCCTCAACTCTTTACTGTTGAAATTCCTGGAATGGATGAAGTAGATGTTGTAGTAGTTCAATTGGAAGAGGAGGATAAAGTCGCAATACCAGACCCATGCATCTCTTTGAGTGCACTATCTGGATGTCAGAATTATCATACCATGAGGGTCAAAACTGTGGTGAATGGAAATCCCTTGCACACTTTGGTGGATTCTGGAAGTACACACAACTTCTTAGACATTCATTTAGCTAAGAAGCTAGAGTGTAAAATTGATAGCATAAATGACCAAGCTATTGTAGTAGCAGACGACAATCATTTGATGTGTCGATCCATTTGTAGAGAGTTCACCTGGTCAATCTGTGGGCAAGAATTTACGACTGATGTCTTGCTCATTCCTTTGGGAAGTTGTGACATGGTATTAGGCATACAGTGGTTAAGTACGTTAGGACCAAACACTTGGAATTTTAAGCATTTAATAATGAAGTTCAGCTTGAATGAAATGGAAATCTTGCTGAAAGGAGTGCCTCCCAAGAAACTCAAGGTGATTGAAGAAGGGCCTTCGGTGAAGTTGATGAGTAATGTAGCTCAGTTAGGGCTGTTACGGTAACGGTAAATTTACCATTACCATACCATTATCAGTCGATCGGTAACCATTTTTGATTGAAATCGGTATACCAGTTAAAACGGTACGGTAACGGTAAATTTACTATTTTTAACGGTAAATTATCGGTAACGTTTTTCCAATACCAGCGGTAACGGTAATTTACCAGTTAATTCAAAACCTAAGTATACTCATCTGATATGCTTTATAACATGCACATAGAACCAAATAAATGATTGTATTTAGTTCAATAATCAAATGAAATAATTCCAGATACACTTATTTTCTTTTTCATTTATGTTTTTTTATAAACTAACATTACATATAGTATAATAAAGATCCACTGTATACAAAAAATATGTTAAGATATAAACTTTGTCAGACAAACGGTAATTTACCATTACCAGTGTAACGGTTACCAGATTATCGGTATACCAGTCGATCGGTAATGGTAACGGTAAGCAATTCTGGCTTAGCAGTAAAAACGGTACGGTAACGGTATTTGCGAAACGGTAACGGTAACCGTTACCATAACAGCCCTAAGCTCAGTTATGTTTGTTGCAGGCCATTGAAGTGCACAATGAGTCGGTACCAACATGTTTGATTCAAGTAACTGTAGACAATAATGAATATGAGGAATTGGAAATGCTCAAGTCACAGTTTGCAGAAATTTTTGAAGAACCAAAGGAATTGCCTCCTAGTAGGGGAGTGTTTGATCATAGAATCAATTTGGAGCAGGGAAGCAGTGCTGTGAATATCAGGCCTTATAGGTATCCTTTGAAATAGAGGGATATCATAGAGCAATTAATACAGGAAATGATGGAAAGAGGAATAATTCAGAATAGTTCAAGCCCATTTGCTTCACCTGTTGTGCTTGTTGGAAAGAAAGACGGGACTTGGAGATTATGTGTAGACTACAGGGAATTGAATAAAAGGACTATTAAAAACAAGTTTCCTATACTGGTGTTAGATGAGTTAATTGATGAATTGTCTGGAGCTAATGTGTTCAGTAAATTGGATCTCAGGGCTAGTTACCATCAGATGAGAATTCACCCAAACGATGTATTTAAAACAACCTTTAAGACACATGAAGGTCATTATGAATTCTTAGTTATGCCTTTTGGCTTGACTAATGCTCCTTCTTCATTTCAAGGGTGGATGAATGCCGTGTTCAAGCCGTTGCTCAGGAAATGTGTTCTAGTTTTCTTTGATGATATTTTGATTTACAGCAAAAGCCTGACCGATCATTGGAAACACTTAGTTCAAGTCTTTGAATTAATGATACAACATTCATTATATGCCAAACTAAGCAAATGCTCTTTTGTGACTTGAAGAGTAGAATATTTGGGCCGTTTCATCTCTGAAAAGGGAGTAGAGACCGATCCTAGCAAAATAAATGCCATTAGTTCATGGCCTACTCATGTCACAGTCAAAGATTTGAGAAATTTTCTTGGTCTTGCAGGATATTACAGGAAATTTGTTAAAGGTTATGCTATAATCAGTAAGCCTTTAACAAATTTACTCAAGAAAGGAGCATTTGAGTGGTCTGAATTTGCTCAATCTACATTTGTAAAACTTAAGCAGACACTGATTAGTGCCTCTGTGTTGGCCATTCCCAATTTCTCAAAGCTGTATGTTGTGGAAACCGATGCCTCTAAGACTGGAATTGGCGCAATACTGATGCAGGATAACCATCCAATAGCTTTCATTAGCAGATCTTTAGGCCCAAAATGGCAGAAACTTTCAGTTTATGAGAAAGAGTTGTTAGCTATGGTGTTTGTTGTGCAATGGTGGGAGCAGTACTTAATGGGAGCTCATTTCATTGTTAAAACTGATCAAAAGAGTTTGAAGTGGCTTTTACAACAGAAAATATCAACTCCTTTTCAACAGTTTTGGCTCTCTAAGTTGATGGGCTTTGATTATGAGATTCAGTATAAACCAGGGAAAGAAAATATAGTTGCTGATGCTCTCTCTCGTGTCCAAGGATCGGAAATTTTCCTCATGGCTATTTCTGTGGTGGATTCGGACTTAGCACAAACCATTAAAGCAAGTTATGCCTTGGATGACAACACTTTGTCCTTGTTTCAAAAATTACAGCAGCATGAATCAATCCCTGGGTTTACTGTGCAAGATGGTTTGATTAGAAGACATGGAAAAATTGTGATTGCACCCGATGATAACCTTAAAAGAAAATTGATGCAGTGGCATCATGCTTCTTTAGAAGCAGGACAATCAGGTAGAGAGCAAACTTTGAAGAGACTGCAAGGCATTTTCTATTGGAGAGGTTTGACAAAAGATGTTAGTCAATTTGTGAGGAAATGCGTGATATGTCAAGCATCAAAGTATGACACTTCAGCTAGACCGGGTCTGCTGCAACCTCTGCCAATACCCGAAGAGGTATGGACTGATATTTCATTAGATTTTATTATTGGTCTACCTATGTCCATGAGCAAAAATGTTATTTTTGTTGTGGTAGATAGATTCAGTAAGTATGCTCATTTTATGCCATTGAAACACCCATTTTCTGCTGTGGATGTTGCTCAATGTTATCTTGACAATGTTTTCAAACTGCATGGTTGGCCTAGAAGTATAGTCAGCGATAGAGATTCAATATTTCTTAGCCAATTTTGGAAGGGGTTATTTGCTCTTCATGGCACTGAGTTCCTGTTGTCATTTGCTTACCATTCGGAAACAGACGGACAAACTGAGGTAGTAAATAGATGCCTCGAAACTTACTTAAGGTGTGTCACGAGTGAAAGACCCAAGGAATGGTGCAAATACTTCCCCTGGCAGAATGGTGGTACAACACTCACTATCATACTTCTACTTTGAAAACGCCTTATGAGATAGTGTATTGTCAGCCTCCTCCCCTTCATTTACCATATTTACCTGGAGAGTCAACAAATGCAGTAGTGGATAGAAGCATGCAAAAAAGAGGAAATGATCAAGATGATAAAAGAAAATCTGACTAAAGCGCTATCAAGAATGAAACAACAGGCTGATAAAAGGAGGTCGGAAAGAAGTTTTGTAGTGAATGATTGGGTGTGGCTTAAGCTCAGTGGCGGAACCAGCTGTTCATTTTAGATAGGGCCAAACTTTGAGGTAGAGACAAAAATCTGAGTTTTACCGTCATAAACATTGAGCTAAAGACAAAAGCTGCATAGGATTGAACTGACCTAGGGCAATAACTAGCTTTTAGGTGGGGCATAAAAGTAGAGCTTCACATTTTCTAATTGAATTAAAAATATTCAGATAGGGCCTCAGCCCTACCTCACATATACCTAGCTACGCCCCTGCTTAAGCTTCAAAATTATAGGCAACAGTCCGTTCAATTTCGAAGCAATAACAAATTAGCTGCAAAATACTTTGGTCCCTTCAAAGTAGTAGTAGTAATTGGCAAAGCTGCTTATAAGCTTCAACTGCCAAGTGAAGCTAAAATCCACAACGTGTTTCATGTATCACAGTTGAAGCCTTTCAGGGGTGAACTTCCAACAGTTGTTATACTCCGTGGTCGGAAACGAATGATGTAACAGTGCCCATGCCCGCTGCTATTATTGATACTAGGTGTATGCAGATAGGGGACTCTCTTCAAGACCAATACCTGGTGCACTGGATAAATAAACCTGCTCATGAAGCTTCATGGATGAACAAAAATGACTTTGAAGCTCAGTATCCTGGTTTCTTCAACAAATGACTTGAGGACAAGTCTTTTAAAAAGGAGGAGGGTATGATATAGGAACTTTATCAAGTAAAATCTTTAAAGCTAAATTCTGTATGCTTGGCGGGAAATACTAGACAGGTTTCATTTTTTTTAATCTTTTCAAAGAGTTGTTTTGATTCCATTAAAAATATACATGCTGTTAAGGCACGTGATGTGTGTATTGGGTTGTTGAACCAGCTAGACAGGCTATATGTAGTGGTTGTAATTTTCTGAAAAAGGTAATGAAAAATGAAACAACTTCTCCCATTTTCTCTCATTCTTTCTATATGTTTTCTTACTCAGATCTAATCTCATTTTCTACACAGTTTGAATTCAGCCCTTATCACAGAGATCCTAGACTGTTTATGTAAAGAGTTTTTCTTAGACAATTGAACCTGCATAAATAGATACATTTCATTTATTCAAAATTCAGAAGACAACTGAAACTGATTGTTCATTTAAGGTTTTAATAAAGATCCACTCACCGTTCTAACTCTTGAAGCATCAGATGCTTTCTATGCCTCCTTGATACGGGAATAGGATTATGTTCACCTTTTGAACAAAACACTTTCCTCCTATTGAAGGAATTTGGTGGATCACATATGAACCCCACATAAATTCCTCCAATAGGGTCCGAGTGTTTTGTTCACACTTAAAAAAAAGTGTGAACAAAACTGGGTGTACGGCTCAGTAAAACTACTTTCAGCAGTTACCACTACTTTCAGCACACGTTTCACAAAACACTTTCCCATCCTCTTTTTATATGTTTCTTCATCTTATTAATTTGCATGCAGCGAGGCAATCACCTATTAAATAGGCTGTATGTAATTCTTTTCCTCTCTGCCTTCTCCTTCTTCCATGATTTCTCTTTCATAACATATACTGATATAAATTTGTCCAATTTATCCAATCCTTTGTACTCATTCGGCATTAACTTGCAAGTCATATGAGGTAATCAGTAGTCCTCTCCTCTTCATGCTGGCCAAGTTTCCATAACCATTGTTTTAACCTTATTTTTTCTCACCAAACCAACTGACTTTTTCTTAATCAACAAGATATGTATAAACTTTCTATATATAAAGCTAGAAATCATGAATTGACCAAAAAGAATAAATTGATCTGAAATAATTTTAATTTCGATAAAAAAAAATAGCTTCAACGAAAGAATAAGGAACTATAAATCGTATAGCATTGAAAGTTTGAGCATGCAATTAGACCGGATTTGATTAAATTTAAAGTAAAACATTCAACTCTTTAGCATGCTAGAAGTGGCTGAAAATTCAAGGTTTAATTTTGAAAAGTCAATAAATAGAAAAGAAAAAAAAAAAAAAACTCCTGTTTTAATTTAAATACAGAATAGACTTAGAAGGCAAGAATGCAGATTTGATTTTCATCATGCCATTATTACAATAATTGACTAGTTGCAGTCTAGTTTTTACAATAGAAACATAAAATACAGCTAAATGAAATCATCAGAGGATATCAGAAACTAGAGTGAAAAATTAGTAGCACTTCCTGCATATCTAATTGAAAATATAAACGAAGGAACTAAATTAAAATTTTAAAGGCAAGCATCAAAGGCTTAAAAACGGAAACTGATGAGTAACATATGTACATCATTTTTGTTTTCGTTTTTTTTTTGTATAGAAAGTTTGATGCCTTATGGTATGAATGTTTGAGTAACGAAAAAAGATTAAAAATAATTAAACTAGGGTGCGACTATTGGCATCCCAAAAATCTCTTCCGGTCACCACAAAATATTGTTCGGTGGTGAACGGCCACGTTCTTCGGCCATTAACAGCCGCCGAACAGTGCAAAAATTGGTATATTGCCGTTCGGATGTGAATGACCAAATGGACCCGGTGGTCAGCAGTGGAAACTATAGTATCAATAGTAACTCCCTTAAACTAAACTGGCTACCCAAGTAAATTTGAAACAGAATGAGAAGAAAGAAATCGAAGTATTTTATAACAAAAAACAGCATGTACTGATAAACATGCAACTTATCTCAAAAAATGAATGTCTTCTCATTGGCACATGCTGGAATTTGTACCTCTGAAGTCTGACGTGCAGTTGCAAACCTCGTCGTCGTAACAACACAATTACTTCATCATCATTTCCTTCACATAGAACTCAAAGTGAAAGTGGAGATGTTGACCGCAGACTTAAATGCACAGAATCATACTTTCGGATCATACTTTTTGCAATATTCTTCATCGTCATCCAACGAGTAGTAATATAAATTTTAAATGTGAGAAAAAGACTTTCAGAAAACAAACTTTAGACAGAGAGAAGAAAGATCGAAGAGGAGAAAACAAACCTTAGCTGCAAGTGCAACTGCCCCTAGTCTAACTCTTCTAATAAGAACAAGCACTATCCATTGATGCATTGAATTAGATATCTCCAAAACAAATACGAATTTCCATCATTGCACTACTCAGCTAACTTCAGATACTCCTCAGATTGTTATTTGTCCGTGAACACCATTCCATGCAACTATCCCCTTATTCACATAATCAACAAACTCTAACAATATCTAGCCCTTCACTGCTCTCTTTTTGGCAATCCTGTTTCTCTTAACCACTTGAACACCAACACCACATCCCATGCACAATTATATCTACTGTAACTCCACCAACTGACACACCATTTACCATCCAAATGACGCACAGCGATCTTATGGAGGCATCCCACCTGCATGGTGGGTGTGGGGCATAGGGGGTGTTTACTGGACATAAAAAATTGAAACAAGTTAATAGACACGTTACTTTCAATAATTCAAAAAAAAAAAAAAAAAAAAAAAAAAAAAAAAAAAAAACACACTCACACGATTTGAAGCTCCTACACCTCTCATTAACACTTGAAACAAGTTTTAACACCTGCGGACAATGCATGCGCGCATTTATCACGCATTATTTTGCCAATCTAGCTCAAATCTTATCAGTAATTTGTTACCTAATATTGCTCCTTCCATATGCACGTGAATGATAAATGCATTAAAAGGCATTCATAGATAGGATATAAGTAAAATTTTGCATACTCTGCTCAGCAAAGTATAATTAAATTTTTACATGTAATGGATGTCCATGTTATTCATTGTAGTTCTCTTATTCGGAAAAAACGTTAATTTTGGTGAGTACAACATTACTGATTTTAATATTAAAGGGGAAGTGATTATTGAACATAAATAAATTTCCTATTTCCAATGTGCTACCTGTGTATAAATATCACTATTAACTGCTTCAACGGTATTAACTTTTGAATTTTCCCTGATTAAAAGGCCCAAGTATTTACTGGTACAATAATTAGGATTCCTATTGCCCATGGTCATGAAAGCAGCTTAAACAAATTATATTCTCACCCAAGTTCATGAAGCTCACAAATGCAGAAAAAATATGGATTAAAAAATAAAAAATAAAACTAACGGATGAAAGAAGTGAGAAAAAATAGTAAAAGATTAGGCTGTGATGCTTAATCCTATTAAAAAAAAACATATCAAGTATATGCATGCATCATGCAAGAGGTACATATATTTTATTCATTGTTATTTAATGGGTATGCTGTTACATGCTATTTGTGCATATAATTTTTGTTTTCCTTCATGTTTGTTTCTAATATACAGTTTAGTACAACTTTAAAAAAGGTCACTACTTACCATGTTTCGTTATCTACATTCTTTATAACCTAACTTATATCACAAACAATATGCATATTACTTTCTTTTTTTAAACCTGTATTTAAGCAGAAATGCAAAATCATATTTCCATTTACACAAGTTTTCCACCTACTCACATTTCTGCTTATTTATATTCTCACCACAACTCAAATGGATATATATACACACACACACTTTGACCTATTAACTCTTCATAATATATCCTTAATTATATTTTTCATAGTGAATTAATAATTTAACACACCATAATTCTGTACAAAATTTACATACCTTCTTTGTCACATTGTAACATCATTCCATGACAAACATTTACATATTATTATAACTAATGCTATATTAACTCGTGTCACATTAATTCATACTATATCACTTGCATTTGAAAAAAGACCATGTGCTATTTTACCTTTTTAAAGTATTATTTTCTAAACATTTTATATTTCAGCAAAAGGATTACGATAATTGCCCTAATGCTGCTATTATATTCCGCTTCATTTTAGTTTTCCTTCCAATTCTGTCATCTACATTAATTTCTTTAGCAATTCTACTACTATGTTCCTCCCTAAAAATAACATCTCCTGTACATGATGAATAAACCCAACAATTAGTTATTACACTATCTTTACAAAGGTGGGTTATACATTAGAGATAAACAAATAACATAGTCACCATCATCATAGATCTTATGTTAGCATTATAAAGATTTATGTTACAATTATGAAGATTTTATTACCATAACATAGTCACCATCGTCATAAAAGCAACAAAAAAACTAACGTAACAATTGCAGATTTCGTACGGTCTTCTATCTTTGATAAACTTTCATACAATCATCTAAACTTTCATTCAGTCCTCTGTCCATTTAATAGGAAATAAAAATACAAAATATCAGTGAAATTTAACCATTAAATATACATTTCATACAATAATTACTGTATATTACAGATAGTAAATGAGTTACCATAATAACAAAGTAAATGATTCACTTAAGAGCTTCATAATCAAATAAGTCACATTTATGGCACATGTAACATACTATAAGATGTGAAGTAAAATATTTAAGAAATATTTAATTTTGTTTAGACGTTAACATACTTTGACCCATTATTTACGATTCATACTTTAACCTATCAAAATGAAAAGTTACTTAATCAGTTTCTTGTTTCCTAGATTCAGTCTTAATTTTGCTTTGCCACATTACCAGGTTACACCGGCTTTTGATTTTTATATATTTTTAGCATACACACGCAAACATAACATTCTAAAAGGCACTAAAACAGCTGCAACAGATATTTTCATGCCTTCTTATGAAGCAACTTCCCAATATTATTTACTATCCCTACTTTTTAATCCAAACAGACAAAATTGCTCATTTTTGTAAACTCAGCTTGTATATTGTTCTGAAAAGACTGGGCAAAAATCCAACTCTATGTGAGAACCAATGCTTCCAGTTGAATTAGTTTTGTTTACTGTTTTATTTTTTATCTTTTAAAAAAATCATTTTTTTAGCATTAAATCAAAAGCTTAAAGTATAAAACAGTCAATGAAGAACACATATTTCCAAAGCAGAACCTTATAGTGTTTATCAAGAAAATTAGGCGCTAACTTGATTGTTTGATATGATAAAAAGGTGTAACACTCACATCATAGTAGTCAAGTCCCCAAAGAGCACACAGGTGGTATCTTGGATCAATTTGGCATATGTAGATTTAATTGCTCAAGGAACTACTATAGTGTTGGCTCCACGTTATTGATTGCATTCCGTCAAACAAAATTGTTTACCATATTACTATATGCCAAGCAATTTTAAAACAATCATATATAAAGTTTAAAAAAATGTTTGAAGTTGTCATTTAAACAACTAAACATTTCAGATGGATAAATAATCACTCATACCACGTTTTAAATAGTATGTCATCAATAATGCATCTTTTCGAATTGAAAGAAATAGAAACTGGTAAAAACAAAACAGAAAAGTGAACACCCGCTAGATTGGTAGATTAAGGTACTTAACCATCCAAGTCGACAAATTTAAATAAATGAAAACCTAATATAGAATGATTATGTAGACGTATCAGATGGTAGAAATGACAACCATTAGAAACGACATGAGAGTGATAAACATTTCAGTATGTGGAATCATCAGAATCATTTTCCTAGTAAGCAATCTATTAAGAGTCAACTCAATAATAAAACAGAAGAAAATTTACATTTAAAGTGCTATGTTTCACATATGATCTAGAAAGAAATTACCTCTTTCGCTTCAACCTTCACAACAATTCAACTTCAGTTTTGTCCACCCTGAACAAAGCCATCTTTGACCAGTAAACCACAAAGAAATAAGGAATAAAGCATGTATCGCATACAAATGAATGCAAGTTAAATAAACTTTGATCCCGTTTCATTCAACGTAAAAATAGCGAAAATTTACCTACTCACTTACAATTAGGCTAATTTAAGCACCAAACCCCTGAAAAACTGATAATTTTGTAATATCAAAACTCACAAAGTACTTCCTCATTTATCTTCTCTTTCAATCACCTCCGCTGACGCTATTCAGAGGAGAACTATTGTTTCTATGGAAGTGGCACAGCCAATGACCCAATGTAAAGCCATTAATTTAGTCTTCTTATTTTCTATTGGAATTTGGAGACCTATAAAATTAGGGGTGGTGAAAAGCCCTAGTTTGACTTTGCTCGTGATGATACTGTGGGATGAATATTGGGTATTTTGCACAGCGGACCCGATAGGAAGCATAGCAAAATTGGACATTAAGGTTAAGAAAAGAAATAGGGGAAGAAGGACGAAGGAAAAGAGGACTACCGGAGCAGGATCAAAACGTAGGGCTAAGATTGAAAGCAAAAGAAAATGGACGGACAGAGAACAATTTTTTTGAGCAGCAACGGTTCAATTATGCAATCTACGTGGACACCTTCAGCGCTACCGAAGCTTCACTCAGTAATAATAATATAGTATAGATTATTCAATTGCCTTAATTCAGCAATGTAAATTAAGATACAGTAACAAATATAGTAAATGTAATTCGAACTTCAGTTTGTTAATATATATATATATATATATATATATATATATATATATATATATATATATATGTGTGTGTGTGTGTGTGTGTGTGTGTGTGTTAGCTAGATCGTAATCCATATTTGAACTAAAATATGCCACTACATCATATGCTTTCTTATCACATAATTTAGTATATGTACATAATCTTGAATTCTTGATCAATCAGTTTCCAAAGCCAGGTCTTATAAATGATTTTTATTTTCTTTGGTAGCATAAAACTGCATTTATAAGAGGATGTACAATATCTGGTAAACATAATAACTAGGTGCTACCATTGGTGTAATCAACACGTTGCAGCTTAACTAGATTTGTTACAAACATTTTTGTTTTTGTTTTTTATGTAAGCATTTGTAATTCCAGTTTACATTTTAGCAGCAAATGATTTGCCACATCCACATGTTTGGGTAGCGTTTGGGTTATTGAATGAAAAGCCTCCACCAATGAGAGCGTCGCTATAATCCAATTGCCATGGCGTATAGAAAAAGGAGGCTCTTTGGATCACAAACTGAAGCTGTGGAGGTGGCGCAATGAAGAATAATAGATTTCCGGCAACTAAGTCGAAGAGACGTCGGTGACGTAAAGGAAATGGTCGAAGGGAATTGGATCTTAGGATTTAGCTTTAGGTTCTTATCTGAATCGAAGAAAGAGGTCAGTCTTCCAGAGGTTGATATTTTAGGCATCGAAGAGGAGAGGAGCCATATCAAAATTAAGCTTTTTAGTCCTGTTTTCTTTCTTTGATACTAAAAAACAGTGGAAGAAAACGTTAGTAATTTGTGGACATGCATATGATATGCTTATATATGCACTTGACATATATAATATTTGCTGCTTGATACAATTATAACTTTAATCTACTGGCTTTAGCAGGTATAGTAACAAAAATACTATGTTATCAATGCAAATATCATATGCATATACTTATATATGTTTGGTTTTGCTATCAGGTACTAACCACATGTTATTCTAAGATTTAATGCCTTAGATGGAGAAGGCTTTCTTTGTTGTACATGAACATCAGTTTTTTTTTACCAATGCAAAATAAATAAATAACAAAATAAAAATAATATTGCTGATTGCTAAACAATTTAAGAGGAATTGGTTAATCTTTAATGGGCTGTGCATGGACATCATGTGTCAGCATTAAAGGAAGAATATGAGAAGTTGGAGACTTAACACTTAAATATTTAACATCTGTTTCCAGAATTAGCAATGTCTGTACAAAAACCATCTAATTAACCTATTCCTTCAAATTGAGCATAATTTTATCGTAATTACTTATGAAGGACAACATCTCTATTTGCTTAAAAAAAGTGCTTTTGATTTCCGTGCACAAGAGGAATATATAAAATAAGTACTGCTTACTATATTTCCTACTCTTTATTCTTTAATCTTCATATGATAGAGGGAATTATGAGCATTTTTGTCATTCACTTTTATCGCGTTTTAATTAACACATCCTTTCTAGCTTCCCTCCTCCTCTTTTAAATTAACTTCCTGCACGGTTAATTCAACAACTTAGCACAGAAAATAAGATAACCGAGAATCTCAGCCTGATAAAGAAGAGACATCCAGAACCACATACCACATAACAGTGAAAATCAGTAAGGAAACATTATAAAACATTCCAACTTTAGTAGTACACAACTGTAACACAAAGCAATGGCTATGCATGGTATAATTATCAACAAGGTAGCAGTAAGATATTTCAAACGGTGGAATATAGCAGTATGGAAATGGAGAACAATGAAAGCGTGAATATATGTTAACATGAAAGTTGAGACTGTTTGTAAGGAAGCGTAGTCCTAATTGTAGGAAATTAACATTGAAATAAAACGTGAAGGATTAGCTATAACATAACTGAATGGAAACAAGGAATAGTATAATTTACCTCAGTTGAAAGAACGTCCTTCTATAAGTAACTCTCCTTGCAAAACCAGCCCTTCCTAGAGCCCTTTTAAGGTCAACAAACAAAATTTTGAAGGAGGCATGTCCTTCTCATTTCAACCAAGATTGAGGAAAGAATCGAAAATCCATCAACAAAAAACACTACAGTGCATTAAACTTAAAAGAGGTGTGATACAAGTAATAAACAAATCATTTAAGCAACATCTCTGAAATCTAAAACCGAACAACAATAATCAAGACACTACAGTAAGAATATCTGACACTACTTTTAGTTCCGCTCTCCTTGAACATAATCCAACAGAATAATCAAAACCTTTGGTGGACCGATCACTTCTCAATAAGCTCTTTGAGGTTCTGCCAAACAAAATACTTCGGGTCCATCCGATAATGCAAGTAATCATAGAGGGAATTATTGATACCCCTTGCAGCCAAGTACTCCTGGAAGGCACTTTGCAACCTCTCGTCCGAACAACTGAAAAGGTTTTAAGATCAGGAAAAAAAAAACCAACTTGAGCAAGATACTCATCATACTTATCCAAATTAAGCCAATTAGCTAAATGCATAGATAAAGATCTACTAAAGCCTTTTACTGTAGCTTCTATTATATGTAAATAATTGAAAATTGAGAATAAACCCTCATTGTATGCTAAGATAACAGGTTTGCACTTTGCAAAAGAAACAGAAAAATAAAATAAAATCGACATGCTGTTTTATACAATGGAATGTCAGCTGTAAATAATTTTTTTCATTTTTTTGTTAAACTAGTGGGAAAATATGAATCGCACACAATGTATTTAGTAGACCTTTTGGATATAAAAAAAATCTTGTTTCCAACTTTTTATTAGTATGTATTTAGTAGACCCTAGCAATGGTAATGCAAAATTTCACAAAATCTATAGTAAGCTTAAGAATATCCATGATTTATTGGATGACTTGAAAATTTGCAAATTTTCACAAAAATTACAAACGCCATTCAGGAGGAACACAACTTCATTCAGGATTTCACAAAAATTACAAAGTTATCCGCTTTTGAGGCAAAGACTAATTCCAATTGCATGTTGCACAATGCACAACTTCATTTAGGAGGAACACACATTGGATGCTTTATTTACTGAATATTCATCTGAGAATATGATATTTCAACCCACGAGGGAGCCTGGTCAAGAACAAGTAGTTGTGCAATTTAATGTTAGCCAAACGACTCAAATGGGGTAAGTTAGAGATCAAAGTGCTACACAAATTTTGTCTTACATTTATGTTATTTTATGCAGATATGATTTGGAAGACTTCAACATTGTGTTTCTTGCAAATATTGTGGTCGTTGACATATCTATATATTATTATGGAGAATGCTTGAGCTGTTTTCTATTTCCTCTTTATTTGGTCTATCTTTTCTGTTATATGTCAAAATCTTGTAATGAACTTTTTCGTTGTAATTTTATTTCTTATGCAACTTGTCTCATGTAGTTATTTAATATTGTGCTCTTTTTGATTCTTAACTATTATGTGATATGACTTACTGTATTTTCCCTCATCATGTATTGACTGTTAATCAGTAACTTGATATAATGGTAATCATTTTCGATTAACTTGAATATATTTGACTCTTTTCAATGGGCTCTCTTTCTTTTATTCTTGCATGTTCAAATGAATATGAATAATGATTAAGGTATATTATGTATTATGATTTAAATGTAAATATTGTTTTTACAAAGAGAAAATTCAAAACTTCAAAATATGGGAAAAATACTTCAAACCAAACGTGTTTTTCAGTTTTCAGTTTTGAAAATATGTTTTCAGAATACTCATGCCAAACGCATTTTTTAAAATAATGAAAACTGTCAAAATGGAAAATTGAAAATGACTAAAAAAAACAAAATTGGAAATGCAAATCAAACGCACCATTATTTTTTAAGTCATCATTACCCTGGGATTGTGAAATGCGGAAAAACAACAATTCCCAACATGTTAAAAAAATGATCTCAAACTAATAGATTGGTTTATTCTCAATGATAAACTATAAAGGACAAATAATTGGTGGTCTAGAATTCGTATAATTAGAGCCACGATAAAGATGAACATCAAACAAGATGTGTTTAAGCTTCAAGCAATATAAGCAAATATAAACAAGTCTTACAATAGATAATGATTGTCTCCATCAGAATTCTCTGAAATTGCCAATGACATGCTTTCAATTTCGAAATCATTTGGTGTGAGATTGCACCAGAAATGTAAAGTATGGCCCACTTTCTTGTCTATGGCAACAAGTAGAGTCATCTTGGCCGATTCAGCAGTCACCAACACTTCAGCTTGGATCTGTTCATCGTCATATTCTCTCTTAAGTGTAATTAATCTCTCTCCAGGACAATTAATAATCTCGAATTGAAAATCTTTTGGCAACACATTTTTCTGCTAAAATGCCAGAACAGAAATACATATTAATGACTTAAAGTAACTATTATTATAATTGTAAAGCTCAGCATCATTAGTCAGTTTTGATTGTGTTCATGTATCATTTAAATTGGAATAAATTATGGTCATATAATGATAGACCAATCAAGTAACTTTATCACTCATGCTAGAGGATATATGCTAAGTTTGTAAATTCTGAATAATTTGTTTTGGAGTGCCAAAAAACAAGTATGTACAGTTCTCATTTCTAAATCAGAATCAACTATACGTTGTTATAATGTGAAAATATGACTAAATATACATAAATTACAGAAAAATAATTCAGTCGCGAAGCTTCCGTAACACGCAAATCAGAATTTGAACTCAGAGCGTTAAATAAAAGATAAACGTTATTACAACAACATTCAATAAAAAGAGCGAACAGGTTCGAGTATTATTATTACCAATTCTTTTTCAGCGATCTCCGATTTCAAAACGCGCAAGAGAATCTCGTCGCCACGCTTCATCTTATCATTCTCACTCGCTAAACTTTTTGAAGAAGCGGGTTTGATAGAAATTGCACAGCATGGTTTGCTGATTAAATTTCTAAGGATCAAAGTCCTTGAGATGAGAGAAGTACTCGAGTAACATCGAGATCTGGAGATAGAGCGGCGTACAAAGGAGAATATCAAGCGAGAAGACATTTTCGAGTTCTGTGATTTTAGGGAAAATCGTAGGGTTTAATGCGATGGAGAATATATAAAGGAGTACTCCTACAGGGCCAGAAATAACGATGCGGGAATGCGCGATACTCAATCGCGTGGCGTGGAATTCACGGGTAGTGAAATTTGTTACACCAAAATGTATCTATGTGTATCTATCTTCTATCTATCTTTACTAGTGTGTAACCCGTGCGTTGCACACGACAACATTGTTAACTATAGAATTTACAAATTTAGTGTTAAAACGACAACTTTTTTATGTAGTATAGAATAAATTTTGATGCGCAATATATACGCTATTAATTAAAATTATCATTTGCAGTTTATGTTTTATAGCTTATATAAGTAATATGTATGTGTACGTATTTGAGAATTATTTTGGTTACTTTGTTAACATGAATATACTATACATGTTGAAATTGATATATGTTAGTAATTTATTCTATGAATTGGGAAATATAATTTAATAGAATTTGTTAAATAAGTTAAACGTAAAATTTTGAACTTAGTTTAAATATATAGTATAGTAGAACGAATCGAAGGAATTAAAAAAAAAAATCCTGTGGAGGTACTGATACTAAAAAAAAAATTTGTGATATAATAAATGGTAAAATTTTGATATAAATGAATCAAAACTGATTTACAAATTAACTTTATTATTATTGTTGGCATACATAATTTATATTATGTGATTCATACACTCTTGTTAGTATGAATATACATAGAAAAATTGATGTATGTTTTAAAGAGCTATTAGAAGAATGTACTAATTATTTACTAAGATTATTTAAATAATTATAATTTAAGATTTCATAAGCAGTTTAAAGATATGGATTTAAATATAAAATATAATGAAAGAATTAAGGCGGCTCTGTAAATAATCGTGGAAGTGTTAAAATGTTAGTATTTGAAGCTATAATTGTTATGTTCAATTTATGGTAAATTTATTGAGATAAATGTATAATATATTAAATTTACTATTATTGTTTACATATATTATTTAAATCGTCTAAACTATTTAACTTTATATTTGGAAGGAAAACTGATTTTTCCTTCTTTCTTTATATGAGCATGATATACATTTTAAAACATCATATTTGGACTTAATCAGGTGAATTAACAAAATTTACTGGTTGAACTTATTTGGTAAATTCAAAACCATATAATAAATTTAAACATATTGGTGTACAATGCTAAGTGATATTGTGGAGTGTTTTGTAAATTACTAAACAAATTTTGAAATATGAGTGCTTAATGTTAACATTGCAATGTAACAGAGGATAAATTAAATAAGTTAAATTTTAAACATGTGATTGTTATTATGTGTATAATTTATGTTATGCAATTATTGTGTTTATTTGTATATTGAATCACTGTTTTTCTCATTTTATTTAATGTGAATATAGTTAATCTTGATGCGATTTATTAGGCGAATCATTGAACAATAGTTCGTCAAAGTTACTTAATTAGTTTTAATATTATGTAATTAATTATAAATTATGGTATTAAATGTATAATGTCAAAAAAGAATTGTGAAAGACTTAAATTATTACAGAAAATTTGAGGTGTAGATATTTTGAGACCAAAAAAATATATATAGTTTTTTGTCAATTTTTAGTGTTTGAAAGAAAAATTAGTTAACTAAACTTACTTAAATTTTGATTTTTGTAATTAACTAAGATGTGTGAATTTAAATATAAAATTTTAGGAACTAATGATCATATTATATGTAAATAATCGTGTAGATTTTAAAATGTCCATATCAAAATATAAAACAATGAAAGAGCAGGAAGATGGAGTTTTAAATTCTTCCACTTTATTATTTATTTAGTAGATATATCAAAATGGGTGTATCTTTTAACGTTATATTAAAAAATATACTAACTACTATTTACTTAGAATATTTAGATAGTCTAAATTTGAGATTCCCTTAGTGATTTGAACATGCGAGTTCAAAAATAAATATTAAGAAAAATTTAAAGGGGTTTTGGTGATAAAGGTATAAATGGTAAAAATAGAATTTTGCAATGTAGAGCACAATAATTTTATTTTGATAAGTCAGTATTAAGCTAAAATTTTGGATAAAAATATAACAACGATGGTTTTCAAAAAGGCAAAGAAAATTTGTAATGCAAGTACTTGATGGTAAAAGAATTTTACACTGCAATGTATAATTAACATATGGATATTTTTAATTAGAGTTGGTATTCTTTTTATGTATATGATTTATGTTATATGCGATATATTTGTACATATTAGAATGATGATTTAATACCGTAATGTACATATGTTTAATATTGATTTTATGTATTGAAAATTAGCTTGACTATGCGATTGTAAATTTAAAATATAAAAATAATGCCATATCAAATATATAACTTGAGTTATGTTAATGAATTACCATATTTAATGGTCAATTAAAATGAAATTGTAAATGAGTAATGAAGTAGCAGCGATTTCCTTATTGATTTTAATTTTATTCTCAATTAATGTTAACGAATTTCCATTAATTCGATCATATAAAAGGAAGGTTAATTGACGCTGCTTGAAATTCAAATCAAATAGAATTGAAGATAAAAATTGATTTTGCATAAAATAAATAAAATAGTCAACACAATATTAATTGACCATTTTAATGTTCAAATTACTAAGGGAACACCATATGTAATGCTATTATTGATCTATGGTATTTTCACATTTTACACAAAATAAGTAAAAATTACATAAATAAGTAAAAATATACTAACTGAATATTGTGTAAATATACTAAGTAAAAATATACTTTACACAAAAGAAATCATCACATGTTAAGGTGGTGATGAATAATCTGAAAAGAAACTTAAGGGCAAAACAGAAATTTTGCGCTTGGAAACATCTAACACACGCAGATCTAAAGAAAATCGAACATAGCGAAGAAACCTCTCGTAGTCGTCTCGAGTTCAATTTCAGTTCTCTAACCCTAATCTTATCCCAAACATCATCACGCAAAAAATGGAAATTATCATAAGGAATCGACTATTAATTTCGCGACAACCATTATTTCGCATCCGTCTTCTTCTCCCAAAAATAACCATGTGAAAATGGCAAAAAATGGTCAGAAATGGATCGAAAATTTTGCGCAGCGTTGATTAAATCGACAAAGAAGTTTAGAGTCCTGCAGATCTGCTCTGAAAGCATAAAATATGTCGATCGAAGGTAATATCTTCTTCGAATCTTTTATTATTTTTTACTGCGTGATAAAATAGTAATTTGTTATTACAAATTAGTGGTATACATGATTAAATTTATACCTCTGAGAATGAAAGTAACTGTATTTTTTACTGTATGATAAGCTGTTGGATGAAACGATTTAGTTCTTCTCAAGTTGAGTGTTTTTTCTTTTAGTAATTCTTATATTAAGGTTTATCATACTGATTTGATTGGTTATTTTTTCAAGTAACTGTATTTTTTGCTTCATTCATTAATTAATTGAATAGCTTATTTTTCTTTGTTAGGCTTTGGTTTGGTTATTATAAATGCTTAGCCTGTGAATTTGCTATATGCTTCAGGTAAAGTACTGTATGACTTTTAGGTATACTGAAAACTGTAAAAAGTATAATTACACGTCTCCATTAGTTGATGACTTAAAATTCCAGTCAAATTGGCATTCTATTGAGGGTTGTTTAGTATATTTCCACATTCTGCTTTTGATAGAACCAGCATATCGCATTAGTATACCATATATATATAATTATATTTCAGATTGGACTATTTACATAGTAAATATTTTTCTTTGAGGATTATCATAAAGGCGACTAAGGAGAACAAAAAAACTGGAACGTATTTGATGATTGATAATGATGTCTATCTCCAACATCTTTTAAATACGGCTGCTTGGAGAGGTCATCGGATTTGTTAATAAAAGGTTATCAAGAAGATTTTTTCATTGTTATTATGCTTTTGAAACACTGAGTATGGGATCTATGTGATCAATTTAAACATTATTGTGATTTCAAATTCATCCGGCACTTGTTGGAATTAACTCGATTTATACATTTCCAAAATCACATATGTTAGTAATATCAAAGATAAACCAAGAATAATAGTAACAATTCAGTAGTTATTACGTAAAAATGCTATTAGTGTATTTAAAACCTTGTTTCTCTTTATTGCTACGTTGTCTAATTAAGTCATGAATATCCCCGTTCATTGATTCCGGCTTTTTAATTGTCTTTTCACAGGACTTCTTGACAAATGACAAAGTTTTCTTATTTTTATAATAATATTAATCTACCAAAGAATATTATATATTTGCATTGATTTTATCAAGTGAGAATGTAGTGTTTTTTATTTTATATATGATAACAGAGCTTGAAAAAAGAGAAAGAATATCTGTCATTCAGATTATCAAGAAAAATGTACTTTTATTGCAATTTTAACGGTAACACAAATTATTTTCTTTTGTAATTTGATATGATACCAGAATGCGCTGTGACAAACAATTTTGTAAACTAATATGAAAGAAATATTTATATTTCATTGGACTTTGTAAATTTTAACATATTAGAATGAAGGTCTATTATGGATTTTGAATCACGTCTTCACAAGAGAGGAAGGTCTTGCAGTCAACTAAGCAGAGATATTAAGTTTTCACTTATTGAATTGGTTGCAAATTTGATCTGCATTAATACCTAGAGGTGAATATAATATTTAATACATAGGACTTATCTGATGTTCAAAATGCTCTGTGTTTAATATACTTGGCTATGCTGGCTTTCATATTTACTATAACCAATTCACAGTTAATTCTGCCTTCGCTTTTACCTTTCCAGCAGTATACAAAATCAATATCAAAACCCTAATAATTACTTCCTGGCTGCATTTGTAAATGTTAAAATACTGTTGAATTCTTATCGGATTGTATAATATATTTCTGCACGTGCTGGTCACTCAAGTCAAATCCAGTGAATAGTCCAGTATTGTTGCATGTGGCAAAAGAGGCACATAAGTAATAATTAATACACTGTTTTAATCAATGTATTGTTTAATACGATGTACCATTTTATGTCCTGAACTATTTAGTTTTGTAGAGAGTTTTATTCTATGTAGCATTATGTTTAGTGTTTTGTTCTATGTGACATGTTTTATATCCAGTACTAAAATTTTCTAACATTTCTCTCATTGTTTGTATATATGTATATGTGTATGTATAATAACTCTAAATGTGAAACAGTAGTAAAAATAATAAATAAACATAAATATCTATGGATGATTATAAACATATGAAATATATATTTGACACATTATCGATTTGCTTGAGATTGCAGTATTGGTCAAAAATTCAAGATGTTCTAAACAACTCGGTGAAAAGACGTTTTCTTGAGGAAAAATACTGGAAAAATACGTCTGAATGTATTTGACTTGGCAACTGAATCCCGGTTTGCCGTCAAATAATATTCTTTTATATTTAGTGAACTAAATGGTCTTATTTTAATTTCCAGACCAGCTTCATTTTGGAGGATCATTGATGAGGTAAGTAAATGTTGTACTTTGTTCCTTCCTTAAATGCATATGATTTACTGTTAGCAGCTATTAACTATTATTACGTTTTTTTTGAGGTACGTCTGCAAAAATATTCAGATTTACAAATCAACTCTAAAAGAATAAAATCCGTCGATTGAAGGTAATTTTTTTGTCTTCTTATTAGATTTCCACATTAATGCCTACTTTTCATTTTCAATTTCTTTAAATAATAAATTTTAGATAATATATCTGCTTTATTGCGATTTGAAATGTTAGATAAGTAATAAATTTTGTCTTTAAGTTTCTTGTGTCCAATAAGTTTTATAGTTATAATATTATATGTCATGAGCCTTACATTGTACCCTTTTTTAATATCAATTTATGTTGTTGAATTAACGAAACCATATGGACTTGCTGCTGATATATGGAGTCTTGGATGCATAGCGCTTGAAATGTTTACTTCGGCGTCATTTCTTGAGATTTGAGTGGGTTAGTAATCTAATACATTTTCTTAGTTGTTGGCAAAATAATTTACAGATATAAGGAGTGCTTTATCAAATAATGTGAGTATGCATTGCGTAGCATAATTTCTGTAGTTTGAAATATATGCAAACTTATATGTTTGTAAGTATAAAATTTCAATAATTCTTTAAAATGTTATGCAGACTTATATTTAAAATGACGATGTTTTAATAATTGTTTAGAACTAATTGAAAAAAAAGTAATGGCAACACACATAAAAAATAAAGTAAAAACAAAGTAAATGAAACTATAGACGATTTAAGCAAATACACATAAGTAGGGTAATAGAAAAACCATTCAGCCTCTGATGTAAAATATTTAGCTACTTGTATGCAGTAGATATAGTTTTGATATTCTCCTCTTTGTAGCAGGCAAGTGCAGTAACGCAGTATGAGAAGATGAGCCAAAATTCAATCTTGTTAACCTATGAAAATAACATAATATAATGAATGTGGAATTGAAATTATAAGTAATTATTTCCTGAATAAGGAATATAATATGACATAAATGAAATTTTAGGCATTACCTTTAAGGTTGTTGAATATTTCTTTGTAGACAATATTCTGTGTGTAATCCTTCCTTTCTTCATTTTTACTTTTAATCAAAATTTTCAACCCTTTTTGTGTTGTTGTGCGAGAAACAGCCACATATAACTGACCATGAGTGAATATAGTACGTGATAAATATACTCCAACATTTTCTAGCGTTTGACCTTGACTTTTGTTGATTGTCATTGCAAAACATATTTTTATTGGAAATTGGCGACGTCTAAGGAGAAAAGGCCACTTTGTGTCTGCCGAGGACATTATTATTCTTGGAATTAAAACCTTATGACCAATATTATTTCCGGTAATAATTTCTGCCTCTATTACTTTTGGTGCAACCTGTGTGACAATCAATCTTGTACCATTGCAAAGACCTAAATTTTGATTTAAATTACGAAGAAGCATTATTGGAACTCCAACCTTTAAACGAAGTTCATGATTTGGTATTGATGATAGCTTTAGTGTGTTGAGGAATTCAATAGGGTATAAAAGATTTTGTTCCTCAATGCCTTCCGACATTGGACTAATTGAGTCCGCACTTAGATAAGTGTAGAATTGACCTGGCATTTTCTCAATTATAAATGAATTCACTTCGTCCACGCATTCATTAGTTGGTGCTAGTATACAACGGCTTTTAAAGTAGTCTTGTTCGTTCAACCATTTATCGAAATCTGGATAAATGCTATCAACAATTTTTTGTATTGGATTGTCATCCCATTCAATTAAGTTTTCCTTTGGAATATTTACCCATGTTGGCTCCTCATTATGATACATCGATATAGTTGGAAGTAATCCATCCCCCACATCTAAAATCCATTTACTAAAATTTGCAATTTGATTCATCTCTTCATTGCTTGCACATTCATTTGTAAGCCGCATATTATGTGAGAGTAAAAAATTTACACTTACTCCATAGACGTGATCGATTTATCGATGATCCGACAATTGTCTCCCTCCCCCCTTTATCAATAACTGGTAGTATTTGCCTAAAATCACCACCAAGTAGGATAGTCTTGCCACCAAAAATTTCACCACCATTTCCCGTGTGTTCCATTATATCTCTCAAAGTTCTTTCCAATGATTCTAATGCATTTCTGTGTGCCATTGGTGCTTCATCCCAAATAATAAGATTAGTTTTTTTTTTATCAACTCACCCAATGAAGACTGTCTTGTTATATCACAAATAGAATCCTCATCTAAATTTATTGGAATTTTGAAACGTGAGTGTGCGGTTCTACCACCTGGCAGTAATAATGATGCTATACCTGATGTTGCAACTGGCAATACGATTTTACCTTCCGATCTTAATTTTGATATTATTGTTTTCCACAAAAATGTTTTCCCAGTACCACCACTACCGTGAACAAAAAAAAATCCTCCTAAACTTTCATCAACAGCATGCATGACTTCATCAAATATTTTTTGTTGTTGGACATATAGACATCGTGACATACTTAGGAACTGCTCGTGGAGTGCATCATGGTCATATAATTGTTCTTCTCTTATAAGTTTGTTTTGAAACCGTTCAAGGAACATCAAATCAGGAAAGGGAAACATAGGATGTTCCTTTAAAGATCTATTACTCTTATTCATGATTTTTTCAATTTCATATAATGCATAATTTTGCAATTGACATTGTGTCATATTTAGCGTATTATCTTGTAGAACTCTTCTTTGCATCCATAAAACATCATCTGACAGTAACACCCAATGATTGTTCCAAAGCTCAAGTGGATTTGAAATTTCACAAAATAATAGTAAAGTAACAAACATTTCTCGTAGGGATTTTGCCGAGGACCATCTTCCAGCTTCTACAATGGCATCATTCCACTCATTGTCATCTTCCAACAAACCTCGTGCCATACATGCCGTTTTAAAATCATCGAAAACTGTACCATTAAAAGTGCGTATGTCTTCATAAGTTGTAGGTCCTTTTACTTGTTCAACAACATACGTAGATAGAATCTTTCGCCAGAAGTTGGATGGGCATAATAAATTCTTCAAATTGTATTACCTTTTTGTCTCTTTTTCCATTTTTTATCTTTTTTATTCCATACCCATTTTGTTGGAAAATCAACATATGTAAGATCTCTTGCGTCTTCATTCAATCTATTTGTTTCAAGCCACTCTGTAAATATTGACTTTTTGATATTAGGTCGATTAGCAATATCTTCCAAATTATCAGTATCATGAAACAAAATTGGTTGTTCATCAGATAAATGAAATGATAGCCGTTGCACTGCAGGTGTGCGAAACTGAATGTCAAATTCAAATATACGCCAGCAAGATTCAGAGGCTGAAATATATCGACAGTCGAGGTAGGTTTTAATTTCGTCAACTTCTCGTACATTTCGTCCATCATCTTCAGTATTTTCTTCAATTACAACTGTTGCACGATCGTAACCCTTATTGATATATTTGAATAAATACTTTACGGACCGGGTTCGATTACATATCTCTACATTTATGTGGGCTTGATATTTTACAGTAAGATCCGTGTTGTGTGGAATTACCCATCTGTTTTCGAATTCCATACCCATTGTTGTGACATACCTATCATTTGCTCTTCTTCTGTACACGGGGAATCCATTATCATCAAAGGTGGTTTCAGAACAATTTTCTTTTGGATAATGCTTTGAACATTGACCTTTGACCATGCAAGAATTTTGTGGATTAGCTGCACCGCATGGTCCATGCATCATAAACTGTGAGACTGATTGGTATGCTAATGGATCTAATTCTTTATTTGGTATTTCAGCTGTGATTATGCTATCAACATCTGAAGTTGTCTTAGGCTTGTCAGTAGAATGAAGAAACAATAATATATGTGCATGTGGCAGACCTCTTTTCTGAAATTCGATCGTGTACACAACTGTGAAAACATGAAAATAATAATAAATACCAATGTTAGATAATTAAATAAGAAATTTTAAGGTAAAATTCTATAGAAAGTCACCATTCATTAATTCCCTATTGGTATTTGAGGAAATTTATGTATGAAATGTTGGATTTATATGTTCTTAGTAACAATAATCATCTAACTTTAATTGTTTTATATTTGATAATGTTATTTCTTCCAGATTGGGGCTATAAAAGGTGAAACAAAGAACACTAGTGTCAAGTGGAGTTTGTGGCACTGTACCATGGATGGCACCAGAGCTTTTAAATGGAAAAAGAATGGTGACTGAGAAGGTAATACCATGCCTGTTAAAATTCGTAAGCAGCATGTTCCTGTTGGATGATAAATAGGATTTTGCATTTCATGAATCTATGCAAATTTGTGATATTAGGTTCGTTCTCACCAACAATTTTCATGTAGTTATTTTAACTATTATATATATATATATATATATATTACTGCTGAGTACTTTAAAAAACTGAATCGAATAGCTTAAACTTAATAACAAAACTGCAGAAATATAATGAAATAACATACATAGAGATGAAAGTGCAAAAATGTAGAAACCTGTGTGAACTGTAGAATACATGGTAAAACTGCTTCAAATAACATTTGAAAGTGCACTTGTCACCAACAGTTATCATGCACTTAATTTAACAATTGTTGTTATTATTATAATACTGCTGAATACTTTAAAAAGCTGAATTGAATAGCTTAAACTTGACAATGAAATTGCAGAAATATCGTGAAATAACATTTTTGAGCTGAAAGTGCAGAAATGTAAAAACCTGTTTAACCTGTAGAATGCATGGTAAAACTGCATCAAATAGCATTTGAAAGTTCACACTTGTCACCGACAATTATCATGCACTTATTTCAGCTATTATTATTATATAAATAATACCGCTGAATACTTTAAAAAACTGAATCAAATGGCTTAAAGTTAACAACAAAACTGTAGAAATTTCATGAAATGACATGCATTGAGCTGAAAATGCATAAATGTAGAAACTTGTTTAAACTATACAATGCATGGTAAAACTGCATTAAATAACATTTGAAAGTGCGCCAATAACATTTATAATTTGCTTTTGTATTGAATTTATTTACTTTGTTCAGTAGACGGGCCTTAATTTTGTACATTAAATGCATTGTTAAATGAACATGAAAATTTTGTTTATTACTTGCTGTTAATTTAATTGAATACTCATTCAGTTAATATAAATAGAATATATAGTTTTGTAATTAGACAAATGTATTAATACCTGCATGAACAGACCCAAAATGTTTCCCTTCTCGTAAATCTGTCAATAGCTGATTGAGTTTAATTTTGAAAACTCTTGCTACAATATCTGGTCTGTCTTGTATGGTTTGTCCTGGAATAAATGATAGAAACTTTTTAAACTCTATCCAACTAGGATTGCATGTGAAAGTAATGAATAAATCTGGCTGGCCTGCTGCTCTGCAAATTGCAATTGCATCTTGATAGTTTTGTATCATATATCGAGGACCTCCGGTAAATGAAGAAGGTAAGACCATTCTTTTTCCAATTGAAGATGCATTTGTATCACCTGCTGTTACTGCATCTTGAAGACCTTTATACAGATCAGATCTAATGTTAGATTGATTATTGCGTACCCATCTTAGCCTATCTTCTTCTATGCAGGTGTAGGCATCCACCAAAAATTGTTGAAATAATCGACCACCTCTCAGTAAAGTTTGCCCTTCATTTGGTCTTTGTTGGATTCGGAATGCATAGTATTCCCTCATGATAAGCATTTTCCCATTGCCTTGGTCGCTTTCATTGGTTGTTTCTTCATTGGTTGCTTCATCATCATCAATGTGTCTATATGCGATATTTAATCTAAAGCCATCTTCCCCATAAGGAAATAATATAGGATATTGCATCACCATAAAACTTGGATGCTTTTCAGTTATTCTTCTTAGGAGTCCCTCTTTCTCTTGTATTACAATGTCCCTGCCCACATCATTTTGAAAACCATCGCCAACTATTAACGCTGCTATCTCAGAAGATGTTGGCAGATTATACATTCTACCATCATTTTGTCGTGAACTAATCAATCGCAACCTTACAGGTTGAAAATTTATTTGTCTGAATCGATCTCTTGCCATCCTAAATGCTTTTGTGAGTTCATTGCATTGATCAAACATATTAATTAATTCGCTAACCACAACTTCATCCAGTTCTGCATCATTATTCCTTACTGCAGTCATTCTATTTGATAACTCATTTTCTGTGTCATAAATATAGAGTTGTGCAAATTTAGGTTGGTTGTCTGTTGGGAGAAGTGAACCGATTTTGTGATGGTTTTGGCCATTTATCCGAAAAACGTAAGGTCCATGACCATCATTTATGGTTTTGTCAACGTTACCTCCCATAGAGGTAAAAGAAAATATAGAGTTGTATAACCTTATTTTTTCTCTGAATCTTGATGCTCTTGGTCCACCATTATAATCCAACAAATGTTTTAAGAATAGAGGACAATCTTTCAGCATAGGAAGTTCTACTTTTCCTGATCGACAACAGAGGGAAAATTCTGGTTTAGGCATGACTTTTGATTTTTTATTCCTTTCTTCGTACCATAGTATGACATTGCAGTTTGAACATGTATGCGTTGGTCCACCAAAGTCCCATATTTTAAACATTTTCCCTGCAATATATGTATATGTTATAATTTGTATGATATATGGTGTACATGACCAATTTATTTTGATATTAAATGCATCTTCACTTACTTGTAATTGTATCATTGGTAGCTGGAAAAGCAGAATTATTGGTTTCCATGGTTGAAGCAATAGGCGAGCCTGAGTCTAAAACAGCATGATCAGGCCAGTGCACATAAAAAGAGTATTTTATACTATTTAACCAAGTAAATGCATTTAGTTCATTAAATACTTTCGAATATGATATATGTGTTTTGCCTTCCGTTTGTTGTAAAGGATTCGACGCCTTTCTTGCCGCCTTTGCCTTTGGACTATGAAGGACAATTGTAGCAAAGTTGAGCGTTTCAGTAGATGTGATTTATTTATTTTACTTTTGTAGTAACACTATACCTTCTTTTCTGATAGCATAATATTCTTCAATGGCATCAAAATTTGAAGTGTAACAGGAGCCAGTTGGAATTATTTCAGTTGGAAAAGCAGAATTGTTGGTTTCCATGGTCGAAGCAATAGTCGAGCCTAAGTTTGAAACAATGATCAGGTCAGTATACAAAAAATAGTATTTTATTGTATTACCATAATATATGCATTGAGTTTACAGAATTCTTACGAATACGATACATGTGTTTTGCCTTTCGTTTGTTGTAAAGGATACGACGCCTTTCTTGCCACCTTTGCCTTTGGACTATGATGGACAATTGTATCAAAGGTGAGTGTTTCAATAGATGTGATTTTTTTTTTTGCATTTGTAGTAATACTGTACCTTCTTTTCTAGTAACACAATCTGCTTCAATGACATCAAAATTTGAAGTGGAGCAAGAGCCAGCTGGAATTTGAAGTCCTTTAAATCGTTGGGTATGATTTTGGTATCTTTCTTCATTATCTTCCCAGTTTCCATCCTTACGGATGTTTAAATGTGTACTGTGCTTACGTGCTATCTGGGATTTACCTTCTTTAATGGATTTAACCATTTATCTATGTTCATGGTACCCATGAGATGAAATGAAAACAATTAGAATTAGTAATCAACTAAACTGCAATGGAAGTAAAAAGATCACACATGAGAAAAAGTTACATCTGGGTGTTTCTTTAAATTATTTTATTGAGATATTGAATGATGAATTCTGAACTATGGGTGTCAATCTAATTATTCGTTATCAATTGGTTCATTGCTTATGTACATGATATTTTATTAAGAAAATATTTTAAATATTTAGTATTACAGTTACAACATATATTCAATACATGATTAATTGATATCGATAGATATTATATACGCATGCCTTTTGTAGAGGTTTAGATCCTTCTTCCAATGGTAATGCCGTTTGTAGAGGTTTTAGATCCTTATTCCAATGGTAATGCAGATGGAGATGAGATATATATTCTGAAAATCCACAAGGGAAAAAAATGTTTTTTGTTTACATTATTGTAGAAAAAATAGTAATATGATCTATCATTCATCTAAAAAATAAACTGAAGTAGCTAATTTATAAAATACATACTTTATTGTATTTACAGAAAAAGAAAAATAATTTTTGTCCTACAAATTAAATGTGAGTGTAAAATCCAAATACTAAAAGAAACTATCCAAGTTACTTAAGCAAGTGGATTATGATGCTATACCATGACGGTAACTATGTGAGATGGATGAGATTTCATACTTACCGAAGAGCAACAGTTCCAGGCCTGTAAAGATGGGCTTCGTCACTCCACCAGTTGTTGGTGACGACTTGCGAGCAGCCTATAAATTCCATGTATATCAAAAAATTAATTGTTACAGTTGATTGATGCATCAAAGGCAACCAGAAAGCAGCTGATAAGGAATTCCATTCAGTGTACACAGGAAACGAAAAAATAATATGAAAGTGAAGTGAGTGATCATCAAAGTAATGACAGTTTATGGTATGTAGAACAATGATGAATTATGTGTTTTTTTGGCTTAATTTAGTTAAGAAGTTTTGATCCAGTCAGCTTATGTGGTTGCGAAATCATGTCAAACTGTTTTTAATCAATTTATTGCAAACAGAAATTTAAACACAAATAAGCCTTATTGAAGTTTTTTTGATATTGGTAGATCTAGTTGATAACTAAGATATAAACATACCTTCTGTAGAGGTTTAGATCCTTTTTTCCAATGGTAAAGCAGAGAGAGATGAGATATATAATCTGAGGACCCAAAAAAGGTGAAACAAAAAAAGTTTTTTTGTTTAGATTACTGTAGAATAATTAGTATTATGATCTAGCATTCATTTAGAAAATAATATGAAGTAGCTAATTTGAATAATGCGTACTTTATTGTATTTACAAAAAAGAAAAATAATCTTGATAATTAAAGTACAATAAGAAAAGAAAACTGAAGTATGTGCTTACTGTTTCAATTTCGGTATAGATGAAGGATAGATATAATAGAATTTTGTATGAAATAAGATTAAGGCTTTCCTTGATATATTCTGGGAGAAGATAAATTTCTTTTTAAAATTGTATGTTTGGTGGTAAAGTAGTCCAAAAAATAGACCAAGTCATAAATTTATAGTAACAATATGATATTAATATGATATTTAAATTTCTCCCCTAAAGAATATGACTACTAAGATATCTCTGTTATTTGACTTATCATACAGTGGATCAAAAAAATTGTCATTTTTAATTTGTTCTTTTGATTTCATATTAGTACAAATTCATTTTCTAATAGTATGTTTTTTATTGATTCAAATTATTCTCATATAATTCTCAAGTCTGTTAAATATAGGATAATATACACGGATTAAACAAAATTGATAAAATTATTTTGATACTAATGATCTCACAAGACTTGCTTTCAGCGATTTAAATATTTTTGTCATTATTAAGTTTCGACCATTTTACCACAACACCACTTGTGTTGCCTACAAAGAAATTTACTCTCTTTTTTGGTAACCCCCCAAGGTGTTGCTTGTAAATTTTAGAATCACACAACATATACACTTGGATTTGTTTCAAACATTATGTAGTTGGTGTCTTGATTGTGATTTTCAGATCAGTATCAATTGTTTCAATGATTTTCAGATCAGAACCTTTACATCCCATTTGCATGTACAACAAACATTATCATAGCCTTTAAACTCGAACTCTCAAATGTTTATATCTTCGCCTGACTGGACGAAATAATTTTGTGAACTCAATTGAAAACCAAACATGAAATGCAACTACTTATGCTGCAAAAACTAAGGTGGTGTTATCTTGTGATGTCAAATATAAGGCTGCAGTAGGAATAGCAATTGACAGATATTTGCAAGCCAAGAATCGTTTACTCATTTTGGTATTTTCATTCTTAAGTCATGCATTAGTTTGTTCAACAAATATTCTCAAAATTTCTGATTCCCATCAGTCTCTCATTTAAGTTCAGTAGAACTTGTTTTACATGTTACATTCACTTGTTTAGTGCCAGAGATATTTTACTATCAACTATACATATATGTGGTCTTACAATAATTCAGTGTAATATGCAGGGTTTCAATGGAACACGTACGGAATATGTAGAATCTTCTAGGAGTGGTGATGCCCCAATAAAAGGAATGGAGCTGAATAATCTTTTCTTTTTCCGTTATATCTTAGTTGCTAAACAATAATCTTTCCTTTTTCCGTGGTTAATTTTTTAAATATTTTTCTATATATCGAATTGTAGAGAATTCAATATGTGTCTGGCTGTTGAAAATGGTATGTTTGTGCACCTGACTAATGGCGAGTGGTTGACTACAATACCAAAATATCTAAACATGGACTGGGTTGGCAAAGTTAAGGTATTTAATATTAGATTACATGAATTAACAACTTTTTCTATTGGCCTTTAGTGCTAAATTTAAACGTCTAACATGTATCTAGTACTTTAGCGAGAGGACTGCAAGGTCTCATTTTGAGAATTGCGAGACATTAACTTGTTTGGAATTGCAAATATTGTGGTACCTGTTTATTTTAATATCACACAATATACAATATTGAATGCACATCAAATATCTCATTTCTTTTCAACAAATCCACAGATGTGGAAATTGGAAGACTTCAGCATAGAAAATGCTGCAACATTTGTGTACTGCTCAATATCTAATGATGCAGTAAATGTTATTTAGTGGAGACATTCAGTCGAGATTCGTTCTGTCGGAGTAACAAAGGTATGATTCGGTTGCTTCCGTCCCATCAAATACCATTAGGCTTAGGAAAAGCTTTGTTGATGATCTGACTGAATATAATGATATTTGATATTAATCTTATCTTAAGCATTCCGAATTTAATTTTTATGTGTAGGATGCTGCAATTGACAGAATATTGGGTATGATAGTTCGTAGCAAAAGCTTGGTGAATCCCATAGACTATGTTCTCTGCCTTGAACACTTTCTTGAAAAGGTAAAAACTGTGAGCACACATATATGCAAGCAGCAAGCGTATACATTCCACATTTCATGATGCTAGCACTATTTAGTATATCAATACTAATGAATAAGTGGGACTTGTAAGAAGGTGTCATCACAAATCGAATGTTGAAAATTTCGTTTGTGATTTGTAATGTTTTCTTTTTACACTTGAAAGTAGATCCTAATATATTATTATAATTTTAAGGAGAAATAGCACCAATACTCTAATTTGGGTACCAAATGGTTTTTTAGTTGCAATTCAAACAGATGTTCAAAATAACAGAGGATAAGATTTAAAGATCTAATATATCAAATAAATAGTACCATCAACAAATAAGTTGTTATAACAAACGAAATCACTAAAGTGCCCTAAAATAAAGACTTAAGTTACCAAAAAACATATTCTCAAATACACTAAAAAAATACTAAAAAAATCGTTTTTTATTCTAGGCCGTTGCAGTTTCTCTTGTGGGCAGTCGTTTCCTTGTCCAAATTCTCTTCTTCCAGCGTTCTTTTTGATTTGGGTGGTTGATATTTGACCTCCTGAAATGAGTAGAAATGTATTAAGTTATCATCAAGGATTTACAACAGTACTTAATTTATAGTGCAGTTTTACCTTTTTCTTTTCTTCTGTGGTGCTCAAATTTTTTGGATCTATGCAAACTCTTTGAATTTTATTTGCTGTAAATTTCCTCTTTTCCGGGTTATTTATGTAGTACTCTGTCTTTTTTACTTGGAAGACTATTTTTGTCCCAACCAACTCATCGAATATAAAAGCAATCCTTTCTTTTCCATTTTCCTATTTTTTTTACAGTTGCAAGTTAATTTAAAAGAAATTTAAAAAAAAAAAAATATACGAAAGTTGTGATATACAGAAAATAACCTGTGCTTCGAGTTCAGTAAACTCTTTCACTGTATATTTTAATAAATGTTCAGCTTCCATGTCAAAAGCGACCAAATCCACAAATCCAGAATCATCCTCGATTAGCATACTAAGTTTGTATCTAAAAGAAATATCAAAGGTTAGTCGTATATCACATTTGTAAATAATGACCAACTTTATTATTATTTTTACCGTAGAATTGGGTATGTAACTTTAGTTTCACACTTGCTGCAGTAGAATGCTTCATCAGTCTTGGCCACAATCTTTTTGCATTTTGGGCAAGATATATAACTCCAACCATATCGATCATAAATTTGCAATGTGCTGGCGTGACAATTGAACTTAATTCCCTATATATTGAAAACAAATCATTATATTTGATTATGGTACGTTAAAATAAAATGGAATGACTGATAAAAAGTAGCCATTATATTTGAATATATGAATGAAGTATTGCTTATGTCAGATGAGCTTATTCTGAATACAAATTTGTATATGAAGGTGGACAAAAGAGCAGTTTTGAAGCATTCTGGTTGGCCTGAACTCAAGGCAGATACTATGCACGGAGCATCATTTGATCATTGTGATTTAAAAATGCTTGAAACTGGAGCACTAAAATTTCATAGTGACAGGAAGAATATGCAAGTCAATTTGACACAATTATTTTGGTTGCAGCCATAGTGATAGGAAGCATATGCAAGTCAATTTGACATAATTATTTTGGTTGCAGCCATAGTGACAGGAAGAAGAAGCTTGAAAATGAAGTTATCTCCAAGGTATAACTAAATTACAGTTTTATTAAAGGTTAAATTTATTCATTGGCTTGCTTAATCTGGAAAAATAATATGAAAAATTAGGCAGCAGATAAAAGTAGGCTATTACTATGTTGTCTGGATTTTTCATTTTGAGGCATAGTTCCTCCAATGTCTTTTCTTCCACAATAGCGTCCATAGTACCATCCTTTTTGTCAATGATTTGTACTGTTGACTCTTCTTGAGCTGTCTCTTCGCTAAGATATTAAAAAAGTGTAAACTAAAATATGTATATAGGATAAGGATAATGAAACTAAACATTTTATCGATAAAACATACCTTCTTAACATGATTGAAACTTCCGGTACTTCCAAATTGATATACACTTTTGTAGCATTCGTTGATTGCAAGAAATATACACCTGTTTATAGAAAAGAATCTATTAAATAATGCATTAAATAATATATGATGAAATAATTTCACTTTTACCTCCATAAATCCTTACTGCAGTTGAAGTAACTATTATGACGATAGTTCCTTTAACTTTTGATATAGCTTCTTCATTGCATTGTTTAGCTAAATCACCCCATAAGGTAATACGGACTTTGTTGCCGCTGTAGAGCAAAAAAATTATAGCAACGTTTCTGCATAATCTTATTGATGATAATGTAAAATATAAATCAATACTTGGCATTTGCGATAGTAATGTCTCTCTTCCAACTTTTGCTTTTTGGTTCATCAAACTTGGTTTTTTCTTCAATATTCGACATTGAATATTGCTTGCCAATCACATCTGCAAAGATATTAATACATTGCTAACTAAATGTGATTCTATTAATTCATTATATTTGTGTAATAATCACATATGCAATGATATTCGTTAAAAAAATAATATAAATTTACCTAATAAGCATGTATCATTTCCATATCGAGATTCTATTTCGTCCAATGGAAAAAAATCAAATTTGTACTTCAGAATATTTATTTCATCCCCGAGCAGTTTTATTATGCCTGTGTTAGGACGAAATTTAATCTTGTATGGCTTTTCCACAACCTGATAATTTTTCTTTTGGTTCTTGACGTTGAAGTTGCTTATTTCAAATATCAATCCTTCCATAATTTTGGACTGAAACTTGCCGATTAGAAATTTAGGAACGACTGCCACCAGTTGGTCTCCCTAATAAACAAAAATCAGTGGACTTTAATAGGTTCATAATATAGAATAGATGGGTAATATTTTAATACTTACCTTTTCATCTATTAGCAACATGTTGATTTCGAAGATTTCATTGTTCTTCAAATTAATGGACTTCCATATTCTGGAAACCCTCACCTTGATTTTGCAGTCTTTTGTATGTAGGTCTAGCGATTGTAAAGTACAATAGTTGGATTTCATCATTTTTGCTACCTACAAGCAAAAATGTTTTTTTTTCTGAATAATATAAATAGTAAATAAAAAAAACTGCAAATCTATTAAAAATAAGGAATTTATTTGAATAAGAAATTGAGATAACATAGAATATCTAGGTTGAGCAATAGAAGAAGAAATAACTAAAATGTTTGAAGTTATCATTACTTGTATTATTGTGTATACAGCCACATTTAGATTAACAGACTGATGCACAATTTTGTATACTGTGCGTAGAAGGTTTTGATTTTTTCATGCATAAAATTTTGTAAATAACATTAAATTAAGAAACAAAGATAGAAAAATACCTGAATTGAGCAATAGTAATAAACGTGATCTGAACTTTATGCAATTGCTAATTGCTTACGGTGGTATATTTATATAGGAAAGATGATTAGGCCATGATACGTTTAAATGTAGATATTTGCATTAACTGAGGATAAGGGGGGAAGACTCTGTCATAAATACTTTAAGGTTCCTTTTGAATTAAAATGAAATTGAACAAGCTGAAATATTATGTGTTCCTTTTATTATTACTGCATATAATTGTATGATATGAAATCCTTTTATTTGTTTTGTGTGAATGTAGAAAGTTGTTTCTTATTATTGTTTTAGTTTTGTTCTTGGTTGCAGGTCGCTATTTCTCATTACTTGTGTGCAGAGCCACAAAAGCTGCCGAGTGGCAGGGTTTGGTTAAAACTTTTATAGTGCTGGAGGTTACAGAAATAAGTTGTAACGCTGAAGTTTTTAATTGCAAATGAGGATGAGTAAAATAACAAAGAAGCTGAAGAGGAAGCTTGATCTGTCATGTGTATATTATTGCATACGTATGTTTTATTTTGTGTATATTAGCGATGTATTTTCTGTATGTCAATGCAACCTTGTTTGTTAAATATTATGTTGTTATCACGTGTTATATGCTGTCGTGGAATTTAATTTTTTTCAGACTTGATGATCTGGTCCTGTATTGTTTATATGATATGCTATTATTATGCAAAAAGAGTGAATAAAATATCTTAGAGACTTTTAAGGGGAGAAGAGGAAATTTAGAGAGTTAAGGAGAGAGCTTGAAAAGCTTCTGCTTTACTATTATTTAATAGATTAATAATTTTCTTGAAAACACATATTTTTGATCCGACCGTGAACTTCCCAAAATGTCCTTACGTGTGAATTTTTAAATATACAAAATCTTTATTAATAATTCTCTTGAAAACACATATTTTTGGTCCGACCGTGAACTTTCCAAAATGTCCTTACATGTGAGTTTTTGAATATACAAAATTATTATTTAACCTAATATCCCCAATAAATTAGGCATTTAATGTTACTTAAATTAGGATCTAATAAACATTTTCAACAAATTCAAATTGCCTCTTTAATATCGCTTCTCATTTTAGTTGTTATTTATTTTAGTTTATGCATTTCATTTGTTCTAATGCTACAAATTTCATTTGTTCTAATGCAATTAAAATTCTACATTCTAAAGTAGTTTTCTTAAAACCTTTATTATATGTATGCACGATTCTGTTATATGTATAAACATAATTGTGTTCAAAATTAGAATTAAGATCATTTATATTCGGCATATAGATCATCTACAAATTCAATTTATTCAGTTTTCTTAAAACCTTTATTACATGTACGCACGATACTGTTATATGTATAACCATAATTGTGTTTAAAATTAGAACTAAGATCATTTATATTTGGCATATAGATCATCTACTAATTCAATTTATTTTCCATATATAGAAATTAATATTGACGTGGATATATGGCAATTTGTTATATGGTTAAAAGCAAAGTTGGCTTTATATTAATGACGTTTTTTTTTGCAATATTTAGGTGCTAAGTTTAAAAAAAATTCTTTGATATAGTTGCTATTTATTTTAGTTTAGGCATTTTCATTGGTTTTAATGCTACGAATTTCCATGCGTAATTTGTTGCATCTATTCAGGTTTATATTATGCAATTAAAATTTTACATTCCAAACAATTAGAACTAAAATCATTTATATTTGGCATATAGGTCGTCTACTAATTCAATTTATTCAGTTTTCTTAAAATCTTTATTATATGTATGCACGATACTGTTATATGTATAAACATAATTGTGTTTAAAATTAGAACTAAGATCATTTATATTTGGCATATAGACTATCTACTAATTAAATTTATTTTACATATATAGAAATTAATATTGACGTGAATATATGGCAATTTCTTATATGGTTAGAAAACAAATTTGGCTTTATATTAGTGACATTTTTTTTTGCAATATTTAGGTGCTAAGTTTAGAAAAATTTCTTTGATATAGTTGCTATTTATTTTAGTTTAGGCATTTTCATTGGTTTTAATGCTACGAATTTCCATGCGTAATTTGTTGCATCTATTCAGGTTTATATTATGCAATTAAAATTTTACATTCCAAACAGTTAGAACTAAGATCATTTATATTTGGCATATAGGTCATCTACTAATTCAATTTATTCAGTTTTCTTAAAATCTTTGTTATATGCATGCACAATACTGTTATATGTATAAACATAATTGTGTTTAAAATTAGAACTAAGATCATTTATATTTGGCATATAGATCATCTACTAATTCAATTTATTTTCCATATATAAAAATTAATATTGACGTGAATATATGGCAATTTCTTATATGGTTAGAAAGCAAATTTGGCTTTATATTAATGACAATTTTTTTTTTTTTTTTTTTTTTTTTGCAATATTTAGTGCTAAGTTTAGAACAATTTCTTTGATATAGTTGCTATTTATTTTAGTTTAGGCATTTTCATTGGTTTTAATGCTACGAATTTCCATGCGTAATTTGCTGCATCCATTCAGGTTTATATTATGCAATTAAAATTTTACATTCCAAATAGTTTTCTTAAAACCTTTATTATATGTATGTATGCACAAACTATTATATTTATATATACATATTTGTGTTTAAGATTATTTATATCTGGCATATCGATCTACTAATTCAATTTATTTTCTATATATAGAAATTAAAATTGACGTGGATATATTGCAATTTCTTATCTGGTTAGGACGTAAATTTGGCACTATATCAATGACAGTTTTATTTTACAATATTTAGGTGTTAAGTTTAGGACAATTAGCACTATTTTAAACAAGTTTGATCCTAAAAAATAGCATTTCTATCTTACACCATGGCATATCCGCAATATTTTAAAATCTACCAAAACTAGTGCCGAAGAAAAAGTCAGTTGGAAGAAAATCTACATTTATTAATAATTATTTTATAAATACCCGAGAGGCCTGTTCCACCTAGATCTGTTCAACTATTCCACAATTTCAACATATAAAAATTTCAAGTTACTTATCCCTAAATGTACGCATTCTAGAAAAATCCATTGGTCCTATAAATACCACAAAGTTTGTTCACTCACTTTCATCACTCTTTCGTCTCAACATTTTCTACTACTCTACTCCCAATCTCATTGCACTACTACTTCCTCACATTTGCATCAGGTTAGATTTATATATAGTTTGCATTGGCGGATTATCTATTACAATTTCTTATAGATTTTATGTACTGCTTACAAAAAAAGCAAGTTGTATGTTGGTTTTTTAAAACAAAAAAGCATATTTTCTAGAAAAATACAGTTATGTTTCACTTAATTATACTCTCGATGCTTGAATGTGTTTTAGATAGCAATATAACAGCAAGAATGATTATGCTGAGTTAGAAGAATAGTAAGTCAGATTTGAAATCTAGACGAGGTTCGCGCGATAAATAGGTAGCGGGTAGCGGTTGTGATTTCAATTACTTGCGGTTTTCAAATCATGCTTTTTTTTATTTCATAATTCAAATTCCTATGATTTACAACTTTTGAGTTTCTATGCACAATATTCTTTTTGTTTATATGTTTGAACGCGCAAACCTTAGAAGCAAGGCTTGAGTACTCTTTTGTGAAATAGAAACATGAATGATAACAAAGAAGCCGTCTGCAGGCAAGATGCATACGGTGTGTAACCCAAAACGCAAGTATTATTCTCAGTAGATCTACACTGACTAATTGAGTTATTTTTAAAACAATCCAAATGCAACTATTATCTCTCCGCAAACCTGTGCTGAAATGAACAATTCAGCCTAATTATATCTTTCTAGGTAAAATCTACCATTTTGATGTCTGATCCTTGCATGTTGACGTGTTATTATGTAGATAGTTTGGATTTTGATTTGTTAAAGGTTAATTTTCCATTGAACATTTTGTTGTATTTACACATGTGAGTGATGAGACCTCCTTTATTTCATGTATGTACAGCAGTTGGCATTAAAACTATCGCATAAAATACAAATTGTTTCATATACCCTATTATTAAAACAAAAGTTTCTGCGTGGTTTTGTAGCTTCAGTGCGCCTATTTGTAATTTATAGACTTAATATGGGTATTATGACATGTATGTACGCATTGGCATTAACTCATAACTTGGTATTCTTAGAATAAAATATGCACTAAGAGTTATTTTATCCTCCTATTTTTGTAGGTGGACAATATGAGACACTGCAACTTTGACTTCATGAACAATATGGCATACTACAACTTTGAGCTTATTCTGAAATGGCTGTTTGGTTTTATTCCCCCTCTCAAATACAGATGTGTGCATACTCCAGTATTTTTCAACATAATATCCTGAAACAAACTGTTTGTTATACAACAATTGATGTTCACCCTTGATCAAGTAAACAGAGTGGGTGTGCTGTCAAGGTTGAGACAGTAAGGAAATTGCTAGCATATACATGTTTAACATAATAGACCTATGCATTCACTTCAAATGAAATGACAGTGTTTTTTTTTTCAAATAACATGTCATGATAAATAATACAAGGACAAATTTTCAAAATAGGCTAATTTTTAAAACATATAGCACAAATAGGTCAGTTTAAAAAGTATTAGCAGAAGTAGGCTAGTTTTTGCCACCTCAGCAATGAGGTGGCAAAGTTTTTTAAAAAATTAATCGGGGGCGCACTTGTCAAGTGCCCCCCCTAAAAATTATAATGGGCGCACTTCACAAGTGCGCCCATTATAATTTAGTCCCAAACCCTACGTCCTGCTATTCTCTGCTACTTCCAGTCATTCTGGCTTTTACTATTTCGGGAAAAAAGTACCAATCCGTACAATTCTTCCACTAGCTCCAAAAAATCCCTAAAATCTACAAAAATTATAAAAACAAACAAGGATTATTGATTGGGTTACTTCTATCAGCTATTGCACATCAATTTGAAGGTATTGATTTAGTTTAAACTCAAACCCTATCTCAAATTTTTATGTTTCTCAATTTCATTCAAACCCTAGGTTTATTTTTTTATGCTTTCTTATGTTACTAATATTTGTTTAACAATTAAGTAACCTTATGCCTTGCAAATTTTTTATTGTAGACTATGTCGGATTTCATTCCTATTATTTGCTATTTTGATGGGAAGTTGAACTTAAAAGAAAATAATACGTCGGTGTATGTTGGCGGCAAACAAAAAGGTTCAAAGGTCAAAAAAAATTGCTCTTATCATGAATTAAAGGAAACGGTGTATAGGGTTACAAAAATTGATTCACAAAAGTACGATGTACGATTGGTAAGCAAGTGGGTAACGGATTCTGGATCTTCTGCTATTGATGTAAATGATGATGATGATGTCGATGCAATGTTTTCGGTTAGTATGAAAGTTATTGAGTTATTTGTAATAAAGGAGGAGCTGAGACATTATGAAGAGGCAATTGATACTAATTTAAAGCAATATTCTACTCAAATTATTGGAACAATTCCGAGTAGTGCTCATCAAAGCAATCCAAGTCCAATATTCCCTCCATTCATGAATACAAAGTAAGTTTGTAAATTTTGCATTTGAGTAGTTAAAATTCAGTGTTCTGATCTCATATATTTTTTAACAGTTATACGGTGCATACGGGTGGTTCAAGCTCTAGACCGGCAAATGATGGCGTGGGTTGTAGCTCACCACGTATTGATAGTATGCAAATTGCATCAATGGATAATGATATGGTATGGATAGAAAATATGGAAGCTAACAATGATCCGCTTGAGTTTGGAATTGGCAATGCGAATGAACACGAAAATAACGAAGCATCGTTGATGCAAGAAGATGAAGATGGTAACAACGGAGAAATGGAATTTGAGATGCCTTTAACAGACGATTTATGTAGTGCACAAATTATGGTAGCATCATTGATTCAAAATGTAGCTCCTATTAGAGATGCATTTACTGTAGATTGTGGTGATTCGGGCTTTCATGTGGGAATGCAGTTTCAAACCAAGGAAGTGCTTATTCAACAGCTTAGCGATTGGTCTATAAGGAATTCTGTCTCTTTTAAACCTGTAAAATCCCGCAAAAAAGAATACACTGCAATTTGTAATGTCGATAACAATTGCAAGTGGAGAATACATGCTATTATTCCAAAAAAATCATTAACGGGAAGGTGGGAAATTAGAAAATATGAAGGCAATCACTCTTGTGTTAATCCGGTCATCAATTCTAACCATAAGCAAGCGACAAGTAGATTTGTTGCTAACAAAATACTTCCTTTTGTGAAGTCGGATTTGAATACCACTCCCTCTGCGATTCAAGTTTTAATGTCCGAAACTTTTTTCATCAAAATAAGCTACTTCAAGGCGTATAGAGCATTGCGGAAAGCACTTGAGACGGTTTTTGGAGATTGGGAAATATCATATGCTGAGCTGCCACAATATTTGGCTACTATTAAAAAACATAATCCGGGAACCGTTTTTAAGATTGAAAACGAAAGAGTCACGAATGACAAAGTTCGTTTCAAAAGTGCATTTTGGGCATTTGGTGCTTCTATTGATGGTTTTGCGCATTGTCGACCGTTAATTTGCATTGATGGCACACATCTATACGGCAAATACCAAGGTACGTTGCTAGTCGCGACTGGAGTTGATGCAAATGATGGTATATTTCCATTAACATATGCAATTGTAGACTCCGAATCAAAAGACAATTGGGAATGGTTTCTTAGATGCATGTACTATCTCATATATAGTGTTCGTAATAGATGTTTGACTTTTGTATCCGATCGAATGAAAGGCATTCCGGGAGCATTAGAAAATTGGCCTCAAGAGCACCATCACCGCTTTTGTGCTAGGCATCTCAAAGCAAACTTTCAAATTGCCGGATTTACTCAAAAAAACTTGGTAGACTTATTCTATTCATGTGCTAGTGCTACCGATGAGTTGCAATACAAAGAGTTAAGAGGTCACTTGAGAACCATTTCGCCGGATGCGCATGCTTGGGTTGAAAAGAGCTTGCGGGGTGCGAAGGAAAATTGGGCTCTATGCAAGGATAACGGTGGACGATTTATGATGATGACAACAAATGTATCCGAAAGTTTTAATGGAGTTCTACGAGGTGCTCGTGCTTTGCCGGTCAAGTCTTTAGTATCACGAACATTTTACCGTTTAAACGATTATTTCATGAAACGTCGTTCCGACGCCAAAGGATTAGAAATGCAAATGATTCCAAAAGTTAAAATTCTTTTATCTAAAAGAGCAAAACAAGCACGACATTGCGGAATTGTTAGATTCAATCAAAACGAATGGCAAGTGAATGATCAATTTGGAAAAGCATTTACCGTGACTTTACATGATAATGTGTGTACTTGCACTTGCAACATTCCGCTATTACAAAAATTGCCATGCTTGCATGTGATGGTCGCTTGTGCTCAAACCGTTGGAGGAGTGAATATATCGCACTACGAATTTTGTTCATTGTGGTTTTCCGTGGAAAGATATAAAGCAAGTTACGCTCCAAGCTTCCATCCAATTCCCGATAGTAGATATTGGGATGCGTATCATGGTCCGACCATATTGTCTCCGCAAACAAAAAGAAAGACGGGACGTCTGCGTTCGACAAGAATTAAAGGCATGATGGATAAAATGGGAGGAAGTAAACAAAATACTTGCAGCAAATGTGGTCAAAAAGGACACAAAAGATCGACATGTCCGTCCAAATGATATTTTGTAAGAGAAAATTTTGAGATATGTCTTGATATTTTGTTTGAATGATTTGTAATGTAATGAATGATTTGTACTTTCAATTCGGTGAATGAATGATTTTCATTTCAATAGCGAATGTTTGCATTTTACAAGCTTATGAATTGTACTCGACTGTCTTTGATTCAAGTTTGCAAATAGAATGGTTCAGGCCGGGTAGCAGAATTTTGTTAGCAACTCTCGGGAAGGGCGCACCTGCAAGGTGTGCCCTTGGCATTTTACAAGGGCGCGCTTGTCAAGCGCGCCCTTGAAATTTTGTAAGGGCGCGCTTGTCAAGCGCGCCCTCGTTGTTTCACAAGGGCGCGCCTACCAGGTGCGCCCTACCCGAGAAATTGCTGCTCCAAACTACAGCCCGTTTACCCCCTTCACCATCACTTTTTCCAGCCTCCCTTTTCCTCCAAAATCCCCAAAAACCTAAATTTCTAAGCTTTCAAATAATCGGATTCTCATACGAAATTACATCAAATTACCTCAACAATGGAAGGATCTTCATCATCTCGCTTATTTTTTGTTTGTGTTGCATACAATAGATTTGATTTGGTCATTACTTGTTCAACAATGGAAGGATTTTCATACTTTTACTTCTTGTTTGTACATGAAAACCTAGCTAACTCGTAGTTCAACTATATGGTGAGTTATATCCTAGCAAATTCCTAATTCATATGATATAGTTAAAACACATTTTTTTTCTATAAATTGTTAAAACTAGTTCATTAGACATAAGTGCGTTGCATCCGGTTTACTATTTGTTAAAACTTGTTCATTAAACACAAGTTTCTTGCATCTGGTTCACATTTTGTTCACTACTTGTTCACATTTTGTTCGCTACTTGTTCACAAGTGTCTTGAATTCGGTTCACTACTTGCTCACAAGTGTCTTGCATCCGGTTCACTACTTGCTCACAAGTGTCTTGCATTCGGTTCATTACTTGTCCACTACTTGTTCGCTACATGCATCCGTTTCACTACTTGTTTATTATTTGTTAAAACTTGTTCACATTTTTTTTTTGTAGAGTTGGCACCGGGTCCTGAGGATGCAAGTGTCTTGTATCTTCAAGATGAACATAGAAGCAACAATCCGGGCTTGAAGAAGGTATTTCAAAATTTCTAATAAATGAACTCACTAGTTGTAACACCCCACCTCCGTTAAGGTCACTCACAAAGTGAATGCCTTAACTTTGGTGGAGCATTTTAGTAAACAGAACAGAAACTTACAAGACAGATAAAACAGTACTTGAAAATTTTTAACTTTATTACAACGGAAACAGAAATCAATATGGTTACAACCTTTCAAATCTCAGAATACAAGTACAAAATATCAGTCTTGTACAACAGCCTTCAAAATGCATGGTTTAAAATCATAATCCCCACAGAAGAAGACAAACCATACTTTAAGCACTTCAAGCAGAAGAAATCCGGATCTAGCTAGAGTATTCCCTCCTTAGAAAACCTGGGAGGGAAACGGAAGAAAAGAGACGAAACAACAAGGGTCAGACATAAAGTCTGGCAAGTCCAGTGACTTTCAACATATGAACAAATAATAATAATATGACATGAACATAAAACTGGATGAGAGATAACTGTAACAGGTGTAGCAGATATAACAGAAGAACAGAATGACATAAACTATTGCTTTACACTTCTCTGCACTAATACTAGTATAACAGAATTAGGTGCCACCCTAATGTCTAAACAGAAACGGGTACAGAATAATTTAACAGAAACAGATTGCTAATAATGGGCCTTTACTCCCCGATCAGAGACAGACAGAAGCAGAAACGGATTAATCCTTATGGAAACAGAATATAGAATTAGGTGCACAGTAGTAATGGGCCTTTACCTCCCGAACAGACGGTACCACACAGAAACAGACAGGTGTTACCACCCAACAGAAACAGACGGTACCAACAGAAACAGACAGAACTAATATGGTATTCGAAGATAGTTAATCGAATATGGTATTCGAAGTTAGTTAATCGAATATGGTATTCGAAAGGAGAAATCGAATATGGTATTCGAAGTTAGTTAATCGAATATAGACATTCGAAAGGAGATAATCGAATATGGTATTCGAAGTTAGTTAATCGAATATGGTATTCGAAGTTAGTTAATCGAATATGGTATTCGAAGTTAGTTAATCGAATATGGTATTCGAAAGGAGAAATCGAATATGGTATTCGAAGTTAGTTAATCGAATATAGACATTCGAAAGGAGATAATCGAATATGGTATTCGAAGTTAGTTAATAGAATATGGTAATCGAAGTTAGTTAATCGAATATGTCATTCAAAAGGGGTTAGTCGAGTCGTGTTAGTCAAATAGAGTTAACCAGTTAGAGTTAATCAGTTAGGGTTAATCAGTTAGAGTTAACCAGTAGAGTTAATCAGTTAGAGTCAACCACTAGAGTTAATCAAGTGTAGTTATTTGAGTTAGAGTTAGTCAAATATAGTTATCCAGGATAAGTGTCATTCAGCACGACTGCTAGCGTAATACGCAGGGCTGTAAATAGCCTAAGGCGGTCGGATGTTTCCTGAGGGAGTCAGGCGTAACCATTGTGATCGCTGCGATCTAGAGTCAAGCGAATGGAGTTTAATCGAATATTAGTTATTCGATAGGAGTTAATCGAGTTGATCGAGTTGAGAAATAAGTTAAGTTAAATAAGTTGAGTTGATCGGGTGGTTCGACCAAGTTAGTCGAGCCTAGTTAATCGAATCGAATTGGTCGAACCAAGTAAGTCGAGTTAGTCGAGTCAAGTTAAGTTAGTCGAGTTAAGTTCGGCGAGTTAAATTTATCGATGTTAGTTTCATCGAAAGGAGTTATCGATGTTAGTTTCATCGAAAGGAGTTATCGATGTTAGTTTCATCGAAGTGAGATTTTCAAATATGAGATATTTGGAAAGGAAGAGTTATCGAATATTAGTTATTCGAAGAGAGATTATCGAATATCGTTTATTCGAGAAGGAGTTAATCGAATATAGGTTATTCGAAGAAGAGTTAATCAAATAGAGATTTCTCGAAGAGAGTTAATCGGCAAATTCGATTATATCGAATTCAGGAAAGTACTTATACTTTCCAGTGTTTAAATAGAGATTTATTTATTTATAAATAAATAAATGTTAGGTTAATTATTCACTAATAAGATCAGAAGTTATAATTAAAGTTAGATAATTCGAAAGTAGGGATTATAATGTTATCGTTATAACCAATGTTTTAAATATAGAAGTAGATTAGTAAAATTGGATCCGAGAAAGGCGTAAAGAAGTTGTTAAAGATTTAAAAGATAAACTTTGACCATTTTGAAGTTATAACGTTGTTCAGTTAAGGTCTGAAAGGTAATTATACCCCAACTTGAGTGACTTCCTTCTTAACTAAGAAATGGTAAGGTTTGATCGTAAAGAAGTTTTGGAAATGTTTTCCAAACAAGAATCAGAAATGTTTTCTAAATACAGAAAACAAGGAATGGAAATGTTTCCAGTGTTGATAACATATATTTTCTAAATATAGAAAATAGCAAATGTTGAATATAGGGAAACAGGAGATGTAAAATGAACTAAAGAGATAAATGTTAAATGATGTTTGTTTGATAAAATTTCCATCTGGAAATAATATCATTGTTTGCACACTTGTTTTCTTTGATAGTTAAATCACCGACTATCGAAGTTTTGACCATTTTAACGTTGTTAATATGGAGAGACCGGTTGGATTATTATCCATAGAACCACTCTGTATTGGCATAAGCATCGCGAATCATATATGCCAAAGATAATTGAAGACGGAGTAAAATGCAAGGACTATCCTGTCTACAGAATAGTGCCTTCGGTTTGTCCAGTCCCAGGACAACTTGTATGGACGAAGGTCTGACAGAGTATACCCAATAGATCGCGTAAGTTGATCTGTTCAAACGTATTCACGTTTGGTGGCGGAGGAATTCGTTTCTCTTAGCTGTATACCCGTGTTATTTTTGGATAAGTCAATTTGTGATTTGGCGGGTATGACGATGTGACATTCTAAGTGAATGAGGATGACTTGTGTGGATGATTGTCTGACAAAGTATTTCCAGAAAGGTCACGTACCTTGATTTCCTCAACTGTACCAAGAGTGGAAGCGGAGAAGGAAACTTCTTTAAGCTAACACGTAATGTATTATTGTAGACGTCAATTAGTGATTTTCGATGGATCTAACAATGTGGCATTCGAAGTGAATCTGATGTAATGATAAAGCGTAGCTTCTAGCCTCATCAACCAGTAAATGACAGAAATCGGACAGGCAGCATGGCTAAGTCGGTCGCACCGAAGTAGGGTGTATAATCACCTATCTAGAGAACATTCATTTGCTTCTTAAATCTATCAATGATGTCCCATATATATACGGGAACGGTTGCTGATCCCAACCGTTGGTGATGTACATTCGATACACTCAAGCGAAATGAGTGGTCGGTATGTGTGGCTGAGTTACAAGATGTTCTTGTTGAACTCCAGTGTATCGTTCCTAGAGTACACTGATCGGAAGGTGGTTCCATACCTTGTCATAGTTGGAAATCCATTATCCAATAGGTGCTTGCGATTTTGATTGTATACTATATATGTAGAACGTGAGATAAAAGCGTTTCTGCTAGTTGATATCTATTTGTACATTGACATTATTATAATATCAAAAGGTTTTTGATATAAAGATATTTTGGATTCTCATAAGGGAAAAACCCGTTCCGTTCTGCGGCGTGGTCTTATGAGATATCGTTTACTTGTTCATACACCTGTTTAAACTGTTTTACTCATACCAGTCCCATGACTGACCCGGAGTTTATTTGTTTTGTTTTCCCTAAACTCTTGGGTGCCTAATTTTGTACGGGCAGTCAAGTAGTCGGGATTTACAGATATACTTGAAGAGCTGGAGCAGGAGGCTTCTGGATCATATAGCTATAGTTTATTTCCGATGTATTGTAAGTGCTGTACTCTGATAAGTGCTATTGTATACATAACTGTTATATTTCAAAGTTATGTTATCTATTATATGTTATTCGTTCCGCTGTGAGGTTCGTGTTACTCTGATGTTGTGTTCTTCTTCTTCTTCTATTCTAAGTTTCTATCTTATATATTCTCACCTTCTAATTTCTTTCATTAATTACCGGGATTTTTTGATGTTTTGGTTATCGACATCGTGCTTATGTCGATAACCAAAGCCGCTCAAAATCCGGGTCGTTACACCAGGAATTAAACCCTTTGTTCGAGCCTTTAAACCTCAAACAATTACAACAGCAATTGAGTATGCTAGGTTGCAGGAAGAATCATTGACTGTGAACTCACAAAAAACACCCAAATTAACCGCTATCTTCTCTAAAACCTACCACCAGAACTACCCCACCACAAACACTAAACCACCACTCCTTCCTGCCCCTCAAATGAAACCCTTAGCCCTTCCTAAACCCGACTCAAAGCTTCATAAACCCACAAAATACGTCCCAGCAGATGTGAGAGCAGATAATATAGCTAAAGGCCTATGTTACTATTGTGATGCGCCATATGGTAGAAACCACAAATGCCAATTTCGAGAGCCTCAACTCTTTACTGTTGAAATTCCTGGAATGGATGAAGTAGATGTTGTAGTAGTTCAATTGGAAGAGGAGGATAAAGTCGCAATACCAGACCCATGCATCTCTTTGAGTGCACTATCTGGATGTCAGAATTATCATACCATGAGGGTCAAAACTGTGGTGAATGGAAATCCCTTGCACACTTTGGTGGATTCTGGAAGTACACACAACTTCTTAGACATTCATTTAGCTAAGAAGCTAGAGTGTAAAATTGATAGCATAAATGACCAAGCTATTGTAGTAGCAGACGACAATCATTTGATGTGTTGATCCATTTGTAGAGAGTTCACCTGGTCAATCTGTGGGCAAGAATTTACGACTGATGTCTTGCTCATTCCTTTGGGAAGTTGTGACATGGTATTAGGCATACAGTGGTTAAGTACGTTAGGACCAATCACTTGGAATTTTAAGCATTTAATAATGAAGTTCAGCTTGAATGAAATGGAAATCTTGCTGAAAGGAGTGCCTCCCAAGAAACTCAAGGTGATTGAAGAAGGGCCTTCAGTGAAGTTGATGAGTAATGTAGCTCAGTTAGGGCTGTTACGGTAACGGTAAATTTACCATTACCATACCATTACCAGTCGATCGGTAACCATTTTTGATTGAAATCGGTATACCAGTTAAAACGGTACGGTAACGGTAAATTTACCATTTTTAACGGTAAATTATCGGTAACTTTTTCCAATACCAGCGGTAACGGTAATTTACCAGTTAATTCAAAACCTAAGTATACTCATCTGATATGCTTTATAACATGCACATAGAACCAAATAAATGATTGTATTTAGTTCAATAATCAAATGAAATAATTCCAGATACACTTATTTTCTTTTTCATTTATGTTTTTTTATAAACTAACATTACATATAGTATAATAAAGATCCACTGTATACAAAAAATATGTTAAGATATAAACTTTGTCAGACAAACGGTAATTTACCATTACCAGTGTAACGGTTACCAGATTATCGGTATACCAGTCGATCGGTAATGGTAACGGTAAGCAATTCTGGCTTACCAGTAAAAACGGTACGGTAACGGTATTTGCGAAACGGTAACGGTAACCGTTACCATAACAGCCCTAAGCTCAGTTATGTTTGTTGCAGGCCATTGAAGTGCACAATGAGTCGGTACCAACATGTTTGATTCAAGTAACTGTAGACAATAATGAATATGAGGAATTGGAAATGCTCAAGTCACAGTTTGTAGAAATTTTTGAAGAACCAAAGGAATTGCCTCCTAGTAGGGGAGTGTTTGATCATAGAATCAATTTGGAGCAGGGAAGCAGTGCTGTGAATATCAGGCCTTATAGGTATCCTTTGAAATAGAGGGATATCATAGAGCAATTAATACAGGAAATGATGGAAAGAGGAATAATTCAGAATAGTTCAAGCCCATTTGCTTCACCTGTTGTGCTTGTTGGAAAGAAAGACGGGACTTGGAGATTATGTGTAGACTACAGGGAATTGAATAAAAGGACTATTAAAAACAAGTTTCCTATACTAGTGTTAGATGAGTTAATTGATGAATTGTCTGGAGCTAATGTGTTCAGTAAATTGGATCTCAGGGCTAGTTACCATCAGATGAGAATTCACCCAAACGATGTATTTAAAACAACCTTTAAGACACATGAAGGTCATTATGAATTCTTAGTTATGCCTTTTGGCTTGACTAATGCTCCTTCTTCATTTCAAGGGTGGATGAATGTCGTGTTCAAGCCGTTGCTCAGGAAATGTGTTCTAGTTTTCTTTGATGATATTTTGATTTACAGCAAAAGCCTGACCGATCATTGGAAACACTTAGTTCAAGTCTTTGAATTAATGATACAACATTCATTATATGCCAAACTAAGCAAATGCTCTTTTGTGACTTGAAGAGTAGAATATTTGGGCCGTTTCATCTCTGAAAAGGGAGTAGAGACCGATCCTAGCAAAATAAATGCCATTAGTTCATGGCCTACTCATGTCACAGTCAAAGATTTGAGAAATTTTCTTGGTCTTGCAGGATATTACAGGAAATTTGTTAAAGGTTATGCTATAATCAGTAAGCCTTTAACAAATTTACTCAAGAAAGGAGCATTTGAGTGGTCTGAATTTGCTCAATCTACATTTGTAAAACTTAAGCAGACACTGATTAGTGCCTCTGTGTTGGCCATTCCCAATTTCTCAAAGCTGTATGTTGTGGAAACCGATGCCTCTAAGACTGGAATTGGCGCAATACTGATGCAGGATAACCATCCAATAGCTTTCATTAGCAGATCTTTAGGCCCAAAATGGCAGAAACTTTCAGTTTATGAAAAAGAGTTGTTAGCTATGGTGTTTGTTGTGCAATGGTGGGAGCAGTACTTAATGGGAGCTCATTTCATTGTTAAAACTGATCAAAAGAGTTTGAAGTGGCTTTTACAACAGAAAATATCAACTCCTTTTCAACAGTTTTGGCTCTCTAAGTTGATGGGCTTTGATTATGAGATTCAGTATAAACCAGGGAAAGAAAATATAGTTGCTGATGCTCTCTCTCGTGTCCAAGGATCGGAAATTTTCCTCATGGCTATTTCTGTGGTGGATTCGGACTTAGCACAAACCATTAAAGCAAGTTATGCCTTTGATGACAACACTTTGTCCTTGTTTCAAAAATTACAGCAGCATGAATCAATCCCTGGGTTTACTGTGCAAGATGGTTTGATTAGAAGACATGGAAAAATTGTGATTGCACCCGATGATAACCTTAAAAGAAAATTGATGCAGTGGCATCATGCTTCTTTAGAAGCAGGACAATCAGGTAGAGAGCAAACTTTGAAGAGACTGCAAGGCATTTTCTATTGGAGAGGTTTGACAAAAGATGTTAGTCAATTTGTGAGGAAAAGCGTGATATGTCAAGCATCAAAGTATGACACTTCAGCTAGACCGGGTCTGCTGCAACCTCTGCCAATAGCCGAAGAGGTATGGACTGATATTTCATTAGATTTTATTATTGGTCTACCTATGTCCATGAGCAAAAATGTTATTTTTGTTGTGGTAGATAGATTCAGTAAGTATGCTCATTTTATGCCATTGAAACACCCATTTTCTGCTGTGGATGTTGCTCAATGTTATCTTGACAATGTTTTCAAACTGCATGGTTGGCCTAGAAGTAAAGTCAGCGATAGAGATTCAATATTTCTTAGCCAATTTTGGAAGGGGTTATTTGCTCTTCATGGCACTGAGTTCCTGTTGTCATTTGCTTACCATTCGGAAACAGACGGACAAACTGAGGTAGTAAATAGATGCCTCGAAACTTACTTAAGGTGTGTCACGAGTGAAAGACCCAAGGAATGGTGCAAATACTTCCCCTGACAGAATGGTGGTACAACACTCACTATCATACTTCTACTTTGAAAACGCCTTATGAGATAGTGTATTGTCAGCCTCCTCCCCTTCATTTACCATATTTACCTGGAGAGTCAACAAATGCAGTAGTGGATAGAAGCATGCAAAAGAGAGAGGAAATGATCAAGATGATAAAAGAAAATCTGACTAAAGCGCTATCAAGAATGAAACAACAGGCTGATAAAAGGAGGTCGGAAAGAAGTTTTGTAGTAAATGATTGGGTGTGGCTTAAGCTCAGTGACGGAACCAGCTGTTCATTTTAGATAGGGCCAAACTTTGAGGTAGAGACAAAAATCTGAGTTTTACCGTCATAAACATTGAGCTAAAGACAAAAGCTGCATAGGATTGAACTGACCTAGGGCAATAACTAGCTTTTAGGTGGGGCATAAAAGTAGAGCTTCATATTTTCTAATTGAATTAAAAATATTCAAGTAGGGCCTCAGCCCTACCTCACATATACCTAGCTACGCCCCTGCTTAAGCTTCAAAATTATAGGCAACAGTCCGTTCAATTTCGAAGCAATAACAAATTAGCTGCAAAATACTTTGGTCTCTTCAAAGTAGTAGTAGTAATTGGCAAAGCTGCTTATAAGCTTCAACTGCCAAGTGAAGCTAAAATCCACAACGTGTTTCATGTATCACAGTTGAAGCCTTTCAGGGGTGAACTTCCAACAGTTGTTGTTATACTCCGTGGTCGGAAACGAATGATGTAACAGTGCCCATGCCCGCTGCTATTATTGATACTAGGTGTATGCAGATAGGGGACTCTCTTCAAGACCAATACCTGGTGCACTGGATAAATAAACCTGCTCATGAAGCTTCATGGATGAACAAAAATGACTTTGAAGCTCAGTATCCTGGTTTCTTCAACAAATGACTTGAGGACAAGTCTTTTAAAAAGGAGGAGGGTATGATATAGGAACTTTATCAAATAAAATCTTTAAAGCTAAATTCTGTATGCTTGGCGGGAAATACTAGACAGGTTTCATTTTTTTTTTTATCTTTTCAAAGAGTTGTTTTGATTCCATTAAAAATAAACATGCTGTTAAGGCACGTGATGTGTGTATTGGGTTGTTGAACCAGCTAGACAGGCTATATGTAGTGGTTGTAATTTTCTGAAAAAGGTAATGAAAAATGAAACAACTTCTCCCATTTTCTCTCATTCTTTCTATATGTTTTCTTACTCAGATCTAATCTCATTTTCTACACAGTTTGAATTCAGCCCTTATCACAGAGATCCTAGACTGTTTATGTAAAGAGTTTTTCTTAGACAATTGAACCTGCATAAATAGATACATTTCATTTATTCAAAATTCAGAAGACAACTGAAACTGATTGTTCATTTAAGGTTTTAATAAAGATCCACTCACCGTTCTAACTCTTGAAGCATCAGATGCTTTCTATGCCTCCTTGATACGGGAATAGGATTATGTTCACCCTTTGAACAAAACACTTTCCTCCTATTGGAGGAATTTGGTGGATCACATATTGACCCCACATGAATTCCTCCAATAGGGTCCGAGTGTTTTGTTCACACTTAAAAAAAAGTGTGAACAAAACTGGGTGTACGGCTCAGTAAAACTACTTTCAGCAGTTACCACTACTTTCAGCACACGTTTCACAAACCACTTTCCCATCCTCTTTTTATATGTTTCTTCATCTTATTAATTTGCATGCAGCGAGGCAATCACCTATTAAATAGGCTGTATGTAATTCTTTTCCTCTCTGCCTTCTCCTTCTTCCATGATTTCTCTTTCATAACATATACTGATATAAACTTGTCCAATTTATCCAATCCTTTGTACTCATTCGGCATTAACTTGCAAGTCATATGAGGTAATCAGTAGTCCTCTCCTCTTCATGCTGGCCAAGTTTCCATAACCATTGTTTTAACCGTATTTTTTCTCACCAAACCAACTGACTTTTTCTTAATCAACAAGATATGTATAAACTTTCTATATATAAAGCTAGAAATCATGAATTGACCAAAAAGAATAAATTGATCTGAAATAATTTTAAGTTCGATAAAAAAATATAGCTTCAACGAAAGAATAAGGAACTATAAATCGTATAGCATTGAAAGTGTGAGCATGCAATTAGACCGGATTTGATTAAATTTAAAGTAAAACATTCAACTCTTTAGCATGCTAGAAGTGGCTGAAAATTCAAGGTTTAATTTTGAAAAGTCAATAAATAGAAAAGAAAAAAAAAGAAAAAAAAACTCCTGTTTTAATTTAAATACAGAATAGACTTAGAAGGCAAGAATGCAGATTTGATTTTCATCACGCCATTATTACAATAATTGACTAGTTGCAGTCTAGTTTTTACAATAGAAACATAAAATACAGCTAAATGAAATCATCAGAGGATATCAGAAACTAGAGTGAAAAATTAGTAGCACTTCCTGCATATCTAATTGAAAATATAACCGAACGAACTAAATTAAAATTTTAAAGGCAAGCATCAAAGGCTTAAAAACGGAAACTGATGAGTAACATATGTACATCATTTTTGTTTTTGTTTTTTTTGTATAGAAAGTTTGATGCCTTATGGTATAAATGTTTGAGTAACGAAAAAAGATTAAAAATAATTAAACTAGGGTGCGACTATTGGCATCCCAAAAATCTCTTCCGGTCACCACAAAATATTGTTCGGTGGTGAACGGCCACGTTCTTCGGCCATTAACAGCCGCCGAACAGTGCAAAAATTGGTATATTGCCGTTCGGATGTGAATGACCAAATGGACCTGGTGGTCAGCTGTGGAAACTATAGTATCAATAGTAACTCCCTTAAACTAAACTGGCTACCCAAGTAAATTTGAAACAGAATGAGAAGAAAGAAATCGAAGTATTCTATAACAAAAAACAGCATGTACTGATAAACATGCAACTTATCTCAAAAAATGAATGTCTTCTCATTGGCACATGCTGGAATTTGTACCTCTGAAGTCTGACGTGCAGTTGCAAACCTCGTCGTCGTAACAACACAATTACTTCATCATCATTTCCTTCACATAGAACTCAAAGTGAAAGTGGAGATGTTGACCGCAGACTTAAATGCACAGAATCATACTTTCGGATCATACTTTTTGCAATATTCTTCATCGTCATCCAACGAGTAGTAATATAAATTTTAAATGTGAGAAAAAGACTTTCAGAAAACAAACTTTAGACAGAGAGAAGAAAGATCGAAGAGGAGAAAACAAACCTTAGCTGCAAGTGCAACTGCCCCTAGTCTAACTCTTCTAATAAGAACAAGCACTATCCATTGATGCATTGAATTAGATATCTCCAAAACAAATACGAATTTCCATCATTGCACTACTCAGCTAACTTCAGATACTCCTCAGATTGTTATTTGTCCATGAACACCATTCCATGCAACTATCCCCTTATTCACATAATCAACAAGCTCTAACAATATCTAGCCCTTCACTGCTCTCTTTTTGGCAATCCTGTTTCTCTTAACCACTTGAACACCAACACCACATCCCATGCACAATTATATCTACTGTAACTCCACCAACTGACACACCATTTACCATCCAAATGACTCACAGTGATCTTATGGAGGCATCCCACCTGCATGGTGGGTGTGGGGCATGGGGGGTGTTTACTGGACATAAAAAATTGAAACAAGTTAATAGACACGTTACTTTCAATAATTAAATCAAAACAAAAACAAAACAAAAAAAAAAAAAAAAAAAAACACGATTCGAAGCTCCTACACCTCTCATTAACACTTGAAACAAGTTTTAACACCTGCAGACAATGCATGCGCGCATTTATCACGCATTATTTTGCCAATCTAGCTCAAATCTTATCAGTAATTTGTTACCTAATATTGCTCCTTCCATATGCATGTGAATGATAAATGCATTAAAAGGCATTCATAGATAGGATATAAGTAAAATTTTGCATACTCTGCTCAGCAAAGTATAATTAAATTTTTACATGTAATGGATGTCCATGTTATTCATTGTAGTTCTCTTATTCGAAAAAAACGTTAATTTTGGTGAGTACAACATTACTGATTTTAATATTAAAGGGGAAGTGATTATTGAACATAAATAAATTTCCTATTTCCAATGTGCTATCTGTGTATAAATATCACTATTAACTGCTTCAACTGTATTAACTTTTGAATTTTCCCTGATTAAAAGGCCCAAGTATTTACTGGTACAATAATTAGGATTCCTATTGCCCATGGTCATGAAAGCAGCTTAAACAAATTATATTCTCACCCAAGTTCATGAAGCCCACAAATGCAGAAAAAATATGGATTAAAAAATAAAAAATAAAACTAACGGATGAAAGAAGTGAGAAAAAATAGTAAAAGATTAGGCTGTGATGCTTAATCCTATTAAAAAAAAAACATATCAAGTATATGCATGCATCATGCAAGAGATACATATATTTTATTCATTGTTATTTAATGGGTATGCTGTTACATGCTATTTGTGCATATAATTTTTGTTTTCCTTCATGTTTGTTTCTAATATACAGTTTAGTACAACTTTAAAAAAGGTCGCTACTTACCATGTTTCGTTATCTACATTCTTTATAACCTAACTTATATCACAAACAATATGCATATTACTTTCTTTTTTTAAACCTGTATTTAAGCAGAAATGCAAAATCATATTTCCATTTACACAAGTTTTCCACCTACTCACATTTCTGCTTATTTATATTATTACCACAACTCAAATGGATATATATACACACACACACTTTGACCTATTAACTCTTCATAATATATCCTTAATTATATTTTTCATAGTGAATTAATAATTTAACATACCATAATTCTTTACAAAATTTACATACCTTCTTTGTCACATTGTAACATCATTCCATGACAAACATTTACATATTATTATAACTAATGCTATATTAACTCGTGTCACATTAATTCATACTATATCACTTGCATTTGAAAAAAGACCATGTGCTATTTTACCTTTTTAAAGTATTATTTTCTAACTATTTTATATTTCAGCAAAAGGATTACGATAATTGCCCTAATGCTGCTATTATATTCCGCTTCATTTTAGTTTTCCTTCCAATTTTGTCATCTACATTAATTTCTTTAGCAATTCTACTACTATGTTCCTCCCTAAAAATAACATCTCCTGTACATGATGAATAAACCCAACAATTAGTTATTACACTATCTTTACAAAGGTGGGTTATACATTAGAGATAAACAAATAACATAGTCACCATCATCATAGATCTTATGTTAGCATTATAAAGATTTATGTTACAATTATAAAGATTTTATTACCATAACATAGTCACCATCGTCATAAAAGCAACAAAAAAACTAACGTAACAATTGCAGATTTCGTACGGTCTTCTATCTTTGATAAACTTTCATACAATCATCTAAACTTTCATGCAGTCCTCTGTCCATTTAATAGGAAATAAAAATACAAAATATCAGTGAAATTTAACCATTAAATATACATTTCATACAATAATTACTGTATATTACAGATAGTAAATGAGTTACCATAATAACAAAGTAAATGATTCACTTAAGAGCTTCATAATCAAATAAGTCACATTTATGGCACATGTAACATACTATTAGATGTGAAGTAAAATATTTAAGAAATATTTAATTTTGTTTAGACGTTAACATACTTTGACCCATTATTTACGATTCATACTTTAACCTATCAAAATGAAAAGTTACTTAATCAGTTTCTTGTTTCCTAGATTCAGTCTTAATTTTGCTTTGCCACATTACCAGGTTACACCGGCTTTTGATTTTTATATATTTTTAGCATACACACGCAAACATAACATTCTAAAAGGCACTAAAACAGCTGCAACAGATATTTTCATGCCTTCTTATGAAGCAACTTCCCAATATTATTTACTATCCCTACTTTTTAATCCAAACAGACAAAATTGCTCATTTTTGTAAACTCAGCTTGTATATTGCTCTGAAAAGACTGGGCAAAAATCCAACTCTATGTGAGAACCAATGCTTCCAGTTGAATTGGTTTTGTTTACTGTTTTATTTTTTATCTTTTAAAAAAATCATTTTTTTAGCATTAAATCAAAAGCTTAAAGTATAAAACAGTCAATGAAGAACACATATTTCCAAAGCAGAACCTTATAGTGTTTATCAAGAAAATTAGGCGCTAACTTGATTGTTTGATATGATAAAAAGGTGTAACACTCACATCATAGTAGTCAAGTCCCCAAAAGCAGAAATTGAAGTAAGTCAACCTTGCAAATCCCTCACCTAAAGCCAAATCCAAGAGCGGAAATCATGATTCCTTGAGCCCTAAATCGAGTAGTAGCCTGACGTCGATTCACGCAAATATGAAGTCAAAGTCGAGAACCCGATTCTCTGACGCCAAAGTTGATTGCGATTGCAATTAGAAGTCGAGGGGTCTGAAGTTGAAGTCCCCAAATTTGCGAAGCCGTAGTCGAGGAGTTTAAGCCGAAGTTGGTTGCCCCAAATTCCAGGTCGATCGGAAATGGATTGGGAGAAGGATTAGAAATCGATCGCAAATCGGTTTATTCTTCAAGAAGCAGCCACTGAAATAAAAAGCGTTGAGAAAGGTATGGAGAGGAGGACTAGGGTTGTTGGCCAAAAAACAAGAGTGAGTCACGTTTTTGCCCACCTTGATTTCACTTTGGTGAGGCCTAGAAACGGGAATAAGTGTTAGCAATAATAAAATAATTATTATGCATTTTTGGTAACACATTTTTAACATAGCAAACACTTATTATCGTGACTAGCCTACAACACAAATAAGCGCCGGTAATTGAAAAAAATAAGGGTTACCAAATGGTCATTATGGTGTAGTGTGTCTTATTGAAAAGTGTTTTATTTATGATAGAAATAAACACTATCACCATGTAAACATTTAGTAATTAGCATGCAGAGTTATATTTATAGTCAATGTCTGATGTTTATCATACCCCATTCCAACAAATCCCAACTTTGTTGAAATAAAAATCAGGAACAAACTAAGTAGATTAATCGACACAAAGCCATGCCATAGGTGGACACAATCTGAAACGGTGTTGCTGCTCTAACAAAAGAGTAAAGAAACATTATTAACAATAAAGGAGCAGTATTTAAGTACTTTCCATAATACACTCTGAAATCTCCTCAATATCTTCGAAATCTTTAAATATAAAACAGAACCATAGGTCTACCAATGGAATGGATATTCAACTTTGCGGACCTTACTACATGGATAAGTTGACTACACTGGATTAATTAAGCAATTTATATCAAGACTTAATTGATATATGGAGGGAATGAAAGACTATAGTTGACAAAGATTATTCACTTATAACACTATTGTTGGATAAAACTAAAATTAAATAATAACAGGAGTACATTGTAATAATAACTCACTCATGATATAAATATTTGTTAGTTAAGTGAATATTTCATAATTTATTCGTATTGGGGGAATCATCAAATATATTGTTATAATTAATGCATACGATAGGTACTTTAAATCTACGTGTTCGGACTAATTGATACGATGACAATTTGAACAAAAATATCAAAAAACCAACACCAATGAAATGATGTAATGAAAGGCTATTCAAATAAATTATAATGGTGGATAGGTAATACTTGATTAATTTACAGTGAGAAGCAGGAAGTGGAAAGAATAGAGAAGAACGATAAAGAAAGATACAACGAAATTCTATATTCATATCATCGAAATGTGGTTGGAATCAACTTACTTGATGTCATAATTATATATAAGCTCGAAATGAGGATCTCTCTTATTCCCAAAAAAAAAAAAAAAAAAAAAAAAAAAGATTGGTGTCCCTGTACAGTGGGGAAAAATCCAACTCTATGTGAGAACCAATGCTTCCAGTTGAATTGGTTTTGTTTACTGTTTTATTTTTTATCTTTTAAAAAAATCATTTTTTTAGCATTAAATCAAAAGCTTAAAGTATAAAACAGTCAATGAAGAACACATATTTCCAAAGCAGAACCTTATAGTGTTTATCAAGAAAATTAGGCGCTAACTTGATTGTTTGATATGATAAAAAGGTGTAACACTCACATCATAGTAGTCAAGTCCCCAAAGAGCACACAGGTGGTATCTTGGATCAATTTGGCATATGTAGATTTAATTGCTCAAGGAACTACTATAGTGTTGGCTCCACGTTATTGATTGCATTCCGTCAAACAAAATTGTTTACCATATTACTATATGCCAAGCAATTTTAAAACAATCATATATAAAGTTTAAAAAAATGTTTGAAGTTGTCATTTAAACAACTAAACATTTCAGATGGATAAATAATCACTCATACCACGTTTTAAATAGTATGTCATCAATAATGCATCTTTTCGAATTGAAAGAAATATAAACTGGTAAAAACAAAACAGAAAAGTGAACACCCGCTAGATTGGTAGGTTAAGGTACTTAACCATCCAAGTCGACAAATTTAAATAAATGAAAACCGAATATAGAATGATTATGTAGACGTATCAGATGGTAGAAATGACAACCATTAGAAACGACATGAGAGTGATAAACATTTCAGTATGTGGAATCATCAGAATCATTTTCCTAGTAAGCAATCTATTGTGTGTTAGCTAGATCGTAATCCATATTTGAACTAAAATATGCCACTACATCATATGCTTTCTTATCACATAATTTAGTATATGTACATAATCTTGAATTCTTGATCAATCAGTTTCCAAAGCCAGGTCTTATAAATGATTTTTATTTTCTTTGGTAGCATAAAACTGCATTTATAAGAGGATGTACAATATCTGGTAAACATAATAACTAGGTGCTACCATTGGTGTAATCAACACGTTGCAGCTTAACTAGATTTGTTACAAACATTTTTGTTTTTGTTTTTTATGTAAGCATTTGTAATTCCAGTTTACATTTTAGCAGCAAATGATTTGCCACATCCACATGTTTGGGTAGCGTTTGGGTTATTGAATGAAAAGCCTCCACCAATGAGAGCGTCGCTATAATCCAATTGCCATGGCGTATAGAAAAAGGAGGCTCTTTGGATCACAAACTGAAGCTGTGGAGGTGGCGCAATGAAGAATAATAGATTTCCGGCAACTAAGTCGAAGAGACGTCGGTGACGTAAAGGAAATGGTCGAAGGGAATTGGATCTTAGGATTTAGCTTTAGGTTCTTATCTGAATCGAAGAAAGAGGTCAGTCTTCCAGAGGTTGATATTTTAGGCATCGAAGAGGAGAGGAGCCATATCAAAATTAAGCTTTTTAGTCCTGTTTTCTTTCTTTGATACTAAAAAACAGTGGAAGAAAACGTTAGTAATTTGTGGACATGCATATGATATGCTTATATATGCACTTGACATATATAATATTTGCTGCTTGATACAATTATAACTTTAATCTACTGGCTTTAGCAGGTATAGTAACAAAAATACTATGTTATCAATGCAAATATCATATGCATATACTTATATATGTTTGGTTTTGCTATCAGGTACTAACCACATGTTATTCTAAGATTTAATGCCTTAGATGGAGAAGGCTTTCTTTGTTGTACATGAACATCAGTTTTTTTTTACCAATGCAAAATAAATAAATAACAAAATAAAAATAATATTGCTGATTGCTAAACAATTTAAGAGGAATTGGTTAATCTTTAATGGGCTGTGCATGGACATCATGTGTCAGCATTAAAGGAAGAATATGAGAAGTTGGAGACTTAACACTTAAATATTTAACATCTGTTTCCAGAATTAGCAATGTCTGTACAAAAACCATCTAATTAACTATTCCTTCAAATTGAGCATAATTTTATCGTAATTACTTATGAAGGACAACATCTCTATTTGCTTAAAAAAAGTGCTTTTGATTTCCGTGCACAAGAGGAATATACTCCCTCCGATTCACAATATAAGTCGTTTTAGAGATTTGCACAAGAATTAAGAAAAAAATCAAATGCTTCTTTTTGATGGATTGACTCCTTTTTTCATGCAAAAATAAGTTACTTTCTCTATTTTCAAATTCCAAAAAGTGGCTGTTGGGATTTCCCAAGGAGCCACCTACCCAAATGAGCCAATAGAATTACTTCATGTCAAATCAATAAAGTAGGTACAATTTATTATGGTTGAAAACGTCTTATATTTTGAAAAATAAAAAACTTCACAAAACGTCCTTTAATATGAACTGGAGGGAGTATAAAATAAGTACTGCTTACTATATTTCCTACTCTTTATTCTTTAATCTTCATATGATAGAGGGAATTATGAGCATTTTTGTCATTCACTTTTATCGCGTTTTAATTAACACATCCTTTCTAGCTTCCCTCCTCCTCTTTTAAATTAACTTCCTGCACGGTTAATTCAACAACTTAGCACAGAAAATAAGATAACCGAGAATCTCAGCCTGATAAAAGAAGAGACATCCAGAACCACATACCACATAACAGTGAAAATCAGTAAGGAAACATTATAAAACATTCCAACTTTAGTAGTACACAACTGTAACACAAAGCAATGGCTATGCATGGTATAATTATCAACAAGGTAGCAGTAAGATATTTCAAACGGTGGAATATAGCAGTATGGAAATGGAGAACAATGAAAGCGTGAATATATGTTAACATGAAAGTTGAGACTGTTTGTAAGGAAGCGTAGTCCTAATTGTAGGAAATTAACATTGAAAGAAAACGTGAAGGATTAGCTATAACATAACTGAATGGAAACAAGGAATAGTATAATTTACCTCAGTTGAAAGAACGTCCTTCTATAAGTAACTCTCCTTGCAAAACCAGCCCTTCCTAGAGCCCTTTTAAGGTCAACAAACAAAATTTTGAAGGAGGCATGTCCTTCTCATTTCAACCAAGATTGAGGAAAGAATCGAAAATCCATCAACAAAAAACACTACAGTGCATTAAACTTAAAAGAGGTGTGATACAAGTAATAAACAAATCATTTAAGCAACATCTCTGAAATCTAAAACCGAACAACAATAATCAAGACACTACAGTAAGAATATCTGACACTACTTTTAGTTCCGCTCTCCTTGAACATAATCCAACAGAATAATCAAAACCTTTGGTGGACCGATCACTTCTCAATAAGCTCTTTGAGGTTCTGCCAAACAAAATACTTCGGGTCCATCCGATAATGCAAGTAATCATAGAGGGAATTATTGATACCCCTTGCAGCCAAGTACTCCTGGAAGGCACTTTGCAGCCTCTCGTCCGAACAACTGAAAAGGTTTTAAAAAAAAAAAAAAAAAACCAACTTGAGCAAGATACTCATCATACTTATCCAAATTAAGCCAATTAGCTAAATGCATAGATAAAGATCTACTAAAGCCTTTTACTGTAGCTTCTATTATATGTAAATAATTGAAAATTGAGAATAAACCCTCATTGTATGCTAAGATAACAGGTTTGCACTTTGCAAAAGAAACAGAAAAATAAAATAAAATCGACATGCTGTTTTATACAATGGAATGTCAGCTGTAAATAATTTTTTTCATTTTTTTGATAAACTAGTGGGAAAATATGAATCGCACACAATGTATTTAGTAGACCTTTTGGATATAAAAAAAATCTTGTTTCCAACTTTTTATTAGTATGTATTTAGTAGACCCTAGCAATGGTAATGCAAAATTTCACAAAATCTATAGTAAGCTTAAGAATATCCATGATTTATTGGATGACTTGAAAATTTGCAAATTTTCACAAAAATTACAAACGCCATTCAGGAGGAACACAACTTCATTCAGGATTTCACAAAAATTACAAAGTTATCCGCTTTTGAGGCAAAGACTAATTCCAATTGCATGTTGCACAATACACAACTTCATTTAGGAGGAACACACATTGGATGCTTTATTTACTGAATATTCATCTGAGAATATGATATTTCAACCCACGAGGGAGCCTGGTCAAGAACAAGTAGTTGTGCAATTTAATGTTAGCCAAACGACTCAAATGGGGTAAGTTAGAGATCAAAGTGCTACACAAATTTTGTCTTACATTTATGTTATTTTATGCAGATATGATTTGGAAGACTTCAACATTGTGTTTCTTGCAAATATTGTGGTCGTTGACATATCTATATATTATTATGGAGAATGCTTGAGCTGTTTTCTATTTCCTCTTTATTTGGTGTATCTTTTCTGTTATATGTCAAAATCTTGTAATGAACTTTTTCGTTGTAATTTTATTTCTTATGCAACTTGTCTCATGTAGTTATTTAATATTGTGCTCTTTTTGATTCTTAACTATTATGTGATATGACTTACTGTATTTTCCCTCATCATGTATTGACTGTTAATTAGTAACTTGATATAATGGTAATCATTTTCGATTAACTTGAATATATTTGACTCTTTTCATTGGGCTCTCTTTCTTTTATTCTTGCATGTTCAAATGAATATGAATAATGATTAATGTATATTATGTATTATGATTTAAATGTAAATATTGTTTTTACAAAGAGAAAATTCAAAACTTCAAAATATGGGAAAAATACTTCAAACCAAACGTGTTTTTCAGTTTTGAAAATATGTTTTCAGAATACTCATGCCAAACGCATTTTTTAAAATAATGAAAACTGTCAAAATGGAAAATTGAAAATGACTAAAAAAACAAAATTGGAAATGCAAATCAAACGGACCATTATTTTTTAAGTCATCATTACCCTGGGATTGTGAAATGCGGAAAAACAACAATTCCCAACATGTTAAAAAAATGATCTCAAACTAATAGATTGGTTTATTCTCAATGATAAACTATAAAGGACAAATAATTGGTAGTCTAGAATTCGTATAATTAGAGCCACGATAAAGATGAACATCAAACAAGATGTGTTTAAGCTTCAAGCAATATAAGCAAATATAAACAAGTCTTACAATAGATAATGATTGTCTCCATCAGAATTCTCTGAAATTGCCAATGACATGCTTTCAATTTCGAAATCATTTGGTGTGAGACTGCACCAGAAATGTAAAGTATGGCCCACTTTCTTGTCTATGGCAACAAGTAGAGTTATCTTGGCCGATTCAGCAGTCACCAACACTTCAGCTTGGATCTGTTCATCGTCATATTCTCTCTTAAGTGTAATTAATCTCTCTCCAGGACAATTAATAATCTCGAATTGAAAATCTTTTGGCAACACATTTTTCTGCTAAAATGCCAGAACAGAAATACATATTAATGACTTAAAGTAACTATTATTATAATTGTAAAGCTCAGCATCATTAGTCAGTTTTGATTGTGTTCATGTATCATTTAAATTGGAATAAATTATGGTCATATAATGATAGACCAATCAAGTAACTTTATCACTCATGCTAGAGGATATATGCTAAGTTTGTAAATTCTGAATAATTTGTTTTGGAGTGCCAAAAAACAAGTATGTACAGTTCTCATTTCTAAATCAGAATCAACTATACGTTGTTATAATGTGAAAATATGACTAAATATACATAAATTACAGAAAAATAATTCAGTCGCGAAGCTTCCGTAACACGCAAATCAGAATTTGAACTCAGAGCGTTAAATAAAAGATAAACGTTATTACAACAACATTCAATAAAAAGAGCGAACAGGTTAACGAGTATTATTATTACCAATTCTTTTTCAGCGATCTCCGATTTCAAAACGCGCAAGAGAATCTCGTCGCCACGCTTCATCTTATCATTCTCACTCGCTAAACTTTTTGAATAAGCGGGTTTGATAGAAATTGCACAGCATGGTTTGCTGATTAAATTTCTAAGGATCAAAGTCCTTGAGATGAGAGAAGTACTCGAGTAACATCGAGATCTGGAGATAGAGCGGCGTACAAAGGAGAATATCAAGCGAGAAGACATTTTCGAGTTCTGTGATTTTAGGGAAAATCGTAGGGTTTAATGCGATGGAGAATATATAAAGGAGTACTCCTACAGGGCCAGAAATAACGATGCGGGAATGCGCGATACTCAATATCGTGGCGTGGAATTCACGGTAGTGAAATTTGTTACACCAAAATGTATCTATGTGTATCTATCTTCTATCTATCTTTACTAGTGTGTAACCCGTGCGTTGCACACGACAACATTGTTAACTATAGAATTTACAAATTTAGTGTTAAAACGACAACTTTTTTATGTAGTATAGAATAAATTTTGATGTGCAATATATACGCTATTAATTAAAATTATCATTTGCAGTTTATGTTTTATAGCTTATATAAGTAATATGTATGTGTACGTATTTGAGAATTATTTTGGTTATTTTGTTAATATGAATATACTATACATGTTGAAATTGATATATATTAGTAATTTATTCTATGAATTGGGAAATATAATTTAATAGAATTTGTTAAATAAGTTAAACATAAAATTTTGAACTTAGTTTAAATATATAGTATAGTAGAACGAATCGAAGGAATTAAAAAAAAAAATCCTGTGGAGGTACTGATACTAAAAAAAAAAATTGTGATATACTAAATGGTAAAATTTTGATATAAATGAATCAAAACTGATTTACAAATTAACTTTATTATTATTGTTGGCATACATAATTTATATTATGTGATTCATACACTCTTGTTAGTATGAATATACATAGAAAAATTGACGTATGTTTTAAAGAGCTATTAGAAGAATGTACTAATTATTTACTAAGATTATTTAAATAATTATAATTTAAGATTTCATAAGCAGTTTAAAGATATGGATTTAAATATAAAATATAATGAAAGAATTAAGGCGGCTCTGTAAATAATCGTGGAAGTGTTAAAATCTTAGTATTTGAAGCTATAATTGTTATGTTCAATTTATGGTAAATTTATTGAGATAAATGTATAATATATTAAATTTACTATTATTGTTTACATATATTATTTAAATCGTCTGAACTATTTAACTTTATATTTGGAAGGAAAACTGATTTTTCCTTCTTTCTTTATATGAGCATGATATACATTTTAAAACATCATATTTGGACTTAATCAGGTGAATTAACAAAATTTACTGGTTGAACTTATTTGGTAAATTCAAAACCATATAATAAATTTAAACATATTGGTGTACAATGCTAAGTGATATTGTGGAGTGTTTTGTAAATTACTAAACAAATTTTGAAATATGAGTGCTTAATGTTAACATTGCAATGTAACAGAGGATAAATTAAATAAGTTAAATTTTAAACATGTGATTGTTATTATGTGTATAATTTATGTTATGCAATTATTGTGTTTATTTGTATATTGAATCACTGTTTTTCTCATTTTATTTAATGTGAATATAGTTAATCTTGATGCGATTTATTAGGCGAATCATTGAACAATAGTTCGTCAAAGTTACTTAATTAGTTTTAATATTATGTAATTAATTATAAATTATGGTATTAAATGTATAATGTCAAAAAAGAATTGTGAAAAGACTTAAATTATTACAGAAAATTTGAGGTGTAGATATTTTGAGACCAAAAAATATATATAGTTTTTTGTCAATTTTTAGTGTTTGAAAGAAAAATTAGTTAACTAAACTTACTTAAATTTTGATTTTTGTAATTAACTAAGATGTGTGAATTTAAATATAAAATTTTAGGAACTAATGATCATATTATATGTAAATAATCGTGTAGATTTTAAAATGTCCATATCAAAATATAAAACAATGAAAGAGCAGGAAGATGGAGTTTTAAATTCTTCCACTTTATTATTTATTTAGTAGATATATCAAAATGGGTGAATCTGTTAACGTTATATTAAAAAATATACTAACTACTATTTACTTAGAATATTTAGATAGTCTAAATTTGAGATTCCCTTAGTGATTTGAACATGCGAGTTCAAAAATAAATATTAAGAAAAATTTAAAGGGGTTTTGGTGATAAAGGTATAAATGCTAAAAATAGAATTTTGCAATGTAGAGCACAATAATTTTATTTTGATAAGTCAGTATTAAGCTAAAATTTTGGATAAAAATATAACAACGATGGTTTTCAAAAAGGCAAAGAAAATTTGTAATGCAAGTACTTGATGGTAAAAGAATTTTACACTACAATGTATAATTAACATATGGATATTTTTAATTAGAGTTGGTATTCTTTTTATGTATATGATTTATGTTATATGCGATATATTTGTACATATTAGAATGATGATTTAATACCGTAATGTACATATGTTTAATATTGATTTTTTGTATTGAAAATTAACTTGACTATGCGATTGTAAATTTAAAATATAAAAATAATGCCATATCAAATATATAACTTGAGTTATGTTAATGAATTACCATATTTAATGGTCAATTAAAATGAAATCGTAAATGAGTAATGAAGTAGCAGCGATTTCCTTATTGATTTTAATTTTATTCTCAATTAATGTTAACGAATTTCCATTAATTCGATCATATAAAAGGAAGGTTAATTGACGCTGCTTGAAATTCAAATCAAATAGAATTGAAGATAAAAATTGATTTTGCATAAAATAAATAAAATAGTCAACACAATATTAATTGACCATTTTAATGTTCAAATTACTAAGGGAACACCATATGTAACGCTATTATTGATCTATTGTATTTTCACATTTTACACAAAATAAGTAGAAATTACATAAATAAGTAAAAATATACTAACTGAATATTGTGTAAATATACTAAGTAAAAATATACTTTACACAAAAGAAATCATCACATGTTAAGGTGGTGATGAATAATCTGGAAAGAAACTTAAGGGCAAAACAGAAATTTTGCGCTTGGAAACATCTAACACACGCAGATCTAAAGAAAATCGAACATAGCGAAGAAACCTCTCGTAGTCGTCTCGAGTTCAATTTCAGTTCTCTAACCCTAATCTTATCCCAAACATCATCACGCAAAAAATGGAAATTATCATAAGGAATCGACTATTAATTTCGCGACAACCATTATTTCGCATCCGTCTTCTTCTCCCAAAAATAACCATGTGAAAATGGCAAAAAATGGTCAGAAATGGATCGAAAATTTTGCGCAGCGTTGATTAAATCGACAAAGAAGTTTAGAGTCCTGCAGATCTGCTCTGAAAGCATAAAATATGTCGATCGAAGGTAATATCTTCTTCGAATCTTTTATTATTTTTTACTGCGTGATAAAATAGTAATTTGTTATTACAAATTAGTGGTATACATGATTAAATTTATACCTCTGAGAATGAAAGTAACTGTATTTTTTACTGTATGATAAGCTGTTGGATGAAACGATTTAGTTCTTCTCAAGTTGAGTGTTTTTTCTTTTAGTAATTCTTATATTAAGGTTTATCATACTGATTTGATTGGTTATTTTTTCAAGTAACTGTATTTTTTGCTTCATTCATTAATTAATTGAATAGCTTATTTTTCTTTGTTAGGCTTTGGTTTGGTTATTATAAATGCTTAGCCTGTGAATTTGTTATATGCTTCAGGTAAAGTACTGTACGACTTTTAGGTATACTGAAAACTGTAAAAAGTATAATTACACGTCTCCATTAGTTGATGACTTAAAATTCCAGTCAAATTGGCATTCTATTGAGGGTTGTTTAGTATATTTCCACATTCTGCTTTTGATAGAACCAGCATATCGCATTAGTATACCATATATATATAATTATATTTCAGATTGGACTATTTACATAGTAAATATTTTTCTTCGAAGATTATCATAAAGGCGACTAAGGAGAACAAAAAAACTGGAACGTATTTGATGATTGATAATGATGTCTATCTCCAACATCTTTTAAATACGGCTGCTTGGAGAGGTCATCGGATTTGTTAATAAAAGGTTATCAAGAAGATTTTTTCATTGTTATTATGCTTTTGAAACACTGAGTATGGGATCTATGTGATCAATTTAAACATTATTGTGATTTCAAATTCATCTGGCACTTGTTGGAATTAACTCGATTTATACATTTCCAAAATCACATATGTTAGTAATATCAAAGATAAACCAAGAATAATAGTAACAATTCAGTAGTTATTAGGTAAAAATGCTATTAGTGTATTTAAAACCTTGTTTCTCTTTATTGCTACGTTGTCTAATTAAGTCATGAATATCCCCGTTCATTGATTCCGGCTTTTTAATTGTCTTTTCACAGGACTTCTTGACAAATGACAAAGTTTTCTTATTTTTATAATAATATTAATCTACCAAAGAATATTATATATTTGCATTGATTTTATCAAGTGAGAATGTAGTGTTTTTTATTTTATATATGATAACAGAGCTTGAAAAAAGAGAAAGAATATCTGTCATTCAGATTATCAAGAAAAATGTACTTTTATTGCAATTTTAACGGTAACACAAATTATTTTCTTTTGTAATTTGATATGATACCAGAATGCGCTATGACAAACAATTTTGTAAACTAATATGAAAGAAATATTTATATTTCATTGGACTTTGTAAATTTTAACATATTAGAATGAAGGTCTATTATGGATTTTGAATCACGTCTTCACAAGAGAGGAAGGTCTTGCAGTAAACTAAGCAGAGATATTAAGTTTTCACTTATTGAATTGGTTGCAAATTTGATTTGCATTAATACCTAGAGGTGAATATAATATTTAATACATAGGACTTATCTGATGTTCAAAATGCTCTGTGTTTAATATACTTGGCTATGCTGGCTTTCATATTTACTATAACCAATTCATAGTTAATTCTGCCTTCGCTTTTACCTTTCCAGCAGTATACAAAATCAATATCAAAACCCTAATAATTACTTCCTGGCTGCATTTGTAAATGTTAAAATACTGTTGAATTCTTATCGGATTGTATAATATATTTCTGCACGTGCTGGTCACTCAAGTCAAATCCAGTGAATAGTCCAGTATTGTTGCACGTGGCAAAAGAGGCACATAAGTAATAATTAATACACTGTTTTAATCAATGTACTGTTTTATACGATGTACCATTTTATGTCCTGAACTATTTAGTTTTGTAGAGAATTTTATTCTATGTAGCATTATGTTTAGTGTTTTGTCCTATGTGACATGTTTTATATCCAATACTAAAATTTTCTAACATTTCTCTCATTGTTTGTATATATGTATATGTGTATGTATAATAACTCTAAATGTGAAACAGTAGTAAAAATAATAAATAAACATAAATATCTATGGATGATTATAAACATATGAAATATATATTTGACACATTATCGATTTGCTTGAGATTGCAGTATTGGTCAAAAATTCAAGATGTTCTAAACAACTCGGTGAAAAGACGTTTTCTTGAGGAAAAATACTGGAAAAATACGTCTGACTGTATTTGACTTGGCAACTGAATCCCGGTTTGCCATCAAATAATATTCTTTTATATTTTGTGAACTAAATGGTCTTATTTTAATTTCCAGACCAGCTTCATTTTGGAGGATCATTGATGAGGTAAGTAAATGTTGTACTTTGTTCCTTCCTTAAATGCATATGATTTACTGTTAGCAGCTATTAACTATTATTATGTTTTTTTTGAGGTACGTCTGCAAAAATATTCAGATTTACAAATCAACTCTAAAAGAATAAAATCCGTCGATTGAAGGTAATTTTTTTTGTCTTCTTATTAGATTTCCACATTAATGCCTACTTTTCATTTTCAATTTCTTTAAATAATAAATTTTAGATAATATATCTGCTTTATTGCGATTTGAAATGTTAGATAAGTAATAAATTTTGTCTTTAAGTTTCTTGTGTCCAATAAGTTTTATAGTTATAATATTATATGTCATGAGCCTTACATTGTACCCTTTTTTTAATATCAATTTATGTTGTTGAACCAACGAAACCATATGGACTTGCTGCTGATATATGGAGTCTTGGATGCATAGCGCTTGAAATGTTTACTTCGGCGTCATTTCTTGAGATTTGAGTGGGTTAGTAATCCAATACATTTTCTTAGTTGTTGGCAAAATAATTTACAGATATAAGGAGTGCTTTATCAAATAATGTGAGTATGCATTGCGTAGCATAATTTCTGTAGTTTGAAATATATGCAAACTTATATGTTTGTAAGTATAAAATTTCAATAATTTTTTAAAATTTTATGCAGACTTATATTTAAAATGGCGATGTTTTAATAATTGTTTAGAACTAATTGAAAAAAAAGTAATGGCAAAACACATAAAAAATAAAGTAAAAACAAAGTAAATGAGACTATAGACGATTTAAGAAAATACACATAAGTAGGGTAATAGAAAAACCATTCAGCCTCTGATGTAAAATATTTAGCTACTTGTATGCAGTAGATATAGTTTTGATATTCTCCTCCTTGTAGCAGGCAAGTGCAGTAACGCAGTATGAGAAGATGAGCCAAAATTCAATCTTGTTAACCTATGAAAATAACATAATATAATGAATGTGGAATTGAAATTATAAGTAATTATTTCCTGAATAAGGAATATAATATGACATAAATGAAATTTTAGGCATTACCTTTAAGGTTGTTGAATATTTCTTTGTAGACAATATTCTGTGTGTAATCCTTCCTTTCTTCATTTTTATTTTTAATCAAAATTTTCAACCCTTTTTGTGTTGTTGTGCGAGAAACAGCCACATATAACTGACCATGAGTGAATATAGGACGTGATAAATATACTCCAACATTTTCTAGCGTTTGACCTTGACTTTTGTTGATTGTCATTGCAAAACATATTTTTATTGGAAATTGGCGACGTCTAAGGAGAAAAGGCCACTTTGTGTCTGCCGAGGACATTATTATTCTTGGAATTAAAACCTTATGACCAATATTATTTCCGGTAATAATTTCTGCCTCTATTACTTTTGATGCAACCTGTGTGACAATCAATCTTGTACCATTGCAAAGACCTAAATTTTGATTTAAATTACGAAGAAGCATTATTGGAACTCCAACCTTTAAACGAAGTTCATGATTTGGTATTGATGATAGCTTTAGTGTGTTGAGGAATTCAATAGGGTATAAAAGATTTTGTTCCTCAATGCCTTCCGACATTGGACTAATTGAGTCTGCACTTAGATAAGTGTAGAATTGACCTGGCATTTTCTCAATTATAAATGAATTCACTTCGTCCACGCATTCATTAGTTGGTGCTAGTATACAACGGCTTTTAAAGTAGTCTTGTTCGTTCAACCTTTTATCGAAATCTGGATAAATGCTATCAACAATTTTTTGTATTGGATTGTCATCCCATTCAATTAAGTTTTCCTTTGGAATATTTACCCATGTTGGCTCCTCATTATGATACATCGATATAGTTGGAAGTAATCCATCCCCCACATCTAAAATCCATTTACTAAAATTTGCAATTTGATTCATCTCTTCATTGCTTGCACATTCATTTGTAAGCCGCATATTATGTGAGAGTAAAAAATTTACACTTACTCCATAGACGTGATCGATTTATCGATGATCCGACCGACAATTGTCTCCCTTCCCCCTTTATCAATAACTGGTAGTATTTGCCTAAAATCACCACCAAGTAGGATAGTCTTGCCACCAAAAATTTCACCACCATTTCCCGTGTGTTCCATTATATCTCTCAAAGTTCTTTCCAATGATTCTAATGCATTTCTGTGTGCCATTGGTGCTTCATCCCAAATAATAAGATCAGTTTTTTTTATCAACTCACCCAATGAAGACTGTCTTGTTATATCACAAATAGAATCCTCATCTAAATTTATTGGAATTTTGAAACGTGAGTGTGCGGTTCTACCACCTGGCAGTAATAACGATGCTATACCTGATGTTGCAACTGGCAATACGATTTTACCTTCCGATCTTAATTTTGATATTATTGTTTTCCACAAAAATGTTTTCCCAGTACCACCACTACCGTGAACAAAAAAAAATCCTCCTAAACTTTCATCAACAGCATGCATGACTTCATCAAATATTTTTTGTTGTTGGACATTTAGACATCGTGACATACTTAGGAACTGCTCGTGGAGTGCATCATGGTCATACAATTGTTCTTCTCTTATAAGTTTGTTTTGAAACCGTTCAAGGAACATCAAATCAGGAAAGGGAAACATAGGATATTCCTTTAAAGATCTATTACTCTTATTCATGATTTTTTCAATTTCATATAATGCATAATTTTGCAATTGACATTGTGTCATATTTAGCGTATTATCTTGTAGAACTCTTCTTTGCATCCATAAAACATCATCTGACAGTAACTCCCAATGATTGTTCCAAAGCTCAAGTGGATTTGAAATTTCACAAAATAATAGTAAAGTAACAAACATTTCTCGTAGGGATTTTGCCGAGGACCATCTTCCAGCTTCTACAATGGCATCATTCCACTCATTGTCATCTTCCAACAAACCTCGTGCCATACATGCCGTTTTAAAATCATCGAAAACTGTACCATTAAAAGTGCGTATGTCTTCATAAGTTGTAGGTCCTTTTACTATGTTCAACAACATACATAGATAGAATCTTTCGCCAGAAGTTGGATGGGCATAATAAATTCTTCAAATTGTATTACCTTTTTGTCTCTTTTTCCATTTTTTATTTTTTTTATTCCATACCCACTTTGTTGGAAAATCAACATATGTAAGATCTCTTGCGTCTTCATTCAATCTATTTGTTTCAAGCCACTCTGTAAATATTGACTTTTTGATATTAGGTCGATTAGCAATATCTTCCAAATTATCAGTATCATGAAACAAAATTGGTTGTTCATCAGGTAAATGAAATGATAGCCGTTGCACTGCAGGTGTGCGAAACTGAATGCCAAATTCAAATATACGCCAGCAAGATTCAGAGGCTGAAATATATCGACAGTCGAGGTAGGTTTTAATTTCGTCAACTTCTCGTACATTTCGTCCATCATCTTCAGTATTTTCTTCAATTACAACTGTTGCACGATCGTAACCCTTATTGATATATTTGAATAAATACTTTACGGACCGGGTTCGATTACATATCTCTACATTTATGTGGGCTTGATATTTTATAGTAAGATCTGTGTTGTGTGGAATTACCCATCTGTTATCGAATTCCATACCCATTGCTGTGACATACCTATCATTTGCTCTTCTTCTGTACACGGGGAATCCATTATCATCAAAGGTGGTTTCAGAACAATTTTCTTTTGGATAATGCTTTGAACATTGACCTTTGACCATGCAAGAATTTTGTGGATTAGCTGCACCGCATGGTCCATGCATCATAAACTGTGAGACTGATTGGTATGCTAATGGATCTAATTCTTTATTTGGTATTTCAGCTGTGATTATGCTATCAACATCTGAAGTTGTCTTAGGCTTGTCAGTAGAATGAAGAAACAATAATATATGTGCATGTGGCAGACCTCTTTTCTGAAATTCGATCGCGTACACAACTGTGAAAACATGAAAATAATAATAAATACCAATGTTAGATAATTAAATAAGAAATTTTAAGGTAAAATTCTATAGAAAGTCACCATTCATTAATTCCCTATTGGTATTTGAGGAAATTTATGTATGAAATGTTGGATTTATATGTTCTTAGTAACAATAATCATCTAACTTTAATTGTTTTATATTTGATAATGTTATTTCTTCCAGATTAGGGCTATAAAAGGTGAAACAAAGAACATTAGTGTCAAGAGGAGTTTGTGGCACTGTACCATGGATGGCACCAGAGCTTTTAAATGGAAAAAGAATGGCGACTGAGAAGGTAATACCATGCCTGTTAAAACTCGTAAGCAGCATGTTCATGTTGGATGATAAATCGGATTTTGCATTTCATGAATCTATGCAAATTTGTGATATTAGGTTCGTTCTCGACAACAATTATCATGTAGTTATTTTAACTATTATATATATATATATATATATATATATATATACTACTGCTGAGTACTTTAAAAAACTGAATCGAATGGCTTAAACTTAATAACAAAACTGCAGAAATATAATGAAATAACATACATAGAGATGAAAGTGCAAAAATGTAGAAACCTATGTGAACTGTAGAATACATGGTAAAACTGCTTCAAATAACATTTGAAAGTGCACTTGTCACCAACAGTTATCATGCACTTAATTTAACAATTGTTGTTATTATTATAATACTGCTGAATACTTTAAAAAGCTGAATTGAATAGCTTAAACTTGACAATGAAATTGCAGAAATATCGTGAAATAACATTTTTGAGCTGAAAGTGCAGAAATGTAAAAACCTGTTTAACCTGTAGAATGCATGGTAAAACTGCATCAAATAGCATTTGAAAGTTCACACTTGTCACCGACAATTATCATGCACTTATTTCAGCTATTATTATTATATAAATAATACCGCTGAATACTTTAAAAAACTGAATCATATGGCTTAAAGTTAACAACAAAACTGTAGAAATTTCATGAAATGACATGCATTGAGCTGAAAATGCATAAATGTAGAAACTTGTTTAAACTATACAATGCATGGTAAAACTGCATTAAATAACATTTGAAAGTGCGCCAATAACATTTATAATTTGTTTTTGTATTGAATTTATTTACTTTGTTCAGTAGACGGGCCTTAATTTTGTACATTAAATGCATTGTTAAATGAACATGAAAATTTTGTTTATTACTTGCTGTTAATTTAATTGAATACTCATTCAGTTAATATAAATAGAATATATAGTTTTGTAATTAGACAAATGTATTAATACCTGCATGAACAGACCCAAAATGTTCCCCTTCTCGTAAATCTGTCAATAGCTGATTGAGTTTAATTTTGAAAACTCTTGGTACAATATCTGGTCTGTCTTGTATGGTTTGTCCAGGAATAAATGATAGAAACTTTTTAAACTCTATCCAACTAGGATTGCATGTGAAAGTAATGAATAAATCTGGCTGGCCTGCTGCTCTGCAAATTGCAATTGCAGCTTGATAGTTTTGTATCATATATCGAGGACCTCCGGTAAATGAAGAAGGTAAGACCATTCTTTTTCCAATTGAAGATGCATTTGTATCACCTGCTGTTACTGCATCTTGAAGACCTTTATACAGATCAGATCTAATGTTAGATTGATTATTGCGTACCCATCTTAGCCTATCTTCTTCTATGCAGGTGTAGGCATCCACCAAAAATTGTTGAAATAATCGACCACCTCTCAGTAAAGTTTGCCCTTCATTTGGTCTTTGTTGGATTCGAAATGCATAGTATTCCCTCATGATAAGCATTTTCCCATTGCCTTGGTCGCTTTCATTGGTTGTTTCTTCATTGGTTGCTTCATCATCATCAATGTGTCTATATGCGATATTTAATCTAAAGCCATCTTCCCCATAAGGAAATAATATAGGATATTGCATCACCATAAAACTTGGATGCTTTTCAGTTATTCTTCTTAGGAGTCCCTCTTTCTCTTGTTTTACAATGTCCCTGCCCACATCATTTTGAAAACCATCGCCAACTATTAACGCTGCTATCTCAGAAGATGTTGGCAGATTATACATTCTACCATCATTTTGTCGTGAAATAATCAATCGCAACCTTACAGGTTGAAAATTTATTTGTCTGAATCGATCTCTTGCCATCCTAAATGCTTTTGTGAGTTCATTGCATTGATCAAACATATTAATTAATTCGCTAACCACAACTTCATCCAGTTCTGCATCATTATTCCTTACTGCAGTCATTCTATTTGATAACTCATTTTCTGTGTCATAAATATAGAGTTGTGCAAATTTAGGTTGGTTGTCTGTTGGGAGAAGTGAACCGATTTTTTGATGGTTTTGGCCATTTATCCGAAAAACGTAAGGTCCATGACCATCATTTATGGTTTTGTCAACGTTACCTCCCATAGAGGTAAAAGAAAATATAGAGTTGTATAACCTTATTTTTTTTTCTCTGAATCTTGGTGCTCTTGGTCCACCATTATAATCCAACAAATGTTTTAAGAATAGAGGACAATCTTTCAGCATAGGAAGTTCTACTTTTCCTGATCGACAACAGAGGGAAAATTCTGGTTTAGGCGTGACTTTTGATTTTTTATTCCTTTCTTCGTACCATAGTATGGCATTGCAGTTTGAACATGTATGCGTTGGTCCACCAAAGTCCCATATTTTAAACATTTTCCCTGCAATATATGTATATGTTATAATTTGTATGATATATGGTGTACGTGACCAATTTATTTTGATATTAAATGCATCTTCACTTACTTGTAATTGTATCATTGGTAGCTGGAAAAGCAGAATTATTGGTTTCCATGGTTGAAGCAATAGGCGAGCCTGAGTCTAAAACAGCATGATCAGGCCAGTGCACATAAAAAGAGTATTTTATACTATTTAACCTAGTAAATGCATTTAGTTCATTAAATACTTTCGAATATGATATATGTGTTTTGCCTTCCGTTTGTTGTAAAGGATTCGACGCCTTTCTTGCTGCCTTTGCCTTTGGACTATGAAGGACAATTGTATCAAAGTTGAGTGTTTCAGTAGTTGTGATTTATTTATTTTACTTTTGTAGTAATACTATACCTTCTTTTCTGATAGCATAATATTCTTCAATGGCATCAAAATTTGAAGTGTAACAGGAGCCAGTTGGAATTATTTCAGTTGGAAAAGCAGAATTGTTGGTTTCCATGGTCGAAGCAATAGTCGAGCCTAAGTTTGAAACAATGATCAGGTCAGTATACAAAAAATAGTATTTTATTGTATTACCATAATATATGCATTGAGTTTACAGAATTCTTACGAATACGATACATGTGTTTTGCCTTTCGTTTGTTGTAAAGGATACGACGCCTTTCTTGCCACCTTTGCCTTTGGACTATGATGGACAATTGTATCAAAGGTGAGTGTTTCAATAGATGTGATTTTTTTTTTTTTTTTTTGCATTTGTAGTAATACTGTACCTTCTTTTCTAGTAACACAATCTGCTTCAATGACATCAAAATTTGAAGTGGAGCAAGAGCCAGCTGGAATTTGAAGTCCTTTAAATCATTGATAGGTATGATTTTGGTATCTTTCTTCATTATCTTCCCAGTTTCCATCCTTACGGATGTTTAAATGTGTACTGTGCTTACGTGCTATCTGGGATTTACCTTCTTTAATGGATTTAACCATTTATCTATGTTCATGGTACCCATGAGATGAAATGAAAACAATTAGAATTAGTATTCAACTAAACTGCAATGGAAGTAAAAAGATCACACATGAGAAAAAGTTACATCTGGGTGTTTCTTTAAATTATTTTATTGAGATATTGAATGATGAATTCTGAACTATGGGTGTCAATCTAATTATTCGTTATCAATTGGTTCATTGCTTATGTATAGGGCTGTTATGGTAACGGTTACCGTTACCATTATACAAATACCGTTACCGTACCGTTTTGTTCGGTAAAACAAAAAATGCATACCGTTACCGTTACCGATACGTCGGTAACCGTTTTATCGGTATACCGATATGTCGGTAACCGTTTTGTCGGTAACGGTAAATTACCGTTTTTAAAGGATACAGTTCAACCTGCAGCTATTACATTTTTATCTAACATACATGCTATGATGCTAATATAATATAGTTTCAGCAGTTTTAGCTCTCACTGACAGATAAACAAAGTCATAAACATATACATTTTTAGTTAATATCATCAACATATGTTTTAAAATCATCGGCATAAATACTAATAAAACTTTCAATTTAAATCTAAAGAGTCACAGCAACAACTCAACAATCATTACAGTCATATAAGAGTTTCATCACAGCAGAGCATAAATATTATAGTGCACAAATATTAGCATAAATATTACAGTGCATAAATAATAGATAGCAACAACTCATTACAGTCAGACTGTTCTATTGCATAAATATTAGTCTTATGGCCACCAATTCTCATTTGCTTACTGTTTTGTTTCAGCTTGGAAGGGCGGACATCAATCAAGTGAAGTTGAGGAAGACGGTCGATCGGAAGGTGTAGCTTTCTCGTTCACGCCTGGAAAGACAAATATGTGAACATAGGAGAATTCAATATGAAGCAGAACAGTACACTAAGCAGAACATGAATACATAAAAACATATAAAATGCTCTCTGTTAACACCACAAATATTAATTTGTTGCAATTCATGTATATTGTGGAATCCCAAGTTTTCTTTTTTCAACAATCAGCATCTTTATAGACCATCAGGTCCATCACTTATTAAGCTTATGGGTACTCACTCTACAGGAATTCCCCCCCCCCCCCCCCCCCCCACATGTTATATATTTTTAATTTAAATATCATATAGCAAACATATATACAAAAAGATTGATAAAACTCCTAAAAGTTTCACTCTACAGAAAAAAAAAGGCACTATGTGGCAATGTGATGTTTGTGAAGATTAACAGTCCATTGCAGTTGCTTTTATACAGTGGAAGTTTGTGAAGACTTACCATATATGCCACTAATATTCATATTTGAATCATGTATAATCCTTTGCATAAAAAAATGTAAACTAAAACAAACTTATATGGCAATGTGATGTTTGTGAAGACTTACCATATTTGCTACTAATATTCATATTTGAATCATGTATAAGCCTTTGCATAAAAAAATGTAAACAAAAACAAACTTAATAATTGCTTACTTGATTCAAATTCTTCAAGTTCCTTGTAGGAAGAGACATCATCTTCGCTCGGCTCCTTGTAGAAATTGAATTCATCCCCCCTAAGCCAATCATTTGTACAAACCAATGCCTCAACCATTTTTGGAGTCAATGAAGCTCTAAACGGATCGACGATTCTCCTTCCCAAACTAAAAGCATTCTCACTTGCCACCGTTGAAATTGGAATTGAAAATAAATCTTTAGCAACTAACGAAAGAGTTGGATACCATGTTTGATTCACCTTCCACCAATTCAAAAGATCAAAGGATTCACCATCAAGTTTCTCACAAGGATCCGAAAAGTATTTGTCCACTTCATTGTTAATTTCACTAACTTCCAATTGTTCTCTCTTTCTCTTGAGTCTCATCTCAACTTGAGAAAGTCCACTTGATTGAGAACTAACATTTACATTGTCCCTAGAGGTAGTTTCTTTTGTGGTAGATAATCGTGCTTGCTCGTTAACCCCTTTATATTCATTATATAACTTTAAAACACATTCTTTTATTTCATGGACAATGTTTTTAATCGAATAGCTATCTTTTCCCATATCTTCGAATGAAATTTGTAGCAACTCAAGTTTATATTTTGGATTGAGAACATGAGCTACATATATCATCTTGTTTACGCTTTCGAAATTTCCCCAATATTTATCCCACTTGGCTTTCATAGATTTTCCAACATTTTGCAAAATCGAATTGCCATCGTCATTGATTTTCATTTCAATATCAATAAGTAAGTCTGACACAACCACAAACATTAAAGGAGACGTGCAAGATTTAGTTGCACTTAGTGATAAAGTGGCATGATAAAAAATTTCTAAAAAATGAACAAACGCCTTAGACTTCTCCCAATCATCATCATTTGGTGGTCCAACTCTTTTTAATCCATCTTTATCTTTTTCATTAAAATAACTTACAAAAGGAGCACATTCGTCGGCCATTCTATCAAACACCTTTTTATATTTTCCGGAACATTCAAGCATTTTATAAGTTGAATTACATCTAGTTGGAACGTCCATAGGTATGTTTGACATTTGATCCATTTTGAACATGATAGCATATACCCTAAACTTGTCTAATCTTGAGGGAGATGAATGAATAAACTTGACGCAATTCCTTATGCATTCAATTGAGCTATATAGATCTTTCAAACCATCCTTAACAATCAAGTTAATTATGTGACATGCACACCTCATATGTAAGTATTCACCGTTAAATAATAAAGTATTCATATCACGTAATCTCCTTTTCATGTATTCAATAGCTCCATCATTCGCGGATGCATTATCAACCGTAATACTAAAGATTTTTTCAATCTCCCAACTTCTCAAGCACATCTCCAAACACCTTCCTATATCATCACCTTTATGGCTCGTTATTTTTGTAAAATTAATTATTCTTTTATGCAACTTCCATTCACTATCCATGAAATGAGCGGTGACAACCATATAATTTATGTTTTGAACGGATGTCCAAGTGTCTGTAGTGATGCTCACTCTTTTTTTCCCTATCACGCTCATTATTATGCCCTTTTCTAAAGTAAACATTTCCCATACTAAACCCGCAATTTTTTGTCTAGTAGGTATGAAAAAACGAGGACACAACTCCTTTAATAATTCTTTGAACCCCTTACCCGCGACCACTCTAAAAGGCATTTCATCCATTATAATATACCTAATTAATTTCTCCTCACATTTTTTCTGATTAAAAGTATGTGGCACTAAAGTCCCCCCCGCACCGTGATCTAATGAAAGAGTAGGCTGACCTTTTGCACAAGTATTTCTTCCATAAGCGGGACATTTTTGGCATTGTTTTGACAAATGATTACCAAGTCCGGTTATTCCATACGCTTTGCTGTCCGCTTTTACTTCTTTTTTGCATGTTCTACAAACGCCAACATAGTACTCTTTACCTTTTGCATCTTTTCTTAACTCTTTGTCAGCATAATCCCATACCCAAGAAGTTTTTTTCTTACCTAAGTTAAATAAAATATAAATAATGACACATATGCTTAAATGATAAATTTATTATTGTTCATGAAGCAATAATATAAAAAATTATTATTTGAAAAAAAATCACCTGCTGCAAAAACGATAGTGCTAGATGCATTAGTTTGATTTGTAGGTATAGATCTCGATGCATGTTCATCTACACCCTCAACATTGTCGCCTACTAGACTTGACTGCGTTGATGTCATCTCTTTTTTCAAATTTAGCTATAACAAAAGTAATCACCCAACCTGAGATTGATCAAATTAGGTATTGAGTACTTGAGAACGTGCACTGGACGTGTGTTTAAAGAATACCTCATGAACAAAGCAAATAAGTAAACTGGAATGATCAAATATTTACCCATAATTTTATATGTATTTAAACTAGAATGAGCAAAGCAAATATTTAAACTGGAATGAGTAAAGCAAATTTCACACAAAATAACTTAAAATTATTCAAAAATAGAAATAAAGGGTACATTTGACTTGCAACTTCATGCCACTTATCTATATAAAAGTGATGGCACTTTCAGAACTTCATTGTCAGAACAAAGTATTGTTACTTCATTCCAACTATTGATAAAAATAAATAACGTTTCTCACAAACAAACATGAAATGCAAACAAATCTAGTCATACAATTTAATGATAGCAAAATCTAGTAAATTATTTACATTATATACACTATCTCACTAATTTCTCAGTGCTGCCACACTAAAAGGGAAAATATAGAGTCAATCAGCACACTGGTCACCTAAATTTGTTTGTAAAAGCTTGAGTTTGAGATGAAAATATTCATCGTGGATCAGAAAAAAATAAATAACAAGTAACAGCTTTATATAATTACAGTCTTTCATTAAAATATCAAATTTTTATAATAACCTTATTATTGCCAAACACCTTGTTCAAAATGTAAGGCAAGGTTACATGTAACAAAACATACATATACTACATGCTTCTGTTCAACTGAAATTTGCACATCATTAAAGACTTAAAGTTAATGCCCCTTTTTCCAATTACATGTATGCAGTTAATGCTCCTTAATTAGTTACATGCATATAGTTAATATACGTTCCTTTTTCCAATTACAGGCAAGGTTACATGTAACGTAAGGCAAGGTTACCTTGTTCAAAATGTACGCCCCTTTTTCCAATTACATGCATATAGTTAATGCCAGAAGATGATGTTATGTACATCATTAAATGCTTAAAGTTAACCATACGTTCATAATTTGACTTATTCAAAATATAAACAATATCTTTTACTAAAACATTCAAATTGGTGAAGAAAGAAACCGCAGTTTGTCAAGAAACAGTTGTTTAACGGTTTCCAAAAATAACTTGTTTAAACCGCAGTTAGTTAAGAAAGTAAGAAACAGCTATGACCGAAATGTATGGGGAAAACCCACAAATAACGTTTGTTATGAAGGATCACTGTGCTAAAACAGTTAAAATACGACTAATACTATCCTGTATATCCGCTAATTTCAAATTCATGCATAAAAATAGATCACCGAAAGAAGGTTTGATGATACGACTAAAACCTACATAAACCGTGAACAAGTACAAAAGGAATTAAACAATTTTGCTATATTAGAAAAAAAAATTACCGCAGCTCTGTTCAAGCTTGAGATCTAGAGATCTGGACCTAGTTAATCAGTTGCACTTGCTCTCTTGAGTCCCAAAAAGAAAGGGAAACGAGAAGGAGAAGGAGAAGATTCGAGATCTACCGTGAGGAAAGTATTTTGGAAGAAGTAAAAGGGAAAAGTAAAAATGACGGCACTGTTACTCTGCGTGTTTTCTTTGGTACAAATTAATAACCCTAATGAACTAACACGGTAAGATAGAAATCCAACGTCCAAAAATTGTAAACTCATAAACTGTGTACTATATCGGTAATTTACCGATACCGACGGTATAGAAAAAAATTTACCGAACATTTACCGTGTAAATCGGTAAAAATACCGTTACCGTACCGATTTAAATCGGTATACCGTTTTTTTTGTAATCGGTAACCGATTTGTCGGTAACGGTACGGTAATGGTAAATTTACCGTTACCATAACAGCCCTACTTATGTACATGATATTTTATTAAGAAAATATTTTAAATGTTTAGTATTACAGTTACAACATATATTCAATACATGATTAATTGATATCGATAGATATTATATACGCATGCCTTTTGTAGAGGTTTAGATCCTTCTTCCAATGGTAATGCCGTTTGTAGAGGTTTTAGATCCTTATTCCAATGGTAATGCAGATGGAGATGAGATATATATTCTGAAAATCCACAAGGGAAAAAAAATGTTTTTTGTTTACATTATTGTAGAAAAAATAGTAATATGATCTATCATTCATCTAAAAAATAAACTGAAGTAGCTAATTTATAAAATACATACTTTATTGTCCTGCAAATTAAATGTGAGTGTAAAATCCAAATACTAAAAGAAACTATCCAAGTTACTTAAGCAAGTGGATTATGATGCTATACCATGACGGTAACTATGTGAGATGGATGAGATTTCATACTTACCGAAGAGCAACAGTTCCAGGCCTGTAAAGATGGGCTTCGTCACTCCACCAGTAGTTGGTGCTGACTTGCGAGCAGCCTATAAATTCCATGTATATCAAAAAATTAATTGTTACAGTTGATTGATGCATCAAAGGCAACCAGAAAGCAGCTGATAAGGAATTCCATTCAGTGTACACAGGAAATGAAAAAATAATATGAAAGTGAAGTGAGTGATCATCAAAGTAATGACAGTTTATGGTATGCAGAACAATGATGAATTATGTGTTTTTTTGGCTTAATTTAGTTAAGAAGTTTTGATCCAGTCAGCTTATGTGGTTGCGAAATCATGTCAAACTGTTTTTAATCAATTTATTGCAAACAGAAATTTAAACACAAATAAGCCTTATCGAAGTTTTTTTGATATTGGTAGATCTAGTTGATAACTAAGATATAAACATACCTTCTGTAGAGGTTTAGATCCTTTTTTCCAATGGTAAAGCAGAGAGAGATGAGATATATAATCTGAGGACCCAAAAAAGGTGAAACAAAAAAAGTTTTTTTGTTTAGATTACTGTAGAATAATTAGTATTATGATCTAGCATTCATTTAGAAAATAATATGAAGTAGATAATTTGAATAATGCGTACTTTATTGTATTTACAAAAAAGAAAAATAATCTTGATAATTAAAGTATAATAAGAAAGGAAAACTGAAGTATGTGCTTACTGTTTCAATTATCGGTATAGATGAAGGATAGATATAATAGAATTTTGTATGAAATAAGATTAAGGCTTTCCTTGATATATTCTGGGAGAAGATAAATTTCTTTTTAAAATTGTATGTTTGGTGGTAAAGTAGTCCAAAAAATAGACCAAGTCAGAAATTTATAGTAACAATATGATATTAATATGATATTTAAATTTCTCCCCTAAAGAATATGACTACTAAGATATCTCTGTTATTTGACTTATCATACAGTGAATCAAAAAAATTGTCATTTTTAATTTGTTCTTTTGATTTCATATTAGTACAAATTCATTTTCTAATAGTATGTTTTTTATTGATTCAAATTATTCTCATATAATTCTCAAGTCTGTTAAATATAGGATAATATACACGGATTAAACAAAATTGATAAAATTATTTTGATACTAATGATCTCACAAGACATGCTTTCAGCGATTTAAATATTTTTGTCATTATTAAGTTTCGACCATTTTACCACAACACCACTTGTGTTGGCTGCAAAGAAATTTACTCTCTTTTTTGGTAACCCCCCAAGGTGTTGCTTGTAAATTTTAGAATCACACAACATATACACTTGGATTTGTTTCAAAAATTATGAAGTTGGTGTCTTGATTGTGATTTTCAGATCAGTATCAATTGTTTCAATGATTTTCAGATGAGAACCTTTACATCCCATTTGCATGTACAACAAACATTATCATAGCCTTTAAACTCGAACTCTCAAATGTTTATATCTTCGCCTGACTGGACGAAATAATTTTGTGAACTCAATTGAAAACCAAACATGAAATGCAACTACTTATGCTGCAAAAACTAAGGTGGTGTTATCTTGTGATGTCAAATATAAGGCTGCAGTAGGAATAGCAATTGACAGATATTTGCAAGCCAAGAATCGTTTACTCATTTTGGTATTTTCATTCTTAAGTCATCCATTAGTTTGTTCAACAAATATTCTCAAAATTTCTGATTCCCATCAGTCTCTCATTTAAGTTCAGTAGAACTTGTTTTACATGTTACATTCACTTGTTTAGTGCCAGAGATATTTTACTATCCACTATACATATATGTGGCCTTACAATAATTCAGTGTAATATGCAGGGTTTCAATGGAACACGTACGGAATATGTAGAATCTTCTAGGAGTGGTGATGCCCCAATAAAAGGAATGGAGCTGAATAATCTTTTCTTTTTCCGTTATATCTTAGTTGCTAAACAATAATCTTTCCTTTTTCCATGGTTAATTTTTTAAATATTTTTCTATATATCGAATTGTAGAGAATTCAATATGTGTCTGGCTGCTGAAAATGGTATGTTTGTGCGCCTGACTAATGGCGAGTGGTTGACTACAATGCCAAAATATCTAAACATGGACTGGGTTGGCAAAGTTAAGGTATTTAATATTAGATTACATGAATTAACAACTTTTTCTATTGGCCTTTAGTGCTAAATTTAAACGTCTAACATGTATCTAGTACTTTAGCGAGAGGACTGCAAGGTCTCATTTTGAGAATTGCGAGACATTAACTTGTTTGGAATTGCAAATACTGTGGTACCTGTTTATTTTAATATCACACAATATACAATATTGAATGCACATCAAATATCTCATTTCTTTTCAACAAATCCACAGATGTGGAAATTGGAAGACTTCAGCATAGAAAATGCTGCAACATTTGTGTACTGCTCAATATCTAATGATGCAGTAAATGTTATTTAGTGGAGACATTCAGTCGAGATTCGTTCTGTCGGAGTAACAAAGGTATGATTCGGTTGCTTCCGTCCCATCAAATACCATTAGGCTTAGGAAAAGCTTTGTTGATGATCTGACTGAATATAATGATATTTGATATTAATCTTATCTTAAGCATTCCGAATTTAATTTTTATGTGTAGGATGCTGCAATTGACAGAATATTGGGTATGATAGTTCGTAGCAAAAGCTTGGTGAATCCCATAGACTATGTTCTCTGCCTTGAACACTTTCTTGAAAAGGTAAAAACTGTGAGCACACATATATGCAAGCAGCAAGCGTATACATTCCACATTTCATGATGCTAGCACTATTTAGTATATCAATACTAATGAATAAGTGGGACTTATAAGAAGGTGTCATCACAAATCGAATGTTGAAAATTTCGTTAGTGATTTGTAATGTTTTCTTTTTACACTTGAAAGTAGATCCTAATATATTATTATAATTTTAAGGAGAAATAGCACCAATACTCTAATTTGGGTACCAAATGGTTTTTTAGTTGCAATTCAAACAGATGTTCAAAATAACAGAGGATAAGATTTAAAGATCTAATATATCAAATAAATAGTACCATCAACAAATAAGTTGTTATAACAAACGAAATCACTAAAGTGCCCTAAAATAAAGACTTAAGTTACCAAAAAACATATTCTCAAATACACTAAAAAAATACTAAAAAATCGTTTTTTATTCTAGGCCGTTGCAGTTTCTCTTGTGGGCAGTCGTTTCCTTGTCCAAATTCTCTTCTTCCAGCGTTCTTTTTGATTTGGGTGGTTGATATTTGACCTCCTGAAATGAGTAGAAATGTATTAAGTTATCATCAAGGATTTACAACAGTACTTAATTTATAGTGCAGTTTTACCTTTTTCTTTTCTTCTGTGGTGCTCAAATTTTTTGGATCTATGCAAACTCTTTGAATTTTATTTGCTGTAAATTTCCTCTTTTCCGGGTTATTTATGTAGTACTCTGTCTTTTTTACTTGGAAGACTATTTTTGTCCCAACCAACTCATCGAATATAAAAGCAATCCTTTCTTTTCCATTTTCCTATTTTTTTTTACAGTTGCAAGTTAATTTAAAAGAAATTTAAAAAAAAATTATACGAAAGTTGTGATATACAGAAAATAACCTGTGCTTCGAGTTCAGTAAACTCTTTCACTGTATATTTTAATAAATGTTCAGCTTCCATGTCAAAAGCGACCAAATCCACAAATCCAGAATCATCCTCGATTAGCATACTAAGTTTGTATCTAAAAGCAATATCAAAGGTTAGTCGTATATCACATTTGTAAATAATGACCAACTTTATTATTATTTTTACCGTAGAATTGGGTATGTAACTTTAGTTTCACACTTGCTGCAGTAGAATGCTTCATCAGTCTTGGCCACAATCTTTTTGCATTTTGGGCAAGATATATAACTCCAACTATATCGATCATAAATTTGCAATATGCTGGCGTGACAATTGAACTTAATTCCCTATATATTGAAAACAAATCATTATATTTGATTATGGTACGTTAAAATAAAATGGAATGACTGATAAAAAGTAGCCATTATATTTGAATATATGAATGAAGTATTGCTTATGTCAGATGAGCTTATTCTGAATACAAATTTGTATATGAAGGTGGACAAAAGAGCAGTTTTGAAGCATTCTGGTTGGCCTGAACTCAAGGCAGATATTATGCACGGAGCATCATTTGATCATTGTGATTTAAAAATGCTTGAAACTGGAGCACTAAAATTTCATAGTGACAGGAAGAATATGCAAGTCAATTTGACACAATTATTTTGGTTGCAGCCATAGTGACAGGAAGAATATGCAAGTCAATTTGACATAATTATTTTGGTTGCAGCCATAGTGACAGGAAGAAGAAGCTTGAAAATGAAGTTATCTCCAAGGTATAACTAAATTACAGTTTTATTAAAGGTTAAATTTATTCATTGGCTTGCTTAATCTGGAAAAATAATATGAAAAATTAGGCAGCAGATAAAAGTAGGCTGTTACTACGTTCTCTGGATTTTTCATTTTGAGGCATAGTTCCTCCAATGTCTTTTCTTCCACAATAGCATCCATAGTACCATCCTTTTTGTCAATGATTTGTACTGTTGACTCTTCTTCAGCTGTCTCTTCGCTAAGATATTAAAAAAGTGTAAACTAAAATATGTATATAGGATAAGGATAATGAAACTAAACATTTTATCGATAAAACATACCTTCTTAACATGATTGAAACTTCCGGTACTTCCAAATTGACATACACTTTTGTAGCATTCGTTGATTGCAAGAAATATACACCTGTTTATAGAAAAGAATCTATTAAATAATGCATTAAATAATATATGATGAAATAATTTCACTTTTACCTCCATAAATCCTTACTGCAGTTGAAGTAACTATTATGACGATAGTTCCTTTAACTTTTGATATAGCTTCTTCATTGCATTGTTTAGCTAAATCACCCCATAAGGTAATACGGACTTTGTTGCCGCTGTAGAGCAAAAAAATTATAGCAACGTTTCTGCATAATCTTATTGATGATAATGTAAAATATAAATCAATACTTGGCATTTGCGATAGTAATGTCTCTCTTCCAACTTTTGCTTTTTGGTTCATCAAACTTGGTTTTTTCTTCAATATTCGACATTGAATATTGCTTGCCAATCACATCTGCAAAGATATTAATACATTGCTAACTAAATGTGATTCTATTAATTCATTATATTTGTGTAATAATCACATATGCAATGATATTCGTTAAAAAAATAATATAAATTTACCTAATAAGCATGTATCATTTCCATATCGAGATTCTATTTCGTCCAATGGAAAAAAATCAAATTTGTACTTCAGAATATTTATTTCATCCCCGAGCAGTTTTATTATGCCTGTGTTAGGACGAAATTCAATCTTGTATGGCTTTTCCACAACCTGATAAGTTTTCTTTTGGTTCTTGACGTTGAAGTTGCTTATTTCAAATATCAATCCTTCCATAATTTTGGACTGAAACTTGCCGATTAGAAATTTAGGAACGACTGCCACCAGTTGGTCTCCCTAATAAACAAAAATCAGTGGACTTTAATTTGTTCATAATATAGAATAGATGTGTAATATTTTAATACTTACCTTTTCATCTATTAGCAACATGTTGATTTCGAAGATTTCATTGTTCTTCAAATTAATGGACTTCCATATTCTGGAAACCCTCACCTTGATTTTGCAGTCTTTTGTATGTAGGTCTAGCGATTGTAAAGTACAATAGTTGGATTTCATCATTTTTGCTACCTACAAGCAAAATTTTTTTTTTTCTGAATAATATAAATAGTAAATAAAAAAAACTGCAAATCTATTAAAAATAAGGAATTTATTTGAATAAGAAATTGAGATAACAGAGAATATCTAGGTTGAGCAATAGAAGAAGAAATAACTAAAATGTTTGAAGTTATCATTACTTGTATTATTGTGTATACAGCCACATTTAGATTAACAGACTGATGCACAATTTTGTATACTGTGCGTAGAAGGTTTTGATTTTTTCATGCATAAAATTTTGTAAATAACATTAAATTAAGAAACAGAGATAGAAAAATACCTGAATTGAGCAATAGTAATAAACGTGATCTGAACTTTATGCAATTGCTAATTGCTTACGGTGGTATATTTATATAGGAAAGATGATTAGGCTATGATACGTTTAAATGTAGATATTTGCATTAACTGAGGATAAGGGGGGAAGACTCTGTCATAAATATTTTAAGGTTCCTTTTGAATTAAAATGAAATTGAACAAGTTGAAATATTATGTGTTCCTTTTATTATTACTGCATATAATTGTATGACATGAAATCCTTTTATTTGTTTTGTGTGAATGTAGAAAGTTGTTTCTTATTATTGTTTTAGTTTTGTTCTTGGTTGCAGGTCGCTATTTCTCATTACTTGTGTGCAGAGCCACAAAAGCTGCCGAGTGGCAGGGTTTGGTTAAATCTTTTATAGTGCTGGAGGTTACAGAAATAAGCTGTAACGCTGAAGTTTATAATTGCAAATGAGGATGAGTAAAATAACAAAGAAGCTGAAGAGGAAGCTTGATCTGTCATGTGTATATTATTGCATACGTATGTTTTATTTTGTGTATATTAGTGATGTATTTTCTGTATGTCAATGCAACCTTGTTTGTTAAATATTATGTTGTTATCACGTGTTATATGCTGTCGTGGAATTTAATTTTTTTCAGACTTGATGATCTGGTCCTGTATTGTTTATATGATATGCTATTATTATGCAAAAAGAGTGAATAAAATATCTTAGAGACTTTTAAGGGGAGAAGAGGAAATTTAGAGAGTTAAGGAGAGAGCTTGAAAAGCTTCTGCTTTACTATTATTTAATAGATTAATAATTTTCTTGAAAACACATATTTTTGATCCGACCGTGAACTTCCCAAAATGTCCTTACGTGTGAATTTTTAAATATACAAAATCTTTATTAATAATTCTCTTGAAAACACATATTTTTGGTCCGACCGTGAACTTCCCAAAATGTCTTTACATGTGAGTTTTTAAATATACAAAATTATTATTTAACCTAATATCCCCAATAAATTAGGCATTTAATGTTACTTAAATTAGGATCTAATAAACATTTTCAACAAATTCAAATTGCCTCTTTAATATCGCTTCTCATTTTAGTTGTTATTTATTTTAGTTTATGCATTTCATTTGTTCTAATGCTACAAATTTCATTTGTTCTAATGCAATTAAAATTCTACATTCTAAAGTAGTTTTCTTAAAACCTTTATTATATGTATGCACGATTCTGTTATATGTATAAACATAATTGTGTTCAAAATTAGAATTAAGATCATTTATATTTGGCATATAGATCATCTACAAATTCAATTTATTCAGTTTTCTTAAAACCTTTATTACATGTACGCACGATACTGTTATATGTATAACCATAATTGTGTTTAAAATTAGAACTAAGATCATTTATATTTGGCATATAGATCATCTACTAATTCAATTTATTTTCCATATATAGAAATTAATATTGACGTGGATATATGGCAATTTGTTATATGGTTAAAAGCAAAGTTGGATTTATATTAATGACTTTTTTTTTGCAATATTTAGGTGCTAAGTTTAAAATAATTTCTTTGATATAGTTGCTATTTATTTTAGTTTAGGCATTTTCATTGGTTTTAATGCTATGAATTTCCATGCGTAATTTGTTGCATCTATTCAGGTTTATATTATGCAATTAAAATTTTACATTCCAAACAATTAGAACTAAGATCATTTATATTTGGCATATAGGTCATCTACTAATTCAATTTATTCAGTTTTCTTAAAATCTTTATTATATGTATGCACGATACTGTTATATGTATAAACATAATTGTGTTTAAAATTAGAACTAAGATCATTTATATTTGGCATATAGATCATCTACTAATTAAATTTATTTTACATATATAGAAATTAATATTGACGTGAATATATGGCAATTTCTTATATGGTTAGAAAACAAATTTGGCTTTATATTAGTGACATTTTTTTTTTTGCAATATTTAGGTGCTAAGTTTAGAAAAATTTCTTTGATATAGTTGCTATTTATTTTAGTTTAGGCATTTTCATTGGTTTTAATGCTACGAATTTCCATGCGTAATTTGTTGCATCTATTCAGGTTTATATTATGCAATTAAAATTTTACATTCCAAACAGTTAGAACTAAGATTATTTATATTTGGCATATAAGTCATCTACTAATTCAATTTATTCAGTTTTATTAAAATCTTTATTATATGCATGCACGATACTGTTATATGTATAAACATAATTGTGTTTAAAATTAGAACTAAGATCATTTATATTTGGCATATAGATCATCTACTAATTCAATTTATTTTCCATACATAAAAATTAATATTGACGTGAATATAGGGCAATTTCTTATATGGTAAGAAAGCAAATTTGGCTTTATATTAATGACATTTTTTTTTTTGCAATATTTAGTGCTAAGTTTAGAACAATTTCTTTGATATAGTTGCTATTTATTTTAGTTTAGGCATTTTCATTGGTTTTAATGCTACGAATTTCCATGCGTAATTTGCTGCATCCATTCAGGTTTATATTATGCAATTAAAATTTTACATTCCAAATAGTTTTCTTAAAACCTTTATTAGATGTATGTATGCACAATACTATTATATTTATATATACATATTTGTGTTTAAGATTATTTATATCTGGCATATCGATCTACTAATTCAATTTATTTTCTATATATAGAAATTAATATTGACGTGGATATATTGCAATTTCTTATCTGGTTAGGACGCAAATTTGGCACTATATCAATGACAGTTTTATTTTACAATATTTAGGTGTTAAGTTTAGGACAATTAGCACTATTTTAAACAAGTTTGATCCTAAAAACTAGCAATTCTATCTTACACCATGGCATATCCGCAATATTTTAAAATCTGCCAAAACTAATGCCGAAGAAAAAGTCAGTTGGAAGAAAATCTACATTTATTAATAATTATTTTATAAATACCCGAGAGGCCTGTTCCACCTAGATCTGTTCAACTATTCCACAATTTCAACATATAAAAATTTCAAGTTACTTATCCCTAAATGTACGCATTCTAGAAAAATCCATTGGTCCTATAAATACCACAAAGTTTGTTCACTCACTTTCATCACTCTTTCGTCTCAACATTTTCTACTACTCTACTACCAATCTCATTGCACTACTACTTCCTCACATTTGCATCAGGTTAGATTTATATATAATTTGCATTGGCGGATTTTCTATTACAATTTCTTATAGATTTTATGTACTGCTTACTAAAAAAGCAAGTTGTATGTTGGTTTTTTAAAACAAAAAAGCATATTTTCTAGAAAAATACAGTTATGTTTCACTTAATTATACTCTCGATGCTTGAATGTGTTTTAGATAGCAATATAACAACAAGAATGATTATGCTGAGTTAGAAGAATAGAAAGTCAGATTTGAAATCTAGACGAGGTTCGCGCGATAAATAGGTAGCGGGTAGCGGTTGTGATTTCAATTACTTGCGGTTTTCAAATCATGCTTTTTTTAATTTTATAATTCAAATTCCTATGATTTACAACTTTTGAGTTTCTATGCACAATATTCTTTTTGTTTATATGTTTGAACGTGCAAACCTTAGAAGCAAGGCTTGAGTACTCTTTTGTGAAATAGAAACATGAATGATAACAAAGAAGCCGTCTGCAGGCAAGATGCATACGGTGTGTAACCCAAAACGCAAGTATTATTCTCAGTAGATCTACACTGACTAATTGAGTTATTTTTAAAACAATCCAAATGCAACTATTATCTCTCCGCAAACCTGTGCTGAAATGAACAATTCAGCCTAATTATATCTTTCTAGGTAAAATCTACCATTTTGATGTCTAATCCTTGCATGTTGATGTGTTATTATGTAGATGTTTGGATTTTGATTTGTTAAAGGTTAATTTTCCATTAAACATTTTGTTGTATTTACACATGTGAGTGATGAGACCTCCTTTATTTCATGTATGTATAGCAGTTGGCATTAAAACTATCGCAGAAAATACAAATTGTTTCATATACCCTATTATTAAAACAAAAGTTTCTGCGTGGTTTTGTAGCTTCAGTGCGCCTATTTGTAATTTATAGACTTAGTATGGGTATTATGACATGTATGTACGCATTGGCATTAACTCATAACTTGGTATTCTTAGAATAAAATATGCACTAAGAGTTATTTTATCCTCCTATTTTTGTAGGTGGACAATATGAGACACTGCAACTTTGACTTCATGAACAATATGGCATACTACAACTTTGAGCTTATTCTGAAATGGCTGTTTGGTTTTATTCCCCCTCTCAAATACAGATGTGTGCATACTCCAGTATTTTTCAACATAATATCCTGAAACAAACTGTTTGTTATACAACAATTGATGTTCACCCTTGATCAAGTAAACAAAGTGGGTGTGCTGTCAAGGTTGAGACAGTAAGGAAATTACTAGCATATACATGTTTAACATAATAGACCTATGCATTCACTTCAAATGAAATGACAGTGTTTTTTTTTCAAATAACATGTCATGATAAATAATACAAGGACAAATTTTCAAAATAGGCAAATTTTTAAAACATATAGCACAAATAGGCCAGTTTAAAAAGTATTAACAGAAGTAGGCTAGTTTTTGCCACCTCAGCAATGAGGTGGCAAAGTTTTTTAAAAAATTAATCGGGGGCACACTTGTCAAGTGCCCCCCTAAAAATTATAATGGGCGCACTTCACAAGTGCGCCCATTATAATTTAGTCCCAAACCTTACGTCCTGCTATTCTCTGCTACTTCCAGTCATTCTGGCTTTTACTATTTCGGGAAAAAAGTACCAATCCGTACAATTCTTCCACTAGCTCCAAAAAATCCCTAAAATCTACAAAAATTATCAAAACAAACAAGGATTATTGATTGGGTTACTTCTATCAGCTATTGCACATCAATTTGAAGGTATTGATTTAGTTTAAACTCAAACCCTATCTCAAATTTTTATGTTTCTCAATTTCATTCAAACCCTAGGTTTATTTTTTTATGCTTTCTTATGTTACTAATATTTGTTTAACAATTAAGTAACCTTATGCCTTGCAAATTTTTTATTGTAGACTATGTCGGATTTCATTCCTATTATTTGCTATTTTGATGGGAAGTTGAACTTAAAAGAAAATAATACGCTGGTGTATGTTGGCGGCAAACAAAAAGGTTCAAAGTTCAAAAAAATTTGCTCTTATCATGAATTAAAGGAAACGGTGTATAGGGTTACAAAAATTGATTCACAAAAGTACGTTGTACGATTGGTAAGCAAGTGGGTAACGGATTCTGGATCTTCTGCTATTGATGTAAATGATGATGATGATGTCGATGCAATGTTTTCAGTTAGTATGAAAGTTATTGAGTTATTTGTAATAAAGGAGGAGCTGAGACATTATGAAGAGGCAATTGATACTAATTTAAAGCAATATTCTACTCAAATTATTGGAACAATTCCGAGTAGTGCTCATCAAAGCAATCCAAGTCCAATATTCCCTCCATTCATGAATACAAAGTAAGTTTGTAAATTTTGCATTTGAGTAGTTAAAATTCAGTGTTCTGATCTCATATTTTTTTTAACAGTTATACGGTGCATACGGGTGGTTCAAGCTCTAGACCGGCAAATGATGGCGTGGGTTGTAGCTCACCACGTATTGATAGTATGCAAATTGCATCAATGGATAATGATATGGTATGGATAGAAAATATGGAAGCTAACAATGATCCGCTTGAGTTTGGAATTGGCAATGCGAATGAACACGAAAATAACGAAGCATCGTTGATGCAGGAAGATGAAGATGGTAACAACGGAGAAATGGAATTTGAGATGCCTTTAACAGACGATTTATGTAGTGCACAAATTATGGTAGCATCATTGATTCAAAATGTAGCTCCTATTAGAGATGCATTTACTGTAGATTGTGGTGATTCGGGCTTTCATGTGGGAATGCAGTTTCAAACCAAGGAAGTGCTTATTCAACAGCTTAGCGATTGGTCAATAAGGAATTCTGTCTCTTTTAAACCTGTAAAATCCCGCAAAAAAGAATACACTGCAATTTGTAATGTCGATAACAATTGCAAGTGGAGAATACATGCTATTATTCCAAAAAAATCATTAACGGGAAGGTGGGAAATTAGAAAATATGAAGGCAATCACTCTTGTGTTAATCCGCTCATCAATTCTAACCACAAGCAAGCGACAAGTAGATTTGTTGCTAACAAAATACTTCCTTTTGTGAAGTCGGATTTGAATACCACTCCCTCTGCGATTCAAGTTTTAATGTCCGAAACTTTTTTCGTCAAAATAAGCTACTTCAAGGCGTATAGAGCATTGCGGAAAGCACTTGAGACGGTTTTTGGAGATTGGGAAATATCATATGCTGAGCTGCCACAATATTTGGCTACTATTAAAAAACATAATCCGGGAACCGTTTTTAAGATTGAAAACGAAAGAGTCACGAATGACAAAGTTCGTTTCAAAAGTGCATATTGGGCATTTGGTGCTTCTATTGATGGTTTTGCGCATTGTCGACCGTTAATTTGCATTGATGGCACACATCTATACGGCAAATACCAAGGTACGTTGCTAGTCGCGACTGGAGTTGATGCAAATGATGGTATATTTCCATTAACATATTCAATTGTAGACTCCGAATCAAAAGACAATTGGGAATGGTTTCTTAGATGCATGTACTATCTCATATATAGTGTTCGTAATAGATGTTTGACTTTTGTATCCGATCGAATGAAAGGCATTCCGGGAGCATTAGAAAATTGGCCTCAAGAGCACCATCACCGCTTTTGTGCTAGGCATCTCAAAGCAAACTTTCAAGTTGCCGGATTTACTCAAAAAAACTTGGTAGACTTATTCTATTCATGTGCTAGTGCTACCGATGAGTTGCAATACAAAGAGTTAAGAGGTCACTTGAGAACCATTTCGCCGGATGCGCATGGTTGGGTTGAAAAGAGCTTGCGGGGTGCGAAGGAAAATTGGGCTCTATGCAAGGATAACGGTGGACGATTTATGATGATGACAACAAATGTATCCGAAAGTTTTAATGGAGTTCTACGAGGTGCTCGTGCTTTGCCGGTCAAGTCTTTAGTATCACGAACATTTTACCGTTTAAACGATTATTTCATGAAACGTCGTTCCGACGCCGAAGGATTAGAAATGCAAATGACTCCAAAAGTTAAAACTCTTTTAGCTAAAAGAGCAAAACAAGCACGACATTGCGGAATTGTTAGATTCAATCAAAACGAATGGCAAGTGAATGATCAATTTGGAAAAGCATTTACCGTGACTTTACATGATAATGTGTGTACTTGCACTTGCAACATTCCGCTATTACAAAAATTGCCATGCTTGCATGTGATGGCCGCTTGTGCTCAAACCGTTGGAGGAGTGAATATATCGCACTATGAATTTTGTTCATTGTGGTTTTCTGTGGAAAGATATAAAGGAAGTTACACTCCAAGCTTCCATCCAATTCCCGATAGTAGATATTGGGATGCGTATCATGGTCCGACCATATTGTCTCCGCAAACAAAAAGAAAGACGGGACGTCTGCGTTCGACAAGAATTAAAGGCATGATGGATAAAATGGGAGGAAGTAAACAAAATACTTGCAGCAAATGTGGTCAAAAAGGACACAAAAGATCGACGTGTCCGTCCAAATGATATTTTGTAAGAGAATATTTTGAGATATGTCTTGATATTTTGTTTGAATGATTTGTAATGTAATGAATGATTTGTACTTTCAATTCGGTGAATGAATGATTTGCATTTCAATAGCGAATGTTTGCATTTTACAAGCTTATGAATTGTACTCGACTGTCTTTGATTCAAGTTTGCAAATAGAATGGTTCAGGCCGGGTAGCAGAATTTTGTTAGCAACTCTCGGGAAGGGCACACCTGCAAGGTGCGCCCTTGGCATTTTACAAGGGCGCGCTTGTCAAGCGCGCCCTTGAAATTTTGTAAGGGCGCGCTTGTCAAGCGCGCCCTCGTTGTTTCACAAGGGCGCGCCTACCAGGTGCGCCCTACCCGAGAAATTGCTGCTCCAAACTACAGCCCGTTTACCCCCTTCACCATCACTTTTTCCAGCCTCCCTTTTCCTCCAAAATCCCCAAAAACCTAAATTTCTAAGCTTTCAAATAATCGGATTCTCATACGAAATTACATCAAATTACCTCAACAATGGAAGGATCTTCATCATCTCATGTAGTTAGAGGTAGATTTTTAAACAATACTTGCTTATTTTTTGTTTGTGTTGCATACAATAGATTTGATTTGATCATTACTTGTTCAACAATGGAAGGATTTTCATACTTTTACTTCTTGTTTGTACATGAAAACCTAGCTAACTCGTAGTTCAACTATATGGTGAGTTATATCCTAGCAAATTCCTAATTCATATGATATAGTAAAAACACATTTTTTTCTATAAATTGTTAAAACTAGTTCATTAGACATAAGTGCGTTGCATCCGGTTTACTATTTGTTAAAACTTGTTCATTAAACACAAGTTTCTTGCATCTGGTTCACATTTTGTTCACTACTTGTTCACATTTTGTTCGCTACTTGTTCACAAGTGTCTTGAATTCGGTTCACTACTTGCTCACAAGTGTCTTGCATCTGGTTCACTACTTGCTCACAAGTGTCTTGCATCCGGTTCATTACTTGTCCACTACTTGTTCACTACATGCATCCATTTCACTACCTGTTTATTATTTGTTAAAACTTGTTCACATTTTGTTTTTGTAGAGTTGGCACCGGGTCCTGAGGATGCAAGTGTCTTGTATCTTCAAGATGAACATAGAAGCAACAATCCGGGCTTGATGAAGGTATTTCAAAATTTCTAATAAATGAACTCACTAGTTGTAACACCCCACCTCCGTTAAGGTCACTCACAAAGTGAATGCCTTAATTTTGGTGGAACATTTTAGTAAACAGAACAGAAACTTACAAGACAGATAAAACAGTACTTGAAATTTTTTAACTTTATTAAACGGAAACAGAAATCAATATGGTTACATCCTTTCAAATCTCAGAATACAAGTACAAAATATCAGTCTTGTACAACAGCCTTCAAAATGCATGGTTTAAAATCATAATCCCCACAGAAGAAGACAAGCCATACTTTAAGCACTTCAAGCAGAAGAAATCCGGATCTAGCTAGAGTATTCCCTCCTTAGAAAACCTGGGGGGGGGGGGGGGAAACGGAAGAAAAGAGGCGAAACAACAAGGGTCAGACATAAAGTCTGGCAAGTCCAGTGACTTTCAGCATATGAACAGATAATAATAATATGACATGAACATAAAAATGGATGAGAGATAACTGTAACAGGTGTAGCAGATATAACAGAAGAACAGAATGACATAAACTATTGCTTTACACTTCTCTGCACTAATACTAGTATAACAGAACTAGGTGCCACCCTAATGTCTAATCAGAAACGGGTACAGAATAATTTAACAGAAACAGATTGCTAATAATGGGCCTTTACTACCTGATCAGAGACAGACAGAAGCAGAAACGGATTAATCCTTATGGAAACAAAATGTAGAATTAGGTGTACACTAGTAATGGGCCTTTACCTCCCGAACAGACGGTACCACACAGAAACAGACAGGTGTTACCACCCAACAGAAACAGACGGTACCAACAGAAACAAACAGAACTAAGTGTACCCTAAAACCCTACCCCAAGCGATCGGCTCCCTAACACATAAATATCTTATGTCGGCCCCACAGTAGGGTGTATCACTCCCTAAAGCGACAACCAATTGGCACAGACCTATTTACAGATGTCACGACGTCTTACATCCTCAGAGGCAGACCGGGACCCATGCACGCACATGACCCGGTTGGAACGCACCATCAACACCCCTCGCCATTATCAGAATGAACCACTTATAATTAGTTCAGTAAGCGTGCCCGGACCCTACCTACTGTTGGGTCAAAGTTTTGATACCAGAAAGGGTTACTGACTAATATGGGTCCCAAACAACAGATGACACAAGTAATTCCCCTCCTAACCTTGTGTCCCCAGACTAACAGATTTCAGGTTAACTTGTTTACAAGTTCAGACATACAGAATTCAGATTTACTAGTTTACAGATTAAGTTAACAAGTTTTCAGACTAACAGATCAGATGTACAGATTTTTCAGATTTGTCTAACTTTGTATTGGGCCTACAGATTCATGGATGGGTTTTCTACACCTATTAATCCAGTTGGTTTAACCCTATTTCCCCCAATACGTTTTAGACGTCATTCTTATCTTAGATTTGCATTAATTAATTATTAATGCCCAGACCTCTCACATTAGGTCGCTAGCTTGTGGCTGCTGGATGTGCCGGGCGGTTCCGGGCAGACTTCTGCCACAAGCCAGATCTAACCTCGTGTCTTAAGCAGGTTATGACTAACTTCTCACATTAGAACCTATTGTTTGCGGCCACTGGATGTGCCGGGCGGTTCCGGGCAGAATTACGCCGCAAACTCATTCTAACCTCGAGTTAGCCATGTTTATCTTTGCGACCAATTAATTAATAATTTACCATTTATGCGCACGCCCAATATATATATATGCCAATTCAGATTATATCAATAACAGGATGATTATATCAACACAGCAGATAACAGATTTTAGCAGATAGCAGATTTTCCAGATTATATGACTTAACGGATTTAACAGATTTAGCAACTTAGCAGATTTTGGCATATAACAGGTTAGGCATCTCAACAGACAAATTTAACAGATTTGGCATTTCAATCTAATTAGCAGTCTAGGCAATATAACAAAACTAGAAAATTAGGCAACTTAACAAATCAGCAGGATAGGCATTTCAACAGATTAAGCGGATTAGCAGAGCAGATAACAGATTTAGCAGATTTGGCATTTTCAATAGACTCAGCAGATGACAGATAACAAATTAGGCATATCTACAAATTTAGTTTAGCAGATTTAGGCGATTCAATAAATTTAGCCTACACTTATATGCCAAATCATGGTCATAATTCATAATTCAACATAGGCTACAGATTTTTAGTTAAACATTGCATAGTACAGAAGAATCTCTAAAGACTCCAAATCATATGCCTGGACTCACATAAAACAAAGATTAAGTAGATGATCATGGGTAGACCTAACTCAATAAGTAGATGATCATGGGTAGACCTAACTCACATATGCCTGGACTCACATAAATCGCATTCAGTTCAGTTGTTGTAGTCATTCATAATATTGCTTTTTCTTCAAATTTCAGTTCTACTTAACTGTATATTCTGTAGCTTAATATCTGTTTAAATCATTTTATCTACTGATTGATAATGATGAAAATGGATTTTATTTCTCTTATTACTTCCACTTTTTGTATACAGTGTTAATTTAATATGCATAATATTGAATTACATGACAATATTTATATCTTAGTTTCTAAAAAAATAATCTGTTATATATTTATATGTATAAATGAACCTTAATAATATTATGAATTATATGTATAATGTTAATATAGTTTATTGTTTAATGTTTATATTTCTTTTACTAATGCAATATCATAACCCGTATTTACCAATGCGCTTATGTGAGTAAACTATTATCAGGTTGATAATTTTGTACGTGCAGTTATAGCATACGATGAGCTTCAATTATACCGTTGATTTTATACTATTATGTTTCAAATTGTATTTGTTATATGTGCGCATTGGAAGTAGCTTTACTTTTAAGAAATATAAGGAAATCAATTTAAAATCTTTAGCCAGATTACTCAAATTTGACAAGTAGCTTAGTTTGTTCCATTGATCCTAATAAATTAATTCACATAACATTAGCACTTGGACTTATCGATAATTTATAATAGGAAACAGTGTTGCAGATTCATCAAATTTGCATACATTACATTATCAATGTTTGGATCTTACAACATTTATGACTTGATTTAACTAAACAGGATTGGAAAAACTGAACACTAGAGGACTTTTGTATATTTACCCATACTCAACAATTGTTACGAGTATTTTTGATTCTAAAGTTTCTCAATATGATTGTGATGCCACATCTACTTTCAATTCTATCATTACATAAACATACAAAGACAACGACACAAATATAGAAAATCTATAAAACAATTGTGGAAACATGAATGTGTTCACATCTTTCTTCCATGTGTCAACCTGCAATTGGTGACTTTCTTTTTAAAATACAGATGTAGTTTTCACCTGAAATAAATTCCAATAATTATTTCCATTATCTCATTTTATCATTGGTTTTGTAGTTTTTTCTTCCACATAAAAGATTTATTCACTTATTGTTTTTAACAGACGAAAAAAGTGCTGCCAAATTTGAATAAAATATGCTTGCATCATATTTTTTAATGAAAATGTAAATGATCGATGCAGACATGTAGAACGAACGATATCGTAATACTGGTCAATGTGTTCTCTCCTTCGTTATCCTATGTTTTTCATGGTAAGCTATCCTAACGTATGAAAAATTCCTATGATTTGTGTGGTTACCAGCATATTCTAATGTAGATTAAATTTCAATCTTCCCTGAATATCGTGTAAATGATTGATTTACTATGTTTATTTTCATTTAAGGTTGCCTTATTTTGCTTATACAATATTTTAATTATCATTTGCAACAAATAGAAGCATTAAATGGTCATGATACTTGCATAAATTTGGGCAAAATTAATATTGATAAAGATCATGACAAAGATAACTATGTTAGCCAAATTACAAATTTTAATTTTCCTTCTCCCGATTTTAAACAGTTCGACAAATTTTCTTTTACATTCCTCATTAAATTGGGACATTTCCGTTAAATTCACGTCTAAATCCACTACATTGAGTATATAAAATAGGCTTAGTTTTGAATACTTAATTGGTATTAACTAAAGTAGGTGGGGTCAGACATTAATTGTTCTCAAATTGGTATAATGTTCAATGTTTGGAATGTTTTATTTCTCCTTCACTTTTGGATTTATTCACAGAATAATATATTAAATTTAATCTTTTAGCAAATTTTTCATCCATATTGACAACTTTGAAGGATAGGAGAAAATTAAGGATGAAAGTTGTTTAGTTAGGACTTACAAACACAACAAATGATTTTTTTTTTTTGAATTAATTTAACATGTACCTAAATGTAGACTTAGTTTTGTGATATTTTAAAATTGTTTATAATTACTTTTTGTATGCCATCTAATTCATTTTCTTAGCCTTTGTATAGGTTATATTTCGTTTATTTACTTATTGGATAAATTTCGACCTAACTTTGGTATTTGATTATTTGCTACGTAAACACAATGTTGCAAGTGTATTAAATTACCATTAAATGCACTTATATCTGAAATATGGAAGTTGAGTTATTGCTTAACATGTTAAGTAAGCACAGGCACTCATCTTCAATAAAAAATCCCAATTTTTGGTAATCTGTATGCTATTTTATATTTCAAAGTTGACATGAAAATTTCCACATTGTTACTTCTTCACTTAATTTACTATACTTTATTTTTCTTTTATTTTTAATATTTAATCATTACAATATTTTTTCTTAATAACATAAATTCTAATGCACAACAAAGTGGGCAAAAAATACTAGTACTTGATATGGTTTCAAAATTTACACACACTTGGTCCTGCTAAAATACATGATACGGTTTTGATACTTTCATGATACTACTTCGATCATGGATAAAATACTTCATATAGTTTCGAAAGTTTCGTGGCACAACTTGAGTATGGCTAAAATGTTTAATGTGGTTTTAAAAGTACTTAGAATATATGATTGCTTTGAAAATTCTATTTCAGTGGCAGCCTTGTGCTGTGATATATTTTAAACGCTCTACATTCTATGTTCGAGGTGTCATGTTTTAATCTGGCCTCTTTAGTCGATAGTCTCCCAAAGAAATTATTAAATGAATGATTAGAGGTGCTTAGCTTGATACGAATAGTCCATCTATTGGGGTTTTGGTATTTGGCATGGTATTCTTAAGGACCATATCGCCTATTTCTAATTTTCAATCAAGATTAATAAATTATATTATATGATCATTCAACAGATATCTAACCGTTCTCAATGCTACTTGGTCCCAAGTTGTAATACTCTTAAATTTTGGTAAACATTACTCATGAATTTAATTGGATAAATTAAATAGGGATAATATAGTAGGATGATGAGTTGAGATATGTAATTAATGGTTTGATCTTAGTAAATAATCAAGTTGAAATAATATAAGAGAAGTTTCATAGGAGGGTCAAGGTGGGAAACACAAGGTCTTTCATACATATATACATACATATAACCTGTTGAATTTTTTTGATTCAAATATTTTTTGAAGATGATGTAATCAACTAATTGATTCAATTAATTGATTGATTTGATTGACTAATTGATTGGTTGATTGATTGATTGGTTGGTTGATTGATTGATTTTATCACAGAGTGAAAGAAATGAAAGTTTATATTTTAGAGATAAATTGAAAGGGCAATTTGGATATCTGTCTAGGCCTTCTATTCTCTATATATGCAGTTTTATTGGTTAGATCAGATGAATCAACAAGAAACCATGTGAGAATATGTAGGAATTTGGGCTGAGGGAAGCTATTCTGATTTACTGTTGAAAGACTGTAACGGCCCACCCCGCACTAGCCGACATTTCCCAAGAAATGCACGGTACCGATGTCTAACCAGCACATGACGCTCGTCAAAGGAAAAGAAAAGGAAAGTAATATGGAACGATGAATCATCAAAGAACCTGTAGTATATCCCATAGCGCATGGAATAAAATATAATAGTAACATAACTTGACATAAAACAGGTGAGACAGTGCATAAGCTGAAAACTAAACCATCATAGCAGCGGAAATCCAAAATACAACTTATGTTCCACATCATCATTATTACAACTTTTAATACTGTCTCTAAAGCAAAGTAAGGAAAGGTACGCTACTAATGCCCAAAGTAGTGACCATAAGCGACACAGGGAGAATATATGGGATAATACGTGTAAGTCTCCTGCTCATCTCCGGACAGCTACTCGTGCACAACTAGCTAACATGTCTCTAGTCTTCCCGTTTAAGAGCCCCCAGAGTAATAAGAAGAGACATAAAACTTTGGGTCAGACAAAAGTATGGTATGAGCGATAAGCGGCAAAACAGAACAATAACAGGTATAACTAACTATACCTGAATCTGGACCTGCAACCAAAGAGTCAGAACAACAAGATGTACAATACTCTAAGGTAATACTAGCATATGGTGTAAGGATACAGGGAGAGGGTGTGCATGTCATAGTGATAGCAAACAATCAAGCATAACAACCATCCTCACATTTCTCACTCAGTGCGTAAAGCATACGATATCCACCGCTTTGATCACCAAATCCTTTGCTACGATCACTCTGCCTCATGGATTCATGACTACTCCACTGCACTGATCCATAGCCACAAGTCCTTTGCTATGTCCACTCTGCTCCATGGAGTCATAACGACTCCACTGCACTAGCTCATAGCCATGCTACGATCACTCTGCTCCATGGAGTAACGACTACTCTGATCCGTAGCCTAACATTCGTCTCTTGGTGGTGAATCAAAGTTATGAACGTCGATAACCCTTTAGCACACGTACCGCAGCAAGCCTAACAATGAAGTTAACTCGTTGGTTCCCAACTGGATCCTGAGTACAAACTTCCTATTTGGACTACCTTTGCATCTCGGGTTTTGGTCGTCATCCTGATTCGTAGCTCCTCTACTCGATATATGTGGTGTACCTTTTAGCGACCATACTTCAATTCGGGTATCTGGTTCGTGGATCTCCAACGGAGTCGTGATCTCAGCTCGTGGCCAAACACCCTGCTCAGTTCGTGATACACCTGTGGAGTCCACTCGTAATACTTGATCGGTTCGTGGAGTGGCGGCTTGTGGTCTCTACCCTAGTCCGATACGTGATAAGCATCTGGGTCGTGACGCTCCGCTACAGTTCGTGGTCCTTCCCTGGCCATTGGCTCGCGGTTCGCGGTTCACCCTCCTCCATCTGGTTTGTTTCGTGACTTGTAGGGTGGAGCACGAGTGTGGTTGGCTCGTGATACTTGATCGGTTCGTAATAGTCCTTCGCGATTGGGGGGTGCCTCATGAACGGGGTTATGACCAAATTCCTGCAACTTTTTCCAATGAGCTATTTACGCCATACGATGGCGTTTTCGACCATTCTAACTGTTCTAGTCAATCAAAAATCATTCCAAACAGTGATAGCAACATGTATAATCAACTATAAACACCAAACTACAATTATAACATGTAAAAATGGATCAAACATACCCAAAACCCATGTTTTCCCCTTAATCATGTTTAAGCAAATCTAACAGTAGGATTAGCAAAACATATCCAAGTTAACCCAAATTTCTAACAGAGGCCTGAAATAATATAAACATTTTTCTAGAATTTTATCATGTATAATTTCGCTAATTAACACTAATCACTCCTAATTAGCCGTAATTAGTGAAAAACAATGCAAATCACTCACCTTAGCCACAAACAAATTGTAGATCTGAAAATCTCTCTGAAATGGTGCTGTTTCCAATGCAGCACAGCAGCTCCAACTCTGATTTGATGCTAATCTCACTTGATTTGGCGTAGACTAAAGCTAACATGCGATTAGAGAGCGAATTAGGATGATATTAGAAGGTGGAGGCCATTGCTAGGGTTTCAAGGATGTAAATGGCGGTTGGAAAAATGAAATGAAATGATTTCCTAACTCATTTCAGCCTCCCCATAACCCTAATCCCGAAATGGGTTATAGGCCCATTAACTAATTACCCTATTAAGCCCACTTGAGTAGTTTTTCACCTTCCAAACCTTGTTTCAGCCACATCTTCGAAATGGTAAGTCCGTTTGGCTAAGTTGACCACTCTACGGAAAGGTAAACCATCATTCAAATCTAATGGAAGTGGTTTCAGGTCAAAACTCCTTACTAATCAAAAGTTATGGACGAAACAAGATTTGCCAGGGGCAAAATGGTCATTTAAAAATCAGCAAAATTCATGAACATGGGAAATGACCTCAATAGTCGTTCCCCAAAGTTACACGACCATACGACCTCGAATGAAAATAAAATAAATATTCTACGATCCTCCGATGCGTAGAATGCGGGTCGTTACATTCTCCCCTCCTTAAGAAATTTCGCCCCTGAAATTCCTTAACCAAGAAACAAACAATGGGTCCCGCATGCCTATCAATCATTCACAACAATCAAACATACATATCAAACATAACAAGTCTATCCTGGCATGCGGAAAAACTAAATAGCGATTCAAAATCTTACCAGGCAAAGAGTTCTGGATACGACTTCCTTATGCTCCCCTTTGTCTCCCAAGTACAGTCATTCTCATTCTCGCCCCACTGAACCTTGACTAGTTTCACCGCCTTCCTTCGAAGTTGCTTCGTATCGTACTCGACAATACGAATCGGCTTGCGGTTCCCAACCGTCTCGGGCTCTACTTCGATATCGTCTAACTAATCCGGTGAAATAGTCATATCTGGGTCGTGCAAGAACTTCCTCAACTGGGAAATATGAAATACGTCATGAACTCCCACCATCTTGTTAGGCAACTCAACTTTATATGCCAAATTCCCAACTTGCTCAAGAACTGGGAATAGACCAACAAATCTTGGTGCCAACTTTCCTCTCCTACAAATCGAATGACATTCTTTAATGGAGAGATCTTGATAAATACTAAGTCGCCAACGAAGAACTTCAAGTCCCTTCGTATCTTATCAGCATAACTCTTCTGCCTGTCTTGGGCAGCCTTCATTCACTGTTGAATATCATTGATCTTGCCTGAAGTTTCTCTTATCACATCTGTCCCAAGCATAAATTTCTCAGCGGTTTCTAACCAACATGACGGTGAGTTGCACGGTCTTCCGTACAAAGCTTCAAATGGAGCCATACCACTACTGGACTGATAAATACTATTATATGTAAACTCCACTAGATGCAAATGGTTATCCCATGATCCACCAAAACCCAATATGCAAACTCTCAAGGGATCTTCTAATATACGATTCAACCTCTCTGCTTGACCGTTAGTTTGAGGATGGTATGCGGTACTGAGATGTAATTCTGACCCTAAAGCCTCTTGTAAGCTCTTCCAAAACCCACTAGTAAACAACGGGTCTCGGTCACTCACAATACTTTTACGTACCCCATGAAATCTCACTACCCACTTCACATACAGCTCTGTAACTTAGCTGTCATTCTACTCGATTTGACTGGTACACTACAACAAAAAACACTTTTCGTAACAGGCAATATCTGTTGCAGTAGACCAATTGCAACAGGTATGCGCCTGTTGGTACAACCGAAGTTGCAAAAAGTCTGCAATGTTTTCTGCCTGTAGCAATAAAACGTTGCGGTATACTTTTTTGCAACTGGCTTTTGTTGTTGCAAAAGACCATTTTGCAACAGTATATGCCCGTTGCAATAGATTCATAAATCGATAAAAAAAATATAGCTTATAGATATTACATATTAAAAGTATTTGTTTTAGTAATAGCGTATATCACATAATGAAATAAACAAATAAAAATTTTATTTTAACAAAGTTAATAGTACAAACAATTACAATAAAAGTTTCTACAATTTTCATACACCATTCATGTGTAACAATTTCTTCTCTCACACAACATGTTTTTTTTCGAATGGAGTATTTTCTACTCATATTTCTACCCAATCATACATATACTATAATAAGAGAATAAACTTAGGCCATTGAGGGTCTTCTTTGAGTTGTTGCTTGCGCGCAAAAGAGTGCAACTTTTGCATATCTTAATACTTCTTTGGGGTATCCTTCTAGACTTGAATCCACTATCTCTTTCAACCTCCTTTCTTCGCGTAGTTGCCATGCCTTTGGAAAATGTAAATACATAAATACTCAGAGGCAAATGAATGAAACCATAAAAACAAAGGTTTAGTTGGAACAAGAATGACTTTACAAAGGCTTTATATCGTTGGTCCATATGTATAGATTTGGCATCAAGCAACCAACATTGAAAAAAAGGGAAAATGAATGAGTGTACTTAAATCATCGACACTAACAAATCTAATATCATGTTGTCATTAATAAGGGTAGTAAAATGATTGAAACTGCTTTGCTCCACAACATACCATTGTTTGACCTTCCAGATTGATTGCTGAACCACCAAGAATATCCTGAAGTGATTTCAATCAAGCAATTTATATATTAAGATGTACTGCATCACCTTTGTAGAGCACAAGGCTCCTGCTTAAGTATGGTTTGAATGGACAAGTCTACCTATTGACTTGCTAGCGTAATTAACTTTAAACTTCACTATTTCAAAAGATGAATACCTATTGAAATTTTGTATCTTATAGTATACATATAAAACTTGAATTTGCAACAAGAGAAAATAACTTACAAGGACTATCAATAACACCACTGGTTGAATCAGTATATTCAAATTCTACATCGTTGTCTTCTACGGAGGGTTGAGGAAGGAAGGAAACTTTTGAGTAAGCAGGCACCACAAATTGTTTCCCAACTTTAACCTAATACAAGGGAAACGTCAACTTAGAACAATATCGTTTGAAGTTCTGAGCATATGTCATAAAAGGGAGACATTTCACAGATAGAAAGGTAATAGCACAGACTGACTACTATAATGCGCAACCGCTGCAGATGGAAGGGCTGATAACATATAATGCGCAGAGGATTATAGTAGAAATCTAATATAGTTCAACATCACATTTAAGCATTTCGCTGATAAATCATAAATTTGTACTCACATAATTTTGTGTCATGGTAATGTACTCAAAACTTGCAGCAACAACGAACATTCACTAAATAATCTACTTATATCATAAGTTGGTGCATGAATATCTCTGAGTGCATTTTATATAGAAAATAACATAAACAAACAACAGGATATTGCCAAACAAAGAAAAACATGTGGGAAAAAGCAATGAGATAATGATAAATGGTCAAAGAGAACGCTGAAGACATAGGTTCTACATTATTTACTTAGTCAGAAGCTAACAAGTAAGTACATATTCAGTCTACTCAAAGAAACACAAATAGAAGTCTTAAAATCCAATAGTAACTGTTCCCACGATTCAAAACCTATAAATTGCTTTGTCTCTGTAACTAGGCCCAAGCCAAACATTCCACTCAAAATATGGCCTCTTGTAAACTATGGCATATTACCTTGTAAGACAAAATGACACCAGGTTCAAGAACCACCCCTATGCTTAAATGAATGTCATCACAGACTAATGCATAGCTTATTTTGCAATTATCTTCTACGGTAACATTATCCCATGTGTATGAGCCCTGTATGGTAACATTACGCCCAATAGTGCATCCTTGCCCAATCACTGAATTGAAAATACAACTGTTCTAACCAACAGATGTGCCATCACCAATAAATGAAAAAGGACAGATATGAGCAGAACTTGATTTGTTAACTTCTGAATAACAATGCACTTATGAGTTGTAAAAAAAGGAATAATCCTTTATGATAACTGTTAACACATCACATTGACAGACAAGAAGCGAACCAAGTATGTAAAACCATAAGAAAAGAAACAAACACAAGCACAAAATCTTGTGAGATTAGAAGGTAGCCTGATATCATTTAAAAAATATTGTGACAAACAAAATGACTTTTCTATAGACATCAACTGGCAATATGCCTGGAATGCTTATTTTATTATTCATTTACTACATTAATCTAGTGATGAATCTAGGACTAGATGAGTTCACTTAAACATCAACTGGCAATATTTACCTAGTATAAAGTATCGATAGACCGAGACCAATATAAATATAACATGTTTTATTTTCCTTAAAACCATAAAGATGTCGCAAAAACAAAAAAATAATCAAGACAAATGGCAAGACATCATATTGGCTTTGGACATAATTCCTTATATTTTGAAGAGGACAAACAAACATATGTCCATGAAGAGCACAGTAGTCTAAAATCAGAATTAGAGAAACAAATGGACATGAGATAGGCAGAACTTTAAACATATTCAAATGTCTAATATAGCCAATTAAACAATAAACAACTTGACGCGATACTTAACCATTTGGTTCAATGAAACATAGAGAAATAGCCAAATGGCAAAAAAAAAAAAATACAATAGGAAGCATACCTCTCAAGTTTCTCATCATTCAAGTTAATCACCAATGTGGCTTCCCAAGTCCACAACTAACATCAACTAGAATCTCCGGGGTCGCCATAATGGGTAACAGCCTGCACAATAGCCCTAGCTCTCTTCTGCATCATGAGCGTAGCATCTGTAAGCATAGCCACAACACCTGCAGCAAAATTTAGTGGTCAACGGAAGCATGAACAGCCATGTACACAAACGAATTCCATGTCAATCAAACATTAATTGGATATTCTAGTTCCATTTCTGAAAACTGTGTAAGTTCGCACTGAATCCATTTCTGAAGTTCTTATAAACGAAAACTGTGTAAGTTCGCACTGAATCCATTTATGAAGTTCTTATAAATGAAAACCGTGTAAGTTCGCATATGAATCAAACATTAAACGAATACCCAAATTCATATTCTAGTTCAATTTCTGAAAACCGTGTAAGTTCGCACCTGAATCCCACGTCAATCAAGCATTAATTGGATAGGAGACATCGATTACTTGTTGGAAAACTTGATTGATGATAACTGAAAACGAGTAGGAATTCGAAAGTCGAATTATGATTTTTGCTACCTGGGAAAGAGGGAGCAATGAGAAGCGAAAAGATTACCTGGGAAAACTAGGATGTAGGAGGCGGAGGAAAATTAGGGTTAAGTCGTAGGAGGAGTAGACTTTGAACAGGAAGATTAATTCAATTTTTTAAGTGAAAAGTGTGGAAATGGCGCTTGGGCGACTGGGAAAGGGATTGTCGGATTGGTTTAAGCGTTGATGTCCTGATAGAGATGCCATTTCCATCATCTATTTTGCTTAGGGTTTTGGAATTCAATTTTGGGATAAAGAAATCTGATGCATCCACATTTGGTTTCTGTCCTAATGTAAAGAAGCCCATAGAATTTCGCTCCGGTAGATTCATTTCCCTCCACACGGAAATTATTTCCCTCCACTCCATTATCAAACAGGTTAGTGGATAAACACAAATCATTGTTTATTATTGTTTTCAAATTATTGATTAATATTGTTTTTTAATTATTCATTATAAGTCACTATATAATAAATCGTTAAATTAAAGTTGCTAACCTATATTTATGAACTATTGTTTATGAGTTATCAATTATAATCTATTACTATATATTGGGTAAATATAATTATTTATACATTATTATTTGTAGTTATTAATTAAGTACCTAATTATCTATGATTACTTATGCAATATAATTAATTATTAAAAATAATTATAGATTATTAAAATATTACTTATTAATTAGCCAAAATGGTTATAAGTTATTAAAATACTACTTAATTTGATCTCAAATTTCAAACTCAGCCACAAACGATATTTTTCGTTCTTCGAACAGGACACGATGTCCAGTTAGAATACATATTTTAGTTTTTTGGATGAAAAAAAAATAAAGGTTGGAGCAAAAAAATTAAAAGTTTGAACCAAAAAAGTTATTGTATTTTTTCTACTTTTTACCAAACAAAGATATTATTCACTCAAATTTTAATACTAGTTTAATAATGTCAACAATTATTAGTAGAAACTAATTAATTATTATTTATCCATTTACCGTACATTATTAACATAAATATTTCACATTTCAAATTGATTAGTAATTATTATTCTCTAATTATTATTATTATTATTATTATTATTATTATTTTACTATCATTAGTTCATTACAATCATTTATATTTATCTGTTTTCATAACTTTTTAATTAATTGGTCATTATTATTATTTATTATTTATTATTTATTGCTTATTTATTATTTATTGTTTATTAATTAATTATTTCAAGTGGTGAAAAAACTTGCTAAAGATAATTTTTTGCAACAGGTTTGGAAGCGCAATTACAAATTATATATATATATGTGTGTGTGTGTATATATATATGTATATGAATATATATTAACTATTATGCTTATACATCTTATATTATAACCGAATATTACTTGGAAAAATTTAATTTTTATAAGTGCGTTTTTTGCAAGTGGCTTTACCTGTTGCAAAAAAATTATAGTTATCGCAACTGGTGAAAACGGTTGCTAAATATATATTTTTTGCAACTGGTTTGAAAGTGTAGTGGCAAATAATATGTCTATTGCAACAGGAATGAAAGAGAAGTTGCTAAAAGTATGTTTTCGCAACAGGCATGAAAGCGCTGTTGCGAAAAATATACTTTTCGCAACAGGAAGGAAAAGCATGTTGTTAAATCTTATCTGTTGCAACAGCTACAAAAGGTTTTTTGCTAAATATCATTTACTGCAATTGACATTTGAGGCCTATTGCAAATAGCTACTTGCAATAGGGTATTCTTGTTATAGTGGTATGAACCTTGCACCTTTAGTCAATCAATCCACAATCACCCAAATACTATCATGACCTGATCTAGTCCTTGGTAAACCATCAATGAAATCCATTGAGACTTGTTCTCACTTTTGTTTCCACTTCCATTCGGGAATTTCCAATGGTTGCAACAAACCACTAGGCTTCTTTTGCTCGGCTTTAACTAGCTGGCAATTAATGCATTTGGATATAAATTTCTCAACGTCTCTTTTCATCCCTTCCCAGTAGTGGGTCTGCTTCATGTCTCGATACATCTTGTTACCACCGGGATGTATAGTCAGTTTCGAGTGATGACATTCTTTAAGCACTTCATCTCTCAATCCATTGACACTGGGTACAACTAGTCTCCCATCCGTTTGAAGCCATCCTTCTCGATCAAGCCCATACTTGTCCATCTCCTCATCGATACCCATCTCTAACTTGGAGATGACTTCCAATAAATTAGGATCGTCCCCCTATTGGAACCAATCCGCTCAAACAAAGTCGGTCTGATCGTCAAACTTGATAACATTTCTAGGTCCAATTCACATTTAGATCTGAAGTCATATCCTGCGATATACTCCAATTGCTTCCATTTTAGAAACATATCCCCTAAACTGGCATGTCTCCTACTCAAGGCATCGACTACCGCATGGCCTTTCCCAAGCGTATATGCGATATCAAAATCATATGAAGTCAAGAATTCTAACCATCTCTGTTGACGGAGATTTAAATCTTTTTGGGAGAAAAGGTACTTTAATGACTTATGATCAGTAAACAACCCGAATCTTTCTCCCAAGATATAGTGCCTCCACATAATCAATGCGAACACAATTGCTGCCAATTCTAAATCATGGGTAGGATATCTCTTCTCATGCGGTTTCAGCTGTCGACTAGCATAAGCTACAACCCTACCTCCTTGCATCAATACAACACCTAGTCCGGTACCACAAGCATCCGTGTATACCGTCATCTCTTCATTCCCTTTAGGAATAACTAACACTGGTGCGCACGTCAACTTTTCTTTTAGACTCTTGAATGCATTTTCACACCTTTCGTCCCACACGAAAGCTTGATTCTTTTTGCTCAATTGAGTTAACGGTGCCACCATCTTGGAGAAGTCTTGGATAAACTTACGATAATATCCAGCTAACCCCAAGAAACTTCTTACGTCCGTTGCATTCTTAGGCATAAGCCAATCTTGCACCATAGTCACTTTAGCAGGATCCATGGCGATTCCATTCTCTGAAACAACATGACCCAAGAATCTCACTTCCTTCCTCTAGAAGTGATACTTAGAAATTTTCTCTTTCAATTGGATTTTTTTCAATGCCTCCATCACTATCCTCAAGTGTTCATTGGGTTCTTCCTTTGTCCTCGAGTAAACCAAAATATCGTCTACGAACACAAGAACAAACTTATTCAATTGATCTCTAAATACTCTATTCATAAGATCCACAAAATATGTTGGTGCATTGGTCAACCCAAATGGCATGACCAACCACTCATAGAATCCACACGGCGTCCGAAATGCCGTTTTAGCTATACTCGCAGCTGCCACCCGGAGCTAATGAAATCTTGTCGCGAGGTCTAACTAGGAGAACACTCTTGCTCCGTTCAGTTGATCAAACAAATCATCTATTTGTGGTAGATGATACATATTCTTCTTTGTCACCTTATTCAACTCGCGATAGTCCACACATAAGCGAAGGGAACCATCTGCCTTAGTAGCAAATACAACTGGTGCTCCCCATTCGGAAACACTTCTTCGAATAAATCCCTTTTTCAAGAGATTGCTAACTTGCATCCTGAGCTCTCGCTGCTCTCATGGTGCCATACGATGAAGTGGCATCACTATAGGTCTGGCATCTTTCACTAAATCAATACGAAACTCGATCTCTCGGTGTGGTGGAAGTCTGGTCACTTCCCCGAAAATGTCCGGATACTGGCCAGCAATGGGAACCTCTGATAACTCGTCATGCGTTATGTCGAGGAAATTTAGAAAACTAGCCATCACCTCATCATTAGGTAGGCTACCAAAAACTACCCTCCGCCCATCGGCTGCTCTAATAGTCACCGAAAACCCCTCACAGTCTACCACCACCCCATATCTTTGGAGCCACACAACACCAAAATGGCCAATTTGAAACAGTAAAAAAATGTTACTAAAATTTTTAGAAACACTTTTTAGGTGTTGCAGATTAGTATGTTGCAGAATTTTGAAACACCGATATTATGTTTCAGATTGACGAATTGAAACACTGAGCAAGTGTTTCAGTTTGACAACTACAACACTCAATGAGTGTTTCAAAATGATAATCTGCAACACTTAGTGAGTGTTTAAAGTTCCGAATCTGCAACACTTAGTGAGTGTTTCAAATTCATAATCTGCAACACTCGTTAAGTGTTTCAAGTTCATAATCTGCAACCCTTAATAAGTGTTTCAAATTAATAACTTGCAACACTCAAATATGCTTGTTTAAACTGATAATCCATGACACCACAAACGTATTGCAGGTTCAAAATATGAAAATTATTTAATATACAATTGATACTTTCAGTAACATAAATAGATTCAACCATTCCTTAAATTAAAAGCTAAAAAAATATGAAAGGAAATTCCATAAGCAAGTTTACCAAATAAACCATATTTTCAAAAAAAAAAAAAAAAAAAAAAATATAACGCACTAAATTAAAAGCTAAAAAAATATGAAAAATAATATAACGCACTAAATATAAGGTTGACAATATGATAAAATAATAGACAAAGATATCCAAACTTGCTCGTAAGCACTTTCTGCGCACCCTTATCATATTGTCTTCTGAATTCCATATCTGCACAAAAAATAATTCAAAAAATATCACTCTAATGCTTCTATTGGAATGCTTTTTTTATATCTCAATAAAACTTCATATCACTTATACACAGATACCTAAATATTTCCCCAAATTCTTGTAAATTGTATTAACACTCTTCTTTGTGCTACTCAAAATCTATAATGCTGCTAATTCTATTTTCAAGTTTCTATTCTTAAACCTGCATTTCAGCTAGTAGTAACATGGTACGTTGGGAACAAACTAATCAATAGTTTCTTTGTTATTCAGTTTACTACATTAAAACCCATAAAACTTAGCTAATTAGTTGGAAACATATTAAAGAAGCAACAATGCATAATATGAGAGTAAAGGATTCAAAATCTGTATTTCAATACTTAGCATGCAAATGCTCTGATTCTTTACACTGTACTAATTCTGTTATAAAAAAATTTAATTACAATGCTAATTCAGATTCTTTACAACATCATCATATTGACATGAAAAGATACGTGTAATAACTTTTGAACTTGATAGCCTGGCCTTGTGCGCTAATATATTCCACATATTACATTACTTTTGAACTTAGATTACCCACATATTAGAATTAGTGCAGGTAAATATGAAATTTGTATGATATTTAAACTAAGAAAAGCTGAAGTAAAATTTACCAAAAATACCTTATAATAATCATTTTAAAGCACCTGCTGAATTCAAATCACCTGCAAAATTCAGTTCATACATCAAGCTCTTTATAAAAGTCAACAACACCTACAAATGTACAATATGAAACTGGTAGATTTCCATAAGCCATGCATATTAAATTCTAACTTGCCTTTTTGATTTCACTATGCAAGATTGAGTCTTGATACGAGTTGTGCCAAGCTGCTGCTGTGATTACATCCTACACATTTGATATATGATTTAGCTATGACTAGTGGTGTTTGTGTAATTTATAGGCCTAAATTACAGCTGGAACTGCACACAACTATGATTCCTATATTGGAGCACCTCTCTTATTTACTTATTAATGTTTGTTCTAGAATTCTACATAAAAAAATTACTCAAATCTGTCAGTTTTTAAATAATAAAAAATGCACGAATTAAAATGTTCCATATCTCCTTCTCAACCGATATCATCTATCAGCACCACTGATTCAATGGTTAGGCGCCACAAATTCGAAACTAGTGGCAAAAGTCGAAAATCGGATTTAGAATTTATTAATATATCAAAAGGATAACAACCTCTTTTATTATTCCTTATTTATATAAAAAAAAATCATTTATCACTAATTAGCAAAGTTATTATTGTTGAATATATATAGATTAAAAATGAGAACTTTATCACAACACCATAGCTTATACAATTCTAGAGAAGTACCATCATCTTACAACTATAATTTATAATTACAATATAAATCTTAGGGGACATTTTAGCACTGCTACTTGTAATAAGATTATACCTTCAAAACCAGAGAAGAAGTACATTTCCACCTCAGCTCCTGCAACTTCTTCAAACCAATCAGCAGAACCCAAAACCAGTGGTAACAAAGTTGAAACTAAATCATAATGAAATTTTACTACCGACAACTGTGCAAAATTGAAACCATTTTGTGATAAGAAACTGGAAGTCACGTTCAAGCATGGAGAAGCATGCCTTGTACAAAACAAGGTCTGTATTTGCCATGTTTTTTCAGCCCACCATGTACTTACTATACTTTTACAACTATAAAGGTGGAAGACAAATAAAAGCATAACCCCCTTTTTTGATTTGCTGGTTTCTGTAAATACTGATTTAGATATACATGGCTGATTTCTGTTTATCACCTATTCCTAATAGTTATCACAAATGTGAGCATATTATGTTGGAGACTAAAAAATTAACCTAAAATAGAAAATTTAGATATGGGATCTTTTGCATGTACAAGTGAAATTACCTTCATCGTCCAAAAATAAGCCTTCACAAGGATGTCATCTTTTGCATTCAGCAACATCTTGGGATATTTGTGAGAGTATCCAAGCAGCCTAATATAACAATTAAATAAATGTAAGTTTCAAGTATACTATTGATATAATTATTTTGTACTGAGCTATTGTGAGTTCAAGCAAGAACTTACTCTCGATGAAGTTTAAAAGATAATAGGCATACCCAACGCTTTAAGCTGCTTTAGTGGTACTCGAGTTGATATTTCCGTTACGAAAAACTATTATAGCTAAACTGCTAACACCTGCAAGAAATTTACCCTCTGATTTGAAAGAGAAAATTAATCCCTCCCTAACTATACATCTTGAAAATAAATTCATAGAACACAAGTAATAAATGACCCACCGTTAAATTCATAGAAACAGTGCTTCTTGGTTGTCTCTTTCCTCTTCGTTTACTAAACCCTTCACCTGCAGCATAGCCAGAACATTTAAACAACACGGCCACGGCGAAAGCCTGAAATGGGTAGCGAAAATATGATAGCCCTCCAAGTCTCTGCATAAAAACAAAAGAGCTCCATAATTAATAAACATTCATCACCTACCATTTCTGAAACAACTTCTGAAATAGTTGAAGTTTATAAAAAACCAGACATAACTTTTAAAAAAACTGATTAAAGTTGGAAGTTAAGGTTCGTTCGAAGTTATTATTATTTATGTTCAATCCAAGGGGAACAGACACCTGCACATCACTGTTTTTTCAGATGAGCCTTTTTGCATCATGAGTGCAGCTGGACAACTAAAACAAAGTATAAAAATAAGTATCTTGACTTTCTATAGTACATGCACATTGTCATAACTATGTCAAATTAAAGAAACTATAAAATGATTTAAATTAGCGTTCATCAGCCTAACTGCTCTCATCTAGCCGATTAAAGTTAAAGAAAAAAAAAATCAACATTTTAACTGCATCTTGTCTTTATACAACCGACTTGAATCTGCATCATGTTACTCTGCATTTCCAATGTTTAATGTGGCAATGTTTAAATTGGAAGTTGTCTTCATGTTTTCTATATATACGACTTACATTCATATTCCATGAGGTTGAATTCCATGCATTCAGCTTTATAACCGTGACACCATTTAGTTTGTAAACGACATTAACAATCACGGTGTTACTATTTGCACCTCAATTTCCACTTCCGGGCAACACGCTCCATTCGGCCATTAATCACCGAATGGAATTTTGAAAAAAATGAACTGTTCGGCAGCCGTTAACGACCGAACAACATGAAGGCAGTTTGGTCATTCACCACCGAACAAATTTTTGTGTTGGCCGGAAGTAAAAGCAAGGGTGCAAATAGTCGTAAACGCATTTAGATTTCACATATTTGACCCTTGAGCAAACTATATACGAAACACAATGTAAACAGCTGGAAACAGAATTACAAAATTTAGCATTCTAATGAATCTCAGCCTTGATTGTAATAGTCCTTAACGATGCAAACATAACTCAGATCATTCGTTCTTTCATCCCATTGATTAACGCAGAGAAGCAAAAAAAATGTTTAGAGCCTACGTACACATTTGAGCACTTCTTCCCCCATTCTTTTACATGCTATGAGCGTCTGAATTGAAAAATGAAAGTCATATATTACTTTGGAAAACCAAATTGATTTTCCTGATTACTAGCAAATGCATAAGAGAAGCGAAACCAAATTTATTTTCAGAAAATAAGGACTAATCTTACCAGAACACAGACTGAGCACATACATCACATGAGAACTGAGGGACGACTCTTTAAAAATCATGCACAACTGATATTATTGATGTACAAGTCAACTTAGCTGTGATAATCATGATCACAGATCTCTCCATGTGCATAATCGTTGAAGGTCCAATATGGCAATAGCTATGTACCATCAATACACTTCCATATTGCATAGTCTTAAATCTGCCATTTAAATACATGTACTGCATAAAATAAATACAGAAGAAAAGAAAGAGTGTACTAACAATTCCAATAGAATACAAGTCTCCAATCCAGAAACCTCGGTTTGGAGTTTCAGTAAATGCATTTTCAGTTAGCTTGGCAGCATTCTCTGTTGAAAAATTATGTGGAGGAAGAGGAACAAATTAAAAGAAAATTGAATATTTTATGGAAGGAGAGAAAAAACTTTTTTATTTCTTGATTCTTTCTTCATACATACATCCTTAATTTATACAAGAGACAATCTCCAGACACTTCTTTTTCTAGACTTTTCTTTTACATATTCTTTAGTCTAGATTCTTCTCATTTTAATATGTTTATAATTTATTTCCATTTATCTTGCCCTTTCCTAATACAATAATTAATTATGTCACTAATTAATATTTCCTATTAAAAACCAAGTTTATTTTTCAACATCCCCCCTTAAACTTGGTTTTATTATTCCAAGCAGAGCTCTCATTCTTCGAAAATCTTCAATCTTCAATGGCTTGGTAAAAATATCCGCAACTTGATCTTGAGTTTTCACATATTTCAGCTCCACTTCATTGTTGGCAATGCATTCCCGAATAAAATGATATCTCGTGTCGATATGTTTGCTTCGATCATGAAATATAGGGTTCTTTGCAAGTGCTTGTGCTGATTTATTATCAATGCATATTTCAGTAGCTCCATTTTGTGGCAAATGAAGTTCTTTCAACAGCTTTCTTAACCATAAAGCATGACATGTACTTGAACTTGCAGCAACATATTCAGATTCACATGTTGACAACGTGACAATGGTTTGCTTCTTTGATAACCAAGAAATAGCACAATCACCCAAGAAGAATACATACCCCGTAGTACTCTTTCTATCATCTATGTCACCAGCAAAATCACTATCGCAAAATCCATGTAACCGAAGATCATTGGATGAGGAATAAAATATTCCAAAATCAAGCGTTCCTTTAATGTAACGAAGAATTCGCTTAGCAGCGGTCATATGGACAGAAGTAGGAGTCTCCATGAAACGACTTATCACTCCAACGGCATAAAGTATGTCGGGCCTTGTATTTGTCAAATATCTCAAACTTCCCACAAGACTTTTGTAAAGAGTAGGATCTACCTTTTCTCCATCTTCAACCTTGGACAACTTCATTCCAGCATCCATGGGTGTGTTCACAGGATTGCAATCAATCATCTTAAACCTTTTCAACACTTCCTTTGCATAACCTGTTTGAGCAAGAAATATACCTTCCTCCATTTGTTTCACTTCCAATCCCAAATAATATGTCATTTGCCCCAAATCTGTCATCTCAAATTCTGTCGACATACAACTTTTAAATTCATCAAACAAATCGGGTTTATTGCCCGTGAAAATGAGATCATCAACATAAATACAAACAAATATAACATCTCCATTGTTGTGAAACTTAGAATATAAAGCATGCTCATTTAAGCAACGAACAAACCCATGATCTTGAAAGTATTGGTTGATGCGGCTATTCCATGCTCGTGGGGCTTGTTTCAATCCATACAATGATTTCTTGAGTTTCAGTACCTGCTTTTCATTCCCTTCAGCTACGTAGCCCAACGGTTGATCAACATACACCTCTTCTTTAAGATATCCATTCAAAAAAGCCGTCTTGACATCCATTTGATAAATTTTCCATTTCTTTTGAGCAGCGAGAGAAATCAACAAGCGAATAGTCTCCATGCGTGCAACTGGAGCAAACACTTCATCATAGTCAACTCCATGCTTTTGTTTATAGCCCTTCGCCACAAGTCTTGCTTTATATTTCTCCACATCTCCTTTTGCATTTCTTTTCACCTTGTATATCCATTTAACGCCTATGGATTCATGACCTTTGGGAAGAGAAGTTAATTCCCATGTGTCATTCTTTTCAATGGATTTAATTTCTTCATCCATAGCGTCTCTCCACCTCTTATCTTGCACGGCTTCTTGAAAATTTATTGGCTCACTATCTGCAAAAAAACAATAAAGTTCATCATTATTAAAATTAATTTCTTCAGTTCTTTCATATATATCAGCAAGCGATTTCATTTTTGGCGGTCTTTCATTTGAGCCTTCAAGATCTGAAGCTGGAGAAGAAGGTTCTTGTATAGTTTCAACATTCTCTGATTCTTGATCATCATCAAGATATGGGAGAAAATTATATGTGCTCTCTTGCTGTCCATCCCAATCCCAAGTTGCTCCTTCATCGAATTCAACATCACGACTTACCACCACTTTGCCATTGTTAGGATTGTACAACCTGTATCCTTTGGAATGATAATCATATCCAACAAAAACATACTTGGCACTTCGTGTTGAAAAATAAACTTGGTTTTTAATAGGAAATATTAATTAGTGACATAATTAATTATTGTATTAGGAAAGGGCAAGATAAATGGAAATAAATTATAAACATATTAAAATGAGAAGAATCTAGACTAAAGAATATGTAAAAGAAAAGTCTAGAAAAAGAAGTGTCTGGAGATTGTCTCTTGTATAAATTAAGGATGTATGTATGAAGAAAGAATCAAGAAATAAAAAAGTTTTTTCTCTCCTTCCATAAAATATTCAATTTTCTTTTAATTTGTTCCTCTTCCTCCACATAATTTTTCAACAAAGTGGTATCGGAGCGAGGTTAGTGAAAGAGTGATAAATGTCAAACAGTGGAATGTTTCCCCTCCAATATCCTCGTCTCACAAAAGAAAATTATGAAAAATGGTGTATTCGAATGAAAGCTTTACTTGGAGGACAAAGAGTATGGGAGATCGTAGACAAAGGCTACGACGAGCCAGAAAATGAAAATACATTAACTCGAACGGAGAAGGAAGCTTTAGCAAAGACGAAGGAAAAAGATCAACTTGCTCTTAGCCTCATCCATCAATGTTTGGATGATTCAATGATAGATAAAATAGCGGATGCAGCCACTTCAAACGAAGCCTGGGAAATTTTAAAAAAATCTTTCCAAGGAGTTGATAAAGTAAAGAAAGTTAAGCTTCAATCACTAATGAGTGATTTCGAAGCAATGAAGATGAGTGAATCCGAATCGATTTCGGATTACTTTACAAGGGTGAAGGCGAATGTAAATCAATCAAGATGCTATGGAGAAAAAATTGCAGATGTTCGAGTGGTGGAGAAGATTCTTCGTTCTTTGACACCGAAATTCGATTATATTGTGTGTGTCATTGAAGAAACGAAGGACCTCGAAGAAATGACAGTAGAAGAATTGGAAGGTTCCTTACGCGCTCAAGAAGAGAAAATAAAGAGAAGACAAGAAGAACCACAGGAGCAAATTCTTAAAACTAAAGCAACTTTAAAAAATGAAGAAGGAGAAAAGCAGTACTTTAGAGGAAGAGGACGCGGATATGGACGAGGAAGAGGACGCGGAAGGCAAGGACGTGAACAAGAAAGAAGCGATGGTGAAAGTTCAAATAACAAAGAGAGAAATCCTTCATATTTTAGAGGCCATGGAAGAAGTCGAGGACGAGGTCATGGAAATTATCAAAGATCAACTGAAAGAAGGTATGACAAGTCCAAAATTGAACGTTATAAATGCCATAGATTTGGTCATTATTCATGGGAATGTCAAACTGCTAATACTGAAGAAAGAGCCAATCTTGTTAATGATAACCAAGAAGTTGAAGAATCCACCTTGTTGCTAACTGAGAAAAAGGAAGAAAATGAAGTTGAAAGCTCGTGGTATTTGGATAATGGTGCTAGCAATCATATGTGCGGATACAAAGAAAAATTTGTGGAGATCAACGACAAGGTGAAAGGTAATGTTTCCTTTGGAGATTCTTCGAAAATTCACATTGAAGGCAAAGGTACAATTCTCATCTCTACAAAGAATGGTGACCATAAATTGATCTCTGATGTTTATTATGTTCCTAAACTAAGAAGCAATATTCTTAGTCTCGGACAATTTGTTGAGAATGGTTATGAAGTTTTGATGAAAGATAATTATCTTTGGCTTAAAGATAGAAACAATAACTTGGTTGCAAAGGTGGGCATGTCACGGAACCGGATGTTCAAATTGAATGTCCAAACTGTTGAAGCAAGATGTTTGAAGGTTAATGTGCAGGACGTGGCATGGTGTTGGCACATGAGATTTGGACACTTGAACTTTGGATCTTTGAAAGCAATGGGAGAAAAGATGATGGTAAAGGGAATGCCAACAATTGAAAATCCAAATCATTTGTGTGAAGCATGTCTTCTTGGCAAACATGCAAGGAAAAGTTTTCCAAAGAAAGCAACATCTATAGCCTCCAAACCACTTGAATTGGTGCATACAGATATTTGCGGGCCTATCAATCCACCGTCTTTTGGTAAAAGTAAATATTTTATACTTTTTATTGATGATTATAGCAGAAAAACGTGGGTTTATTTTCTCAAACAGAAATCAGAAGCTTTCACCACATTCAAAAATTTCAAGATGCATGTTGAGAAAGAAAGTGGCTACAATATCAAGGCATTGAGGTCTGATCGAGGAGGCGAGTTCACTTGAAAGCAATTCAATGATTTCTGTGCAGCGCATGGAGTTCGTCGTCCTCTCACTGTTCCTAGATCACCTCAGCAAAACGGCGTGGCAGAGAGGAAAAATAGATCAATTCTTAATATGCAAGGTGTATGCTTAAAACAAAAAATATGCCAAAGGAGTTTTGGGCTGAAGCCGTTTCTTGTGCGGTGTATTTGTCAAATCGCTCTCCAACTGTGAATGTCAAGGACCAAACCCCTCAAGAAGCATGGAATGGAAAAAGGCCAAGTGTTCATCATTTGCGAGTATTTGGTAGCATCGCTTATGCTCAAGTTCCGCAGCAAGAGCGTTCAAAGCTAGACGATCGAAGTGTTGGAAATTTGGATATAGAGAGGATGATAGAGATAAAACGTAGAATAAATGAAAGACTACATTTTTTTATTATTTCACATTTCTTTATTCAACTTGATTACAAATGAGAGAGTACAACCCTTTTATAACATAGTCAATCATCTAGAGTCTTCTTATTCTAGAGTTTTCTTTTATTCTCTAATTTCTACTTTCCTCAACAAATCAATTCTAGAATTGTCCATTTGATAAATCTAAAATTTCTTACCATATATTTTAAACTTCCCTTAATACAATAACAAACTTTATTCCATAGTGTTTCCTATTAAAACCAAATTTATTTATTTCCTTAAAACCAAGTTTATTTCCAACATCCTCCCTTAAACTTGGTTTTACTACTTCAAACAGATTCCTTGATTCGAAGCACTTTCTCTTCGATTTGTGATGCACTCTCTCATCACCTTCAAAAATTATCGAAGCACTTTCTCTTCGATTTGTGATGCACTCTCTCATCACCTTCAATTTTTTTTAATATTGGAGTACTTTCTCTCCATGGTGCACTTTCTCACCCACAACTCTAAAATAAAATTTCTTCCACGGCCACTTGTGCCATGTTCTCTTTCTCTTCATTTGGTGCATCAACATCTTCTACAATATCATCTTCGATCTTCTTCTCAGTCTTATTCTTCATCTTTGATCTTCTTCCTCTTAATCTTCCTTCTGATTTTTTTTTTTTTGATCTTCTTCTCACTCTTCTTCCTCTTAATGTTCCTTCTGATTTTTTATTTTTTTTTTGGCTTCCTAGAGATCTCTCTATCCTCCCACATTAACCTAGCTCTGATACCATGTTGGAAATTTGGATATAGAGAGGATGATAGAGATAAAACGTAGAATAAATGAAAGACTACATTTTTTTATTATTTCACATTTCTTTATTCAACTTGATTACAAATGAGAGAGTACAACCCTTTTATAACATAGTCAATCATCTAGAGTCTTCTTATTCTAGAGTTTTCTTTTATTCTCTAATTTCTACTTTCCTCAACAAATCAATTCTAGAATTGTCCATTTGATAAATCTAAAATTTTTTACCATATATTTTAAACTTCCCTTAATACAATAACAAACTTTATTCCATAGTGTTTCCTATTAAAACCAAATTTATTTATTTCCTTAAAACCAAGTTTATTTCCAACATTCTCTTCCTCTAGTCCATATCTAAAAAGCATTGCAACACTAAAGATGGCAGCATTTACAAACAATTTCAGCAACTATTGTATATAGTTTTGATGTTATAACTTATATATCCCATACAGAGTCGCCAATACTAGCAGATGGCATCATCTCGATACTTCCAATAAGCATGGATGCTTCATCTAACAATATATTACCAAAGATATTGTTTGTTACAGTCGTATCAAAATGCATAGATATTGACATATTGTAAAGGTTAGTTCTTGACAAAAATAAACTCTTAATAGTAATGGCAGGTGCAAGAAATACGAGACATTATGCTTGCAGCCAACATAGACAGTGAGAGAGGTTTAAAATATTGGTGTAAACAAGCACAGGAACAACAAATTTGTTTTTTATTTCTCAACTAAAGAACTAGACAAAAATAAACATTACATAAGTGACAAAAATAAACTCTTAATAGTAATAGCTCGTGCAAGAAATACGAGACATTATGCTCGCAGTCAACATAGACAGTGACAAATGTTTAAAATACTATTGTAAACAAGCACAGGAACAACAAAATTGCTTTTTTAAATAAATGATTAACTTTTTAACTTCTGAAATGGTTGAAGTTTTGCCACTTGGAATGCAAAACCAGACATAACTTTTTTGCAAAAAAAACACAATGTCTATAAAAAAAACTAGATGGCCCTATACACCAGCCAAAACCACCAAATGAACCATAGTAGATGTAAATTTCAATTTATACAAACACTTCTCGCACACAGCTCAAAAATTTGATGTAGACCATCTTCAACGTTGAAACATATTGAACCGATACTTGCAACACTATTTAAGACACAAACAACCGTTCATTTTGGAGAACATAATATGTTTATGGATTAATAGACCACATCTATGCGCATCTCCTAGAGAGTCAAATTACACTAGTCACCGGAAACATGCAAATGGAACATTGTAGAATAATACCAAGCTGGGAAACAAACTCCGAACATAATAAAAAGGATCTCACTTAGTCCAAGAAAATATATCTAAACATGAGACGCTAAAAACTCAGCGCTATACCATGAGGACTTGACCTAAAAAACAGAGAAACTGAAACCAGTCTGACCATCAGAACATAACAAAAATAATGAGAAATTTGTTCATAAGCAGACTTTCAAACTACTAAAAGCAGACTATTAAGCCTTTCAGCATGGCTACTAAATACCACTGATCTTAACGAAGGAGCCAAACATTAAATAACAATTGCAAAAAAAAAAAAAAAAAAAAAAGAAGACGTTGCACTAAAACCATGCAGCTATCAGAATCAGGGTTAATCACTGAACTACTCAAATAGCTTGTAAGATCATTAAACGCAATATATACCCATTCAACTCCATACAAAAAATATTACGCTTAACAAACTCTAAAAAACACCTCTATGTAACCAAAGAGATGATCGATGGACATGACTCCATCAAGAGATACCGTCGTTTATTTTTATGGTAACTTCTAAATTGTTTTAATTATAAGCGATATCATAATTGTCAATATAAACAAAAATTGATTTAGTAATCGATTAACGGACGCAATAACTCTTGAAGAATACACATCGAAGGATATAGATCTCGAAGAATTGTTAGCATAAGCATCGTGTTATTGAGTATCTTTTGTTTGAACTTAACTACCCCGAAGCATACAAATCATATAAAGTAAAATTAAACTTTACAATACCTTAGGCCTTTGAGAAGATCTGCAGAGCAAAGAAAAGCTGAATAGACGAGAATGATTTGGAGCGAGAAATGGAAAATGGGAGGGAGACCTAACTGCGAGAGGAGCGGCCGGTTTGTAAATTGGCAAATTCTATTCAGACCCAACAAAATACTGAGTAGCCCCCCTTTTTTATTCTAAAATTTCGCTGGACAAAAATATCCTTCGTTGAATTATTATTTTTTTTACACATTTTCATCAACCACGCAGCGCGGGTGTGGGGATTGTGTTTCATCCTAGTAGGGGCCTTACGAGGTTGACATCAATACCTCGTAGGGGTCTTACGAGGTTAGCACCATTACCTCGTAGATTCCCTACGAAGTAAGCAACATAACCTAGTAGTGACTCTACGAGGTAAAGGGTATTTTGGTCATGCGAAAGTTTTTAAAAAATTGGGGGGCTACTCAGCAAATAGATGGATCTGAATAGAATTTGCCTTGTAAATTTGGGAACGGATTTGTTTTAATATAGGTTAGCGGGTTGGGCCGCTGAACGGGAATAGCGATGTAGTAATTTTCCGTGGAGAATTAGAAATTTATTTAATTCCAAATAATTCTAAATAATAATTGAATTAAGGTTGCAACACTTAATTAAGCAATGAAACACTACATAAGTGTTGTAGACTTAGAAACACTACAAGACCATTTCAATGTAAAAAAACATGTGTTTCTAATTTATGCATTTGGTGTAGTGCCAATCGACTCCCAAAGTAATGCCAAACCCAGTAAAGCCCAAAACAAAGCAATCACAAGCAAACATACATTCATGAACCGATAAGACCAAATTACGACTAATCATGCTAAGGCTTATCGAACCACCAGTCGGGTTTGTAACACCCCACATCCATTAATGTCACTCACTAAGGGAATGCATTAATTTTCATGGAGTATTATAAGAGTATAGAATAGCACATTGCAAGATAGATATATATATAAAATGGTACTTAAAATTTAAACTTCATTTATTGCAGCGGAAAAGCAAAACATGTCTGATTATAACATCAAAACCACATATTAAAACCAAGTACACAAATATCCATCTTGAACATAATATTTGTTTGTGTACATAAAAGCAAAACCATAATCCCGCTCCAAATAGCCATAATAAAAAAGAGATAAAGCCGAGCATTACTTTCAGCACTTCCAAGTACTTCAAGAAGAAAGAAATCCGAGTCAAGCCCCACTAATCCCACCTTGAGCACCTGGGGGGAAGGAAAAAAAGAGGCGAAACAAAATGACTCAGACATAAAGTTTAGCAAGTCCAGTGACTTTAACATATAATCAGTAAAGTAATAGGATAAGAACATAAACGGGATATAGGAAATGACTGTAACATAAGCAGATATGACAGGGTAAACAAGATGAACAAGATATAACGTTGATTGCACTTCTAATCACTATAAGATAATTCCTACACCACACCAATGCTAGTTACACCGCACCATTACTAGTCCCACACTGAAAGTTGATCCCTCTTACTAATAATAATAATAATAATAATGAAATGGTAGTTTCGTGTACTCCTAGCTGCTGTCATAGGTGTCGCCTGCTCCTATCTCCACTAGTCGTACCCACTACCATCCCCATTCGATCGGCTCCCTAACTCGTAGATACCCGTGCTGGTCCCACAGTAGGGTGTATCACTTCCTAAAGTGGTAACCCGATAATACTAAAATGCACGGCTTATACCTACACGATGCAACAACGTCTTACCTAGCAGCCCGGACCCACGCACGCACATGACTCCATTCGACTTGCGTTGCCATCGCTAACTCTTTTGACCTCTTATAATCAAACCCAGTAAGTGTGTCCCGTCCTCGACCTAGTTCGATCTCACATAGATACAAAATGGGTTACTGGTTGAAAAGGGTTCTCACACATGACACAAGCTTCCCACCTATGTTTGGTCCCCACTAGGATTTCCCACTTAACCCCTTCTTATTTTCATGTCTACTTATATGTTTCACCTTGGTTAAGTGCTTCTAATTATATTTCATATGTCACCCACTTAACCCTTTTATTAACCATGTCTTACTACATGTCTTACCTTGGTTAAAAGTGTTCATTAGTTCATTATAACCGTAATCTTGCAAGACCTCCCACATTAGATTACCATTTTGCGGTTGCTAGATTTGCCGGGCGGTTCAGGGCAGGCTTATACCGCAGTCTGAATCTAACCTCGTGTCTTTGCATTATTACACATCTAGTTTCTGCCTTTGACCTCTCACATTAGAATACGGTTTGCGGTGGCTGGGTATGCCGGGCGGTTCCGGGCAGCCTTATACCGCAATCTGAGTCTAACCTCGTGTCTTAGGCATTCATTATCACTTTCTTAATTCAAACCTAATTTCATGTTCTGAATTATAACATATATTCCAATTGCCTATAATTTCCAATCCAAATTAGGCCTATAATCTTATGTATACATGTTATGACAAATTATCCCCAAATTAATTTACGTTCATTGTTATCTACAATTTATGCCAAACCTCATGTATACAAATTATATCCAATTATGCCCAATTCAACTTATGCCAAATCTCATATATACAATTTATACACAGTTATGCCCAAATTGATTTATGTCAATAATCTCATTCTATTACATATTCCCCAAACTTTTCCCAATCATTCAAATGTTACTCGTACGCAAATATCAACGCTATATGTTAGGCTCGAAGTTAGCCTGATCGCATGAAATAAAGGAAAAGAAGAGGAGAAGAGAATCAACATCAAAATTGGCGTAAACATAAGAACAAGCATATGAAACATAAACAGGCAAATAACAATAAACTGGATCAGAAAGGCATATGGCAGATCTATGACTTAAAAGATAATGATTTACAAACTTGATAAAATTCATCTCAGTCACAGGCATGTTCATAAAATCCACTTTACAATCTTATCACAATCACCTTTAATTAATTATCTTGTGAAAGTAACGTAGACTCACAGCGCTAGGATTTTTAGAAAGAGAATAGATCTAAATTCTGATTTCTGAATTTGATTAGCTAAACCGTTGTTGTAGAAACTCGGATCTTGAATAATCTTTATTTGATTGTTGAAGAAAAGCTCTCTTAAATCTCTACTTTGATTTAGGTTGGAGAAGAAAGGATAGACTAATTTTGATTTGGCCAGCATGGAGGTACCATGAATTAGTATAATGAAATTAGGGTTAGGTCTAAGTGTGTTTATATAGATGTATTAGGTTAACTAGGGCCTTTAGATTAGCTTAAGAACCATCTGAACCCTCCAGTCCAGAAAAACACGTCATCCAGCCAACCAGAAGAAGACACGTCGGCCCTAAACCACAAAAACACGTTGGCCAGATCTAGGCTGATGGGGGTCGACTCCCTATAGGGCGGTCGACACCTATGTCGACACCTCCTGGGGGGTCGACACCCATGAGCGGAAAATTTCCCGCTTAGCCCGCTTTTACTGAAATTTGATTTTTAAATTCATTTTCGCTTTATTATTTAATTAGTTTAATTCTGCTAATTCTTGAATTCTTCTAAGCTTCATAACTTCTTCATACGTTATTCGATTAACGCAAACTTGGACTCTATCTCAAGAAGAATTCCGAGACGGACGCAATGGCATAACCCGTTTCCCTTCATTCTTCTTCTAAAAATTAAGTATTCTTCAATTATCCCTTATGTCATGTTTTAAAATTACGGGGAGCTACATTCTCCCCTCCTTAATGGATTTCGTCCTCGAAATTTTCAAGTTAAGAAGAATGTATCCTACCACCCAATCATCCATCATCCACAAGCATCCATTATCCTTAAAAGATTTTAATGCTATATGAACATATGCAAAAGTGTGTGTATATGTTCCTTATCTAATGCAAAGATTAGGCGGTCTACTGATTCAGTTGGCCTTCTTAATGCAAAACATGATAGTGCCATGCGTCCATTATGTATGCAAAAGAGTCCTAATGATACACATCATTTCTATATGAGTGCACAATCATTCATTCAAATGCAGCATCCATATGATAAGACATTCAATATACATCCATTAATTTAAGTATGCACATTTATCAATATGCAATACGAAAGTGATTGAGCCGATCTAGTGCCTAATGTGTGTGTAAATGCATCCACGAGCAACCACTAGCAAACATTTGCACCCATTTGCATCCACCAAACATAACATGTCTCAAAAACATGTTTACAACCATAGGATTTTCCTACCTAAAGATCGAAGATATAATCGAGAGGATACATTGTACGATTGAACAAGTATAAAGCGGTAGAAAAAGGAGAAGTTAAGAACATACCCTCAAAAAGGAAAGGGTACGATGCACGTATCTTGTCTTCAGACTCCCAAGTCGCGTCTCCTTGATCATCTCCCCATTGGACTTTAACCAACTTGACCTCTCGGTTGCGTAACTTCTTGACCTCCGATCCAGGAATGCATGTAGGAGCTCGTCTAATCGTGGTATCTCTCTCCACTTCCATTTCTATAAGTGCTCAGCTCTACTACTTCTGCGATATCATGTAAACACTTCTGCAAATGTGACACATGAAATACGTCATGAACGCCACTAAGCTTCTCAGGCAACTTCACTCTGTAGGCCATATGTCCAATTCTTTCTATAATGGGGAATGGCCCTATGAACCTTGGTGCCAATTTCTCTACAGACCCAAAATGAACTTCGATCCTCAACGGTGATACCTTAATAAAGACCATGTCTCTAACATCAAACTCAAGATCGGTCCTTCTCTTATCAGCATATGACTTTGTCGGTCCTATGCCTCTTCAAACATATTCAAATCAAACCGATCTTCTCCGAAGTTTCTCTAACAATATCGGGCCCAAGAAAAATCTTATCCTTAGACCCCCACCAACAAGTCGGTTATCGGCAAGGTCGTCCATATAGAGCTTCAAAAGGTGTTATGCCAATACTAGTCTGATAGTTGTTGTTGTAGACGAACTCTACTAATGGAAGATGTTCCTCCCATGTCCCTTCAAAGTCCAAGATACATAATCTCAAAAGATCTTCTAGAATCCGATTCACTCTTTCTTTTTGGCCAATCCGCCTGTGGGTGATAAGCGGTGCTCAAACACAATTGCGTTCCTACCGCCTCTTGTAAGCTCTTCCAAAACTCACTAGTGGAAATGGGATCTCGATCGCTCACGATACTAGAAGGTATGCCGTGCAGACGAACTATCTCTCGGAGATAAACATATGTTAACCATGTCGTTGTTCTTTTACTCTTAACGGGGATGAAATGGGCGCTCTTGGTAAGTCTATCTACTACTACCCAAATCCCCGTATTACCCATCCTTGACCTCGGCAACTGTAACAACACGAATTTTAACAACGTGTTAAGACAAGAATCAAGGCATAATTAAATTATAAAATCTGAATCAGGATAAACGGGTTGCGCCATTGCGTTCGTCTCGGAAAAATACGCGAAATATAGTCCGAAATTTTGTAAATCGGAGTCCGTATGACCGAGATATGGCCTCGTGAAGTTTCACGAAAATTCAAATCCGAAAACAGATTCGAATTCAGCCCAAAAAGAGAAGGCGGGAAAATTCCCGCCAGACACACAGGGTGTCGACACCCGTGTCGACATGGGTGTCGACCCCCCTCCAGGGGGTCGACATGGGTGTCGACCCCTGGGTCGACCCCCCCTGGTCGAACCAGCGACCTGGTGCACCTACTACTGGTTTTGGCTTGGTTTTGGAGGCTTGTGACGGATTTTGACGATTCAGATCTATCCTAGGGTTTATCCTATGGCCTAAAACTACCCTAACATCTATAAAAAGACCCCTAGACCTAACCTAAACCCTCATAACTCACTCATGCCACGAAGTGCTGCCCAAATGTCAAGTGATCATGGCCTCCATCTCCAACTCCAAGAGACTATGCATTCAAATCGGATTCAAATCAAAAGGTGAAAGCTTTCTACACCAAATCGAGGAGGGATCAACGTTGCTACGCAAGTTTCATGAAGATTCTTCAACAAAGGAGCCACCTTTCTTCGTCAAGACGATGCATGATCCTTCCCTAAGCCTCGCTAAGTAAGTTCTAGCTACTTCTAGATCTAAACGGTAGTCTTAATGATGGCATGGAATAAAACGAGATTAAACTAAGTATGCTAGCCTATATGAACCTTGTCATGCCTCTTTTGCTTGAACCTATGACTTTTGGCTATGCTTAGTGACTAAATCATGCTATTCATGTTATGATTAACCTAGTTTATCTTGCAAGTTTGAATCTTTATCTATGGAATGCTAGCATGAACCTTTGGGAACCATTTGACTTGTGAAACATTGGCAAAGATTTGACTTTGGGGCTTATGCAAGTAAATGAACCCAAACCCCTTATGTTATCATGCATGTTTGTGGCCAAATTCCCTTATGATACTATGCATGTTTGTGGCCAAAAACCCCTCATGATGCTATGCATATTTTGAGGCCAATATGTAGCATGGTATCCTTACTATGTTGGCTCGCTTTTACTTGGGTTGGAAACACGATTTGGGGTAGGATAGACGAGCGTGATTATGACATGAAAATTTGATATGGGATTTCATGAAAATATGACACTCATGATACACCTAAATGGGGACATGACATGTGGGGTAAACATGGGACTTGAAACTAGACACGGGGGTTGTAAGTGTAATATGACACTAGACCAAACATGAAAGTGGCCAACTCGAGGTTGGGTTGAGTTTGTAGCATAAATCTACCCGGACCCGCCCGGCTTAACTAGTGGCTACAAACAATAGGATCCAATGTGAGAAGTTGGTCATGGCGCGCTTAAGACCCGAGGTTAGACTAGGTTGTGGTGTAAAACTACCTGGACCCGCTCGGCTTAACTAGTAACCACAACAAGGTCTAATGTGAGAGGTTGAGGGTGCATTAATTAAATTAATGCCACATGATAAGGTTAAGTAAATTTGACTAATGACACTTAACCGATATGACACGAATGGGTAGGTTAAGTGGGACCGGCCTTGATTTCTTAATGACACTTAACCATACAAGACAATTAGGGGATGGGGTTAAGTAATTTACGCTTAACTAATCCGACTTGGTAATTAGATGGGGTTAAGTAATTTACATTTAACTAATTCGACTTGGTAATTAGATGGGGTTAAGTAATTTAGACTTAACTAATCTAAACACGGTAATTAGATGGGGTTAAGTAACCTATACTTAACTAATCTAAACACGGTAATTCGATGGGGTTAAGTTAAACACTTAACCAATCTAAACTTGGTAATTCAATGAGGTTAAGCAACCAATACTTAACCAACTTAACATGATAATTTAATTGGGTTAAGTAACTTATAATTAACCAATTATATATGATGATTTGATGAGGTTAAGTAACCTATACCTAACCAATCTAACATGTGGACTTGATAGGGTTAAGTCACAAGACCTTTTGAATATACTTAACCCTTGTAGTATGATTAGTGGATGAGGTTAAGCTAACCCATACTTAACCAATCCGGCTCGATGATCTAATGCGATTTAGATAATTTATGCTTAATCAATCTAACACGATAATCTGATAGGGTTAAGACAAACCAATACTTAACCAATTTGACTTGATATGGTTAAGTCATGCGCTTCTTGGTATACTTAACCAACTTGTAGGGCTAAGCCTTGAACTTAAATACTTAGCCAATCTTGACGTGATTCGTAGTTGGGCTAAGTCATGAACCTGAATAACAACACTTAACCCAATAGACAAAACCCTAGTGAGAGGAACTAGGTAGAAAATCGTGGTTAATCAAGGGTAACGGGGAAAAGAAGCTAAGTGGTAAACCTTAGTTAAGTTTAACTAAGTAATAATTCTTAGCCAAGGACATGAGACTAGTTCATGAATGGATGAGTAACCCGATATGGTAGGTCATCGCTTAAACACACGAGGAGGAGCAAATGATCCGACTTGGATAAGGGCTCCAACGAACTAGGTGACGAAGCTGTAGCTTCTGGGGACGTGAGGGTACTCTTGGTATCCCTCTATGAGGTGGCAGGTGGTCCATGAAACCCGGCCTCACAGAGGTTAAGGTCTACGATAGAAGAGCCAAGAGTATGCCTTGATTGCTATGCGAGCGACCTAAAGACTGGGATGGATTAGCGTGGAGTCGACGATACTTGATTTTGCCCTGGATAGCACGTCGCCGACTACCTACCATCTTTAGTCAATCGTGTACGAACGGAAAGGCAGGGAACCCCCAACAGACCATGTTCTTGCTATCGAGTCATGGGTGAGGTTGGCCCATAGGAAAGTGTGGCTATAGTGGGGCCGGGATGTGGTTCTCATACATGATTTTTCTTGGATAGCCTTTCAGTAGTTGAGGGAGGGGTCACGTGGGACCATAGCCACGGATACAAAAACAGACCTTGATATCTGCATCAGCAGACGACTTAAAGCTCCCGACCGAGCTCCGTATTTCTTGATTTGCCCTGGCACGGAACTCGGATAGCACATTGAGGAACATGTGCGTCTAGACATGGAAAACGATTCACGATACACACGTGGGATAAAAGGGGCGTGGTTGACGGGTGGTGTAATCCCTAGTGGCCCTAGGTGGATTGAACCCAAACCGAGACACGGAAACGTTCATTAGGTAGCATAATCCCTAGTGGTCCTGGGTGGCATAAATCCTAAGTGAACACGCGATAGTTCATGGTAAGAAAACATAACCAGATCAAGGATAGCAGTCCAAAACAACTTCAAGGATAAAATGGTACTACGTTGAGGTGGTATAGATTTACATGGGAAAGCCCATACGGCCTACGGCAAAGGACTGAACTTATACATGGAAAGAAACATACGAGTTGGGAAAAACCTACATATGCTATATATTAGGTTGACATGGACCATTACATGACATTGGGCAAGGGACATTCATAGTTAACACATGACGCGGGTTGGGATACTAGTACGAGAGGTGCAGAGCAAATATACATGATAAATACCGTGGGATGTTATACATGATAGATACCTTGGGAGAGTATACTTGATAGAAACCTAACAATGGGATACCTTGATTTATCTTGACACCGTAGTTTATCATGATACCTTAGTTTATCTTGCTACAGTAGTTCATCCAGTTATCTTGGTTTAGCTTATCTATCTTGCCGTCATCCTTATGTTTACTTTCAGTTTATGCATGTCATGTTACCTTTACCTGTTTTTATACTGGAAGTAGATAGGACTTACCAGTCTTTATGACTGACCCCGTTTTCTTTCGCCACTTTGTCTTCCGTTTCCCCCCAGGTTTTCAGGGAGGAAACACTGTTATTTAGTTCGGACTTCTTCTTCTTGAAGGTCATCATGCATGGCTTGGACTTCTATTGGCTAGGGCTACCTTACTGTTTTATTTGGGGAATAATTTATGAAAATGTTTTATGCTTCTTTACTATTGCAAGACAGGTTTTGATGTATTCTGATGTACAAGGCTTTAGACCTTATTTTATAAGGTAATGAAATTTGTTTTACTTCCGCTGTTTTATATATGTTCTGTCTTGTAATATTTCTGTGCATGTTTACCTCGATAATGCTTCACCAAACCTAGTGCATTCCCTTTGTGAGTGACCCTAGCGGAGGTGGGGTGTTACAGCAACCCGTCGACGAAATCCATGGAAACACTTTCCCACTTCCACTGTGGAACCTCTAAAAGGTGAAGCAAACCACCAGGCTTCTTTTGCTCAACCTTGACTTGCTGTCATACTAAGCATCTAGAAACGAACTCAGCCACATCCTTTTTCATTACGGCCCGAAAGAAAACTCGCTTCATGTCCCTATACATCTTGTCACCACCGGGATGTATGGTCATCCTAGAACGATGTGCGTCTTCAAGAATTGTCCTTCTCAAACTCTCGTCTCGTGATACGCAAAGTCTCCCATCCCTACGTAGGCAACCTTTTTCATCTATAATATACCTACTAAGATGGCTCGAAGACTCCCTTCTTATGAGCTTGTCTACTATCTCAACCAACTATGGGTCATCTTGCTGTGCCTCTCCAACCCGACCCAAAAGCGTAGGTCGCACCTCTAGTGATGCCAACAAACCGGGTACATAATCGATAGAGGGTCTGAAATCAAAGGTAGATATGTACTCCAAACTCTGCCGCTCGACAAACAAAGGACTCAAAGTCAGCCTCTTTCTACTCAAGGCGTCTGCCACGGCGTCACCTTTGTCAAGGGTATATGCAATCTCAAAATCGTAGAATGCTAAGAACTCCATTCACTTCTGTTGCCTTAAGTTTAAATCTTTTTGAGAGAACAAGTATTTTAGTGACTTATGGTCTGTATACAACTCAAACTTCTCTCCAAGTAAATAGTGACGACAAGACTTAAGCGCAAAAACTATGGCAGCTAACTCTAAGTCGTGGGTAGGGTAATTCTTCTCATGGACCTTTAACTGCCTTCCTCCATAGCATATCACCCTTCCCTCTTGCATCAAAAATGCGCCAAGCACTGTCCGGCAAGCATCCTATACACTGTGAATGGCTTACTCCCATCTGGCAAAACTAAAACTGGAGTTGTCGTCAAAGCCCTCTTCAATCGTTGGAAAGCATCGTCACAGTCAACATCCCAAGAAAAGGTCGAATTCTTTTTCGTCAACCGTGTAAGTGGGGCTGATATCTTTGCGAAGCCCTTAATGAACTTCGTATAATAGCCGCCAAACCAAGAAAACTTCTTACTTCCGTTCCATTCTTAGGAATCTTCCAATCTTGGATTGCTACCACCTTCGCGGGATCGACTGCTATCCCTTCCTTAAAGACCACGTTTCCTAAGAACCTCACTTCCTTCCTCCAAAAATGACATTTGGAGAACTTAGCTTTGAGTTGATGTGCTCGAAGGGTCTCTAAGACTTCCCTAAGATGTAGGGGATGCTCTTCCTTGCTTCTAGAGAAAATCAAATTATCATCCACAAAGACTACCACGAACTTGTTTAGAAACACCCTAAACACCCTATTCGGATGCATTCGTCAAACCAAAAGGCATGACGAGCCACTCGAAGAAACCATCGGGAATCCTAAAAGCAGTCTTATCTATATTATCCTCAGCTACACTCAACTGATGAAATCCTGTAGCTAATTCCAATTGCGAGAAAACCGAAGCACTAACCATCTGATCGAACAAATCATCTGTCCTCGGCAATGGGTGTTTGTTCTTTTTCGTGAGCTTATTCAGCTCCTTATAGTCCATGCACAATCTAAGCGAACCATCAGCCTTTGTGGCAAAAACAACTGGAGCACCCCACTCTTAGATACTTCTTCTTATGAATCCTTTCTCAAGAAACTCTTTCACTTGTTTACTAAGCTCCCTTCTTTCTCTTGGATCCATGTGGCGTACAGGCAATGCAACTGGATTTGCATTGTCCACCAAATATATACGGAAATCTATCTTGCGTTTTCGAGATAAGCCCCTAACCTCCTCAAAGACATCTGCATACTCACGGACTACTCAAACAGATTGCAAATCATCAATAGATGTGTCAAGAGATTCTAGGTAGCTAAGCAAAACAGAACCCTTAGGGTCGCATGAGATATCGAGAGTTTTACACAAACTAGTCAACAGTCTAACTACCCTGCTTTCACAGTCTAGGATGGCACCGTATCTGGTTAGCCAATCCATCCCTAGAATTAACCCGTAGCCCGTGAAGCCAAGCACATAAGCGTTGCATTTGAACTCAACGCTATACACAAATATTCTCAAATCCCGACATAACATAGAAAGATGAGCCGTACCCCCAATAGGATTTGAGACTACAATGGGATCCATAACTAGACTAGTATTTAGGTGCAATGTTTCAACTAACGAAGCAGATATAAACAAATATGAAGCGCCAGAATCAAACAAAGTTCGAACAGGATGGTCAAAAAATAAAATCAAACTTTCAACAGAAATGTTTCTACCTCTCTCCTATCCTGGTGCCATGAGAGCATGAACCTGCCCTCTAGAAGTAGATCATTTCCTCTGTCCTTGCCTCCCTGGGCAGTCTTTAATCATATGTCCTACCTCACCACATTGGAAGCAACCAGTCTTCTTCTTCTTCCTACAGTCCTTGCTTAGGTGGCCCGGTGTTCCACAATTAAAACGCCTTTTCTTCCCTTGGCCCTGGTTATCCTTACCACCTTTCTTTTGTTGTTGTTGCGCTTTCTTTGGATCCACTTTCTTATCCTATGCCTTATTCATATTAGCACCTTTCTCCTCTTCATGCATCAACGCCATGTCAACAAGTTTCTCGAAAGTAGCCCTCATAGGAATGTGGGACATAGCCAACCCATGAAGCGGTTCGTTCATGCCTTTAGCAAATCTCAAGGCTATTTTATGCGGCGTGTTCACCAACTCCAAACCAAATCCAGCCAACTGATTAAACTTGTTAACATATTCCTTAACAGACATGTTTTCTTGCTTCAAAGCCAAGAACCTCTCTATGTATAAACTTTCTTATACTTGTGAAAGAAATTTCAACTCAAACCTCTGTCTGAAATCCATCTATGTCTCCACTGCACGTTCTCCATTCGTGACCTCCCACCAAAATGAAGCTTCATCCTTCATTAACCAAGCAGCTAGTTGGAACTTCCTCCCATCATCTGTCTCAAAGATACCAAGCAAGTCATCCACTTCCCTAAGCCAATTTCTAGTCTCGACAAACGTCTCAGTCCCATGAAACGGTTTTCCTCCCATCGCACGAAAGTCCTTACATATCTTAGAGAAAGCATCTACACGCGGAGGAAGAGGTGTAACAACGGCTGCAGCTGGGGGAGGAGGAACGTTTGCTGGGCCTGCGGTAGTAGCCCTAGCCACCAGATACCTTCTGAAATAGACTGGTATCGGTACGCCCTCGGGTATATCAGGTTCCCCAGACATGCTAAAAGGAAAAAGGAAGAGATTCAAACAGAGAATCGAAAGAAAGATATATGGCTTTTGCGGATTATGTTTTTCATAATAAAACCTTTCTCTTGAAAATACCTTCTTAAAAATGCTTTTGAAAATGGTTTTCGAAATATTTTATCTATTCTAGTAACCTTCAGCTCTGATACCACGTGTAACACCCCACGTCCATTAATGTCACTCACTAAGGGAATGCATTAACTTTCATGGAGTATTATAAGAGTATATAACAGAACATTGCAAGACTGATATATATAAAATGGTACTTAAAATTTAAACTTCATTTATTGCAGTGGAAAAGCAAAACATGTCTGATTATAACATCAAAACCACATATTAAAACCAAGTACACAAATATCCATCTTGAACATAATATTTATTTGAGTACATAAAAACAAAACCATAATCTCGCTCCAAATAGCCATAATGAAAAGAGATAAAGCTGAGCATTACTTTCATCACTTCCAAGAAGTTCGAAAAGAAAGAAATCCGAGTCAAGCCCCACTAATCCCACCCTGAGCACCTGGGGGAAAAAGGAAAGAAAAGAGGCGAAACAAAACGAGTCAGACATAAAGTTTGGCTAGTCCAGTGACTTTAACATTTAATCAGTAAAGTAACAGGATAAGAACATAAAATATATATAGGAAATGACTGTAACATAAGCAGATATGATAGGGTAAACAAGATGAACAAGATATAACGTTGATTGCGCTTCTAATCACTATAAGATAATTCCTACACCACACCAATGCTAGTTACACTGCACCATTACTAGTCCCACACTGAAAGTTGATCCCTCTTACTAATCATAATAATAATAATAATAATAATGAAATGGTAGTTTCGTGTACTCCTAGCTCCTGCCATAGATGTTGTCTGCTCCTATCTCCACCAGTTGTACCAACTACCCTCCCCATTCGATCGACTCCCTAACTCGTAGATACCCGTGCTGGTCCCACAGTAGGGTGTATCACTCCCTAAAGTGGCAACCCGATACTATTAAAATGCATGGCTTATACCTACACGATGCAACAACGCCTTACCTACCAGCACGGACCCACGCACACCCATGACTCCGTTGGACTTGCGTTGCCATCGCTAACTCTTTTGACCTCTTACAATCAAACCCAGTAAGCGTGTCCCGTCCTCGACCTAGTTTGAGCTTACATAGATAAAAAATGGGTTACTAGTCGAAAAGGGTTCCCACACATGACACAAGCTTCCTACCTATGCTTGGTACCCACTAGGATTTTCCACTTAACCCTTCTTATTCCCATGTCTACTTACATGTTTCACCTTAGTTAAGTGCTTCTAATTATATTTCATATGTCACCCATGTCACCCACTTATCCCATTTATTACCCATGTCTTACTACATGTCTTATCTTGGTTAAGTGTTCATTATAACCGTAATCTTGCAAGACCTCCCACATCAGATTACCGTTTTGCGGTTGCTGGATTTGCCAGGCGGTTCCGGGCAGGCTTATACCGCAATCCGAATCTAACCTCGTGTCTTTACATTATTACGCATCTAGTTTCTGCCTTTGACCTCTCACATTAGACTATGGTTTGCAATGGCTGGATATGCCGGGAGGTTCTGGGAAATCTTATACTCCGAGTCTAACCTCGTGTCTTAGGCGTTTATTATCACTTTCTTAATTCAAACCCAATTTCAAGTTCTGAATTATAACATATATTCCAATTGTCTAATTTCCAATCCAAATTAGGCTTATAATCTTATGTATACATGTTATGCCAAATTATCCCCAAATTAATTTGCGTTCATTGTTATCAACATTTTATGCCAAACATCATGTATACAAATTATATCCAATTATGCCCAATTCAACTTATGTGAAATCTCATATATTCAATTTATACAAAATTATGCCCAAATTGATTTATGCCAATAATCTCATTCTATTACATATTTCCCCAAACTTTTCCCAATCGTTCAAACGTTATTCGTACGCAAATCTCAATGCAATATGTTGGGCTCGAAGTTAGCCTAATCTCATAAAAAAATAAAGGAAAAGAAGAGGAGAAGAGAATCAACATCAAAACCGGCGTAAACATAAAAACAAACATATGAAACATAAACAGGCAAATAACAATAAACTGGATCAGAAAGGCATATGGCAGATATATGAATTAAAAGATAATGATTTACAGACTTGATAAGATTCATCTCAGTCACATACATGTTCACAAAGTCCACTTTACAATCTTATCACAATCACTTTTAATTAATCATCTTGTGAAAGTAACGTAGGCGCTAGGATTTTTAGAAAGAGAATAGATCTGAATTCTGATTTCTGAATTTGATTAGCTAAACCGTTGTTGTAGAAACTCGGATCTTGAATAATATTTATTTGATTATTGAAGAAAAACTCTCTTAAATCTCTACTTTGATTTAGGTTGGAGAAGAAAGGCTAGACTAATTTTGATTTGGGCAGCTTGGAGGCACCATGAATTAGTATAATGAAATTAAGGTTAGGTCTAGGTGTGTTTATATAGATGTATTAGGTTAATTAGGGCCTTTAGATTAGCTTAGGAACCGTCTGAACCCTCCAGTCCAGAAAAGCATGTCATCCATCCAACCAGAAGAAGACACGTCAGCCCTAAACCACAAAAACACGTTGGTCATATCTGGGCCGATGGGAGTTGATTCCCAATGGGGGGTCGACACCTATATCGACACCCCCTGGGGGGCTGACACCCATGAGCAGGAAATTTCCCGCTCAGCCCACTTTGACTGAAAATTGATTTTTAAATTCATTTTCGCTTTATTATTTAATTAGTTTAATTCTGCTAATTCTTGAATTCTTTTAAGCTTCATAACTTCTTCATACGATATCCGATTAATGCAAACTCGGACTCTATCTCAAGCAGAATTCCGAGATGAACGCAATGGCGTAACCCGTTTCCCTTAATTCTTCTTCTATAAATTAAGTAATCTTCAGTTATCCCTTATGTCATGTTTTAAAATTACGGGATTACATTCTCCCCTACTTAAAGGATTTCGTCCCCAAAATCTTCAAGTTAAGAAGAATGTATCCTACCACCCAATCATCCATTTACTCATCCATCATCCACAAGCATCCATTGTCCTTAAAAGATTTTTAATGCTATATGAACATATGCAAAAGTGTGTGTATATGCTCTTTATTTAATGCAAAGATTAGGCGGTCTACTGATTTAGTTGACCTCCTTAATGCAAAACATGATAGTGCCATGCATCCATTATGTATGCAAAAGAGTCCTAATGGTACATATCATTTCTATATGAGTGCACAATCATTCATTCAAATGCTGCATCCATATGATAACATATTCAATATACATCCATTAATTTAAGTATGCACACTTATCAATGTCAATATGAAAGTGATTGAGCCGATCTAGTGCCTAATGTGTGTGTAAATGCATCCACGAGCAACCACCAGCAAACTCTTGCACCCATTTGCATCCACCAAACATAACGTGTCTCAAACACATGTTTACAACCATATGATTTTCCTACCTAAAGATCGAAGATATAATCGAGAGGATACACTATATGATAGAACAAGTATAAAGCGGTAGAAAAATGAGAAGTTAAGAACATACCCTCAAAAAAGAAAGGGTACGACGCAGGTATCTTGTCTTCAGTCTCCCAAGTCGCGTCTCCTTGATCATCTCCCCATAAGACTTTAACCAACTTGACCTCTCGGTTGCGTGACTTCTTGACCTCCGATCCAAGGATGCATGTAGGAGCTCGTCTAATCGTGGTATCTCGCTCCACTTCCACTTCCCTAAGCATGCTCGGCTCTACTACTTCCGCAATATCATGTAAACACTTTCGCAAATGTGACACATGAAATACATCATGAACGCCACTAAGATTCTCAGGCAACTTCACTCCATAGGCCATCTGTCCAATTCTTTCTGTAATGGGGAATGGCCCTACGGACCTTGGTGCCAATTTCCCTACAAACCCAAAACGAACTACGTTCCTCAACAGTGATACCTTAATAAAGACCATGTCTCCAACATCAAACTCAAGCATCGGTCCTTCTCTTATTAGCATATGACTTTTGCCAGTCCTGTGCCGTCTTCATACGTCTTCGAATCAATTCTATCTTCTTCGAAGTTTCTCTAACCATATCTGGCCCAAGCAAAATCTTATTCGTAGACTCCCACCAATAAGTCGGTGATTGGCAAGGTCGTCCATATAGAGCTTCAAAAGGTGTCATGCCAATACTAGTCTGATAGCTGTTGTTGTAGGCGAACTCTACTAATGGAAGATGTTCCTCCCATGTCCCTCCAAAGTCCAAGATGCATAATCTCAAAAGATCTTCTAGAATCCGATTCACTCTTTCTGTTTGGCCGTCCGTCTGTGGGGGGTAAGCGGTGCTCAAACACAATTGCATTCCTACCGCCTCTTGCAAGCTCTTCCAAAACTCACTAGTGAAAATGGGATCTCGATCGCTCACGATACTAGAAGGTATGTCGTGTAGACGAACTATCTCTTGGAGATAAACAGATGCTAACCATGTCGTTGTTCTTTACTCTTGACGGGGATGAAATGAGCGCTCTTGGCAAGTCTATTTACTACTACCCAAATCCCCGTATTACCCTTCCTTGACCTCGGCAACCCTTCGACGAAATCCATGGAAACACTTTCCTACTTCCACTGTGGAACCTCTAAAGGGTGAAGAAAACCACTAGGATTCTTTTGCTTAGCCTTGACTTGGTGGCATACTAAGCATCTAGAAATGAACTCAGACACATCCTTCTTCATTCCGGCCCAAAAGAAAAGTCGCTTCATGTCCCTATACATCTTGTCACCACTGGGATGTATGGTCATCCTAGAACAATGTGCATCTTCAAGAATTGTCCTTCTCAAACTCTCGTCTCGTGATACGCAAAGTCTCCCATCCCTACGCAACCAACAATTATAATTTATAGTATACCTACTAAGATGGCTCGAAGACTTCCCTCTTATGAGCTTGTCTACTATCTCAACCAACTGTGGGTCATCTTGCTGTGCCTCTCCAACCCGACCCAAAAGCGTAGGTTGCACCTCTAGTGATGCCAACAAACCGGGTACATAATCGATAGAGGGTCTGAAATCAAAGCTAAATATGTACTCCAAACTCTGCCGCTCGACAAACAAAGGACTCAAAGTCAACCTCTTTCTACTCAAGGCGCCTTCCATGACGTTACCCTTGCCAGGGTTATATGTAATTCAAAATCGTAGGATGCTAAGAGCTAAATCCACCTTTGTTGCCTTAAGTTTAAATCTTTTTGAGAGAACAAGTATTTTAGTGACTTATGGTCTGTATACAACTCAAAATTCTCTCCAAGCAAATAGTGACGCCAAGACTTAAGCACAAAAACTATGGTAGCTAACTCTAAGTCGTGGGTAGGGTAATTCTTCTCATGGACCTTTAACTGCCTTCCACCATAGCCTCTTATAAGCTCTTCCAAAACCCACTAGTAAATAACGAGTCTCGGTCACTCAAATACTTTTACGTACTCCATGAAATCTCACTACCTACTTCACATACAGCTCTGCTAACTTAGCTGCCGTTCTACTCGACTTGACTGATATGAACCTTGCACCTTTAGTCAATCGATCCGCAATCACCTAAATACTATCATGACCTGATCTAGTCCTTGGTAAACCATCAATGAAATCCATTGAGACTTGTTCCCACTTTTGTTCCCACTTCCATTCGGGAATTTCCAACAGTTGCAACAAACCACTAGGCTTCTTTTGCTCGGCTTTAACTAGCTGGCAATCCATGCATTTGGATATAAATTTCTCAACATCTCTTTTCATCCCTTCCCAGTAGTGGGTCTACTTAATGTCTCGATACATCTTGTTACCACCGGGATGTATAGTCAGTTTCGAGTGATGACATTCTTTAAGCACTACATCTCTCAATCCATTGACATTGGGTACAACTAGTCTCCCATCCTTTCAAAGCCATCCTTCTCGATCAAGCCCATACTTGTCCATCTCCTCATCGATACTCATCTCTAACTTGGAGATGACTTCCAATAGATTAGGATCGTCCCTCTGGCTGGAACCAATCCGCTCAAACAAAGTCGGTCTGATCGTCAAACTTGCTAACATTTCTAGGTCCAATTCATATTTAGATCTGAAGTCATATCCTGCGATATAATCCAGTTGGTTCCATTCTAGAAACATAGCCTCTAAACTGGCATGTCTCCTATTCAAGGCATCGGCTACCGCATTGCCTTTCCCAAGTGTATATGCGATATCAAAATCATATGAAGCCAAGAATTCTAAGCATCTTTGTTGACGGAGATTTAAATCTTTCTGGGAGAAAAGGTATTATAATGAGTTATGATCAGTAAACAACTCGAATCTTTCTCCCAAGAGATAGTGTCTCCACATCTTCAATGCCAACATAATCGCTGCCAATTCTAAGTCATGAGTAGGATATCTCTTCTCATGCGGTTTCAGCTGTCGATACAACCCTACCTCCTTGCATCAATACAACACTTAGTCCTGTACCATAGGCATCCGTGTATATCGTCATCTCTTCATTCCCTTTAGGAATGGCTAACATTGGCACACACGTCAGCTTTTCTTTTAGGCTCTTGAATGCATTTTCACACCTTTCGTCCCAGACGAAAGCTTGATTCATCTTGGTCAATTGAGTTAATGGTGCCGCTATCTTGGAGAAGTCTTGGATAAACTTACGATAATATCTAGCTAACCCCAAAAAACTTCTTACGTCCGTTGCATTCTTGGGCGTGGGCCAATCTTGCATCGTAGCCACTTTAGCAGGATCCATAGCGATACCATTCTCTGAAACAACATGGCCCAAGAATCTCACTTCCCTCCTCCAGAAGTGACACTTAGAAAATTTTGCTTTCAATTGGGTTTTTCTCAATACCTCCATCACTATCCTCAAGTGTTCATTGTGTTCTTCCTCTGCCCTCGAGTAAACCAAAATATCGTCCATTAACACAAGAACAAACTTATTCAATTGATCTCTGAATGCTCTATTCATAAGATCCACAAAATATGTTGGTGCATTGGTCAACCCAAATGGCATGACCAACCAATTATAGAATCCAGATGGCGTCCGAAATGACATTTTAGCTATACTCTCAGCTACCACTCGGAGCTGATGAAATCCTGTCACGAGGTCTAACTGGGAGTACACTCTTGCTCCATTCAGTTTATCAAACAAATCATCTATACATGGTAGAGGATACTTATTCTTTCTCGTCACCTTATTCAACTCGCGATAATCCACACTTAAGCGAAGGGAACCATCTGCCTTAGTAGCAAATACAACTGGTGCTCCCCATTCGGAAACACTTCTTCAGATAAATCCCTTCTTCAAAAGATCGCTAACTTGCATCCTGACCTCTCGCTGCTCTCTTGGTGCCATACGACGAAGTGGCATCACTATAGGTCTGGCATCTTTCACTAAATTAATACGAAACTCGATCTCTCGATGTGGTGGAAGTCCGGTCACTTCCCCGAAGACGTCCGGATACTGGCCAGCAATGGGAACCTCTGATAACTCATCATGCGGGATGTCGGGGGAATTTAGAAAACTAGTCATCACCTCATCACTAGGTAGGCTACCAAAAATTATCCTCTTCCCATCGGCCGCTCTGATAGTCCCTGAAAACCCCTCACATTCTACCACCACCCCATATCTTTCGAGCCAATCGACTCCCAAAATAATGCCAAACCCAGTAAAGCCCAAAACAAAGCAATCACATGCAAACATACATCCATGAATCGATAAGACCAAATTACGACAAATCATGATAAGGCTTATCGAACCACCAATCGGGTTCGTCACAACTAAAGGTCTATCTACAATCTCGGGTTCCAATCCTAACCTATCTACAAGGTTACTAGATATGATGGAATGGGAAGCCCCGGTATCGAACAATACTCGAACAGGAACATCATAAATAGAAAGCATACCTTGAATGATGACATTCTTTCCTTTCTCCGCTGTAGTTGGGGCATTCGACGAAGAAGGAACAACATTTATAACATATGCTTTCACAATCTGCTTCTCTTTCGGAGGTTGTGGACATTTATCCTTTTGATGTCCCACTTGGCCACAATTGAAGCACTTCCAGTCCGCTGGCTTTGCTCGATATTCTTTAACATAGTGGCCCTTCTTGCCACAACTAAAGCACTATATATCTTTCTTATTCTTCTTTTTCTGACCATTCTTGGTCTGATTTTGCTTCCTCTTGTTCTGAGAATTATTCTTGCCTTCACCGCTTTTTTGCGGCTTTGGCTTCTCTGCAAACGCAACAACAACCTCACTCTTTGATTTAGGGTAAAGACTCTCTGATCTCAATGCTTTTCCCACAATCGACTCAAATGTCTCATCGATATTGTAACACCCCATGTCCATTAATGTCACTCACAAAGGGAATGCATCAATGTCCATGCAGCGTTATTGTCGTACATAACAGATAAATTACAAGAATAAATAAATAAAACAATACAGCGGAAGATATAAACTTATTTCATAGGATTGTAACTCAATACAAGTTTACGTCCAAAGTATGTAAAATCATTACAACATGATCATATGTCTTTTCCAAAAACTCCTTAGAACATAAAGAAGCTAATGCATAAATAACGTAAATGCATAAATCCCGACTCAGCATGAGCAAAGCCATAAAGATGAGAGAGAGCCCAAAGCAGTACTTCTACTCTTTTCAAGCAACAGAAAGAAATCAACACTAAGCTGTAGTATTCCCTCCTGTCAAACCGAGGGGGGAGGGGAAGGAAAGGAAAGAGGTGGAAACAAAATGGGTCAGACATAAAGTCTGGTAAGTCAAGTGATTTTAACAAACAATAGGTAAAGTAATAGAACAAGACATAAACAGGCATCGTGATATGGCTGTAACATAGATAAGGTAAGATAAAAGAATGGACAAGATGATTTCGTCCCTAAGTACTAAGACAATCCTACACCTTGATTAAGAGAACAACTCTCCAAGTACTAGTCCCGAAGACCAAAGTCAACATCAGACTAGCACCCAAAGAATTATCCGACTTAACCAACATGTATTTCGTTACACCGTACTCTTACTAAGTTACACCACATTACTTATTTACACTGCACTACTACTATGTTACACCACATTACTTATTTACGTACACTACACTTCTACTAGTTTCACACTAAAAGATGATCCCTTTTTGACTAAATAGAATGATGATAGCTTCGTGTACTTCTAGCTGCCATCATAGGTAACCGACGTGTACCTATCACTACTAGATATACCCACTATCCTCCCCGTTTGATATGTATACCTAGTTGCTATCATAGGCAACCAACATGTACCTATCACCGCTAGGTGTACCCTATATTAAAAATACTGATAATAACAACATGTACCTCTAGCTGCCGTCATAAGTGCCCGCCTGCTCCTATCTCCACTAGTGGTACCTACTACCCTCCCCATTCGATCGGCTCCCTAACTCATAGATACCCGTGCTGGTCCCACGGTAGGGTGTATCACTCCCCAAAGTGGAAACCCGATACGACTAGAAAGCACGGCTTTTACCTACATGATGCAACAACATCTTACCTACCAGTCCAGGTCCACGCACGCACATGACCCTGTTGGACTTGCGTTGCCACCGCTAACCCGTTTTGACCTCTTACAATCAAGCCCAGTATGTGTGTCCCGTCCTCGACTTGGGTCGAGCCCACAAAGATACTTAATGGGTTACTGGTCTAAAAAGGGTCTCCCATCTGACACAAGCCTCCCACCTATGCTTGGTCTCCACAAGGTTTTTCCCCCACTTAACCCTTATATCATCCTCATGTCTTAGTACATGCTTTATCTCGGTTAAGTGCATATCAGTTATGTCTTACATGTTACCCACGCCACCCACTTAACCCTTATATCATCCTCATGTCTTAATACATGCTTTATCTTGGTTAAGTGCTTATAAATTATATTTTACATGTCATTCATATTACCCCCAACGTTCGGGTTTAACCAAGCGCCTTGGCTTTATCAGCCATTAGACCCTAAGTCTATCCATTAATTATGCGCTTGTGCTATCTCGTCAGTCTTATCATTTAACTTGGTTATTCCCATTCATACCAACCTTCATCCTTTCTTATTAATTCAATTTTTAACTCGAACTATATTAAGTCCATTAATAAGCCCACAACATGTTATTCCTATGGTTCATACATTAACCCCCCCCCCCCCCTCCGTTATGGTACAATAACATGCTCTATTAAATTTTACAACCAAGTACCCCTTAACTCACAGATACATTGGAGAGAGAGGATAATTCCCTAAATATCAACCCCGAAGACCGAAATCAACATCAGATTGATACTCAGAGGATTATCCAACCCAACCAATGTCCTATTCTCTTATGTCACCTTCAATTGTAAATTCATTCTTGTTTTTACATATTACTTAATTTACAATGAAGCACATCTTTCCTTATTACGTAAGATATCTCCTCTTACCTATTGTTCCTTGTAACTTACTTTACTCCATAAGTTATGATTTCCACCTTGGCTTTAATTAAGATTTACTTAACTTTCCCACTTCTTTAATAAATTCACTTAACCCCTACTCAATTCAACTGGTTTATAACACCGTTACTGATTTAATTAGGTTAACTATCCCAATTTATCAATGTCCCAACACATGTCTAATCTTGGTTAAGTGTTCTATCTTGTCTTAACTCAACCCTACCACACTTCTGGTTATACTTTGGTTAAGTGTTGTCTTCTTGCGTTGCTTAACCCCACAGTTTATCATGTCATATTGATTAAGTGTCATTAATTAATTCAAGTTAATTAACCCACCCGTTCATCATGTTATACTGGTTAAGTGTCATTAATCAATTCGAGTTAACTTAACTCACCCACTTGCCATGTTATGATTAGTATTCCCTAGCTCATTCATTATGCCATAACGATGTATGACCACCCACATTAGACTAACCCTTTGTGGTTGCTGGCGGTTCCGGGCAGACTTACACCATAACTCGAGTCTAACCTCGTGTCATAAGCCGTTACGCTCAAATTCATGCCTTTGACCTCTTATATTAGCGTCCAATTGTGGCAGCTGGATTTGCCAGGTGGTTCCGGGCAGTCGTACACCACAAATGAGTCTAACCTCGTTCAAAACGTTCATTAATATTCGTATTTCACCCAAACCCCAAGTTCATGACATGTGTTCCCATATTCAACATATAATCATTTTATGCTTATTCCAAATTTCCATTAATTCACTAATTACATATTAATTAGCTAAACTACAAATTTTCAATTATAGGCAATTTCATTAATTCCATGAAGTTCATACCCAAATATGCCTATTTCACATATAACCCAATAATCCAAAATTTCAATAATATCCAATTATCCATATTCCATATATTCCCAATATTTTCCATCGTCCCCACGTATTCGTTCGTATATTCATCATAGGCTCGAAATTAGCCTAGATCCAAAAATAAAAAGAAATAGGGGTAAGAAGAGAGAATCAAATCATAGAAAGTTGGAATAAAAGAAGCATCATTAAATAAAAAAGGCATATGGACAAGCATAGAGGCATAATAAAAGATCCATCATGAAGAGGCTGGTAAAAAGGCATGAACTTTACATAGAAACATAGACATATGATGACATGAACCAAAAAGGGTGAAGACTTGATGAGATTTAATTACAAACATAGACATAAATCCTTTTTACGACATTTTCATATTACTTTGAAACCATATTATCTTGTGAAAATAACTGTACTCACTTTTCGTGGCTAAAGAAAGAATTATGAACTGAAATAGATGCAGATACGTTGCAGTGATATTGATTTATCTTCTTTGATTGTTGTTGAAGCTCTAAACTTTAATTTGAATTGTGAATGAACACTTGAGATTTGATTTAGAGGCGGCGGCTAGGTCTTAGGAGAGAGCTTGGCAGCATAACGGCGTCATAGTTAATATTTTATGAATTAGGGTTAGGGTTAATCACATATTTATAGGTGTAGTGAATCATTTTGGGCCTTTGGATCACCCTAGAACCCATCTGAACCATCTAAACAGCCAACTCAGCCCTAATGACCCAGCAGCAGCTCAGAACTGGGCCTAATTCAAATCTGCCTGAGGGGGTAGGTCAACCCCTAGGTCGACCCCCAGGTCGACCTGCAGGGGAGGTCGATACTAGGGACGACCCCCTGGTCGACCTGGCCTGGGCAGGAAAATTTCCTGCCCTGTCCGGTACTGAGTTTGAATCGATTTTGAATTTCTGAAACTTCCGATCGCCATAACTTCTTCATACGAAATTCAATTCACGCAAATTCGGACTCTATCTCAACCAGAATTCTGAGACGAACACAATGGCGTAATGTGTTTCCTTTAATTCTCCCATTTAAAATTAATTATCTTTTAATTCGTTACTTCAGTGTTAACAGAAATACGGTGTGTTACATTCTCCCCTACTTAAAGGATTTCGTCCCCGAAATCTTCAAGTCAAGAAGAATGTATATCCTAACATCCAATCATCCATCTACTCAACTATCAAACACAGGCAACCATTGTCCTTAAAAGATTTCTAATGCTATATGAACTTACGCAAAAGTGTGTGTATATGTTCCTTATCAAATGCAAAGATCAGGCGGTCTACTGATTCAGTTGACCTCCTTAATGCGAATTATGATAGTGCCATGTATCCACAATGTATGCAAAGAACCCTATACATATCATTACAACATGTGTGCACAACCATTCATTCAAATGCAACATCCATATGGTACATCCATTTTAATATACATCCGTTAATATGCAACATGAAAGTGATTGAGCCGATCTAGTGCCTAAAGTGTTTGTATATGCATCCACGAGCAACCACTAGAAAACACTTGCATCCACATGCATCCATCATACATAACATGTCTCAAACACATGTTTCAACCATAGGACTACCCTATCTAAAGGTCAAAGACTTAAACGAGAGGATATACTAAAGATAGAACAAGTACGAGCTAAGCGATAAAGGAGAAATCGAAAGACATACTCTCCAAAGTCTAAGACACATATCCTCAAGAATACGATTCACCCTCTCGGTCTGGCCGTCCGTCCGAGGATGGTATGTGGTGCTCAAATATAACTGAATCTCTACCGCCTCTTGCAAACTCTTCCAAAACTCGCTAGTAAAGATAGGATCTCCATCGCTCACTATGCTAGAAGGAATACCGTGCAAACGAACTATCTCTCGAATGTATATGGAAGCTAACCATGGAGCAGTCTTCTTACTCTTCATGGGAATGGAATGGGCGCTCTTAGTAAGTCCGTCTACCACGACCAAAATCCCCGTATTACCTTTCCTCAATTTCGGTAACCCATCAAGGAGATCCGTCGAGACACTCTCCCACTTCCACTGTGGAACCTCCAATGGGTGAAGCAATACACCGAGTTTCTTTTGCTCCGCTTTTACTTGTTGACACACCAAGCATCTAGCGACATACTTGACCACATCCCTCTTCATACCGACCCAAAAGAAAACTCGCTTCATGTCGTTGTACATCTTGTCCCTGCCGGGGTGAATGGTCATCTTCGAACGATGTGCATCATCAAGAATGGTCTTCCTCAAGCTCTCTTCCCGTGGTACGCAAATTTTACCATCCTTGCACAACCAACCCTTATCACCTAGGTATACCTACTGGGATGGCTCGATGACTCCCTCTTTATGAGCTTCTCTATTAACTCAACCATCTGTGGGTCATCTCGCTGTGCCTCTCCAATCCGTCCTAAAAGCGTAGGTCTGACCTCTAAGGATGCTAGCAAACCGGGTACTTAACCAATGGATGGTCTAAAATCAAAGGTGGAGATGACCTCTAAACTTCGCCGCTCAACAAACAAAGGACTCAAGCTCAACCTTTTCCTACTCAAGGCATCCACCACAACGTTACCCTTGCCAGGGGTATATGCTATCTCGCAATCGTAGGACGCCAAAGACCCCATCCGCCTTTGCTGCCTTAAGTTCAAGTCTTTTTTGAGGAAAAAAAGACTTTATACCTATTAGGCAATGTCAAAACTGGAAATCCATCCCACTACTCGAGGTTAGTGCCTAACCTTGTCAAGAATCTCTGATCACTTACAGACTACATATGCAGATTTCATATTTTCGAATGATTCTAGGAAACTAAACATGATAGACCCCTTCGGTCACAAGAATTATCAAGGGTCTTCCCATTACTAGTCAACAATTTAACTACCCTTCGTTCACAGTCTAAGATGGCACCATATCTGGCTAGCCAATCCATCCCTAGAATCAACCCATAGCCCATGAAACCAAGAACAAATGCGTTGCATTCAAACCCAACGCCCAAGATAGACACTCTCAAATCCCGACAAATCATCAATAATTGAGCCGAACCACCAATAGGATTTGAGACTACAATGGGATCCACAATAAGACTAGTATTTAGGTGCAGTGTTTCAACTAACGAAGAAGAAATAAACAAATGTGAGGTGCCAGAATCAAATAAAGTTTGAACCAACTAATCAAAAAGGAAAATCAAAAAATTTCTACCTCTATTCGGTACACTTATCATGAGAATATACATCTTCCCCTCAGAAGATCCTTCCCCTTGGTCCTGTCCTTGTTTCCTCGGGCAATCTTTAATCCTATGTCCTGGCTCACCACATAGAAAACAACCTTGCTCCTTCTTTTTCTTACAATCCTTTCTTATGTGGCCTGCTTTTCCACAACGATAATAATGCCTTTTTCCTTGGTTTTTGCAATTCTTGGCCACTGACTTTTTCGTCAACAACTACTATAGTTCTTCCTAGAGATATCACCCACTTTTGGATGATGGGGGAGCGATGGCTGAAACTGGGGAAGGGACGTTTCCTTGGCTCCCGGTTGGTGCCGTAGTCTTTAGATACCTACGGAACCAATCCGGTACTTGAACGCCCTCAGGTATATAAGGTTCCCCAGATATGTTAAGAAGAAAAAGAAAGAGATCCAAGACAAAGAAACGATGGAAAGATATATGGCTTTTGGGGATTATGCTCCTTTTTCAAAATAAACTTTTCTCTCAAAAAATAGCTTCTTTTAAACAAGTTTTTGAAAATACTTTCTAGGAAAATCATATTTTTGAAAATAATTTTCAAAACTTTTTTTTTCTATTCTTGTAATCATAGCTCTGATACAACGTGTAACACCCCATGTCCATTAATGTCACTCACAAAGGGAATGCATCAATGTCCATGCAGCGTTATTGTTGTATAGAACATGTAAATTACAAGAATAAATAAATAAAACAACACAGTGGAAGATAGAAACTTATTTCATAGTATTGTAACTCAAAACAAGTTTACGTCCAAAGTATGTAAAACCATTACAACAGGATCATATATCTTTTCCAAAAACTCCTTAGAACATAAAAAAGCTAATACATAAATAATGTAAATGCATAAATCCCCACTCAGCATGAGCAAAGCCATAAAGATGAGAGAGAGAGGCCAAAGCAGTACTTCTACTTTCTTCAAGCAACAGAAAGAAGTCATCACTAAGCTGTAGTATTCCCTCCTGTCAAACCTAGGGGGAAAGGAAAGACGTGGAAACAAAACGGGTCAGACATAAAGTCTGGCGAGTCAAGTGATTTTAACAAACAATAGGTAAAGTAATAGAACAATACATAAACAGGCATCATGATATGGCTGTAACATAGATAAGGTAAGATAAAAGAATGGACAAGATGATTTCGTCCCTAAGAACTAAGACAATCCTACACCTTGGTTAAGAGAACAACTCTCCAAGTACTTGCCCCGAAGACCGAAGTCAACATCAGACTAGCACCCAAAGAATTATCCGACTTAACCAACATGTATTTCGTTATACCGTACTCTTACTAAGTTACACCACATTACTTATTTACACCGCACAACTACTAAGTTACACCACATTACTTATTTACGTACACTACACTTCTACTAGTTTCACACTAAACGATGATCCCTTTTTGACTAAATAGAATGATGATAGCTTCGTGTACTTTTAGCTGCCATCATAGGTAACCGACGTGTACCTATCACTACTAGATATACCCATTATCCTCCCCGTTTGATTATGTATCCCTAGTTTCTATCATAGGCAACCAACGTGTACCTATCACCACTAGGTGTACCTCCTTACTAAACATACTGATAATAACAACGTATACCCCTAGCTGTCGTCATAGGTGTCGCCTGCTCCTATCTCCACTAGTGGTACCTATTACCCTCCCCATTCGATTGGCTCCCTAACTCGTAGATACACGTGCTGGTCCCACTGTAGGTTGTATCACTCCCTAAAGTGGCAACCCAATACAACTAGAAAGCACGGCTTATACCTACACGATGCAACAACGTCTTACCTACTAGCCCGGGCCCACGCACGCTCATGACCCCGTTGGACTTGCGTTGCCACCGCTAACCCGTTTTGACCTCTACAATCAAACCCAGTATGCGTGTCCCGTCCTCGACTTGGGTCGAGCAGACAAAGATACTTAAGGGGTTACTGGTCTGAAAAGGGTCCCCCATCCGACACAAGCCTCCCACCTATGCTTGGTCCCCACAAGGTTTTCCCCCCACTTAACCCTTATATCATCCTCATGTCTTAATACATGCTTTATCTCGGTCAAGTGCATATCAGTTATGTCTTACATGTTACCCATGTTGCCCACTTAACCCTTATATCATCCTCATGTCTTAATACATGCTTTACCTTGTTTAAGTGCTTATAAATTATATTTTACATGTCATTCATATTACCCCCAACGTTCAGGTTTAACCAAGCGCCTTGGCTTTATCAGCCATTAGACCCTAAGTCTATCCATTAATTATGCGCTTGTGCTATCTCGTCAGTCTTATCATTTAACTTGGTTATTCCCATTCATACCAACCTTCATCCTTGCTTATTAATTCAATTTTTAACTTGAACTATATTAAGTCCATTAATAAGCCCACAACATGTTATTGCTATGATTCATACATTAATCCCCCCGTTATGGTACAATAACATGCTCTATTAAATTTTACAACCAAGTACCCCTTAACTCACAGATGCGTTGGAGAGAGAGGATAATTCCCTAAATATCAACCCCGAAGACCGAAATCAACATCAGATTGATACTCAGAGGATTATCCAACCCAACCAATGTCCTATTCTCTTATGTCACCTTCAATTGTAAATTCATTCTTGTTTTTACATATTACTTAATTTACAATGAAGCACATCTTTCATTATTACGTAAGATATCTCCTCTTACCTATTGCTCCTCGTAACTTACTTTACTCCATAAGTTATGATTTCCACCTTGGCGTTAATTAAGATTTACTTAACTTTCCCACTTCTTTAATAAATTCACTTAACCCCTACTCAATTCAACTTGTTTATAACACCGTTACAGACTTAATTAGGTTAACTATCCCAATTTATCAATGTCCCAACACATGTCTAATCTTGGTTAAGTGTTCTATCTTGTGTTAACTCAACCCTACTACACTTCAGGTTATACTTTGGTTAAGTGTTGTGTTCTAGCGTTGCTTAACCCCACAGTTTATCACGTCATATTGATTATGTAACGACCCGTATTCTACGCCTCATAGGATCGTAGGATATTTATTTATTTCACGTACGAAGTCGTATAGTCATGTAACCTTGGGAGACGACTATTGGGGTCATTTCCTATGTTCATGATTTTTCCCGATTTTTAAATGACTATTTTGCCCCTAGTTGATACTGTTTTGGCCATAACTTTTGACTGGAAAGGAATTTTGACCTGAAACCACTTCCATTGGCTCCGGATGATGGTTTCTCTTTCCGTAGAGTGGTCACATTAGCCAAACGGACTCACCGTTTGGGAGATATGGCTGAAACAAGCTTCAGATAGTGAAAAACAGCTTAATTGGGCTTAACCAGGTGATTAACAGCTAGGCCCAAAGGGGAATTTCGGGATTAGTAGTTTAAAAGGGCTGTTAGGGTTTGGAGAATACCTTTTTCTCATTTTTCAGCCGTCACTATTCATTTCTCTTAACCTAGCCATGGCCTCCACCCTCTAAATCTCTTCAAAACACCTCTTAATCACTTTCTAATTGAAGATTAGGCTTAGAAAACATCAAATCAAGGAGTATTAGTACGAGAACTGAGGTAGAGCTGCTGTGTAAGATTGGGAACAGCGCCAAATCAGAGAATATTTCAGTTTTGGGGTTTTAGTTGTGGCCAAGGTGAGTGATAGCATCGTTTTGACACTAATTACAGTTAACTAAGGGTAATTAGTGAAGACTAGCGAATTTATACACTAATAAATTCTGGAAAAATGTTTAGAAATTCTTAAATAATATTTTATGCCTCTGTTAGAAAATTTAGACGATTTGATTAAGTTTTACTAAGTATGTGCTTAAACATGATTAAGAGGGACTATGGGAAAATATGAGGTTTTAGCCACTTTTGATCCATTTTGATTCATTTGTATTGTTGTTTGCTGTTTGTGGTTGCTCTTACAAGTTGCTATGACTCTATGGTGTGTTTTATGATTGATTAGAAGTGTTAGATTGGTCGAAAACGTCATCGAATAGCGTAGAAAGCTCGCTGGAAAGTTGCAGAAATGTGCAAGTTCCGAACCGGATCGGATCGGAGTAGGGGTCGGGTCGGATTTGTGAACTGACCAAGGGAACTTGAACTGGATTGGAACTTGTCACTGGAGGAGGATTGGCAAGAAGGAAGGCCGTTTACTTAGAGTTGGAGTGGACAAGGGGATCGGATCGGAACCATGGAGCGGATCAGATCGGAACTATGGAGCGGATCGGGTCAGAACTATGGAGCGGATCGGATTGGAGCGGATCGGATCGGAGTAAGCTAGGGAACGGAGCGGATTGGGCAAATGGAGAAGGACATGATCGGATCTGGGAACTTAGAAGGGAGCAACCACCGAGCCAAGCAGAGAACAGGCACTACACTACCGAACCGAACCGAGAGGAGATGGGGAACTGACCCAGGCATGGACTAGGACTACCGAACCGAACCGATCAGGAAGGTTACACCGAACCGTGCTAGACGAGGAGCACCGAACCGGACCGTACATGGGCTATTACTACTATGCGATGACTCTTCTGAAGACCCACTCCAATTTGACCAAACCCGAGATGCAAAGGAAGTCCAAATGAGAAGCTAGAACTCAAGATCCAGATGGGAATCAACGAGTTCGCTTCATGATTGGGCTTTGCTGCGGGACGAGTGTTAAGGGGTTATCGATGTCTATAGCTTTGGACCACTATGGTAGGAGGTACGAAGGCGAATTCAGGGCCATTATGGCATTGGTAGGACCAAGGGCTATGACCAATGTGGTGGGTCATTGAAATGTTTGGTCATGACTCCATGTGTTTAGCTTGGTCACAGCAGGGTTCTACAAGTCGGGATTCGTCGTTACCTCAATTTGTCTAGTGTTCCAAGGTGGTAGACGTCGTATGCTTTATGCACTGAGTGAGAGATGTGAGAATGGTTGCTATGGATGGTTTGTTTGCTATTATTATGACATACACACCCCACCCCCGTATCCTTTACACTATTCATTATGGCACCTTAGAGCACTGAATGGTATGTGGTACTAACTCTTTGGTTGCAGGTCCAGGCTCAGGTATGGTTTAGTATACCTGTTATTATTCTATTTAGATGCTTATCACTCATACCAGGCTTTATGTCTGACCCAGAGTTTTATGTCTCCTCTTATTACTCTGGGTGCTCACACGAGCAGGCTAGAGACATGTTAGCTGGTGATGCGCGGGTAGATGATCCGGAGACGAGCAGGAGGCTTCCACGTAATATATATATAGTATTCTCCCTGTGTTGTTGAAGATCACTGCTTGGGCGTTGGTGGTGCATCTTCCACTTTAGCTTTCTTTTGTTAGAGACAGTAAATTTGGAAAGTTGTAATAAGCTGTATTTGGATTTCCGCTGCTCTGATGTTGATATTGATTATTAGTTATCAGCTTATGCACTGTCTCACCTGTTTTATGTCAAGTATGTTATTATTATATTTTATTCCATGCGCTGTGAGACATTCTACAGGTTCCTTGATTAGTTCATTCTCTTCTTTCCTTTTCTCCTGACGACCGTCCCGTGCTAGTCGAGCATGTGTACAGTGCACTTTTGGAGTAAACGCAGGCTGGTGCGGGGCGGGCCGTCACACTTGGTATTAGAGCGTAGTTAACCTAGGGAAGTTATCAGGGAGAGATAGTATACATATACGAGAGAGCGTATTTGTGATTATTTTGGTTTTCAAAAGTTATATATATATACTATTAGTAGTATAAGGATAAAGTCGTACTGCACTAGCACCACTATGGAGTCGTTAATCGTTTCCTTTTTCAGATTGACGATGAGCCGAGATACTAGAGGTGTTGGTAGGGGAGCCAATAATGGGAATGTTGCTGACATGAGGACGATGTTTACTGACCTCATGAGGGAGATGCTTAGAGATGTACAGAGGGCAGCACCCAATGATGGAAATGGTGGTGGTCCAATAGTGCAGACGCCGAGGGTCGACTTCGCCAAGCTGAATAAGGATTATACTAGCCTTGGTGGGAAGCCGTTCCACGGAACGGAGTCGGCCACGGATGTTCAAGATTGGTTGGATAGTTGCGAACGTATCTTCGAGGATTTGGGTATCGAGGATGCGATGAAGAGAAAGCTAGCGTCCCGTCAGCTGCAAGGGAGGGCAATGAATTGGTGGAATGCTATAAAGGCAGCTACTCCCGAAGATCAGATTACTTGGGAGCAGTTTAAAGCTCGCTTTAGCGAGAAGTTCATTCCAGCTGCTCAGAAGTCAGTGCTGTTTAAGAAGTTCTTGGAGCTCAAGCAGAATGGCAGAGCTGTCTCGGAGTATATTGCTGAATTTGACACTTTGTCAAAATATGGGTTATCTCTTATTGATACTGCCAAGAAGAAGAATGAGAAATTCATAACTGGTTTAGATCAGTACTTAGGGGAAAGACTTATTAACCACATCGATGAGACGTTTGAATCGATTGTGGGGAAAGCATTAAGATCAGAGAGTCTCTACCCTAAGCCGAAGACTGAGGTTGCATCCACAGATGAGCCAAAGCCACAAGCAAGTGGTGGAGGCAAGGGTGGTTCCCAGAATAAGAGAAAGCAGAATCAAACTAAGGATGGCCAGAAGAAAAAGAATAAGCAAGATGTTGAGTGCTTCAGCTGTGGTAAGAAGGGCCATTATGCTAGTAATTGTCGGGCCAAGCCAGCGGATAGGAAGTGCTTCAATTGTGGCCAAATGGGACATCACAAGGACAAGTGTCCGCAACCCCCTAAAGAAAAGCAAATGGTGAAAGCATACGCCCTTAATGCTATTCCTTCTTCGTCGAATGCCCCAACTGCGGCGGAGAAGGGAAAGAATGTCGTCATTCAAGGTATGCTTTCTGTTTATGATGTTCCTGTTAGAGTTTTGTTTGATACCGGAGCTTCCATCTCTTTCATATCTAGTGACCTGGTAGATAGGTTGGGATTGGAGCCCGAGATTGTCGATAGACCTTTAGTAGTGACGAACCCGATTGGTGGTTCTACTAGCCTTAGCATGATTTGTCGTAATGTGGTCTTATCGAGTCATGGATGCATGTTTGTTTGTGATTGCTTTGTTTTGGGCTTTACTGGGTTCGGCATTATTTTGGGAGTAGATTTGCTCCAAAGATACGGGGTGGTGGTAGACTGTGAGGGCTTTTTAGTGACAGCTAGAGCGGATGATGGGCGGAGGATAGTGTTTGGTGGTCTACCCAGTAAGGGGGTATTGGCTAGTTTTCTAAACTTCCTCGACATTCCGCATAGTGAGTTGTCGGGTTTGCCCGTGGTTGGCCAGTATCCGGATGTTTTCGAAGAAGTGACCGGACTTCCACCACACCGAGAGATTGAGTTCCGTATTGATTTGGTAAAAGATGCCAGGCCTATAGTGATGCCACTTCGTCGTATGGCACCAAGGGAGCAGCGAGAGCTCGAGGTGCAAGTCAGCGATCTTTTGAAGAAGGGATTTATCAGAAGGAGTGTTTCTGAATGGGGAGCACCAGTTGTGTTTGCTACCAAGGCGGATGGTTCCCTTCGTTTGTGTGTAGACTACCGCGAGTTGAATAAAGTGACGAGGAAGAACAAGTATCCTCTACCGCGGATAGATGATTTGTTCGATCAGTTGAGTGGCGCGAGAGTATTTTCTCAGTTGGATCTCGCGATAGGTTTTCATCAGCTTAGAGTGGAAGCTGAGAGTATAGCTAAAACGGCATTTCGAACGCCGTCTGGATTTTATGAATGGTTGGTCATGCCATTCGGGCTGACCAATGCCCCAACATATTTTGTGGATCTTATGAATAGGGTATTCAGAGATCAGTTGAATAAGTTTGTCCTTGTGTTCGTTGATGATATTTTGGTCTATTCGAGGATAGAGGAAGAACATAAGGAGCATTTAAGAGTAGTGATGGAGGTGTTGAGAAAACACCAATTGAAAGCAAAGTTTCCTAAGTGTCACTTCTGGAAGAGGGAAGTGAGGTTCTTGGGCCATGTTGTATCAGAGAATGGTATTGCCGTGGACCCGGCGAAGGTGGCTACGGTACAAGATTGGCCTACGCCCAAGAATGCAACAGATGTAAGAAGTTTCTTGGGATTAGCTGGATATTATCGTAAGTTTATCCAAGGTTTCTCCAAGATAGCAGCACCATTGACCCAGTTGACCAAGAAGAATCAAGCTTTTGTCTGGGATGAAAGGTGCGAGAATGCATTCAAGAGTCTAAAGGACAAGTTGACAAGCGCACCAGTGTTAGTCATTCCTAAGGGGGATAAAGAGATGACGGTATACACGGATGCCTGTGGTACCGGACTGGGTGCTTTATTGATGCAAGACGGTAGGGTTGTAGCTTATGCAAGTCGGCAATTGAAACCGCACGAGAGAAGATACCCTACCCATGATTTAGAATTGGCAGCGATCGTGTTCGCGTTAAAGATGTGGAGACACTATCTCTTGGGAGGAAGATTTGAGCTGTTTACAGATCATAAGTCGTTGAAGTATCTCTTCTCCCAGAAGGATCTAAATCTCCGGCAACAAAGGTGGTTAGAGTTCTTGGCTTCCTATGATTTTGACATCGCGTATACACCAGGAAAGGGCAATGCGGTGGCTGATGCATTGAGTAGAAGACATGCCAGCTTAGGCGCTATGTTTCTAGAATGGAAGCAACTGGAGTACATCGCTGGGTATGATTTCAGACCAAAGTGCGAATTGGATCCAGAAATGTTAGCAAGTTTGACGATCAGACCCACTTTGATTGAACGGATCGGATCTAGTCAGAGGGACGATCCTAACCTATTGGAGATCATCTCCAAGTTAGAGATGGGTATCGATGAGGAGATGAACAAGTATGGGCTTGATCAAGATGGATGGCTTAGAAAGAATGGAAAGCTCGTTGTACCCAATGTCAATGGATTGAGAGATGAAGTGCTTAGAGAATGTCACCACTCAAAACTGACTATACACCCCGGTGGTAATAAGATGTATCGGGACATGAAGCAGACCTACTACCGGGAAGGGATGAAAAGAGACATTGGGAAGTTTATATCCAAATGCATGAATTGCTAGCTAGTTAAAGCCGAGCAAAAGAAGCCTAGTGGGTTGTTACAGCCATTAGAAATTCCCGAATGGAAATGGGAGCAAGTCTCGATGGATTTCATCGATGGTTTACCAAGGACTAGATCGGGACATGATAGCATTTGGGTGATTGTGGACCGATTGACTAAAAGTGCAAGATTTATACCAGTCAAATCGACCAGAACGGCAGCTAAGTTAGCAGAATTGTATATGAAGTGGGTAGTGAGATTTCATGGAGTACCTAAAAGCATTGTGAGCGACCGAGACCCGTTGTTCACTAGTGGGTTTTGGAAGAGCTTGCAAGAGGCTCTAGGGTCAGAGTTACATCTCAGTACCGCATATCATCCTCAGACCGACGCTCAGACGGAGAGGGTGAATCGTATTTTGGAAGATCTCTTGAGAGCATGTATATTGGATTTTGGTGGATCATGGGATGACTAACTTCATCTAGTAGAGTTTGCATATAATAATAGCTACCAATCCCGTATCGGTATGGCACCGTTTGAAGCTTTGTACGGAAGACCATGCAACTCACCATCATGTTGGATAGAGACTGGCGAGAAGATTATGCTTGGACCAGATGTGGTGAGGGAAACTTCAAATAAAATCAAGACCATTCAACAACGAATGAAGGCTGCCCAAGATAGGCAGAAGAGTTATGCTGATAAGAGGAGAAGAGACCTAAAATTCTCCGTTGGTGACTTGGTGTTTGTCAAGATTTCTCCGTTGAAGAGCGTAATACGATTTGGCAGGAGAGGCAAGTTGGCACCAAGATTTGTTGGCCCATTCCCTGTTCTTGAACTAGTCGGGAATTTGGCATATAGAATTGACTTACCAGAGAAGATGGCAGGAGTTCACAACGTATTTCATGTTTCCCAACTAAGGAAGTTCGTTCACGACTCAGATATGACTATTTCACCTGATCAGTTAGAGGACTTCGAAGTAGAACCCGAGGCGGTTGGGAACCGCAAGCCGACCCGTATTGTCGAACACGACATGAAGCAACTTCGGAGGAAGACGGTGAAGTTAGTCAAGGTTCAGTGGGGCGAGGACGAGAATGATTGTACTTGGGAGACAGAGGAGATAGTTAGGAAGACACATCCAGAACTCTTTGCCTGGTAAGATTTTGACTTCGATTTAGTTTTCCGCATGCTAGGATAGGTTTGTTTGCTTGTTTTGCATGTTTGATTGTTGTATGTGGTTGTTAGGCATGCGGGATCCTTTGTATGTTTTGGGACGAAAATCCTTAAGGGGGAGAGAGTGTAACGACCCGTATTCTACGCCTCATAGGATCGTAGGATATTTATTTCTTTCACGTACGAAGTCGTATAGTCATGTAACTTTGGGAGACGACTATTGGGGTCATTTCCCATGTTCATGATTTTTCCCGATTTTTAAATGACCATTTTGCCCCTAGTTGATATTGTTTTGGCCATAACTTTTGACTGGAAAAGAATTTTGACTTGAAACCACTTCCATTGGCTCCGGATGATGGTTTCTCTTTCCATAGAGTGGTCACATTAGCCAAACGGACTCACCGTTTGGGAGATATGGCTGAAACAAGTTTCAGATGGTGAAAAACAATTTAATTGGGCTTAACCGGGTGATTAACAGCTAGGCCCAAAGGGGAATTTCGGGATTAGGAGTTTAAAAGGGCTGTTAGGGTTTGAAGAATACCTTTTTCTCATTTTTCATCCGTCACTATTCATTCCTCTTAACCTAGCCATGGCCTCCACCCTCTAAATCTCTTCAAAACACCTCTTAATCACTTTCTAATTGAAGATTAGGCTTAGCAAACATCAAATCAAGGAGTATTAGTACGAGAACCGCGGTAGAGCTGCTGTGTAAGATTGGGAACATCGCCAAATCAGAGAATATTTCAGTTTTGGGGTTTTAGTTGTGGCCAAGGTGAGTGATAGCATCGTTTTGACACTAATTACAGTTAACTAAGGGTAATTAGTGAAGACTAGCGAATTTATACACTAATAAATTCTGGAAATATGTTTAGAAATTATTAAATAATATTTCATGCCTCTGTTAGAAAATTTAGACGATTTGATTAAGTTTTACTAAGTATGTGCTTAAACATGATTAAGAGGGACTATGGGAAAATGTGAGGTTTTAGCCACTTTTGATCCATTTTGATTCATTTGAATTGTTGTTTGCTGTTTGTGGTTGCTCTTACATGTTGCTATGACTCTATGGTGTGTTTTATGATTGATTAGAAGTGTTAGATTGGTCGAAAACGTCATCGAATGGCGTAGAAAGCTCGCTGGAAAGTTGCAGAAATGTGTAGGTTCCGAACCGGATTAGATCGGAGTAGGGGTCGGGTCGGATTTGTGAACTGACCAAGGGGATTTGAACTGGATTGGAACTTGTCACTGGAGGAGGATTGGCAAGAAGGAAGGCCGTTTACTTAGAGTTGGAGTGGACAAGGGGATCGGATCGGAACCATGGAGCAGATCGGATCGGAACTATGGAGCGGATCGGGTCGGAACTATGGAGCGGATCGGATTGGAGCGGATCGGATCGGAGTAAGCTAGGGAGCGGAGCGGATCGGGCAAATGGAGAAGGACAGGATCAGGTCGGGGAACTTAGAAGGGAGCAACCACCGAGCCAAGCAGAGAACAGGCACTACACTACCGAACCGAACCGAGAGGAGATGGGGCACTGAACCAGGCATGGACTAGGACTACCGAACCGAACCGATCAGGAAGGTTACACCGAACCGAACCGAGCTAGACGAGGAGCACCGAACCGGACCGTACGTGGGCTATTACTACTATGCGATGACTCTTCTGAAGACCCACTCCAATTTGACCAAACCCAAGATGCAAAGGAAGTCCAAATGAGAAGCTAGAGCTCAAGATCCAGATGGGAATCAGCGAGTTCGCTTCATGATTGGGCTTTGCTGCGGGACGAGTGTTAAGGGGTTATCGATGTCTATAGCTTTGGACCACTATGGTAGGAGGTACGAAGGCGGATTCAGGGCCATTACGGCATTGGTAGGACCAAGGGCTATGACCAATGTGGTGGGTCATTGAAATGTTTGGTCATGACTCCATGTGTTTAGCTTGGTCACAGCAGGGTTCTACAAGTCGGGATTCGTCGTTACCTCAATTTGTCTAGTGTTCCAAGGTGGTAGATGTCGTATGCTTTATGCACTGAGTGAGAGATGTGAGAATGGTTGCTATGGATGGTTTGTTTGCTATTATTATGACATACACACCCCACCCCCGTATCCTTTACACTATTCATTATGGCACCTTAGAGCACTGTACGGTATGTGGTACTAACTCTTTGGTTGCAGGTCCAGGCTCAGGTATGGTTTAGTATACCTATTATTATTCTATTTAGATGCTTATCGCTCATACCAGGCTTTATGTCTGACCCAGAGTTTTATGTCTTCTCTTATTACTCTGGGTGCTCACACGAGCAGACTAGAGACAGGTTAGCTGGTGATGCGCGGGTAGATGATCCGGAGACGAGCAGGAGGCTTCCACGTAATATATATATATAGTATTCTCCCTGTGTTGTTGAAGATCACTGCTTGGGCGTTGGTGGTGCATCTTCCACTTTAGCTTTCTTTTGTTAGAGACAGTAAATTTGGAAAGTTGTAATTAGCTGTATTTGGATTTCCGCTGCTCTGATGTTGATATTGATTATTAGTTATCAGCTTATGCACTGTCTCACCTGTTTTATGTCAAGTATGTTATTATTATATTTTATTCCATGCGCTGTGAGACATTCTACAGGTTCCTTGATTAGTTCATTCTCTTCTTTCCTTTTCTCCTGACGACCGTCCCGTGCTAGTCGGGCATGTGTACAGTGCAGTTTTGGAGTAAACGCAGGCTGGTGCGGGGCGGGCCGTCACATATTAAGTGTCATTAATCAATTCAAGTGAACTTAACCCACCCGTTCATCATGTTATACTGGTTAAGTGTCATTAATCAATTTGAGTTAACTTAACCCACCCACTTGCCATGTTATGGTTAGTATTCCCTAGCTCATTCATTATGCCATAACGATGTATTACCACCCACATTAGACTAACCTTTTGTGACTGCTGGATGTGCCGGGCGGTTCCAGGCAGACTTACACCACAACTAGAGTCTAACCTCGTGTCATAAGACGTTATGCTCAAATTCTTGCCTTTGACCTTTCAAATTAAACGTCCAATTATGGCAGCTGGATTTGCCGGGTGGTTCCGAGCAGTCTTACACCACAATTGAGTCTAACCTCGTGTCAAAAGGTTCCTTAATATTCGTATTTCACCCAAACCCCAAGTTCATGACATGTGTTCCAATATTCAACATATAATCATTTTATGTTTATTCCAAATTTCCATTAATTCACTAATTACATATTAATTAGTCAAACTACAAATTTTCAATCAAGGCAATTTCATTAATTCTATGAAGTTCATAACCGAATATGCCCATTTCACATATAACCCAATAATCCAAAATTTCAATAATATCCAATTTTCCATATTCCATATATTCCCAATATTCCTCATCGTTCCCACGTATTCGTATTCGTTCATATATTCATCATAGGCTCGAAATTAGCCTAGATCCAAAAATAAAAAGGAATAGGGGTAAGAAGAGAGAATCAAATCACAGAAAGTTGGAATAAAAGAAGCATCATTAAATAAAAAGGCATATGGACTGGCATAGAGGCATAATAAAAGATCCATCATGAAGTGACTGATAAAAAGACATGAACTTTACATAGAAACATAGACATATGATGACATGAACCAAAACGGGTGAAGACTTGATGAGATTTAATTACAAACATAGACATAAATCCTTTTTACAAGCTTTTCATATTACTTTAAAACCAAATTATCTTGTGAAAATAACTGTACTCACCTTCCGTGGCTAAAGAAAAGAATTATGAACTAAAATTGATGCAGAAACGTTGCGGTGATGTTGATTTATCTTCTTTGATTGTTGTTGAAGCTCTAAACTTTAATTTGAATTGTGAATGAACACTTGAGATTTGATTTAGAGGCGGCGGCTAGGTTTTAGGAGAGAGCTTGGCAGCATAACGGCTGATAGTTAATATTTTATGAATTAGGTTTAGGGTTAATCACATATTTATAGGTGTAGTGAATCATTTTGGGCCTTTAGATCACCTTAGAACCCATCTGAACCATCTAAACAACCAACTCAGCCCTAATGACCCAGCAGCAGCTCAGAACTGGGCCTGATTCAAATCTGCCCGATGGGGTAGGTCGACCCCCAGGTCGACCTGTAGGGGAGGTCGACACTAGGGTCGACCCCCTGGTCGACCTGGCCTGGGCAGGAAGATTTCCTGCCCTGCCCGGTTTTGAGTCTGAATCGATTTTGAATTTCTGAAACTTCCGATCGCCATAACTTCTTCATACGAAATCCAATTCACGCAAACTCGGACTCTATCTCAACCAGAATCCCGAGACAAACACAATGGCGTAACCCATTTCCCTTAATTCTCCCATTTAAAATTAATTATCTTTTAATTTGTTACTTCAGTGTTAACAGAAATACGGGGTGTTACAGATATGGTTTATAAGCCTTTCCCCCAAGTACCCATCCAAGCCAGTTATGAACTTCTTGTTCTTCTTCTCGGCGGTATCGATAAGGGATAATCCATACTTCGATAAAGTATCAAATTCGGCAATATACTCTTAGACAGCTCTACCATTCTGCTTAAGCTCCAAGAATTTCCTAAACAATACTGACTTCTGAGCAGTTGGGATAAACTTATCGCTAAAGCGAGTCTTAAACTGATCCTAAGTAATCTGATCCTCAGGAGTAGCTGGCTTAATAGCATTCCACCAATTCATTGCCCATCCCTGAAGCTAACGGGATGCTAGCTTCCTCTTCATGGCATCCTCGATATCCAAATCCTCGAAGATGCGCTCGTAGCTATCTAGCCAATCTTGGTAATCTGTAGTCGATTCTGTTTCGTGGAATGGTTTTCCACCAAGGCTAGTATAATCCTTGTTCAGCTTGGCAAAATCGGTCCTAGGCGCCTGCACTACTGCACCACCACCATTAGCAGCATTGCGAGCTGCTCCCTGGGCATCCCTCAGCATCTCTCGCATGAAAGCAGTGAACATCGTCCTTATATCAGGGACATTCTCAGTGTTAGCCCCTGAACTTGCTCCCTCTCCAGCTCCTGCTGCGGAGTTCCTCACCGCATTCCTGGTATTTCGGCTCATCATTCAATCTGTAAAGAGAAAACGATTAACCATCACCATAATGGTGATAATGCAGTGCGACTTCATCCTTAGATATACTAACAGTATACATATAGCTTTTGAAAACCAAAATATAACAAATACGCGCTCTCATATACGTATACTATCTCTCCCTGGTGTCTTTCCCTAGGTTAACTACGCAACGTAGAGCTCTGGTACTAAATGTAACGGCCCACCCCGCACCAGCCGACATTTCCCAAGAAATGCGTTGTACCGATGTCCAACCAGCACGGGACGGTCGTCAAAGGAAAAGAAAAGAAAAGGAATATGGAATGGTGAATCATCAAAAAACCTGTAGTATATCTCATAGCTCATGGAATAAAATATAATAGTAACATAACTTGACATAAAACAGGCGAGACAATGCATAAACTGAAAACTAAACCATCATAACAGCGGAAATCCAAAATACAACTTATGTTCCACATCATCATTATTACAACTTTTAAAACTGTCTCTAAAGCAAAGTAAGGAAACGTACACTACTAATGCCCAAAGTAGTGACCATCAGCGACACAGAGAGAATATATGGGATAATATGTGTAAGCCTCATGCTCGTCTCCGGACAGCTACTCGTGCACAATCAACTAACCTGTCTCTAGTCTACCCATTTAAGAGCACCCATAGTAATAAGAAGAGACATAAAACTCTGGATCGGACAAAAGTCTGGTATGAGCGATAAGCAACAAAACAGAACAATAACATGTATAACTAACAATACCTGAATCTGGACCTACAACCAAAGAGTCAACACAACAAGATGTACAATACTTTAAGGTAACACTAGCATATGGTGTAAGGATACAAGGAGGGTGTGTGCATGTCATAGTGATAGCAAACAATCAAGCATATCAACCATCCTCACATTTCTCACTCAGTGCATAAAGCATACGCTATCCACCGCTTTGGTCACCAAATCCTTTGCTACGATCACTCTGCCCCATGGAGTCATGACGACTCCACTACACTGATCCACAACCACTAGTCCTATGCTATGTCCACTTTGCCTCATGGAGTCATGACGACTCCACTGCACTGGCTCATAGCAATGCTACAATCACTCTGCCTTATGGAGTAATGACTACTCCACTGCACTGATCCGTAGCCTAACATTCGTCTCTCAGTAGTGAATCAAAGTTATGGACGTCGATAACTCCTTAGCACACCTCCCGCAGCAAAGCATAACCATGAAGTTAACTCTTTGTTTCCCAACTGGATCCTGAGTACAAACTTCCTATTTGGACTACCTTTGCATCTCGGGTTTTGGTCGTCATCCCGATTCGTAACTCCTCTACTCGATATATGTGGTGCACCTCTTAGCGATCATACTTCAGTTCGGGTATATGGTTCGTGGGTCTCCAATCGGGTCGTGATCTCAGCTCGTGGGCAAACACCCTGCTCGATTCGTGATACACCCGTGGAGTCCACTCGCGATACTTGATCGGCTCGTGGGGGGAGTCTCTTGGTCTCTGCCCTGGTCCGGTTCGTGATAAGCATCTGGTTCGTGACGCTCCGCTTCGGTTCGTGGTCCTTCCCTGGCCATTAGCTTGCGGTTCGCGGTTCGCCCTCCTCCATTTGGTTTGGTTCCTGACTTGTAGGGTGGAGCACGAGTGGGGTCGGCTCCTGATACTTGATCGATTCGTGATAGTCTTTCGCGACCGGGGGGTGCCTCACGAACGGGGTTATGACCAAATTCCTGCAACTTTTTCCAATAAGATATTTACGCCATATGTAACACCCCACACCCGCTATAGTCACTCATAAAGGGAATGCCATAGCATCGGTGGAGTATTTTTAGTGAGTATAGAACAGTAAAATTACAACAAGACAGATATAATGTAATACTTGAAAATTTAAAACATCATCTCATAGCAGCGGAAAGTAAAACATGTTTGGTTACATCATAAAACCATAACAAGAGTCAAGTACAAAATATCCATCCTGAATAAAATAAGCACATAATCCCACTACTCATAACAAATAGCCATAACAGAAAAGATAAGATAAGCTGAGCTCTACATCTACGGTCCAAGCTCCGAGAGATAGATAAAGCAAACTGATCAAAGCCCACTAGCACTAGGCCCAACCTGAGGACCTGAAGGAAAAAGATAAAAACAACGGGGGTCAGACATAAGCCTGAGTGAACCCTATCTCCTTAATAATACAATTATTAAAGTAATTAGGGTATGATATGAACTCGGTATGGTATCTTTGGGGATAATGACTACACTAAGTTGCCCACGAACACAGGACGAACTAAGATAACCGTAAAGACGCATCTACCCACCCAAGGATAATTACTAACTGCACCACACCAGACTTATTCACCCAAAGGTAATTCCTACACTGCACCACACCAGTTCTACCCACCAAGAGTAATTCCTACTTAAAGGTTGATCCCACTAAGTGTACTTAGTAATTTTTCACCCGGTAGTTTCTTGTACCCCTACACAGGTGCCGTCTGCCCCTATTTTTACTAGGTGTACCCACTACCCCCAAGCGATCGGCTCCCTACCGTAGATACCCGTGCTGGTCCCACAAAAGGGGGTGTATCATTCCCCAAAGTGGCTACCATATAATATCACTGTGCACGGCTTTATATCTACCCGATGCAACAACGACTTACCAACCAGCCCGGGTCCACACACGCATATGAAACCCGTTGATCCCGCGTTGCCACCGCTAACCCGTTTTGGCCTCTTATAGTCAAGCCCAATATGCGTGTCCCGTCACCCGACAAGAGTCGAGCCTACAAAGATACGTTTGGGATATTGGTTGAAATGGGCCCCCACAAGCTACTACTTAAGCTTGTCGTTTAATCTAGTGCATCCCACTTAACCCTTTAACCATGTCCCCTTACATGTTATAAATCTTGGTTAAGTCCTTTAATCATATTTCAATTGCCACTTAGGGCACCCACTAGATTCCCACATGCCACCCATGGCACTTACTTAACCCCTTAATCATGTTTAATTACATGTTCCACCTTGGTTAAGTATTCTAATCGTATTCTCACATGCCACCCATGGCACTTACTTAACCCTTTTATCATGTTTAATTACATGTTCCACCTTGGTTAAGTATTCTAATCGTATTTTTCTATTGCCACCCAAGGCAACCCACTAGTCTCATCATGCCACCCCAAGGCACCCACTTAATCCCTCATGTCCCACTACATGCTAATATGGTTAAGTGTTTCTTAATTCATTAATTAAGATCATGACCTCATAAAGACCTCCCACATTAGACCGTCTTTTATGACTGCTGGATATGCCGGTTGGTTCCGGGCAGACTTCCGTCATAAAAAGGGCCTAACCTCGTGTCTTTACTTTAATCATGTATTTAATTTATGACTAAGACCTCTCACATTGGGCCAATCATTTGTAGCCGCTGGATGGCCGGTCGGTTCCGGGCAGACTTCCGCTACAAAAGGGTCCAACCTCGTGTCTTAGTTGATTAATTAATCCTAATTAATCACCCCCATATTAATTATCCCTAATTAATATCAGATTTTCCATAACATGGGTAGACCTAACTCAATAGGTAAATTCCCATGGGGTAGACCTAACTCAATAGGTAAATTCCCACTTATGGTAATTTATTTTTATTGTATGCTTAATCATACCCATTTCAACATAATTTTAATTAACATATTAATTAACCCCATCGTTCCCCACGTAAATCGTCATTATGACATAACATAATAAAGGGAAGATTTATCACACATAACATGGGTTTAGCATATAACTTTATCATGGGTTAAGAGGATGTCAACTTGCATATATGAGCATGTATTAACCCAACTATATTCGACCCAAACTTGCATATTATCAAACATGTGTCTTACATAACATGTTGCATATGAACTTACATATCATCAAACATGTGATTTGCATAACATGTTGCATATGAACTTACATATCATCATACATGTGATTTGCATAACATGTAGAACTTGCATTTTAGCATATACTTAACTTGCATAAGCACTCACATACTTGCATAAGCATTCATATACTTGCATAAGCTTGCATATCATGTTAAACTTGCATTTCAACATATACATAACTTGCATAAACATTCACATACTTGCATAGGCTTGCATATTATGTTAAACTTGCATTTCAACATATACATAACTTGCATAAACATTCACATACTTGCATAGGCTTGCATATTATGTTAAACTTGCATTTCAACATATACATAACTTGCATAAACATTCACATACTTGCATAGGCTTGCATATTATGTTAAACTTGCATTTCAACATATACATAACTTGCATAAACATTCACATACTTGCATAGGCTTGCATATTATGTTAAACTTGCATTTCAACATATACATAACTTGCATAAACATTCACATACTTGCATAGGCTTGCATATTATGTTAAACTTGCATTTCAACATATACATAACTTGCATAAACATTCATATACTTGCATAAAATGCTAAACATGCATATAAGCATATACATGACTTGCATAAGTACTCACATACTTGCATAACATGTTTGCATAATGGATCCATATTCACTTGGTGTTTTGCATCATAAACATCATGAAACAACTTGCATAAAAATATCATGATTACATATTATGAAACTTGCATGACATAAGGCATATAACTTGCAAAACACATAATATTCACTACATCAAGCTTGCATAAATATATGGATCCACAAACATAGCCATACTTTATCACATCTTATCATAATCAATTCAATAATTGATTATTAAGGGGATAGAAGCTCACCAAAACAAGATTAGCAAGTTAAATGAAGCAAATCCCAATGATTAAGTAGAAGAAGATGTAGATTAGCTTGCAAACCCTCTTAGGATTTTTAGTGGAGGCTCTCCAATTTTCTAAGTGGTGGCATAATGGCCTTAGATCTATTTTTGGTAAGGATAAGGGGGTATTAGGGTGTATATATAGATTAGTTAAATGTTTTAGGACCATGGGATATACCCTAGAACCAATCCTAGCCTTTAAAGCATGTCTTGGAGAAGAAGTCAAGTGTAGGAACCATTTAGGGCCCAAAAAAAACAGCCCAAAACTCATCCCGGGCCTCAAAACATGAGCAGTTTTCGTTTTTGATTTTTCGTGAAACTTTGACGGGCCATAACTTGGTCATACGGACTCCGATTTACGAAAACTCGGACTCTATTTCGCGTATTTTTCCGAGACGAACGCAATGGCACAGCCCGTTTCCCCTGATTCAGAATATTAAATTTAATTCTGCTCTGAGTTATGTTATAACAAGTTATTTAACATACGGGGTGTTACATTCTCCCCTACTTAAAGAATTTCGTCCCCGAAATCTCTAAGTCAAGAAGAACGTATCCTACCAACCAAACAACCATCTACTCAACCATCAAACACTGGCATCCATTGTCCTTAAAGTTTCTAATGTTGTATGAACATATGCAAAAAGTGTGTGTATATGTTCCCTATCTAATGCAAAATCAGGCGGTCTACTGATTCAGTTGACCTCCTTAATGCAAACCATGATAGTGCCATGCATCCAATATGTATGCGAAAGAACCCTATCGACACATACTATTTCTACATGCGTGCACAATCATTCACCGAATAAATGCATCATCCATATGATAGCACAACCATCATACATCCATTAATATAGCTACCTACACACATTTATATGCAATATGCAATATGAAGTGATTGAGCCGATCTAGTGCCTAAAGTGTGTGTATATGCATCCACGAGCAACCACTAGCAAACACTTGCATCCACTTGCATCCATCATACATAACATGTCTCAAACACATGTTTCAACCATAGGTTTACCCTATCTAAAGGTCAAAAGTACTAACGAGAGGACATATTAAGAATAAGATAAGCACAAGATATGTGATGAAGGAGAAGCAAAAGGATATACCCTCCGAAAGAAAAAGGGTACCTCGAACGCATCTTCGCTTCCGTCTCCCAGGTAGCGTCACTCTCTTCATCTCCCCTTTGTACTTTGACTAGTTGAACCTCTCTGTTTCTCAGCTTCCAAATCTCTGACCCAAGGATGCAAGTAGGAGCTCGTCGAATCGTCGCATCACGCTCTGCTTCCACTTCTCTAAGCAAACTCGGCTCTACCACCTCTGCGGTCTCATGTAGGCACTTCCTCCCATAGAATACATCACTAAGTCTGTCGGGCAACTCCGCCAATGGAAGATGCTCCTCCCATGTACCTCCAAAATCCAAGATACATAGCCTCAAAAGGTCTTCTAAAACGTGATTCACCCTCTCAGTCTGGCTATCCGTCTGAGGATGATATGCGGTACTCATACCCAACTGAGTCCCTACCGCCTCTTGCGAATTCTTCAAAAACTCTCTAGTGAAGATAGGATCTCGATCACTCACTATGCTAGAGGGTACCCCATGTAATCGAACTATCTCTCGAAGATATACTGAAGCTATCCATGGAGCAGTCCTCTTGCTCTTCATAGGTATGAAATGGGTGCTCTCAGTAAGTCTATCTACCCCCACCCAAATTCCTGTATTACCCTTCCTCGACCTGGGTAACCCGTCAATAAAATCCATCGAGATGCTATCCCAATTCCATTGCGGAACCTCCAATGGGTGAAGCAACCCACCTGGTTTCCTTTGCTCCGCCTTCACTTGCTGGCACACCTAACATAGAGCGACATACTCGGCCACATCTTTCTTCATACCAGCCCAGAAGAAAACCCTCTTCATGTCTTGGTACATCTTATCCCCACCGGGATGAATGGTCATCCTAGAACGGTGTGCGTCATCAAGAATAGCTTTCCTCAAACCCTCGTCTTGCGGTACACAAAGTCTACCGTCTCTACGCAAACACCCCTATCGTCTAGGGTGTTCCTACTCAAATGGCTGGACGACTCCCCCCTTATGAGCTTCTCTATCAACTCAACCAACTGTGGGTCGTCCCTCTGTGCTCTTCCAATCCACCCCAAAAGAGTAGGTCTAACCAAGGAGGCTAGCAAACCGGGTACAAAGTCAATGGAAGGTCTAAAGTCAAACTTAGAAATAAACTCTAAGCTCCGTCGTTCAACGAACAATGAACTCAAGGACAACCTTTTTCTTCTTAAGGCGTCTGCTACCATGTTACCCTTACTCATAGGATGCTAAGGATCCCATCCACTTTTGTTGTCCTAAGACTATGCGCTCGAAGAGTCTCCAACACTTCCCTAAGATGTAGGGCATGCTCTTCTCCACCAGAATATCATCCAAAATCATCACAACTGTCTCCCACGCAGACCACCCTAGTCGAATTCGGCATCCCCCAAATGCAAGCCCCAAAGGCCTAAACCAATATCAGACAAACACCCAAGGGATACCTCCTTCGAATTCAGACGACCTACGTGAGACGATACTAGTAAAAATGGCTAAATAATTAAGCCCTTGACCAATTCTGGATGTTCTCGCCAGTCTCGCTCCAAAACCGTCGTTTATCCTATACTGGCCCTGCTCAGCCTATTGAGCACATACGAAAACTTATTTCGCTCCTAGAAAAGACCCAGATGTCATCTACAAAGACCATCACGAACTTATTTAGGTACTCCCTGAACACCCTTCTCAACAAAGTATGCGGGGGCGTTCGTCAAACCCAATGGCATCACCAGCCACTCATAAAAGAAATCATCCGGAGTCCCAAAGGCAGTCTCCTCTATACTATTCTCAGCCACTCTCAACTGATGAAATCCCGTGGCTAAGTCCTACTACAAAAATACTGAGGCGCCAGCCAACTGATCAAGGAGATCATTAATCCTCGGCAATGGGTATCTATTCTTCTTTGTGAGTTTCTTTAGTTCCCTTTAGCCTACACAAAGTCTGAGGGACCCATCCGCCTTCATAACAAAAACTACTGGAGCGCCCCACTCCGATATACTTCGTCTTATGAACCCCTTTTTAAGCAAATCGCCTACTTACTTATGGAGTTCCCTCCTCCCACTAGGAGCCATGTGGCACACTGGCCAAGATACTAGTTTAGCATTATCCACCAGATATATTCGGAAGTCAATCTCCCGCTTCGGAGGTAAGCCCTTCACCTCCTCAAACACATCCGGGTATTCCCGGACCGCTCTAACAGATCGCAGACTCTAGACCAACGTGTCAAGCGATTCTAGATACCTTAGCATAACAGATTCTATGGGATTACAAGAGATCTCAAGAGTGTCACCCAAGCGGCCCATAAGCCTAACAACTCTCCCCCCAAAATCAAGAACGGCACCCCTACTGGATAACCAGTCCATGCCCACTAACCCATAGCCCGTGAAGCCCAACAAGCATCACATCTAAACCCAATGCTAAGTATAGGAACTTTCAAACCCAAACACATCATGGAGCCCAATTGGGTTTGAAACAACTAAGGGATCATCTACCAACTGGTGTCTCAGTGCAGTGACTCTACTAGTAATGATGAGATAAACGAACTCAATGTGTCAAAATCATACAAAGTACGGACAGGATGATTGATCAGAAAAACTAGACTTTCAATAGAAGTAGTTCTACCTCTTTCCCGAATCGCGAGAGCCTGTACTTGCCCCCTAGCCTGACCTGGTGCCACATGATCTTGCACCAGTCCTCCTGAGGTAGACCCCGTCCCTTGCTCCTTCTTTGGACAGTTTTTCATCAGATGCCCTGCTTCGCCACAGTGGAAGCAGCCAGTCTTAGTCTTCTTGCGACAATCTTTGTTTAGGTGGCCTAGTGTCCCACAATTGAAGCACCTCTTCTTTCCCTTGCCACCGTTGCCCTTCCCACCTTTGTTTTGCTGTTGCTGTTGAGGTCTCTTCTGATCTCCTTTCTTCTCGGGTGCTTTACTAGCATTGGGACCCTTCTCTTCCTTATGCATATTTTCTTCTGCTTTTGAGAGAAACCTTGCCTCAAACCTATGTCTGAAATCCACCCAAGAGTCAATCGGGCGTTCTCCATTAGTGACCTCCCACCAGAACGAGGCCTCTCCTTCCATTAACCAAGCGGCCAACCCGGCTTTCTTTCCCTCTTCTACTTCCAAGATTTCCATCAATTCTTCCGTCTCATTAAGCCAATCCCTAGCTCCCACAAAAGGTTTTCCTCCCATAGCCTTAAACTTCCTACAAGTCATAGTAAAAGTATCCGCGCGAGGAGAAACGAGTGCAACGGGTGGAGGAGGAACATTTGCTGGACCTGCAGCGGCGGCCCTAGCCTCTAACAACCTCCTATACCATACTGGTACCGCTACACTATCCGGAAGATAAAGATCTTCAGCCATGCTGAGACGAAAAAGGGAAAGATTCAAAACGGAGAATTTGAGAGATAAAGATATGGCTATCGGGGATTATGCTTTTCTTTCAAAAACTTTTCTTTTAAAAGACATGTTTTTGAAAATATTTCTTCCAAAAATGTTTTTAGAAAAATAGTTTTCTAAAACTTTTATCTGTTCTGGTAACCTTTGCTCTGATACCACGTGTAACACCCCACACCCGCTATAGTCACTCATAAAGGGAATGCCATAGCATCGGTGGAGTATTTTTAGTGAGTATAGAACAGTAAAATTACAACAAGACAGATATAATGTAATACTTGAAAATTTAAAACATCATCTCATAGCAGCGGAAAGTAAAACATGTTTGGTTACATCATAAAACCATAACAAGAGTCAAGTACAAAATATCCATCCTGAATAAAATAAGCACATAATCCCACTACTCATAACAAATAGCCATAACAGAAAAGATAAGATAAGCTGAGCTCTACATCTACGGTCCAAGCTCCGAGAGATAGATAAAGCAAACTGATCAAAGCCCACTAGCACTAGGCCCAACCTGAGGACCTGAAGGAAAAAGATAAAAACAACGGGGGTCAGACATAAGCCTGAGTGAACCCTATCTCCTTAATAATACAATTATTAAAGTAATTAGGGTATGATATGAACTCGGTATGGTATCTTTGGGGATAATGACTACACTAAGTTGCCCACGAACACAGGACGAACTAAGATAACCGTAAAGACGCATCTACCCACCCAAGGATAATTACTAACTGCACCACACCAGACTTATTCACCCAAAGGTAATTCCTACACTGCACCACACCAGTTCTACCCACCAAGAGTAATTCCTACTTAAAGGTTGATCCCACTAAGTGTACTTAGTAATTTTTCACCCGGTAGTTTCTTGTACCCCTACACAGGTGCCGTCTGCCCCTATTTTTACTAGGTGTACCCACTACCCCCAAGCGATCGGCTCCCTACCGTAGATACCCGTGCTGGTCCCACAAAAGGGGGTGTATCATTCCCCAAAGTGGCTACCATATAATATCACTGTGCACGGCTTTATATCTACCCGATGCAACAACGACTTACCAACCAGCCCGGGTCCACACACGCATATGAAACCCGTTGATCCCGCGTTGCCACCGCTAACCCGTTTTGGCCTCTTATAGTCAAGCCCAATATGCGTGTCCCGTCACCCGACAAGAGTCGAGCCTACAAAGATACGTTTGGGATATTGGTTGAAATGGGCCCCCACAAGCTACTACTTAAGCTTGTCGTTTAATCTAGTGCATCCCACTTAACCCTTTAACCATGTCCCCTTACATGTTATAAATCTTGGTTAAGTCCTTTAATCATATTTCAATTGCCACTTAGGGCACCCACTAGATTCCCACATGCCACCCATGGCACTTACTTAACCCCTTAATCATGTTTAATTACATGTTCCACCTTGGTTAAGTATTCTAATCGTATTCTCACATGCCACCCATGGCACTTACTTAACCCTTTTATCATGTTTAATTACATGTTCCACCTTGGTTAAGTATTCTAATCGTATTTTTCTATTGCCACCCAAGGCAACCCACTAGTCTCATCATGCCACCCCAAGGCACCCACTTAACCCCTCATGTCCCACTACATGCTAATATGGTTAAGTGTTTCTTAATTCATTAATTAAGATCATGACCTCATAAAGACCTCCCACATTAGACCGTCTTTTATGACTGCTGGATATGCCGGTTGGTTCCGGGCAGACTTCCGTCATAAAAAGGGCCTAACCTCGTGTCTTTACTTTAATCATGTATTTAATTTATGACTAAGACCTCTCACATTGGGCCAATCATTTGTAGCCGCTGGATGGCCGGTCGGTTCCGGGCAGACTTCCGCTACAAAAGGGTCCAACCTCGTGTCTTAGTTGATTAATTAATCCTAATTAATCACCCCCATATTAATTATCCCTAATTAATATCAGATTTTCCATAACATGGGTAGACCTAACTCAATAGGTAAATTCCCATGGGGTAGACCTAACTCAATAGGTAAATTCCCACTTATGGTAATTTATTTTTATTGTATGCTTAATCATACCCATTTCAACATAATTTTAATTAACATATTAATTAACCCCATCGTTCCCCACGTAAATCGTCATTATGACATAACATAATAAAGGGAAGATTTATCACACATAACATGGGTTTAGCATATAACTTTATCATGGGTTAAGAGGATGTCAACTTGCATATATGAGCATGTATTAACCCAACTATATTCGACCCAAACTTGCATATTATCAAACATGTGTCTTACATAACATGTTGCATATGAACTTACATATCATCAAACATGTGATTTGCATAACATGTTGCATATGAACTTACATATCATCATACATGTGATTTGCATAACATGTAGAACTTGCATTTTAGCATATACTTAACTTGCATAAGCACTCACATACTTGCATAAGCATTCATATACTTGCATAAGCTTGCATATCATGTTAAACTTGCATTTCAACATATACATAACTTGCATAAACATTCACATACTTGCATAGGCTTGCATATTATGTTAAACTTGCATTTCAACATATACATAACTTGCATAAACATTCACATACTTGCATAGGCTTGCATATTATGTTAAACTTGCATTTCAACATATACATAACTTGCATAAACATTCACATACTTGCATAGGCTTGCATATTATGTTAAACTTGCATTTCAACATATACATAACTTGCATAAACATTCACATACTTGCATAGGCTTGCATATTATGTTAAACTTGCATTTCAACATATACATAACTTGCATAAACATTCACATACTTGCATAGGCTTGCATATTATGTTAAACTTGCATTTCAACATATACATAACTTGCATAAACATTCATATACTTGCATAAAATGCTAAACATGCATATAAGCATATACATGACTTGCATAAGTACTCACATACTTGCATAACATGTTTGCATAATGGATCCATATTCACTTGGTGTTTTGCATCATAAACATCATGAAACAACTTGCATAAAAATATCATGATTACATATTATGAAACTTGCATGACATAAGGCATATAACTTGCAAAACACATAATATTCACTACATCAAGCTTGCATAAATATATGGATCCACAAACATAGCCATACTTTATCACATCTTATCATAATCAATTCAATAATTGATTATTAAGGGGATAGAAGCTCACCAAAACAAGATTAGCAAGTTAAATGAAGCAAATCCCAATGATTAAGTAGAAGAAGATGTAGATTAGCTTGCAAACCCTCTTAGGATTTTTAGTGGAGGCTCTCCAATTTTCTAAGTGGTGGCATAATGGCCTTAGATCTATTTTTGGTAAGGATAAGGGGGTATTAGGGTGTATATATAGATTAGTTAAATGTTTTAGGACCATGGGATATACCCTAGAACCAATCCTAGCCTTTAAAGCATGTCTTGGAGAAGAAGTCAAGTGTAGGAACCATTTAGGGCCCAAAAAAAACAGCCCAAAACTCATCCCGGGCCTCAAAACATGAGCAGTTTTCGTTTTTGATTTTTCGTGAAACTTTGACGGGCCATAACTTGGTCATACGGACTCCGATTTACGAAAACTCGGACTCTATTTCGCGTATTTTTCCGAGATGAACGCAATGGCACAGCCCGTTTCCCCTGATTCAGAATATTAAATTTAATTCTGCTCTGATTTATGTTATAACAAGTTATTTAACATACGGGGTGTTACACCATACAATGACATTTTCGACCACTCTAACTATTCTAGTTAATCATAAATCATTCCAAACAGTGATAGCAACATGTATAATCAACCATAAACACCAAACAACAATTATAACACGTAAAATCGGATCAAACATTCCCAAAACCCATGTTTTCCCCTTAATAATGTTTAAGCAAATCTAACAATAGGATTAGCAAAACATATCCAAATTTGCTCAAATTTCTAACAGGGGCCTGAAATAATATTTTGGAATTTGTAAACATTTTTCCAGAATTTTATCATGTATAATTTCGCTAGTTAACACTAATCACTCCTAGTTAGTCGTAATTAGTGAAAAAACAATGCAAATCACTCACCTTAGCCACAAATAAACTGTAGATCTGAAAATATCTCTGATATGGCGCTGTTTCCAATGCAACACAGCAGCTCCAACTCTGATTTGATGCTAATCTCCCTTGATTTGGCATAGATTAAGCTAAATTGCGATTAGAGTGCGATTTGGGATGAAATTAGAAGGTGGAGGCCATTGCTAGGGTTTCAAGGATGTAAATGGCGGTTGAAAAACTGAAATGAAATGATTTCTTAACTCATTTCAGCCTCCCCATAACCCTAATCCCGAAATGGGTTATGGGCCCATTCACTAATTACCGTATTAAGCCCACTTAAGTAGTTTTTCACCTTCCAAACCTTGTTTCAGCCATATCTTCCAAACGGTAAGTCCGTTTGGCTAATGTGACCATTCTACGGAAAGGTAAACCATCATCTGAATCTAATGGAAGTATTTTCAGGTCAAAACTCCTTACCAATCAAAAGTTATGGACGAAACAAGATTTGCCAGGGGCAAAACGGTCATTTAAAAATCGGCAAAAATCATGAACATGGGAAATGACCCCAGTAGTCGTTCCCCAAAGTTACACGAGCATACGACCTCGCATGAAAATGAAATAAATATTCTACGATCCTCCGATACGTAGAATGCGGGTCGTTACAAAGACGTAGTTGGTGCCTCCAGATTATCCAAGGGTTTGTTGTCATTCTTCATCACTCTTCTGCTCCAAAAATATTTGTAGTCATCTAGATATTCTTTGCATATCTCAATAAGATTATTGATTCAATTGTATTTTGTTTATTTTTGTTTTTGAGTGTAAACCAAATTTGTTTTTGGTGAATCAATAAAGAGGGTGGTTGGGTGAAATATTTGTGTATTGCTATTGTTTCTGATTTATTGTGTTGTTATTTTCAATCAAATTCATCTTCAAGTGATTCGATGAAAAAGGTCCTGTTTTTCGGGCGTTTTATCAAACTTCCGCTACGCACAAAACCCTACAGTTGGTATCATAGCTCAGTTCATAGCATAGCTTGGAGTAATTTTGGATCGAAGATTGTAGATATCGGAGATGATGTTATTTTCATGGATGACTATTTTTGATGGTAGATAATGTGGGATTTTGAAGGCCGGTAATGGTGGACGCTTCATACCTCAATTGTAACATTCCGTATTTTTGGTACTCAGATATTTATTTTATTTTATTAAATATTTATTTGGAATTTTAAATGGATTTAAAATATAAATTTTGTTTATCTAACAAAGTTTAAATGTCTAACTTATATATAATTATAAAACGAACTCGAAACGTCGCGGTAGTTCGTAAATTACGTTTTGAACTTCAATTAAATATACATAATCCGTTTTAAGTTGGATTTCAGTGAAACAAGAAACGTTTGAATATGTTTGATCATCTTTTTCTAATGAAAGAGAAAATTCGAGATTTCAGTTCATAGATTATTAGTTATGTCCAATTCAAAATTTCAAATAGTCGCTATGGAATTATTTATAAAACATAGCGATTTAATTTAATAATTTAATTCGATTTAAAAAGGTTTTTATACATAACTTGAGATAACGATCGAATTAAGCCACGAAACGAGTTCCGTTGAATTCGTATTGACGTTTAGAGTAAGGATAGATATATTGTTTGTTATTTTTGAAGATCGGATATTTTTTGTGTCCAAGATAGCGCTGTTTTACGCGTAAAATAGAATAACAGATATGCAAACGAACTCCATTTCCAACGAAGCTAATTTTATTAAATTCGTAATGATAAATTCTAGTAGTGTTTGAAGTTTCAAGTTATTTGTATTTATTTTGTGATCATGAGGAATTTAAACGCATGTTTTTCACTTGTGATTTATAAAGGACTTTTTACAAACGATATCGGAATTCGATGAAACTTGTCCCATCGAGTCCGAAATGTTTTTCTATGCTAAGATTAGGAGTTCCACCTCGACCGGAGATTGTATGATGTTGTTTTAACACGTTACTTCGGCGTGAAGTATCATTTATTAGTAAAATAATAAATGTCTTTCCCTATGAATAGGCAACAAGTCATAACCCTAAATATGTATATCCACTGGTCAACGCAACAATGAATTTGCGCCTCCACCCAGTTAATTAAATGGTCAGAAACCATCGATTAATTTCTCTCTCGTTTTCACCTAATCCACTAACTATTATCAAAACTTGTCAACAACGATAGTGTTAAGCTCTTCAAGCTCCCCAGGATCAACAGTAGAGATATGATTTGGGGGCATAGGGATGATCGTGAGGGAGCCAGAAAGGGCTCCGCATCATGGTCGATCTGTATGCACCAGGTGAAGCAGGGCTGAGCGAGACCTGAGGCGAAGTAGAAGCTATCTGAGGCCAGAGTGCGGGTGTGGTCAGATCAGACTTGGATCATCGAAATCATGGCGTGGTTCGGGGAGAAGTACTGGAGCAAGGCAACTTAGAACGAAGGCATATGAAACAAATGTATGGATTGTCTTTTGTTTTTACGTGACCAGTGGGATATGCATAAACCAGATAGAAGCAAAGTAGAGTTGGGTAGAAAGAACTCGTGGAAAGGGGAGTAAAGCCTGAACAGTAGGAAGTTGTTGTAAAGCAGTGATGTCAGCGGTTTTGTTAAGGAAGAAAAGATGGTCCTAAATTTAAACAGTGGAGTGATTCTTGTTTCAACGAAATGGTGCTTTGCGTGAAACTGGTGCGTAAGGAACATGCGTGAAGAGCCAATATGGAAGGAAGAAACATATTTGCAACAACTTTGAGCAATTAAGAAGATGAGCAAGGACGCGTTTAGAGAAATTGAACTGGAGCTTCTCAATAGCAGGAGGAAGTGATAACACACGGTTGGGAGGGCATGATTTAGTCAATGTGGAAGTACAAGTTTGCAGAATAAAGTGAAGGCAAAGGATTGGGCATGTTTTTATGATAACGTTGAGCATTTTTGTTTTGAGTAAAGAAAGCAAAGACTGACATTGTGCACTGGAATGAACAAGGCGAAGGAAACAACTCGGTTTCTTTTTAAACTTTGGTGAAGCCGGCGAAACCAAAAACAACCCAGAACAAAAATTGGAACGAGGATAGTATAAAGTGGGCAAATGAAAAGCAGTAATGGGTCGCGGTTTTCTTCCAGAACGAACAGTGTAATTATATGTTGACCCATTTAAATTAAATAAAGTAATTAGGTTAGGAATAATATAATTATGGATTTTATTTTAATAATTTAAATCATGAATTTAAATGTTAATAACCCATTCTAATATTATCAGAACCCGACGAAAGGAGCTATGCCGGGATCGTGGTGACGAACGCAACATTATGGAACTGATCTAGAGTTTGCAGGAGACAATTGAGATTTATTGTTAAATTAAATGGCTGTTTAATTTAACTGTAACCGAACCATTTCAGAATTTAATCAAAATCAGAGTGAGTTTACCTCACTTAGTTTAATCACTTATACTTATATAAGTCGGGTTTATTATTTGTGTGCTATGTTTGTTAATTGTTTGATGAATGCTATATATATATATATATATATATATATATATATATATATACATATATATAAGAGCACCTCAAAATACTCTTCCTACTATCGCTACTAAAAATTACCATAAGAATTATCATTACACTCTTCTTAATACCATACATAAAAAATTAAAAATAGAGGCTACCACACCGCCGTTACCTTATTTTCCTCTCGTCTTTTCTTCGTTCCTCTTTCATTCCATTCTGAAACCCTAGTTCTTCAATCGATCGATCAACGATAACAATGCCGAGAAAGAAGAATGCATGCCTAAATATACAGAAGCCGTGAATAAGGTTTGAATTAAGCAAACTAGAAGATGAAGTGAGATATTATGGTTTCAAACGGTAAGAATTTGAATTTCCCTCAGAAAAGATGAAGTAGACAACGATATTCTTGAATAGGGTTTTTAGATTAGGGCTTAATATGTGAATAGTTCGGCAAATACTTGTTCAGTGAGAGATTAGAATGGAGGGGTAATTTGGTATTATGAAGCATACAAAATTCAATGAGTTTTATTTTTTGAATTGCGGTATTAGGAAGAGTATTTTGGGGTGCCCTTAACACCACACTATATATTTATATGTGTTGAACTAAACTGATTAAATTAAATGTTCTTTTAATTTAATTTGAACCAATCGTTATTTTTAACGATTATCTCCAAATGAGGTAACTTACCTCGTTGGTTACGTTTATAATAATATAAACGTATTAAATTAAAATATGGGTGCTTGGATTACTGTGATTTATTTATTATTGAATATTATATCTGTTTATTGAATTGAAATGGAGGTAACATATTTGGATGCAGGGAGAAATAGGTTGGAGGGATCCAACTGGATTCCTCAAATTTATTGTTTATTTCATATGACCATTTTATGAATTGTATGACCAACCTGATTAGATGATTGATTTGTTTATTGATTTGTTGAATCGTAATTCAACATTTGTTATGATATAACCAATGGGCAGTATTGGTTGAGTAATTGGCATCAGATGGCTTAATAATCAATCATTTTATAAATATGGATTTACCGTTAGGTAAATTGATAGAAATGAAGTTATAAAATTTATTTTATAACTGGAGATAGATTTTTAAATTTATAAATTTGAATAAGAGTTATTTAAAAAGAAATAAATATTTATTATTTATTATTTTAGTTATAAGTAATTAGTAAATTGTTTTATAAGGAAAATTCTTACGTTAACCAGATTTGTAAGTAAATAAGCAGAAATTAACCTTAGGGTTAAGAATTGAATTAATTGTCCTAAGAAACAATTAAATGAAGTTAATTAAATTAATTATATTTAAAGGAAGGATTAATTGAAGTTGAAGTTTATTACGATTTATTAGATTTAGTTTTTTATCATGCTCGGAGCTGTTCAGTTTTCAACTCGAAGCATCAGAAGCCTCCGAGAAATAAAAGAAGCTTTCTAACTCAAACCATTTTTATTTCGGAGCTGTTCAGTTTCCAAATTTTCTGCTGCATCAACTCAAATTGTTTTTATTTTATTTCTTGAGTAATGGAGATTTTGTTGTGGGCATCAAAAAATTAATCTTTCTAACTCTATTTTTTTGACACTTATAAAGTTTACTGTTCAGTAAATGTTGCAACATCAGGTTTATTTTTAAACAGTTAATATTGATTCTAATAATTCCCATATCTGTGTATTCTGCAGCTTCACAAGATGATTTGAAGGGAATTGTTTGGGAGGAGTTCATTGTTTGGAGAGAATGAAAAGGCAGAACTTTCGATACCCACCATTCATGGTAAGTTTTTGATTTAATTACAGTTCCAGGCCATTTGTGGTCTAACTAGAATCAAAATAAGTATTCTAGAATTTTACTTTTCGATTTTGATCTTTAACACATACAATTTCCTATTCAAAGTACTTATTAACCTATAATTTTTCAACGGTTTATGCTCACTTTTATTGCTGTTGTTTATGTAATTAAATTTGTTCAACTCATAACAAGCAGAGAAGGTTCAGTTGTAGTTTAGCTGCAAAATTTTCCAACATCTATAGATGCTGCTACATTCAAAAATCGTAACTTTGGTTAAACGTGGTGATATTTTATATTTATTTGCTCTCATCTATAGAAACAAAATTACTTGATTAAATCCTATTTTGTTTCTGAATAAAACCATTGTTTTTCTTCTTGATTGCACATATATTGTAAGACTTTTCTGGCAACTGAGCTATCAGTATAAAGGTGTCATGCAATTGATTGAAATTTTGAAATGGTACTGGGCTTCTCCCTTAAATTTGCAGCAAACCCAGAATTTTGTTTCTACTTTCGTTTTTATTCTTCGTAGTCCTGTTATGTTGCAGGTCAATCAACATGTGATCAACAACTCTCTCTTTCTTTTTGCATGCACATAGTATTTTGGTTCACAATTTTATTTGACAGGAATGGGCTTTGCGTCAGAGGAATCTACTCAGTTGGACTTTTACTACACCCAAAGAGAAAAACAAATTTACATGACGCAAGACAAATGATGCTCGGGTCATATCTTTTACTTTGGAAAGTGTTATTATGGTCTATTCTTTTATTCCAATACAGGTAAAAAAAAAATTGTAGTGCAGGATTATTTAAAGTGCATCAACATTCTGTTGGTCTATTTAAACTAGAGTTTGACAACATCTATTACAACTTATATATGTGGAAGTAATCTTCCAATTCCATTGGTCTAACTGTTTGATTTATAGTACGTTGACTTGAAGATTGTTTTCATTACTGTTGTTGGACAACTCAATATGTTGTTTATGCACACATGCCTGAAACATTTAGTAAATGAGGTTCAACTCATAAAACCAATTTTTATTATGTAGACATTTTGACGACTTTTGTTGAAACTAAACATTTTGATGATTGTAATATTTTTCATTTAAAATAATTTTTTTCGAATTGAATACTTATTTAGTCATTATATATGTTTGTTAGATTTGATAATCTATTTTGTTATAGATAACTGATTTTTATGCATAATATTCTTATTTACAAAGAGTTAGATTTGAAAATTTGGTTCAACCAGTTAATTACCTTTATCCAAGATGATATTGCATTTTATCTTACACGATCCACATTACTTCTAAAATAAGCATAAGGTTGTATTCCTTCTTTGAACTTTTCTGTTAAACGATATTAGCACTTGAAAATTAAACATGTGCTGGACAAAATAATTTAAGGCCACTGTCATCATCATTTCTTCTTAAGCCTCACTCATGTCATTGTAACAACCATCCCCCATAATAGTATGCTTGATTTCATTACTTTTATTTACTAAAATATATATCAACCTTTGTGTTTGTCGAATAGATATTCTTTGAACTTTTTCTCTTTGGTAAGTACATCTTACATATTTGACTTATTGCTTAATTTTTCAGATGACGAGGGTAAAGATGAACCCAGAAACTCAACGTAGTCACTTTTCACTCCAAACTTTTGTCTTTCATTGGATGCTTTACTTAATTTAGTATTAAGGTATGTGCTCGGTTCTAAAAAAATGATTAGTTAATTGCACTAATAATTTCATAGATCTTTAGACAAATAAACATACGATTGTTTAGTTCATGCTGACAGTTTTCAAATATCATGGCTATATTTTTTTATTTTATTTTAGATGCATGGAGTATTCATTATTACACTTAACCCTTACTTCGTAGAATATATTTTTTATTTTACTTTGTTTATTCCAGATCACTTTATGACAAATGGTATGCTCATCAAAACAAATTCTCAGTGATCAAACAATCAAAATGGCAACAAGAAGCTCTCAGTCATGTGCAACCTTCGCAATTGGGTGGCCATATCAAGCACGATTGAGTCTCGGATGACTGGTCGCGGCCACCGTCAGCTTCCATTGTAGGAGAATAAATTTAATGTCGGTTGTGGTGAGAAATTCTCCAGAAATAGGATTTCGTGGATTTAAATTTCTAGACGATGGGCTTACTTTCTTAAGAGAACAATGGGAAATCATCCGGGCTTGCAAAATAGAGAGGACCATCATTGGCAGCCTGGCAGGCATCATAAAAAGGTACCTATAATCATTTTGAGAAAGCCCAATTACCACTTTACTGAATTGATGCACCTCACATCCTCTAGTTTATGTAATGTTGTACTATTAAGAACTTTAGGATTATAATCATGTCTACATGAGGTTGACTTGATTTGTACATCAATGAAACTAGGTCTAAAATTGTCGCCTATAAAGTTTTAATAATCAGTTTCTACTTTAATGATTTTACTGCAACTTTGCATGCAGTTGGAAATTTCTCTAATTACAAATTTATTGCTTGCTGTGGGGCATTGATTTCAATTTTTGCCTTGAAATATTATTATGCAGATTTAAAATTTCAGCGTTCCATGTATGGAGTAATGAATTTGAGTACGGAATAAATGGAGTAAGGAATTTAAGTTGGTATATATAGAAATACTCCATGTAGGATGATTGATACAATTTTTCACACAACATGATTTTTAGTTGTTTAGCCTTTTTTCGATCTTATGATATATTGAATATTTGTCAAAACATTATAGTCACACAGGTTGAGCTTGCATTATTCAAGCTATATTTATTTCATATCCAATTCTCTTTAAACAACAACCAAAAGGTTTGTTTATAACTCTCCAATTAACATTCTAATATATTTTGGGTGCTACTATTCACACCTTGATTTACACTTCTGGCCACCAAAACTAAAAGCACCTCAAATATTTCAAATTTTCTCTGTGGGCCACCGACTAAATTAATAATCTAAAAATGGAGAGACCACCAGCACCTTTCTTTATACAAACGCTTTCTTCCTCACCTACATCATGCATTTATGTCTTTTGAATCATTTGATCGAACATCTTGCATTATATTATCACAACCATCATGTTTATCATTCAATTTATCATCATTCAAATACTCCATCTATCAAACGACAAAAAAAGTTAATGTATCAATTTATAAAAGAAGAAACGTAAGTTATACGGATAAAACGTACAAGTCAAAACTTATATTGTCATTCTCTATTACAACGTCGTCAAATTTAATGTACTCCAAGTTTGAAATTTCAATGGAGCAGAAAAATTATCCTAAAACGCAATGGAAAAGCCTAAACATTAAAAAAAAACCTAACAACATGTTCTATAGCCTAATAGAAAACAATAAAAATCAAGCAATTTAACCTCTTTTTTATTTTCATCTTCCATCTCTATTAAGTACAAAAATATATCTGTTTTTGTTAGGGTTTGAAATTGTAAATATACGTGTTTTTCTAAGGAGAAGAACGGTGATGAATAACTGAGTGAAAGAATAATATATGATAGCAAGAAGAGTATAAAAAATAATCATTTGTATTGAATTTAGAAAGATGGCCGGAAGTGTAAACCGGGGTGTGAATAGTAGCACCCTCTTTAACGAGTTACCCAGTTTCGGTTTATCTCTTTCTTCGTGTGATAAATAAAACCAAATAAGTATTTTATTTTTTAATATGATTTTATTACTAAGAATGTGTGTTTTATTTCCTGAATGCAAGAAAGTAGAAATCAATATTTTATATTGTTTGTGATGGAGATATAAAAAATAATGGATTATCTGCACCTAAAAATGTGAAGTCAATGAGTTATCCTAATTTCTTAAGCAACAGTTCAATCCTGACGTGAGGTAACAAATATCTGTTCACTAGCGCGAACCAGTTCTACGCACACAGGATAAGACTCCATTTTTTGTAATAAGCAATGGAACGCTATTATTATGTATTTAGTTGTGAAACCAAATTTAGAATTGAAATAACTGAAAACTATCTAGATAGTTTAAGTTCACAAAGAAAAACATCTCTTTAACTTCAGCAACAAACATAGAAACATCTCCTTGGCACAGGAAAAAATAGAGAGCAGGGCACAACTGATTTGTAAACAATGCTATTACAGCAATATTAAGAGTATGTTTATAGGGGAAATATTAATAAGTCAAGCAAAATATGATGTCTAGATGCCAGAATTTAATCTTCCATTAGAAAACGTTTGATGACCCCACTATATTGTTTCAAAGAAACAGCATGCTATATGGTGAACAATTTTCAAAACACATGAATCAAAGTTCAAGTATATTCAACATACTCATAGGCAATGTAGTCTATGAATAAAGATATTCTTAATATAGAATCCATAAATGGCAGTAATACTTTGTACGTAGTAGCAAAAAACAACAAAAAGGGTTGTCTCATACATATTCAGTAAGAACATATTACCTATGCAGATATTGTGAAAATCTTTGTCTTTCCCCACAACGTCACATGCATAAGCATTTGTCAACTTTGAGCTTATATACATACACAATGATAACATTGAAACTTTGAACAAAATACCAGCGCAAACTGACAATATATGGACTCACAGACGTGTAAGTTGAAACATTACCATAAAGCTGCCAATATATGAACAGACGTGCATGCCAACCTTTTCAGATTAACAAAGGTCAATTAACTATAACTACATATACATAAATATTATTAGAAACTTGATTGGACACTTTAAGCGCCATATTTTCTAAATTGGTTTGAAATTACTTGATGCCTTACGCACTTGGTTTCAACCTCTAGCGTGACAAACATCCCCCAATATGATAGTTATATTACATCAGATCTCAAAACATAATAACATAAACAAAAAAAATTGAACATTAATGATATTAATTTATACTGACTGAAAAAATACATGCTTTTCAAGGTTGTGGTTTCGACAACCTTGTATAACACCTGTTTTAAGATGCAAACTATACTAAGGATCCTGTGGACTATTAAGAAACTGATGCGCTTTTGTAACTTCGATTGTCTCACAAACATCACTAATTACTGCTTTTGATTACTATATTAATTACTTTTGCTTGAATGTGCAATAACATCCATATATCCAAATCAAGCAAGAGTTGTATATTTACATGTATGTGTACATTACTTCCAAAGCGTGAAAACAATTGAGTACATTATCTGTCAGCTCATAAAAACATAACTATAGTAGAAAAGCAATCCATTAAAGTACATTCTTTCCTTCGCAAATATGTAAAAATTGGTGTTTTTCTCAATAATTTTCAGGAATCAAGAAATATAAGCAAATAAAGATGCGTATCATAAGTAAATTTTCTTTTACTTATTTTTATGCATTCTATAAGGACGTATTATACTTAAACGGTGTGAGTCGCGGGTGGCTTGTATGAAATATGTTTATTAGTAATATAAAAGGTGGTTGCTTGATGCATGTCCCAAGTATTATAAGTGGTTTAAATATGCTAATTATTGGAATCCAACTTTCCAGGTGTTCAAAATATATGTGGCCATGATTGTTACCTTAAGATCGGAAGTCAAAATTGGTTTGAATAACTTAGTGCCTATTATTTGAATTGATTTGGCCCAATGTGACATGTCATTGTTAAAGTAAGTCTTGTAAGGCCATGTTATATTAGCGGTAATTGATGAACTTTCTAGAAAATGCAATAATAATAATAATACGTTATTTCTTGATTGCCAACCATCGTTGTCGTACAATGATATGAACTTCCTAGAAATTGCTTCCTAAAGTTCATTATATTTGCGTACAAAAATAAGTAGCTGATCACATCCCTTTAAGTTCTGTTGGTTGCGAATAAAGATACAAATACAGTAATCCACTATTACTTTAAAAAAAATTAGTATTGTAATCGGTAGGGGTTAGGTACAAATTGAATGATTCAAGCTAGGCTTAAATATAACAATATTTTATTGATGGATTGATTTTACTGATCAGGTTCAAGGAGTAAATAATGAAAACTACCAATGAGAGTATACTAGCATATCTAATACCTGTTTGTGAAGATATAAATACTGAAAATTTTAAAAAATTCCAATTATGGATATAGTTATAGACTATCCAGATTTCAAAAGGTCAAAAATAGCGTTATTCATAGCAGTAAATGGTTAATTACTGCATTTTGAGAGTTATTTGTAAACAGTAACCCGTCAAAAAAGTTACAACAGTTATGGAACCTCAGTTTCATCTGAATGTAAAATTTCACAATAACTGTTTACTACGATCATGTAATTTAGAAATGCAATAACTTACAAACAAATTTTCGTGTCTGACAGTCCCTTGCGTGTAGGACGTAGAAATTTCAATAACCTAAATATTGTAACCTTTATCACGTTGGACGGAAAAAGGAATAATAAATATGAGTGTGTTTGTATGAAATATAGAATAGGACTTGTTGTCGTCTGGAAAGAAAATGTAAAACGACTACAAATAAATAGTGCTCAATTTGTTACAACTCACACCTCATATGAAGACCCTCCACCATAGATTGGTTTTGTTGACTATACTTTTATGTTTCAAAGCACCTACAAGATCTTAGATTTTTCTTCTTTAATTCTGCAAATTAGACATAAGTAACTATAATTGGGCGGAGAAACAAAAATAGTATGTATTATTAAGAATTCAACAATAGAATAAGTGCAACTACTTAGAGTAATAATATGGAAAGAGCACTGCTATGGGTATTTGATATAAGCTAAAAAAGACTACCGATTAATTGGTAAATGCAGTCAAGGTCTGAAAAATGTAAAGCAATAAAAGAACGAAAAAGCAAAGTCCTCTTTTAACACTTCCTCATGGATGATTAGTAAATAGTTTGGCTTTATTATAAAGCTAGATATATGAGTTAAGCATGTTTGAACTTCCATATTTAACTGAAATATAAAGCTTTTGCAAAGATAAGTTACTTGGGTATACAAATGTAGACTTTCAGAACTACGGATCTCAATTTCAACTTAAACCCTTCACGGGAAACTCAAACATTATAAAAATGCATTCATTAGTATCCCAAAAATTGAACTATATAAATCTATTTACAGTAAAAAAGATGGAGTAAAAACTGAGGTTAGGACCTTACCGTTGATGTAGTCCATTGTCATTCAAGAAGAATACCTCAAAATCGAAGGATATCAATCAAAAGATTCTTTATATGATGATTATAAGCCATAAGTATCGAATGGCAAATAAGAGGGAATGGGATAATAATCAAACCCATATGAAGTAGACATTCTAAGTTTAGATGCTGGTGAGACTATGGAGTGATTTTAGCTACACAATGGAAAGAAAAATTCAGTAAACAGGTCTTCAAACAATGTTGAATCATCTATTGCAACTAACATCAGTTAGCATCAATTAAGAAAACTAACTTTCATTTGTGCTTTGTATATATTTTTCTGAGGTAATTAATTTTTGTTGATAGCACTGAAAATAGTTCGGTTATTATAAAGTTAGTCAAGCTTGTCATAGAATTTCAAATTTTGGCATGTTTCAACAAATTAAGCTTCAGATACATGCATGTCTCAAATAGAAAACATATAAAGATACAAATCATAGTAGTGCATGTGCATATTCAAGTGCCTATATTTCATTGAATATGGAAGATGCAGTGACAAAGTAAAAGGTCATTGTGAGGTACTTTGTAAAAGTCTGCCAGCTCTTATTACTAAAATCTTAAAATTTACTTTAAGTTATAACCAAGTAATCAGCTTCCTTTTTTCTACACTATTCTTTTCCCTGACATCACATGGGACAGCAAATTCATTGTGTACCCCAGTTTTTAGCTGATTATTTTAGAGGTGTTTCAGCACTTCTATTTTCAACTTTTCTAAATCAACTTTAGAAAATTATATTTTCACTGTTATCGTAAATCAAACATCTTTATTAGTCAGTTTATTAGAAACGACGACGCCCTCAGCCAGACATAATTCTACATATTTACAAATTGCAGATTGTAATCATGAAGTTGACATTTTGACAAATTAGCAAATAAAAGCAGTAAGATTCATTTACCTGTTGGAACTTAGACATCCATTTTTTAGCATCATATATACTACAAATCCCAATTATATCAAGCTTCTTCGTAGGGTTAGCATCATCAATTAACCAAGTATAAACATGATTCAAGGTAATTAATAATTAGATAACATATAAAAATGTTAACATATAAATATGGTTATGTATTCATGAATTTGACAAGACAAGCACAAAAATTGGTGAAGTACTCCAAAAGAAGATGGGATGAGCTAAAATGTTTATCAAATGCATGCATGCTTTTTCTCTAAAGTAAAGTTTAAGTTGTCTTTAAATTTTAGCACGTATTTAACATGAATTTCCAGGTATCATAAGTTCATGACACTTGCTACATAACAGAATATCTATGAAATTTCAATCATTCAATGGAATTATTAGATGCATTTGCAATGGCATTTTACAGGTGAATTATAAGTTTTCTGGCAAAAATCTCTGTATATTTATCTAAATAAACTATTTTCAGAAATAATTGAATATGATTTAAATTCTTGCACAAAATTACCAAATATATATGTGATATAAATAGCAAATACATGAGACTAAATAGAGTTTTGATATTATCGAATGACATCACACACCAGCTATTTTACACAGTAAGTGGTGACAAATTGAAAAGTTTTAAGTTTCCTTATAAACTGTACTTTTTGCCAAACAGAGAAAAGAACCAGAATGATATTATTATAAATTAGATAGGTTTAAAGTAGCTTCCAACATATCACCTGCCTCAAAAAAGATAGGCTATGATGATATTTCAATGGATTTATTAGATGCATTTATAATGGAATTTACAAATTAATTGTATGTTTTACATATTGGCTATGATATCACCTGCTTCAAAACAGATTGGCCATGATATTTCAATGGATTTATTAGATGCATTTGTAAAGGAATTTACAGGTGAACTGTATGTTTTTCTAGCAAAATAATTTTTGTACATTTATGTAAATAAATTATTTCCAAGAATAACTTAATATGATTTAAAAAGAGAAAAAATTACTGATTGTACATGTAATATAAATAGCGTAAATATGAAATATTGAGACAAAATTGAAAAGATAAGTTACCTTATAAACTGTATATTATTTTTTTGCCAAACATAGAAAGGAACCAACATGATGTCATAAGAAATTGGATAGGAAATAAACTATTTGCAAAATAATTGAATAAAATTTAAAAATAGACCAAATTACTAATTATATATGTGATATAGACAGCATAAATATGTAATATTAAGAGTAATTTGGAAAGATTTACCTTATAAATTTTATTTTTTTGTCAAATATAGAAAAGAACCAACATAATATCATATGAAATTGGACAGGGCTGGAAATAGCATATATCATTCACAAAATGAAATAATAATAATAATAATAATAATAATAATAATAATAATAATAATACCAAATCTGTGGAAAAAATAGTTATGTAATAAATACATTGTTTCCCTTGTGGATGAAGATCCTTAATTATTTGAATACAATTAAAAAGCAAGCCTATGAGAAAACCATGCAAACACAAAATTACACACAGAATTTCATCTTGTATGTACGTAGATGCTTAAAAAACACATCGTAGTTTGAAAGAAAAAGCAAAACCTACTGTAGTTATTTCACTATTATGGTAACAGGGGTTAAACTCGCCACATAAATCTTGACACCATAGACTAATCACAAACAAAATTTCAATCTGAACAAATATGCGTATCCAAGGTATCAAAATACTCTGGAAAAGAAGAAAGAATAAAAAAATCCATACAAAGGTGAATTGGCAACAACCAACAAAGCTCACCAAATAGGACCAGACCGGAGTGGCAACCACAAAATCACTGGTTGTATAATTGGTAATTGGTAAAGGAAGGGTGCAGGAGCTCCAATAGTATGCTACCATCTTAATAATCTTCAAAGCAAAACAAAAATGAAAACGATGAGGTTATGGGGCAGCTAATATATAGTGTTTTAATGATGCAGCGGATATAACCGAGGTGTCTTGTGTAGAAAACAGATGAACTGCGATAAAGGCTAAAGAATATCTAACAAATTAACTGATTAGGCAAAAAAAAAAAAAAAAAAAAAAAAAAAGCAGTTCATCTTGGATCAATATTACCAAATTTTACTATTGTTTCAATTTAAGCCCGGGAAGCAATTCCAAATTTCATGCCAACCTTATGCTTGTTCATGAGATATAGCATTCATGCTCGGTTCTCCCTCAAGTTTGAAAAAAGAATCAATTTGAATACTGGTTTGATTCACTATGGGTTATGGAGAAGATGGGTAATGGGTTAACATATGATATTGTTAAATTTAAAGGAGCAAGATTGTATGTGAAAATCAAACTTCTTTCAGTGTGTTATTGAAAAATGTTTATTTATGATAGAAATAAACACTATCACCATGTAAACATTTAGTAATTAGCATGCATAGTTTTATTTATAGTCAATGTTTGATGTTTATCGTACCCCATTCTAATAAATCCCAATTTTGTTGAAATAAAAATCAGGAACAAACAAAGTAGATTAATCGACACAAAGCCATGCCATAGGTGGACACAATCTGAAACTGTGTTGCTGCTCTAACAAAAGAGTAAAAGAAATGTTATTAACAATAAAAGAGCATTATTTAAGTACTTTCCATAAAACACTCTGAAATCTCCTCAATATCTTCGAAATATCTAAATATAAAACAGAACCATAGGTCAACCAATGTATATTCAACTTTGCAGACCTTACTACATGGATAAATTGACTACACTGGATTAATTAAGTAATTTATATCAAGACTAAATTGATATATAGAGGGAATGAAAGACTATAGTTGACAAAGATTATTCATTTATAACACTATTGTTGGATAAAACTAAAATTAAATAATAACAGGAGTACACTGCAATAATAACTCACTCATAATATAAATATTTGTTAGTTAAGTGAATATTTCATAATTTATTAGTATTGGGGGAATCATCAAATATATTGTTATAATTAATGCATACGATAGGTATTTAAATTTACGTGTTCGGACTAATTGATACAGTGACAGTTCGAACAAAATATCAAAAACCCAACACCAATGAAATGATGTAATAAAAGGCTATTCAAATAAATTATAATGGTGGATAGGTAATACTTGAATAATTTACAGTGAGAAGCGGGTAGTGGAAAGAGTAGAGAAGAACGATAAAGAAAGATACAACGAAATTCTATATTCATACCATTGAAATGTGGTTGGAATCAACTTACTTGATGTCATAAGTATATACAAACTCGAAATGAGGATCTCTCTTATTCCAAAAAAAAAAAAAAGATCGGTGCCCCTATATAGTGCAAAAAAGTATTCTTTACTATATATAGAGAGCTACATACAGCCAAAGAGCACACAAGTGGTATCTTGGATCAATTTGGCATATGTAGATTAAATTGCTCAAGGAACTAATATAGTGTTGGGTCCACGTTATTGATGGCATTCCATCAAACAAAATTGTTGACCATATTACTATATGCCAAGCAATTTTTAAACAATCATTTGTAAAGTTAAAAAAAAATGTTTGAAGTTGTCATTTAAACAACTAGAGATTTCAGATGGATAAATAACCACTCATACCCCATTTTAAATAGTATGTCATCAATAATGCATCTTTTCGAATTGAAAGAAATATAAACTGATAAAAATAAAACAGAAAAGTGAACACCCACTAGATTGATAGATTAAGGTACTTAACCATCCAAGTCGACAAATTTTAATAAATTAAAACCGAATATAGAATGATTATGTAGACGTATCAGAGGGTAGAAATGACAACCATTAGAAACGACATGAGAGTGATAAACATTTCAGTATGTGGAATCATCATAATCATTTTCCTAGTAAGCAATCTATTAAGAGTCAACTCAATAATCAAACAGAAGAAAGTTTACATTTAAAGTGCTATGTTTCACATATGATCTAGAAAGAAATTACCTCTTTCGCTTCAACCTTCATAACAATTCAACTTCTGTTTTGTCCACCCTGAACAAAGCCATCTTTGACCAGTAAACCACAAAGAAATAAGGAATAAAGCATATATCACATACAAATGAATGCAAGTTAAATAAACTTTGATCCAGTTTCATTCAAAGTAAAAATAGCGAAAATTTACCTACTCACTTACAATTAGGCTAATTTAAGCACCAAACCCCTGAAAAACTGATAATTTTGTAATATCAAAACTCACAAAGTACTTCCTCGTTTATCTTCTCTTTCAATCACCTCCGCTGACGCTATTCAGAGGAGAACTATTGTTTCTATGGAAGTGGCACAGCCAATGACCCAATGTAAAGCCATTAATTTAGTCTTCTTATTTTCTATTGGAATTTGGAGACCTATAAAATTAGGGGTGGTGAAAAGCCCTAGTTTGACTTTGCTCGCGATGGTATTGTGGGATGAATATTGGGTATTTTGCACAGCGAACCCGATAGGAAGCATAGCAATATTGGACATTAGGGTTAAGAAAAGAAACAGGGGAAGAAGGACGAAGGAAAAGAGGACTACCGGAGCAGGACAGTTCAATTCTGCAATCTACGTGGACACCTTTAGCGGTACCGAAGCTTCACTCAGTAATAATAATATAGTATAGATTACTCAACTGCCTTAGTTCAACAATGTAAATTAAGATACAAAAACAAATATAGTAAATGTTGATTACTAATTCGAACTTCGATTTGTTGATATATATATATATATATATATATATATATATATATATATGTGTGTGTGTGTGTGTGTGTGTGTGTGTGTGTGTGTTAGGTAGATCGTAATCCATATTTGAACTAAAATATGCTACTACATGATATGCTTCCTTATGACATAACTCAGTATACGTTTTTCTTAGTAATTCCTTACGCCCTCCACCCACCCCCCTCCCCCACAAACCCTGTATGTCTACCTACATTTAAATTAGACCATTTGATAACTCGAAATCTTGATCCACCTGTTTCCATATTAGATTTGAATAAGGTACACAATAGGAACTCTTTTGTACATAATCTTGATCAACCAATTTCCAAAACCAAGTCTTATAAATGATTTTTTTTGGTAGCATAAAACTGCATTTATAAGAGAATGTACAATATCTGATTAACATAATAACCAGGTGCTAGCATTGGTGTAATCAACACGTTGAAACTTAACTAGATTTGATACAAACATTTTTATTTTTGTTTTTAATGTAAGCATTTGTAATTCCAGTTTACATTTTAGCAGCAAATGTTTTGCCACATCCACACGTTTAGGTAGCGTTTGGGTTATTGAATGAAAAGCCTCCACCAATGAGAGCGTCCTATAATCCAATTGCCATAGCGTATAGAAAAAGGAGGCTCTTTGGTTCACAACTGAAGCCGAGGAGGTGGCGCAATGAAAAATAATAGATTTCCGGAAACTAAGTCGAAGAGACATCGGTGACGTAAAGGAAACGGTCGAAGGGAATAGGTTCTTATCTGAATCGAAGAAAAAGGTCAGTCTTCCAGAGGTTGATATTTTAGGAATCAAAGAGGAGAGGAGCCATATCAAAATTAAGCTTTTTAGTCCTGTTTTCTTTCTTTGGTACTAAAAACCAATGGAAGAAAATGTTAGTAATTTGTGGACATGCATATGATATACTTATATATGCACTTGACATATGTAATATTTGCTGCTCGATACAATTGTAACTCATTTATAACTTTAATCTACTGGCTTTAGCAGGTATCTTAACAAAAATACTATGTTATCAATGCAGATATCGCATGCATATACTTATATATGTTCGGTTTTGATATCAGGTACTAACCACATGTTATTCTAAGATTTAATGCCTTAGATGGAGAAAGCTTTCTTTCTTTGTTGTACATGAACATCATGTTTTTTTGTTATCAATGCAAAATAAATAAATAACAAAATATAACTAATATTGTTGATTACTAAACAATTCAAGAAGAATTGGTTAATCTTTAATTGGTTAATCTTCTTTGTTGATTAATGCCTCTTGCAGTAAACATCAAATTTCAAATGTTGACATCAAAATAAAAATATGATTTCTACGTTTGTGTCTGGTCCAATAAATTATTCAAGAAAAAATTGCTACGTTCCTACACTGTTAATAGCTCTATAATCTAATCACTAAACATGTGAGAAATATACCATTGTTGATTGAACTAAATATTAGTCATAATATCATGAACTTGGAATACATGGACATCATGTGTCAGCATTAGAGGAAGAATATGAGAAGTTTGGAGACTTAACACTGTCAAAGTGGTAAATATTTAACATCTGTTTCCAGAATTAGCAATGTCTGTACAAAAACTATCTAATTAGCCTATTCCTTCAAATTGAGCATAATTTTATCATAATTACTTATGAAGGACAACATCTCTATTTGCTAAAAAAAGTGCTTTTGATTTCCATGCACAAGAGGAATATATAAAATAAGTGCAGCTTACTATATTTTCCTACTCTTTATTTCCATGCACAAGAGGAATACATAAAAGTGCTTTTAATTCACATCCATTCTTGCTTCTCTCCTCCTCTTTTAGATTAACTTCCTGTACGGTTAATTCAATAACTTAGTATAGAAAATAAGATAACTGAGAATCTCAGCCTAATAAAGAAGAGACATCCAGAACCACATATCACATAACAGTGAAAATCAGTAAGGAAACATTATAAAACATTCCAACTTTAGTAATACACAACTGTAATACAAAGCAATGGCTATGCATGGTATAATTATCGACAAGTTAGCAGTAAGATATTTCAAACGGTGGAATATAGCAGTATGGAATGGAGAACATTGAAAGCGTGAATATATGTTAACATGAAAGTTGAGACTGTTTGTAAGGAAGTGTAGTCCTAATTGTAGGCAATTACCATTAAAAGAAAATGTGAAGGATTAGCTATAACATAACTGAATGAAAACAAGGAATAGTATAATTTAAATCAGTTGAAAGAACGTCCTTCTATAGGTAACTCTCCTTGCAAAACCAGCAAAACTAGCCCTTCCTAGAGCCCTTTTAAGGTCAACAAACAAAATTTTGAAGGTTGCACGTCCTTCTCATTTCAACCAAGATTGAGGAAAGAATCAAAAATTCATCAACAAAAAACACTACAGTGCATAAACTTAAAAGAGGTGTGACACAAGTAATAAACAAATCATTTAAGCAACATCTCCGAATTCTAAAACCGAACAATAATAATCAAGACACTACAGTAAGAATATCCGACACTACTTTTAGTTCTGCTCTCCTTGAACATAATCTAACGGAATAATAAACAACTTTGGTGGACCGATCACTTCTCAATAAGCTTTTTGAGGTTCTGCCAAATAAAATACTTCGGGTCCATCCGATAATGCAAGTAATCATAGAGGGAATTACTGATACCCCTTGCAGCCAAGTACTCCTGAAAGGCACTTTGCAACCTATCGTCCGAACAACTGAGAAGGTTTTAAGATCAGGAAAAAAACCCAGCTTGAGCAAGATACTCATCAACACGTATTACTTATCCAAATTAAGCCAATTAGCTAAATGCATAGATAAAGATCTACTAAAGCCTTTTATTGTAGCTTCTATTATATGTAACTAATTGAAAATTGAGAATAAACTTTCATTGTATGCTAAGATAATAGGTTTGCACTTTGCAAAAGAAACAGAAAAAATAAAATAAAATCGACATGCTGTTTTATACAATGGAATGTCAACTGTAAATAAATTTTATCATTTTATTGATAAACTAGTGGGAAAATATGAATCGCACACAATGTATTTAGTATACCTTTTGGATTAAAAAAAACTTATTTCCAACTTTTTATTAGTAGACCTTTATGTATTTAGTAGACCTTAGCAATGGTAATGCAAAATTTCACAAAATCTATAGTAAGCTTAAGAATATCCATGATTTATTGGATGATTTGAAAATTTGCAAAATTTCACAAAAATTACAAACGTCATTCAGGATTTCACAGAAATTACAAAAGTTATCTGCTTTTGAGGCAAAGACTAATTCCAATTGCATGTTGCACAATACATAACTTCATTTAGGAGGAACACACATTGGATGCTTTATTTACTGAATATTCATCTGAGAATATGATATTTCAAACCACGGGGGAGCCTGGTCAAGAACAAGAAGTTGTGCAATTTAATGTTAGCCAAATGACTCAAATGGGGAAAGTTAGAGATCAAATTGCTACACAATCGTGGGACGAGTATGTATCCACTCACAATTTGCAGTTCAGGTAAAATTTTGTTTCTAATTCAAATTCAAAATTTATCCTACCGTATTTCATTGACAAATTTTGTCTTACATTTGTGCTGTTTTATGCAGATACGATTTGGAAGACTTCAACATTGTGTTTCTTGCAAATATAATGGTCGTTGACATATCTATATATTATTATGGACAATGCTTGAGCTGTTTTCTATTTCCTCTTTATTCGGTGTATCTTTTCTGTTACATGTCAAAATCTTGTAATGAACTTTTTCGTTGTAATTTTATTTCTTATGCAACTTGTCTCACGTAGTTATTTAAAATATTGTGCTCTTTTTGATTCTTAACTATTATGTGATATGACTTACTGTATTTTCCCTCATCATGTATCGACTGTTAATTAGTAACTTGATATAATGGTAATAATTTTCATTTAACTTGAATATATTTGACTCTTTCTTTTATTTTTGCATGTACAAATGAATATGAATAATGATAAATGTATATTATGTTTATGATTTAAATGTAAATATTGTTTTTACAAAGAGAAAATTCAAAACTTCGAAATATGGAAAAAAATACTTCAAACCAAACGTGTTTTTCAGTTCTGAAAATAGGTTTTCAGAATACTCTATGCCAAACGCATTTTCTAAACTAATGAAAACTGTCAAAATGGAAAATTGAAAATGACTAAAAAACACAAAATCGAAAATTGGAAATACAAATCAAAAGCACCCTTATTTTTTAAGTCATCATTACCCTGGGATTGTGAAATGCAGAAAAATCACAATTCCCAACATGTTAAATAAAAAAGGTATCAAATTAATAGATTGGTTTATTCTCAATGATAAACTATAAAGGAAAAATAATTGGTAGTCTAGAATTCAAAAAATTAGAGCCACGATAAAGATGAACATCAAACAAGATGTGCATAAGCTTCAAGCAATATATACAAGTCTTACAATAGATAATAATAGTCTCCAGCAGAATTCTCTGAACTTGCCAATGCTATGCTTTGAATTTCGAAATCAATTGGTGTGAGATTGCACTTGAAATTTAAAGTATGGCCCACTTCCTTGTCTATGGTAACAATTAGAGTTATCTTGGATTCAGAATCCATTAACACTTCAGCTTGGATCAGCTCATCGTCATATTCTCTCTTAAGTGTAATTGATCTATCTCCAGGATAATCAATAATCTCGAATTGAAAATCTTTTGGCAACACATTTTTCTGCTAAAATGCCAGAACAAAAATACATATTAATGACTTAAAGTAACTATTATTATAATTGTAAAGCACAGCATCATTAGTCAGTTTTGATTGTGTTCATGTATCATTTAAATTTGAATAAACTATTGGTCATGTTAGGGGCGGAGCTAGGCCCAGGCCATGTAGGGCCAGCACCCTAGCTCAATTTTCAATTTCCGGTGTTAAAAAACTACTTTGCCAACTAGGCCGGCTCAAAGTAATACGTGGCCCTATCTGAAGATGCTAGTTGGCTCCGCCACTGTCATATAATGATAGACCAATCAAGTAACTTTATCACTCATGCTAGAGGATATACGCTAAGTTTGTAAATTCTGAATAATTTGTTTTGAAATGCCAAAAAAACAAGTATGTACAGTTCTCAATTATAAATCAGAATCAATAGTTGTTATATCTTAGGTATCACACTTTTTTGGTGTAAAAGTAAACTACAAAAAATGCCCTTTAGATATTATCAAAATATCACTATAATAGGATTCAAATTCCAATATATTAGCTTATCTTACCAACTCAAAATGCATATCTATAGGTAATACCAAATTAAATCTTAATAAAACGTTAAAAAATAATTTTTCTTTACCAATTCAAAACTCCTTTTTACATTGACAGATTAGATCATATCACTTAAAAATAGGATCCGAAAAATAAATTTGCTTAACAAATTAGTTCTTTCTTAATTAATAATAGAAGCAGAAACTAAAATTTGAGTAAAAGAAGTAAATGTTGCGCCTTAAAAATGTAAACAACAAAAAACAACTATACATTATTATAATGTGAAAATATGACTAAATATACATAAATTACAGAAAAATAATTCAGGCGCGAAGAGCTTCCATAACACTTAAATCAGAATTTGAACTACTCAGAGCGTTAAATAAAAGATAAACGTTATTACAAGTTTACAACAACATTCAATAAAAAGAGCCAACAGCTTAACGAGTATTATTATTACCTGTTCTTTTTCAGCTATCTCCGATTTCAAAACGCGCAAGAGAATCTTGTCGCCACGCTTGATCTTATCATTCTCACTGGCTAAACTTTTTGAAGAAGCGGGTTTGATAGAAACTGCACAGCATGGTTTGCTGATTAAATTTCTAAGGATCAAAGTCCTTGAGATGAGAGAAGTACTCGAGTAACATCGAGATCTGGAGATAGAGCGGCGTACAAGGGAGAATATCGAGCGAGAAGACATTTTCGTGTTCTGTGATTTTAGGGAAAATCTGAGGGTTTAATGCGATGGAGAATATATAAAGGAGTACTGCTACAGAGCCAGAAATAATGATGCGGGAATGTGCGATACTCAATTGGGTGGCGTGGAATTCAAGGGTAGTGAAATTTGTTACACCAAAATACTTGATATTGTTTCAAAATTTACATACACTTGGTCTTGCTAAAATACATGATACGGTTTTGATAATTTCATGATACTACTTCCATCATGGCTAAAATACTTCATATATTTTCGAAAGTTTCGTGGCACCACTTGAGCATGGCTAAAACGTTTAATGTGGTTTTAAAAGTACTTAGAATATATGATTGATTTGAAAATTCTATTTCAAGGGCAGCCTTGCGTTGCGATATATTTTAAATGCTCTGCATTCTATGTTCGAGGTGTCGTGTTTTCATCTGACCTCTTTAGTCGATAGTCTCCCAAAGAAATTATTAAATGAATGATTAAAGGTGCTTAGCTTGGTGCGAACAGTCCATCTATTGGGTTTTTGGTATTTGGCTTGGTATTCTTAAGGACCATATCTCCTATTTCTAATTTTCAATCAAGATTAACAAATTATATTATTTGATCACTCAACAAATATACCTAACCGTTCTCAATGCTACTTGGTCCCAAGTTGTAATACTCTTAAATTTTGGTAAACATTATTCATGAATTTAATTGGATAAATTGAATAACGATAATTTAGTAGGATGATGAGTTGGGATATGTAATTAATGGTTTGATCTTAGTAAATAATCAAGTTGAATAATATAAGAGAAGGTTCATAGGAGGGTCAAGGTGGAAAACACATGGCCTTTCATACATATATACATACATATAACCTTCCACCCATTTCATTTGATTTTACAACTTAAAAACATTTCAACCTATAGAGCTTAGGAGGTTGGTCATTATGAATCTAGGAGAAGATTAAACTAAGGTAAAGTTATGGAAATTTAAACCATAACAAACCTCAACTTTTCACCCAAAACTAACATAAGTAACGACTATTTTCCTTATTCTATTTGGTTACCTATTATATTCGAATTGATTTTGGGTATGCATGATTGTTTTCATGTTGATTGTGAGGTTTTCATGTTGTTCGGGTAGAAAAATAGTTAGACTTAATTGTTTATGCTTGTTTGGCATGGATTTGGTTAGGTTTCAAATGAAAACCTATAGTTTTGCATCTCCAAGTGATTCAAAATTTATATATGTGGGCTATACAATGTTTTTGGAGATGACGTCAGAGTTTCGTTATTTTCTAAGCACCTAAGAATTTTCTATGAATTTCCTAACGAAAAATACGTGTTAATTATGGGATTTAACAAATTAAAATAATTAAACAATGATTTTAGACCCAAAATTTTTACATGTAGAAGAGAAAACTATTATTTAACTTATATGAACTTTGGGAATTTTTCATATATTTTTATTATTTGCTATGATTTTTCCTTAGTTGGATAGACTTAGGGTAATTAAGGCATTAATTATGGTAATTAGCAAATTTCTAATGTTTTAGAAATTTAAAACTTGGAAAGCCTAAGTGGTTGCAAAACCTATCTTTTATTGCCTAATATTTTTTTTGACAAATATAGTGGAGTAGGTGAAAATTATTATTTTTACTTAGAAGAAAAAATATATTCCTTATACTTACTATTACAGCCATCGACCCGGTCGATAAGGCCATGTTAACACTGTCGACAAACCTTACCTTTTTTATCGGTAAAGCTTTTTATTCTTGGAATGTCATAAAGTAAGGTATAGGAAGCATCCAAGCTTGTCACTCCATCCTTATCGGCTTGGTCCTTATCATCTGCATCTTTATTTCTGATTTTAAGTTAACCACACTATAAGGGTTTATCACCTCTGCATTATCATTGTTGTACTTAGTGGATTAGACAATTTTGGATGTAAAGCAGGAGGTTGACTACCTCTTTACCTTTTCTTTATAGACTAGTGCGAATCCGTGCTACGCACACGGGGATCACTATTTAATTTAATAATAAAACACTTTCTGTTGTTTTATATAGGAAAAGCATTTCTTAAAGATTTGTAATTTTCTAGGTTTAATCTTTTCTCTAAATACTATTATCAAAAGTTTATTGATAAATTTTGTTTGTTAATTCTATATCATGGACAGTGTCAAACCTCAAGCACAACAAATTGTTGATGCTTAATAACTTTCAAATGTTGAAATTAGCATTCAATTTATTATATAGGGGTAATCGTTATATAATTGAGTCTGGATGTTAATTTTTATATGAAATGTATAATTTAACATGGGATATTCATATATTTAACATAAAATTTTAAATTGTTATAGATTGATCGATGATTATATTTTAAACCTCAGTAAATTAATCAATGTGTGGAATAATGTTTCAAATTTATTCAGACAAACAACATTCACTATTTTCTTCTTCCAAATTCGGCATTATCTACTACTAATTGAAATTTGAAGACATTAGGTACTACAAAGGAATCTATATGCATGCGTCATTATATGATGAAAATAAAGTACAAAAATATGAATGTTGCACAGTCTAATTTCTTGAATAACCAAATAATATTTTCATGTTACTGTATTCATAAAGAAGTAATGGTTGAATAATATGACTATTATTAAAATTCAAAGTAATATAATTAATTACTTTTATACAAAGTATTATCAAATACATTTATAAATGCACTGATATGACATCTTATTAATGATAAAAATAAGATCACTTAGCATAAGTAAAACAAAGCCAATGATGTTGTTAAAACAAAAGATTATGATATGGCTAATGCATTCATGTAACTAAAAAACATAAAGTAATATCAATTATTATACACTGAAGAGGGAACTGAGTAATCTTTTATGTCCATTATTAGTTTCACCATAAAACCAAATTATACAATTATTATAATACTCGTAATCTAACTATTTCTTTGTAATTAAAATAATAATGTCTTTACTAAACAAATAAATTTCAATTGTGAATAGATTAATGAGCTTATGCGGAAAAAGAATTCACAATATAGTTCGCAACCTAAATTCTCAAAAACTAAATTTTGTGGTGTTAGTTTCATAATTTACCTTTCTTCAATTTCCACTATATTGAGTTAAATTTACACATAATTTACACACTACAGATACAAATACGAATAAATACACATAGCTACCAGTTCATAAGACAATAAATTTCATCTTCCATAGATTCCTTTATCATGAACCATCTTTGCTAGCGCCACGAAAATAAAGCATAAGAAACTCTATAACAAAGCATAAAATTATGTACTATCCACATAAAACTATCCATCCATCAATTAATTGATTTCAATAACAATTTCAACAACACAATAACCAAGTAGATAAACTCACTGTTACTTGAATTGCTTCATGCATTGGTTATTTGGATGCAGATTGTAAGATATAATGAGAATATGGTATAAAGAAGCTTTTAAAAGCCAATTCTAAGAAAATAAAGCAACGTCCATGGAACTCTAATCTTAAGATGTAACATCAGAATTTTTTTCTATGAATAGAGATATCATCTTATTTTTACAATCAATGTATATAAGAAAGAAAATGAGCAACCATGAACAATAATTAAAAATTACCAAATTTCTCTCTTTAGGATCATTAGACAGATCTAATAACCAAATATCTTCCGTTTCTCATTATCTTATCCCTTCCTAGTTGTAATATGCTCGATTTAGTAGCATCTAATTCTCCATTTTGTTAGTTAAGGTGTAATATTATCTCTTTAAGAAATCAACTCTTAGAAAGACTTGATAAACCTACACCGTAACCAAACCATATACCTTCTATTTCATCACCAAAGTTATTTTAACTAAGGATGACTAAGGGAAACCATAAACATCTTGTACAAACAATAAGAATACATTAGTATGGTATTTTTATAAACATTGAGCAAGTACATAAATTATCAAATGATTACGGGATTGATGAAAAACATAACACTCTATGCTCCAAAAATTTAACCATCATGCCAAAATAACATACTTTAATTCCGCGTTGATCGTAGATATGTTTATATCCGTAATAAAATAACTAAGGAATAGAACACTGACATAAAGTATCATAAAACAACGTCGTATATTTTTGATTTAAAGGTGCAATAAGAAAAAACTCGGAATAATGACAATTAAAGACATTGAACTGTATTATTAAGCCAAACGCTAACACATACAATTTCAGCTTTTGGCACATAAGCCAATCAAACTATCATCAATTTCCGTTGTCAATGTAAATCCATAAAAAATCATAGTAGTTGCCACTTTTTATAAGTAGCAAGCATTTTCTGTGAATGAAAATGTAATATCATAATTTCGGTGTGAGACATTATAGTGTAAATTAAGCTCATATCTCAAATTTAAATTATTTTTCTATTCAAACTGATAAGTACTCATAAAACATATTCATAAAACAATATAATTGTGAAAAACCTAAAGACATCAATTATTCAATATAAGTAGCAAAGAAGATTTAACCTAGTTAGAAACATACAATATTCTCTTGATCGTAACGTGAACCATTACCTAATTAAAGCATATGTCATATATATGCTCATAATACCATTAACTTTTGTCTCATTTCAATTTTGTATGCTTTTTGCAAACCAAAATTCAAAATACGGTTTTTTTAAGTAAAGATGTGAGCGATCTCCAATTACCATCTCGATAATTATATTTTCCAAGACTTTCTAGTGACTTCTTCCATGTAGCACAAAATATATTCATAACTTGTAGTGCATACTTTCATAACCATTATAAAAAAAAATCTACCTATTGGGTTTTTTAGAAAACTGAAATAAGTGACAGTTGTATTCAAAAAAATGATCATTGTGAAGTAGCAATATGAAAAGCCTTAGATTTCAATTATGAACATCAAACAATAAAATGAAAGCAGCAATGTCTAGAATTTGTCAAAAAAAGATCAAATCGAAATGAAAAACTCGTGCATACCATGGAAAGCGTAAATCATCCTAAAGAAAAGGATGATGCAGTATAAGCCAATGTATACATATATTATATAACAAACTGTCATATGCATGAAACCAAAGAGTTAAGTAGCAGAATGAGTTAACAAACGACAAAAATTGAAAACAAAGCCTAAGTATATGTACATTTTTCCATCATTATTTTCAATGTTAAATAAGCTTAAAAAATAATAACCATAGAAAAAAAATAGAACTATATTCCGACTATTTTTCCGTCAAAGGAGAAAGCACTTCATCAACAATATAAAAGAAAATGCACATAAAATATCAAATTGATAGGGGTAGGGTTAACAATGTTACTTGTAACTCTATCATTAAATTCCTACAACTGTGAAGTTAGCAGGTGTACTGTATTTCAGAACTCGGTCGATGATCAATCAACATTTTTTTAGGTGAAAAACTTTTAAAATATCAATATAAATTAATATTCTAGTATGTTTTAACTAAATATAAAAATTGATATATAGAACTCAGACTTCTCCATATCAACACAACACATAAAGTTAATTTAATTAATATAAAAATAAATGCCAATTTTCATGTCAAACAAAATAAAAAAGATATGGCTCTAAACTGTTATAAAAGGTGCATCAAAAATCCAATGTTAGTTATCATATATATGTAAGCAAGTTTACTTTTTTATTTATTCAATCCATATGTGTCCAGCATGAAATAAAAATAATTTTAATCGGTAAAATTCTTAAAAAAAAATCATGTATTAACATAGTAGAAAAATCGAGGTCATGAATCAAAGCATTGACCTGAAACTTACAACTAAATTCCTTAAGATTTTTCCTTGTAAGTTTTGATATTCGCTTTGTCCAGACTTCATCTATGTTTGTTGTATAACCCGAGATGACCTACAACAAAGCCATAATTTAGTCTACAGTTATCACTTTTCATAATTTTGTAATTTTTCTTTTGAATTTAATACACAAATGAAATTGCTTAAGGATAAAAGGGAGCATATAACAAATCCTGAGGGAAAAAATAGCAAGAGAGGTCATCTTTAACGATAAAAACATAGATATTGATTTATTCAAGGAGGTAGAGTCTAAAAACGATGGAGCAAAGAGAAAAAACTAGGAAATAACGTAATGAAAAAGAAAAAAAATCAGCATGCAAAAATTAGGGATGGAAGATTACTGATATTTAGAGAATTTACTGCAGGAAATGGAAGCACACTGGAATCCTATGCTGTAAGGATAATTAGAATTAGCATTCATATTGAGAGAATTTTAATTACTTATAAGATAATATTTTAGCACTAAAGACGTAAGATATATAGTGATTAGGGTAATTGAAAATAAAAAGCCAGTTGGGATTGAAGGGTTTGGAAATGAAGAGGTAGAAAGTAATGTCATTTTGTGCGCTACTCATAATTTTGAAAATTTTCTTTTGATTTTAATACACAAATGAAGTTGCTTAAGGATTAGAGTTAGCATATAACAAATCCAATGGGAACAAAAGTAGCAAGAGAGATCATCTTTAACGATAAAAACATATATATGGATTTATTCAGGGAGGTAGTTTAAAACGATGGAGCAAAGAGGAAAAACTCAGAAATAACGTAATGAAACAAATAAATAATCAGCATGCAAAAATTAGGGATGGAAGATACCTGATATTTTGGGAATTTACTACAGGAAAGGGAAGCACATTTGAACCCTATGCTGTAAGGATTAGAATTAGCATACGTATTGAGTGAATTTTAATTCCCTATAAGATAATCTTTCAGCACTAAAGACGTAAGATATATATTAATTAGTGTAATTGAAAATAGAAAGCAAGTTGGGATTGAAGAGTTTGGAAATGAAGAGGTAGAAAGTAATGTCCTTTTTTGTGCGTTACTCAAAATTTGTTCTCTCTATTAATTGAGAGATAAGTTAAAATAAGGCCGTTGTTAATTATTTACCCAAATTAATGAGGGATGGGTACTTTGAGTTTGGTTTGAATAAAGAGAAAATATGGAAAGAGTCATATATTGTGATTTATATGATTTATACAATATAACAGATGTATAATAGGTGATAATCAACAAAACATTCATGAGTCCATTAGACTTCGTTTAAGTAATACCTGCAATAAGAAAAATTATGACAAATTTAAGACAATTAAACCTCCATTATGTAATGATATAATACATGCGTATTAGGAAGATAATCAACAAAAGATTCACGAGTCCATTAGAATTCTTTTAAGAATTGCATGTTATTAGTAAAAGTAATGACAATTAAGGCAATTAATCTTTCGTGACACATGACAACATGTGAGATTTTTGTGAAAACTGGAACCGAAAAGCCTCTGGATGAAGATTGAGTTTTCATATAATAAATGTGTATTAGGAAGATAATCAACAAAATATTCATGAGTCTATTAGAATTCTTTTAAAAAATAAAAAATTCTAATATTTTTCTCAGTTGTAAACTTCCCATTTATTGTGTAGTATAGTGCAAAGGATTGGGCCCTCCTTGCTTATTTGATTTTGTCTCCGATATAATTAATAACAAAAAGTAAATTGCCTTGGAAAGTTGATAGACTCTCATAATTTTATGGTGAAACTATGACATACTGTCGATACTATAGCTGGTTACATGAGAGAAATGAACAGTTGAGCATACAACAAAGAGAATATTTTTCTAATAAACTTCAAATTTCTAACCTGTTACCCATGTGCACATCTACATGCTGTATAAAAATTAAAGAATATTTTGACATTTCTTTTTGTGTTTTGATTTATTATCCATCCCTAAAACACGGTCTTACACATGTATTTCATTGCTATGAACCTTTGCTACTTGATATACCCATCCCCCCGGCTACAATTGAGCTAACCAATTAAAATTTTGGAAAGGTTTGATCTTGCTAATTTTTGAACTTTGTCAAATAAAATTCCATCTTCAGCTAAATTTACAAGAAATATTTTATTTGACTTACATGAAAAAACGATGGAGCGAAGAGAAAAAACTTGGAAATAACGTAATGAAAAAGAAAAAAATCAATATGCAAAAATTAGGGATGGAAGATCACTGATATTTATAGAATTTATTGCAGGAAATGGAAGCACATTGGAATCCTATGCTGTAAGGATAATTAGAATTAGCATTCATATTGAGATAATTTTAATTACTTATAAGATAATATTTTAGCACTAAAGACGTAAGATATATAGTGATTAGGGTAATTGAAAATAGAAAGCCAGTTGGGATTGAACGGTTTGGAAATGAAAAGGTAGAAAGTAATGTCATTTTGTGCACTACTCATAATTTTGAAAATTTTCTTTTGATTTTAATACACAAATGAAGTTGCTTAAGGATTAGAGTTAGCATATAACAAATCCAATGGGAACAAAAGTAGCAAGACAGATCATCTTTAATGATAAAAACATAGATATGGATTTATTCAGGGAGATAGTTTAAAACGATGAAGCAAAGAGGAAAAACTCATAAATAACGTAATGAAACAAATAAATAATCAGCATGCAAAAATTAGGGATGGAAGATACCTGATATTTTGGGAATTTACTACAGGAAAGGGAAGCACATTTGAACCCTATGCTGTAAGGATTAGAATTAGCATTCGTATTGAGAGAACTTTAGTTCCCTATAAGATAATCTTTTAGCACTAAAGACGTAAGATATATATTAATTAGTGTAATTGAAAATCGAAAGCAAGCTGGGATTGAAGAGTTTGGAAATGAAGAGGTAGAAAGTGATGTCCTTTTTTGTGCGTTACTCAAAATTTGTTTGTTACTCAAAATTTGTTCTCTTTATTAATTGAGAGATAGTTAAAATAAGGCCGCTATTAATTACTTACTCAAATTATTGAGGGATGGGTACTTGAGTTTGGTTTGAATAATGAGCAAATACAGAAAGAGTTATATATTGTGATTTATAAGATTCATACAATATAATAGATATAACAGATGTATAATAGGAGATAATCAACCAAACATTCATGAGTCCATTAGACTTCGTTTAAGTAATACCCGCAATAAGAAAAATTATGACAAATTTAAGACAATTAAACCTCCATTATGTAATGATATAATAAATGTTTATTAGGAAAATAATCAACAAAATATTCATGAGTCCATTAGAATTCGTTTAAGAATTGCATGTTATTAGTAAAAGTAATGACAATTAAGACAATTAAACTTTCGTGACACATGACAACATGTGAGATTTTTGAGAAAACTGTAACCGAAAAGCCTTTGGACGAAGATTGAGTTTCCATATAATAAATGTGTATTAGAAAGATAATCAACAATATATTCATGAGTCCATTAGAATTCTTTTGAAAAATGCATGTTATTAGTAAAAGTAATGATAATTAAGATAATTAAACTTCCGTGACATATGACAACATGTGAGATTTTTGAGAAAACAGGAATCAAAAAGCCTCTTGAAGAAGATTAAGTTTTCATATAATATAATAGATAACAGTTAGATAATGAAGAGTGCAATTGACAGCTGTGTTAGCAAGTATATTAAAAAAATTCAGGTTGATTAAACTTCAGCATTCATTGAGGAAGTTTTAAATTCTAAATGTTTGAGAGTGGGTGGAAGTTACATTATTGCAAGAAACCAAGAGTAACATATGTATCAACCCACTTTTATCACCGTTGATATATTTTTATGGACACGTGTCAGCGTAATGTTGATATAATGATTAGGGTAGTTGAAAATAGAAAGCAAGCTGGAATTGTAAGAGTTTGGAAATGAAGAGGTAGGAAGTAATGTCATTTTGTGTTTGGTTTGAATAAAAAGCAAATACAAAAAGATTCATATATTGTGATTTATATGATTCATACAATATAATAGATATAATAGATGCATAATAGGATATAATCAACAAAAAGTCCATTAGAATTCGTTTAAGAAATACCTGCAATAAGAAAAAATTATGACAAATTTAAGACAATTAAGCCTCCATTATGTAATGATATAATAAATGTGTATTAGGAGGATAATCAACAAAATATTCATGAGTCCATTAGAATTCTTTTAAGAATTGCATGTTATAAGTAAAAAAGTAATGACAATTAAGACAATTAAACTTTCATCACACATGGCAACATGTGAGATTTCTGAGAAAACTGAAATCGAAAAGCCTCTGGATGAAGATTAAGTTTTCATATAATAAATGTGTATTAGGAAGATATTCAACAAAATATTCATGAGTCCATTAGAATTCTTTTAAGAAATGCATGCTATACGTAAAAGTAATGACAATTAAGACAATTAAACTTCCGTGACATATGACAGCATGTAAGATTTTTGAGAAAACTAGAACCGAAAAGCCTCTGGATGAAGATTGAGTTTTCTTATAATATAATATATTACAGATAGATATTGAAGAGTACAATTGACATCAACGTTAGTAAGTATATTAAAAAAACTTCAGGGTGATTAAACTTTAGCATTCATTGAGGAAGTTTTAAATTATAAATGTATAAGAGTGGGTGGAAGTTACCTTATTGCAAGAAACCAAGAGACACATATGTATAAACCCACTTTTACCACAGTTGATATAATTTTATGGGCACGTGCCAACGTAATGTTTTTTTGATGAAAACGAAACTGAAAGGTCTTTAGATGAAGATTGTGCTTTCATATAATACAAAGACTGATTATATAGTTTCCACTTTGATTGCAGAACGTGTCTTTTTAGCATGGTTTCAATTTTTCAGATAATATTTTTATTGATATGAAATCAATACAACAGCTTTAATACATGCATAATCTAGAGGAGCATGTAAAAGAAAACGCAACGTAACAGGTGGTATCCAACAACAAAATATGTGCTTTCAGTCGGTGGCATGTTGCAGTTGAAAAATGTGTTAGTTCAAACGGTGTATTTTTTTACAAATTTGTTTATTGTTAGAAAATAGATCTTCTATTTTTGTTTCAACTCGGGTATATTCCTCACAAAGAAGCTAATATTCAGTTGGTCAATGTATGAAGTACAGATCAAAGAAAGTAAATGATGATTGTATTGTAGAAACAAAAGTAAAGATGCTTCACATTTACCTATCCAGGAGAATGAATTTGATTTGAGCATTTAATGTATTGTTCTATATATTACAATAACGCAATAGTAGAGCATGAGAATAATGGGTTGACTATAGATCTAAATATATGCAAACGAAAATGGCATGCAAAAGTCTTTTTTTTTTTTACTTAAATGAGTTGACATATAATAAATTGCATTAAATGCTCCATAAAATGGTTCGAAGATTTATCTTCTTCATGCTGCTTTTCTAAGGTATTATTTAAAACTATACTCAACATTACCATATCAATTACATGTCTATATGCTTGTACTAAATTTTAACAATATAGGTAATTAAATAAGGTAGTATTTTGGTGTAACGACCCGGGAAAAGACGACCTTGATTATCCGATGTACAACACATATCGAACATCAAGGGTCGACAATTACCGAATAGTTAATGAAAGAATTTAGAGGGTGAGGATAGATAAGATAGAAAAATAGAATAGAAGAAGAAAAAGAAGAACACAACATCAGAGTAACACGAATCTCACAGCGGAACGAATAAAATATAATAGACAACATATCTTGAAATCAAAGCAGTATATGTATATCATACCATTATCAGAGTACAACACTTTCATCACAGAGGAATAATCAATAGCTAAAAAAATCTTGAAGCCTCCTGCTCCAAGCTCTTCAAGCATACCTGTAAATCCTGACTATTTGACTGCCCGTACAAATTTGGGCACCCAAGAGTTTAGGGAAAACAAAATAAACTCTGGGTAAGTCATGGGACTGGTGTGAGTAAACTCAAATCATTTGGTTTAACTTTCAAAATCCTTTCGAAAGAAAAGATAATCGTAAGACCAGTCCACACATAAATACGGACGGTTTTTACCTTACGATAACCCAAAACACTTTGGAAATCATATATTATCTGATATTATAATAATGTCTAATCACAAGTAAATAAAATCTAGTAGAACGCTTGCATCTCACGCTCTACATATATAGTATACAAATCAAACTCGCGGACACTTATTGGAGATTGTATTCCGACCTTGACAAGGTATGGGACCACCTGTCGATAGTGTATCTCTTGAGGCGAATACACTGGGTTCAACAAGAACATCTTGCAACCCGGCACTCACATGACCGACCACTCATTTCGCTTGAGTGTATCGAATGTATATCACCAACGGTTGGGATCAGCAACCGTCTCCCGAATGGGGCAGCATCGATAAATTTAAGAAGCAATTGGAATTTCTCTAGATAGGTGATTATACATCCTAATGGGTGCGACCCACATAGCCATGCTGCCTGCCCGATTTTTGTCATTTCCCGGTTGATGAGGCTAGAGGCCACGCTTATCTTTGACAGATCATTCACTTTGAATGCCACATCGTCATACTCGCCAAATCACAAATTGATTTCCCCAAAAACACCACGGGTATAAAGCTAAGAGAAACGAATTCCTCCGCCACCAAACGTAAGTACGTTTGGAGAGATCAACTTACGCGATCTATTGAATATACTCTGTCAGACATTCTTCCATACACGTTTGTCCTGGGACTGGACAAACCGAAGGCACTATTCCGTAAACAGGGTAGCCCTTGCACTTTACTCCGTCTTCAATATACTCAGCATACTTGATTCGCAACGCTTATGCCAATACGGAGTGGTTCTGTGGATAATAATCCAACCGGGCTCTCCATATTAACAACGTAAAATGGTCAAAAATTTTGATAGTCGGTGATTTAACTATCAAATGAAAACATGTCTGTGTGCAAACAACGATATTATTTCCAGATGGAAATTCTATCGATCAATCATCAATCATCATTAATTCTTAAATTAAATTATCATAAATTTATTCTTTTCCTTATTCCCGTTTCCCTATATTCATAAATTCTTATTTGCTATATTTAGAAAACATACGTTATTAACAATGGAAAACATTTCCATTATCTGCTCCCATTTCTTATTTTCTATATTAGAAAATATTTCTGATCTTATTTGGAAAACATTTCCAAAATCCCTTCATTTGATTCAAACAGATGTTTGAATAAACATCGCTATGCCAACAGCAACCATTACGCTCTTTAACTAAATTCACTTAACCACTTTCACTCTCGAACCTTATCCACTTTTTAGTTAAAATTGAAGTCAATCAAGTTGGGGTATAATTACCTCTCAGACCTTAACTGAACAACATTTCTAACTTCGAAACAGACAAAGTTCACCTTTTTACACTTTCAACCACTTACGTAACTCTCGGATTCTATTTACGAATCCACTTCCTTTACGGAAGTCATTTGATTATAATAATGGTGTTATAATCCCCTGCGTCCGAAATATAATAACTTTAATATGACTTTTTCTTTCTAGCTCAAATAAATACACGAACAACTAATTTATCAACTCCAATTCGGTTAACTATAATCTATAACCCTTATTCTATTAACTTTTACTGGATTAACTCTTATTTGGATAACTCGGTTTGATTAACTCATCTTGATTAACTCAACTCGACCAACTTACTTGATCCGCTCAACTTGACTAACTTAACTTAATTAACTCGACTTATTTAACTCAACTTATTTAACTTAATTTGACTAACTATTATCGAATAACTAATATTCGATTAACTTATATTCGACTAACTATGTCTGTTTTTAACTTCATTTTGAATAGCTAATATTTGATTTAACTTCATTCGCTTGGCTCTAGATCGCAGCGATCACAATGGTTACGCCTGATTCCCTCAGGAAACATCCGACCACCTTAGGCTATCTGCAGCCCTGCGAATTTCGCTAGCAGTCGTGCTAAATGGCAATTTATACTGAATAACTACTTCTGTTTAACTCTATCTCGAATAACTAAGTTCGATCAACTCTAATTGAATAACTAATATTCAATTTAACCCTTATTCGGTTACTATATTCGAATAACTCTAGTCCGATTTGATTCAAACCGCTTAACTCTAACTGATTTACTCTACTGGTTAATTCTAACTAACTAACTCTAACTGTTTGACCCTAACAGCTTAACTCCAACGGTTTAATTCTTAGACTCTAATAGTTTAACTTTAACAGTTTAACTCTAATGGTTTAACTCTAACTGTTTAACTTTAACGGTTTAACTCTAACTGACTAACTTTTCTGATTAACTCTAATGGTTTAACTCTAACTGTTTAACTCTGACAGTTTAACTTTGGTTGATTAACTCTTTTGAATTAACCCCTTTGAATTTTCTCTTTTGAATAACACTTTTTGAATAACTCTTTTGAATAATACTTTTTTTCTATTTGTTTACTTAACAAATAACTATTCCCTTTTTACTTCTATTTATTTAACAAATAATTATTACTTTTAGCTTTTCCATTTATTCTCTACATAAATATCTCTTTTAACTTTCCTTTATTCCCTAAATGAAAATTCGCTTTTCAATTCCATTTGTAATCGTTTTACAAATGATTCCCTTTTGATTTCTATTTGTAAAGGTTTCACAAATAGCTACTTTTTCCCTATTCTATTTGATTTGCAAATATTTTCCTTTACATTTGTTTTACAAATGTATTTCCTCTATGTTCGTTTTTCTTTTCACACCTTCTCCTTTATATTTGATTTCACAAATATTTTCCTTTACTCAATTTCTTTGATTCTATAATTATTTTCCTCTATGAAACTCTTTTCTTTTTATACATAAAATCTATTGATTTTATATAAATAATTTATTTTCAAAATATACTTTGAAAATTCCTTTTCACTTCCCGTTATCATTTATGGTATAAAAATACCAAATCAAAAGGTTTGATCATCATCCAAACACACGGGTTCAACGACAGATGATATAACACATCATATAACAGAATATATGAAAAACGGTAAATAAATGTTGAGGAATCCAGTTGGATCCCTCCGACCTGTTTCCCTGCATCCACAGATGTTACACAATATAATTCACATCAATTTCATTTCAATATGAGGTATTCTGATAAATAAAATCAACATCGGTTAACGATATATATAACTATATCGGTATTTTCAACCAGCTGACTAGCAGTTTAACCAAACAATCAACACTCAGCAATTCAATCAATATTTATCAATTCTAAAAATACTTTATAAAAATATAAAGTGTTCAGAGTTAGTGAGATTTACTCACATTGGACGGTTTATCGTTGAATAACGATAATCGGTCATTGATTTGGTTCAGACGTTAAATTTCACCATAAATCCAAACGAGCTCCAATCCACTTGCGGTCAGTTCCCTTGCGTAGTGCTCGTCCATACGATCCCAACGGATCCTGTTTCGTTAAATTTCGTTAATATGCAAAAGTTATGCTATTTACAATATTTACCTAATTTAAATGAATATATATTTAATTAAATTATTTTTATCTTAATTAATTTCTAATTGCGTTATTAGCCAAATTACATTCTCTACCCTTCTAAAAAATCCTACTTTCCCATCTCTAGCCATATCCGATTTTTTTTAAAATTGAAAAACCATTTTAATATTAATTAAATTTAATTTTCAAATAAAATACTTAAAAATATTCATTTAATTATAACTTAAAATTTTTAATCCGGATCAAAAATCTGCTTCCACTCATTTTAAAGTATTTTTCGATAAGAATCCAACGGTCCTTGTTTCGTGGAAATCCGACTTGTTTTGAAAAAATTATAAGCTTTTAAAGTTTATGGTTAAAAATTACGAAAATGCCCCTGGTATGTTTTAAATTCAAATTAAATTCAAATTAAATTTTAAATTTAAATTTAAATTAATCATCCCATCCGTCGGATCAGTTAGGGATAGCCAGGGAGAGCAGGAAACTATATTTTCCAAACTCAAGCCTTAGACACTATCATCTCTGTCACCCTTAGAATGTTCTGATATTTATTTTTACAAATTCTATTTTAATTATAATATATATATATATATTACAAAAATAAATAAATAAATATTATTTAAAAACTTACCCCGCGAAGCCCAAGCCTCTGCCTAAGAGTCCCTAGCTCCCCGTCTTGCCCTCCTTTCTCCCTTTTCCCTATTTCCTATTATTTTATTATTATTTCTGCCATTGCCGAAGCTTGAAAGAGGAGGAGGAGGAGTGTGTTTAAAATGAAGGGGGGGGGGGCTATTTATAGCCGAAGGAGTCACATGGATTGCTGAGGTGGCGCGAATCCAATGGTCGAAAATGGATGGCTAGGATTAATCCTAAATTAATTAAATTATAAATAAATTTAATAATTTATGAATAGTAAAGTGTGTTTTCTCAACCCTATTCGGACGTTAATTTGACTTACTTATTGATACCTTATCCAAAATCTTTTTCAACCATGTTGTTCAATTTTTCTTGCTCTTCAATACTATATAAAAATATATCAATTTTGAATTTGTTTCAACTTTCAAATAATTTAAATTCAAATTCAAAATAGTGTTTTGTGTTAGTTTCAACACCTTCCGGTCTCATGTTGGAGTATCAAACGATAACGGTTTTCAGAAATTCTTCCACCATCTGGTCCGGTTTTTAACGTACTTCAATCCTATGTATTCAAATCAAAAATCGGAGTTCGTTTAGATTTTCAAATAATTTATTTAAATTTTGTTTCCTTAATAACTTTCTATATCCGTTATAGGATTTTCCCAGATTTCATATATAGCTAATATCCTATGTTTTGAATTTTCCTGGATAGGTCTCAGGTTCCAGTTTTGCCGTTAGCATTAGCAAATTCCAATTACCGTCAAAATTTAGTTCAAATTTTGGCCTTTTATTTTTTCTTTTCCACATACGGATGCCATTTTTGACGTAACTTAGTTGGTAACCTAATTTCATCATTTCGGATTTAATGAAACTGATTTCATCGAAATCCGAGTTCGTTAGCTACTACATCCTTTGTAAACGTACTATTTTAAATTAAAAATTTATCCTTTTATACTGTCAGTTCACATTATATTGCAGATCCACTAAATTTCTATCATTTCGGAATAAAATAAAATATTCAAAATTATTGAAATTAAACCATTTAAAATTCCAAAACAATAAAAACATTTTTAAATATTAAACTAAATGGTCAAAAAATCTGGGCCGTTACATTCTTTCCCCTTCAAATAATTTCGTCCTCGAAATTGCTAAGGTAGAAAAATGAACTTTATAACTAGGTTAAAATTAGTTGGTTACTCTGATTTCACTAAACCAATCTATTCTAATTAATTTATTTCTATAAAAAAAAATTCTGAAAATTTTCTAACACTCGAAATTTCTGAAAAATTTCGCCAGCACCTCCTTTGTACTGGTCAATAGCTCAAACTCGCCTCCCTAGGCCTTCTTCAACCCAAAAGAAAATCAAACAGCCAAGTGGCTTGCCCAACAGGTTCATAAATCTCATCAAACTCATATGAATATATACGTGTACCTTTTTGTCGACATTCAATTCTGCTATCAATTTAGCATATACCACTATCATCCCAATCAAACTCCCAATCACTTTTATCTTCAACACGACCATCCGCTTATAACCAAGCCAAATTTCACTCAAACTGCAATTCCAATCTCAATTCAAATTTCTTGCTCGACCATCCATTTCTATCCCAGATTATCTCTAATCTAGTCCAATTCTACTTGATACCATTCTATTTCAATTCAACTCAATTTCCACTGAACTGCCTTCAATTCAATTTCAAATTTGCTTTCACAAATTTCTATTTAATTTGTGTTTATTTCAATAATCTGTACCTGGGAGTTTCAAATAGCTTTGCCTTTTCCAAAAATCAAATATCCCTTTGGAATATCAAAACAACTCGGTTTTTCAAAATAATTCAAAAACAAAATCTTTGGTAGTAATCCGTCACTTACAAACTCGAAAATGAGCACCGATGATGTCCGGATCAACATCGGAATTTATTTTCCAGCTATCGAAGTGAGCTCAATACTATAGCACTTTCAAAACCCATTTTTAAACATTTTCATTTTGAAATTCATTTCAAAATATCCCTTTTCAATGCTTGTAACAAATTTAAAATCTCCCAGGATTTTAAAATTCACATATATTCAATTTAATTCCATTTACAACGCTTATTCAAATTTTAGCAATTTTAATTCCAATTCTGAACTTAAATTCAGATTTAATTCATCTGATTTCATATATTTCACTTATATGAATTTTGATTTGTTATTTACATAACCATTTCACATTTTATAATCTTATTCGATTATAATCACAACCAACACATTCAATATACTATAATAATTTCAAATATCTATACTTTGCTTATATCAAAATATAATTTGGGTAAAATTATTTCATTTACCTTTTTTTCAAAACATATCGTGTCGACCCATCGTATTCAAGTGTTTATAAACTCCTATCGATACAGTGGATCAAACTGATCGACTAGAACTCATAAACGACTCAACCAATAAATCTCCACGGTATAAAATCATTTTATATAAAATAACAAATACGTTCACTCTTATATATACACTCAAACTCAGTCTAGGGCATTACTAACCCCATCTCTACTGAGTCACGCCACAGAGCCAAGGTAAATCACCTAACCTTCAGCTCTGATACCAACTGTAACGACCCGGGAAAAGACGACCTTGATTATCCGATATACAACACATATCGAACATCAAGGGTCGACAATTACCGAATAGTTAATGAAAGAATTTAGAGGGTGAGGATAGATAAGATAGAAAAATAGAATAGAAGAAGAAAAAGAAGAACACAACATCAGAGTAACACGAATCTCACAGCGGAACGAATAAAATATAATAGACAACATATCTTGAAATCAAAGCAGTATATGTATATCATACCATTATCAGAGTACAACACTTTCATCACAGAGGAATAATCAATAGCTAAAAAAATCTTGAAGCCTCCTGCTCCAAGCTCTTCAAGCATACCTGTAAATCCTGACTACTTGACTGCCCGTACAAATTTGGGCACCCAAGAGTTTAGGGAAAACAAAATAAACTCTGGGTAAGTCATGGGACTGGTGTGAGTAAACTCAAATCATTTGGTTTAACTTTCAAAATCCTTTCAAAAGAAAAGATAATCGTAAGACCAATCCACACATAAATACGGACGGTTTTTACCTTACGATAACCCAAAACACTTTGGAAATCATATATTATCTGATACTATAATAATGTCTAATCACAAGTAAATAAAATCTAGTAGAACGCTTGCATCTCACGCTCTACATATATAGTATACAAATCAAACTCGCGGACACTTATTGGAGATTGGATTCCGACCTTGACAAGGTATGGGACCACCTGTCGATAGTGTATCTCTAGAGGCGAATACACTGGGTTCAACAAGAACATCTTGCAACCCGGCCCTCACATGACCGACCACTCATTTCGCTTGAGTGTATCGAATGTATATCACCAACGGTTGGGATCAGCAACCGTCTCCCGAATGGGGGCAGCATCGATAAATTTAAGAAGCAATTGGAATTTCTCTAGATAGGTGATTATACATCCTAATGGGTGCGACCCACATAGCCATGCTGCCTGCCCGATTTTTGTCATTTCCCGGTTGATGAGGCTAGAGGCCACGCTTATCTTTGACAGATCATTCACTTTGAATGCCACATCGTCATACTCGCCAAATCACAAATTGATTTCCCCAAAAACACCACGGGTATAAAGCTAAGAGAAACGAATTCCTCCACCACCAAACGTAAGTACGTTTGAAGAGATCAACTTACGCGATCTATTGAATATACTCTGTCAGACATTCTTCCATACACGTTTGTCCCGGGACTGGGCAAACCGAAGGCACTATTCCGTAAACAGGATAGCCCTTGCACTTTACTCCGTCTTCAATATACTCAGCATACTTGATTCGCAACGCTTATGCCAATACGGAGTGGTTCTGTGGATAATAATCCAACCGGGCTCTCCATATTAACAACGTAAAATGGTCAAAAACTTTGATAGTCGGTGATTTAACTATCAAATGAAAACATGTCTGTGTGCAAACAACGATATTATTTCCAGATGGAAATTCTATCGATCAATCATCAATCATCATTAATTCTTAAATTAAATTATCATAAATTTATTCTTTTCCTTATTCCCGTTTCCCTATATTCATAAATTCTTATTTGCTATATTTAGAAAACATACGTTATTAACAATGGAAAACATTTCCATTATCTGCTCCCATTTCTTATTTTCTATATTAGAAAATATTTCTGATCTTATTTGGAAAACATTTCCAAAATCCCTTCATTTGATTCAAACAGATGTTTGAATAAACATCGCTATGCCAACAGCAACCATTACGCTCTTTAACTAAATTCACTTAACCACTTTCACTCTCGAACCTTATCCACTTTTTAGTTAAAATTGAAGTCAATCAAGTTGGGGTATAATTACCTCTCAGACCTTAACTGAACAACATTTCTAACTTCGAAACAAACAAAGTTCACCTTTTTACACTTTCAACCACTTACGTAACTCTCGGATTCTATTTACGAATCCACTTCCTTTACGGAAGTCATTTGATTATAATAATGGTGTTATAATCCCCTGCGTCCGAAATATAATAACTTTAATATGACTTTTTCTTTCTAGCTCAAATAAATACACGAACAACTAATTTATCAACTCCAATTCGGTTAACTATAATCTATAACCCTTATTCTATTAACTTTTACTGGATTAACTCTTATTTGGATAACTCGGTTTGATTAACTCATCTTGATTAACTCAACTCGACCAACTTACTTGATCCGCTCAACTTGACTAACTTAACTTAATTAACTCGACTTATTTAACTCAACTTATTTAACTTAATTTGACTAACTATTATCGAATAACTAATATTCGATTAACTTATATTCGACTAACTATGTCTGTTTTTAACTTCATTTTGAATAGCTAATATTTGATTTAACTTCATTCGCTTGACTCTAGATCGCAGCGATCACAATGGTTACGCCTGATTCCCTCAGGAAACATCCGACCACCTTAGGCTATCTGCAGCCCTGCGAATTTCGCTAGCAGTCGTGCTAAATGGCAATTTATACTGAATAACTACTTCTGTTTAACTCTATCTCGAATAACTAAGTTCGATCAACTCTAATTGAATAACTAATATTCAATTTAACCCTTATTCGGTTACTATATTCGAATAACTCTAGTCCGATTTGATTCAAACCGCTTAACTCTAACTGATTTACTCTACTGGTTAATTCTAACTAACTAACTCTAACTGTTTGACCCTAACAGCTTAACTCCAATGGTTTAATTCTTAGACTCTAATAGTTTAACTTTAACAGTTTAACTCTAATGGTTTAACTCTAACTGTTTAACTTTAACGGTTTAACTCTAACTGACTAACTTTTCTGATTAACTCTAATGGTTTAACTCTAACTGTTTAACTCTGACAGTTTAACTTTGGTTGATTAACTCTTTTGAATTAACCCCTTTGAATTTTCTCTTTTGAATAACACTTTTTGAATAACTCTTTTGAATAATACTTTTTTTCTATTTGTTTACTTAACAAATAACTATTCCCTTTTTACTTCTATTTATTTAACAAATAATTATTACTTTTAGCTTTTCCATTTATTCTCTACATAAATATCTCTTTTAACTTTCCTTTATTCCCTAAATGAAAATTCGCTTTTCAATTCCATTTGTAATCGTTTTACAAATGATTCCCTTTTGATTTCTATTTGTAAAGGTTTCACAAATAGCTACTTTTTCCCTATTCTATTTGATTTGCAAATATTTTCCTTTACATTTGTTTTACAAATGTATTTCCTCTATGTTCGTTTTTCTTTTCACACCTTCTCCTTTATATTTGATTTCACAAATATTTTCCTTTACTCAATTTCTTTGATTCTATAATTATTTTCCTCTATGAAACTCTTTTCTTTTTATATATATAATCTATTGATTTTATATAAATAATTTATTTTCAAAATATACTTTGAAAATTCCTTTTCACTTCCCGTTATCATTTATGGTATAAAAATACCAAATCAAAAGGTTTGATCATCATCCAAACACACGGGTTCAACGACAGATGATATAACACATCATATAACAGAATATATGAAAAACGGTAAATAAATGTTGAGGAATCCAGTTGGATCCCTCCGACCTGTTTCCCTGCATCCACAGATGTTACACAATATAATTCACATCAATTTCATTTCAATATGAGGTATTCTGATAAATAAAATCAACATCGGTTAACGATATATATAACTATATCGGTATTTTCAACCAGCTGACTAGCAGTTTAACCAAACAATCAACACTCAGCAATTCAATCAATATTTATCAATTCTAAAAATACTTTATAAAAATATAAAGTGTTCAGAGTTAGTGAGATTTACTCACATTGGACGGTTTATCGTTGAATAACGATAATCGGTCATTGATTTGGTTCAGACGTTAAATTTCACCATAAATCCAAACGAGCTCCAATCCACTTGCGGTCAGTTCCCTTGCGTAGTGCTCGTCCATACGATCCCAACGGATCCTGTTTCGTTAAATTTCGTTAATATGCAAAAGTTATGCTATTTACAATATTTACCTAATTTAAATGAATATATATTTAATTAAATTAATTAAATTATTTTTATCTTAATTAATTTCTAATTGCGTTATTAGCCAAATTACATTCTCTTCCCCTCTAAAAAATCCTACTTTCCCATCTCTAGCCATATCCATTTTTTTTTAAAATTGAAAAACCATTTTAATATTAATTAAATTTAATTTTCAAATAAAATACTTAAAAATATTCATTTAATTATAACTTAAAATTTTTAATTCGGATCAAAAATCTGCTTCCACTCATTTTAAAGTATTTTTCGATAAGAATCCAACGGTCCTTGTTTCGTGGAAATCCGACTTGTTTTGAAAAAATTATAAGCTTTTAAAGTTTATGGTTAAAAATTACGAAAATGCCCCTGGTCTGTTTTAAATTCAAATTAAATTCAAATTAAATTTTAAATTTAAATTTAAATTAATCATCCCATCCGTCGGATCAGTTAGGGATAGCCAGGGAGAGCAGGAAACTATATTTTCCAAACTCAAGCCTTAGACACTATCATCTCTGTCACCCTTAGAATGTTCTGATATTTATTTTTACAAATTCTATTTTAATTATAATATATATATATATATATATATATATATTACAAAAATAAATAAATAAATATTATTTAAAAACTTACCCCGCGAAGCCCAAGCCTCTGCCTAAGAGTCCCTAGCTCCCCGTCTTGCCCTCCTTTCTCCCTTTTCCCTATTTCCTATTATTTTATTATTATTTCTGCCATTGCCGAAGCTTGAAAGAGGAGGAGGAGGAGTGTGTTTAAAATGAAGGGGGGGGGGGGCTATTTATAGCCGAAGGAGTCACATGGATTGCTGAGGTGGCGCGAATCCAACGGTCAAAAATGGATGGCTAGGATTAATCCTAAATTAATTAAATTATAAATAAATTTAATAATTTATGAATAGTAAAGTGTGTTTTCTCAACCCTATTCGGACGTTAATTTGACTTACTTATTGATACCTTATCCAAAATCTTTTTCAACCATGTTGTTCAATTTTTCTTGCTCTTCAATACTATATAAAAATATATCAATTTTGAATTTGTTTGAACTTTCAAATAATTTAAATTCAAATTCAAAATAGTGTTTTGTGTTAGTTTCAACACCTTCCGGTCTCATGTTGGAGTATCAAACGATAACGGTTTTCAGAAATTCTTCCACCATCTGGTCCGGTTTTTAACGTACTTCAATCCTATGTATTCAAATCAAAAATCGGAGTTCGTTTAGATTTTCAAATAATTTATTTAAATTTTGTTTCCTTAATAACTTTCTATATCCGTTATAGGATTTTCCCAGATTTCATATATAGCTAATATCCTATGTTTTGAATTTTCCTGGATAGGTCTCAGGTTCCAGTTTTGCCGTTAGCATTAGCAAATTCCAATTACCGTCAAAATTTAGTTCAAATTTTGGCCTTTTATTTTTTCTTTTCCACATACGGATGCCATTTTTGACGTAACTTAGTTGGTAACCTAATTTCATCATTTCGGATTTAATGAAACCGATTTCATCGAAATCCGAGTTCGTTAGCTACTACATCCTTTGTAAACGTACTATTTTAAATTAAAAATTTATCCTTTTATACTGCCAGTTCACATTATATTGCAGATCCACTAAATTTCTATCATTTCGGAATAAAATAAAATATTCAAAATTATTGAAATTAAACCATTTAAAATTCCAAAACAATAAAAACATTTTTAAATATTAAACTAAATGGTCAAAAAATCTGGGCCGTTACATTTGGCCAATGTTCATTACAAATATACATGGAAAAATGTGCATAAAATAGTAGAAATTTCATCATTGTCATTTTTATTGAAGCGAATGACAATAACTAAGCAACAAAGTTTTTTGGATGCTACTTAGAGAATTGTCATCTTTTTTGTCATCTATGCAAAAAAAAAATGCACTCTCACATCATGCAAAAATACCCGATCTGTTAGCAATAACCGGTTTTTAAGCATACATTTCCTTATTCGAACTAAAATTGCCAAGCCCCAAACTGTAGGAACAACATGCCTAATTAATTTAAGAATCTTTTATTCATAATCAACCAAAATAGCATAAGAATAACAAAAATCTTGCAAATAACAAAACATAATCTTATATTTTAGAAATTCCATAATCCAAAACTAAAATAGTTTAAGGGTGAACTATTTTGTGTACTAATGCAACTCCTTTTTAAGAATATATTTAAAATCATTGAACTCCTATCCACATCGTACATGGAACTATAACTGCTATGGAAAACTTACCAATGCTTAGTATTAGATATTGCAACCATGTTTACAATTATTTGTTGTGTTAATATCCAATGTTCAGAAAGTAAAAAAAAAAAAAAAAAAAGAATCAACCAATTGCATATTCAACACAAAGGATCTAAACCAAAAAATAAAACTTACGGTGTTAAATAAATCGATAATAATCTTCAACTCCAATTCAGCTTTACTCTTATTCTCGACAAATTGTTCCATTGCAACTACTTGCCGTTTTCCTTTGAAGTCTCATGGTCTGTTGCAACCTCACCACTTCCTGAAGAAAAAATAATTCTTCAATTCATGTTCAGATGATTCTCCTTATCAGTGACCTCAATAATCAGTTGAAATTTAAAAGAACTAAAAGTACTAAAATTGTAGTTAGAATTGAAATAAAAATTGTATAGAAATTGGATTCATACAAAAAGGAAAGCATCTTCAATAATTCCTCGCTACTTCAAGATGCTACTTCAATCGACTAATTTCAGTCTGAGATCTATTCGATCTGATTTGTTTGATAAAGCCAAAATTGTCAATTTTCAACTTAAGACATATTAGAGGAATGTTGGCTTTTTGGTTCCTACGTTTTTAAATGATCTTATATAGGAATTGAGGAACTCAAGAACGTTTACATCGTTGGATTGAAGGAAAAGGGAGGTGAAGGGTATTTTTTGTATGATGTTGCTAACGAACATATTTAGGAGCCTAACAACCACAATTGATGAGGGTTAGTTAATATAATGCCACGATTTATTCAAATGGACACATGTGAACGTATGAAGTTTTAGGAAAAGTGGAACTGAAAAGCCTCTAGACTAAGATTGTGCTTTCAATAAGCGGTCACTGAAGAGATAAAGGAGGTTACTCTACTGTATGGCGAGGATTGAAACACTGCACACGTGTCGGCTTGTGAATTTTTTTGGAGAATCTGGATCTGAAAGGTCTTCGGAGAAAGATTGTGCTTTCATATAATATAATAGATAGATGTGGTCGATAGTGTTAGGGATCTGGGGTGTCTTTAACCCAGTGTTAATGGATTTTAAGGCTATTCAGACACTAGAAGTGTGAAATGTATATTAACTACTTAGTTATGAATATAATCAAATTGCAAGAAGAAATAAGTAATAAGATGAAATGCAGAAAAGTAAATGACACCAGGATTTTTATACTAGTTCGAATTATCAATTCCTATATCCAGTCCTGCACTTCACCATGCAGAATTTCACTATAATCGCTTGCTTTTCACGAGTGGCAAGAACTTCTTCACAATCTTTATTTCCTGGGCTACAAGATACACCTTCTCCTTATCAACAGCAACAAACAATGGCAAGTAGTTGTATCTCCAATACAAATTCTTGCAGATTTGGTACAATGATCCTATAGACCTCCAATGACAATATATCTTTGAATTCTTTGAGCAAATAAGATAAAACAAGAGAAAGAATGATATGAATTCAAGTACAACTCTCTGATATTGTGTGGATTGCAAGTCAATGAAGAATGGAAGTGAAAGAGAGTGGATTTGCAAGAATAGTAGGATAGTTTTCAAGGGTTTTTTGTAGAGAATAGATGGAGAAGAAGGTGTGGAAGAAAATATGAAATTATTGTGTAAAAATTCGTTTCCAGAGGCCTTTGAATAGTGTATGAAAGGATATGTCTTTTGGTGAAAGGGTGGCGGGAAATAACTTCTTAATTTAAATTTGAAAATATGAAATAGTCGTTATATGTTGACATACCTAAAAATGTATGTCGATATACAAGTGTAAAGTGTTACAAAATGTGTTTCAGATTTTCATCATTTCAAACTACCTTATATTTGTGGATTTTATTGATTCGGTTGAGGTCAATGGTTAATTATCTTCAAGTATAATTGTCATGGGATCTTTAACAAGATATTCCAAGGTTCAACCAACTCTTCACCACTTCAAACACCTCCGTTCTTCAGTATTCTTCTCTAATACGCTTTGGCCTTCAATTGTTCTGATTATCTTTCCATTGCTCTGATTAAACTTCTTGTATAATTCCTCTTTTGTACTCTTGTATATTTCTAAAAACATCTCCATGATATATCTAATGTAGCTGCACAACTCAAAGATATGTTAGTAGTAATGTTATATGGTTGTTGTCATCAAAATCAATACCTAGGGTACCCATGGTATTAATAATCTCCCTCTTTTTGATGATGACAACCATATAAATATTTGAGAGATAAAATATAATACTTTTTATATTTGACTCCCCCTAACTCTGTGCACTGCCCCTATCATTTTGTCTAGTATATTTATGCATTTTCTCCCCCTTTGTCATCAACAAAAAAGGTAAAAAGAATTATTTAGTTTACAGCTGGAGAATATGTAGAGTTTGTATATGGATATAAATAAAACACAAGTAGGGAAATCAAAACATGAAATAAACTAAAAAACTAGATGAGTTTTAGAGTTACCGACTTTGTTGATGCCAATAACAAATCCTTTCCATATTTATCCAACATTCAATAGATTTCTTATCATATGCTTTGAGCATCGACTATTTGGTACCTGAAAAATTATAAAATACACAAATTGGCACCTTTTTTATTTTGAGGTTCATGAGGTTAAGTTTTGGGATGCCAAACCCATAAAGAGTTTGAATGCCCTTTCAAAATATAATCATTAGATAAATGTACCTTATTAATAAAATTATCAATATATTTTTCTTTTTCAATATTATCCAACCATTTTGGAACAAATAAGTTAATGAACCTGTTTGGAGGATTTAACTTTAATTACCTAGGTTTTGCTTTGAACTTGGTGGCTTTAACAAACTTAGTACATCGACTACTAGTTTTCTTTGATTTAACCTTAGGGATGTAGCCAAGTCCATGCTGTTGGATCTTGATTGACCCTAGAGGGGGGAGGGGATGAATAGGGTTTATCAAAATTTTAGAGAGATATTAAAAAATTTACAGATCACAGAATATAGCAGAAATAGAAATGCAGAAAGTAAATGACACAAGATATACCCAGCTTCAGCAAAATCCTGCCTACTGCTGCATTCCTAAGGTTTCTATTAGGTGATAGAACAGATCCCGCTTACAAAACCATGTAAACTCGCGAACCCCTCGCTCCTATTCTAACCCTACGCTCAAAACCCTAGACTGATCTAATCCCTTAGATCAGATTTCCCCTAATTATGACCCTATAACCAGTAACCCTAGTTTTTACATACTCTAGTAAACTGCCAGTTAACACCCTAATTGGTTTACTATAGATTTTACAGACCTAGAAACTGTTTGTTTGTTTTTACAACACAATTTAAAAAACAAAACAAATATAAATTAAAAAAAGAAAAACCCTAGGACTTAAATATAAAGGGTTATACCCTTTTCCACTTAGAAGCCTGGGCAAGAATGAATAGGCCGACCATTTCCGTTTGTGTGCACCCTTGTTTATTTCCTCGGTCCCTTTTTCTCTGGAAATCAATAATGGCGGCGGCTCTTTCAAATTAGGGTTTTCTGAACACTTTCCCAAATCAGATCGACGGATTCTTTGAATTGATCGAATCCTTGTGGCTTTGAATCAGATGATGGAATTAATCAAATCCTTGCATCTGCTCCTTCTTGTCACTGATTCGGGAAATTATTGCGATCGAAAACTTTGGTGAGTGAATTCTGAATCGATTTTTCTTTATGCTCGTGATTTTTATGTTTGATTTTTCGATGCCAAAAGCCTATGATGAATGGTGTAAATATAAGGTAAATCAATAACCCTAAAGTCTGATTTTACGTACGTGGCTTGACTAATTTTGCCCCTTTTGTTTCTCATCTTTGATTGAGTTTTGCTGTGTGTATTTCTTCTGATGATTTGCGAGAATGAATTGATGAATCTGGATATGTTTTCGACCCTTGAATGAATACACTTGATTGATAAATAAATGCTGTGGAAAATTACTTGCCAAAACTGGAAACGTGATTTCTGAAACTATTTTAGGCCAATTTAAATTGAGTGGTTCATTTCTGGAAATATATAAAAAGTTCTTGATTCCATTCTCTGATTTGTTGCCATAACATGGTTAAGTAATTTCTAAATTGAATCAGTCCTGATTTGGTGCCGTGACTATATTATTGTTCACAAAAAAAACTTTCCTTCTACTTGATTTTCTGTGAGTTTGAGCAAGTATATGCAGATTTCTTGCTATGAATTCTTGACCCCACTGTAAATGCTTGATATCAGGAAATTTGTTATTGCCGAAAATACTTTCCCTCTTGCTCGAAATTTCTTTGCTCAAAACTGGAAACAATTTGAAAAGAAGGCATATTTTCATAGAAATTCTTTTTACCGAATATGCATTCAAAACTGGAAACAAGATTCAAAAACTTGCTAATTCAAATTTCATGTTTATTTCTTGTCATTGAATTACCCTGCCCTGAAAAACTCTGCTGTCCCATCTTGTTTGAACTCTGTTGCTGTACTATACACATGTAGTTGCATCACAATTCCATTTTGACCACTTCTTTGCTGTGTAGAACCATGTATATGAATCATTGTATATGTTGTTTAACCATGCACCATACTTGTGAGTTGTGTATCCAGTTTGTTCCTGAGTTGCTTGTACTTGTCTCACCACTATATCGATCACTTTGACATGCTGATCTTGAATATTATTGCACCATCTCATCCACAGTCATGTGTATATTTCCTTGACATCATCACTTATTGCTTAGTTGGCTTAAGTAGTGCTAAACCATGTTCTTCACTGACTCCATTAAGATGCTCCACTGTGCCATCCTGTTTGTATTAGCATTTCTTGCTGGTTTGAATCTTGCATGTCCATGTGACTTTGAACATTGCTGAACCATTGTTACTCGACCATGTTGCATCGTATGGTTATGCATGTAATTCTTTTTGTCACTGAAACTGCACACTCCATTTAGTTTCTTTACTTGAAATATGCTGCTGCTTTGAACCATCCTTGTTGTTGAAAATGGCTTTATTATTTGTTGAGTAGTCTTGGGCTTGGCTTTACCATGCCATGTTTACTTGTGCTCGACCATATATGCTAGCTGAACATTTGCATGTGGCCATTAGAATGCTACTTCACTTGCCTTGCTGAATAGTTTTATTGTTGACCTTTTGACTTGAGCATGGCTTGACTATATTCACTTGTATATTTATATATGTGTATATACACAACAGTGTGTGTATACATATATCGTGCACATATAATTTATTTATCAGTAGATTGCCACACTGTGTTGTGGCTGTTCAGAATCAACTGGTTCTGATCAGCAAACCGATGTAGTATGTTGAGGCGTATCAGTAGGTACTAAAAATATATACATATCGGATCAAGTCATGAAAAACGTGAGGAACACACCAAAATTCTTAGGCAAATAAATTTTAAAAATAAAATTATATTTGCTAGAATATGAAATTATTTTTGTTCAAGATTACCGTGTGTGTTTCTGTATATGACAGGTGTAGATGACTAGACGACTATGCAGTGAAGATAGAAGACTAGACAATATCAGTGAATGAGTGTGTGAGTCAGCGAATGTATGTATATATGTAACGTCCCGCATTTTTATCGGTTTGAATTTGAATATTTAACTCAGTTTAAATATTGAATTCGTAATATAAATGGATTTATATATTAATTAAAACAAAGTTGAACGTATAAAAATATATATATTAAATATAATCGAGCTCATAACGACGCTGCAGTTCGTAATTTAACGTTCTGAACTTCAACTGAGTGTACAGGATTCGTTATAAATCGGATTTCCTCAAAACAAGAAACGTTGGAATTTGTTGAATTGTATTCTTCTAATAGAAGTGAAAAATCGAGATTTCGGATTATATATGTTAAGATATGTCCAAATTAAATATTCAGAAAGTCGCTATGAAATCGTATATCGACTGTAACGGTTTATTTGAAATAACTAGATATCGAATTCGAATTTGGACAAGGTTCTTTTGAGACATAGTGATAATTTAATTTTTAGAATTTTACCGTAATTTTTAATTATTTAAATACACAACTTTTTATTTGGAGTATTTTGCACCCTATATCAATATTTTGAGGTTTCACAATATGAGTTAACCTACCGATATTATTATATTTTTGGAACCGTGACCCCTCGCTGAACACGACTGTATTTTTATTTTTGTCCGTAGTAACTGGTATATGAACAAAATTTTGTATAACGGGTTATAAAAATTTATGAACCTAAAGCATATAAAGAAAACAAGACATATGCCCATTTGGCCTGGATTTGAGCTAAAATACACTATACAGTGAAGCACTTAGCACTGGTCTAATATCCACGTATATGAACTAACCTGATAAATACAACCAGTCGGTTAAAATTGTGGAACTTGTACTAACATATTATGTGTTAGCGTTATTGTTTTGATAGAAATTAATTGGCAGACAATATCTAGAAAGCATGCTACCCACGTCCCTAGTAGTAATGTTCCCATGTTGTTCTTTATAGGTGTGCAGTCCATTGTTATAAAAGCTTAATGCTTAAGTATTAAATCCTAGGGTAGCCTACCTATATTACACAGTAACCCTATAGCTTGGTAACTAAGCACCATACCCATCCATTAAATGCAAACCATACTCCTAACGCCTACTCTATAAACTATAACTTAGCAACTAAGTTTAACCACGTACAAGCTACCCTATGGCTAATTTCTTCACAACAAAGTAACGAGGCAAGTCTCATTTCACAGCCATAACCCTACTCTACCTCCTATTGCTTGGCAATTAAGCTGCCTAAGCTTAGAGCAACTCCAACAAATCCGGAGTGTGGATTTTCGTATTACGATTTTCCATACTCCGGAAAATCAGGAATCCCAACAGCTTTTAGGTCCAGGCGCTTGTTCAACAAGCGCCTGGAACCAAACGTGGGCCACAACAAAAAAAATGGCTGGGCGTTTGTTTAACCAACGCGAGTAATTTAAGCTGGACCATATAAAAAAAAGTGCGTGGTGTTGTGCTGTCCTGCACAAAAGTCAATACGTGTGCGTGGATATTGCTTTTCCAACACAAAAAGCCAAACCAAAGTTGTGTACATGTCAAAAAATGAGGAGGAAGATGATTAAAAAAACAAGGCTGCCATGTGAATGTTGGCAGAAATGGGTCCAAACAAGTGTTGTGTACAGAAAATTAATGGAGAAAATGCTGCCACGTGCTGGAGCAAATATTGAAACTAAATGTTTTGGTCCATTTCCACGTGCTGTGTGCAAATGCGGTAGCCTACGCGCTTGTTGAACAAGCGCGTAGAAATGGGACCACCGCTTTATTTCATGCGTTTGTTCAACAAGCGCGTGGAAAGTTTGGAGATTCCGAAACTATCAACCCAGATTTCGGAACAGTGGTCAAAATGTACACCCTGTTGGAGCAAGTTTTGGGTGTGGATTTCACATTTTCAGAATTCCACTACTTTGTTGGAGATGCTCTTATATATACACGCAAGGACTCTCGTTTCCAGAAAGGAAAACAAAAACACCAGAAGAAAAGTGCAAAATACCGGCACCTGTTCAATCCATAACGTCTAATAGAACGGTGGATACATGGGTGTTGTGCCTGGTACGGAAGACGGCGTCGAGTGTTTGATGTGTGGAGCGAAGTGATGAGATCCATCTGAGAAGGGAGCCAGATAGGGGAGCGCCTGCATGGTGCAATCCTGGAGCGTTGGTGCATAAATGGGGCCGATTGTCACGTCATCCGCTACCTATCGAGATGCATGGATACTATGATAGGCTTGTACCTCCCATGCATCACAGGCGTGGCACCCACCACCTCATCATACCGAGGAAGAATAAGATGTAGGTTATGACAAAATGAGAAGACTTATAGCTGATAATCGGTTTCTAGTTGAAGAGAACATTGGCATGAAAAGGGAGCTGGATGTTAACTGTGAAGACCTTTATGCCTTAGAGCAAGCCATTCCTAAGGTTAGGGCTGAGAAAGAAGCTAACACTCGAGAACTGATACAAAGGGGACTTAAGCTTGAGGCCGAGTTACGGGAAACTCAAGCTGCGGTCTGTGTATGTTAAGGAGGAAGTTATAACAAATAACTGAGGGGATGGGTTCGAACAAGGGTATATTGAATGGAAGGGGTGGCCAATACGAGTTGCAAATGCTGGTGATGTTGTACGCGAGGTGAAGTATTATTACTGGAGTTGCGGTTTCATGTTTTACAAATGGAAGAAAGTGGACAGCACACGCATGGGGAGTAGGAGTATGGTAATGTGAGGTGGGTCTGTGATGACCGTGAAAAGTAGTATTATGTGTGAGTGAAGTAGTTCATACGTGTCAGCAGATGGAGGCGCATGCAATGGCACATATATGCAAATAAAAATGGGAGCTGATTGTTTGAATACGTGAGCTGCTTGTTTGTATGGGGTACACGTGTTTGCGGATCATTGTGAAAGAAGGGGTTGATGGCTTGCGTACTGTGTTCTATATATGGAGAAGAAGTAACTTGTGAAAAATGGAGGCGCCATGTATTGATATAAAGGAAGTGATGAAAAAGAAAAAGGCTGTCGCATTCCTTTGAGTACAGCGTGGCCATTCGTGAGCATCGGACGAAAGGGGCTGGAGCTGTTGAAGAGAGGAGTGGCCATGATGGAGAGTCCAACGTGTAAATGGTGCTTAACATGATGAAGGGTAGTGAAGCAGTGAGGTGGGGCTTTACGTTGAACTGTAGACATGAGAGGAATAATATGGTATGGACTTTCACGTTGGAAAGATGGTGAACGATGAGTGGTACAATGGAAGAGTGTAAGAGGTGGTGCCTGGGGAGGAAATGTTTGCGGATGGGAAGAACACGTGGGCTGAAGTGGTAACTTCCATATATGAAATGACGCAGGTCTGTGAGGATTTAATAGGAACGTGTGTTTTAAAAGTATGGAGCGAGAAGTTAAACGAAATGATTTAAAATGAGATAACGTGTTCGGGTGCAGTAGAAGTACAGACTGTTATCATTTGCGTCACTTTCACAAACCGTCTGCCACGTTGGGTACGCGACAAAGCTGTTTTGGAGCAATTTGGAGTTCGTTACGGATTATGGCAGAATAAAACATCTGATTCAGATCAACCGACGCAAATCGTTATTTAACAGTTAACGCGCAAAGGTGAGTAAATTCACTAACTCTGATCTATTCTAAAGTGTTATAATTATATTTTAATATTGGTTGAATACTGTTTGACGGTCGTATAGGTAGATTACAATTAAATTGGTTGAAATATATATATCGTCGCATATGTTGGATACTGATTCCATCGATTTTAATATTCCCTGGTTGATTGTGATGACTAACATCTGTGGCTGGAGGAAACCGGTTGGAGGAATCCAACCGGATTCCTCAATATTTATATGTATTGTTTATATATGCACTGTTGAACTATAACGATACAATAACGTTGCTGACTAGGCTTAAGCGTGACTGTTATGTCGAGATTAGTTATAAAAGTGGAATATTACAGCGTATGACATTAGTTATAAAGAGGAATATGACAGCGTATGACATTAGTTATAAAGGGGAATATGACAGCGTATGACATTAGTTATAAAGGGGATTATAACAGCGTATGACATTAGTTATAAAAGGGGAATATGACAGCGTACGACATTAGTTATAAAGGGGAATATGACAGCGTATGACATTAGTTATAGAAGGGGAATGTTTTTCCAAGAAGTATAAAAAGCCAAACAGGTTTGGTGGAAATATCTAGGAAGATATAGGATTGAAAAATTAATATTAATTAAAGGGCCAATGATTGTGTGATGATTCGTTGTACATTTGAATGCATGTTGTTTTTACTCTGATAGTAAAATAACCGACTATCGAAGTGTTTTGACCATTGTTGTCAATACGGAGAGACCGGTTGGATATATTATCTGAAAACCACTCCGTATAGGCATAAGCGCTGCGAATTAGGTTATGCTGAAGACAATTGAAGACGGAGTGAAATGCAAGGGTCGTTATGTTCTAGAATGGTGTTTTTGTTTGTCCAGTCCCAGGACAACTTGTATGGACTAGTGTCTGACAGAGTATACCTAACCAATCACGTATGATTGATCTTTTAAAGGTATTACGTCGGGTGGCGGAGGAATTCATTCCTCTTAGCTTTTTATACCCGTGACATTTTTGGAAATCGATCAGTGAATTGACGGGTTTGACGATGTGGCATTCAAAGTGAATGATGATCAGATGTTCTGAAGATAGACGTAGCCTCTAGCTCACAACCAGGAAGTAACAAAAATTGGGCCAGGCAGCATAGCTAGTTGGGTCATACCCAAGCAGGGTGTATTGTCATCGATCTAGAGAAAATTCATATCTGTTCTTCTTTTCGATTCTGTATCTTCGATGACGGTTGGATGGCCAACAACCGTGGGTGGCAATATATTCGATACACTCAAGCTAAATGAGTGGTCGGTCATGTGTGGCCGGGTTGCAAGACGTTCTTGTTGAACCTGCAGTGTATACCCTCTAGAGTACACTGATCAGTAGGTGCTCTCATACCTTGTCTGTTGGTATCCATTCTCCAATAAGCGCCCTGCGGTTTATGATTTTATACTATATATATGTGGAGCGTGAGATGCAAGCGTTCTGCTACTTGGATATTTATATTGATTGGACATTATTATAATATCACTGGATTTTGATATCAAAGATATTTGGGTTATAGTAAGGTAAAAACCGTCCATGTTTATGTGTGGGATGGTCTTACTATTATCCTTCTGTTTCAAAGGGATTTTTAAAGTTAAACAGTATGGTTTGAATTTACTCACACCAGTCCCATGACCGACCTAGAGTTTATTTTGTTTGTGTTTTCCCTAAACTCTTGGGTGCCCAAATTTGTACGGGCAATCAAATGTTTCAGGCTTTGCAGATTCACTTGGAGGAGCTCGAAGCAAGAGGCTCCACTACTAGTATTTAAAGATTATTTCGCTGTGATATATCATGTATTATACTCTGATATGGTATGTATATACAATACAGTTTTGTATTTCAAAAGTTATGTTATAATGAAATTTATTGTTCCGCTGTGAGTTTCGTGTTTACTCTGATTCTGTTCAGTTGTGTTCATCATCATCATCATCATCATCTTCTTCTTCTTCTATTCTATTAGTTCTATCTTATTCTTCTCATCCTCTTAATTCTTTCTATTAATGATCTGAACTTTCGTACACTTTGAGTTGAAGGTGTAGGATATTAGTCAGCTCAAATTGATACAGATTTTCGGGCCTTTACATTTGGTATCAGAGCTGAAGGTTAAGTTATTACCTTGGCTCTATGGCGTGACTCAGTAAAGATAGGGTTAGTAATACCCTAGATTGAGTATGAGTGTATATATATGAGCGCGTATTTGGAAATTTATATAAAAACAGTTTTATATTGTGTTGATTGGTCAGTCGCATGGTTTATGAATTCTGGTCGAAACAGTAATGCAAACTGTGTCGATAGGAGTTTCTAAACTCCTGAACATAGTAATTCGATACAGTATGTTTTGAAAGGAGGGTAAATGGAATAATTTTACCCAAAATATAATTTTGATATAAAAAGAAGTTTATATCTTGATATTATTATAGTGTTGTGCGTTATTATGATCAAATAAGATTTATAATTGAATTGGTTATATAAATAACAAATCGAAATATTATATAAGTATAATATGCAAAATTAGATGAACCAAATCTGAATTTAAAACCAAAATTGAAATAAAACTCTAGAAACTTGGAATGGTGTTGAAAATGAAATTGGATTTAATATATGGAATTTTAAATCCTGGGAATTTAGAAATGTTTTTCCAAGCATTTTGAAAGGATATTTTGATGTAATTTCAAAATAAAGGGTTTAAAAATAATTTTTTTTGAAAGTAATATAGTATTGAACTCACTTTGATGGCTGGAAAATAAATTCTGATGATGACGGCCGCATCATTAGTGTTCATTTTCGAGTTTCTAAGTGATGGATTACTACCAGGGATTTTGTTTTGAATTGTTTTGAGAAAATAAGTTGCTCAGAAATTCAAATGTTTTGAATTGCTATTATTATATAGATTTCAAACTAATTTGAAATAGAACCCTGGATTTTGAATTTCGGAATTTAAAATTTACTTATGAAGTAAATAAATAGAAAATTTAACTAAGTTAAATAAAATTTGCTTGGATTAAAGGTAATCTGGAGTGTAATCGAATTGATGATTTAAGAGTTGAAATTAAGTTTGGAATTGGAGTTTGAATGGAGTTATAAGTGGATGATGTGGTTCGAGGATAATTTGAATGGAAATCAAAGTGGAAATAAAATGGTATATGCTGAATGGATAGTAGATGAAAGCGATAGAATTGAATGCCGACAAAAAGGTACATGTTTATATTTTACACGGGTATGAGATTTTTGGTAAGCCGTTTGGCTGTTTGATTTTCTGTTGAATTGGAGAAAGCCCAGAGAGGCAAGTTGTAGTAGTACCGAATGAGCTGTGCAAAGGAGATGCTGGCGAAATTCTCTGAAAATTTAAGCTGTTAGGAAATTTTCAGAATTTTCGAAGATATTTGGTAATAAGGAATTAATGTTTTAATTAGAATGATCGGTTCTGTTGAAAACTGCATTTAAGGAATAAAATAAAAGATATTTTAACCTGGTTATAATTTGGATTGTAGCATTTTCCCGACCTTAGTAATTTCGGGGACGAAATTCTTTTAAGGGGGAAGGTATGTAACGTCCAGCATTTTTATCGGTTTGAATTTGAATATTTAACTCAGTTTAAACATTGAATTCATAATATAAATGGATTTATATATTAATTAAACAAAGTTGAACGTATAAAAATATATATATTAAATATAATCGAGCTCATAACGACGCTGCAGTTCGTAATTTAACGTTCTGAACTTCAACTGAGTGTACATGATTCGTTATAAATCGGATTTCCTCGAAACAAGAAACGTTGGAATCTGTTGAATTGTATTCTTCTAATAGAACTGAAAAATCGAGATTTCGGATTATATATGGTAAGATATGTCCAAATTAAATATTCAGAAAGTCGCTATGAAATCGAATATCGACTGTAACGGTTTATTTGAAATAACTAGATATCGAATTCGAATTTGGACAAGGTTCTTTTGAGACATAGTGATAATTTAATTTTTATAATTTTACCGTAATTTTTAATTAATTAAATACGCAACTTTTTATTTGGAGTATTTTGCACCCTATATCAATATTTTGAGGTTTCACAATATGAGTTAACCTGCCGATATTATTATATTTTTGGAACCGTGACCCCTCGCTGAACACAACTGTATTTTGTCCGTAGTAACTGGTATATGAACAAAATTTTGTATAACGGGTTATACAAATTTATGAACCTGAAGCATATAAAGAAAACAAGACATATGCCCATTTGGCTTGAATTTGAGCTAAAATACACTATACAGTGAAGCACTTAGCACTGGTTAATATCCACGTATATGAACTAACCTGATAAATACAACCAGTCGGTTAAAATTGTGGAACTTGTACTAACATATTATGTGTTAGCGTTACTGTTTTGATAGAAATTAATTGGCAGACAATACCTAGAAAGCATGCTACCCACGTCCCTAGCAGTAATGTTCCCACGTTGTTCTTTATAGGTGTGCAGTCCATTATAAAAGCTTAATGATTAAGTATTAAATCCTAGGGTAGCCTACCTATATTACACAGTAACCCTATAGCTTGGTAACTAAGCACCATACCCATCCATTAAATGCAAACCATACTCCTAACGCCTACTCTATAAACTACAACTTAGCAACTAAGTTTAACCACGTACAAGCTACCCTATGGCTAATTTCTTCAGAACAAAGTAACGAGGCAAGTCTCATTTCATAGCCATAACCCTACTTTACCTCCTATTGCTTGGCAATTAAGCTGTCTAAGCTTATATATACACGCAAGGACTCTCGTTTCCAGAAAGGAAAACAAAAACTCCAGAAGAAAAGTGCAAAACACCGGCACCTGTTCGATCCATAACGTCTAATAGAACGGTGGATACATGGGTGTTGTGCCTGGTGCGGAAGACGGTGTCGAGTGTTTGCCGTGTGGAGCGAAGTGACGAGATTCATCGGAGAAGGGAGCCAGAGAGGGGAGCGCCTGCATGGTGCGGTCCTAGAGCGTTGGTGCATATGTGGGGCCGATTGTCACGTCATCCGCTACCTATCGAGATGCATGGATACTATGATAGGCTTGTACCTCCCATGCATCACAGGCGTGGCACCCACCACCTCATCATATCGAAGAAGAATTAGCTGCAGGTTATGACAAAATGAGAAGACTTATAGCTGATAATCAGTTTCTAGTTGAAGAGAACATTGCCATGAAAAGGGAGCTGGATGTTAACCGTGAAGAGCTTTATGCCTTAGAGAAAGCCATTCCTAAGGTAAGGGCTGAGAAAGAAGTTAACACTCGAGAACTGATACAAAGGGGACTTAAGCTTGAGGCTGAGTTACGGGAAACTCACGCTGCGGTCTGTGTATGTTAAGGAGGAAGTTATAGCAAATAACTGAGGTGATGGGTTCGAAACAGGGCATATTGAATGGAAGGGGTGGCCAGTACGAGTTGCAAATGCTGGTGATGTTGTACGCGGGGTGAAGTATTATTACTGGAGTTGCGGTCTCATGTTTTACAAATGGAAGAAAGTGGACAACACGCGCATGGGGAGTAGGAGTATGGTAACGTGAGGTGGGTCTGTGTTGACCGTGAAAAGTAGTATTATGTGTGAGTGAAGCAGTTCATATGTGGCAGCAGATGGAGGCGCGTGCAATGGCACATATATGCAAATAAAAATGGGAGTTGATTGTTTGAATACGTGAGCTGCTTGTTTGTATGGGGTACACGTGTTTGCGGATCATTGTGAAAGAAGGGGTTGATGGCTTGCGTACTGTGTTCTATATATGGAGAAGAAGTAACTTGTGAAAAATGGAGGCGCCATGTATTGATATAAAGGAAGTGATGAAAAAGAAAAAGGCTGTCGCATTCCTTTGAGTACAGCGTGACCATTCGTGAGCATCGGACGAAAGGGGTTGGAGCTGTTGAAGAGAGGAGTGGCCATGATGGAGAGTCCAACGTGTAAATGGTGCTTAACATGATGAAGGGTAGCGAAGCAGTGAGGTGGGGCTTTACGTTGAACTGTAGACATGAGAGGAATAATATGGTATGGACTTTCACGTTGGAAAGATGGTGAACGATGAGTGGTACAATGGAAGAGGGTAAGAGGTGGTGCCTAGGGAGGAAATGTTTGCGGGTGGGAAGAACACGTGAGCTGAAGTGGTAACTTCCATATATGAAATGACGCAGGTCTGTGAGGATTTAATAGGAACGTGTGTTTTAAAAGTATGGAGCGAGAAGTTAAACGAAATGATTTAAAAAGAGATAACGTGTTCGGGTGCAGTAGAAGTACGGACTGTTTTCATTTGCGTCACTTTCACAAACCGTCTGCCACGTTGGGTACGCGACGAAGCTGTTTTGGAGCAATTTGGAGTTCGTTACGGATTATGGCAGAATAAAACGCCTGATTCAGATTAGCCGACCCAAATCGTTATTTAACGGTTAACGCGCAAAGGTGAGTAAATTCACTAACTCTGATCTATTCTAAAGTATTATAATTATATTTTAATATTGATTGAATACTGTGTGACGGTCGTATAGGTAGATTACAATTAAATTGGTTGAAATATATATATCGTCGCATATGTTGAATACTGATTCCATCGATTTTAATATTCCCTGGTTGATTGTGATGACTAACATCTGTGGATGGAGGAAACCGGTTGGAGGTATCCAACCGGATTCCTCAATATTTATATGTACTATTTATATATGCACTGTTGAACTATAACGATAAAATAACGTTGCTGACTAGGCTTAAGCGTGACTGTTATGTCGAGATTAGTTATAAAAGTGGAATATTACAGCGTATGACATTAGTTATAAAGAGGAATATGACAACGTATGACATTAGTTATAAAGGGGAATATGACAGCGTATGACATTAGTTATAAAGGGGAATATAACGGCGTATGACATTAGTTATAAAAGGGGAATATGACAGCGTATGACATTAGTTATAAAGGGGAATATGACAGCGTACGACATTAGTTATAGAAGGGGGATGTTTTTCCAAGAAGTATAAAAAGCCAAACAGGTTTGGGGGAAATATCTATGAAGATATAGGATTGAAAAATTAATATTAATTAAAGGGCCAGTGATTGTGTGATGATTCGTTGTACATTTGAATGCATGTTTTTTTTACTTTGATAGTTAAATAACCGACTATCGAAGTGTTTTGACCATTGTTGTCAATACGGAGAGACCAGTTGGATATATTATCTGAAAACCACTCCGTATAGGCATAAGCGCTGCGAATTAGGTTATGCTGAAGACAATTGAAGACGGAGTGAAATGCAAGGGTCGTTCTGTTCCAGAATGGTGTTTTTGTTTGTCCAGTCCCAGGACAACTTGTATAGACGAGTGTCTGACAGAGTATACCTAACCAATCACGTATGATTGATCTTTTAAAGGTATTACGTCGGGTGGCGGAGGAATTCATTCCTCTTAGCTTTTTATACCCGTGATATTTTTGGAAATCTATCAGTGAATTGACGGGTTTGGCGATGTGGCATTCAAAGTGAATGGTGATCAGATGTTCTGAAGATAGACGTAGCCTCTAGCCTCTCAACCAGGAATTAACAAAAGTTGGGCTAGGCAGCATGGCTAGTTGGGTCATACCCAAGCAGGGTGTATTGTCACCGATCTAGAGAAAATTCATATTTGTTCTTCTTTTCGATTCTGTATTTTCGATGACGGTTGGATGGCCAACAACCGTGGGTGGTAATATATTCGATACACTCAAGCTAAATGAGTGGTCGATCATGTGTGGCCGGGTTGCAAGACGTTCTTGTTGAACCTGCAGTGTATACCCTCTAGAGTACACTGATCAGTAGGTGCTCCCATACCTTGTCTGTTGGTATCCATTCTCCAATAAGTGCCCTGCGGTTTATGATTTTATACTATATATATGTGGAGCGTGAGATGCAAGCGTTCTGCTCCTTGGATATTTATATTGATTAGACATTATTATAATATCACTAGATTTTGATATCAAAGATATTTGGGTTATAGTAAGGTAAAAACCATCCATGTTTATGTGTGGGTTGGTCTTACTATTATCCTTCTGTTTCAAAGGGATTTTCAAAGTTAAACAGTATGGTTTGAATTTACTTACACCAGTCCCATGACCGACCCAGAGTTTATTTTGTTTGTGTTTTCCCTAAACTCTTGGGTGCCCAAATTTGTACGGGCAGTCAAGTGTTTCAGGCTTTGCAGATTCACTTGGAGGAGGTCGAAGCAGGAGGCTCCACTACTAGTATTTAAAGATTATTTCCGCTGTGATATATCATGTATTATACTCTGATATGGTATGTATATACAATACAGTTTTGTATTTCAAAAGTTATGTTATAATGAAATTTATTGTTCCGCTGTGATTTTCGTGTTTACTCTGATTCTGTTCAGTTGTGTTCTTCTTCTTCTTCTATTCTATTAGTTCTATCTTATTCTTCTCATCCTCTTAATTCTTTCTATTAATGATCTGAACTTTTGTATACTTTGAGTTGAAGGTGTAGGATATTAGTCAGCTCAAATTGGTACGGATTTTCGGGCCTTTACAATATGAGTGTTAACTGAGTGTATGAGTGAATCTGTAGTGAGGAGCTAATGTACAAAAAATAGAAGATTGTACTGATATTTGTAATAGACAAATTTGATTGAAATAAAATATTATTTCATTTAGTTCAAACAAATTTGTCAATTGTATTCAGTTTATATACAAGTACAAATTCGTGTGAAATGTTTAAATAGTGGAGTTATAAATAGTTGTACAGTTTGAATGTTTGAAATATAGTATTCAATTTAAATAAAATACTGTATGAATATATGAATGTCTGTACAGTCATATTCTATTTAAATATAAATATTATATTCCTGTTTGTGATGAATATATGAAACAGTATAATAACAAACACATTTATAACAAATATATTTGGTTGTCATCATCGAACAAAAATCATATAATTGTGTATACAACACCGTTATATACAACAATCTCCCCCTTTTGATGATGACAAACAAATGAAAGATTTTGAGCACAATAAATGTGTTTGACTGTGAATATTGAACTTCCCCTTTTTATTAGCCCCCCCTACAATAGAAAACTCCCCCTATAACTGTGCATGAGTGAAATGAAACGAATAATAATGAATTTTCAAAATTAAGAATATTTATAAAATATTCACTCATAAATCAAAATCTTAATCCATTCTCCCCCTTATGTTATCATCAGAAGGATACAGACATTAAAATATAGATGAAAAATGACTAAAAAATATAATTTCAACTTAAGAGGAAGAACGATCATCATTAATCTTAATCAGTCAAACAAAAATCATAATATTCTAAGAACTAGTGGCATATTTCACATTGTAGGGAATAGCGGATTTACAATGAATTTATAAAAATGAAGATAGTTAAAAAATATGAATATTTTCCAATTATTTCCAAAAGGATTTTATAAAATGAGCACAAAAACAATGATGGATTTGGACTATAGTTTATAATTCAATTTAAGTGGCAAAATCGAATAATCTCAAATCCCAATAGCTATCAATCAACAAATCATAATATATCATAAAGTATTAACACATTTCACAGATTAGGAAATGATAGGCCGATTTTCATACGTACACAAAGGAGAATTTCATATTTATTTCAATTTATAGCACATTATTTCCTTTTCTTTTATTTTTTATTTAAGAGCACACTGACCACGCATAACCAGAGCTTGGATTTTTAAATGAGATCAGTTGCAGCTTAAGTATAAGTAATCTCATAACCATGCATAATCAGAGCTTGGATTTTTAAATGAGGTTAGAGAAACACTTATGTATTAATTATATTTATCATTTCATTTTCAGCTCCAAAAGAAAAACTCCTCAGTATACAAAACCAAAATGGATGATAGAAATGCGGTAGGTACATAAATGGTTTGTGAAATAAATTTCTAAATTAATCATATTATGAAATATGCTCAACTGTACTGGGATCATTGAAAATTTTCAATTGTCACTAATTCTAAAAAATAACATAGTCCCATTTCTATCACAAATATTTCCACTATTTACTCAAAAAGATTTTAAAACATATTAACTCTCCACATTAAAATAAAATCACGATGGATGACAGAAATATGATAGATAATGAAGATGGTCGTGAAATAATTGCCAATTCAAAGATATTATAGTAACCATTCAACCATCATGAAAATCTAAATAAAATCTCCTCTTGTTGTGAAATATAATGCAGTCACAATTCATCACAATTTCAAAATCTGTTAATAATTTTGATGAATTATAAGTACATGTCAATTTGGATATAGAATTCAATTTCTGAATGAATAATCAATAAATAATTTTAAAATTGAAAAACAATTACAAGAGGGAAATGAAGATCTATACAAGACATGAGGGATTAAGAAATATATACATGATGAGAATAAACAAACCAGCACTTCTAAACTGATATCACTTGATGTCTCTATTAACGGGGATTTTAAAAATGACACTAGAAACGAACAAAGATATCTCAGACAACAGAATCTTAATCACAAAGCCTATGCAGTCATGGTTAACAAATCAAGAAAAATAATTTAATCTATCAGAGCATGGTATATATTTGATACCAAAATAAGCAGTCACCAAAAAATATTTTCAAGAACAATATATGAGCAGCACAAAAATCATTTTCAAAGCAGACTTATCAAGGAGATATTTCAGACAGTCAAAGAATGATTCATGATCCAAGATTAAATATATGGTTTATTTTAAATCATTTGAAAGGATATGAAAATATCCAGATTCAATGAATCAGTCACACCAGATTATAAATTTTAAATTCACGATGTGTGTGGGATTCAAAATCAATAATTTCAAATGATTTTAAACAAACAAAAAAAAATCATGAAATAATAGTGAGTTTCAAGACCGGATTTTCAAAGAATTTTTCCAAATTATTTCTGACAAGCCCAAAGATTTTTTTAGAATATTTACATCAAGTTTGAAGACATATTCATGATCCAAAAATAAAAATAAATTATTTGAAATCACTTGAATCAATGTCAAGTTTTGAGATATAATGAATCAATCACACAAGTTTGATAATTTCTTATTTAAGAGGTGTGTGATATTCAAAATATCAAGAATTTCAGATGATTTCAAACAAACAAATTTCAATCATAATGATCATGAATAAAGATGAATTTCAGGATGTATCACTGATTCAAGATAAATAAAAATATCAAAGCCAATCTGAAAAATAATGAAATTATCACAATTGATAAATATTGGTGTGCTATAATGAGTATATTATTTCAATCCTTTCTAAAATGAATTAGAAGAAACCCAAAACAACATAGGTGTGTGGAATTTCATTAAATATTCAGATCTTCAAAAAAAATTAGAATTCAAAATTAACAGTGTTCAAGATTTAACAGGAATACATCAACACTGTTATGAATTCAGAAAATCAGAAAGCAAACTTCAAAACAATTGCAGAAATTTACAAGTTTAGATTCAAAATCTGGAAATGATTAAGAACATCAGAGTTCCATTCAAATGAAGCAAATTTCCAAAAAAAAAATATGAATTGTGCAATTGGAAGTTAAGGAAGATAAAAATATATAGAAGTGACAAATTAAATCAGGAAAAAATACTAAAGAGAAATAGAAGGGGTAGAGGAAGGAATAAACACACAAAATAAAAACAGAGAGAATATACAAAGATAAGTTTAGAGATCATACCTAAAATCAATGTAAAACAGAATCTCTAAACCATCAGGATTGGCTAAGGAACTTGTGAATGATAACAGAAGTATTGAGCAGCTTGAATCCAATTCTCTTTTGCCTAGCAGTTCCTCAGCCTTCTCTGCTACCTAACAGTTTAAAGGACCGAGTGGTCTAACAAAATTTGTAAAACCACACTGAAATGTGTTCACACCTTTAGGTACCCAAACCTGTTTGTATAATAATCCATTCGAATTTATTTTCGTACCTTTTGGAACCCAGTTTTCTATTTGAATTCACTGAAGTTTGTTCTATTTCCTTTTAAGATCCAGAATTGTTCAAATGGATTATTATAAAACAAATTCATATCACGTTTATGATTCAAAAATCCTTTGCGACTATCAGAGTTTGAATTTTCAAATCGATTATTTCCAAAGCAGTTTGAAGGATTTTTAATATCGTTTGAATTTCGTTTTCCAAAACCATCATTTTTCCCAAAACCAAGATCATGCTTATTTTCAGAAGAAAATTGGTTTTTCAACAACATATTTAAAGATTTTTCTCCATCAAAAAATTTGCTCAAATTTTTTCCAAGTTGTTGAATTTCAGTTTTAAGATCACCGTTTTCTTTCATTAAATCTGAGCAATGATTTTTATTGATCTTACGCCTTTCAAAATCAGATTTGAAAACCAACTTTTCATCATTAAGCAATTTAATTTTCGTTTGAGACTCAGCAGTTTCAAATTCAAAAAGTTTTCGACTTTTAGATTCAAATTTCTTGAGTTTTTCAATCCCAATTTCTAGCTCATTCAGAATAGACTCAGTTTCCGGAAAAAATTCTTTTTTAAAAATTTCAAGTTTGGAATTTTCAGACGTCTTGAAATTATCCAATTCCTTTTGCAAAAAATTGTTTTTACAAATTAGTTCATTCTCGTTTTCTTTTAAAATCATGATTTCATTTTCAAGTCTTTTGAGATCGTCATTTTGATGAACTAAATCAGCTTTGAATTTGAAACAATTTTTGCAGTTGGAGTTTTCTAATTTTCTGACATTTTCAAGTTTTAATTCCAAAATATTATTTTTGCTAATCAACTCAAGTTTTTCAGATTTCAGAGATTTATTTTTAGATTTGAGACTGTTAACAGCTTTTGTTAATTCAGTACAAAAATGAACTAAATCTTCATATGAAATACCTCCTGTCTCATCATCTGTTGAGTCTCCATCGTCTGATTCATCCTTGGTAAATCCAGTCAAGCAAGAACTTGAGTTGTCCTTGTGGGGTTTTGAGCATTTTTTGTCGTTTCGTCCATACTTTTGATTGAGAGTTCTCCATATTTCCTGCGCAGTTAAACAACAGGAGAGAAGTTTAAATTGATCAGTACCAAGGCAAGAAAAAATAATGTTCATAGCACAAGTATTGATAGCTTTACACTTTTTATCTGACAGATCTCCTCCATTAATAATAATATTCCAATATTTAATATGAACCGATTTTAAATAAAATTTAATTTTTAATTTCCAATTTAAAAAATCTATTCCATTGAAAATAGGTGGAATATTACTGGACTTACTCTCGATGGATTAACAACTGGGATTACCCATGACACTAGAGTTAATGAAAATACCTGCTCTGATGCCACTTGTTGGATCTAGATTGACACTAGAGGGGGGGAATAGGATTTTAAAGAGATATTAAAAAAAATTCACAGATCACAGAATATAGCAGAAATAGAAATGTAGAAAGTAAATGACACAAGATATACCCAGCTTCGGCAAAATGTTGCCTACTGCTGCATTCCTAAGGTCTCTACTAGGTGATAGAACAGATCCTGCTTACAAGACCATGTAAACTCGCGAACCCCTCGCTCCTATTCTAACCCTACGCTCAAAACCCTAGACTTATCTAATCCCCTAGATCAGATTTCCCCTGATTACAACCCTGTAACCAGTAACCCTAGTTTTTACAGACTCTAGTAAACTGTCAGTTAACACCCTAACTGGTTTCCCCTAGATTTTACAGACTTAGAAACTGTTCGTTTTTTTTAGAACACAACTTAAAAAACAAAACAGATATAAATTAAAAAAGAAAAACCCTAGGATTTAAATATAAAGGGTTATCCCCTTTTTCACTTAGAAGCTTGAGCAAGAATGAATAGGCCGGCCATTTGCATTTGTGTGCACCCTTGTTTATTTCCTCGGTCCCTTTCTCTATGGAAATCAGTAATGGCGGCGGCTCTTTCAAGTTAGGGTTTTCTGAACTCTTTCCCAAATCAGATCAACGACTTCTTCGAATTGATCAAATCCTTGTGGCTTTGAATCAGATGATGGAATTGATCGAATCCTTGCGTCTGCTCCTTCTTGTCACTGATTCGGGAAATTATTGCGATCGAAAACTTTGGTGAGTGAATTCTGAATCGATTTTTCTTTATACTTGTGATTTTTATGCTTGATTTTTCGATGCCAAAAGCCTATGATGAATGGTGTAAATATAAGGTAAATCAATAACCTTAGAGTCTGATTTCACATATGTGGCTTGACTGATTTTGCCCCTTTTGTTTCTCGGCTTTGATTGAGTTTTACTGCGTGTATTTCTTCTGATGATCTGCGAGATTGAATTGATGAATCCAGATATGTTTTCGACCCTTGAATGAATCCACTTGATTGATAAATAAATGATGTGGAAAATTACTTGCCAGAACTGGAAACATGATTTTTGAAACTATTTTTGGCCAATTTAAATTGAGTGGTTCATTTCTGGAAATATATAAAAAGTTCTTGAGTCCATTCTCTGATTTATTGCCATAACATAGTTAAGTAATTTCTAAATTGAATCATTCCTGATTTGGTGCTGTGACTGTAACACCCCATATTTTCTATTAACACTAAAGTAACGAATTAAAGAATAATTAATTTTGAATGTGAGAATTAAGGGAAACAGGTTACGCCTTTGTGTTCGTCTCGGAATTCTGGTTGAGATAGAGTCTGAGTTTGCGTAAATTGGACTTCGTATGAAGAAGTTATAACCATCGGAAGTTTCAGAAATTCAAATTAAATTCAAATTTAGATTCGAATTCAAAAATCACGCGCACCAGGGTAGGGCGGGAAAATTCCCGCTCAGGACCCAGGTCGACCAGGGGGTCGACCTATGTGACCAGGTCGACTAGGTGGTCGACCTGGGGGTCGACCTACCCCCTCGGCCCAGAACCAAAAATAAAGGTTCTGGAGCCTGATGACGTGGCTGATCGTGTTAGACGGCTCTGGTGGCTTCTGGACTGATCCTAAGGCCCTAAAACACCCTAAACACCTATAAATACGTGATTAACCCTAACCTAATTCATAAAATATTAACTACGACGCCGTCATGCCGCTAATCTCTCTTCTAAAACCTAGCCGCCGCCTCTAAAGCATATCAAGTGTTCATACACAATTCCAATTAAAGTTTAGAGCTTCAACAACAATCAAAGAAGATAAATCAACATCACTGCAGTGTTTCTATGTCAATCTACGTTCATAATTCTTTTCGTTAGCCACGAAAGGTGAGTACAGTTATTTTCACAAGATAATACGGTTTTAAAGTAATATGGAAAGTGTTGTAAAAAGGATTCATGTTTATGTTTGTAATTTAATCTCATCAAGTCTTCACCTTTTTGATTCATGTCATCATATGCCTAGGTTTCTATGAAAAGTTCATGCCTTTTTGTCAGTTTATTCATGTTGAATCTTTTACTATGCCTCTATACCAGTTTATATGTCTCTTTATTTCATGATGCTGCTTTGTTCCAATTTTTAGTGACTTGATTCTCTCTTCCTACCCTTATTCCTTTTTATTTTTGGAACTAGGCTACTTTCGAGCCTAGGCTAAACATACGTACGAATAAAAATACGTGGGAACGATGGGGAATATTGAAATATATGGAATATGGAAAATTGGACATTATTGGATATTTTGGATTATTGGGTTATATGTGAAAATGGGCATACTGGGGTATGAATCACATGAAATTGATGAATTGGCCTATAATTGAATAATATGTGAATTTGACTAATTAATATGTAATTAGTATAATTAATGACAAGTCGAAATAGGCAAAAGTTGTGAACATGATTATATGTTGAATTTGAAACTCACGACATGAAAAATTGGGGTTTGGGTGAAATATAATGTTAATGAACCTTTGACATGAGGTTAGGCACAATTGTGGCGTAAGACTGCCCAGAACCGCCCGGCAAATCAGCTGCCACAATTGGCCGTTTAATGTGAGAAGTCAAAGGCAAGAAGTTGATCGTAACGGCTTATGACACGAGCTTAGACTTGAGTTGTGGTGTAAGTCTGCTTGGAACCGTCCGGCACATCCAGCAACCACAAAGGGTTAGTCTAATGTGGGTGGTCATACATCGTTATGGCATAATGAATGAGCTAGGGAAAACTAACCACAACATGGAAAGTGGGTGGGTTAGGTTAACTTGAATCGATTAATGACACTTAATCATATCACGATAAACTGTGGGGTTAAGTAACGCAAGAGGACAACACTTAACCAAAGTATAACCTGAAGTGTGGTAGGGTTAAGTCAACACATGATAGAACACTTAACCAATATTAAACAGGTTGGGACATTGATAAATTGGGGCACTTAATCTAGTTAAGTCTGTAACGGTGTTATAAACCAGTTGAATTGAGTAGGGGTTAAGTGAATTTAGTAAAGAAGTGATAAGATTAAGTGAATCTTAATTAATGCCAAGGTGAAAACTATAACTTATGAAGTAAAGTAAGTTATGAGGAACAATTAGATAAGATGAGATAACTTACGTAATAAAGAAAGATGTGCTTCATTGTAAATTAAGTAATATGTAAAGACAAGAAAGAGTTTACAATTGAAGGTGACATAAGTTATATTATAAAAAGGGAACAAGACATTGGTTGGGTTGGATAATCTTCTGAGTATCAATCTGATGTTGATCTCGGTCTTCGGGGTTGATATTTAGGAAATTATTCTCTCTTCCAATGTGTCTGTGGGTTAAGGAGGGTACTTGGTTGTAAAATTTAATATAACATGTTATTGTACCATAATGAGGGAGTAATGTATGAATCATAAGAATCATAAGAATAACATGTTGTGGGCTTATTAATGGACTTAATATACTTCAAGTTAAGAATTGAATTAATAAGCAAGGGTGAAGGTTGGTATGAATGGAAATAACCAAGTTAAATGATAAGACTGACGAGATAGCACAAGCGCATAATTAATGGATAGACATAGGGTCTAATGGCAGATAAAGCCAAGGCGCTTGGTTAAACCCAAAAGTTGGGGGTAATATGTATGACATGTAAAATATAACCTATAAGCACTTAACCAAGATAAGACATGTATTAAGACATGAGGATGATATAAGGGTTAAGTGGGTGACATGGGTAACATGTAAGACATAATTGATATGCACTTAACCAAGATAAAGCATGTATTAAGACATGAGGGAGATTTAAGGGTTAAGTGGGGAAAAACCTTGTGGGGACCAAGCATAGGTGGGAAGCTTGTGTCAAGATGGGGGATCCTTTTCAGACCAGTACCCGTTAAGTATCTTTGTGGGCTCGACCCAAGTCGAGGACGGGACACGCATACTGGGTTTGATTGTAAGAGGTCAAAACAGGTTAGCGATGGCAACCCAAGTCCAACGGGGTCCTGTGCGTGTGTGGGCCCGGGCTGGTAGGTAAGACGTTGTTGCATCGTGTAGGTATAAGCCGTGCGTCTCTGTTGTATCGGGTTACCACTTTGGGGAGTGATACACCCCACTGTGGGACCAGCACGGGTATCTACGAGTTAGGGAGCCGATCGAATGGGGAAGGTAGTGGGTACCACTAGTGGAGATAGGAGCAAGCGACACCTATGACGGCAGCTGGAGGTACACGAAACTACCATCATTGTTATTATTAATATGTTTAGTAATGGGGTACATCTAGTGGTGATAGGTACACGTTGGTTGCCTATGATAACAACTAGAGATGCATAATCAAACGGGGAGGATAGTGGGTATATCTAGTAGTGATAGGTACACGTCAGTTACCTATGAGGGCAGCTAGAAGTACACGAGGCTATCATCATTCTATTTAGTCAAAGGGGGATCATCTTCAGTGTGAAACCAGTAGAGGTGCAGTGTAAATAAGTAATGTGGTGTAACTTAGTAAGGGTACGGTGTAACGAAATACATGTTGGTTGAGTCGGATAATTCTTCTGGTGCTAGTCTGATGTTGACTGCGGTCTTCGGGGTTAGTACTTGGAGAGCTGTTCTCTTAACCAAGGTGTAGGATTGTCTTAGTACTTAGGGACGAAATCATCTTGTCCGTTCTTACCTTATCTATGTTACAGCCATATCATGATGCCTGTTTAAGTCTTGTTCTATTACTTTACCTATCATTTGTTAAAATCACTGGACTCGCCAGACTTTATGTCTGACCCGTTTTGTTTCCACCTCTTCTCTTTCCTTCCCCCCCCCCAGGTTTGACATGAGGGGATACTACAGCTTAGTGCCGATTTCTTTCTGTTGCTTGAAGAGAGTTGAAGTATTGCTTTGGGCTTTCCCCCATCCTTATGGCTTTGCTCATGCTCAGTGGGAATTTATGCATTTATGTTATTTATGTATTAGATTCTTTATGTTCTAAAGAGTTTTTGGAAAAGACATATGATCCTGTTGTAAAGGTTTTTGAGTTATAATGCTATGAAATAATTTTTATCTTCCGCTGTGTTGTTTCTTTTTATCTATTCATGTAATTTATTTGTTCTATACTCTTATAACGCTTCATGGATATTAGTGCATTCCCTTTGTGAGTGACATTAATGGACATGGGGTGTTACACGTGGTATCAGAGCTATGGTTACAAGAACAGATAAAAAGTTTTGAAAAATGTTTTCAAAAATATTATTTTCCTAGAAAGTATTTTCAAAAACTTGTTTAAAAGAAGATATTTTTAAGAAAAAGTTTATTTTTAAAAAGGAGCATAATCCCCAAAAGGCATATATCTTCCCTTCGTTTCTTTGTCTTGAATCTCTTTCTTTTTCTTCTCAACGTGTCTGGGGAACCCTATATACCTGAGGGCGTTCAAGTACCGGGTTGGTCCCGTAGGTACCTTAAGGCTACGACACCAACCGGGAGCCAAGGGAATGTCTCTTCCCCAGTTGCAGCCATCGCTTCCACATCATCTTAAGTGGGTGATATCTCTAGGAAGAATTATAGTAGTTGTGGACGAAAAAGTAAGTTGGCCAAGAATTGCAAAAACCAAGGAAAAAGGCATTGTTATCGTTGTGGAAAAGCAGGCCACATAATAAAGGATTGTAAGAAGAAGAAGGAGCAAGGTTGTTTTCTATGTGGTAAGGCAGGGCATAGGATTAAAGATTTGCCCGAGGAAACAAGGACAGGACCAAGGGGCAGGATCTTCTGAGGGGAAGATGTAAAATTCTCATGATGAGTGTACCGAATAGAGGTAGAAATTTTTTTATTTTCCTTTTTGATCAGGTGGTTCGAACTTTATTTGATTCTAGCACCTCACATTCGTTTATTTCCACTTCATTAGTTGAAACACTGCACCTAGATACTAGTTTTATTGTGGATCCATTATAGTCTCAAATCCTATTGGTGGTTCAGCTCATTTATTAATGATTTGTCGGGATTTGAGAGTGTCTATCTTGGGCATTGGGATTGAATGCAACGCCTTTTTTCTTGTTTTCATGGTCTATGGGTTGATTCTAGGAATGGATTGGCTAGCCAGATATGGTGCCACCTTAGACCGTGAAAGAAGGGTAGTTAAATTGTTGACTCGTAATAGGAAGACCCTTGATATTTCTTGTGACCCGAAAGGGTCTATCATGTTTAGTCTCCTAGAATCATTCGAAAAATATAAAATTTGCATAGGTAGTCTGTAAGTGATAAGAAGTTCTTGGTGAGGTTAGGCACTAACCTCGAGTAGTGGGGTGGATTTCCAGTTTTGACATTGCCTAATGGGTATAAAGTATTTGTTTCCTCAAAAAGACTTGAACTTAAGGCAGCAAAGGTGGACGGAAATTCTTAGCGTCCTAGGATTTCGAGATAGCATATACCCCTGGCAAGGGTAACATTGTGATGGATGCCTTGAGTAGGAAAAGGTTGAGCTTGAGTCCTTCGTTTGTTGAGCGGCGAAGTTTAGAGTTCATTTCCACCTTTGATTTTAGACCATCTATTGATTATGCACCTAGTTTGCTAGCATCCTTAGAGGTCAGACCTACGCTTTTGGGACGAATTGGAAGGGCACAACGAGGTGACCCGCAGTTGGTTGAGTTAGTAGAGAAGCTCATAAGGGGGAAGTCATCGATCCGTCTCAGTAAGTATACCCTAGATGATAAGGGTTGGTTGCGTAGGGATGGTAAACTTTATGTACCACGGGACGAGAGCTTGAGGAAGACCATTCTTGATGATGCACATCATTCGTAGATGACCATTCATCCCGGCGGAGACAAGATGCACAACGACATGAAGCGAGTTTTCTTTTTGGCCGATATGAAGAGGGGTGTAGCCGAGTATGTCGCTAGATGCTTGGTGTGCCAACAAGAAAAAAAGGAGAAAAAGAAACCCGATGGGTTGCTACACCCATTGGAGGTTCCACAATGGAATGGGGGTAGTGTCTCGATGGATTTTGTCGATGGGTTACCGAGATCGAAGAATAGTAGCACGGGGATTTGGGTCGTGGTAGACAGACTTACTAAGAGCGCCCATTTCATTCCCGTGAAGAGTAAGAAGACCGCTCCATGGTTAGCTTCCGTATACATTCGAGAGATAGTTCGTTTGCACGATATCCCTTCTAGCATAGTGAGCGATCGAGATCCTATCTTTACTAGCGAGTTTCAGAAGAGCTTGCAAGAGGCGGTAGGGACTCAGTTATATTTGAGCACCGCATACCATCCTCAGATGGACAGCCAGACCGAGAGGGTGAACCGTATTCTTGAGGTTTTGTGTCTTAGACTTTGGAGAGTATGTCTTTTAGTTTCTCCTTTATCGCTTAGCTTGTGCTTGTTCTATCTTTGGTATATCCTCTCGTTCAGGTCTTTGACCTATTAGATAGGGTAGTCCTATGGTTGAAAACATGTACTTGAGACATGTTATGTATGATGGATGCATGTGGATGCAAGTGTCTGCTAGTGGTTGCTCATGGCACACACTTTAGGCACTAGATCGGCTCAGTCACTTTCATGTTGCATATTGCATATTAATGGATGTACTTAGTTTGATGGACGTATATTAAATGGATGTATCATATGGATGTCGCATTGAATGCATGGTTGTGCACACATGTAGTAATGATATGTATAGGGTTCTTTGCATACATGGTGGATACATGGCACTATCATAATTCGCATTTAGGAGGTCAACTGAATCAGTGTACCGCCTGATCTTTGCATTAGATAAGGAACATATACACACACTTTTGCATATGTTTATATAGCATTAGAAATCTTTTAGGATAATGGTTTCCTATGTCTGATAGTTGAGTAGATGGATGAATGGATGGTAAGGATATACATTCTTCTTGACTTGAAGATTTCGGGGACGAAATCCTTTAAGTATGGGAGAATGTAACACCCCATATTTTCTGTTAACACTAAAGTAACAAATTAAAGAATCATTAATTTTAAATGTGAGAATTAAGGGAAACTATTACGCCATTGTGTTCGTCTCGGAATTCTGGTTGAGATAGAGTCTGAGTTTGCGTAAATTGGACTTCGTATGAAGAAGTTATGGCCATCGGAAGTTTCAGAAATCAAATTAAATTCAAATTCAGATTCGAATTCAAAAATCACGTGCACCAGGGCCGGGCGGGAAAATTCCCGTCGAGGACCTAGGTCGACCAGGGGGTCGACCTATGTGACCAGGTCGTCCAGGGGGTCGACCTACCCCCTCGGCCAAGAACCAAAAATGAAGGTTCTAGAGCCTGGTGACATGGCTGATCGTGTTAGACGGCTCTGGTGGCTTCTGGACTGATCCTAAGGCCATAAAACACCCTAAACACCTATAAATATGTGATTAACCCTAACCCTAATTCATAAAATATTAACTATGACGCCGTCATGCCGCCAAGCTCTTTTCTAAAACCTAGCTGCCACCTCTAAAGCATATCTCAAGAGTTCATACACAATTACAATTAAAGTTTAGAGCTTCAACAACAATCAAAGAAGATAAATCAACATCACCGCAACGTTTCTACGTCAATCTCCATTCATAATTCTTTTCCCTTTTTCTTAAATCATGAAAGGTGAGTACAGTTATTTTCATAAGATAATATGGTTTTAAAGTAATATGGAAAGGGTTGTAAAAAGGATTCATGTTTATGTTTGTAATTAAATCTCATCAAGTCTTCTCCTGTTTGATTCATGTCATCATATGCCTATGTTTCTATGAAAAGTTCATGCCTTTTTGTCAGTTTATTCATGTTGAATCTTTTACTATGCCTCTATGCCAGTTTATATGTCTCTTTATTTCATGATGCTGCTTTGTTCCAATTTTCAATGACTTGATTCTCTCTTCCTACCCCTATTCCTTTTTATTTTTGGATCTAGGCTACTTTCAAGCCTAGGCTAAACATACGAACGAATACAAATACGTGGGAACGATGGGGAATATTGAAATATATGGAATATGGAAAATTGGACATTATTGGATATTCTGGATTATTGGGTTATATGTGAAAATGGGCATATTTGGGTATGAATCACATGAAATTGATGAATTGGCCAATAATTGAATAATATGTGAATTTGACTAGCTAATATGTAATTAGTATAATTAATGACAGGTGGAAATAGGAAAAAGTTGTGAACATGATTATATGTTGAATTTGAAACTCACGACATGAAAAATTGGGGTTTGGGTGAAATATAATGTTAATGAACCTTTGACACGAGGTTAGGCGCAATTGTGGCGTAAGACTGCCCGGAACCGCCCGGCAAATCCACCTGCCACAATTGGACATCTAATGTGAGAGGTCAAAGGCAAGAAGTTGATCGTAACGGCTTATGACACGAGGTTAGACTCGAGTTGTGGTGTAAGTCTGCCCGGAACCGCCTGACACATCCAACAGCCACAAAGGGTTAGTCTAATGTGGGTGGTCATACATCGTTATGGCATAATGAATGAGCTAGGGAAAACTAACCACAACATGGCAAGTGGGTGGGTTAGGTTAACTTGAATCGATTAATGACACTTAATCAATATGACACGATAAACTGTGGGGTTAAGTAACGCAAGAGGACAACACTTAACCAAAGTATAGCCTGAAGTGTGGTAGGGTAAGTCAACATAAGATAGAACACTTAACCAAGATTAGACAGGTTGGGACATTGATAAATTGGGGCACTTAACCTAACTAAGTCTGTAACGGTGTTATAAACCAGTTGAATTGAGTAGGGGTTAAGTGAATTTAGTAAAGAAGTGATAAGATTAAGTGAGTCTTAATTAATACCAAGGTGGAAACTATAACTTATGAAGTAAAGTAAGTTATCAGGAACAATAAGATAAGATGAGATAACTTACGTAATAAAGAAAGATGTGCTTCATTGTAAATTAAGTAATATGTAAAGACAAGAAAGAGTATACAATTGAAGGTGACATAGGTTATATTATAAAAAGGGAACAGGACATTGGTTGGGTTGGATAATCTTCTGAGTGTCAATCTGATGTTGATCTCGGCCTTCGGGGTTGATATTTAGGAAATTATTCTCTCTTTCCAATGTGTCTGTGGGTTAAGGGGGGGGTACTTGGTTGTAAAATTTAATAGAACATGTTATTGTACCATAACCGGGGATTAATGTATGAATCATAGGAATAACATGTTGTGGGCTTATTAATGGACTTAATATAGTTCAAGTTAAGAACTGAATTAATAAGCAAGGATGAAGGTTGGTATGAATGGAAATAACCAAGTTAAATGATAAGACTGACGAGATAGCATAAACGCATAATTAATGGATAGGCATAGGGTTTAATGGCAAATAAAGCCAAGACGCTTGGTTAAACCCAAACGTTGGGGGTAATATGTATGACATGTAAAATATAACCTATAAGCACTTAACCAAGATAAAACATGTATTAAGACATGAGGATGATATAAGGGTTAAGTGGATGACATGGGTAACATGTAAGACATAATTGATATGCACTTAACCAAGATAAAGCATGTATTAAGACATGAGGGTGATTTTAGGGTTAAGTGGGGAAAAACCTTGTGGGGACCAAGCATAGGTGGGAAGCTTGTGTCAAGATAGGGGACACTTTTCAGACCAGTACCCATTAAGTATCTTTGTGGGCTCGACCCAAGTCGAGGACGGGACACGCATTGTTAATCCCTAAAAAATCCACCCGCACATTGGTCAGAGAATTCCGAACGGACGCCCCATCAGATCGTTCAAGCGCAGTACCACCCCAAGCATTTAGGCTATCGCATGAAGTGAGACATCTAAGCATCGAGATCAGGACGAAGCAATCAGCCCACGAGACTGACCACACCCATACAACTTACCTTGGAAAGTGGAATTGAGTAAGGATGGGAACTGCATGATTTAGGAGCCCGCACAAAGCGGCCGAAGGGCGCACGATCCAGGGACCAAAATCCTGGTGAACACATATATCAAAACCTCGAAGACTGGATTGTACGCACATATGAAGATCGCCCGCCAATTACAACGACCAATCGCCCAGTATTCAAGTCTACAGAACAGATGCATGCTAACCTCCTAAGATAAGCGCCATAACATATCGTGACTGCAGGACATCGGCTGACCGACTCGAAGACTATAAAGACATTCATTCGCCTGCTCAGGACAGACGCAACATTATCGCAATGCAATGGTCAATCGCTCCACCGGAATCAGTGTCAAGTCAATATCATCCCCGCTCATCAAGCGATGGCGACGACCTTAACAAAAGAACTTCGACCAAGGAAGTCATTCAAAGCCAATCAGGATGCTCGCTCCATCGAGTCGCTGCCCACAGTAGCTAACTACAACTCGTGACAGCCGACGACAGCTGGCCAATGGCACACCAAGTAATTAATAGAATGGACGGTCGTAGTGGGCAAAAGCGGAACTGATATCATCCTCAGGGAATCTCACCTAAATGGACACGGATCATCAACAAGAAAGGGATCCAATCTTTCGAGAGGAGGAAGTGTTGCTAAACTCTATCCTCGGCTAATTCTGGCCATGGAGTCAAGCTCAGCTTCCAAATAAGGAAGACGCTCTTCTCCTCAATCATCCATCCACCTTCTTCCTCTTAAAACTATACCATTCTCATGTATAATTCCTAGATTGAAATATATAATTGAGGGTAAATTGAGTGAATAGTGAGGTGAATGAAAGAGAGATTTGATATACCTTGTAATTTTGATTATTTGAACGGAAATCGCCAACATAGTAGACGTAGGCCTCGTTAACGGACGAACCACTCTAAATCTCGCCTCTATTTACTTTACTTCCATTTTCTGCTTTATATTTACTTGCTGAACATGGCTTCATATTTTTCTTACCGAATCAGTGAAGTACATTCTTAGTACCTTTGGATGTTTGTGCCATTTTTGGTGTAGACGTTTTGGCGCCCACTGTGGGGCCGTGTTAACTTGTTTTATCACTCAGATCTGACAAGACCCGTTCAAGGGAAGTTCATTCAGAGGTATGGACGTGCTAAGGAGAAGAGGCAATGAGATCAGCAGCCTTAGCAATGGCGTTAACCCCATAACGCCGTCTTCCGCTGATTTCGAGCCAGAAGAATCGCCGGAAATGGGAGGAACTGTGACCAGAGTGAAGTTAGAAGAAGCGATGGCAGGATTAACAAGACAAATATCTATTGCAAGTGACGTGATAATGAAAATGCTTGAGTCATTGCTAGCCATCCAAGTTGCTACCGCGAAGGCTGCGCTGAATGCCACAAGTTTCCCGTTAGATCAAACAAATCGAAATCCAGACATAGGGCTCGCCGCCTCAAGCTCAAGACAACGAGATTTCATTCAGAGAGCTGCGCAATGCACTGGCCTAAATGATGAAAGAGACAGCATGCCGACACCCTACCATCCCGACGACCCAATCATGAGGCCGAACGACAGTCTTGCCGCCATGAGAGCGCCCGTCCTGAGAGACCGCCCAAATCCTTTGGTCTTAGGCTCCGGGAGCATTTCCGAACCAGTGCCAGGTGACAAACCCATGGATCCGGACGAGGAGCAAAGGTACGTCTTAGGAATGGTGAAAATGATTATGGAAAATAGTCTAAAGATGAGGGAAGACAGGAAGGGAATCCTTTCCAATTAAAACCCCACTTACTGAAAGAGTTAGGAAGACTGTATATCCACGAAGGTTCAAACCCCCGTCGTTATCGCCCTATGATGGGACGAGTGACCCCGACATGTTCCTGTGTAAGTATGACCAGTATATGAACGGGGCAGGTGCTACTGATGAAGTTAAATGCCTATATTTCCCAACCTACCTCGAAGGGGTGGCTTACTGGTGGTTCACGAGACTGCCGTCGCGATCAGTGGACAATTTCATAACTCTGGCCAAACTATTCAATGAGCAGTTCATGTTCCATGCACCTGAGACCCAAGATATTGCTAATCTAAGCGAGCTACGACAAAGACCGGGAGAACCTATCAGGGTCTTTCTCGCTCACTTTCTCGCAGTAGCGGCTAAAGTCAAAAAACCTGAGCCCCACCTGATCTTAATGGACCTTGAACAGGGAATACATGAAGAAACCGAGCCGGGGCGATGGGTCAAGAGAAAGAGACCAAGGACTCTCGAACGACTGATCAACAAAGCTGAGAAGTATGTGAGCGCCGAGGAGGATGCACGGAATAGCTCTAAGAGTCAAAAGAGGCATGATGGTGAAAAAGTTAGCAGGGCAAAGGAGAAGCTTCGTTTCTTCAAAAGTTCCGAATTCACCCCTCTCAATGACACTGTTGGAAATATCTTCATGGAAACCAAAAACACCGAAAAATACCCGGTATTGAAACAAAGACAGATCGGAGGTGTCGCCATGAGATCAGGAAAATTCTGTCAATTCCATGGGCAACCAGGACATTATACCAACGAATGTGGGCATTTGAAGTCAGTAATCGTAGGGCTAATCTGGCAAAATCATTTGCAACAATATGTACTGAACCGCGACGATTGCCCCAACTCTCCGCAAACAAGGGGCAACGCGCCTTAAAGAAAAGAAAAAGGGAGACACTAATCGAAGGGATTAGCTGCTGAATTTTCAACTGTTGGCCATCACAAATCAGGACTCTTATCATTCTTCTTTACCTCCTTGACTTTTTCTTGATTACTAAAGTTGTTTTGTCTTATTCTAGCAACCTACTATATTCGTACTAAGTATATATTTACAAAAAATTTCGTGCATCAAGAATCAATTATGTGTCTGTCTGAATAACATGTTTGGTGAACCATGCTAAAAGCAGAACAATCTTTTTAAATGTAGGCACGTTAAAAGGCGTCCTCATGTACACGGCAGAATGATTATGAAAAATCGCAGGGAAATATTGAACAAAGCAGCTCGGGAATCACCGAAACAGGGCCAAACAGAATGGTTGAGAACATCATTTCGAAAGATAAGAGGGGAGGGCCACTTCAAGGCAAGCAGCGAGTTCAAAAGGCCGCACCGCACCTCCTGGTATGCACCAAATGCTCAGCAGACTCCTAGACGGAAGATCAGCGCTGGTTCAAAACAAAACAAAAAAGAGCAAGAGAATCCTCAAACCTGTCCCTCAGATTAAATGCCGATTCCAAAAGGCGCCATCTCGGGCACACAATATGGGCTCCTTAAGACCGCAACTACATTCGGAAGCAACAAAGGTGAACACTAACCTTCAAAATATCAATGCCAAATGGAAAGCAATACAATGTGTCCCACCGATAAAATGCTGAGCCCACTAAAGGAACACCTTCTTAGGTGCAGGATGCGGGGTCTTCGACTTGAAAACTTTCGAGAAAGGGAACTCGTGTCTGTTTCATAGGGCGAGGCGCAAAGTCGGAAAGACAGACAATGACCCGAAACGGAAAAATGCTAATCCTAAGGGGCACCTTCTTAGGTAAAGAGCGTGAAGTTTATCCCTTCAGAGTCAAGGCTCAATGAGATAAATTGTAACACCCCACCTCCACTAGGATCACTCCCTAGAATGTACTAGCTTTGGAGGGGCGTTATTGTGAAGGTAAACTTGCACAGAGATATCACAAGACATAATATATATAAATAACTATAAGTAAAGCAGCGGTAGCAGTTAAAAACCCATCATCATCATCTCAGAAAAACCAACATAGTCAAGTACAAAATGTCATAATCCAAAATACAACATAAGTCTAGATACGTGATAACAAAATACATGGTAAAACATCAGTACTAATCCCCAGAAATAAAAGATAAGCCATAGCTAGCTCAGATCCATACATGAGCTATCCAACAAGCAAGTCAAAGATCCACTAAGCAGAAGTAGTCCCTCCCTGAGAACCTGTGGGGGGGGGGGGGGGGGGAAACGGAAGAAAAGAAGCGAAAGAAAACAGGTCAGTCAAAAAGACTGGTAAGCCCTACTACGATCAATCTATAAACTAATAAAGTTAACAGTATGATGGAAACTGAGGTGAACATACTGGCAATAGATAAAGGTGACCTCACATAGACGAGGTTAAACTTTGCACCACAGTGTACTAGCAAACCCACAAAACAGATCTTGATCCCATAGCCCAACCTTTGGCCCAATAACATGAAGTGACCTTAGTATAAGGCCCAGCCCAACGGTCTAGTCGATCGGCTCCCTATAAACCTAACACGTCAGGTGTTGGTGTCCATACGGCCCACATGGATGTAGTCAGACTGTGCTGGGTCCACCTTCGGGTGTATCAAGCCCTAAGATGTCAACCCCAGACACCTAAGCAATAATGCACAGTCTAAGCCTACTGGTACCCGTGCCTCGTGTTTGTCCAACATCGGACTACGTGCACGTCCGTAGCCCGCCGGACCCGCACCGCTGTACCACTCAGCCGTCGCTTTGGTCGCTTACATCAGTCCAGTAATCGTGCCCCGCCCTAGCCTAGCCTCTAGGGTTGTGAATGATACCAAACTGGGATTACTGCTGGAACAGACCACGTTGCTAGGGTTTCTAAGAGGGTTAAGTGTGGTTTTAACTCCTCACTAAACCTGGATTAAATTAGCTAAGTGTAACCACTTAACCCCATCTAATCCTCGCATCCCCATTATTGGTTAAGTATTAGTGGGCCATGACTTAACCCTAATCATGAGGCATTAATTACTTAATGCACCCAACCTCTCACATTAGACATCCGTGGTTACCTGGGAAGATTTACACCACGTCTAGGTCTAACCTCGGGTCTTATGGTGCAACATGACCAACTACCCACATTAGACCCCACGTTGTGGTTACCTGGGAAGATTTACACCACAACTAGGTCTAACCTCGAGTTGGCCATATCGTGTTATCTAATGTCATGTCCACTTTAGAACATATTTACAAGTTAACATATACTTGGGTAGACCTAACTTAATAGGTAAATTCCCAAGGGGTAGACCTAACTTAATAGGTAAATTCCCAATCTTTTAGTTTCATGTATTTTTAAGTTTACCCAAACCCTCCCAACGTCATTATCTCGCTTACATATTCGTCATAACGTATAAGGGTATAAAAGGTAACTTGGCATAACATACATGGTGAACTTCACATGTCATAATAAACATGCATACATGTTAAACTTGCAAATCATGTCATGGTGAATTCGCATAAACATGCATAGCTTATTAAATATGCATAACATGGTAAGGTGAACATGCATAATCCATTTAACTTGCATAACATGGTAAGATGAACTTGCATAAACATGCATAATCCATTAAACTTGCATAACATGGTAAGATGAACATGCATAATCCATTAGACTTGCATAACATGGTAAGATGAACATGCATAATCCATTAAACTTGCCTAAGCATGCATAACTTGTGAAACATGTAAAACATGGCATAGAAATCTCGCATATGCATGCATAACTTATGAATCACATAAAACATGACATAGTGAGTTCGCATAAGCATGCACAATCAACTAAACTCACATAAATCTCAACTTTCACCAAACATTAACTTTAAAGTTTGTAAAGTGAAGGTAAGAGGGCTTACAAATATAAACAAGCCACAGATCCACCAAATAAGATGAAGAAGCCCTTTTAAAAACCAAAACAAAGCCTCAAATAAGAAAACCCTTTTGCAAAATCCCAAAAACACAAACTTTAGCAAATCAAACTTGCATCTTAATGAAGTATGCAAGTTATTAAGCATTCATACAACATAGAAAAGGTTGTATGATCATCATATCATCATAGGATTAAACTTTGAGGAAGGTGGAGGCTAGGTTTTAGGTGGAGGCCATTTGAGGATTCAAATTGACATAGTTTAGTTGCAAGATTGATTAATGAGGCTTTAGGGTAGGATTAGGGGTATATTTATAGAGAATTAGAGTGTTTTAGGCCCTAGGATTAACCCTAGATTAGGTTTGGCCCGTCAGATCTCAGAATTCTCCAGAACCAAGCCACATGACCCAACCCAAATCAGAAATGGTGCACCAGGCTGAACTGCCTGGGCACCCCCTGTCGACAGGGCTGTCGACTCCCTGGGTGCCCTGTCGACATGCCTGTCGACATGGGCCCCCTGGCGGGAATTTTCCCGCCTAACCCAGATTAGCCCTAATCCCTGTTTTAATTTTGAAATTTAAACCTGTTTTTAGCATAGAAATTTCTGAAAACTTCAATGGGCCTTAACCGGGTCATACGGACTCCGATTTTCGAAAACTTGGACTCTATTTCGCGTATTTTTCCGAGACGAACGCAATGGCATAGCCCATTTCCCCTGATTCTGATTTTTGAATTAAATTCTACCTCGATTTATATTATAACAGTTTATCGAAAATACGGGTTGTTACATTCTCCCCTCCTTAAAGGATTTCGTCCCCGAAATCTTCAAGTTAGGAAGAACATATCCTACCATCCAACATCCATCTACTCAAAACATCATCCACGAGCAACCATTGTCCTTAAAGGATTCTAAATGCTGTATGAACATATGCAAAAGTGTGTGTATATGTACTTATCTAATGCGAAGATCAATGCAAAATATGTTAGTGAAATGTATCCATATGTATGCAAATCCCTAACATAATGTATAATATCTACATGCGTGCTCAATCATACATCCATATGCAACATCCATGTGATTGCATACAAATTTCATCCAAGAATATGCATAAACACCCATGCACATGCAATATGAGGAGTGTGCGAGCCGATCTAGTGCCTAATGTGTATTATGCATCCACGAGTAACCACTTGCAAACACTTGCAACCATTTGCAACCATCAAACATAACATGTCTCAAGCACATGTTTCATCCAAAAGTGTTTCTACCTAAGGTTCTCATGACAAGTTTAGCACGATAACTAGATAAATATGGATAGCAAAGAGAAGGATATACTAACAAAAGAGATTGAGAGTGTACCCTCAAAAAGAAATGGGTAAAGCCCGCGCATCTTCTCCTCGGTTTCCCAAGTTGCGTCTTCTTCGGCTTCACTCCATTGAACTTTCACCAATCTGACCTCACGATTCCTTAGCTTCTTGGTCTCTGTCCCCAAGATACGAATCGGAGCTTTCCTTAAAGTTGCTTCTTTCTCTACTTCCACGTCTTCAAGCATGCTAGGCTCAACCACCTCAGCGGACTCATGCAGGCACTTTCGGAGATGCGAGACATGAAAGACATTATGCACTCCGGACAACTTCTCGGGCAATTGCACTTTGTAAGCCATCTTCCCAATCCTCTCAATGATGGGGAAGGGTCCAACAAATCTTGGTGCTAGCTTCTCAACAGCTCCAAATCGGACCACATTCCGTAAAGGAGAAACCTTCACGAAAACCTTGTCCCCAACCTCAAACTCCAATTCGGACCTTCGCCTGTCAGCATAAGATTTCTGCCGGTCTTGGGCCGCTTTCATTCGTCTTCTAATCAATTCGACCTTCTCGGATGTATCCCTAATCATGTCGGGTCCAAGTATAAGCTTATCCGTGGACTCCCACCAACATGTAGGTGACTTGCACGGCCTCCCATATAAAGCTTCAAACGGTGCCATACCAATGCTCGCCTGATAACTGTTATTATAAGCAAATTCTACAAGAGGAAGGTGGTCTTCCCAAGTACCACCAAAATCCAAGATGCAAAGTCTCAACAAGTCCTCAAGCACTCGATTCACCCTTTCGGTCTGGCCATCCGTCTGTGGGTGATAAGCTGTACTCAGATTCAACCTTGTGCCCATAGCCTCCTGCAAACTGTTCCAGAATTGACTAGTAAAGATGGGGTCTCGGTCACTGACTATGCTGGAAGGGACTCCATGTAGTCGTACTATCTCACGAAGGTATACTGATGCTAGTCCAGATGCGGTCCTTTTGCTCTTTACTGGAATAAAGTGAGCACTCTTCGTGAGCCTATCCACAATGACCCATATGCTCGTGTTCCCCTTCCTGGACCTTGGAAGCCCATCAATAAAGTCCATAGAAATGCTCTCCCACTTCCATAGCGGGACCTCTAGCGGATGTAATAGCCCACCGGGCTTCTTCGACTCAGCTTTTACTCTTTGACAAATAACGCATCTCGAGACAAACTCCGCCACATCCTTTTTCATTCCGGGCCAGAAGAAAACGCGCTTCATGTCCTTATACATCTTATCACCCCCTGGATGTATGGTCATCTTGGAGCGATGTGCTTCCTCGAGAACTTTCCTTACCAAGTCTTCTACCATCGGGACACAAAGCCTTCCATCTCTCCTCAGCCAACCCCTACCGTCTATAGAATATCGAGCAAGGTGACTAGATGTCTCCCCTCGAACCAGCTTATCCAAGATCTCAATCATCTGAGGGTCTTCCTTTTGCGAAGCCCCAACTTGATCTAGGAGGGTAGGCCTGAGCTCTAAAGATGCCAAGGAACCGGTCACTGACTCCATTGCCAAAGAGAAATCAAAGGTCGCTAAGAACTCTAAATTCTTCATCTCAACAAATAGAGGACTTAGTGTCAACCTCTTCCTACTCAATGCATCCGCTACAACATTCCCCTTGCCAGGGGTATAGGATATCTCGAAATCATAGGAAGCCAAAAATTCCATCCATCTCTGCTGTCTTAAGTTCAGATCTTTCTGCGAAAAGAGATACTTCAAAGACTTATGATCAGTATATAACTCAAATCTCTCTCCCAGAAGATAATGACGCCATGCTTTGAGGGCATATACAATCACTGCCAGCTCTAGATCATGAGTGGGATAATTCCTCTCATGCACCTTAAGTTGCCTCCCACCAAAACATATAACTCTGCCCTCTTGCATCAGAACGGCGCCCAATCCCGTGCCACAAGCATCAGTGTACACGGTAAATATCTTACCACCATCGGGTAAGGCTAGAACTGGTGCGGAGGTAAGGGCTCTTCTGAGTCTCTGGAAAGCAAGCTCACAATCCATATCCCAAGCAAAGACTAAGTTCTTCTTCGTCAACTTAGTAAGAGGAGCAGATATCTTTGCGAAGTCTTTAATGAACTTCCGATAGAAACCTGCAAGACCCAGAAAGCTTCTCACCTCGGTTGCATTCCTTGGCGTCTTCCAATCCTGAACTACAACCACCTTAGCGGGATCTACCGCTAAGCCTTGCTTGGATACGATATGCCCAAGAAATCTGACTTCCCTTCTCCAAAAGTGGCACTTGGAGAACTTAGCTTTTAACTGGTGTGCTCTGAGTGTGTCCATCACCTCTACTAGGTGCCTCGCATGCTCTTCCTCATCCTTGGAGAAGACTAGAATATCATCAACAAAGACCACGACAAACTTATTCAAGAACTCTCGAAACACCCTACTCATCAAATCCACAAAATACGCGGGTGCATTCGTCAAACCGAACGGCATAACAAGCCATTCAAAGAATCCGTCTGGAGTTCTGAATGCAGTCTTGTCTATACTGTCTTCAGCCACTCTGAGCTGATGAAAACCCGTAGCAAGGTCAAGCTGAGAGAAAACAGAAGCACCAACAAGTTGATCAAAGAGATCGTCGATCCTTGGTAACGGGTGTCGGTTCTTCTTAGTCAGCTTATTCAATTCTCTATAATCCACACAGAGTCGAAGAGAGCCATCTGCCTTAGTTGCAAACACCACAGGCGCTCCCCATTCGGATATACTCCTTCTGATGAAGCCCTTCTCAAGCAATTCTTTCACTTGCTTGCTCAGCTCCCGTCTCTCACGCGGAGCCATATGCCGAACGGGCAAAGAAACAGGTTTAGCATTATCTACCAGATAGATGCGAAAGTCAATCACTCGTTTAGGGGGCAATCCCTTAACTTCTTCAAAAACGTCTGGATAATCTCGGACCACCCTTACAGACTGAAGGGCCTCCTCTGATGAGTCGAGAGATTCTAGATAGCATAACATGACGGGATTCTTCGGATTGCATAAAATCTCTAAGGTGTTGCCCAGGCGAGTCACAAGCCTCACAACCCTATGCTCACAATCCAGAATGGCTCCATATCTAGACAGCCAATCCATGCCCAAGATCAATCCGTATCCCCTAAAACCTATAACATACGCACTACACAAGAACTCAACGCTGAGTATAGAGATCCTTAGATCCTCACATATCATGGATAGATGAGCAGAACCCCCAATGGGATTCGAAACACAAACGGGATCATCCACTAAGCTAGTACTGAGGTGCAAACTATCAACAAGATCAGATGAAATAAAGCTATGTGATGCACCGGAATCAAACAAGGTACGTACTGGAAGATCAGAGATATAAACAAGGTTCTCAACAGAAACACTACCTCTCTCGGGAACTGAAGCGGCATTGAGAGCATGAACTTGCCCTCCTGAAGATCCAGCCTGTCCTTTCTTCTTTGGGCAGTCTTTGCTGAAGTGCCCAGTCTCTCCACAAGAAAAGCATCCACCACTAAGCTTCCTTTTCTTCTTCCTGCAATCTTTAGCAAAATGCCCAGCTATGCCACAGTAATTGCACTTCCCCTTGCCTTTGTTGTTGCCCTTCTTGTTCTTATTCTGATTTCCTTGACTGCTTTGACCTTGGTTGCCTTTGCCTTGAGAATCAGCCTTCTTTGCTTGAGTATCGCCCGACTTGACTTCCTTCTTTCCCTCTCCCTGGAGCAGAGCCATATTGACCAAACTCTCGAAAGTGGCTCCGTGCGGAATATGTGACATCGCCAAGCCCTGTAGTGGCTCATTCAATCCTCTGGCAAATCGAAGAGCCTTCTTCTCCGGGGTGTTTACTATATCCAAACCAAAGCGGGCCAGCTGATTGAACTTGTTCACATACTCCTTGACCGACATATCCCCTTGCTTTAATGTAATGAATTTCTCCATTTGTAAATTCGCCTCAGCTGAAGATAGAAACTTGGTCACAAATCTAGCCCTCAAATCGGCCCAAGTCTCAACGGGCCTCGTCCCATTGGTGACCTCCCACCAATAGGCCGCCTCATCCTTCAAGAGCCATACGGTCAGTAAGATCTTCCTCTCATCATCTATTCCAAAGATGGCAAACAAGTCCTCCGTGTCCTTCAGCCAATTCCTAGCTTCAACGAAAGATTCTGTGCCTAGGAAATTCTTGCCTCCCATTGCCTTGAAATCTTTACACACCTTTGTAAACTCAATCTGAGGATGCTGAGGGGGAGGAGGAGGAAGAGGAGCCTCAGCAACAGGAGGAGGAGGAACATTAGCAACGGGAGGGGGAATATTAGCTGCTGGAGGAGGGGGAGCAGGGACCACCGGAGGAGGGATATTAGGGATAGGATTCTCAACCACAGGAGGAGGAGTGGGAGTAGGGTTGGCGGGACCAGCTGCCGCCCTAGCTTCTAGGAGTCTCCTATACCAGAGTGGTACATTCACTCCATCTGGGATGTCAAGATTCTCAGCCATACTGAAACAAAAGATAAGATAAGATTAGGTCAAGGGAACGAAGGATAACGCTGATGGCTTTTGGGGATTAGCCTTAAAATAATCTAGACTTCATTTTGGAAAATACTTAGTAGGTTTTTCGAAAATAGTTTTTCGAAGAGGGTTTTTTTTTTTCAAAAGTTTTTGTTCAATCTTGTTAACCTTGTGCTCTGATACCAAATGTAACACCCCACCTCCACTAGGATCACTCCCTAGAATGTACTAGCTTTGGAGGGGCGTTATTGTGAAGGTAAACTTGCACAGAGATATCACAAGACAGAATATATATAAATAACTATAAGTAAAGCAGCGGTAGCAGTTAAAAACCCATCATCATCATCTCAGAAAAACCAACATAGTCAAGTACAAAATGTCATAATCCAAAATACAACATAAGTCTAGATACGTGATAACAAAATACATGGTAAAACATCAGTACTAATCCCCAGAAATAAAAGATAAGCCATAGCTAGCTCAGATCCATACATGAGCTATCCAACAAGCAAGTCAAAGATCCACTAAGCAGAAGTAGTCCCTCCCTGAGAACCTGTGGGGGGGGGGGGGGGGGGGAAACGGAAGAAAAGAAGCGAAAGAAAACAGGTCAGTCAAAAAGACTGGTAAGCCCTACTACGATCAATCTATAAACTAATAAAGTTAACAGTATGATGGAAACTGAGGTGAACATACTGGCAATAGATAAAGGTGACCTCACATAGACGAGGTTAAACTTTGCACCACAGTGTACTAGCAAACCCACAAAACAGATCTTGATCCCTTAGCCCAACCTTTGGCCCAATAACATGAAGTGACCTTAGTATAAGGCCCAGCCCAACGGTCTAGTCGATCGGCTCCCTATAAACCTAACACGTCAGGTGTTGGTGTCCATACGGCCCACATGGATGTAGTCAGACTGTGCTGGGTCCACCTTCGGGTGTATCAAGCCCTAAGATGTCAACCCCAGACACCTAAGCAATAATGCACAGTCTAAGCCTACTGGTACCCGTGCCTCGAGTTTGTCCAACATCGGACTACGTGCACGTCCGTAGCCCGCCGGACCCGCACCGCTGTACCACTCAGCCGTCGCTTTGGTCGCTTACATCAGTCCAGTAATCGTGCCCCGCCCTAGCCTAGCCTCTAGGGTTGTGAATGATACCAAACTGGGATTACTGCTGGAACAGACCACGTTGCTAGGGTTTCTAAGAGGGTTAAGTGTGGTTTTAACCCCTCACTAAACCTGGATTAAATTAGCTAAGTGTAACCACTTAACCCCATCTAATCCTCGCATCCCCATTATTGGTTAAGTATTAGTGGGCCATGACTTAACCCTAATCATGAGGCATTAATTACTTAATGCACCCAACCTCTCACATTAGACATCCGTGGTTACCTGGGAAGATTTACACCACGTCTAGGTCTAACCTCGGGTCTTATGGTGCAACATGACCAACTACCCACATTAGACCCCACGTTGTGGTTACCTGGGAAGATTTACACCACAACTAGGTCTAACCTCGAGTTGGCCATATCGTGTTATCTAATGTCATGTCCACTTTAGAACATATTTACAAGTTAACATATACTTGGGTAGACCTAACTTAATAGGTAAATTCCCAAGGGGTAGACCTAACTTAATAGGTAAATTCCCAATCTTTTAGTTTCATGTATTTTTAAGTTTACCCAAACCCTCCCAACGTCATTATCTCGCTTACATATTCGTCATAACGTATAAGGGTATAAAAGGTAACTTGGCATAACATACATGGTGAACTTCACATGTCATAATAAACATGCATACATGTTAAACTTGCAAATCATGTCATGGTGAATTCGCATAAACATGCATAGCTTATTAAATATGCATAACATGGTAAGGTGAACATGCATAATCCATTTAACTTGCATAACATGGTAAGATGAACTTGCATAAACATGCATAATCCATTAAACTTGCATAACATGGTAAGATGAACATGCATAATCCATTAGACTTGCATAACATGGTAAGATGAACATGCATAATCCATTAAACTTGCCTAAGCATGCATAACTTGTGAAACATGTAAAACATGGCATAGAAATCTCGCATATGCATGCATAACTTATGAATCACATAAAACATGACATAGTGAGTTCGCATAAGCATGCACAATCAACTAAACTCACATAAATCTCAACTTTCACCAAACATTAACTTTAAAGTTTGTAAAGTGAAGGTAAGAGGGCTTACAAATATAAACAAGCCACAAATCCACCGAATAAGATGAAGAAGCCCTTTTAAAAACCAAAACAAAGCCTCAAATAAGAAAACCCTTTTGCAAAATCCCAAAAACACAAACTTTAGCAAATCAAACTTGCATCTTAATGAAGTATGCAAGTTATTAAGCATTCATACAACATAGAAAAGGTTGTATGATCATCATATCATCATAGGATTAAACTTTGAGGAAGGTGGAGGCTAGGTTTTAGGTGGAGGCCATTTGAGGATTCAAATTGACATAGTTTAGTTGCAAGATTGATTAATGAGGCTTTAGGGTAGGATTAGGGGTATATTTATAGAGAATTAGAGTGTTTTAGGCCCTAGGATTAACCCTAGATTAGGTTTGGCCCGTCAGATCTCAGAATTCTCCAGAACCAAGCCACATGACCCAACCCAAATCAGAAATGGTGCACCAGGCTGAACTGCCTGGGCACCCCCTGTCGACAGGGCTGTCGACAGGGCTGTCGACTCCCTGGGTGCCCTGTCGACATGCCTGTCGACATGGGCCCCCTGGCGGGAATTTTCCCGCCTAACCCAGATTAGCCCTAATCCCTGTTTTAATTTTGAAATTTAAACCTGTTTTTAGCATAGAAATTTCTGAAAACTTCAATGGGCCTTAACCGGGTCATACGGACTCCGATTTTCGAAAACTCGGACTCTATTTCGCGTATTTTTCCGAGACGAACGCAATGGCATAGCCCGTTTCCCCTGATTCTGAATTTTGAATTAAATTCTACCTCGATTTATATTATAACAGTTTATCGAAAATACGGGTTGTTACATAAATTAATGTCTGCTCCTCGGATAAAGCATGAAAATGGGGAAGGATTAAAACACGCTGGAAAGACCAGCACCAAAACAGAAATCCTAGCCGAAAGGGGGTGTCAGAAATCCTAGCCATGCGGGGGTATCCAGTCTGGGACTTCTTTGGGATAACCAAAACAATCAAATAAGACCTAGATTGGATCGAAAATCCATAACCCAAGCCCTCCCCAGGGGGCAGATATTCAAAACCAGCCTCCGAAGGACTCGGGTCACTGAGTTAGTGAGGCATGGGGATGAATATTATTAATTTAAAAAACACCAAACACGTTCATAATAATACAAATGTGTAGGGTCTTTCGCTAGGCGACGAGCGCCAGGATCTAAAAATACAAATTAAATTTGAACATAAAAATGAAAACTAAATTCGGGTATCGACGAACGATTAGCAAAAAATGCCCGATCGAATGTGTAAATCAAAGAACAAAGGTGGTATGATGCACCAGCACGGGAATATAATTGAGTTGCACGATAAAAACGCAAATACGGAAAAATCTAAAAGGACTACAGAAGTTATGAAGGTAAGTATAACAAGCAAGGCTGGCTCCCGCTTACACAAACCAGGCCAAACAAAATGTCATCTTAAGCCAAAATTAAAAACACAGGTGGATCGCCGGTGAATCGTCACCATTCATATAAAGTAGGAGATAATCTTCTCCCGAGATTCAAGGGCCTCAACAAGCTTAAACCTGTCTTTTTCCAAGGCATATAACCGCTCAGCGTTCTCTTTGTTGGATTGCTGAAGATCTGCAACAAGTGAATGCCACACATTCATCTGATCCACAATGTTTTTTCTGACGGATGTAATGAGACCTTCCACCAAATCCGGGCGTACCTCGGGCCGACTGAGCTCAGCCAATATGATGTCCTTTATGGCGTCCATCTTATCTGCAATCGTCCGCCTATCAAGCGGGTCTATATATACACGAGAGCTAGAGCCAGCTGGATGCTGGGGCACAGAATCCCTGATGGGCTCAGAGGCATTAAAAGATTCAGGAATATCCATAGGGTCCCGAGCAATTGATAGAGGAACCCTACATCTGAAAGCAGTTTGAACATATAAGTTCGAGGGCTTATTCAACAAATGGCGGCTTCGAGCATCAGTCGCAACTCACCTGCCTCGGGGCATCTTTTTACGGCTAGCTCCCTGTGTTGGTCTTCTCTTGAACCTCCTAAGCATGAAGGATCCCATTCTTGAATGACCTATGGGAAGAAAGAAGCTAGTATAAGCCAAAGCAACAATCCAATCGGATGCAGAAATAAATACAGGTACAATATCCATGCTACTTAACCGGAGCCCAAAAACCTAGAACTAGCGCGTCCCTAGAGCACTCTAACCTGAGAATACTTGGGTATCCTAACCAGCGAAGAAGAATAAGGAAGAAAGGAATTTACCCAAAAAATCATGATGGCAAGAAGCCGAAAGAAGATCGTTCAGAACAAACAGATGCTCCTACAAGGGCTGAATAGAAAAGAATCCAGGCAAAACCGTCAGATGTGGGCTACTCTCAAAGGCTTACCAGAGAAACGCAGCGGCGACCAAAGGGTTTCTCGAAAAACTTAGAAACAAAAATGAAGCAAGAAAAAGGGTAAATAAGGAAAGCTAAAAAACGTACATCCAATAGTTTCTCGCCATGACAACCGAAGCGTCATGACATTAAAAAAAAGAGAGAGAAAAAAACGTCCCATCAAATTCCAATTGGTCGCCAGCAACTGTCCGCTCGTGCAACAACGCGAAGAAAGATCCAGACACCCCAACCAGAGGGATGACATCTGCCAAACCCCAACAAAGCAGTTTTAGCCTCATGCACAACCAACTCTCCAGTGGATATTCCAGACAATGTGTGACTACCAAATATGTCAAAGCCCATGATTTTCTATCAGAAGAATATCACAAACTTCTAGGGGCAAGTGTTAATCCCTAAAAAATCCACCCGCACATTGGTCAGAGAATTCTGAACGGACGCCCCATCAGATCGTTCAAGCGCAGTACCACCCCAAGCATGTAGGCTATCGCACGAAGTGAGACATCTAAGCGTCGAGATCAGGACGAAGCAATCAGCCTACGAGACCGACCACACCCATACAGCTTACCTTGGAAAGTGCGACTGAGTAAGGATGGGAACTGAATGATTTAGGAGCACGCACAAAGCGGCCGAAGGACGCACGATCCAGGGACCAAAATCCCGGTGAACACATATATCAAAACCTTGAAGACTGGATTGTACGCACACATGAAGATCGCCCGCCAATTACAACGACCGATCGCCCAGTATTCAAGTCTACAGAACAGATACATGCTAACCTCCTAAGAGAAGCGCCATAACATATCGCGGCCGCAGGGCATCGGCCGACCGACTCGAAGACTATAAAGACATTCATTCGCCCGCTCAGGACAGACGCAACATTATCGCAATGCAATGGTCGATCGCTCCACCGGAATCAGTGTCAAGTCAATATCATCCCCGCACATCAACTGATGGCGACGACCTTAACAAAAGAACTTCGACCTAGGAAGTCATTCAAAGCCAATCAGGACGCTCGCTTCATCGAGTCGCTCGCCCACAGTAGCTGACTACAACTCATGACAGCCGACGACAGCTGGCCAATGCACACCAAGTAATTAATAGAATGGACGGTCGTAGTGGGCAAAAGCCAATCTGATATCATCCTCAGGGAATCTCACCTATAAATAGACACGGATCATCAACAGGAAAGGGATCCAATCTTCCGAGAGGAGGAAGTGCTGCTAAACTCTATCCTTGGTTAAATCTGGCCATGGCGTCAAGCTCAGCTTCCAAATAAGAAAGACGCTCTTCTCCTCAATCATCTATCCACCTTCTTCCTCTTAAAACTATACCATTCTCATATATAATTCCTAGATTGAAATATATAATTGAGGGTATATTGAGTGAATAGTGAGGTGAATGAAAGAGAGATCTGATGTACCTTGTAATTCTGATTATCTGAACGGAAATCGCCAACATAGTGGACGTAGGCCTCGTTAACGGCCGAACCACTCTAAATCTCGCCTCTATTTACTTTACTTGAATTTTCTGCTTTTTATATTTACTTGCTGAACACGGCTTCATATTTTTCTTACCGAATCAGTGAAGTACATTCTTAGTACCTTTGGATGTTTGTGCCATTTTTGGTGTAAACACGCATACTAGGTTTGATTGTAAGAGGTCAAAACGCGTTAGCGGTGGCAACGCAAGTCCAACGGGGTCATGTGCGTGCGTGGGCCCGGGCTGGTAGGTAAGATGTTGTTGCATCGTGTAGGTATAAGCCTTTCGTCATTATTGTATCGCGTTGCCACTTTGGGGAGTGATACACCCCATTGTAGGACCAACACGGGTATCTACGAGTTAGGGAGCCGATCGAATGGGGACAGTAGTGGGTACCACTAGTGGAGATAGGAGCAGGCGGCACCTATGACGACAGCTAGAGGTACACAAAACTACCATCATTGTCATTATTAGTATGTTTAGTAATGGGGTACATCTAGTGGTGATAGGTACACGTTTGTTGCCTATGATAGCAACTAGAGATGCATAATCAAACGGGGAGGATGGTGGGTATATCTAGTAGTGATAGGTACACGTTGGTTACCTATGAGGGCAGCTAGAAGTACACGAGGCTATCATCATTATATTTAGTCAAAAGGGGATCATTTTTAGTGTGAAACTATAGAGGTGCAGTGTAAATAAGTAATGTGGTGTAACTTAGTAAGGGTACGGTGTAACGAAATGCATGTTGGTTGAGTCGGATAATTCTTCGGGTGCTAGTCTGATGTTGACTTCGGTCTTCGGGGTTAGTACTTGGAGAGTTGTTCTCTTAACCAAGGTGTAGGATTGTCTTAGTACTTAGGGACAAAATCATCTTGTCCATTCTTACCTTATCTATGTTACAGCCATATCATGATGGCTGTTTAAGTCTTGTTCTATTACTTTACCTATCATTTGTTAAAATCACTGGACTTGCCAGACTTTATGTCTGACCCGTTTTGTTCCCACCTCTTCTCTTTCCTCCCCCCTCCGGGTTTGACAGGGGATTCTACAGCTTGGTGTCGATTTCTTTCTGTTGCTTGAAGAGAGTTGAAGTATTGCTTTGGGCTCTCCCTCATCCTTATGGCTTTGCTCATGCTCAGTGCGGATTTATGCATTTATGTTATTTATGTATTAGCTTCTTTATGTTCTAAAGAGTTTTTGGAAAAGACATATGATCCTGTTGTAAAGGTTTTTGAGTTATAATGCTACGAAATAATTTTTATCTTCTGCTGTGTTGTTTTTATTTATCTATTCATGTAATTTATCTGTTCTATACTCTTATAACGCTTCATGGATATTAGTGCATTCCCTTTGTGAGTGACACTAATGGACATGGGGTTTTAGAGTGACTATACTATTGTTCACAAAAAAAAAACTTTCCTTATACTTGATTTTTCTGTGAGTTTGAGCAAGTATATGTAGATTTCTTGCTATGAATTCTTGAAGCCACTGTAAATGCTTGATTTCGGGAAATTTTTTATTGTCGAAAATACTCTCCCATTTGCTCGAAATTTCTTTTCTCAAAACTTGAAACAATTTGAAAGTTTGAAGGCATAGTTTCAAAGAAATTCTTTTTATCGAATATGCATTCAAAACTGGAAACAAGACTCAAAAACATGCTAATTCAAATATCATGTTTATTTCTTGTCATTGAATTACCCTGCCCTGATAAACTCTATTGTCCCATCTTGTTTGAACACTGTTGCTGTACTATACACATGTAGTTGCACCATCACTTGCACACTTCCATTTTCGCCACTTCTTTGCTGTGTAGAACCATGTATATGAATCATTGTATATGCTGTTTAATCATGCACCATATGTGTGAGTTGTGTATCCAGTTTGTTCCTGAGTTACTTGTACTTGTCTCATCACTGTCTCGATCACTTTGACATGTTGATCTAGATTATTGTTGCACTATCTCGTCCACAGTCATGTGTATATGTCTTTGACATCATTACTTACTTCTTAGTTGACTTGAGCAGTGATGCACCATGTTCTTCACTGATTCCATTAAGATGCTCCACTGTGCCATCCTGTGTGTATTAGTATTTCTTGTTGGTTTGAATCTTGCATGTCCACGTGACTTTGAACATTGTTGAACAATTGTTACTCGACCATGTTGCATCGTATGGTTATGCATGTATTTCTTTTTGTCACTGAAACTGCACACTCCATTTAGTTTCTTTACTTGAAATATGCTACTACCTTGAACCATCCTTGTTGTTGAAAATGGCTTTATTATTTGTTGAGCAGTCTTGGGATCGGCTTGACCATGCCATTATTACTTGTGCTAAACCATATATGCTAGTTGAACATTTGCATGTGGCCATTGGAATGCTACTTCAGTTGCCTTGCTGAATAGTTTTGTTGTTGACCTTTTGACTTGAGCATGGCTCGACAATATTCACCTGTATATTTATATATGTGCATATACACAACAGTGTGTGTACACATATACCGTGCACATGTAATTTATTTATCAATAGACTGCAACACTGTGTTGTGGCTGTTCAGAATCAACTGGTTCTGATCAGCAAACCGATGTAGTATGTTGAGGCTGATTAGTGGGTACTAAAAATATGTACATATCAGATCAAGTCATGAAAAATGATGAGAAACACACCAAAATTCTAAGGCAAATAAATTTTAAAAATAAATTAATATTTGCTAGAATATGAAATTATTTTTGTTCAAGATTACTGTGTGTGTTTCTGTATATGACATGTGTAGATGACTGGACTGACTGTGCAGTGAAGATAGAAGACTAGACAATATCAGTGAATGAGTGCGTGAGTCAGTGAATGTATGTATATGAGTGTAAACTGAGTGTATGAGTGAATCTGTAGTGAGGAGCTGATGTATAGAAAATAGAAGATTGTACTGATATTTGTAATATACAAATTTGATTGAAATAAAATATGTTTTCATTGTGTTCAAACAAATTTGTCTATCGTGTTCAGTTTATTTACAAGTACAAATTCATGTGAAATGTTCAAATAGTGGAGTTATAAATAGTTGTACTGTTTGAATGTTAGAAATATAATATTCAATTTAAATAAAATACTGTATGAATATATGAATGTCTGTACAATTGTATTCTATTTAAATATAAATATTATGTTCCTATCTGTGATGAATATATAAAACAGTACAATATTAAACACATTTATAACAAATATATTTGGTTGTCATCGTCAAACAAAAATCATATAATTGTGTATACAACACCGTTATATACAACACATGCTTATTCCTAGTGTGTTTTGATGCAGATAGTAATTTCTCTAGATTATCCTTTCCTTTGTTAAATTTATCAATATCAGTTTTCATTTTATCAAAATCCTTACTATGGTTAAGAATAAAATTGTCTAGAGATGTTATTTTTTCATTCAGATTAGTGATATGTGATTTCATTGAAAGATTTTCTAATTTTAAGGACTCATTTTCACTTTTCAATTTTCAAAACTTCCAAGTGTTAAATCCTTTCCAATTTTATGACCATTAAATCTTCCATTTTCATCTTCTAGACAATGTTTTTCTTTACTCAACTTTTTATTAGATATTTTTAATCTATCTATTTCTACCAAACTATTATCGTACTCTTTCCTAAATATTCCATATCTCTGATGCATATCATTTAAAATTTAGTAATTTCTTTATCAAAATTCCATACCTGGTCATCCATTGTCATGAGGCATACGTTGGCCTTTTCTGTTTCTGAATCACTATCACTTGATGATGAATCATCCCATGTTGCATTGAGTGCTTGTTTCCTCTCCTTATTGAAAGTATTTGAAATGAGCTTTGGTTTTCTCAAGTTGGGACAGTCTCCTTTCAACTGTCCGGGTTTACCATATTCGAAACATTTAACAACATTTTCATTTCTAGAATTATTGTTGTTAGTTTTTTGAAGTTTCTTCGTTATCCAGTACTTCAAGAATTTCTTGATCTTCTTCGAAATAAGCTCGAGATCATCATCAATAACATCATCATCTGATTCATCATTGTCTATCATAGCATTAAGTGCCTGTGATTTCTTCTCATTTCCCTGATTCTCTTTTCTAACCTGCAACTTCACTTCATAGGACATTAGATTACCAATTAATTCTTCTATTGACATTGTACTAATATCATTGGCTTCTTTGATTTCCAGAGTCTTCTGATCCCATTCACTAAGAAGTGAATTCAAGATCTTTCTAACTTGGTCTTCTTCAGTAATTTTCCTTTTTAATGATATTAAGGCATGTACTATATCTTGAAATTTAGAACACATACCAAAAATAGATTCATTTGGTTTCATTTGAAAAGGTTGAAAGGGGTGTGTCAGCGTAGATATCTTTGTCTGTTTTACTTTATTGGTGCCTTCATGTGTGACTTTCAGTAATCTCCAAGTTTCATATGCAAAATTATATATGGAGACTCGAATAAATTCATTTCTATCTAAGGAGCAAAATAAAATGTTCATAGCCATAGAATTATTAAGTTCTTGTGTCTTTTGGTGTAGTGTCAATTTTGAATATCAGCTTGAGGCTTTATGTATTCTTCTTCGATAATGTTCCAAATATCTAATCCATTAGACTACAAATAAAATTTCATCCTACTAGCCCAATAAGCATAATTACTGCCATCAAATAGAGGAGGTCTAGTGGTAGATTACCCTTCTATAAAAGAACGGATAATGGTGTTACTAGTGTCCCTAGCAATTTATTAATTTTCAAAAAAAAAAAAAAACAGATTATGATAACTTTGAAAACCTTGCTCTTGTACCAATTATTAGGGAACTGGGGTGTTTATAACCCAGTGTTAATGGATCTTAAGGCTATTCAGACATTAGAAGTTGTGAAATGTGTATGAACTACTTAGTTATGAATATAATCAAATTGCAAGCAGAAATAAGTAATAAAAGAATTAACAAGTAATAAGATGAAATGCATAGAAGTAAATGACACCAGGATTTTTATATTGGCTCGGATTATCCAATCCTATATCCAGTCCTGCAGCTCACCGGGCAGAATTTCACTATAATCGCTTGTTTTCCGTGGGTGGAAAGAACACTGTAACACCCCCTGTCCATTAATGCCACTCACCTAGGGAATGCACTAATGTCCTCGAAGCGTTATAAGAGTATAGAACGGATAAATTACATGAATATATAAATAAAAACAACACAGTGGAAGATAAAAGTTATTTCATAGCATTATAACTCAAAAACCTTTACAACATGATCATATGTCTTTTCCAAAAACTCATTAGAACATAAGAAGCTAATACATAAATAACATAAACGCATAAATCCCCACTGAGCATGAGCAAAGCCATAAAGATGAGGGAGAGCCCAATGCAATACTTCAACTCTCCTCAAGCAACAAAAAGAAATCGGCACTAAGCTGTAGCATTCCTTTCCTGTGAAACTTGGGGGGGGGGGGAAGGAAAGAAAAGAGGTGGAAACAAAATGGATCAGACATAAAGTCTGGTGAGTCCAGTGATTTTAACAAATAATAGGTAAAGTAATAGAACAAGACATAAACAGGCATCATGATATGGCTGTAACATAGATAAGGTAAGATAAAAGAATGGACAAGATGATTTCGTCCCTAAGTACTAAGACAATCCTACACCTTGGTTAAGAGAACAACTCCCCAAGTACTAACCCCGAAGACCGAAGTCAACATCAGACTAGCACCTAAAGAATTATCCGACACAACCAACATGTATTTCGTTACACCGTACTTAAGCATAGTTTTCACTGCACCATTTCTAAGTTACACCACATTACTTATTTACACTGCACCTCTACTAGTTTCACACTAAAAGATGATCCCTTTTTGAATAAATAGAATGATGATAGCCTCGTGTACTTCTAGCTGCCCTCATAGGTAACCGACGTGTACCTATCACTACTAGATATACCCACTATCCTCCTCGTTTGATTATGCATCTCTAGTTGCTATCATAGGCAACCAACGTGTACCTATCACCACTAGATGTACCTCATTACTAAACATACTAATAACAATGATGGTAGTTTCGTGTACCTCTAGCTGCCGTCATAGGTGCCGCCTGCTCCTATCTCCACTAGTGGTACCCACTACCCTCCCCATTCGATCGGCTCCCTAACTCGTAGATACCCGTGCTGGCCCCACAGTGGGGTGTATCACTCCCCAAAATGGCAACCCGATACAACGGAGATGCACGGCTTATACCTACACGATGCAACAACGTCTTACCTACCAGCCCGGGCCCACGTACGCACATGACCCCGTTGGACTTGAGTTGCCACCGCTAACCCGTTTTTGACGTCTTAAAATCAACCCCAGTAAGCGTGTCCCATCCTCGACCTAGTTCGAGCTCACTAAGATACAAAAATGGGTTACTGGTTGAAAAGGGTCCCCACACCTGACTCAAGCTTCCCTCCTAAGCTTGGTCCCCACTAGGAATTCCCACTTAACCCCTCTTTATTCCCATGTCAAACTACATGCTTTAACTTGGTTAAGTTATATCAGTTATGTCTTACATGTTACTCATGTCACCCACTTAACCCTCATATCATCTTCATGTCTTAATACATGCTTTATCTTGGTTAAGTGCTTACATGTTATACTTTACATGTCATTCATTTTACCCCCAACGTTCGGGTTTCACCCAAGCGCCTTGGCTTTACCTGCCATTAGACCCTATGTTTACCCATTAATCATGCGCGTGAGCTATCTCGTCAGTCTTACCATTTAACTTGGTTATTTCCATTCATACCAACCTTCGTTCTTGCTTATTAATTCAGTTTTGACTTGAACTATATTAAGTCCATTAATAAGCCCACAACATGTTATTCCTATGATTCATACATTAATCCTCCGTTATGGTATAATAACTTATTCTTTTAAATTTTTACAACCAAGTACCCCTTAACCCACAGACACAATGGAGAGAGAGAATAATTTCCCAAATATCAACCCCGAAGACCGAGATCAACACCAGATTGATACTCAGAAGATTATCCAACCCAACCAATGTCCTGTTCCCTTTTTATAATATAACTTATGTCACCTTCAATTGTAAATTCTTCCATATCTTTACATATTACCTAATTTACAATGAAGCACATCTTTCTTTATTACATAAGTTATCTCGTCTTATCTAATGTTTCTCATAACTTACTTTACTTCATAAGTTATAGTTTCCATCTTGGCATTAATTAAGATTCACTTAATCTTATCACTTCTTTAATAAATTCACTTAACCCCTACTCAATTAAATTGGTTTATAACACCGTTACAGACTTAATTAGGTTAAGTACCCCCAATTTATCAATTGTCCCAACACCTAGCTAATCTTGGTTAAGTGTTCTATCTCGTGTCATATTGACTAAGTTTTATTAATCAATTCAAGTTAACTTAACTCTCTAACCATACCCACAACTTATTATGGTTAGTATGTCTTAATTCATTCATTATGACGAATGGTGTATGACCTAACCACATTAGACCGAACACTTTGTGGCTGCTAGATTTGTCGGGTGGCCCCGGGCAATTTTACACCACAAACCGAGTCTAACCTCATGTCACCACCGTTACGTCTATAATTCACGTCTTTGACCTCTCACATTAGACGTCCAATTGTGGCAGCTAGATTTGCCGAGCGGTTCCGGGCAGTCTTATGCCACAATTGCATCTAACCTCGTGTCAAAGGCTCATTACATTGTATTCCACCCAAACCCAAATTTTCCATGTCATGAGTTTCAAATCCCACATATAATTATGTTTACCACTTTCTGCCTATTCCAACTTGTCATTAATTGCACTAATTACATATTAATTAGTCAACTTCACATATTATCCAGTTATAGGTCAATTTACCATTTCATGTGATTCATATCCAAATATGCCCATCTCACATATACCCCAATAATCCAAAATATCCAATTTTCCATATTTCATATATTTCCAATATTCCCCATCGTTCCACGTATTCGTATTCGTACGTATGTTTAGCCTAGGCTCGAAGGTAGCCTAGATCCAAAAATAAAAAGGAATAGGCGTAGGAAGAGAGAATCAAGTCACTGAAAATTGGAACGAAGCAGCATCATGAAATAAAGAGGCACATAAACGGGCATAGAGGCATAATAAAAGGTTCAACATGAATAAACTGACAAATGGCATGAACTTTTCATAGAAACATAGGCATATGATGACATGAATCAAAAAGGTGAAAACTTGATGAGATTTAATTACAAACATAAACATGAATCCTTTTTACAACCTTTTCATATTACTTTAAAACCATAGTATCTTGTGAAAATAACTGTACTCACCTTTCATGGTTTAAGAAAAAGGATTAATGAATTGAAATTGATGCAGAAACGTTGCGGTGATGTTGTTTTATCTTCTTTGATTGTTGTAGAAGCTCTAAACTTTAATTTGAGTTGCATAAGAACACTTGAGATTTGCTTTAGAGGCGGCGGCTAGGTTTTAGGAGAGAGCTTGGCAGCATAACGGCGTCATAGATAATATTTGATGAATTAGGGTTAGGTTAATCACATATTTATAGGTGTAGGAAACTTATTTAGGCCCTTAGATTAACCCTAGAACTGATCTGAACCATCAAAAAGCGTCACAGGCCCACAACAGACCCACCCAGCCAACCAGTCGCACCCAGGCCCAACCAGGGGGGCCGACCCTATGGTCGACCTGGTCTGGCCAGGTCGACTCCCAGGTCGACCCCCTGGTCGACGTTGGCTCTGGGCAGGAATTTCCCCGCCCAGCCTGCTTTTGGGTTTTGAATTCGAATTTGAATTCGAATTTCTGAGCTGTTTTTTATTCTGAAAATTCGTGATACTTCTAGAGGTCATAACTTGGTCATACAAACTCCGATTTTCGAAAACTCGGACTCTATTCCAAGAAGAATTCCGAGACGAACGCAATGGCGCAACCCATTTCCCACGATTCTCATTTTAAAAATTAATTATACTCTGATTCGCTACTATAGTGTTAACAGAAAATACGGGGTGTTACATTCTCCCCTACTTAAAGGATTTCGACCCCGAAATCTCTAAGTCAAGAATAACTATCCTACCATCCAATCATCCATCTACTCAACCATCAACCACAAGCAACCATTGTCCTTAACAGATTTCTAATGCTATATGAACATATGCAAAAGTGTGTGTATATGTTCCTTTTCTAATGCGAATATCAGGCGGTCTACTGATTCAGTTGACCTCCTTAATGCGAATTATGATAGTGCCATGTATCCACCATGTATGCAAGGAACCCTATTCATATCATTACTACATGTGTGCACAACCATTCATTCAAATGCGACATCCATATGATACAACCATTTAATATATACATCTATTAAACAAAGTACATCCATTAATATGTAATATGCAACATGAAAGTGACTGAGCCGATCTAGTGACTAAAGTGTATGTACATGCATCCACGAGAAACAACTAGCAAACACTTGCATCCACATGCATCCATCATGCATAACATGTCTCAAACACATGTTTCAACCATAGGACTATCCTATCTAAAGGTCAAAGACTTAAACGAGAGGATATACCAAAGATAGAACAAGCACAAGCCAAGCGATAAAGGAGAAACTAAAAGACATACTCTCCAAAGTCTAAGACACATAATCTCAAGAATACGATTTACCTTCTTGATCTGGCCGTCCGTCTGAGAATGGTATGCGGTGCTCAAATATAACTGAGTCCCTACCGCCTCTTGCAAGCTCTTCCAAAACTCGCTAGTAAAGATAGGATCTCGATCGCTCATTATGCTAGAAAGGGATACTGTGTAAACGAACTATCTCTCGAGTGCATACGGAAGCTAACCATGGAGCGGTCTTCTTACTCTTCACGGGAATAAAATAGGCGCTCTTAGTAAGTCTGTCTACCACGACCCAAATCCCCATATTACCCTTCTTCGATCTCGGTAGTCCATCGACAAAATCCATCGAGACACTATCCCAATTCCATTGTGGAACCTCCAATGAGTGTGGCAACCCATCGGGTTTCTTTGGCTCCGCTTTTACTTGTTGGAGCACCAAGCATCTAGCGACATACTTGGCCATACCCTTCTTCATACCGACCCAAAAGAAAAACTCGCTTCATGTCATTGTACATCTTCTCCCTACCGGGATGAATGGTCATCTTCGAACGATGTGCACCATCAAGAATGGTCTTCCTCAAGCTCTCGTCCCGTGGTACACAAAGTCTATAGTCCTCACGCAACCAACCCTTATCATCTAGGGTATACCTACTGAGATGGCTCCATGACTTCCCCTTTATGAGCTTCTCTACTAACTCAACCAACTGTGGGTCACTTCATTGTGCCCTTCCAATCCATCCCAAAAGCGTAGGTCCAAACTCTAAGGATGCTAGCAAACCAAGTACATAATCAATAGATGGTCTAAAATCAAAGGTGTAGATGAACTCTAAACTTCATCGCTCAACAAGCGAAGGACTCAAGCTCAACCCTTTCTTACATAAGGTATCCACCCCCAACGTTATCCTTGCCAAAGCTATATGCTATCTCAAAATCGTAGGACGCCAAGAATTTCCGTCCACCTTTGATGCCTTAAGTTCAAGTCTTTTCGATGAAACAAATACTTTATGCCCATTAGGCAATGTCAAAACTGGAAATCCACTCCACTACTCGCGGTTAGTGCCTAACCTTGTCAAGAACCTCCGATCACTTATGGACTACATATGCAAATTTCAGATCTTTCGAATGATTCTAGGAAACTAAACATGATAGACCCTTTCGGGTCATAAGAAATATCAAGGGTCTTCCTATTACGAGTCAACAATTTAACTACCCTTCGTTCATGGTCTAAGGTGGCACCATATCTGGCTAGCCAATCCATCCCTAGAATCAACCCATAGCCCATGAAACCAAGAACCATGGCATTGCATTCAAACCCAACGCCCAAGATAAACACTCTCAAACCCCGACAAATCATCAATAAACGAGCCGAACCACCAATAGGATTTGAGACTACAATGGGATCCACAATAAGACTAGTATCTTGGTGCAGTGTTTCAACTAACGGAGCAGAAATAAACGAATGTGAGGTGCCAGAATCAAATAAAGTTCGAACCAACTGATCAGAAAGGAAAATCAAAAATTTTCTACCTCCATTCGGCACACTCATCATGAGAATTTACATCTTCCCCTCAGAAGATCCTGCCCCTTAGTCCTATCCTTGTTTCCTTAGGCAGTCTTTAATCCTATGTACTGCCTCACCACATTGAAAACAACTTTGCTCCTTCTTCTTCTTACAATCCTTTCTTATGTGGCCTGCTTTTCCACAACGATAACAATGCCTTTTTCCTTGGTTTTTCGCAATTCTTGGTCAACTGACTTTTTCGTCTACAACTACTATACTTCTTCCTAGAGATATCACCCACCTGAGATGATGTGGGTGCGATGGATGCGACTGGGGAAGAGACGTTCCCTTGGCTCCCGGTTGGTGCTGTATCCTTAAGATACCTACGGAACCAATCTGGTATTTGAACGCCCTCAAATATACAAGGTTCCCCTGACATGTTGAAAAGAGAACGAAAGAGATTCAAGATAAAGAAACGAAGGAAAGATATATGGCTTTTGGGGATTATGCTATTTTAAAATAACCCTTTCCTTGAAAATAGCTTCTTTAAAACAAGTTTTTGAAAATACTTTCTAGGAAAATAATACTTTTGAAAACATTTTTCAAAACTTTTTATCTGTTCTTATAACCATAGCTCTGATACCACGTGTAACACCCCATGTCCATTAATGTCACTCACCTAGGGAATGAACTAATGTCCATGAAGCATTATAAGAGTATAGAACAGATAAATTATATGAATATATAAATAAAAACAACACAGCGGAAGATAAAAGTTATTTCATAGCATTATAACTCAAAAACCTTTACAACAGGATCATATGTCTTTTCCAAAAACTCATTAGAACATAAGAAGCTAATACATAAATAACATAAATGGATAAATCCCCACTGAGCATGAGCAAAGCCATAAAGAAGGGGAAGAGCCCAGTGCAATACTTCAACTCTCCTCATGCAACAAAAAGAAATCGGCACTAAGCTGTAGCATTCCTTTCCTGTGAAACCTGGGGGGAAAGGAAAGAAAAGAGGTGGAAACAAAACGGGTCAGACATAAAGTCTGGCGAGTCCAGTGATTTTAACAAACAATAGGTAAAGTAATAGAACAAGACATAAACATGCATCATGATATGGCTATAACATAGATAAGGTAAGATAAAAGAATGGACAAGATGATTTCGTCCCTAAGTAAAAAAGACAATCCTACACCTTGGTTAAGAGAACAACTCTCCAAGTACTAACCCCAAAGATCGAAGTCAACATCAGACTAGCACCTAAAGAATTATCTGACTCAACCAACATGTATTTCGTTACACCGTACTTAAACATAGTTTTCACTGCACCATTTATAAGTTACACCACAATACTTATTTACACTGCACCTCTACTAGTTTCACACTAAAAGATGATCCCCTTTTGAATAAATAGAATGATGATAGCCTCGTGTACTTCTAGCTACCCTCATAGGTAATTGACGTGTACCTATCACTACTAGATATACCCACTATCCTCCATGTTTGATTACACATCTCTAGTTGCTATCATAGGCAACCAACATGTACCTATCACCACTAGATGTACCCCATTACTAAACATACTAATAACAATGATGGTAGTTTCGTGTACCTCAAGCTGTCGTCATAGGTGCCGCCTGCTCCTATCTCCACTAGTGGTACCCACTACCCTCCCTCATTCAATCGTCTCCCTAACTCGTTGATACCCATGTTGGCCCCACAGTGGGGTGTATCACTCCCCAAAATGGCAACCCGATACAACGGAGATGCACGGCTTATACCTACATGATGCAACAATGTAACAACCCGTAAAATGCGAGCCAGTTTGAAATTTTTAAATTGGCAATTTTAGCGAATTTTGAATATTTAAAATAGATTATTTTAAATAATATTGACGGAAAATTTATTTTGAATATAATTCGACGTATATATTATATACGTCGTCGTTAGAATATAAATATTTATATATAATTATAAATAGAATTGAAAATGGCGCGGTAGTTCGATAATTCGATTTCAAACTTCAATTGAATGTACCGGGTGCAAAACAATCCGGATTTTAGTGAAACCAAAAACATTAAGATCTATTTGATAATATCTTTCCAACGAATTCGAAAAATCAAAAGTTCGTAGTGGGAATCAAAAGATATGTCCAGTTGAAAATTCTGAATAGTCGCTATGGAATTCAGGCCCTTAAAAATGGATATTTTGCAAACGACCTCGGATTTCGACGAAACCAGTTTTGTTGGGTCCGGGATGTAAAGTTATTGCCAGGTTTCAAATTTCATAATTTTTCGAATCAATATGTGAGCGTGGCAAAGGAAAACGCGTTTGACCAGTTTTAGTTGATTTTAATCGACTGGAAATTGGCCATTTTTCCAACGGTCTCAGAATTCGATGAAACTAGTTTTGTTAGGACCGTATCGTCAATACGAAGCTAGAAAATATTTTTATGGAATTTATAGAGTTAGTATGTGACCCCGGTAATTTGAAATGTACGTTTAATATTCAATATAGTGATTTAAATGTAAATTTAACGGAAACTGATTGTAATAGCCGAATCAGCATACGAAACATATCCCATTGTTTTCGGAATAGGGGTGAAACGCTATAGGCGTCAGGCGGTGGGCCTCGTTTAGAGGTCATATGTGAAAGTCAACTTCTAAGAAGAAAAAAATAATATTTAATTATTAAATATATATTAAAGCCCTTCCCTCTCTCCTCCTTTACCACTCAGATCGAAGAATAAAAAAAATAAAAAAAAAATAAAGAGAAAAACCCTACGAACGAAATCGCTCAGTCCCTCCGACCTCGTCCGCCGCCTCCCACGATCATCGCCCGACCTCAGGCGATCCGCTCCGCTAGCCTCCCACCTCAGACCACGCTCTCTCCTCCTCTCTTTCCAGTGCGCGATGCCCTAACCCCCCCCCCCCAAAAACCGAACTACCTCAGGAACCGCCGCCTCCGACCGTTTTACCCCGCCGCTGGTCACCCCTACTTCCCCCTCCACCTACCAATTCCGGCGCCGCCATCCGAGTGAGTTTTCTTTTATTATTTTATTTATACTTATTTATTTTCAGTTTTATTATTTCTGTATATAATTAAAAATCTGAAATTTATATGTATGCATATCCTAAAGATTAGATTTTCATTAAGTTAAAGCAATGATTTTTTTTTATTGTTTGAAAAGTTATAAATTTATTGTATACTTAGCATTATAAAGTTATAATCTTTAGGTGTTGAAAAGCTTTTTATAAATGAAAGGGTAAAATCTTTACGAAAGAAAAAAAATATAATTGATATGAAATTAGAAAGAATAGATTTTTGATGGAGAAAAAGATTTGATCTTTATATATGTAGCAATAAAAATCTGATTTTTTTTACTGTATATACGTTGAAATAAAAATGGGATTTTTTATAGTGATGATATAAAAAATTCGATCTTTGTATTAGAAGTAGATATATAAAAATATGATTTTTATATATTGAACTTCGTAAGAAAAATATGATTTTTATATATTGAACTTCGAAAGAAAAATATGATTTTTATATATTGAACTTCGAGTTAAAAATATGATTTTTATATATTGAACTTCGAGTTAAAAATATGATTTTTATATATTGAACTTCGAGTTAAAAATATGATTTTTATATATTGAACTTCGAGTTAAAAATATGATTTTTATATATTGAACTTCGAGTTAAAAATGGGATTTTTATATATTGAACTTCGAGTTAAAAATGGGATTTTTATATATTGAACTTCGAGTTAAAAATGGGATTTTTATATATTGAACTTCGAGTTAAAAATGGGATTTTTATATATTGAACTTCGAGTTAAAAATGGGATTTTTATATATTGAACTTCGAGTTAAAAATGGGATTTTTATATATTGAACTTCGAAATAAAAATATGATTTTTATATAGTGAACTTCGAAATAAAAATATGATTTTTATATAGTGAACTTTGAAATAAAAATATGATTTTTATATATTGAAGAGCGAAGTAAAATTCGATTTTTACATATGTAGTGAAAGCGGACAACGGAAGCGACAAAAGGCGAGTTGGCGAAGATTTCCTGCATTAGAAGTGCCGTGGAGCTTGGATAGCTATCAGTGAGAATTTCTCACCTTTCAATTTATTTTTCTAGTTATATATATATATATATACTAGGATGCAGACGGTGCTTAGTAGCACCCGACACAATCGTCCACAGACCATGGACTTGTTTGTTTGGCTGTGTTGTTAGTTAGATTGTTTGAGTTGATTTGAATTGTTTGGTGAAATGAAATTGATATGATTGATGTGTGAATGGCGTGGGCCTTCACTAGACCGGGGATAAGGCTAGGCCTCGTCCCGTTTCTAGTATCGTGCCGTTATGCCGCCGAAATTTTCTAAAATGTGTTAGAAAAATAAAAATATCATTTTATTTAAAGAATGAACTTAATAGAAATTCATATGTTGGAATAAAATGTTTTATCGTTAAAAATATAATTTTTAACGTGAATGTGAATAAATAAATATTCATTTACAAACCCGACGGTTTGTTTATGTACCCCTATTTGAAGGACATTGATTGGGACGATAAATTTCACACATCGCCCAACTGCACAAATAAAATCTGTGTTTGATTGTTTGAAACCCCACACGGGTGTTGGGATGAAATTTGAAGTTCACTCATCCTGATTGATTAAATATGTCGATCGATTGATTGACAGGCTGTTATAAGCGTTAGATATCTATATTTGATGCTTATACAGTGTAGTGCACTTTGGTTGATGGTTGATTATTTTTCAAGGCTATTATACATGTGTTGTATGAAAATCAATATAATTAACTTTATATGGTAATTGATTGGGCCTCATTCCAGTTTTAAAATAGAAATATTTGAAATAGAAATATTCGAAATGGAATATTTGAAAATGTCAATATATGAAGCCGTGTTGATTAGATTGACGCCATTTTGACGTGAACGATATTTATATCGATTTTATTCATTTTTAAATGAATATTAAAAAGTAATTTTGAAATCGAATATTTCGAAATGAATTGAATTGAAAACGATTTCGAAATGAATTGAATTGAAAATGATTTCGAAATGAATTGAATTGAAAACGATTTCGAAATGAATTGAATTGAAAACGATTTCGAAATGAATTGAATTGAAACCGATTTCGAAATGAATTGAATAGAAAACGATTTCGAAATGAATTGAATTGAAAGCGATTTCGAAATGAATTGAATTGAAAACGATTTCGAAATGAATTGAATTGAAAACGATTTCGAAATGAATTGAATTGAAAACGATTTCGAAATGAATTGAATTGAAACCGATTTCGAAATGAATTGAATAGAAAACGATTTCGAAATGAATTGAATTGAAATGAATTCAAATTGAATTGAAATTTGAATTGAATAGAAATGAATTTTAAAACGAATTTATAAAGAAGAATTCAATTTTGATTTGAATTGAAGAGGAGGTTGAAATTGCTTTTGAAACGAATTTAAACTATTTATATAATTCGTTTAAATAGAAATCGACGAAATATATATTATATATATATATATTATATATAATATAATGGCCTGAATAGAACGCGCCGCGCCGCGGCAGTTCGCGAATTTCGACCATTTATTTCAAACGGACATTACGGGAGATCCGACCGTCGGATTCTCCTAAAACCGGAACCGTTGGGTTCGTATCGAAAAGAGCTTTCTAACGAATATTAGAAATTTGAAATCCAACGGTTGGATTTGGAGATACGTCCAAATCAAATTCGAAAAAGGTCGCTGTAAGTGCAGTTCGATGGCCGTTGATGGAAATCGACTGTACGGGCCTTGATAAAATTATTAAAAATAGTAATAATTTGTGTAAAATCATAAGAAATGATTTGAGAAGAATTGGGATGAAAAACTCCATATTTGAAAAGATAAAAATAGTTTTTTATCGAAATGAACTAGTTTTGAACTAGAAATATAATTCTATTTATTTTTAAATAAATAAATTGAATTTGAAAAGGGTTTTAAAAATAACCAGAATTTCCAATGATTGCATTGGAGTGGATTTGAACCGAAATTGTCTTCGGAATATTTCGATGTTGGGATTCGTGATTATACGGATGTTGTTATGGAAATTTGAAAGATATGTATTTATATCGTTATTTCCAATACGACATTTGTTAATCGTAGAATTTGATATTGAATATAAGCCGATATATTTTCTATTCAGAGCCTTGTATTGAATATCAAATGTGATTTGGGTTTGTCGTGAATGGTGTCTTCACTAACACTGTTCTTGAACCCAGTTGAGAAAAGATTAAATCTTTTTATTTAGATTTAATGAAGTGTACCAATTAAATAATATTTAATTGAAATTGAATTGATATTGATTCTTGGGTTTATCGTGAATGGTGTTTTAAATAACGCTCGTTCTTTAACCCGATAATTAATGGAATGTGATTTTGGGTTTATCGTGAACCGTGTTTTAAATGACACTGATTCTTTAACCCAGTTAACGATTAAAACTAAGTGGAGTTTTAATGAATCTTTAATTAGATTGAAAAGATCGAAAATGGAGTATCACCAGTTTTGCTCCAAGCGATAGTTAAATCTTTAATTAGATTTGAACGTGAAATGGTAATTGAATTTACCGATAACACGGTGGTGTTAGATATGAAGTATTACCAGTTTTACTTCATGGGATGAATAGGTTGGGATGGGGAAATTAAAACAAATGATTACTTCGGTAAGGTTCGCTAATCCCGACTAGTTTGAATTGAGATTCAAAAATAGAATAAAGAATAAATTCAAGAAATTTATCTTGGATAAAATTAATGGGAACATTTCCCTATGAATGTGAAATTTAGAAACTAACTGTCGGTTAGCCAAGCAGAATGGTTTTCTGGATATTGATCTGATGTTGGTTTCGGCCTTCGGGGTTAATATTTGGGGAATTATTCTCTTGATTAATTTACAGTTAGTGACTGATGAATTGGAATGAGGCGTATGTTGTATTTGTGTAACACTTATTTAAAATATACGCGAGTTATTCGGAAAGACCGGGTTTATCCCATTCTGAATAGCTGATACGACGATAAGTCGAAGATGAAGACGATGGTCGAAGAACGGAAGTCTTCACGTCGTTTGGGTGATTTCTGATGATCTTGATTGGGCTGTACACCCAAGAAGATGGAAACAGTCAGTGATCGTCCAGACGTACTTGGAGATCGATGGATATGCGGGGTACTAGGTGCCTCCGGTTTCGTTCAGACCCAGAACGGACTTGTAAATGGACTGTGTGTCTGACATTGGATTTTAGTCCGTGTGATTGATCTCTATTAAATATATATCTGCTTGGCGGCGGAGAATTTATTCTCTTGCTTAACGCCCTTCTCTGAGACGTACGAGCTCAGGGGTTATATATTGATGGATATCAAACGCATGGAGTGAATTGCCTGTGTGGCATGCCTAAGTGGCAATTGATCGAGGCTTCTGTTGAAAAGCAAAGTCTTGTGGTGATGATCAAAGCAAGACCTTTGTGGCGTAGCTTTGTGTAACGTTTACTTCGCGTGTTTCACACCCGGTATGAACCAAAAACGGGAGAAAGGACCTCAGGGAGGGCCTGCGTTTCTTCCTAGTTAGAAGTGGCGTCAGTGGTTTTACACGCCCTGACGAGTTTGACTTATGTGGTTGTTGCTGTTGCGAGGCGCCTCGGATTGATCGGTCGTTCTCGAACCGATGGAGTCATTTAGTTGGCTCACTTACGCCCCAAAGGGTGGGGAAACGTAGTGTTCAGGCATTTTAATCCACATCGGTGGACCGGCCCTGTCGCTCCTAGGGTCACTCGAGCTCTGATCCTGAGACTGGGGCTAGGCAGTCTCGAATCGGTTGAGGACTATCTTTTGCCTCGGTTCATAGATGGAAATCCAACTTCCAAATACGTGACATTTGCGGTTTTAATTGTAGAACCTAGTATGGCGACATAGTGGGATGGGGCATTCATGCCGCCTATGATTGATATTTATGATTTGAAGTGTTTTATACACTATGCACTTATAATAATATCAAACGATTTGTTTTAAAACGTATCAAGCATTCTTTGGCTGTTATAAGGGAAAACCCTATCCTCGACTGCGTTGCATTGTGTGATGGGACCTGGGTCTTATAACAGCTTCATTTTTCTTTATTTAGCATTGCGCTGTTTGTTTTATGCACTGGTATTCTTGGGAGGAAACCCGTTCCGTGTTATACGGCGTGGTCCCTTGATTTACCTAACTTTGAAAATAAAGATTAACTGTTTTAGTTCTCACACCAGTCACATGACTGACCTGGAGTTTATTGTTTTAACCTAAACTCTGGGTGCCCCTATTTTGACACGGGCAGCTAGTAGTTTTGGTTTTGCAGATTTATATTCACAGGATCCTGGTTTACAGCTGGAACGATATCCGGAAAGCTTTGTATCCGTATATCTCCTTCTAGTTGTGTAAGGTATTATTTTCCGCTGCGATGTATTTAAATGTAATTTAAATCTCTGATATTTCTTTGTAATATGTATTCATACTCTGTATATTCTTGTAATCTGATGCATTGTTGTAATATACAATGAAATGTTCTTCTGTATGCGTTCTGTTTTGTCCTGTTCTCAAACGATAGGGCGTTTCGAACGGCCTGGATCGGTTTAGCGACTGGTTCGGACCGAGCGAAATTCCTTCTCGTCACAAACAACGTCTAACCTACCAGCCTGGGCCACACACGTACATGACCCCATTAGACTTGCATTGCCACCGCTAACCCGTTTTTGACCTCTTACAATCAACCCCAGTAAGCGTGTCCCGTCCTCGACCTAGTTCGAGCTCACTAAGATACAAAAATGGGTTACTGGTTGAAAAGGGTCCCCACACCTGACTCAAGCTTCCCTCCTAAGCTTGGTCCCCACTAGGAATTCCCACTTAACCCCTCTTTATTCCCATGTCAAACTACATGCTTTAACTTGGTTAAGTTATATCAGTTATGTCTTACATGTTACTCATGTCACCCACTTAACCCTCATATCATCTTCATGTCTTAATACATGCTTTATCTTGGTTAAGTGCTTACAGGTTATACTTTACAAGTCATTCATTTTACCCCCAACGTTCGGGTTTCACCCAAGCGCCTTGGCTTTACCTACCATTAGACCCTATGTCTACCCATTAATCATGCGCTTGAGCTATCTCGTCAGTCTTACCATTTAACTTGGTTATTTCCATTCATACCAACCTTCGTTCTTGCTTATTAATTCAGTTTTGACTTGAACTATATTAAGTCCATTAATAAGCCCACAACATGTTATTCCTATGATTCATACATTAATCCTCCGTTATGGTATAATAACTTATTCTTTTAAATTTTTACAACCAAGTACCCCTTAACCCACAAACACAATGGAGAGAGAGAATAATTTCCCAAATATCAACCCCGAAGACCGAGATCAACACCAGATTGATACTCAGAAGATTATCCAACCCAACCAATGTCCTGTTCCCTTTTTATAATATAACTTATGTCACCTTCAATTGTAAATTCTTCCATATCTTTACATATTACCTAATTTACAATGAAGCACATCTTTCTTTATTACATAAGTTATCTCGTCTTATCTAATGTTTCTCATAACTTACTTTACTTCATAAGTTATAGTTTCCATCTTGGCATTAATTAAGATTCACTTAATCTTATCACTTCTTTAATAAATTCACTTAACCCCTACTCAATAAAATTGGTTTATAACACCGTTACAGATTTAATTTGGTTAAGTACCCCCAATTTATCAATTGTCCCAACACCTGGCTAATCTTGGTTAAGTGTTCTATCTCGTGTCATATTGACTAAGTGTCATTAATCAATTCAAGTTAACTTAACTCTCTAACCATACCCACATCTTGTTATGGTTAGTATGTCTTAATTCATTCATTATGACGAATGGTGTATGACCTCCCACATTAGACCGAACACTTTGTGGCTGTTGGATTTGCCGGGTGGCCCCGGGCAGTCTTACACCACAAACCGAGTCTAACCTCGTGTCACCACCGTTACGTCTACAATTCACGTCTTTGACCTCTCACATTAGACGTCCAATTGTGGCAACTGGATTTGCCGGGCGGTTCCGGGCAGTCTTATGCCACAATTGCATCTAACCTCGTGTCAAAGGCTCATTACATTGTATTCCACCCAAACCCCAATTTTCCATGTCATGAGTTTCAAATCCTACATATAATCATGTTTACCACTTTCTGCCTATTCCAACTTGTCATTAATTACACTAATTACATATTAATTAGTCAACTTCACATATTATCCAATTATAGGTCAATTTATCAATTTCATGTGATTCATATCCAAATATGCCCATCTCACATATACCCCAATAATCCAAAATATCCAATTTTCCATATTTCATATATTTCCAATATTCCCCATCGTTCCCACGTATTCGTATTCGTACGTATGTTTAGCCTAGGCTCGAAGGTAGCCTAGATCCAAAAATAAAAAGAAATAGGGGTAGGAAGAGAGAATTAAGTCACTGAAAATTGGAATGAAACAACATCATGAAATAAAGAGACACATAAACGGTCATAGAGGCATAATAAAAGGTTCAACATGAATAAACTGATAAAAGGCATGAACTTTTCATAGAAACGTAGGCATATGATGACATGAATCAAAAAGGTGAAAACTTGATGAGATTTAATTACAAACATAAACATGAACCCTTTTTACAACCTTTTCATATTACTTTAAAACCATATTATCTTGTGAAAATAACTGTACTCACCTTTCGTGGTTTAAGAAAAAGGATTAATGAATTGAAATTAATGCAGAAACATTGCGGTGATGTTGATTTATCTTCTTTGATTGATGTAGAAGCTCTAAACTTTAATTTGAGTTGTATAAGAACACTTGAGATTTGCTTTAGAGGCGGCAGCTATGTTTTAGGAGAGAGCTTGGCAGCATAACGGCGTCATAGATAATATTTGATGAATTAGGGTTAGGTTAATCACATATTTATAGGTGTAGGAAACTTATTTAGGCCCTTAGATTAACCCTAGAACTGACCATCAAAAAGCATCATAGGCCCACAACAGACCCACCCAGCCAACCAGTCGCACCCAAGCCCGACCAGTGGGGTCGATCCCCAGGTCGACCCTATGGTCGACCTGGTCTGGCCAGGTCGACTCCTAGGTCGACCCCCTGGTCGACCTGGGCTCTGGGTGGGAATTTTCCCGCCCAGCCTGCTTCTGGGTTTTGAATTCGAATTTCTAAACTTTTTTTTTATTCTGAAAATTCGTAAAACTTTTAGAGGTCATAACTTGGTCATACGGACTCCGATTTTCGAAAACTCGGACTCTATTCCAAGCAGAATTTCGAGACGAGCGCAATGGTGCAACCCATTTCCCATGATTCTAATTTTAAAAATTAATTATACTCTGATTCGCTACTATAGTGTTAACAGAAAATACAGGGTGTTACAAACACCTTCATGATCTTGATTTCATGGGCTACAAGATACAGCTTCTCCTTATCAACAACAACAAACAATGGAAAGTAGTCGTATCTCCAATACATGTTATTGCATATTTGGTACAATGATCCTATAGACATCCAGTGACAATATATCTTTGAATTGTTGAGGAAATAAGATAAAGCCAGAGGGATAATGATATGAATTCTAGTACAACTCTCTGATATTGTGTGGCTTGCATATCAATGAATAATAGGAGTGAAAGAGAGTGGATTTGCAAGAATAATAGGATAGTTTTCAATGGATTTTTGTTGAGAATAAATGGAGAAGGAGTAGAAGAAAATGTGAAATTATTGTGTAAAAATTCATTACTAAAGGCCTTTAAATAGTCTATGAAAGGATGTGTCTTCTGGTGAAAGAGTGGAAAGAAATAACTTCATAATTTAAATTTGAAAATCTGAAATTGTCGTTATATGTCTACATACCCAAAAAAATATGTCGACATACAAGTGTAAAGTGTTACAAAACGTGTTTCAGATTTTCAGCGTTTCAAATTACCTTATATTTGTTGATTCGATTGAGGTCAACGGTTGATTATCTTCAAGTATAATTGTTATGGGATCTTTAACAAGATATTCTAAGGTTCAACCAACTTCTTAACACTTCAAGCACCTTTGTTCTTCAGTATTCTTCTCTAATACACTTTGGTCTTCAACTGTTCTGATTATCTTTCGGAAACTCTGATTAAACTTCAAATATAATTCCTCTTTTGTACTCTTATATATTTATAAAAATATCTCCATAATATATCTAATGTAATTTCACAACTCAAAGATATGTTAATAGTAATGTTTATATGGTTGTCATCAAAATCAATACATAGGGTACCTAGGGTATTAACAGATAAGGTTTGTTTCTTAAGACTTATTTTTAAGAGCTAGAGGCTTATCTCCTCTATACCTTATCGATACCACTTCTTTACCTTGTCATCATGGATGTGGTCTATAAGGCTTGTTTCGTAAGCTTAATTTTGAGATCTTGAGGCTTATAGCATTTATACCTTGTCGACTTTGTCAATAAGGCCTATTTTCTAAACTTTTTTTTCTAAAGCCTGAGGCTTATCACCTCCATTTTTGTCGCCACCTACACGGTTGACAAGGCTTATTCTCAAAAATTGTTTCCAAAATAATTAAGACTTATTACCTCTATTCTTATCATTGTAGTAAAAACTATTTCTCTGGGTCCTGATCCAGTTGGGGGAAGTTGGGGAGACATTAAAAGAGATGCCAATGCACTCAAGCATGATTCAAAGGAAGAAAAGTGTTTGATTCTGAACAATACCGTGTCCGTAAAGCAACAGAAGACTTCCTTTGGAGATGTCATGTTCAATGGAAAAGATGAGGAAGGAGTAGTCACTCCAACTTAAGACCCTATAGTAGAAACGGTTGGGATAGTCCGTGCCACTGTAAAAAGGGTACTATCGATTGTGGCGCCTCAATAAATGTGATATTCAAAAACATTTTCGATAAAATGAAGCTTTCTATGTCTGTTATATTTGATAATCAATTTTGTTATAGATAACTGATTTTTGGGCATAATATTCTTATTTCAAAGAGTAAGATTTGAAAATTTGGTTCAACTAGTTAATTACCTTTGTCCAAGATGATACTGCATTTTATCTGATCCACATTACTTCTAAAATAAACATAAGGTTGTACTCCTTCTTTGAACTTTTCTGTTAAATGATAAATAACTTTAGGACTTGAAAATTAAACATGTGTTGGATAAAATAATTTAAGGCCATTGTCATCATCATTTCTTCTTAAGCCTCACTCACGTCATTGTAATAACCATCCCCCATAACAGTATGCTTGATTTCATTACTTTTATTTACTAAAATATATATATATATATCAACCTTGGGGTATCTCGAATAGATATTCTTTGAACTTTTTCTCTTTGGCAAGTACATCTTACATATTTGACTTATTGCTTAATTCTTCAGACGACGAGGGTAAAGATGAACCCAGAAACTCAAGCTAATCAACTAATCACTTTTCACTCCAAACTTTTCTCTTTCATTGGATACTTTACTTAAAATAGTATTAAGGTATGCGCTCGGTTTTAAAAAATAATTAGTTAATTGCACTAATAATTTCATAGATCTTTAGACAAATGAACATACGGTTGTTTAGTTCATACTGACATTTTTCATATTTCATGGCTGTATTTTTTATTTTTTTAGGTGCATGGAGTATTCATTATTACACTTAACCCTTACTTCATATAATATTTTTTTATTTTACTTTGTTTGTTCCAGATCACTTAGTAACAAATGGTATGCTCATCAAAACAAATACTTAGTGAAACAATCAAAATGGCAACAGAAAGCTCTCAATCGTGTGCAACCTTCGCAACTGGGTGTCCCTATCAAGCACGATTGAGTCTCGGATGATTGGTCGCAGCCACCGTCAGCTTCCATTGCAGGAGAATAAATTTAGTGTCGGCTGTGGTGAGAAATTCTTTAGAAATAGGATTTCATGGATTTAAATTTCTAGACGATGGGCTTGCTTTCTTAAGAGAACAATGGAAAATCATACGGGCTTGCACAATAGAGAGGACCATCATCGGTAGGCATCAAAAATAGGTAACAATAGTCATTTTGAGAAAACTTAGTTACCACTTTGCTGAATTGATGCATCTCACATCCTTTAGTTTATGGAATGTTGTACTATTAAGAAATTTAGGATTACAATCATGTCTACATGAGGTTGACTATGATTTGTACATTAATGAAAACAGGTCTAAAAATGTCTCTTATAAAGTTTCAATAATCAGTTTCTACTTTAATGCTTTTACTTCAACTTTGCATGCATTTGGCATTTTCTATAATTACAAATTTATTGCTTGCTATGGGGCATTGATTTCAATTTTTAACTTGAAATATAATTATGCAAATTTAAAATTTCAGTGTTCCATATATGGAGTAATGAAATTGAGTATGAAATAAATGGAGTAAGAAATTTAAGTTGGTATATGTAGAAACACTCCATGTAGGATGATTGATACAATTTTTCACACAACCTGATTTTATAGTTGTTTAGCCTTTTTTCGATCATATGATATATTGAATATTTGTTAAAACATTATATTCACACAAGTTGAGTTTGCATTATTCAAGCTATATTTATTTCATATTCAATTCTCATTAAACAACAGCCAAATGGTTTGTTTATAACTCTCCAATTAACATTCTAATATATTTTAATGAGTTACCCAGTTTCGATTTATCTCTTTCTTCATGTGATAAATAAAACCAAATAAGTATTTTATTTTTTAATATGATTTTCTTACTAAGCATGTGTGTTTTATTTCTTGAATGCAGAAAATTAGAAATCAATATTATATATTGTTTGTGATGGAGATATAAAAGATAATAGATCATCTGCACCTAAAATTATGAAGTCAATGAGTTATCCTAATTTCTTAAGCAACAGTTCAATCCTGACGTGAGGTAACAAATATCTATTCACTAGAGCAAACCAGTGCTACACACATAGGATAAGACTCCATTTTTTTTGTAATAAACAATGAAACGCTATTATTATGTATTTAGTTGTGAAACCAAATTTAAAATTGAAATAAATGAAAACTATCTGGATAATTTAAGTTCACAAAGAAAAGCATCTCTTTAAATCCTGCAACAAATAGTGAAACATCTCCTTGGCACAGGAAAAAAATAGAGAGTAGCAGGACACAACTGATTGTAAACAATGCTATTATAATAATATTAAGAGTATGTTTATACGGAAAATATTAATAAGTCAAACAAGATATGATGTCTAGATGCCAGAATTTAATCTTCCATTAGAAAACGTTTGATGACCCCCCTATGATTGTTTCAAAGAAATAACATGTTATATAGTGAACAATTTTTAAAACACATGAAACAAAGTTCAAGTATATTCAACATACTCATAGGCAATGTAGTCTAGGAATAAAGGTATTCTCGATATAAAATCGGTAAATGGTAGTAATACTTTGTACATAGTAGCAAAAAACAACAAAAAGGACGGTCTCATACATATTCAGTAAGAATATATTACCGATGCAGATATTGTGAAAATCTTGGTCTTTCCCCACAACGTCACATGCATAATCATTTATCAACTTTGAGCTTATATACATACACAATGACACCGTTGAAACTTTGAACAAAATACCAGCGCAAACTGACAATGTATGGACACACAGACATGCAACTTGAAACATTATCATAAAGCTGCCAATATATGAATAGACATACTGTTGTAGGTGAAAAATTAAAAACAGAGAGAAAATAAGGAGGAGGAAGAAAACAGAAAGGGAAGAAAGTGGTTTTTCATTTCATCCCTCTCCTGGTACATTGCATGTGATTTTATACACATCCATGTCATTGTGAACAAGGCAAATTTGTGCAACTACTCCATTCACAAGATGACACCTCACACATAAAAGACAACTTTTCTAATTAATTTGATTCCTAACTAGCTAATTACATGATTATATGCTTCTAATTTATTCAAGAGACTTCTAATATTGGAGTCTTCTTGGCTTGATGATTACTCTCTTAGGTCTTGCTTCTTTGTGCATGGTGGTTGAGTCCATACTTGCTGCTGAGCCTGTGTCAGGTGTAAGTTGTGCATCATTACTTCCCACTTGAAGAGGGACCTTGTCCTCAAGGTCAAAGTTTGGAAACTTTTGTGAGGTTGTTCTTTTAGTTCCCGTGTTGCTTCAAGTGGGCTAAGGCCTTGCCATTGAACGAGAAGTTGAGTAGTGGTTGGATTTGGATGCCCAAAGGCGAGTATTTTATGTGGTTCATAGAATGGTTGGCCATCAAGGGTTATGGAAGGTAGTGGTGTGGCTGGGGAAGCAGCATGGTTGGAGCAATACTTAAGCATGGAGACATGGAAAATCGGGTGTATTTTGGAGTTGGGTGGAAGTTGTAGTTTTTAGGCAAAGGGTCCAATTCTTTCAAGGATTTGGTAGGGGCCAAAGTATTTTTTGGTGAGTTTATGGAAGGTTTTGCTCAAGGAAAGTGGTATGGAAGAAGGCATACAAAAACCCAATCTCCAATGGAAAATTTCATGTCGGTTCGGTATTGATTAGCACGGTTTTTCATTCTTGTTTGTGCTTTGTTCAAATTTGTTTTGAGTTGTTGAAGTAGCTAGTGTCTATCGCTGAGCCAGTGATCAAGATCATGAAGGTTGGTAGAATGGGAAGTGTAGTCAAGAAGGACCGGAGGTGGTCGACCATATACCGCTTGAAAAGGAGACATGCCTATGGAAGAATGAGGGTTAGTGTTGTACCACCATTCGGCCCAAGGAAGAATATTACTCCACTTATTGGGTGTGTCACCAACCATTGCTCGAAGATAAGTTTCTAGGCATCGGTTTACAACTTCGGTTTGACCATCCATTCGTGGTTCGTATGCACTACTCGTTTTTAATTCCATGCCATGAAGACGAAAAAGCTCTTTCCAAAAATGGCTTATAAAGATTCAATCTCGATCGGAGATGATGGAGCGTGGGAAACCATGGAGACGGACATAGTCTTGGATAAATTGAGTGGCTAATTGGGGAGTGGAGAAGGTTGTGGGTAAGGCAATGAAGTGGGCATATTTGGATATAAACGGTCTCCTATAACCCAAATTGTGGTTTTTCCTACGGAAGGGGGAAGATGGGTGATGAAGTCCATGGAAATATCTCCCTAAATTCGTATCTGGATCGAAAGGGGTTGAAGTAGGCCTTTATGAGAAATATTTCCAGGTTTGGATTGTAGACATGTGGAGCAAGTAGCAACAAAATTTTTGACATCCAAATACATATTAGGCCAACAAAAATTTGCAGATAGTCCACCCGAGGTGGAGTATACGAGAGTGTCCACCACTATGGCAATTGTGGAAGCCAGCAATTGTTTTGGATCGAGGATTGTCAGTATTTGGCACAAAAATGCAATTCCCTTAAAGAAGCAACCCGTCTTGAAGCTGAATGTGGTGCTGGCCTTGGTGTTGCTGGCTGACGGTAATGAGTTGTTGGGCCTCGGTGTTGGTACTGGTGGTGTGGCGGATCGCTGCGAGGTAGTTGAAGGATGGGAAGGAGATAGCTACGAGTTGGGGTGGTGCTAGTTCCGGCATTGGCATGAGGGATGGTGGGAAAGCTAGGCACGGTGAAGTGGAATTGAAGGGTTGTTGTATTTTTGGAAGGATATGTGATGTGGAGACAATGATTTTAAGGGTATGGTTATGAATGGAAGGGGTACGAGGGATTCTGGATAAAGCATCAACTACCATATTGGTTGAACCAGGTTGATACTGGATTGTAAAGTCAATGCCCAATAGTTTTGTAAGCCATTGTTGTTGTTACGGAGTTGTATGGTTTGCGTCACGAGTTAGCGGAGGCTTTGATCATCAGTTAGGATGGTGAAAGGTCATCCGAGGAGGTAGTGGTGCCAACGTTTGACGGCGAAAGTGATGGCGTACATTTCTCGACTATAAGCGGAAGTTTTTTGGAGCGTTTTTGGTAGTATTTTCCTAAAAAAAAGGGATATGGTGTTTATTTTGGGATAAGACAACACCAACAGTGGAGTTTGAGGCATCAATATGGATAGTGAATGGTATGGTGAAGTTAGGCAAGGTGAGGATGGGAGTTGGGGTTACCACTTGTTTGAGATGGTTGAATGCAATGCTTGCTTCGGGGGTCCAATGGAAGGAATCTTTTTTGAGAAGGTTTGTAAGAAGATTGGCTATTGTGGCATAATGACGTATGATTTTCCGGTAGTATGCCATGAAGCCTAAAAATCCACGGAGTTCGTTGATGTTAGCTCGAATAGTCCATTCAATCATTGCTTAGATTTTCTTTGGATCAACTTTCACGCCATGGCCTGAAATTAAATTGCCGAAATATTCGATTTTGGTGAGCACAAAAGCGCATTTGGGTAGGTTAATGAAAAATTTGTGTTGGGCTAGGATTTGTAGGTGTTTTGTACGTGAGATACATGAGAAATCAATGATGGGCTATAAATGGGGATGTCGTCAAAAAAATACCAAAATGAATTGGCTAAGATGAGGTTGAAAAATTGTGTTCATGGTTGCTTGAAAGGTAGAAGGTGCATTAGTTAAGCCAAAAGGCATGACTATGAACTCATAGTGGACATCATGGGTACGAAAGGATGTTTTTGGAATATCGGGGGGATGTACACGGATTTGGAAGTAGCCACTTTCCAAGCCTAGTTTGGTGAAATAAGAGGCATCGTGGAGTTCGTCAAAATCTCATCAACGGTCGGAATAGGAAATCGGTCTTCAATGGTGATAATGATTAGGGCTCGATAATCGACGCAAAAGCGCTATGTGCCATCTTTCTTTTTAACTAAGAGGACCGGAGAAGAGAATGGACTAGTGGAAGGTCGAATGATTTGGGTATGGAGCATTTCACGGACTTGTCATTCTTTTTCGTTTTTTGGGAAGTGAGGATAGCGGTATGGCTTGATGTTGGTAGGAGGAGCATTTGGTTGGAGGTTAATGTGATGGTCGGTTATTGGTTGGTTTTGGAATGAAGGGTCGAATGTCATGTAGTTTGCTTTCTATTGATTTGGTTAAGTTGATGGCTGCGGAAAGAGTGGTGGGTTTAAGTAAGTGCAGTTCATTTCGGATTGGTCTATTTTGAGGCCAGAGATGAAACAATGGATGAGGGCATCTAGCGGGAGGGTGGTTATTCGGTTGCTAATGGTTTCAAAGTTTGACTGATACTCTTCTACAATTCCTGTTTGTCGCAGCTTGAATAAAGTTGCCTATGGATTAATGAAGGAGGATGGTCCAAATATTTGTTTTATTGCCTTGGTGAGAGTTTTCCATGATGAGAGTTATTGGTTCCAGTACATCCATTGGAACCATAATAAAGCCTGTCCAGCCATATAAAAGCTAGCAAGTTCGATCCGTTGCTTATCCGATGTGGAGTGGAAGGTAAAGAAACGCTCCGCTTGGAATATCCAAACCAACGGGTTTGATCAATCAAAATGGGTTAGTTCTCATTTAGTTGCTCGAATGGGAATCGGGCAAGGAAGTTTTGTTGTGAACAGTGGTGTTGTAAGGAGGAGGGGTGGCCGAGAAGGATTGGAACTGGGTGGGGTGGGGTTGTCAGGGTTTGTTTGGAGTTGTGTAGTGTTGAGTCTTAGTGTGAGGTCGTGGATCATTTGGGTGATGTTGTTCATGGAGGATTGGAGATCAGTAGTGGATGTTTGTTGATTAGCAAAATCAACTTGAATGGTGTCGAGGGTGGATGAGTGTTGGGTTGAGGCTTCAGGGAGTTGATTGATGGCTTCATCTAGGAGGCGGGTCATGGTGGAGGGAGATCAAAATGAAAGCACCAATGTTGCAGGTGGAAAATTAAAAATAGAGAGAAAAATGAGGAGGAGAAAGAAAACAGAAAGGGAAGAAAGTGATTTTTCATTTCATTCCTCCCTCGATACATTGCATGTTATTTTATACACATCCATGTCATTGTGAATCAGACAAATTTGTGTAAGTAATCCATTCACAAAATGACACCTCACACACAAAGGACAACTTTTCTAACTAAATTGATTCCTAGCTAGCTAATTACCTGATTATATGCTTCTGATTTATTCTACAGACTTCTAATCTTGGGATCTTCTTGGCTTGATGATTACTCTCTTAGGTCTTGCTTCTTTGTGAATGGTGGTTGAGTCCATACTTGCTGCTGAGCCGGTGTCAGGTGTAAGTTGTGCATCACAAACATGCCAACTTTTTCAGATTAACAAAGAGCAATTAACTACAACTTCATATACATAAATATAATTAGAAACTTGATTGGACACTTTAAGCGCTATATTTGCAAAATTGGTTTGAAATTACTTGATGACTTAGGAACATGGTTTTAAGCTCTAGCATGACAAAGATCCTGCAATATGATAGTTATATTATATCAGATCTCAAGACATAATAATTTAAACAAAAAAAATTGAACTTAATGATATTAATTTATTCTGACTGAAAAAATACATGCTTTTCAAGGTTGTGGTTTGGACAACCTTGTATAACACCTGTTTTAAGATGCAAACTATACTAAGGATCATGTGGACTATTAAGAAACTAATGCACTTTATTAACTTCGATTGTCTCACAAACATCATTAATTACTGCTTTTGATAACTATATTAATTACTTTTGCTTAAATGTGCAATAACATCCATATATCCAAATCAAGCAAGAGTTGTATATTTACATGTATGTGCACATTAATTCCAAGGCGTATCATCAAAATTAAAGCGTGAAAACAATTGAGTACATTATCTATTAGCATGGTATATGTGTCATAAAAACATAACTATAGTAGTAAAGTAATCCATTAAAGTACAATCTTTCCTTGGCAAATAAGTAAATGTGTTATGCTAATTATTGGAATCCAACTTTCTAAGTGTTCAAAATATATGCGGCCATAATTGTTACCTTAGGATCGGAAGTCAAATTTGGTTTGAATAACTTAGTGCCTATTATTTGAATTGATTTGGCCCAGTGTGACATGTCATTGTTAAACTAAGTCTTGTAAAGCCGTGTTATATTAGCGGTAATTGATGAACTTTTTAGAAAATGCAATAATAATAATACGTTATTTCCTGATTGCCAACCATCGTTGTCGTACAATGATATGAACTTCCTAGAAATTGCTTCCTAAAGTTCATTATATTTGTGCACAAAACTAAGTAGTTGATCACATCCCTTTAAGTTCTGTTGGTTGCAAATAAATATACAAATACGGTAATCCAGTATAACTTAAAAAAAAATTAGTACAGTAATCGGTAAGGGTTAGGTATAAATTGAATGATTCAAGCTAGGCATAAATATAACAGTATTTATTGACGGACTGGTTTTACTGATCAGGTTCACAGAGTAAATAATGAAAACTATCAATGAGAGTATGCTAGCATATCTAATACTTGTTTGTGAAGAATAAAAATACTTAATTTTTTTTAAAATTCCAGTTAAGGATATTGTTATAGACTATCCAGATTTCAAAGATCAAAAATAACATTATTCATAGCAGTAAACAATTAATTACTGCATTTTGAGAGATATTTGTAAACAGTAACCCATCAAAAAAGCTAAAATAGTTATGGAACCTCAGTTTAATCTGAATGTAAAATTTCACAATAACTGTTTATTACGATCATGTAGTTTAGAAAAACAATAACTTGCAAACAAATTTTCGTGTCTGACAGTCCTATGCATGTAGGACGTAGAAATTTCAATATCCTAAATATTGTAACTTTTATCACGTTGGACGAAAAACGGAATAATAAATATGCGTGTATTTGTATGAAATATAAAATAGGAATTGTTGTCGTCTGGAAAGAAAATGTAAAACGACTAGAAATAAATAGTGCTCAATTATTACAACTCACACCTCATATGAAGGCCCTCCACCATAAATTGGTTCTGTTGACTATACTTTTATGTTTTAAAGCACCGATAAGATCTTAGATTTTTTTTCCTTCTTTAATTCTGTAAATTAGATATAAGTAACTTTAATCGGGCAGAGAAATAAAAATAGTATGTATTATTAAGAATTCAACAACAGAATAAGTGCAACTACTTAGAGTAATAATATGGAAAGAGCACTGCTATGGGTATTTGATATAATCTAAAAAAGACGGCCGATTAATTGGCAAATGCAATCAAGGTCTGAAAAATGTAAACCGATAAAAGAACGAAAAAGAAAAGTCCTATTTTAACACTTTCCCATGGATGATTGGTAAATACTATAGTTTGGCTTTATTATAAAGCTAGATATATGAGTTAAGCATGTTCGAACTTCCATATTTAACTGAAACATAAAGCTTTCGCAAAGATAAGTTACTTGGGTACACAAATGTAGACTTTCAGAACTACGGATCTCAATTTCAACTTAAACACTTCACGGGAAACTCAAACATTATAAAACTACATTCATTAATATCCCAAAAATTGAACTGTATAAATCTATTTACAGTAAAAAGATGGAGTGAAAACTGAGGTTAGGGCCTTACCGTTGATGCAGTCCAAATCAAGTCCATCGTCATTCAAGAAGAATACCTCAAAATCGAAGGATATCAGTCAAAAGATTCTTTATATGATGATTATAAGCCATAAGTACCGAATGGCAAATAAGAGGGAATGGGATACTAATCAGGCCCATATGAAGTAGACATTCTAAGTTTAGATGCTATGAGATGGAGTGATTTCAGCTATATTATGGAAAGCAAAATTCAGTAAATAGGTCTTCAAACAATGTTGAATCATCTATTGCAACTAACATCAGTTAGCATCAATTAAGAAAACTAATTTTCATTTGTGCTTTGTATATATTTTTCTGAGGTAATTAATTTTTGTTAATAGCACTGAAAATAGTTCGGTTATTATAATGTTAGTCAAACTTGTCATAGAATTTCAAATTTTGGCATGTTTCAACAAATTAACCTTCAAATACATGCAGGTCTCAAATAGAAAACATATAAAGAAACAGATCATAGCAGTGCCTGTGCATATTCAAGTGCTTGTATTTCATTGAATATATAAGATGCAGTGACAAAGTAAATGGTCATTGTGAGGTGCTTTCTAAAAGTCTGCCAGCGCTTATTACTAAAATCTTAAAATTTACTTTAAGTTATAACCAGGTAATCAGCTTCCTTTTTTCTACATTATTCTTTTCCCTGATATCACATGGGACAACAAATTCATTGTGTACCCCAGTTTTTAGCTGATTATTTTAGATTGCATTTCAACTCTTCTATTTTCAACTTTTTTAACCGACTTTAGAAAATTATATTTTCACTGTTATGGCAAATCAAACATCATTATTAGTCAGTTTTTTAGAAACGGCGACGCCCTCAGCCAGACATAATTCTACATATTTGGAAATTGAAGATTGTAATCATGAAGTTAACATTTTGACAAATTAGCAAATAAAAGTTGTAAGATTCATTTACCTGTCGGAACTTACACTACAAGAAAAAAGATTGTTTGGGACATCATAGTACAGTCCTAAAACGCAAGATTCTGTCTCAAATTTACACTTAAGACGCCATTGAGATAAAAGATATTATCTCTAAAATAAGGTCCCAAAATAAAGAGAGACCACAGGTATGGGTCCCTAAATTATTAAAGACATACATTGGCAGTATCAAGTATGTCACAAATTTAAAGACATTTCAAACAATACAGCCGTCTCTAATATTGCATTTGGAACCTTCTGCGATGTCTCAAATCAATCTACAAATGAGCTATTTAACTGTTCCAATTCCTTACAGACGATGAAACAAGAAACAATATCAAATCTAAAATGTGAAAATTCACAACAAATTGTCAACATAAAATGGACAATAACAGAAATAATACATTCATCCAATGACAACAAAATCCATAATATCCAAATGAAATGAATGTCACAATATCAGAAGTACATAACATTAGACATAATTTTTGTAGATCTAATACATACAGCTTAGAAGAAACGCAGTTTGCATCTGATTCTAAAATAAGCACAAACTATCATGACAAGTAAATTATACAAAAGCAATGCAAAAGAAAAATATTGAAACTTAAGTCACAATGCATATGTACTCTTAATTTGCATGACCCGCTATCAAGTTGCAATAAGGACTTCATTGCAGTAAATTAAGTACTTGTATTGACACATTGTGCTTTGTAGACTCATCTTCTAACCTCAACGTGACTCGTCCTAAATGTTCAAATTCAACATACATTCATTTTCCTGGCACTAAGCACTTTCATGTCCTCGTCTCCTGAAAATAATGTTCAAAACAGAATTTAGACAATAAAGAGTAAGGTTATAATAACTGAAAAGTTACTTATTGTCTGCTATATAGAAAGGTAACACAAGGGTCTAAACATGCTATAGATTCCACCTGGTCAAAAAATGGTTTCTGTGACTATAGCAGGAATACTCCATTTTGAAGCTTTTGAAACTAGAAAAATGCCACTATCATTTGAATACCTAATTAAGAACATTAAGGCCTTTTTTCATTTCAGGCGTCCATATTCATTTTTCCTTTTTTAATCCATTTTTATTTATCGTTCACCCTTTTCATTTTCTGTAATACCATTTCCACTTGCCATCTTACTATCTCTCTTTTTGCCTTCTCAACGGTGATAATAACTAACAGCTAACCAGCTCAAATCAAAGATACAATTGAGTAAGTTGACATATATAAGAAAAAAAATGCAATTTTATTTGTAAAAGAAATGTTTCAAGCTAGCAGACTGCATATGAAATGATAGCAGAGCTCTTAAAATATTGTACATATTACATGATAAAACAGTGAATTATTTAGCCTTGTATTGAGAATATTGCATAAAAACAATTTAAAATTTTCATATCAATTTCCACGCACGATAGTCTTTAAGTTTAAGAAGCCACCTCCAATCTTTTCCCGTCAGTGTACAATAAAGAATGAAAATCAATTTAAAAGCATACCAATAAGAAATACTAATAAAAGGGGAAAATGATCAGATATAAAAAATCAGATGCTTTTTCCCGTGTTGTGTATCACGTAAGCGAAGTACACCACTTACTGTGTTTTATATGTTTATCATGCCATGGAACAAAACATGCTAATGACATGTCTTGCTTTGCATGTGCTACAACACATATTTAACGACGATGGTTGTGATGGAAATGTGTCCAGTAACATGACAATAACATAAATGAGAACACATTTTCTAAACAATTGCTGAATTTTTTTGTACATCTTTAACCGTCTAAATGTGAGAATAAAAATTTAGGACTCTTTATTTTATATATGAAATATATTTCTGAAGTTCCTTCAACGATTTGCACGTAATGCTAGTGGACTAAGATAATAGAAATATGCTTGGATTGAATATCGAATAATAACTAGTTTACATGTAAATATACAATCAACAAAATATTATGTATGTTAAAGCTTTAATGAAACCTCACAAGCATATTGATTTTTTTTTTTTTTTTTTGTCATAATGTTCCCATCTTGATACCAATGAGAAATTTAACAAATGGTCATGTCCAAACCTATTTCTATGACCAATATCATTATTGCTTTACCTTCTGAGTTGGAGGCTACGTGCGTTTGAAGTACAAAAAGTGAAAACAACTCTGAGACAACAATATCAAAAGGCCTTTTGTCTTTCGGACATGTAAGCACCCGAGAATGGGTAAAATATAGTGAAATTAAAGAAAAGTCATAAGAAAACAAGACAAGTGGACAATGTCCTCGAATAAAAAAGAAAGCAAAACTTGAATATTAACCTCATGGTTACGTATACCCTCAAAGATATTAACCATGTCCATATCCTACTCACTTTCCAAAACGACCTATACAAAAGGCAAAAAGAAGTTATATTTTTATTATGAAGCTTAGCTTTGTTTGTTGATGCTTGGGACCAATGTTGTACTACAGTTTTTTATTACTTCAATACATCCATACAATGGTGCCACGGTAATTTATTTTTAAAAAGAAATGTTTCAGAAATGAATCCATGTCTTTTTCCTACACTTGCTAGGGACAGTGTCTATAATCATTTCTCTAAAAGTTTCCAAGAACTTTCAAACATAAACCAAAACAATTTTTATCATAGGATTTATGTTGTATGCTTAAAGACACTCACGAACCATTAAGGACAGCGCATTACGAGTAGCAAGTTTTGTGCAAAAAAAAAGGAAAAGAAAAAAAGAAAAAAAGAAGAAGAAGAAGAAGAAGAACCCATGACGATGATGACTAAAAGGAGAGCATTTCCTGAAACCGCTATAGATAATAATTTTTGAAAGGAATAGCTTGAATTCTTGAAAGATCAATAATAAATATCATTAAAAAAATTACCTCAGCACGAATATATATCACATAATGCTTCTAGGATCACCACACAAATGGCAGGCTCAAGAGTCTTGCACAATTCAACTTTCTCTCTAAATGCCGACATTTAGACTATCAACTAAAAACAGAGTATTAATTTCTTAGTAGTATGGTATAAGAGAACTTACCCATATGCTGCAATAATTAGTATATCCTTATCTTCAACCTGCAACTAGAAGACAACTATGTTAGCCCCCGAAATTCGGAAGACCGGAAAAGATTGAAAGTGAAAAACATACCCAATACCACTAGTCTTCTCAACTTTCTCCATGAGATTGTATCCACGCTCCTAGGCCTACAGCTATATGTATGACAGGAGGGTTTACCTTTAAAATTAGAAAATTTTCCAGTATAGAGAATAATTTAATCAATCAGATATCATATTAACCATCGTTATGAAAGGAAATGAAAATTGTAAAAGGTATTATTAGGAGCACAACCAATACAGAAGTTGGGCTAAAAGTTTTTATACTGAAACAAATTATCTATTGGCTTCTGTATCCTAATGTAAAACATGGTAGATTTTAGTATGAATTAGCCCACAATCAGTTTTCTCCAATAATCAAATAAAATGGGGAAGTATTAGGGTAAACGATATGTTCAATTGTTAAATAATAGAAAAATGTATCAATTAATGTCGATTAAATCAAAATAATCATTGTAAATTAGATCGAATTCAGTAGTGGTACGTTAGTATGACTAGAACATCAAATTAGAAACTATGAATCAAATGGATTTACAAAAAAAAAAAAAAAAAAAAAAAAAAAAAATGGGGAAATTAACCTAGAATACCAATTCTGTTATGCATCTGCAGCTTCAGACTTGAAGAATCGAATATAGTTGTAAAGATCTAGGAAGACTAACCTTTTATTTCTTCCACACCATCTATTGTATCGCCTGTTTGCCATTAACGAGACCATTTTTTTCTGTTTTTTTTTTTTTTTTTTTTCGTTTCTATTCATTGTTTTAGTCGGCAGATAGGAGGAGAATCTCACGTGAAAAAAGAAAGAGAGAGAGAGAGAGACGTGAACGAGGAAATGGGCAATCAACCATGTTAAGACGCATCAGACACCACTAATTGGGTCTTTTACATCATATTTGAGACAAAATATTTTTATCTCTAACTGGTCCATGTATAGAGACAAAAAAACAAGAAGTCACAGATCTTTGTCTTAAATTTATCTTTTTGTTGTAGTGTTAGACATCCATTTTTTTATCATCATATATATTACAAGTCCCAATTATATCAAGCTTCATCGTAGGGTTAACATCATCAATTAAACAAAGTATAAACATGATTCAGGGTTATTAATAATTAGATAACATATAAAAATGTTAAAATATAAATATGGTTTATGTATTCATGAATTTGACAGGATACATACAAAAAATGGTGAAGTACTCCAAAAGAAGATGGGATGAGCTAAAATGTTTATCAAATGCATGCATGCTTTTTCTTTAAAGTAAAGTTTAAGTTTTGTCTTTAAATATTAGCATGCACTTAACATGAATTTTCAGGTTACGTAACACTTGCTACAGAACATTTGCAATGGCATTTTACAAGTGAATTATAAGTTTTCAAGCAAAAATCCTTGTATATTTATCCAAATAAACTATTTCCAGAAATAATTGAATATGATTTAAATTCTTGCACAAAATTACCAATTATATATGTGATATAAATAGCGAATACATGAGACTAAATATGAGTATTGATACTATCGAATGACATTACACACCAGCTGTTTTACATAGTAAGTGGTGACAAATTGAAAAGATTTAAGTTGCCTTATAAACCGTACTTTTTTCCAAATAGAGAAAAGAACCAGAATAATATTATTATAAATTAGATAGGAATAAAATAGCTTCCAACATATCACCTGCCTCAAAAAAGATATGCTATGATGATATTTCAATGGATTTATTAGATGCGTTTGTAAAGGAATTTACAAATTAATTGTATGTTTTACAGATTGGCTATGATATCATCTGCTTCAAAATAGATTGGCCATGATATTTCAATGGATTTATTAGATGCATTTGTAAAGGAATTTACAAGTGAACTGTATGTATTTCTAGCAAAATAATTTCTGTACATTTATGTAAATAAACTATTTCCAAAAATAACTGAATACGATTTAAAAAGAGAAAAAATCACTGATTATACATGTAATATAAATAGCGTAAATATGAAATATTGAGACAAAATTGAAAAGATAAGTTACCTTATAATTTATTTTTTGCCAAACATAGAAAGGAACCAATGTGATGTCATAAGAAATTGGATAGGAAATAAACTATTTGCAGAAAAAATGAATATGATTTAAAAATAGACCAAATTACTGATTATATATGTGATATAAATAGCGTAAATATGTAATATTGAGAGTAATTTGGAAAGATTAAGTTACCTTATAAATTGTATTTTTTTGGTCAAACTTAGAAAAGAACCAACCCAATATCATAATAAGTTGGACAGGGTCGGAAATAACATCTATCATTCACAAAATGAAATAATAGTAATAATAATACCAAATCTATGGAAAAAATAGTTATGTAATAAACAAATTGTTTCCTAGTGGATGAAGATCCTTAATTATTTGAATACAATTGAAAAGCAAGGCTATAAGAGAACCATGCAAACACAAAATTACAAGCATAATTTCATCTTGTACATACGTATATACCTAAAAAAACACATCGTAGTTTGAAAGAAAAGCAAAACTTACTGAAGTCATTTCACAATTATGGTAACAGTGGTTAAACTGACCCCACAAATCTTGACACCATAGACTAATCACAAACAAAATTTCAATCTGAACGAATATGCGTATCCAAGGTATCAAAATACCTTTAATCCATACAGAGATGAATTGGTAACAACCAACAAAGCTCACCAAATAGGACCTGACCAGAGTGGCAACCACAAAATTACTGGTTGTATAATTGGTAATTGGTAAAGGAAGGGTGCAGGAGCTCCAACAGTATGCTACCATCTTAATCATCTTCAAAGCAAAACAAAAACAAAAATGATGAGGTTACAAGGCGGCTGATAGTGGTTTGGTGATGCAGTGGATATAACCCAGGTGGCTTGTGTAGAAAACATATGAACTGCGAAAAAGGCCAAAGAATATCTAACGAATTAAATAATGAAGCAAAAAAAAAAAAACAGTCCATCTCGGATCAATATTACCAAATTTTACTATTGTTTCAATTTAAGCTCGGGAAGCAATTCCAAATTCATGCCAACATTATGCTTGTTCATGAGATATAACGTGCATTCTCGGTTCTCCCTCAAGTTTGAAAAAAAGAATTAATTTGAATGCTGGTTTGATTCACTATGGGTTTTGAAGAAGATGGGTCATGGGTTAACATATGATATTGTTAAATTTAAAGGAGCTAGATTGTATGTGAAAATGAAACTTCTTTCAGTGTCACTACACCAAAACAGATAATTCCCAATGAGTATAACTGTCGTAAACAATTTCAGCAACGCTTATTAGTGTTGCTATGGGGGCGTGGCAACTTATTTCCAATGCATATAAACGTTGGTAGATTTTCTCTTCCAACGCTTATAAACATTGGCATATTTTCACTCGCAACGCTTATAAGCGTTGGTAGTTTTTCTTTGCCAACGCTTATAAGCGTTGGTAGATTTTCTTTGCCAACGCTTGTAAGCATTGTAGATTTTCTTTACCAATGCTTACTAGCGTTGGTAGATTTTTGTTTGTAACGCTTATACATGTCACAATATTTTTGTTAACAATGCTTATACATGTTGCAAGATTGTCATTTACAACAAATATAAATATTAATAGTAAAAGAAGTATGTATTAGCAATTCTCATATTCTAACATTAATAGTCAGTTAATAACTAACATGATTATAATATAGACGATATTTAATATGAATTCAAAACAGATATTATTCTCAATTTAAAAAGTATGACTCAATGAATACCAAAAGACAACATTTATAACCAAGTAACGATATAGGATATCAGTTAAAAACAAACAAGTACAATACATAATTAAGTTGTTAAATTCAACACATAATTTTCAAGATCTTCTATTGCACCATTAGAACTACCATCCAATTTCCTTTTTTCTGCTGCCTCTAGAAGTGTCTGCATTCATCCATTGAAATTTTGAGTTTCTTGTTAAAAACATAAGTATTACGCTGATAGGCATGTAATAATGATAGTAAGTGAGAAACTGTGTAACGACCCAGGGATTTCCGGCCCGAAAATCAACATAAATACCTTTACCGTAACTCATGCCGACCCTCCAAGCATCGAAAACACTGGATAGTTATTAGAAAGAAATTAGAGGGTGAGATGAGAAAGAAAGAAATATTAGAATAGAAGAAGAAGAAGAAACAACACAACACAGAGTCTCACATCGTAGCGGAAAAAAATATAATACAAAAATAAATCTTTATTGAGAGCTTTAAAAATACTTACAATATCAGAGTACATCACACAATGGGACAGTTATAAAAATCTGTTCCCATATACAACACACAGCGGAATAGTAGCTCCATAATATCATACGTCTGAACATCTCCAGCTCGTCTCTGGACTTCACAGCATTCGATAACATGAACCTGTACACCCCGGGCAAACCCGAGCATTTACAAAACACCGGGTCAGTCTGGTGAACCAGAGTGAGATAAACTCGCACAGTATTAAGGGTAAATCACACAACTTGATTTTAAAGTTAAAATCCTTTCGAAAGAAAAGGATAATCGTAAGACCGAATCCACACATAAATACGGACGGTTTTTACCTTACGATAACCCAAAACAGTTTGAAACCAATATCTTTTCTGATATTATAATAATGTCTACATACAAGTAAATAACAATCTAGTGGAACGCTTACATCTCACGATCCACATATATAGTATACAATCAAAAACCACGGGCGCTTATTGGATATTGGATTCTGATTATGACAAGGTATGGGACCACCTGCCGATAGTGTATCTCTAGAGACGAATACACTGGGTTCAACAAGAACGTCTTGCAACCCGGCCCACACATGACCGACCACTCATTTCGCTTGAGTGTATCGAATGTATATCACCGACGGTTGGGATCAGCAACCGTCTCCCGAAAAGGGACAACATCGAAACATAGATTAAGGAAGCAAATAGGATTTTCTCTAGATAGGTGACTATACACCCTAATGGGAGCGACCCACATAGCCATGCTGCCTGCCCGATTTTTTTCATTTCCCGGTTGATGAGGCTTGAGGTTTAGATTAACTTTTGATCCTTTGGCCGTCATTCACTTTGAATGCCACATCGTCAGATCCGTCAGATATCACTAATTGACGTCCACAAAAATACTCTAGTCGGAAGCTGAGAGAACGGCAATTCTCCGCCAACAAATATAGCACGTTTGAAGGCATCAACAAACGTGATCCATTTGGAAATACTCTGTCAAACATCCGTCCATACAAGTCATCCAGGAACAGGATAAACCGAAGGTACCCTCCTACCGCATCCATACAGGAATCACCCCATGGATTAGTAGCGAGAAGTCCTTGCAACCCATAGATTCCAACCACGACAGAATCACAGCTTAACTCTACTTGCCAGGTAGAGAATTTTAGTGGTTCTTCCGTTTATGAAAATCCACGGTCTTCAATGCTCCATCTCGATCATCTTCTGATATCTTCACGTATTTGTTGGTTGGAATGGTTTTCGAATATAAATTCGATCCCGGTCTTCCCATACCAACAGTCGTATTGGACAGATTTGATAGTCGGTGATTTAACTATCAAAATATACAGTGTTTCAATCATGACACTCAAATGAGTTCACTGGTTCAGTATTCGGCATCCCTTGGCCTTTTAATTAATTTCCTTTATTTTGGACCTCCTATTCTCCAAATTTATACCAACGTTACATTATTATTTCGCTAATGGAAAAATTAATCATTACTAATTTCCCTTACGATTATCAACTAATACCATCTTCAGATAATTCTGATGTTATTCAAGTTGGGGTATTTTAATTACCTCTCAGACCTTGATCAATAACGTTTTTACCCTCAGATAAGTATAAGCTGTAATCAAAACCCAATATTCCATTCCAATCTTAAACAAGTTCCATTGTAAACTAGATTTGGTTAAACAACCCTATGACCCATTTCTTTATCCCAAATTTATTTATACCAATCTCCTTTCAGATCTATTCAATCATTTCCCACTTCGGAAATCTTATTTAAATTTTCCTTTTCTTACTTAATCCCTTTTTAAGTAATCATTGAGTCAAAATTAACGCTTTTCCCTTTTAAACCTCGTTTATAAACTCTGGTTTATCCTAAACCCTTTTGATCTAAATTTCCTCTAAATTAATTCAAATAATTAAGCATCCATCTTACTTACTCTCTCGTATTCGCTTCAACTTCTCTTTATAACTTCGTTATAAAAATTCAGGTTTTAAATACAAGAGCCACCATAAACTTTTTCACCATCTCTTTTATTTCATTTCACTTTGATTACTTTTGAAAAGTAATTTTCTAAATAATTTATCTCAATCATTAAACAATTCTAATTAGTCCTCACTTTAAATTAATTAAAAATATAATTAAATTAAATAATTCCATTAATTGTTTTCTTTACAAAAAAAAATATCAAAGTTTTAATCATTCAATTCATTTCCTATTCTTCTACTTGTAAATCTGATTAATGCCAACATTTACTTTATAAAATAAATTATTAACAAAGAAAAATCTTAAATAAATAAAATATTTATTTATTTCTCTTTAATAACTTTTATTCAAAATAATATATTTCGAAATCTATCTCTAGTTATAAAATAAATTTTATAACTTCATCTTTATCAATTCACCTGACGGTGAATCAATAATTATAAACCGATTTATCTTATAGGCCATACGCTGCCAAATACTCAACCAATATCGCCCATTGGTTTAAACAACACACAGGTTGAATTTCCAGTTCAAATCAATAATCTAATCGATCACCCAAACAGTACAGTTCATATTCGATAATATGAATTAAATAATATTTGAGGAATCCGGTTGGATTCCTCCAACCTGTTCTTCCCTGTATACAAAATGGTTATAACAAACCATATCATTCAGTTTTGTCTAACTGATAACAATAAATAACGGTCATTTAACAACAACCACAAGTAATGCAAACAATTCGACCATTTAAAACACGTTCATTTTATAAACGTGACCAACCAAGGTGAGTTACCTTTATTGGAACCAATCGTTAAAAATAACGATTTGGTATTTCACTGAAATTAAACACGGTTTAATTTCATCAGTTCAATCAACAAACAACTGTATAACTAGCAAATAAGCGACCATCAGCAAGCAGAGCACACAAAATAAAGAACCCAATTTATATAAAATATAAATGGGAAAACTGAGTGAGTTTAACTCACCTTGATCTGATTTTTCGTTGAACTGATTTGGTTATAGTTAAATTAAACAGTCGTTTAATTTCAACTGTAAATCCCAATCGTCTCCTGCACTGTCCAGATCAGTTCCAAAATGTTCCGGTCGTTCCCACGATCCCGACGCAACTTGCTTTGTTTCATTCTGTTCCAATAACAAAAAGTTATTCGAGTTTTAGTTTACTCTTAAAATTAATACTATTAATCTTATACTAAACTAATTACTATTAAATAAAATTAATCACCGTGTATTAACCTTACTTAACTAATTAAAACATTTACTTCCTTAGTATTAACCTTGTATTAAACCTTAGTGAATTTATTAAAACATTTAATTAACTAATACTTACGTTTTAGGATATACTTCTAATTACTTTTTAAAGTGTGAGCTACTTACATTTGGTTAATAACGTGACAGGCCGTCCTCCTTCAGAATGAATAGCCCAATCCAATTTCTTTTTATATTTGCTTTCAGTTCCCAGTTCCTGTCAGAAGTTAAAGCCCATCCTTTCTCTTTTATCTGTTCTTCTTTATTGTCCCCACGTCATCAGCCAATCCCATAGCCTCCTCCATTTGAAAGAGACTGAAGACACTTCCTCTCAAAACGCTGCGCCCCTCCTCACTTCCTCATGCACCTTTCTTCACGCAAGACTTACCACGAACCAACCTCCCGCATATAGTTTCCACGTCCAACCAATCCCCTCATGCCATTTATACGTCAAAGCCATTTCCACCGCACTTCACACGGACCATCCCCATGCGTTGCTTCCATCAGCCAACCGCACTTCCACACCCAACTTCACCGTGTTTTTAATACATGTTCCCACCTGCTACTTAATTTTCTACCCATGCCAATGTACACAGTAACCCATAACTCTCATCTACCTACTTTCCTTCATGCGACGAGGTGTAGCACTAACACCTTGCCACCGACCTTTCCACCCATGCTTTCTTCTACGTACGTTCACATCCAAGTCTCCAAAACTCCACGATCACCAAAGGACCTTCCCCACCTCACTTCTGATCCCTCTCCTACTCTCGCCCATAATAGAAACGCCACCTCATACTGAACCACTTCATCCCAGTCCATCCTTAAACACGAGCCCGACTAACCCTTGAGATCTGAACCCACGTATCATTTACTTCCGCATGGTACATACTTCTGTAACCCACCATGCGTCTTCTCCTCCCTTTATATTTTCCTTTCTTATTTTAATCCCGTACCCTCCCAGTTCGAAACCACGCACAGCTTCACGTTCAAAACATGCCTGATCCCATGCGACTGTGTCCACCAGCGAACAGACCTGCTTCCTTTTCTTTGATATTGCTTTTCATTATATCTTCTTGAAAAAGACGCTTGGGGTTTAAAATGGGAGAATAGTTTTTGGGTTTATACTTCGTTTGGGTTTGCAGAATAATGAAATGGCATGGGTATATATAGGCGTCGATGCCTTGGTGGCCACGGTTTAGGATTGGTAGGTCTGTGATTCTAGTTAGGAAGGCATGTGCGGCTTCATGAGTTATCACCTCACAATATAGGGTAGCTGCAGTTGAAATTGCTTTTCATTAGGCAAAGGAAAAGAAAGAATGCAGTAGACAGCTGAAAGGAAAAGAGAGAATAGGATAGGCCGCTACTATGTTCCTTCAATCAGAGTAGCATGTGGTAACTGTGCGAGAGGTTTGAAATCTGCAGTATGGTTTCACGTCCAGTGTACGAAGCTTTGAGGGGAAGTTTTACATTTGATTGGTTTAGATTGTGGTATAGGGTAGGCTAGCTGATAATAGAAAATATAGGGGGTATGTTATATATATATATATATACACATATATATATTTTAAATGAAGCTTCGTCGCCAAGTAACAAGTAAAACTGACCACATACGACTTCTGTTAACTGACGAAAAAGCTAATCTTGGTGTAAAAAGGTATTTCAGACCCAATGGGACAAGTTTCGTCGAAATCCGAGGTCGTATGAAAAATTTCCCTTTATAAAACCAGAAATGAACACGCGTTTAATTTTTCTATGGTCACTATATAAATCAAATCAACTTGAAATTTTTAAATCTTACAATAATTTGTTGATACGAACCCAACGGCACCAGTTTCGTCGCATTCTGAGACTGTTTCCCCAGTAGGCTATTTTTACCGCGTACCGCAATACCCTTTTTAACACCAAATTATCCGATCTCTAAAAATAACAAACTATATACCTATTCTGACTCTAATCAACGATACGAACTCAACGGGACTGGTTTCGTGGCCTAATTCGATCGTCTGCTCAAATTACACTCAAATATCTCTTTATTAATTTAATTACGCGTTATAGAAAATGAACGGGCGTTTATGGCTACCGTGGTCACATACAACATCGGTTTCCCACGCCATTCACCACCGTACAATAATTTAACGTTACGGTCCCAATGAAACTGATTTCGTCGAAATCCGAGATCGTTTGCAAAACGGCCATTTTAAAGGTCGATATTTAAATAACTATTTCCATAGCGGTTTTTTTTTCAAAATTTGATTTGGCCATAACTTACTATTTATAATACGGAATCTGGATTTTTCTCTTTCATATGAAAATTATCGTCAATACGGTTCCAACGTTTCTTGTTTCACAGAAATCCGATTTATATCGAATCCTGTATTCTCGGTTGAAGTTCAAAACTCGAATTTACGAGCTGCACACCATTTTAAAGCTCGATTTATAATTATATATATAACGTTCGAACTTTGTTTTAAATAACAAATTAAATATTAAATTCCATCGATATTCCAAATATAATATTTAAATTAAATATTTTACGGCCAAAAACACGGGTCATTACATTCTTCCCCCTTAAAATAATTTCGTCCTCGAAATTGCTAAGGTAAGAAAAAACGTTATAAACCCATTCATTTCCAAATCCAATTTATTTCAGATCAAAATCCAATTCGTTATCGTAAATAAATATTTTCAAAAATATCGAAAATTTTCTAACACTTTAAATTTCTGAAAAACTTCGCCAGCACCTCCTTTGTATGGCTCAATCGGTACAACTACAACTCGCCTTTCTAGGCCTCCTCCATTCCAAAAGAAAATCAAACAGCCAAACGGCTTGCCAAATAGGCTCATAAATCTCCAAACCCATATAAAAATAAACGTGTACCTTTTTGTCGGGCATATTCTTATATCCTCTCCATCTGCTACCCTGTCACCATATACAAATGCACTCCCAAACCAAATTCCAATTTTATCCTCAAAACTAAATCTTTCACACGTCCAAGCCAAATCCCCTCTTTAACTCAATTCCCATCCGTTATCAATTTCAATTCTTATTTACCAGTCCAATACCATTGCAGATTACAATTCAAAATCTGATTCTACTTGGTATATTATACCCCGATTCAATTTCCAGTTAATTGGTTTCAATTCAATTCATATTTGCTTTCCCAATATCTATTTAATTTTGCATTTGTTCAAACAATTTCTCTGGGAGTTTTTAAATAGTTCAGCTCTTTCAAAAATCAAATATTCCTTTTCAGGATTCCAAACAACTTGTTTTTTCAAAGCAATTCAAAACAAAGTCTTTGGTAGTAATCCGTCACTTAGAACTCGGAAATGAACACTGATGATGTGGCCAGCATCATCAGAGTTATTCCCCAGCTATCAAAGTGAGTTCAATACTATATAACTATTCAAAATCATATTTAAACACTTCCTTTTTAAAATTATTTCAAAATATCCATCTCAAGGTTTGTAAAATAATTTAAAACCTCCCAGGATTTTAAAATTCTCATATATTCAATTCAAATCCATTTGCAAACACTTTTCCCACTTTCAGGAATTTAAATTCCAATTCTGATTTTAATTTCAGATTTAATTTATCTGATTTTAAATTATACGAATTCTAATTGGTTATTTATATAACCATTTCAATTATAATCCACCAACACATCCAATATATTATAATATTTCTAATATATATATTTTTTCTTTATATCAAAATATAAGTTGGGTAAATTATTTCATTTACCCTCTTTCAAAACATACTGTGTCGGTTTATCGTACTTGAGTGTTTAGAAACCCCTATCGATACAGTGGATCGAACTGATCGACCAGAACTCAAACAACTCAAACAAATAAATCTTCACAATATAATTTTTTTTTATAAAATCTACAAGTACGTTCACTCGTATATATATACTCAACTCAATCTAGGGTATTACTAACCCCATCTCTATTGAGTCACGCCACAGAGCCAAGGTAATTACTTAACCTTCAGCTCTGATACCACTATAACGACACAGAGATTTCCGGCCCGAAAATCGACATAAATACCTTTACCGTAACTCATGCCGACCCTCCAAGCATCGAAAACACTGGATAGTTATTAGAAAGAAATTAGAGGGTGAGATGAGAAAGAAAGAAATATTAGAATAGAAGAAGAAGAAGAAACAACACAACACAGAGTCTCACATCGCAGCGGAACAAAATATAATATAGAAATAAATCTTTATTGAGAGCTTTAAAAATACTTACAATATCAGAGTACATCACACAATGGGACAGTTATAAAAATCTGTTCCCATATACAACACACAGCGGAATAGTAGCTCCATAATATCATATGTCTGAACATCTCCAGCTCGTCTCTGGACTTCACAGCATTCGATAACATGAACCTGTACACCCCGGGCTAACCCGAGCATTTACAAAACACCGGGTCAGTCTGGTGAACCAGAGTGAGATAAACTCGCACAGTATTAAGTGTAAATCACACAACTTGATTTTAAAGTTAAAATCTTTTCGAAAGAAAAGGATAATCGTAAGACCGAATCCACACATAAATACGGACGGTTTTTACCTTACGATAACCCAAAACAGTTTGAAGCCAATATCTTTTCTGATACTATAATAATGTCTACATACAAGTAAATAACAATTTAGTTGAACGCTTGCATCTCACGCTCCACATATATAGTATACAATCAAAAACCGCGGGCGCTTATTGGAGATTGGATTCCGATTATGATAAGGTATGGGACCACCTGCCGATAGTGTATCTCTAGAGACGAATACACTGGGTTCAACAAGAACGTCTTGCAACCCGGCCCACACATGACCGACCACTTATTTCGCTTGAGTGTATCGAATGTATATCACCGACGGTTGGGACCAGCAACCTTTTCCGAAAAGGGATAGCATCGAAACATAGATTAAGGAGGCAAATAGGATTTTCTCTAGATAGGTGACTATACACCCTAATGGGAGCGACCCACATAGCCATGCTGCCTGCCTGATTTTTGTCATTTCCCGGTTGATGAGGCTTGAGGTTTAGATTAACTTTTGATCCTCTGGCCGTCATTCACTTTGAATGCCACATCGTCAGATCCGTCAGATATCACTAATTGACGTCCACAAAAATACTCTAGCTGGAAGCTGAGAGAACGACAATTCTCCGCCAACAACTATAGCACGTTTGAAGGCATCAACGTACGTGATCCATTTGGAAATACTCTGTCAGACATCCGCCCATACAAGTCATCCAGGAACAGGATGAACCGATGGTACCCTCCTACCGCATCCATACAGGAATCACCCCATGCATTAATAGCGAGAAGACCTTGCAACCCGTAGATTCCAACCACGATAGAATCACAGCTTAACTCTACTTTCCAGGTAGAGAATTTGAGTGGTTCCTCCGTTTATGAAAATCCACGGTCTTCAATGCTCCATCTCGATCATCTTCTGATATCTTCACGTATTTGTTGGTTGGAATGGTTTTCGAATATAAATTCGATCCCGGTCTTCCCATACCAACAATCGTATTGGACAGATTTGATAGTCGGTGATTTAACTATCAAAATATACAGTGTTTCAATCATGACACTCAAATGAGTTCACTGGTTCAGTATTCGGCATCCCTTGGCCTTTTAATTAATTTCCTTTATTTTGGACCTCCTATTCTCCAAATTTATACCAACGTTACGTTACTATTTCGCTAGTGGAAAAATTAATCATTACTAATTTCCCTTACGATTATCAACTAATACCATCTTCAGATAATTCTGATGTTATTCAAGTTGGGGTATTTTAATTACCTCTCAGACCTTGATCAACAACGTTTTTACCCTCAGATAAGTATAAGCTGTAATCAAAACCCAATATTCCATTCCAATCTTAAACAAGTTCCATTATAAACTGGATTTGGTTATACAACCCTATGACCCATTTCTTTATCCCAAATTTATTTATACCAATCTCCTTTCAGATCTATTCAATCATTTCCCACTTCGGAAATCTTATTTAAATTTTCCTTTTCTTACTTAATCCCTTTTTAAGTAATCATTGAGTTAAAATTAACGCTTTTCCCTTTTAAACTTCGTTTATAAACTCTGGTTTATCCTAAACCCTTTTGATCTAAATTTCCTCTAACTTAATTCAAATAATTAAGCATCCATCTTACTTACTCTCTCGTATTCGCTTCAACTTCTCTTTATAACTTCGTTATAAAAATTCGGGTTTCAAATACAAGAGCCACCATAAACTTTTTCGCCATCTCTTTGATTTCATTTCACTTTGATTACTTTTGAAAAGTAATTTTCTAAATAATTTATCTCAATCATTAAACAATTCTAATTAGTCCTCACTTTAAATTAATTAAAAATATAATTAAATTAAATAATTCCATTAATTGTTTTCTTTACAAAACAATTATCAAAGTTTTAACCATTCAATTCATTTCTTATTCTTCTACTTGTAAATTTGTTTAATGTCAGCATTTACTTCATAAAATAAATTATTAACAAAGAAAAATCTTAAATAAATAAAATATTTATTTATTTCTCTTTAATAACTTTTATTAAAAATAATATATTTCGAAATCTATCTCTAGTTATAAAATAAATTTTATAACTTCATCTTTATCAATTCACCTGACGGTGAATCAATAATTATAAACCGATTTATCTTATAGGCCATATGCTGCCAAATACTCAACCAATATCACCCATTGGTTTAAACAACACACAGGTTGAATTTCCAGTTCAAATCAATAATCTAATCGATCACCCAAACAGCACAGTTCATATTTGATAATATGAATTAAATAATATATTTGAGGAATCCGGTTGAATTCCTCCAACCTGTTCTTCCCTGTATACAAAATGGTTATCACAAACCATATCATTCAGTTTTGTCTAACTGATAACAATAAATAACGGTCATTGAACAACAACCACAAGTAATGCAAACAATTCGACCATTTAAAACACGTTCATTTTATAAACGTGACCAACCAAGGTGAGTTACCTTTATTGGAACCAATCGTTAAAAATAACGATTTGGTATTTCACTGAAATTAAACACGGTTTAATTTCATCAGTTCAATCAACAAACAACTGTATAACTAGCAAATAAGCGACCATCAGCAAGCAGAGCACACAAAATAAAGAACCCAATTTATATAAAATATAAATGGGAAAACTGAGTGAGTTTAACTCACCTTGATCTGATTTTTCGTTGAACTGATTTGGTTACAGTTAAATTAAACAGTCGTTTAATTTCAACTGTAAATCCCAATCGTCTCCTGCACTGTCCAGATCAGTTTCAAAATGTTCCGCTCGTTCCCACGATCCCGACGCAACTTGCTTCATTTCATTCTGTTCCAATAACAAAAAGTTATTCGAGTTTTAGTTTACTCTTAAAATTAATACTATTAATCTTATATTAAACTAATTACTATTAAATAAAATTAATCACCGTGTATTAACCTTACTTAACTAATTAAAAAATTTACTTCCTTAGTATTAACCTTAATGAATTTATTAAAATGTTTAATTAACTAATACTTACGTTTTAGGATATACTTCTAATTACTTTTTAAAGTGTGAGCTACTTACATTTGGTTAATAACATGACAGGCCGTCCTCCTTCAGAATGAATAGCCCAATCCAATTTCTTTTTATATTTGCTTTCGGTTCCCAGTTCCCGTCAGAAGTTAAAGCCCACCCTTTCTCTTTTATTTGTTCTTCTTTATTGTCCCCACGTCATCAGCCAATCCCATAGCCTCCTCCATTTGAAAGAGACAGAAGACACTTCCTCTCAAAACGCTGCGCCCCTCCTCACTTCCTCATGCACCTTTCTTCACGCAAGACTTACCACGAACCAACCTCCCGCATATAGTTTCCACGTCCAACCAATCCCCTCATGCCATTTATACGTCAAAGCCATTTCCACCGCACTTCACACGGACAATCCCCATCCGTTGCTTCCATCAGCCAACCGCACTTCCACACCCAACTTCACCGTGTTTTTAATACATGTTCCCACCTGCTACTTAATTTTCTACCCATGCCAATGTACACAGTAACCCAAAACTCTCATCTACCTACTTTCCTTCATGCGATGAGGTGTAGCACTAACACCTTGCCACCGACCTTTCCACCCATGCTTTCTTCTACGTACGTTCACATCCAAGTCTCCAAAACTCCACGATCACCAAAGGACCTTCCCCACCTCACTTTTGATCCCTCTCCTACTCTCGCCCATAACAGAAACACCACCTCATACTGAACCACTTCATCCCAGTCCATCCTTAAACATGAGCCCGACTAACCCTTGAGATCTGAACCCACGTATCATTTACTTCCGCATGGTACATACTTCTGTAACCCACCATGCGTCTTCTCCTCCCTTCATATTTTCCTTTCTTATTTTAATCCTGTACCCTCCCAGTTCGAAACCACGCACAGCTTCACGTTCAAAACATGCCTAATCCCATGCGACTGTGTCCACCAGCGAACAGACCTGCTTCCTTTTCTTTGATATTGCTTTTCATTATGTCTTCTTGAAAAAGACGCTTGGGGTTTAAAATGGGAGAATAGTTTTTGGGTTTATACTTCGTTTGGGTTTGCAGAATAATGAAATGGCATGGGTATATATAGGCGTCGATGCCTTGGTGGCCACGGTTTAGGATTGGTAGGTCTGTGATTCTAGTTAGGAAGGCATGTGCGGCTTCATGAGTTATCACCTCACAATATAGGGTAGCTGCACTTGAAATTGCTTTTCATTAGGCAAAGGAAAAGAAAGAATAGGATAGGCAGCTACTATGTTCCTTCAATCAGAGTAGCATGTGGTAACTGTGCGGGAGGTTTGAAATCTGCAGTATGGTTTCTCGTCCAGTGTACGAAGCTCTGAGGGGAAGTTTTACATTTGATTGGTTTAGATTGTGGTATAGGGTAGGCTAGCTGATAATAGAAAATATATGCAACGACCCACATTCTACACATCGGGGGATCATAGAATATTTATTTCTTTCCCGTATGAAGTCGTATGGTCATGTAACTTTAGGAAACATCCATTAGAGTCAATTCCCATGCTTATGATTTTTGTCAATTTTTAAATGACCATTTTGCCCCTAGTTGGTACTGTTTTGGCCATAACTTTTGATTGGAAAGGAATTTTGACTTGAAACCACTTCCATTAGATTCGTTTGATGGTTTACCTTTCCGTAGAGTGGTCAAATGGCCAAACGGACTTACCATTTGGGAGATATGGCTGAAATAAGGTTTGGAGGATGAAAAACTGCTTAACCGGGCCAAATCGGGTGATTAGTGAGTAGGCCCATAACCCATTTCGGGATTAGGGTTATGGGAAGGCTGAAATGAGATAGAGCACCATTCCATTTCAGTTTTCTAGCCTCCACTTATCACCAAGGAACCCTAAAAATGGCCTCCAACCTCTAAATCACCTCCAAATCATCTTTTGGTCAAGGATTTGGCATAGCAACCTCTAATCAAGGAAGATCTACACCAAAGCAACATTGGAGCTGCTGTTTAGCATTGGGATTCACATCAAATCAGAGATTTATCTCAGATCTTAGTTTATTTGTGGCTAAGGTGAGTGATTTGCATAGTTTTACACTAATTATGGCTAGTTAAGGGTAATTTGTATTAATTAGCGATTTTAAGCATGATAAAATTCTGGAAAAATGTTCATAAATTCCTAAATGATGTTTTAGACATCTGATATGAATTTGGGTTAATTTGGTTAAGTTTTGCTAATCCTATCATTAGTTTCACCTAAACATGCTTAAGGGGAAAATATGGGGTTTTGGGTATGTTTGATCCATTTTAACCTATCATATTGATGTTTTGATGTTTGTGGTTGATTATGCATGTTGCTATGATTGTATGATATGCTTTGTGATTGATTTCAATAGTTAGAATGGTCGAAAACGTCGTCGAATGGCGTAAACACTTGCTGGAACCGTTTCAGAAAACAGTGCAGGTTTTGGATCGGATCGGATATGGGGCTCGGATCGGATATGTTGAACTGGGCAAGGGATTCGATCGGATCAGAACCTGACACTTGGGAAAATTGGCAAAAAGGAGGGCCACGCTAACTGAACTGGGATCGGATCAGATTAAGGAGGACGGATCGGAGCGGAAGCATGAAGATAGATCGGATAGGAGCATGTGAAGGATGAGGATCGGAGCGGAAGCACGAACTGGAGGGGGATGGCACCCGACCCGACCCGAGGAGAAATACTCGACCCGAACCGTACCAGAAGAGGACCCGACCCGAACCGATGGAGGATACCTGACCCGAACCGATGGAGGATACCCGACCCGAACCGATGGCTTGAGGAGGAACCCGACCCGACCCAGTATTGACCAATAACGCGAGATGCAAAGGTAGTCCAATATGGGAAGTTAGGGCTCAGGATCCAGTTGGGAACCGATGAGTTCACTTCATGGTTGGACTTTGCTGCGGGACGTGTGCTATGGAGTTGTCAACGTTCATAACTTCGATTCACCACTAAAAATGAATGATGGGCTACTTATCAGTGCAGTAGAGTCATTGCGACTCAAGGGGCAAGGTGATGGTTGCAAGACTACGTTATTAGTGCAGTAGAGTCATTATGACTTGAGGGGCAAGGTGATGCGTAGTAAGACTATGAGCCAGCACAGATGGGGTGAATAACTCCATGGGGCAAGTGGACATAGTAAAGATTGGTAAGACTATGAGCCAGCGCAGATGGGGTGAATAACTCCATGGGGCAAGTGGACATAGCAAAGGATTAGTGCCTACGTTATCAGTGCAGTGAAGCCATTTATGACTACATGGGGCAAAGTGATCGTAGCAAGGGTGGGTGATCGAAGTGGTGAATATCGTATGCTTTACGCACTGAGTGAGAGATGTGAGGATGGATGCTATGTTTGATTGTTTGCCATCACTATGACATGCACACCCTCCCCACCTCCGTATCTTTACACCGTTTGTTATGGCACCTTAGAGTGTTGTACAGTATGCAGTGCTAACTCTTTGGTTGCAGGTCCAGGTTCAGGTATGTTTTAGTCTACCTATTATTGTTCACTTTAGATGCTTATCGCTCATACTAGGCTTTATGTCTGACCCAGAGTTTTATGTCTCCTCTTATTACTCTGGGTGTTCACACGAGCAGACTAGAGACAGGTTAGCTGGGGATGCGCGAGTAGCTGATTCGGAGGGGGGCAGGAGGCTTCCACGCATGATATATATATATATATATACACATTCTCCCTGTGTCGTTGGTGGTCGCTACTTGGGCATTAGTAGTGTACCTCCTTTATCTTGCTTTTGCTTTGAGACAGTTTGAAAGTTGTAATAAGCTGTATTTTGGATTTCCGCTGCTATAATGTTTAGTTTTGGTTTTCAGCTTATGCACTGTCTCTCCTGTTTTATGTCAAGTATGTTATTATTATATTTTGTTCTATGCGCTGTGAGACATTCTACAGGTTCTTTGTTAGTTCATTTCCTTCTTCTTTTTCCTTCTGGCGACCCGTTCCGTGCTAACTGGACATGTGTACAGCGCACCTTTGGAGTAAATGTCGGTTGGTGCGGGGCGGGCCATCACAATATAGTGGGTATGTTATATATATATATATATATATATATATTAAATGAAGCTTCGTCACCAAGTAACAAGTAAAACTGACCACATACGACTTCTGTTAACAGATAAAAAAGCTAATCTTGGTGTAAAAAGGTATTCTGGACCCAATGGGAAAAGTTTCATCGAAATCCGAGGTTGTATGAAAAATTTTCCTTTATAAAACCAGAAATGAACACGCGTTTAATTTTTCTATGGTCACTAGACAAATCAAATCAACTTGAAACTTTCAAATCTTACAATAATTTGTTGATACGAACCCAACGGCACCAGTTTCGTCGCATTCTGAGACTGTTTCCCCTGTAGACTATTTTTACCGCGTACCGCAATACCATTTTTAACACCAAATTATCCGATCTCTAAAAATAACAAACTATATACCTATTCTGACTCTAATCAACGATACGAACTCAACGGGACTGGTTTCGTGGCCTAATTCGATCGTCTGCTCAAGTTACACTCAAATATCTCTTTATTAATATAATTACGCGTTATAGAAAATGAACGGGCGTTTATGGCTACCGTGGTCACATACGACATCGGTTTTCCACGCCATTCCCCACCGTACAATAATTTAACATTACGGTCCCAATGAAACTGATTTCGTCGAAATCCGAGATCGTTTGCAAAACGGCCATTTTAAAGGTCGATATTTAAATAACGATTTCCACAGCGTTTTTTTTCTTCAAAATTTGATTTGGCCATAACTTATTATTTATAATACGAAATCTGGATTTTTCTCTTTCATATGAAAATTATCGTCAATACGGTTCCAACGTTTCTTGTTTCATAGAAATCCGACTTATATCTAATCCTGTATTCTCAGTTGAAGTTCAAAACTCGAATTTACGAACTGCACGCCATTTTAAAGCTCGATTTATAATTATATATATATATATATATATATATATATATATATAACGTTCGAACTTCGTTTTAAATAACGAATTAAATATTAAATTCCATAGATATTCCAAATATAATATTTAAATTAAATAATGACGGCCAAAAACACGGGTCGTTACAAACTGAATCTATTAAAAAAGACTATGCCAATACTGAATACCAAAATGGCATCAATAACCTAATACAACAAAAGTATATAAGAAAAAAGAGAGTGCATAAATGAACATGATTGGAAAGATGAATATCACTCAGCTAAGGAATTAGATTTGGCAGAATGTTATTGAATTATTTGGCCTCTGATGATATCATAACAGAAAAATAGATGGCATTCGACAGAAGTTAACAGAAAAAAACTAAGCGTTGATGTGTTGGTAGAAACTTTCTATAAGATGTGATGTGTCGGTGTACAATTTCAATCGAGAAATCAAATCGACTAACAACTTTATTGGAGTTTACTTGTTGTGAAAAGATAAATTTTGAAATTTTGATGCTAATCTACAGTTCTGCAGTAACATGTTAAAACATATACCAATATTACCTGGTCGACATTAAAAACAGCATGATGTAAATTTTGCTAACGTTCAAGGAGTTGGTTAACAGTGTTCAAATGCACATTATCAACTCCAATTGGCTAACGATCAGGGATCCTAGACTGTTTATGTGACACCCCACCTCCATTAAGGTCACTCACAAAGGGAATGCCTTAACTTTGATTAAGCGTTGTTAGTGTATAGAACAGAAAAGTAAACCAGACACATAAATATATGGGTACTTGGAAAATTAAAAACAACTTTTATTGCAGCGGAGAAAAATAGTTTGGTTACATAATGTCAAAAAAATCAACTACAAAACCAAATACACTTATTATCCATCTTGACAAATAAGTTCTGAGTACATAAAAATTAAGACATAACCCCAACATAAAATAGCCATAAATAAAAGAAAGGTTGAACTTTACTTCAGCAATTCAAGCAACTTCCAAAAGAGAGAGATCAAGCGGTCCAAATCAAGCTCCGCTAGTACTAGTCCCACCCTGAGCACCTTGGGGGGGAGGAAGAAAAGAGGTGGAAACAAAGGGGGTCAGACATAAAGTCTGGTGAGTCCGATAACTTTAACAATATAATCATTAAAGTAACTAGGATAAGACATAAACTGGTAAATAAGGAAATGACTGTGAATAAATGGCAAGACCAAGCAAACAAAGGAAACAGGATGAACATAGATAACGTTAAATACGCTACTAATCACTACAAGATAATTACTACACTGCACCACACCAAACATTCTAAAAAGTTGATCCCACCTACATAACTTAATAATCATAATAGCCCTGTGTACCCCTAGCTGACTACATAGGTATCGCATGCCCCTATCTCCACTAGGTGTAACCACTAGCCCCATGTGATCGGCTCCCTAACTCGTAGATACCCGTGCTGGTCCCACAGTGGGGTGTATCATTCCCCAAAGTGGCAAGTCGATACAACTAAGGATGCACGGCTTATACCTACACGATGCAACAACGTCATACCTACCAGCCTGGGTCCACGCACGCACATGACCCCGTTGGACTTGTGTTGCCACCGTTAACCCGTTTTGACCTCTTATAGTCAGACCCAGTATGCGTGTTCCGTCCTCGACTTGGGTCGAGCCCACAAAGATACTTAATGGGTTACTGGTCTGAAAAGGCCCCCATGCTTGACTCAAGCTTTCCACCTATGCTTGGTCCCCTCTAGAAATTCCTACTTAACCCCTTCTTATTCATGTCCACTTACATGTTAAATTTGGTTAAGTATTACTATTCGTATTTCCACATGTCACCCACTTAACCCCCATGTCCCACCACATGTTTACTTTGGTTAAGTGTTACTTAATTTATTACTACCGCAACCCCGTAGGACCTCTCACATTAGGCCACCCTTTGTGGTTGCTGGATTTGCCGGGCGGGTCCGGGCAGTCTTACACCACAAACGAGCCTAACCTCTGGTCCATACAATTGTCACGCATTTAATTTGGGCCTATGACATCTCACATTGGACTACCATTTGTGGTTGCTGGATTTGCCGGGCGGGTCCGGGCAGTCTTACACCACAAATGAGCCCAACCTCGTGTCTAAGGCATTGATTATTATACAAAATCTTTTCACCCCAAATTTGGATTAATTATCCTTGTTCAACTTTGTCAGTAAATTCAAATTATATTTATGTCCATAATTATCACTTAAATTATGTCCATATATTGCAGATATACAAATTATACCAATTAATGTCTTAAATTATAATATGCCTTTTTAAGGCGACTACATGCCAATTCACAATTATGTATAAAATATTATCCCCTTTTCCCCACGTCGTTCGTTCGCTTAACATAAAATATATGTTAAATTCGCAAGTGGTCTTAACACATAAAAGAGAGGAAACAACACAATTTGCATAACACAGAAAATAGGCCAACATAGCTACTTACTTGCATAGGAAAAAGGGACATAATGAATCATGAACTTGCATAACTTATAGGTTGTCATGGATCTAAATATAAACCCAAACATAAAGGTGTGAACTTGCATGTATGAATATGAGTTTTCAACCAAAACTTGCATAGGCAATAGTCACAAACTTTTATAAACTTATGTATGTCATAGATCTAAACATAAAGGCGTGAACTTGCATATATGAATCCGATTATTTTCTAAACTTGCATATGAACAAACTAGCATATGATTCACATAACAAATAACATATAATTTACATCCCAACTTGCATATAAATGATGTCATAGAATAGGCATAGGTGATTGGGCATATGATAAGAATTCACAAGCTAGCATAAACAATATCACATTTTTCATTGATTCACAAACATAGTCTTATCACCTCAAATTACAACTTAACCTAATTAATTTATTAATTATCTTGTTAAGGAAATCGAACTCACAACTTAAAGGAAGTCTTGAATTCTGGGATCTGTATTCTGTAGTAGAATAAGCTCGCCTTTGATGAAGACAAATTCGTTATTGTTTGTTGAATTGAGTTGAGTTGATTAGCTTTACTTTTCTTCTAGTTGGCGGCGGCTACTCTAGGTTGCGGAGAGACAGCATGACGGCCATGGTTCTAATTTTGATTAGGTTTAGGGTTTGATTCTACATGTGTTTATATAGAGATTAGGATTAATTTAGGCCATCCGATCAACCTAGAAGCAACCTGAACCATTGAACCAGCCAACTCAGCCATAATGACTCAGCAGCAGCTCAGAATTGGGCTTGATCCAATTCTGCCCGAGGGGGTAGGTCGACCTGTAGGGGGAGGTCGATACTAGGGTCGACCCCCTGGTCGACCTGGCCTGGGGCGGGATTTTTCCCGCCCTGCCCAGTTCTGAGTCTGAATCGATTTTTGAATTTTATTTTGAATTTTCTGAAACTTCTGATCGCCATAACTTCTTCATAAGAAATCCAATTCACACAAACTCGGACTCTATCTCAACCAGGATTCCGAGACGAACACAATGGCGTAACCTGTTTCCCTTAATTCTCACATTAAAAATTAATTATTCTTTAATTAGTTACTTTAGTGTTAATAGAAATACGGGGTGTTACATTATCCCCTCCTTAAAAGATTTCGACCCCGAAATCTCCAAATCGAGAAGAATGTATATCCTAACATCCAATCATGCATCTACTCATCCATCAAACACATGCATCCATTGTCCTTAAAAGACTTCTAATGCTTTCATGTTTATATGCACCGTGTGTGTACATGTTCGTATCTAATGCAAAATCAGGCGGTCTACTGATTCAGTTGACTTCCTTAATGCGAATCATGATAGTGTCATGCATCCATTATGTATGCAAAATATCCCTAATGATACATATTATTTCTACATGCGTGCACAACCATTCATCTGAATGCATCATCCATATAATAACACAACCATTATACATCCAATAACCTAAATAAGCACACATATTCATATGCAATATGAAAGTGATTGAGCCGATCTAGTGCCTAATGTGTGTGTATATGCATCCACGAGCAACCACTAGCAAACACTTGCATCCACTAGCATCCATCAATCATAGCATGTTTCAAACACATGTTTACATCCACTGGTTTCTACCTAAGGATAAAGAATGTAACCTAGGAGATACACTACAAAGATAGATACAGGCTTGAATAAACTTAAGGAAAAAGAAATCAAAGATGTACCCACGAAAAGAAAAGGGTAGGCCGCGCGTATTTTGGCCTCAGTCTCCCAAGTCGCATCTTCCTCAGCGTCGCTCCATTGCACTTTAACAAGCTTGACTTCTCGGTTGCGTAGCTTTTTGACTTCCGTCCCCAAGATACGAGTTGGAACTCTCCTCACAGTCGCTTCTCGTTCCACTTCGACTTCCTCTAGTATGCTTGGCTCCACAACTTCTGCTGACTCATGTAAGCACTTTCATAACTGAGAGACATGGAAAACATTATGAACCCTAGCCAATCTTTCGGGCCGCTCTACTATGTAAGTCATCGTCCTAATCCTTTCAATGATAGGAAAGGGTCCTACAAATCGTGGTGCCAACTTTCGTACGGACCCAAAGCGAATGACATTCCTCAAAGGAGATACCTTAAGGAACATCTTGTCCCTAACCTCAAACTCAAGGTCGGTCCTTCTATTGTCTGCGTAGGATTTCTGTCTATCTTGGGCAGTCTTCATTCTTCTTCGTATCAAATTCACCTTCTCTGAAGTCTCTCTAATCATATCTGGTCTAAGTATAAGCTTATCTGTGAACTCCCACCAACAAGTTGGTGATCGACATGGCCTTCCATATAAGGCTTCGAAGGGTGCTATGCCTATCGTGGCTTTGTAGCTATTGTTGTACGCGAATTCCACCAAAGGGAGATGATCCTCCCAAGTTCCTCCAAAGTCAAGAACGCACAATCTCAAAAGATCTCCCAACACTCTGTTCACCCTTTCCATCTGACCATCGGTTTGAGGGTGATAGGCCGTGCTTAAACATAGCTCTGTGCCTACAACCTCTTGCAAACTCCTCCAAAACTCGCTCGTAAAGATAGGGTCTCAATCACTCACTATGTTGGAGGGTATCCCATGGAGTCGAACTATCTCCTTAAGATAAATAGATGCTAATGATGAGGCGGTCCTCCTACTCTTGACAGGTATAAAATGAGCGTTTTTCGTGAGCCTGTCCACTATTACCCAAATACCGGTATTGCCCCTTCTTGACCTAGGCAACCCATCAATAAAGTCCATCGAGATGCTATCCCATTTCCATTGCGGGGCCTCTAAAGGATGAAGTAGACCACCCGGCTTCTTCTGCTCTACCTTGACTTGCTAGCATATCATGCACTTCGAAACAAATTCGGCTACATCCCTCTTCATGCGATTCCAAAAGAAAACTCGTTTGATGTCCTTATACATCTTGTCTCCACCTAGGTGTATGGTCATCTTGGAATGGTGTGCCTCTTCGTGAACCATCTTCACCAAATCCCTTGCTTGTGGGACACATAACCTTTCATCCCGTCTCACCCAACCATTATCATCGATGGAGTATCTATTGAGGTGACTAGAAATCTCACCCCTAATTAGCTTATCTATCACATCAACTAGCTGAGGGTCTTCACGTTGCGCGGTTCCTATTGAGTCCAACAAAGTAGGCCGCACCTCTAGCATTGCCATCAAGCCAGTCACAAAATAAACTGAGGGTCTAAAATCAAAATTCGCTATGTACTCCAAACTTTGTCTTTCTACAAAGAGAGTACTTAAGGTCAGCTTCTTTCTACTCAAAGCGTCTGCTACTACATTGCCCTTGCCCGGAGTATAGGAGATCTCAAAATCATATGAGGCGAGAAACTCCATCCATCTTTGCTGCCTTAGATTAAGATCTTTCTGCGAGAAAAGGTACTTCAACGATTTATGGTTAGTATACAATTCAAATTTCTCAGCTAAGAGATAATGGCGCCAAGACTTAAGCGCAAAAACGATGGCTGTCAACTCTAGATAGTGGGTTGGGTAGTTTTTCTCATGCACTTTCAACTGCCTTCCACCATAAGCTACTACCTTCCCTTCTTGCATTAGGACAGCGCCTAGTCCTGTGCCACATGCATCTGTGTATACTGTAAACATCTTGCTCCCATCAGGCAATGTCAGAACTGGGGCTGTTGTCAGAGCCCTCTTCAAACGTTGGAAAGCGACTTTGCAATCCAAATCCCAAGTGAAAGTCAGGTTCTTCTTCGTCAACCTTGTAAGTGGAGATGAGATTTTCGCAAAGTCCTTCATGAATTTGCGATAAAAGCCTGCTAACCCTAGAAAGCTTCAGACTTCGGTTGCATTCTACGGAACCTTCCAATCTTGTACCGCAACTACTTTTGCGGGGTCCACAGCTAACCCTTCGTTGGACACCACATGTCCAAGAAATCTTACTTCTTCTCTCCAAAAGTGGCACTTGGAGAATTTAGCTTTCAACTGATGTGCACGGAGAGTATCAATGACTTCCCTTAAATGCAAAGCATGCTCTTCCTCATTCTTCGAGAAAATCAAAATATCGTCCACGAAGACCACCACAAACTTATTGAGGAATTCCCGGAACACCCTGCTCATCAAATCGACGAAATAAGCAGGTGCGTTTGTCAAGCCGAAAGGCATGACAAGCCATTCGAAGAAACCATCCGGGGTTCTAAACGCGGTCTTATCAATACTGTCTTTAGCCACTCTTAGCTGATGAAACCCGATAGCCAGATCTAATTGGGAGAAAACTGTGGTGCATACAAGCTGATCGAACAAATCGTCTATTCTTGGGAGTGGGTGCCTATTCTTCTTGGTCAGCTTGTTTAACTCCCTATAATCGACGCATAGGCGAAGTGAACCATCCGCTTTGGTTGCGAATACTACTGGAGCACCCCATTCTGAAATACTCCGCCTTATAAACCCCTTTTCAAGCAGCTCTTTAACTTGCTTACTGAGCTCTTTTCTCTCCCTTGGAGCCATGTGTCTAACGGGTAAAGCAACGAGTTTTGCGTTATCAACTAGGTATATGCGGAAGTCTATCTCCCGCTTCGGAGGCAAACCCTCTACTTCCTCAAAGACATCCGAATATTCACGGACCACTCTGACGGACTGTAAATTCTCAACCGACGCGTCAAGCGATTCTAGATAACTTAGCATGACAGAATTCATGGGATTACAAGAAATTTGGAGAGTATTACCAAAGCGAGTCATGAGTCTAACCTCTCTTTTTTCACAATCTAGGACGGCACCATTTCTGGATAACCAATCCATGCATAGAATCAACCCATAGCCCGTGAAGCCCAAAACATAAGCATCACATCTAAACCCAACGCTAAGTATAGAAATTTTCAAATCCAAACAAATCATCGACAAATAAGTTGAGCCCCCAATTGGATTTGAAACAACTAAGGGATCCTCTACTATACTGGTGTCTAGATGCAGTGATTCAACTAAGGCAGTAGATTTTAAAGAGTGCGATGCGCCCGAATCAAAGAGTGTGCGAACAGGATGATCAAATAGATAAACTAAACTTTCAACGGAAATAGTTCTACCTCTTTCTTGTAGCGGTGGGGCCATGAGAGCCTGAATTTGCCCTCTTGCCTGCCCTGGTGCTATGAGAGCCTGAACCTGCCCTCCAGAAGTAGACCCTGCCCTCTGTCCTTTCTTCGGGCAGTCCTTAATCAGATGACCTGCTTCGCCACAATGAAAACAGTCAGTCTTATTTTTCTTCCTACATTCTTTGCTCAAATGACCAGGTGTCCCACAGTTAAAGCATCTCTTCTTTCCCTTGCCATTATTGTTATTACCACCCTTCTTGTTTTGTTGTTGCTGTTGTGGTTTCTTTTGATCCCCTTTCTTCTCGGGTGCCTTATTAGCATTGGCGTCCTTCTCCTCTTCATGCATAAGCACCATGTCAACTAGTCTTTCAAAAGTGGCCCCCATAGGAATGTGGGTCATAGCCAACCCATGGAGCGACTCATTCAAACCCTTAACAAATCTCAGAGCCTTCTTCTCGGGGGTATTCACCAAGTCCAAGCCAAACCTCGCCAACTGATTGAACTTGTTGATGTACTCTTTCACTGACAGATTTCCTTTCTTCAATGCCAAAAACCTTTCCATGTATAGATTCTCTTCAGCCCTTGAGAGAAATTTAGCTTCGAACCTCAGTCTGAAATCAGCCCATGTCTCAACTGGACGCTCTCCATTAGTAACCTCCCGCCAAAACGAGGCCTCATCCTTTATTAACCAAGCATCCAATTGGATCTTTCTTCCATCTTCTACCTCAAAGATTCCAAACAATTCTTCTACCTCCTTAAGCCAATTTCGAGCTTCAACAAACGTCTCTGACCCGTGAAAAGATTTTCCGTCCATTGCCCGAAAGCTCTTGCATATCTTTACGAAAGTATCAACACGAGGAGGAGGAGGAGGAGGAGGAACGGGTGCAGCTAGGGGAGGGCAACGTCTGCTAGGCCCGGAGTGTTGGCCCTAGCCTCAAGGTACCGTCTGAACCAGCCAGGTACCGGCACACCCTCAGGAAGGTTAAGATCCCCAGACATACTGAAACGAAAAAGGAAAGACTCAGGGCAATGAATCAAAGGAAAGATATATGGCTCTTGGGGGTTATGTTTGTAATATAAGCTTTCCTCTTGAAAATATTCTCCTTAAAACATAGCTTTGAAAATATCCTTTATAAAAATGCTTTTGAAAAATAGTTTTTCAAAATGTCTTATCTGTTCTGGTAACCTTCGCCTCTGATACCACGTGTGACACCCCACCTCCATTAAGGTCACTCACAAAGGGAATGCCTTAACTTTGATTAAGCGTTGTTAGTGTATAGAACAAAAAAGTAAACAAGACAGATAAATATATGGGTACTTGGAAAATTAAAAACAACTTTTATTACAGCGGAGAAAAATAGTTTGGTTACATCATGTCAAAAAAACCAACTACAAAACCAAATACACTTATTATCCATCTTGACAAATAAGTTCTGAGTACATAAAGATAAAAGACATAACCCCAACATAAAATAGCCATAAATAAAAGAAAGGCTGAACTTTACTTCAGCAATCCAAGCAGCTTCCAAAAGAGAGAGAGAGAGAGAGAGAGAGATCAAGTGGCCCAAATCAAGCTCCGCTAGTACTAGTCCCACCCTGAGCACCTGGGGGGGAAAAGGAAGAAAAGAGGTGGAAACAAAGGGGATCTGACATAAAGTCTGACAAGTCCGATAACTTTAACAATATAATCATTAAAGTAACTAGGATAAGACATAAACTGATAAATAAGGAAATGACTGTGAATAAATGGCAAGACCAAGCAAACAAAGGAAACAGGATGAACATAGATAACGTTAAAGACGCTGCTAATCACTACAACATAATTACTACACTGCACCACACCAAACACTCTAAAAAGTTGATCCCACCTACAGAACTTAATAATCATAATAGCCCCGTGTACCCCTAGCTGACTACATAGGTGCCGCCTGCCCCTATCTCCACTAGGTGTACCCACTAACCCCATGTGATCGGCTCTCTAATTCGTAGATACCCGTGTTGATCCCATAGTGAGGTGTATCATTCCCCAAAGTGGCAACCCGATACAACTAAGGATGCACGACTTATACCTACACGATGCAACAACGTCTTATCTACCAGCCCGGGCCCACGCACGCATATGGCCCCATTGGACTTACGTTGCCACCGTTAACCCGTTTTGACCTCTTATAGTCACACCCAATATGCGTGTCCCGTCCTTGACTTGGGTCGAGCCCATAAAGATACTTAATGGGTTACTGGTCTGAAAAGGGCCCACAAAAATACTCAAGCTTTCCACCTATGCTTGGTCCCCTCTAGAAATTCCTACTTAACCCCTTCTTATTCATGTCCACTTACATGTTAAATTTGGTTAAGTATTACTATTCGTATTTCCACATGTCACCCACTTAATCCCCATGTCCCACCACATGTTTACTTTGGTTAAGTGTTACTTAATTTATTATTACCGCAACCCTGTAGGACTTCTCACATTAGGCCACCCTTTGTGCTTGCTGGATTTGCCGGACTGGTCCGGGCAGTCTTACACCACAAACGAGCCTAACCTCGTGTCCATACAATTGTCACGCATTTAATTTGGCCCTATGACATCTCACATTGGACTACCATTTGTGATTGCTGGATTTGCCGGGCGGGTCCGGGCAGTCTTACACCACAAATGAGCCCAACCTCGTGTCTAAGGCAGTGATTATTATACAAAATCTTTTCACCCCAAATTTGGATTAATTATCCCTGTTCAACTTTGTCAGTAAATTCCAATTATACCTATGTCCATAATTATCACTTAAATTATGTCCATATATTGCAGATATACAAATTATACCAACTAATGTCTTAAATTATAATATGCATTTTTAAGGCGATTACATGCCAGTTCACAATTATGTATAAAATATTATCCTCTTTTCCCCACGTCGTTCGTTTGCTTAAAATAAAATATATGTTAAATTCGCAAGTGGTCTTAACACATAAAAGAGAGGAAACAACACAATTTGCATAACACAGAAAATAGGCTAACATAGCTACTTACTTGCATAGGAAAAAAGGACATAATGAATCATGAACTTGCATAACTTATATGTTGTCATGGATCTAAATATAGACCCAAACATAAAGGTGTGAACTTGCATGTATGAATATGAGTTTTCAACCAAAACTTGCATAGGCAATAGTCACAAACTTTCATAAACTTATGTATGTCATAGATCTAAACATAAAGGCGTGAACTTGCATATATGAATCCAACTATTTTCTAAACTTGCATATGAACAAACTAGCATATGAATCACATAACAAATAGCATATAATTTACATCCCAACTTGCATATAAATGATGTCATAGAATAGGCATAGGTGATTGGGCATATGAAAAGAATTCACAAGTTAGCATAAACAATATCACATTTTTCATTGATTCACAAACATAGTCTTATCACCTCAAATTACAACTTAACCTAATTAATTTATTAATTATCTTGTTAAGGAAATCGAACTCACAACTTAAAGAAAATATTGAATTATGGGATCTGTATTCTATAGTTGAATAAGCTCGCCTTTGATGAAGACAAATTCGTTGTTTGTTGAATTGAGTTGAGTTGATTAGCTTTACTTTTCTTCTAGTTGGCGGCGGCTACTCTAGGTTGCGGAGAGACAGCATGAAGGTCATGGTTCTAATTTTGATTAGGTTTAGGGTTTGAGTCTACATGTATTTATATAGAGATTATGATTAATTTAGGCCATCCGATCAACTTAGAAGCAACCTAAACCACTGAACCAACCAACTCAGCCCTAATGACTCAGCAGCAGCTCAGAATTGGGCTTGATCCAATTCTGCCCGAGGGGGTAGGTCGACCCTCAGGTCGACCTGTAGGGGGGAGGTCGACATGTAGGGGGGAGGTCGATACTAGGGTCGACCCCCTGGTCGACCTGGCCTGGCGCGGGATTCTTCCCGCCCTGCCCAATTCTGAGTCTGAATCGATTTTTGAATCTTATTTTGAATTTTTTGAAACTTCTGATCGCCATAACTTCTTCATACGAAGTCCAATTCACACAAACTCGGACTCTATCTCAACCAGAATTCCGAAACGAACACAACGGCGTAACCCGTTTCCCTTAATTCTCACATTAAAAATTAATTATTCTTTAATTAGTTACTTTAGTATTAACAGAAATACAAGGTGTTACAGTTTATGTAAAGAGTTTTTCTTAGACAATTGAACCTGCATAAATAGATATATTTCATTTATTCAAAATTCAGAAGACAAATGAAATTGATTGTTCATTTAAGGTTTTAATAAAGATCCACTCACTGTTCTAACTCTTGAAGCATCAGATGCTTTCTTTACCTCCTTGATACGGTTTTCAAAATCAGCAGTTACCACTACTTTCAGCACACGTTTCACAAACCACTATCCCATCCTCTTTTTATATGTTTCTTCATCTTATTAATTCGCATGCAGCGAGGCAATCACCTATTAAATAGGCTGTATGTAATTCTTTTCCTCTCTGTTGTCTCCTCCTTCCATGATTTCTCTTTCATAATATATACTGATATAAATTTGTCCAATTTATCCAATCCTTGGTACTCATTTTCATCATGCAGATTTGATTTTCATTTAAATACAGAATAGACTTAGAAGGCAAGAATGCAGATTTGATTTTCATCATGCCATTATTACAATAATTGACTAGTTGCAGTCTAGTTTTTACAATAGAAACATAAAATACAGCTAAATGAAATCATCAGAGGATATCAGAAACTAGAGTGAAAAAATAGTAGCACTTCCTGCATATCTAATTGAAAATATAAACGAACGAACTAAATTAAAATTTTAAAGGCAAGCAGCATAGGTTTAAAAATGGAAACTGATGAGTAACATATGTACATCATTTTTTTTTGTTTTTTTGTATAGAAAGTTTGATGCCTTATGGTATAAATGTTTTGAGTAACGAAAAAAGATTAAAAATAATTAAACTAAGGTGCGACTATTGGCATCCCAAAAATCTCTTTCGGTCACCACAAAATATTGTTCGGTGGTGAACGGCCGAACGACCTTCACGTTCTTCGGCCGTTAACCACCGCCGAACAGTGCAAAAATTGGTATATTGCCGTTCGGATGTGAATGACCAAATGGATCTGGTGGCCGGCAGTGGAAACTGGAGTATCAATAGTAACACCCTTAAACTAAACTGGCTACCCAAGTAAATTTGAAACAGAATGAGAAGAAACAAATCGAAGTATTTTATAACAAAAAACAGCATGTACTGATAAACATACAACTTATCTCAAAAAATGAATGTCTTCTCATTGGCACATGCTCGAATTTGTACCTCTGAAGTCTGACGTGCAGTTGCAAACTTGGTCGTCGTAACAACACAATTACTTCATCATCGTTTCCTTCACATAGAACTCAAAGTGAAAGTGGAGATGTTGACCGCAGACTTAAATGCACAGAATCATACTTTCGGATCATATTTTTGCAATATTCTTCATCGTCATCCAACAAGTAGTAATATAAATTTTAAATGTGAGAAAAAGACTTTCATAAAACAAACTTTAGACAGAGAGAAGAAAGATCAAAGAGGAGAAAACAAACCTTAGCTGCAAGTGCAACTGCCCCCAGTCTAACTCTTCTAATAAGAACAAGCACTATCCATTGATGCATTGAATTAGATATCTCCAAAACAAATGTGAATTCCCATCCTTGCACTACTCAGCTAACTTCAGATACTCCTCAGATTGTTATTTGTCCGTGAACACCATTCCATGCAACTATCCCCTTATTCACATAATCAACAAGCTCTAACGATATCTAGCCCTTCACTGCTCTCTTTTTGGCAATCATGTTTCTCTTGACCACTTGAACACCAACACCACATCCCATGCACAATTATATCTACTGTAACTCCTCCAAATGACACACCATTTACCATCCAAATGACGCACAGCGATCTTATGGAGGCATCCCACCTGCATGGTGGGTGTGGGGGCATGGGGGGTGTTTACTGGACATAAAAAATTGAAACAAGTTAATAGACACGTTACTTTCAATAATTCAAAAAAAAAAAAAAAAAAAAAAAACCATTTGAAGCTCCTACACCTCTCATTAACACTTGAAACAAGTTTTAACACCTGCAGACAATGCATGCGCATTTATCACGCATTATTTTGCCAATCTAGCTCAAATCTTACCAGTAATTTGTTACCTAATATTGCTCCTTCCATATGCATGTGAATGATAAATGCATTAAAAGGCATTCATAGATAGGATATAAGTAAAACTTTGCAAACTCTGCTCAGCAAAGTATAATTAAATTTTTACATGTAATGGATGTCCATGTTATTCATTGTAGTTCTCTTATTCGGACAAAACGTTAATTTTGGTGAGTACAACATTACTGATTTTAATATTAAGGGGAAGTGATTATTGAACATAAATAAATTTCCTATTTCCAATGTGCTACCTGTATATAAATATCACCATTAACTGCTTCAACTGTATTAACTTTTGAATTTTCCCTGATTAAAAGGCCCAAGTATTTACTGGTACAATAATTAGGATTCCTATTGCCCCATATGGTCATGAAAGCAGCTTAAACAAATTATATTCTCACCCAAGTTCATGAAGCTCACAAATGCAGAAAAATATGGATTAAAAAATAAAAAATAAAACTAACGGATGAAAGAAGTGAGAAAAAATAGTAAAAGATTAGGCTGTGATGCTTAATCCTATAAAAAAAACATATCAAGTATATGCATGCATCATGCAAGAGATACATATAATTTATTCATTTTTATTTAATGGGTATGCTGTTACATGCTATTTGTGCATATAATTTTTGTTTCCCTTCATGTTTTCTTCGTTTCTAATATACAGTTTAGTACAACTTTAAAAAAGGTCGCTACTTACCATGTTTCATTATCTACATTCTTTATAACCTAGCTTATATCACAAACAATATGCATATTACTTCTTTTTTTAAAAAACCTGTATTTAAGCAGAAATGCAAAATCATATTTCCATTTACACAAGTTTTCCACCTACTCACATTTCTGCTTATTTATATTCTTACCACAACTCAAATGGAGATACACACACACACACACACACACACACACACACACACACACATTCACTTTGACCTATTAACTCTTCATAATATATCCTTAATTATATTTTTCATAGTGAATTAATAATTTAACATACCATAATTCTGTACAAAATTCACATACCTTATTTGTCACATTGTAACGTCATTCCATGACAAACATTTACATATTATTATAACTAATGCTATATTAACTCGTGTCACATTAATTCATACTATATCACTTGCATTTGGAAAAAGACAATGTGCTATTTTACCTTTTTAAGTATTATTTTCTAACTATTTTATATTTCGGCAAAAGGATTACGATAATTGCCCTAATGTTGCTATTATATTCCGCTTCATTTTAGTTTTCCTTCCAATTTTGTCATCTACAATAATTTCTTTAGCAATTCTACTACTATGTTCCTCACTAAAAATAACATCTCCTGTACATGATGAATAAACCATACAATTAGTTATTACACTATCTTTACAAAGGTGGGTTATACATTAGAGATAAACAAATAACATAGTCACCATCATCATAGATTTTATGTTAGCATTATAAAGATTTATGTTACAATTATAAAGAATTTATTACCATAACATAGTCACCATCGTCATAAAAGCAACAAAAAAACTAACGTAACAATTGCAGATTTCGTACAGTCTTCTATCTTTGATAAACTTTCATACAATCATCTAAACTTTCATGCAGTCCTCTGTCCATTTAATAGGAAATAAAAAATACAAACTTTCAGTAAAACTTAACCATTAAATATACATTTCATACAATAATTACTGTATATTACAGATAGTAAATGAGTTACCATAATAACAAAGTAAATGATTCACTTAAGAGCTTCATAATCAAATAAGTCACATTTATGGCACATGTAACATACTATAAGATGTGAAGTAAAATATTTAAGAAATATTTAATTTTGTTTAGATGTTAGCATACTCTGACCCATCATTTACGATTCATACTTTAACCTATCAAAATGAAAAGTTACTTAATCAGTTTCTTGTTTCCTAGATTCAGTCTTAATTTTGCTTTGCCACATTACCAGGTTACATCGGCTTTTGATTTTTATATATTTTTAGCATACACACACAAACACAACATTCTAAAAGGCGCTAAAACAGCTGCAACAGATATTTTCATGCCTTCTTATGAAGTAACTTCCCAATATTATTTACTATCCCTACTTTTTAATCCAAACAGACAAAATTGCTCATTTTTGTAAACTCTGGTTGTATATTGCTCTCAAAAGACTGGGCAAAAATCCAACTCTATGCGAGAACCAATGCTTCCAGTTGAATTGGTTTTGTTTACTGTTTTATTTTTTATCTTTTAAAAAAAATCAATTTTTTAGCATTAAATCCAAAGCTTAAAGTATAAAACAGTCAATGAAGAACACATATTTCCAAAGCAGAACCTTTTAGTGTTTATCAAGAAAATTAGGCGCTAACTTGATTGTTTGATATGATAAAAAGGTGTAACACTCACATCATAGTAGTCAAGTCCCCAAATGCAGAAATTGAAGTAAGTCAACCTTACAAATCCCTCACCTGAAGCCAAATCCAAGAGCGAAAATCATGATTCCTTGAGCCCTAAATCAAGTAGTAGCCTGACGTCGATTCACGCAAATATGAAGTCAAAGTCGAGAACCTGATTCTCTGACACCAAAGTTGATTGCGATTTCAATTAGAAGTCGAGGGGTCTGAAGTTGAAGTCCCCAAATTTGCGAAGCCGTAGTCGAGGAGTTTAAGCCGAAGTTGGTTGCCCCAAATTCCAGGTCGATCGGAAATGGATTGGGAGAGGGATTAGAAATCGATCGCAAATCGGTTTATTCTTCAAGAAGCGGCCACTGAAATAAAAAGCGTTGAGAAAGGTATGGAGAGGAGGACTAGGGTTGTTGGCCAAAAACCAAGAGTGAGTTTACGTTTTTGCCCACCTTGATTTCACTTTGATGAGGCCTAGAAACGGAAATAAGCGTTAGCAATAATAAAATGATTATTATGCATTTTTTGGTAACACATTTTGAACATAGCAACACTTATTATCGTGACTAGCCTACAACACAAATAAGCGCTGGTAATTGAAAAAAAATAAGGGTTACCAAATGACCATTATGGTGTAGTGTGTGTTATTGAAAAGTGTTTTACTTATGATAGAAAACTACACTATCACCATGTAAACATTTAGTAATTAGCATGCATAGTTTTATTTATAGTCAATGTCTGATGTTTATCATACCCCATTCTAACAAATCCCAACTTTGTTGAAATAAAAATCAGGAACAAACTAAGTAGATTAATCGACACAAAGCCATGCCATAGGTGGACACAATCTGAAACGGTGTTGCTGCTCTAACAAAAGAGTAAAAGAAACATTATTAACAATAAAGGAGCAGTAGTTAAGTACTTTCCATAATACACTCTGAAATCTCCTCAATATCTTCAAAATCTTTAAATATAAAACAGAACCATAGGTCTACCAATGGATATTCAACTTTGCGGACCTTACTACATGGATAAGTTGACTACACTGGATTAATCAAGTAATTTATATCAAGACTTAATTGATATATGGAGGGAATGAAAGACTATAGTTGACACAGATTATTCATTTATAACACTATTGTTGGATAAAACTAAAATTAAATAATAACAGGAGTACATTGTAATAATAACTCACTCATGATATAAATATTTGTTAGTTAAGTGAATATTTCATAATTTATTCGTATTGGGGGAATCATCAAATATATTGTTATAATTAATGCATACGATAGGTACTTTAAATCTATGTGTTCGGACTAATTGATACGATGACAGTTTGAACAAAATATCAAAAAACCAACACCAATGAAATGATGTAATAAAAGGCTATTCAAAAAAATTATAATGGTGCATAGGTAATACTTGATTAATTTACAGTGAGAAGCAGGTAGTGGAAAGAATAGAGAAGAACGATAAAGAAAGATACAACGAAATTCTAAATTCATATCATCGAAATGTGGTTGGAATCAACTTACTTGATGTCATAATTATATACAAGCTCGAAATGAGGATCTCTCTTATTCCCAAAAAAAAAAGATTGGTATCCCTGTACAGTGGGAAAAAAATTTCTTTACTAATATATAGTTAGCTACATACAGCCAAAGAGCACACAGGTGGTATCTTGGATCAATTTGGCATATGTAGATTTAATTTCTCAAGGAACTAATATAGTGTTGGCTCCACGTTATTGATTGCATTCCATCAAACAAAATTGTTTACCATATTACTATATGCCAAGCAATTTTAAAACAATCATATATAAAGTTAAAAAAAATGTTTGAAGTTGTCATTTAAACAACTAAACATTTCAGATGGATAAATAATCACTCATACCACGTTTTAAATAGTATGTCATCAATAATGCATCTTTTCGAATTGAAAGAAATATAAACTGATAAAAACAAAACAGAAAAGTGAACACCCGCTAGATTGGTAGATTAAGGTACTTAACCATCCAAGTCGACAAATTTTAATAAATGAGAACCGAATATAGAATGATTATGTAGACGTATCATATGGTAGAAATGACAACCATTAGAAACGACATGAGAGTGATAAACATTTCAGTATGTGGAATCATCATAATCATTTTCCTAGTAAGCAATCTATTAAGAGTCAACTCAATAATCAAATAGAAGAAAATTTACATTTAAAGTGCTATGTTTCACATATGATCTAGAAAGAAATTACCTCTTTCGCTTCAACCTTCATAACAATTCAACTTCAGTTTTGTCCACCCTGAACAAAACAATCTTTGACCAGTAAACCACAAATAAATAAGGAATAAAGCATATATCGCATACAAATGAATGCAAGTTAAATAAACTTTGATCCAGTTTCATTCAACGTAAAAATAGCGAAAATTTACCTACTCACTTACAATTAGGCTAATTTAAGCACCAAACCCCTGAAAAACTGATAATTTTGTAATATCAAGACTCACAAAGTACTTCCTCGTTTATCTTCTCTTTCAATCACCTCCGCTGACGCTATTCAGAGGAGAACTATTGTTTCTTTGGAAGTGGAACAGCCAATGACCCAATGTAAAGCCATTAATTTAGTCTCCTTATTTTCTATTGGAATTTGGAGACCTATAAAATTAGGGGTGGTGAAAAGCCCTAGTTTGACTTTGCTCGTGATGGTACTGTGGGATGAATATTGGGTACTTTGCACAGCGGACCCGATAGGAAGCATAGCAAAATTGGACATTAGGGTTAAGAAAAGACATAGGGGAAGAAGGACGAAGGAAAAGAGGACTACCGGAGCAGGACTAAAATGTAGGGCTAAGATTAAAAGCAGAAGAAAATGGACGGACAGAAAACAAATTTTTTGAGCAGCGACAGTTCAATTCTGCAATCTACGTGGACACCTTCAGCGCTACCGAAGCTTCACCCAGTAATAATAATATAGTATAGATTACTCAACTGCCTTAATTCAGCAATGTAAATTAAGATACAGTAACAAATATAGTAAAATATAGTAAATGTTGATTACTAATTCGAACTTCAGTTTGTTAATATATATATATATATATATATATATATATATATATATATATATATATATATATATATATATAAGTTAGCTAGATCGTAATCCATATTTGAACTAAAATATGCTACTACATCATATGCTTTCTTATCACATAATTTAGTATATGTACATAATCTTGAATTCTTGATCAATCAGTTTCCAAAGCCAGGTCTTATAAATGATTTTTTTTTTTTTTTTGGTAGCATAAAACTGCATTTATAAGAGGATGTACAATATCTGATAAACATAATAACTAGGTGCTACCATTGGTGTAATCAACACGTTGCAGCTTAACTAGATTTGTTACAAACATTTTTGTTTTTGTTTTTAATGTAAGCATTTGTAATTCCAGTTTACATTTTAGCAGCAAATGATTTGCCACATCCACATGTTTGGGTAGCGTTTGGGTTATTGAATGAAAAGCCTCCAGCAATGCGAGCGTCGCTATAATCCAATTGCCATGGCTTATAGAAAAAGGAGGCTCTTTGGATCACAAACTGAAGCTGTGGAGGTGGCGCAATGAAGAATAATAGATTTCCGGCAACTAAGTCGAAGAGACATCGGTGACGTAAAGGAAATGGTCAAAGGGAATTGGATCTTAAGATTTAGCTTTAGGTTCTTATCTGAATCGAAGAAAGAGGTCAGTCTTCCAGAGGTTGATATTTTAGGCATCAAAGAGGAGAGCAGCCATATCAAAATCAAGCTTTTTAGTCATGTTTTCTTTCTTTGATACTAAAAAACAGTGGAAGAAAACGTTAGTAATTTGTGGACATGCATATGATATACTTATATATGCACTTGACATATATAATATTTGCTGCTCGATACAATTATAACTTTAATCTACTGGTTTTAGCAGGTATAGTAACAAAAATACTATGTTATCAATGCAAATATCATATGCATATACTTATATATGTTTGGTTTTGCTATCAGGTACTAACCACATGTTATTCTAAGATTTAATGCCTTAGATGGAGAAGGCTTTCTTTGTTGTACATGAACATCAGTTTTTTTGTTACCAATGCAAAATAAATAAATAACAAAATAAAAATAATATTGCTGATTGCTAAACAATTTATGAAGAATTGGTTAATCTTTAATGGGTTGTGCATGAACATCATGTGTCAGCATTAAAGGAAGAATATGAGAAGTTGGAGACTTAACACTGTCAAAGTGGTAAATATTTAAAATTTAACATCTGTTTCCAGAATTAGCAATGTCTGTACAAAAACCATCTAATTAGCCTATTCCTTCAAATTGAGCATAATTTTATCATAATTACTTATGAAGGACAACATCTCTATTTGCTAAAAAAAAGTGCTTTTGATTTCCATGCACAAGAGGAATATATAAAATAAGTACTGCTTACTATATTTCCTACTCTTTATTCTTTAATCTTCATATGGTAGAGGGAATTATGACCATTTTTGTCATTCACTTTTATCGCGTTTTAATTAACACATCCTTTCTAGCTTCTCTCCTCCTCTTTTAAATTAACTTCCTGCACGGTTAATTCAACAACTTAGCACAGGAAATAAGATAACCGAGAATCTCAGCCTGATAAAGAAGAGACATCCAGAACCACATACCACATAACAGTGAAAATCAGTAAGGAAACATTATAAAACATTCTAACTTTAGTAGTACACAACTGTAATACAAAGCAATGGCTATGCAAGGTATAATTATCAACAAGGTAGCAGTAAGATATTTCAAACGGTGGAATATAGCAGTATGGAAATGGAGAACACTGAAAGCGTGAATATATGTTGACATGAAAGTTGAGACTGTTTGTAAGGAAGCGTAGTCCGAATTGTAGGCAATTAACATTAAAAGAAAACGTGAAGGATTAGCTATAACATAACTGAATGGAAACAAGGAATAGTATAATTTACCTCAGTTGAAAGAACGTCCTTCTATAAGTAACTCTCCTTGCAAAACCAGCCCTTCCTAGAGCCCTTTTAAGGTCAACAAACAAAATTTTGAAGGAGGCATGTCCTTCTCATTTCAACCAAGATTGAGGAAAGAATCGAAAATTCATCAACAAAAAACACTACAGTGCATTAAACTTAAAAGAGGTGTGATACAAGTAATAAACAAATCATTTAAGCAACATCTCCGAAATCTAAAACCGAACAACAATAATCAAGACACTACAGTAAGAATATCTGACACTACTTTTAGTTCTGCTCTCCTTGAACACAATCCAACGGAATAATCAAAACCTTTGCTGGACCGATCACTTCTCAATAAACTCTTTGAGGCTCTGCCAAGTAAAATACTTTGGGTCCATCCGATAATGCAAGTAATCATAGAGGGAATTTTTGATACCCCTTGCAGCCAAGTACTCCTGGAAGGCACTTTGCAACCTCTCGTCCGAACAACTGAGAAGGTTTTAAGATTAGGAAAAAAAACCAACATAGCAAGATACTCATCAACACGTATTACTTATTCAAATGAAGCCAACTAGCTAAATGCATAGATAAAGATCTACTAAAGCCTTTTACTGTAGCTTCTATTATATGTAAATAATTGAAAATTGAGAATAAACTTTCATTATATGCTAAGATAATAGGTTTGCACTTTGCAAAAAAGTAAAATAAAATCGACATGTTGTTTTATACAATGGAATGCCAGCTGTAAATAAATTTTATCATTTTATTGATAAACTAGTGGGAAAATATGAATCGCACACAATGTATTTAGTAGACCTTTTGGATTAAAAAAACCTTATTTCCAACTTTTTATTAGTAGATCTTTATGTATTTAGTAGACCTTAGCAATGATAATGCAAAATTTCACAAAATCTATAATAAGCTTAAGAATATCCATGATTTATTGGATGATTTGAAAATTTGAAAAAAATTCACAAAAATTACAAACATCATTCAGGAGGAACACAACTTCATTCAGGATTTCACAAAAATTACAAAAGTTATCCGCTTTCGAGGCAAAGACTAATTCCAATTGCATGTTGCACAATACACAACTTCATTTAGGAGGCACACACGTTGGATGCTTTATTTACTGAATATTCATCTGAGAATATGATATTTCAACCCATGGGGGAGCCTGGTCAAGAACAAGTAGACGTGCAATTTAATGTTAGCCAAACGACTCAAATGGGGCAAATTAGAGATCAAATTGCTACACAATCATGGGATGAGTATGTATCCACTCACAATTTGTAGTTCAGGTAAAATTTTGTTTCTAATTCAAATTCAAAATTTATCCTATTGTATTTCATTAACAAGTTTTGTCTTACATTTATGCTATTTTATGCAGATATGATTTGGAAGACTTCAACATTGTGTTTCTTGCAAATATTGTGATCGTTATTCGTTAACATATCTATATATTATTATGGACAATGCTTGAGCTGTTTTCTATTTCCTCTTTATTTGGTGTATCTTTTCTGTTGCATGTCAAAAACTTGTAATGAACTTTTTCGTTGTAATTTTATTTCTTATGCAACTTGTCTCATGTAGTTATTTAAAATATTGTGCTCTTTTTGATTCTTAAATATTATGATATGACTTACTGTATTTTCCCTCATCATGTATTGACTGTTAATTAGCAACTTGATATAATGGTAATTGTTGACGTCAAAAGTTGGTCACTAGTGACAGTCAATCCCCAGTCGTGTGGAAAACACACGAATAATAATTATGAAATGCAGAAAAGTAAAGAAAACAGGGAACACGCAAGGCTTTTTATAGTGGTTCGGCATAGACGGTGCCTACGTCCACTTTATCTGTATTGACCTTTACTTTTTTTATTACAAATACAATGCTCTTTCTATTTTGAGGAAGAAGGGGAATCTATTTTGTAACTTAGCCGTGGAGAAGTTTTAATCAGGAGGAGAAGCTCAACCGAAAATTGAACTAGCTAAAAGAGAAAGTCCCCAATTTTCATTTTGAGCATGGATGTATTTATAGATGAAGAAGTGGGCTGAGCGGGCCGCCACGTGGCTTTCCTTTTATTGAAGCTCGGACACGTGGAGCTCGATCAGTGGAAGTAGTTGCGGCGATGGGACCCGGTCTACTGTTGATTAACAGTATCCTCAGAAATAGTGGTTTACGTGGCCATCGCGGTGAGGTGTATTAAAAGTAGAGCTTTGTCCGGAGATGGTTGACTGCCCTTATTGCCTTGAGAGTCGAGCCGAGTATTGAATAACTCAGCCGGATATTTCTTGATGAATCCGAGATATTCAGTCGATCTGATGTTGAGGAAGGCGATTAACTCGATCAGCTGAAATGAGCGATTCTTCCGGGCTCCATGAGTCGTTGCCTGAAGGAGACCAATTCGGGCCGACCAAATTTCGAGCTGTCTTTGAAGGAAGCTGGCTCGGACCGGACCTCGCGTGGGCTTTACTGAGGTGTGAGTTGCTCGAACTGGTCGATTGATCGATGCTGGGAGACGCAATTCGAGGTATTGGGCTTCGATCTAGTCTTTGATAGCTTTTTGCCAAAAAGTTGATCAACGGTAATATTTTTCATTTAACTTGAATATATTTGACTCTTTTCATTGGGCTCTTTCTTTTATTCTTGTATGTTCAAATGAATATGAATAATGATTAATGTATATTATGTACTATGATTTAAATGTAAATGTTGTTTTTACAAGGAGGAAAATCCAAAACTTCAAAATTTGGAAAAAATACTTCTAACCAAACGTGTTTTTCAGTGTTCAGCTTTGAAAATATGTTTTCAGAATACTCTATGTCAAACGTGTTTTCTAAAATAATGGAAACTGTCAAAATGGAAAATTGAAAACGACTAAAAAAACACAAAATCAAAAATTGGAAATACAAATCAAACGCATCCTTGTTTTTTAAGTCATCATTACCCTGGGATTGTGAAATGCGGAAAAATCACAATTCCCAACATGTTCAAAAAAAGGTCTCAAACTAGTAGATTGGTTTATTCTCAATGATTTATAATTCGTATAATTAGAGCCACGATAAAGAAGAACATCAAACAAGATGTGTATAAGTCTTCAAGCAATATAAGCAAATATAAACAAGTCTTACAATTGATAATAATAGTCTCCAGCAGAATTCTCTGAACTTGCCAATGCCATGCTTTGAATTTTGAAATCATTTGGTGTGAGATTGCACTTGAAATTTAAAGTATAGAACACTTCCTTGTCTATGGTAACAATTAGAGTTATCATGGATTCAGAATCCATTAACACTTCAGCATGGATCAGCTCATCGTCATATTCTCTCTTAAGTGTAATTGATCTATCTCCGGGATAATCAATAATCTCAAATTGAAAATCTTTTGGCAACACATTTTTCTGCTAAAATGCCAGAACAAAAATACATATTAATGACTTAAATTAACTATTATTATAATTGTAAAGCACAATATCATTAGTCAGTTTTGATTGTATTCATGTATCATTTAAATTGGAATAAATTATTGGTCAGTTTAGGGGCAGAGTTAGGCCCAGGCCAGGTAGGGCCAGCGCCCTAGCTCAATTTTCGATTTCCTGTGTTAAAAAACTACTTTGCCAACTAGGACACAACTCAAAGTAATACGTGGCCCTATCTGAAGATGCTGGTTGGCTCCACCACTGGGTCATATAATGATAGACCAATCAAGTAACTTTATCACTCATGCTAGAGGATATATGCTAAGTTTGTAAATTCTGAATAATTTGTTTTGAAATGCCAAAAAATAAGTATGTACAGTTCTCATTTATAAATCAGAATCAATAGTTGTAATATTTTTGGTATCACACTTTTTTGGTGTAAAAGTGAACTACCAAAAATGCCCTTATATTATCAAAATATCACTATAATAGGATCCAGTAAATTAGCTTATCTTACCAATTCAAAATGCATATCTATACATAGTACCAAATTAAATCTTAATAGAACGTAAAAATATAATTTAAAAATTAATTTTACTTTACCAATTCAAAACATCTTTTTACATTGACAGATTAGATCATATCACTTAAAAATAGGATCCGAAAAATAAACTTGCTTAAAAAATTAGTTCTTTATTAATTGATAATAGAAGCAAAAATTAAAATTTGAGTAAAGAAGTAAATGTTGCGCCTTAAAAATATAAACAACAAAAAACAACTATACGTTATCATAATGTGAAAATATGACTAAATCTATTAAATAATAGTAAAGCAGAAGAATTTCAAGCTCTCTCCTTGATTCTCTCAATTCTCTCAATTCTCCTTAATTCTCTCAATTCTCTCAGCTCTCCTTAAAACTCTAAAAATACTTTTATTAAATCAAAATAATACAACAATATAAATTATAAATCTATCTATTAAATATCACTTAATTCTCTCTTATTTATATTTAAATTTTTTATCTTAGAAGGGATCAAGCCTCCAGCATATTTCGTGAATTCAAAAGGTCACGATATTTATTTTCTTATTCTTCCATCCCCTCCCATTCCTTTTTTTCCACCATCTTAATCTTTGTCTTCTTCCATTGCGCCTCTCTCCATCTTCCTCCCTTCCGGTCTAAATAAAAAAATTACCATCTTCTGATTTGTTATTTTTCTGCTCTGCCCCCTGTTTCTATTCCTTTTTCCACTAATCAAAATAATAAAGCCACCAATTCTGAATAAGATTAATTCCTCGCACGTTAACTCCATGGTAATTATTTGATTTGCTTCAACCGCCAAACTTATCAGCCTCCACATCTCATTAATAATATTTATTTCTCTTTTCTTTATGTACTTTTTTACTTTCGCTTTCACAACATACCGATGCTGATCTCTTCAATTTGCCATCAAAGAAACCTTAATTTGTTCAGATCATCAGTGATTTATTAGTTGGCAGGTAGACCACGGGGCTGAGTTTGCAAAGGTACTCTATTTTTTGTTTGGTTGACTAACCTATTTCTTTGAATTATTTTAATACTTGCGTCGTTGATTATTTTCTGCATTGTTTTTCCTATTTGTTGGATGAATTTCAGAGGTTGCATTGTTTTTCCTATATGCTCCTGGTACATAGATCTTAATCATTTAACATTTATTATTAGCATGTGTCACGTTTAGTTAATGTATTTGATTGGTAACATGACATCTCCAAAATTTCAGGAACTTGGTTATGTTGTTCATCCTGATGAGTACCACAGGTGAAGATAATGAACCTTTTAATTAGATTTTGATATACAAAATAAGTACATTTGTACATACATACTGCTGTTGTTTTGTCAACAGTTATGTGCATGGAAGGTTACCATATGATAATATTAAGCCAAACCCACTGTTAAGGGATCTATTGCTTCAAATTTCTCAACCCAAAATTGTAATATGTACAGTACTGCAACCTCTTTCTATAATTCTGTCAAATTAAAAATGTTTTGATAATTGAACTTGATCATTATGGTCAGTTATTTATGAATTCAGACATGAAACATGCAAAGAAAGCATTGCATGGACTTGGCATTGAAGAAGAGTTGGTTCAGAACATTGTTTGTTTCGAAACTTTAAAACCGCATCTCTTTAAAACTTACAATACTTCAACTAACGTGATTTTGAAACCATCACCATCTGCGATTGAAGCTGCAGTCGAAGCTTCCGGAATGAATGCATGCAGAATTGTAAGTCGAATTTCTGTTATTTGTATCATATTATTTTTTACATATTAATCATCATCGTTATTATTTGTTTACTCCTTAGTTGTTTTTGGATGATAGCAAACGGAATATTGCAGCTGGAAAAGCCTTGGGTCTTCAAACTGCACTTAAAAGTGCTGTGATAATGCGATGGACACACACAACTCAATAGCTGGAAGGTGGTCCTGCTACAGATGATAATGGGATGGATAAAATAATGAAATGAAATTAGTAATGTTTCTATTGTTCACTCTATTTTAGATGTACAATATTTGATTCATTATACTATTTCATTCAATGTGTTTCTTTATAGACATGAATGGTTTCTTTATTTCGCTTTCTATTAGATAATATTTAGTTCTCAATGATATCCAAGTTTTTAGCTTTTTGTATTTTATTGATATTTCGGTTGACAATCCCACATGTATTTGGTTTTTGATAATTTTTACATATATATAATTTAGTCTGAATTCTTTAATTTCGGTAGAAATAAATAACTTAGTTATTAAATCTTTCCCACGTTAGCTTTGGGTCAAACTATCTCGGCCTCTATATCTATGATTCTATATATGTTTTCTTGACATTAAACAGTTTATGAATTCAAAGATTAAGATGAAAAGTTTTCACTTTTGCTTGCTATGGGGCGTAACTGAATCATGGTTTATTATTGAATTGCACGAATTAACAGTATTGATGAGCAATACGAATTTTAGATTAGAATTAAAAGATATGAATTTCAAACGTTAAACCTTATGTCACAAGGTCATTTAGGGTGAATTTTTTTTTTTCCATAGCTTTTAACACGATTTCTTTGGCTCTACCTTCTGATGTTTTATTTTTGCATTTTTTTTCCTTTTTAGATTTTCATTATTTACCTACACATCTTACTTTATGTTGTCTTCCATATATTTTACTCATGTCTAATGAATATGCCATATTCTATTTTTAGATGGAGACAGTAAAGTCTTCTTTCCAAGGCTATTTGAAAAGCAAGTGATGCACAGTGCAAGGCTATTTGAAAAGCAAGTGATGCACAGTGTTTATTTCTTGTTTGAGGTTGCAACTTTTCATTTGTTTTATACCATATACATACCCAGAGTTTTGAAATAATAGCTAACGAAAACTTGCAGCAGTTGCTCATAGATTTTTTTTTTTTTTTTACTATGATGATATTTGTCATCTTATAGCAGTCCACAGTCGTTGCTACATTGAATTGAACATATACATTGTAATCATACATGGTTAACAAGCTTGGTTCGTCATTTAAATATTATAATTACATATGTTACCAAGTTCAATATCTTTCATAAATTATAATTTTCTACTAATCTCTTTGTTTTTTTTCTTAATATCCGCATTTGAGTCAACTAAGTAAACTGATAACATAAGAAAAAATTTAACATATTTTGGAAAAATCACTTGATTAAATAAGTAAGAATAGCAAATATATTTTCTTTCTTAAGCCCAACGTGTAAGATATATAACATACAATTATACATCATAATTTTAAAATTTTGTTTTAAAAATCAATTATTTTACTTAAATCATTGGACGATGCATTATAAGCTTTTATTTTTCATCATTAATAGCGCAAATGTTACATTTTAAAAAATAACGTGTGCAACGCACGGGTTACACACTAGTAGGCATAAATTACAGAAAAATAATTCAGGCGCGAAGAGCTTCCGTAACACGTAAATCAGAATTTGAACTCAGAGCGTTAAATAAAAGATAACTGTTATTACAACAACATTCAATAAAAAGAGCGAACAGGTTAACGAGTATTATTACCAATTCTTTTTCAGCGATCTCCGATTTCAAAACGTGCAAGAGATTTTCGTCGCCACGCTTGATCTTATCATTCTCACTTGCTAAACTTTTCGAAGAAGCGGGTTTGATAGAAATTGCACAGCATGGTTTGCTGATTAAATTCCTAAGGATCAAAGTCCTTGAGATGAGAGAAGTGCTGGAGTAACATCATGAGAGAAGTGCTGGAGTAACATCGAGATCTGGAGATAGAGCGGCGTACAAAGGAGAATATCGAGCGAGAAGACATATTCGTGTTCTGTGATTTTAGGAAAAATCGTAGGGTTTAATGCCATGGAGAATATACATAGGAGTACTGCTGCAGGGCCAGAAATAATGATGCGGGAATGTGCGATACTCAATCGAGTGGCGTGGAATTCACGGGTAGTGAAATCCTGTTAAATACATGATATCGTTTTGATAATTTCATGATACTACTTCGATCATGGCTAAAAATACTTCATGTAGTTTCGAAAGTTTCGTGGCACCACTTAAGCATGGCACCTCGAAAATTTATCATGGTAAATTCTACAGTCTATTTCCACCTCAGTAATTGCTCTTCACACCCCGGTAAAATTTTTTAAAATTCAATACCAATTATACCCTTTAATAATTTTCTAGATAACATGTTTAAGCTTATTGATTAAAACAAAAAGATACCAACGTCTCCATTAAGCTTGTTCATTAAAAACAGCATAATATTTCATTAATCTTTCATTAAGCTTCAATCAAAAAAGAAAATAATCCCTTTCATCAGTATAATCCATTCAGATTTTTATGTGAAATGTTTATGGTTTAGCTATATAAGTAAGGGAAAGATAAATTTAATCACAAATGCATGAGGCATGACCATTTCTGCATAACTTTTTTGCGTCAAAAACGCATTTTTTGTTTTGTTTTGAAATTTTGGGTTTTGAAAACGGGATGGGGAGCAGACAATGTATTGAAAAGAAAGGGGCAGTTCAGGTATAAACGGGGTGGGATGAGTAAATAGAGGGGGATGACTTATTTTTTTAAATTTTTGGGGTGTGAAGAGTAAATAATGGGGGGTGAATAGACGGACCCAATATTTAATGTGATTCTAAAAGTACTTGGAATATATGATTGATTTGAAAATTCTATTTCAATGGCAGCTTTGGGCTGCGATATATTTTAGATGTTCTACATTCTATGTTCGAGGTGTCATGTTTTCATCTGACCACTTTAGTCGATAGTCTACCAAAGAAATTATTAAATGAATGATTAGAGGTGCTTAGCTTGGTGCGAACAGTCCATCTATTGGGTTTTAGGTATTTGGCGTGGTATTCTTAAGGACCATATCTCATATTTCTAATTTTCAATCAAGATTAACAAATTATATTATTTGATCATTCAACAGATATACCTAATCGTTCTCAATGCTACTTGGTCCTAAGTTGTAATACTCTTAAATTTTGGTAAACATTATTCATGAATTTAATTGGATAAATTGAATAACGATAATTTAGTAGGATGATGAGTTGAGATATGTAATTAATGGTTTGATCTTAGTAAATAATCAAGTCGAAATAATATAAGAGAAGGTTCATAGGAGGGTCAAGGTGGGAAACACATGGCCTTTCATACATATATACATACATATAACCTTCCACCCATTTCATTTGATTTTACAACTTAAAAACATTTCAACCTATAGAGCTTAGGAGGTTGGTCATTATGGATCTAGGAGAAGATAAAACTAAGGTAAAGTTAGGGAAATTCAAACCATAACAAACCTCAACTTTTCACCCAAAACTAACGTAAATAACGACTATTTTCCTTATTCTATTTGGTTGCCTATTATATTCGAATTGATTTTGGGTATCCATGATTGTTTTCATGTTGATTGTGAGGTTTTTGTAACAGGCCGCATTTTACATATCGAAAGATCGTAAAATATTTTTATTTTATTCCCTGAGGGTTGGATCATTCTCATCTTTTGGTATGTTGCTTATGGGGATGTGAGACATGTCCATAAATTTTACTGATTTTTGTTTGTATCCATTTTACCCATGTCAGTCTTGTACAGGGCATAACTTTTAACTCAGGTCGAATCAGAGGGTGAGATATGTGACATTGGAAAGGAATTGATGATTGCCTTTCCGTAGAGTGGTTACATTAAGGATTTGGTTCAGCGGTTCGGGAGAAATCGCTGTTTTAAGGTTTTTCAGTTGGTTGTTCAGGTTTTGGAAGGCTAATGGGCTGATTTGGAGAAGGCCCATTAAGGGCTTGGTGGAAGCTATAAATAGAGGGTGAGAGTTGTGGAGAATACTTTACTTTCTCCATTCCCTCATTTAGAGGCCTTGTGCTCCTCCTTCCTCTAACACCGTTCCACCATTAAAATCTAAGATCTACATAGAAGGATCTTAGATCTACACCATAAGAGGCTAGATCTACATCGATTGAAAGGGGATTTCATCGGATCTAAGGGTTTTGTGCAGGGTGCTTGCTGATCGGAATCATATTTCATTGTTTTTGCATCGATTTGAAGAATTGGTGAGTGATTTACATCTCTCATTCGGATTCATGAAAGTATGTGAGTTATAGAATGTTAATTTCAACATTTTCATGTTATTTTCTTTAGATCTACACCATGCTAAGTCCATTTTTCATATGAATCACCCTAGGATCTGATCTAGATAATTTAAATGGTTAAATTTCATGATTTTTCATAAGTTTATGCAAGTTAGATCCATATTCATGTTCATATGATCATTTATTGCGTTTTTGGTGAATTTGTATGATTTTGAAGAAAAATCGTTGTAATCGTATTGGTGGTGGTTTCATAACATGTTTGTGGTCATGTTGGATGAATTGATGAGTTGGTTTTGTCGTTTGGCGAAGTTTTGATCAATTGGAGTTGCATTGAAGAGGAGCAAAGGCCGAGAAGGTTGCTTGAGCTATGAAACATCGTCAAGGTTGGACGACTAGAGATGCAAAGGCCGAGAGGTCATCGTTGTCGTAAGTTCTAGCAGGCTCAAAGTAAGGGTACAATGGGGGCACCCAAAAGACTAGAAGGATGCTGGTCGAGTACCCTGGGTCTTGGGGAAAGGCCTAGTGTCAAGGTTGGACATTGTCAAGGTTGGACATATGGAGTTCATGTTAGAACTGGGGTTACCATTAGCCCTTGACATATGGCAAGGTTGGCCGTCATACGATTAACGATGGTTTCAAAGCAGGATTGGCGGTGATAGCCAGAGTCTGTCATGTATGTTGGATGCTTTGCATGAGATATATAATCTTGATCCCATGATTATTATTGTTGATTGTTTCTGTTTGCTATGAACAAATGGTTGTTCTGGTTTGTATGGGTTAATGGTTGAAATGCTTGGTGTAAAGGCTATCACTGTCCGATGTGGGGAAGATAAGGTTGAGTTCTTCTCTGGTGTTGTGGGTAGACAAGTTGTTCATTTTACCCATTCTCATATACTTTCTTGTTGAAGTTTGTTAGTTGTTTTATCGCTCACTAAGACTATTGTCTGACTCAAGGTTTTATGTTCCCTCTTATTACCTTGGGCTGTTCATCCGGTTGTGGATGGGCAAACTAAGTAGCAGGTTACAGGTAATGGAGCTTAGTAAGACGAGGAAGCTGAGCGATGACGAGCAGGAGGTTGGCGTACCAGTTTTATTACTATCTAGTATTTCTGTTTCCGCTGTTTGAGTTGCTTGAGAGTTATAGTGAGGCCTTATGTACAAACTTTGATATCAGTTGGATAATCTTTCTGGATGTTGAGAAAGTTTCAAAAGTTTGTTATATGATACCTCATTACTATTACCTGTTGTATATGTTCTATTATATTTTATCCTTGCGTTGTGAGCTCTACGATAGGTTTCGATGTGTTTACCTACTCTGATGTTCGTCCATAGCAGCCTGGCACACCTTTCAGCGCATTATTCCACTTATTTAGTGCGGGGGTTATGGGCGGTCGTCACATTTGGTATCAGAGCTCTGGTCAACGATTTTGGCCAAAGTTCAAAGACGTAATTGCGTATGAGGGACGTATTTGTAGATTTCAGTTGGATGTTTACTATATATATTAATATATATATAGTAGTAGCGGTTGTATCTCTTTAGCAGTTTTTCTTGGAAGTGGCTAATTATTCTAGATTGCAGATTTAGAATGAGTAGACGACCATCAAGACATGCTGCTAGGAGAGCTAATACTGGAGGGGGAAATGGTGATGAACCAGATTACCCGGCCATGTTTGAAGCCATGGCAAAAGCAATTATGCGAAGGGTACCCGCTCCAGTGGCGGCTACGGTAGATGTAGGTGTGCGAGTTCCTAGAGTAGATTTTGCAAAGGTGTGCAAGGACTTTATTTCTCTAGGAGGGAAACCATTCAAGGGAACTGAACCAGCTGAAGAGGTTCAGAGGTGGATGGATTCATGTGTTCGAATCTTTGGAGACTTGGGTATTGAAGATGCAATGAAGAGAAAGCTTGCATCAAGGCAGCTTCAGAGCAGAGCCATGGAATAGTGGAATTCTGTTATACTCGAGACTCCGGAAGGGGAGATTTCATGGGAGCAATTCCAAGCTAAGTTTGAAGCAAAGTTTATCTCCACTGCTCAGAAGTCCGTTCTCTTCAAAAAGTTCGTAGAGTTGAAGCAGAGTGGTAGATCAGTTCTTGACTACATTTCTGATTTTGAGGCTTTGTCTAGATATGCTCGTTCATACATTGATACACCCTATCAGAAGAACGAGAAGTTTGTCTTGGGTTTGGATGCTCATATTGGAAAACCGCTTGTGGACCATCTTGATGATTCATTTGAGAAAATTATGGAAAAATCTATTCGCCATGAGAGCTTGTTTCCCAAGAAAGCAAATGTTGTCGCTGTAACCAAGGATGCTCAGAAACCACAGCAGGGTGGCAAATAAAAAGAGGAAGCAGCAACAACAGAAAGGAAAGAATGGCCAAAAGAGACCCAACAGTGAGGTGGTTTGCTTTAACTGCCAACAGAAGGGTCATTATTCAAATGAGTCACTACACCATATCAGCTATTTTGCAACGCCTAAGTGCGGAAGATTTGCAACGGCTTAGGACCGTTGCGAAATAGCAACGGCTGAAGTCCGTTGCAAACATTTTTACCACGGTCAACGCACGTTCTAAACTATGCCACGACCCAAAGCACTTCTAAAATTAAATACGCCCTTAGATACACCCATCTGTCCCCAACGTAATGTACGCTTTCCTTTTTCCACCTCCATTTTAGATTCACGCAGACCCTAGTTATCTCGATTGAAAACTTCCCAAGATCCAATTTTTCCAAATCGAAAACTTCCCATTTACGGCAGCATCCCGAGATCCCACCTTCTCAAATGACAAGCTTCCTGCCCTCTATGCTAATCAAAAGGAGAGTTAAAGAATGAAGCTAAACATTTCTTCACAGTTTTCTTTTTTCTTTCCCCTTCTTCTTCGATACCTTTAGTTTCTGTCTCCTAGGGTTTTATGGCTGATGGTCCTATGGCCGCTACTAGTTTGATATGGAAATTGTAAAGAGGTTCGTTATTTGGTTTTATTTTATTTTTGTTTAGCGCGAAAAGTGAATCTTTTGATTCTTGGTTAGTTGTTTTCTATAACAGTAGTCTCACTACGAGTGAAATTAGGAAAAGGTAAAGAAAAATAAAGGTGAGAATCGTCAGCACCTGAAAATGACTTCTATGAAAACATAAGAAACAATGAGCTGAAAAGCTTAAGGCAATAGCTCAAGTATGTTGGAGGTATTCAATTTAAGTTGACAAAGAAATCTGGTTAGATCTTTCTTCGTCTGCACTATACAAACAAAAGCTCACCTTTTTATTTTTTATATACAGCTAAACTGTATATTATGTCTTGAATATCATAAGATTTGCCTTTGCAAATTGGCCAGTATAACGTGTACTCACATATTATCTCTTTACATTGTTAATTTTTGAACAAATTACCGTATTTTTCTTCCATAGATATCCAACAAATCAGCAATTCCAGAAGCTGAGTTAGAGATAGAAGAGGAAGAAAGCATCACCTTTCATACCAGGTGAGTTAATATATGTACAATAATGGGAAGGTGACACCATCATTACCTGGTAAAAAGTTTGAGATGTATATTTTTGCATTGTTTAATGAGGATCAGAAGCCTTGGCCAAATGCAGAGAGGAACTGGTGGTTGTTTATGCCCGATTTCAGCGATGTCTACAATGCTGGTGTTCTTCATTATGGTGGGGTGAGTCTTTTGTCCTTACAACATTGCAGTACATTAATAGGTCATTTTACTTTTTAAATTAAAATGATGACTTATTTATCATTAAAAAATTTAGTGGAGAATCAGAATAGTTTTAAGGATTAAGAAGTTCAAGCCAATTGCTATTTTAATAGTTGGTACCTTATATTTAACCAAATATAAGGTACCATGTGGTCTATTTTTAAACATATTACATTTTGAACTTGTGGCGTAATCATTCCGCAGCCATTTTAAATATTTAACTCTTAAATTATGCGCATAAAGCTCATTAATTATTTCACTCTTAAATTATGTGCGTAAATTTTGTTGAAAACATTGTTTAATGTAAGAATTTCTCATTATAATTCTGATCATGTAGTTCATATTCAATCTAACATCATAATTTTCTATGCTGAATACAAGGTGCATGATTCATAGTCATATAGTAGCACGATAATTATATATTGCATACATTATTATTTTTGACATAAAATGGTAGATCTGTTCGACAATGATTTGAACTATATTACGATCAGAATTGCACAGATTTATATTAGTACCGTTTTGGCAAAATCAACACCAGAACTATTTTAAAAGTAAGAAACGCACGAATCAAATTAAAAGGGTAGAAATATAGGATAATGGTAGAACGACATCGATCTTTATTGTAAGGTAGTACATTTTGTAGGAAAATTGCTATTATAGCTGTTCCAAGTTTGCTATTAGGAAAAATTATTTGTTAAATGAGAAATTACATAAAATTGAAATCTTCTGTAAGGATTATCCCTAACTAGAGAAAACTGGTAGCTTAGATTTTCTTCAGCGGAGACACTTTGGACGATGACATATTAGCGTAGTTTCAATTTTTTTTTATTGTGAGCTTGTTGTTGTTGCCATATATTGGTGAATGGTGATATAATGAAATGATTGTACGATGGTTCCATGCTCCCTGATTGGAGCACGTGCCACAGACGTCGGGCTGCACCCTGGCTCAAGCGCTGTTTGCGTGGTTTTTCTTTGTAATAGAACACTTTGGATATAGAGGTTGTATTGGTATAGATTCCAAAAACTTACCGTGGAGGAGGTAGCTGCCAATGATTGGCAATGTGGGAAATGATTGCATGATGGTTTATATTTGAGTTAGAGTTGAAAACAAAATATCTGGGTTAGAGTTGGTACCAATTAGAACACATATATGTACATAGTACATAACATTCATTTTGAACTTGGTCAATCTATATCATTTTTTAAATTTATATTATATGTAGCGTATTAAGCACGATTAATTTATTATAATTAGTCTTATTGAAGGGAAACATTGATGTAAATATACACTGTATTTATTTGGATTTGCAACATTTTATATAAAGAATTTGTAAATTATTTGTGTTATATGTGTTGCTTATTACTTTATTTCACTATCATTTTTTTTTTCTTGGAGTGATTGGTTTCGTTATGTATGTTTTAGAAAGTTTGCACATGGAATGTAAGTCATGGTCGATCGACTATCCGGGAACTTGGAAGGAAAATAATTTGTATTTAAATATGATACAAGGTCGTTTAATCATTCAAACATAGTAAAGGCATATTGTTAGGCTTGTTATTGTCCATTACACAGGAAATGCGTTGCTTATCAATCTTAGTTCACTAACCAATTATATACTGGGTGTTTTTTAAGTGGAAGACACGTATGCTCATATTTATTGAAATTGTTGCAGTAAAATACTTTATAATAGCTTATTGTATTTGTTATTGAAATCAGTGTTATTCAATTATCGTTGTAAAATAGTACATAAAACTTAAATCTGAAGTGATTATACCATCCTTGTTTCCTTGCTGACATGTATGCTATATATATTTGTGGTTGCTTCATGATGTGGCCTATACTACATGGTTTAAGTTCATGACACATAATTCTTGGTTTTTCTTTGCTGTCTTCATTTCCATATGCATTGACCATGACCATGACAATGCTTCTTATTTTATTGTTGCATTCCTGAAATATTTACTTCAATACTTGTTGTATAATGATAATTTGTTTGTGCTGTTTGTCATTTCTACTCTTGCTGTCCATTTCTAGTGTCATGCCATGACTATGATCTATAACCTGACATTTTTGTGTCACTTGCTAATGTATTTGGGTTTGCTGACCTGAAAGCCCTGGTTGAGTTTGACTGAAATGCAAGTGCCATGACTTATACTTTGAGTTGTTGACTTCGCTTGGACTGTTAGTACTGCTGTGCATTTTGCTTTTCTTGAACGCATAAATCGAATTAGCTGCACTTGGTTATCTAGTTTGTATTCTTGGTTTCACCATTGGATTTTTGTTTTCAGCTACAGATCTTCCCTATATATTTTTATCTACAATTTCCTTTTATTAAACATTGTTCTTTATTTTACTCTAAAAGAAACGTGTAACTTACACTGCAAAATTTACCCTCTGAATTCAAAGGTATAATTTATTTAGGAGCAAGGTATCATTTTTTGTACTGCTAATAATGTTGCCGCTACTAGTGCTAGCTATTTGTTTAAGAATATAAACGAACAAATTTTTACTTGTTTAATTTTTTTTCTCGTTATAGTTCTTTCAGAAGGAGAATGATTCTTACTTGTAGTTCGATTGTTCTTGATATTTAATTGAGCAATTTCAGATATATATATGCCTGATTATCTTTTATGTATGTAAAAATATCTGATTGGCACCTTTGCTTTCTACAGGGGCATCAAATTTTTATCAATATTCTGAAGTGGTTCAGATTATTCTGAGGAGACTTCTAGTGCAATCGCTAAAGCTTCAATCTATTCTTCTGTCACTGGGGTTGCATTTTCATTTATTTCATTAACTAGTAAGTCGCCTTCTTCAGTAGATAAAACCATAAACATATTTTTATTCTTAATATCCTTAGCTTGTCTCTCATCACAGAACTATGAAAATAAGATTAAAAGATTTTAAACCTTTTTTTCTGTAGTTTGAAAATCAGTTCACTTTAACACAATTTTTAACTACTACACTGCATATCTTAACATTTTGCAATAAATTGTTCCACAAATAAGACAAACAGAATATCGTCTGCCTATTTGTTGAATTTTCGAGCATCTTAAATCATAAATTCTCTGACATTTACATATGTTGCTTCCCAGATCAGTTGCATGTTTCTCTACATGCGATAAACCTTGGCATCCTCGAAATAATAAAAACTCCTTTTTTGTTCATATGATAAGATGCATGAACTTGCAATATGAGATTATACGACAACTTTGCATTGCAAGCTTTCTTACTTATTTTACTAATTTTAGTCTATACTATGTTGTATTGTAACCATAATTGCGACGCTAACATCATAAAAACATATTTATTTAAAAAAAGTTCAAATATATATATATATATATATATACATATATGAAAACATTAATCTTTTTTATTTTATAAAACTTTGGTTTGAATCGCCAAATTGCATATCCAACGCCTTTTTACTCTCAAATAGGATTTCATCTGTGTGTATGTACTTTCTAATATGATCGTTTCTATGTGATCTAATGAATTATTTAAGACAAATTTTGCTGCAGTTGCTTTTAGCAATGTAGCAACTTTAGTTGCTACTCTAAGCAGCAACTTTTAGCTATTGCTTTAACCAACAACTTTTAGCAATGTAGCAACTTTAGCTGCTTCTCTAAGCACCAACTTTTAGCTGCTGCTCTAAGCAGCAACTTTTAGCTGCTGCTCTAAGCAGCAACTTTTAGCTGCTGCGCTTGCAGCTAAGTTATTGCTTAATATTAACCGAAACCTGAACTGGAAGAATTAATCTATAATTCTCATCCGGTGGAACTTTATGAACCAGATGAAGAAACTGAACTGGAGACAGAGAGCTCAAAATTATTTGATTTTCTTAATATTAACTTTTGGTCCCTTAGTTGGGTATCGTTTCTTATAAGAACTTTATCCCGGATCTCAAACCTTAGTACGCTATCCTTGCTCCTCATTTAGCAGTCACGTTCAAATTAAATAATAGCCAAGCAACTATTTCGATATTTATGATATTCATTTCATTTTGATATGAGCTCTGTCATGAAAGACGCATGAACCTACAAAATAGTTTGCAAAGTGGGTGGATCAACTTTAATGGTTCTAACAATACATTGAATTGCAATTCTCACATGATCAATTTTTATAACTGTTCTTATACCTACCTTCTTCACTATACAAATTAAATCACCAAGCCATCACAATACAAGTAGACATATTTCTAGTTAAAAATATATTAGGCAAATGATTTTTGTATAAGATACATGTCCTGGCAACGATTCACACGTGCTTTCATATTTCATTGTGCACGGCTCCGCCTTTTCTGCATTATAGAAACAATTTAATTATCTTTTCAAAAATGCACAAGTAGCATGCTGGAAGAGATGCATCGCTTCCTATTTGGTTCCTTCCTTCGTAATTTTTTTAGTACCCATTTGCGCTTTTTTTCCTTTAATATTTTCATGATGTTCTATCAACAAATGACCTGCAGTAGTTGGTGCATGTGCATGCTTTCTTCCTAAGGGACCAGGGTTTGAATCCCACTTTTGTTGGCCATTTTATGGTTCTTCCATTTAATACGTTGTCAAGTCTGTTAATCAACTTGAACTGAACAGGCACATGGTGACGAGGACAGATGCATGAATGTTGATCAAGAGGTTTGGTGTTAGGTTCTTTTTCCAATCCCATTTTTCCTTACATTTTTTTACATTACTTTTTATTGTATGTTCTAATGGATGTTTCTCTCCGTGCATTTTATACGTAGCAGCCACAAGCTTCCATTTTGCTATTTTTGTCTTCAAGTCTCGCAACGTACTGTTTGCTCTTGTCTTCAAGTCTTACATTGTGTACGCTTTTTTCTTTTTTTCCCCTTTCCTTTTCTTTATATAAAACAAGTGCAACGTAGTTCACGTTAATTTCACCTTCCATTGTAGTTGATTTGAAATCACTCAATAAAAATATCAGTCGTATTTTCATATACTTATCATCATCAGAACGATAAAACAGTATTTTCAGTCTCCCCTTTTTGATGAAGAGAAGTATACAACTTTAAATAGTATTATATCAATCCTCACTAATATCTTCTCCTTAAATTCAGTTTAGTACTGTAAGATACATGTTCTGTCTCCCTCTATGACAAGCTCACACCTATCTTCTCTACCAAATGATTTTTGTAATAGTAGATTTTTTTTTTTGGATCATGATAAGTCCAATAATACCAATTCCCTAACTATCAAAGTGTCACAAATTTTGGGTGAGTTTATTAGGAGCAATTCAATTTCAGTTTTCAGATAATATGTTCTTGTCTAATTCTTGCAATATTACCATTTCTTGCAATCCAGTTTAATCTCATTGTTAGAACTTCTTTTATGCCAATTTTGAATTTACATCTTGGATTTAGAAGTCCAGTTTCAGACTGTCTAGAAGTATGTGTCCTGTTTGAAGTTAATTTATTACCCAATAATATTTATATACAAGTATGACCGTGTTGGATTTCACTATATGATCTAAATGATGTAGCCTCTAGCAATTATGCAGCGATAAGTATACATACAAAAATGATTAGATATAATGATAGATAATGCATGAATGAAATTGTTGTGTGTGAAAAAAAAAGCTTTTAAGTCTTAAAATCGAAGTGTTTTTGGGTTTTAATTAAACAACCAACTAAAAGAAATACGAAATTATCTTATATTTTCAACGAAGATGTTCCCATATTATTTTGCCTGTGTGTTTAACAATGTAATCAACTTTATTACCAATTGGAGAATAATGCATAATATTAGGATATCATGTAGAAGGGACACTTGCATATTTGTGTATATGATGAGGTAATATATTAAGTCGACTGAAAAATAATGAAACATATCATGTATATAGTAGGTCAATGACTTCGAGCATGGAAAAAGACTGTGTCGCCCAAAGAGTTCAATTCGATATCTTTAGATAAAGATGCAGGTTTGAGCTATTACCGTCTTTTAGATTTTACTTTCATATTTTTAGTTTTATGCACTTATGATAATAATGAATGATGCTTGTAGCTATTACAGTCTTTAAGGGTTTAAGTAATTGATTAGTTTATGTTATGTTGCATATAAGTCATGGAAATATTTTCAACATTTATGGTACAAAAACTTGCCTATAAACTCATCCATTAATTTGAATTCAAACGTTCTGATAAATTAGAATGGACAAGCCTGATTATAGGCTAACATTTGTTAACTTCATTAATTAATTAGAAGATCTAAACAATTATGCGTTTCAAGGGTAACGTAGATTCAAAATGAACATATTAAGTGATTTTTAAGATATGACATATGAGAAGATACATAATTAGGTTGGTTGATTCGGTACATAGAAATAGTGAATTTGCGGCAGTACGTAATGCATACAAAAGATACCTTATACATCCATAGACAATTCATTACATGCCCGCAATTTATATCCTCCACGTAATTCAAAAAATAAGCAAATGCTGCAGCAAGCTAGCGTGGACCATTTGTATGCATTGTTATTGATTATTGTTGTCAATATGAATTAGTACTTGAATTATGCAACACTAGATATTATAGTTATTTTGCTGTCTATACATATCATTTTTTGCTCAAAGCTCCATAGGACTAGATGGCAATTAGAATCCTTTTCTTCTTTTTAGGTCCGGCTTTCTTTCCTACTTTTTTGCTTCCTTATGTTTTATCAGATTTTTAATTTGGATAAAAATATCGATCATTTAAACAGTTTGGTTTGCTTCCTTTTTTTGTGTAAAAGAGGAGGCAAAGAACTGGCTCTAGCAAACTTGAATTCAGATAAAATGAATGCACACATACACAATGACATCACACACTTAAATAATTATAAACTATAAAGGTAGCAACAGTAGATTAATTTTACATATCAGCTCCATTTCACCGCTATGACTTCTGTGACTATGACTACTATGTTACTTGTCCACTCATCCAGCTACTAACTCGCCCCCCTAAACAACTCCATGCTTGTATGCTAGATCAGTTATCATGAAACAAAACAAAATCTGTATCATAACATGGAATATTGGTCAGTTAGCAGAACCAATCTTGGTTTTGTATTGTGTAACACGACGTGTGCTTTGCCTGACTTGGCGAGGTTGCTATTGGAATTGGGTTAGAAGTTGTTTTTGTTTTAGTGCCATGGTGTATTGCGTGTCCCCGCACACTTTTTTTTTTGCAGGGAGGTATTCTTGCGGCTCTTGGTTTTTTCCATCCTCAGTCTTCTTCTCGGCATATGCAATGCATCAGAGATGTTGTTCTTAGTTAGTTTTGTTTACTATGCAAGCTTCCTGCTCTCATTTCGATGTTGTTTCTGATGCCAGTTATAAATGACACACATGCTGGTACCCTCTTACTACTCAATAAACCAGTATGAAATTAGACTAGTATGAACAATGAAACAGTCATGATCTCTTTTAAGCATATATGAATTTAAACACTCAATCAAAAATAAATAAAACAAAAAAACTAACATTACAGAAAGGAAAAAAAATTAAGTCAGTCTAATTTGTCAAGATTCAAAGTAGTCTGTGCTTGTTATAAATAAATTATATTAAGTAAAATTCGATATTACAGCCTAACAAAAACCTTGATTAAGAACCATAAAAACCAAAATATATGCAAAAGGATCAAAAATATTAACCATGTTAATATAAAACCTTAAATCTTAATATTCCAGACTTATCATTCTCATGGATACACCTATAATAAAAACTGTCAGCATAACTATAAGATATCGGTAAAATATATATTCTGAATGGAGATACATTATTAACAATTTATAGCATTACAGTTTCAATTTGTACTTTTAGAATATGGCTGCTCTATGGTTTTTCTTTTGATGCAAGTATGATATTATGTGGCTACTGGAATTGTTATGTCCATGCTGTATGTTTTGATTTGAGGATGTTAGTATTATGTTGTATGTTTTGATTTGTGTTAAGTATGGGTTCTAGTTGCTTCATGTGAATCTTTTTGTGTTACCCTTGTCTTGTGGATGTAAGATTATTGCTAATAAATCTTTTGGCTTATGCAGCAGTAGACAAAGCCCCGTTGACATGGAGTACTAGAATTCAAATAGCTAATGATGTGGTTGATGCTCTTGTAAGCTTTAGATAATTACTCCTTTCTTATATCTGTATTAATTTAGCACATGTATTAATATGAATATGGCTTTTTAAATCTGAAAATTTGCCTTTCAACAATGTTAGATTGTTGATTTCCTTGATGATAGAGGCAATGATTGCTCAAAACGAAATTAAGCAACAGTACTATTACGTAATGTATGATATATATGAACAATTAATATTGTAATATTATTGTGTTGAAGTTGAGATGTACTGTACCATTATTTTGGCTACTGTTATAAAACTTGGAGTGCACAGTAATATTATTTTTGCTACTGCAAAATGTTAGACTTTTAAGTTTGTAATATATTGTTGAACTTTAAAATTTATTGTTAAATTTGGTCTTTACGTTAAATTTATCGGAAGTTCTCAGTTTATTGATATTTCTTTTGTGGTATTATATCAAATCTGTAAATGTTTGTATTGAATAGGAACTACCGAAAGAGGGGGAGAAACCAGATTTTTCTTTTTTTTTAAAAAGTTATGTCAATTTGCAACAGCTAAAAGCCGTTGCTAAATAAACAACAGCAACGGACTTTAACCGTTGCAAAATGAAAAATTGCAACGGGTAAAGGCCGTTGCAAAATCATCAAATTGCAACGGCTTTCGGCCGTTGCAAAATTTTAGCAACCCCAGATTTCACAACGGCTTAGAGCCGTTGTAAAACCAAGTTGCAACGGCTTAAAGCCGTTGCAAATCATCGTTTCTGGTGTAGTGAGTGCAAGAATCCGAAAGCTGAGAAGAAGTGCTTCAAGCGTGGAAAGCCTGGGCATAAGAAGAAAGATTGTCCAGAATCAGCTAAGGGCAAACAGATTGTGAAGGCATATGCTTTGGAAGCCGTGCCATCTTCTTCAAGAGCTCCTACTGCAGAGGAGAAGGGAAAGGGTGTCGTGGTGCAAGGTACTTTTTCCGTTAACAGTGTTTCAGTTCGAGTTTTGTTTGATACTGGAGCATCACATTCGTTCATCTGTAATGAGCTTGTGTGTCGCTTGGGTTTGGAACCCGAGATTTGTGATAGACCTTTGATCGTGACTAATCCAGTTGGGGTTCATCCAGTTTGTGCATGATTTGCCGTGGTCTAATGTTATCGAGTCATGGTTGCTCTTTTTTGTGTGATTGCTTTGTTCTTAACTTCGCTGGGTATGGGATCATCTTGGGCATGGATTGGCTCAAGAGATATGCGGCAAGGGTGAATTGCGAGAAGCTAGAGGTGAGGGTCGGGGATGTGGAAGGGAGAAAGGTGTTTATTAGATGTAAGCGCGAAGACGGGGTCTTCGTGAGTTATCTATATTCACTTAGGATTCCACAGGAAGACCTGTCATCAGTGCTGATCGCTAATGAGTATGTAGATGTCTTTGACAAGGTCAAAGGGTTGCCGCCGCATCATGAGAGATTGAGTTTAGGATCGATTTGGTCGAAGGTGCTAGACCAATTGTTATTCCCCTTAGGCGGATGGCGCCTAGGGAACAGCGAGAGTTAGAGGTGCAAGTTCGTGATCTTTTGGGAAAAGGATTCATTCGGAGGAGTGTTTCCGAGTGGGGTGCACCAGTCGTGTTTGCAACTAAGGCAGATGGCTCATTAAGATTGTGTGTGGACTATCGTGAGCTGAACAAGGTGACTAAGAAGAACAACTATCCGTTGCCAAGGATTGATGGCTTGTTCGATCAGCTTCACGAAGCCAAAGTGTTTTCTCAGATGGATTTGGCAACGGGATTTCACCAACTGAGAGTGGCTAAGGATAGTGTGCCAAAGACTGCTTTTAGGACACCGTCCGGGTTTTTCGAGTGGTTGGTGATGCCATTCAGGTTGACTAACGCGCCAGCGTATTTTGTGGATCTTATGAATAGAGTGTTCAGGGATCAGTTGAGTAAGTTCGTGCTGGTATTCGTGGATGATATATTGGTTTACTCCAGAAATGTGGAAGAACATAAGACGCACTTGAGAGTTGTGTTAGAGATCTTGCGAAAGCATCAGCTTAAGTCTAAGTTCTCAAAATGTCACTTCTGGAAGGATGAAGTGAGGTTCTTAGGTCATGTTGTTTCTGGAAAAGGCATAGCGGTTGACCCCGCTAAAGTTGCAGCAATCCAGGATTGGGATAGACCTAAGAATGCGACGGATGTTCGGAGTTTCCTTGGGTTGGCTGGTTATTACCGAAGGTTTATCAAGGATTTCTCCAAGATAGCTGCACCATTAACAGGATTGACGAAGAAGAACCAAGTATTCGCATGGGATGCGAAGTGTGAACAAGCGTTCGGAATTTTGAAAGAGAGATTGACGAGTGCACCTGTGTTGACCATTCCAAGTGGGAATGAAGAGATGGTGGTATATACTGATGCATGTGGTACTGGACCTGGAGCGGTGCTAATGCAGGAGGATAAGGTAGTGGCTTACGCAAGTCGACAGCTAAAGCCACATGAGAGAAAATATCCGGCTCATGATTTGGAGTTGCCAGCGATTGTGTTTGCTCTGAAGATGTGGAGACATTACCTGTTGGGAGTACGATTCGAGCTGTTTACGGATCACAAGTCGTTAAAGTATATTTTCTCCCAAAAGGATTTGAATCTTCGACAGCAACGATGGTTAGAGTTTCTGGCATCGTATGATTTTGGGATAGCCTATACTCCTGGCAAAGGCAATGCAGTTGCAGATGCATTGAGTCGAAGACACGCAAGTTTGGGAGCGATGTTTTCGGAATGGAAGGGCCTCGAGTACTTGGCAAGGTTCGATTTCAGGCCAAGGTGTGAGTTGGAACCTGAGATATTGGCAAGCTTGTCGATAAGCCCTACTCTTATCGAAAGGATTGGCAAGGGCCAAAAGAAAGATACGAAGCTTGTCGAGTTTATTCAGAAACTGAAACCAGGGGATAAAGAGTTCGAGGTCGACCGAGAAGGTTGGCTTAGAAAGCAAGGACGATTAGTTGTTCCTGATGTCGACGGATTGAGGGATGGGGTTCTGAGAGAATGTCATCACTCGAAGCTAACGATTCATCCTGGTGGTAATAAAATGTATCAGGACATGAAGCGAGCCTACTACTGGGAAGGGATGAAAAGAGATATTGGAAAATTCATTTCCAAGTGTATAAACTGTCAGTTGGTGAAAGCTGAACAGAAGAAGCCAAGTGGTTTACTTCAGCCATTAGAGGTTCCTACATGGAAGTGGGAGCAGATATCGATGGATTTTATCGATGGACTACCTAGAACTAGGACAGGGAATGAAGGGATTTGGGTCATTGTGGATCGTTTGACCAAAAGTGCAAGGTTCATTCCTATCAAGATGACTAGGACAGCATCAAAATTGGCTGAGCTTTATGTGAAATGGATAGTTCGATTCCATGGTGTTCCAAAGAGTATAGTAAGTGACCGGGATCCATTGTTCACGAGTGGATTTTGGAAAAGTTTACAAGATGCTTTGGGAACCGAACTGTGTTTAAGTACGGCATATCATCCCCAAACTGATGGTCAGACCGAGAGAGTCAACCGAGTTTTAGATCTCCTAAGGGCTTGTGTGTTAGACTTCGGAGGATCATGGGAGGACCATCTACATCTAGTTGAGTTTGCGTATAATAATAGCTACCAGTCGAGTATTGGGATGGCACCATACGAGGCGTTGTATGGAAGGCCGTGCAATTCTCCTGCTTGTTGGTTAGAAACTGGAGATAAGTTTGTACTTAGGCTTGAAATGATTAGAGAAACCTCAGATTGTATCAAGATTGTTCGACAACGAATGAAGGCGGCCCAAGATCGTCAGAAGAGTTACGCCGATAAGCGTCGTAAGGATTTGGAATTCGACGTAGGAGATATGGTTTTCGTGAAGATTTCACCGTTGAAGCATGTGGTTCGATTCGGAAGTAAAGGGAAATTGGCTCCTAGGTTTGTTGGACCGTTTTCGATAGTCGAGCGAATAGGAAAGCTCGCATATAGGTTGGAGTTACCCGAGAAGATGTCGAGTGTGCATAATGTTTTCCATGTGGCGTTTCTACGGAAGTTTGTACACGACTCGAATGTGGTGGTATCTCCAGAACAGTATGAAGATTTAGAAGTCGAGACCGCAGTTGCGAAACCTCATAGGCCATTCGTGTTGTGGGGAATGACATGAAACAGCTTAGGAGGAAGACGGTTAAGCTAGTCAAGGTACAATGGAGTGAAGATGGCGACGATTGTACATGGGAGACGGAAGAGAGCATGAGGGCGACTCATCCAGAACTTTTCATCGGTAGAACCCTTAGATTGTATCGTCGTTATATCGTTGTATTTTATTGTTGTTTGATAGAATTCCGCGTGCTAGTATAAGGCTATGGATGCATGGCTTAATGGTTGCTAGTTTGGATGATAGGATTGGCTTCTCATGGATGATAGGCATGCGGAATTGTTGTGGTTGCTTGGGTTTGCTTGGAATTTCGGGGGCGAAATTCTTAAGGGGGGGAGAATGTAACAGCCCGCATTTTACGTATCGGAAGATCGTAAAATATTTTTATTTTATTCCCTGAGAGTTGGATCATTCTCATCTTTTGGTATGTTGCTTATGGGGATGTGAGACATGTCCATAAATTTTACCAATTTTTGTTTGTGACCATTTTGCCCCTGTCAGTCTTGTACAGGGCATAACTTTTGACTCAGGTCGAATCAGAGGGTGAGACCTGTGCCATTGGAAAGGAATTGATGATTTCCTTTCCGTAGAGTGGTTACATTAAGGATTTGGTTCAGCGGTTTGGGAGAAATTGTTGTTTTAAGGTTTTTCAGTTGGCTGTTCAGGTTTTGGAAGGCTAATGGGCTGATTTGGAGAAGGCCCATTAAGGGCTTGGTGGAAGCTATAAATAGAGGGTAAGAGTTGTGGAGAATACTTTACTTTCTCCATTCCCTCATTTAGAGGCCTTGTGATCCTCCTTCCTCTAACACCTTTCCACCATTAAAATCTAAGATCTACATAGAAGGATCTTAGATCTACACCATAAGAGGCTAGATCTACATTGATTGAAAGGGGATTTCATCGGATCTAAGGGTTTTGTGCAAGGTGCTTGCTGATCGGAATCATATTTCATTGTTTTTGCATCGGTTTGAAGAATTGGTGAGTGACTTACATCTCTCATTCGGATTCATGAAAGTATGTGAGTTATAGATTGTTAATTTCATCATTTTCACGTTATTTTCTTTAGATCTACACCATGCTAAGTCCATTTTTCATATGAATCACCCTAGGATCTGATCTAGATAATTTAAATGGTTAAATTTGATGATTTTTCATAAGTTTATGCAAGCTAGATCCACGTTCATGTTCATATGATCATTTATTGCGTTTTTGGTGAATTTGTATGATTTTGATGAAAAATCGTTGTAATCATGTTGTTGGTGGTTTCATAACAAGTTTGTGGTCATATTGGATGAATTGATGAGTTGGTTTCGTCGGATTCGTCGTTTGGCGAAGTTTTGATCAATTGGAGTTGCATTGAAGAGGAGCAGGTTTTGGGTCTTCCCAGAAAGAGCAGGTTTTGGGTCTTCCCAGGAGGAGCCGGTTTTGGGTCTTCCCAGGAAGGGTCGGTTTTGGGTCTTCCCAGGAAGGGTCGGTTTTGGGTCTTCCCAGGAAAAGCAGGTTTTGGGTCTTCCCAGGAAGGGTCGGTTTTGGGTCTTCCCAAGAAGAGCAGGTTTTGGGTCTTCCCAGGAAGAGCAGGTTTTCGGTCTTCCCAGGAAGGGTCGGTTTTGGGTCTTCCCAGGAAGGGTCGGTTTTGGGTCTTCCCAGGAAGAGCAGGTTTTGGGTCTTCCCAGGAAGAGCAGGTTTTGGGTCTTCCCACGAAGGGTCGGTTTTGGGTCTTCCCAGGAAGAGCAGGTTTTGGGTCTTCCCAGGAGGGTCGGTTTTGGGTCTTCCCAGGAGGGGTCGGTTTTGGAGTCCTCCCAGAGGGCTCGGTGATGGTGTAGCTTCGAGGTGGTTCAAGTAGGAAGGCTCGAAGTGATGAATGTGTTCGGTGACAACTCAAAGGTCGTGAGTTGATGGATAATGGCTGCTCGAGAAGGTTGCTTGAGCTATGAAACATCGTCAAGGTTGGACGACTAGAGATGCGAAGGCCGAGAGGTCATCGTTGTCGTAAGTTCTAGCAGGCTCAAAGCAAGGGTACGATGGGGGCACCCAAAAGACTAGAAGGTTGCTGGTCGAGTACCCTGGGTCTTGGGGAAAGGCCTAGTGTCAAGGTTGGACATTGTCAAGGTTGGACATATGGAGTTCATGCTAGAACTGGGGTTACCATTAGCCCTTGACATATGGCAAGGTTGGCCGTCATACGATTAACGATGGTTTCAAAGCAGGATTGGCGGTGATAGCCAGAGTTTGTCATGTATGTTGGATGTTTTGCATTAAATATATAATCTTGATCCCATGATTGTTGTTGTTGATTGTTTCTGTTTGCTATGAACAAATGGTTGTTCTGGTTTCTATGGGTTAATGGTTGAAACGCTTGGTGTAAAGGCTATCACTGTCCGATGTGGGGAAGATAAGGTTGAGTTCTTCTCTGGTGTTGTGGGTAGACAAGTTGTTCATTTTACCCATTCTCATATACTTTCTTGTTGAAGTTTGTTAGCTGTTTTATCGCTCACTAAGACTATTGTCTGACTCAAGGTTTTATGTTTCCTCTTATTACCCTGGGCTGTTCATCCAGTTGTGGATGGGCAGACTAAGTAGCAGGTTACAGGTAATGGAGCTAAGTGAGACGAGGAAGTTGAGCGATGACGAGCAGGAGTATGGCGTACCAGTTTTGTTACTATCTAGTATTTCTGTTTCCGCTGTTTGAGTTGCTTGAGAGTTATAGTGAGGCCTTATGTACAAACTTTGATATTTGCTGGATAATCTTTCTGGATGTTGAGAAAGTTTCAAAAGTTTGTTATATGATACTTCATTACTATTACCTGTTGTATATGTTCTATTATAATTTATCCTTGCGTTGTGAGTTCTACGATAGGTTTCGATGTGTTTACCTACTCTGATGATCGTCCATAGCAGCCTGGCACACCTTTCAGCGCATTATTCCACTTATTTAGTGCGGGGGTTATGGGCGGTCGTCACAGTTTTCATGTTATTTGGGTAGAAAAATAGTTAGACCTAATTGTTTATGCTTGTTTGGCATTGATTTGGTTAGGTTTCAGACAAAACCTATAGTTTAGCATCTCCAAGTGATTCAAAACTTATATATGTGGGCTATACAATGTTTCTGGAGATGAAGTCAGAGTTTCGTTATTTTCTAAGCATCTAAGAATTTTCTATGAATTTCCTAACGAAAAACACGTGTTAATTATGGGATTTAACAAATTAAAATAATTAAACGATGATTTTAGACCCGAAATTTTTACATGTAGAAGAGAAATTTATTATTTGACTTATATGAACTTTGGGAATTTTTCCTGTATTTTTATGATTTGCTATGATTATTCCTTAGTTGGATAGACTTAGGGTAATTAAGGCATTAATTAGGGTAATTAGCGAATTTCTAATGTTTTAGAAATTTAAAACTTGGAAAGTCTGGGTGGTTGCAAAACCTATCTTTTTATTACCTAATAAATTTTTGACAAATATAGTGTAGTAGGTGAAAATTGTTATTTTACTTAGAAACAAAACAATTATCGTTATATTTACTATTATGGCCATCGACCCGGTCGATAAAACCATGTTAACACTGTCGACAAGACCTTACCTTTTTTATCGGTAAAGCTCTTGATTCTTGGAATGTCATAAAGTAAGGTATAAGAAGCATCCAAGCTTGTCGCTCCATCCTTATCGGCTTGGTCCTTGTCACCTGCATCTTTATTTCTGATTTTAAGTTAACCTCACTATAAGGGTTTATCACCTCTGCATTATCATTGTTGTACTTAGTTGATAAGACTATTTTTCGATGTAAAGCAGGAGGTTGACTGCCTCTTTACCTTTTCTTTATATTTATGGTCGATAATGTTAGGGAACTGGGGTGTCTATAACCCAGTGTTATGGATCTTAAGGTTATTCAGACACTAGAAGTGTGAAATGTGTATTAACTACTTAGTTATGAATATAATCAAATTGCAAGCAGAAATAAGTAATAAGATGAAATGCAGAAAAGTAAATGACACCAGGATTTTTATACTAGTTCAGATTATCAATTCCTACATCCAGTCCTGCACTTCACCATGCAGAATTTCACTATAATCTCTTGTTTTCCACGGGTGGCAAGAACATCTTCACAATCTCTATTTCCTAGGCTACAAGATACACCTTCTCCTTATCAACAGCAACAAACGATGGCAAGTAGTTGTATCTCCAATACAAATTCTTGCAGATTTGGTATAATGATCCTATAGACCTCCAATGACAATATATCTTTGAATTCTTTGAGGAAATAAGATAAAACAAGAGAAAGAATGATATGAATTCAAGTACAACTCTTTGATATTGTGTGGCTTGCAAGTCAATGAAGAATATAAGTGAAAGAGAGTGGATTTGCAAGAATAATAGGATAGTTTTCAATGGATTTTTGTAGAGAATATACGGAGAAGAAGGAGTGGAAGAAAATATGAAATTATTGTGTAAAAGTTCGTTTCCAGAGGCCTTTAAATAGTGTATGAAAGGATATGTCTTTTGGTGAAAAGGTGGAGGGAAATAACTTCTTAATTTAAATTTGAAAATCTGAAATAGTCGTTATATGTCGACATACCTAAAAATGTATGTCGACATACAAGTGTAAAGTGTTACAAAATGTGTTTCAAATTTTCATCATTTCAAACTACCTTATATTTGTGGATTTTGTTGATTCGGTTGAGGTCAATGGTTAATTATCTTCAATTATAATTGTCATGGGATCTTTAACAAGATATTCTAAGGTTCAACCAACTCTTTACCACTTCAAACACCTCTGTTCTTCAGTATTCTTCTCTAATACGCTTTGGTCTTCAATTGTTCTGATTATCTTTCCATTGCTCTGATTAAACTTCTTGTATAATTCCTCTTTTGTACTCTTGTATATTTCTAAAAATATCTCCATAATATATCTAATGTAACTGCACAACTCAAAGATATGTTAGCAGTAATGTTTATATGGTTGTTGTCGTCAAAATCAATACCTAGGGTACCTAGGGTATTAATAATCTCCCTCTTTTTGATGATGACAACCACATAAATATTTGAGAGATAAAATATAATACTTTTTACATTTGACTCCCCCTAACTCTGTGCACTGCCCCTATCATTTTGTCTAGTACATTTATGCATTTTCTTCCTCTTTGTCATCAACAGAAAGGGTAAAAAGAATTATTTAGTTTATTGTTGGACAATATGTAGAGTTTGTATATGGATATAAATAAAACACAAGTAGGGAAATCAAAACATGAAATAAACTAAATAACTAGATGAGTTTTAGAGTTACCGACTTTGTTGATGCCAATAACAAATCCTTTCCATATTTATCCAACGTTCAATAGATTTCTTATCATATGCTTTGAGCATCGACTATTTGGTACCTGAAAAATTATAAAATACACACACTGGTACCCTTTTTATTTTGGGGGTTCATGGTGTTAAGTTTTGGGATGCCAAACCCATGAAGAGTTTGAATGCCCTTTCAAAATATAATCATTAGATAAATGTATACCTTATTAATAAAATTATCAATATATTTTTCTTTTTCAATATTATCCAACCATTTTGGAACAAATAAGTTAATGAACCTGTTTGGAGGATTTAACTTTAATTACCTAGGTTTTGGTTTAAACTTGGTGGCTTTAACAAACTTAGTACATCGACTACTATTTTTCTTTGATTTAGCCTTAGGGATGTAGCCAAGTCCATGCTGTTGGATCTAGATTGACCCTAGAGGGGGGATGAATAGGGTTTATCGAAATTTTAGAGAGATATTAAAAAATTCACATATCACAGAATATAGCAGAAATAGAAATGCAGAAAGTAAATGACACAAGATATACCCAGCTTCGGCAAAATCCTGCCTACTGCTGCATTCCTAAGGTTTCTACTAGGTGATAGAACAAATCACGCTTACAAGACCATGTAAACTCGCGAACCCCTCGCTCCTATTCTAACCCTACGCTCAAAACCCTAGACTGGTCTAATCCCCTAGATCAGATTTCCCCTGATTACGACCCTATAACCAGTAACCCTAGCTTTTACAGACTCAAATAAACTACCAGTTAACACCCTAACTGGTTTCCCAGAGAATTTACAGACCTAGAAACTGTTCGTTTGTTTTTACAACACAATTTAAAAAACAAAACATATATAAATTAAAAAAAGAAAAACCCCAGGATTTAAATATAAAGGGTTATCCCTTTTTTCACTTAGAAGCTTGGGCAAGAATGAATAGGTCGGCCATTTGCGTTTGTGTGCACCCTTGTTTATTTCCTCGGTCCCTTTCTTTCTGGAAATCAATAATGGCGGTGGCTATTTCAAATTAGGGTTTTCTGAACTCTTTCCCAAACCAGATCGACGGCTTCTTTGAATTGATCGAATCCTTGTGGCTTTGAATCAGATGATGGAATTGATCGAATCCTTGCGTCTGCTCCTTCTTGTCACTGATTCGGGAAATTATTGCGATCGAAAACTTTGGTGAGTGAATTCTGAATTGATTTTTCTTTATGCTCGTGATATTTATGCTTGATTTTTCGATGCCAAAAACCTATGATGAATGGTGCAAATATAAGGTAAATCAATAACCCTAAAGTCTTATTTCACGTATGTGGCTTGACTGATTTTGCCCCTTTTGTTTCTCGGCTTTGATTGAGTTTTTCTGCGTGTATTTCTTCTGATGATTTGCGAGATTGAATTGATGAATCTAGGTATGTTTTCGACCCTTGAATGAATCCACTTGATTGATAAATAAATGCAAATTACTTGCCAGAACTGGAAACGTGATTTCTGAAACTATTTTTGGCCGATTTAAATTGAGTGGTTCATTTCTGGAAATATATAAAAAGTTCTTGATTCCATTCTCCGATTTGTTGCCATAACATAGTTAAGTCATTTCTAAATTGAATCATTCCTGATTTGGTGCCATGACTATACTATTGTTCACAAAAAAAACTTTCCTTATACTTGATTTTCTGTGAGTTTGAGCAAGTATATGCAGATTTCTTGCTATGAATTCTTGACCCCACTGTAAATGCTTGATTTCAGGAAATTTGTTATTGCCGAAAATGCTTTCCCTCTTGCTCGAAATTTCTTTGCTCAAAACTGGAAACAATTTGAAAGTTTGAAGGCATATTTTCAGAGAAATTCTTTTTACCGAATATGCATTCAAAACTGGAAATAAGATTCAAAAACATGCTAATTCAAATTTCATGTTTATTTCTTTTTATTGAATTACCCTGTTCTAAAAACTCTACTGTCCCATCTTGTTTGAACTCTGTTGTTGTACTACATACATGTAGTTGCACCATCACTTGCACACTTCCATTTTCACCACTTCTTTACTGTGTAGAACCATGTATATGAATCATTGTATATGCTATTTAACCATGCACCATACTTGTGAGTTGTGTATCCAGTTTGTTCCAGAGTTGCTTGTACTTGTCTCACCACTGTATCAATCACTTTGACATGCTGATCTTGAATATTGTCGCACCATCTCGTCCACAGTCATGTGTATATGTCCTTGACATCATCACTTATTGCTTAGTTTACTTGAGCAGTGCTGAATCATATTCTTCACTGACTCCATCAAGATGCTCCACTGTGCCATCCTGTGTGTATTAGCATTTCTTGCTGGTTTGAATCTTGCATGTCCATGTGACTTTGAACATTGCTGAACCATTGTTACTCGACCATGTTGCATCATATGGTTATGCATGTATTTGAGACGACCCGAACTTCCCCGGTCCCCGAAGAGAAGGGAAAGCGCGGATTGTTTTGAGAACACGACAAAACAGAACGCATACACAAGAACATTTCATTGTATATTACAACAATGCATCAGAATACAAGAATATACAGAGTATACATGAATATTACACAGAAATAACAGAGATTTAAATTACATTTAAATACATAGCAGCGGAAAATAATACAATACACAACTAGAAGGGATATACGGATACAAAGCTTTCCAGATATCATTCCAGCTGTAAACCAGGATCCTGTGAATATAAATCTGCAAAAACCAAAACTACTAGCTGCCCGTGTCAAAATAATGGCACCCAGAGTTTAGGTTAAAACAATAAACTCCAGGTCAGTCATGTGACTGGTGTGAGGACTAAAACAGTTATTAATCTTTATTTTAAAGTTAGGTAAATCAAGGGACCACGCCGTATAACACGGAACGGGTTTCCTCCCAAGAATACCAGTGCATAAAACAAACAGCGCAATGCTAAATAAAGGAAAATGAAGCTGTTATAAGACCCAGGTCCTATCACACAATGCAACGCAAGCCGGGGGATAAGGTTTTCCCTTATAACAGCCAAAGAATGCTTGATACGTTTAAAACAAATCATTTGATACTATTATAAGTGCATAGTGTATAAAACAACTTCAAATCATAAGTATCAATCATAGGCGGCATGGGTACCATATATCATGTCGCCATACTAGTTCTACAATTAAAACCGCAAATGTCACGTATTTGGAAATTGGATTTCCGTCTGTGAACCGAGGCAAAAGATAGTCCTCACCGACTTCGAGACTGTCTAGCCCGAGCCTCAGGGTCAGAGCGCATCGACCCTTGGATCCTCAGGGCCGGTCCACCGATGTGGATTAAACTTAAATCCTGAACATGCGTTTCCCCGCCCTTTGGGGCGTAAATGAGCCAACGAATGACTCCACCGGACCCGGATCGTCCGATCAAACCGAGGCGCCTCGCAACAGCAACAACCACATAGGTGAAAAGTATATAAATGTCAGGGTTGGTAGGTCACTGACACCACCCTAGCTAGAAAGAAACGCATGCCCTCCCTGACGTCCTCTCCCGTTTTTGGTTCACAACCGGGGTGTGAAACTCGCGAAGTAAACGTTACACAAAGCTACGCCACAAAGGCCGTGCTTCGATCATCAATCACAAGACTTTGCTTTTCAACAAAAGCCTTGATCATTTGCATCTTAGCATGCCACACAGGCAAACCACTCTATGCAACCGATATCAGTCACACAGAATGAAATCCGATGTCAGACACAATCCATTTACAAGTCCGTTCTGGGTCTGAACGAAACCGGAGGCACCTAGTACCCCGCATATCCATCGATCTCCAAGTACGTCTGGACGATCACCAACTGTTTCCATCTTCTTGGGTGTACAGCCCAATCAAGATCATCAGTAATCACCCAAACGACGTGAAGACCTCCGGTCTTCGACCACCGTCTTCATCTTCGACTTATCGTCGTATCAGTTATTCAGAATGGGATAAACCCGGTCTTCCCGAATAACTCGCGTATATTTTAAATAAGTGTTACACAAACACAACATACGCCTCATTCCAATTCATTAGTCACTAATTGTAAATTAATCAAGAGAATAATTCCCCAAAAATTAACCCCGAAGGCCGAAACCAACATCAGATCAATATCCAGGAAACCATTCTGCTTAGCTAACCGACAGTTAGTCTCTAAATTTCACATTCATAGGGAAAGGTTCCCATTAATTTTATCAAAGATAAATTCTTTGATTTATTCTTTAATCTATTTTTGAATATCAATTCAAACTAGTCGGGATTAACGAACCTTACCGAAGTAACCATTTGTTTTAATTTCCCAATCCCAACCTATTCATCCCAAGAAGTAAAACTGGTCATACTTCATATCTAACACCACGGTGTTATCGGTATATTCAATTACCATTTCACGTCTAAATCTAATTAAAGATTTAACTATCGCCTGGAGTAAAACTGGTAATACTCCATTCTCGATCTTTTCAATCTAATTAAAGATTCATTAAAACTCCACTTAGTTTTAATCTGTGACTGGGTTAAAGAATCAGTGTCATTTAAAACACGGTTCACGATAAACCCAAAATCACATTTCCATTAATTATCGGGTTAAAGAACGAGCGTTATTTAAAAACACCATTCACGATAAACCCAAGAATCAATATCAACTCAATTCCAATTAAATATTGTTTAATTGGTACACTTCATTAAATCTAAATAAAAAAAATTAATCTTTTCTCAACTGGGTTCAAGAACAGTGTTAATGAAGACACCATTCACGACAAACCCAAATCACATTTGATATTCAATACAAGGCTCTGAATAGAAAATATATCGGCTTATATTCAATATCAAATTCTACGATTAACAAATGTCGTATTGGAAATAACGATATAAATATATATCTTTCAAATTTCCATAACAACATCCGTATAATCACGAATTCCAACATCAAAATATTCCGAAGAAAATTTCGATTCAAATCCACTCCAATGCAATCATTGGAAATTCTGGTTATTTTTAAAACCCTTTTCAAATTCAATTTATTTATTTAAAAATAAATAGAATTATAATTCTAGTTCAAAACTAGTTTACTTCGATAAAAATCTATTTTTATCTTTTCAAATATGGAGTTTTTCATCCCAATTCTTCTCAAATCATTTCTTATGATTTTACACAAATTATTACTATTTTTAATAATTTTATCAAGGCCCGTACAATCGATTTCCATCAATGGCCATCGGACTGCACTTACAGCGACCTTTTTCAAATTTGATTTGGACATAATTCCAAATGTTAGATTTCTAATTTCTAATATTCGTTAGAAAGCTCTTTTCGATATGAACCCAACGGTTCCGGTTTTAGGAGAACCCGACGGTCAGATCTCCCGTAATATTCGTTCGAAGTCAATGGTCGAAATTCGCGAACTGCCGCGGTGCGGCGCGTTCTATTCAGGCCACTATATTATATATATATATATATATATATATATATATATATATAATATATACTTCGTCGATTTCCTTTTAAAACGTGCTTTATAAATCGTTTTAAATTCGTTTTCAAAACGGTTTCAACTTCATATTCAATTTCAAATCAAAATTGAATATTCCAATATAAATTCATTTTAAATTCATTTCAAATTGATTTCAATTCAAATTGATTTCTAATTCAATTTCAGTTTGTTTTCAATTCAATTCAATTTCAACTCGAATTCATTTCTATTCCATTTCAATTCGAATTCATTTATATTCAATTTCAATTCGAATTCATTTATATTCAATTTCAATTTGAATTCATTTATATTCTATTTTAATTCAAATTCATTTCTATTCAATTCGAATTCATTTCTATTTCATTTTAATTCGAATTCATTTCTATTCCATTTCAATTCGAATTCATTTATATTCAATTTCAATTCGAATTCATTTCTATTCCATTTCAATTCGAATTCATTTATATTCAATTTTAATTCGAATTTATTTCTATTCCATTTCAATTCGAATTCATTTATATTCAATTTTAATTCGAATTCATTTATATTCAATTTCAATTCGAATTCATTTATATTCAATTTCAATTCGAATTCATTTCAATGTGATTTCAATTTCAAATCTATTCAACTTAATTCGAATTTCAAATCTATTTCAATATTCGTTGAAAAATGAATAAAATCGATAAAAATATCGTTCACGTCAAAATGGCGTCAATCTAATCAACACGGCTTCATATATTCCTATTTTCAAATATTCTATTTCAAATATTTCTTTTTCAAATGTTTCTATTTTAAAACTGGAATGAGGCCCAATCAATTACCATATAATGTTAATTATATGGATTTTCTACAACACATGTATATATCAACAACGATGAATAATCAACCATCATCCAACGTGCATTCTACACTGTATAAGCATCAAATATAAATATTCAACGCTTATAACAGCCTGTCAATCAATCGATCGACATACAACTAAACAATCGGGATTAATGTACGTCAAATATCATCCCAATACCCGTGTGGGGTTTCAAGCAATCAAACACAGATTTTTATTTGTGCAGTTGGGCGATGTGTAAAATTTATCGTCCCAATCAATGTCCTTCAAATAGGTGTACATAAACAAACCGTCTGGTTTGTAAATTAATATTTATTTATTCACATTCACGTTAAAAATTATATTTTTAACGATCAAACTATTTTATTCAATCTATGAATTTTCTATTCGGTTCATTTATTAAATAAAATGTTATCTTTATTTTTCTAACTTATTTTTAGAAAATTTCGGCGGCATAACGGCACGATACTAGAAACGGGACAAGGCCTAGCCTTATCTCCGGTCTAGTGAAGGCCCACGCCATTCACACATAAATCAAATCCATTCATTTCACCAAACAATTCAAATTTCAATCAAATAATCCAACTAATTTTTGCAATCAAACAAACAAGTCCATGGTCTGTGGACGATTGTGTCGGGTGCTACTAAGTACCGTCTGCATCCTAGTATATATATATATATATAACTAGAAAATGAAATTGAAAGGTGAGAAATTCTCACCGATAGCTATCCTAACTCCACAGCACTTCTAATGCAGGAAATCTTCACTGTTCTCGTCTCTTATCACTTTCTTCGCCCGTAGACACTACATGTATAAAAATCGAATTTTTACTTCGCTATTCAATATATAAAAATCATATTTTTACTTCGATGTTCAATATATAAAAATCACATTTTTACTTCGATGTTCAATATATAAAAATCACATTTTTACTTCGATGTTCAATATATAAAAATCACATTTTTACTTCGATGTTCAATATATAAAAATCACATTTTTACTTCGATGTTCAATATATAAAAATCACATTTTTACTTCGTTATTCAATATAGAAAAATCTAATTTTTACTATGTTATTCAATATAGAAAAATCTAATTTTTACTATGCTATTCAATATAGAAAAATCTAATTTTTCTATAAAACATACAACCTTTTTCCTATATTAAAACCCATTTTTCATTTTCTTTCATACGTATAAAAATAAAAATAAATTTGAATTTTTATTTCACTAATAACTATATAAAGATCGGGTCTTTATCATCATACAGTAATTAAAAATCTGTGAACACACTTCAAATTGAAATACGTACTTCGAATCGGGCAAGGAAGGGGCGGAGCTGCTGCGTGGGGGTGCTGGAGATGCTCGTCGGCGTCGGAGGGGCGGCAATAGGTGGAGGCGGGCGGAGTTTTTGGGGCTGCGATGGGTTTTGGGGTGCGGGTCCCTCACGGTCGCGAGGTAGCAGAAAGGAGGGGAGGAAGGAGAACGGGAGGAGGTGGATCGGAAGGGGAGGGGCTTGGCGGAGGCGGCCACCCTGGGCGGCGCGGCGATGAACGTCGACGGGGGGGCTCCGTCCTTTTTTTTTTTTTTTGCTTTGAAATGATTTTGAACGTGGGGGGGGGGAGGCAGAACGGGATTAAGGAGAAAGGAAGAGATATTTTTATATTATTTTATTTTATTTTATATTATTTAATTTCTAAAAGTTGACTTATACATACGACCTCCAAACGAGGCCCACCGCCTGTCGTCCATAGCGTTTCACCCCCATTCCGAACACAATAGGATATGTATCACAAGCTGATTCGATCGTTTTGAACAGTTTCCGTTGAATTTATATTTTAATCACTATATTGAATTTTAAATGTACATTTCAAATTACCGGGGTCTAGAAACAGTCTCTAAAAATTCCCAGAAAATATTTTCTAGCTTCATGTTGACGATACGGTCCTAACAAAACTAGTTTCGTCGAATTCCGAGACCGTTGGAAAAATGGCCATTTTCCAGTCAATAAAAATCAAGTGTAACTGGTCAAACGCGTTTTCCTTTGCCACGCTCACATATTGATTCGAAAAATTATGAAATTTGAAATCTAGTAATAATTTGACATCACGGATCCAACAAAACTGGTTTCGTCGAAATCCGAGGTCGTTTGCAAAATTCCCATTTTTAAGGGCCTGAATTCCATAGCGACTATTCAGAATTTTCAACTGGACATATCTTTTGATTCCCGCTATGAAATTTTGATTTTACGGATTCGTTGGAAAGATATCATCAATTAGATCCTAATGTTTTTGGTTTCACTAAAATCCGGATTGTTTTGCACCCGGTACATTCAATTGAAGTTTGAAATCGAATTATCGAACTACCGCGCCATTTTCAATTCCTTTTATAATTTAAAATAATTATTTATATTCTAACGACGACGAATATAAATATATACGTTTGAATTATATTCAAAATAAATTTCTCATCGATATTATTTAAAATAATTCATTTTAAATAATCAAAATTCGCTAAAATTGCCAAAATAAAAATTTTAAACTGGCCCAAATTTTCGGGTTGTTACAGTATTTCTTTTTGTCACTGAAACTGCACACTCCATTTAGTTTCTTTATTTGAAATATGCTGCTGCCTTGAACCATCCTTGTTGTTGAAAATGGCTGTATTATTTGTTGAGTAGTCTTGGGCTCGGCTTGACCATGCCATGTTTACTTGTGCTCGACCATATATGCTAGCTGAACATTTACATGTGGCCATTGGAATGCTACTTCACTTGCCTTGCTGAATAGTTTTGTTGTTGACCTTTTGACTTGAGCATGGCTCGACTATATTCACCTGTATATTTATATATGTGTATATACACAACAGTGTGTGTATACATATATCGTGCACATGTAATTTATTTATCAGCAGACTGCTACACTGTGTTGTGGTTGTTCAGAATCAACTGGTTCTGATCAGCAAACCGATGTAGTATGTAGAGGCTGATCAGTGGGTACTAAAAATGTATACATATCAGATCAAGTCATGAAAAATGATGAGAAACACACCAAAATTCTGAGGCAAATAAATTTTAAAATAAAATAATATTAGCTAGAATATGAAATTATTTTTGTTCAAGATTATTGTGTATGTTTCTGTATATGACAGGTGTAGATGACTGGACTGACTGTGCAGTGAAGATAGAAGACTAGACAATATCAGTGAATGAGTGTGTGAGTCAGTGAATGTATGTATATGAGTGTAAACTGAGTGTATGAGTGAATCTGTAGTGAGGAGATGATGTACAGAAAATAGAAGATTGTACTGATATTTGTAATAAACAAATTTATTGAAATAAAATATTATTTCATTGTGTTCAAACAAATTTGTCTATCGTATTCAGTTTATTTACAAGTACAAATTCATGTGAAATGTTTAAATAGTGGAGTTATAAATAGTTGTACTGTTTGAATGTTTGAAATATAATATTCAATTTAAATAAAATATTGTATGAATATATGAATGTCTGTACAGTCATATTCTATTTAAATATAAATATTATATTCCTGTCTATGATGAATATATGAAACAGTACAATAACAAACACATTTATAACAAATATATTTGGTTGTCATCATCAAACAAAAATGATAAAATTGTGTATACAACACCGTTATATACAACAATCTCCCCCTTTTGATGATGACAAACAAATGAAGGATTTTGAGCACAATAAATGTGTTTGACAGTGAATATTGAACTCCCCCTATTTATTAGCTCCCCCTACAACAGAAAACTCCCTCTATAACTGTGCATGAGTGAAATGAAACGAATAATAATGAATTTTCAAAATTAAAAATATTTATAAAATATTCACTCATAAATCAAAATCTTAATCCATTCTCCCCCTTTTGTTATCATCAAATAGATACAGACATTAAAATATAGATGAAAAATGACTAAAAAATATAATTTCAGCTTAAGAGGAAGAACGGTCATCATAAATCTCAATCACTCAAACAAAAATCATAATATTCTAATAACTAGTGGCATATTTCACATTGTAGAGAATGACGGATTTACGATGAATTTATAAAAATGAAGAGAGTTAAAAAATATGAATATTTTCCAATTATTTCCAAAAGAATTTTATAAAATGAGCACAAAAACAGTGATGGATTTGGACTATAGTTAATAATTCAATTTAAGTGACAAAATCGAATAATCTCAAATCTAATAGCTATCAATCAACAAATCATAATACATCATAAAGTATTAACACATTTCATAGATTAGAAAATGGATTGATAGGCTGATTTTCATACGTACACAAAGGAGAATTTCAGATTTATTTCAATTTATAGCACATTATTTCCTTTTCTTTTATTTTTTATTTAAGAGCACACTGACCACGCATAACCAGAGCTTGGATTTTTAAATGAGATCAATTGGAGCTTAAATATAAGTAATCTCATAACCATGCATAACCAAAGCTTGGATTTTTAAATGAGGTAAGAGAAACACTTATGTATTAATTATATTTATCATTTCATTTTCAGCTCCAAAAGAAAAATTCCTCAGTATATAAAACCAAAATGGTTGATAGAAATGCGGTAGGTACAGAAATGGTTTGTGAAATAAATTTATGAATTAATCATATTATGAAACATGCTCAACTTTATCGAGATCATTGAAAATTTTCAATTGTCACTAATTCTGAAAAGTAACATAGTCCCATTTCTATCACAAATATTTCCATTGTTTACTCAAAAAGATTTTAAAACATATTAACTCTCCACATTAAAATAAAATCACGATGGATGGCAGAAATATGATAGATAATGAAGATGGTCGTGAAATAATTGCCAATTCAAAGATATTATAATAACTGTTCAACCATCATGAAAATCTAAATAAAAACTCCTCTTGTTGTGAAATATACTGCAGTCACAATTCATCACAATTTCAAAATCTGTTAATAATTTTGATGAATTATAAGTACAGTTCAATTTGGATATAGATTTCAATTTCTGAATGAATAATCAATAAATAATTTTAAAATTGAAAAACAATTACAAGAGAGAAATGAAGATCTATACAAGACATGACGGATTAAGAAGTATATACATGATGAGAATAAACAAACCAGCACTTCTAAACTGATATCACTTGATGTCTCTATTAAAGAGGATTTTAAAAATGACACTGGAGACGAACAAAGATATCTCAGACAACAGAATCTTAATCACAAAGCCTAAGCAGTCATGGTTAACAAATCAAGCAAAATAATTTAATCTATCAGAGCATGGTATATATTTGAAACCAAAACAAGCAGTCACCAAAAAATATTTTCAAGAACAATATATGAGCAGCAAAAAAATCATTTCCAAAGCAGACTTGTAAAGGAGATATTTCAAAGATATTTCAGACAGTCAAAGAATGATTCATGATCCAAGATTAAATATATGGTTTATTTTAAATCATTTGAAAGGATATGAAAATATCCAGATTCAATGAATCAGTCACACCAGATTATAAATTTTAAATTCACGATGTGTGTGAGATTCAAGAAATCAATAATTTCAAATGATTTTAAACAAACAAAAAAAATCAAGAAATAACAGTGAGTTTGAAGACCGGAATTTCAAAGAATTTTTCCAAATTATTTCTGACAAGCCCAAAGAATTTTTCAGAATATTTACATCAAATTTGAAGACATATTCATGGTCCAAAAATAAAAATAATTTATTTGAAATCACTTGAATTAATGTCAAGTTTTGAGATATAAGGAATCAGTCACACAAGATTGATAATTTTAAATTTAAGAGATGTGTGATATTCAAAATATCAAGAATTTCAGATGATTTCAAACAAACAAATTTCAACCATAATGATCATGAATAAAGATGAATTTCAGGATGTATCACTGATTCAAGATAAATCAAAATATCAAAGCCAATCTGAAAAATAATGAAATTATCACAACTGATAAATATTGGTGTGTTGTAATGAGTATATTATTTCAAGCCTTTCTAAAATGAATTAGAAGAAACCCAAAACAACAGAGGTGTGTGGAATTTCATTAAATATTCAGATCTTCAAAAAAAAAATTAACTGTGTTCAAGATATGACAGGAATACATCAACACTGTTATGAATTCAGAAAATCAGAAAGCAAACTTCAAAACAATTGCAGAAATTTACAAGTTTAGATTCAAAATCTGGAAATGATTAAGAACATCAGAGTTCCATTCAAATGAAGCAAATTTCCAGAAAAAATATGAATTATGCAATTGGAAGTTAAGGAAGATAAAAAAAAATATAGCAGTGACAAATCAAATCAGGAAAAAATACTAAAGAGAAATAGAAGGGGTAGAGGAAGGAATAAACACACAAAATAAAAACAGAGAGAATATGCAAAGATAAATATAGAGATCATACATAAAATCAATGTAAACCAGAATCTCTAAACCATCAGGCTTGGCTAAGGAACTTGTGAATGATAACAGAAGTATTGAGCAGCTTGAATCTAATTCCCTTTTGCCTAGCAGTTCCTCAGCCTTCTCTGGTACCTAACAGTTTAAAGGATCGAGTGGTCTAACAAAATTTGTAAAACCACTCTGAAATGTGTTCACACCTTTAGGTACCCAAACCTGTTTGTATAACAATCCATCCGAAATTATTTTCGTACCTTTTGGAACCCAGATCTGTTTGAATTTATTGAAGTTTATTTTATTTCCTTTTGAGATCCAGAATTGTTCAAATGGATTATTATAAAACAAATTCATATCACGTTTATGATTCAAAAATCCTTTGCGATTATCAGAGTTTGAATTTTCAAATCGATTATTTACGAAGCAGTTTGAAGGATTTTTCAAATCATTTGAATTTCGTTTTCCAAAACCATCATTTTTCCTAAAACCAAGATCATGCTTATTTTCAGAAGAAAATTGGTTTTTCAACAACACATTTAAAGATTTTTCTCCATCAGAAAATTTGCTCAAAATTTTTCCAAGTTGTTGAATTTCAGTTTTAAGATCACCGTTTTCTTTCATTAAATCTGAACAATGATTTTTAGTGATCTTGCACCTTTCAAAATCAGATTTCAAAACCAAATTTTCATCATTAAGCAATTTAATTTTCGTTTGGGACTCAGCAATTTCAAATTCAAAAAGTTTTCGACTTTCAGATTCAAATTTCTTGAGTTTTTCAATCTCAATTTCTAGCTCATTCAGAATAGACTCAATTTTCGACAAATTTTCTTTTTCAAAAATTTCAAGATTGGAATTTTTAGACGTCTTGAAATTATCCAATTCCTTTTGCAAAAAATTGTTTTTACAAATTAGTTCATTCTCGTTTTCTTTTAAAATCATGATTTCATTTTCAAGTCTTTTGAGATCTTCATTTTGATGAACTAAATCAGCTTTGAATTTGAAACAATCTTTGCAGTGGAAGTTTTCTAAATTTCTGACATTTTCAAGTTTTAATTCCAAAATGTTATTTTGGTAATCAACTCAAGTTTTTCAGATTTCAGAGATTTGTTTTTAGATTTGAGACTATCAACAGCTTTTGTTAATTCAGTACAAAAATGAACTAAATATTTATATGAATAACCTCCTGTCTCATCATCTGTTGAGTCTCCATCGTTTGATTCATCCTTGGTAAATCCGGTCAAGCAAAATTCTGAACCTGAGTTGTCCTTGTGGGGTTTTGAGCAATTTTTGTTGTTTCGTCCATACTTTGCATCGAGAGTTCTCCATATTTCCTACGCAGTTAAACAACAGGAGACAAGTTTAAATTGATCAATACTAAGGCAAGAAAAAATAATGTTCATAGCACAAGTATTGATAGCTTTACACTTTTTATCTGACAGATCTCCTCCATTAATAATAATATTCCAATATTTAATATGAACAGATTTTAAATAAATTTTCATTTTTAATTTCCAATTTAAAAAATCTGTTCCATTGAAAATAGGTGGAATATTACTGGACTGACTCTCGATGGACTAACAACTAGGGTTGCCCATGACTCTAGAGTTAATGAAATTACCTGCTCTGATACCATTTGTTGGATCTAGATTGACCCTAGAGGCGGGGTGAATAGGGTTTATCGAAATTTTAGAGAGATATTAGAAAATTCACAGATCACAGAATATAGCAAAAATAGAAATGTAGAAAGTAAATGACACAAGATATACCCAGCTTCAGCAAAATCCTGCCTACTGCTGCATTCCTAAGGTTTCTACTAGGTGATAGAACAGATCCCGCTTACAAGACCATGTAAACTCGCGAACCCCTCGCTCTTATTCTAACCCTATGCTCAAAACCCTAGATTGATCTAATCCCCTAGATTAGATTTCCCCTGATTATGACCCTGTAGCCAGTAACCCTAGTTTTTACAGACTATAGTAAACTGTCAATTAACACCCTAAATGGTTTCCCCTAGATTTTACAGACCTAGAAACAGTTCGTTTGTTTTTACAACACAATTTAAAAAACAAAACAAATATAAATTAAAAAAGAAAAACCCTAGGATTTAAATATAAAAAGGGTTATCCCCTTTTTCACTTAGAAGCTTGGGCAAGAATGAATAGGCCGGCCATTTGCAATTGTGTGCACCCTTGTTTATTTCCTCGGTCCCTTTCTCTCTGGAAATCAATAATGGCGGCGGTTCTTTCAAATTAGGGTTTTCTGAACTCTTTCCCAAATCAGATCGATGGCTTCTTCGAATTGATCGAATCCTTGTGGCTTTGAATCAGATGATGGAATTGATTGAATCCTTGCATCTGCTCCTTCTTGTCACTGATTCGGGAAATTATTGCAATCGAAAACTTTGATGAGTGAATTCTGAATCGATTTTTCTTTATGCTCATTATTTTTATGCTTGATTTTTCGATGCCAAAAGCCTATGATGAATGGTGTAAATATAGGGTAAATCAGTAACCCTAAAGTCTGATTTCACGTATGTGGCTTGACTGATTTTGCCCCTTTTGTTTCTCGGCTTTGATTGGGTTTTGCTGCGTGTATTTCTTCTGATGATTTGTGAGATTGAATTGATGAATCTAGATATGTTTTCGACCTTTGAATGAATCCACTTGATTGATAAATAAATGTTGTGGAAAATTACTTGCCAGAACTGGAAACGTGATTTCTAAAACTATTTTTGGCCGATTTAAATTGAGTGGTTCATTTCTGGAAATATATAAAAAGTTCTTGAGTCCATTCTCTGATTTGTTGCCATAACATGGTTAAGTAATTTCTGAATTGAATCATTCTTGATTTGGTGCCGTGACTATAATATTGTTCACAAAAAAAACATTCCTTGTACTCGATTTTATGTGAGTTTGAGCAAGTATATGCAGATTTCTTGCTATGAATTCTTGACGCCACTGTAAATGCTTGATTTCAGGAAATTTGTTATTGCCGAAAATACTTTCCCTTTTGCTCGAAATTTCTTTTCTCAAAACTGGAAACAATTTGAAAGTTTGAAGGCATATTTTCAGAGAAATTCTTTTTACCGAATATGCATTCAAAACTGGAAACAAGATTCAAAAACATTCTAATTCAAATTTCATGTTTATTTCTTGTCATTGAATTACCCTGTCCTGAAAAACTCTATTGTCCCATCTTGTTTGAACTCTGTTGTTGTACTACACACATGTAGTTGCACCATCACTTTCACACTTCCATTTTCACCACTTCTTTGCTGTGTAGAACCATGTTTATGAATCATTGTATATGTTGTTTAACCATGCACCATACTTGTGAGTTGTGTATCCAGTTTGTTCTTGAGTTGCTTGTACTTGTCTCACCACTGTCTCGATCACTTTGACATGCTGATCTTGAATATTGTTGCACCATCTCGTCCACGGTCATGTGTATATGTCCTTGACATCATCACTTATTGCTTAGTTGGCTTGAGCAGTGCTGAACCATGTTCTTCACTGACTCCATTAAGATGCTCCACTTTGCCATCTTGTGTGTATTAGCATTTCTATTGGTTTGAATCTTGCATGTCCATGTAACTTTGAATATAGCTGAACCATTGTTACTCGACCATGTTGCATCGTATGGTTATGCATGTATTTCTTTTTGTCACTGAAACTGCACACTCCATTTAGTTTCTTTACTTGAAATATGCTGCTGCCTTGAACCATCCTTGTTGTTGAAAATGGCTTTATTATTTGTTGGGCATTCTTGGGCTCGGCTTGACCATGCCATGTTTACTTGTGCTCGACCAGATATGCTAGTTGGACATTTGCATGTGGCCATTGGAATGCTACTTCACTTGCCTTGCTGAATAGTCTTGCTGTTGACCTTTTGACTTGAGCATGGCTCGACTATATTCACCTGTATATTTATATATGTGTATATACACAACAGTGTGTGTATACATATATCGTGCACATATAATTTATTTATCAACAGACTGCTACACTGTGTTTTGGCTATTCAGAATCAACTGGTTCTGATCAGCAAACCGATGTAGTATGTTGAGGCTGATCAGTGGGTACTAAAAATATATACATATCAGATCAAGTCATGAAAAATGATGAGAAACACACCAAAATTCTGAGGCAAATAAATTTTAAAAGTAAAATAATATTTGCTAGAATATGAAATTATTTTTGTTCAAGATTACTGTGTGTGTTTCTGTATATGACAGGTGTAGATGACTGGACTGACTGTGCAGTGAAGATAGAAGACTATACAATATCAGTGAATGAGTGTGTGAGTCAGTGAATGTATGTATATGAGTGTAAACTGAGTGTATGAGTGAATCTGTAGTGAGGAGCTGATGTATAGAAAATAGAAGATTGTACCGATATTTGTAATATACAAATTTGATTGAAATAAAATATTTTTTCATTGTGTTCAAACAAATTTGTCTATCGTATTCAGTTTATTTACAAGTACAAATTCATGTGAAATGTTTAAATAGTGGAGTTACAAATAGTTGTACTGTTTGAATGTTAGAAATATAATGTTCAATTTAAATAAAATACTGTATGAATATATGAATGTCAGTACAGTCATATTTTATTTAAATATATATATATTATATTCCTGTCTGTGATGAATATATGAAACAGTACAATAACAAACACATTTATAACAAATATATTTGGTTGTCATCATCAAACAAAAATCATATAATTGTGTATACAAACCGTTATTTACAACACATGCTTATTCCTAAGGTTTTTTGATGCAACTAATAATTTCTCTAGATTATCCTTTCCTTTGTTAAATTTATCAATATCAGTTTGCATTTTATCAAAATCCTTACTATGGTTAAGAAAAACATTGTCTAGAGATGTTATTTTTTTCATTCAGATTAGTGATATGTGATTTCATTGAAAGATTTTCTAATTTTAAGGACTCATTTTCACTTTTCAATTTTCAAAACTTCCAAGTGTTAAATCCTTTCCAATTTTATGACCATTAAATCTTCCAAATTCATCTTCTAGACATTGTTTTTCTTTGCTCAACTTTTTATTATATATTTTTAATCTATCTACTTCTACCAAACTATTATCGTACTCTTTCCTAAATATTCCATGTCTCTGATGCATATCATTTAAAATTTAGTAATTTCTTTATCAAAATTCCATACCTGGTCATCCATTGTCATGAGGCATACGTTGGCATTTTCTGTTTTTGAATCACTATCACTTGATGATGAATCATCCCATGTTGCATTGAGTGCTTGTTTCCTCTCCTTATTGAAAGTATTTGAAATGCGCTTTGGTTTTCTCAAGTTGGGACAGTCTCTTTTAAAATGTCCGGGTTTACCACATTCTAAACATTTAACAACATTTTCATTTCTGGAATTATTGTTGTTAGTTTTTCGAAGTTTCTTTGTTATCCAGTACTTCAAGAATTTCTTGATCTTCTTGGTAATAAACTCAAGATCATCAATAACATCATCATCTGATTCATCATTGTCTATCATACCATTAAGTGCCAGTGATTTCCTCTCATTTCCCTAATTCTCTTTTCTAAACTGCAACTTCACTTCATAGGACATTAGATTACCAATTAATTCTTCTATTGACATAGTACTAATATCATTGGCTTCTTTGATTTCCAGAGTCTTCTGATCCCATTCACTAAGAAGTGAATTCAAGATCTTTCTGACTCGGTCTTCTTCAGTAATTTTCCTTTTTAATGATATTAAGGCATGCACTATATCTTGAAATCTAGAACACATACCAGAAATAGATTCATTTGGTTTCATTTGAAAAGGTTGAAAGGGGTGTGTCAGCATAGATATCTTTGTCTGTTTTACTTTATTGGTGCCTTCATGTGTAACTTTCAGTATTCTCCAAATTTCATATGCAGAATTATATATAGAGACTCGAATAAATTCATTTCCATCTAAGGAGCAAAATAAAATGTTCATAGCCATAGAATTATTAAGTTCTTGTGTCTTTTGGTGTAGTGTCAATTTTGAATATTCAGTTTGAGGCTTTATGTATTCTTCTTCGGAAATGTTCTAAATATCGAATCCATTAGACTACAAATAAAATTTCATCCTACTAGCCCAATAAGCATAATTACTGCCATCAAATAGAGGAGGTCTAGTGGTAGATTACCCTTCTATAAAAGAACGGATAATGGTGTTACTAGTGTCCCTAGCAATTTATTAATTTTCAAAAAAATCAGATTATGATAACTTTGAAAACCTTGCTCTGGTACCAATTGTTAGGGAACTGGGGTGTTTATAACCCAGTGTTAATGGATCTTAAGGCTATTCAGACATTAGAAGTTGTGAAATGTGTATTAACTACTTAGTTATGAATATAATCAAATTGCAAGCAGAAATAAGTAATAAAAGAATGAATAAGTAATAAGATGAAATGCAGAAAAGTAAATGACACCAGGATTTTTATACTAGTTCGGATTATCCAATCTTATATCCAGTCCTGCAGTTCACCGTGCAGAATTTCACTATAATCGCTTGTTTTCCGCGGGAGGAAAGAACACCTTCATGATCTTGATTTCATGGGCTACAAGGTACAACTTGTAACAGCCCGCATTTTACGTATCGGAAGATCGTAAAATATTTTTATTTTATTCCCTGAGGGTTGGATCATTCTCATATTTTGGTACGTTCTTATGGGGATGTGAGACATGTCCATAAATTTTACCGATTTTGTTTGTGACCATTTTGCCCCTGTCAGTCTTGTACAGGGCATAACTTTTGACTCAGGTCGAATCAGAGGGTGAGACCTGTGCCATTGGAAAGGAATTGATGATTGCCTTTTCGTAGAGTGGTTACATTAAGGATTTGGTTCAGTGGTTTGGGAGAAATCGCTGTTTTAAGGTTTTTCAGTTGGCTGTTCAGGTTTTAGAAGGCTAATGGGATGATTTGGAGAAGGCCCATTAAGGGCTTGGTGGAAGCTATAAATAGAGGGTGAGAGTTGAGAATACTTTACTTTCTCCATTCCCTCATTTAGAGGCCTTGTGCTCCTCCTTCCTCTAACACCTTTCCACCATTAAAATCTAAGATCTACATAGAAGGATCTTAGATCTACACCATAAGAGGCTAGATCTACATCGATTGAAAGGGGATTTCATCGAATCTAAGGGATTTGTGCAAGGTGCTTGCTGATCGGAATCATATTTCATTGTTTTTGCATCGATTTGAAGAATTTGTGAGTGATTTACATCTCTCATTCGGATTCATGAAAGTATGTGAGTTATAGAATGTTAATTTCATCATTTTCATGTTATTTTCTTTTGATCTACACCATGCTAAGTCCATTTTACATATGAATCACCCTAGGATCTGATCTAGATAATTTAAATGGTTAAATTTCATGATTTTTCATAAGTTTATGCAACATTCATGTTCATATGATCATTTATTGCGTTTTTGGTGAATTTGCATGATTTTGATGAAAATCGTTGTAATCATGTTGTTGGTGGTTTCATAACAAGTTTGTGGTCATATTGGATGAATCGGATGAGTTGGTTTCGCCGGATTCGTCGTTTGGCGAAGTTTTGATCAATTGGAGTTGCATTAAAGAGGTGCAGGTTTTGGGTCTTCCCAGGAAGAGCAGGTTTTGTGTCTTCCCAGGAAGAGCAGGTTTTGGGTCTTCCCAGGAAGGGTCAGTTTTGGGTCTTCCCAGGAAGAGCAGGTTCTGGGTCTTCCCAGGAAGGGTCGGTTTTGGGTCTTCCCAGAAAGGGTCGGTTTTGGGTCTTCCCAGGAAGAGCAGGTTTTGGGTCTTCCCAGGAAGGGTCGGTTTTGCGTCTTCCCAGGAAGAGGAGGGTTTGGGTCTTCCCAGGAAGAGCAGTTTTTGGGTCTTCCCAGGAAGAGTCGGTTTTGGGTCTTCCCAGGAAGAGCAGGTTTTGGGTCTTCCTAGGAAGGGTCGGTTTTGGGTCTTCCTAGGAAGAGCAGGTTTTGGGTCTTCCCAGGAAGAGCAGGTTTTGGGTATTCCCAAGAAGGGTCGGTTTTGGGTCTTCCCAGGAAGAGCAGGTTTTGGGTCTTCCCAGGAGGGGTCGGTTTTGGGTCTTCCCAGGAGGGGTCGGTTTTGGGGTCCTCCCAGAGGGCTCGGTGATGGTGTAGCTTCGAGGTGGTTCAAGTAGGAAGGCTCGTAGCGATGATTGTGTTCGGTGCAACTCAAAGGTCGTGAGTTGATGGATAATGGTTGCTCGAGAAGGTTACTTGAGTTATGAAACATCGTCAAGGTTGGACGACTAGAGATGCGAAGGCCGAGAGGTCATCGTTGTCGTAAGTTCTAGCAGGCTCAAAGCAAGGGTACGATGGGGGCACCCAAAAGACTAGAAGGTTGCTAGTCGAGTACCCTGGGTCTTGGGGAAAGGCCTAGTGTAAAGGTTGGACATTGTCAAGGTTGGACATATAGAGTTCATGCTAGAACTGGGGTTACCATTAGCCCTTAACATATGGCAAGGTTGGCCGTCATACGATTAACGATGGTTTCAAAGCAGGATTGGCGGTGATAGCCAGAGTTTGTCATGTATGTTCTGGTTTCTATGGGTTAACAGCTGAAATGCTTGGTGTAAAGGCTATCACTGTCCGATGTGGCGAAGATAAGGTTGAGTTCTTATCTGGTGTTGTGGGTAGACAAGTTGTTCATTTACCCATTCTCATATACTTTCTTGTTGAAGTTTGTTAGCTGTTTTATCGCTCACTAAGACTATTGTCTGACTCAAGGTTTTATGTCTCCTCTTATTACCTTGGGTTGTTCATCCGGTTGTGGATGGGCAGACTAAGTAGCAGGTTACAGGTATTGGAGCTTAGTGAGACGGAGAAGCTGAGCGAAGACGAGCAGGAGGCTGGCGTACCAGTTTTATTACTATCTAGTATTTCTGTTTCCGCTGTTTGAGTTGCTTGAGAGTTATAGTGAGGCCTTATGTACAAACTTTGATATCAGTTGGATAATCTTTTTGGATGCTGAGAAAGTTTCAAAAGTTTGCTATATGATACCTCATTACTATTACCTGTTGTATATGTTCTATTTTATTTCATCCTTGCGCTGTGAGTTCTACGACAGGTTTCGATGTGTTTACCTACTCAGATGATCGTCCATAGCAGCCTGGCACATCTTTCAGCGCATTATTCCACTTGTTTAGTGCGGGGGTAATGGGCGGTCGTCACATTTGGTATCAGAGCTCTGGTCAACGATTTTGGCCAAAGTTCAAAGACGTAATTGCGTATGAGGGACGTATTTATAGATTTCAGTTGGATGTTTACTATATATTTTAACATATATAGTAGTACCGGTTGTATCTCTTTAGCAGTTTTTCTTGGAAGTGGCTAATTATTCTAGATTGCAGATTTAGAATGAGTAGACGACCATCAATACATGCTGCTAGGAGAGCTAATACTGAAGGGGGAAATGGTGATGAACCAGATTACCCGGCCATGTTTGAAGCCATGGCAGAAGCAATTATGCGAAGGGTACCCGCTCCCGTGGCGGCTACGGTAGATGTAGGTGTGTGAGTTCCTAGAGTAGAGTTTGCAAAGATGTGCAAGGACTTTATATCTCTAGGAGGGAAACCATTCAAGGGAACTGAACCAGCTGAAGAGGTTCAGAGGTGGATGGATTCATGTGTTCGAATCTTTGGAGACTTGGGTATTGAAGATGCAATGAAGAGAAAGCTTGCATCAAGGCAGCTTCAGAGTAGGGCCATGGAATGGTGGAATTCTGTTATACTCGAGACTCCGGAAGAGGAGATTTCATGGGAGCAATTCCAAGCCAAGTTTGAAGCAAAGTTTATCTCCACTGCTCAGAAGTTCGTTCTCTTCAAGAAGTTCGTAGAGTTGAAGCAGAATGGCAGATCAGTTCTTTACTACATTTCTGATTTTGATGCTTTGTCTAGATATGCTTGTTCATACATTGATACACCCTGTTAGAAGAACGAGAAGTTTGTCTTGGGTTTGGATGCTCATATTGGAAAACCGCTTGTGGACCATCTTGATGATTCATTTGAGAAAATTGTGAAAAAAGCTATTCGCCAAGAGAGCTTGTTTCCCAAGGAAGCAAATGTTGTCGCTGCAACCAAGGAAGCTCAGAAACCACAGCAGGGTGGTAATAAAAAGAGGAAGCAGCAACAACAGAAAGGAAAGGATGGCCAAAAGAAACCCAAGAGTGAGGTAGTTTGCTTTAACTGCCAACAGAAGGGTCATTATTCAAATGAGTGCAAGAATCCCAAAGCTGAGAAGAAGTGCTTCAAGTGTGGAAAGCCTGGGCATGAGAAGAAAGATTGTCCAGAATCAGCTAAGGGCAAAATGATTGTGAAGGCATATGCTCTGGAAGCCGTGCCATCTTCTTCAAGAGCTCCTACTGTAGAGGAGAAGGGAAAGGATGTCGTTGTGCAAGGTACTTTTTCCGTTAACGGTGTTTCAGTTCGAGTTTTGTTTGATACTGGAGCATCACATTCATTCATCTGCAACGAGCTTGTGTGTCGCTGGGGTTTGGAACCCGAGATTTGTGATAGACCTTTGGTTGTGACTAATCCAGTTGGGAGCTCGTCCAGTTTGTGCATGATTTGTCGGGGTCTAGTGTTATCGAGTCATGGTTTCTCTTTTATGTGTGATTGCTTTGTTCTTAACTTCGCTGGGTATGGGATCATCTTGGGCATGGATTGGCTCAAGATATATGCGGCAAGGGTGAATTGCGAGAAGCTAGAGGTGAGGGTCGGGGATGTGGAAGGGCGAAAGGTGTTGATTAAATGTAAGCGCGAAGACGGGGTCTTCGTGAGTTATCTATATTCGCTTGGGATTCCACAGGAAGACATGTCATCAGTGTTGATCGCTAATGAGTATGTATATGTCTTTGATGAGGTCAAAGGGTTGCCGCCGCATCGAGAGATCGAGTTTAGGATCGATTTGGTCGAAGGTGCTAGACCAATTGTTATGCCCCTTAGGCGGATGGCGCCTAGGGAACAGCGAGAGTTAGAGGCGCAAGTTCGTGACCTTTTGGGAAAAGGATTAATTCGGAGGAGTGTTTCCGAGTGGGGTGCACCAGTCGTGTTTGCAACTAAGGCAGATGGCTCGTTAAGATTGTGTGTGGACTATCGTGAGCTGAACAAGGTGACTAAGAAGAACAAGTATCTGTTGCCAAGGATTGATGACTTGTTCGATCAGCTTCACGAAGCCAAAGTGTTTTCTCAGAGGGATTTGGCAACAGGATTTCACCAATTGAGAGTGGCTAAGGATAGTGTGCCAAAGACTACTTTTAGGACACCGTCCGGGTTTTTCGAGTGGTTGGTGATTCCATTCGGGTTGACTAACGCGCCAGCGTATTTTGTGGATCTTATGAACAGAGTGTTCAGAGATCAGTTAAGTAAGTTCGTGCTTGTGTTCGTGGATGATATACTGGTTTACTCCAGAAATGTGGAAGAACATAAGATGCACTTGAGAGTTGTGTTAGAGATCTTGCGAAAGCATCATCTTAAGGCTAAGTTCTCAAAGTGTCGCTTCTGGAAGGATGAAGTGAGGTTCTTAGGTCATGTTGTTTCTGGAAATGTTATAGCGGTTGACCCCAATAAAGTTGCAGTAATCCAGGACTGGGATAGACCTAAGAATGCGACGGATGTTCGGAGTTTCCTTGGGTTGGCTGGTTATTACCGAAGGTTTATTAAGGATTTCTCCAAGATAGCTGCACCATTAACAGGATTGACGAAGAAGAACCAAGTGTTCGCATGGGATGCAAAGTGTGAACAAGCGTTCGGAATTTTGAAGGAGAGATTGACAAGTGCACCTGTGTTGACCATTCCAAGTGTATGAACTGTCAGTTGGTGAAAGTTGAACAGAAGAAGCCGAGTGGTTTACTTCAGCCATTAGAGGTTCCTACATGGAAGTGGGAGCAGATATCGATGGATTTTATCGATGGACTACCTAGAACTAGGACGGGGAATGAAGGTATTTGGGTCATTGTGGATCGTTTGACCAAAAGTGCAAGGTTCATTCCTATCAAGACGACTAGGAAAGCATCAAAATTGGCTGAGCTTTATGTGAAATGGATAGTTCGATTCCATGGTGTTCCAAAGAGTATAGTAAGTGACCGGGATCCATTGTTCACAAGTGGATTTTGGAAAAGTTTACAAGAAGCTTTGGGAACCGAATTGTGCTTAAGTACGGCATATCATCCCCAAACTGAGGGTCAGACCGAGAGAGTCAACCGTGTTTTAGAAGATCTCCTGAGGGCTTGTGTGTTAGACTTCGGAGGATCATGGGAGGACCATCTACATCTAGTTGAGTTTGCGTATAAGTCGAGTATTGGGATGGCACGATACGAGGCGTTGTATGGAAGGCCGTGCAATTCTCCAGATTTTTGGTTAGAAACTGGAGATAAGTTGGTACGTGGGCCTGAAATGATTAGAGAAACCTCGGATTGTATCAAGATTGTTCGACAATGAATAAAGGCGGCCCAAGATCGTCAGAAGAGTTACGCCGATAAGCGTCGTAAGGATTTGGAATTCGATGTAGGAGATATGGTTTTCGTGAAGATTTTACCGTTGAAGCATGTGGTTCGATTCGGAAGTAAAGGGAAGTTGGCTCCAAGGTTTGTTGGACCGTTTCCGATAGTCGAGCGAATAGGAAAGCTCGCATATAGGTTGGAGTTACCCGAGAAGATGTCGAGTGTGCATAATGTTTTCCATGTGTCGTTTCTACGGAAGTTTGTGCACGACTCGAATGTGGTGGTATCTCCAGAACATTATGGAGATTTAGAAGTCGAGACCGCAGTTGCGAAACCTCATAGGCCACTTCGTGTTGTGGGGAATGACACGAAACAGCTTAGGAGGAAGACGGTTAAGCTAGTCAAGGTACAATGGAGTGAAGACGGCGACGATTGTACATGGGAGACGGAAGAGAGCATGAGGGCGACTCATCCAGAACTTTTCATCGGCAGAACCCTTTGATTGTATCGTCGTTACATCGTTGTATCTTGTTGTTGTTTGATAGAATTCCGCGTGCTAGGATAAGGCTATGGATGCATGGCTTGATGGTTGCTAGTTTGGATGATAGGATTGGCTTCTCATGGATGATAGGCATGCAGAATTGTTGTGGTTGCTTGGGTTTGCTTGGAATTTCGGGGGCGAAATTCTTAAGGGGGGGAGAATGTAACAGCCCGCATTTTACGTATCGGAAGATCGTAAAATATTTTTATTTTATTCCCTGAGGGTTGGATCATTCTCATCTTTTGGTATGTTGCTTATGGGGATGTGAGACATGTCCATAAATTTTACCGATTTTGTTTGTGACCATTTTGCCCCTGTCAGTCTTGTACAGGGAATAACTTTTGACTCAGGTCGAATCAGAGGGTGAGACCTGTGCCATTGGAAAGGAATTGATGATTGCCTTTCCGTAGAGTTCTTACATTAAGGATATGGTTCAGCGGTTTGGGAGAAATCGCTGTTTTAAGGTTTTTCAGTTGGCTGTTCAGGTTTTTGAAGGCTAATAGGATGATTTGGAGAAGGCCCATTAAGGGCTTGGTGGAAGCTATAAATAGAGGGTGAGAGTTGTGGAGAATACTCTACTTTCTCCATTCCCTCATTTAGAGGCCTTGTGCTCCTCCTTCCTCTAACACCTTTCCACCATTAAAATCTAAGATCTACATAGAAGGATCTTAGATCTACACCATAAGAGGCTAGATCTACATTGATTGAAAGGGGATTTCATCGGATCTAAGGGTTTTGTGCAAGGTGCTTGCTGATTGGAATCATATTTCATTGTTTTTGCATCGATTTGAAGAATTGGTGAGTGATTTACATCTCTCATTCGGATTCATGAAAGTATGTGAGTTATAGAATGTTAATTTCATCATTTTCATGTTATTTTCTTTTGATCTACACCATGCTAAGTCCATTTTACATATGAATCACCCTAGGATCTATTCTAGATAATTTAAATGGTTAAATTTCATGATTTTTCATAAGTTTATGCAAGTTAGATCCACACTCATGTTCATATGACCATTTATTGCATTTTTGGTGAATTTGCATGATTTTGATGAAAATCGTTGTAATCATGTTGTTGGTGGTTTCATAACATGTTTGTGGTCATATTGGAAGCATCGGATGAGTTGGTTTCGCCGGATTCATCGTTTGGCGAAGTTTTGATCAATTGGAGTTGCATTAAAGAGGTGTAGGTTTTGGGTCTTCCCAGGAAGAGCAGGTTTTGGGTCTTCCCAGGAAGAGCAGGTTTTGGGTCTTCCCAGGAAGGGTCGGTTTTGGGTCTTCCCAGGAAGAGCAGGTTTTGGGTCTTCCCAGGAAGGGTCGGTTTTGGGTCTTCCCAGGAAGAGCAGGGTTTGGGTCTTCCCAAGAAGAGCAGGTTTTGGGTCTTCCCAGGAAGGGTCGGTTTTGGGTCTTCCCAGGAAGAGCAGGGTTTGGGTCTTCCCAGGAAGGGTCGGTTTTGGGTCTTCCCAGGAAGAGCAGGGCTTGGGTCTTCCCAGGAAGAGCAGGTTTTGGGTCTTCCCAGGAAGGGTCGGTTTTGGGTCTTCCCAGGAAGAGCAGGTTTTGGGTCTTCCCAAGAAGGTTCGGTTTTGGGTCTTCCCAGGAAGGGTCGGTTTTGGGTCTTCCTAGGAAGAGCAGGTTTTGGGTCTTCCCAGGAAGGATCGGTTTTGGGTCTTCCCAAGAAGAGCAGGGTTTGGGTCTCCCCAGGAAGAGCAGGTTTTGGGTCTTCCAAGGAAGGGTCGGTTTTGGGTCTTCCCAGGAAGAGCAGGGTTTGAGTCTTCCCAGGAAGAGCGGGGTTTGGGTCTTCCCAGGAAGGGTCGGTTTTGGGTCTTCCCAGGAAGAGCAGGTTTTGGGTCTTCCTAGGAAGGGTCGGTTTTGGGTCTTTCCAGGAAGGGTCGGTTTTGGGTCTTCCCAAGAAGAGCAGGTTTTGAGTCTTCCCAGGAAGAGCAGGTTTTGGGTCTTCCCAGGAAGGGTCGGTTTTGGGTCTTCCCAGGAAGAGCAGGTTTTGGGTCTTCCCAGGAAGAGCAGGTTTTGGGTCTTCTCAGGAAGGGTCGGTTTTGGGTCTTCCCAGGAAGAGCAGGTTTTGGGTCTTCCCAGAAAGAGCAAGTTTTCGGTCTACCCAAGAAGGGTCGGTTTTGGGTCTTTCCAGGAAGAACAGGATTTGGGTCTTCCCAGGAAGAGCAGGTTTTGGGTCTTCCCAGGAAGGGTCGGTTTTGGGTCTTCCCAGGAAGAGCAGGTTTTGGGTCTTCCCAAAAAGGGTCGGTTTTGGGTCTTCCCAGGAAGAGCAGGTTTTGGGTCTTCTCAGGAGGGGTCGGTTTTGGGTCTTCCCAGGAGGGGTCGGTTTTGGGGTCCTCCCAGAGGGCTCGGTGATGGTGTAGCTTCGAGGTGGTTCAAGTAGGAAGGCTCGAAGTGATGTGTTCGGTGACAACTCAAAGGTCGTGAGTTGATGGATAATGGCTGCTCGAGAAGGTTGCTTGAGCTATGAAACATCGTCAAGGTTGGACGACTAGAGATGCAAAGGCCGAGAGGTCATCGTTTTCGTAAGTTCTAGCAGGCTCAAAGCAGGGGTACGATGGAGGCACCCAAAAGACTAGAAGGTTGCTGGTCGAGTACCCTGGGTCTTGGGGAAAGGCCTAGTGTCAAGGTTGGACATTGTCAAGGTTGGACATATGGAGTTCATGCTAGAACTGGGGTTACCATTAGCACTTGACATATGGCAAGGTTGGTCGTCATACGATTAACGATGGTTTCAAAGCAGGATTGGCGGTGATAGCCAGAGTCTGTCAAGTATGCTGGATGTTTTGCATGAGATATATAATCTTGATCCCATGATTACTATTGTTGATTGTTTCTGTTTGCTATGAACAAATGGTTGCTCTGGTTTCTATGGATTAATGGTTGAAATGCTTGGTGTAAAAGCTATCACTGTCCGATGTGGAGAAGATAAGGTTGAGTTCTTCTCTGTTGTTGTGGGTAGACAAGTTGTTCATTTACCCATTCTCATATACTTTCTTGTTGAAGTTTGTTAGTTGTTTTATCGCTCACTAAGACTATTGTCTGACTCAAGGTTTTATGTCTCCTCTTATTACCTTGGGCTGTTCATCCGGTTGTGGATGGCCAGACTAAGTAGCAAGTTACAGGTAATGGAGCTTAGTGAGACGGGGAAGCTGAGCGAAGATGAGCAGGAGGCTGGCGTACCAGTTTTATTACTATCTAGTATTTCTATTTCCGCTGTTTGAGTTGCTTGAGAGTTATAGTGAGGCCTTATGTACAAACTTTGATATCAGTTGGATAATCTTTCTGGATGTTGAGAAAGTTTCAAAAGTTTGCTATATGATACCTCATTACTATTACCTGTTGTATATGTTCTATTATATTTCATCCTTGCACTGTGAGTTCTACGACAGGTTTCTATGTGTTTACCTACTCTGATGATCGTCCATAGCAGCCTGGCACATCTTTCAGCGCATTATTCCACTTGTTTAGTGCGGGGGTTATGGGAGGTCGTCACACAACTTCTCCTTATCAATAGCAAAAAACAATGGAAAGTAGTCGTATCTCCAATACATATAATTGCAGATTTGGTACAATGATCCTATAGACATCCAATGACAATATATCTTTGAATTCATTGAGGAAATAAGATAAAACCAGAGGGAGAATGATATGAATTCAAGTACAACTCTTTGATATTGTGTGGCTTGCAAATCAATGAAGAATAGGAGTGAAAGAGAGTGGATTTGCAAGAATAAAAGGATAGTTTTCAATGGATTTTTGTAGAGAATAAATGGAGAAGGAGTAGAAGAAAATGTGAAATTATTATGTAAAAACTCGTTACTAGAGGCCTTTAAATAGTCTATGAAGGGATGTGTCTTTTGGTGAAAGAGTGGAGAGAAATAAATTCATAATTTAAATTTGAAAATCTGAAATAGTCGTTATATGTCTACATACCCAAAAAAATTATGTCGACATACAAGTGTAAAGTGTTACAAAACGTGTTTCAGATTTCCAGCATTTCAAATTACCTTATATTTGTGGATTTTGTTGATTCGGTTGAGGTCAATGGTCGATTATCTTCAAGCATAATTGTCATGGGATCTTTAACAAGATATTCTAAGGTTCAACCAACTTCTTAACACTTGAAACACCTTTGTTCTTCGGTATTCTTCTCTAATACGCTATGGTCTTCAATTATTCTGATTATCTTTCCATTGCTTTGATTAAACTTCAAATATAATTCCTCTTTTGTACTCTTGTATATTTCTAAAAATATCTCCATAATATATCTAATGTAATTGCACAACTCAAAGATATGTTAATAGTAATGTTTATATGGTTGTCATAAAAATCAATACATAGGGTACCTAGGGTATTAACAGATAAGGCTTGTTTCTTAAGACTTAATTTTAAGAGCTAGAGGCTTATCTCCTCTATACCTTATCGATACCGCTTCTTTACCCTGTCATCATGGATGTGGTCGATAAGGCTTGTTTCCTAAGCTTAATTTTGAGATCTAGAGGCTTATAGCTTTTATACCTTGTCGACTTTGTCAATAAGGCCTATTTTCTAAACTTTGTTTTCTAAAGCCCGAGGCTTATCACCTCTATTTGTGTCGCCACCTACACGGTTGACAAGGCTTATTCTCAAAAATTGTTTCCAAAATAATTAAGACTTATTACCTCTATTCTTATCATCGTAGTTAAAACTATTTCTTGGGGTCCTGATCCAGCTGGGGGATGTTGGGGAGACATTAAAAGAGATGCCAATGCACTCAAGCATGATTCAAAGGAAGAAAAGTGTTTGATTCTGAACAATACCATGTCCGTAAAGCCATAGAAGACTTCCTTTGGAGATGTCATGTTCAATGGAAAAGATGAGGAAGGAGTAGTCACTCCAACTTAAGACCCTATAGTAGAAACGGTTGGGATAGGCCCGGCCACTGTGAAAAGGGTGCTAGTCGATTGTGGCGCCTCAGTAAATGTGATATTCAAAAACATTTTCGATAAAATGAAGCTTTCTATGTCTGTTATATTTGATAATCAATTTTGTTATAGATAACTGATTTTTGTGCATAATATTCTTATTTACAAAGAGTTAGATTTGAAAATTTGGTTCAACCAGTTAATTACCTTTGTCCAAGATGATACTGCATTTTATCTTACTTGATCCACATTACTTCTAAAATAAACATAAGGTTGTATTCCTTCTTTGAACTTTTTTGTTAAACGATAAATAACTTTAGGACTTGAAAATTAAACATGTGTTGGACAATATAATTTAAGGCCATTGTCATCATCATTTCTTCTTAAGCCTCACTCATGTCATTGTAATAACCATCCCCCATAACAGTATGCTTGATTTCATTACTTTTATTTACTAAAAAAAATATATCAACCTTGGGGTATGTCGAATAGACATTCTTTGAACTTTTTCTCTTTGGCAAGTACATCTTACATATTTGACTTATTGCTTAATTCTTCAGATGACGAGGGTAAAGATGAACCCAGAAACTAAAGCTAATTAACTAATCACTTTTCACTCCAAACTTTTCTCTTTCATTGGATACTTTACTTAATTAAGTATTAAGGTATGTGCTCGGTTCTAAAAAATGATTAGTTAATTGCACTAATAACTTCATCGATCTTTAAACAAATGAACATACGATTGTTTAGTTCATACTGACAGTTTTCATATTTCATGGCTATATTTTTTATTTTTTTAGATGCATGGAGTATTCATTATTACACTTAACTCTTACTTCGTAGAATATATTTTTTATTTTACTTTGTTTGTTCTAGATCACTTAGTACATCAATATAGCCATGATTTGTACATGAGGTTGACTATGATTTGTACATCAATGAAAATAGGTCTAAAAATGTCGCTTATAAAGTTTTAATAATCAGTTTCTACTTTAATGCTTTTACTTCAACTTTGCATGCTATTGGGCATTGATTTCAATTTTTGACTTGAAATATAATTATGCAGATTTAAAATTTAAGTGTTCCATATATGGAGTAATGAAATTGAGTACGAAATAAATGGAGTAAGGAATTTAAGTTGGTATATGTAGAAACACTCCATGTAGGATGACTGATACAGTTTTTCACACAACCTGATATTTAGTTGTTTAGCCTTTTTTCGATCATATAGTATATTGAATATTTGTTAAAACATTATATTCACACAAGTTGAGTTTGCATTATTCAAGCTATAATTATTTCATATTCAATTCTCTTTAAACAACAACCAAAAGGTTTGTTTATAACTCTCCAATTAACATTCTAATATATTTTAATGAGTTACCCAGTTTCGATTTATCTCTTTCTTCGTGTGATAAATAAAACCAAATATGTATTTTATTTTTTAATATGATTTTCTTACTAAGCATGTGTGTTTTATTTCCTGAATGCAGGAAAGTAGAAATCAATATTATATATTGTTTGTGATGGAGATATAAAAGATAATAGATCATCTTCACCTAAAATTGTGAAGTCAATGAGTTATCCTAATTTCTTAAGCAACAGTTCAATCCTGACGCGAGGTAACAAATATCTATTCACTAGCGCGAACCAGTGCTACACACATAGGACAAGACTCCATTTTTTGTAATAAACAATGAAACGCTATTATTATGTATTTAGTTGTGAAACCAAATTTAAAATTGAAATAAATGAAAACTATCTGGATAGTTTAAGTTCACAAAGAAAAGCATCTCTTTAAATTCAGCAACAAACAGTGAAACATCTCCTTGGCACAGAAAAAAAATAGAGAGTAGCAGGACACAACTGATTGTAAACAATGCTATTACAACAATATTAAGAGTATGTTTATACGGAAAATATTAATAAGTCAAGCAAAATATGATGTCTAGATGCCAGAATTTAATCTTCCATTAGAAAACGTTTGATGACCCCCCTATGATTGTTTCAAAGAAACAACATGCTATATAGTGAACAATTTTTAAAACACATGAAACAAAGTTCAAGTACATTCAACATACTTATAGGCAATGTAGTCTAGGAATAAAGGTATTCTTAATATAGAATCGGTAAATGGTAGTAATACTTTGTACGTAGTAGCAAAAAACAACAAAAAGGACGGTCTCATACATATTCAGTAAGAATATATTACCTATGCAGATATTGTGAAAATCTTGGTATTTCCCCACAACGTCACATGCATAAGAATTTATAAACTTTGAGCTTATATAAATACACAATGGCAGCATTGAAACTTTGAACAAAATCCCAGCGCAAACTGACAATGTATGGACACACAGACGTGCAACTTGAAACATTATCATAAAGGTACCAATATATGAATAGACATACAGTTGCAGGTGGAAAATTAAAAACAGAGAGAAAATGAGGAGGAGGAAGAAAACGGAAAGGGAAGAAAGTGGTTTTTCATTTCATCCCTCTCTCGGTACATTGCAGGTGATTTTATACACATCCATGTCATTATGAACAAGACAAATTTGTGTAACTACTCCATTCACAAGATGACACCTCACACACAAAGGACAACTTTTCTAATTAATTTGATTCCTAACTAGCTAATTACCTGATTATATGCTTCTAATTTATTCAAGAGACTTCTAATCTTGGAGTCTTCTTGGCTTGATGATTACTCTCTTAGGTCTTGCTTCTTTATGCATGGTGGTTGAGTCCATACTTGCTGTTGAGCATGTGTCAGGTGTAAGTTGTGCAACATTACTTCCCACTTGAAGAGGGACCTTGTCCTCAAGGTCAAAGTTTGGAAACTTTTGTGGAGTTGTTCTTTTAGTTCCCATGTTGCTTCGAGTGGGCTAAGGCCTTGCCGTTGAACGAGAAGTTGAGTAGTGGTTGGATTTGGATGTCCAAAGGCGAGTATTTTATGTGGTTCGTAGAATGGTTGGCCATTAAGGGTTATGGAAGGTAGTGGTGTGGCTGGGGAAGTAGCATGGTTGGTGCAATACTTAAGCATGGAGACATGGAAAATCAGGTGTATTTTGGAGTTGGGTGGAAGTTGTAGTTTGTAGGCAACGGATCCAATTCTTTCAAGGATTTGGTAGGGGCCAAAGTATTTTTTGGTAAGTTTATGGAAGGTTTTGCTCAAGGAAAGTTGACGGTATGGCAGGAGGCATACAAAAACTCAATCTCCAATGGAAAATTGCATGTCGGTTCGGTATTGATTAACATGGTTTTTCATTCTTGTTTGTGCTTTGTTCAAATTTGTTTTGAGTTGTTGAAGTAGCTAGTGTCTATCGTTGAACCAGTGATCAAGATCATGAAGGTTGGTGGAATGGGAAGTGTAGTCGAGAAGGACTGGAGGTGGTCGACCATATACCGCGTGAAAAGGAGACGTGCCTATGGAAGAATGATGGTTAGTGTTGTACCACCATTCGGCCTAAGGAAGAATATTACTCCACTTGTTGGGTGTGTCACCAACCATTGCTCGAAGATAAGTTTCTAGGCATCGGTTTACAACTTCGGTTTGACCGTCCGTTCGTGGTTGGTATGCACTACTCATTTTTAATTCCGTGCCATGAAGATGAAAAATCTCTTTCCAAAAATTGCTTATGAAGATTCAGTCTCTATCAGAGATAATGGAGCATGGAAAACCATGGAGACGGACATAGTCTTGGATAAATTGAGTAGCTAATTGGGGAGTGGAGAAGGATGTGGGTAAGGCAATGAAGTGGGCATATTTGGATAAACGATCGCCTATAACCCAAATAGTGGTTTTTCCTACGGAGGGGGGAAGATGGGTGATGAAGTTCATGGAAATATCTTCCCAAATTCGTATCTGGATCGGAAGGGGTTGAAGTAGGTTTTAATGAGAAATATTTCTAGGTTTGGATTGTAGACATGTGGAGCAAGTAGCAACAAAATTTTTGACATCCAAATACATATTAGGCCAACAAAAATTTGCAGATAGTCTACCCAAGGTGGAGTATACCAGAGTGTCCACCAATATGGCAATTGTGGAAGGAAGCAATAGTTTTGGATCGAGGATTGTCAGTATTTGGCACAAAAATGCAATTCCCTTGAAGAAGCAACCCGTCTTGAAGCAGAATGTGGTGCTAGCCTGGGTGTTGCTGGCTGGCGGTAATGACTTGCTGGGCCTCGGTGTTGGTACTGGTGGTGTGGCGGATCGCTGCGAGGTGGTCGAAGGATGGGAAGGAGATAGCTGCGAGTTGGGGTGGTGCTAGTTCCGGCATTTGCATGAGGGATGGTGGAAAAAGCTAGGCACAGTGAAGTGGAAGTGGAATTGAAGGGTTGTTGTATTTTTGGAACGATATGTGATGTGGGGACAATGATTTTAAGGGTATGGTTATGAATGGAAGGGGTACGAGGGATTCTGGATAAAGCATCAACTACCATATTTTTTGAACCAGGTTGATACTGGAATGTAAAGTCAATGCCCAATAGTTTTGTAAGCCATTTTTGTTGTTCCAGAGTTTGTATGGTTTGCGTCATGAGTTAGCGGAGGCTTTGATGGTCAGTTAGGATGGTGAAAGGTCATCCGAGGAGGTAGTAGCGCCAACGTTTGACGGCGAAAGTGATGGCTTACATTTCTCGACTATAAGCGGAAGTTTTTTGGAGCATTTTTGGTAGTGTTTTGCTAAAAAAAAGGGATATGGTGTTTATTTTGGGATAGGACAACACCAACAACGGAGTTTGAGGCATCAATATGGATAGTGAATGGTATGGTGAAGTTAGGCAAGGTGAGGATGGGAGTTTGGGTTACCACTTGTTTGGGATGGTTGAATGTAATGCTTGCTTCGGGGGTCCAATGGAAGGAATCTTTTTTGAGAAGGTTTGTAAGGGGATTGGCTATTGTGGCATAATGACGTATGAATTTCCGGTAGTATCCCGTGAGGCCTAAAAATCCATGGAGTTCGGTGATGTTAGTTGGAATAGGTCATTCAATCATTGCTTAGATTTTCTTTGGATTAACTTTCACTCCATGGCCTGAAATTAAATGGCCTAAATATTCGATTTTGGTGAGCGTGAAAGCGCATTTGGATAGGTTAATGAAAAATTTGTGTTGGGTTAGGATTTGTAGGGTGGTTTGCAGGTGAGATACATGAGAAATCAATGATGGGCTATAAATAAGCATGTCATCAAAAAAGTACCAAAATGAATTGGCGAAGATGAGGTTGAAAAATTGTGTTCATGGTTGCTTGAAAGGTAGAAGGTGCATTAGTTAAGCCAAAAGGCATGACTATGAACTCATAGTGGACTTCATGGGTACGAAAGGCTGTTTTTGGAATATCGAAGGGATGTACACGGATTTGGAAGTAGCCACTTTCCAAGTCTAGTTTGGTGAAATAGGAGGCGTTGTGGAGTTCGTCAAAAGCTCATCAACGGTCGGAATAAGAAATCTGTCTTTAATGGTGATAATGTTTAGGGCTCGATAATCGATGCAAAAGCGCCATGTGCCATCTTTCTTTTTAACTAAGAGGACCGGAGAAGAGAATGACTAGTGGAAGTTCGAATGATTTGGGTATGGAGCATTTCACGGACTTGTCATTCTATTTTGTTTTTTGGGAAGTGAGGATAGAGGTATGGCTTGACGTTGGTAGGAGGAGCGTTTGGTTAGAGGTTAATGTGATGGTCGGTTATTGGTTGGTTTTGGAATGAAGGGTCGGCTGTCATGTAGTTTGCTTTCTATTGATTTGGCTAAGTCGATGGCTGCGGAAAGAGTGGTGGGTTCAAGTAAGTGCAGTTCGTTTCTGATTGGTCTATTTTGAGGCCAGAGACGAAAAATGGATGAGGGCATCCAGCGGGAGGGTGGTTATTCGGTTGCTAATGGTTTCAAAGTTTGACTGATATTCTTCTACAGTTCCTGTTTGTCGCAGCTTTAATAAGGTTGCCTATGGATTAATGAAGGAGGAGGGTCCAAATATTTGTTCTATTGCCTTGGTGAGAGTTTGCCATTATGAGAGTTATTGGTTCCGGTACATCCATTGGAACCATAATAAAGCCTGTCCAGCCATATAAAAGCTATCAAGTTCGATCTGTTGCTCATTCGGTGTGGAGTGGAAGGTAAAGAAATGCTCCGCTTGGAATATCCAAGCCAACGGGTTTGATCCATCAAAATGGGTTAGTTCGCATTTAGGTGCTCGGATGGCAATCAAGCAAGGAAGGTTTGTTGTGAACAGTGGTGTTGTAAGGAGGAGGGGTGGCCGAGTAGGATTGGAACTGGGTGAGGTGGGGTTGTCAGGGTTTGTTTGGAGTTGTGTAGTGTTGAGTATTAGTGTGAGGTCGTGGATCATTTGGGTGATGTTGTTCATGGAGGATTGGAGACCAGTAATGGTTGTTTGTTGATTGGCAAAATCAGCTTGAATGGTGTCGAGGGTGGCTGAGTGTTGGGTTGAGGCTTCACGGAGTTGGTTGATGGCTTCATCTAGGAGGCGGGTCATGGTGGAGGGGAGATCAAAATGAAAGCACCAATGTTGCAGGTGGAAAATTAAAAATTGAGAGAAAATGAGGAGGAGAAAGAAAACAGAAAGGGAAGAAAGTGGTTTTTCATTTCATTCCTCCCTCGATACATTGCAGGTTATTTTATACACAACCATGTCATTGTGAATAAGACAAATTTGTGCAAGTACTCCATTCGCAAGATGACACCTCACACACAAAGGACAACTTTTCTAACTAATTTGATTCCTAGCTATCTAATTACCTGATTATATGCTTCTAATTTATTCTACAGACTTCTAATCTTGGGATCTTCTTGGCTTGATGATTACTCTCTTAGGTCTTGCTTCTTTGTGAATGGTGGTTAAGTCCATACTTGCTGCTGAGCCGGTGTCATGTGTAAGTTGTGCATCACAAACATGCCAACTTTTTCAGATTAACAAAGAGGAATTAACTACAACTTCATATACATAAATATCATTAGAAACTTGATTGGACACTTTACGCGCCATATTTGTAAAATTGGTTTGAAATTACTTAATGACTTAGGAACATGGTTTTAAGCTCTAGCATGACAAAGATCCTGCAATATGATAGTTATATTATATCAAATCTCAAAACACAATAATATAAACAAAAAAAATTGAACATTAATGATATTAATTTATACTGACTGAAAAAATACATGCTTTTCAAGGTTGTGGTTTGGACAACCTTGTATAACACCTGTTTTAAGATGCAAACTATACTAAGGATCCTGTGGACTATTAAGAAACTGATGCACTTTATTAACTTCGATTGTCTCACAAACATCACTAATTACTGCTTTTGATTATTATATTACTTACTTTTGCTTGAATGTGCAATAACATCCATATATCCAAATCAAGCAAGAGTTGTATATTTACATGTATGTGCACATTACTTACAAGGCGTATCATCAAAACTAAAGCGTGAAAACAATTGAGTACATTATCTATTAGCATGGTATATGTGTCATAAAAACATAACTATAGTAGAAAAGCAATCCATTAAAGTACATTCTTTCCTTCGCAAATAAGTAAATGTGTTATGCTAATTATTGGAATCCAACTTTCCAAGTGTTCAAAATATATGTGGCCATATTGTTACCTTAGGATCGGAAGTCAAATTTGATTTGAATAACTTAGTGCCTATTATTTGAATTGATTTGGCCCAATGTGACATGTCATTGTTAAACTAAGTCTTGTAAGGCCGTGTTATATTAGCGGTAATTGATGGACTTTCTAGAAAATGCAATAATAATAATAATACGTTATTTCTTGATTGCCAACCATCGCTGTCGTACAATGATATGAACTTCCTAGAAATTGCTTCCTAAAGTTCATTATATTTGTGCATAAAACTAACTAGTTGATCACATCCCTTTAAGTTCTGTTGGTTGCAAATAAAGATACAAATACAGTAATCAAGTATAACTTAAAAAAATTAGTACAGTAATCGGTAGGGGTTAGGTATAAATTGAATGATTCAAGCTAGGCATAAATATAATAGTACTTTATTGACGGACTGGTTTTACTAATCAGGTTCACGGAGTAAATAATGAAAACTATCAATGAGAGTATGCTAGCATATCTAATACTTGTTTGTGAAGAATATAAATACTTAAATTTTTTTAAAATTCCAGTTAAGGATATTGTTATATACTATCCAGATTTCAAAGGTCAAAATAACATTATTCATAGCAGTAAACAGTTAATTACTGCATTTTGAGAGAGATTTGTAAACAGTAACCCATCAAAAAAGCTACAATAGTTATGGAACCTCAGTTTAATCTGAATGTAAAATTTCATAGTAACTGTTTATTACGATCATGTAGTTTAGAAAAGCAATAACTTGCAAACAAATTTTCGTGTCTGACAGTCCCATGCTTGTAGGATGTAGAAATTTTAATATCCTAAATATTGTAACTTATATCACGTTGGACGGAAAAAGGAATAATAAATATGAGTGTATTTGTATGAAATATAGAATAGGAATTGTTGTCGTCTGGAAAGAAAATGTAAAACGACTAGAAATATATAGTGCTCAGTTTGTTACAACTCGCACCTCATATGAAGGCCCTCCACCATAGATTGGTTCTGTTGACTATATTTTTATGTTTTAAAGCACCTATAAGATCTTAGATTTTCTTCTTCTTTAATTCTGCAAATTAGATATAAGTAACTTTAATCGGGCGGAGAAATAAAAATAGTGTGTATTATTAAGAATTCAACAACAGAATAAGTGCAACTACTTAGAGTAATAATATGGAAAGAGCACTGCTATGGGTATTTGATATAAGCTAAAAAAGACGGTCTATTAATTGGCAAATGCAATCAAGGTCTGAAAAATGTAAACCAATAAAAGAACAAAAAAGCAAAGTCCTATTTTAACACTTCCTTATGGATGATTGGTAAATACTATAGTTTGGCTTTATTATAAAGCTAGATATATGAGTTAAGCATGTTCGAACTTCCATATTTAACTGAAATATAAAGCTTTCGCAAAGATAAGTTACTTGGGTGCACAAATTTAGACTTTCAGAACTACGGATCTCAATTTCAACTTAAACCCTTTACAGGAAACTCAAACATTATAAAACTGCATTCATTAGTATCCCAAAAATTGAACTGTATAAATCTATTTACAGTAAAAAGATGGAGTGAAAACTGAGGTTAGGGCCTTACCGTTGATGCAGTCCAAATCAAGTCCATCGTCATTCAAGAAGAATACCTCAAAGTCGAAGGATATTAGTCAAAAGATTCTTTATATGATGATTATAAGCTATAAGTACCAAACAGAAAATAAGAGGGAATGGGATAATAATCAAGCCCATATGAAGTAGACATTCTAAGTTTAGATGCTAGTGAGACTATGGAGTGATTTCAGCTATACAATGGAAAGCAAAATTCAGTAAACAGGTCTTCAAACAATGTTGAATCATCTATTGCAACTAACATCAGTTAGCATCAATTAAGAAAACTAATTTTCATTTGTGCTTTGTATATATTTTTCTGAGGTAATTAATTTTTGTTGATAGCACTGAAAATAGTTCGGTTATTATAAAGTTAGTCAAACTTGTCATAGACTTTCAAATTTTGGCATGTTTCAACAAATTAAGCTTCAGATACATGCAGGTCTCAAATAGAAAACATATAAAGATACAGATCATAGCAGTGCATGTGCATATTCAAGTGCCTATATTTCATTGAATATGTAAGATGCAGTGACAAAGTAAAAGGTCATTGTGAGGTGCTTTCTAAAAGTCTGCCAGTGCTTATTACTAAAATCTTAAAATTTACTTTAAGTTATAACCAGGTAATCAGCTTCCTTTTTTCTACACTATTCTTTTTCCTGACATCACATGGGACAGCAAATTCATTGTGTACCCCAGTTTTTAGCTGATTATTTTAGATTGTGTTTCAACTCTTCTATTTTCAACTTTTTTAACCGACTTTAGAAAATTATATTTTCACTGTTATGGCAAATCAAACATCTTTATTAGTCAGTTTATTAGAAACGGCGACGCCCTCAGCCAGACATAATTCTACATATTTGCAAATTGAAGATTGTAATCATGAAGTTAACATTTTGACAAATTAGCAAATAAAAGCAGTAAGATTCATCTACCTATTGGAACTTAGACATCCATTTTTTAGCATCATATATATTACAAATCCCAATTATATCAAGCTTCTTCGTAGGGTTAGCATCATCAATTAAACAAAGTATAAACATGATTCAGGGTTATTAATAATTAGATAACATATAAAAAAGTTAAAATATAAATATGGTTTATGTATTCATGAATTTGACAGGATACACACAAAAAATGGTGAAGTACTCCAAAAGAAGATGGGATGAGCTAAAATGTTTATCAAATGCATGCATGCTTTTTCTTTTAAGTAAAGTTTAAGTTTTGTCTTTAAATATTAGCACGCATTTAACATGAATTTTCAGGTTTCACAACACTTGCTACAGAACACTTGCAATGGCATTTTACAAGTGAATTATAAGTTTTCTGGCAAAAATCTCTGTATATTTATCTAAATAAACTATTTCTAGAAATAATTGAATATGATTTAAATTCTTGCACAAAATGACCAATTATATATGTGATATAAATAGCGAATACATGAGACTAAATATGAGTATTGATACTATCGAATGACATTACACACCAGCTATTTTACACAGTAAGTGGTGACAAATTGAAAAGATTTAAGTTGCCTTATAAACTGTACTTTTTGCCAAATAGAGAAAAGAACCAGAATAATATTATTATAAATTAGATAGGAATAAAATAGCTTCCAACATATCACCTGCCTCAAAAAAGATAGGCTATGATGATATTTCAATGGATTTATTAGATGCATTTGTAAAGGAATTTACAAATTAATTGTATATTTTACAGATTGGCTATGATATCACCTGCTTCAAAACAGATTGGCCATGATATTTCAATGGATTTATTAGATGCATTTGTAAAGGAATTTACAGGTGAACTGTATGTATTTCTAGCAAAATAATTTCTATACATTTATGTAAATAAACTATTTCCAAAAATAACTGAATACGATTTAAAAAGAGAAAAATCACTGATTTTACATGTAATATAAATAGCGTAAATATGAAATATTGAGACAAAATAGAAAAGATAAGTTACCTTATAAATTGTTTTTTTTTTTTTTACCAAACATAGAAAGGAACCCAACGCGATTTCATAAGAAATTGGATAGGAAATAAACTATTTGCAGAAATAATTGAATATGATTTAAAAATAGACCAAATTACTGATTATATATGTGATATAAATAGTGTAAATATGTAATATTGAGAGTAATTTGGAAATATTAAGTTGCCTTATAAATTGTATTTTTTTGTTCAAACATAGAAAAGAACCAACCCAATATCATAAGAAGTTTGACAGGGTTGGAAATAACATCTATCGTTCACAAAATGAAATAGTAATAATAATAATACCAAATCTATGGAAAAAATAGTTATGTAATAAATAAATTGTTTCCCTAGTGGATGAAGATCCTTAATTATTTGAATACAATTGAAAGGCAAGGCTATAAGAGAACCATGCAAACACAAAATTACACACATAATTTCATCTTGTACATACGTAGATACCTAAAAAAACACATCGTAGTTTGAAAGAAAAGCAAAACTTACTGAAGTCATTTCACTATTATGGTAACAGTGGTTAAACTGGCCCCATAAATCTTGACACCATAGACTAATCACAAACAAAATTTCAATCTGAACGAATATGCGTATCCAAGGTATCAAAATACTTTTAATCCATACAGAGATGAATTGGCAACAACCAACAAAGCTCACCAAATAGGACCTGACTAGAGTGGCAACCACAAAATCACTGGTTGTATAATTGGTAATTGGTAAAGGGAGGGTGCAGGAGCTCCAACAGTATGCTAGCATCTTAATCATCTTCAAAGCAAAACAAAAACAAAAATGATGAGGTTACGGGGCGGCTGATAGTGGTTTGGTGATGCAGTGGATATAACCCAGGTGTCTTGTGTAGAAAACAGATGAACTGCGAAAAAGGCCAAAGAATATCTAACGAATTAACTAATGAAGCAAAAAAAAAAAAAAAAAAACAGTCATTCTCGAATTAATATTACCAAATTTTACTATTGTTTCAATTTAAGCCCGGGAAGCAATTCCAAATTTCATGCCAACCTTATGCTTGTTCGTGAGATATAGCGTTCATTCTCGGTTCTCCCTCAAGTTTGAAAAAAAGAATTAATTTGAATACTGGTTTGATTCACTATGGGTTATGGAGAAGATGGGTCATGGGTTAACATATGATATTGTTAAATTTAAAGGAGCTAGATTGTATGTGAAAATCAAACTTCTTTCAGTGTCACTACACCAAAACAGGTAATTCCTAATGAGTATAACTGTCGCAAGCAATTTCAGCAACGCTGATTAATGTTGCTATGGTGGGGGCGTGGCAATTTATTTCCAACACACATAAACGTTGGTAGATTTTCTCTCCCAACGCTTATAAGCATGGGTATATTTTCATTCGCAACACTTATAAGCGTTGGTCGTTTTTCTTTGCCAACGCTTTTTTTACCAACGCTTGTAAGCGTTGTAGATTTTCTTTACCAACGCTAAAGATTTTCTTTACCAACGCTTATTAGCGTTGGTAGATTTTTGTTTGTAACGCTAATACATGTCGCAATATTTTTGTTAACAATGCTTATACATGTTGCAAGATTGTCATTTGCAACAAATATAAATATTAATAGTAAAACAAGTATGTATTAGCAATTCTCATATTCTAACGTTAATAGTCAGTTAATAACTAACATGATTAGAATATAGACGATATTTGATATGAATTCAAAACAGATATTATTCTCAACTTAAAAAGTATGACTCAATGAATACCAAAAGACAACATTTATAACCAAGTAACGACATAGAATATCAGTTAAAAACAAACAAATACAACACATAATTAAGTTGTTAAATTTAACACATAATTTTCAAGATCTACTATTGTACCATTAGAACTACCATCCAATTTCCTTTTTTTTTTTCCGCTGTCTCTAGAAGTGTCTGCATTCATCCATTGAAATTTTGAGTTTCTTGTTAAAAACATAAGTATTATACTGATAGGCATGTTATAATGATAGTAAGTGAGAAACTGAATCTATTAAAAAAGACTATGCCAATACTGAATGCCAAAGTGGCATCAAAGAAAATAACCTAATACACCAAAAGTATATAAAAAAAGAGAGTGCATAAATGTACAATTTCAATCGAGAACTCAAATCGACTAACAACTTTAATGGAGTTTACTTCTTGTAAAAAGATAAATTTTGAAATTTTGATGCTAATCTACAGTTCTGCAGTAACGTGTTAAAACATATACCATTATTACCTGGCCGACATTCAAAACAGCATGATGTAAATTTTGCTAACGTTCAAGGAGTTGGTTAACAGTGTTCAAATGCACATTATCAACTCCGATTGGCCAACGATCAGGGATCCTAGACTGTTTATGTAAAGAGTTTTTCTTAGACAATTGAACCTGCATAAATAGATATATTTCATTTATTCAAAATTCAGAAGACAAATGAAACTGATTGTTCATTTAAGGTTTTAATAAAGATCCACTCACTGTTCTAACTCTTGAAGCATCAGATGCTTTCTTTGCCTCCTTGATACGGTTCTCAAAATCAGCTATGGCTCAGTAAAACTGGGTGTATGGCTCAGTAGAACTACTTTCAGCAGTTCCCACTACTTTCAGCACACGTTTCACAAACCACTTTCCCATCCTCTTTTTATATGTTTCTTCATCTTATTAATTCGCATGCAGCGAGGCAATCACCTATTAAATAGGCTGTATGTAATTCTTTTCCTCCCTGCTTTCTCCTCCTCCTTCCATGATTTCTCTTTCATAATATATACTGATATAAATTTGTCCAATTTATCCAATCCTTGGTACTCATTCGGCATGAACTTGCAAGTCATATGAGGTAATCAGTAGCCCTCTCCTCTTCATGCTGGCCAACTTTCCATAACCATTGTTTTAACCTTATTTTTTCTCACCAAACCAACTGACTTTTTCTTAATCAACTCGATATGTATAAACTTTCTATATATAAAGCTAGAAATCATGAATTGACCAAAAGGAATAAATTGATCTGAAATAATTTTAAGTTCGATAAAAAAATAGCTTCAACGAAAGAATAAGGAACTATAAATCGTATCGCATTGAAAGTTTGAGCATGCAATTTAGATCAGATTTGATTAAATTTAAAGTAAAACATTCAACTCTTTAGCATGCTAGAAGTGGCTGAAAATTCAAGGTTTAATTTTGAAAAGTCAATAAATAGAAAAGAAAAAAAAAACTCCTGTTTTAATTTAAATACAGAATAGACTTAGCAGGCAAGAATGCAGATTTGATTTTCATCATGCCACTATTACAATAATTGACTAGTTGCAGTCTAGTTTTTACAATAGAAACATAAAATACAGCTAAATGAAATCATCAGAGGATATCAGAAACTAGAGTGAAAAATTAGTAGCACTTCCTGCATATCTAATTGAAAATATAAACGAACGAACTAAATTAAAATTTTAAAGGCAAGCATCATAGGTTTAAAAACGGAAACTGATGAGTAACATATGTACATCATTTTTTTTTTTTTTTTTTTTTGTATAGAAAATTTGATGCCTTCTGGAATAAATGTTTGAGTAACGAAAAAAGATTAAAAATAATTAAACTAGGGTGCGACTATTGGCATCCCAAAAATCTCTTCCGGTCACCACAAAATATTGTTCGGTGGTGAACGGCCGAACGACCTTCACGTTCTTCGGCCGTTAACGGCCGCCGAACGGTGCAAAAATTGGTATATTGCCGTTGGATGTGAATGACCAAATGGACCTGGTGGCCGGCAGTGGAAACTGGAGTATCAATTGTAACACCCTTAAACTAAACTGGCTACCCAAGTAAATTTGAAACAGAATGAGAAGAAACAAATCGAAGTATTTTATAACAAAAAACAGCATGTACTGATAAACATACAACTTATCTCAAAAAATGAATGTCTTCTCATTGGCACATGCTCGAATTTGTACCTCTGAAGTCTGACGTGCAATTGCAAGCTTCGTCGTTGTAACAACACAATTACTTCATCATCATTTCCTTCACATAGAACTCAAAGTGAAAGTGGAGATGTTGATCGCAGACTTAAATGCACAGAATCATACTTTCGGATCATTTGTTACCTAATATTGCTCCTTCCATATGCATGTGAATGATAAATGCATTAAAAGGCATTCATAGATAGGATATAAGTAAAACTTTGCAAACTCTGCTCAGCAAAGTATAATTAAATTTTTACATGTAATGGATGTCCATGTTATTCATTGTAGTTCTCTTATTCGGACAAAACGTTAATTTTGGTGAGCACAACATTACTGATTTAAATATTAAAGGGGAAGTGATTAGTGAACATAAATAAATTTCCTATTTCCAATGTGCTACCTGTGTATAAATATCACTATTAATTGCTTCAACTGTATCAACTTTTGAATTTTCCCTGATTAAAAGGCCCAAGTATTTACTGGTACAATAATTAGGATTCCTATTGCCCATGGTCATGAAAGCAGCTTAAACAAATTATATTCTCACCCAAGTTCATGAAGCTCACAAATGCAGAAAAAATATGGATTAAAAAATAAAAAAATAAAACTAACGGATGAAAGAAGTGAGAAAAAATAGTAAAAGATTAGGCGGTGATGCTTAATCCTATAAAAAAAAAATACATATCAAGTATATGCATGCATCATGCAAGAGATACATATAACTTATTCATTGTTATTTAATGGGTATGCTGTTACATGCTATTTGTGCATATAATTTTTGTTTTCCTTCATGTTTTCTTCGTTTCTAATATACAGTTTAGTACAACTTTAAAAAAGGTCGCTACTTACCATGTTTTGTTATTTACATTCTTTATAACCTATCTTATATCACAAACAATATGCATATTACTTTTTTTTTAAAACCTGTATTTAAGCAGAAATGCAAAATCGTATTTCCATTTACACAAGTTTTCCACCTACTCACATTTCTGCTTATTTATATTCTTAGCACAACTCAAATGGATATATACACACACACACACACACACACTCTCTCTCTCTCTCTCTCTCTCTCTCTCTCTCTCTTTGACCTATTAACTCTTCATAATATATCCTTAATTATATTTTTCATAGTGAATTAATAATTTAACACACCATAATTCTGTACAAAATTCACATACCTTCTTTGTCACATTGTAACGTCATTCCATGACAAACATTTACATATTATTATAACTAATGCTATATTAACTCGTGTCACATTAATCCATACTATATCACTTGCATTTGAAAAAAGACAATGTGCTATTTTACCTTTTTAAGTATTATTTTCTAACTATTCTATATTTCAGCAAAAGGATTACGATAATTGCCCAAATGCTGCTATTATATTCCGATTCATTTTAGTTTTCCTTCCAATTTTGTCATCTACATTAATTTCTTTAGCAATTCTACTACTATGTTCCTCCCTAAAAATAACATCTCCTGTACATGATGAATAAACCCTACAATTAGTTATTACACTATCTTTACAAAGGTGGGTTATACATTAGAGATAAACAAATAACATAGTCACCATTATCATAGATTTTATGATAGCGTTATAAAGATTTATGTTACAATGATAAAGATTTTATTACCCGAACATAGTCACCATCGTCATAAAAGCAACAAAAAAACTAACGTAACAATTGCAGATTTCGTACGGTCTTCTATCTTTGATAAACTTTCATTCAATCATCTAAACTTTCATGCAGTCCTCTGTCCATTTAATAGGAAATAAAAAAATACAAACTTTCAGTGAAACTTAACCATTAAATATACATTTCATACAATAATTACTGTATATTACAGATAGTAAATGAGTTACCATAATAACAAATTAAATGATTCACTTAAGAGCTTCATAATCAAATAAGTCACATTTATGGCACATGTAACATACTATAAGATGTGAAGTAAAATATTTAAGAAATATTTAATTTTGTTTAGACGTTAACATACTTTGACCCATCATTTACGATTCATACTTTAACCTATCAAAATGAAAAGTTACTTAATCAGTTTCTTGTTTCCTAGATTCAGTCTTAATTTTGCTTTGCCACATTACCAGGTTACACCGGCTTTTGATTTTTATATATTTTTAGCATACACACACAAACACAACATTCTAAAAGGCACTAAAACAGCTGCAACAGCTATTTTCATGCCTTCATATGAAGTAACTTCCCAATATTATTTCCTATCCCTACTTTTTAATCCAAACAGACAAAATTGCTCATTTTTGTAAACTCTGGTTGTATATTGCTCTCAAAAGACTGGGCAAAAATCCAACTCTATGCGAGAACCAATGCTTCCAGTTGAATTGGTTTTGTTTACTGTTTTATTTTTTATCTTTTAAAAAAATCAATTTTTTAGCATTAAATCAAAAGCTTAAAGTATAAAACAGTCAATGAAGAACACATATTTCCAAAGCAGAACCTTTTAGTGTTTATCAAGAAAATTAGGCGCTAACTTGATTGTTTGATATGATAAAAAGGTGTAACACGCACATCATAGTAGTCAAGTCCCCAAATGCAGAATTGAAGTAAGTCAACCTTGCAAATCCCTCACCTGAAGCCAAATCCAAGAGCGGAAATCATGATTCCTTGAGCCCTAAGTCGAGTAGTAGCCTGACGTCGATTCACGCAAATATGAAGTCAAAGTCGAGAACCCGATTTTCTGACGCCAAAGTTGACTGCGATTGCAATTAGAAGTCGAGGGGTCTGAAGTTGAAGTCCCCAAATTTGCGAAGCCGTAGTCGAGGAATTTAAGCCGAAGTTGGTTGCCCCAAATTCCAGGTCGATCGGAAATGGATTGGGAGAGGGATTAGAAATCGATTGCAAATCGGTTTATTCTTCAAGAAGCGGCCACTGAAATAAAAAGCGTTGAAAAAGGTATGGAGAGAAGGACTAGGGTTGTTGGCCAAAAAACAAGAGTGAGTCACGTTTTTGCCCACCTTGATTTCACTTTGATGAGGCCTAGAAACGGGAATAAGCGTTAGCAATAATAAAATAATTATTATGCATTTTTGGTAACACATTTTTAACATAGCAACACTTATTATCGTGACTAGCCTACAACACAAATAAGCGCCGGTAATTGAAAAAAATAAGGGTTACCAAATGGCCATTATGGTGTAGTGTGTCTTATTGAAAAGTGTTTTATTTATGATAGAAATAAACACTACCACCATGTAAACATTTAGTAATTAGCATGCATAGTTATATTTATAGTCAATGTCTGATGTTTATCATACCCCATTCTAACAAATCACAACTTTGTTGAAATAAAAATCAGGAACAAACTAAGTAGATTAATCGACACAAAGCCATGCCATAGGTGGACACAATCTGAAACGGTGTTGCTGCTCTAACAAAAGAGTAAAGAAACATTATTAACAATAAAGGAGCAGTATTTAAGTACTTTCCATAATACACTCTGAAATCTCCTCAATATTTTCGAAATCTTTAAATATAAAACAGAACCATAGGTCTACCAATGGAATGGATATTCAACTTTGCGGACCCTACTACATGGATAAGTTGACTACACTGGATTAATTAAGCAATTTATATCAAGACTTAATTGATATATGGAGGGAATGAAAGACTATAGTTGACAAAGATTATTCACTTATAACACTATTGTTGGATAAAACTAAAATTAAATAATAACAGGAGTACATTGTAATAATAACTCACTCATGATATAAATATTTGTTAGTTAAGTGAATATTTCATAATTTATTCGTATTGGGGGAATCATCAAATATATTGTTATAATTAATGCATACGATAGGTACTTTAAATCTACGTGTTCGGACTAATTGATATGATGACAGTTTGAACAAAAATATCAAAAAACCAACACCAATGAAATGATGTAATGAAAGGCTATTCAAATAAATTATAATGGTGGATAGGTAATACTTGATTAATTTACAGTGAGAAGCAGGTAGTGGAAAGAATAGAGAAGAACGATAAAGAAAGATACAACGAAATTCTATATTCATATCATCGAAATGTGGTTGGAATCAACTTACTTTATGTCATAATTATATACAAGCTCGAAATGAGGATCTCTCTTATTCCAAAAAAAAAAAAAAATGGTGTCCCTGTACAGTGGGAAAAATATATTCTTTACTATATAAAGTTAGCTACATACAGCCAAAGAGTACACAGGTGGTATCTTGGATCAATTTGGCATATGTAGATTTAATTGCTCAAGGAACTACTATAGTGTTGGCTCCACGTTATTGATTGCATTCCGTCAAACAAAATTGTTTACCATATTACTATATGCCAAGCAATTTTAAAACAATCATATATAAAGTTAAAAAAAATGTTTGATGTTGTCATTTAAACAACTAAACATTTCAGATGGATAAATAATCACTCATACCACGTTTTAAATAGTATGTCATCAATAATGCATCTTTTCGAATTGAAAGAAATATAAACTGATAAAAACAAAACAGAAAAGTGAACACCCGCTAGATTGGTAGATTAAGGTACTTAACCATCCAAGTCGACAAATTTTAATAAATGAAAACCGAATATAGAATGATTATGTAGACATATCAGATGGTAGAAATGACAACCATTAGAAACGACATGAGAGTGATAAACATTTCAGTATGTGGAATCATCAGAATCATTTTCCTAGTAAGCAATCTATTAAGAGTCAACTCAATAATAAAACAGAAGAAAATTTACATTTAAAGTGCTATGTTTCACATATGATCTAGAAAGAAATTACCTCTTTCGCTTCAACCTTCACAACAATTCAACTTCAGTTTTGTCCACCCTGAACAAAGCCATCTTTGACCAGTAAACCACAAAGAAATAAGGAATAAAGCATGTATCGCATACAAATGAATGCAAGTTAAATAAACTTTGATCCAGTTCCATTCAACGTAAAAATAGCGAAAATTTACCTACTCACTTACAATTAGGCTAATTTAAGCACCAAACCCCTGAAAAACTGATAATTTTGTAATATCAAAACTCACAAAGTACTTCCTCGTTTATCTTCTCTTTCAATCACCTCCGCTGACGCTATTCAGAGGAGAACTATTGTTTCTATGGAAGTGGCACAGCCAATGACCCAATGTAAAGCCATTAATTTAGTCTTCTTATTTTCTATTGGAATTTGGAGACCTATAAAATTAGGGGTGGTGAAAAGCCCTAGTTTGACTTTGCTCGTGATGATACTGTGGGATGAATATTGGGTATTTTGCACAGCGGACCCGATAGGAAGCATAGCAAAATCGGACATTAGGGTTAAGAAAAGAAATAGGGGAAGAAGGACGAAGGAAAAGAGGACTACCGGAGCAGGACCAAAACGTAGGGCTAAGATTGAAAGCAAAAGAAAATGTACGGACAGAGAACAATTTTTTTGAGCAGCAACGGTTCAATTCTGCAATCTACGTGGACACCTTCAGCGCTACCGAAGCTTCACTCAGTAATAATAATATAGTATAGATTATTCAACTGCCTTAATTCAGCAATGTAAATTAAGATACAGTAACAAATATAGTAAATGTAATTCGAACTTCAGTTTGTTAATATATATATATATATATATATATATATATATATATATATATATATATATATATATATATATATATATGTTAGCTAGATCGTAATCCATATTTGAACTAAAATATGCCACTACATCATATGCTTTCTTATCACATAATTTAGTATATGTACATAATCTTGAATTCTTGATCAATCAGTTTCCAAAGCCAGGTCTTATAAATGATTTTCATTTTTTTTGGTAGCATAAAACTGCATTTATAAGAGGATGTACAATATCTGGTAAACATAATAACTAGGTGCTACCATTGGTGTAATCAACACGTTGCAGCTTAACTAGATTTGTTACAAACATTTTTGTTTTTGTTTTTTATGTAAGCATTTGTAATTCCAGTTAATATTTTAGCAGCAAATGATTTGCCACATCCACATGTTTGGGTAGCGTTTGGGTTATTGAATGAAAAGCCTCCACCAATGAGAGCGTCGCTATAATCCAATTGCCATAGCGTATAGAAAAAGGAGGCTCTTTGGATCACAAACTGAAGCTGTGGAGGTGGCGCAATGAAGAATAATAGATTTCCGGCAACTAAGTCGAAGAGACGTCGGTGACGTAAAGGAAATGGTCAAAGGGAATTGGATCTTAGGATTTAGCTTTAGGTTCTTATCTGAATCGAAGAAAGAGGTCAGTCTTCCAGAGGTTGATATTTTCGGCATCCAAGAGGAGAGCAGCCATATCAAAATTAAGCTTTTTAGTCCTGTTTTCTTTCTTTGATACTAAAAAACAGTGGAAGAAAACGTTAGTAATTTGTGGACATGCATATGATATACTTATATATGCACTTGACATATAATATTTGCTGCTCGATACAATTATAACTTTAATCTACTGGCTTTAGCAGGTATAGTAACAAAAATACTATGTTATCAATGCAAATATCATATGCATATACTTATATATGTTTGATTTTGCTATCAGGTACTAACCACATGTTATTCTAAGATTTAATGCCTTAGATGGAGAAGGCTTTCTTTGTTATACATGAACATCAGTTTTTTTTTTTATCAATGCAAAATAAATAAATAACAAAATAATACTAATATTGCTCATTGCTAAACAATTTAAGAGGAATTGGTTAATCTTTAATGGGCTGTGCATGGACATCCTGTGTCAGCATTAAAGGAAGAATATGAGAAGTTGGAGACTTAACACTGTCAAAGTGGTAAATATTTAAAATTTAACATCTGTTTCCAGAATTAGCAATGTCTGTACAAAAACCATCTAATTAGCCTGTTCCTTCAAATTGATCATAATTTTATCATAAATTCATAATTACTTATGAAGGACAACATCTCTATTTGCTAAAAAAAAAAAGTGCTTTTGATTTCCATGCACAAGAGGAATATATAAAATAAGTACTGCTTACTATATTTCCTACTCTTTATTCTCTAATCTTCATATGGTAGAGGGAATTATGAGCATTTTTGTCATTCACTTTTATCGCGTTTTAATTCACACATCCATTCTAGCTTCTCTCCTCCTCTTTTAAATTAACTTCCTGCGCGGTTAATTCAACAACTTAGCACAGAAAATAAGATAACCGAGAATCTCAGCCTGATAAAGAAGAGACATCCAGAACCACATACCACATAACAGTGAAAATCAGTAAGGAAACATTATAAAAATTCCAACTTTAGTAGTACACAACTGTAATACAAAGCAATGGCTATGCATGGTATAATTATCAACAACGTAGCAGTAAGACATTTCAAACGGTGGAATATAGCAGTATGGAAATGGAGAACATTGAAAGCGTGAATATATGTTAACATGAAAGTTGAGACTGTCTGTAAGGAAGCGTAGTCCTAATTGTAGGCAATTAACATTAAAAGAAAACGTGAAGGATTAGCTATAACATAACTGAATGGAAACAAGGAATAGTATAGTTTACCTCAGTTGAAAGAACGTCCTTCTATAAGTAACTCTCCTTGCAAAACCAGCCCTTCCTAGAGCCCTTTTAAGGTCAACAAACAAAATTTTGAAGGAGGCATGTCCTTCTCATTTCAACCAAGATTGAGGAAAGAATCGAAAATCCATCAACAAAAAACACTACAGTGCATTAAACTTAAAAGTGGTGTGATACAAGTAATAAACAAATCATTTAAGCAACATCTCCGAAATCTAAAACCGAACAACAATAATCAAGACACTACAGTAAGAATATCTGACACTACTTTTAGTTCTGCTCTCCTTGAACATAATCCAACGGAATAATCAAAACCTTTGGTGGACCGATCACTTCTCAATAAACTCTTTGAGGCTCTGCCAAGTAAAATACTTTGGGTCCATCCGATAATGCAAATAATCATAGAGGGAATTTTTGATACCCCTTGCAGCCAAGTACTCCTGAAAGGCACTTTGCAACCTCTTGTCCGAACAACTGAGAAGGTTTTAAGATTAGAAAAAAAAACCAACATGAGCAAGATACTCATCAACACGTATTACTTATCCAAATGAAGCCAACTAGCTAAATGCATAGATAAAGATCTACTAAAGCCTTTTACTGTAGCTTCTATTATATGTAAATAATTGAAAATTGAGAACTTTCATTATATGCTAAGATAATAGGTTTGCACTTTGCAAAAGAAACAGAAAAAATAAAATAAAATCGACATGCTGTTTTATACAATGGAATGTCAGCTGTAAATAAATTTTATCATTTTATTGATAAACTAGTGCGAAAATATGAATCGCACACAACGTATTTAGTAGACCTTTTGGATAAAAAAAACCTTATTTCCAACTTTTTATTAGTAGACCTTTATGTATTTATTAGACCTTAGCAATGGTAATGCAAAATTTCACAAAATCTATAGTAAGCTTAAGAATATCCATGATTTATTGGATGATTTGGAATTTTGCAGAATTTCACAAAAATTACAAACGTCATTCAGGAGGAACACAACTTCATTCACGATTTCACAAAAATTACAAATGTTATCCGCTTTCGAGGCAAAGACTAATTCCAATTGCATGTTGCACAATACACAACTTCATTTAGGAGGAACACACATTGGATGCTTTATTTACTGAATATTCATCTGAGAATATGATATTTCAACCCACGGGGGAGCATGGTCAAGAACAAGTAGTTGTGCAATTAAATGTTAGCCAAATGACTCAAATGGGGCAAGTTAGAGATCAAATTGCTACACAATCGTGGGGCGAGTATGTATCCACTCACAATTTGTAGTTCAGGTAAAATTTTGTTTCTAATTCAAATTCAAAATTTATCCTACCGTATTTCATTAACAAATTGTCTTACATTTGTGCTATTTTATGCAGATATGATTTGGAAGACTTCAACATTGTGTTTCTTGCAAATATTATGGTCGTTGACATATCTATATATTATTATGGACAATGCTTGAGCTGTTTTCTATTTCCTCTTTATTTGGTGGATCTTTTCTGTTACATGTCAAAATCTTGTAATGAACTTTTTCGTTGTAATTTTATTTCTTATGCAACTTGTCTCATGTAGTTATTTAAAATATTGTGCTCTTTTTGATTCTTAACTATTATGTGATATGACTTACTGTATTTTCCCTCATCATGTATTGACTATTAATTAGTAACTTGATATAATGGTAATAGTTTTCATTTAACTTGAATATATTTGACTCTTTTCATTGGGCTCTTTCTTTTATTCTTGCATGTTCAAATGAATATGAATAATGATTAATGTATATTATGTTTATGATTTAAATGTAAATATTGTTTTTACAAAGAGAAAATTCAAAACTTCGAAATATGGAAAAAATACTTCAAACCAAACGTGTTTTTCAGTTTTCAGTTTTGACAATATGTTTTCAGAATACTCTATGCCAAACGCATTTTCTAAAATAATGAAAACCGTCAAAATGAAAAATTGAAAACGACTAAAAAACACAAAATTGGAAATACAAATCAAACGCACCCTTATTTTTTAAGTCATCATTACCCTGGGATTGTGAAATGCAGAAAAATCACAATTCCCAACATGTTAAAGAAAAAAGGTCTCAAAACTAATAGATTGGTTTATTCTCAATGATAAACTATAAAGGACAAATAATTGGTAGTCTATAATTCATATAATTAGAGCCACGATAAAGATGAACATACAACAAGATGTGTATAAGCTTCAAGCAATATAAGCAAATAAAAACAAGTCTTACAATTGATAATAATAGTCTCCAGCAGAATTCTCTGAACTTGCCAATGCCATGCTTTGAATTTTGAAATCATTTGGTGTGAGATTGCACTTGAAATTTAAAGTATAGAACACTTCCTTGTCTATGGTAACAATTAGAGTTATCATGGATTCAGAATCCATTAACACTTCGGCATGGATCAGCTCATCGTCATATTTTCTCTTAAGTGTAATTGATCTATCTCCAGGATAATCAATAATCTCGAATTGAAAATCTTTTGGCAACACATTTTTCTGCTAAAATGCCAGAACAAAAATACATATTAATGACTTAAATTAACTATTATTATAATTGTAAAGCACAATATCATTAGTCAGTTTTGATTGTGTTCATGTATCATTAAAATTGGAATAAATTATTGGTCAATTTAGGGGCAGAGCTAGGCCCAGGCCAGGTAGGGCCAGCGCCCTAGTTCAATTTTCAATTTCCTGTGTTAAAAAACTACTTTGCCAACTAGGACACAGCTCAAAGTAATATGTGGCCCTATCTGAAGATGCTGGTTGGCTCCGCCACTGGGTCATATAATGATAGATCAATCAAGTAACTTTATCACTCATGCTAGAGGATATATGCTAAGTTTGTAAATTCTGAATAATTTGTTTTGAAATGCCAAAAAATAAGTATGTACAGTTCTCATTTATAAATCAGAATCAATAGTTGTAATATCTTTGGTATCACACATTTTTGATGTAAAAGTGAACTACCAAAAATGCCCTTATATTATCAAAATATCACTATAATAGGATCCAATAAATTAGCTTATCTTACCAATTCAAAATGCATATCTATACATAATACCAAATTAGATCTTAATAGAACGTAAAAATATAATTTAAAAATTAATTTTACTTTACCGATTCAAAACACCTTTTTACATTGACAGATTAGATCATATCACTTAAAAATAGGATCCTAAAAATAAACTTGCTTAAAAAATTAGTTCTTTATTAATTAATAATAGAAGCAAAAATTAAAATTTGAGTGAAGAAGTAAATGTTGCGCCTTAAAAATATAAACAACATAAAACAACTAGGGTCCGTCTATTCACACCCCATTAATTGCTCTTCACCCCCCAGTAAATAGAAAATAAAACATACACCCCTACTTTTTCTCTTCCCACCCCGCTTATTCCAAAAATGCCCTTACTTCATTTTTTTTTTTTTTTTTGTTCTTTACTTCTTATTTCAAAGTTGCAGTTTGTTTGTGCAGCTCTCTCTTTAACATATTGATCGAATTAATCAACGTTTATAGACAACGTCGTTGACTGCCTAACATTAGTTATGCTGATTAACACTCCAATCTGAGCGTTGATTTATTTAAATTAACACCTTCTATAGTGATGATTTAATTATTTGCTATTCAGACATTTGCAATTCTTATAAATTGCTGATCTATTTGGTCTCAAAACACATAGTTATATACATCGTTTACTTTACAGTTTTTAAAATTTTAATCGGTGTTAGCAAATTTTAATCATTATTTGTAATTTATATCTTTTTTTAAATCACATACACCTCTGATTTTTTATTTTAATTATTGTTTGTAATTTAACCTCAAACATAATGCATGACTGATTTTATTATTTTTAATCGTCACATAACATTGAATAAATTATCTATTTTATTATTGAAGGGTATAAGTGGAAAAAATAGTTTAAAATTTTAATTGGGGGTGAAGAGCAAATAACGGGATGGGAATAGCCGGACCCTATATTGTAAATAAGTATATAAGTTTCTAAAATATTATTAAAGGGCATAATTGGTATTGAAATTTTAAATTATTAATCGGGGCGTGAAGAGCAATTACTGGGTGGAAATAGACGGACCCAAACAACTATACGTTATTATAATGCGAAAATATGACTAAATAGACATAAATTACAGAAAAATAATTCAGGCGCGAAGAGCTTCCGTAACACGTAAATCAGAATTTGAACTCAGAGCGTTAAATAAAAGATAAACGTTATTACAACAACATTCAATAAAAAGAGCGAACAGGTTAACGAGTATTATTATTACCAATTCTTTTTCAGCGATCTCCGATTTCAAAACGCGCAAGAGATTTTCGTCGCCACGCTTGATCTTATCATTCTCACTTGCTAAACTTTTCGAAGAAGCGGTTTTGATAGAAATTGCACAGCATGGTTTGCTGATTAAATTCCTAAGGATCAAAGTCCTTGAGATGAGAGAAGTACTCGAGTAATATCGAGATCTGGAGATAGAGCGGCGTACAAAGGAGAATATTGAGCGAGAAGACATTTTCGTGTTCTGTGATTTTAGGGAAAATCGTAGGGTTTAATGCGATGGAGAAATATGTAAAGGAGTACTGCTACAGAGCTAGAAATAATGATTCGGGAATGTGCGATACTCAATCGGGTGGCGTGGAATTCACGGGTAGTGAAATTTGTTATAAATGCAGAATTAGTTAGTTTTCATTACATGCTCCTTCTAATCGTACGCACTTTACATGCATGACCATACAATCGATGGTGAATTGATACCATATTCAATTGTTTATCCTTCACCACCTCGATCTTCTGTTATTCCCACATAGGAATATCACATGTCCTATGCCAATTGTCTCAATTGTTTCTTCGGCCATAAGCCCCAATGCCTTATAAATCATTGTTAATCATTCATGCACAGTTGTGGAGCCACGTTGTATCTGAGGAGGGCACGTGCCCCTCCGAGAATTTTCAAATGCCATGAATATAGAAATTTTTAATTCTGTCTTGTTTTGCAGTATTGAAAATGGTTAGTAAAATTCAATTATTCGTTTGGGATCGATTGAAAATGGAAGCGACATTGATGGAAGCCATGTTGCTGTATTTGAAGAATGAGTTGATGGAAGACAGAATTTGTCAGCAAAATGTTTCAATTCATTGAATTGAGTGAAAATGGAAGACATGAATTCATTGTATAATTGATGGAAGACAGAATAATGAGTTGATCGATCACATCAATTCATTGTATAATGTTTCAGTAAAATTTTAAATGAATTGATGGAAGCCACGTTGTTGTCTTTGAATAATGTGCCCACGCCAGGAAAATATCCTAACTACGCCACTGCTCATGCATCACTTAAATTTTCATACATGTTAGGATTTCAATAAAAAATTATCCACAAGAAACCTGGATCTAAATATAAAACCCATATTGAAATCAATTAAGAACAAATCAGAGAGCAGACACATAAATTTGCGAAGCATATCTGAATTCGTAGTTATTCAATACTTGGATCCATGGTTTATTATTTGTCGAGAAGATAATTTTGGGTTGATCTTCCAAACTGACACAAAATCTAAATCTGAAATTAGCTCTCCATAGAAGAGAGTTAGAGAGTGACTAAGGCTTGTGTAATTTGGAGACCATAACCCCTTATTTATAAGACTAGCATTTTATAATTTGGTCCTTCAACAAATTAAAACGCCCTACTATCTACGCGTTAATCCTATGATAATAAAAGATTTAAGCCTCTTAACTCTAATTTAAAATTAGAACACTTCAGTTAGACTTTACACCAAAATAGCACAATACATTTTGTTTTACATATGTAACCCAATTGTCGAAATATTACAATAATCTCCACTGGGCCACATATGGAATAACTTTAAAAAATGTATTCAACTTTGTGAGCTCAAATTTTGCTATTTTTAACATATGGTGTATCTGAAACAATCTCGTCCATTAACTGTGTTGACAAAGGATCAAAACGACATTCGTTACATTTATCATAACTAATCCCGTTAATGGTCACATATATCAATACAATAAAATGACATAGAACAACCATGAATGTGTAGCATGGAAATTACGTGAAATGTGATCTATACATATCTATTTCCAACTGGTTCTTCTTTAGTGAGATCAAAAATTTAATATTCAACAACTTGAATGCAAAGAAAAATATAATACTTTATTTCTGATCAGAAAAAGAATTTGATATACATATATGTGCAACTGATATATAGAGCAACAATTCATACGACAATACCAAATACAACCCCCCACCCCCACCCCCCTTTATCATAAATATCCTTACATATATGTTACACCAATTGAGATATGTGCTCATGAAAGACCTTAGGTTATTATGCAATTATAAATGTTACATAAATGTTGCATCTAAGATCACTTACTATGCTTATTATTAATCTACCCTCATTTACTTGGTTGAGATTATAAAATATCCACGCTTCTAAGATTTACTCAATGAAGTAAAGGATAAAACAACGGTTGAATTTCTTAATATGAGCCGACTTACTGGTTATGTATGCCTTAAATATTTATAAAATTGATTTCAACAAACATGATAAAACCACAACTTTAAATGCTAGTTCTGCTTCTAGTTCATCTTGATTGATAAGCTAAATTTAACTAAGCCTTGTTGATACAAATCTTATTAGGGGGTTTTTGTTGTATTTTCGTGTTGCAAGTTCTGGATATGGTGTTGTTAGCTATAGCCCATATGTTATTATGCAAAAATCATAAATAGAAAAATGATTCCGTATGCAAAATGGAGTGTTTAGCGGAAGCATGATACCACTTGGAATGCTAACACCAAATGACGATTATAGTTGTTTTACCGAGGCTTTATTTAATCTATCTTTTTTTTTCTTTTTTTACTTTAGGCTTTGTTCATTACATGAAATGATTTGTATGCTCCGTCGTTAGTTAAAACTGAAAGACTTAAATAGAAAGATTTTATCTATCGTGTGTAATTAAAGCTTAGTTTTGTATCTTACAATTTCCAGTTTTTCCTTTTTCTTATAAAGCTTTTTCCGATTTTAACGAGAGTGCAATAGTTTTAGTTATTCCACGCGGAAATGAGGAGATAACGGTGTACGTAGGTGCTTATGGTACTGGATCGGGTGCAATATTGGTGCAAGTGGCTAGGTTGTTACCGATGCTAGTCGGCAATTGAAGCCTCACAAGAAAATGTACCTTATCCATGATTTGGAATTAGCATTGACTGCCTTTACATTGAAGATGTGGAGGCACTATCTTCTGGAAGAAAGGTTCGAGTGATTTAAGTATCTTTTCTCATAAAACATCTTAACCTTCACAACAAACATGGTTACAATTCTTAACCCCTTATGATTTTGATATCGCATACACCACTGGAAAGGGTAATGTCATCATCAATGCGTTAAGTAGAAGGCATGAGTGGAAGTAGCTAGATTATATTGTCGGCTATGATTTTTGACCTAAGTGAAGTTAGAACCAGAATTGTTCGCAAGTTTGACACCATACCTACCTTGATTGAGCGGATTGGTTCTAGTCAGAGTAATGATCCCAGAGGGTCTGAGATCATTACCAAAGTGGAGATTGGAATTGACCTTTAGAATATGAAGGTGTGTGTACTCGACTATGATGGTTGGCTCCGTAAGAATGGGAGATTTGTCGTACCTGACATCGTTGGGTTGAGGGATGAGGTACTCGAGAATTTCATCACTCGAGTTTGACCATACATCCTGGTGGTAATAAGATGTACAACGATATGAAGAAGACATATTATTTGGATGGAATGAAGAAAGATGTTAGGGAATTCATTTCCAAATGCTTGAATTATCAATTAGTTAAGGCTAAGTAGAAGAAGCCTTGTGGTTTGCTACAATCACTATAAGTTCCCAGGTGGAAGTGGGAGCAAGTTTTAATGGATTTCATTGGTGGTTTGCCAAGGGCTTGAGCAAGGCATGATAGCATTATGGTCATCATGGATCAACTGACCAAGAGTGTTAGATTTATACCCGTCAATTCAAATAGGATGGCAGCTAAATTGGCTGAATTGTATGTGGAGCGGGTTGTATGATTTCATGGAATCACGAAAGGCATTATGAGCAATAAAGACCCATTGTTTACTAGTAGGTTTTGGAAAATCTTACAGGAAGCTTTAGAGTTTGAGCTATAACCCAGCACAACTTGTCGTCCTCAAACCGATGGTTAGACCGAAAGAGTGAATCATATGCTAGAGGATCTCTTACGAGCCTACATCATGGATTTTGGTGGTTTGAGGGACGATCATTTGCATCTCATGGAATTTTCATATAATTGTAGTTATCAGTCTAGCATTGATATGACACCGTATGAAGCTTTATATGGTAGGTTGTGCTACTTTCCTTCATGTTGGTTAGAAGTGGGAAAAAAACCGATACTTGAGATAGACATGGTTAAAGAGATCTCTAAGAAAATTGAGATCATTCGACAGTAGATGAAAGCTGCTCAGGTCAAACAGAAGAGTTATGCCAATAGAAGACATAAAGATTAATAGTTCTCCATTGGCAACTTGTTGTCCATCAAGCTTTCTCCCTTATAGAGTGTGATTTGGTTTCATACAAATGGAAGCACTACAAGAAAAATGATTTTTGTTGCAAAAATCAGTGGCGTTTATTTGCAAATGCAAGAAAAGATATTTTCATCAATAATATAATCGCGGCAAAAAATATTTTAGGTTCCCTCGCTTTCTAAAAACAACTCCGCGTGGTCCAAAATAAACGTGACCAACTATTCTGCCATAAAATTTAGGAAATTTTATTTTGACCGCTCCTTTTTCATTTATCCTCTTTTGCAAAAACTCGAGCACTGGTCTATTCTCTGGAAAATAGATTAACAAATAAAACCTAAATTTTTGTTTTCTTCCTCTAAATTAATAGAAATGAGGTCGGTAAGAAGAGGAAAGGCAAAATACAGTTCAAAATCGATTTCTAGATCGTCAAAACAGGGCTTCGGTTTCCAATCGGAAGGATCGCCAGATTTCGGAAGAAGGAAAATACGCTGAGAGAGTCGATGTCGGAGCTCCCGTCTACATGGCTGCTGTGCTCGAGTACTTATCTGCTGAGGTACTTGATTTTTACTATAACAGGTCGCTTTTTAACTATTACTGTTCGAATCGAATTTCATTTTTCCAGTGGTTTTACTCCGATGAAGGCAACACCTTTAGGATTTAATTTGTTCTTTGGAAACCCCGTACATCAAATTAGTGTTTTCAATTTTGGTTTCGTGCACTGATTTGTTCTTTTAGAGTTCTAGTTTTGATAAAGATGCCAGCTTTTGTTTACTTGTGATCTGATTAATCGTTATCCTTTCTAATTCGTTTGGTATGATTATGGTTTTAAAGCACAAGATTACGTTGATTAAAATTATGGTACTTCCGCAGCACAGGTTTAACAAGTATGGTTGGATGAACTTTAGAAGAAATTTATTTGCTTTTGCTAGATTCGAGAGTTGAATTTAATGTTAGGCAGTGCAAACAGCCCTGCAATCTTGTTGAGTAAAGAATTGGATTGTACCAATAATCACCGTTTGCTTGGATGTTGTTCAATGCATCACAAGAGAATGTTTTCATTTAAACCTATGTAATTCAAGAAAGTAGAAACACTCTTAAAAGATGATTGTTCAATTGCGGGTGGTTGATTATGAATCATTTTTAATGGACCATCTTGCAGGAACACGCTTGCTTAAAGGAACAACTTTATTTATTTTTAAGAATAATTTGTATTCCTTTGATATTCTAATTATTTAATGGAAGATTAATTTGTTTTTTGTGGATTTCAAATTAGCTTAACCCAATGTATATTTTGCGTGAATAATAAATTATTTCTACTAGGCATTTGAGCTGGTTATAGCTATAATAGATGTTGTTGTACTAAAGGTGGAATGTATGTGTGTATTCTCCTGGGAACTAATATATTTTAAATCATATAGCAGTTTGCAATGGAAGTTTGATAAACTTAGAGTTTTTGCATATTATTGCTATGGAGCGCTTTGGATTGGCGCTGACTAGCATGATGGGGCAGTTTTGTGTAGATCTTGACAAGTACGGTGGAACTATTTTTGTATAGGTGTTTATGGATAGATAACATGGCTAATTTGGTTAGTAAAACCTCCAAAGATGTATAATTTTGGCAGCATATCAATTACTGATAGTGGATAACGGTTAACGATTTTTCTATTTGAGTATTCAACATGCATTTATATTCCACAGTGGTCTGTACTGCATCAAAATTTTAAACATCGATAGCCCGGAAAGAAATTCTTTTGGTTGTCCAAGGGTATCCTATTAGACGCTTCCTTTGCAGTGTGTACTCAACTGTACAGTTTTGTTACAAATTAAATGAGGTGTCTTATTCACATGTAGTATCATAATCTCTCAGATTGAGATTTCCATTTGAGGTTCTATTCAAGTTTGGTTATTCCATGCAGAATTTTAATCTTTCATGTTATTTTTAGGTTCGTTTCAAAGTGTTTGACGATTGCTTACCCCTGCCAAAGGAAAAGTTCAAAGTAGCATTGAAGGAAAACTACTTGGGAGAAACATATTTAATAACTAATTATCGCAACAACAGGTATTTTGTTTTACTATGGTTGTATCAAAATATGTTGATTGATTTCAAACTTAAATCGCAAAAGGCTGCAGGTTGTCACTTTTTGATGTCTAATATACACATTGCTGCTGATAAGTGGACCGAGATAATGCAGATTAGAGATGTTATGAAAGAGAAGGGAATTAAGAAACAAGCATGATCTAGTTTTGTGGAACTTAATCCTTAATGATTCAGTTGTCTGCTTCAAAGGAAGAGAAGCTTTCTGTGGTAAATTTTTGACAGCAGGTTTGAGAATTATTTTATAGATTTTGTCCACGCTTATTCATATTTTCATATGCATAATACTATAATGGTGAATAGTAATGCTTTGCTGTTTGACTGGATTTACTGTGCAAGTACATAATGCAAGCGTGCAATAAAGATCACTGAAGGAGATTGAGGCTTGAAACAACATATACTGCTAGATTAGTCTATATGTTTCACTTCAAGAGCAGACATATTTAGAAACATGATGTAATTTATATGACAGCTATTTTGATTGTACTTTAAATGATTGACTAACCAGAGTTGCTAATATAGCATGATTGTATAGAAGTCTTATGGATCCTGCATGGCAACATTTGCAAATTGTCTACGAACTATTCTTAAAGTTTGTTACATCTCCTGAAACTGATGCCAAGTTGGCAAAGAGATATGTAGACCACTCCTTTGTCCTTAAGCTTCTAGATCTTTTCGATTCTGAAGACCCTAGAGAAAGAGAATACTTAAAGACTGAGAAACATAGTGAAATTGCTGAGCTGTTGGAAGTTTTGGGAAGTATCATTAATGGGTTTGCTCTGCCTCTCAAAGAAGAGCATAAATTGTTTCTTGTTCGAGCTTTGATCCTGTTACATAAGCCAAAATGTATACCTATGTATCGTCAACAGTTTTCGTATTGGATATCTCAGTTTGTTGAGAAAGACTGTAAGCTTGCTGACACTATCATAAGAGGGTTGCTGAAATACTGGCCTCTCACAAATAGCTCTAAAGAAGTTATGTTTCCGGGAGAGATAGAGGAAGTTTTAGCTGCGACATAACCTGCTGAATTTCAGAGATCACAAATAACATGCAACCTGCTGAATTTCCACCTTGATATAATTGTTTTTATCTCAGATTTGATCCAAAAGGGGAGGGAGCCAAGTGATGTCGATTATTCGCAGAGCAGATAAAATTTTGTAAGTATGATAAATGGTGGTAAGGTGGTACACAAAGAAGATATAACTTGCTACTAGTGGCATATTTTTGTGTCATTTATCACAATTATTTTGTTAATTTTAACTACACTCTTGGTCACTAATTTCCGTATGGTATTTGTAATGAACAGGGTAGTGGAGAAGATGACAATTTTGCAATTGTATTTGCAACTATGGGTGTGAACATGGAAACAACGCAGTTGTAACGACCCGCATTCTACGCATCGAAGGATCGTAGAATATTTATTTCTTTCTCATATGAAGTCGTATGGTCGTGTAGCTTTGGGAGACGACTATTGGGGTCATTTCCCATGTTCACGATTTTTGCCGATTTTTAAATGACCGTTTTGCCCCTAGCTGATCTTGTTACGTCCATAACTTTTGATTGGAAAGGATTTTTGACTTGAAACCACTTCCATTGGATTCGAATGATGGTTTACCTTTCTGTAAAGTGGTCACATGTGAAAAACGGACTTACCGTTTGGGAGATATGGCCAAATTAAGGGTTAGAAGGTGAAAAACAGCTTAATTGGGCTTAACCGGGTGATTAACAGCCAGGCCCATTTGGGGGATTTCGGGATTAGGGGTATATAGGGGCTGATTAGGGTTAGAAAACATTTCTTTAGACACTTTTTCAACCGCCACTTTCATCTTAGAAACCCTAACAATGGCCTCCAACATCTAGAATCATCTATAATCACTTTCTAATCGAGGATTAGGCTTGGCAACACCAAATCAAGGAAGATCTTCACCAAATCAGTATTAGAGCTGCTGTTAGACATCGGTATTCTCCCAAATCAGTGGAGTTTCAGTTCTGAAAGTTTTATTTATGGCCAAGGTGAGTGATTTGCATAGTTCCTCACTAATTATAGTTAATTAGGGTGATTATTGTTAATTAACGAAATTATGCATGTTAAAAATCTGGAAAATTGCTTAGAAATTCTGAAATATTGTTTTAGGGATCTGTTAGAGGGTTAATTTGGATAAGTTTTTCTAATCCTATCATTAGTTGTGCCTAAACATGATTAAGGGGAAAATATGGGTTTTTGGTATGTTTGATCCGTTTAAACTTGTCATATTGTTGTTTTTGTGTTTATGGTTGATTATACATGTTGCTATGACTGTTTGAAATGATTTATGATTGTTTAGAAAAGTTAGATTGGTCGAAAACGCCGTAGTATGGTGTAAATAGCTAGCTGGAAGAGTTATAGGAATTTGGACTGGATCGGATCGCCCCGCACACCCCGATCGTGGGGAATGACCACGATCCCCACACCTCGACCGTGAGGGAAGACCACGATCCGCACACCTCGACTGTGAGGGAAGACCACGATCCATACACCCCGATCGTGGGGAATGACCACGATACGCACACCTCGACCGTGAGGAAAGACCACGATCCGCACACCTCGACCATGTGGAAGATGACGAATCCTCACACCACGACTATGAGGAATATGGCGAACCCTAGGAGGGCGATCGTGAGGAAGAAGACCACGAGCTGATGCAGAAGAGGACCACGAGCCGCCCATGGATCACGACCTGAATAGGAGACCCATGAGTTGCGCATGACCAGGAACCGCGAACCGCTAGCGAATCACGAACCGTGCACATCTGAACTGAAGTATGGACATGAATGGAAGTTTGGAGCTACGAACCGAATGGAGATCGAACCGAGATGATGATGACTAAAACCCGAGATGCAAAGGTAGTTCAATTGAGAAGTTTGTACTCAGGATCTAGTTGGGAACCAACGAGTTAACTTCATGATTGGACTTTGCTGCGGGATGTGTGCAAAGGGGTTATTGACGTCTGTAACTTTGACTCACCACGAAAAGACAGATATTGGCTACGGATCAGTGCAGTGAGGTCATTATGGCTTCATGGGGCAGAGTGATCGTAGCAAGGCTATGAGCCAGTGTAGTGGAGCCATCATGACTCAATGGGGCAGAGTGGACATAGCGAAGTATTAGTGGCTATGGATCAGTGCAGTGGTGTCGTTACGACTCCATGGGGCATAGTGATCATAGCAAGGAATAGGGTGGTCAAAGTGGTAGATATCGTATACTTTACGCACTGAGTGAGAGATGTGAGGATGGCTTTTATGCTTAATTGTTTGCCTTCACTATGACATGCACACCCCCACCCCCGTATTCTTTACACCTTATGTTAGTGGCACCTTAGAGTATTGTACGGTATGTAGTGCTAACTCTTTGGTTGCAGGTCCAGGTTCAGGTATGGTTTAGTATACCTATTATTTTTCTGTTTTGCTGCTTATCGCTCATACCATACTTTTGTTTGACCCAGAGTTTTATGTCTCTTCTTATTACTCTGGGTGCTCCTAAACGAGCAGACTAGAGACAAGTTAGCTGGTAATGCACGAGTAGATGTACCGAAGACGAGCAGAAGGCTTCCACGTATGATATATATGGATATTCTCCCTGTGTCGTTGCGGGTCACTACTTTGGGCATTAGTAGTGTACCTTTTCCTTTGCTTTACTTTAGAGACAGTTTGAAAAGTTGTAATAATGATGATGTGGAACATAATCTGTATTTGGATTTCCGCTGCTATGATGTTTAGCTTCAGTTTTCAGCTTATGCACTGTCTCGCCTGTTTTATGTCAAGTATATTGTTATTATATTTTATTCCATGCGTTGTGAGACATTCTACAGGTTCTTGGTTAGTTCTTCGCCCTCTTTCTTTTCTTCTGACGACCGTCCCGTGTTGGTTGGACATCAGTACAGCGCATTTCGGAGGAAATGTCGGTCGGTGCGGGGCGGGCCGTCACATTTGGTATCAGAGCTTTAGGTTGCGTAGTTAACCTAGGGAAAGACACTAGGGAGAGATAGTATACGTATATGAGAGCACGTATTTGTGATTATTTTGGTTTTCAAAAGCTATATATATACTATTAGTATAGCTAAGGATGAAGTCATACTGCACTGGCACCACTATGGAGATGGTTAATTGTTTTATCTTTACAGAGTTGACGATGAGCCGAAATTTGAGAGGTACTGGTAGAGGATCCAATAATGGGAATGCTCCTGACATGAGGACTATGTTTACTGACCTTATGAGAGAGATGCTTAGGGACGTGCAGATGGCAGCTCCTAATGCCGCTAATGGTGGTGGTGCAGCCGTGCAGGCGCCTAGGGCCGGTTTCGCTAAGCTATGCAAGGATTACACTAGCCTTGGTGGAAAGCCGTTCCACGGAACAGAGTCGGCTACGGATGTTCAAGATTGGCTCGATAGCTGTGAGCGTATCTTCGAAGACTTGGGTATCGAGGATGCGATGAAGAGAAAGCTAGCGTCTCGTCAACTGCAAGGGCGAGCAATGAATTGGTGGAATGCTATTAAGGCATCCACTCCAGAGGATCAAGTTACATGGGATCAGTTTAAGATTCGCTTTAGTGATAAGTTTATCTCAGCTGCTCAGAAGTCAGTGTTGTTTAAGAGGTTCTTGGAGCTAAAGTAGAATGGCAGAGCTGTCTCGGAGTATATTGTTGAGTTCGATACTTTATCGAAATACGGATTATCCCTAATAGATACTGCCGAGAAGAAGAACGAGAAGTTCATAAGTGGTTTAGATGGGTACTTGGGGGAAAGGCTTATAAACCACATCGATGAGACGTTTGAATCGATTGTGGGGAAAGCTTTGAGATCGGAGAGTCTTTACCCTAAGCCAAAGACTGAGGTTGTTGTTGTATCTGCAGGGGAGCCAAAACCGCAAGCAGGCGGTGGAGGCAAGAATAACTCGCAGAATAAGAGAAAACAGAACCAAGCTAAGGATGGCCAGAAAAAGATTAAGAAAGTTGTTGAGTGCTTCAGCTGTGGTAAGAAGGGCCACTATGCCAAAGAGTGTCGGGCCAAGCCAGCGGATAGGAAGTGCTTTAACTGCGGCCAAGTGGGACATCACAAGGATAAGTGTCCGCAACCCCCTAAAGAGAAGCAGGTCTTGAAAGCGCTATCAGTGTTGTTCCTTCTTCGTCGAATGCCCCAACTACGGCGGAGAAGGGAAACAATGTTGTTATCCAAGGTATGCTTTCTGTTTATGATGTTCCTGTTAGAGTTTTGTTTGATACCGGAGCTTCCAGTTCTTTCATATCTAGTGACCCAGTAGATAGGTTGGAATTGGAGCCCGAGATTGTCGATAGACCTTTAGTTGTGACGAACCCGATCGGTGGTTCGACTAGCCTTAGCATGATTTGTTGTAATGTGGTCTTATCGAGTCATGGATGCATGTTTGTTTGTGATTGCTTTGTTTTGGGCTTTACTGGGTTTGGCATTATTTTGAGAGTCGATTGGCTCCAAAGATGAGGGGTGGTGGTAGGCTGTGAGGGCATTTTGGTGACAGTTAGAGCGGATGATGGGCGGAGGGTAGTGTTTGGTGGTCTACCTAGTGATTGGGGTAATGGCTAGTTTTCTAAATTCCCTCGACATCCCGCATGATGGGTTGTCAGATGTGCCCGTGGCTGGCCAGTATCTGAACGTCTTCGAGGAAGTGACCAGGCTTCCACCACACCGAGAGATTGAGTTCCGTATTGATTTAGTGAAAGATGCTAGACCTATAGTGATGCCACTTCGTCGTATGGCACCAAGGGAGCAGCGAGAGCTCGGGGTGCAAGTCAGCAATCTTTTGAAGAAGGGATTTATCAGAAGAAGTGTTTCTGAGTGGGGAGCACCAGTTGTGTTTGCTACCAAGGCAGATGGTTCCCTCCGATTGTGTGTGGACTACCGCGAGCTGAATAAGGTGACGAGGAAGAATAAGTATCCTCTACCGCGGATAGATGATTGTTTGATCAGTTGAATGGAGCGAGAGTGTTTTCTCAGTTGGATCTCGCGACAGGTTTTCATCAGCTTAGAGTGGAAGCTGAGAGTATAGCTAAGACGACATTTCGGACGCCGTCTGGATTTTATGAGTGGTTGGTCATGCCATTAGGGCAAACCAATGCGCCGGCATACTTCGTGGATCTTATGAATAGGGTATTCAGGGATCAATTGAATAAGTTTGTTCTTGTGTTCGTGGAAGATATCCTTGTTTACTCGAGGACAGAGGAAGAACACAAGGAACATTTGAGGACAGTGATGGAGGTGTTAAGAAAACACGAATTGAAAGCGAAGTTTTCTATGTGTCACTTCTGGAGGAGGGAAGTGAGGTTTTTGGGCCATGTTGTTTCAGAGAATGGTATTGTCGTGGACCCTGCGAAGGTGACCACGATACAAGATTGATCTACGCCCAAGAATGCAACAGACGTAAGAAGTTTCTTGGGGTTAGCTGGATATTATCGTAAGTTCATCCAAGACTTCTCCAAGATAGCAGCACCGTTAACTCAGTTGACCAAGAAGAGTCAAGCTTTCGTCTGAGACGAAAGGTGCGAGAATGCATTTAAGGGTCTTAAGGAGAAGTTGACGAGTGCACCAGTGTTAGTTATTCCTAAGGGGAACGAAGAGATGACGGTATACACGGATGCCTGTGGTACTGGACTAGGTGCAGTATTGATGCAAGGAGGTAGGGTTGTAGCTTATGCTAGTCGGCAACTAAAACCGCATGAGAAAAGATACCCTACCCATGATTTGGAATTGGCAGCGATCGTATTTGCGCTAAAGATGTGGAGACACTATCTCTTGGGAGAAAGATTTGAGTTGTTTACCGATCATAAATCGTTAAAGTATCTTTTCTCTCAAAAGGATCTAAATCTCCGTCAGCAGAGATAGTTAGAATTCTTGGCTTCCTATGATTTTGATATCGCATATACACCAGGAAAGGGCAATGCGGTAGCTGATGCCTTGAGTAAGAGACATGCCAGTTTAGGGGCAATGTTTCTTGAATAGAAGCAACTGGAGTATATCGCAGGGTATGATTTCAGACCAAAGCGCGAATTAGATCCATAGATGTTAGCTAGTTTGACGATCTGACCCACTTTGATTGAGCGGATTGGTTCCAGTCAGAGGGACGATCTTAACCTTTTGGAAATCATCTGCAAGTTAGAAATGGGTATTGACGGTGAGGATATGAACAAGTATGGTCTTGATCGAGAAGGATGGCTTAGGAAGAATGGAAGACTAGTTGTACCCAATGTCAATGGATTGAGAGATGAGGTGCTTAGAGAATGTCATCACTCAAAACTGACTATACATCCAGGTGGTAACAAAATGTATCGAGACATGAAGCAGACTTACTACTAGGAAGGAATGAAAAGAGACGTTGGGAAGTTTGTATGTTTTGCTTGTTTGATTGTTTGCAAATGATTGGTAGGCATGCGGGACCCTTTGTATGTTTTGGTTAAGGAATTTCGGGGGCGAAATTTCTTAAGGGAGGGAGAATGTAACGACCCGCATTCTACGCATCGAAGGATCGTAGAATATTTATTTCTTTCTCATACGAAGTCGTATGGTCGTGTATCTTTGGGAGACAACAACTGGGGACATTTCCCATGTTCACGATTTTTACCGATTTTTAAATGACCGTTTTGCCCCTAGTTGATATTGTTTCTTCCATAACTTTTGATTGGAAAGGAGTTTTGACCTGAAACCACTTCCATTGGATTCGAATGATGGTTTACCTTTCCGTAGAGTGGTCACATGTGAAAAACGGACTTACCGTTTGGGAGATATGGCCAAATTAAGGGTTAGAAGGTGAAAAACAGCTTAATTGGGCTTAACTGGGTGATTAACAGCTAGGCCCATTTGGGAGATTTCGGGATTAGGGGTATATAGGGGCTGATTAGGGTTAGAAAACATTTCTTTAGACACTTTTTCAGCTGCCACTTTCATCTTAGAAACCCTAACAATGGCCTCCAACATCTAGAATCATCTATAATCACTTTCTAATCGAGGATTAGGCTTGGCAACACCAAATCAAGGAAGATCTTCACCAAATCAGTATTAGAGTTGCTGTTAGACATCAGTATTCGCCCAAATCAGTGGAGTTTCAGTTCTGAAAGTTTTATTTGTGAGTGATTTGCATAGTTTCTCACTAATTACAGTTAATTACGGTGATTAGTGTTAATTAACGAAATTATGCATGTTAAAAATCTGGAAAAATGCTTAGAAATTCTGAAATATTGTTTTAGGGCTCTGTTAGAAATTTGGGTTAATTTGGATATGTTTTTCTAATCCTATCATTAGTTGTGCCTAAACATGATTAAGGGGAAAATATGGGTTTTTGGTATGTTTGATCCGTTTAAACTTGTCATATTGTTGTTTTTGTGTTTATGGTTGATTATACATGTTGCTATGACTGTTTGAAATGATTTATGATTATTTAGAAAAGTTAGATTGGTCGAAAACGCCGTCGTATGGCGTAAATAGCTAGTTGGAAGAGTTGCAGGAATTTGGACCGGATCGGATCGCCCCGCACACCCCGATCGTGGGGAATGACCACGATCCCCACACCTCGATCGTGAGGGAAGACCACGACCCGCACACCTCGACCGTGAGGGAAGACCACGATCCGCACACCCCGATCGTGGGGAATGACCACGACCCGCACACCTCGACCGTGAGGGAAAACCACGATCCGCACACCCCGATCGTGGGGAATAACCACGATCCGCACACCTCGACCGTGAGGGTAGACCACGATCCGCACACCTCGACCGTGTGTAAGATGACGAATCCTCACACCACGACTGTGAGGAACATGGCGAACCCTAGGAGGGCGATCGTGAGGATGAGGACCACGAGCTGATGCAGAAGAGGACCACGAGCCGCCCATGGATCACGACCTGAATAGGAGACCCATGAGTTGCGCATGACCAGGAACCGCGAGCCGCTGGCGAATCACGAACCATGCACATTTGAACTGAAGTATGGACATGAATGGAAGTTTGGAGCTACGAACTGAATGGAGATCGAACCGAGATGACGATGACTAAAACCCGAGATGCAAAGGTAGTTCAGTCGAGAAGTTTGTACTCAGGATCCAGTTGGGAATCAATGAGTTAACTTCATGATTGGACTTTGCTGCGGGACGTGTGCAAAGGGGTTATCGACGTCTGTAACTTTGACTCACCACGAAAAGACAGATATTGGCTACGGATCAGTGCAGTGAGGTCATTATGGCTTCATGGGGCAGAGTGATCGTAGCAAGGCTATGAGCCAGTGTAGTGGAGCCATCATGACTCCATGGGGCAGAGTGGACATAGCGAAGTATTAGTGGCTATGGATCAGTGCAGTGGTGTCGTTACGACTCCATAGGGCAGAGTGATCATAGCAAGGAATAGGTGGTCAAAGTGGTAGATATCGTATACTTTACGCACTGAGTGAGAGATGTGAGGATGGCTGCTATGCTTGATTGTTTGCCTTCACTATGACATGCACACCCCCACCCCCTTATTCTTTACACCTTATGTTAGTGGCATCTTAGAGTATTGTACGGTATGTAGTGCTAACTCTTTGGTTGCAGGTCCAGGTTCAGGTATGGTTTAGTATTGTAACGACCCGCATTTTTCAGCGATATGATTAATTTATTTAATTATTTAAATAATGGGTTGGTTATTTAAAATGACCAGAATTAAATAATATTGAATATTTAATTAAAATAAATAATATAATAATATATTTAATTTCTGAAATAGTCAGAAATAGTGGAATTCACAATATGGTGTGAACTGGATCATCTGTGATATTTAATTCAGTTTAGAATTGAATTGGAATAACGAATATATTATTTGAACGACAGTTTGAATGTATAATTATATTATAATTAAAATCGAGCTTGAAATGGCGCGGCAGTTCGTAAATTGGTGATTCGAACTTTAAACGAGTATACAGAAGCCGTTTTAAATCGGATTTCTGTGAAACAAGAAACGTTGGGGGCTGGTAAGGTATATTTTTCTAGTGGAGGAAAAAAATCGGGATTTCGTCGTGTAGATTTTGATTTATGTCCAAATCAAATTTTAGAAAAGTCGCTGTGGAATTTCTTTATAATTTATAACGATTTATTTTATTATAAAAGGATTTTCAACGTAAATCGAATATCGATATAACTGGGAATTTTGAAATATCGAGTTATAAATCCCAATGGAGGTGTATGGTATTCCACTGCGGATACATACGATAATATTTATTTTTAAATATTAAACTTAAATGTTTTTAAATATATTTATATATTTAAATGGTCTATTTTGAGCTTTAAAAAAAGCCACCTTTGCAAACGAGCTCAGTTTTCGACGAAACCAATTTTGTTGGATTCGTAATGTCAAATTATTGTTAGATTTCAATTTCCGTGATTTTTGAAGTCAATATGTGACCGTACGGGATTTTAATGTGAAAAACAGTCAATTTTCTGACTTTAAAAATACGTTGTGTGAGCAAACGAAGTCGGAATTCGACGAAACCAGTTTCGTTGGGTCCGCAATGTCAAACTGTAGCTGCACGTTCATTTCCGTGATTTCTGGGTATTATATATGATCACATGGATTTTTAAACAGTGTGTACAAACAGCGATACGATAAAATAAATATAAAACTCGAATAAAAAATATTAAAACTACACTATAAATAATCCTAACATCTATAACCCTAACTTCTCATTTTTCTGGTCAGTAAAAATATGCGCCGCCACTACCAAATAATTCACAGCAAAAATCCTCTCTTAGAAAAATCAAAAAAAATTGAATAAATTTCAATAAATCGCAACAAAAACATTTCTGAAATCCTTAGTGAATTTTCTTCAATTTGGTATCCATCTCGTAGGGTGCGACGGCCAGTTCTGGTTCGCCCTTCTTCTCAGCGCGCGTAGGGTTTGTGAAACCGGGGATTTGGGGCTTTGATACTTGAATTCGAGGCCGGTTTTGAGCTTAGCATGAGGATTGGGACCTGCGATGTGTTTTTGGGGAAGTTTGGAACGGAAAAAGGTCGGAACCTGTACTAATCTGACAAGGGCGAGCTGTGGTTGAGGGTGTGAAAGACTGATGCGAGATGAACAAAATGGTTAGGGGTTGAACGAGATTTTTCTGGGGAGGAAGATGGGGTTTTCACTTCAAATTTTTGTGGAGGAACGAATTACTGGGTGTTGGGGAAAACTAGGAATAACTGATGGTTTTTTTTTCCTTTGGAGTCCGCTCGTTTGAAGAAGAAAGGAAGGAGATACGGTGTAATAAAGGAGGAGGGCCTGGGTTCTAACTAAGGTGAATGGGCCGGAATGGTTCGGTAAGGCCCGAGTTGATTTTAATTAAAGTAAAGGTATTTAAATGTTAGTTCAAATTTATAAATGTGATAACTCTTCCATACGATATCAGAATTGGACAAAACTGGATCCGTTAGGATCGTACGGACGAGAACTCCACCATGGAATTGACCGAGACTGAAATGAAGCTCGTTTGGATTTATGGTGAAATTAAACGCCTGAATCAGATCAATGAACGTATATCGTTATTTAACGATAAACCGATCAAGGTGAGTAACTCTCACTAACTCTGATCAATTTATATTTCTATAAAGTATTATCAGAATTGAAATTATTGGTTGCTTTGTTGTGTGTTGGTTGTTTGGTTGAACTGTTAGTCAGTTGGCTAAAATTATCGATAACGATATATATAAATCGTATCGAAATATTGACTCTGTTTTATCAGAATATTTTATATTTCTGTTGACTGACATCTGTGGATGCAGGGAAACAAGTTGGAGGGACCCAACTGGGTTCCTCAACAATTATTTTACTGTTTATCATATATTATGACATATGATGTGATTAAAATATGTTGTTGATTTGGTGTGTTGATTGTGGTTAGTTGGTAACTTTAAATACCAAAGTAAATACTGGAATATGGAAAGAGAAATTTCAAACTATAATTTGAAATAAAAATATCTATATAAAATCAAGGATTTTATATAAAAAGGAAAAGTTGAAGTGATTATAAAATTGGGAAAATTTATAAAAATCAAAAAGGTTAAAAAGGGAATAAAGGAAATTATTTGTAAAACATTTACAAATAAAAATAGAAAGGGAAACATTTGTGAACATTTACAAACGGGTTTGGAAAGAGGAATATTTGTAAACTATTTTACAAATAGAATTTAAAAGAGAAAATATTTGTAAAGTACTTACAAATAGATTAAATGGAAATAAGATTTTAGAAATAAATAAAGTTATAAAAATAAATATTTATTTAGAAAATAAATGGAATTATATATAAAAGAAATATTTATGTGAAATAAATATAGGCAAATAGAAAGGGAATTATTTGTAATCGAATAGAGTTAGTCGAATAGAGTGAATTGAATATTCGTTATTCAATTTGAGTTAATCGAATATTAGTTATTCGAATTAAGAGTTGACCAGCTAGAGTAAATTGAAATTAGTTAATCGAATTAGAATTTAATTGAATATCTGTTATTTAATTAGAGTTGATCAAATATAGTTAGAGGAGATAGAGTTAGTCAAAACAAAGTTATTCAGAATAAGATACCATTTCGTACGACTGCTAGCGTAATTCGCAGGGCTGCAGATAGCCTACGGCGGTCGGATGTTTCCTGAGGGAATCAGGCGTAACCATTGTGATCGCTGCGACCTAGAGTCAAGCGAATGGTGTTAAATCAAATATTAGTTAATCGATAGGAGTAACCAAGTCGAGTTAGTCAAGTTGAATTAAATAAGTCGAGTTAGAGTTAATCGATCATAGCTAATCAGTTAGAATTAATCAATTAGAATTATTCGGTTTGAGTTAAATCAAATTAGGGGTATTCAAATGGAGTTAATCAAATTCAAGTTAGTCGAGTATCGATAAATTGAATAGAGATAGCAAAAAGGGAATTAATCGAATATCACTTATTCGAAGTAGAGTTATCGAATATAGTTTATTCAAGAAGAGTGATTGAATATAGTTCATTCGAAGTGCGTTAAATCGAATATAGTTATTCGAAGGGGAGAATTATCGAATATGGTTTATTCGAAGATATATAATTGAATATAGTTATTCGAAGAAAAGGATTATCGAATATTAGTTATTCAACAAGAGGAATCGAATATAGTTTATTCGAAAAAGAAAGTTATCGGATAGTGTTTATCCGAGCGTGAATTATACATTGGAATTCGACTATATCGAGTTAAGGGAAGTAATGTTTACTTTCCGTTTCAAAATTAAGTTTTACTCATTTTTTTATAAATTAGTTGTTTATCAGTTATCCAAATTAAGATATAAAAGCTATATTTAAGTTAATATATTTCGAAAGCCTGGAGTTGTAACATTATAGTTATAATCAAATGATTTTGTAAAGGAAGTGGATTCATAAACAGAATCCGAGAGTTTCGCAAGGAAGTTCCTTAAAGAGTTAAAGTTTGAACTCTGTCTATTTCGAGGTTAGAAATGTTGTTCAGTTAAGGTCTGAGAGGTAATTATACCCCTAACTTGATTGACTTCAGTTTTAACTAAGAAGTGGTTAAGGTTCGATAGTGAAAGTTGGTTAAGTAAATTGAGTTAATGACCGTAATGGGTTAGATTGGCATAACGATGTTTTATTTAAACATCTATTTAAATCCAGTAAAGGGGATTTGGATATGTTTTCCAAATAAGGATCAGAAATGTTTCCAATATAGGAAATAAGAAATGGAAGGGAATATGGTGACGTCTACCAAACGATGTATAAAGTATATTTTCTAAATTTAGAAAATAAGAATTTACGAGTATTTAGAAAAGGGAAAATGGATAAATTTATAATAAGTTAATTAAAAGAAATAAACCTTTGAATGATGATTGGTCGATAGGATTTCCATCTGGAAATAATATCGTTGGTTGCACACCTATTTTTCTTTGATGGTTAAATCACCGACCATCGAAGTTTTTGACCATTTTTACGTCATCGATACGGAGAGACCGGGATCAGATTCATTATCTGAAAACCACTCTGTATCGACGTTAGCGTTGCAATCAAATGTAATGAAGATAATTGAAGATGGAGTTATGCAAGGGCTATCCTGTTTACAGAATAGTGCCTTCGGTTTGTCCAGTCCCAGGACAAACGTGAATGGACGAGTGTCTGACAAAGTATATCTAACGGATCGCGTAAGTTGATCTCTTCAAACGTACTTACGTTTGGTGGCGGAGGAATTCGTTTCTCTTAGCTTTATACCCGTGGTATTTTTGGGGAAATCAATTTGTGATTTGACGGGTATGACGATGTGACATTCAAAGTGAATGGTGGTCAAGTGTTTCAAAGATACGTACTGGCCTCAAGCCTCATCAACCGGGAAATGACAGAAATCGGGCAGGCAGCATGGCTATGTGGGTCGCTCCCATTAGGGTGTATATCACCTATCTAGAGAAAAATCCATTTCATTCTTTATCTATGTTCGATGCTGTCCCTTTTCGCGAAGACGGTGGGTAGCTCCCAACCTTTGGTGATATACATTCGATACACTCAAGCGAAATGAGTGGTCGGTCATGTGTGGGCCGGGTTGCAAGATGTTCTTGTTGAACCCAGTGTATTCGCCTCTAGAGATACACTATCGACAGGTGGTCCCATACCTTGTCAAGGTCGGAATCCAATTTCAATAAGAGCCCGCGGATTTTCTTTGTATATTATATATGTGGAACGTGAGATGCAAGCGTTCTGCTAGATTCTAATTACTTGTGATTAGACATTATCATAATATCAGAGAAGTATTGATTTCCAAAATTGTTTTGGGTTATCGTAAGGGAAAAACCATCCGTGTTTATGTGTGGACCGGTCTTACGATTATCTTTTCTTTTGAAAAGGATTTTGAAAAGTTAAACCGATGATTTGAGTTTACTCACACCAGTCCCATGACTGACCCAGAGTTTATTTTTGTTTTGTTTTCCCTAAACTCTTGGGTGCCCAAATTTGTACGGGCAGTCAAGTAGTTCAGATCTTTACAGATACACTTGGAGGAGATTGAAGCAGGAGGCTTCAGGATCATATAGTTATTGTTATTTCCGCTGTGTGTAAATGTTGTGCTCTGATAATGTTGTTGCATATATATATATATATGTCGTTTCATTTCAAAGTATGTTATATATTATATTTTATTCGTTCCGCTGTGAGATTCGTATTACTCTGATTTTGTTCTGTGGTGATCTTCTTCTTCTATTCTAATTTTCTATCTTATCTATTCTCACCCTCTAACTTCTTTCTATTAATGACCAGGTATTTTCGATGTTCGAATAGTCAACATGCCAGTTGTGTGTTGATTTTCAGAGTCGAAAATCCCCCGGTCGTTACAGTGGTATCAGAGATGAAGATTAAGTGATTATCTTGGCTCTGTGGCGTGACTCGGTAGAGATGGGGTTAGTAATACCCTAGTTTGAGTGTATATATACGAGTGAATGTATTTGTAGATTTTATAAAATTGTTTTATATTGTGGAGATTTATTGGTTGGGTTGTTTATAAGTTCTGGTCGATTAGTTTGATCCATTGTATCGATAGGGGTTTCTAAACACTCAATTACGATAAACCAACACAGTATGTTTTGAAAGAGGGTAAATGAAATAATTTTACCCAAAGTATATTTTGATATAGAATAAAGATATATCTTGTAATTATTATCATATATTGGATGTGTTGGTTGATTATAATTGAAATGGTTATATAAATAACCAATTTGAGTTCATATAATGTAGAAGCAGATTAATTAAATCTGAATTAAATCAGAATTGGAATTAAAATGCTGAAAACTGGGAAAAGTGCTCATAAAGGGATTTGAGTTAAATATAAGAAAATTTTAAGATCCTGGGAGATTTTAAATTGTTTACAAGTATCGTGGATGATATTTTGAAATAGATTTCCAAATGAAAGTGTTCAAGATTTGAGTTTTGAAGTGATATAGTATTGAACTCACTTTGATCACTAGGAAATAACTCTGATGATGCTGGCCACATCGTCATAGTTCATTTTCGAGTTCTAAATGACGGATTACTACCAAAGAAATTGATTTTGAATTGTTTTGAGAAAAACAAGTGGTTTGAAATCAAAAAGGGATATGTGATTTTTGTAAAAAGCAAAGTTAAACTGTTTAAAAATTCCCAGGAGAGATTATTTGAACAAAAACAATTTAAAAGAAATTTGTGAAAGCAAATACGAATTGAATCGAAACCAATTAACTGGAAATTGAATTGAAATAGAACGGTATCGAATAAAATTGGATTGTGAGTTATGAATTTGGTTAAGTATATTGGGCTGGTAAGTAAGAGTTGGAATTGGTAATGGAATTTAAAGGTTTGGAATGAGATTTGGTTTGATTGGATTTGAGATTTGATTGATTGAAATTGGTTGGAAATCGACTGGTATAGATGGATATATGATCAACAGGTATTGAGTAGAAGCAAGTGCAAGGATATAATGGTATACCTGACATAAAGGTACATGTTTAAATTTCCATATCGGGTCTTATGTACCGAATCGGCAAGCCGCTTAGCTTTTTGATTTTCTTTTTGAAAGGAAAGGGCCTAGAAGGGCGAGTTGGGGTTTGAACTATTGACCGTTACAGGGGAGGTGCTGGCGAATTTTTTCGAAAATTTCGGATGTTAGAAAATTTTCAGAATTTTAGAAAATTTTCGCTAATCGAAATTAATTAATATTTTTAATTGGAATTAATCGATTAAGTTGAAACTGAAGTTAAGAAGTAAACGAATAATTTTTAACCCATTTAATAGGGCCTGTCTTCTACCTTAGCAACTTCGAGGACTAAATTATTTTAAGGGGGGAAGAATGTAACGACTCGCATTTTTCAGCGATATAATTAATTTATTTAATTATTTAAATAATGGGTTGGTTATTTAAAATGACCAGAATTAAATAATATTGAATATTTAATTAAAATAAATAATATAATAATATATTTAATTTCTGAAATAGTCAGAAATAGTGGAATTCACAATATGGTGTGAACTAGATCATCTGTGATATTTAATTCAGTTTAGAATTGAATTGGAATAACGAATATATTATTTGAACGACAGTTTGAATGTATAATTATATTATAATTAAAATCGAGCTTGAAATGGCGCGGCAGTTCGTAAATTGGCGATTCGAACTTTAAACGAGTATATAGAAGCCGTTTTAAATCGGATTTCTGTGAAACAAGAAACGTTGGGGGCTGGTAAGGTATATTTTTCTAGTGGAGGAGAAAAATCGGGATTTCATCCTGTAGATTTTGATTTATGTCCAAATCAAATTTTAGAAAAGTCGCTGTGGAATTCCTTTATAATTTATAACGATTTATTTTATTATAAAAGGAATTTCAACGTAAATCGAATATCGATATAACTGGGAATTTTGAAATATCAAGCTATAAATCCCAGTGGAGCTGTATGGTATTCCACTGCGGATATATACAATAATATTTATTTTTAAATATTAAATTTAAATGTTTTTAAATATATTTATATATTTAAATGGTCTATTTTGAGCTTTAAAAATAGCCACCTTTGCAAACGAGCTCAGTTTTCGACGAAACCAATTTTGTTGGATTCGTAATGTCAAATTATTGTTAGATTTCAATTTCCGTGATTTTTGAAGTCAATATGTGACCGTACGGGATTTTAATGTGAAAAACAGTCAATTTTCTGACTTTAAAAATACGTTGTGTGAGCAAACGGAGTCGGAATTCGACGAAACCAGTTTCGCTGGGTCCGCAATGTCAACCTGTAGCTGCACGTTCATTTCCGTGATTTCTGGGTATTATATATGATCACATGGATTTTTAAACAGTGTGTACAAACAGCGATACGATAAAATAAATATAAAACTCGAATAAAAAATATTAAAACTACACTATAAATAATCCTAACATCTGTAACCCTAACTTCTCATTTTTCTGGTCAGTAAAAATATGCGCCGCCACTACCAAATAATTCACAGCAAAAATCCTCTCTTAGAAAAATCAAAACAAATTGAATAAATTTCAATAAATCGCAACAAAAACATTTCTGAAATCCTTAGTGAATTTTCTTTAATTTGGTATCCATCTCGTAGGGTGCGACGGCCAGTTCTGGTTCGCCCTTCTTCTCAGCGCGCGTAGGGTTTGTGGAACCGGGGATTTGGGGCTTTGATACTTGAATTCGAGGCCGGTTTTGAGCTTAGCATGAGGATTGGGACCTGCGATGTGTTTTTGGGGAAGTTTGGAACGGAAAAAGGTCGGAACCTGTACTAATCTGACGAGGGCGAGCTGTGGTTGAGGGTGTGAAAGACTGATGCGAGATGAACAAAATGGTTAGGGGTTGAACGAGATTTTTCTGAGGAGGAAGATGGGGTTTACACTTCAAATTTTTGTGGAGGAACGAAGTACTGGGTGTTGGGGAAAACTAGGAATAACCGATGGTTTTTTTTCCTTTGGAGTCCGCTCGTTTGAAGAAGAAAGGAAGGAGATACGGTGTAATAAAGGAGGAGGCCCTGTGTTCTAACTAAGGTGAATGGGCTGGAATGGTTCGGTAAGGCCCGAGTTGATTTTAATTAAAGTAAAGGTATTTAAATGTTAGTTCAAATTTATAAACGTGATAACTCTTCCATACGATATCAGAATTGGACAAAACTGGATCCGTTAGGATCGTATGGACGAGAACTCCACCATGGAATTGACCGAGAATGAAATGAAGCTCGTTTGGATTTATGGTGAACTGATCAATTTATATTTCTATAAAGTATTATTAGAATTGAAATTATTGGTTGCTTTGTTGTGTGTTGGTTATTTGGTTGAACTGCTAGTCAGTTGGCTAAAATTATCGATAACGATATATATAAATCGTATCGAAATATTGACTCTGTTTTATCAGAATATTTTATATTTGTGTTGACTGACATCTGTGGATGCAGGGAAACAAGTTGGAGGGACCCAACTGGGTTCCTCAACAATTATTTTACTGTTTATCATATATTATGACATATGATGTGATTAAAATCTGTTGTTGATTTGGTGTGTTGATTGTGGTTAGTTGGTTACTTTAAATACCAAAGTAAATACTGGAATGTGGAAAGAGAAATTTCAAACTATAATTTGAAATAAAAATATCTGTATAAAATCAAGGATTTTACATAAAAAGGAAAAGTTGAAGTGATTATTAAATTAGGAAAATTTATAAAAATCAAAAAGGTTAAAAAGGGAATAAAGGAAATTATTTGTAAAACATTTACAAATAAAAATAGAAAGGGAAACATTTGTGAACATTTACAAAGGGGATTGGAAAGAGGAATATTTGTAAACTATTTTACAAATAGAATTTAAAAGAGAAAATATTTGTAAAGTACTTACAAATAGATTAAATGGAAATAAGATTTTAGAAATAAATAAACTTATAAAAATAAATATTTATTTAGAAAATAAATGGAATTATATATAAAAGAAATATTTATGTGAAATAAATATAGGCAAATAGAAAGGGAATTATTTGTAATCGAATAGAGTTAGTCGAATAGAGTGAATTGAATATTCGTTATTCAATTTGAGTTAATCGAATATTAGTTATTTGAATTAAGAGTTGACCAGATAGAGTAAATTGAAATTAGTTAATCGAATTAGAATTTAATCGAATATCTGTTATTCAATTAGAGTTGATCAAATATAGTTAGTGGAGATAGAGTTAGTTAAAACATAGTTATTCAGAATAAGATACCATTTCGTACGACTGCTAGCGTAATTCGCAGGGCTGTAGATAGCCTACGGCGGTCGGATGTTTCCTGAGGGAATCAGGCGTAACCATTGTGATCGCTGCGACCTAGAGTCAAGCGAATGGTGTTAAATCAAATATTAGTTAATCGATAGGAGTAACCAAGTCGAGTTAGTCAAGTTGAATTAAATAAGTCGAGTTAGAGTTAATCGATCATAGCTAATCAGTTAGAATTAATCAATTAGAATTATTCGGTTTGAGTTAAATCGAATTAGGGGTATTCAAATGGAGTTAATCAAATTCAAGTTAGTCGAGTATCGGTAAATTGAATAGAGATAGTAAAAAGGGAATTAATCGAATATCACTTATTCGAAGTAGAGTTATCGAATATAGTTTATTCAAGAAGAGTGATTGAATATAGTTCATTCGAAGTGCGTTAAATCGAATATAGTTATTCGAAGGGCAGAATTATCGAATATGGTTTATTCGAAGAGAGATAATTGAATATAGTTATTCGAAGAAAAGGATTATCGAATATTAGTTATTCAACAAGAGAAATCGAATATAGTTTATTCGGAAAAGAAAGTTATCGGATAGTGATTATCCGAGCATGAATTATACATTGGAATTCGACTATATCGAATTAAGGGAAGTAATGTTTACTTTCCGTTTCAAAATTAAGTTTTACTCATTTTTTTATAAATTAGTTGTTTATCAGTTATCCAAATTAAGATATAAAAGCTATATTTAAGTTAATATATTTCAAAAGCCTGGAGTTGTAACATTATAGTTATAATCAAACGATTTTGTAAAGGAAGTGGATTCATAAACAGAATCCGAGAGTTTCGCAAGGAAGTTCCTTAAAGAGTTAAAGTTTGAACTCTGTCTATTTCGAGGTTAGAAATGTCATTCAGTTAAGGTCTGAGAGGTAATTATACCCCAACTTGATTGACTTCAGTTTTAACTGAGAAGTGGTTAAGGTTCGATAGTGAAAGTTGGTTAAGTAAATTGAGTTAATGACCGTAATGGGTTAGGTTGGCATAACGATGTTTTATTTAAACATATGTTTAAATCCAGTAAAGGAGATTTGGATATGTTTTCCAAATAAGGATCAGAAATGTTTCCAATATAGGAAATAAGAAATGGAAGGGAATATGGTGACGTCTACCAAACGATGTATAAAGTATATTTTCTAAATTTAGAAAATAAGAATTTACGAGTATTTAGAAATGGGAAAATGGATAAATTTATAATAAGTTAATTAAAAGAAATAAAACTTTGAATGATGATTGGTCGATAGGATTTCCATCTAGAAATAATATCGTTGGTTGCACACCTGTTTTTCTTTGATGGTTAAATCACCGACCATCGAAGTTTTTGACCATTTTTACGTCGTCAATACGGAGAGACCGGGATCAGATTCATTATCTGAAAACCACTCTGTATTGACGTTAGCGTTGCAATCAAATGTAATGAAGATAATTGAAGACGGAGTTATGCAAGGGCTATCCTGTTTACAGAATAGTGCCTTCGGTTTGTCCAGTCCCAGGACAAACGTGAATGGACGAGTGTCTGACAAAGTATATCGAACGGATCGCGTAAGTTGATCTCTACAAATGTACTTACATTTGGTGGTGGAGGAATTCGTTTCTCTTAGCTTTATTCCCGTTGTATTTTTGGGGAAATCAATTTGTGATTTGACGGGTATGACGATGTGGCATTCAAAGTGAATGGTGGTCAAGTGTTTCAAAGATATGTACTGGCCTCAAGCCTCATCAACCGGGAAATGACAGAAATCGGGCAGGCAGCATGGCTATGTGTGTCGCTCCCATTAGGGTGTATATCACCTATCTAGAGAAAAATCCATTTCATTCTTTATCTATGTTCGATGCTGTCCCTTTTCGGGAAGACGGTGGGTAGCTCCCAACCGTTGGTGATATACATTCGATACACTCAAGCGAAATGAGTGGTCGGTCATGTGTGGGCCGGGTTGCAAGATGTTCTTGTTGAATCCAGTGTATTCGCCTCTAGAGATATACTATCGGCAGGTGGTCCCATACCTTGTCAAGGTCAGAATCCAATTTCCAATAAGAGCCCGCGGATTTTGTTTGTATATTATATATATGGAACGTGAGATGCAAGCGTTCTGCTAGATTCCAATTACTTGTGATTAGACATTATCATAATATCAGAGAAGTATTGATTTCCAAAACTGTTTTGGGTTATCGTAAGGGAAAAACCATCCATGTTTATGTGTGGATCGGTCTTACGATTACCTTTTCTTTTGAAAAGGATTTTGAAAAGTTAAACCGATGATTTGAGTTTACTCACACCAGTCCCATGACTGACCTTGAGTTTATTTTTGTTTTGTTTTCCCTAAACTCTTGGGTGCCCAAATTTGTACGGGTAGTCAAGTAGTTCAGGTCTTTACAGATACACTTGGAGGAGCTTGAAGCTGGAGGCTTCATGATCATATAGCTATTGTTATTTCTGCTGTGTGTGAGTGTTGTGCTCTCATAATGTTGTTGTATATATATGCCGTTTCATTTCAAAGTATGTTATATATTATATTTTATTCGTTCCGCTGTGAGATTCGTATTACTCTGATTTTGTTCTGTGGTGTTCTTCTTCTATTCTAATTTTCTATCTTATCTATTCTCACCCTCTAACTTCTTTCTATTAATGACCAGGTATTTTCGATGTTCGAATAGTCAACATGCCAGTTGTGTGTTGATTTTCTGAGTCGAAAATCCCCGGGTCGTTACAAGTATACCTATTATTGTTCTGTTTTGCTGCTTACCGCTCATACCAGACTTTTGTCTGACCCAGAGTTTTATGTCTCTTCTTATTACTCTGGGTGCTCCTAAACGAGCAGACTAGAGACAGTTAGCTGGTAGTGCACGAGTAGCTGTACCGGAGATGAGCAGGAGGCTTCCACATATGATATATATAGATATTCTCCCTGTGTCGCTGCGGGTCACTACTTTGGGCATTAGTAGTGTACCTTTTCCTTTGCTTTACTTTAGAGACAGTTTGAAAAGTTGTAATAATGATGATGTGGAACATAAGCTGTATTTGGATTTCCGCTGCTATGATGTTTTGCTTTAGTTTTCAGTTTATGCACTGTCTCCCCTGTTTTATGTCAAGTATGTCGTTATTATATTTTATTCCATGCGCTGTGAGACATTCTACAGGTTCTTGGTTAGTTCTTCTCCCTCTTTCTTTTCTACTGACGACCGTCCCGTGCTGGTTGGACATCGGTACAGTGCATTTCGGAGGAAATGTCGGCCGGTGCGGGGTGGGCCGTCACAACAGTTTTTCAAGCGAGACTCTAAGGAAAATGTTTCTCTGAAGAGAGTTACCCTTTATCTGAAATTGGTATTTTCACTAGGACTTGCCTCAGTATTGCACACAAGCTTAACGGATTAGTAGGATTACTTATTATAACGTAGTAGTACATATATGTAAGCTATTACATATACTCACACGTTTAATTTAAAATCATCACAACCAATTTTGTAAAGCTAGAAATCACTTCATACATTATAATAAGTAATCCCACTAATCCAGGGATGATCTTACAATATTATTGTACAGCTATAACCGGTAGCTTTTTATGGGATTTCTTTTGAACTATCCTTCAATATTTTTACATATTTGTTGCTTCTTTGGAGAAGTCAGAGCTAAAACACCTGAGGTTGCAATTGCAGATTTTAGTTCTGGTTCATATGCAACCATATTTAGAGATTAGGTTTGATTTCTTTTGCACCCACTTTTTTTTTTTAATAATACCAACATTTCTATAGCTTAGACTTAATGCACATTGAACACCAATTTATGTATTATTTGATAAACACACCCCTTGTTAGGAGGGTGTTTAAGAGTAGCTTATATAGGATTTTTTTTGTTATATTACATGTCAGTATAAGTTCAAACTATGCTATGCAAGTTTTGAACATGTGAAACTAAAAATGATTGAATTTTTTCTCATTCTTTTGTTCGGTACTTTGTTTACAGGTAGATCAATGAGTTGTCTAACTATATGTTGTGCTTTCACTTGTGCAAGCATTGGATGTTCAAAGAGCAAAGTTGAACTTTTATGGTGCTAGGTTTCACTTGTGCATACAACAAAGAGTTATGGGTAATCAAGCATTTTGTAAATACTAGTTAGTTATAACAATTTCTTTGTACTAGATGTGTAAATTTGTATATCAATGGTTAATGTATGTGAGTTTGGTCATTTATTCAGAAAACTATTGTATTGAAATGGTAGTGCGTATTCTATTTGATTATATGGTTAATTGTTTTTCTGATCGTTTGAACATGATGATTATGTGAATGATTATTGATTGATATTGTAGAAACAAAATAGACTATTAAAAAGAAATAATTGCAAGAAAAATACAGTAAATTAATCAATAATTTTTAGTAGCTTTTTAAAAACACTACAGAAATACATGTAGTGGCGTTGAGTAAACGCAACCGTAAATCAGGGGTAAAATTGAAAATTTTATTAGTAGCATCAAAAAACTTTTTTATGGCGTTTTTAAAGCGCTACAGAAATATTTATGGTGGCGTTTGGAAAACGTTACAATAAAGGTATTTACAGTGGCGTTTAATAAAAGTGCAACAAAAAAAAATTATTTTTAGTGGCATGTTTTCTCGTAAGGATTATCGAAACGCCACCAAAAATGATTGGTGGCGTTTTTTAAGCGCTACAAAAAATCATTTTTCTTGTAGTGAAGTTGGCACCAATGTTCGTTGGTCCCTTTCCGATTCTTAAAAGGATTGGGAGCTTGGCCTATAGAGTCGATCTACCTCAAAAGATGACTGAGGTACACAATGTGCTTCATGTTTCCCATTTAAGGAAGTTTGTACATGATTCCAGTGTTAGTATCACGCTGGATCAATATCACGAGATTGAGGTGGAATAGGGGAGACGTTGGACCTTGCAAACCTATTTACATCATTGGGCATGGCATGAAGCAACTTAGAAGGAAGGAAGTGAGGATTATCAAGGTCCAATGGCGTAAAAATGTGAGTAATTGCACTTGGGAGAGCGAGGAGAGTACAAGGACGTCATATCCAAAAAAAATGTACTTGGTAAGAATTTAGTTCAATTGCTCTTATTTTTCTTTACGATATCATCAATTTTCCCTTCTATATGTCCTGCATGTTAGGATAGGGCTAGACTGTTTCTTTTTCTATCATGGTTGCTATGTATACATATCTGATTTTTGATGTGAGATTATGATTAAAACACGTGCAGGATGACCTTATCAAATTGATTAGGATTTTTAGGGGCGAATGATCTGTATCCAATGTATTGGAGGATCGTAGTATATTTGTATCATTTTCATATGAGGTCGTATGATTTTATACCTTTAGGAAATGAACACTAGGATCATTTCTTAGCTTCACTATTTCCGTCAATTTTTCTATGGTCGTTCTTCCCTTTGAGAATCTTGTTTCTCACATAACTTTTGATTGAGAAAGAATGCAGACCTAAAGCTACTTCCATCGGATCCAGATGATGGTTTCTCATTCTTTAAAGTGGTCGCATTAAGCAAACAGATTTACCGTTTGGGGGGAATGGCTGAATTAAGGTTTTGAAGGGGATTAGGTCGCTTAATTGGGTAAAGGAGGTCATTAATAGGTGGGTCCAAGGCTCATTTTGGTATTATGGTTAGTGGAGGCTGAAATGCATAGGAGAATCATTTCTTATTGATCACATAACTCCTAAAATAGATTCCAACTCCATTAATAACTTCCGTCTCTCAAACATTCCACTAAACCTTACGTTAGTTAGCCAAACCTCATCATTAGTGCAGGATTAGCACAAATCAACATAAAATCAAAAGAAAAGATGTTGTAAACACCAAATCCATGTAAATCATCATTCATTTGGATCTAACAAGGTTTTGCATGTCAAGGTGAGTGATAAGCGTTCTTTTTTACTAACTAGGGTGTATTAGGCTTTAGTCACCTCTTAAAAATGTGATAAAATGCCCATAAATAATATTTAATTATGTAGTCACACATATATAAGTTTGGGGTAAGATCATGTTTGTGATACTCGAAATTTAAGGGGGTATCCCTAAGCTACCTTATGGACATATGTTACCTCTTTTGTTTGATGCCTATATTCGCTTTGTCTGAACTAAAAGTTATTTTGAGTATGTTTTCATGTTTGATATTTTCCATAGGAATACTTGAATGGATGTAAATGCCGAACAAACGACGAATTAGAAATTGGAAGTCATATAGTGGTTTCTAAAGTAGGGACTGACATGCCTTCGAATTAAAACCCGGATCGACATAAGATTCCTATATGACAACAAGGAAGGTCCCAAAAGACTACATAACAAGTTTCAAGTCACTTGGAGTTCGCATGATTAAGTTATGATGCAAGTAAGTCCAGATCGACATAAGTCTGTCTCGGATCGGCATAGTCTCAGGTAGGTGTAAAGAATACCACTTCGAATTGGCATAGTGTAATTTTAGTGCCAAATCGTCCAAAATTGTTTAACTTCGGATCGACATAAGAAGGAGTGGCTTTGGATTAGCATGACATGGCTGATTTTGGGTTGGTGGAGTTAAAGGGATGAACTTGGGTCAGTATGCGTAGCACACCAAATTGGATTAATTTGAACCAGTACGATAATCATATTGATCAGGGTTAGGTCGAATAAGTGTGTCAAGTACACCAACCCTGATCGGGTTTCCCGATCCGAACCTAAAAGTGTTCAGGTTAAGTGACTCCTAAAGGGTGATGTGATGACCTTCTGGGTTTTGATGGTGGGGCATGTCCGAAGCTTATGACATAGCAACTCGTATGACAACCTACTCCGGTGGAGGTTCCTTCTTCATGATGAATAGCTCTGAACAACTAATTCTACCCTTAGATGTGAAACAAGTCAAAGAAAGAACTACTATGAGGTAGTTCCCCATATAAGACTTCATTGCAAGTGCGTGTGCAAAGGGATTCATAGCATCTGTAAGTTCGGGATGTGCTTGTAAAGTAGAGGTATGCAAAGGTGTCCATTCGGTGACGATGGCCTAAGGCATTCATGTGGGCGGCAATGGCTCTTAGATCTTGTGATACGGGTACCCTAGACAATCGTTAGACAGTTTAGTTCTTGACCGTCTAAGTGTCATGGAATCGAGTATAGGAGAACTAGGACTACAATGCTCCTTGATCCGATGATGGGATCATACAAATGTTGTGCGTATCCTATGCACTGAATGAGTGAATTTGAGGATGGTTGATGATTGCTTATGCTTGTTTACTATTACCTTATCATGCACATCTATTAATACTTAGTGACATGATGACCATATAATAAAGTACATTATTGTATGTGTTATCTCTTTGGATGCAGGGATAGATTAGGCATGGCCCTCTATACCTACTGTGTTGTCTTACTAGTACCGAGATTACTATCAGTCACAACAGACTTTGCCTGACTAGGAATTTTAGGCCTGGCTTCTTATTGCTTTTGATTGCCTTAAATGAGAAAACTAGAGACAGGTTAGGTGTGCATAGGTAACTGGCCGAGAGACGAGCCGGAGGCTATCTTACGTATACGATGTTTAATTCCGTTGTTCACTACCTTAGGGCTTAGTAGTGTTTTATTTAGAGACATATTGTTTTGAGTTATCTCTATGTATGACTCTATTGGTATTGTGCTATATTTTGGATATATTACTCTGATGTTTATGGTTCATTATCATCTTTTATCATCATGCCTGCTTTATATCAGTTATGTGTTACTATTATATTTTACTTCATGCATTGTAAAATGTATGATAGGTTTATGGATTGTTTCCTTTTCTTTAACCTTGATGATCACTCTATACTGGTCGAGTACCGCAACAATGCACTATTTGGTGTCAGAGGTGTAGGGTGGCCATTGCAGCAGGCTTACAAGTAAACCATCTCTAGCTGAGAATTCAATAGAGTATAATTATTGCAAGAAGGAAATTTGGAACGCTTCTTTGATTCCTTCTTCTTTATCCTACGTCCTTGCAAGCCGTGGTCGTCTTGCTTTCTCTTGTTCTGGATTTTCACACCAACTTTTCCAAAGCTTTCTTTGATTTGTTTGATGACAACATTACTTTACATGATTTCCGATTGTAGTTTTAGAGGACATCCCTATGTAGCTCGATTTTTACGTGCTTCCTCTTGAAGCGGATATTGATTGGTCTTTTCATTGTAGCGCTTCAAAAATTTTGGTGGCTTCTAATTGATCCATTCCTTTTAGGTGAATTCCCTTGATAAGTGCCACATGAAAAACCTCTTCTTTAGGATTGTTGACCTCAGTTATAGCACTGTTAAATCTCTCCAAGAAGCTTTTCAGAGATTCACCGGCTCGTTGGAATATGTTGGTATTAACATGATATCCTTCGGTCTGGTGGTGTGCATCTTGAATGCTCGATCAGTTATTGATCAAAAGAAGCTATGGTTCTCGGCGGAGGTTGAGCGAACCACAACGATTCCATGTCTTCGAGGAATGTAGGTAAGAACTTGCACTTCATTGCATGAGTAGGTCCTGAATCCATATGCCACTCATATCGGTTAAGAAATTTCTATGAATCAGTTTTTCCTGAATAAAGTGCTAAAGTTAGCATGTTAAATCGCCACAACCATTTGACATTCAAAACGTCTTCAGTGTATGGGTACCGCCTGTACTAGTTTCACAGTTTTCATTGGCTCGATCCTTCCACTCTTTCACTGTCCCATAGGTCATGACGATGAGGTTAGGAGTTGGGATCTCCATCGAGAACTGAATGTCGCGATCCAACTTAGGTTGATCTCGTCTATGGTGCCTCATAGGGTGAACATCATCATCGAGTTGATTTTGTGGAGTCAGAACAAGAGAAACTTGGTCCTGATTGACACCAGGAAGTCTGAGGATGAAATTATAAATAGTGATGGCATAGGACCTCTATCGCAAGGTTCGGGCCTTCCCTCTGGAGGTATCGGTACTAAACCGGGAACGACTAGGTTGGTTTATTCCTTGAGTGGTGGAGGCTCCCGTGCCGTCCTCTAACACTTTTCTTATTTGGTTCCAGTTGCTGGATTATGATGATGATAAGGAGCTTTTTGAAGCATTGTTAACAAGAGTTGGAGTTCTCCTATTTTCCTCGAGTCGAATAACATTGGCTCGAGTGGAATGTTGTAGCTGTTGCATGAGTTATATATTTTATTTGATCTTATTATTGAGCTGTCTTTGAGTCTCTTCCAGTTTCTTTATCATGCTCTTCAATTGAGATAGAGTAACCAGAGCATCGTGATTAGAGGTCGTGACTGCATCAAGCGCGACAAGCGTATGATCACCATTGTAGGGTTGTTGCTAGATGGAAGCATCATGTGACGGCCCGCCTCGCACCAGCCTGCATTTCCTCCAAAAGTGCGCTGTACACATGCCCGACTAGCACAAGACGGTCGTCAGAAGAAAGGAAAGAAGGGGACGAACTAATCAAAGAACCTGTAGAATGTCTCACAGCGCATGGAATAAAATATAATAATAACATACTTGACATAGAACAGGCGAGACAGTGCATAAGCTGATAACTAAAACCAACATAAATCTCAAAGCAGCGGAAATCCAAAATACAGCTTATTACAATTTTCCCAAATTTACTGTCTCTAAACAAAAGAAAGCTAAAGTAGAAGATACACCAACAATGCCCAAGCAGTGATCTTCAACAACACAGAGAGAATATTATGTATAGTACGTGGAAGCCTCCTGCTCGTCTCCGGATCATCTACCCGTGCATCACCAGCTAACCTGTCTCTAGTCTGCTCGTGTGAGCACCCAGAGTAATAAGAAGAGACATAAAACTCTGGGTCAGACATAAAGCCTGGTATGAGCGATAAGCATCTAAACAGGGAAATAACAGGTATACTAAACCATACCTGAACCTGGACCTGCAACCAAAGAGTTAGTACCACATACCGTACAATACTCCAAGGTGCCATAATAATTAGTGTAAGAATACAGGGGTGGGGTGTGCATGTCAAAATGATAGCAACAAATCGTCCATAACAACCATCCTCACACCTCTCACTCAGTGCCTAAAGCGTACGACATCTACCACTTTGGAACACTAGACAAACTGAGGTAACGACGAATCCCGACTTGTAGAAACCCTGCTGTGACCAAGCCAAACACTTGGAGTCATGACCAAACATTTCAATGACCCCCTTCATTGGTCATAGCCCTTGGTTCTACCAATGCCATAATGGCCCTGAATCCGCCTTCGTACCTCCTACCATAGTGGTCCAAAGCTATAGGTGTCGATAACTCCTTAGCACGCGTCCCGCAGCAAAGCCCAATCATGAAGTGAACTCGTTGATTCCCATCTGAATCTTAAGCTCTAACTTCTCATTTGGACTTCCTTTGCATCTCGGGTTTGGTCGAATTGGAGTGGGTCTTCAGAAGAGTTGTCGCGCAATAGCAGCTCTAGAATTCGGTTCGGGTCGGTCACCCATGCTCGGTTCGGTTCGGATCCTTCTCCTTGTCTTCTTTCATTCGATTCGGGTCGGGTACTTCGCTCCGGGTCGGGTCGGGTATCCTTCCTTCCAGCGCTCCGATCCCTAGCTTATTTCTTCACGTATTCCGATCCGATCCCTCCTGGCCATCTGATCCGCGTGGCTTTCCCTCTTGCTAGTTCTCCCGAGTGTTTGCTTCCGATCCGAGCCCTGCATCTCAATCGATCCGCTCTGGCCTCCAATCACTCTTCCGATCCGATCCGCTCCGCTCCCTAGCTTACTCCGATCCGATCCCCTTGTCCACCCCAACTCTAAGTGAACAGCCTTCCTTTTTGCCAAGCCTTCTCCAGTGACAAGTTCCAATCCAGTTCGAATCCCCTTGGTCAGTTCACAAATCCGATCCGACCCCCTTTCTCCGATCCGAACCGGTTCGGAACCTGTACACTTCTGCAATTTTCCAGCAAGCTTTCTACGCCATTCGACGACGTTTTCGAGCAATTTAGCTATTCTAATCAATCATGAAACATACCACAGAGTCACAACAACATGTAATAGCAACCACAAACAACAACCAACAATTCAAATGAATCAAAATGGATCAAAAGTAGCTAAAACATCATATTTTCCCTTAAGCACTCTTAATCATGTTTAAGCATACAATTAGAAAAACACATCGAAATTATCTCAAATTTCTAACAGAGCCTTAAAACATTATTTTAGAATTTTAAGAATTTTTCCAGAATTTATTTACGTATAAATTCGCTAATCTTCACTAATTACCCTTAATCAACCGTAATTAGTGTCAAAATGATGCTATCACTCACCTTGGCCACAAATGAAATTCTCAGAACTGAAACTCCTCTGATTTGGGGCGAATACTGATGTCTAACAGCGGCTCAAACCTTGCTTTGGTGCTTTTTCTCCTTAATTTGGTGTTGCTAAGCCTAATCTTCAATTAGAGAGTGATTTGGGGTGTTTTAGATGTAGGAAGCCATTACTAAGGTCTCAAGGAGGTTTGTGGCGGCTCAAAACTGAAATGAAAGTGATAACCTAACCCTAATCAGACCTCCTATACCTCTAAACCCGAAATTCCCCTTGGGCCTAGCTGCTAATCACCCGGTTAAGCCCAATTAAGCTGTTTTTAACCATCTGAAACTTGTTTCAGCCATATCTCCCAAACGGTAAGTCCGTTTGGCTAATGTGACCACTCTACGGAAAGAGAAACTATCATTCAAAGCCAATGGAAGTGGTTTCAGGTCAAAATTCATTTCCAGTCAAAAGTTATGGCCAAAACAGTGCCGACTAGGGGTAAAATGGTCATTTAAAAATCGGGAAAAATCTTGAACATGGGAAATGACCCCAATAGTCGTCTCCCAAAGTTACGCGACCATACGACTTCGTATGTGAAAGAAATAAATATTCTACGATCCTATGATGCGTAGAATGCGGGTCGTTACACTCTCCCCCCCTTAAGAAATTTCGTCCCCGAAATTCCTTAACCCCAAAACATACAAAGGATTCCGCATGCCTAACAACCATATACAACAACAATCAAACATGCAAAACAAGCAAACAAGCCTATCCTAGCATGCGGAAAAACTAAATCGAAGTCAAAATCTTACCAGACAAAGAGTTCTGGATACTTCTTCCTTACGTCCTCCTCTGTTTCCCAAGTACAATCACTCTCGTCCTCGCTCCACTGTACCTTGACTAGCTTCACCGCCTTCCTTCGAAGTTGCTTCATGTCGTACTCGACAATACGGGCCGGCTTGCGGTTCCCAACCGCCTCGGGTTCTACTTCGAAGTCCTCTAACTGATCAGGTGAAATAGTCATATCTGAGTCGTGAACGAACTTCCTTAGTTGGGAAACATGAAATACGTTATGAACTCCCGCCATCTTCTCTGGTAAGTTAATTCTATATACCAAATCCCCGACTAGTTCAAGAACAGGGAATGGGCCAACAAACCTTGGTGCCAACTTGCCTCTCCTGCCAAATCGTATTACGCTCTTCAACGGGGAAATCTTGACAAACACCAAGTCGCCAACGGAGAATTTTAAGTCTCTTCTCCTCTTATCAGCATAACTCTTCTGCCTATCTTGGGCAGCCTTCATTCGTTGTTGAATGATCTTGATCTTATCTGAAGTTTCCCTCACCACATCTGGTCCAAGCATAAACTTCTCGCCAGTCTCTATCCAACATGATGGTGAGTTACACGGCCTTCCATACAAAGCTTCGAACGGAGCCATACCGATACTGGATTGGTAGCTATTATTATATGCAAACTCTACTAGATGCAAATGGTCATCCCATGATCCACCAAAATCCAATATACATGCTCTCAAGAGATCTTCCAAAATACGGTTCACCCTTTCCGTCTGGCCGTCGGTCTGAGGATGATATGCGGTACTGAGATGTAACTCTGACCCTAGAGCCTCTTGTAAGCTCTTCCAAAACCCACTAGTAAACAACGGGTCTCGGTCGCTCACAATGCCTTTAGGTACTCCATGAAATCTCACTACCCACTTCATATACAATTCTGCTAACTTAGCTGCCGTTCTTGTCGATTTGACTGGTATAAACCTTGCACTTTTAGTCAGTCGGTCTACAATCACCCAAATGCTACCATGTCCCGATCTAGTCCTTGGTAAACCATCGATGAAATCCATCGAGACTTGCTCCCATTTCCATTCGGGAATTTCTAATGGCTGTAACAAACCACTAGGCTTCTTTTGCTCGGCTTTAACTAGCTGGCAATTCATACACTTGGATATAAACTTCCCAACGTCTCTTTTCATTCCCTCCCAGTAGTAAGTCTGCTTCATATCTCGATACATCTTGTTACCGCCGGGGTGTATAGTCAATTTTGAGTGATGACATTCTCTAAGCACTTCATCCCTCAATCCATTGACATTGGGTACAACAAGCTTTCCATTCTTTCTAAGCCATCCATCTCGATCAAGCCCATACTTGTTCATCTCCTCATCGATTCCCATCTCTAACTTGGAGATGATTTCCAATAGGTTAGGATCGTCCCTCTGACTAGAGCCGATCCGCTCAATCAAAGTGGGTCTGACCGTCAAACTCGCTAACATTTCTGGATCCAATTCGCACTTTGGTCTGAAATCAAACCCTGCGATAAACTCCAGTTGCTTCCATTCAAGGAACATAGCCCCTAAGCTGGCATGTCTTCTACTCAATGCATCAGCCACCGCATTGCCCTTTCCTGGTGTGTATGCGATGTCAAAATCATAGGAAGCTAAGAACTCTAACCATCTCTGCTGACGGAGATTTAAATCCTTCTGGGAGAATAGATACTTTAACGACTTATGATCTGTAAACAGCTCAAATCTTTCTCCCAAGAGATAGTGTCTCCACATCTTTAACGCGAACACGATTGCTGCCAATTCTAAATCATGGGTAGGGTATCTTCTCTCGTGCGGTTTCAATTGCCGACTTGCATAAGCTACAACCCTACCGCCTTGCATCAATACAGCACCCAGTCCGGTACCACAGGCATCCGTGTATACCGTCATCTCTTCATCCCCCTTAGGAATGACTAACACTGGTGCGCTTGTCAACTTGTCCTTTAGACTTCTGAATGCATTCTCGCACCTTTCATCCCAGACAAAAGCTTGATTCTTCTTGGTCAACTGGGTCAATGGTGCTGCTATCTTGGAGAAACCTTGGATAAACTTACGATAATATCCCGCTAATCCCAAGAAACTTCTTACATCTGTTGCATTCTTGGGCGTAGGCCAATCCTGTACCGTAGCCACCTTTGCTGGGTCCACGGCAATACCGTTCTCTGATACAACATGGCCCAAGAACCTCACTTCCCTCTTCCAGAAGTGACACTTAGAAAACTTTGCTTTCAATTGGTGTTTTCTCAACACCTCCATCGCTACTCTTAAATGTTTCTTGTGTTCTTCCTCTGTCCTCGAATAGACCAAAATATCATCAACGAACACAAGAACAGACTTATTCAACTGATCTCTGAATACCCTATTCATAAGATCCACAAAATATGCCGGGGCATTAGTCAGCCCAAATGGCATAACCAACCATTCATAAAATCCAGACGGCGTTCGAAATGCCGTTTTAGCTATACTCTCAGCTTCCACTCTAAGCTGATGAAAACCTGTCGCGAGGTCCAACTGAGAAAATACTCTCGCGCCACTCAACTGATCAAACAAATCATCTATCCGCGGTAGAGGATACTTGTTCTTCCTCGTCACTTTATTCAACTCGCGGTAGTCTACACACAAACGAAGGGAACCATCCGCCTTGGTAGCAAACACAACTGGTGCTCCCCATTCAGAAACACTCCTTCTGATAAATCCCTTCTTCAAAAGATCGCTGACTTGCACCTCGAGCTCCCGCTGCTCTCTTGGTGCCATACGACGAAGTGGCATCACTATAGGCCTGGCATCTTTTACCAAATCAATACGAAACTCAATCTCTCGGTGTGGTGGAAGTCCGGTCACTTCTTCGAAAACATCCGGATACTGGCCAACCACGGGCAAACCTGACAACTCACTATGCGGAATGTCGAGGGAGTTTAGAAAACTAGCCAATACCCCCTTACTGGGTAGACCACCAAACACTAACCTCCGCCCATCATCCGCTCTAGCTGTCACCAACAAGCCCTCACAGTCTACCACCACCCCGTATCTTTGGAGCCAATCTACTCCCAAAATAATGCCAAACCCAGTAAAGCCCAAAACAAAGCAATCACAAACAAACATGCATCCATGACTCGATAAGACCACATTACGACAAATCATGCTAAGGCTAGTAGAACCACCAATCGGGTTTGTCACTACTAAAGGTCTATCGACAATCTCGGGTTCCAATCCTAACCTATCTACCAGGTCACTAGATATGAAAGAACTGGAAGCTCCGGTATCAAACAAAACTCTAATAGGAACATCATAAACAGAAAGCATACCTTGAATGACGACACTCTTTCCCTTCTCCGCCGCAGTTGGGGCATTCGACGAAGAAGGAATAGCATTAAGAGCATATGCTTTCACCATTTGCTTTTCCTTAGGGGGTTGCGGACACTTGTCCTTGTGATGTCCCATTTGGCCACAGTTGAAACACTTCCTATCTGCTGGCTTGGCCCGACAATTACTAGCATAATGGCCCTTCTTACCACAGCTGAAGCACTCCACATCTTGCTTATTCTTTTTCTTCTGGCCATCCTTAGCCTGATTCTGCTTTCTCTTATTCTGGGAACCACCTTTCCCTCCACCACTAGCTTGTGGCTTTGGCTCTTCTGCGGATGCAACTTCAGTCTTCGGCTTAGGGTAGAGACTTTCTGACCTTAACGCTTTCCCCACAATCGATTCAAACGTCTCATCGATGTGGTTAATAAGTTTTTCCCCCAAGTATTGATCCAAACCAGTTATGAATTTCTCATTCTTTTTCTCGGCAGTATCTATAAGAGATAACCCATATTTTGACAAGGTGTCAAATTCAGCAATATACTCCGAGACAGCCCTGCCATTCTGCTTGAGCTCCGAGAATTTCTTAAACAACATTGACTTCTGAGCAGCTGGAATGAACTTCTCACTAAAACGAGCCTTAAACTGCTCCCAAGTAATCTGATCTTCGGGAGTAGCTGCCTTTATAGCATTCCACCAATTCATTGCCCGCCCTTGCAGCTGACGGGACGCTAGCTTTCTCTTCATCGCATCCTCGATACCCAAATCCTAGAAGATACGTTCGCAACTATCCAACCAATCTTGAACATCCGTAGCCGACTCCGTTCCGTGGAACGGCTTCCCACCAAAGCTAGTATAATCCTTATTCAGCTTGGCGAAGTCGACTCTAGGCGCCTGCACTATTGGACCACCACCATTTCCACCATTGGGAGCTGCCCTCTGCACATCTCTAAGCATCTCTCTCATGAGGTCAGTAAACATCGTCCTCATGTCAGCAGCAATCCCATTATTAGCTCCCCTACCAGCACCTCTAGTATCTCGGCTCATCGTCAATCTGAAAAAGGAAATGATTAACGACTCCATAGTGGTGCTAGTGCAGTACGACTTCATCCTTATCTACTAATAGTATATATATATATATATATAGCTTTTTAAAAACCAAAGTAATCACAAATACGCGCTCTCATATACGTATTATCTCTCCCAAGTGTCTTTCCCTAGGTTAACTACGCAACCTAGAGCTCTGATACCAAGTGTGACGGCCCGCCTCGCACCAGCCTGCATTTCCTCCAAAAGTGCGCTGTACACATGCCCGACTAGCACAAGACGGTCGTCAGAAGAAAGGAAAGAAGGGGACGAACTAATCAAAGAACCTGTAGAATGTCTCACAGCGCATGGAATAAAATATAATAATAACATACTTGACATAGAACAGGCGAGACAGTGCATAAGATGATAACTAAAACCAACATAAATCTCAAAGCAGCGAAAATCCAAAATACAGCTTATTACAATTTTCCCAAATTTACTGTCTCTAAACAAAAGAAAGCTAAAGTAGAAGATACACCAACAATGCCCAAGCAGTGATCTTCAACAACACAGAGAGAATATTATGTATAGTACGTGGAAGCCTCCTGCTCGTCTCCGGATCATCTACCCGTGCATCACCAGCTAACCTGTCTCTAGTCTGCTCGTGTGAGCACCCAGAGTAATAAGAAGAGACATAAAACTCTGGGTCAGACATAAAGCCTGGTATGAGCGATAAGCATCTAAACAGGGAAATAACAGGTATACTAAACCATACCTGAACCTGGACCTGCAACCAAAGAGTTAGTACCACATACCATACAATACTCCAAGGTGCCATAATAATTAGTGTAAGAATACAGGGGTGGGGTGTGCATGTCAAAATGATAGCAACAAATCGTCCATAACAACCATCCTCACACCTCTCACTCAGTGCCTAAAGCGTACGACATCTACCACTTTGGAACACTAGACAAACTGAGGTAACGACGAATCCCGACTTGTAGAAACCCTGCTGTGACCAAGCCAAACACTTGGAGTCATGACCAAACATTTCAATGACCCCCTTCATTGGTCATAGCCCTTGGTTCTACCAATGCCATAATGGCCCTGAATCCGCCTTCGTACCTCCTACCATAGTGGTCCAAAGCTATAGGTGTCGATAACTCCTTAGCACGCGTCCCGCAGCAAAGCCCAATCATGAAGTGAACTCGTTGATTCCCATCTGAATCTTAAGCTCTAACTTCTCATTTGGACTTCCTTTGCATCTCGGGTTTGGTCGAATTGGAGTGGGTCTTCAGAAGAGTTGTCGCGCAATAGCAGCTCTAGAATTCGGTTCGGGTCGGTCACCCATGCTCGGTTCGGTTCGGATCCTTCTCCTTGTCTTCTTTCATTCGATTCGGGTCGGGTACTTCGCTCCGGGTCGGGTCGGGTATCCTTCCTTCCAGCGCTCCGATCCCTAGCTTATTTCTTCACGTATTCCGATCCGATCCCTCCTGGCCATCTGATCTGCGTGGCTTTCCCTCTTGCTAGTTCTCCCGAGTGTTTGCTTCCGATCCGAGCCCTGCATCTCAATCGATCCGCTCTGGCCTCCAATCACTCTTCCGATCCGATCCGCTCCGCTCCCTAGCTTACTCCGATCCGATCCCCTTGTCCACCCCAACTCTAAGTGAACAGCCTTCCTTTTTGCCAAGCCTTCTCCAGTGACAAGTTCCAATCCAGTTCGAATCCCCTTGGTCAGTTCACAAATCCGATCCGACCCCCTTTCTCCGATCCGAACCGGTTCGGAACCTGTACACTTCTGCAATTTTCCAGCAAGCTTTCTACGCCATTCGACGACGTTTTCGAGCAATTTAGCTATTCTAATCAATCATGAAACATACCACAGAGTCACAGCAACATGTAATAGCAACCACAAACAACAACCAACAATTCAAATGAATCAAAATGGATCAAAAGTAGCTAAAACATCATATTTTCCCTTAAGCACTCTTAATCATGTTTAAGCATACAATTAGCAAAACACATCGAAATTATCTCAAATTTCTAACAGAGCCTTAAAACATTATTTTAGAATTTTAAGAATTTTTCCCGAATTTATTTACGTATAAATTCGCTAATCTTCACTAATTACCCTTAATCAACCGTAATTAGTGTCAAAATGATGTTATCACTCACCTTGGCCACAAATGAAATTCTCAGAACTGAAACTCCTCTGATTTGGGGCGAATACTGATGTCTAACAGCGGCTCTAACCTTGCTTTGGTGCTTTTTCTCCTTAATTTGGTGTTGCTAAGCCTAATCTTCAATTAGAGAGTGATTTGGGGTGTTTTAGATGTAGGAAGCCATTACTAAGGTCTCAAGGAGGTTTGTGGCGGCTCAAAACTGAAATGAAAGTGATAACCTAACCCTAATCAGACCTCCTATACCTCTAAACCCGAAATTCCCCTTGGGCCTAGCTGCTAATCACCCGGTTAAGCCCAATTAAGCTGTTTTTAACCATCTGAAACTTGTTTCAGCCATATCTCCCAAACGGTAAGTCCGTTTGGCTAATGTGACCACTCTACGGAAAGAGAAACTATCATTCAAAGCCAATGGAAGTGGTTTCAGGTCAAAATTCATTTCCAGTCAAAAGTTATGGCCAAAACAGTGCCAACTAGGGGTAAAATGGTCATTTAAAAATCGGGAAAAATCATGAACATGGGAAATGACCCCAATAGTCGTCTCCCAAAGTTACGCGACCATACGACTTCGTATGTGAAAGAAATAAATATTCTACGATCCTATGATGCGTAGAATGCGGGTCGTTACACATCATCACGATAAACACTAAGGGATACAACAATATGAGATTTTTTTCCTTTTCACTTTGTACTAAGCTTCCTATACAGATCTACGATGATCTCAGGAGAGATGGAAACTTGAAGATGTAAGAAGTTTATAAAAATGAATTTTATATCAGTGACATCACTAGAACATTAGCACCAACAGTTGACACAACATCCAAAAAGTTATGCAATTAACTAAACTTAGAAAATGAATGAAAAATGAGGATAATTATTCACAACAAGAAAACACTGATTTTGCAGCGGACGAATCCGTCGCTAATCCGTCGCTAAACATGTATTAGCGACGGATTTGAGACGGATATGACTAGTCGGTAAATTTCACGTCGGTATTTTAGTGACCATTTTGCGACGAAAATTAACGTCAATTCTCCGGCACTTTACCGTCATTTGTCAATAAATTTAAATTTAATTTTAATTTTTTTTACCGACGTTTCACCGACGGATATATATTTCTATAATATATATTTATAAAAAAATCCGTCGGAGATCCCTTGCTAAACAGCAAGGGATTAGAAAGGGAAAACTTCAACTTTTGCTTTATCTTAATATTTGTCGGTAATTCGTCACAAATGCTAACATTCCAACAAGATTATTTGTGACAATTGTTTTTATTTCCGTCGGCAATCACACACAGATTTGTAAAACCCCAACAAAACAGCTCTTTTACAATAGATAATACCCGTTGTAATATAGGTTTCGCAACTACAAGATCATAAATAGAAAGATTAAGTAAACTTCTGCGGTATAAAAAACACACAAAATCTTATTTAGAAAAATGCCTAAACAATGAACACACACTGGTTTCCATTCTTGCAAATAACACATTTCAGATAGCACACACGTTTGAAGGGTTACAACCAGCAATTTCATTAGTAATCCACATAATTAAAAAAAACATATAGAATAGTACATAGCATACAACAACACAAAAAATCACCTGTTAAAACAATAACCTCTTAACATTTAGACACTTGCGCTTCAAATGTCCAAGACCACACATGTCGTGACCGTAAAATCACGTATTTCTTTGTCACTTCATCTGCTACGTCTTCGGATGTTCATCTCTTTGAATTACACACTATTAAATTTGCAGGCAATAGTATCAGAATCTCTTATTATAAACCATCAAAATGAAATATTCAAACATCTATACTAATAGTATCACCGCAACCCAACTCCCCCTCTACAAACTGCAACTTCTACCTTGCACTTCCCCATCCACCAAACTCCACACACGTGCATGACATACTGCCTCCTTCCGCAATCTACTGCTGGCGTTATGGACCAAATTTGAACTCAATCACTTGCTGGCTTCGATATACTTCTTTGTAATAATATAACTTCTACCTATCGATCCCTTCCAGTTTACATGCATAATAACACAAAATTATGTGTGGAATGCCTTGTTAACTATTCCTTACTTGGTTATTTAGGTGTTAAAAAAATGAATCTGGTTTCCATCATACCCATGGTTAATTTGTAAACTCTTAGTATTGTCATGTTATATCCAGCTTCGGACATAACTGTCATGCCTCACATGCCACAAAATATCTTTATGCAAGTGCTTCTTCAGTTAAAGTAATGGAACATCAATTTAGATTGTTGAAAACTTATTTTTGCATCAATCCACATGACTCTCCTTTTGAATCGTTTGCTTATCATTTCCATTATTTTTTATAGCTTAACCCTTAATGATTATTTAGCATATTTTTGTTAATTTTTTTAAAAAAATCATAAATACCCTCTTCAAAGGAATATGTTACCGATTTCCTTTATTTTTTCACACTTAATATCTATGGATAAATTAATATTGTCAATGTTTAATGTTGATTCTCAACTTTTAAGCAATTAGAAATCAGAAAATAATTTGTCTTAATAGGTGATCAAGAAAAAAGATGTATAATTGTGCTTACTTTACAATGGTCATGCCACCTGCACGGCCCGAACTGGACTGACAAATCACAATGCTACGATGGCTTGGAATCTGAACCCAACATGTTACGCTAGCACTGCAACCAAAGCCATTGCTTCTATGCAAAGCATCCAACTGGTGGATGTAACGAAGGTATCTGCATCATTAGGTCTCTTCTTGCTGCTCTCCTTCACCTTTCTAAAGTAGCTATTAATGTTCTCTCGCTTCTTCTATTGTTCACCCAGAATCCGTCCTGCTTTTTCTATATAACCTTATCCTTCAGTGTGTTTCCATCTTTAGATCATTGCATTTGGTCTAGTACTCTGAACAAAATCCAAAGCATGCATTAGAACATTAGTTTAAAAGCCCAAACATGGCAGGCATTTTCCAAACAGTTGATAGCTATAAACCCTTTCTTCTTTTGTCGTATAAGTCTCTATATACATGTAACTATTATAGTTTATTTTTGGTTTCATCCCCTTTTTCGACCATCCATGTGATGGTTTACGCTCGACATTCTACACATGCCAAGTCATGTTGATGGCTTTAGATTTAGTATTTAACAAATAATAATTGGTTTCCTCATGATTAGGACCGCCATTTCATCAAAAGAAAAAACTTATAAATGCAGTTAAAACAAATACAAATAATTTAACACATTATCATTCAGTTTATTTTGCATTGACAATCAAACATGATAGGACTGTCACAAAACGACAGCTATGTGCATTCAACTTAATATATAACGAAACTACATGCACGACTAAGAGTATATAGCTATCTGGATATAAACATTTACTAAGATTTAAAGTTAAAACAATTCAAAGGAAAAACACATATTTCAATATATACCTAATACATATACATAATAATCTTACTACCTACGGAACTTAACTGATTAAACGTGGATTGGCTAATTTTAACTATATTAATCGCTAATTTCACTATTTCAACTGAAATGATATAGTACTTGAGACCCAACTATATAGTTGGGCATAGTACTTGGAAACAAATGGCTGCAGTACTATATTTGGGTGATAATTGTGCAGTACTCACCTGGACTATGATGGGCTAACTACAATGATGTTAAATAATTTCACTGTGGGCCGCAGTTTTGGAAATCCAAGCATGGGCTGAATGTTGATGACAATCAAAACCTTTACATAAGACAAGCAATTACGTTTGAAAACTATACACGAAAGCATGCACCTTGGCTCTTGCTAGTATATTAATATGAGCACCCAACTATATCCTCGTAATTTAAATATAGGCAAGTTTCTTATTGTGCTCTCAGCCATTTGTTTATCGCAATAAGAAGTGCCGTTGAACGAACTTTACTATTTGGTTTTTTAACGAATGAAGTGAACGTTAAGATCTCATTCCATTGTCGTTCAGGTAAGTGCAAAATTTTAAAATATACCAAGTATGAGCGCTATTAAATATTATCTGGTTTTGAAAGCTTAAATAGAAAAAAGTGTTGGCAGAAAGATGAAATCGCAGTTTTGTTTTAAGGTCTCTACAATTACACTGTTTTAACGCTTTATTTTAAAAATTGGATTTTTTTTTCTTGTACGATGACCCGTTTCATTCGTATATTTTTATACATTCTGAATCAAAGAATGATTTGATTTTGCATTATATGGTTTATATTTCAGGTATTAGTGAAAAATATTTGTTAATTAAAACGATGTGAATGATTTTTTAAAATTGACCAATGTGTACTATATACCCAATTCAAGAATACTTAGGAGTTAACTGCAAATTTAAAACTTATACCACCATGAGTTTGACTATTTGTTTTGATGTATTACACTAATTCGTTACGGATAAACAGGGGTAATGTAACAACCCGAATTTTTATAACATGTTAAAACAAGAAATCAAGGAATAATTAAATTTTAAAATAAGAATCAGGGAAAGCGGGTTGCGCCGTTGCGTTCGTCCCGGAATTCTACATGAAATAGAGTCCGAGTTTTCGAAAATCAGAGTCCGGATGAAGGAGTTGTGGCCTCCGGAAGTTCCAGGAAAAATTTAAACAGCCCAGACCCAGGTCGACCATAGAGTCGACTTCCCCAGACCAGGTCGACTCTAGTGTCGACCATAGAGTCGACCCCCCCCCCCATTTCTGAGTCCGAACCTGGTTCGGACTGGTTGGCTGGCTGGGTCTGTTTTTGGGCCTGTGACGAATTTGGATGGTTCAGATCAGTTCTAGGGTTTATCTTACGACCTAAACTAGTTTCTACACCTATAAAATAACACATAGACCTAGCCTAACTCACACAAATCATTCTTACACCGTTATGCTGCTAAAATCCCTCTTGAGCCATGGCCGCCGCCTCCAAATTAAAGCTTAAGCGTCCAAACTTGATTCAAAACAAAGATCAATGCTTCTACAACAAATTCAAGAGAATAGATCAATGACGCTGCAACGTTCTATGACAATTTCAGTTCTTAATTCGTTAGCCACGATCTGTAAGTTCTAGTTATTTTCCGATTTAAATATTTGATTATAATATGGCATTAAATTAAAGTGAAATTGGATCTAAGTATGTTTATCGATCCAGATCTACTTCTGTTGTTTCTTGAATCTTGAGTTTTTGACTTGTCTATCTTTATTCTCATGACAAGTTCATAATCTATTCAGCCTGTTGTAAATCAGTTTTCTTGATTCATGTTAATATTGTTATCAAATTGTAGTCCTCATGCCTGTGATGATGTTTTTCTCTCTGATCTTGCTTTTATTACGAATTCTACCTTTTTCCTATTTATTTTCTTTTGATGAACCTTGGTCAATTTCGGACCTTGGCCTAAAAATCGCGATTTGCGTACGAGATGTATACGGGGAAATTATGGGATTATTGCCTATATGGATATGATTGAATAATTGGTAACATGAAATTGGAATTTATCATTGTATTTGCAAGTTTGGGACTTGATCTGTAAATTTTGGTATAATCTTGTTATGAGGAAATTTGCATAAATATTATATGCATGGAATTTGGCGTAAATTTGGATCTATGTAATGTAACATGTAAATCAAATCAAAAGATTGGACAACTGGCATGTATTGTAATAAAAAGGTTATGGTTTGGGGTAACTACATCATGAATCACGATTTGGGTTTATTGGATATGAAACTTAATACATGTAATGTTGGCTAGATCTTGACATATGTAAAAGGGCATGAAATTTGGTATAAATGTAAATTGTCTAGAATTAGGCATATATAAATTGGCATATGTAATTTGGCATGGATCTTGATAGATGTGTAAATTGGCATAAAATTAGCATACATGTAAAACGACATAAATTGAACATATGTAAATTTGGTATGAATTGGGCATATGTAAAATTGACATGTAACCTAGAACTTGGGCATATGTTAATTATGTAAAATTTGGAGTAGAAACATATATGATAATTTATGTCTCGGAGAAAGTTTAAAATGAACGCGCCTAAGTTGGGTTTTGGGTAGTTGGTATGTATTGGACATCTAGAAGGCACGTAAGCATGCTTATGAACTTGAAACATGAATTGGTTATGAATATGAATCATTAACTTGATAATAGGCATAAGTGAAAACATGAAACTCGCCATGAAACTTGACATGGACATGGACATGACATGAAACTCGCCATGAAACTTGACATGAAACTTGAACATGGACATGACATTAGAATGAACTTGAAAATGGCCAACTCGAGGTTGGGTTGAGTTTGCAGTGTAAATCTGCCCGGAACCGCCCGGCGAATCCAGTGACAGCAAACAATAGGATCCAATGTGGGTAGTTGGTCATATCACGCTTAAGACCCGAGGTTAGATTAGGTTGTGGTGTAAATCTTCCCGGAACCGCCCGGCGAATCCAGTGACCACAACAACTAGTCTAATGTGAGAGGTTGGGGTGCATTAATGAATTAATGCCACATGATAGGGTTAAGTCATGAACCGCCTGAATATACTTAACCAATTTGACACGATGACTTGATAGGGTTAAGTCATGAACCGCTTGAATATACTTAACCAATTTGACACGATGATTTGGTAGGGTTAAGTCATGAACCACTTGAATATACTTAACCAATTTGACACGATGATTTGATAGGGTTAAGTTATGAACCGCTTGAATATACTTAACCAATTTGACACGATGAATTGGTAGGGTTAAGTCATGAACCACTTGAATATACTTAACCAACTTGACACATGATTCGTAGGGCTAAGTCATGAACTTGAACAACAACACTTAGCCAATTTGATATGACACGTAGGCGGGTTAAGTCACGAACTTGAATGACAACACTTAACCAACTTGACATGCTAGACTGATGGGGTTAAGTCTCGAATTTAAATGACAACACTTAACCTACTGGACGGAAACCCTAGTTACGCGGTCCTTTTCAGCAGTAACCCACTTAGATGTATCACGATACCCTGGGACTAGGCAGGGTGGGGCATGATTACTGGGCTGATTTTAAGTGACCAGAATGACGGCTGAGTTGATGCGCCATTGTAGGTTCAGGCGGACTACGGTCGTGCACGTAGTCAGGAGTTGAAAAAGCAGGCATTGGGCACCAGTAGGTTTACACTGTGCGTGCTTGATTCATGTAGGTGGTTGGCACCCTAGGGCTTGATACACCCTATGGTGGACCTAGCACAGGTGACTACATTCGTGATAGAGCCGTATGACACAGACACATGAACGAGATAGGACTTGTAGGGAGCCGATCGATTAATAGATCATTTCGTGGGACCAAGTAATGGGTCATTTCATGACATTGGGCTAGGGATCATTTTATAGTCAACACATGACACGGGTTGGGATGCTAGTACGGGTGGTGCAGAGCAAATAGATATCATAGAAATATTTTAATGATGAAGCAGAGAAATCTTGCGATGCTTGATAGAAATCTTGCGAATTTATACTTATTTTATCTTGAATGGGAACCTTGCGATGTTATACTTGACAAAAATCATATGAGGTTATTCTTAGTTATCTTTCCAGTAGCTTATCTTGTCATCATGCTTATGTTTACTTTCAGTTTATTCATGTCATGTTATCTTTACCTGTTTCTATGCTGAAAGTCACTAGGACTTACTCAGTCTTTATGACTGACCCGTTTTGTTTCGCCTCTTTTTCTTCCGTCCCCCCCCCCCCCCCCCCAGGTTCGCAGGGTGGGAATACAGCTTAGTTCGGATCTTACCAATCTCCAAGACTCTTTCTTGTACTGCTTGGATTTCTCTTGGCTATGGCTTGCTTTGCTTTATTGGGGAATACTACAACTTATTTTATGCTTCTTTGTTTTTGAGCAAGACTGATATTTTAACTATGTAATTGGGTATTGGAAGTTGATCGGCTTTTATTGTAAACAATTATATTTAATAAATGATTTGAAGTACTTCCACTTTACTTTCCGCTGTTTTATATATGTATGTCTTGTAATATTTCTGTTCCAATACCCATAATGCTCCATTGAAGTTAAGGCATTCCCTTTGTGAGTGACCTTAACGGATGTGGGGTGTTACATTTGGTATCAGAGCAGAAGGTTACCATACTGGGAAAAAGCTTTTAAAAACCTTCTGAAACTATTTTCAAAACGTTTACAAAGAAGCAATTTTCTAAGAAAAGTTTTGTTTTACGAAAGGCATATTCCCCAAATCCATATGCACTATCTTTTGATTATCTCCTTGAGTCTTTTCTCTCTTTCTTTTTCACCATAGTTTTGTAGGTGTACGATACATGTCGGAGGGCAAAGTAGTGCCCAACCTCCATCTGTAGCCGCAGTAGTTTTACTTGCGACTAATCTTATTTCAAGCTTTGTAGAGTTGCAGTGCGATGGAGGTAACTTTCGAGAGATTTGTCAACAAGCTATACAAGGATAGTAAGAACGAGGATAAAGAACACAAGTCTAAGATTGAGAAATTTGTTGATATGGCTTAATCCACGAAAGAGGAAAGAGGTGAAAGGAAAGAGGCCAAGTGAAAGAATAGTAAAACCCATGACAAGAGAAAGTATCTTTAGTATAGTAAAAAAAGGGTCATGTAGTTAAGTATTATAGGACAAGATCGTCGAGAGGGCAATTGTATGCTCTCACTACTGGCGTACCTAAGAAAGGTGGTAACGTTTCTGTTAAAGGATTAGCTTTACTTTTTTATCATCCTGTTAGAACTTTGTTTTTGTACATCGCATCCTTTTTATTCTGCTTTGATAGTTGAGTCTCTGCACCTTAGTACTAGCGTATTAGAGGATCCTATTTTTGTCTCAAATTCTGTAGGGAAATCGGCTCATTTATTCATGACTTGTTTGGATTTGAGAATGTCTATGTAAGTGTTAAGTTTAGAAGTAATGCTTACATTTTTGGGCTATGGGTTGATTCTAGGGATGGAGTGGTTGTCCAGAAATGGTACCGTTCTCGAGTATGAAAAGAGGGTAGTTAGACGCTTGACTTGCCTTGGTAATGCCCTCGAAGTCTAGTGTAACTCTTAGGGTTCTGCCATGTTTAGTTACCTAGAATCTCTTGATACATTTATCGATCCGCTCGAGTAGTGTTCACCACTGAGGCGGATGGTTCATTACGCTTATGCATGAGTTATAGAAAATCACCTTAGTAAGTACATTTGGCAACATGGTTGACATTTGTTTGTTTTCAAGGGATAGTTGTTCTGCGTGGAATATCTTATAGTCAGTAAACTAGATCCAGGATTCACTAGTGAATTTTGGAGAGCTTGCATAAAACCATGGGTACGCAGTTATGTTTAAGCCAAGTATACTAGAAGAAGAATAAGTAAAAGTGGAACGAGAGGCAATAGTGGACTGAGTTCTAACGCGTATTTTGGAAACAAGAATTAAGAAGCTACGAAATTGTGAAGTTAAAGACGGTCAAAGCACAATAAGCTCAAGGAAATGCGGCTTAGATGACTGAAGACTAGTTACGCACATTATATCTCTTTAAATCATGGGTAGGGTAATTTTTCTCATGTGCTCTCAACTGCATTCCACCATAGGCTATTACCCTTCCCTCTTGCATTAAGACTGCGCCCAGTCCAGTCCCACAAGCATCGGTATAGACAACAAATTGCTTACTCCCATCTGGCAACACTAAGACTAGAGCTGTGGTTAAAGCTCTCTTTAACCGTCAGAACGCATCATCACAATCTACGTCCCATACGAAGACTAAATTCTTCTTCGTCAAGCGAGTTAATGGGGCTGATATCTTCGCGAAGTCCTTGATAAACTTCCTATAGTAGCCAGCCAACCCCAAGAAACTCCTCACCTCGGTAGCATTCTTCGGAACCTTCCAATCTTGGATGGACACTACCTTCGCGGGATCCACAGCTATCCCTTCCTTGGAGACCACGTGCCCCAAGAACCGCACTTCCTTCCTCCAGAAGTGACATTTAGAGAATTTAGCCTTAAGGCTATGCGCTCGAAGAGTCTCCAACACTTCCCTAAGATGTAGGGCATGCTCTTCTTCACTCTTAGAAAAGACTAAGACGTCATCCACAAAGACCACCACGAACTTATTAAGGAACTGCCTGAACACCCTACTCATCAAATCAACAAAATATGCTGGGGCGTTCGTCAAACCAAATGGCATCACCAGCCACTCATAGAAACCATCCGGAGTCCTAAAGGCAGTCTTGTCTATGCTATCCTCAGCCACCCTCAACTGATGAAACCCCGTGGCCAAGTCCAACTGCGAAAACACTGAGGCGCCAACCAACTGATCAAAGAGATCATTAATCCTCGGCAATGGGTGTCTATTCTTCTTTGTGAGCTTGTTGAGTTCTCTATAGTCTACACAAAGTCTGAGGGACCCATCCGCCTTCGTGGCAAAAACTACTGGAGCACCCCACTCCGATATACTTCGTCTTATGAACCCCTTCTCAAGCAACTCCCCTACTTGCTTATGGAGTTCCCTCCTCTCACGAGGAGCCATGTGGCGCACTGGTAACGATACCGGTTTAGCATTGTCCACCAGATATATTCGGAAGTCTATCTCCCGCTTCAGAGGTAAGCCTTTCACCTCCTCAAACACATCCGAGTATTCCCGGACCACTCTAACAGATCGCAAACTCTCGACCGAAGCGTCGAGCGATTCAAGATAACTTAGCATAACAGAATCCATGGGATTACAAGAGATCTCGAGAGTGTTACCCAAGCGGGTCATGAGCCTAACAACTCTCCTTTTGCAATCAAGAACGACACCATTACTGGATAACCAGTCCATGCCCAAAATCAACCCATAGCCCGTGAAGCACAAAACAAAAGCATCACATCTAAACTCAATGCTAAGTATAGAAATCTTCAAACCCAAACATATCATGGACAAATAAGTGGAGTGTAACACCCCACACCCGCTACGGTCACTCACTAAGGGAATGCCATAACATCGGTGGAGTATTTTAAGTGAATATAGAACAGAAAAATTACAACAAGACAGATATAAGTAATACTTGAGAATTTAAAACATCATTTCATTGCAGCGGAAAGTAAAACATGTTTGGTTACACCAAAACCATAAACAAGAGTCAAGTACATAATATCCATCCTGATAAAACAAAAGTACATAATCCCACTACATAACTTAATAGCCATAATAGAAAAGATAAACTGAGCTTTACATCCACGGTCCAAGCTCCAAAAGATAGATAAAGCAGTCTGCTCAAAGCCCACTAGTGCTAGGCCCACTCTGATAACCTGAGGGTTGGGAAAAAGATAAAAACAACGGGGTCAGACATAAGTCTGAGCGAGTCCTATAACTTTAACAATACAATCATTAAAGTAACCAGAGTAAGACATGAGATTGATATACGGTAACGACTGGGGATAAATGGCTACACTAAGCAGCCAACTAGACTTAGGATGAACTAAGATAACCGTAAAGACGCATTTACCCACCCAAGGATAATTACTACACTGCACCACCCCAGATCTACCCACCCAAGGGTAATTCCTACACTGCACCACACCAGTTCTACCACCAAGGGTAATTCCTACTTAAAGGTTGATCCCACTAAGTGTACTTAGTAATTTTACCCAGTAGCTTCCGGTACCCCTAGCTGACTACATAGGTGCCGTCTGCCCCTATCTCCGCTAGGTGTACCCACTACTTCCCAAGCGATCGGCTCCCTAACGTAGATACCCGTGCTGGCCCCACAGTGGGGTGTATCACTCCCCAAAGTGGCAACCCGATAATCAATGGTGCACGGCTTATACCTACACGATGCAACAACGTCTTACCTACCAGCCCGGGTCCACACACGCATATGAAACCCGTTGGACTCGCGTTGCCACCGCTACCCCGTTTTGGCCTCTTATAGTCAAGCCCAGTACGCGTGTCCCGTCCTCGACATGGGTCGAGCCCAATAAGATACATATGGGTTACTGGTTGAAATGGGCCCCCACAAGCTACTACTTAAGCTTGTCATTTTATCTAGTGCATCCCACTTAACCCCTTTTTATAATCATGCCCACTTACATGTTAAGGTTTGGTTAAGTCATCTAATTATATTTCAATTGCCACTCAAGGCCCCCACAAGCTACTACTTAAGCTTGTCATTTAATCATATTTCAATTGCCACTTAAGGCCCCCACAAGCTACTACTTAAGCTTGTCATTTAATCATATTTCAATTGCCACTTAAGGCACCCACTAGATTTCCACATGCCACCCAAGGCACTTACTAGATTCCCACATGCCACCCAAGGCACTTACTTAACCCTTTAATCATGTTTAATTACATGTTCCACTTTGGTTAAGTATTCTAATCGTATTTTCTACTCCCACCCAAGGCAACCCACTAGTTTCCTCATGCCACCCAATACTACATGCCACCCAAGGCACCCACTTAACCCCTCATGCCTCACTACATGCTAATTTGGTTAAGTGTTTCTTAATTAATTAAGATCGTAACCTTTGTAAAGACCTCTCACATTAGACTGTCTTTTATGGCAGCTGGATATGCCGGTTGGTTCCGGGCAGCCTTACACCATAACATAGTCTAACCTCGTGTCTTTACACTTGTCACGTATTTAGTTTATGACCAAGACCTCTCACATTGGGCCAATCATTTGTAGCCGCTGGATTTGCCGGTCGGTTCCGGGCAGTCTTATGCTACAAAAGGGTCCAACCTCGTGTCTTAGTCGATTAATTACACCTAATTAATCACCCCCATAATTTGTATTAATTGTCCCTAATTAATTACAAATATTTAAGAATATGGGTAGACCTAACTCAATAGGTAAATTCCCAATTCCATAATATGGGTAGACCTAACTTAATAGGTAAATTCCCAATTATGTCCATCCACTTTATGGTATGTTTAATCATACCCACTTCACACAATTTTATGTGTTCATTAATTTTTACCCCATCGTCCCCACGTAAATACGTTAACATGACATACTTTAAAAGAGAAGATTCATCATACACACAATGGGTTCAACTTAGCATATCATTAGCATTATCATGGGTTTAAAAGGTGTCAACTTGCATACATGAGCATACATTAAACCCAACTAGCATTTAACCCAAACTTGCATGAAGCACATATGTCACAAAGGGGGTAACTTGCATATGATTCTTATGTCATACAAAGGTGTGAACTTGCATAGCATGTCACATGTTAACTTGCATATAACCAAACACATAACTTGCATAACATGTTACATATGAACTTGCAAATAATCATGCACATAACTTGCATATAACCAAACACATAACTTGCATAACATGTTACATATGAACTTGCAAATAATCATGCACATAACTTGCATATAACCAAACACATAACTTGCATAACATGTTACATATGAACTTGCATATAATCATGCACATAACTTGCATATAACCAAACACATAACTTGCATAACATGTTACATATGAACTTGCATATGTATGTATGACATACAAAGGTAAACTCGCATATGTTATGCATATCACTAATCCAAACAACTTGCATAGATTATGCATACTATAGATCCAAACTCATAGGTTAAACTTGCATGTCATGTCACTTATTTCACACATGATTCTAGCATAAAACCAAGCATTTAACTTGCATAAAACCAAACACTTAGCATGCATAAAACCAAACACTTAGCATGCATAAAACCCACCACTTAACATGCATAAACCCAAACACTTAACTTGCATAAACATAGTGTCATCATGAATAAGTGTTAAACGTAGTGATTAGCAAACTAGCATCATAACATATGACCTAAAACCCATTGATCCGCAAGCAAAACCATATGATCTCATCACATCTCATCTACTTAGTTTAGCAATTGGTTATTAAAGTGATAGAAACTCACAAACTCCAAGATTAGCTCCTTAGATAGTTGCTAGAGTTGAAGTAGAGGTGGATTAGTAGTTGATTAGCTTGCAATCCTCTTCTCAAATTAGTGGAGGCTCCTTCTAAGTTGCATTTTGGCGGCATGATGGCATAGATTCTATTTTTAGTATGAATTAGGGTAGTCTTAGGGTGTATTTATAGGATTAGGTTGTGTTTTAGACCCTTAGATTAACCCTAGGTTAGTTTAGGTCCGTCGGATTTCGTCCCAAGCCCTCTAACCCAGCCCAAAACTCAACCAGGTGCACCCAGGCCAGAATCAGCCGACAGGGCCAGTCGACAGCCCTGTCGACTACCAAGTCGACAACCCTGTCGACAGGCAAGTCGACAGCCTTGTCGACAGCCAAGTCGACTTGGCTGGGCGGGAGTTTTCCCGCCTGGCCCCCATTTCTGCATGTTTCGAAATTCAAATTTCCCGAAAACTTCTTTGGGCCTTAACCGGGTCATACGGACTCCGATTTACAAAATTTCGGACTCTATTTCGCGTATTTTTCCGAGACGAACACAATGACGTAACCCGTTTCCCCTGATTCTCACATCTGAGATTATTAATTCTGTAATTAGTGAATATCAGTGTTAACTGAAATTCGGGGTGTTACATTCTCCCCTCCTTAAAGGATTTCGTCCCCGAAATCTCCAAGTTGAGGAGAATGCATATCCTACCATCCAAACAACCACCTACTCAGTCCATCAAACACGGGCATCCATTGTCCTTAAAACAATTTCTAATGATGTATGAGCATATGCAAAAAGTGTGTGTATATGTTCCCTATCTAATGTATGAACATATGCAAACCATGATAGTGCCATGCATCCAATATGTATGCAAGAGAACCCTATCGACACATACTGTATCTATATGAGTGCACAATCATTCACCAAAATGCATCATCCATATGATAACACAACCATTATACATCCATCAATTTAGCTACCTACCCACAATTATATGCAATATGAAGTGACTGAGCCGATCTAGTGTCTAGAGTGTGTGTATATGCATCCACGAGCAACCACTAGCAAACACTTGCATCCACATGCATCTATCAATCATAACATGTCTCAAACACATGTTTCAACCATAGGTTTACCCTATCTAAAGGTCAAAGGTACTAACGAGAGGACATACTACAGATAAGATAAGTACTAGTCAAACGATAACGGAGAAATTAAAAGGCATATCCTAAAAAGGAATGGGTATAATGAACGCATCTTCTCTTCCGTCTCTAAAGTAGCGTTGCTCTCATCTTCTCCCCATTGCACTTTGACTAGTTGAAACTCTCGATTCCTCAACTTCCTAGTCTCTGACCCAAGGATGCGAGTAGGAGCTCGTCGAATCGTCTCATCACGCTCTATCTCTACTTCTTTAAGCAAGCCCGGCTCTACCACCTCAGCGGTCTCATGTAGGCACTTCCTCAAATGTGACACATGGAATACATCATGTACACCACTAAGCTTGTCGGGCAACTCCACTCTATATGCCATCTGTCCAATCCTTTCCTTAATAGGAAACGGCCCAACAACCCTTGGTGCTAACTTTCCAACAGATCCAAAGCGAACCACATTCCGTAACGGAGATACCTTGATAAAACCATGTCCCCCAACATCAAACTTAAGCTCTGCTTTCCTCTTGTCCGCATAAGATTTCTGTCTGTCTTGCGCCGCTTTCATCCTTCTTCGAATCAAAATCAATCTTTTCCGAAGTCTTTCTAACCATATCGGGCCCAAGCAAGATCTCATCCGTAGATTCCTACCAACATGTAGGTGATCGACAAGGCCTTCCATAAAGAGCTTCGAAAGGAACCATGCCAATACTAGACTGAAAGCTGTTATTATATGCGAACTCCACCAATGGAAGATGCTCTTCCCATGTACCTCCAAAATCCAAGATACATAGCCTCAAAAGGTCTTCTAAAATACGATTCACCCTCTCGGTCTGGCCGTCCGTCTGAGGATGATATGCGGTACTCAAACACAACTGAGTCCCTACCGCCTCTTGCAAACTCTTCCAAAACTCGCTAGTGAAGATAGGATCTCGATCGCTCCATGCAATCTAACAATCTCTCGAATGTAAACTGAAGCTAGCCATGGAGCAGTCCTCTTACTCTTCACGGGTATGAAATGGGCGCTCTTAGTAAGTCTGTCTACCACAACCCAAATTCCCGTATTACCCTTCCTCGATCTCGGTAATCCATCGAGACACTATCCCACTTCCATAGCGGAACCTCCAATGGGTGAAGCAACCCACCGGGTTTCTTCTGCTCCGCTTTCACTTGCTAGCACACCAAGCATCTAGCGACATACTCGGCCACATCTTTCTTCATACCGGCCCAAAAGAAAACTCGCTTCATGTCTTGGTATATCTTGTCCCTACCGGGATGAATGGTCATCTTCGAACGATGTGCATCATCAAGTATAGCCTTCCTCAAACCCTCGTCTTGCGGTACACAAAGTCTACCGTCTCTACGCAACCACCCCTTACCATCTAGGGTATACCTACTCAAATGGCTGGACGACTCCCCCTCCTCATGAGCTTCTATACTAACTCAACCAACTGTGGGTCGTCTTGCTGTGCTCCGCCAATCCGCCCCAAAAGAGTAGGCCTAACCTCCAAGGAGGCTAGCAAACCGGGTACAAAGTCAACGGAAGGTCTAAAGTCAAGTATAGAAATAAACTCCAAGCTCCGTTGTTCAACGAACAATGAACTCAAGGACAACCTTTTTCTACTTAAGGCGTCCGCTACCACGTTACCCTTGCCATGGGTATACGCTATCTCAAACTCATAGGATGCTAAGAATCCCATCCACTTTTGCTGTCCTAAGACTATGCGCTCGAAGAGTCTCCAACACTTCCCTAAGATGTAGGGCATGCTCTTCTCCACTTTTAGAGAAAACCAGGATATTACCCCATCCAAAACATCACAACTGTCCATCTCTCACGCAGACCATCCTAGTCGAACTTGACATCCCCCAAGTGCAAGCCCCAAAGGCCTAAACCAATATCAGACAACCACCCAAGGGATATCTCCTTCGAGTTCAGACGACCTACGTGAGATGATACTAGTAAAAATGGCTAAACAATTAAGCCTTTGACCAACTTTGGATGTCCTCGCCAGTCTCGCTCCAAAACCACTGTTTTTCCCATAACTGGCTTTGCTCAACCTATTAAGCACACACGGAAACTCATTTCGCTCCTAGAAAAGACCAAGATGTCATTTACAAAGACCATCACAAACTTATTTAGGTACTCCCTGAACACCCTTCTCATCAAATCAACAAAGTATGCGAGGGCGTTCGTCAAACCAAATGGCATCACCAGCCACTCATAAAAACCATCCGGAGTCCTAAATGTAGTCTTTTCTATACTATCCTCAACCACTCTCAACTGATGAAACCCCGTGGCTAAGTCCAACTACGAAAACACTGAGGCGCCAACCAACTGATCAAAGAGATCATCAATCCTCGGCAATGGGTGTCTATTCTTCTTTGTGAGTTTATTTAGTTCTCTTTAGCCTACACAAAGTCTGAGGGACCCATCCGCCTTCGTGGCAAAAACTACTGGAGCACCCCACTCCGATATACTTCGTCTTATGAATCCCTTCTCAAGCAAATCGCCTACTTGCTTATGGAGTTCCCTCCTCTCACGAGGGGCCATATGGCACACTGGCCAAGATACTGGTTTGGCATTGTCTACCAGATATATTTGGAAGTCAATCTCCCACTCCGGAGGTAAGCCCTTCACCTCCTCAAACACATCCGAGTATTCCCGGACCACTCTAACAGATCGCAAACTCTCGACCGACGTGTCAAGCGATTCTAGATAACTTAGCATAACATATTCCATGGGATTACAAGAGATCTCGAGAGTGTTACCCAAGCGGGTCATAAGCCTAACAACTCTCCCTTCAAAATCAAGAACGACACCACTACTGGATAACCAGTCCATGCCCAAAACTAACCCATAGCCCGTGAAGCCCAAAAAGCATCACATCTAAACTCAACGCTAAGTACAGAAACTTTCAAACCCAAACACATCATGGAGCCCCAATTGGGTTTGAAACAACTAAGGGATCATCTACTAAACTGGTGTCTAAGTGCAGTGACTCAACTAACAATGATGAGATAAACGAACTCGATGCATCAGAATCAAATAAAGTTCGAACCGGATAATAAAGAAATCCAAATTCCAACCTAGACGGTCCTATCCCCTTCTGGTACATTGGCAGTGAGGGAATACAACTACCCTCCACGAGATTCCATACCTTGCCCATGCCCCTTTGGACAATCCTAATAAGGTGTCCCATTCCTCCAAAAGGATAACTACTCGCCTTCTTCTTCCCATTCTCCACTCGTAACCTCCCACCAATGAGGTTTCATCCTTCATTAACCAAACAACTATTTGAGCCTTCCTCCCATCGTCTATCCTATAGGTACCTACCAGTCCTCCTCCTTCTTGAACCAACTTCTAATCCGACTAACGTCTAAGTCCCTTGAAGTGGTTTATCATTCTTATCTGTCTTAGAAAGATCACCTATACACGGAGGGGAAACTCAAAACGAGAGAGGAAGAGATTCAAAACGGAGAATTCGAAAGATAAAGATATGGCTATGGGGATTATGCTTTTCTTTCAAAAACTTTTCTCTTAAAAGACATGTTTTTGAAAATACTCCTTTCAAAAATATTCTTAGAAAATAGTTTTTCTAAAATTTTTATCTGTTCTGGTAACCTTAAGCTCTGATACCACGTGTAACACCCCACACCCGCTACGGTCACTCACTAAGGGAATGCCATAACATCGGTGGAGTATTTTAAGTGAATATAGAACAGAAAAATTACAACAAGACAGATATAAGTAATACTTGAGAATTTAAAACATCATTTCATTGCAGCGGAAAGTAAAACATGTTTGGTTACACCAAAACCATAAACAAGAGTCAAGTACATAATATCCATCCTGATAAAACAAAAGTACATAATCCCACTACATAACTTAATAGCCATAATAGAAAAGATAAACTGAGCTTTACATCCACGGTCCAAGCTCCAAAAGATAGATAAAGCAGTCTGCTCAAAGCCCACTAGTGTTAGGCCCACTCTGATAACCTGAGGGTTGGGAAAAAGATAAAAACAACGGGGTCAGACATAAGTCTGAGCGAGTCCTATAACTTTAACAATACAATCATTAAAGTAACCAGAGTAAGACATGAGCTTGATATACGGTAACGACTGGGGATAAATGGCTACACTAAGCAGCCAACTAGACTTAGGATGAACTAAGATAACCGTAAAGACGCATTTACCCACCCAAGGATAATTACTACACTGCACCACCCCAGATCTACCCACCCAAGGGTAATTCCTACACTGCACCACACCAGTTCTACCACCAAGGGTAATTCCTACTTAAAGGTTGATCCCACTAAGTGTACTTAGTAATTTTACCCAGTAGCTTCTGGTACCCCTAGCTGACTACATAGGTGTCGTCTGCCCCTATCTCCGCTAGGTGTACCCACTACTTCCCAAGCGATCGGCTCCCTAACGTAGATACCCGTGCTGGCCCCACAGTGGGGTGTATCACTCCCCAAAGTGGCAACCCGATAATCAATGGTGCACGGCTTATACCTACACGATGCAACGTCTTACCTACCAGCCCGGGTCCACACACGCATATGAAACCCGTTGGACTCGCGTTGCCACCGCTACCCCGTTTTGGCCTCTTATAGTCAAGCCCAGTACGCGTGTCCCGTCCTCGACATGGGTCGAGCCCAATAAGATACATATGGGTTACTGGTTGAAATGGGCCCCCACAAGCTACTACTTAAGCTTGTCATTTTATCTAGTGCATCCCACTTAACCCCTTTTTATAATCATGCCCACTTACATGTTAAGGTTTGGTTAAGTCATCTAATTATATTTCAATTTCCACTCAAGGCCCCCACAAGCTACTACTTAAGCTTGTCATTTAATCATATTTCAATTGCCACTTAAGGCCCCCACAAGCTACTACTTAAGCTTGTCATTTAATCATATTTCAATTGCCACTTAAGGCACCCACTAGATTTCCACATGCCACCCAAGGCACTTACTTGATTCCCACATGCCACCCAAGGCACTTACTTAACCCTTTTAATCATGTTTAATTACATGTTCCACTTTGGTTAAGTATTCTAATCGTATTTTCTACTGCCACCCAAGGCAACCCACTAGTTTCCTCATGCCACCCAAGGCACCCCCACTAGTTACTACATGCCACCCAAGGCACCCACTTAACCCCTCATGCCTCACCACATGCTAATTTGGTTAAGTGTTTCTTAATTAATTAAGATCGTAACCTTTGTAAAGACCTCTCACATTAGACTGTCTTTTATGGCAGCTGGATATGCCGGTTGGTTCCGGGCAGCCTTACACCATAACAGAGTCTAACCTCGTGTCTTTACACTTGTCACGTATTTAGTTTATGACAAAGACCTCTCACATTGGGCCAATCATTTGTAGCCGCTGGATTTGCCGTTCGGTTCCGGGCAGTCTTATGCTACAAAAGGGTCCAACCTCGTGTCTTAGTCGATTAATTACACCTAATTAATCACCCCCATAATTTGTATTAATTGTCCCTAATTAATTACAAATATTTAAGAATATGGGTAGACCTAACTCAATAGGTAAATTCCCAATTCCATAATATGGGTAGACCTAACTTAATAGGTAAATTCCCAATTATGTCCATCCACTTTATGGTATGTTTAATCATACCCACTTCACACAATTTTATGTGTTCATTAATTTTTACCCCATCGTCCCCATGTAAATACGTTAACATGACATACTTTAAAAGAGAAGATTCATCATACACACAATGGGTTCAACTTAGCATATCATTATCATTATCATGGGTTTAAAAGGTGTCAACTTGCATACATGAGCATACATTAAACCCAACTAGCATTTAACCCAAACTTGCATGAAGCACATATGTCACAAAGGGGGTAACTTGCATATGATTCTTATGTCATACAAAGGTGTGAACTTGCATAGCATGTCACATGTTAACTTGCATATAACCAAACACATAACTTGCATAACATGTTACATATGAACTTGCAAATAATCATGCACATAACTTGCATATAACCAAACACATAACTTGCATAACATGTTACATATGAACTTGCAAATAATCATGCACATAACTTGCATATAACCAAACACATAACTTGCATAACATGTTACATATGAACTTGAATATAATCATGCACATAACTTGCATATAACCAAACACATAACTTGCATAACATGTTACATATGAACTTGCATATGTATGTATGACATACAAAGGTAAACTCGCATATGTTATGCATATCACTAATCCAAACAACTTGCATAGATTATGCATATTATAGATCCAAACTCATAGGTTAAACTTGCATGTCATGTCACTTATTTCACACATGATTCTAGCATAAAACCAAGCATTTAACTTGCATAAAACCAAACACTTAGCATGCATAAAACCAAACACTTAGCATGCATAAAACCCACCACTTAACATGCATAAACCCAAACACTTAACTTGCATAAACATAGTGTCATCATGAATAAGTGTTAAACATAGTGATTAGCAAACTAGCATCATAACATATGACCTAAAACCCATTGATCCGCGAGCAAAACCATATGATCTCATCACATCTCATCTACTTAGTTTAGCAATTGGTTATTAAAGTGATAGAAAATCACAAACTCCAAGATTAGCTCCTTAGATAGTTGCTAGAGTTGAAGTAGAGGTGGATTAGTAGTTGATTAGCTTGCAATCCTCTTCTCAAATTAGTGGAGGCTCCTTCTAAGTTGCATTTTGGCGGCATGATGGCATAGATTCTATTTTTAGTATGAATTAGGGTAGTCTTAGGGTGTATTTATAGGATTAGGTTGTGTTTTAGATCCTTAGATTAACCCTAGGTTAGTTTAGGTCCGTCAGATTTCGTCCCAAGCCCTCTAACCCAGCCCAAAACTCAACCAGGTGCACCCAGGCCAGAATCAGCCGACAGGGCCAGTCGGCAGCCCTGTCGACTGCCAAGTCGACAGGCATATCGACAGGCAAGTCGACAGCCCTATCGACAGCCAAGTCGACTTGGCTGGGCGGGAGTTTTCCCGCCTGGCCCCCATTTCTGCATGTTTCGAAATTCAAATTTCCCGAAAACTTCTTTGGGCCTTAACCGGGTCATACGGACTCCGATTTACAAAATTTCGGACTCTATTTCACGTATTTTTCCGAGACGAACACAATGACGTAACCCGTTTCCCCTGATTCTCACATCTGAGATTATTAATTCTGTAATTAGTGAATATCAGTGTTAACTGAAATTCGGGGTGTTACATGGAGCCCCCAATTGGGTTTGAAACAACCAAGGGATCATCTACTAGACTGGTGTCTAAGTGCAGTGACTCAACTAATGATGATGAGATAAACGAATGCGATGCGCCAGAGTCAAACAATGTACGGACGGGATGATCAAATAGAAAAACCAGACTTTCAACGGAAATAGTTCTACCTCTTTCCTGAATTGGTGGAACCGCGAGAGCCTGAACTTGCCCCCTTGCCTGACCTGGTGCCATAAGAGCTTGCACCTGTCCTCCTGAGGTAGATCCCGTCATTTGCCCCTTCTTAGGGCAGTCCTTCACTAGATGCCCTGCTTCGCCACAGTGATAGCAGCCAGTCTTCTTCTTCTTCCGACAGTCTTTACTTAGGTGGCCTGGTATCCCGCAATTGAAGCACTTCTTCTTCCCCTTGCCACCGTTGCCTTTCCCACCTTTGTTTTGCTGTTGCTGTTGAGGTCTCTTCTGATCTCCTTTCTTCTCGGGTGCCTTATTAGCATTGGGACCCTTCTCTTCCTCATGCATGAGTGCCATGTCTACTAGCTTCTCAAAGGTGGCCCCCATAGGGATGTGAGTCATAGCCAACCCATGCATCGGTTCATTCAAGCCCTGAACGAACCTCAAAGCCTTCTTCTCCGGTGTATTCACCATGTCTATGCCAAACCTTGCCAATTGATTAAACTTGTTGACATATTCCTTCACCGAGAGGTTTCCTTGCTTTAGAGTCAAGAATCTTTCCATATACAAGTTTTCCTCCGCCCTTGAGAGAAACTTTGCCACAAACCTTTGCCTGAAATCCGCCCAAGAGTCAACAGGGCGCTCTCCATTAGTGACCTCCCACCAGAATGAGGCCTCTCCCTTCATTAACCAAGCAGCTAACTTGACTTTCTTTCCTTCTTCCATCTCAAAGATATCTATCAACTCTTCCACCTCCTTAAGCCAATCTCTAGCCTCCACAAAAGTTTCTGATCCTTGAAAAGGTTTCCCTCCCATAGCTTTAAATTCCTTGCAAGTCTTAGCAAAAGTATCCGTGCGAGGAGGAGGAGGGGGAGGAGGAAGATCGGGTGCTACTGTTGGTGGAGGAACATTTGCTGGACCCGCAGTGGCGGCCCTAGCCTCCATCAATCTCCTATACCATACTGGTATCGTCACACCCTCCGGAAAGTTAAGATCTTCAGCCATGCTGAAACGAAAAAGGAAAGATTCAACACGGAGAACTCGAAAGATAAAGATATGGCTATTGGGGATTATGCTTTTCTTTCAAAAACTTTTCTCTTTAAAGACATGTTTTTGAAAATACTTCTTCCAAAAATGTTTTTAGAAAAATAGTTTTCTAAACATTTTATCTGTTCTGGTAACCTTCGCTCTGATACCACGTGTAACACCCCACACCCGCTAAGGTCACTCACTAAGGGAATGCCTTAACTTCGGTGGAGCATTTTAAGTGAATATAGAACAGAAAAATTACAACAAGACAGATATAAATACTTGAAAATATAAAACATCATTTCATTGCAACAGAAGGTAAACATGTTTATTTACAACACCATAAAGAGTCAAGTACTAAATATCCATCCTAGTAAAAACATAAGTACATAATCCCACTACATAAACAATAGCCATAATAGAAACGATAAGATGGGCTTTACATCACGGTCCAAGCTCCAAAAAATAGATAAAGAAATCTGATCAAAGCCCACTAGTGCTAGGCCCAACCTGAGGACCTGAGGGGGAAAAAGATAAAAACAACGGGGTCAGACATAAGTCTGAGTGAGCCCTATAACTTTAACAACACAATCAATAAAGTAATTAGGGTATGATATAAACTTGGTACGGGATGACTGGGGATAAATGACTACACTAAGTAGCCCACTAGACATAGAATGAACTAAGATAACGGTAAAGACACATCTACCCACCCAAGGGTAATTACTAACTGCACCACACCAGTCATTCCTACTTAAAGGTTGATCCCACCCAAGGACTTAGAAAAATTACCCAGTAGTTTCGTGTACCCCTAGCTGACTACATAGGTGTCGTCTGCCCCTATCTCCACTAGGTGTACCCACTACTCCCCAAGCGATCGGCTCCCTACCGTAGATACCCGTGCTGGCCCCACAGTGGGGTGTATCACTCCCCAAAGTGGCAACCCGATACAACCAATGGTGCACGGCTTATACCTACACGATGCAACAACGTCTTACCTACCAGCCCGGGTCCACACATGCATATGAAACCCGTTGGACTTGCGTTGCCACCGCTAACCCGTTTTGGCCTCTTATAGTCAAGCCCAGTACGCATGTCCCGTCCTCGACATGGGTCGAGCCCAATAAGATACATATGGGTTACTGGTTGAAATGGGCCCCCACAAGCTACCCACCTAAGCTTGTCACTTTATCTAGTGCATCCCACTTAACCCTTTAATCATGTTTAATTACATGTTTCCACTTGATTAAGTATTCTAATCGTATTTTCTATTGCCACCCAAGGCAACCCACTAGATTTCCACATGCCACCCAAGGCACTTACTTGATTTCCACATGCCACCCAAGGCACCCACTTAACCCCTCATGCCCACTACATGCTTATCTGGTTAAGTGTTTCTTAATTGATTAAGAACGTAACCGTTGTAAAGACCTCTCACATTAGACTATCTTTTATGGCAGCTGGATTTGCCGGTTGGGTCCGGGCAGCCTTACGCCATAACCGAGTCTAACCTCATGTCTATACACTTGCCACGTATTTAGTTTGTGCCTAAGACCTCTCACATTGGGCCAATCATTTGTAGCCGCTGGATTTGCCGGTCGGTTCCGGGCAGTCTTATGCTACAAAAGGGTCCAACCTCGTGTCTTAGTCGATTAATTACACCTAATTAATCACACCCATATTTCGAACTAATTTTCCCTAATTAATTCCAATTTTAACGATGTACATAATTGACTCAATTATTTCCATCCACTTTATGGTATGCATAATCATACCAACTTCACACCATTTCATTAACATGTATATTAACCCCATCGTTCCCCACGTAATTCGCTAACATGACATAAAAGAGAAGATTCATCACAAATACAATGGGTTCAATTTGTATAACATTAGCATCAACATGGGTTTTAAAGGTGTCAACATGCATATAGCATCAACCCAACTAGCATAAATAATCAACCCAAACTTGCATGAATCACATATGTCATAAAGAGATTTACTTGCATAAGTTACTTATGTCATACAAAGGGGTAAACTTGCATATGTATGTATGACATACAAAGGGGTTATGTAACGACCCGCCATTTTGACCGTGCCGAATCGACAAAACATATCAACTCGAAACGTCCAAAACAACAGATTGTTATTAGCTTTGGGGTAAACAGAATAAATCACAGAATCACAGATCACAGATATAGAGCAATATAATATCTCGCAGCGGAAAATACAAAATACAATGGTAGTTCATGAAGCTACTAAATAAATTTACATCAGAGTTTACATAAATAATGCAGCGGAAGACTTAAACAATAAATTTCAGATACATAAATAAATGATAATAATTTGAAATAGAAACGAAAGAAATAGCTGGATGACTGGACCAACAGAACAGGTAGATACAGATGAGCAATCCAATATAAACTCCAACTCCGAAAGTGAATCTCAAAAGCTGTAATACTCGATCTGACCCGAGCAATAATGCAAACAAAACAACTCGGATCAGGACTAACATTCTCGTGGAAGTAAATCAATTCAAATGGAATGTTCGATGAAATGCAATCAGTAACTTAGAGGATGTTTGGGATCACCATCCTCTAAGGATCCGTCAAACTAATACTATATAGTATAATACGCTATATACAATAGTGTCTATCAGTAAAGTAAAAATATCAAAATAGCGTAAGCGGGATTACCATGATTACCCTTACACCGTTTATATATTCCCATAGTATATACAGTACCGTAATTCCTCCGTAAACTGGAGGTTGATCAGAGGGCACTCCATATAAAACAATACAAAACAAAATCGTAGTGGGCTCATATAAGGCATGTGACAAGGCACGCAAGGAATGCCAGGGTGGATTCACCGTTTGCAGAGCCGGACTGGTGGTAACGCATAGTAGCAACTACCGCCCACCTCGATACACACTCCCATAATCAAAAGGGCCCAAATCGAATCTCAACAGTAATAGAATAATATCGAAGAAGTGTGCTCGATAAGAGGTATGACCTCACTTGGTCCGTGCGTAGCTCCTGTTTTAGCCACATCAAGCTGACTCAAGGTAGTCAGGGTCTCGTAATTAATATGAAATAAAAATGGAGTCGTTCGCCAAATCATCCCCTTCATTCTGGAACTCCACCGCGTACACAGTTGTCAAAGTGGTTTTCGGTATTGGCAGAGAGTATGACAATAGCCGATCCCGGTCTCTTTAACAACCAATCGTTTACATCTTTCACACCGTGGTCATTATTTTATAAATCACTTTATAAAATAGTTTATACAAATTCTCCTATTCGAATTTGAATTTAAAATTAAATATCTAACTTCGAATATATTAAATTTTGAAAACAACCCATTTTAGTCGATTAATGAAATTCGACACTTAGGTTCAAATTTCCTTTTATATAATTTAAAATGAAATATTAAACTTCAATATAAACCAAATCGTCTTATAACTATAATTCAAGTTATATAGTTCAAAACTATTACTTCTACATTTCAAATCAAAATCTTATATTTCATTCAACCAAATTTTGATTTAAAACCATTCTTATACATTGATTTAACAAATTCTTAATTCAAACCAAACGATATAAAAATCAATTCCGCATATAACATCTATATATTCCAATTCATAATTAATCACTTAAAATTGAATTTAATTCTTATCGACTATAAATTCAAAATAAATCAATTTACCCAATTCACATTCATTTCTTATCAAGGTTCATAATTTAAACCAAATCAAATTCAATTTCTTAAATTTACCAATTCAAGTTCATCTCTAAAAAAATTCATATCGATTCCAATTCATAACTTAATATGAGTTCATTCGTTATTCAAATATCGTTATATAGATTTACATCTTTAAACTTCGAATTTAAATCGCGAAATATAAACTATCCATCTTGACTTTATTAAAGTTTATAAAATATATATAAGAAAATTAACTTTGAAAATAGATATGTATATATATAAGTTTATAAAACTCTAAAATAAATTAGAAATAGATTATAAACATATATAAGTTTAAAATAATATAAAAATAGATTTAAAGAAATATTTATAATAATATAAAAAGGTTAAAATACTTATAGGAATCGATTATATGGTTTAAAATAAATTTATAAGTAAAATCTTAAATAAACATTTAAATCCCTATTTACAAATAAATCATTTTAAAACACATAATTTATATTTAAATAAAATATAAATATAAATATATAAAGTCTTAAGTAAATATTTTAAAATAAAACTCATTTTACTTCGAAAACATGACCGACGATGTCCGTATATAGTTTTCTACCCTATGGTCAAGTGACACGGATATTTATCATTTCAACCCGCAATTGATAAAATTTCTACGGGTCTATCATTTCAACCCGCGATCCCAAATTCAATAAAAATCGTTCAGATCTATCATTTCAACCCATAACGATTTTTCCCTATTCTAATGTTCGTTCGGGTATGTATCATTTCAACCCTTAGTGATTTTCCTAAAACTAGGGTATCAACAATCACATAGTATCAATCACAATAAATGTATCATCAGTGCAACTACGTGTCATAAGAATATATCGTGTCGCATATGAAATGTACATACATATAAAATCAAACAATTTCTACTAGCAACCTATACATTTCATATAACAGTTCATTATTGATCTAACATCCATGAAAAATGTAAGTCAGGTGTGAGATAAACTCACCTTTCGTGGCGCAGAACGGAGACGGTAGACGAACTGATAAAGAATGAGACAACGACTTCTAGCACGACTTAGAATGGATTAAATCACGATGACCATTTAATAATTTATTTTGTGAGAGGTGGTTATGGAATTTTTAATGGATCAGTACGGTATTGGGTTTTGGGACGGTTCGTCTATTGGATTTGGAGTGGTTTATACGAACTCAACACCAAATTTTATTCAAAAATAAACGCACAAAATTGTTTCAATATATATATATATATATATATCATCATAACAACCCTTCATTTATATATAAATATAATTAGAAACCATACACAAAATTACATGCTCAAACCCTTTACCAAATTTTATATTCATATACTAACACAGGCACACTCAAAATTATATATACATACGGTAAAATTTATATAAACAAATGTTCAACGCACTCATATATTCATACATATATATAATATATTTTAAAACAACACATACCAAACTCAACTCACAACACAACTAAATACACATAATTATATATATAATCAAAAATACACACAATTGTAAAACTCTCACAGCACACAAAACAAAATATACACGTAGGCATCACGTATAAAAATTAAAAACACACACATACAAACAGTTAATACAAACACACACACACGTACCAAGAATACACTCACCCAGTAAAGTAAAACAAAACAAACTCACACAAGGAGAAATGGTTGGGCAGCAGGTTTAGGGCGATGCATCACGGCAAAAAAAACGGGTTCCGGGTGCAGGCAGCAGGCGGACGCGGTCAATCAGTGGCATGGCCGAGGCGAAGGGCTCGTCGGTCGATGCGGCTTGGTGCGATGGGAGGGAAATGGAATTAGAACGGCAGCTGCTTGTTGCGGTGATGGAAAAATGGCGATTGGAAAAGTTTCATGACAGAACGAGATGGAATGGAAACAAAGCTGTTATATTTGAAACAGTACATTTTGGGAGAATAATAATAAAAAAAAAAACATCGCATTGAAAATGTAAACGTGGTCAAGAAAAGTTGGCAGCTTAATAGGGCACGAATGCTTCAATGTTTGAAAAGGTATACAGAAGTGATTTAAAATAAAAGCGAACAAAGTGGTTTGAAATTTTGAAGCAATGCATGGAATGCAATAAAAGAACAGGTGCATAAATCTTTGGAATGGAATGGAACAACGCATGCATGAAATGTAATGAAAACAAAGCATGCATAAATTTGCACTAAAATTTGCTTTTGAAATAAAAGGGACGTAACAGAGAAATAGATGGGATGCTTCCTTATTTTAGTATTCATGAAGTAGAGAAGCGATTTAAATTCGCATCGGAAACGAACAACCGTTTGAACGCTTCTTGGGAAAAATGAACGGTTTATTTTATTTTATTTTTTTGAGGCATTCGGGTTTTGGAAGCATTCCATCCCTTTTTCCAAACGTGAAAAGGAATGGGCAAAGATTGTTTGTAGGAATATAATGCTTCAGATTATAGTAGGAACACAATGTTTTGTTTGATTGTGCAGGCGTTCACAATAATGAAGTGAATGGGAACAAAAGTCTAAATGGAACCCCATTCATGAATGAACATGCATGTAAATGGTATGAAATATAACAAAACATGGCAAATGAGAGGAAGAGGGACGTGGACATACATGCATGGGAAACCGAAAGTGGCGCATGTTTTGGAAATGAAAAATAAAAGTGCCCACTACGCAAATAAATAAAAAAAAATGATACATGCATGCTTTTTATGACATGCACATAACCTGCAAAGTAAAAAAAAAAAAATGTTTGAATGGTTTATAAAAATAAAAGGATGATTTTTTTTTTTTGCAGACCCAAAGTGTCTAGAAAAATATATAAGATCAGAAAAGGGACACATCGAACTCAAATGTCACTGTTTCAAAAATGAACTGCGCAAGCCTTTTCGCAGTTTTAGCGCGAACCGAGCACCGAAACTGACAAATAAATATATTTTGGTAATCAACTCGACGAGACGGACACAACGGTGTATAATTTGCAGTGTCAGGATGCTCCGTTCAAAAGCGCGTTACGGACCCCTTTGACGTAAAAATGCGGACGGAAAACGGAGGTCAAAACGTCCGATTTTCGCGAAATGAATTTCTCCGTCGGATTCGTGACAACGAATAGAATATTTTTCGTGTTTGTACGAACTGATTTCAGAGAGATTTTAAAATCGTTAAAATTGGAACTGATATGCGCAGCTTTGCACTGAAAATGGCGCGACCGACAACAGTCACATTTTCCGATGAAATTTTTACAGTTGCTACATCTCACTGTACGTATTACAAATTTCGAATTCCCGTTATGAAAAACCATTGAATAATATCAAAATAAAATTTTGATTTAAATCGGATTTTTAATCGTTTAAAATTACGGGATGTTACAATCTCCCCTACTCAAAACTTTTCGTCCCCGAAAAGGAACGAGGCAGGTAAATAGTAATTAAATAATTAATATATTTAAACCAATGGTACATATCTATCATCATACCTATATATTTGAAATATATATAAATCAAAAGTTAAAATATTTTCAAACACTTCAAAATAGTTTCAAGTATTCATGTGACGTCTCGATTGGCTATATATATCTATCTCACTTTCGAAACCCGAAAATAGATATTGATGATGCTGCAGTCATCACCAGAATCATTTTCAAGCGACTAGAGTGTGACTCTATATCTATCTAATACATATATGATTTAACATATACGTTGATCAGACGTATACACCAAGTCACTAAGTATTCGATAGGCCAATTTTAGCGTCAAATAAGTACTCAAAACATCTTTTTATATTTAAATAAAAATATATACCACACTCTAAATCATATATTATAAATAATATATTTCAAATCATTAAAATTTCAAGCAGGGAAAATGTATCTCCCCTCTACTCATTTATTTGTTAAAATTCAATTACAATTCTTAATAAATATACAACAATATTATTATTAAATCAAATATATAACAAAATCATTATATACTATATCTAAATCTTTTCAAATTCATGTTATCAATATTTAAACTTATAACACTTAATTAATTCTATAAGTTAACATATGAATACCTTACACATAAAATCTTTACAAACCATTGGTATTACCAAATTATTTACAAATATCAAATTAAATATTACATTAAGAAGATCTTATATAATAATATCTTTCAAAATATAAATTTCAAACCAAAATTTAATAAAGACAGACTGACTAGAAGACTTATACTCTTCTTCTACTTCTTACCTTGAAATGGACAAGTATAAATTATAGAATTCGAGGTAAAAGCTGAAAGGACAAAAGAACCTAATCAAAGAGGATCTACGAAGGAAGAAAGATTCAAATGGAAAGGAAACTCAGAAGAAGATTTAAATATTAAACAGAATTTTATATTCGAAATACTTATTTAAAAACATTTTAAAAACCATTTTGAAAACTATTTTTACTTTAAAAATACGCTCTCTCAAGAAGGATTCTGCAACTGATTCCACTCATTCTAGGGTATTGTTGCCCTATCTCTAATGAGTTTTTACCCCATAGGCTAAAGCCTTGATAAAACCTGGCTCTGATACCACATGTAACGACCCGCCATTTTGACCGTGCCGAATCGACAAAACATATCAACTCGAAACGTCCAAAACAACAGATTGTTATTAGCTTCGGGGTAAACAGAATAAATCACAGAATCACAGATCACAGATATAGAGCAATATAATATCTCGCAGCGGAAAATACAAAATACAATGGTAGTTCATGAAGCTACTAAATAAATTTACATCAGAGTTTACATAAATAATGCAGCGGAAGACTTAAACAATAAATTTCAGATACATAAATAAATGATAATAATTTGAAATAGAAACGACAGAAATAGCTGGATGACTGGACCAACAGAACATGTAGATACAGATGAGCAATCCAATATAAACTCCAACTCCGAAAGTGAATCTCAAAAGCTGTAATACTCGATCTGACCCGAGCAATAATGCAAACAAAACAACTCGGATCAGGACTAACATTCTCGTGGAAGTAAATCAATTCAAATGGAATGTTCGATGAAATGCAATCAGTAACTTAGAGGATGTTTGGGATCACCATCCTCTAAGGATCCGTCAAACTAATACTATATAGTATAATACGCTATATACAATAGTGTCTATCAGTAAAGTAAAAATATCAAAATAGCGTAAGCGGGATTACCATGATTACCCTTACACCGTTTATATATTCCCATAGTATATACAGTACCGTAATTCCTCCGTAAACTGGAGGTTGATCAGAGGGCACTCCATATAAAACAGTACAAAACAAAATCGTAGTGGGCTCGTATAAGGCATGTGACAAGGCACGCAAGGAATGCCAGGGTGGATTCACCGTTTGCAGAGCCGGACTGGTGGTAACGCATAGTAGCAACTACCGCCCACCTCGATACACACTCCCATAATCAAAAGGGCCCAAATCGAATCTCAACAGTAATAGAATAATATCGAAGAAGTGTGCTCGATAAGAGGTATGACCTCACTTGGTCCGTGCGTAGCTCCTGTTTTAGCCACATCAAGCTGACTCAAGGTAGTCAGGGTCTCGTAATTAATATGAAATAAAAATGGAGTCGTTCGCCAAATCATCCCCTTCATTCTGGAACTCCACCGCGTACACAGTTGTCAAAGTGGTTTTCGGTATTGGCAGAGAGTATGACAATAGCCGATCCCGGTCTCTTTAACAACCAATCGTTTACATCTTTCACACCGTGGTCATTATTTTATAAATCACTTTATAAAATAGTTTATACAAATTCTCCTATTCGAATTTGAATTTAAAATTAAATATCTAACTTCGAATATATTAAATTTTGAAAACAACCCATTTTAGTCGATTAATGAAATTCGACACTTAGGTTCAAATTTCCTTTTATATAATTTAAAACGAAATATTAAACTTCAATATAAACCAAATCGTCTTATAACTATAATTCAAGTTATATAGTTCAAAACTATTACTTCTACATTTCAAATCAAAATCTTATATTTCATTCAACCAAATTTTGATTTAAAACCATTCTTATACATTGATTTAACAAATTCTTAATTCAAACCAAACGATATAAAAATCAATTCCGCATATAACATCTATATATTCCAATTCATAATTAATCACTTAAAATTGAATTTAATTCTTATCGACTATAAATTCAAAATAAATCAATTTACCCAATTCACATTCATTTCTTATCAAGGTTCATAATTTAAACCAAATCAAATTCAATTTCTTAAATTTACCAATTCAAGTTCATCTCTAAAAAAATTCGTATCGATTCCAATTCATAACTTAATATGAGTTCATTCGTTATTCAAATATCGTTATATAGATTTACATCTTTAAACTTCGAATTTAAATCGCGAAATATAAACTATCCATCTTGACTTTATTAAAGTTTATAAAATATATATAAGAAAATTAACTTTGAAAATAGATATGTATATATATAAGTTTATAAAACTCTAAAATAAATTAGAAATAGATTATAAACATATATAAGTTTAAAATAATATAAAAATAGATTTAAAGAAATATTTATAATAATATAAAAAGGTTAAAATACTTATAGGAATCGATTATATGGTTTAAAATAAATTTATAAGTAAAATCTTAAATAAACATTTAAATCCCTATTTACAAATAAATCATTTTAAAACACATAATTTATATTTAAATAAAATATAAATATAAATATATAAAGTCTTAAGTAAATATTTTAAAATAAAACTCATTTTACTTCGAAAACATGACCGACGATGTCCGTATATAGTTTTCTACCCTATGGTCAAGTGACACGGATATTTATCATTTCAACCCGCAATTGATAAAATTTCTACGGGTCTATCATTTCAACCCGCGATCCCAAATTCAATAAAAATCGTTCAGATCTATCATTTCAACCCATAACGATTTTTCCCTATTCTAATGTTCGTTCGGGTATGTATCATTTCAACCCTTAGTGATTTTCCTAAAACTAGGGTATCAACAATCACATAGTATCAATCACAATAAATGTATCATCAGTGCAACTACGTGTCATAAGAATATATCGTGTCGCATATGAAATGTACATACATATAAAATCAAACAATTTCTACTAGCAACCTATACATTTCATATAACAGTTCATTATTGATCTAACATCCATGAAAAATGTAAGTCAGGTGTGAGATAAACTCACCTTTCGTGGCGCAGAACGGAGACGGTAGACGAACTGATAAAGAATGAGACAACGACTTCTAGCACGACTTAGAATGGATTAAATCACGATGACCATTTAATAATTTATTTTGTGAGAGGTGGTTATGGAATTTTTAATGGATCAGTACGGTATTGGGTTTTGGGACGGTTCGTCTATTGGATTTGGAGTGGTTTATACGAACTCAACACCAAATTTTATTCAAAAATAAACGCACAAAATTGTTTCAATATATATATATATATATATATATATATATATATATATATCATCATAACAACCCTTCATTTATATATAAATATAATTAGAAACCATACACAAAATTATATGCTCAAACCCTTTACCAAATTTTATATTCATATACTAACACAGGCACACTCAAAATTATATATACATACGGTAAAATTTATATAAACAAATGTTCAACGCACTCATATATTCATACATATATATAATATATTTTAAAACAACACATACCAAACTCAACTCACAACACAACTAAATACACATAATTATATATATAATCAAAAATACACACAATTGTAAAACTCTCACAGCACACAAAACAAAATATACACGTAGGCATCACGTATAAAAATTAAAAACACACACATACAAACAGTTAATACAAACACACACACACGTACCAAGAATACACTCACCCAGTAAAGTAAAACAAAACAAACTCACACAAGGAGAAATGGTTGGGCAGCAGGTTTAGGGCGATGCATCACGGCAAAAAAAACGGGTTCCGGGTGCAGGCAGCAGGCGGACGCGGTCAGTCAGTGGCATGGCCGAGGCGAAGGGCTCGTCGGTCGATGCGGCTTGGTGCGATGGGAGGGAAATGGAATTAGAACGGCAGCTGCTTGTTGCGGTGATGGAAAAATGGCGATTGGAAAAGTTTCATGACAGAACGAGATGGAATGGAAACAAAGCTGTTATATTTGAAACAGTACATTTTGGGAGAATAATAATAAAAAAAAAAAACATCGCATTGAAAATGTAAACGTGGTCAAGAAAAGTTGGCAGCTTAATAGGGCACGAATGCTTCAATGTTTGAAAAGGTATACAGAAGTGATTTAAAATAAAAGCGAACAAAGTGGTTTGAAATTTTGAAGCAATGCATGGAATGCAATAAAAGAACAGGTGCATAAATCTTTGGAATGGAATGGAACAACGCATGCATGAAATGTAATGAAAACAAAGCATGCATAAATTTGCACTAAAATTTGCTTTTGAAATAAAAGGGACGTAACAGAGAAATAGATGGGATGCTTCCTTATTTTAGTATTCATGAAGTAGAGAAGCGATTTAAATTCGCATCGGAAACGAACAACCGTTTGAACGCTTCTTGGGAAAAATGAACGGTTTATTTTATTTTATTTTTTTGAGGCATTCGGGTTTTGGAAGCATTCCATCCCTTTTTCCAAACGTGAAAAGGAATGGGCAAAGATTGTTTGTAGGAATATAATGCTTCAGATTATAGTAGGAACACAATGTTTTGTTTGATTGTGCAGGCGTTCACAATAATGAAGTGAATGGGAACAAAAGTCTAAATGGAACCCCATTCATGAATGAACATGCATGTAAATGGTATGAAATATAACATAACATGGCAAATGAGAGGAAGAGGGACGTGGACATACATGCATGGGAAACAGAAAGTGGCGCATGTTTTGGAAATGAAAAATAAAAGTGCCCACTACGCAAATAAATATAAAAAAATGATACATGCATGCTTTTTATGACATGCACATAACCTGCAAAGTAAAAAAAAAAAAATATTGTTTGAATGGTTTATAAAAATAAAAGGATGATTTTTTTTTTTTGCAGACCCAAAGTGTCTAGAAAAATATGTAAGATCAGAAAAGGGACACATCGAACTCAAATGTCACTGTTTCAAAAATGAATTGCGCAAGCCTTTTCGCAGTTTCAGCGCGAACCGAGCACCGAAACTGACAAATAAATATATTTTGGTAATCAACTCGACGAGACGGACACAACGGTGTATAATTTGCAGTGTCAGGATGCTCCGTTCAAAAGCGCGTTACGGACCCCTTTGACGTAAAAATGCGGACGGAAAACGGAGGTCAAAACGTCCGATTTTCGCGAAATGAATTTCTCCGTCGGATTCGTGACAACGAATAGAATATTTTTCGTGTTTGTACGAACTGATTTCAGAGAGATTTTAAAATCGTTAAAATTTGAACTGATATGCGCAGCTTTGCACTGAAAATGGCGCGACCGACAACAGTCACATTTTCCGATGAAATTTTTACAGTTGCTACATCTCACTGTACGTATTACAAATTTCGAATTCCCGTTATGAAAAACCATAGAATAATATCAAAATAAAATTTTGATTTAAATCGGATTTTTAATCGTTTAAAATTACGGGATGTTACAGGTTAACTTGCATATGTATGCATATCATACTAAGGTGTAAACTTGCACATGTTACTTGCATATAATCAAACACCATACTTTCATAACATGTCATATATGAACTTGCATATAATCATACACCAAACTTGCATACAAATCATATATGAACTTGCATATAATCATACACCAAACTTGCATAATCATGGTGTCATAATGGATCAATGTTTATCATAGCAATTTGCATAACTAGCATCATGAACACATAGCCTAACACTTGCATAACTTGCATAATCATCATGACCATATAGCATATAACTTGCATAACTTGCATAACATCATGAACATGTAGCATATGACTTGCATAACTTGCATAACATCATGAACATGTAGCATATAACTTGCATACTTGCATAACATCATGATCATATAGTATATGACTTGCATAACTTGCATAACATCATGAACACATAACACATAACTTGCATAACTTGCATAACATCACAAACACATAGCATATGATAACATAATCTTGCATTGATCCACATTCATAGCCATAACCTCATTATATCCTATCATAATCATTCAACAATTGGTTATTAAGGCTATAGAAACTCACAACTTGTTGATTAGCACTCCTAAGAAGAAGATTAAGTTGCTAGAGTTGATTAGTAGTTGATTTGAGAAGCTATCTTCCTCTTTAATTTGATGGAGGCTCCTTCAAGTTGCATTTTGACGGCATAACGGTGTTGTATCTATTTTTAGTATGAATTAGGATAGTCTTAGGGTGTATTTATAGAATAGTTAGGTGTTTTAGGCCATTAAATTAACCCTAAATCAGATTAGAGCCGTCAGATCTCGTCCTAGCCACCAAAACACAGCCCAAAAGCCAAACTGGTGCACCCAGGTCACCTGGGCTCGACCAGGGGGGGTCGACCCCCAGGTCGACACTAGGGTCGACACCCTAGTCGACCTGGTGGGCAGGTCGACACCCCTATCGACCCCCAGGTCGACTCCCTGAGTCTGGCGGGAATTTTCCCGCCATTTCTGAAATTTGAATTTTTAATATTTAAAATCTGTTTTAAATTTTCTAAAACTTCTTCGGGCCTTAACTGGGTCATACGGACTCCGATTTTCGAAAACTCGGACTCTATTTCGCGTATTTTTCCGAGACGAACGCAATGGCATAGCCCGTTTCCCTTGATTCTGATTTTAAAATTTAATTCTGCCCTGATTTATATTATAACAAGTTATTCAACATACGGGGTGTTACAATTCTCATGACAAGTTCATAATCTATTCAGCCTGTTGTAAATCAGTTTTCTTGATTCATGTTAATATTATTATCAAATTGTAATCCTCATGCCTGTGATGATGTTTTTCTCTTTGATCTTGCTTTTATTACGAATTCTACCTTTCCCCTATTTATTTTCTTTTGATGAACCTTGGTCAATTTCGGACCTTGGCCTAAAAATCGCGATTTGCGTACGAGATGTATACGGGGAAATTATGGGATTATTGCCTATATGGATATGATTGAATAATTGGTAACATGAAATTGGAATTTATCATTGTATTTGCAAGTTTAGGGCTTGATCTGTAAATTTTGGTATAATCTTGTTATGAGGAAATTTGCATAAATATTATATGCATGGAATTTGGCGTAAATTTGGATCTATGTAATGTAACATGTAAATCAAATCAAAAGATTGGACAACTGGCATGTATTGTAATAAAAAGGTTATGGTTTGGGGTAACTACATCATGAATCATGATTTGGGTTTATTGGATATGAAACTTAATACATGTAATGTTGGCTAGATCTTGACATATGTAAAAGGGCATGAAATTTGGTATAAATGTAAATTGTCTAGGATTAGGCATATATAAATTGGCATATGTAATTTGGCATGGATCTTGATAGATGTGTAAATTGGCATAAAATTAGCATACATGTAAAACGACATGAATTGAATATATGTAAATTTGGTATGAATTGGGCATATGTAAAACTGACATGTAACCTAGAACTTGGGCATATATTAATTATGTAAAATTTGGAGTAGAAACATATATGATAATTTATGACTTGGAGAAAGTTTAAAATGAACGCGCCTAAGTTGGGTTTTGGGTAGTTGGTATGTATTGGACATCTAGAAGGCACGTAAGCATGCTTATGAACTTGAAACATGAATTGGTTATGAATATGAATCATTAACTTGATAATAGGCATAAGTGAAAACATGAAACTCGCCACGAAAATAGACACGAACTTGACATGAAACTTGAACATGGACATGACATTAGAATGAACTTGAAAATTGCCAACTCGAGGTTGGGTTGAGTTTGCAGTGTAAATCTGCCCGGAACCACCCGGCGAATCCAGTGACATCATACAATAGGATCTAATGTGGGTAGTTGGTCATATCGCGCTTAAGACCCGATGTTAGATTAGGTTGTGGTGTAAATCTGCCTGGAACCGCCCGGCGAATCCAGTGACCTCAACAGCTAGTCTAATGTGAGAGGTTGGGGTGCATTAATGAATTAATGCCACATGATAGGGTTAAGTCATGAACCGCCTGAATATACTTAACCAATTTGACACGATGACTTGATAGGGTTAAGTCATGAACCGCTTGAATATACTTAACCAATTTGACACGATGATTTGGTAGGGTTAAGTCATGAACCACTTGAATATACTTAACCAATTTGACACGATGATTTGATAGGGTTAAGTCATGAACCACTTGAATATACTTAACCAATTTGACACGATGATTTGATAGGGTTAAGTCATGAACCACTTGAATATACTTAACCAACTTGACACATGATTCATAGGGCTAAGTCATGAACTTGAACGACAACACTTAGCCAATTTGACATGACACGTAGGCGGGTTAAGTCACGAACTTGAGTGACAACACTTAACCAACTTGACATGCTAGACTGATGGGGTTAAGTCTCGAATTTAAATGACAACACTTAACCTACTGGACGGAAACCCTAGTTACGCGGTCCTTTTCAGCAGTAACCCACTTAGATGTATCACGATACCCTGGGACTGGGTTGGGTGGGGCACAATTACTGGGCTGATTGTAAGCGACCAGAACGACGACTGAGTTGGTGCGCCATTGTAGGTTCAGGTGGACTACGGTCGTGCACGTAGTCCGGAGTTGAAAAAGAAGGCATTGGGCACTGGTAGGTTTGCACTGTGCGTGCTTGATTCGTGTCAGTGGTTGGCACCCTAGGGCTTGATACACCATATGGTGGACCTAGCACAGGTGACTATATTCGTGATAGAGCCGTATGACACAGACACATGAACGAGATATGACTTGTAGGGAGCCGATCGATTAATAGATCGTTTCGTGGGACCAAGTAATGGTTCATTTCATGACATTGGGCTAGGGATCATTTTATAGTCAACACATGACACGGGTTGGGATGCTAGTACGGGTGGTGCAGAGCAAATAGATATCATAGAAATATTTTAATGATGAAGCAGAGAAATCTTGCGCTGCTTGATAGAAATCTTGCGAATTTATACTTAGTTTATCTTGAATGGGAACCTTGCGATGTTATACTTGACAAAAATCATATGAGGTTATTCTTAGTTATCTTTCCAGTAGCTTATCTTGTCATCATGCTTATGTTTACTTTCAGTTTATTCATGCCATGTTATCTTTACCTGTTTCTATGCTGAAAGTCACTAGGACTTACTCAGTCTTTATGACTGACCCGTTTTGTTTCGCCTCTTTTTCTTCCGTTCCCCCCCAGGTTCGCAGGGTGGGAATACAGCTTAGTTCGGATCTTACCAAGATCCAAGACTCTTTCTTGTACTGCTTGGATTTCTCTTGGCTATGGCTTGCTTTGCTTTACTGGGGAATACTACAACTTATTTTATGCTTCTTTGTTTTTGAGCAAGACTGATATTTTAACTATGTAATTGGGTATTGGAAGTTGATGGGCTTTTATTGTAAACAATTATATTTAATAAATGATTTGAAGTACTTCCACTTTACTTTCCGCTGTTTTATATATGTATGTCTTGTAATATTTCTATTCCAGTACCTATAATGCTCCATTGAAGTTAAGGCATTCCCTTTGTGAGTGACCTTAACGGATGTGGGGTGTTACAGGTAATAGCGACGAAGGAAAGCTAATGCCAAAAGAACCCCAGTATGTCACAAAAAAGGGGAAAAAATAATTGCAACATAGCTACTGCCAAACCGTTTTAACTCACAAGGACATCCAACTTCAGCATGTTTGGATGGAAAAAATATTTGGAAAGTAAAGTAACTGGTGTTTAGTTCTGAATGTAGAATACATCATAAAGAAAGCATTGAATATTAATTGTACTTTAATATTTGGAAACTTCTAAAATGCAAATTAAGGACAATATACCATGGGGAATACTGTTCTGTAAGATATTTATCCTTTCACCTTCATATAACGTGGATATGACTTATGCAAATATTTGCGTAAAAAGGACTACAGAAAAGCCATAATAACGAAGTCAACTTACTTGATACACAGTGGTCAATCGGAGAATCCCAATTCAAAGATGAATCATAACAGCACGGTCTCCATACTTAGTTTGAGGATTTGATCGGATAAAATGTTGATCTGATGAATCTTTTATAAATGCTGTAACATTTATTTCTCCTACATACTGACTTTGTTTCTCATGGAATAATTATAACATGTGCTGGAACGAACCGACCTTAAAAATTGCTATCCATTCTGATGGACTGGAAATTGCCAACTAATCAGCCATCATTGTATTGAATCATTTCACTGCCTTTAGATTAAATATTGGCCAAAAAAGCGAGAAACATAAGCTTAGTCTTCACTGCCTTTTGTCGCTTGTTCCTTTATATACCTGATTTGCAGGATGTTAATCTTCATGCAGGTCGCTTACTTATTCACTAGCACAAGGTGAATTCCTAGGCGGCACAATTTTCATCACCACAGCTTATCCTGAGTAGTGAGTCTTGACATGCAACATTACTTGTGAGTATAAATTAGATTAAGAAAATATAAGTAACCAATACAAAGATTTAAGTATATTCAATGTCGTATATTACAGTGAGTCACTACCCTACGTACAGACCTAGGCATAACCACCAAGATAAATCGCCATTGCAACTGACCTAGACTACCCCCATAACCTCATAGTACCGAAATAACAAACTAAAATCCACGTAAAACAACTGTTGTCTATGATAATTTCGTTGCTTCGAAAGCGGAACTAATTTTGAATTCGGGTTCCATTCCTGAGTAAATTAAAAAATTGGGTGCATGACCCATTGAACGCACTGTACAAAACAAAAAATATGGGTGCATGATGCCATGTACTGATGTACAGTACAAAAATTTATACATCTGCTTGTATAGACATCGGCAATATATTACTTTGCTGCTTACCTTCACATTCTGATGGATAAATAGTTAGTTAAAACAAAATCTTGGTACTCATGCAAGAGGGAAAAAGTAGACACAAATAATGCCTAATAAGCCAACACCAGGTTCCAATCTATCTATCGCTCATGTCAAAGAAAAAGGCAAAAAAATTTTAGGAGAAGAACAAGTGTTGTTATTTTTTATTCTAAATACAAAACTGAAAAGAAATTTCTGCAATGGATTGGATAAAACAAACATGAATTAAACGATGACGATTGATTCTGCTATGGATCAGATAAAATAAACTAAAAACGAGAAATTTCTATTACTAATTTGACGCAATTTGCATAAATTTCTCATAACGAGAATTAAACGATAACGAGAAATAAACACAATCGTCGTTGATTCTATAAAACTGAAAAGAATCCCTTATCCAAACCCCTTACCAGAACGGCGATCAACACAAGCAACCTCGCCAGCGAAGATAGAAGCACTAGGGAGCTTCGCGATCAATTGGAGGAGGCGAGTACTTTGATTTTGCGTGACATAGAAGCCAGAAAACGAGATCGAAAGGGGATTAGGTCAAGAATTTCTATTCGCAGGAGGCGATGAATAAACTTTGGAGAATTTGGGTGAAAATTGCGTGAACAGCGGGAGAATGAAAATTTGGGGGTAGAGCGACGAACGAAAATCAGATTGCGGTGGATCCGTGAAGGGTAACGTAGACCATTCGATCTTATTCACGCGGATTGACAATTTTATTAATCTTTTAATTTGATAAACATTCGTCGGTATTCCGTCTGAATTTGCAGCGGAAAATAGCGGCAGAAATTTTCTGTCGGTAATTTGACGCAATTTGCAACGACTTAGTGAGGGATGATGGAAGACGACGGTAATAAATAAAAGAAAAAAAGTTGAAAAAACAAAAAATCTATCCCTTGCAGATTACATGGAAATCTGTCGCAAATTAGCGACGGAAATTTCCGCTTCTAAATATCTGACGCTAAATCAGTGTTTTCTTGTAGTGATTGAAGAAATGCAGTAAATGAGAACATGAGAATTTATAGTGGTTCAAAATTGTTGTGCCTACTCCACTTTGAAGGTTTTGTATACTTTGTTGCTATTCTGAAGGTTACGGAGTGTCGAATAGGTATGAATTCGAAATGTATAGAACAAAGTAAACAAATGGCTAAAATATCCATCTATTTCAAATCCATTGGTGTTTATAGACATAGATAGTCTAAAATATCATGGAAAATTCAGAGAGATACTGTTGAGGAGGCCTAGCTCATAAATCTCCTAAGTAGGGGATCGACAGGGATCCCATAAAATAAGGAGGATCGGGAGCGATCCCTTTTATGGGACCCACATTATATATTTTAGCTTTCCTTGAAGTTTCATGTCATTTGGCATTGTAGTTTGAGAGATATGAAGTGTTATTGCTGAGGTTAAACTATTATATTATCTCATCTCGAATTAGTACCAATCCGTTGCAATTATTTAGGTCGATCCCTCACTCGAAAGCTTTTTGGAATTCATTTTCTAAATATGTTCAGCTTTTACGTCATGATGCTATCCGGCTTAATTTTTGTGGCCTTCAATCGATTCTCGAGCCGTTTGTCTTTGATAATTGTCGAGTTGTGCCAATCTTCATAACTGGAAATGGTCAAACACAAAGGCCGGATAACACATATAAATAACGTACATATTATGTACATTTATTGTATAATTATACGTCCAAAGTATCAACATCATGCCCCTAACGTGCTCTAACTGCACTTCTCGGATGGCATCCCCAAAGTACCTCACGCTCATATTATTCAATTGAGTATTTCAGAGTTGTCATGATGTAAACATACAGAAACAAAACATGAATGATATATAAGCATATTGTCACGGAAATTATCTCACAATATTGTATACCAAAATATGTACATATTTAAAAGAGTCTATTTGCATCAAGTCCTTAGAAAGTTTCATAATACAAATGGCATCCCTCCTAAACTTTCATTACAAACCCGGTCCCTATTTTTCATGTTACATGTTTTTGCCCAAAAAATATGCGCTTCTGTATAAAAAGAAATTCAAAAAATAGGAAATATTCCCAGAAGATCACGCCAAAAATAAAAAAGTTGAATACATCTATGCAACTATTGCCAATAGTAGCATACATGTATGCGTATATTCATCCAGTGTTTTCTATTGAAAATCTGGACCAATATACGCATACATGCATGCATGTATTTGCAATAGTTGCATACATGTATACATACAAAGTTGCACTGAGATGCATGTGTTACGAATAGTTGCATACATGAATGCAATTATTCTGTATATATGCATGCATGTGTGCAACGAATTTAAAAGGGATGAAAGCTTCTGAATATGTGCATGAATGCGTGCGTGTATTCTGTATAAGTGCACAAGTGTATGCAACAATGTGAATGCTTGAAAAAATGGGCCAGAATTGAATATATACATAAAATGATGCGTATATTGTTGTTTAGCTGCATACATATATGCATTTATACTACAGCTTGATGCAACACTGAAATATAAGCATGAATATATGCAACTATGTACGAATAAGTGCATCTTTTGATGCATAAACCTGCTGTTTCGTTGTTATTTTGGGTTTTGATTTGTTTTTGATTGTTTTAACACTTGAATTTTTTGGCGTGTACGTGTTTTATTTAATAATGAATTTACGTGTTTTTTTTTGATGTTTTTTTTTATGATATTTAAAAAAATAGGGACCTAATTTACAATAAGTTTAGGACCGGATGTGAGCCTAGTTTCCAAACTTAATAGGGATGGTCCCTAATTTTCACTATTTAAAATATGAAAGTGAAAATTAGGCTCACATCCTTAAAACTAAAGTTAATTAGGCTCACATCCTCCCCTTTTGAAACATATAAATCTCATCCTTATTTTTAAAACGTAGACTTTATTTTTCCGAAAATGCCCTCATTCGATTTTCACGGTGTAGGGATTGTTTATAGGTTACGTATTAGGTTTTTTTTTTTTTTTTTACAGAAACAAAATTTTCTAATCCATGGCGGCGGCGGCTCCATCTTTAACTCATCTCAGAAACAAAATTTTATTTTTGCTGATCTAAAACAATTCAATAGCGGCTCAGGTATTTCTTCCAAAGAAAACAGATCTTGCGCTCATACCCTGGATCATTCTTCACTGATTTCTTCTTTCTTTTAGATCGGACTTTTCTACAATTTTTCGAGGTCCAACATCAAAGAATTGCGACATCAACCAGGCAGCGACATCAACCAAAGCGAGAGAAGCGGTCACTAAGGGCCACAAAAAATTTAGGGCACCAAAATCATACGGAATCGCTTGTTCTAGAAAAAATCGCAATGAAATCTCAATACGACGGAGCATGATTCAGCAAAATAAACAGCGACAACCACTTTGCCTTGATAGGCTATGTTCGACATCTGATGGCAGAGAAGGGGATGACAAACTTGAAGCTTCGGACTTTGCAATTGGCAAATCGGGTTCTGATTTAGGAGAAACAATGATGCCGTAGAAATTCAAAAATGGCTGTTGGAATTGGGATATTGAAAATTGGGAGTGCGGTTATGCCAGGTTGAATTGAATTTGGAAAGGTAAGTCTGAATAATTTTAGATGTATATTCTAGCTTACGTTGAATTGAATCCTTATTCTCAAAGTCTGTCTATACCAAATGTCAATTATTTCTCACCTGATTGTCCAAAGTCCGTATCGTTTGTTTACTTGTATTTCTCACATGATTATCCAGTGTCCGAATAATAAGTGCAGAGTAATGGTGATTGAAAATATGTATGTTAAGGATTTGAAATGTTAACATTTCAAAATATGTTCATCATATTCCCAAATAATATTTAAATACTAGATTTAATCATAATTGAATATTTTATGTGGATGCATGCGATGATGAAGGCTATGAAGTTATTGAAAGAAAATATAGATGATAATGATGGTTATGCTGTTGTTCTTTGGGATAGAGTATAGAGATAGTTGTGCTGAAAATGTTTTTGGGATCTCAGTATACTTTGTTAATCCATGATCTCCATACTGCCATGTGTAGATGTAACGAGCAGCAGGCTATGAGAAGTTTGAAATTAAAAGTTGAGTGTAAATTGTGATATTTATTTGTAATTTTTAACAAAGGCAAATGACTACTAGATAATTTGCTGTAAAAAACTATCTCTATGACAAGGACTTGTAAAAAACAAAAATTCATGAAACCATTGTTAGAACTCGTGGAAATTTGCTGAACTTCTGATAAAAAGTTGCGGACAAATATGCATCTATTCTTTATATATGCATATATGTATGCAATTTTTTATAAGACAAACAGAAAAAAATATTATTTCACAAATATATTCATATTTCTATGCATATATCTGGAATACTTGCATATAAATATTCATAACTTATTGTTTTTTGCTGAATTGTACGTATGTATTTATATTATTCTGAAGCAGTTTTTGTAATTTAGGTTAATGTTGATTTTCTTTTTTTGATAACAATGTTCCAGCGGATATTGGTGTAGTGGTGTTGTTGAAGCTTGGTCCTCCTTCCTTTTCCAAATGATTGAAATCTGCAGTTGTTTCTACCGAGACTACTAGATGTGGTTTGCTCAATAAGCTAGGTCTTAACAAATTTATTTGTTCTTCAACAGACCATCATCTTTGCTTTGTAAATGTTCTGAAATTTTTGATGTAGTACATGTAAATGTGGTCTGTACTTATTTTTTGATGTAGTAAATGTAAATGTTATGAAATTTTTCATGTAAGTATGCACATATTCCTGTTATTTGCATATATATATATATATATATATATATATATATGCATCTTGTTATAATTATATGTATTTACTTTTTTGTCATTTCTTTTGTTTCAGCAATTATGCAGTACAGTTCTGTATATGTATGCAATTATTTCACTTTTTTGCATAGATGTATGCAATTTTAATTAATATTTGTATCTAATTGTCTAGTTTTTCGTAAAAATCATAAAAAATCTTAATAAAAAAATTGTTGACCCTACATTCAAGTAATTATTTATTTCTGAATAATATTATTGTATGCACGTCTACTTCATTGTTGCGCAAAACTAATAATTTATTTTCTGCATAATATTAATAAATGTATGCAATTATTCCACTTAGTTGCATAAATGTATGCAATTTTACGTAATATATGTATCTAATTGTCTATTTTTTCGTAAAAATAGAAAAAATAATAAAAAAATCGTTGTAGGAGTGATCGACGGTTTTCCAGAATTGTAGGATTAGGTTTATGAGCGAGATAATAGGAGCGATAGACTTAGTAAATGAGGACAAACAGTTGTTGGATAGTTTTTTAGGTGTGTAAGGGTAGATCTGGAATTTTTTTAGCGGAAATTCAAAAATAGGGATGTATTCTATATTATTTTTATCACCGGGTTTTTTTTATATTTTGAAACTTAATAGGGACCTGTAAAAAACGCACCCAATATGAAATTATCCTTTCCATAAACTTAGTTTAAGGATAATATGAATTCCCCATATAAAGTAAAACAACTCATATAAAAACTAAGTAGTAATAAAGCTGGTTAACACTGGCCATGCAATTTCTTCAACCTCAAGGGGTCTCTTAAGCACAACAGTGCTTTGAACAATGGAATCTATCCATTTATTTACTCGTCTGTTCATTCTCGTAGATGTATCGTCATGTGTTCATACATCTGCCTAAATATAGAATTAGTTACTTTTCATTATATGCTCCTTCTAATCCTGCGCACTTTGCATGCATGACCATACAATATATCGATGATGAATCGATACCATATTCAATTGTTTATCCTTCACCATCTCGCTCTTCTGTTATTCCCACATAGGAATATCAGATGTCCTATGCCCCTTGTCTCAATTGTTTCTTCGACCGTATGCCCCAATACCTTATAAATCATTGTTAATAACTCATGCATCACTTAAATTTTCATCCATGTTAGTATTTCAATAAAAATTATCCACAAGAAATCCTAGATCTGAATATAAAACCCATATTGAAATCAATTAAGAACAAATCAGAGAATAGATACATAAATTTTCGAAGCATATCTAAATCCGTAGTTAATTATTTCAGTACCTGAATCCATGGTTGATTATTTGTCAAGAAGTTAATTTAGGGTTGATCTTCCAAACTGACACAAAACCTAAATATGAAATTAGCTCTCCATATGGTTAGAGAGTGACTTAATTTGTGTAATTTAGGGACCATAACCCCTTATTTATAAGACTGACATTTTATAATTTGGTCCTTCAACAAATTAAAACGCCCTGATATCTACGCGTTAAGCCTATGATAATAAAAGATTTAAGCCTCTTAGCTCTAATTTAAAATTAGAACACTTCAGTTAGACTTTACAACAAAATAGCGGAACACATTTTATTTTACATATATGACCCAATTGTCGAAATATTCCAACAATCTCCACTGGGCCACATATGAAATAACTTTAAAAAATGTGTTCAACTTTATGAGCTCAAAATTTTGATATTTTTAACATATGGTGTATCTAAAACAATCTCGTTCATTAGCTATGTTGACAAAGGATCAAAGCGGCATTCGTTACATTTACCATAACTAATCCCGTTAATGGTCACATATATTAATACAATAAAATGACAGATCAATCATGGATGCGTAGCATGGAAATTACATGAAACGTGATCTATACATATCTATTTTCAACTAGTCCTTCTTTAGTGAGATCAAAAGGTTTAATATTCAACAACTTGAGTGCAAAGAAAAATATACTACTTTATTTCTGATCAGAAAAAGAACTTGATTTACATATATGTGCAACTGAAATATAAAGCAACAATTCATACGAAAATACCAAATATAAGCCCCCTATCATAAATATCCTTACATAAAAGTTACACCAATTGAGCTATGTGCTCATGAAAGACCTTAGGTGATATTCTTTATGTATGCGGATCCGCTATAATGGAGTTTGTCAAAGTATGCTCTATAAATTACAATATATTTTGCACTCTTCTCTTACACGAAAATAATATGTTCCTTATTGCCACAATATTACTTGATCTTTCAATTCTTTGTCAATAACCGGAGTCTTGTGATGAAATTTTATTATATTTTCCATAGTTGTATGTCTTATTATTAACCGTAAACGATATTTTCAAAGTGGTGAAGCTATAAGTGTTTAAATGACAATTATCCTTATATAGTTTCCCCTATAAAATATATTATCATTACCAAAAGTGGATCTTTTGCAATTATGACATCCAAAATATTCGGATCGTAATTTTTTGTGATCTCCAACCGATCCAATCTTTTATCTATGAGCGTATGATCTTTTTTCTTGTTCCTTAAAGATATCTCATAAATATTTTGGTTGCTAATCAGTGATCCACTTTTAATATCAGTAAGGTATCTGCCAAATAACATGCACATATCTATATGTGTATATACATTCGTATACGTTAGAATTTACACTACAAATATATGTGGAAACTTTTGCATTTCTTTAGTTTCAAGGATGTTAGCGTTTATCTCTTTTAGCAAAAGAAAATCAACTAAATCACAGTTTGAATATCAAACCTTCTAAGCACTTATCTATCAAATTCTTTAGTGATAATTCAAATATCATGTAGTGACCCGAAAATCCGGTCAAATTTAAGCTGACCACAAACACAAGTCCAACCCCAAATTGTATTGGAAACCAGGTAACTAATAGAAAGAAGACAGAGGGTGAGGAAAGATAAGATAGAAACTTAGAATAGGAGAAGAAGAAGACAACAACAACATCAGAGTAACACGAACCTCACAGCAGAATGAATAAAATATAACATAACTTTGAAATAAAAGATCGTACTTGAATATACATATCATTATCAAGTACAACACTTACAACACAACGGAATAACAATAGATCTATAAATCCTGAAGCCTCCTGCTCCAGCTCTTCAAGTATTTGTAAATCCCAACTACTTGACTTCCCGTACAAAATTAGGCACCCAAGAGTTTAGGGAAAACAAAACAAAGTAAACTCCGGGTCAGTCATGGGACTTGTGTGAGTAAAACAGTTTAAAACAGTTGAACAAGTAAACGATATCTCGTAAGACCACGCCGTATAACGGAACGGGTTTTTCCCTTATGAGAATCCAAAATATCTTTATATCAAAAACCTTTTGATATTATAATAATGTCTATCAACCACAATATAATAATCATCTAGCAGAAACGCTTTCATCTCACGTTCTACATATATAGTATACAATTAAAAACCGCAAGCACGTATTGGGTAATGGATTTCCAACTATGACAAGGTATGGAACCACCTTTCGCTAGTGTACCTCTAGAGAGGAATACACTGGGTTCAACAAGAACATCTTGCAACCTGGCCACACATGACCGACCACTCATTTTGCTTGAGTGTATCGAATGTATATCACCAACGGTTGGGATCAGCAATTGATTCCCGAATGGGACAACATCAACAATAGATTTTTAGAAGTAAATGAAAACTCTAGATCAGGTGATTATACACCCTAATAGGTGCGACCTACATAGCCATGTTGCCTACCCGATTTCTGTCATTTCCCAGTTGATGAGGCTGGAGGTCATAACGTATCTTTCAACAGATTACTCCATTCACTTTGAATGCCACATCGTCACACCCGTCAAATCACAAATTGATTTCCCCAAAATTACCACAGGTATAAGCTAAGAGAAACGAATTCCCCCGCCACCAACGTAAATACGTTTGAAACAATCAACTTACGTAATCTACCAGATGTACTATGTCAAACATTCGTCCATTCAAGTTGCCCTGGGACTGGACAAACCGAAGGCACTATTCCGTACATCCAGCTTAGACACTGTTATCTAAGACTTATACAATAGCCCTTGCACTTTACTCTGTCTTCAATTTTCTTTGGCATATATGATTCGCAATGCTTATGCCAATACAGAGTGGTTCTTTGGATAATAATTCAACCGGTCTCTCCATATTAACAACGTTAAAATGGTCAAAACTTTGATAGTCTATGATTTAACTATCAAAGAAAAACACGTGTGTAAACAACGATATTATTTCCAAATGGAAATTATATCGATCAATCATCAACCATATGTGTTTCCTTATTTTCTATGTTTAGAAAATATACGTTATTATATTAACACTGGAAAACATTTCCCTGGCTTAATTATGTATCACTATTCTTCCACATCTATCAGACTCTAACTGTAACTAACAAGAGAACAACTTCCTAAGTATAAACCCCGAAGGCCGAAACCAACATCCGATCGATAGTTAGAAAACCATTCAACTTATTAATCTCTAGTCAGTTTCTAATTTTTGTTTAACTCCTTTTTGATTAACTATGTTCGATTAACTCCTCTATTTATTTTCCCAATAAATAATCCTTTATTCTATTTATTTTCTAAATAAATAATCCTTTATTCTATTTATTTTCTAAATAAATAATCCTTTATTCTATTTATTTAACAAATAAATATTTCTTTATTCTCGTTTATTCCCTAATTAAATAAATAGATCCCATTTAATCTATTTGTAAATTTTCTACAAATATTTCTCATTCTAATTCTATTTTACAAATATTTCTCTAAGTATTTGTTTTACTAAACAACTTCCGTTGTATTTGTTTTACAAATAATTTCCTTTATAAAACTCTATTTGTTTTATAAATGATCCCTTTTGATTATCCTATTTATTTAACAATTAAATATCTCATTTATAAAATCTTATGAGTTTATAAATATTTCCCTTTATAAATATTCCACTTTTAAAAAGATTTCCTATTTATAAATATTCCATTTATAAATAAATTCCTTTTATAAAATCCTCTTTGATTTTATAAATCTTTTCTCTTTTATAAAATCCTTTGATTTTATAAATAAATTTATTTTCAAATATCACTTTGAAAATTCCCTTATTTATACCCCGGTATGTTATGGTACTCAACATATCAAATCACGTTGGCCAATATCGTCCCAACACACATAATCGACAATAGATTATATATCACATCATATGTTACAATATATGAACAAAATAGTATTATAAATATTGAGGAACCCAGTTGGGTCCCTCCAACCTGTTTCCCTGCATCACAGATGTTAAACAACACAAGTATAAAATATTCTGTTAAGCAGAATCAATATTCGATTAACGATTTATATATATCGTTATCGATGATTTCAATCAATACACAAACAATTCAACCAAATAGTTAACACACATCAATCAGTCATCATTTAACAGTTCTAAATATACATTATAAAAATAGAACTGTTCAGAGTTGGTGAGTTTTACTCACTTTGGCAGTTCATCGTTAAAGAACGATAAACTGTTTGTTTGATCTGAATCAAACAATTTATTTCGCCATCAATTGTAATGGACCCCAATCCATTCCCAGTCAGTTCCAGTGCGTAGCCGTCGTCAATATGATCCTAACGGATTCGACCGTTCGTGATTCTGATATCGTATGATCAAGATATGCTATTAACAAGTTATACAATTTAAATGGATATTATATAAAAAAACTAGACTAATATTTATTGGGCTTCACCCTTGAATTATCAGCCCACTTACTCTTGCCTAAGCCCACTACCGAATCCTTCTTCCCAAATGAATAAGCACCATGACCTGCTCTTGCTTCCCACACCATTTCCGATTTAAATCCTCCATTCTCTTCCTCCATTACACCATTTAAAATCATAGAAAAATATCAACAAAACTCCACATCAGAAACTCTATCAACCCATACCATTAACACCCAGTTCGCACCACTGGAACCAAGGCCGTCGAACGCCTGTATCGCGCAAGCACAGTAACAGGTGCGTCACTTTCCGGCTCCGAATCCCACCAGAAAACCCAATCGAAACTACACGTTGATACGAACAAGAATCCACTATTAACTCTTCATTAAATCGCCTCGATTATTCAGAAAGTCGAACCCTAGATTCACGGTGGAATTTCCAGATGTAGAAATTAGCGTCGCGCCCAACCAAACTAGCACAGAATCGAAGAGAACGGCTTCCTGAATCCATACGAATATATTTCGTGATTTTAGAAGATTTATTTGATTTTTGTTTGATGTTAGAAATGTTGATTTCTTACGTTGGAAAACATTCTGGTAGTGGCGGCTCAATTGAAAATATATAAGGGATCATTTTTGTGTGTGTGGCTGAGAAGGAGAAGGATGTGGCCGGTTTTTGATCACATAAACATTTTAGGATATTTTCTTTTTATATTCTTTATTCGTTTTATCCCTTCTAAAATCCCGTGTGATCACATACGATACCTAAAAATCACGAAAATTGACATGTAGCTAAAGTTCGACATTACGGTCCCAACGAAACTGGTTCCGTCGAATTCCGGCTTCGTATGCCCACACAGCGTATTTTTAATCATCAAAATATCGACTGTTTCTCACTTTAAAAATCGGTACGACCACATACTGACTTCAAAAATCACGGAAACTGAACTCTATCAATAATTTAATATTGCGGATCCAACAAAATTAGTTTTGTCGAATTCTGAGGTCGTTTGCAAAACTGGCTATTTTTAAAGCCCTAAATAACCCTTTTTAAATATATAAATATATTTAAAAACAATTAAATTTAATCTTTAAAAATAAATATTATCGTATATATCCACATACGATATCGTTCAGCTCTATAATATTCCCATATGAATTTCCAGCTCGGTATTCCAAATCCCGATTAAATCGATATTCGATATATAATGAAATTCCTTTTATAAATATAGATAAATTATAAAGGAATTCCACATCGACTTTTCTAAAGATTGATTTGGACATAAATCAAATTCTACACGACGAAATCTCGATTTTTCTCTTCCCTTAGAAAAATATACTCCACCAGCTCCTAACGTTTCTTGTTTCTCTGAAATCCGATTTAAAATGGCTTCTGTATACTTGTTTAAAGTTTGAATCGCCAAATCGCGAACTACCGCGCCATTTCGAGCTCGATTATATTTATAATATAATTTATACGTTCAACCATCATTAATTAAATATATTCGTTATCGTAATTCAATTCTAAACTGAATTATATATTTTGAATTGCCCAATTTACACCATATCGCCATTTCAGCTAATTCTGATTATTTCAGAATTAAATATATTATTTAATTATTATTTAAATTAAATATTCACTCTTATTTAATTCAACGACCATTTAATTCACTGAATCTCTGTTTAAATAATTAAATAAATTAATTATTATATCGCTGAAAAATGCGGGTCATTACATTCTTCCCCACTTAAAATAATTTCGTCCTCGAATTTGCTAAGGTAGAAAACAAACTCTATCGACTGGTTAGAACTTATTTGTTCACTCCTTAAATTCAGTTTCAACTGAACCATTTTAATTCAAATAAATATTAATTAATTCTTATCAACGAAAATTTTCAAAAATACTGAAAATTTTCTAACACCTTAACTTTTCGAAAAAAATCGCCATAACCTCCTTTGTACAACCCTATCAGTAAAACCACAACTCGCCTCTCTGGGCCACCTCCAACCCAAAAGAAAATCAAACAACCAAGCGGCTTGCCAATTCAGCACATAAATCCCAAACTCGTATCAAATATAAACTTGTACCTTTTTGTCAGGCATATCCTTATATCCCTTCCATCTGCTACCAACTCAACATATAACAGTGTCATTATAATCAAACTCCAATTGATTTATTCTTAAATCCAATCCTTCGTTTATACTTAAGTCGAATTCTATTTCCACTCGAGTTCCATTCTCGATTTCAAACTCTTAACTGATTAATCCAAGTTAATTCCAGATTATTTCTAATTCAATCAGTTTTTACTTGACATAGTTCAAGCTAAATTTTAATTTATTTTTACCATCTTATTTTATTTAACTTCATAAGTTAAATTTAAATTCCATAATTTAAATTCCTGGGTTTATTTCAAATCAATTTGAAATCATAATACTAATTCAAAACCTTTGAATTTCTAAATAACTTGTTTTCTCAAACATTTCAAAAACCAAATCTTTGGTAGTAATCCGTTACTTACCAACTCGAAAATCACACCGACGATGTCCGGATCATCATCGGAATTATTTTCCAGCAATCGAAGTGAGTTCAATACTATATCACTTTCAGTTTGAAAAACGTTTTCAAAATCTCCTAGGAACTTAAAATTTCCTTATTTTAAATTCAAATTCTGATTTAATTCATCTTAAATCATCGGTTTTCATATATTACACTTATATGAATTCTAACTGGTTATTTATAACCATTTCACTTTTATAATCTTACTCGATTATAATAACAACCAACACAACCAATATACTATATCAAAATATATTCGGGTAAAATTATTTCATTTACCCTTTCTCCAAAACATACTATGTCGGTTTATCGTATTCAAGTGTTTATGAAACTCCTACCGATACAGTGGATCAAACTGATCGACCAGAATTCATAAGCCACTCAACCAATAAATCTCCACAATATAAAACCATTTTATATTGAATAACAAATACGCTCTCGTATATATACACTCAAACTCAATCCAGGGTATTACTAATCCCATCTCTACCGAGTTATGCCACAGAGCCAAGGTAATTCACTTTACCTGAAGCTCTGATACCAACTGTAGTGACCCGAAAATCCGGTCCAATTTGAGCTGACCACAAACACAAGTCCAACCCCAAATTGTACTGGAAACCAGGTAACTAATAGAAAGAAGACAGAGGGTGAGGAAAGATAAGATAGAAACTTAGAATAGGAGGAGAAGAAGACAACAACAACATCAGAGTAACACGAACCTCACAGCGGAACGAATAAAATATAACATAACTTTGAAATAAAAGATCGTACTTGGATATACATGTCATTATCAAGTACAACACTTACAACACAGCGGAATAACAATAGCTATATAAATCCTGAAGCCTCCTGCTCCAGCTCTTCAAGTATCTGTATATCCCGACTACTTGACTGCCTGTACAAAATTAGGCACCCAAGAGTTTAGGGAAAACAAAACAAAGTAAACTCCGGGTCAGTCATGGGACTGGTGTGAGTAAAACAGTTTAAAACAGTTGAACAAGTAAACGATATCTCGTAAGACCACGCCGTATAACGGAACGGGTTTTTCCCTTATGAGAATCCAAAATATCATTATATCAAAAACCTTCTGATATTATAATAATGTCTATCAACCACAGTATAATAATCATCTAGCAGAAACACTTTCATCTCACGTTCTACATATATAGTATACAATTAAAAACCGCAAGCACGTATTGGGTAATGGATTTCCAACTATGACAAGGTATGGAACCACCTTTCGCTAGTGTACCTCTAGAGAGGAATACACTGGGTTCAGCAAGAACATCTTGCAACCCGACCACACATGACCGACCACTCATTTTGCTTGAGTGTATCGAATGTATATCACCAACGGTTGGGATCAGCAACCGTTTCTCGAATGGGACAGCATCAAAAATAGATTTTTAGAAGTGAATGAAAACTCTAGATCAGGTGATTATACACCCTAATAGGTGCGACCTATATAGCCATGCTGCCTGCCCGATTTCTGTCATTTCCCAGTTGATGAGGCTAGAGGTCATAACGTATCTTTCAACAGATTACTCCATTCACTTTGAATGTCACATCGTCACACCCGTCAAATCACAAATTGATTTCCCCAAAAATACCATGGGTATAAGCTAAGAGAAACGAATTCCTCCGCCACCAACGTAAATACGTTTGAAACGATCAACTTACGTGATCTACCGGATGTACTCTGTCAAACATTCGTCCATTCAAGTTGCCCTGGGACTGGACAAACCGAAGGCACTATTCCGTACATCCTTCTTAGGCACTGTTATCTAAGACTTATACAATAGCCCTTACACTTTACTCCGTCTTCAATTTTCTTTGGCATATATGATTCGTAATGCTTATGCCAATACAGAGTGGTTCTTTGGATAATAATCCAACCGGTCTCTCCATATTAACAACGTTAAAATGGTCAAAACTTTGATAGTATGTGATTTAACTATCAAAGAAAAACACGTGTGCAAACAACGATATTATTTCCAAATGGAAATTATATCGATCAATCATCAACCATATGTATTTCCTTATTTTCTATGTTTAGAAAATATACGTTATTATATTAACACTGGAAAACATTTCCCTGGCTTAATTACGTATCACTATTCTTCCACATCTATCAGACTCTAACTATAACTAACAAGAGAACAACTTCCTAAGTATAAACCCCGAAGGCCGAAACCAACATCAGATCGATACTTAGAAAACCATTCAACTTATTAATCTCTAGTCAGTTTCTAATTTTTGTTTAACTCCTTTTTGATTAACTATGTTCGATTAGCTCCTTTCGATTAACTCGATTCGATTAACTCCTCTATTTATTTTCCCGATAAATAATCCTTTATTCTATTTATTTTCTAAATAAATAATCATTTATTCTATTTATTTTCTAAATAAATAATCCATTATTCTATTTATTTAACAAATAAATATTTCTTTATTCTCATTTATTCCCTAAATAAATAAATAAATCCCATTTAATCTATTTGTAAATGTTCTACAAATATTTCTCTTTCTAATTCTATTTTACAAATATTTCTCTAAGTATTTGTTTTACCAAACTTCCTTTGTATTTGTTTTACAAATAATTTCCTTTATAAAACTCTATTTGTTTTATAAATAATCCCTTTTGATTATCCTATTTATTTAACAATTAAATATCTCATTTATAAAATCTTATGAGTTTATAAATATTCCACTTTTAAAAAGATTTCCTATTTATAAATATTCCATTTATAAATAAATTCCTTTTATAAAATCCTCTTTGATTTTATAAATCTTTTCTCTTTTATAAAATCCTTTGATTTTATAAATAAATTTATTTTCAAATATCACTTTGAAAATTCCCTTATTTATACCCCGGTATGTTATGGTACTCAACATATCAAATCACGTTGGCCAATATCGTCCCAACACACATAATCGACAATAGATTATATATCACATCATATGTTACAATATATGAACAGAATAGTATTATAAATATTGAGGAACCCAGTTGGGTCCCTCCAACCTGTTTCCCTGCATCACAGATGTTAAACAACACAAGTATAAAATATTCTGTTAAGCAGAATCAATATTCGATTAACGATTTATATATATATCGTTATCGATGATTTCAATCAATACACAAACAATTCAACCAAACAGTTAACACACAACAATCAGTCATCATTTAACAGTTCTAAATATACATTATAAAAATAGAACTATTCAGAGTTGGTGAGTTTTACTCACTTTGGCAGTTCATCGTTAAAGAACGATAAACTGTTTGTTTGATCTGAATCAAACAATTTATTTCGCCATCAATTGTAATGAACCCCATTCCACTCCCAGTCAATTCCAGTGCGTAGCCGTCGTCAATACGATCCTAACGGATCCGACCATTCGTGATTCTGATATCGTATGATCAAGATATGCTATTAACAAGTTATACAATTTAAATGGATTTTATATAAAAAAACTAGACTAATATTTATTGGGCTTCACCCTTGAATTGTCAGCCCAATTACTCTTGCCTAAGCCCACTACCGAATCCTCCTTCCCAAAAGAAAAAGCACCGTGACCTGCTCTTGCTTCCCACACCATTTCCGATTTAAATCCTCCATTCTCTTCCTCCATTACACCATTTAAAATCACAGAAAAATATCAACCAAACTCCACATCAGAAACTCTAACAACCCATACCCTTAACACCCAGTTCGCACCACTGGAACCAAGGCCGTCAAACGCCTGTATCGCGCAAGCACAGTGATAGGTGCGTCACTTTCCGGCTCCGAATCCCACTAGAAAAAACCAATCGAAACTACACGTTGATACGAACAAGAATCCACTATTAACTCTTCATTAAATCGCCTCGATTATTCAGAAAGTCGAACCCCAGATTCACGGTGGAATTTCCAGATGTAGAAATCAGCGTCGCGCCCAACCAAACTAGCGCAGAATCGAAGAGAACGGCTTCCTGAATCCATACGAATATGTTTCGTGATTTTAGAAGATTTATTTGATTTTTGTTTGATGTTAGAAATGTTGATTTCTTACGTTGGAAAACATTCTGGTAGTGGCGGCTCAATTGAAAATATATAAGGGAGCATTTTTGTGTGTGTGGCTGAGAAGGAGAAGGATGTGGCCGGTTTTTGATCACATAATCATTTTAGGATATTTTCTTTTTATGTTCTTTATTCGTTTTAGCCCTTCTAAAATCCCGTGTGATCACACACGGTACCTAAAAATCACGAAAATTGACATGTAGCTAGAGTTCGACATTACAGTCCCAACGAAACTGGTTTCGTCGAATTCCGGCTTCGTACGCCCACACAGCGTATTTTTAATCGTCAAAATATCGATTGTTTCTCACTTTAAAAATCAGTACGGCCACATACTGACTTCAAAAATCACGGAAACTGAACTCTAGCAATAATTTAATATTGCGGATCCAACAAAATTAGTTTCGTCAAATTCTGAGGTCGTTTGCAAAACTGGCTATTTTTAAAGCCCTAAATAACCCTTTTTAAATATATAAATATATTTAAAACCAATTTTTTAATCTTTAAAAATAAATATTATCGTATATATCCACATACGATATCGTTCAGCTCTAGAATATTCCCATATGAATTTCCAGCTCGGTATTTCAAATCCCGATTAAATCGATATTCGATTTATAATGAAATTCCTTTTATAAATATAAATAAATTATATAAGAATTCCACAGCGACTTTTCTAAAAATTGATTTGGACATAAATCAAATTCTATACGACGAAATCTCGATTTTTCTCTTCCCATAGAAAAATATACTCCACCAGCTCCTAACGTTTCTTGTTTCTCTGAAATCCGATTTAAAATGGCTTATGTATACTTGTTTAAAGTTCGAATCGCCAAATCGCGAACTGCCGCGCCATTTCGAGCTCGATTATATTTATAATATAATTTATACGTTCAACCATCATTAATTAAATATATTCGTTATCGTAATTCAATTCTAAACTGAATTATATATTTTGAATTGCCCAATTCACACCATATCGCCATTTCGGCTAATTCTGATTATTTCAGAATTAAATATATTATTTAATTATTATTTAAATTAAATATTCACTCTTATTTAATTCAACGACCATTTAATTCTCTGAATCCCTGTTTAAATAAATTAATTATTATATCGCTGAAAAATACGGGTCATTACATATCACCCCATGGATAATTGTGTATTTGAAATCCAAATGCAAAAGAATAGTCTAAAAGTGAGATCCTTATATTGTTTTATTAATGTCTCAATTAAAAAACATAACTTTAATCTCCGCCATATATTACTTAAAATATGGAATAAACTCCAAAATGGTTCTAATTAGTCCTTTACTAAAACTAATAGAATTATTAATTACTTTAAAGAAAACAAAATTCTTTAAGAATGTTCTTTTCAATAAAAAAAATCCTTCTATAATTCCATACCATCCACTCAATTTCCTTTAATTTGAACAGTTATTCACAATCAATAATCATGTTACTTAAGTTGTAGGGAAATTACAAACTTTATTGACTATATAGATGTACACTATATGTTCATATCTTAAATCCACTTAAAAATTGGTACCTTATATGAATTGATGTAAGTACATAGAGTCATATTCACCAATCCATTATTTATCTTTAAGGAGAAATACACTATTGTAACGACACAGGGATTTTCGACCCCAAATATCAACATAACACACCATGTCGGCTATTCAAGTATCAGAAATATCAGATCATTAATAGACAGAAGTTAGAGGGTGAGAAATAGAAATGAAGAATGTTAGAATAGAAAACGAAGAACTCAACTGAACATAATCAGAGTAAAATATGAATCTCACAGCAAAACGAATAAAATATATTATATAATACCTTTTGAAATACAAAAGTGTAACTTGTAATACATACCATTATCACAGTACCACATATAGCATCACAGCAAAAATAAACTCTACATATATCTAACGTTGAAGTCGACTACTCCAAGCTCCTCCTAGTATATCTGTGAAATCCCGACTACTTGAATGCCTGTAAAAATTTGGGCACCCAAGAGTTTAGGGAAAACAAAATATAATAAACTCTGGGTCAGTCATGTGACTGGTGTGAGTAAACTCTAATCATTTTGGGTTTAACTTTTCAAAATCCTTTTCAAAAGAAAGGAAAATTGCAAGACCGATCCACACATAAACACGGATGGTTTTTACCTTATGATGGCCCAAAACATTTCTTGAAATCAATACTTATCTGATATTATAATAATGTCTAAATCAAGTAAATAACAATCTAGCAGAACGCTTTCATCTCACGCTCTGCATATATAATATATAATCAAAAATCGTAGGCTCTTATTGGGTAATGGATTTCCAACTATGACAAGGTATGGAATCACCTTCCGATCAGTGTACTCTAGAAGCGATAAACTGGAGTTCAACAAGAACATCTTGTAACTTAGCCACACATAACCGACCATTCATTTCGCTTGAATGTTCCGAATATATTATCACCTTACGGTTGTTATACCAACATAACTGTTCTCGGGAGATACATAAGCTAGAGAAGTAACAAATATGAATATTCTCTAGATGGTGACAATATACCCTACTTGGGTGCGACCCACGTAGCCATGCTGCCTGCCCGATTTCTGATATTTCCCAGTTGATGAAGCTTGAGGTCATAACGTATCTTTTAACTGATCACTCCTTTATTTACTTTGAATGCCACATCGTCATACCCGTTAAAGCACAAATTTATTTCCCAAAAAACCACACGTATAAGCTAAGAGAAACGAATTCCTCCGCCACCAACGTAAATACGTTTGAAACGATCAACTTACGTGATCTATCAGATATACTCTATCAAACATTCGTCCATTCAAGTTGTCCTGGGACTGGACAACCCGAAGGCACTATTCTGTAAATCCATCTTAGACAATTTCTACCTAGGATTGCCAGAACAACCCTTGCATAAACTTCGTCTTCAATTATCTTCATCATATTTGATTCGCAATGCTAATGCCCATAAGGAGTGGTTTTCAAATAATAATCTAATGCCGGTATCTCCGTATTTACAACGGAAATGTTCAAAAACTTTGATAGTTGGTTATTTAACTATCAAAGGAAAACATGTGTACAAGCAACGGTCGTATTTCCAAATGGAAATCTTACCAATCAATCATCAATCAACACTGACCCTTTTTTTTTATAGATTTATCAACAATCATTTCATTTCTCAATTTCCCAAATAATTTTCCTACTCGCTTAGCCTCTCACAATTTTTTTTGAAAACGTTTCCATTTTATTTAAACTATTTATTTTCTATATTTCAGTAAATATGTCTTACCAATATTGGGAAAACATTTCCATTTATTATCGCACTCCATTACTCTTCTCTATCCATTAGTCACTAATTGTAAATTAGTAAGAGAACAATTCCCTAAGTATAAACCCCGAAGGCCGAAACCAACATCAGATCAACACCCAGAAAGCCGTTCAACTTAACTTGTCTCCAGTTAGTTTCAAATTTCCTTAACTCCATCTAAATTTGTAAAACGTTTGTTTTAAATCATTATTCACTTTAAAATGTGAATATTATTCTTTATAGAAAAACAAAACTCATATTATTAAATCAAATCTTGATTTAAACAACAAATATCATTTTAGTTTAAAATACCACTTATTTTGTTATTTTATAAACCCATACTTCGTATTTCATTTCATAAACTCATTTTATAAGTTATAACTAGGATGAGACCTGTGCTTCACACATGGGCGGTTGATGGTGGCTACCGACTTTAAGTTATAATTTAAATCTCGATTTCCTATTCGATAACAAATCCAATTATTAATTATCTCGTCAAATCCTGAAATTCATTTTAAATATTTATAAAATAAATTATTCTAATAACATTCGACATCATCGAATTATAATTATAAATCCTTATCGATTTATTTCAATACTATTCATATTTCGAACATCGAAATAAGTTCATCGTTTTTCTTTCTAGCCGATTTCCCCTTTCTTTTTATATAAATTCATTTCTTAAGTTTATATTTCCAAACTGTTTAATAAAAATAATTTCGCTTCATTTATAAATATCGTTTATAAATCAAATTACTTGTTTTATATAATTGAACAAGTAAATATATTCTAGCCAATCGAAATCACATTTCTATTTTAAAATAGAAATTCCCTTTTTAAAACCCCATTTTATTTTCTGATATATTCGTATATCTTACGGTATTTAGATACCAATTATTTCTGGTCATTGCTGTTCAAACATCCCAAACATACAATAATCAACCACATATTATTTGTCACATCACATAATGTAATATATGAAAAATAAAAATAATTGTTGAGAAATCCAATCGGATCCCTCCAACCTGTTTCTCTGCATCCACAGATGTTAATCGACATTTATTTCATATCAATATAAAATAAATAGTAAATACAATCCATATTAAACTAACGACTTGTATAAATAACTATATGAATTATTTTAACCAATTCATCCAAACAACCAACACACACAACATTCAACCATTTATATTAATATTAAATAACGTTTATAACATTATAAACTGGACAGAGTTAGTGAGTTTACTCACATTTGTCGTTTATCGTTAAATAACGATAACGGTCGGTTGATCCGATCAGGCGTTTAAATCTGTCGAAAACTCAAACGAGCTCCAAATGGCTTCAAACCAGTTCCACTGTGAAGCCTGCGATCCTATGATTCCAACGAATCTTGTTTTGCTGAATTTCGTTAATGCATGCGTAAGATATAGAATTTACAATTTTATACGATATAAAATATTCAACTTTAATTATTAATATGTTTGGGCTTTACCATGTATATCTTGGCCCACCCAAATTTCTCAACGCAGCCCGTAACAGTATCTTCTCCTCCTCCTCTTTATTTTCCAACGAGCTCCTGTTTAAACGATCATGGCCATTTCCACACAAAAAAACCCAACTTCCTTCACTCGTTAAAAACCCAAAATCGCATTAAAAAACCTCTTCTCCCCATTCTTAAAACCGCTACTGCTTAGTATGTATATTTTTCCGCCATTACGTGAACTCATATTCCACATTATAGCTACTGAAACCCTCCCCCATACTTTTGAGACCTCATCCTCCTGTATATCATGGCCATTTCCAACGAGCTCCTGTTTAAACGATCGGTTATTTCTTTTCATTTGAAGCTTCCAGTATTTTCGTTTGGATTTTACAGTGGAGTAGTTAAACTTACTGAAGCCATTTAAACAGCTTCGGCTTACTGGAAAAAAGGGAATGACCATTGCTGCCTTGCGTGAGTAGAGAAGGTAAGAAGAATATTACATATTTAATATATATTTCTACCGTAAAGGGATATATGTAACTAATCAGTATAGATTAGTCATTAAGCACTGAGACAATTGATACTTCGCTAATCAATAACCCACTATTGATTTTATTTTACTTACGCGTGCGTACGGTCAAATAATTTATGTTAATTCGTTGTTTATAATTCATGTTAAAATGATGAATAATTCAGGATTAAATCAGGGCTATTACATAAAACTCTATTCATTTACGGACTGTTATCGACAAAAATAAAAATACCGTTTAAATTAGCAATGTGCAACAATCCCAAAAATATAATAATATAGATAAGTTGACTTATTCTGTGAAACCCCAAAATGCTGATATAACGTGTAAAATACTCTAAATAAAAAGTTGCTTATTTTCCAAAATAAAAATTACAAAAAAAATCAAATTTTTTAATTATAACTACGTCTTAAATATCTTACCCAAATTCGAAACATATATTTTATTATAATTAAATAAGCGTTATGCTTTATAAACGAATCCATAGCGACTATTTGAATATTTGATTTGGACATAACTTACCATCTATAAAGCGAAATCTCCATTTTTTACTTCCATTAGAAAAATATAGCTCAACCGATTCGAATGTTTCTTGCTTCGAAGAAATACGACTTATAACGGATCCTGTATACTCAGTTGAAGTTTAAATCGTAATATTACGAACTACCGCGACATTTCGAGCTCGATTATAATTTATATTATAATTTATACGTTCAACGGTCGTTTAAATAATATATTTGTTATTATAACTCGAATATAAACTAAAATAAATATCGTATATTTTCCAAATTACACAATATTGCATTTTAACCATTTCTGACCATTTTCGGAAATTAAATCTTTTATCTCATTTATTGTATATTAATTTAAATATTTGAATTCAAACCATTCTGAATTATCAAACCAATATATATATATATATATATATATATATATATATATATTAAATAATTAAATAAATTAATTATTAAATCGCTATAAATTACGGGACGTTACAACTATAATCATCTGGAACAATATTTGTTCCTCTACAAGTGAATTTCTTTAGTAACCATACACTTTGAGATTGTTGAGTTTGTCTTCTTGAAACAGTAACCTTAGCTTAAAAGGAAAATTTTCTTTAATATAGTCTTATTATAGTTCTTAATTTACTTCTTCTTAATGAAAGAAAACAAATCTTAAATTTTAGCCGAAGAAGCAACCGTAGTTGAATCAAAGATAACGATTCTCTCTAAAGACGGTGAACATACTTTATTTCTCCCCCCAAACTCAACATCCTTAAAAGACTATTGCATTTCCCATCATAAAACTTTTTCCTTATTATGGGTTTGTAAAAAAACCATAACATTTAGATTGCTTAGAATGTCAACAAGATATTTGCTATCTTCAGTGTCCCAATCTTAAAGTATTTAGTAAGCTAAAACATATAATCATAATTATCACCAAATCAAAGTTTGAAACTTTAGTATTAACGGTATTAAGCACAACTATATATAATTTATAATTTAAACATTAGCAACTTTAATTCCAAATAAAATATTTGAATTTTATTCATAAATCAACCTTATTATTTCTAAACGAACAATAATAACCAAATTTGTTCATATTAGAAATGGAAAGCTGTAACATGTCTAAATGACAACATAACAAAAAATATCAAAAAAATTAAACAGTTTGACTGAAATCTCAATAATAATTTTAAAATATCTAGTATACTTTACTTTATATGTCCATATATTTTATCATAGAAACAACTATATAAATATATTTGTATGTTATATCTTTTCTTCTAGATCCGTAGTGACTTCTTAATCTTTATTCATACATTTATTTACAATACATATCAAATGAGTACTTTCAATCTCATAAGCTTCAATCTCTTTTTTAATTACAAAGCGCTAAATTAGCTTAAAAAATGACATCTTATTCTTAAAATAATATTAATCTTTGAATGATTATACTAGAGATAGCACGAAAAATAACAATAACTAGAGTGTCTTTAACTTTTGAAACAATAACTAGAGTGACTTTTACTTTGAATTTATGGAATCAAGCACCACAAAGAGTGCATGTTTCCACTTATTGTTTTCACAAAATCCTTTTCATTCTCAGTAGATAACTTATGAAAAAATAGTTATTGTTACTTTAATACATCCTTGAAGACTTATAAAATACTTTACCATATAATCCTTTTGAAATATACCACCATTCAATATTCTTCGTAGCATTATAATAACATATAACCGCAGTAGGGTTGGTTGTAACCCACCGAATTGCAAGAGCTAGATCCATAAGTCAAGAACAAATAGTGTGCTCTCTTACAAATCCTAATAGGTAACTTACAAAATAAGATGAGAATATCCTAGAACTTGGCAGACACTTTATTCAAATTAACTGAAAATTGAATAAAAATAAAAATAAAATAAAGATTGACTGTATATGTTCATAGCCAAATATCAACCATAGTAAATACAAATAATTGGTATGTCTCTTCTCAAAATACCTAGTGCATAGTAATATCAAGTCTTTGGACGGTAATATTAACTACAAGTGGTACTATTGTTGTAATGATCAAATACTGACAATAAATTCAAGTCAAATAATAATCTTCCTTTGGGCCGATTGATTATTTACTCGTAAAACGTTATAATTATCACGTATTTATCATCACACATGTGTAAGCGATTCAGTCAAATATTAGTCTTCCTTTGGGCTGGATAATACTCGCATGAATAACTACATACAAATATCAAACATTTTCATGAAGCACCAAAATAAGCGAGGTCACTTTCGTGACATGTTATTTCAGTTAGTTCAGTATGAATGTAGGATATTTACAGTTGTAAAGAAACAAAAAAAAATTGAATTTGTTACTTTATGTTTGTACAATGTACTTTGAGTGCTATAAAACACTCCCGGAAAAGCTTTAGATATTTGTAATACTTGAAAATCTCAAAATTATAACTATATCAATAGTAATCACTTGCTTTATATAGTTACATTCATGAAATTCCCTTAATAAACATGATACAAGACATCATAAATGTATCACATAACAAACATTACAAATGAATGCCATAATTAAATACCATACAAAAAATACATACAAATGACCTAAGGATGCCTCTTTGAATAACATGAATGAATGTAGTAGCTATAATGTTACCTAAACCATAATATAACCATACATAATATTGTGTCACTGTATGTAATTAATACTCAGGTTGCATTCTACATAACCAAATCCCAAAAATAATGTGGAACAAATGTTTAATTCTGTTATTATGATGCATTTAAATTCTTTACATATGTCCATGAATTGAATCCATATGGACCATACATTGTTTATGAATGGACTGTTAAAATGCAAAAAATGACTTGGTATGATTACAATATTCAACCTGATCATATGCCTTGATAGAAAAATTCACGGTTGACATTTTCAAATGTACACTTATTTTATATTTGATCCATATCGTCTACAAAACCCTTTAAATAAAAATAAATGAAGTGCATGTTAAAATCACACATGACGTGGTAGAATATGCTTCCCGCAGACTGACAACCATGGTGCAATAGTATGAAGAAAAAAACTAAAAAAACAGTTCAAGTTTCTTTTAATTGAATTTTTCAAACCACGTACATGAATGTTAGCATACATAAAAATGAATATTAAGTCCGCGGCGCAGTGAAAAGGAGGCCTAACTTCCTGGTAAAAGGTCGATGGTTCGATTTCTACCATGCGCTTCCCTATCCTACATAAATTTATCCGGGGGTATGGGGGCTTGGATTATCGGACGGCTTTACTGTACCCTCCTCAGGAGTTTACCGACCCGCCGGGTTCTCCTGGGTTTTCAAACAAAAAAAAAAAAAGAATATTAAACAGCCAAAATTCAAGACAAGCTAATTGTATGATACGCATATATGAAACCATGTTTTAAAAAAATGTCAGCATACATAAAATAGAAAATGAAAGCCAGCAGGTTGGTGCAAATTTCCAAAGCAAGGCAACGACATGGGCTCCAGTGCAGAAGAAAACATATATAAAAATAGAGTAGCATATTCTCAACTTTATTTCATAGGGAAAAAATGGGAACTAGCTAGTTCTTCAAAATGACGGCAGAAAGAAGGAGGTGTCCTTCTCGTGACAGGCGAAAGTTCAAGTAATTGAAACACAGTAGTTTGTTCACACTTTATCCATAAATAAATGTGAACATAACTCTCAAAGACCATTGGTGAAAATCAGGGGGTCCCTCTGATTTTCTTGTGGAAATCAGGGAAAATCAGAGGGACCCCCTGATTTCCACCAATGAGATCCGAGAGTTATGTTCACACTTATGGATAAAGTGTGAACAAACTCGGACTCGTATAAATAGGGAGTTTTGAAACTGTGTATACAATATAAAATTGGCTTTTTAAATATTCCACTTCATACTCTTTCAAATTGTATAAACTATAAAGCACACAATATTTGACCATGTCAAAAGTTGACTTAATCAAACAATTTATAAATAAAAAAAACATAGCATGTCATGTTCACATTAATGGCCTGCTTATGGTAGAGGATGTTATGGTACTACTACTACATAACACAATAATATGTCAGGTTTCCATTCTTTCATCTAAAAGTTAATGTTGAATTATAAGCCAAGCATCCATATTTATCTTTCATCTTATTTGAATCTAGACAATGCATACCCACGTGAAATAAACATAATTAAAAAATAGTTTTTTTTAAGGTAGCTTTTAATTGCTCAGCTAAAATACGGATTTAAGAGTTATGTACACACATCCGAACAAAAATGTTTCATTTATTTCTTCAGGTTTCAAAATCAAAATTTCTCAACTAATCAATTATGGGTGGCTCTGATACCATTTGCTAGGATTTCAATAAAAATTATAAACAAGAAACCCTGGATCTAAATATAAAACCCATATTGAAATTAATTGAGAACAAATCAGATAATAGATACATAAATTTGCGGAAGCGTACCTAAATCCATAGTTAGTTATTTCAATACCCGAATCCATGGTTGATTATTTGTCGAAAAGATAATTTTGGTTTGATCTTCCAAACTGACAAAAAGCCTAGATCTGAAATTAGCTCTCCATAACCTCTTATTTATAAGGCTGGCATTTTATAATTTGGCCTTTCAAAAAATTAAAATCCCCTGGTATCTACGCATTAATCCCATGGTAATAAAATATTTGAGTCCCTTAACTCTAATTTAAAATTAGATCACTTCAGTTAGGCTTTGCATCAAAATAGTGCAACACATTTCATTTTACATATGTGATCTAATTGTCGAAATATTCCAATATTCAATCCCTAAGGTTTGTCTTGCATTTCACTCTCTTGAGTAGCCTAAAGCCTTGCCAATGTTGTGCGAAAGCCTTACACCAAACTATGCTCAAACCCAAGGAAAGCCTTCTCTTGGTTGCTTTTTTACACACCAAAATGAACACAAGAGACCTTTTACGGTCTTATGATGCTTACAGATAAGATTATTTATATATGGCTCTAGATGTTTCAATTCATATACTTGGTATATACATAAGTCTACTGAGCTATTAATGTGGAAGGAGAATTTATTAGTCATTAACCTTGATTTCTTATATTGCAGTAGATATCCATGGTCTGCATACTTGGTTGTGGTTGTGGCTGAATAAAGTCAATTCTGTAGACAATGACACGGTTGGAAGGTCTTAGAATTTTTGTCACTACTAGACATACAATATATACCAATGGAGGGAGGTAATGACCGCCAACGACAAGGGTGCAACAGCTTCCAATGATTTTCAACGGCCGGTACTTTTTGGATTTTTTACGAAATAAAAAAAAAATGTAGTTATAAAGCTGTTATCGACCGTTGGAACTCGTTGCTAAGACGCGAAGAAATTGGTTGAACGGCTTCTTCTTCCTCATTTTGTTTTTTCTTCAAATTCCTCCACAAACCCTCCTCCTTTCTCAAAATTCGCCTCCCACCGCCTCATCAGTTGCCCCTGCATCTCCTACACTTGGAAGCCTCCATTTCCTCCTCTCTAGGCTCCAATGTTCCACCAATCAAGGTATAAACCCTAATTTGTTTCTTAATTACATTTTCTAATTTTTGTTATTAATCTTTGTATTTCTATGTTATGTAGTTCGTATCACAATAGAATTATGTGCATGTAGGTTGAATATATAAGCGATTTTAGGCATGTTAAGGGACGTTTAGTGGGAACATCCATAATTAAGTTTATGTTTTCTAGAAATTCAACGAGAACGATATTTAATTTTATAACGTTAGATCAGTTTGATTGAGATTTAAAAATGTGCGTATATATGATAAACTCCATATACATACAGTTAAAGATTGAAATTAATTCGTTCGAGGCTTATTTGGTTTAAAATTTAATGCTTCATTTAAACGACTAATAATAAGAGAACCAATCATAATATATTGTGTTTACACTACACCATATATGCTAATTAGGCTGTGTTTTTAGCCGTATCTAAGGCATGTAGGCACGGCAAAAAGCCATATCAAAAAATGGCGTGTTAAATTTTTAGATACGGCTTAAAACCGTATCTCAATTTGATAACATACGGTTATTGGTCGTATCTAAAATGTAAGTAGATACAGCTATAAACTGTATCTTGTGTGTGTGTGTGTGTGTGTGTGTGTGTGTGTGTATATATATATATATATATATATATATATATATATATATATATATATATACCAGTACGAAGGCACGTCCGTTGGACGTGTGCATAGATAGTCGAAGCAAAGATGGGTTATGTGCAAAAACAGGGGGAGAAGTAGGAAGGAAAAACAATAAAAACGTTAGCATCGTAGATGCTGTATAGAGAAAAAGGATATACGGTGATACAAAAACCGCACTTAGTCAAGCACAGCAGGCCAACATCATACAGGCGAACATCTCAAGTAATACGCCAACAAAAAAACGAACAGCTGTGCGCAAATATTAATGAACAATGATGATGATGTCTCCGGAATACAGTAAACTTATTTAATACAATCACTGGCGGCCTTGGCCCAGTGCCAACGGGGCGACCGAACAGGGCAGCAACGTCGCGAGGGGCATAAAAAAAATCCAGAAACGCGGACAGGAAAAAAAATCTAGATGGCAGAATTTCGTGATAAGCGAAATCTAGGACGAGGCAAATGGTGCGGGAACACAAAGAGAAAGAAACTAATTATGAAGAAGAAGAAAGGACGCTGAGCAGTGAGCACATAATCAGATCTGATCTCCAATTTCTGAAATAGGTAACCCTAATTTCTAAATTATCTTATTTTAATATACATTGATTTCAAGTCATACGTTACTCTATTTGAAATTTGAATGGATTAGTAACCAAGTAATCTCTGGAATATAACTTGATTCAGCTCGAGTCACTCAATTCGTACATAATTTAGTTGCAGTGCTTGCTTTAAATTAGGCAGCCTATGTCATGGTTCACTATATTTTGTTTCCTCCTAATTTTGTAGTCTGAAGTGATTCACTGATTCATTATACTGTTGCCTTTCATGCGTTTTACTTGACTGTGCTAAAAAGTACAACTTGTGCCATGTTTCATGAATAAAATGCTATGTCATGCGAGTTGTGTATAGGTTTTTGTAAAAAGGAATTGATGTGTTACATCCCTAGTTTTAAAAACCGGACCGGGCCCCCGGTTCAACCTTCAGAACCGCGGGCCACAGCCCATAACGGCCCGGAGATTAATTGGGCCTCATTTGGCCAAAAACCGCATTAAACCGCGGTCAAACCATAAAAAACCCGGTCCAACTGAATAATTAAACCAGACCGGTTGAAAATTTATCAATATTATATTCCAATGCATACGTTGGCCTAGGAAATATACTTGGATAGGCACAAAGGCCCACCTGACATTCATAATGTAGCAGGTACCTTTCATTTATAATGGCAAGTTTTGATATGTCTCTTTGTTCTGAAATGTGGGACTAAAGCTGATGTAAATTTTAATTTTTACGCTGGTTTCAACAAAATCTGATTATATAACAACTTGCAAAATTTACACGGCTTTTACGGTTCGACCGGTTGAACCTTTAAAACCTTCGACCTTCAACCATCACGGTTCGCTCCACGGTCCGGTCTTTAAAACTATGGTTACATCTAGCTTTATGAAATGCTGCAGACATATAATTGATTTATATGTTAGCCTGAAGAGTTGATATCTGGGCTTGCTTGGTTTATAAGTATGTTGAATGTGACTTCTTAATTTATATTTAGTAAGGTGCTAAGGGAGTTTTGAAAGCTGCTTCGGGGTACCACACCACCGCCGATCGAACAGTACTCGGTGAAGGTTGTATGCTGAACACGTCAAAAAAAATAGAAATCGAATAGTGTTCGGCTGGCATACAAACGCCGAATGCGGCAAAAGAAATAGAAAAAAAAAACGTTCCGCTATACCGGTGGTACTCCATAGCATTTTTCGCGGTCCCCTTAGCACCGCACTATATTTATGAAGCTGTATGAGAAATCTAGTAGCAGTAACCTGAGTTCTTTCTTTATATTTGCGTAGACTATCGAATTCAACAATTTAACGGATTATGTTATGTGAATTGGGATTAAAATACTCAGCTTAATTTTACTGCAAGATATACTATAAGTTTATAAAATGAAGGTTTGTTTACAATTCTTGCATTACAAATACTAATTGTGCATTACATATATGAATATTATTTTAGCATCATTATGCAAAATTTTACACTAGAGGCATTATTTGATAAACCGCACCAGACATCAAAATTTCTAAGGCCGGCTCTGAATACAATGATGATGTCTTCGGAATACAGTAAACTTATTTAAATGTATGAAAAATGGCTATATTAATGAACAATCATGCTACACAGAACAAAACAAATTACAAAAAGGAAAAAAAATAAAATTAATGGCTACTGACAGACTTCTTCACATGTATCCGCTAACCAAAACTTCACCGACAATGCACTCATCACTTCTGTGTTTCCCTTTACCTGCATTTCACATGTACCTATCAATACCATCAACTTAAAATAAAATTTAAAAAAGGAGAAAACATGAGAAGATTTTAAACGTACTACTTGGAGAAGATTTAAAAAAAATCAAAGACATTAAAATTACCAATCTGCAAACATTCAAGAGGCTTAATCACACTATAAGTAGTTGTTCCTGCTCCATCTTGCTTACTGCCATGTAACGTAATATTTGTCAGCCTCTACTTCATGTTCTGTCAGACTTACGCTCTTGTCTCTACATTGGAATTATTGAGCAAAAAATATGTGGCAATGTGAAATATGTAGCAATATTCATGGAATCAATCAGCAGATGTAAAGAAAATATCTGGAATCATAATTCGGCACATACAACATGTTTTCACAAAAAGTGCAAAAATGTTTTAAGTGTAATAGGAAAAATTCATATACAATATACAAATTTGATTGGTAAATTGATTTTACCTACGACGACCTGATGGAGGAGAAAGAAATGTTATTCGACGGCCGTAGATGAACAGTAGTGCCAGATCTGAGCATACAAAAAAAAAATAGAGTAAGTTCAATGAACGAACACAATATAAACTGATAAAACATATGGACATCGCAGGAGAAAGGAAAATTTGGAGAAGTAAATGTTAATTAAAATTTAAAGTAGTTGAGGTAGCATTTGAGTACATGAGGCAAAGCAAGTTTATTATAGCTGCAATTTGGATTTGGGTATAGAAACATGGGTCCAAAGAATGACTTTAATCGGATTAGTATGTAAAAAAGTTAAAAAGAATATTTTAAACACATCAAAAGCTTTGAAAATGAGGCTTTTTGTTATATAATAACATACTAACACATATACCAACTATCATGCCACATTACTTTAATTCTTTTGCGATCGAATAGAGATTGAAAAGATTAGTTACCATGTGCAATATAATTTAATGACCCTAAAGCAAGAAATACTAATAGTAAATTATTCATGTCGTAGCATGGATGACTTTTGAAAATTTTCATCCTCTTAACATATACCCCAGTATTGTATTTAGAGTCAACTGCACCATAAAATTCATGTTTACGGTAAGCCGAAACTATGCCATCTTTCACGGGAAATTTGATTTTAGGATGTTGCAAGGATGTTAATCATATTAGTACAAAATAATATGCAGTTTTACAGTGGTTATACTGTTGTATATAAGCCTACATGATGAACGTGCTTGTGAAAAAAATTAATGCATGGAGTAACAATGATGCAAAGGTACTTAAAAGAGAAAGTATTATGGCCAATAAGCAGTTAAGTTCTCATTGAATAATGTTTTTGCTTTCTTTGGACAGTGTGGTAAGAAAACTTTTGTTAAACCAACCACCTTAAGTTTTAAAACACATAACCATCCCTCATTAAAAAATAGTTTGATTACATATACATATAACATACTATTTTTAACTTTTAGGTTTATGATATTTTCGGAAACAGTACAGAGATTTGTATAGAATTTGACAAATGACAGAAACTTGCAAAGACTTGTTTGTTAATATTTGCATGGAAATCAACAAATATTTGTGTTTTCTCAAAGAAATTCAAAATTATTTGTTTTGATCATGAAAAGATGAGATAAACTATCAAATCCAAATTTTTTGAAACAAAATATATTTTTTAAACAAAATTAAAAACAAAAATGTAATTTAGTACTTGTATTTCAACATGTGTTTCATTCACCAAATATAAAAATGAAGAGACAGAACAAAATTTTCGCTTGTTGTAAAGTATTCTAAAAAAGTTGAATACATATACCAACATAAAGCGAATAATTTAAATATCAAACAATTGAGGCAACACCATACAAATCCTCTAACATTATAAGGTAACGTGAATCATTTATTGGTGTAGTGTGTAAAACAGTCGAATGTAATATAAAAATGGAAAAGATGAAGGGTGAGGCAAATGAAACTTTGTATTAACATGTATTAATAGATAAAACAGAGATAATAAAAGATGGAAGATGGAACAAATGAAACTGGATGGTAATATGTTTAACTCCATATGATGCAGAAGGATGTCTATATAATCCAACATATTATATGGCATGTAATTTGTCAATGCATGTCTGATTTCTTTCCCTTCTTTTCCCATGTAATTTAAGTGTTTTATATTTCCATGTCAGTGTATACTTACTCCAACGCCAAAAAACAGAGTAGTTATCATATTGCAGAGTTTATAGGCTTAGCAAATAGATATTAAATTATTGTCTATCCTACACCTAACTAATATTACAAAAATTGTAAAAATCATAGCAGTTTGAGGATGTAAAGAACTTGATTACATGTAGATACATGGGATGTGTTACGTAGATGTCTTAAATAAGGAACAAAATTAACTATCAAATCTCATTAACATAGCACCCGTAAATATATTACTAAATAAACTAACTTGAAATATGAAGTTACAATATCATTTTATTGATTGGCAATAGCTACCAATAAGGCTAAAAGGTAAATGGAATCGGATAATTAAGCAAAAAACCTTCTATAAGTGGCTTCTTCTTTTCTTTTCTTTATTTTAAAAAAAAAATTAGCATGAACAAAACTCTACAAAATGAATGCAAGGAAAGAAAACAAATTGTAGACTCAAAGAAAATTATTGGAATTTAGTTAAGGACAAAGATGTAGGAAATAAGGCAGGATTGTCAATAGTAAGAAAGCATGAAATGAATGAAAAAAATTACAATATAAGCATATCAGAAGATTTAATGTAAGATGAAATAAAATAAAATTAGCAAAAGATTCGTTTACCTCTATGCTTGTAAGAACAGACTGTCAGACACCTTAGACACATACCGTTCACAAAATACAGAGTATCTTGCATAGAACAGAAAAGGTATTGAAGAATGCAGTACGTTCAAGTGTAGGATTAATATGCCAGCAATTGTAACCTGAACCCAGAGTCAGATGCCTCTTCAATATCAAAATAGAAGTAATGTCACGTAAAATTAATAGGCCAGCAGTCATAAAATTGTTTCTAACAATTGAAATTTGGTAATGATTTAGATGGAGATTTATTAAACTAATGGATATGTAAACAATGTGATCAAACATCACATTTATATTATTCCAAAATTACATATTATCATACATTAAACTTGCCTAAAAATGTTCCTGCGATTTATAAACTCATGCATAAAGGTTATAAATGGCTCCACTAATTTAGCAATATCCATTTTTTGCATTATTACAACATCAGGCAATTTTTCTTTTGTATGCAATAAAATGTTACAATATATGTTAACAAAAATGGAGATCGCAAGATTCTTAGCACAATCTTTTTTTTTTTTTTTTTTTGCAAATTGAATATCTTTTTTAAAATTGTCTCAATTGCATTAAACTTTCCGGCAATGTTCCAGACTGATAAGTCCACACATAAAAGCTATAAATGATTCGACCTTGAAAAGAACCATTTTAGAGTTCTTGTTTACATTAGTGCCATCAGACTGGTAAATGGGTTGCTTTAGGTATGTTGCAAATCAATATCAGCATCGATATTTGGAAGTAGATGTCTTATATCAAAATAAGAGAAGTACATAACCAAGCTAAATGACTTAGGGTGTCAATGGTACTTGCAATAGCAATTATTATCTATGGGGTAAAAAAATCAAATTTAAAATAAATGAAAATTCTAGTTTATTAGTAATCAATAACTTACCTGATTCCCATTATAATGCCATGATCATATCAGGAGAGAAACAGAGATTTACTCACCACTTCAGTGGTGTAACACAGTCCTGCATTCCAGTTTGTAAGTGGCAATTAAGAGGAGCATGCATTTCAATTTTTAACCTGCCAACAAAAAGCAAAAAATGAAGATTGAGTAAATATAGTAAAATTTAAATCATCCATTACTCAGGTATTTTGAAAACCTGACATGAAGACCAATTAATTGTCTTGTTCACTGGCATTTGAATGCAACCACATGAAATGTAATGAATTAACTTTTATCGTGTTAAAAGAAATAGAGTTAAACTCTATAAAGGAAAAATTTGATGCATTAAATGTTAATTAAGATTTAAAGTAGATGATGTAGCATTTCGGTACATTATTTAAGCTTTAGGATGTAATAAAATCTGATAAATATGTGATTGTAATTGTAAAGCGATTCAAAAATAAATGATTAATGGATGCTATTTTCAAACTGAAATCATTTAATAAACATACACAAAAAAACATTCCCAAATTAAAAGCAGAGAGAGCATGGAAAGAATTTTTTTAACATATTACAAATTTTATCAGCCTAAACCTCAAAAAGGAAGAGATTACCTGATGCTGAAACTGATATGTCAAAAGGAAGACAACGGGCATTAAAATTGTATATAATTAAATTGCTGTACCAACAGAAAATAGCAAACAACCTGAACGATCCAAAGGGGAGAAGCATCCATTACTTATTCCCCACACAGTGTCTATTCTTCGATGATCACATCCTCTGTATGCTGTAGTAATTACTATAAGAAAGAAATTGACGAAAATTTTCGAATTGAAACGATTTATTAAATATATAAATACACACAAACCCGGATTCAAGAGCGGAAACAATGGAACAGACAGATTGTAATATATTACAAACTCAATTAGCCTAAATAACAAAGACCTAAAAATTACCTTGATGTTGAAACTAATATGGAAAAAGAAGAGAGCAAGGATTAAGAAAATTGCAAATTACAGAGTGATAACTAACTGTACCAACATGTGCTTAATTCGACTTGTAACTCGCAACATACAACAACAAGAACAAATAGTCGAAGGTACGCTTAATTCGACTGATAACTCGCATCATACAACAGGTAGAACAAATAAAATTGACAAATCAGTGGAAACAAAGGAATTATAAATCAATTTTACCTCGTCTAGGCAAAATGAAGGGTTCTTCCACGACCATAGCTGAAGAGGAGTGCCAGATTTTGAACATACAACAGCAAAAACGCGATTTGTAGCAAGAAAGGAAATATAAAACGATTTAACGTACGATCTAGTCGTGGAGGCGGAATAAGGGCTCATCCGCTAGCAGACGTGTGGAGGAGTGCCAGATCTGATGATTCCGAAGTGTTTTGGTGATTGGCAGTTCCGATTTGATCATGGCTCAGTTACCGACTGGCAGCTCCGAAGCATAAAATATTGGCAGATGGGAGAAGGCGAAGACAGTAACAGGTGAGAAGAGTAGGAATTAATGGTCGAGTAAGAAGGAAATTTAGAGGTAGTTTAGGGTTGAAAGTAGGAAGAAAACATGAGAAAAAGAGGAAAACGTGAAGAGTGGAGTGAAGAAAGACGGAAAAAGAAGAAATGAGAGGAAATGGGTTGACTAACTGAAATGCGGTAGTGGGCAGTGGTACGGAGAGAAGACAATTTTGCCCTTTGTAATAATAGTTTTGTGAACTGGTTAAAGGACTTTTCTGGAACAGCATAAAAGCTTCACCACCGTTAAGTATTTGTATTATTATAAAGATACATATATTTTGAAAATTGGTTAACTTTATTTCTAAAAAACCAATAGCCCTCCTTTATAAGCCTCGTTAAAACCTTGTAACCCCCCTAACCTAGATGGGTACCTTACAAGGAAAAATAGTCCTTATAAATTTGGTGAACAATATATAACCATAACAAAGCAAATACAACACAAATAAAAGCAAAGTCCAAAACCCGATCACACACTAAAGCCCAACCAGGCCCACCCACACTTTAAAACTTCAAACTGACAGCTCATCATTCAACCGGTATCAGTGAGTTCGGTACCCCATCTACTAAGTATTACTTCACTTCTCCCGTCTTTAGAACATTTACTTCCATTGTTCTTCACCAACAATTTGACTTCATTTTCAATCTTCCAGAGACATGACAATGAGCTCGACTTTTTGCCATGGAAAACTCTCAAGTTTCTCTCTTTCCAGATGGAATAAACAGCACAAGTAAAGGTAGCACACGCCAGATCCTTCAATTGACCTTTATTTTTGAAATTGTTGAATATAATAAAAGCTTCTTCCTTCAGATCTGATAGATTTGGAGCAAGATCCAATTTTTGCTTCAACGATAACCAGATGAAAGCTGAGAAGTCACAAGTAAAGAATAAATGTGTGTGCGTGTATATATATATATATATTTATATATATATATAACCAGAAACTGCAGCACATATTATTTGTAACACAAAGCATATATAACACAGGATATACTAATTCGAACAGTAAACGAAACAATTGTATGAAATATTTCATTACATTGCAATATATAATGATACATGCTATTTGATTACATTACTGTTAATCCCTAAAAAATCCATACGCACATTGAGCAAAGGATGCTGTACGGACAACCTCAGGGTCGGTCGTGCACGATGTTACCCAAAGGCACTTAAGCGACTCACGATGCACAAGACGCAACTGCTTAGAGTAAGATCCAAACATCGAATCCAAGACAGGGTGACCATGCGGTACGATTTACAATAATGCCGCAATATACTATGAAGTGTGGCTCGATAGAGATAAAGATCGCATATTCCGAAAGGTCGCTCATAACAGTGGAAAATGCTTGGTCTGATATCAAAGTCCGATCGCACGTATCAAGACAAGAGTCAAGGCCGCACATATATTTAACAACTGCCCGTGGATTGCAGCACCCGTCGCTCAACACTTAGATCAGGAACCTACTGGTCGGTCATACACCAGTTCTTGGAAAGAGCACTTATACTTCTCAGAGTCACAAGCCTCAGTCGGTCACCCCTAAACTAAAGAAGATCATCGCTCGCCTACTCAAACCAAACATAACCGCATTAGGGAATTATGGTCGATTCGTTCCCTCATTTCGCCATCAAGCAAATCAGATATCTACTCGTCGAATGCCAAAATAGCCGCAACCGAAGGACATCAACCAAAGTCACTCGCACAACTAACTCAAGACGCTCACTCCATTGAGTCGCTCGCACTTGACAACTGGATACAGCTGCAAAAAACTAGCTACAACTTGACGGTGGCATAATTGTAATTACTGGAGTGAGCGATCCATAGCCTGCATATATGAACTCCAGATCATTTCCCAAGGGGAGCTCACCTATAAATACGCCGTGGTTGCCAACAAGAAGGGGATCTAATCTTAGACACCACAAAGTGCTGCTAAACTCTATCCTCAACCACTAATCCGACCATGGCGTCACATACAATCTGATGAAGAAGGAAAGCGAAGACATCCTCCTTCTCAATCATTCATCCATCTTCTTCCTCTTCAAACTATACCATTCTCTTGTATAATTACTAGATTGAAATACATAAACGAGGGTATATTGAGTGAGTATAAAGATGTATGAAAGAGAGAGTTGATGTATTTTGTAATCCTCATTATAAGAACGGAAATCACCTTCATAGTGGACGTAGGCCTATTTAACGGCTGAACCACTCTAAATCTCATCTCAGTTTTACTTTCTTCGCATTTTATTTTCGATTACCGATTGAACACGGCTCCATTTATTTCCTTATCAAATTAGTGAAGTACATTTTTAGTATCTTGGGTGTTTAGACCATTTTTGGTGTAAACATTTTGGCGTCCACTGTGGGGCCATGTTAACTTGTTTTCCTATTCAGTTCCGACAAGATCTCTCGAGAAAAAACATATTCGGAAGAATGAACATGCTGAGGGGAAGAACCAACAAAGTCAGCAGCCCCAACAACAGCGTTAACACCATCACGCCGTCTTCCACCGATTCCGAGGCAGAGGAGTTGCCTGAAGTTGAAAAAACTGTAACCAGGAAGGAATTGGAAGAGACGATGACAGGATTAACGAGTCAGATAGCTATTGCGAACAATGCAATGATGAAGAAGCTCGAGTCGATACTCGCCATTCAAGCTGCCACCGCGAAAGCCGCGTTAAATGCCACCTGTTCCTCGCTAGCCCGAAAAAATTGCGAGCCAGATGCAGAATTCTTCGCTTCAAGCTCAAGACAACAGGATTTCATTCAGAGGGTTGCACATCGCACTAATCAGAATTATGAAGGGGACAAAGCACCTGTCACGGTCATTTTGACGACGCAATCACGAAACGGAAAGATAGTCCTACCACTATAAGGGTGTCCCTTCCAAAAGAATGCCCAAATTCCTTGACCCTAGTTCACGAGGACACATCTAAATCAAAATTTGATAATGAAGAAGGTGATCAACCCATGGGTCCGAGCAAGGAATGGGAATGCATCTTTAGAATGGCACGAGCGATTGTGAAGGAAAGCCTAAAGAAGAAGGATGGTCGAAAAGAATGGGAGTCCTTTCCGACTAAAACCCCACTCACCAAAAGGGTTAAGAAGACTGTATATCTACAAAGATTCGAACCTCCATCATTAAAGTCCTATGATGGGACGAACGGCCCCAATATGTTCCTGTGTAAATATGACCAGTATATGAATGTGGCATGCGCTACCGATGAAATCAAGTGCTTATATTTCCCAACTTACCAAGAAGGGGTGGCTTACTTATGGTTCACAAAGTTGTCGCCGCAGTCTGTGGACAACTTCATGACCTTGGCTAAACTATTCAATAAGCAGTTCAAATCCCATACACTCACAACTCGGGATGTTGCGAAGCTAAGTGGGCTACGACAAAGACCAGGAGAGCCCATCAAAGATGACGCTATGAAGTCAGGAAGATTCTGTCAACTCCATAAACAACCAGGACACGATACCAACGATTGTAGGCATTTGAAGTCAGTGATCGAGGGGCTAGTAAGAAAAAACCATTTGCAACAATATGTACAAGATCAAAAAAGTTATCCTAACTCTCCACAGACAAGGGGCAATACACCTTAAAAAGGAGAAGGCTTAAACCAATCAAAAAAGGACGCTCATCAAGAGGACCAGTCACTAATGTCTCAATGATGGAGCATTAAACTAGAACTCTCATTACTTTGCTTCACTCCCCTGGTTTTATCTTGTTATTAAGATTGTTTTACCTTGCTTTGTTGTTTACTATGTTCGTATTAAGTAGCAGTTTACTTGCAAAAACTTTGTGCATCAAAAATTAATTATGTGTCTATCTGAGTAACGTACTTATTGATCCATGCTAAAAGAAGAACAATCTCTTGGAATGTAGGCATGGTAAAAGGCAATCCGCCGTACACAGCTGGACAGTGACGAAAAATCCCAAGGCTCACATTAAACAAAGCAGCTTGGGAATTGCGAACATCTAGCAAGATCAAACAAGACGAATGGGCACATCACCTCAAAAAAAAGAAGGGACGAGCTATTCTAAGACGGCCAACAAGTTCAGAGGCCGCACCTCTCATTATGGAGTACGCTGAATGCTTAGCAAAAACCCATGCAAAGGACTGATGCCAGGCTTCGTTGAAAGAACAGGAGTATTACCAAATCTGTCCCTCAGATAAAATTGTTGATCCTAAAGAGGCACCTTCTCAGGTGCAGGACATGAATTCCTTAAAACCGAAGTTAAATTCGGTAGCAAGGATTGATATCCACCTCCTAAGGGTCAGTGCTGGAGTAAAAGCAACTCATAAAGTCCCACGGATAAAATTATTGAGCCCACCAAAGAAGCACCTTCTTAGGTGCTGGATGCAGGTTCTCCAACTTGAAAAAATTTCAAGAAGGTGAACCAGTGTCTGTTTCCTAGGGCGAAGCACAAAGTCGAAAAAACTGACATGTCCCGAAACGGAAAAAATGCCAATCCAAAGGGGCACCTTCTTAGGTGAAGGACACGAATTTTATCCCTTCTGAGTTAAATCTGGATGAGATGAATTAGTGTCCACTCCTCAGGATGAAGCATAAAAATGGGGAAGGATTAAAACATGCTGGAAGGACCAGCGCAAAACAGAAATCCTAGCCGAATGGGGGTGTCAGAAATCCTAGCCGTAAGGGGGTATCCATTCTAGAACCTTTTTGAATAACTAAAACAATCAAACAGGGCCTAGAATGGATCGAAAATCTATAACCCAAGACCTCCCTAGGGGGCACGTATTCAAAACCAGTCTCCGAAGGGCTTGGATTACCAAGTCAGTCAGGCGTGGGGTTGAATACTACTAAAAGATACCAAACGCGTTTATAACAATAAAAATGCGTAATAATCTTCGATAAGCAATAAACTTCAAAATACAACTAAATCTAAAGATAATAATAAAAAAAAATCGGGCACCATCGAACGATTAACAAAATGCCCGACCGAATATGCAAATCAGAAAATAAAGGTGCAGCGTGCGACACACCAACGCGAAAATAAATAAGTTACATGATGAAAATTGCAGTGCGATAAGGTCCTTAACAAACCATAAAAGTCACAAACATAAGTATCCGAGGATAAGCGAGGCTGGCTCTCGCATACACAAACCAGACTAAAAGTACCGTTCTAAATCAAAACCAAAATAACGAAACAGGAAAAACATCGCGAGCTATCAGCATTCACATGAGGTAGGAGATGATCCTCTCCCTAGACTCAAGGGCCTCGACAAGTTTGAGCCTGTATTTTTCCAAGGCATATAGTCGCTCGACGTTCTCTTTGTTTGACTGCTGAAGATCTTCGACAAGGGAATGCCATGCACACATTTGCTCCACAATGTAATCTCTGACAGATGTGATGAGGCCTTCAACCAGATGTGGACGTGCTTCTAGCTGATTGAACTCAGCTAATATGTAGTCCTTCATGGAACCCATCTTACCTATAATAATCCACCTATCAAATGGGTCTATATACACACGAGAATGCGAGCTAGCTGGACACTGAGCCACAAAGTCTTTAGCAAGATCAGGATGGAAAGGGTTGGGAGCACAAAGAGGTTCCGGGACTGATGCAGGGTCCAAAGTAATGGACAAAGAAACCATACGTCTAAGAGCAGTCTGAGTATCTGGGTCAGAGAGCTCATTCAATGAACAATGACTTTGAGTGTCAGTCGCACTCTCCTTGCCTTGGGGCACCTTTTTTCTAGCATCCCTCCTTGTTGATTTTTTCCTGAGCCTCCTAGACATGAAGAATTCCATCCTCGGACGACCTATTTCAAAAGAGATCTATATGGACTCAAACAACAACCATAAAAAAGGGAAGCAACCCAGCCAGACTCAAGTATAAACAAAAACATTCCGACTGGAGAACCCTGGGGCATTTCATCAAACGCTTTATAAACAATACCAGCATCAAGGTTTCAAAGTAAACCACCAGATGATTCATATTTTTCAGAGATAATTACAGAAATGGTATCCTTGCTACACAAAGACCTGATCGTTGCCCAAATCCCAAATTCACACACAACGTGGTCAGATCATGTTTGGAACATCCTAACTCGGGAACACATGAGTATTTCAGCACAGCAAAAACAAAGTAAAGGAAAAAATACCCAAAAAGATCATGGTATATTGGAGCCAAAAGGAAATCGCCCAAGTTAAACGGGTTTTTGCTGCAAACACTAAGCAAAATAATGGAATAAGACAGCCAGAACTTTTTGAAGAAAAATCTAGGCAGAAATGTCAAACATAGATTACCTAGAAAGACTCCCGAGGAAGCACAGCTATGACCAAAAGTTTTCACGAAAAAGATAAAAGTGAAATGAAGTAGGTTAAAAGTAAATAAGGAAGATTAAAAGGCGTACATCCAGATAATTCTCGCCACGTCAACTTAAGTGCTCGATTACGCAAAAAATATCCCATCAAGTTCCAGCTGGCCTCCAAAAATTCAACCGTTCGCACAATAACAGGAAAGATAAGTCCAAGCATCTCACCCAAAGGTAAAGACATCAATCAGCTGCAATGAAGCAATTTTAATCTTTTGCACAAACGACCCCTCGACAAATCTACCAAACAATGTGTGATCAAATATGTCGAAGCCAGTAATTCTTTACTAAAAGAAGTCACAGACTACGAGGGGCAAGTGTTAATCCCTAAAAAATCCATATGCACATTGAGAAAAGGATGTTGTACGGACATCCTAAGGGTCGGTCGTGCACGATGTTACCCAAAGGCACTTAAGCGACTCACGATGAACAAGACGCAACTGCACATAGTACGATCCAAACATCGAATCCAAGACAGGACGACCATCCGGTACGATTGACAATAATGGCGCGATATACTATGAAGTGTGGCTCGAAAGAGATAAAGATCGCATATTCCGGAAGGTCGCTCATAACAGTGGAAAATGCTTGGTCTGATATCAAAGTCCGATCGCACGTATCAAGACAAGAGTCAAGGCCGCACATATATTTAACAACTACCCGTGGAATGTAGCACCTGTCGCTCAACACTCAGATCAGGAACCTACTGGTCGGTCATACACCAGTTCTTGGAAAGAGCACATTTACATCTCAGAGTCACAAGCCTCAGTCGGTCACCCCTAAACTAAAGAAGATTGTCGCTCGCCCACTCAAACCAGACACAACCGCATTAGGGAATTATGGTCGATTTGTTCCCTCATTTCGCCATCAAGCAAATCAGATATCTACTCGTCGAATGCCAAAATAGCCACAACCGAAGGACATGAACCAAAGTCACTCGCACAACTAACTCAAGACGCTCGCTCCATTGAGTCGCCCGCACTTGACAACTGGTACAGCTGTAGACAACTAGCTACAGCTAGACGGTGGCATAATTGTAATTACTAGAGTGAGCGATCCATAGCCTGCATATACGGACTCCAGATCATTTCCAAAGGGGAGCTCACCTATAAATACGCCATGGTTGCCAACAAGAAGGGGATCCAATCTTAGACGCCACGAAGTGCTGCTAAACTCTATCCTCAACCACTAATCCGGCCATGGTGTCAAGTACAATCTGATGAAGAAGGAAAGCGAAGACATCCTCCTTCTCAATCATTCATCCATCTTCTTCCTCTTCAAACTATACCATTCTCTTGTATAATTACTAGATTGAAATACATAAACGAGGGTATATTGAGTGAGTATAAAGATGTATGAAATAGAGAGTTGATGTATCTTGTAATCCTCATTATAAGAACGGAAATCACCTTCATAGTGGACGTAGGCCTAATTAACGGTTGAACCACTCTAAATCTCATCTCAGTTTTACTTTCTTTGCATTTTATTTTCGATTACTGATTGAACAATGCTCCATTTGTTTTCTTACCAAATTGGTGAAGTTCATTTTTAGTACCTTGGGTGTTTAGACCATTTTTGGTGTAAACAATTACAATAAATAAGATACGTGCTGTTTCATTACATTAAAGAATATACATAATGTTACATTACAATAAGCTGGGATAAATACCTGTAACAACCCGAATTTTAATAATATGCTATAATCATAAATCAAGGCAGAAATAAATTTTAAAATATGAATCAGGGGAAACGGGCTGTGCCATTGCGTTCGTCTCGGAAAAATACGCGAAATAGAGTCCGAAATTTTGTAAATCGGAGTCTGTATGACCCAATTATGGCCCGATGAATTTTCAGAAAATTCAAATTTCGAAAACATATTTGAATTTCAGCCCAATTAGAGTAGGCCGGAAAAGTTCCCGCCCAACCCACCAGGTCGACCTGGGGGTCGACCCTAGTGTCGACCTGCCAGGCCAGGTCGACCTGGGAGTCGACCTGGGGGTCGACCTGCCCCAGGCCAGGTCAACTCTAGAGTCGACCTGGGGGTCGACCTCCCCGGTCGGGCCATTTTGGCCTGGTGCACCTGCTTGTGTTTTCTGGCCCTGTTTGTTGGTTTCTGACGTGATTTGATGGCTCAGATTTGATTTAGGGTTAATCCTATGGTTAAAACTAATCCTAAACTCTATAAAAAGACCCCTAAGCCTACCCTAAACTCACACAAACTAATCCTACAACTAAGTGCTGCCAAAATTCCTCTTGATCATGGCCTCCATCTTCATTCATTTGAACTTGAGCTTCCAAAACTAGATTCAAGACCAAAGTGCAATCTTTCTACATCAAACCAAGAGAGTAGAGTTAGCTTTCTTCACTAAATCAAGGGATTTGCTTCTTCTCCAACAAGACAACTTGGAGCTTTGTTTGATTTGAGGGTTCCTAGAGCTTCTACAACGTCTCTATCTTGTTCTATTGTGTTATAGTTCTCATAGCCACGCTTTGTAAGCCCTATTCTACTCTTAGATTTAAACTATGAACTTAATATGACATGTAGCAAGTTGAAAGGAGACTTTTGTGTTATGCTTGCCTTGGATTTCATGCATAGATTCATTCATGACCCTTGTGATCTATGTTTGTGGACCTAATGCTTACCTATCATGAATCTAGTACCATTCATGTTGACTTTTGGGTGGAAAGCTATGAGCTTTATGTGGTGATTGTGCATAAATGCAACATAGAACCCTCATGACCTTGGCATTAACTTGCCATGTGGACCTATATGCTAATCACAAGTTTACCACCCTATTTTGCCATACATGTGTAGATTTGAATTGGACCTAAGTGCAATATTTGCCTTGAACCTATCATTGTATGCATAGATCTATTCATGCCTCTCTTGATTTATGATTGTGGACCTATCATGAACCTAGTACCGTTCATGTTGACCTTTGGGGAAAATGCTATGAAATGGATTATGGCTTATGCATGTTAACAAACCCTAAACCCTCATGTTCCTTAACATGCATATGATGATATTGAACCTATTTGCTATGCACAAGTTAGCATTGTCACCCTATGTCAACTATTACCATGTTGCCACCCTATTTGCTAATTATGCTATTATGCATGCTTGAGGCCAAAGCACCCTTATGCTATTATGCTTGCTTGAGGCCAAAGCACCCTTATGCTATTATGCATGCTTGAGGCCAAATCACCTTTTATGCTATCATACATGTTGAGGCCATATGCTAGTATGTTGAACCCCTTTTTGCCTCAAATATCACCATGTTTAACTTGTGATAGACTTTGCCATTTTATGTCCAACTTATCATATCATTATGTTTCCCCTTTTTGATCTATGTGCGTTGATACGAACTTACATGCGATGGGGTTACGTTGTGGGTAAAATTAAATGACATGAAACATGACTTGAAAATATGACATGTGATTATGTTTGAAACATGAACGTGGACATGACATGTAGAAAACGTGAAAGTGGCCAACTCGAGGTTGGGTTGAGTTTGTAGCATAAATCTACCTGGAACCGACCGGCTTAACTAGTGGCTACAAACAATAGGACCCAATGTGAGTAGTGTGTCATATCGCACTTAAAACCCGAGGTTAGACTAGGTTGTGGTGTAAAGCTACCCGGACCCGCCCGGCTTAACTAGTAACCACAACAAAGTCTAATGTGAGAGGTTGGGGTGCATTAAGTTAATTAATGCCACATGGTAGGGTTAAGTCATGTACTACTTGAATACTTAACCAATTAAACACGATGGATTTGTAGGGTTAAGTCATGGACTACTTGAATATACTTAACCGGTTGAACGCGATGTATTGATAGGGTTAAGTCATGAATTGCTTGGATACACTTGACCAACTCAATACATGGTTAGAATAGGGTTAACCACACTTAACCCATTTAAAACCCTAGTTACGTGGCCCTTTTCAGCAGTAACCTACTTGGGAGTATCTAGATACCCTGGACTAGGCTAGGGTGGGACACGATTACTGACTGATTGTAAGAGACCAAAAGAGACGGCTGAATGGTGCACCGGTTGTTCAGGCGGACCATGGTCGTGCACATTAAGTCTGGAGTTGAACATGGGCACCGGTAGGTTTAGACTGTGCGTGCTTGAATTGTGTCTGTGGTTTACACCTTAATGCTGGATACACCCTAGGGTGGACCTTGCACAGTTAACTACATTCCATGATTAAGCCGTATGACACCGATACACGACGAGTTAGGCTTATAGGGAGCCGATCGACTAGACCGAGTAGTTGGACCTTGATTTAGGTCATCTTATGATGTTGGGCCAACTTTGGGCCAAGGGATCATTTCTTGTTTATACTTGACATGGATTAGAATACCAGTACACTTGGTGCAACTTAACCTTGTATATGCGATGCCACACTTGATCTATCTTGTTAACTTTTCACCATGCCAGTTATCATCCTATGTTTCATCTTTGTTTTACATGTCCAGTTAACTTTATTAGTTTTTATACTAATAGTAGGTAGGGCTTACCAGTCTTTTTGACTGACCCATTTTCTTTTGCCTCTTTTCTTCCGTCCCCCCCCCCTCCCAGGTTCTCAGGGTGGGAATACTAGCACCTAGCTTAGATCTTTAGCTTGCTTACTGGATAGCTCATGTACGGTTTGGACTTGAGCTTTGCTATGGCGACACTACTGTTATCTTTGGGGAATACTTTACTTATGTTATTCTTCAGTTTATGTTTTTCTAGACTTTGTTTTGTTGGGAAAATGATGACTAAGTACTTTGATGTAACTTGACTATGGTTTTGAAATAGTAATTTTATCCGCTGCTTTATTTACTCTGTTTTACTCATATGTTCTGTCTTGTGATATCTTCATGCATGTTTACCTTGACCAACACCCCTCCAAAGCCAATGTACTTGCTTAGAGTGACCCTGGCGGAGGTGGGGTGTTACATTTGGTATCAGAGCATAAGGTTTACGAGATTGAACAAAAGGTTTTTAAAACTTACCTTTTGAAAAACTATTTTCAAAGCCAATTAAGTATTTTCCAAGAAAAGTCTAGTTTATTTTAAAAGGCTATTCCCTAAAATCCATTAGCACTATCCTTTGTTTCCTCGTTCTCAATCTATCTTTTTCTTCGTTTCAGTATGGCCGATAATTTTGCCATTCTGGAGGGCGTACCAGTACCTATTTGGTTTAGAAGGTACATGGAGGCAAGGGCGAATGAAGCCGGCCCCGCGAACATTCCTCCTCCTTCCCCCGTGGCTAACATTCCTCCTCCTCCCATAGCTGAGGTTCCTCCTCCTCCTCCTCAGCACCCACAAGCGGATTTCACGAAAATTTGCAAGGACTTTAAGGCGATGGGTGGTAAGAATTTTATTGGGATGGAGACTTTTGTTGAGGCAAGAAACTGGTTAAAGGAAACGGAAGACCTCTTTTCTATCTTTGATATAGAAGACCGTAGGAAAGTTCTGTAAGCGGTATGGCTGTTGAAAGGGGAAGCGGCATATTGGTGGGTAGTCGCCACCACTACTAGGCCAATTCAGACTTGGGATGAGTTTAGGAGAAGGTTTGGACTAAGGTTTCTATCATCAGCAGAAGAGAACCTTCAGATGGAGAGGTTCCTATTACTGAAGCAAGGAACATGACCGTTAGAGAATGCGTGAATAAGTTTAATCAACTTGCTCGGTTCGGTCTAGAATTGGTTAACACAACTCAGAAGAAGGCCCTACACTTTGCTCTAGCATTGAACGAGCCATTGCACGGTTTGGCCATGTCTCACATACTCATGGGGGCGACCTTCGAGAGTTTGGTAAATATGGCCCTGCTTCAAGAGGAAGATAAGAGTGGTAAGAAGGAATTCAAGTTGAATGAGTCTCAAGGCAAGAAGGAAGATTCCGAGAAAGGAGACAAGAACAACAAGAAGGGAAACAAGGGCAACAACAACAACAACAACAAGGCAAGAGAGACAAGGAAGTGCAACTACTGTGGGATCATTGGGCACATAGCCAAAGACTGTAAGAAGAAGAGGAAGCTGGGCGTATGCTTTCATTGTGGAGAGTCTGGACACTATAGTAAGGATTGCCCGAAAAAGCGAGGACAAGGGAAAAGGCAAACTCAGCAAGCAAGACCCTCTGGAGGGCAGTTGCAGGCTCTCCTCGCTCTTCCAGCTTTTGATCGAGGTAGTGTTTCTATAGAAAGTCATGTTTACATTTCTGATTTCCCTGTTCGTACCTTATTTGATTCTGGCGCATCGCATAGTTTTATTTCTGATCTTGTTGAAAGTTTGCACCTAAGTACTAGTCTAGTTGAAAATCCCGTTAATATTTCAAATCCAATTGGGGGTTCCGCCCATCTGTCTATGATTTGTATGGATTTGAGGATTTCTATCTTGACCGTAGAATTCATGTGTAATGCTTATGTTCTCAGGTTTATGGGACACGGGTTGATTTTGGGCATGGATTGGTTGTCCAGTTATGGAGCCATTCTTGACTGTGAGCATAGGGTAGTGAGGCTCATGACTCGCCTCGGTAATACCCTAGAAATTTCTAGTAACCCCATGGATCCCGTCATGTCATGTTATCTTGAATCTCTTGACTCGTCCATCGATGATCTGCAATCTGTGAGAGTGGTCCGAGAATATCCTGGTGTCTTTGAAGAGGTTAAGGGGTTACCCCCTAAACGCGAGATAGACTTCTGTATTCATCTTGTTGATAATGCCAAGCCAGTTTCATTGTCTGTTAGGCACATGGCCCCGCGAGAAAGAATAGAGCTTAGCAAGCAAATCAAGGAGTTGCTTGAGAAAAATTTCATTAGGCGAAGCATTTCGGAATGGGGTGCTCCGGTGGTATTCGCTACTAAGGCGGATGGTTTGCTTCGTCTATGTGTTGATTATCGTGAGTTGAACAAGCTGACAAAGAAGAATAGACACCCGTTACCGAGGATTGATGATCTCTTTGACCAGCTGGTTGGTGCTTCTGTTTTCTCTCAGCTCGATCTAGCCACCGGATTCCATCAGCTTAGAGTGGCTGAGGATAGTATTGATAAGACTTCGTTTAGGACTCCAGATGGATTCTTTGAATGGCTAGTCATGCCGTTCGGTTTGATTAATGCACCCGCATACTTTGTTGATTTGATGAGTAGGGTGTTCAGGGAGTTCCTTAACAAGTTTGTGGTTGTTTTCGTGGATGATATTCTGGTCTTCTCTAAGGACGAGGAAGAACATGCTACACACCTCAAGGAGGTTATGGATACGCTTAGAGCTCATCAGTTGGAAGCCAAGTTCTCTAAATGCCATTTTTGGAGAAAGGAAGTTCGGTTTCTTGGACATATAGTTAGGATGAAGGTGTCCACTTAGTTGACCAAACTTTTTGGGCTTTATGGGATATGGGTCATAGTTGATAGACTTACGAAAAGTGCTCATTTTATTCCGGTGAAGAGCAAGAGGACCACATCATAGCTAGCATCTGTTTATCTTTGAGAGATAGTACGATTGCATGGAGTTCCTTCTAGCATAGTCGGCGATCATGACCCAATCTTCACTAGCCAATTTTGGAATAGTTTGCAAGAAGCTATGGGTATACAATTGAATCTAAGTACAACCTATCACCCACAGATGGATGGCCAAACCGAAAGGGTGAATAGAGTGCTAGAAGATCTTTTGAGGCTTTGTGTTCTTGACTTTGGTGGCACTTGGGAAGACCACCTTCCTCTCGTAGAGTTTGCTTATAATAACAGCTACAAAGCAAGCACAGGGATGGCACCATTCGAAGCTTTGTATGGGAGGCCGTGCAAGTCACCAACATGTTGGTGGGAGACGACGGATAAGCTTATACTTGGGCCCGACATGATAAGAGACACATCCGAGAAGGTTGAGTTGATTCGAAGGCGGATGAAAGCGGCCCAAGACAGACAGAAATCCTATGCAGACAAGCGAAGGACAGACATAGAGTTTGAAGCTGGAGATATGGTCTTTATGAAGGTTTCTCCTTTGCGAAATGTGGTTCGTTTTGGAACAGTTGGGAAGCTGGCACCAAGGTTCGTAGGACCCTTCCCTATCATAGAGAGGATTGGGAAGATGGCTTATAAGGTGGAATTGCCTGAGAAGCTGGCCGAAGTGCACAATGTTTTTCATGTCTCGCATCTCCGAAAATGCCTACATGAGTCAGCCAAGGTAGTTGAGCCTAGCATTCTTGAAGACATGGAGGCAGAGAAAGAGGCAACCTTGAGGCGAGCTCCGATTCGTATCTTGGGAACGGAGATCAAGAAGCCGAGGAATCGAGAAGTCAAGTTAGTCAAGATTCAGTGGAATGAAGCCGAAGAAGACGCAACTTGGGAAACCGAGGAGAAGATGCGTAGGCTTTATCCTTTTCTTTTCGAGGGTACTTTCTCAATCTCTTTTCCTAGTCAGCATATCTTTCTTTTGCTATCCATGTTTATCTTGTTATTTCGATAATCTTGAGAACCTTAGGTAGGAGCCCTTTGGATGAAACATGTATTTGAAACATATTATGCTTGATGACTGCAAGTGGTTGCAAGTGTTTGCAAGTGGATACTCGTGGATGCATGATACACGTTAGGCACTAAGATCGGCTCACACACTTTCATACCGCATATGCATGAGTGTTTATGCTTATTCATGGATGAAACTTGTATGCTATCACATGGATGTTGCATATGGATGGATGTTATGTGCACTCATGTAGAGATTATAAGTTATGTGAGGAATTTGCATACATATGGATGCATTTTACAAACATATTTTGCATCAAGGAGGTTTACTGAATCAGTAACCGCCTGATCTTCGCATTAGACAGGTGCATATACACACACTTTTGCATATGTTCATACAGCATTAGAAATCTTTTAAGGACAATGATTACTTGTGGATGATGTTTTGAGTAGATGGATGATTGATGGTAGGATACGTTCTCCCTAACTTGGAGATTTCGGGGACGAAATCCTTTAAGGTGGGGAGAATGTAACAACCCGAATTTTAATAATATGCTATAATCATAAATCAAGGCAGAAATAAATTTTAAAATCTGAATTAGGGGAAACGGGCTATGCCATTGCGTTCATCTCGGAAAAATACGCGAAATAGAGTCCGAAATTTTGTAAATCGGAGTCCGTATGACCCAATTATGGCCCGATGAAGTTTCAGAAAATTCAAATTTCGAAAACAGATTTGAATTTCAGCCCAATCAGAGTAGGCGGGAAAAGTTCCCGCCCAACCCACCAGGTCGACCTGGGGGTCGACCATAGTGTCGACCTGCCAGGCCAGGTCGACCTGGGAGTCGACCTGGGGGTCGACCTGCCCCAGGCCAGGTCGACTCTAGAGTCGACCTGGGGGTCGACCTCCCCGGTCGGGCCATTTTGGCCTGGTGCACCTGCTTGTGTTTTCTGGCCCTGTTTGTTGGTTTCTGACGTGATTTGATGGCTCAGATTTGATTTAGGGTTAATCCTATGGCTAAAGCTAATCCTAAACTCTATAAAAAGACCCCTAAGCCTACCCTAAACTCACACAAACTAATCCTACAACTAAGTGCTGCCAAAATTCCTCTTGATCATGGCCTCCATCTTCATTCATTTGAACTTGAGCTTCCAAAACTAGATTCAAGACCAAAGTGCAATCTTTCTACATCAAACCAAGGGAGTAGAGTTAGCTTTCTTCACCAAATCAAGGGATTTGCTTCTTCTCCAATAAGACAACTTGGAGCTTTGTTTGATTTGAGGGTTCCTAGGGCTTCTACAACGTCTCTATCTTGTTCTATTGTGTTCTAGTTCTCATAGCCACGCTTTGTAAGCCCTATTCTACTCTTAGATTTAAACTATGAACTTAATATGACATGTAGCAAGTTGAAATGAGACTTTTGTGTTATGCTTGCCTTGGATTTCATGCATAGATTCATTCATGACCCTTGTGATCTATGTTTGTGGACCTAATGCTTACCTATCATGAATCTAGTACCATTCATGTTGACTTTTGGGTGGAAAGCTATGAGCTTTATGTGGTGATTGTGCATAAATGCAACATAGAACCCTCATGACCTTGGCATTAACTTGCCATGGTGGACCTATATGCTAATCACAAGTTTACCACCCTATTTTGCCATACATGTGTAGATTTGAATTGGACCTAAGTGCAATATTTGCCTTGAACCTATCATTGTATGCATAGATCTATTCATGCCTCTCTTGATTTATGATTGTGGACCTATCATGAACCTAGTACCGTTCATGTTGACCTTTGGGGAAAATGCTATGAAATGGATTATGGCTTATGCATGTTAACAAACCCTAACCCCTCATGTTCCTTAACATGCATATGATGATATTGAACCTATTTGCTATGCACAAGTTAGGATTGTCACCCTATGTCAACTATTACCATGTTACCACCTTATTTGCTAATTATGCTGTTATGCATGCTTGAGGCCAAAGCACCCTTATGCTATTATGCATGCTTAAGGCCAAAGCACCCTTATGCTATTATGCATGCTTGAGGCCAAAGCACCATTATGCTATTATGCATGCTTGAGGCCAAATCACCTTTTATGGTATCATATATGTTGAGGCCATATGCTAATATGTTGAACCCCTTTTTGCCTCAAATATCACCATGTTTAACTTGTGATAGATTTTGCCATTTTATGCCCAACTTATCATATCATTATGTTTCCCCTTTTTGATCTATGTGCGTTGATGCGAACTTACATGCGATGGGGTTACGTTGTGGGTAAAATTAAATGACATGAAACATAACTTGAAAATATGACATGTGATTATGTTTGAAACATAAACGTGGACATGACATGTAGAAAACGTGAAAGTGGCCAACTCGAGGTTGGGTTGAGTTTGTAGCATAAATCTACCCGGAACCGACCGGCTTAACTAGTGGCTACAAACAATAGGACCCAATGTGAGTAGTTGGTCATATCACACTTAAAACCCGAGGTTAGACTAGGTTGTGGTGTAAAGCTACCCGGACCCGCCCGGCTTAACTAGTAACCACAACAAAGTCTAATGTGAGATGTTGGGGTGCATTAAGTTAATTAATGCCACATGGTAGGGTTAAGTCATGGACTACTTGAATACTTAACCAATTAAACACGATGGATTGGTAGGGTTAAGTCATGGACTACTTGAATATACTTAACCAGTTGAACACGATGTATTGATAGGGTTAAGTCATTAACTGCTTGGATACACTTGACCAACTCAATACATGGTTAGGATATGGTTAACTACACATAACCCATTTAAAACCCTAGTTATGTGGCCCTTTTCAGCAGTAACCTACTTGGGAGTATCTGGATACCCTGGACTAGGCTAGGGTGGGGCACGATTACTGACTGATTGTAAGAGACCAAAAGAGACGGCTGAATGGTGCACCGGTTGTTCAGGCGCACCATGGTCGTGCACATTAAGTCCGGAGTTGAACATGGGCACCGGTAGGTTTAGACTGTGCGTGCTTGAATTGTGTCTGTGGTTTACACCTTAGGGCTGGATACACCCTAGGGTGGACCTTGCACAGTTAACTACATTCCATGATTAGGCTGTATGACACCGATACACGACGAGTTAGGCTTATAGGGAGCCGATCGAATAGACCGAGTAGTTGGACCTTGATTTAGGTCATCTCATGATGTTGGGCCAACTTTGGGCCAAGGGATCATTTCTTGTTTATACTTGACATGGATTAGAATACCAGTACACTTGGTGCAACTTAACCTTGTATATGCGATGCCACACTTGATCTATCTTGTTAACTTTTCACCATGCCAGTTATCATCCTATGTTTCATCTCTGTTTTACATGTCCAGTTAACTTTATTAGTTTTTATACTAATAGTAGGTAGGGCTTACCAGTCTTTTTGACTGACCCATTTTCTTTCGCCTCTTTTCTTCCGTTCCCCCCCCCCAAGGTTCTCAGGGTGGGAATAGTAGCACCTAGCTTGGATCTTTAGCTTGCTTACTGGATAGCTCATGTACGGTTTGGACTTGAGCTTTGCTATGGCGACACTACTGTTATCTTTGGGGAATACTTTACTTATGTTATTTTTCAGTTTAGTTTTTCTAGACTTTGTTTTGTTGGGAAAATGATGACTAAGTACTTTGATGTAACTTGACTATGGTTTTGAAATGGTAATTTTATCCACTGCTTTATTTACTCTGTTTTACTCATATGTTATGTCTTGTGATATCTTCATGCATGTTTACCTTGACCAACACCCCTCCAAAGCCAGTGTACTTGCTTAGAGTGACCCTGGCGGAGGTGGGGTGTTACAATACCTGAACCGGTGTCGTGAGCTAAAATGCAGCCACCTATTGAATCAATGCTTCCTTCAAGATGAACATCCTCCAAAGTAGACAAAAGATGAAGGAACCCTTCAGGAAGATCAATACATCAAATCTCTCAAAGAACTACTCAAATCGAAGAAAACTTCAAGAGGCCTGCTAATAAGTTAGCTTGGATAGCATATAACATGTACACTACAAAGACCTCTAAAAAAGTGCAAACCGCATAGTTCAGGATAGGATATGTCCACATTAATATTTTCATTAGTAGCTGAATATTGCAAGTCTACAACATTTTTACTTGTTCAGTCAAGACCGAGTCTCGATTAAAGACAGTTGTTATAACCTAATTAAAGAGCAATATAGAGGATATGTCCACATTATTATAATTCTCCTTGTCACTTGGCTGCACAAGTAAAAGTGTCTGAATTCAAGGTAGACAAGGAGAATTATAGGATAGGATATGTCCACATTGCAGCCAAGTAAAAGTGCATATCTTCTCGATATGTCCACAAATGAGGGTGATAGAATATCGAGGACATATGAATGATAGGATAGGATATGTCTCTATTTGTCTACCTAAAATTCATTTGTCTACCTAATTAAAAGTGTCCCTTGTGCTAAGGATCATTGTCACTTGGCTGCAATGCTCATTTATGTTGCTCCACATTATTATAATTCTCCTTATCAACAGAACTAGTGAAGAGAGGATATGCCCTTGTCTAATGTTGTGTATACGAAATGAGGGGATGGGAAAAAGCGAGCATATTACCTGAAGTTTAGATCAACCCACTCAAATCCATGCTTATTAGCTTCATCCAAATGACGGAGGTTGCTGCACACACATGTTATAATAGTCAGCTTCTATTTTTGCCATGGGTTGACTAACAAAAATGATTGGTTACATGAGCACAAAGCAACTTGGTTCAAGACATCAAGTCATAAATGGAAAAGCAGTTTTATGCCTTTACTCACACGCAATGTGACACACATGACACACCAAACAAATTGACTTAATCTCAACCTATAAATGTCATTCTATTTTCATTCGTGCATCCATCACCGACATTTCTACTCAATCACACAAATTTCCCAATATCAGTTACCAGATACATGCAGCTCAGTCAACAGAAATAGTATGTTGTAGTTCTCAAATCAAATCATACACATGCACTTCAGATCAGTTATAAGGATCAGTGTACATGGTGCAATAATACACACAAATGAGCAGCAACACAAGTAAAAGTGTCTGAATTCAAGGTAGACAAATACAACATAAGTAAATGATAGCAAATACACTACCGCACTATAATACTGGGGATAATACCCAATTTAAGCACAATAGCAGCATGAATTCTAGGTAGACAAGCACATGCAACTATCTATCATTCATATTTTTGAACTAAGGCATGGAAATTCAAATTAAACCCAATTTAAACCCAATTCGAATTCAAATTAAACCCAAATTAAACCCAATTCATATTTAAATTTAACCGTGATCTAGTACTAACCTCCAGGAACAACAAGAAGGATGGACAGCGGCGGACTGAGGATTCGCCAGTCAGCCGAAGGCAGCGCGAGCTGACGATAACTCATGGAGTGCGGTGGATGGCTTATTGACAAAGGAAGTCGGTCGAGTACCAAAACCCTAATTTGGGTATTCGGTGGTCGCCACTGCAAAATAAAAAGAAGGATTATTCGGCCGAAAGTTTTGATGTGGCAAAACTCGATTGTTCCTGTGTGGAGGTACGAGGGCAAAAATTTGATACGAATTTGATACGGTCCAAACCCGTATCAAATGAACTGATCTGAGACTTCGTTGATGGACGGTCAGATTAAGGATGTTTGGGGTGATGCAAATCGCAAAATGTAGTTTGATACGGATTTGAGCACTATCAAATTTGATACGGCTTATAGCCCAATTTTATCTCCGCATCCCTGTGTGCCAAATTCGCTGATATGGTGTAGTGTTATAAACCCTTAGGGTGTTTTTTGGCACCGTCTGATAAGTATTGTATATGGTCGTTATGTGGATATTCGTTTTGTTAACATAACAGACATCTATATTCATCGTATACAATATTTGTTGGATTTGTCATTGTATTAGACAAATTATGAACACAATAACGAGATTAAATCTTGTAAAGCATTTCATTTTAAATGGTTCTCAAATTTTCGAAAGCACTTCCTTTATGTTTCCTTTGTACACACAATTGTGTACTGTTCAGGAAATTAAAGCAAAGTGCTGCCGAAATATTGTTGAATCGTTTAAATTTAAAAGATTCACCAGCAACACGATTTAATTATGTTATTGTATTTGTAATGGGAGGTAGGATGATCCATCAACAAAGTGTTAATGATCAATTCACAAAACATTCACCAATAAAAATGTTTTAATAATATATCAATGCAAATTTTACCATACTTTTTAATTATCTGCTTAAGATAAATGGATAATTATTTTACTAATTGGAGTTGGTTGTACAAACGAAGGGAAGTTAAGGCTCAATAGGTGAACAATTTATTAATGGTGTTGGCATGTATATTGATTTCTCTTTAAGTAATAACGAAAATGACGAAGAAATCCGCTGTCCATGTAGTAGATGCAAATTGTTAAAGCATTTGATACCACAAACAGTTAAAGTTCATTCGCTTCAATACCATTTTGTGCCGAACTAGTTGGTTTCGGATCGTCATGGAGAATAGTTAGCATCTACTTCTGTACAAGTTGAGGAGGTAGTGAATAATGAAATTGCTACGACGAATCTCGTAGAACATATGGCTGAATATGCTGCATGTTCAATGTTTCTTGTTCCACAATTTACAGATGACGATGTAAATGCTGAAGAAAAACCAAATATTGAAGCCAAAAATATATATCATTTATTAGATGCTACGGAAAAAACCTCCAGGGGAGGCTGTACAAGCGGAACCCAATTACCAATAACTACTGAATATTTTGCGTTGAAATCTAAATTCATCCTCACAGAAGCTGGATTTACAGCTATTGTAAAAGCTGCGAAGTGCAATATGCCTCCCAATAATTTAATGTGTGAAAACCATTATGAAGTAATAAAAATGATGTCAGTTTTTGATTTACCGTATGAAAAAAATAGATACATGTCTAAACGATTGCATGCTATTTTAAAAGGAAGATATCAACCTTATGAATTGTAAAATATGCAATCAGGAAAGATACAAATCAAGAAATAAAAAAAGGAAAGGAAGTCTCGCACAAATGTAGCATTATTTGCCTATTACTCCTAAACTTCAAAGGTTATATGTATCTTCTGTAACAACGCAACATATGAGATAACATAGTGTGAGAATACAGGAAGAATGTACGTTAACAAACCCAACTGATGGGGAAGCATGGAAGCATTTTGATTAGAAATATCCCGATTTTGCATTCGAGAGTCGTAGTATTAGACTTGGTTTATGTACGGGTGGATTTTCACCATTTTCTCAATTTGGTGCTAAATATTCGTCCTGACTTATAATTGTCACAAATTATAATTTACCTCCGTAGATGTGTATGAAAACTCCTTATATATTTCTCATAGTTGTCGTCCCTGATCTTGATGATCTGGCACAAGGAATCAATGTTTATTTACAACCTTTGATTAGAGAATTTAAAAAGTTGTGCTATGAAAAAGAAAAAACATATGATATTTCATAAAAGGGAACTCTCTCATGTATGCTTCATTATTGTGGACAATCAGTGAGTTTCCTGCATATGCAATGCTTTCAGATTGAAGTGCGGCTGGTCGTCTAGCTTGTCCTTACTACATGGAAGAAACATGAGCATTTTCTTTACCTCATGGAAACAAAATTTCGTGGTTTGACTATCATGTATGTTTTCTTCATATTAAGCATCCTTTTAGAAGAGATAAGAATTTTTTTTACAACTAATAGGCATGCAACTTTGAGACCACCGCGGTTTTGTCAAGTGAAGATATTTATGAACTTGTAAAGTATTATCCAAAGATACATGGAACCGGATAACAAACTAAAATTCAAGGTCAATCATTGATTCATAATAGGTGCAAACAAAGCATATTTTGGGAGTTGTCTTATTGGAAAAATCTCCTGATTCGTCATAATATTAACATGATGCATAATGAGAAAAACGTGTTTAAAAATATGTTTAATACAATTTTGAATGTCAAGGGGAAGACAAAAGATGATTTGAAATCAAGACGTGATATCGAAGTAATATGTAATCGTCCCGAGCTTAATATAAATCCAAATGGCACAAACAACCAAAAGCGTACAATAAGTTAGACAATAATCAAGTTAAAACACTTTTAAAATGGGTAGTAGAATTAAAATTTCCGTATGGTATATCTTCTAATCTTCGTAGATATCTCGACTATAAGAACAATAAACCTAATGGGATGAAAAGCCATGATTGTCATGTTATGATGGAAAATTTGTTGCCTGTCGCTTTCAAAGAATTGTTGCACGTAAAAGTTTGGACTATTGTAACAGAACTTAGTCTGTTTTATAAAGAGATTTGTTCTACTACATGAAAAATTGATCGTCTACATACCCTTGAGGAAGAAATCTCTATATTACTTTGCAAACTGGAAAAATATTTCCTCCAGTTTTTTTCAATGTTATGGAGCATTTACCTATTTATCTTCCAATAGAAACACATATTCAATGTTATGGAGCATTTACCTATCCAGTTTTTTTCAATGTTTTTTTTTAATAATTCTTAATAGGTTTTTAAATCATCTAAAGAAAAAAGTGAGACAGACAGCTCGAGTTGAAGGTTCGATTTGCAAATCAAACATCGAAGAAGAAGCTTCATTTTTTCTCTCATTATTTTAGTGACCACGTAAATATATCATTTGAAAGTACTACATGTAATGATGAAGGCATTAATCAAGATGATTGTCAAGTTACTTTATCTATTTTTTAAAAATATAGTCGACCTTTTGGTATATGTGTGGAAGTATGGCTGGATGACAGAGATTATTATGCAGCACACATGTATATTCTTTTCAACTGCTCTGAAGTTGCACCGTTTGTTAGGTAATAAACTTATATTCTCCATAATACATTTATGTCATCCATACATTTGTATGTATAAATATGCACATGTATATATTAATCATAATGTGTAACATTTGTTCTATAATTGTAGCATTCGTGAATCACAATATCCAAACGGCGATATCAGCAAAGAATTCGCTAGTTGGTTTTCCAGTTACATTTCGATACAACAAATTGTGTTGTATACGAAGGATTGAAGCATTTAACCATGGAAGCATAAAAGGAAAGTCAAGATATATCCAATATTCTTTGTCAATGGATTTAAATTTAATACCAAAGAATACGATGCTGAAAAATTAACCAACAATACCGGTGTATTGTTAATGGTAGTGATGTTCCAAATGACCATATAAATGATTTTTATGGCGTGCTAAACCAGATTTTGCAATTGACATATTTCACATGACTTGCAGGAGAAGTATTTATGTTTTAATGCAACTGGTTCAGCAACGTTCTAGGTTATGGAATAAACGTGCACCCAAAGTATAATCTATAGAAATAAAACATACATTGCGTTATTATAAGTACGATCTTTTTGTACTTGCTAAACAAACTCTTCAAGTTTATTACGCTCCTTATCCATCTCTAAGAAGAGACAAATTGATTGATCGGTTGTTTTTAGAACAAAGGAAAAATTTACTTTTGATGGACGGAATATTCACGATGTATAAGCTTATCAAGCAGATGTCGAGGAAAATAGAGGAATAGTAATAACTGACGATCAAACAGATTTTGGAACTCTAAATGATGAATCAAATGCATTCATTGAAGCATTTGAGACTACAGAGGAACAAAATATAGAGGATGCAATAGAGTCAGAATCCGAAAGTGAGGAGGACTGATCAATAATCCTCGTTTTAAGAAGATAATTTTTTTAACGTTATGTTGTTTTCATTAAAATGATATGTTATACTAATATGATAATGTTTGTTTTACATGCAGTATCGCATAGTCTTATGATGTTATGCCATAATGTTCGTTTTACATAGTCCTTTTTATTTTATGTTATAATGTTTGTCTGTTACAGGTACTACAGATATGACATCACATAGACATATACTTCACATTCTAGGTCTCCTTCATCTTCTCATCCTCCAGAAGGTGGTGATGGCGGCGGTCCATCACAGGAGCTATCACATCCTACGGTGTGGCTTCAACCAAAAGGCAATGGAGGGTAAGTATTATGTTTCAAATATAAATTAGATTTATGTACAATATATTATAAACAAATGTATATATATAATAGTCAAATTCTTGTTAAATCAAGACACACACTTGAATCGATAAATGAAGTACTGCAATCAGTAGTAGCAGATCGAAACGAAAACCTAAAACCGCAGTCAAAATACCCTTATAAATCAACTTAGCCATTGATAAATATTACCCTAAACCTACTTTGATGTCGATCTATGTAACAACCCGCATATTTAACGATAATATATTTAAATATAGTGTCGTTAATCGTATGTGTATCTAAAAGGCCACATTTTGCATATGGATGAATTTGGACTCGAAACCACTTCTATTGAGTCTAGATCATCGTTTACAACCTTTTTGACTATAAACATCGATATATTCTGTGTTTGGGAATTTTGGGACTTCGAGTGGGGCTTGGGTTAGCTAAACTAGCCAGTTTGGCTCACTTTAAAACCTCCCCATTCTTTCCAACAGCCAACCTTCTCCTTCCATTCACTCTTTTCTTCCAAATGAAAACAAAAATGGGGATGGAAGGTGGAAATAAAAACTCTGAGCTAGAGTTTTCAATTTAGAGCTCAATTCAAGTGCTAATCCAGTTAAGAGGCTCACGTAAGCTCTCTACACTCCTTCTCTATCTCTCTATCATGTAATTTTCGGATTTTTATGATTAACATCCATGCGTTTGCATGTGTGTTTTTATGGTGATTAGAGAGGAGCAATTGAAGAAAGAAAACTTCTTTGCTTGAGTTTGTGCTTGTTCTCCTCCGATTCAAGCTAAAGGTGAGTTCTTTTAGAACTCACATTTATGCCTCAAGCTCTAAGCTTGTATAATGTGCTTATGGCACATTTGTGTTGCATATGCAGTGCACAATTTTGTTTGAATTGGGTAAACATTCTATTTCATGAGTTGAATTCGATTATATGAATCAGAGTACAAATCTTTGTGGGGTGTTTGATTTTCGTGCTATGGGACGTTTCAGCGAACCATTGGGGTCTCATTGTTGTTTTGGTAAAGTCCTTAGCTTCCACCGATCGTCGAGACCCCTCAGAATTAACTTGGCCATAAGGCCAAGCTTTGTGCTGCTCCAGGTAGCAGCGACCAGTCGACTGGTCAAAAATAACCAGTCGACTGGTGCTATTAAATTTACTGTCCGCGGGTAAAATGACCAGTCGACTGGTCAAAAACCCACCAATCGACTGGTCCTACTGTTTTTCTACAGTAGACCAGTGGAAACCACGGTCTACTGTATAGGGCCATTTGAGCTCATTCCAGGCTGAGTTTCGGCCCATTTAGACCTTCTTTGTGACTTTTCAATTTCCCTACAAGACAGATTTCTGCAGCTCGATTTCTATGGACTTTCAATTGATTCGTGGTGAACGAATTTATAATCAATAGTCATGAGATTTAATTTATGTTATTAAAACATGAATTCTTTGTTCGATCGTCATTTCGATCGCTATTTCACGAGATTTGCCACTTTCGAAACTATATAAAAGGGTTTCTAAATTATTAGTAGATACCAAATCTTTTACGAAATAGTTTCTAATTCTACTTCATTATATGAGGTTATTTTCCAAATTATTTTACTATCTACTAGTATATGATTTCATAAACCTTTTTCTCGTTCGTATGAGAAATCTAATTAAACGCCTTAGTAAAAACAAGGACTATGACCCCTTGTGTTTGCTTTGACGGATAATTCTTAGACTCGTCCGATTGAACACCGTGGCAACGATAGTTTCGTATTTTAGTGGAATATACTACTTGTTTGTAAATATTCGGGTAGAGCAAGTGGTTATGGGACATGAGCTTAACTCTTTATTTATTAGCTTGGCGTAGTTACACTATATTTGATCTTTGGATCAATCCGACCTTCGGGTCACTTTGATGATCTTCTGATCATCCTGAGGAACTTCGGTTCCATCTTATCGTAGGAACTTTGATTCTGGTGGATCTTCGGATCATTCCAACCTTCAGGTCATCCTGATGTTCTTCGGATCATCTTGAGGAACTTCGGTCCATTTTTTTATGTCGATGTTCCTCAGATCATTTTCGAGGAACTTCGGTTCATTCCCTTATATCGATGATCTTCGGACCATCTTGGCGTGGTCGCGACCCGCGGTTTTCAGACCATCGTAGGAGCTTCAGCTCAACACTATGGCTTATGCCTTGAGATCGCATCTCACCTTCGATACTGAGTTGGTTGAGTCTTCGGACACCCATATTTACTTGGTTGAGTCTTCGGACTCCCATATCGATTTTGATGAGCCTTCGGACTCCCACCTTGACTTAGGTCTTCCCCTTCTTTAGAGTCTTCGAGATTTCTAATTTATAGATTTCTTCGATCTTATTTTTATTGACATATGTGCTATCAGTTTCGTACTGATATTAATTTATCAATCTTATTTTATTGACATATGTGTTGTCAATCTCGTATTGATATTAATTTATCAATCTTTGTTTCTTTGTTATTGAGATATCCTTATACAGTGTTGAGATTTCTTTGGCATATTTTCTAGACATATCGAGTCTTCACATTTTACATGTAAGCATTGTTATTATTTTTATATACGTCATTTTCTACGTATATCTCCATTTCTATCTCAGTTTATTCTAATGAGTACAGCTAGACTGATCCATTTATTGTTTATTCTTATAAATAATACTTGGGTCAGACTGAGTATTAAAGGTGCCTCTCCTTGTCTGTAGCATGGGCTAGTCTTCCTTGTGGTTAATCGCACTAGTTTTAGTAGTTTTATCTTTCATGTATTGAGATTGAGACTCTTATATGTACATATTCTTTTGTGTTGTACATGTATCTATTATTTTATGATATAATGGATCTTGCATGACCACTTATATTATGACCAACGCTTCTGTAGTATTATTCATATCTATTTCCGCCTTAGTGGTGTGAATATTTGTGTCTGACTCTAATTTTATTATTACGTATTTTATATTGCTTTCTAAATTATATAGCCACTGTGTAGTAGATTTTAAATTGATTTAGATGTGTCGGGTTTCCTCATGAGATTCAAAAAGTTAGACCACCTTATCCGACATATTTAACACTCATTCAAAGCTAATATACAAATGGTCGCTCCTCAACAACCTTATTCCTTGGGTTAGTTGGCACCATTGCTTGCAATGGCCTTGGCTAACGCGAGCATAGAGGTGGGGCGTTACACTTGGTACCAGAGCCGAGTCCGGAACAATATAAGATATTATGGCGAGGATCATTGTCCTAAGTTTCTTAGGAAATCATGTTTTGGATTTTATTCGAATCTTAGGACCCATCATATCCTATCTTATATCTTGATCCTTTGTTTGACCAATCAACTTTATTTAAATCTAACCTTTTTCCTCTTCCACTTTTAGAGGAGATGGTTAGGACTTCTCGTCGCGGTGTTGGCTCTTCAGGCAATCCCCCGCAAGAAGGAGCCTTCATGTCCTTTCAACAACTCTTGGATCTTTTGACTAATGCTCATGCTACTGGAGATGCTACCGTGCCTACCCATCCTAGACCCGGGTTCGCACGATTATGTGGTGATTTTACCAAGCTTGGTGGAAAGCCATTTAAAGGCTCTAGAGATTTTATTGAGGTCCAATCATGGTTGAGGACATGTGACCGCATCTTTTCCCGCATGGATCTTTTAGACTTGCATCGGGTTCAAATCGCTTCTAGTATGCTCGAAGATCGAGCTCTCGATTGGTAAGAGCTTATGACTTCTGAAATTCAAGAAGCGGAGCTAACTTGGAAACAATTTCGAGAAAAGTTTGAAGCCAAGTTCGTGCCCAAGAGTGGGAAAGTGGCATTAGCCCGACGTTTTATAGACCTTGTTCAGGGCGACTCCTCTTTGGCCGAGTATGTCGCATCTTTCGACTCTCTATCCAAATATGGGCTTGAGTACATTGATACTGCAAAGAAGAAGAAGAAGTTTGTTCATGGACTCAACAAGAATCTTAGAAAGTCTTTGCTTCTTAAATTGGTCGAGCCATTTGATGAGCTAGTCGATCTCGCTCTTCAACTCGAGGAAGTGGATCAAGAGAGCGACGATTCCCACTGTAAGAGCCCTAAGAAGAAGCAAGCAACTACGACGTCAAGGACTCCTGCTCATGGTCATGGTGGATGCCACAATTGCGGGGTTGTTGGCCATTATGCAAATGATTGTCAAGCGCCTCTTTTCCGCCGTTATTGCAATCGACAAGGTCGCTGACACCTCTCAAAAGCAATTTGACCATAACGAAAAAAACACTCCGTGTGATGATTTATAGTGGATTTTGCAATTTGTTTGTAAATACCTGAGTTAAGTCAGTGGTTATGGGACATTTGGATAAACTCGCCTATTTACTAACTTAATATAAAATTTCGCTTTTCTTGTTGATTGTTTATGTTCATTTTTCTATTTATGGAATTTGTATGCTCTCACTTATTGTTGTTCGAGCATCTTTCCATATTTAGATTTTTCTAGATCTCTTTGTGTGATTTCTAGAATTTGAGTGATTCGAGTTTTCATTTGAAAAATTATCTTGAATCCTCTTTTGAAAAATGATAAACTATATTTTCTTATCTATTTTAGCTCTTGTTTCTGGATTTCGAATTAGTTATTTCCAGAATCTCGTGAATATGGGTTAATAATTATTCCAGATTTTTTTGTTAACTTCATTAAACCAAGTTTTTGAGATCATAACCCGACTGGTTTGACCTCATTCTTCTTGGTAACATCCTTGTGAATTTGAAAACCAAAAGTTTTCGAATTTTCTGAAATTCTTCCAACTTCTACTACTTTATCATGTTTACATGATTTTGAAATTGTTCGTGAAATATTAGAGGACGTGCTAGTATTTCAAATTTGAGATTTTTGGGGTTAATGGAACTTAAAAGTTCCAATTTATTTGTTTCGAAATATTAGAGAACGTGCTAATATTTCCAATTTAGGGTATATAACCCGGATTTTATTTCATGATCTTGTTTCCCCAACGGAATCGCTTATCCTTGTGAGTGGGATATATATGACCACTATATATGTCCTATTCAATGTAAGAAAATTTCGTAAGCTAGAATACTTTTAAGAAATTTTATAAGGGATAAAATTTTCTAGCTAAAACGTGATATGGAATGTTCGACGATTTTGGATAGCCGATATTTCCAACTTTTTAATTTGACAGATTAATTAGTCTGTGTTGAAAACGTAAGAGTATGGGTTTATAATTTATAAACTTATTGAACGATAAACAAATTAATGAAATTTAATTAAAATGAGCTTATCATGTAGCGGTAGTTCATAACTTTCGATTTGAACTTCAAATGAGTGTATAGAATCCAATACAAGTCGGAATTCTTTGAAACAAGAATTAACCCAATCTAATGGATTATTGTTTTCTAATGAAAGAAAGTGATTTGAATTTCATCTCGAAAATTTTGAGATATGTCTAAACCAAATTTTCAGAAAAATCGCGGTAGGGTTATTCGCGATTAAAATTTAAATAATTATTTAAATTGAGGATTAGAACATTTAGAATATAAGTAAGGAAAATCCTAATTTTCTTGAAATCACTTATGTGAAAAATGAGTTAGTAGCCAGTATATGCTCGTGAATTTTATTTGAGCATTATACGTGTATAAACATAAGTTACATAGTGATTTATAGCCCAAAGTTTAAAATTTGGGTAATGATTCATAAGTAAAAATCTTGGTTAATGCTTGGTTGTTACTATATGTGTTTTCCCTTAAGTAATTGTGAGGACACAATTTCTTTAAGGGGGAAGTTTGTAACAACCCGCATATTTAATGATAATATATTTAAATATAGCATCGTTAATCATATGTGTATCCAAAAGATCACATTTTGCATATGGATGAATTTGGACTCGAAACCACTTCTATTGAGTCTGGATCATCGTTTACAATTTTTTTGACTATAAACATCGATATATACTGTGTTTGCGAATTTTGGAACTTCGATTGGGGCTTGGGTTAGCTAAACTAGCCACTTTGGCTCACTTTAAACCCTCCCCAATCTTTTCAACAGCCAACCCTCTCCTCCCATTCAAACTTTTCTTCCAAATGAAAACAAAAATGGGGATGGAAGGTGGAAATTAATACTCTAAGAGCTAGGGTTTTCAATATAGAGCTCAATTCAAGTGCTAATCCGATTTAGAGGCTCACGTAAGCTCTCTACACTACTCTACCTCTCTATCATGTAATTTTCGGATTTTTGTGATGTTCTAACATCCATGCGTTTGCATTTGTGTTTGTATGGTGATTGGAGAGGAACAATTGAAGAAAGAAAACTTATTTGCTTGAGTTTGTGCTTGTTCTCCTATGATTCATGCCAAAGGTAAGGTCTTTTAGAACTCACATCCATGCCTCAAGCTCTATGCTTGTATTGTGTGCTTATGGCACATTTGTGTTGCATATGTAGTGCGCAATTTGGTTTGAATTGAGTAAACATTCTATTTCATGAGTTTTGAATTCGATTATATGAATTAAAGTACAAATCTTTGTGGGTGTTTGATTTTCGTGTTATGGAATGTTTCAGCGAACCATTGAGGTCTCATTATTGTTTTGGTAAAGTCCTTAGCTTATAGCGATCGTCGAAACCCCTTGGAATTGACTTGGCCATAAGGCCAAGCTTTGTACTGCTCCAGGTAGCAGCGACCAGTCGACTGGTACTATTAAATTTACTGTCCGCAGGTAAAATGACCAGTCGACTGGTCAAAAACCCACCAGTCGACTGGTCCTGCTATTTTTCTACAGTAGACCAGTGAAAACCACGGCCTACTGTATATGGCCATTTGAGCTCATTCCCCTTCGAGTTACGGCCCATTTCGACCTTCTTTATGACTTTTCAGTTTCCCTGCAACACAGATTTCTGCAGCTCGATTTCTATGGACTTTCAATTGATTTGTGTTGAACGAATTTATAATCGATAGTCATGAGATTTAATTTACGTTATTAATACATGAATTCTTTGTTCGATCGTCATTTCGATCGCTATTTCACGAGATATGCCACTTTTGTCAAAAGGGTTTCTAAATTATTAGTAGATACCAAATCTTTTACTAAATGGTTTTTAATTCTACTTCATTATATGAGGTTATTTTCCAAATTGTTTTACTATCTACTAGTATATGATTTCATAAACCTTTTTCTCGTTCGTATAAGAAATCTAATTAAACGCCTTAGTAAAAACAAGGACTATGACCCCTTGTGTTTGCTTTGACAGTTAATTCTTAGACTCGTCTGATTGAACACCGTGGCAATGATCGTTTCGTATTTTAGTGGAATACACTACTTGTTCTTAAATATTCGAGTAGAGCAAGTGGTTATGGGACATGATCTTAACTCTTATATTTACTTTCTTGGCGTAATTACACTATATTTGATCTTCGGATCAACCCGACCTTTGGGTCACTTTGATGATCTTCTGATCATCCTGAGGAACTTCGGTTCCATGTTATCGTAGGAACTTCGGTTCCGGTGGATCTTCGGATCATTCCGACCTTGATGTTCTTCAGATCATCTTGAGGAACTTCGGTCCATTTGTTTATGTCGATGATATTCGGATCATTTTCGAGGAACTTCGATTCATTCCCTTATATCGATGATCTTCAGACCATCTTGGCATGGTCTCGACCCGCGGTCTTTGGACCATTATAGGAGTTCGGCTCAACACTATGGCTTATGCCTTAAGATCGTGTCTCACCTTCGATATTGAGTTGGTTGAGTCTTCGGACTCCCATATTTACTTGGTTGAGTCTTTGGACTCGCATATTGATTTTGATGAGCCTTCGGACTCCCACCTTGAATTAGGTCTTCCCCTTCTTTGGGATCTTCGATATTTATAATTTATAGATTTCTTCGATCTTAATTTTATTGACATATGTGCTATCAATTTTGTATTGATATTAATTTATCAATATTATTTTATTAACATATGTGTTGTCAATCTCGTATTGATATTAATTTATCAGTCTTAGTTTCTTTGTTATTGAGATATCCTTATATAGTGTTGAGATTTCTTTGGCATATTTTCTATACATATCAAGTCTTCACATTTTACATGTGAGCCTTGTTATTATTTTTATATATGTCATTTTCTACTTATATCTCCATTTCTACCTCAGTTTATTATGATGAGTACAGCTAGACTGATCCGTTTATTGTTTATTCTTATAAATAATACTCGGGTCAGACCGAGTATTACAGGTGCCTCTTCTTGTCTGTAGCATGGGCTAGTCTTCCTTGTGGTTAACCGCACTAGTTTTATCTTTCATGTATTGAGATTGTGACTTATGTGTACATATTCTTTTGTGTTGCAATGTATCTATTATTTTATGATATAGTGGATCTTGCATGACCACTTATATTACGATCACCACTTCTGTAGTATTATTCATATCTATTTTCGCCTTAGTGATGTGAATATTTGTGTCGGACTCTAATTTATTTGTTATGTATTTTATATTGCTTTCTGAATTATATATAGCCACTGTGTAGTAGATTTGAAATTGATTTAGATGTGTTGGGTTTCCTCATGATATTCAAAAAATTAGACCACATTATCTGACATATTTAACACTCGTTCAAAGCTAATATACAGATGGTCGCTTCTCAACAGCCTTATTCTTCGGGTTAGTTGACTCCATTGCTGCAATAGCCTTGGCTAACGCGAGGATAGAGGTGGGGCGTTACAATCTTGTTCGACCAATTGGAAAGAACGGTTGAAGAAATTTGGAACTGAAGCTAGTTTAGTTGCGCCAGATAATGTCGAAACCCATATCCACATTGGCTTGATCTACCATAATCAAACAAACCTAACAAAAATGGGACTGGGAAGATTGATTGGATGTAAAGAGATTTAGATCGGCAATGTAGGAAGTGGTTGAGGGATTAGATCTTGCTTTTACTTATGGAAATAAAAATGAAATAAAAAATGGATTATCAATGAAAATGGAATTTGTTGAAGGTTTACTACAAATCGCAAAGCAATTTGTTATCATTTGAGGAAACCAATCAAAAGTAACATATGAGATTAAGGTTAGGGGAAAGCTCACGCATAACGAAACCGAGCGAAGAAAATCACCTGTCGCCATTAACAAGCGTTAACCCCTTAACTAATAACTGGATTATCTGGGTTTTTTTGGTCAATATGCGATTTAGTTATACGTTGAAAGTTAGTGAAGCAGTATTTTGCATTTTTCGTGATTTTCACCCCATTTTGTTCGTGGATTCCAGCACCTTAAGTTACGTTTTTTTACTAATAACCTGGTTCATGTTTCCTATTCTTCTCGAAGGGACTTCTAAAATTACATGGAACGACTGGAATACCTTGGGATTTAGAAATTTGGATGGAGATGAAATGTTCGGATCCATATATCATTGAGGAGTAGTCTTGCAGATTCATAAGGTTTTAAATGGGATATAGTTGTGCATGATGCATCCTTGTGTTGCTTTTATTTTTAAATGGGTCATTGTTTGTTCATATTCATGTTCAGTCAGAAATTGGTATTGGCAGCTTGGGTCATTTTATATTATCAATGATAAATTTCGTAGATCCTCTTTGAAATCATGTGTATCCTTTTATGGTTTCACAAGGAATCTTGAAGTTTGATCGGTGAATAGCATCCATGAATACCAGCTCTAGTTTTTTACCAGTTGAATCGTGCATGTTCTTTCTTGATAATTAAGTGGTGAAGATAGGTTAATGGATAGTTTTCTTTGCCATCTTTGTTTCATGCTATTGGAATAGTGCATTATTGCAAGAGTACATCAAAATTCAGTTAAAACATGCTACTGAAATTCGATGCTAATTTGGGATTTGATTACACATGGATCTAGTGCATCTTTGTTGCATAGTTTTCCGTTAATGATCATGCACAAGAGGAGCACTTGGCTCAGGTGTGGTGTAGCGAGTTGCACTCTATTGTGGGATGGAGGCCTCATCATGGACCAAACTTTTGTTACTTAGGTTTAAATTTTCTTGTATTTCCTGTTTTTGTTCTAAGTTTGTAGCGGTTAGTATGCTAACCTGACCTTTGTAGTGTTTTTTAGTAGATGATAAAAGAGAACCAATTTTCAAATATATATATATATAATTATCATGAAATATTAAATGTTTTTTCGTTTAGCATAGTGGTTTTGAGTTATTGCCCTCCGCCATAGTCCTGGGGATATCACGACAGGCTTACATGATTTCAATGACGTCATGTTGGCCTAAATGGACGTTAGTACCATATAATGTTAAGGAGACTATGTGGTTGGATTTTTTGGTGTGTTTGATACATCAATTATTACATGAAGTAGTCATGCTCATATTTGATCAATTCATGTTAACGCTATTTCTCAAAATTGCAGATTTCAGTGAATCTCCAGGAAGCTTATATTTTCCTTGTCCGGCACCATTGGAACTATAAAGTAGTAGAAAATTACAGAGAATCATTAAATGGCATAAAAATCAGCTGGAAAATAGCCAAATTGGATTTGCGCTAATGTGTTGGATGATCTTCACACTTGATGAAATAACGAGCAATTTCAGGTAAATTTACTGCATATTTAATTTAAATTGTTTTACTCAATTCATATATAAATTAGAATAAAACTTGTTTTTTATCATAAATTTATGGGCTGAGTTTCAGATAAATTCAGCAAATAGGAGCAAGAACCCCGTTACACATCGTGGTGATTCCAAATCGTTCCAACATCATCGCCAAGATTTGATATACTTTCTAATTACACAGTTAAAGATTTTAAGTTCTAAGCTGTTAAAAGATGGACAACACAACAATATATAATATATATTTACATATATGCATATTTCAGGAGAGACAGCGTGGTGCTCCTATATCGTATTTGGATGTTTTCATGCATACACATGCGATGCGTAGGACTGACGATTCTGGATTAGTTTCCTACTCCTGGGACCATGATAACAAAGAACGTACTACATATGTAAGTATAACATAGTTAGGTTAAAGTTATAATTTAATTAAAATAATGTTATCTAAATTCAATTGTACTTTGCATAATAGGAATGGTTCCAGTAACAACAGGTAAAAATGCGTTAGGACACTGGAAAGGCCGACTTGACTACTAATGAGGAGGATTTTATTTGTGAGGCTGTCATGGATCCACTAACCCATAAGATGCGCTATGGTTTTAGGAACTAAGCGGTAATATAAACTGAAATAAAAAAAAACTAAAATTTACTCGAATTACTATTATGAAACACTGAAAATATGAAATAGTAATTACAGGTTAAGACATCTTAGAAGTCATACCAAAGGGCTCAGAACAAGGAGGAGATTGCACAACTACGAGCCTAGATCGTCGACCTTACTAAGCGTGATCGCCGCCGTGAAGAACAGATGGAGCAGCTTAACCAGGGTTTGTCGGAGTTCATATCCCAATACGGTACGTTTCCTTCATCATCTGGTGGTTCTGGAGGAAGACTTGAGGTTGGTTTGTTTCGTTTTGTTGTTATATATATATACACACACGCATTGAGTGGGTGAGCATTTGCTTGATACATTATGATGGTTTGTATATATTGTTGTTGTGGTGGTGATGATGGTTTAGACTTTATGTTGGATAGCTTATTTTGATTTGATGACGTTGGTTTGCTAGATGTTTGTAAATATTGGTTTACGTTATGTGTATTAAACTTTATGTGTATGATTTGGTTTAATATTACGTTTGGGTATATATGTGAGTGTGATGTATATGCTCGAAATGGAACTGTTTTTATACATATGACATTTTTAGGTGGTTGGAAGTAAGCATTCTAAAATATGAAGAAGAAAAAATACCCAGGTTTCCAACAACTTATAGGTCCACTTATTTCATCGGCAATCAACGACTTCCAACGGCTAATTTCCAACTTCCTTAAATGGTTTTCAATGGCTATCTGGTCGACAATTAAATCCACGTATCCAAACTGAACATTGGAGGCCGTTGGAAACTAGTTTTTGCTAGCATTGGAGGCCATTGGAAACTGTTGAACCGTATACCAATAGCCGCTGGAAACTACTGTTGTTCTTATAGTGTATTGAATGCTTTCTGAGCCTTGTACATATAGCATGCTTAGATGCTTTTAGTTTTCGGTTGATTGGATTCCTTAAGGCCTAAGTTTTTAGACTATAGACTAGTATTATCATTTAAACATTTGTAATGACCCGTATGTTAAAGAATAGATATTTAATTGATCGTTAATTACTCAATTGACGGTTCCAAAAGGGGATTTTCACAAACGATCGAATCAAGACTTAGGATCAATTTTGTTAAGTCTAGATTGTTCATCATGTAATAATAAGTATAAGGATCGTCATATCCCAAGTTCAGAACATTTGGTGGTCATAAAGAACTCGTATACACGAAAATAGTCGTTCCGAGAGCATAGTGTCGGACTGCGATGAAATTTATATTTCGGGAATCGTTGTTGTGAGTTATTGCATGCCGTCAAGTTTCGTAGCAATCGAATGTACTGTTTGGCGATGCGTAAATAAAACGAGTGTCAATTTCTATAAGAAATTAACACTGTAATTCAAGTTTTAAAAGCTAACTTCCATATAAGATCAATTTACGTCTCAAGACTAGTCCCATTGTTTTCAGAAGATGTTTTTACATAGATGACGACAAGAGGCACATGTCGATTGGATTTCACTAGTTTTGGGTCTCATTTGAGAATAAATTAATTAAATATAAAAGATTATCCTAGATGATAACGTGTGATTGGCCTGGTACTATTCACTCTTCTCCTCCATCGTTACTATTTCATAAGAAAATGGTCGCTCCTTATAAAAACTTTCAAAAATTCTATCTCATGATCTACTCAACTAAAAATCGTGGCTTATGGTTCGTTGAAATCATGGAAAGGAGATATATCTCCTCCATTAACCTTGGTGAGATTGGTGATAAAAAAAAATTCCCTCCTCTCTAGCTAGGGTTAGGTTTTCCGTGGGATAAGATCATCGGAGAGGTGAATGGAGGACAAAATCGGATAAGGCAACTATAGGGGCACATGTGGAGGTGATTTTGGAGGGTCCAACAACCATTGGAAATTCGCGTTCATTGGCAACAACATACATATTTTTGGAGCAAGCCAAAGTCGTAATTTGCTAGGAGCATTGGCGTTTAAGGTTTTGAATATAGGCGTGTTCCTTTTCCACTAAGGATCGCAACGGAACTTTCAGATTTGAATTTCATGAATATTTGTGGCGTATCGTCTTCTAAGATGCATGCATATGATGGGTTAAGACACAGTGACACACAGCTGGAGTAGTGTTGGACTAGGGAAGAAAGGTGTAGTGGCAATTGGGTAATTATACTTAAGTTAGTCCATTTTTAATTTCCAAAATCCGTAAAATTATAACAAGTATAACTTTCTCATACGAGGTGAGAATTGGGCGCCATTTCTTTTTATGGACTCGTATTGACGAGTTCTACATTTTGTAGCTGGTTTGGGCTAACTTGGCTAAGGTGATTGATATTATCTCTCACTGAACTATAGATATTCATATAATGTAAACTTGACGTTTTAAACTGATTTCTAACTATAAAACGTAATATTTAGTATAGTTGAACCTAGTAAATAAAAAATAAAAAATTAGATAGTGATTTAAGTATATTTAACCTGATTTCCACATTTTTACCTTACTGCACACTATTACGAGCTATTTTAACCACATAGTTAGATCTAGGTTATTTGGACACTTATTTCACTCTGATTGATATAGATATGTTCTATTTGATTTATTATTACTATTATGGATGTTCGTATGCTAGTTTAGGAATTTATCTGACTATTGGTTGCACTGTTGAGTTGTTTGCTTAGTTTAGCTTAAAATGCTACTCGAAGTCGATCTAGTATTAGGAAATATTACATTCATTAGAGTTTGGGGTGCTTATCATTCAAATGCACATGTTGTTTTATATTGATTGAATTCACAAGGACGATAGACTCGAGCGAAAGAGATAAATTATCAATGGAGCCTCAGAACGCATGGTTGGACTTGACGATAGAGCATTATTGGAGCTTGGCGACAAATTTCAAGATGGAGAAACACTGGAACTTGGTGGTCGATCTTAGGACGAACGATGGACTTGGCAACAAGCTGGGTTCTGTAACAAATGTCATACGTTTTCCCTGGATGCGTATTTAACTAATTTTGGTTAAATAGGTGATTCGAGTAGCTATTATCGATTATGTTGACGTAAGCTGGTCTTATGACAATCAACACCCAAAGCGCGTAACCCACACACAAATCACAAAGTATTCTCGCAATCTCAATTACAGAATGCAAGAAAATAAATAAACACAGGGAGCACACAACAACTTTATAGCAGTTTGGCTTAATCCAATCCTACGTCCACTTCATAATCTCTATTTATACCGTCGATTACATGTCACAGTTGCTTGAAGTGGAAGAAAGTAGAGAATTAAATGACTTATACACAAAATCCTTGTGTTTCAGTACGGTTCGATCGGCTTGTATGGTTAAGACAACCGACTAGTTTTAGTAAAAATCTCCAAAACCAAAGATCAGAAAAAAGGATCAGCTTTCCATTTCTGGAATGGGCTATTTATAAGAAAAAATCCGGGTCGATCGACGTTCCACATGACGACAATCTGACGTCGGTTCGGCCACGTGTCGTTTAACCTAGAACATCAGTTGTAGGCGGCGGGACCTGATCTCCTGCTATGGAATAGTTCTTCTCGAAAATTGAGGCACGCGTGTATCTCGAAACTTGGATCGAGTGAGATAGAATAGGTTAGAGTTGACCAATAAAGGTTCCTTGAGAACCGTGCTTTATTATGTAGCGCATAGACCAGGTCGATGTAACAGGGGTCGGCCTGTTCGATTGATCGATCGGACCCATGAATCTTTGACCTAAGTTTGGAGGATGCTTTTTCTTGAGGCTTAGTTGGTTCAGGTCGAACCGAATTTGGTCGACCCAAATAAAAGTCAAACCGGAAGTTAGAATGCCATTTTTGTAATCCTAAGAGCTTGCCTTAAAAATCCGGGTTGTGACGACTTTTGCTAAAAAGTTGGTCAGCACTTTGCCCTTTAGAACATATATATCTTGATAATGAGAGATGTGATATGGATAATTCAAGAAATCCATAATCCATAGAAATTCAGTGCATGGTGAAATCTAGAATGCCACGATCACGCCAGATCATATTAAGTAGTAATAGAAAGCCAGAAATCCATGGTCGCGCTCCCTATATTATAAGAAGGCCAGAAAACCGATGATCGCCCAGGATCGTTTTAAGGCCCAAAAAAATCCGAGAGGACCAGGTTCTTGCCGGACCAACTTGATCACGAGTGTAACTCATACCTACAAAGAAGGTAGGTAAACCAATGGGTCAAATCCTGACAACAAAGTTTAACTTTTTCAAGCATAAACCATGCTTGAATGTTAGTTTTAAGCATAAACCATTCTCAGGGTATAATCCATACCATGAGAATGAGTATAAACCATACTCGGGATATAATCCATACCGCGAGAGTGAGTATAAACCATACCCAAGATTTTGGTGGGATATCCTTGCCAAATCCTGACTAGGTAGTGTGATTTTCCTAAGAGTGATCCACACTTTGGAATTTGGTTCGAGTATAATCCATACCGCTTTGGGAGAGAATTATGTTCGTCACATCTTGACGGGTAGAGAGTGTGCCTATGTATCAGCCATACCTAAGGTATAGAGATGAGTATAAGCCATACTCTGATTTAGATTGATAACTATGCCACATCCTGACAAGATACTTACATTCGTCAAACATAATCCATGCTTGAGAAATAGGTTTTGTTAATGCCAGAAATTATTACAAAACCAAAGTAAATCCTGATTGGTTTATGATTGAATTCAGAGCATGCCTTGGGATTAAATCCTAACCCCATACGTGTGTACCTCAACATAGCCATTTATTCGTAGGATAGCTTTATTGCCAAAAACATAGTATGGCCGAGGGGTAAAGCCTAACCTTCGTACATACGCGAGTCGACATAGCCATTTAAAATCATAAAGAAAATGAAATACATCTCTTATTTCCTAAGAAATGCAGTAAATCCATGATGTTCTGATCCAGATCAATTAATGATAATGCTGCGGTTGCTCGGCTCGGGATCATTCCCATTCTGAGGAGCATAGGGACTATTCTGAGGAGCATGAGGGAGTAGTAGTGGCGGTGCGGATGTCACGGATTTCTTAACATATTTAGGTATATCTCCACGTATGACCAGTTCTTCGATGAGATCACATAAGTGTCTGCAGTCATTGGTACCATGACCTACTATATCATGAAACATGCAGTGCTTTTCAGACTCGTGCTCCTTTTGAGTTAGCTCCCTTATGGGAGGCTTAAGAAAAGGAAGAGTTCACCGCACGTCGAGGTGTATATCTAGCAGTGAGGAATTTAGCTCAGTATATTTGATGTATTTGGGTTCTCTCTGGAACTGCATATTCCTATCACTTTTCTCCATGGTATTTCCCTTTCCTTTATTCTTAACAGTAGAAGATGGGCCTCCATCCTTTACAAAAAGTACATCAAGACTATCTATCTCGATATTAGCATCCTCTTGCAGGAGGAACCTATCCGCCTCAGAGTAAAAATCACCAATGTCTTTGAGGGATCCCTTTGAAGGGAGAGTTTGAATTTTGTTGTAACGACCCGACTTTTCGATGACCTCGGAAATCGTGTCATTAATAAAGAATAAGAAATAGATAGAAATAGAACTAAGAAAATACATCAGAATCTCACAGCGGAATTTAAACAAAACCTAATGGCAGATAATATTATACATCAAAGTCATAATACATCTGGACACATGTCATCATATCTAGCACATACTTCTTAATTATACAATGATATAATAATCCAGCTTGACAACTTCATAATTTTACATGGATATAGTAGACTAGTTGTACACTTCATAATTATACATAGACATTATTTAGACCAGCTTGCAGAACCATGCCATCCAGCTTATTCCAAAAGTTTAAGTCAAACATGGATCACTTGTCTACTCATAACAAGTGTTATGAGTACCCAAGTGTTTAGGTGAAAACACAGAAAATAAACTCTGGGTCAGTCAGGGGATTGGTGTTAGTAAACTCTAATTAAATGAATTAAATTTAAGAAAAAATCCTTGTTGAAAGAAAGAATAATCGTAATACCAATCCATACATAAATACGGATGGTTTTTACCTTACGATAACTCAAAACACCTTTAAAACAATAATATACTGATATTATGATAGTTTCTAGGGTTTTCAAAAATAAATTAGAGTCTAGCGGAACGCTTGCATCTCACGCTCCATATATATATATATATATATATATATATATATATATATATATATATATATATATATAAAAACGCGAGCGCTTATTGGATAATGGTTTTCCAACAATGGAAAGGTATGGGACCACCTTCCGACAATATATCTCCGGAAATGAATACATTGGGGTTTAACAAGAACATCTTGCAACCCGGCTAAACATGACCGACCCCTCACTATACTTGAGAGTACCAAATATATCATCACTACAGTTAGGGGCCAGCCAACTGAACCGATAGCATATAAATAAAGGAACAACCAAAGGCATTTGACTTTTCCAGATCAGGTAATGATATACCCTTTTGATGGGTGCTACCCACATAGCCATGCGACCTACCCGATTTTATACCATTTCCCGGTTGTAGAGGCCTGAGTTTATACTTACCGTCAGAAATACCTGGTTTATTTCACTTTGAATGCCACATCTTCAAAATCCGCCAATCACTAATTGACTTCCCCAAAAATATATTACTTGTATAAAGCTAAGAGAAATGAATTCCTCCACCACTAATAAATACGTTTGAAGAGATCAACGTACGAGATTGGTTAGGCATACTTTGTTAGACATTCGTACATACAAGTTATTCTGGGATTGAACAAACCGAAGACACTATTTTGTAAAACCATCTTAGGCAATTTCTACCCAGGATTTACAGTTTATCTCTTGCATAATTCCGTCTCTACTGTCTTGAATAATTCTTTAACACGTAAAAATCGGACCGAAGTGGAATATATATCCCGGGCTCTTCGAAACGATTAACGTTAATATCTTTTAGGGCCAAGTGATTCTTAAAGGAGAATATATTATATTTTAATGAATTAAAAATGTTGATTTGGATTGCTTTTGAAATTATATTTTGATTTATAAGTTGTTATCGACAAAAGTTGATTAAAATAAAAGAGCACTTCAATATTTAGCACATTTCAGTTAATTATCGATCGTTATTCACCTTCCAAAAATAACGTCGATTATATTGTACACAATGAATTTAAACAATTATCTATATAATTGTTCGAATAAATTACATTCGTTCGTCGCTTAAAATTTATTAAAAGAATGATTTAAATATCCTTAACATAGATTAATACTTACATACACCACTATCGATGAAGAATTACAACTACAAATCAGTCCCATGGTTTTAATGCTAATCTTATTTTACCCTATTATTTAATATAATTTATTAATTATACAATGTTTAAATTTATATGTTTGTTCTTAATTATCTTAAATAATAAAATAATTAAAGTTATAAGACTTGAAGTTTTTAAAACAAATCATTCATTCTCCTACACGATGCCACTACAATTTCCTATTCATAAATCAACGTCCCTTAAAAAGTGCTGCCATCATCTTCTTTATTATATAAGTATATACATATCCTTCTAATCTTCACACTCCAGGTCCCTTCTTCCTGGCATGCTGCACAACCCTATTTCTACCATTTTTTTTATAAAATGTGCCACGGCCCAAATCATTAAAGCTCACGCCTTAAATGAAATGCTGCCACAAATCTTCTCCAAAATTTACTCCTTCCTTCCATTTATAACTTGCGCGTCACTTTCTTCTTGCCTAGGGAACCTACTCCCATTCATTTCCTTTTAAACTTTGTTTCTTTTTTAATTGGCTTAGCCGAAACTGAAGCCCGTTCCTTCTTTAAATACTGCTGCCACCCTCCTTCTGAAATCTTGCTTCAGGAAAACAGTCTCCCTTTGTACATGTGCAGCGTGCACATACATGCCCAAACCGCCCACCGTCTGTCGAACGCCACCTGCCCCGCAAACGTCTCGCCACCTACCGAGTCCATCGCCCACCTCATATTGGTCTCTAGCGATGTTGAATGCGGAACCATTCTCTAACCTGAAACTGGAAACCGAAAGTCCGCAAACCCAACACCACTTAAATGTTCCCCGCCACCACTATGTTGCTCTGTTCGACGTCAAAATCCAACACCATGATGCCGACACCCACATGGACCCATTCCCACTGGTGCGGTCGAGCTTGACACGCAGTAGGAGGTGCAGTTCGTCTTGAAAGTTTGTGGATCAAAACTGTCCGCAATTAACACTAAATAGATTCATACATGGAAAATGATCGTTTGGAAAATCCGCTTGTATTTTTCTCCAGTACTGTACACCGTCATACCCTTTCCGACCAAAACTCTGGGTCTGCGACTACTCCGTTGATCGAAAAATGGCCATTTCTCTTTTCTGATGAACTGCGGAAATCTCTCAATCTGGTATACTAAAAATTCTGAAATTTCTACATAAATTCACTCCTCGGATATCTGAATACACTCTTATAACTGGAACGCGGAAATATGCTAATCGAATTTATGTGTTTAAGTGTTCTTACTGTTTTTACATAAACATATTGTAATACATGTTATATTATACTTCTGTGGTATTTTCAGAATATACTATGGTGATGAACCATCAAGTTTCATTCAACGTTAATATCTTGTTTCTTTTTGGAAAAACAATATATTGGCTTCCAAGAATGTAGCACGTGTACTCAAGCCTAATGCTTGTTTTATATAAACCAGTTAGCAAGTATATAAATGTAAATGAGCTTCCAGGTTTACAAAACTCCACGTATGGTTTGTTCATAATGACATATATGCATAACAAGGCATGCGCCCTCTTACATTGTCGTTTACAAACAAGCAGTTTAACAAATGAGAACAGAGTGAGTTTCATCTCTGTAACTCAAGATGTAATCTGTGAAAGCTACTAATAGATAAAATCTTACTTAGTTTGCTATCCAACTTAGGATGGCAGTATACCATTTGTTCAGTTCAAAACATAACTAAGATGAGAATGGTCTGGTTGTCATATATGTACTAAGATGTCCAAGTAAAACTTGCAGTTAACATTAACATGAACAGTATAATATTTTTATGTAAAAACAGGGTGAGATTTTACTCATTGTTTGGGGTTGGCTGAGATCTGTCTCAAGTTTGTTTCCGGCAATGCTTCGCAATAACAGGTGGAGAAATTTTGAAGCAAGGCTGCTTATTTAAATGGATGGAAAAATGATAAAATATTTGTTGTGTTGGCTTTCATGAAGAGAAATGGTGTTCAATTTTGGCAGTAAAGTGTTTAATGCGATTGGATATTGGAGAGCCTGAGCTAGTTTGGGTAGCCATGGTCTATGAAAAGGAGGTATGCTATCATTTCTCTGTGCAAAATCCTTCTGTTGAGAATTGTTCATTTGGCCATATATTTAAGACACTTGGCTGTTAAGATAAAAAGAAAGATCTCAAGCCTTTAATCTCTCATATTTGGAATGACAGTTTCCATTAATTTGATTATACTTCCCTGTGTGCGTGGCATGCATTTTTGGACTGCACTCTTTTTCTTTTATTTTGCTGAAGTGGACATTACACCACAAGTCTACCTAAGGTCCAATCCTCCTTATGGGTTATCAGGCTTTCCTATTCTAGTTTTAGATAATATGTGAAAAAGCCCAAATCCTACTACCAGGTTGTAATTTTTTTTACTGATTAACATTTCTAGCTTACCACATACATTCACTCATTTCCCTTAGAACTAAAAATAGGCTTGAAATATGTACTCAAGATGGTACACAAAATTATATTAAAATTTTATTTTCACCAAAATTTTAATTTATCTCATTTATTATTAACATTTTTAGAAAATATCGTCGAGCATAATCAGTTAAAAACCCGGGCCATTACATTTGTTCTGTCTAAAATGCCAGCCGTGGCGGCCATGAGCACCATAGATTGCTCTGGTCGATCTACATATGCCATAGCCGAGTTAAATCTTTCAAGGAAAGAGCGTAGGGTCGCATCGACTGCTACTTAATAGATGTGAGAAACATGACTCTCTTGGACCGAGATATGTGGACCCTGAATTGCTCGATGAAGCGAGTGACCAACATGTTCCAACTGTTGATCGACCCAGATGTTAGCTATCAAAACCGCATGGCATCGATGTCGGTCAAATAAAAAGGAAAGCACTTAGCCATGACATTAACTTATGTCAATAGTACTTCCATATGACGCATATAGAGTATGTGATGTACTGTAGGATTCGGCCTGCCGTTGTATGGCTCTAAAGCTGAAAGTTTGAAGTCAAGCGGGTTGAGAGAGTTCTTGGTTTCCAGCGTAAAAGGGGTGCGATGGACATTATCCACGTCTTGCGGAGAAGTGGCACCTCGAGTGAAGCGTCTAATAATGTTGGCAATTTTATTCCCATCTCCGAGAAGTTGTCTCCAAGAATCCAATTATGCACCGATGGCTTCAACGCAAAGCTCAGCTGATAGTGGAAGCATGCCTTGTGCGCTCAGGGTCGGCCTTCTGCATCCCACGAGTGATGGGTGAAGGTGGTCCCCAGCCTCGGTTGTTGGTTCCAAATTGTCCAAGGTCCTCGGGTCGGCATGCACGTTGGGCCGAACCATATCCATGTTAGTACGATCAAACTAACCTAGAATAGCATTCCCAGTTCTTGGTTCGGCGTTGCCCCCATCCGAGGCGACCTGAGAGCGATTTATGGTAGCGTTTCACTCTGTTGTATTGAAAGCTGATGTGGTATTGCAGTTTTGGAGAGTCGAACGGTTGTTGCTCCCGGCTGTACTAGGATTGACATGCTGGCAAGGTCGAGTTGGATGCTGCATTAGTCTAGTTTGTGGTAAGATGTTGGGTCGAACCGAAGGTTGTACCGAACCAGGATCTGGTCTACCCGGAGGTTGCATCGATCCGAGAATTGGTTGACCCGGAAGTTGAGTCGAACAAGAGGGTGGTAGATCTCCGGACCGATCTGGGGCTTGGATGTCATCGATCCGAAATATAGACGTTGCTCCAGCTTCGCCTATTGCAGGGAGTGGTGCCTGGTTGCTTAGTCCTCCTTCAATCCGAGTGAAGAAATTATTCATCATCTCTTGTTGCTTTTTGAGGATTCATCTTGGTGTGCCATTTATGCTCTGAGTTCGGCTAGAACTCCATCCATCGCATCCCTAGTTAAGTATAAGGTGATTTTTCATGGGAGGAAGCCTCCTGGCTTACCCCTACTGCTGCATTTGTTGCTCCTGATGTGCCAACGGCTTGGGTGTCGGAAGACGTTCCATCCTTCTTCCGTTTTACCATTGTTACTTCAACAAACAACTATCCAAATCCTTTCAAGCTTAGAAATTACTGAAGGTGGTTGTCGTCGCGCAACCCCCTACCTGGCACGCCAAAGTGTTGACATCAAAAGTTGGTCTTATGACAATCGAATCCCAAAGGGCGTAATCCACACACAAATCACAAAGTATTCTCATAATCTCAATCACAGAATGCAAGAGAATAATAAACACTGGGAGCACACAACAACTTTATAGTGATTTCGCTTATTCCAAGCCTATGTCCACTTTATAATCTTTGTTTATACTGTCGATTATAGGTTACAGTTGGCTGAAGTGAAAGAAAGTAGAGAAAGAAATGATTTATACACAAAATCCCTGTGTTTCAGTATAGTTCTATCGACCTGTATGGTTAAGACAACCGAACCGATTATTTTTAGTAAAGATCTCCAAAACCAAAGATCAGAAAAAGGACCCCCTTTCTATTTCTGGAATGGGCTATTTATAGGCAGAAATTTGGGTCGATCGACGTGTCACGTGGCGGCCATCTGACATCGGTTCGGCCATGTGTCGCTCGACCCAGCAAATCAGTTGTAGGCGGCGGGACCTGATCTCCCATTAAGGAATAGTTCTTCTCGAAATTTGAGGCATACATGTATCTCAAAACTTGGAGCAAGTGAGATAGAATAGGTCAAAGCTGACCAATGAAGTTGCCTTGAGAACCGGGCTTTGTCGTGTAGCGCATAGATCAGGTCGGTGTAAGTGGGGTCGCCCTGGGACCTATGAAGCTTTGACCCAAGTTTGTAGATGTAAAAACCCGTAACTTCCCCGTAAAGGAAAGCGTCGGATAGTTCGAGAACAAGCCACAACAGAACGCATATAAAAGAACGTTTCAATGTATATGACAACAATGCATCAGATTACAAGAATATACAGAGTATAAATGAATAAATATTACACAGAAATATCAGAGATTTAAATTACATTTAAATACATAGCAGCGGAAAATAATACAATACACAACTAGAAGAAGATATACGGATACAAAGCTTTCCGGATATTGTTCCAGCTGTAAACCGGGATCCTGTGAATATAAATCTGCAAAACCGAAACTACTAGCTGCCCGTGTCAAAATAAGGGCACCCAGAGTTTAGGTTAAAACAATAAACTCCAGGTCAGTCATGTGACTGGTGTGAGAACTAAAACAGTTATTAATTTTTTTACTTTAAATCATTAGGTAAATCAAGGGACTACGCCGTATAACACGGAACGGGTTTCCTCCCAAGAATACCAGTGCATAAAACAAACAGCGCAATGCTAAATAAAGAAAAATGCAGCTGTTATAAGACCCAGGTCCCATCACACAATGCAACGCAGCCGAGGATAGGGTTTTCCCTTATAACAGCCAAAGAATGCTTGATACGGTTAAAACGAATCGTTTGATACTATTATAAGTGCATAGTGTATAAAACAACTTCAAATCATAAGTATCAATCATAGGCGGCATGAGCGCCCCATCCCACTATGTCGCCATACTAGGCTCTACAAATAAAACCGCAAATGTCACGTATTTGGAAATTGGATTTCCGTCTATGAACCAAGGCAAAAGATAGTCCTCAACCGATTCGTGACTCTCTAGCCCGAGCCACCGGAACAGCCGCAACTGCCCCTTGGATCGTCAGGGCCGGTCCACCGATGTGGATTATAGTGCCTGAACAATACGTTTCCCCGCCCTTTGGGGCGTAAACGAGCCAACTAAATGACTCCATCGGTTCGAGAACGACCGATCAATCCGAGGCGCCTCGCAACAGCAACAACCACATAAGTCAAACTCGCCAGGGCGTGTAAAACCACTGACGCCACTTCTAACTAGAAAGAAACGCATGCTCTCCCTGATGTCCTCTCCCGTTTCTGGTTCACAACCGGGGTGTGAGGCTCGCGAATTCACGTTACACAAAGTTGTGCCACACAGGCTGTGCTTTGATCATCACCACAAGACTTTGCTTTTCAACAGAAGCCTCGATCAATTGCCACTTAGGCATGCCACACAGGCAATTCACTCCATGCGTTTGATATCCATCAATATATAACCCCTGAGCTCGTACGTCTCAGAGAAGGGCGTTAAGCAAGAGAATAAATTCTCCGCCGCCAAACAGATATATATTTAATAGAGATCAATCACACGGACTAAAATCCAATGTCAGACACACAGTCCATTTACAAGTCCGTTCTGGGTCTGAACGAAACCGGAGGCACCTAGTACCCCGCATATCCATCGATCTCCAAGTACGTCTGGACGATCACCAACTGTTTCCATCTTCTTGGGTGTACAGCCCAATCAAGATCATCAGTAATCACCCAAACGACGTGAAGACTTCCGGTCTTCGACCACCGTCTTCATCTTCGACACCACGTCGAATCAGTTATTCAGAATGGGATAAACCCGGTCTTTCTGAATAACTCGCGTATATATTATAAAAGTGTTACACAAACACAACATACGCCTCATTCCAATTCAGAATATTCTTTTATTCAAATATTCCTATACTTTGGGAAAAAGTTCCCATTAATTTTATCCAAGATAAATTCTTTAAATTTATTCTTTAATCTCCTTTGAATATCAATTCAAACTAGTCGGGATTAGCGAACCACACCGAAGTAATCATTTATTTTATTTCCCAATCCCAACCTATTCACCCCATGAAGTAAAACTGGTAGTACTTCATATCTAACACCACAGTGTTATCGGTAAATTCAATTACCATTTCACGTTCAAATCTAATTAAAGATTTAACTATCGCCTGGAGCAAAACTGGTGATACTCCATTCTCGATCATCTCAATCTAATTAAAGATTCATTAAAACTCCACTTAGTTTTAATCTTTAACTGGGTTAAAGAATCCGTGTCATTTAAAACACGGTTCACGATAAACCCAAAGTCACATTCATTAATTATCGGGTTAAAGAACGAGTGTTCTTTAAAACACTGTTCACGATAAACCCAAAAATCAATATCAATTCAATTCCAATTAAATATTATTTAATTGGTACACTTCATTAAATCTAAATAAAAAGATTTAATCATTTCTCAACTGGGTTCAAGAACAGTGTTAGTGAAGACACCATTCACGACAAACCCAAATCACATTTGATATTCAATACAAGGCTCTGAATAGAAAATATATCGGCTTATATTCAATATCAAATTCTACGATTAACAAATGTCGTATCGGAAATAACGATATAAATATATATATCTTTCAAATTTCCATAACAACATCTGTATAATCACGCATTCCAACATCGAAATATTCCGAAGACAATTTCGATTCAAATCCACTCCAATGCAATCATTGGAAATTCTGGTTATTTTCAAAACCATTTCAATTTCAATTTATTTATTTAAAAATAAATAGAATTATAATTCTAGTTCAAAACTAGTTCATTTCGATAAAAAAACGATTTTTATCTTTTCAAATATGGAGTTTTTCATCCCAATTTTTCCCCAAATCATTTCTTATGATTTTACACAAATTATTACTATTTTTAATAATTTTATCAAGGCCCGTACAGTCGATTTCCATCAACGGCCATCGAACTGCACTTACAGCGACCTTTTCCGAATTTGATTTGGACATAATTCCAAATCCAACCGTTAGATTTCAAATTTCTAATATTCGTTAGAAAGCTCTTTTCGATACGAACCCAACGGTTCCGGTTTTAGGAGAATCCGACGGTCGGATCTCCCGTAATGTCCGTTTGAAATAAATGGTCGAAATTCACGAACTGCCGCGGCGCGGCGCGTTCTATTCAGGCCATTATATTATATATATAATATATATAATATATATTTCGTCGATTCCTATTCAAAACGAATTATATAAATAGTTTTAAATTCGTTTCAAAAGCAATTTCAACTTCCATTTCAATTTAAATCAAAATTGAATTCTTCTTTATAAATTCGTTTTAAAATTCACTTCTATTCAATTCAAATTTCAATTCAAATTTCAATTCAATTCGAATTCGTTTTCAATTCAATTCATTTCGAAATCGTTTTCAATTCAATTCATTTCGAAATCGTTTTCAATTCAATTCATTTCGAAATCGTTTTCAATTCAACTCATTTCGAAATCGTTTTCAATTCAATTCATTTCGAAATCGTTTTCAATTCAACTCATTTCGAAATCGTTTTCAATTCAATTCATTTCGAAATCGTTTTTAATTCAACTCATTTCGAAATCGTTTTCAATTCAACTCATTTCGAAATAGTTCGAATTTCAAATCTATTCAATTTCAATTCCAATTCGAATTCATTTACAATCAATTCTTTTCAAAATATCAGATTTTGAAATCACTTTCGATATTCATTATAAAATGAATAAAATCGATATAAATATCGTTCACGTCAAAATGGTGTCAATCTAATCAACACGGCTTCATATATTGATATTTTCAAATATTCCATTTCGAATATCTCTATTTCAAATATTTCTATTTTAAAACTGGAATGAGGCCCAATCAATTTCCATATAATGTTAATTATATGGATTTTCATACATTACACCCATATAATAGCATTGCAAAATAATCAACCATCAACCAAAGTGCACTTCACTGTATAAGCATCAAATATAGATATCTAACGCTTATAACAGCCTGTCAATCCATCGATCGACATATTTAATCAATCAGGATGAGTGAACTTCAAATTTCATCCCAACACCCGTGTGGGGTTTCAAACAATCAAACACAGATTTTATTTGTGCAGTTGGGCGATGTGCGAAATTTATCGTCCCAATCAATGTCTTTCAAATAGGTGTACACAAACAAACCGTCCGGTTTGTAAATGAATATTTTATTTTATTCACATTCACGTTAAAAATTATATTTTTAACGACAAAACATTTTATTTCAACATATGAATTTCTATTCAGTTCATTCTTTAAATAAAATGATATTTTTATTTTTCTAACTTATTTTAGAAAATTCGGCGGCATAACGACACGATACTAGAAACGGGACAAGGCCTAGCCTTATCCCCGGTCTAGTGAAGGCCCACGCCATTCACGCATCAATCAAACCATTCAATTTCACCAAACAATTCAATTCAATCAAATAATCTAACTAAACTATGCAACCAAACAAACAAGTCCATGGTCTGTGGACGATTGTGTCGGGTGCTACTAAGCACCGTCTGCATCCTAGTATATATATATAAATAGAAATGAAATTGAAAGGTGAGAAATTCTCACCGATAGCTATCCAATCATCTCGACTCTTCCTTTAGAGAAATCTTCATCGTTATCGCATCTTCGTTGCCCGTAGTCACTACATATATAAAAATCACACCTTTTTATATTTCGATGTCTTTAAAATAAAAATCACATTTTTGTTTCAACGCTAGATATATAATAAAAATCAGATTTTTATTTCGCTACATATATAAAAATTATATTTTTATATTCTCCATTTTATAAAAAATATATTTCTAATCCGCTACTCATATAAAAATCGAATTTTTATTTCGCTATAACATATATAAAAATCGCATTTTTATTCCTTCTATAATATAAAAATCATATTTTTATTCCTTCTATATTATAAAAATCATATTTTTTTACTTGACTATAAATCTAATCTATTCCTATATAAAGATCTAAATTTTATACAAAAATATAAACTTTTCCTTAATAAAAAACATCATCTTTATCTTAATAAAAATATACTAATTTCATATATGTCAATAAATAAATAAAAATTGAATTTCATATATATAAAAATAAAAATCATAAAGGCTTACAGTAATTGGAGGAAGGAGGGGGAGTTCCACGTCAGGCTTGGGTCTCGGGGGGGAGGGGGGGAGATGGCGGCGGTCTGGTGGTCGGGGGGGGGGGGGTCTCTGGCGTCGGCGGAATAGGGCGAGGGTGGTGGATGCGTCGGGTTAAAGGGGAGAGAGAAGGGAACGAGAGGGGGCAACGGGGGAGGTGAGAGAGGGAGAGGAGGATCAGAGTTGGGGAGGGCGGCCACCGGAGGCGGCGACGGCGATGCAAGCGCGCCTCGGAGGCGCGAGGTCGAGGTCCGCCTTCCTTCTTTTTTTTTTTTTTTGATTTCTGTCGATTGAATTTGGACGGGGGGGGGGGCAAAGGAGATAAGGTTTTTTTTTTATTTAATTATTTTATTTTCACGAAAAAAACAACTTTTATTTTCGACCTCAAAACGAGGCCCACCGCCTGTCGTCCATAGCGTTTTACCCCCATTCCGAACACAATGGGATGTGTATCGTAAGCCGATCCGATTGTTACAATCAGTTTCCTTTGAATTTACATTTAAATCACTATATTGCATTTTAAACGTACATTTCAAATTACCGGGGTCACATACTAACTAGAAAAATTCCAGAAAAATATTTTCTAGCTTCGTATTGACGATACGGTCCTAACAAAACTAGTTTCGTCGAATTCTGGGACCGTTTGAAAAATGGCCAATTTCCAGTCGATTAAAATCAACTGAAACTGGTCAAACACGTTTTCCTTTGCCACGCTCACATATTGATTCGAAAAATTATGAAATTTGGAATCTAGCAATAACTTAACATCACGGACCCAACAAAACTGGTTTCGTCGAAATCCGAGATCATTTGCAAAATTGCTATTTTTAAGGGCCTTAAATATATAAAAATATATATAAATTCCACAGCGACTATTTCTAATTTTAAACTGGACATATCTTATCATTCCTAAGATGAAATCTCAGTTTGTTAACTTCGTTACAAAGATATAGTTGTACAGATTCAAATATTTCTTGTTTCGTTCAATTCCGACTTATATTGAATTCTGTATATTCATTTGAAATTAGAAATCGAATTTTCGAACTACCGCGCCATTTTCAATTCCTTTTATAATTATATATAATTATTATATATTCTAACGACGACGTATATAATATATACGTTCTAATTATATTCAAAATAAATTTCTCGTCGATATTATTTAAAATAATTCATTTTAAATATTCAAAATTCGCTAAAATTGCCAAAATAAAAATTTTAAACTGGCCCAGATTTTCCGGGTTATTACAATCTCCCCCACTTAAAACTTTTCGTCCCCGAAAAGGAACAAAGTCGAAAGTGGTTTGATTAATTAACTCTACGCTCGATCTGGCTTCCATTCTCCAACTCTTTAGTTTCTGAGAATTTTCAAAAATTTCAAAAATTTGGCTAACACTCTAAATTTTCGAAAAATTTTGCCATAACCTTCCCTGTAATGGGAGCATCGGGGAATTTCAAATAGCTTCCGCGGTCCTTCAGATCTCAAAAAGAAAAAGAAAAAGCCAAGCGGCTAGCCAATAGGCTCACAAAATCATCATCACCCAAACAAAACAGGAAATTATGTAGTAAACATGTACCTATTTGTCGGGCAAACAAATTTTATTCTCTGCTCTAGCCTCCTTGCTATGACCTGTTCAATGTAAGTATATGTATATGCAAGCAGATGCGACCAATTTTCAATACAATTCAATATTTGATTCAATTAGGCTAAATGGTTCAAAATTATCAAACAAATAAACAAACAACACAAACATCAATCAATTAGTGGATTAACGTTTCAAATTCATAATTTTGATATATATAAAGGAAATCACGTTTTGATGCCAAATCACAACAATGTATTCTAGCTATATCAGTTTTGGTTCTCACACCAGTCTAATGGAAATATATAGAAAATCACACCTTCGAAACTCGAACATAAATGTTGATGATGCGATCTCTATCTTCAATATCATCTTCGGGCGACTAGAGTGTGATGCTATATCTATCCAATATATTAAAACTTCGAATACACGCGGATCAGACGTATACGCAAAATCTATATATACTGGATTGTCCACATCAATATAAATGAATAATCAAATACGAATAATTGATTTAAATCTTCAAAACAAAATTTGTTTTCACTTTAAAAAATATACTCCTCACACTCGTTCTAGGATACTACTGATCCCATCTCTAACGAGTCATTCTAATTGGATATTACTAATCCAATTATCTGATGAATTCTTTCGTATGGTTCTAATGTGTCTTGTTCTCTAGCTTTGTAAACCAAAGCTCTGATACCACGTGTAAAAACCCGTAACTTCCCCGTAAAGGAAAGCGTCGGATAGTTCGAGAACAAGCCACAACAGAACGCATATAAAAGAACGTTTCAATGTATATGACAACAATGCATCAGATTACAAGAATATACAGAGTATAAATGAATAAATATTACACAGAAATATCAGAGATTTAAATTACATTTAAATACATAGCAGCGGAAAATAATACAATACACAACTAGAAGAAGATATACGGATACATAGCTTTCCGGATATCGTTCCAGCTGTAAACCGGGATCCTGTGAATATAAATCTGCAAAACCGAAACTACTAGCTGCCCGTGTCAAAATAAGGGCACCCAGAGTTTAGGTTAAAACAATAAACTCCAGGTCAGTCATGTGACTGGTGTGAGAACTAAAACAGTTATTAATTTTTTTACTTTAAATCATTAGGTAAATCAAGGGACTACGCCGTATAACACGGAACGGGTTTCCTCCCAAGAATACCAGTGCATAAAACAAACAGCACAATGCTAAATAAAGAAAAATGCAGCTGTTATAAGACCCAGGTCCCATCACACAATGCAACGCAGCCGAGGATAGGGTTTTCCCTTATAACAGCCAAAGAATGCTTGATACGGTTAAAACGAATCGTTTGATACTATTATAAGTGCATAGTGTATAAAACAACTTCAAATCATAAGTATCAATCATAGGCGGCATGAGCGCCCCATCCCACTATGTCGCCATACTAGGCTCTACAAATAAAACCGCAAATGTCACGTATTTGGAAATTGGATTTCCGTCTATGAACCGAGGCAAAAGATAGTCCTCAACCGATTCGTGACTCTCTAGCCCGAGCCACCGGAACAGCCGCAACTGCCCCTTGGATCGTCAGGGTCGGTCCACCGATGTGGATTATAGTGCCTGAACAATACGTTTCCCCGCCCTTTGGGGCGTAAACGAGCCAACTAAATGACTCCATCGGTTCGAGAACGACCGATCAATCCGAGGCGCCTCGCAACAGCAACAACCACATAAGTCAAACTCGCCAGGGCGTGTAAAACCACTGACGCCACTTCTAACTAGAAAGAAATGCATGCTCTCCCTGATGTCCTCTCCCGTTTCTGGTTCACAACCGGGGTGTGAGGCTCGCGAATTCACGTTACACAAAGCTGTGCCACACAGGCTGTGCTTTGATCATCACCACAAGACTTTGCTTTTCAACAGAAGCCTCGATCAATTGCCACTTAGGCATGCCACACAGGCAATTCACTCCATGCGTTTGATATCCATCAATATATAACCCCTGTGCTCGTACGTCTCAGAGAAGGGCGTTAAGCAAGAGAATAAATTCTCCGCCGCCAAACAGATATATATTTAATAGAGATCAATCACACGGACTAAAATCCAATGTCAGACACACAGTCCATTTACAAGTCCGTTCTGGGTCTGAACGAAACCGGAGGCACCTAGTACCCCGCATATCCATCGATCTCCAAGTACGTCTGGACGATCACCAACTGTTTCCATCTTCTTGGGTGTACAGCCCAATCAAGATCATCAGTAATCACCCAAACGACGTGAAGACTTCCGGTCTTCGACCACCGTCTTCATCTTCGACACCACGTCGAATCAGTTATTCAGAATGGGATAAACCCGGTCTTTCTGAATAACTCGCGTATATATTATAAAAGTGTTACACAAACACAACATACGCCTCATTCCAATTCAGAATATTCTTTTATTCAAATATTCCTATACTTTGGGAAAAAGTTCCCATTAATTTTATCCAAGATAAATTCTTTAAATTTATTCTTTAATCTCCTTTGAATATCAATTCAAACTAGTCGGGATTAGCGAACCACACCGAAGTAATCATTTATTTTATTTCCCAATCCCAACCTATTCACCCCATGAAGTAAAACTGGTAGTACTTCATATCTAACACCACAGTGTTATCGGTAAATTCAATTACCATTTCACGTTCAAATCTAATTAAAGATTTAACTATCGCCTGGAGCAAAACTGGTGATACTCCATTCTCAATCATCTCAATCTAATTAAAGATTCATTAAAACTCCACTTAGTTTTAATCTTTAACTGGGTTAAAGAATCCGTGTCATTTAAAACACGGTTCACGATAAACCCAAAGTCACATTCATTAATTATCGGGTTAAAGAACGAGTGTTCTTTAAAACACTGTTCACGATAAACCCAAAAATCAATATCAATTCAATTCCAATTAAATATTATTTAATTGGTACACTTCATTAAATCTAAATAAAAAGATTTAATCATTTCTCAACTGGGTTCAAGAACAGTGTTAGTGAAGACACCATTCACGACAAACCCAAATCACATTTGATATTCAATACAAGGCTCTGAATAGAAAATATATCGGCTTATATTCAATATCAAATTCTACGATTAACAAATGTCGTATCGGAAATAACGATATAAATATATATATCTTTCAAATTTCCATAACAACATCTGTATAATCACGCATTCCAACATCGAAATATTCCGAAGACAATTTCGATTCAAATCCACTCCAATGCAATCATTGGAAATTCTGGTTATTTTCAAAACCATTTCAATTTCAATTTATTTATTTAAAAATAAATAGAATTATAATTCTAGTTCAAAACTAGTTCATTTCGATAAAAAAACGATTTTTATCTTTTCAAATATGGAGTTTTTCATCCCAATTTTTCCCCAAATCATTTCTTATGATTTTACACAAATTATTACTATTTTTAATAATTTTATCAAGGCCCGTACAGTCGATTTCCATCAACGGCCATCGAACTGCACTTACAGCGACCTTTTCCGAATTTGATTTGGACATAATTCCAAATCCAACCGTTAGATTTCAAATTTCTAATATTCGTTAGAAATCTCTTTTCGATACGAACCCAACGGTTCCGGTTTTAGGAGAATCCGACGGTCGGATCTCCCGTAATGTCCGTTTGAAATAAATGGTCGAAATTCACGAACTGCCGCGGCGCGGCGCGTTCTATTCAGGCCATTATATTATATATATAATATATATAATATATATTTCGTCGATTCCTATTCAAAACGAATTATATAAATAGTTTTAAATTCGTTTCAAAAGCAATTTCAACTTCCATTTCAATTCAAATCAAAATTGAATTCTTCTTTATAAATTCGTTTTAAAATTCACTTCTATTCAATTCAAATTTCAATTCAATTCGAATTCGTTTTCAATTCAATTCATTTCGAAATCGTTTTCAATTCAATTCATTTCGAAATCGTTTTCAATTCAATTCATTTCGAAATCGTTTTCAATTCAACTCATTTCGAAATCGTTTTCAATTCAATTCATTTCGAAATCGTTTTCAATTCAACTCATTTCGAAATCGTTTTCAATTCAACTATTTCGAAATAGTTCGAATTTCAAATCTATTCAATTTCAATTCCAATTCGAATTCATTTACAATCAATTCTTTTCAAAATATCAGATTTTGAAATCACTTTCGATATTCATTATAAAATGAATAAAATCGATATAAATATCGTTCACGTCAAAATGGCGTCAATCTAATCAACACGGCTTCATATATTGATATTTTCAAATATTCCATTTCGAATATCTCTATTTCAAATATTTCTATTTTAAAACTGGAATGAGGCCCAATCAATTTCCATATAATGTTAATTATATGGATTTTCATACATTACACCCATATAATAACATTGCAAAATAATCAACCATCAACCAAAGTGCACTTCACTGTATAAGCATCAAATATAGATATCTAACGCTTATAACAGCCTGTCAATCCATCGATCGACATATTTAATCAATCAGGATGAGTGAACTTCAAATTTCATCCCAACACCCGTGTGGGGTTTCAAACAATCAAACACAGATTTTATTTGTGCAGTTGGGCGATGTGCGAAATTTATCGTCCCAATCAATGTCTTTCAAATAGGTGTACACAAACAAACCGTCCGGTTTGTAAATGAATATTTTATTTTATTCACATTCACGTTAAAAATTATATTTTTAACGACAAAACATTTTATTTCAACATATGAATTTCTATTCAGTTCATTCTTTAAATAAAATGATATTTTTATTTTTCTAACTTATTTTAGAAAATTCGGCGGCATAACGACACGATACTAGAAACGGGACAAGGCCTAGCCTTATCCCCGGTCTAGTGAAGGCCCACGCCATTCACGCATCAATCAAACCATTCAATTTCACCAAACAATTCAATTCAATCAAATAATCTAACTAAACTGTGCAACCAAACAAACAAGTCCATGGTCTGTGGACGATTGTGTCGGGTGCTACTAAGCACCGTCTGCATCCTAGTATATATATATAAATAGAAATGAAATTGAAAGGTGAGAAATTCTCACCGATAGCTATCCAATCATCTCGACTCTTCCTTTAGAGAAATCTTCATCGTTATCGCATCTTCGTTGCCCGTAGTCACTACATATATAAAAATCACACCTTTTTATATTTCGATGTCTTTAAAATAAAAATCACATTTTTGTTTCAACGCTAGATATATAATAAAAATCAGATTTTTATTTCGCTACATATATAAAAATTATATTTTTATATTCTCCATTTTATAAAAAATATATTTCTAATCCGCTACTCATATAAAAATCGAATTTTTATTTCGCTATAACATATATAAAAATCGCATTTTTATTCCTTCTATAATATAAAAATCATATTTTTATTCCTTCTATATTATAAAAATCATATTTTTTTACTTGACTATAAATCTAATCTATTCCTATATAAAGATCTAAACTTTATACAAAAATATAAACTTTTCCTTAATAAAAAACATCATCTTTATCTTAATAAAAATATACTAATTTCATATATGTCAATAAATAAATAAAAATTGAATTTCATATATATAAAAATAAAAATCATAAAGGCTTACAGTAATTGGAGGAAGGAGGGGGAGTTCCACGTCAGGCTTGGGTCTCGGGGGGGGGGGGGAGATGGCGGCGGTCTGGTGGTCGGGGGGGGGGGTCTCTGGCGTCGGCGGAATAGGGCGAGGGTGGTGGATGCGTCGGGTTAAAGGGGAGAGAGAAGGGAACGAGAGGGGGCAACGGGGGAGGTGAGAGAGGGAGAGGAGGATCAGAGTTGGGGAGGGCGGCCACCGGAGGCGGCGACGGCGATGCAAGCGCGCCTCGGAGGCGCGAGGTCGAGGTCCGCCTTCCTTCTTTTTTTTTTTTTTTTTTTGATTTCTGTCGATTGAATTTGGACGCGGGGGGGGGGGGGGGGCAAAGGAGATAAGGTTTTTTTTTCTTATTTAATTATTTTATTTTCACGAAAAAAACAACTTTTATTTTCGACCTCAAAACGAGGCCCACCGCCTGTCGTCCATAGCGTTTTACCCCCATTCCGAACACAATGGGATGTGTATCGTAAGCCGATCCGATTGTTACAATCAGTTTCCTTTGAATTTACATTTAAATCACTATATTGCATTTTAAACGTACATTTCAAATTACCGGGGTCACATACTAACTAGAAAAATTCCAGAAAAATATTTTCTAGCTTCGTATTGACGATACGGTCCTAACAAAACTAGTTTCGTCGAATTCTGAGACCGTTTGAAAAATGGCCAATTTCCAGTCGATTAAAATCAACTGAAACTGGTCAAACACGTTTTCCTTTGCCACGCTCACATATTGATTCGAAAAATTATGAAATTTGGAATCTAGCAATAACTTAACATCACGGACCCAACAAAACTGGTTTCGTCGAAATCCGAGGTCGTTTGCAAAATTGCTATTTTTAAGGGCCTTATATATATAAAAATATATAAAAATTCCACAGCGACTATTTCTAATTTTAAACTGGACATATCTTATCATTCCTAAGATGAAATCTCAGTTTGTTAACTTCGTTACAAAGATATAGTTGTACAGATTCAAATATTTCTTGTTTCGTTCAATTCCGACTTATATTGAATTCTGTATATTCATTTGAAATTAGAAATCGAATTTTCGAACTAACGCGCCATTTTCAATTCCTTTTATAATTATATATAATTATTATATATTCTAACGACGACGTATATAATATATACGTTCTAATTATATTCAAAATAAATTTCTCGTCGATATTATTTAAAATAATTCATTTTAAATATTCAAAATTCGCTAAAATTGCCAAAATAAAAATTTTAAACTGGCCCAGATTTTCCGGGTTATTACAATCTCCCCCACTTAAAACTTTTCGTCCCCGAAAAGGAACAAAGTCGAAAGTGGTTTGATTAATTAACTCTACGCTCGATCTGGCTTCCATTCTCCAACTCTTTAGTTTCTGAGAATTTTCAAAAATTTCAAAAATTTGGCTAACACTCTAAATTTTCGAAAAATTTTGCCATAACCTTCCCTGTAATGGGAGCATCGGGGAATTTCAAATAGCTTCCGCGGTCCTTCAGATCTCAAAAAGAAAAAGAAAAAGCCAAGCGGCTAGCCAATAGGCTCACAAAATCATCATCACCCAAACAAAACAGGAAATTATGTAGTAAACATGTACCTATTTGTCGGGCAAACAAATTTTATTCTCTGCTCTAGCCTCCTTGCTATGACCTGTTCAATGTAAGTATATGTATATGCAAGCAGATGCGACCAATTTTCAATACAATTCAATATTTGATTCAATTAGGCTAAATGGTTCAAAATTATCAAACAAATAAACAAACAACACAAACATCAATCAATTAGTGGATTAACGTTTCAAATTCATAATTTTGATATATATAAAGGAAATCACGTTTTGATGCCAAATCACAACAATGTATTCTAGCTATATCAGTTTTGGTTCTCACACCAGTCTAATGGAAATATATAGAAAATCACACCTTCGAAACTCGAACATAAATGTTGATGATGCGATCTCTATCTTCAATATCATCTTCGGGCGACTAGAGTGTGATGCTATATCTATCCAATATATTAAAACTTCGAATACACGCGGATCAGACGTATACGCAAAATCTATATATACTGGATTGTCCACATCAATATAAATGAATAATCAAATACGAATAATTGATTTAAATCTTCAAAACAAAATTTGTTTTCACTTTAAAAAATATACTCCTCACACTCGTTCTAGGATACTACTGATCCCATCTCTAACGAGTCATTCTAATTGGATATTACTAATCCAATTATCTGATGAATTCTTTCGTATGGTTCTAATGTGTCTTGTTCTCTAGCTTTGTAAACCAAAGCTCTGATACCACGTGTAAAAACCCGTAACTTCCCCATAAAGGAAAGCGTCGGATAGTTCGAGAACAAGCCACAACAGAACGCATATAAAAGAACGTTTCAATGTATATGACAACAATGCATCAGATTACAAGAATATACAGAGTATAAATGAATAAATATTACACAGAAATATCAGAGATTTAAATTACATTTAAATACATAGCAGCGGAAAATAATACAATACACAACTAGAAGAAGATATACGGATACATAGCTTTCCGGATATCGTTCCAGCTGTAAACCGGGATCCTGTGAATATAAATCTGCAAAACCGAAACTACTAGCTGCCCGTGTCAAAATAAGGGCACCCAGAGTTTAGGTTAAAACAATAAACTCCAGGTCAGTCATGTGACTGGTGTGAGAACTAAAACAGTTATTAATTTTTTTACTTTAAATCATTAGGTAAATCAAGGGACTACGCCGTATAACACGGAACGGGTTTCCTCCCAAGAATACCAGTGCATAAAACAAACAGCGCAATGCTAAATAAAGAAAAATGCAGCTGTTATAAGACCCAGGTCCCATCACACAATGCAACGCAGCCGAGGATAGGGTTTTCCCTTATAACAGCCAAAGAATGCTTGATACGGTTAAAACGAATCGTTTGATACTATTATAAGTGCATAGTGTATAAAACAACTTCAAATCATAAGTATCAATCATAGGCGGCATGAGCGCCCCATCCCACTATGTCGCCATACTAGGCTCTACAAATAAAACCGCAAATGTCACGTATTTGGAAATTGGATTTCCGTCTATGAACCGAGGCAAAAGATAGTCCTCAACCGATTCGTGACTCTCTAGCCCGAGCCACCGGAACAGCCGCAACTGCCCCTTGGATCGTCAGGGTCGGTCCACCGATGTGGATTATAGTGCCTGAACAATACGTTTCCCCGCCCTTTGGGGCGTAAACGAGCCAACTAAATGACTCCATCGGTTCGAGAACGACCGATCAATCCGAGGCGCCTCGCAACAGCAACAACCACATAAGTCAAACTCGCCAGGGCGTGTAAAACCACTGACGCCACTTCTAACTAGAAAGAAACGCATGCTCTCCCTGATGTCCTCTCCCGTTTCTGGTTCACAACCGGGGTGTGAGGCTCGCGAATTCACGTTACACAAAGCTGTGCCACACAGGCTGTGCTTTGATCATCACCACAAGACTTTGCTTTTCAACAGAAGCCTCGATCAATTGCCACTTAGGCATGCCACACAGGCAATTCACTCCATGCGTTTGATATCCATCAATATATAACCCCTGAGCTCGTACGTCTCAGAGAAGGGCGTTAAGCAAGAGAATAAATTCTCCGCCGCCAAACAGATATATATTTAATAGAGATCAATCACACGGACTAAAATCCAATGTCAGACACACAGTCCATTTACAAGTCCGTTCTGGGTCTGAACGAAACCGGAGGCACCTAGTACCCCGCATATCCATCGATCTCCAAGTACGTCTGGACGATCACCAACTGTTTCCATCTTCTTGGGTGTACAGCCCAATCAAGATCATCAGTAATCACCCAAACGACGTGAAGACTTCCGGTCTTCGACCACCGTCTTCATCTTCGACACCACGTCGAATCAGTTATTCAGAATGGGATAAACCCGGTCTTTCTGAATAACTCGCGTATATATTATAAAAGTGTTACACAAACACAACATACGCCTCATTCCAATTCAGAATATTCTTTTATTCAAATATTCCTATACTTTGGGAAAAAGTTCCCATTAATTTTATCCAAGATAAATTCTTTAAATTTATTCTTTAATCTCCTTTGAATATCAATTCAAACTAGTCGGGATTAGCGAACCACACCGAAGTAATCATTTATTTTATTTCCCAATCCCAACCTATTCACCCCATGAAGTAAAACTGGTAGTACTTCATATCTAACACCACAGTGTTATCGGTAAATTCAATTACCATTTCACGTTCAAATCTAATTAAAGATTTAACTATCGCCTGGAGCAAAACTGGTGATACTCCATTCTCGATCATCTCAATCTAATTAAAGATTCATTAAAACTCCACTTAGTTTTAATCTTTAACTGGGTTAAAGAATCCGTGTCATTTAAAACACGGTTCACGATAAACCCAAAGTCACATTCATTAATTATCGGGTTAAAGAACGAGTGTTCTTTAAAACACTGTTCACGATAAACCCAAAAATCAATATCAATTCAATTCCAATTAAATATTATTTAATTGGTACACTTCATTAAATCTAAATAAAAAGATTTAATCATTTCTCAACTGGGTTCAAGAACAGTGTTAGTGAAGACACCATTCACGACAAACCCAAATCACATTTGATATTCAATACAAGGCTCTGAATAGAAAATATATCGGCTTATATTCAATATCAAATTCTACGATTAACAAATGTCGTATCGGAAATAACGATATAAATATATATATCTTTCAAATTTCCATAACAACATCTGTATAATCACGCATTCCAACATCGAAATATTCCGAAGACAATTTCGATTCAAATCCACTCCAATGCAATCATTGGAAATTCTGGTTATTTTCAAAACCATTTCAATTTCAATTTATTTATTTAAAAATAAATAGAATTATAATTCTAGTTCAAAACTAGTTCATTTCGATAAAAAAACGATTTTTATCTTTTCAAATATGGAGTTTTTCATCCCAATTTTTCCCCAAATCATTTCTTATGATTTTACACAAATTATTACTATTTTTAATAATTTTATCAAGGCCCGTACAGTCGATTTCCATCAACGGCCATCGAACTGCACTTACAGCGACCTTTTCCGAATTTGATTTGGACATAATTCCAAATCCAACCGTTAGATTTCAAATTTCTAATATTCGTTAGAAAGCTCTTTTCGATACGAACCCAACGGTTCCGGTTTTAGGAGAATCCGACGGTCGGATCTCCCGTAATGTCCGTTTGAAATAAATGGTCGAAATTCACGAACTGCCGCGGCGCGGCGCGTTCTATTCAGGCCATTATATTATATATATAATATATATAATATATATTTCGTCGATTCCTATTCAAAACGAATTATATAAATAGCTTTAAATTCGTTTCAAAAGCAATTTCAACTTCCATTTCAATTCAAATCAAAATTGAATTCTTCTTTATAAATTCGTTTTAAAATTCACTTCTATTCAATTCAAATTTCAATTCAAATTTCAATTCAATTCGAATTCGTTTTCAATTCAATTCATTTCGAAATCGTTTTCAATTCAATTCATTTCGAAATCGTTTTCAATTCAATTCATTTCGAAATCGTTTTCAATTCAACTCATTTCGAAATCGTTTTCAATTCAATTCATTTCGAAATCGTTTTCAATTCAACTCATTTCGAAATCGTTTTCAATTCAACTCATTTCGAAATAGTTCGAATTTCAAATCTATTCAATTTCAATTCCAATTCGAATTCATTTACAATCAATTCTTTTCAAAATATCAGATTTTGAAATCACTTTCGATATTCATTATAAAATGAATAAAATCGATATAAATATCGTTCACGTCAAAATGGCGTCAATCTAATCAACACGGCTTCATATATTGATATTTTCAAATATTCCATTTCGAATATCTCTATTTCAAATATTTCTATTTTAAAACTGGAATGAGGCCCAATCAATTTCCATATAATGTTAATTATATGGATTTTCATACATTACACCCATATAATAGCATTGCAAAATAATCAACCATCAACCAAAGTGCACTTCACTGTATAAGCATCAAATATAGATATCTAACGCTTATAACAGCCTGTCAATCCATCGATCGACATATTTAATCAATCAGGATGAGTGAACTTCAAATTTCATCCCAACACCCGTGTGGGGTTTCAAACAATCAAACACAGATTTTATTTGTGCAGTTGGGCGATGTGCGAAATTTATCGTCCCAATCAATGTCTTTCAAATAGGTGTACACAAACAAACCGTCCGGTTTGTAAATGAATATTTTATTTTATTCACATTCACGTTAAAAATTATATTTTTAACGACAAAACATTTTATTTCAACATATGAATTTCTATTCAGTTCATTCTTTAAATAAAATGATATTTTTATTTTTCTAACTTATTTTAGAAAATTCGGCGGCATAACGACACGATACTAGAAACGGGACAAGGCCTAGCCTTATCCCCGGTCTAGTGAAGGCCCACGCCATTCACGCATCAATCAAACCATTCAATTTCACCAAACAATTCAATTCAATCAAATAATCTAACTAAACTATGCAACCAAACAAACAAGTCCATGGTCTGTGGACGATTGTGTCGGGTGCTACTAAGCACCGTCTGCATCCTAGTATATATATATAAATAGAAATGAAATTGAAAGGTGAGAAATTCTCACCGATAGCTATCCAATCATCTCGACTCTTCCTTTAGAGAAATCTTCATCGTTATCGCATCTTCGTTGCCCGTAGTCACTACATATATAAAAATCACACCTTTTTATGTTTCGATGTCTTTAAAATAAAAATCACATTTTTGTTTCAACGCTAGATATATAATAAAAATCAGATTTTTATTTCGCTACATATATAAAAATTATATTTTTATATTCTCCATTTTATAAAAAATATATTTCTAATCCGCTACTCATATAAAAATCGAATTTTTATTTCGCTATAACATATATAAAAATCGCATTTTTATTCCTTCTATAATATAAAAATCATATTTTTATTCCTTCTATATTATAAAAATCATATTTTTTTACTTGACTATAAATCTAATCTATTCCTATATAAAGATCTAAACTTTATACAAAAATATAAACTTTTCCTTAATAAAAAACATCATCTTTATCTTAATAAAAATATACTAATTTCATATATGTCAATAAATAAATAAAAATTGAATTTCATATATATAAAAATAAAAATCATAAAGGCTTACAGTAATTGGAGGAAGGAGGGGGAGTTCCACGTCAGGCTTGGGTCTCGGGGAGGGGGGGGGGAGATGGCGGCGGTCTGGTGGTCGGGGGGGGGGGGGGGGTCTCTGGCGTCGGCGGAATAGGGCGAGGGTGGTGGATGCGTCGGGTTAAAGGGGAGAGAGAAGGGAACGAGAGGGGGCAACGGGGGAGGTGAGAGAGGGAGAGGAGGATCAGAGTTGGGGAGGGCGGCCACCGGAGGCGGCGACGGCGATGCAAGCGCGCCTCGGAGGCGCGAGGTCCGCCTTCCTTCTTTTTTTTTTTTTTTTTTTTTTTTGATTTCTGTCGATTGAATTTGGACGGGGGGGGGGGGGGCAAAGGAGATAAGGTTTTTTTTTCTTATTTAATTATTTTATTTTCACGAAAAAACAACTTTTATTTTCGACCTCAAAACGAGGCCCACCGCCTGTCGTCCATAGCGTTTTACCCCCATTCCGAACACAATGGGATGTGTATCGTAAGCCGATCCGATTGTTACAATCAGTTTCCTTTGAATTTACATTTAAATCACTATATTGCATTTTAAACGTACATTTCAAATTACCGGGGTCACATACTAACTAGAAAAATTCCAGAAAAATATTTTCTAGCTTCGTATTGACGATACGGTCCTAACAAAACTAGTTTCGTCGAATTCTGAGACCGTTTGAAAAATGGCCAATTTCCAGTCGATTAAAATCAACTGAAACTGGTCAAACACGTTTTCCTTTGCCACGCTCACATATTGATTCGAAAAATTATGAAATTTGGAATCTAGCAATAACTTAACATCACGGACCCAACAAAACTGGTTTCGTCGAAATCCGAGGTCGTTTGCAAAATTGCTATTTTTAAGGGCCTTATATATATAAAAATATATAAAAATTCCACAGCGACTATTTCTAATTTTAAACTGGACATATCTTATCATTCCTAAGATGAAATCTCAGTTTGTTAACTTCGTTACAAAGATATAGTTGTACAGATTCAAATATTTCTTGTTTCGTTCAATTCCGACTTATATTGAATTCTGTATATTCATTTGAAATTAGAAATCGAATTTTCGAACTAACGCGCCATTTTCAATTCCTTTTATAATTATATATAATTATTATATATTCTAACGACGACGTATATAATATATACGTTCTAATTATATTCAAAATAAATTTCTCGTCGATATTATTTAAAATAATTCATTTTAAATATTCAAAATTCGCTAAAATTGCCAAAATAAAAATTTTAAACTGGCCCAGATTTTCCGGGTTATTACAGTAGAAGGGTGCTTTTTCTCGAGGTATGGTTGGTTCGGGTCGAACCAAGTTTGGTCAACCCAAATAGAATTCGAACCAGTAGTTAGAATGTCATTTCTATAATCCTGAGAGCTTGCCTTAAAAATCCGAGTTGTGACGGCTTTTCCCAAAAGCTGGTCAACAGGTTACTATGAAGTAGTCGATGTAAAGTACTATTATTATTAGCGTTTTTTGGTCAATTCGACATGGATGATGGTGCGATTTCAAGGAGCAAGACATGATGGTTCGTTCGATGCTGATTTCAAAATGATGACTCTTCGAACAATAGCATTAGCTTAAGATGAGGACATGGTGCTTCTATGTAGTGATTCGTCATTCAACAATGATGATTCCAGGATGGAGAGAACGGATGACGATGATTCAAGGATAGCGGGCAACGATCGTCAGAGACGTGAATGAAGGACGAAATCAGATAGAGCAACGATTGGGGCACACGTGGAGGCGAATTTAGGGGATCCGACCACCTTTGGTGATTCACGTTCATCGGTTATAGCGTGCGTATTCCTGGAGCAAGGCAAAGTCGTAATTTTCTTAGAGCATTTGAGTTTGATGTTTTGGATATAAGCGCGTTCCATTTCCTTTGAGGATCGCAACAGAAATTTCGGATCTGAATTTCACGAATGTATGTAGCGTATCATCATTTGAGATGCACATATATGATGGATTAAGACACAATGTTACATGGTAGGGGTAGTATTGGATTGGGGAAGAAAGGTGTAGTGGCAATTTGGTAATTATACTTAAGTTCGTCCATTTTTTAATTTTAAAAACCCGTAAACTTATAATAAGTATAACTTTCTCATACGAGATCGGAATTGGATGTCATTTTTTCTGTGGACTATTGACGGGCTCTACATTTTAGAGCTAGTATGGGCTGATTCAGTTGGGGTGAGTGATATTATTATCTCACTGAACTGTAGTTGCTTGTATAGTATAGATTTAACGTTAACCGATTTCTAATTATAAAATGTAATATTTGGGATAGTTGAATCAAGTAAATAATAAATAAAAATATAAGATAGTGATTTAAGTAGATTTAACCCATTGTCACATTTTAACCTTATTGCGCACTATTATGCGCTATTTACCCATTTACGTGCTATTTTGACCAGACTATTAGATCTATGTTATTTGGACACTTATTTCACTTTGATTGCTATAGATATGTTATATTTAATTTATTATTACTATTATGGATCTTTGTATGCTATTTTAGGAATTTTTCTGAGTATTGGTTGCATGGTTGAATTGTTTGCTTAGTTTAGCTTAAAACGCCGCTCGAAGGTGATCTAGTATTAGCAAAATATTTCGTTTAATAGAGTTTAGGTGCTTATCGTTAAAATTCACATGTCGGTGTATATTGATTGAGTGCACAAGGATGATAAATTCGAGTGGATTAGATAAATTATCGATGGATCTTTAGAAGCATGATTAGACTCGACGATAGAGTATCATTGGAACTTGGCGACAGATTTGAAGATGGAGCGACACTGGAGCTTGGTGGTCGATCAGAAGACAAAGGATGGACTTGGCAATAAGCTGGATTTCTCAATGAATGTTGGACGTTTTCCATGGATGTGTAATAACAATTTTGGTTAAATAGCTGATCCAAGTAGTCATTATGGATTACTATGAAGCAGTCAATGTTAACTACTATTGCTATTGGACATTTTGGTCAATTTGAGATGGATGATGGTGCAATTTCGAGGAGTAAAACATGATGGTTCGTTGGATGGTGATTTCAACAGGATGGCTCTTCGATCGGTGGTGTTGGATTGTGTAACACCCCTAAGTCCCACATCGTGGAAGCCTGTGTGAAGTGGGTACTTATATAGTAGAGCCCATCTCTTACTAACGTCGAGGCCTTTTGAGGAACAAAACCCCACACCTATACGGTGGCTAAGTTGGGGACAATATCTTGCACGAACGGAGGTGCGGGCTATTACAGTGGTATCAGAGCCAATACCCAGCCAGAATTGTGGCTCCTGCGTGGACCACAACACCTGGGTGAGGTGTTTGTAGGCCAACGGGGACGTTGGGCTCTGTAGGAGAGGAGAATGTAACACCCCTAAGTCCCACATCGTGGAAGCCTGTGTGAAGTGGGTACTTATATAGTAGAGTCCATCTCTTACTAACGCCGAGGCCTTTTGAGGAACAAAACCCCACACCTATACGGTGGCTAAGTTGGGGACAATATCTTGCGCGAATGGAGGTGCAGGATGTTACAGATTGCAATGAGTAAGTGGTGCTTCTATGAGTGATTCATCGTTCGGCGACGATGATTGCAGGATAGGAAGCAAAGCTGGTACAATGAATAGTTTTCTCTGAGATGGAGAAAAGACGATGTTAAGTCATACTAAGGTGACTGTTCACATGAGGATGGGATGGTATGCAGTTGTTATGATTTGGAGGGTAGTCGATAAGGTATCACAGTAGTGTAGTTTGTCATGAACAACCCACGTGTTGATTGACTTCGGATGTGAGTCTTATGGACAGTCAACGATATGGATTCTACTATGGAGAATGTATGCAAACGAGTCACTGGTATTGTGACTTCACTACGCCTTTGAGAGAGTGGCACAAGGACGAGTCAGAACTAATGCAGTGTAGACTGATCAGCCTAGACCCTAGAGCCAATGCAGTATAGACTAGGTAGGGTTATCAGCTATAGTCCATAAAGTTAGGCATAGAGGTAGTTTGGTGGAGATCATGTAGTAGGGCCTGCGAGTGCCTTGATTGATTGGGTGATCGGAGTACTGAATGGCATATACTTTACGCATTGAGTGAGTGAATGTGAGAATGGTTGATGGATGTTATGGATGATTACTTATTTATCGTCATTAGTACTTAGATATCTATCACACCTCCTATGTTTGATGTCTATCATAATGTAGCATATATCGATTTTTATGTGCTAACTCTGTGGATGCGAAAACAAGACAAATATGATTCTCTATACCTACCATGCCATATATACTAATACGACTTTCTTGGTACTTTATGATTTGTTTATCGCTCAAACTAGACTATTGTCTGACCCTAGGTTTTATTTCTCCTCTTATTACCTTAGGTGCTCATCGACGATGCTGATGAGCAGAACAGGTGACAAGTACGAGTATTACTTAGAGCTTCGCAAGTGGGTTAGCAAAAGGTGACGTCTTTCCTACTTATACTTATGTATTATTGTTAGAGACAGTTTATTAATTTGATTTAATTTATCACTTGTATCACCACGCCATAAGTATGCATATTCAACACTAATGTGTGTGCGTTGCAAGAAAAGCGTTGAAAAATTTGTGCTTTCTTTGATCTTCTTCAACAACATTTATATATTGTTGCATTAGACGTAATGCACTGTTGCAGTGGGAATTCTAGTGTATTGACGTGAAACACCAGTTAAAATCGTAGCTTTACATATATACAATCCAGCTCAGCGGTTCGCGTTATCAGCATAAACAAAGCCGCAACCGTAGATGCATTTGGTTCAAACCAATCTCTGCTTCCTATTTAAAACATTACCTCATTATCCAGTATGTAACAGCCACCTCATAGCATTCTTCCGCTATGTGAAATTTTGGCGCGACGTTTCCTCCCTTCACGAATACTAATCGTTCTTCTTCGCTAATATCTTCTCTTCACTTTCCCCTTTTTACTATTGACCAAAATTTAAACCTAAATTTACCAAAATCTAAACCTAAATTCTGTTGCTCTTTCACTTCCCTAATTCGATTTCATCTCCTGTTCGATGCTTCCACAAATTTGATTTCATCTTCTATTTGATGTTAAAACTAGGGCAAGTTTGATTCATCTAATTCTTGAAATCGATAAAGTCAACATTAAAAGAGGTAACATTTCAGTTTGTTTTATTTTCAATGAATCGTTTTTTATGGTGGTTGTTTTAGATTGTATGGTGGCTGCTGTAGAAAGCTGTCGAGCAAGCCCGTTGCTAAGACCGTAAACATGCAAGGTAACTCTATAACCTCCTCTGCCATTTCACCTGAATTCTAAAAATCCTCAAACTCAAACATTACAAGTAGATATTGGAAACGAATAGATGGAGAGATTTAAATATAGTGAAGAGTTTGTCGTGTTCCTGGAAAGGTCTCAAATCATACTGTTAATTTGTTAATTTTGCCATAATACATAACCTACTGCTATTGGAGTTTTATCATAAAAATATGTTCAAATGTATCAAATAAATATATAACTAATGATTATAGTCTTTTATTTGCATGTTAATTAAGTATTTACCAAAGACAAGTGTATAAGAAGGATTAAAGCACTTTAGGAATTGGAACTGGAAGTGAATGGTGCTAGCTCAAGGGACATTGAAACCTCTAATATAGGTGATTCCGCATTGGACTGGGTGGGGTCTGAGAGTGCTTTAGACACCGAAACCTCTAATATATCTTTCTTGATTCCATCATTAGACTAATGCAGTATGGTTTTAATTTTCATTTTAAGCTTATGTGTCTTTGATTAGATATTTACATTGATTCAATTCAGAATCACAGTAGGCACCCCTTATGTTCCATACATCAATGTTGTTCAACATTGAGTAAACTACTTTGTTTGTTTTAACTTTTGTGACGTACTTCTAGTAATAATAAGAGTTTTATTATCTTGAGTATAAGGTAGGGTTAGTTGATAGATCATTGTGAGTATGAGGAGCAACTATAGGATCAGGAATGGGCTTAACGTCTTGATGGTCAAAGGTACTATTTTAGGAGGGTATTGTAGAAGTATTACAAATTGGAGTTTGCATTGGTTAAGGGGCGTTTGGCACATGGGTAAATTTATGAAAATCAGGTTGATCAGGCAACGGAATGAGTTAACAACACTACCGATATTTGGCATTAGGTTAATTTAGCAAGTAGATTTTGGTTGGCCAGGCAAGGGAATTGTAAGTATAGGCTTGATAACTGGTATGTTCGGGTTGATTGGGGAAATAAACGAAATAGAAGTCGATTCAGAAATGACTTCTATTTGCTGTGATACTCACATCAAATGATTTTTCTTTTCATTTCTTTTCATTCTAGTTAATAATAGTCATGTAGCCCTTCGGTCATTTATTCAACGTTACCTAATGTCCTCTCTCTAATTGTAATATAATGAAGTTCCTTTATGAAAATCTGTCATGTAAATGCACTGTTTGCTACATGGAATCATGTTTTGGTCATCAGTCTTATCATTAAGGTTCTTTTAATTCTTGAACAAGTGACTACAAATATAAATTATGTAGTTTTATTTTTAAATATTAATAACAATAATTGAGTGTGATGTCTCTTATGCTTATCTATTGGGTGCACGTTGTATTATTAACTTCTGGTCCTTTCAAGAAACTAACAAAGGATCTTTGCCAAGTTATTGAAGATTTTAGCCTTGTCAACTTGACAACTCTAGACATTTAGGTCATTATCATCTTCTTTTATTCATCATCAGTTGATTGCTGATATTTCCATTTCGTAGTATGTTTCTTTATTCAGGATAAGGAAAGTGTTGGAAATCTAGTGAAGCTTATAGATGAAAGCAACAGATACATATTAGCTGGCATAGAGGGTAGCATAAAAGAATTCAGCAAATTTGCAGCAGGACCCCTAGATTGGGACTACTATAGATATCCTTTTCAAGTTGCTCATTTTATTTTTCCTACTTTTGGTACTTAAAAGTACTCACATTGTCTCTTGATATAATGTTTGCTACGACACATAAAGATTCACAAATTCGTACTTGCATTTTCTTCAGTCATAGTTTGGTTATACCAGTGTATCTCTTGATAGTTTCAGTGATAGGTAATACTTGAATAAATCCGCAGTAAGCTTGTTATTTGATTTTTATAGATATAATGAGTTACCACAGTTCAAATTGCAATGGAAATGACTTCTCGGATGATGGGTCCAAACGGAGTCAAGTAAGGAAAGGGCCATGGTGTATTTGCTGTGATACTCACATCGATTCCCTCTTGTATAGGTATATATATCTATATTTCCTATTGCAATTGGATTACTGCATATATGATTCATATATATATATATATATATATATATATATATATATATATGATTAGTGCGGACTCATTAGAGGACACCTCATCGATTCTTCTGCCTAAACCATCTACCAATCAATCAGATTCTAAACCAAATCCAAATTCAAATTCACATACTTTAGATCCATAAGATGATAGTAGATCTACACAATCGGTTGAGGAAGATTTCTTATCTCTTGAGTATGTCAAACCGTCGGAGAATTATGTTTACATTTCAGAGAATACTTTTAAAGCATCGGCCGATTCTTGGATCATTTCTATTATTCTGCATCTTGTGGGTTTTAAATTAGCAGTGATCAAACTAAAGGATTATATTTCAAAAGTCTGGCATCCAAAAGGTAATTTTCTGGTCCATATTACTCCAGATTATCATTACAATGTTCAATTTGAAGTGGCTGAAGACTGTATGGCAGTGTTGAAAACTTCGACTTATTCTTATTTTAGAAGACTATTAATGGTGTTTAAATGGTTTCCCGGTTATGATTTTGGAAAATTTTGAGCTAATAGGGTACAGATCTGGATAAAGCTGTAAAACCTTGATATGGAAATATGGAGGAATAAAGCTTTTTCGATGATTTCGAGCTTTATAGGGGAACCGATTAGAGTAGATGAGAGAACTGCTAACAAGAAAATCACAAAGTATGCTAGAATTTTAGTTGGTATAGATATTGACTCGAAGCTGCTTGATAAAATTCCCATTCCAATGCATAATGGTACCCAGAAGGAAATCATGGTTGAATACGAATTCGTTCCATTCAGATATGACCAATGTAAATTGTTTGGGCATAAAGACATTATACATGAAGTTTCTAAGAAGCCGGTTTGGACTACAAATAAGGACAAAGAAGCTAGTGGTTCTGGAGAGGCTGATCAAAAGGATTCTGGTGATACTCACGGATCTGGATTTTTTTAAATGATGAATTGCCTCATAATATTTTGTCTGATGATATGAATATAGTTGTTGATTCCTTGTCAGAGAATAATCAGGAGGAAAATCAAGTTGATGTTTCAGAGGGCATTTTGAAAAACATGGATTATTTAGCAGCTTTAAAAGGAAAAACTAAGGTAGAAATTCAAGCTCCTTCTAAAAGAAACTTAAGGAGCAACTCTGTAATTAAATGATGCTTCTATCTTGGAATGCCAGAGGTATGAATACACCTAAGCATATGCGAGATGTATTGTCCCTTCTGACTAAAACCAGACCTACTATTTTTGGTTTGGTTGAAAATAAACTAAATAGTACTAATATGGAAGTATTTAGGAGATTGTTACCTAATAGTTGGAAGTTTTTACCTTGTAATGATGCTGAGTTCTCTGGAAGAATCTTATTAATCTGGGTTTCTGATGTCTGGACAATAGACGTGATCTCTTCATCTAAGCAACACATTACAGTACAAGCTCAAAATGCTGGGGGTTTCAAGATGGTTCTCTCTATGATTATGCAAGCAACAGCTTCTATGAAAGGCAGAGATTATGGCAAAATATAATTCAAGAATAAAATAATATAAGTTGTGAATGGGTTCTAATGGGAGATTTCAACAATTCAACATCACATTTGGATAAAAAAGGGAGGCCTTCCGGTTCCATTTCAGTACATAAGAGCTTTAAACAATTTTTTGGCTCAATATGGATTAATTGAAATAAAAGCAACAGGATTCAATTACACTTGGCGAAGAAGAGGAATGGCTAATTGCATTGATAAAATCTTTATCAATCATAGTTGTCTTCAGAAATTTACAGATATGAGAGCTCTTTCATTATCTCAACACTTTAGTGATCGTAATCCTCTTTTATTGGAGCTTATTGTTTCCTCTACGACTAAAGGTTTTCCTTTTAGGTAATCCAATGAATGGCATGTTAAAGAAGGTTACGAAGAATGTACCAAGATAGGTCTTCAAACTAGTGGATGGGGGCTTCCAAACTATATTTTCCAACAGAAATTAAAGGCATGCAAGGTGGAACTCAAAAACTGGAATAAATTGAGACCTAAAGATAATGAACTTCTTATGGTAGCTGAAGCAAATTTTAAAGAGAGCGAATTAGCTTGTGATGAAGAACCAGAAAATGTCATATTATTTGAAAGAATGCATGAAGTGAAACGTGAATCAGATATTCAAAAGCATATCAAAATACTGGAGTTACAAGCAGAAGGCAAAGGTTTCCTGCTTCAGGATGGTGACACAAATTCTAAAAAATTTCATTCAAAAATGTCAATGAGGAGAAGGGAAATAATTTGAATGCACTGATTAATAATAAAGGGGATTTGGTTTATAAACCAGAAGTGGCAGTTGAGGAAGCTATTGGATATTACTCTGCATTATTTAATGGAGTCTCTATTTCAGAGTTTCCAGCTTTTCAATCAATTGCAAGGATTAATTCTCATGGACAGCAGGTATTATTACAACCAATTTCATTAGAAGAGATTAAGGTAGCTGCATATTCAGTTCATATAGATTCGAGTCCTGGTCCTGATGGATTTAGTTCGATTTTTTTTAAATTGCATTGGGATTTTATTAAGATGGATTTATTATTAGCCATGCAAGACATGTTCTCTTCTGCTAAACTACCAAAACGGATTAATCACACGTTTATCACACTTATTCCTAAAGTGGAAAGACCATCTAAAATTTCACATTATCGTCCAATAGCCTGTTGTAATCTTTATTACAAGATTTTTAGTAAAATTCTTTTTAATAGGATTAAATGGTATTTGCCTCATTTAATTTCCCCAAATCAAGGAGCCTTTATTCCCTCTCGTTTTATTGGTGATAATATATTATTGGCCCATGAAATGCTTAGAGATTTTAAGAAGGAAGGGGTTAACGAATTTTGTATAAAGGTTGATCTACATAAAGCTTATGATATGATGAATAGGACATTCATATGTCATATTATGTCTATAATGGGTTTTCCTATACATTTTATAAATGTGATCTTTGAATGTATGAATACTCCAACTTTTTCAATATTAATTCGAGGAGCTCCAAAAGGGTTTATTTCTTCGAATAGAGGATTACGTCAAGGAGATCCTTTGTCTCCATACCTATTTACAATAGCTATGGAGTATTTTACATTTAGTATGAATGAGGCATTGTTGCTACAGAAGTTCATTCCTTCTTACAGATTTGAGCCGGTGATATCTCACTTACTTTATGTGGATGATTTAGTATTCTTTGGTAAATGTTTTCCCATTTGTGCTAGAACTTTAAAGGATATATTTGATAGATTGGGTAAATTCAGTGATCTTACAGTTAGCATCCTTAAAGCTAAAATTTATTCTAGTTCTCATGCAAGAAACACAAGTGAATTTACATCAATTCTGGGTTTTCAAGTGGATCATTTGCCTGTGAGATATTTAAGAGTTCCTATATCATCATGTCCACTATAATGAATGCCAGTCATTATTACATAAGGTTCAGCAGAGAATACAGTCTTGGGATGTCAATTTTTTAAGCTTTGCAGGGAGAGCCGAATTGATTTTATCAGTGATAGCCCCCATGGTATTGTATTGGCTATGCGTGTATCAACTTCCTGAACATGTAATAGACAAATTACATACCATGTGTTCAGATTTCTTTTGGGGTAATTCTCAGCACAAAGTTAATTGGGAGACTCTTTGTTTACCCAAGAAGGAAGGAAGTATTGGGATGAAATCTTTTTCTGAATTAAAAAAAACTGCAGGTATAAAATTTCTTTGGAAATTTCTGTCTGGTTCATCTCTTTTTGGAGTTCATGGATGAATAGGAAATATTGCTATGATAAAAAAATTTGGAGTATGAGGATGGACAATAATGCTTCGTGTACTTGGAAGACTATATTGAGATTGAGGAACTCTGGAAAACAGCTATTTAATAAGGTGATTGCATCAGGTACGAATACTTTATTATGGTTTGAACCTTGGGTAAATTGCAAATGTCTAGTAAATTTGCTTGGAATCTCTAGATTTTCCTGTTTGGGTAGTCATAATGATTTTGTTTCATCTATAATTTGTGATGGGAGAATAAATGCTAATTTGAATCCTGATATGAGAGAGATTAGTCAAGAAGTTAATGCAGTGACAGTTAAACATAATGCTTGTGATGATTATTATGAATGGGGAGAAGGGGGTGAATTTACTTTTCATAAAGCCTGGGAGAAGATTAGAAATAAACAAAGTGGAAAAGCTTGCTATAAAGTGATTTGGCATGGTAGAAATGCAAGAAGAATGGCTTTTATTGCCTTCCTTGCAGTAAATGACAGACTGTCTACATGAGAAAGGTTGCACAAATTTGGTATGATTGAGGATAATTGTTGTGTCTTATGTGATGGGAATGTTGAATCTATTAACCATTTGTTTTTTGATTGTGAGTATGCAAGTTTTATATGGATAGCAATATGCAAGAAGTTGGGATTTGCGACAAACCAGTATGGTTCAATTGAAGAAGAGGCAGTCAAACTCTTAAACAGGTTCAAAGGAAAAGATCAATTATTCGACGTAGCATGTGCAGCCTTCACTACAGCTATATATCAAATATGACTGAAAGAAATTCCAGAATCTTTAGGCAAAAGAAGATCAGCAAGGAAACAAGATTGTCTATGATAGAAAAGGAAGTTCACATTCTAGTGAACAAGAATGGTAGCAAGATGAGATGGTCACAGATGAAGGAAGAACCGCTTAGAAGATGGGGTATTGGATTGTATGACACTGGTTGATTTCTTTGTAATGTTTTGTTTGTTTTCTATGGTCTGTATTTGGTCAGAGAGGTAGCAAGTGGTGATATGTTGTAATGCTGGTTATAGTTTGGTTTTGACTTTGTTATGTTGATATATGGCGTTTATATGTGCTCTTTTCCCTTATGTCGCACTCATCTAGGTTAGGGGGGACATAAGGTTTTGATGAGGCGTATAAACAAAGTATATGATTGGTTTTGAAATAAAGTGAACCAATTTTCAAAACAAAACAAAAATGATTATTGCATTTTGTAGATATGGACACATGTGTGCTTGTTCAAAATGCGCTAATGAATTGATCAAGAATGAAGGAAAATGTCCACTATGTCGTGCACCTATTCTTGAAGTAGTTCAAGCTTACTCTATACAATGAAGAAAACGGACGTGTAACGTAGCTGATTTTTGAGTTTTGATATTTGGATAATACATGAATCATTGCTTTTTCTCTTCGTATGTTGTGATGGTTCTTTTTATCTTTACTTGGAACATCATATGTTTTGAAGGAAATGCACTGCTTGGGTTATGCATTCGAGTATTCTATATATGATATGCAATTTCTTGAAAGACAAAACTTCTTTGTTGATTTCACCAAGAAGAGAATGGTGCTCTTTCAGAAATGGTGAATATGTTAAAGCAGGATTAACCGAATTTGAACACTGGTGATACAAAGCAACAGCCGAGGTGATCTCCTACTCTTACTACCTCTGATTAATAATGTCTAGCATAATCTGAATTATATTACTTGTAACATTCTCTATACATAAAGTTTGTGATATATCTTTAATTTTTAGGTTGTCTTAAAAATTGTTTCAATTGTTTGTCGATTAGCAACTCAACTTTCTAAATTGATTCGCAGATTCCAATTTCAAGAAGCAAGTATGGGTATTCGGAACCGCGGCATGGAAGAAATGTATGAAACTACAAGATGAAGCTAATCCAGATCTTCATTTAGATGTTGGAGACTTTTATGTCACCACAACAAGCGATAAAAATGACATTAGTGCTCCTGCAACTAAAGAATGAATATTTTGGATGGTATGTGTTGGCAATTGTGGTATGTAGAATATTTGAATTGTACTTTCAAATTATGTACTTGATCGTATGTGTTGGCCCTTGTGGTATATTTGAAGAATTGGTATGGTATGTGGAATATTTTGGATGGTTTGAATGTGATGATGAATGTTTTGGATAGATTTCTTCTATGTACAAAACTTGTATTGCAATTTTTTTAATTAGAGCATTGTATTTTCTTTCTTCTAATGTAGCATTTTCCTTCTTCTACAGTTGCGTTTTCTTTTTTTCTAATGTTTCATTTGAAGATAATGGTGTTGCATTACATAACACGATGGTGTTGCATTAAGTAAAATATTATTAATTCCACAAGGCAAGTGGTGTTGGGAAAATCGATCAAATCGAGATCCTAATTTTAACGATTTAACATATTTAAATCATGGATTTTGCAATAAAAGTAAACCAAAATATATCTAGGCTAAAAATCATAAATGCCGTTACCAAATCCAAGAAGAACAAAACAAAATCGGGTAAAAGAACTAAGCATCGAATCACTAGGCACGTCAATCGCCGGCCCTCTACTGGTAATCCACACGAACGCTTCCCTTTTGGATCAAAATCGAAGTAGAGAAAGGAATCCAGGTGCTAGCCGCCATACTCATGGATTTCGTAAAAGGTAAAGTTAGGGTTTTTTTATTTATTTTCATCTGGATAAAAAAAATGACGGCTCCACTCTATCTTATAAAGGGAATTGTCAAAACCCTTACCAAACTAAGTATGCTCCATCAATTAAGGAACCACTTGTGTACCATTTCGATGCAATATAAAATATCAACAAATTTGATAATTTATTTACCCAATATATGTTCTCCCTTTATAACGTTCTAAGTGTGTGACCCAATAGGTTATTATAACGTTGGCAATAATTTAAATCGTATTTAAATTATAAACAGTGATTGGCATCTAGCAATACGTCGCTGCTACCCAAGTTATAATAATATAATCGATTCGATGCAACCTTTTTCGTGATCAGCGTCTCAATATAATATAATCCTTTTAACCAATATATCCAGGAGTAAACTCGAGTCATGGATCGTATCATCCTCTTTATAATTTAATCCATTTATCTTGATCGATGAGTTGACTGTTTAAAACAAATCAATATTTGGGCACGGCCATGCATTTCACAGTCTCACTCAATCAAGAGGCCCATGGATATCACTATGAATATATCGTAGGGTTAAATTCCATCTAGATCATTCATAATTTTCATTCGACTCGAGATATATCCAATAATCACCGTTATCATTACTCTGTTACGAAATAACTTTAGATGATATCAAAACACAAATATCCTCGAATAAAATTATAATGATTTCAGGTCTGAGGACCATTACATCACTGTCACTATGAGAACAACTTATGATACCATTGATTATATTCCATGTAGTTATCTCACGGTGGGTCAGCCCAATACGCTATTCTCCAATACGTATTTATATCTTGACTTTAATATCACATATATTAATGATCAATGAGATATGATCATTAGTCAATCAATATACTAGTCTCAACGCTTTATTGTTGTCCTATATAAACAATAAAACTCGACTAGGGATATTTAAGAATTATAATACTTATCACATTATATAATCTCAAGTTCAGTCTTACTCGAACTATATAATTCCGTATTATTATTCTAAGGACTTCTATTAAATTATTATTTATATTACGCGGTAAATATAACATACAGAATATATTTTTATTCCAAATAAAATAATAACGTTGTTAATCACATCAAATGGATTTCCTCTAGGGCTTAAACTCTAATAATCTCCCACTTGCACTAGAGTCAATCATTCATGTATCATATACTCATGAAACTAGTCTGACTATCAAACTTCTGCTGCGACAGTGTTTAATTTAGTAGGTCTGCAACATTACGGCTTTTGCAACTTTGCAGATATGTTTATATCCTCTATGAACAATTTCACATAAGAATTATATTTCTTAAATATATGTTTGGATCGATAATGAGTTTAACGTAATAGGCATGAGCAATAGCCACACTGTTATCGCAATGTAACTCATTGGATAAACAATGAATTAAGTTCAATTATGAACTTCTTAATCCAAACATTTTCTTTCTTAGAATCAGTATCTATTTCTTGTTTTAAAACTAACATTATTCACAATAATTAATGTGTTATCATTATATAACATTGTAATTATTGTGTCACTCCCACTCAATTTCTTGTCTATACAAGATTCAATGGTATTTTGTGGTCTCCGAGACATTTTGGATTATATTTTAGGGTCCGTTTGTCACAGGTCCCTATTAAGTTTCAAAATTAGGCTCACATCCGGTCCTAAACTTATTGTAAATTAGGTCCCTATTTTTCAAAAACATATAAAAAAATATAAAAAAAATATATAAAAAAATCACTAAAATTCATTATTAAATATAACACGTTCACGCCAAAAAAATCAGGTGGAAAAACAATCAAAAACCACGTCAAAACTCAAAATAACACAAAATCAGCGAAACAGCAGGTTTTTGCATCAAAAGATGCACATATTTGTAAATAGTTGCACACATTCATGCTAATATTTCAGTGTTGCGCCCAAACTGCAGTATAAATGCATACATGTATGCAGGTAAACTGCATTACATGCATCCTTTTATGCATATATTCAAATTTGACCTGTTTTTTCAAGCATTCGCCGTTTTCAGACATTGTTGCACACAGTTATGCTCTTGTACAGAATAAATGCATGCATACATGCATATATTAGCTAGCCGTCGTCCCTTTTAAAATTGTTGCACACATGCATGCATATATACAGAATAGTTGCATTCATGTATGCAACTTTTCGTTACACGTGAATCTCAGTTCAACTTTGTATGCATAAATGTATGCAGTTATTTGCTAATAGTTGCATACATGTAAGCGTATATTGGTCCAGATTTTCAACAGAAATACACTATATGAATATATGCATACATGTATGCTACTTTTCAGATATTGTTGCGCAGAAGTATGCAACTTTTTTTTTTTTGGCGAATGCTCCCGAGAATATTTCCTATTTTTAGAAATTTTTTTTTTACTCACTAGCGCACTTTTTTTTTCAAAAATTGGAAAACACGTAACATTTCATGGCAGGTCCGAAAATGGACACAAAAAAGTGGGCGGCAGCTAAAAACAGGGGGCGGAAACGTATGGAAAGTTAGGGAGGGATGTGGCTTTAATTAAGTTTGAAAATAGGGATGTGAGCCTAATTTTCACTATATTTTATTCTCATCGGTACGTTAGAGACTGACTCTCCTTTATAAGGATACCAATTCAAGAAATAAACATTTTATTCTCTGAGGATTTATAGAATTAATATCCATTTTCATCTTTTAGGTATTCTACAAAATATTTATTTGATTTGGGTCCGATCTTATCAGATGAATGGCATTTAACAAGCGCCATACATCACAAATCTGCGCATTTAGACATACTAGGACATACCCTAATCCATAACTTATATGGTGTCTTAAGACTTGTTTTAGTAGGATTAATTTAATTGTTCTCAATTTAATTTATTGGAAGACCTATATGACTTATCTTGGTCGTACCATATCTTATAAGGTGTCATTACTCCTTTCAGGCACACCATTTCAATATGTTGTTCTAGGTGGTGTGATTCATGAAACAATTTCAAACTCATCTGGATAGTCATTAAATTTATTGGCTTAATTATTCTCTTTCGAACTGTTCGAAAAGTATTTATATTCTACTAAAATTGGTTTTGAACTTCATTTTTGAATTCTTTGAACTTTTCAAAGGATTCTAATTTGTGTATCATAAGATATACACATCTATATCCACTGACATCATCAGAAAATGTATGAAGTAATAAAACCTACATCTAGCTTATGTATTCATTGCTCCAGATACATCATTATGTATGAGACCCAATACTTAATAGTCCATTCACTGTGTCAAGTGAAAGGTGATTCAGATATTTTCTCTTATTAACAAGATTTGCATTCTTCATATGATTCAAAATCAAATGACCTCAAAATTCCATCATTATGGAGTTTTGATACGTGTTTCTTGTTTATATTGGTTAACCGGCAATGCTAAAGATGTGTACGATTAAAATTATTAAATTTAATCCACTCAGTGTTTATGTCAAGTACATTATAGTTAACAATTTATAAAGATCATTAACTATTTGTGAAATTCCATAAGATATTTCATTTAAATAAAATGAATAACAATTGTTCTTTTATTACAAATGAAATTTAAACTTGTCTGAACAAGATTTATAATAACATTTATTTTAAATGGAATTTCATAATAACAATTATTTTATTTATTTTATTAAGCCAGTATACACAACAAGAATCAACTTTCTATGGATAATCCAACAACTTTTGTTTCATTTCCATTCGTAAGTCCACTTGTCATATTATCAGATTTCTACTTATTTTGCAATTTCTGTAAATTAACATACATTTATGTGATTTATATCTGGTATCTAATGCTAGAAATCTATAAGTAGATTGTTATAATATTTATATATTATTCGGTTGAAGTCATACCTCAACCTTTCATTTTAGATCCTCTATGTTTATATAACAATTACGTTTGATTTGTTTGAGGACAATCCTCAAATTTCAATGTTAGTCAGGAAATTTGATTTAATTCAATTTATATCCTTCTTAAGGATTAATTTAAATTATCGAGTTATTTATTATTTAATATCTACATTAGATAATAAAATAATAACTGATTATGTAATATTTATTTAATACAAAATTTTGACAATCAAAATTTATATTAACATAAATATGTAATTGAAACTAAAATACGCTCCCACTCAAATTAACATCCCTCTGTTTATATATGTAAATCATTATATACATATAATGGTGTTCCAAGATCCATATTTAGTCATGCCTTGACCCAGCTTTGGCTAAACTCAAAATACAACCTTTTAGGTAGACATCTTATGTCAATTATATTTTCTATATAACTCTTGGATCGCATGCTGAACATTTTGTTCAGTATTATTCATTTGCTCAAAATGTAGAATAATTCATGCTTTTGTCTCTAAGGCCATAATCGTATTATGCAGCCTAGTTAAGTTAAACCCAATAATAGGTTGGAGCACCACATTTTACTCCATTACATATAACCAAAATAAAAGGTGCACAATGCTTTAGCGTTAGTTACATCCAGTGATTTTGGACAGTGATGAGTATATTATTGGAAGACGTCACGATGACTTAATATAACAAAATTTGCTTTTAGAGGGAATTTATAATTCGTAGTAGCGAACAATATTAAAGTTATATACACATATCAAATATAGGTAATTAATATTCGTAATATTAATTGGAATATAATAATATATATATATATATATATATATATATATATATATATATATATATATATATATATATATATATATATATATTTAAGTTCAGCATTATATATAGGAATCGGTCCTATATTGATATAGAACTTTTTCAAAATTATTGGATGTTATAACTTGTGCGTCAAATACTATATTCTTATCTAATGTAAGTTTTCTTTTAACCAATGACATTAAGCCCATATTGCATAGTTTAGAACGTGGCTTTCAAGGCCCATTTAGTAGTACGGTCTCCTTTTAATATCAAATATCAAACATTATTCATCCATATATATTAATCCCTAAGTATTCTTGTAAATCATATTTCAAGTTATCTATATATATTACACTTGCAGGTTTAATCATATTAAAATATATATATATAACTTGCAATTATATTTCCATAAATATATAAACAAGAGACAAGTATGTTATAACCGACTATACATATGCAGTTGAACTAAAACATTACATTTCATTTTACATACAGGAACATGATACACAAGTATATAATACATAAGTATTTTAAACAACATTCGTTTATTAATATGCGCAGGCTTTTCACATGATACACAGGAATTTGATCAAATCATTTAGTTGGCATATAAATGACATGAACATTTTAACAAGGAAAAAATATATATTACAGATCAAAACTGCTTTCATCTTACTAATGTATTCAATTCAATCCTAATATATACAGCATCTTACATTGACAAAATACATATACTCAAACATATGTATACAAATCAATACTTCCAGTCGAAATTGCTATGCATCTTTATACACCGTGCTACAAACCAAGTTTCTGTAAACCTGCCAAGTCTGACTTGTATCTGTAGGTTCAATTGTACCTGCATCAATAAGTCCATCAACGAGTCCAACCTTGCGCCAATTGGTTCAGTCATACTGAGCCGAGCTTCAAAGATTGAATCTGTAATATTTACAAATAAATAGCAGATTTTTCATTGTATTTGAAGATAAACAAACACATATAAATATATATGTATGTATGTATATGTATATATATATATATATATATATATATATATATATATATATATCACTGTTCAAATTCAAACATATATATCAAATATATATATGTTAGTAATACAAACAAATTTGTACATTAGTGGACAAATTCAGGTTTCCTATATGGTATTTTATCTAATACAGTACTCAATATTCCCTTCTCAAAGAAATAATCAAACTGTCTTATACATTTAAGTATAATTGGGAAACAAACACCATCAAACTTTTAAACTGAATCAACATTTTGAATCAAGGAAGTAGACAACTACTTATGAGCTTTTCTATATATATTCTTTTATGGATTCAATAACATAGATTTCATGCTGCATATCTATCATGGATATACACATCATAATAGAAATATATACATATCAATATTTAATATAATTTGATGTATAAGGTATAACTTTTATACCATTATATACAAGTCACAATATTCAGTTACCTGAAAGTTGATATCTATATCATTTTGTATCAATATGCAAATAGTATAAAATTCACAATCAGGTTATTATTGATTTAGATAACATTTTATACTCGCAATATGTTTGTTTCCAAGTCAGACTCAAAACAAAGTTATAAACTTATTATAATGAGTAGCAAAATTACGATTTCAGGTATGTCACATATATATACATTACATATGTAAGCTAGATTCCAATTCTTAATTGAACATCACATTTCACAAATGTGTACTTAGACCTTTTATACATATATAATATATAATATCAACACCTTGTGTCATATACAAACACCTATGCAACTTTCATTTATGTATATATATAATATCAGATTCAATAGGAATAATGTAGACAATCTAAACTTATATTCAGTAAAACCTGACTTCACTGTTAAAATCAAAATATCCAAATTTATATTTAAACAGTGCATGAGTAAAAGTACAATTAAGCACAGATCATCATATACATATATAATATTATCGAAAATGCAGAAATGCGTACTTAGATGATTGAATATGGCACAGTGCCCTTCCAATATGATGATTATTAAGGTATACACAGATTTAACAGATTAAAAAACTGTGTTCACCATTTATAATATATATAATTAATGATATCTGTATATCATATGCTTGTGTATATCATAATTATTTATCTGTGTGCAGAGAAAAAAATGTAACACAAAATTACTAAACAAAATATGTATATTGTGATTAGTGATTCATGCCACAATTTGTAGACATAGGTGTAAATATGTAACTGTAATTAACTTATACAGTTAATCATATATCTATATATACATGACAAAACTGATTAAAACAATGATTCATATATCAATATATATGTACATAATTTTTGATAACTTCCATAGGATAAGGGTTGTACTCCTATTATCTATATATACATGACAAAACTGATTAAAACAATGATTCATATATCAATATATATATATATGTACATCATTTTAGATAACTTCCATAGGATAAGGGTTGTACTCATATTAAAAGGTCCTATCATCAATTTAGTATATGATCCCAACTATTTGTACATGTAATATAAACTGAAATGAAACTGGAAATCAGATTTCCTTTAGTTTTTGAAATCTGAATGTATTATGCATTTATCACCATAAATATATCATCAACATGTATAAGTCCAAAAGCTGTTCTAAATGACAGTTCAATTAGATATATGTCATTGTATATGCACTATATACTCACATATAAAACACTCATATATGTTTTACAGAATAAACAAATCATGGTATATCCATTATGATTCAAATTTAACCTGTACATTATCAATATGATGTTAATGCTAAAGTATAGGGTTTATATAAGAATTTCAGTCATAAAATTCCTTTAGCAAACATACTATAACTGGTTTTTTTTTAAAAAAAAAAAATATTTTGTCTTAACAAAATATCGATGTAATTGATTTCAGTAAACCAAAAAAAACAGAAAATTATCTTTCTGGTTTGTCAATCCGCAAGAACCAGTTTTAATGTTGAGAAGAAAATTTATGATAAATTAGGTCATAAACACTCATCTGTCAAACGTTTTGATACCTTTTCTTCCCGGAATCATTTCTTTAAATCTGAATACTCGAGTTTATTCAACCAGAGATGAAAACATCAAACCGGAATTTCAGAGTTAATATTATAAAATATAACAAGTAAAACTAGAATTATGTCAGGACAAATATCATATATAAATTCACTATTTTATCCAAAAAAAATTTTGTCCTGAAATCATTTTTATATCCAAAATTTCAGGAATCAGCAGTTTTGGAAGATTAATCTAAATAGCCATATCTTAATTAAAACAGATCCATAATGTTTCAACCTATTCGATTATCAAAACTAGTTTTTGATAATTTACTGGGTTCCAGAAATCGGCAGGCATGTTAATAGCAAGTTTAAAGCTGAATGATAGTTCAGGATTAATCATGAATCCTTTTACTTTCGAATCAAACACAAATCTTAATCTCAGTAAACAATTTCACCAATTTACTTTAAGTTCTATTATCAGTGCAGTCAATACTTACACAAACAATCCTAAATCTAAAATCGAAGTACAATCTATTGCAAACCACAGCTGTGATACCACTGTTGGGAAAATCGATCAAATCGAGATCCTAATTTTAACGATCTAACATGTTTAAATCATGGATTTTGCAATAAAAGTAAACCAAAATATATCTAGGTTAGAAATCATACCTGTCGTTACCAAATCCAAGAAGAACAAAACGAGATCCTAATTTTAACGATCTAACATGTTTAAATCATGGATTTTGCAATAAAAGTAAACCAAAATATATCTAGGTTAGAAATCATACCTGTCGTTACCAAATCCAAGAAGAACAAAACCAAATCGGGTAAAAGAACGAAGCATCGAATCACTAGGCACGTCAATCGTCGGCCCTCTACTGGTAATCCACACGAACGCTTCCCTTTTGGATCAAAATCGAAGAAGAGAAAGGAATCCAGGTGCTAGCCGCCATACTCATGGATTTCGTAAAAGGTAAAGTTAGGGTTTATTTATTTATTTTTATCTGGATTAAAAAAATGACGGCTCCACTCTATCTTATAAAGGGAATAGTCAAAACCCTTACCAAACTAAGTATGCTCCATCAATTAAGGAACCACTTGTGTACCATTTCGATGCAATATAAAATATCAACAAATTTGATAATTTATTTACCCAATATATGTTTTTCCTTTATAATGTTCTAAGTGTGTGACCCGATAGGTTATTATAACGTTGGCAATAATTTAAATCGTATTTAAATTATAAACAGTGATTGGCATCTAGCAATACGTCGCTGCTACCCAAGTTATAATAATATAATCGATTCGATGCAACCTTTTTCATGATCAGCGTCTTAATATAATATAATCCTTTTAACCAATATATCCAGGATTAAACTCGAGTCATGGATCGTATCATCCTCTTTATAATTTAATCCGTTTATCTTGATCGATGAGTTGACTGTTTAAAACAAATCAATATTTGGGCACGGCCATGCATTTCACAGTCTCACTCAATCAAGAGGCCCATGGATATCACTATGAATATATCGTAGGGTTAAATTCCATCTTGATCATTCATAATTTTCATTCGATTCGAGATATATCCAATAATCACCGTTATCATTACTCTGTTATGAAATAACTTTAGATGATATCAAAATACAAATATCCTCGAATAAAATTATAATGATTTCAGGTCTGAGGACCATTACATCACTATCACTATGAGGACAACTTATGATACTGTTGATTATATTCCATGTAGTTATCTCACGGTGGGTCAGCCCAATACACTATTCTCCAATACGTATTTATATCTTGACTTTAATATCACATATATGAATGATCAATGAGATGTGATCATCAGTCAATCAATATACTAGTCTCAACGCTTTATTGTTGTCCTATATAAACAATAAAACTCGACTAAGGACATTTAAGAATTATAATACTTATCACATTATATAATCTCAAGTTCAGTCTTACTCGAACTATATAATTCCATATTATTATTCTAAGGACTTCTATTAAATTATTATTTATATTACACAGTAAATATAACATAACAAAATATATTTTTATTCCAAATAAAATAATAACGTTGTTAATCACATCAAATGGATTGCCTCTAGGGCATAAACTCTAACAAGTGGACCATACAGCTGACGTGGCGTGTGACATGTGGGAAGCTGACGTGGTGCGTGACACGTGGGCATCTTATGTGGAAGCTGACGTGGTGCGTGACACATGGGCATCTTATGTGGAAGCTGACGTGGCCCTCACTATCATGACTTGGAAGCCAGATTCTAACTTATGGTTAAGGCAACGCTGTATTTTGTTGCATGCTCGTAGCGTTGCAATACAGTTAAAATGAAATACTTTCTCTCTGCGACACTAGATGGGAGAAAGTGTTGCCTTAGAGAGCAACGACATTGGCCGCGGATGCCACGCCTCTCTGATGTTGCCTATTTGAAAAAATGATTTAAGGCAAAGCTATTTTGATACACGACCACATTAAAAAAGTGTTGAGTATGCCCACGTATGGCGTAGTGTATAAACTCTGTTACTGTTATGTGTAACTGTATGATACTATATACTCTGATTACGTGGTTGATATAATTATTATTGTCTCACATGTTTTATATCTGTGATTGTTATTATTATATGTTACATGTTGCGCTGTGAGATATATGATAGATTACGTGATTGTTTATGTTTCATTCCCTTCTTTCTTTTTCTCTTCCTTTTCTTTTCTTCTTTATGATTTATTATACTTGATGATCACTTTACATCAATCGGGGGTTTGTACAGCGCAAAATTTTAGTTATGAGCACTGGTGGTGTATAGTAGGTCGTTACAATATCATTGGACATTTAATCCTTATGAAGAACCATATGCATAATAGTTTTCAAAATCTTAAGCAGAGGTTCATATTTCTATAGTTACAATAAGCAAAATTATTGTGTAACATACGCCACCTGAAGCCTGCTTTACATAAATAATGCAAAGTAGATTTTGGATTGAGAAAAGTTATATCATATAGTTTATTCTTGACTATTTTGTTCTTTCCCTATGATGTACTAGGTTTTTCACAATTCTTAAATTAATCCATGTTTATCAGGCTCCTCAAATCGAATATTTCTATTAAATAAAGACAAGAATTTGAAATTTTAACCTCCACATTTTATGACTATTTGAAAATTAAACCTCATTATAATGGTTTTAAAAATCTAACATCATCCTTTACTGAGGGCTTGAAAATTTAACCTCATTATGAAGGTTTTGGAAAATCTAGTCTTGTTACAAGGGTTTAATAGTCTAATCTAGTTATTAGGATTTTGAAAATCTAGCCTCATTACGATGATGTTGAAAATATAATATAGTCCTTTGTGAAGGCTTTAAATCCTAATCTCATTATGACTATTTTGGAAATCTAGCTATGTTACAAAGGTTTTTGAAATTCAGCCTCATTGTGAAAGTTTTGAAAATATAACCTCATTGTGATGGTTATGAAAACTAATCTTGTTATTATGATTCAGGTTACTGAAAATCTAATCCAGGTATGAGGTTTTTGATACTTAAGCTCATTATGCTGGTTTTTAAAATATTACATCATCCTTCAATAATATTTTAGAAATATAACCTCATCCATTGGCAAGGGATTTGATAGTATATCCCTTTACAAGGGTTTTGGAAATTTAACCTTGTTATGAAGATTTGGACATCAGACCTCCTCCCCTAACCAGTGTTTGGAAATCTGACCTCCTCCGTTAGCGATGGCTTTGAAAATCTAACATTGCTAGGAGGAATTTAGAAATTTTGACTCATCCTTTGGAAATGGTTTAGAAAATCTAATCTTATCAATTTGAAAGGGTTAGAAGATACATTCCTTTAGATTAGACCGTTGAAAATTGTGTATAGTAGATTTCCATAACAGGCAAAGCTGGAGGCTTTGTATAATAGAGTGCAGTAATATGTGAAAGTAATTATAAAGAGAAGGCTTTATATAGTTAAGGGTCATAATTGGTTAGTAATTATAAAGAGAAGGTTATAAATAGTTGAGTGTCAAAATTGGAAGAAGGAATTGTAAGTTGAAGGCTGATACAGAGTGTCATAATAAACGAAATTAATTGAAAGCTAAAGGCTATATATAGTAAAATGCAGTAACTATTCTCACCAATTAATGAAGATTTTAAAGTGACTTCATAATTCTTACCTCATATTAAGGTTCGGTTTTGAAATTGGACCTTTGAATTAAGTGTTTTTGCTTCATTATAAGGGCTTAACAGATAAGTTTAGAAATGTTTTCAATGTTTATGAGGGACCACATAAAGTATATTTTGTAAGCTTTTTTACCTTGTTATGAGGATTTAATTTTTTTTAAGGGTTCTTACCTTGTGCTTAAAGGTTCGAAAGAATATGTGACATATCAATTACCACCGCTTAAAGGATGACCATGGCATATTGTAATCCAGTCTATGTGGGTTGGACTAGAAGTAAGGGAGATAATCCAAGCCACTCTAGTGTGTTACTCCTAGATATTATTGTCAGAAATCTTGAGGATTTTATATGGAAACTCCTTTGTTTTATGGATGATGCTATAGGAAAGCATCTTTTTTTATGAGGATAAATGACCTTGGTTCCTACGATCTGTTAATCATTTTGACTTTGTAAGTACTTACTTTGCTTTTGAATTATTGTGATAAAACTTTTATTCACTATATATTGGCTTGCCTTCCCAGTTTGCTGCACCGGTCCATCTTAAATGAGCTATAGGCTAACTACATGCACTATGGAGTCGAAATGCGACATTTTGGAAGTTCTCTCATTTGTGGCCAGAGCCTAAATGGTTTTATGATTAGATTTTTTGGTCGAGCATTAATGCAAAAGGACATAAATCCAACGTTTAACGAGATCACAACTTCACTAAAGCTTCCTTGAACAAAAGCATTGTCGTTTTGGGTTTACTTTCAAAATTACTGAATCCATTAAATATACTGAAAATTATGTTTAAAATAGCTGGACTAAAGGTAACAGTTTGTTTTGAAAATTTCTAATGTCATGCTCCAGTCATCGAGACTGAGCCTTATAGGTATGTCAATTGAAAACCTAATAATGGTTGCTTTTGAACCTATATGGAATGATATTACCCAGTACTTTGTATCTGCATGACACTACATGAATGGTCATGTTACACTCTTTCTCGGCATGACAATACTAAGTCATGCTAACCTTTTTTTTGCATTACACTGTTCTGACCATGGCTAAAATATTTGATATGATTTTGAAAATGCATAATACTACTCAAAATTAAAATACTTGATATGATTTTTCAAATTTGCATGATCCTGCTTGATCATGGCTAAACTGCTTGACATGGTTATGAAAGTTGCATGATATTACTCGATCATGACCAAAATACTTGATATGGTTTCAAAATTTACATACACTTGGTCCTGCTAAAATGCATGATACGGTTTTGATAATTTAATGATACTACTTCGATCATAGCTAAAATACTTCATATAGTTTCGAAAGTTTCCTAGCACCACTTGAGCATGGTTAAAATATTTAATGTGGTTTTAAAAGTATTTAAAATATATGATTGATTTGAAAATTCTATTTCAGTGGCAGCCTTGTGCTGTGATATATTTTAAATGCTCTACATTCTATGTTCGAGGTGTCATGTTTTCATCTGGCCTCTTTAGTCGATAATCTCCCAAAGAAATTATTAAATGAATGATTAGAGGTGCTTAGCTTGGTGCAAACAGTTCATCTATTGGGTTTTTGGTATTTGGCATGGTATTCTTAAGGACCATATCTCCTATTTCTATTTTTCAATCAAGATTAATAAATTATATTATTTGATCATTCAATAGATATACCTAACCGTGCTCAATGCTACTTGGTCCCAAGTTGTAATACTCTTAAATTTTTGTAAACATTATTCATGAATTTAATTGGATAAATTAAATAAGGATAATTTAGTAGGATGATGAGTTGAGATATGTAATTAATGGTTTGATCTTACTAAATAATCAAGTTGAAATAATATAAGAGAAGGTTCATAGGAGGGTCAAGGTGGGAAACACAAGGCCATTCATACATATATACATACATATAACCTTCCACCCATTTCATTTGATTTTACAACTTAAAAACATTTCAATCTATAGAGCTTAGAAGGTTGGTCATTATGAATCTAGGAGAAGAAAAAACAAAGGTAAAGTTAGGGAAATTCAAGCCATAACAAACCTCAACTTTTCACCCAAAACTAACATAAATAATGACTAACTTCCTTATTCTACTTGGTTACTGATTATATTCGAATTGATTTTGGGTATGCATGATTGATTCCATGTTGATTGTGAGGTTTTCATGTTGTTTGGGTAGAAAAATAGTTAGATCTAATTGTTTATGCCTTCTTTGGCATGGATTTGGTTAGGTTTCAGATCAAAACCTATAGTTTAGCATCTCCAAATGATTCAAAATTTATACATGTGGGCTGTATAATGTTTCTGGAGATAACGTCAGAGTTTCAAAATTTTCTAAGCACCTAATAACTTTCTATGAATTTCCTAACGAAGAACACGAGTTAATTTTGGGATTTTAATAAATTAAATTAATTAAACAACGATTTTAGACTCGAAATTTTTACATGTAGAAGAGAAAATTATTATTTGACTTATATGAACTTTGGGAACTTTTCCTATATTTTTATGATTTGCTATGATTTTCCTTAGTTGGATAGACTTAGGGTAATTAAGGCATTAATTAGGGTAATTAGCGAATTTCTAATGTTTTAGAAATTTAAAACTTGGAATGTCTAAGTTGTTGCAAAACCTATCCTTTTATTACCCAATAGTTTTTTGAAAAATATAGTGGAGTAGGTGAAAAGTATTATTTTTAGTTAGAAACAAAACAATTATCCTTATATTTACTATTAGGGCCATCGACCCGGTCGATAAGACCATGTTAACACTGTTGACAAGACCTTATCTTTTTTATCGGTAAAGCCCTTGATTCTTGGAATGTCGTAAAGTAAGGTATAGGAAACATCAAAGCTTGTCGCTTCATCCTTATTGGCTTGGTCCTTGTCACCCGCATCTTTATTTATGATTTTAAGTTAACCTCACTATAAGGGTTTATCACCTCTACATTATAATTGTTGTACTTAGTATTTTTCTATGTAAAGCAGGAGGCTTACTGCATCTTTACCTTTTCTTTATAGATGAGTTCGATAATGTTAGGGAACTGGGGTGTTTATAACCCAGTGTTAATGGATCTTAAGGCTATTCAGACACTAGAAGTGTGAAATGTGTATTTACTACTTAGTTATGAATATATTCAAATTGCAAGCAGAAATAAGTAATAAAAGAATGAATAAGTAATCAGATGAAATGCAGAAAAGTAAATGACACCAGGATTTTTATACTAGTTCGGATTATCCAATCCTACATCCAGTCCTGCACTTCACCGTTCAGAATTTCACTATAATCGCTTGCTTTCCACGTGTGGCAAGAACACCTTCACAATCTAGATTTCCCGGGCTACAAGATACACCTTTTCCTTATCATCAGCAACAAACAATGGCAAGTAGTCGTATCTCTAATACAGATTCTTGCAGATTTGGTACAATGATCCTATAGACCTCCAATGGCAATATATCTTTGAATTCTTTGAGGAAATAAGATAAAACTAGAGAGAGAGAGAATGATATGAATTCAAGTACAACTCTCTGATATTGCATGGCTTGCAAATCACTGAAGAATAGGAGTGAAAGAGAGTTGATTTGCAAGAATAATAGTATATAATGGATTTTTGTAGAGAATAAATGGAGAAGAATGAGTAGAAGAAAATGTGAAATTATTGTGTAAAAATTCATTAACAGAGGCCTTTAAATAGTGTATGAAAGGATGTGTCTTTTGGTGAAAGGGTGGAGGGAAATAACTTCTTAATATAAATTTGAAAGTCTGTAATAGTCGTTATATGTCGACATACCCAAAAATGTACGTCGACATACAAGTGTAAAGTGTTACAAATGTATTTCAGATTTTCACCATTTCAAACTACCTTATATACGTGGATTTTCTTGATTCGGTTGAGGTCAATGGTTGATTATCTTCAAGTATAATTGTCATGGGATCTTTAACAAGATATTCTAAGGTTCAATCAACTCTTCATCATTTCGAACACCTCTATTCTTCAGTATTCTTCTCTAATATGCTTTGGTCCTCAATTGTTCTGATTATCTTTCCATTGCTCTGATTAAACTTCTTATATAATTCGTCTTTTATACTCTTGTATATTTCTAAAAATATCTCCATAATATATCCAATGTAACTGCACAACTCAAAGATATGTTAGTAGTAATGTTTATATGGTTATTGTCATCAAAATCAATACCTAGGGTACCTAGGGTATTAACAATCTCCCCTTTTTTTATGATGACAACCATATAAGTATTTGAGAGATAAAATATAATACTTTTTATATTTGACTCCCCCTATCATTTTGTCTAGTATATTTATACATTTTCTCCTCCTTTGTCATCAACAAAAAGGTTAAGAATTATTATTTAGTTTACTGCTAGACAATATGTAGAGTTTGTATATGCATATAAATAAAACACAAGTGGGGAAATCAAAACATGAAATAAACTAAATAATCAGACGAGTTTTAGAGTTACCGACTTTGCTGATGCCAATAACAAAACCTTTTCATCTTTATCCAAGGTTCAATAGATTTCTTGTCATATGCTTTGAGCATCGACTTTTTGGTACCCGAAAAATATAAAATATACACACTGGTACCCTTTTTATTTTGGGGTCCGTGGGGTTAAGTTTTGGGATGCCAAACCCATGAAGAGTTTGAATTCCCTTTCAAAATATAATCATTAGATAAATGAACCTTATTAATGAAATTATCAATATATTTTTCTTTTTCAGCATTATCCAACCATTTTGGAACCCAGAAGTTAATGAAACTGTTTGGAGGATTTAACTTTGATTTCCTAGGTTTTGGTTTGAACTTGGTGGCTTTAACAAACTTAGTACATTGAGTACTATTTTTCTTTGATTTAGCCTTAGGGGTGTAGCCAAATCCATGCTTATTCCTAGTGTTTTTAGATGTAGATAATAACTTCTCTAGATTATCCTTTCCTTTGTTAAATTTATCAATATCAGTTTTCATTTTATCAAAATCCTTACTATGGTTAAGAATAACATTGTCTAGAGTGTTATTTTTTCATTAAGATTAGTGATCTGTGATTTCATTGAAAGATTTACTAATTTTAAGGACTCGTTTTCACTTTTCAGGTTTTCAAAACTTCCGAGTGTTAAATACTTTCCATTTTTATGACCATTAAATCTTCCAATTACATCTTCTAGATATTGGTTTTATTTACTCAACTTTTAATCAGATATTTTTAATCTATCTATTTCTGCCAAACTATTATCGTACTCTTTCCTAAGTATTTTGTATCTCTGATGCATATCATTTAAAACTTTAGTAATTTCTTTATCAAAATTCCATACCTGGTCATCCGTTGCCATGAGGCATACGTTCGCATTTTCTGTTTCTGAATCACTATCACTTGACGATGAATCATCCTATGTTGCATTGAATGCTTGTTTCCTCTCCTTATTGAAAGTATTTGAAATGTGCTTTGGTTTTCTCAAGTTGGGACAGTTTCTTTTCAAATGACCGGGTTTACCACATTCGAAACATTTAACAACATTTCCATTTCTGGAATTATTGTTGTTAGTTTTTCGAAGTTTCATCGTTATCTAGTACTTCAAGAATTTCTTGATCTTCTTGGTAATAAACTCGAGATCATCATCAATAACATTATCATCTGATTCATCATTGTCGATCATAGCATTAAGTGCCAGTGATTTCTTCTCATTTCCTTGATTCTCTTTTCTAACCTGAGACTTCACTTTATCAGACATTAGATTACTAATTAATTCTTCTATTAACATAGTACTAATATCATTGACTTCTTCGATTCCCAGAGTCTTCTGATCCCATTCACTAGGAAGTGAATTCAAGATCTTTCTGACTTGGTCTTCTTCAGTAATTTTCTTTTATAATGATATTAAGGCATGTACTAGATCTTGAAATCTTGAATACATATTAGAAATAAGTTCATTTGAAAAAGTTGAAAGTGGTGAGTCAGCATAGGTATCTTTGTTTGTTTTACTTTATTGGTGCCTTCATGTGTGACTTTCAGTATTCTCCAAATTTCTTATGAAGAATTACATATAGAAACTCGATTAAATTATTTCTATCTAAGGAGCAAAAAAAATGTTAATGGCTATAGAATTATTAAGTGCTTGTGTCTTTTGGTCTAGTGTCAATTTTAAATATTCAGTTTGAGGCATTATGTATTATTCTTGGGTAAAGTTCCAAATATCTAATCCATTAGACTACAAATAAAATTTCATCCTACAAGTCCAATAAGCATAATTACTGCCATCAAATAGAGGAGGTCTAGTGGTATATTACCCTTCTATAAAAGAACTGATAATGGTGTTACTAGTGTTACTAGCCATTTATTAATTTTCAAAAAATCAGATTATGATAACTTTGAAAACCTTGCTCTGGTACCAATTGTTAGGGAACTGGGGTGTCTATAATCCAGTTTTAATGGATCTTAAGGCTATTTAGACACTAGAAGTTGTGAAATGTGTATTAATTAACTACTTAGTTATGAATACAATCAAATTGCAAGAAGAAATAAGAAATAAAAGAATGAATAAGTAATAAGATGAAATGCAAAAAAGTAAATGACACAGGGATTTTATAGTGGTTCGGATTATCCAATCTTACATCAAGTCCTGCACTTCACCGTGCAGAATTTAACTATAATCACTTGCTTTCCACGGGTGGCAAGAACACCTTCACGATCTTGATTTCACGGGCTATAAGATACACCTTCTCCTTATCAACAGCAATAAACAATGGCAAGTAGTCGTATTTCCAATACAGATTCTTGTAGATTTGGTACAATGGTCCTATAGACCTCTAATGGCAATATATATTTGAATTCTTTGAGGAAATAAGATAAAACCAGTGAGAGAATGATATGAATTTAAGTACAACTCTCTGATATTGCATGGCTTGCAAATCACTGAAGAATAGGAGTGAAAGAGAGTTGATTTGCAAGAATAATTGGATAGTATATAATGGATTTTTGTAGAGAATAAATGGAGAAGAATGAGTAGAAGAAAATGTGAAATTATTGTGTAAAAATTCACTACCAGAGGCCTTTAAATAGTGTATGAAAGGATGTGTCTTTAGGTGAAAGGGTGGAGGGAAATAACTTCTTAATTTTAATTTGAAAATCTGAAATAGTCGTTATATGTCGACATACCCAAAAATGTATGTCAACATACAAGTGTAAAGTGTTACAAAATGTGTTTCAGATTTTCAGCATTTCAAATTACCTTTTATTTGTGGATTTTGTTGATATGGTTGAGGTCAATGGTTGATTATCTTCAAGTATAATTGTCATGGGATCTTTAACAAGATATTCTAAGGTTCAACCAACTCCTCATCACTTCAAACACCTATGTTCTTCAGTATTCTTCTCTAAAATTCTTTGGTCTTCAATTATTCTGATTATCTTTCCATTTCTCTTATTAAACTTCTTATATAATTCCTCTTTTGTACTCTTGTATATTTCTAAACATATCTCCATAATATATCTAATGTAACTGCATAACTCAAAGATATGTTAGTAGTAATGTTTATATGGTTGTTGTCATCAAAATGAATACATAGGGTACCTAGGGTATTAACATAAAAGGCTTGTTTCTTAAGACTTATTTTTAAGATCTAGAGTCTTATCTCCTCTATACCCTATCGATACCACCTCTTTACCTTGTCCTCATGGATGTGGTCGATAAGGCTTGTTTTCTAAGCTTAACTTTGAGATCTAGAGTCTTATTACTTTCACACCTTGTCGACTTTGTCAACAAGGCCTATTTTCTAAACTTTGTTTTCTAAAGCCTGAGGCTTATCACCTCCACCTGTGTCATCACCTATGTGATGGCTCGCCCCACACTGGCCGACATTTCGCTCGTAATGCGTTGTGCTGATGCCCGACTGGCACGGGACGGTCATCAAGAGAAAGGGTTTAAACTATGAACTACCAAGGAACCTGTAGTACATCTCACTGCGCATGGAATAAAATATAATAATTACATAACTTGATATAAAACAGGCAAGACAGTGCATAAGCTGAAAACTAAACCATATCCACCAGAGTAGCGGAATCCAAAATAAAGCTTATGATCCAAACCATTATTACAACTTCAAAATACTGTCTCTAAAGCAAAATAGAAAAGGTACACTACTAATGCCCAAAGCAGTGACCAACAACAACACAGGGAGAATATATGTATATAGTATGTGGGAGCCTCCTACTCGTCTCCGGACAGCTACTTGTGCATAACCACATAACCTATCTCTAGTCTGCTCGTTTAGGAGCACCCAGAGTAATAAGAAGAGACATAAAACTCCGGGTCAGACGAAAGTCTGGTACGAGCGACAACAATAAGATAAAGCAATAACAGGTATAAATAAATCATACCTGAACCTGGTCCTGCGTGACGATCGGGAATTTCGCTCGGTCCGAACCAGTCGCTAAACCGACCCAGACCGTTCGAAACGCCCTATCGTTTGAGAACATGACAAAACAGAACGCAGACGGGAGAACATTTCATTGTTATTACAACAATTCCATCAGATACAAGAATATACAGAGTATAAATGAATATTATACATTCGAATAAATATCAGAGATTACAATTAATTATATAACAGCGGAAAATAATACGAAGCACAACTGAAGGTGATATACGGATACAGAGCTTTCCGGATATCATTCCAGCTGAAAACCAGGATCCTGTGAATATAAATCTGCAAAACCAAAACTACTAGCTGCCCGTGCGGAAAATAGGGGCACCCAGAGTTTAGGTTAAAACAATAAACTCCAGGTCAGTCATGTGACTGGTGTGAGAACTAAAACAGTTATAAATCTTTATTTTAAAGTTAGGTAAATCAAGGGACCACGCCGTATAACACGGAACGGGTTTCCTCCCAAGAATACCAGTGCATAAAACAAACAGCGCAATGCTAAATAAAGAAAAATGAAGCTGTTATAAGACCCAGGTCCTATCACACAATGCAACGCAAGCCGGGGGATAGGGTTTTTCCCTTATAACAGCCAAAGAATGCTTGATACGTTCAAAACAAATCATTTGATACTATTATAAGTGCATAGTGTATAAAACAACTTCAAATCATAAGTATCAATCATAGGCGACATGAGCGTCCCATGCCACTATGTCGCCATATATAGGTTTACAAATAAAACCGCAAATGTCACGTATTTGGAAATTGGATTTCCATCTATGAACCTTGGCCAGGGATCGTCCTCTATCGATTTAAGACAATCTAGCCCATGTCTAGGAACAGCCGCAACTGCCCCTTGGATCGTCAGGGCCGGTCCACACGAAGTGGATTATAATGCCTGAACAATGCGTCCCTCCGCCCTTTGGGGCGTAAATGAGCCAACGAATGACTCCATCAGACCCGGATCGTCCGATCTAACCGAGGCGCCTCGTAACAGTAACAACCACATAAGTCAAACTCGTCAGGGCGTGTAAAACCACTGACGCCACTTCTAGCTAGAAAGAAAACGCATGTCCCCCCTGAGGTCCGTCTCCCGTTTTTTGTTCATACCGGGTGTGAAACTCGCGAAGTAAACGTTACACAAAGCTATGCCACAAAGGCCGTGCTTTGATTATCACCACAAGACTTTGCTTTTCAACAGAAGCCTCGATCAATTGCCACTTAGGCATGCCACACAGGCAATTCACTCCATGCGTTTGATATCAATCAATATATAACCCCTGAGCTCGTACGTCTCAGAGAAGGGCGTTAAGCAAAAGAATAAATTCTCCGCCGCCAAACAGATATATATTTAATAGAGATCAATCACACGGACTAAAATCCAATGTCAGACACACAGTCCATTTACAAGTCCGTTCTGGGGCTGAACGAAACCGGAGGCACCTAGTACCCCGCAAATCCATCGATCTCCAAGTACGTCTGGACGATCACCAACTGTTTCCATCTTCTTGGGTGTACAGCCCAATCAAGATCATCAGTAATCACCCAAACGACGTGAAGACCTCCGGTCTTCGACCATCGTCTTCATCTTCGACTTATCGTCGTATCAGTTATTCAAAATGGGATAAACCCGGTCTTTCCGAATAACTCGCGTATATTTTAAATAAGTGTTACACAAACACAACATACGCCTCATTCCAATTCATCAGTCACTAACCGTAAATTAATCAAGAGAATAATTTCCCAAATATTAACCCCGAAGGCCGAAACCAACATCAGATCAATATTCAGAAAACCATTCTACTTGGCTAACCGACAGTTAGTTTCTAAATTTCACATTCATAGGGAAACGTTCCCATGTATTTTATCCAAGATAAATTCCTGGAATTTATTCTTTAATCTTCTTTTGAATTTCGATTCAACTAGTCGAGATTAACGAACCTTACCGAAGTAATCATTGGTTTTAATTTCCCAATCCCAACCTATTCATCCCATGAAGTAAAACTGGTAATACTTCATATCTAACACTACGGTGTTATCGGTAAATTCAATTACCATTTCACGTTCAAATCTAATTAAAGATTTAACTATCGCCTAAAGCAAAACTGGTGATACTCCATTCTCGATCATTTCAATCTAACTAAAGATTCATTAAAACTCCACTTAGTTTTAATCTTTAACTGGGTTAAAGAATCAGTGTCATTCAAAACACGGTTCACGATAAACCCAAAATCACATTCCATTAATTATCGGGTTAAAGAACAAGTGTTATTTAAAACACTGTCCACGATAAACCCAAAAATCAATATCAATTTAATTCCAATTAAATATTATTTAATTGGTACACTTCATTAAATCTAAATAAAAAGATTTAATCTTTTCTCTATGGGGTTCAAGAACAGTGTTAGTGAAGACACCATTCACGACAAACCCAAATCACATTTGATATTCAATACAAGGCTCTGAATAGAAAATATATCGGCTTATATTCAATATCAAATTCTACGACTAACAAATGTCGTATTGGAAATAACGATATAAATATATATCTTTCAAATTTCCATAACAACATCTGTATAATCACGAATTCCAACATCGAAATATTCCGAAGACAATTTCGATTCAAATCAACTCTAATGCAATCATTGGAAATTCTGGTTATTTTTAGAACCCTTTTCAAATTCAATTTATTTATTTAAAAATAAATAGAATTATAATTCTAGCTCAAAACTAGTTTACTTCGATAAAAATCTATTTTTATCTTTTCAAATATGGAGTTTTTCATCCTAATCTTTTCTTAATCATTTCTTATGATTTTACACAAATTATTACTATTTTTAATAATTTTATCAAGGCCCGTACAGTCGATTTCCACCAATGGCCATCGAACTGCACTTACAACGACCTTTTTCAAATTTGATTTGGACATAATTCCAAATCCAACCGTTAGATTTCTAATTTCTAATATTCGTTAGAAAGCTCTTTTCGATACGAACCCAACGGTTCCGGTTTTAGGAGAATCCGACGGTCGGATCTCCTGCCCCGTTTGAAATAAATGGTCGAAATCCACGAACTGCCGCGGCGCGGCGCGTTCTATTCAGGCCATTATATTATATATATATATATAATATATATAATATATATATCTTCGATTTATATTTAAAACGAATTATATAAATAGTTTTAAATTCGTTTCAAAATCAATTTCAACTTCCATTTCAATTCAAATCAAAATTGAATTCTTCTTTATAAATTCGTTTTAAAATTCATTTCTATTCAATTCAAATTTCAATTCAATTTGAATTCATTTCAATTTGTTTCCAATTTAATTCGAATTCGTTTTCAATTCAATTCGAATTCGTTTTCAATTCAATTCGAATTGGTTTTATATTCAATTCAATTCAAATTCGTTATCTATTCAATTCAATTCGAATTCGTTTCGTTTGCTATTCAATTGAAATCAAATTCGTTTTCCATTCAATTCGAATTCATTATATATTCAATTCATTTCGAAATCGTTTTATATTCAATTCATTTCGAAATCGTTTCAAAATATGTGTTTTCGAAATCACTTTTCAATATGCATTTTAAAATGAATAAAATCGATATAAATATCGTTCACGTCAAAATGGCGTCAATCTTACCAACACGGCTTCATATATTTCTATTTTCAAATATTCTATTCAACAAATGAATATTTATTTTTGTCGACACACGACTAATCTCAACGAATGAGTACTGTCCATGTGTGACAATTTTTGTTAAATTATTTCGTTCAACACATGACTAATCTCAACGGATGAGTACAGTCAACACATGAACCTTTATTTTATATTGATAAAGATGCAAATTTTATTATTAAAATATTTCGTTCAACACATGACTAATCTCAACGAATGAGTACTGTCAACACATGAACTTTTATGTTATAATATTCTTTATTTTCTAAATTGGAATGAGGCCCAATCAATCACCATATAAAATTAATTATATGGATTTTCATACAAAACATGCATATAATAGCATTGAAAAATAATCAACCATCACCCAAAGTGCACTACACTGTATAAGCATCAAATATAGATATCTAACGCTTATAACAGCCTGTCAATCAATCGATCGACATATTTAATCAATCAGGATGAGTGAACTTCATATTTCATCCCAACACCCGTGTGGGGTTTCAAACAATCAAACACAGATTTTATTTGTGCAGTTGGGCGATGTGTAAAATTTATCGTCCCAATCAATGTCCTTCAAATAGGTGTACATAAACAAACCGTCCGGTTTGTAAATGAATATTTTATTTTAACATATGAATTTCTATTCAGTTCATTCTTTAAATAAAACGATATTTTTATTTTTCTAACTTATTTTAGAAAATTTCGGCGGCATAACGGCACGATACTAGAAACGGGATGAGGCCTAGCCTTATCCCCAGTCTAGTGAAGGCCCACGCCATTCACACATCAATCAAACCAATTTTATTTCACCAAACAATTCAAATTTCAATCAAATAATCTAACTAATTTTTGCAACCAAACAAACAAGTCCATGGTCTGTGGACGATTGTGTCGGGTGCTACTAAGCACCGTCTGCATCCTAGTATATATATATAACTAGAAAAAGAAATGGAAAGGTGAGAGATTCTCACCGATAGCTATCCAATATCACGACTCTTCAAATGCAGGAAATCTTCATCGTTATCGCATCTTCGTCATCTTCGTTGCCCGTAGCCACTACATATATAAAAATCACACATTTTTATATTTTGATGTCTTTAAAATAAAAATCACATTTTTATTTATTCACTTTCAATTTAAAAATCATATTTTTATAATTGCTTCATGTTAAAAATCAGATTTTTATAGATTAAAAATCATATATGTTCAAATCGAAAAATCATATATTTCATAACAAAGATATCATATTTTCATACCAAAAGAAATATAATTTTCTTAATCAAAGAAATCTAATTTTTATCTACAAAGATTACATTTTTAAAATGATTTCTTTTCCATAAAAATCACATTTTTATTTTCTTTTCAAACAAGGAGAAATCACATTTTTTATTTTCACAAACAAATGCTACTTTTATTTTTACAAAGAAAAACATTTCATATCTATTTTATAAAAACCTATTCATATATATTTACATTATCACATATATTTTATATTTTCATTATCATATATCTTTTATATTTATTAAAACTGATTATACAATGTTATTAAAAACTGCTTATATATTTATTTAAATACTGATTATATTTTTAACTGTATAAAACCGCTTATATAAAATATATAAAACTGATTTTTATTTAATCTAAAAACTGATTTTATTCTGAATTTAAACTGTAGATAAAAATAGTACCTTTCCTTCAGACCACATCTCACGAATTGGCTCAGCCCCTAGGGCTTCGATTAGCACGGTCGACGAGAAGCAGGAGGGCGCCGGTGGTGGGGGGCCTCCCATTGGATGTCGGCGGCGGAATAGGGTTGTGGAGGCAGGAGCTGGGCGGCGCGTCGACGATGGTGGGGTCGGCTGTCTGCGCGATGTGGAAGGATGGGTGGTTGTGGATGAGGCCGGCGGCAGCGTTTAGGCGAGGGGGTGGCGCTCCGACGAGGTGCGACGAGGACTTGAGGGCGCGGTCGATCGATTTGGATCCTCGTCGTTTTTTTTTTATTATTTTGTTTCTGAGAAAAGTGACGGGGAAAGGGGGTTTAGGCGTTGACTAAGTAGAAGAGGGAAGAAGGGGTGTTTTATAATTTATTTAATTATTATTTTATTTCTTCTAAAAAGTAACTTTTTAATTCGACCTCCAAATCGAGCCCACCAACTGTCGCCTCTAACTAATTACCCTCATTCCGAACACAATGGGATATGTATCGTAAGCCAATTCGGCTGTTTCGATCAGTTTTTTATCAAAATCAAAATATAAATCCTTTATATTTTGAATTTGAAGGCGCATTTCAATTTACCGGGTTCACATACGGATCCCGAAAATTCCAAAAAAATTATTTCTAGCTTCGTATCGACGATACGATCCTAACAAAACTAGTTTCGTCGAATTCTGAGACCGTTGGAAAAATGGCCAATTTCCAGTCGATTAAAATCAACTAAAACTGGTCAAACGCGTTTTCCTTTGCCACGCTCACATATTGATTCAGAAAATTATGAAATTTGGAACCTAGCAATAACTTTACACTGCGGATCCAACAAAAGTCGTTTCGTCGAAATCCGAGGTCATTTGCAAAATGTCTATTTTTAAGGGCCTGAATTCCATAGCGACTATTCAGAATTTTCAACTGGGCATATCTTTTGATTCCCGCTATGAAATCTTGATTTTTCGGATTCGTTGGAAAGATATTATCAATTAGATCCTATTGTTTTCGGTTTCACTAAAATCCGGATTGTTTTGCACCCGGTACATTCAATTGAAGTTTGAAATCGAATTATCGAACTACCGCGCCATTTTCAATTCTATTTATAATTATATATAATTATTTATATTCTAACGACGACGTATATAATATATACGTTCGAATTCTATTCAAAATAAATTTCTTGTCGATATTATTTAAAATTATTCATTTTAAATGTTCAAAATTCGCTAAAATTGCCAAAATAAAAATTTTAAACTGGCCTAGATTTTCGGGTTGTTACAACCTGCAACCAAAGAGTTAGCACAACAAGCTGTACAGTACTCTATGGTAACACTAACATGTAGTGTAAAAATGGAAGTGTGTGTGTCATGGTGATAGCAAACATCAAACATAGCAATCATCCTCACATCTCTCACTCAGTGTGTAAAGCGTACGATATCTACCGCTCCGATCACCAGAACCATTTGGGGTCATGACGGAGTCCCACTCCGTACAACTATCACTATGACCACTTTGCCCTTTGGAGCCATGATAGATTTCAACTCCATACAACCTCTGACTCACCGCACTAGTCCATAGTCAATGCCCCCTCTCTTAATGGAGAACTAAAGTTATAGATATCGAAAACCCTTTTGCACATGTCCCGCAGCAAAGCCCAAGTCTAGAAGTTAACTCGTCGATCCCTATTTGGATCTTGAGTCACCACTTCTCATCTGGACTTCCTTTGCATCTCGGGTTTGGTTGGATTGGAATTGATCTTCAGAAGAGTTCACGGTCATCGCCGGTCTTTCATCCTCCATGGGTTGGTCGATCGAGCACCATCACCAGGGTCGGTCGAACATTCATATTATAGGGTCGGTCGAACACTTCATACAGGGTCGGTCGAGCACGGAATATAGGGTCGGTCGAACACTACATACAGGTTCGATCGAACACTGAATATAGTGTCGGTCGAACACTAAATACAGGGTCGGTCGAACACTACATACAGGGTCGGTCGAACACTTCATACAGGATCGGTCGAACACTTCATACAGGGTCGGTCGAACACTGAATATAGGGTCGGTCGAACACTACATACAGGGTCGGTCGAACATTGAATATAGGGTCGGTCAAACAATACATACAGGGTCGGTCGAACACTGAATATAGGGTCAGTCGAACACTACATACAGGGTCAGTAGTGAGAGCACCATCAGGTTCGGGTTGGTCATGCCCCTTCCCTGTTCAGTCGCTCGACCCAAAACCTACACCATTTTTCTACAAACATTTTTTCTCCTTTCGACGGTGTTTTCGACCATTATAACTTTCCTATGCAGTAATAGATCATATGAAACAGCAGTAGGAACATATGGGATCAACCAAAAACATTAAACCATCAATCACATGTGTTATTTAGGATCAAACATACCCAAATCCATGGTTTTCCCCTTAATCCCCTAAATTCCGGGATTAGCAAACTTAATCTAAATTAACCCAAATTTTTATCAGTGACATAAAATATGGTTCTAGAATTTAAGCATATTTTTCTATATTTTTCTGGGGTATAATTTCGCTAATTATCACTAATCACCACTAATTAGCCATAATTAGTGAAAAAAGCATGCAAATCACTCACCTTAGCCACAAATAAATGATAAATATGAAATTGTAGCTGAGTTGGCTCGGATTCCTATGTAGTGAAGCAGCTCTACCTCGATTTTGATGCTAATCCGCCTTGATTTGATGTTGATTTGGCTAATATGTGATTAGAAAGTGATTAAAGAGAGATTTGGAAGATGGAGGCCATTACTAGGGTTAGAGAAATGTTTGTGGAGGCTAGAGAAACGAAAGGAGAGGATTCTCCAACCCCTTTCATCCCTCCCATAACCCTAATCCCAAAATGAGTTATGGGCCTAGCCACTAATCACCCTATTAAGCCCAATTAGGCTATTTTTCCATCTTCAAACCTTATTTCAGCCATATCTCACAAACGGTAAGTCCGTTTGATTAATGCGACCACTCTACGGAGAGGTAAACCATCATCTAAATCCGATGGAAGTAGTTTCAGGTCAAAACTCCTTACCAATCAAAAGTTATAGGCGAAACAAGATTCGCCTGGGGCAAAACGGTCATTTAAAATTCGGCAAAAATCGGGTGTGGGAAATGACCCCAATAGTCGCTTCCCAAAGTTACACGACCATATTACCTCGCATAAAATAAAATAAATATTCTACGATCCTTTGATACGTAGAATGCGGGTCGTTACAACCTACATGGTTGACAACGCTTATTCTCAAAAATTGTTTCCAAATAATTAAGACTTATTGCCTCTATTCTTATCATCGTAGTTACGACCGATAAGACTTATTTTTAACTTATTTCAAAATCATTTTTAAAATATTTGAGGCTTATTGCCTCTACTCTTTTGGTCATAGTTGTAGTTGATAAGTTTGATTTTCAAACTTATTTTTCTAAAACCTTTGAGGCTTATTACCTATAAACCCTTGGTGTCATCATTTATGTTGACAAACCTTGTTTCAAAAATTTTGTAAAATACTTTGAGGTTAACGCCCTTATTCCTTGTCATCATAGTTGTGGTCAACAAGGTACGCTTTTTTTACTAACTTTCAAAATGTTTTGAGGCTACCGCCTCAATAGCTTGCCAATGTAGACTCTGTAAATATAGTGAATTTTTTTAAATTATTTTCAAAAGAACATAAAGCCATTGCCTCTATAGCCTGTTCCCATTGATCATGTCGAAAAGAAATGTTTAACTAGCTTTGATACATATAGGTAGCTAACCGATGTACATAGCCAATAGGTATTTACCTATCTAGGGAATTAGCATAGCTTTGACACTTAGGTAAAGAGTCGAATGGGGATAAGGTGGACAAGGTTTTCACAGCCATTAATTTTGTTATTTTATATGTAGGGAACCACTTATATTACCATATACTTTGTTGAATTAGTCAATAAGCTTGACATATTTCCTTTGTAGATAAATATATTACTGTTATGAAGATAATGCGGGAACTATTGTTGTTATTTGATACTTGTATGTTTTTGCACATATTGTGGATACCAATAAAAATTAAATATCATAAGTGAATTGAGGATACCAACAGATTTAAATATTCTAGAGGAATAAAATTTAATATAAATTGATAGGTTCATAGTCATCCTACGAAGAAAACTATGGCAAGTGTGCGATGGGCAATCCACATTACTTATGTTTTGAGTGTTCAAGTCGTCCTAAGGATAAAATTTTATGATGTGTCATGGGTAATCCAAAACTATATAAAAAATCAACACTAAGGGGATGGGAAATCCAAATGATAAGGGATGAGTAATCCGGTTGATAAAAAGATGGATAATCTTCATGGAATCATGATGGATAACCATTTTAATATTAATCACATGAATATGACGCAGAATCATTGATGCTTAAACGAGTAACAACTTGTAGACAAGTGGATAACTTGTACATGTGTTAACTAATTATCAACCATTGAGATAGTTAGTCAAGAAATCAGGGATGGGCAATCCGTTGTATGATGCTTGATGCGCATTATTTTTATTATCGTTATTGTAATAATCATTCAGAGTACAGGAGCACATAATTGGTTACTTTATATCAAGAAGCTAGCGAGAGGCAAATCCATTCCACTAAGCAACGTGATTTGATTAGATTTCAGTTAGTTTTTTATAATAACTATTATTCACATCAGTCTATTAATTGACTTGAATTTTTTTTCCCTTAAACTCTCGAGTAATCATTTGAGTAGATTGAGAGTTAGAATTTTTCAGGTTCCACTTCAACAAAAAGCTTCAGGAAACATATAGGAGGCAGTTAGCTATATTAGAAGTTTTCCGCTGTATATTTTAATTTTTTGAATGTATTTAAAAACAAAGGTGTTCATTGCTTTTATTAGACTCCGATCAACTAAGGGACATTTTCCTATGTCGCTCTTGGGTTATATTTTCTAATATGTTTTTTTCAAAACGTGGGTTTTGCAAATGGGAAATGTAGTGAATGAATATATTTTGAAAAAAAAACATATTTCTGTTTTTTCTATTTTCTATCATCGAAAGTTAATACTATAATGACTATAGCATCTTAACGCTTAGCTTTTGGACATAGAAAAGAGAAAATTACACAAGTTCAGGTAAGAAATTTACGGATTCATTTTAGAGTCTTATATTCTGATGAGTGTTGTAATAGAGTCTTCAGTGGGATGCGATGTGAATTTCTACCAGAAGCATATCTTCGTAGCAAGAAACCATAGTGAATGCCTCGTAGATGTAACACCCCACCCCTATACTCATAACATAAAAGGGTATTACTAGGTAATACCATCTAATAATATGGATATCTTTGGCAATGGGCAATCATATGTGAATATTCCTTTGGCCTAAAAGCATCACATATTTAACATCTCATCATATTTGTATGTATTCTGTGTCGATACAGAGTAACAAACACGTGCATTTGCACTGTTTAAAACGGGAAATAAAAAGTACAAAGTCATATTGCAACGATAAAATACAAAAAGAAAATTCTATGAAACCAATAGATCTACAAAGTCAAATTTCTACTAGCACCAAACCCTAGGTATACAAGGTAGGTCTAATACATATAATCTAATAACACCTGAAGGCATGAGGCCATACATATATACGATGAAGCAAAATACTGCTAATTACCTAACCTCCAACAAAGCTCAATGATCGTAAGTTATCTGTTCATCCCTGGCCTTAGAGCAACCCTAACAGTTGCCTATTTCTCCCCTTAATCAGTAATTGTGGAGAGATTTTGGCCCCAACAAATATTACTTCATGTAATATTAAGGCATATGTTACGGGACCAATTCTGAATTCTGAATTGGTCCCGCGCGCCGAATTTATCGGCTCGGGATCAAGCAAGCCGATTTTATCGGCATGCACCGATAAAATCAGCTCGCTTCATCCTGAGCCGATAAATTCGGCATGGGTTCCCTTAACATTATAATTTTTTACCTATCCTATCTTATATATTAATATGACGAAATAAAATTGTTATTATTTTTGTAGAAAACAGTAATATTTTGGAAGGCTGAAATAAACTAATTTAGCTTCAGATCATAATAATAGCTGGTCAATAACACGTACAAATACAATAGAATGTGATTGCTAAAATAAAAAACTACAACATCATTACTGCATAAATTTGTACAATCATTAAATAAACACAAGCTCGGACAAGCAAGCTTCATAACTAGGTATCGCCATAGTGGTTCCATAAATGATTCATAAGAACTTTCTACAACCGGTTATGGAGTTGTGCATCTCTAAACTTAACCTGACGGTTCAAATGACTGTTGAACTCCTCTTCTGTTATTGGTGTGTTTTGTTGGAATACTTCGAGTGCTTGCGAAGCACCTTTGTATTCGTAGTGACATTGCCCTTCATCCATAACTCTTTCATCTTCTATAATCATGTTTTATAGAACAATGTAGGCAAACATGATTGTAGACATCTTTTTCCTAGAGCACAACTGACATGGATTACTTATCATTGCAAATCTAGATTGTAAAACACCGAATGCTCGTTCTACATCTTTTCTTTGTTCCTCATGCATCACCGCGAATTTGACTTGTTTAGGAGTCAATGGATTTGGACATGTTTTAACAATGGTGCTCCATTTCAGGTAAATGCCATCACCTAGGTAATAGTCATGGTCATAAGTATTTTTGCCTAGGGTAAATGTTAAAGGAGGTACCTGACCTTGAGCAAGATCATTGAACAGATGGGATCTTTCTATAACATTTAAGTCATTATTCGAACCAGCGATTCTGAAGAAAGCATGCCATATCCACAAATCGTACGATGCTACAGCTTCCAAAATGATGGTTGGTCGTCTTTCCTTGCCGTTGTACGCACCTTGTAATCCCTTAGGGCAGTTCTTCCATTCCCAATGCATACAATCCAGACTTCCTAACATGTCCGGCCATCCCCTGCTTTCGTGCATCTCTCTGATTCGCACTACATCTATTTCGTTCAGAGACCTCAAGTATTCTTCTCCGTAGACGTCCACCACAGCTTGACAGAAATTTTCAAGTGTTTCAAGTGTCGTACTCTCTGCTATTTGGTATGCATCATCCAATGCATTAGCAGAAGTGCCTAAGATAACATTTTCATAGCGGCCGTCATTTTCTGTTCACCGGATAACCCCTATGTCTTCGATGCATTTTGTTTGTACCTAAAGTAATCATTGTTACCTTGAATGCCCGCCAATATCTGAAGAAATAGATTTCTCTGCATCTTGTATCTTCTACGAAACATATCAGGCCCATAAGTGTAGTTGTCATTGAAGTAATCTTGCATCAGAGATTTACGGTATTTAGCATGATTTCGGTGTATAAACTTCCTTCCAGGAACCGATCCCCCTCAAGTTGTGGATGATGAATCGTAGGCTTCATGGTATAAGTCCCGTATTTCTTGTATTTCTTCCGCTTCCTTTTGAAGGATTTCCTCTTCCTCTGAATCACTATTAAAAGCCGTCATGCATTTCATAAAATAGGAATCCATTTTTGTTTGTGAATACGTTTTGATTTGAGTTATGGTTTGGAATGTTGCTATTGTATATAAGGTATGAGGTCTTGGTAAGTGGGTAGCTTTATTGGACAGAGTGCTCCTTTATTGGACAGAGTGCTCCTTAATTGGAAAAAGTGCTCCTTTATTGGTATGAGTGCTCCTTTATTGGACAGAGTGCTCATGTACTGTAAAATGTGCTCCTTTGTACGATAGAGTGCTCCTTTATTGAACAGAGTGCTCCTTTATCGGTACCTGGTCCAGTTTGTAGTGCGCAGGGTCGTCCCTGAAATATAGACAATGAATTTAACAAGTAGGGTCATCCACGTAATATAACCAAGGAATTTAACAAGAAGGGTCATCCACGTAATCTAGCCGAGGAATTTAACAAGAAGGGTCGTCCACGTAATCTAACTGAGGTATTTAACAAGAAGGGTCGTCCACGTAATATAGTCAAGGAATTTAATTGTGTGCATCTTTATTGGTTGGAGTGTACATTGTGTTGTGTGCCTCTTTAATGGTTAGAGTGTCCTCCTTTATTGGATAGAGTGCTCCTTTATTGGACAGAGTGCTCCTTTATTGAACAGAGTGTTCCTTTATTGGATAGAGTGCTTCAAGCCGGATCAGAATTTTATCCATTTACAAGATAAAATATCTCGGTTTGAATTCCAAGCCAAAACGATATTAAATAAAATAAAAATCCTTTATTTATATATATAAACGTTATAATTTATAAACAAATTCCATAGCGACTATTTAAAAATTTGATTTGGACATAAAACAAATTATACAACATGAAAACTTAATTTTTCTCCTCCTATAGGAAAATATTATAAAATAGATTTGAACGTTTCTTGTTTCGAGAAATTCCAACTTATATTGAATGTTATACAACTATTTAAAGTTCAAAACATTATTTTATGAACTACTGCGCCACTGCAGTTCGTTTTATAATTAAATTATATAATAAACGTTTCAAACATCGTTTTATAGAAGAAATCGTTAATATAATTCAAAACCAAAAAACATTAAGTCCTTCTGGATTGCCCGTTCACATTAACATTACATAGAACATCGTAAAATATAGATAATAAAGGTTCTAGTACACAGAACATCATAAAATATAGTTCTCGACATGAATAAACATAAAATATAGATAATAAAGTGTAGTACAACATGCATCAACGTGACATATGGAAACGAGAAAACATGAAAAAATAACATAAAGTCCACTACATCAAGCCACACACATATATACATCAGGATTTTCATGAAATTCATACTAAATCCGCAGCATCATCGTCATCATCGTGCTCAGACTCCTCACCATCCTCCTCCATATCATCCCCTCTATAATAAGGAATATCATCGCCCTCCCGGTCCTCCAACACCACTAATCCTCCACCCCCTCCCGGTCCTCCAGCACCACCGAAACCTCCACCAATACATGATCCTCCAACGGTATCTGATGCTCATGTTTCACCAGCACCTGTGCTGCCACTAGTCCGTCCTATAACTCGTCGATTTGGGCCTGCAAACCCTGAACTATCACCTGGTGCTCCTAATATAACAATTGAGAATGTAGCAGGGCCATCTCCTGAATAGCAGCAATATGTCTCCTATGTTGGTCTAGCTGGGGTGCAAACTGCAAATATAGAACATATATAATCAGTTTCTATAACTTAGAACGTACAAGGTAATAAATTCACAAGTACGAATATTACCTTATGTGTCGGATATAATCCAGTAGTAGGGATACCGTGTACAATGTGAGTAGGTGGGTAGATAATAGGCAGGGATAGCTGTGTATCGCTAAGATCAAATGCTTGAAATGTGTCGGCCAGAGAAAAATCCATAGGCTGGTCAGAGTACTGTGAAGGAGTCGGATCAAAAGTAAACGGTGGAGGATGAACTCTTCCGGTAACTAATCGGGGACCAATGTGATCGGAGTTCACACCCTGCATATAACCTGGCAACATGTACCGCCTAGGAGCTACTCAAAGCCAATAAGTGCCAAAATCTGCTCCAAGTAAAAAAAAATCGGCTGTATCAACCCATCTTTCCTGCCTCATACCTGTATGTATTGTCTCCCTATAGAACGACGCGGCCCGAACATATCATCGGGAAGAGGTGGATCTCCAGGTATGCGCAACTCATCGGGCCCCTGATAATAACAACGATCTCCCAAGAACCAAATAGGAAGATGGGCCGGTGGGAGCAAGAGGACACGACGCAAAGATAAATGGCATGCAATGACGAGCGGGTGGGCATCAGGTAGCGGGCCACCTGCTGAAAGTCACATCCAATAAGTGTTCTACGGTGCTCGTAATATGTTGCCCTTATCCCTCAAATCTAACTGAGAACGGGCCTCCATCAAGTCGTGTCTCACACCAGTAGGAACACGCCGGACTACGTGAGTAGTCTCCCATCTACGCATGCATAGGAAAAAGGACTCAGCGGTATGACTGGCGGTGGGCTCTATGCGTGGATGCATGTTGGTCGTGTATTCGTAGTACCAGCACGGCAACATGTACCAAAATCCAAACATCTGCTGACCCGCCCCAAAAGCGTAAGAGTCAAGAGCGGTGTATAGATAACCCAATATGGCAGAGCCCCAATCAATCATATGCAGCTGCTATAAATCGGCTAGTGTTGCTAGGTAGCTCAATCGAATCGTACTCCGTTGGTTCAAAAAGAATGTCGAACCAAGGAGATATAAAAGGATAGCCCGATATACTGTGTCCTGCAAATCCACTACATCGAGATGCGTTGTAATGGACTCAAGTAAATATGCGATGGAAATGGCACCATTGGATATATGATCTGCGGACAAATCTGGCAAATACTGCAGGTACGACTCGGATGACCTGTATGGGGGATTAAATGGGCAGGAGACCCTATCAGGGAGGCCAATCTCAATCCCCGTAAGCATGTAAAAATCGACTGGGGTGATACCTAGCTTAAAAATCAAGGAAGTGGAAAGTGTGTGTCGTAGGCCACCATCTCTCTAATAAGGCCTCTAGCAATAGTCGATCAAAGGACCGAGGAGGTATAATCTGTAAGAATAGTCTGAACGAACTAGCCCATAGCCTCTCTCGAATAGCTAATGGTAATATGTCAAGGGCTTGTGTACTAAACTTCGCCCTTCTCCCTCGAACGTAGATGTACTGTGTCTATTAAAAATTATAACAGTTCAATAACAATATTCGACAATAGTTCATACTATTTAAAATTATAACGTACACGTACTAAACTATAACTATAAAACCAACAATTCATACTACCTACGTAATTTGGTAAACTATTTAACAGTTCAATAAATATACATGTTAAAATTAAAATTTATACCGGAATGGCGTCGAGCGCGATAAACGAACGGTGAGCGTATCCCTTTGGCAACTCATGAAGGATATGTAAGTCCTGAATCGTCGTCTCCGCGGGTAGAGGAGGCTGCGCTGAACCAGCTGCGTCATCCAGAGGTCAAACTGTACGTCTCCCCATCTTCGTCGTGCGTGGCGGCATCCCGGCGTCGCGACCAATAAAAAAATTAAAAAGAGGAAAATGGGGAAGGAAGAGGGTAAGGCCTCCTACCGCGTCGTATTTATAAGCATGGTACACGCGCGCACCGATTTTATCGACTCGCGAGTGTCATAAGCCGATAAAATCAGCGCGCTGACTTAATACAGGCGCGCCGATAAAATCGGCACGCGACTATTGGGACTTCTTAAGAATAAGTCCCTGAATATTACGGATCGTAAGATTACGATCTGTAACCTTGTTGGAGTTGCTTTTACAATGCCTCGAACTAACCCAAGTATTATTTAAATAACACACAAGGTCGGCCTATGTCCAGAATGTAGATGTCAAAATATAATAGCAACTTACATATTAAAACATAATTATCTCAAGGCACCAAATATTAACATCCCATAAGTATCAATCCTATACCAAACCATGCACCCATCATATCAAACATAATAAAGAATAGTCAACCTTTACATTAATAGCACATCAATACCATAGCTGAAACATCGTCTAACCAACAATGCCAAAACCAAATACAATAATGTATAACTCAACCATCATCCCTAAGGATGAACAAAGGGTCTCTATTATAAGTCCTTGAGGATATATATATATATATATATATATATATATATACATATATATATATATATCCAATAACATACGCAGACTCGTCACAAGGCATATAAATACATTATAAGTTTATAACACACAATGGGAGAGCACAGTTAGCCCTATTAATTTATATATACACAAAGACTATCATAGAGATAGATGCATGCACATCTGGGCTTGTAGGTTAAGAAGTCCTAGTCACCGAGTAGATATATGGAAGTGGTATCTAAATTATAGAATATAATCCTACATATTCCAGTTGGGAGTGCATATAACACACTTCATATATTATTTAACTTGGTCATCACAATTCTATCTATTTATATACTATGGTCACAAGCCTATCATCCAACGGTAACATACTTTTTGGTTAGTGTGGAATCATGGCGTATCATCACACAATCTAGATGTCAACATACAACACATATTGCTACAGACTCAGGGACTAAGATGGACATTAGTCGTTTTAGATAAATAAAAAAAGAGAACAAGTAAGCGTACCCCTAATAATCAAGTGTAAATAGATCCTACATAATATAACCTACCAACATGCAATCATATATTGCAAGAACACAGCATGCCCACTAAGCACACAAAAGATAACTCCTCCAGACATTAACCCACACATTATGAAAACTTCTTGTTAGAAAGTAATTAAATAAATATCAATGTAGACGTTGGTCCGCTTTTCACAAGGTCATCACACTTCGGATTTGGATGACTAGATAGGTACGGACTCGAGCACAATATGAAGTCATAGAAACATGGATATGCTTGGACAATGCATCATAAATGGAAATAACTTAGAATTTCAGATAGATGGATATCGAATCAGCATAGGATAAATTCCCTCGGGTCAACCAAGATCACCCTTATTGGATCGGATCAACCTTCCTACATAGCAACGGATTAATCCTCTAGTACTTGACAATTTGCATGCAACTCACTCAAACTTATACATGGAACATTGTTTAAGGCTTTGGGTCGATCCCACATTAAAGAACCCGGATAGGTACCGATCTAAACCCAGATAGGTATCCATCCGAACCTGGATCGATACTGATCCAAAACAATAATAGTAGGCAACCCAACCCACTATGCTGATTTAGTCTACCTAGATATTTTCCTTTCTTGTCTTTAGACAAATCCGAGCCTATCTTCGGTTATAAATAGAGGGTTTGGGCAATTATTTTTAGAGATCTTTTTGTCTTTTCTATGTCGGGACTCTATCATTATTCAATATCAACTCTCTTACCTTTAATGTCTTATACTCAAACCATAACTGTGTTATGATCTAATAATATAAATAATAGACTGCCTCACAGTGGACATAGGTACATTTCCAAACCATTATAAATTTAGCTTGTTACTTACTTTTTATTGCACTATGTGATCTAGATTGTTTTGTGGGTTTTGTTCATCTAGTGTATTAGGCATATATTAACCAAAATCGCATCTAATATTTTTGGCATACTAGGTAACGGCATACCTTTGATTTGAAATCAGATTTATAAGGATCCAGATATGGTTAAAAGGAAGAACACAAATTCTCAGGATAAAGGCGTTAGATTACAAGTATGACGACCAACCATACACTAATGGTGGTCACAACCAAATTTTACGTTGTACCAGCACCTAATTGATGTAAAGAGATCTCCAAGTGAAAGAAATAGTAGAGAAGAAGAGAAAGGGAAAAGAAAAGAAGAAAACAGAGGAGAAGAGAAAGGTATAGACATGAACAAATAAGATAGAACACAAACGCAATCACATGACCTGTCTTATATCTCACAGCGCATCAGATAACATATAATATTAACAATCACAAAAATAAAATAGGTGAGATAGTAATAGCTATATAAACTATATAATCATATGTATACAGTCATACAGAATGGTAATAGACAAAGACAATAGGAATACATAACACTGTTAAAGCTTCACAATGTCACACATCGGAATAAACAAAGACAATACAAGTATAAATAGGAAAGACGTCATCGCCTGCTAGTACACCTATGCAGCTTCAGGTAATACTCATGTCTGTCACCTGGTCTGCTCATCAGCATCGTCAATGAGCACCTAAGGTAATAAGAGAGAAATAAAACTTTGGGTCAGACAACAGTCTGGTGTGATCGATAAACAAATCTCAAAGTGTTGTGAAAATCATAACAGTATATACAACATAGAGGGTATGATGAATCATACATGTCCAACTCCTGCATCCATAGAGTTAGCACACAATAATTGATACATCCTACAGTGATAAACATCATATAAAAAGAGTGTGATAGATGTATAAGTAGTAATGATGATAAATAAGGAAACACTCATAGCATCCATTATCCATTCTCACATTCACTCACTCAGTGCGTAAAGCATATGGCATCCGATACTTCGGACACCTAATCCATTGAGGCATTGGTCGGGTTCCACTGCATGAACTCACACATACTGTCATTATGTCCTCCTATATGGACTTAGCTGATAACCCAATCCAGTTCTCGCTACCTAGCCTCTAGGGTCCGGGACGATCAATCCTCACCACATAGGCTTCGTTCTTATTAGTCCTTACTGCATAGGCTATGATCCATCTTTGTACCAATTTCTCAAAGGTGTACCAAAGTCTCGTATACCAATAATTCATTTGCACACGTTTTCCGTAGAAGAATAATTTGTCCACAAGACTCCCATTCAAAGTTATCGCGATATGGGAACTATCCCCAATGGTCATTGTATGTTGTAGCATGTCATCCAGTGTCTCCCATCTCTCTATCTCTGACAGTTACCTCAATACGACTTAATGTCATCTTTTCTGCATCTTAGAGAAAATTACCAATTCAGCAGCCTTGCTTTCCATCCTAGAAACACCACCGTCGAATGACATGTCACCATATATAAGCACCACATCATTGTCTCACGCCAAAACCATTGATCGAAAAACTACTGTATCGAAATCACGACCGAACGAACATCATGTCTTGCTTCTCCAAACGCACCATCATCCATGTCATATTAACAAAATGTTCAATAACAATGATAGTTGATATCGACCTCTTCATAGTAATCGATAACGACTACCTGGATCGCGTATTTAACCAAAATAGGTTAAATACCCATCTAAGGAAAACGCCCAACATTCATTGTGAAGTCTAGCTCATCTCTAAGTCCATCCATCGTTTCTAGATCGTCCATCAAGCGCGAGTGTCGCTCTGTCTTTAAATCCATCGTCGAGCTGTAGTGTTGCTCCGGTCATTGAATCCATCCGTGCACTCTAAAGCTCTTTTGAGAATTTATCTCGTTCATTCAAGTCTTTCATCCTTGTGCATTCAACCGACATACACGAACGTATGTATTTGATCAATAAGCACCCCCTAACTTTAACGAATGAGATATTCCTAATGTTAGATCTCCTACGAACGGCGTTTTAAGCTAAACTGAGAAAACAACTCAGTCGTGCAACCAATTGTCATAAAATATCCTAAACTAGCATTCAAACATCCATAGTAGCAATAATAAATCAAATAGAATCTGTCTACAACAATCAAAGTGAAATAAATGCTCAAATAGTGTAAACCTAGCAATATGGTCATAATATATTGCAATAGCTCGTAAACATGTAAACAGCGCATAATAGCGTGTAATCAGGTAAAATGTATAATCAGACTAAAAATGCTTCAGTCACTTCCTAATATTTGTATTTATTATTTACTAGGTTTAACTATCCTAAATATTACGTTTTATAATTATAAATTAGTTTAATTCATCAGATTTATACTATACGAACAAATACAGTTCAGTGAGAGACAATATCACTCACTTTAGCCAAATCAGCTTATACTAGCTTTAAAACGTAGAGCTTCCAATACGATTCCAATGGAAGAAACGACATCCAATTCCGATCTCGTATGCAAAAGTTACATATTGTTGACAGCAAAAAATGTCGAAAACACCAAAGATTCCTTTTACAAGGAATAGTAGTTATGGTTGTAAGACTAAGTAAGAGAAAGCGGTAAATAACAAGAGAGGTTTACAGTGGTTCGGCCCAGCGGGGCCTACGTCCACTTTGAAGAGGTGTTGGAATATTATTAATGACTAAGAATTACAAGGGTGAGACTATCTTTAGATATCTCATTACATTCACTTTGTAGGATGATGTCATATTTGCCATATATTAAATAAATATGGAAAATTGTGGTTAGGTCCTTCTTCTTCTTCTTCAAAGAGGAGATGCCATTAGAAAAAGTCTAGGAAGGTTCCAAGGTCATAAAATCCAACCCTTTTGAAGTGGGAGGCCATGGGCTATTTATAGGAGTGGGAGTAGGTAGGATTAGGTGGGAGTAGGTAGGAATGGGGATCACATGCATGAAATTCGCGCCCACACCCCTCTCAGCCCAGAATTTTGCACCCGGGCCTGGGTGCGAAATTTCGCACCAGATGAGTGCGAGGGTCCCGCTTTTGGGCGCGCGAGGCTTGAGTTCCTTCGGGGCCCAAGGCCTTGGTCCGGGGATGCTTCCTGGATGTTGTGAGGTTATGAGCCGTGCAGCCTCCTCCCGATCCTGCTTCCTTTACTCCTAAGCGCCGCTTCTTGGCCTCAGCTCCATGCGATTCGTTGAATTGAGCGTGTCTGATGCACTCTTGGGAACCAGGTTAAAAAGCCGGTTAATATTTGCCCCCCAAAGTACGTCTTGTCTTTGACACGATGTGCTTTGTGTTGGTTGAAGTAGAAGCTAAGCTATTGTTTCTTCCTGTAAAAGAAAAGGAAAATAAGCGTTAGTTATCGAGCTCATCCCCCTAAGGGCGCGGATGAGCCGTTGTTGGGAGATGCGTCGTACTCAAATCGTTAGGTATCCATTAGTGTGTTGCCTCCGTGGATGCACAGGAGTCGGTATGCACGTGCATGGACTACGTATACGAGAGATTGTTGCGCGGAGTTGTAAACCAGGTGTGTGATTTTTTTTTATAGGGTCGAAGATTCTCGAGACCCCCATGGGGGCCGAAATTTCGAGCCGAGGCCTCGAAATTTTGACCCACGGATTCGAAAATTCGAACCGCGAGGGCTAGAAAGTTCGAGCTCGTGATGGAATACGAAGGGCCGTTTTTTCCTTTTATAAATAGGGCCTCCCCCCTCACTTTTTTCCTCCTATTTCTTCTCTCGCAAACCGCCGTTGTTGAAAGCTTCGAACCCACGAATCTGAACCCAGTGAATTTTGAACCCAAACCAGGTGGGGCCTAGGATCAAGAGAGTGAGGAGGTCGGAGGAAGCCGAGGGGCCGCAGTCGAAACCCTCGAAGCTTGAACCCGACTGGGCTCGAGGTTCTGGATCCTCGTGCTTTGAATTTTCGAACCCAGCTGGTTAAAGTCTCGAACCCTCTCGGGTTCGAGTTTCCGATGTCTGCTGGGATCGAGTTTCTGAACCCGCCGGGTTCGAAATCTCGAACTCTCCGGGTTCGAAACTTTGGACCCATGGGTCTAGAGGCCTCGAACCCGGTGGGTTCGAACTTTCGAACCCGTGTGGGTTCGGATTTCCAGACTCCTGTGGTTCGGGTCTCTGGCCCTTGATGGTTCCTGACTTTTGACGTGCCGGGGCTCTCCGTTTATCGCATCGTTGGAATTCGACTTTCGAATATCTACCTCAGAATTTGCATACTTATCCTTGATGCATATGTTGTTTGCCGCGTGCGCGGGCTTTATAATTGTTCACATAGGGTAGAGCATAAAATCGAACTGGGACTTGGACTGTTTTGAATTGTTCCGAAGTTTTCTTTACATAGCTTATGTTTGCATAGCACCGCACGCACATGTTAGTCGGCACCAACACGAGGGGTACAGGTCACTATACTACTCGCACTAAAACTGATGTGTTGAAGTATAGCTACAGATGCAGATAAGATCGAGGACCAGAAAGACTACGGAAGCTGGAACTTCCCAGCCCGCACTACATGCATCCGACCCTATCCCTAGAGATGGCTCATCTGCCAGCGAGCTTGAGACCACTGGAGGATCGTCTCCTTCTCATATGACTAGCTTGTCCGAAGTGTCTGAGTCCGGAGAGCAACTTGGACAGAAATTTTCCCCGGTCGTGACTGAAGAGACCGAAAATGTGGACATCATGGGTGAGGATGCGCCCGTCCCTCTGGTAGCTCCGGATATGTTGCCTGATGCGGTGATCTTGGAGAATCCCATAGACTCAGTGCCATCGCGTATGGATGCTACCGCAGTCAGAAAAATGGCGGCGCGGTTTAACATCCAGTGGATGATGCTGCGCCCCCGGGAGGTATGGCCGAGCCCATGCACCGCCCGAGGGTCTTACTGCTTGGAACCGACAGGCTTGCTTTGTCGGGTGTGTGCTCCCGGTTAACAACTTCATTCGGGACATGATATTTTATTTCCGTCTTGCGCCATCACAGCTACATCCCAACGCTTATGCTTCTCTCCTGGGCACTTACGTGCTCTTCCATGAGTTCTTGAACCGGGAGCCAACCGGAGAGGATATTCGATATTTTTTCCACTTAAGGAAAACGAGCGCTGCCTCCCCCTCTCAATGGTCTCTGGAAGCGACGGCTGCCACCAAATTCTTTTTCGGGTCGTGGCCCATATCGTCACTGTTCAAGCAGGAGTGGTTTTTTGTGAGCTGCCCTCCCTGATTCGCCAGAAGATGAATTGAGGGAAGTAAGTATTTTTCTAACTCAGTTCCTTACCGAAAATTCTTGGATTTATTTCCTTGTTGACGGTTTTAATGGGGTTATGGCAGGGAATCCTAAGGCACCTACCGGGGACGAGTACTGGCAACGCCTTAGTGCTTTACGGGCGATTCCAGCGAATCTCCGCGATACCAACACCGTAACCAGCCAGGATCGCTTTCGCCGTGCTGGGTTGCTTCCTGATGACCGGGCTGTGATCAGGCCCGCGGTGGCTATTAGCATGCCGAAGAAGGGAGTTGTGGCAGGCCCAGCCGCTATTGGTCGGAAGAGGAAGATACCCTCTGCTGGAGGGGAGCCGCAGGATACCACTCAGCCTCGAAGAGATGTGGACGGGGACGAGGCCTATGGCTCACTCAGGGGAGAGGGAGGGAGCGCCGGTTAGACCACGGTCTCCTGTGACTCACTCTGGGGCCACCGTTTCGCTCGAACCTGCAGGCCAGTTCGATGGTCTGAGGGGACTTGATTTTGTGGTGACTTCATGTCCGAATATGCCGAGCCTGGAAGTAATCACCCGCGCTATGGAGGGGTTAACTTCTCTGAGCGAACCACATTCTAGTTTGTTGAGAGAACACTTAGGGCATACCTCCATACACTGTATAACATAGGTGTTTGCCTGAGAGGATGACTTAATTAACTTTGGCTTGTTTCATTGGCAGGTGACATGGCAGGAGGACATGGTGGACGAGATCATGGACACAGGGACCGCCAGCATCCCAAGAGTTCTTCCTTTGAGAGGTTCCGGAGATCCACCAGTTTGTACGATACCCCACCTCCGCCGGGACAAGATACCGGACCTCGAAGCCGGGATCGGCCTGGGCGATCTCCGACGACTCCTCCTTCTATTCGCGTGCCTGTGGGAGATACTCGGGCCAGTGTGGGAGGCTCTCGATCTTTTCCCCTGACAGTCCCCTCGTCAATCGCCCCTCCGGTCCCTGTTAACCGCCTTCTATGAGAAGCCCAACGTGGTGCTTTCAGTGAGAATGTTAACCAGCTTTTTAGCCCGGTTTCCAAGAGTGCATCAGACACGCTTAATTCAACGAATCACGTGGAGCTGTGGCCAAGAAGCGGCGCCTAGGAGTAAAGGAAGCAGGATCGGGAGGAGGATGCACGGCTCATAACCTCACAGCATCCAGGAAGCATCCCCGGACCAAGGCCTCGGGCCCCGAAGGAGACTCAAGCCTCGCGTGCCCAAAAGCGAGACCCTCGCACCCCTCACCGTAGCCTCGCACCTAGGCCCGGGTGCGAAATTCTAGGCTGAGAGGGGTGTGGGCACGAATTTCATGCACGTGGTCCCCATTCCAACCTTCTCCCACCTAATCATGCCTACTCCCACTCCTATAAATAGCCCATGGCCTCCCACTTCAAAAGGGTTGGATTTTATGCCCTTAGAACCTTCCTAGACCTTCTCTAATGACATCTCCTCTTTGAAGAAGAAGAAGAAGGACCTAACTACAATTTTCCATATTTATTTAATATATGGAAAATATGACATCATCCTACAAAGTGAATGTAATGAGATATCTAAAGAAAGTCTCACCCTTGTAATTCTTGGTCATTAATAATATTCCAACACCTCTTCAAAGTGGTCGTAGACCCCGCCGGGCCGAACCACTATAAACCTCTCTTGTTATTTACCACTTTCTCTTACTTAGCCTTACGACCATAACTACTATTCATTATAAAAGAATCTTTTGTGTTTTCGACATTTTTTGTCGTCAACATTTGGTGCTTTCACTGAGAAATCTACTCAAAGCTCGCGTCTTTCTCCCATATTGCCATCTCGAATTCGACAAGCGTAAGGTTCCTTGCTCAACCTGCTGTCGAGTCCGCTTACGATGGTGAAGAAGTCAAAGAATGCGATGGTCGACTCTTCAGCCGCAGCCGAGGCCGGCACATCCCAACAACCTCAACCGGCGGATATCCCGGTCGCTAATGAAACCATCCCTCCGATTCTGGACCCCGATCGCCCGTTACACAAGCTCAAATACGCGCTCTTACTAAAAGATATGAGAACAACGCGGTCGAGCTCAACCAAGCGCTAAGGCACAACATCGAACTTATGCGCCAACTTCAAGAAAGTCAACGCGTCGTCGCACGACTTCGACTAACTCGAAACAATGCTCGACCCCGACCAACCACCTCGGTAACTTCCTCTTCCGAGTCGAGGGGCTCACATCAAAGGAGGAGGTTCAGCCTCATCAACAACATCGTCGCTCACACCAATGCCCTCGACAACGGTAACGGCAATGGCAACGGCGATCGAACCACAGTAACATATAGCGAGGGGGCGCAGTACCGAGACCAACCTCGCTTGATTTTCAACGACGGACCCGGTCCTACTAACCAACCTCTTCTTCGACGCGACCCGGTCGACGCTAATCAGGGTGATGGGACCGCTATCCCAGTGGCACGCGCTTCTCCAGAACAAGAACCGCATCACCCCGATTCACCTCTCGATCCACGCCAAAACCCCATCATAGATGTCGAGGACGTAGATAACGACGATCCAGACATCCACCATTGGAGCGACCTCGCAACAGGACTCCGGAACCACGTCAAAATCCTTGGATCCCTATGGCGGATCCTCACCCGACATAAGTTCCCGAAGTGGTAAGAAGGGTCATGAGGGCGATGCGCGGGGGCACCCACGGCTCATGGGAAGCTCACGTCGGGCGCAACCCTTTCACGAGAAGAGTAAATGAGTCCGAGTGGACGAGGCGCTTTAGCATGCTCCAAATGCCACTCTATGATGGTACCACCGATCCTTGTGCTTTCTTGAATCGATACGAAAGGCAGATGAACTCGAGCCGGGGAAATGATCCAGCCAAGTGCAAATGCTTCCCGGTCATCCTGTCCGATACCACTTTACTTTGATTTTCTCGCCTCCCACTCGACTCTAACTTTGGAAAGCTAGCAACTGAGCTGGTTAAGCAATTTAGGGTACATATCCCTTCTCCGAAGAATGCCCTCACTTTATCCAATCTATACCGGGGACCCGCCGAGTCCCTCAAAATCTATCTCTTCCGGTTTAACATAGCTCTCTCCGAGGTTGAGGACTCAGATCCTCGCACCGTCCTCTTTCAGTTAGCGAAAGGTGTCCTCCCAATGTCGGAATTCGGAGCCTGGATAGATCGAAAGTAGCCGAAGAGCCTCGACGCCTTCTACGAGAAGGCAGATCAATACTTATGTCAAGAAGAGGCAAGGCGAAACTGGCTCTCCGCCACAAGTCGTCCCAACGATCCCCAAGCAGGTTTCGCGAATAACAACCTTAGGGGTAGGCGAGGCGGGGAGCCCTTCGACCCAAGCAGAGGGGCAGGTCCCTCAAGGAAGAGACCAAACAACGGCAGGCCGGACGGACGAAACAATGGGCAAGCCCCGGCAGAACCAAGGAGGCCCGACCCTCGCCAAGCCTATGAAACCTATACCCCTTTGAATGAAGACATAGAGACAATCTATTTGGAAACTTGTAACACCTTGCCCTACAAAAAGCCCCGCGTCAGAGAATCCACCGACCGCGAGAGGAACACCGGGAGGTACTGTCGGTACCACGACGTGTACGGGCACGATACCAACGAGTGCCGTCAACTCAGGGACGCAGTCTAGAAACTTATTCGCGAGAAACGGTTCGAGCAATATGTCCAAGAGCCCTTTCCCTTTGAAGCGAACTCGCAACCTCCAGCACCAGCTCCCCAAGCAGCTATTAGGACAGCTCCGGGACCATCTAACCTGAGACGGGGAATCATGATAAACACAATATGTGGCGGACCTAACCCTACACATGGCAGTTTCAGAAAGATGGATGAATACATGAGCGCCATAAAGCATGCTACTTACGAAGCCTGCTCTGCTCTCCCTGAGTCCGCCCCATCCAAGCAACAAAAAATTATGCGGGATGACATTATCTTCCAAGAAAGAGAATCGATGGGGGTAGAAATCCCGACCACCGATCCATTAGTCATCGGTGTCGCCTCCGTTCGAAAAGTCTTAATCGACTCAGGAAGTTCGTCAACATCATCTTTAAGTCTGCCTACGACCAGATGAAATTAGAGACGAACGACTTGAAGCCATGCCATGTCGCGATCCACGGCTTCAATAGAGCATCAAGTACCCCCGTAGGAATGATCGACCTGCCTGTGGAACTGGGCGAGGGGGATCGAAGCCGAGTCTGAATTCTCACTTTCATGGTTATACACATCGACTCCCCCTGCAACGCTTTCCTGGGGCGCCCTTTCCTTACTGAATTCTGGGCCTATACGGCACCATGGTCTCTCTTGATGAAATTCCTGATGGAAAATGGGATCGGCACCGTTAAGGGTGACCAACGAAGCGCCAGGGAATGATATGTAACAGAATGGAAGAACGCATGCAACAAGGACAAGGGCAAAGTCGTGCCCGCGCCTTCTTGCGCCAAGGATGTCTTAGCATAGCAGCCAGCGGCGTCTGAGCCCTGGCCCAGGCGCCACTGTCGTCTTTTCGATGATCTCGACCCATGGAAGGACGAGGAGCCCGAATACGAGAGGGCTATCCCGGTCGAATCCACGGTGGACGTTCCCGTCGACCTCGACGACCCAACAAGGGTGTTAAAGGTAGGGTCATAACTCCACCCCGCTATCAAAGAAGACCATATATGCTTCCTGAAGGCCAATCTGGATGTGTTTGCATGGACTCACTCCGACATGAAGGGCATCGACCCCGCGATCGCTTGCCATTCTCTTAGCTTGGATCCTAGAATGCCTCCTGTCAAACAAAAGCGCCGCTTCTTGGGACCCGAGAGGTCCAGAGCGCTCGAAGAAGAGGTAAACCGTCTGCTCAACAATAACTTCATTCTCAAAGCCGACTATCCTGAATGGGTTTCCAACCCAGTCCTGGTTAAAAAGGCCAACGGTAAATGGCGGACATGCGTCGACTTCTCCGGTCTAAATAAGGCATGTCCCAAGGACAGTTTCCCGCTCCCAAAGATTGATCGGTTAGTTGACTCGACCACCGGATACCAGCTGCTATCTTTCATGGACGCCTACTCAGGTTACAATCAAATCCCAATGAACCTACGCGATCAAGACCACACCTCTTTCATAACCGATCTTGGGCTTTATTGCTACCGTGTTATGCCCTTAGGTCTCAAGAATGCCGACACCACCTATCAGCGAATGGTTAATCGACTCTTTAAAAACCAGATTGGGAAATCAATGGAGGTGTACGTGGATGACATGCTGGTGACATCCAAAATATCAAGCAATCACGTCCACGACCTCTCCAAGATGTTCGATGTCCTCCGCCAGCATGACATGAAACTCAACCCCCTGATAGGCTCTTTCGGAGTCGCTTCAGGAAATTTTTTGAGTTTCATTGTCAATTCTCGAGGCATCGAAGCCAATCCAGAAAAGATCCAAGCTATTCGGGACATCCGCATTCCCGAAAATATCAAAGATGTCCAAAATATAAATGGAAAGGTCGCCACTTTAAGGCGGTTCATCTCTAAGGCCACCGGCAAGTGCATCCCCTTCTTCGACTTACTCCGAAAAGGGAAACGCAATTTCGAGTGGACCCCTGAATGCGTCGCTGCATTCAAAGAACTACTAGACCACTTAGAGCAACCACCTATCCTTTCCAAACCTATAGATCATGAAGACTTATACATTTACTTTGTTGTTTCTGCACAGGCTATCAGCTCGGCACTAGTGCATCTCGAGGATCATACTCAGTGGCCCGTCTACTACATCAGCAAGCGGCTAACGGGGGCAGAAAAGAACTACCCGAAGATGGAAAAGCTGGCTTTCTGCTTATTAGGCTCCTCCAGAAAGCTCCGACCATACTTTCAATCTCATCCCATAAAGGTTTTCACTAACCAACCGTTGCGCCCGGTCCTACAGCGACCCGAAGCGTCTGGTCAATTATTAAAATGGAGTATGGAGTTGAGCCAGTTCGAGATAACCTTCATCCCCCGACGAGACATCCTCGGCCAGGCTCTTGCAGATTTTATAGTGGAGTTCACAGTCCCCGAGGAGGATCCCGCAGTGAACACCGGGGCTCCCGACGCCTAGTGGAAATTGTTCGTAGACGACACTTCTAACAAAAAGTGCTCTAGAGCCGGAATCGTGCTCATCACCCCTGAGGATCGTCCGATGTATTACGCATTAAGGCTAAATTTCCCTGCCACTAATAACGATGCGGAATATGAGGCCTTGATCGCCGGGCTTCGAATCGTGATCGAACTCAAGCTTGAGACCGTCCACATCTTCTCTGATTCACAGCTTATCGTCCGACAAGTAACAGTAGAGTATCAGGAAAAGGAGGGGAGTCTCACCCAGTACCTGGCTTGGGTTCAGGGGTTACTCGCCTACCTCGAGCATTTCACCATCACCCATGCCCCGCGCGAACAGAACGAAAAAGCGGACTCCCCCGCCAAAATGGCAAGCTCTGAAGATTCGCAACTTAACGGGTTAGCCCCGATTGAAGTCCTCAACTCTCCAAGCATCAAGCAAGGGGAAAATGAGATGTTCGTGAGCACTGAGCCCGAACCCATGTCCTGGATGACACCGATCATAAATTACCAACAACAGGGGACTCTGCCTAAGCACAACAAGGAAAGGCGTGCGCTCACTCGCCAGTCAGCTCGTTACCTCCTTATGGATGGAGTGCTCTACCTTAGGGGTTTCTTCGTCACCTTGCTGCGATGTGTATCCCATGGCGACATCGTCCGGGTGCTAAACAGTGTGCATGAAGGCGAGTGTGGCGACCACACTGGGGGACAAACCCTGGCCAGGAAAATACTCAGACATGGATATTATTGGCCCACGCTTGACCAAGACGTCGCGGACTACGCCCGTAACTGTGATAAGTGTCAGCGCTTCTCCAAAATTCCAAGAGCCCCGCCTACCGAATTGACTCAAATGGTCAGCCCATGGCCATTCGCCATGTGGGGAATCGACATCATCGGAACTCTCCCGATGGCTAGAGGCGGGGCACGATACGCCATCGTCGCAGTGGACTACTTCACTAAGTGGGCAGAGGCAGAACCTCTCGCCACCATTACCATGAAGAAGATGATTAACTTTGTTGTCCGCAACATCATCACCCACTATGGGGTCCCCCAGGCCATCATCTCTGACAACGGCACTCAATTTGAGAGCAGCGAGTTCAAAACTTTCTGTCAGCGTCATGGTATTGATAAGAGATTCTCAGCGGTGTCTCATCCTCAAGCCAATGGGCAAGTCGAGGCCGTTAACAAGGTCATTAAGTCTATCATCAAGAAGCTCCTAGAAAAGGCTGGGGGCATGTGGGCAGAAAAACTTTATTTAGCTTTGTGGGCTTACCGCACCACCCACAAAACAGCCAACGGTCATACTCCTTTCGCCCTCGCCTATTGGTCAGAAGCCGTCATTCCGATTGAGCTCAAGCTCCAATCCCATCGAGTCACGTACTTCGATCCGAGGACGAACCAGGATCTGCTTCTAGGATCACTCGACTTGCTGGAGGAAAAAAAGGAACGAGGCCGACGTCAGAGCCGCCGCCCAACGACAACGAGTAGTCCGATACTACAACTCTAGCGTCTGCCCTCGTGACCTCAACGTCGGTGACCTCGTTTTAAAGCAGGTCTTTCCCTCGCCAACAGGCCCCGCGCCTCGTTGGGAAGGCCCGTACTCTATACAGCGAAAGCTCAGCAATGGAACTTTCAAACTTGCTACCATCGACAGAGCTGAACTCCCAAGGGCATGGAATGGCGAACATCTCCACCGCTACTTTACGTAACTCATTTCACGGTTGTTTACGCTTTTTCAGCAATGTTTTGTTTTTCAAAATTCAAGGCATTGTAAAGGCTATTATAGCCAAAGTTATTAGTAGAAATGATGTTCAGTTCCCTGTCTCCTTGTTGTTTACTTCTCGCATAACGCATTTTGTTAGTTCTGATACGTAACTTGACTCGCGCCTGCGACGGCCACACCGGCACCCAAGGCACGGGAGCCGGTGCCGGTTTTCCAACCTTAAGGCAGCGTCAAGTCTAAGGCACTTAGCTTGGCTCGCACCTGCGGCGACCACGCCGGCGCCCCGAGCACGGGAGCCAGTTCCGGTTTTCCAACCGCAAGGCAGCGTCAAGTCTAAGGCACTAAGCTTGGCTCACGCCTTTGACGGCCACACCGGCACCCCGAGCATGGGAGCCGGTGTCGGTTTTCCAACCGCAAGGCAACATCAAGTCTAAGGCACTTGGCTACGCCCGGCACCCCGAGCACGGGAGACGGCAACGCTACTCGAATCTCCAGCCCGCGGCGCGACCGAGTATAAACAACCACTAACTCGAACCTCAGCCCAGTGCCGAGGCCGAGGATAAATCGTTCTGCGCCCTAGCCCAGGCGGCTTGGCGCCACCCGTGACCGACTAAGATCGATGCAAATCTCTCTTCGCCGGTTGTGGGTGCCGGTCGAATTTTGGCGCAGCACCAAGACCGACCTTAAATCGTTTCTTCCCCTTGGCTCTCAAGGCTGAGGGGCAGCCTGTGGCCACGATCGAACCTTACGAGCTGATGATCGAGGCTGAAAACTACGCCGGTGAATAAACGCCGTCTGGCGGCTCGCCTCAACCCGATGAACGACGGGAGAGACACCCACCTAGCGGAACGCACAACGTGAAGCTCTACGCCTTCGCTATACTTGGGCTTTACCCCGGGCCACCCAAAACAGCAGGCGCACAACCTGGTTTCGCAAACTATGGGTTTCCTGAGCTGAGGGAAACTTACCGAAACCAGCGCTCTATTTAACCTTTCTGGAATAATTTACCCAGAGATGGCCCCTCATCTCTTTTGTGACAAGAGTAACGATAAGTACGTTTATGCAAGTACGGGACGCCGGAAAACATAAAAAGAACATCTGAACGCTTGACACAAACAGTGATCTTTACTAATTCCTATTTCAATTTCTACACACACACGCTAAACAAACTATGTGTCTAATACTTTTTACTTTCTAATGACAGGGTGTACATGAGAACCACACCGTGTCTTGAAAAACCAAAAGCGAGGGTCGTACTCGCGTAAAACTATCGGCCTACACAACCAAAATAACGGTAACCTCTACTTAGGCTACTAACACTAATCATGTCTTTTATTCTTTTGCTTGTGCTTCTTCTTTTTTGCAAACCTCGCACTCGACGGCCCATCCCCTGCAACAGATCTCTTCCTGCCAGATCCACTCCGGCCCGCTCGGCTCTTCGGAGGAGTAGCGGATTCATGAGTAACGGAGAGACGACGCTCCCTAGCACCTTCACCGCTGGAGATCTCCGTGACGTCGGTAATAACAGTGAGCGACGGAGGTATGGGGGCATTTCCAGAAGGAATGCCTACCACGGCCTCGCTCCTTTTTAGGACCTCCCCCGTTCAGCTTTCTCCTTCACTTCTCTGGCAGCCCATCGCTCGGCGAGTTTCCAAGACTTACGCGATATGGTTTCAGCAAGTTTGGCCTCCTCAAGGGTCTTAGTGGTCCTCCACTGGGCCTCCTCATCTTCCCTTTTCTTTCGGAATTCGGCCGCGGCCTTCTCCGTCTCCTTCACCTTCTCGCGCTCGGTCACCATCTCGGCATGTTGAGTCGCTTCCTCTCGACCCCTAGCAGAGACACTCTGTCTGTCCACCGCCTCTCCTTCCTCGTTAAGAATACCGACCATGCTAGGGGTAATCCCTATGCCAGAAAAGGTATCGAGTTGGTAGCCACCCTCTCCGGACTGTGCTTCTATAGGGCCAGGCCCGGACTCAGTCACTCGTGGGAGCACAGGGGCAAGATCCACTGTCGTCGCAAACTCAGGAGGAGCTGCATAGCCAAGACACAATCTCTTTAGCCCATAAATTCGGCAATCACTCAGGGATGCAGGGTAATAGGAATTTACATATGGCCAACGATGGCGTGGGAAGAATAGGAAGGGTGCTCGCGGCGGTAGGCACGGTGAATCTAGCGCCCTCCGGTGCCGGGAAGTCGGGATTGTACTCAGCAGAGGCTTGGATCAACGCTCCAGAACCACTTACCATCGCAGATTCAGGAGCCAGGGGCTGATTGGAACTTCCTCCTGCAAATGTTTTAGCCACAATTGTGCCCTCTACCAAGATGAATTTCCCCTTCTCCTTAGCAAGCCTCGCTGGTCTGTCATTCTCGGAATCCTCTCGCAACAATCTCCTTCCCTCCTCCAGCTTCTCGCGTTCTTCATCGTCCAGGAGAACACCCGCAAGCTGGCACTCATCCAAAGTGCTCACATCCACTCTGCGCAAGCGGGCCTCGTAGGGAACTAACCTCTCCCAAGTTCGGGCCAACTCGCAGGGGTAGTCTTCGACCCACGAAATGCCGCGAAATCTCAAAGCTTTAACATACATGTTGTTGATGTTATCCTCGAAGGAGGACCCAATACGGAAATCCGCATCACTCAGTTGATCCCTCAACTGCGCTATCTCCCCCAAAGGCTCAGCCTTTACGCCCTCAGCCGTTCTCAGCACATCTCTGTTGCTAGCCTCAGCATCCCCCTTCGCTTTTACCGCTGCCTCAAGACACCTCTGTAGCTCAACCACCTCGGCATTCTCCGCCCGCAGTTTTTTATTCTCCTCCCTCAAAGCGGCATTATCGTTCTGAAGCTCGGTTACCCTCGCATTGTCCTTCTCTAAGACATCACACACTCGCTTTAGATCAGCCTTATCCTTTTGCAGAGCTGTGACATCAGTAGTCAGGTCCTCCACGGTGTTCCTAAAATTCGAGAGGGCATAATCTGACTCCCCCTTCAGCGTATCATAAGCCCGCAACATATCAGCTGCAACGACAAAGCCAGCATTAAAAGGTTTGGTAGTACGAAGAAAAGAACTCACAGTGCGGGAAATAGGCATACCTATCTTCTTGTTCAAAGATTCGACGGCAGTCTTCTCGGCATCAAGTTGCAAGTTCTTCTTTCTGACCAACTCCGAAAGCCCGAGGGAGTATTTGTGGAACTCGTTGGTTTGATGGTAAGAGGCTTTCACATGCATCCACACCTCCCCGGATTCCCTATCAGGAGCTGGACGGAGATCAGGAATGAACTTTAACTCGTCGAAATAGTGTCGAGGGAAATGGTGTTTTAAGAAAGCCCTTCGCTCATCCATGGATAGCTCTTGAACCTGAGGATATGTCAAATCCGGTACCTCTATCTCAGCCTCCCTCTCCGTCCTCGGCTGGTCAAGACGTGTCCCCTCTTTCACGGTGGAGTGGACAAGGACCGGAGGGGTGATCAACGAGGGGGCTGTTAGGGGAAAAGATCGAGAGCCACCCACGCTGGGCCGAGTATCTCCCACGGGCACGCGAATAGAAGGAGGAGGTGGCGGAGATCGCCCAGGCCGATCTCGGCTTCGAGGTCCGCTATCTTGTCCTGGCGGAGGTGGGGTACCGTACAAACTGGTGGATCTCCGGAACCTCTCAAAGGAAGAACTCTGGGGATATTGGCGGTCCCCATGTCCATGATCTCGTCCACCATGACCTCCTGCCATGTCACCTGCCAATGAAACAAGCCAAAGTTAATTAAGTCATCCTCTCAGGCAACCACATATGTTATACAGTGTATGGAGGTATGCCCTAAGTGTTCTCTCAACAAACCAGAATGTGGCTCGCTCGGAGAAGTTAACCACTCTGCAGCGCGGGTGATTACTTCCAGGCCGGCATATTCGGACATGAAGTCACCACTAAATCAAGCCCCCTCAGAACATCGAACTGGCCTGGAAGTTCGAGCGAAGCAGTGGCCCCAGAGTGAGTCACAGGAGACCGCGGCCTAACTGGCACTCTCTCTCCCCTGTCGAAGGCGGGACGGGTGTGCTAGGCAATTCCTCGTCTCTGGCGACTTCCTCTTGGCCATAGGCTTCGTCCCCGTCCACATCTCTTCGAGGCTGAGCGATATCCTGTGGCTCCCCTCCAGTAGGGGGCATCTTCCTCTTCCAACCAATAGCGGCTGGGCCTGCCACAACTCCCTTCTTCGGCGTGCTAATAGCCACCGCGGGCCTGATCACAGCCCGGTCATCAGGAAGTAACCCAGCACGGCGAAAGTGATCCTGGCTGGTCACGGTGTTGGTATCGCGGAGATTCGCTGGAATCGCCCGCAAAGCACTAAGGCGTTGCTGGTACTCGTCCCCGGTAGATGCCTTTGGATTCCCTGCCATAACCCCATTAAAACCGTCAACAAGGAAAGAAATCCAAGAATTTACGGTAAGGAACTGAGTTAGATAAATACTTACTTCCCTCAATCCATCTCCTGGCGAATCCGGGAGGGCAGCTCACAAAAAACCACTCCTGCTTGAACACTAACGGTCTGGGCCACGACCCGACAAAGAATTTGGTGGCAGCCGTCGCTTCCAGAGACCATTAAGAGGGGGGGCAGCGCTCGTTTTCCTTAAGTGGAAAAAAATATCGAATATCCTCTTCGGTTCGCTCCCGGTTCAAGAACTCATGGAAGAGCACGTAAGTGCCCAGGAGAGAAGCATAAGTGTTAGGATGTAACTATGATGGCGCAAGACGGAAATAGAATAACATATCCCGAATGAAGTTGTTAGCCGGGGGCACACACCCGACAAAGCAAGCCTGTCGGTTCCAAGCAATAAGACCCTCGGGCGGCGCATGGGCTCGGCCATCCCTCCCAGGGGCGCAGGCATCATCCACCGGAATGTTAAACCGCGCCGCCATTTTTCTGACTGCGGTAGCATCCATACGCGATGGCACTGAGTCTATGGGATTCTCCAAGATCACCGCATCAGACAGCATATCCGGAGCTACCGGAGGGGCGAGCGCATCCTCGCCCATGATGTCCACATTTTCGATCTCTTCAGTCACGACCGGGGAAAATTTCTGTTCAAGATACTCTCCGGACTCAGACACTTCAGATGAGCTAGTCGTATGAGAAGGAGACGATCCTCCGGTGGTCTCAAGCTCGCTGCCAGATGAGCCATCTCTAGGGATAGGGTCGGATGCGTGTAGTGTGGGCTGGGAAATCTCAGCTTCCGTAGTCTTTCCGGTCCTCGATCTTGTCTGCATCTGTAGCTATACTTAAACACATCAGTGTTAGTGCGAGCAGTATAGTGACATGTACCCCTCGTGTTGGTGCCGACTAACATGTGCGTGCGGTGCTATGCAAACGTAAACTATGTAAAGAAAAGTTCGGAACAATTCAAAACAGTTCAAGACCCAGTTCGATTTTATGCTCTACCCTATGTGAACAATCATAAAGCCCCCGCGCGCGGCAAACAATATATGCATCAAGGATAAGTATGCAAATTCTGAGGCAGATATTCGGAAGTCGAAGTCCAACGGCGCGATAAACGGAGAGCCCCGGCACCTAAAAAGTCAGGAACCATCAAGGGCCAGAGACCCGATCCCACAGGAGTCCGGAAATCCGAACCCACATGGGTTCGAAAATTCGAGCCCACTGGGTTCGAAAGTTCGAACCTACCTGGTTCGAGGCCTCTAAACCCATGGGTCCAAAGTTTCGAACCTGGAGGGTTCGAGACTTCGAACCCGGTGGGTTCGAAAACTCGATCCCAGCAGACATCGAAAACTCGAACCCGAGAGGGTTCGAGACTTTGAACCAGTTGGGTTCGAAAATTCAAACCCACTAGGCTCCAGAACCTCGAGCCCAATCGGGTTCGAGCTTCGAGGTCTTCGACCGCGGCCCCTCGGCTTCCTCCGACCTCCTCACTCTCCTAATCCTAGGCCCCACCTGGTTTGGGTTCGAAATTCACTGGGTCCGAATTCGTGGGTTCGAAGCTTTCAACAATGGCGGCTTGCGAGAGAAGAAATAGGAGGAAAAAAGTGAGGGGGGAGGCCCTATTTATAAAAGGAAAAACGGCCCTTCGCATTCCATCGCGGGCTCGAAATTTCGAGGCCTCGGCTCGAAATTTCGACCCCCATGGGGTTTCGAGAATCTTCGACCCCATCAAAAAAAAAATCGCACCCCCTGGTTTACAACTCCGCGCCACACTCTCTCGTATACGTACTCCATGCACGTGCATACTGACTCCTGTGCATCCACGGAGGCGACGCACTAATGGATACCTAACGATTTGAGTACGACGCATCTCCCAACAACAGATCATCCGCGTCCTTAGGGGGATGAGCTCGATAACTAACGCTTATTTTCCTTTTCTTTTACAGGAAGAAACAACAGCTTAGATACTACTTCAACCAACACAAAGCACATCGTGTCAGAGACAAGACGTACTTTGGGGGGCAAATGTTAACCGGCTTTTTAGCCCGGTTCCCAAGAGTGCATCAGACACGCTCAATTCAACGAATCGCGTGGAGCTGAGGCCAAGAAGCGGTGCTTAGGAGTAAAGGAAGCAGGATCGGGAGAAGGCTGCACGGCTCATAACCTCACAGCATCCAGGAAGCATCCCCGGACCTAGGCCTCGGTCCCCGAAGGAGACTCAAGCCTCGTGCACCCAAAAGCGGGACCCTCGCACCCCTCACCGGAGCCTCGCACCCAGGCCCGGGTGCGAAATTCTGGGCTAAGAGGGGTGTGGGCGCGAATTTCCTGCACGTGGTCCCCATTCCTACCTACTCCCACCTAATCCTACCTACTCCCACTCCTATAAATAGCCCATGGCCTCCCACTTCAAAAGGGTTGGATTTTATGACCTTGGAACCCTCCTAGACCTTCTCTAATGGCATCTCCTCTTTGAAGAAGAAGAAGGACCTAACCACAATTTTCCATATTTATTTAATATATGCCAAATATGACATCATCCTACAAAGTGAATGTAGTGAGATATCTAAAGATAGTCTCATCCTTGTAATTATTGGTCATTAATAATATTCCAACACCTCTTCAAAGTGGACGTAGGCCCCGCTGGGCCGAACCACTATAAACCTCTCTTGTTATTTACCGTTTTCTCTTAGTCTTACGACCATAGCTACTATTCCTTGTAAAAGGAATCTTTGGTGTTTTCGACATTTTTGGCCGTTAACACATATATTACAAGTTTGATCATTATTTGAATAATTAAATTGACTTAAACCATGCTTAACACTGATCAATTACCTATATGACCATCTTCTCCCCAAACAAAGCATGTACACAGACACGCACAGTAAAACCCATCCCTCGACGCCTTCTCTTTTTCATAGCTCAATGAATACTCATTGGAATCTCAATCTGCTTTCACTGATGAATTTCTCTTTGACGGAGAACCTGACACAAAATCGTCGAGCTTGGATCAATGGGGGAAAATGCAACCTGGGGATTCTTCACACGGGCCATGAAGTAGTGTTTGCTATAGTTGTTCGGACCCCTTAAAACTTCCATCCTCGGTGTCTCTTTGAGCAAGGAGTGTATCGCTACTTTCGTATCCGCCTAACTCCACCTATCTCGAAGCCAAACAGAAATCCTAGAATGAAAAGTCATGCATGACTATGATAGAGTTTGAAACAGCACCCTTTAACGCTGACATGGGTGGATGGAGATTTTTGATACGATCTCGATGAACTTAGTTTTAGAATTTATCATTAAGGGATAGTGGAGATTTTGATTTTTAAGGGCCATATGAAGAGGCGACTTCCATTTTCAATGGTACAGTAACTTGCCAATTGGGGAGAGGAGATAATGGGCCAACTAGTAACTGGAGCATAGGTTTAGGATAATTTAATTATTATTAAAAAGGATAATTCACAAGGCCCGATAACACGCCATCACCAACATGTTCCCCTTGTCATTATCTATGTAAAAAGGCCTTTTGAAAAAAATGGAATGAGTTTCGAGACCAAATTCAATTGTATATAGAAGTTAGCCTTAAAAACTTGGATATACAACTCTAGTTTTTTTTATAGAAGTTGAAGTTTTATTTATGCGCGACCAACCGGTACATCCGATCGCTATGAAACTTGGCAGCATACAACAACTCACTACTACGATTCCAAAAGTATAAATTTCATCGTAATTCGACATTGTGCCTTAGGAACGACAATTTACGCGTATTTTGAGATTTTTTTGACCACCGAGTGGTCCGATCCCGAAATATAGCGATCCATATACTTATCCTTTGCATAAAGAACAATACAAACTCAATGTAATTTGTTCGAAGTCTTGATTCGATCGTTTGTAAAAAAACTCATTTTGGAACCATTAATTGAATATTAACAATTAATATTTAAATATCCAATTGTTAAAATATGGGTCGTTACATTCTCCCTTCCTTAAAGAATTTCGTCCCCAAATCCTCAAGGAAAAAACAACATACCCCAACACTTTCGAGTAAGTGACAATACAAAAGAAATCACCACTCATCGCTTTCAACAACCATTGAAGCGATCATAACAAAGGAAATAAACTCGGAATTTAGCATTTGACCAATATTTCCATTCCTAAGTATAAACCACAATCAAAACTGGGATGGATGTAGTTAGGCTAAACATCTAAGTTATGCATTATTTTCCAAACGAATGGATAATGGAAAATAGAAGTGACAACTCACTAATAGGAAGGCAATTCAATTTAACATATGGAATTTCTTTCCAAATTTGGCAAAATTTACAAAAAAGTTCGGCAGCAGCTCCTTTGCATGGCTCGATCGGGAAAAACTACAACTAGCCAAATATGGATAATCCCAACAAAAGAAAAGCGCAAAAGTGACTACTCACACACGGGGTATAATATCACCAAAATGCATCAAATGGTAAACCACAACTCTACGTCTACTACTTACCTCTTTTAAAGCAAGCTTAGCATTTAGATGCAAATAAAGATGAATTAGCATTCAAACAAATCAAACATTGATTTTGTGTACCTTGACATGTACTCAACAAAGAGGATTACACACAATAGTAGAAATATCAACAAGGGAAATAAATATGTTAAATAAATAGAATTTACCAAACATAAGCATGCCAGGTCATGTATGTATTTTATCTCAGATAAACGAACTATACAACAATACACTTATACAGCATGCCTAACAATCATATAAGCATAAATAGTCATGTCAAACATCAACAATAAAACATGCATAGACAAAGCAATAACAATTATAAAAATAACACCCATACGTATTCAAGAATGTAGGATATTAACCTAACTAATATGACACATGAAATATTAAATTCAATCCATATATGACTCGACAACTTGGCTGTCATTTCAAAATGAGAAATGTTAATCTAGTGTCTTTCGTCAACGGATCAAATATCACTCGAGTGCTATCATATCATTCCCAACCCTATGGAAACCAATCAATGGAAACCAACGAAAATTATTCCTACATCCATCCGAAAATCTCAAAGTAGTCACAGAGAATTGTTCGATTTCAACTACAACTAGCTAATGTCGCATTTAAAGTGAAATTAATGCACAACCAATCACTTCTATTGATGTCGGGAACAACCAATATTTCTCCCATATAGAATCAACCACCATTTGAGTCTGTACTGCCTCGCCTCGAGTTATAAAATCGTAACTAGTAATAAATGCAATCAATATTCACTAAAGGAATATGAGTTCTGAACTGGTACACCTCTAACTCGAGTCAAACAACCACTCATCCCATACATACATATGGAAACAAAAAGTTGTAGGAGGCTACAGATTCCTACCGTCAACGTCGATGAAGGTTGAGATACCTCTCGAAAAGGAGAAATTCCAATGATGTGACTTCACTAGATGTCTCTGACCCCTTTGCTAATAACAAATGCCTCCTATACTGCAAAGCGAACTTTATCGCCATCGACTCTGAATCCGGAGTCGAATACTCCTCATGCAGTTTTGGTTGTCGACTAAAACACGACAACCTTCCATTTGGAAATAAATAGAACTCAAACCATCAACTCAACCAAGTGTAGTGGAAATCAAATCAGGGGCCCACGTTTACCTGCGAATACATGGATTTTAGGTTGTCGCTCTCATTGTCAATGTTCTAAGCCTATAATCGGGCCTTGCTCAGTGCTATTTCGATTGCTGGCACATCTCCCAATGGTTTACGATGAACTGTTAAACAGCAGGCATTCTGTTGAGATATTCAGAATGAGTTAATTAGGAATGATATTAATAATTGAGTTAATGTTGGAAATAAAGACAAATAAATACTTTACCTTATATTCGGTATTGTATTAAGTGTGATTTATATTGGGTATTATTCAATTAGGCCAAATATTCCCTAGAATATGTTGTACTAGATTATTCCTCTCTTATATATAAGTAGAAGGGTCTCTCTTGTAATAGATATATACAAATTAATAAAATGTAGTCTGCAAGTGTTCATTGCTCTTCTCTCTCTTCTCTCTGATCTCAATTCTTTCATGGTATCAGAGCGGGTCAAAGGAAGGAGAGGTATATATATATATATATTAAAAAAAAAAAAAAGGGGAGTCGGCAGTCCCTAAAGCCAGTGCAGCACCGTCGTGTGAAATCTTCAAAGCAAGTTGTCCCTCCGTTGAAGCCAATCACTGCTCCAATCTGAAGCCAATCACTGCGCCAACCTGAAGCCATCAAAGAAAACAAATAAAGCCAATCTAAAGCCAATCTACACTGCCGCCATTTGTCCACCCCCGCCACCGAAGTTCAGAACAGATCTCGCCGCCAGCCCAGATCCCTACACCGAATCCCAACAAACCGTCGATCCCACAATCCCAACAAAAATCTCGTACAGATCCCAACAAACCACCTACCCCCTCTCAACCAGTCAACAAAACCACTTCAAAAACCATCAAAACCAAACCAAAACAAAACCAAAACCAAAACCAAAACCATTGAGTGTGGTCCACTTTAAAACCCATCAAAACCAAACCAAAACCAAAACCAAAAACCATTGAGTGTGGTCCACTTTAAAAACCATTGAGTGTGGTCCACTTTAAAAACCATCAAAACCAAACCAAAACCAAAACCAAAACCAAAACCAAAACCAAAAATCAAAACCCAAAACCAAAAACCATTGAGTGTGGTCCACTTTAAAAACCATGAATATTGAGTGTGGTCCACTTTAAAAACCATTATTGAGTGTGGTCCACTTTAAAAACCATTGAGTGGTTGGACCACTTTAAAAACCAATGAGTGGTTGGTCCACTTTAAAAACCATTTGTTAAAAGTGAAGAGTTGCTGATGGCGTATGGAAATTTGAAGCTGACTGTCATTTTGTTCGTGATGCAATCCAAGGTGCAATCCAAGATGGGCATTTGTGATCCGCATGCTCCATCTTGAGGGGGGGTGTTGAGATATTCAGAATGAGTTAATTAGGAATGATATTAATAATTGAGTTAATGTTGGAAATAAAGACAAATAAATACTTTACCTTATATTCGGTATTGTATTAAGTGTGATTTATATTGGGTATTATTCAATTAGGCCAAATATTCCCTAGAATATGTTGTACTAGATTATTCCTATCTTATATATAAGTAGAAGGGTCTCTCTTGTAATAGATATATACAAATTAATAAAATGTAGTCTGCAATTGTTCATTGCTCTTCTCTCTCTTCTCTCTGATCTCAATTCTTTCACATTCCTTCTCAGAGCCAACAACAATAAGCCTTTTTCCACCCAAATATACCCAATCTGTTGCAAAAATCCACTCACATCTAAACGCCAATGCCCTAACAACAACAAAATCATCTAAAATTAGCAGCTCGGTACACAATTACACAGCACATTCTCCTCGCTCATAGACAAATAATAACCTCCTCCAATAAAAATTAAACCCCAATGGAAGACTTCGTAACCGCCTACTACAAACAGGTGTTCCGCACCATCGACGAAGACGGAGACGGCAAGATATCGTCGTCGGAGCTTCAAACCTGCTTGGAAACGGTCGGAGTCACGCTGTCGAGCGAAGATGTGAAATCGCTGGTCGAATTCGACGAGAACGGGCTTCTGGACATGGAGGAGTTCGCGAAGCTGTTTGAGATGGAGGAGAGCGAAGCGGAGAAGGTGAAGGAGCTGAAGGAGGCGTTCGGGATGATAGATTTGGAAGGAGAAGGGTTCATCACGGCCGAGAGCTTGAGGATGATGCTGGGGAGAATGGAGACGGATAGAAATATCGAAGAGTGTAGGGAGATGATTAAGAAATTTGATTTGAATGGGGTTCTCAGCTTTAATGAGTTTAAGGCCATGATGCTATGACTGTTGCGTTTGTAAATATTTGTTCGTGCATCATGAAATAAATGAAAGTAGGGCAAAATTGTTTATAGAAGAAAAGACGTGGAAGGTGGACCATGATTTCAATGTTGTAAATGAAAATGGTAATTTGAAAGACTAATTACTTCTTCTGTCATATTACTTAAGGATGATACGTTGGTCACTCATTTTGATCAATTAAACGGAACATTTTAGCAAAACATTTAAATGAAAAAAGGGGAAAAAAAAAAAAAAAAAAAAAAAAAAAAAAAACTTTGCGATCTTCAAACGGAATATTTAAACAGGGCAAACAAGTGATATTGAAATAACAGAGTATTTAATTCAGAATGCAACTATAGTCCACGTTGGACGCATCCGACGTAACAGCTTCATTTTTGATCCATTTGCTTTCCTTGATTAGTAGGAACTCGCAGACGCTTCCCATGGATGCTTTCTTTAACGAAATAAGCATTTAAAAGAAAGGATATTAGTTTCATGTTGTTAAAATGAAATTTGGGACGGACATTTTGAAAGAAGAATGAATCCTTTGGTTCTTTTTTTAATTAAGTTTGAAAATGTTAATTATCCCACTTATAGAGGGAAATGGTTTTGGATGAGAATTTGTTCCAATGTCATTATATATTTAAGTCAGGATGAATTTGGAAGCAAATTCCTCTAAATAATCGGAGAAATGGACTTATATTAATTAATATTTTACATCACCGAATTCTTTAGGGCATTCCCAACAAGAGGATTGTTGGGGTCAAATCAAACTCAACTGACCCTCTTAATGAAGCAAAATAGATACCATCTTAATCGGTTTATTTTAAGCTGGTTAAAGGATTAAAAAAAAAAACTCACAGGCTATTTGCTTAGCTTGCTACGGAAAAAAATCGTTGGTCGACTTAATTAAAACCGGTTAATTTTAGCTGGCTTTAAATACGCCAGCTAAGCGCACTTTCAAAAACAACCCATAAAAGCGCATCTAACTCTTTATTGGGAGTCGGTTACTTCTCAACCGACCATTAGTTGAGAATGGTCTCAGTGGAGTGCAAATCACCTTGTTACATTTCTTGTTTCATCATTTAATGACGTATGGCACAAACATTCAAGTAAACAAAAAGAAAATTGAACAGAATAATTTGATCTAACTCTTGATCTTGTTGATCTGGAGTTTCTGGTGGGGCTGTTACGGTTGGACCGTTCAACCGCCGAACCGCACTAACCGTTCACACGGTTGCCGTCTACTACGGTAACGGTGACGGTTGTGGATTTTGATAACCGCGGTAAACTGTACCAACCGCACATGATTTTTTTGTAGTATTTCATAAAAAATATATGTTTTTCACTAACTTAAGCTAGAGAAATAACATATATATAAATTATTTGCGTCTTTATTTAAAGAAAACATGCACATGAATGGTTTGTTTCATCGATAAATAAACTAATTCTTAAAATTAATGTTAAAACATGAATTATTTATGAATAACAATGTAAATTTACGGTAATAGTTGCATAACGGTTAGACGGTTACGGTAACGGTTATAAAATTTATCAACCGTCAACAACGGTTGTGATTATGGTTGGAGCCTTGGAGGTAAAGTTGACGGTTGCCATAACCGTAACACCCTTAGTTTCTGGTTAACCGTTGAATCTACAAAAAAGCCTTCGGAAGGCATTGTAATATCTTACTTAAACAGTGTTTGGATCGACCTACATAAGTCCTTTTTTTTTACTTTTTAAAAGATAAAATGACTAGCTTGGTTTGAAAAGGTTAAAAACCACTTATTTGGATCAATTCAAAGGAACCATTAGGTTTGAAGTTACTAAGTCAATATTAATCATCATTTATTAACACTCACATCCCATGCATCTTACGCCAGCACATCAAATCTAATGCGCCGAACAAGAACGGAACTAACATGAACAACTCTTTAATAATAGCGTATTACTAAGAGCACCAAACTAGATGCTAGAAACTACCAATCCAATGCTCGCTCAGCCATTGTACACCAAGCAAGAATCGATCAACAGACAACCGCTGATCAAATACTTGTTTGATCAATGCTCGACCATCAATCGGAAAACACCACGGTGATCCCTAATGCAACCGGCGCTGTCTTTAGGATTATACTTGATAATATACAGATGTGGGTACACACCATAAGGGAATGACAAACACATTTTGACGATTACCGACTGAAATATTACAGGGGAAGAAAATGTCTCTTTGGCTCATTAAAATTATTTACTATAATAAAAGTTACCTGATAGCTCAGAATCTTTAGATACAAAAAGCAGCAAATACAAATGAATCATAAAAAATTATGAAAAGGCAAACTTTGGCTAAGCACCAAAGTGAAAAATCCCGCACTGAAAAATGCTCCATTTTGAAATGATTGACACGATATATATGAGATCATTGATCTTCCAAAGCAAACAAATTTTCAGCCCCCAAAACCAAAATTCATTATTTCAAATATTTCGTGTATGCTAAGGCAAGATAGTCACAACACCCAAAAAAATTCCAATTCAACTATGAATACAAGTAGCAAGCCAACATGGAACTTCCTTTAAACCAAAAATGATAGCCGGTTCAACCATGAAATCACACATCTGACTCAACAAGGTCACCGACTCACCTGGACTCATCTAAAGATAATCGGACATGCCAAAGAAACTCAAATTTTCTAAAGCTAAAACTGCAGAAATATTAGGCCTGCTCTTTTTCAGCTTTTGTTTCAGCCTTTGGTTTTTCTTCTTCTGTGCCATTAGAAACTGCAGAATTCTCCTCCTTAGATTTAGTTTCAGAAACACTCAATTTGTCGAGCAGTTCAGATGCAGAAGCTGCTTCATTGCTCTGTTTTTCCTCAACTTTTCCTAATGATTCAGCTACGTTTTCAATTGTTTCCATGAATTTTTTGTTGTCTGCAGGAAAGGAATAAGCAGATTAGTACTCAATAGAATACATTTGGTTGTGCTCTACAAATTTTAAATTTTGTCTTCCAGAAAGAGGAAGGAAGACGGAGGGAGCGCGCGAGTGTGTTTGTTTTCTGGGTATTTTGTTTGTTTTCGTGTGTGTGTGTGTGTGGGTAGGGGGGGGGGGGGAGTTGTTTAGATGCAATGGCTTGTTGGTGGTTTTACGTCTGCATTTACTAACAAGTTGTATACCATAGTACATGTGTGGGAGACAAACAATCGAAACTGTGTAGTAAATGAGATGGACATGGTTTTACTACCCAATCATACGTCAAGCACAAAGCAAATAAATCGGATGGACATGGTTTTACTACCCAATCATACGTCAAGCACAAAGCAAATAAATCGGATCAAAGTTTTTAAGCAAATGACATTGAAGGCGTCAGTGATAATAATTGACACTAGCGTGTAAGTTGTGTTGCAAAAAGATTATGTTGAAAGTACTGTGGCATCAGAATTACAGTTGTATGATCATGAATAATGACTTTATTAATTTGCAACAAACTTGTTTTATCTTGGCTTTTTTATTATGCTCTCTATGAATGATATTTTTTACGATTGAGTGAATATTTTTTCACGTATCCCAGAAGCTAAAACATCTCAACAACAACAACAAAGCCATATATCTCAAACAAGTTGGGGTAGGCTAGATATGGAACCCAAAATTAAAATAAAATAAAACACCTGATTAAATTTTATGCTTCCTCATTGAGTATGAAACTATGGCTTGTATATAGGATTGTAAATTTTGTACACATGCCCGATGTCTGATGTCGTTCGTGACCGAAATATGTCCAGTCCATCTGGAATTCATTTAGGACACAAGTTAGGACAGCAAAAATTGTACGAAAAAAATCACGTTCAGTCCGTGTACGTTTGAATTCCTCATTAAGGTATATAGTTGGAAGACAATCTAATTAAAAAAAAATGATATATATATAGTCATGTTCGACCCAATCCATTTGTGCCCGTGTCCGAAAAACATATGTCTGTGTCCGACCGATTTCACTTAGGACATAAGCTAGGACAAACAAATTCGTACAAGAAAATTTTTGTTTGATGCGTGTTCAGTCCGATTTTATTTAGAATAGAAATTGAACGCACCTCCGTCTGGTCCAATCCGACCGATTTACACCCTAATTGTATATTCGTGCTTGCAACCCTTGATAACTGGGTATGAACATACAAAATTCTAGTTTAAACTGATTAAGAATTTGTTTTACATTATTTGGTTAGTTATTTTTTAAATTTAAGTTTTTTTTCTTCCAGAAATAATTAAAATTCACATGCAAGATGAATCTAGAAGAGTTTCATTTTCCTACTTTTTTTATAATTTCTCAAAACAGATGCTTTTTTTCTCATAAATATTATTTTACAAGCTTCGAAAAAATTAAATCAAATTATTAAATATCGAATTTCAAAACAAAAGATCACTGTTTACCATTGATAAAATAGTTTTTGAATATGAACTTTGTTATATTATTAACTTTCCCAAGTTGTAAATAAAAAAACAAACCATGTCACAGTTTTGATTTGCCAAATAAAAATGTCAAAAGATCCTTAATTTTTTTCTAGAATTTGTATTGAACTATCTGAAAACTTGCAAATTATTTGACAATAGATTATAGATCAATTGGGAAGAGAATGTATAACAGTATACATTCAATTGGGAAGAGAATGTATAACAGTCCCCAAGTAATTCTTTCCCTTACCCTCTTTTTTTGGGAACATAATTCAAGCTAAAATATCGAATTAATCTGTAGCTGTTTGACACAATATGAAATTGCGATCTATGTATACATATCTTTCTTTGGACTTTTGACGATGGCCATCAAAGTATGAACATTTAAGTCTTATTTTTAGTTTATTCAATTTGAATCATGTTTCGGTTTTGTAAGCTTTTACATGTGTTGAATAATTGAATAACAGAGGAAGGAAATCTAATTTGTAAGTAAATTTATACCTTTAGCAGCAGTTTACCACTAAACTTGTGGACTTCGCTTAGCATGTGAAAGTAGCTATGCTGTAGAACCGATGAAAATATAGGCATTTGTAGTTTAAATATAGGGTCATGGTTACAGCTCATGGCTCATTGCTCAATTTAACAAGTTTCAGTTTTCTAGTATTCTTTGATAATTTTATCTTCCATCATAGAGGATATAAGATTATTCATATTTCTTGTTCAAATAGTACAAGCTTTTGCGTTGAAAACACAGGAAGAAAAACTTATTTGTAAGTAAACCAATACCTTACTTAAATAAGGTCTAAAGCTTAAACCGTAATTATTGAACCATTCTTGAAAACACAATTCTATTACCTATTAATAATCCCATGTAAACTTATACTTTTACTTATTACCGGTGACATGTAACTCACCTCCGCCTATTTATTACAATCCATTAATCCAAATAACTTAAACCATTCAAGTTAGATATTTTATGTTATAGAACATGAGCAGTCGAGTGTTATATTCAGCAGATACATTATAAAAAATTATTAGATTAGTTTTTTAAATTTAATACTTTAACATATAGTTTTAGAAACAAATATATTCTAACATTCTATTAGATTTACTTGAGTTAAATAAAAATTTACGTTTATTTACATATTTTTGCACACGTTTTTATTTAAAACTAAGAATGTAGTAATTATTATTAAACTGAATGTTAATTTTTAATTTAATTTCATTTATATATTTGTAAAAGCATTAATTACCAATTAAGAATTTTTGAGGAAAGCAAGCCTAAGACAACATTCTTCAGGACACCCGATGGTTTGTTCGAGTGGGAAATGATGCCTTTTGGATTTGACGAATGCCTCCGCCTTCTTTGTGGATTTAATGAGTAGAGTGTTTAGAGGCATTCTTAATAAGATAGACGTGGTGTTTGTTGACGACATTATTATATTCTCTAAGGTTTACAAACAACAATGAGTCGCCTAAGGTCTTAGGGATCTTAAGGCAGAATCAGCTCAAGGTCAAGTTCGCCAAGTGACACTTTTGGAGAGAGAAAGTTAAGTTTCTAGGACATAATTTCTGGGAAAGATTTGGTTGTTGACCCCGCGAAAGTTGAAGTTATTCAAAGATGGAAGATTCCTCGAAATGCATCAAAGGTTAAGAGTGTCTTAGGGTTAGTAGGCTACTATAAGAAGATCATGGAAGACTTTGCAAGAATCGTAGCCCCTCTAACCCGTCTAACTAAGAAAAATCTTGAGTTTTCTTGAAGTAAGATGCAATAGTGCTTTTATAAAATTGAACGAGTCTCTTACTAGTGCACCAGTCCTTACCATCCCTGACGAGACTAAGATGTTTACTGTTTTTACGGATGCTTGTGGTATGGGACTAGGAGCGATGCTCATGCAAAAAAGGAAGAGTAGTTGTCTACGCAAATAGACAACTAGAGGATCATGAGAAGAGATACAATGTTCACGATTGGGAGCTTGCAGCCATAATATTTTCCCTTAAGACGTGGAGACATCATCTATTGGGAGATAAATTTGAACTTTATACGAATCACAAATTTTTTAAGTAATTATTTTTCCAATGAGATTTGGATCTTAGGCAGCAGAGGTGGATAGAATATATAGCCTCGTTTGATTTCGATATTCAGTACACTCTGGAAAATGAAACATTGTTTGCGTAGGAGACACGCTACGCAAAGTGCTATAGCTAAGTGGAGACAATTAGGATTTCTTTTCGGTTTCAACCTTTAAGTACTATTTGAGTTATCTCAAGAATTTCTTACTCTTTTTGAAGTTAGACCAACCTTGATTGATAGGATTAAGTTCGAACAAGGTCTTAATGAGGAGTTGCGAGTTGTTGATACGCCTTTTAGCAAGGCAGTCACCACTCAGATTTTTACAAAGCAAACTACTTAAGACTTGAGTATAGGCTCATATGAACTTGATTTATTAATAGGAGTCGCAAATAATTCAAATGTGCTGGATCAACACATATGCATTCTAGGGTCAAGGAAGGTCGGCTCGACCCATCTCCTCACACCACTTCACTTCAGCTAGAAGGACACTCGACTCGACACGTCTGGCCCTATGCTCTCTGGATCAATAAACCTCGACTTGAAGTGCTATGTTATGTGGATGAAGCAACGAAGAGTTACTCTAGATACACTCACTCCGGATCGATCAGCTCGACTTGAACCATCCCGCTCAATATATCGAACCGAAGTATACCGATCCAGGCTTAATTCACTCTGGAGCGATGGAGACCTATTCTACAGGCATGTAACGTGGTCAACAATACCTATTCTCACTTCTATTATCTCGGATCAAGATACATCTGTGTTGTAACCAACCGGGGAGGATTTCTCCACGCATGAAGGACTCGCTCCACTACTCCCTGAATAGCCGACACGTGGCACATCGAGCTGGAGTGCTCTACCACCTATAAAAACACAAGTTTGGGACTTGATCTTGATCTTCTCTTGAGTGTTCATCTCTTGGGTTTAGGCCAAAGTCATAGGACCCGTCTTTATTAGGTATTAATTAGTCCATGGGTCCTCCTTTCTCTAATAGATATGAGGAATTAGATCATCATGAATAAGATATTAAACGTTGTACGAATGAGTATGGTAGTTCTTCGAAAGTTGTCTGCTTTTTATCTGAGGCTATAGGAGGCATACCTAGGGATGGGCTATTGACCCATATAAAGAAAGTATGAAGTGACGAGTTCACCTGTAATGACAACTACACAGTAACGTAGGGTCCGTCGAAAAGGTTATAAATGGCATTAAATGCCTGCCTAAACCTAGCATTAAGTGGCTGATTACTATCACTTGCATTACATTAGAAGAATATTTATATAGCGTAATCTACTAGGAAACAAGATCATAAGTGACTATGGTCCTCCAAATGGTACTAAGTAATCGTAAGAATCCGTCCATATTTATTATTGTCTTAAATGACCGAAGGGTTCGTCTCTTTCCAATAAATATTGAAATTTGTGTATGTGTGTTTGAACTCGCTTAGACATAAACCTGATAGGTTTTATGATGCCAAGTATAGAAAATAGGTTTTCATTTAAACTTAAGGAATTTTATTCACCAGCGTTGTTGTTGTGACCCCCTCTCTTAACAACATAAGTTGGATAGGATGGTAGAGCATGCTTGATGATGAGATGAAAGATGGAGCTTGATAATGGCAATCTTTATCTAGTTTATTATTAATAGCACCTGAATGTTTCTATAGAATAGTTATGATGCACCTTGACTTATTTATATTATATTTAGGATTTGTTTTGATGTATCTGACATCGGATGTTTTATGATATGGTACATATATTTTGACTATTATATTTTATTCATTCCAGGTGGTGCCCAACGCAACGGTAAAGTTACCCGGTTGGTAATCTGGAGCGCGCAGGTTCGAGTCTCGACATGTTCACATATGTGAGGGAAAGGTTGTGCGCACTAATCGACCACCGTGAGAATAGTACCGGGATGGGAGACTGACATGGGAAGTCCTCTCGCGCTTGAGTACGGGAGCCTTTGGCACTGGGTATCCACCTTATATTTTATTCATTACGTTGTGATATCTGATTTTGTTGTAGTCTGGCTTTGTTAAATAGAAACCAATGACTTGCTTAGAATGGTTTGAGTTCCAATCTGTCTTTTCTGGATCGGGATTTAAGCCCATTCTATGCGGGTTGTTACATGTTATGTACAGCATTTCTAATGTTAAAAAAGCAAATGCAATTGAAAATATATTTCTTTACAATTATCTTAATTCTTAAATGCACATTTTAAAACATTTTAAAAATCCACCAGACATAACATCAAAGGTGCTACTTGAGAAATACATTAAGATGACCTTACAGACTAGTCTATTTTAGTTTACAAGAAAGCAAATTGTTTACTGCAAGATACAAAATTTTGGTGCATAATCAATGACATTATTTTCTAATTTGTTTCTATGAAAAACTAGTCAATCAACCAAGTAATAAATATTTCAATTTATGATATACTACTAACACCAAAAATTATGATGTAATTGCATACATTCGTACATGGCTCGAGTCTCTTTTTCATACACGTTAACAATATGAAAGACTTGACCGTGCGAACAACAATTTCATCTTTATTAGTTCGTAAGCAGCTTAAATGCACATATGCTTTGATATTATATCATTTTTTTCTATTCACTGAACAAATAATAAATTTGTCTTGATAAGTACGGTTTTTATAACTCCAAAAATCTCCAAAAAAATGAAATAAAAATTTATATTAAAAAACAATTTTGAAATGAATATTAGAAAATACATTGAAATTAATTGAATAATATATTAAATTCACTAAAATTACGACTCAACATATGTAAATTAATGAAAGATAACCATTTTGAATAATTGATACCAATTAGGAAAAATAAAGATGATGATAATGATAATTCCCTGGAAACAACGAATAAATTATTAGATGCATTTACTCAAGGATACAACGTTAAGAATTTTAAAGTGTGGTTCTAGAGTTTTGAATATGAGATATGAACTAACAACTCACGATGTAAATTACAATATACATTCTAATTAATAATTATATTAATGTAAAATCTAAAAAAAAAAAAAAATATGAGTGATTTGAAATTTATGTAAACATGGATGGTACCTACTTAAGTCTCATTAAATGTATACGTAAAAAAATGCAAAATGGATAAAATAGCATGTGTTATGGCGCAAGTCTTGCGCTATTTGTTATTGACAACCTTTGACTAAATGGATTAACGAATATATCAATTTGTTGAACTACTCTTTCATTAGCTATGTAACTCACTCACAAAATACTTACAACATGGATTAGTTGTACGATTTCTTGACATAATATTTAAAACGCGAATATACAATTTGCATGAATTTTATTCATCATAAGCAATTAATTAGTGATAATAAATATAGCAACTGTTCACTTTAAATTTGTGAAAATAATCCATATCTATTCTTATTATTATTACTTTTAAACCGACTTTGTCATTTGGTTTTGGGTTTCATACCTAGCCGACCAAACTTGTTTGGAAATAATAGCTTAGCTGTCGTTGTATTTCAAAAGAAGTTGGTTCTTCTGCAACTTATACTTCTAATAGTATCGTGAACATTGGCACTGAAATTATAATTATTCACAACTCGATAACTTGAAGTTGTATACATGTGGATTTACTGGATCTTCTATATGATCCTAGACTTATGACATCAAATTTTGAATTATGATCCAAATAAACAAAAGAATTGGAATAGCACATTTATAGAAAGGTCCTTGTCAGTGTTTCCATAAACAATAATCGTTAAAAAACTTTAGCCTCGATTAATCGTGGTCTAAAAATTATAATGACTGATTAGAGTATAATGTGAAAGAAAATATTATATTGAGAGACAATTAACTCAAAGTGAAATTAAGTATTGATGTCATTTAAATTCAAATATTGTGTGCATTCAGTATCCTTTGCGCCAAGATGTATTTTTCATAATTGCAACAAATCTAAAGGGTCGATGAATAAAGAAAAATCTCCTTAAGTTTTTACATTAAACATCCAACGAAAGATTGTCAATTAACGTTGTTTTAAAAGATGCACCCAAAGAAAGAAAGAAAAAATGGCCTCAACAGATATCTAAAAAGATACCGTGAATAGCAGTGTCGTGGAAATCATATATGTTGTCTTAAAGATTTTTTTGGAAGACTATCTACCACACTAATTACCAAAGCTCGTGAATCTTCGACTAAAGAGCAAATGGCATTAGTTTTGTGATTTGTGGATGAGAGTAAAAGTGTTTTTAAAAGTTCATAGATGTGGTACATGTTCCTAATGAAAAATAAATTTCTCTCAAAACGTCACCTGATACATTTTTTTAGCAAACTTAAATCGAGCATGATATTTATGCAATTATGATTATGATGCTACAAGTGATATTTTACAGATGTACGGTGGTAGTCTTAAAACACTTGCTCTTAACACGAAATAGTACATATTATGTTTATTGTCTTGCATATCAACTTCAATAAGCACCTTTCTGCGTTGCTATAAATATTAACCATACTTTTAAAACAATTTACACAATAATTTGGTAAAAAACTTGTTAAAGAATCATGGAAGCATCAAGACATTCTTAAAATAAAGAAGCTAAAAATATGTGATCAACTAAAAAGTAATAAACCATTTCCCGTCGAGGGTTAAATCAACATAGTAGTTCTAAAGAACCGTAACGCATTTGGGTTTGCAATATGGTAGATTGATCATTTGATTGTTATTTTTCCTTTAGTAAATGATGTCCTTGAGCTCGTGAGTCTTCAACTAAAGGCCAATGGCATTAGTTTTGTGATTTGTGGATGAGAGTAGAAGTGTTATTTAAAAGTTCATAAATGTGGTACATGTTCCTAATGGATAATAGATTTCTTTTAAAACATCACTTAATACATTTTTTAGCAAACACAAATTGAGCATGATAAAGTTGTGTAATTAAGATTGTGATGTTGCAAGTGGTATTTTACAGATGTATAGTAGTCTTAAAACACTTGCTCTTAACACGAAATAGTATACATGTTATGTTTTTAGTCTTGCATATCAACTTCAACAAGAACCTTTCTGTATTGCTAAAATATTAACCATTCTTTTAAAAAAAATTACAAGATAATTTGGTAAAAAAAAAACTTGTTAAAGAATCATGGAAGCATCAAGACATTCTTAAAAAAAGAAGGTAAAAAATATTTGATCAACTAAAAAGTAATGAACCATCTCTCGTCGAGGGTTAAATCAAGAGAGTAGTTCTAAAGAACAGCAACGCATTTCGATTTGCAATATGGTACACTGATAATTTGATTGTTATTTTTCCTTTAACAAATGATGTCCTTAGACTCTAAGGACTCTTCTCAATCAACGAAGCCGCACTCCCTGAAGCGGAAAAAATTGCAAGGAACACTTGGCTCTAGATCAGCTTCACTTCAAGCTTGTATTTATTGGTTTGCCTAACTTTCCTTGGGGCTCAAAGGATCATTCTCAATCGGCAAAGTCCCACTCCTTGGACCAGAAGGTCCTTTGAGATCAAAATGATGAGTTTTCATCGGCTTTCTTAAGGAGAAAAGGCCGATTTGTCAGGCCAGAAAAATCTATTCGTTGAAACAAGAAACAGCGAGATCAAGCAAAAGAAATGTCAAGCAATAAAAAAGGAATTGTTTGAATTAATATCAGTAATGCCATCTTATGCTCTTATCCTTATTTTGCATTCAATGAAGAATGTACTTGCGGTTTCCATAACATAAATGAAAAGGATGGAGTTATCACAAATGCTTTGATATCAGCAAAAGTATACGAAGAATGCTTACATTAAATATGAGAGGAAATGCATTAGGATACTCTTTTGAATTAGATTTTGTTTTTTTTTGGGCATGAAACACAATATTCTTATTTCAAACAAGGATGATAATCATGGTGGAGCAAGAGGTTGGACTTGTCTTTGTTCTGCATTGCTTGGTGCACGCTGGCTTGGGTGGTCTTGGTCTTCGTTCCCATTGTCGTGGCAGGGGTCGCCTTGTTCTTTATTTTCAACATGCGTGGGTTGTTTGTATTTCTGTTTTGTTTTACGTTTGAGGGTTTTTTCCCCTTTTTTGTCCCAGATCCAATTGTTTGTGTCGAACTATTGGTCTGCTTTCATGAGCCACCAAAGAATGGCTATTTTCTCCTTTTTGTTATTGTGTAATACTCTCTTTTGTAAAAAAAAAAAAAAAAAAAACATTCAAAATTTACATCATTATCAAGTTGATTTGTTTAGATAAATTAATTATTGAATTTGTAATTGCTTCACTGAGGAAAATTTATAATTGCTTTCTTGTATGCCAACATTCAATCTGGTCTATTCATTTGTTGCTTTTGATAAAGTAATATTTGTTCGCTTATCTAAGTTTTATCGTGATGGTTCTTCAAATCAAAGCTTTTAGACCTTTATAATAAATTGAAGACATATGAAAGGCATTTTTGATTTGGCTAGGATAGTGGCGTGAATTAAAAAAAGATATCATGTGTATCTCCGTTTACAAGCTTATAACTTTTTCATTTATCTTTTTTTTTTTTTTTTTTTTTTTGGGCACCCGTAACAAGAGCATTTCTTTTTATGATTAAAGCCAAAAACGATCTATGAAATTGAATGCAAGAGAAATGGTTGAATGATAGTTGTATGGCAATGATGCAATTATCGATCATTTTAAAAACATGAGCACTCAATGTTCATAACTTTGGATTATTTTATGTTATGGTCGATTGGTGGGAAAAGATCGGTAATTGGTCATTTGTTTAATGGAATACTATTATAGCATTTATTAATTATGTCTATTTTGTGATTCATTGTCTTTTCATTTCTTTTCTTTTGAAATATAAGAATAATTGGTCAAGAAAATCGGAGGCTACCCCCAAACTCCCATACTTTTCCAAATCGGGTCAATAACTTTCGCTTTGGGACTACACTGTTGACCCAACATTTACATATGAAAAAGCTTAACACGATAAGCTCATAGGTTTCTTACAAGAAATGAGAAAAAATCTCAAATCATGTGACAAAGTAGAAATAAAATCTTACTTTCAACGGAGCCAAAACGTATACAAAACATCTCTTCCTTAACCTCCCCATCTGAATAATCAGGTGCATGCCAAACAGAAGACTTCTCATTCCCAGCATGCTCCTGCACCTTAATAGCCGGAAACACTACAAGGAAACCATAGTCATATCCATTATTTAAAAGACAACTGCTAACAAATTACTATAATAATAAAAATCTTAGTACTACCGTAGTGATTAGCACAGATTTTCAGTGTTTTTGCCTGCCTCATGACCAATCTAACTTTCCCAGTCACCTTATGCTTCAATAGCTTAACGCTCCCAGTTCCTCTCTCCTTCCATTGATTCCCTTCCTTATCAAATCTGTAAAGCTTCGCTTTCCTACAGATAAGCAACATAAAATATAAAATTAAGATATTGTGTATAAAAGAAGCAGGTTTAGAGAGTATATTTGCAGATACGAAATTCATTACAGGTCGAGGAGGGCATCTTCGTCTTCTTCGCCAGTGGTGACGGCGACTTCCTCGAGCTTGATAATTGGAGCGATCTGAGCTCCAGTATCTTCATCGTCGTTTCCATTGGCCACGTGATTGTCATCTTCATCGCGGCGGTCGGTGTCGGAGCTGGCCATTTATCGAGAGAGAGCAGAGGAAGGACGCTGGATAAAAGAAGTGAACAGGAAGCAAAACGCGCTAGGGTTTAAACACAATGCGGGAAAGTTTAGGGTGCTTTTAATCAGAATGCGGTAGCGCAAAAACAAAAACAGGAAAATGCAACAAAATTTATTGCAAAATTTAAGTTTTAGAGCAAGGGAGGAGTTGCAGTGGTCCCCTGAATTTCTCCTTTTACACTACAATTTGTCTTTGAATATAAAATTTTGCTTTTCTATCCTTATGGAACATTTTTTTGGTTTCTTTTGTGCTTGAGGGTAAAAATCCCAAAATAATAATAATAATATTGTTCTTTTAACATCCCCTAGCACCACGTTAAACTAAAAGCACTTCACTATCACATCATGGTGTTAAAAGCACAAACTGAGGTGTTTTTTTAATGACATGCTTGATGTAACAACGAGACATGTAGTTTTTATTCTGGTTATGTTTCGGTCTTTTAAAATGGGTAATTTTAGTCTAAAATCTATTTAAATACAAAATATAAACAAAATTGACGATATAATGAACTTTCATTATTAAATTCCTCTTTGATTTATATCTTTTATATACAAACAAAATGATCAAGGATTGAGAACTCATGTCCAATTTGTTTTTATTAGTTGCCTTATTTTTATTGAAAGTCGCGATGGGACCAAATTTATTCCAACACCTAAAATTAAATTGGTGCAAGTACTACACATTCCATGAATCTATTAAATAATAGTAAAGTAGAACCTTTTGAAGCTCTCTCCCTACTTTTAGATTTTTCACTTTTCTCCCTAATTCTCTTCGAATATTTTATTTTTGAATTACTTTATCATTTTACATTTATTTATTATTTCTCTCACAATATTTTACTTCTTATGTCATTTTAAATTTAGACTCGAACATTTCAAAGTTTACACAGTTATTTATTAACAGTTAGCTCATAACATTCTATATTTAAGTCTACATATTTAAATGAATTACAAAACTCAAAATTAAGTAAATTTAATTAATTAATATTTCTTTTAAATACTAAAAATGAAAAAATTATGTTTTTTGGCTCTAAATACCTACACTTCAAATTTTCTATAATTATTTAAGTCCTTTTTAATTTTTTTCTAACACTTTACATTTAGTACCATATTTTATGATTAATTACATAATATTAAAATTATTTAAATAATTTTAGCAAACTATTGTTCATTTTCTCCTAATAAATTACATCAAGACTAACCATATTCATATCAACAAAAAAATCAAATATATAAACACATCAATCACATAACACTAATTACACACATAATTAACTATCACATATTGAAAGTTGAACTCATTTACATCAATTTATTTACCATGTATTGCATTGTAATATCAATATCAAAGTCTTGTATTTTAAATTTTATTTATTTACAAAACACTGCACAATATCAGTTAACATTGTGCATTAAAATTAACAGGGCCGGCCCTGGCCTAGTGCGAGCCGTGCGACCGCACAGGACCCATTAGGTCAGGGGCCCCAAAAAAAATTATATTACCTTTACTAAAGCTGTTTTTTTGTCATGATGCGTGTACTTGATAGTAATTTATCTATGCAAAAGTAGATATGATTGTATGCTTTGTTGACATCAATCAATATATTAAAATGGAGATGTGGCTTGTGTGGACCTCTAGTTGACAGATTGAAAATATGGGTAAAAACTTTATGAATTTGCTGAAATACACAATTTTCTCAATGGAGATGCACAGTAGAAAAAGCACATTTTCACTTAAGTTCAATTTCATAAAAAATAAAATAAAATTAAGAGCCCAAAATTTTGGGTTCGCACTAGGCCCATAAATACTCAGGGTCGGCCCTGAAAATTAATATGTTTGAATTAATTGTATGATTTTGAATTCAATCAATAAATTGTTGTTAATTTATTTAATTAACGCTAAGTGTGATGTTACACCATGTACATATCAACAAAAATGGCAAAGTTAAATTTTCTTTCAAATATAAAATCAAATAAGTCACACAATTTAAATAATATATGTAAACAATAATAAAAAAAATTAATGTATTATACACTTATCTCAATGAATTCATCATAAACCAAAGAAAATAACTTCTGCTTTAAATACATGTATTTTAGCACCTTTATAATTATTTGTTAAACCCCCTCTATTCTTTCGTGATATTTTATATTTCAATCCATATGTTTAAACTACTCATGCAAACTTAAATTCTAATCATTCAAATAATCTTGATAGTATTTAGTCCATTTTTCTAATAGCTCTTAAAAATATACGCCAATTTTACTATCTATATTCAAATTAAAAATGGTAGTTTTCCATGCAACTAAAGGTGTATAAATCTATTTATATCAATAATAATGACAAAGTTCATTTATAAATTAGTTATGATTCGTTTATATCAAGAATTTACCATATACTATCATACAATTCTTTTTTAGCATTAATAACTCCACAATAAATTTATACAATTTTTTGCAAATTTCTTTTTAATTCTTCTTGTCATGTTATACAGTTAAACTAATTTCGTAGTTTTATATTTAACTTATTTAAACAAATTCTATTAAATAATATTTGTTGATTTATTGGATAAATTACTAACATACATCAATTTCAATAGGTATATCTATATTAACAAAAATAATTAAAAAAAATCTTAAATACAAATACATATGTATTGTTTGTGTAAGTCATAAAACATAAATTACACACAAATAATAATGATAATTTTAATTAATAGTTTATGTATTTCACATCAAAATCTATCATACATTGCATAACAAAGATTTATTTTTAATATTAAATAATAAATACTATATAGTAAACTATGTGGATTGGAATATATAAGTTTATTATATCGGTTAATTTTGGACTTGTTCAATGGAAGCTATTTCTATATGAAATTGACCAACTTACAATAACCCGATAAGTGAGAAATTATTACCATTATTTAGGTTACTATTTGGGAGATAGTGACACATTTTGTATGAAATTTCAGGCCATCTGAGTGCAAGCCCAAATCCAAGTGAATAGCAAATACTTAAGGGCCATTTGGGTGACTGTTTATGAGCGCTAAATCTAAGTAAGGTGACAAATTTGAGTGAATAATAGTACTTGGCAGGCTTTGGCTATCAATAAGTAGAAAAATCTATCTTTGAGTGGGAAATTCAATTATGTATGATGATTTTATTTCTATGTGATAACTATTTAATTATAAGTGACATTTTCTAGATTTCACTATTTCCTGATTTCTATAATTTATGACTTTAAAATGTTTTCATCATTTTTATATGAGTTTGATATGCATAGCCTATAAGCTATACAGTGGTTTATATGGTTATTACATTTCTCTGTGGCAATTATCCCTAAGTGGTGAATTCCTAATCGAGTTATAATTTTGAGAGTTCATGATTTTCATATTATGTTCATGTGCGGTTATCTTTTATACATGAGGCTTTTAGTTGTTTACTTAGATGAACACATCTCATGTATATTGTATCACATAAGCCTATGTTGGCACTTCTCTACTGAGAAGTTGTACTATTATATGATATTATACTTCACTTATCATGTTCTAATCACATTGTTTAAACTAGGTTGGCCCGTGTGTTTTATATGCTCAAGTCAGACCGAGTTAATTCAAGATAAGCTCTTATTGTGTAACAACCCGGAATTTTGGAATCAATTTAATAATTTTATTTTAGTAATTTTAATGGATTTTGAAAATTTAAAATGATTTATTTTAAATAATAACTACTAAAAATTTATTTAAATTGAAGTTAGAATGAATATATTTGTTTTAATTATAAAAGGAGTTAGAAATAGCACGGTAGTTTGAAAATTTGAATTTAAACTTTGACTGAATGTACAGGATTCAAAATAAATCGGATTTTAGTGAAACCAAAAATATTTAAATTTGTTTAATTATATCTTTCTAATGAAACTGAAAAATTGAAATTTCATAGCGAGAATAAAAAGTTGTGCCCAGTTTAAAATTCAGAATAGTCGTTATGAAATTTAATAAAATATATAGCTCGTATAAATAGCCATTTTGCAAATGACCTCCGTTTTCGACGAAACTACCCTGGTTGGATCCGGAATGTCAAATTATTGCAGGATTCCAATTTTCATAATTTTTGGAATCAATATGTAAGCGTGGTAAAAGAAAACGTGGTTTGTCAATTTTAGTCAATTTGAATCGACCAGAAAATGGTCATTTTTCAAACAGTCTCCAAATTCGACAAAATAAATTTTGTTAGGACCGTATCGTCAAAACATAGCTAGATTTATTTTTCGGGAATTTTTGGAGTCTGTATGTGGCCCCGGTAAATTAAAATTTGCGATCAAATTAAATAATTAAATGTTTTATAATTTAAATTAAAGGAAAGAATTTCGAGGGCTATACCTGATGATTTCGAAATGATTTGTAAGTAAAAATCTATATAGATTTGATTATACTTGTGATTGTATTGTGAAATGATTTTCCCTACTTCAGGATATAAAATGATTTATCAAGTATGTGGCTGAAGATGTGGGTGACCCGAAATTGACTAACAGTGTAAGGGCTTGCATGTCTTCCCCAATTGGTGGGATGGTGCATTGTCAGCGTAGCCGTTAGGTGCACATATATATATTGGTTCGGTTAGGGTGCGTACTGCCCGGTTCTGAGGGAACATGACCGATATTTAGTTCCATACTTATTTGTATACATTGTTACGTTTTGGAATTCATATTTCCAAATGTTTTGTTTTGAAATCCCGAAGTGAAATATACTTTATTATAAAAGCTAGATATGTATTTCAAATGATTTGAAATAAAAGAAATCAGAAAATAAAGTCCAAAGAAATAATTTCGGTAAAGTGAATTGGATTTTGAAATCTAAGTTTAGGGATTAAGCCTAAATGGGTAAATTAAGGAATTGCATGTTGATTGATGCATTGTAGATCCATATGTTTATTTATGGTTGATGTTTATGCACTGACAATCCAATGGAGTAAACATGTTCCGCGTTAGCGGTGTGGTCCTGTGGTTGACCTTATTATTAAATAGGTTAAGTAAGATTTCTCATACCAGTCCCTTGACTGATCTGTAGTTTGTTTCACTTGCAAACTCGGGTGCCCATATTTTCCACACGGGCAGTCGAGTAGCTTATTTTGCAGATATATTGAGCAGGATTCTGGATCGAAGCTTAAAGTTGTGTCCAGAGCACTGATAGCCTTCCACTGTGTTAGTTATTCGTTGTCGCTACATTGTATTACATTTTTTGTAATTTAATCTTCCGTTGTGTTATTTATATTCGATGTACTCTGATATTCTGTACTCTGATGTTACATTATTATGATGTTTATAAAAGTCTGTTGTTATTTGTTCTGATGTGTTGTATACCCAAAGTTAGCGTATTCAGGTTTTGAACGGTCTTAGTCGATTTAACGATCGATTAGGTCCGAGCAAAATCCGAATCGTTACAGTTGGTATCAGAGCTTTGGTTAATTCAAATATTTGGGGTACAACTCGTTAGAACTGAACAAAAGACTCATCAGAGGTAGGATTAGTAATATCCCATAAAAGAATACTCATTAGAGTTAGGATCAATAGCATCCTAGAATGAGAAAACTCGTTGGAGATGGGGTTAATAATGCCCTAGAATGAGTTGAGAGTGACAAGTTTATAATTAACGTATTTGTGATTATATATATAATATGATCTTAGAAAATATGATTTTTGTATATATAAAAGTTATATATATTTTTAAAGCTAATCAACTAATTGATTGATGATTGTGTTGTGTGATTATTAGTTCAACTAATAAAATTATTAAACCAATAAAACAAGTAAATAAAAAATGAAAATTGAGTTGATTAGTTAAACAACTTTCAACTCCGTTCCTTTTCGAGGACGAAAGATTTTAAGTGGGGGAGATTGTAACAACCCGAAATTTCTGAACCAATTTAAAAAATTTATTTTAGCAATTTTAATGGATTTTGAAAATTTAAAATGATTTATTTTAAATAATAATGACTAAAAATTTATTTAAATTGAAGTTAGAACGAATATATTTATTTTAAATATAAAAGGAGTTAGAAATAGCGCGGTAGTTTGAAAATTTGAATTTAAACTTTGACTGAATGTACAGGATTCAAAATAAATCGGATTTTAGTGAAACCAAAAATATTTAAATCTGTTTAACTATATCTTTCTAACGAATCTGAAAAATTGAAATTTCATAGCGGGAATAAAAAGTTATGCCCAGTTTAAAATTCAGAATAGTCGCTATGAAATTTAATATAATATATTGCCCGTATAAATAGTCATTTTGCAAACGACCTCCGTTTTTTACGAAACCACCCTGGTTGGATCCAGAATGTCAAATTATTGCAGGATTCCAATTTTCATAATTTTTGGAATCAATATCCGAGCGTGGCAAAAGAAAACGTGTTTTGTCAATTTCAATCAATTTGGATCGACCAGAAAATGGCCATTTTTCAAATGTTCTCCAAATTCAACAAAATTAATTTTTTTAGGACCGTATCGTCAAAACATAGCTAGATTTATTTTTCGGGAATTTTCGGAGTCTGTATGTGGCCTCGGTAAGTTAAAATGTGCGTTCAAATTAAATAATTAAATGTTTTATAATTTAAATTAAAGGAAATGATTTCGAGTGCTATACCCGATAATTTCGAAATGATTTGTAAGTAAAAATCTATATATATTCGATTATACTTGTGATTATGTTGGGAAATGATTTTCCCTACTTTGGGATATAAATTGATTTATCAAGTATGTGGCTGAAGATGCGGGTGACCCGAAATTGACTAACAGTGTAAGGGCGTGCATGTCTTCCCCAATTGGTGGGATGGTGCATTGTCAGCGTAGCCGTTAGGTGCACATATATATATTGGTTCGGTTAGGGTGCGTACTGCCCGGTTCTGAGGGAACATGACCGATATTTAGTTCCATACTTATTTGTATACATTGTTACGTTTTGGAATTCATATTTCCAAATGTTTTGTTTTGAAATCCCGAAGTGAAATATACTTTATTATAAAAGCTAGATATGTATTTCAAATGATTTGAAATAAAAGAAATCAGAAAATAAAGTCCAAAGAAATAATTTCGGTAAAGTGAATTGGATTTTGAAATCTAAGTTTAGGGATTAAGCCTAAATGGGTAAATTAAGGAATTGCATGTTGATTGATGCATTGTAGATCCATATGTTTATTTATGGTTGATGTTTATGCACTGACAATCCAATGGAGTAAACATGTTCCGCGTTAGCGGTGTGGTCCTGTGGTTGACCTTATTATTAAATAGGTTAAGTAAGATTTCTCATACCAGTCCCTTGACTGATCTGTAGTTTGTTTCACTTGCAAACTCGGGTGCCCATATTTTCCACACGGGCAGTCGAGTAGCTTATTTTGCAGATATATTAAGCAGGATTATAGATTGAAGCTTAAAGCTGTGTCCAGAGCACTGATAGCCTTCCGTTGTGTTAGTTATTCGTTGCCGCTACATTATATTACAATTTTTGTAATTTAATCTTCCGCTGTGGTATTTATATTCGATGTACTCTGATATTCTGTACTCTGATGTTACATTATTATGATGTCTATAAAAGTCTGCTGTTATTTGTTCTGATGTGTTGTATACCCAGAGTTAGCGTATTCGTGTTTTGAACGGTCTTAGTCGATTTAACGATCGATTAGGTCCGAGCAAAATCCGAATCGTTACATATTGGTACTCGCTTAGCTTGCTTCCGTTGTGGGCTTTCTTATCAACTTTTTGGGATGCTTAAGCATATTTTATTTAGTCTATCTACGTAACTCTAATGTACATATTCTTTTATTTGGGACTTGATGCATGTGTATATTTGTGGTTAATATAGCCACTTACTTATGGATCACTATGTATTGTACTTGTGATGTCTCTGCATATGGATGTATTTATTGTTCTATGATAAATACTATGTGTTGTTATTATATTTTATTCTGGATGGATCTGTTAGCCATCGTAGTATTGTATTAAATAAGAATTAAGTACCCCAATCTATATGAGGTAAGGAAAAAATATAGCACTAAATCTACGTATTCGATACTTTTTAATATAAGACCCGTAAATGGTCACTCATAACCAGTTATATTCTCTACATTAGCAGATGATATTACCTAGTAATACTTCTTGTTAGCGAGGGTCCAGGATGAGGCATCACAATATCTAGAACTGGAGTGTCGATAACAATACCTTTTAAAACATATATTTCACATTTCAATTGTATTTAAAACTTCTACCATGAACCATTAACATTTTGGAAATAAATGTGACTTATTTTTAAACATGCATAATTTCTACTTGAAATTCGTTGGTATAAGTTTTGAAAAAAAAAACACTTGCATTATTTCATGTAAAAGAGCTAAAAACTTATTAGGCAATTTTCTTATTACCCTAACAACCCACATTTCTCAACGATCTTCTATTTAAACAATTAGTTTAAATGTTGAAATTTCAATATCAATTACCTCTGGATCAAGTGGTTAGAGATGTTATGCTTTAGGTTCTAAAGGTCATGGGTTCGAACTTTTGAGATATCAATATGATCGGTCTTCTTGAATAAGTATCACTCTGATCATCAACTTTTTTTTATTGAATTGTTGATTAATTGTAAGAGTCAAAAATCAACTTTTTGCATATAGTGAGTTAGAACTTGGACCAATCCAATTGAGTACCAATTGAATTGCAAATCAAAATGAGAATAAATATCATTATATTTAGAGCCAAGGCATTTCTCTAGTTTACTAGTTATACTTTTTTTGCAAAAATGTGCTCATGGTCGATTCAGTGGAATCTTAACTTATGGTTTGTATTTCTAGGACGAGGACCTCATTATGAGGTGTACGATTGATTGAATTTCTCAAATCGAACCATCTGAAGGGAAAAGCAACATCAGAATATGTAAAATTATCATTCTGAAGTGTCATCCCGGATGGTGACGAAGTTTATACTATCTAAGCAGTAAAAATAAGGCGTTATATCCCGACGAATTTCGTGTCGAATTGGCGTACAATGTGACCCTTGAGCTCAAAATGCATGATGATCTATTTAAGTAACTAAATGATATACATCCCTCTCTCACTTAGTCTTTTTCGTTTCTTATTTTTCTTCTCCCCCTTGAATATTTCAAACGGGCTTATGGATTTGCTTGGGTTTTCCCTGACTGCAAGAGCTACGGACCATGGAAGGCGATGAGAACAAGTGCGTTGAACTCATTAAGAGGAGGGAATCATATCTATGTGGATGTCAACAAGTCCAGTTGTGTTCGGCCAAGCTTAATTTTATTTTCCATGGGTTTCTTAAATGTAACGGAGCTTGAGATGATGTTTGCTAAAACCATAAAATTGTGGGCGTTAAAGCGAGGCTGGTTCGAAATAGAATCAGTTAGTGTTTAGCGAAGGAACTCGAATTCAGTGTGATTCACTCCACAGTGTGGCCAATTAGGGCATGTCGTGTGTTGCATTTTGGTAGGTGAGGTCGAGCTTTGCATTGGTTGCACCATTATGTTCGTCGTCGCTCAACGTGAAGAATGAAGGTTGTTATGCGTGATTCCATTATGGATTCCATTCGTTGTTTTACATGTTAAAAATATAAAGTACAACGCAAAAGTACCTCAAGCAATACAATGCTACAAATCTTGGTAAACCATAAATATATAAAGTCGAAAAATTAATAGAACTCCTTATAACAGTCCAACAAATCCACTTCGGCCTACTACTGCATTACACTGCGATTTATATACCAAACCCAGTTGAAAACACTTCTAAGTTTTAACTTATGAAAACAAGATATGATCCATCTTCTTTGATCATTTGTATTGATCATCTCCATTGACAAATCGCATTTCCCAATCCATTACATGCTTCCCGAAATTTGGATAACCGTCAAACATCACAAAGTAGGGGTGAACGTTCGGTTGGTTTTAAGGTAAAAAAAATTCGAAACCAAACCAAACCAAAATAATTTCGGTTAATTTGGGAAGTAACTGAATTAATCGAACTTGATTATTATTCGAATGATTAGTTCACTCAGAGTCAAACATAAATTTATGTTTGGGGAAATTATATTCACTAAATTTTATGTTTAGAATAAAATTTGACTTATTTTTGAAAATGCCTTTGTAATTTATTAACAAACCAATTATTTTAAGAACTACAATATCATTAAATTATATAATACAATAAAAGTTCAGTTAATTCGATTAAAGCGACAACCAAAGAAAATAATTTTACAAGCCAAATTCAATGCCTATTTAGTTCCAAAATCGAACCGACCGAAATAGACCGGTTCGGCCGGTTAATTCTGTTGTAACTAGATATTGCTCACCCTATCACAAAGTGGGTACGCAAGGCCCAATTTTACATCAAATCAAAATTCATGCTTGGGTCAAAATTACTGTGTAGTCAGGACATAAATCACAACAGTAATCAAAGATTATCATGTAGCAATCATCGTATACCTAGAAATTGCTTCATCATCTTACGTTTAACTCCTGCTTTCTGAGCAAATTATGAAATTAGACATGCTAATTTTGATATTCAACCACATGAGTGAATACTTATGATTCGAAGGTAGATGGAAAACGTTTTTCATGTCATTATTCCAAATTCGTAGAAACTCAATTCGTTTATCAACATAGGATGTGATTTCATCTGGAGTCGAATTGAATTGGAATGTATCAACTTTAGATTTGGGTTTTAACTTGCGGCTTAGCTTGGCTTTTCACTAACAAACATAGGGAATCATCAGGACTTGACTTTGATTTCCATATCCCTCAAAACAGTCTAAACAGATAGGCACTAAAGGTTTAATAGTAATTATGCCTTCACGTATTAAAAAAAAGCAAAAATAAAACAAAAACTATACTAATTAAATTATTTTAGAAATATATATACTTATGTTTATATATTTAATCTTTAATAATAATTGTAATACCGTCGGTGTCACGCTTTTTTGCTATAGACATGAACTACCGAAAATGCCCTTATATATATTATAAATTTTAATATTATGAAGATACGGGATCATACAAATAATTTTCATTTACCAATTCAAAATGTCAATCTAAAAATATTTTTAGATCATAACATTTCGTAAAACTAGGATCTTACACATAAAATTTATTTATAAATTCAAAACATTCATCTATAAATATTAACAAGTCTCAATTTTACTTGAAACAAGATCTATCAAATCATATTTATATTCAAATTCATGTTTCATTAATTAATGATAGAAAAGAAGATTCACGGTTCAAATCATAAGATATTGCAACATTAAATAACATTAAAATATGCATGTCAATCATTTTATTTTGAACGAGTTAAATATATAAGATTTGTAAATAGATAATTCATATGTGAAGCGCATATCGTAACGCTCATATATATAGTTTGATATTAATATATATGTAATAATAATATTTGTGAATTTTAAATTTTATATTATGATAATAAAATTAGTTAATATACATTTTAAATATATATTATGTTGATTTGACATTTAACAAACGCTAAAATAAAATTGTTTTAAAATTTTATATTTTATAACACATAAAAATGTGGTTGATGTATACCTAAAATATAAGATAAGAATTTATAAATTTGTATTTTTATAGTACAAAAGTATTGCTTTAATGTTCGATAAATAAATAAATATAAAAAAAGAAAAATGATAAACGTAAGCCCTTAATTTGTCAAAAAGGTACATTACTTTTTCTTACAACCCTCCCTTTCATTTTATGAGTGATACTTCAGAGGAAATAGGTTATAATGATGTAAGGCTATTATAGTATCGATAATTCCTAATTTTAGTTTATTTTCAGCTTATAACATTAGCCCTACTTTCTTATAAAAGAAAATCATTTCAATTTTTTTACTTCTCGTTTTCTAGCTTTTAATTTTTCTTTCTCCTCTTTAAACCCATTTAATGGAAACAAGTTCTCTAAAACAATTTGTGTGCAAGTTCAAGGCAATAGTACAAAAAGGCTAAGCAGTGAAGCAAAAATAGAAAAACATGTACGTGCAAGTCCTTGAAAAACTATTTTGATGTCCACACTTATTTAAAAATCATAAAACAAGTTTCTTTGACTTCCATTCGTCATGATCTTGCTTCCAACAGTGCTTGAAGTTGTTCAAATTGGTGTTGAAGATGTTCATGAGGGTGCTAAGACCTAGGTTAGTGGTGATTTATGGCGATGGTTTGCAGATTGGAGGTATGCGATGGTTCTAGGGGAGCAAGGGGAAGCTGCATATGTGTTTTGATGGTGTACAGTGGTGGATGGAAAATCGAGACAATGGGTTGCCGCGTAGTGTGGTGCTTCGAGAAGGGAGAACGAAAATCATTAGGGGGAGGGGGAGTCAATGAGGCAGTGCGGTCAAGTGGAGCTCGAGTAGGCGTGCATTGGTGATGCTTGGGAGGGGATTTCGGTGGTTGGAGCATGGTGTCAGTGGCACCGTGCATAGGGATTATCGTAGCATTTTTCAAATGAGGAAGAGAACGGGCAAGAAAAAAGGGATGTAGAGCTTGGATTGGGTATGTTTGGATTAGGCTTCGGCCCATGTTTATAATGGTGAGAATCTCATCTTCATTTAGTCAAATTGTTTAGTTATATACGTTAAGTTCGTAAATGCATAACTCTCTCATATTTAATCCAATCGAGGAGCAGATTTTTGCCTTGTATTCGGATACACAAGCACAACACCGTAGTACAGTTTATTGTTGGATTTGGTTAAGTGGACATTCATGACATATTAAAATGGACAGGTTTTAAATAACATTATTTTAAATAATAACATTTTTTAAATCATACATCTTAAGTCCATGTTGTTTATCAGCCAAATAAAATACTATCAAATTGATTTAAATATTGTGGATCATCATTGACATCCATTGAGTATATTAAAACCTCATTATGTGCTTACAAAGTGACAGTCCAAATTGTATAAATAATTGTTATCAATATTGATTAATATGGATTAGGTAGTTATTTGATTGTTAATTGTTTAGTGCCCGAATCTTTGTAACCTGATCATATCGTACATGAAATTAACATGTGTATCGTTTGAATATGGAAATTTGTGGTAACTTATTTAAGTACTGCTGCGATCGCTAAACCTCAAAAGTTGAAATTGTTTTCAGTTATTCAAATTCATTAACGAAATTGATTTTAATAACTAAATGTTCAATTTAGATTGGTTTAAAAATAACTTATCAAAGATCTAAGAATTTTACTATGTATTCGTAAGTATGTTTAAGTTGATTTATTATTCAAGATTTATATTATTAATGTTGAGAAATGCATATTAATGATCTTAAGGCTAACTTAACACTAGAGGAGGGTGAATAATGTTTAGTGGAATTATGGAATTTTTAAGCAATTTTCTTGGATTAAATAGAAATAGAACAAATCACATATATGTAACAATCAGAGGATCAAACACAGATTTAGAATAAAATTTAAAAGTAGTAAAGGAAAGAACACACCAGGATTTTTATACTGGTTCGGAGTTACCCTACATCCAATCCAACACAACTATGGGTTGATGCAAATTTCTTTTCAATATAACCTTCAAATTACAATCCTCGATTTCGCAACCCATGAGGTACACCCCACCTATTTCCGTAGTACGGTGAGACTCAATTGATTTCCGGGCTATAATTACACTCAATTGATTTTGCAGGTTACAGTCACACCCAATTGATTTGAACGCGCAACTACCACACCTTTTGTAACACCCCGAATTTTCTATTAACATTAAAATTAACAAATTTAATATATAATTAATTCAAGATGAAAGAATTAAGGGAAACGGGTTACGCCATTGCGTTCGTCTCGAAATTCTGCTTGAGATGGAGTCCGAGATTGCGTAAATCGGACTCCGTATGAAGGAGATACGGCCTTCCGAAGTTTCAGAATTAATTTAAAAATTCAAACAGATTTCAGAAAATTCAAATTTCAAACGCAGAAGGGCTAGGCGGGAAATTTCCCACCCAGAGCCAGGTCGACCAGGGGGTCGACCATGTGGTCGACCTGCCCATGACCAGGTCGACCATAGTGTCGACCTAGGGGTCGACCTGCCCAGTCGACCTGGTTTGGCCCTGGCTGGCCTGGTCGGGTTCTGGTCGATTTTCTGAGCTCTGGTGTGTCACTAGGGCTGACTTGTCACATTTTGGTTGGCTCCTCTCGAAGTGAATGGTCCAGATTCATCTGTGATCATCTGATGGCTCAAATCAATTTCAAATTATATAAATACAACCTAAGACTCCAACCAAAATTCACATAAAATTAGAGCTTGGAGCCGTCATGCTGCTGGAAGGAGACATGGAGTAGCCACCGTTAAGAGACGAACAAAGTTAATACAAATCTAATTCTAAAACAAGATTCTAACAACGTTTATCTACCCAAAGGAACGCATCTCAATTTCAGAACTCAGAATCCAGAATTCAAGATCCGTCATTCGTTGTAAGTATAGTGGTTTTTCCGATGTGAATAGAAATTAAGATGTGATTCGATGTAAATGAAATTGGGGTTTTTCTATTGTATAATAATAATGTAAATTCTGTGTATTGCGATGATTCTGTCATGATTTGTGTAGTGATATTGGTGGCATAAATTGATTGATGCAAGCCTATTGGACATTTGTATATAAAAATGATAGCACTTGCAAGTTTGTGGCAAAAACTAGAATTTGACACCTTTACGTTTATGTCGATAGCATGGACCATATACATTCTCTAAGTCTAAATTAAGGCTTATGTAATCATGTTCTAGATTTGAGACCTTTTATGTCTACATGACTCAAAACCTATGAATACATTCTTATGTTTATTTGCAAGTATATTTGGGTTTAGATAAGTACCGTTTGGTTACACAAATTATACTAGTTTTATGTTAAAATAGACTACTTGATTTGAAGTTAGTTTACACCTTTGGGTTGTGTCAAAAAGTGGACATTTTATGAACATGTAACATGCTAGTTTGGTGTTTGACATTATGCCTAGTTATATATGTTTTTACCCACGTCTAGGCAAGTCAAAAATTATGCCGTTTCATGTGACACCTATTTAGTTATACCCTGATTTGAATGCAAGTTCACATGACCCATAATTTATGTTAGTTAAAACGATATGTTGCAAGTTCATGCGCCACACCTCTTTTATGTATTCTAGAATATTTCATGTCTTGATTTTTCCCTTCTTTATGTTTATAGGTTGGGCTGAAATGTTAAGCCCAACATATGTTATTATGTTGCGTACGTACAAACGGGGGAAAACAAACGTTGGGTTTAAAATAAAATACATGTATTGGCATGTTTGGCACATGCCAATGACTAGTGACATTTAGGCGGTATAAATTGTTATACCCACGAATAATGAATTTGGATAATTGGGACATAAACATTTACATATAAAAATAAAAAGAGATAAATATGTAAATTTAGAAAATACGATATGCTTAACCCGAGGTTGGATTGAGTTGTGACGTAAACCTGCCCGGACCCGCCCGGCTGTCCAGTTGTCACGACAATACCTATCCAATGTGGGTGGTTAAGTATTGAGCCCAATAAGGACCGGAGGTTAAACTGAGTTACGGTGTAAATCTGCCCGGAACCGACCGGCACATCCAGTAACCGTAACAATATCTGTCTAATGTGAGTGGTCGGTGCTTTAAGAGGCTAAGGACAGATGGTAGGGTTAAGTTAACTAAAAACACTTAACCAGATTCAACATATTAACAAGAATTGATGGGTGGGGTTAGGTTGATACAAACACTTAACCATTTAACATGTTTGACTAGAAAACCCTAGTAACGAGGGACCCGTTTCAGCAGTAACCCAATTAGGTATCATGGTACCCTGAAACTAGGCAGGGTGGGGCACGATTACTGGGCTGATTGTAAGCGGTTAAAGCGACGGCGTGCGGTGCAGTGTAGGTTCTAACGGAGTGCGGGCGTGCATGTCACTTCGGAGCAGACAAATAAGGCACTGAACACCAGTAGTATACCCTATACATTCTAGAATGGTGTCGGGCCGCCACCATAGGACTGGATACACCCCATGGCGGGACCAGCATAGGTATCTACTATTCTTGGGGGCCGTATGACACTTATGTTTACGCGAGTAGGAGCCGATCTTTTGAAAAAGGGGATCACTTCACCCTCAGCATGGGGTGCCGATTAGAATAATGTTAAAGTAGGTGCAGAAATATAGTGTGGGTGCGATAGTATATTCGATTCTAAACTACACTCCCTTAGCTTATGATACTTTCCTGTTTTCAGTTTATACCTATCATGTCCTTTTTCTTATTCACATACTGAAGAATCACTAGATTTACTCAGGCTTTATGTCTGACTCTATTTTTCTTTCGTCTTCCTCTCTTCTGCCCCCCCCCCCCCGGTTCACAGGGAGGAAACAACCCAGCTTAGTCAGACTATTTGCAAGCTTCAAGACAGTAGATGTATGGTTTGGATCTCTTTCGTTCGGACTATGGCTTTGGATATCACTATGGGTATTTTTGTTGCTTTATTTATGTTTTTATGCTTCTTTAATTAAATCAAGACAATGATGATGTTGTAATGTTTTGGAAGTATTCTGAGGCAATTATGGAAATGTTTTTGTATGAACACGTATTTTATGAAATGAAAGTCTGTTGGTTTTCCGCTGTTTATATATGTGTTTATATCTGTCTTGTGTTTATCTGTGACTTGTACTTATAAACCTCCACCAAAGTTAAGGCATTCCCTTTGAGGGTGACCTTAACGGAGGTGGGGTGTTTCACTTGGTATCAGAGCATAGGTTTACCAGATCAGATAAAAGTTTTTGAAACTATTTATCAAAAAAAAAGTTTAAAAAAGCATTTTTTTTTTTAAAAAGTGTTATATTTTAAAGAAGGCATAATCCCCAAAGCCATAAGCATTATCTCTCTATCCTTCGTTTTGAATCTTTCCTTTTTGTTTCAGCATGTCTGGGGATCTTAACCTCCCAGAAGGAGTGCCAATACCTGGCTGGCTCCGAAGGTACTTGGAAGCAAGGGCCAATGACGCGGGCCCGGCAGACATTCATCCTCCCCCAGTGGCAGCAGTTCCTCCTCCTACTCCGCTTGGTAATGCTTTTGCAAAGACATGTAGAGACTTTAAGGCTATGGGTGGAAAGGACTTCCATGGAACTGAACCCTTTGTGGTAGCAAGGAACTGGCTAAAGGAGACCGAAGATCTGTTCATTATTTTCGGAGTTGATGACAGACAAAAGTTACAGCTAGCAGTGTGGTTGCTTAAAGATGAAGCTTCGTATTGGTGGGAGATTACCCATGCTGAGAGGCCAGTGGGGACTTGGGAAGACTTCCGGATGAGGTTTGAGATGAAGTTCCTCTCCCAAGTTGAAAGGAGTCTGCAAATGGAGAAGTTCCTAACTCTTAAGCAAGGAAGTATGACGTTAGGGAGTATGTCAATCAGTTTAATCAGCTGGCCAGATTTGGGCTGGATTTAGTCAATACCCAATACGAGAAGGCTCTCCGCTTCGTCAAAGGTCTGAGTGAGCCTCAACACAGCCTTGTTATGACCCATGTACCCATAGGAGCGACTTACGAAAGCTTGGTAGACATGGCATTGCTACACGAGGAAGACAAGGGCAAGAAAGAGGCTAAGGTTGAAGTGCCTCAAGAAAAGAAGGAGGGTTTACAAGCTAAGAAAACAAACTTCAAGAAAGGCGGGAAGAACAACAAATCCCGTTAAAAGAGAAGGTGTAATTTCTGTGGCATTGTTGGACATTTGGCAAAAGACTGCAGAAAGAAGAAGGCTAAGGCGAATGGTGGTTGCTTCCATTGCGGAGAGACTGAAAACATGGCTAAGGACTGCCCAAAGAAGAGAGGGCAGGGACAAAGGACTGGATCCACTTCAGGGGGTCAGGTTCATGCGCCGGTGGCACCACAGCAAGAACGAGGTAGTAATATTTCTGTAGAAAGTGTAGTTTATCTTTATGATCACCCAGTTCGCACTCTCTTTGATTCTGGCGCATCGCACTCCTTTATTTCATCTGCTTTAGTAGAGTCTCTGCACCTAGACACAAGTATAATAGAGGATCCCTTAGTTGTTTCAAATCCAATTGGGGGCTCAGCTTATTTGTCAATGGTTTGTTTGAATTTGAAAATCTATATTCTCAGTGTTGAGTTTAATTGTAGTGCCTTTGTTTTGAGCTTCTCGGGATATGGTTTGATCTTAGGCATGGACTGGTTATACAGTAATGGTGCCATTCTTGATTGTGAGAAAAGAGAGGTTAGACTCTTGACTCGGCTCGGTAACACTCTAGAAATTTCGTGTAATCCCTTGAACGCTGCTATGCTTAGCTATCTAGAGTCGCTTTATGCATCTGTTGAGAATTTACAATCGGTTAGGGTGGTCCGGGAATATCCGGATGTCTTTGAAGAGGTGAAGGGCTTACCTCCAAGGCGGGAAATAGACTTCCGCATATATCTTGTTGATAATGCAAAGCCCGTAGCTTTACCTGTCAGACACATGGCTCCAAGGGAGAGAAAGGAGCTCAGTAAGCAAGTTAAAGAGCTTCTCGAGAAGGGGTTCATTAGACGGAGCATTTCAGAATGGGGTGCTCCAGTGATGTTCGCAACCAAAGCGGATGGTTCGCTTCGCCTATGCGTTGACTATAGGGAATTAAACAAATTGACCAAGAAGAATAGGCACCCTCTTCCCAGAATCGACGATTTGTTTGACCAACTTGTAGGTGCGTCGGTTTTCTCCCAACTTGATCTAGCTACAGGATTTCATCAGCTCAGAGTGGCTGAAGATAGCACTGATAAGACGACATTTCGAACCCCAGATGGTTTCTTCGAGTGGCTTGTCATGCCTTTCGGTTTGACAAACGCACCCGCTTATTTCGTAGACCTAATAAGCAGAGTGTTCAGAGAATTCCTCAACAAGTTTGTGGTTGTCTTCGTAGACGATATTTTAATCTTCTCAAAGAATGAGGAAGAATATGCTCAGCATTTGAAGGAAATCATGGATACTCTCCGTGCACATCAGCTAAAAGCCAAGTTCTCCAAGTGCCACTTTTGGAGAGAAGAAGTGAGGTTTCTTGGGCATGTGGTGTCCAAAGAAGGGTTGGCAGTGGACCCCGCGAAAGTAGTTGTGGTGCAAGATTGGAAGGCACCAAAGAACGCAACCGAAGTCCGAAGTTTTCTTGGACTGGCAGGCTGTTACCGAAAGTTCATCAGAGACTTTGCAAAAATCTCAGCTCCGCTAACAAAGCTGACGAAGAAGAATTTGACTTTCGCTTGGGATTTGGATTGCGAGTTTGCTTTCCAATGCTTGAAAAGGGCTCTTACAACAGCCCCAGTTCTGACTTTGCCAGATGGAAGCAAAATGTTCACAGTGTACACGGATGCATGCGGAACGGGACTAGGCGCTGTTCTGATGCAAGAAGGGAGGGTAGTAGCTTATGGTGGAAGGCAATTGAAAGTTCATGAAAAGAACTACCCAACCCACGATCTTGAGTTAGCCACCATCGTCTTTGCACTTAAGTCTTGGCGCCATTATCTCCTAGTTGAGAAGTTCGAACTATACACTGACCATAAATCGTTAAAATATCTTTTCTCGCAGAAAGATCTTAACTTGAGGCAACAGAGATGGATGGAGTTTCTTGCCTCGTATGACTTTGAGATTTCCTATACTCCGGGCAAGGGCAATGTAGTAGCAGACGCCTTGAGTAGAAAAGAGCTGACCTTAAGCCCACTCTTTGTACAAAGGCAAAGCCTAGAGTATATAGCCAGTTTTGACATTAGGCCCTCCTCTGATTTCGTACCGGGTTTGTTAGCATCTCTTGAAGTGCGCCCTACTCTTTTGGATACAATAGGGACTGCACAACGTGAAGACCCTCAGCTAGTTGAAGTGGTTGATAAGCTAATTAGGGGTGAGACTTCTAGTCACCTCAATAGGTACTCCATCGACGATAAAGGCTGGCTGAGACGCGATGGAAGACTATGCGTCCCACAAGCAAGGGAGTTGGTAAAGAAGGTTCTCGAGGAAGCACATCATTCCAAGATGACAATACACCTAGGCAGAGACAAAATGTACAAGGACATAAAGAGTGTTTTCTTTTGGAGCTGCATGAAGAAGGACGTGGCAGATTTTGTTTCTAAGTGTATGATTTGCCAACAGGTTAAGGCGGAACAGAAGAAGCCGGGAGGTCTGCTTCACCCTCTAGAGGTACCACAGTGGATGTGGGATAGCATTTCAATGGACTTCATTGATGGGCTGCCTAGGTCAAGAAGGGGCAATACTAGCATTTGGGTAATAGTGGATAGGCTTACAAAAAGCGCCCACTTTTTACCTGTCAAGAGTAGAAGGACTGCCTCATCTCTAGCGTCTCTTTACCTTAAAGCGATAGTTCGACTCAATGGGATACCCTCCAGCATTATTAGTGACCGAGACCCTATCTTCACAAGCGAGTTTTGGCAGAGTCTGCAAGAAGCTGTAGGCACACAGTTATGTTTGAGCACGGCCTATCACCCCCAAACCGATGGCCAGACGGAAAGGGTGAATAGAGTTTTAGAAGATCTTTTGAGACTTTGCGTTCTTGACTTTGGAGGGACATGGGAGGATCATCTACCTTTGGTGGAATTCGCCTACAACAACAGCTACCAAGCCACCATAGGCATGGCGCCCTTCGAAGCCTTATATGGAAGACCGTGCCGATCACCAACTTGTTGGTGGGATTCTACCGACAAGCTTATACTTGGGCCAGACATGATTAGAGAGACTTCAGAGAAAGTGGACTTAATACGAAGAAGGATGAAGACAGCTCAAGATAGACAGAAATCCTACGCAGACAAGAGAAGGACCGACCTTGATTTTGAGGTTGGGGACAGGGTTTTCCTTAAGGTATCTCCTTTAAGGAACGTCGTTCGCTTTGGATCCACAGGAAAGCTAGCACCAAGATTTGTAGGGCCGTTTCCTATCATCGAGAAGATTGGGAAGATGGCCTATAGATTAGAGCTTCCCGAGAGACTGGCTGGAGTTCACAACGTTTTTCATGTTTCTCACCTCCGGAAATGTTTACATGAGTCTGCGGAAGTGGTGGAGCCTAGCATTCTAGAAGAAGCCGAGGTGGAACGTGAAGCAACTGTGAGGAAAGTTCCAACTTGTATCTTAGGAACTGAAGTGAAAAAGCTACGCAACCGCGAAGTCAACCTTGTCAAAGTTCAGTGGAGTGATGCCGAGGAAGACGCGACTTGGGAAACTGAGGACAGAATACGCACGGCCTGCCCTTTTCTTTTTGAGGGTACATCTTTGATCTCTTTTTTCTTTAAGCTATGATTGTATCTACCTTTTAGTATATCTCCTCGATCTTATCCTTAGGTAGAAACCCCTTTGGATGTAAACATGTTATGGTTGATGGTTGCAAGTGTTTGCAAGTGGTTGCTCGTGGATGCATATACACACACAACCTGGGTTTTAGATCGACTCAATCACCTCATATTGCATATGCATATATGTATGCATGTTTGTATATGGTTGAAACTTGATGTGTTGTCATATTGATGTTGCATTTGTATGAATGTTTGCGCACTCAAGAGCAGGAAAAATTTGCATACATAATGGATTCATGACACTTACATGATTTGCATTAAGGAGGTCAATTGAATCAGTAGACCGCCTGATTTTGCATTAGATAAGGACATATACGCACACTATGCATATGATCATGAAGCATTAGAAGCCTTTTAAGGACAATGCACGCCTGTGTTTATTGGTTGAGTAGATGGACGATTGGATGTTAGGGTAGACGTTTTTCTAGACTTGAGATTTCGGGGACGAAATCCTTTAAGGAGGGGAGAATGTAACACCCCGAATTTTCTGTTAACATTAAAATTAACAAATTTAATGTATAATTAATTCAAGATGAAAGAATTAAGGGAAACGGATTACGCCATTACGTTGGTCTCGAAATTCTGCTTGAGATAGAGTCCGAGTTTGCGTAAATCGGACTCCGTATGAAGGAGATACGGCCTTGCAAAGTTTCAGAATTAATTTAAAAATTCAAACAGATTTCAGAAAATTCAAATTTCAAACGCAGAAGGGCTAGGCGGGAAATTTCCCGCCCAGAGCCAGGTCGACCAGGGGGTCGACCATGTGGTTGACCTGCCCATGACCAGGTCGACCATAGTGTCGACCTGGGGGTCGACCTGCCCAATCGACCTGGTTTGGCCCTAGCTGGCCTGGTCGGGTTCTGGTCGATTTTCTGAGCTCTGGTGTGTCACTAGGGCTGACTTGTCACATTTTGGTTGGTTCCTCTCAAAGTGAATGGTCCAGATTCGTCTAGGATCATCTGACGGCTCAAATCAATTTCAAATTCTATAAATACAACCTAAGACTCCAACCAAAATTCACATAAAAATTAGAGCTTGGAGCCGCCATGCTGCTGGAAGGAGACATGGAGTAGCCACCACTTAAGAGACGAACAAAGTTTATACAAATCTAATTCTAAAACAAGATTCTAACAACATTTATCTAACCAAAGGAACGCATCTCAATTTCAGAACTCAGAATCCAGAATTCAAGATTTGTCATTCGTTGTAAGTATAGTGGTTTTTCCGATGTGAATAGAAATTAAGATGTGATTCGATGTAAATGAAATTGGGGTTTTTCTATTGTATAATAATGATGTAAATTCTATGTATTGCGATGATTCTATCATGATTTGTGTAGTGATATTGGTGGCATAAATTGATTGATGCAAGCCTATTGGACATTTGTATATAAAAATGATAGCACTTGCAAGTTTGTGGCAAAAACTAGAATTTGACACCTTTATGTTTATGTCGATAGCATGGACCAGATACATTCTCTAAGTCTAAATTAAGGCTTATATAATCATGTTCTAGATTTGAGACCTTTTATGCCTACATGACTCAAAACCTATGAATACATTCTTATGTTTATTTGCAAGTATAATTGGGTTTAGATAAGTACCGCTTGGTTACACAAATATACTAGTTTTATGTTAAAATAGACTACTTGATTTGAAATTAGTTTACACCTTTGGGTTGTGTCAAAAAGTGGACAAGTTATGAACATGTAACATGCTAGTTTGGTGTTTGACATTATGCGTAGTTATATATGTTTAAACCCACGTCTAGGCAAGTCAAAAATTATGCCATTTCATGTGACACCTATTTAGTTATACCCTGATTTGAATGCAAGTTCACATGACCCATAATTTATGTTAGTTAAAACGATATGTTGCAAGTTCATGCGCCACACCTCTTTTATGTATTCTAGAATATTTCATGTCTTGATTTTTCCCTTCTTTATGTTTATAGGTTGGGCTGAAATTTTAAGCCCAACATATGTTATTATGTTGCGTACGTACAAACGGGGGAAAACAAACGTTGGGTTTAAAATAAAATACATGTATTGGCATGTTTGGCACATGCCAATGACTAGTGACATTTAGGCGGTATAAATTGTTATACCCAAGAATAATGAATTTGGATAATTGGGCCATAAACATTTACATATAAAAATAAAAAGAGACAAATATGTAAATTTAGAAAATACGATATGCTTAACCCGAGGTTAGATTGAGTTGTGACGTAAACCTTCCCGGACCCGCTCGGTTGCCCAGTTGTCACAACAATACCTATCCAATGTAGGTGGTTAAGTATTGAGCCCAATAAGGACCCGAGGTTAGACTGAGTTACGGTGTAATTCTGCCCGGAACCGACCGGCACATCCAGTAACCGTAACAATATCTATCTAATGTGAGTGGTCGGTGCTTTAAGAGGCTAAGGACAGATGGTAGGGTTAAGTTAACTAAAAACACTTAATCAGATTCAACATGTTAACAAGAATTGATGGGCGGGGTTAGGTTGATACAAACACTTAACCATTTAACATGATTGACTAGAAAACCCTAGTAACGAGGGACCCGTTTCAGCAGTAACCCAATTAGGTATCATGGTACCCTGAAACTAGGCAGGGTGGGGCGAGATTACTGGGCTGATTGTAAGCGGTCAAAGCGACGGCGTGCGGTGCAGTGCAGGTTCTAACGGAGTGCGGGCGTGCATGTCTCTTCAGAGCAGACAAATAAGGCACTGAACACCAGTAGTATACCCTATATATTCTAGAATGGTGTCGGGCCGCCACCATGGGACTGGATACACCCCATGGTGGGACCAGCATAGGTATCTACAATTCTTGGGGGCCGTATGACACTTATATTTACGCGAGTAGGAGCCGATCTTTAGAAAAAGGGGATCACTTCACCCTCAGCATGGGGTGTCAGTTAGAATAATGTTAAAGTAGGTGCAGAGATATAGTGTGGGTGCGATAGTATATTCGATTCTAAACTACACTCCCTTAGTTTATGATACTTTCCTATTTTCAGTTTATACCTATCATGTCCTTTTTCTTATTCACATACTGAAGAGTCACTAGATTTACTCAGGCTTTATGTCTGACTCTGTTTTTCTTTCTTCTTCCTCTCTTCTAATCCCCCCCCCCCCCGGTTCACAGGGAGGAAACAACCCAGCTTAGTCAGACTCTTTGCAAGCTTCAAGACAGTAGATGTATGGTTTGGATCTCTTTCGTTCGGACTATGGCTTTGGATATCACTATGGGGATTTTTGTTGCTTTATTTATGTTTTTATGCTTCTTTAATAAAATCAAGATAGTGATGATGTTGTAATGTTTTGGAAGTATTCTGAGGCAATTATGGAAATGTTTTTGTATGAACACGTATTTTATGAAATGAAAGTCTGTTGGTTTTCCGCTATTTATATATGTGTTTATATCTGTCTTGTGTTTATCTGTGACTTGTACTTATAAACCTCCACCAAAGTTAAGGCATTCCCTTTGAGAGTTACCTTAACGGAGGTGGGGTGTTTCACTTGGTATCAGAGCATAGGTTTACCAGATCAGATAAAAGTTTTTGAAACTATTTTTCAAAAGAGAAGTTTAAAGAAGCATTTTTTAAAAAAAAGTGTTATATTTTAAAGAATGCATAATCCCCAAAGCCATAAGCACTATCTCTCTATCCATCGTTTTGAATCTTTCCTTTTTGTTTCAGCATGTCTGGGGATCTTAACCTCCCAGAAGGAGTGCCAATTCCTGGCTGGTTCCGAAGGTACTTGGAAGTTATGGCCAATGACGCGGGCTCGGCAGACATTCATCCTCCCCCAGTGGCAGCATTTCCTCCTCCTCCTCCGCTTGGTAATGCTTTTGCAAAGACATGTACAGACTTTAAGGCTATGGGTGGAAAGGACTTCCATGGAACTAAACCCTTTGTGGTAGCAAGGAACTGGATAAAGGAGACCGAAGATCTGTTCATTATTTTCGGAGTTGATGACAGGCAAAAGATACAGCTAGCAGTGTGGTTGCATAAAGATGAAGCTTCGTATTGGTGGGAGATTACCCATGTTGGGAGGCCAGTGGAGACTTGGGAGGACTTTCGGACGAGGTTTGAGATGAAGTTCCTCTCCCAAGCTGAAAGGAGCCTGCAAATGGAAAAGTTCATAACTCTTAAGCAAGGAAGTATGACAATTAGGGAGTATGTCAATCAGTTTAATCAGCTGGCTAGATTTGGGCTGGATTTAGTCAATACCCGACACAAGAAGGCTCTCCGCTTCGTCAGAGGTCTGAATGAGCCTCTACACAGCCTTGCTATGACCCATGTACCCACAGGAGCGACTTACGAAAGCTTGGTAGACATGGCATTGCTACACGAGGAAGACAAGGGCAAGAAAGAGGCTAAGGTTGAAGTGCCTCAAGAAAAGAAGGAGGGTTTACAAGCTAAGAAAATGGACTTCAAGAAAGGCGGGAAGAACAACAAATCCCGTTAAAAGAGAAGGTGTAATTTCTGTGGCATTGTTGGACATTTGGCAAAAGACTGCAGAAAGAAGAAGGCTAAGGCAAATGGTGGTTGCTTCCATTGCGGAGAGACTGGACACATGGCTAAGGACTGCCCAAAGAAGAGAGGTCAGGGACAAAGGACTGGATCCACTACAGGGGGTCAGGTTCATGCGCTGGTGGCACCTCAGCAAGAACGAGGTAGTAATATTTCTGTAGAAAGTGTAGTTTATCTTTATGATCACCCAGTTCGCACTCTCTTTGATTCCGTCGCATCACACTCCTTTATTTCATCTGCTTTAGTAGAGTCTCTGCACCTAGACACTAGTATAATAGAGGATCCCTTAGTTGTTTCAAATCCAATTGGGGGCTCAGCTTATTTGTCAATGGTTTGTTTGAATTTGAAAATCTCTATTCTCATCGTTGAGTTTAGTTGTAGTGCCTTTGTTTTGGGCTTCTCGGGATATGGTTTGATCTTAGGCATGGACTGGTTATCCAGTAATGGTGCCATTCTTGATTGTGAGAAAAGAGAGGTTAGACTCTTGACTCGGCTCAGTAACACTCTAGAAATTTCTTGTAATCCCTTGAACGTTGTTATGCTTAGCTATCTAGAGTCGCTTGATGCATCTGTTGAGAATTTACAATCGGTTAGGGTGGTCCGGGAATATCCGGATGTCTTTGAAGAGGTGAAGGGCTTACCTCCAAGGCGGGAAATAGACTTCCGCATATATCTTGTTGATAATGCAAAGCCCGTAGCTTTACCTGTCAGACACATGGCTCCAAGGGAGAGAAAGGAGCTCAGTAAGCAAGTTAAAGAGCTTCTCGAGAAGGGGTTCATTAGACGGAGCATTTCAGAATGGGGTGCTCCAGTGGTGTTCGCAACCAAAGCGGACGGTTCGCTTCGCCTATGCGTTGACTATAGGGAATTAAACAAATTGACCAAGAAGAATAGGCACCCTCTTCCCAGAATCGACGATTTGTTTGACCAACTTGCAGGTGCGTCGGTTTTCTCCCAACTTGATCTAGCTACAGGATTTCATCAGCTCAGAGTGGCTGAAGATAGCATTGATAAAACGACATTTCGAACCCCAGATGGTTTCTTCGAGTGGCTTGTCATGCCTTTCGGTTTGACAAACGCACCCGCTTATTTCGTAGACCTAATAAGCAGAGTGTTCAGAGAATTCCTCAACAAGTTTGTGGTTGTCTTCGTAGACGATATTTTAATCTTCTCAAAGAATGAGGAAGAGCATGCTCAGCATTTGAAGGAAATCATGGATACTCTCCGTGCGCATCAGCTAAAAGCCAAGTTCTCCAAGTGCCACTTTTGGAGAGAAGAAGTGAGGTTTCTTGGGCATGTGGTGTCCAAAGATGGGTTAGCAGTGGACCCCGCGAAAGTAGTTGCGGTGCAAGATTGGAAGGCACCAAAGAACGCAACCGAAGTCCAAAGTTTTCTTGGACTGGCAGGTTATTACCGAAAGTTCATCAGCGACTTTGCAAAAATCTCAGCTCCGCTAACAAAGCTGACGAAGAAGAATTTGACTTTCTCTTGGGATTTGGATTGCGAGTTTACTTTCCAACGCTTGAAAAGGGCTCTTACAACAGCCCCAGTTCTGACTTTGCCAGATGGAAGCAAAATGTTCACAGTGTACACGGATGCATGCGGAACGGGACTAGGCGTTGTTCTGATGCAAGAAGGGATGGTAATAGCTTATGGTGGAAGGCAATTGAAAGTTCATGAAAAGAACTACCCAACCCACGATCTTGAGTTAGCCGCCATCGTCTTTGCACTTAAGTCTTGGCGCCATTATCTCCTAGGTGAGAAGTTCGAACTATACACTGACCATAAATCGTTAAAATATCTTTTCTCGCAGAAAAATCTTAACTTGAGGCAACAGAGATGGATGGAGTTTCTTGCCTCGTATGACTTTGAGATTTCCTATACTCCGGGCAAGGGCAATGTAGTAGCAGACGCCTTGAGTAGAAAAAAGCTGACCTTAAGCCCACTCTTTGTAGAAAGGCAAAGCCTAGAGTATATAGCCAGTTTTGACTTTAGGCCCTCCTCTGATTTCGTACCGGGTTTGTTAGCATCTCTTGAAGTGTGCCCTACTCTTTTGGATACAATAGGGACTGCACAACGTGAAGACCCTCAGCTAGTTGAAGTGGTTGATAAGCTAATTAGGGGTGAGACTTCTAGTCACCTCAATAGGTACTCCATCGACGATAAAGGCTGGCTGAGACGCGATGGAAGACTATGCGTCCCACAAGCAAGGGAGTTGGTAAAGAAGGTTCTCGAGGAAGCACATCATTCAAGATGACAATACACCCAGGCGGAGACAAAATGTACAGGGACATAAAGAGGGTTTTCTTTTGGAGCGGCATGAAGAAGGACGTGGCAGATTTTGTTTCTAAGTGTATGATTTGCCAACAGGTTAAGGCGGAACAGAAGAAGTCGGGAGGTCTGCTTCACCCTCTAGAGGTCCCACAGTGGAAGTGGGATAGCATTTCAATGGACTTCATTGATGGGCTGCCTAGGTCAAGAAGGGGCAATACTAGCATTTGGGTAATAGTGGATAGGCTTACAAAAAGCGCCCACTTTTTACCTGTCAAGAGTAGAAGGACTGCGTCATCTCTAACGTCTCTTTACCTTAAAGAGATAGTTCGACTCCATAGGATACCCTCCATCATTATTAGTGACCGAGACTCTATCTTCACAAGCGAGTTTTAGCAGAGTCTGCAAGAAGCTGTAGGCACACAGTTATATTTGAGCACGGCCTATCAACCCCAAACCGATGGCCAGACGGAAAGGGTGAATAGAGTTTTAGAAGATCTTTTGAGACTTTGCATTCTTGACTTTGGAGGGACATGGGAGGATCATCTACCTTTGGTGGAATTCGCCTACAACAACAGGTACCAAGCCACCATAGGCATGGCGCTCTTCGAAGCCTTATATGGAAGACCGTGTCGATCACCAACTTGTTGGTGGGATTCTACCGACAAGCTTATACTTGGGCCAGACATGATTAGAGAGACTTCAGAGAAAGTGGACTTAATACGAAGAAGGATGAAGACAGCCCAAGATAGACAGAAATCCTACGCAGACAAGAGAAGGACCGACCTTGAGTTTGAGGTTGGGGACAGAGTTTTCCTTAAGGTATCTCCTTTAAGGAACGTCGTTCGCTTTGGATCCACAGGAAAGCTAGCACCAAGATTTGTAGGGCCGTTTCCTATCATCGAGAAGATTGGGAAGATGGCCTATAGATTAGAGCTTCCCGAGAGACTGGCTGGAGTTCACAACGTCTTTCATGTTTCTCACCTCCGGAAATGTTTACATGAGTCTGCGGAAGTGGTGGAGCCTAGCATTCTAGAAGAAGCCGAGGTGGAACGTGAAGCAACTGTGAGGAAAGTTTCAACTCGTATCTTAGGAACCGAAGTGAAAAAGCTACGCAACCGCGAAGTCAACCTTGTCAAAGTTCAGTGGAGTGATGCCGAGGAAGACGCGACTTGGGAAACTGAAGACAGAATACGCACGGCCTACCCTTTTCTTTTTGAGGGTACATCTTTGATCTCTCTTTTTCCTTAAGCTATGATTGTATCTACCTTTTAGTATATCTCCTCGATCTTATCCTTAGGTAGAAACCCCTTTGGATGTAAACATGTAATCGAAACATGTTATGGTAGATGGTTGCAAGTGTTTGCAAGTGGTTGCTCGTGGATGCATATACACACACAACCTAGGTTTTAGATCGGCTCAATCACTCATATTGCATATGCATATATGTATCCATGTTTGTATATGGTTGAAACTTGATGTGTTGTCATATGGATGTTGCATTTGTATGAATGTTTGCGCACCCATGAGCAGGAAAAATTTGCATACATAATGGATTCATGACACTTACATGATTTGCATTAAGGAGGTCAACTGAATCAGTAGACTGCCTGATTTTGCATTAGATAAGGACATATACACACACTATGCATATGATCATGAAGCATTAGAAGCCTTTTAAGGACAATGGACGCCTGTGTTTGTTGGTTGAGTAGATGGACGATTAGATGTTAGGGTAGACGTTTTTCTAGACTTGAGGTTTCGGGGACGAAATCCCTTAAGGAGTGGAGAATGTAACACCCCGAATTTTCTGTTAACATTAAAATTAAAAAATTTAATGTATAATTAATTCAAGATGAAAGAATTAAGGGAAACGGGTTACGCCATTGCGTTCGTCTCGAAATTATGCTTGAGATAGAGTCCGAGTTTGCGTAAATCGAACTCCGTATGAAGGAGACACGGCCTTCCGAAGTTTCAGAATTAATTTAAAAATTCAAACAGATGTCAAAAAATTCAAATTTCAAACGCAGAAGGGCTAGGCGGGAAATTTCTCGCCCACAGCCAGGTCGACCAGGGGGTCGACCATAGTGTCGACCTGGGGTTCGACCTGTCCAGTCGACCTGGTTTGGCCCTGGCTGGCCTGGTCGGGTTCTGGTCGATTTTCTGAGCTCTGGTGTGTCACTAGGGCTGACTTGTCACATTTTGGTTGGCTCCTCTCGAAGTGAATGGTCCAGATTCGTCTGTGATCATCTGACGGCTCAAATCAATTTCAAATTCTATAAATACAACCTAAGAAACCAACCAAAATTCACATAAAAATTAGAGCTTGGAGCCGTCATGCTGCTGGAAGGAGACATGGAGTAGCCACCGCTTAAGAGACGAACAAAGTTAATACAAATCTAATTTTAAAACAAGATTCTAACAACGTTTATCTACCCAAAGGAATGCATCTCAATTTCAGAACTCAGAATCCAGAATTCAAGATTCGTTGTAAGTATAGTGGTTTTTCTGATGTGAATAGAAATTAAGATGTGATTCGATGTAAATGAAATTGGGGTTTTTCTATTGTATAATAATAATGTAAATTCTGTGTATTGCGATGATTCTATCATGATTTGTGTAGTGATATTGGTGGCATAAATTGATTGATGCAAGCCTATTGGAAATTTGTATATAAAAATGATTGCACTTGCAAGTTTGTGGCAAAAACTAGAATTTGACACCTTTACGTTTATGTCGATAGCATGGACCATATACATTCTCTAAGTCTAAATTAAGGCTTATGTAATCATGTTCTAGATTTAAGACCTTTTATGCCTACATGACTCAAAACCTATGAATACATTCTTATGTTTATTTGCAAGTATATTTGGGTTTAGATAAGTACCGTTTGGTTACACAAATTATACTAGTTTTATGTTAAAATAGACTACTTGATTTGAAGTTAGTTTACACCTTTGGGTTGTGTCAAAAAGTGGACATTTTATGAACATGTAACATGCTAGTTTGGTGTTTGACATTATGCCTAGTTATATATGTTTAAACCCACGTCTAAGCAAGTCAAAAATTATGCCATTTCATGTGACACCTATTTAGTTATACCCTGATTTGAATGCAAGTTCACATGATCCATAATTTATGTTAGTTAAAACGATATGTTGCAAGTTCATGCGCCACACCTCTTTTATGTATTCTAGAATATTTCATGTCTTGATTTTTCCCTTCTTTATGTTTATAGGTTGGGCTGAAATGTTAAGCCCAACATATGTTATTATGTTGCGTACGTACAAACAGGGGAAAACAAACGTTGGGTTTAAAATAAAATACATGTATTGGCATGTTTGGCACATGCCAATGACTAGTGACATTTAGGCGGTATAAATTTATATACCCAAGAATATTGAATTTGGATAATTGGGCCATAAACATTTACATATAAAAATAAAAAGAGACAAATATGTAAATTTAGAAGATACGATATACTTAACCCGAGGTTGGATTGAGTTGTGATGTAAACCTGCCCGGACCCGCCCGGCTGTCCAGTAGTCACAACAATACCTATCCAATGTGGGTGGTTAAGTATTGAGCCCAATAAGGACCCGAGTTAGACTGAGTTACGGTGTAAATCTGCCCGAAACCGACCGGCACATCCAGTAACCATAACAATATATGTCTAATGTGAGTGGTCGGTGCTTTAAGAGGCTAAGGACAGATGGTAGGGTTAAGTTAACTAAAAACACTTAATCAGATTCAACATGTTAACAAGAATTGATGGGTGGGGTTAGGTTGATACAAACACTTAACCATTTAACATGTTTGACTAGAAAACCCTAGTAACGAGGGACCCGTTTCAGCAGTAACCCAATTAGGTATCATGGTACCCTGAAACTAGGCAGGGTGGGGCACGATTACTGGACTGATTGTAAGCGGTCAAAGCGACGGCGTGTGGTGCAGTGTAGGTTTTAACGGAGTGCGGGCGTGCACGTCACTTCGGAGTAGACAAATAAGGCACTGAACTCCAGTAGTATACCTTATGCATTCTAGAATGGTGTCGGGCCGCCACCATGGGACTGGATACACCCCTTGGCGGGACCAGCATAGGTATCTACAATTCTTGGGGGCCGTATGACACTTATGTTTACGCGAGTAGGAGCCGATCTTTAGAAAAAGGGGATCACTTCACCCTCAGCATGGGGTGCCGGTTAGAATAATGTTAAAGTAGGTGCAGAGATATAGTGTGGGTGCGATAGTATATTCGATTCTAAACTACACTCCCTTAGCTTATGATACTTTCTTGTTTTCAGTTTATACCTATCATGTCCTTTTTATTATTCACATACTGAAGAGTCACTAGATTTACTCAGGCTTTATGTCTGACTCTGTTTTCCTTTCGTCTTCTTCTCTTCTGTCCCCCCCCCCCGGTTCACAGGGAGGAAACAACCCAGCTTAGTCAGACTCTTTGCAAGCTTCAAGACAGTAGATGTATGGTTTGGATCTCTTTCGTTCGGACTATGGCTTTGGATATCGCTATGGGGATTTTTGTTGCTTTATTTATGTTTTTATGCTTCTTTAATAAAATCAAGACAGTGATGATGTTGTAATGTTTTGGAAGTATTCTGAGGCAATTATGGAAATGTTTTTGTATGAACACGTATTTTATGAAATGAAAGTCTGTTGGTTTTCCGCTGTTTATATATGTGTTTATATCTGTCTTGTGTTTATCTGTGACTTGTACTTATAAACCTCCACCAAAGTTAAGGCATTCCCTTTGAGAGTGACCTTAACGGAGGTGGGGTGTTTCACCTTTTTAGTATCAGTTTTGGAAGGAAGACTCGATAGAATTTTGATCTTGTGATCTTTGATTACAAAACTCTTATAACTCTGAATAACACTTGAATCTATGAGAGATGATAATAGAGAATCAAACTAGAATTGAGTTAGTTTAATTGTCTTTGAAATTCAGTAGAGTTTGATTATAGAAACTTGAAAATTTAAGAGTAAGAGTGAAGAGGAAAAAAGAGCGAAGAAGATAAATGAAGTTGGTTATAAAATTTCGAATTAGAAGCCTGTTTATAGTTGTTCAACGGTCATATCCATCCAGGAAAGGATTTAAACCAATAGACACAACTTTTGAAATTTGAATTTGAAAATTAATGGTCACCATGGGGAGTAGTGCATGTCGACATACCTTAGAGAAATTATGAAATTTGAACTTTTTAAAAACAATGTGAATGATGTTGAAATAAATCAAGGCGATTCAGGAGTTTAACCATATTATTGTACTATATAATAAAATAGTATAATAGAGTATAAATATAATTTCAAAGCATATAATTATAACAAAATGATTATTTAAAACTTATATAAATATAACTTATTATAAGAGTATTTATAAAACTAAAGATATATAAAACTATAACTATGAATATAAGAAAGCTGAAACTTAAATAAAATATATAAAAACACACTCACATATATATATAAGTAATATTCTTTTGGCAAAGCATAAGTAAGTAAATATTTGAATTAGTTAAAAACTAAAATATAAGTAAGTAAATATTTGAATTAGTTTAAAACTAAAATATAAGTAATCAAATCTAAAATATTCAAATTAGGAGTTAGATTTAAAATCCAATAATATATATATATATATATATATATATATATATATATATATATATATGTAGTTTTGGCATAGTAAGTCGGTTTTATAGTGGTCGTGCCACTATTTATTAGAAAAATGAAGAGGGAAAAAGAATTCTGCACAGGCACAGAACTCCAAAACTAGTTTAAAGTGCCAGTACACTATACATACAAAACAGGAGAGAAGCAAAACAGTTCTGTTGCTATAATGGTGAGCCATCACCATGAACAATGAAACAAGGAGTTAGACAACATGCCTGAACTACTAAATTACATAGAAAAATTAGCTCCCCTCATCAGAAGAGGATCCACATGTGGTGTCGGAAGGACCAACAACACGGATGTACCTAGAAAAGACCAAGGCAAGATTTGGCACATAGTACGGATATAGAGCACTGAAGATGAAATTTCTGTCCCAAGCGACCTCACAGAACTCAAGCTTATTTCTCTCACCAACTTCTCCAATCTGAATAAGTTCAATATTATCACCAACAATCTGGTAAATCAATTTCCTCTGGTCGCTAAGATAATCCAAGCAAGAGAGAAGAGATCTAAAGATTCAGGAGGAAGAAAATGACGAGAAATATTTGTGTTATCAAACCCTTTGTAACAAAAACATTCCAGTCCAAAAAATTAGCAAATTTCCAATTAATCAAACCGATCATAAATGAGGTTTGCTTATTATTACTTGACCAAAATAAACTTTTTAAAACCAAAAAAATACTCTTTTTTCTCGAAATTGTTTTCTCCAACATTTCAAACGACTCAAATTCTAACGCCTAAAATTCCTTTAAAAAATCCATTATATTTCAAATCTGCTTCAGATCAACCGTTGTAACCAACTTTTACTTGGATATCCTTTAATAGATCTAAAAAGATTATTCAGAAAATGCAAAACAAATTTAAATCGATCATGTATTTGTCAATTAATTTAAAAATACAACAATTTTTATTTTTCAAATTACATAATCAGCGGTCGGTTTGCCCACCCTTCTGCGGTTATACTAGTTGCACTCTAAACTTGATAGAATGAAGAGAGATCAATATAGAATCAAATCAAAGTTTAAATGACTCGATTCGATTTGAAATCGATAGAATACACGTACATACAAACCCCTGGAATTGAATTAACTAATAATTGTTTAAATTTATGCAATTATTTAACAAGAAAATCGTGTGAAGGACAAAGTAAACAAAAAATTGTTTCATAAGGACAAGTCACTAAAATTTTAAAGCACAAGAGAAATTATCGTAGACCCATAAATTTTTCCCTTTACACTAAAATTCGTTCTTATAGATAAAATTTTAACCCCTTGTTCTTATAAAACAATTTTTTGTTCATTATTCGATGAATAGTTACAGACATTTGCATAGTAATATCAAAAAATCACGAGATTTCCACAATTATTCAACATAAATTTTGCAAAAATTATCACGTTTATTCATCAAAAAAGTTGCAAAAAATTCCGTAAATATACAAATTAACTTGCGTAAATGTCCGTAATTTTGCCTAAAACAATTCTAAACATTCATGCAATTTATTAATATAATTGCATAAATGTCTCAATTATTCATTAAAAATTTGCTTAATCTTATGCAATTACTAGGGAATTAAATTCTAAAAACCATAATTTACATTCTTTTTTTAAGAAGCTTTTATGTATTAAATTTAATTTTAAGGACTAAAGCCTAATATTCACATTAATTAAACTATCTTTACTTTTAAACGCAAAGATGTTACTTATTTACAAAACTTATTAGAAGTTACATAAAAACAGCGCATTAGTAGGAAAACCAACAAAAAACGCCACTGCACCAAAAAAGCAAAAAGAAAAAGAAAACACCCTACAATAGAATACCACCGGCTCATCCGTTTCTCTCAATTCACTTGGCGATAACTTGAATATTACAACATTCTACGAAGCAAGACATTTTTACCACACCGAATTTTGTCTCCCAAACCAACATGTTGCAGAATAAACAAACCCACCCAATCCATGAGCAATGCTAACAGTTTGCAAGGGCCCAACCCATGAGCATTGCTAATAGTTTGCAAGGGCCCAACCCAGGAGAATTGCTAATAATTTGCATTCCCTTGCATCCATATCAGATGGAAACCAGTGAACTTTACGATGACAACACCAAAACATTTGACCATGGACCAAACTAGAATCCCAGTTCGAGATTGACAGAAATTACAGTTGCAAACTAAATTTGTTTAAAGGCACATAAACAAAAAAAAAAAAAGGCAAAGCTTCAGTAATTTGTGACAACTATATAGTTTTGTTAAAAATATGAGCGCACTTGCCACCTAAAAAATTTGCCTCTTCATGCATCTCTCTGTCTACTCAAAGATAAATATCATGGTTCAGATTGCATCAAAAATTAACATCAAACTTCCAATTATTTTGCAGCTACTGCATCTGATGCTTCTTCTTCCATTGGTACAGCTTCACCAGCTTCTGCAGTTTCAGATTTCTTGCCTGCATATTATAACAGTGAACTGAGAAATTATAAAGGTACCACAAATTGTTATAAACAAACTACTATTTTTTAAATTAAAATAGGAGAAGGGCCTAAAAAATTCAATACTGGTATCTAAAATCAAATGTTAAACAAAATTCAATATGTTGAACTACATGGAAATATTATTTCTATCGTCACCTGTGGAGAAGGACAATACTGTAGTTTGAGGTAAGATTGTATTGAATCGATTTTTCAGAGTACCCATAGATTCAGTTCCCCAATATGACCGATAGTTAATGTGAAAAAAAACCAATGTTCTCAAAATAAATTATATTGCATGAATTGGAAATTTTCAAAATATATGTTACGGTCATCAAATGATGGGTTGTTCAAGTTTTAAATCATGATTTTCAGGTCCATATGTGGGTTTAATACCATGTTTATGCATAAAGACAAGGGAGTAAAATGCAAAGTTGGGTACATTCAAAAGTAGGAAAGATCAACATCCCTTCTTGCTCACTCCCACGAAAACTCTTTAAAACGACACAAACAAAATTAGGAATTGCATTTGTAGCACATGTGACTGTTCAAATTAAATTGCATTTCTGAATGAGATAAAGATTTAGGAATGGCGGAAAAATTGTGGATGGATGATCTTGATGGCAAACATCTACAGATAAAATTTAACCTGACAGAGTGATTTCTACTTTTTAGGGAGTCTGGATCCAAAATTGTTCGAGCCGAGCCAAGCAAACTAACCTTTCTTTTTCTTCCCTCCACCTTTTTTCTTTGTCTTTGTGCTCAAAGCCAACCACGCTTTAATTTCTGGATCATCGATGGTTTTAGTGGGTTGCAACTGTTGCAACGGGAGAGAAGTAATTCTGTCTGAGCCGTTCGGCATCAATAATACTGTAAACTTTATGTGAGCTACAAGATCACCTATGGCATAAAAAGAAATGAACGTTTGAGATATTAGAATGATAAGTTTGACATCCAAGTATATAATCCATTTCAGTATCATTTTGATATCAGAGACCAGACTTCACATTACAGAACAAAAATATTTGCTTGCTTTTTTCATCTATCTCAGTCAAAAAAAAAACATATTGTGCTTTGAAGTATTGGTGACTTGATGATATACAAAAATTATCATGTACAAGGAGCTATGAAATTGGCTGCACAAAACCGATTTGGCTGAACAACCCAAACTATGGAAGATGAACATGGGGGGAAAAACTAGCATTAATTTAAGTATATTTTTTATACAAGATAAGCCTTACCTGGTTTCTCATGTAGAACAGGATATGGTTGCAAAAGGTCATGGTTCATACATTCTAACAACCCAAGCCTAGCTCGCTTCTCTTCCAAAGCCCTAGAGAAAAAAGATCAAGATAAATAACTAACTCCATGATAAACGATATGAATGCATTATCTTTTTTTCCCAAACGTAAGTAAAATTTCTTCAGATGCATTTATCACAATACAAGCTTTTACCAAAGATTCAAAACCAGTGTAGTCTTAAGCGCATAGCTTGCGCTACAGCACGCGCTATTGTGTTCATCTATAAGGAAAAAGTAATCAAGTATATTTTGCTTAACTGTTTTTTTTTTCATTTTTTTTTTTTTTTTTGCATAATTTGCGTCATATCCAAACCGTTCAGGACTCCAAATACAAGCACTACCATACTTTATGCAATTATATTACAAAATATAATTATATTACAAAAAATTTGATAAGTTCATATTGTGCGTTCAAAATAATTGATGGACATAATATTTTTGTGTCTTATAAATTAGAAATTTATTCCTGTAATTGTGAGTTATAATTAAATTTATTTTTATTTACCAATTATGGTGACATAAAACTCTTAAGAAAACTGCATGAAAATACACTCATGTACAAAATGTTTTAAAAAAATCCACTAACAAGTACTAAGAAAAAAAATGGGTTGTAAAGTGAAAATAATATATGAAGTGTACAATAACAAGATTCAAATAAACAAAAGTTAAACGTGATTCAAGTGTACAATAACAAAACATAGAAATTATATTATGCATCTAAATTTTTAAAGGGTTTTTTACCCTCAAGGACCAAAGGAACAAAAAATTGTTCCATAAGGATAAAAGGGCAAAATTTTATCCTCATGGACAAAATTTAGTGTAAAGGGAGGAATTCAGGGACCCACTATAATTCCTCCCTTTACACTAAAATTTGTCCTTATGGACTAAATTTTGCCCCCTTGTCCTTATGGAACAATTTTTTGTTCATTTTGTCCTTCACGGTATTTTCCTGATTTTTAAAACATAGTCACTAGTTACATCTAAATCATAACCATTAATCATTATTTAAACTATCATCAATGTCTTCTTTCGAGTCATACTCTACAGTATTTTTCCTGAGTCATTATAAATACAATAGCATGCTATTTTGGGCTTAATTCATTGTCCGAACATTAAAAATAAATGACAAACAAAATCACGCGCTATTTAGAGCTATGCGCTATGATAATATAGCGTGCTGGTTTTTGCGCTATTGTAAATATAACAGCGTAAGCACTGCGCTATGCGCTATTTGTCGCTATAGCACACGCTTTGATAACACAGTTCAAAACTAATCGGTATGAAAACTTTGGAATCCAACTATATTCTAGAGCTTCATCTAATGGAATTTCAATGGGGTACTGTAATGTAAAACTTATTCTTCCATGCTAATTTCAAGATTAAACTGAGATTCAAGGATTATTTTATTAGAGAATGACCTATCTCAAACTACATACCAAATTTATTAAAAATATTCAAACTGTCCAAATGTCGTTGTAAACAATAACATTTAAATATACATTGAGGGGCTAAACATAAAATCTATAAATTAGTGATAGATTATGTCAAAAGTCCCTAAATCTCAAATAGCAGCAGATTATTGCTCAAAAGAGTCAAATATAATACATGAAAAAATTATATAGCTTCAGAAAAGTATCAACCATAAAATATGCATGTACAAAAATTACATGCAGCCCAACTCAAAGTATCAACATCTAATCTACTCATTTCGATAATAGATCACAAAGCTATTGTTGATTTGAAAACAAACCTGCCGCATTATTTAAAAGTTTACAAATTTTATTAAAATTGATGAATACAAAAAAAAAAAGATAACCAAATAAATCAAATATGGAAAATGAAAATGCTTTTGATTTTAGTCTTTGAATAGAACGGAAGTGAAAATGAAACTAACAAAAGGAAACAAAAGACTCTATATAGCTTAATCTTCGCTCGTTGATTCATTTACTCCGATCACTTGTTTATGCATATTCCTTATTTTAGAGGACAAATTTTTGAACTAAGCCCCTCAAAATAACTTATTGAGAAAATAGGCTTGTTTCATAACTTAATATGAAACTAGGCCTGTTTTGACCAGTTCTGAAATAGCCTTGCGCATTTTGAAAACGAGCATTAACAAATTTGTTCATGCGCGTTTTCAGAATGCACAACTTTTTTTTTTTTCATGAGCATTCTGAAAATGCATATGAACAAATTTGTTCATGAGCATTTTTAGAATGCGCAAGAACAAAAAAAATTAAAAAAAATTAAAATGTGCATTCTGAAAATGCGCATGAATAAATTCGTTCATGCGCATTTACAGAATGCGCATAGTTATTATTCCTAAGGAAAACAGGCCTAGTTTCATAATAAGTTATGAAACATGCCTATTTTTACAATAAGTTGCCCCCGGGGGCTTAGTTCAAAAATTTGTCCTTTAGAAAATTCTCTTCCAAAAACATTAGGATTGAATCAAGTACCATAATATAAATTGGTCGTATCGTTGATTGTTGATATATTACAGAAAACAGTTCCTTCCTAAAAACGGAGATCCAAATAAGTGCTATGTTTGTCAACTGAACATGTTCATTGTAATATTACCCCAAATTTTGAGCAGACACACTGATAGACATATCAGCTAGCCAACAATTTTAAAAAGAAGGCAAAAGTAAAAGTTTATCAACATTCAGTCCCTATGTTAGCATGATGTCAAAAGTTAATTGATTATTTAGGATGATAAATTATAAATAAATTACACGAAAGCTAAATCTGTCATTTCAATGTCCAAAAACTAGGCGTGACGCGGAAACTGAGTATTATTTGCAAGAACAATGTTCCATTCTACGAACGCAATAAAAAAACAAGTCGAATAATTAAACTGAAATCTAGTTTTGGAACAGCACAAGTCTTCAAAAGAATTAAATTCGCTAACAACCAATGACTGAACTATCACATTTTCATTTTTCACTGTTTACTTCTGAAACCTCTTAAACATCTGCAGATGACAAGCTGAAACACGAAAATGCAGTGTTATTTGTTTTCACTACTATACATGTACAAAAACTATCACTACTGGTTTGTGTTCAGCTTGCTTATGTAATCAGAAATATGATAAACTTACCTTGTGCAAGTGTAACAAGCATATAACACACAATACATGCATATAAGACATTACATCACCCTAGATTACAAACATACATGGCAAAAGCACCAACATTCACAATTATACAAATTACCAAAGAAAACCAAAAGAATGGGTATGATTAAAAGAAGCATTGGTTGTTATTTACACAATCGCATGCATGTAAAATATTACATCACCCTAGATTACAACATACATGCGTAAGTACCAACATCACAATTTATACAAATAACCAAAGAATACCAAAAGAACGGGTATGGTTAAAAGTAGTACTGTTTGTTATTTTTCAAACATCAAAAGCAACCACAGTAAAGGAACAAAAGAATCTTCTAACAATGATAAAACAAGTAGTTATGGTCAGATTACTAACCTTGCAGTAAATGGCATGATTGGAAATTTCTGGCTAATTTCACTAAAAATAAACCTTGACGCTTTCATTTTTAAGTTATAGTTTTTGTCCACCGCTCTTTTGTAAATAGTAGTTTGCTTCTCATCCAGTAACTTGGGCTATAAGTCAAATATCCAAAACATAAAATAAAAAAGATAATCCACAGCTTAAAAAATGTTGTTCGAAAGTTGAAAATGATGATTTTTAATATCATGTTAATACAGAATTACCTTGCCTTCACCAGTGCTAGTCACTATGTCTATGGCATACACTTCATTTTCCTCAAATTCTACGACATCAACTTTGGTATCAGGATTTGATACACTAAGAACGACTTTGTTTCCATCAATCACAAATTGTTTAAGCTGATGACTAAGAACGCCTTCAGCAATTTTACAATCATAAGCAGCTGCCACCTTCTGAATAGCTTCGGTAACATCTGTGTTCTGTTAATTTAAAAGGAGAATGATAAATAACATAATACCCAAAATGACAGGTACATAGTGCATAAAGGACATGCAAATGGAAAAGGTAAAATTGCATTGCACATCAAAAAAAAGGCGGGAATATTCAACATTGGAAGCTAACAAGATGACTAAGGAGGGACAGTATTAAAAACACATATTTGTTTTGCGGATACAGGCAAAATGTTGACATCATGATTTGACTGTTCTCAACTTAAATCAAACTAAAGAAACAGCATCAACACATCATTTTGATTTCCTGCATTTCATATGGTTTAACATATTCTAAGCATAGATTGAATATAAACAGTGTAACAAACAATAATACACCATAGAAGTATTTTAAAAATAAATACAAATAAGATATATTACGTCTACCAGAGTAGCTAGGATAATTAGCTTGAATTAGTTTGCATATAGTATACAAAAAACCATTCAGAAAAAAATTGTAACAGCAAGCTAGTAAAGACAACACTCAACCATAGTGACAACTAGTATGTTCAAACCCAGAAAAGATCAATGGTACCGCCATCAAAAAGAAAATACACCTAGCTAAAATGCATGGCAGGTGAAATTAACAGCACAAAAACAAGCAATAGAAACAATTTTAACCCTTAAATCAAGGTTTGAGGTTCCGGCCGAAAAACCGAGATTCCGGCAATCCAGGTTCGGTCCCGGCCGGAGACGGGATGAAATTAGGACAAACACTCGTTCCGCTTAATCTCAGTAAATAAAGCAAAAAAATTCAAATCAAGCAAGATCGAAAATAGAAAAGGCAAGCAAAAAGGCAATTAAATCGAAAAATACTGAATAAATTACCTAAAACCAAAATCGACTTGAATGAGTTGAGAAAATAGCATCTGATTTCAATCGTTCAGCTGAGCTGAAGTTGATTTGAGTTTGGAATCGACATCAGCTCCGCTAAAAGATCGAGGAGTTAGGCAAGCAGAAGTCGGGAATGTTTCAGGAAGATTACGGTGATTCTAGGGTTAGATGTTAACAGGGCCTATAACATAAAATAAATATACCTGGCCCTGTATATATTTAATAAAAGTAAAGTACCTAGGCATAAAAGACAAAATAAATACACCCTGGGCCCTATATATTAAATAAAAGTGAAGTACCTAGGCCTATAAGACAAAATAAATATACATGGGCCCTATATTTTAAATAAAAGTAAAGTATCCATTCTAATTAATCGGATACGTTTAGTTTAAATGATTCTAGCTTAGGTTTACAAATAAGTTACAATATTTTATCAGATTTTAAAGCTTTATATTTAATTTTTAGGTACGTTGTGACAAATCAAACTAATATTATTGACAACTGAGACCAAAAACGAAACTTCCAAATGTATCGAAACCATCAAATTTTCAATTGAACGAAACCGGGACCGAAACTGAATTCTCAAACCTCGGCTTAAATACAAAGAAATAGATGATCCACAATCAGACTAAGTGAAATAAATTTACTGGAACATAATTCATATACTGAATAAAATAAAATACCTGGGACACTCTTTAATACAGCCAAAGACAGCACTAAAACGGTCCTAAATGGAACTTGGAATATTTATGAACTCATAGGAGACTATTAACATTGACAAGGTTAAGTTTCCAAAGCATAAAACAAGTGAATAAAACAGGTTCTATTCAATATTGACTGGGTTGTAAGTCGTATAAAATGCATTATAACTTAAAACCATTATTATCAGTTGACAACTTTCAAGAGCATGAAATAAGATGATTCGGCATTAACATGAGGTGTCAACGGTTCACACTTTGAATGCATGAATCAATGGGAAGCCCTATGAAAGAATGTGAGGCAAACTGATGTAGTTTCCACTAACTATGGGACTATGCAACAATTATCTAAAGGAAGTGGAAGTTCTGATGGCATCTCACTGAGCCATGCACACTAGGATCTGACCAAAATGGATTAACTTGTTCTGTTAGAATTAATATCCGAAAACATTTTGCAACATGCAACTCACCACTAACAATGTATGACAGGGGACCAGATGGCACCACAGAGAAGTTAAAGGAAGCACCTTACAGACGCATCATAATTCTTCAACGAAAAATAAGAAAAGAGACCGTCGGCTGTCGGAGTAACTGTGACATTTGTTGCATTTGTATGATTGGTAAGTATGACAGTTTTCATCATTCCAAGAGGTGAAAGGCAAATATATATATATATATATATATATATATATATATATATATATATATATATAGGTCTGTCGAAACCTTTACAAATCATGAGCAAAACAAATTTTGATGCATGGAAATAAAAATTGGACTATGCATGAAAAACAACAAAAGAAAATAGCCAGTGATGATAGTCGGCTGCAGTTGGATAATCCATAGCTATAAGATGGTTTTATCATTCAAAAAAAATGAAGGGAACAATTAACTACACACGTGCAAACACATGATAACCTAAAGTAGACAAGAAAACAAGCAAGTTTCAATACATAAAAATAAACTTCTGTAATGCGATGTTTAAAATAGATTGTGTGCACATGATATAATACTATACTGTTGGTGTATCTTTCACAATATCTACATATAAACTGATTTTGATACATACATCATATACTACATAGAAAATGGTCAACAATATCTACATATAAACTGATTTTGATACATACATCATATACTACATAGAAAATGGTCAACAACAATTTATCAAACATAATTATTAAACTTTTCAAAGACTAATCAGAAATAATGAAATCTAGCAAATGTTTATGTAAACAAACAACATATAAAACGGTCAACCATTTACTAAAGATAATTATAAAATAAAATATACATGAATAAATAAATATAATCCAAACCTATCAGCATTTAACTATTCAAGCACCTTTAGGGTGGAAAATAAATCCACTATGAATTATCCACATGTTATATAATTGGTAATTGAAATTCAAATTTTTTTTTTTTAGTATTTTTAAAATGATTCGTCATGAACACACAAAAAAAGGATTGCATGCAGTTCACAAGTAAGCAACCACCAATAAGTTTGCCAGAGGCAAATACAAGGAGAGAACGAGCCTCTATCAGAGTAATTATGACAAGCATCATTTGGATTTGAATCCATAGCTAAATGTAGAAAACTCATCATACAGAGTTAATTGATGGGAACATGAACTTCATGTCACAGATAGTCAAATCATTTCTCAAAGATAAATACAAGGCATGTTTTGCAAACAAATAAATGTACCTCAAAACTGCAAGCATTTATATATACAAAATATTTACATACAGAAAATACACAGCAAAAGATTGTAGAACGGTACTTTAGATTTAAAATACTGAAAATTATTTAATTAAAAAAAACCAACAGGCTGGAAAAATATCCTCCAAAAATTATTAATAGGTTAAATAACTAGTTCTTCGAATTTCAAAAATTCAGTTAAAAAAATTTAGAAAGATGAACCAGATAATACATTTCACCCTCCCATTCCGCTTATCGCATCAGTGTCACAAGCCCCCAGCAACTTAGGTCGGGACAAAAACTAAATCTATACCACTCATTTTGACAAGCAACCATCGCAGAAGTTTCATGTGAATCTGATCTATAACTAAAAGATAAAATTACAAAATGAAGAGGATAGATAGATGATTAAGCCAAACAAAGAACATGGAAATCGCAGTATCACACACAAATTCAAAAAAAATGTTGGGATGAATTGCACGAACTGTGGCCTTGCACACTATGGATATATGAAGTTTTAATTTACTTGAAGGTTTAGACCGTTGGAAGAAGAAAAAAGCAATAGGAAAGTGTCATAATGTTAAGTTTAATGATACAAATAACAGCTCACATCAAAAGAGAAAAAAAGCAAAGAAAGATTTTGAATGTTATGCGATAATATAAGGCGGTAATAATTACTAAAAGCCAAAAAGGTAAAAGATGCCGGACAACATATTTTCAGTGGATACATATATAATCTTAAAACGTTAGTATTCTTCTTGAACAACGTTAGTATTCTTTTGAGCACAGCTCACATCAAAAGTGAAAAGGAGCAAAGAAATTGTTTTGAATGTTATGCAACAATGAAGGCGATGATATTCTACTGAAAGCTGAATGGGTAAAGGCTGCCGGACAACCTATTCCAGTGGATAGATGTATGATCTTCTTAACGCTGGTATTCTAGAACTACTTTAGTATTCTTCTTGAGCACCAACTATGAAAATTAAATAAATAATATTTCAAAACATAACAATGTAAAATACCTTTTTCCCAGGCCTAACAAGCCTCAAGGCAACTTCAGCAGCAGTATTAGCTGCTGCAATTACATCAGCTGCTCTCCCAGTTATGGGTCCTTCTTGAAGTACATGAGTGTGTGCAACAACTGCAATGAAACCATCTATGTGGCAACCCATATCACTGCATTAGTAAATGCAAATATAAAAACATCAATATAAACTCTATTCATGACTGCACATACTGATCGTAAGAAAAAAAATACACACATCTTGACGATGTCATTCTCTTCCAGAACAGTCTCATCGCCAGCTACTGGTGAAAAATGACAAACAGTGTTGTTAACAGAGATACATGTTGGGAAAGCAACACCCCTCTCAATCTTCTTCTTTGCATTCTTGTACATGTTTCCAGCTTGCCTGAGCAAACAGCATTTTGTAATGGTAAAATTCACAAAGTGAAAAGAAGAGGTAACAAACTAGTATATACTGGCAACTTTGTATGTCGCAAGTTCATGGAATTGAAACATGACATACTGACAACCTAATTATATAAAATCAACAGAAAATTTCAAAAAATATCACTAGTAAACACTGGTAAGCAGTAAGAAAAATTGCAGCAAGAATATAACAATGTAACCAAATAACCAAATTCATACATAAGATCGTCTCTAACAACAATACCTCGTGCATCTCCGCCTTTAAAAAATGGAAAACAATATCCAATGCTTTCTCCAATCATTTTTTGATTTGCCGAAATGGCATGTCAACATGGTCCAACAGATTAATTTGTAGACGTATAAAAGGTGATTCTAATTTGCTACAAGTTAAAAAATAATGGTTGCTGAGAACACATAAATTGACAGATGTATTTTATTTGTTATAAGTCAAAAAATAATTTGCTATAAAAGGTGATTCTAATTTGTTATAAGTTGAAAAATAAGGATTTAAAAAATGGCTAACTAAAATAATGGTTTCATCCTACTAAACATTTGCCTATGATGTTGTCATTATAGATGTTACCAATGGTGCCCTTCAGAGGTTACTAACACCTTTTGTTTCTTAGGCACTTTTTCATATCCAACTATGAATCTTTTTCATGAAACATTATTACATAAAAAATGTAATCTTTTATGTTAACATAAAAGACTACATTTTTTTATGTAATAATGTTTCATGAAAAAGATTCATAGTTGGAAAATGTAAATTTCAATGTTAACACATTTTTATTTAACAATGAACATTTTCTAAGAATTCATTTACATTAAAAATGTAAATTTCAATGTTAACACATTTTCATCGAATTAAAATTACATTTTTAATTAAGGGTTCATTAAAAAGAATTTAAGTTCGATGAAAATGTGTTAACATTGAAATTTACATTTTTAATGTAAATGAATTCTTAGAAAATGATCATTGTTAAATAAAAATGTGTCAACATTGAAATTTACTTATGGGCGCTCTGGTAATAATTATTTTAAATCTTCTATGATAATTTATATACACCCTTGTTTCATAGGTACTTTTAGATACTTCTGGGAATTATGACCCAGGTGGTAATAGTTTCTTTTTTGAAACTTGCAATATATATATATATGTTTACATGTTTTTAAATATATGTGGGACGTATGATCATGCTCATTCTTCTGTGCATGTCAGCAGATTAAATACTATTAGAAGTTAACTATTTGACAGCGTTACCAACTTTTACTAGCTGATATACTTAAATAATTAGCACACACAAGTGTAAATTACTAAATTAATTTGCTGAATTGACGAAAGTTTTGAGATTATTTATAGCAGTTATCTAAACCATCAAAGACAGGTTGCTAAAGCTCTAGAGATTGTATATTATGCTCCTGGTGATCTGCTCTAAATGGTAAATTTTTGAGCTTAAAATTCAAATCAATTGCAATGTTTATTCGGATACATCTAAATGGTAACTTCCTTTTCCCAATTGAATCAAGCATTACTTTTAAAATGCTATATTGAAGCCTAATAATAAAATGATAATAATATATGTCAAATGTACACTAATTATAATTGCAAAAAGTCATTGCATAATCACAGGTTTTGGTCCAATTCTCCAAAGCAGACATTATAGCCAAGTTCGAAAAATTATGATAAATTGCAATGCATGATATGCTTAATTTAATTAAAAACAGTAAATTCATCAGCAGTACCGTATGACAATACCAATTAATACTGGATTTTGGTAAGCATTACACTAAATTTAATAGCTTCACCTAGCATCATGCAGCATAATAAATTTATCAAACAGAAAACTCACTCTCTGATAAAAGAATCTCCTTTCTCACATATGTCGACAATCTTAGCCTTTGGTTTGCATTCCGACACAACCAATTTAAGAGCCTCTGCCACAAGGTAAAGTGTCGAAAAATTCAGAAACAAATCGTTGACGTTCAGAAGACAGTTAAAACAATCACATTAAATAATTTTTTATTTGAGAGCAAAGTACTGTTGACAATCTCGGCTGCGGTCTTGTACTTGGTAACGACATCAGAAGATGAGAGATCAAGCTCCTTCTCTTCGATCACTTCGTCGTCAGACATCTTTCAATTAGGACCTGAAAATATTGGAAATTTGAAATATAAGCTGTCCGGATTCGTAACGCCAAAATTAGGGTTTCGACATTTACCGAGGTTAGGGTTTTAGATAGAGAATAATATAGATCGGGGGAGCGACGAGAAGATGGCGGCTAGGGGGTAAGGCAGTGTTATTTATAAGAAGTGATTTGCGGGTAGCAGGTTTTGTTTATCAGACAAACAGGTAAACCCGTTAAGCTTTCCTGGATGTTGCGATTTGCGTGCAGGCCGACCAACCAACCAACTCCATCGAAACCTGCATATTACGTTTTCCACGTTCCAAAAATGCAACCGAGCTTTGGTCCTAACAGTGAAACGAAACTGTACATATGTTGCTCAATCGTTTGTTGAACAAACATTTGTACATATCTATAGAAAACGCAAAATTTTACTGTTATTCGTAAAATTTAAGTCATCCTGCACCTTTAATTTTTTACCAATTAGTCAAAATCCAGTTACGATCCATCAAAATTGCTAGTCGAATCTTATGCCACATAACGATGCACGATAACTGACATGATGTTGTTGGCTAGCTTTTGGATCAAGCCACAAGGATTTAAACACATATGAAGCAAACAAGAAAGAGTAGCCTCATATACTCATATGCACCACGACTCGTGATATATCTCCTTAGCCCGCTTGTGATCCAGCCTTCTCCCTCGACTCGCGGTCTAGTTTTCATCCCCGGCTCGTGATTGAGCATCACGACCCGCTCGTGATAAGGACCACGACTCGCTCGTGGTAAGGGGACACGAACCGACTCCAAACTCGGGATATGGTGACCACGACTTGGTCACTCACGAGCCGTATTTTGAGGATCTGATGACACATATCCACAACCGTCATATCGGTCATTTCCCCATCAAGCAACAAACGGGTCCGAGATCCCCGGGATTGGTGACACGTATCTTCATGAACCAACTGCAGAAATCACCTATAAATAGCCAAGAACTTGGCATTTGTAAGGATTTTTTGCAATTCAGAGTTCTGATTCCATCATTATCATACCTCCATTATTTTTATTCAGAGTGATCTCGAATTTACTGAGTGAATTATCATTGTAAGAGAGAGACTGAGAGAAAATATTGGTTGTACTTGCATTCAAACGTATAATCAAAATCATATAAAGTGGACGTAGGCTCGTTAACGTAAAACCACTATAAATTTGGTGTGTTTTCTGCATTTTATTTCATTTCTAGCTTTAATTTTCCGCAAGTCAAGATAATTTGGATGTTAGAGCCATATTTTGGTCTAACATTTTGGTGCTCTCACTAAGAATTGAATTCTCAGCCCATCAGATTATTGCTCTACTATTTGGATATTCAAGTTCGAAGAAAATAGTCCGAACTTCCATTGTTTTGGTTTTTGAAGCTTTCAGCAAAGTCAAGACGTTATGGCCGTAAAGAAATCCAAGAATTTATGAGCTTCTAGAGCAAACGAAGAGAATGTTCAGGAGCAGGCCGAGGTGGTGTCCCCGGCTCGCGGCACGTAGTGGGCGAACCGAGCTGAGGAGGGGGTCACGACCCGATCGCAAGACGCCATCACGAACCGCCCCCACGAAACCATCACGAGCCGCCTTCAAGGGGTGCCACGAGCCGCCTACAGGAGCATGTCACGAGCCATGAACCAGAGGGGGTCACGAATCGCCCATACCAAGGGACCACAACTCGACCCGAAAAGAAAATTATGGCTCGTTCCACTCATGCAGTTGCTTCAGCTCGCTTTGGCTCGAGTGCTCCACGTTTAACTGTCAATATTGGTGACCAATTACTTGCCTCAGCCCCAGCAACGGATGGAAACATGTCACGTGTTCTTGACATGTTAGAAGGAACGAACGACGCTTTGGAGGCTTAGAGATGTGAGAGTACTCTGATGCAAGAAAATATGGATGCGATGAGGAGACAGATAGATGAGCTCTGAAGACAGAGGACACCTTCATCGACTCATCGCTTGACTCTCAACTATACCTCTTCGTCAGAAGATCCTCCTTGACCCACACAGCGGCAATATGAAAGACCAAAGAACATAGCGCAGCTTCGATTCGGATCTCTACCTTCTCGAGAAGAAACGACACTTAATCTGGAACGTGACAATCGTAACATGAATGATCCTGCTCTGTTACCTGCAGAGGGACCCACAGTACTACCTAGGGCTCAAATTGTTGATAACCTCATTGAGAATCAACCGTTGCAACCCCCTCGCCGCGTGATTGACCGTGGCCACAGGGGGCAAGGAAGTTCTGCTCAATCCCCGGACTTTGGAGCGATACGTCGAAGAGACATTGGAGGACCCCGCAAGGCAAGGAGCGCTGATCCTGAATCCATATTGATCAATGCTGATGTTGAAGCAATGGTGAGGCGGATTATGGCAGATAGCTGTGGATAAAGGAATGAAGATTGGGGTATAGACCGCAGTCATACACCATTTACTAATGATATATTAGATGTTCGATTTCCAAGACGATTCAACATGCCAACGATGAACCGTTATTCGGGCAGGACGGACCCGGTCCAGCACTTGATGAGATATTCATGGTATACGAATGTCGCAGCCGCTTCCGACGCAGTGAAATGCAAAGCATTCCCGATCTTTCTAGAGGATGTGGCATTAATGTGGTTTACCCGCTTGCCTGCTCGATCGATTTCCAGCTTCAAGGAATTGAGCGAAAGATTCATAAATCAATTCCGACTTCAAACTCAAAGGTCTAAAAACATTGTTGAGATCATATCTAGACCGCTTCAACTTAGCGGTTACGGAGGTTAGAGACCCTCACGAACAATCGGCCCCGATGGCCTTAATTGATGAAGTGGATAAAGATACGGAGTTTGGCAGATACTTAGCCGGGAAACCGCCGCTCACCAGGGAAATATTCTATGAGAAAGCCAATATCCACCTGCGCCAAGAGGAGTTGTATGCTAACTGAAAAAGGAAAGCCGCTGATAACGAAGATATACAAAGTAATGTGGCCATCAAACAGGCTGGAGATAGCTCTGTGAAGGTAGAGGTAAACGTTGGAAATAAGAATCAAGGTAGCGGCCGCCAGAATGGGAACGACAGTCAGAAGAAGAATTGGGGAAATGATTCACAAAAGAGACCTCGGTTCAAAGCTTTTGAGAACTTTACACCACTGAATGATACGTTAGAAAATATTTTCCTGGACACTTATAATGTTCTCCAATATAAGAGGCCTCTACCAAGAGATTCAACAGAGAAAGAGCGTCAAATAAGAAAGTTCTGCCTTTTCCATCAGACTCATGGTCACTCCACTAACGAGTGCCGTCACTTGAGAGACGTTGTTGAAAAACTCCTTAGAGAAGGAAAGTTGGACGAATATAAGGTTGCTCCAAGAGGCAGGCGGCAAGCCGGACAGGCCCCGAATCAAAAACCAACCTGCTCCTAGGCCCACTGCTCAGCAGAAGGGAAAGAATATTGTTATTAAAACTATAGTTGGTAGGCCTCACCCGGCTGGACACAACTTCAGGGCGATGGACCAATATTTAAATGCAGCCAAGCACATTGGAGTGGGGGAGTGCAGTAATCCTGAAGACACCACCCCGATAAAACAACGGAAAACATTGTTTGACGATGTCATATTTCGCGATAGAGATAGTGTTGGAGTTCATTCCCCTACAGAAGATCCCTTAGTCATCACGGCCACTATTAGTCATGCTTTAGTCCACAAAGTCTTAGTGGACAACGGAAACTCAGTTAACATTCTATTTAAGAAAGCATTTGATCAGATGAAGCTCGAAGATTTAAAGCCCTGTGATGGATGGATACGCGGCTTCAATGGGACCTCGACGGCTCTGATGGGATATGTAGAATTGTCAGTGACCCTGGGAGGAGGAGATCGCCGGAGAGTGAGAATTCTCCCATTTGTAGTTTTGGATATTAACTTGCCCTATAATGCCTTTTTGGACCGACCAGCCCTTGCAGAATTCAGGGCCTGCATCACGCCCTGGTGCTTATTGCTGAAATTCCCAACAGATGCAGGAGTGGGAGTGATTAGAGGTGACCAGGCCACTGGACGAGCCTGTTACATGGCGGAATTGAAGATGTCGATGAAAGGACTAAATATAGAAACCAAAGGTGCCTCCCTTCCCGCAAAGGAGGGGTCAGCATAGCAATAAGGGGGACGACCCCGAGGGAGTCGCCCGGAGAATTGCCCGAGGACATAGATCCCAGAGAGGACGAAGAGCCTGGGGGCAGAATGGCGACACACAATGAAACAACTGTGGATGTCCTATTGACAATAATGACCCAGCGAAGGTCTTAAAAATCGGATCCCAGTTAGACCCTCTTCGAGTAAAGGAATTGACTGATTTCTTAAAGGCCAACTTGGATGTATTTGTCTGGACTCATACGGACATGTGTGGGATATCACCCTCAATTATGAGCCACTCATTGAGTACTAACCCAAGACATCTGCCTGTTAAGCAAAAGAGACAAATGCTTGGCCCAGAGAGGTCAGCTGCCTTGAAAGAAGAAGTTGAGAAGTTGAGGAGCAACGGATTCATTAGAGATTCAGCTTACCTAGAATGGATCTCAAATCCTGTGTTACTAAAAAAGGCCAATGGAAAGTGCCGTACATGCATTGATTTCTCGGACCTAAATAAAGCTTGCCCGAAGGATAGTGTTCCGCTCCCAATAACTGATCAATTGGTGGATTCAACAGTAGGCAATGAACTTCTCTCCTTCATGGATGCATACTCAAGATATAACCAAATTCCCATGCATGTTCCAGACCAGGAGCATACCAGCTTCATCACAGATTTGGGATTGTACTGCTATGTAGTGATGCCTTTCGGTTTAAAGAATGCTGGAGCTACATACCAACGGCTAGTGAACAGAATGTTCTACAATCAGATTGAGAATACGATGGAAGTGTATGTTGACGACATGTTAGTAAAATCTAGACAATCGTCCGACCATACCGGTGACCTAGCAGAAATGTTTGACATCCTTCGACGATGTGGGATGAAGCTCAACCCTCTGAAGTGTTCATTTGGAGTTGCCTCCGGAAAATTCTTGGGCTTTATTGTTAGTTCACGTGAATTGAAATCAATCTAGATCAAATCGCAGCAATCAGGAATATCCAAACACCAAGGCAGATTAAAGATGTGCAAAGCCTCGCTGGAAAAGTAGATGCATTAAGCAGATTCATTTCTAAAGCTACAGATAAGTGCATTCCATTCTTTGACTTGATAAAGCGAGGAAAACGCAATTTCAAATGGACTCCCGATTGTGTGGAAGCTTTTCAGAATCTACTGAATCATTTAGAAAGACCCCCGATACTGCCTAAGCCAATAGACCACGAGGATTTGTTCGTAAATTTGGCAGTATCGTCCCATGCAATAAGTTCAGCCTTGGTAAGAGAAGATGATAAAGTCCAGAGACTTTTGTACTATGTGAGTAAGAAGCTAGCGGTAGCAGAGCAAAACTACCCAAAGATAGAAAAGCTTGCGTACAGTCTGCTGATCGCATCTAGAAAGCTTCGCCACTATTTCCAAGCTCATCCCATCACTGTGTACACTGACCATCCGCTCCGACAAGTATTGCAGAGACCAGAGGCGTCAGGGAGACTACTCAAATGGAACATAGAGTTGAGTCAGTTTGATTTGAACTTTCAGCCCCGAAGATCAATAAGGGGGCAAGTGTTGGCTGATTTCATAGCAGAGTTCACTGTCCCTGAGGAAGATGTAACGATTGAAGAAGCCGGTTCCTCAAAAGAACTGTTCGACCCCAATACCTGGAAGCTGTATGCAGACGGTGCCAAGAATGATAGGCGCTCTGGTGTCGGAGTTGTACTGGTTACTCCCGAGAGGCGATCGATATACTATGCTTTGAGATTAGAGTTCCATGCCACGAACAATGACTCGGAGTACGAAGCCCTGATTGTCGAGCTAAAACTTGCAAAGGAGTTGGGGATAGCGAAGTTGGATATCTTTTACGACTCCAAGATAGTTGTAAACCAGGTCAATAAGGAGTTCCAAGCCAAGGGGCCCAGGCTGGTATCATATTTGAAGGAGGTGAGGAAATTGCTGGACGAATTCGAACACTACAGCATAACTCATATCCCTCGATTAGAGAATCAGAAGGCAGATAAGTTGACAAAAATGGCTAGCTCTGATTTCCCTAAGGACACAGAGCTGGTCCCAATTGAGATATTGCAATATCCAAGCATCGATCAGATGGAAATTGATCCTGTGTTGGAGGCTGAGCCAGAAAGGGAGTCTTGGATGACACCCTTAAAGAACTTCCTGATAAATGGGACGCTTCCCGCCAAAAAGAGTTAAAGACGTGTCGTCATTCGTAAAGCCTCCAGATATGTCATGCAAGGCGAAGTCCTATATCGACAAGGGTTCTCGATGTCGTTCCTCCGGTGTATATCCCATGACGACGTCGAACGAGTATTGAGAGAAGTACATGAAGGTGAATGTGGTGACCACACTAGGGGCCAAACATTGGCGAAGAAGATATTACGGTATGGCTATTTCTGGCCTACCATAAACAAAGATGTGGCTAAATATGCACAACATTGTGATAGATGCCAGAAATTTTCTAAGATTCCCATGGCACCTCCTAGACAATTGAAGATGATGATGAGCCCGTGGCCCTTTGCAGTCTGGGGAATTGACATTATCGGAAGCCTCCCCATTGCAAAGGGCGGAGCAAAGTTCGCTATTGTGGTCGTGGATTACTTTACCAAGTGGGTCGAAGCTGAGCCGCAAACCACAATCACAACCAAACGAGTGATAAACTTTATAGTCAGAAATATCATATGTCGATTTGGAATCCCGAAAGCCATCATAACAGATAACGGGACCCAATTTGATAGCGCCACTTTCGAGACTTCTGCAGAAATATCATATTGAGAAAAGATACACCGCCATAGCGCATCCACAATCGAATGGAAAGGTAGAAGAGGCGAACAAAGTAATCAAGTCCATTCTGAAGAAGCGATTGAAGCGGGCCAGAGACATGTGGGTCGACGAGCTACCTTTGGCATTGTGGGCCTACAGAACTACTTATAAATCAGCGACAGGTCACAACCCTTTCTCCCTTGCATTTGGATCAGAGGCGGCCATCTCGATCGAGCTAGAAGTATCATCCTACAGAACCACTTATTACGACCAGATGACCAATAATGAATTACTCCTCGAATCCCTGGATATGGTGAAAGAAAAAAGGAACGAGGCGGACCTGCGTGTCCTAAGACATAAGCAGCAGGTCACCCGATATTATGATAAAAAGGTCCGAGCTTGAACCTTTGAACCCAGAGACTTGGTTCTAAAGCATGTATGTCCACCCCCAGTCCATTTGGGTCTGAAATGGAAAGGACCATACACCATCCTACAGAAGCTTGATGATGGATCCTTCAAGCTAGCTACCGTGGACGGAGATGAAATCCCCAGAGTGTGGAACGCCCAACGTTTGAGGCGTTACTTAACATGAAATTGTCATCTTTACTCTTTTGTTGTTAGGACCATGTAAAAAGGCTTGACTTGCCTAGAACAGTCTGGATACATAAACAAAAGATTATAAAGTGGACGTAGGTCATGATTCGACCGAATCACTGTAAAATACTGTGTGTCATTTACTTTTACCGTACCATTTCTTATTTGCCCTTTCATTCTTTACTTATATTAGTTGTTATAATTATGAAATTTGCTATAAACATCGCGGCAACCTCGAAGCACGTAATTCAAAGTGCCTTCTATCGGATCAGGAGGTCAACAATATGCAGAGCATCGCAGGTGCAACGAAGTAAATGACACAACTATCGACGCTTTTAGTTCTCGTGACCTGAGAAAGAGTATAAAGGACAAGGAAATGAATTGTCCACGAGGTGTGAAAGTGAACCGTGATTAAAAAGACCGTCTCCACTAAACTCTACCCTTGGCATCCGAGGGGAGAGTATAAAGGCACCAAGGACTGAGCGCTGCAAAGGAACTCCTACCCCACTGAAGGATTTGGGGGGCAAACTGAAAGCTGAGTTCGAACTCTATCCTGAGCGTACGACAAGAGAGTATAAAGGCAATTTGATTAAACGCCACGAAAGGGCTCCTATCCCGTTACAAAACCGGGGACCAGAATGAAAGCTGAGCCCAAACCCCTCATTTCCGGACATGGGGGGCAACATATGCTCGACTCTAATCAATCCACAACAAGCCCTGGCCAGGCATCACGTTAATGATTGATTGGGGGCATACTCATACACATCTGCGCGTAGTGCAGGAATTTTAAATTTTCATTGCACATGATTCTGACTTAGTTATGATCCAAATATTTATGTATGATTAAGTATGATAAACTTGCAGGTACACAGCAATGCAAAATAAACAGAACTTCATTTACTAATGCAGGTTTACAAAATAAAGCTGGACAAAAAAGTGAGGGCCATTCTCATGACTACATCATAAGGCTAGTGGAAGATCTAAAAAATATAAACAAACGAGCTCTATTTGGGCTTTGGGGATGACTTTTACTTTTTCTCTTTCTTTTTCTTCTCTGGCTTCTCCTTGTCAGCGTAAGATTTGTCATGCTTCTTCCTCTTATTCTTATCCAAAGGAGGATCTTGTGAATGTCAGAGAACTAAGATGCAAGTTGTGTAGTTATCGACTTGGTGGAGAGCTTTATAATTAATCCAGATTTGGGATCAGCTGCAGAGATAAGTGGCACATTTAGAGGCTCTTCCTCCATCTTTAATTTCAACTGCTCATCCTTTTTTGCCTTCATGTCAGCTAGGGTCATGCTATCATCATCCTTTGTCTCTCCCGTGATGGCGACCTCCTCTTCTTCATTCCCGTGGCCAACATCGGTATCCTTCAAAGCTTCAATGATTTCAGCATCTTTAGGAACATTTGTGCTTGAAACCACAATGGCCTTCTCTACCGCTTCAACCTCAGTCTGCTTTAGGACTTCAGGCACCTCAGTATTTGACGGTACATTCACCTTCTCGACCCTTGCTTACTTTTTTGCAACCCCCTTGGTTGGCTTGGCACCTATATCATGAGAAGCCACTGTTATTAATTTGGAAGAAAATATGGTCTTCTCGATTGTTTGCTCCACAATGAGACGACAAGTTACAATATCTTTGACAAATTGTGGAGAGAATACGGAGATACCTTACATTGACCCCTCGCCTGAAGCTGCAGTAGAAACCCTAATAACTGGAGGAACTGGGACTTCGGAGATCAATGGATCATCTTAACTATATTCCTCAAGCTCAGAAGTCCTGAGCTTCATTGCTGAATTTGAAACTTCGTCAATTTTGTTCTTTCCCTTGAGCTTAACCTTCTCCGCCTCCATGGACTCCTTAATTTGATGCCTGCCCTCTACTAAAGCCTCAGGCTCTCCACCCTTGAGAAAGGTCTGCATAAGCTGGTTCTCATCGACATCCTCGACCTTTAAGCGTTGCCTCTCACTCTCAACAATCTGGTCCCACACATTAACTAAGGTAGTGGGATAGTTGATGATCCAAGAAATATCTCGGGTTCGGATGACTTGAGCAAAAAAATCCATTAACATTTCGTCGAACCCCTCTATCTCTTGTTCGGCCGTGGCAACCTTAGCGGTAGCAGCGGAGGCGGACTCAAGGGCCTCATTAGCATTACCTTCGGCGAGAGCTGCTCTCTCCTCAGCATGAGCAAGTTTATCTTTTAAGCCAACCATTTCTTTCTCCCAAGCAACCTTTTCCATGGCAAAGCGATCCTGTGATGTTTTTAGCTCGGTATTAATTGACTTGAGATCATCTATCTCCTTTCTCAGAGCCACCCGCTCTTGGCTGTTTGAATCAAGTTCAAGGTGGATGCGTTTCTTTGCACTCTCTAACTCTATCTTATAGTTTTCGGCATCCCTCTGATCCAAGGAAAGAAGAGCTTGAGTATCTTCAAGTTCTTTCTCAGCCTTGTTTCTGACCTTGATGTCATGCTCGATTTTCACTCTAGCTCTGGCCGCATCTACTTCCAAACGACGGATTACCTCTGAAAGATTCTTGGCATGCTTTTTCATTGTCCTATATTGTTTAGGCACATGGCTGACTCGGTCCACAACTTCTGTATCCCATTTATCGGAAACTGGTTCAAGATCTGGGACAAAAAGCATCCTTTCAAAGTAAATGTCGGGGAACTGCTTTCGCAAACGCTTTAGCTTTGCCTTATTATCAGAAGTTAGGGCCACCTCTTGTGCGGTGGTAGTGTCCAAGTGGTGCTGACCAGAAGGGACAAGAACTGCTTCCTCTTTTTCTAAACCTTTGCTTGTGTCCTCGTGCTTGTCCTTAGATTCATGATGCTTCTTGGCAGATTTACCCTGAGGAGGTATACCCTTCGGGGGAGTTGGAGCTTTGGGAAGTTGTTTGCCTCCCACCTGTGGCACTTGAAGACTATGGTACTTCCCGGGATCTTGCCTCGAAGGAGAGCGAGAGCGCGTAGAATGGGGCTGATAAGAATCATAGTGTCTTTGACTATCTCTTCCCCGACTATCACTGCGGTCATGCTCAATTACCGGATTGAGTCTGGGTGTGCAGTCACGAAGTTCATGATGAGAGTATGAGTGGCGACGAGGCATTTTTCCTACAAAGGATAACAAGCAAGTGAAAGAATCACGAATACAAACAGTATATGGGTGTTGTGACAAGTGGTGCATGTGATTTTTGTATCCCGTGTAATCCCCCTTTTTACAAACCAGGGCCCGGAGTTAGGCTCGTCTGAACAGTATCCTTCTTTTTAATGGGAGTGGTTTCTTCCTCGGAGACAGGGAAGAACGGTTCCGCTCCAAAGTCTTCAGATGTGTAAATGTTATCTGGCAGAGGGATCTTGTCTAAATCCCCAAATATTTGTTCATCTGTTAACAAATCATGAGCTATGGGCTCTATTGGTGGTGGAGTCCTCGTGGGAGACTGCTCTTTGGAAACTGAAGCATCGTTTGGCTCATTAATTCGAATTTCACCTCCAGTATACACATTCAAATCTTCATCATCTTGGTCAATCATAGGCGAAGGAACTTTAGGAAACTTGGTCGTCTTTGTAGTTTCCGTAGTCACTTGCCCCTCGGTTGGGGGCATGCCGCTAGATTCCCCAATCGTATGAGTGGGGGCACGTATTTGTGGGGCTTGCTACCTGGACCGAGCCTGAATCTTACATCCAGAAGATTGTGTTTGTGAAGGTTCTCTTCGGTTATGCACTTCTTGATTTTGCAGAAGTCTGACTTGGTTTTTAAAAGGCGGGACAATCGATCTTCGTACACTGGTCCCTCCGTCTTTTGGAAATTATGAGTTGTACAGAAAAAGAAAATATTAGCACTTTAATTGTGCAATCGCATTATACACTGAAGGATTCAGAACCTACTTGATTGTAACCACCTCCTTGCACCTTCAGCTTGATGTTTTATGTAGAACCATTCGGATTTGGCATCCCCTAGGTTACTGTGTCCATCTTATAAGACTTTCTTGGAGGGGATTGACTCGAAGAAAATAAAGTCTGGGGTCCCTATGGAACGATGCTTGAAATAATAATAGAAATTCAGATCTTTGAAAACAAGCTCAGTCTCTAGAATTTCTTCATATGCAATATACAGGGTGTAAAAGCAGCGTAAGCATTGGGATGGAGTTGCATGGGAGCAATACGTAGTCGTCTAAGAAGATCAATGACAATTGGAGGAAACGAAGGAATAGCACCTACCAAGCACATGACCTTACTGATAGCCATGTACCCTTCCGGAGCAAAATGGGGTCTGTCCTCTTTCTCCGGAGTTTTCACGTCTTCCCAGGGGATCCCATGTCTTAAGCAGATTTTCTTTAACTTTAAATCATCCAATTTGGAGGCTATAGAGTCACTCAGCTTGTTTACTTCTTTAACACCTTGAATCTCATCGGAAGCCCGATCATCCTCTTCGTCCTCAAGTGATGTGCTCTCGAAAGATGTTGATTCTGTATCAAGATCTGTCTCGTACTCAGATCCAGAGTTATCCTAGTCCGGGTCCGATGGGAGTACATCGGGATTATAATAACTTGATGACTCTGGGTCTGCACTTTTCTCTGATATTCTTGTTGAGCGTCTATCAGACATGACTGTGTTGGCGAATAAACATGAGGGATTAGAATACAATTACCCGTGAACCCTGTGTGTGTACAAGTGTCGAGTGCACCAGTGTATACGGTACTGAAAAGAAAAGCATAAAGTTAAGCGGATAAGCATAAAATTGGTCGTTGTATGTCGCTAAGTTAACTAATCATCAAGTTCAGAAGGTTCATCTTGAAGGCTCTATCCTAACTGTTCGTTGATATGTTAGAGTTACATCGAATTTCAGTCAAGATGTAGGTCGGTTCGCTGGTTAAACTGGCTCGTTAAAGCCTTAAGCGGCTCGTGACAAAGAGTCGGTTCACGAGGAAGGATTTGGTTCGCGATTATGAGATGGCTCGTGAACTAGTGCGTATCGTGGATGGAGGCCCGGGTCGTGATCTGGATTCGAGTTGGGGGTTAAGATCAAAGATCCATCGGCTCGTGAGCTACCTCCATGACCCTGCTCAATCCATCCCTTTCACGAACCAGTGGACGACCCCCCTTTTTTCACGAACCGATGTTGCCTTCTCCTCTACGAGCGAACCCACCTTCACGACCCACGATCTGAGTTAATGATTTCTGTTTATCATTGTCATGATCCGCATCACCGCTCCATTCACGAATCGATCTGCTGGAACTCATCTCTTTTCCTGTCTACTCTTTCTTCTACCTGCAAATCCACGCCTCATATCTGAACCATAACCAAATTTCCATTCCTCTGTTCGCAATTACCCAACACGTTTCCTCTTTTGGACTCCAACTTCATGAACTCCGCCGCCATCATTCAATACTGGCGATGACGCCAAAACTGACGACAAAGGGAAAACCCATAGGAACCAAAGACTAACACTCGAATCGGTACCCAAAAAATCGCAATCGAAATCATTGTTATTATTACCTTTTCAGATTAATCGGATGATCTCTAAGTTTTGTGGATCTGAGAAAATCATGAGGTAGGGTTTCGAGTTGAAGATAAAGAAAGGGGGAGGGGCGGCAATAAAAAGTTTAAAGGAAAGGTAAAAAAGGAAATGGGGATAGACTTATATAGCCCTTAAGGGGACTCTTGGCCTCCTCTATTTTGTCTTAATTGGATGGCTCGACCCAATGGGCCACGAGTGCCCAAATGAGTCCATCGTGGCTCACGTAAGAGCAGCCGATGTCAGTTCGTGACATACCCCACTCCAGGAGATATGGAGCACAGCACGACTCGACGATGAAGACTTGGGAATGACTACCGGGTTAAAAAGCTAGAATTCTTCATCTGTAGGTGCAATGAATTTCTTTAGAAATATTTATGGGATTTAGAGCTTACTTGAAGAATTAATCGCAGTGTGCTCCGGAATTCAAAAGATTGAAGTCAACCAATAAACATGAAAATAATTGGAAACTCAATCCTGTATTTATATTCGTTAGAGAACGCGATCCTTTGAAACAGCATGACGATACAAACAGACACAACTGTCAGCACTCGTCTGTTTAGAAATAGACATTTTGATTAATTTCGAAGTACATTCCATCTTGATAAAACGTACTTTGAGGGGGCAAAATGTTGGCTAGCTTTTGGATTAAGCCACAAGGATTCAAACACATATGAAGCAGACAAGAAAGAGCAGCCTCGTATACTCATATGCACCACGACTCGTGATACATCTCCTTAACCCGCTCGTGATCAAGCCTTCTCCCTCAACTCGCGATCCAGTTTTCATCCCCGGCTCGTGATTGAGCATCACGACCCGCTTGTGATAAGGACCACGACCCGCTCGTGGTAAAGGGACACGAACCGACTCCAAACTCGGGATATGGTGACCACGACTTGGTCACTCACGAGCCGTATTTTGAGGATCTGATGACACCTGTCCACAACCGTCATATTGACCATTTCCCCATCAAGCCACGAACGGGTCCGAGATCCTCAGGATTGGTGCCACGTGTCTTCACGAACTGCCTGCAGAAATCACCTATAAATAGCCCAGAACTTGGCATTTTTTAGGATCTTTTTGGCAATTCAGAGCTCTGATTCCACCATTATCATACCTCCATTATTTTTATTCAGAGTGAACCCGAATTTACTGAGTGAATTATCATGTAAGTGAGAGATTGAGAGAAAATATTGGTTGTAATTGCATTCAAACGTATAATCAAAATCATATAAAGTGGACGTAGGCTCGTTAACGTCGAACCACTATAAATTTGGTGTGTTTTTTGCATTTTATTTCATTTCTAGCTTTAATTCTCCTCAAATCAAGATAATTTGGGTGTTAGAGCCATGTTTTGGTCTAATAGATGCATTACCGAGTATATTGTCATACCACATGAGCTGCTTAGGGCTAGACAACATACGCCACATTTCAATGAATTTTTATAGCAGTTACATTCATTTGCATACGTCGATGGTGCATAGTATACACTATTAATGAGAGATTATGGTCCACTACTCATGTTTCATATTCATAATTGCGAGTTATAATTGGCCCCCTTAAATTTTTATATGATGACTAATGTGGTGGTTGGTCAGCCGGACAACTTACCGGTATTCTTTGATATTTCTTTTGAGGACTTTGAGTCATATTCTGCATATTTATTTGTCTTAGTTGATGATGAAAGGAGAAAAAATGATATTACACTGACATGTCTATGGCGGTATGTATAATAGACTATAGGAAGCCTAAGGATATTGGTTTGATTCTATATTTTTCTCAAATAATTTTTCCCTGATTAGATTTGAATATTTAGCTGTCTACCTATTTAGCTGTATTGGTAGACGTAGATGGATTTCATATATAGAACTATAGTATTGGCATCCTTAATTATCTTTATACATTACAGCAATCTCGACATATATTAAAATTTTGATATATCCTTCCTTTTTTTATGCTACGAATATACAACCGACATGCACCCACGACTAATGTTGAAGCGAGCACCACACTTTATATTTACTACCCCATACTACGTTGTTGGGAGATTGCGATGTGTGTGCGTCATGTTGCACAAAAGGTGTGTAATGGGTCGATGGAGGTTAGGCGGCTAATGAATATGAGGGGACGCGATAACATCATCACTCGTCCGTAGCATTTTTATATATGAAAATTAGGCTCACATCCTTAAATCTAAACTTAATTAGGCTCACATCCTCCCATTTTCAAACATATAAATTTCATCCCTATTTTCAAATAGCGACTGAATTATTTCCAGAACTGCCCTTTTTCGTTAATTAACGCTGTAATTAATGTAATACGAAACACGTATTAGGATTTTATTTTTTCCAGAATCATATAGTTCTGTGTCATGGCGGCGCCGTCATCGTTCTCATTTTTTGCATTCCGTCAATCTAAAATTTACAGTGCTCGGAATTCTTTCATTGATTTAATTAGATCCATCCTTGATTTATATAATGAATGTTTATTCTTCAAGGTAATTTATAATTTTTTATAAAAAATTTCTAGGGGTATCATTTTTTGCTCGATCTTTGTAAATTGATTAATCTGATCTTCTTTAATTGTATATACTTGTCGATGGACAATATTGTATATATTACCTTGTTATTTTAGATCGTACAGATTTATTTGTTCAGTTTGGCAATACATTTGCTCTTATATTATGAACATGCGTATATAAATATGCATAAGTTGTTAATATTTGCATAAAAATATGCAACTATTGTTATAACCGGTGTATAGGGCTTTGCATATATTCAGGAAAGTTGCGTATATGTATTCATATATTCTGTATTAATGCATTAAAATATTAAACTATTTTGAATATCTGTTTGTGTGTGTTTGTTGGTTAATTGTATACAAATATGCATATTTTCTTAATATATGCATATTAAAATGTTTAATATATGCATATATTGTTCATATTTTTTATTTTTGTAAATTTTTGTCTAATATTATTTGATTACTGGAGATTATGTTTATTAATGTTTATTCTTTTCTTCGTATAACAGTGTTCCTGCAAATAATGGTGTATTGGTGCTATTGATGTTTGGTAATGATAGATGTGGATAAGGATGTTTAATAGCTACTACCGGAAAAAATGAAAATGAAGGTATGTTATGTTACAGTTTATTTTTCACTTATAACATCAATTATTGTGCTTTTAATCATACATGCATGTTATTTTTTGAGTATTTTGCATGTGTTCATGAATTAAATATGAACAGTATAATATTCTTTTGTATATATGCTCTTAATTATGCTTATTTTGGTTAATACTAGCATGCAATAATGCAGAAATTGTAAAAAAATGCATACAATTGTTCGGAATATTGAATTATTTGCATAACGTTATGCATTTAATCTGGATATATGCATACTTGAATGCAATTATTGTGACTGTACAAAGTGTTTTCAACTGTTATAGTTATGTGCATTCATGTATGCAAATATTTTTAGAATTTGAATGCATGTGTGCAAATTTGATTAAATATGGAAAAATAAAACATAGTTGTATGTATGAATGTGAGTTTACTGCAAATTTGCGCGGTAGTATATTAATTATTTGTGCATGTTTTAATTCTATTTTGTACTATTTGCTTATGTAGTTTATTTTATTCTTTTAATTTTTTATATTTAATTTTTCATATGTTTTTCCCTATAGCAATTGCTATTATGTCAGGAGAAGATAAAGACAAATTGATTTGGTATTGTCAGCAACTCAAAAACTTTCTGAAAGATGATCATAGAAGATGACGTGTTCTTCAAAAGACTATTAGATGTTTTTTTGTATTTTTTTTAACAAACTTATATTGTATATTGGTGTGAGCATTTACATTCTGGTTTAAATTTCGTTCATTATTTTAATGTTAAATTTTGTGTTTTTTATAGTTATTTTTTTAGGCTTATATATATATATGCAATTATTCATTATAGTTGCATACATGTATGTAATTATACTGAATATTTATATATTTTTGTAACAATCCAGAAAATCCGAACCAATTTAAAAAATTTATTTTGGTAGAATTTGAATATTTAAAATGATTTATTTTAAATAATAACGACAAGAAATTTATTTTGAATAGAAATAGAACGTATATATTATTTGAATCGACGTTAGAATATAAATATATATTGTAATTTTAAAAGGAATTGAAAATGGCGCGGTAGTTTGAAAATTCGATTTCAAGTTTCAAATGAATGTATACGATTCAAAATAAACCGGATTTTAGCGAAATCAAAAATATTTGAATATATTTGAAAATATCTTTCCAACGAATCCGGAAGATTGAAATTTCATAGCGGGAATAAAAATATATATAAGAAGTAGAATGTAAATGCGATTTTTATACATATGAAAGTAAAATAAAAATTCGATCTTTATATAAGGAGTAGAGATATAAAAATATAATTTTTATACAGAAAGAAGCATTGTAAAAATATATGATTTTTATATATGAGGTGCCATTATAAAAATGTGATTTTTCAAAAATAAACATCATATTAAAAATGCGATTTTTACTATGAACAGCGGGAAAAGATCGCATTGGAATTTTGGGCAAATCCGAACCGTTCAAAAATAGAGAATGGAGGAGTGGATCCCAAAGGTGAGAACTCCTCACTATAATTTTTATATACAGTTATTTATTTTATAACTACATATATGAACTGTTTCCCCGTCGTCCACAGACCATGGACGACTTGTTTGATTGATTAGATTATTTGGTTGAATTTGGTTGTTTGGGTGAAATGAATTGATTAGAATCGTTATGTGTGTATGGCGCAAGCCAATATCAGGAGAGGGGTAATGCCAAACATTACCCGATTTTGATATCGTGCCGTTATGCCGTCAAAATTTTCTAAAATATGTTAGAACAATAAAAAAAATTATTTTTATTGTGTAAATGAATTGAATAAATATTTTATCGTTTAAAATATAATTTTTAACATGTATATGAATAAAATAAACATTCATTTACAAATCAGACGATTTTTTTATGAACACCCATTTTACTGATATGGATTAGGACGATAAATTTTACACATCGCCTAACTGCACAAATAAACCATGTGTTTGATTGTTTGAAACCCCACACGGGTATTGGGATGATATATGACATACACTAATCCCAATTGTTTAGTGGTATGTCGATCGTTTGGTTGACTGGCTGTTGTAAGCGTTAAATATTTATATTTAATGCTTATGCAGTGTAAAATGCACTCTGGATGATGGTTGACTGCGTTTGATTAATGTTGTCTACATGTGTGTATGAAATCCATATAATCAACATTATATGGTAATTGGCTGTGTTTGATTCCAGTTCAGAAAGAATGAATATTTTAAAATAACGAATATTTTAAAATAATGAATATTTTAAAATAATATTTAGTAAAAGATCAAAATTTGATTTTGATGTCCGATTTGGGATGGACACGAATATATTTAAATATATAAAGCCGTGTTGATTTGATATGAGCTATTTTGACGTGAACAATATTTATATCGATTTTATTCATTTCTATAATGAATATCGAAAAGGAATTGATTTCAAAATCTATTGTTTTGAAAATATTATCATTTATATATATATCGATGATATGGAACATTCAATTTCGATTTGAAATTGAATATGAAGTTGAAATCGTTTTGAAAACGAATTTAAAACGATTTATAAAATATGTTTTGAAAGTAAATCGACGAAATATATATAATATATATATTATATATATAATGGCCTGAATAGAACACGTCGCGCTGCGGCAGTTCACAAATTTCGACCATTGACTTCGAATGGACATTACGAGAGATCCGACCGTCGGATTCTCCTAAAACCGGAACCGTTGGGTTCGTATCAAAAGGAGATTTCTAACGAATATTAGAGATTTGAAATCTAACGGCTGGATTTTGAATTATGTCCAAATCAAATTTGGAAAAGGTCGTTGTAAGTGCAGTTCGATGGCCGTTTATGGAAATCGACTGTACGGGCCTTGATAAAATTATTAAAAATATCAATAATTAGTGTAAAATCATAATAAATGATTTGGAAAGAATTGGGATGAAAAATTCCATATTTGAAAAGATAAAAATAGATCTTTATCGAAATGAATTAGTTTTGAACTAGAATTATAATCCAATTATTTTTAAAATAAATAAATTGGATTTGAAATGGTTTTAAAAATAACCGGAATTTCCAATATATGAATTGGAATGGATTTGAATCGAAATTATCTTCGGAATATTTCGATATTGGATCCCGTGATTATACGGACATTGTGGAGGAATTTGGAAGATATATATATATATATATATATATATCGTTATTCCAATACAATATTGGTTGATTTCAGAATTTGATATTGAATATAAGCCGATATATTTTCTATTCAGAGCCTTGTATTTAATATCAAATGGGATTTTGGGTTTGGCGTGAATGGTGTCTTCAATAACACTATTCTTAAACCCAATAGAGGAAAGAATAAATCTTTCTATATAGATTTAGTGAAATTTTCCAATTAATTAATATTTAATTGGAATGGAATAAAAGAATTGGATTTTGGGGTTTCTTGTGAACGATGTCTTCAATAACACTGTTCTTGAAGCCCCTGCGAAGGTAATAAATCTTTTATTTAAGATTATTGGAGTTTGCAATCAATTAACATTTAATTGGAATAAAATGGAATGTGAACTGGGTTTATCGTGAACTGTGTTTTAACGACATTCGTTCTTTAACCCGATTTACAGTGAAATGTAATTTGGAATTTATAAATCTTTTGCTAAGATTTAAAGGAGATTTTCCAAAGTAAAGTTTTCCAATTTAACATATTAAATTGGAATTGAATGGAATTCGATTTGGTAATAATCGAAGTGAGCTTCTATAGGGGAAAACTGTTAATATATATGGAATTTAAAAGGCTTTGCCGTTATTCCATTTATATTATCGGTTGGATATGGAAGTTCATATCGATTATGTATATTGATCTATATTCCGTGAAGATTCCATTGTTAATGGAATGTGATTTTGGGTTTATCGTGAGCTGTGTTTTAAATGACATTAGTTCTTTAACCCGTTTAAAGATAAGATTAATTTCTTACTTTGAAAAATCATTAAGTAATGATTTTTGGAAATTAAAACTGAATTAGAGTTTTAATGAATCTTTAAATAGATTGAAAGGTGAATTTGATAACTAAAATTATCAAATTCAAGTAATGATCGAGAATGGAGTACCACCAGTTTTGCTCCAAGCGATAGTTAAATCTTTAATTAGATTTGAACGTGAAATGGTAATTAATTTTACCGATAACACCGTGGTGTTAGATATGAAGTATTACCAGTTTTGCTTCATGGGATGAATAGGTTGGGATTGGGAAATTAGACAAATGATTACTTCGGTAAGGCTCGCTAATCCCGACTAGTTTGTATAAACCATAATTTGGTTTGAATTGATATTCAAAGGAAGATTAAAGAATAAATTTAAAGAATTTATCTTTGATAAAATTAATGGGAACCTTTCCCAAAGTATAAGAATATTTGAATAAAGGAATATTCTGGATTGGAATGAGGCATATGTTGTGTTTTTATCACACTTGTTTATTATATACGCGAGTTATTCAGAAAGACCGGGTTTATCCCATTCTGAATAACTGATTCGACGATATGTCGAGGATGAAGACGGTGGTTGAAGACCGGAGGTCTTCACATCGTTTGGATGATTACCGATGTCTTGATTAGGCTGTACACCCAAGACAAGGTAATAAGTGGTGATCGTCCAGACATACTTGGAGATCAACCAGATATGCGAGGACCTCTCCCCTGTATTGGACATATGGGGGAGGAATAAGGTGCCTCCGATTTCGTTCAGACCCAGAACGAACTTGTAAATGGATGTGTGTCTGACATTGGATTTCATTATGTGTGATTGATATACATCGGTTGCATAGCGTGAATTGCCTGTGTGGCATGCTGAGATGCAAATGATCAAGGCTTCTGTTGAAAAGCAGAGTCTTGTGGTTGATGATCAAAGCACGGCTTTAATATAGCGTAGCTTTGTGTAGCGTTAATTCGCGAGCCTCCCACCCCGGTGTGGACCAGAAACGGGAGAGGACGTCAGGGAGGGCATGCGTTTCCTTCTAGCTAGGAGTGGTGTCAGCGTTTTACTAGCCCTGACATTTTACTTATGTGGATGATGGATTGCGAGACGCCTCGGTTATATCGGTCGATCCGGGGCCGATGGAGTCATTTGGCTCATTTACACCCCATAGGGCGGGGAAACGTATTGTTCAAGGTTTTTTAATTCACATTGCACTTTGATGGGCCATCCCTGATGATCCAAGGGCCCACCTGAGTCTGGGTCCTGAGACACGGGCTAGAGCGTCTCGAAGCGGTAAGGACGACCCCTTGCCTTGGTTCACAGATGGAAATCCAACTTCCAATACGTTACTTTGCGGTTTTGATTGTAGAGCCTAGTATGGCGACATAGTGGTATGGGGCATTTATGCCGTCTATGATTGATACTTATGATTGAAATTGTTTTGACACTATACACTTATAGTAATAATAAAATATGAAATTTCACGTACCAAGCATTTTTGGCTATTATAAGGTAAAAACTCTATCCTCCGGCTTGCGTTGCATTGTGTGATGGGATATGAGTCTTATAATAGCTTCAATGTTCTTTATTTAGCATTGCGCTGTTGTTTTTATGCACTGGTATTCTTGGGAGGAAGCTCGTTCCGTGCTACACGGCATGGTCCCTTGATTTACTTAACTTTAAAATCAGATTAATAACTGTTTTAGTTCTCACACCAGTCACGTGACTGACCTGGAGTTTATTGTTTTAACCTAAACTCTGGGTGCCCCTATTTTCCACACGGGCAGTTAGTAGTTTTGGTTTTGTAGATTTATATTCACAGGATCCTGGTTTACAGCTGGAATGATATTCGGAAAGCTCTGTATCCGTTTATCCCTTTCAGTTGTGTTTTTGTATTATTTTCCGCTGCCATGTATTTAAATGTAATTTAAATCTATGATGTATATTAAATGTGTATATACCCTGTTATATTCTTGTATTCTGATGGAATTGTTGTAATAAGCAATGAAATGTTCTTCTGTTTGTGTTCTAATTTGGCGTGTTCTCAAAGTCAATCCGGGCTTTCCTTCACGGGGACGTTCGGGTCGCTTCAGGTGGTATCAGAGCTTTGGTTTACAGAGGTTGAGAACAAGACACATTAGAACGGAACGAAAGAATTCATCAGAGATTGGATTTGTAATATCCGATGGGAACGACTCGTTAGAGATGGGATCAGTAGTATCCTAGAATGAGTGTGAAGAGTGATATCTTTTTTATTTATTTTTTAAAATAAAAATTGAAAAAAAAAATTTGAAAATTTAAACTTCTTTATTCGTATTTGAATATTTATTTTAAATTGATTTGGACAATCAAGTATACAGAGATTTGAATATACGTCTGATCCACGTGTATTGAAGCCTTAAATATACCAGATGGATATAGGATCACACTCTAGTCGCCCGGTTCTGATTCTGGTGATGGCGCGCCATCATCAGTGTTTATATTCGAGTGCCGAAAGTGGGATATCTATATATTTCCAATTGACTGGTGTGAGAACCAAAATATAGTTAGAATATATTGTTGTGGATTGGCATCAAAAAACATGATTTTCTGTATATATGTCAAAATTATGAATTTGAAACGATAATCAACTGATTGATTGCTGGTTGTGTTGTTTGATTATTGGTTGATTAATTAAAATTTGAACCATTAAGCCAAATGTTGAACTGAATTGAAAATTGATAGAAATTGCATGCATATACATGTATATACATTGGACAGCTCATAGCAGGGGAGCTAAGCAGAGGAATAAAATTGTTTGCCCGACAAATAGGTACATGTTTATTATATTTCTTGGGGTTTTGATGATTTTATGAGCCGATTCTTTTTCTTTTTGATTGGAGAGGCCTGTGTGGTGGTTTGGGGATTTTCCCGGTGCTCCCGTACAAAGGAGGTTATGGCGAAATTTTTTGAAAATTTAAGGTGTTAGCCAAATTTTTGAAAAATTTGAAAAATTCTTAGAAACTGAAAAGTTGAAGAACTTAAGCCATAATGAAAATAAAGAAGGTTGAGTCGGTTTGTAAAACAACTTTCAGCTCCGTTCCTTTTCGGGGACGAAAAGATTTTAAGTGGGGGAGATTGTAACAACCCAGGAAATCCGAACCAATTTAAAAATTTTATTTTGGTAATTTTAATGAATTTTGAATATATAAAATGATTTATTTTTAATAATAACGACGAGAAATTTATTTTGAATAGAATTAGAACGTATATATTTATTTGAATCGACGCTAGAATATAAATATATATTTTAATTTTAAAAGGAATTGAAAATGGTGCGGTAGTTTGAAAATTCGATTTCAAATTTCGAATGAATGTATATGATTCAAAATAAACTGGATTTTAGCGAAATCAAAAATATTTGAATCTATTTGAAAATAACTTTCCAACGAATCCGAAGGATTGAAATTTCATAGCGGGAATAAAAAGTTATGTCCAGTTGAAAATTCAGAATAGTCGCTATGGAAATATAGCCCTTGAAAATAGCGATTTTGCAAACGACCTCTGTTTTCGACGAAACCACTTTTATTGGATCCGGGATGTTAAATTATTGCTAGATTCCAATTTTCATAATTTTTGGGATCAATATGTGAGCGTGGCAAAAGAAAACGTGTTTTGATAGTTTCAGTCAATTTGGATCGACCAGCCATTTTTCGAACGGTCTTTAAATTTGACGAAATTAGTTTTGTTAGGACCGTATTGTCAATACGAAGCTAGAAATAATTTTTCTGGAATTTTTCGGGTCCGTATGTGGCCCCGACAAATTAAAATGTACGGTTAAAATTCAATATAATGATTTATATTTTAATTTAAATCAGAACTGATCGAAACAGTCGAATTGGCTTACGAAACATATCCCATTGTGTCCGGAATGGGGGTATTTAGTTAGGGATGATAGTCAGTGGGTTCGATTTTGAGTTCGAAATAAAAAGTTGCTTTAGAATAAATAAATAAATAAAATAAAAATCATATAAATCTTTTTCAATAAAACCCCCCGTTACTTTTCCCCCTTCAGAAGTCAAACCCCCCCTGCTCATTTGAGAAAATCAGATCCCGATGCCCTCTCCCCCAAATCCTCCAACGCCGGACAGCGCCGTCGTTCATCACCCCGCCGCCTCCTTCTTCCTCCTCTCTCTATTCTCTCGCTCCCACTCCTCTAACTAAGACCCCCCCCCCCCCCCCGCCGAAACCCCCCGCCTTACCCAAACCTGACAGTCGTCGCCCCCCCCCCCCCCCCCCCCCGTGCCGCCACCACCTGCAGCGAACCAGACCCCCCCCCCCACCGAGCGATGGCACCCCTCCCCGACGCCTCAGCAAACCCCGACAGCTCCTCCTCCTTCGATTGAAATTTTGTGAGTTTTTATTTTTATTTTATCTATACTTCTTTAAGGTAATTAGATATAAAAAAACCAATTTATATATTATGATATTAGATAAACGAAATTTTTAATGTTAGAAAGACGAGATTTTTAATGTTAGAAAAACGAGATTTTTAATGTTAGAAAGACGAGATTTTTAATGTTAGAGAAACGAGATTTTTAATGTTAGAAAGACGAGATTTTTAATGTTGGAAAGACGAGATTTTTAATGTTGGAAAGACGATATTTTTAATGTTAGAAAGGCGAGATTTTTATTTATAGAAAAGTATAGTTTTTTTAAACAAAAAGGGTTTAGATTTTTAAATAAGGAAAGATTTGATTTTTATAGAAGAAAAGATTTGATTTTTATAGAAGAAAAGATACGATTTTTATACATATGAAAGTAAAATAAAAAATTCGATCTTCATATAAGAAGTAGAGATATAAGAATATAATTTTTATATAGAAAGAAGCATTGTAAAAATATATGATTTTTATATATGAGGTGCCATTATAAAAATGTGATTTTTTAAAAATAAACATCATATTAAAAATGCGATTTTTACTATGAACAACGGGAAAAGATCGCATTGGAATTTTGGGCAAATCCGAACCGTTCAGAAATAGAGAATGGAGGAGTGGATCCCAAAGGTGAGAACTCCTCACTATAATTTTTCTATACAGTTATTTATTTTATAACTGCATATATGAACTGTTTCCCCGTCGTCCACAAACCATGGACGACTTGTTTAATTGTTTGGTTTGGTTGATTAGATTATTTGGTTGAATTTGGTTATTTGGGTGAAATGAATTGATTAGAATTGCTACGTGTGTATGGCGCGAGCCAATATCAGGAGAGGGGTAATGCCAGACATTACCCGATTTTGATATCGCGCCGTTATGCCGCCAAAATTTTCTAAAATCTGTTAGAACAATAAAAATATATTATTTTTATTGTGTAAATGATTTGAATAAATATTTTATCGTTAAAAATATAATTTTTAACGTGTATATGAATAAAATAAATATTCATTTACAAATCAGACGATTTGTTTATGAACACCCATTTTACTGATATGGATTGGGACGATAAATTTTACACGTCGCCCAACTGCACAAATAAAACCTGTGTTTGATTGTTTGAAACCCCACACGGGTATTGGGATGATATATGACATGCACTAATCCCAATTGTTTAGTGGTATATCTATCGTTTGGTTGACCGGCTGTTGTAAGCGTTAAATATTTATATTTAATGCTTATGCAGTGTAGAATGCACTCTGGATGATGGTTGACTGTGTTTGATTATTGTTGTATACATGTGTGTATGAAATCCATATAATCAACATTGTATGGTAATTGGCTGTGTCTGATTCCAGTTCAGAAAGAATGAATATTTTAAAATAACGAATATTTTAAAATAATGAATATTTAAAAATAATATTCAGTAAAAGATCATAATTTGATTTTGATGTCCGATTTGGGATGGACACGAATATATTTAAATATATAAAGCCGTGTTGATTTGACATGCGTCATTTTGACGAGAACGATATTTATATCGATTTTATTCATTTCTATAATGAATATCAAAAAGGAATTGATTTCAAAATCTAATGTTTTAAAAATATTATCATTTATATATATATCGATGATACGGAATATTCAATTTCGATTTGAAATTGAATATGAAGTTGAAATCGTTTTGAAAACGAATTTAAAACGATTTATAAAATACGTTTTGAAAGGAAATCGATGAAATATATATGATATATATTTAATGGCCTGAATAGAACGCGCCGCGCTGCGGTAGTTCGCAAATTTAGACCATTGACTTCGAATGGACATTACGGGAGATCCGACCGTCGGATTCTCCTGAAACCGGAACCGTTGGGTTCGTATCGAAAAGAGATTTCTAACAAATATTAGAGATTTGAAATCTAACGGTTCGATTTGGAATTATGCCCAAATCAAATTAGGAAAAGGTCGTTGTAAGTGCAGTTCGATGGCCGTTTATGGAAATTGACTGTACGGGCCTTGATAAAATTATTAAAAATATCAATAATTAGTGTAAAATCATAATAAATGATTTGGAAAGAATTGGGATGAAAAATTCCATATCTGAAAAGATAAAAATAGATTTTTATCGAAATGAACTAGTTTTGAACTAGAATTATAATCCAATTATTTTTAAATTGGATTTGAAATGGTTTTAAAAATAACCGGAGTTTCCAATATATGAATTGGAATGGATTTGAATCGAAATTATCTTCGGAATATTTCGATATTGGATCCCGTGATTATACGGACATTGTGGAGGAATTTGGAATATATATATATATATCGTTATTCCAATACGATATTGGTTGATTTTAGAATTTGATATTGAATATAAGCCGATATATTTTCTATTCAGAGACTTGTATTTAATATCAAATGGGATTTTGGGTTTGGCGTGAACGGTGTCTTCAATAACACTGTTCTTAAACCCAGTAGAGGAAAGAATAAATCTTTTTATATAAATTTAGTGAAATTTTCCAATTAATTAATATTTAATTGGAATGGAATAAAAGAATTGGATTTTGGGGTTTGTTGTGAACGATGTCTTCAGTAACACTGTTCTTGAACCCCCTGCGAAGGGAATAAATCTTTCTCCAATTAATTAACATTTAATTGGAATAAAATGGAATTTGAATTGGGTTTATCGTGAACTGTGTTTTAACGACATTCGTTCTTTAACCCGATTTACAGTGAAATGTGATTTGTAATTTATAAATCTTTTGTTAAGATTTAAAGGAGATTTTCCAGAGTAAAGTTTTCCAATTAAACATATTAAATTGGAATTGAATGGAATTCGATTTGGTAATAATCGAAGTGAGCTTCTGTAGGGGAAAACTGTTAATATATATGGAATTTAAAAGGCTTTGTCATTATTCCATTTATATTATCGGTTGGATGTGGAAGTTCATATCGATTATGTATATTGATCTGTATTCCGTGAAGATTCCATTGTTAATGGAATGTGATTTTGAGTTTATCGTGAGCTGTGTTTTAAATGACATTAGTTCTTTAACCCGTTTAAAGATAAGATTAATTTCTTACTTTGAAAAATCATTAAGTAATGATTTTTGGAAATTAAAACTGAATTAGAGTTTTAATGAATCTTTAAATAGATTGAAAGGTGAATTTGATAACTAAAATTATCAAATTCAAGTAATGATCGAGAATGGAGTACCACCAGTTTTGCTCCAAGCGATAGTTAAATCTTTAATTAGATTTGAACGTGAAATGGTAATTAATTTTACCGATAACACCGTGGTGTTAGATATGAAGTATTACCAGTTTTGCTTCATGGGATAAATAGGTTGAGATTAGGAATTAAACAAATGATTACTTCGGTAAGGCTCGCTAAATCCGACTAGTTTGTATAAACCATAATTTGGTTTGAATTGATATTCAAAGGAAGATTAAAGAATAAATTTAAAGAATTTATCTTTGATAAAATTTGTGGGAACCTTTACCAAAGTATAAGAATATTTGAATAAAGGAATATTCTGGATTGGAATGAGGCGTATGTTGTGTTCTTATAACACTTGTTTATTATATACGCGAGTTATTCAGAAAGACCGGGTTTATCCCATTCTGAATAACTGATTCAACGATATGTCGAGGATGAAGACGGTGGTCGAAGACCGGAGGTCTTCACATCGTTTGGATGATTACTGATGTCTTGATTGTGCTGTACACCCAAGAAAAGGTAATAACTGGTGTTCGTCCAGGCATACTTGGAGGTCGACCAGATATGCGAGGACCTCTCCCTTGTATTGGACATATGGGGGAGGAATAAGGTGCCTCCGGTTTCGTTCAGACCCAGAACGAACTTGTAAATGGATGTGCGTCTGACATTGGATTTCATTCTGTGTGATTGATATACATCAGTTGCATAGCGTGAATTGCTTGTGTGGCATGTTGAGATGCAAATGATCAAGGCTTCTGTTGAAAAGCAGAGTCTTATAGTTGATGATCAAAGCACGACTTTAATATAGCGTAGCTTTGTGTAGCATTAATTCGCGAGCCTCACACCCTGGTGTGGACCATAAACGGGAGAGGACATCATGGAGGGCATGCATTTCCTTTTAGCTAGGAGTGGTGTCACTGTTTTACTAGCCCTGACATTTTACTTATGTGGATGATGGATTGCGAGGTGCCTCGGTTATATCGATCGATCCGGGGCTGATGGAGTCATTTGGCTCATTTACACCCCATAGGGTGGGGAAACGTATTGTTCAACGTTTTATAATCCACATTGCACTTTGATGGGCCATCCCAGACGATCCAAGGGCCCACCTGAGTCTGGGACCATAGACACGGGCTAGAGCGTCTCGAAGCGGTAAGGACGACCCTTTGCCTTGGTTCACAGATGGAAATCCAACTTCCAATACGTGACTTTGCGGTTTTGATTGTAGAGCCTAATATGGCGACATAGTGGTATGGGGCACTTATGCCGTCTATGATTGATACTTATGATTGAAATTGTTTTGACACTATACACTTATATTAATAATAAAATATGAAATTTCACGTACCAAGCATTTTTGGCTATTATAAGGTAAAAACTCTATCCTTCGGCTTGCGTTGCATTGTGTGATGGGACCTGAGTCTTATAATAGCTTCATTGTTCTTTATTTAGCATCGCACTGTTGTTTTTATGCACAAGTATTCTTGGGAGGAAACCCGTTCCATGCTATACGGCGTGGTCCCTTAATTTACTTAACTTTAAAATCAGATTAATAACTGTTTTAGTTCTCACACCAATCACATGACTGACCCAGAGTTTATTGTTTTATCCTAAACTCTGGGTGCCCATATTTTCCACACGGGCAGCTAGTAGTTTTGGTTTTGCAGATTTATATTCACAGGATCCTGGTTTACAGCTGGAATGATATTCGGAAAGCTCTGTATCCGTTTATCTCTTTCAGTTGTGTTTTTGTATTATTTTCCGCTGCTCTATATTTAAATGTAATTTAAATCTCTGATGTATATTAAATGTATAATATTTATTTACACCGTGTTATATTCTTGCATTCTGAAGGAATTGTTGTAATAAGCAATGAAATGTTCTTCTGTTTGTGTTCTAATTTGGTGTGTTCTCAAAGTCAATCCGGGTTTTGCTTTACGGGGAAGTTCGGGTCGCTTCAACTTTTTTCCTAGTATTTTGCATTGCTGCATAAATGTATGAAACAGTTCGTAGTAGTTACATACAGGTACGAAAGTATATTTATAACTGGCTATGTATTTGAGTATTCTCAACTGTTGCATACAAGTATGCAATTATTCTTACTATGTGCATGCAAGTATTCAAATGTTCAGCGTGTATGCATCTCCTCTTTTAACTTTAAAATTTAGTTCCCTTTTTTTAGTCTTGAAATTATCATGAATATTTTGTCAATTCACATATGCATAACATATAACAATATTTGCATTTAAGCATGCGAGTATTATGAATAACTGTATACAAGAAAGCAACAATTCATAATATCGTTTAAGAATAGAAGAACTACATTCAATACATAAAATTCCACAGTAATTTAGTACAGAAAATACATAATCATGTCATAGTGGTTCGAATACAGAAAATCGATCAACATATTTGTACAGAAATCTAAACACCATTTTTAATAATTTTAATCAGAAGGTTTGTTTTCGTTTGATAGCAGGAACGCCTGTGTTAGGTCATCGTCTATTGTCCAACTGTAAAATTTGCAATTTAGAATTTGAGCAGCAAGCACAGCTCGTTGTAGATTTACAGGACCAGGCTTGTATATTTCATCATCTTTGTCGACTTGTTTGTCCTCATTTCTCTGTTTTACTATATTTATTACAAGCATTTCACAACTGGCGCTGCAGAAATTGTAAAAAAATTATCAATTTGTTAGAGTTATTCTATTTAGTACGAAAACATGCATAGAAATATTGCATACCAAATTGCATAAAAACAATTTTTAATTTACATACCAAATCTCTTGCTACTTTTTCTAATTAAATGGATACAATTATGCAACATTCAGATGATAGTTGCACATTTGCCTACAACAATTCTGCTAAAACCCATATAAATATGCAATGATGTGTCAATAATTTCAGAATTGCATGCAACATTGCTAATTAAATGCATAGAATTATGCAACAGTTATGTAATAAATTCACGTTAGCATGTCACAGTTTTGGATAAATGCATATAATTATTCAACACTCAGTTAATAATTGCAAAATTATATGCAACAATTGTGATTAAATGCATACATTTATGCATGAATCTGCTGATAGTTGCACACTAACATTCGACAGCTCTAAACAAATCCATATTTTCATTCATGATTTCTTTATATACTCATCCAAATCAAATAATTTTTCAACATTCATTATAAAAATCACATCATCAAAAAACATTTCTGGCTAAAAAAATTCAACAATGTTACTACTCTGGCATTTTTCATAATAAAGTCTTTCTACAATGTTTCAAATTTGAAAAAAACGATAGTACAGATCTTTTCTGGAACCGAAAACATTTTTTCAATCAAATTTGCATGAATATTTGTAATTGATCATATAATCGTGCTACAATACCAAGATAATCCATATTTTAATACAAAATATGATAAGATTATCTGCTGTTTGACAGAAAAATAAGAAAATCAAATTTTTACCTTCTTTCTCGCCATATCGATGAAATTTTCTGATCAAATCGGCAATTATTTTAGGCTTTTTCACTCGATCGAGACACAGAAAATGGAAATCGACTGAAAAAATTTAATTTTTTTCTTCGATCGTCTGCCCTACTCATGCGTCGCGATAAGTGAAATGATATTTTGTGGAACGACGGATTTTAGGGTTTCAAAGGATATAATAGGAATTTTATTAGCCGATTTTCAAAAATAGGGATGTAATTCAAATTCTTTTTACGATCGGACTTTTTTTACATTTTAAAAGTAAATAGGGACCTGTAAAAAATGCACCATTTTTATATTCATAGCATAGAGCCCGACGAGGATCATTCACTTACTTTCAAATTGAGGCTTTTTAGACGTAAGATTTGTTTTCATGTAAAAGTGTAGTTGATTGTAAGATACGTCTTGTTTATTGATATGTGTGTATACTAATATATGCTAAGTAAATATGGCAGAGTATAATAAAACGGTCACACCAGGGATTTTATATTAGCTCGGATCTCTCATCTTACATCCAATCTTGAAGCTTTGTTTTGGTATTTCACTAAGCACAAACTCTCGCTTTGTCCAAATATACAATCAAGTTTCTCTTAGATAAAATTTGTGTTCCATACAACATCGATATATACCTCTGGTACAACGACTTACTATAACCTCCTTGACTAATTGATGATGTGCAACACATGTTTTTGAAAGTGGAATGATTAATGATTGCAATAGATATGCAATTGAATGCTCAACAAAGTATAAGACCAAGAGAGTTTGACAGTGGTTGAGACAAGTCCCACATCGGGGAATTTATAAAACGGATTTTATATAAATATTAAGAGTCCACCCTTCACATTATCAATTGGTTTTGTGATATTTTGGGGTTCCCTAACATGGTATTAGAGCGGGTTTAATTTGTGTGCACATAACTGCCGTACTTGTTCACGTCATCCAATAAAATCCACGTGTTAGGCTTAGGATATGCCACACATGTTAGAGAACCCCAAATTATCACAAAACCAATTAGAAATGTGAAGGGTGGACTCTTAATATTTGTACAGAATTTATGAATTCGCCGATGTGGGACTTGTCTCAACACGTCCCCGCATTTGTGCCATATCATGAGTCTAACACGTGGATCTTATTGGGTGACGTAGACAAATGTGGCAGTTATGTACACACGAATTAAACCTTGCTCTGATACCATGTTAGAGAACCTCAAATTATCACAAACCCAATTGGCAATGTGAAGAGTGGACTCTTAGTATTTATATAGGATTTATTTTATAAATTCCTCGATGTGGGACTTGTCTCAGCACGCCTTCGCATGTGTGACATATCCTGAGCCTAACACGTGGATCTTATTGGGTGATGTGGAAATGTATGGCAGTTATGTGCACACGAATTAAACCTTGCTCTGATACCATGTTAGAGAGCCCTAAATTATCACAAAACTAATTAGTAACGTGAAGGGCGAACTCTTAATATATATACAGAATTTATTTTATAAATTCCTCGATGTGGAACTTGTCTCAACAAAAAGTCTTATCTTTCCATTCATTAGCAGAAGTCATTTATACACAACGTCTCATTCTGATTTTGTCAACAAATCACATAATTAGAAAAACTACAAATTACATCCCTAAACTTAATTTTGTCAACAAATCACATAAACAGGGAAACTACAAATTACACTCCTAAACTTCACTAATTTCCTAATCATTGCCAGCTCATCGGATCACATAATATCCATGATTTCCTAATACCCCCCTCAAGTTGTAGCATGAGAATCATAGATGCCCAACTTGCCTCCTAGAGCTTTCTTCCTAGATGGAAGTTTTTCCATTGTCCTGGTTCTGTTATCCTCCAAAGCATGAATTTCCTTCTACATAGCACAACACCACCCTACATCTTTCATTGTCTCCTTAAAAGACCGTAGTTCTGCTCCTGTTGTTACTGCTGCAACAAAATTTCAGTATTTCGCAGAAAATTTGTCATAATTAACATAGTGTGCTATGGGATAAGGAGTACTTGAGGGAGATTATGAAGAGGAATCAAGTGAAACGGGGATTGGATTTTTCTTGGTCACCGTATGAGTCACAAAATCACGTAATTTTACTGAGCGATACTTGAAGCGTAGTCCAGGACCTAAATTATCATCCAAATCTGCATCATTATATGAATCCACCATATCCACTTCCCCCATGTAGCCAAAGGCAGGTTTGGTTGTGCCTCAGCCAGAACTGGGTAAAATTTTGTAATGGCTGGTTTTTTTTCAAGTTTCTGATATTCATTTTAATAAGGAAATTAAAATGTATCTAGAAGACTCAACCAATTAAAATAGGTATAATCACTTGTATGTACGTATATACATATATGATTTACACTGTAACTTAATATATACAGGATATATTAAAAATAAATGTTTAACAACTTAAGAAAATAATAGCAACACATTTTATAACACTAGGAAGTGTAGGGAAGGTGGCAACATGAAATAAGTATGGAAATTCCTATTTTACAACCAACATGTATAAGTTGTCATATACATAGCAAAACCCTAAAAATATAAACTTTTTATATATTTTTTTTAAGTACATAAGGGTATATATATATATATATATATATATATCTATATATATACACATATATATACCACGGCCTATACATGTATATGAAGTATACATAAAATCAAATGCAGGAAAGGAAATAAAAACTAGGCAAACAAGTAATGAGATTAACACTTACATATATATACATTTATATATATATAAGTATAGCATGAAAAGTATAGGTATCTATATATATATATATACATATATATACTACGACCAAGAATGTATATAAGCATGTATATACACCAAATCATTTACTGAAAGTATAGTCTAAACCAAAACCAAATCAAGTCCAAACTCCATCATTTAGTAAGTAGATTAGAGCCTAATCACCTACTCGAATATGTGCGGCTGAAGTAATGATGAGAGCAAACAAATATCAAAGAGGAAAACTATTTTTCTCTTAAGTTTTGTGATGGTAAGTGTTGAGAGCATTTAATGCAAGCAAGGGGAGCATTTAATGAAAGCATATAGTCTTGTACTTAGAGGAGACCAAGGAAACGTTGGTAGAAATATATCTTGTGGAAAGTACTTTAAAACATGCTGTATAATGTTAAGGCCATTCGAATGAGAGAGAAAGGGGTAGGTAGAAGACGTGGCTTTTTACTGTTAAAAGCATAAGGGAAAAACTATTGTTTAAAGAGAAAAGTTGGCCTATAAATACACCATCATATCCATACAAATCGTCTTTCACAAACACAAGAACACTTTGCTGAAACAAAAACCATCTACAGCAAGAAATTTGTGAAAGCTTTTCAAGTGAGTAAACCCTCACTAGTTTCAAGTTTGATTTGTTGTTTACTGTAAACAGTTTATACATTTATGTATTATATGCTACTGCAAGTATACCATGTTATATCACCTTATAGATGCTAAACATCAAGTTATGTCATCAGTAAAAAAAAACATGTATATAAGTAATAATAGATTTGTTAATGAGTTCATCATTAAAACTTGATCAAAGAAAATACTGCTATTGTCCCCTGTTTAAACAAATACTCCTGTTGTTTTGCAACTATACCTTGATGATCTAAAAACACAAACTATACAAGTGTATTTATGAGTTAAACTTGTATACGAAAATATATATGAACATTGGAGCAAGAACAAACCTCATCAGTTTATGTTTTGAAACACAGACAACAGAGAACAGATGATTCTCTGTCTCAACCAAACTCACCAAAATTTCAAACATCACGAAATCGAAATACAGAGATATGAATGTAATCGTAGTGCCAAAATATGATTTTTAAAAATGGTTTCACGATTTTAAACAATGGGACAAGGGAGAAAGCTCGAGATGGACGGAATTGGCATTTTCACCAAATTCCGACGATCGACGTCGGTAATGGCCAAGTCCTGGAGCATGGAGGAAGGGGAGACATCGGTGATCATGGGGAAAATGCCCAATGATGTTTCCAACGAGGGGTTTGAGCTGACGAACTCGATTTAGGTTTTGAAAGCAAAAATGGGTTCAGGCATTTGAAGGAGTCGTACGGGGCCCACAGTCGATCGAGTTGGCCAGAACTTGGGGGGAAGCGGCGTCGGAAGTTGGGGCAGCTATCGGCGGCGGTGCGAGGTCTCCAGGTGGTCAGAGATGGTCAGACGAGGTCGGTTTAGGGGGAGTCTTTTCGATGTTGCTTACTGGAAGTTGGGTGGAGTGATGATTTCGAGGAGGAGGCTACGTTAGGGGGTGGCGATGGGTCAGTGGTGATCGGTGGATGAAGTGGAGTTTGTGGGTGGAGGTTCGACGTTGATCTGGTGGCGGGGAAGGTTGTGCACGTGCACAGCTGTGCACGTTTGCACAGGAAGTCGATGGCAAAATGGAGAAGAAAAGGGGAAGACTTGGCACATTGATTTTCGAGTGATCCATCGGTGGATCACCATGTTTTTGAGGCGGATCGAAGGCTTGGCACGATGGCTTGGCACGAGAGTTTGGCAAAGGGAAATCGTATGGATTCACCATGGATTTCGAGGCAGATCAAGTAGCATGGCACGAGTTTTTGGCAAGCAAGAAAAAGAGTGTTTGGGCAAGGAGAAATCGATGATCACCCCATGGTGACCACACGATTTTGAGATGCCAACATTCGGCTCGGCAAATACAAGCGAGAACCAATTTTCAGAGCAAGAATTTAATTAAATCAAATTTAATTAAATCAAATAAATAAATAAAATTAATCAGTAATTAATTAAATTAAATAAAAATATAGTTTTTATTTAATATGGCGTAAACCAGTGGAACAGTCAAGACGACAGTGAGGTCCCAGAATCGAAGTTGTTCGAAGAAGTTCGTCGAGTTAGAACCTGAGTTTTAAAGGATAACCCAATTTAAATAAATTATAAAACAATTTATTCAACTTTAAATAAAAGAAATAAATATTTGACAAATCAAATCGGAGTATAGAACATCGTCTGACAGTCGATGATAAGCAAGATAAAACACCGTGTGCATAGCACGGGCTTTTTCTATACACTTTCAAATATTGATAAAAACTGTAAAACATCTTGTGTGCGTCGCACACACTTTAACTATACAATCGTAAATGATATTTAAGATATCCAGATATGAACCAGGGAATTGTATGCTATTTATATAATTATAAATACAGGATGTGCAACTGAATTAAAGACGGTTAAGTTGATAATAAATTACCGACCATAAAAGATATTTTTGGATATCGTTTCGAAGAGTCCTGAATTTCACATTTCCACTTCGACTCGAATATTACGACGTGTACCGGAAATCGATAAAGATGAAGAATGCAAGGACTATTTCAAAATAGTGTCTACGGTCTGTTAAATCCCAGAACAGATCCGAACAGTCGGATGTCTGACAACGTATATCGATCAGATTTTACACATCGACTTTACATAAGTGTATTATGTTGGTGGCGGAGAGATTCGTTTCTTTAGCCTTATACCCAGAATATGTTTGTGGAAACAAATGAGTGATCTGTCAGATAGGACGGTGTGATATTCAAAGACGTTGAAGAATAACCCGTCAACGGTAACGTGACTTCAAACCTCACCAACCGAGGAAGACAATAGTTGGGCTAGGCAGCATGGCTAGTTGGGTCATACCCAAGCAGGTTATATTATCACCATCTAGAGTAAACTCCTTTTGTTTCTTAATCTATTTTCACTGCTGTTACCTTCGATAATCGGTGGGTCATTCCCAACCGTGGAGGTGGTAATATATTCGTTACACTCAAGCTAAATGAGTGGACGGTCATGTGTGGCCGGGTTGCAGGATGTTCTTGTTGAACCCCAGTGTATCTTCTCTAGAGTACACTGATCGGTGGGTGCTCCCATACCCTGTCAGTTAGAAACCAAATTCCAATAAGCGCTCGACGGTTTTAGATTATTTTTTATGTACGTGAACGTGAGATGCAAGCGATTCACTAGATGATTATTTATTTGATAAATACTATCGTAAATATCAAACGTTTTGATATCAAAATACAAGGGTCATTTTCCATATGTTAGTTATGGAATTGGGTTTAAGATTTCTAAAGTAATTGAATCTATTAATAACGGAACACCTTATTCCCTTTTTCCCTGTTTACATCTTTTTAACTGTGTTTACTCACACCAGTCCCCTGACTGACCTGGAGTTTATTTTCTGTGTTTTCCCTAAACTCTTGGGTACTCATAATGATTATTATGAGTAGGCAAGTAATTCAGGTTGGCAAATGGAACCTCACGAAGTTCAAGTTGCAGGACAAGTCTAGTAGTTTTAACTACACCTATGTATCCAGTTAGATTTGTATTTCCATATCATGATGTATTATTATGTACTATGATGATGTAAGTTGTTGATGTATTATGATGTATCAGACCCTATGATGTAATATATTTGTATTTTTAAATTCCGCTGTGAGATTTCTGATAACTTCTTATTCTTCTATTCTATTAGTTCTATCTTTTCTATCTCATCTTCTAATTTCTTTCAATAACGACACGGTTTTCGGAAGGTCGAAAATCGCGCCGTTACAGTTGGTATCAGAGCCTATGTTCTTCGGAAACATTTAGGCTTTGGAATAGAGAGTGAGCGTATTTCTACTAAAAAAAAAACTATATTTAGTATAGGTAGATCGTAGTTACTTAGGTAATCCCTTGACATATTTTTCCGAGGAGTCATTTATTTTCGATCCGTGTACTCAGGGAGTTGAAAATGAGTTCTCGTGGAGGAAGAGGCCGAGGAGCAAGCGGAGCAACTATGACAAACGGACACACTGTTAACCAGACCCAAGTGGATACTACTGAAGTAATCTGAGCACCAACTCAGCCTAACTTTGTTATGGTCTATAAGAATTACACAACTCTGGGAGGAAAGATTTTCAGAGGTACTGAATCACTGGTCGGAGTCCAAGCATGGATTAGATCATGTGAGAAGATTTTTAAAGGACTAAGGTTGGATGATGAGCATAAGCGTCTCTTAGCTTATTGGAATCTGGAAGGAGCCGCAGCAATATGGTGGGATGCCCAGACTGCTAACACTCCTGAGGAAAACTTTACTTGGCCCATGTTCAAAGAAGCTTTTGAAGGTCAGTATCTACCTGCTACTGGAAGGACAAGGATGTACCGAGACTTCATTGACTTAAAGCAGGAAAGCATGTCTGTCGCTGAGTACGAAAACCAGTTCAACGCACTTTCAATCTTTGGACCGGAGCTGATAAATACTCTTTTGAAAAAGAACGAGATGTTTGTTGCTGGTCTTAGAGATAATCTGCAAGGAAGGATGATGGGACATTTGAAGGATCCATTTGTGGAACTAGTAGACCTAGCACTCAGATATGAAGCACTAGATACAAAGAAACCAGGAGCGAGGATCCCGACTGGGGAGACGAGTGGAGTGAATGTCATGAAAAGAAAGGTCAACCCAGATTGGAATGCTAATCAGGGCCAAGCTAAGACGGGGCAACAGGCTGTGGAAGGTAAATTTAAGAATGTGGTGTGTCACAACTGCAAACAAAAGGGACACATTGCACGATTCTGTAAACAAAAAGGGAACCAGAAACCCCAGAAATACCCACAACAGTAACATAAACCCCAGCAATACCCGAGACAGCAACAGAAACCTCAGCAATAGAATCAGAACCAGAACCAGAATCAGAGGAACGAGATGGTAGTGAAGAATCTGTGTTTCAACTGTCATCAACCAGGACACATGGTGAAAGACTGTCCATTGATGAAGAGGGCACCACAGCCTAGGGTTTTTACAATCAAAGATGAACCGTCTACTTCTCAGAATGTGAAAGGGAAGGGAGTGCTGGAAGGTACTTTACAGTTTAATGGAATTTACCTTCGTGTTTTATTTGATACCGGCGCTTCACACAGTTTTATTTCAGCCGAAACCATAGATCAGTTTAACCTTAAACCAATTATATCACCAAGCCCCATTTGCGTATCAAACCCCATAGGGGGAAAAACTGAGCTTAAAATGTGTTGTGAGGATATAACTCTCTTATATCTCTCACACTCTTTTCGATTTGACTTCTATGTTCTAGACTTCAAAAGTTTCAATTTTATACTTGGATTAGACTGGTTAAGCAAGTTCTAAGCCAAGATAAAATGTGATAAAGAAATCATAACCCTTATAACTAGCTTAGAGCGAAAAGCTAGAATAACTTGTGGGAAACCGGGAATTCACACCTGTAGTTTTCTATACGCTTTAGAAGAACCTCAAGAAAGTCTTGACACTTTGGAAGTAGTAAGAGAATTCAAGGACGTATTCGAGGAAGTCGGAAGTTTACCTCCGCATCGAGAGATCGAATTCCGAATTGATTTAGTCCCAGGAGCTAGACAAATGATTCAACCAAAGAGACGGATGGCTCCCAAGGAAGTTCAGGAATTAGTGAAACAAACTCGGGATTTGCTGAGTAAAGGCTTAATCCGACCAAGTTTTTCTAGTTGGGGCTCTGCGGTGGTTTTTGTAGTGAAGTCGGATGGATCTTTGCGACTGTGTGTAGACTATAGAGAGTTGAATAAAGTAACCATCCGAAATAGATATCCATTACCTAGAATTGATGACCTTTTCGACCAATTGCACGGAGCAACGGTATTCTCCCAGATGGATTTAGCAACAGGATTTCACCAATTGAGAATCTCTGAAGATTGTATTCCTTTAACAGCATTCAGAGGCCCAGATTTCTTTTATGAATGGTTGGTTATGCTGTTCGGATTAACCAACGCACCAGCTTTCTTCGTAGATCTGATGAACAGAGTTTTTAGGAAAATTCTTAATAAATTCGTTCTCGTTTTCATTGACGATATCTTAATCTTTTCAAAAACCGAAGAAGAGCACTGTGGTCATCTTAGAGTAGTGCTAGAAACTCTAAGGAAGCACGTGTTGAAGGCAAAGTTTTCAAAATGTCACTTTTGGAAATCGGAAGTGAGATTTTTGGGGCACATAGTAAACGGAGATGGGATACCAGTAGACCCAGTTAAAGTAGATGCAGTACAACTATGGAAACAACCTCAAACACCAACAGATATTCGTAGTTTCCTAGGACTGGCGGGATACTATCGAAGATTTATCCAAGACTACTCCAAAATATCGTCACATCTGACCAAGTTAACAAAGAAGGGCCAAAAGTTTATTTGGGACCCAAAGTGTGAAGAATCGTTTCAAGAACTAAAGAAATGATTAACGGAAGCACCAGTATTAGCTGTTCCCGATGGAACGAGCGGATTTGCAGTTTACACCGATGCTTGTGGAAAGGGAGTAGGAGCGGTGCTAATGCAGAAGGGACAAGTGATTGCATATGCAAGTAGGCAGTTAAAGATTCACGAGAAGAATTACGCAACTCATGACCTAGAGTTATTGGCAGTTGTTTTCGCATTAAAGATGTGGAGACATTATCTTCTGGGTGAGAGATTCGAACTTTTCACCGATCATAAACCATTGAAGTATCTGTTCGCTCAAAAAGATTTAAATCTAAGACAACAGCGGTGGTTGGAATTTCTTGCATCATATGACCTAGATATCATTTATACACCGGGAAAAGCGAACGTAGTGGCAGATGCCTTGAGTAGAAATGCGATATTATCATTTTTGGAAGTCACACCGACTCTCCAAGAAAGGATAATGAGTAATCAGAAAAGGGATCCCAAACTGGAAAAGATTATTCGAGGAGTCACAAACGGAAAAGAGACTGACTTCGAGTTGGACAATCAAGGAGTATTGAGAATAAACGGCAGATTATGCGTACCTAATGTGGATGGGATAAGATAGGAGGTTTTAAAAGAATGCCATGCATCAAAGTTGAGCATCCATCCAGGAATTCATAAAATGAATCACGATATGAGACGAGTATTCTGGTGGTCAGGAATGAATAAAGATATCATTACTTTCGTAAATGAATGTCTATGTTGTCAGCAAATCAAGGGAGACCATCAAAAGACTGCTGGACTATTACGACCATTAGAGATTCCCAACTGGAAGTGGGAAATGATATCGATGGACTTCATCGATGGATTGCCAAGAACAAGGAGAGGCTACGAAGGGATTTGGGTAATCGTAGATCGGTTAACTAAGAGTGCGCACTTTATTCCAGTGAAACCAACGCGCACTGCCATAACATTAGCCGAAGTATTCATGAAAGAGATAGTACGACTGCACGGTATTCCAACGAGCATTGTAAGCGACAGAGATACCATTTTCACAAGTAGATTTTGGGAAGCTTTGCAGAGAACGTTGGGAACGACATTAAATTTCAGTACAGCTTACCATCCTCAAACGGACGGTCAGACGGAAAGAGTTAATCGTATATTGGAGGATCTTCTAAGAGCGTGTATTTTAGATTTTGGAGGGTCGTGGGAAGATCATTTACACCTAGTAGAATTTTCATATAATAACAGTTACCAGGCGAGTATACAGATGGCACCATATGAAGCATTATATGGAAGACCTTGTAAAGCGCCAGCATGTTGGGTAGAGTCCGGAAACAAATTGGTACTTGGTCCGGATATGATACTAGAAGCGACAGCAAAAGTGGAATTAGTGAAACTGAGAATGAAAGAAGCCCAGGATCGCCAGAAAAGTTATGCTGATCAAAGGCGAAGAGATTTAGTATTCGAAATAGAAGATCTAGTTTTTGTGAAGATCTCACCAATGAAGGGAGTAGTAAGATTTGGAAAATATGGAAAGTTAGCCCCAAGATATGTTGGACCTTTCCGCGTCTTAGAAAGAATTGGTTTTCAAGCATATAAAGTTGAATTACCAAGATATATGGCGGGGATTCACAACGTATTTCACGTATCACACTTGAGAAAATGTATGCACAATCCATCATTAATTCTGGAACCCTCTGTTCAGCGAGAGATAGAGATTGAGCCAGACTTGACAGTGATTAGACATCCATTCAGTATTATTGACCGAGAGGGAAAGCAACTTCACAACAAAATGGTGAGGTTACTAAAGATCCAGTGGAGTGGAAACCCGAAAGACTGTACGTGGGAGACCGAGAAGCAGATAAAGAAATTATACCCAGATTTTCCTACGAGTTAGGTATGATTTACTATGGTACGAGTAAATTGTAAGGAAATTTCGATTTCTACATTTCTGTGAGCATTTGCATATGTGTGTTATGATTCAGTTTATTAGGACTTATGAACTCTCTTGTATGTTTACATCACTGATGAGTTCTATTTTCTTGTTTACTGTTAGATGGCACCAATATGGAAGGCCACAGCAAGAAAGAGGGTGACACCACTCCAGTTCCTTATGCTACATGCAAAGAGACAAAGGGTAGGAGATTCCGACAACAACCGAGAGAGATCACCCATCGACGACGAGGGCACACACATATCATCAGAAGGATCAGTGCTGGGCAGGAACGAACCAATGGAACAAAATGGAGGACACCAAGACTTTACTGATGAGGATGAAGCGATAGAAGAAGGTGGAAGTGTTGACGGTTATGGTGAAGGAGATGAGGGTGGCGAAGAAGAAGAAGAACATGAGGAAGAATATGAAGAAGAAAATGAGGTAGAATATGAAGAAGAATATGAGGAAGAAGAAGACCAAGTTGTTCCGGGAACCCCAGTCATTGTCCCTGAAACCCCAGTCATTGCTACGGGAAACCCGCAAGAAGAGCAAGTAGCCCAAAGGACAGAAATATGGAATAGATTGGAACAAGTTCTCGTAGAGTTTCGCATGGCAAGAGGAGGAGTACAAGTATTCGGTGAGTATGGATATCCCGTGGTGAGGCTATATTTAATACCACCAGTGGGTCTGATTTATATAGAGGATGACGAGGAGGAGACAGATGCAGAAGACGTAGTTGAGGTCCTTAATATATCTGATGACGAGGAGGTCGTAGAGATAATAGATATCTCTGACGACGAGTAGTAGGACAGAGACTGGAGGAGGATAGTTACGTATGTATATTTTGGGGCAGTTTAGAACTTGAGTAGTCAAGTCTAGTATTATTGTATGTATCGAGACTAGTGTAGTATAAAACTAGTCGTATGTGTATGTGTACTAAAGCAACCAGTTTATGAAATATTTTCTTTTGGAAACTTCTATCTTGCTTATGTAATTTCGGGGCGAAATTCTTTTAAGTGGGGTAGTCTGTAATGGCCGGTTTTTTTTCAAGTTTCTGATATTCATTTTAATAAGGAAATTAAAATGTATCTAGAAGACTCAACCAATTAAAATAGGTATAATCACTTATATGTACGTATATACATATATGATTTACACTGTAACTTAATATATACAGGATATATTAAAAATAAATGTTTAACAACTTAAGAAAATAATAGCAACACATTTTATAACACTAGGAAGTGTAGGGAAGGTAGCAACATGAAATAAGTATGGAAATTCCTATTTTACAACTAACATGTATAAGTTGTCATATACATAGCAAAACCCTAAAAATATAAACTTTTTATATTTTTTTTTAAGTACATAAGGGTATATACATATATCTATATATATACATATATATATACCACGGCCTATACATGTATATGAAGTATACATAAAATCAAATGCAGGAAAGGAAATAAAAACTAGGCAAACAAGTAATGAGATTAACACTTACATATATATACATTTATATATATATATATAAGTATAGCATGAAAAGTATAGGTATCTATATATATATATACATATATATACTACGGCCAAGAATGTATATAAGCATGTATATACACCAAATCATTTACTGAAAGTATAGTCTAAACCAAAACCAAATCAAGTCCAAACTCCATCATTTAGTAAGTAGATTAGAGCCTAATCACCTACTCGAATATGTGCGGCTGAAGTAATGATGAGAGCAAACAAATATCAAAGAGGAAAACTATTTTTCTCTTAAGTTTTGTGATGGTAAGTGTTGAGAGCATTTAATGCAAGCAAGGGGAGCATTTAATGAAAGCATATAGTCTTGTACTTAGAGGAGACCAAGGAAACGTTGGTAGAAATATCTCTTGTGGAAAGTACTTTAAAACATGCTGTATAATGTTGAGGCCATTCGAATGAGAGAGAAAGGGGTAGGTAGAAGACGTGGCTTTTTATTGTTTAAAGAGAAAAGTTGGCCTATAAATACACCATCATATCCATGCAAATCGTCTTTCACAAACACAAGAACACTTTGCTGAAACAAAAACCATCTACAGCAAGAAATTTGTGAAAGCTTTTCAAGTGAGTAAACCCTCACTAGTTTCAAGTTTGATTTGTTGTTTACTGTAAACAATTTATACATTTATGTATTATATGCTACTGCAAGTATACCATGTTATATCACCTTATAGATGCTAAAACATCAAGTTATGTCATCAGTAAAAAAAACATGTATACAAGTAATAATAGATTTGTTAATGAGTTCATCATTAAAACTTGATCAAAGAAAATACTGCTATTGTCCCCTGTTTAAACAAATACTCCTGTTGTTTTGCAACTATACCTTGATGATCTAAAAACACAAACTATACAAGTGTATTTATGAGTTAAACTTGTATACGAAAATATATATGAACATTGGAGCAAGAACAAACCTCATCAGTTCATGTTTTGAAACACAGACAACAGAGAACAGATGATTCTCTGTCTCAACCAAACTCACCAAAATTTCAAACATCACGAAATCGAAATACAGAGATATGAATGTAATCGTAGTGCCAAAATATGATTTTTAAAAATGGTTTCACGATTTTAAACAATGGGACGAGGGAGAAAGTTCGAGATGGACGGAATTGGCATTTTCACCAAATTCCGACGATCGACGTCGATAATGGCCAAGTCGTGGAGCATGGAGGAAGGGGAGACATCGGTGATCATGGGAAAAATGCCCAATGATGTTTCCAACGAGGGGTTTGAGCTGACGAACTCGATTTAGGTTTTGAAAGCAAAAATGGGTTCAGGCATTTGAAGGAGTCGTACGGGGCCCACAGTCGATCGAGTTGGCCAGAACTTGGGGGGAAGCGGCGTCGGAAGTTGGGGCAGCTATCGGCGGCGGTGCGAGGTCTCCAGGTGGTCAGAGATGGTCAGACGAGGTCGGTTTAGGGGGAGTCTTTTCGATGTTGCTTACTGGAAGTTGGGTGGAGTGATGATTTCGAGGAGGAGGCTACGTTAGGGGGTGGCGATGGGTCAGTGGTGATCGGTGGATGAAGTGGAGTTTGTGGGTGGAGGTTCGACGTTGATCTGGTGGCGGGGAAGGTTGTGCACGTGCACAGCTGTGCACGTTTGCACAGGAAGTCGATGGCAAAATGGAGAAGAAAAGGGGAAGACTTGGCACGTTGATTTTCGAGTGATCCATCGGTGGATCACCATGTTTTTGAGGCGGATCGAAGGCTTGGCACGATGGCTTGGCACGAGAGTTTGGCAAAGGGAAATCGTATGGATTCACCATGGATTTCGAGGCGGATCAAGTGGCATGGCACGAGTTTTTGGCAAGCAAGAAAAAGAGTGTTTGGGCAAGGAGAAATCGATGATCACCCCATGGTGACCACACGATTTTGAGATGCCAACATTCGGCTCGGCAAATACAAGCGAGAACCGATTTTCAGAGCAAGAATTTAATTAAATCAAATTTAATTAAATCAAATAAATAAATAAAATTAATCAGTAATCAATTAAATTAAATAAAAATATAGTTTTTATTTAATATGGTGTAAACCAGTGGAACAGTCAAGACGACAGTGAGGTCCCAGAATCGAAGTTGTTCGAAGAAGTTCGTCGAGTTAGAACCTGAGTTTTAAAGGATAACCCAATTTAAATAAATTATAAAACAATTTATTCAAGTTTAAATAAAAGAAATAAATATTTGACAAATCAAATCGGAGTATAGAACATCGTCTGACAGTCGATGATAAGCAAGATAAAACACCGTGTGCATAGCACGGGCTTTTTCTATACACTTTCAAATATTGATAAAAACTGTAAAACATCTTGTGTGCGTCGCACACACTTTAACTATACAATCATAAATGATATTTAAGATATCCAGATATGAACCAGAGAATTATATACTATTTATATAATTAGAAATACAGGATGTGCAACTGAATTAAAGACGGTTAAGCTGATAATAAATTACCGACCATAAAAGATATTTTTGGATATCGTTTCGAAGAGTCCGGAATTTCACATTTCCACTTCGACTTGAATATTACGACGTGTACCGGAAATCAATAAAGATGAAGAATGCAAGGACTATTTCAAAATAGTGTCTACGGTCTGTTAAATCCCAGAACAGATCCGAACAGTCGGATGTCTGACAAAGTATATCGATCAGATTTTACACATCGACTTTACATAAGTGTATTATGTTGGTGGCGGAGAGATTCGTTTCTTTAGCCTTATACCTAGAATATGTTTGTGGAAACAAATGAGTGATCTGTCAGATAGGACGGTGTGATATTCAAAGACGTTGAAGAATAACCCATCAACGGTAACGTGACTTCAAACCTCACCAACCGAGGAAGACAATAGTTGGGCTAGGCAGCATGGCTAGTTGGGTCATACCCAAGCAGGGTATATTATCACCATCTAGAGTAAACTCCTTTTGTTTCTTAATCTATTTTCACTGCTGTTACCTTCGGTAATCGGTGGGTCATTCCCAACCGTGGAGGTGGTAATATATTCGTTACACTCAAGCTAAATGAGTGGACGGTCATGTGTGGCCGGGTTGTAGGATGTTCTTGTTGAACCCCAGTGTATCTTCTCTAGAGTACACTGATCGGTGGGTGTTCCCATACCCTGTCAGTTAGAAACCAAATTCCAATAAGCGCTCGACGGTTTTAGATTATTTTTTATGTACGTGAACGTGAGATGCAAGCGATTCACTAGATGATTATTTATTTGATAAATACTATCGTAAATATCAAACGTTTTGATATCAAAATACAAGGGTCATTTTCCATATGTTAGTTATGGAATTGGGTTTAAGATTTCTAAAGTAATTGAATCTATTAATAACGGAACACCTTATTCCCTTTTTCCCTGTTTACATCTTTTTAACTGTGTTTACTCACACCAGTCCCCTGACTGACCTGGAGTTTATTTTCTGTGTTTTCCCTAAACTCTTGGGTACTCATAATGATTATTATGAGTAGGCAAGTAATTCAGGTTGGCAAATGGAACCTCACGAAGTTCAAGTTGCAGGACAAGTCTAGTAGTTTTAACTACACCTATGTATCCAGTTAGATTTGTATTTCCATATCATGATGTATTATTATGTACTATGATGATGTAAGTTGTTGATGTATTATGATGTATCAGACCCTATGATGTAATATATTTGTATTTTTAAATTCCGCTGTGAGATTTCTGATAACTTCTTATTCTTCTATTCTATTAGTTCTATCTTTTCTATCTCATCTTCTAATTTCTTTCAATAACGACACGGTTTTCGGAAGGTCGAAAATCGCGCCGTTACAAATTTCGACTCCATGTTCTCATCATCAACAGTCTAAAACATCAATAGTACTCCTATCCATATGCATCTTAGATAAAGTGTTTACATTTTTAGGTTCATCATCCAAATATGGGAAAATACTCTCATAAAATTTAACATCATGAGTGAAAGAATTTCTTAGTTTCTATGTCAAATAAGTTCCATCCTTTCTTACCAAATGGATACCCTACAAAAACACATTTACGACTTCTACTAGAGAATTTGTCACCCTTTGCCTTTTGGTTATGAGCAAAGCATAGACAATCAAAAACACGCAATTCTCTTAAGGATGGTGGATAACCAAACAAAATCTCATATGGTGTCTTTTTGTGAAGAACATTAGAAGGAGTACGATTAATAACATGAGCAGCAGCTAAAGCACATTCCCCCCTAAAAAGAAATAGGCAAACCACCTTGAAATCTTAAAGTTCTTACAACACTCAATATATGTTTATGTTTTCTTTCCACTCTCCCATTTTGTTGAGGCGTACCCACACAAGTAGTTTGAAACAAATCCCATTTGCAAAAAACTAATCCATCAAACAGTTAAATTTTGTTCCATTATCCCTACGAACAATTTTCAATTTTTGAGAAAATTGACGATCAATCATAGTAATAAATGACGTAAACATCTCAAAAACTTCAGTTTTATCAGTCAACAAATAGACCCACACAGCACGGGAAAAATCATCCACTATTGTACGAAAATAATAAGCACCACAAGAAGAAGGTTCAACATACGGATCCCACAAATCACAATGTACTAACTCAAAAATATAAGTCGATTTATTTTCACACAAAGGAAAACTATCCCTAGCTTGCTTAGAATGGTGGCATATTTCACATGCTTTATTCAAATTATCTTTAGAATCAAAAGAAAAAGGAAGTCACTTCACTACTTTTTCTGAAGGATAACCCAACCTATTATGCCATAATTCCAACGAAGACATGCTTGCAACTGTAAAAGCTTGAACTGGTGTCCCTTCACGCAAGTAGTAAAGTCCATCCCATCTTTCACCCATTCCAATCACCTCGTCAGTTGTCCTGAATAACACACGAGTTAGAATTAGAAGTGACAAAACATTTTAAGTCGTCCTTCAGCTGTGACACCGAAATTAGATTATAATTTAAGTCAGGTACATAAAGCACATGATAAAGAATGATTTTCTCATTTAATTTAACCACTCCTTCCTTTGAAGTTTGAAGACATGATATTTCCACCATCAGGAAGCCCAACTAAACAAGGAATAACATCTTTGACATCCTTCAAATAAGAAAGATTCCCTGTAACATTATTAGAGCAATATGTATCGATGAACCACTCACCATTTAAACGATTAGGAGGTGAATGAGAAGCACCAAAAATAGCCCGAATAAGAGTCTGCCACTATTCTGCGGTGAAGCCTAAGAGAGGCGTTGATCTTGAGGCATCTAACATAGTTGATGCAGAATGAGTAGTGGTCGCAGCATTGCCTTTGACAGTAATATGCCCACGACCAGCAGATGACAAGATCCCCTCGTTACATTGCTCATGTAAACCATCCTTGTTTTGTGCTTTATTTCCATATTTCTCAATGTACCAATCAGGATCCCGATGAAGATCGAAGCACATGGTCACATTATGACCTGGTTTATGGCAATATATGCATTTCAAAGCAGCTTTGTCTGCCTTGTGAAGGCGCGGTTTTGGTCGAGTCTCCATGCGCACAACAAAACCAGCAAACTCGGGCTTCTCCTCCTTTATGTGTGTAATCCCTCTAACATGTTCTTCTTGTGCAATTTGTTGGAAAGCACGATTCAGGGATGGCAGCGGTCTAGTGATAATATGGTAGATCACAATTGGGCATAATACTCTGTGCATACACCAAAAATAAATTGATGAAGTCGATCATTCTTCCTTCATTTTTCATGCTGCTTCTCAACATCACACGTACAATTGCCACACTTGCAAGTAATCAGTGGCTCATGCTTGTCTAATTTATCCCACGGTACACTCAGTTTTCTAAAATAATCTGAAACCAACATTGTTTTAGATTGCTCACATTTATTGATGTCAAATTTAAGGTGGTGTATACGTGGACCATTGACAATAAAAAATCTTTCATGTAAATCATCCTATAATTTTTTAACATTGTAATAGTTTGAAAGCATAGATTTTACCTCCGGATCGATCGTATTCACGAGCCATGAAACAAACATATAATGAATTGTGTACCAATCATCCTTGGTACAAGGATGGCTGATGTCTGTAATGGATCCATCCAGAAAGCCAAATTTCTCTGAGATGAGAGTGCAACGTGAATCGCATGAGACCAACTATCAAAATTATCTATTTTTAATCTTGTAGAGGTTATAAAATCACATGGTTTATATTGTGGCCCAAGGTAGAAGGGAGAGTTTGGTTCGATTTTTGATGGCGGTGGAGTTGTTTCACTAGCCATAAATGAAATTTTAGAGGAAAAAAAAATAGTGTTTACTAGGCTCTGATACAATGATAAGAATTGAGATTTCTTTGGTTAAACGTCTTATCTTTTCATTCATTAGCAGAAGCTATTTAAACACAACGTCTGATTCTGATTTTGTCAACAAATCACATAAATAGGGAAATTACAAATTACATCCCTAAACTTGTTTTTGTCAACAAATCACATAAATAGGGAAACTACAAATTACATCCCTGAACTTGATTTTGTCAACAAATCACATAAATAGGAAAACTACAAATTACATCCCTAAACTTCATTGATTTCCTAATCACCGTCAGCTCACCAAATCACATAATATTCACGATTTCTTAATAGATAGAAATAAAAATCCAAGTAAGAATTTTTTTTTATCTAAATGAATATTATTCTTGTTGTTTATTTATAGAAGTCAAAGAGTTGGGATGAAGAGTAGCAATTATTTAATAGCAGTTGTTTCTATTCATGATTATCTCTTTAGACTATTACAAATCTTGATTGTGTTTATTTGGAAATTATAAAGTTTTCGATTGACTTAGTAAAAGAGATCAGTCTACTAAATACGAAAAATAAAGTTTGTGCAAGTTCACACCTTTAAGACACATGCAAGTTCACCTTCGTATAACCTATGAACACTTATGCAAGCTGCCTTTATACATGACATATGTATGTTCATGCAAGTTGGGTTATTTAGCAATGCTAGTTGGGTTAATATCACGATGTAAGTGGACACCTTTTTAACCCATGTTAATGCTAATGTATGCTAAGTGAAACCCATGTTAATTGTGATAGAAACTTCTCTTGGAAATATGTCGTGTTAGCATAAGTACGTGGGGAAACGATGGGGGTTAATAGACATGTAAATGAAATGGTGTGAAATGGTTATGATTAAGCATACCATAAAATGATTAAGCATAAGTGGGAATTTACCTATTGAGTTAGGTCTACCCCATGGGAATTTACCTATTGAGTTAGGTCTACCCATGTTATGAAAAACTTGATATTAATTAGGGATAATTAATATGGGGGTGATTAATTAGGTGTAATTAATCAACTAAGACACGAGGTTGGACCCTTTTGTAGCGGAAGTCTGCCCGGAACCGACCGGCCATCCAGCGGCTACAAATGATTGGCCCAATGTGAGAGGTCTTAGTCATAAATTAAAATACATGATTAAAGTAAAGACACGAGGTTAGGCCCTTTTGATGACAGAAGTCTGCCCGGAACCAACCGGCATATCCAGCAGTCATAAAAGACGGTCTAATGTGAGAGGTCTTTATGAGGTCATGATCTTAATTAATGAATTAAGAAACACTTAACCATATTAGCATGTAGTGGGACATGAGGGGTTAAGTGGGTGCCTTGGGGTGGCATGATGAGACTAGTGGGTTGCCTTGGGTGGCAATAGAAAAATACGATTAGAATACTTAACCAAAGTAGAACATGTAATTAAACATGATTAAAGGGTTAAGTAAGTGCCATGGGTGGCATGTGAGAATACGATTAGAATACTTAACCAAGGTGGAACATGTCATTAAACATGATTAAAGGGTTAAGTAAGTGCCATGGGTGGCATGTGAAAATCTAGTGGGTACCTTGTATGACAATTAGAATATGATTAAAGGACTTAACCAAAGTTTATAACATGTAAGGGGACATGGTTAAAGGGTTAAGTGGGATTCACTAGAAATAGCAAGCTTAGGTGGTAGCTTGTGAGGGCCCATTTCAACCAATATCCCAAACGTATCTTTGTGGGCTCGACTCTAGTCGAGTGACGGGACACGCATATTGGGCTTGACTATAAGAGGCCAAACCGGGTTAGCGGTGGCAACGCGGGACCAACGGGTTTCATATGCGTGTGTGGACCCGGGCTGGTTGGTAAGTCGTTGTTGCATCGTGTAGATATAAAGCCGTGCACTGTTGATATTATCTGGTAGCCACTTTAGGGGAATGATACACCCTAATCGTGGGACCAGCACGGGTATCTACGTAGGGGAGCCGATCGCTTGGGGAGTAGTGGGTACACCTATGTAGTCAGATAGGGGTACACGAAACTACTGAATTACTAAGTACACTTAGTGGGATCAACCTTTAAGTAAGAATAACTGGTGTGGTGCAATGTAGAAATTATCCTTGGGGGGGGGGGGTTAGATGCGTCTTTACGGTTGTCTTAGTTTATCCTAAGTCTACCAAGCTGCTTAGTGTAGCCATTCATCCCCATACGTCACCGTATATCAAGCTTATGTCTTCTCTGGTTACTTTAATGATTGTATTGTTAAAGTTATAGGACTCACTCAGACTTATGTCTGACCCCGTTGTTTTTATCTTTTTCCCAACCCTCAGGTTATCAGAGTGGGCCCAGTACGAGTGGGCTTTGATCAGGCTGCTTTATTCTCTTTTGGAGCTTGGACCATAGGTGTAGAGATCAGCTTACCCTTTTCTTTTATGGCTATCAGTTCATGTATTGGGATTATGTACTTTTGCTTATCAGGATGGATATTTTTGTACTTGACCCTTATTTGGTTTTGTGATGTAACCAAACATGTTTTACTTTCCGCTGCATTGAAATGATGTTTGAAATTTTCAAGTATTACTTATATCTGTCTTGTTGTAATTTTTCTGTTCTATATTCACTTAAAATACTCCACCGATGTTATGGCATTCCCTTAGAGAGTGACCATAGCGGGTGTGGGGTGTTACACGTGGTATCAGAGCAAAGGTTACCAGAACAGATAAAAGTTTTAGAAAATTATTTTTCCAAAAACATTTTTGGAAGAAATATTTTCAAAAACATGTCTTTAAAGAGAAAAGTTTTTGAAAGAAAAGCATAATCCCCGATAGCCATATCTTTATCTTTCGAATTCTCCGTTTTGAATCTTTCCTTTTTCGTCTCAGCATGGCTGAAGATCTTTATCTTCCGGACGGTGTAGCGGTACCAGTATGGTATAGGAGGTTGTTAGAGGCTAGGGCCGCCGCTGCAGGTCCAGCAAATGTTCCTCCTCCACCCGTTGCACTCGTTCCTCCTCGCGCGGATACCTTTGCTATGACTTGTAGGAAATTTAAGGCTATGGGAGGAAAACCTTTTGTGGGAGCTAGGGATTGGCTTAATGAGACGGAAGAATTGATGGAAATCTTGGAAGTAGATGAGGGAAAGAAAGTCAGGTTAGCCGCTTGGTTAATGGAAGGAGAGGCCTCGTTCTGGTGGGAGGTCACTAATGGAGAACGCCCGGTTGATTCTTGGATGGATTTCAGGCAAAGGTTTGAGGCAAAGTTTCTCTCAAAAGTGGAAGAAAATATGCACGTGGAAAGGTTCTTGAACTTAAAGCAAGGGAACTTGTCGGTGAAAGAATATGTTAACAAGTTTAATCAGTTAGAGAGATTCAACATGGACTTGGTAAACACACCGGAAGAGAAAGCTTTCAGGTTCGTTAAAGGCTTGAACGAACCGATGCACGGATTGGCTATGTCTCACATCACTATGGGGGCCACTTTCGAGAAGCTAGTTGACATGGCACTCATGCATGAGGAAGAGAAGGGTCCCAATGCTAATAAAGCACACGAGAAGAAAGGAGATCAGAAGAGACCTCAACAGCAACAGCAAAACAAGGGTGGGAAAGGCAACGGTGGCAAGGGAAAGAAGAGGTGCTTCAATTGTGGGACACTAGGCCACCTAAACAAAGATTGTCGCAAGAAGACTAAGGCTGGCTGCTTCCACTGTGGCGAAGCAGGGCATCTGATGAAAGACTGTCCAAAGAAGGAGCAAAGGACGGGGTCTACCTCAGGAGGACAGGTGCAAGCTCTTGTGGCACCAGGTCAGGCTAGGGGGCAAGTACAGGCTCTCGCGATTCGGGAAAGAGGTAGAACTATTTCTATTGAAAGTCTAGTTTTTTTTTTCTGATCGATCATCCTGTCCGTACTTTATTTGATTTTGACGCATTGAATTCATTTATCTCATCATTGTTAGTAGAGTCACTGCACTGAGACACCAGTTGGTAATTGATCCCTTAGTTGTTTCAAACCCAATTGGGGCTCCATGATGTGTTTGGGTTTGAGAGTTGCTATACTTAGCGTTGAGTTTAGATGTGATGCTTTTGGGCTTCACGGGCTATGGGTTAGTTTTGGGCATGGACTGGTTATCCAGTAATGGTGCCGTTCTTATTGCGGAGGGAGAGTTGTTAGGCTTATGACCCGCTAGGGTAACACTCTCGAGATCTCTTGTAATCCCATAGAATCTGTTATGCTAAGTTATCTAGAATCGCTTGACACGTCGGTCTAGAGTTTGCGATCTGTTAGAGCGGTCCGGGAATACCCGGATGTGTGTGTGAGGAGGTGAAGGGCTTACCTCCGAAGCGGGAGATTGACTCCTGAATATATCTGGTGGATAATGCTAAACCAGTATCTTGGCCAGTGTGCCACATGGCTCCTCGTGAGAGGAGGGAACTCCATAAGTAAGTAGGCGATTTGCTTGAGAAGGGGTTCATAAGACGAAGTATGTCGGAGTGGGGCGCTCCAGTAGTTTTTGTCATAAAGGCGGATGGGTCCCTCAGACTTTGTGTAGGCTAAAGAGAACTAAATAAACTCACAAAGAAGAATAGACACCCATTGCCGAGGATAGATGGTCTCTTTGACCAGTTGGCTGGCGCCTCAGTATTTTTGTAGTAGGACTTAGCCACGGGATTTCAGCAATTGAGAGTGGCTGAGGATGGGATAGAGAAGACTGCCTGTAGGACTCCGAATGGTTTTTTTTTATGAGTGGCTGGAGATGCCATTTGGTTTGACGAACGCCCCCGCATATGATGAGAAGGGTGTTCAGGGAGTACCTAAATAAGTTCGTGATGGTTTTTGTAAACGACATCTTGGTCTTTTCTAGGAGCGGAATAAGTTTTCGTATGTGCTCAATAGGATGAGCCAAGCCAGTTATGGGATAAACGGTGGTTTTGGAGCGAGACTGGCGAGGACATCCAGAGTTGGACAAGGGCTTAATTATTTAGCCGTTTTTTTTACTAGTATCATCTCACGTATGTCGTCTGAATTCGAAGGAGGTATCCCTTGGGTGTTTGTCTGATATTGGTTTAGGCCTTTGGGGCTTGCATTTGGGGGATGCCGAATTCGACTAGGGTGGTCTGCGTGAGAGACAGTTGTGATGATTTTGGATGATATCCTGGTGGAGAAGAGCATGCCCTACATCTTAGGGAAGTGTTGGAGACTCTTCGAGCGCATAGTCTTAGGACAGCAAAAGTGGATGGGATCCTTAGCATCCTATGAGTAAGGGTAACATGGTAGCGGACGCCTTAAGTAGAAAAGGTTGTCCTCGAGTTTGTGGTTCGTTGAACGACGGGGCTTAGAGTTTATTTCTATGTTTGACTTTAGACCTTCCGTTGACTTTGTACCCGGTTTGCTAGCCTCCTTGGAGGTTAGGCCTACTCTTTTGGGGCGGATTGGAGAAGCACAGAGGGACGACCCACAGTTGGTTGAGTTGGTAGAGAAGCTCATAAGGGGGGGGGGGGGGAGTCGTCCAGCCATTTGAGTAGGTACACCCTAGACGATAGGGGGTGCTTGCGTAGAGACGGTAGACTTTGTGTACCGCAAGACGAGGGTTTGAGGAAGGTTATTCTGGATGATGCACACCGTTCTAGGATGACCATTCATCCCGGTGGGGACAAGATGTACCAAGACATGAAGAGGGTTTTCTTCTGGGCCGGTATGAAGAAAGATGTGGCCGAGTATGTCGCTCGATGCTTGGTGTGCTAACAAGTGAAGGCGGAGCAAAAGAAACCAGGTGGGTTGCTTCACCCATTGGAAGTTCCGCAATGGAAATGGGATAGCGTCTCGATGGATTTTATTGACGGGTTACCCAGATCAAGAAAGGGTAATACGGGAATTTGGGTTATGGTAGATAGACTTACTAAGAGCACCCATCGTATACCCGTAAAGAGTAAGAGAACTGCTCCATGACTAGCTTCAGTTTACATTCGAGAGATTATTAGATTGCATGGGGTACCCTCTAGCATAGTGAGTGATCGAGATCCTATCTTCACTAGAGAGTTTTGGAAGAGTTTGCAAGAGGCGGTAGGGACTCAGCTGTGTTTAAGTACCGCATATCATCCTCAGACGGACGGCCAGACCGAGAGGGTGAATCATGTTTTAGAAGACCTTTTGAGGCTATGTATCTTGGATTTTGGAGGTACATGGGAGGAGCATCTTCCATTGGTGGAGTTGCCCGACAGACTTAGTGGTGTACATGATGTATTCCATGGGAGGAAGTGCCTACATGAGACTGCAGAGGTGGTAGGGCCGAGTTTGCTTAGAGAAGAGGAAGTAGAGCGTGATGCGACGATTCGGCGAGCTCCTACTTGCATCCTTGGGTCAGAGATTTGGAAGTTGAGAAACAGAGAGGTTCAACTAGTCAAAGTACAAAGGGGAGATGAAGAGAGTGACGCTACTTGGGAGACGGAAGCGAAGATGCGTTCGAGGTACCCTTTTTCTTTCGGAGGGTATGACCTTTTGCTTCTCCTTCATCGCATATCTTGTGCTTATCTTATCTTTAGTATGTCCTCTCGATAGTACCTTTGACCTTCAGATAGGATAGTCCTATGGTTGAAACATGTGTTTGAGACATGTTATGTATGATGGATGCAAGTGGATGCAAGTGTTTGCTAGTGGTTGCTCGTGGATGCATATACACACACTTTAGGCACTAGATCGGCTCAGTCACTTCATATTGCATATTGCATAAAATTGTGTGTAGGAAGCTATATCTATGGATGTATAATGATTGCGTTATCATATGGATGATGCATTTTGGTGAATTATTGTGCACTCATGTAGATATTGTATGTGTCGATAGGGTTCTCTCGCATACATAATGGATGCATGGCACTATCACGGTTTGCATATGTTCATACATTAGATAGGGAACATATACACACACTCTTTGCATATGCTCATACATCATTAGAAACTGTTTAAGGACAATGGATGCCCGTGTTTGATGGATTGAGTAGATGGTTGTTTGGATGGTAGGATATGCATTCTCCTTAGCTTGGAGATTTCGGGGACGAAATCCTTTAAGGAGGGGAGAATGTAACACCCCGAATTTTAGTTAATACTAGAATTCACTAATTATAGGATAAATAATCTCAGATGTGGGAATTGGGGGTAACGGGCTGCGTCATTGCGTTCGTCTCGGAAAAATACGCGAAATAGAGTCCGAGTTTTCGAAAATCGGAGTCCGTATGGCCCAGTTAAGGCCCAATGAAGTTTGCAGAAAAATTAAAGCTTAAAACAGATTTAGAAATTTAAATTAGGATTTCAAATTAGAACCAGCGGGGTAGGCGGGAAGCTTCCCGCCCTAACCATGTCGACAGGGGTGTCGACTTGCCTGTCGACTTGCCTGTCGACAGGGGCACAGCGTCCAGAGAGCCTGGGTGCACCAGGTTGGGTTTTAGGCTGGCTAGGAGGGCTGGGTTCTAGAGATTTCCTAGATCTAACGGACCTAATCTAATCTAGGGTTAATCTAAGGGCCTAAAACACAACCTAATCCTATAAATAAGACTCTAACCCTACCCTAATTCATTCATAATTAGATCTTGTAACTAAACTATGGCAAAATGAAACTTGATCATGGCCTCCACAAATCAATGAAGAGAGTTGCAAGCTAATCAACCTCCAAACCAACATCTTCTTCAACTAATTCCACTTCATAAGTTTGCTAATCTAGGTTTTGGTGAGTTTCTATCACTTTGATGATCAATTGCTAAATTAAGTAGATGAGATATGATGAGATCTATGGTTTTGCATGAGGATTAATGGATTTTCAAGTCATATGATATGATGTGAATATGCTAATCTATGTTTAATATTAATCCTATGTTTATGCATGTTGAATATGTGAGTTTATGCATGTTGAATATGTGAGTTTATGCATGTTGAACATGTGAGTTTATGCAAGTTGGATATATGGGTTTATGCAAGTTAAGTGGTGGGTTTATGCATAATAATTAATTGATTTTATGCATGCTAAGTAGGTGGTTTTATGCATGCTAAGTGTTTGGTATTATGCATAAATCATGACATGCAAGTTTACCCTTTTAAATGTGATGCATACATATGCAAGATGGCACCTTTATATGCTATGAATATATATATATGTGTATGCATGTTTACCCTCCTTTAAGATGCAAGTCATATATGCAAGCTCAACATGTTATACAAATTATGTGTATGCTTATATGCAAGCTCAACATGTTATACAAGTTATGTGTATGCTTATATGCAAGCTCAACATGTGATACAAGTTTATGTATATGATGTTATGTAAGTTATGTGCATGTTGTTATGCAAGTTCATATGCAAGTTATGTGTATGATGTTATGCAAGTATGTGCATGATGCTATGTAAGTTATGTGTATGTTGATATGCAAGTTATGTTTATAATATTATGCAAGTTATGTGTATGATGTTATGCAAGTTAACATGTAACATGTTGTGTAAGTTCACACCTTTAAGACACATGCAAGTTCACCTTCGTATAACCTATGAACACTTACGCAAGCTGCCTTTATACATGACATATGTATGTTCATGCAAGTTGGGTTATTTAGCAATGCTAGTTGGGTTAATATCATGATGTAAGTGGACACCTTTTTAACCCATGTTAATGCTAATGTATGCTAAGTGAAACCCATGTTAATTGTGAAAGAAACTTCTCTTGGAAATATGTCGTGTTAGCATAAGTACGTGGGGAAACGATGGGGGTTAATAGACATGTAAATGAAATGGTGTGAAATGGTTATGATTAAGCATACCATAAAATGATTAAGCATAATGGGAATTTACCTATTGAGTTAGGTCTACCCCATGGGAATTTACCTATTGAGTTAGGTCTACCCATGTTATGAAAAACTTGATATTAATTAGGGATAATTAATATGGGGGTGATTAATTAGGTGTAATTAATCAACTAAGACACGAGGTTGGACCCTTTTGTAGCGGAAGTCTGCCCGGAACCGACCGGCCATCCAGCGGCTACAAATGATTGGCCCAATGTGAGAGGTCTTAGTCATAAATTAAAATACATGATTAAAGTAAAGACACGAGGTTAGGCCCTTTTGATGACAGAAGTCTGCCCGGAACCAACCGGCATATCCAGCAGTCATAAAAGACGGTCTAATGTGAGAGGTCTTTATGAGGTCATGATCTTAATTAATGAATTAAGAAACACTTAACCATATTAGCATGTAGTGGGACATGAGGGGTTAAGTGGGTGCCTTGGGGTGGCATGATGAGACTAGTGGGTTGCCTTGGGTGGCAATAGAAAAATACGATTAGAATACTTAACCAAAGTAGAACATGTAATTAAACATGATTAAAGGGTTAAGTAAGTGCCATGGGTGGCATGTGAGAATACGATTAGAATACTTAACCAAGGTGGAACATGTCATTAAACATGATTAAAGGGTTAAGTAAGTGCCATGGGTGGCATGTGAAAATCTAGTGGGTACCTTGTATGACAATTTGAATACGATTAAAGGACTTAACCAAAGTTTATAACATGTAAGGGGACATGGTTAAAGGGTTAAGTGGGATTCACTAGAAATAGCAAGCTTAGGTGGTAGCTTGTGAGGGCCCATTTCAACCAATATCCCAAACGTATCTTTGTGGGCTCGACTCTAGTCGAGTGACGGGACACGCATATTGGGCTTGACTATAAGAGGCCAAACCGGGTTAGCGGTGGCAACGCGGGACCAACGGGTTTCATATGCGTGTGTGGACCCGGGCTGGTTGGTAAGTCGTTGTTGCATCGTGTAGATATAAAGCCGTACACTGTTGATATTATCTGGTAGCCACTTTAGGGGAATGATACACCCCAATCGTGGGACCAGCACGGGTATCTACGTAGGGGAGCCGATCGCTTGGGGAGTAGTGGGTACACCTATGTAGTCAGATAGGGGTACACGAAACTACTGAATTACTAAGTACACTTAGTGGGATCAACCTTTAAGTAAGAATAACTGGTGTGGTGCAGTGTAGAAATTATCCTTGGGGGGGGGGGGGGGTAGATGCGTCTTTACGGTTGTCTTAGTTTATCCTAAGTCTACCAAGCTGCTTAGTGTAGCCATTCATCCCCAGACGTCACCGTATATCAAGCTTATGTCTTCTCTGGTTACTTTAATGATTGTATTGTTAAAGTTATAGGACTCACTCAGACTTATGTCTGACCCCGTTGTTTTTATCTTTTTCCCAACCCTCAGGTTATCAGAGTGGGCCCAGTACGAGTGGGCTTTGATCAGGCTGCTTTATTCTCTTTTGGAGCTTGGACCATAGGTGTAGAGATCAGCTTACCCTTTTCTTTTATGGCTATCAGTTCATGTATTGGGATTATGTACTTTTGTTTATCAGGATGGATATTTTTGTACTTGACCCTTATTTGGTTTTGTGATGTAACCAAACATGTTTTACTTTCCGCTGCATTGAAATGATGTTTGAAATTTTCAAGTATTACTTATATCTGTCTTGTTGTAATTTTTCTGTTCTATATTCACTTAAAATACTCCACCGATGTTATGGCATTCCCTTAGAGAGTGACCATAGCGGGTGTGGGGTGTTACATCTTAATAGATAGAAATAAAAATCCAAGTAAGAATTTTTTTTATCTAAATGAATATTATTCTTGTTGTTTATTTATAGAAGTCAAAGAGTTGGGATGAAGAGTAGCAATTATTTAATAGTAGTTGTTTCTATTCATGATTATCTCTTTAGACTATTACAAATCTTGATTGTGTTTATTTGGAAATTATAAAGTTTTCGATTGACTTAGTAAAAGAGATCAGTCTACTAAATACGAAAAATAAAGTTTGTGCCGTATTTTTCAATTTGAAAATAAATCTGCCAAAAATAGCACAATGGCTCAGTCGATTGTTGATATTCACAATCAATTACCTGATTGGGAAAATAATAAGTTGATTGAATAATGCAAAACTAATTTTTAAATATATTTCTGAAAAATAGATGCACTTGATACACTTTGACGCTTACTTATATGCATATGCAAATGTATACATGTAAAATGGTCTATGAAGGAGATTGTATGTAACACCCTACACTTTTCTGAGCCCAAATTTCGACAAAAATCGAAATTCAAACATATCCAAGCACGGAGCGTGTAAATCTAGTACCTGCAAATAAATTAGCATGAGCATAATCAAAGTACGACAAAATAACTCACAACGAAACAAAATAGGATGGACTAGTATTAACTCAAGTAACTACCATTTTAAAAGTAAGTCACCATGTCAATACCGAGCATAAGAGAGAATGAGAACTGAAAGCCAAATTTAGACACCTATGAGATCTCGACCTTCTCTAGGAAACCTGGGAGGTTGTAACGAGGAGAGGGCCAGAACAACAAGTTATGGTGAACACGACAGTTTACAATACATAGATGTATCCTGTTCGGTTCAACCCAAGATATATGTCTACCAAGGCTAGTAATTCTAACCTAACTTTGTAAACATTTACGCACGACTCTAATTACCGTACCCAAGGTAGTATTCTCAATAATATCGATACCGAGATAGAACGTTTATGCTTACATTTGTGAAGCCTTTATACCATCATTTAACTAATTATTAAACCGAGAAGTGAACTCCTAATTATGGAGTTTAGTCACTTATATGTGTATACTTAGCCACTTAACGCTTCACTATCAAATGATAGATAAGGGTGGATCATCTCGATCACTTAAAACCTTAGGCGGACCTGTTGGTCATTTAATACCTCTCGATGATTTACTTAACATTATTATAACTAGAGGACACTAGCTATAGGGTCCTACTAATTAAGGCTTCTATCATTCACGCATATAAACCCATGCCTCGCATAAGGTGAGAGATGGTATCTCATCACTTAAAATCGATAGGACTAGGTAGACGACACTCGCCATTTATCACCTTCCTATGGTGGAATCACATTGTTACCATCTAGCCGACCTTATTGGATAATCTCCTAGACGCTTAATACTTCCCATAGGATAGGTAGCCCTATGGAATGACCATACTAGGCATATTTAAATCCAGGTTTAGGTAGGATTCACACACCATTTTTGACCCCTAGTTGGAAGACCTAATCCCAGGTGGACTCCTCGACCCAAAGTCACTTAAGACCCAAGGATGTGGTCTATTCGCGTGGATTATCAAGTTTGTACCTAATTAGCCTTTAATGTTTCTATTTATTGGAGGTGGTCTACACGATTGCTTAATACCTTTTTATAGGTGGATCTGGCCACTAAAGACCTTAATCCCAAAGCAGGCTATGTTATTGAGTTATTCCCGTTCAGTTTCTCTTTAAGGAAATACCATACGTATACAAACTAACTATCGTCATGGGTTCCTATGGTTAATGATATCTCACATCAGTTGGACATATATTCAACAATCAATACTCGTTAATCCCTTTTTTATTTCTCTTGTTTATGTTTCATAGGGTTATTGTCATTTATGACCATAACAGTCATATTTTTCCTAAGGCATTAATTATCCTTAATTATCAATCCCGAAATATATATATTTGTTGTACCCCAACAGACACTGCTAGTTTATTAATTTATTATATGTTGTATACATGTATAAACATATACATATATATACATAATTATGCACCAGATCCCTCATATTAAGCCGACCACTTGTCGGGCGGTTCCGGGCAGATTTCTACCACAAGTTAAGCTTAACCTTGTGTCTTAGTGTGGTTATAATTTAACTTCCTAATTGGGGTTTACAACATTAATACTAGCCAATTTAGAAATTGTAATCATTAGGCTTAACTACCTAATTAAATTTGTTTTCCCTAAATCAATTACGATTACAATAGTTATTTATTTATTTTTGGCCTTATTTATAGCAATCAATTGAACTAATTGCTAGAACGGTCACCATAGCTATTTTCATTTGATATGGAATACATTTACATGTGTAATTCCATAAAAATGAAAATCATTCAAACATTTATTATAAGATATATTTCGCTGTTTACATAGATTTGGATGGATAATGTGTATATGTATATATTTATATTTTCGCGCAGTTAATGTAGTTAATTTTCTTTTAATATTGTTAAGTTTAATATTTTGGTTCAGCTAATACCAAAACATTCATTTTTGCATTCAACTTTGAAATAAGGTTCTAAATCTTACAAAAAGACTATCAACTATAATTATTGTAAATTATGCCCGAATATTGGAATAAACACATTTTAAATGATAAGAAATATATATTATGTATATTTTGGAATAGCTTATGTAAACTATGTACAAATATATATATATATATATATACATACATGAATTTACACAACTTTTCCCTTTTTCAATATTTGATATATTTCTTATTGGTTTCAAATAATGTCTTTTATTTAAAAAGAGCAAAAAGACATATTTACAATAACTAAGTTAAAACCCCAACAAAATGAGTACAAATAGGTTTATATCGTTTTGATCAAAATTACATGAATCACTATTTAACACCGAAACTACAGGTCTGGAATAAAACTACATCTTAACAGTGTTTTGAGAGATTGATTTCCATATCTACGATGTTTACAATAGCCACAATATATTTTAACTACAGGCAATAATATAATCAACCATGTAACCTTCAAATTATAATATCGTTCAAATCACAAATTATACTTTCATATTTTGACAATATTCATGAATGGATCTGATAGGCATCATTTCATATTTTACAATATTATAAACAAATCTGATAAATGTTAGGCATAGATTTTAAGATCTAATACAAATGAGATAAAAGGTTATTGTAACTTATTATATAAATTTCCCACTCACCTGAAAGCATCCAAATTTGAAATCTGAATAATCTTTTAGGCCTACAATTCCCAAATTCTTACATATCTACAGTTATTCTGAAAAGGGGATACTTTCAGATTTGTATATTTGCAAAAAAAGGAAAAGAGGGGATAATCAGATGCATAAGAGCTTAGACGTTAATTCATACCCTTTTCCGCTTAAATCTGATTATCCCTTTGAAATCCATATGGTTATGTTTGATTGCTTGTATATGAATCTATTTTTTGATATAGAATTTATTTGAAGAGAACGGGAAATGGTAGAGCTTCGCCGCTGCCTACAAATTTGTGTGGAAAAGAATAAGGTCTTACCTCTTTATTTATTGGAGTTAGATTGGCCATGAACCGTTAGATTTGATTAAATAAACATTCGTCCATTTATATAATAATATATATAAAACTAAACTCTTTTAACCTAGTCGTCACTAGGCTGTCCAGGCTCAAAGCAGTCGACCTCTCCTGTGACAACAAGGAATTTCGCTCGATCCGAATCAGTCGCTAAACCGACCAAGACCGTTCGAAACCCCTGATTGTTTCGAGAACACGACAAAATAGAACACAAACAGAAGAACATTTCATTGTATACTACAACAATTCATCAGAATACAAGAATATACAGAGTATTAACAAATAAAATACATTCGATAAATATCAGAGATTACAATACATTACATAGCAGCGGAAAATAATACAAAATACAACTGAATGAGAAATACAGATACAAAGCATTCCGAATATCCTTCCAGCTGTAAACTAGGTTCCTGTGAATATCGATCTGCAAAACCAAAACTACTAGCTGCCCGTGTCGAAAATAAGGGCACCCAGAGTTTAGGTTAAAACAATAAACTCCAGGTCAGACATGTAACTGGTTGAGAACTAAAACAGTTATTAATCTTTATTTTAAAGTTAGGTAAATCAAGAGACCACACCGTATAACACGGAACGGGTTTCCTCCCAAGAATACCAGTGCATAAAACAACAACGCAATATTAAATAAAGAAAAATGAAGCTATTATAAGACCCAGGTCCCATCACACAATGCAACACAAGCCGGAGGATAGGGTTTTTACCTTATAATAGCCAAGAATGCTTGGTACGTGATATTTCATGTTTTATTATTACTATAAGTGTATAGTGTCAAAACAATTTCAAATCATAAGTATCAATCATAGACGGCATAAGCGCCCCATCCCACTATGTCGCCATACTAGGCTCTACAAATAAAACTGAAATACACGTATTGGAAGTTGGATTTCCATCTATGAACCGAGGCAAAAGATAGTCCTCTACCGAATTCGAGACAATCTAGCCCATGTATCAGGTCAGAGCTCGAGTGACCTTGGAGCGACAGGGCCGATCCACCGATGTGGATTAAAATTCCTGAACACTGCGTTTCCCCGCCCTTTGGGGCGCAAATGAGTCCACCGACTCCATCGGTTCGAGAACGATCGATGTATCCGAGGTGCCTCGCAACAGCAACAACCACACAGGTGAAAAGTATATAAATGTCAGCCAGTTTAAGCACTGACACCACCTAGCTAGAAGAAAACGCATGTCCTCCCTGAAGTCTTCGTCCTGTTTTTGGTTCATACCGGGGTGTGAGGCTCGCAAATTAACGTTACAAAAAGCTACGCCACAAAGGTCGTGCTTGATCATCAACCACAAGACTCTGCTTTTCAACAGAAGCCTTGATCATTTGCATCTTAGCATGCCACACAGGCAATTCACGCTATGCAACCGATATCAATCACACAGAATGAAATCCGATGTCAGACACATAGTCCATACAAGTTCGTTCTGGGTCCGAACGAATCCGGAGGCACCACGTACCTCGCATATCCATCGATCTCCAAATACGCCTGGACGACCACCAACTATTTCCCTCCTCTTGGGTGTACAGCCCAATCAGGATCATCAGTAATTATCCAAACGATGTGAAGACCTCCGGTCTTCGACCACCGTCTTCGTCTTCAACTTCTCGTCGTATCAGTTATTCAGAATGGGATAAACCTGGTCTTTCTGAATGACTCACGTATATAGTAAACAAGTGTTACACAAACATAACATACGCCTCATTCCACTTCAGAATATTCTTATTCTTTAGGAAAGGTTCCCATTAATTTTATCAAAGATATTTTTTTTAAATTTATTCTTTAATCTTCTTTTGAATATCAATTCAAACTAGTCGGGATTAGCGAACCACACCAAAGTAATTATTTATTTTATTTCCCAATCCCAACCTATTTATCCCATGGAGCAAAACTGGTAATACCCCATATCTAACACCACTGTGTTATCGGTAAATTCAATTACCATTTCACGTTCAAATCTAATTAAAGATTTAACTATCGTCTGGAGAAAAACTGGTGGTACTCCATTCTCGATCATTTCTTGAATTTGATAATTTTAATTATCAATTTCACTTTTCAATCTACTTAAAGATTCATTAAAACTCCACTTAGTTTTAATCTTTAACTGGGTTAAAGAACCAATGTCATTTAAAACACGGTTCACGATAAACCCATAATCACATTCTATTTCATCAGCCCTTAACCGTAGATTAGCAAGCGAACAATTCCCTAAGTAATAACCCCGAAGGCCGAAACCAACATCAGATCAATACCCAAGAAACCATTCAACTTAACTAATCTTTAGTTAATTTCTGATTTTCTTAACTCCATTGGGTCTAAGAACAGTATTATTAAAGATACCGTTCACGACAAACCAAAATCACATTCCATTAATTGTCGGGTTAAAGAACAAATGTTATTTAAAACACTGTTCACGATAAACCCAAAAATCAATTCCAATTCAATTCCAATTAAATATCATTTAATTGGTACACATCATTAAATCTAAATAAAAAGATTTAATCTTTTTCTCAACTGGGTTTAAGAACGGTGTTAATGAAGACACCATTCACGACAAACCTAAATCCCATTTGATATTAAATACTAGGCTCTGAACAGAAAATATATCGGCTTATATTCAATATCAAATTCCACGACCAACAAATATCGTATTGGAAATAACGATATATATATCTTTCAAATTTCCATAACAATATCTATATAATCACAAAATCCCACATCGAAATATTCCGAAAACAATTTCGATTCAAATCCATTTCCAATCTATACATCGGAAATTCTGGTTATTTTCAAAACCATTTCAAATCCAATTTATTTGTTTTTCAAAATAATTGAATTTTAATTCTAGTTCAAAACTAGTTCATTTCGATAAAAATCTATTTTTATCTTTTCAAATATGGGGTTTTTCATCCCAATTCTTTCCAAATCATTTCTTATGATTTTACTTTAATTATTAATATTTTTAATAATTTTATCAAGGCCCGTACAGTCGATTTCCATCAACGGTCATCGAACTGCACTTACAGCGACCTTTTCCAAATTTGATTTGGATAGAATTCCAAATCCAACCGTTAGATTTCTAATTTCTAATATTCGTTAGAAAGCTCTTTTCGATACGAACCCAACGGTTCTGGTTTGAGGAGAATCCGACGGTCGGATCTCCCGTAATGTCCGTTCGAAGTCAATGGTCGAAATTCACGAACTACCGCAGCGCGGCGCGTTCTATTCAGGCCATTATATAATATATATAATATATATAATATATATTTCGTCGATTTCCTTTTAAAACGTATTTTATAAAACATTTCAAATTCGGTTTCAAAATGATTTCAACTTCATATTCAATTTCAAATCAAAATTGAATATTCCACTATAAATTCGTTTTAAATTCATTTCAAATCGATTTCAATTCAAATCGATTTCAATTTAATTTCAATTCGTTTTAAATTCAATTTAAAACGATTTCCATTCTGTTTCAATTTAATTCGAATTTCAATTCAATTCTATTTAATTCGAATTTCAATTCAATTCTATTTAATTCGAATTTCAATTCAATTCCATTTAATTCCGATTCGAATTCAATTCTATATAATTTCAATTCGAATTCAATTCTATTTAATTTCAATTCGAATTCAATTCATTTCAAAATATCAGATTTTGAATTCACTTTTGATATTCATTGTAAAATGAATAAAATCGACAAAATTCCCGTTCGTGTTAAAATGGCGTTTAACTACTTAACACGGCTTCACATTTCAATATTCACTAAATATTATCTTAAAATATTTATTAATTCTGAACTGGAATCAGACACAGTCAATTACCATATAATTTCAGTTATATGGATTTCATCCAATACATATATACAACAATGACGATAAACAATCAACCATCATCCAAAGTGCGTTTTACACTGTATAAGCATCAAATATAAATATTCAATGCTTGTAACAGTCTGTCAATCAATCGATCGACATACGGCTAATTATTGGGATTAGTGTATGTCAAATTTCATCCAAATACCCGTGTGGGGTTTCAATCAATCAAACACATATTTTATCTGTGCAGTTGGGCGATGTGTAAAATTTATCATCCCAATCAATCAGTCAAATCAGTGTATATAAACAAATCGTCCGATTTGTTTATAAATATTTATTTTATATACACGTTAAAAATTATATTTTTAACTATAAAATATTTTCTATATAAATATTTTATTTCATTCCACAACACACATCAAATTTTCATAACAACATACAATCAAACAAACAAGCCGTCCATGGTCTGTGGACGACGGGTGTCAGGTGCTACTAAACACCGTCTGCATCCTAGTATATATATTTCAAACTAGAAATAAAGAAAATTAAAGGTGAGAAGTTCTCACAGAGGGTTCCACTCCGCCGTGCTTTGCTGTTGAACTGATGAACCGTCTGGATCGGTTGAAATGCCAATGCAGCTCTTTTTACGTTGTTCAAATAAAAATTGTATTTTTATCACTTCATCTCAATAAATAAAAATCGTATTTTTATTTCTGCTTCATATATATTTACAACGCATATTTTTATTTTTCTTCTTCTTATATAAAGATCGGATTTTTATATCATTACTATAAAAATCATATTTTTACTTCAGTATATATATAATAAAAATCATATTTTTATTTCGCTATTATATAGATAAAAATTCTATTTTTACAACGGTATTCATATAATAAAGATTATATTTTTATATCGCCACCTATATAAAAATCACATCTTTGCTCTTTCTACAAAATAAAGATCAAATCTTTAACACTTCTATAATGTAAAAAATATATTTTTATCCTTTCTATATCATAAAATTTTTACCTTTTCAAATATAAAGTCTTCGCCCTTTCAAAATCAAAGCTTTCGCCTTTCTAAATTTTCTTCTAACAAAAATCCTATCTTTCTATCCCACAAAGATCTACTTCTTATTCACTATGAAAATCAGATTTTTTTTCTTCCAAATAAAAACAATCTCTATCATATTAAAAATTAAGTTTTTATATTGTTAAAAACCATTTCTTTTATATTAAAAATCATTCCTTTTATATTAAAAATATGACAACTTCCATATCAAAAACCCTATTTTCTTATACCTTATCATTTTCTATAAAAATAACCACTTTATATAAACCAAATCTTTCTTTGAATAAGGATCAAAATAAATAAATTTCAGTTTTAAACTAAACAGGAAAAATCAGTTTTTAAAATTAACAAAAATCCGTTTTCAATATAAACAAAATCAGTTTTTAATTTAAAACAAAAATCAGTTTTTAATTTAAATTAAAAGCAAAAAAATCTTACTGTCTTTGAAGGAGGGAGGCCGGAGGAGTCACGGTCGGAGCCTGGTGGGGGCGTGGGTCTGGTGGCGGAGCTCAGGGCGCGGGCATGGCTCGGAGCTAAAATGGGGGGGGGGGGGGGCTCTGGTGGTCTCGTGTGTCGAGTAGAAGGGGGGAGGGTCGATGCGGGAAGGGGAAGAGGGACTGAGGGAGGGGGAGAGTTCAGCGGAGGGGGAGCGACGATGAGGGGGGCTTCGCTAGCGGCGCCCCTATCGAGGCGGCGACGAGTAATTCGGGGGGGGGGGGGAGCGGCGGATCGCGATCCCCCTTCTCTCTCCTTTTTTTATTTTATTTTAATTTTTTAAAATGAACAGGGGGCCTGAGAGGTAATAGGGGGTAGGGGAGAGAGAGTTTTATATTTTTTTATTATTTTATTTCAAAAAGGTTTACTTTTTATTTCGACCTCGAAACGAGGCCCATCGCCTGTCGTCCATAGCTAATTACCCCCATTCCGAACACAATGGAATATGTATCGTAGGCTGATTCGATCGTTTCGATCAGTTTTCGTCGAATTTAAAATATAACTCTATATATTCAATTTTAAACGTACATTTCAATTTACCGGGGTCACATACTAACTCGAAAAATTCCAGAAAAATATTTCCTGGCTTCGTATTGACGATACGGTCCTAACAAAACTAGTTTCTTCAGATTCTGAGACCGTTTGAAAAATGGCCATTTTCCAGTCGATTAAAATCAACCAAAACTGGTCAAACGCGTTTTCCTTTGCCACGCTCACATATTGATTCGAAAAATTATGAAAATTGGAATCTAGAAATAACTTGACATCACAAATCCAACAAAAGTGGTTTCGTCGAAATCCGAGGTCGTTTGTAAAATGGCTATTTTTAAGGGCCAAAATTCCATAGCGACTATTCTGAATTTTCATTTGGCCATATCTTTTGATTCCCACTATGAAATTTTGTTTTTTCGGATTTGTTGGAAAGATATTCTAAATTAGATTCTATTATTTTTGGTTTCGCTAAATTCCGGTTTATTTTGAATCCTGTACATTCATTTGAAGTTTGAATTCGAATTATCGAACTACCACGCCATTTTCAATTCCTTTTATAATTTAAAATAATTATTTATATTCTAACGACGATCTGTATAAATATATACGTTCGAATTCTATTCAAAATAATTTTTTCATCGATATTATTTAAAATAATCTATTTTAGATATTAAAAATTCATTAAAATTGCAAAAATAAAATTTTTAAACTGGCCCAGATTTTCGGGTTGATACATCTCCTACCAGGATGTCGACCGTCCTTCGGCCGATTTACCCATTAAAGGCGGGTTACAAAAAGAAATACATATTATATTTATTATGTTTTATTATTTCCATCGACTTTTCGCATTTCGTCCGTAACTTTTTCATATGGACTCCGTTCGCGAAACTGAAAACATGAAAGTTGATCAGAATTCCAAGACGAACGCAACAGTTAAAGTTTCATTGTTAAATTCCATTATTTGCAAAAATCCTTATTTTGGAATCTAATTAAATAACTAATCTATTTATTGTTAAAATTTCGGGTTGTTACGTTGTACATGTAATTTATAAGACCATACACATGCTCACATTATTTGCAATCCATGGTCCTCGAAACACTTGAATGTAAACCATCTAGCTTTGTTCATTCCTTTTTGCTTGTAGCTTAATATCCTGCATATCTAAAATACAACAGAGATAGGTATATTGATAAATCTTCATTAAAACACAAATGTAACGACCTAGATTTTTAACCATTAAGTTGAGTATTTGAAATCTGTTTTAATTATTTATTTGGAAATATAAAAAGATTTTTATTTATCTATTTAACAAAGTTTAAACGTATAATTTATACAATTATAAACGAGCTCGTAACGTCGCGGTAGCTCGTAATATTACATTTTGAATTCAATTGAATATACAGAATCCAATATGAGTTGGAATTCCTTAAAATAAGAATTGTACAAATCTATTAGATTTTAATTTTCTAATAAAAGAGAAAAATCTAGATTTTATATTGTAGATTTTGAGTTTTGTCCAAGTCAAGTTTTCAAATAGTTGCTATGGACTAATTTATAAATCCAAAAGATTTATTTAATAAATAAAAAGGATTTTTGATAAATTGAATATCGTTTTAATATGGAATTTAATCAAGATGATTTTTGAATGGTTATATATGCTATTGGAATGTAATGGAAGGTAATAGAGTTTTAAAATTTAGTTTAATGTTAATTTAGCGAAAATGATAATTTTATAGTAATTTAATGTAGTTAAAAATATTCAATTCTGAAGCAGTCACGGATTTCAACGAAATCAGTTTCATTGGATCCGTAATGTTTAGTTATTGTATGAAAGTAAATTCCTTGGCGGTCTAATATCGTATGTGACTTCGGTATCCACAAACACGCAGTTATTTTGCGTAATGATCAATTGAATAAATATAATTTAATTAGAAGGAACTCGCGTATAACTTGAGCTAACGATCGAATTAAGATGCGGGCCCTATTCCATTGAATTCGTATTAACGTTTAGAGTCAGTATATGTATAGTTTGTTATTTTTGGAGACTCGGTAATTTGGTGTCCAAAATAGTGTTGTTTTGAGTATAAAATATCACTCCGAGAGAACAGTCTCAGAATACGACGAAACTTGTGCCATTGCATCCATATTAGTAAGTTTTTATAGGTTTTCGATTTTCATATCGATTGAACATACCGTTTGATCATGCCGATAGTAAACGCCTAGACTTTTATTTAATCGTCTTATCGATTTAATATGGAACTTAAGAACAACCAATTTTCAAACGACTTTGGATTTCAACGAAACTAATTTTATTGAATCAATAATTATTAATTATTGTAAGATTTCAAGTTTTAAGTCAACTGGATTTATTTTGTGATCATGCGCAATTTAAACGCGTATCGATTCATGTTGTGAATTTAAAAAAGTATTTTCACAAACGATATCGAATTTTGACGAAACCAGTTCCATTGTGTCCGTAATATTTAAATATGCTAGGATTTCAATTTTGATTTCAATCAGAGGTCGTATGGGGGTACTTTTTGCATGTTACGTTGGCCATAAGTTTCATTAATATTAAAAAATTAATATTCTCATTTTATAAACACTCATCAGCCTTTCCTTCCTCATTACGCCCCAAAATTTCATTCGCGAATGACTCAAAACATTCGATTTCTTCCACTGATGTCTTCCAATCCACGTTTCTAATCCACAATCCTCCAATAGAAAAATTGTAGATCTCATCAAGATCTTTTGACATAACGACTATGATCATATATAATTCATCGTGGTGGCCGGAATTGGGTTGTGTAGCTCTGGCGATCGTGGATGGTTTGTAGGTTAATGGTGGACCTAAGAGGCTCGGGACTGGGGTCGATGGGGGAGCTGGATGAGATGCACGAAGCAGATGTGGTTGATCGGGGTTCGGTCGACCCTAGGCGGCGCGACGATCTGAAGTTAGAGGCGGCTTCGTGGTGTTTGGTGCAAAACGAATGTGAGATGATAACGAAGGGTACCAGCCTGTGTGTCTAACTAATAGTAATTAGTATAAACAAAAGGCGTTGGGACCGCATCAACGAGCACTACTTCGGAAACTATTTTGGATAAAGCTGGAAGTCGCTGGAATTTTTAGTTAAATTAAACACCCATTTAATTTAACTAAAACAATATCGCTTTAGCGACAAATGAAACCAACGTGAGTTTACTCACTCAGTTTGTCCCACTTTTATTTTATATAAGTTGGGTTTAATATTTTTGTGCTATGGTTATTTATTGTTGGATGATTAATGAATATGTATTTATATACAGTTACTGAACTGATTAAATTAAACGTTCGTTTAATTTAACTGAAATCAATCGTTATTTTTAACGATTGTAATCAATTAAGGTAACTTACCTTGTTGGCCACGTTTATAATAACATAAACATATAAAATGAATAGTTGGGTGCTTGGATTACTGTTATTGGTTGATTGTTGAAATTATTAGTGAACTGTTTATTTTCGTCTATCAAGATGGACAATGATAAATAATAACTATATTGTCGTATTGGATGGATGATTTTATTTGAGGTAATCTGTTTGGATGCAGAGAAAAACAGGTTGGAGGGATCCAACTGGATTCCCCACCAATAGTTATTAAATTCCATATATTATGATCTATGTTGAAACATTGAATTATGGTGTAGGAAAAGACAGGTTGGAGGGATCCAATAGGATTCCTTACTTATATTGATTATGTTTATCATATATGTTAGATATGTTTGATTGGATGAAATAAACCCTTATTTCGCAGTTTGGTATTTAAGCAGTAGTTTGGCCCTTTAATACCGACGATAAAAAAAGAAATTGTCGAATCAATTTTAAATCGAATCTGAAATGTTTTCAATTATCTACCTTTTTGGAGACATTGACTACCGTCAGGCGAATTAATAAAGTATACGTTATGCAATTTATTTTTATAACTGAATCGAAGTTTCAAGTTTATTTTATATAAGTTATTTAAAATAGAAGTTTATAAAAATATTTCTGTATTTATAATCATGTTTTACAAAAGAAAATAGTGAACGATTTATATAACGAGTTCTTTTGTCTTTGATAAGTCTCTATGAGCAGAAAGTTAGAATTTAACCTACAGGTTAATAATTTGGAATAATTGTTTTTATGAAATAATTAAGCGACGTATTAAATCAATTAAGTTATTAATTAATTTAAGAGGGAAGATTAATAGAAATCAATTATAAAGTTAACAGATGTTTGCAACTTGACTGAGTCAATTGTTTTAATTGGAATTGGATATTAGATTAATTTGTTTACAATTAATCTGATAAAAATAATGTTTACGAACTATTGTTAAGATTTACGAGTGTTCTTAAAAGTTAATTAATCTTTACTTAATTGTGTTCAAAGACGATTATCGAACTATTTATTATTAATAAAGTTAATTATTATTTAATAACATTTTAAAAATGATTCATTATTCTATGTTTAGTTAATGATGAAGTAAACCACTTCTACTTCAAGTTCAATGATAAAGTTAATTATTATTTTAATTAATAATAAATAAAACAATTTACTTTTTAAATGAATTCATTTAAGAAGTAATCAGGAGTAATGAGATTCTTAATTGAATCGAGTAAAGAGATTTTATAATAAAATCCAAGTTTTATAAACTAGGTTTATAAAAAGGGGAGTTAAATAAAATGGAATGATTTCAAATGAACATTTACTTAATAATTAGATTAAACAGCGACGATTGTAACCGAAAGGAGGATTTCAAAATATAAAGGGAGGATGGTAAATGGGCTTTTGAAATTAAAACAAGTTAAGCTATAAAAGGATTGTAAATAAGAATGGTATAACAAATCCAAGTTTATAAACGAAAGTTTATAAAAGCGATTTGTATGCTAATGCAAAGATTTTAATTAAGATTTTATGTAATTAAGTAAAATGAATGGAACTGAAATGAGAATTTCAAAAGAAGTGAATTGATGTATAAAGAACCTGGTAAATGGATTATTGTACAAATCCAATTTGAAAATGAAGTAAAGATATTTAAAATCCAAAAAGCTTGTGTTTGGAAAGTTTTATTTAATAATAAATTAAGTAAAAGTGACTATAACTGGAAGGAGGTTTCCAAGTGCAAGAAATGGTTTATAAAACCATATTTTAAATGAAATAAGATTTGTTTTAATATTACAATTAATATCGATTTTAGAGTTACAAACTCGTATCTATCTCAAGATAAGAACGTTGTCGATCAAGGTTTGAGAGATAAATAGAATACCCCAACTTGAACGACTTCACTATTACCCGGAGGTGGTATTAGTTTGTAGTGGTAGACGATGTTGAAAAATAGTATGATTTTCTTTTCCAAAAGTATAAATGGGAAAATCATATACAAGTTGAATCATATTAAAAAGGGGTTATAAAAATTGGATTTTCTATAATGAAATAGATTGATAAATAAGAGTTAAATTTTGTTTGAATTGGGGTAAGAGAATAAGCCAAGGTAAAAATTTATTGAATATAAATGAACATCCTAAGAAAGGGTAATGATATTGGAGGCGAAATTCATAACCTTGTTTTATGAAAGTTAAGTTGAATCGATTTGGTTAATAACCATATATTTATATAAAAGGAACTTTGTTCCCAATTTTAGACATTGAATAATGGTTTTAGCAAAGATTTTTCAATATTAAAGAGAAATTTGGATATGGCTATGAGATATTTCCTAAGTATTGGAAATGAAGTGGTTTTGAGAATACTCTTATATTTAATAATAAGTGAAATGTTGCTTTCCAAATACCGGAATATTTAATTAACCATCCGTTAATTGGTTTTAGTAGAAGAGGGTCAAGTAATGCTATACACCGAACCGGTGAATTCATTTTTATTTTTCTTGGTTGAATGACTGTTTATTTGATAGTTAAATAACTGACTATCAAATCTGGCCTATTATCGATTGTTGTTACAAAAAGACCGAGATCAAATTTATATTTGAAAACCATTCCGACCAAGATATGGCCATACCCGTACCGTCATTAACAATCTTCCGCAAGATATAGCCTTACCCGTACCGTCATTAACAATCTTCCGCAAGGGGATAGCATGGAATATAAGGAAGTTAGCACCTCTAGAAAAACGCATTAGGTGTTGAATAAGGTTAGGAGTAAGAGAAGCCTAACTCGATTCAAGAGCAAGTACTTCAAGACATAAAAGCAACGTGTAAGTGCTTGGTAAGAGTTGAATGGGCGCAATCTTCAAGTCACGTAGAAGCCGAAACATGAAGGATGGAAAAGAAAAGAAACCTTCATGCCATATACATGCAACTAAGTAAGCGAAATATCCTTCAGGAGGATTCATAATGTCATCACAATAAGCAGCAGGGATAGCCTCCACATTATCAATTCCAAAGCTGGCAAGAATGGAGTTTACTTCATCTTGAGAAGTAATCAAAGACTTCTTCAAGATGAAAGATTTCCTCCTCCGAGAAATGCCATAAGCACCTGTTGACGATGGATCGGGACTCCTTCCATCAAACATAGTTGTAATGACCCGAAAATCCGGACCAATTTAAGATGACTAAATAACACAAGTCCAACCCCAAATTGCACTGGAAATTCAAGAAATTAATACAAAGAAGATAGAGGGTGAGGAAAGATAAGATAGAAACTTAGAACAGAAGAAGAAGAACACAACATCAGAGTAACACGAACCTCACAACGGACCGAATAACATATAATATATATAACATAACTTGAAATATACATCTGTATTTGAATATACATCATTATCAAAGTACAACACTTACAACACAGCGGAAATAAACTATAGCTATATGATCCTGAAGCCTCCTGCTCCAGCTCTCTTCAGATATATCTGTAAATCCTGACTACTTGACTGCCCGTACAAAATTGGGCACCCAAGAGTTTAGGGAAACAAACAAATAAACTCCGGGTCAGTCGTGGGACTGGTGTGAGTAAAACAGTTAAAACAGTTCGAACAAGTAAACGTTATCTCATAAGACCACGTCGTGAATACGGAACGGGTTTTTCCCTTATGAGAATCTAAACAACTTTGACAAGCAATATCATTCTGATATTATAATAATGTCTATACACAAATATATATCAATCTAGCAGAAACGCTTTCATCTCACGTTCTACATAAATAATATACAATCAAAATCGCAAGCACGTATTGGGTAATGGATTTCCGACTATGACAAGGTATGGAACCACCTTACGATCAGTGTACTCTAGGAACGATACACTGGAGTTCAACAAGAACATCTTGCAACTTAGCCACACATGACCGACCACTCATTTCGCTTGAGTGTATCGAATGTACATCACCAACGGTTGGGATCAGCAACCGTTCCTGTATATATATATATATATATGGGACATCATTGATAGATTTAAGAAGCAAATGAATATTCTCTAGATAGGTGATTATATACCCTACTTCGGTGCGACCGACTTAGCCATGTTGCCTGCCCGATTTCTGTCATTACCGGATGTGAGGCTAGAAGCTACGCTTATCTTTTACATGCCACATCTTCATTCACTTAGAAATGTCACATCGTCATACCCGCCAAATGACAAATTGACTTATCCAAAAATACCACGGGTATAAGCTAAGAGAAACGAATTCTCCGCCACCAACGTAAATACGTTTGAAACGATCAACTTACGTGATCTATCAGATATACTCTGTCAGACCTTCGTCCATACAAGTTGTCCTGGGACTGGACAAACCAAAGGCACTATTCAGTATATCCATCTTAGTCGCTGTTATCTAAGACTTATACAACAGCCCTTGCACTTTACTCCGTCTTCAATTATCTTTGGCATATATGATTCGCAATGCTTATGCCAATACAGAGTGGTTCTTTGGATAATAATCCAACCGGTCTCTCCATATTAACAATGTTAAAATGGTCAAAACTTCAATAGTCTGCGATTTAACTATCAAAGAAAAACACGTGTGCAAACAACAATATTATTTCCAATTGGAAATAACATCGATCAATCATCAATCACTACCATTCCACAACTATCAGACTTTAACTATAAACTAATAAGAGAACAACTTCCCAAGTATAAACCCCGAAGGCCGAAACCAACATTAGATCGATACTCCGAAAACTATTCAACTTACTAATCTCTAGTCATTTTCTAATTTTGCTTAACTCTATTTCTTTAACTCTATTTGATTAACTCTAGTTCGTTTTTAACTCTAATCGATTAACTCTATTTGATTAACTCTAACTGGTTAACTCTAACTGATTAACTCCTTTCGAATAAACTATATTCGATTTACTCCTTTAACTCTAACTGATTAATTCTAACTCCTTTTATAATATCGTATGTATTTTCTAAATAAATATTTCCTTTATTCTATTCTAACAAATAAATATCTCTTTTAATTCTATTTATAAATGGTTTACAAATATTTCTCTTCCTATTTGTTTGACAACTATTTTCCCTTATATTTGATTTACAAATATAATTCCTTTATATATGATTTACAAATATTTTTCTCCTATATTCGATTTACCAAATATATTCTTTTTACAAAAATCCTTTTATTTTTATATATATAAAATCCATTGATTTTATATAAATAAATTTATTTCAAAATATACTTTGAAAATTCCTTTTCTACATTCTGGTATTTCCTATGGTTTTTAACACACCATATAACTACGATAAATATCGTTCAAACACACATCATCAATGTCAGATTATACATCACATCATATATCACAATATATGAATCACAGTAAAATAAATGTTGAGGAATCCAGTTGGATTCCTCCAACCTGTTTCCCTGCATCACAGATGTTAAACAATATAGATAACATCACTTTCAGTTCCATATGATATATTCTGTTAAACAGAATCAATATAGAAATTCAACTAACTGACTAGCAGTTCAATCAAACAGTCAACACACAGTAAATCATACAATTTCTAACAGTTCTAAAAAATACAACATGAAATTATAAACTGTTTAGAGTTGGTGAGATTTACTCACATTGGACGATCATCGTTGATAACGATAACCATCGCTCGATTTGATTCAGACGAACAATTTATTTTTCTATAAATTGTAACGTGCTCCAATTGACTCGCGGTCAGTTCCATTGCGTAGTGCTCGTCCATACGATCCCAACGGATCTTGTTTCGCTGGATTTCGTTTACGTATGACCAAGTTATCGCTTTTACAAGATAACATACATTATAACTAAATTTGAACTTTAAATTAAAAATAGAAATATGGGCCTCACTTTTGAAAACCGGCCCATCTTCATTTATAAAGACCCAGAACCGATTCCCTCTCTTCTTCCCCAATCCCAGGTAAACGCGACTCCTTCCAAATGGCCAACCGTGATTCCAGCCTTCCTCCAACCCCTCTCTTCTTTATGAGATTCCGAACAAAACCTACCATCGCGATTCTCATAACAATCTCCTGCTCTCCAACCCTTTTCCTTCCAGCTCGCCCCCCATTATCGCACTCCGACATCGAGCCTTCCCAGTTCATCTTCACAGTAAGTAGCGACACTTTTTTTGACCGGAAAATCCACCAAACTTGCTGCTAGGTGCAGAATTACCCATAGATTCCGAAAACAACCTCAAATTCAACTACTCCTCCCCCCATTCGCCACAAATCCCCAACCCTACCCGCGCTGTTAGGAACCCAGTACCCAAAACGAACCTCGAACTCAGAAATACTTATACGGGTGTGAAGATAAATGTAACACCCCGTATTTTTTTTAATATAATTAAAAATGAAATAAAATATATGAAAATATGCTTATGATAGGTAAATAATGGTGATGCATAAGGAGAATTAATTAATACATGGAAGAGAAGAAAAATTAGTTCGATAACGGCGTATGTAACGGAAAAGATAGTAAAATAAGGATAACTAATTCAAGAATCATGAATTAGGTAAAATGGACATCACCATTGCGTTTCTCTCGGAAAAATACGCGAAATAGAGTCCGAGTTTTCGAAAATCGAAGTCCTTATGACCAAGATATGGCCAAAACAAGATTTCAACAGACTATCTGGCAGACTACCCGTGTCGACTGTAGTGTCGACACCCAAGTCGACCTGCCCCCCCATGTCGATTGTAGTGTCGACTCCCCCCCTGTACAGGTCGACCTGGTCGGCCTGGGGTGGCCCAGAACCCATTTTTGAGGCCCGGGACGAGTTTTGATGGTCCGGGTGGGGTTTAGGGTTAATCCGATGGCTGAAATGAATTGCTACACCTATAAAATAACACCTAGACCTAACCTAATTCATAACAAATCATTCTTACACCTAAATGCTGCTGGAATCTCTCTTGAGTCATGGCCACCGTCTCCAAATTAAAGCTTAAGCATTCAAACTCAAATCAAATCAAAGATCAATGCTTCTACAACAAATTCGTGAGGATAGATCAATGACACTGCAACTTTCTACGACAAATTCACTCCCTAATTCATTAGCCGTTCTCTGTAAGTTCTAGTTATTTTCAGATTTAAATATTTAATTATAATATGGCGATGAAATAAAGTGAAATTGATGTAAGTTTAGCTATATTTGCGGAATGTGAATTAAGATTAAAATCATGTTTTTCGGTCAAATGAAAATAGTACGATGCTTATTATGTTTGGTTATGTTGTACAATATTATGCCAGTGATTTGATTCTATTATCATGTTGGATTGGGAATTATTGAGTACAATGTTTGTCATGTTGTATAATATGCCAGTGATTTGATTCTATTATCATGTTTAATTGGGAATTATTGATAAGTTTATTATGCAAGTTTATGTTGTAGATTCATGCGACAAATTGTCAAATCTACATGTTTATGTATAAGAAAAACCTATGCCACACTTATCATATATTTGTGATTGGCTTGTGAGTATGTTAATTTAATCTATGTTGCCAAGTAACGCATGTGTATGTTGATTTGCCTATGTTGCAAATTAACATATGTATATTGATTAGTTCATATTGCTAATTCTCATGTATGTATGTTAATATGGCCTATGTTAAAAATACACATATATGTTGAATTAGCTTATAATTGCGAGTTCACACTTATGACACTATAATGTTCATAATGGTTATTTTGCAAGTTCATCCCTGTAATCTTCATGATGTCATTTTGCAAGTTCACCCCTGTAATGTTCATGATGTCATTTTGCAAGTTCACCCCATTATGTTCACATTAATTATGCCATCAATGTCAAAATTATAACTTTGTCATGTTTATGATTGTGTATTTGTGTACATTAAATTAGGCTAAGTTTTTAGCCTAAACTTTATACTCAAAAATCATACGAACGTAAATTAGGCTAAGATAATTAGCCTAATATTAGACGGGGTAACGGTGGGTTAAAATGATTAATTATAGGAAAACTTGCCATAAATTGGTCATTTATCACATAAGTGATTTATGGCATAAAATGGTATTAATTATATACCTAATTTAATGAGATTGATTGGAAACAAATTGGGCATTAAATTTGAATTTGAACAATTTACATAATTAAAATGTAAATTAGAATTATGGCATAAAATGGTATTAATTATATACCTAATTTAATGAGATTGATTGGAAACAAATTGGGCATTAAATTTGAATGTGAACAATTTACATAATTAAAATGTAAATTAGAATTATGGCATAAAATGGTATTAATTATATACCTAATTTAATGAGATTGATTGGAAACAAATTGGGCAGTAATATGAATTTGAATAATTTACATAATTAATGTAAATTGGAAAATACGAATATGCTTAGCACGAGGTTGGATTGAGTTGTGATGTAAACCTGCCCGGACCCGCCCGGCTGTCCAGTAATCACAGCAATACCTATCCAATGTGGGAGGCTAAGCATTAGGCCCAATAAAGACCCGAGGTTAGACTGAGTTGTGGCGTAAGACTGCCTGGACCCGACCGGCACACCGGCAGCCACAACAATATCTGTCTAATGTGAGAGGTTGGTGCCCTAATAAGACAACTAGAGCTGAGCTAGGGTTGGTAGGGTTAAGTTAACTAGAACACTTAACCAATTTCAACATGTTAACTAAATGGGTGGGTAGGGTTAGGTTAATCTGGACACTTAACCAATTTAATATGTTGACTACGGGAGTAGGTAAGGTTAAGCAAATGTTTAACCATTATAACATGATTAAACTGGACTAGAGAGTGAGGTTAAGTTAATGAGAACACTTAACTAATACAATGGATTAATTAGACAAGTGGTTGCGGTTAAGTAGTAACACTTAACCAACATAACAGGACAAGCGGGTGGGCTAAGTTAACATGAATAAGTTGATAACACTTAACCATTATAATATGACTAGTGGATGGGGTTAAGTTAACATGCACTTAACCAATCCGATGTGATGCGTGGTAGGGTTAAGTAACACACGGGGTTAAGTTAACAAGAAATTTTTTAACCAATGTAACCAGATAGACGAACGGGGTTAAGTTAATAAACCACACTTAACCAATCAAACATAATAAGCGAGAAAGGTTAAGTTAACTTAGGTAAACACTTGACCATGGTAACATAATGGGTAGGAGGGTTAAGTACATATCGGGTTGGTGGGTAATATTAGTAAATATAGGCCCACATACACTTAACCATTAATTACACATGCTTGAATCAGTAGCAGGGTTAAGTACACATCAGGGTTGGTGGGTAATATCAGAGAATATAGGCCCACAGACTTAACCATTAGAAAAACCTAGTAACGGGGACCCATTTCAGCAGTAACCCACATTAGGTATCAACGGAACCCTGAGCTAGGCAGGGTGGGGCACGATTACTGGGCTGATTATAAGAGGTCAAATTAGCGGCGGTTGGTGCAGCAGTGCAGGTTCTAACGGAGTGTGGGCATGCACACACTTCGGCGCAGAAAATTTAGCCACTGGGCATCAGTAGGTATAAAGCTGTGCATCTTGATTGTGTCAGAGTTGCCACCATGGGACTTGATACACCCCATGGTGGGACCAGCACAGGTATCTACGAGTAGGGGGCCGCGTGACACAAACGAGAACTAGGTCAAGTAGGGAGCCGATCGATAAGGTAGTAAGGGTGCATCGAATATATACATGGCCATTGGGGTGATCGAGGTGGAATCCTCAAAATCGATGTACACCCGAAGGCTACCATAATTGCGGGGATTGGGATCAAGTTGTAATTATTATATAACACGGGCTACTAGTTGGGACACTAGTAGGGGGTACGGATCCTTGTTACACAGGACACTAGTTGGGATACTAGTAGGAGTACAGATCATTCCATGTAAGACACTTATGAGGATACTAGTTAGGTGGTGCAGAGAAAATAGATATTGTTTTAATGGTAAAGCTTAGAAACCTTGCGATGTTGTTCTTGATAGAAACCATGCGGTGGGATACTTGATAGGAATTATGGGATTACTTGTTTCATCGTGCCCGAAGTTTATCTTGTTATCTTAGTTTATCTTGCCTACCTTGTCAGCATGCTTATGTTTACTTTCAGTTTACTCATGCCATATTATCTTTACCTATTTTTATGCTGAAAGTCACTAGGACTTACTCAGTCTTTATGACTGACCCGTTTTGTTTCGCCTCTTTCTCTTCCGTCCCCCCCCAAGGTTCGCAGGGTGGGAATACAGCTTAGCTCGGACCTTATCAAGCTCCAAGGCTCTTTCATGCAAGGCTTGGATTTTTCTTGGCTATGGCTTGCTTTGCTTTATTGGGGAATACTGCAGTTTGTTTTTATGCTTCTTTGTTTTTGAGCAAGACAGATATTTTAACTATGTAATTGGGTATCGGAAGTTGATGGGCTTTTCTTGTAAACACTTATATTTAATAAATGTTTTGAAATACTTCCACTTTACTTTCCGCTGTTTTATATATGTCTGTCTTGTAATATTTCTGTTCCAGTACCCATAATGCTCCATTGAAGTTAAAGCATTCCCTTTGTGAGTGACCTTAACGGATGTGGGGTGTTGCAATAATACACCCAGGAGTTCAAATACATACGTATTGGATTTTATAAATTTCTCTTTGAATTCCTATGATTTTCTAAACTCACGATTTTAAAGTATGTGTTGGCGGCGCATTTTATTTGAGCAGAGAAGGATCTAATTAGGTTTAGAAGGTTGTGGTGATATTATATAGGATATTTTTAATAGTTTTATATTCGAATATTTTATTAATTTATACTGTACTACTGCTTGTATTTGTCCTTAAAAATCTTTATGATCACACACGATACCCAAAAATCACCAAACTGGACATGCAGCTACAGTTCGACATTACGGTCCCAACGAAACTAGTTTCGTCGAATTCCGACTCCGTATGCTCACACAGCGTATTTTTAACCGTCCAAATACTGACTGTTTTTCACTCTAAAAATCCGTACGGCCACATACTGACTCTTAAAATCATGAAACTTGACCTCTAACAATAATTTGACATTGTGGTTCCAACAAAATTAGTTTCGTCGAATTCCGACTTCGTTTGCAAAAGTGGCTATTTTTAAAGCTTTGGATGACCCATTTAAATATATAAATATATTTAAATATAATTAAATTAAATATTTATAAATAAATATTATCGTATATATTCACAATGGAGTACCATACAGCTCAGAATAAATCCTATATGGATTTCTAACTCGATATCTCAATCAGGGTCAACCCGATATTCGATTTATATTGAAATTCCTTTTTAAAATATAAATAATTCCTTTATAAATTATAAAGGAATTCCACAACGACTTTTTTAAAATTTGATTTGGACATATCTCAAAATCTACACGACGAAATCCCGATTTTTCTCTTCCATTAGAAAGATATAGTCCACCAGCTCCACACGTTTCTTGTTTCACAGAAATCCGATTTAAAATGAACTCTGTACATTCAGTTGAAGTTCGAATCGCCAATTTACGAACTACAGTGCCATTTCGAGCTTGATTTTAATTAATATATAATTATACGTTCAAACTGTCGTCGATTGAATATATTCGTCAATATACTTCAACTCTAAGCTGAATTAAATATCACAGATGATCCAGTTCACACCATATCGTCATTTCAGCCAATTCTGATTATTTCAGGATTAAATATATTATTTAATTTATTATTTTAATTAAATATTCACAATTATTTAATTAAGCCACCATTTAATTCACTATATCACTATTTATATAATTAAATAAATTAATTTTAATACCTCTGCCAATGCGGGTCATTACAATCTTCCCCACTTAAAATAATTTCGTCCTCGAAATTGCTAAAAGGTAGGGGACGACCCTATCTATTGGAATTCCTAAGATTTGTTTACCCCTTATTTCTGATTTCAACTGAACTTATTAATATCGACTAAAATATTAATTCCTACTGACTAACTAAAATTTTCAAAAATTCTGAAAATTTTCTAACACTTTAAATTTTCGGAAAATTTCGCCATAACCTCCTTTGTACAGCACCACAACTCGCCTCTCTAGGCCATCTTCAACCCAAAAGAAAATCAAACAGCCAAGCGGCTTGCCAATTCGACTCATAAATCTCATGCTTATATCAAATATAAACTTGTACCTTTTTGTCGGGCCTACCATTATATCATTTCCATCGATTAACACCCTGCATATACCAATGTCATACTAATCTAACTTCGATTAGTTTATATCCTCAACTCAAACCATTCGCTTATACTTAAGTCGAATTTCATTTAAACTCCAATATCCAATTTCAACTCTTAGTTTATCAACTCAATTTCATTCAGATTATTCTATAATCCAATCCAGTTTTAATTTAACTTAGTTCAAGTTAAATTCAAATTTCTCATTCACTTTTACTATCTCATTCTATTTAATTTCATTAATTAAACTTTAATTCCAGAATTTAAATTTTTGGGTTCATTTCAAATCAATTTTAAATCATAACAACAATTCAAAACCTTTGAATTCCTAAACAACTTGTTTTCTTAAAACAATTTGAAAACAAAACCTTTGGTAGTAATCCGCCACTTAGAAACTTGAAAATCATACCGACGATGTATCGATCCATCCTCGGAATTATTTTCCAGTCATCAAGGTGAGTTCAATACTATATTTATTTCAAATTGAAAAATATTTTCAAAATCTCCCAGGAACTTAAAATTCTCTTATACTTAATCCAAATCCGTTAACAAACACCTTTCCAAATCTCCAAGGTTTTTAATTTCAATTCTGATTTAAATTCTGATTCAATCCATCTGATTTCACGTATTTCACTTATATGAATTCTGATTGGTTATATATAACCATTTCACATTTTATAATCTTACTCGATTATAATCACAACCTATATACTTCGGGTAAAATTATTTTCATCTACCCTCTTTTCAAAATATATCGTGTCGACCCATCGTATTCAAGTGTTTAGTAACTCCTACCGATACAGTGGATCAAACTGATCGATCAGAACTCATCAACAACTCAACCAATGAATCCCCACAATATAAAACAATTTTTATACCAAATAACAAATACGCACTCGTATATATACACTCAAACTCAATCTAGGGTATTACTAACCCAATCTCTACCGAGTCACGCCACAGAGCCAAGGTAATTCTTAACTTAAGCTCTGATACCAACTGTAATGACCCGAAAATCCGGACCAATTTGAGCTGACCAAATAACACAAGTCCAACCCCAAATTGCACTGGAAATTCAAGAAATTAATAGAAAGAAGATAGAGGGTGAGGAAAGATAAGATAGAAACTTAGAACAGAAGAAGAAGAACACAACATCAGAGTAACACGAACCTCACAACGGAACGAATAACATATAATATATATAACATAACTTGAAATATACATCTGTATTTGAATATACATCATTATCAAAGTACAACACTTACAACACAGCAGAAATAAACTATAGCTATATGATCCTGAAGCCTCCTGCTCCAGCTCTCTTCAGATATATCTATAAATCCTGACTACTTGACTGCCCGTACAAAATTGGGCACCCAAGAGTTTAGGGAAACAAACAAATAAACTCCGGGTCAGTCGTGGGACTGGTGTGAGTAAAACAGTTAAAATAGTTCGAACAAGTAAACAATATCTCATAAGACCACGCCGTGAATACGGAACGGGTTTTTCCCTTATGAGAATCTGAACAACTTTGACAAGCAATATCATTCTGATATTATAATAATGTCTATACACAAATAGATATCAATCTAGCAGAAACGCTTTCATCTCACGTTCTACATAAATAATATACAATCAAAATCGCAAGCACGTATTGGATAATGGATTTCCAGCTATGATAAGGTATGGAACCACCTTCCGATCAGTGTACTCTAGGAACAATACACTGGAGTTCAACAAGAACATTTTGCAACTCAGCCACACATGACCGACCACTCATTTCGCTTGAGTGTATCGAATGTACATACCAACGGTTGGGATCAGCAACCGTTCCCGTATATATATATATGGGACAACATTGATAGATTTAAGAAGCAAATGAATATTCTCTAGATAGGTGATTATACACCGTACTTCGGTGCGACCGACTTAGCCATGTTGCCTGCCCGATTTCTGTCATTATCGGATGTGAGGCTAGAAGCTACGCTTATCTTTTACACGCCACATCTTCATTCACTTAGAAATGTCACATCGTCATACCCGCCAAATGACAAATTGACTTATCCAAAAATACCACGGGTATAAGCTAAGAGAAACGAATTCTCCGCCACCAACGTAAATACGTTTGAAACGATCAACTTACGTGATCTATCAGATATACTCTGTCAGACCTTCTTCCATACAAGTTATCATGGGACTGGACAAACCGAAGGCACTATTAAGTATATCCATCTTAGTCGCTGTTATCTAAGACTTATACAACAGCCCTTGCACTTTACTCCGTCTTCAATTATCTTTAGCATATATGATTCGCAACGCTTATGCCAATACAGAGTGGTTCTTTGGATAATAATCCAACCGGTCTCTCCATATTAACAACGTTAAAATAGGCAAAACTTCGATAGTCTGTGATTTAACTATCAAAGAAAAACACATGTGCAAACAACGATATTATTTCCAATTGGAAATAACATCGATCAATCATCAACCACTACCACTCCACAACAATCAGACTTTAACTGTAAACTAATAAGAGAACAACTTCCCAAGTATAAACCCCAAAGGCCGAAATCAACATTAGATCGATACTCCGAAAACTATTCAACTTACTTTTTAGCCTGCTTTGTGACCAGACTGTCCAAAGCCGAAGAACTCTATCAGGAAGGCCACTCAGGGCTTGAGTATGAACTGCCAGAGATCGACATCTGCTTGGACAAAGTAACGAAGGATGGGAAAACTCGTATTTCTGTGCACATAAGCTTCGGGTTGGATTCCACCATTTCGGATCAAGCTAAAGTGAATATTTCTGACCAACCAAACCGGATCAGGTAAACCGGATCGGGTCATCCGGATCGGGTAAACCGGATCGGGTCATCCGGATCGGGTCATCCGGATCGGGTTACCCGGATCGGGCCAACCGGATCGGGTCTCTACCCCTAACCGAATTCTGGGCAGTTAAGGACCATTTCCCCATGTTCTCCACTACTTCCGAGATTTACTCTGAAGCTGCCACGTGGCCACTCAACCCTAACCGAATTTCTACCTATAAATACACATACAACACATCATTTAAGGGGACTTTTTGGCCTCAAGGAAGCTCTATCTATTTCGGCCATGGCTACCAACGAAGAACCTTCATCCTCTTTAATAAAATCAATGAATTCGGAGAGTATTATTCATTGTAATTGAGTGCTTGAGCGTCAATACTCATTGTATTTGTAATTTCTGAATGAATTGAGAAGCTATGAAGTGGATGTAGGCTTGTTAACGCCGAACCACTATAAATTCCGTGTGTTGATTGATTTTTCTTGCTTTTTGTTCATGATTCCTCATTATTCTCTACAAAACATTATCAATTGGGTGTTAGGACCATTTTTTGGTCTAACATTTTGGTGCTTTCACTGAGAAGATTGAATCCTCAGCTTTCTGGATTATTATTCTATTGTTTGGATCACCAAATCCGAAGAGATAATCCACGTTTTCCATGCCTACAAGAAAAGATAAAAAGCAATGGGCTTCTCGCAGAAATGAAGTGAGTACAGAACAAGATGACAAGCAGGCTGCAGGTTTCGTTCCAGTCACTGGTTCAGGTGTGCCCGGGTCAGGTTGGACCCGAACCGACCCGACACTGACACCTCAATCCGACCTGATCCCCTATCACCTCGAATGAGAGCCAAGTAATTCAAGTTCCTGGCAAGCTTTATCATCGGATCGGATGTGTACCCCTGAGCCGAGCCATAAAGGAGTGGCACCACGAACCGACCCGGGGACAGTGCTCCGACCCGACTTGTTGAGCAGGACTCGAATCCAACTGCTGTTGATACCCCGACCCGACCCAATGATGCATCTCCGAACCGAACCGAAGAGGGTGCCATGACCCGAACCGCAGGAAAGTGGAGATGCAGGGTAGGGAAGACCGATCCGAACAGGAGGAGGAGATCCGAACCGGCTCTTTCATATATACCGAACCGACTAGCTAATGACGTCTCCGATCCGGCTCGGAGGAACTAGTCCGATCCGACCCAACCTGAAGACAATCTCCGAACCGCAAATTTGAAGGCATGATCCGATCCAACCCGAAACAGCCATTTTTGGAAAAAATACATTTTTAAGATCATTTCAGAAAAGGCTCCATCTTCCAAAACTGAAGTGTGTTTGCAACTGAAGTGGCACTTCAGTTTGCAATGCAACTGAAGTGCCACTTCAGTTTGCAACCGAAGTGCCACTTCAGTTTGCAACCGAAGTGCTGCTTGCAAGAACCATAAACCGTGAACTATTACTAGGGGATGAGGATTTACCAGGTAATGCTAAAATGAAGAACTGTGAACCGTGAAGGCGTGAACTAACTTGTGTAGGACATCACTTCAAACCATAAGAATTATACCATATCTGCTAAATAAAAGACAATGTTAAAATTGATAATGCTACACAAGGTAGTTTAAATTGTTTACAAGAATAAAGCATAAGAATTATACCATATGTGAAGAGTGCATATAGACTACATAATAATTGATGTATCGTCGACAAGCTCAACATTATTTCCTATAAAAAGAAGAACTAAATAACTATACGAAATAATTATTGCATTTAGACAAATTAAAAAACTAACCAATATCAGATGGTAACCAATCTTTTATACACATCAATGCTTCCACTATATTCGAAGACAATGAAGATCTATTCTCCGTAATTACCCTTCCACCGCTACTAAAAGCTGATTCGGATGCTACAGTTGATACCGGAACTGCTAAGATGTCACGATCAATCTTTCCAAGAACCGGAAAAGTGGGGCTATTAGTTTTCCACCACATCAAAATATCAAAACTATCCTCATCTTCGCCCATTGGCAACAATCCATCATCCAAATACTTATCAAGTTCCGTCTTTATAACTAGTGAACTTACAACTCTCTTGTCGACGTAGTTTCTCCATTGTAAATCATTTTTTTGTTTCTTTTTAGGAAGATTAGTAGATGAATCCACCGTATTAGAACAAGAATAGGTAGATGCATTCATGGATGAAGTACTTTCCTTTTCATATAAAGAAAAGAGAGTTCTCAAAGATGTTGTTATTTTTCCAACTTGAATATGTGAATTTTCTCCATAAACCAAACCAATGAAAAACTCGATGTAAGTCATCTTATAACGGGGATCAAAAACTATACCAAGACTCATCATTAGGTTAGAAGTGCTCCAATACTTGTCAAATTTAATTCTCATCTTTTGTGCCATTGATTGAATATACTCATGCTCATTTAACTCCCAACTTATAATGTTCTCATAAACATCACACACATTTTTGAAATATAGATTAGCCGTTGGATACTTAACACCGGAAAATGTAAGAGTAATATCATAAAAAATTCTCAAACATTCACTAACTTCTTTTCCAATCTCCCATTCTTCACTTGATGGCAACGATTTGTAATCATATGTCAAATCAACCAATCGCTCAAATGCAGGACGCAGTTTAAGTGCACTTTCAAGCATAAGAAATGTCGAATTCCATCGTGTTGGAACATCATAACAAACTCCTTTTCCACTTAATCTAGTTTGTGCTAATGCATTTTCCCAATATTGTTTCCTACTTTGGGATGATTTGGTAAAATTGACACTTTCTCTTATTTTTTCAATTAGGCCATGCACAACTTTTAAACCGTCTCGTACAATCAAATTTAAAATGTGTGTTCAACAACGCATATGAAATAACACACCATCTAACGGCAAAACACCTCTACAAACTAGCCATTCTTTAAAATCTCTTATAAGAACATCGTTATTCGAAGCATTATCAACTATAAGTGCAAACAATTTTTTATCGATATTCCAATGCAACATCTTTTCCTTCATGGCAGCACTTAGTGCCAATCCTGTGTGTGGAGGAGGCAACTCGTGATAAGCAATGATTTTTTTTTTGTAATTTCCAATCGTCGTCAATATAATGGCATGTTATGCAACAATAACCTAGATTTTGATGTTCCGATGTCCATAAATCCGTAATAAGACTAACACGAGACGATAAACAATCCAACGTAGCTTGTACTTTTGCTCTCATTTCAACTTAAATTTTAGAACATCACATTTAAATGTATTTCTAGAAAACATTTTGACCGTTGGATTAATGCTTCTAACATAATCTTGAAAATAAACATGCTCGGTTATATTAAACGGGTAATCATGCTTAGCAACCACACGAGCAAAACACATTCGGATTCGATTTTGATCAAGTTTCCAACTTGTTAATTTGAAAGGCTTATTGGGGGAATGATTAGTAGTCAGTATTTGCTGTCCTGCAAGCCTCTTACTATCAGCATTTCTTGGACAAGATTTTAAATGGTTTTTTAAATGGGTTGTTCCCATAGTGGCAGCCCCATTAAATACCCTAGTACAATGTTTGCACGTGGCCTTAATACGGTTGATTCCTTCTACTACAACTATTGTTCTATCAAAATCCCTCCACACATTAGATTTTGAGGGTCCTGCTGCAGGTTCATTTTTATCCGAAGTGGTTGAAATATCTAGACTTTGTTGCAAATTATTGTCCACATTTTGAGTTTCTTGCACAATAGGCACATTATCTACGACGTTAGCATTATTCATTGATGAACACTGAATGGATTTACTACTGCAACTTGATGATGTATTTGTCATTTTTGCAATCTACATATAAAAAACATATGAAATTATTTTTACATGCAATCTACATATACTATCAGTCTATCTCGACTACGCAGAACATATGGATTTTGTTATCGGCTAACTATTTTAAACATATGGATTTGTTACTATTAGCATTTACAATTTCTAGAAATGTATTTGTTATCGGCTAACTGTTTTAATCATATAATTTTACTCTCAACTACACATAACATTATCAGAGTAACAGGTTCTTCAAAATCATAACATAAATAATAAATAAACCAGAAAAGGTTTGAATTCATAGTTTCATACCACTATCTCGAGTACATGCGGCGTCGCTGGAAATCGGAAGTTGGAATTTGATAGGATGCTCGATTGCTGGGAATAAATAAACTGGTAAATGGGTCCTTCCTCTTTGGATGCTCGATTGTTGGGAGCTTAGAAGTCGAAGATGCTGGAAATCAAAGGAGGATGAAGACGCTGGAAATTGAAGGGCCGAAGGGGGGATGAAGATTGGTTGGAGACGCTGAAAATCGAATCAACTAATGAGAGCAGTCACCATTTTTTTTCTTTTGGAACTAGGTTTTTTTTTCAAGCGAATTGGAAATTTGGAATGGAAAGAAAGAAGCGACGGCTCCAGTCCAGAACGTTACTTGAGTTTTGTGTTGCGTGTTATGGTTTGCCACGACATGGGAATAATGGGCTGAACGTTAAGAATGGGCCGGATCATAAAATTGGGTTGAAATTAAGTTTAAAATTTTAGTATAGTTTGAGAAAAAAAATGGATATGTAATTCCGCAACGGTCGGATGATTTTTGGATACGGATAGTGGCATATCTATATTCGTATCCGAAAATATTTTCAGATATCGGATATCCGTATCCGTTTTTCGGATATCGGATATCCGTATCCGTTTTTCGGATATCGGATATTATTCATATTTTCGGATACGGATGCGGACGGATATCAGATTTTTCGGGTACTCATTGCCAGCCCTAAGGTTAATAAAGAGAAAACCTACATCTATGGTATTTTCCGTGAGTTTATCATACTAATTCTTAGCTATTGTTGTTATGATTTACTGTTTGTTCCCTATATATGCATGGATTCTTGTCTGAATCTAAACCTATGATCGGAGGAATCGCCCCCTTTTGTCGCTTAAATCCTCCCTGTAAGCTTAGGTCTTATCTACGAGTTTGGATTTCTCGGTGAGTTTGGTCCTGATATCTAGGGATAGTGATCTGATTCAAAGTCACGAAGGATAAACAACCTATTTCTCCCTTAGGTCCATTCCCATCGACCTACCTCCGGTGTTGACGAAAAATATCGTTAATAGATGCGATGTGAGATTATGTGTTTTTAGTATTCTTCTACTTTGATATTTCTTTCTTTTCTTTTCTCACCCTCTAATTTCTTTCTATTCTGGTGTTTCTGATACTTGGGTTTTGGCAAGTAATACGGGATTATGTATGATTGTCAAAATTCGAGCATCGAATTTCTACTGGGTCGTTACAGCAAAAGTCGAAGCTATAACATTCTCTCTTTTTTTATGATGAGAACTATATATATATGTGTGTGGGTGTGTTTGTGTGTTGTACAACTTGTATATCAAAACAGAGATGAATCACTAATAAACTCCTTACACAAATTTATAAAATAATTTTCCACTATTTATAAATTCGAAATTTAGCAATTCTCAACAAAACATGTTGTTGTAATGAATCAACAATAATAAATAACAACAACAACAACATGAAGTGTTGTGTTAAATTACAAACAATGATCATCGTTCCACTATCCAGTAAAAACGGTATATCTTCTAACATAAAAGATTGCACACACACACACATATATATATATATATATAATCTAATTAGGAAATAAGAGGAAATTTTGTTTGAGGATTATCGTGACAATTTCTTTAGGACTTTATTCAAAGTCTCCCAAGATACAACATACAGTGATCTGCTCGAGACTATAGTGTATATGATTTTATGTGTGATATGTAGGATTGCTTGGATTTTTTTAGAAAAAAAAGAAGAGGAAGAGAATCGTAGGAGATAGAAAATGATTAGGTTTCTTTCTCCTTTTATAGGCGACTTCACAAGGCTACATCCATTGGGAAAGTCACGTCTTTTCGTTTCTAATATGTTCGAGTTTGCAACAGTAATTTCTATTTGAAAAGCAGCATTCATTAAATAATTGCAGGGACCACTTCCGTAGGGAAACTCCATGTCCGTTTAAACATATGTGACAGTTACAACTAATAATCATTTCCATTTGAATTTTAAGTAGTCAAAAAACTATCCACTTTTATGCAACAAGATTATAACACGATCCACTCTTATTGGATCCGCACTCAGCACCACCCGATTCAGTTCAGTACAGGACTGGCAGATAACGGTGCGTGCATGTTAAATCATGGCCATATAGGTCATCTCCTCGTACAAAATTACTTGATCACAAGGGCTAATATAAATTTGAGAGATTTACCATATAAACAAGAAAATTTACATATTTTTGGTAGTGTAGGATAATAGCTCATTCATTAATGCAATGGCTTCTAACAATCCCCCTCATGAATGATGATATATGTATCCACCACACAAGGTATAATAGTTCACATACAAATAATGTTATATCGATGATAAGTAGATAATTCACTTTGAACTTTCCTTAATTTAAACTTATTGGATATACTTGGCCAGCTGATGAATTATTTCATTTTGAGTCATCGGCCATTAGTGTATAATCAAACAATTTTACAGAGCATTGTTTCCTTTCACATCCAATCTCTTGACTGTGTTCATTGTGCTCCTAACCAAATTTGATTCTACGAGCGTTTTTAGATAATTTAAGCTTTTAATAATCTCATAAAGCCGACCAAATTCATACAACATAGGTGATGCATCCATATAGAGTATCCTACATTTACCCACATGTTATTTATAGGATATAGACATCATTAGAAAACATTGTTTCAACCTTTTAATACTTCCGTTGGCATGCATTATATTGTGCAACATAGGAATGGAGTAGGAATAAGTTCAAACAAATGCATTACTTCTTGAGGTACTCAGAACTAGTTTATCTATTGATCCTAGTCCGTAGGATCTTCAGTCTTTAAGGTAGGTATTCATATAAGATACCAATTGTTGGATTAGGTTTTTAAACTCATTCCCCTCGATGCATAGTCACTTTTCTATCTTGATAGACCTTATGTAAATGGACCTACTATGTTATCGTTAATTCTCACGTAATCAATGGAAATAGTTCCATTTGGAAGTAACTGTCTAACTATGTTATGGCATCGACAAATGTGTCTTGATTTTCCATTATATACAAAATTTTACACACTACTTAATGTTGTTTAGTTATCACAGTGCATGCATATAGCTAGTACAGGTTTAGGTCAAAATGAAATATTTTCTAAAAAATATATAAGTCATTATATTGAACACTGATTCCCTAATGGATCGAGTTATTCATGTTTGTTTAGTTTTCCATGACACTGCTGCTCTTACTAGGGTGAAGACATAACCACAAGTTGATTTAGATTCATCTGAATCAGAAATCCAGTTTGCATCACTATATCATTCTAAGATGGTAGGATATTTTTCATAATATAGAGAGAAGTTTGTGGTATTCTTTAAACATCCCAGCACTCTCATTAGTGCTTTCATGTGTTCATTCCCTAGGTTGCTTGTATGTCTGCTCAATCGGCAAACCGAATAAGGTATATCTAATTTTGTACAATTCATAAGATACATTCCTATTACATGAGAGTATTTAGTTGCATTACACTCTTGTTAGTATTTTTATGCAGTACTTATGATGGATTAAAATGTGTTCTTACTCATTAGATTCCGTAATTTTGAAGATTTTCACTCACCATTTGGTATAGTGTGACAGAGATGGTTCAGTTCCATTAAGCGTTTTATTATTTTGGTTCCCAAAATAACATCTTCTACTCCTAAGTCTTTCATATGGAAATTGTAAATTAACAATTTATTTATTTTCCATGTCACCATACCGTTCGGGCCAAAGATTAACATATCGTCTGCGTATAGACAAATCATCACATATGATTGAACTACTTGTTTGTAATAAACACATTTATCACATTCATTTATATGGAAATCATTTTTCATCATGATACTATTGAATTTTGTTGTCATTGTTTTGGAGCTTGTTTGAGTCTGTATAAAGTTGTACCAATCCACATACTTTGTTTTCATTTCCTTTGGAAATAAGACCCTTAGGTTGCCCCACGTAAATATCCTCATTAAGAATTTCATTTAAGAATGTTGTCTTTACATCTATTTGATGGATCTCTAGATCATAGATGGATGCAACTACCATTAAGATTCTTACATATATTATTTGTGTAACATGTGAATGAGTATTAAAGAAGTCTACACCTTCTTTCCGACAATATCCTTTGGCTACCAATCTTGCTTTATATTTGTCAATATAATCACCTAGTCATATTTTCTCTTTAAAGATCCATTTACAACCACTCGGTTTCATTCCTGGTAGAATATCAAGTATTTCCTAAGTTTTATTACTTAGAATAGAATCAATTACACTTTTGATTGCTTCTTTCCAACGTGAAGATTCAGAAGATGTATTGCTTCCTTGTTCATTTGAGGTTCATGTTCTAACATGTACGTAATGTCTTGAAAGTTCTTACCATTAGGCTTTTACTGTGTACAACGTCATAGTAAGTTTATCTTCATGTTGTTCATCCCATTCTTCTCTTGTCCTTTTAGGGACACATGTTCCATCATTCCTTTTGTATGGGAACACATATTCAAAAAATGAAGCATCTCTTGACTCTAATATTTTATTTATATTAATGTCCGTTATATCAGACTTGAATATTAAATATCTGTAGGCACTACTATTTTTAGTTGGCCTTAGATAGAAGCAATCCACGGTTTTTGAACTAAGTTCGACTTTCTTTGGGAGGTGGAAAGCGGAACCAGAACTTTTGTCAAGCGGCCCCACACTTTGAGGTATTTGAAACTTGGTTGTGTCATTTCCATAACTCATATGCAATTGTTTCTATTTTATTTTAAGGAACCTTGTTTAATATGTGATTAGATATATTTAAGGCTTTCACAAGTTCGTCGGTAAGCCAGAGGTCACACTAGTGCAAAACATGTTTGTTTCTTTGCCTCATTTGCATCAGTTGTGGTTGCAACCGATGTAGTTAGCATAATTTGCATCTGTTCCAGCTGAACGACCGATGCAATAGGTACATGGGAAGAAATAGAAAATAAAAAAAATGCAATTTGCCTCGGTTGTCATCACCCGACGATGCAAATACACCGGTGCTAATGTAGTTTTTTGCATCGGTTCTCTTTATAACAAATGCAAATAGTTGTATTTGCACTGGTTTTTGGAGAGATGATGCAGTTACATCCTGGATCCAAATCCTTTTTTGCATCGGTTTTCGAAGAGCCGGTGCAATTATATGTTGGATCCAAATCCTTTTATTTATTTATTATTCTCTTTGATTTTTGTTCTCGTAGCTTTTTATTGATATATGAATTAATTAGGTAAGCAAGCAACTGCATATCAGACATGTTTATTCATAGGATATCAAGCTTATAATCAATTGATATATAAATATGTCTATTAGACATATGGCACCTATTGCCAAAAAAGTATTTACATTAAGTCCCTTTTTTTCAAAAATATCAAAAAACAACGTAAAAAAATTCAAATTTCAGAACTTTTTCCAATTTACATTTATCTTCATATTTATGTATTTGAAAAAGTATTGATATACAAGCAGTTATAGCCAATAATAGTATAATTTTATGCAATCTTTAATAAATATTTCAAAATTTATTTCTATTTGTATTCAAGATCATATTTACTGCAGAGAAAGTAAAAAATAATAGTAATGCAAAACTAACACAAACAAAACATATCGCTTCCAGTGGAAAATTAGAAACTAATTCACAATTTTATATAATAATCGAAGACATTATATAGTTTCTTGATGTCTGCAAATATGGGTTTATCTACCAAATATTTATAGATATATCTATAATTATTAAATGAATATTTATATAAATGACATATTTCTGCACTTATTCTTTTTTTAAATACAATTGTCTAATTTTAGTAATTAATGTTATGAATTTTTTTCAAGTAACAGAAAAACATGAATTTTTTTTGTTATAGTAAAATAATTATAAACACTCATCTTATATATACTATTTGTACAAGGATGTGCTTTGAATTATATTAATTTTAAGTTCCGCCTAATATTCACTAATATTAATACAAGCAAATGGACATCATTTAATTCTGGCTTCTCTTTTGTAAAATCCCGCTACCTTTTCACTACTTCCCGCTTCATTTTCTTCAAACAGTACTCCCTTTATACTAGTTATTTTCACTTCCTTATTTTTTTGAAAAAAAACCATGCTTTCGCCAATTTTGATTTCCATACATTCTTTCTTACTCTATATATCAATTACAAGTAATATGTTCTCATAGCTTTATATATTTATATCAAAATCCTCTGGGATGTTCAAACGGATCGACAGTCAAAATTTTTCTAGTCTTCTACCTCTAATTCTGCCGTTGAAACCATGTCCCATCCTAAACCCTAACTCCATCAACTCCATCGAAGTATCCGTCCCAATAATGATTTCCATCAGCGGCGATGATGATGGAGAGATCGAGCAACGGGCCTGATCCATTCTTGATCAAGCCAAAATCAATTCTTACACGAAATTCAAGCATAAGGAAATTAAGTATTCTAATAACAACAATAATCATAACAGTACCAAACTATGCTTGATTTGTTTGTGCGAACTCAAAGAAGGGGATATGTGTAATGACCCACATTTTCCAGGGGTATAATTAATTTATTTAATTGTTTAAAATAGTGATTTAGGGAATTAAATCATCGTTAATTAAATAATATGGAATATTTAATTAAATTAAATAATTAAATAATATATTTAATTCAGAAATAATCAAAAATATTGGGAATCACAATAGTCTGTGAACGGGGCCGTCCCTTAGATTTAATTCAGCTTAGAGTTGAATTATATTGACGAATATATTCAATCGACGACAGTTTGAACGTATAATTATATTATAATTAAAATCGAGCTTGAAATGGCGTTGCAGTTCGCGATTTGGTGATTTGAACTTCAACTGAATGTACATGATTCATTTTAAGCCGGATTTCTATGAAACAAGAAACGTGTGGAGATGGTGGAGTATATCTTTCTAGTGGAAGAGAAAAATCGGGATTTCATCGTGTAGATTTTGATTTACGTCCAAATCAAATTTCAGAAAAAGTCGCTGTGGAATTCCTTTATAATTCGTAACGCTTTATATACATTATAAATAGATTTTCAGTATAAACTGAATATCGAGATAATCTGGAATCTGATATATCAAACTGTAAATTCTGATATGATATTCTGGAGCTGTACGATATCATATATGAAGATATACAATAATATATATTTATTTATATTTAATTTAATTATATTTAAATGGGTCATCCAGAGCTTTAAAAATAGCCGATTTTGCAAATGAAGTCGGAATTCGACAAAACTAATTTTGTTGGATCCGCAATGTCAAATTATTGCTAGATGTCAGTTTCTGTGATTTTTAGAGTCATTGTGTGGTCGTACGGATTTTTAGAGTGAAAAACAATCAGTATTTTGACAGTTAAAAATACGCTGTGTGAGCATACGAAGCAGGAATTCGACGAAACAGTTTCGTTAGGACCGTAATGTCGAACTCTAGCTACATGTCCAGTTTGGTGATTTTTAGGTACCGTATGTAATCACGAGAATTTTTAGAAAGCAAAACGAGTATATAAAAGAGAATATGCCGAGAATATTCTTTTTATAAAAATATCTAGATATTTTCTTTCTCTATAAAATACACCACCTTACCACCAAAACCTAATTCAACTCTCTTCTTTAGTCAACACAGAATTCCGCCGTATACTTTTCATCTCAGCAAAAATTCTCACGCAAAGAAATTCAAAATAAAACAAAATCAAATCCTATAAATTAGGAAACGTATGTAGATGGATTCAGCGTTGAAGGAGCTTCAAGTTGATGCCTGTTTTGAGATGTGCGACGCGAGCCTGGGTTGCTCGATTTTCTTCCAGCGAATACTAGGGTTACCGTCGAGTTGATCTTTGAGCACGGATTCGGATTTTCGAGTGTTTATTCGAACTTGGGGTAAGAAGGAGATTCAATTGTGGGATTTTGGAGGGTTCTGGGATCTTGTTTTGTCGCATGGAAGTACGGTGCAGGGTCTTGAGGGCTCCGTCGAAATCCAGGAGGAAGGGTGCGAGTTCCCTTTAACTGGTATGAGGTAGAAGATATGTTGAAGAGGAAATCGAGAGTGAAAGTGGTTTCGAAATTCATGGTAAGGTGAAGGAACGGGGTGTGCTTAAAATCGTGGAAATGGTGAAGAGGGAGCCACGACAGTTGATTTTGGGGAAGATAAAGGTGAGGACGTGGGCTGGTACAAGGTTTGGGCCTGATGTCAAGGGTGAGCCCAATAGTAAATGGATTAATGGTTTATTTTTAATTCAAATAGTGATTAAACTTCGTAACGCGATATCTATTTCATACGAGGTCGGATTCGCGAACCGTAAGTTGCGTTAGGACCGTATGGACGAGAGCTTCACAACAAAGCTGACTGGAAGTGGATTGGAGCTCGTCTGAATTTACGGCGAATTTAATTGTTTGATTCAAATCAAATAACAGTTTATCGTTCTTTAACGATGAACTGCCAAAGTGAGTAAAACTCACCAACTCTGAACAATTATATTTTTAGAATGCATTCTTAGAACTGTTAATCATCTGTTGATTGCTGTGTGTTGGTTGATTGATTGAACTATTAGTCAGATAGTGGAAATTATATATATATAAATATATATATATAAACCTTTAAATATTTATATATTGATGCTGTTATCAGAATAATCAGTACTGAACTGAAAGTGATGTTGATTTTACTGTGTAACATCTGTGGATGCAGGGAAACAGGTTGGAGGGACCCTACTGGGTTCCTCAATATTTATAATACTGTTTTGATTCATATATAGTGATATAGAATCCGTGGTCGATTATATGTGCTTGGACGATATTGAGCATCGTGATTTGATCTGATTGAATACCATAACATACGGGATGTTGATAAGGGGATTTTCAAAGTGATATTGAAAACAGAATATTTATAAACTGGAATATTTATAAATAAGAGATATTTATAAATTCGACTATTTATAAATAAGAAATATTTATGAATTGGAATATTTATAAATAGGAGATACATAGAAAAAGAAAATAATTTCAAAACATTTTCTTTTGAGTGGAAAGGCCTGTGTGGCGGGTTTGGGGATTTTCCCGATGCTCCTGTTACAAAGGAGGTTATGGCGATTTTTTCCATAGAATTTAAGGAGTTAGAATATTTCAAGAATAAATTTGAAAAGGAAATATTTGTAAACCATTTACAAATAGAATTGAAAAGGAAACGTTATAAAAAGGAAATCATTTTTAGAGTGTAGAACCGTTATTTAAAAGTAAATATTTTCAAATGAATAAAACGTTGTTGAAAAGGAAATCTTTATAAAGTGAATAAAGTAAATCGAATATGGTATTCGAAAGGAGTTAAATCGAATATGGTATTCGAAGGGAGTAAATCGAATATGGTATTCGAAAGTTAGTAAAACGAATATGCTATTCGAAAGGGGTTAGTCGAGTCGAGTTAGTTGAATAGAGTTAACTAGTTCAGTAGAGTTAACCAGTTCAGTAGAGTTAACCAGTTCAGTAGAGTTAACCAATTCAGTGGAGTTAACCAATTCAGTAGAGTTAACTAGTTCAATAGAGTTAACCAGTTGAGTTAAGTAAGTCAAGTTAACCAGTTGGGTTAAGTAAGTCAAGTTAACCAGTGAGTTAAGCAAGTCAAGTTAACCAGTGGGTTAAGTAAGTCAAGTTAACCAGTTGAGTTAAGTAAGTCGAGTTAATCAAGTCGAGTTGATCGAGTTAGAGTTACTCAGTTAGAGTTAATCGATTAGAGTTAAAACGAACTGGAGTTAATTAAATATAGTTATTTGAGACAGAGTTAGTCAAACATAGTATTCAGAGTAAGTTGCCATCTCGTACGACTGCTAGCGTAATTCGTAGGGCTGTAAATAGCCTCCGGCGGTCGGATGTTTCCTGAGGGAGTCAGGCGTAACCATTGTGATCGCTGCGATTTAGAGTCAAGCGAATGGAGTTAAATCGAATATTAGTTATTCGATAGGAGTTAAATTCTTGAGTTAGATTATCGAGATAAGTTAATCGAGTTAATTTCTTGAGTTAGATTATCGAGATAAGTTAATCGAGTTAAGTTCTTGAGTTAGATTATCGAGATAAGTTAATCGAGTTAAGTTCTTGAGTTAGATTATCGAGATAAGTGAGTCGAGTTAAGTTTGTCGAGTTAAATTAATCGATGTTAGTTTCATCGAAAGGAGTTAATCGATGTTATTTCATCGAAATGAGTTAATCGATGTTAATTTCATCGAAATGAGTATCGATGTTAGTTTCATCGAAGGGAGTTATCGATTATAGTTTAATCGAAAGGAGTTATCGATTAGTTAAATCGAAAGGAGTTGTCAAATTTAGTTATTCGAAAAGGAGTTATCGATTTGTTAAATCGAAAGGGAAGATTTTCGAATATCGTTTATTTGAGAGGAGATTATCGAACATAGTTTATTCGATGGAGTTAATCGATTAGACTTAAATCAAATGAGTTAATCGAATATAGTTTATTCGAATAGAGAAAAGGAGTTAATCGAATATAGTTTATTCGAATAGAGAAAAGGAGTTAATCGAATATAGTTTATTCGAATAGAGTAAATGAGTTAATCGAATATAGTTTATTCGAATAGAGTTAGAGGAGTTATCGAATATAGTTTATTCGACAGGAGTTAAGTGAATTAGTTAAGTTAAACTAAGTGAATTAGTTAAGCGAATTGGTTAAGTTAACCAAAGTGAATTAGTTGAGTTAATCAAAGTGATTAGTTTAGTTAATCGAGATAAGTAAATCAAGTTAGGTTAATCGAGTTGAATTTTTCAGTCGAGTTAGTAAATTGAGTTAGTCAAACCAAGTAAAACCAGTTAGAGTTAATTAATTAAGGTTGACCAGTTAGAGTTGATCGGTTAGAATTTACCAGTTAGAGTTAATCAATCAGAGTTAATCAAACAGAGTTAAGTAAAATTAGAACTGACTGGAGATTAGTAAATTGAATGGCTTTCTAAGTGCCTATCTGATGTTGGTTTCGGCCTTCGGGATTTATACTTAGGGGATTGTTCTCATACTAGTTTACAATCAGGGACTGATAGTTGGGGGAAGAGTAGTGATTTGTAAATAAGCAAATGGAAAACGTTTTCCAGTGTTAATAACATATATTTTCTAAACATAGAAAATAAGGCAATGTGAATATATATATATATATATATATAGATATATGTTGATGATTTACCGATATAATTTCCATCTGGAAATAATATCGTTGTTTGCACACTTGTTTTTCTTTGATGGTTAAATCACAGACTATCGAAGTTTTGACCATTTTAACGTTGTTAATACGGAGAGACCGGTTGGATTATTATCCAAAGAACCACTCTGTATTGGCATAAGCGTTGCGAATCATATATGCCAAAGATAATTGAAGACGGAGTAAAATGCAAGGGCTATTGTATAAGTCTTAGATAACAGTGACTAAGATGGATATACTGAATAGTGCCTTCGGTTTGTCCAATCCCAGGACAATTTGTATGGACGAAGGTCTGATAGAGTATATCCAATGGATCGCGTAAGTTGATCTGTTCAAACGTATTCACGTTTGGTGGCGGAGGAATTCGTTTCTCTTAGCTGTATACCCGTGTTATTTTTGGATAAGTCAATTTGTGATTTGGCGGGTATGACGATGTGACATTCTAAGTGAATGAGGATGACTTGTGTTGATGAATGTCTGACAGAGTATTTCCAAAAAGGTCACGTACATTGATTTCTTCAACTATACCAAGTGTGGAAGCGGGGAAGGAAACTTCTTTAGCTAACACGTAACTTACTGTTGTAGACGCCAATTAGTGATTTTCGATGGATCTGACAATGTGGCATTCGAAGTGAATTTGATGTAATGATAAAGCGTAGCTTCTAGCTTCATCAACCGGTAAATGACAGAAATCGGGCAGGCAGCATGGCCAAGTCGGTCGCACCGAAGTAGGGTGTATAATCACCTATCTAGAGAATATTCATTTGTTTCTTAAATCTATCAATGTTGTCCCATATATATACGGGAACGGTTGCTGATCCCAACCGTTGGTAATATACATTCGATACACTCGAGCAAAATGAGTGGTCGGTCATGTGTGGCTGAGTTACAAGATGTTCTTGTTGAACTCCAGTGTATTCCTCTCTAGAGGTACACTAACAGAAGGTGGTTCCATACCTTGTCATAGTTGGAAATCCATTATCCAATACGTGCTTGCGATTTTGATTGTATACTATATATGTAGAACGTGAGATGAAAGCATTTCTGCTAGTCGATATCTATTTGTACATAGATATTATTATAATATCAAAGGTTTTTGATATAAAGATATTTTGGATTCTCATAAGGGAAAAACCCGTTCCGTTCTGCGGCGTGGTCTTATGAGATATCGTTTACTTGTTCATATAACTGTGTTAAACTATTTTACTCACACCAGTCCCATGACTGACCCGGAGTTTACTTTGTTGTTTTCCCTAAACTCTTGGGTGCCTAAATTTGTACGGGCAGTCAAGTAGTCAGGATTTACAGATATACTTGAAGAGCTGGAGCAGGAGGGTTCTGAATCATATAACTACAGTTATTTCCGCTGTGTCGTAAGTGTTGTACTCTGATAAGTGCTACTGTATACATAACTGTTATATTTCAAAGTTATGTTATATATTATATGTTATTCGTTCCGCTGTGAGGTTCGTGTTACTCTGATGTTGTGTTCTTCTTCTTCTTCTATTCTAAGTTTCTATCTTATCTATCCTCACCCTATAATTTCTTTTATTAACTACCAGGATTTTTCGATGTTTTGGTTATCGACATCGAGCTTATGTCGATAACCAAAGTCGCCAAAAATCTGGGTCGTTACAGTTGGTATCAGAGCTTAAGTTAAGAATTACTTGGCTCTGTGGCGTGACTCGGTTGAGATAGGGTTAGTAATACCCTAGATTGAGTTGAGTGTATATATACGAGTGCGTATTTGTATTTGATATAAAAATGGTTTTATATTGTGGAGATTCATTGGCTGAGTTGTTTATGAGTTCTGGTCGATCAGTTTGATCCACTGTATCGGTAGGAGTAAATAAATACTTGAATACGATGGACCGACACAGTATGGATATGTTATATATTATCATATATTAGATATATTGGTTGTAATTATAATCAAATGAGATTATAAAGTGAAATGGTTATGTATAACCAATCAGAACCATATAAGTAAAGTATATGAAATAAGATGAATTAAATATGAATTTAAATCAGATTTGGAATTAAAATAAGGAAATTTTAAGTTCCTAGGAGATTTTGCGATGTTTTCAAAATGGATGTATTTAGTAAGGGTTTTGAAATGACATAGTATTGAAATCACTTGGGTCGCTGGAAAATAATTCCGATGATGACTGCGCAGTATCATCGGTGTGATTTTCGAGTTCTAAGTGGTGGATTACTACCAGAGATTTTGATTTGAATTGTTTTGAGAAAACAAGTTGTTTAGAAATTCAAAGGTTTTGAATTGGTATTATGATTTCAAATTTGATTTGAAATAAAACCGGGAATTTAAGTTCTAGAAATTAAAATTTAACTTGTGAAGTTAATTCGAATGGGATGGTAAAAGTAAATAATAAACCAGAATTTAACTTGAGATGATAGGTTAAGAAAAACTAAAGTGATTAAAGAATAATCTGGATTTGAAATGATAAGTTGAGAGTTTGGAATTTGAAACTCGAATTTGAAATTAAATTCGGCTTGAATAAGCGAATGGTTGTGTTAAGAATAACTTGGTTGGAGTTGATTGGGATGGCATTTGTATATGCCGAGTTGATAACAGATGGTAGGGATATAATGATTTACCCAACAAAAAGGTACAAGTTTATATTTTATATGAGTTTGGAATTTATGAGCCAAATTGGCAAGCCGTTTGGCATTTTGATTTTCTTTTGGGTTGAAGAAGGCCCAGAGAGGCGAGTTAGAGTTTGAGCTATTGACCAGTACAAAGGAGGTGCTGGCGAAATTTTCCGAAAATTTAAAGTGTTAGAAAATTTTCAGAATTTTTGAAAATTTTAGTTAGTTGGAATGAATAAATATTTTAGTCGATATTAATTGGTTCAGTTGAAATCAGAAATAAGGGGTAAACAAATCTTAGGAATTCCAATAGGTAGGGTCGTCCTCTAACTTAGCAGTTTCGAGGACGAAATTATTTTAAGTGGGGAAGAATGTAATGACTCGCATTTTCCAGGGGTATAGTTAATTTATTTAATTGTTTAAAATAGTGATTTAGGGAAATCATCGTTAATTAAATAATATGGAATATTTAATTAAATTAAATAATTAAATAATATTTTTAATTCAGAAATAATAAAAAATATTGGGAATCGCAATATTCTGTGAACGGGGTCGTCCCTTAGATTTAATTCAGCTTAGAGTTGAATTATATTGACGAATATATTCAATCGACGACAGTTTGAACGTATAATTATATTATAATTAAAATCGAGCTTGAAATGGAGCTGCAGTTCGCGATTTGGCGATTTGAACTTCAACTGAATGTACAAGATTCGTTTTAAGCCGGATTTCTATGAAACAAGAAACGTGTGGAGCTGGTGGAGTATATCTTTCTAGTGGAAGAGAAAAATCGGGATTTCGTCGTGTAGATTTTGATTTACGTCCAAATCAAATTTCAGAAAAAGTCGTTGTGGAATTCCTTTATAATTCGTAACGCTTTATATACGTTATAAATAGATTTTCAGTATAAACTGAATATCGAGATAATCTGGAATTTGAAATATCAAACTGTAAATTCTGATATGATATTCTGGAGCTGTACGATAACATATATGAAGATATACGATAATATAAATTTATTTATATTTAATTTAATTATATTTAAATATATTTATATATTTAAATGGGTCATCCAGAGCTTTAAAATAGCCGGTTTTGCAAACGAAGTCGGAATTCGACAAAACTAATTTTGTTGGATCCGCAATGTCAAATTATTGCTAGATGTCAGTTTATGTGATTTTTTGAGTCATTGTGTGGTCGTACGGATTTTTAGAGTGAAAAACAATCAGTATTTTGACAGTTAAAAATACGGTGTGTGAGCATACGAAGTCGGAATTCGACGAAATCAGTTTCGTTAGGACCGTAATGTCGAACTCTAGCTACATGTCTAGTTTGGTGATTTTTAGGTACCGTATGTAATCACGAGAATTTTTAGAAAGCAAAACGAGTATATAAAAGAGAATATGCCGAGAATATTCTTTTTATAAAAATATCTAGATATTTTCTTTCTCTATAAAATACACCACCTTACCACCAAAACCTAATTCAACTCTCTTCTTTAGTCAACACAGAATTCCACCGTATACTTTTCATCTCAGCAAAAATTCTCGAGCAAAGAAAATCAAAATAAAACCAAAGCAAATCCTATAAATTAGGAAAAGTATGTAGATGGATTCAGCGTTGAAGGAGCTTCAGGTTGATGCCTGTTTTGAGAAGTGCGACGCGAGCCTGGGTTGCTCGATTTTTTTCCAGCGAATGCTAGGGTTACCGTCAAGTTGATCTTTGAGGGATTCGGATTTTCGAGTGTTGATTCGAACTCGGGGTAAGAAGGAGATTCAAATGTGGGATTTGGAGGGTTCTGGGATCTTGCTTTGTCGCGCGGAAGTACGGTGCAGGGTCTTGAGGGCTGCGTCGAAATCCAGGAGGAAGGGTGCGAGTTCCCTTTAACTGGTATGAGGTAGAAGATATGTTGAAGAGGAAATCGAGAGTGAAAGTGGTTTCGAAATTCATGGTAAGGTGAAGGAACGGGGTGTGCTTGAATTCGTGGAAATGGTGAAGAGGGAGCCACGACAGTTGATTTTGGGGAAGATAAAGGTGAGGACGTGGGCTGGTACAAGGTTTGGGCCTGATGTCAAGGGTGAGCCCAATAGTAAATGGATTAATGGTTTATTTTTAATTCAAATAGTGATTAAACTTCGTAACGCGATATCTATTTCATACGAGGTCGGATTCGCGAACCGTAAGTTGCGTTAGGATCGTATGGACGAGAGCTTCACAACGAAGCTGACTGGAAGTGGATTGGAGCTCGTCTGAATTTACGGCGAATTTAATTGTTTGATTCAAATCAAATAACAGTTTATCGTTCTTTAATGATGAACTGCCAAAGTGAGTAAAACTCACCAACTCTGAACAGTTATATTTTTAGAATGTATTCTTAGAATTGTTAATCATCTGTTCTGTGTGTTGGTTGATTGATTGAACTGCTAGTCAGTTAGTGGAAATTATATATATATAAACCTTTAAATATTTATATATTGATGTTGTTATCAGAATAATCATTACTGAACTGAAAGTGATGTTGATTTTACTGTGTAACATCCGTGGATGCAGGGAAACAGGTTGGAGGGACCCTACTGGGTTCCTCAATATTTATAATACTGTTTTGATTCATATATAGTGATATAGAATCCGTGGTCGATTATATGTGCTTGGACGATATTGAACATCGTGATTTGATCTGATTGAATACCTTAACATACGGGATGTTGATAAGGGGATTTTCAAAGTGATATTGAAAATAGAATATTTATAAACTGGAATATATATAAACAAGAGATATTTATAAATTCGAATATTTATAAATAAGAAATATTTATGAATTGGAATATTTATAAATAGGAGATACATAGAAAAAGAAAATAATTTCAAAACATTTTCTTTTGAGTGGAAAGGCCTGTGTGGCGGGTTTGGGGATTTTCCCGATGCTCCTGTTACAAAGGAGGTTATGGCAATTTTTTCCAGAGAATTTAAGGGGTTAGAATATTTCAAGAATAAATTTGAAAAGGAAATATTTGTAAACCATTTACAAATAGAATTGAAAAGGAAATGTTATAAAAAGGAAATCATTTTTAAAGTGTCGAATCGTTATTTAAAAGTAAATCTTTTCAAATGAATAAAACGTTGTTAAAAAGGAAATCTTTATAAAGTGAATAAAGTAAATCGAATATGGTATTTGAAAGGAGTTAAATCGAATATGGTATTCGAAGGGAGTAAATCGAATATGGTATTCGAAAGTTAGTAAAACGAATATGCTATTCGAAAGGGGTTAGTCGAGTCGAGTTAGTTGAATAGAGTTAACTAGTTCAGTAGAGTTAACCAGTTCAGTAGAGTTAACCAGTTCAATAGAGTTAACCAATTCAGTAGAGTTAACCAATTCAGTAGAGTTAACCAGTTTAATAGAGTTAACCAGTTGAGTTAAGTAAGTCAAGTTAACCAGTTGGGTTAAGTAAGTCAAGTTAACCAGTGAGTTAAGCAAGTCAAGTTAACCAGTGGGTTAAGTAAGTCAAGTTAACCAGTTGAGTTAAGTAAGTCGAGTTAATCAAGCCGAGTTGATCGAGTTAGAGTTACTTAGTTAGAGTTAATCGATTAGAGTTAAAACGAACTAGAGTTAATCAAATATAGTTATTTGAGACAGAGTTAGTCAAACATAGTATTTAGGGTAAGTTGCCATCTCGTACGACTGCTAGCGTAATTCGGAGGGCTGTAAATAGCCTACGGCGGTCGGATGTTTCCTGAGGGAGTCAGGCGTAACCGTTGTGATCGCTGCGATCTAGAGTCAAGCGAATGTAGTTAAATCGAATATTAGTTATTCGATAGGAGTTAAGTTCTTGAGTTAGATTATCGAGATAAGTTAATCGAGTTAAGTTCTTGAGTTAGATTATCGAGATAAGTTAATCGAGTTAAGTTCTTGAGTTAGATTATCGAGATAAGTGAGTCGAGTTAAGTTCGTCGAGTTAAATTAATCGATGTTAGTTTCATCGAAAGGAGTTAATCGATGTTATTTCATCGAAAGGAGTTAATCGATGTTAATTTCATCGAAATGAGTATCGATGTTAGTTTCATCGAAGGGAGTTATCGATTATAGTTTAATCGAAAGGAGTTATCGACTAGTTAAATCGGAAGGAGTTGTCAAATTTAGTTCTTCGAAAAGGAGTTATCGATTTGTTAAATCGAAAGGGAAGATTGTCGAGTATCGTTTATTTGAGAGGAGATTATCGAATATAGTTTATTCGATGGAGTTAATCGATTAGAGTTAAATCAAATGAGTTAATCGAATATAGTTTATTCGAATAGAAAAAGGAGTTAATCGAATATATTTTATTCGAATAGAGAAAAGGAGTTAATCGAATATAGTTTATTCGAATAGAGTAAATGAGTTAATCGAATATAGTTTATTCGAATAGAGTTAGAGGAGTTATCGAATATAGTTTATTCGACAGGAGTTAAGTGAATTAGTTAAGTTAAACTAAGTGAATTAGTTAAGTGAATTGGTTAAGTTAACCAAAGTGAATTAGTCGAGTTAATCAAAGTGATTAGTTCAGTTAATCGAGATAAGTACATCAAGTTAGGTTAATCGAGTTGAATTAGTCAGTCGAGTTAATAAATTGAGTTAGTCAAACCAAGTAAAACCAGTTAGAGTTAATTAATTAAGGTTGACCAGTTAGAGTTGATCGGTTAGAATTAACCAGTTAGAGTTAATCAATCAGAGTTAATCAAATAGAGTTAAGTAAAATTAGAACTGACCAGAGATTAGTAAATTGAATGGTTTTCTAAGTGCCTATCTGATGTTGGTTTCGGACTTCGGGATTTATACTTAGGGGATTGTTCTCATACTCGTTTACAGTCAGGGACTGATAGTTGGGGGAAGAGTAGTGATTTGTAAATAAGCAAATGGAAAACGTTTTCCAGTGTTAATAACATATATTTTCTAAACATAGAAAATAAGGCAATGTGAATATATATATAGATATATGTTGATGATTTACCGATATAATTTCCATCTGGAAATAATATCGTTGTTTGCACACTTCTTTTTCTTTGATGGTTAAATCACAGACTATCGAAGTTTTGACCATTTTAACGTTGTTAATACGGAGTGACCGGTTGGATTATTATCCAAAGAACCACTCTGTATTGGCATAAGCGTTGCGAATCATATATGCCAAAGATAATTGAAGACGGAGTAAAATGCAAGGGCTGTTGTATAAGTCTTAGATAATAGTGACTAAGATGGATATACTGAATAGTGTCTTCGGTTTGTCCAATCCCATGACAACTTGTATGGATGAAGGTCTGACAGAGTATATCCAATGGATCGCGTAAGTTGATCTGTTCAAACGTATTCACGTTCGGTGGCGGAGGAATTCGTTTCTCTTAGCTGTATACCCGTGTTATTTTTGGATAAGTCAATTTGTGATTTGGCGGGTATGACGATGTGACATTCTAAGTGAATGAGGATGACTTGTGTTGATGAATGTCTGACAGAGTATTTCCAAAAAGGTCACGTACATTGATTTCTTCAACTATACCAAGAGTGGAAGTGGGGAAGGAAACTTCTTTAGCTAACACGTAACGTACTGTTGTAGATGCCGATTAGTGATTTTCGATGGATCTGACAATGTGGCATTCGAAGTCAATCTGATGTAATGATAAAGCGTAGCTTCTAGCCTCATCAACCGGTAAATGACAGAAATCGGGCAGGCAGCATGGCTAAGTCGGTCGCACCGAAGTAGGGTGTATAATCACCTATCTAGAGAATATTCATTTGTTTCTTAAATCTATCAATGCTGTCCCATATATATATGGGAATGGTTGCTGATCCTAATCGTTGGTGATATACATTCGATATACTCAAGCAAAATGAGTGGTCGGTCATGTGTGGCTGAGTTATAAGATGTTCTTGTTGAACTCCAGTGTATTCCTCTCTAGAGGTACACTAGCAGAAGGTGGTTCCATACCTTGTCATAGTTGGAAATCCATTATCCAATAGTGCTTGCGATTTTGATTGTATACTATATATGTAGAACGTGAGATGAAAGCGTTTCTGCTAGTCGATATCTATTTGTACATAGATATTATTATAATATCAAAGGTTTTTGATATAAAGATATTTTAGATTCTCATAAGGGAAAAACCCGTTCCGTTCTACGGCGTGGTCTTATGAGATATCGTTTACTTGTTCATATAACTGTGTTAAACTATTTTACTCACACCAGTCCCATGACTGACCCGGAGTTTACTTTATTGTTTTCCCTAAACTCTTGGGTGCCTAAATTTGTACGGGCAGTCAAGTAGTCGGGATTTACAGATATACTTGAAGAGCTGGAGCAGGAGGCTTCTGGATCATATAACTATAGTTATTTCCGCTGTGTTGTAAGTGTTGTACTCTGATAAGTGCTACTGTATACATTACTGTTATATTTCAAAGTTATGTTATATATTATATGTTATTCGTTCCGTTGTGAGGTTCGTGTTACTCTGATGTTGTGTTCTTCTTCTTCTTTTATTCTAAGTTTCTATCTTATCTATCCTCACCCTCTAATTTCTTTCATTAACTACCAGGATTTTTCGATGTTTTGGTTATCGACATTGAGCTTATGTCGATAACCAAAGTTGCCAAAAATCCGGGTCGTTACAATATGCTTAGAACGTTGGCAAATTGCAAGAATTACTCCTTTGAGAACTCCTTTTTTTGAGGTTGTGCCACTTTCTAAGTGTGAAGCAGATAGGAGACGGAGATTAAATGTTGCATTATAGGTATAATGTCAGGTTTGGGAATTGTACCACCCTAATATTATAGCATATGGTTATCCTTCATAATGTATGTCCTGTTAGTTACAATTTAATTATAGGTTTTACGTAGATTTTGCAGAGAAGTGGTGATTGATCGGTCCTAAATAGAAATAGTGGGATGGATCGAAGGAGTTGGCCATGGAAAAGAAGATCGGTAGAAAAAATTCTAGGTGAAACTGAATGTTTTGGATTAGTGCCTTCTTTTTCCCTGAGATCTTATGATGATCAGGTTCTTTTCCCTTTTAAAATTTAGTTCCAGATTTATGTATTGTTCTAATGATATGTCAGGCTAAACTAAGTCTTTGTACTTTTAATTTTTTCTACTGCATTTAGGGTTTTCAATGAGTACCCGAAAAGTCCGATATTCGTTCACATTCATATCTCAAAATACGGAATATATCCATTATCTAGGATGTGGTTACGAATATCTGAAAATCCTTCCGGATACGGATATGGTATAGTGGTATCCATATCCAAAAATATCCATCTGATTTTCTGATACGTTTGTGTATGTGTATATTATATATAATTTTGAATTTATACGTAAGCTTAAATTAATATATAAATTGCCTTAAAATAGCTAAACTAATCTCAACTATTGGATTATAAAAGAATGTTGTATTTGGTATTATGCAACATTTTAAATCATGTACTAATTTTATTTTGTGGCATGGTTATGTGTAAGAACCCGTAACTTCCCCGTGAAGGAAAGAGCGGATTGCTTTGAGAACAAGACAAATCAGAACGCAAACAGAAGAACATTTCATTGTTAATTACAACAATTCCATCAGAATACAAGAATATACAGAGTATGAATCAATATTACACATCATAAAATATCAGAGATTACAATACATTACATAGCAACGGAAAAAGAATACAAAACACAACTAAGAGAGATAAGCGGATACAGAGCTTTCCGAGTATCATTCCAGCTGTAAATCAGGATCCTATGAATATAAATTTGCAAAACCAAAACTACTAGCTGCCCGTGCGGAAAATAAGGGCACCTAGAGTTTAGGTTAAAACAATAAACTCCTGGTCAGTCATGTGACTGATGTGAGAACTAAAACAGTTATTAATCTTTATTTTAAAGTTAGGTAAATCAAGGGACCATGCCATATAGCACGGAACGGGTTTCCTCCTAAGAATACCAGTGCATAAGACAATAGCGCAATGCTAAATAAAGAACAATGAAGCTATTATAAGACCCAGGTCCCATCACACAATGCAACACAAGCCGGAGGATAGGGTTTTACCTTATAATAGCCAAAGAATGCTTGATACGCTAAATCTCATTTTTATTATTACTATATGTGTATAGTGTCAAAACAATTTCAATCATAAGTATCAATCATAGACGGCATAAGTGCCCCATACGACTATGTTGCCATATATAGGTTCTACAATCAAAACCGCAAAGTCACGTATTAGAAGTTGGATTTCCATCTGTGAACCGAGGCAAGGGATCGTCCTCATCGCTTCGAGATGCTTTAGCCTGCCCCTCAGGAACAGAACGCATCGTCCCTTGGATCGTCAGGGCCGGTCCACCGATGTGGATTAAAATGCCTGAACACTGCGTTTCCCCACCCTATGGGGTGTCAATGAGCCAAATGACTCCACCGGACCCGGATCGTCCGATCTAACCGAGGCGCCTCGCTATCCATCATCTACATAAGTAAAATGTTAGGCCGTGTAAAACACTGACGCCACTCCTAGCTAGAAGGAAACACATGTCCTCCCTGAAGTCCTTTCCCGTTTCTGGTTCACACCGGGCTGTGAGGCTCGCGAATTAACGCTACACAAAGCTACGCTATATTAAAGTCGTGCTTTGATCATCAACCACAAGACTTTGCTTTTCAACAGAAGCCTTGATTATTTGCATCTCAGCATGCCACACAGGAAATTCACGCTATGCAACCAATATCAATCTCACAGAATGAAATCCGATGTCAGACACACATCCATTTACAAGTCCGTTCTGGGTCTGAACGGAACCGGAGGCACCTTGTACCACGCATATCCATCGATCTCCAAGTACGTCTAGACGATCACCAACTGATTCCCTCCTCTTAGGTGTACAGCCCAATCAAGATCATCAGTAATTATCCAAACGATGTGAAGACCTCCGGTCTTCGACCACCGTCTTCATCCTCGACACCTCGTCGAATCAGTTATTCGGAATGGGATAAACCCGGTCTTTCTGAATAACTCGCGTATATAATAAACAAGTGTTACACAAACTTAAACATACGCCTCATTCCAATTCAGAATATTCTTTTATTCAAATATTCACATCTATAGGGAAAGGTTCCCATTAATTTTATCAAAGATAAATTCTTTTAAATTTATTCTTTAATCTTGCTTTGAATATCATTTCAAACTAGTCGGGGTTAGAGAACCACACCGAAGTAATCATTTATTTTATTTCCCAATTCCAACCTATTCATCCCATGGAGAAAAACTGGTATTACTCCATATCTAATACCACGGTGTTATCGGTAAAACTAATTACCATTTCACGTTCAAATCTAATAAAATATTTAACTATCGGTTTGGAGCAAAACTGGTGATACTCCATTCTCGATCATTTCAATCTAATTAAAGATTCATTAAAACTCCACTTAGTTTTAATCTTCCCAGAAATCAATATCCCGTCTTTAACGGGGTTAAAGGACTAATGTCATTTTAAACACAACTCACGATAAACCCAAAATCACATTCCATTTAAATTCCAATAAAATATTATTTAATTGGTATACTTCATTAAATCTAAATAAAAAGATTTAATCCTTTTCTCAACTGGGTTAAAGAACAGTGTTAATGAAGACACCGTTCATAACAAACCCAAATCCCATTTGATATTAAATACAAGGCTCTGAATAGAAAATATATTGGCTTATATTCAATATCAAATTCTACGACCAACAAATATTGTATTGGAAATAACGATATTAATATATCTTTCAAATTTCCATAACAATATCTGTAAAATCTCGAAATCCAACATCAAAATATTCCAAAGACAATTTCGATTCAAATCCATTTCCAATTTATTTATTGGAAACTCTGGTTGTTTTTAAAACCATTTCAAATCCAATTTATTTATTTAAAAATAATTGAATTATAATTAAAGTTTAAAACTAGTTCATTTCGATAAAAATCTATTTTTATCTTTTCAAATATGGAGTTTTTCATCCCAATTCTTTCCAAATCATTTCTTATGATTCTACACTAATTATTGATATTTTTAATAATTTTATCAAGGCCCGTACAGTCGATTTCCCTCAACGGCCATCGAACTGCACTTACAACGACCTTTTCCAAATTTGATTTGGACATAATTCCAAATCCAACCGTTAGATTTCTAATTTCTCATATTCGTTAGAAAGCTCTTTTTGATACGAACCCAACGGTTCCGGTTTTAGGAGAATCCGACGGTCGGTTCTCCCGTAATGTCCGTTCGAAGTTAATGGTCGAAATTCGCGAACTGCCGCAGTGCGGCGCGTTCTATTCAGGCCATTATATTATATATATAATATATATTTCGTCGATTTCCATTTAAAACGTATTTTATAAATCGTTTTAAATTCGTTTTCAAAACGATTTCAACTTCCATCACAGATTCAAATCAAAATTGATTTTTCCAATATAAATTCATTTTAAATACATTTAAATTCGATTTCAATTCAAATCGATATCAATCTAATTTCAATCCATTTTAAATTCAATTCAAAATGATTTCAATTCTATTTCAATTTAATTCGAATTTCAATTCTATTCAATTTAATTTGAATTTCAATTCTATTTCAATTTAATTCGAATTTCAATTCTATTCAATTTAATTCGAATTTCAATTTAATTCGAATTTCAAATATATTTAATTTAATTCGAATTTCAATTTTATCCAATTTAATCCGAATTTCAAATCTATTCAATCTAATTCGAATTTCATATCATTTCAAAATATCAGATTTTGAAATCACTTTTCAATATTCATTGTAAAATGAATAAAATCGACAAAATTCCTGTTTGTGTTAAAATGGCGTTAAATTACTTAACACGACTTCACATTTCAATATTCATTGAATATTATTTTAGAATATTCATTAATTCTGAACTGGAATCAGCCACTATCAATTACCATATAATTTGATTATATGGATTTCACACAACAGATGTGTATAACAATAATGAAAATAGCAATCCATCATCCAGAGTGCATTGTACACTGCATAAGCATCAAATATAAATATTTAACGCTTATAGTAGTCTGTCAATCAATCGATCGACATACAGCTAATTATTGGGATTAGTGTATGTCCAATTTCATTCCAATACCCGTGTGGGGTTTTCAAACAACAAACACAGGTTTTATTTGTGCAGTTGGGCGATGTGTAAAATTTATCGTCCCAATCTATATCAGTCAAATGTGTGTATATAAACAAATCGTTCGATTTGTTTATAAATCTTTACTTTATATACACGTTAAAAATTATATTTTTAACTATAAAATATTTATTCCATCACACAATCAATTTTCATAACACGACAATCAAACAAACAAGTCATCCATGGTCTGTGGACGACGGATGTCGGGTGCTGCTAAACACCGTCTGCATCCTTGTATATATTTTAACTAGAAAACAAATTTTAAAGTGAGGAGTTCTCACCGAGGGTTCCACTCCTCCGTGCTTTCCTTCTGAACTGTTTGGGTTTCGTTTTGATTTCAGTCGATACCATCGCCATCTTTTCCCACTGTTCACAGTAAAATCATTTTTTTATCGCTTTATCCCAATAAATAAAATCATATTTTTATTTCAATTTCATATATTTTACAACGCTTCTTTCTATATAAAAATCATATTTTTATATTTCTACTTCTTATATAAAGATCGAATTTTTATTTCGCTTCATATATAAAAATCTCGCCTTTCCATATATAAAAACATCGCCTTTCTATATATAAAAATATTGTCTTTCTACATATAAAAATATCGTCCTTACTATGATAAAAATATAATCTTTTCATCGCTACTTCATATATAAAAATCGAATTTTTATCGCTATTCTATATATATAAAAATCGAATTTTTATCGCTATTCTATATACAAAAAATCGAATTTTTATCGCTATTATATATATATATATATAAATCGAATTTTTATTATCTATATATTATAAAAATCATATTTTTTATTATTTCTATCATATAAAAATCATATTTTTATTATTTTACATATATAAAAATCATATTTTCATTATCATTTATAAGTAAAAATCATATTTTGATTATCATACATAAATAAAAATCGAACCTTTATGTTAAATAAAAATCAAACCTTTCATAAATTAATATTATTTCAATCCCTATACACATAAAAATATTAGATTTTTATTTAAAAGCTATTACATAAACAATAAATTAGGTTTTTATTGTAAAAACTCACCTTCATTGTCAAACTGGAACGTTGTCGGCGAATGGTGGTAGTCCACAGTCGGAGGTGAGGGTCGGTGGCGGCGTTGGAGTTTGGGGAGGTGGCAGGGCGTTGGCGCCGGGCGGTTGTGGGCCCAAAGTCGTGCACAGCGGCGTTGGGTGGATTCGGGGCTGAAAGGGGTGTTAGGGCTTGATTGGAGGAAGCAGTGAGATCACCTGAGGAGCGGCGGAGGTCAGGGTGGGGTTGCGGCTACGGTGCGCGACGGTGGGGAGGCCCTACGGCGGTGGTGGCGCTGCTAAGAAGGGGCGACGGGGTTAATTCGAGGAAGGGGGTGGGTTTCTGAACCCGTTGACCGAGAGAAAAGAAATGAGGCCTTAGACTAGGGTTTGACCATATAAGTAAATATATTTATTTATTTTAGTTTTAATTCGAAAAAGTAACTTTTTATTTTGAACCCGAAATCAAACCCACCGACTGTCATCCTTAGCTAATTACCCCCATTCCGAACACAATGGGAAATGTTTCATAAGCCAATTCGATCGTTTCGATCAGTTTCTATCAAAATCAAAATATAAATCTATATATTGAATTTGAACGCGCATTTCAATTTATCGGGGCCACATACAGACTCTAAAAATTCACAAAAAATATTTTCTAGCTTCGTATTGACTATACGGTCCTAACAAAACTAATTTCATCGAATTCTGAGACCGCTTGAAAAATGGCCATTTTTTGGTCGATCAAAATTGACTGAAACTGTTAAAACACGTTTTACTTTGCCACGCTCACATATTGATTTGAAAAATTATGAATTTTGGAATTTACCAATAACTAGACATCCCAGATCCAACAAAAGTGGTTTCATCGAAAACCGAGGTTGTTTGCAAAATTTCCATTTTTAAGGGCCAGAATTCCATAGCGACTATTCTGAATTTTCAACTGGGCATATCTTTTTATTCCCGCTATGAAATTTTGATTTTTCAGATTCGTTGGAAAGATATTTCCAAATAGATTCTAATATTTTTGGTTTTGCTAAAATCCGGTTTATTTTGAATCCTTTATATTCATTTGAAATTTGAAATCGAATTTTCAAACTACCGTGCCATTTTCAATTCCTTTTATAATTAAAATGAAATATATATTCTAACGTCGATTCAAATCAATATATTCATTCTAATTCTCTTCAAAATGTCTTTCTCGTCGTTATTATTTAAAATAATTCATTTTAAATATTCCAAATTCACTAAAATTGCCAAAATAAAAATTTTAAATTGACTCGGATTTCCGGGTTATTACAATCTCCCCCACTTAAAACTTTTCGTCCCCGAAAAGGATCGAAGCTGAAAGTTGTTTTACAAATCAACTCAACTTCCATTATTTTCATTATGGCTTAAGTTCTTCAACTTTTCAGTTTCTAAGACTTTTCAAAATTTTCAAAAATTTGGCTAACACCCAAAATTTTCGAAATTTTTGCCATAACCTCCCCTACACCGGGATCTTCGGGATATTTCAAATAGCTTCCCATAGCCCTCACCAATCCAAAAGAAAAAGAAAACGCCAAGCGGCTCATAAAATCATCCAAAACCCAAGAAATACAATAAACATGTACCTATTTGTCGGGCAAACAAATTTATTCCTCTTCTCTAGCCTCCTTGCTATGACCTGTTCAAGGTAAGTACATGTATATGCATGCAAATGCGACTAATTTTCAATACAATTCACTCTTTGGTTCAATTTGGCTAAAGGTTCAACATTTAATTAATCAAAACAGTAATCAAACAACACAACCATCAATCAATTAGTTGATTAACGTTTCAAATTCATAATTTTGATATATATACAGAAAATCATGTTTTTGATGCCAAGTCACAACAATATATTCTAACTATATTTTGGTTCTCACGCCAGTCAATTGGAAATATATAGATATCACAATTTCGAAACTCGAACACGAATACTGATGATGCCATGGTCATTATCAGCATCATCTCCGGGCAACTAGAGTGTGATTCTATATCTATCCAGTATATTAAAACTTCAAGTACACGTGGATCAGACGTATATGCAAAATCTTTATATATTGGATTATCCAAATCCATATAAAAATAATATTCAAATACAAATACTTGATTTAAATTTTCAAAACAAAAATTGTTTTCATCTTTTTTTTTTTTAAAATATACTCTTCGCACTCGTTCTAGGATACTACTGATCCCATCTCTAACGAGTCACTCTTATTGGATATTACTAATCCAATCTCTGATGAATTCTTTCGTTTGGTTCTAACGTGTCTTGTTCTCGAGCTTTGTAAACCAAAGCTCTGATACCACCGTAAGATATCCGATGAAATCCGGTAGGCTTTGCAACCATCCCTTCATCCCCCAAGCAGCAGGTAAAACCCACCGTGGCTCTCACCTGGTACCCCAGTAACTTGTTTTATGGCGACCCTCTCGAGCCTCCCGGCCACTGCCTAACCAACCCTCGCAAGGGACATGTGGGGGTAAGAGTCTCCCGTTCGCCACCAAACCGTGAAGCGAGAACCCCCCATCATGACTGCAACAAGAACTGGTAATACTCCATATCTAACACCACGGTGTTATCGGTAAAACTAATTACCCTTTCACGTTCAAATCTAATTAAAGATTTAACTATCGCTTTGGAGCAAAATTGGTGATACTCCATTCCCGATCATTTCAATCTAATTAAAGATTCATTAAAACTCCACTTAGTTTTAATCTTCCCAGAAATCAATATCCTGTCTTTAACTGGGTTAAAGGGCTAATGTCATTTAAAAAATAGCTCACGATAAACCCAAAATCACATTCCATTTCAATTCCATTTCAATTCCAATTAAATATTATTTAATTGGTATACTTCATTAAATCTAAGTAAAAAGATTTAATCCTTTTCTCAACTGGGTTAAAGAACAGTGTTAATGAAGACACCATTCACAACAAACCCAAATCCCATTTGATATTAAATACAAGGCTCTGAATAGAAAATATATCGGCTTATATTCAATATCAAATTTTACGACCAACAAATATTGTATTGGAAATAACGATATTAATATATCTTTCAAATTTCCATAACAATATATGTATAATCTCAAAATCCAACATCGAAATATTCCGAAGACAATTTCAATTCAAATCTATTTCCAATTTATTTATTGGAAATTCTTGTTGTTTTTAAAACCATTTCAAATCCAATTTATTTATTTAAAAATAATTGAATTATAATTCTAGTTCAAAACTAGTTCATTTCGATAAAAATCTATTTTTATGTTTTCAAATATGGAGTTCTTCATCCTAATTCTTTCCAAATCATTTCTTATGATTTTACACTAATTATTGATATTTTTAATAATTTTATCAAGGTCCGTACAGTCGATTTCCCTCAACGGCCATCGAACTGCACTTACAGCGACCTTTTCCAAATTTGATTTGGATAAAATTCCAAATCCAACCGTTAGATTTCTAATTTCTCATATTCGTTAGAAAGCTCTTTTTGATACGAACCCAACGGTTCTGGTTTTAGGAGAATCCGACGGTCGGATCTCCCGTAATGTCCGTTCGAAGGCAATGGCCGAAATTCGCGAACTACCGCAGCGTGGCGCTTTCAATTCAGGACATTATATTATATATATATTATATATATAATATATATATTTCGTCGATTTCCATTTAAAACGTATTTTATAAATTGTTTTAAATTCGTTTTCAAAACGATTTCAACTTCCATCTCAGATTCAAATCACAATTGAATTTTCCAGTATAAATTCGTTTTAAATTCATTTCAAATCGATTTCAGTTCAATTTCAATCTGTTTTAAATTCAATTCAAAACGATTTCAATTCTCTTTCAATTTAATTCGAATTTTAAGTCTATTCAATTTAATTCGAATTTCAATTCTATTTCAATTTAATTCGAATTTCAATTCTATTCAATTTAATTCGAATTTCAATTCTATTTCAATTTAATTCTAATTTCAAATCTATTTAAATTAATTCAAATTTCAATTCTATCCAATTTAATTCGAATTTCAATTCTATTCAGTTTAATTCGAATTTCATATCATTTAAAAATATCAGATTTTGAAATCACTTTTCGATATTCTTTGTAAAATGAATAAAATCGAAAAAATTCCCGTTCGTGTTAAAATGGCGCTTAACTACTTAACACGGCTTCACATTTCAATATTCACTGAATATTATTTTAGAATATTCATTGATTCTGAACTGGAATCAGACACTATCAATTATCATATAATTTGATTATATGGATTTCACACAACAAATGTGTATAACAATAATGAAAATAGCAATCCATCATCCAGAGTGCATTGTACACTGCATAAGCATCAAATATAAATATTTAATGCTTATAGCAGTCTGTCAATCAATCGATCGACATACAGCTAATTATTGGGATTATTGTATGTCCAATTTCAACCCAATACCTGTGTGGGGTTTTAAAACAACAAACACAGGTTTTATTTGTGCAGTTGGACGATGTGTAAAATTTATCAACCCAATTTATATCAGTCAAATGTGTGTATATAAACAAATCGTTCGATTTGTTTATAAATCTTTACTTTATATACACGCTAAAAATTATATTTTTAACTATAAAATATTTATTCCATCACACAATCAAACAAACAAGTCATCCATGGTCTGTGGACGACGGGTGTCGGGTGCTGCAAAACACCGTCTGCATCCTAGTATATATTTTAACTAGAAAACAAATTTTAAAGTGAGGAGTTCTCACCGTGGGTTCCACTCCTCCGTGCTTTCCTTTTGAACTGTTTAGGTTTCGTTTTGATTTCAGTCGATACCATTGCCATCTTTTCCCGCTGTTCACAGTAAAATCATATTTTTATCGCTTTATCCCAATAAATAAAAATCATATTTTTATTTCAATTTCATATATTTTACAACGCTTCTTTCTATATAAAAATCATATTTTTATATTTCTACTTCTTATATAAAGATCGAATTTTTATTTCGCTTCATATATAAAAATCTCGCCTTTCCATATATAAAAACATCGCCTTTCTATATATAAAAATATTGTCTTTCTATGTATAAAAATATCGTCTTTACTATGATAAAAATACAATCTTTTCATCGCTACTTCATATATAAAAATCATATTTTTATCGCTATTCTATATATATAAAAATCGAATTTTTATCGCTATTCTATATACAAAAAATCGAATTTTTATCGCTATTATATATATATATATAAATCGAATTTTTATTATCTATATATTATAAAAATCACATTTTTATTATTTCTATCATATAAAAATCATATTTTTAATATTTTACATATATAAAAATCATATTTTCATTATCATTTATAAGTAAAAATCATATTTTGATTATCATACATAAATAAAAATCGAACCTTTATGTTAAATAAAAATCAAACCTTTCATAAATTAATATTATTTCAATCCCTATACACATAAAAATATTAGATTTTTATTTAAAAGCTATTACACAAACAATAAATCAGGTTTTTATTGTAAAAACTCACCTTCATTGTCGAATTGGAACGTTGTCGGCGAATGGTGGTGGTCCACAGTCGGAGGTGAGGGTCGGTGGCGGCGTTGGAGGCTGGGGAGGTGGCAGGGCGTTGGCGCCGGGCGGTTGTGGGCCCACAGTCGTACATGGCGGCGCTGGGTTGATTCGGGGCTGAAAGGGGTGTTAGGGCTTGATCGGAGGAAGCAGTGAGATCACCTGAGGAGCGGAGGAGGTCAGGGTGGGGTTGCGGCTACGATGCGCGACGGTGGGGAGGCCCTACGGCGGTGGTGGCACTGCCAAGAAGGGGCGACGGGGTTAATTCGAGGAAGGGGGTGGGTTTCAGAACGTGTTGACCGAGAGAAAAGAAATGAGGCCTTAGACAAGGGTTTGACCATATAAGTAAATATATTTATTTATTTTAGTTTTAATTCGAAAAAGTAACTTTTTATTTCGAACCCGAAATCAAACCCACCGACTGTCGTTCCTATCTAATTACCCCCATTCCGAACACAATGGGATATGTTTCGTAAGCCAATTCGATCATTTCGATCAAATTCTGTCAAAATCAAAATATAAATCTATATATTGAATTTGAACGCGCATTTCAATTTATCGGGGCCACATACGGACACTAAAAATTCCCGAAAAATATTTTCTAGCTTCGAATTGACGATACGGTCCTAAAAAAACTAATTTCGTCGAGTTCTGAGACCGTTTGAAAAATGACCATTTTCTAGTTGATCAAATTGACTGAAACTGTTAAAACACGTTTTACTTTGCCACACTCACATATTGATTCGAAAAATTATGAATTTTGGAATCTACCAATAACTAGCCATCCCGGATCCAACAAAAGTGGTTTCGTCGAAACCGAGGTTGTTTGCAAAATTTCCATTTTTAAGGGCCAGAATTCCATAGCGACTATTCTGAATTTTCAACTGGGCATATCTCTTTATTCCCGCTATGAAATTTTGATTTTTCGGATTCGTTGGAAAGATATTTTCAAATAGATTCTAATATTTTTGGTTTCGCTTAAATCCGGTTTATTTTGAATCCTGTACATTCATTTGAAATTTGAAATCGAATTTTCAAACTACCGCGCCATTTTCAATTCCTTTTATAATTAAAATAAAATATTTATATTCTAACGTCGATTCAAATAAATATATTCATTCTAATTCTCTTTAAAATGAATTTCTCATCATTATTATTTAAAATAATTCATTTTAAATATTCCAAATTCACTAAAATTGCCAAAATTAAAATTTTAAATTGGCTCAGATTTCCGAGTTATTACATTATGATTAAGACATAACTATGTATATGCTTCGATGATTTATATTTTGTTTTATTTTAGTCTTAAGGTGGTTTATTTCATATCTTAGACACTATACCTCTTAAAATATTTATTGTATGAAATTTATTTGATTGATGTCTTACTTATAATTTTTAATTAGATGTATTCATCTTTTCAAAAAATATTTAATGAACCAAATTTGCATGTGAGTGATGTGTTTGTAAACTTTTATTGTTTTATTTTCGAATATTTTCCGGATATTTTTTGGGATAATTTTCGAATATTTTCGGATAGCCGCATCCATTGTACATTTTTAAGTTTTAGATACAGATTTTTTTAGATATCCGTATTCGCTAAGGCGGGTACGGATGTTTTCGGATACACGAAAATATCCGTAGATACAGATACATATATTCTTAAACGGTTATCCGTGGATATCAAATATGGATACAGATACAGATTTTCATTTTTAGATAAGGATTTGGATACAACATTATCTGTATCCATCTACATCTGTTTACAACACAAACTGCATTTGTATCACTATAGCGTTTTTAGTTTTCAATTTTTGTTAAATTCTATATCATTTTATTAATCGTCGATCAGAGCTTCATTGCTCCTAGTCATTTTGGTACATTCAAAGCTAATTCTAGAAATCTTTGGGTTAAAGTTTTGCAGAAAATAAGTTGTGATTAGGAAGCAGATGTGCACTTTTATCCTTTTTATACTCTTGGGATCAAACTAAAAGAAAAAAACATATTATTTTTCTAAATTACAATATAAGCTGCATTTTTGTGATCATTTTAGCATACTGAAAAAATGATCCCAAATATTTTACTATTTGTTTCACAGCTTATATTTCCGAACTTTATTTAGTACTATAAATCTAAGCCCATGATGTACTTCTAACAACAAAAATGTAGTTCAGATCAGATTTCTTTATTATCATCAACAGCTAAAAGTATCAAAACACTTTGTCAACTTAATTTAGAATTTTGACTTTTATGCCGATTGGAGCTTCATATCTTCCTTAACAAGCAAAATGTAATCTCTATCAAGTCCCTTCACCTCAACGTTTATTACTCATTTCCAGCTGCATGCTTATATATTATTATTATATAGATAATGTAAACTCTAGCAAGGGCTTTCACTTGAATATTTCTTCTCATTTCTAAATTTATGTTTAGCTAAATTATCTGCCATTTAATTTATATGTCCTGAAAATACTAACATTTCCTTGAATTCTTACTACTACATCTGTCTCATATTTTCTGACTAAATTAACCTCTGTGTAACTTTTCATTCAGTTTTTCGGTTGACGTGAAATGCAAGCTTCGCCACGCATAAATAAACGCCTTGACTGCCATATATGTATTCTTTTATGGATTTTTTTCAATTCGGCCACCTTTCAAAAACTTATCACTCATTTAGCCTAGTTTTAAAACTTATTACGACCGTAGTCTGGTTTTGGTCACATCAGCCAAAACGGTTATTTATTAAAAGCGACATTTGGGATGATGTCGGTATTTTTTTGTTGAACTCTCACATATGAGAGTCATTTAAGATGACGCTACGTTAGCATCATTTAAGATGACGCGGGTTTATTTTTTTGTTTGACTCACATCTGTGCGACATTTAAGATGCCGCTAATTCGCGTCATCTTAAATGGCGCTCAGACGTGATACACAGAGAGTTGTTTCTCTCTTCTTCTTCACTTTCTAACTATTCTAAAAATTGAAAGAAAAAAAACCCAAAACCTCAAATAAGATTCTGAAATTAAATCCTTCGGTAATTTTAGCTTAGATCATCAGTAATTTCAGATTTGCGTCAACCATATTCTATTCTTCGTCATTTGATTCATTACTAGGTTTGAATTTCAAAACCCTAAAGCAAAGCTTTTTTGGATCTTTAATTTTTAGTAATATATACATTTTTGTTGTTGTAAATTAGAATGGCTCCTAATTTTATTGCGATTATATGCTATTTTGATAGTGAGTTGGTTATTGATGATCGAAAGTGTGGGAAATACGAAGGTAGATCTTTCAAACCGGTAAAAGTTCTCAAAGGTTGTAACTTGATGCAATTAAAAGCCTCGATATACAAATCAACAAAGATTAATACAAAGCAATTTGATATTGAGTTAGTTTGCAACTGGCCAATTGATTCTGGCTCTAAGGCAATTAAAATTGTAGACGATGATGATGTTGAGTTAATGTTTTCTGTCGCTTGTAAGACTATAAAGTTATTTGTTGTGAAAACGACTTAGTTAGTGGTAGAACCACCTACTGCTTCAAGACCAGTTCGACCGGCACCATTCCTTCTAACTCCTCCGATGCTATCACCAAGTAGTATTCCTCCTTCTAACGTACCAGGGTATGGACGACAACAAATGTTCTATGCGTACCCCCCGTATATGAATTATACACATAACCCACATTGTAGTTTTCCATATCCCACGCAGGAAAGTAGTGCATGCATGAGTCAATGGTAAGCCAAACTTGGAAGGCTATCGAAACATGTTATATTTTGATTCTCCCAATTTTTGATATTGACCAGCTTGAATTGTATAGTTATGTTCCTTACCACCATTGTACGCAAAATAATGCTAGATCGGCTACACAAGTACCAAAACCGTTGTAGCCAACGCCTTCTGAGTTATATTATATGAGTCAAAAGTAAGTATTCTTTGAAATGAAATGTTATTTTAGTGGTGCATAATTTTATGATGAAGGTTTAATATTTTCATGACACAACTTTTCGCAGGATTTCATGGAAGAGCAATTGCCCTTCGAAGAGAATGCATGCGATGACACAAGTCAAGTAGATGGAAATGTAGACATACAAACGAATCCTGGACCTGTTTTTGACGCATGACGGTTGCTTCGATACCCGATAACAATCACGCATGGGTTGACAACATGCAAGTAAATAATGATTCACTAAACTTTTACTTTGGAGGTGAAGAGATGGATGATGGTTCACTGAGCTTTGACTTGAATGACGCTAAGACGTGAGAGTTGAACAAAAAAATAAAACCCCCGTCGGAGTGTCATTTAAGATGACGCTGAGTTGCATCATCTTAAATGACGCTCCCTGGGTTCAACCGAAAAAAAAGTTCTAAAAAAAAAATTTATCAGCGTCATCCCAAATAATGCGTACACGCGTTATCCCAAATGCCGCTTGTGTTAAATAACTGTAACAACCCCGAAAATCAGAACAAATTTAAATTTTTTATTTTGGCTATTTTAATGAATTTTGAATTTTTAAAATGATTTATTTAAATAATAATGACGAGAAATTTATTTTAAATAGAATTAGAACATATATATTTATTTAAATCGAAGTTAGAATATAAATATTTATTTTAATTATAAAAGGAACTGGAAATGGCGCAGTATTTTGAAATTTTGATTTCAAATTTCAAATGAATGTACATGATTCAAAATCAACCGGATTTTAGTGAAACTAGAAATATTTGAATCTGTTTGAAAATATCTTTCCAACAAATCTGAAAAATTGAAATTTCATAGCGGGAATAAAAATTTATGCTCAGTTGAAAATTTAGAATAGTCGCTATGGAAATATAGCCCTTAAAAATAGCAATTTTGCAAACGACCTCTGTTTTCGATGAGACCACTTTTGTTGGATCCGGAATGTCAAATTATTGCTAGATTCCAATTTTCAGAATTTTTGGAATTAATATGTGAGCGTGGTGAATTTAAACGTGTTTGGTAATTTCAGTTTGAATTTAATCGACTGGAAAATGACCGTTTTTCAAGCGGTCTCCAAATTTGACGAAATTAGTTTTGTTAGGACCATATCATCAAAACATAGCCAGATTTATTATTCTGGAATTTTTGGAGTTCGTATGTGGCCCCAATAAATTGAGATGTCCGTTTTAAATTAAATATATATTGATTTATATTGTAATTTAAATGAAAACTGATCAAAACAGCTGAACTGGCTTATGGTACATATCCCATTTGGTTCGGAATAGGTGTATTTGGTTGGGGATGATAGTCATTGGGTTTTATTTGGAGTTCATGACGATCATGAGATTTAAAGGAAATTAATATTAATAAAATAATATTATTTATATATATATATAAATCCCTCTTTCTCTTTAAACCTAACCCATTCAAATCAAACAGTCGCCACTCGATCCTGACATTCCCAAACCCGCCCCCTTTCCCATCGACGACGCCGCTCCCTCCCAGCGTCATCGCTGGAGCTCCAGCGCAGCCATCTCCGGTGACCCCCCTCTTAACTCTCTTTCCCCTCGCTCCTCCTCTGTATAAACTGCGCCACCCTCAAACAACCCCAATTCGCCGCAGTGGGACCCGCCGCCACCCTGAGCCACCTCCGCCCACTGCTCCGCCTGCCACCACCGTGAGCGCAGCACCCCTCTCTCCCTCTCCATTCCAATTCACAGCCCCCTCCTCTTCTAGCAACAAAGTGAGTTTTTATATTATTATTTAATTTCCTTTTTAGTTTTTTTAGTTATATTATAAAGATAAAGTTTTGATTTTTTTAAAGAGAAAGTTTTGATTTTTTTTAAAGAGAAAGTTTTGATTTTTTTTAAAGAGAAAGTTTTGATTTTTTTTATAATAAAGTTTTGATTTTTCTTATGATAAAGATTTGATTTTTAAAGTGATTTTTTTTTAAAATAAAAAGAAGTGATAAATAGAAAATAGAAACATTGGATTTTTGATAATGAAAAGGAGTAGATTTTTAATAGAAAAAGATTTGATTTTTGTTTATAAAAAGATTTGATTTTTTTTTAGTTAATGAAAAAAATGATTACATTGAATAGAAATATATGATTTCTTTGTAAATAGAAAATATGATTTCTTAGATTATAAAAATAAGATTTTCCATTGAATAAAAATTTGATTTTTATATATGTAGCGTTGAAATAAAAATGTGATTTTTAATATAAAAATCGTGTGAAACAGACTGCGATGGAACCAACGGGAATCAAATCCAAATCTGAACCATTCAGAAATAAGGAATGGAGGAGTGGATCCCAAATATGAGAACTTCTCACTTTAATTTATTTTCTAGTTAAAATATATTGTAACACCCCACCTCCGCTAGGGTCACTCACAAAGGGAATGCACTAGGTTTAGTGAAGCATTATCGAGGTAAACATGCACAGAAATATTACAAGGCAGAAAATATATAAAACAGCGGAAGTAAAACAAATTTCATTACCTTATAAAATAAGGTCTAAAGCCTTTTACATCAGAATACATCAAAACCTGTCTTGCAATAGTAAAGAAGCATAAAACCTTTTCATAAATTATTCCCCAAATAAAACAATAAGGTAGCCATAGCCAAGAAAAGTCCAAGCCATGCATGATGACCTTCAAGCAGAGGAAGTCCGAACTAAATAACAGTGTTTCCTCCCTGAAAACCTGGGGGGGGGGGGGGAACGGAAGACAAAGAGGCGAAACAAAACGGGGTCAGTCATAAAGACTGGTAAGTCCTATCTACTTCCAGTATAAAAACAGGTAAAGGTAACATGACATGCATAAACTGAAAGTAAACATAAGGATACCGACAAGATAGATAAGCTAAACCAAGATAACTGGATGAACTAATGTAGCAAGATAAACTAAGGTATCATGATAAACTACGGTGTCGAGATAAATCAAGGTATCACATCGTCAGGTTTCTATCATGCATACTATCCCAAGGTATCTATCATGTATAACATCCCACGGTATTTATCATGTATATTTGCTCTACACCTCTCGTACTAGTATCCCAACCCGCGTCATGTGTTAACTATGAATGTCCCTTGCCCAATGCCATGTAATGGTCCATGTCAACCTAATATATAGCATATGTAGGTTTTCACAACTCGTATGTTTCTTTCCATGTATAAGTTCAGTCCTTTGCCGTAGGCCGTACGGGCTTTCCCATGTAAATCTATACCACCTCAACGTAGTACCGTTTTATCTTTGAAGTTGTTTTGGACTGCTACCCTTGATCTGGTTATGTTTTCTTACCATGAACTATCGCGTGTTCACTTAAGATTTATACCACCTAGGACCACTAGGGATTATGCTACCTAATGAACGTTTCCGTGTCTCGGTTTGGGTTCAAGCCACCTAGGGCCACTAGGGATTATGCCACTCGTCATCCACGCCCTTTATCCCACGTATGTATCGTGAATCATTTTCCATGTCTAGATGCACAAGTATCTCAATGTGCCATCCGAGTTCCGTGCCAGGGCAAATCAAGAAATACGGAACTCGGTCGGGAGCTTTAAGTCATCTGCCGATGCAGATATCAAGGTTTGTTTTTGTATCCGTGGCTATGGTCCCACGTGACCCCTCCCTCAAATACTGAAAGGCAACCCAAGAAAAATCATGTATGAGAACTACATCCCGGCCCCACTATAGCCCAACTTTCCTATTGGCCAACCTCACCCATAACTCGATAGCAAGTATATGGTCTGTTGGGAGTTCTCTGCCTTTCCGTACGTACACGATTGACTAAAGATGGTAGGTAGTCGACGACGTGCTATCCATGGCAAAAATCAAGTATCGTCGACTCCACGCTAATCCATCCCCGTCTTTAGGTTGCTCACACAGCAACCAAGACATACTCTTGGTTTTTCTACCGCAGACCTTAACCTCTGTGAGCCCAGGCGAATCATCTGCAACCTCACAGAGGGATACCAAGAGTACCCTCACGTCCCCCCCGAAGCTACTGCTTCGTCACCCAGTTCGTTGGAGCCTTTATCTAAGTCAGATAATTCGCTCCTCCTTGTGTGTTTAAGCGATGACCTACCGTATCGGGTTACTCTTCTATCTGTGAAGTGGTCCAAATCCCTTGACTAAGAATTATTACTTAATTATCCTAAACTAAGGTTTATCACTTAGTTCCCTTTCCCGTTATCCTTGTTAACTACGACTTTCCACCTAATCCCTTGAACTAGGGTTTTGTCTAATGGGTTAAGTGTTGTCCTTCCAATTCATGACTTAAACCGCCTACGAATCATGTCAAGATTTGGCTAAGTATTCAAGTCCAAGACCTAGCCCTACAAGTTGGTTAAATATACCAAGAAGCTCATGACTTAACTCTATTCAATCATCAAGTCAAATTGGTTAAGTATTTGTTTATCTTAACCCTATCAGATTATCGTGTTAGATTGGTTAAGCATAGATTATCTTAACCTCATCGGATTATCGAGTCGGATTGGTTAAGTATAGGTTAACTTAACTCCATCCACAAATAGTATTATAATGGTTAAGTATATTTAAACGGTCTTCTGACTTAACCCTATCAAGTTCTCATATTAGATTGGTTAAGTATGGTTGCTTAACCTCATCAAATCATCGTGTATAATTGGTTAAGTATAAGTTACTTAACCTCATTGAATTACCAAGTTTAGATTGGTTAAGTGTTTAACTTAACCCCATCGAATTACCGTGTTTAGATTGGTTAAGTGTAAGTTACTTAACCTCATCTAATTACCGTGTTTAGATTAGTTAAGTATAGATTAGTTAACCCCATCTAATTACCGTGTTTAGATTAGTTAAGTATAGATTACTTAACCCTATCTAATTACCAAGTTGGATTAGTTAAGTGTAAATTACTTAACCCCATCCCCTAATTGTCTTATATGGTTAAGTGTCATTAAGAAATCAAGTCTGGTTTCACTTAACCTACCCATTCATGTCATATCGGTTAAGTGTCATTAATCAAGTTTACTTAACCTTATCATATGGCATTAATTAGATTAATGCACCCCAACCTCTCACATTAGACTTTGTTGTGGTTACCAGTTAAGCCGGGCGGGTCCGGGTAGCTTTACACCACAACCTAGTCTAACCTCGGGTTTTAAGTGCTATATGACCAACTACTCACATTGGGTCCTATTGTTTGTAGCCATTAGTTAAGCCGGGCGGGTCTGGGTAGATTTATGCTACAAACTCAACCCAACCTCAAGTTGGCCACTTTCATGTTTGGTCTAGCGTCATATTACACTTACAACCCATACGTGTCTAGCTTCAAGTACCATGTTTACCCCCACATGTCATGTCCACATTTAGGTGTATCATGAGTGTCATATTTTCATGAAATCCCATGTCAAATCACGCTCGTCTATCCTACCCCAAATCGTGTTTCCAACCCAAGTAAAAGCGAGTCAACATAGTAAGGATACTATGCTACATATTGGCCTCAAAACATGCACGATGCCAAAAAAGGATTGGCCACAAACATGCATGATATCATAAGGGGTTTGGCCTCAAAATATGCGTAGCATCATAAGGGGATTTTGGCCTCAAACATGCATAATGTCACAATGGGATTAGCCACAAACATGCATGATATCATAAGGGGGTTTGGGTTCACTTACATGCATAAGCCCCAAGTCATATTCATGTGCATATTTCATAAGTCAAAGTGGTTTCAAGTATTCATGCCAACATTCCGCAAGTAAAGGTTCAATCTTTCATGATGGACTAAGTTAAACATAACATAAGTGGCATGATTTAGTCACTAAGCATAGCCAAAAGTCATAGGTTCAAGCAAAAGAGGCATGACAAGGTTCATATAGGCTAGTATACTTGGTTTAATCTCGTTTTATTCCATGCCATCATTAAAACTACCGTTTAGATCTAGAAGTAGCTAGAACTTACATAGCGTGGCAAGAGGGCTAGGAGCATGAATCGTCTTGACGAAGAAAGGTGGCTCCTTTGTTGAAGAATCGTCATGAAATTTGCATAGCAACGATGATCTACCCTCGATTTGATGTAGAAAGCTCGCACCTTTTGGTTTGAACCCGATTTGAATGCATAAGCCCTTGGAGTTGGAGATGGAGGCCATGATCAAGATAGATTTTGGCAGCACTTAGTTGCTAGAATGATTTTTAGTGATTTTGGTTAGGTCCTAGGGTGTTTTTATAAAGATTAGGAGTAGTTTAGGCCATAGGATAAACCCTAGGATAGATCTGAGCCCTCAAAATCTGTCACAGGCCCATAAAACCGAGCCAAGACAGCAGCAGGTGCACCCAGGCCCAAGTGGTCGGACCACCCAGGTCGACACCCGTATCGACTGGGCAGTCGACCTGCCCCCTGGGCGTGTCGACTCCCCAGTCGACACCCCAGTCGACCTGGGGCTTGGGCGGGAGTTTTCCCGCCCAGTTTGTTTGGCTCCAGATTTGAATTTCGAACTGTTTTTTTTTTTTTTGAATTTGAATTTTTCTGAAAACTTTGACGGGCCATAACTGGGTCATACGGGATCCGATTTTCGAAAACTCGGACTCTATTTCGCGTAATTTTCCGAGACGAACGCAATGGCGCAACCCGTTTCTCCTGATTCAGATTTTATAATTAAATTTTGCCTTGATTCTTGTCTTAGCATGTTGTAAAAATCTGGGTTGTTACATTCTCCCCAACTTAAAGGATTTCGTCCCCGAAATCTCCAAGTTAGGAAGAACGTATCCCACCATCCATCATCCATCTACTCAAAACATCATCCACGGGAAACCATGGTCCTTAAAAGACTCCTAATGCTTTATGAACACATGCATAAAGTGTGTGTATATGTTCCTTAACTAATGCTAATGATCAGGCCTGAATGTTCTTTCTAATGCAAAATATGTTTAGTGCCATGAGTCCAACATGTATGCAAATAGTCCTAGTCATATAAACACTACATGCGTGCACAAACATTCATTCATATGCAACATCCGTATGACAACACATTAACTTTCAAACAAGTATAAATACTCGTGCATATGCAATGCAAAATGTGAGTGCGTCAATCTAGTATCTAACGTGTATTCGCGCATCCACGAGCAACCACTTGCAACCATTTGCAACCATATCAATCATAACATGTTTCAAATACATGTTTACATTCATAGAGTTCTACCTAAGGTTCCCAAGATAGGATCGAGAAGATAAACAAGACAAACTCCTTACGGGGTTTGCAACGGAAACAGGATCGAGAGGATATCCACTAAGCGATAACATGCAAGCAAGCTCTACAGGAGAACCAGGGATCAACGATATACTCTTAAAAAGAGACATGATGCACGCGTCTAAGCCGCATTTCCATGAGCTTAATTCCATTGTGCCTTGACCGCCTTTGACTTCATGACTTCGTAGCTCCTTGATTCCTATTTCCAAGGTATGAGTCGGAACTCATTTCACTGTCGCCTCTCGTTTCACTTCCACTTATTCTTTTCTGGAATACTTGGCTCAACCATAACTGCGTACTCATGGTTTCATGCAAGCTTTCCAACAATTAGCTAGCGAATCTTGGACCTCGTTTACCTACTAAGAGGTATTCCACGCAGAAGAACTTTCCCTTGAAAACAACCGATGCCAGCCATGTTGCCCAGTGTACATACTAGGGTGATTCCTACAGCCCATGCTCAAGCGGAATGAACCATCCATCTTATTGGTGAACATTACTCGATTGGATCAGAGATTTCCGATAAACGCATCAAGAGATTCTAGGTAACTAACCATGACAGAACCCAAAAGGTTACACGAGACTTCGAGGGTATTACCAAGGCAAGTTAAGAGTTTAACTATCCTCCTTTCAAAACCGAGAATGGCATCCACTACTGGATCACCACTTCATCCCTAGAATCCATCCATAGCTCAACAATAGAAGCATTGCTTCTAATCTCAAAACTTGGCATAGACGTTCACAAATCCAAACAAGTCATGAATAAATGGACCGACTCTCCAACCAGATTTTGGGACTAAAGTGGGATCTTCTACCATGCTAGTACTAAGGTGTAGAGACTTAACTATCGAGGCAGACTTAAATGATGCGATGATCAAAACAAAGTCTACACAGGATAATAGAAAAGAAAGGCTAAGCCTTTAACAGAAACGGTACCATTCCTCTTAGGTACGCTAGAAATGAGAGCATACAATTGCCCTTTCGCTGATTTTGTCCTTATCTTCCTTTGTGGATCAAGCCATACCAACAAATTGCTTATTCTTAAGCTCGTGTCTTTTATCCTTGCTCTTGTTATCCCTTCTTATAACTTCGGTAACAGGTCTCTCAAGAACTTCCTCCATCGCACGGGAAAACACTTACTTAGCTAGACAAGGATTAGTCGTAGTTAAAACTACGGTGACTACAGATGGAGGAAAGAAAGGAAAAGAGATTCAATCAAGGAAACAAAGGATAGTGCTAATGGCTTTTGGGGAATAGCCTTTAAAAAAAAATTCTTGAAAAATGCTTCTTTGTAAATGGTTTCTCAAATAGTTTTCAGAAGGTTTTAAAAACTTTTGCCCAGCCTGGTAACCTTCTGCTCTGATACCAAATGTAACACCCACCTCCGCTAGGGTCACTCACAAAGGGAATGCACTAGGTTTGGTGAAGCATTATTGAGGTAAACATACACAGAAATATTACAAGACAGAACATATATAAAACAACGGAAGTAAAACAAATTTCATTACCTTATAAAATAAGGTCTAAAGCCTTTTACATCAGAATACATCAAAACCTGTCTTGCAATAGTAAAGAAGCATAAAACCTTTTCATAAATTATTCCCCAAATAAAACAGTAAGGTAGCCATAGCCAAGAAAAGTCCAAGCCATGCATGATGACCTTCAAGCAGAGGAAGTCCGAACTAAATAACAGTGTTTCCTCCCTGAAAACCTGGGGGGGGGGGGGGGAAACGGAAGACAAAGAGGCGAAACAAAACGGGGTCAGTCATAAAGACTGGTAAGTCCTATCTACTTCCAGTATAAAAACAGGTAAAGGTAACATGACATGCATAAACTGAAAGTAAACATAAGGATGCCGACAAGATAGCTAAGCTAAACCAAGATAACTGGATGAACTACTGTAGCAAGATAAACTAAGGTATCATGATAAACTACGGTGTCGAGATAAATCAAGGTATCACATCGTCAGGTTTCTATGAAGCATACTATCCCAAGGTATCTATCATGTATAACATCCCACGGTATTTATCATGTATATTTGCTCTATACCTCTTGTACTAGTATCCCAACCCGCGTCATGTGTTAACTATGAATGTCCCTTGCCCAATGTCATGTAATGGTCCATGTCAACCTAATATATAGCATATGTAGGTTTTCACAACTCGTATGTTTCTTTCCATGTATAAGTTCAGTCCTTTGCCGTAGGCCGTACGGGCTTTCCCATGTAAATCTATACCACCTCAACGTAGTACCGTTTTATCTTTGAAGTTGTTTTGGACTGCTACCCTTGATCTGGTTATGTTTTCTTACCATGAACTATCGCGTGTTCACTTAGGATTTATGCCACCTAGGACCACTAGGGATTATGCTACCTAATGAACGTTTCCGTGTCTCGGTTTGGGTTCAAGCCACCTATGGCCACTAGGGATTATGCCACCCGTCATTCACACCCTTTATCCAACGTATGCATCGTGAATCGTTTTCCATGTCTAGACACACAAGTATCTCAATGTGCCATCCGAGTTCCGTGCCACGGCAAATCAAGAAATACGGAACTCGGTTGGGAGCTTTAAGTCATCTGCCGATGCAGATATCAAGGTCTGTTTTTGTATCCGTGGCTATGGTCCTACGTGACCCCTCCCTCAACTACTGAAAGGCAACCCAAGAAAAATCATGTATGAGAACTACATCCCGGCCCCACCATAGCCCCACTTTACTATTGGCCAACCTCACCCATAACTCGATAGCAAGTATATGGTCTGTTGGGAGTTTTCTGCCTTTCCGTACGTACACGATTGACTAAAGATGGTAGGTAGTCGACGACGTGCTATCCAGGGCAAAAATCAAGTATCGTCGACTCCACGCTAATCCATCCCCGTCTTTAGGTTGCTCGCACAGCAACCAAGGCATACTCTTGGTTCTTCTACCGAAGACCTTAACCTCTGTGAGCCCAGGCGGATCATCTGCAACCTCACAGAGGGATACCAAGAGTACCCTCACTTCCCCCCAAAGCTACTGCTTCGTCACCCAGTTCGTTGGAGCCTTTATCTAAGTCAGATAATTCGCGCCTCCTCGTGTGTTTAAGCGATGACCTACCGTATCGGGTTACTCATCTATCTGTGAACTAGTCCAAATCCCTTGACTAAGAATTATTATTTAGTTATCCTAAACTAAGGTTTATCACTTAGTTCCCTTTCCCGTTATCCTTGTTAACTACGACTTTCCACCTAATCCCCTGAACCAGGGTTTTGTCTAATGGGTTAAGTGTTGTCCTTCCAGTTGATGACTTAAACCGCCTACGAATCATGTCAAGATTTGGCTAAGTATTCAAGTCCAAGACCTAGCCCTACAAGTTGGTTAAATATACCAAGATGCTCATGACTTAACTCTATTCAATCATCAAGTCAAATTGGTTAAGTATTTGTTTATCTTAACCCTATCAGATTATCGTGTTAGATTGGTTAAGCATAGATTATCTTAACCTCATCGGATTATCGAGTCGGACTGGTTAAGTATAGGTTAGGTTAACTTAACCCCATCCACAAATAATATTATAATGGTTAAGTATATTTAAACGGTCTTGTGACTTAACCCTACCAAGTTCTCATATTAGATTGGTTAAGTATGGTTGCTTAACCTCATCAAATCATCATGTATAATTGGTTAAGTATAAGTTACTTAACCTCATTGAATTACCAAGTTTAGATTGGTTAAGTGTTTAACTTAACCCCATCGAATTACCGTGTTTAGATTGGTTAAGTGTAAGTTACTTAACCTCATCTAATTACCGTGTTTGGATTAGTTAAGTGTAGGTTACTTAACCCCATCTAATTACCGTGTTTAGATTATTTAAGTATAGATTAGTTAACCCCATCTAATTACCGTGTTTAGATTAGTTAAGTATAGATTACTTAACCCTATCTAATTACCAAGTTGGATTAGTTAAGTGTAAATTACTTAACCCCATCCCCTAATTGTCTTATATGGTTAAGTGTCATTAAGAAATCAAGTCTGGTTTCACTTAACCTACCCATTCATGTCATATCGGTTAAGTGTCATTAATCAAGTTTACTTAACCTTATCATGTGGCATTAATTAGATTAATGCACCCCAACCTCTCACATTAGACTTTGTTGTGGTTACTAGTTAAGCCGGGCGGGTCCGGGTAGCTATACACCACAACCTAGTCTAACCTCGGGTTTTAAGTGCTATATGACCAACTACTCACATTGGGTCCTATTGTTTGTAGCCACTAGTTAAGCCGGGCGGGTCCGGGTAGATTTATGCTACAAACTCAACCCAACCTCGAGTTGGCCACTTTCATGTTTGGTCTAGTGTCATATTACACTTACAACCCATACGTGTCTAGCTTCAAGTACCATGTTTACCCCACATGTCATGTCCACATTTAGGTGTATCATGAGTGTCATATTTTCATGAAATCCCATGTCAAATCACGCTCGTCTATCCTACCCCAAATCGTGTTTCCAACCCAAGTAAAAGCGAGTCAACATAGTAAGGATACTATGCTACATATTGGCCTCAAAACATGCACGATGCCAAAAAAGGATTGGCCACAAACATGCATGATATCATAAGGGGTTTGGCCTCAAAATATGCATAGCATCATAAGGGGATTTTGGCCTCAAACATGCATAATGTCACAATGGGATTAGCCACAAACATGCATGATATCATAAGGGGGTTTGGGTTCACTTACATGCATAAGCCCCAAGTCATATTCATGTGCATATTTCACAAGTCAAAGTGGTTTCAAGTATTCATGCCAACATTCCGCAAGTAAAGGTTCAATCTTTCATGATGGACTAAGTTAAACATAACATAAGTGGCATGATTTAGTCACTAAGCATAGCCAAAAGTCATAGGTTCAAGCAAAAGAGGCATGACAAGGTTCATATAGGCTAGAATACTTGGTTTAATCTCGTTTTATTCCATGCCATCATTAAAACTACCGTTTAGATCTAGAAGTAGCTAGAACTTACATAGCGTGGCAAGAGGGCTAGGAGCATGAATCGTTTTGACGAAGAAAGGTGGCTCCTTTGTTGAAGAATCGTCATGAAATTTGCGTAGAAACGTTGATCTACCCTCGATTTGATGTAGAAAGCTTGCACCTTTTGGTTTGAACCCGATTTGAATGCATAAGCCCTTGGAGGTGGAGATGGAGGCCATGATCAGGATAGATTTTGGCAGCACTTAGTTGCTAGAATGATTTTTAGTGATTTAGGTTAGGTCCTAGGGTGTTTTTATTGAGATTAGGAGTAATTTAGGCCATAGGATAAACCCTAGGATAGATCTGAGCCCTCAAAATCCGTCATAGGCCCATAAAACCGAGCCAAGACAGCAGCAGGTGCACCCAGGCCCAAGTGGTCGGACCACCCAGGTCGACACCCGTGTCGACTGGGCAGTCGACCTGCCCCCTGGGCGTGTCGACTCCCCAGTCGACACCCCAGTCGACCTGGGGCTTGGGCGGGAATTTTCCCGCCCAGTTCGTTTGGCTCTAGATTTGAATTTCGAACTGTTTTTTTTAATTTGAATTTTTCTGAAAACTTTGACGGGCCATAACTGGGTCATACGGGCTCCGATTTTCGAAAAATCGGACTCTATTTCGCGTATTTTTCCGAGACGAACGCAATGGCGCAACCCGTTTCTCCTGATTCTGATTTGATAATTAAATTCTGCCTTGATTCTTGTCTTAGCATGTTGTAAAAATCCGGGTTGTTACATATATACTAGGATGCAGACGGTGCTTAGCAGCACCCAACACCCATCGTCCACAGACCATGGACGACTTATTTGATTTTATTGTGTTGTGAAAATTGAATATGATGTGAAATTGAAAATAAAATATTAATGTGTTGAAATAAATATTTTATAGTTAAAAATATAATTTTTAACGTGTATATGAATAAAATAAATATTCATTTACAAATCGGACGATTTGTTTATGTACACACATTTGACTGATATGGACTGGGACGATATATTTTACACATCGCCCAACTGGACAAATAATAATCAGTGTTTGTTGTTTGAAAACCCCACATGGGTATTGGGATGATATTGGACATACACTAATCCCAATATTTAGTTGTATGTCAATCGATTGGTTGACAGGCTGTTATAAGCATTGATTATTCATATTTTACACTTATGAAGTTGTGTAATGCACTCTGGATGATGGTTGACTGTGTTTGATTGTTGTTGAGTACATGTGTGTATGAAATCCATATAAATAAAATTATATGGTAATTGATTGTGCCTGATTCCAATTCAAAAAGAACAAATATTTTAAATTAAAGAATATTTTAAAATGTCGAGTAATGAATATTGTAAAATAATTAATATTTTAAATAACTAATATTTTAAAATAATATTCAGTAATGGATCAAAATATGATTTTGATGTCCGATTTGGGATGGACACGAATGTATTTAAATATATGAAGCCGTGTTGATTAGATTAACGCCATTTTGACGTGAATAATATTTATATCGATTTTATTCATTTTTATAATGAATATCGAAAAGGAAGTTATTTCAAAATCTAATGTTTTGAAAATATTATCATTTATATATTAATGATATGGAATATTCAATTTTGATTTGAAATTGAATATGAAGTTGAAATCGTTTTGAAAACGAATTTAAAACGATTTATAAAATATATTTTAAATGAAAATCGTCGAAATATATATAAATATATACATTATATATATTTAATGGCCTGAATAGAACGCACCGCACTGCGGCAGTTCGCGAATTTCGACCATTGACTTCTTATTGACATTAAGGGAGATCCGACCGTCGGATTCTCCTAAAACCGGAACCGTTGGGTTCGTATTGAAAAGAGTTTTCCAACGGATATAAGAGATTTGAAATCTAACAGTTGGATTTGGAATTATGTCCAAATCAAAATTGGAAAAGGTCAATGTAAATGCAGTTCGATGACCGTTTATGGAAATCGATTGTACGGGCCATGATAAAATTATTAAAAATATCGATAATTTGTGTAAAATCATAATAAATGATTTGGAAAGAATTGAGATGAAAAATTCCATATTTGAAAAGATAAAAAAATATTTTTATCGAAATGAACTAGAATTATAAATCCAATATTTTTAAACAAATAAATTGGATTTGAAATGGTTTAATAAAAAAACCCAGAATTTCCAATATAATTATTAGAATGGATATGAATGGAAATCATCTTTGGAATATTTCGATATTGGATTTCGTGATTATACGGATATGGTTATGGAAATTTGAAAGATATATTTTATATCGTTATTTCCAATACGATATTTGTTGGTTTCAGAATTTGATAATGAATATAAGCCGATATAATTTCTATTCAGAGCCTTGTATTTGATATCGAATTGGATTTTGGGTTTGTCGTGAATGGTGTCTTTATTAACACCGTTCTTAAACCCAATTTGAAAAGAATAAATCTTTTAATTAAGATTTAAAGAAGAATTACCAATTAATTAACATTTAAATTGAATTGATAATGGAATGTGAATTGGGTTTATTGTGAACTGTGTTTTTAACGACATTCGTTCTTTAACCCGATTTACAGTGAAATGGGATTTGGAATTTATAAATCTTTTTATTAAGATTTAACGAGAATTTTCCAAAGTAAAGTTTTCCAATTTAATATATTAATTGGAATTGAATGGAAGTCAATTTGATAATAACCGAAATGAGCTTCTGTGGAGGAAGACTGTTAATATACATGGAATTTAAAAGGCTTTGTCGTTATTCCATTTATATTATTAGTCGGATACGTAAATTGATATCGATTATATATATTGATCTGTTTTCCGTGAAGATTCCATAATTAATGGAATGTGATTTGGGTTTATTGTGAACTGTGTTTTAAATGACATTTGTTCTTTAACCCAGTTAAAGACAGGATTACATGTCTAACATTGTATTTCGAACTGTATGGTTGATCTCTACTAAATATACATCTATTTGGTGGCGGAGAATTTATTCTCTTGCTTAACACCCTTCTCTAAGATGTACGAGCTTAGAGGTTATATATCGGCAGAAATCAATAGTACGGTGTAGATTGTCGATGCGACATGTTTGTGTTTCCAAAGTTAAATAATCATTAATATTGATTTTTGGGAAGATTAAAACTAAGTGGAGTTTTAATGAATCTTTAATTAGATTGAAATGGGAATTGATAATTTAAATTATCAAATTTGGGAAATGATCGAGAAGGGAGTATCACCAGTTTTGCTCCTAGCGGTAGCTAAATCTTTAATTAGATTTGAAGGTGAAATGGTAATTAAATTTACCAACAACACCATGTTGTTAGATATGAAGTATGACCAGTTTTGCTCCATGGGATGAATAGGTTGGGATTGAGAAAATAAACAAATAATTACTTCGGTAAGGTGCGCTAATCCCGACTAGTTTGGAAAACCTTAATATGGTTTGAATTGATATCCAAAGGAAGATTAAAAAATAAATTTAAAGAATTTATCTTTGATAAAATTAATGGGAACCTTTCCCAAAGGATATGAATATTTCAATAAAAGAATATTCAGAACTGGAATGAGGTGTATGTTGTGTTATTATAACACTTGTTTATTATATAAGCGAGTTATTCGGAAAGGCCGGGTTTACACCCATTCTAAATAACTGATTCGACGATAAGTCGACGATAAAGACGGTGGTTGAAGACCGGAGGTCCTCACATCGTTTGGATGATTACTGATGTCTTGATTGGGCTGTACACCCAAGACAAGGTAATAAGTGGTGATCGTCTAGACGTACTTAGAGATCGACCGGATATGCGAGGACCTCTCTCCTGTATTGGACACAGGACGAGGAATAAGGTGCCTCTGGTTTCGTTCAAACTCAGAACAAACTTGTAAATGGATGTGTGTCTGACATTGGATTTTATGCTGTGTTGATTGATCTCTATTAAATATATATCTGTTTGGCGGCGGAGAATTTATTCTCTTGCTGAACGCCCTTCTCTGAGACGTACGAGCTCAGAGGTTATATATTGATAGACATCAGTCGCATGGCGTGAATTTCCTGTGTGGCATGCTGAGATGCAAATGATCAAGGCTTCTGTTGAAAAGCAGAGTCTTGTGGTTAATGATCAAAGCACGGCTTTAATATAGCTTAGGTTTGTGTATAACGTTAATTCGCGAGCCTCACACCTTGGTATGAGTCAAAAATGGGATCGGACCGTTGGGAGAACATGGCGTTTCTTTCTAGCTGTGGGTGGTGTTAGGGTTTTGCAAGCCCTGACATTTTTATATTTTTACCTATGAGGTTGTTGGATTGCGAGGCGCCTCGGATATATCGGTCTCTACGGAGCCTATGGATATAGGTCCGATAGGACCGGGAAACGTGTGTTCAGGAGTAACTAATCCTCAAACGTAAGGGAGTATCGGCCCAACCGATCCAAGGGTTCTCTGCAGGGAGTCCCGAGGCATTTGCTAGAGTGTCTCGAAGCGGTGAGGAGCCATCCCTAGCCTTGACTCATAGATGGAATCCAATTTCCAATACGTGACATTTCCGTTTTATTTGTAGAGCCTAGTATGGCGACATAGTGGGATGGGACACTATGCCGTCTATGATTGATACATTTATATTTGAAGTTGTTTTCATACACTTTATACTATAATAGTATCAAAATGATTTGGTTTAAACGTACCAAGCATGTTAGGATATTATAAGGTAAAACTCTATCCTTCGGCTTGCATTGCATTGTGTGATGGGACCTGAGTCTTATGATAGCTTCATTTTTCCAAAAAGCATTGCGCTGTTTGTTTTATGCACTGGTATTCTTGGGAGGAAACCTGTTCCGTGTTATACGGCGTGGTCCCTTGATTTACTCCATTTTAAAGTAAAGTTTTAAATAACTGTTTTAGTTCTCACACCAGTCACATGACTGACATGGAGTTTATCGTTTTAACCTAAACACTGGGTGCCTCTATTTTCCACACGGGCATCTAGTAGTTTTGGTTTTGCAGATTTATATTCAAAAGATCTTGGTTTACAGTTGGAACGATATTCGGAAAGCTCTGTATCCGTTTATCTCTTTCATTTGTGTTTTGTATTATTTTCCGTTGCTATGTAATGTATTTTAACCTCTAATATTAATCAAATGTATAATATTTATTCATACTCTGTATATTCTTGTACTCTGATGTAAAATGGTTGTAATAAGCAATGAAATGTTATTTTGTTTGTGTTCTGATTTGTCGTGTTCTCAGGTAATCCGTACTTTCTCTTCTCTTTGGAAACCGGGGAAGTTCGGGTCGTTACAATAACGGTTTTGGCTGATGTGACATAAATCAGGCTACGGTTGCAATAAGTTTTAAAACTAGGCTAAATGAGTGATTTGTTTTTAAAAGGTGGCCGAATCGAAACAAAAATCCTTCTTTTATACCAGCTATAATTTTGTTTTCTCGTATAAATCGCTTTTTCTAGGATAAAACCATGTGGTTTTCTTCTTAAATAAATTTATTTGACTACTTCCTGATGGTGAATTTATTCATTTTATATCACTACTGCTATTTAACTATATTAGATAATACATATGCGAGGAGTGTGTATTCTGTCATAATGATGGCAGCAACTGATGAAGTTGAGTGGGTTAAAGATGGTGTAATGTAAGAAACCTCTATTTTTGGACTTGAATGAATCAGTTTAATTTGATAAGGAAGCAAGTGGTTTCTTGAATTGATCTTTGCAAGTTGCTGCTATATATGCAGCTCAGTCCAGCATAATTTTAGGCCTTGAGTAATGATAGCGAAGTCAGGTATTTTATATTTGGCACTTTTATTCTAAAAAACAAAGAAACGTATTGTAATGGATTCACTCACGTAATTAACTATGTGACCACTTTACTACAACACCTGCACTAATACATAAAAAATAGGTTATACACTACCTTATTCATTGTTTTAATTATGCAAATTGCGGCCTCTATTTAAAATGAGCCCTGGGACATTGCCCAACCTGCTCATACCTAGGGCCTTCACTTTGTATAAGTTACAACTAAGGGTAGAGAAGATAACCGAGGGTAGAGAAGATGAAGTATTGGATGGATGCATGGAGTGGGTAATGTTGATGAGGTGGATGTAGCACTTAATATGGTAATCGATGAAGTGGATGATGCTGAAGAATTTATTTTTGGTGTATGTGCTATAATACAGGGAAAAGGGCATGATGGGGGTGTTAATATTAATATTTTGAAGATGACCCATATGTTTTAGGAGGGGAGATTGCATTTAGTGGAGGTCATTGGTTATTTTATGTATTGTGAGGATACTAGTATTAATGCAGTAGGTTGTGTGCAACTTGAAGATAATCTGATATTGCTAGTATTGGTGTAACAATTTTGTTAGCATGTTGATTAGGTTACTGGTATGGATAAAGCTACCACAGGCGAGAATTAAATTTATTTTGTTATATTCACTACAACACAATAGAGATTTCATAGCATTTCAAAAACACTATAATATCCAACCATAGCATTTCAGAGAACGCCATATAACGACATGCTATGTTTGACATTCAACTTTAAATATGAGAGAGAAAATACTATGAAAAATGAAAATTCTATAGTGTTTTATCTTTGCTATTAAGCAAAAACACTATATGAAATCTTAACCCACCGCCACCTATTGTATCATTTTTGATTATTTTTATAGTGCTGAATGAACTTCTATTGTAACGTTTCTTATTGTTTCTATAGTGTTTATAACTATAATTGTATAGTGTTTGTTCACAATTTTATAGCGTTTTAAAAACACTATAATCTCACGTATAATTTCATAGAATTTACCATTTGATACCACCATTTCAGCTTTTTGGTTACTTTTATATACATACATATCGTTCAAACAACGCTACCATTACTTATTTCTCAAATGCATATAAATATAACACATTTTCACCAACAACAAATATGTAAATTATGACATAATATTTCATACATATCATTCAAACAACGTTCATTTATCAAAACTTAATTTTTCATACATATAATTCAAACTACTTTTCACATCCAAACTTAACAATTCATACATATTGTTTGATTAACTCTTCCATGTCCATAGCATGTCATACATACTTGCATTAACAATTATTTACAAAGTAGTCAAATGTTTGATTTAATCTTGCTTTGCTTTTGATATTTTCTCGACACAGGCAATTCGGTCCTGTCACAACAAAAATAAGCAATATTTAGTTCAAAATATTTAAAATTGCACATATATACACACATACGCACAAAGGCCAAACTAAATAGTTTAGAGGTGATAAGGAGGTACGAATGAGATTGAGCTAGTGCGATGATCATTGGGTCACGTCGAAGTGGGTCAATTAATGCAGATGGTAATGAATACCCAAAAGTGGACTTGTTAGGCATGATATTGACAGTTCAATAATTTTTTATTAGGAAAACAATGAACTTACGGTTACCAAATGAGAAAATCAGTTAAATAATTTTCTCAATGGCTAAATCCAAGTCTCTTAATGTCAAAGGATAAGGTCATTAAACATTTGCAAAAGCGGTAACAAACAATTTAATAGATGCATCTAAATTATACATGATATTATTTAACCCACAAAGGCTTTCGTTATAAAACAATTAGATTGTTCAACGCTGAGAACCATTACCATCATCTGCACCATCAAAAAACACTCATACAACACATTAGTTTCCATCAACTCAGTACTGAAACAAAAAGGAAAAATATAAAGAGGTCAGACAATACTCGGTGAGTGACTTACATCTACTTTAATACATACCCCAGTCGTTTTTCTTCTATACTAATATAACTATAAAATATTTTCATTCACGTTAATCCGATCTCATATCTCTGATTACTAATACTAAGATTCTCTATATATCCTGATGTATCTTTTGGGTTGGTTCATTTTTTCAACGTTATCAATTGAATGAAACTCTCTGATAACACGTTATTCAGATTCTACTTAGACAAACATTAATATTAGTTAAAGTTTGCTTTCTCTACGATAACACACAACATAGGAATAAAATGTTAGTTTCATGTTTCTTTTATTGCTCAATTGCTTGCAATATTGGTCATAATAGTACCCCAACAGCATGATCCAAGCTAGGCCCAAGACCAAGGAAAAAAGACTACTGTCTAGGGCACTGTGCAAGCAAGTAGCAACATAAAAATATTTGTTTCATAATTTCATTTGCGAAAGAAACTCGACGACCTCCTCGGCTGTTCTTGCCATCTATTGGGCCGGCGCATGCATTGTTTATTTTTTTCACTGTTTTGCACTTAAGCAAGCTATCTCCAATTTTTCATTTAATCTCCTACCTCCTCTCTTTATGTATTGATTCAAATTCTATTTTTATTAGAATGACATGTGGGTCGGAGCTTTGGAATAGAGGCAAGTTATGAAAATGCTTGCCAGATGCAGTAACAATGCCTTTGATAACCCATCTGTCGTCGGGTCCATTCCAACTCAGGGTTCCAACATATGAACACATCAAAATGAAATCATTTCCAAACATTTTCATTCAATTGCAGTAGTCAGAATGTTAAATTCGATCATCATTGCTCAAAATGGTGAATTTACTTTTCTTAAATGCTAAACTCTATAAACACACACACACACACACACACACACACACACATATATATATATATATATGCTCTTTAGAAAAGCAGCACAAGCAAAATCATGTATAGAGAGATGAAAGAGAGCAACAAAGGTCTAATCCATCTCCCATTTTATCTCTTACCGTAACCAATCATCGAGCATAATAAATTATGTTTAGTGTTCTCTTATCCAAGTCTAACACGGCACCATAACAAATAAGGTTGGTAACACACAATTAACCTTAGAGTGAAGTCAATACAACTCTCATTACAACTAAAGTAGACAATACCAAGATTAGATGATCCTTTATGGTGTTTGATAGTCTAATAATTCTCTTTACAACAAAGTATCACCCATTCAGTGTTCATAATTTTTTTGCCTCACTGTAAATATCTCATACTCCTTTGACCAAGTTCCATGTAATACAAAACAAAATCAAAGACATATACCAAAATTACAGAGGTAGAAAAAAGCGAAAAAAGAAATCCCTCAAAGATCTACGTATTAAACTGGACATTTACAAATCAAAATAATATTTATTTTAGGCTAATTCATGGTACATAGTATATATGCTGAATTAGACTGCTATAAAGTATATAAGTTATTTGTTAAAATTTATTCGTGATACATATTACTTATGTTGAATCAAACAAGTAGGAAGTATATTAGTTATTTTTTCATTTTATACTGCATATTTTTGGATTATTTACCATATTTCCTTTCATTAGGGGTACGTGCAATTAGTACGACTCAAACTTGTATGTCTTACTTTCATTATCCTGTAATTTGCTACAACAGATTTAGGTTATATATTCATTGAAGGATGGAATTATGTTACCAAATAATTGTATGTAAGGCTTATTAATCCATTTTTCACTTCTAAGCCATTTTGTCATAATATTATATGTTAATCATTGTATTATCTTGAATTTGATCTCATTCATGTTACCAGTGGCGGAGCTAGGATGTAATGTTGGGGTAGGCACATGGTGGGATATGGTTTGAGACAAAAACTCCAAATGTAAACTTTTTTCAGATGACGACGATTTAAAAAAGTTCACAAAATACTTGTATTAAATCAAAAAGGAATAGAGTTGTGCACTAAATTGAAGTCTACAAGAAAGAAAGAGAGTAGCATACACGATTATCTTTTTTTTTCGAAATAAAAGGGGTACTTGTATTATAAAAAAACAAGTTACAAAGAGACGATAGAGCTAGACACAAATAAATACAATCAAAACAAATACAATACGGCACCAAATCTAGCTCTATCCAATATAAAATAGCAAGTCTTAATTCACATGAAACCAACTTGCCAAACAATCTAGAAAGCAAATAAACAACAAGAGTCATGCAACGAACCAAAGACGCAACATGCCAACAACACCAATGCATCATACACCTTGCGTGCAACATAGAATAAACAACACATATTGTCTTTTTTTGTTTTTTGTGAAAATGCTGGGGTAGGCACGTGTCTACCCCATTTGTAATGGGGATCCGCCCCTGCATGTTACTATTGGTGAAGGAGTTCTTGCACTTTGAAATGATGGTGATTTGGTGGATCGACCGTTCTCACTGTCATGACACTAAGTATGGGTATGTTTGGCACTAATGATCAAAGTGACTAGCTACTTATATATTCACTTGGCTTTAGGGAAGTTAAAAAATTGGTTTAAGCTGTTGGCATGTTCTTTATCAGTCAATTAATTGAAAACTTAAATTTCTGGAAATGCTACTAAATGCAACTGTATGTTGCACCATAATGGCCAAAGAAAGGGTGGAGGATCTTGAAAATCTTAAGCTCCCCTTTTTATGATAATTTATTGACTTCCCAATTCTTATAGCACTATATTGCATACATTCATTATAATAGAATAATTTATGAAATCTACTTCTATCTTTTAACATTTGAGAAAATATTTTGTTAAACAATTCATTATCTTCTTCGCTTTTGTACTCCATTCCACTTATATATGCCTCTAAGTTAATCGTAGTCTAGATAAATTGGTAAAAGTTTAATTTATTTTCCACCTTGATGTCATAAGTGTTTGTCTAGGTTGTAGGAAATTATTCAAGCTATATACTTACTCTACAATGGAATGACAGTTAATAAAGCTATATCCATAAGTTTATTTAGTAATGGCAATTGTCGGCTGAGGTAGTGTTTTGAAAAAATTAACCAGTACACAAAGGCATCTAACTCAAAACAGGAAGCATCAACCTTTAGAACAAGTGCATCTTTGTGAACTGTGAATCCGTTTTCCATAGGATATTCCTACTTCAACCAGAAAATTTAACGGCATGCAGATTATGAGACAATGTACGATTTTTGTAAGTTTTTTTATATGCTTGACTGAACACATAATCTAATCCCTGTAGGTAAGCTAGTAATGGATTATCTTGCTCAAAACCGTTGTGGAAATGCATCTTCTGTGTTACACTACATAAGCAATGATGTCTTCCTTTTTCATAAGTACAAAAGGAGGTATGGTTATACTTGAGTTGTTGTATATTATTATTTTGCTACATTTGGCGAGTTTATTATCCTTCTTAGCACCTTATATTAATTGAACCAAAACATTTTTCACATCTCTTTATCAACATGCTTCTTTTTTAAACATTCTTTGAAAAACTGAGAATAAAAGGAAAAATAGTAAAGGCAATAAAAATAGTAAAGTCGTTTAACTTTGTAAAAATATCTCAATGCCAGTCACGAAGTCCTCCACACCTTCCTCACCACCTTCTCCCCCACCGATCAACTTTGTCCCCAAAAAATACTCGACCGCCGTCACCTCCAACGTCACCACTGCTACCATACCCCCTCCTGGCTCTCTCGCTCGCTCGCAACCAACCTACAAACCCTCTCGTCCTTTGCAGACCAACCCTACCCACAAACACTGTTCCCCGCTTGTTAGCTCCCCCCGTACCAAGTCATATGCCCAGGTGGCGGCTTTGCTACCTCCACTTCTACCAGAACCCCCCCTTGAGGCCTGAAAGGTGTTGATGATTTCCTATTTTCAAATCAATCCACACAACGGTCTCCTTCCTGAAGTCAAACGGTCGCTGCCTGCGTTGTGTTGATAGTGGACACTTGGCAAGATCATGCAGAAACAACATGATTGTTATATCTGTGCTTTCTATTGTCACTCATGCACGCTATGTCCCAAGAAACACAGAAGGAATGATGACACAGTGCAATGTTCCAATGCACAAGCAAATTGTGCACGAATGCCAACTCTTTACGAACCAAGAAAGCAGACCGTGCAGAACAGGAAGTGGGGCCAAGCAATGTTTCAAATTTCAACTCATAACTCAGACTATCATTATAATCAAAAGCCTAATTCAAATTTTAACCCCATTTACATGCATAAACCTCTATCCTCATTATCTCCCTCTTCTAACCCTAACACTACTCCCCATTTCGAACCTGCTCGTAATCCAAAACTTCCCATCTTCTGCTCAATGGCTAACACACACTGCTATCTCACCGCCACCATAATCGATGGGTTATGGACCATCCAACAAGTAGCTTAAGCCCTAACATCGAGTTTCAATCACAGTGAATGGGCTATCCAGTTAATTGAAGACAACACCTTCCTCATTGACTGCCCAGACATTGACACCAAAAACCACGCCTTCCACCTCAAAGTTCTCTACAGATCCGGCGCCAGTCTCCTCCTCCAACCTTGCCCAGAACCTGTTTTTCCCCCTCGACCCACCCTCGAACCAACAACATGGACAAGGGTCAAAGGCTACCCTGAATTTCTAAGGTATGATAATGCAGCTATAAGAGAAGCCCTGAGCCCAGTTGGTCACTTTATCGAGGAAGACAACTGCGATTGGTCTTACATTGACCACCGCTACCTCTACGTAAAGATTCAGTTCTATGAAGGTATTATCCCCCTCTCACGCTGTGTTATCCGTCTTAATAACAAAAACGTGAAGCTTTGTGTTGAACGTTGGGAACATTCACATCCATGCGAGAAATCCGAAACTCGTTTGATGGGTATAGACTATGACTACGGTGGCTTCTTCTTTCATGACATAACTCCGCCTATAAGCCCAATCGAGGAAGAGCGTCGTGATGTTATGTGTGATGAAGCAAATATGAATGTCCAACATGAACATGTAACCACACATGACGCCTCCCTTGCATTACACAATAGCGTAACCAGAGACAACTTCACACCCAGATGGGACCCCCTCATTGATTTAGACCTCTCCGCCCCTCTTTATCTTCAGATCCAATGTCTACCAGAGTTTGAACAACATGACTCCACCACCCCACATCTAACTACAGCTAATGTTCGTCGAAGTGCAAGGATCAATCGAGCAAGAACTCATCCTAGCTGCTCTGGTAGTTTTTTTGAAACTGTTGTTTTTTCTTCTTCAAATAAAATGCTAAATAAAAAGTTGGCAAACTGCATGGGTGCGAGTTTACGTGATGAACACTATAATGCCATGCAAACTTCAGAAGTACAGTGAATTAATCATTCCCAATGAAGATAGTATCCTGGATTGTCAAGGGGTTAGGGAACCCCACAAAATGTCATGCTGTCAACCTTATTTTATCCCCCCATCAAATTGATATTTTATTTTTGCAAGAATCCAAGCTTTCTGACCCATCCACATCAAATATCAAAAGAATTTATGGGCCTTATCTATCTGATTGGGCCTATGTAGATGCTGTTGAAACTCGTGGTGGTTTGATTACTGCATGGAATGAAAATGCATGGTCTCTCTACGATATATTATCTCACACTCCGTCCTACACGCATCCCTCCAAAATCTTCAAATAAACACCACTTATTTCTTCACTAATGTTTACTACCCAACTGACCCACAAAAAAAGAAGATGTCTGGAAATTCTGTCAAGACACGACACTACATATCAACGACCCATGGCTAATTGGTTGGGATTTTAACACAACTAGATCCAATATTGAACGTAATTCAGGAACTTCTCTCAAGACACAACAACCTTCAACTCCTTCATCCAATATTTATCCCTAGTTGAACCCTCCATCAGCAATAGGCTCTTTACATGGTCCAATCGTCAAGAAGAACCATCACTGACTAAGCTAGACCGCTTTCTCTTCAACCTGGCTTGGAAGGACCTCCACTCACTCTCTCTTGTCAATGGTCTCGCTACAGTCATGAGTCATGTTTGACAACTGCCCTCTTTTACTTGACACTGGAGAAAAAAATGCCAATAAGCTCCCTTTCAAGTTTGAAAAACTTTGGCTTCTTGAACCATCCTTTGAACCCTTCATTAAACAAATCTGGTCCCAAAACTCCCAAGATTGTTCAGCCATTGCCTGTATTATCACCAACTTTGCTCTTTCCACAAAACCATCAGACCGTGGGCTAAGATGATCTGGGGTTCCATTAAAGCCAGAATCAATTCCACCCAAGATGAAATCCTAAACCTGAACATTTGTGAGGAATCTCGCCCACTTAGTGATGCAGAAGCTACTAAGCTCAAAGAATTGGAGCTAGAACTTGAATGACTTATAAAACAGGAAGAGATAGGATGGAAACAACGATCCAAGGCCAAACGGATTGAAGAAGGAGGCAAAAGACTACCTACTTTCATCATGTAGTGAATGGACATTGTCGCTCCACTTTCATCTCAGAAATTTTCCATAACGACATATCCTATTCCGACCCCTTTGACATCTACCACCTTTTCACTAACTTCTACCGCAACATCCTTGGAAAACCTCTCCTCATTTACCTACCATTGACTGGAACCTCCTCTACCTTTCCCTCTCCCCAATCAACATTGATTATCCCTTCTCCAAGGAAGAAATTTTGGAAATAGTCAAAACAATGGCAGATGACAAGGCCCCTGGGCCTAATGGTTTTGTCCTAGTTTTATTTAAGCACTTTTGACCAACTATCAAACCCAATATTCTAGCCATGAATGCAAAATTCTAATCCAACCCCTCAGCCATAGCCAAATTAAACTATGCCAATATCACCCTCATCTCCAAACTCCTGGAGCCAACACACTTACCTCCTTCCACCCCATCAGCCTCCTTAACACAACCTTCAAAATCATCACCAAAGTCCTAGACAACAGACTGTAGACTTTCATTGCCTCCCTAATTGGACCTGAACAGCCAGCCTTTATTCTAGGTTGCAATATCATGGACTGCATTGCTTCCACTCAAGAAATTATCTTCTTCTGTCATCACACATCTACACCCGGTGTCCTACTTAAGCTAGACCTCTCTAAGGAATTTGACTCAGTAAATTGGAACTTCATCTTTGATTTAATGGCGCATCGTGGTTTCCCCCCAAAATGGTGCAGTTGGATAAAACACATTCTGAACACAAGCTTCTCCACCATCTGCATTAATGGGGAAGCTGGTGGTCTCATCAAATCCAGACATGGCCTCAAACAAGGTGACCCCCTCTCGCCCCTCATCATTGTTTTAATCACCGATGTCTTTAACCAAATGGTAAAACTTGCCACATCAAAGAACCTCCTTGCTGGCATCAAACTTGCTAATTCAAATTCTTATATCTCTAATCTTCAATTCACTGATGACGCTATCCTTTTCTTCTCCCCTATCCCTCCCCACATTCACTGTCTTAGGGTGCTTTTGTATGCTTTCGAACTCATCTCCGGTTTATCCATTAATTTGAATAAAAGCTCCATTATTATGCTTGGCAATCCATCCAATCTGGGGTCCTCCATCGCCAACTGCTTTAATTGCAAACTTGAATCTTTCCCAATCACCTACCTTGGCATCCCTCTTCGACCAACCAAACTCATCAGATCTGACTGGCTGCCTCTTATATCAAAAATCAAACATAAACTAGCATCATGGAAAGCTAATTCTCTGTCCACTGCTGGCCGACTCATCCTTGTTCAATCCGTTCTCTTCGCCATTCCCTCCTATTGGATGTCCTTTCATAAACTCCCAGCATGGGTTATTTCCAAAATTGATGCAAATAGGAGCTCTTTTCTATGGAATAGGGGTAAGGATAAACTCTTAATCAACTGGCAAACAATTTGCTTACCTCGCGAGCATGGCGGTCTAGGAATAACAAATCTTTCTCTCTTTAATTAGGCGTTGTTGGTCAAATGGCTATGGCGCCTCTTTACCTCTGGATCTTTCATGTGGAAAGACTGGATTCTCAATCGCCTCTATGACTCGATCCCAAACCTTGTTCTTCACTGCTCACCCGCTTCCAAACCATCCCCTTTTTGGGCAGGGGTTATCTCCATGATACAATGGACCAAATCTCTCTTCCATGTCAAATTAGGAAATGGCAACAATTGCCTTTTCTAGTTGGATATAAGGTGCAGTCACCTTCCCCTCTCCCACTCGTACCCGAATTCGTTTTCCTTACGCAATGGACCGCAAAACACAGTTTTGAGCATCTTGGGCTTTGGCCCATTGGGCCTTTCTCCTCTAGGTATTTTTGGCCTAGATATTTTGTCTAAAATCTTACAAATAAATTACATCGCCCTATCATCCAACCTTTCTGTTGGGCCCAATTGCTACTTTGGGCTTTAAACCCAAAAAAAGCTTCACTGTATTTTCCTACTACAGTTTCCTCTCCCACCCTGGCCGATGTTTATCATTCCCTCGCCTTTGGAAATGTCGTCTTCCACCTCGCTTGATCTTCTTCCAGTGGTGCCTCATTCACAATCGCATCAATACTAAGAGCAGACTCAGAAACATGAACATCATTGTTGACCCCCTTTGTATCTTTTGCTTCTCACATGATGAAACCATTGATCACATCTTCATTGACTGCAACTTCTCCTATGCAGTTTGGGCCGCGATTAGCTCCTTCCTGCTAGGCTTCGTTCCCACTTTTTCCTCCTTCTTCGAGTACTGGCAGCAAATCCCCTGACCCGATGCTTGACTCATTCCTATCGATCCTCAGTTGGTGTATTTGGCTGGAGCGTAATGCACACATTTTCAACAAACAAAAAAGCACTTCTATGGTACTTGTGGATATATTGTTCATTTATATGAATCTTGTACCGGTGCTTCCCGCCATGCACGCTTCAGATACACCGTACGCGCGCCTCCGTCGCCCCACACTCAAGGGAGCAGCTCAGCCTTCCAACGATGAACAACTTTGGTATTTTGACCGAACACCCTATACTTTTGCTGTTTCTTAGGGATTGTTCGGCTTGATTATGTAGTGGTCTGTTTAAATTATATTATATATTATGTATTTTGGCTTTTTTGTGAACAACTTTGAGGACTGACATCGTCCTAAACTAATCGCCACTGGTTGGGCCTGTCAACCAAACATATATATATATATATATATATATATATATATATATAATGCTAATCGGCTGTGTAGACTCACGCTACACAACCGTCTTCCTAAAAAAACTTTGTATTCAATAAATTTGTAAACACATTATTCTCATATGTTATGTGTTTTTTAAGCATAGTCTTGGATCCTTGTTTTCAATGCACATGTTGTGTGCTTCAATTTTATTTGAAGTTAGGTAATTTAAATTTCATGTAACATAAGTAGAGTTTTATGCTTGAAAAAAAATCATTTTTCCCAAAAAAGCTTCTGCTTTAGGAAGTAACATTTTGTGAACTGCAACATCGTTAGGACTGTCATGTTTTACCTCAATTTTAATCCAGAAATGATGCTAATATAAAGTGAGTTTCATTCATTGTTTTATTTAAAATTGAATCTGTGTTTTGGATCACTATGCAATTGCACAAGATGGTAAAGATGAAAGCAAGGCATTTGGGGATTGTTAAAGATTATTAACTAGAGGAGTCAACCAAAATATCTAGTTATCTAAAATCTATTAATGATTTAGTAGTTTTTTTAATTATATAACCAATTAGCTAGATGAATCTATAAAGTATTTGGATATCTTAATAAGTAGGTGAAACTATCAACTTAGAATTATGGTAATTAGTTATACAATCTGTTTATAACTATACGGCTTGTAACACCCCGTGTATTCTATAACAGTGAAATTCACAAATTAAAGTATAATTAATTTCAAATCAAAGAATTAAGGGAAACGGGATACGCCATTGCGTTCGTCTCGGAATTCTGCTTGAAATAGAGTCCGAGTTTGCGTAAAACGGACTCCTTATGAAGAAGTTATGGCCTCCGGAAGTTTCAGAATTCAGTTTAAAATTCAAACAGACCAAAACAGCTCAGAAAAACTAATTCAAATTTCAAAATCGGGCCGGAATGGCCAGGGCGGGAAAATTCCCGCCCAAGGCACCCAGGTCAACTTAGCAGTCGACCTGGGGCTAGCCAGGTCGACTGGGCAGTCGACCTGGGTAACCCGTGTCGACTGCCAAGTCGACACGGTGTCGACTGGGGTGTCGACCTGGCCCCTGAGCCAGGTCGAACCCATCCCACCCTGGCTGGCCTGGTCTGTGTTTGGTCGATTTTCTGAGCCTTGCCTTGTCACTAGGGCTAGGTGTCAGGTCCTGGTTGGTCTCTCCTTCAAACGAACAACTATTATTGAACGAAGCTCCATCGACGGTCTAAATCAACTCACAAACTCTATAAAAAGGACCTAAGACTAACCCTAATTCACACAAACTAAAATGGAGATGAGACCGTCATGCTGCTGAGGAGAGACTAAGGATAGCGTCAGAAATTGAGAGACAATTAGGAGATAATTCAAAGCTTAAAGCAACGTCAATCAAATCATAACAACGCCTACAAAAAAGGATAGCATCTCCAAATTTAGAATTCAGATTCCTGAATTGAAGATTCGTCATACGTTGTAAGTAGAGTGCTATTCCGATGTGAATAATTAATTGCGTTTGATTTGTGTAAAATGCGAAATGGAATTGTGGCGATAATAATCTATATTTGTATGTTATTTTGATTCTAAACGATTTGGGAATGTTATGGTATACGATTGGATATTTGCAAGTAAGTGATTTGCGTTGGAAGTTAACAACGAAATGGAATTGTGGCGATAATAATCTATACTTGTATGTTATTTTGATTCTAAACGATTTGGGAATGTTATGGTATACGATTGGATTCATACAAATATATGATTTATGTTGACAACCATATGTTGTGGAATTTTAATTGGGATTCATGCAAGTATACGATTCATTATTATGCCAATATGATGTACGTACTTTTATGATCACTTTTAGTGTGTAATTGGATACGACTAAGTACTACAGTTTATATGAATCTATGTTGGAATTAGCAAACCATACTTTTGTATTAGAAACAAAAGTAAGCACCTTTATGAACATGACTAAACTATGTTTGGTATTATGCCTAGTTGAAACATATTTTAGGCCTAAGTTGTTATCAACACCATATGGTGATATATGTAACACAATTAAGTTAGAATTACCTTCCAATTGCAAGTTTAAAATGATTCATGTTTAAGTATTATTTATGCCATGATTACATGAATAGAATGATTCATGTTTAAGTATTATTTATGCCATGATTATATGAGTAGAATGATTCATGTTTAAGTATTGTTTATGCCATAATCATATGGATATAATGATTCATGTTTAAGTATTGTTTATGCCATGATTATATGAATAGAACGATTCATGTTGTTTATGCCATGATTATATGCTGTTACAATTGCAAGTTCACATGTGCCTACTTTATGCTAATTGAATCGTTATGTTGCAAGTTCATCCGTTCACACTCCCCTTTTTATGTTACCTCATAAACACCATGTTATAAGCCTCCCCTTTTTCATATGGCAAAGTTGGGTTTAAATGTTAAACCCAACATATCTTATATTGTAGCGAACGTGTAAAACGGGGGTAATGACGTTTGGGTTAAAATATAGAACATATGTGTTGGCATGTTTGACGCATGCCAACAACCTTGAAAACCAATTAAGTGGCATAAATAAATTTTAACCAATAAATATAAATTTGAATAATGGGTCGCAAATATTTACATATAAAAAGAAAAGAGACAAAATATGTAAATGTAGAAAATACGATGTGTTTAACCCGAGGTTGGATTGAGTTGTGATGTAAACCTGCCCGGAACTGCCAGGCTGTACAGTAGTCACAACAATACCTATCCAATGTGGGTGGTTAAACACGGAGCCCAATAAGGACCCGAGGTTAGACTGAGTTGTGGCGTAAGACTGCCCGGACCCAACCGGCAACAGGCAGCCACAACAATACCTATCTAATGTGAGAGGTCAAGGCTTTAATAAGACAATTAAGGCTGAGTCAGGATTGATAGGATTAAGTAAATTGAATTAATACTTAATCAAAATGAAACATGCTAAACTATACAGACTGATTGGGGGTTAGGTTTATAAAACACTTAACCAACTTAGCATGTTGGCTAGAAATAGAAAACCTAGTAGCGGGGGACCCTTTTCAGCAGTAACCCTACAAGGTGTATCAGGATACCCTGAACTAGGCAGGGTGGGGCACGATTACTGGGCTGACTGTAAGAGGTCAAAATCGATGGCGGTGGTGCAGCAGTGTAGGTTATAATGGGGTGCGAGCGTGCACACACTCCGTCGCAGAAAAATAAGGCACTGGGCACCAGTAGCATACTTGTGCATTCTAGAATTGTGTCGGGCCGCCACCATGGGACTTGATACACCCCATGGTGGGACCAGCATAGGTAACTACAACAACGGTGGCCGTAAGACACATGTAACTATGCGAGTAGGAGCCGATCATCAGAAAAAGGATTACTTCACCCTTATTATGGGGTGCCTGTTGGGAACTAGTTTATATGGGTACAGAGATTTATATGGGGTACGATAGTATTCGACCCTAGACAACTTAACTTAGTTTATGATGCTTTTCCATTTCCAGTTTATGCTTATCATACCCAGTTCTTTATTCATAGACTGAATAGTCCTAGACTTACTCAGGCTTTATGTCTGACTCTACTTTTCTTTTGCCTTCTTTTCTTTCGTTTCCCCCCAGGTCCATAGGGAGGGAATACCGCAGCTTGACCAGTTTTCACATCCAGCTTGAAGAGAAAGAATGTATTGCTTGGATCTTTTCCGTTTTGGGCTATGGCTTTGGGCAGCAATTATGGGATTTATGCAGTTTATTTATGTTTTCTTTTTGCTTCTTTAATAATGTAATCAAGACAGTTATGAAGATGTTATGTTTTTTTGGAAGAATTGTAAGACAAGTATGGCATGTTCTTGGGAACACGTATTTTAATGAAATAAAAGATGTTGTTGTTTTCCGCTGTTCAAAAATATGTGTTCTTATATCTGTCTTGTATATCTGTGACTCATACTTATAAACCTCCACCAAAATTAGGGCATTCCCTTTGAGAGTGACCCTAACGGAGGTGGGGTGTTTCACGGCTACTTTGAAAGGATTCCTTAAACTACATATGTCAAAGGGTTGTTAGTAATACTATTGAGAAATTACGCAAATTTCCTTTAATTTGATTTGTGGAGAAAAGAAATAAAATGTAGAATGATAAGAGACACACAAACTTGATAACGGAGTTCGTCCAATTATGCCTACGTCTCTGGGCTGCTGCAGATCTTTCATTTAAGAGAGAATATTACAAAGTGATTACACAAAACACTTTTCACTCAACACTCGATCTCACTCTAAGTTTGCTCTCCTTTTATTCTTATTGGATTTGGAATGGGATAAAAGTTATGAAGAAGAAGGATGTATATATAAGGTGAGAAGTGATTGGTGGGGGTTGGTAGCTTGGTTGGTGGCTCAGTAGGTGGCGGTTGGTTGCTGCCGCATGCACAAAACATGGGCTGCTTGGGTGCAGCTACACCATTTCTAACAATCTCCCACTTGAAGACTGGTTTCAATCCGTCTTCACACTTTGATCAATGCAACAACCATTTTGCTCTTTTTACTCTAGCAGACCAACTAAAGTTGAACACAACTTCGGTTTATTGATAGTTACCGTCTTTGTCAACATATCTGCTGGATTCTTGCTTTCTTCGATCTTCTCAAGTATCAACACATCATCTTCCAGTAGAGATCTGATGAAGTGATAACGAAGTCCCATATGTTTGGTTCTGGAATGAAATGCTGAATTCTTCGCCAAGTGTATTTCACTTTGACTATCACTGTATAAAACATTCATTTCCTGTTTGAATCCCAACTTTGAAGCCATATCATCTCTTTACTAGCTTCAGTGATTGCTACATACTCTGCTTCTACTGTGGATAAAGTGACAATCTTCTGTACCTGTGACATCCAACTAACAGCTGTAGTTCCAATCATGAATACATAACCTGTAGTGCTTCTTCGATGAACGACTTCGCCTCCAAAGTCTGCATCTACATAGCCTTGAGCTTTAACCTACCCTTTACCAAAGTACAAATCTTTCTGTACGGTGCCTCGTAGATACCTCAAATTCCACTTGACTACTTCCCAATGAGCTTTCCCCGGATTTGACATGAACCTGCTAATAACTTCCACTGCATGACCAATATCTGGGCTTGTACAGACCATGGCATACATCAGACTTCCAATAACTGAGGAATAAGGAACATCAATCATGAAATTTATTTCTTCCTCCATTTGAGGGGACTGATCGGACATGCAAAAGTGACTGGCCAATGGCGTGATGACTGGCTTAGCATCGTCCATGTTGAATCTTTGCAAAACACGGTTGAAGTAATCTTCTTGAGATAGCTGCAAGAATCCTCCCTGCTTATCTCTGTTAGGGAATGCGGAATGGATCGTTAAGGCAAAGCAAACACTAGAGGGGGGGGGGGGGTGAATAGTGTTTGTAAGAATGTAAACAAAATCTAAAACTAAAGTGAACTACGGGATGAATCAAACACCACAAACACAATCACAGATTCAAGCACAAATGCAAAATAAACAGAAATAAAGATGTAGAAAAGGAAACAACACACCGGATTTTATACTGGTTCGGATTGCTCCTACGTCCAGTCCCACACAATGTTGGATTGCATAGAGTTTTATTACTGTTTCCAATAGTCAAGTACAACCTCCTTGATTTCACGGCTCACAAGGAGACACCGATTCCTACTTCCTTGATTTCACGACTCACAAGGACATACCGACTCGTATTTCCCTGATTTACGGCTACAAGGACACACCGATTCCTCTTTTACTCAACCCAAACAACTTTTACCCAGTTCAAACAAATATAAACAACCCTATAACTCTTCAATCGCACTTGATTCAGAGAGTAGAGAGTAAAGAGTGTAGAGAGAAGAAGTTTGATCAAAACAGAATTGAATTCAACATAGTATAAGTGTAAAAACCATAAAAATGATTAAGAATAATGGTGTAGAGAAAGATGATGAAGTTAGAGAAGAAGAGACTATAAAAAATTCGGTTTTAACCCCTTTTTATAGAGTATGAAAGGTTGCAACAGTCTGAATCGTTTCAAATAGTGAAAAGACACTTCCTTTCAAAATTGGAAAAAGTGATAGTTGTATGTCGACATGGTGTTTTTGGTATGTCGACATACCCTTGTATATTTTTGATTTTCAAAGCATTTTTCAAGTGTTTTGATATGAAAATAATTCTGGAAATTCTTGAGTAAAAATCTAGTGTTGTAAACTAATATTATATGATTGAGAAACATATGAAAACATAAACTTAAACTATATAAATATATTTATAAAATTATAAGGTTTTAAACTATATAAATATAAAGTATAATAATATAAATATAAAGTATAAAAATATATAAAACTTAAGTTTGATAAACAAAGAAGAATAAAAATAGAAACAAATAGAAAAATATAATAGAGAGGATCGAGGATAGAATTGAAAATCAAAATTAGAATTAGAATTTGAACCTGGAGTGCTATTTATAGTCTTACAAATTCTAGACTCTATAACTATATTAATCTTGAACTCTTGAACTCTTGAAATCTTGATTACTTAGGAGCCTTGAAATTTCTATGATCTTTTAATCTTTATCATCTTTATAACGGTACAGTCTTCAGTAATATTTCCTGTATATAAATCCTTCCTATATATATATTTTATACAAAAAGTTTTAGTTTATGTTTTATAATCAATGATAATTGAAATAAGGTTGTTGTCTTCAAAACTCCATTCTCCAACAATCTCCCCCTTTTTGATGATGGCAACCTTAGTTTATAAAATAACATACCTATATATGCATGTTTGATGATGTTCCTTCTATACTCCCCCGTCTGTATGAATCCTATAAACTATGCCTATATTTTATAATTTCTCCCCCTTTGGCATTATCAAAAAGAAATCCTAAAGATACTCCCCCTAAATTGTATAATTCTCTGAATAGAACATAAGTAACTATCCCAATAAAAATACTCCCCCTTAATATATTAACTATTTCTAAGTAGAATTCTCCCTTAATCTATTCAAACTTATAATAATACCTAATATGATGATTAAATACTAACCTCAATCCAATTATTATTATTACTACATATGTTTGTCTTAATATATAAAAGTTTCAAACAATAGAATCCAAATCACACCATAATAATATATGTTAATAAACACTTCTTGAACTTCCAACTATCCTAAAAACTATAAAACTCCCCCTTAATCTAATACCCTTAATACAAGACTAAACCTCTCCTAAACTCTAATTCCCTTAAAACTATAATAAGTCTTTAATCTAGACTAAGAGTTAACTAAGATATCCTTAAAATAAGTATTTTTGTAACAAACCTATCAACTACTAATGAATTTAACCATGTCAAGTAAGTCAATCAAGTTGTTCAAGTCAAACAAATCAAATAAACCGAACAAGTCAATCAATCCAATAAATTCAACCAAGTCAAACAAGTCAATCAAGCTAATTAAGACAAAGTAAATATGTTATATGTTTAATAATTCTATGTATTTCTAAGACAATAATTCCCATATAGTATGTGAGGTTAAAAGTTAATATGTAATTCAGTATGACATATGCAAAACTATATGAAGTGGTATATTGAATGAAATGCAATTTTGATGTAAATGATTATAATTTGATATGCACTTTAATGATGTATGATGTGAAATAAGACGGATAATGATAATATGCAAAATGATTTGGTGATTATATCTATTTTGGTAAAAGATATTCAAAATTCTACATATATTATAAATTATTTCAATCAAACAATGGTAATATTAATTTCTAGACTTAAGTTAAATGAAAGTGATTAAAAGAATAATAAAGGTAAGAGTTTAATTAAAAAATATTCATGATAAGTAGTAAAATATTCAAAAAATTATGGACTTAAATTATATCAGTATGGTAAATATAGTAAAAATTGAAGATCTTTTTAAAGAGAATATAAAATTTGTAACATATAAAGTAAGCTATATAAACATACAAGTGTGAACCTGTGCTTTGCACACGGGCTTGTCAATATTTTTGAATGATACAAATAAAAAGAATTGATTAAGAATAAGGAAAAAATAAGTTCAAATAATGGAAATTTATCGTTTAGTGGACTCAAGGCAATATATATATATATATATATATATATATATATATATATGAAAGGTACACAATGTACAAAGCTTTCCTATGTAAAACAATCAATTAAAATAATAATTTCAAGTCCGATTAATACGATTGATTCATACATTTATTTAGCACAATCATTGACTTTGTTTATGGTCATTTTGATAATAACAGTAGTCTAAAGAAAGTAAATATGAGACATTTTAAATTTTGTATGTCACTGTGAAGTTGAAATATTGACATCAGTTATATGCTAATGAAGGCATACATATAATTAAATCTCGTTAACAAAGGAATCCACGTATTCAACGTTGTTAAATCATGATCTAGTAGAAACCCAAAAAAATAATATGGTATAATTACATCATTTTGTACCATAAACCAAAGACTCGTAGTCATTTTCATTATTTAGTATCCACTGCACCAGGTTCTTACCTCAGTTCAAAATGTTCTTTATCCACATTTGTGGACGATGATCTAAACTTAGCACTTTCTCTGTTTTTTACTACAACATTAGATTTAGTTGTATTCTGTCATGTGAAAAATATATAATGTTATGTCCTGGGATTCTATCGTAGGAACGTACTTGTTACAACCCTGAGGAAAAAAATGAAAGAAATTATAAGAAAAATGGCCTAATAATGAAAAGCATGATGGATCCTAAAACAAAATATGTATTGCTTATGTATAAAATGTTTCCCCATAAAGCACAGAGAATCTAAAACATGGAATAACAACCTATGTAAGGTCTACAGGAAGCGTAGTTTTGAAATATATTATTATAAGGAAACTTAAGTGAATATTATAACCATAGCCTTGCAAAGATTACGAACTGCCCACATATTTTCATGTTATATATTGACGAACTCAAGTTGTATAAGGGTTCATGTTCTATACTATTGTCCAAACTGAAGATGTCAATGTTGTTGCTAATGGATAAATAGAAGCAGCAGGGTGCAAGAGTTGGAATATTGTAATGACCCGGGTTTTTGGCGACCTTGGTTATCCGATATACAACACATATCAAACATCCAAGGGTCGAAAATACCAGATGAATAATGAATGAAATTAGAGGGTGAGGAAAGATAAGATAGAAACTTAGAATAGAAGAAGAACACAACATCAGAGTAACCCGAACCTCACAACGAAATGAATAACATATAATAGATAACATATCCTTGAAATAAAATCAGTATAGGTATACAATAACATTATCAGAGTACAACACTTACAACACAGCGGAAATAAAATATAGCTATATGATCCTGAAGCCTCCTGCTCCAGCTCTTCAAGTATCTGTAAATCCCGACTACTTGACTGCCCGTACAAAATTGGGCACCCAAGAGTTTAGGGAAAACAAAACAAAATAAACTCCGGGTCAGTCATGGGACTGGTATGAGTAAAACAGTTTAAAACAGTTCAAGCAGGTAAATGATATCTCATAAGACCACGCCGTATAACGGAACGGGTTTTCCCCTTATGAGAATCCAAATTAACTTTACATTAAAATCCTTTTGATATTATAATAATGTCTATCAACCACAATATAATAATCATCTAGCAGAAACGCTTTCATCTCACGTTCTACATATATAGTATACAATCAAAACCGCAAGCATGTATTGGGTAATGGATTTCCAACTATGACAAGGTATGGAACCACCTTTCGCTAGTGTACCTCTAGAGAGGAATACGCTGGGTTCAACAATAACATCTTGCAACCCGGCCACACATGACCGACCACTCATTTCGCTTGAGTGTATCGAATGTATATCACCAACGGTTGGGATCAGCAACCGTTTCCCGAATGGGACAGCATCAACAATAGATTTTTAGAAGTAAATGAAACTCTAGATCAGGTGATTATACACCCTAATAGGTGCGACCTACATAGCCATACTGCCTGCCCGATTTCTGTCATTTACTGGTTGATGAGGCTTGAGGTTACGCTTTATCATCACATCAGATTCACTTCTAATGCCACATTGTCAGATCCATCGAAAATCACTAATTGACGTCTACAACAGTACATTACGTGTTAGCTAAAGAAGTTTCCTTCTCCGCTTCCACTCTTGGTACGGTTGAAGAAATCAATGTACGTGACCTTTCTGGAAATACTCTGTCAAACATTCATCCATACAAGTCATCCAGGAACAGGATGAACTGAAGGTACTATTCAATACATCTATCTTAGGCACTGTTATCTAAGACTTATACAATAGCCCTTGCACTTTACTCCGTCTTCAATTTTCTTTGGCATATATGATTCGCAACGCTTATGCAAATACAGAGTGGTTCTTTGGATAATAATCCAACCGGTCTCTCCATATTAACAACGTTAAAATGGTCAAAACTTCGATAGTCTGTGATTTAACCATCAAAGAAAAACAGGTGTGCAAACAACGATATTTATTCCAGGAGGAAATTATATCGATCAATCATCATTCATATATATATATACATATATTCATATTTTCCTTATTTCTATATTTGATTACGTTTCTGATTCTATTTGGAAAATGTTCCCAAATCTTTTATACTTGGATTTTAACAGATGTTTAAATCAACATCGCGACGACAACTCAAACCACTATACTTATTTGCTAAATTCACTTAACCACTTTCACTCTCAAGCCTTAACCATTTCTAAATTAAAAACGAAGTCAAACAAGTTGGGGTATAACTACCTCTCAGACCTTAACTGAACAACATTTCAAATGTCGAAATAGGGTAAGTTCATCTTTTAACTCTTTAACACTTCCTTACGTAAGTTCCGGGTATAATTTACGAGTCCAACTCCTTTACAGAATCATTTGATTACAACAGTGGTGTTATTATTTCCTGCTTCTGAAATATATTAACTTTAATCTAACTCTTATTCCCTAACTCGAATAAATAACGAGCAACTAATTTATCAACTCCTATTTGGTTAACTCCTATTCTATAACTCTTATTCTAATAACTCCAATCTAATACTCTTGTCCGATTAACTCTAACTCTATTTAACTCTTACTGGATTAACTCTTATTCGAATAACTTACATCCGAATAACGTATATTTGATAATCTCTCTTCTTCGAATAAACTATATTCGATTAACTCCCTTCGAATATTTGTATTCGATAACTCCTTTAATTCTATTCGAATAATCTATATTTGATTAACTCCTTTAATTCTATTCGAATAAACTATATTCGATAACTCCTTTTAATTCTATTCGAATAAAATATATTCAATAACTCCTTTATTCGACTAACTCTAATCGATTTATTCTAATTTGATTAACTCTATTTGAATAACTCTAACTGGTTAACTCTAACTGGTCAACTCTTTGATTAACTCCAACTGGTTAACTCTAACTGATCAAATCTAACTGATCAACTCTAACTGATTAACTCTGACTGGTCGACCCTAACTGATTAACTCTGACTGGTCGAGCCTAACTGATTAACTCTGACTGGTCGTCCCTAACTGATTAACTTTATTCGATTAACTCTGATCGAATAACTAATATTCGATTAACTCATTTCGATTAACTAACATTCGATAATCTCACTTTCGAATAACTTAATTCGATTAACTCCTCAGAATTATCTCCTTTGATTAATTCCTTTGAATTAACGCCTTTATATTTGATTTCACAAATATTTCCCTTTATATTTGATTTCACAAATATTTTCCTTTATATTTGATTTCACAAATATTTTCCTTTATTTTTGATTTCACAAATATTTTCCTTTATATCTGATTTCACAAATATTTTCCTTTATATTTGATTTCACAAATATTTTCCTTTTCGATTTCATTTGTAAATGTTTTACAAATCCTTCTCTTTTGATTTTATTTGTGAATGGTTAACAAATCCTTCTCTTTTGATTTCATTTGTAAATGTTTTACAAATCCTTCTCTTTTGATTTCATTTGTGAATGGTTTACAAATCTTTCTCTTTTAATTTCATTTGTAAATGTTTAACAAATCTTTCTCTTTTAATTTCATTTGTAAATGTTTTACAAATTTTTCTCTTTTAAGTCTATCGATTTATTTTCTAAATATTTCCCTTTAATCTTTATTCTATTTTCTAAATAAATATTCCTTTATACTTTTATTTATTCCCTAAAAATATAACCCTTTTATTTATTTCCTAAATAAATATTCTATTTTAATCCTATTTATTCTCTGAATAAATATTCCTTTTATAAATTTATTTATTTCTCTAAATAAATAATCCCTTTATTTTATTTATTTCCTAAATAAATAAACCCTTTTACTTTTATTTATTCCCTAAATAAATAAATAATCCCACTTAATCTATTTGTAAATGTTCTACAAATATTTCTCTTTCTATTTGTTTTACCAATAATTTTCCTTTATATTTGTTTTACAAATATTTCCCCCCTTATATTTGTTTCCCAAATATATTCTGTAACAACAAGGAATTTCGCTCGATCCGAATCGATCGCTAAACCGACCAAGACCGTTCGAAACCCCAGATTGTTTTGAGAACACGACGAATCAGAACACAAACAGAGGAACATTTCATTGCTTATTACAACAATTCATCAGAATACAAGAATATACGGAGTAATGAATAAATATTACACATTATAAAATATCAGAGTTCACAATACATTACATAGCAGCGGAAAATAATACAAAACACAACTGAAGGAGATATACGGATGCAAAGCTTTCCAAATACCATTCCAGTTGTAAACCAGGATCCTGTGAATATAAATCTGCAAAACTAAAACTACTAGCTGCCCGTGTCGAAAGTAAGGGCACCCAGAGTTCAGGTTAAAACAATAAACTCCAGGTCAGCCATGTGACTGGTGTGAGAACTAAAACAGTTATTAATCTTTATTTTAAAGTTAGGTAAATCAAGGGACCACGCCGTATAACACGGAACGGGTTTCCTCCCAAGAATACCAGTGCATAAAACAACAGCGTGATGCTAAATAAAGAAAAATGAAGCTATTATAAGACCCAGGTCCCATCACACAATGCAATGCAAGCCGGAGGATAGGGTTTTCCCTTATAATAGCCAAAGAATGTTTGATACGCTAAATTTCATCTTATATTATTATTATAAGTGAAGAAATCAATTTCAATCATAAATATCAATCATAGGCGGCATGGGTACCATATATCATGTCGCCATACTAGGCTCTACAAATAAAATCGCAAAACGTTGTATTGAAAATTGGATTTCCATCTGTGAACCGAGGCAATAGATAGTCCTCTACCGATTCGAGAGCCTCTAGTCCGCCCCTCAGGTCAGAGCTCGAGTGACCTTGGATCGTCAGGGCCGGTCCACACGGAGTGGATTAAAATGCCTGAACACGCGTTTCCCCGCCCTATGGGGCGTAAATGAGTCCACTGACTCTATCGGTTCGAGAACGACCGATATAACCGAGGCGCCTCCAATTCCATCATCCACATAAGCAATGTCAACCAGTTCAAGCACTGACACCACTTCTAACTAGAAGGAAACGCAAGCCCTCCCTGATGTCCTCTCCAGTTTTTGTTTCACACCGAGGTGTGAGGCTCGCGAATTAACGTTACACAAAGCGATGCCATAAAGGTCGTGCTTTGATCATCAACCACTAGACTCTGCTTTTCAACAGAAGCCTTAATCATTTGCATCTTAGCATGCCACACAGGCAATTCACGCTATGCAACCGATATCAATCACACGGAATGAAATCCGATGTCAGACACACAGTCCATTTACAAGTCCGTTCTAGGCCTGAACGAAACCGGAGGCACCACGTACCTCGCATATCCATCGATCTCCACGTACGTCTGGACGATCACCAACTGATTCCCTCCTCTTGGATGTACATCCCAATCAAGATCATCAGTAATTATCCAAACGATGTGAAGACCTCCGGTTTTCGACCACCGTCTTCATCTTCGACTTATCGTCGTATTAGTTATTCAGAATGGGTTAAACCCGGTCTTTCTGGATAACTCGCGTATATAATTAACAAGTGTTACACAAACATAACATACGCCTCATTCCAGTTCATCAGTCACTAACCGTAAATTAGAAAGAGAATAATTCCCCAAATATTAACCCCGAAGGCCGAAACCAACATCAGATCAATACCCAGGAAACCATTCTTCTTAGCTAACCTATAGTTAGTTTCTAAATTTCACATTCCTAGGGAAAGGTTCCCATTAATTTTATCAAAGATAAATTATTTAAATTTATCCTTTAATCTTCTTTTGAATATCAATTCAAACCAAATTATGGTTTATCCAAACTAGTCGGGATTAACGAACCTTACCGAAATAATCAATTGTTAAATTTCCCAACCCCAACCTATTCATCCCATGAAGTAAAACTGGTAATACTTCACATATAACACCACGGTGTTATCTGTAAATTCAATTACCATTTCACGTTTAAATCTAATTAAAGATTTAACTATCGTCTGGAGTAAAATTGGTGGTACTCCATTCTCGATCATTTCTTGAATTTGATAATTTTAATTATCAAATTCACTTTTCAATCTGTTTAAAGATTCATTAAAACTCCACTTAGTTTTAATCTTTAACTGGGTTAAGGAACCAATGTCATTTAAAACACGGTTCACGATAAACCCAAAATCACATTCTATTCCATCAGCCCTTAACCGTAAATTAGCAAGTGAACAATTCCCTAAGTAATAACCCCGAAGGCTGAAACCAACATCAGATCAATACCCACGAAACCATTCAACTTAACTAATCTTTAGTTAATTTCTGATGTTTCTTAACTCCATTGGGTCTAAGAACAGTATTATTAAAGATACCGTTCACGACAACCCAAAATCACATTCCATTAATTGTCGGGTTAAAGAACAAATGTTATTTAAAACACCGTTCACGATAAACCCAAAAATCAATTCCAATTCAATTCCAATTAAATATTATTTTAATTGGTACACTTCATTAAATCTAATTAAAAAGATTTAACCTTTTTCTCAACTGGGTTTTATGAACAGTGTTAATGAAGACACCATTCACGACAAACCCAAATCTCATTTGATATTAAATACAAGGCTCTGAATAGAAAATATATCGGCTTATATTCAATATCAAATTCTACGACCAACAAATATTGTATTGGAAATATCGATATAAATATATCTTTCAAATTTCAATAACAATATCTGTATCATCACAAAATCCCACATCGAAATATTCCGAAGACAATTTCAATTCAAATCCATTTCCAATCTATATATTGGAAATCCTGGTTATTTTTAAAACCATTTTCAAATCCAATTTATTTATTTAAAAATAAATGGATTATAATTCTAGTTCAAAACTAGTTCATTTCGATAAAAATTTATTTTTATCTTTTCAAATATGGAGTTTTCCATCCCAATTCTTTCCAAATCATTTCTTATGATTTTATATTAATTATAAATAATTTTATCAAGGCCCGTACAGTCGATTTCCATTAACGGCTATCGAACTGCACTTACAGTGACCTTTTCCAAATTTGATTTGGACATAATTCCAAATCCAACCGTTAGATTTCTAGTTTCTTATATTCATTAGAAGGCTCTTTCGATACGAACCCAACGGTTCCGGTTTTAGGAGGATCCGACGGTCGGATCTCCCGTAATATCCATTCGAAGTCAATGGTCGAAATTCACGAACTGCCGCAGCACGGCGCGTTCCATTCAGGCCATTATATATATATATATATATATATTATATTTCGTCGATTTCCTTTTAAAAACGTATTTTATAAATCGTTTTAAAATTCGTTTTCAAAATGATTTCAACTTCATATTCAATTTCAAATCAAAATTGAATATTCTATATCATCGATATATAAATGATAATATTTTCAAAACATTATATTTTGAAATCAATTCCTTTTCGATATTCATTATAAAAATAAATAAAATCGATATAAATATCGTTCACGTCAAAATGGCGTCAATCTAATCGACACGGCTTTATATATTTCTATTTCAAATATTTTTATCCAAATATTTCTATTTCAAATATTTCATTTCAAATATTTCATTTCTAATATTTTAAAATATTTGATAATTCTGAACTGGAATCAGGCACAGCCAATTACCATATAATGTGATTATATGGATTTCACACAACAAATGTGTATAACAACAATGAAAACAGCAATCCATCATCCATAGTGCATTCTACACTGTATAAGCATTAAATATAAATATTCGACGCTTATACAGCCTGTCAATCAATCGATTGACATACAACTAATTATTGGGACTAGTGTATGCCATATATCATCCCAATACCCGTGTGGGGTTTCAATCAATCAAACACATACTTTATTTGTGCAGTTGGGCGATGTGTAAAATTTATCATCCCAATCAATATCAGTCAAATTAGTGTATATAAACAAATCGTCCGATTTGTTTATAAATATTTATTTCATTTTAAATACACGTTAAAAATTCTATTTTTTACTATATAGATATTTTATTTCACATCACACAATCAACTACACATCAAAATCAAACAAACAAGCATACAAGTCGTCCATGGTCTGTGGACGACGGGTGTCGGGTGCTACTAAACACCGTCTGCATCCTAGTATATAATTTAAACTAGAAAACAAAATAAAATTAAAGGTGAGGAGTTCTCACCGAAAGCTAAACCAAACGCCACGACTCTTCATAGGTAGGAAATCTTCGTCGTGCTCGCCCTTTGTCACTTTCGTTGTCCGTATTCACTAAATATATAAAAATCACATTTTTATATTCTCTAGTGTATAAAAATCGTATTTTTAATTCGCTACATATATAAAAATCGAATTTTTATTTTCACTTCGTTATAAAAATTGAATTTTTATCTTCACTTCGTTATAAAAATTATATTTCTATATCGCTCTTCTTCTAATAAAGATTATATTTTTATAATTCTATCTAAATAAAAATCATATTTTTACTATCATACCTATATAAAAATCATATTTTTAATATACCACTAGTATAAAAATTATATTTTTAACCTTTCTATAATATAAAAATTATATTTTTAACCTTTCTATAATATAAAAATTATATTTTTAACTTTTCTATAATATAAAAATTATATTTTTAACCTTTTTATAATATAAAAATTATATTTTTATTACTTCTATATATAAATGAAAATCCTATCCTTTCATACATATATGAAAATCGAATTTTTCTTCGCTACATGAATATATAAAAATCAAATTTTTATATGTCTATCTTCATAATAAAAATCATATTTTTATTACGTTGTTCACATTATAAAAATCAAATCTCTTTATAGTTAAAATCAAAAAAAAAAATATAGTTAAAAACCCGATCTTTTTATATGTTAAAAATCAATGCTTTGCCATCATAAAAAAATCCATACTTTGTCATCATAAAAATCATACTTTGTATATCTATAAGTTATAACTGAAATTAAAACAGGAGGAGGGCTTGGCGTCGTCAGAGAGGAGCGGTCATCGTCAGGAGGTGGCAGTGGGCGGAGGTGGAGGGGTTGGCTGGTTTGGGCTTCGATCTGGGTTGGGGGGTGGTTGGCTCGCGCGTTGGAAGAAGGGAGAGGAGCGGGAGGAGGAAGGGGATCGGAGGAGAAGGAGGGGGGTTCCGGATCGGGGCGCATGCCTCCGTTGGCGCCAGCGTGGGTGGCGATGGGGGAGGGGATCGGGATGCGTCGTTTGTTTTCTTTCTTTCTTTTGAACGATACTAAAAGGGAAGGGATTGAAGAGAGAGAGAGAGGGATGTGAGGGTTATATTTAATTATTTTATTTATTTATTTTTCCATCAAAAAGTTGACTTTTCATATGAACTCTAAACGAGGCCCCACAACTGTCGCCTCTAGCTAATTACCCCCATTCCGAACACAATGGGATATGCCATGTAAGCCAATCCGGCCGTTACGATCAGTTTTCGTCAAAATCAACATATAACTCTATATATTGAATTTGAACGCACATTTCAATTTACTAGGGTCACATACTAACTCGAAAAATTCCAAAAAAATATTTTCTAGATTCGTATTGACGATACGGTCCTAACAAAACTAATTTCGTCGAATTCTGAGACCGTTTGAAAAATGGCCATTTTCCAGTCGATTAAAATCATTTGAAACTGGTCAAACGCATTTTCCTTCGCGACGCTCACATATTGATTCGAAAAATTATGAAAATTGGAATCTAGCAATAACTTGACATCACGGATCCAACAAAGGTGGTTTCATCGAAATCCGAGGTCGCTTGCAAATTTTCCATTTTTAAGGGCCTGAGTTCCATAGCGACTATTCTGAAAATTCATTTGGCCATAACTTATGATTCCCGCTATGAAATTTTGATTTTTCGGATTCGTTGGAAAGATATTCTCAATTAGATTATAATATTTTTGGTTTCGCTAAATTCCGGTTTAGTTTGAATCCTGTACATTCATTTGAAGTTTGAAATCGAATTATCGAACTACCGCGCCATTTTCAATTCCTTTTATAATTTAAAATAAATATTTATATTCTAACGACGATCTATATAAATATATACATTCTAATTATATTCAAAATAAATTTCTCGTCGTTATTATTTAAAATAATTCTATTTTAAATACTCAAAATTCATCAAAATTGCCAAAATAAAAATTTTAAACTGGCTTAGATTTTTGGGTTGTTACAATCTCCCCCACTTAAAACTTTTCGTCCCCGAAAAGGAACGAAGCCGAAATTTGTTTTACAAATCTACTCAACTTTCATTATTTTCTTTACGGCTTAAGTTCTTCGACTTTTCAGTTTCTAAGAACTTTTCAAATTTTTCAAAAATTTGGCTAACACCCTAAATTTTCGAAAAGTTTCGCCATAACCTCCCTTGCACCGGGGACTTCGGGATATTTCATATAGCCTCCCATGGCATTCTTCAATCCAAAAGAAAAAGAAAAAGCCAAGCGGCTAGCCAATCGGCTCATAAAATCACCCAAAACTCAAGAAATACTATAAACATGTACCTATTTGTCGGGCAAACAATTTTATTCCTCTTCTCTTGTCTCCTTGCTATGACCTGTTCAATTTAAGCACATGTATATGCATGCAAATGCGACTAATTTTCAATACAATTCACTATTTGGTTCACATTTACATAATGGTTCAAAATTCTAATTAATCAAAACAATAATCAAACAACACATTCAGCAATCAATTAGTTGATTAACGTTTCAAATCCATAATTTTGATATATAGTCAAAAATCACATTTTTGATGCCAAATCACAACAATAGGCCCTATCTAATTTTGGTTCTCACACCAGTCAATTGGAAATATATAGAAATCCCACTTTTGTCACTCGAAAATAAATACTGGTGATGGTATACTTCATCATCAGGACCATGTCCGGGCGACTAGAGTGTGACTCTATATCTATCCAGTAGATTAAAACTTCGAATACCTGTGGATCAGACGTGTATGCAAAATCTTTATATATTGGATTGTCCAAATCCAATACAAATAAATATTCAAATACGTTTGAATATGGTTTAAATTTTCAAAACAAAATTCGTTTTCATTTTACAAATATACTGTTCACACTCGTTCTAGGATACTACTGATCCCATCTCTAACGAATCATTCTCCTTGGATATTACTAATCCAATTTCTGATGAATTCTTTCGTATGACTCTAATGCGTCTTATTCTCTGAGCTTTGTAAACCAGATACCAAACGTAACAACAAAGAATTTCGCTCGATCCGAATCGATCGCTAAACCGACCAAGACCGTTCGAAACCCCAGATTGTTTTGAGAACACGACGAATCAGAACACAAACAGAGGAACATTTCATTGCTTATTACAACAATTCATCAAAATACAAGAATATACAGAGTAATGAATAAATATTACACATTATAAAATATCAGAGATTACAATACATTACATAGCAGCGGAAAATAATACAAAACACAACTGAAGGAGATATACGGATGCAAAGCTTTCCAAATACCATTCCAGCTGTAAACCAGGATCCTGTGAACATAAATCTGCAAAACCAAAACTACTAGCTGCCCGTGTCGAAAGTAAGGGCACCCAGAGTTTAGGTTAAAACAATAAACTCTAGGTCAGTCATGTGACTGGTGTGAGAACTAAAACAGTTATTAATCTTTATTTTAAAGTTAGGTAAATCAAGGGACTACGCCGTATAACACGGAACGGGTTTCCTCCCAAGAATACTAGTGCATAAAACAACAGCGCGATCCTAAATAAAGAAAAATGAAGCTATTATAAGACCCATGTCCCATCACACAATGCAACGCAAGCCGGAGGATAGGGTTTTCCCTTATAATAGCCAAAGAATGTTTGACATGCTAAATTTCATCTTATATTATTATTATAAGTGAAGAAATCAATTTCAATCATAAATATCAATCATAGGCGGCATGGGTACCATATATCATGTCGCCATACTAGGCTCTACAAATAAAATCACAAAATGTCGTATTGAAAATTGGATTTCCATCTGTGAACTGAGGCAAAAGATAGTCCTCTACCGATTCGAGAGCCTCTAGTCCGCCCCTCAGGTCAGAGCTCGAGTGACCTTGGATCGTCAGGGCCGGTCCACACGGAGTGGATTAAAATGCCTGAACATGCGTTTCCCCGCCCTATGGGGCATAAATGAGTCCACTGACTCTATCGGTTCGAGAACGACCGATATAACCGAGGCGCCTCCAATTCCATCATCCACATAAGCAATGTCAGCCAGTTCAAGCACTGACACCACTTCTAACTAGAAGGAAACACATGCCCTCCCCGATGTCCTCTCAAGTTTTTGGTTCACACCGGGGTGTGAGGCTCGCGAATTAATGTTACACAAAGCGATGCCACAAAGGCCGTGCTTTGATCATCAACCACAAGACTCTGCTTTTCAACAGAAGCCTTGAACATTTGCATTTAGCATGCCACACAGGCAATTCACGCTATGCAACCGATATCAATCACACAGAATGAAATCCGATGTCAGACACACAGTCCATTTACAAGTCCGTTCTGGGCCCGAACGAAACCGGAGGCACCACGTATCTCGCATATCCATCGATCTCCACGTATGTCTGGACGATCACCAACTGATTCCCTCCTCTTGGGTGTACAGCCCAATCAAGATCATCAATAATTATCCAAACGATGTGAAGACCTCCGGTCTTCGACCACCATCTTCATCTTCGACTTATCGTCGTATTAGTTATTCAGAATGGGTTAAACCCGGTCTTTCTGGATAACTCGCGTATATAATAAACAAGTGTTACACAAACACAACATACGCCTCATTCCAGTTCATCAGTCACTAACCGTAAATTTGCAAGAGAATAATTCCCCAAATATTAATCCCGAAGGCCGAAACCAACATCAGATCAATACCCAGGAAACCATTCTTCTTAGCTAACCTACAGTTAGTTTCTAAATTTCACATTCCTAGGGAAAGGTTCCCATTAATTTTATCAAAGATAAATTATTTAAATTTATCCTTTAATCTTCTTTTGAATATCAATTCAAACCAAATTATGGTTTATCCAAACTAGTCAGGATTAATGAACCTTACCGAAGTAATCAATTGTTAAATTTCCCAACCCCAACCCATTCATCCCATGAAGTAAAACTGGTAATACTTCACATCTAACACCACGGTGTTATCGGTAAATTCAATTACCATTTCACGTTTAAATCTAATTAAAGATTTAACTATCGTCTGGAGTAAAACTGGTGGTACTCCATTCTCGATCATTTCTTGAATTTGATAATTTAAATTATCAAATTCACTTTTCAATCTATTTAAAGATTCATTAAAACTCCACTTAGTTTTATTCTTTAACTGGGTTAAGGAACCAATGTCATTTAAAACACGGTTCACGATAAACCAAAAATCACATTCTATTCCATCAGCCCTTAACCGTAAATTAGCAAGTGAACAATTACCTAAGTAATAACCCCAAAGGCCGAAACCAACATCAGATCAATACCCACGAAACCATTCAACTTAACTAATCTTTAGTTAATTTCTGATGTTTCTTAACTCCATTGGGTCTAAGAACAGTATTATTAAAGATACCGTTCACGACAACCCAAAATCACATTCCATTAATTGTCGGGTTAAAGAACAAATGTTATTTAAAACACCGTTCACGATAAACCCAAAAATCAATTCCAATTAAAAATTATTTTAATTGGTACACTTCATTAAATCTAAATAAAAAGATTTAACCTTTTTCGCAACTGGGTTTTATGAACAGTGTTAATGAAGACACCATTCACGACAAACCCAAATCTCATTTGATATTAAATACAAGGCTCTGAGTAGAAAATATATCGGCTTATATTCAATATCAAATTCTACGACCAACAAATATTGTATTGGAAATATCGATATAAATATATCTTTCAAATTTCCATAACAATATTTGTATCATCACAAAATCCCACATTGAAATATTCCGAAGACAATTTCGATTCAAATCCATTTCCAATCTATATACTGGAAATCCTGGTTATTTTTAAAACCATTTTCAAATCCAATTTATTTATTTAAAAATAAATGGATTATAATTCTAGTTCAAAACTAGTTCATTTCAATAAAAAACTATTTTTATCTTTTCAAATATGGAGTTTTTCATCCTAATTCTTTCCGAATAATTTCTTATGATTTTATACTAATTATTAATAATTTTAGTAATTTTATCAAGGCCCGTACAGTCGATTTCTATCAACGGCCATCCAATTGCACTTACAGTGACCTTTTGCAAATTTGATTTGGACATAATTCCAAATCCAACCATTAGATTTCTAATTTCTTATATTCGTTAGAAGGCTCTTTTCGATACGAACCCAACGGTTCCGCTTTTAGGAGGATCCGACGGTCAGATCTCCCGTAATATCCATTCGAAGTCAATGGTCGAAATTCATGAACTGCCGCAGCGCGGCGCGTTCTATTCAGGCCATTATATATATATATTATATTTCGTCGATTTCCTTTTAAAAACGTATTTTATAAATCGTTTTAAAATTCGTTTTCAAAACGATTTCAACTTCATATTCAATTTCAAATCAAAATTGAATATTCCATATCATCGATATATAAATGATAATATTTTCAAAACATTATATTTTGAAATTAATTCCCTTTCAATATTCATTATAAAAACGAATAAAATCGATATAAATATCGTTCACGTCAAAATGGCGTCAATCTAATCGATACGGCTTTATATATTTCTATTTCAAATATTTTTATCCAAATATTTCTATTTTAAATATTTCATTTCAAATATTTCATTTCAAATATTTTAAAATATTCGATAATTCTGAACTGGAATCAGGTATAGTCAATTACCATATAATGTGATTATATGGATTTCACACAACAAATGTGTATAACAACAATGAAAACAGTAATCCATCATCCAGAGTGCATTCTACACTGTATAAGCATTAAATATAAATATTCGACGCTTATACAGCCTGCCAATCAATCGGTTGACATACAACCAATTATTAGGACTAGTGTATGCCATATATCATCCCAATACCCGTGTGGGGTTTCAATCAATCAAACACATATTTTATTTGTGCAGTTGGGCGATGTGTAAAATTTATCATCCCAATCAATATCAGTCAAATCAGTGTATATAAACAAATCGTCCGATTTTTTTAAAAATATTTATTTCATTTTAAATACACATTAAAAATTCTATTTTTGACTATAAAATATTTTTAACTATATAGATATTTTATTTCACATCACACAATCAACCACACATCAAAATCAAACAAACAAGCATACAAGCCGTCCATGGTCTGTGGATGACGGCTGTCGGGTGCTACTAAACACCGTCTGCATCCTAGTATATAATTTAAACTAGAAAATAAAATAAAATTAAAGGTGAGGAGTTCTCACCGAAAGCTAAACCAAACGCCACGACTCTTCATAGGTAGGAAATCTTCGCTGTGCTCGCCCTTTGTGTAACAACCCGTATTTTCAATAACCTGTTATTGAGGCAGAATTTAATTTATAAATCTGAATCAAGGGAAACGGGCTATGCCATTGCGTTCGTCTCGGAAAAATACGCGAAATAGAGTCCGAGTTTTCGAAAATCGGAGTCCGTATGACCCGATTAAGGCCCAATGAAGTTTTCAGAAAATTTCAAAGTAAAAACAGATTTCAAATTCAAGTTTGAATTTGGAAAATTAGGTCAGATTGGGGCAGGCGGGAAAATTCCCGCCAGAGCACCCAAGTCGACAGCCCTGTCGACTTGGGAGTCGACTTGGTTGACCCAAGTCGACAGCCCTGTCGACTTGGCTCAGCCGGGCAGTTTGCCTGGTGCACCATTTTGGGAGATGTGTTGAGTTTGGGGGCCAGATTCGGTTTTAAGGGCTGAGATTGGAATTAGGGTTTAATCCTAAGGTTGAAACTAATCCTAATCTCTATAAATAAGCCCCTAACCTAACCCTAAATCATTATTAATCAACCCTACAACTAAACTATGGCAAAATCATTCCTCTCATGGACTCCACTCTCTTCATAAAATTCCTAAATAAATTTCTATGAGATTTTCCATGCATACAAGTGTTTTCAAGCTTGTATGAGTGTCATTAGCTTGCATTCAAGTCAAGTTTCCCTATATACATCATAAAGCAAGAGTTTTGATCATTTTTGCTCAAGGGTTTTTCTATTGGAGCTTGCATTTTGGGTTTATTTGATTGCATAAGGGCTTTGTCTCAATCTTATATTTGCTTATACTCATTTGAGTCTTCATAAGCATTGTAAGCCCTTTTCTACTTTCATATTTAAACTCTAAAGTTAATGAATGATGCAAGTTGTGTTTGATCATTATGATATGCAAGCTTACTATGATGTGTTATGCAAGTCCATCATGTTATGTATGCAAGTTTGCCATGTTATGTATGCAAGTTTGCCATGTTATGATATGCAAGTTTATCATGTTATGTTATGCAAGTTTGATATGCAAGTTTGTCATATGATATGCAAGTTATGTTATGCAAGTTTGGGTTGATCCTTTTGTTCATGTTATCATGTTATGCAAGCTTATCTTGGGTTTATGAGCTTAAAGCTTCAAGCTTTATGCTAAAGGTTGCATTTTGGCAACATGTAAGTTATCATATCTCTTATGATAACTTGCATGTGAGGCTAAATGCGAACTTGTGGCCATTTCTACATGTCATTTATCACCATGTATCATCAATATGCTAAGTTTGGTTTTATGCATGCTTTTGAGGCCTAAAAATGTAATATGCAAGTATATGAACATATGTACATTTCATATGCCACCATGTTAAACTTGTGGCTTCAACACCTTTATGTCATGATTATGCCAAGTTCCCTCTTTCTATCCTTTATGCGCTATTGCGATATGTAAGCGATGGGATTGCGTTTGGGGTTGGGTAAACTTAAAAGACATAAAAACATAAGCTTGGGAATTTACCTATTAAGTTAGGTCTACCCTTTGGGAATTTACCTATTAAGTTAGGTCTACCCAAATGCTTGAAAACTTGTAACATATTTTGGAAACATGATGGACATGACACTTAGAAAATATAAGTGTGACCAACTCGAGGTTGGGTTGAGTTTGTAGCGTAATCCTACCCGGAACCGACCGGCTTAACTAGTTGCTACAAACAATAGGACCCAATGTGAGAAGTTGGTCATGTTGTACCTTGAACCCGAGGTTAGACCAAGTTGTGGTGTAAAGCTACCCGGACCCGCCCGGCTTAACTAGTAACCACAACAAGGTCTAATGTGAGAGGTTAAGGCACATTAAATTAATTAATGCCTCATGATTAGGGTTAAGTCATGGTCCACTTAATACTTAACCAATTTGGGCTTGGTAGATTAATCAGGGTTAAGTCGTGAACTCATCGTTACACTTAACCAAGTTAATCCATGATTAGTAAAAGGGTTAAACCGTACTTAACCCACTAGAAAAATCCTAGCAATGGGGGTCCACTCCAGCAGTAATCCCAAGTTTGTATCATCAAGACCCTAGGGACTAGGCTAGGGTGGGGGCACGATTACTGGACTTGAGGTAAGTGACCAAAAACGACGGCAGAGTGGTACGCCGGTGTAGTTCTGGGCGGACTATGGTTGTGCACATAGTCCAAAGTCGGGGAAAACATGCACGGGTACCAGTAGATCGAGACTGTGCACTTATGTTTATGGTGTCCAGGGGTTGACACCCTAGGGCTTGATACACCCGACGGGAGACCCTGCACAGTCTGACTACAATTATGTTTGGGCCGCATTGACACCAACACGTGACGAGTTAGGCTTATAGGGAGCCGATCGACTAGACCGTTTGGTTGGACCGCGTATTAGGGTCACTTCATGTTATTGGGCCAAAGCTTGGGCCAAGGGATCAATACTTGTTTATTCAAGTCATGTTAGTTTTCTAGTACACCTGTGGTGCAAAAACCTTAAACCTGATTATGCGATGACACCTTTATCTACCTTGTTAGTTAATCATCATGCCAGTATGTAGTTATCCATATGTTCATCTCAGATTTCATCATGCCAGTTAACTTTATCAGTTTACATTGATTGTAGTTGGGCTTACTCAGTCTTTTTGACTGACCTGTTTTTCTTTCGCCTCTTTTCTTCCGTTCCCCCCCCCCCCCCCAGGTTCTCAGGGTGGGAATATTGGAGCTTAGCTTGGATTTCTGATCGCTTGCTTGTGGGATTTTAGCTCATGTACGGTCTTGACATGAAGCTAGCTATGGTTATCACTTATTTTGTGGATAGTACTTATGTATTTCAGTTTTTCAGTAATGTTGTTTTTATCTAGACTTGTGTATTTGGAAAGTTGACATTATGTTGTACCGGACTTGTTTTGAAACCATTTGAAATCTTCCGCTGTTTTATCTATGTTATTTACTCTGTTTACATATATACATATGTTCTTGTTCTGCCTTGATATATCATTATGCATGTTTACCTGATTCAAACGCCCCTCCAAAGCCAGAGTGCTTGCAAGAGCCACCCTGGCGGGGGCGGGGTGTTACATTTGGTATCAGAGCATATGGTTTACGAGAAGGAACAAAAAGGTTTTTAGAAAACTTTTGGAAAACTATTTTCAAAACCAAGTATAAAGTATTTTCCAAAGAAAAGTCTACTTTATTTTAAAGGCTATTCCCCAAAAAGGCATTAGCAAAATTCCTTCGTTTTTCTCCATTCTGAATCTGTCTTTTTCTTCGTTTTCAGTATGGCCGATAACTTTGCTATTCCGGAAGGAGTACACGTACCCGTTTGGTATAGGAGACTTTTGGAGGCTAGGGCGACCGAAGCCGGCCCCGCAGATGTTCCTCCTCCTCCTCCTCCGGTAGTTAATGTTCCTCCTCCTCCGGTAGTTAATGTTCCTCCTCCTCCTGTCGCTGAGGTTCCTCTTCCTCCTCCCCCTCAGCATCCTCAAGCTGACTTCGCAAAGACTTGCAAAGATTTCAAAGCAATGGGTGGCAAGAACTTTCAAGGCACTGAGACTTTTGTAGAGGCCAGAAATTGGTTGAAAGAGACCGAGGATTTATTTGCTATCTTTGGGTTAGACGATCAGAGGAAGATCCTGTTGGCGGTTTGGCTTATGAAGGATGAAGCCGCTTATTGGTGGGAAGTCACCAATGGTACTAGGCCTGTTGAGACTTGGGCTGATTTCAGGGCAAGGTTCGTGCTTAAGTTTCTATCTTCTGCTGAGGAGAATCTGGAAATGGAGAGGTTCATAACTTTGAAACAAGGAGATATGTCTGTCAAAGAATATGTGAACAAGTTCAATCAGTTAGCTCGTTTTGGCTTGGATATGGTGAATACTCCTCAGAAGAAGGCTCTTCGTTTTGCTAGAGGATTGAATGAGCCGTTGCAGGGATTGGCTATGTCACATATTCCCCATGGGGCCACGTTTGAGAGCTTGGTTGATATGGCGTTACTTCAGGGAGATGTCAAGAAAGAGATCAAGATGAATGATACTCAAGCCAAGAAGATTGATTCCCAGTGGAAAGGAAATCAGGGTAATCCAAGTGGTCAGAGAAGTCAAGGCAATCAGAACAAGAACAAGAACAAGAGTTAAGGCAACAAGGGGAACAACAACAAGGGCAATAACAAAAAGGGGAAGTGCCATTATTACGGTTCAGTTGGGCATCTTATTAAGGATTGTAAGAAGAGGAAAAGGAAGAACGGTGAATGCTTTTTCTGCGGTGAGACTGGACATTTCAGTAAGGATTGCCCGAGGAAGCAAAGGCAAGGCCAGGGTCAGACTCAGCGTGTTGGACCTTCAGGAGGGCAAGTTCATGCTCTCAATACCGCTCCAGTTCCCGATCGAGGTAGTATTTCTGTTGAGAGCCTTGTATATATTTCTGATTTTCCAGTTCGTACCTTGTTTGATTCTGGTCCATCGCATAGCTTTATCTCATCTGATCTTGTTGATAGTTTGCACCTTAGTACTAGCTTGGTAGATGATCCCGTCTGTGTCTCAAATCCTATTGGGGGTTCCGCCCATCTATCTATGATATGTGGGGATTTGAGGATCTCTATACTGAGTGTAGAGTTCTTGTGTAGTGCTTATGTTCTTGGTTTTAGGGGATACGGATTGATATTGGGCATGGATTGGTTGTCCAGATATAGAGCCATCCTTGATTGTGAGCATAGGGTTGTGAGGCTCGTGACTCGCCTCGGAAACACCCTAGAAATTTCTTGTAATCCGAGAGGTCCCGTCATGTTGTGCTATCTTGAATCACTCGACTCGTCAATGGAAACTCTTCAGTCTGTGAGAGTGGTTCGAGAGTATCCGGATGTTTTCGATGAAGTTAGGGGGTTGCCCCCTAAGCGAGAGATTGATTTCCGCATTTATCTGGTGGATAATGCAAAGCCGGTTTCTTTGCCCGTTCGGCACATGGCTCCGTGTGAAAGGCGGGAGCTAAGTAAGCAAGTGAAGGAGTTGCTTGAGAAGAACTTCATTAGACGAAGTATATCTGAATGGGGAGCGCCTGTGGTATTTGCTACCAAGGCAGATGGTTCTCTCCGACTTTATGTTGACTATCGAGAGTTGAATAAGCTGACTAAGAAGAACAGGCACCCGTTACCGAGGATTGATGATCTCTTTGACCAGCTTATCGGTGCTTCTGTTTTCTCTCAGCTTGATCTTGCTACTGGATTCCATCAGCTCAGGGTAGCTGAAGATAGTATAGACAAGACTGCGTTCAGAACTCCAGATGGATTCTTCGAATGGCTAGTCATGCCGTTCGGCTTGACTAATGCACCCGCATATTTCGTGGACTTGATGAGTAGGGTGTTCAGGGAGTTCTTGAACAAGTTTGTCGTGGTCTTCGTAGATGATATTCTGATCTTCTATAAGGACGAGGAAGAGCACGCAAGGCATCTCGTGGAGGTGATGGATACGCTTAGAGCGCATCAGTTGAAGGCCAAGTTCTCCAAGTGTCACTTTTGGAGAAGGGAAGTTAGATTCCTTGGGCATATAGTATCTAAGCAAGGCTTAGCGGTGGATCCCGCTAAGGTAGTTGCAGTTCAGGATTGGAAGACTCCAAGGAATGCAACCGAAGTGAGAAGTTTTCTAGGTCTTGCAGGCTTTTACCGGAAGTTCATCAAGGACTTCGCGAAGATTTCTGCTCCTCTCACTAAATTGACGAAGAAGAATTTAGTTTTTGCTTGGAGCATAGAATGCGAGCTTGCTTTTCAGAAGCTCAAGAGAGCTCTCACATCAGCACCTGTTCTAGCTTTGCCCGATGGAGGGAAGTTATTTACAGTATACACCGATGCATGTGGCACGGGGTTAGGAGCTGTTCTGATGCAAGAAGGAAGAGTGATATGCTTTGCGGTAGACAGCTCAAAGTGCATGAGAAGAATTGTCCCACTCATGACTTAGAGTTGGCAGCAATAGTATATGCACTCAAGGCTTGGCGCCATTATCTTCTGGGAGAAAGATTTGAGCTTTATATCGGTCACAAGTCATTGAAGTATCTCTTTTCTCAGAAGGATCTGAATCTGAGGCAACAAAGATGGAAGGAATTCTTGGCGTCCTACGATTTTGAGATAGCTTATACCCCTGGCAAGGGGAATGTGGTAGCAGATGCATTGAGTAGAAAAAGGTTGACTCTGAGTCCTCTATTCGTTGAGATGAAGAACTTAGAGTATGTGGCAACCTTTGATTTCTCTTTGGCGATTGAGTCGATGACCGGTTCTTTAGCATCTCTGGAACTCAGACCTACCCTTCTTGATCAAGTTGGGGCTTCACAGAGGGAAGACCCTCAGATAGTTGAGATTATGGATAAGCTGATTCGAGGAGAGGCGTTTAGTCATCTCGCTCGATATTCTATTGATGACAAGGGTTGGCTGAGGAGAGACGGAAGGTTATGTGTTCCAATGGTAGAAGATTTAGTAAGAAAAGTTCTTGAGGAAGCGCATCGCTCTAAGTTGACTATACATCCGGGCAGAGATAAGATGTATAAAGATATGAAGCGCATTTTCTTTTGGCCTGGGATGAAGAAGGATGTGGCAGAATTTGTCTCTAGATGTATCATTTGCCAGCAAGTTAAGGCCGAGTCAAAGAAGCCCGGTGGGCTATTGCATCCTCTAGACGTTCCACTATGGAAATGAAAGAGTATTTCCATGGATTTTATCGATGGGCTACCAAGGTCAAGGAAAGGGAATACGAGCATTTGGGTTATTGTGGATAGACTTACGAAGAGTGCTCATTTCATTCCGGTGAAGAGCAAGAGGACCGCATCTTGGCTAGCATCTGTATATATTCGTGAGATTGTGAGACTGCATGGAGTCCCTTCTAGTATAGTCAGTGACCGTGACCCAATCTTTACAAGTCAATTCTGGAATAGCTTGCAAGAAGCTATGGGCACGAGGTTGAATCTAAGTACGGCTTATCACCCACAGACGGACGGTCAAACCGAAAGGGTGAATAGGGTACTCGAGGATCTGTTGAGGTTTTGTATTCTGGATTTTGGTGGTACTTGGGAAGACCATCTTCCTCTTGTTGAGTTTGCATATAATAATAGTTATCAGGCAAGCATAGGGATGGCACCATTTGAAGCTTTATATGGGAGGTCGTGCAAGTCGCCTACATGTTGGTGGGAGACTATAGATGAGCTTATACTTGGGCCTGATATGATCAGAGATACATCCGAGAAGGTCGAGTTGATTCGGAGACGGATGAAAGCGGCCCAAGACCGACAGAAATCCTATGCTGATAAGCGAAGAACTGATTTGGAGTTTGATGTTGGGGATATGGTTTTCGTGAAGGTTTCTCCTTTGCGGAATGTGGTCCGATTTGGAGCCGTTGGGAAGTTAGCACCGAGGTTTGTTGGACCATTCCCTATTATAGAGAGGATCGGGCAGATGGCTTATAGAGTGGAGTTGCCCGAGAAGCTTGCCGGAGTACACGATGTTTTTCATGTCTCACATCTCTGGAAGTGTTTACATGAATCAGCAGAGGTTGTTGAGCCAAGTGTTCTGAAAGATGTGAAAGTGGAGAAAGAGGCTACCTTGAGGAGAGCTCCGATTCGTATCTTGGGGACGGAGACCAAGAAGCTAAGGAATCTAGAGGTCAAGTTGGTGAAGGTTCAATGGGGTGAAGCCGAAGAAGACGCAACTTGGGAAACCGAGGAGAAGATGCGTGGGCTTTATCCATTCCTTTTTGAGGGTACACTCTCAATCTCTTTTCTTTGTTAGCATATCTTTCTCTTTGCTATCCATGTTTATCTAGTTTATCGTGTTAATCTTGTCATGAGAACCTTAGGTAGAAACCCTTTGGATGAAACATGTGTTTGAAACATGTTATGCTTGATGTTTGCAAGTGGTTGCAAGTGTTTGCAAGTGGTTACTCGTGGATGCATTATACACATTAGGCACTAGATCGGCTCACACACTCCTCATATTGCATATGCATAAGTGTTTACGCTTATTCATGGATGAAAATTTTTGTGTTATCACATGGATGTTGCATATGGATGTATGTTATGTGCACGCATATAGATGTTATACATTATGTTAGGAATTGCATACATATGGATTCATTTCACTAACATAATTTGCATTGATGATATTTGCATTAGATAAGTACATATACACACACCTTTGCATATGTACGTACAACATTTAGAATCTTGTAAGGACAATGATTGCTCGTGGATGATGTTTTGAGTAGATGGATGTTGGATGGTAGGATACGTTCTTCCTAACTTGAAGATTTCGGGGACGAATTCCTTTAAGGAGGTGAGAATGTAACAACCCGTATTTTCAATAACCTGTTATCGAGGCAGAATTTAATTTATAAATCTGAATCAAGGGAAACGGGCTATGCCATTGCGTTTGTCTCGGAAAAATACGCGAAATAGAGTCCGAGTTTTCAAAAATCGGAGTCCGTATGACCCGATTAAGGCCCAACGAAGTTTTCAGAAAATTTCAAAGTAAAAACAGATTTCAAATTCAAGTTTGAATTTGGAAAATTAGGTCAGATTGGGGCAGGCGGGAAAATTCCCGCCAGAGCACCCAAGTCGACAGCCCTGTCGACTTGGGAGTCGACTTGGTTGACCCAAGTCGACAGCCCTGTCGACTTGGCTGTCGACTTGGCTCAGCCGGGCAGTTTGCCTGGTGCACCATTTTGGGAGATGTGTTGAGTTTGGGGGCCAGATTCTGTTTTAAGGGCTGAGATTGGATTAGGGTTTAATCCTAAGGTTGAAACTAATCCTAATCTCTATAAATAAGCCCCTAACCTAACCCTAAATCATTATTAATCAACCCTACAACTAAACTATGGCAAAATCATTCCTCTCATGGCCTCCACTCTCTTCATAAAATTCCTAAATAAATTTCTATGAGATTTTCCATGCATACAAGTGTTTTCAAGCTTGTATGAGTGTCATTAGCTTGCATTCAAGTCAAGTTTCCCTATATACATCATAAAGCAAGAGTTTTGATCATTTTTGCTCAAGGGTTTTTCTATTGGAGCTTGCATTTTGGGTTTATTTGATTGCATAAGGGCTTTGTCTCAATCTTATATTTGCTTATACTCATTTGAGTCTTCATAAGCATTGTAAGCCCTTTTCTACTTTCATTTTTAAACTCTAAAGTTAATGAATGATGCAAGTTGTGTTTGATCATTATGATATGCAAGCTTACTATGATGTGTTATGCAAGTCCATCATGTTATGTATGCAAGTTTGCCATGTTATGTATGCAAGTTTGCCATGTTATGATATGCAAGTTTATCATGTTATGTTATGCAAGTTTGATATGCAAGTTTGTCATATGATATGCAAGTTATGTTATGCAAGTTTGGGTTGATCCTTTTGTTCATGTTATCATGTTATGCAAGCTTATCTTGGGTTTATGAGCTTAAAGCTTCAAGCTTTATGCTAAAGGTTGCATTTTGGCAACATGTAAGTTATCATATCTCTTATGATAACTTGCATGTGAGGCTAAATGCGAACTTGTGGCCATTTCTACATGTCATTTATCACCATGTATCATCAATATGCTAAGTTTGGTTTTATGCATGCTTTTGAGGCCTAAAAATGTAATATGCAAGTATATGAACATATGTACATTTCATATGCCACCATGTTAAACTTGTGGCTTCAACACCTTTATGTCATGATTATGCTAAGTTCCCTCTTTCTATCCTTTATGCGCTATTGCGATATGTAAGCGATGGGATTGCATTTGGGGTTGGGTAAACTTAAAAGACATAAAAACATAAGCTTGGGAATTTACCTATTAAGTTAGGTCTACCCTTTGGGAATTTACCTATTAAGTTAGGTCTACCCAAATGCTTGAAAACTTGTAACATGTTTTGGAAACATGATGGACATGACACTTAGAAAATATAAGTGTGACCAACTCGAGGTTGGGTTGAGTTTGTAGCGTAAACCTACCCGGAACCGACCGGCTTAACTAGTTGCTACAAACAATAGGATCCAATGTGAGAAGTTGGTCATGTTGTACCTTGAACCCGAGGTTAGACCAAGTTGTGGTGTAAAGCTACCCGGACCCGCCCGGCTTAACTAGTAACCACAACAAGGTCTAATGTGAGAGGTTAAGGCACATTAAATTAATTAATGCCTCATGATTAGGGTTAAGTCATGGTCCACTTAATACTTAACCAATTGGGCTTGGTAGATTAATCAGGGTTAAGTCGTGAACTCATCGTTACACTTAACCAAGTTAATCCATGATTAGTAAAAGGGTTAAACCGTACTTAACCCACTAGAAAAATCCTATCAATGGGGGTCCACTCCAGCAGTAATCCCAAGTTTGTATCATTAAGACCCTAGGGACTAGGCTAGGGTGGGGGCACGATTACTGGACTTGAGGTAAGTGACCAAAAACGACGGCAGAGTGGTACGTCGGTGTAGTTCTGGGCGGACTATGGTCGTGCACATAGTCCGAAGCCGGGGAAAACATGCACGGGTACCAGTAGATCGAGACTGTGCATTTATGTTTATGGTGTCCAGGGGTTGACACCCTAGGGCTTGATACACCCGACGGGAGACCCTGCACAGTCTGACTACAATTATGTTTGAGCCGCATTGACACCAACACGTGACGAGTTAGGCTTATAGGGAGCCGATCGACTAGACCGTTTGGTTGGACCGCGTATTAGGGTCACTTCATGTTATTGGGCCAAATCTTGGGCCAAGGGATCAATACTTGTTTATTCAAGTCATGTTAGTTTGCTAGTACACCTGTGGTGCAAAAACCTTAAACCTGATTATGCGATGACACCTTTATCTACCTTGTTAGTTAATCATCATGCCAGTATGTAGTTATCCATATGTTCATCTCAGCTTTCATCATGCCAGTTAACTTTATCAGTTTACATTGATTGTAGTAGGGCTTACTCAGTCTTTTTGACTGACCTGTTTTTCTTTCGCCTCTTTTCTTCCGTCCCCCCCCCCCCCCCCAGGTTCTCAGGGTGGGAATATTAGAGCTTAGCTTGGATTTCTGATCGCTTGCTTGTGGGATTTTAGCTCATGTACGGTCTTGACATGAAGCTAGCTATGGTTATCACTTATTTTGGGGATAGTACTTATGTATTTCAGTTTTTCAGTAATGTTGTTTTTATCTAGACTTGTGTATTTGGAAAGTTGACATTATGTTGTACCAGACTTGTTTTGAAACCATTTGAAATCTTCCGCTGTTTTATCTATGTTATTTACTCTGTTTACATATATACATATGTTCTTGTTCTGCCTTGATATATCATTATGCATGTTTACCTGATTCAAACGCCCCTCCAAAGCCAGAGTGCTTGCAAGAGCCACCCTGGCGGAGGCGGGGTGTTACACTTTGTCACTTTCGTTGTCCGTATTCACTACATATATAAAAATCACATTTTTATATTCTCTAGTGTATAAAAATCATATTTTTAATTCGCTACATATATAAAAATCGAAATTTTATTTTCACTTCGTTATAAAAATTGAATTTTTATCTTCACTTCGTTTTAAAAATTATATTTCTATATCGCTCTTCTTCTAATAAAGATTATATTTTTATAACTCTATCTAAATAAAAAATCATATTTTTACTATCATACCTATATAATAAATCATATTTTTAATATATCACTAGCATAAAAATTATATTTTTAACCTTTCTATAATATAAAAATTATATTTTTAACCTTTCTATAATATAAAAATTATATTTTTAACCTTTCTATAATATAAAAATTATATTTTTATTACTTCTATATATAAATGAAAATCCTATCCTTTCATACATATATGAAAATCGAATTTTTCTTCGCGACATGAATATATAAAAATCAAATTTTTATATGTCTATCTTCATAATAAAAATCATATTTTTATTACGATGTTCACATTATAAAAATCAAATCTCTTTATAGTTAAAATCAAAAAAAAAAAATATAGTTAAAAACCCGATCTTTTTATATGTTAAAAATCAATGCTTTGCCATCATAAAAAAAATCCATACTTTGTCATCATAAAAATCATACTTTGTATATTTATAAGTTATAACTGAAATTAAAACAATATTTAAAGAAAAAATAAAAATAAACACTCACGGTTTTTGGAAGGAGGAGGGCTTGGCGTCGTCGGAGAGGAGCGGTCATCGTTAGGAGGGGGCAGTGGGCAGAGGGGTTGGCTGGTTTGGGTTTCGATTTGGGTTGGGGGGTGGCTGGCTCGCGCGTTGGAAGAAGGGAGAGGAGCGGGAGGAGGAAGGGGATCGGAGGAGAAGGAGGGGGTTCCGGATCAGGGCGCGTGCCTCCGTTGGCGCCAGCGTGGGTGGCGATGGGGGAGGGGATCGGGATGCGTCGTTTTTTTCTTTTTTTTTTCTTTTGAACAATACTGAAAGGGAAGAGATTGAAGAGAGAGAGAGGGATGTGAGGGTTATATTTAATTATTTTATTTAATTATTTTTCCACCAAAAAGTTGACTTTTCATATGAACTCTAAATGAGGCCCCACGACTGTCGCCCCTAGCTAATTACCCAAATTCCGAACACAATGGGATATGCCACGTAAGCCAATTCGGTCGTTACGATCAGTTTTCGTCAAAATCAACATATAACTCTATATATTGAATTTGAACGCACATTTAAATTTACTGGGGTCACATACTAAGTCGAAAAATTCCAGAAAAATATTTTCTAGCTTCGTATTGACGATACGGTCCTAACAAAACTAATTTCATCGAATTCTGAGACCATTTGAAAAATGGCCATTTTCCAGTCGATTAAAATCAACTGAAACTGGTCAAATGCGTTTTCCTTAGCCACGCTCACATATTGATTTAAAAAATTACAAAAATTGGAATCTAGCAATAACTTTACATCACGGATCCAACAAAGGTGGTTTCGTTGAAATCCGAGGTCGTTTGCAAAATTTCCATTTTTAAGGGCCTGAATTCCATAGCGACTATTCTGAAAATTCATTTGGCCATAACTTTTGATTCCCGCTATGAAATTTTGATTTTTTGGATTCGTTGGAAAGATATTCTCAATTAGATTTTAATATTTTTGGTTTCGCTAAATTCCGGTTTATTTTGAATCCTGTACATTCATTTGAAGTTTGAAATCGAATTATCGAACTACCGCGCCATTTTCAATTACTTTTATAATTTAAAATAAATATTTATATTCTAACGACGATCTATATAAATATATACGTTCTAATTATATTCAAAATAAATTTCTCGTCGTTATTATTTAAAATAATTATATTTTAAATATTCAAAATTCATCAAAATTGCCAAAATAAAATTTTTAAACTGGCTCATATTTTCAGGTTGTTACATATTCTTTTTAACTCTTTGGATTTTTATAATATATTTCCTTTTAAAAATCCTTTTTCCTTTTATATATAAAATCCATTGATTTTATATAAATAAAATATTTTCAAATTATACTTTGAAAATCCCCTTATATCTTTCTGGTATTCTTATGGTACTCAACATACCATATCACAATGATCGATACCACTCAAACACACACAATCAACAACATATTATATATCACATCATATATCACAATATATGAATATCAGTAAAATAAATGTTGAGGAATCCAGTTGGATTCCTCCAACCTGTTTCCCTGCATCCACAGATGTTACACAATATAATCAACATCACTTTAAGTTTAATATGAAATATTTTGTTAACAGAATCAACATATATAGATTTAACGGTTTATATATATATATATATATATATATATATAATTTCCACTAACTGACTAGCAGTTCAATCAAACAGTCAACACACAGTCAATCAGACAATTTTTAACAGTTCTAAAAATACAACATGAAATTATAAACTGTTTAGAGTTAATGAGATTTACTCACATTGGGCGATCAACATTAATAACGATAACCATCGCTCTATTTGATTCAGACGGACAATTTATTTTGCGATAAATTGTAACGAGCTCGGATGGACTTCCAGTCAGTTCCATTTCGTAGCGCTCGTCCATACGATCGCAACGGATCTGACCGTTCACGATTTCGATTCCATATGAACTAGATATGATATAAACAAGTTAATACATTTTAAATGAATAAACAACTTGAATTTTAAATTATTGGGCTTTACCCTTCACTTAAGGCCCAACCTTCCTTTGCAAATAACCAGACCCGACATTTCTCTTCTTCTCGAAATTAAAACACGGAGAACCGCTATCTCCTGGAACCAACCCCTTCCCATTGACCGCACCTTTGACCTTCGTTCTCCTCCACCTCGGCCGCCCACTGACGCCGCGACCTCCACCGTTGACATCGCCATCCAAATCCGCTCCCTCCAGTCCCCCTATCCCCGAGTTCGACATCCCCATTCGAAACGACCTACAGCCTTCAACTCGAGAAAACCACCGTCGCAATCTGCATGCGACCACCGGAGTACTCGCGTCCGACACCAAACAGCGTGCCTCGCTGCCCTGAACGCCTCGCCACTCCCACTTCCACCCAGCTCCGCCTCTACCGTGGATGAACCCCAAGCCCTAGACGATGATTGCAACTGACCGCGAATGCAAATGGGCATCGCACCCCTCGATATTCATACTGCGGTGAAGCATAGTACTCAGCGGATTCATATATACTAGTTTTGGAATTTTAGGGATTTGATTTGATTTTCTACTAAATTTTTGAAGATCGGTTGCTTAAGTTTTGAAGAGGAGAAAGATCGCGGTCAGTTTCTGGTTTTAGAGAAAAGTGATTTAGGGTTGTGAAGTTAGAATGATACTTATAGGGAAGTTATATCATTTTTTTATCAATTATTTTGCCAACTTATATTGTATCGTTACTGATATTTATCATCTAAAAATCTCTTTGATCATATACGAAATCCAAAAATCACCAAACTGGGCATATAGCTAGAGTTCGACATTACGGTCCCAGCGAAACTGGTTTCGTCGAATTCCGACTCCGTATGCTCACACAGTGTATTTTTAACTGTCGAAATACTAACTGTTTTTCACTCTAAAAATCCGTACGACCACACAGTGACTCTAGAAATCACGAAACTAGAAATCTAACAACTATTTGACATTGCGGATCCAATAAAATTAGTTTCGTCGAATTCCGACTTCGTTTGCAAAAGTGGCTATTTTTAAAGTCCTAAATAACCCATTTAAATATATAAATATATCTAAATATAATTAAATTAAATATTATCGTATATATATTCACACATAATATCATACAGCTCTAGAATATTCCTATATGAATTTCTAACTTGATACTTCAAATCTGGGTCAACCCGATATTCGATTTATATTGAAATTCCTTTTTAAAATATAAATAATTCCTTTATAAATTATAAAGGAATTCCACAGCGACTTTTCTAAAATTGGATTTGGACATAAATCAAAATCTATACGACGAAATCCTGATTTTTCTCTTCCACTAGAAAGATATACTCCACCAGCTCCTAACATTTCTTGTTTCACAGAAATCCGATTAAAAACGAACCCTGTACATTCAGTTGAAGTTCGAATCGCCAATTTACGAACTACAGCGCCATTTCAAGCTCGATTTTAATTATAATATAATTTATATGTTCAATTATCGTTCAAATAATATATTCGTTGTTATAATTCAATTCTAAACTGAATTAAATATCACAGATGATCCAGTTCACACCATATTGCCATTTCAGCCAAATTTTGATTATTCCAGAATTAAATATTCAGCATTATTTAATTCCACGACCATTAAATCCTTTTAATCACCTTTTAAATAATTAAATTAATTAATTAATTTACCGCTGAAAATGCGGGTCATTACATTCTTCCCCACTTAAAATAATTTCGTCCTCGAAATTGCTAAGGTAGAAAACAATCCTATTAACTGGTTATAACTTATTTGTTCACTTCTTAACTTCAGTTTCCAACTGGACCAATTTAATTTCAATTAAATATTAATTAATTCTTATCAACAAAAAATTTCAAAAATTCTGAAAATTTTCTAACGCCTTAATTTCTTGAAATTTTTGCCAGCACCTCCTTTGTACTGGTCAATCAGTACAACCACAACTCGCCTCTCTGGGCCATCTCCATCCCAAAAGAAAATCAAACAGCCAAGCGGCTTGCCAATTCGGCTCATAAATCTTATATCCAATAGAAATATAAACTTGTACCTTTTGTCAGCATATCATTATATCCTTTCCACCTGTTATCAATTCAGCGGATACAAGGGTCATCCTAATCAAATTCCAATCTGCTTTTATCCACCAATCCAACCATTTGCTTACACTCAAGCCAAATATTATTTCAACTCGAGTTTCTTCTCAATTCCCAACTCTTAACTTGATTATCACATTACACTTCAAATTTGAATCTCACAATCCAATTTGTCTTGATATCATTCTAATTCAATCTCAGTTACCACTTTACTGGCTTTACTTTATTTCAATTTTGCTTTCCCAAATTTCTGTTAAATTTGTTTTTAATTCAAACAGTCTTTCCCTGGAAGTTTTTAAACAATTTACTCTTTTCAAAAATCAAAATTTCCTTTTTGAAATTCAACACAACTTGTCTTTCCCCAAAACAAATTCAAAACAGTATCTCTGGTAGTAATTCGTCACCTACAACTCGAAAATGAATACTGATGATGCAGCTGTCATCATCAGAATCTATTTTCCAGCGATCGAAGTGAGTTCAATACTATAAAACCATTTCTAAACATTTCCACTTTGAAATTCATTTCAAAATATAATTCACACTGCTTGTAAAATAATTTAAAATCTCCCAGGATCTTAAATTTTCCTTATATTTAATCCAAATCCATTTACAAACACTTATCCAATTTTCCAGGATTTTAATTCAATTTTTGGTTTAAATTTCAGATTTAACTCATCTGACTTCACGTATTTCACTTATATGAATTCTGATTGGTTATTTACATAACCATTAAATTTATAATCTTACTCGATTATAATAACAAATATACTTTGGGTAAAATTGTTTCATTTATCCTCTTTTCAAAACATATCGTGTCGACCCATCGTATTTGAGTGCTTATAAACTCCTATCGATACAATGGATCAAACTGATCGACCAGAACCCATAAACAACTCAACCAATGAATCACCACAATATAAAACCACTTTATATCAAATTACAAATACGTTCACTCGTATATATACACTCAAACTCAATCTAGGGTATTACTAACCCCATCTCTACTGAGTCACGCCACAGAGCCAAAGTAATTACTTAACTTAAGCTCTGATACAAACTGTAATGACCCGGGTTTTTGGCGACCTTGGTTATCTGATATACAACACATATCAAACATCCAAGGGTCGAAAATACCGGATGATTAATGAAAGAAATTAGAGGGTGAGGAAAGATAAGATAGAAACTTAGAATAGAAGAAGAAGAAGAACACAACATCAGAGTAACCCGAACCTCACAGTGGAATGAATAACATATAATAGATAACATGTCCTTGAAATAAAATCAGTATATGTATACAATAACATTATCAGAGCACATCACTTACAACACAGCGGAAATAAACTATAGCTATATGGTCCTGAAGCCTCCTGCTCCAGCTCTTCAAGTATCTGTAAATCCCGATTACTTGACTGCCTGTACAAAATTGGGCACCCAAGAGTTTAGGGAAAACAAAACAAAATAAACTCCGGGTCAGTCATGGGACTGGTATGAGTAAAACAGTTTAAAACAGTTCAAGCAGGTAAATGATATCTCATAAGACCACGCCATATAACGGAACGGGTTTTTCTCTTATGAGAATCCAAATTATCTTTATATCAAAATCCTTTTAATATTATAATAATGTCTATCAACCACAATATAATAATCATCTAGCAGAAACGCTTTCATCTCATGTTCTACATATATAGTATACAATCAAAACCGCAAGCACGTATTGGGTAATGGATTTCCAACTATGACAAGGTATGGAACCACCTTTCGCTAGTGTACCTCTAGAGAGGAATACACTGGGTTCAACAAGAACATCTTGCAATCCGGCCACACACGACCGACCACTCATTTCGCTTGAGTGTATCGAATGTATATCACCAACGGTTGGGATCAGCAACTGTTTCCCGAATGGGACAACATCAACAATATATTTTTAGAATTAAATGAAACTCTAGATCAGGTGATTATACACCCTAATAGGTGCGACCTACATAGCCATACTACCTGCTCGATTTCTGTCATTTACCGGTTGATGAGGCTTGACGTTACGCTTTATCATCACATCGATTCACTTCGAATGCCACATTGTCAAATCCATCGAAAATCACTAATTGACGTCTACAACAGTACATTACGTGTTAGCTAAAGAAGTTTCCTTCTCCGCTTCCACTCTTGGTACGATTGAAGAAATCAATGTACGTGACCTTTCTGGAAATACTCTGTCAAACATTCATCCATACAAGTCATCCAGGAACAGGATGAACCGAAGGTACTATTCAATAAATCCATCTTAGGCACTGTTATCTAAGACTTATACAATAGCCCTTGCACTTTACTCCGTCTTCAATTTTCTTTGGCATATATGATTCGCAACGCTTATGCCAATACAGAGTGGTTCTTTGGATAATAATCCAACCGATCTCTCCATATTAACAACGTTAAAATGGTCAAAACTTCGATAGTCTGTGATTTAACCATCAAAGAAAAACAGGTGTGCAAACAACGATATTATTTCCAGGAGGAAATTATATCGATCAATCATCATTCATATATATATATATATATGTATATACATATATTCATATTTTCCTTATTTCTATATTTGATTACATTTCTGATTCTATTTGGAAAATATTTCCAATTCTTCTATACTTGGATTTAAACAGATATTTAAATCAACATCGCGGCGACAACTCAAACCACTATACTTATTTGCTAAATTCACTTAACCACTTTGACTCTCAAACCTTAACCATTTCTAAATTAAAAACGAAGTCAAACAAGTTGGGGTATAACTACCTCTCAGACCTTAACTGAACAACATTTCAAATCTCGAAATAGGTTAAGTTTATCTTTTAACTCTTTAACACTTCCTTACGTAATTTCCGGGTATAATTTACGAGTCCAACTCCTTCACAGAATCATTTGATTATAACAGTGGTGTTATAATTTCCTGCTTCTGAAATATATTAACTTTAATCTAACTCTTATTCCCTAACTCGAAAAAATAACGAACAACTAATTTATCAACTCCTATTTGGTTAACTCTTATTCTATAACTCTTATTCGAATAACTCCAATCTAATACTCTTATTCGATTAACTCTAACTCTATTTAACTCTTACTGGATTAACTCTTATTCGAATAACTTACATCCGAATAACGTATATTTGATAATCTCTCTTCTTCGAATAAACTATATTCGATTAACTCCCTTCGAATATTTATATTCCATAACTCCTTTAATTCTATTCGAATAAACTATATTCGATTAACTCCTTTAATTCTATTCGAATAAACTATATTCGATAACTCCTTTTAATTCTATTCGAATAAACTATATTCGATAACTCCTTTATTCGACTAACTCTAATCGATTTATTCTAATTTGATTAACTCTATTTGAATAACTCTAACCGGTTAACTCTAACTGGTCAACTCTTTGATTAACTCCAACTGGTTAACTCTAACTGATCAACTCTAACTGATTAACTCTGACCGGTCGAACCTAACTGACTAACTCTGACTGGTCGACCCTAACTGATTAACTCTGACTGGTCGACCCTAACTGATTAACTCTATTTGATTAACTCTAATCGAATAACTAATATTCAATTAACTCATTTCGATTAACTAACATTCAATAATCTCACTTTCGAATAACTGAATTCGATTAACTCCTTTGAATTATCTCCTTTGATTAATTCCTTTGAATTAACGCCTTTATATTTGATTTCACAAATATTTCCCTTTATATTTGATTTCACAGATATTTTCCTTTATATTTGATTTCACAAATATTTTCCTTTATATTTGATTTCACAAATATTTTCCTTTTCGATTTCATTTGTAAATGTTTTACAAACCCTTCTCTTTTGATTTCATTTGTAAATGGTTTACAAATCCTTCTCTTTTGATTTCATTTGTAAATGTTTTACAAATCCTTCTCTTTTGATTTCATTTGTAAATGGTTTACAAATCTTTCTCTTTTAATTTCATTTGTAAATGTTTTACAAATCTTTCTCTTTTAATTTCATTTGTAAATGTTTTACAAATCTTTCTCTTATAAGTCTATCGATTTATTTTCTAAATATTTCCCTTTAATCTTTATTCTATTTTCTAAATAAATATTCCTTTATACTTTTATTTATTCCCTAAAAATATAACCCTTTTATTTTATTTATTTCCTAAATAAATATTCTATTTTAAACCTATTTATTCTCTGAATAAATATTCCTTTTATAACTTTATTTATTTCTCTAAATAAATAATCCCTTTATTTTATGTATTTCCTAAATAAATAAACCCTTTTACTTTTATTTATTCCCTAAATAAATAAATAATCCCATTTAATCTATTTGTAAATGTTCTACAAATATTTCTCTTTCTATTTGTTTTACCAATAATTTTCCTTTATATTTGTTTTACAAATATTTCCCCCTTATATTTGTTTCCCAAATATATTCTTTTTAACTCTTTGGATTTTTATAATATATTTCCTTTTAAAAATCCTTTTTCCTTTTATATATAAAATCCATTGATTTTGTACAAATAAAATATTTTCAAATTATACTTTGAAAATCCCCTTATATCATTCTGGTATTCTTATGGTACTCAACATACCATATCACAATGATCGATACTACTCAAACACACACAATCAACAACATATTATGTATCACATCATATATCACAATATATGAATATCAGTAAAATAAATGTTGAGGAATCCAGTTTCCCTGCATCCACAGATGTTACACAATATAATCAACATCACTTTCAGTTCAATATGAAATATTTTGTTAACAGAATCAACATATATAGATTTAACGGTTTATATATATATATATATATATATATATAAAAAAAAATTTCCACTAACTGACTAGCAGTTCAATCAAACAGTCAACACACAGTCAATCAGACAATTTTTAATAGTTCCAAAAATACAACATGAAATTATAAACTGTTCAGAGTTAGTGAGATTTACTCACATTGGATGATCATCGTTAATAACGATAACCATCGCTCTATTTGATTCGGACGGACAATTTATTTTGCGATAAATTGTAACGAGCTCGGATGGACTTCCAGTCAGTTCCATTTCGTAGCGCTCGTCCATACGATCCCAACGGATCTGACCGTTCACGATTTCGATTCCATATGAACTAGATACGATATAAACAAGTTAATACATTTTAAATGAATAAACAACTTGGATTTTAAATTATTGGGCTTTACCCTTCACTTAAGGCCCACCCTTCCTTTGCAAATAACCAGACCCGACATTTCTCTTCTTCCCAAAATTAAAATACGGAGAACCGCTATCTCCTGGAACCAACCCCTTCCCGTTGACCGCACCTTTGACCTTCGTTCTCCTCCACCTCGGCCGCCTACTGACGCCGCGACCTCCACCGTTGACATCGCCATCCAAATCCGCTCCCTCCAGTCCCCCTTTCCCCGAGTTCGACATCCCCCTTCGAAACGACCTGCAGCCTTCGACTCGAGAAAACCACCGTCGCAATCCGCCTGCCACCACTGGAGTACTCGCGTCCGACACCAAACAGCGCGCCTCGCTGCCCTGAACGCCTCGCCACTCCCACTTCCACCCAGCTCCGCCTCTACCGTGGAAGAACCTAAGCCCTAGACGATGATTGCAACTGACCGGGAATGCAAATGGGCATCGCACCCCTCGATGTTCATACTGCGGTGAAGCGTAGTACTCAGAGGATTCATATATACTAGTTTTGGAATTTTAAGGATTTGATTTGATTTTCTACTAAATTTTTGAAGATCGGTTACTTAAGTTTTGAAGAGGAGGAAGACCGCGGTCTGTTTTTGGTTTTAGAGAAAAGTGGTTTAGGGTTGTGAGGTTAGAATGATATTTATAGGGAAGTTATATCATTTTTTTATCAATTATTTTGCCAACTTATATTGTATCGTTACTGATATTTATCGTCTAAAAATCTCTTCGATCACATACGATATCCAAAAATCACCAAACTGGACATGTAGCTAGAGTTCGACATTACGGTCCCAACGAAACTGGTTTCATCGAATTCCGACTCCATATACTCACACAGTGTATTTTTAACTGTCGAAATACTAACTGTTTTTCACTCTAAAAATCCGTACGACCACACAGTGACTCTAGAAATCACAAAACTGGAAATATAACAACTATTTGACATTGTGGATCCAACAAAATTAGTTTCATCGAATTCCGACTTCGTTTGCAAAAGTGGCTATTTTTAAAGTCCTTAATAACCCATTTAAATATATAAATATATTTAAATATAATTAAATTAAATATTTATAAATAAATATTATTGTATATATATTCACACAGAATATCATACAGCTCTAGAATATTCCTATATGAATTTTTAACTTGATACTTCAAATCTGGGTCAACCCGATAGTCGATTTATATTGAAATTCCTTTTTAAAATATAAATAATTCCTTTATAAATTATAAAGGAATTCCACAACGACTTTTCTAAAATTTGATTTGGACATAACCAAAATCTATACGACGAAATCCCGATTTTTCTCTTCCACTAGAAAGATATACTCCACCAGCTCCTAACGTTTCTTGTTTCACATAAATCCGATTAAAAACGAACCCTGTACATTTAGTTGAAGTTCGAATCGCCAATTTACGAACTGCAGCGCCATTTCGAGCTCGATTTTAATTATAATATAATTTATACGTTCAACCATCGTTCAAATAATATATTCGTTATTATAATTCAATTCTAAACTGAATTAAATATCACAGATGATCCAGTTCACACCATTTCGCCATTTCAGCCAAATTCTGATTATTCCAGAATTAAATATATTATTTAATTTATTATTTTAATTAAATATTCACCATTATTTAATTCCACGACCATTAAATCCTTTTAATCACCTTTTAAATAATTAAATAAATTAATTATTATACCGCTGGAAATGCGGGTCATTACAAATATAATGTCCATTCTTATGTTCATCTCATGTTCAAGACAATTAAGAAAAATTTGGCATCACGTTCAGCTTCGTATGTCACCATCATAAGATAAAATATAACATTGAAACTGACAAACTATAGGGAACATCACGACCTCGACGATGTCTACTCATTTGACACAACTTTAAAATATCTACCAATTTGGTAAACTTTAATATTTGTGGAAATAAAGTGCATTTTATGAATTTCCATTATTCATTTATAGTTGTTATTTGTTAGCCATGAAACATGACCATGTCAAAAACAATATATCACATTATACTTAAATTTAATGACTTTAGAATATGAATGCTTTTAATGAACAATCTGATATCCAGAAATCATGTGTTTTACACGGTTATGTAAATTAAGCCAAGTGTACATGAACTTCGATGTTTTAGTAAATCAATTTTCAATTAAATGTTTTGAGAATTTCTTTTGAGATTATTAATATTCCATATTTTATGTAATTTAAATACTCATTGTTTTAGGATGTTGTTTATTCAAACATATATGACCTTTTTGTTGGTTAATATCATATGGAGTCAATGATATTTGTAAATTGAAATATGTAAATCCTAAGAAGCGATTGAATTTTCAAATTTTATTTATGTTACTTTTATTCATACATCAAATAATACTTTTACATACATTTTTGATTTTTTGTAAATTTTTTACATTAAAATACCCTTCTTTACTATTAAGCAAAGCAGTACATAATAATCCTTCAAATCTAATCAACTGAAACCGAAGTATCCTATTTATATATTGAAAACCAAAAATTGCAGATTGCTTATTTAATGATGAAATTTTAGGAAAAAGAGATTGAATTTGAATTAACAAAGAAGGTTGAAAAAAGTTGATTTATTTTCTTTTTATTTTATTTTAAAATAGTATAGTTATATACCATTATTAACCACCATGCATTGACTTCTTCATAATGCACCTTTTAGGTTATTAATTATAATGATTTTATATTTATTCTAAATCATTTTCGAGTGGGAGTAGTAGCAGCCACATTGTTTTGAGGTGCTATGGCATAGATGAGGATGGACGTTGAGATACCCTGAAGCTGAGATGAAGCGACTGGATTCACGTGGATAACGGTTAATAAGTAGATGCAGGTATTTTTGTAACTTATATGGTGTAAGATTTTGCATAAAAAAGCTTGATGATAGGAAAGTATTTTCAATATATAATACTAATTTTCTTAGTTTCAAAAATTATCGATTGATTTAACATTATTTAATGTTTGTATATTTTATAAAACTTCTATTTTACTGAAAACTTTTTTAAGTCTTTAACATTTAGTGGAATGCAGTTCTTTGGTTTATTCAGACTATTTATTTCTTCATAAAACTGAAATGTTAAGCTCTATGTGACACATTTTTGAGTACTCTATAAGGAAGAATGTAATTCAAAAAACATCTTCTTTCTTCTACACAAAGAAAAAACATAAGACATCACCAAGTCAATGACTTGATATACATTAAAATCATTATTGGTTACCTAGCTAACCTCGAGCGTCCGTTTTATCCAATCCATGCTTCTCTTATGTTCCTTTTCAATATGTTATTCAAATTCCTGTACACCCAGCACTGTTTCTGAACTAACACCATCCCAATTTGGCCTTTATGCCCTATCGTGTTCACCACAGCTGCAAAGTGCTCCAACATAGTCACAAACCACACAGGCTAGTATGACCTGTTTGATATCCGGGATGACTGGATAGCAGCCAGACCAGCTATGGCCGTTGCTTTATTGACCTTCACACCTAGCTTACCGCATTCTAAACAATACACTTCATGTTTTGCTTTCTATATGGGATATCTACATGAAAAGAAACAGGTAATTGAGAAAGCATTGATATTTGAACAATTGGTCCTTTAAATCAATAATCTTTTATAAAATAAAAGGAAAAGTTAAGACATAGTTCGTATATATCACCCCCTCTATTTTCCGTAGAATAACGCGACATAAACAATCAAATGAATCATTGATGCATAACTTTATGATATGCTCCAATAAAGATTATATCACCTGCCCTTTATATCACCTGCCCTCAAACTCCGCAAACATGTGTAGTTTTCTATGTTATTAATCACACTAATAGAAAGAAAGATTATAGTAAACGCATACAAACAATTATGGTACCATGCATGTTGTTGTATAGGCACCTTATTCTTAATTATTAAGAGCAGCTTGATATAACATGAAGATCCTAGACATAGAAGGTAGTGAACAATTTTTCGGAACTTACTTCTGCCATTTGGATACCAGTTTCATGTGCAAAGCCTTCTGTATTCGCAATCTAACCGACCTACATGTAAATATATTGCCTCCTTCCATCTATTTCTTTCTAGCTGGATTCCTTTTATTTAATTAAATTAGGAAATTTATTATTAAAGCATCTATGCCAGATCAATTGAGCAAGTAACAAAAATAGATAATTTTTAATGCACTTAGCATATTTGATTTGAACATACGCAAAACAGACCATATTATTTAGTGCATGTATGTCATGTTACAAACTACGATTATAATTTGGCAATATATATAAATCAAACAACCAAATAGGAATACTAAAAATTGCTAAATCTAAAAACCTATAACAACCGTATATGAATAAACACAAAGTCTATATATGTTAGAGTTAATTTTATATTTCTTGGATAGTACACGGGCTATGTCTGCATGCGAAGTACATTACAATTCTAACAAAGAGACAAATATCATCAGAACATATTAGTCAGTACCGCTAAGAAATATTAAAGTCGTTACCTGCAAAAATATTATTTCTAGTAAACAAACTCGCTTACATAATTTAAATGTAATAACCACTTGTAATATTAGAAGAATGGATTGTAGCATGAAAGAATTTTTATCACTAAATTACGATTGCATAGAAATGTAAATTTGCACTTCATATTATAATTTTAAACTTCTGGCTGTAAAACATATTTACAATATATAACTAACAATAATTACCTAAGTGCCAAAGTGCTTTCTTAATTAATGGAAAAGTTTGATTTTTTTCGTAGTTGAACAAATAAAAATATCTTTAAAAAGGTGATTTTCTTTCACACTTTAAGTCCACTTATTTTAAATTTTACAAATAATTCTTTTTTAAAGGTTGAAACAGTCGTGTGATTACAAATAAACGTGATCGTCAAACTAATATCCGACACCATGTCTTCTAGATAAAAAATCTCTTCTAGATATTGAATTTATAACATAACATGGTCAACAATCTCAAGTGAAAACTAACCCACTTTTTTCTACTGAATATTTTTAGTGGTCTGCATACGCAAATCCTATATTCCTGTCTTTCACATGTAGATAAGAAATAAAAATTAGCCAAATTTATTTCATTTGGCATTATTAACTAATAACTATACAAATAGATCATAAAGCCTATGCCCTTTCTTAACCTAAGATTATCACCTTTTATTTTGACCACCACATATTGCTTTGACATCCCTATAAAGTAAATTTAACATATGGAAATCAAAATAATCAGCGATTCATTTGGACTCCAAACAAACCATATGCAAGTAATTGGATAAAAGTAAATAGGAGTCAAAGTTTAATGTTTGTATTTGCCACAATAATTAAATATCTATGCCGACTTCATTTCATTCTTGGTTATTTTCTTCAAAGATGTATTAAACCTATCATATAGCTATATAATATATACAATCAACTCACCGATACCTACACCTGTTTATATTTAGTCGGTTTATGAATGTAGAGATGCTAAATTTATTAAAAAGCACGAAAGTTTAAAAAAAATGTTTGCTTTTTATAAGAATTTTAGGAACTAACTTTATGTAATGATAGTTGAAACACTAAACTTCCCTTAAATTAGGTAAATAATATCAAGAAACATTCATTCAGTCCATGATATGTAAATACCAACTACAATCTTGGGTTTTGGAGGTTGATGTGGATGTATTTGTTTACCAAATCAAATCTTGATCATAAAATATACCATAGTGGAACTTCATAAGCAAGGCTACAATATATCAGTGTTTCTTTTATTCAAGATTAAATCACAAACTTTTTTAAAAATAAAAAATAAAAAATGTTGTTCTGTATTGCAAATAAAATTTAGAAGTCATACGATCATCCTTTTTCTTCATCATTGAGTATAGTTTTGAAGGCAGTAATAGTGACCACATGATTTGGAATTACTATAAGCGAACAAAATATAATGGCTGAAACAAAGATGTAATATGTAACCTTTCAAATAGACATGAATAATAAATTACAGAAAATTCCATGTTAATATTTGAGTGGAAGCAGTAGTTTAGCTTGATTGCATTTCAGATATAAGATATAAATGGATAATACATACATCATGCTATGTATCAAATCAGACACGTTTTTCTTCTTTTAAGCTACAACGCATTGATAGAACTAACTCGTATTATGCTTCAGTTATTGTTGTTAGATGTTGGGAAATCTTTCAATCTGAACTCATTACTTATTTAAGTAAAATTTCAGATCTGTTCTCAACAGCTGAAATTTTAAAGCAATTGTAAAAATTAATCAAATTTCTGAGTACGCGGTTACAGTAGAGAAAGAAAATGTTAAAAGTTAATTTGTAATTTTCAAGATTAAGATAATCTTGTTATTAGGCAACAATTAATTGCATTTACAAATTTGTCTTGTATTAATCTAAGGAATAATTTAAGAATAAAAAATTCCTATATATGTCATATTATAGAATTCTAGATAAGACATTGTCAGGAATATTCCAGAGAATGTATTTCATTATATAAGACAGTTGTATCTCATTTACTGATGAAATGAAATAAAATATCAAAGAAAAAATCAATCTTTTATCTATCTCTCCACATATTACTCTGTTGTGCCTAATAAATTTGGTACCATAGCCCAAACAAAGATAAACTTGAGAAGAAAGGATGCATGAGAAGTTGTACAAAGAAAATCAAAAGAAAGATGCCACTGCACTTCGGTATATCAAACAAATTTGTTAGGCACATCAGAGTAATATGTGGAGAGATAGATAAAAGATTGAATTTTTCTTTGATACTTTATTTTATTTCATCAGTAAATGAGATACAACTGTATTATATAATGAAATGCATTCTCTAGAATATTCCTGACAATGCCTTATCTAGAATTCTCTAATATGACATATACAGGAATTCTTTATTCTTAAATTATTCCTTACATTAATACAAGGCAAATTTGTAAATGCAATTAATTGTTGCCTAATAACAAGATTATCTTAATCTTGAAAATTACAAATTAACTTTTAACACTCCTTAATTTTTAATTTTTAATTGCTTCTTGAACTTTTCAAACTTCTCCAATGTGACTGTTTTAGTAAGGAAATCCGCTGGTAGCTCTTTTGTGCTGATGAAGTCCATGGCAATCTCCTCCTTGCTAATCAATTCTCGGATAAAATGATAATGTATCTCAATATGCTTTGTGCGAGCATGAAACACTGGATTTTTGGTCATTGCCACAGCCGACATATTGTCACAGTAAATTTTGTTGGTTTGTCTTGAGTTTGCTTCATATCATTTAGAATTCTTCGCAACCACACCGCTTCACAGGCTGCCTCTGTAGCTACCATATACTCAGCTTCAGCTGAATATAAAGCTACGGTCTTTTGCTTCCTTGAACTCCATGAGATTACATTGGAACCGAGACAAAATACATAGCCTGATGTGCTCTTCCGATCATCCAATGCTCCTGCCCAGTCACTATCAGTGAATCCGACTAACATGCATTCGTCCTCTTTGACATACTGAAGCCCACATTCTTTTGTCCCTTCTCAAGTTTCCTACGGTTTAAAGCTCTGATACCACTGTTGACAATTTATAGTTTAGAGAGCTATATAGTTTGTTCACAAAACCAATTGGTTTTGTGAACAAACTAAGTAGCTAAGTAAACTTTAAATGCCAATAGTGGTATCAAAGCCAGGTTTTGAGCTAATTCAACTAATACGTATGTGCTTAACCGCCATACGTGCGCCATTCCATCCAAAATACTTGACCACGTAGATGGCTCAAATACGCCACACGTGAAGAGGGAGCGATGAAAATAATAGTCCTACATTGGGAAATATTCAACTAAGATCCTGGATATATACTAAGAAGTTAGCGTTCACATTAACCAATTGGTTTTGTGAACAAACTAAGTAGCTAAGTAAACTATAAATGCCAACAGAAAATTTGTTCCATAAAGAATAGAAGCAATAAGCTGCAACAAAGATAAATGGAAGAAAGGATAGTTGAGTTATTAAAGTGTGCTGCTAAAAGCACCCTGAAATGTTCTTCCTAATACCATAACTAAACACCACCATCCTTCCTATACACATATGCCTCTGGTCACCACGAAATAAAAAATAGGCACCTAACCCTAAATTATTTCCGTTATTCCTTCATTCGACGCTATTTCTTCTGCATTATCGTTCTTGAATTCAGCATACTCAGTGTCTTCTATTACTCACAACAACAAAATTAAATCCATAACAATAATTTTAATTTTTAAAAATCGAAAGAAAGAAAAGACAATAGCATTAGAAACCATACAAAAATAATTTAAGATAAATAACACCATCTTTTTCATTAGAGCATTGGCTATTCGTGAAATCTTCGTTCGTGTATAAGTTCTCGCCCTTCATTGCTAAGAAATCCAACAGTAATGATTACTAAAATAATTTTTCATCAAATTACAATAAAATTGAGAATTAGCATTTAAGAGGAATCAGTTGGGGAAGAAGTAGATGGTGGACCATGTTAGGCAGCAAATCAGGTCGATGTTTATATTTGATCGATCGAGATAAGATGATAAAAGGAAATAGGGTTTACGTTTGAACTAATGGCGGATGATGGAATACGTTCGGTGATTAGCGATTGAGTAGAGGAATAAAACTGGTGTTAGGAAGTACATTAATTTAATTATGAGTGATTAAATTAAGCATGGTGTTAGGAAGCACATTTCAGGGTGCTTTTAGCAGCACACGTTATTAAAATTGGAATAGGCTGGAGCACAACAGTAAGATATACCCAATGAATATTCTCGTGTGGTAATTTTTTAGTTAAAAGTGTATGTTCAATGAACAGAAAAAGGAATCAACATGAAAGTTTGGCAAAAAAGCTAATATGAAAGTATTATTTCCAAAATGGGACAACCCTATGGTTAGCGCATTACTATTTTTACATCACTTTTTAAATGATAAGCATATCTAAATCTTATCCCGAATTTATTTTGGTGCAACCATGTACAGTTTAATTGGTACAATGACATCTGTTCAACTAATATGAATAGCTCATAAGATAGAAAAAAAGCACATCCAAGAGGATTCAGATTTCACTAACTCCCAAATAAAAATCCACAAGTTATAGTGAACAATTACAAAATAGGATAAAGTGTATGGGGAATGACTAAACAATTTGCTTGTTTAAAAAAAAGGACAAAAAATGTTAAAAAATACAAAAATGCAATTAACCATGAAAATCCAATTCCATGATTTTTTTTTTGCTGATGAAGAAAAATGATTTAAATGTCCTATATTTTACATCTCCTTGTAAAAAAATATAGCAAAAAGCATGTATTTGTGCAAAAACAGTAGAATTATTATACCAAACATAGTAAGACCCTGTAAATCGTGTCCATTATTATAGTCGATGGAAGTAAAGTATTTAGTGTACTATGAATACGACCATTTAATTAGTGGAGAACAAAATAATTTTAGGAATTCCATCCACAACAGTGAAAGTGCACATGGAAAAAATAGTATAAAAACATGCACCTTTAAATAGAGAATTCGGCCCAAGCCGTGGACCAACACACCGACGATGCATCATGGCTACTAAGCGCGAGCTGATGTAGGGTTTTTCTTTAGATAATAAGTTTTATTCCATTTTTGCATAAATAAGCAATAGTATATGAGGTTTCAATGATATTTTATTTTAAAAAACAACTGTGCAATACAATTTGATATTAATTAATAAAACAAATTGCTAAATATTGAAATCTGACCATATTAATCCAATGTGTTGGATAGTATATATAATTGTTTAAACCTGCTAGTTTTTGTCATGAATTGCAGGAAGCAAATATGGAATTTGTTTGACTCAAATATACTTTAATTTGTTGCTTTTTAATGCCTACAGGAAAAACGTAATACTTGCTGACTGACTATCAATCTACATTGAGTGGAGATGTATATCATTCAATTATAATGATACATAAGTATCTAAATAAAAAGGCATATTATAAAGTAAAGTACCTGTAGTTGTGATGAGAATAATCTTTACTATTGTAGGCACCCCTGAATGCTGACCTTCTTATGACTAACCAGTTTTAGGGACATCAACATGCTAACAAACCCACATTTAACTTAGCACCAATTATCTCAGCAAACGGACTTCAGTAATTTCAGTGGTACAAATCCGTGGAAATGAGCCATTCTTGAAACCAATTAAACTGGCATATATAGCTTGCATCAAACTTGGTAAGAAAGCAATAAATCTTGAGTAACTATGAATTTTGGTATTCATAGACGATAGAAGAAATTTATCTATTATATATACGGCTCATGCTAAACATATCCATATTTCAAAAGGAAAATGAAGCAATAATTCCTACTCAATTTCGGTTAAGAAATTAGTAGTTTTTTTTGGCAGCTCCAAAACATGGTGGGCACACAATATTTCTTGCTATTTACCTACAATTTCTGTTCAGACTTAACCATGACTTTATGTCTCTTTTAGCAGCACTACACCATGTTGGGTACCTAATACTTCTTTTTGTTTGCCCAACTATTAAGGGAATATTTGGAATCTGCCTGTATAGTAAATTGGTACAGTATATAGTATAGTATAGTGCTCAAATAAGTTACAATTCAAATTTGCATGACTTCAATGGTTTTCATTGCTGCTTGGGCATCAAAATGACATGTACCAAATCCCTCCAAAGTAACATCTCAATTCTATAGTCAATAAATTGCTCCAAGAGTTGACAAAAGTATAACAATCAAGGTTTTCTTTTGGTAACACGATACTTAAAATATCTACTAAATATATAGTCATTCTTAGCACAAAGACAATAGTCCACAAACATTTCATGTACTGGTATATAATACCGTCGATACAATTTACATTCCTTGTTTTCTTATATTATGCTATCTATTTTGATTTTGCACCTGCTATTTTAATCCGTTAAATCAATAACATTTTTACATGTATTTAAATCCATTACCATTGTTATCAAATACTACAAGTATACATAATTTAATAGTCAAGCTGGTGTTAAGGCAATAGATCCTGAATTGGCAACAAATATCAGTATAGTATTTATACACTAACAATAAAGGAAAAGTAATTATATTATACATGGATACTTCTAATCTATATTGTCTTTCTAAAATTGGATAATGAGAACTTCAAATAATAACTTACCCTTCAAAAGTCCGTTAATTATTGGGAAGTTTTCAATATGGAATTAATAAATATGCAATATAGACTGCTCTAAAAATATGATCCATAATTAGATGAGAACTAAGGCAAATCGTGATTCAAATAGAGTAAAATAAGCAACCTAGTGCATGGGGGAAAAGTATACTGCTCTAGAAATAACTATGAAAAAAGCAGTGAAGGCATTATATTATACATGCCTCGAATAGATGTGAATCGCTTATTTCTTGTATGAAAAAAAAATATTCAAAAATGTCAAATTAGCATATAATCATTGGCACTCTATTTACATACACACCAATGAAGAATCCTGCCGCGAAAAAATAACTTAGAAGATAATAGTTAGTTCTATTTTAATAACCTAGCAACTATGAGATATCATTCACATATAATTTACATTTTGGTGTAAAATAGTTGGACATGTATTAATAAAAATAAATATGAATTGATTTCATCAATTGTAAAATTAATTCTATACATGGAGAAAAATTCCGCTTAAAACTAAATTCAGTTCTCATACTATATTTAGAATTTAGTGTTGTTCATAAGGAATAAGAAGGCATGGACAAAATAGGAAAAAATAGATTAACATTCAAATGCATGGATGGATAAATAAAAATCAGTATTCATGTCTTAAGCACTCAATAATTTGAAAAAGTGTGAAATATACATGAAAACAAATTATATAAAGAAACTAAACTAATGTAATGAATCATCTGCACGAAAAAAATGAAATAGAGGCAGCTTTTTCGATCCAACCATGGAATTCTAAAAACATCCTTATATAAATACTATATACATATATATATTACTTTAATTTAAGTTTGTAAAATTTTTAGCAAGTCCAAAAGTAAATGAAAGATGCCTAAAATAGGCCATGTTATCCAAAAACTATGTCTAGACTATACCATTCGGGCTAAGCATTTCAATGACGACATTGGAAAATAAGCGAATGCACAATAATACTGTCATATGTAATTATGAATGATTTAAGAGTAACGATTAGTTGTCAATGATAAACTGGAAGAAAAAAATATATAGTTTTGGGTTGCCATGCATGTATACACACATCTTATTAAAGTGGAGTAAAGGAACAGCTACTTTCATATATGATATGATTAATCCATAGAAAATAATAATCATATAGAAATAACTAATTAGTCAAATTTCTAATCAGTTGATGCTTAAATTAAATAGTGTAACAATCAATTAATTAAATTTTTTAAGGATTGTAGTCTAGATTTGTTTTCCCTATTTGAGCATTATCATAGGGTCTCCATAGTGAAGCTACTGTTCCAATCTACATATTTGGTTTGATGTAAAATTCTCAATTGTTTAAAGTTCGTAATTAGTCATATGTGCTAATCAAATATTTTATTCCAAATTTAACCATGCCAAGGTTAAAAATCAAAGAAACTTTTATGTTGTTATTAATATCAAATTTTGTTTTATTCTTTTTGCATATATAGTACAAAATTCTAGTACCTATGGTGAAATAAAACTTACTAAAGCAAATAAATATATCTAAATAAGACAGAATATGGTAAGAATGATCCATCTCAACATCCAAGTAAGATACATATATTTTTAGTTCTAAAAGGTATAGAACTATTTTCTTTATGAAATTCAATCATATACGACATATAATAATTTCTAGTAGTTAATTGAGTTTTTAATAATTAAAATCCAGTTGCTTAAGGTGTAAGGTTTAAAGATCCAATTTTATGGATTGAACTTTTATGTGTAAGTTTTGTAAGTATAAAAATTTGTTTCAAAAAGCAAGCTATCTATCACCAAAGCATGTGTAACCTTAATAAACCAATTTGATTGAACATGCTATTATGAGCAAGCAAGCAATTTTATCACAATGTAAATTAGTTAGCTGAGTAATATAATTAGAATACTATTTTTTTGTTTCTGTGTACACGTGTGTGTACGTGTGTGTGTGTCTGTTGATGATCTCTGTTTAATAAAGTGATCAAAGAATATCAATTTAGTAGAGAACTTACTATCAATTAACCATCAGATTTTTTGTAGATACAAACAAAATTTATTTGATAAATCACAGGAAAAAAAAGCCAATTTATTTTCCATTATTCTTTTAAGATCAAATTCACCAATGTCTAATTAGTTACAAAATGTCCATCCACATAAATTTAATGCTTAAATTTTGTTTCCCCTAGATTTAAACGAAAGAAATCATATTTTCCTTTATTTTGGAATTTAAAAATAAGAAATGAACAATATTAAAGAGAGAAGGCCTATAATGGAAAATTATTCTTTCATGCTAAGGGAAATACAACATAATACTGCAAGTAGAAATTTTCATTTAACAATATTTGTATACAAAATTGTATGTACTCATAATTAATGTGCTGTCGTGGATAGCAATATTCTTTCCGGAAACAAAGTTCATACTTTAAAAGATCAACTTGCTCATATAAAAATTTGTCCTTTTGGAAACAAATTTTTGTAGCACGGATACTATAAACAAATTCAGTGGTCAACAAAACATCTACCATAAACACTTCCTTTTTTCCATAGAAATTCCCTGATTTACAAAGTACCACTAATTCCTTTACTTCCATCCTAAACTATTCTACACACAATAAAATTGGACAGTTGGTATAGTAGAACACAACCAACATAGGAAACTTGAAGTACCAATTTAAAGCTCAAGGGCTGCTATATTGGACATTGCTTATGATTTGGTCCTTTCCACATGTAAATACCGTTATCAGTTAGACGCCAATACACTGGACTATTAACCTCATGATTAACACAAACATGAATTTTTACTAAATAAAGGCTACATTCGAAAATGATTCATGCAGAAAAAGCATAAAACAATTCATATGGAATGTTGTACCAATTTCAAATAATAAAACATCGATGTATGTGTAGTAATCGGGTATTAAAACTTACTACAGAAACTGCATATCCACCAAAAAGTCTTGTATCATTGTAGTTGGCATTGAAATCCATAAAGCTAGGAGCAATTTCATTAGCTGCAACTCTCTGACCATGCTTTGACCTACTCACAATAGATACTATAATTAATTGCAATAACTTTCTTAAACGTCTATTTGCCGAAAAAATCAACCTAAGATTGTATGACAATGGACCAAAAACCATACTTTTCTCTAGCATTCCTTTCATCCAAAAATCCAAGCATTAACTGTATAATAACCAAAACGATAGAATCGGGATACGTTCAGGATGCACCCCTAACAGTCACAACAAATGACAGTAGCATTATGTCATCATCCTATATGCGAACCTAAATCAAATAATAACTACAGTGCCATACATACAATCAATAACAACACCTAATAAAAAACAGGATCACACACCACCATGCAAAAGATTAACGCAGACCTTGGATTTAGAAAAGACAGCAGGTGCTTTTGTCACCATCTAAGAAGCGGCTGTGAGGTCAGCTGAAAGATTTGAAAACAGCTTTGCCACTTTGTCTGCCAAATCTTCATGCTGGACCGCACCAGTGGCGTAACCAGGAAATGCGGGGGGGGGGGGGGGGGGGGGGGGCAAGAAATTAAATGCGGGGGTTCAGGGGCGGCAGCCTCCGATTTTTTTTTCTCCATTGTTGAGCATTCGATTATATGTAAAAAAAATTAAACTAGCCATTAGATCAACCAACAAATCATCCAATCTAACAATCCCAAATTTACACCAACAAAATATTAGTTCTACAGCCAAAAGTTGAAGCAACAACCCATTTTAATCAAAACAAACTTCCAATAAATTGATAGTATTAAATTCCAATGAAAGTAACCATTATCTTGAGAAGAAAGAAACGAAAATTATACAGCAATTAAATGCTTAAATCCAATGTTATCATGACCGGACCGTCAATCGAACCGTGATGTGCCAAGGTTTAAGGTTTTCGAGGTCTGACCGATCGAACCGTTAGAAACGTGCATGTTTTTTCATACAAATTGTAAATAAAGGATCAATACATGGACTAGTATGCAATAATATAATAAAAAGGGATATATTTATCTATGAAAAAATGTAAAAAGTGAGGGGGCTTTAATGCAAAGTAACAAGTCACATGCTGCTACCATCACGTTCTTCTTCCAGGTGCCACCGAACCCATTTTTAACCTAATAATTTTGAAATTCGATGCCCAAATTCAGTTCAAAACTGAAATTGCTGTTGTAGATTGAGGGATGCCCAAATTCAGTTCAAAACTGAAATCAATGTTGTAGACTGAGGGAGGCGCAGGCAGCAGCTCTTCTCGGGTTTCACCGTCTCAGGCTTCGACTTCGATGTTCGTTTCACCGTTTCCGTAAAAACGTCCCTTTTGATTACTTTTTATTAAGAAATGTAAAAAAAATAAACAATTTTGACAATGCTGAACTCACATGTTTGGTATTTCGTTATCATTCTAGGAGCTATATAATGAGTTTCAATGTATTTCTTAAGATGACCCTCTGTATTCGTGTTGATGTTCTTAGCAGGTCCAAAAATTGTTCTTCCATGTTTCGGCATTGGAAGTTTCACATTTAAACCCTACAGTTAATTCAGTTTTCTCAACTAACATGGAATAATAAACTCGTAAATACATATTCCTTCATTTACGGATTTTATAAGCGTACTAAAAAAACATAAGTACGCTGAATGAAACATAACTTGTAACAGCAGATAGAAAAAAAGAGATGCTAATTTAGTATTAGCAAAACCATGAATATATATTACCTAACAGCTAGAACAAATTAAATCGCTTAGAATCTACCAGCAGAACCAACAACTAAACAAAAAAGCATTGGACTAAGAAATTACGGTTAGACAGAAAATTGACACCTTTACATGTTGAATTAAAAAAGAAAGTGGTTCCAAATGGTTGCAGCCAACAACAAATTGAATTAAATGTATTCGAAACATCAGCGTTTCGAAAGAACAATATGGGAAGAGGCAATCGCCGTTTGGAGATGTTGGAAATATTGGGTGAATTATTAAAATATTGAGATAAGTGTATGAATGGCTTCTTTATGTGAATAGTCCCATATCATGGGATTATATGGAAGAGGCAAGTATTTATACTTGTTTCTAAGAAAACATGTTGGGGCCTTGGGCTCTCAATACGTGCTTTGTTGTGAGGAGGGAGGTCATGCATCATGACCACCACACACGCGCGCGCGACCAACCGATTCGACTCGACCCGACCCGGCTCGGTTCGGCTTGGGCTTGGGCTTGTGGTGTAAACACTTATATTTTTGGACCAGAAAACATTGCATTTTTCGAACTATGATTTTAAATACGAAAATATTTCTGAGCCGACTTTTATTTGAAGCGGTAAACTATTGACCCGGTATTTTAGCAGATTTTATTACTACACAGTATTTTCGTTCAGTCCTAATCGCCATCTATATATTATCTTCGGTTGTAGACGAAAAAAATATAACTTTTACCTCCGCCATTAAAATTATAATCCAGAATTTTTCGAGTGGTAATTTTATTTCAAAAGTGCAAATCTGCACTGATTTGTTGTGCAAAGCAAATCAGTTGTTAATTTCAGATGCTGTTTTACCCTAGAGGCGGCGGCGGAAGTACGAACTGGTTTTGCACCACCGACCAGATCGCCGAATCGTCTTCAAGAAAGCGACCAAGTACATGACTCAGCCATTGTTTCCCAACACTTTGAAGACGATCTGAAACAATGGCTTCGACATCAACCATGGATGATGCTGCTCCTCCCTCTGCTTTCCAGATCCCACTGGTGACTGCTGCCCCCTTTCGTTTCGAAGGTCTGCACTTCAAACGATGGCGTCAAAAGATGGAGTTCTACCCGACGATGAGAAAAGTGGCTTCTGCTCTGACCACCGACAAACCGTAGTTGCTAGACAAACCTGATGGAACCGATGAAGCGCAGATGGCTTCCTGGACTGAACAATCAAAACATCAACAGAACTGGATTGAGCAGGACTATCTGTGCTAAAATTTCATTCTCAACGGCTTCAGTGATGATCTGTATGATTACTACAACTCAGACGACAAGACAACGAAGGAAATCTAGGAAGCGCTGAAGAAGAAATGCGATACAGAGGAGGCAGGGGCAAAGAAGTATGCTGTGAGTCGCTATCTCAAGTATCAGATGACAGACGAAAGGTCAGTAGAGATGCAGTCTCATGAGCTTCAGAAAATAGCTCATGAGATCATCTCCGAAGGTATGGTTTTGGACGAACAGTTTCAAGTTGCTGTTATTATTGACAAACTTCCCCCAGGTTGGAAAGACTTTAAGAATTTCCTACGACATAAGACTAAGGAATTTCCTTAGAGAGCCTGATCACTCGCCTTCGTATTGAGGAGGAGGCACGCAAACAGGACCAGAAAGAGGAAGTGCTGGTTGCCTCAAACAACAACACTAAGAAGACCACATCCGTTGTTCTGAAACCGAATCAGAAATCATTTAAGAATCAGAACAGGCGCAACAAACAGAATTGGAATCCACAAGGAAACCCAAAAGGACAGCAGAAACCAGCCCAAAAGAATGACTCTGGACAGTTGTTTCTATGTTACAACTGTGGAAAACTAGGTTATATGGCACGAAAGTGTCGGAACAGGCCAAGCTCTGCACCGTAGGCGAACTTGACTGAAGAGCCTCTTACGGCTATGATTACTGAGATTCACCTTGTTGGTGGATCAGAGGGTTGGTGGGTAGACACTGGTGCTTCTAGCCATGTCTGCTATGATCGTGATATGTTCACCTCATACACGGCTGCTGATGATCAGAAAGTGCTGTTGGGAGATTCTCATACCACTAAAGTTGCAGGGGTTGGAAATGTGGAGATCAAGTTTACCTCTAAAAGGACTGTAATTCTTAAAGATGTTTTGCATACTCCAGAGATGAGAAAGAATCTGGTTTCTGGCTTTCTCCTTAATAAGGCAGGCTTTACTCAATTTATTGGGGCGGATGTGTATACCATAGGTTATAAGGGATCTTTTATAGGAAAGGGTTATGCTTGTGAGGGAATGTTTAAATTAAATATTGAATCTAATAAAGTGAATAATTATGCTTATATGTTTTGTGATTTTAATATTTGTCACTCTAGATTATGTCATGTTAATAAACGAATAATTCATAACATGAGCACTCTATATATGATACCTAAGATGTCAGAATCTGAATATGATAAATGTGAATTCTGTACACAAGAAAAAATCACTAAGAAATCTCATAAATCTGTTGATAGAGAATCTGAACCCTTAGATTTGATTCACTCTGATATATGTGAACTTGATGGTACTTTGACTAGACATGGACATCGGTATTTTATCACTTTTATTGATGACTGTTCTGATTTCACTTATGTATACCTTATGAAAAATAAAAGTGATGCTTTTGACGTGTTTAAAACATTCAAAACTGAGATTGAGAATCAAACAAATAGGAAAATTAAGAGACTTCATAGTGACAGAGGAGCAGAATATGAATCTAATTCAATTCTGGATTTCTATAAACTACATGGTATAGTACATGAGAGAACTGCACCCTATTCTCCTGAAATGAACGGTAAAGCAGAAAGAAAAAATAGGACTTTTACCGAATTAGTAATTGCCATCCTACTAAATTCTGGTGCAGCAAAACATTGGTGGGCGGATATTTTATTGACTGTATATTATGTTCAAAATAGAATCCCCAAATCTAAGAATAAAATTTCACCTTATGAAACTTTAAAGAATCATAAACCCAATGTGTCATAATATAGAACTTGGGGTTGTCTAGCATATTTTCGCATTCCAGACCCTAAAAGAATAAAATTGGCAAGTAGAGCATATGAATGTGCATTTATAGGCTATGCTATTAATAGCAAAGCATATTGATTTTATGATATAAATGCACATAACATAATTGAATCAAATGATGCCGATTTTTATGAAACAAAATTTCCTTTTAAATTAAGGAATAGTGGGGCACTTCAAATATGACTATTAGAACAGAACTTAATAAAAGTTCTGAAGCTGAACCTAGAAGAAGTAAAAGAGCAAGAACCGAGAAAAATTTTGGTTCGGATTTTTTTGCTTTTACTATAGAGGAGGTTCCCTTAAACCTCCAAGAGGCCTTATCTTCTTTAGATGCCTATTTTTGGCAAGAGGCTATAAATGATGAGATGGATTCTCTGGAATCCAATAAGACTTGGCATTTGGCAGATTTACCCCCTGGTTGTAAATCTATAGGTTGTAAATGGGTACCTAAAAAGAAATTCAAACCTGATGGTACTATAGATAAATACAAAGCACGACTAGCAGCTAAAGGTTTTAGACAAAAAGAAAATATAGATTTCTTCAACACTTTTTCACCCGTAACTAGAATAACATCCATTCGGGTATTAATCTCACTCGCTTCCATTCACAATTTACTAATACACCAAATGGATGTTAAAACCGCCTTCTTAAACGGTGAATTAGAAGAAGAAATCTATATGGACCAGCCTGAAGGATTTGTAGTACACGGTCATGAACATAAAGTATGCAAATTAGATAAATCATTATATGGTTCAAAACAAGCACCTAAACAATGACATGAAAAATTTGATAACTTAATCATTTCACATGGTTTTAAAGTTAATGAAACTGACAAATGCATTTATTACAAATCTGAGAATGACATTTGCACTATTATATGCCTTTATGTAGATGACCTACTCATCTTTGGGTCAAACTGTAACACCCCGTATTTCCTATGATCGTATAAGTAACAAATCAGAGAATAATTAAATTTTAAAATAAGAATCAAGGGAAACGGGTTGCGCCATTGCGTTCGTCTCGGAATTCTGCTTGTAAACGAGTCCGAGTTTGCGAGAATCGGAGTCCGTATGATAGAGATATGACCTTCCGAAGTTTCAGGAATTTTCAGAATCGAAAACAGCTCGAAATTTGAATTTCAAAATTCGAATTCAAACCCAGAAGCGGGCTGGGCGGGAAATTTCCCGCCCAGGACCCAGGTCGACTGAGGAGTCGACTGGGTAGTTGACCCCCCTGACCAGGTCGACTGGGTAGTCGACCTCGGGGTCGACCTGCTCCCGAAATCCAGTTTTTGAACCTGGTTCGTTCTGATGTATTTGGTCACGTTTTTCGCCTAGATTCGTCCGCCTAATCCTATATAAACAACCCTCTAGCCTCATTCTCTCTACACCATTTCATTCTGCCTATACTCTGCCTCTGTTCCAATTAAATAAAATAATGGCGCCCTTGCTCTGCTGGAATCAAAACTTGGACTGATGCACCTTCTTCCAACCTGAATAGAATTAAAAAGCTAAATCAAATCTCAAATCAAAGTTTAGAGCTACATCAACAATTAAAGAAGAGTAATTCAGCCTTTCTGCATCAACACCAGTTTATTTCCTTTCTTAAACCACGAAAGGCAAGTGCAGTTATTTTCCGATATAAACTGTAATTTTGATTGTGACATGATTATAACTATGAATTTGAGGTTATGTATGTTCTGTTCTGTTTGGATCTATCCTATTCTGTATCTCTTTCTTCTTTCTGTTATATAGACAGGCCACCATGAGCCTGCACCAAATCTCATAAGAGATTAACGCACGAACGCTAAAATGCTTGGGACAAATAACGAATGATGGCATAAATAATCTGTGACTGATTTAAGGTAAAGGACATAGGTTGTAAACTAGATTTAGATCTATGCATATTCTGTGAATTGGAAGAAGAGGAACCATTGTATGTTAACATGTGACTTGAGACATTGGACATAACGCAAATTTTGAATTAAGATCTGTTATAATTTAAAGTTCTAGATTGTTGGGCATATTGTTTATATAACAATTCATGATTTGGGATAAAAAGAGAATATGACTTAGGTGTGAAGATCTGTATTAAGATTTGATAACTATTAAATGTGAATAACACCTAAGTGGGAGATCTTTGAATATATGACATGCATTGAAATCGATTGCTATATTTGGTATAATTTATATGTGAATCTTTTGTACTAGGCAAGTTTAACTAAATTTGGGACATGTGTTATATGGGAAATTATGACCATAATCTGTGCCATGTAAATTCAATGCAAAAGTGGGGACTATAATCATATTGTGAATCATGACAACTATTTAGGCATGCAAACTTAGGCCAAATTTAAAATTAGGCAAGCGGTGTTTATGAAACTTTAAGGAATGATTAAATCTGTCATATTCCCTAATCTGCTAGTTATGTTATATTGCCTAATCTGCTAGTTCTGTTGTATTGCCTAATCTGCTAGTTCTATTATATTGCCTAATCTGCTAGTTCTGCTATATTGACTAATCTGCTAGATCTGTTCATCGGCCAAATCTGTTATCTGCTAAGTCTGCTGAAAATGCCTAATCTATTATATGATAAATCTGCTTAATCTGCTGAATCCGTTAAGTCGCCTAATCTGCGAAATCTGTTATCTGCTATATCTGTTGAGCTGATATATTTAGTCTGTTATTGACATAATCTGAATTGGCTATAGTTATGAATAATTGACATGTATATTAGGCGTGGGCATAAATGGTAAATTATTAATTAATTGGCCGCAAAAATAAACATGGCTGACTCGAGGTTAGAATGAGTTTGCGACGTAATCCTGCCCGGAACCACCCGGCATATCCAATGGCCGCGAACAATAAGTTCTAATGTGAGAAGTTAGTCATAAAATGCTTGTAAACCCGAGGTTAGACTCAGTTTGTGGCGGAAACCTGCCCGGAACCAACCGGCCTAACCAGTAGCCGCAGACTGTCTGTCTAATGTGAGAGGTCAGGGCATTAATATTTAATTAATGGAAATCTAAGATAAATGGGATGTCTAAAACGTGTTGGGTGGATAGGGTTGAACCAACTGGACTTGTAGTGACCCGTAACTTCCCCGGTCTCCGAAGAGATGAGAAAGAACGAATTACTGTGAGGACAAGACAAATCAGAACGCAGACGGAAGAACATTTCATTATTATTACAACAATTCCATCAAATACAAGAATATACAGAGTATAAATGAATAAATTACATTCGATAATTATCAGAGATTACGATACATTACATAGCAGTGGAAAATAATACAAAGCACAACTGAAGGTGATATACGGATACAGAGCTTTCCGGATATCATTCCAGCTGTAAACCAGGATCCTGTGAATATAAATCTGCAAAACCAAAACTACTAGCTGCCCGTGCGGAAAATAGGGGCACCCAGAGTTTAGGTTAAAACAATAAACTTCAGGTCAGTCATGTGACTGGTGTGAGAACTAAAACAGTTATTTAAATTTTTACTTTAAAAGAGAGTAATTCAAGGGACCACGCCGTATAACACGGAACGGGTTTCCTCCCAAGAATACCAGTGCATAGAATAAACAACGCAATGCTTTTTCGAAAAATGAAGCTATTATAAGACCCAGGTCCCATCACACAATGCAACGCAAGCTGGAGGATAGGGGTTTACCTTATAACAGCCAAACATGCTTGATATGTTTAAAACAAATCATTTGATACTATAATAAGTGTATAGTGTCAAAACATTTCAATCATAAATATAAATCATAGACGACATGAGTGCCCCATCCCACTATGTCGCCATACTAGGCTCTACAAATAAAGCCGAAATACACGTATTGGAAATTGAATTTCCGTCATGAGTCGAGGCATGGGGCAAGCTCCTCTCCGCGCTCGAGACACTCTAGCAAATGCCTCAGGACTACGCACTCTGGGCAATCCTTGGATCTTCAGGGCCGGTCCTCACTTACGTTAGAGGATTAATTATGCCTGAACACATGTTTCCCGGTCCTTACAGACCTATAATCGAGGCGCCTCATTCCAACAACCACATAGGTGAAAAGTATATAAATGTCAGGGCTGGTAAGTCACTGACACCACCAAAGCTAGAAAGAAACGTCGTGCTCTCCCTGCAGTCTGTATCCCGTTTTTAACCCATACCGAGGTGTGAGGCTCGCGAATTCACGATATACACAAAGCTGCCACGTAGGCGTGCTTTGATCATCAACCACAAGACTTTGCTTTTCAACAGAAGCCTTGATCATTGCATCTTAGCGTGCCACATAGGCAATTCATCCTATGCGACTGATGTCCATCGATATACAACCTTTGAGCTCGTACGTCTCAGAGAAGGGCGTTAAGCAAAAGAATAAATTCTCCGCCGCCAAACAGATGTATATTTAATAGAAATCAATCAACACAGAATAAAATCCAATGTCAGACACACAATCCATTTACAAGTCCGTTCTGGGTCTGAACGAAACCGGAGGCACTTTCCTCGCATATCCATCAATCTCCAAGTACATCTGGACGACCACCAACTATTTCCATCCTCTTGGGTGTACAGCCCAATTAGGATCGTCAGTAATAATCCAAACGATGTGAAGATTTCCGGTCTTCAACCACCGTCTTCATCTTCGACTTATCGTCGAATCGGTTATTCAGAATGGTATAAACCCGGCCTTTCCGAACAACCCGCGCATATTAAAACGAATGTTACACAAACACAACATACGCCTCATTCCAATTCAGAATATTCTTTTATTCATAAAATCACATTTTTAGGGAAAGGTTCCCATTAATTTTATCCAAGATAAATTCTTTAAAATTTATCCTTTAATCATCCTTTGGATGTCATTTCAAACCAGATTATGGTTTTCTAAACTAGTCGAGATTAGCGAACCACACCGAAGTAATTATTTATTTTATTTCCCAATCCCAACCTATTCATCCCATGAAGCAAAACTGGTAATACTCCATATCTAGCACCATAGTGTTGTCGGTAAAATTAATTACCATTCCACATTCAAATATGATTAAAGATTTAACTATCGCTTTGGAGCAAAACTGGTGATACTCCATTCTCGCTCATTTTCTAAGGTTGATAATTTAAATTATCAATTCACCTTTCAATCTAATTGTTAAAACTCCTTTTACTGGGTTAAAGAACTAGGTGTTATTTAAAACACAGTTCACGACAAACCCAAATCACATTCTATTTATTATCGGGTTAAAGAACTAGTGTTATTTAAAACACCGTTCACGATAAACCCATTTCAAATCCAATCAAATATATTAGAAATTTGGATTATTTAAAACCCCTTTTTAAATCTAATTTATTTATTTAAAAATAATTGGGTTTTAAATTTAGTTCAAAACTAGTTCATTTCGATAAAAATCCATTTTTATCTTTTCAAATATGGAGTTTTTCATCCCAAATTTTCCCAAATCATTTCTTATGATTTTACACAAATTATTACTATTTTTAATAATTTTATCAAGGCACGTACAGTCGATTTCCATCAACGGCCATCGAACTTCACTTACAACGACCTTTTCCAAATTTGATTTGGACGTATCTCCAAATCCAACCGTTAGATTTTGAATTTCAAATATTCGTTAGAAAGCTCTTTTCGACGAACCCAACGGTTCCGGTTTTAGGAGAATCCGACGGTCGGATCTCCCGTAATGTCCGTTTGAAATAAATGTTCAAAATTCGCAAACTGCCGCGGCGCGGCGCGTTCTATTCAGGCCATTATATTATATATATAATATATATAATATATATTCCGTCGATTTCTATTTAAAACGAATTTCATAAATAGTTTTAAATTTGTTTCAAAAACAATTTCAACTTCCATTTCAATCCAAAGCAAAATTGAATTCTTCTTTATAAATTCGTTTTAAAATTCATTTCTATTCAATTCAAATTTCAATTCAATTTGAATTCATTTCAATTCGCTTTCAATTCAATTTGAATTCGTTTTCAATTCAATCCAATTTCAAAGTCGTTTTCTATTCGATTCAATTCAAATTGGTTTTCTATTCGATTCAATTCAAATTGGTTTTCTATTTGATTCAATTCAAATTGGTTTTCTATTCGATTCAATTCAAATTGGTTTTCTATTTGATTCAATTCAAATTGATTTTCTATTTGATTCAATTCAAATTGGTTTTCTATTTGATTCAATTCGAAATCGTTTTATATTCAATTCATTTCGAAATCGTTTTATATTCCATTTGATTCAAATTTCATTTCAAAATATTCGATTTCGAAATCACTTTTCAATATTCGTTTTAAAATGAATAAAATCGATATAAATATCGTTCACGTCAAAATGGCATCAATCTAACCAACACGGCTTCATATACTTCTATTTTCAAATATTCTATTTCAAATATTATCAAAATATTTGTTATTATCAAAATATTTCGTTCAACACATGACTAATCTCAATGGATGAGTACAGTCAACACATGAACCTTTATTTTATATTGATAAAGATGTAAATTTTATTATTAAAATATTTCGTTCAACACATGACTAATCTCAACGGATGAGTACAGTCAACACATGAACCTTTATTTTATAATATTCTTTATTTTCTAAATTGGAATGAGGCCCAATCAATCACCATATAATGTTAATTATATGGATTTTCATACATTACACATATATAATAGCATTGAAAATAATCAACCATCAACCAAAGTGCACTACACTGTATAAGCATCAAATATAGATGTCTAATGCTTATAACAGCATGTCAATCAATCGATCGACATATTTAATCAATCAGGATGAGTGAACTTCAAATTTCATCCTAATACCCGTGTGGGGTTTCAAATCAACAAACACAGATTTTATTTGTGCAATTGGGCGATGTGTAAAATTTATCGACCCAATCAATGTCCTTCAAATAGGTGTACATAAACAAACCGTCCGGTTTGTAAATGAATATTTATTTATACACATTCACGTTAAAAATTATATTTTTAACGATAAAACATTTTATTTCAACATATGAATTTTTATTCAGTTCATTCTTTAAATAAAATGATATTTTTATTTTTCTAATTTTTAGAAAATTTCGGCGGCATAACGGCACGATACTAGAAACGGGACGAGGCCTAGCCTTATCCCCGGTCTAGTGAAGGCCCACGCCATTCACACATCAATCAAATCCATTCATTTCACCAAACAATTCAATTTGAATCAAATGATCTAACTAATTTTTGCAATCAAACAAACAAGTCCATGGTATGTGGACGATTGTGTCGGGTGCTACTAAGCACCGTCTGCATCCTAGTATATATATATAACTAGAAAAGAAATTGAAGAGTGAGAAGTTCTCACCGAAAGCTATCCAATACCACGACTCCTCATTTATAGAAATCTTCAACGTTCTCGCCTTTTTATCACCTTCGTTGCCCGTATTCACTACATACATAAAAATCACATTTTTATATTCTCTATTATATAAAAATCATATTTTTAATTCGCTACTTCATTATAAAAATTATATTTTTATACCGCTACTATATAGATAAAAATTCCATTTTTATCGATGCTAGTATATAGAAAAGATTATATTTTTTCGACGCTACTATATAGAAAAGATTATATTTTTTCGACGCTACTATATAGAAAAGATTATATTTTTTCGACGCTACTATATAGAAAAGATTATATTTTTTCGATGCTACTATATAGAAAAGATTATATTTTCTTCTTCTTTAAAAATGACGTCTTTCCTATTTTAAAAATGAAGTCTTTTCTATTTTAAAAAATCATACCTTTAGGTAGATAAAATCAAACCTTTTCAATTATAAAAATCTAATCTTGTTCATTACAAAAGTATAATCTTTTCGTTACCATTCAAACAATAAAGATCCAATTTTCATCGGCCATTTATATGAATAAAAATCTAATTTTTACTTCACTAACATATATGGAAAAATCGAATTTTTATCGTTACTCTTCAAATAAAAAAAATCCGAGCTTTTAAAGTATAAAAATCTTAGCCTTTCAAATATAAAAATCCTATTCTTTTAAATATAAAAATCCTATACTTAACTATGCCTTCAACATAGAAAAATATGGTCTTTTCATATAGAAAAATCAAATCTTTTCCATTTTAAAAATTCTAACTTTTCTATTGTAAAAATCTAAAAATAAATATCCATGCTTTATATAAATACTAAGAAGAACTGATTTTTAAACTTATAAAACTAATTGCATAGAAAATAAGCAAAAATAAGTAAATAAAAACAAATGGAAAAACTTACAGCGTTCGTTTATGGAAGGAGGGGGTTTTCATCGATTTCAGGGGGGGTCTATGGGGATGCGCGTCGGTTTTTGGGGTAGAAGGAGGGAGAGGGCGCGAAGAGGTCGAGCAGAGGGGGGGGGGGGGGGGTTTGGCGTTGCAATCGCAGAAGAGCAAAGGGGGGGGGGGGTTTGGGCGGCGCGTCGATCAGAAAAGGGGGGAGGGGCGAGGCTGCGGCCAACTTTGGAGGTGGGGGGGGGGGGGGGCATCGTCGTCGATGACGAGGGGGGGCTGCGCGATTCCGACGTTGCTCTTTTTTTTTCTCTCTGCTGATTGTCGATTGAAAATCAAGGGGGGAGGGGGGGGAAGGGCCAGCAGAAGTTAAGGGGAGGAGAGGAAAGATTTTATTTGTTATATTTTTTTATTATTTTTAATTCAAAAAAGTTGACTTTTGCATACGACCTCTAAACGAGGCCCGCCGCCTGCCGTCCATAGCGTTTTACCCTCATTCCGAACACAATGGTATATGTATCGCAAGCTGATTCGATCGTTTCGATCAGTTTCCGTTGGATTTACATTTAAATCACTATATTGAATTTTAAACGTACATTTCAATTTACCGGGGTCACATACTAACTAGAAAAATTCTCGAAAAATATTTTCTAGCTTCGTATTGACGATACGGTCCTAACAAAACTAGTTTCGTCAAATTCTGAGACCGTTTGAAAAATGGCCAATTTCCAGTCGATTAAAATCAACTAAAACTGGTCAAACGCGTTTTCCTTCGCCAAGCTCACATATTGATTCGAAAAATTATGAAATTTTGAATCTAGCAATAATTTTACATCACGGACCCAACAAAAGTGGTTTCGTCGAAATCCGAGGTCGTTTGCAAAATTCCCATTTTTAAGGGCCTGAATTCCATAGCGACTATTCAGAATTTTCAACTGGACATATCTTTCGATTCCCGCTATGAAATTTTGATTTTCGGGATTCATTGGAAATATATTATCAATTAGATCCTAATGTTTTTCGTTTCACTAAAATCCGGATTGTTTTGCACCCGGTACATTCAATTGAAGTTTGAAATCGAATTATCGAACTACCGCGCCATTTCCAATTCTATTTATAATTATATATAATTATTTATATTCTAACGACAACGTATATAATATATACGTCGAATTATATATTCGAAATAAATTTCTCGTCGATATTATTTAAAATAATTCATTTTAAATGTTCAAGATTCATTAAAATCGCCAAAATAAAATTTTTAAACTGGCCCAGATTTTCGGGTTATTACAGGACTAATGAAATTAATAAACCCGTTTCATGAATCTGTAGGCCCAATACAAAGTTAGATAATCTGTAAGTCTGTTAATCTGTAACCGGTTAATCTGTAAGTCTATTAATCTGTAAGTCTGTTAATCTGTAACCGGTTAATCTGTAAGTCTATTAATCTGTAAATCTGTTAAAACTGTATATCTGATCCGTTAGTCTGAAAACTTGTCTGATCTGTGAATTAGTTGATATGAACTCTGTATGTCTGAAAACTTGTAAACAAGTTAATATGAAATTTGTTAGTCTGGGGTCACAAGGTTAGAAGGGAAAATACTTGTGTCATCTGTTGTTTGGGACCCATATTAGTTAGTAACCCTTTATGGTATCAAAACTTTGACCTAACAGTAGGTAGGGTCCGGGCACGCTTACTGAACTAATTATAAGCGATTCATTCTGATAATGGCGAGGGGTGTTGATGGTGCGTTCCAACCGGTTCATGTGCGTGCATGGATCCCGGTCTACCTCTGAGGATGTAAGACGCCGTGACATCTGTAAATAGGTCTGTGTCATTTAAAGGTTGCCACTTTGGGGAGTGATACACCCTTTTGTGGGGCTAGCACAGGGTATTTATGTATTTGGGAGCCGATCGCTTGGGGTAGGGTTTTAGGGTACACTTAGTTCTGTCTGTTTCTGTTGGTACCATCTATTTCTGTTGGGTGGTAACACCTGTCTGTTTCTGCGTGGTACCGTCTGTTCGGGTGGTAAAGGCCTATTTACTAGTGTACACCTAATTCTACATTCTGTTTCCGTAGGGATTAATCTGTTTCTGTTTCTGTACCTTCTGTTGGGGTGGTAAAGGCCCATTATTAGCATTCTGTTTTTGTCTGTTTCTGTTGGGGTGGTAAAAGCCCATTACTATCATTCTCTTCTGTGGAAATTATTCTGTTCCCGTTTCTGTTTCAGTTTAGACACCTAATCCTATTATACTAGTATTAGTGCAGAGAAGTTAAATATAAGTAAGAAGCATAACTTGGGCTATATCATTCTGTTTCTTCTGTTTAGCCTAAGTATATCAGTTACTCCTGTTGATGTTGTCACTTATCTAGCTTTATTTTCATGTCATGATATTATTATCTGTTCATATGCTGAAAGTCACTGGACTTGCCAGACTTTATGCCTGACCTTGCTTGTTTTCGCCCCTTTTTCTTCCGTTTCCCCCCCAGGTTTTCCAAGGAGGGAATACTTTAGCTTGATCCGGATACCTTCTGCTTGAAGTACCTGAAGTGCTTAAAGTATGGCTAGGCTCTTTATAGCGTATGTTCTATGGGGATTATGATTTTAAAGCTTTGTACTTTGATGATTTCCTAAACAAGACTGATATTTTTGTACTTGAATTCTAATATTGTGATTTGAAAAGATGTAACCAAACTTGCTTCGGTTTCTGTTGTAATAAAGTCATAAAATTTTCAAGTACTGTTTTGTCTGTCTTGTAAATTTCGGTTCTGTCTACTAAAATGCTCCATCAAAGTTAAGGCATTCCCTTTGTGAGTGACCTTAACGGAGGTGGGGTGTTACACTTGGTATCAGAGCTGAAGGTTACCAGATTAGATAAAAGTTTTTGAAAACTATTTTCAAAAAGGTTTTGAAAGGAAATATTTTCAAAAATAAAGCTTATTTTGAAAAACATAATCCCCAAGAGCCATATATCTTTCCTTCGGTCCTTTTTGTATTGAATCTTTCCTTTTTCGTTTCAGCATGTCTGAAGCATCTGAGATACCAGAGGGTGTTCATGTACCCGGTTGGTTTCGTCAATATCTTGAGGCTAGGACCGTCGCCGCAGGTCCAACAAATGATCCCCCTCCTCCGCCCCCTCCTCGTGCAATTTCTTTCTCAAAGATCTGTAGAGATTTTAGGGCCATAGGTGGAAAGGATTTCAGGGGAACTTAATCATTCGTAGAGGCGAGGAACTGGCTCAAAGAAATTGAGGATCTTTTCGTTATCTTCGAGATGGACGATAGGCATAAGGTACAGTTGGCGGTATGGTTACTCAAAGACGAAGCTTCCTATTGGTGGGAAGTCACTAACGCCGAGAGGCTGGTTGAAACATGGATGGATTTCGGAACAAGGTTTGAGACAAAATTCCTCTCGCAAGCTGAACGAAGTCTACAACTGGAAAAGTTCTTATCTCTTAAGCAAGGAAGTATGACAGTCAAGGAATACGTCAACCAGTTCAACCAACTGGCTAGGTTCGGATTGGATTTAGTCAACACTCAGCATAAAAAGGCTCTCCGCTTTGTTAAAGGATTGAACGAGCCACTGCACAGCCTAGCCATGACCCATGTACCCATGGGAGCGACTTACGAGAAATTGGTGGACATGGCACTACTGCACGAGGAAGACAAGGGCAAGAAAGAGACAAAGAAGGAAGAACCACAGAATAAGAAAGCATGGCCTAAAAAGGAAACACAAAAGAAGGATGAGAAGTCTGAAGATAAGAAGGAGAAAAAGTCTTTTACTTGCGGAAGCTAGACTCATCTGAACAAGGATTGCAGAAAAAGGAAGGGCACTTGCTTCAACTGTGGTGAGATGGGACACTTCACTAGGGACTGCCCAAAGAAACGAGGGCAAGGGCAGAGGGCAGAACCCACTTCTGGAGGACATGCGAATGCTCAAGTGACTGGTCGATAGGGTAGAAATAAGAAAATTTATGTAGAAGGTTTAATTTTCTTATCAGATTGTTGAGTTAAAACTCTTTCTGATTCTGGCATTTTTCTGTAATCGATACTCTGCACTTTAATACTAGTATTGTTTCTGATTCCGCTGTAAACTCAAACCCATAAGGGTTATGGCTCATCTGTTTGTGACAGATTGGGGTTTGAGAGATATCTGTGTTAGGCGTCAAGTAGGACGCATACATTCTTGGTTTTATCATGCTTAGTCCAGTAATCTGATCTGTACCAGTAGTAATCTGTAGATATCTGAATATTTCCGATAAGGTTAAGATTTCTAGTTTTGACATTGTCTAAAGAGGGTAATCCTCTGGGTGTCAATCTGATGTTGGTTTCGGTCTTTGGGGTTGATACTTAGGGGAATTATTCTCTCAACCAATGTCTAATGGGAACCAAGTTTTTGTTTTATCTGTACTCGCTTCCATCATTCGACTATATCCTATCGATCGAATCTTCGAACTTTAGGTAGAATCTAATGGATGTAAACATGTGTTTGAGACATGTTATGTTTGATGGTTTCAAGTGGATGCAAGTGGTTGCTCGTGGATGCATATACACACACTAGGCACTAGATCGGCTCGAAAACACTCTCATACTGCATATGGATGTGTGAGCATTTTAAATTTCGGTGGATGCAAAATGATTGACTCAGCACATGGATGTTGCATATGACTGAATGGTTGTGCACTCATGTAGAAGTGATATGTATCAAATAGGAAAATTGCATACATGTTGGACTCATGGGCACTGGCATAATTCGCATTAAGGAAGTCAACTGAATTAGTGGGCCGCCGATCTTTGCATTAGATAAGGAACATATACACACACTTTTGCATATATTCATACAACATTAGAAGTTTCTAAGGACAATGGACGCCAGTGATTGATGATTGAGTAGATGTATGTTGGATGGTAGGACACATTCTTCCAAACTTGAAGATTTCAGGGACGAAATCCTTTAAGGAGGGGAGAATGTAACACCCCGTATTTTCTACTATCGTATAAGTAACAAATCAGAGAATAATTAAATTTTAAAATAAGAATCAAGGGAAACGGGTTGCGCCATTGCGTTCGTCTCGGAATTCTACTTGGAAACGAGTCCGAGTTTGCGAGAATCGGAGTCCGTATGAGGGAGATATGACCCTCCGAAGTTTCAGGAATTTTCAGAATCGAAAACAGCTCGAAATTCGAATTTCAAAATTCAAATTCAAACCCAGAAGCGGGCTGGGCGGGAAATTTCCCACCCAGGACCCAGGTCGACTGGGGAGTCGACTGGGTAGTCGAGCCCCCCTGACCAGGTCGACTGGGTAGTCGACCTAGGGGTCGACCTGCTCCCGAAATCCAGTTTTTGAACCTGGTTCATTCTGATGTATTTGGTCACGTTTTCCGCCTAGATTCGTCCGCCTAATCCTATATAAACAGCCCTCTAGCCTCATTCTCTCTACACCATTTCATTCTGCCTATACTCTGCCTCTGTTCTAATTAAATAAAATAATGGCGCCCTTGCTCTGCTGGAATCAAAACTTGGACTGATGCACCTTCTTCCAACCTGAATAGAATTAAAAAGATAAATCAAATCTCAAATCAAAGTTTAGAGCTACAACAACAATTAAAGAAGAGTAATTCAGCCTTTCTGCATCAACACCAGTTTATTTCCTTTCTTAAACCACGAAAGGCAAGTGCAGTTATTTTCCGATATAAACTTTAATTTTGATTGTGACATGATTATAACTCTGAATTTGAGGTTATGTATGTTCTGTTCTGTTTGAATCTATCCTATTCTGTATCTCTTTCTTCTTTCTGTTCTATAGCCAGGCCACCATGAGCCTGCGCCAAATCTCATAAGAGATTAACGCACGAACGCTAAAATGCTTGGGACAAATAACGAAGATGGCATAAATAATCTGTGACTGGTTTAAGGAAAAGGACATAGGCTGTAAACTAGATTTAGATCTATGCATATTCTGTGAATTGGAAGAAGAGGAGCCATTATATGTTAACATGTGACTTGAGACATTGGACATAACGCATATTTTGAATTAAGATCTGTTATAGTTTAAAGTTCTAGATTGTTGGGCATATTGTTTATATAACAATTCATGATTTAGGATAAAAAGAGAATATGACTTAGGTGTGAAGATCTATATTAAGATTTGATAACTATTAAATGTGAATAACACCTAAGTGGGAGATTTTAGAATATATGACATGCATTGAAATCGATGGCTATATTTGGTATAATTTATATGTGAATCTTTTGTACTAGGCTAGTTTAACTAAATTTGGGACATGTGTTATATGGGAAATTATGACCATAATCTGTGCCATGTAAATTCAATGTAAACGTGGGGAATATAATCATATTGTGAATCATGACAACTATTTAGGCATGCAAACTTAGGCCAAATTTAAAATTAGGCAAGAGGTGTTTATGAAATTTTAAGGAATGATTAATTCTGTTATATTTCCTAATCTGCTAGTTATGTTATATTGCCTAATCTACTAGTTCTGTTGTATTGCCTAATCTGCTAGTTCTATTATATTGCCTAATCTGCTAGTTCTGCTATATTGCCAAATCTACTAGATCTGTTCATCGGCCAAATCTGTTATCTGCTAAGTCTGCTGAAAATGCCTAATCTATTATATGCTAAATCTGCTGAATCCGTTAAGTCGCCTAATCTGCGAAATCTGTTATCTGCTATATCTGTTGAGCTGATATATTTAGTCTGTTATTGACATAATCTGAATTGGCTATAGTTATGAATAATTGACATGTATATTAGGCGTGGGCATAAATGGTAAATTATTAATTAATTGGCCGTAAAGATAAACATGGCTGACTAGAGGTTAGAATGAGTTTGCGACGTAATCCTGCCCGGAACCACCCGGCATATCCAGTGGCTGCAAACAATAAGTTCTAATGTGAGAAGTTAGTCATAACGTGCTTGAAAACCGGAGGTTAGACTCAGTTTGTGGCGGAAACCTGCCCGGAACCAACCGGCCTAACCAGTAGCCGCAGACTGTCAGTCTAATGTAAGAGGCCAGGGCATTAATATTTAATTAATGGAAATCTAAGATAAATGGGATGTCTAAAATGTGTTGGGTGGATAGGGTTGAACCAATTGGACTAATGAAATTAATAAACCCGTTTCATGAATCTGTAGGCCCAATACAAAGTTAGATAATCTGTAAGTTTGTTAATCTTTAACCAGTTAATCTGTAAGTCTATTAATCTGTAACCGGTTAATCTGTAAGTCTGTTAATCTGTAAATCTGTTAAAACTGTATATCTGATCCGTTAGTCTGAAAACTTGTTTGATCTGTGAATTAGTTGATATGAACTCTATATGTCTAAAAACTTGTAAACAAGTTAATATGAAATCTGTTAGTCTGGGGACACAAGGTTAGAAGGGAAAATACTTGTGTCATCTGTTGTTTGGGACCCATATTAGTCAGTAACCCTTTATGGTATCAAAACTTTGACCTAACAGTAGGTAGGGTCCGGGAACGCTTACTGAACTAATTATAAGCGGTTCATTCTGATAATGGCGAGGGGTGTTGATGGTGCGTTCCAATCGGGTCATGTGAGTGCATGGATCCCGGTCTGCCTCTGAGGATGTAAGACGCCGTGACATCTGTAAATAGGTCTGTGTCATTTAAAGGTTGCCACTTTGGGGAGTGATACACCCTTTTGTGGGGCTGGCACAGAGTATTTATGTATTAGGGAGCCGATCGCTTGGGGTAGGGTTTAGGGTACACTTAGTTCTGTATGTTTCTGTTGGGTGGTAACACCTGTCTGTTTCTGCGTGGTACCGTCTGTTCGGGTGGTAAAGGCCCATTTACTAGTGTACACCTAATTCTACATTCTGTTTCCGTAGGGATTAATCTGTTTCTATTTCTGTACCTTCTGTTGGGGTGGTAAAGGCCCATTATTAGCATTCTGTTTTTGTCTGTTTCTGTTGGGGTGGTAAAAGCCCATTACTAGCATTCTCTTCTGTGGAAATTATTCTGTTCCCGTTTCTGTTTCAGTTTAGACACCTAATCCTGTTATACTAGTATTAGTGCAGAGAAGTAAAATATAAGTAAGAAGCATAACTTGGGCTATATCATTCTGTTTCTTCTGTTTAGCCTAAGTATATCAGTTACTCCTGTTGATGTTGTCTCTTATCCAGCTTTATTTTCATGTCATGATATTAGTATCTGTTCATATGCTGAAAGTCACTGGACTTGCCAGACTTTATGTCTGACCTTGCTTGTTTTCGCCCCTTTTTCTTCCGTTTCCCCCCCAGGTTTTCCAAGGAGAGAATACTTTAGCTTGATCTGGATACCTTCTGCTTGAAGTACCTGAAGTGCTTAAAGTATGGCTTGGCTCTTTATAGCGTCTGTTCTGTGGGGATTATGATTTTAAAGCTTTGTACTCTGATGATTTCCTAAATAAGACTGATATTTTTGTACTTGAATTCTGATATTGTGATTTGAAAAGATGTAACCAAACTTGCTTTGGTTTCTGTTGTAATAAAGTTATAAATTTTTCAAGTACTGTTTTGTCTGTCTTGTAAATTTCTGTTCTGTCTACTAAAATGCTCCATCAATGTTAAGGCATTCCCTTTGTGAGTGACCTTAACGGAGGTGGGGTGTTACACAAACATTCATGCCATAAATTCAGTCAAATCCTTATTAAGTACCAATTTTGATATGAAAGACCTAGGTGAGGCGAGTGTAATCCTTGGTATTAAGATTACTAGGTCAGAAAAGGGAATTTCTTTGGATCAATCTCATTACATTGAGAAGATACTGAAAAAAATATAATTACTTTGACTGTAAACCTGCATGTACACCATATGATCCAAGTGTAAAGTTATTTAAGAACACTGGTAATGGTGTAAGATAGTCTGATTATGCGAGCATCATTGGCAGCCTTCGGTATGCCACTGATTGTACTAGACCCGACATTGCCTATGTCGTCAGATTATTGTGCAAGTTTACCAATAGACCTAGTATTATAGAGCACTGGCATGCTATTGAAAGGGTCATGAGATACCTTAAACGAACTATAAACCTTGGATTACATTATGAGAAGTTTCCAGCTGTATTTGAAGGATATTCAGATGCAGACTGGAATACTTTATCTGACGATTCTAAAGCGACAAGTGGCTATATATTTAGCATCGCTGGAGGAGCTGTTTCTTGGAAATCCAAGAAACAGACTATTTTGGCTCAGTCTACTATGGAGTCTGAGATGATAGCACTAGCCACAGCTAGTGAAGAAGTAGAGTATTTGAGAAATCTGCTAGTTGAGATTCCCTTATGGGAAAAACCAATACCAGCTGTGTTGATACATTGTGATAGTACCGCGGCTATTGCAAAAGTACAGAACCGTTATTATAACGGTAAGAGACGACACATACGTCGTAAGCACAGCACGGTTAGAGAACTACTTTCCTCAGGTACCGTTAGAGTGGATTACGTACGTAGTGATGAAAATTTGGCAGATCCTTTGACGAAAGGACTGTCCAGAGAGAAAGTCCTTAATTCTTCTAAAAGAATGGGACTATTGCCCTTAGACTGTTGAGTTACGCACAATGGTAACCCGACCTAAATGACTAGAGATCCCAAGAAATAGGTTCAACGGGTAAAAACAAGTTGTGTAGTGATAGGAGTTGAACATGCTATTTAATAAACCAAGAAGCATGTATTCCTGAAGTGATTAGAGGATGAGTTGATAATAACTCTTAATGAGATCTATACTCTATTTGGAGTGGAGTACCTACCTTCAGGAGTACTCTTGATAGACTCACCTATGTGAATGTGGAAATGTGACCGTTTCAAATGGAGTTTTGGGCAAAACTTCTAGAGCGTTCACTAAACTGGGATAGACGTGCATGGCCATAAATGCACGGACTTATTTGATTGCACTATAGAAAAGATTGTGTGTGGTTTGATGTCAGGAATAGAGTTCAAGACTACGTGTCAATCTAGTAAAAACTGAATCTTATTCACTATGCAAAGGTTCAAGTCGGATGAAACCTTTGTTTATGCACAGTCTTATGTTTTTTAGAAACTGCTCGATAATATTTTAAAAAATTCAAGTGGGGGATTGTTGGAAATATTGGGTGAATTATAAAAATATTGAGATAAGTGTATGAATGGCTCCTTTATGTGAATAGTCCCATATCATGGGATTGTATGGAAGAGGCAAGTATTTATACTTGTTTCTAAGAAATCATGTTGGGGCCTTGGGCTCCCAATACATGCTTTGTTGTGAGGAGGGAGGCCATGCATCATGACCACCACACACGCGCGCACGACCGACTCGACCCGGCCCGGCTCGGTTCGGTTCGAGCTTGGGCTTGGGCTTGGGCTTGGGCTTGTGGTGTAAACACTTATATTTTTGGGCTAGAAAACATTGCATTTTTCGAACTATGATTTTAAATATGAAAATATTTCTGAGCCGACTTTTATTTGATGTGGTAAACTAGTGACTCGGTATTTTAGCAGATTTTATTACTGCATAGTATTTTCGTTCAGCCCTAATCCCCATCTATATATTATCTTCAGTTGTAGACGAAAAAAATATAACTTTTACCTCCGCCATTAAAATTATAATCCAGAATTTTTCGAGCAGTAACTTTATTTCGAAAGTGCAAATCTGCACTGATTTGTTGTGCAAAGCAAATCAATTATTAAATTCAGAGGCTGTTTTATCCTAGAGGCGGCGGCGGAAGTACGAACTGGTTTCGCACCACCGACCAGATCGCCAAATCGTCTTCAAGAAAGCGACCAAGTACGTGACTCAACCATTGTTTCCCAACATGAGAGGCAAAGAGAAATCCCAATTAGGCGATAGTGGACATGCCGGCGAACAACGCAGGGCTAACTGCCAGCCTTTGCAGCAGGATTTATTCTCCCTCAGTTACGCCATCGATGTGCTGAGAAGAGAAGGAATAACGATGGAAAGATACCAACTGGGTTTAAGTGTTACCGTTGGCGGAGGAGGTGGACAAACCAAACGCTTTGGGTTGTTGATACAGAATTTCAAGGCGACGGGCCAGAAGGGGGAAGATGGAAAAGGTGGAAGATCAGGAATGCGTAGGGATCGGTTAAGCGGGAGGGATCGGTTGGCGGAGGTCTGTGAGAGCTTGGTTTCTAACTCAGTAATTAAAATATAGTATAGATATTCATAAGTATATATAATTTACTATGAGATATACATCAATATTTTGATACAAATCAATCTTAAATTCAAACTTTTAGAAATCTGGACATATTTATTTGCTAAAGAACAATTTATATATTAAAACTTTAAAAAAAATCTATAGTTATAACAAAATTACTTTAATGAAAAATGATAATATAAAGTAATACATAAAGCTATAATTTCTTATGTTTAAACTATATTTTAAGACATAAAAATCATATATATATACATATCTTTATACCAAAATATTAAGTTAAATATATAAATCAAAATTAGTATGAAGTTCAAAATAGTATTTATTATAATGTAACTCAAAATTGTTATTATATGTGAAAAATGTATAAGTTAAACTATGTATGCTTAAACTAAAGATATATAAACTTATATTTAATAATAATATCCAATGTTTGAAAAATTTAAATTATTTTAGTCATATTAATAATTTTATTAGTTTATATATATTTTGAAACAAGATGTAAGAAAATAAGTAGACAAAAAAGTTAATAACTATAATTTGAACTTGCATTTTCTTATTTAAAGGAGGGAAGTTTGAAAGTTTAAGCTTTTGAAACTCAAAATTTGAATTTCATTTTATAAGCCTTTATGTTGACTTAAGAACATATGTATGTCGACATTCATGCATAATTTTCAAAGAACATAAGGTTTTGTGACTTTGGTTTTAAATTATCGATTTATATTTCAGGTTTAAATATTTCCTGAAATAATATTAATCATAACAAATATCCAAAATTTATTTTATATTTATTATTTTATTAATATTTTGAATTTCAAATTTCAATTTTGAATTTTAATGTTTTAAATTTCAAATTCAAAGCAAACAAAACATCCATTCAACCATAAAATTTAAAAATTAATTAAGGCGTACTCGGTTTTTAAATCCATTTCTTCGAAATTCTCTGAATTCTGAATTGATCTTCCAGAATTTGATGATGAGATCTGCTCTATTGCGACAGGCTCGTTTTTCTAGTTATGATAGTATATTTATTTGCAGAATTTGAACACCGTATGAGAAAGATATCGAAGATTTAGTAGTTCAACCAACTTGGCGCCAAAATTTTGAATTTGAATGAAAAGACACTTCAACCATTATAAATAGGCTCAATAGTCGTGTCTCTTCACATTCTCTTCTCTTCTTCTTCGTCTCGTTTTTCACTTTCAATCAAACTTTCTGGAGGCATTTCTTCGTTTCTTAACGGTTTTGGACGAAATCAGCAGCAATTCGAATTGGAATTCAAGGATTATGATCTAGTAGCAGTTTGGGGATGAATTTGGATGGTATTGGGGTGCAGCAAGTCGAAACATTAAGAGGTATGCATGAAATCCCGTAACAGTTTTTCAGTTTTGAATCGCCAACTTCAAACTTCCATATCTCACTCAATTTTGATTAGAATTTGACGATCTACCCATCAAATCGACCGCGAGAACGAGAACTAAAATTTGGAAAAGGATTGGGGACAAAATAGTCTAACCTGTGGATGCAATTTGAAGATCTTTATCGACAGTTTTGGTTTCCTTCTCTCTTTATTCACCAAAACTTCATTTGATCATTACTTGATCAATTATTGACGGATTTACATGAAACCAGCGGCATTGCAAAGCAAATGAAGAGAAGTACAGTATGAAGGTAAGTTGTAGATGGAAATCCAAAGTTGTAAGGTGATCTGGTATCCAATTCTTTACTGATTTATTATATATATATATATATCCATTTCTTCTTGATGTCTCTTCACCAACCGTCGTTACTCTTCTCCTCTTTTTAATTTCTTTTCAGAATTTGAATTTTCAATAGCCACCATTTCGGAATTTGAATTTCCAACAACCACATCAACCATCTTTTCAAAGTTTAGTTATCCAATAGCCATATAACACATCTTTTCCTATAAAACAACACAACTTTTCAAATAATTAAATAACTTTTCAAATAATTCAAATGTCTTTTCAAATATTCAAATGACTTTTCAAATAATTAAATGACTTTTCAAAATAACAATAATATCATGATGGTTTTGTAACATATTCATATATCAAAAAATTTGAAATTTTAAAATTTAAAATTTTGGATTTCAAAAATCAAATCATAGTAACTTGATTTTTCAAAACAATTGAATGCAGACTCATCTAATACTGATGCAATACATAAATTTAAACTAGTGTTCAAAATTTGCCATTTAAAATTTTTCAAAAATCTGATTATGAACTTTTTGAAAGACCTTGCTCTGATACCAATTGTTAGGGAATGCTGAATGGATCGTTAAGGCAAAACAAACACTAGAGGGGGGGAGGGGTGAATAGTGTTTGTAAGAATTTAAACAAAATCTAAAACTAAACTGAACTACGGGATGAATCAATTACCACAAACACAATCACAGACACAGATTCAATCATAAATGCAAAATAAACAGAAATAAAGATGTAGAAAAGGAAAGAACACATCAGATTTTATACTGGTTCGGATTGCTCCTATGTCCAGTCCTGCACAACGCTGGATTCCACAAAGTTTTATTACTATTTCCAATAGTCAAGTACAACCTCCTTGATTTCACGGCTCACAAGGAGGCACCGATTCCTTCTTCCTTGATTCACAGCTCATAAGGACACATCGACTCCTATTTCCCTGATTTCACGGCTACAAGGACCAACCGATTCCTCTTTTACTCAACCCAAACAACTTTTACCCAGTTCAAACAATTACAAACAACCGTATAACTCTTCTATAGCACTTGATTTAGAGAATAGAGAGTGTAGAGAGAAGAAGTTTGATCAAAATGGAATTGAATTCAGTAGAGTATAAGTGTAAAAACCATAAAACTGATTAAGAATAATGGTGTAGAGAAAGAGGATGAAGTTAGAGAAGAAGAGATGATAAAAAATTCGGTTTTAACCCCTTTTTATAGAGTATGAAAGGTTGCAACGGTTCTGAATCGTTTCAAATGGTGAAAAGACACTTCCTTTCAAAATTGGAAAAAGTGACAGTTGTATGTCGACATGATGTTTTTGGTATATCGACATACCCTTGTATATTTTTGTTTTTCAAAGCATTTTTCAAGTGTTTTGATATGAAAATAATTCTGGAAATTCTTGAGTAAAAATCTAGTGTTGTAAATTAATATTATATGATATAAAAACATATGAATACATAAATTTAAACTATATAAATATATTTATAAAATTATAAGGTTTTAAACTATATAAATATAAAGTATACGGATATAAATATAAAGTATAAAAATATGAAAAACTTAAGTTTGAAAAACAAAGAAGAATAAAAATAGAAACAAATTGAAAAAAAAATAGAGAGGATTGAGGATAGAATTGAAAATCAGAATTTGAAAATTAGAGTTAGAATTTGAACCTGGAGTGCTATTTAGAGTCTTACAAAATCTAAACTCTATAACTATATTAATCTTGAACTCTTGAAATCTTGATTACTCAAGAGTTTTGAAATTTCTCTGATCTTTGAATCTCTATCATCTTTATAACTGTACAGTCTTCAGTAATATTTCTTGTATATAATTCCTGCATATATATATATTCTATACAAAAAGTTTTAGTATGTATTTTATAATCAATGATAATTGAAATAAGGTTATTGTCTGAAACAACCCGAAAATCTGGGCCAGTTTAAAATTTTTATTTTGGCAATTTTAGCGAATTTTGAATATTTAAAATGAATTATTTTAAATATTATCGACGAGAAATTTATTTTGAATATAATTCGAACGAATATATTTATATACGCCGTCGTTAGAATATAAATAATTATATATAATTATAAAAGGAATTGAAAATGGCGCGGTAGTTCGATAATTCGATTTCAAACTTCAATTGAACATACCGGGAGCAAAACAATCCGGATTTTAGTGAAACCAAAAATAATAGGATCTATTCGATAATATCTTTCCAACGAATCCGAAAAATCAAAATTTCATAGCGGGAATCAAAAGATATGTCCAGTTGAAAATTCTGAATAGTCGCTATGGAATTCAGGCCCTTAAAAATGGACATTTTGCAAACGACCTCGGATTTCGACGAAACCACTTTTGTTGGATCCGCAGTGTCAAATTATTGCTAGATTCCAAATTTCATAATTTTTCGAATCAATATGTGAGCGTGGCAAAGGAAAACGCGTTTGACCAGTTTAAGTTGATTTTAATCGACTGGAAAATGGCCATTTTTCCAACGGTCTCAGAATTCGACGAAACAAGTTTTGTTAGGACCGTATCGTCAATACGAAGCTAGAAAATATTTTTTGGGAATTTTTAGAGTTAGTATGTGACCCCAGTAAATTGAAATACGCGTTCAAATTCAATATATAGGGTTATATGTTGATTTTAACGGAAACTGATCGAAACAATCGAATCAGCTTACGATACATATCCCATTGTGTTCGGAATGGGGGTAATTAGCTATGGACGACAGGCGGTGGGCCTCGTTTAGAGGTCGTTTGTAAAAGTCAACTTTTGGGATTAAAAAATATATATCTCCCTTATACCTTCTCTATGGCCCCCCCTTTTTTTCTCGATTCATTCATAACAGAAGAAAAAAAATTAAAAAAAAAAGAATGAAGCGGAGAGGAGCGTCGCCCCCTCTAAACCGCCGCCGCCTCCCTTTCTTCTCCCCCCTCGATCGACGAACCCCCACGAAGACCGCAGCCCACCCATCGACGCCACCGACCGAAACCCGCCTGAACCCTAGCAACTCCCGCCACCACGAGACCTCCACCGCATCCCCCAGACCCGCACCCCCTCCGGCGACTTCCCCTTTTCTCCGATGCCCCAAACTCGACTTCCCCATCTTCTGAACCTGCTGCGTCGCTTCTTGCTCCCCCTGCAGTCCTCCAGTCGAGCCACCACATTTCAGACCACTCGAGACCCTAATTATGTGAGTTTTTCCTTCCTAGTTTATTTAAATAAAAAGCACAATTTGAATTCTGATTTTTATTATATAGAAAATCAGTTTTTCTATTTTATAACATAGGAAAAAAAATCAGTTTTTCTATTTTATAGCATAGGAAAAAAATCATCAGTTTATTTTTATTATATAACAAGTGTTAAAAAGAATTGATTTTTAATTTATAAAGATTTGATTTTTAGTGTGATAAAGATCTGATTTTTAGGGGTTTAAAGTTATGATTTTTTATGGGATAAAAGATTTGATTATTACGATGTTAAAGTTTGAATTTTTAATATAGGAAAGTTTGAACCTTTAACAAAGGAAAGTTCAAATTTTGAATAGTAGAAAGATCGAATTTTTATTATATAGAAAGGTTAAAGATATAATTTTTATATTATAAAAAGAATAGAAATATGATCTTTACATTAGTAGAAGATTAAAAATTCGATTTTTATATATTGAATAGCGAAGTAAAAGTTCGATTTTTATATATTGAATAGCGAAGTAGAAATTCGATTTTTATATATTGAATAGCGAAGTAAAAATTCGATTTTTATATATTGAATAGCGAAGTAAAAATTCGATTTTTATACATTGAATAGCGAAGTAAAAATTCGATTTTTATATTTTGAATAGCGAAGTAAAAATTCGATTTTTATATATTGAATAGCGAAGTAAAAATGTGATTTTTATATATGTAGTGGCTACGGGCAGCGAAAGTGACAAAAGGCGAGAACGGCGAAGACTTCTACTTAAGAAGAGTCGTGGCGTTTGGATAGCTTTGGTGAGAATTTCTCACTCTTCAATCTCTTTTTCTAGTTATATTATAAAAATATACTAGGATGCAGACGGTGTTTAGTAGCACCCGACACCCGTCATCCACAAACCATGGATGGCTTGTTTGTATAAATTGTTGTGTTGTGAATTTGTTTTTGTTATTGATGTGAAATCGATAATAAAATGTAGATGTGTTGAAATAAATAAATTATCGTTAAAAATATAATTTTTAACTTGAATGTGAGTAAATATATATTTATAAAAAAATCGGCCGATTTGTTTATATACACTAATTTGACTGATATTGATTGGGATGATAAATTTTACACATCGCCCAACTGCACAAATAATATCTGTGTTTGTTGATTTGAAAACCCCACATGGGTATTGGGATGAAATACGACATACACTAATCCCAATAATTAGTTATATGTCGATCGATTGATTGACAGGCTGTTATAAGTGTTAGATATCTATATTTGATGCTTATAAAGTGTAGTGCACTTTGGATGATGGTTGATTATGTATCGTTGCTATTATATACATGTGTTGTATGGAATCCATATAATTAACTTTATATGGTAATTGATTGGGCCTCATTCCAATTTAGAAAACCAATTTGAATTGAATCGAATAGAAAACCAATTCGAATTGAATCGAATAGAAAACGAATTTGATTTGAATTGAAAACGAATTCGAATTGAATCGAATAGAAAACGATTTCAATTGAATAGAAAACGAATTGAATTGAATTGAATATAAAACGTATTCGAATTGAACTGAAAACGAATTGAAATGAATTCAAATTGAATTGAAATTTGAATTGAATAGAAATGAATTTTAAAACGAATTTATAAGGAAAAATTCAATTTTGATTTGAATTGGAAATAGAAGTTGAAATTGTTTTTGAAACGAATTTAAAACTATTTATATAATTCATTTTAAATAGAAATCGACGAAATATATATTATATATATTATATATATATATATAATATAATGGCCTGAATAGAACGCGCTGCGCCGCGGCAGTTCATGAATTTCGACCATTTATTTCAAACGGACATTACGGGAGATCCGACCGTCGGATTCTCCTAAAACCGGAACCGTTGGGTTCGTATCGAAAAGTGCTTTCTAACGAATATTAGAAATTTGAAATCTAACGGTTGGATTTGGAGATACGTCCAAATCAAATTTGGAAAAGGTCGCTGTAAGTGCAGTTCGATGGACGTTGATGGAAATTGACTGTACGGGTCTCGATAAAATTATTAAAAATAGTAATAATTTGTGTAAAATCATAAGAAATGATTTGTGAAGAACTGGGACGAAGAATCCCACATTTGTAAAGATAAAAATAGATTTTTATCGAAATGAACTAATTTTGAACTAAAATTAAACCCGTATATTTTTAAATAAATAAATTGGATTTGAAATGAGTTTTAAATAGAATTGATTTGTGGGTTTATCGTGAAGGGTGTTTTAAATAACACTTATTCTTTAACCCGATAATAAATAGAATGTGATTTGGGTTTGTCGTGAACGGTGTTTTAAATGACATTAGTTCTTTAACCCAGTAAAAGGAGTTTTAATGAATCTGTAATTAGATTGAAATGTGAATTGATAATCTAAATTATCAAATTTAGAAAATGAGCGAGAATGGAGTATCACCAGTTTTGCTCCAAAGCGATAGTTAAATCTTTAATTAGATTTGAACGTGGAATGGTAATAAATTTTACCGACAACACTGTGGTGTTAGATATGGAGTATTACCAGTTTTGCTTCATGGGATGAATAGGTTGGGATTGGGAAATAAAATAAATAATTACTTCGGTGTGGTTCGCTAATCTCGACTAGTTGGAAAAACCATAATTTGGTTTGAAATGACATCCAAAGGAAGATTAAAGGATAAATTTTAAAGAATTTATCTTGGATAAAATTAATGGGAACCTTTCCCTGAGGATATGAATTGGAATGAGGCGTATGTTGTGTTTGTATAACATTTGTTTTTAATATACGCGGGTTGTTCGGAAAGTCCGGGTTTATACCCATTCTGAATAACCGATTCGACGATATATCGAAGATGAAGACGGTGGTTGAAGACCGGAAGTCTTCACATCATTTGGGTGATTACTGATGATCTTGATTGGGCTGTACACCCAAGATGAGGGAATCAGTTAGTGATCGTCCAGACGTACCTGGAGATCGATGGATATGCAAGGAAAGTGCCTCCGGTTTCGTTCAGACCCATAACGAACTTGTAAATGGATTGTGTGTCCGACATTGGATTTTATTCTGTGTTGATTGATTTCTGTTAAATATATATCTGTTTGGCGGCGAAGAATTTATTCTTTTGCTTAACGCCCTTCTCTGAGACGTACGAGCTTAGAGGTTACATATCGATAGATATCAATCGCATGGCATGAATTGCCTGTGTGGCACGCTGAGATGCAATGATCAAGGCTTCTGTTGAAAAGCAAAGTCTTGTGGTTGATGATCAAAGCATGGCCTACGTGGCAGCTTTGTGTATAGCGTGAATTCGCGAGCCTCACACCTCGGTATGAGTCAAAAACGGGATACAGACTGCAGGGAGAGCACGACGTTTCTTTTTAGCTTTGGTGGTGTCAGTGACTTACCAGCCCTGACATTTATATACTTTTCACCTTTGTGGTTGTTGGAATGAGGCGCCTCGATTTTAGGTCTGTAAGGACCGGGAAACGTGTGTTCAGGCATAACTAATCCTCTAACGTAAGTGAGGACCGGCCCTGAAGCATCCAGGATTGCCCAGAGTGTGTAGTCCGGAGACATTTGCTAGAGTGTCTCGAACGCGGAGAGGAGCTTTCCCCTTGCCTCGACTCATGACGGAAATCCAATTTCCAATACGAGATGTTTCGGCTTTATTTGTAGAGCCTAGTATGGCGACATAGTAGCATGGGATGCTATGCCGTCTATGATTTATATTTATGATTGAAATTGTTTTGACACTATACACTTATTATATTATCAAATGATTTGTTTTAAACGTACCAAGCATGTTTCGCTATTATAAGGGAAAACCCTATCCTCCGGCTTGCGTTGCATTGTGTGATGGGACCTGGGTCTTATAATAGCTACATTTTTCGAAAAAGCATTGCGCTGTTTATTCTATGCACTGGTATTCTTGGGAGGAAACCCGTTCCGTGTTATACGGCGTGGTCCCTTGAATTTCTCTCTTTTAAAGTAAAGTTTTAAATAACTATTTTAGTTCTCACACCAGTCACATGACTGACTTGGAGTTTATTGTTTTAACCTAAACTCTGGGTGCCCCTATTTTCGACACGGGCAGCTAGTAGTTTTGGTTTTGCAGATTTATATTCATAGGATCCTGGTTTACAGCTGGAATGATATCCGGAAAGCTCTGTATTTGTATATCACCTTCAGTTGTGCTTTGTATTATTTTTCTGCTGCTATGTAATTTATTGTAATCTCTGATATTTATCGAATGTAATTTATTCATTTATACTCTGTATATTCTTGTATCTGATGGAATTGTTGTAATAGCAATGAAATGTTCTTCCGTCTGCGTTTTGATTTGTCTTGTCCTCACTGTAATTCGTTCTTTCTCATCTCTTCGGAGACCAGGGAAGTTCGGGTCGCTTCATTGTCATTGAAACTCCATTTTCCAACAATCTCTAGTGATTTGCATTCCAAGAATCTTATTTGTTGGACCTAAGTCTTTTATGGCAAACTCCTTTGACAGTTGCTGCTTCAACCTTCTGATATAATCCATATTTAATCCTGCTACTAACATGTCATTAACATTGTAACGACCCATATTTTTACGGTATACTAATTAATTTATTTAATTATTTAAATAGTGATTCAAAGAATTAAATGGTTGTTTAGTTAAATAATACTGAATATTTAATTAAATTATATAATAGAATAATATATTATAATTTCAAAATAACCAGAACTAGCTGAAATGGCAATATTGTGTAAATTGGATCATTTAAAATATATAATTTAGTTTAGAATTGAATTAGAATAACGAATATATTATTTGAATGATAGTTGAATGTATAATTATATTATAATTATAATCGAGCTCGAAATGGCGCGGCCGTTCGGAATTTGGCGATTTGAACTTTAACTGAATATACAAAATTCGTTTTAAGCCGGATTTCTGTGGAACAAGAAACGTTCGGAGCTGGTGAAGTATATATTTCTAATGGAAGAGAAAAATTGGGATTTCATCATGTAGATTTTGAGTTATGTCCAAATCAAATTTTAAAATAGTCGCCATGGAATTCCTTTATAATTTATAACGATTTATTTATATTATAAATGAATTTTCAATATAAATTGAATACTGATTTAATCTGGATTTGAAATGTCAAGTTATAAATTCAGATAGGAATATTTTGGAGCTGTATGATATTATATATGAATATATATGATAATATTAATTTATTAATATTAATTTTTTTTAAATATATTAATATTTAAATGGGTTTATTTAGAGCTTTGAAAATAGCCATTTTTGCAAATGACCTCCGTTTTCGATGAAACTAATTTTGTTGGATCCAGAATATTAAATTATTGTTAGATTTCAATTTCCGTGATTTTTGGAGTCAGTATGTGGTCGTACGGATTTTTAATGTGAAAAACAGTCGATATTTTGACCTTTAAAAATATGTTGTGTGAGCAAACGGAGTCGAAACAAGTTTCGTTGGGTCCGTAATATCAAAATCTAGTTGCATGTCAATTTCCATGATTTTGGGTACTGTATGTGATCATAGGAATTTTTAGAAGGGGAATAAATGAGAAATTGACTAAAATAAAATATAATAATCAAATTTAAAAATATATATCCTACCTATATATACCCTAACATCACCCAACCCTAAAACATTTCATTCCCTGGTCAGAAACAGTGCCGCTATCCTCCATTTCTTTTTATTGTGAAAACCCAAGTTTGAGAAATCAAAATGTATTCAAATCAAATTCCTAAAATCAAACTACTTATATATCTTGACTCACTAAGGGATGCTCTTCATGCTAGTATCGGTTTCAAGGAGTTCGGTGATGATTCTTCACGCTGGAAAACGTACAGTGTATGTGCATTTGGCTAGGGTTGGATTTTTCATTCAATTTAGGAAACAATGCTCATTTCTAGTATCGTATTTGAGTTTGTGATGAAGTTTAGCAGCTTGTGTGAGATTTTTGTGGAATTTGGTGCAAATTCCTATCAATGGTTGCACTGTAGCCATGCGATATGGGCTGCAAACAGGATTTTTGTGGGTGCATCGAGTTGGAGATGATGGGGTTGGGAAGGAAGAGGAAGCAAAGAGATGAAGAATGGTGGTGGTTGCAAGTTGATCGGTGGAGAAACGAGGAAGATTTGGATCGGTGAAGTTGGTGAAATGGAGGAGGACACGTTGGAGCTTGTTGCGTTGGTATTGGGGAAGATGAAGATGCGTGTTTGGGTTTTAAATTCGGGTGTTGAGTTGAGAATAGAAGGGGCAAAGCCCATTTCAATTTAATCCATGTTTTAATTCAATTTAAATATACATGAACTTCAAATGATCATAACTTTGTCATATGAAAATGAAATTCAGCGAAACTGGTCGCGTTGGGATCGTATGGATGAGGGCTACAAAATGGAACTGGTTTGGAGTGTTTGGAGCTCATCTCAATTAATGGTAAAATAAAATGGCTGAAGCAGTCCGACGATCGAATATCGTTATTTAACGATAATCGCCCAAAGTGAGTAAAACTCACTAACTCTATTTAAATTATATTTTTATAAATATAATCTAAAACTGATAAATGATGATTGATCTCTGTGTGATGGTTGTTGATTGAATTATTGATTGTTGGTTGAAATTACAAATAACGATACATACACATATCGTTAACAAACGTTGATTCTGTTTATCAGAATATAATATATTGAACTGAAATTGATATGAATTATACTGTGTAACATCTGTGGATGTAGGAAAACAGGTCAGAGGGATCCAACTGGATTCCTCAACATTTATTTTACTATTTTTCATATATATTATGATATATGATGCGATATACAATCCGTTGTTGATTGTGTGTGTTTGGATGATATTGAACAATGATATATGGTATGTTAAATACCATAAGGAATACTGGAATATAAAAAGAGAATTTTTAAAGTGTATATTGAAAATAAAATATTTGTAAAAAAAATAAACAGAATTATAAAAATAATATTTATTTAGAAAATAAATAGAATTATAAAAGGAATATTTATTTAGAAAATAAATAGAATTATAAAAGGAATATTTATTTAGAAAATAAATAGAATTATAAAAGGAATATTTATTTAGAAAATAAATAGAATTATAAAAGGAATATTTATTTAGAAAATAAATAGAAATATTTATTTAGAAAATAAATAGAAATATTTATTTAGAAAATAAATAGAATTATAAAAGGAATATTTATTTAGAAAATAAATAGAATTATAAAAGGAATATTTATTTAGAAAATAAAATAGAATTTTATAAAAGGAAATATGTGGAAAATAAATATTAAATGGAAATATGTTTTTAACAGATAAATGGAAAAGATTAATTTAAAGTAGATTTTAAATAGAATATGTTTTAACAGATAAAGGGAGAAGATTAATTTATAAATAATGTTTTATAAATTATATAAAATATTTATCACTTGATAAATGGAATACGTAAGTACGAACTTATATAGAGAAGCAGAAATCGGTTTTAACACCGATATTTTAAATGGAATATGAACTCAACATTTATAATGGGAATTATAAATGAGATTTACGTGTTACAAATAATAAGGAGATTTCGTATGAATAATTCTATAAATAGGAGTACGGAAATGGGATACTAGTTTAAATATGAAATCAAACTAAATGAATGATATTAAAGAAATATTATTCACATTCGATGTGAATAATGGTTTTAAGCAAAGATTTTGCAAATAAAAACATTTGTAAAGGAAATTGGGTTTTTGAAACAGGAATTCAAACAGAAATGAAATTCCGAATGATTAGAAATAATTAACTTGTTTAATAATAAAAACAAGTAGTCGGATTTATAAACAAAGTTTATAAATAAAAATATAATTATTAGTGGATAATTGAGATTGCAAATTCAACTGTGAATATAAAATGAAAAATTGGAAGTTGTTTTAAAAAGAAGATGATGAAATCCATTTCTGTAACACCCTGTAAATTTATAACATTAAAATTCACAAATTAAAGTATACTTAATTTTTAGAAAAGAATTAAGTGAAATGGGTTGCGCAGAGAAATATATATATTGATATATATATATAAATTAAAAATTAAATAAATAAATATGCGAAAAAGTTCAAAACATCGAATTGGGAGGGGGAATAACCGAACCGGCCCATTTTTGAGGTCGACCCGAGCCCTGCTGGGTCGACTAGGGGTTAATCCAGGGTGTTTGGCTGTCAACCCGTGGGCCGATTCGCTCAAATGCAGATTTTGCATTTGATTGGTTCTCATGGTTCAGGGTTAATCTAATGGTCCTAAATAACTTCCTACACCTATAAATACATCCTAAAGCTAACCCTAAACCTAATTAAAATAGAATAGTTACCGTCATACCATCGCCATGGAAATCAATGGAGCCATCGCCATGGAAATCAATGGAGTCGCCGCCAACTAAGAAAGAAGAAAAGCAAATTCAATTCTAATTCTCTCAACCCTAAAGCAAAGCAAAACACTCTCTTTTCTTCTCTAAATTGTGAGTATGATGATCTTAACAAGATTATTATCATTTTAATTAGGTTGAGTTATGAATGGATTATGAGTAGATGATGTGAATTATCATATATGTTGTTGTAAACCCCTTTTGCTATCATGTATATTGTAAATCCAATGTTATGTGATGATGATATCTTATATGTTGTAAATCATGCTATGATGATGTTATGTATGTTGAACGTTTCTACGCTAAGTTGTGATGAATCATACATGTTAAAAAGGCCATGATGTTACCATCTATGCTAGTTAGTTCATATTAATTAAATCATCATGTTTGGGTTATGTTGATCTATATGACAAGTCACATATGCAAGTTAGATGGATTAGAAAATTTATGAACATATGCCAAGACATCTATTATGACATCTAGAATTATGCTATGACATATGTGATATCCTATGCTAGTTCACACCATCATTATGTTGCCTAAAAACCCCATATGCAAGTTTATGTATAGATTTGGGCTATGATCATATCATGTAAATTGAGACATTTAACAACCTGACACCTTTTGATCCTTAACATGTGTAGTTTATGCAAGTTTCACTTCTATTATGATTAGATTTATTTTAATTGTCTATATGTTGTGATAATTTATCTTAGTGCTAGGTGTTAGACTATACAAGTCTAGCCTATATTATGCGCTGAATTAGCGAACGTATAAACGTGGGGTAGGGGTAATATTAAGGATTTAATATTAAAAAGTTGGGGTGCAATTGATATGATTTTGCATGCCATAAGTGGATGGCCATAATTGAGTCAATTATGGACATCATTAAAAGTTGACTTAATTAATATTTTGAATAGGGAATTATTAAAACTGGGGTAAAAGATTTTAAGTGTTAATCAATGCTTAGGACACGAGGTTGGACTCGTTTGTGACGTAAACCTGCCCGGACCCGCCCGGCAAATCCAGTGGTCACAAATGTCAGCCCAATGTGAGAGGTCCTAGGCCTAAACTAAAGCATAACGGTTGTAAAGACACGAGGTTAGACTCTTTTATGGTGTAAGACTGCCCAGACCCGCCCGGCAAATCCAGCTGCCATAAATGCCAGTCTAATGTGATAGGTCTTTATGAGGTTATAGCCTGAATGAATTAAGAAATACTTAACCAGATAAACATGTAAGGTGGGACATGGGGGTTAAGTAGGTGCCTTGGATGGCATAAGGAATCTAGGGGGTGCCCTTAGTGGCATGTGAAATACGATTAGTAAGACTTAACCAAACACACATGTAAATAAACATGACTAAGAGGGTTAAGTGGGATATACTAGTGACAAGCTTAGGTGGGTAGCTTGTGGGGGCCCATTTCAACCAGTATCCCAAACGTATCTTTGTGGGCTCGACCCAAGTCGAGGACGGGACACGCATGCTGGGTTTGACTGTAAGAGGCCAAAACGGGGAGCGGTGGCAACGCAAGTCCAACGGGTTTCATATGCGTGTGTGGACCCGGGCTGGTAGATAAGATGTTGTTGCATCGTGTAGGTATAAGCCGTGCATTCTCAAGTTGTATCGGGTTGCCACTTTAGGGGAGTGATACAACCCACTATGGGGCCAGCACGGGTATCTACGAGTAGGGAGCCGATCGAAAGTGGGTAGTGGGGTACACCTAGTGGAGATAGGGGCAGACAACACCTATGTAGTCAGCTAGGGGTACGTAAGGCTATTTATAAAGTTTCTGTGTGAAGCAAGTGGGATCAAACAATAGGGTGACTGGTGTGGTGCAGTGTAGTGATGTGCGGTGCAGTGTAGTAATTATTCGTTAGTAATTAGGTGTGCCTTTACCGTTATCTTTAACGTTATCTTAAACGCTATCTTTATCTTCCTAAGAGTTCATAGACATTTACTTGTCTTCCAGATTATGCCTTAGTCTAGTTATTTTGATAATAGTATTGTTAGAATTATCATACTCGCCAGACATTATGTCTGACCCCCTCTATTTCTATCCTTTTCCCCCTCCAGGTCCTCAGGTTGGGCCCAGCTCTAGTGGAGTTTGATTGAATTGCTTCATCTCTCTTTGGAAAGCTTGGACCGTTGAAGTAAAGTCCATCTTGTTATCTTTTTAATGGCTATTTATGTAATGGGATTATGTATTTTATTTTTATGAAGATGGATATTGTACTTGGTTATGATCTATGGTTTTATGATGTAACAAACATGTTTAATTTCCGGTGCAATAAAATGAAGTTTTAGATTTCCAAGTACTATTTACTATCTGTCTTGTTGTAATTTTTCTGTTCTATATTCACTTATAACCTCTATGGAAGTTAATGCATTCCCTTCGTGAGTGACATTAATGGACGTGGGGTGTTACACGTGGTATCAGAGCTTAAGGTTACCAGAACAGATAAAAATACTTTAGGAAAATAGTTATTTTTGGAAGAAGTGCTTTCAAAAACTTATTTTAATGAGAAATTTAAAGAGAAAAGTTTTTAAGAAAAACATAATCCCCAATAGCCACATATCTTTATCTTTCGAATTCTCCATTTTGAATCTTTCCTTTTTCATTTCAGCATGGCTGAAGATCTTAATCTACCCGACGGTGTAACGATACCAGGATGGTATAGGAGGTTATTAGAGGCTAGGGCCGCTGCAGGTCCATCCAATGTTCCTCTACCACCAGTTGCACCCGTTCCTCCTCCTCCTCCTCATGTAGATACTTTTGCAAAGACGTGCAAGGAATTCAAGGCTATGGGTGGAAAACCATTTCAAGGGTCAGAAACGTTTGTGGAAGCTAGAGATTGGCTTAAGGAGGTGGAAGAATTGCTAGAAATCTTTGAAGTAGAAGAAGGGAGGAGAGTTCGATTAGTAGCTTGGTTGATGAAGGGAGAGGCCTCGTTTTGGTGGGAGGTCACTAATGGGGAGCGTCCTGTTGACTCTTGGGCGGATTTCAGACGTAGGTTCGAGGCGAAGTTTCTCTCAAGGGCGGAAGAAAATCTATATATGGAAAGGTTCTTGACATTGAAGCAAGGAAGCTCATCAGTGAAAGAATATGTCAATAAATTTAATCAGTTATCAAGGTTTGGCTTGGACTTAGTAAACACGCCGGAGAAGAAGGCTCTGAGGTTCGTGAATGGCTTGAATGAACCGTTGCAAGGGTTGGCCATGACCTATATCTCGATGGGGGCCACCTTTGAGAAGTTAGTAGAAATGGCGCTCATGCATGAGGAGAAAAGCGCTAAAGCTGATAAGGCACCCGAGAAGAAGGGGGATCAGAAGAAACCACAACAGCAAAACAAGAAGGGTGGAAAAGACAATAATGGGAAGGGAAAGAAGAAGTGCTTTAACTGTGGGACACCAGGCCATCTCAGCAAGGATTGCCGAAAGAAAAAGAAGACAGGCTGTTTTCATTGTGGCGATGCGGGACATTTAGTGAAGGACTGCCCAAAGAAGGGGCAGAGGGCAGGAGCTACCTCGGGAGGACAGGTGCAGGCTCTTACGGCACCAGGGCAGGCAAGGGGACAAGTTCAGGCTCTCACGGTCCCACCGCTACAAGAACGAGGTAGAACCATTTATGTTGAAAGCTTAGTTTTTCTGTTTGATCATCCTGTCCGTACCTTATTCGATTCGGGCGCATCACATTCATTTATCTCTACATCATTAGTTGAATCACTGCACTTAAACACCAGTTTAGTAGAGGATCCCTTAGTTGTTTCGAATCCAATAGGGGGCTCAACTTATTTGTCCATGATGTGTTTGGATTTGAAAATTTCCATACTTAGCGTTGAATTTAGATGTGATGCTTATGTGTTGGGCTTCACGGGCTGTGGGCTAATTTTAGGAATGGATTGGTTATCCAGAAATGGGGCCGTTCTTGATTGTGAAAGGAGAGTAGTTAGGCTCGTGACTCGCCTTGGCAACACTCTCAAAATCTTTTGTAATCCCATAAATTCGGTTATGCTAAGTTATCTAGAATCGCTTGACGCGTCTGAGGAAAATCTATGATCTGTTAGAGTGGTCCGAGAATATTCGGATGTGTTTGAGGAGGTGAAGGGCTTGCCTCCGAAGCGGGAGATAGATTTTCGAATATATCTTGTGGATAATGCGAAACCAGTATCTTTTCCAGTACGCCACATGGCTCCACGTGAAAGGAGGGAACTCGGTAAGCAAGTGAAGGAGTTGCTTGAGAAGCGGTTCATAAGACGAAGTATATCAGAGTGGGGTGCTCCAGTAGTATTTGCCACGAAGGCGGATGGGTCCCTTAGACTTTGTGTAGACTATAGAGAACTTAATAAGCTTACTAAGAAGAACAGACACCCATTGCCGAGGATTGACGATCTCTTCGATCAATTAGTTGGCGCCTCAGTGTTTTCGCAGTTGGACTTAGCCACTGGTTTCCATCAGTTGAGAGTGGCTGAGGATAGCATTGACAAGACTGCCTTTAGGACTCCGGACGGTTTCTATGAATGGCTAGTAATGCCCTTCGGTTTGACAAACGCCCCAGCATACTTTGTTGATTTGATGAGTAGGGTGTTTAGGGAGTACCTTAACAAATTCGTGGTAGTCCTTGTAGATGACATCTTGATCTTTTCTAAGGATGAAGAAGAGCATGCCCTACGTCTTAGGGAAGTGTTGGAGACCCTACGAGCGCATAGCCTTAAGGCTAAATTTTCTAAGTGTCACTTCTGGAGGAAGGAAGTACGGTTCTTGGGGCACGTGGTTTCGAAAGAAGGAATAGCTGTAGATACCGCGAAGGTGGTGGCCATCCAAGATTGGAAGGTTCCCAAAAATGCTACCGAAGTGAGAAGTTTCTTGGGGTTTGCTGGCTACTATAGGAAGTTTATCAAAGACTTCGCAAAGATATCAGCTCCATTGACACGCTTGACGAAGAAGAACCTAGTTTTCACATGGGACGTAGATTGTGATGATGTGTTCCAACGTTTGAAGAGAGCTTTGACTTCAACCCCAGTCTTAGTATTGCCAAACGGGAGTAAGCCGTTTACCGTTTATACTGATGCTTGTGGGACAGGACTAGGCGCAGTCTTAATGCAAGAGGGTAGGGTAATAGCCTATGGTGGAAGGCAGTTGAGAGCGCATGAGAAAAATTATCCAACACATGACCTAGAATTGGCCGCTATTGTTTTCGCGCTTAAGTCTTGGCGTCATTATCTTCTTGGCGAGAAATTCGAATTACTCACTGACCACAAGTCTTTAAAATACTTATTCTCTCAAAAGGACTTGAACTTAAGGTAGAAAAGGTGGATGGAGTTCTTAGCGTCCTACGAATTCGAAATAGCCTATACCCCTGGCAAGGGTAATGTGGTGGCAGACACCTGAAGTAGAAAAAGATTATCCTTAAGTCCTTTGTTTGTTGAGCGACGAAGTTTAGAATTCATTTCGATGTTTGACTTTAGACCTTCCGTTGACTTCGTACCCGGTTTGCTAGCATCCTTGGAAGTCAGACCTACGCTTTTGGGACGGATTGGCGAGGCACAGCGAGACGACCCGCAGTTGGTTGAGTTAGTTGAAAAGCTCAGAGGAGGGGAGTCATCAAGCTATCTCCGTAGGTATACCCTAGATGATAAGGGTTGGTTACATAGGGACGGTAGACTTTGTGTACCAAAAGACGATGACCTAAGGAAGACTATTCTTGACGAAGCACATCATTCGAAGATGACCATTCATCCCGGCGGGGACAAGATGTACAAAGACATGAAGAGAGTTTACTTTTGGGCTGGCATGAAGAAAGATGTGGTCGAGTATGTCGCTAGATGCTTGGTGTGCCAACAAGTAAAAGCGGAGCAAAAGAAACCCGGTGGGTTGCTTCACCCATTGGAGATTCCACTATGGAAATGGGAAAGCATCTCGATGGATTTTGTGGATGGATTACCACGATCAAGGAGGGGTAATACGGGGATTTGGGTTATAGTAGATAGACTTACTAAGAGCACCCATTTTATTCCCGTGAAGAGTAAGAGGACTGCTCCATGGTTAGCCTCCGTATACGTTCGAGAAATAGTTCGTTTGCACGGTGTTCCTTCTAGCATAGTGAGCGACCGCGATCCTATTTTCACTAGCGAATTTTGGAGAAGCTTACAAGAGGCGGTAGGGACTCAGTTATGTTTGAGCACCGCATATCATCCTCAGACGGACGGCCAGACCGAGAGGGTGAATCACATTCTAGAGGATCTATTGAGGCTATGTATCGTAGACTTTGGGGGTACATGGGAAGAGCATCTTCCCTTGGTTGAGTTCGCATATAATAATAGCTTTCAGTCCAGCATTGGTATGGCACCATTCGAAGCTCTATATGGACGACCTTGTCGTTCACCTACATGTTTGTGGGAATCTACGGATATGATCTTACTTGGGCCCGATATGATAAGGCAGACTTCGGAGAAGAACGACTTGATTCGAAGGAGGATGAAAGCAGCGCAAGATAGGCAGAAATCTTATGCGGATAAGAGGAGGACAGATCTCGAGTTTGAAGTTGGGGACATGGTCTTTGTCAAAGTGTCTCCATTACGAAACGTTGTTTGCTTTGGGTCCGTTGGGAAATTAGCACCAAGGTTTGTAGGGTTGTTTCCTATTAAGGAAAGGATTGGACGGATGGCGTATAAAGTGGAGTTGCCCGAGAGACTTAGTGGTGTACATAACGTATTCCATGTGTCACATTTGAGGAAGTGCTTGCACGAGACCGCGGAAGTGGTAGAGCCGAGCTTTCTTAGAGAGGTGGAGATAGAGCGTGATGCGACAATTCGACGATCTCCTACGCGCATTCTTGGGTCGGAGATCAAGAGGTTGAGGAATCGAGAGGTCAGACTAGTCAAAGTGCAATGGGGAGATGATGAGAGCAACGCTACTTGGGAGACGGAAGAGAAGTTGCGTTCACGATACCCTTTTCTTTTTGAGGGTATGTCCTTTAATTTCTCCTTTATCACTTAGCTTATACTTATCTTATCTTTAGTATATCCTCTCGCTAGTATCTTTGACCTTATCTTTGACCTTTAGTTAGGATAATCCTATGGTTGAAACATGTTTTTGAGACATGTTATGTATGGTGGATGCAAAGTGGATGCAAGTGTTTGCTAGTGGTTGCTCGTGGATGCATATACACACACTATTAGGCACCAGATCGGCTCAGTCACTTCATATTGCATATTGCATATATATGGATGTATTTAGTAAAATGGATGTATAATGGTTGTATTATCATATAGTTGCTGCATTCGGGTGGATGGTTATGCACGCATATAGAATTAATATGTATCATTAGGAATCTTTTGCATACATATTGGACGCATGGCACTATCATGAATTGCACTAAGGAGGTCGACTGAATCAGTAGACCGCCTAATTTTGCATTAGATATGGACATATACACACACTGTGCATATAAACATTAAAGCATTAGAAGTCTTTTAAGGACAATGGATGCTGGTGTTTGATGATTGAGTAGATGGACGATTAGATGGTAGGATATACATTCTTCTTGACTTGGAGATTTCGGGGACGAAATCCTTTAAGGAGGGGAGAATGTAACACCCCGTAATTTTATAACATTAAAATTCACAAATTAAAGTATACTTAATTTTTAGAAAAGAATTAAGTGAAATGGGTTGCGCAGAGAAATATATATATTGATATATATATATATATAAATTAAAAATTAAATAAATAAATATGCGAAAAAGTTCAAAACAACGAATTGGGAGGGGGAATAACCGAACCGGCCCATTTTTGAGGTCGACCCAAGCCTCGCTGGGTCGACTAGGGGTTAATCCAGGGTGTTTGGCTGTCAACCCGTGGGCCGATTCGCTCAAATGCAGATTTTGCATTTGATTGGTTCTCATGGTTCAGGGTTAATCTAATGGTCCTAAATAACTTTCTACACCTATAAATACATCCTAATGCTAACCCTAAACCTAATTAAAATAAAATAGTTACCGTCATACCATTGCCATGGAAATCAATGGAGCCGCCGCCAACTAAGAAAGAAGAAAAGCAAATTCAATTCTAATTCTCTCAACCCTAAAGCAAAGCAAAACTCTCTCTTTTCTTCTCTAAATTGTGAGTATGATGATCTTAACAAGATTATTATCATTTTAATTAGGTTGAGTTATGAATGGATTATGAGTAGATGATGTGATATATGTTGTTGTAAACCCCTTTTTCTATCATGTATATTGTAAATCCAATGTTATGTGATGATGATATCTTATATGTTGTAAATCATGCTATGATGATGTTATGTAAGTTGAACGTTTCTATGCTAAGTTGTGATGAATCATACATGTTAAAAAGGCCATGATGTTACCATCTATGCTAGTTAGTTCATATTAATTAAATCATCATGTTTGGGTTATGTTGATCTATATGACAAGTCACATATGCAAGTTAGATTGATTAGAAAAGTTATGAACATATGCCAAGACATCTATTATGACATCTAGAATTATGCTATGACATATGTGATATCCTATGCTAGTTCACACCATCATTATGTTGCCTAAAAACCCCATATGCAAGTTTATGTATAGATTTGGGCTATGATCATATCATGTAAATTGAGACATTTAACAAGTTGACACCTTTTGATCCTTAACATGTGTAGTTTATGCAAGTTTCACCCCTATTATGGTTAGATTTATTTTAATTGTCTATATATTGGGATAATTTATCTTTGTGCTAGGTGTTAGACTATACAAGTCTAGCCTATATTATGCGTTGAATTATCGAACGTATAAACGTGGGGTAGGGGTAATATTAAGGATTTAATATTAAAAAGTTGGGGTGCAATTGATATGATTTTGCATGCCATAAGTGGATGGCCATAATTGAGTCAATTATGGACATCATTAAAAGTTGACTTAATTAATAATTTGAATAGGGAATTATTAAAATTGGGGTAAAAGATTTTAAGTGTTAATCAATGCTTAGGACACGAGGTTGTACTCGTTTGTGACGTAAACCTGCCCGGACCCGCCCGACAAATCCAGTGGTCACAAATGTCAGCCTAATGTGAGAGCTCCTAGGCCTAAACTAAAGCATAACGGTTGTAAAGACACGAGGTTAGACTCTTTTATGGTGTAAGACTGCCCGGACCCGCCCGGCAAATCCAGCTGCCATAAATGTCAGTCTAATGTGAGAGGTCTTTATGAGGTTATGGCCTGAATGAATTAAGAAATACTTAACTAGATAAACATGTAAGGTGGGAAATGGGGGTTAAGTAGGTGCCTTGGGCGGCATGAGGAATCTAGGGGGTTCCCTTAGTAGCTTGTGAAATACGATTAGTAAGACTTAACCAAACACACATGTAAATAAACATGACTAAGAGGGTTAAGTGGGATATACTAGTGACAAGCTTAGTTGGGTAGCTTGTGGGGCCCATTTCGACCAGTATCCCAAACGTATCTTTGTGGGCTCGACCCAAATCGAGGACGGGACACGCATGCTGGGTTTGACTGTAAGAGGCCAAAACGGGGAGCGGTGGCAACGCAAGTCCAACGGGTTTCATATGCGTGTGTGGACCCGGGCTGGTAGATAAGACGTTGTTTCATCGTGTAGGTATAAGCCGTGCATTCTCAAGTTGTATCGGGTTGCCACTTTAGGGGAGTGATACACCCAACAGTGGGGCTAGCACGGGTATCTACGAGTAGGGAGCCAATCGAAAGTGGGTAGTGGGGTACACCTTGTGGAGATAGGGGCAGACAACACCTATGTAGTCAGCTAGGGGTACATAAGGCTATTTATAAAGTTTCTGTGTGAAGCAAGTGGGTTCAAACAATAGGGTGACTGGTGTGGTGCAGTGTAGTGATGTGCGGTGCAGTGTAGTAATTATTCGTTAGTAATTAGGTGTGCCTTTACCGTTATCTTTAACGTTATCTTAAACGCTATCTTTATCTTCCTAAGAGTTCATAGACATTTACTTGTCTTCCAGCTTATGCCTTAGTCTAGTTATTTTGATAATAGTATTGTTAGAATTATCATACTCGCCAGACTTTATGTCTGACCCCCTCTATTTCTATCCTTTTCCCCCTCCAGGTCCTCAGGTTGGGCCCAGCTCTAGTGGAGTTTGATTGAATTGCTTCATCTCTCTTTGGAAAGCTTGGACCGTTGAAGTAAAGTCCAGCTTGTTATCTTTTTAATGGCTATTTATGTAATGGGATTATGTATTTTGTTTTTATGAAGATGGATATTGTACTTGGTTATGATCTATGGTTTTATGATGTAACAAACATGTTTAATTTCCGCTGCAATAAAATGAAGTTTTAGATTTCAAAGTACTATTTACTATCTGTCTTGTTGTAATTTTTCTGTTCTATATTCACTTATAACCTCCATGGAAGTCAATGCATTCCCTTCGTGAGTGACATTAATGGACGTGGGGTGTTATAATTTCGATGTTCGAAATGTAGAAAGAATTTAAAATAAAATCCGTAAAGATGTGTAATTAGCATTTGACTAGAAACTAATGGTTATAATCGAATATAAGTTATTCGACGAGAGTTAATTGAATATAAGTTATTAGACGAGAGTTAAGCGAATATAAGTTATTCGATGAGAGTTAATCGAATATAAGTTATTCGACGAGAGTTAATCAAATATAGGTTATTCGACGAGAGTTAATCGAATACAAGTTATTCGACGAGAGTTAATCGAATATAAGTTATTCAATGAGAGTTAATCGAATATAAGTTATTTGACGAGAGTTAATCGAATATAAGTTATTCGATGAGAGTTAATCGAATATAAGTTATTCAACTAGAGTTAACCGAATAGAGATTACTCGAAAGAAAGTTATACGTCGAATCCGATTATATCGAATTCGGGAAAGTACTATTTACTTTCTGGTTTTTAAATCAAGATTTATTTATTAAATAAATAAATTATTATTATTTAACTTAAGAAATAAAAGTCATAGTTTAAAAGTTAGATATTTCGTACGTAGGGTTTATAATGTTATCGTTATAACCAATATTTTTCAAAGAAGGAAATTCGTAATGTAAATCCGAGAAATGGGCGTAAGCAATAAATGTTAAGATTTGAGTTGTGAACTTTATATGTTGCAAGGTTAAGGACGTTGTTCAGTTAAGGCCTAAGAGGTAATTATACCCCAACTTGATTGACTTCGAAATTAACTAAGGGATAATTGAAGTTCGATAACGAAGATTGGTTAAAAATACAGTGAAGTAATAAGCGATTAATGGTTAGAGCAGTCGTAACGATGTTTATATAACATTCGTTTGAAATACATATAAATGAGCTTTGGAAACGTTTTCCAAATATAATCAGAGATATTTTCTAAGCATAGAAAATGAAATGTTTGATGATAAAGAATACTGAAATGACAGTGATACGTGAAAAAGAGATGGAAATGTTTTCCAATGATTAATAACGTTTATTTTCTAAATTTAGAAAATAAGGAATGTTGAATATAGGGAAATAAGAAATGAAAATGAATAAATTAATGAACTAAATGAATAAATGTTAAATGATGATTGATCGATAAAATTTCCATCTGGAAATAATATCGTTGTTCGCACATGTGTTTTCCTTAAATAGTTAAATAACCGACCATCGAAGTTTTTGACCATTTTTACGTCATCAATACGGAGAGACCGGGATCAGATTCATTATCTGAAAACCACTCTGTATGGGCATTAGCGTTGCGAATCAATTATGATGAAGATAATTGAAGACGAAGTTATGCAAGGGCTATCCTGTTTACAGAATAGTGCCATCGGTTTGTCCAGTCCTAGGTCAAATTTTATATGGAAGAATGCATGACAGAGTATATATAAAGGATTGCGTAAGTTGATCACTTCAAACATAGTTACGTTTGGTGGCGGAGGAATTCATTTCTCTTAGCTGTATACCAGTAGTATGTTTGGCGAAATCAATTTGTGATTTGGCGGATATGACAATGTGACATTGAAAGTGATTGAAGACCAAAAAATACATTATAACCTCTAGCCTCACAACCGGGAAATGGTATAAAATCGAGTAGGTCGCATGGCTAATTGGGTCATACCCAAGCAGAGTGTATTGTCACCTGATCTAGAAAAAATATTCCTTTTGCTTCTTAAATCTATCGATGCTGTCCCTTTCGAGAAACGGTTGCTGATCCTAACCGTTGGTGATAATACATTCGGTACTGTCAAGCTAAGTGAGGGACCGGTCATGTTTAGCCTAGGTTGCAAGATGTTCTTGTTGAACCCGGTGTATTTCTCTCTAGAGGTACACTGTCGGAAGGTGGTCCCATACCTTGTCAGTTGGAATCCATTATCCAATAAGAGCCCATAGTTTTGATTGTATACTATATATGTAGAGCGTGAGATGCAAGCGTTCTGCTAGATTGATATTACTGGTATTTAGACACCATTATAATATCATACAAATATCGATTTCAAAGAATGCTTTGGGTTATCATAAGGTAAAAACGATCTGTTTATGTGTGGATCGGTCTTACGATTATCCTTTCTTTTAAAAGCATTTTTAAAAGTTAAACCAAGTGGTTGGAGTTTACTCACGCCAGTCCCATGACTGACCATACATTATTTTGTTTTGTTTTACCCTAAACTCTTGGGTGCCCAAATTTGTACGGGTAGTCAAGTAGTTCAGGTATTTTTAGATATCATTGGAGGAGCTTGGAGTAGGAGGCTTCAACATTATCTAGTATTGTTATTTCTGCTGTGTTGTAAGTGTTATACTCTGATAATGTTATTGTATGTATGTATACTGTTTTATTTCAAAGTTATGTTATATTTTATTTGTTCCGCTGTGAGATTCGTGTTACTCTAATTCTGTTGTTGTGATCTTCTTCTTCTTCTATTCTAACTTTCTATCTTATCTATCTCACCCTCTAACTTCTTTCGATTAGCGTTCCAGTAATTGAGGTGCTTGGTTACTCGACATCGTGTTTATGTCGATTACCAAGGTCGCAAATCCCCCTGGCCGTTACAAACATAAAATAGTAAAATGATATAACTAGACCTATATTGCTTGAAGTAGCAACAATGATAAGCATTGCACTTCTGGAACTCTTCCTTGTGCATGAATCCATCAAACTTTTTGTACCATTGTCTTAGGGCTTGTTTCAGGCCATACAAGCTTTTCTTTTGTCTACACACCATGTTCTTCTTCCCTTTCTCGAAGAAATCTTTTGGTTGGTGCATGTATATATCCTCATCCAAGTCTCCATGAAGAAATGCGATATTTACATCCAACTGTTCAAGATAATGGCCTTCAATAGCAATAATACTTAATACTGACATTATAGTATTGAGCTTTACAACAGGAGAAAAAATGTCAGTGTAGTCCACTCCTTCCTTCTGTTGGAATCCTTTGACAACTAGTTGAGCTTTATATCTCTTGGAACCATCATGCTCCTCTTTCATCCGATACACCCATTTATTATGAAGTTTATTCTTTCCTATGGGTAACTTAGCTAGTTCCCATGTCTGGTTGGAGATAAGAGACTTCATCTCATCTTTCATGGCAAACTCCCACTTGTTAGCGTCTTCAATCTGAGAAGCTTCATCATAACATTCAGGTTCCCTTACATCTGTTAGCAACAAATAATTCATGTATCTTTTGTTAGGTACATGAGGTCAAGCAGACCTTCTCAATACAAGAGCCGTAGTAGGATGCTATAGTGTGTCAGACTGGTCCACACTGCTCAAATCAACGATTTCATCAGGTTGTGGATTTGCTATAGTCGGTTCTGGAATGTCATTTGAATCTGCAAATACAAGCTTACTTTGCGTTGATTCGTTGACTTATGTTTTATGTCTGTCTTTGTACATTACTCTCTCGTTAAAAATCACATCTCGGCTACGGATCACCTTCTTGTTTTCATCATCCTAAATGCGGTAGCCAAACTCTTTTTCGCCATAGCCGATGAGGGTGCATTTCTTGGATTTGGGATCAAGTTTATTCCTGCCTTGATCACCAATATGCACATATGCTATACAGCTGAAAACTTTTAAATGTTATAGTTTTACCTCTTTTCCACTCCATAACTCTTCTAGTATTTTGTGCTCTACTGGAACTGAAGGACCTCTGTTGATCAAATAAGCTGCTGTGTTGACTGCTTCTGCCTAGAACTGCTTTGGTAGACCAGATTGTATACAAATGCTTCTGGCTCTTTCTATCAACTTTCGATTCATACGCTCAGCTACACCATTATGTTGAGGCGTACCCGACGCGGTTCTCTGAATTTGGATCCCGTGCTCATAGCAGAACTGCTTGAATCTGGTATCTTCATATTCACCTCCATTGTCAGTTCTAAGCTTTTTGATCTTTAGATTTGTATCATTTTCAACCATAGCTTTGCATATCCTGAAAGCCTCGAACACTTCAGATTTATGCCTCAAAAATTAAACCCATACCTTTCGCGAGTGATCATCGATGAAAGTAACGAAGTAATGCTTTCCGCCGATGGATGAGATGGTCGTCGACCCCCAAACATCGGAATGAACAAGCTCCAGTCTTTCCTTCTTCGGGGTTTAACCATTATTTGAAAGCTGACTCTCTTCTACTTTCCAAATATGCAATTTTCACACATGCCTATTTCCACTGACTGTAGGCCTGGAAGTTTCCTGTTCGAGTGCATAATCTTCATTCCCTTTTCACTCATATGGCCTAACCTCTAGTGCCATATATTGGAATTTTTGTTGCTAGCTGCAACAGTGATTGAACATCGTGCTCTTGCTGTCATGTAAATAGTAACACTATTCTTACCATGAGCAATCGTCATTGCACCCTTTTACATTTTCCTATCATCACCATGGAAAGTCGTATTGTAGCCTTCACTAGTTAATTGTCCTACGAAGATCAAATTCTTTCTCAAGTCAGGTATGTGCCTGACATCCTTTAGCTCCCAAACCGATGCATTTAGCTTAATCTTCACAATACCTTTACCAACAATATCATAAGGTTGATCGTCACCAAGATATACCTTTCCAAGATTTCTAGAGGCGTACCTTTCGAAGAATTCTTTTTGCGAAGTGGCATGAAACGGTGCTCTAGAGTCTAGCACCCATGACTCTTCCTTGCTCTCCAAAAAGCATATCAATGATTCATCTCCTCCTGAAGTAGAAGTAACATTTGCTTCTGCCTTCGCCTCCTGGTCCTTTGGCGCACTTCTGCATTGATTTATATATTGCCCGGTCTTTCCACAGTTCCAACAATCAACGGTCTTTGAGCTGTGGGAATTGTTGGGATTTCTGGATTTAGATCTCCAGTCCTTCGACCTACCTTGGTAGTTAGATTTGCTATGTCTACTTCCTCGTGTTGAATTTCTTCCTCTTGATTGTGTATGCAAAATTGAAAAATTTGATGAGTCACCAGAATCTCTTCGTCGGATCTCTTCACTGAGAACCATATAATAGATATCATTAAATTTTAACTTATTGCTTCCCGATGAGCTACTCACTGATATGACAGTAGCATTCCAACTTTCTGGCAGGGAAGACAAAAGTATAAATGCTCATACTTCTTCATCAAATTCAATTTCAGCTGAACTTAGCTGAGAAGTAACTATATTTAGATCATTGAGATGTTGAGCTACTGATACACCTTCTGTCATCCACATATTGAACAATCGCCTAATCAAATGAACTTTGTTAGAGGCTGACGGCTTCTCATACATACTGGAGAGAGCCGCAATAAGACCTGCAGTGGTCTTTTCCTTTTCTATGTTGAAAGCAACATTGCGAGATAACGTCAATCGAATAACTCCAAGAGCTTTTCTATCAAGAAGAGCCCAATCTTCATCTTTCATATTCTCTAGCTTCTTTTCCGAGAGAGGTTAATAAAGCTTTTTCTAATATAGATAATCTTCAATTTGCATTTTCCAAAGCCAAAGTCTGCTCCATCAAACTTCTAGATTTTCACCTTTCCTTCATCGGCCGCCATCGCTCCCACTCGAATTTGATTTCTTTTCTAACAATTTATGACTCTGATACCAGTTTTTGGGAAATTACACAAATTTCCTTTAATTTTATTTGTGGAGAAAAGAAATAAAATGTAGAATGATAATTAGACACACAAACTTGATAACGAAGTTCGGCCAATTATGCCTACGTCTCCGGGCTGCTACAGATCCTTTATTTAAGAGAGAATATTACAAAGTGATTACACAAAACACTTTTCACTCAACACTCGATCTCACTCTAAGTTTGCTCTCATTTTCTTCTTATTGTATTTGGAATGGGATAAAAGTTATGAAGAAGAAGGATGCATATATAAGGTGAGAAGTAGTTGGTGGGGGTTGATGGCTTGGTTAGTGGCCCGGTAGGTGGTGCTTGGTGGCAGCCCCATGCAGAAAACATGGGCTGCTTGGGTGCAGTCACACCATTTCTAAAAAATACTTTGACCTATAACAAAATAAGAACTATGAAAATAAAGTATATTTTATTCTATAGACAATCAACGGTGTCTGGTTAGATGTATGTAAATTGGTCATCTTTATTCTGAATGGCATGACATAGTGGATGAACTTCGGATTTGCCGTAACAAATTTGCTTGCTTACTGAAGATCCGTTTCCCCCTTTTTCCTTAATGACAGCTTTGCTAAAGTTTATGCCTATAAAATTCCTTCTTCATGTTGTAGTTCCTTTTCATTTTTTTGTATCCAAAATTTGTATTCACTATATGAACTAATTCTTAGATAAAAACATAATGTCTATTTCTTTTTAATATTTTGGTTGCAATATGTTCAGTTTATTGTAATAAGTTTGCTAATGTTCAATACTTTTGTAAGTGGAGTATTGCTGCAGATATGTCCCAATATTGATGGTGCTTACCTTTCAAGTACGGATACTATTATGGGAGAGGGTGATAGCAAATAGTAGGATTGAATAAATGTATAGTGTACGAATATCACCTATTCAGTTCCGTTCATTCTTCATGCTGTCTATTATTTTGGCCTACAACAATTCAATTTATATATATACAAACCACTGATCATTGTTCATTATATATACCTGCAACATTATGTCTGGATGTTTGTATTTTAACGTTTTGATGGGTTCTATTTTAAGGTCGAAACTTGTGTCTTCATTTCTGGGTTAACAGGTTATCAATTTTTGGGTACCATGCACTCATTTGTTTAACATGTTATCATTTTTGGGTTTATAGTTCTATATGAACATTCTTCGTCTGTGACTTTATCTATATTGTGCTTCAAATTTAATAAAAAATATGTAGCTTTTTATAAATTGTACAATTTAATTTTACACAAATACAAACTAAATACCACTTGATATTAAAGAAAACACTGCTTTTACTAGGTTTTTGATTCTCTTACATTAGGTTTATTTTATTTTTGCCCATACCACTCTTATATCACGTGGTATAGTACGGTTCATTATTAAAATATAGTTTGGAGATGGTCTAATACTGAGATATAACCCACTTTCTTCGAATGTAGATTATGATAGTATGAACTCGGATTTCTTCACGTTCTACATGTAAATAGGATGAAACATTAGGTAATGGATGATTGAATTACTAAAAATTTCTACTTTTGAGACTAATCAACTTTCCGGAGTACATGCTTATTCATCGAGTTAAGTATTCCTACTGCCATAATTTGTCTAAAAGGGTGATGAACATAGGAAATAACTATAAATTAAGGTTAGATATCACCAGTGACTCCCATATTTCATTTCAAATCCTTTTCTTTTTGCTAAATTCTTCAATATTTTTTCTGTTAATGTTTAAACAGAAATTATTATTTTAATATGTTTAGTTGGTAGATTTGAAACAATCTGGTTGACAGAAGTAAAGATGTCTTAACAAACACTGAGTGTAAGTGTAGGCTCTATGCAGGAAGACGTTTCAGTATATTAAATGCAGACATGATCAACCGTTCCCGCGGTGCTTACCTCACAAAAATAGCTCAGGAAATGTCGTTATGCGGACTTATAGAAAGGTACAATTATGTATTAAATTAGTCTTTATTTGAATCAGAGTCCTAAATCTGGTCGATGACTGGTTTTCTTCCTTCATGAATCACCTTTAAGCTAATTAGAAGTTTTTTGAACAAGTAAACAAACATGTTGACAAGTTAACATTAAGATAAGCCACATCATGACAATTTATGCGGAATCATCAAATGTTCTATTGCCTGGTTAATACAAGATTGAAGAATCCAATTTCATAATCAGTCAAATGAGAGCTAGCCCAGATTTTAGTCGCCTTTTTGCCTTTTTTTTCAATCTTTACTCCAACGTTATATACCGGTTTGTACACTATAATGTGTATAATTTTCAATCATAAGAGAATAGGTTTTTTTTTTACAAATTACCATATGAACTTCACTATGAGATGATAGTATCAATGTTCTTGCTTGATATCTGATGTGTATACTAACATTCAACTAAATTGCAACTTAACCATAGCTATTTAGAATCACCATCAAACCTAAAGAGCGATTATTTTATGGTTTCTATTGCTTTTCATATTGCAAGATCATGATTTATTAAGAATAACATATGGTCTACCCTCTTCCATGTATGATTCAAAAATGAGAGGAGACATGTATTTTATGAGGCAATTTGTTTTAATATTTAAGTTCAGATCATTTATTTGAGAATATGATATTCATATAGTGGGTGTAGAGTAATGGAAATTATATGATGCATTTTTCAGGGTTTATTCAAATGGAGTTTAGGTAAAACTACTATGTTAAAGAATGAAGTATATAATTATTGTGTATCCTTCCTTAAAATTATGGATTTTAGTAATAGATAGAAAAGGAGGGAGAGGACTTCTCACTGCCAAAATATCTGCAACCAAAATATACAACAAAGACCCAACCTTTTAGTGCTCTTACTTGTTTAATTTATAGTTGGAAATATCCACTGCAATTTGAAGAAAAGATGATCCACTTATTTGTATGTCTTGGTTATTGCCTTCATTTTCATTGCTGCTGTCGTGCCTAATTTTGGAAGTGTCTAAGCTTGCAAGAATTACAAGCAAGAATCTGAAGGTGAAGAAAATCTCTAGAGGTCATTTGTAGCTTGCAATTCATGGACACAGGGAGCTCTGTACTCCGATTGAACGTATCATTGCTGGAGGCAAAGTTATGATGATGTCCATAAATATTATTTATAGTCTATTATAACTGATATTGATTCAAGTTTTCATAGTTTTTGTTTGTTTATATTTATTGTGAACTTTCTCAGTTTGACTAATTCTTTTAATGGATGGGTACTAACATATTTAGTATTTGCGTTCTAAAAAAAATGAATAGGTCAGATTAATACATTTTGATGTTTATCTATGTTCTGCAGTAGTTTCCGAAGCTACTGTTGTAGAACTAATACATGTGTGTAAAATTAGTACCGTACACCTTTTTTGCATGAATTGATGATGTTAATCGTTAAAATTGGAAGAAAAAACCTGTTCATTATGAAATATGTTAGTTAAGATATTCTGACTAACCGTGGACATTCATTGCAAGACAATGAAAGTGCGAAGACATATTAAATGCATGTGAAAAAATTTCTTCATTTTTTTTTGCATCTAAGTTTCAAATTGATTTAATATTATATTTTAGTTTTGAGTTTGTGTTGTCAATATATATGTGAGAAGCGTGAGAGATACGAAGCAGGTGCAAACATCCTTGCTATTACATACATGGCCTCAGGTACTTAATGGCCACTACATATTGGGAACTAAATGATGTAGGTTGGTTAAACTAATAAACCAATTGCATCATGTTCAAACATCTAATTATAACCATTATACGTAGTGGAAATTCACCTATCAAACATATGTTGTACATATTGAAAACAAAAAATATCCAATGATAACTACACACATCGAAATGTAACATGTAATGACTACTGCATACATTGAAAAATTCATGTTGGATATGGATCAAATCACTTGGCCATACCAATGCACAAAATTAGTAACAAACATATATAAGACATTTCCATGTGCACACTATTATAATTTTCCACCAAACTTTTCTTTACCATAATAACTCTGTTTTTAAAGTTTAAGATTCATAAGAATTTTGTTTGTTCATATAATTATCGACACAGCCTATATGCGTAGCATGGGTCACACGCTAGTTATATATAATGTATGAAATTCTGGAATACGTTCTATTTGAAGAAAAAAATCAAGTATTTTGCATGATGTTTGAGACTAGACTGTCTAGTACTTGGAGATTTTGGGCATGCGTCTTGCCATCGCATGTACTAAATTTTGTATGTACGAGATAGATATTAATAGATCTCACTCTAGTTGCTTGAAAATGATTCTGATGATGACTATAGGATCATCGACGTTTATTTTTGGGTTTTGAAAGTGAGAGAGGTATAAGATGCCAGTTGAGACATTGACTTTATATATAAAACTATTTTGAAATGTATTTGAAAATGACTAAACTTTGATTTATTATCTCCTGGTATATATAAAGTAAGCAAATAATTTAAAATGTACATAAATTGATTATTTGGTTATAAATAAATTATCATATTTCTATATCGTTCCTTTTCGAAGACGAATAGTTTTGAGTGAGGGAGATTGTAATGAACCGTAAATCTGTTATTTAAACTTTTATTAATTTTGTTGACACGCTTTCTGGTCGAAGCTGTCACACGTCAAGATTTTTGTTAGCAATGCACTTAAGCGTCAGTGACAGCGTCAGAAAACACAAAGCAATTCGGTCGAAGTCGCGACGTAAACATAAAAGTTGCCCGAACCCCCTTTAGATGACATATTTCGGGCCCGGATACATGAATTATGGTACAATGCACCATAATACTTGTGGCCCTCCGAGTTAGCTTCAGGTATACCTTTCATTTGGCTAAAAAGGCCTTATAGTTTGAAAGTTACGCCTGTTTCCATGAACACGCGTCCGTCACTCAAAATCGTCGAATCAACTCGGCACAGCAAGCCCGGGATTCGGCAAGCATAGGCTACCCCCTATACTTTCATATCCCTCAGAGGCATATGAAATTTTGTATCCTTTGGGATACAAAAATTCTATCCCTCAGGGGATACAAATTTTTGTATCCCCTAGAGGGATACGAATTTTCGTATCCCCCATCAATGGGATACGAATTTCGGAGTATGGCTCTTCCAAGGATAAGAATTTTTGGTATGTGGTCCCCAAATCTCGCCTACTCTCCTGTAAATACCCCCAAGATTGGCATTCAAAGAGGTTGGATTTTTCTCACTCTTGAAGATCTCAAGCACCGTTAATGGCTTCCATCTTCTTCTCCAAGACTATTGTACATAGCTTGGACCATTAAAACATTGCACGAATGTTTTCCATCAATTCTTGAAATTTTACAAGCACAATTACACCGCCTTTGGACTACTTTGGAGATTTTTGGATTTCTTGGACATTGAAGCTATTCTTTGGACATAGTTGATCACGTCAACGCATTTTCTGCTCAACGAAGAAGAACGACATTTTAGTCAAAGTTTAGAATTTACAATTATTTTGTTATTTTATTGTAGTGCTTTGAACTCAAACATTGTCTAAACTTGTAATCAGAAATTATATGATGAATGATTACTATGAAGTGGACATAGGTGTTAGTGTCGAACAACTATAAAAAACTGTGTTCTCATGCATTACTTTATTTTGGATTTGGATTACTGTGCTGATAATACACATACACCTCGAGAGTTGGCATGTGCTAATCCATGACACTTCCCAACATCAACACTTTGGCGTGCCTGGATGGGGGGCGCACAACTTTGACTTCTGCTTCAGATTAGATTCTCGGATTTGCTTTTGGATTTCGTCTTTGGATTTGGTTTTCGAATTTGGTTTCAGTTTTTGAGTTCAACGTTGTTACTCGCTTTTCATTATGGTAATGCGCAAGAAACTCCTTGTTATCATTGAATCTCAAGGTACAGAGGGAGGAGGAAGTCAGGAATTTTCTTCGACTGGAGTTCCGTCGAACTACGTCACTTGAGAAGATGTGCATGGAATGATTAAGAACCTAGACATGGATTTGAATGCTCAACTCAAGCGACATGAAGATGCTTTTAATACCTTTCTTGCTTGGATAGAAGAAAGGATAATAAGTGCTTCGAGGCTGACTAGCCTGGTAGATATTATTGGAACTAGTACCAACGTTCCTCCACCTACGACTCGGGACTTGGGGCCAAACCCATGAACTAATCAGCAGGTCGACGCCGATCCTCGGACCGGTGCTGGTCCCACTACACTCAGGGGAACCTCTAATCTCGATATTGTTCCAGCCCTTGATGCTTTAGCTGGTCAAGTTGCGGGCTCCGCTGTTTGAAATGTTGCTCAAGCGTCGGTGCATGCAACTTTGGATGGTAGTTCTCCCACGGTTCTGGGAGCCAGGATTGCGCCCGACGTGGTTCCTCGAGTTGGGATTCAACTGGATATTCTCCTCACTAATCAATTGATTCCTAACTGGGACCTAAACACTGAGGCACCAGTATTGCTTTGGATAATCTTAATCATTTACTAGGTTTTGGTAATGGATCCACGGATTTCAAGTTTCGGTTTTGGAACTTTATGATGGTCGGAAAGATCTTACGGCTCACTTGATGAGATATATTCGTCATATAGAAGTCCTCTCCACTTTGGAAGATGTCATAGCAAAGTGCTTTTCGCTTTACATGATAAATATAGCTGCAATGTGGTTCAGACAGCTGGAGGCGGACTCCATACTTCTGGGAACGCTTTGGTTGTGAAATCTATGGAACAGTTTAGAGTCAACATCACTTGTTCGAAAAGCTTAATGACTCTTAACAACATTAGGAAGAAATCCGGTGAGACTCTACGGAAATTCTTGAAATGTTTTAATGTTGTGGTTGCTTCGATGGACAGACCCGATCCTTCTATGGTTTTGATGGCCGTAATGTATAGAGTTTTGGATATGTACGACTTTAAGAAATCATTGCATTGGGACTCACCGAGGGATCTTGGTGAGTTCTATTCTGAGGTTGAAAGATTCCTCCGGGAAGAGGATGCAAGGACCGACAAAATGGTTCTCGAGGCAAATGGTGTTAAGGGCAGGAAACCGTCCGACTTCGAAAAGGCTAAAGATTCTGTTGCTGCTAAGTAACCTTCCTCGGGGAATGGTCACAACATGGCCTGAGGGCAACCTAAGTTCTCAACTTACTCAGAGCTTAATCATACGCTCGAGGAGATTTATTTGGAATTTCATCCCACTTCTACTTTCAAAAAGTCTCCCGCAAGGGATTCGACTCAAAGAGAAAGAGAATTTAGTCGACATTGCATATTTCTCGATCTTGATAGTCATGGTAGAAACGATTGTCGACATCTCATGGATATGATAGAGGAACGTGTCAAACGTGGAGAGATGGCATTGTTTGTTCGAAATCAGGCTGTGGTGCCAGGACAAGCACAATCCCCTCAAAGGAATCAGAATAGGACTGGGACTAGCACTCATCTGGTAGCATTGTTATTAATTGAACCCCTTACTAGCTCTGGTGTCTTAGATGCAAGTCTCTTTAGCATCAGTATCTTGTGGCCTGTTGCTCTGATCTTTTGGCTTTCTGGATATTTTGATTTTTTTTGTATTGGTTTTGCTCGGTCTTCTTGATATCGGTTGTGGTTTTATGATCTTGGTTTTGGATTTACTTGGTTTGGCTCTTGCGGATTCTTGTTTTTGGTTCTTGTGGATTCTTGGTTTTGGTCTTCTTTGGAATCTTGGATTTTGCTTTTGCGGCTTTTATGCTTAGGTTTTGGATGTGGCTTTATTTAGTTTCTTGGCTTTTGGATTTTTTGGCTCTCGAACAATAGGCTCCTTACTTATGGCTTTTTTATTTTAGTTCTTTGGATTGTGGATATTCTGGATTTTCTGAACTCTTGGTTTGGCACTCTCGGCTTTCTCTAGACTTGGTTATTCAGGCTTCGTCCCATGGTTTTGGCTTTAAGGACTTCTGTCCTTTGGATATATCATTCCTTTTGGTTATTTTTGCTGTAAGATGGTTGAGTCAGTCTACCCATGTACGGGAGCTATTATAATCCCTAGGCATGCTCTTTGCTCGACAAAACACCATCACCCTCTCTGGTTATTAACGAAAAGTTTACTTTTTCCGGCTTTGGATTTTGAATGGTTAAGTTTGTTTACCTATGTAACAGGAACTGACGAGATCCTAGGCATGCTCTTCACGAACGATAAACCACTCACTTCCTTCACAAATGAATTTGAAATAAAAAACGGCTAAGTTCACATACCCATGTACGGGAACAAGCATCCCTAGGCATGCTCTTTGCAGATGATAAACCGTTAGGTTTTTCTTTGGCTTTACTAAAAAATCCTTAACTTTTATGACTTTAATAAAATTACTTCGTTAGTAAGGACACTTGCTTGTGTAGTATGAAATCAACAACAGGATTGCAAACTATAATAATTATTTGGCTATCTTGGCCTCTTGTCCCATCGCGACAAGATTACCTTGATTTGTGGAAGCTATTGGATCTTATGCGTCTGGTCGGTAGATCCTGCTTGTTTGGATTTGGGTTGTCCCATCAAGACGACCCATTGGATATTGGACTACACCGGGTGTACTTATCAGTGACGCGACAAGATTATCCACTCGTGGCTATCTTGGCCTCTTGGCCTACTTCGACAAGATTGCCTTGACTTGTCGCGAGCCTCAGATCTCATGCATCTGGTTAATGGATCCTTCTTGTTTGGATTATTGGGTTGCCCTCACATGGTGATTCATATGGATATCTGGCTATACGGCTATTCTGGGTTTGCAAATTTCGAGGCCTATGGATTTTTTAGTTAGGCTATCGGACCCCTGCAGTCCTCTAGTTATTATGGATATTCCGGTTTTCTCTAAACGATCCGCAACGATCTCATCGGATTTCAGGCCTTCTGGTTTTCTGGTTAATGGATAATATGATCCGGAGTGATCGAGGATATCCAGTTTATTTGCTTTGGATTCTATAGTAATACGATCCGGCGTGATCATGGCTTTATGGTTTCCTGATTAACGAAGTTCACTTCAAACTTCCCTCGGCTTTTGGATTTCTAGTTTTCTCGTGAAACACATCTTCCTTCGACAAGCAAGATATGTTTTGGAGGGTAAAATTTCGACACGCTTTTTGGTTGAAGTCGTCACACATTAAGATTCCGGCTAGCAACTCGCTCAAGCATCAGTACCATCATCAGAAAACACAAAGCTATCGCGACGTTAACATAAAAAATGGCCCGAACTCCCTTTAGATGACCTCTTTTGGGCTCGAAAACATGAATTACGGTGCTTTGCACCGTAACTCTTGTAGTCATCTGAGTTAGCTTCAGGTACAACTTTCATTCGGCCAAAACGATCCTACGGTTTGAATGTTATGTCCATTTTTGTGAACGCACGTTGGTCACTCAAAATCATCAGATCAACTCAGCACAGCAAGCCCAGGATTCGGCAAGCACGTGCCTCTCTCCTTACTTTCGTATCCCCCAGAGGGATACGAAATTTCGTATCCCCCAGAGGGATATGAAATTTTGTATCCCCCGTCAAAGGGGTATTAATTTCGGAGGATGGCTCTTCCAAGGATATGAGTTTTTGGTATGTGGTCCCCAAATCTCACCTACTCCACAACCAACCCACTGGGCTTGGCATTCAAAGAGGTTGGATTTTTCTCACTCTTGAAGCTCTCAAGCACCATTAATGGATTACATCTTTTTCTCTAAGACTATTGGACATATCTTAGACTATTAAAATGTTGCCCAAACGTTTCCATCAAATCTTGGACTATTACAAGCACAATTGCACTGCCTTTGGAGTACTTTGGACGTTTTTGGATATCTTGGAGATTGAAGCTATTCTTTGGACATAGTTGACCACGTCAATGCATTTTCTTCTCAATGAAGAAGAAGAAGGATATTTTTGTAAAAGTTTAGAATTAATAGTTATTTTGTTATTCTGCTTTAACGCTTTTAACTCAAAATTGTCCAAATTTGTAATAAAAAATTATATGATGAATGATTACTATGAAGTGGACATAGGCGTTAGTGCTGAACCACTTTAAAACTCTACGTTCTCACGCATTACTTTATTTTGGATTTGGATTACCGTGTTGATAATACACATACACTTTGGGAGTTGGCATGTGCTGAATCCACGACAATTCCCCACGTCAACACTTTGGTGCGCTAGGAAGGGGGCGCACAACTTTGACTTCTGCTTCGGATTAGATTCTCGGATTTGCTTTTGGATTTCGTCTTCGGATTTGATTTTGGTTTTTGACTTTGGTTTCAGTTTTCGACTTCGACTTTGTTACTAGCTTCTCATCATGGTTAAGCACAAGATGCTCGACGTCATCGTTGAAGCTTAAGGTACAGAGAAAGGAGGAAGTCAAGAACTTTCTTCGAGTGGAATTCCATCGAACTGCATCACTCGAGAAGATGTCTATGGAATGATTAAGAACCTAACTACAGATTTGAACGCTCGACTCGAGAGAAAGGGGGATGCTTTTAGTACCTTTCTTGCTTGGATAGAAAAAAGGATAAGAGGTTCTTCGAGGCCTACTGGCGAGGAAGATATAATTGGAACTTGTACCAACGTTCCTCTGCCTATGACTCGGGACTTGAGGAAACCCCACAAACTAATCAGCAGACCGACGCCAATCCTCGGACTGGTGCCGGTCCCGCTACACTCGTGGGCGCCCTTAATCCCAACATCGCTCCAGCCCGTGTGTAATAACCCGGAAAATCTGGGCCAGTTTAAAATTTTTATTTTGGCAATTGTGGCGAATTCTGGATATTTAAAATAGATTATTTTAAATAATATCGACGAGAAAATTTATTTTGAATAAAATTCGACGTATATATTTATATACGTCGTCGTTAGAATATAAATAATTATATATAATTATAAATAGAATTGAAAATGGCGCGGTAGTTCGATAATTCGATTTCAAACTTCAATTGAATGTACCGGGAGCAAAACAATCCGGATTTTAGTGAAACCAAAAACATTAGGATCTAATTGACGATATCTTTCTAACGAAGTTAACAAACTGAGATTTCACTTTATAAATGATAAGATATGTCTAGTTGAAAATTCTGAATAGTCGCTATGGAATTCAGGCCCTTAAAAATGGACATTTTGCAAATGACCTCGGATTTCGACGAAACCACTTTTGTTGGGTCCGTGATGTCAAACTATTGCTAGGTTTCAAATTTCATAATTTTTCGAATCAATATGTGAGCGTGGCAAAAGAAAACGTGTTTTGACCATTTCAGTTGATTTTAATCGACTGGAAATTGGCCATTTTTCTAACGATCTCAGAATTCGACGAAACTAGTTTTGTTAGGACTGTATCGTCAATACGAAGCTAGAAAATATTTTTCTGGAATTTTTAGAGTTAATATGTGACCCCGGTAATTTGAAATGTACGTTAAAAATTCAATATAGCGATTTAAGTGTAAATTTAACAGAAACTGATTCAAACAGTCGAATCAGCCTACGTGGCATATCCCATTGTGTTCGGAATGGGGGTAAAACGCTATGGACGACAGGCGGTGGGCCTCGTTTCGAGTTCGTATGTGAAAGTCAACTTTTTCGAAAATAAAATAATTAATTAAAAAAAAATATAATCCTTTTCCCCCTAATACCCTCTGTCCCCCCCCGATTAAATCAGAAAATCAAATCGAAAAAAAAAAGAAAGAAAAATGGGGGAAGCGACGGGGGGGCGAGTCCACGCCCCAGAGCCGCCGCTGGTGGCAGGCGCACCACCACCTCCACCGCGCCGCCCCCTCTCTTCCTCTCCCCTCCTCCACGCGAGACCGATCCCTTCTCTCCCCTTTCCTCTAGTAAACCGACGCCGCGTCCTTCCAGAAACCACCCCCCCCCCCCCCGAAACCCTAACGCAACCGCACCGACCCCCTGACCGATCGCCGCACCTCCTTTGGCCCCTCCTGAACTCGAGCGTGCCCCCCCTACCAAATACTGTAAGTTTCTTTTTTTTTTATTTATCTGAATTTTATTTATTATATAAACTGATTTATAATGAAATTATAAACTGATTTATAATGAAATTATAAACTGATTTATAATGAAATTATAAACTGAATTTTTAGAGAAATTATAAACTGAATTTTTAGAGAAATTATAAACTGAATTTTTAGAGAAATTATAAACTGATTTTGAAAAGAAATTATAAACTGATTTTAAAAGAAAATATAAAAACTGATTTATAAAGAATTTAAAGATCGATTTATTAGGTTTAAAAATTGTTTTTTTAAGAATGCAAAAATTGTTTTCTTAAGAATGCAAAAACTGATTTGAGAAGGAGCAAGACATGATCTTCGTATTTTTAGAATATTAAAAATATGATTTTTATATTTTTAAAGTATTAAAAATATAGTCTTTACTATATAGGAATATTAAAAATATGATTTTTATATTTTTAAAGTATTAAAAATATAATCTTTATAGGATAGAGAATACAAAGATATCATCTTTGTGTATGTAACGAAATAAAAATCTGATTTTTATTTTATATACGTTGAGATAAAGTGGTAATTTTTATAAAGGCGAAAACTTTATTTTTATAAAGGCGAAAACTTCATATTAGAAAAGGCGAAATCTATATTTTTATAAAGGCGAAATCTATATTTTTATAAAGGCGAAATCTATATTTTTATAAAGGCGAAATCTATATTTTTATAAGGGCGAAATCTATATTCTTGAAATAGAATTTTTTTATCTATATATTAGCGGTAAGGAAATATGATTTTTATATATTGAGTAGCATAGTAAAAATTCGATTTTTAAATATATGAAGTGATTATAAAAATATGATTTTTAAATTGAAAACGAACAAATAAAAATGTGATTTTTATGTATATAGTGACTACGGGCAACGAAGATGACGAAGACGGGATAACGAAGAAGATTTCTATAAATGAAGAGTCGTGGTATTGGATAGCTTTCGGTGAGAACTTCTCACTCTTCAATTTATTTTCTAGTTATATATATATATATATACTAGGATGCAGACGGTGTTTAGTAGCACCCGACACAATCGTCCACAGACCATGGACTTGTTTGTTTAGCTGTTTAGTGATTGATTGCGATATTGGTTTGAATGTGGTTTGTGGTGTGTAAAATCGAATCGATAAATTGGTTAGGATTAGACGTGCGCCGTTATAAGGCGAAGGAGTAAGGCTAGGTTAGACTCTTACTCCAAATTTTGTGGTTTGCATAACGAAATTGATTTGATTAATGTGTGAATGGCGTGGGCCTTCACTAGACCGGGGATAAGGCTAGGCCTTGTCCCGTTTCTAGTATCGTGCCGTTATGCCGCCGAAATTTTCTAAAATAAAAATAACATTTTATTTAAAGAATAACTGAATAGATATTCATATGTCGAAAAAAATATTTTATCGTTAAAAATATAATTTTTAACGTGAATATGAACATAGTGAAAGTGAATAAAATAAATCTTCATTTACAAACCGGACGGTTTGTTTATGTACACCTATTTGACTGACATTGATTGGAACGATAAATTTTACACATCGCCCAACTGCACGAATAAAATCTGTGTTTGATTGTTTGAAACCCTACACGGGTGTTGGGATGAAATATGAAGTTCACTCATCCTAATCGATTAAATATGTCGATCGATTGATTGACAGGCTGTTATAAGCGTTAGATATCTATATTTGATGCTTATACAGTGTAGTGCACTTTGGTTGATGGTTGATTATTTTTCAATGCTATTATATACATGTGTTGTATGAAAATCCATGTAATTAACTTTATATGGTAATTGATTGGGCCTCATTCCAATTTGAAATATAAAAAAAAAATTATTATAAAATAAAGGTTCATGTGTTGACTATACTCATCCGTTGGGAATAGCCATGTGTTGAACGAATTATTTTTATGATAAAATTTACATCTTTATCAATATAAAATAAAGGTTCATGTGTTGACTGTACTCATCCGTTGAGATTAGTCATGTGTTGAACGAAATAATTTAACAAAAATAGTCACACATGGACGGTACTCATTCGTTGAGATTAGTCGTGTGTTGACAAAAAGAAATAAATGAATTGAATATATAACGATTTCGAAATGAATTGAATATATAACGATTTCGAAATGAATTGAATATATAACGATTTCGAAATGAATTGAATATATAACGATTTCGAAATGAATTGAATATATAACGATTTCAAAATGAATTGAATATATAACGATTTCGAAATGAATTGAATATATAACGATTTCGAAATGAATTGAATATATAACGATTTCAAAATGAATTGAATATATAACGATTTCAAAATGAATTGAATATATAACGATTTCGAAATGAATTGAATATATAACGATTTCGAAATGAATTGAATATATAACGATTTCGAAATGAATTGAATATATAACGATTTCGATTTGAATTGAATATAAAACGATTTCGAATTGAATGGAATAGAAAACCAATTTGATTTCAAATTGAATATATATTGAACTAGATTCAAATAGAAAACAGAACGAATTTGATTTGAATACAAAATGAGTTTGAATCGAATATAAAACCAATTTGAATTGAATTGAATTGAAAACGAATTCAAATTGAATTGAAAGCGAATTGAAATGAATTCAAATTGAATTGAAATTTGAATTAAATAGAAATGAATTTTAAAACGAATTTTTAAAGAAGAATTCAATTTTGCTTTGGATTTAAATAGAAGTTGAAATGGTTCTTGAAACGAATTTAAAACTATTTATATAATCCGTTTTAAATAGAAATCGACGAAATATATATTATATATATAATATAATGGCCTGAATAGAACGCGCCGCGCCGCGGTAGTTCGTGAATTTCGACCATTTATTTCAAACGGACATTACGGGAGATCCGACCGTCGGATTCTCCTAAAACCGGAACCGTTGGGTTCGTATCGAAAAGAGTTTTCTAAAGAATATTAGAAATTCAAAATCTAACGGTTGGATTTGGAGATACGTCCAAATCAAATTCGAAAAAGGTCGCTATAAGTGCAGTTCGATGGCCATTGTTGGAAATCGACTGTACGGGCCTTGATAAAATTATTAAAAATAGTAATAATTTATGTAAAATCATAAGAAATGATTTGGGAAATTTTGGGATGAAAAACTCCACATTTGAAAAGATAAAAATGGTTTTTATCGAAATGAACTAGTTTTGAACTAAATTTAAAACCTAATTATTTTTAAATAAAGAAATTAGATTTAAAAGGGGTTTTAAATAATCGGGATTTCTAATATATTTGATTGGATTTGAAATGGGTTTATCGTGAACTGTGTTTTAAATAACACTAGTTCTTTAACCCGATAATAAATAGAATGTGATTTGGGTTTGTCGTGAACTGTGTTTTAAATAACACCTAGTTCTTTAACCCAGTAAAAGGAGTTAACAAATCTGCAATTAGATTGAAATGCAAATGGATAATCTAAATTATCAAATTTAGAAAATGAGCGAGAATGGAGTATTACCAGTTTTGCTCCAAAGCGATAGTTAAATCTTTAATTAGATTTGAACGTGAAATGGTAATTAATTTTACCGATAACACCACGGTGTTAGATATGGAGTATTACCAGTTTTGCTTCATGGGATGAATAAGTTGGGATTGGGAAATAAAATAAATAACTACTTCGTTACGGTTCGCTAATCTCGACTAGTTGGAAAAACCTTAATTTGGTTTTAAATGACATCCAAAGGAAGATTGCAGGATAAATTTTAAAGAATTTATCTTGGATAAAATTAATGGGAACATTTCCCTAAGAATGTGAAATTTAGGAACTAGCTGTAGGTTGGCTAAGAAGAATGGTTTCCTGGGTATTGATCTGATGTTGGTTTCGGCCTTCGGGGTTAATGTTTGGGAAATTGTTCTCTTGCTAATTTGCGGTTAGGGACTAATGAATTGGAATGAGGCGTATATTGTGTTTGCGTAACATTTGTTTTTAATACGCGGGTTGTTCGGAAAGTCCGGGTTTATACCCATTCTGAATAACCGATTCGACGATAAGTCGAAGATGAAGACGGAGGTCGAAGACCGGAAGTCTTCACATCGTTTGGATTATTACTGACGATCCTGATTGGGCTGTACACCCAAGAGGATGGAAATAGTTGGTGGTCATCCAGACGTACCTGGAGATGGATGGATATGCGAGGAAAGTGCCTCCGGTTTCGTTCAGACCCAGAACGGACTTGTAAATGGATTGTGTGTCTGACACTGGATTTTATTCTGTGCTGATTGATTTCTATTAAATATACATCTGTTTGGCGGCGGAGAATTTATTCTCTTGCTTAACGCCCTTCTCTGAGACGTACGAGCTCAGAGGTTGTATATCGATGGACATCAGTCGCATGGCATGAATTGCCTGTGTGGCATACTAAGATGCAATGATCAAGGCTTCTGTTGAAAAGCAAAGTCTTATGGTTAATGATCAAAGCACGCCTACGTGGCAGCTTTGTGTATGACGTGTATTCGCGAGCCTCACACCTCGGTATGAGTTAAAAACGGGATACAGACTGCAGGGAGAGCGCACGTTTCTTTCTAGCTTTGGTGGTGTCAGTGACTTACCAGCCCTGACATTTATATACTTTTCACCTTTGTGGTTGTTGGATGAGGCGCCTCGATTACAGGTCTGTAAGGACCGGGAAACGTGTGTTCAGGAATACTAATCCTCTAACGTAAGTGAGGACCGGCCCTGAAGCATCCAGGGGTTACCCAGTGTGCGTAATCCTGAGGCATTTGCTAGAGTGTCTCGAACGCGGAGAGGAGCTTGCCCCTTGCCTCGACTCATGACGGAATCCAATTTCCAATACGAGTATTGCGGTTTTAATTGTAGAACTAGTATGGCGACATGATATATGGTACCCATGCCGTCTATGATTTATATTTATGATTGAAAATGTTTTGACACTATACACTTATTATAGTATCAAATGATTTGTTTTAAACGTACCAAGCATGTTTGGCTATTATAAGGGAAAACCCTATCCTCCGGCTTGCGTTGCATTGTGTGATGGGACCTGGGTCTTATAATAGCTTCATTTTTCGAAAAAGCATTGCACTGTTTATTCTATGCACTGGTATTCTTGGGAGGAAACCCGTTCCGTGTTATACGGCGTGGTCCCTTGAATTACTCTCTTTTAAAATAAAGTTTTAAATAACTGTTTTAGTTCTCACACCAGTCACATGACTGACCTGGAGTTTATTGTTTTAACCTAAACTCTGGGTGCCCCTATTTTCCGCACGGGCAGCTAGTAGTTTTGGTTTTGCAGATTTATATTCACAGGATCCTGGTTTACAGCTGGAATGATATCCGGAAAGCTCTGTATCCGTATATCACCTTCAGTTGTGCTTTGTATTATTTTCCGCTGCTATGTAATAACTTGTAACCTCTGATATTTATTCAAATGTATAATATTCATTTATACTCTGTATATTCTTGTATCTGATGGATATTGTTGTAATAACAATGAAATGTTCTTCTGTTTGTGTTCTGATTTGTCCTGTTCTCAACAGTCAGGGATTTCGAACGGTTTAGATCGGTTTAACGACTGATTCAGATCGAGCGAAATTCCAGGCCGTCACATTTGGTATCAGAGCTTTGGTTTACAGAGCTCGAGAACAAGACACATTAGAACCATACGAAAGAATTCATCAGATATTGGATTAGTAATATCCAATTAGAATGACTCGTTAGAGATAGGATCAGTAGTATCCTAGAACGAGTGTGAAGAGTATATTTTTCCAATGAAAACAATTTTGTTTTGAAATTTAAATCGTTTTATACATATTTGATTATTTATTTATTTTGAATATGGACAATCCAATATATAAAGGTTTTGTATATACGCGTCATGAACGTATATTCGAAGTTTTAATATACTGGATAGATATAGAATCATACTCTAGTCGCCCGGACCTGATTCTGATGATTGACGCGTCATCATTAGTAATTAGTTTCGTGTTTCGAAGGTGTGATACCTATATATTTCCATTAGACTGGTGTGAGAACCAAAACTTATATAGCTAGAACACATTGTTGTGAATTGGCATCAAAACATGATTTTTTGTATATATGTATCAAAATTATAAATTTGAAACTCTAATTCACTAATTGATTGATGTTTTGTGTTGTTTGTTTATTTGTTTGCTAATTTTGAACCATTTAGCCTAATTGAACCAAATATTGAACTGTATTGATAATTGGTCGCATTTGCTTGCATATACATATACTTATATTGAACAGGTCATAGCAAGGAGGCTAGAGCAAAGAATAAAATTTGTTTGCCCGACAAATAGGTACATTTTTACTACATAATTTCCTGTTTTGTTTGGGTGACGATGATTTTGTGAGCCTATTGGCTTTTTCTTTTTCTTTTTGAGATCTGAAGGACCGGGGAAGCTATTTGAAATTCCCCGATGCTCCCGGTGCAGGGGAGGTTATGGCGAAATTTTTCAAAAATTTAGGGTGTTAGCCAAATTTTTGAAATTTTGGAAATTCTCAGAAACTGAAAAGTTAGAGAATGGAAGCCAGAATGAATGTAGAGTTGAATAATCAAACCGCTTTCGACTTTGTTCCTTTTTGGGGACGAAAAGTTTTAAGTGGGGGAGATTGTAATAACCCGGAAAATCTGGGCCAGTTTAAAATTTTTATTTTGGCAATTGTGGCAAATTCTGGATATTTAAAATAGATTATTTTAAATAATATCGACGAGAAAATTTATTTTGAATAGAATTCGACGTATATATTTATATACGTCGTCGTTAGAATATAAATAATTATATATAATTATAAATAGAATTGAAAATGGCGCGGTAGTTCGATAATTCGATTTCAAACTTCAATTGAATGTGCCGGGAGCAAAACAATCCGGATTTTAGTGAAACCAAAAACATTAGGATCTAATTGACGATATCTTTCTAACGAAGTTAACAAACCGAGATTTCACTTTATAAATGATAAGATATGTCCAGTTGAAAATTCTGAATAGTCGCTATGGAATTCAGGCCCTTAAAAATGGACATTTTGCAAATGACCTCGGATTTCGACGAAACCACTTTTGTTGGGTCCGTGATGTCAAACTATTGCTAGGTTTCAAATTTCATAATTTTTCGAATCAATATGTGAGCGTGGCAAAAGAAAACGTGTTTTGACCATTTCAGTTGATTTTAATCGACTGGAAATTGGCCATTTTTCTAACGGTCTCAGAATTCGACGAAACTAGTTTTGTTAGGACTATATCGTCAATACGAAGCTAGAAAATATTTTTCTGGAATTTTTAGAGTTAATATGTGACCCCGGTAATTTGAAATGTACGTTTAAAATTCAATATAGCGATTTAAGTGTAAATTTAACAGAAACTGATTCAAACAGTCGAATCATCCTACGTGGCATATCCCATTGTGTTCGGAATGGGGGTAAAACGCTATGGACGACAGGCGGTGGGCCTCGTTTCGAGTTCGTATGTGAAAGTCAACTTTTTCGAAAATAAAATAATTAATTAAAAAAAAATATAATCCTTTTCCCCCTAATACCCTCTGTCCCCCCCCCGATTAAATCAGAAAATCAAATCGAAAAAAAAAGAAAGAAAAATGGGGGAAGCGACGGGGGGGCGAGTCCACGCCCCAGAGCCGCCGCTGGTGGCAGGCGCACCACCACCTCCACCGCGCCGCCCCCTCTCTTCCTCTCCCCTCCTCCACGCGAGACCGATCCCTTCTCTCCCCTTTCCTCCAGTAAACCGACGCCGCGTCCTTCCAGAAACCCCCCCCCCCGAAACCCTAACGCAACCGCACCGACCCCCTGACCGATCGCCGCACCTCCTTTGGCCCCTCCTGAACTCGAGCGTGCCCCCCCTACCAAATACTGTAAGTTTCTTTTTTATTTATTTTATTTATCTGAATTTTATTTATTATATAAACTGATTTATAATGAAATTATAAACTGATTTATAATGAAATTATAAACTGATTTATAATGAAATTATAAACTGAATTTTTAGAGAAATTATAAACTGAATTTTTAGAGAAATTATAAACTGAATTTTTAGAGAAATTATAAACTGAATTTTTAGAGAAATTATAAACTGATTTTGAAAAGAAATTATAAACTGATTTTAAAAGAAAATATAAAAACTGATTTATAAAGAATTTAAAGATCGATTTATTAGATTTAAAAATTGTTTTTTTAAGAATACAAAAATTGTTTTCTTAAGAATGCAAAAACTGATTTGAGAAGGAGCAAGACATGATCTTCGTATTTTTAGAATATTAAAAATATGATTTTTATATTTTTAAAGTATTAAAAATATAGTCTTTACTATATAGGAATATTAAAAATATGATTTTTATATTTTTAAAGTATTAAAAATATAATCTTTATAGGATAGAGAATATAAAGATATCATCTTTGTGTATGTAACGAAATAAAAATCTGATTTTTATTTTATATACGTTGAGATAAAGTGGTAATTTTTATAAAGGCGAAAACTTTATTTTTATAAAGGCGAAAACTTTATTTTTATAAAGGCGAAAACTTCATATTAGAAAAGGCGAAATCTATATTTTTATAAAGGCGAAATCTATATTTTTATAAAGGCGAAATCTATATTTTTATAAAGGCGAAATCTATATTTTTATAAGGGCGAAATCTATATTCTTGAAATAGAATTTTTTTATCTATATATTAGCGGTAAGGAAATATGATTTTTATATATTGAGTAGCATAGTAAAAATTCGATTTTTAAATACATGAAGTGATTATAAAAATATGATTTTTAAATTGAAAACGAACAAATAAAAATGTGATTTTTATGTATATAGTGACTACGGGCAATGAAGATGACGAAGACGGGATAACGAAGAAGATTTCTATAAATGAAGAGTCGTGGTATTGGATAGCTTTCGGTGAGAACTTCTCACTCTTCAATTTTTTTCTAGTTATATATATATATACTAGGATGCAGACGGTGTTTAGTAGCACCCGACACAATCGTCCATAGACCATGGACTTGTTTGTTTAGCTGTTTAGTGATTGATTGCGATATTGGTTTGAATGTGGTTTGTGGTGTGTAAAATCGAATCGATAAATTGGTTAGGATTAGACGTGCGCCGTTATAAGGCGAAGGAGTAAGGCTAGGTTAGACTCTTACTCCAAATTTTGTGGTTTGCATAACGAAATTGATTTGATTAATGTGTGAATGGCGTGGGCCTTCACTAGACCGGGGATAAGGCTAGGCCTTGTCCCGTTTCTAGTATCGTGCCGTTATGCCGCCGAAATTTTCTAAAATAAAAATAACATTTTATTTAAAGAATAACTGAATAGATATTCATATGTCGAAAAAAATATTTTATCGTTAAAAATATAATTTTTAACGTGAATATGAACATAGTGAAAGTGAATAAAATAAATCTTCATTTACAAACCGGACGGTTTGTTTATGTACACCTATTTGACTGACATTGATTGGAACGATAAATTTTACACATCGCCCAACTGCACGAATAAAATCTGTGTTTGATTGTTTGAAACCCTACACGGGTGTTGGGATGAAATATGAAGTTCACTCATCCTAATCGATTAAATATGTCGATCGATTGATTGACAGGCTGTTATAAGCGTTAGATATCTATATTTGATGCTTATACAGTGTAGTGCACTTTGGTTGATGGTTGATTATTTTTCAATGCTATTATATACATGTGTTGTATGAAAATCCATGTAATTAACTTTATATGGTAATTGATTGGGCCTCATTCCAATTTGAAATATAAAAAAAAATTATTATAAAATAAAGGTTCATGTGTTGACTATACTCATCCGTTGGGAATAGCCATGTGTTGAACGAATTATTTTTATGATAAAATTTACATCTTTATCAATATAAAATAAAGGTTCATGTGTTGACTGTACTCATCCGTTGAGATTAGTCATGTGTTGAACGAAATAATTTAACAAAAATAGTCACACATGGACGGTACTCATTCGTTGAGATTAGTCGTGTGTTGACAAAAAGAAATAAATGAATTGAATATATAACGATTTCGAAATGAATTGAATATATAACGATTTCGAAATGAATTGAATATATAACGATTTCGAAATGAATTGAATATATAACGATTTCGAAATGAATTGAATATATAACGATTTCAAAATGAATTGAATATATAACGATTTCGAAATGAATTGAATATATAACGATTTCGAAATGAATTGAATATATAACGATTTCGAAATGAATTGAATATATAACGATTTCGAAATGAATTGAATATATAACGATTTCGAAATGAATTGAATATATAACGATTTCGAAATGAATTGAATATATAACGATTTCGAAATGAATTGAATATATAACGATTTCGATTTGAATTGAATATAAAACGATTTCGAATTGAATGGAATAGAAAACCAATTTGATTTCAAATTGAATATATATTGAACTAGATTCAAATAGAAAACGGAACGAATTTGATTTGAATACAAAATGAGTTTGAATCGAATATAAAACCAATTTGAATTGAATTGAATTGAAAACGAATTCAAATTGAATTGAAAGCGAATTGAAATGAATTCAAATTGAATTGAAATTTGAATTAAATAGAAATGAATTTTAAAACGAATTTTTAAAGAAGAATTCAATTTTGCTTTGGATTTAAATAGAAGTTGAAATGGTTCTTGAAACGAATTTAAAACTATTTATATAATCCGTTTTAAATAGAAATCGACGAAATATATATTATATATATAATATAATGGCCTGAATAGAACGCGCCGCGCCGCGGTAGTTCGTGAATTTCGACCATTTATTTCAAACGGACATTACGGGAGATCCGACCGTCGGATTCTCCTAAAACCGGAACCGTTGGGTTCGTATCGAAAAGAGCTTTCTAAAGAATATTAGAAATTCAAAATCTAACGGTTGGATTTGGAGATACGTCCAAATCAAATTCGAAAAAGGTCGCTATAAGTGCAGTTCGATGGCCATTGTTGGAAATCGACTGTACGGGCCTTGATAAAATTATTAAAAATAGTAATAATTTATGTAAAATCATAAGAAATGATTTGGGAAATTTTGGGATGAAAAGCTCCACATTTGAAAAGATAAAAATGGTTTTTATCGAAATGAACTAGTTTTGAACTAAATTTAAAACCTAATTATTTTTAAATAAAGAAATTAGATTTAAAAGGGGTTTTAAATAATCGGGATTTCTAATATATTTGATTGGATTTGAAATGGGTTTATCGTGAACTGTGTTTTAAATAACACTAGTTCTTTAACCCGATAATAAATAGAATGTGATTTGGGTTTGTCGTGAACTGTGTTTTAAATAACACCTAGTTCTTTAACCCAGTAAAAGGAGTTAACAAATCTGCAATTAGATTGAAATGCAAATGGATAATCTAAATTATCAAATTTAGAAAATGAGCGAGAATGGAGTATTACCAGTTTTGCTCCAAAGCGATAGTTAAATCTTTAATTAGATTTGAACGTGAAATGGTAATTAATTTTACCGATAACACCACGGTGTTAGATATGGAGTATTACCAGTTTTGCTTCATGCGATAAATAGGTTGGGATTGGGAAATAAAATAAATAACTACTTCGTTACGGTTCGCTAATCTCGACTAGTTGGAAAAACCTTAATTTGGTTTTAAATGACATCCAAAGGAAGATTGCAGGATAAATTTTAAAGAATTTATCTTGGATAAAATTAATGGGAACATTTCCCTAAGAATGTGAAATTTAGGAACTAGCTGTAGGTTGGCTAAGAAGAATGGTTTCCTGGGTATTGATCTGATGTTGGTTTCGGCCTTCGGGGTTAATGTTTGGGAAATTGTTCTCTTGCTAATTTGCGGTTAGGGACTAATGAATTGGAATGAGGCGTATATTGTGTTTGCGTAACATTTGTTTTTAATACGCGGGTTGTTCGGAAAGTCCGGGTTTATACCCATTCTGAATAACCGATTCGACGATAAGTCGAAGATGAAGACGGAGGTCGAAGACCGGAAGTCTTCACATCGTTTGGATTATTACTGACGATCCTGATTGGGCTGTACACCCAAGAGGATGGAAATAGTTGGTGGTCGTCCAGACGTACCTGGAGATGGATGGATATGCGAGGAAAGTGCCTCCGGTTTCGTTCAGACCCAGAACGGACTTGTAAATGGATTGTGTGTCTGACACTGGATTTTATTCTGTGCTGATTGATTTCTATTAAATATACATCTGTTTGGCGGCGGAGAATTTATTCTCTTTCTTAACGCCCTTCTCTGAGACGTACGAGCTCAGAGGTTGTATATCGATGGACATCAGTCGCATGGCATGAATTGCCTGTGTGGCATACTAAGATGCAATGATCAAGGCTTCTGTTGAAAAGCAAAGTCTTATGGTTAATGATCAAAGCACGCCTACGTGGCAGCTTTGTGTATGACGTGTATTCGCGAGCCTCACACCTCGGTATGAGTTAAAAACGGGATACAGACTGCAGGGAGAGCGCACGTTTCTTTCTAGCTTTGGTGGTGTCAGTGACTTACCAGCCCTGACATTTATATACTTTTCACCTTTGTGGTTGTTGGATGAGGCGCCTCGATTATAGGTCTGTAAGGACCGGGAAACGTGTGTTCAGGAATACTAATCCTCTAACGTAAGTGAGGACCGGCCCTGAAGCATCCAGGGGTTACCCAGTGTGCGTAATCCTGAGGCATTTGCTAGAGTGTCTCGAACGCGGAGAGGAGCTTGCCCCTTGCCTCGACTCATGACGGAATCCAATTTCCAATACGAGTATTGCGGTTTTAATTGTAGAACTAGTATGGCGACATGATATATGGTACCCATGCCGTCTATGATTTATATTTATGATTGAAAATGTTTTGACACTATACACTTATTATAGTATCAAATGATTTGTTTTAAACGTACCAAGCATGTTTGGCTATTATAAGGGAAAACCCTATCCTCCGGCTTGCGTTGCATTGTGTGATGGGACCTGGGTCTTATAATAGCTTCATTTTTCGAAAAAGCATTGCGCTGTTTATTCTATGCACTGGTATTCTTGGGAGGAAACCCGTTTCGTGTTATACGGCGTGGTCCCTTGAATTACTCTCTTTTAAAATAAAGTTTTAAATAACTGTTTTAGTTCTCACACCAGTCACATGACTGACCTGGAGTTTATTGTTTTAACCTAAACTCTGGGTGCCCCTATTTTCCGCACGGGCAGCTAGTAGTTTTGGTTTTGCAGATTTATATTCACAGGATCCTGGTTTACAGCTGGAATGATATCCGGAAAGCTCTGTATCCGTATATCACCTTCAGTTGTGCTTTGTATTATTTTCCGCTGCTATGTAATAACTTGTAACCTCTGATATTTATTCAAATGTATAATATTCATTTATACTCTGTATATTCTTGTATCTGATGGATATTGTTGTAATAACAATGAAATGTTCTTCTGTTTGTGTTCTGATTTGTCCTGTTCTCAACAGTCAGGGATTTCGAATGGTTTAGATCGGTTTAACGACTGATTCAGATCGAGCGAAATTCCAGGCCGTCACACCGTGACGCTTTCGCTGGTCAAATTGTGGGTTCCGCTATTAAAAATGTTACTTAAGCGCTGGTGCACACAACTTTGGATGGTAGTGGTCCCACGGTTCCGAGAGTCAAGATTGCATCCGTTGTGACTCCTCAAGTTGGGATTCAACCGAATATTCTTCTTACTAATCAGCCGATCCCAAACTTGGATCTAAACACTAGGAGCACCAATGTCGTTTTGGATAACCTCAATTAATTGCTTGCTTTCGGTAATGGATCTCAGATTGCGGATGTCATCTATCGATTCACTCGAGGTGGTGCCTCTTCTACGGACTTGGATTGTGTGACTCGTAGTTTGTTCTCTTTAGATATAAGGAATTCTCATAATCCATCGGATTATAAACTTCAGGTTTTGGAACCCTATGATGGTCAGAAAGATCCGACTGCTCACTTGATGAGATATATTCGTCATATGGAAGTCCTCTCTGCTTTAGAAAATGTCATGGCGAAGTGCTTTTTGGTAAACTTGACAGATATAGCTGCAATGTGGTTTAGACAGCTGGAGGCAAACTCCATTACTTCTTGGAATGCTTTGGTTTTGAAATTTGTGGAATAGTTCAAAGTCAACATCACTCATCCGAATAGAGTGATGACACTCAATGGCATTAGGCAGAAGTCCGACGAGACTCAGTGGAAATTTTTGAAATGGTATAATGCTGGGATGGCTTCGGTCGACAAACCCGATCCTTCTATGGTTTTGATGGCTGAAGTATCTGGAGTTTTGGCTAAGTATGACCTTAAGACATCGTTGCATCGGGACCCGCCGAGGGATATTGGCGAGTTATATTTTGAGTTTGAAAGATTCCTACTAGAAGTTGATGAGAGAACCGACAAAAAGGTTCTCGAGGCAAATGTGTTAAGGGCGGGAAACCATCCGACTTTGAAAAGGCTAAAGATTCTGCTACTAAGCAACCCTCCTCGGAGAATGGTCACAACAAGGCCTGGGGTCAACCTAAGTTCTCAACTTACTCAGAGCTTACTCATACCCTCAAGGAGATTTATTTGGAAGTTTATCCTACTACTACTTTCAGAAAGCCTCCCGCAAGGGAGTCAACTCAAAGAGAAAGAGACACTTGTCGACATTGCATATTTCATGATCTTGATAGTCACGATAGAAATAATTGTCGACATCTCATGGATGTGATAGAGGAATGTGTCAAACGTGGAGAGATGTCATGGTTTGTTCGTCGGGTTGTGGTGTCGGGACAAGTTCAACCCCCTCAAAGGAATCAGAATAGGCCTGGGACTAGCACTCGTCTCGGTAGCATTGTTATTAATTGAACCCCTTACTGGCTCTAGTGTTTTGGATGCATGTCTCCTTGGCATCAATATCTTATGGCATGTGGCTCTGATCTTTCGGCTTTGTGGATATTTTGATTTTTTTGTATTGGTTTTGCTCGGTCTTCTAGATATCAGTTGTGGTTTTCTGATCTTTGTTTTGGATTTACTTGGTTTCTTGAGATTGGGTTTGGCTCTTGCGGATTCTTGTTTTTAGTTCTTATGGATTCTTGGTTTTGGTCTTCTTAGGAATCCTGGATTTTGCTTTTGCGGCCTTTGATGCTTAGGTTTTGGATGCGGCTTTATTTAGTTTCTTGGCTTTTGGATTTTGTGGCTCTCGGACAATAGGCTCCCTATCTATGGCTTTTTTATTTTAGTTCTTTGGATTGTGGATATTCTGGATTTTTTAAACTATTGGTTTGGCTCTCTCGGCTTTCGCTGGACTTGGTTATTCAGGCTTCGTCCCATGGTTTTGGCTTTAAGGACTACGGTCCTTTGAATGTATCCTTCCTTTTGGTTATTTTGGCTGTAAGATGGTTGAGTCAGCCTACTCTTGTACGGGAGCTGTTATAATCCCTAGGCATGCTCTTTACTTGACAAAACACCATCACCCTCTCTGGTAATTAATGAAAAGTTTACTTTTTCCGGCTTTGGATTTTGAATGGTTAAGTTTGTTTACCCATGTCACATGAACCGACGAGATCCACGGTGTGACGACCCCAAACCCCCGTTCCCCGGTGGCAAGGGTAATCTTTGGAATATAACACATATACAAATAACAGTAGAACAGAAATAAATAAATACACCAGATAATGTACAACAGAATACATTGGATAAACATAATCATCAGAGTTACACAGTATACATGATCATATTTAGTACAAAATACAGTTCAACTTTACATAGAATGTCAATAGCGGAATCAAAACATAATATGTACAACAGGAGCCGAACAACATAAAAAGAAACAAATGATAGAATCCATCTTCAGCTCCAAAGCTATCCAGAAAGAGCCTGCTAAAACCTGAATACAAGGCTGCCCATGTAGAAAAAGGGGCACCTGAGTTTGCAAGTGACACAAACTACGAGTCAGTCATGGGACTGGTATGAGAAATCTACTTAACTTATTTTATACTATGGCCAATCACAGAACCACGCCGCTAACGCGGAATTGGTTTACTCCATTGGATTGCCAGTGCTTTAAAACACGTAAATCATTTAAACATCGCAATGCTTTTTATAAAAATGAAGCCATTATAAGACTCAGTTCCCATCACACAATGCAACGCAAACCGAAGGATAGAGTTTTACCTTATAATGGCCAAAATATGCTTGATACGAATAAAACAAAAGCATTTGATATTATTACTAGTGTTTATATGTTTCAAAAACAATTTCAATCATAAGTATCAATCATAGACGACATGGGCACGACATGCTCTTCACGAACTATAAACCACTCACTTTCCTTCACAAACGAATTTGAAATCAAAAATGACTAAGTTCGCTTACCCATGTACGGGAACAAGCATCCCTAGGCATGCTTTTTACAGATGATAAACCGTTTGGTTTTTCTTTGGTTTTGTTAACAAATCCTTAACTTTTATGACTTTAATAAAATTACTTCGTAATGTAAGGACGCTTGTTTATGAAGTATGAAATAAACATCAGGATTGCAAACTATAATAATTGTTTGGCTATCTTGGCCTCTTGTCCCATCGCAACAAGATTGCCTTGATTTGTGGTAGGCTTTGGATCTTGTGCGTCTGGTCAGTAGATCCTGCTCGTTTGGATTAGGGTCGTCCCATCAAGACGACCTATTGGATATTGGACTACACCGGGTGTACTTGTCAGTGACGCGACAAGATTACCCACTCATGGCTATCTTGGCCTCTTGGCATACTTCGACAAGATTGCCTTGACTTGTGGTGAGCCTTGGATCTCATGCGTCTGGTTAATGGATCCTTCTCATTTGGATTACTGGGTCGCCCTCACATGGTGATTCATATGGATATCTGACTATACGGCTATTCTTGGTCAGCGAATTTCGAGGTTTACCCGACTTCCTAGCTATGGATTTTCTAGTTAGGCTATCGAACCCTACAGCCCTCTAGTTTTTCTGGCTATTGTGGTTTTCTCTAAACGATCAGCAACGGTTGTTGGCTTTCACCGAATTTCAGGCTTTCTTATTTTCAGGTTAATGGATAATACGATCCGGAGCAATTGAGGATTTCCAGTTTATTTGCTTTGGATTCTTTAGTAATACGATCCGGCGTGATCATTGCTTTCTGGTTTCCTGATTAATGAAGTTTACCTCGGACTTCTCTCGGCTTTGGATTTTTGGATTTTTGGTTTTCTCGCGAAACACATCTTCCTTCAAGAAGCAAGACATGTTTTGGGAGGCAAAATGTTGACATGCTTTTTGGTTGAAGCTGTCACACTTCGAGATTCTGGCTAGTAACTTGCTCAAGCATCTATACCATCATCAGAAAACACAAAGCGATTCGGTCGAAATCGCGATGTTAACATGAAAGTGGCCCGAACTCCCTTTAGATGACCTCTTTTGGGCTCGAAAACATGAATTATGGTAGTTTTAGCCATAACTCTTGAATCCCTCCGAGTTAGCTTCAGGTACAACCTTCATTCGGCCAAAACGACACTACGGTTTGAAAGTTATGTCTATTTTGTGAATGCGCGTCGGTCACTCAAAATCATCGAATCAACTCGGCACGACAAGCCGAGGATTCGGCAAGCACGTGCCTTCCCCTTTACTTTCATATCCCCCAGAGGGATACAAAATTTCATATCCCCCGTCAAGGGGGTATTAATTTCAGAGTGTGTCTCTTCCAAGGATACATATTTTTGGTATGTGGTCCCCAAATCTCACCTACTCCACAACCAACCCACTAGGCTTGGCATTCAAAGAGGTTGTATTTTTCTCACTCTTGAAGCTTTCAAGCACCATTAATGGATTCCATCATTTTCTCCAAGATTATTGGACATATCTTGGACCATTAAAATGTTTCCCAAACGTTTCTATCAACTCTTGGACTTTTACAAGCACAATTACACTGCCTTTGGAGTACTTTTAACATTTTTGGATATCTTGGACATTGAAGCTATTGTTTGGACATAGTTGACCACGTCAACACATTTTCTGCTCAACGAAGAAGAAGGACATTTTTGACAAAGTTTAGAATTGACAATTATTTTGTTATTCTACTATAACGCTTTGAACTCGAAATTGTACAATCTTGTAATAAAAAATTATATGATGAATGATTACTATGAAGTTGACGTAGGCATTAGTGTTGAACCACCATAAAAAGCTGTGTTCTCCCGCATTACTTTATTTTAGATTTGGATTACTGTGTTGATAATACACATACACTTCGAGAGTTGGCGTGTGCTGAATCCACGACAATTCCCCACATCAACACTTTGGCGCGCTAGGAAGGGGGCGAACATCTTTGACTTCTGCTTCGGATTAGATTCTCGGATTTGCTTTTGGATTTCGTCTTCGGATTTGATTTTGTTTTTTGACTTTGGTTTCAGTTTTCGACTTCAACTTTGTTACTAGCTTTTCATCATGGTTAAGCGCAAGAAGCTCGACGTTATCGTTGAAGCTCAAGGTACAGAGAGATGAGGAACTCAATAACTTTCTTCGAGTGGAATTCCATCGAACTACGTCACTCGAGAAGGATGTCGATGGAATGATTAAGAACCTAGCTACGGATTTGAACGCTAGACTCGAGCGACATGAGGTTGCTTTTAATACCTTTCTTGCTTGGATAAAAAAGGATAAGAAGTGCTTCGAGGCCGACTGGGCAGGCAGATATAATTGGAACTAGTACCAACATTCCTCCACCTATGACTTCGACTTGGGGGAAACCCCGCAAATTAATCAGTAGACTGACGCTGATCCTCGGACCGGTGTCGATCGCGCTACACTCAGAGGCACCCCTAATCCCAACATTGCTCCATCCCATGACGCTTTAGTTAGTCAAGTTGCAGGCTCCGCTGTTGAAAATGTTGCTCAAGCTCCGATGCACACAGCTTTGGATGGTAGTGGTCCCATGGTTCTGGGAGTCAGGATTGAGCCCATTGTGACTCCTCAAGTTGGGATTCAACCGGATATTCTCCTCACTAATCAGCCGATTCCAAACACTGACCTAAACACTAGGGGCACCAATGTCTCTTTGGATAACCTTAATCAATTGCTTGCTTTCGGTAATGAATCTCAGATCGCAGAAGTCATCCAACGATTCATTCGAGGTGGTGCCTCTTCTACGGACTTGGATTGTGTGACTTGTAGTCCGTTCTCTTTGGATATAAGGAATTCTCGTAATCCACCGAATTTCAAGCTTCAGGTTTCGGAACCCTATGACGGTCGAAAAGATCCGACTGCTCACTTGATGAGATGTATTCGTCATATGGAAGTCCTCTCTGCTTTAGAAAACTTCATGGCGAAGTACTTTTTGGTTTACTTGACAGATATAGTTGTAATGTGGTTCAGACAACTGGAGGTGAACTTCATTACTTCTTGGAACACTTTGGTTTTGAAATTTGTGAACAGTTTAGAGTCACATCACTCGTCTGAATAGAGTGACGACTCTCAATGGCATTAGACAAAAGTCCGACGAGACTCTATGGAAAATTTTGAAATGGTTTAATGCTGGGGTGGCTTCGGTCAACAGACCCGGTCCTTCTATGGTTTTGATGGCCAAAGTATCTGGAGTTTTGGATAAGTATGACCTTAAGACATCGTTGCATTGGGACCCGCCGAGGGATATTGGCGAGTTCTATTTTGAGGCTAAAAGATTCCCACGAGAAGAGGATGCGAGAATTAACAAAAAGGTTCTCGAGTAAAATGTTGTTATGGGAGGGAAACTGTCCGACTTTGAAAAGGCTAAAGAATCCATTGTTGCTAAGCAACCCTCCTCGAGGAATGGTCACAACAAGGCCTGGGGGCAACCTAAGTTCTCGACTTACTCAGAGCTTACTTATACCCTCGAGGAGATTTATTTGGAATTTCATCCCATTTCTACTTTCAGAATTCCTCCCGATAGGGAGTTGACTCAAAGAGAAAGAGACATTGGTCGACATTGCATATTTCATGATCTTGGCGGTCACGATAGAAACTATTGTCGACATCTTATGGATATGATAGAGGAACATGTCAGGCATGGAGAGCTGGCATGGTTTGTTCGGAATCGAGCTGTAGTGCCGGGACAAGCACAACCCCCTCAAAGGAATCAGAATAGGCCTGGGACTAGCACTCATCTTGGTAGCATTGTTATTAATTGAACCTATTACTAGCTCTGGTGTCTTGGATGAAAGTCTCCTTGGCATCATTATCTTATGGCTTATGGCTCTGATATTTCGGCTTTTTGGATATTTTGATTTTTTTTTGTATTGGTTTAACTTGGTCTTCTGGATATCGGTTGTGGTTTTCTGATCTTGGTTTTGGATTTACTTGGTTTCTTGATACTAGGTTTGGCTCTTGCGAATTCTTATTTTTGGTTCTTGTGGATTCTTTGTTTTGGTCTTCTTTGGAATCTTGGATTTTTCTTTTACGACCTTCGATGCTTAGGTTTTGGATATGGCTTTATTTAGTTTCTTAGCTTTTGGATTTTGTGGCTCTCGAACAATAGGCTCCCCACTTACGACTTTTTTATTTTAGTTCTTTGAATTTTGGATTTTTATTTCATGATCTTGACGGTCACTATACAAACAATTGTCAACATCTCAGGGATATGATAGAGGAACGTGTCAAATGTAGAGAGTTGGCACGTGTTTTTCGGACTTGGGCTGTGGTACCGAGATAGACACAACCCCCTTAAAGGAATCAGAATAGGCCTGGGACTAGCAGTCATCTCGGTGGCATTTCTATTAATTGAACCTCTTATTGGCTCTTATGTCTTGGATACAAGTCTCCTTGGCATCAGTATCTTGTGGCTTGTAGCTCTGATCTTTCGGCTTTGTGGATATTTTGATTTTTTGCTATTGGTTTTGCTCGGTCTTCTGGATATCGAGTCGTGGTTTGTTGATATTGGTTTTGGATTTACTTGGTTTCTTGATGGTGCGTTTTGCTCTTGCAAATTCTTGTATTTTGTTCTTTTGGATTCTTGGTTTTGGTCTTCATTGGATTCTTGGATTTTGGTTTTTTGTCCTTCGGTTCTTAGGTTTTGGATGTGGCTTTATTTGGTTTCTTGGTTTTTGGATATTGTGGCTCTTAGACAATGGGATCCCCACTTATGGATTATTTATTTTGGTTCTTTGGATTGTGGATATTCTGGACTTTCTGAACTCTTGGTTTGGTTCTCTCGGCTTTCTCTAAACTAGGTGTCAGGCTTTAGCCCATGGTTTTGGCTTTTAGGACTTCGATCTTTTGAATGTATCCTTCCTTTTAGTTATTTTGGTTATTTTAGCTGTTATATGGTTGAGTCATCCTACCCATGTACAAGAGTTGTTATAATCCCTAGGCATGCTCTTTGCTCGACAAAACACCATCACCCGACTTTGGAAGTTGAATGGTTAAGTTAGTTTACCCATGTAACAGGAATTGGCGTGATCCTAGGCATGCTCTACACGAACGATAAACCACTCACTTTCCTTCACAAATGAATTTTAAATAAAAAACGACTAAGTTTGCCTACCCATGTACGGGAATAAGCATCCCTAGGCATGCTCTTTGCAGATGATAAACCGTTAGGTTTTTCTTTGGCTTTACTAAAAAATCCTCAACTTTTATGACTTCAATAAAATTACTTCACAAAGTAAGGATACTTGCTTGTGAAGTACGAAATCGACAATAGGATTGCAACTCTAATAATCGCCTAGCTTCTTGTCCCATCGTGACAAGATTGCCTTGATTTGTGGCGGGCTTTCGATCTTGTGCATCTGGTCGGCAAATCCTACATGTTTGGATTTGGATTGTCTCGTCAAGACGACCCACTAGATATTAGATTACATTAGGTGGACTTGTAAGTGATGCGACAAGATTATCCACTCATGGCTATCTTGGCCTACTTCGACAAGATTGCCTTGACTTGTGGTGAGCCTCGGATCTCATATGTCTGGTCGATGGATCCTTGTCGTTTGGATTATTGGGTCGCCCTCACACAGCGATTCATATGGATATCTGGCTATATAATTATTCTGGATTTGCGAATTTCGAGGTTTCCCCGATTTCCAAGCTATGGATTTTCTGGTTGTTCAGGCTATCAGACCTCTACATTCCTCTGGTTATTCTGGCAATTTTGGTTATCTCTAAACAATCTGCAGCGATCGTTGGCTTTCATCGGATTTCAGGCTTTATGGTTTTCTGGTTAATGGATAATACGATCCGGAGCGATCATGGATTTCTGGTTTATTAGCTTTTGGATTTCTGGAGTAATACGATCCATCATGATCGTGGCTCTTTGATTTCCTGATTAACAAAGTTCACTTCGGGTTTCTCTCGGCTTTGGATTTCTGGGTTTCTCGCAAAACACATATTCCTTCGACATCCAAGACATGTTTTAGGGGCAAAATGTCAACATGCTTTTTGGTAGAATCTTTCACGTGTCAAGAATCTGGTTAGCAATGCGCTCAAGCGTTAGTAACATCGTCAGAAAACACAAAGCGATTCGGTCGAAATCGCGATATAAACATAGAAGTGGCGTGAACTCCCTTTAAATGACCTCTTTTGGGCGTGAAAACATGATTTATGATGCTTTGCATCATAACACTTTTAGCCCTCCAAGTTAGCTTTAGGTACAACTCTCGTTTGGCCAAAACGTCCTTACGGTTTGAAAATTACACTCGTTTTTGTGAACACGCATCGGTCACTCAAAATCATCTGATCAACTCAGTATGACAAGACCAGGATTCGAAAAGCCTAGGATTTGACAAGCACATGCCTTTCCCTTTACTTTCGTATCCCCTTGAGGGATACGAAATTTAGTATCCCTCATCAAAGGGATACGGATTTCAGAGTATAGCTCTTCCAGGGATAAAATTTTTGGTATGTGGTCCCCAAATCTCATCTACTACACTACCAACCCACTCCTATAAATACCCCAAGTTTGGCATTCAAAGAGGTTAAATTTTTCTCACTCTTGAAGATCTCAAGCACCATTAATGGATTCCATCTTCTTCTTTAAGACTATTGGACATAGCTTGGACCACTAAAACATTGCACAAATGTTTCTCATCAACTCTTGGACTTTTACAAGCATAAATACACTGCCTTTGGACTACTTTGGACATTTTTTGATTTTTTGGACATTGAAACCATTCGTTGGGCATAGTTAACCACGTCAACGCATTTTCTGCTCAACGAAACAAGGACATTTTAGTCAAAGTTAACAATTAATAATTATTTTATTATTCTATTTAACACTTTGAACTCAAATATTGTCCGAACATGTACAATCGTATAATTAGAAATTGTATGATGAATGATTACTATGAAGTGGATGTAGGCTTTAGTGTCAAACCACTATAAAAATTGTGTTCTCTCGCATTACTTTATTTTGGATTTAAATTACTGTGCTGATAATACACATACACCTTGAGAGTTTGCGTGTCCTAAATCCACGATAATTCCCCGCGTCAATACTTTGGTGCGCCAGGAAGGGGCGCGCATAGCTTTGACTTCTACTTCGTATTAGGTTCCCGGATTTGCTTCCTGATTTCGTCTTCGGATTTGGTTTTGGTTTTCGTTTTGGTTTTGGTTCTCGACTTCAACTTTGATACTCACTTTTCATCATGGTTAAGTGCAAGAAGCCCGACGCTATTGCTGAAGTTCAAGGTACAGAGGGAGGAGAAAATCAGGAACTTTCTTTTGACTGGAGTTCCATAACTACATCCGTAACACCCCCACTTTGGTACACTTATCCAGAAGCAGTGATGCAACATATAAGCTATGGTGCTAATTGAACAATATCACAACTTAACAAAAGCTTGTCGGAATATAAAATCATTCATGGCACATGATTTTAAACGGAAGAGCTATTATACAATCATCCCATTATAGAATATGGTTACAAAGTTCCAATAGACTAGTCATTAAATAATTGTACATTGGATACATAAAGAGATAACATACATAATAAAAATCCTCACTGCAAAGCATCCAACTAACCATCTAAACCTGAAATATTTTAGGTGTAGCATCATGAGCAACACAGACCTAGTGAGATAGCTATTTAAGCTTAGTTTTCAAGTCCTTTCTTAATGGGTTATATTATAGTTTCATCATGATTCTTCTCTTCAAAGGTTTCATCATTCCAAAGTTTAAGACAAAAAACAAGGAAGACTTCGAGATATTAAATCAACAAGTTTATAATAACTTCATTCCATCAAAATCCATAGTTTATCAAATATATAGTTCTGAATCTAAACCACACCCTCGACTTGGTTTAGATTTTAGGATATGTTATCCTATTGCGGTCAACATCCCGTCACTAAGTAGGGATGTACTCTATTCGGCTCAATACCAACATAGAGTAATAGTGCACTACCCAAGATCTATTGTCTTATACCGCACTCACTACTACAAAAGTGGGCATATTCGACACTATTTTTCTGTGGCCGTAGATCAAAAAAGTGTTGCCGTAGGCCATTTTTTCAAGCAACACCAAGGGGACGTGGCATCCGCTGCCGTTGCATTAGACATCTAATGCAACGCTTTTGCCATCTACGGCAACGTAAAGAAAGTGTTGCATTATAACCTTATTGCAACAGTACATGCATGTAATGCAACAACGTACATCATTGCCTTAAGTAGAAGCCAGAGCCTGGCTTCCAGTTCATGGTAGTGCGGTCCACATGGACTTTCCACGTCAACTGCCAACGTGTCACATGCCATGTCATCTCTCCACGTCAGCTGCACATGTGTCACATGCCACGTCAGCTATCCACATGGCGCCACATAAGCTATGGGCCCCACGTACCGTACCATTGTGGAATTAATAATATTACACTTAATGCAACACCACAGCACAGTCTAATGCAACACCACAACAATCTAATGGAACACCATAGTGCCATCTAATGCGACACCACAATACTGTACTGCAACACCAGAAAACATCAACTGCAATGGTAAAAAAATCAAATGCAATACCAGAAAAAGATCAAATGCAGCTGTAATACAACCCTGTAATTACAAATTCTGCACTACATATATTCAATCCAAAACATTGTACCACATTTATACATATATACCAAACTATTCATACAATAAATCCTCCTAAAACATTTACAACCACAGTCAGAACAACCAATTATATATACTAACTCAAAAGCGTCATCACCAACACATACCACAAGTGCCATCATCCAAACATACCACAAGTGCCATCACGAACACATACCATAAGTGCCATAATTTAAAAGAACAAAATATATCACAAGTGCTAACACATACCAACCAAATGCTTCAGTCAGTTGTCGAGGTTACAGGGGTAACAATGTCATCTTCATCACTTGTTGTGGTGACACAAAAGTTTCCACGTCTAAATTAAGATCTAGATTGGCTTCACCTAGCTTTTTAAACACCCATGACACGTTCTCTTTCACTTTTCTGTTCACCTTTTCTTCCAAATCCGCCTCAATCTCTTGCCTTATTTTTTGGGTCAACTCTTGCACATAATTGTCCGAAGAACCAAGAGTTATTGGAGACTTTTCGACAATTTTACCTCGCCTTCCTACAAGCCAGTTCCGCGTGTGGCTCTTCCCACTAGAAACAAGTGCATCTGCCTCATCAATGTTTCCTGCATCCACCATTGCTTGAACCTTCGCCTACAAAATGAAAACCAGGAAAGCATATATATAAATAGGCAGCTGGCATGAATGAATTTATACTAACACAAGTACTGTTATTTCAGTATCTAATTATATATGTACTCACGTATTTGGCCTTTAGTTCATCCGTGTTAGTCTTGTAACTTCTACCTGATTCTCATTTATATGTTTCCAAATAAAGCAAGGCAGCGGATGGGGAGGCTTTTTCTGGGCCCTTCTTTCTTTGTCAATTATTAGGATTACCAAAAATTAAACACAATTTGTGACATTCAATGTTAAGAATTTACAGATCTAGCTACTGCCTATGAACATGTGACAATGATATATAAAATATAATTCAATGATATAACAAATTAGAATTATCATGCAATGATATAACAAATTAGAATTATCATGTAGCTAATTCAACTCAATAAAAAAATAACTTAAGTTCAAAAAACACATATTATCTTTTCTCTGGCTACTGCATGAGTTTTTGGACCCATGGTATGTGTTTCATTTAATGAATTATGATGCGTGGAATTAGTATCAGCTAGGGCATGGATATCCAAAAAAAATAGCACTAAACAAGTATAATGTGAACTACTAAAGAAAAGATTAGCACTAAACAAGCTAATGTGAACTACTAAACATTATACAAATGTGAATATCATTAAAGCCGTACCTGAACTGCTTCATCCCCCCAGTATTCCAAGAGCATTTTAAAGTCCTCCAACGGAATTGTACTGGGCCTATTTGCAAGCCTTTCCTCATCAGTTGAATATTTTTATAATACCCTGCTTTGATGCGAGACTTGTACTGCCTCCAAGAGTCGTTAAGCATGTTCATGACCCACTTGTGTCCCTCTTCAGGAATGATATACCTAGTCTACAATATATCAATCACAAAATTCAGGAAACAAACTAATTAATTAAAACCAAACATTTAGGAAGTCAGTTGAACTGTATATGGTTAATGAAATTAGATTGTACCAGAGCATATTCCAACATTTGTCGCTTTAATTGATAAGGAACAACATGCCAATTGATGTAAGTAAGAGACACATTATCCTTTGCTAGTGTCCCAAGAAAATTGCTTAACTCTGTAATATTATCAAATACTGGCTGACCATCCTCATTCAACTTAATGACTACTTTATCATCAGAGGTTATAGCATGCACCTTGGTCGTTTTTGACTTCCCTCTAGTTTTTTTGGACCTTGTTTTTTATCTACCAGGTTCAAAAAAATGAATAGAAAATACACACTTAATAGTGCAGTGCAGTGCATAGATAAAGAAACATTATATTGTACTTGTACCCGCTTCATCTTCCTGTGCAATCCATTCCGGCTCTAATCGATCAGTAAGATTTTCCATTGTTGGAGGCGCTTCAACATTCTGCTTTTGACATTTCCGTATATCTAAATAAGCAGCAACTGAACCAACAACTTCACATGAATTGGTTGATTGTTTGAACAATTTGCTACATGTAGGTTTTAAAACGGTGGACGACACATTGTAGGTTTTAAAACTTCTGAAAAAGACGGTGTAGGTTTCGTTAATTTCTTTAATGTTTCTGTGAATTTCTCCCAGTTACTGAGTTTCTTTGGAGTGGGAGTTGTGTCATGATCAAGTCCTTATTGGAGCCAGCTTTCTTTGGAGGGGAGGGGTGCATGTCATCGCTTCCTTCTCAATTTCAATGGCTGCATTGGTTCGCGAACGAGTTCTCGGTCCTGATAAAGGATCCTTTGACTTAACAGTTTTGATTCTCTACAATTAAGTCGAAGTTCAATATTTTTTACGTTCTAAAGGCAAATACAATAAGTAATAAACAAATAACTTCTTTATACCTCCGAATCTGATGAATCATCAGCGACGTTTTCACCAGCATTTTCTGGGATGTATTCATCACATCCAGCAACATCTTTACCTTTATCTTTCTTATTTCGTGCGGCAGCTTCTTGCATACAACTAACTAATGAAGGCACCCCAAGTGATCTACTAACTGCATTGTTTTCTTGCATTCGCGCGATTCTCTCTTGTTCATACTTCGTCAAAACTGATGGTTGTGAAAACTGCAAGTAGATTAGCAATGTTACTCACCTTCGGTGATAAATTTAAGCTAGTTAACCAAATAGAGTTGACGTATAAACAGTTCTTGTTAATTTGACAGAATGCATGCACAAGAATTTTAATAAAAAGTAGTTTGAAATACAAGATTTCATCTGGAATAATAAAACTGAAATGAAAACTGAAAAATACCTGAACATCAGCTTCATTCTCTCGGGTATCATCATCATTATCTGTTTCATTTTCTACATTTAATTTCCTCCTGGTTCCTTTGTCCCTCACAGTAACATCTTCTTCATCATTATTCATATCAGGCTCCGGCTATAGTTTCTTCTGACCCACTTGAGTTGGGTTGTTTTTCATCATTTTGTGTTGCTCCTGAAGTCTATGTGCAGTAGTATACTTGCACTTTTCAACCGGCTTCTTAGCAGAACCTGGAACAATAAAAATAATGACGATGACCTCCTTCATAGTTCTTTACACACACACAAAGATATATACAAGAATGGATCTATATTACATATACATATATACCTTGAATTATGATTTTCCTTGGCCGTATGATTACATGTGGCTACAGTTGAATCAACGGCTCACTGTCTTTGTCAATGATGTTGTCGATTTAAAAAACCACTTCTCCTTGCTTTTTGCAGCCCTGTACGTACTCGGTTACGTCCTTGTCATTCAGTATTAGCTACCAGCCACCCTTCATTCCTTTGCTGATGATATAGACTCTTCCTATTTCAGTGTAATTGAGAGAATCTTTAATAAAGTCCATAAGCACACTGTAAGAAAAGCGGTCTACATCATATTTTGTTACTACGAAGGATTCTCCAACGACGTAACATGTCGTTCGAAACTGTCCACCATGTTGCAGTCGGATATTAATAAGTTCATCCATCATGTACAAAATGAATACATTAGAACAAGGTACATGCATGTTAAAGTGGACAAAAACAAACAACTATAACATTTTGGTCTATAACCAATTTAGATGACAGTAAAGAAAGACATTAAATCATAAAACATATGAACAATGTAGATTGCATTATGAGAAAAGAGTGCCAGATACATTAATCAAAGATATAATTTCCAGCTAAAACAAAAAGTGCTAAATACATCATAAATTAGACTAAATTAAAGCAATAAGAAAGTGGAATTTTTGTCCAAACGAGACGGAACAGGATTAAGAACTTTTGCTTGTAGTTCTGTTTCTAGTTGTATTATAGGGACATCATCCCTAATCCAACCCCATCAACAACTTCTGGTTCTAGTTCACCCCCTATGCCCATATCATGTGAATGCGTATTGCTCATGTCTTCTTCCATTGCATTCTGATTTTCAGTATCACATCAATCTCTCGGCAATTTTTCAATAACGTAATGACTATTCTTTTCAACTGCATCTTCCACATAAAATACTTGCTGCACTTGCGAAGACAGGACATAAGGTTTAGTTTTATGGCACTTGCTAAAGTTTACTCGAGTAAGACCATATGAATCTTTTTCCTCTTGGTACTAGTAACACTTAAAAAGGACCACTGTGAAAGCTCCCCAATAATCAAGCTCAAAAATTTCTTCGATTGATCCATAGTAATTGACATCACCCACTATTGGGTTTTGGTCTTTCGAATTTGCAAAGATGGTGGTTTTGGCAGTCAAAAATACACCACTATTTTGTGTGGTACATCAAGAATCCCTAAATTTTGTGTGGAATCTATATCCATTTACTATATAACCGGTAAACTACCTAGCTACTCGATTAGGACCTAATGCAAACACCTCTAAATCTGTTGAAATATTGTCCTTTTTCAGAACCTCTTCTTTAAGCCAATTCCAAAATCTTCGAAATGTTCTCGTTCCCTCTTGTATTTTCTTGGATTTGCAAGACCATCCACAAAAGCTCGATGAACCCTAAATAATAATTAAGGTCAAAAAAATATGAAATGCAGATGATAATTTATAGTTAAGGAAAATGATATAGGAACTCAAAAACTTACTCGAACAAACTCTCAATTTCTTTATTACCGGAATTGAACAGAATATAGCGATGCGTTGCCTTCCAATCTGCATCTTTCAAATTGAACATCTTCCCATCTTTATTCTTCTTTGTTCCAATATGATATTCTAAATCTGTTGGACATCTTTCAAAATCAATCGACGTGTTTTATGTTCCTCCATCAACACTTAAAAATCTTGAATAGAAGGTCACACACTCTTCTGCCAAGTAACCTTCTGCAATCGAACCTTCCGGTCTATTTCTATTTCGCACATAAGATTTCAACTTTCCTAGATATCGCTCAATTGGATACATGCATCTAAGATGTTCAGGCCGCCGTATTCGATTCTCTGCATAAATGAACAGGCAAGTGTACCATTATATCGAAAAAATCCTATGGAAAAATCATTTCAAAATGACAAAGTACCTCGATAATTTCTTTTTGCAGCCTCTTGATATCATCCATTTCGATAACCTTACTCCATAGTCCTCTAAGTAATGCACTAAATCTGATTATTGATAACGCAACCTCGGGTTTTGACGCTTTCTTCACAGCAAATTGTAACAAATAGTGGAGTATGAAATGAGCATCATGGCTCTTATATCCCACAACCGTTCTCTCTTTTATGTGCATGTACCGACTAACATTCGAGGCACAACCGTACGGCAGTTTGGCGTTCTTCAATACAGAGCAAAAGACTTCTTTTTCCTTATTTTTCTTATCAAATATTACAGCTCTAATTTCAACATGCTTTCCATCACCACATTCAACGGGATGAATGGCCTTCCTTATGCCTAATTCATGTAAATCCAAACGAGCATTTAGATGATCCTTCGACATGCGGCCTATATTAAGTAAAGTACCTAATATTTTTTTGCATATGTTCTTCTCTATGTGCATGGCATCTAGGTTATGTCAAAGGGGATTATGACACCAATATGGTAAGTTAAACAGTATTGACCTTTTTTTAAAAGGGCCTTCACTTTTACCAAGTTTCTTTGTCTTATCCCCAAACCGATTTTTGAACTCCCGCAACAACTCTTCAATATCTGTTCCTGATTATATTTCTGGAATGCTCCCTATTTCAGTTTCGCCATTAAATCTCCTCTTATCCAACTTCCACTTATGTGTTGGATCAAGAAACTTTCTATGGTGCATATAAAACATTTTTTGCTATGCTTCAAATAATTTGAAGAAGTTTCATAATGGCATGCTGGACACACTAGTTTCCCCTTCGTGCTCTAACCTGACAACATGGCATATCCCGGAAAATCACTAATGGTTCATAAGACGCTTGCACGTAAATTAAAATTCCCATCAGTCAAGGAATCATATGTTTCAACGCCAACATTCCATAATGCTTTCAATTCTGCAATTAAAGGCTGCATATATATGTCAATACCATTCTTTGGAGAAGCTGGACCAGATATTAATGTTGAAAGAATCAAATTCTCTTGTTTCATACATAACCAAGGCGGAAGATTGTAGTTTACCAACACAATTGGCCATGTACTATAACTTGAATTCATTGAACGGTATGAATTAAATCCATCAGATGCTAGACCCAATCTAACATTATGATTTTCTGATGAAAAATCAGGATAGCGAGCATCCATCATCTTCCATGTCACACCATCAGCCGGATGTCTTAGTTTTCTATCTTCTTGTTGTTCCACTTGGTGCCATCTTATAAGTTTGGAAAATTCTTTGCACACAAACATCCTTTGTAACCTTGGTCTTTGAGGAAAGTACCTTGTAACACCCCACCTCCGCCAGGGTCACTCTTGCAAGTACACTGGCTTTGGAGGGGCGTTGGACAAGGTAAACATGCACAAAGATATCACAAGACAGAACATATAAGTAAACAGAGTAAATAAAGCAGCGGATAAAACTACTATTTCAAAACCATAGTCAGGTTACATCAAAGTATTTAGTCATTATTTTCCAACAAACAAAGTCTAGAAACATAAAATAAAAAATGAAAATGACATAAAGTAACTATCCCCAAAGTAGAAGTAGTAAAGCCATAGCGAGCTCAAGTCCAAACCATACATGAGCTATCCAGAATGCAAGCTAAAGATCCAAGCTAGGTGCTAGTGTTCCCACCCTGAGAACCCGGGGGGGGGGGGGCAAAGAAAAGAGGCGAAAGAAAATGGGTCAGTCAAAAAGACTGGTAAGTCCTACCTACTATTAGTATAAAAACTAATAAAGTTAACTGGACATGTAAAACAGAGACGAAACATAGGATGATAACTGGCATGGTGAAAAGTTAACAAGATAGATCAACTGTGGCATCACATATACAAGGTTAAGTTTTGCACCAATAGTACTAGTAATCCAATCCAATCCATGTCAAGTATAAACAAGCAATGATCCCTTGGCCCAAGTTTGGCCCAACATCATGAGGTGACCTAAATCAAGGTCTATCTACACGGTCTAGTCGATCGGCTCCCTATAAGCCTAACCCGTCAAGTGTCGGTGTCATACGGCCCAATCACGAATGTAGTCAAACTGTGCTAGGTCCACCCTAGGGTGTATCAAGTCCTAGGGTGCCAACCACTGACACGAATCAAGCACGCACAGTCTAAACCTACTGGTGCCCGTGCTTGCTTTTTTTTCAACTCCGGACTATGTGCACGACCATAGTCCGCCTGAACCCACACCAGCGTACCAACTCAGCCGTCGTTCTGGTCGCTTACAATTAGCCCAGTAATCGTGCCTCACCCTAGCGTAGTCCCTAGGGTATCATGATACAACCAAGAGGGTTACTGGTGAAAAGGACCACGTAACTAGGGTTTCTAACGGGTTAAGCGTGGTTAACCCTATCCAATCAAGTATCAAGTTGGTTAAGTGTACCCAAGATTCATGACTTAATCCTATCACCCCATCGTGTTTAATTGGTTAAGTATTCAAGTGGTCCATGACTTAACCCTATCATGTGGCATTAATTAATTTAATGCACCCAACCTCTCACATTAGACCTTGTTGTGGTTACTAGTTAAGCCGGGCGGGTCCGGGTAGCTTTACACCACAACTTAGTCTAACCTCGGGTTTTAAGCGCGACATGACCAACTACTCACATTGGGTCCTATTGTTTGTAGCTACTAGTTAGGCCGGTCGGTTCCGGGTAGATTTATGCTACAAACTCAACCCAACCTCGAGTTGGCCACTTTCATGTTTTCTACATGTCATGTCCATGTTCATTTTTTTTCAAGCATAATCACATGTCATATTTCAAAACCATGTTTTTATGTCATTAAAGTTACCTAACTACCCATACGCATTCCCACCGCATGTACGTTTCATCACAACACAAAATGGATTAAAAGAGGGAACTTAGAAGCATGACAAAAATGGGCATAAGGTGATAGGATTTGGCCACAAGTTAAACATGGTGGCACATGAGGCAAAATGTGTTCATTGAACTTGCATGTTACATTATAAACCTCAAAACATGCATGACATCAAACTTAGCAAATAGGTGATACATGGTCATAGATGGCATAGGATGATAACTAGTGATTCGCATATAACATCATATGCAAGTTAACATAAAGGTTATGAGAGTTTCTATGTTGCATTATGCAACATTTCCAACCAAAGCTCATAGCTTTCAATCCACAAAGTCAAGGTGATAGCTTAACAACCATACATAGAATAAATCTATGCATAACATGATAGATTCAAAGCACAAATCATACTTAGGCCCAAACTCAAACTTGCAACATGTCATATTTAACTTCATAGTTTAAATCTAAGAGTAGAATAGGGCTTACAATGCTATGAAGACTATAAAATAAAACAAGATTGAGACGAAGCCACACTAGCAAATCCGCAAAGAAAATAATATGCTCCACTTTAAGCCTTGAGAAATAAGTAAAATAGCTTCTATGATGAAGAAAGATGGCTCTTTGAACTAAGAAAGATAGCTTCTTGAACTTAGATTTGATTTGGAACACTCATGCTCTCATAAAGAAGGTGGAGGCCATGATTAGAGAGCATTTTGGCATAACCTAGTTGTAGGATCAATTTGTGATGATTTAGGCTAGGTATTAGGGTCATTTTATAGAAGTTTAGGTTAGTTTAGGCCATAGGATTAACCCTAATTCAGATCTGTGCCATCAAATCACGTCACTAGCCAACAAAACAGGTCCAAACAGCCAAAATAAGTGCACCAGGCCGACATGGCCGACCAAGGAGGTCGACCCTAGTGTCGACCTGGTTGGGGGGGGAGGTCGACCCTAGTGTCGACCCCCCTGTCGACCTGTCTGGGCGGGAATTTTCCCTCCCATTCTGTTTTGGCTGAATTTGAATTCTGAATTCAAATTTGAATTGTTTTTGAACTTGAAATTTTCTGAAAACTTTGACGGGCCATAACTTGGTCATACGGACTCCGATTTTCGAAAACTCGGACTCTATTTCGCGTATTTTTCCGAGACGAACGCAATGGCACAGCCCATTTCCCTTGATTCAGATTTTAACATTTATTTCTGCCTTGATATATGTTATAACATGTTATTCAAAAATACGGGTTGTTACATACCTCATAACAGTTGTCGGCACTTTGGGAATCGACTTTGGTGGATCATTATTATCAACGATGTCTTCTTTTTCTTTTACAGCCCACCTTGAAAAACCACAAATGTCACAAGCCTCTATATCTTTATTCTCTGCCCAATATAACATGCAATGGTTTGGGGCGACATGTATTTTATGGTAATCAAGACCTAAATTCTTAATGACATTCTTTGCAGCGTAGGAAGACAAAGGCAACTGGCATCAGGAAAGGCTTCTTTTATAAGCTTTAGTAATTCCCCAAACGCAGACTCGTTAATTTCATAAGCACACTTTAAATGATAAAGCCTGATCAAGAAAATTAGTCGAGAAAATTTAGTGCAGCCAGGATATAACGGTTTTTTTTCCTTCTTTAACATTCCGATAAAATTTCTCGGCCTCTGGATTTGGTTCTACTACAAAGTCCCTGGGATTTTGACCAAATTTATAACCCGCACATTTGAACATCACATCTAAATTATCATCAAAATCCATCTCCGTTGCACAATCCATATGGTCATCAATACCTATTAATTTTGTTTGTGAAACTTCACAAATCCACCCGGTATGTAATGGAGAAGGGCCATTAAAAATAAGATGATCGTATATGACATTTTCACAATACCAATTATGTTCTGTACATTTTTTGTAGGGGTACTTCATCTCATCACCTACTTTATAAATGGGAAATGAATTTCTTAGAAAAGTTGTTACCCCTCTTACATATTCTGCACTCGATCTCGGAAGTCCTATCCATATGTAATACTCACTATCCATTGTCACAATCTGACCATGGCCAAGTAAGACCAAATTTGATACCACTAATAGTTTCAAGACATGAACAAGGGCTACCATGTAAGATTTGACTAAATTAGAAATAAAAACAAAATAAGTTAATAATTTACAAATATACATCATCAGTGTGATGATACAAAGGCGATTGTTTTGATATGAATTATCACTAACTTTTGGAACTGAGTTATCAGGAAAATACATAAAACAAGCAACTAAGGATACTGGACACAAATTCATAACATTACATGACTGCACCAAAACACAACAGTACTGATACAAAGACTATACAGGTGATACAAAGACAATACCACTGTACCTAATACAACGAACGATGCAATAATTTAATTTTGTCTTCTAATGTTTAGCCCTTGAAGTTGGTCGTTAAGTCTGCTAACGTCAGTTCGAAAACCAATAACTCGATTTTGCAGCGTTGTAAGTTGATGTTGTAATTCATTTGCGTACGCAGTTGCTCGACTTGGAAACTATTGGTCAATCCACTGCCAAAAGGTACACCCTGTGGGATAAACACGACATCTAAAATAACGACGACCAATGTTGAATCCAATCGAAATAACATCTTCTACAGCGGCATACCCACAATCACACATTATGATTGGTGAGTCAGCTTGCTGTTCGTTAACCACTTGGTTGTTTCGATGCTAACAATGCAAGGTAGCATGACTATGCCGTCGCATCGCCCTTTCTTCACGTCGTTCTTCTTCTCGCCATTGTCTTCGGAGTTCTTCTTGCTCTAGTTCATACTCAAGAAAATCATCGTAGTGCCTTTCTTACATCTCTATACAAAAATCAATAGTAGCTAGTTTCTGGTGATGATGGGTTTGACAGTCGTAGATCACCCATTCCCAGGGTATCTTCATAGTCATATGATGTAGGAAGAGAAATAAGCATTATTTAACTACAAACAGAAATAGACATTTAAACATTTAAATTGGATTTCTTTTGTCCTCTAAATTTTGTTTCCACCTGTCGAAATAAGCATTATTTACCAAAACATCAATTGTTTGGCAAACATAAAAATACAGAACTTGCACAATTTCAACACATGCAAACATATAAATACAACACTTCAAGTATGAAAAACCTTAATTTATGGCAATTGGTATACCCAAACTACCCAAAGACTTTGAATGTTAGACCAAAATAAGTTAGAGATGAAATCATCTAAATAAAACCGGAATGATGAAGCCCTAACTACTTGTAATTGTCCTAAATAATCCAAATCGGAGGTGTAAAGTTTGTAAAATAGGAGCAATCAGAGGTTTATAGTTTGTACCGGCAGTAGAGTAGCAATCGGAGGTCTTCGTGGACAGAGAAAACGGACAGAAGGAGGAGTACGGGAGAAATTTGTTTTGGGGGGAAGTATTTCGTGAATGGGGAAAAGATCACGCCAAATTTTCACTAAACTGAAGCAGGGATACATTTGAACTGTTGGATTAATCAAAGATCTACGTTATTTATTTGATTAAACTGATAACGCGGATCGCTGACCTGGCATGTATTTATGTAAAGCAACACTTTGAACCAGTGTTGTAAGTCACAACACAAGAATTCCAACCGCAACTCTGCATTCATATCTAATGCAACAACATATGAATGTTGTTGCAGAAGGTCAAAGAAGGCATAGCTTTCGCCACACTTTTCATGCAACACACACAAATTAGTGTCGAATATGCCCACTTTTGTAGTAGTCACCCCATTAAAGAAATATTATTAAGAAAATGTATCTCACAGGTAATCTTAAATTACTTTTCAAATTCATATTTTTAAGGGTTTAAGATAAATCCAAAACTATCTCAAAATTGTTCCAATCTATGTTAAGAAGAACCTCAATGCCACTTCATATAGGTTTAAAATCTAAAAGAAAAAAAAAAGCATTTGAAAAATATAATGAAAAGTTTCAGCATCAATAAAAAATAAAAACTGCAGCGTTTAAAAAGCATTATGGAAAGTTCTGGGCTTATTAGAGTGCTTTATAAATAATTCAGAGAAAAGACAACGTTTTCAGAAATGCTATGAAAAGTTCTCAAATTCAGATTTTCAGCCAGTTTTTTGGCAAAATATTTGATGCTATTTCTCTATGATAAAAATAGTTTTTGACTCCAAATTTTTTTAAAGTAAGAAGCTTTCTTAGTCAACTTAATTACCATGAAAAGAAATCCTTTAAATCATTTGTTGATTTAACATATAAAATTCAATATCATGAGGCATTTTTAACATGTCCATTTCGGTCATATTCTTACATGACTTGCGTCCAGTTTTCAGGTACACAAACGATCGAATTAGAAAAAGCGGTCGAAGACAAAGTCGTAGGCCTTTGAGTTATCTTTCCAGATTGATAAAGAAATCTAAATTTCAACAATAATTGCAAAAGTTATGGTCAAAATACCGAACGTCATTTTGAAGGGTTCAAGTCCAATAATTCATTATTAAATTTCACAACTTTTCTTCAAAATATGAAATGAATACATGAACTTAAATAGTATTTCTCACCTTAAACTCGTACCTTGATGTTTTATTTTTCCTCTTGGCTTATCCTAAACTTCTCCTCTTTATTTTATTTTATTTTTGTTTTGTGAATGCATGAAAAGAAGTGAACATTTCCACCCTTTATACAGTATTTTTCAAGGCTAGTTTGGTAATTTGGTTTTAGACACTTGTCCGCCTTATCTTCATGCAAGCTTTAGGACGGAGACATGCCTCCTTAGGTGTCTTTAGATTTTTCTATATATGGACACCTAATGTGTTTATGTGCCTTTACCTTATTTACTTATAAGACATGTGTATCGTTCATTTGATGACACGTGTCCCTATAATTTCAAGCCATTTTCAAATTCTAGAATATGTACACATATACCATTGTATCTTATTTATAAACTATGTGCTATATATATATTTATACATATATATTCATATATGTATGTATTCATTATACTTAAATAACTGAATCGGATTGAATTAATATATTCAAAATTTCTAGAAACTTTTCATACGCGGATTTTTGAGTTAGGCTGTTACACTCTACCACCGTTATAAAAAGATTTCGTCCTCGAAATCTAGGCTTCAAACAATTCTTGATAATCTTTATGAATTTCTAGCTCCACCTCCCATAATGCTTCGTCTTTGTTATGATGGTTCACTGAACTTTTATTAAGGGAATTTCTTTCGTTCTTAATTTCTTAACTTTTCTTTTAAGAATTTGAACAGGTCTTTCAATATACTTGGTCCCCCTTTTAACTTCAATGCCTCTTAAATCAATCACATGAGGTGGGTCAGAAATATACTTTCGTAGCATTAATATGTGAAACACATTGTGTATATCTTATAATTTCTCAGGCAAATCGAGTTCGTATGCAACATTTCTAATTTTCTTGGTAATACAAAATGGTCTGATAAATCTCGGTGATAGTTTTGCTTTCTTCTTTCCAAATCGCATTATCCCTCGTACCGGAGAAACCTTAAGAAGGACTTGATCTCCTACTTTAAATTCCAAATCCTTCCTTCTATGATCTGCATAACTCTTTTGCCTACTTTGGGTTGCTTGCAATCTTTCCCTTATAATGGAAATCTTCTCAGTTGTTTCCTTTACTAGGTCTGGACCAAGAAGCTCACGATCTCCAACTTCTGCCCAACATACTGGCAAACGACAAGGCCTTCTATACCAAGCTTCATATGGGGTCATACCAATACTTGCATTATAGCTATTGTTATATACAAATTCGATTAATGGTATGTGAGTTTACCATGTGATTTCAAATTCCATTGTACAAGACCTTAACATATCTTCTATGATTCGGTTCACCCTTTCAGTTTATCAGGATGAAAGGCTTTACTCAGGTTTAGTAATGTACCCAGTGCTTTTTGAAGACTTCTCCAAAACCTTGAAGTAAATCGTGAATCTCTATCTGAAACTATGGTAACTGGTATACCATTCAGTTGAACAATTTCTTTCAAATATAGTCTACTCAATTTATCCATTGAGTAGGTCATGTTGTAAGGTATGAAATGCACTGACTTTGTCAAGCGATCTACCCCTACCCATATTGCATTATGACCTTCTTTTGTCATTGGTAATCCACCCATTTCCTTTCAGCAATAGGAAGTGGTTGCAGAAGTCCTGCCGGTCGTTGGTGCTCTGCTTTAATTTGTTGGCATGTAAAACATTTTTCCACAAATTTAGCAACATCCTTCTTCATTCTGTTCCACCAAAACCGACGCTTAAGATCCTTAAACATTTTGTGCTTCCTGGATGCACCGTAAGCCTTGAACGATATGCTTCACTAGGAATTTCATTTTTAAATTCAGTTTGATTTGGAATGCAAAGTCGATTTTTGAATCGATAACCTCCATTTTTACTAGTTTTCCAATCCGTAGGTTCCTTATCCTTCATTTTCATAAATAACCCCTTTAGTCCTCATCTTCTTCTTGGGCTTTAAATATTCTACTTACCAGAGTCGGTTGAATAATAAGATTACATAGAAGTGCTACTTTGTTAACCATGGCTCCATTAACCATCCTTGTGCAAGCGTTCATATCAATAAGAGTATCTAGAGCCCTACATTCTCTTACCATTAAATGAGCTACTATGCCATAGATTTTTCGACTTAATGCATTCACAACTATATTTGCCTTTCCTGGATGATAATGTAATGTAAAATCATAATCTTTTACAATTCCATCCACCTTCTTTGTCTCATATTTAATTCTTTTTGAGAGAACAAATATTTTAAACTCTTGTGTAGAGTAAACATGGAATTATTCTCCATAAAGGTAATGCATCCAATTTTTTAAGGCAAACACAATCGCACCCAATTCTAAGTCATGAATTGGATAATTGGCTTCATATGGCTTTAATTGACGAGATCCATACACGATAACTTTTTCATCCTAATTAGTACGCATTCTAATCCTTGTCCGCATGCATCATAATATACTTTATATGGGACTCCACTCCTTGGCAAAGACAAAATTGGTGCCTCGGTCAATCTTTTCCTTAAGGTTTCAAATGTTATCTTACATTTTTCATCCCAAATAAACTTGGTTTGCTTACGAGTTAATTTTGTTAATGGAGATGCTATCATTGAGAAATCTTGAATAAATCTCCGGTAGTAACCAGCTAATCCTAGGAAACTTTGAACTTCTATTGGTGTTGTCGGAGGGTTCCATTTCAACACCGCCTTAAACTTTGATGGGTCTACTCCTATTCCAATCCTTGAGACAACATGTGCAAGAAATTTTACTTCCTCCAACCAAAATTTTCATTTACTTAATTTTGCATATAACGGATGCTCTTTTAGTGTTTGGAGACAAACGCAATTGGCGTTCATGTTCCTCCTTTGTCTTAGAATAGATAAGGATATCATCAATAAACACAATAACAAAATGATCAAGATATGGACAAAACACATGATTCATTAGATCCATGAATACTGCTGGAACATTGGTAAGGCCAAAAGGCATTACCAAGAATTCGTAGTGTCCTTACCGTGTTTGGAAAGTTGTCTTTGGAATATCTTGTTCTTTTATTCTCAATTGATGATACCAGATCTTAAGTCAATTTTTGAAAATATGGTAGCTCCTTGGAGTTGATCAAATAAATCATCGACCCGAGGTAATGGATATTTGTTCTTAATTGTTACCTTATTAAGCTCTCGATAATCTACACATAAATGAAATGTTCCATCGTGCTTCTTCTAAACAACACTAGTGCTCCCCAAGGAGATTTACTAGGTCTAATAAATCCTTGGTCCTCTCTTTCCTTAATTTGTCTCTTTAATTCTTGATTTCCCATAAGAGACATACGATAAACTGCTTTAGCAATAGGAGTTGTACTAGGGATTAAGTCAATATAAAAATCAATTTCTCTTTTTGGTGGTAACCTTGGTATTTTTTGATAAACTTCTTTAAATTCCTTTACTATCGTGATTGGGTCCACTTTGACCCTTATCCTCGATATTGATATGAGAAATATATCTTGATATAAAAGCGTTGTAACACCCCGTGTATTCTATAGCTGTGAAATTAACAAATTAAAGTATAATTAATTCAAAATCAAAGAACTAAGGGAAACAGGTTACGCCATTGCGTTCTTCTAGAAATTCTGCTTGAGATAGAGTCTGAGTTTGCGTAAATTGGACTCCGTATGAAAAAGATATCCTTAAATTAAAAATTGCAGCAAAACATGAAAAAAGAGGAATGAGAAAAGAATAATGTTTAGCATTGTTCTAACTTTTATAAGCAAAAGACTTAGTAGCTCATTTGGTTGGAACACATGACTTGCATACAAGAGGTACAGAGTTCGATCCCCGCCAGCGCCTTATTTTTGTTTTAGGGGAATGGCTTAAAATAGCCTAGTGTGAATGCAGTTCAAAAAGTGGTTTAGTGTGAAAATGGGTAATTGGGAAGATAGATAAAAAGAAAAAAAAGAAGAGAAATATATATATATATACATATACGTATACATATATATATATATATATATATATATATATGACATGTACGTATCATGAGGCGTATGTTGCGCATTTTTGCCTGCCAAGAATTGTTTTTTTATAAATGGCCTTCTCTAATTGGATTCATGACAAATTAAAGGAAAGAAATATTTAACATATTCGTACATATGTGCATTTATGTCATAAACATACAAATTAAATAAAAATGTGTGGATGCAAGCAGTGAAAAGAAAGGTTTATGCATAATATTTGTATGCAGTAAATGGGGATTTTCAAAGAGGAAGAATATGAATAGGTTAGACTTAATTTTCTATTAATAGGAATGTCATTTATAAACCTGCAATTGACATCAATGTGGCACTGAATAAGAAAAATATGGTATGTGATATTATTTTGGGAACATAACATGCAAGCATATTAATATGACGAATATTTATCTGGCATTTAATTTAAAGATATGTCAATAGGGCATTGATTTGAAAACATGCTATTAACATTTATCTGTACATGTTAATTTGAGAAATATATAAATATGTTGAGAAATATATAAATATGCTAATTTACAATGAAAAGGATACATTAATATTGTCATTCATGTTAATTGACATGTATATATGAATAATTAATGTATACGGTAAAAGGAAAGATGTATCTATTAAATACGTATTTATGTTTGATGGATTGGCAATAAATAATAAATGTTGATAATGTACATTAAGGGAGTAATTATGGCATAAGTGTGTTAGGAATTATTTATATATAGAATTTGTCCTAAATGAGAAATGTGTACATTGTAGGAAATATATATATATATGCTAAAACATGGAATTGCATGTAATTGGAATAGTAATTATGCCATAATTTAAAATGGGAGTAATTTACAGTCCTTAATTGTGAACATAATTGGCCTCTTTTGAAATTGATGGCCTTGATTTACCCTAGCATCATCGGACGGCTCAAATTAACTTGCAACTCTATAAAAAGGACCCTAGACTCTACCTAGGTTTCTTGCACAATTCTCTAGCCTCCATTGCTCTCTTCTTCTAATAAAAAAATAAAAATGGCGTCTCTGCTCTGCTGGAATTAAAACTAGAAGATAATCAACATCAGCCTAAGCAACTCAATTCAAACTAGAGGTTAAAGTTCTGCAAAGATTCTACAACAAGTTAAAGTTCTTTCTTTAATCCAATCAAGGCAAGTACAGTTATTCTCCGCTATAAACGTTAATTATAATTTTGATATGCATTTAAATCTGAGTTTGAGGTTGTATTCTCTTCTGTTAGATCTGTTTTCTGTGACTGTTCTATATTCCTTTCTTCTTTTCTGTTTCTATAGCCAGGCTACCACGAGCCTGTGCCTAATCTCATAAGAGATGAACGTATGAACGCAAGTTTTGGGATGAATGATGAGAAATTTGACAAAACCAAATTGAATGTATGACTTTAGGTCTGAGGCATAAAATATATTGGACATATGACTTGGGATTGGATGCATAAATTTGACTATGAACATATAATTTATGCATGTTGTATGCATAGTTATGTTGTAATTTAGACCTGTAATTAATTAGAAAAAAATAGCATATGTTATAAACTAGTTTTAGACCTATGCATATTTTGTGATAAAAGAAGAAGAGGAACCACTGTAAAGATTACATATGATTTGAGACTTTGGACAAAATGCATATAAAAAGGCAAGATCTGATTTTTAGAAGATATGGTTTAAAGATTTATATTATTGGGGATAGTTTGCATAATAATTCATGACATGAAAAGAAGGAAGATATGGAAACTTAAGATTTACATTAATTAGGATATCTATTATTGTAATTACACCTAATTAGGGATTTCTGGATATATGACAAGCATTGAAATTAATGGTTATATTTGGTATAATCTATATTGGAACATATGTTATATGGCAAATTATGTCCATATTCTGCGCTTAAGCAAACATGGAATATATGTTGTGAATCATGAAAAATTATGTAGGCATATGAATTTAGGCCTAATTTATGACTAGGCAAGGCATGTAAATAGAACCTTTAGAATTATTAGGTTTGCTAAATCTGCTAATTTGCTAAGTTGCCTAAACTGCTAGTTTTGTTATATTGCCTAGACTGCTAATTAGATTGAAATGCCAAATCTGTTAAATTTGTCTGTTGAGATGCCTAATCTGTTATATGCCAAAATCTGCTAAGTGCTAAATCAGTTAAATCTGTTAAGTCACCCAATCTGCTAAAATCTGTTATCTGCTATATCAGTTGAGTTGATGTGATCATTCTGTTGGGTGTGCGCATAAACGGTAAATAATTAATTAATTGGCTGCAAAGATGAATATGGCTAACTCGAGGTTAGAATGAGTTTGCGACGTAAATCTGCCCGGAACCGCCCGGCATATCCAGTGGCCGCAAACAATAGGTTCTAATGTGAGAAGTTAGTCATAACATGCGTAAGACACGAGGTTAGGTCTGGCTTGTGGCAGAAGTCTGCCCGGAACCGCCCGACATATCCAGCGGCCACAAGCTACCGACCTAATGTGAGAGGTCTGTGCATTAATAATTAATTAATGCAAATCTAAGATAAGAATGACGTCTAAAACGTATTGGGGAAAATAGGGTTAAACCAAAGGGGATTAATAGATGTAGTAAAACCCGTCCATGAATCTGTAGGCCCAATACAAAGTTAGACAAATCTGAAAAATCTGTACATCTGACCCCTTAGTCTGAAAACTTGTTAACTTAATTTGTGAATTAGTAAATCTGTATTCTGTATGTCTGAACTTGTAAACAAGTTAATCTGAAATCTGTTAGTCTGGGGACACAAGGTTAGGAGGGGAATTACTTGTGTCATCTGTTGTTTGGGACCCATATTAGTCAGTAACCCTTTCTGGTATCAAAACTTTGACCCAACAGTAAGTAGGGTCCGGGCACGCTTACTGAACTAATTATAAGTGGTTCATTCTGATAATGGCGAGGGGTGTTGATGGTGCGTTCCAACCGGGTCATGTGCGTGCATGGATCCCGGTCTGCCTCTGAGGATGTAAGACGCCGTGACATCTGTAAATAGGTCTGTGCCAATTGGTTGTCACTTTAGGGAGTGATACACCCTACTGTGGGGCTGACACAGGATATTTATGTATTAGGGAGCCGATCGCTTGGGGTAGGGTTTTAGGGTACACTTAGTTCTGTCTGTTTCTGTTGGTACCGTCTGTTTCTGTTGGGTGGTAACACCTGTCTGTTTCTGTGTGGTACCGTCTGTTCGGGTGGTAAAGGCCCATTACTAGTGTACACCTAATTCTACATTCTGTTTCCGTAGGGATAAATCTGTTTCTTCTTCTGTCTGTTTCTGATCGGGTAGTAAAGGCCCATTATTAGCATTCTGTTTCTGTTAAAGTATTCTGTACCCGTTCCTGCTTCAATTTAGACATTAGGGAGACCCCTAATTCTGTTATACTAGTATTAGTGCAGAGAAGTGTAAAACAATAGTTTATATCATTCTGTTTTTCTGTTACATCTGCTACACCTGTTATAGTTATCTCACATCCAGTTTTATGTTCATATCATATTATTATTATCTGTTCATATGCTGAAAGTCAATGGACTTGCCAGACTTTTTGTCTGACCCTTGTTGTTTTCGCCTCCTTTCTTCCGTTTCCCCTCCCCCAGGTTATCCAAGGAGGGAAATACTTTAGCTTGATCCGGATTTCTCTTTGCTTGAAGTGCTTAAAGTATGGCTTGGCTCTGTATAGCTTCCGTTCCATGGGGATCATGATTTTAAACTATGCATTTTGAAGGCTTTTGTACAAGACTGATATTTTGTACTTGAATTCTGAAATTTGAGAGGATGTAACCATATTAATTTATGTTTCCGCTGTAATAAAGTTAAAAATTTTCAAGTACTGTTTTATCTGTCTTGTAAGTTTCTGTTCTGTTTACTAAAATGCTCCACCAAAGTTAAGGCATTCCCTTTGTGAGTGACCTTAACGGAGGTGGGGTGTTACACTTGGTATCAGAGCTGAAGGTTACCGGATTTGATAAAGAATTTTTGAAAACTATTTTCAAAACGGTTTTGAAAAGGAAGTATTTTCAAAAGTAAAGCTTATTTTGAAAAACATAGTCCCCTAAGCCATATATCTATCTTTTGATCCTCTGCTTGAATCCTTGTTTCCTTCTTTCTTGAGTCTCTGGGGCTCCCGGTTTTCTGGGGGGTAACCTCATCAAAGGGAAAAGTAGTGCCCGACTTCCATCGATAGCTGTAGTAGTTTCACCTGCGGCTAGTTTTCTTTAGAGCTTTGAAGGATTTTTCCGGGCGATGGAGGCAGCTTTCGAGGGATTGGTCAACATGTTACACAAGGATAGTAAAGATGAGAATGATGAGGTTTAACTAAGGAGCACAACCCAAAAGGTGAGAAACTCATATAGACTTAGTTCACAATGGAGGAAAAAGGGAAACACAAAAGAAGGAAGGAAAGATTGAAGATAAGGAGGAGGAAAGTGTTTTACTTATGGAAGCTCGACTCATCTGAATAAGGATTACCGAAAGAGGAAGGGGAGGGTGCTTGCTTCAACTATGGGGAGATGGGACACTTCACTAGGGACTGCCCGAAGAGACGAGGACAAGGAGGGCAGGCGAACACTCTTGAAGCTAGTGGCTAGGATAGGAATAGGGAAAAATTTCTATAGTAGGTTTAATTTCTTTATCTGATTATGGAGTTAAGACTTTTTCTGATTCTGGTATTTTGGTTTTGTAATCGGTACTCTGCACTTTAATACTAGTATTATTTCTGAATTCCGCTATAGACTCAAACCCATAAGGGTTATGGATCATCTATTTGAGATTGGGGTTTGAGGGATATCTGTGTTAGGAGTCAAGTATGGCGCATACATTCTGAGTTTTCGTGGGGTATGATTTTATCAGGCTTAGCTTCCTAAGAATCATTAGGGAACCTGATCTGTACCAGTAGTCTGTAAATATCTAAATACTTTTTATAGGATTTCCAGTTTTGACATTGTCTAAAGAAGGTAATACTCTGGGTGTCAATTTGATGTTGGTTTCGGTCTTTGGGGCCGATACTTAGGACCCATGTCTAATGGGAACCAAATTTTCGTTCTATCTGTACTCGCTTCCATCATTCGACTATATCCTATCGATCGAATCTTCGAACTTTAGGTAGAAACTAATGGGTGTAAACATGTGTTTGAGACATGTTATGTTTGATGGTTGCAAGTGGATGCAAGTGGTTGCCCGTGGATGCATATACACACACTAGGCACTAGATCGGCTCGAAAACACTCTCATACTGCATATGGATGAGTGAGCATTTTTCAATTCTTGTGGATGCAAAATGGTTGATTCAGCACATGGATGTTGCATTTGAGTGAATGGTTGTGCACTCATATAGAAATAATATATATCATCAGAATTCTATTGCATACATGTTGGACTCATGGCACTGACATAATTCGCATTAAGGAGGTCAACTGAATCAGTAGACCGCCTGATTTTTGCATTAGGTAAGGAACATATACACACACTTTTGCATATGTTCATACAACATTAGAAGTTTTCTAAGGACAATGGATGCTTGTGGATGATGGTTGAGTAGATGGGTGATTGGATGGTAGGACACATTCTTCTTAACTTGAAGATTTCGGGGACGAAATCCTTTTAAGTGGGGGAGAATGTAACACCCCGTGTATTCTATAGCTGTGAAATTAACAAATTAAAGTATAATTAATTCGAAATCAAAGAACTAAGGGAAACAGGTTACGCCATTGCGTTCTTCTTGAAATTCTGCTTGAGATAGAGTCTGAGTTTGCGTAAATTGGACTCCGTATGAAAAAGATATCCTTAAATTAAAAATTGCAGCAAAACATGAAAAAAGAGGAATGAGAAAAGAATAATGTTTAGCATTGTTCTAACTTTTGTAAGCAAAAGACTTAGTAGCTCATTTGGTTGGAACACATGACTTGCATACAAGAGGTACAGAGTTCGATCCCCGCCAGCGCCTTATTTTTGTTTTAGGGGAATGGCTTAAAATAGCCTAGTGTGAATGCAGTTCAAAAAGTGGTTTAGTGTGAAAATGGGTAATTGGGAAGATAGATAAAAAGAAAAAAAAGAAGAGAAATATATATATATATATATATATATATATACATATACGTATACATATATATATATATATATATATGACATGTACGTATCATGAGGCGTATGTTGCGCATTTTTGCCTGCCAAGAATTGTTTTTTTATAAGTGGCCTTCTCTAATTGGATTCATGACAAATTAAAGGAAAGAAATATTTAACATATTCGTACATATGTGCATTTATGTCATAAACATACAAATTAAATAAAAATGTGTGGATGCAAGCAGTGAAAAGAAAGGTTTATGCATAATATTTGTATGCAGTAAATGGGGATTTTCAAAGAGGAAGAATATGAATAGGTTAGACTTAATTTTCTATTAATAGGAATGTCATTTATAAACCTGCAATTGACATCAATGTGGCACTGAATAAGAAAAATATGGTATGTGATATTATTTTGGGAACATAACATGCAAGCATATTAATATGACGAATATTTATCTGGCATTTAATTTAAAGATATGTCAATAGGGCATTGATTTGAAAACATGCTATTAACATTTATTTGTACATGTTAATTTGAGAAATATATAAATATGTTGAGAAATATATAAATATGCTAATTTACAATGAAAAGGATACATTAATATTGTCATTCATGTTAATTGACATGTATATATGAATAATTAATGTATACGGTAAAAGGAAAGATGTATCTATTAAATACGTATTTATGTTTGATGGATTGGCAATAAATAATAAATGTTGATAATGTACATTAAGGGAGTAGTTATGGCATAAGTGTGTTAGGAATTATTTATATATAGAATTTGTCCTAAATGAGAAATGTGTACATTGTAGGAAATATATATATATATGCTAAAACATGGAATTGCATGTAATTGGAATAGTAATTATGCCATAATTTAAAATGGGAGTAATTTACAGTCCTTAATTGTGAACATAATTGGCCTCTTTTGAAATTGATGGCCTTGATTTACCCTAGCATCATCGGACGGCTCAAATTAACTTGCAACTCTATAAAAAGGACCCTAGACTCTACCTAGGTTTCTTGCACAATTCTCTAGCCTCCATTGCTCTCTTCTTCTAATAAAAAAATAAAAATGGCGTCTCTGCTCTGCTGGAATTAAAACTAGAAGATAATCAACATCAGCCTAAGCAACTCAATTCAAACTAGAGGTTAAAGTTCTGCAAAGATTCTACAACAAGTTAAAGTTCTTTCTTTAATCCAATCAAGGCAAGTACAGTTATTCTCCGCTATAAACGTTAATTATAATTTTGATATGCATTTAAATCTGAGTTTGAGGTTGTATTCTCTTCTGTTAGATCTGTTTTCTGTGACTGTTCTATATTCCTTTCTTCTTTTCTGTTTCTATAGCCAGGCTACCACGAGCCTGTGCCTAATCTCATAAGAGATGAACGTATGAACGTAAGTTTTGGGATGAATGATGAGAAATTTGACAAAACCAAATTGAATGTATGACTTTAGGTCTGAGGCATAAAATATATTGGACATATGACTTGGGATTGGATGCATAAATTTGACTATGAACATATAATTTATGCATGTTGTATGCATAGTTATGTTGTAATTTAGACCTGTAATTAATTAGAAAAAAATAGCATATGTTATAAACTAGTTTTAGACCTATGCATATTTTGTGATAAAAGAAGAAGAGGAACCACTGTAAAGATTACATATGATTTGAGACTTTGGACAAAATGCATATTAAAAGGCAAGATCTGATTTTTAGAAGATATGGTTTAAAGATTTATATTATTGGGGATAGTTTGCATAATAATTCATGACATGAAAAGAAGGAAGATATGGAAACTTAAGATTTACATTAATTAGGATATCTATTATTGTAATTACACCTAATTAGGGATTTCTGGATATATGACAAGCATTGAAATTAATGGTCATATTTGGTATAATCTATATTGGAACATATGTTATATGGCAAATTATGTCCATATTCTGCGCTTAAGCAAACATGGAATATATGTTGTGAATCATGAAAAATTATGTAGGCATATGAATTTAGGCCTAATTTATGACTAGGCAAGGCATGTAAATAGAACCTTTAGAATTATTAGGTTTGCTAAATCTGCTAATTTGCTAAGTTGCCTAAACTGCTAGTTTTGTTATATTGCCTAGACTGCTAATTAGATTGAAATGCCAAATCTGTTAAATTTGTCTGTTGAGATGCCTAATCTGTTATATGCCAAAATCTGCTAAGTGCTAAATCGGTTAAATCTGTTAAGTCACCCAATCTGCTAAAATCTGTTATCTGCTATATCAGTTGAGTTGATGTGATCATTCTGTTGGGTGTGCGCATAAACGGTAAATAATTAATTAATTGGCCGCAAAGATGAATATGGCTAACTCGAGGTTAGAATGAGTTTGCGACGTAAATCTGCCCGGAACCGCCCGGCATATCCAGTGGCCGCAAACAATAGGTTCTAATGTGAGAAGTTAGTCATAACATGCGTAAGACACGAGGTTAGGTCTGGCTTGTGGCAGAAGTCTGCCCGGAACCGCCCGGCATATCCAGCGGCCACAAGCTACCGACCTAATGTGAGAGGTCTGTGCATTAATAATTAATTAATGCAAATCTAAGATAAGAATGACGTCTAAAACGTATTGGGGAAAATAGGGTTAAACCAAAGGGGATTAATAGATGTAGTAAAACCCATCCATGAATCTGTAGGCCCAATACAAAGTTAGACAAATCTGAAAAATCTGTACATCTGACCCCGTAGTCTGAAAACTTGTTAACTTAATTTGTGAATTAGTAAATCTGTATTCTGTATGTCTGAACTTGTAAACAAGTTAATCTGAAATCTGTTAGTCTGGGGACACAAGGTTAGGAGGGGAATTACTTGTGTCATCTGTTGTTTGGGACCCATATTAGTCAGTAACCCTTTCTGGTATCAAAACTTTGACCCAACAGTAAGTAGGGTCCGGGCACGCTTACTGAACTAATTATAAGTGGTTCATTCTGATAATGGCGAGGGGTGTTGATGGTGCGTTCCAACCGGGTCATGTGCGCGCATGGATCCCGGTCTGCCTCTGAGGATGTAAGACGCCGTGACATCTGTAAATAGGTCTGTGCCAATTGGTTGTCACTTTAGGGAGTGATACACCCTACTGTGGGGCCGACACAGGATATTTATGTATTAGGGAGCCGATCGCTTGGGGTAGGGTTTTAGGGTACACTTAGTTCTGTCTGTTTCTGTTGGTACCGTCTGTTTCTGTTGGGTGGTAACACCTGTCTGTTTCTGTGTGGTACCGTCTATTCGGGTGGTAAAGGCCCATTACTAGTGTACACCTAATTCTACATTCTGTTTCCGTAGGGATAAATCTGTTTCTTCTTCTATCTGTTTCTGATCGGGTAGTAAAGGCCCATTATTAGCATTCTGTTTCTGTTAAAGTATTCTGTACCCGTTCCTGCTTCAATTTAGACATTAGGGAGACCCCTAATTCTGTTATACTAGTATTAGTGCAGAGAAGTGTAAAACAATAGTTTATATCATTCTGTTTTTCTGTTACATCTGCTACACCTGTTATAGTTATCTCACATCCAGTTTTATGTTCATATCATATTATTATTATCTGTTCATATGCTGAAAGTCACTGGACTTGCCAGACTTTTTGTCTGACCCTTGTTGTTTTCGCCTTCTTTCTTCCGTTCCCCCCAGGTTATCCAAGGAGGGAAATACTTTAGCTTGATCCGGATTTCTCTTTGCTTGAAGTGCTTAAAGTATGGCTTGGCTCTGTATAGCTTCCGTTCCATGGGGATCATGATTTTAAACTATGCATTTTGAAGGCTTTTGTACAAGACTGATATTTTGTACTTGAATTCTGAAATTTGAGAGGATGTAACCATATTAATTTATGTTTCCGCTGTAATAAAGTTAAAATTTTTCAAGTACTGTTTTATCTGTCTTGTAAGTTTCTGTTCTGTTTACTAAAATGCTCCACCAAAGTTAAGGCATTCCCTTTGTGAGTGACCTTAACGGAGGTGGGGTGTTACAAGCGTCTTCAAATTTATCACATGAGTAAACAAAGGTTTCATGCTCTTGAATCGTGAAACTTATGGTTTTGTTATAACAATTCGAGTCAGTCCGATATTTTGTAAGCCAATCCATCCCAAGGATGATATTAAAACGTTCCATTGGAAAGATAATTAAAGTAGACACCATTTCATTACTGTAACACCCCATGTCCATTAATGTCACTCACAAAGGGAATGCATCAATGTCCATGAAGCGTTATTGTTGTATAGATCAGATAAATTACAATAATAAATAAATAAAACAACACAGCGGAAGATAAAAACTTATTTCATAGCATCATAACTCAAAACAAGCTTACATAAGTAGTCTCCAAAACCATTATTACAGGATCAGTAGCCTTTCCCAAAAACTTCAAAGTACATAAAGAAGCAAATACTTAAATTACATAAATGCATAAATCCCCACCGAGCATAAGCAAAGCCATAAAGATGAGAGAGTCCAAAGCGATACATCTACTCTTTTCAAGAAACTGAAAGAAATCGGCACTAAGCTGTAGTATTCCCTCCTTGCAAACCTGAGGGGGGAGGGAAGGAAAGAAAAGAGGTGGAAACAAAACGGGTCAGACATAAAGTCTGGCGAGTCCAGTAATTTTAACAAATAATTGGTAAGGTAAATGATCAAGACATAAATAGGCATCATGATATGGCTGTAACATAGATAAGGTAGATAAAAAGGGTGGACAAGATGGTTCCGTTCCTAAGTACTAAGACAATCCTACACCTTGGCTAAGCGAACAACCCTCCAAGTACTAACCCCGAAGACCGAAGTCAACATCAGACTAGCACCCAAAGGACTATCCAACTCCACCAACATGTATTTCGTTACACCGCACTTTTGCTAAGTTACCCCGCATTACTTAATTACACCGCACATCTACTAGTCTCTATTTACTAAAGGTTGATCCCTTCCCACTAACTGTACCCACATGACAAACTTGGTAGTTACTTGTACCTAGCTGCTATCGTAGGTGTCGGCTTGCTCCTACAACCGCTAAGGTACCCTTACCCTACCCATTCGATTGGCTCCCTAAACCCCGTAGGCACCCGTGCTGGTCCCACAGTGGGGTGTATCACTCCCCAAAGTGGCAGCCCCAAGACCAACATAAAATGCATGGCCACACCTACACGATGCAACGTCTTACCTACCGGCCCGGACCCATGCACGCACATGAACCCATTGGACTCGCGTTGCCACCGCTATTCACGTTTTGACCTCTTACATTCAAGTCCAGTAAGCATACCCCAACCCCGGCCTAGTACCAGGCCCAATTAGATACTCAAACGGGTTACTGGTTGAGACGGGTTCCCCATCCGACACAAGCCTCCCACCTATGCTTGGTCCCCACTAGGTTTTTCTCCCACTTAACCATTTTAATTTAAATGTCCATGTCTTACACATGTTATGGTTAAGTCCATACTTACATGTCATAATTTACATGTCTTATCTTATACCGGTTAAGTCCATATTTACATGTCATAATTTACATGTCACCCCACTTAACCCTCTAACCATACCCATGTCTTATTATGGTTAGTATTCCTTAATTCATTCCTTATGACGAACGGTGCATGACCTCCCACATTAGACCGAACGCTTTGTGGCCGATGGATTTGTCGGGCGGTTCCGGGCAGTCTTACGCCACAAACTGGGTCTAACCTCGTGTCATTAACCGTTGCGCCTACAATTCATTCATTTGACCTCTCACATTAGACGTCCAATTGTGGCAGCTGGATTTGCCGGGTGGTTCCGGGCAGTCTTACGCCATAATTGCGCCTAACCTTGTGTCAAAGGTTTATTAATAATCGTATTTCACCCATACCAAATTTTCATGTCATGTATATCCAATTAAACATATAATCATGTTTATAATATTGCCTATTCCAAATTGTCACTAATTACATATTAATTAGCCTCAATTACAAATTTACAATTATAGGCAATTTCATCAATTTCATGTAATCCATACCCAAATATGCCTATTTCACATATTATCCAATTATCCAAATATCCAATAATATCCAATTTCACATATTCCCATCGTTCCCACGTATTTGCATTCGCGCGTATTTTTAACATAGGCTCGAAGGTAGCCTAGATCCAAAAATAAAAGGAATAGGGATAAGAAGAGAGAATCAAATCACAAAAAATTGAAATTAACACAACATCATGAAATAAAGGGGCATGTAAACTGGCATAGAGGCATAATGACAGATTGAACATGAATAAACTGATAAAGGTATGAACTTTACATAGAAACATAGGCATATAATGACATGAATCAAAAAGGTGAAGACTTGGATGAGATTTAAATTACATACATACATATGAATCCTCTTTACAACTTCGTCATGTTACTTTTAATCCCATTATATTGTGAAAATCACCGTACTCACCTTTCGTGGTTAAAGAATAGAATTATGCACTGAAATTGGTGTAGAAACGTTGCGGTGTTGCTGATTTATTTTCTTGAATTGTTGTAGAAGCTCTAATCTTTAATTTGAGTTGAAGTTGAATACTTGAGATTTGATTTAGAGGCGGCGGTTAGGGTTTAAGAGAGAGTCTGATAGCATAATGGTGTCATAGATAATATTTATGAATTAGGGTTAGGTCTTAGGGTGCATATATAGGTGTAGGAAGTTATTTAGGACCATTAGATTAACCCTGAACCATGAGAACCAATCAGATGCCACATCTGCCTTTGAGCGAATCGGCCCACGGGTTGACAGCCAAACACCCTGAATCAACCCCTAGTCGACCCGGGGGGCCTCGGGTCGACCTCAAAAATGGGCTGGTTCGGTTATTCCCCCTCCCAATTCGCTGTTTTGAACTTTTTTGCATAATATATATATATATATATATATATATATATTTCTCTCATATTCATACAAACTTCAAGGCTTAATAACATCTTCATAAGGTATTCGTTTTGTACAAACCAAATGTCTATCTTGACCTAAAATTTTGAAACGAACATAATAGCGCAACCCATTTCACTTAATTCTTTTCTAAAAATTAAGTATACTTTAATTTGTGAATTTTAATGTTATAAAATTACGGGGTGTTACACTTACCTTCAAAATTAAGGATACAGTTCCTAGACATACTCTCAAGTTTAGTTCTCCCTCCTGCTACACTATATACTATCAAAGGATTTGATAGTTGCTCAATAGGTAATCCTATCTTAGTAGAAAATATTTCAGTAATAAGAAAATATGTGGCACCAGTATCAAATAAAATTCTAGCTTAAAAGTCAAATTGAAACACGGTACCTTCTACTTGAGCTTGTTCAGGAACAACCACATATACCCGTCCTTGTTGCCCCTTCTGTCCTTTCTTGGCTTCTTGCAATCTCGATTAATGTGCCCAGATTCATTGCAATTGTAACATACGATTGTCTTACTACAGTTTAGAGAAACGTGTCTTGTTTCGTTGCACCGGTAACATCTCCTTACTTTGTCAGCCTCCTTTTCTTGTCTCGTCAGTCCTTTACTTCCTCCATTTGGTTTCTTCTTCTTCTCAACTGGTTTCTTTTGATTGTCAGAAAGATTGGTTTGTTTCCTTTTATTTGAAACCTTCCTTTCTTGCTGGAACTGAAGGTAGTCTTCTTCCAGATTTAAAGCTTCAGCTACTGTCATCTCATAAGTTTTAAGTCTATCACTAACATGTCTTCTTATGGGGCAGATTAATCCCTTTTAAAATCGTCTAGCATGCTTTTCGGGTGTATTGATTAAATGATTCCGGAATTGGGATAGTGCGTCAAACTTATTTTGGTATTGGGCTACTGGCATACCTTCTTGAAGAAGATTTTGAAATTTTGTCTCTATCTTCTCTCTCTCTCTTATTCTATGGGAAATGCTTATCCAAGAATTTCCTCAAATTCTTCCCTTGTCATATGTTCCATCTTGTCTGGACTAGTTGTTATTCGAACTAGCTCCCACCAATTTCGAGCTTCCTCTGATAATTGAAAAACAACCAACTTCCTTTTGTCGACTTCATTACATTCCAAAACTTTAAATGTATCCTTTAGATGTTGAATCCATTGCTCTGCCTTAATTGGACCTGCATCTCCAACAAATTTGTCAGATTTCAAACTTTTTAAATGGCTTAACAGGCTGTTTGTTGAAGAAGTTGAAGAAAATTGCTACATCTGCTTGACAAAAAATGCAAAAAATTCCATAGCATTTGTTTTGCGGAGGACTAAGCCTCTTGACTTTGAGTTGTTAAGTTGTTTTGATTTTCCATGACCTTAAATAAAGAACAACTAGTTATGGACATGGATGAAATACACCTTTAGTTATAAAGAACATTAATATATCTAATGACATACTACTATCATGATCACACAAACATGTTATATTACTTATAACCCTTATTTACAAACAAAATTTTGGGTGTTTATCCACAATCTCCCCAAAATATAAATAATCATTCATACTACTTGATATGTTAACTAATACTCAACTTCCTATTTCATTTTTAATTTATCACTATTATTTCCTTTGATGAAGAAGGGCTCGTTTCATTCTTTATTGCTCGAGAAGGCCCGGTGACTTCTTGAGAGTAATCATTTGAGCCAACTGTCTCAGAATCCTCTTTATCATATTGTTCCACTATTTTACTTGGAAGTCTTTTATGTCTTATATTCCCTCCTTGTGATGGTAATGCTCCTTATTGCCTTAGAAATTCTAAAGCATCTCCATAGTCAATCCATTCTGCCAGTTTAATTGCCATCTCAAAGGGTTTCATCTTCTGGTGCAGAAGGTAAAGAATAAGATCGCTTTTTAGACCGTCTTCATAATCGTTAACTCTATGATAAACTTCATATATTTCATCGAGGAGAATCACCGTTGCTCTCCTTTTAAGCACATGATTTTCTGTTGTGCGACTTGCAGCAACTAATCTTTCGTTTGGCGTGGTGGTGCACTTAACACCACCCAATGAATCCCCCGTACACCAAGTTTTGTTGCTTGCCATAACGTATAACTGCAAATAGTCATAAGGATGCCAATAATTGTATAAACTTCCTCTTTTGACAAATTAAATCGTGATACTATATAGTTTTCCAAAAGCACCCCTGAAACCTTGGCTCTGATACCAATAATTGTAACATCCCCACTCTAGTACACTTATCCAGAAGCGGTGATGCCACATATAAGCCATGGTGCTAGTAGAACAGTATCACAACTTAACAAAAGCTTGTCGGAATATAAAATCATTTATAGTATATGATTTTAAACGGAAGAGCTATTATACAATCATCCCATCATAGAATATGGTTACAAAATTCCAAGAGACTAGTCATTAAATAAATATACATAGGGATACATAAAGAGATAATATACACAATAAAAGTCTTCACTTCAAAGCATCCAACTAACCATCTAAACCTGAAATGTTTTAAGTGTAGCATTATGAGCAACAACGACCTAGTAAGTAGCTATTTAAGCATAGTTTTCAATCCGTTTCTTAATGGGTTATATTAAAGTTTCATCATGATTCTTCTCTTCAAAGGTTACATCAATTCAAAGTTTAAAACAAAAATCAAGGAAGACTTCGAGATATTAAATCAACAAGTTTATAATAATTTTATTCCATCAAAACCCATAATTTATCAAATATATAGTTATGAATCTGAACCACACCTCGACTTGATTTAGATTTTAGGATATGTTAACCTATTGCAGTTAGCACCCCATCACTAATTAGGGATGTACTATATTCGGCTCAATACCAACATAGAGTAATAGTGCACTACCCAAGATCTATTATCTTATACCGCACCCCTATCGAAGAAATATAATTAAGAAAATGTATCTCACAAGTAATATTAATTTACTTTTCAAATTCATATTTTTAAGGGTTTACGATAAACCCAAAACTACCTCAAAATTATTCCAATCTATGTTAAAAAGAACCTAAAAGCCACTTCATAAAGGTTTAAAATCCAAAAGAAAAAGAAAAGATAACATTCGAAAAATGCTATAAAAGGTTTCAACATCAGTAAAAAATAAAAACTGTAGCATTTAAAAAGCGTTATGGAAAGTTCTGGGCTTATTAGAGTGCTTTATAAATAATTCAGAGAAAAGTTGGTGTTTTCATAAATGCTATGATAAGTTCTAAAATTCAGATTTTCAGCCAGTTTTTCGGCAAAATGTTTGATGCGATTTCTCTATGATAAAAATAGTTTCTGACTCCAAATTACTTTATAGTAAGAAGCTTTCTTAGTCTACTTAGTTACCATGAAAATAAATCCTTAAAATCATTTACTAATTTAATATATAAAATTCAATATCATGAGGCATTTTAAACATGTCCATTTCAGGCAGTTTTTACATGACTTTGCGTCCAGTTTTCAGGTACACAAACGATCGAATTAGAAAAAGTAGGCCTTTGAGTTAGCTTTCCAGATTGATAATGAAACTGAAATTTCATCAAGAATTGTAAAAGTTATGGTCAAAATACCGAACATCATTTTCAGGGGTTCAAGTCCAATAATTCATTCTTAAATTTCACAACTTTTCTACAAAATATGAAATGAATACATAAACGTAAATAGTTTTTCTCACCTTAGACTTGTATCTTGATCTTTTATTTATCCTCTTGGCTTCTCCTAAACTTCTCCTCTTTATCTTTTTTTTTTGTGAATACATGAAAAGAAGCGAACATTTCCACCCTTTATATAGTAATTTTCAAGGCTAGTTTGGTAATTAGGTTTGGACACTTGTCCACCTTATCTTCATGCAAGCTTTAGGATGTAGACACATGCCTCTTTAGGTCTCTTTAGATTTTCCTAGACATGGACACCTAATATATTTTTGTGTCTTTACCTTATTTACTTATAGGACAAGTGTACCGTTCATTTGATGACACATGTCCATATCATTTCAAGCCATTTTTCATATTCTAGAATATGTACACATATACCATTTGTATCTTATTTATAAACTATGTGTTATGTATATATGTATACATATATATTAATATATGTATTCATTATACTTAAATAATTGAATCGGATTAAATTAATATATTCAAAATTTCTAGAAATTTTTTCATATCCAGATTTTTGAGTTAGGTTGTTACAACGTCACTCGAGAAGACGTCGGTGGAACGATTAAGAACCACTACGGATTTGAACGCTCGACTCAAGCTATAAGAGGATGCTTTTAATACTTTTTTTGCTCGGATAGAAGAAAGGATAATGTAAAATCCCGTAATTTTAAATAATTTAAATTCCAATTTTAAATCGATTATTTTTTTTGAAATTTAAAAGATGGATTTAACGATGGAAATTTTATTTTTGGTATGTGTCCAATTAAAAATAACAAACGGTAAAATTTCGTTCGGAAATACAAACATCCGATGGGTACATTATTTCTACGTTAAAGCAGCTCACCATTTGTATTGTTAGTGTCCTTATTTGTGTTCAACCTTGTTAGCAAGGGCGTTTAGGTCCTTAAACTCTATCCAGAAGCTTTCCCAAACTGTTTAAAATTCGAAAATTTGAATGCTAATATTTTGTACTGCCTTGTTTGAACTGTTCTTTCACCGTATTCCCTGAAATCCATCCCCACTAAGCTCATGTATTCCATAATTTCGGCCGTTCCCCATTTATATTCCTCATCCAGATAAACCCTCTTCATAAACTGCCGAAAAGAAGAAAAACTCATTCTTTCCCTCATCCATTTTTCCTTGAAAACTCAAATCGCTGTAGATCTACACCAGGAAAACTTTTGATCTATTTATTTTTCATTTTTTTTCATCTTGTTTGTAAAACTGTGTATCAAGCTTGCTAGTTTCCTTCACCAATGAAAACCATGGCCCTTCACATCATAGAAACCTTTCCTTTACCTACGTTGCTACCAAACCCGAGGCCAATTCCGACAAGGCCAGCGTCCACCACCCAGATCCGATTCCGATCCCACTCCTCCTGTCCTGTGAAAATCCGAACTGCTACTGAAAAAAAAACTACCAACTAACTAATGTTGGTTGCCACTACACCTCACCCGCCTTCGCCGGCCATGCTCCACCGCCTAGAAGCTGCGCCCTTCGACCATTGACCTACTGTGCCTCCGACCTTAGTAATTACCCCTCCGACCGAACTGACTCCGACCAAATCTCCTTCCTTGTTTTGTGTAAACCGAGTTGTTTTGTTTTATATATATAAAAAAGGAATTTTTGTATATCCATAATAAAGGTACTGTGTATAAAAAGGAAGGGTTTAGTTAGGTTGCTGTAACATGCCTAGAGTGATTTCATGAAAATTTTTGTTGTATATGCCTATTGTGATGAGTAGATATACATGCATATAATATTTGTTGAGATGAGATGTACCCAGACCAGTTAATGAGATGCTGTGTACATATATATCTTTGACAAAATAAAAATATCTTTTGAAGCATGTAACCAATTCCGCGGGAAAATAACTTAGACAAAATAAAACATGTGATTCATTTCATGCTAGGATATATGCAGGTGACATGCTATAACATATTAAAATGATCTTCTCAGCTGGTTTGAATTTAACTGCACATAGAAAAAAAAGGGATTTAAACCTTTGGTTCCAACGTTGATAGCAAACACCGGACCTAGCCTAGCCAAACAAAAAACAAAGCTAAGATTGTGAAACTTGCAACAAAGCCGAGTTTGAGAAACATGTAGGCTATATATATTAGTGTTCTTCACATATATTGTTGCTATGCAAATCTCATGCGAAAAGAATAGTATGCTAGTATTTTGTGCCACCCTCCATGCGTTTTATATATGTAAAAAAAAAGAGAAAGAGTTCCATGCGTTTTGTACTCATGGATGGTTGTATGCAACTAAGTTGCATGCATGGTTGCATGTGTCCATGCATTTTGTACCTGACATGCATGGTTGCAAGTTGTGTAACACCCCGTATTTTCTGTAAACATAAGAGTTAAAAATCAAGGTATAATTAATTTTTAGGAGAAGAAATAAGGGAAACGGGTTGCGCCATTGTGTTCGTCTCGGAAAAATACGCGAAATAGAGTCCGAATTTGCGTAAAACGGATATCGTATGAAGAAGTTATGGACGAACGAAGTTGGGCGAAAAACCGGAAAACGGGTCAGAATGCACTGGCGCACTTGGGAAGTGCGCCAGAACAAAAATGCACTGGCGCACTTGGGAAGTGCGCCAGTACATTTTTGACCTGGCGCACCTGCCAAGTGCGCCCAGGTCAAAAATGACCTGCTGGCCAGGTCTGGTCTAGCCCTGGCTGGCCAGGTCTGGGTTTGATCGATTTTCAGAAGCTTGCTTTGTCATTAGGGCTAGGTGGCAGGCTCTAATTGGTCTCTCTTTCGAATGAATGGCTACGATCAATCCAAGCAACATCGATGGTCCTAATCAGTTCATAAACTCTATAAAAATGACCCTAGACTCTACCTAACCTAAGTCTCTAACACAATTCTCTAGCCTCCATTGCTCTCTTCTTCTAATTAAAAATAAAAATGGCGTCGCTACTCTGCTAGAATCAAAACTAGAAGTCAATCAACATCATCCTAAATTCAAATTTGAGATAAAAGCTTCAGCAACAATTCTGTAACAACTAAAGTTCTTTCTTTAATCCAATCAAGGCAAGTACAGTTATTTTCCGCTATAAACGTTAATTATAATTTTGATATGTTTTTAATTCTGAATCTGAGATTGTATATATATTCTCTTCTGTCAGATCTGTTTTTCTGTGACTGTTCCGTATCCCTTTTCTTCTTTTCTGTTTCTATAGCCAGGCTACCACGAGCCTGTGCCTAATCTCATAAGTGATGAACGTATGAACGCAAATTTTGGGATAAAAAATGAATGATGCGAAATTTGACAAGACTGAATTGAATGTATGACTTTAGGTCTGAGGCATAAAATATATTGGACATGTGACTTGGGATTGGATGCATAAATTTGACTATGAACATATAATTTATATATGTTGTATGCATAGTGTATGTTGTAATTTAGATCTGTAATTAATTAGAAAAATAAGCATATGTTATAAACTAGTTTTAGACCTATGCATATTCTGTGATAAAAGAAGAAGAGGAACCACTGTAAGATTACATATGATTTGAGACTTTGGACAAAATGCATATAAAAGTCAAGATCTGATTTTTAGAAGATATGATTTAAAGATTTAGATTGTTGGGTATAGTTTGCATAATGATTCATGACTTAAAAAGAAGAAGATATGGAAACTTAAGTGTAAAGATTTACATTAATTAGGATATCTATTATTGTGATTACACCTAAATAGGAATTTTTGGATATATGACATGCATTGTAATTAATGATTATATTTGGTATAATGTACATGTAAAATGCTAGTTTAACAAAAATTGGAACATATGTTATATGGTAAATTGTGTCCATATTCTGCGCTATGTAAATTTATGCAAACATGGAATATATGTTCATATTGTGAATCATGACAATTATTTAGGCATATGAATTTAGGCCTAATTTATGTTTAGGCAAGGCATGTAAATAGAACCTTTAGAAATATTAAACCTGCTAAATCTGTCATTTACTGAATCCGTTGAAAATGCCTATTTTGCTAATTTGCTAAGTTGCCTAAAACTGCTAGTTCTGTTATATTGCCTAGACTGCTAATTAGATTGAAATGCCAAATCTGTTAAATTTGTCTGTTGAGATGCCTAACCTGTTATATGCCAAAATTTGCTAAGTTGCTAAATCTATTAAATCCATTAAGTCATATAATCTGGAAAATCTGCTATCTGCTAAAATCTGTTATCTGCTGTGTTGATATAATCATCCTGTTATTGATATAATCTGAATTGGCATATATATATATTGGGCGTGCGCATAAACGGTAAATTATTAATTAATTGGCCGCAAAGATAAACATGGCTAACTCGAGGTTAGAATGAGTTTGCGGCGTAATTCTGCCCGGAACCGCCCGACACATCCAGTGGCCGCAAACAATAGGTTCTAATGTGAGAAGTTAGTCATAACCTGCTTAAGACACGAGGATAGTTCTGGCTTGTGGCAGAAGTCTGCCCGGAACCGCCCGGCCCATCCAGCGGCCACAAGCTAGCGACCTAATGTGGGAGGTCTGGGCATTAATAATTAATTAATGCAAATCTAAGATAAGAATGACGTCTAAAACGTATTGGGGGAAAATAGGGTTAAACCAACTGGATTAATAGGTATAGTAAACCCATCCATGAATCTGTAGGCCCAATACAAAGTTAGACAAATCTGAAAAATCTGTACATCTGATCTGTTAGTCTGAAAACTTGTTAACTTAATCTGTGAACTAGTAAATCTGAATTCTGTATGTCTGAACTTGTAAACAAGTTAATCTGAGATCTGTTAGTCTGGGGACACAAGGTTAGGAGGGGAATTACTTGTGTCATCTGTTGTTTGGGACCCATATTAGTCAGTAACCCTTTCTGGTATCAAAACTTTGACCCAACAGTAGGTAGGGTCCGGGCACGCTTACTGAACTAATTATAAGTGGTTCATTCTGATAATGGCGAGGGGTGTTGATGGTGCGTTCCAACCGGGTCATGTGCGTTCATGGATCCCGGTCTGCCTCTGAGGATGTAAGACGCCGTGACATTTGTAAATAGGTCTGTGCCAATTGGTTGTCACTTTAGGGAGTGATACACCCTACTGTGGGGCCGACACAGGATATTTATGTATTAGGGAGCCGATCGCTTGGGGTAGGGTTTTAGGGTACACTTAGTTCTGTCTGTTTCTGTTGGTACCGTCTGTTTCTGTTGGGTGGTAACACCTGTCTGGTTCTGCGTGGTACCGTCTGTTCGGGTGGTAAAGGCCCATTACTAGTGTACACCTAATTCTACATTCTGTTTCCGTAGGGATAAATCTGTTTCTGCTTCTGTCTGTTTCTGATCGGGTAGTAAAGGCCCATTATTAGCATTCTGTTTCTGTTAAAGAATTCTGTACCCGTTCCTGCTTCAATTTAGACATTAGGGTGACACCTAATTCTGTTATACTAGTATTAGTGCAGAGAAGTGTAAAACAATAGTTTATCATTCTGTTTTTCTGTTATATCTGCTACACCTGTTACAGTTATCTCACATCCAGTTTTATGTTCATATCATATTATTATTATCTGTTCATATGCTGAAAGTCACTGGACTTGCCAGACTTTTTGTCTGACCCTTGTTGTTTCGCCTCCTTTCTTCCGTTTCCCCCCAGGTTATCCAAGGAGGGAAATACTTTAGCTTGATCCGGATTTCTCTTTGCTTGAAGTGCTTAAAGTATGGCTTGGCTCTGTATAGCTTCGGTTCCATGGGGATTATGATTTTAAACCATGCATTTTGAAGGCTTTTGTACAAGACTGATATTTTGTACTTGAATTCTGAAATTGAAAGGATGTAACCATATTAATTTCTGTTTCCGCTATAATAAAGTTAAAATTTTTCAAGTACTGTTTTATCTGTCTTGTAGTTTCTGTTCTGTTTACTAAAATGCTCCACCAAAGTTAAGGCATTCCCTTTGTGAGTGACCTTAACGGAGGTGGGGTGTTACACTTGGTATCAGAGCTGAAGGTTACCAGATTTGATAAAAAGTTTTGAAAACTATTTTAAAAAAGGATTTAAAAAGGAAGTATTTTCAAAAGTAAAGCTTATTTTTGAAAAATAAAATAAATAATCCCTAAAAGCCATATATCTTTCTTTCGATTCTTTGTTTCGAGTTCCTTCCTCTTTCCCTTTTTGAATCTCTTCCTCCGCGTTTAGATGATTTTTCTAAGATATGTAAGGACTTCCGTGCGATGGGAGGAAAACCGCTTTATGGGACTGAGACGTTGTCGAGGCTAGAAGTTGGCTGAACGAAGTAGAGGACTTATTGGTACCTTTGGGATAGATGATGGGAGGAAGGTTCAACCAGCTGCTTGGTTAATGAAGGATGAAGCTTCATTTTGGTGGAAGGTCACGAATGGAGAAAGTACATGGGAGACATGGATAGGACACACGATAAGAAAGTGGATCCAAAGAAGGGCACTTGCTTCAACTGTGGTGAGATAGGACACTTCACTAGGGACTGCCCGAAGAAACGAGGACAAGTGAAGAGGGCAGGACCAACTGCTGGAGGGAAGGCGAACACTTTCGAGGCTAGTGGATAGGATAGGATTAGGATAACTTTCTGTAGGAGGTTTAATTTCTTTATCTGATTGTTGAAATAAAACTCATTCTGATTCTGGCATTTTGATTCTGTAATCGATACTCTGCACTTTAATACTAGTATTGTTTCTGATTCCGCTGTAGACTCAGACCCATAAGGGTTATGGATCATCTGTTTGAGATTGGGGTTTGAGGGATATCTGTGTTAGGCGTCAAGTATGACGCATACATTCTGAGTTTTCGTGGGGTATGATTTTATCATGCTTAGCTTCCTAAGAATCATTAGGGAACCTGATCTGTACCAGTAGTCTGTAAATATCTAAATACTTTTTATAGGATTTCCAGTTTTGACATTGTCTAAAGAAGGTAATCCTCTGGGCGTCAATTTGATGTTGGTTTCGGTCTTTGGGGCCGATACTTAGGACCCATGTCTAATGGGAGCCAAATTTTCGTTCTATCTGTACTCGCTTCCATCATTCGACTGTATCCTATCGATCGAATATTTGAACTTTAGGTAGAAACTAATGGGCGTAAACATGTGTTTGAGACATGTTATGTTTGATGGTTGCAAGTGGATGCAAGTGGTTGCTAGTGGTTGCCCGTGGATGCATATACACACACTAGGCACTAGATCGGCTCGAAAACACTCTCATACTGCATATGGATGGGTGAGCATTTTTCAATTCTTGTGGATGCAAAATGGTTGATTCAGCACATGGATGTTGCATTTGAGTGAATGATTGTGCACTCATATAGAAATAATATATATCATTAGAATTCTATTGCATACATGTTGGACTCATGGCACTGACATAATTCGCATTAAGGAGGTCAACTGAATCAGTAGACCGCCTGATCTTTGCATTAGATAAGGAACATATACACACACTTTTGCATATGTTCATACAACATTAGAAGTTTTCTAAGGACAATGGATGCTTGTGGATGATGGTTGAGTAGATGGGTGATTGGATGGTAGGACACATTCTTCTTAACTTGAAGATTTCGGGGACGAAATCCTCTAAGGAGGGGAGAATGTAACACCCCGTATTTTCTGTAAACATAAGAGTTAAAAATCAAGGTATAATTAATTTTTAGGAGAATAAATAAGGGAAACGGGTTGCGCCATTGTGTTCGTCTCGGAAAAATACGCGAAATAGAGTCCGAATTTGCGTAAAACGGATATCGTATGAAGAAGTTATGGACGAACGAAGTTGGGCGAAAAACCGGAAAACGGGTCAGAATGCACTGGCGCACTTGGGTAGTGCGCCAGAACAAAAATGCACTGGCGCACTTGGGAAGTGTGCCAGTACATTTTTGACCTGGCGCACCTGCCAAGTGCGCCCAGGTCAAAAATGACCTGCTGGCCAGGTCTGGTCTAGCCCTGGCTGGCCAGGTCTGGGTTTGGTCGATTTTCAGAAGCTTGCTTTGTCATTAGGGCTAGGTGGCAGGCTCTAATTGGTCTCTCTTTCGAATGAATGGCTACGATCAATCCAAGCAACATCGATGGTCCTAATCAGTTCATAAACTCTATAAAAATGACCCTAGACTCTACCTAACCTAAGTCTCTAACACAATTCTCTAGCCTCCATTGCTCTCTTCTTCTAATTAAAAATAAAAATGGCGTCGCTACTCTGCTAGAATCAAAACTAGAAGTCAATCAACATCATCCTAAATTCAAATTTGAGATAAAAGCTTCTGCAACAATTCTGTAACAACTAAAGTTCTTTCTTTAATCCAATCAAGGCAAGTACAGTTATTTTCCGCTATAAACGTTAATTATAATTTTGATATGTTTTTAATTCTGAATCTGAGATTGTATATATATTCTCTTCTGTCAGATCTGTTTTTCTGTGACTGTTCTGTATCCCTTTTCTTCTTTTCTGTTTCTATAGCCAGGCTACCACGAGCCTGTGCCTAATCTCATAAGAGATGAACGTATGAACGCAAATTTTGGGATAAAAAATGAATGATGCAAAATTTGACAAGACTGAATTGAATGTATGACTTTAGGTCTGAGGCATAAAATATATTGGACATGTGACTTGGGATTGGATGCATAAATTTGACTATGAACATATAATTTATATATGTTGTATGCATAGTGCATGTTGTAATTTAGATCTGTAATTAATTAGAAAAATAAGCATATGTTATAAACTAGTTTTAGACCTATGCATATTCTGTGATAAAAGAAGAAGAGGAACCACTGTAAGATTACATATGATTTGAGACTTTGGACAAAATGCATATAAAAGTCAAGATCTGATTTTTAGAAGATATGATTTAAAGATTTAGATTGTTGGGTATAGTTTGCATAATGATTCATGACTTAAAAAGAAGAAGATATGGAAACTTAGGTGTAAAGATTTACATTAATTAGGATATCTATTATTGTGATTACACCTAAATAGGAATTTTTGGATATATGGCATGCATTGTAATTAATGATTATATTTGGTATAATTTACATGTAAAATGCTAGTTTAACAAAAATTGGAACATATGTTATATGGTAAATTGTGTCCATATTCTGCGCTATGTAAATTTATGCAAACATGGAATATATGTTCATATTGTGAATCATGACAATTATTTAGGCATATGAATTTAGGCCTAATTTATGTTTAGGCAAGGCATGTAAATAGAACCTTTAGAAATATTAAACCTTCTAAATCTGTCATTTACTGAATCCGTTGAAAATGCCTATTTTGCTAATTTCCTAAAACTGCTAGTTCTGTTATATTGCCTAGACTGCTAATTAGATTGAAATGCCAAATCTGTTAAATTTGTCTGTTGAGATGCCTAACCTGTTATATGCCAAAATCTGCTAAGTTGCTAAATCTATTAAATCCGTTAAGTCATATAATCTGGAAAATCTGCTATCTGCTAAAATCTGTTATCTGCTGTGTTGATATAATCATCCTGTTATTGATATAATCTGAATTGGCATATATATATATTGGGCGTGCGCATAAACGGTAAATTATTAATTAATTGGCCGCAAAGATAAACATAGCTAACTCGAGGTTAGAATGAGTTTGCGGCGTAATTCTGCCCGGAACCGCCCGACACATCCAGTGGCCGCAAACAATAGGTTCTAATGTGAGAAGTTAGTCATAACCTGCTTAAGACACGAGGTTAGGTCTGGCTTGTGGCAGAAGTCTGCCCGGAACCGCCCGGCCCATCCAGCGGCCACAAGCTAGCGACCTAATGTGGGAGGTCTGGGCATTAATAATTAATTAATGCAAATCTAAGATAAGAATGACGTCTAAAACGTATTGGGGGAAAATAGGGTTAAACCAACTGGATTAATAGGTATAGTAAACCCGTCCATGAATCTGTAGGCCCAATACAAAGTTAGACAAATCTGAAAAATCTGTACATCTGATCTGTTAGACTGAAAACTTGTTAACTTAATCTGTGAACTAGTAAATCTGAATTCAGTATGTCTGAACTTGTAAACAAGTTAATCTGAGATCTGTTAGTCTGGGGACACAAGGTTAGGAGGGGAATTACTTGTGTCATCTGTTGTTTGGGACCCATATTAGTCAGTAACCCTTTCTGGTATCAAAACTTTGACCCAACAGTAGGTAGGGTCCGGGCACGCTTACTGAACTAATTATAAGTGGTTCATTCTGATAATGGCGAGGGGTGTTGATGGTGCGTTCCAACCGGGTCATGTGCGTGCATGGATCCCGGTCTGCCTCTGAGGATGTAAGACGCCGTGACATCTGTAAATAGGTTTGTGCCAATTGGTTGTCACTTTAGGGAGTGATACACCCTACTGTGGGGCCGACACAGGATATTTATGTATTAGGGAGCCGATCGCTTGGGGTAGGGTTTTAGGGTACATTTAGTTCTGTCTGTTTCTGTTGGTACCGTCTGTTTCTGTTGGGTGGTAACACCTGTCTGGTTCTGCGTGGTACCGTCTGTTCGGGTGGTAAAGGCCCATTACTAGTGTACACCTAATTCTACATTCTGTTTCCGTAGGGATAAATCTGTTTCTGCTTCTGTCTGTTTCTGATCGGGTAGTAAAGGCCCATTATTAGCATTCTGTTTCTGTTAAAGAATTCTGTACCCGTTCCTGCTTCAATTTAGACATTAGGGTGACACCTAATTCTGTTATACTAGTATTAGTGCAGAGAAGTGTAAAATAATAGTTTATCATTCTGTTTTTCTGTTATATCTGCTAAACCTGTTACAGTTATCTCACATCCAGTTTTATGTTCATATCATATTATTATTATCTGTTCATATGCTGAAAGTCACTGGACTTGCCAGACTTTTTGTCTGACCCTTGTTGTTTCGCCTCCTTTCTTCCGTTTCCCCCCCAGGTTATCCAAAGAGGGAAATACTTTAGCTTGATCCGGATTTCTCTTTGCTTGAAGTGCTTAAAGTATGGCTTGGCTCTGTATAGCTTCCGTTCCATGGGGATTATGATTTTAAACCATGCATTTTGAAGGCTTTTGTACAAGACTGATATTTTGTACTTGAATTCTGAAATTGAAAGGATGTAACCATATTAATTTCTGTTTCCGCTGTAATAAAGTTAAAATTTTTCAAATACTGTTTTATCTGTCTTGTAGTTTCTGTTCTGTTTACTAAAATGCTCCACCAAAGTTAAGGCATTCCCTTTGTGAGTGACCTTAACGGAGGTGGGGTGTTACAAGTTGCCATTCAAATGCATGTTACATTTTGTCCACCGCATACCTTTGAGCCTATTAAAAAAACTTCAGATATTTATTTTATTTTATTTTGAAATCAAACATCGCTGCATTTTACGTATGTTGACCATTGACCGTAATCTATTTGTCCAGTTCGGTGAAGTTTCAGTGCCGTTCTTTTTCAGCGTCTATCGGTTGTTGTCTCTATTTCTACGCCACTGAAGGTGAGTTCAACTCACACCTGACTAATATTTTTAGTGGAAGTGAAATAACTGCATTTGAAATATTATTGAAATGTTAGCACTCTATATGCAAATATGACACACCGACACACACATGAATTGAACTGATATTATGTTAACTAGATGATTGATATTGTTCTATGTTTATTTAATTGTTGAAATTCATACTTCAAGTTCCTTGTAGCTTAGAAAATCATTGTGGGTTGAAATGATAGATACCTGAATCACTGTCTAGATTTAGGAGCAAAACTAAATCGATTTGGGATGCGGGTTGAAATGATACACATCCGGGATTTGAAACATGACGGATTGAAATGATATACATCTGTACTACTTGACCTAGGTAGAAAATTATTATATTGGTCTATTTTTGAAATTTTCTAAAAATTATAAAAAAATTTAACTTATAAATTATTTTAGAGTAAGATTTCATTATGCTTTGGGTTATTAAAAGTTACAAATATGTATATGTATTTTTACGAAGTTATCACGATAGTTTTATTCAAATCTAGAGTTTTGCCGTAAAGCAATTTATTTATTTTTCAAGGTATTTTAAAGTAATAATATTTTAGGTAATTTCACAAATATTTTATTTTAACTTAGTATACATATGTTTCTAAAATTATTTTAAATCTAAGATTTCCTATAAACGATTTTATAAAGTGTTTTGTTAAATATTGACCACGGTGTGAAAAATGTAAACGATTGGTTGTTAAAGAGACCGGGATCGGCTATTGTCATACTCTTTGCCAATACCGAAAACCACTTTAACAACTATGTATGCGGTGGAGTTCCATAATAAAGTAGAATGGTTTGGAGGCGATTACTGGATTGAAGAAAGAGAACGATGATGGATTGCCTTGACCTTCGGTTCATAATTAAAATGACTAAAACAGGTGCTATACCGTGATTAAGTGAGGTCGCACCTCCTATTGTACATACTTCTTCGGACCCATATCTACTACTTTGTGATTTGATTGGTGCGCACCTTTGATTTGGAGTGTGTTCCGAGGTGGACGGTAGTCGCGGCTATGCGTTACCACCAGTCACGGGCAAGCGTCGGTAGAATCCTACCGCGGGTATTCCTCGTGTGCCTTGTCATATTATCCTAATCGAGCCTACTACGATTTGATTTATATCGTACATATGGAGTGCCTTTTGATAGCCATTACGTACTGTGTACTTTACGATATCTGTATAGACTACGATATTATAAATGGTGTAAGGCTAATAATGGTAATCCCGCTTACACTTTTTTGGTATTTTTACTTTACTGAATAGACATTATTATATTAGCGCATTATATTATATGATATTTAGTTTAACAGATCCTTAGAGAATGAATCCCAAACATTCTTTAAGTTACTTGAGCATTTCTATGATATTTCACTTGAGTTAATTTACGTACATGAGAATATTAGTCCTGATCCGAGTGGTTTTGTTTTGCATGATGCTCGGGTCAGCTTGAGTACCACATCCTTTGGAGATTTATTTTGGAGCTAGAGATCATTTTGGAGCTTTAGCCGTTTATCTGTTTATTCTTCAGTTCTATCTTTGTTAGTCAGTTGTTGTTTCAGTTTATCTTTTAGCAGACGTCTTATGTATTTGAGATTTCCGTTGTACTGGTCCTAGTGACTTGATACTAGTTATTTTATTTTCGAGACTATATGTTTAAAGTAGCTTCATGAACTACTATGTTTTATTTTATTTCCGCTGCGAGTTATTCTGCTTTTTCTGTGTCTTTGATTCTGTGATATGATTTGTATTTACTCCAATTTTATTTATTAATCTATTGTTTTGAACCATTCAAGTCTGACATGCGTGGATTATTGTCGATTTGAATAGTACAAAAGAGTGGGTTGTTACACTTGGTATCAAAGCCAGGTTGAGGTAAAAACCTTAGCCTATGGAGTAAAAACTCATTAGAGATAGGAGCAATATCCTAAAATGAGTACAAGTCAGTCTTAGAGTCATTCTTGAGAGAACGTATTTAAAAAAAAAACTGGTTTCAAAGAGATTTGAAATGATTTTAAAGTATTTTATGATTTAAAGATTTGTTTGAAATGAAGTTTTCTAAATAAAAAAAACTTGTCTCCATTTGTTTCGACCTTGTTGCTAGGATTATATAGTTTAGGGTTTCAAATTGAGATAAACTGAATCTTATCTGTAGTTATCTTAAACCCATCTTTGAATTTTTCTTTCCAGATGAGTAATCGTAGGAATACTATAGGTAGAGGTCGTGGGAACACTCCAATCCCACTAGTTGCTCCAGTTCAGCCAGCCGCACCAGCTCCAGTTCAACCTGTCAGATTCACTAAGCTCAGTAAGGAGTACATCCATCTTGGAGGCACCAAGTTTTTGGGTACAGGGAATGTTGCAGGATCCCAACAGTGGCTAAGTGACCTAGAGAGGATATGTTCTGGTTTGTAGATCAAAGATGCTCAGAAGCGTCAGTTAGCTTCATGGCAATTGGAAGAGGGTGCTCGACATTGGTGGAATTCGATTACTGCTCAGACGGATGAGTCCGGTATTTCTTGGGCTCAGTTTAGGTATAAATCATTAGCTAATATTAGTAGTTTAGTCATCCTTTCTTTTGAAACAAGCTCTAATCATAAATTCTTTGTTAGGGAGGCTTTTATCGATAAGTGGATGCCCCAGGCAGGCAAACTAAGCTTTACCGCGAGTTCATGGATCATCGCCAAGGTGACATGACTTTTGCTGAGTATGAGAGGAAATTCAATGAACTCTCTAGGTTTGGACCGAGATTGATTGATGCACCTTTTAAGAAGAATGAAATTTTTATTCTTGGAGCACGCCCAGAGCTTTATGAAAATATGATGAATTATATTGAAAGACCTTCTAACTGCCTGATGGATTATGCAACAGGATTCGAGAACTCCCCTAACCTCAAAGGAATGCGAACTACCCAGACATCTGTTGCACAAGGATCCTCGGATGGGTCGAAGAAAAGGAAGCTTAATTTCAACCAACATCAGAAAAATTGGCAAAAGACTCAGGGAATTGGATTTTCACCAAGTAGAAACCAGGAGATTTATCCCACATCACTTGTTTCAGGTGTCACCAAAAGGGACATTATGCCAGCCATTGCCCAACTATGAATAATTCAGCTGTACCTCCTCCAGCACAGTTGGCCCGGAACAATAATTTATGTTACCTCTGTTTTCAGCCTGGCCATCATAAGAAGGATTGTCCCTCGCAGCAGAAGGGAAAGGCTTCTGGAGTATTTGCTTTGACTTCTTCTGCCCCTCTTTCCGGCGATGATACTTAGGGTACGCTTCGTAGTACGTTTACTTTATTTTCTCATCCATTACGAGTTATGTTTGATACTGGTGCATCGCTTAGTTTTATATCTGTTGGCTTATGTAATAAATTTGAACATCTCTTGAAACATGAATATTCATCTGAGCCTTTATGTGTGTCTAACCCTATCGGCGGTCCTGCTAATCTTAATATGATCTGTAAGGGGGTAAAACTCCATTGTAATCTCCATTGTTTCACGGTTGACTTCTTTGTGCTTGGTTTTGATGCTTTTAATATTTTTCTTGGCGACGATTGGCTCAAGAGGTACGATGCTGTTATCTCTTGTAAAGCCTAGACTGTATGTTTGGTTGATGATAAGGGAAATTCTTTAGTAATCGAATGTAAGATGCCTATAGATTATGCAGGCAGTTTCATTTTCTCTCTCGACTCATCGCCCAGTGATCTTAGTTCCACTCCTATTGTTTGGAATTTTTCGGATGTTTTTGGTGAAGTCACTTCTCTTCCTCCTAAGCGGGAAATTGAATTCCGCATTGATCTTATTCCTGGAGCCAGACCTGTTATTCTTCCTCCTCGTAGAATGGCACCTAAGGAGAAAGCTGAATTAAAGAAGCAAATTGAAGATCTTTCCTCCAAGGGTTTAATCAGACCAAGTTTCTCTGAATGGGGTGCTGCTGTAGTGTTTTAACCAAATCCGATGGTTCTCTGCTAATGTGTGTAGATTACAAAGAATCGAATAAGCTAACTTTAAAGAATACATATCCTATGCCTCAGATCAATGATATGTTCGATCTGCTCCATGGTGCTAAAGTGTTTTCCGAACTCGATCTTGCTACAGGTTTTCATCAGCTTAGAATAGCTTAAGATAGTATTCCTAAGACGGCCTTCCGAGTAGAAAACGGTTTCTACGAGTATTTAGTTATGCCTTTTGGCTTGACTAATGCTCCTGCCTACTTTGTTGATCTTATGAACCATGTTTTCCGTGATGTTCTCAATAAGTTTTCTTTGGTCTTTGTCGATGATATTCTGGTCTTTTCTAAGTCGAAGAAGGAGCATGCTGAGCATTTGAATTACGTTCTTAGAACTCTTAGAGATCATGTGTTAAAGGCTAAGTTTGTTAAGTGTCATTTTTGGGTAGATGTAGTCCGATTCCTTGGACATATTGTTTTAGAGAATGGAGTTTCTGTTGATCCAATTAAGATCGCTGCAATCAACGATTGGGTGGAGCCTAAGACCCCAGCCGATATTCATAGTTTTCTTGGTCTTGCGGGCTATTATCGGGGGTTTATAGAGAATTTTGCTCAAATATCTGCACCTCTGACTACTTTAACCCGGAAGGATACTAAGTTTATTTGGGATGATAAGTGCAAAGCTGCATTTAAGGAGTTAAAGGAAAAGCTGACCTCTGCTCCTGTTCTTACCGTACCCAATGGAAGTGAAGGGTTGACGGTTCATACCGATCCGAGTCCTGAAGGTTTAGGAGTCATGCTTATGCAGAATGGAAAGGTCATTGCTTACGCTAGTCATCAGCTTAAGAATCTTGAGATGAATTATGCAGCTCATGATTTAGAATTGCTTGTCGTGGTGTTTGCTTTGAAATTATGGAGGCATCATCTTCTTGGAACCAAGTTTGAATTATTTACGGACCATCAATCTCTTACGTATATATTTCCCAGAAATATTTGAATCAAAGGCAAGTCAGGTGGCTTGAGTTCCTAACAGCTTATGATTTGGATATAAATTATACACCTGGTAAAGCTAATGTCGTCGCTGATGCTTTGAGTAGAAAGAAAGGAGTGTTATATCAGATTGTGGTAACTTCTTCTCTATTGGATCGTATAGCGGCCAAACAAGATGAAGACCCAGTGCTTAAGCTTATGAAGGATAATGTTCGTGGAAGACAAAGTAGTAATCATGATATTATGGATGCTCAAATTGATAGGAAAGGAATTCTGTAACACCCCACGTCCATTAATGTCACTTACGAAGGGAATGCATTAACTTCCATGGAGGTTATAAGTGAATATAGAACAGAAAAATTACAACAAAACAGATAGTAAATAGTACTTGGAAATCTAAAACTTCATTTTATTGCAGTGGAAATTAAACATGTTTGTTACATCATAAAACCATAGATCATAACCAAGTACAATATCCATCTTCATAAAAACAAAATACATAATCCCATTACATAAATAGCCATTAAAAAGATAACAAGCTAGACTTTACTTCAACGGTCCAAGCTTTCCAAAGAGAGATGAAGCAATTCAATCAAAGTCCACTAGAGCTGGGCCCAACCTTAGGACCTGGAGGGGGAAAAAGGATAGAAATAGAGGGGGTCAGACATAAAGTCTGGCGAGTATGATAATTCTAACAATACTATTATCAAAATAACTAGACTAAGGCATAAGCTGGAAGACAAGTAAATGTCTATGAACTCTTAGGAAGATAAAGATAGCGTTTAAGATAACGTTAAAGATAACGGTAAAGGCACACCTAATTACTAATGAATAATTACTACACTGCACCGCACATCACTACACTGCACCACACCAGTCACCCTATTGTTTGATCCCACTTGCTTCACACAGAAACTTTATAAATAGCCTTACGTATCCCTAGCTGACTACATAGGTGTCGTCTGCCCCTATCTCCACTAGGTGTATCCCACTACCCACTTTCGATCGGCTCCCTACTCGTAGATACCCGTGCTGGCCCCACAGTGGGGTGTATCACTCCCCTAAAGTGGCAACCCGATACAACTTGAGAATGCACGGCTTATACCTACAAGATGCAACAACGTCTTACCTACCAGCCCGGGTCCACACACGCATACGAAACCCGTTGGACTTGCGTTGCCACCGCTCCCCGTTTTGGCCTCTTATAGTCAAACCCAGCATGCGTGTCCCGTCCTCGACTTGGGTCGAGCCCACAAAGATACGTTTGGGATACTGGTCGAAATGGGCCCCCACAAGCTACCCACCTAAGCTTGTCACTAGTATATCCCACTTAACCCTGTTAGTCATGTTCATTTACATGTGTGTTTGGTTAAGTCTTACTAATCGTATTTCACATGCCACTAAGGGCACCCCCTAGATTCCTCGTGCCACCCAAGGCACCTACTTAACCCTCATGTCCCACTTTACATGTTTATCTGATTAATTATTTCTTAATTCATTCAGGCCATAACCTCATAAAGACCTCTCACATTAGACTGGCATTTGTGGCAGCTAGATTTGCCGGGCGGGTCCAGGCAGTCTTACCGGGCGGGTCCAGGCAGTCTTACACCATAAAAGAGTCTAACCTCGTGTCTTTACAACCATTATGCTTTAGTTTAGGCATAGGACCTCTCACATTGGGATGACATTTGTGACCACTGGATTTTCCGAGCGGGTCCGGGCAGGTTTACGTCACAAACGAGTCCAACCTCGTGTCCTAAGCATTGATTAACACTTAAAATCTTTTACCCCAGTTTTAATAATTCCCTATTCAAATTATTAATTAAGTCAACTTTTAATGATGTCCATAATTGACTCAATTATGGCCATCTACTTATGGCATGCAAAATCATATCAATTGCACCCCAACTTTTTAATATTAAATCCTTAATATTACCCCTACTCCACGTTTATACGTTCGCTTATTCAATGCATAATATAGGCTAGACTTGTATAGTATAACACCTAGCACAAAGATATATTATCACAACATATAGACAATTAAAATAAATCTAATCATAATAGGGGTGAAACTTGCATAAACTACACATGTTAAGGATCAAAAGGTGTCAACTTGTTAAATGTCTCAATTTACATGATATGATCATAGCCCAAATCTATACATAAACTTGCATATGGGGTTTTTAGGCAACATAATGATGGTGTGAACTAGCATAGGATATCACATATGTCATAGCATAATTCTAGATGTCATAATAGATGTCTTGGCATATGTTCATAACTTTTCTAATCAATCTAACTTGCATATGTGACTTGTCATATAGATCAACATAACCCAAACATGATGATTTAATTAATATGAACTAACTAGCATAGATGGTAACATCATGGCCTTTTTAACATGTATGATTCATCACAACTTAGCATAGAAACTTTCAACATACATAACATCATCATAGCATGATTTACAACATATAAGATATCATCATCACATAACATTGGATTTACAATATACATGATAGCAAAAGGGGTTTACAACAACATATATGATAATTCACATTATCTACTCATAATCCATTCATAACTCAACCTAATTAAAATGATAATAACCTTGTTAAGATCATCATACTCACAATTTAGAGAAGAAAAGAGAGAGTTTTGCTTTGCTTTAGGGTTGAGAGAATTAGAATTGAATTTGCTTTTCTTCTTTCTTAGTTGGCGGCGGCTCCATTGATTTCCATGGCGACGGTAACTATTCTATTTTAATTAGGTTTAGGGTTAGCATTAGGATGTATTAATAGGTGTAGGAAGTTATTTAGGACCATTAGATTAACCCTGAACCATGAGAACCAATCAAATGCAAAATCTGCATTTGAGCGAATTGGCCCATGGGTTGACAGCCAAACACCCTGGATTAACCCCTAGTCGACCCAGCGTGGCTCGGGTCGACCTCAAAAATGGGCCGGTTCGGTTATTTCCCCTCCCAATTCGCTGTTTTGAACTTTTTCGCATATTTATTTATTTAACTTTTAATTTATATATATATATATATATATCAATATATATATTTCTCTGCGCAACCCATTTCACTTAATTCTTTTCTAAAAATTAAGTATACTTTAATTTGTGAATTTTAATGTTATAAAATTACGGGGTGTTACATTCTCCCCTCCTTAAAGGATTTCGTCCCTGAAATCTCCAAGTCAAGAAGAATGTATATCCTACCATCTAATCGTCCATCTACTCAACCATCAAACACCAGCATCCATTGTCCTTAAAAGACTTCTAATGCTTTAATGTTTATATGCACAGTGTGTGTATATGTCCATATCTAATGCAAAATTAGGCGGTCTACTGATTCAGTCGACCTCCTTAGTGCAATTCATGGTAGTACCATGCGTCCAATATGTATGCAAAAGATTCCTAATGATACATATTAATTCTATATGCATGCACAACCATCCACCCGAATGCAGCAACTATATGATAATACAACCATTATACATCCATTTTACTAAATACATACTGTTAGACCCAAATGTGGTTCTAACACCCAAACTGATTAGAAACAAGATAAAATAAAACAGAAATAAAGATGAACACATAAGATTTATAGTGGTTCGGCGAAGAATGCCTACGTCAACTTAGTTTTCACTATATTCAGTAATTCAGTTACAAATGCAATGTAAGATTCACTCACAACACACTTTTGTTCACTCAAATGATTAAAACAAGAAATGAAGGATGATTTGGATTCTCCGGGAGTAAAGGAGTTCGGATGATGGAGGTACTTGGATTCTCAAAAGTGCTGAAAAAAGATCCTTCTCTTTGTCTCTAGAGGGGGTATTTATAGGTGTGAATTTGCCTGAGATTCAATCCGGGTCGGAACATGTGTCATCCATCGCACTCTCTTCGGGTTCGGATGAACTATCAAGCTGACAACACATCAAAGAGATGGACGTTAGGGGTAGGAATTTGTCATATCCGGTCCGGTTCTCTAGGCGATTTTATAGGAGATTAACATAGATCATGGGTGCGGGTCGGAGACATGCAGGTAAGGGGTTCGAATCGGAATACCCGATCCGACCCGGATTGGTTTGGGCGCCACTCCATCTCTAACCTATTCCGCTCCGCTCCTGTGCTATGGCAAGCAGATGAACCTCCGATCCGCTCGAGATTCATTCGTCTTCCGTTCCGATCAGATAAGCTTTGCAAATTTATCCAGTAAGAGACATCCGATCCGACCAGAGAACTCTATCCGATCTGAACCGATATGCTGCTATCAACCTGAATTAGGGTGTTTTCTTCCGATCCGAACCGGAGTCTTATAACTTAAAATACTCTTCAATGGTTGGTTTCTTGACTTTGCGTTGCCTAGTTCACAAAGTAGGCTAACATTTTGCCCCCTCAAAGGATGCTTTCGTTGTACAAAGCGTGCTTTGATGTCGTTTAACCAGAATTGTCAGGAGTAATGCACAGATTTCTGTTCGGTTCGGCGTCCGACCCAAACACATTTTCTTCATTTCTGAGCAAATTTGGGTACTCATCTCGCCATGTAATGCCTCTTGCAGGTATGCTCCTTCTTTACTCTCCTTCTCTTCAATTCGAGTCGAATGCTGAATTAGCGTGTGAAATTTCCACTCGGTTCGGATTCCGATCCGAAGCGTTTCCGTGGATTTTTCTCTTGGACATTGGGCTTTCAGAGAGAATTGTGCTTCTGGGCCTTCATTCCGGTCCGAGCGGGTGAGACAAAATAGGAAGACGAGGAGTCATCACCATTCCTTTTATAAACTCGCCATCGTCCTCATTCCTTCCTTCTTCTTTTTTGCTGCTGCTCCCCACCATAACATTGAAAACTCTTAAAACTTCAATATTCCGAAATCATTTCTTGTAGGTCTTTCAAATCAAGAACATAGGTAGCTTTTTAATCTCGGATAACTTTGTAGTAAACGTACTTGATTTCAATTCGTGTTGGATTGGGATGGTTTAATCGTAGGCTTCGCTTGAACCCCCCGCCGCCGCTGGTGGATGCGCTATCGCTTCAAGGCGTTGCGAGGCTGGAGTGGGCAAATTTTTATCCTCAACGATGGCCTTGATGATAAAATGGACTCGTTTGTGAGAAAGGAGGGAAAGAGGAAGAAGATGAGGAGCGTGGTGACCATCTGGAGTCGGTTCGGGTAGAAGACGGAGGACCAAAAAAGGAAGGAGAAGGAAAGGGGATCGGCTCGGATTGCACATCTTAGAAAGACGGGAGGAAAGAAAATGTCGGCTCGGGTCGGAGATGAGGATGAGATAAGAGGCTGACATGTACGGACTGGTTGAGTGATGCTGATTCGGATCGGATTGGGTCACCCGATCCGATCAGATCAGTTCTGCTTCCGAACCCACTGTTCCTATTGTCTTGAACTAACCTTGCCTTACTGAAGCACCCGAACCGAATGTCTTCTGTATTGAGCCAATCATCACATGCATATCCGAACCGAACCGAACGCATCAAATTTGGCACATAAAGACTATCCAACTAATTCAACTAACACTTATTCTAGACGAATATGCTTCGCGGACAGTTAGGATAGTGCCTTGTGAACATAAACGAGAATTAAGAAAAACTCTGACTATCGCTTTCTCTTTAAAGCTTCGTCTTACGTTGCTGTACTTTTATTTTGTATTTCCCACATTTGCTGCACACACCTTAGTTCACACACATACACAAAAGGGGGACACGGGATAATTTACTCTAATCCGTGCTATTGCTTCTTCAATAGTTCCATGACAATGAGGCTCAGACGCTCTTCTCGTTTAGCTGAGAGGAAAGACGCTCCAGAAACTTCTAACAAAACCACTCTCGAGGATATATCTTCTTCATCTGACCCAGAATGGGACAGCGAGGGTCCGGATTACGGAGTTGGTCTTCGGGAAAGAGACGAAATGTCTTCAGAAAGCGAAGTTTCCCTAGGCTTTGAGGAGGAAGGAGGGATTGGTGACCATCGAGCACCCGATGAATTTGACTCAGCTATTATATTGGAGTCACCTCCAGATTCTGTAGAATCGACAATTGACAATGACCGACTTGTTCGGATTTGCTTGAAATATGGAATAATGAAGAGAGACACTTTAGTGCCCTCACGTTCTGACCGTCCCCATAACCCTCCAGAAGGATACATGACGGTTACTCGACTGATGTGCATGGTTGGCGCCATTCCTCCATTCTCGCCTTTCATAGTCGACTTCTTAAGACAAATGCGGATTGCCCCCATGCAACTGCATCCCAATTCATATGCCTATCTGCATACCTTATTCATAGCATATCGTGAAATTCTAGGCGTGGAGCTTACGTTTGACGATGTTCATTTCTTCTACAATTTCAAACATCGGACTAGAGAGACCCCTTCTTTCTGTTACTTTGAATCAGTCCCCAAGAGGAAGATAATCTCTACGCCGTTTAGCAGCAAAGCTGGAGATTCCAGACTAGAGTGGTTCTATATAAAGCAACAGTCTGGATGCGCCAGGAGATGGACAAAATCAAGTAAAGCACTGATCTTCTGATCCTGGACTCTATACACTTGAATCATCACCCTGACCTGTTTTCCTTTTTATTTGCAGTCGACAATCCCAAACAGGTATCAGACCAAGCGTTCTTTGATCGAATGCACCGTCTCCTCAACGGCGACCAAAAATTCCTTACTATTGACGAGGTTCTTAAAGATGAGTACCTTCATTTTCACGGGCTGCTATCCGTTTTCCGTAGCATCGGTCATGGGACGGTCCCTTATGCATACATTCCTCTAGTGGAAACAGTTCCAAAGATGGGAGAAGGCTCGGGAATTCCTGCAACTCCTCTTCAAAATCCACCTTCTCCCTCTTCCATGCAAGATGATGAACTGGCTAACCTGGCCGAGAGACATCGTGAAGGGTATATTGCCCCCGAGGAAACTACTTCTCCAGACAAGTCAAAGTCTCCCCGAGAGTCACCACTTCACGCTTCCGAAGGGGATGTTCCTAGCACCGACGAGCACATATTTCAGGGTTTGGGGGATCTCCCCTTACCCGAGACTATATATACTTCAGAAGATTTCAGAAAGGACCCTTTAGTCTTCACTTCTTCTGAAGAAACTACTCCTGCTAAGGCCAAAGAGCCTACCCGCACCAGTCTAGCTTCAGACTCGGGTTGGTTGGGGGGACACACACACCACATAGGATGCACTTTACACCGTAGCACTAGCATTCATCGCACTTCTTTCTCCATGGATCCGTCGATTCTAAACTTCGTTTAATTTATCGTGCAGGTACAATGTCTCGATCCTCTTATGATATAAGAAAGCTTCGCCGCAGCATGTCCAATCCTCCTCAGGATGCCGAGTATAATCGCCGGGATGACCGCGGTAGGGAGGAAAGAAGACCCTATGATCCTTATCGATCTCGATCCTCACGCTCCCGCTCACCAGTTCGACCGGAACAAGAAAAATACAAAAGCTATCAAGGTCGTAGGGAGGAGGATAGACCACAATCTAGGGATTCCACTTCCTCCCATGAAAAGCGGAGTAGAGAGAAAACTCCTCCAAAGGAAACTGGGTCTAGAAGTAAGCAAAAAGTCCCTGCTACTAAGCGACCTCGAACAGACAAGGGTTCTACAGAATCTTCTTCAGGAAGGGACACTGAACTAACAGTCCTCGCTCCTCCTCCACCAGATGCGGGAACTGCAGTAAGGCTGGCATATTTAAAGGAGCAATTTCCCGAGCACTACTTCGAGACTCTGACCTTTCTACCTTCCCTTGAACCTATTTCTTCTAATTGGGCAGAGGAGGCCAGAGCAAAGATTGATTTGGTGGAAAAACAATATACCGAGATGTTCAAGTATTCCCGCACTCTTTCTAGAATCATCCGCACTCTAATGACAAATGCTGACTCAATGCAGAAGACCGCAGAGGAGGATGCTAAGGCCTTAAAAACCTTAGGAAAAAACTTAGAAGACACTCAAGCTCAACTAGCTGTCGCTCAAAAGAACGCTTCTAACTTCAAACAACAGTTTGAGGACATGCAAAAGCGCTATCATGATTTGCTAGAATCCCACACTCAGGAGCGTTCTGAGTTGAAGAAGCAAGCTGACGAAGCCAAATCAGAGGCTGCTAAGACACGTCTTGCTTATGATGAGCTTGAGCAGAAAAACGCCGAGTTAGCGAAAAGGAGTGCTGAGTTAGAAAAGAAAAACGCTGACTTGGCTTCAAAATTGTTAGAGGCGGAAAACAGGGCTGCTCTGGCTGAAGGCAATGTGGAATGCGCCATTAAATCTGCGGAGGAAACCCGCAAACAACTATCAGAGGCGGAGGCCGATATTCAGGGCTTCGGCGAGCTAATGATCGAATTCTTCGCGCACATTATTCGTCGTCGAAACATTTCCTGGATCGAGGACTATCCATCCACTTTGGTTCATGTGTGGAATCAAATCGTCGAGTGGGAAAAAGAAGAGCTTAAGGTCGATTCCCTCGATGAAGATAAGCTGATGGAGAAATATTTGAGAGACGACGAACCGGAGCGCCTAGCTGAAGGGCGCCGCCTAATTGCTGAGGCCATGGAAGAAGAGAGGCGGAAGTCTAAACAGAAAACCATTCCTGAAGCTGGTTCCTCTTCTTCTGCTCCTGTAACTCCCGAAGTAGAAGGGTATGATCCCGAAAACCCGGGAATTCCCCGAACAACTTTGCTATCTCCTATTCCTGAAATAACTCCAGAGGTAGTAGTCACCCCCGCTGAAAAGTCTTCAGAAGGTATCCCTATCTTTTCTCCTCAATTTGTCAAGGCTACTACTACCTTTGGCTACATAACCGAACGTTCGATGAGAGATCCTTTGCTCTCGCCTGAGTTGATAACCAATGTTTCTCATTTTGTAGGCGTTGAATCATCCACGAAGACAGATGTAGCTCAAGGAGCTACCGCTGGGACACAACCCGCTGATAGGGTCAAAGAAGGGGAAGACAAGGCTGCTTCAACAGACCTGGGGGAAAGAAGTGAGCCAACTAAGGTCACTACTCCCCATGATGAAGAAATGATTGCAGCTTTAAAAGACGACGGAGGAGACGAGGGGCATGATGAGGAACCGGAGGTTACAATAACCGGGGAGTCAAAAAGCGCCGATGACATTACCTTGGCGGCCATGAAGGCCGATCAAGACAAGCGCTTGCAATTAAAGACTGAAGAATTAGATCCCGAGGTCCTCAAACTCCTCGCAGTTGTGGATGCAGGTTCAAGGTTAGTTGTTAAGCTCTCAACTAGATCTATTACCGAAGAACTTGCTAAAAAATCTTCTCTTGATTCCAGTGCCCAGCCCTCCGGGAGGAAGTCTGCCGGCTCCAGTACTACACCTTCAGGGAAAAAGAAATCAAAGCGAATCTTGACTGAAGCCGAGAGGGAAGCAAAAGATGCGGAAAAAGCTGCCAAGAAATCGAAGGCTCATCCCAAACCCAAATAGTGGGTTCTCCTGTGTCCTTTTAGCATCTTTGTAAATCAATAAGTGCTGCCACAACAGCAGCTCCCGCACTTTCTTTTTTAGTTATTTCCCTGTACAAATTCATTCATTTGTAAATAAAAATAATTTACTTTCTGCAATGTTTATCTGTTAGCAGTTCTGCACTTATGTAAAAATGCATATCTATAGTTATGAAACAAAGTTGTGGAGAGGGGAGATATGTGTATGTGTATGTGTCCCCAGTCAATCTCCATAAGTTATTCAGTGCTTAACCATGCAATCTGAATGCTCCTGATTCTCTAACGGGATAGCATTTCCTGCGTCATCAACACCTGTTGTTTTTCCTGGCATTTCTTTTATACTCTCTCTCATTCTCTCGAGAGTTAGAGTTCGAGTTCAGTTATTTGTTTATTCCCCGGTCGTTCAACGGGAAAAGATTTCTTTCTCGACGCTCGATCGGAGACGCCTTTATACTCTCTTTCTCTCTGGAAAGTTAGAGTTCAGAGTTGAACCTCTTTCCCAGCGCTCAGTCGGAGACGCTTTTATACTCTCTCTCTTTCTCTGGAGAGTTAGAGTTCAGAATAGAGTTTCTTTTTCAGCGCTCAGTCTGAGACGCTTTTATACTCTCTCTCTTTCTCTGGAGAGTTAGAGTTCAGAATGTCGTTTTCTCATTCTTTTATGTCTTATTGCACAAATAATCATTGTGCTTCTTTTTATGTCTAAACTGTTTCAACCTTTTTAGGCTCTCAGTTATCCTGTATTTTATAATCACAACAGAACAACTAACGAATGTAAATGCATAAAAGTAAATAACACACAATATTTTATAGTGGTTCAGCTAAGTCATAGCCTACATCCACTTTATAGTCCTTTATTCATATCGTCATATTTTCCCCAAGGCAAGTCGTGCCTTATTACAGAGTTTACAGGAAGAACAGCAAAAAGTATAGCATTTCTAATCTAAATATCGCATTAAGTGTTGGGCATTCCATGCTCGAGGGACTTCTTCACCATCTACGGTCATTAACTTGAATGTTCCTTTATCAAGTTTCCGTTGGATGACGAAGGGTCCTTCCCATTTTGGGCCGAGGTGAGGAAGAGATGGAAAAACTCTCTTTAGCACCAAATCTCCTGGTTCAAAAGTTCTGAGGCGAACTTTTTTGTCATAATAGCGTGCCATCTGACGCCGATGTCTTGCTGCACGCAAGTCTGCTTCGTCCCTTTTCTCTTCGACTTCATCAAGAGACTCAAGTAAAAGTGCCCGATTCGTCATCGGATCATAATACGTAACCCTGTGGGAAGGAACTTCCAGTTCAACTGGAATTACTGCTTCTGAGCCAAAGGAGAGAGAGAAAGGGGTATGACCGGTAGCCGTTTTAAACGTTGTTCGATATGCCCACAAAGCTAGGGGTAATTCATCAACCCATTTTGCCTTTGCACGCTCTAATCGCTTCTTGAGGATGGATTTTATTACCTTGTTTATTGCCTCTACTTGCCCATTAGATTGTGGATAGGCAACTGCAGTATATCGTTTGTCTATCTTATATTTCTGGCAAAAGTTTCTGAACTCAGTGCTATCAAATTGGGTCCCGTTGTCGGTAATAATCGTCCTTGGGATCCCGAATCGGCATATAATATTTCGGACCACAAAACTTATCACCTTTCTTGTGGTGATCTTAGTCAAGGGTTCAGCTTCCACCCACTTTGTGAAATAATCCACAGCTACTATGGCATACTTAGCTCCCCCTTTAGCAATCGGTAAAACTCCAATGATATCGATTCCCCATGTGGCAAATGGCCAAGGGCTCACCATCGATTTAAGCTGGGTTGATGGTGCCCTGGGGATTTTGGCGAATCTCTGGCACTTATCGCAGCGTCGTGAATAATCAGCTGCATCCTTGTTGATCGTAGGCCAGAAGTATCCGTACCGCAATATTTTCTTTGCTAAAGTTTGACCTCCTGTATGATCTCCACACTCACCTTCGTGCACTTCTCTCAGTACACGCTTGATGTCGTCATGTGCGATACATCGTAGCAAGGGCATAGAAAATCCTTGTCTATAGAGAGTATCGTCTTGCATAACATATCTGGTAGCTTTGCGAACTACAGCTCTTTTCTCACTTTTCTTTGATGGGAGTGTCCCATTCTTAAGAAAATTCTTAATCGGAGTCATCCACGACTCCTTCTCTGGTTCCGCTTCAAAAGCGAATTCAATTTCCATTGACTCGAAGCTTGGCAACTCCAACGTTTCAATCGGAATTACCTCAGTCTCTTCTGGATTGTCGGAACTAGCCAATTTTGCTAGTCTGTCCGCTTTCTGGTTTTCTACTCTGGGAATATGTGTTATGTTGTACCGCTCTAAGCCATTTAATAGCTCTTTCACTTTCTTGAGGTAAGCTACAAGTCGAGGTCCTCGAGCCGCGAATTCCTCTCGCACTTGACAAACAACAATCTTAGAATCGCAAAATATGTCCATCATTTTTACTCCGAGGTCTTTAGCGAGTTTCAGCCCGGCAATCAGGGCTTCATACTCAGAGTCATTGTTTGTTGCCGAAAATTCTAATCGCAGGGCGTAATATAACGACCGTCCCTCCGGAGTGACTAAGACAATTCCAGCTCCGGATCTTCGGTCATTTTTAGCTCCATCTGTATATAATTTCCACGGATTCATCACTAGCTTATCCTCGGATTTAACCACTCGGTCATTGATCATTTCTTCCTCTGGAATGGTGAACTCCGCAATAAAGTCTGCTAGAGCTTGCCCCCTGATTGACTTTCGTGGTTGAAAATTCAAATCAAACTGGCTTAGTTCTATGTTCCATTTTATCAACCTTCCCGACGCTTCGGGTCTCTGCAACACCTGTCTTAACGGCTGATCGGTGTATATGGTTATTGGATGGGCTTGGAAGTAGTGACGAAGTTTTCGGGATGCAATCAGGAGGCTGTAAGCAAGCTTCTCGATCTTTGGGTAGTTGCGCTCTGCCGCTGCTAATTTCTTACTCACATAGTATACTGGCTTTTGTACTTTGTCTTCTTCTCGAACCAGAACTATGCTGACAGCGTGAGCCGAGACTGCTAGATAAACAAATAGTTCTTCGTGATCTACGGGCTTTGATAAGATTGGCGGTTTCTCTAACAGCTCTAACAGATTTTGAAAAGCCTCGACACAATCGGGGGTCCACTGGAAGTTCTTCTTTCCTCTTTTTATCAAATCAAAAAATGGAACACATTTATCGGTGGCTTTGGAGATGAATCTACTTAGCGCCGCTACCTTCCCTGCCAGGCTTTGGACGTCTTTAATTCTCCTTGGTTCTTTGATATTTCTAATCGCCGCTATCTGGCTAGGGTTGATCTCAATTCCTCGGGAACTCACAATGAAGCCAAGGAACTTTCCCGACGCCACTCCAAATGAACATTTTAAAGGATTCAATTTCATACGGTGTTTTCGCAAGATACCAAACATTTCTGCTAAGTCTTGCGTATGACTGGAGGATTGCTTTGATTTAACAAGCATATCATCCACATAAACTTCCATAGTTTTTCCTATTTGATCATAAAACATTCTATTTACCAACCGCTGATAAGTAGCTCCAGCGTTTTTTAATCCGAACGGCATTACAACATAACAATATAATCCCAAATTCGTAATGAAACTTGTATGCTCTTGGTCTGGTACATGCATAGGAATTTGATTGTATCCAGAGTATGCATCCATGAAAGAGAGAAGTTCATGACCTGCTGTCGAGTCTACAAGCTGGTCAATCCTGGGAAGTGGGAAACTATCTTTTGGGCAAGCCTTATTTAAATCTGAAAAGTCAATACAAGTTCGCCACTTTCCGTTTGGCTTCTTTACCAAGACAGGATTCGATATCCAGTCGGGATAAGTCGAATCTCGAATAAATCCATTTTGCTTCAATTTCTCTACTTCCTCTTTGAGAGCAGCCGACCTCTCTGGGCCCAGCATGCGTCTCTTTTGCTTCACAGGCGGATGCTTCGGATTTACATTCAATTTGTGACTGATAATGGAGGGTGATATCCCACACATGTCAGCATGGGTCCAGGCGAACACATCTAAGTTTGCCTTCAAGAAGTCCATCAGTTCTTCAGCACGACGTGGATCCAATTGAGAACCAATCTTCAAAACTTTCGTAGGATCAGCCTTATCAACAGGAATTTCCACTGTCGTTTCATTAGGAGTTGCATTCCTAGCCTCTGGTTCCTCGTCTTTTCTAGGATCCAGGTCTTCAGGTGTTCCTTTGGGCAACTCCTTTGGGGTCAATTTCTCTAATTGCTATGCCGAGTCCCCCTTTGAGGGAGACGAGGCATCCTTACTCTCAGCATTAACTCCTTTCATCAACATCTTCAGTTCGGCCACATAGCAGGCCCGTCCAGAAACCTGATCCCCTCTTATTACTCCAGTCCCGGCTTCGGTTGGGAACTTTAGTAACAAGCACCAAGGGGCGATACAAATTCTAAACTCAGCGAGGGCAGGTCTCCCTAAAAATGCGTTATATGGCGAATCTACGTCCAGTACTACAAACTGAAGCATTCGCACTCTTCTACGTTCTCCTTGCCCTAGGGTCACGGGCAACTCTATATATCCCATGGGAGCTGTCGTCGCTCCGTTGAAGCCTCTAATCCATCCTTCACAAGGTTTCAGATCTTCGGGCTCAAGCTTCATCTGATCAAATGACTTCTTGAACAAAATATTAACGGAACTTCCGTTGTCTACTAATACCTTATGGACCAAGGCCGGCCCAATAGTGGTAGTAATAACCAACGGATCATTGGTGGGAGATTGTATCCCCGTATTGTCTCGGCTGCGAAATACCACGTCATCGAACATGGTTTTTTGTTGTTTTATAGGGGTGACATCTTCCAAATCGTCACCTTCATTCACATCTAGATGCTTGGCAGCATTCACATATTGGTCCATCGACCTAAAACTTCGGATTGCCGGGTGAGGTCCGCCTACTATGGAGTTGATGACGATCCCTTTACCTTTCTGCTGCGTGGTAGGCTTAGGAGCAGGTAGGATCTGTTTTGGAGCCTGCTCTCCTTGCCCCCTGTCCCTCGGGGCAACCTTGTACTCATCCAACTTTCCTTCACGCAGCAGCTTTTCAATTACATCCCTCAAATGCCGACACTCATTGGTCGAATGTCCATGTGTTCCGTGAAACAAGCAAAATTTCCCTGTCGCCATTTCTTTCTCGGTCGAATCACGAGGTGGCGGTCTTTTGTACTGCAACACATTGTACGTATCCAGGTAAATATTTTCCAGGGTGTCATTCAATGGTGTATAGTCCTCGTAATTCTGGAATCGGGGCCTTTTGTTAGGGTCGCTTCCCCTATTTCTGTTTCTCCTGTTACCGTTCGAATTACGGTTGTTGTTGTTTCCCCCGTTTCCAGTATTGCTGTTTCCACCCTTGTTTCCTACATTTACTTCAACCTTACCAGAACTTTCCCCAGACTGCTTCACGGCAATATTACTCTGCACATTCTCCTTTGAAGCTGTCTCAGACTTTCTTTTCCGGTTTGCCCGGGCCTCCTCTCGTCTTAGATAAATATCGGCTTTTTCGTAGAATATCGCCCTTGTGGGGGGTGTCTTCCCAGAAAGGTAGTCTCCAAACTCAGATTCAGGATCGACTCCTTCCTTCAATGCCATCAGAATAGTGGGCTCATGCGGGTCACTGACCTCAGTTACAGCTTGGTTAAAACGATCTAAATATGCCCTTAAAGACTCTCCTGGTGCCTGTTTGATCCTCGACAATTCAATAACACTCTTGGACTTGCGGGCATGTAGTCGAAACTGGTTCACGAAACGCTCACTTAGTTCTTTGTAATTAGAAATTGAACGAGGAGGAAGCCGGGTAAACCAGAACAATGCCACATCTTCCAGGTAGATTGGGAATGCTTTGCACTTTACTTCATCAGGGGCAGCAGCGGCGTTCATGAGCCACGAATACCGCATCAAATGCTGTCCCGGATCAGTCCTTCCGTTATATTTGTCCATCTGTGGCAAGTTAAAGCGTCGGGGAAACTGGAAATCTAGGATATCGTCAGTGAACGGTGTATGGCTTCGCTCAATGCCATAGTCTTCATTCGTATAATTCCGGCTCTCGGACATAATTCGGCGGACCATTGCCTGCACATCGGCACTAGTTAAGGGCTGCTCAGGTTCCCTGGCCCTAGTGTCCGAGTTCCTTCGGGGCTCTTGCTCTGGAGATGCCCTTCTTCTTCGAGCTGCCTCTACTCGATTCCTTTCCCTGTGTTCCCGGTCGATCTCGGGAAGAGGGGACTGGAGTCTTTGCCCCCGAGTAGGGCTATCGTTTCCTAATGCTCGTGCGATATCCTCGCGAGATCCCAAAGATCCAAACGTTAGCTGCTCCACGTTCTGAGGTCGTTCGAGTGGCCTTCGTTCACAGGGCCTCTCTTCCTCGGAAGATGAAGATTGATCTACGGGTGTGTGACGAACCGGTGATGGAGTTCTTTGCCGGCGGAGCTCATTGATTTCCCGACTCATGAGCCTCATATTTTCCTGCATCATGAGATTGGTGCGCTCATGAACTCTCATAGCTTCCCTCGTGCTCTCAAGCATATCAAGCAAGCGCGAGAAATCTCCTTGAGTGATGGGAGCAGATGGATTGACCTGGTCTCCAACCCTGGCAGCTGGAATTGGAGCATTCGCGGGGACTCGAGTAGATGTTCCAGCTTCACCAAGCATCGGGTCGGATCGGAGGTAGGAAGTCGGGTCGGATCGGAGCTGGGGTGCCTGGTCGGATCGGTGTGCAACGAGCAAGTCGGGTCGGTTCAGACTGGGGGAGTGCACTGCTTCGGAGTCCCCTACCCGGATCGGATCGGAGCTCTCCCCTTGCTGTCGGTTCGGATTTCCTGCATTGATTCTTCCTGCTGCTGAACTCTGCCCTCGAGACCTTGTTACAACAGCATGTTGCTGATCTTCGCCAGCTCCATTTCCTTGAACAGACTGAACTTCCTTGCCTTTTCCTTTGGCCATTAGTCTTTGACAATTGCTTCAACGAATGTAAAAAAGTGGAGAAACTTAAGGATTCACTTCTTTGAACTCAACGGTCCAAAAAGTAGAAAGAGATCCCGGAAAATAAAGAATTTAGATGAGAATTCTCAGTGAAAGCACCAAAATGTTAGACCCAAATGTGGTTCTAACACCCAAACTGATTAGAAACAAGATAAAATAAAACAGAAATAAAGATGAACACACAAGATTTATAGTGGTTCGGCGAAGAATGCCTATGTCCACTTAGTTTTCACTATATTCAGTAATTCAGTTACAAATGCAATGTAAGATTCACTCACAACACACTTTTGTTCACTCAAATGATTAAAACAAGAAATGAAGGATGATTTGGATTCTCCGGGAGTAAAGGAGTTCGGATGATGGAGGTACTTGGATTCTCAAAAGTGCTGAAAAAAGATCCTTCTCTTTGTCTCTAGAGGGGGTATTTATAGGTGTGAATTTGCCTGAGATTCAATCCGGGTCGGAACACGTGTCATCCATCGCACTCTCTTCGGGTTCGGATGAACTATCAAGCTGACAACACATCAAAGAGATGGACGTTAGGGGTAGGAATTTGTCATATCCGGTCCGGTTCTCCAGGCGATTTTATAGGAGATTAACATAGATCATGGGTGCGGGTCGGAGACATGCAGGTAAGGGGTTCGGATCGGAATACCCGATCCGACCCGGATTGGTTTGGGCGCCACTCCGTCTCTAACCTATTCCGCTCCGCTCCTGTGCTATGGCGAGCAGATGAACCTCCGATCCGCTCGAGATTCATTCGTCTTCCGTTCCGATCAGATAAGCTTTGCAAATTTATCCAGTAAGAGACATCCGATCCGACCAGAGAACTCTATCCGATCCGAACCGATATGCTGCTATCAACCTGAATTAGGGTGTTTTCTTCCGATCCGAACCGGAGTCTTATAACTTAAAATACTCTTCAATGGTTGGTTTCTTGACTTTGCGTTGCCTAGTTCACAAAGTAGGCTAACACATACATATACATGCAATATGCAATATGAAGTGACTGAGCCGATCTGGTGCCTAATAGTGTGTGTATATGCATCCATGAGCAACCACTAGCAAACACTTGCATCCACTTTGCATCCACCATACATAACATGTCTCAAACACATGTTTCAACCATAGGATTATCCTAACTAAAGGTCAAAGATACTAGCGAGAGGATATACTAAAGATAAGATAAGTACAAGCTAAGCGATAAAGGAGAAATTAAAGGACATACCCTAAAAAAGAAAAGGGTATCGTGAACGTATCTGCTCTTCCGTCTCCCAAGTAGCGTTGCTCTCATCATCTCCCCATTGCACTTTGACTAGTCTGACCTCTCGATTCCTCAACCTCTTGATCTCCGACCCAAGAATGCGCGCAGGAGCTCGTCGAATTGTCGCATCACGCTCTATCTCCACCTCTCTAAGCAAGCTCGGCTCTACCACTTCCGCGGTCTCGTGCAAGCACTTCCTCAAATGTGACACATGGAATACATCATGTACACCACTAAGTCTCTCGGGCAACTCCACTCTATACGCCATCCGTCCAATCCTCTCCTTAATAGGAAACGACCCTACAAGCCTTGGTGCTAATTTCCCAACGGACCCAAAGTGAACAACGTTTTGTAATGGAGACACTTTGACAAAGACCATGTCCCCAACTTCAAACTCGAGATCTGTCCTCCTCTTATCCGCATAAGATTTCTGCCTATCTTGCGCTGCTTTCATCCTCCTTCGAATCAAGTCAATCTTATCCGAAGTCTCCCTAATCATATCGGGCCCAAGTAAGATCTTATCCGTAGATTCCCATCAACTTGTAGGTGAACGACAAGGTCGTCCATATAGAGCTTCGAATGGTGCCATACCAATGCTGGACTGAAAGCTGTTATTATATGCGAACTCCACCAACGGAAGATGCTCTACCCACGTACCCCCAAAGTCTAGGATACATAGCCTCAACAAATCCTCTAGAATGCGATTCACCCTCTCAGTCTGGCCGTCCGTCTGAGGGTGATATGCGGTGCTCAAACATAACTGAGTCCCTGCCGCCTCTTATAAGCTTCTCCAAAATTCGCTAGTGAAAATTGGATCGCGGTCGCTCACTATGCTAGAAGGAACACCGTGCAAACGAACTATTTCTCGGACATATACAGAAGCTAACCATGGAGCAGTCCTCTTACTCTTCACGGGAATGAAATGGGCGCTCTTAGTAAGTCTATCTACTATAACCCAAATCCCCATATTACCCTTCCTCGATCGCGGTAATCCATCCACAAAATCCATCGAGACACTCTCCCACTTCCATAGTGGAACCTCCAATGGGTGAAGCAACCCACCGGGTTTCTTTTGCTCCGCTTTTACTTGTTGGCATACCAAGCATCTAGCGACATACTCGGCCACGTCTTTCTTCATGCCGGCCCAAAAGTAAACTCTCTTCATGTCTTTGTACATCTTGTCCCTGCAGGGATGAATGGTCATCTTCGAACGATGTGCTTCGTCAAGAATAGTCTTCCTTAGGTCATCGTCTTTTGGTACACTAAGTCTACCGTCCCTACGTAACCAACCCTTATCGTCTAGGGTATACCTATGGAGATGGCTTGATGACTCCCCTCCTTTGAGTTTTTCTACTAACTCAACTAACTGTAGGTCGTCTCGCTGTGCCTCGCCAATCCGTCCCAAAAGCGTAGGTCTGACCTCCAAGGATGCTAGCAAACTGGGTACGAAGTCAACGGAAGGTCTAAAGTCAAACATCGAAATGAATTCTAAACTTTGCCGCTCAACAAACAAAGGACTTAAGGATAATCTTTTTCTACTTAAGTCGTCTGCCGCCACGTTACCCTTGCCAGGGGTATAGGCTATTTCGAAGTCGTAGGACGCTAAGAACTCCATCCACCTTTGCTGCTTTAAGTTCAAGTCCTTTTGAGAGAATAGTTATTTTAAAGACTTGTGGTCAGTGAATAATTTGAATTTCTCGCTAAGAAGATAATAACGCCAAGACTTAAGCGCGAAAACAATAGCGGCCAATTCTAGGTCATGTGTAGGATAATTTTTCTCATGCGCTTTCAACTGCCTTCCACGATAGGCTATTACCCTACCCTCTTGCATTAAGACTGCGCCTAGTCTTGTCCCACAAGCATCAGTATAAACGGTAAACGGCTTACTCCTGTCTGGCAATACTAAGACTGGGGCTGAAGTCAAAGCACTCTTCAAACGTTGGAACGCATCATCACAATCTACGTCCCATGTGAAAACTAGGTTCTTCTTCGTCAAGCGTGTCAATGGAGCTGATATCTTTGTGAAGTCTTTGATAAACTTCCTATAGTAGCCAGCCAACCCCAAGAAACTTCTCACTTCGGTAGCATTTTTAGGAACCTTCCAATCTTGGATGGCCACCACCTTCGCGGGATCTACAGCTATCCCTTCTTTGGAAACCACGTGCCCCGAGAACCGTACTTCCTTCCTCCAGAAGTGACACTTAATAAATTTAGCCTTAAGGCTATGCGCTCGTAGGGTCTCCAACACTTCCCTAAGATGTAGGGCATGCTCTTCTTCATCCTTAGAAAAGATCAAGATGTCATCTACAAAGACTACCACGAATTTGTTAAGGTACTCCCTAAGCACCCTGCTCATCAAATCAACAAAATATGCTGGGGCGTTTGTCAAACCGAAGGGCATCACTAGCCATTCATAGAAACCGTCCGGAGTCCTAAAGGCAGTCTTGTCAATGCTATCCTCAGCCACTCTCAACTGATGGAAACCAGTGGCTAAGTCCAACTGCGAAAACACTGAGGCGCCAACTAACTGATCGAAGAGATCGTCAATCCTCGGCAGTGGGTGTCTGTTCTTCTTAGTAAGCCTATTAAGTTCTCTATAGTCCACACAAAGTCTAAGGGACCCATCCGCCTTCGTGGCAAATACTACTGGAGCACCCCACTCCGATATACTTCGTCTTATGAACCCCTTCTCAAGCAACTCCTTCACTTGCTTATAGAGTTCCCTCCTTTCACGTGGAGCCATGTGGCGTACTGGCAAAGATACTGGTTTCGCATTATCCACAAGATATATTCGAAAATCTATCTCCCGCTTCGGAGGCAAGCCCTTCACCTCCTCAAACACATCCGAATATTCTCGGACCACTCTAACAGATCGTAGATTTTCCTCAGACGCGTCAAGCAATTCTAGATAACTTAGCATAACCGAATTTATGGGATTACAAAAGATTTCGAGAGTGTTGCCAAGGCGAGTCACGAGCCTAACTACTCTCCTTTCACAATCAAGAACGGTCCCATTTCTGGATAACCAATCCATTCCTAAAATTAGCCCATAGCCCGTGAAGCCCAACACATAAGCATCACATCTAAATTCAACGCTAAGTATGGAAATTTTCAAATCCAAACACATCGTAGACAAATAAGCTGAGCCCCCAATTGGATTCGAAACAACTAAGGGATCCTCTACTAAACTGGTGTTTAAGTGCAGTGATTCAACTAATGATGTAGAGATAAATGAATGTGATGTGCCCGAATCGAATAAGGTACAGATAGGATGATCAAACAGAAAAACTAAGCTTTCAACAAAAATGGTTCTACCTCGTTCTTGCAGCGGTGGGACCGCGAGAGCCTGAACTTGTCCCCTTGCCTTCCCTGGTGCTATAAGAGCCTGTACCTGTCCTCCCGAGGTAGCTCCTGCCCTCTGCCCCTTCTTTGGGCAGTCCTTCACTAAATGTCCCGCATTGCCACAATGAAAACAGCCTGTCTTCTTTTTCTTTCGGCAATCCTTGCTGGGATGGCTTGGGGTTCCACAGTTAAAGCACTTCTTCTTTCCCTTGCCATTATTGTCTTTTCCACCCTTCTTGTTTTGCTGTTGTGGTTTCTTCTGATCCCCCTTCTTCTCGGGTGCCTTATCAGCTTTAGCGCTTTTCTCCTCATGCATGAGCGCCATTTCTACTAACTTCTCAAAGGTGGCCCCCATCGGGATGTGGGTCATAGCCAACCCTTGCAATGGTTCATTCAAGCCATTCACGAACCTCAGCGCCTTCTTCTCCGGCGTGTTCACTAAGTCCAAGCCAAACCTTGTTAACTGATTAAATTTATTGACATATTCTTTCACTGATGAGCTTCCTTGCTTCAATGACAAGAACCTTTCCATATATAGATTTTCTTCCTCCCTTGAGAGAAACTTCGCCTCGAACCTACGTCTGAAATCCGCCCAAGAGTCAACAGGACGCTCCCCATTAGTGACCTCCCACCAAAATGAGGCCTCTCCCTTCATCAACCAAGCTGTTAATCAAACTCTCCTCCCTTCTTCTACTTCAAAGATTTCTAGCAATTCTTCCACCTCCTTAAGCAAATCTCTAGCTTCCACAAACATTTCTGACCCTTGAAATGATTTTCCATCCATAGCCTTGAATTCCTTGCACGTCTTTGCAAAAGTATCTAAGCGAGTAGGAGGAGGAGGAATGGGTGCAACTGGTGGTGGAGGAAAATTGGCTGGATCTGCAGCGGCCCTAGCCTCTAATAACCTCCTATACCATCCTGGTATCGTTACACCGTCGGGTAGATTAAGATCTTCGCCCATGCTGAAACGAAAAAGGAAAGATTCAGAATGGAGAATTCGAAGATAAAGATAGGGCCATTGGGGATTATGTTTTTTTTCCTTAAAAACTTTTCTCTTTAAATTTCTCATTAAAACATGTTTTTGAAATCACTTCTTCCAAAAATAACTATTTTTCTAAAGTATTTTTATCTGTTCTGGTAACCTTAAGCTCTGATACCACGTGTAACACCCCATGACCATTAATGTCACTCACGAAGGGAATGCATTAACTTCCATGGAGGTTATAAGTGAATATAGAACAGAAAAATTACAACAAGACAGATAGTAAATAGTACTTGGAAATCTAAAGCTTCATTTTATTGCAGCGGAAATTAAACATATTTGTTACATCATAAAACCATAGATCATAACCAAGTACAATATCCATCTTCATAAAAACAAAATACATAATCCCATTACATAAATAGCCATTAAAAGATAACAAGCTGGACTTTACTTCAACGGTCCAAGCTTTCCAAAGAGAGATGAAGCAATTCAATCAAACTCCACTAGAGCTGGGCCCAACATGAGGACCTGGAGGGGGAAAAAGGATAGAAATAGAGGGGGTCAGACATAAAGTCTGGCGAGTATGATAATTCTAACAATACTATTATCAAAATAACTAGACTAAGGCATAAGCTGGAAGACAGGTAAATGTCTATGAACTCTTAGGAAGATAAAGATAGCGTTTAAGATAACATTAAAGATAACGGTAAAGGCACACCTAATTACTAACGAATAATTACTACACTGCACCGCACATCACTACACTGCACCACACCAGTCACCCTATTGTTTGATCCCACTTGCTTCACACAGAAACTTTATAAATAGCCTTACGTACCCCTAGCTGACTACATAGGTGCCGTCTGCCCCTATCTCAACTAGGTGTACCCCACTACCCACTTTCGATCGGCTCCCTACTCGTAGATACCCGTGCTGGCCCCACAGTGGGGTGTATCACTCCCTAAAGTGGCAATCCGATACAACTTAAGAATGCACGGCTTATACCTACACGATGCAACAACGTCTTACCTACCAGCCCGGGTCCACACACACATACAAAACCCGTTGGACTTGCGTTGCCACCGCTCCCCGTTTTGGCCTCTTACAGTCAAACCCAGCATGCGTGTCCCGTCCTCGACTTGGGTCGAGCCCACAAAGATACGTTTGGGATACTGGTCGAAATGGGCCCCCACAAGCTACCCACCTAAGCTTGTCACTAGTATATCCCACTTTACCCTCTTATTCATGTTCATTTACATGTGTGTTTGGTTAAGTCTTACTAATCGTATTTCACATGCCACTAAGGGCAGCCCCTAGATTCCTCGTGCCACCCAAGGCACCTACTTAACCCTATGTCCCACTTTACATGTTTATCTGGTTAAATATTTCTTAATTCATTCAGGCCATAACCTCATAAAGACCTCTCACATTAGACTGGCATTTATGGCAGCTGGATTTGTCGGGCGGGTCCGGGCAGTCTTACACCATAAAAGATTCTAACCTCGTGTCTTTACAACCGTTATGCTTTAGTTTAGGACTAGGACCTCTCACATTGGGCTGACATTTGTGACCACTAGATTTACCGGCGGGTCCGGGCAGGTTTACGTCACAAACGAGTCCAACCTCGTGTCCTAAGCATTGATTAACACTTAAAATCTTTTACCCCAGTTTTAATAATTCCCTATTCAAATTATTAATTAAGTCAACTTTTAATGATATCCATAATTGACTCAATTATGGCCATCCGCTTATGGCATGCAAAATCATATCAATTGCACCCCAACTTTTTAATATTAAATCCTTAATATTACCCCTACTCCACGTTTATACGTTCGCTTATTCAACGCATAATATAGGCTAGACTTGTATAGTCTAACACCTAGCACAAAGATAAATTATCACAACATATAGACAATTAAAATAAATCTAATCATAATAGGGGTGAAACTTGCATAAACTACACATGTTAAGGATCAAAAGGTGTCAACTTGTTAAATGTCTCAATTTACATGATATGATCATAGCCCAAATCTATACATAAACTTGCATATGGGGTTTTTAGGCAACATAATGATGGTGTGAACTAGCATAGGATATCACATATGTCATAGCATAATTCTAGATGTCATAATAGATGTCTTGGCATATGTTCATAACTTTTCTAATCAATCTAACTTGCATATGTGACTTGTCATATAGATCAACATAACCCAAACATGATGATTTAATTAATATGAACTAACTAGCATAGATGGTAACATCATGGCCTTTTTAACATGTATGATTCATCACAACTTAGCATAGAAACTTTCAGCATACATAACATCATCATAGCATGATTTACAACATATAAGATATCATCATCACATAACATTGGATTTACAATATACATGATAGCAAAAGGGGTTTACAACAACATATATGATAATTCACATCATCTACTCATAATCCATTCATAACTCAACCTAATTAAAATGATAATAACCTTGTTAATATCATCATACTCGCAATTTAGAGAAGAAAAGAGCGAGTTTTGCTTTGCTTTAGGGTTGAGAGAATTAGAATTGAATTTGCTTTTCTTCTTTCTTAGTTGGCGGCGGCTCCATTGATTTCCATGGCGACGGTAACTATTCTATTTTAATTAGGTTTAGGGTTAGCATTAGGATGTATTTATAGGTGTAGGAAGTTATTTAGGACCATTAGATTAACCCTGAACCATGAGAACCAATCAAATGCAAAATCTGCATTTGAGCGAATCGGCCCACGGGTTGACAGCCAAACACCCTGGATTAACCCCTAATCGACCCAGTGGAGCTCGGGTCGACCTCAAAAATGGGCCGGTTCGGTTATTTCCTTTCCCAATTCGCTGTTTTGAACTTTTTCACATATTTATTTATTTAATTTTTAATATATATATATATATATATATATATATATATATCAATATATATATTTCTCTGCGCAACCCATTTCACTTAATTCTTTTCTAAAAATTAAGTATACTTTAATTTGTGAATTTTAATGTTATAAAATTACGGGGTGTTACAAATTCTATGCATTAGAAGTAGAGTTTGTGTCCAGAATGTGGATGGATCGAGACAGGAAGTGCTTCGGGAAAATCATCAGTCAAGATTATCTATCCATCCAGGTGCTTCAAAGATGTATCAAAATATGAAAAGGCTGTATTTGTGGAGTGGTATGAAGCGATATATTTTTTTGTAAGCTAGCAGATGTGCTACATGCCAGCAAGTGAAGGCTCATCATCAGAAGATAGCTGGTTTATTGCAACTTCTTGAGATTCCTAATCGGAAGTGGGATCAAGTTTCCATGAATTTCACTGATGGTCTATCGAGGACGAGAAAAGGAAATGAGAGTATATGGGTAATTGTAGATCGACTGACTAAGACTGCTCATTTTGTTCCAGTCAAGGAAAATCGCACAGCTTCGAGTTTAGCTCAAATTTATATGTGGGAGATTGTTAGACTTCGTGGAGTTTCCACTAGCATTATTTGTGACCAAGACCCCATATTCACCAGCAACTTTTGGAAGGCATTTCAGGAAGCTTTAGGAACTCGGTTGAATCTTAGAACTGATGGTCAAATGGAGAGGGTTAACCAGATTTTAGAAGATCTCCTTCGTGCCTGTATTCTTGACTATGGAGGATCTTGGGAAGATCATCTCCATCTTGTTGAATTCACCTATAATAAGAGTTATCAGTAATCATTTGATTTGAATTTGTTGTTCTATAAATGTCTATCTTTAAAATTCTATCTTTTGAATCTGAATGTTTGAATTTAGGCTAGTATCAAGACATCTTCTTTTGGTGCTTTGTACGGGCGACCGTGCAGATCTCCTTCGTGTTGGATTGAGTCGGGTGATCGTTTAGTTCTTGGACCAGATATGATTTTGGAAGCGTCAGCGAAAGTAGAGGATATTAGAAAGAATATGAGAATTACCCAAGATCGCCAGAAAAAATATGCTGATAGGCGAAGGAGAAGTTTGTAGTTTGTAGTTGGTGATCATGTTTTTCTTAGGATTTTTCCACTGAAGAATGTAGTTCGTTTTGGTCGAAAAGGAAAGCTTGCTCCTAGATTTATTGGTCCTTTCTGTATATTGGAAAGAGTGGGTCTGTTGGCTTATCGTGTTGAGCTGCCTGAGAAACTTGCGGGGGTGCATAACGTGTTTCACGTATCCCATCTTTGAATTTTTTTGCGTGATCCTTCCTTGATTGTCCGGCCTACTGCCCTAGAGAATTGGGATATCGAGCCCAATCTGACTGTCGAAGGAAAGCCATTTCGTATTGTGGACAGGGATACGAAGCAATTGAGAAGGAAATCAGTTAGAGTCGTCAAAGTGCAGTGAAGTGCTGACAATAGAGATTGCACCTAGGAGATGGAGGAGAGCATGCATCCTTCGGATCCGGAATTATTCATTCCAGGTATCTTTTGATTTGAATTAATCTCATCTTCCCGTCGTTTTTCGTTCTCTAACTTGTTTCTTTTTGGGATGAAAAGTTTTGAGTGGGGGAGGGTGTAACATCCCGTAATTTTAAATAATTTAAATTCCAATTATAAATCGATTTTTGTTTTGAAATTTAAAAGTTGGATTTAACGACGGAAATTTTATTTTTGGTATGCGTCCAATTAAAAATAACAAACGGTAAAATTTCGTTCGGAAATACAAATGTCCGCTCGGTACATTATTTCTATGTTAAAGCAGTTCACCATTTGTGTTATTAGTGTCCTTATTTGTGTTCAACCTTGTTAGCAACTGCGTTTAGGTCCTTAAACTCTATCCAGAAGCTTTCCCAAACTGTTTAAAATTCGAAAATTTGAATGCCATTATTTTGTACTGCCTTGTTTGAACTGTTCTTTCATCGTATTCCCAGAAATCCATCCCCACTAAGCTCATGTATTCCTTAATTTCATCCATTCCCCATTTATATTCCTCATCCAGATAAACCCTCTTCATAAACTGCCGAAAAGAAGAAAAACTCATTCTTTCCCTCATCCATTTTTCCTTGAAAACTCAAATCGCTGTAGATCTACACCAGGTAAACTTTTGACCTATTTATTTTTCATTTTTTTGCGTCTTGTTTGTAAACTGTGTATCAAGCTTGCTAGTTGCCCTCACCAATGAAAACCATGGCCCTTCACATCATAGAAACCTTTCCTTTACCCACGTCGCTACCAAACCCGAGGCCAATCCCGACAAGGCCAACGTCCACCACCCAGATCCGATTCCGTACCCACTCCTCTTGTCCTTTGAAAATCCGAACTGCTACTAAAAAAAACTACCAACTAACTAACGTTGGTTGCCACTACACCTCACCCGCCTTCGCCGGTCATGCTCCACCGCCTGGAAGCTGCGCCCTTCAACCAATGACCTGCTGCGCCTCCGACCTAAGCCAGCACCCCTCCGACCGAACTAACTCTGACCAAATCTCCTTCCCTGTTTTGTGTAAACCGAGTTGTTCTGTTATATATATATATATATATATATATATACATATATATATATAATCAATTTGGGTATGTCCATAATAAAGGTACTGTGTATAAAAAGGAAGGATTTAGTTCGATTTTTGTAACATGCCTAGAGTGATTTCATGAAAAAGTTTGTTGTACATGCCTACTGTGATGAGTAGATATACATGAATATAATATTTGTTGAGATGAGATGTACCCAGACGAGTTAACTAGATGTTGTGTACATAAATATCTTTAACAAAATAAAAATATGTTTTGAAGCATGTAACCGATTCCACGGAAAAAGAACTTAGACAAATTAAAACATGTGATTCATTTCATGCTAGGATATATGCAGGTGGCATGCTATAAAATATTAAAATGATCTTCTCAGCTGGATTGAATTTAACTGCACATAGAGAAGAAAAAAAGAAATTTAAACCTTTGGTTCCAACGTTAATAGAAAACACCGGACCTAGCCTAGCCAAACAAAAACAAAGCTAAGATTGTGGAACTTGTAACAAAGAAGAGTTTGAGAAACTTGTAGGCTATATATATTAACGTTCTTCACATATATTGTTGCTGTGCAAGTCTCATGCGAAAAGAATAGTATGCTAGTATTTGGTGCCACCCTACCATGCGTTGTTATATGTAAAAAAAAAAAAGAAGAGAAAGAGTTCCATGCATTTTGTACTCATGGATGGTTGTATGCAACTAAGTTGCATGCATGGTTGCATGTTTCCATGCGTTTTGTACCTGACATGCATGGTTGCAAGTTGCCATTCAAATGCATGTAACATTTTGTCCATTTTTGCCGCATACCTTTGAGCCTATAAAAAAAGAAAAGTTTAAATATTTATTTTATTTTGAAATCAAACTTCGCTGCATTTTACGTATGTTGACCGTAACCTGTTTGTCCAGTTTGGTGAAGTTTCGGTGCCGTTCTTTTTCAGCGTCTATCGGTTGTTGTCTCTATTTCTATGCCACTGAAGGTGAGTTCAACTCACACCTGACTAATGTTTTTATTGGAAGTGAAATAACTGCATTTGAAATATTATTGAAATGTTAGCACTCTATATGCAAATATGACACACCGACATACACCTAAATTGAAATGATATTACGTTAACTAGATGATTGATATTGTTCTATGTTTATTTAATTGTTGAAATTCATACTGCAAGTTCCCAGTAGCTTACAAAATCATTGTGGGTTGAAATGATATATACCTGAATCACCGTCTAGATTTAGGAACAAAACTGAATCGATTTGGAATGTGGGTTGAAATGATACACACCTACGATTTAAAACTAGACGGATTGAAATGGTATACACCCATACTACTTGACCTAGGTAGAAAATTATTATATGGACACCGCTGGTCTATTTTTGAAATTTTTTAAAATTATAAAATATTTTAACTTATAAATTAGTTTGGAGTAAGATTTCATCATGCTTTCGGTTATTAAAAGTTACAAATATGTATATGTATTTTTATGAAGTTATCAAGACAGTTTTATTCAAATCTAGAGTTTTGCCTTAAAGCAATTTATTTATTATTCAAGGTGTTTTAAAGTAATAAGATTTTAGGTAATTTCACAAATATTTTATTTTAACTTGGTATACATATGTTTCCAAAATTATTTTAAGCCAAGATTTCCTATAAACGATTTTATAAAGTGTTTTATAAAATATTGACCATGGTGCGAAAAATGTAAACGATTGGTTGTTAAAGAGACCGGGATCGGCTATTGTCATACTCTCTACCAATAATGAAAACCAATTTAAAAATTGTGTACGCGGTGGAGTTCCATAATGAAGTAGAATAGTTTGGAGGCGATTACTGGATTGAAGAAAGAGAACGATAATGGATTGCCTTGACCTTCGGGTCATAATTAAAATAACTAAAACAGGTGTTATACCATGATTAAGTGAGGTCGCACCTCCTATAGGACATACTTCTTCGAACCCATATCTATTACTTTGTGATTTGATTGGTGTGCACCTTTGATTTGGAGTGTGTTCCGAGGTGGGCGGTAGTCGCGGCTATGCGTTACCACCGGTCACGGGTATGTGTCGGTAGAATCCTACCGTGGGTATTCCTCGTGTGCCTTGTCATATTATCCTGATCGAGCCTACTATGATTTGATTTGTATCGTACCTATGGAGTGCCCTCTGATAGCCACTACATACAGTGGACTTTATGGTATCTGTATAGACTACGATATTATAAACGGTGTAAAGGTAATAATGGTATTCCCGCTTACACTATTTTGATATTTTTACTTTACTGAATAGACACTATTATATTAGCGCATTATATTATATGATATTTAGTTTAACGGATCCTTAGAGAATGAATCCCAAACATTCTTTAAGTTACTTGAGCATTTCTATGATATTTCGCTTGAGTTAATTTACTTACATGAGAATTTTAGGCCTGATCCAAGTGGTTTTGTTTTGCATGATGCTCGGGTCAGCTTGAGTACCACAGCCTTTGGAGATTTATCTTAGAGCTAGAGATCATTTTGGAGCTTTAGCCATTTATCTGTTTATTCTTCAGTATTATCTATGTTAGTCAGTTGTTGTTTCAGTTTATATTTTAGCAGACATCTTATGTATTTGAGATTTCCGTTGTACTAGTCCTAGTGACTTGATACTATTTATTTTATTTTCGAGACTATGTGTTTATAGTAGCTTCATGAACTACTATGTTTTGTTTTATTTCCGCTGCGAGTTATTCTACTTTTTCTATGTCTGTGATTCTGTGATATGATTTGTATTTACTCCAATTTTATTTAATAATCTATTGTTTTGAACCATTCAAGTATGACATGTGTGGATTATTGTCGATTTGAATAGTATAAAATAGTGGGTTGTTACAGATAAGAAGTTCTTTGAGGCCGATTGGCCAAGCATATATTATTGGAACTAGTACCAACATTCCTCTACCTACAATCGGGACTTGGGGGCAACCCCACAAACTAATTAGCAGGCCGACGCCGATCCTCGGACCGGTGTCGGTCCTGCTACACTGGGGGGCACCCTTAATCCCGACATCGCTCCAGCCCGTGACGCTTTAGCTGGTCAAGTTGCGGGTTCTGTTGTTGTAAATGTTACTCAAGCATCGGTGCGCATAACTTTGGGTGGTAAGCTCCCACGGTTCTGGGATTCAGGATTGCGCCCGATGTGGCTCCTCAAGTTGGGATTCAACTGGATATTCTCCTCGATTATTAGTCGATTCCTAACTTGGACCTAAACAGTAGGGGAACCACGGTCGCTTTGTATAATCTTAATCAATTGCTTGCTTAATGGATCTCAGATCGCAGATGTAATGCATCGATTCACTCGAGGCAGTGCCTCTTCTATGGACATGAATTATGTGACTTGTAGTCCGTTCTCTTTGGATACCAGGAGTTCTCGTAATCCACCGAATTTCAAGCTTCTGGTTTTGGAACCCTACAATGGTCGAAAAGATCTGACTACTCACTTGATGAGATATATTCTCCATATGGAAGTCCTTTCTGCTTCGGAAAACTTCACAGCGAAGTGCTTTTCACTTGACAGATATAACTGCAATGTGGTTCAGACAGCTGGAGGTGGACTCCATTACTTCTTGGAACGCTTTGGTTGTGAAATTTATGGAATAGTTTAGAGTCAACATCTCTCGTTCGAAAAGTGTGATGACTCTCAATGGCATTAGGCAGAAGTTCGGCGAGATTCTGCAGAAATTCTTGAAACGGTTTAATGCTGGGGTGCCTTCGGTCGACATACCTGATCCTTCTATGGCTTTGATGGCCGCAGTATCTGGAGTTTTGGATAAGTATGATTTTAATACATTGTTGCATCGGGACCCACCGAGGGATCTTGGTGAGTTCTATTTTGAGACTGAAAGATTCCTTTGGGAAGAGGATGCGAGGACCGACAAAAAGGTTCTCGAGGGAAATGCTGTTAAGGGCATAAAACTGTTTGACTCTAAAATGGCTAAAGATTCTACTACTGGTAAGCTACCCTCCTCAAGGAATGATCGCACCAAGGCTGTGGAGCAACCTAAGTTATCGACATACTCCAAGTTTACTCGTACTCTTAAGGATATTTATTTGGCAGTTCATCCTGTTGCTCCTTTCAGAAAGCCTCCCGCATGGGAGTCGACTCAAAGAGAAAGAGACACTAGTCGACATTGCATATTTCATGATCTTAATGGTCATGATACAAAAGATTGTCGACATCTCATGTATACGATAAAGGAACATGTCAGACGTGGAGAGCTGGCACGGTTTGTTTAAAATCAAGCTGTGGTGCCGGGACAGGCATAACCCCCTCAAAAAAATTAGAATAGGCATGGGACTCGCACTCATCCCGATGGCATTGTTATTACTTGTACCCCTTACTTGCTCTGGTTTCTTAGATGCAAGTCTCCTTAGCATCAATATCTTGTGGCATATGGCTTTGATCTTTCGGCTTTGCGGATATTATGTTGTTTTTGTATTGGTTTTGCTCGGTCTTCTGGATATTGGTCGTGGTTTTCTGATCTTGGTTATGAATTTACTTGGTTTCTTGATACTGGGTTTAGCTCATGCAGATTCTTGTTTTTGGTTCTTGTGGATTCTTGGTTTTGGTCTTCTTTGGATTCTTTGATTTTGGTTTTGCGGCCTTCGGTGCTTAGGTTTTGGATGTGGCTTTATTTGGTTTCTTGGCTTTTGGATTTTATGGCTCTCAATAATGTGCTCCCCATCTATGGATTCTTTATTCTGGTTCTTTTGATTGTGTATATTCAGGACTTTCTGAACTCTTGGTTTGGCTCTCTCGTCTTTCTTTAGACTTGGTTATTCAGGCTTCGTCCCATGGTTTTGGCTTTAAGGACTTCAGTTCTTTGGATGTATCCTTCCTTTTGGTTATTTTGGTTGTAAGATGGTTGAGTCAGCATACCCATGTACGGGAGCTGTTATAATCCCTAGGAATGCTCTTTGCTCGACAAAACACCATCACCCTATTTGGTTACTAATGATAACTTTACTTTTCCCAGCTTTGGATCTTGAATGGTTAAGTTTGTTTACCCATGTAACAGGAACCAGCGAGATCCTAGGCATGCTCTTCAGGAACGATAAACCACTCACTTTCCTTCACAAATGAATTTGAAGTCAAAACGGCCAAGTTCACCTATCCATGTACGGGAACAAGCATCCCTAGATGTGACACCCCACGTCCGTTAATGTCACTCACTAAGTTAATGCATTAAGTTTCATGAAGCGCTATAGGTAAACAGACACAGAATAATTACAAGACAGATATAAATAAGACAGCAGCTAAAATTTAAATTTTTATTTCAAACATAAAACATAATATTGTGTTCCATAATTTCATAAGTCAAAAAAACCATTACAATAAAATAACTTCTTTCCTGCATCATTAGAGTACATAAGTAAATAAAAAGCATAATTCCCCAATTAAAAGAGTTAAGCCATAGTAGAGACAAGAACTTGAGCCATACTTCAGAAGTAACTCCTAGCAAGATGATATCTGAGTCCTGATTAAGTCTGAGTGTTTCCTCCCTGAGAACCTGGAGGGGGGGATGGAAGAAAGAAGGAGAAACAAAAGGGTTAGACATAAAGTCTAACGAGTCTAGTTACTTTTAGCCAGTAAATAAATAAAAGTAACATGATAGGTATATAAAGTGGATAAGAGAGAGATCACTACATAAATGGCAGGTGTGACAAGGTAAGCAAGATAAGGTGTATGTGCCTCACTAATGATTACTCTGCACTATTACTAGTATAACTAAAATGAGATGATCCCTCCCACTATAAGTTGGTAGACTTAGGGAATACGTCCGACTGTACCCTAACCACTACACTAATCGATCGGCTCCCTACCCCGTAGATATCCTGTGTTGTCCCCACAGTAGGAGGTATCACTCCCTAAAGTGGCAACCTTTATTTTCCAAGATGTGCACAACCATATTTACTGGTGTCACGGTCGTCTTATCCCCTTCTTCCTGGCTCATGAACGCACATGGCCCGGTCGATTTGCACCGCCCACACCGTCCGTTTCGTTTGGATCTCTTATAATCAATCAGTAAGCGTGCCCCTTCTCTGCCTAGTACGGAGTTTTTATTTGATACCTACTCTGGGTTACTGACTGAAATGGGTCCCACACAATATGATACAAGCTCCCCCCTTTGTCTTGTATCCCCACTAGGTTTTTCACTGACTATGTATACCCTTAGGTGTCGTTAATTACATAACCCTAGGTCAGTTATGCTTACCCTAAAGGGTGTCTTTAATTACATAACTTTATTATATTTTCCACCAGTTATGTATACCACTAGGTGTTTTTAATTACATAACCTTATTGGGTTAAGTTTGTGGGCCTATATGTAAATATTACCCACCCCCCTCTAATTTACTTATCCCGCCCACTACCGATCCAAAATTACTTAACCCTAACTTAAGTTCATAACCATACAATCCTTATGGATTAAATTAGATTAATTAGTCCAATTCATTACCATGTCCAATTTTGGTTATAATGGGCTAGACCTCCCACATTAGGCCTACAACGTGTGGATGCTGGATGTGCCAGTCGGGTCCGGGCAGTCTTATTCCACAGTTGGGCCTAACCTCGTGTCTTACCCCAATTCGTATTTGCGCACTTAGAACTCTCACATTAGGTTCAGCGTTAGTGGCTGCTGGATATGCCGGTCGGGTCCGGGCAGACTTCCGCCATTAATACAACATAACGTCGTGTCATAAGTGCAATTACAATTCCTAATTGTAATTACTAAATATTCCATTATTATCCAAATCTACCTATGTCATTATAGTTAATTATTTCTATGTTTCCCCATTTGAATTAAATGTTCAATTTATATAAATATTACATAAATTTTTCCAATTATAACTCCCTTTTCCCCATTTCCTAACTAACGTATTCACACGTATTTTGGCGGCATCTAGGCTATAAAGCAGCCTCGCCATAACAATGAAAAGGGAATATGACAAAGGTGATAGTTTCAACATATCTTGGCGTAAATTAGCATGATAACAAGGTGAATGGATATGTAATTAACATCATCACAAGGTGGTCATAAAGCTGATAACTTGTGGCAATTACTATGATGTCAAAGCAAGCATGATGAGATCTAAATTTACCCTTTAGGTGTCCAACTATTTAGATCTAGCATAATTAGGGTGACATAGTAACATGTTTAGATCTAAAAATGGCTTCACATGTCAAGTTTACAACATATTTAGATTGATCACAATATGATAGGTGAAAGGTGATTTACATGAGGAACTAGATCTACTCAATGTTACAACTGTCCAATTTAATAGATGTACATTCACCACAATATAGTTACAAGTCAAGATCCACATAGGCAACATAACAGAATAACCACAATTGTATTAGATCTAGGGAAATTGATTTATCATGACATAGTATACGATTTAACACTTGCATAGAATCATACTTTACAACATATCCAATTCACAGTCTTTCACAATTCACTTTTATTTATCTAAACCTAGAAACAACTAGAAACTCACAGCGTTAGGTTTAGAGAATAGAGTAAGAATGGATCTAGAATTTCTAAATTTGATTTGCAAAGTATGTTGTTGTAGAAAACGGTTCCGTCTCAGTTCGCACTCCGTCAGCATATGGCTCCCATGGCTTCGAATGAAGAAAATATGAGAAATGGCCACATATTTATAGTGTAGTACCCTCTAAAACCGACTGCCACATCAGCCCTAGGGGTGTCGACACCCCTGTGGGTGGGTCGACCCATAGGTCGACACCCCTCTAGGGGTTCGACCCCCTAGAGCGGGAATTTTGCCGCTCTGACGAATTTTCAAATTTGAATTGTTCTGGATAAAATTCTGACTCATCTATGACTCACCTCTGACTCACGCATATATATATAATACTTCTACGCGTATACAAACTTAAAACCCTCATAAGTTCTTCATACGGTGTCCGTTTTACGCAAACCGAATGTCTATCTTGACCCGAATTTCGAGACAGACGCAATGGTGCAGTCCGTTTCCTATAATTCTGAATATTAAATTAATTATTATTTAATTTATTCTCTTTAATGTTGTTAAAAACTCGGGGTGTTACATTCTCTCCTACTCAAAGGATTTCATCCCGAAATCTCTAAGTTGAGAAGAATGCATATCGTACCATCCATCATCCATCTACTCATCCACCAACCACTAGTGTCCATTGTCCTTAAAGATTTCTAATGATTATATGAATATATGCGAAGGTGTGTGTATATGTCCCAACACTAATGTGAAGATTAGGCGGTCTACTGATTCAGTTGACCTCCTTAATGCAATGTATGTTAGTTTCATGAATCCAATATGTATGCAAATAAACCTATTGTATCATATAAGTTCTATATGTGTGCACACCCATCCATCCAAATTCAACATCAATATGCTAGTTCATCCATTTCCACCCATAAAAGAAAAGAAAATACACACACATCCATATGCAGTATGAAAGTGATTGATCCGATCTTAGTGCCTAATGTGTGTGTATATGCGTCCACAGGCAACCACTAGCAAACACTTGCATCCATCAAACATAACATGTTTCAAACACATGTTTACATCCATAGGATTCCTATCTAAAGGTCAAAAATACTATGGATAAGATATACTCTATTGACAGAAACTATAATAACTCGGAAATCTGAGCCAATTTAAAATTTTTATTTTGGCAATTCTAATGAATTTTGAACATTTAAAATGATTTATTTTAAATAATAACAACGAGAAATTTATTTTGAATAGAATTGGAACATATATGTTTATATAGATCGTCGTTTGATTATAAATATTTATTTTAAATTATAAAAGGAATTGAAAATGGCGCGGTAGTTCGAAAATTCGATTTCAAAGTTCAAATGAATGTACAAGATTCAAAATAAATTAGATTTTAGCGAAACCAAAAATATTAGAATCTAATTGAGAATATCTTTCCAACGAATCCAAAAAATTGAAATTTCATAGCGGGAATCAAAAGATATGTCCAATTGAAAATTCAGAATAGTCGCTATGGAATTCTGGCCCTTAAAAATGGAAATTTTGCAAACGACCTCGGTTTTCGACGAAACCACTTTTGTTGGATCCGTGAAGTCAAGTTATTGCTAGGTTTCAAAATTCATAATTTTCTGAATTAGTATGTGAGCGTGGAAAAGGAAATCGCGTTTGACCAGTTTTAGTTGATTTTAATCGACTGGAAAATGGCCATTTTTCAAACTGTCTCAGAATTCGATGAAATTAGTTTTGTTATAACCGTATCGTCAATACGAAGCTAGAAAATATTTTTCAGGGATTTTTAGGGTCCGTATGTGACCCCAGTAAATTGAAATGCGCGTTCAAATTTAATATATAAATATATATTTTGATTTTGATGAAAACTGATCATAACAGCCGAACTGGCTTATGAAACATATCCCATTGTGTTCAAAATGGTGGTAATTAGCTAGGGGTGACAGTCGTTGGGCCTCATTTGGGGTTCAAAAGAAAAGTCAACTTTTTTGGAATAAAATAAAAATTATATATATATATATATATCGTTTAAAGCTAAACCTAATCCCCACTTTCAAAATCGCGCCCCCTTCTTTCAGAAAACCCCCGCCGCCCTTGTTTTCTCGTCGCCGCCCACCACTGCGCGCCGCCCCAAGCCTGCGCCGCCTCTGGCGAACTTCCATCGCCTCCTCCCTCTCGCCTTCGACCCCCTTTCACTCTCCCCGCTCCCCCACTTCGAACCCTAACCCATAACCCCCCTTACACCCCATCGCTCCAGCGCCAAAGACCCATGCAGTAGGCCCCACAGCCACCACCAGACCCGACGCCGAACCCCTACCGCCTGCAGACCACTCCTCTCCGCCGTTGGTGACCAAACCCCCTCTCTTTACGCTGTAAGTTTTTACTTTTATTTGTTTCTTTTATTTTTATTTGTTTAATGATTTTCAGTTTATTTATAAAAGGATTTTTGTTTTAATAAAAACGTGTTTTATTTTACATACAACATAGGATAAAAGTTACGATTTTTAAAGGTTAAAAATATAATTTTTATATTATAGAAAGAGTAAAAATATAATTTTTACATTATAGAAAGAGTAAATATATAATTTTTATATTATAGAAGGGTTAAAAATATAATTTTTATATTATAGAAAGGTTTAAAATACAATCTTTATATTATAGAAAAGCGATATATTATTAGAATAGCGAGATAAAAATTCGATCTTTATATATATGATGGCGCTATCAAAATTTTGATTAATATACATATGTAATAAAGATATAAAAATGGGATTTTTATTATGAACAACGTGTAAAGGATTGCGTTGAATTTCAAACAAATCCAAGCGGTTCAGAAGTTCAGAAGTAAAAATGGCGGAGTGGAACCCAAAGGTGAGAACTTCTCACTTTTAAATTTAATTATTTCTAGTTAAAATATATACTAGGATGCAGACGGTGCTTAGCAGCACCCGACACCCGTCGTCCACAGACCATGCATGACTTGTTTGTTTAATTGATGTGTTGTGAAAGTTGATTGTGTGATGTGGAGTGAAATAAAATATTTGATAGTTGAAAATATTTTATAGTTAAAAATATAATTTTTAACGTGTATATAAAATAAAGATTTATAAACAAATCGAATGATTTGTTTATATACACATTTGACTGATATTGATTGGGACGATAAATTTTACACATCGCCCAACTGCACAAATAAAACCTGTGTTTGATTGTTTGAAACCCCACATGGGTATTGGGATGAAATTGGACATACACTAATCCCAATAATTAGTTGTATGTCGATCGATTGATTGACAGACTGTGTAAGCGTTAAATATTTATATTTGATGCTTACACAGTGTCGAATGCACTTTGGATGATGGATTGTTGTTTTCATTGTTGTTATACACCTTTGTTGTGTGAAATCCATATAATCAACATTATATGGTAATTGACTGTCTGATTCCAGTTTAGAATTATCGAATATTTTAAAATAATATTCAGTGAATATTGAAATGTGAAGCCGTGTTAAGTAGTTAAACGCCATTTTAACATGAACGGGAATTTTGTCGATTTTATTTCATTTTACAATGAATATCGAAAGTGATTTCAAAATTCGAATTAAATTGAAATGATTTGAAATTCGAATTAAATTGAAATGAATTGAAATTCAAAATAAAGTGAAATGATTTGAAATTCAAATTAAATTGAAATTTGAATTAAATTGAATGAATTGAAATTCGACTTAAATTGAAATGATTTGAAATTCGAACTAAATTGAAATAGAATCAAAATTCGAATTAAATTGAAATCGTTTTGAACTGAATTTAAAACGAATTGAAATTGAATTGAAATCGATTTAAATTGAAATCGATTTAAATTGAAATCCATTTGAAATGAATTTAAAATGAATTTATATTGGAAAATTCAATTTTGATTCGAATTTGAGATGGAAGTTGAGATCGTTTTGAAAACTAATTTAAAACGATTTATAAAATACATTTAAAAAAAAAAGAAATCGACGAAATATATATTTTATATATTATATAAATATATATATATATATATAACATAATGGCCTGAATAGAACGCGCCGTGCTGCAGCAGTTCGCGAATTTCGACCATTGACTTCGAACGGACATTACGGGAGATCCGACCGTCGGATTCTCCTAAAACCGGAACCTTTGGGTTCGTATCGAAAAGAGATTTCTAACGAATATTGGAGATTAGAAATCTAACGGTTGGATTTGGAATTATGTCCAAATCAATTTTGGAAAAGGTTGCTGTAAGTGCTGTTCGATGGCCGTTGATGGAAATCGACTGTACGGGCCTTGATAAAATTATTAAAAATATCAATAATTAGTGTAAAATCATAAGAAATGATTTGGAAAGAATTGGTATGAAAAATTCCATATTTGAAAAGATAAAAATAGATTTTTATCGAAATGAACTAGTTTTGAACTAGAATTATAATCCATTTATTTTTGAAATAAATAAAGTGGATTTGAAATGGTATTGAAAATAACCAGAATTTGCAATATATAAATTGGAAATGGGTTTGAATAGAAATTATCTTCGGAATATTTCGATATTGAATTTCGTGATTATACAGATATCGTTATGGAAATTTGAAAGATATATTTATATCGTTATTTCCAATACGATATTTGTTGGTTGTAGTATTTGATATTGAATATAAGCCGATATATTTTCTATTCAGAGCCTTTTATTTAATATCAAATAGGATTTGGGTTTGTCGTGAATGGTGTCTTCATTAACACTGTCCTTAAACCCAGTTGAGAAAAAGGTTAAATCTTTTTATTTAGATTTAATGAAGTATACCAATTAAATGATATTTAATTGGAATTGATTTTTGGGTTTATCGTGAGCTGTGTTCTAACGACATTCATTCTTTAACCCGATAATTAATGGAATGTGATTTTGGGGTTTATCGTGAATCGTGTTTTTAAATGACATTGGTTCTTTAACCCAGTTAAAGATAGGATTTATTTCCTGGATTTAAATAATCATCAAGTAATGATTTTTGGAAATTAAAACTGAATTAGAGTTTTAATGAATCTTTAATTAGATTGAAAAGTGAATTGGATAATTAAAATTATCAAATTCAAGTAATGATCGAGAGTGGAGTATCACCAGTTTTGCTCCAGGAGAAAGTCAAATCTTTAATTAGATTTGAACATGAAATGGTAATTGAGTTTACCGATAACACCGTGGTGTTAGATACGAAGTATTACCGGTTTTACTTCATGGGATTAATAGGTTGGGATTGGGAAATTAAAACAATTGATTACTTCAAGAAGGTTCATTAATCCCGACTAGTTTAGATAAACCATAATTTGGTTTGACTTGATATTCAGAGGAAGATTAAAGAATAATTTTTTTAAAGAATTTATCTTTGATAAAATTAATGGGAACCTTTCCCTAATAATGTGAATATTTGAATAAAAGAATATTCTGAATTGGAATGAGGTGTATGTTGTGTTTGTGTAACACTTGTTTATTATATACGCGAGTTATTCAAAAAGACCGGGTTTATCCCATTTTGAATAACTGATTCGACGTGGTGTCGAAGATGAAGATGGTGGTCGAAGACTGGAGGTCTTCACATCGTTTGGATGATTACTGATGATCTTGATTGTGTTGTACACCCAAGAGGAGGGAATCAGTTGTTGATCGTCCAGACGTACTTGGATATCGATGGATATGCGAGGTACAAGGTGCCTCCGGTTTCGTTCAGACCCAGAACGAACTTGTATGGACTGTGTGTCTGACATTGGATTTTGCTCTGTGTTGATTGATCTCTATTAAATATACATCTGCCTAGAGAAGAGGAATTCATTCCCTTACTTCACCCTTCTCAGAGATGTACGGTATCAGAGGTTGTATATCGATAGACATCAGTCGCATGGTGTGAATTGTCTGTGTGGCATGCCTAAGTGGCAAATGATCAAGGCTTTTGTTGAAAAACAAAGTCTTGTGGTTGATGATCAAAGCACGGCCTTTGTGGCGTAGCTTTGTGTAGCGTTAATTCGCGAGCCTCGCACCCCGTTGTGAACTAGAAACGGGAGAAGGACCTCAGGGAGGGCATGCATTTCCTTCTAGCTAGGAGTGGTGTCAGTGTTTTACATGGCCTGACATTTTACTTATGTGGATGATGGATAGCGAGGTGCCTCGGTTAGATCGGACGATCTGGGTCTGATGGAGTCATTTGGCTCATTTACGCCCCATAGGGCGGGGAAACGCAGTGTTCAGGGTTTAAGTTTAATCCACATCGGTGGACCGGCCCTGACGATCCAAAGGTCACTCGAGCTCTGACCTGAGACATGGGCTAGACTGTCTCGAAGCGGTGGGGATGATCCCTTGCCTCGGTTCACAGATGGAAATCCAACTTCCAAATACAACATTTTGCGGTTTTGATTGTAGAGCCTAGTATGGCGACATGATATATGGTACCCATGCCGTCTATGATTGATACTTATGATTGAAATTTTTTTGACACTATAGACTTATAGTAATAATAAAAGATGAAATTTAGCGTATCAAGAATTCTTTGGCTATTATAAGGTAAAACCCTATCCTCCGGCTTGTGTTGCATTGTGTGATGGGACCTGGGTCTTATAATAGCTTCATTGTTCTATATTTAGCATTGCGCTGTTGTTTTATGCACTGGTATTCTTGGGAGGAAACCCGTTCCGTGTTATACGGCATGGTCCCTTGTTTTACCTAACTTTAAAATAAAGATTAAATAATTGTTTTAGTTCTCACACCAGTCACATGACTGACCTGGAGTTTATTGTTTTAACCTAAACTCTGGGTGCCCTTATTTACGACACGGGCAGCTAGTAATTTTGGTTTTGCAGATTTATATTCACAGGAACCTGGTTTACAGCTGGAATGATATCCGAAAAGCTTTGTATCCTTATATCTCCCTCAGTCGTGTTTTGTATTGTTTCCGCTACTATGTAATGTATTGTAATCTCTGATATTTAATGTGTAATATTTATTCATACTCTGTATATTCTTGTAATCTGATGAAATTGTTGTAATATACAATGAAATGTTCTTCTGTTTGTGTTCTGATTCGTCTTGTCCTCAACTAAATCCGTGATTTCCTGTAAGGGGGATTTTGGGTCGTTTCATCGTGGTATCAAAGCTTTGGTTTACAAAGCTTGAGAGCAAGACACATTAGAACCATACGAAAGAATTCATCAGAGATTGGATTAGTAATATCCAATGGGAATGACTCGTTAGAGATGGGATCAGTAGTATCCTAGAACGAGTGTGAAGAGTATATTTTTAAATTGAAAACAATTTTTGTTTTGAAAATTAAATTCATTTATTCGTATTTGAATATTGATTTGGACAATCAAGTATATAGAGATTTTAGTATACGTCTGATCCACGTATATTGAAGCCTCAAATATATTCTATAGATATAGAATCACACTCTAGTCGCTCAGGCATGATTCTGATGATTGACGCGTCATCATTAGAGTTTATTTTCGTGTTTCGAAAGTGGGATATCTATATATTTCCAATTGACTGGTGTGAGAACCAAAATTATATAGGGTCTATTGTTGTGATTTGGCACCAAAAATATGATTTTTGACTATGTACCAAAATTATGAATTTGAATCGTTAATCAACTAATTGATTGCTGATTGTGTTGTTTGATTATTGGTTGATTAATTAAAATTTGAACCATATAACCAAATTGATCAAATATTGAACTGTATTGGAAATTGTTTGGAATTTCATGCATGCATGTGCATATATATGTGTATCCATTGAATAGTCATAGCAAGGAGGCTAGAGAAGAGGAATAAAATTGTTTGCCCGACAAATAGGTACATGTTTATTGTATTTCTTGAGTTTTGGATGATTATATAAGCTGATTGGCTAGTCGCTTAGCTTTTTATTTTTCTTTTGGAATGAAGAAGGCCATGAGAGGCTATATGAAATATTCCTAAGTCCCCGGTGCAGGGGAGGTTATGGCGAAATTTTCGAAAATTTAGGGTGTTAGCCAAATTTTTGAAAAATTTGAAAAGTTCTTAGAAATTGAAAAGTTGAAGAGCTTAAGTCATAATGAAAATAATGAAAGTTGAGTTGGTTTGTAAAACAACTTTCGGCTTCGTTCCTTTTCGGGGACGAAAAGTTTTAAGTGGGGGAGATTGTAATAACCCGGAAATCTGAGCCAATTTAAAATTTTTATTTTGGCAATTATAATGAATTTTGAACATTTAAAATGATTTATTTTAAATAATAACGATGATAAATTTATTTTGAATAGAATTAAAGCGTATATGTTTATATAGATCGTCGTTTGATTATAAATATTTATTTTAAATTATAAAAGGAATTGAAAATGGCGCGGTAGTTCGAAAATTCGATTTCAAAGTTCAAATGAATGTACATGATTCAAAATAAACCGGATTTTAGCGAAACCAAAAATATTAGAATCTAATTGAGAATATCTTTCCAACGAATCCGAAAAATTGAAATTTCATAGTGGGAATCAAAAGATATGCCCAGTTGAAAATTCAGAATAGTCGCTATGGAATTCTGGCCCTTAAAAATGGAAATTTTGCAAAGGACCTCGGTTTTCGACGAAACCACTTTTGTTGGATCCGTGATGTCAAGTTATTGCTAGGTTTCAAAATTCGTAATTTTCTGAATCAATATGTGAGTGTGGCAAAGGAAAACGCATTTGACTAGTTTTAGTTGATTTTAATCGACTGGAAAATGGCCATTTTTCAAACCGTCTCAGAATCCGATGAAATTAGTTTTGTTAGGACCGTATCTTCAATACGAAGATAGAAAATATTTTTCGGGGATTTTTAGGGTCTGTGTGTGATCCCAGTAAATTGAAATGCGCGTTCAAATTCAATATATAAATATATATTTTGATTTTGTTGAAAAATGTTCGTAACAGCCGAACTGGCTTACGAAACATATCCCATTGTGTTCGGAATGGGGGTAATTAGCTAGGGGGACAGCCGTTGGGCCTCGTTTGGGGTTCAAAAGAAAAGTCAACTTTTTTGGAATAAAATAAAAATAAAAAAAAATATATATATTTATATCGTTCAAAGCTAAACCTAATCCTCAATTTCAAAATCGTGCCCCTTCTTTCAGAAAACCCCCATCGCCCTTGTTTTCTCGTCGCCACCCACGCCTGTGCGTCGCCCCACGCCTGCGCCGCCTCTGGCGAACTTCCATCGCATCCTCCCTCTCGCCTCCGACCCCCTTTCTCTCTCCTCTCTCCCCCACTTCGAACCCTAACCCGTAACCCCCCTTTCACCCCATCGCTCTAGCGCGAAAGACCCCTGCAGTAGGCCCCACAGCCACCACCAAACCCGACGCCGGACCCCTACCGCCTGCAGACCACCCCCCTCCGCCGTTGGTGACCAAACCCCCTCTCTTTACGCTGTAAGTTTTTACTTTATTTGTTTCTTTTATTTTTATTTGTTTAATGATTTTCAGTTTATTTATAAAAGGATTTTTGTTTTAATAAAAACGTGTTTTATTTTACATACAACATAGGATAAAAGTTACGATTTTTAAAGGTTAAAAATATAATTTTTATATTATAGAAAGAGTAAAAATATAATTTTTACATTATAGAAAGAGTAAAAATATAATTTTTATATTATAGAAGGGTTAAAAATATAATTTTTATATTATAGAAAGGTTTAAAATACAATCTTTATATTATAGAAAAGCGATATAAAAATATAATTTTTATTTGAACAGCAAGAAAAAAATTCGATCTTTATATATATGATGGCGCTATCAAAATTTTGATTAATATACATATGTAATAAAGATATAAAAATGGGATTTTTATTATGAACAACGTGTAAAGGATTGCGTTTAATTTCAAACAAATCCAAGCGGTTCAGAAGTACAGAAGTAAAAATGGCGGAGTGGAACCCAAAGGTGAGAACTTCTCACTTTTAAATTTAATTTCTAGTTAAAATATATACTAGGATGCAGACGGTGCTTAGCAGCACCCGACACCCGTCGTCCACAGACCATGGATGACTTGTTTGTTTAATTGATGTGTTGTGAAAGTTGATTGTGTGATGTGGAATGAAATAAAATATTTTATAGTTAAAAATACAATTTTTAACGTGTATATAAAATAAAGATTTATAAACAAATCGAATGATTTGTTTATATACACACATTTGACTGATATTGTTTGGGATGATAAATTTTACACATCGCCCAACTGCACAAATAAAACCTGTGTTTGATTGTTTGAAACCTTACACGGGTATTGGGATGAAATTGGACATACACTAATCCCAGTAATTAGCTATATGTCGATCGATTGATTGACAGACTGTGTAAGCGTTAAATAATTATATTTGATGCTTATACAGTGTAGAATGCACTTTGGATGATGGATTGCTGTTTTCATTGTTGTTATACACCTTTGTTGTGTGAAATCCATATAATCAACATTATATGGTAATTGACTGTCTGATTCCAGTTCAGAATTATCGAATATTTTAAAATAATATTCAGTGAATATTGAAATGTTAAGACGTGTCAAGTAGTTAAACGCCATTTTAACACGAACGGGAATTTTTTCGATTTTATTTCATTTTACAATGAATATCGAAAGTGATTTCAAAATTCGAATTAAATTGAAATGATTTGAAATTCGAATTAAATTGAAATTCGAATTAAATTGAAATTCGAATTAAATTGAAATGATTTGAAATTCAAATTAAATTGAATGAATTGAAATTCGACTTAAATTGAAATTATTTGAAATTCGAATAAAATTGAAATAGAATCAAAATTCGAATTAAATTGAAATAGAATTGAAATCATTTTGAATTGAATTTAAGATGGATTGAAATTGAATTGAAATCGATTTAAATTGAAATCGATTTGAAATGAATTTAAAACGAATTTATATTGGAAATTCAATTTTGATTTGAATTTGAGATGGAAGTTGAGATCGTTTTGAAAATGGATTTAAAACGATTTATAAAATACGTTTTAAAAAAAGAAATCGACGATATATATTATATATAATTCAATGGCCTGAATAGAACGCGCCGCGCTGCGGCAGTTCGTGAATTTTGACCATTGACTTCGAACGAACATTACGGGAGATCCTACCGTCGGATTCTTCTAAAACTAGAACCGTTGGGTTCGTATCGAAAAGATCTTTCTAAAGAATATTGGAGATTTGAAATCTAACGGTTGGATTTGGAATTATGTCCAAATCAAATTTGGAAAAGGTCGTTGTAAGTGCAGTTCGATGGCTGTTGATGGAAATCGACTCTACGGGCCTTGATAAAATTATTAAAAATATCAATAATTAGTGTAAAATCATAAGAAATGATTTGGAAAGAATTAGGATGAAAAATTCCATATTTGAAAAGATAAAAATAGATTTTTATCGAAATGAACTAGTTTTGAACTAGAATTATAATCCATTTATTTTTGAAATAAATAAAGTGGATTTGAAATGGTATTGAAAATAACCAGAATTTCCAATATATAAATTGGAAATGGGTTTGAATCGAAATTATCTTCAGAATATTTCGATATTGAATTTCGTGATTATACAGGTATTATTCTGGAAATTTGAAAGATATATTTATATCGTTATTTCCAATACGATATTTGTTGGTTGTAGTATTTGATATTGAATATAAGCCGATATATTTTCTATTTAGAGCCTTGTATTTAATATCAAATAGGATTTGGGTTTGTCATGAATGGTGTCTTCATTAACACTGTCCTTAAACCTAGTTGAGAAAAAGATTAAATCTTTTTATTTAGATTTAATGAAGTATACCAATTAAATGATATTTAATTCGAATTGAATTGGAATTGATTTTTGGGTTTATCGTGAGCTGTATTTTAATGACATTCGTTCTTTAATCCGATAATTAATGGAATGTGATTTTGGGGTTTATCGTGAACCGTGTTTTTAAATGACATTGGTTCTTTAACCCAGTTAAAGATAGGATTTACTTCCTGGATTTAAATAATCATTAAGTAATGTTTTTGGAAATTAAAACTGAATTAGAGTTTTAATGAATTTTTAATTAGATTGAAAAGTTAATTTGATAATTAAAATTATCAAATTCAAGTAATGATCGAGAGTGGAGTATCACCAGTTTTGCTCCAGGCGATAGTTAAATCTTTAATTAGATTTGAACGTGAAATGGTAATTGAGTTTACCGATAACTCCGTGGTGTTAGATACGAAGTATTACCAGTTTTACTTCATAGGATTAATAGGTTGGGATTGGGAAATTAAAACAATTGATTACTTCTGTAAGATTCGTTAATCCCGACTAGTTTGGATAAACCATAATTTGGTTTGAATTGATATTCAGAGGAAGATTAAAGAATAAATTTTAAAGAATTAATCTTTGATAAAATTAATGGGAACCTTTCCCTAATAATGTGAATATTTGAATAAAAGAATATTCCGAATTGGAATGAGGCGTATGTTGTGTTTGTGTAACACTTGCTTATTATATACGCGAGTTATTCAGAAAGACCGGGTTTATCCCATTCTGAATAACTGATTCGACGTGGTGTCGAAGATGAAGACGATGGTCGAAGACCGGAGGTCTTCACATCGTTTGGATAATTACTGATGATCTTGATTGTGATGTACACCCAAGAGGAGGGAATCAGTTGGTGATCGTCCAGACGTACTTGGAGATCGATGGATATGTGAGGTACAAGGTGCCTCCGGTTTCGTTCAGACCCAGAACGAACTTGTATGGACTATGTGCCTGACATTGGATTTTGCTCTGTGTTGATTGATCTCTATTAAATATACATCTGCCTGGAGAAGGGGAATTCATTCCCTTACTTCACCCTTCTCTGAGACGTACGGGGTCAGAGGTTGTATATCGATAGACATCAGTCGCATGGTGTGAATTGCCTGTGTAGCATGCCTAAGTGGCAAATGATCAAGGCTTTTGTTGAAAAGAAAAGTCTTGTGGTTGATGATCAAAGCACGACCTTTGTGGCGTAGCTTTGTGTAGCGTTAATTCGTAAGCCTCACACCCCGATTGTGAACCAGAAACGGGAGAAGGACCTCAGGGAGGGCAAGCGTTTCCTTCTAGCTAGGAGTGGTGTCAGTGTTTTACATAGCCTGACATTTTACTTGTGTGGATGATGGATAGCGAGGCACCTCGGTCAGATCGGACGATCCATGTCCGATGGAGTCATTTGGCTCATTTATGCCCCATAGGGCGGGGAAACGCAGTGTTCACGGTTTAAGTTTAATCCACATCGGTGGACCGGCCTTGACGATCCAAAGGTCACTCGAGCTCTGACCTGAGACATGGGGTAGATTGTCTCGAAGCGGTGGGGACGATCCCTTGCCTCGGTTCACAGATGGAAATCCAACTTCCAAATACGACATTTTGCGGTTTTGATTGTAGAGCCTAGTATGGCGACATGATATATGGTACCCATGCCGTCTATGATTGATACTTATGATTGAAATTGTTTTGACACTATACACCTATAGTAATAATAAAAGATGAAATTTAGCGTATCAAACATTCTTTGGCTATTATAAGGTAAAACCCTATCCTCCGGCTTGTGTTGCATTGTGTGATGAGACCTGGGTCTTATAATAGCTTCATTGTTCTTTATTTAGCATTGCACTATTGTTTTATGCATTGGTATTCTTGGGAGGAAACCCGTTCCGTGTTATACGGCGTGGTCCCTTGTTTTACCTAACTTTAAAATAAAGATTAAATAACTGTTTTAGTTCTCACACCAGTCACATGACTGACCTGGAGTTTATTGTTTTAACCTAAACTCTGGTGCCCTTATTTTCGACACGGGCAGCTAGTAGTTTTGATTTTGCAAATTTATATTCACAGGAACCTGGTTTACAGCTGGAATGATATTCGAAAAGCTTTGTATCCGTATATCTCCCTCAGTTGTGTTTTGTATTGTTTTCCGGTGCTATGTAATGTATTGTAATCTCTGATATTTAATGTGTAATATTTATTCATACTCTGTATATTCTTGTAATCTGATGAAATTGTTGTAATATACAATGAAATGTTCTTCTGTTTGTGTTCTGATTCGTCTTGTCCTCAACTCAATCTGTGATTTCCCGTAAGGGGGATTTCGGGTCGTTTCAGAAACAAGCACTGATAAAACTTAGGAAAAGGAGTTAAGAACATACCCTCGAAAAGAAAAAGAGTACAAAGCACGAATCTTGTCTTTGGTCTCCCAATTCGCATCTTCTGGGTTATCTCCCCATTGAACCTTTAGCAACTTGATCTCCTTATTGCGCAACTTCTTAACTTCTGACCTGAGAATACGGGTAGGGATTCGTCTGACTGTCGCCTCCCGTTCTACTTTGACTTCTTCCAACATACTCGGCTCAACAACTTCTGCGGTGTCATGCAGGTACTTCTGCAGATGAGAGGTGTGGAAAACGTCATGAACACCAAATAGATTTTCTAGAAGCTTTACTCGGTAGGCCATTTGGCCAATCCTCTCGGTTATGGGAAATGGTCCCACAAACCTAGGTGCCAACTTCCCTACTGATCTGAAACGAACCACATTCCTTAAAGGCGATACTTTGATAAAAACTAAGTCTCCCACTTCAAATTCGATGTCAGTCCTTCTCTTGTCTGCATAGGACTTCTTCCTATCTTGAGCTGTCTTCATTCGCCATCGAATAAGGTATATTTTTTTGGATGTTTCCCTAACCATATCTGGTCCAAGTAATAATGTTTCTGTAGATTCCCACCAAAAAGTTGGTGATCTACAGGATCGCCCTTACAATGCTTCGAAAGGTGCCATGCCAATGCTAGCTTGATAACTGTTATTATAGGCAAACTCTACTAAAGGAAGATGCTTTTCCCAAGTCCCCCCCCCCCCCGAAGTCTAGGATACACAGCTTTAAAAGATCCTCAAGTATCCTGTTCACCCTCTCCGTCTGCCCATCGGTCTGAGGATGATAAGAGGTGCTTAAACACAACTATGTACCTAATTATCCGTGCAAAATCTTCCAAAATTAGATGGTAAAGACGGGGTCACGATCGCTCACAATGCTGGAAGGTGCTCCATGAAGACGAACTATCTCACGAACATAAATTGTTGCCAACCATGATGTCGTCCTCTTACTCTTAACTGGAATAAAGTGAGCGCTCTTAGTGAGTCTATCCTAGTGAGCCTATCCACTACAACCCAAATGCTGGTGTTACCTTTCTTTGATCTAGGCAAACCATCTATGAAATCCATAGAGACGCTCTCCCATTTCCACTGCGGAACCTCCAATGGATGATGTAATCCCCCGGGCTTCTTTTGCTCAGCTTTGATTTGCTGGCAAACTAAACATTGAGAAACAAATTCGGACACATCTTTCTTCATCCCAGCCCAAAATAAAACCCTCTTCATGTCCCTATACATCTTATCACCGCCTGGATGAATGGTCATCTTAAAATGGTGGTCTTCTTCTAGGACTGCCTTTATCAAGCTTCCAGTTTGAGGAACACAAAGCCTCCCATCTCGTCGCAACCACCTTTTTTAATCTATGGCATACCTACTAAGGCGACTAGAAGTCTCCCTGCTTCTGAGCTTATCCATGATGTCTAGAATCTGTGGGTTACCTTGTTGCGAAGCTCCTATCTGATCCATAAGAGTCGGTCGGTCGTATCTCCAAGGATGCAAACAAATCAGGCAAAACCTCAATGGAGGGTCTAAAATCAAAAGTCGATATGAACTGCAAGTTCTTTCTTTCCACAAACAGAGGACTCAGGGCCACCCTCTGCCTACTTAGTGCGTCTGCCACCACATTACCCTTGCCCGGGGTATAAGCAATCTCAAAATCATATGAAGCAAAGAACTCCATCCACCGTTGTTGCTTTAAGTTGAGATCCTTCTGTGAAAATAGATACTTGAGAGATTTATGATCGGTGTATAACTCGAACTTTCCTCCAAGTAAATAATGACACGACGTCTTTAACGTGAATACTATGGCAGCTAGCTCTAGATCATGGGTAGGGTAGTTATTCTCATGAACTCTCAACTGTCTACCCCCATAACATATTACTTTCCCTTCTTGCATTAAAACCGCACCAAGCCCTGTACCGCACACATCAGTGTAAACAGTAAACACTTTACTTCCATCAGGCAAGGTCAAGACTGGGGCTGTTGTCAGAGCCCTTTTCAGTTGTTGGAAAGCAACATCATAGTCTATGTCCCATGAGAATGCCAAATTCTTCTTTGTCAGCCTGGTGAGAGGGGCTGATATCTTCGTGAAGTCCTTAATGAACTTCCTATAATAATCTGCTAACCCAAGGAAGCTTCTTACCTTGGTTGAATTTTTAGGAATTTGCCAATCTTCTACTGCAACCACCTTCGCGGGATCTACAACTATCCCTTCTTTGGAGACTACATGCCCCAAGAATCTCACCTCCTTTCTCCAGAAATGGCATTTGGAGAACTTTGCCTTTAGCTGAAAAGCGGAGAGTTTTCAAAACTTCTCCCAAATGCTGGGTATGCTCTTCTTCACTCTTGGAGAAGATCAAAATATCATCAACGAAGACTACAACGAATTTGTTTAGGAACTCCTGAAACACCCTACTCATCAAATCAACAAAATAGGCGGGTGCATTTGTCAACCCAAAAGGCATAACTAGCCATTCAAAGAAACTGTCCAGAGTTCTGAAAGCAGTCTTATTTATGCTATCCTCAACCACCCTCAGCTGATGGAAGCCCGTAGCCAAGTCCAACTGAGAAAATACCGAGGCACCAACAAGCTGATCAAATAAATCATCAATCCTCGGAATTGGGTGCCTATTCTTTTTTGTGAGCTTATTCAATCCTCTATAATCAACACACAAACGAAGTGAACCATCCACTTTAGTTGCGAATAGTACTGGAGCTAACCATTTAGATATGCTTCGTATGATAAACCCTTTCTCAAGTAGCTCCCCTACTTGCTTACTCAGCTCCCTCCTTTCCCGTGGAGCCATGTGGCACACTGGTAATGCAACTGGCTTTGCATTGCGCACCAGATATATGCAGAAGTCGATCTCGCGCCTTGGAGGTAAACCCCATACCTCATCAAAAACATCAGAATAATCTCGAACCACTGGAACGGATTGCAAATCATCTGTGGATGCATCTAGAGAGTCTAGGAAGCTAAGCATAACAGACCCTTGGGGGTCACAAGAAACTTCAAGGGTCTTCCCATAACAAGTCAGGAGTCTAACAACCCTCCTCTCACAATCCAGAATGGCCGCATACGTGGTAAGCCAATCCATTCCTAGAATCAACCCATAGCCCATTAACCCGAGCACATATGCCTCACATTCAAACTCGACGCCTAACACAGATAATTTCAAACCCCGACAAATCATCGGTAAATGAGCCGAACCACCAATGGGATTTGAAACAACTATGGGATCTATTACCGTACTAGTAATTAAGTGCAGAGATTCAACTACAGAACTTGGTATAAACGAGCGTGAAGCGCCAGAATCAAAAAATGTTCTAACTGGATGGTTTGAAAGAGAAACTAAACTTTCTATGAAAATTTTTCTACCTCTTTCAGGAGCAATGATCGCGAGAGCATGCACCTGCCCTCCAGAAGTCCCTGCTCTTTGACCTTGTTCCTGCGATCCCTGTTTCTTCGGGCACTCTTTAGAGAAGTGTCCGACCTCTCCGCAGTTAAGGCAATTGGCCTTCCTTATCCTACAATCTTTGATCAAATGACCCTCCTTTCCACAATTGTGACACTTTCTCTTATCCCTGTCTTTGTCATATTTCCCTCCTTTCTCTGTTGTTGCTGCTTTTGTTGCTGCCCCTTCTTGGGCCACACCTTCCTATTCTGCGATGTTCACTCATTCTTTGTTTCCTTCTTTTCTCCCTTGTCCTCCTCATGCATTAGGGCAATATCAACAAGCTTTTCAAAAGTGGCCCCCATTGGAATATGGGACATAGCTAAACCATGCAGAGGCTCATTCAGCCCTTTAGCAAACCGCAAAGCCCTTTTGTGCGGTGTATCCACCAACTCTAACCCGAACCTTGCCAGCTGGTTGAACTTGTTCGCATATTCCTTCACCGTCAAATTTCCTTGTTTGAGTGTTAAGAACCTCTCCATCTATATGCTCCTCTCAGCTTGGGAAAGAAATTTCATTTTGAACCTCTGTCTAAAATCTTCCCAAGTTTCCACCAGACGTCCAACTTGGGTGACTTCCCACCAAAATGAGGCTTCGTCCTTTAACAGCCAAGCAGCTAACTGAATCTTTCTTCGGTCCTCTAATTCAAAGATTACAAATAAGTCCTCGGTCTTCTTAAGCCAATTCCGAGCTTCTACGAATGTCTCGTTCCCAAGGAATGGCTTCCCTTCATAGCACGAAAGTCCTTATAGATCTTGGCGAAGTTATCTTCTCTTGGAGGGGGAGGAGGAGGAATGACTGGTGCAGCTGGGGGAGGAACGTCTCTTTGGTCTTCGGCAGGCGTCGTGGTCTCCAAATACCTACGGAACCATCCGGGTATTGTGATGCCCTCTGGGATATTAAAAATGTTTTGTTCCTCAAACATGCTGAAAAAGAGAAAAGGAAGAAATTTAGATAAAGGACCGAAGGATACTACATATGGATTTTTGGGGAATGTTTTTCAAAACAGACTTTTCTTTTGAAAATGCTTTCTTTTAAAACCTTTTTGAAAATAATTCCAAAAACTTTTATCTAATCTGGTAACCTTCAGCTCTGATACCAAGTACGACACCCCACATCCGTTAATCTCACTCACTAAGGGAATGCATTAAGTTTCGTGAAGCACTATCGGTAAACAGACACAGAATAATTACAAGACAGGTATAAATATGACAACAATGGAAATTTAAATTTTTATTTCAAATATAAAACATAACACAAGGGTCCATAATTTCATAAGTCACAAAAACCATTACAATAAAATAACTTCTGTGTTGTACCATCAGAGTACATAAGTAAATAAAAAGCATAATTCCCCAATTAAAAGAGTTAAGCCATAGTAGAGACAAGAACTTAAGCCATACTTCAAAAGTAACTCCTAGCAAGATGATATCTGAGTCCTGATTAAGTCTAAGTGTTTCCACCCTGAGAACCTGGAGGGGGGAAAGGAAGAAAGAAGGAGAAACAAAAGGGTTAGACATAAAGTCTGACGAGTCTAGTTACTTTTAGCCAGTAAATAAATAAAAGTAACATGATAGGAATATAAAGTGGATAAGAGAGAGATCACTACATAAATGGCAGGTGTGACAAGGTAAGCAAGATAAGGTGTGTGTGCCTCACTAATGATTACTTTGCACTATTACTAGTATAACTAAAATGAGATGATCCCTTCCACTATAAGTTAGTAGGCTTAGGGAATACGTCCGAGTGTACCCTAACCACTACCCTAATCGATTGGCTCCCTACCCCATAGATATCATTTTCTGGCCCCACGTAGGAGGTATCACTCCCTAAAGTGGCAACCCTTATTTTCCAAGATGTGCACAACCATATCTACTGGTGTCACAGTCGTCTTATCCCCTTCTGCCTGGCTCATGCACGCACATGGCTCGGTCGGTTTGCGCCACCCACACCGTCCGTTTCACTTGGATCTCTTGTAATCAATCAGTAAGCGTGCCCCTACTCCACCTAGTATGGAGTTCATTATTTGATACCTACTCCGGGTTACTGACTGAAATGGGTCCCACACAATATGATACAAGCTCCCTCCTTTGTCTTGTATCCCCACTAGGTTTTTCATTGACTATGTATACCCTTAGGTGTCTTTAACTACATAGCCTTAGGTCAGTTATGCTTACCCTAAAGGGTGTCTTTAATTACATAACTTTATTATATTTTCCACCGGTTATGTATACCACTAGGTGTCTTTAATTACTTAACCTTATTGGGTTAAGTTCATGGGCCTATATGTAAATATTACCCACCCCCTCTAATTTACTTAACCTACCCACTACCCATCCAATTTTACTTAACCCTAACTTAAGTTCATAATCATACAATCCTTATGGATTAAATTAGGTTAAGTAGTCTAATTCATTACAATGTCCAATTATGGTTATAATGGGCTAGACCTCCCACATTAGACCTACAATGTGTGGATGCTGGATGTGCCAGTCGGGTATGGGCAGTCTTATTCCACAATTGGGCCTAACCTCGTGTCTTAGCCCAATTCGTATTTGCGCACTTAGACCTCTCACATTAGGTTCAGCATTAGTGGTTGTTGGATATGTCGGTCGGGTCCGCGCAGACTTCCGCCACTAATGCAACCTAACCTCGTGTCCTTAGTGCAATTACAATTCCTAATTGTAATTACTAAATATTCCATTATTATCCAAATCTACCTATGTCATTATAGGTAAATATTTCTATGTTTCCCCATTTGAATTAAATGTCCAATTTATATACATATTACATAAATTACGCCAATTATTAATCCCTTTTCCCTGTTTCCTAACTAACGTATTCACACGTATTTTGGCGGCATCTAGGCTATAAAGTAGCCTCGCCATAACAATGAAAAGGGAATATGACAAAGGTGATAGTTTCAACATATCTTGGCATAAATTAGCATGATAACCAGGTGAATGGATATGTAATTAACATCATCACAAGGTGGTCATAAAGCTGATAACTTGTGGCAATTACTATGATGTCAAAGCAAGCATGATGAGATCTAAATTAACCCTTTATGTGTCCAACTATTTAGATCTAGCATAATTAGGGTGACATAGTAACATGTTAGATCTAAAAATGGCTTCACATGTCAAGTTTACAACATATTTAGATTGATCACAATATGACAGGTGATAGGTGATTTACATAAGGAACTAGATCTAGCCAATGTTACAACTTTCCAATTTAACAAATGTACATTAACCACAATATAGTTATAAGTCAAGATCCGCATAGGCAATATAACAAAATAACCACAATTGTATTAGCTTTAGGGAAATAGATCTATCATCACATAGTATATGATTTAACACTTGCACAGAATCATACTTTACAATATATCCAATTCACAATCTTTCATAATTCACTTTTATTTATCTAAACCTAAAAACAACTAGAAAGTCACAGCGTTAGGTTTAGAGAATAGAGTAAGAACGGATCTAGAATTTCTGAATTTGATTTGCAAAGTATGTTGTTGTAGAAAACGGTTCCGTCTCAGTTCGCACTCCGGCAGCATATGGCTTCTATGACTTCCAATGAAGAAAATATGAGAAATAGCCACATATTTATAGTTGCAGAACCCTCTGAAACCGACTACCACATCAGCCCTAGGGGTATCGACACCCCTGTGGGTGGGTCGACCCATAGGTCGACACCCCTCTAGGGGGGTCGACCCACTAGAGCGGGAATTTTGCCACTCTGATGAATTTTTGAATTTGAATCGTTCTGGATAAAATTCTGACTCATCTCTGACTCACCTCTGACTCATGCGTATATATATAATTCTTCTGCATGTATACAAACTTAAAACCCTCATAACTTCATACGGTGTCCGTTTTACACAAACCAAATATCTATCTTGATCAGAATTTCGAGACGGACGCAATGGTGTAGTCTGTTTCCTCTAATTCTGAATATTAAATTAATTATTATTTAATTTATTCTCTTTAATGTCGTTAAAAATTCGGGGTGTTACACTAGGCATGCTCTTTGCGGATGATAAACCGTTAGGTTTATCTTTGGCTTTACTAAAAATCCTCAACTTTTATGACTTTAATAAATTTACTTTGCAAAGTAAGGATGCTTGCTTGTGAAATATGAAATCGACAACATGATTACAAACTCTAATAATCGTCTGGCTATCTTGGCCTCTTGTCCCACCGCGTCAGAATTTCCTTGATTCGTGGTGGACTTTGGATCTTATGCGTTTGGTCGGTGGATCTTGGTCATTTAGATTTGGGTTTCCCTACTAAAACGACTCACTGGATATATGATTACATTGGGTGGACTTGTCAGTAACGCAAAAAGATTATCCACTCGTGGTTATCTGGCCTCTTGTCCTACTTCGACAATATTTCCATGACTTGGCGAGCCTCGGATCTCATGCGTCTGGTCGATTAATCCTTCTCGTTTGGACTATTCGGTCACCCTCACACGACGATTCATATGGATATCTGGCTATACGGCTATTCTGGATTTGCGGATTTTGAGGTTTCCTTGACTTCCTAGCTATGGATTTTTTTGGCTATTCAAGCTATTGGACCTCTGCAGTCCTCTGGTTATTTTGGTTATCTCTAAATAATATGTAGTGATCGTCGGCTTTCATCGGATTTCAGGCTTTCTGGTTAATGGATAATACGATACATGGCGATTGTGGATTTCTAGTTTATTGGCTTTGGATTTCTGGAGTAATATGATCCAGCGCGATCGTGGCTTTTTTGTTTCCTGATTAACGAAGTTCACTTCGGACTTCTCTTGACTTCGGATTTCTGGTTTTCTCGCAAAATACATCTTCCTTCGACAAGCAAGACATGTTTTGGAGGGCAAAATGTTGACATGTTTTTAGTTCGAAATTGTCACATGTCAAATTTCTGTTTACCAACTCGCTCAACGTTAGTGTCATCGTCAAAAAACACAAAGCGATTCAGTCAAAGTGCGACGTAAACATAGAAGTGGTCCGAACCTCATTTAGGTGACCTCTTTTTGCTCCAAAAAACATGATCTACGGTGTTTGGCATCATAATCAGGTAGCCCTCTGAGTTAGCTTCAAATACAACTTTCATTCTGCTAAAACATCCTTACGGTTTGAAAATTATGCCCGTTTTCATGAACGTGCGTCAGTCACTCAAAGTCATCAGATCAACTCAGCATGGCAATCCCAGGATTCAGCAAGCACAGGCCTCCCCCTTTACTTTTGTGTCCCTTAGAGGGATTTAAAATTTCATATCCCCCAAAGGGTTACGAAATTTCATATCTCCAAAAAGATACGAAATTTCGTATCCCCTATGAAAAGGATACGAAGTTCAGAGTATGGCTCTTCTAGGGATACGAATTTTTAGTATGTGTAACAACCCGAATTCCAAAATACCGATTTTTTTTTAAAAAATTCTAATATATCGAAACCCATGTTGGTTGCTCTGGTATCCTGCAGAAAAGATAGAGATATAAAATATATCAGAGTTCAGAAAATATCTCACAGCGGAATGGATAGTATAATATAATAAAAGTATAGCCTTACCGTATGAATAATACTACCTCACCGGAATCCAATGCTATCATATCTCTGCCACAAATCTAGCCTGCAAGTATTTTATGAGGAGGGGGTCGGAACACAAGTTCTAGTGACTGGGTTTATACTATACATTTTGGATAACCCTACATATACCGTTCGATCATTTTCTTATTTATTAGGTTACTTGGGTTAACAACTCTTAAGGCCTACACACACGTCGTACCCATTTACTTCACAGTGGATTAACCTAATACAGTATATATATGTAGCTACCCCTAATATTAAGGTACACCCCATGGTACCCCACTCGCACGGTCTCTGCCGTAATGCCACAAAAAGGTACGCAGTCCCTCATCCTACGCCGGAGCGACGTACGGATCTCTATATAAAAATGTTACGTTTCGCATATATCTGTCATTACTGTGCTACATAAGCGTATGGACTGCCACCTTCAATCAAATCAGATTCCATCACAGAGTAATGCCCTCAAGTCTACGATACACCACCCAGAGTAGACATGCATTTATCTAGACTTTCCCACTTACATATCGTCAATCGTATTCGATGCATTAACCGCACATAACCTTTAACATGCATTGAGTTCTGTGGCAGGGCTATATAAGAAACATGGAACTCGGTCGGGAGCTTTTCCATATCTGTACAGGCCCTCCTATAAGGGCCTCAAAATACAGGTCTCCCTCGAGTCTGTTTTTCATGGTGGCTATGGCCCTACCTCGGCCCCTCCCTCAACTAGTAAAAACTACAAGATCTAAGCGACTTGCCCCTAACAATCAATCTAAACATCTAGTTGGCATCTCTCCTCAACCACCGTACCTCGATAGTGAAAGGTGAATGGTGTCTTGGGTTTAGCTCTAGTCTTTTCGCATCCCACTGTTTACCGATGATGGGTACCCAACGATCTACTATCCTTGTTGGTCCTGACCTCGGCTCCAGTTGAGGCGATCACCGAATCACCCTAGTGTTACCTCGTCACAGCATTCTGACTGCAAGGCTACTTTTGCAATCAAGGCCCACCCACCTGGTAGTAACGCGCAGACCCAACCTCTGCTTGCACGGCCTAAACATCTGCCACCGCACAAAGGACTACCAGGAGCACCTTACGTATCTCAGGAAGCCGCGTGCTTCCCTTTCCAGTCCTTCGGAGCTGACAGAATAATCATACGAACGTCTGCTCCCCTCATGCCTCATGACACCGATGATCTACACCGTTGGGTTATTCATCCTCAAATGTGGACCAGTCCATGCGCATCATTTTAATGTGTTATTAGACCCTATGTCTAAACATTCCTTTATGCGCTTGCTTTACCTCATTAGGTTTCCATTTAACTTGGTTAATCCCATTCACATTGACTTGTTATTCAAGTTACCAAGTTTCTCTTACTTATTAATTTTGGTCTTATAACTTAAACCATTTAAGCCTATTAATAAGCCCATAACATGTTATTCTCTAGTTTGTGATCCTAGGTTGTAATCCACAATCTCTTTATATTCTTCTTTGATTTCATAGTTACCATAACATGTTCTACTTAATACGTAATTAAGTATATCTCAATTCACATGTTTTCTGTTTAACATGTCAATCATTATTTATGATTAAATATAACTTATTTCATTTCATAAGTTCACCTCATTCTTTCTAATTTAATCATAATTCCATCTTATACTGTCACCACAACTTATCGTTGTTTACTTATTAACTTAGTTCTCTTAACTAAGAGTTACTAAAATTCCCCTTTCATAAATATAACTTATGTTGTCCTTATCAGCATGTCTTAGATTCTTGTTCTCACATATAACTTAATTTACAATTAAGTATAGCTTATCTTATTACATAAGTTATTCCAATTTCCTTATTGTTTATTATAACATAAGTTATAATCCCCACTTGTCCCTAGGACAAGCCTATCTATTATATAACATTCTCATTAATGCAATTTATTTATAATAGGTTATTATCATTCCCCGTTCATTCCATTTCTTTTACTGTTATAATCATCTTTCATTCATTTCCTTGTTCATTTCTATTCATTTTCATTAATCACAATTAGTGCTATTTATCTCTATCCTTTTATGTTCATATATTTATATATATGCTTATGTACTAGACCTCTCACATTAAGCCTTACCGCTTGTGGATGCTAGATTTGCCCGGGGGTTCCAGGCAGACTTCTTCCACAAGTTGACTTAACCTCGTGTCTTAGCACCATTACATGTTTATTTATGCACTAGACCTCTCACATTAAATTAACAACTTGTGGACGTTGGATTTGCCGAGCGGTTCCGGGCAGACTTCTACCACAAGTTGAATTTAACCTCGTGTCTAGGTGCGTTACAATTTTCTATTTACTGTAAATTTAGGCATATTATTCTTTCCACATTTTTACTGCAACCTATTTTAAATGTCATTATATCAAGCCCATTTTATTTCGTATGTTCTTCCTAACATATAATTAATTTCATCTCAAAATAACATGTGATTGTCAAATCATGTAATTATTCTAATTTGACATGTAATCATTTAATCATGTAACTGTTCAAATCTAACAAATTAGCATGTCATATTTTCAATTCTATAGCTAATAATTCAAGTACATAATATGCCACAAGTGAATCATGTAGTTACAACAGTAATCGTTACACATATTTTAACAAGTTTGCATTTCAACAGATGAACATTTTAGCACATTAAACGTTTCAACATATGAGTTTTCCAACATATTAATATTTTAACATATTAATATTTCTACATGTCATATTAGCATTTCATCACTTTACATTGCATAATAACGGGGAATATTAAACGATAACAAATCATTATAAAAAATGATATAACTTAAATCCACTCACCCAAATTGCTTTCCAATTCCTGAACCTGGTCCAGATCTAGCATTCCATGGTTTTCCCTAACTAGATTTAGAACCTAACAACCATGGATCCACAATTCTTACTAAAAGAAAAGGGAAGAAAGAGGAAGAAAATCGAATAGACCAGATCTAAGAACTTACCTTACTTCGCATATGATTCTGAACACCTTCTTATTAATTTTTATTCTTTTCCTCTGGATCTTGATTCAGAATTTTCCTAAACTAATTATCTTATTTTTCTGAAGAGATTTGAGGAGAAGGAAGAATTACAGAGCTTAGTCGTTGTCTAAGAGAATATGAGACTTTGGCTAGGCTCTGCTAGCCTATTTATAGGTTTTCAGGATCTTATCGTACACGTAGCGCTGAGTTAGCATTGAACCCAGTTAAAAAAAAACAGTCCAGACACACTAATGAATTTGCCCGGATCTGGGGGTGTCGACCCCCTACAAGGGTGTCGACCCCCTACAAGGGTGTCGACCCCCTATGGTTCCCAAGAGTTGTTTTGGCGCAGAAGTTTGAATTTTGAATGTTTGAATTTTTGGAATTTATTTATCTGTTATATTCACACGTAATCTTCTTATGCGTATACAAATCTTCCAATGACCATTTTACGCGTATATATATGTATACACGCACAACTTTTGTTTCATTTTCAAAATTCAAATGGTGTTGCACCGTTATTTGATTCTTACCATATTGCTTTAATTGCAGCCTTATCTTAAACTTTATCTCTTGTATATATATATATATTTGCACATATATATATACATATATTTTCTTTACTTGCTTATATGTATATTTTTCCTTATGTGCGTTTATACATATTTTCTCTCATGAACATGTGTTATTTTGGTCGTTCTCTTAAAACAGAATTATGACGGTAGCGGGGATCAAACTCTATATCTCTTGTATGCAAGTCACATGCTCTAACCAACTGGACTACTAAGCCTATTGTTAACAAGACTTAGAATAATGGTAGTTAATGTTCTCTTCTTGTTCCTCATTTTCATGTTTGTTACAATATTTCATTGCATGAATCTTTTTCTTTTATTTCTCCTTTATTATTAATGCATAATCAGTGCATGCAACATATTTTCACTGCATGCAACCAATCCTTTCTTTATTTTAATGCATGCATTACATTTTTATTTACATTTATCTTTATTTTATTCTTCATATATACATTTATGTTTGTGCATATATATATATACACACACACACACACACATATGCATTATTAAATTGTCATAAAATGCGGGGTGTTACAGAATGTGGTCCCCAAATCTCACCTACTCCACTACCAACCCACTCCTATAAATAAGCCCAAGCTTGGAATTCAAAGAGGTTGGGTTTTCCTTGCTCTTGGAGCTCTCAAGCACCATTAACGGTTTCCATCTTCTTCTCCAAGACTATTGGACATAGCTTGGACCATTAAAACATTGCACAAACGTTTTCCATCAACTCTTGGACTTTTACAAGCACAATTACACCGCCTTTGGACTACTTTGGACATTATTGGATTTCTTGGACATTGAAGCACTTATTTAGACATAGTTGTCCATGTCAACGCATTTTCTTCTCAAAGAAGAAGAAGGACATTTTGTTCAAAGTTTAGAGTTAACAATTATTTTGTTATTCTATTGTAACGCTTTGAACTCAAACATTGTCCGAACTTCTAAAATCTTATAATCAGAAATTATATAATGAATGATTACTATGAAGTGGACATAGGTGTTAGTGCCGAACCACTATAAAAAGTTGTGTTCTCCCGCATTACTTTATTTTGGATTTGGATTGCTGTGTTGATAATACGCATACACCTCGAGAGTTGGTGTGTGCTAAATTTGCGACAGTTTCCCACGTAAACAAGTTTCAATTTATTTAATTTGATTTTGAGTATAACTTTGAAATATGCAAGTTTAGTTTGAATTTAGATTTGTGCTACGTATGTTCGGTTTGAATTAATGGAATTTAATTGGAAATGTAAAATGAAAATTTTATAATATTTAATGTAATAATTAGTCTTTAATATATAGAAGTGAATGTTGATTTGTAGAATCTAACTATTGGACGGAAAAATATTATATAAACTTTTATAATATAAATTACGATGTTTGTTTCATCGAATTTTGAGTTCGCTGGCTCCGTATAAATTGATTTAGATGATCGATTCATGGTAACGACAACCGATATTGCTTATATAGAAAATTTTCTCCTAGACATTATACGATCAGATGTCAATGTGTTATTATTATGTTCGTATCAACACACTGAACATAATTGTATTATGTTTCGTGTGCTTCGACGCTTAGTTGAACTACACGACGTTTTGATTTTAGAAATGACAATGACTATGATTTTGTGCCTAGCTTGTATAAATTTAAATATGAAGTGAGATAAACGGTTGCAATCTCGAGCTCATAATCATAACGGAAAAAGGAAGAGAGAAATTATATATATATATATATATATATATGTATGTATGTATGTATGTATGTATATAACTAAGTTGGTTAATACGTTTGTATTCACTAATATAATTTTCCAGGTAATTGATCATTAATTATATCACATTTATATGTATGCGCCTACATTAAAATAAAAACATAAGAAAAACTAATGCCATCTTCTCTAAACAGAAAACTGAATAAATTGAGTTGAATTCAAAAGTATAGATCATGTGAACCGTTGATTGAATAGACCGATTAAAAAAGTATAGATCCACAATTTAAGGAATAGAGAATATCACACATCTTTTATAACTTGCATTCACCTTCCATTATACCTTTCTCTTTTTCTTCTTCAAGTTTTCAAGTTCAGATCCACCATTATCTGAATAAAAATGATCTTAAAACTTTAGCTTGCCTGCAGATCACCAAACTCCACTCTTTCTCTCCTCTTTTTCAAAAGATAAAACCACATCTTTATATACAAAGTTTCAAAATCATGTACCCATGTGCATGAGCTCAGCCTGGCTCCCTCCATACCGCCACCATGTCCTCACACACCACCTGATTACACCACACCAAACATCCTCCTCAGTAGCTCGGCATGGCTCCGCAAACTCCCAACTCCCCACAAACCTCTCTCCCCCTTGTTTTCTCCACATGCCATCACCACTAAAGCTTCCTCCTCTTCGACCTGAAACCCACTCATTGCAGTGTGAACCTCCACCAAAGCCAAGCTCCACTAAGCCATAACCAACCTCCCCGAGTCCACCGGCACTAGCCACCGCCACCCTAGCACTGGCCTGTTACTTTGTTCTGCGTAATAATAAAAAAGGAGGCAGTGCGTTATTGCATGAATAAGGGCTATAGGAAATCTTGAAGCATTCATGAGTGAAGGGGCTTTTGTTTCACTTGCAAAACTTGCAAGTGAATAACCTATTTAAGTAAAATTTTAGTTTGTGTCTAAATATTGTTTCAATAATATATATATATATATATATATATATATATATGTCAACTTGAACTAACCTGTGTAAGTATTATTTTAGTATGTAAGTGTAAGTGGAATAACATGCATGCAAATAGTGTGTAGCTATTGTTTTTAGTTATTTTATTAGTTTCATATGTGTAAGTATTATTTTAACAACATGTTGTATAACCTAAATAAATTTTGTATGCAAGGTCCAACTGACGTACGACTTCTTCCACTGGGCTCGTATCAAAATGCGAGATGACATAAAACTTATTTGATTGGAATGAGAGACGGCGGAAAATTTCGAGTTCATGCAGATTTTAAGTGGACGAAAAATCAAAGGTAAGTCTTATGCACTCACACTTAACTAACATTTTTATGCAAGTTAATAAATAAAATTGTCATGTATTTATATGTTGTCGAATTAACTAATCCATGAATTTGTTTGGTTGCAAATTGAATTGGTTGGGTTTACTGTGCACATGTTAATATGATGTATACACATCATTTGTATAAACATAAGTGTTGGAAATGAATATTTGTACATGATGCTACAACCGTTGTTTCGATATTCGATTATGTTACATGTGTTATAATTGACCATTGTGATTGTTGTTAATTCCCCGTTAATTTCCAACATATTTTGACATATAAGTCACTTGTGACATCGAAAAGGGTTGAAATGATATATACCGATATTTAAATTATAAATATTTCACTTGGCCTAGGTAAAAAATTAATTATAATCACCTTGGTCAAAATGAATTGTTTTAGGACTTATGGTCTGGAATTTAATAATGAATGGTTTGAAATTTCAATAGAAATTATTTTAAACTTTTAAATCATTACTAGACTTGATTATTAAAAAAGTTTGTGATTTTATGAGTTTAATGTTAATTTATCAATAAATGATTTCGGAATTCATTTATTTATCAAACTCAATTTTTTAAAATTTGGATATATAATCAATTAAAAATTATAATTAGAATTTTTTGAATATAATGACATTAATGAAAGTCTATTAATTTGATTTATGGTTATGAATTTTAAATTTAATTTCCTTAACATGGATTTCTAAATTTATAAGACTCTATAAAGCTTTATTTTAAACTGCAATTAAATTTTATTCTAGCCGAGGTATAATTCAGCTGGATTTTGGGATTTGGATATATCATAACTTAGATTACAACATTGCAAAGGGAGATATTTCAGTTAATTTGAGTGGAAGATTTGATCATAAGTTAAATCCATTATTTGGAATATACGTTTTAATTGAATTTAACGAATTTTGTCGAAAAAAACTAAATTTTGAATCAAATCCTATTCTGAAATGAATTATTGAAATATAGGCTTGTATATGAAAATTTGGAAATTTATAATTTCAACTCGACTTGAAATATGGAGTCTCACATATGTATAATTTAAGTCGTCAAATGAAATCGACAAATAGGGTTTGCCTTCATTTGTGAGATTTGAAATCTTAAAGTGAATGTAAGATTTAATTAGGTTTTTATTGAAACTGTTTTATTTAAAGTGTTAAATCTAAGAGCTGTGATTTAGACCAATATAATGAAATTGGCTAAGTTTGTAATTTAAAGGTTATAGTAGATATAATGGAAATGGATTTGAAATTCGAAATAGACTGAAACATATTTAATGAAACATGTTTAAACTGGTAATTTAAATTTGATTTGTTGAATTGACACTGACTTTTGATTCGGTAAATCTGATTTCAGTTTCTCTTTAAATGGTAAATTGAAATGATTGAAATTTTGGTTCGAAATGGAATTCGAATTCGGTAACCATTTTAAAGTGGATTTTGGAACTCGATATTGGATTCTAAGGGTTTGGAAGGAAATAAATAGTTTATTCCAAAAGATTATACTTATATTATTCTTAAAATTAGTATTGTTTTATATTAAGATATTTTATTTAAACTATTTCCTTATACTATTTTTTTTCTTTATATTATCCTATATATAACTATATTTTTTAACTATTTTACTTTAACCTTAACTATTTTTATATTTATACAAATTTTTAGGATAGAAGTTTATTTACGACCTAAGTTGTTGAGCCAATTTGTTTGAATATAAGGTTTCATTTGGATAACGATAAATGTGACATGAAATCTAAAATCAAAATTTTAATTTTGATAATGAACTGATTTGCAATATGAAATTAGAGTTTAAATCCCATATTGAATTGGTTGAGATATGACAATGAAAATCGAATTTGAAGTAATCCGATTTATGATTTGGAGTACGATGTTTATTTTAACATAAATGACAACGTTGTGTAAAATGACGATTGTTTGTTAAAGAGACCAGGGCTGGATATTGGCATACCCTCTGTCAATACTAGAACCACTTTAAGAACTATGTGCATGGAGGACGTTCTAGATTGAAGTGGCTGATATGGCGAATGTTTACTGGAATGAAGTAGGAGAACAATAATGGATAGCCTTGACACTTATGTCATAATTAAAATGATTAAAACAGGAGTTTATGTCTGGCCAATGAGGTTAGCTACCTTTAGCAGAGACACTTCTTTGTATTACTCACTTGATTTGTGATTCGATTGGTATACCTTGATTTGATTAGGGTTGTTGGATGCAGCCGACCAAGGGTGGCTTACGACCAGCCAAAAAGGGTAAATTGGTAAAATCCTACCTTGGGAATTGCATCATGTGTCTTGTCATATTTTTCTTGTATGAGCCCACTACGAATTTGTTTCCAAATTAAATGTGTTAAAGTGGATAAATGTAAAGTATTAACACTATTTTGATATTTATTTTACTGATAAACATTATCTATTATAGCATGTTCTATTATATGTAAATAGTTTAACGGATCCTTAAGGGATGGAAAAACCCGTAACATCTCTTAAGTTACTGTGCATTTTGATTTATTGATTTTCATGAGGATGTTAGTTCTAATTCAAGGATTTTTTTTGCATAATGCTCAGATCAACCCTAAGTTTTACAGTTATGGATGACTTTTTGGGAGACAAAGACATAGTGGAAGCTCTATTCTATTCTAGTTATATCATCATCTGGGAGACAAATACATAATGGAAGCTCTATTCTATTCTGATTATATCATCATATCAGTTTAGTTATGTAGCTGTTAAGTTAAGTTATTTCCAGTTTCCAGCTGTTTTACTTCAGAGAAAGAAAATGTGAATATATGAATCACTTATGTATTTTCATTTCCGTTGTGAGATGTTGAGTTGTGTTATATTTCTATATTTGTATTCTATGATTGATTCTATTATCACCCTAATAACTATTTATCGTTTATAGCAAATTTCATTGTTTAAAATAGTAGGTCGTTACAGACAACATTTGCAATATCGAGTCTTGTACACACAATGACATACATTAAATTTCCAACTGTGCTTTCATATGGCGTCTTTTCCATATAATCCTTGTCTTTCTCCAAGATAGGTGATCCTTTACTCAAAAGTTTCATATGCAAAGGTAAAGGTGTATTTAACGCCTTTGCATTCTCCATGCTAAATTGGAAAAACACTTTCTTAGTGTACTCATTTTGAGTCAATCTCAACTTAAAACATTTTCGGTTTCTCTCAATTTCCATGCCCAAGATTTTCTTTTCTTCTCCAAGATCTTTCATTTCGAATTCTTATTTCAAAAGCATTTTAACTTGTTGATTCCCTTTTTGTCTTTAAAAGAAATGAGCATGTCATCCACGTACAAGAATAAATACACCCAACAGTCATTTTCCAACCTCTTGAAATAAACACAAGCTTCCTTGATGCTTCTATCTAAACCTTTTTCAAGCATAAAATGATCAAATCTCTTGTACCATTGCCTAGAAAATTTCTTTAAACCATATAGTGATTTCTTTAACTTGCAAACCATATTTGACTTTCCATCTGCAATTGTAATAACCCGGAAAATGTGAACCAGTTTAAAATTTTTTAATTAGGTTATTACCAAGAAATTTGAATAATTTAAATAGCCTATTTCAATAAAATATAGAATTTGGTATAATATTGCAGTTTGAAATTTTGATTACAAACTTTGTCTGTCTGTACCGGGTGGAAAATATAACGGATTTTAACAAAACTGAAAATATTTAAATCTGTTTATCAATACCTTTCTAATGAATCTGAAAATTCGAAATTTCATAACGGAAATCAAAAGTTATGGCTAAATGAATTTTCAGAAAGGTCGCTATATAGTATATATAGCCCTTGAAAATTGAGATTTTGCATACGACCTCAGAATTCGACGAAACCACTTTTGTTGGGTCCGGGATGTCAAATTATTGCTAAGTTTCAAATTTCGTAATTTTTAAAGCTAGTATGTGAGCGGGGCAAAAGATAACGTGTTTGGTCAAATTCTGTTAAAATGGGTCGACCTAAAAATGATCGTTTTTCAAACGAGCTCAGAATTCGACAAAACTGGTTTTTTTAGGACCGTATCGTCAAAACAAAGCTAGATTTATTTTTCTGGAATTTTTCGATTAAGTTTGTGACCCTGGCAAATTGAAATGTACGTTTAAATTAAATATCGAATGTTTTATATTTTAATTTGAAAAATAGCTGACTGTAACAGTCGAAATGGGCAACGAAACATATCCCATTGTGTCCGGAATGGGGGTATTTAGCTAGGGGCGACAGTCGTTGGGTTTGATTTCGAGGTCGTTTGAAGAAGGGGTATTTTTGGAATTAAATAAATTAAAAATTAAAATAAAAAGGGCATCAACCAATCAGAATTCATCTTCTTCCTCGAAACCTCTGTCGCGACGCGGAAACCCATCCGAATCTTCTCTCTTCAATTTCTCTGCATCCACTCAATGAAATCAAGCAAACCCAGTTCCAATTTGAAGAGCGTTCAGAGATCTTCAAATCCATAGTAATTTCACGAATTATCATTGAGTATTGGAGGAGATATCGCGTCGGGAAGCTCCGACCTTTGCGCCGCCGCCGTGCCCTCTAGGAGGCGTCAAGTTGAACATCTCAGGTAGCTTTGGAAAGCTCTCTCCTTCCTCTTCGACGTGGCGCTGGCCGTTCGTCCTAAAGCTTCGTGGTTTTGCCGAAAAATTCAACCCTAGCTTTCGAATCAAAAAGGGGTATACGGCTGAAACTGATTTTTACACTTTAAAGCGTTGCAAACTTGTAAAAATCATATCTTTTTGCTATGTTAACGAAATTCGATGAAACAGGAGACACCGTGACCACAAGGAGGCTCTCTACATTCTAGAAGAAGCCGCGGATTTTTCTGACCTTCCTACGATTTTTAGCACCGCAATAACCAATGTGAGGAATCTAAACTATTTGTGTGAATGAAATCGCGTTGTATAAATTATATAAGCGAAGTGTAAATTATATACGCATTGTATACCTCATGTACATGTGTTGTATAAGTTATATTAGCGATGTATAAATTATACAAGCGTTGAATGAAACGTATATGCTTTGAATTGTGATGAAATGCAAGTGAATTATTATATAATATATATATATATATATATATATATATACTCCCCTCGTCCACAGACCATGGACGATATTTATTGCTTGTGATTGACGTGATATTATATGGTATGACGAATGGTTGGAAATAATTGTTTGTGGTTGATATTATGGTTGAAAGATACCTTTATGGTTGAAAAATACCTTTGTGGTTGAAAAATACCCTCTTGTGGTTGAAACAAAATAGAATAGGATTGTGAATTGAAAATAAAACATGCCGCCTGCGTGCGAACTAGATGCATGATCCCCATTGTCAAAAACCGCGAGGTTTTAAGGTAGAGCGAGGAGCCGTACTAGGGACGGTCCCGGTTTTTACTACCCTGCCGTTATGCTGCCGAAATTTTCTGAAATAATTATGTGCTAGAATAATTTTCATTCATTGAAATTATTTACATATACTATATAGAATATTCATGTGTTGAGTTGCAATTCATTTGTTGAGTTGAAATTCATGTGTTGAATATTATTTGAATTTAAACAAATGGCTTTAGCGATAAAAATCACATTTTTATATATATATACAAACGATATAGAATATTCATGTGTTGAGTTGCAATTCATTCGTTGAGTTGAAATTCATGTGTTGAATATTATTTGAATTTAAACAAATGGCTTTAGCGATAAAAATCACATTTATATATATATATATACAAACGATATAGAATATTCATGTGTTGAGTTGCAATTCATTCGTTGAGTTGAAATTCATGTGTTGAATATTATTTGAATTTAAACAAATGGCTTTAGCGATAAAAATCACATTTTTATATATATATATACAAACGATATAGAATATTCATGTGTTGAGTTGCAATTCATTCGTTGAGTTGAAATTCATGTGTTGAATATTATTTGAATTTGAACAAATGGCTTTAGCGATAAAAATCACATTTATATATATATATATATATATACAAACGATATAGAATATTCATGTGTTTAGTTGCAATTCATTCGTTGAGTTGAAATTCATGTGTTGAATATTATTTGAATTTAAACAAATGGCTTTAGCGATAAAAATCACATTTTTATATATATATACAAACGACATAGAATATTCATGTGTTGAGTTGCAATTCATTCGTTGAGTTGAAATTCATGTGTTGAATATTATTTGAATTTAAACAAATGGCTTTAGCGATAAAAATCACATTTATATATATATATATTTACAAACGATATAGAATATTCATGTGTTGAGTTGCAATTCATTCGTTGAGTTGAAATTCATGTGTTGAATATTATTTGAATTTAAACAAATGGCTTTAGCGATAAAAATCACATTTTTATATATATATATACAAACGATATAGAATATCCATGTGTTGAGTTGCAATTCATTCGTTGAGTTGAAATTCATGTGTTGAATATTATTTGAATTTAAACAAATGGCTTTAGCGATAAAAATCACATTTTTATATATATATACAAACGATATAGAATATTCATGTGTTGAGTTGCAATTCATTCGTTGAGTTGAAATTCATGTGTTGAATATTATTTGAATTTAAACAAATGGCTTTAGCAATAAAAATCACATTTTTATATATATATATATATATATATATACAAACGATATAGAATATTCATGTGTTGAATTGCAATTTGTTCGTCGAGTTGAAATTCATGTGTTGAATGTTATCGTCTTCTAAAAATAAAATGAATCGACAATGAAAACTATATTTTTATAGTAAATATGAAGTGTTAAAAATACACGTGTGTCGAATAAATATTTTTGATGATAAAAATATTCCTTTTATCATGTATACGCTTAGTTAAAAATACACATGTGTCGAATAAATATTTTTGATGATAAAAATATTCCTTTTATCATGTATACGCTTAGTTAAAAATACACATATGTCGAATAAATATTTTTGATGATAAAAATATTCCTTTTATCATGTATACGCTTAGTTAAAAATACACATGTGTCGAATAAATATTTTTGATGATAAAAATATTCCTTTTATCATGTATACGCTTAGTTAAAAATACACACGTGTTGAAATAAATAATAGTTTGCTAGAAATATTATTATTAGCTTTGTTCTGCATACATATACACGTGTTGAACAGGAAAAATGGATTAGCTGTTGAGTAAAGAAATTATTTGCGTGCCCGACAAATAGGTAAACCTTGATGAGTTGGCTGCGCAATTTTATTTATATATCAACTCCTGTGAATGCCATTGGATGCGGAGTGCTGGTTATTCTGTGTGAAATAATAAATAACGCCTTAGGATAGTAACAATTAATTTTGAACTACACTACATGGCATACTTCTTGACGATAGGCATACTTCATCATATTCCACATAAGCAATTGGAGCTTGTGTGACGAGGTGGAAGATTTACCATACAAGCAAGAGGCTTGTATGGCGATGACTATGTACTACTGGTTGAACTGATGACTGATATGGACTATATAAATTATAACGATAAATTGCCAGATTAATAAAAACCCCACACGGGTCTAGAGTTGACAATAATCACGTCGCTCTAGTTATTAGATACGACACATGGACTATTTATTTCCACACGGAAACGGGGTGACGGGAATTTATTCTCTGGAGTGATTATCAGTACATGCTCCCCCGTAAACACCAAAATATATCACTAAAAATATGTGAATGCTTTTTAGGATTTATTGGGTACCTAATACGGCCCAATAAATTTCCAAACCCCTCCCCGTACAAAGGAGGTTATGGCGAAATTTTTCGAAATATTAAGGCTTTAGTGAAATATTTGAAGTGAAAACGAAGTTGAAAATATAAAATGAACTATAGTTGAAACTATGGAATGAACTATATTTATATATATAAATATAAATATAATTAAAAGGAATAGAGGCCGTGCAGTTCGCGTTTCGGAATCGTAATTTGAAACGATTAGTACGAGAAATCCGACCATCGGATTTTCCCAAAACCGCAACCGCTGGGTTCGCCTTGGAAATACCATTCCAACGGCACCAACCTTGTAAAAATCCAACGGTTGGATTTTCCGGAATGTTTAATTCAAATCTGAAGAAAAACAGCGCCAGAATCGTTTATATTTATATATAAATATAATTAAATTTAATCGAATAACGACGCTGCAGTTCGAATTTTGAAACCGTAACTTCAAACGACTAGTGTGGAAGATCCGACCGTCGGATTCTCACGAAACTGGAACCGTTGGTTTCGCTTTGTGAATATCTTCCCACTGATATAGACTTTGTAGAAATCCAACGGTTAGATTTTCCGATATGTGTAAAACAAATTAAGGGAAAAACAGCGCCAGTGCCACGACGCGACCTGAAACGTCGTTTAATTAAACATGGCCATTTTTAAATAAATAGAAATGGCGAAAAATCGGTATAAAATATTATAAGCAACATAGGTTGCAAATAAACCAATTGGGCTTGAATTGTTTGATATTTGATGGTTGTATGTGTATGACATGAAAATAACACTAAATAACTGAAAGATGGATGTCGAATAATATAACCATATAAAGAATCGATTTAAATTCTAATGACGTGAATTATTTGAAAAGGCCGAGCTAACCCTCATTTCAAATAATTTATCGAGCGATTTGAATTGGAAAATGCAAGGACGATTCAAGACCGACGATCTTCGTATCGGTTGGATGGGCGCTACTGAGGTTCCTAACCGGAGTAGCTACCGGAAGGGGACGGAAGTAGTAGCCGTCTGAACGTATATGTTGATTGGACGGATTTGCGAGGAATTTGACGCCTCCGGCTTCGTTCAGACCCAGGACGGACTTGTAAATGGACTGTGTGTCTGACATTGGATTTTGTTCTATATTGATTGATCTCTGTTAAATATATATCTGTTTGGCGGCGGAGAATTTATTCTTTTGCTTAACACCCTTCTCTGAGACGTACGAGCTCAGGGCTTATATATCGATAGAAATCAATCGTATGGAGTGGACTGCCTATGTGGCATGCCAAGATGCTATGATCAAGGCTTCTGTTGCAAAGCAAAGTCTTGTGGATGATGATCAAAGCAAGGTCTACGTGACCTAGCTTTGTGTATTTCGTAGATTCGCGAACCTCACACCCCGGTATGAGTTAAAAACGGGATACGGACTGCAGGGAGAGCACGACGTTTCTTTCTAGCTATGGTGGTGTCAGTGACTTACCAGCCCTGACATATATATCTACTTTTCACCTTTCTGGTTGTTGGAATGCGAGGCGCCTCGATTATAGGTCTGTAAGGACCGGGAAACGTGTGTTCAGGCATAATTAATCCTCTAACGTAAGTGAGGACCGACCCTGAAGCATCTAGGGGTTACCCAGAGTGCGTAGTCCCGAGGCATTTGCTAGAGTGTCTCGAAGCGGAGAGGAGCTTGCCCCTTGCCTCGACTCATGACGGAAATCCAATTTCCAATACGAGATAACGGATTCGATTGTAACTTATATATGGCGACATAGTGGCATGGGACGCTCATGTCGCCTATGATTGATATTTATGATGCTATTCGTTTTGAAACATATATGCACTAGTAATAATATCAAATGATTTTGCTTTATACGTATTAAGCATATTTGGCCCTTATAAGGTAAAACTCTATCCTTCGGCTTGCGTTGCATTGTGTGATGGGACCTGAGTCTTATAATGGCTTCATTCTTTCTAAAAGCATTGCATTGTTTTAAAAGAATTTACTTTGTTTTAAATGCACTAGCAATCACTGGAGTAAACCCGTTCCGCGAAAGTGGCGTGGTCCTATGATTTGCTATTTACTGTTGTTTAACTGTTAAATAGATTCCTCATACCAGTCCCCATGACTGACTCGTTGTTTGTTTCACTTTGCAAACGCGGGTGCCCTTATTTTCACACGGGCAGCCTAGTACACAGGTGACAGGTGGTTTTTGGTTCTGCACTGCTGCATAGAGTGCACTTTTGGCTCATGGCGAGGCTGACTTCATAGAGATGACTTTGATATTTTCCGCCATTACTGTATACATATTATGATTCCGCCACTGGCGATGTAGACTGATTTACTTTCCGTATTTCTCGCTATATGTATATGTATTCCGCCTTCGGCGATGTAGACTGATACCCTTATTATGTCTCACTGCATGTATGTATTCCGCCTCTGGCGATGATGACTGATCACTTTCCTTTTATTTACTAAGTATATCCCACGTTATGCTATTCTGATATTCCTACATGTTGTGATTCCGCTGTCATATCTATGTAAAATTGTTTTATTTATTGTTTCTGCTATTATCTGTACTCTGCTTTGATGATTAATGTGTTATTTCCTAATGATTGTCCTTAATACCGCCCCTCGGATTTTGGGATCGTCACAGTTGGTATCAGAGCTTTGGTTAACCTTAGTTCCGGGATCTAACACATTAAACACCTCGTCAGAATAGAATCAGTAGTGTTCTAATGCGAGTAGCTCATTGGAGATAGGATTAGCAATGTCCTAGAATGAGCTAAGCAGATTAGCAAAACAATTTGATCAGTACATCATCATTATCTTTCCTTGTATTCCCTTGCTTTATCATTTATGAAAATTATCAAATCTATGAGCTTGACTCTTTTCTTGCTTATACAGTACTCTTAGATGGCTACACGTGGAGCAGCAGCTAGAGGAGGCCGTGGAGGCCGAGGGGATGCAGCAGGAGGACGGGGGAATATCCCCGTAGTAGTGGAAGGCCCTATTATTCCGCCACCAGCACCAGAAGACTTTGAGCTCGACAAAGTAGCAAAGAGGTACAGAAATCTTGGGGGGAAACCTTTTACTGGCACTGGCACAGTGACCGAGGCTATAGCTTGGCTGAAAACCTGTGAGAAAATCTTCGAAGGTATGGGTATGGGAACTAACAACAAAGCCCGACTTGGCATTTGGCTCCTTCAGGAAGAAGCAGAGCTGTGGTGGGATGCCATTACCTCTGAGGATGCAGCTGGTACTATCCGGACTTGGGAGCAGTTCAAGACTTTGTTCAATGAGAAGTTTGTACCGGAACAGGCTCTAGAGAGGATGAGAGAGCAGTTTGCTAATCTCCAACAAGGAGACCTCTCCATTCAGGATTATCTAAATAAGTTCACCCAGTTATCGCGCTATGCTCCAGAGCTGATCTTAACCAACAAAGCCAAGAACAAGAGGTTCATATTTGGGCTGAAGCGCAAGTATCACGATAGAGCTATGAGCAACATCAAACTCTCCTTTACAGAACTAGTAGAGATGGCTTGCAACTACGAAGACATGGATGAGAGACATGCTAGCCAAGACCGCGCTAAAAGCCAAGCAGGGAATAAGCGCAAGGCTTCAACAGACCAACCCGAATCTAGCATTACCGCGGCCGCTACTCAAAAATCCGCAAAGATCCCGAAAGGAAACTGCTACAATTGCGGGAAGCCCGGTCATTTCTCTAATGTATGCAAGGCCCCAAAGAAGCCAAAGGCCAATGACTCAGCCGAATGCTACAACTGCCACAAGAAGGGGCACTACAGCAGGAACTGCCCTCTGAAGCAGAATGCACAGGTGGCCCATGTCTATGACGGGAAGACCCTGCCAGCTACCACCGATGGATCAGGTAAACCCGATGTCTTGGGAGGTACCCTTACCATTAAAAATATTCCTGTTTCTGTACTTTTTGATATTGGTGCATCACGTAGCTTCATATCTGGTAAAATTGTTCACAAGTTAAAATTGAAACAAAGAATTCCAAAAGAACCAATTAAAGTTCAAAACCCGATAGGAGGTTCTGTTAGTCTCAGTTCATACTGTAGAGTGCCTATCTCTTATTCATGTTACAAGTTTCCCATCCACTTAATTGTCATGGATTTATCGGAATTCGATGTTATTCTCGGTTTGGAATGGTTAACCAAATATAAGGCCGAAGTTAGATGTGCCGAGAGAATCGTTAAAGTCGAAACGAAGATTGGACCTATATATATACCATGCCATGGCTCAGAAATTAATAGAACAGAATTTTGGGCTTCTTTAGAAGTTACTCCCCTTTTGATAGAAAAGATACCGGTCATGAAAAACTATGCGGATGTGTTTGAAGAAGTGGAAAACTTACCACCGCAAAGGGAAATTGAATTTAGAATTGATCTAATTCCGAATGCCCGACCAGTAGTACATCCAATAAGAAGAATGGCCCCGAAAGAAAAGGAAGAGCTAAGTAGTCAAACCCAAGAATTACTTTGGAAAGGTCTGATCAGACCAAGCTTTTCAGCATGGGGAGCCGCAGTAGTATTTGTCCCGAAATCAGACGGTACTCTAAGACTTTGCGTCGATTACAGGGATCTCAATAAACAAACACTGAAGAACAAATATCCCTTGCCCCGAATAGACGATCTGTTAGATCAATTAAATGGAGCAACAATATTCTCCAGAATGGACCTAGCTACAGGGTTCCACCAATTGCGTATAGCCGAAGACTGTGTTCTTTTGACAGCCTTCAGGGGTCCCGATTTATTCTACGAATGGTTAGTAATGCCGTTCGGCTTGTACAACGCTCCGGCATACTTCGTTGATCTTATGAACAGAGTGTTCCGTGGTGTGTTGAATAAATTTGTTCTAGTCTTCATCGATGACATTCTGATCTACTCTAAGTCGGAAGAAGAGCATGCAAAACATTTAGAACAAGTGTTGAAAATTCTAAGGAGAAATGTCTTGAAAGCTAAAGTTTCTAAGTGTGTCTTCTGGCAGAATGAAGTTAAATTCCTAGGCCATGTCGTATCAAAAGAAGGAATTGCTGTAGATCCAAGCAAAATTACAGCGATTCAGAACTGGAAACAACCTACTACTCCCACAGAAGTTCGAAGTTTCCTTGGATTGGCTAGTGACTATCGGAAATTCGTTTAGGATTTTTCAAAGATATCAGGAGTATTGACAAAGCTTACAAAGAAGCATGAGAAATTCAAATGGACTCCCGAATGTGAAGGAGCTTTCCAAGAGCTAAAACTGAAGTTGACAACCGCTCCAGTATTGACCATAATAGAAGGCAACCAAGACTTGACTGTATGGACAAATGCTTCTATTAGAGGGCTAGGCGCAGTACTAATGCAAAAAGGCCAAGTGATCGCTTATGCCAGCTGTCAACTAAAGCCGCATGAAAGAAACTATGCTACTCATGATCTTGAGTTATTAGCCATCGTGTTTGCTTTAAGAATATGGAGGCATTATTTATTGGGCGAGAAATTCGAACTATACACCGATCATCAATCCTTGAAATACCTGTTCACCCAGAAAGATTTAAACTTGAGACAACAGCGTTGGTTAGAATTCCTTGCGGCATATGATTTTGAAATTCTATACACTCCAGGGAAAGCCAATGTTGTAGCCGATGCTCTCAGCAGAAAGAATGAAATCATTGCCAGTTTTATCATTACTTCTTCCTTACAAGATAAGATTACTATTCTCCAGAAGGACGATGAATTCATTAAAAGGATTAGCCAGCGGATCCAAGAAGGAAAACCCTCATATTTTAGCCTTGATAGCCAAGGAGTCCTAAGATTAAAAGGGAGAATTTGTGTACCTAGGATCCCAGAGCTTAGAAGAGAAATACTTGATGAGTGCCACAAATCCAAATTAAGTATCCATCCCAGTGTGAGCAAAATGTATAATGATATCAAACGCACATTCTGGTGGAGAGCTATGAAAAGAGATATCTCATTATATGTTAGCAGATGCCCCACTTGTCAGCTAGTTAAGAGTGATCAACAGAAATTGGCTAGATTATTACAACCATTAGAAATTCCAGGATGGAAGTGGGAACAAATCTCGATGGATTTCATCGATGGCCTGCCTCGAACTAGAAAAGGAAACGACAGTATATGGGTAATCGTAGATCGCTTCACGAAGACTGCCCATTACATACCTGTCCGATCCAACAGAACGGCTCAAAGTCTAGCACAGATTTACTTCAGAGAAATAGTTAAACTACATGGAGTGCCACTCAATATAGTCAGCGATAGAGATCCCCTATTTACTAGCAAATTCTGGGAAGCATTCCAGGAAGAACCAAATTGAATCTAAGCACCGCTTATCACCCTCAGACAGATGGCCAAACTGAGCAGGTGAATAGAATTTTAGAAGATCTATTGCGGGCTTGCGTTATTGATTTTGGAGGCTCATGGGAAGATCATTTGCATTTAGCAGAATTCTCTTACAACAATAGCTATCAAGCAAGCTTGGGAATGTCTCCATTTGAAGCATTATACGGTAGACCGTGCAGATCTCCCGCATGTTGGGTAGAACCTGGCAACAGACTTGTGTTAGGGCCCGATATGATTCAAGAAGCATCGGATAAAGTCGATTTCATTAAGAAGCGATTAAAAACCGCACAGAGCCGACAGAAAAGTTATGCAGATGCGAGAAGAAGGGATATATCGTTTGTCGTTGGCGATTATGTATATTTAAGAGTTTCTCCAATGCGAGGAGTGATCAGATTTGGCAAGACTGGGAAGTTGGCACCGAGATTTATTGGTCCCTTTCCTATACTTGAAAGGATTGGAACTCTGGCATATAGGGTTTCATTACCTGATTGGTTGCCTGGTGTACATGATGTGTTCCACGTGTCTCAACTCAGAAAACATGTTCATGATCCAGATCTTGTTGTGGAAGAAGCAGCACAACAGGATATTGACATAACTCCAGAATTAGCACTCAAGAGGGAGCCATTAGAGATAGTTGGCAAAGAAACTAGAGAGCTAAGGAGGAAAAAGATTCATTTAGTCAAAGTGCAGTGGAGTAGTGATCCTAGAGACTGTACTTGGGAGACTAAGGAAAGCATTAAACAAGCCTATCCCAAATGCAGAGTGGACATCTCTGACTAACTCCAGTGCAAGGTACCTCTACAATACTTTGCATTTACATTTTATTTCCTGCTTAACTGTTATTTCCTTTTCGAGGACGAAAAGTTTTAAGTGGGGGAGATTGTAATAACCCGGAAAATGTGAACCAGTTTAAAATTTTTTAATTAGGTTATTACCAAGAAATTTGAATAATTTAAATAGCCTATTTCAATAAAATATAGAATTTGGTATAATATTGCAGTTTGAAATTTTGATTACAAACTTTGTCTGACTGTACCGGGTGGAAAATATAACGGATTTTAACGAGACTGAAAATATTTAAATCTGTTTATCAATACCTTTCTAACGAATCTGAAAAATCGAAATTTCATAACGGAAATCAAAAGTTATGGCCAAATGAATTTTCAGAAAGGTGGCTATTTAGTATATATAGCCCTTGAAAATTGAGATTTTGCATACGACCTCGGAATTTGACGAAACCACTTTTGTTGGGTCCGGGATGTCAAATTATTGCTAAGTTTCAAATTTCGTAATTTTTAAAGCTAGTATGTGAGCGGGGCAAAAGATAACGTGTTTGGTCAAATTCTGTTAAAATGGGTCGACCTAAAAATGACCGTTTTTCAAACGAGCTCAGAATTCGACGAAACTGGTTTTGTTAGGACCGTATCGTCAAAACAAAGCTAGATTTATTTTTCTGGAATTTTTCGATTAAGTTTGTGACCCTGGCAAATTGAAATGTACGTTTAAATTAAATATCGAATGTTTTATATTTTAATTTGAAAAATAACTGACTGTAACAGTCGAAATGGCCAACAAAACATATCCCATTATGTCCGGAATGGGGGTATTTAGCTAGGGGCGACAGTCGTTGGGTTTGATTTCGAGGTCGTTTGAAGAAGGGGTATTTTTGGAATTAAAGAAATTAAAAATTAAAATAAAAAGGGCATCAACCAATCAGAATTCATCTTCTTCCTCGAAACCTCTGTCGCGACGAGGAAACCCATCCGAATCTTCTCTCTTCAATTTCTCCGCATCCACTCAACGAAATCAAGCAAACCCAGTTCCAATTTGAAGAGCGTTCAGAGATCTTCAAATCCATAGTAATTTCACGAATTATCATTGAGTATTGGAGGAGATATCGCGTCGGGAAGCTCCGACTTTTGCGCCGCCGCCGTGCCCTCTAGGAGGCGTCGAGTTGAACATCTCAGGTAGCTTTGGAAAGCTCTCTCCTTCCTCTTCGACGTGGCGCTGGCCGTTCGTCCTAAAGCTTCGTGGTTTTGCCGAAAAATTCAACCCTAGCTTTCGAATCAAAAAGGGGTATACGGCTGAAACTGATTTTTACACTTTAAAGCGTTGCAAACTTGTAAAAATCATATCTTTTTGCTATGTTAACGAAATTCGATGAAACAGGAGACATCGTGACCGCAAGGAGGCTCTCTACATTCTTGAAGAAGCCGCGGATTTTTCTGACCTTCCTACGATTTTTAGCACCGCAATAACCAATGTGAGGAATCTAAACTATTTGTGTGAATGAAATCGCATTATATAAATTATATAAGCGAAGTGTAAATTACATACGCATTGTATACCTCATGTACATGTGTTGTATAAGTTATATTAGCGATGTATAAATTATACAAGCGTTGAATGAAACATATATGCTTTGAATTGTGATGAAATGCAAGTGAATTATTATATTATATATATATATACTCCCCTCGTCCACAGACCATGGACGATATTTATTGCTTGTGATTGACGTGATATTATATGGTATGACGAATGGTTGGAAATAATTGTTTGTGGTTGATATTATGGTTGAAAGATACCTTTATGGTTGAAAAATACCTTTGTGGTTGAAAAATACCCTCTTGTGGTTGAAACAAAATAGAATAGGATTGTGAATTGAAAATAAAACATGCCGCCTGCGTGCGAACTAGATGCATGATCCCCATTGTCAAAAACCGCGAGGTTTTAAGGTAGAGCGAGGAGCCGTACTAGGGACGGTCCCGGTTTTTACTACCCTGCCGTTATGCTACCGAAATTTTCTGAAATAATTATGTGCTAGAATAATTTTCATTCATTGAAATTATTTACATATACTATATAGAATATTCATGTGTTGAGTTGCAATTCATTCGTTGAGTTGAAATTCATGTGTTGAATATTATTTGAATTTAAACAAATGGCTTTAGCGATAAAAATCACATTTTTATATATATATACAAACGATATAGAATATTCATGTGTTGAGTTGCAATTCATTCGTTGAGTTGAAATTCATGTGTTGAATATTATTTGAATTTAAACAAATGGCTTTAGCGATAAAAATCACATTTTTATATATATATACAAACGATATAGAATATTCATGTGTTGAGTTGCAATTCATTCGTTGAGTTGAAATTCATGTGTTGAATATTATTTGAATTTAAACAAATGGCTTTAGCGATAAAAATCACATTTTCATATATATATATATATATATATACAAACGATATAGAATAGTCATGTGTTGAGTTGCAATTCATTCGTTGAGTTGAAATTCATGTGTTGAATATTATTTGAATTTAAACAAATGGCTTTAGCGATAAAAATCACATTTATATATATATATATATACAAACGATATAGAATATTCATGTGTTGAGTTGCAATTCATTCGTTGAGTTGAAATTCATGTGTTGAATATTATTTGAATTTAAACAAATGGCTTTAGCGATAAAAATCACATTTTTATATATATATATACACAAACGATATAGAATATTCATGTGTTGAGTTGCAATTCATTCGTTGAGTTGAAATTCATGTGTTGAATATTATTTGAATTTAAACAAATGGCTTTAGCGATAAAAATCACATTTATATATATATATATATATATATATATATATATATATATACAAACGATATAGAATATTCATGTGTTGAGTTGCAATTCATTCATTGAGTTGAAATTCATGTGTTGAATATTATTTGAATTTAAACAAATGGCTTTAGCGATAAAAATCACATTTTTATATATATATACAAACGATATAGAATATTCATGTGTTGAGTTGCAATTCATTCGTTGAGTTGAAATTCATGTGTTGAATATTATTTGAATTTAAACAAATGGCTTTAGCGATAAAAATCACATTTTTATATATATATATATACAAACGATATAGAATATTCATGTGTTGAGTTGCAATTCATTCGTTGAGTTGAAATTCATGTGTTGAATATTATTTGAATTTAAACAAATGGCTTTAGCAATAAAAATCACATTTATATATATATATATACAAACGATATAGAATATTCATGTGTTGAATTGCAATTTGTTCGTCGAGTTGAAATTCATGTGTTGAATGTTATCGTCTTCTAAAAATAAAATGAATCGACAATGAAAACTATATTTTTATAGTAAATATGAAGTGTTAAAAATACACATGTGTCGAATAAATATTTTTGATGATAAAAATATTCCTTTTATCATGTATACGCTTAGTTAAAAATACACATGTGTCGAATAAATATTTTTGATGATAAAAATATTCCTTTTATCATGTATACGCTTAGTTAAAAATACACATGTGTCGAATAAATATTTTTGATGATAAAAATATTCCTTTTATCATGTATACGCTTAGTTAAAAATACACATGTGTCGAATAAATATTTTTGATGATAAAAATATTCCTTTTATCATGTATACGCTTAGTTAAAAATACACACGTGTTGAAATAAATAATAGTTTGCTAGAAATATTATTATTAGCTTTGTTCTGCATACATATACACGTGTTGAACATGAAAAATGGATTAGCTGTTGAGTAAAGAAATTATTTGCGTGCCCGACAAATAGGTAAACCTTGATGAGTTGGCTGCGCAATTTTATTTATATATCAACTCCTGTGAATGCCATTGGATGCGGAGTGCTGGTTATTCTGTGTGAAATAATAAATAACGCCTTAGGATAGTAACAATTAATTTTGAACTACACTACATGTCATACTTCTTGACGATAGGCATACTTCATCATATTCCACATAAGCAATTGGAGCTTGTGTGACGAGGTGGAAGATTTACCATACAAGCAAGAGGCTTGTATGGCGATGACTATGTACTACAGGTTGAACTGATGACTGATATGGACTATATAAATTATAACGATAAATTGCCAGATTAATAAAAACCCCACACGGGTCTAGAGTTGACAATAATCACTTCGCTCTAGTTATTAGATACGGCACATGGACTATTTATTTCCACACGGAAACGGGGTGACGGGAATTTATTCTCTACAGTGATTATCAGTACATGCTCCCCCGTAAACACCAAAATATATCACTAAAAATATGTGAATGCTTTTTAGGATTTATTGGGTACCTAATACGGCCCAATAAATTTCCAAACCCCTCCCCGTACAAAGGAGGTTATGGCGAAATTTTTCGAAATATTAAGGCGTTAGTGAAATATTTGAAGTGAAAACGAAGTTGAAAATATAAAATGAACTATAGTTGAAACTATGGAATGAACTATATTTATATATATAAATATAAATATAATTAAAAGGAATAGAGGCCGTGCAGTTCGCGTTTCGGAATCGTAATTTGAAACGATTAGTACGAGAAATCCGACCATCGGATTTTCCCGAAACCGCAACCGCTGGGTTCGCCTTGGAAATACCTTTCCAACGGCACCAACCTTGTAAAAATCCAACGGTTGGATTTTCCGGAATGTTTAATTCAAATCTGAAGAAAAACAGCGCCAGAATCGTTTATATTTATATATAAATATAAATATAATTAAATTTAATCGAATAACGACGCTGTAGTTCGAATTTTGAAACCGTAACTTCAAACGACTAGTGTGGAAGATCCGACCGTCGGATTCTCACGAAACTGGAACCGTTGGGTTCACTTTGTGAATATCTTCCCACTGATATAGACTTTGTAGAAATCCAACGGTTAGATTTTCCGATATGTGTAAAACAAATTAAGGGAAAAACAGCGCCGGTGCCACGACGCGACCTGAAACGTCGTTTAATTAAACATGGCCATTTTTAAATAAATAAAAATGGCGAAAAATCGCTATAAAATATTATAAGCAACATAGGTTGCAAATAAACCAATTGGGCTTGAATTGTTTGATATTTGATGGTTGTATGTGTATGACATGAAAATAACACTAAATAACTGAAAGATGGATGTCGAATAATATAACCATATAAAGAATCGATTTAAATTCTAATGACGTGAATTATTTGAAAAGGCCGAGCTAACCCTCATTTCAAATAATTTATCGAGCGATTTGAATTGGAAAATGCAAGGACGATTCAAGACCGACGATCTTCGTATCGGTTGGATGGGCGCTACTGAGGTTCCTAACCGGAGTAGCTACCGGAAGGGGACGGAAGTAGTAGCCGTCTGAACGTATATGTTGATTGGACGGATTTGCGAGGAATTTGACGCCTCCGGCTTCGTTCAGACCCAGGACGGACTTGTAAATGGACTGTGTGTCTGACATTGGATTTTGTTCTATATTGATTGATCTCTGTTAAATATATATCTGTTTGGCGGCGGAGAATTTATTCTTTTGCTTAACGCCCTTCTCTGAGACGTACGAGCTCAGGGCTTATATATCGATAGAAATCAATCGTATGGAGTGGACTGCCTATGTGACATGCCAAGATGCTATGATCAAGGCTTCTGTTGCAAAGCAAAGTCTTGTGGATGATGATCAAAGCAAGATCTACGTGACCTAGCTTTGTGTATTTCGTAGATTCGCGAACCTCACACCCCGGTATGAGTTAAAAACGGGATACGGACTGCAGGGAGAGCACGACGTTTCTTTCTAGCTATGGTGGTGTCAGTGACTTACCAGCCCTGACATATATATCTACTTTTCACCTTTGTGGTTGTTGGAATGCGAGGCGCCTCGATTATAGGTCTGTAAGGACCGGGAAACGTGTGTTCAGGCATAATTAATCCTCTAACGTAAGTGAGGACCGGCCCTGAAGCATCTAGGGGTTACCCAGAGTGCGTAGTCCCGAGGCATTTGCTAGAGTGTCTCGAAGCGGAGAGGAGCTTGCCCCTTGCCTCGACTCATGACGGAAATCCAATTTCCAATACGAGATAACGGATTCGATTGTAACATATATGTGGCGACATAGTGGCATGGGACGCTCATGTCGCCTATGATTGATATTTATGATGCTATTCGTTTTGAAACATGTATGCACTAGTAATAATATCAAATGATTTTGCTTTATACGTATTAAGCATATTTGGCCCTTATAAGGTAAAACTCTATCCTCCGGCTTGCGTTGCATTGTGTGATGGGACCTGAGTCTTATAATGGCTTCATTCTTTCTAAAAGCATTGCGTTGTTTTAAAAGAATTTACTTTGTTTTAAATGCACTAGCAATCACTGGAGTAAACCCGTTCCGCGAAAGTGGCGTGGTCCTATGATTTGCTATTTACTGTTGTTTAACTATTAAATAGATTCCTCATACCAGTCCCCATGACTGACTCGTTGTTTGTTTCACTTTGCAAACGCGGGTGCCCTTATTTTCACACGGGCAGCCTAGTACACAGGTGACAGGTGGTTTTTGGTTCTGCACTGCTGCATAGAGTGCACTTTTGGCTCATGGCGAGGCTGACTTCATAGAGATGACTTTGATATTTTCCGCCATTACTGTATACATATTATGATTCCGCCACTGGCGATGTAGAATGATTTACTTTCCGTATTTCTCGCTATATGTATATGTATTCCGCCTTCGGCGATGTAGACTGATACCCTTATTATGTCTCACTGCATGTATGTATTCCGCCTCTGGCGATGATGACTGATCACTTTCCTTTTATTTACTAAGTATATCCCACGTTATGCTACTCTGATATTCCTACATGTTGTGATTCCGCTGTCATATCCATGTAAAATTGATTTATTTATTGTTTCTGCTATTATCTGTACTCTGCTTTGATGATTAATGTGTTATTTCCTAATGATTATCCTTAATACCGCCCCTCGGATTTTGGGATCGTCACAGCAATGAATTCTTCCTATTGCTCATGTAGATGTCTTCATCCAAATCATAATACAAGAAGGTTGTTTTCACATCAAGTTGCTTCAACTCCAAGTCATGGATAACAACTATAGCTAGTAAAACCCGGATCAAAGTATGGCGTGAAACAGGTGATTTTTTTGTCATACTCCTTTCTTTTCCTTTCATTTGTGCAAACCCCTTTTCCACTAACATAGCTTTATATCTCCCATCATCCCTCACCTTTTATACCCATTTGCACCTTATAGCACAATTTTTCTTTAGGAAGTGGAACCAACTTCCAAATTTGGTTCTTCATCTATGATTACATCTCTTACTCCAAGGCACAAGTCCACTTTGATATATCGCTCGAATTCATGACATCATCAAGGTTCATTGGCTCATCTTGGACTACATGAAGTGCATAGTCCAAATTATCACAAAAGCTAAGATAGTTCCAGTCACCATATATTTCAGGTGGTCTTAATGGACGTCGACCAACTCGAGTAGCAGTACTATTACCCAAACCACTTTCGGCTCCATCTTGAACCGAATCCCCTATAATAATATCATGTACACCACCAGCATTACAAGAGGAACCTGTTAGGGAATGCGAAAGGCGGATCTTAAGGCAAAACAAACACTAGAGGGTGTGAATAGTGTTTTCAAAGAATTTATGAAAATCTTAAACTTATATGATCTACTATATGAATCACACACAATAAAGATGATCACATACACATAATCAAACACAAACACAGAAACAGATAAATATTAAATGCAGAAAAAGGAAAGAACACACCGGATTTTATACTGGTTCAGATTACTCCTACGTCCAGTCCCACACAACGCTGGATTGCGTAGAGTTTTATTATTATCAATATCCAAATACAATCCCCTTGATTTCATGGCTACAAGGTTAACACCGCTCCAAACACCCTTGATTTCACGGCTACAAGCTAGAATACCACCATTCCCTTTCCTTGATTTCAGGGCTATAAGGAACACACCCTTTCGCAAACACTTCCCAAATGATTACAACATCCCCATAACTCTTCAATAGCAAGATAAAGAGTGAGAAAAGAAGAATTTTTATATAATTAGAGTAGAAATCGACAAAGTAGAAGTGTAGAGATTAATAAAATATGAAATATTAATGGTGGGATGAAGAGGGGTGAAGATGGAGAAGAAGATTGATTAAAAAATTCGAAATCAACCCCTATTTATAAAATTTGAAAGGTTGCAAAGTTTCTGGAACATTACAAATAGTGAAAAGATAGTTCCTTTGAAAATTGAATTTCTGACAGTTGTATGTCGATATACCTATATATGTATGTCGACATATACATAAATTTTTTATTTTTAAAACCTATTTTTCAAGTGTTTGATCATATATATATTATTCTGGAAATTCTTGAATTAAAACTTAATGATATAATGAGTATTCTAAAGTGTAAAATCATATGAAAGCATAAATATATATTATATAAACATATTTATAAAAATATAAGGTCCAAAACTATAGAATCATAAGATTATTAAACTATATATATAAACTTATATATATACTGAAAACTTTAAACTTGTTTGAAATCATAAGTAAGATAGAATAATTTGAAAATAGAATTTGAATTTTAAAAGCAGAATTTGAATTTTAAAAATCAGATTTTGGAAAATAGAATTTGAACCTGGAGTGCTATTCAGAGTCTTACATATAAACTAGACTCTATTACTATATTTTTCATGAACTCTTGATTACTTGATTACTCATGAGTCTTGAATCTCCTCCGAATTCTGAATCTCTTGAAATTCTAAAGTTGTATAGTCTTCAGTATTTAAGTCCTGTATACAAATCTTGCTGTTGACTTGCTTTTTAGTCAAAGCTGCCTCACGTGAAGTATCTTCTAAACAATACGCTCAAATATTGGGAACATCGTCAGAAGACAGGAAGCGATTTGGTTGAAGTCGCATCACAAACAAAGAGTAGCCCGAAAGTCCTAATAGATGACCTCTTTTGGGTCCGAAAACATCTTATGGAGCTTTGCTCTGTAACTCTTGTAGCCCTCTGAATTAGCTTGGAGTAGAGCTTTCGTTTGGCTAAAATGGACTTACGGTTTGGAAATTACACCCGTTTCCGTGAACACGTGCAAAACTGGAATATCTCGGAAAGTTGGATTTCAGCATGGATTGGACTTCAGATCGGATCGGATGGCTCGGTTCGGTTCGGTGGAGGAGGACCCGGACTAATGTCAAAGTGACTCTGGCATCCCCCGGTTCGGTTCGGAGCAAGGAGGATCCGGTCCGTTCGGAACACCAGCACAGAAGTGCGCAACATCTTCGAATTGGAGACATTAACTCGGTTCAGATCAGACCCGAACCGAACCGCCTTGACCTGCTTATGCACACGAAGTTTGACCTATTCATATGGCATAACCAACTCCTACTCGCATGGGATGAACGCCACCTCGCATTGCACAATCTGCAAAGGCTTTCTCCACCTTTTCCACTACATTTCGATATTAAAGGGATGCTCGACACGTGGCATCCGAACCGGAACTGTAACACCCCACTCCCGCTAGGGTCACTCACTAAGGGAATGCCATAGCATCGGTGGAGTATTTTAGTGAATATAGAACAGAAAAATTACAACAAGACAGATATAAACAGTACTTGAAATTTTAAAACATCTTCTCATAACAGCGGAAGTAAAACATGTCTGGTTACATCATAAAACCAAAATAAAAGTCAAGTACAATATCCATCAAAATAAAGAAGTACATAATCCCACTCTCACACAATAGCCAAAACAAAAGAAAAGATAACTGGATAACTGGAGCTTTACATCTATCCAAGCTCCTAAAGACTGGGACAGCAATCCGATCAAGCTCCACTACTGCTAGGATCCACCGTAGGACCTGAGGGTTGGGAAAAAGGTAAAAACAACGGGGTCAGACATAAGTCTGAGTGAGTCCTATAACTTTAACAATACAATCGTTAAAGTAACCAGAGAAGACATAACTTGATATACGGTAACATATAGGGATGAACGGCTATACTAAGCAGTTAACTAAACCAAGATAAAAGATAAAGACGCATCTACCCTTCCTAAGGTAAATTACTAAACTGCACCACACCAGTCGTTCCTAACTTAAAGGTTGATCCCACCCAAGGACTTTTAAAATTAACCTAATAGTACTTGCGTACCCCTAGGTGACCAAGTAGGCGCCACGGGGCCCTACAATCCACCAGATGTACACACTACTCCCCATTCGATCGGCTCCCTAACGTAGATACCCGTGCTGGCCCCACCGTGGGGTGTACCATTCCCCAACGTGGCAACCTGATAAAACTAACAGTGCACGGCTTATATCTACACGATGCAACAACGGCTTACCTACCAGCCCGGGCCCACTCACGCATATGAAGCCCGTTGGACTTGCGTTGCCACCGCTAACCCGTTTGCCTCTTACAGTCAAGCCCAGTATGCGTGTCCCGTCCTCGACATGGGTCGAGCCCACAAAGATACGTATGGGTTACTGGTTGAAATGGGCCTCCACAAGCTACCCACCTAAGCTTGTCCCTTTTTCTAGTATATCCCACTTAACCCTTTAATCATGTTTTAATTACATGTTCTATTTTGGTTAAGTATTCTAATCGTATTTTCTATTGCCACCCAAGGCAACCACTAGATTTTCTCATGCCACCCGAGGCACCCACTTAACCCCTCATGTCCCTCTACATGCTAATGTGGTTAAGTGTTTCTTAATTAATTAATTAAGAACGTAACCTTTGTAAAGACCTCTCACATTAGACTGTCTTTTATGACCGCTGGTTAAGCCGGTTGGGTCCGGGCAGCCTTATGTCATAACAGAGTCTAACCTCGTGTCTTTACATTAATTACGTATTTAGTTTGTGCCTAAGACCTCTCACATTGGGCTAACATTTGTAGCAACTGGTTAAGCCGGTTGGGTCCGGGCAGTTTTACGCTACAACTGAGTCCAACCTCGTGTCTTAGTCAATTAATTACACCTAATTAATCACCCTCATAATTTTATATTAATTATCCCTAATTAATCAAGTTTTCTTAACATGGGTAGACCTAACTTAATAGGTAAATTCCCATGGGGTAGACCTAACTCAATAGGTAAATTCCCAACACATAGTATGGGTACACCTAACCAAATAGGCAAATTCCCATACTATGTTTATTTATTTTGTGTTATGCATAATTATATTAATTTCACACAATCTTATTAACTTATGCATTTAATTACCCCATCGTTCCCACGTAATTTCGTTCATGATATAACACATATAAAAGGTGTCAACTTGCATATGAATGAACATGTTTCAAAGGTGCCATCTTGCATATTAACAAACACATAACTTGCATATGAACTTGCATAACATGTCACATAACTTGCATATAATATGTCACATAACTTACATATTCATTTTGCATAACAAACTTGCATATTAGCTTATAGACTTGCATAATGTGTCATCATGAACTTGCATATTAATAAACATGTAACTTGCATATTTACATACATGTAACTCGCATATTAACAAACATGTAACTTGCATATAAAGAAACATGTAACTTGCATATTTACATACATGTAACTTGCATATTAACAAACATGTAACTTGCATATTAACAAACATGTAACTTGCATATTTACATACATGTAACTTGCATATTAACAAACATGTAACTTGCATATTAACAAACATGTAACTTGCATAGCATATTACCATGAACTTGCATAACATGCATATGATTACATAGCCCACAACTTGCATATTTAGCATCATGCAAACATAACATACATCATATTAAACTTGCATAAGCTTACATACTCAACATGCATAAACATAAGATTAATGCTAACATCATATCATATGATTCAAAGCTCATTAACCCACATACAAAACCATAAATCTCATCACATCTCATCTAATTAGTTTACCAAAAGATCATCAAAGTGATAGAAACTCACAACTAGCAACTTTGAACACCAAATGAAGAAGATTAAGATGCTAAGAAGGGATTAGAAGTTGATTAGAGAGTGATTAGCATGCAACCCTCTTCATAAAATTAGTGGAGGCCATGAGAGCTAGCATTTTGCCATAGTTTAGTCACTAGGTTTAATTATGAATGAATTAGGGTAGGTTAGGGTCTTATTTATAGATTAGGCAAGTGTTTTAGGCCATAGGATTAACCCTAGATTCAATCCAAGCCATCAAAGCATGTCTTGGGGAAGAAGTCAAGTGTAGGAACCATCTAGGGCCTTTAGATTAAAGATGGACCATGAGAACCATTCAAATGCAAAATCTGCACTTGAGCGAATCGGCCCACGGGTTGACAGCCAAACACCCTGGATTAACCCCTAGTCGACCCAGCGGGCTCGGGTCGACTTCAAAAATCGGCCGGTTCGGTTATTCCCCTCTCCCAATTCGCTGTTTTGAGCATTTTTGCATATTTATTTATTAAATTTTCAATTATATATATATATATATATCAATATATATATATATATATATATATATATCTACACAACCCATTTCACTTAATTAAGTATACTTTAATTTGGGAATTTTCGTGAAACTTCGCGAGGCCATATCTTGGTCATACGGACTCCGATTTTCGAAAACTCGGACTCTATTTCGCGTATTTTTCCGAGACGAACACAATGGCATAGCCCGTTTCCCTTGATTCCCATTTTAGAATTAAATTCTGCCTCGATTTATGTTATTACAGGTTATTGAAAATACGGGTTGTTACATTCTCCCCTCCTTAAAGGATTTCGTCCCCGAAATCTTCAAGTTAGGAAGAACGTATCCTACCATCCAATCATCCATCTACTCAAAGCATCATCCACGAGCAATCATTGTCCTTACAAGATTCTAAATGCTGGATGGATATATGCAAAAGTGTGTGTATATGTACTTACCTAATGCGAAAATCAGGCGGTTACTGATACAGTAAACCTCCTTAATGCAAACCATGATAGTGCCATGCATCCAATATGTATGCGAAACCCTATTGACACATACAAATTTCTACATGCGTGCACAACCATACACAAAAATGCATCATCCATATGATAACACAGCCATGATACATCCATCAATCTAACTACCACATCCATTTATGCAATATGCAACATGAAGTGACTGAGCCGATCTAGTGCCTAATGTGTGTGTATATGCATCCACGAGCAACCACTAGCAAACAATTGCATCCATATGCATCCATCAACCATAACATGTTTCAAACACATGTCTCAACCATAGGTTTTACCCTATCTAAAGGTCATAGGTATTAGCGAGAGGATATACTAAAGATAAGATAAGTACTAGACAAGCAATAAAGGAGAAGTTAAAAGACATACTCTCAAAAAGAAATGGATACAAAGAACGCATCTTTGCTTCCGTCTCCCAAGTAGCATTGCTTTCGTCATCTCCCCATTGCACTTTAACTAGCTGAACTTCTCTGTTCCTCAACTTCCTAGTTTCTGACCCAAGGATGCGAGTAGGAGCTCGTCGAATCGTCGCATCACGCTCTACCTCTACATCTCTAAGCAAGCTCGGCTCTACCACCTCCGCGGTCTCATGTAAGCACTTCCTCAAATGTGATACATGGAATACATCATGAACACCACTAAGTCTGTCGGGCAACTCCACCCTATATGCCATCCGTCCAATCCTTTCCTTAATAGGAAACGGCCCAACAAATCTCGGTGCTAACTTCCCTACGGACCCAAAGCGAACAACATTTCTCAATGGAGATACTTTGACAAAAACCATGTCCCCAACCTCAAACTCAAGATCCGTCCTTCTACGATCCGCATAAGACTTCTGTCTATCTTGCGCTGCCTTCATCCTTCTACGAATTAAATCAATCTTCTCTGAAGTTTCTCTAACCATATCTGGCCCAAGCAAGATCTTATCCGTAGATTCCCACCAACATGTAGGAGATCGACAAGGCCTTCCATAAAGAGCTTCGAAAGGAGCCATACCAATACTGGACTGAAAGCTGTTATTATATGCGAACTCCACCAAAGGAAGATGTTCTTCCCATGTACCTCCAAAATCCAAGATACAAAGCCTCAAAAGATCTTCTAAGATACGGTTCACCCTCTCGGTCTGACCGTCCGTCTGAGGATGATATGCGGTGCTCAAACACAACTGAGTCCCTACCGCCTCTTGCAAACTTCTCCAAAACTCACTAGTGAAAATAGGATCTCGATCACTCACAATGCTGGATGGTACGCCATGCAATCTAACAATCTCTCTAACATAGACTGAAGCAAGCCATGGAGCGGTCCTCTTACTCTTTACGGGTATAAAATGGGCACTCTTTGTAAGTCTGTCTACCACAACCCAAATTCCCGTATTGCCCTTCCTCGATCTCGGTAACCCGTCGATGAAATCCATCGAGACACTATCCCACTTCCACTGTGGAACTTCCAATGGGTGTAGCAACCCACCGGGTTCCCTTTGCTCCACTTTAACTTGTTGGCACACTAAGCATCTAGCCACATACTCGGCCACATCTTTCTTCATACCGGCCCAAAAGAAAACTCTCTTCATGTCTTGGTACATTTTGTCTCCACCGGGATGAATAGTCATTCTTGAACGATGTGCATCATCCAAAATAGCCTTCTTCAAACCCTCATCTTGCGGTACACAAAGTCTACCGTCTCTATGCAACCATCCCTTATCATCTATGGTGTATCTACCCAAATGGCTGGACGACTCCCCTCTTATAAGCTTCTCTACCAACACAACCAACTGTGGGTCGTCTCGCTGAGCCTCGCCAATCCGTCTCAAAAGAGTAGGTCTAACCTCCAAGGATGCCAACAAACCAGGTACAAAATCAACAGAAGGTCTGAAGTCAAACAAAGAAAGAAACTCCAAGCTTCGTCGTTCCACGAACAATGGACTCAAAGATAGCCTTTTTCTACTCAAGGCGTCTGCCACCACGTTACCCTTGCCAGGGGTATACGCTATCTCAAAATCATAGGATGCTAAGAACTCCATCCACCTTTGCTGTCTTAAATTTAAATCCTTCTGAGAGAATAAGTACTTCAATGATTTATGGTCAGTGAACAACTCGAATCTCTCACCAAGAAGATAATGGCGCCAAATCTTAAGCGCAAAAACAATAGCGGCCAGCTCTAGATCATGGGTAGGGTAATTTTTCTCATGTGCCCTCAATTGTCTCCCTCCATAGGCTATTACCCTTCCCTCCTGCATCAAGACTGCGCCTAATCCTGTCCCACAAGCATCGGTATAAACAACAAACGGCTTACTCCCATCTGGGAGCACTAAAACTGGAGCGGTGGTCAAAGCTCTCTTTAATCGTCGGAAAGCATCATCACAATCTACGTCCCATAAGAAAACCAGATTCTTCTTCGTCAAGCGGGTTAATGGGGCTGATATCTTCGCGAAGTCTTTGATGAACTTCCTATAATATCCTGCCAACCCCAAGAAACTTCTTACTTCGGTAGCATTTCTAGGAACTTTCCAATCCTGGATATATACTATCTTTGCGGGATCCACAGCTATCCCTTCCTTAGAGACCACATGCCCTAAGAATCGCACTTCTCTTCTCCAAAAATGGCATTTAGAGAATTTAGCTTTAAGACTATGCGCTCGAAGAGTCTCCAACACTTCCTTGAGATGTAAGGCATGCTCTTCTTCATTCTTGGAGAAGACCAAGATGTCATCCACAAAAACTACTACAAACTTATTCAGATACTCTCTGAACACTCTACTCATGAGATCAACAAAGTATGCGGGGGCGTTTGTCAACCCAAATGGCATCACTAGCCACTCATAAAAACCATCCGGAGTCCGGAAAGCAGTCTTCTCTATACTGTCCTCCGCCACTCTTAACTGATGAAACCCTGTAGCTAAGTCCATCTGCGAAAATACTGACGCGCCAACCAACTGATCAAAGAGATCATCTATCCTCGGTAATGGGTGTCTATTCTTCTTCGTGAGCTTATTAAGTTCCCTATAATCCACACAAAGTCTGAGGGACCCATCCGCCTTCGTGGCAAACACTACTGGAGCTCCCCACTCCGATATACTTCGCCTTATGAACCCCTTCTCAAGCAACTCCCCTACTTGCTTATGAAGTTCTCTTCTCTCACGAGGAGCCATGTGGCGTACTGGCAAAGACACTGGTTTGGCATTATCCACCAAATAAATTCGGAAATCTATCTCCCGCTTCGGAGGCAAACCCTTTACTTCTTCAAACACATCCGGATATTCCCGGACTACTCTGACAGAACACAAACTTTCGACCGAAGCATCGAGCGATTCAAGATAACTTAGCAAAACAGATTCCATGGGATTGCAAGAGATCTCGAGAGTGTTACCCAAGCGGGTCATGAGCCTGACAACTCTCCTTTCGCAATCAAGAACGGCACCATTACTGGATAACCAGTCCATGCCCAAGATCAACCCATAGCCCGTGAAGCCCAATACAAAAGCATCACATCTAAACTCAACGCTAAGTATAGAAATCTTCAAACCCAAACATATCATAGACAGATATATGGAGCCCCCAATTGGGTTTGAGACAACCAAGGGATCATCAACTAGACTGGTGTCTAAGTGCAGTGACTCAACTAACGATGATGAGATAAAAGAATGCGATGCGCCAGAGTCAAACAAAGTACGAACTGGATGATCAAACAGAAAAACCAGACTTTCAACGGAAATAGTTCTACCTCTCTGCTGAATCGGTGGAACTGAGAGAACCTGAACTTGCCCCCCTGACTGAGGTGGTGCTATAAGAGCTTGCACCTGGCCTCCTGAGGTAGACCCCGTCTTCTGCCCCTTCTTTGGGCAGTTTTTCACAAGATGCCCTGCTTCACCACAATGAAAGCAACCGGTCTTCTTCTTTTTGCGACAATCCTTACTGAGGTGTCCTGGTGTTCCACAATTGAAGCACTTCTTCTTCGTCTTCTTTTTGTCACCATTGCCTTTTCCGCCCTTGCCTTGTTGTTGCTGTTGCGGTTTCTTCTGATCCCCCTTTTTCTCTGGTGCCTTAGAATTCTTATCATCCTCATGCATAAGTGCCATGTAGACAAGCTTCTCAAAAGTGGCCCCCATAGGAATGTGAGTCATAGCTATTCCTTGCAATGGTTCGTTCAAGCCTCTAACGAACCTCAAAGCCTTCTTCTCCGGTGTATTCACCAACTCTATGCCAAACCTTGCTAATTGATTGAATTTGTTGACATATTCTTTCACCGTGAGATTCCCTTGCTTCAAATTCAAGAACTTCTCCATAAACAGATTCTCTTCCGCCCTTGAGAGAAACTTAGCCCCAAACCTTTGCTTAAAATCTGCCCAAGAGTCAACAGGGCGTTCTCCATTAGTGACCTCCCACCAGAATGAGGCCTCTCCCTTCATTAACCAAGCCGCCAACTTGACTTTCTTTCCCTCTTCCACTTCAAAGGTATCTAGCAACTCTTCCACTTCCTTAAGCCAATCTCTAGCCTCTACGAAAGTCTCTGAACCAAGAAAAGGTTTTCCTCCTATAGCCTTGAACTCCTTGCAAACCTTAGCAAAATTATCCACTCTAGGCTGAGGAGGAGGAGCGGTTGTCTCTGGTGTAGTAGCATTGGCCGGACCCGCAGCCGCGGCCCTAGCCTCTTGCAACCTCCTATACCATAGTGGTATAACTAAACCCTCCGGGATGTTAAGATCTTCAGCCATGCTGAAACGAAAGAGGAAAGATTCAAAAAGGAGATTCCGAAAGATAAAGATATGGCTATTGGGGATTATGCTTTTCTTTTTCAAAAACTTTTTCTCTTAGAAGACATGCTTTTAAAAATACTTTCCTCGAAAATACTCTTAGAAAATAGTTTTTCTAAAAAAAAATTATCTGTTCTGGTAACCTTAAGCTCTGATACCACGTGTAACACCCCACTCCCGCTAGGGTCACTCACTAAGGGAATGCCATAGCATCGGTGGAGTATTTTAGTGAATATAGAACAGAAAAATTACAACAAGACAGATATAAACAGTACTTGAAATTTTAAAACATCTTCTCATAACAGCGGAAGTAAAACATGTCTGGTTACATCATAAAACCAAAATAAAAGTCAAGTACAATATCCATCAAAATAAAGAAGTACATAATCCCACTCTCACACAATAGCCAAAACAAAAGAAAAGATAACTGGATAACTGGAGCTTTACATCTATCCAAGCTCCTAAAGACTGGGACAGCAATCCGATCAAGCTCCACTACTGCTAGGATCCACCGTAGGACCTGAGGGTTGGGAAAAAGGTAAAAACAACGGGGTCAGACATAAGTCTGAGTGAGTCCTATAACTTTAACAATACAATCGTTAAAGTAACCAGAGAAGACATAACTTGATATACGGTAACATATAGGGATGAACGGCTATACTAAGCAGTTAACTAAACCAAGATAAAAGATAAAGACGCATCTACCCTTCCTAAGGTAAATTACTAAACTGCACCACACCAGTCGTTCCTAACTTAAAGGTTGATCCCACCCAAGGACTTTTAAAATTAACCTAATAGTACTTGCGTACCCCTAGGTGACCAAGTAGGCGCCACGGGGCCCTACAATCCACCAGATGTACACACTACTCCCCATTCGATCGGCTCCCTAACGTAGATACCCGTGCTGGCCCCACCGTGGGGTGTACCATTCCCCAACGTGGCAACCTGATAAAACTAACAGTGCACGGCTTATATCTACACGATGCAACAACGGCTTACCTACCAGCCCGGGCCCACTCACGCATATGAAGCCCGTTGGACTTGCGTTGCCACCGCTAACCCGTTTGCCTCTTACAGTCAAGCCCAGTATGCGTGTCCCGTCCTCGACATGGGTCGAGCCCACAAAGATACGTATGGGTTACTGGTTGAAATGGGCCTCCACAAGCTACCCACCTAAGCTTGTCCCTTTTTCTAGTATATCCCACTTAACCCTTTAATCATGTTTTAATTACATGTTCTATTTTGGTTAAGTATTCTAATCGTATTTTCTATTGCCACCCAAGGCAACCACTAGATTTTCTCATGCCACCCGAGGCACCCACTTAACCCCTCATGTCCCTCTACATGCTAATGTGGTTAAGTGTTTCTTAATTAATTAATTAAGAACGTAACCTTTGTAAAGACCTCTCACATTAGACTGTCTTTTATGACCGCTGGTTAAGCCGGTTGGGTCCGGGCAGCCTTATGTCATAACAGAGTCTAACCTCGTGTCTTTACATTAATTACGTATTTAGTTTGTGCCTAAGACCTCTCACATTGGGCTAACATTTGTAGCAACTGGTTAAGCCGGTTGGGTCCGGGCAGTTTTACGCTACAACTGAGTCCAACCTCGTGTCTTAGTCAATTAATTACACCTAATTAATCACCCTCATAATTTTATATTAATTATCCCTAATTAATCAAGTTTTCTTAACATGGGTAGACCTAACTTAATAGGTAAATTCCCATGGGGTAGACCTAACTCAATAGGTAAATTCCCAACACATAGTATGGGTACACCTAACCAAATAGGCAAATTCCCATACTATGTTTATTTATTTTGTGTTATGCATAATTATATTAATTTCACACAATCTTATTAACTTATGCATTTAATTACCCCATCGTTCCCACGTAATTTCGTTCATGATATAACACATATAAAAGGTGTCAACTTGCATATGAATGAACATGTTTCAAAGGTGCCATCTTGCATATTAACAAACACATAACTTGCATATGAACTTGCATAACATGTCACATAACTTGCATATAATATGTCACATAACTTACATATTCATTTTGCATAACAAACTTGCATATTAGCTTATAGACTTGCATAATGTGTCATCATGAACTTGCATATTAATAAACATGTAACTTGCATATTTACATACATGTAACTCGCATATTAACAAACATGTAACTTGCATATAAAGAAACATGTAACTTGCATATTTACATACATGTAACTTGCATATTAACAAACATGTAACTTGCATATTAACAAACATGTAACTTGCATATTTACATACATGTAACTTGCATATTAACAAACATGTAACTTGCATATTAACAAACATGTAACTTGCATAGCATATTACCATGAACTTGCATAACATGCATATGATTACATAGCCCACAACTTGCATATTTAGCATCATGCAAACATAACATACATCATATTAAACTTGCATAAGCTTACATACTCAACATGCATAAACATAAGATTAATGCTAACATCATATCATATGATTCAAAGCTCATTAACCCACATACAAAACCATAAATCTCATCACATCTCATCTAATTAGTTTACCAAAAGATCATCAAAGTGATAGAAACTCACAACTAGCAACTTTGAACACCAAATGAAGAAGATTAAGATGCTAAGAAGGGATTAGAAGTTGATTAGAGAGTGATTAGCATGCAACCCTCTTCATAAAATTAGTGGAGGCCATGAGAGCTAGCATTTTGCCATAGTTTAGTCACTAGGTTTAATTATGAATGAATTAGGGTAGGTTAGGGTCTTATTTATAGATTAGGCAAGTGTTTTAGGCCATAGGATTAACCCTAGATTCAATCCAAGCCATCAAAGCATGTCTTGGGGAAGAAGTCAAGTGTAGGAACCATCTAGGGCCTTTAGATTAAAGATGGACCATGAGAACCATTCAAATGCAAAATCTGCACTTGAGCGAATCGGCCCACGGGTTGACAGCCAAACACCCTGGATTAACCCCTAGTCGACCCAGCGGGCTCGGGTCGACTTCAAAAATCGGCCGGTTCGGTTATTCCCCTCTCCCAATTCGCTGTTTTGAGCATTTTTGCATATTTATTTATTAAATTTTCAATTATATATATATATATATATCAATATATATATATATATATATCTACACAACCCATTTCACTTAATTAAGTATACTTTAATTTGGGAATTTTCGTGAAACTTCGCGAGGCCATATCTTGGTCATACGGACTCCGATTTTCGAAAACTCGGACTCTATTTCGCGTATTTTTCCGAGACGAACACAATGGCATAGCCCGTTTCCCTTGATTCCCATTTTAGAATTAAATTCTGCCTCGATTTATGTTATTACAGGTTATTGAAAATACGGGTTGTTACAGGAACCCACCTACAGTTATAAATACACTATCAAAAGGATTTTCAAAGGATCTTTTGGCTCTAACTGGAGAGGGCTTCCACCATTGTTCTATGCAAGGATATTGCACAACATAGAAGCCAAATTCCACAATATAACACGAGGATTTCGTGTATAATCTTCGAATTTCTTACCTCTTTACAATGTAAACACGAGGATTTCGTGTATAAATCGAGAGAATTGTACATGTAATTTCTTAGGATTTAAGAAGAGATAAAGTGGACGTAGGCTTGGTTTGAGCCGAACCACTATAAAAACCTCGTGTGTCTCCATTTATTTACTTTTTCCGCATTCTATTATCTGTGATTGTGAGGAGTTCACACTACATTTGGGTGTTAGTGCCATTTTTTGGTCTAACACTTGCATATATATATATATATATATATATATTCTAGATAAAGTTGTTAGTATATATTTTATAATCAATTAATAATGATAATTGAAATAAGGTTGTTGTAATCAAAACTCCATTCTCCAACAAAACCATGTGGACTATGTGATGTTTCATCAATCGCTTCCACCTTAGAGCTTCTTCTTCAACTCTACTACTACTTGGGCAGAATTTTGGAATAACTTTCTTCTCCTTTGATTCCCCATGAATCAACTCTGAAACATCTGATGAGCTTTCATTCTCCTTGAATAAAGTCGATTCATCAAAAGTGACATGATGAGAATTCACAACTTTCTTCGTTTCTAGATTCCAAATCCGATAACTTTTTATGTTGTCCATGTAACCAAGTAAGTTCCCTTGAAAGCTCTAGCCTCAAGCTTATTGTTTCCTAAATCATGCACATAAACCAGACAACCAAACACACGAAGATATCTCAAGTCAGCACTCTTCCCCTTCCGTACATCTTTTGGAATTTTGTTATCAATAGCCAAGCACAGAATTTGATTCATAATATCCACCGTTGTTGAAAAAACTTCAGCCCAAAATTCCATAGACAAATATAATGCCAATCTCAAGCATCGAGCTTTCTCAAGTAGTGTTCAATTCATTCTCTTTGCTACTCCATTAGATTATGGATATTCCAGTGTTGTAATACCTCCAATACCATGATGCTTACAATACTCCAAAAAATTATGGAAACATACTCTCCGCCACTGCCGGTTCCTAAAAATTTCAAAGACTTGTCACGCTCATTTTCAATAAGAGCTCTCCGTACTTTGAATTTAGGAATGCCTCTGACTTAGCCTTCATTGCATACACCTATAACTTTTGAGAAAAATCATCAGTTAAAGAAATATAATAACGTGCTTCACCTAAAGAAGCAACCGGTGTCGATCCCTAAACATTCGAATAAACATACTCAAGAACCTCTCTCGAATCATGTTTTACTTCACCGAATAATACCTATGTTTTCTTCCACATGACACATTCCTCACAAAATTCTAAAATTTTGAAACTCTCACCCTTGGCCATATCTCTCTTCCGAAGAATATCCAAACTCCTCTTTGAGACATGACCCAATCTCAAATGCCACAACATTGTGGCATCCAAGCCACGAGAACTATCAACTCACATAGAAGTTTCACCTTTTAAGGTCGCATCTTGAAGCGAATAAACATAATGAGTTCTACCACCTTTCATAACAACAAGCAACCCTTTTGAAACCCTCAAACAATTCTTCTTAATAGTGATCTTGCATCTTAGAAAATCCAATTGTCCTAAAGATATAGACGACTTCCTTATTCCTAGAACATAGCGTACATTAGTGAGCATGCGAACCACTCCATAAACATCCTTATTTGCATGGAGCCAATGCTCGTTTACCTACAAATAACACTACTTCCCATAAGAAATTGTATTTCCCTCTTTGTCTTCATAAGAGGAAAAACAATTTACATTTAATGTCATATGACAAGACGCACTCGAATCGAGTACCCATTTACTTCAAAATACCTGATGCTATCGTTGTCAATACATTATCGTCCACCACACCAACACCACTCTCCACCTGTAATGGATGGGATTTTCGACCCTGAAAATCAACATAAATTCACTGTAAATTTTTCGAGCATCGAAAATACCAAGACATTAGTAGAAGAATTTAGAGGGTGAGAAAGAAAAGATAGAACTAATAGAATAGAAGAAGAAGAAGAAGATCACAACTGAACAACATCAGAGTAAATACGAAACTCACAGTGGAATGAATAAATGATATTATCACATAACTTTAAAATACAAAATCTGAATTTGTACTTACATATCATATTAGAGTATAACTCATATACATCACAGCGGAAATAATCTCTACATAACTAATGGTGAAGCCTTCTGATTTCAGCTCCTCCAAGTGAATCTGTAAAATCCTGAAACACTTGACTGCCCGTAGAAATTTGGGCACCCAAGAGTTTAGGGAAAACAAACAAAATAAACTCTGGGTCAGTCATGGGACTGGTGTGAGTAAATCCCAACCATACTGTTTAACTTTGAAATTTTTTTTCAAACAAGAAGATATAGTAAGACCAGCCTACACATAAACATGGACGGTTTTTACCTTACTATAACCTAACATATTTTTATATCAAACTTCAGTTATATTATGATAATGTCTACTCAATTAAATAATCAAGTAGCAGAACGCTTGCATCTCACGTTCCACATATATATAGTATAAAATCATAAACCGCAGGGCACTTATTGGAGAATGGATTTCAACAGACAAGGTATGGGAGCACCTTCTGATCAGTGTACTCTAGAGGGGATACACTCAGGGTTCAACAAGAACGTCTTGCAACCCGGCCACACATGACCGCTCACTCATTTAGCTTGAGTGTCGCGAATATATTGCCACCACGGTTGTAGGCCATCCAACCGTCATCCGAAGATACAGAATTGAAAAGAAGTATAAATATGAATTTTCTCTAGATCGGTGACAATACACCCTGCTTGGGGATGACCCAACTAGCCATGCTGCCTAGCCCAACTTCTGTCACTTCCTGGTTGTGAGGCTAGAGGCTACGTCTATCTTCAGAACATCTGATCACCATTCACTCTGAATGTCACATCGTCAAATCCGTAATCACACATTGATTACACAAATGCACACTGGGTGTAGAATAAAGAGAAATTATATTCTCCCCACCAACTTGGTATATTCGTAAAATCAACGGCGTGACCGTTGGAAATACTCTATCAGACACTCGTCCATACAAGTTGTCCTGGGACTAGAAAAACAGAAAGCACCATTCTGGAACTGGACGACCCTTGCATTTAACTCCGTCTTCTATTATCTTTAGCATATCTAATTCGCAACGCTTATGCCTATACGGAGTGGTTTTCATATAATATATTCAACCGGTCTCTCCGTATTGACAACGATGGTCAAAACACTTCGATAGTCGGTTCTTTTACTATCGAAGTAAAAACAAACATTCACTCAAATGTATAACTAAACATCATACAATCACGGGCACTTTTTATTTAACATTCGTTTTTATTAGTCGCATCCCAATATCTTACTAGATATTTCTCAAATCCCGTTTTAGCCATTTTTACACTTCTTGGAAAACATTTCCAGTTATTATAAACTCTTATTCTTGCATATTCCGGAAAACATACGTTATTAACGTTCGGACTATTTCCATTGATTCCACATTATCTATTTCTATATTTGGATAATCTACCCTATTTATATTGGGAAATATTTCCAATTTCATTTTAACCTTTTAATTGGCCCCACGTTCGTTTTTAAACATTTATTCACTTTGAAATGTGAATAACTTCCCTTATTATGGAGATCTGAACACCTTTATTATATAACTCTTTATTCACGAGATAATTTCCCTTATCTTGTTTACCGAAATCTCTTTCATAATTTTTCACTCCTATTCCACTTTATAAACACTATCTCTAAGTCAACTTCTTATTTGATCGATATCAAGTTTATAACTAAATACTGATTCCTATCCTATCAACATTTATTTGTTTAAACTAAATGTTAATTATCCTATCAGATTATAATTCCTAAAAATTATTTACTTTAATACATTCGACATCGTCGAATTCTAGTTCCAAATCCTAATGGTTTAATTCTAATCACATTTCGAACATCGAAATGCTGTCATCATTTTCCAACACGATTCTCCAATTCTTTTTTTCTAAATCTTTCTTATATTTCTTTGAACAAACGTCGTTACTTATTTCTTTTACAATAAGTGGGTTTCAAATCAAAACTATAGCATTTCCTAGGAAGTGCTGTCATAGATAAAAATCATGCTTAAGTTCGGTTAACAGCGTTAATTTATCGCTACAGTTCAAAACTTGTCATACGCTGTAATATTAATCTTGACATAAACAGTCACACTTAAGCTTAATCAACAGCGTTTGTTTTATCGCTATAATTCTAAGACTTGTAATACGCTGCCATATTCCCTTTATACTAATCTTGATATAACAGTCGCGCTTGAACCTAGTCAACAACATTTATTTTATCGCTATAGTTTCAGACTTGCAATACGCTGCCATATTCCTTTTATACTAATCTTGACATCTATTTCCGTCACAAAAATCTTTACGTCTCTTTCTGTTACAAAAATTGTAACACCCCACTCCCGCTATGGTCACTCACTAAGGGAATGCCATAGCATCGGTGGAGTATTTTAGTGAATATAGAACAGAAAAATTACAACAAGACAGATATAAACAGTACTTGAAATTTTAAAACATCTTCTCATAACAGCGGAAGTAAAACATGTCTGGTTACATCATAAAACCAAAATAAAAGTCAAGTACAATATCCATCAAAATAAAGAAGTACATAATCCCACTCTCACACAATAGCCAAACAAAAGAAAAGATAACTGGATAACTGGAGCTTTACATCTATCCAAGCTCCTAAAGACTGGAACAGCAATCCGATCAAGCTCCGCTACTGCTAGGATCCACCGTAGGACCTGAGGGTTGGGAAAAGGATAAAAACAACGGGGTCAGACATAAGTCTGAGTGAGTCCTATAACTTTAACAATACAATCGTTAAAGTAACCAGAGAAGACATAACTTGATATACGGTAACATATAGGGATGAACGGCTATACTAAGCAGTTAACTAAACTAAGATAAAAGATAAAGACGCATCTACCCTTCCTAAGGTAGATTACTAAACTGCACCACACCAGTCGTTCCTAACTTAAAGGTTGATCCCACCCAAGGACTTTTAAAATTAACCTAATAGTACTTGCGTACCCCTAGGTGACCAAGTAGGCGCCACGGGGTCCTACTATCCACCAGGTGTACACACTACTCCCCATTCGATCGGCTCCCTAACGTAGATACCCGTGCTGGCCCCACCTTGGGGTGTACCATTCCCCAACGTGGCAACCCGATACAATTAACGGTGCACGGCTTATATCTACACGATGCAACAACGGCTTATCTACCAACCCGGGCCCACTCACGCATATGAAGCCCGTTGGACTTGCGTTGCCACCGCTAACCCGTTTTGGCCTCTTATAATCAAGCCCAATATGCGTGTCCCGTCACTCGACATGGGTCGAGCCCACAAAGATACGTTGGGATATTGGTTGAAACGGGCCCCCACAAGCTACCCACTTAAGCTTGTCCAATATCTAGTGTATCCCACTTAACCCTTTAATCATGTTTAATTACATGTTTCTCTTGGTTAAGTATTCTAATCGTATTTTCTATTGCCACCCAAGGCAACCCACCAGATTCCACATGCCACCCAAGGCACCCACTTAACCCCTCATGTCCCACTACATGCTATTATGGCTAAGTGTTTCTTAATTAATTAAGACCGTGATCTCCCGTAAAGACCTCCCACATTAGACTGGCTGTTATGACCGCCTGGTTAAGCCGGTAGGATCCGGGCAGTCTTACGTCATAACAGAGTCTAACCTCGTGTCTTTACCTTAATCACGTATTTAATTTATGGCCAAGACCTCTCACATTGGGCTGACATTTGTAGCAACTGGTTAAGCCGGTCGGGTCCGGGCAGTTTTACACTACAAATGAGTCCAACCTCGTGTCTTAGTCGATTAATTACACCTAATTAATCACCCCCATATTAATTATCCCTAATTAATGTCATGCTTTTCATAACATGGGTAGACCTAACTCAATAGGTAAATTCCCATGGGGTAGACCTAACTCAATAGGTAAATTCCCAACACATAGTATGGGTACACCTAACTTAATAGGCAAATTCCCATACTATGTTCCTTTATTTTATGTTATGCATAATTATATTAATTTCACACAATCTTATTAACTTATGCATTTAATTATCCCATCGTTCCCACGTAATTTCGTTCTCATGTCATAACACATATAAAAAGGTGTCAACCTGCATATGCATGAACATGTTTCAAAGGTGCCATTTTGCATATTAACAAACACATAACTTGCATATGAACTTGCATAATATGTCACATAACTTGCATATAATCTTATATAACATGTCACATAACTTGCATATAATATGTCACATAACTTGCATATAACATGTCACATAACTTGCATATAATATGTCACATAACTTGCATATAATATGTCACATAACTTGCATATAACATGTCACATAACTTGCATATAATATGTCACATAACTTGCATATAATATGTCACATAACTTACATATTCACTTGCATAATATACTTGCATATTAACCCATAGACTTGCATAATGTGTCATCATGAACTTGCATATTAACAAACATGTAACTTGCATATTAACAAGCATGTAACTTGCATATTAACAAACATGTAACTTGCATATTAACAAACATGTAACTTGCATATTAACAAACATGTAACTTGCATAGCATATCTTGCATATTAACATACATGTAACTTGCATAGCATATCACCATGAACTTGCATAACATGCATATGATTACATAGCCCACAACTTGCATATTTAGCATCATGCAAACATAACATACATCATATTAAACTTGCATAATCTTACATACTCATTATGCATAAACATACATACTCAACATGCATAAACATAAGATTAAGGCTAACATCATATCATATGATTCAAAGCTCATTAACCCACATACAAAACCATAAATCTCATCACATCTCATCTAATTAGTTTACCAAAAGATCATCAAAGTGATAGAAACTCACAACTAGCAATTTTGCACACCAAATGAAGAAGATTAAGATGCTAAGAAGAGATTAGAGGTTGATTAGAGAGTGATTAGCATGCAACCCTCTTCATAGATTTGTGGAGGCCATGATCAAGTTGCATTTTGCCATAGTTTAATTACTAGGTTTAATTATGAATGAATTAGGGTAGGGTTGGGGTCTTATTTATAGGATTAGAAAGTGTTTTAGGCCCTTAGATTAACCCTAGATTAGATTAGGACCCTTAGATTTAGGAACCCTCTAGAACATAGCCCTAGACTCAGCCAAGAACCAACCTGGTGCACCCAGACCAGCAGGGCCGACACCCTGTGTCGACAACCCTGTCGACAGGGCTGTCGACACCCCTGTCGACACCCCTGTCGACATGGCTGTCGACATGGGGCTAGGCGGGAATTTTTCCCCCCTTTCCTCTTTTGGCTCCAAACTTGTTTTTCAAATCTGCTTTTTAAATTTAAACTTCCTAAAACTTCTTTGGGCCATAACCGGGCCATACGGACTCCGATTCTCGAAAACTCGGACTCTATTTCGCGTATTTTTCCGAGACGAACGCAATGACGCAGCCCGTTTCCCCTAGTTCTCACATCTGAGATTAATTATACTTTAATTTCTTAACCATTAGTATTAATTGAAATTCGGGGTGTTACATTCTCCCCTACTTAAAGGATTTCGCCCTCGAAATCTCTAAGTTAAGAAGAACGTATCCTACCAAACAACCATCTACTAAACCATCAACCACAAGCAACCATTGTCCTTAGAAACTTCTAATGATGTATGTACATATGCAGAAAGTGTGTGTATATGTCCGTATGCTAATGCAAAATCAGGCGGTCTACTGATTCAGTCGACCTCCTTAATGCAAACCATGATAGTGCCATGCATCCAATATGTATGCGAAACCCTATTGACACATACAAATTTCTACATGCGTGCACAACCATACACAAAAATGCATCATCCATATGATAACACAGCCATGATACATCCACCAATTCTATCTACCACATCCATTTATGCAATATGCAACATGAAGTGTCTGAGCCGATCTAGTGCCTAATGTGTGTGTATATGCATCCAGGAGCAACCACTAGCAATCAATTGCATCCACATGCATCCATCAACCATAACATGTTTCAAACACATGTTTCAACCATAGGTTTTACCCTATCTAAAGGTCATAGGTACTAGCGAGAGGATATACTAAAGATAAGATAAGTACTAGACAAGCGATAAAGGAGAAGTTAAAAGACATACTCTCAAAAAGAAATGGATACAAAGAACGCATCTTCGCTTCCGTCTCCCAAGTAGCATTGCTTTCGTCGTCTCCCCATTGCACTTTAACTAGCTGAACTTCTCTGTTCCTCAACTTCCTAGTCTCTGACCCAAGGATGCGAGTAGGAGCTCGTCGAATCGTCGCATCACGCTCTACCTCTACATCTCTAAGCAAGCTCGGCTCTACTACCTCTGCGGTCTCATGTAAGCACTTCCTCAGATGTGATACATGGAATACATCGTGAACACCACTAAGCCTGTCGGGCAACTCTACCCTATATGCCATCCGCCCAATCCTTTCCTTAATAGGAAACGGCCCAACAAACCTTGGTGCTAACTTCCCAACGGACCCAAAGCGAACAACATTTCTCAATGGAGATACTTTGACAAAAACCATATCCCCAACCTCAAACTCAAGATCCGTCCTCCTCCGATCCGCATAAGATTTCTGTCTATCTTGCGCCGCCTTCATCCTTCTACGAATTAAATCAATCTTCTCTGAAGTCTCTCTAACCATATCTGGCCCAAGCAAGATCTTATCCGTAGATTCCCACCAACATGTAGGAGATCGACAAGGCCTTCCATAAAGAGCTTCAAAAGGAGCCATACCAATACTGGACTGAAAGCTGTTATTATATGCGAACTCCACCAAAGGAAGATGTTCTTCCCATGTACCTCCAAAATCCAAGATACAAAGCCTCAAGAGATCTTCTAAGATACGGTTCACCCTCTCGGTCTGACCGTCTGTCTGAGGATGATATGCGGTGCTTAAACACAACTGAGTCCCTACCGCCTCTTACAAACTTCTCCAAAACTCACTAGTGAAGATAGGATCTCGATCACTCACAATGCTGGATGGTACGCCATGCAATCTAACAATCTCTCTAACATAGACTGAAGCAAGCCATGGAGCGGTCCTCTTACTCTTCACGGGTATAAAATGGGCACTCTTGGTAAGTCTGTCCACCACAACCCAAATTCCCGTATTGCCCTTCCTCGATCTCGGTAACCCATCGATGAAATCCATCGAGACACTATCCCACTTCCATTGCGGGACTTCCAATGGGTGTAGCAACCCACCGGGTTTCCTTTGCTCCGCTTTAACTTGTTGGCATACTAAGCATCTAGCCACGTATTCGGCCACATCTTTCTTCATACCGGCCCAGAAGAAAACTCTCTTCATGTCTTGGTACATTTTGTCTCCACCGGGATGAATAGTCATTCTTGAACGATGTGCATCATCCAAAATAGCCTTCTTCAAACCCTCATCTTGCGGTACACAAAGTCTACCGTCTCTATGCAACCATCCCCTATCATCTATGGTGTATCTACCCAAATGACTGGACGACTCCCCCCTTATAAGCTTCTCTACCAACTCAACCAACTGTGGGTCGTCTCGCTGAGCCTCGCCAATCCGTCCCAAAAGGGTAGGTCTAACTTCCAAGGATGCCAACAAACCAGGTACAAAATCAACAGAAGGTCTGAAGTCGAACAAAGAAAGAAACTCCAAGCTTCGCCGTTCCACGAACAATGGACTCAAAGATAGCCTTTTTCTACTCAAGGCGTCTGCCACCACGTTACCCTTGCCAGGGGTATACGCTATCTCAAAATCATAGGATGCTAAGAACTCCATCCACCTTTGCTGTCTTAAATTTAAATCCTTCTGAGAGAATAAGTACTTCAATGATTTATGGTCAGTGAACAACTCGAATCTCTCACCAAGAAGATAATGGCGCCAAGACTTAAGTGCGAAAACAATCGCGGCCAACTCTAGATCATGGGTAGGGTAATTCTTCTCATGCACTCTCAATTGTCTCCCTCCATAGGCTATTACCCTTCCCTCCTGCATCAAGACTGCGCCTAATCCTGTCCCACAAGCATCGGTATAAACAACAAACGGCTTACTCCCATCAGGGAGCGCTAAAACTGGAGCGGTGGTCAAAGCTCTCTTTAATCGTCGGAAAGCATCATCACAATCTACGTCCCATGAGAAAACCAGATTCTTCTTCGTCAAGCGGGTTAATGGGGCTGATATCTTCGCGAAGTCTTTGATGAACTTCCTGTAATATCCTGCCAACCCCAAGAAACTTCTTACTTCGGTAGCATTTCTAGGAACTTTCCAATCCTGGATAGATACTATCTTTGCGGGATCCACAGCTATCCCTTCCTTAGAGACCACATGCCCTAAGAATCGCACTTCTCTTCTCCAAAAATGACATTTAGAGAATTTAGCTTTAAGACTATGTGCTCGAAGAGTCTCCAACACTTCTCTGAGATGTAAGGCATGCTCTTCTTCACTCTTGGAAAAGACCAAGATGTCATCCACAAAAACTACTACAAACTTATTCAGATACTCCCTGAACACTCTACTCATGAGATCAACAAAGTATGCAGGGGCGTTTGTCAACCCAAATGGCATCACTAGCCACTCATAAAAACCATCCGGAGTCCGGAAAGCAGTCTTTTCTATACTGTCTTCCGCCACTCTCAACTGATGAAACCCTGTAGCTAAATCCATCTGTGAAAACACTGAGGCGCCAACTAACTGATCAAAGAGATCATCTATCCTTGGTAATGGGTGTCTATTCTTCTTCGTGAGCTTATTAAGTTCTCTATAATCCACACAAAGTCTGAGGGACCCATCCGCCTTCGTGGCAAACACTACTGGAGCTCCCCACTCCGATATACTCCGCCTTATGAACCCCTTCTCAAGCAACTCCCCTACTTGCTTATGAAGTTCTCTTCTCTCACGAGGAGCCATGTGGCGCACTGGCAAAGACACTGGTTTGGCATTATCCACCAAATAAATTCGGAAATCTATCTCCCGCTTCGGAGGTAAACCCTTCACTTCTTCAAACACATCCGGATATTCCCGGACCACTCTGACAGAACGCAAACTCTCGACCGAAGCATCGAGCGATTCAAGATAACTTAGCATAACAGATTCCATGGGATTACAAGAGATCTCGAGAGTATTACCCAAGCGGGTCATAAGCCTGACAACTCTCCTTTCACAATCAAGAACGGCACCATTACTGGATAACCAGTCCATGCCCAAAATCAACCCATAGCCCGTGAAGCCCAATACAAAAGCATCACATCTAAACTCAACGCTAAGTATAGAAATTTTCAAACCCAAACATATCATAGACAGATATATGGAGCCCCCAATTGGGTTTGAAACAACCAAGGGATCATCAACTAGACTGGTGTCTAAGTGCAGTGACTCAACTAACGATGATGAGATAAAAGAATGCGATGCGCCAGAGTCAAACAAAGTACGTACTGGATGATCAAACAGAAAAACCAGACTTTCAACGGAAATAGTTCTACCTCTCTGCTGAATCGGTGGAACTGAGAGAGCCTGAACTTGCCCCCCTGACTGAGGTGGTGCTATAAGAGCTTGCACCTGACCTCCTGAGGTGGACCCCGTCTTCTGCCCCTTCTTTGGGCAGTTTTTCACAAGATGCCCTGCTTCACCACAATGAAAGCAACCGGTCTTCTTCTTTTTGCGACAATCCTTACTGAGGTGGCCTGGTGTTCCACAATTGAAGCACTTCTTCTTTGTCTTCTTCTTGTCACCATTGCCTTTTCCACCCTTGCCTTGTTGTTGTTGTTGCGGTTTCTTCTGATCCCCCTTTTTCTCTGGTGCCTTAGAATTCTTATCATCCTCATGCATAAGTGCCATGTAGACAAGCTTCTCAAAGGTGGCCCCCATAGGGATGTGAGTCATAGCTATTCCTTGCAATGGTTCGTTCAAGCCTCTAACGAACCTCAAAGCCTTCTTCTCCGGTGTATTCACCAACTCTATGCCAAATCTTGCTAATTGATTGAATTTGTTGACATATTCTTTCACCGTGAGATTCCCTTGCTTCAAATTCAAGAACTTCTCCATAAACAGATTCTCTTCCGCCCTTGAGAGAAACTTAGCCCCAAACCTTTGCTTAAAATCTGCCCAAGAGTCAACAGGGCGTTCTCCGTTAGTGACCTCCCACCAGAATGAGGCCTCTCCCTTCATTAACCAAGCCGCCAACTTGACTTTCTTTCCCTCTTCCACTTCGAAGATATCTAGCAACTCTTCCACTTCCTTAAGCCAATCTCTAGCCTCTACGAAAGTCTCTGAACCTAGAAAAGGTTTTCCTCCTATAGCCTTGAACTCCTTGCAAACCTTAGCAAAATTATCCACTCTAGGCTGAGGAGGAGGAGCGGTTGTCTCTGGTGTAGTAGCATTAGCTGGACCCGCAGCCGCGGCCCTAGCCTCTTGCAACCTCCTATACCATAGTGGTATAACTAAACCCTCCGGGATGTTAAGATCTTCAGCCATGCTGAAACGAAAGAGGAAAGATTCAAAAAGGAGATTCCGAAAGATAAAGATATGGCTATTGGGGATTATGCTTGTCTTTTTCAAAAACTTTTTCTCTTAGAAGACATGCTTTTGAAAATACTTTCTTCGAAAATACTCTTAGAAAATAGTTTTTCTCAAAAAATTTATCTGTTCTGGTAACCTTAAGCTCTGATACCACGTGTAACACCCCACTCCCGCTATGGTCACTCACTAAGGGAATGCCATAGCATCGGTGGAGTATTTTAGTGAATATAGAACAGAAAAATTACAACAAGACAGATATAAACAGTACTTGAAATTTTAAAACATCTTCTCATAACAGCGGAAGTAAAACATGTCTGGTTACATCATAAAACCAAAATAAAAGTCAAGTACAATATCCATCAAAATAAAGAAGTACATAATCCCACTCTCACACAATAGCCAAACAAAAGAAAAGATAACTGGATAACTGGAGCTTTACATCTATCCAAGCTCCTAAAGACTGGAACAGCAATCCGATCAAGCTCCGCTACTGCTAGGATCCACCGTAGGACCTGAGGGTTGGGAAAAGGATAAAAACAACGGGGTCAGACATAAGTCTGAGTGAGTCCTATAACTTTAACAATACAATCGTTAAAGTAACCAGAGAAGACATAACTTGATATACGGTAACATATAGGGATGAACGGCTATACTAAGCAGTTAACTAAACTAAGATAAAAGATAAAGACGCATCTACCCTTCCTAAGGTAGATTACTAAACTGCACCACACCAGTCGTTCCTAACTTAAAGGTTGATCCCACCCAAGGACTTTTAAAATTAACCTAATAGTACTTGCGTACCCCTAGGTGACCAAGTAGGCGCCACGGGGTCCTACTATCCACCAGGTGTACACACTACTCCCCATTCGATCGGCTCCCTAACGTAGATACCCGTGCTGGCCCCACCTTGGGGTGTACCATTCCCCAACGTGGCAACCCGATACAATTAACGGTGCACGGCTTATATCTACACGATGCAACAACGGCTTATCTACCAACCCGGGCCCACTCACGCATATGAAGCCCGTTGGACTTGCGTTGCCACCGCTAACCCGTTTTGGCCTCTTATAATCAAGCCCAATATGCGTGTCCCGTCACTCGACATGGGTCGAGCCCACAAAGATACGTTGGGATATTGGTTGAAACGGGCCCCCACAAGCTACCCACTTAAGCTTGTCCAATATCTAGTGTATCCCACTTAACCCTTTAATCATGTTTAATTACATGTTTCTCTTGGTTAAGTATTCTAATCGTATTTTCTATTGCCACCCAAGGCAACCCACCAGATTCCACATGCCACCCAAGGCACCCACTTAACCCCTCATGTCCCACTACATGCTATTATGGCTAAGTGTTTCTTAATTAATTAAGACCGTGATCTCCCGTAAAGACCTCCCACATTAGACTGGCTGTTATGACCGCCTGGTTAAGCCGGTAGGATCCGGGCAGTCTTACGTCATAACAGAGTCTAACCTCGTGTCTTTACCTTAATCACGTATTTAATTTATGGCCAAGACCTCTCACATTGGGCTGACATTTGTAGCAACTGGTTAAGCCGGTCGGGTCCGGGCAGTTTTACACTACAAATGAGTCCAACCTCGTGTCTTAGTCGATTAATTACACCTAATTAATCACCCCCATATTAATTATCCCTAATTAATGTCATGCTTTTCATAACATGGGTAGACCTAACTCAATAGGTAAATTCCCATGGGGTAGACCTAACTCAATAGGTAAATTCCCAACACATAGTATGGGTACACCTAACTTAATAGGCAAATTCCCATACTATGTTCCTTTATTTTATGTTATGCATAATTATATTAATTTCACACAATCTTATTAACTTATGCATTTAATTATCCCATCGTTCCCACGTAATTTCGTTCTCATGTCATAACACATATAAAAAGGTGTCAACCTGCATATGCATGAACATGTTTCAAAGGTGCCATTTTGCATATTAACAAACACATAACTTGCATATGAACTTGCATAATATGTCACATAACTTGCATATAATCTTATATAACATGTCACATAACTTGCATATAATATGTCACATAACTTGCATATAACATGTCACATAACTTGCATATAATATGTCACATAACTTGCATATAATATGTCACATAACTTGCATATAACATGTCACATAACTTGCATATAATATGTCACATAACTTGCATATAATATGTCACATAACTTACATATTCACTTGCATAATATACTTGCATATTAACCCATAGACTTGCATAATGTGTCATCATGAACTTGCATATTAACAAACATGTAACTTGCATATTAACAAGCATGTAACTTGCATATTAACAAACATGTAACTTGCATATTAACAAACATGTAACTTGCATATTAACAAACATGTAACTTGCATAGCATATCTTGCATATTAACATACATGTAACTTGCATAGCATATCACCATGAACTTGCATAACATGCATATGATTACATAGCCCACAACTTGCATATTTAGCATCATGCAAACATAACATACATCATATTAAACTTGCATAATCTTACATACTCATTATGCATAAACATACATACTCAACATGCATAAACATAAGATTAAGGCTAACATCATATCATATGATTCAAAGCTCATTAACCCACATACAAAACCATAAATCTCATCACATCTCATCTAATTAGTTTACCAAAAGATCATCAAAGTGATAGAAACTCACAACTAGCAATTTTGCACACCAAATGAAGAAGATTAAGATGCTAAGAAGAGATTAGAGGTTGATTAGAGAGTGATTAGCATGCAACCCTCTTCATAGATTTGTGGAGGCCATGATCAAGTTGCATTTTGCCATAGTTTAATTACTAGGTTTAATTATGAATGAATTAGGGTAGGGTTGGGGTCTTATTTATAGGATTAGAAAGTGTTTTAGGCCCTTAGATTAACCCTAGATTAGATTAGGACCCTTAGATTTAGGAACCCTCTAGAACATAGCCCTAGACTCAGCCAAGAACCAACCTGGTGCACCCAGACCAGCAGGGCCGACACCCTGTGTCGACAACCCTGTCGACAGGGCTGTCGACACCCCTGTCGACACCCCTGTCGACATGGCTGTCGACATGGGGCTAGGCGGGAATTTTTCCCCCCTTTCCTCTTTTGGCTCCAAACTTGTTTTTCAAATCTGCTTTTTAAATTTAAACTTCCTAAAACTTCTTTGGGCCATAACCGGGCCATACGGACTCCGATTCTCGAAAACTCGGACTCTATTTCGCGTATTTTTCCGAGACGAACGCAATGACGCAGCCCGTTTCCCCTAGTTCTCACATCTGAGATTAATTATACTTTAATTTCTTAACCATTAGTATTAATTGAAATTCGGGGTGTTACAAAAATGTTGACATCTCTTTCCGTTACAAACTGATATTGTTCCTTGGTAATAGTGAAGCCGTTCAAGTTGGGGTATTCTATTTACCTCTCAGACCTTGATCGACAAACGTTCTTACCTTAGAACAGATATAAGTCTGTACTCTAATCCCTTATTACTTTATGTACATCAAATCATATTTCCTTGTTTTATTTTGGCAGATGGTTTTATAACACCATATTCATACTTTTGAAATCTTCGTTGTTTATGATTATTTATTTTAAACATTTACTCTTTGCTTTAACTTCGTTCCACAGTTCTATTTATAACTTCTTTAAATGTCAACAATCGTTTTATTTACTTTATAAAACGAACTCTAAAATACTGGTTTATAATAGAACTTCTATTATAAATTTAAAACTTTACTTTAATTATAAAAATATATTTTTTATAAATAACTTCGTTGATTTGCCTGACGGCCAATCAACTCCTTAACAAAACGATGGGTTTACGGTCGATTGTTACTACCTTCTTAATCGATATCGTTTATTTATTTATCAAAGCAAATGTTGAATTTCCATTCAATGTCAATTATTCACACGGGGTTTTAAATGTAATTCGGGTTCGAACAGTGCATACAAAACAAACAGTCCATATAAATATCGAGGAATCCGGTCGGATTCCTCCAACCGGTTTCCGCATCCACATATGTTAGTCCACCCAATTAACACTAACTCTATACTAGGGAATATTCTAATCGATGGAATCAGTGTCCAACCGATGACGATACATAATATTCGACCAAATGAATTGTAGTCTAACTAATCGACCATCACACAGCATTCAAACAACATTAAAATATAATTATTTTAAAAATGGATCAGAGATAGTGATTTTACTCACCTTGCGCGTTAACCATTAAATAACGATTTGCGTCGGTACATCGGATCAGATCATTCGTGATTTTTCAGCCTGCATGTACCCGCCGGTCCACTATGATCAGTCGGTGCCCTATCTCTTAAATTTACAAACGCAAGCCCCAGTGGAAGCCATAACACCATTTTTGCCAACGTCTTCATTTGTTTTATTCCTTGGGCTTTATTTGCACACCGTCGGTCCATATACAAATATCTGCATACGATTTTCAACAGTATTCAAAATACCACATTCCTTCCTCTGTTCAAAGTAAACTCCGTCCGCTGCTTTAATTATTAATCACCATTTCCACCACGTACACATGTCAGTGCGCCCTCTCCCCTTCTGCCTTATTTTTCATCCCATCACCGTGAATAAGAACATGCCAACTTCCACACATTTTTCTTTCTTTAGATCTATTTCCCATTTCCAGGAAACAACACTTCACGTTTAAGTCCCCTACATGCACGTTTCGGAATTAAACCCATTTCGTTTTCTTCACATTCAGTTGGGCCTCACGTCAAATTTAAATAGCCCAATTCCCTGATACCCGCTCCGCCCACACACCTCATGAACTCCACGCACTTCACACCGCTTCATACATTCATCATTTTCCATGAATACAAACCCCGAAAACTGCTCCTCACTTCACCATGCAAAGCTTCCCAAACCGTTCTACTACCTTGAATGCTCCAACTGTCCTACAGTCCTCAACTTCATGTTGTCACGTATGAACTGCTTCACTCACACATAACACTGCTTTTCACGGTCCCCTCCTCTTCACAGTATTTTCCTTTTTCCTTCCCAAACACTTCACATTACTCTCTTTTTCACGTGACCTTTTTACAAATCTCCTACCCCAACGCTCTCTCTTTCGTGCCACTCCTTCATGCGTTATCACCCTCTTTACAGTCATCCCATACGCTCCTTCACGCATACCTCACCGACATCTCAAGTACCACAACACGCAGACGCCACCCATATCCAATGCTTATTCCCTTTCTCCACGTCATTTACTTCAACAACTTTCACATATTTTAAACCCGTGTATACTCCAATTCCGAAACCTTGAAGACCTCGTCCTCTCTCCTTCTCGGCTGCTGTTAGCAGCGAATCATTTCGAGACAATACTTCAGCAGCTCGCCATGATCGCCTTATTATTTTCCTAAGTGATCTGCACCCATGCCTAAATTTTCCTTTTAAAACATACCCATCCACGAGCCTTCCTCGTATTGGTTTAATTTTGTTTAATTTGTTTGATGCCAACGAAAATGAAGATTGCCTTCATATATATATATATATATATATATATATATATATATATATATATATATATATATATAGCTGTTTCCTTCGCAGGTAAGGAATAGGGTACGTAGATATTAGAATAGACTTGCAATATCCTTATATATATATAGCGCATGGCCTATGTACAGAATAGATAGATCGAGATATTTTTCCTTCAGTATGCATGTGCTGAGATTAGATTTTCACTGTTTAGGAATGTACAAAACAAGGATATAAAAAGAATTTATACAACAGCTAATATTTTTGTTGACTAAATGAACGTGGTAGCCACTCCGGTGTATATTTAGATATAGTGTAGAATATTTAGCACTTAAGAAAAGTTAACTTATACCCTGTCCAGAAAATACCTCCCTCCCCTTTTCTTGCGTTGGTACACTATACGACAGTTATCCTATGTTTAAAACTTATACATGAAGTATTAGGGACAACTAGGTCTACGGTCATAGGCCTTGCTGTGATTAAGACCACTCGTGCGTGTTTTCCTTAGGCGTGAAGTCTTAGGTTAAGGACTGCAGTAGGTTTTGACGAAGAGGTCTCTAATAACATGGGTTTGTACGGAAAGCATGGCATGAAAATATTAAAAAGGAACACACCCGTATGATCATTGTCTACTTTGACGAGAGGGACAATTCTTTATCAGTATGTATTTTATTATAATGTTTATGAACAATTCTGTAAAATGGACATTAGTTGTTAACTGAAGTAAGTATACCCTGACTGTCACAGATTCATGGGTTATAACCGAGCCGCTACGAACAAAAATAAAAATACAGTCGTGTCCAGCGAGGTGCCATGATCCCAAAAATATAATAATGTCGTAGATTAACTCATATTGTGAAACCCCGAAATACTGATACAGGGTGCAAAATACTTCAAATAAAAAGTTGCGTATTTAATTAATTAAAAATTACAGAAAAATTCTAAAAATTAAATTATCGCTGCGCCTCAAAAGAACCTTGCCCCGATTTGCAACTGATATCAAGTTATATTCAAATGACCATTACGGTCGATATACGATTTCATAGCGACTTTTTGAATATTTGATTTGGACATATCTTGCAATCTACACAACGAAATCTTAATTTTTCACTTCTGTTAGAAAGATACAGTTCAACAGATTCCAACGTTTCTTGTTTCGTAGAAATCCGACTAATAACGTGTCATGTACACTCAGTTGAAGTTCAGAACGTTAAATTACGAACTGCAGTGTCGTTGTGAGCTCGATTTATGATTAATATATTTTGTATACGTTCAACTTCGTTTTAATTAATATATAAATCCACTTATATTACAAATCCAATATTTAAACTGATTTAAATATTCAAATATAAATCGGCAAAAATGCGGGACGTTACAGTCCTTCCCCCTTAAAAAAATTTCGTCCTCGAAATTGCTAAGATAGGGAAAATGCTACAATCTCTGTTATAAACAGGTAAAAATCTTTTTAGTTTACTTCCCAATTTCAGTTTCAACTGAACTGATTAATTTCAATTTAAAATATTAATTCCTTCTTATTTCGAATATTTTCGAAAATTTTGAAAATTTCCTAACAGCTTAAATTTTCAGAGAATCTTGCCAGCATCTCCTCTGCACGGCTCACTCGGTACTACAACAACTTGCCTCTCTGGGATTTTTTCCAATTCAACAGAAAATCAAACAGCCAAACGGCTTGCCCAAACCGACTCATAGAAATCTCGTACTCGTATATAAACGTGTACCTTCTCTGTTGGGCATTCAACTCCATCTCTACCATCTGCTTTCCAACCAACATATATCTAAACATTTCCAACCAATCTCCAATCGATTTATTTTCCAATCCAATCACTCGTTTTTACTCAGCCAAATTTTTATCTCAACTCTAATTCCATTAACTGATTTATTTCTTAAATCAGTGCTCCTCATCTCCATATTCAAAATTCGATCCTTATTCTCTAAGAATCGATTCAATTTAATAACTTGAATCTCCCATATTTTTCTTTTACAATTTCCATTCTGGATTGTTCCAAACTCAGTCCAATTTGGTTATCTCAGTTTAAGTTCCACTTTTACCATTTTAACTCCATAAGTTAAATTTTTTTATTTCAGAATTCAAATTTCCTGGGATTTATTTCAAATCGGTTCGAAATCATATATATAATAGCAATCCAAAACATTTGAATTTTTGAATAACTTGTTTCAAAAAAAAATCTTTGGTAGTAATCCGCCACTTAGAACCTCAAAAATGAATACCGATAATGGTCGACTTCATCATCGGAATTTATTTCCCAGCGATCAGAGTGAGTTCAATACTATATTACTTTTCAAAACTTATTTTCAAACATTTTCATTTTGAAATCACTACAAAATGTACTTCACAACGTTTAGAAAACATTTCTAAATTCACCCAGGATCTTAAAATTTCCATATATTTAATCCAGAATTCATTTCCAACATCTTCTCAATTTCTAGAGTTTTATTTCAATTCTAGTTTTAAATCCAGATTCAGTTCATCTGATTTTGCATATCATACTTATATAATATTTCGATTGGTTATTTATATAACCATCTCAATTATAGATCTTATTTGATCATAATAACGATCAATACTATAATGATCTCAAGATATATACTCCTTTTTATATCAAAATATATTTTTGGGTAAAATTTATTTTATTTATCCTTTTTTTAAAAAACATAATGTGTCAAATTACTCTGTTCAAGAGTTTAGAAACACCTATCGACGCAGTTTGCATTACTGTTTCGACCAAAATTCATAAACCACTCGACTGACCAGTCAACACAATATAAAACAGTTTTTATATTAATTACAAATACGTTCACTCCTATATGTACACCCAAACTCAATCTAGAGTATTACTAACTCCATCTCTATTGAGCCACAGAGCCAAGGTAATCACTTAACCTTCATCTCTGATACCAACTGTAATGGATGGGATTTTCGACCCTGAAAATCAACATAAATTCACTGTCAATTTTTCGAGCATCGAAAATACCAGGACATTAGTAGAAGAATTTAGAGGGTGAGAAAGAAAATATAGAACTAATAGAATAGAAGAAGAAGAAGATCACAACTGAACAACATCAGAGTAAATACGAAACTCACAGCGAAATGAATAAATGGTATTATCACATAACTTTAAAATACAAAATCAGAATTTGTACTTATATATCATATCAGAGTATAACTCATATACATCACAGCGGAAATAATCTCTACATAACTAATGGTGAAGCCTTCTGATTTGAGCTCCTCCAAGTGAATCTGTAAAATCCTGAAACACTTGACTGCCCGTACAAATTTGGACACCCAAGAGTTTAGGGAAAACAAACAAAATAAACTCTGGGTCAGTCATGGGACTGGTGTGAGTAAATTCCAACCATACTGTTTAACTTTGAAAATTCTTTTCAAACAAGAAGATATAGTAAGACCAGCCCACACATAAACATGGACGGTTTTTACCTTACTATAACCCAACATATTTTTATATCAAACTTCAGTGATATTATGATAATGTCTACTCAATTAAATAATCAAGTAGCAGAACACTTGCATCTCACGTTCCACATATATATAGTATAAAATCATAAACCGCAGGGTGCTTATTGGAGAATGGATTTCAACAGACAAGGTATGGGAGCACCTTCTGATCAGTGTACTCTAGAGGGGATACACTCAAGGTTCAACAAGAACGTCTTGCAACCCCTCCACACATGACCACTCACTCATTTAGCTTGAGTGTCGCGAATATATTGCCACCACGGTTGTAGGCCATCCAACCGTCATCCGAAGATACAGAATTGAAAAGAAGTATAAGTATGAATTTTCTCTAGATCGGTGACAATACACCCTGCTTGGGGATGACCCAACTAGCCATGCTGCCTAGCCCAACTTCTGTCACTTCCTGGTTGTGAGGATAGAGGCTACGTCTATCTTCAGAACATCTGATCACCATTCACTCTGAATGTCACATCGTCAAATCCGTAATCAAACATTGATTACACAAATGCACACTGGGTGTAGAATAAAGAGAAGTTATATTCTCCCCACCAACTTGGTATATTCGTAAAATCAACGGCGTGACCGTTGGAAATACTCTGTCAGACACTCGTCCATACAAGTTGTCCTGGGACTGGACAAACAGAAAACACCATTCTGGAACTGGAAGACCCTTGCATTTAACTCCGTCTTCAATTATCTTTAGCATATCTAATTCGCAACGCTTATGCCTATACGGAGTGGTTTTCATATAATATATTCAACCGGTCTCTCCGTATTGACAACGATGGTCAAAACACTTCGATAGTCGGTTTTTTTACTATCGAAGTAAAAACAAACATTCACTCAAATGTATAACTAAACATCATACAATCACGGGCACTTTTTATTTAACATTCGTTTTTATTAGTCGCATCCCAATATCTTACTAGATATTTCTCAAATCCCGTTTTAGCCATTTTTACACTTCTTGGAAAACATTTCCAGTTATTATAAACTCTTATTCTTGCATATTCCGGAAAACATACGTTATTAACGTTCGGACTATTTCCATTGATTCCACATTATCTATTTCTATATTTGGATAATCTACCCTATTTATATTGGGAAATATTTCCAATTTCATTTTAACCTTTTAATTGGCCCCACATTCGTTTTTAAACATTTATTCACTTTGAAATGTGAATAACTTCCCTTATTATGGAGATCTGAACACCTTTATTATATAACTCTTTATTCACGAGATAATTTCCCTTATCTTGTTTACCGAAATCTCTTTCATACTTTTTCACTCCTATTCCACTTTATAAACACTGTCTCTAAGTCAACTTCTTATTTGATCGATATCAAGTTTATAACTAAATACTGATTCCTATCCTATCAACATTTATTTGTTTAAACTAAATGTTAATTATCCTATCAGATTATAATTCCTAAAATGATTTACTTTAATACATTCGACATCGTCGAATTCTAGTTCCAAATCCTAATGGTTTAATTCTAATCACATTTCGAACATCGAAATGTTGTCATCATTTCCAACACGATTCTCCAATTCTTTTTTCTAACTCTTTCTTATATTTCTTTGAACAAACGTCGTTACTTATTTCTTTTACAATAAGTGGGTTTCAAATCAAAACTATAGCATTTCCTAGGAAGTGCTGTCATAGATAAAAATCATGCTTAAGTTCGGTTAACAGCGTTAATTTATCGCTACAGTTCAAAACTTGTCATACGCTGTAATATTAATCTTGACATAAACAGTCACACTTAAGCTTAATCAACAGCGTTTGTTTTATCGCTATAATTCTAAGACTTGTAATACGCTGCCATATTCCCTTTATACTAATCTTGATATAACAGTCGCGCTTGAACCTAGTCAACAGCATTTATTTTATCGCTATAGTTTCAGACTTGCAATACGCTGCCATATTCCTTTTATACTAATCTTGACATCTATTTCCGTTACAAAAATCTTTACGTCTCTTTCCATTACAAAAATGTTGACATCTCTTTCCGTTACAAACTGATATTGTTCCTTGGTAATAGTGAAGCCGTTCAAGTTGGGGTATTCTATTTACCTCTCAGACCTTGATCGACAAACGTTCTTACCTTAGAACAGATATAAGTCTGTACTCTAATCCCTTATTACTTTATATACATCAAATCATATTTCCTTGTTTTATTTTGGCAGATGGTATTATAACACCATGTTCATACTTTTGAAATCTTTGTTGTTTATGATTATTTATTTTAAACATTTACTCTTTGCTTTAACTTCGTTCCACAGTTCTATTTATAACTTCTTTAATTGTCAACAATCGTTTTATTTACTTTATAAAACGAACTCTAAAATACTGGTTTATAATAGAACTTCTATTATAAATTTAAAACTTTACTTTAATTATAAAAAAATATTTTTTATAAGTAACTTCATTGATTTGCCTGACGGCCAATCAACTCCTTAACAAAACGATGGGTTTACGGTCGATTGTTACTACCTTCTTAATCGATATCGTTTATTTATTTATCAAAGCAAATAATGAATTTCCATTCAATGTCAATTATTCACACGGGGTTTTAAATGTAATTCGGGTTCGAACAGTGCATACAAAACAAACAGTCCATATAAATATCGAGGAATCCGGTCGGATTTCTCCAACCGGTTTCCGCATCCACAGATGTTAGTCCACCCAATTAACACTAACTCTATACTAGGGAATATTCTAATCGATGGAATCAGTGTCCAACCGATGACGATATATAATATTCGACCAAATGAATTGTAGTCTAACTAATCGACCATCACACAGCATTCAAACAACATTAAAATATAATTATTTTAAAAATGGATCAGAGTTAGTGATTTTACTCACCTTGCGCGTTAACCGTTAAATAACGATTTGCGTCGGTACATCGGATCAGATCGTTCGTGATTTTTCAGCCCGCATGTACCCGCCGGTCCACTATGATCAGTCGGTGCCCTATCTCTTAAATTTACAAACGCAAGCCTCAGTGGAAGCCATAACACCATTTTTGCCAACGTCTTCATTCGTTTTATTCCTTGGGCTTTATTTGCACACCGTCGGTCCATATACAAATATCTGCATACGATTTTCAACAGTATTCAAAATACCACATTCCTTCCTCTGTTCAAAGTAAACTCCGTCCGCTGCTTTAATTATTAATCACCATTTCCACCACGTACACATGTCAGTGCGCCCTCTCCCCTTCTGCCTTATTTTTCATCCCATCACCGTGAATAAGAACATGCCAACTTCCACACATTTTTCTTTCTTTAGATCTATTTCCCATTTCCAAGAAACAACACTTCACGTTTAAGTCCCCTACATGCACGTTTCGGAATTAAACCCATTTCGTTTTCTTCACATTCAGTTGGGCCTCACGTCAAATTTAAACAGCCAAATTCCCTGATACCCGCTCCGCCCACACACCTCATGAACTCCACGCGCTTCACACCGCTTCATACATTCATCATTTTCCATGAATACAAACCCCGAAAACTGCTCCTCACTTCACCATGCAAAGCTTCCCAAACCGTTCTACTACCTTGAATGCTCCAACTGTCCTACAGTCCTCAACTTCATGCTGTCACGTATGAACTGCTTCACTCACACATAACACTGCTTTTCACGGTCCCCTCCTCTTCACAGTATTTTCCTTTTTCCTTCCCAAACACTTCACATTACTCTCTTTTTCATGTGACCTTTTTACAAATCTCCTACACCAAAGTTCTCTCTCTCTTTCGTGCCACTCCTTCATGCGTTATCACCCTCTTTACAGTCATCCCATACGCTCCTCCACGCATACCTCACCGACATCTCAAGTACCACAACACACAGACGCCACCCAGATCCAATGCTTATTCCCATTCTCCACGTCATTTACTTCAACAACTTTCACATATTTTAAACCCGTGTATACTCCCATTCCGAAACCTTGAAGACCTCGTCCTCTCTCCTTCTCGGCTGCTGTTAGCAGCGAATCATTTCGAGACAATACTTCAGCAGCTCGCCATGATCGCCTTATTATTTTCCTACGTGATCTGCACCCATGCCTAAATTTTCCTTTTAAAACATACCCATCCACGAGCCTTCCTCGTATTGGTTTAATTTTGTTTAATTTGTTTGATGCCAACGAAAATGAAGATTGCCTTCATATATATATATATATATATATATATATATATATATATATATATATATATATATATATATAGCTGTTTCCTTCGCACGTAAGGAATAGGATACGTAGATATTAGAATAGACTTGCAATATCCTTATATATATATAGCGCATGGCCTATGTACAGAATAGATAGATCGAGATATTTTTCCTTCAGTATGCATGTGCTGAGATTAGATTTTCACTGTTTAGGAATGTACAAAACAAGGATATAAAAAGAATTTATACAACAGCTAATATTTTTGTTGACTAAATGAACGTGGTAGCCACTCTAGTGTATATTTAGATATAGTGTAGAATATTTAGCACTTAAGAAAAGTTAACTTATACCCTGTCCAGAAAATACCTCCCTCCCCTTTTCTTGCGTTGGTACACTATACGACAGTTATCCTATGTTTAAAACTTATACATGAAGTATTAGGGACAACTAGGTCTACGGTCATAGGCCTTGCTGTGATTAAGACCACTCGTGCGTGTTTTCCTTGGGCGTGAAGTCTTAGGTTAAGGACTGCAGTAGGTTTTGACGAAGAGGTCTCTAATAACATGGGTTTGTACGGAAAGCATGGCATGAAAATATTAAAAAGGAACGCACCCGTATGATCATTGTCTACTTTGACGAGAGGGACAATTCTTTATCAGTATGTATTTTATTATAATGTTTATGAACAATTCCATAAAATGGACGTTAGTTGTTAACTGAAATAAGTATACCCTGACTGTCACAGATTCATGGGTTATAACCGAGCCGGTACGAACAAAAATAAAAATACAGTCGTGTCCAGCGAGGTGCCACGATCCCAAAAATATAATAATGCCGTAGATTAACTCATATTGTGAAACCCCGAAATACTGATACAGGGTGCAAAATACTTCAAATAAAAAGTTGCATATTTAATTAATTAAAAATTACAGAAAAATTCTAAAAATTAAATTATCGCTGCACCTCAAAAGAACCTTGCCCCGATTTGCAACTGATATCAAGTTATATTCAAATGACCGTTATAGTCGATATACGATTTCATAGCGACTTTCTGAATATTTGATTTGGACATATCTTGCAATCTACACAACGAAATCTTAGTTTTTCGCTTCTGTTAGAAAGATACAGTTCAACAGATTCCAGCGTTTCTTGTTTCGCAGAAATCCGACTAATAACGTGTCATGTACACTCAGTTGAAGTTCAGAACGTTAAATTACGAACTGCAGTGTCGTTGTGGGCTCGATTTATAATTAATATATATTTATATATGTTCAACTTCGTTTTAATTAATATATAAATCCACTTATATTACAAATCCAATATTTAAACTGATTTAAATATTCAAATATAAATCGACAAAAATGCGGGACGTTACACCACCGCTACGGATGAAGATGCTACTTCCTTCTTTATATCTTTGTCCAGACATTCATTTTTCAGTGTCTGGGTTTCTTGCAAATATAGCACTTTCCATTTCTCTCTGTCGATTCTCCTCTCCAACTGGACTTCCTTGATTTAGATAGCCTAAGGTTTCCCTTCTTCACATTCTTTTCCTTCTACACAAACAAACCATGACCATTTCCGATACCACTACTTCCATCACTCAATTCCTTCGTTTGATCTCGCAAATACTCACTAAGAAGACTTGTCTTGACATCATAAGGAGTCAATATATCCAGACCATAGATCAAACTATTTGAGAAACCCATATAATGGTCCAACAATGAACATAACAATATGATCATCTTTGCTCTTTCTCAATTTTCAAATCTGCTGTCTTCATCTTCATTAGCAAATCATCAAAAGTAGTTAAGTGCGCCTTTAGTGAAGTTCCTTCCTTTATCTTGTACATAAAGAACATTCACAATAAGATCAATCGATATGTGAGTGACTTCTTTATATATAATTCCTCCAACTTTCCACGAATTCCTTTGGCATTTGTCATGCCACAAATTTCAGAGCTAACATTCTTTCCTAAGCAACTTGAAGTTTAGTCAATGCCCATTCTTCCATCTCCTCTCTCTCAACATCTAAGCTATCACTTGGAAATAAATGAGTATCAAATTGTAACAACCCTGAATTTTGGGGCCAATTTAAAATTTATTTTAAGTGATTTTAATGAGTTTTTTATATTTAAAAAAATTTATTTAAAATAATAATGATCACAAATTTGATTTAAATCAAAGTTAGAAGGAATAATTTAATTTTAATTATAAAAAGAGTTAGAAATAGCGCGGTAGTTTGAAAAGTCAAACTTGAACTTTGACTGACCATACAGGACGCAAAATTTAACGGATTTTAGTGAAACCAAAAATATTAGAATCTATTTAAAAATATATTTCCAACGAATCTGAAAAATCGAAATTTCATAGCAGGAATCAAAAGTTATGCCCAAATTAAAATTTAGAAAGGTCGCTAGGAAATTTACAAAGGACAAAAATGCTACTTTTTGCATACGAAGGAATTTGAACTCGAAACCACTTCCATTGAGTTCAGAATGATGTTTCTACATTGAAAAATAGTAAACACTTATATATTTTGAGTTTCGAAAATTATTTGTTTAAAAATGTATTTTCAATATTAAATATATTAGCCTTAAAAATAGTCATTTTTCAAACGACCTCTGTTTTCGACGAAACCACTTTTGTTGGAACCAGAATGTCAAATTATTGCTAGGTTTCAATTTTCAGAATTTTTCGAAATAATATGTGAGCGTGGGAAAAGAAAATGTGTTTTGACTATTTCAGTTAAATTTAAACGCCTTAAAAATAGCCATTTTTCAAACAGTCTCAGAATTCGACGAAAATAATTTTTTTGAGTTCGTATCGTCAAAACAATGCTAAAAATGATTTTTCGGTAATTTTTAGAATTAATATATAATTATAGTTGATTTTTTTAGTGTAAACGGACAATTTTTGACTTTAAAAATTCATTAAAAATTCATACGAGCTCAGAATTGAACGAAATTAATTTTTCTAGGTCCGTAGCATCAAAACATAGCTAAATATATTTTTCGGGAATTTTTGAAGTTAATTTGTGGCCCCGGTGAATTTTCATGTACGGTCAATATTTAATTAATTAATTTTTAATAGGATTTTAAATAAAAAACGCTACAGACATCAGAATTGAGGCCCGAGACATAGCCCATTGCGTTCAGAAGAAGTCAAAACCCTGAGAACGACAGTAAGCATGCCTAATTCTGAGTTCGGACCAAAACGGGCTTTAACGGGCCAATTAAATAATAATTAGAAAAACCTAATATAATATTATAAAAGCCACGCACGGGTTCTTCTTCCTCCTCTCGTCATTTTCAGCCGCATGAACCCATAACTACTCAAATTTTCATTCTCCGATTTCTCCCTCAATTCTCAACGAAAACCTTCGTATAAATATTCGTTTCGAAGAGATTTTAGAGCTCTTCCTTCTCCGACAAGAATCACCACCTCCCGTCGCCTGTAGCTCTCGAATTCCATGCCATACCCGCGGCCTTTGCACCTCCGCCACCACCACATAGCGCCGCCGCACCCCCCATTGAAACACCCCACCTCCGTTAGGGTCACTCTCAAAGGGAATGCCCTAATTTTGGTGGAGGTTTATAAGTACAAGTCACAGATATACAAGACAGATATAAGAACACATATTTGTAAACAGCGGAAGAACAACAAACTTTATTTCATAAAGTCAAATACATGTTACAACAACATCCTTTCCAAAATCATAACATAACACTTCATAATCTGTCTTGAGTACATTATTTTTTTTAAAGAAGCATAAATAAAACATAGACAAACTGCCAAAGCCCCATAGTGGATTGTCCAAAGCCATAGTTCAAAACAGGAAAGTCCAAGCAATACATTTCTCTTCTTCAAGCTGGATGTTGAGGTAGGTCAAGCTGCTGTGTTCCCTCCCTGAGGACCTGGGGGGGGGGGAACGGAAGAAAGAAGACGAAAGAAAAGTAGAGTCAGACATAAAGCCTGAGTAAGTCTAGTACTACTTTGTCTATGAATAAAGAACTGGGTATGATAAGTAAAACAGGAAGTGGGCAACACTATAAACTTGGTTAAGTTGTCTAGGGTCGAATATACTATCGTACCCCATGTTAATCTCTGAACCCATATAAACTAGTTTCCAATTTGCACCCCAAAATCAGGGTGATGTGATCCATTCTACGATGATCGGCTCCTACTCGCATAGTTACATGTGTCTTACGGCCCCCCGATGTCTGTAGTTACCTATGCTGGTCCCACCATGGGGTGTATCAAGTCCCATAGTGGCAACCCGACACAACCTTAGAGTGCAAAGGTATGCTACTGGTGTCCAGTGCTTTATTTTTCTGCGCCGGAGTGCGTGCACGCCCGCACACCGTTAGAACCTACACTGCTACACCACCGCCGTCGATTTGACCTCTTACAATCAGCCCAGTAATCGTGCCCCACCCTGCCTAGTTTCAGGGTATCCTGATACACCTTCTAGGGTTACTGCTGAAAAGGGTCCCCCGTTACTAGGTTTTCTATCTCTAGCCAACATGCTAAGTTGGTTAAGTGTTGCTAACCTAACCCCCACCAGTCCGTTTAGTTTAGCATGTTCCATTTTGATTAAGTCTTCAGTCCACTTAATCCTATCAATCCTGACTCAGCCTTAATTGTCTTATTAAGGCCCTGACCTCTCACATTAGACAGGTATTGTTGTGGCTGCCTGTTGCCGGTTGGTTCCGGGCAGTCTTACACCACAACTCAGTCTAACCTCGGGTCCTTATCGGGCTCCATGTTTAACCTCTCACATTGGATAGGTATTGTTGTGACAACTGGACAGCCGGGCGGTTCCGGGCAGGTTTACATCACAACTCAATCCAACCTCGGGTTAAACACATCGTATTTTCTACATTTACATATCTTGTCATTCTTCTTTAATTATATGTAAATATTTGCGGCCCATTATTAAGTTAATGGTGTAAAGGTTACACCAACCACGGGCCCAACCCATACTTGACTTTGGGCCCTTCTATTTCATATTTTCATTCATTAATTAATTTTTAACCCAACGTTATTTTCCCCCGTCCGTTTATATATATTGGGCTTAGCCTTTTAAAGCCCAACTTAGCCATGCGAAAAGGGGAGGCTTATGGCGTATACACAAAGAGGGGAAAGTGAGCGCATGAACTTGCATATGACGTTGGAAAATACATAATAGAAATTGGTGTACTTGCATAGTGGTGACATGTATTTTGGTCATAAAACATAGGTGACATAAATCAAGGCATGTAAACTTGCATAGGTTTAACTACAACATGAACCTATATTCTTATTTAGGCATAATGTCAAACATAAGCATGGCCTAAATACTTCTAGCATAAACATGGCATATTGTCAAACATAAGCATGGCATAAAATACTTCTTGCATAGGCATGGCATATTGTCAAACATAAGCATGGCATAAAATACTTCTAGCATAGGCATGGCATATGGTCAAACATAAGCATGGCATAAATACTTCTAGCATGAACATAGCATAATTCAACTTAATCATGACTTAAGCCTAATCACATAACGATGGTATAAACATACTTATGCATAAATATTCCTAAACATGGTGTTTGCTTTAAACTTGCACAAAAAAGGGATTTTTGAATCCAACCTAGCCATGTCATCATATAATCCTTTGAAACAAGATAGACTTAATAACGGATTTCAATTATGCCAAATATCATTCCTAGCCATATTCATAATAACAAAGCCCCAAACTTGCATGAATTTCAATTAACTACATACATGTAGCTTCAATATAGATTACACAATTTGCGTAATATTCCAAACGTTTATTTGCATAGAACTACCGCATGTAGTTCTTTATAATGAATAACATAATTTTGCACAAATATGAATTACTTCCATTGCCACAATTCAAGCATACACATCAACACAGTTGTTTATTAATACCAAAGTAATACTCTACTTACAATGGTTAGATGAATTCTCTAGTTTAGGGATTGAAGACGCAAATTCCTTTGTTGAATTGATTAGCTTTAGGTTGCTTGAATTGCTTTAGGCCTTAGAACTTTCTCCCTAATCCTTTCTCTAGTCGACGGCTATTCTTTGTCGTTCCTCAGCAACATGGCGGCTATAATCTTATTTTGAATGAATAGATTAGGGTTTAGTCTAGGGTTGTTTATATAGAGGTTAGGAATTGATTAGGACCCTTGATGTTGCTAGGATAGATCATAGCCATACATTAGGAAGAGAGACCAATAAAAACCCGCCACCTAGCCCTAATGACAAAGCAGACCACTGAAATTCGACCAAACACAGACCTGGCCAGCCAGGTTGACTGGGCTCGACCAGGTCGACACCCCTGTCGACAGGGCTGTCGACAGCCCTGTCGACATGGGTAGCCCAGGTCGACAGCCCAGTCGACCTGGGTGGCTAGGCGGGTGTTTTATCCGCCTGACCCATTGGGCCCCATTTCAAATTATTATTTTATTCTGTTTGAATTTTAAATTTAATTCAAAACTTCCGAAGGCCATATCTTCTTCATACGGACTCCGTTTTTCGAAAACTCGGACTCTATTTCGCGTATTTTTCCGAGACGAACGCAATGGCGTATCCCGTTTCCCTTAGTTCTTTGATTTGAATTTGATTATACTTTAATTCATGAATTTCACAGTTATAGAATTTTGGGGGTGTTACATTCTCCCCCACTTAAAAGGATTTCGTCCCCGAAATCTTCAAGTTAGGAGGAATGTAAATCCTAACATCCAATCATCCATCTACTCATCCATCAAACACGAGCATCCATTGTCCTTAAAAGACTTCTAATGCTTCATGATCATATGCAAAGTGTGTGTGTACATGTACTTATCTAATGCAAAATCAGGCGGTCTACTGATTCAGTTGACCTCCTTAATGCGAATTATGTAAGTGCCATGAATCCATTATGTATGCAAATTTTCCTATTCTTGATTCTACATGAGTGCACAATAATACAAATGCAGCATCCACTTGACAACACATTATAGTTCAACCACATACGAATACAAACATATATGCACATGCAATATGAAGTGACTGAGCCGATCTAAAACCTAGATTGTGTGTGTATATGCAACCACGAGCAGCCACTAGCAATCACTTGCAACCACTTGCAACCATTCATACATAACATGTTTCAACTACATGTTTTCATCCAAAGGTTTTCTACCTAAAAGATACGGTCGAGGAAATATACCTAAAAAGATAGATAGATAAAAGCGCAACTTAAGGAAAAAGAAAGATCAAGGATGTACCCTCGAACAGAAAAGGGTAGGCAGTACGGATTCTATCTTCAGTTTCCCAAGTCGCGTCTCCCTCGGCGTCGCTCCACTGAACTTTGACGAGCTTGACTTCGCGGTTGCGTAGCTTCTTCACTTTCGTTCCTAAGATTCGGGTTGGAACTTTTCTTATGGTTGCTTCGCGTTCCACTTCGGCCTCTTCGAGGATGTTTGGCTCTACCACTTCAGCTGACTCATGCAGACATTTTCGGAGATGTGAAACGTGAAAAACGTTGTGGACTCCAGCCAACTTCTCGGGTAGCTCTAATTTATAGGCCATTTTCCCAATCTTCTCGATGATAGGGAATGGCCCTACGAACCTTGGTGCTAGCTTCCCTGTGGTTCCAAAACGAACAATGTTCCTTAGCGGTGATACCTTGAGAAAAACTCTGTCTCCAACTTCAAATTCAAGGTCGGTCCTCCTCTTGTCGGCATAGGACTTTTGTCTGTCTTGCGCCGTCTTCATCCTTCTTCGTATTAAGTCTACTTTCTCTGAGGTCTCTCGGATCATGTCTAGTCCAAGTATGAGCTTATCCGTGGACTCCCACCAACAAGTGGGCGATCGGCACGGTCTTCCGTATAAAGCTTCGAAGGGTGCCATTCCGATGGTTGCTTGATAGCTGTTGTTGTAGGCGAATTCTACCAAAGGAAGGTGGTCTTCCCATGTCCCTCCGAAGTCGAGGACGCATAGCCTTAAAAGGTCTTCCAAAACTCTGTTCACTCTCTCTGTTTGGCCGTCAGTTTGGGGATGATAGGCTGTGCTCAAGCATAACTGCGTTCCTACTGCTTCTTGCAGACTCCGCCAAAACTCGCTGGTGAAGATGGGGTCTCGGTCACTAACGATGCTAGATGGTATTCCATGGAGTCGCACGATTTCCTTGAGGTAAAGTGATGCTAGGGATGAGGCAGTTCTCTTACTTTTGACAGGTAAAAAGTGGGCGCTTTTAGTAAGCCTATCCACTATTACCCAAACACTAGTGTTGCCTCTCCTAGACCTAGGCAGCCCATCGATGAAGTCCATTGAGATGCTATCCCACTTCCACTGCGGGACCTCCAGAGGATGTAGCAGTCCGCCAGGCTTTTTCTGTTCCGCCTTAACCTGTTGGCACACCATGCACTTAGAAACGAATTCTGCCACGTCCTTTTTCATGCCGTTCCAAAAGAAAGTCCTTTTTATGTCTTTGTACATTTTATCTCCGCCTGGGTGTATCGTCATCTTGGAGTGATGTGCTTCCTCGAGAACCTTCTTTATTAAATCGTTTGTCTGTGGGACGCATAGTCTTCCATCTCGCCTTAGTACACCCTTATCGTCAATGGAGTATCTGTTGAGGTGACTTGAAGTCTCACCCCTAATTAGCCTATCAATTATTTCCATAAGCTGAGGGTCTTCGCGTTGTGCTGTCCCTACTGAATCCACTAAAGTTGGGCGCACTTCGAGAGATGCAAGCAAGCCTGGTACGAAATCGGAGGAAGGCCTAAAGTCGAAGCTGGCTATAAACTCTAGGCTTTGTCTTTCAACAAACAACGGGCTTAGGGTCAATTTCTTTCGGCTCAACGCGTCTGCCACTACGTTGCCTTTGCCTGGAGTATAGGAGATTTCGAAATCGTACGAGGCAAGAAACTCCATCCATCTTTGTTGCCTCAAGTTAAGATCTTTCTGCGAGAAAAGATATTTCAACGATTTATGGTCAGTGTAAAGTTCGAACTTCTCACCTAGGAGATAGTGTCGCCAAGACTTGAGTGCAAAGACGATGGCGGCTAACTCTAGATCGTGGGTTGGGTAGTTCTTTTCGTGCACCTTCAACTGCCTCCCGCCATAAGCTACTACCCTTCCTTCTTGCATTAAGACGGCGCCTAGCCCTGTCCCACATGCATCCGTATAAACAGTGAACATCTTGCTCCCATCTGGCAGCGTCAAAACTGGGGCTGTTGTGAGAGCCCTCTTCAGTCGTTGGAAAGCAAACTCGCAATCCAAATCCCAATTGAATACTAGATTCTTCTTGGTCAATTTCGTGAGCGGAGCTGAAATTTTCGCAAAATCCCTTATGAATTTTCGATAGAAACCTGCTAGTCCTAGAAAGCTTCGGACCTCAGTTGCATTCCTTGGTGTCTTCCAATCTTGTACCGCCACTACCTTAGCAGGGTCCACCGCTAACCCTTGTTTGGATACTATGTGCCCAAGGAACCTCACCTCTTCCCTCCAAAAGTGGCATTTGGAGAATTTGGCTTTTAGTTGATGGACTCGCAAAGTTTCCGTGATTGCCCTTAAGTGTTGAGCATGTTCCTCTTCATTCTTTGAGAAGATAAGGATATCATCTACGAAGACCACTACGAATTTGTTGAGGAAATCTCTAAATACCCTACTCATTAGGTCCACGAAGTACGCAGGTGCATTTGTCAAGCCGAAAGGCATGACAAGCCATTCAAAGAAGCCGTCTGGGGTTCTGAAAGCCGTTTTATCGATGCTATCTTCAGCCACCCTTAGCTGATGAAAACCGGTTGCTAAATCGAGTTGGGAGAAAACAGACGCTCCTACAAGCTGGTCAAATAAATCGTCAATTCTAGGGAGAGGGTGCCTATTCTTTTTCGTTAGCTTGTTGAGCTCCCTATAGTCAACACATAGACGGAGTGAACCATCCGCCTTTGTAGCGAACACCACTGGAGCGCCCCATTCTGAAATGCTCCTCCTAATGAACCCCTTTTCTAGAAGCTCTTTAATCTGTTTACTGAGCTCTTTCCTTTCTCGTGGAGCCATATGTCTAACGGGCAACGCAACGGGCTTTGCATTATCTACCAGATATATGCGGAAGTCTATTTCCCGCTTCGGAGGTAAGCCCTTCACCTCTTCAAAGACATCCGGATATTCCCGGACCACTCTAACTGATTTCAAATTTTCAATAGAGGCATCTAGAGATTCAAGATAACGAAGCATAACTGCATACGAGGGATTACAAGAAATTTCTAAAGTATTACCGAGCTGGGTTAGGAGCCTAACAACCCTTTTCTCACAATCAAGGACGGCCCCATTACTGGATAGCCAATCCATACCCAAAATCAAACCATACCCCGAAAAGCCCAAAACAAAGGCACTACATAGAAATTCAACACTTAGGATAGAAATTTTCAAATCCAAACAGATCATAGACAAATGAGCTAGGCCCCCAATTGGGTTTGAAACAATCAAGGGGTCCTCTACCATACTAGTTTTTAGGTGCAGAGATTCTACTAAAGCAGACGAGATAAAGGAGTGTGATGCGCCAGAATCAAACAAAGTGCGAACGGGGTGATCATAAAGATAAACTACACTTTCTACAGAAGTATTTGTACCTCGCTGTTGCAATGGTGGTGCTTCTAGCACATGAACCTGTGCCCCTGGGGTGGATCCAGTGCCCTGCCCCTGTCCTCGTTTCCTTGGGCAGTCCTTAGCCCTGTGGCCTGTCTGACCGCATGAAAAGCCCCACCATTTTCCTTGGCCTTCTTTTTCCGGCAGTCCTTTACTAAGTGCCCCACTTTGCCACAGAAATTGCACTTCCTCTTCTCTTTGTTGCCTTTTCCGCCTTTCTTAAAGTCCACCTTCTTAGGCTGCAAACCCTCTTTCTTCCCTTGAGAGCTTTCTGCCTTTGTCTCCTTCTTGCCCTTATCCTCTTCATTCAGCAATGCCATTTGCACCAACCTTTCATACGTGGCTCCCATGGGTATATGGGTCATGGCCAAACTGTGTAATGGCTCATTCAACCCTTTGACGAAACGGAGAGCCTTCTTGTGCGGGGTGTTGACTAGGTCAAGCCCAAACCTAGCCAGCTCATCAAACTGATTCACATACTCTCTGACAGTCTTGTCCCCTTGCTTAAGAAATAAGAATTTTTCCAACTGCAAACTTCTTTCTGCATCTGAGAGAAACTTAGTCTCAAACCTTGCCCTAAAGTCCTCCCATGTATCCACTGGTCTTTCAGCATTGGTGACTTCCCACCAGTAGGAAGCCTCGCCCTTCAATAGCCACACCGCTAGTTGTACCTTTTGTCTATCTTCTACCTCAAAGATGATGAATAGGTCCTCCGTTTCTTTTAGCCAATTCCTAGCTGCTACGAAGGACTCAGTTCCATGGAAATCCCTTCCTCCCATAGCTTTAAAATCTTTACATATCTTAGCGAATGTGTTTCCCCGTGGAGGAGGTGGAGGAAAAGGTGCTGCTGCGGCTGGATGATTCCCTTCAGCTGGAGGAGGAGGAACTGTAGGACCTGGCTGAGTGGCCCTTGCTTCTAAGAAACGTCTAAACCAACCAGGTATGGGTACCCCTTCAGGCAAGTTAAGTTCTTGGGACATGCTGAAACAAAAAAAAAGGATAGATTCAAAACGAAGGATAAGAGATAATACCTATGGCTTTGGGGAGTGGACTTTGCCTTTTTAGAATAAAATAATATTTTTCTTTTTAAAAATGCTTCTTTAAATTTCCTTTTTGAAAATAATTTTTTCAAAACTCTTTATCTTATCTGGTAAACCTATGCTCTGATACCAAGTGAAACACCCCACCTCCGTTAGGGTCACTCTCAAAGGGAATGCCCTAATTTTGGTGGAGGTTTATAAGTACAAGTCACAGATATACAAGACAGATATAAGAACACATATTTGTAAACAGCGGAAGAACAACAAACTTTATTTCATAAAGTCAAATACATGTTACAACAACATCCTTTCCAAAATCATAACATAACACTTCATAATCTGTCTTGAGTACATTTTTTTTTTAAAGAAGCATAAATAAAACATAGACAAACTGCCAAAGCCCCATAGTGGATTGTCCAAAGCCATAGTTCAAAACAGGAAAGTCCAAGCAATACATTTCTCTTCTTCAAGCTGGATGTTGAGGTAGGTCAAGCTGCTGTGTTCCCTCCCTGAGGACCTGGGGGGGGGGGAACGGAAGAAAGAAGACGAAAGAAAAGTAGAGTCAGACATAAAGCCTGAGTAAGTCTAGTACTACTTTGTCTATGAATAAAGAACTGGGTATGATAAGTAAAACAGGAAGTGGGCAACACTATAAACTTGGTTAAGTTGTCTAGGGTCGAATATACTATCGTACCCCATGTTAATCTCTGAACCCATATAAACTAGTTTCCAATTTGCACCCCAAAATCAGGGTGATGTGATCCATTCTACGATGATCGGCTCCTACTCGCATAGTTACATGTGTCTTACGGCCCCCCGATGTCTGTAGTTACCTATGCTGGTCCCACCATGGGGTGTATCAAGTCCCATAGTGGCAACCCGACACAACCTTAGAGTGCAAAGGTATGCTACTGGTGTCCAGTGCTTTATTTTTCTGCGCCGGAGTGCGTGCACGCCCGCACACCGTTAGAACCTACACTGCTACACCACCGCCGTCGATTTGACCTCTTACAATCAGCCCAGTAATCGTGCCCCACCCTGCCTAGTTTCAGGGTATCCTGATACACCTTCTAGGGTTACTGCTGAAAAGGGTCCCCCGTTACTAGGTTTTCTATCTCTAGCCAACATGCTAAGTTGGTTAAGTGTTGCTAACCTAACCCCCACCAGTCCGTTTAGTTTAGCATGTTCCATTTTGATTAAGTCTTCAGTCCACTTAATCCTATCAATCCTGACTCAGCCTTAATTGTCTTATTAAGGCCCTGACCTCTCACATTAGACAGGTATTGTTGTGGCTGCCTGTTGCCGGTTGGTTCCGGGCAGTCTTACGCCACAACTCAGTCTAACCTCGGGTCCTTATCGGGCTCCATGTTTAACCTCTCACATTGGATAGGTATTGTTGTGACAACTGGACAGCCGGGCGGTTTCGGGCAGGTTTACATCACAACTCAATCCAACCTCGGGTTAAACACATCGTATTTTCTACATTTACATATCTTGTCATTCTTCTTTAATTATATGTAAATATTTGCGGCCCATTATTAAGTTAATGGTGTAAAGGTTACACCAACCACGGGCCCAACCCATACTTGACTTTGGGCCCTTCTATTTCATATTTTCATTAATTAATTAATTTTTAACCCAACGTTATTTTCCCCCGTCCGTTTATATATATTGGGCTTAGCCTTTTAAAGCCCAACTTAGCCATGCGAAAAGGGGAGGCTTATGGCGTATACACAAAGAGGGGAAAGTGAGCGCATGAACTTGCATATGACGTTGGAAAATACATAATAGAAATTGGTGTACTTGCATAGTGGTGACATGTATTTTGGTCATAAAACATAGGTGACATAAATCAAGGCATGTAAACTTGCATAGGTTTAACTACAACATGAACCTATATTCTTATTTAGGCATAATGTCAAACATAAGCATGGCCTAAATACTTCTAGCATAAACATGGCATATTGTCAAACATAAGCATGGCATAAAATACTTCTTGCATAGGCATGGCATATTGTCAAACATAAGCATGGCATAAAATACTTCTAGCATAGGCATGGCATATGGTCAAACATAAGCATGGCATAAATACTTCTAGCATGAACATAGCATAATTCAACTTAATCATGACTTAAGCCTAATCACATAACGATGGTATAAACATACTTATGCATAAATATTCCTAAACATGGTGTTTGCTTTAAACTTGCACAAAAAAGGGATTTTTGAATCCAACCTAGCCATGTCATCATATAATCCTTTGAAACAAGATAGACTTAATAACGGATTTCAATTATGCCAAATATCATTCCTAGCCATATTCATAATAACAAAGCCCCAAACTTGCATGAATTTCAATTAACTACATACATGTAGCTTCAATATAGATTACACAATTTGCGTAATATTCCAAACGTTTATTTGCATAGAACTACCGCATGTAGTTCTTTATAATGAATAACATAATTTTGCACAAATATGAATTACTTCCATTGCCACAATTCAAGCATACACATCAACACAGTTGTTTATTAATACCAAAGTAATACTCTACTTACAATGGTTAGATGAATTCTCTAGTTTAGGGATTGAAGACGCAAATTCCTTTGTTGAATTGATTAGCTTTAGGTTGCTTGAATTGCTTTAGGCCTTAGAACTTTCTCCCTAATCCTTTCTCTAGTCGACGGCTATTCTTTGTCGTTCCTCAGCAACATGGCGGCTATAATCTTATTTTGAATGAATAGATTAGGGTTTAGTCTAGGGTTGTTTATATAGAGGTTAGGAATTGATTAGGACCCTTGATGTTGCTAGGATAGATCATAGCCATACATTAGGAAGAGAGACCAATAAAAACCCGCCACCTAGCCCTAATGACAAAGCAGACCACTGAAATTCGACCAAACACAGACCTGGCCAGCCAGGTTGACTGGGCTCGACCAGGTCGACACCCCTGTCGACAGGGCTGTCGACAGCCCTGTCGACATGGGTAGCCCAGGTCGACAGCCCAGTCGACCTGGGTGGCTAGGCGGGTGTTTTATCCGCCTGGCCCATTGGGCCCCATTTCAAATTATTATTTTATTCTGTTTGAATTTTAAATTTAATTCAAAACTTCCGAAGGCCATATCTTCTTCATACGGACTCCGTTTTTCGAAAACTCGGACTCTATTTCGCGTATTTTTCCGAGACGAACGCAATGGCGTATCCCGTTTCCCTTAGTTCTTTGATTTGAATTTGATTATACTTTAATTCATGAATTTCACAGTTATAGAATTTTCGGGGTGTTACACCCATACTTCCCGGCGCGGATGCACCTCTCCTAGCTCTTCGACCTCCAACAAACCGTTCGTATAACCGTCAACCGTAGCTCGAGTTATCTCGATTCAAAGTTTTGAACATTATGTAAAAATTTATTTCAGATTTTGTGATGCTTTTAAATGTCGTAGTGCCAGTTGTTAAAAGTCGGAATTCTAATTTACACATGAATTTCAAATTTAGATCTTTCAGATCCGAAACCGCCGTGACTCCGAGCATGAGATCTGATCGAAATCACCTCCATTTCAGAAACAAGCAAGGTGAGAATTCATTTTTAATTTAATATTAATTAATTTAATTATTATTCTTTTGGTGCTTAATGTTGAATGGTGAAAATAAATCGATATGCGATGGATGTTGTTCTATGTTGTGAATTCGAATTGTTTTTTTGATGATGTGATATTAGATCTGAAATTGAAGTGCTAGATTGGAGTTGGTAATAGATCATATGATTACCTTTTATCGTTGTGGTTGGATTGGTAATGAAAATTTGACGATGAAAATAAAAAGATCATCTTTTTATATTGAAAATTAAAAGATGAAAATTTGACGATGAAAATAAAAAGATCATCTATTTATATTGAAAATTAAAAGATGAAAATTTGATGACGAAAATAAAAAGATCATCTATTTATATTGAAAATTAAAAGATGAAAATTTGACGATAAAAATAAAAGATCATCTTTTTATATTGAAAATTAAAAGATGAAAATTTGACGATGAAAATAAAAAGATCATCTATTTATATTGAAAATTAAAAGATGAAAATTTGACGATGAAAATAAAAGATCATCTTTTTATATTGAAAATTAAAAGATGAAAATTTGATGATGAAAATAAAAAGATCATCTTTTTATATTGAAAATTAAAAGATAAAAATTTGACGATGTAAATAGAAAGACGATCTTTTTATATTGAGAATAAAAAAAGACAATATTTTTATTGTAAATAAAAAGATCACATTTTTGTTTTGAAAATAAAAAGATCACATCTTTGTTTTGAAAATAAAAAGATTACATTTTTACATTGTAAAGTAGAAAAGGTAATATTTTTACATTTGTAAATAGAAAAGATTATATTTTTACGTTGTAAAATAGAGAAGTTAATATTTTTACATTGTAAAATATAAAAGTTGATGTCTTTACATTGTAAAACATAAAAAGTTGATATTTTTACATTGAAAATATAAAGCTAGATACTTTTACATTGTGAATAAAAAAGTTGATGCTTTTACATTGTAAGTAAAATAATGAAATTTTATGTTGTAAAATGAATTTACATCGCATGAATTATATAACATTTTATTTTGATATTTATGAATGAATTTACATCGCATGAATTATATAACATTTTATTTTGTTATTTATGAATGAATCTGCATCGCATGAATTAAATAACATTTTATTATGTAGGTTAAGAATGAATTTACACCGCATGAACAAAAGTTACATTTTTATATGTAATTTATATATAAATTTGCACCGTATGTTGAAAATTACATTTTTCTATGTAATTAAAATGTAAATTTACATTCCATGATGAAAACTACATTTTTATATGTAAATTATAAAGTGTATCAACGTTGAATGTTAAAAATTACATTTTTCTTTGTAATTAAAAGGGGAATATCATCGTATGATAAAATTTACATTCTTTTTATATGTAAATTATATAGGAATATACACCGTATTGTAAAATAAATACATTTTTCTTTGTAATTAACATGTGAATGCCACTTTATGTTAAAATTTACATTTTTATATGTAAATTATAAAGTGAATTTATGTCGTATATTAAAAATTACATTTTTCTTTGTAATTAATATGAGAATTCCATCGTATGTTAAAATTTATATTTTTATATGTAAATTATAAAGTGAATTAATGCCGTATGTTAAAAATTACATTTTCCTTTGTAATTAACATGGAAATTTCATCGTATGTGAAAATTTACATTTTTATATGTAAATTATATAGAGAATTACACCGTAGGATAAAATTTACATTTTTATATGTAATTAAAACATAAATTTACATTGTGTGTTAAATATTACATTTTTATATGTAATGTCTATAGGAAAGTATACCGTATGACAAAACTACATTTTTCTATGCAATTAAAGGATGCAATTTCATTGTATGATAGAATTTGCATTTTTCTTATATATATATATATATATATATATATATATATATATATATATGTAACATAGAATGGGAATGAACATTAGAAATAAAATTTATTTATTTATATGTAATAAGATGTAGGAATGTGTCTTGAAATAAAAAAAAAATCATACTTTTACAATGTAAATTAGAAGTAGAGTTTGCACTGTAATTAAAAATCATATTTTTGCAATGTGAATTAGATGTAGTGTTTGCATTGTATTTAAAAATTATATTTTTACAATGTAAATTAGAAGTAGAGTTTGCATTGTAATTAAAAATCATATTTTTGCAATGTGAATTAGATGTAGTGTTTGCATTGTATTTAAAAATTATATTTTTATAATGTAAATTAGAAGTAGAGTTTGCATTGTAATTAAAAATCATATCTTTGCAATGTGAACTAGATGTAGTGTTTGCATTGTATTTAAAAATTATATTTTTACAATGTGAATTAGATGTAGTGTTTGCATTGTATTTAAAAATTATATTTTTATATGTAATTTAAAGATTTTGAGTGTATCAAAATTACATTTTCAATGTAAGGAAAGAATGAATTTAGGCTGCGGTAATATTATCTTTATTTTCAAATGAATTAAAATTTAGTAAGTATCGGTAATTGTGTGGAGTATTGTTTTAACCAAAGGACGTTATTACGATTCAATGATTATATATATATATATATATATATATATATATATATAAAATCAAAATTAAACGAATAGGGCGTGGTAGTTCGCGTTGTGAAATCGTACTTTTAAATGACTATACAAGAAGATCCGACCGTCGGATTTTCTTGAAACTGAAACCGTTAGGACCGTCATGGAAAAATCTTTCCAACGATATATATTACGTTAAGATCCAACGGTTAGATTCTGAGAAATGTAAAAATCAAAATTGGTTGAATGCAGCGCCATAGTTGCCCATGGACTTAAGGCGTCGTTATATAAAAATTTAATTATTTTAAATAATTAAAATAGGAATGAATCGTTAATAAAATAATTATTAATGTGTAAGAAGGATTTTCAATATATATATATATATATACGAGGATTATTTGGAAAGTCCGAGTTTATCTCATTCCAAATAATTAAACAACGTTTAAAAATCCAAGATTGGAAGACGGCGATTGAAGACCGTAAAATCTCCACATCGAATGGACGATGATGACTGTTGCCTTAGAATGGCTCGCTACCATGATAAGGTAATAGTAGGAGTTGCCCAGACGTAGTGTTGATTTGTACGGATTTGGCTTTCGCTCAGACCCAGAGCATAAGCTTATAAATGGATTGTGTGTCTGACATCGTACTCCATTATATATCATGTTATTAATCTTCTGTCGAATGTATGGATGTTTGGTGGCGGAGAATTTATTCTCTTGCTTAACACCCGTTCATATATTTCGGCAAAGGATTGGTAGTGTGATATGGAGTGATGATGTGGCATGCTAAGATGCATATGATCAAGGCTTTGTTGAAAAGCAGGCCTTGTGGGACGATCAAAGCATAGTCTGTTTAGGCATAGCTTTGTGTATAGCGTGACTTCGCGAGCCTCACACACCGGCGGAGTCTAAAACGGGAGAAGGGAACGTAGGGAGAGTAGCACGTTTCTTTCTAGCTAGAGTGGTGGTGTCAGTGACCTACCAGCCCTGACATTTTACTTATGTGGATGATGGAATGAGGCGCCTCGGATAGGTTCTATAGGATCAGGAAACGTGTGTTCAGGAATTGCCAATCCACGAAGCTGTATGTGTGGACCGGCCCTGCAGGATCCAAGGGTCCACTGCGGGGAATCCTGAGACATTAGCTAGAGTGTCTCGAATCGGTAGGAGCTCCTCCCTAGCCTTGACTCATGATGGAAACCAAAATCCAAATACGACCCTACGAATTTGATTGTATTACTAGTACGGAGGCATAGCATATGGTACCTATGCTTCCTAGGATTGATACATTTATTTTGAAATGTTTTGTTATATGTACTAATAATAATATTAAACCCGTATTTGCCGTATTTAGCATGTTTAATCACCATAAGGTAAAACTCTATCCTCTGGTGTGCGTTGCATTGTGTGATGGGACCTGAGTCTTATGGTGATTTCATTTTTATAAAAAGCATTGCGTTGTTTTACGATTTACTTTAAGTTATGCATGGCAATCCATTGGAATAAAACCCGTTCCGCATTAGCGGCGTGGTCCATGGATTTGCCTTATTACTATTAGTTAAATTAGTTAAGAATTCTCACACCAGTCCCATGACTGACCTGTTGTTTGTTTCCACCTTTACAAACTCGGGTGCCCTCTTCTCCACACGGGCAGTCGAGTAGTTTATCTACAGGTCCTTATCTCGAGCAGGATGTTGGATTGAAGCTTAAAGCTGTGTCAAGAGCATAGTTATCTTCCGCTGTATCTATTTTATTGTTTCCGCTGCAATGTATTAAATATATTGTAATTTATCTTCCGCTGTAATTTTATTTCGATGTACTCTGATATATTCTGTACTCTGATGTTATATTATCATGATGTAATAAAAGTCTGCTGTTATTGTTCTGATGTGTTGTATGCCCAGAGTTAATGCATTCGAGAATTTCTAACTTTTGGGTCAGACCTATGTGGTTTATGGTCGGTCCAAAGGGCGGGGATTTTCGGGTCATAACATATGGTATCAGAGCTTTGGTTAGCTCAAATCTTTGGGGTACAACTCATTAGAACTGAACAAAAGGCTCATCAGAGATTGGATTAGTAATATCCAATAAGAATACTCATTAGAGATAGGATCAGCGGTATCCTAGAATGAGAAAACTCATTAGAGATAGGGTTAGTAATGCCCTAGAATGAGTTGAGAGTAACAAGCCTATAATATACGTATTTGTGATTAATTATAATCTATTTTGGAAAATATGATTTTGAATATATAAAAAGTTATATATTTGAATGTTAATCAACTAATAAAATTATTTAAACCAAAGGAGAAAATAAATAAATAAATAAATAAATATAAGATAAGTTAGTTAATTAAACAACTTTAGCTTCGTTCCTTTTCGAGGACGAAAAGTTTTTAAGTGGGGGAGACTGTAACAACCCTGAATTTTGGGGCCAATTTAAAATTTATTTTAAGTGATTTTAATGAGTTTTTGATATTTAAAACAATTTATTTAAAATAATAATGATCATAAATTTGATTTAAATCGAAGTTAGAAGGAATAATTTAATTTTAATTATAAAAAGAGTTAGAAATAGCGCGGTAGTTTGAAAGTCAAACTTGAACTTTGACTGACCATACAGGACGCAAAATTTAATGGATTTTAGTGAAACCAAAAATATTAGAATCTATTTAAAAATATCTTTCCAATGAATCCAAAAAATCGAAATTTCATAGCAGGAATCAAAAGTTATGCCCAAATTAAAATTTAGAAAGGTCGCTAGGAAATTTACAAAGGACAAAAATGCTACTTTTTGCATACGTAGGAATTTGAACTCGAAACCACTTCCATTGAGTTCAGAATGATGTTTCTACATTGAAAAACAGTAAACACTTATATATTTTGAGTTTTGAAAATTATTTGTTTAAAAATGTATTTTTAATATTAAATATATTAGCCTTAAAAATAGTCATTTTTCAAACGACCTCTGTTTTCGACGAAACCACTTTTGTTGGAACCAGAATGTCAAATTATTTCTAGGTTTCAATTTTCAGAATTTTTCGAGTTAATATGTGAGCGTGGGAAAAGAAAATGTGTTTTGACTATTTCAGTTAAATTTAAACGCCTTAAAAATAGTCATTTTTCAAACAGTCTCAGAATTCGACAAAAATAAATTTTTTCGGATTGTATCGTCAAAACAAAGCTAAAAATGTTTTTTCGGTAATTTTTAGAATTAATATATAATTATAATTGATTTTTTTAGTGTAAACGGAAAAATTTTGACTTTAAAAATTCATCAAAAATTCATACGAGCTCAGAATTGAACGAAATTAATTTTTCTAGGTCCGCAGCGTCAAAACATAGCTAAATATATTTTTCGGGAATTTTTGAAGTTAATTTGTGGCCCCGGTGAATTTTCATGTACGGTCAATATTTATTTAATTAATTTTTAATAGGATTTTAAATAAAAAATGCTACAGACATCAGAATTGGGGCCCGAGACATAGCCCATTGCGCTCAGAAGATGTCAAAACCCTAAGAACAACAGTAAGCAGGCCTAATTCTGAGTTCGGACCAAAACGGGCTTTAACGGGCCAATTAAATAATAATTAGAAAAACCTAATATAATATTATAAAAGCCACGCACGGGTTCTTCATCCTCCTCCCGTCATTTTCAGCCACATGAACCCATAACCACTCAAATTATCATTCTCCGATTTCTCCCTCAATTCTCAACGAAAACCTTCGTATAAATACTCATTTCGAAGAGATTTTAGAGCTCTTCCTTCTCCGACAAGAATCACCACCTCCCGTCACCTGTAGCTCTCGAATTCCATGCCCAAACCCGCGGCCTTTGCGCCTCCGCCACCACCACATAGCGCCGCCGCACCCCCATACTTCCCGGCGTGGATGCACCTCTCCTAGCTCTTCGACCTCCAACAAACCGTTCGTAAAACCGTCAACCGTAGCTCGAGTTATCTCGATTCAAAGTTTTGAACATTATGTAAAAATTTATTTCAGATTTTGTGACGCTTTTAAATGTCGCAGTGCCAGTTGTTAAAAGTCGGAATTCTAATTTACACATGAATTTCAAATTTAGATCTTTCAGATCCGAAACCGCCGTGACTCCGAACACGAGATCTGATCGAAATCACCTCCATTTCAGAAACAAGCAAGGTGAGAATTCATTTTTAATTTAATATTAATTAATTTAATTATTATTCTTTTGGTGCTTAATGTTGAATGGTGAAAATAAATCGATATGATGCGATGGATGTTGTTCTATGTTGTGAATTCGAATTGTTTTTTTGATGATGTGATATTAGATCTGAAATTGAAGTGCTAGATTGGAGTTGGTAATAGATCATATGATTACCTTTTATCGTTGTGGTTGGATTGGTAATGAAAATTTGACGATGAAAATAAAAGGATCATCTTTTTATATTGAAAATTAAAAGATGAAAATTTGACGATGAAAATAAAAAGATCATCTTTTTATATTGAAAATTAAAAGATGAAAATTTGACGATGAAAATAAAAAGATCATCTATTTATATTGAAAATTAAAAGATGAAAATTTGACGATGAAAATAAAAGATCATCTTTTTATATTGAAAATTAAAAGATGAAAATTTGACGATGAAAATAAAAAGATCATCTATTTATATTGAAAATTAAAAGATGAAAATTTGACGATGAAAATAAAAGATCATCATTTTATATTGAAAATTAAAAGATGAAAATTTGACGATGAAAATAAAAAGATCATCTTTTTATATTGAAAATTAAAAGATAAAAATTTGACGATGTAAATAGAAAGACGATCTTTTTATATTGAGAATAAAAAAAGACAATATTTTTATTGTGAATAAAAAGATCACATCTTTGTTTTGAAAATAAAAAGATCACATCTTTGTTTTGAAAATAAAAAGATCACATCTTTGTTTTGAAAATAAAAAGATTACATTTTTACATTGTAAAGTAGAAAAGGTAATATTTTTACATTTGTAAATAGAAAAGATTATATTTTTACGTTGTAAAATGGAGAAGTTAATATTTTTACATTGTAAAATATAAAAGTTGATGTCTTTACATTGTAAAACATAAAAAGTTGATATTTTTACATTGAAAATATAAAGGTAGATACTTTTACATTGTGAATAAAAAAGTTGATGCTTTTACATTGTAAGTAAAAGAATGAAATTTTATGTTGTAAAATGAATTTACATCGCATGAATTATATAACATTTTAATTTGATATTTATGAATGAATTTACATCGTATGAATTATATAACATTTTATTTTGTTATTTATGAATGAATCTGCATCGCATGAATTAAATAACATTTTATTATGTAGTTTAAGAATGAATTTACACCGCAGGAACAAAAGTTACATTTTTATATGTAATTTATATATAAATTTGCACCGTATGTTGAAAATTACATTTTTCTATGTAATTAAAATGTAAATTTACATTGCATGACGAAAATTACATTTTTCTATGTAATTAAAATGTAAATTTACATTGCATGACGAAAATTACATTTTTCTATGTAATTAAAATGTAAATTTACATTGCATGACGAAAACTACATTTTTATATGTAAATTATAAAGTGTATCAACGTTGAATGTTAAAAATTATATTTTTCTTTGTAATTAAAAGGGGAATTTCATCGTATGATAAAATTTACATTTTTTTTATATGTAAATTATATAGGAATATACACCGTATTGTAAAAAAATACATTTTTCTTTGTAATTAACATGTGAATGCCACTTTATGTTAAAATTTACATTTTTATATGTAAATTATAAAGTGAATTTATGTCGTATATTAAAAATTACATTTTTCTTTGTAATTAATATGAGAATTCCATCGTATGTTAAAATTTATATTTTTATACGTAAATTATAAAGTGAATTAATGCCGTATGTTAAAAATTACATTTTCCTTTGTAATTAACATGGAAATTTCATCGTATATGAAAATTTACATTTTTATATGTAAATTATATAGAGAATTACACCGTAGGATAAAATTTACATTTTTATATGTAATTAAAACATGAATTTACATTGTGTGTTAAATATTACATTTTTATATGTAATGTCTATAGGAAAGTATACCGTATGACAAAACTACATTTTTCTATGTAATTAAAGGATGCAATTTCATTGTATGATAGAATTTGCAATTTTCTTGTATATATATGTAACATAGAATGGGAATGAACATTAGAAATAAAATTTATTTATTTATATGTAATAAGATGTAGGAATGTGTCTTGAAATAAAATAAATCATACTTTTACAATGTAAATTAGAAGTAGAGTTTGCATTGTAATTAAAAATCATATTTTTGCAATGTGAATTCGATGTAGTGTTTGCATTGTATTTAAAAATTATATTTTTACAATGTAAATTAGAAGTAGAGTTTGCATTGTAATTAAAAATCATATTTTTGCAATGTGAATTAGATGTAGTGTTTGCATTGTATTTAAAAATTATATTTTTATAATGTAAATTAGAAGTAGAGTTTGCATTGTAATTAAAAATCATATCTTTGCAATGTGAATCAGATGTAGTGTTTGCATTGTATTTAAAAATTATATTTTTACAATGTGAATTAGATGTAGTGTTTGCATTGTATTTAAAAATTATATTTTTATATGTAATTTAAAGATTTTGAGTGTATCAAAATTTACATTTTCAATGTAAGGAAAGAATGAATTTAGGATGCGGTAATATTATCTTCATTTTCAAATGAATTAAAATTTAGTAAGTATCGGTAATTGTGTGGAGTATTGTTTTAATCAAACGATGTTATTACGATTCAATGATTATATATATATATATATATAATCAAAATTGAACGAATAGGGCGTGGTAGTTCGCGTTGTGAAATCGTACTTTTAAATGACTATACAAGAAGATCCGACCGTCGGATTTTCTTGAAACTGAAACCGTTAGGACCGTCTTGGAAAAATCTTTCCAACGATATATATTACGTTAAGATCCAACGGTTAGATTCTGAGAAATGTAAAAATCAAAAATGGTTAAATGCAGCGCCATAGTTGCCCATGGACTTAAGGCTTCGTTATATAAAAATTTAATTATTTTAAATAATTAAAATAGTAATGAATCGTTAATAAAATAATTATTAATGTGTAAGAAGGATTTTCAATATATATAAATATACGAGGATTATTTGGAAAGTCCGAGTTTATCTCATTCCAAATAATTAAACGACGTTTAAAAATCCAAGATTGGAAGATGGCGATTGAAGACCGTAAAATCTCCACATCGAATGGACGATGATGACTGTTGCCTTAGAATGGCTCGCTACCATGATATGGTAATAGTAGGAGTTGCCCAGACGTAGTGTTGATTTGTACGGATTTGGCTTTCGCTCAGACCCAGAGCATAAGCTTATAAATGGATTGTGTGTCTGACATCGTACTCCATTATATATCATGTTATTAATCTTCTGTCGAATGTATGGATGTTTGGTGGTGGAGAATTTATTCTCTTGCTTAACACCCGTTCATATATTTCGGCAAAGGATTGGTAGTGTGATATGGAGTGATGATGTGGCATGCTAAGATGCATATGATCAAGGCTTTGTTGAAAAGCAGGCCTTGTGGGACGATCAAAGCATAGTCTGTTTAGGCATAGCTTTGTGTATAGCGTGACTTCGCGAGCCTCACACACCGGCGGAGTCTAAAACGGGAGAAGGGAACGCAGGGAGAGCAGCACGTTTCTTTCTAGCTAGAGTGGTGTCAGTGACCTACCAGCCCTGATGATTAACATAGAAAAAGAAAAAAAAGACACTCAAAGAAAAAGAAACAAATCAAAAGCCAAGCCAAAGTGAAGAATTCAAGCAAACGAACAAGGGATTCAGAGATCTGGAATTTGAATTGTCGGAGCGGTTGCACAACAAGTGAGGTGTGAACGCGCTAGCGCTTCCCAAATTCACTGGAGGACTGCCGATCAAGGTGAGATTTTTTTTTTAAAACTGTACAGGTGCTCAGCTGCAAAAGAAAAAAATATAGACAATTGTTGTAAAAAAATTCTGCAGGGCAGCGGCTTTGAATGTACAATTTTTAATTTTTGCAATAATTTTGTGTGATTGCTGTTATTTCTGCATCTTTTATTCATTCTATTAAGGGCAATACCCCAACTCACATAAGGTGAGGGATTTCATCACCCTTTCCTTAGCCCACAAATTGGATTTCATCGTAGAATCTGACTAATAATAACGGTTAGACGTTGGACTTAAGGGAGTCACGGGCTCATCTAGGGCTTAATTATATTGTGATAGTTGATTCATTTGGAACGAATTATTTCTTGGTGTCTAGACTACGGCAGAGAAATAACCGTTTATAAATATTACGGTGATTCGTAAATATTATATCGGTTGTTACTCTGAAGGTACTTAAACCTTCGGCTGCATTGCTAGGGTGATTCCTGGTGCACCGATAACTCATGTCCGTTAACTGGCTGAGAAATCTTTTGATCTAAGTAATCAAACGCATCACTTTATAATTTTGGGTTAGGAGCCAATAAGGACAGAAAACTTCATTGTAGCTAATTTCTATGCTTGCATTTAACGACAATGAGTGAAAAAAGTGTTAGCCAACAAAATTCTCCTAGGGGTTCTCGAATCAACCAAAATTTTCCAACCGAATTGGATCAAAATCAAATAAATCAAAATTTTGAAAATCTCAATATCCGAGTGGATAGACCCTTGTCTCTTCGTGATCGATGTTATCCTACTAGGACCGTTCAACCATCTTTCATTGTGTTCCCACCAGTTGAAGGAAACAATTTTGAGCTAAAACATTCTTTTATCCAAGGGGTACTAAAATTTACTGGGTCTGAAAATGCTTATGAATTTCTGAGTGAATTTGAATTGTATGCCTCCACAACAAAAATGCAACAACTATCTAACGAATCGATCAAGCTAAGGCTAATTCCATTTGCACTACTTGAAAGCGCTAAAAGATGGCTAAATTCTCTTCCACGACATTCCATAAGAAGTTGGGATGAATTTGTCACTGCATTCTTGAAAAAAAAAATTCCCTTTCCATAAAACTCTAAAAGTCCGAACCGAGATAAATCAATTTTGTCAAAATGAGGAGGAAAATTTTTCAAAATACTTTGAGAGATTCAACCAGCTATTATATAGTTGTCCTCATCATGGAATTCTAAAAGATCACTTATGTCAAATTGCATATGAAGGGCTAAACTATCAGACTAGAACTCAACTAGAATCAATGTGTGGAGGAGACTTTATGTCTAAAACAGCCGATGAAGCTTGGCGGTTTTTAGAAGATTATTCTGAAAAGGACATGCAGTGGGAATCGATTCGTGTTCCTATTCGTACTTCTACTAGAGGAGTGCATGTCGTGGACCCAAGTCAAATTCCCTTAGAAAATCAAACTCCTCAAGCCGGAGAAGGGTTACCCCACTATTACTCTCAGGACCAAGCTAATGCCATAGCTCAAAATAATCCTTACTCATCCACGTACAACCCTGGTTGGAGGAACCACCCAAATTTTTCCTGGTCAAACCCCAATAATTCGGCTAACCCATCTCACGTGCAACCCTTTATTCCCAATCCGAATTAGCTCCTTCTTCCAATTCTCAAACATCTCAAGCTTCACCTCAATCCAAACAACCTTATAGGCACCCCAATTTCCAATCATCAAACCAATCCTCTCAATCTTCTCAACCGTCATAAGAAATTGTGCGTATAGAAAAACAATTGAGCTCTTACGAAGCCAAAATAAACTTGCAAGACGCTAATGGACCAAATGATGAATATGATAAAGGAAATGGCAAAAAATAATGAGAGGGGAAAGTTGCCAAGTCAACCTGAGGTGAATCCAAAATATAACTCTCGTGCTGTAAATTCTTGTGAGGACGAAAATCATAATCCAGTCAACGCAATTACAACCCTTCGATCTGGTAAGAGGATTGATAATAACGTGGGAAACCCTGGCGAACTTTCTAACTCGACCCCAATCCCTAATCTTGATGGTCACCCATTGGCTTCGAATGCCAATTCTTCTAAACCTCAAGTTCCCTTAAATATTGGCAATCCCAACAGTTCTTCTCCCAATGTCGGCAAACCCGACCCACCTTCGAAAATTAATGTTGGCAATACCAACATTCCATCTTCTACAACCTTACCACCTTCTCTTCCCTTGGATAAACCTTCTTCTTCGAATGATGAAACTCATCACAGAATCGAAAAACCAGTAGCTCCTTTTCCTCATAGACTCAATAATAAGAAGAAAGCGGCAAATTTCGATAAAATTCTGGAAATTTTCAAACAAGTCCGTATGAACATTCCTCTTTTAGACACCATTAAACAAATTCCTCAATATGCTAAATGTCTTAAGGAATTGTGCACACAAAAACGTGCGACCAATGTCCCAAAAACCGCTTTTCTAACTGCAAATACAAGCTCTGTTCTTTCGAATCTTGCCCCAGTCAAGTATAAAGACCCTGGCTGCCCTACGATTGATTGTAAAATAGGAAACACTCACATCTCTCGTGCCCTACTCGACCTTGGTGCCAGTGTAAACCTTCTCCTTTATACTGTCTATCGTCAACTTGGACTAGGGGAGATTAAACCAACAAACATCACACTTCAACTAGCCGATCGATCTGTCAAAAAGCCATTGGGAATTATCGAAGACGTCTTGATACAGATCGAACAGTTTTACTTCCCTGTCGATTTTATAGTTCTAGAAACAGAGCCTGTCTCAAATCCCAAAGTTCAAATATCATTGATCTTAGGACGCCCTTTCTTAGCAACCTCTAATGCTGTCATTAATTGTAGGAATGGTCAGCTTCGACTTTCCTTCGGGCACCTAACCATTGAGCTAAACATCTTTAATCTCAACAAACAACCTAGGGATTTTGAGATCGATGAAATTGACATGATTCAAACCACAGTTGATGAAACCTCTAGTGACAGTTCTGAAGCCTTGAAAATGTGTCTTGACCATTTCGACTCTGATTTCGACGAACTCGAATACATTTTTGAACTAAACAAAATTCTTGACTCCGACACTTCGTCACCTGAATCTAACCAAGGAATGTTGACCAATGTTGATACACAAGAACTTCCTAAGTTAGACCTCAAACCCATGCCACCAGACCTTAAGTATGCCTACCTAGACTCTTCAAAAACTTTTCCCATAATCTTGGCCTTACATCTTACCGAGGACCAAGAAGAAAAACTTTTGGATATCTTGCGGGAAAATAAGGACGCCTTGGGGTGGGAAATTAGCGATATAAAAGGAATTAGCCCATCAATTGTGGAACATCGCATACATTTAGTTGATGAGGCTAAACCTACCGTGAGGTTCAAAGGCGATTAAACCCAAACATGAGAGAAGTGGTCAAGGAGGAGATAATCAAATGTCTTGACAATAACATCATCTATCCCATCTCTGATAGTACTTGGGTGAGTCCGGTACAAGTTGTACCAAAGAAGTCGGGAGTCACAGTGATCAAAAACGACAGTAATAAACTCGTCCCAACAAAAATCAAAACCAAATGGCGTGTGTGTATCGACTATCGAAAGCTTAACTCAGCCACACGAAAAGACCATTTTCCCTTGCCTTTATTGACCAAATGCTCGAACGCTTAGCGGGACATGAGTACTACTGTTTTCTCGATGGATACTCTGGCTATAACCAAATTCATGTTGCTTTAGAAGATCAACATAAGACCACCTTTACTTGTCCCTTTGGAACCTTTGCTTATCGTCGCATGCCTTTTGGTCATTGTAATGCCCCCGCGACTTTCCAAAGGTGTATGATGAGTATTTTCTCTGATATGGTGGAAGAATTTTTGGAAATATTCATGGACGATTTTTCAATATATGGATCATCTTTTTCCCAATGTCTCACTCATTTAGAACTCATCCTTAAGCGTTGTAAGGAGAAATCACTCATGCTTAATTGGGAAAAAAGTCACTTCATGGTAAAAAGGGGGGTAGTTCTAGGTCATGTCGTCTCCAAAGATGGCCTAGAAGTCGATAAATCCAAAATCGATTTGATTGCTAATTTACCTCCTCCTAAGTCTGTCAAAGATGTTCGTTCATTTCTTGGCCATGCAGGATTCATTACGGATTTCTCAAAAATTTCAAAACCTCTCTCGAATTTACTTGCCAAAGATGTAAAGTTTGAATTTTCCAATGATTGCAAAACATCTTTTGAAACTCTTAAGTCAATCTTGACCACAACTCCCATCATTCAACCTCCTGATTGGACTCAACCCTTTAAACTTATGTGCGACGCTTCTGACTTTACAATTGGAGCCATCTTAGGTCAGCCTATCGATAAACTCCCTCGAGTCATTTATTACGCTAGCAAAACCTTAAACGAGGCCCAATTGAACTACTCAACTACTGAAAAGGAATTTTTGGCAGTTGTCTTCGCTCTTGAGAAATTCAGACCATATCTCATAGGATCCAAAGTCATAGTTTACACTGACCATGCTGCACTATGATATTTGCTTTCTAAAAAGGATGCCAAGGCCCGCTTGATTCGTTGGATCCTTCTTCTTCAAGAATTCGATATAGAAATACGAGATAAAAAGGGTTTTGAAAATGTCGTAGCTGATCATCTCTCTCGAATTGTGCACGAAAATGATAACGATACCCAAATCGATGACTATTTTCCTGACGAACAACTCCTTTCGATCTCTAACACCCCTTGGTACGCTGACATTGTGAATTATCTTGTCACACAACAAACACCCGCTGAATGGTCAAAACAAGATAAACAAAAATTTCTCTCGAAAGTTCGTAACTTCTATTGGGACGACCCATATCTTTTCAAATACTGTCCAGACCAAATCATTCGAAGGTGTCTGCCCGATCATGAACACCAAAGTATTCTCTCCTTCTCACATGACCATGCTTGTGGCGGTCATTTTGGAGCAAGAAAAACTGCTGCAAAAGTTTTGCAAAGCGGTTTTTATTGGCCCACACTCTTCCGTGATGCTTTCGAATTTTGCTCTAAATGTGAGCGATGTCAAAGAACGTGTCGAATCTCTAAGAGAAACATGATGCCTCTCAACCCCATTTTAGTGATTGAGTTATTCGATGTTTGGGGCATCGATTTCATGGGACCGTTCCCTAATTCATTTGGGAATCTTTACATCTTACTTGCGGTAGATTATGTCTCAAAATGGGTTGAAGCCATTCCGTCCAAAACCAACGACAACAAGGTTGTTGTCAAATTCCTCAAAGAAAACATCTTTTCACGCTTTGGCACACCTCGAGCTATCATTAGCGATAATGGCACTCACTTCTGTAATTGTGCTTTTGAGTCCTTGCTCAAGAAATACTCAATCACACACAAGCTGTCGACCCCCTACCACCCACAAACTAGTGGGCAAGTAGAAGTCTCCAATAGACAAATCAAACAAATTCTTGAGAAAACCGTGAATTCCAATAGAAAATATTGGTCCGTAAAACTGATTGATGCACTTTGGGCTTTTCGCACTGCTTATAAAACCAATCTAGGAATGTCACCATATCGATTAGTCTTTGGAAAGGCCTGTCACTTACCTCTTGAATTAGAGCATCGTGCTCTTTGGGCCATAAATTTTTTGAATTTTGACTTAGAAAAAGCCGGCTCACATAGGAAGTTACAAATTTCGGAATTAGAGGAATTAAGAAATGAGGCGTATGAAAATGCGAAAATCTACAAAGAAAGAACCGAAGGCCAACACGACAAAAACATACTTCGTAAGGAATTCAACGTAGGTCAAAAAGTTCTTTTATACGACTCTAGACTTCACTTGTTTCCAGGAAAACTTAGATCTCGATGGACTGGATCTTATGTTGTGAAAACAGTATATCCTCATGGAGCGGTTGAAATTGAAAATCCTAGGGATGGAAAAGTCTTCAAAGTAAACGGTCAACGACTGAAACCATTTTTGGAATTCGAGCAATATGACGAAGATGACCCTATCGATCTGCATGAGCCTGATCATCCACCATGAAATCAGGTGGAACACGTTCTTTTTCTTTTATTTTTAATTTTCATTTTTTTATATTTTATTTTTGTTTTTCTGCCTTAGACAGTTGGGACACTGTCTCAATCAAGTGTGGGGGGGGGGGGGGGGAGTCTGCATTGCATTCTTTTGATTTTTCTTTAATTTTTCTTTTTTTTCATGTAGGACCATCATACATTTTATATCATAGTAACATACCATAATTTTTTTTATATGACTCATTTTCAATTGATACAACAAAATAAGTTTACAATTTTTAGCCAGTTGATAGTATTTTTCTCTCTCAGCTAAGTTCGAATTTGAAATATAATGAAAAGTTTAATTTTGAGGGATAATAGTGTAACCGGTACATAGGGAGATTCTTAGGTGATGGCCATGAAATCTATTTTATATTGTAGACTTTGTTTAAATAAGTGGAGGACTTAAAATACTTATAATGGCTTGTCAAATCTTTAAAACTAAGTTGTGTTAAGTTGAATTCGCGTAACTCTCTTTTTGTGCATATAAATTCAATAATAATAATAGTAATCCAAGGGTATCCAACATTGCTTGTATATCGAGCGTTGGTGTGCAAACCCGCCAAGCTCTATCCGACACATTGTTGACAAAGTCAGCGTTGGAATATCTTGGTCTCATTTTATGAGATTGGACACCTAAGGATTACCGATACGTTGTTGACAAAGTCAAAGTCGGCCTGCACAATCCGCCAAGCTCTTTACCCACTCTCCGTTAGTCCGCGAGGCAGTGCATGGGTGGTAAACCTTGGTCTTTTTAGTTAGGTGTATGTACTTAATCATAAATTTTAAAATTTTATAGAATAAAGAATAAGCGATGATACCCAAACACTTCTTGACCTTATTGATTTGACTAGCCATACATGAGAAAATTAGAATACCACTTTGCAAACTGTGCCAAGCAAACTAAGAATTTATTTCATGGCTGCACTATGTTATCGACCGAACTAACTGGCCAATCTAGAATTTAACATTTGAAAACTTGATTTATATTGAAAATTTGTGACAAGTCGAGGTATCTAAAATAAAATCAACTGATTAGAAATTATTAACTTAATTTGTTGTACCACTTTCCTGAAATACGTCGTGTTTTCATTTTTCGTTTTTATTTGCATATGTCCATTGCATTCATGTAGTTTCATTAGAATCATAGCATACTGCATTTGGATTTTGTGGGTAGTATCCGCTGAAAACCCTCACGAGACACCACTCGTCCTACTAGGGACACCTAGAGGTTTAACGGCTTGTTGCATGCGCTCAATGCAATCGTGTTTCCTACGAAAGTGTGACCTATCTAGTTAGTTTTTCATTTTCTTTTTACTCGAGGACGAGTAAAAGATAAGTGTGGGGGGTATTTGATTAACATAGAAATGTGTTTATTTTATGCTCGTATATTTCATCTTTTGTAAATAAATAAATGATACTTTGGCTACTTTTGTATGTTTTTGCAGGATGTCAAGAAATGCCTCCTTCGTTTCAAATTAAAGGCCAACTACAGATAAAAAGCTACTTCCCCGTATTAAAGCCTCCTCAATTACAAAAGACGTTGTACCTCATTGGTAATTGCATGGAAATTTGTACTGAGAGACCTGAGTTCGATCCCCGTCGAGCTCACTTTTTGCCAAAGAACAGAACACGTTCACACTGGCCCTTTGCTATGAAGAATATATTAATTAGTGTTATATTATATATATACATATTCATGTGTATGTATGATATTCACTAATAGACATTTCAGGAGTAGTCATGGAAATCAATTCAGAACATTCATTTTTCAATTTCCAATTAAAAGTATTTCTGATAGAAATATTGCCAAGAAAAGATCAATTTCGAAGATTTTATCCCTTGTTGCCTTTGGAGTCTAATGAGTATCCTTGTTTGAAAGAATTAATCACATACAATCTGCTCATCAATCAATCAATCAATTTGACACATGGAAGATAGGGAAGATTTGGAAGATATTCGCCGTGATTTGCTTTCCAATCCAGCTTGGTCAAGGAAGGCAAGAGATATGATATTACTTCTTGGGAAAAGAGGGCCATTTAGTCATTGATTTGATTAGGATTTGGTCTACATCTCTATAAATATACATGATGTCCCATTGTAAATTCATTCATTTTCTATTCTGTATTCTCCTTTTCTCTAATAAAAGTCTTTTCTTCTCTAGTTTTATTGTTATTTTAATATCATAACAATTTGTGTTATCTACCTAATTAGGTTTGGGTAGAACGCATATTGTTATTGTCTTTTATTACTGCTTGTTAGCGATTCACTGTTTGATTAGTTTCAATAGGAATCCTACTTTTTAATTTTTGTTATTGTTCTAGTTGTTATTCTCTTTTTCTAGTAATTGTTCCTTTTCTTTTCAATTGTTGAATTTGATACTGATTAGATTCAGAGTAATTTCAACAACATAAAAAACAACAACTCCAAACTCCGTCTAACTCGCCCAAGAATAAATAGATAATAATTTTTAATAACACCTCCCTGTGTTCAACCTGTATGCTTGCAGAATTTAATTTAAATGTCGCGCTTTTCTAATTCATAGATTAGCGACGATCACCTAACATTTTACTTATGTGGATGATGGAATGAGGCGCCTCGGATAGGTCCTATAGGATCGGGAAACGTGTGTTCAGGAATTGCCAATCCACGAAGCTGCATGTGTGGACCGGCCCTGCAGGATCCAAGGGTCCACTGCGGGGAATCCTGAGACATTAGCTAGAGTGTCTCGAATCGGTAGGATCTCCTCCCTAGCCTTGACTCAAGATGGAAACCAAAATCCAAATACGACCCTACGAATTTGATTGTATTACTAGTACGGAGGCATAGCATATGGTACCTATGCTTCCTAGGATTGATACATTTATTTTGAAATGTTTTGTTATATGTACTAATAATAATATTAAACCCGTGTTTGCCGTATTTAGCATGTTTAATCACCATAAGGTAAAACTCTATCCTCTGGTGTGCGTTGCATTGTGTAATGGGACATGAGTCTTATGGTGATTTCATTTTTCTAAAAAGCATTGCGTTGTTTTACGATTTACTTTAAGTTATGCACGACAATCCATTGGAATAAAACCCTTTCCGCATTAGCGGCGTGGTCCATGGATTTGCCTTATTACTATTAGTTAAATTAGTTAAGAATTCTCACACCAGTCCCATGACTGACCTGTTGTTTGTTTCCACCTTTACAAACTCGGGTGCCCTCTTCTCCACACGGGCAGTCGAGTAGTTTATCTATAGGTCCTTATCTCGAGCAGGATGTTGGATTGAAGCTTAAAGCTGTGTCTAGAGCATAGTTATCTTCCGCTGTATCTATTTTATTGTTTCCGCTGCAATGTATTAAATATATTGTAATTTATCTTCCGCTGTAATTTTATTTCGATGTACTCTGATATATTCTGTACTCTGATGTTATATTATCATGATGTAATAAAAGTCTGCTGTTATTGTTCTGATGTGTTGTATGCCCAGAGTTAATGCATTCGAGAAATTCTAACTTTTGGGTCAGACCTGTGTGGTTTATGGTCGGTCCAAAGGGCGGGGATTTTCGGGTCATTACACAAATACCATCCAGTGCACCTGATTCCTCCTAAGGACCGCTGTCATCTTCCATTGCCATTTCTCAAAGTCATTATCTCCCTTCCACTTGTCTATTACCAACTGAGATCTCGACACCACATGCGAACTATGTACATAAGGTGCTACGCTATTTCGACTAACTGTTGAGCGACTATCCAAGCCATTATCCGATTTCGGCATTTTCACAAACACCTACCAACACCTAAAGCTTCGATACCATATGTTATGGAAAATTTCGATTAAATACCACTCAAACCTAATCTCCAACCACAACGAAAACGAGACCATTGATAGATTTGCAAAAATAACCTAATTGTAATATCTTAGAAACACCCAAAACAACAATTAGTCAATCCAAACAACCCAATCCCAATCATAAGCAAACAAAATCAACTAAGAGTAATGAAAATAAATCACATACTGAATTTATAGTGGTTCCACAAACAACTTATTAGTGTACATCTATTTTGGAGAGAGAGTATTATTATCATGATGAGAAGAGTATAAGAGATTGATCCAATGATCACCAATAATTAATTTAGGATAGAATTTTTGGAGAATAGTATTGAAGAATAAAACTAGGTTATAAACCCTTAGTTTTCTCTTGAGAATAAACTCTTAATCAAGCAAGTTCTCTAGACTTCAAATCCAAAAATAACATATACATGTAAGGAATTTCATCATGGCAAGTTTACATTTTTGCTCCACTATACCTACAGCAAAAATTCTGGTAAAACAGGGAAAATCCCTTTTGCTCGCTGTAGATGTTTGGCCTATGCCTTTGGAATTTGAGCCCAGGCACCCAAACGTATGGACCATGAACCAGACATCTGGCTCATGTCATTGTATTCTATGGATATCTAGCTCAACTCTTAGCTATAGGATCTGCACAAGACTCAGAATTTGGTCCCATTTTAGCTCTCAGCTCTCAGTTATAGGATCTGCACAGGACTCAAAATTTTCTCCCAACACCTAGCTCTCAGCTTCTCCCAACCACCGTCATGATGCGATAACTTGAGCTCCCAAGCTCCAGATCGAAGACCGTCTTCACCATTTTCAAGCTATCTTCGACCACTTTAATTCAACATTATACAATTTAACATTCCAATCTACACTCTTATCATTGCCCAAGACTGCAATTTTCTTTGGAAGTAGAGTGGAGTATTCAATTTAGAGGCTTTTCACATCAGATCTCACAAGAAATCTCTAAAAACTACAAGTGATGATACAAAGGATCCATTAAAGACTTTAGTTAAGACATCAAAGGCAAGGGAAACAATCCCTACTTTTTTTGGTGAGGCATTTAGGCACCTAAACCAATATTGTTTTGGTACGACTAAAGCAAATGGAAGGGAAGTCCACCAGCATCAATTGTACCATTGGCATAACAACAGTGGTCGATCAACGTTAAAAGGATGGCCATAAAGTGCGGGCTCAAGTCTACGTGATCCATTTAAAAAAAAAGTTTCAAACAACAACCCCAAAAAAAATTAACAACAACAGTTCAACACTAAGAAATCCTTCCTATTCATTGTAATGAAAGGAAAATTTGAAAAAACATTGAAGAGAACTTTGAGAGAATGTGCAAGTTGAAATTTACTACTTTTGCTAATGGAGAAAACCGTGCAAAGTTCGGTGTTTCTAAAGAACATTATTTATTCAAAGCTTTGGGGATTCATAGTCAAGAAAGCTAGGGACATTTATACTCACCTCATTATCATTACGTTGTATTCAGAAAGGGAAAATGATCCCAACCATTTATATACAACCAAGTGCCGTGTCAAACAATATACATAGAGAGAAAATATGTTTGTGCCACATCTTGAGAAGCACAACCATCTTAGCCAATAAAGAATGCCATGTGTGACACACATTAAGTATATAGTAGAGTGGATAATCAATCTTTGTGATTTAACAATCCCGCACTACATATAGGCATAAAATTGAGGGCAAAATGCCACTCAATTTTCTCATAAGTAAACAAATGAATCAAGATAGGCTTCTTAGCCTGAGTCGTTCCATACTAAGCTAGCATGCATTCATGCTAATCTATAGCCACCACCCAAGGCTAGGGTCGTGCCAATTATATTTCCTCAACTGCTAACCCAATTTTTGTGCATATCATCTCCTTAATTTAATGATTCATCAGGCCAGCAGTCAACTAGCACACTTCTAATTAACTTTAATAGTTAACCCGTCAAGCAAACCGAAATATAGGAATGAACCAACCCAGTTCAAATTAGCATGTCTCACATGTGACCGACTTTCTAGTGACGATTCACATTTAGTGTAGCAATCATATTCTCAAGTAATTCTATTAGTGTGTGCCAATTGGACGAGTCAAAGCCGAATCTAGTGTGACATGTCATTGGTTTGGCTTGAACACCACCAAGGCGCCTATGACTACCCTTAGTTGCCTATGCATGCCATCCTACATTTTACCTGACATCCCCTCATCTTTAGCCACATCCTCAACAATAATCTAGGTCTGAGATCGGTTATTTTAACTAGATGCAACCTTGGCATACGACTCATCTTTAGCCCAGCTTCTCCATGACCCCCTTTTATTTTCTTTATGTCTTCATCCATCTAATCGACGAGCTTAGTAAGCCTTCCCACATCAGCATACAAAAGTAAAAGACAAGGTAGACCCAAACGTGTTTTCTTTTGATAGAAAGCGTATTGTGTTCTTATATCATGCCACTATGGTATATGCATTAATTGTGTAGTAAAGCAAGGCATGCGCCTTATGATTCCTTTTTTTTGCACTTATCTAAGCAGTACATTCCTCTTCATTTTAATAAGTTTCCTCATTATCCTGTTTAACCAAATCAATGACCATGCACTATTTCTACCTGATTTATAGCATGATATTGACAATCCATTTCAACTATTACATATATCCTATGTATTGCCTCTTTAAAAGGGTTGAGAAGTACAAGAGATTTTTGTACTTTACATTATTCTGAGCTCTTTACATAGCGAAATTTTAAGAATAGCTATTTCTTAGTTGCAACTACTTCACTTTTCATATTATTCTTTTATAATTTCTTTTAACTGTGAGATACACATATAATAAGATAACTTTATAGTGGACATATGCAAGTGTGCCGAACTACCATATATTCAGTGTCACTTACTTTAATTGCTTATTTTCTTCCTTATTTTTTATTTTTAATCCTAGTGATTAGCAAACAACCTTTACTTTACAAAAAGCATTAGTGTAATCCTAGGTTGACCAAAAATTCAATCATTGGAGACATTATTCGTATAATGAATGATGGTTTACTCATGATTGTGGAAACATGAAGAGGTTGCATACCTGTTATTGTGGAACAACCACAGAACGACTCACTCGGAGTGTTATGTGTGTTAATTATATACAAGCTAAAATAGGATATCTCTTTTGAGGGTGTGTGGTACTCATTCATCTTGAGAGTACTATAATCTTACATGACAATATTGTAATTTGATTATGGTTAGTCATATAATTTTATTTCATATTATGACCATAACTAAAATACAGTTGAGATACACGAAGTGAAACACTACTCGATAAAGGATTTGTCTCTTTCAATGCATTAAGTTGATGTCTTTACAACTGCAATTTGACATGAAGTCATAAATCCTTGCCTAAAACAATAGAGTGACAGTCAGATAAAACAAAGTGATTTTGGAAGTTAGATCTCGTAATTAACCATCGAAGTTATTAAGTATTTGATAGCCAACCACACTTTAGAAGTTTAAGTGATATGATCTTAATGAAGCGACATGACATGCATGCTAAATGTATGTATGCCTATTGTTCTTTAAGGGTGCCACTTTAAAACGAGTATTGATTAGAACTTCATACCAATGATAAACATACGATCTCATAACTAATACCATGCTTCAATGATTTTTGTATTTGTATATGCTTTGATGTTTGCTACTCAAATATCACCAAGGATTGAATGTCATAGTTAGAAGCGGCATAAATGTGACTCTCAAAATTCATTCTAAGTTAACCTAGCAAAAGATTTATCAAGGTAATAAATTAAATCAGTAACTAAACTTATGTGCTAATTTATTTAATTATTCATCTTCTTGAAATTTGAATTTTTGCTTGTAAATAACTACTTATGAATATTTAATCAGACAAGCCTACAAACTAAAATCGGTGGCTCAACATTAATATGTTCATGCTATGGTATGCCAAATTAGAAATTTTGAGATGATAGATTGAAAATAGTTTATCGACGAGCTACATGTCTAATGCAAAAGAGATTGGTCTTAATGGAGCAGTTACAACTATAAAGATACACTCTTCTATGTATAAACTTTTGAAGAAATTTATATTGTTTAAACAAGAAATTAATCATCTCCCAATGATTATCTTATCACTGTTTCACTAAGTTGTCTCTATAAAGCTTTTTTGTGCAAAATTGGAGTTTGGAAACTTGGTTTCTAGAAAGCGGTTATTGTTATGATTATACATATGAATACTAAGATCAATTAAAACGTTAACTATATTCATTCAATTTCACTCTCGCCTTGAAAAAAACACTAAAATATAAACAAATTTGGTTAAGTCACACAAACATTATTATGTATGTTGCATTATCTTGAAAGTACACCTAGTAAGTTACATAAATATTATTTTGATACTCAAATTTATATTTTAAACAATATTAGTAATACAATGTAAATTTTGAACATTGATCCAAATAAATAAATAAACAAATAAAATATAGTTTAATGTGAATTAGTGTCGAAAAGATGAGTTTCCTTTGGTCAGTCAGTGTAAAATTTGAACATTGACATAATGACAATGGTTAATTAATGTCAAAAAGATGACCAAAAAGCGCGAGTTTAGTCTTGCAAGATCCATCTAAAAACAAAATTCCAGACAACAAACGAAAACGATAATCAATAAGAATGGTTCAACACCAAAAATTCATAATTTTTTTTGGAAAAGCCGACCTGGTCAAGTGGGATTCTACCACTTTTATTAATATATCGGAGACGATTACATAGCAACAGAGACAGAAAAAAAAAGAATACGAAGACAACACGGCATATTAACACTAACCGGAGACAACATGGCATATTAACACACAAAAATTCCTAATTTTTTTTATGATAAAAGCAATCTTAAAAAACATTCAAGGGGAATTGGAGAGAAATGGGAAGATGAGGTTTACTACTAATAGAAATCTGTGGGAAGTCTGGAGTTTCTAGAGGAATTTACACACAAAAGATTTGGAGGTTCAAGGTAAAGGAGCACATGAGTATTTATATATCTACTCCCATAATCACAGCCATTTTACTCAAAAATAAAAGATGATCTCTACCGTTTATATACAATCAAGTGTTGTGCCACACCATGTAGAGATTGAGGACATCCATGCCACATCCTAAGATGGAAACCATCTTCGTCGATAGCACCATGTCGTGTGTGACACATATTAAATGCATAATATAGTGGAAACTGGTAGGGTCTTAAAAGGTGAACCTACCAAAGCTTCTTAGCTTGAAATGGTCTGGACTAGGCCAGCTCGAACTAGGCCAATCCATATCCTACCCGCCAAGGTGAGAGATATACCAATCAGATTCCCTCAATTGCCAACCCTAACCAAAGAAAAATTAAGATTTTAAATCTTGAATATTGGTCGCGTTTCATATCGGGGATTTTAGAGACCTGATCTCGTATCGGGGGAGATCTCTGATGAAGTGACTCTAACTCGATCGTTTGTCTTGGATTTCCATCTCGAGTCTAAATTTTATATAAGAACAATCTAGGAGTATATGTGTAACGCCCCGTAATTTTGTTAACATTAAAGAGGATAAATTAAATAATAATTAATTTAATACTAAGAATTAAGGGAAACAGACTACATTATTACGTCCGTCTCGAAATTCTGGTCAGGATAGACACCTAGTTTGCATAAAACAGATAACATATGAAGAAGTTATGGACGATAAAAGTTTGACAATCAAACCAGGTATAACTGGCGCACTTCACAAGTGCACCAAGGCAATTTTACACTGGCGCACCTGTAAAGTGCACCCATAGGAGTTTTGGGTATTCAGCCTTTTCCAAGTGGGAGGCAACCCGTGACCTGATTTACCCTAGGGCTTATGTGGCAGTCGGTTCCAAATGTTCTGCAGGTATAAATACATGGCTATTTCTCATATTTCTTCATTGGAAATCATGGGAGCCAAATGCTGCTGGTGCGCGAACTGAGACAGATTCGTTTTCTTCAAAAACATATAATATTTCAGTTTTGCAAATCAAATCCAGAAATTCAAGATCCATTCTCTCTATTCTCTAAATCTAACGCTCGGAGTTTCTAGTTATTTTTAGGTTTAAATGAATAGAAGTAAATTATGAAAGACTGTGATTTGGATACGTTGTAAACCTTGAATCTATGTTATTGTTAGATCTTATACTATGTCATGATAAATCTAATTCTTTAGATCTAATGCAATTGTGGTTATTATATTATATTGCTTATGTGGATCTTGACTTGTAACTATGTTGTGGTCAATGTAAATCTATTAATTTTGACAATTGCAACATTGGTTAGATCTAATTCTATATGTAAATCATTTTTCACCTGTCATATTGCGATTAGCTTAGATATGTTGTAAATTGGACATGTGAATCCATATTTAGATCTAAACATGCTATTATGTCATTCTAATGGTGTTAGATCTATTTTAACCTCTATATCTGAATTATATGATCTAATTTATCACCTTGTGTTATCATGTTAGATCTATTTTAACCTCTAGATCTGAATTATGTGATCTAATTTATCACTTTGTGTTATCATGTTAGATCTAAACCGTTTGGACATCTAAATTTCTATTTTAGATCTTACTATGCTTATTGTGACATCATAGTTATGTTAGAATCAATTGGCTGCCAACTGTTCATCAGTTTTATGTCCACCTTGTTATGATGACAATTTCATGTCCATGCCAGTATGTATGTTCACCTTATTATCATGCTAGTTTATGTTTATACCAAGATGATCACTTTGGTTATATTCCCATTATTTTCCCTATTATCGTTTATGACTAGGCTGTTATCTAACTTAGGCTTGCTGCCAATTTTGTGAGGTTGCTAGTTAAGGAACGGGGGGGGGGGGGGGGGAAGGGTTAATAATTGCATAATTAGAGTATGAACATTTTTGGACATATAATTCAAATTATCGGGTAAAGTGGGCATTAACACCTATTAAGGGGAAGGCGTAATTAATAAATAATGGAATGTCTAGTAATTACAATTAGGAATTGTAATTGTACTTATGACACGAGGTTAGGTTGCATTAGTGGTGGAAGTCTGCCCCGGACCCGACCGGCATATCCAGCAGCCAATAATGTTGAAGCTAATGTGGAAGATCTAAGAACGCAAAGACGAATCGGGCTAAGACACGAGGTTAGGCCCAACTGTGGAATAGGACGGCCCGGACCCGACCGGCATATCCAGCATCCACACGTTATAGGCCTAATATGGGAGGTCTAGCCCATTATAAACCATAAATGGACATGGTAATGAATTGGACTACTTAACCAAATCTAATCCATGGGGATTGTATGATTATGAACTAAGGTTAGGGTTAAGTAAATTGATTGGATAGTGGATGGGCTAAGCAAATCTGGAAGGGGTGGGTAATATTTACATATAGTCCCACAACTTAACCCAATAAGGTTATGTAATTAAAGACACCTAGTGGTATACATAACCGGAGGAAATAATAAAGTTATGTAATTAAAGACACCTTTTAGGGTAAGCATAACTAAATAGGGCTATGTAATTAAAGACGCCTAGTGGTATACATAGTCAGTGAAAAACCTAGTGGGGGATACAAGACAAAGAGGAGAGCTTGTATCATATTATGTAGGACCCATTTCAGTCAGTAACCCGGAGTAAGTATCAAATAAAATACTCATGTCTAGGCGGAGAGGGGACACACTTACTAACAGATTGTAAGAGATCCAAACGTTGAGGACGGTGTGGGCGACGCAAACCAACCGGGCCATGTGCGTGCATGAGCCGGCCAGAGGGGGATAAGACGACCGTGACACCAGTAGATATGGGGTTGTGCATATCAGTGAAGGGTTGCCACTGTAGGACGTGATACATCCTACCGTAGGAGCCGTCACAGAGTAACAACCGAGTAGGGAGCCGATCGATTAGGGTAGTGGTTAGGGTATATTTTGGACATATGCCCTAAGTCTACCACCTTATAGTGGAAGGTATCAATTCATTTTGGTTATACTAGTAATAGTGCAGAGTAACCATTAGAGAAGTATGTACACCTTGCCCTGTCAACCTTGTCACGCCTGCCGTTTATGTATTGACCACTCTTATCCACTTTATATGCCTATCATGTTACTTTTATTTATTTACTAGCTAAAAGTAACTAGACTCGCCAAACTTTATGTCTGACCCTTTTGTTTCTCCTTCTTTCTTCCGTTTCCCCAGGTTCTCAGGGATCAGACAGAAGTATGTGAATAAATTCAACCAGCTAGCAAGATTCGGTTTAGAGTTGGTGAATACGCCGCACAAAAGGGATTTTCGGTTTGCTAAGGGGCTGAATAAGCCTCTGCATGGTTTAGCCATGTCCATATTCCAATGGGGGCTACTTTCGAAAAGCTTGTCGATATGGCCCTAATGCATGAGGAAGACACGGGAGAAAAGAAGGCTAAGGAGACATCAAAAAATAGGAAGGTGTGCCCCAAGAAGGGGCAGCAGCAACAGCAGAAGAAAGGAGGGAAGAATGATAAAGGCAAGGATAAGAGAAAATGTCACCATTGTGGGAAGGAAGGTCATATGATTAAAGACTATAAGCGAAGGAAGAACTCTTGCTACCACTGTGGAGAGGCCAGACACTTTGCTAAAGAGTGCCCAAAGAAACGGGGATCACAGGGACAAGGTCAAAGGGCAAGAAATTCAAGAGGGCAGGTGCATGCTCTCGCAATTAGTGCTCCTGATAGAGGTAGAAAAATTTCTTGGAAGGTTAAATTTCTCTTTCAAACCATCCTATTAGAACACGTTTAGATTCTGGTGCCTCACATTCATTTATATCAAGTTCTGTAGTTGAATCTCTGCACTTAATTATTAGTATGGTATTGGATCCCGTAGTTGTTTCAAACCCCATTGGTGGTTCGGCTTTATAGGCTATGGGTTGATTCTGGGAATGGATTGGCTTACCACGTATGTGCCATTCTGGATTATGAAAAGAGGGTTGTTAGGCTTCTGACTTGTCATGGAGAACCCTCGAGATTTCGTGTGACCCACAAGGGTCGGTTATGCTTAGTTTCCTAGAGTCTATTGATGCATCTATCGATGATCTACAATCTGTTCTAGTAGTCTGAGATTTTTCTGATGTTTTTGATGAGGTTTAGGGTTTACCTCTGAGGCGCGAGATTGACTTTCGTATATATTTGGTGGACAATGCAAAGCCGGTTGCATTGCCAGTGCGCCACATGGCTCCAAGGGAAAGGAGGGAGCTGAGTAAGCAAGTAGGGAAGCTGCTTGAGAAAGGGTTTATCAGACGAAGCATATCTAAATGGGGTGCTCCAGTAGTATTCGAAACTAAGGCGGATGGTTATCTTCGTTTGTGTGTTGATTATAGAGAACTGAATAAACTCACTAAGAAGAATAGGCACCCAGTTCCGGGGATTGATGATTTATTTGATCAACTTGTTGGTGCCTGAGTATTTTCCCAGTTAGACTTGGCCATAGGGTTCCATCAGTTGAGGGTGGCTGAGGACAACATAGATAAGACTACCTTTAGTACTCCGGACAGTTTCTTTGAATGGCTAATTATGCCTTTTAGGCTGACGAATGCACCCGCCTATTTTTTCGATCTGATGAGTAGGGTGTTTCGGGAGTTCCTAAATAAATTTATGGTAGTCTTTGTCGATGATATATTGATCTTCTCCAAAAGTGAAGAAGAGCATGCCCAACATTTGAGAGAAGTTTTGAAAACTCTCTATGACCATTAGCTTAAAGCAAAATTCTCCAAATGCCATTTTTAGAGAAAAGAGGTGAGATTCTTAGGGCATATGGTCTCCAAAGAAGGGATAGCTGTAGATCCCACGAAGATGGTTACAGTGCAAGATTGGCAAGCTCCTAAAAATGCAACCGAGGTGAGAAGCTTTCTTGGGTTAGCAGGTTACTATAGGAAGTTCATTAAGGACTTCGCAAAGATATCAGCCCCACTCACCAGGCTAACAAAGAAGAACTTGGCATTCTCATGGGATATAGACTGTGACATTGCTTTCCAACGACTGAAGAGGGCTCTGACAACAGCCCCAGTCTTGACCTTTCCTGATGGGAATAAGGTGTTTATTGTTTACACTGATGCATGTGGTACATGGCTTGGTGCGGTTCTAATGTAAGAAGGGAAAGTTGTGTGTTATGAGGGTAGACAGTTGAGGGCTCATGAAAACAACTATCCCACCCATGATCTAGAGCTAGCTGCCATAGTGCTTGCGTTAAAGACGTGGCATCATTATTTACTTGGAGAGAAGTTCGAGTTATACACCGATCATAAATCTCTCAAGTATCTGTTCTCGCAGAAGGATCTCAATTTAAGGCAACAGCGGTGGATGGAGTTTCTAGCTTCTTATGATTTTGAGATTTCTTATACCCCTGGAAAGGGTAATGTGGTGGAAGACGCACTAAGTAGGCAGAGGGTGGCCCTGAGTCCCCTATTTGCGGAAATAAAGAACTTGGAGTTCATATCAGCTTTTGATTTTAGACCCTCCATCGAGATTTTTCCTGATTTGTTTGCATCCCTTAAGATACGACCGACTCTTATGGACCAGATAGGAGCTTCACAACAAGGTGACCCACAAATTCTAGACATCATAGATAAGCTCAGAAGAGGGGAGACTTCTAGTCACCTCAGCAGATATGCCATAGATGGAAAGGGGTGGTTGCTACGAGATGGAAGGCTTTGTGTTCCTCAAATTGGAAGCTTGATAAAGGCAGTCCTGGAAGAAGCCCACCATTCTAAGATGACCATTTATCTAGGCGGTGATAAGATGTACAGGGACATGAAGAGGGTTTTATTTTGGGCTGAGATGAAGAAATATGTGGCCAAATTTGTTTCTCAATGTTTAGTTTTCCAATAAGTCAAAGATGAGCAAAAGAAGCCCGGTGGATTACTTCATCCGTTGGAGGTTCTGTAGTGGAAAAGGGAGAGTGTCTCTATGGATTTCATAGATGGTTTGCCTAGATCGAAGAAAGGCAACACCCGTATCTGGGTTGTGGTGGATAGACTCACTAAGAGCGCTCACTTTATTCCAGTTAAGAGTAAAAGGACGAGATCGTGGTTGGCAGCAATTTATGTGCGTGAGATAGTTCGTCTTCATGGAGTACCTTCCAGCATCATGAGCGATTGTGACCCCATCTTTACCAGCGAAATTTAGAGGAGCTTGCAAGAAGCATTAGGTACACAGTTGTGTTTGAGCACTGCTTATCATCCTCAGACCGATGGACAGACAAAGAGGGTGAACATGATTCTTGAAGATCTTTTGAGGCTGTGTGTGCTAGACTTCGAAGGGACTTGGGAAGAGCATCTTCCTTTAGTAGAGTTTGCCTATAATAACAGTTATCAAGTTAGCATCGGCATGGCACCCTTCGAAGCATTGTACGGATGACCTTATAGATCACCAACTTGTTGGTGGGAGTCTACAGAAAGATTATTACTTGGATCAGATATGGTTAGGGAAACGTCCGAAAAGATTGACCTTATTCGACGGCGGATGAAGACAGCTCAAGATAGGCATAAATCCTATGTAGACAAGCAAAGGACTGACATCGAATTTGAAGTAGGAGACTTGGTTTTTATCAAAGTGTCATGTAACAGCCCGCATTTTACGTATAGAAAGATCGTAAAATATTTTTATTTCATTCTCTGAGGGTTGGATCATTCTCATCTTTTAATATGTTGCTTATGGGGATGTGAGACATGTCCATAACTTTTACCAATTTTGTTTGTGACCATTTTGCCTCTGTCATCCTTGTACAGGGCATAACTTTTGACTCGGATCAGATCAGAGGGTGAGACCTGTGCCATTGGAAAGGAATTGATGGTAACCTTTCCGTAGAGTGGTTAGATTAAGGATTTGGCTCAGCGGTTTGGAAGAAATCGCTGTTTTAAGGGTTTTCAGTTGGCTATTCAGGTTTGGAGAGCCTAATGGGCTGAATTGGGGAGGCCCATTAGTGGGATGGTGAAATCCTATAAATAGGGGGTGAGAGTGGAGGGAAAAAGTTTATTTTCCCATTCTCTCATTTTGAAGGCATTGATCTCCTTCTTTCTCTAGTACCTTTCCACCATTAAAAATCAAAATCTAAGGAGGGAAATCATAGATCTACACAATTGGAGGCTAGATCTACATCATTTCAAAGGTGAATTCATCGGATCAAGGAGATTGGTTCGAATTGATCGCTGTCCGGATTCATAATTCTATCATTTTAGCTTGTATTGGAGAATCGGTGAGTGATTTACATCTCTCGCATGAATGCAATGAAGTATATGAGTGTTTGTGCATGTTTCTCATCAAATTGGGATGTTTTACCATATATTTACACCGTTACATGTTCATTTTCATATGAATCACCCTATGATCTTATCTAGCAAGTGTTACTCAATAATTTCATGCCATTTTACATGTTTATGTTAGTTAGAACTCTCATTTTGATCATAGGTTCATTTTAATGGTTTTTGGTGAGATTTACATTATTTTTATGGTAATCGTCATATTCATGCGATCAGTAATGTTATGATATGTTTATGATTGTGTTTGATGAGTGTGGTTGAGTTGGTTTCGTCGGATTCGTCGTTTGGCGAAGTTTTGATTGAAATCGGAGTAGAATTGAAGATGCGTAGAAAGTGGCTAGGGTCGGACCAAAGTGGCTCGGGTCGGGATCAAATTCTGTCGTGGAGAACAAGTCAGGGTTGGCTCGGGTTGGATTAAAGTGGCTCGGGTCGGACTAAAGGGGGTCGGGTCGGACCATTCTGGATTGGGTTAAAGTGAATCAGATCATTTTGGATTGGGCTAAAGTGGATTGGACCATTATGGATCGGACTAAGGTGGGTTGAGTCGGACAAAAGGGGGTCGGGCCTAAAGGAGGGGTCGGGTCGAACCAAAGTGGCTCGGGTCGGGCTGTTCTGGACAGCCATTTCTGGTCAGCCATTTTTGCCATTTCTGGTCAGCTATTTCTGGTTGGACACTTCCGGTGATGATGTGACTTCAAAGTGAGTTCAATTAGGAAGTGTTGAAATAATGCTATGGATTGCTTTGAACCTTATAGAGATGTTGGTTGGTTCAATGATTGTGGTGGCTTCAACAAGAGTCCAGAAGGGGATGTTCGAAGTGATGTGATATGTTTGTTGATCGGTGAAAAGCAACGAATAGGTAGACAACTCAAAGGTCGTGAGTTGGTGGATAATGGCTGCTCAAGAAGGTTCTTGAGCTATGAAATGTCTTCAAGGTTGGATGACTAGAGATGCGAAGGCTGAGAAGTCATCATTGTCATAAGTTCTAGCAGGCTCAAAGCAGGGGTACGATTGGGGCACCCAATAGACGGGAAGGTTGCTGGTCGAGTACCTTGGGTATCGTTGAAAGGCCTAGTTGTCAAGGTTGGATATTGTCAAGGTTGGACATATGGAGTTTATGCTATAACTGGGGTTACCATTAGCCCTTGACATATGGCAAGGTTGGCCGTCATACGATTAACGATGGTTTCAAAGCAGGATTGGCGGTGATAGCCAGAGTCAGTCATGGATGATTAGTTGTTCTGTGTGAGACTTATATAATCTGGATGTTATGTGTGTTTTCCATGATTGAATGGTTGCTCTGGTTTCCATGTATGAATTGTTATTCCTTTGGTTGAATGGATTGTAAAGGCTATCACTGTCCGATGTAGGGAAGATAAGGTTGAGTTCTTCTCTGGTGTCATGGGTAGATTAGTATGTTTATCTATCCCCTCTCATACACTTTATTGTTGAAGTTTGTTAGCTGTTTTATCTCTCACTAAGACTGTTGTCTGACTCAAGGTTTTATGTATCCTCTTATTACCTTGGGCTATTCATCCGATTTTGGATGGGCAGAGTAAGTAACAGGTGACAGGTAATGCTTTAGTGAGGACGAGGATGCTGATCGATGGCGAGCAGAAGGCTCACATACCAGTTTTACTACTAGCTAATAATTGGATTTCCGCTGTTTGCTTTTCTGAGTGATGTAGTGAGGCAACTTTGTATAAACACTATTTCCAAGTTTATGGATCTTACTTTCTAGTTGTAAGGAAGTCCAGTGTTTCTGCTTCACTATTAGTACATGTTGTATATGTTCTATTATATTTTATCATTGCGTTGTGAGTTTTACGACAGGTTCCGCTTGTGTTTACCTACTCTTATGATCGTCCATGATAGCCTTGCACATCTTTCAGCGCATTATTTCTCTTGTATAGTGCGGGGGTTATGGGCGGTCGTCACATTTGGTATCAGAGCTCTGGTTATCGATTTTTGCCAAAGTTCTAAGACATAATTACGTATGAGAGATGTACTTGTAGATTTCAGTTGGATGTTTACTATAGATATAAGCGTATATAGTAGTAGCGGTTGTTTTCCGTTAGTAGTTTATCTTGTAAGTGGACCAATCATTCTATTTTAGATTTAGAACGAGTCGTCATACCTCTAGGAGTGAGCCTGAGATGGGAAGATTAGGAGATGGAAGAAGGCGATTGGAAGCATTAGATGTTGCATCGGAATATCTAGTTATGTTTGGGGCGGCCATGATGGCAGTAGCCATGTTAAGGATGTCCGTTCCAGAAGCATCAGTAGAGCGTGGTTTTTCTGTGCAAGTACCCAAATGGGATTCTGTTAAGCGACAGAGGTAATATTCTCCTACAAATGAAGAAACCTTTATTGGCCCCAGTGCTAATAAGAAGAAAAAGCAAGAAGAAGAAATTAAGAAGAATATCATTTGCTTTAATTGTCAATTGGAGGGTCATTATGCCAATGATTGTGAGAAGCCGAAAACCGAAAGGAAGTGCTTTGAATGCGGCAAGCCTGGACATGAGAAGGAAGACTGTCCGGACCTTCCAAAGAATAGGCACCAGAGGAAGCATGTGTTGTGGAAGCTATTCCAATTTCCTATTGTATTCCTGAAGAGAACTAGGAGAAGTTGTTGTCTGGATGTGCTTCCAACTAGTGAAGTTATTTGAGTTCTATTTGGTACTAGAGAATCGTCATCTTTTACCTATAATAAGATTGTATGTTGAATGGGTTCGGAACTTGAAGTTGTAACAAGCCTTTAGTTGTAATTGATCTAGTATGGGTTCATCTGCTTTATGCAAGCTTTGTGAATCTAGTATTGTTGATTATGAATGCTCATTTATGAGTGGTTGCTTAGTTGTAACTTTCGCTGGGTTTGAAATCATCTTGGGCATGGATTGGCCCAAAAGATGTGCGGCAAAAGTAAGTTGCGAAAAGCTAGAGATGACAGTCGGGGATGTGGAAGGGCGGGAGGTGTTGATTCGAGGTAACCCGAAGACGGTGTTCTTATAAGTTGTTATATTCGCTTGTGATTCCACAAGAAGACTTGTCATCAGTGCTAATCGCTAATGAGTATGTAGATGTCTTTGACGAGGTCAAAGGCTTGCCGCTGCATCGTGAGATTGAATTTAGGATTGATTTGGTCGAAGGTGCTAGACCAATCGTTATGCCTCTTAGGCGGATGGCTCGTTAAGATTGTGTGTGGGCTATCGTGAGCTGAACAAGATGACAAAGAAGAACAAATATCCGTTGCCAAGGATAGATGACTTGTTTGATCAGCTTCACGAAGCCAAAGTGTTTTCTCAGATGGATTTGGCAACGGGATTTCACCAGTTGAGGGTGGCTAAGGATAGTGTGCCAAAGACTGCTTTTAGGACACCATCTGGTTTCTTCGAATGGTTGGTGGTGCCATTCGGGTTGACTAACGCGCCAGCATATTTTGTGGATCTTATAAATAGAGTGTTCAGAGATCAGTTGAACAAGTTCGTGCTTGTGTTCATGGATGATATTCTGGTTTACTCCAGAAATGAGGAAGAACATAAGACGCACTTGAGAGTTGTGTTAGAGATCTTGCGAAAGCATCAGCTTAAGACTAAATTCTCAAAGTGTCACTTCTGGAAGGATGAAGTGAGATTCTTAGGCCATGTAGTTTTTGAAAATGGGATAGCGATTGACCCCGCTAAAGTAGCGGTAATCCAGGACTAGGATAGACCTAAGAATGTGACAGATGTTCGAAGTTTCCTTGGGTTGACCGGTTATTACCGACGGTTTATCAAGGATTTCTCCAAGGTAGCTGCACCGTTGACAGGATTGACGAAGAAGAACCAAGTGTTCACATGGGATGCAAAGTGTGAACAAGCGTTCGGAATCCTGAAGGAGAGATTGACGAGTGCTCCTGTGTTGACCATTCCAAGCGGGAATGAAGAGATAGTGGTGTATACCGATGCGTGTGGTACTGGACTTGGAGCAGTACTAATACAAAAGGATAAGGTTGTGGCCTACGCGAGTCGGCAGCTCAAGCCGCATGAGAAAAATTACCCAACTCATGATTTGGAGTTGATGACAATTGTATTTGCTCTGAAGATATGGAGACATTACCTGTTGGGAGTTCGACTCGAGTTGTTTACGAATCACAAGTCATTGAAATATCTTTTCTCCCAAAAGGATTTGAATCTTCGGCAGCAAAGATGGTTAGAGTTTCTGGCGTCATATAATTTTGGCATAGCCTATACTCTGGGCAAGGGTAACGCAGTTGCAGATGTGTTAAGTCGAAGACATGCAAATTTGGGAGCGATGTTTTCGGAATGAAAGAGCCTCGAGTATTTGGCAAGGTTCGATTTCAGGCCAAGGTGTGAGTTGGAACCTGAAATGTTGGCAAGCTTATCGATAAGACCAACTCTTATCAAAAGGATTGGCAAAAGCCAAAAGAAAGATGCGAAGCTTGTCGAGTTCATTCAGAAACTGGAACTAGAAGATAAAGAGTTCGAGGTCGATCGAGAAGGTTGGCTTCGAAAGCAAGGGCGATTAGTTGTTCCTGATATCGACGGATTGAGCGATGAGGTTCTGAAAGAATGTCATCACTCGAAGTTGACGATTCATCCCGGTGGCAATAAGATGTATCAGGACATGAAGAGAGTCTACTACTGGGAAGGGATGAAGAGAGATATTGGAAAGTTCATTTCCAAGTGTATGAACTGTCAGTTGGTGAAAGCTGAACAAAAGAAGCCGAGTGGTTTGCTTCAGCCATTGGAAGTTCCTACGTGGAAGTGAGAGCAAATATCGATGGATTTTATCGATGGACTACCCAGAACCAGGGCAGGAAACGAAGGGATTTGGGTCATTGTGGATCGTTTGACCAAAAGTGCGAGATTCATTCCTGTCAAGTCGACTAGGACGACATCGAAATTGGCTGAACTTTATGTGAAATGGATAGTTCGATTCCATGGTGTCCCAAAGAGTATAGTAAGTGACCGAGATCCATTATTCACGAGTGGGTTTTGGAAAATTTTGCAGGAATATTTGGGAACCGAGTTGTGCTTGAGTACGACATATCATCCCCAAATTGATGGTCAGACCAAGAGAGTCAATCGAGTTTTAGAAGATCTCCTGAGGGCTTGTGTGTTAGACTTCGGAGGATCATGGGAAGACCATCTACATCTAGTTGAGTTTGCATATAATAATAGCAACCAGTCTAGCATTGGGATGGCACCATACGAAGCATTGTATGGAAGGCCGTGCAATTCTCCAGCATGTTGGTTAGAAACTGGAGATAAGTTGGTACTTGGACCTGAGACGATTAAAGAAACTTCGGATTATATCAAGATAGTTCACCAACGAATGAAGGCAGCCCAGGACCGTCAGAAGAGTTACGCCGACAAGCGTCGTAAGGACTTGGAATTCGATGTGGGTGATATGGTTTTTGTGAAGGTTTCACCGTTGAAGCAAATGGTGAGATTTGGAAGTAAAGGAAAGTTGGCTCCTAGGTTCGTTGGACCATTTCCGATAGTCGAGCGAATTGGAAAGCTCGCATATAGATTGGAGTTACCCGAGAAGATGTCGAGTGTGCATAATGTTTTCCATGAGTCGCTTCTACGAAAATATGCGCATGGTCCGGATATGGTAGTACCTCCGAAGTAATACGTTGACCTTGTAGTTGAGTTTGTAGTTACGAAACCCTATAAGTTGGTTCGTGTTATGACGAATGACACGAAACAGCTTAGGGAAAGGACGTTTTATTTAGTTAAGTTATAATGGAGTAGAGATGGCGACGATGGTACGTAGGGGACGAAGGAGAGTATAAGGAAGACCCATCCAAAATTCTTCGTCCATAAGACCCATTGATATCGCACCATCATTATTACTTGTGGTCATTATTGTTACTTGCTGAGATTGTTGTTATCTTGTTGTTGTTGTTTGATAGAATTCCGCATGCTAGGATAAGACTATGGATGCATGGCTTGATGATTGCTAGTTTGGATGATAGAATTGGCTTCTCATGGATGATAGGCATGCGAAATTGTTGTGGTTGCTTGGATTTTCGGGGACGAAATTCTTAAGGGGGGAGAATGTAACAGCCCGCATTTAAGTATTGAAAGATCATAAAATATTTTGTTTCATTCTCTGAGGGTTGGATCATTCTCATCTTTTAATATGCTGCTTATGGGGATGTGAGGCATGTCCTTAATTTTTACTGATTTTTTGTGTGACCATTTTGCCCCTGTCAGCCTTGTACAGGGCATAACTTTTGACTCGGATCAAATCAGAGGGTAAGACCTGTGCCATTGAAAAGGAATTGATGATTACCTTTCCGTAGAGTGGTTACATTAAGGATTTGGCTCAGCGGTTTGGAAGAAATCGCTGTTTTAAGGTTTTTCAGTTGGCTGTTCAGGTTTGGAGAGCCTAATGGGATGAATTGGGGAGGCCCATTAGTGGGATGGTGAAATCCTATAAATAGGGGGTGAGAGTGGAGGGAAAAAGTTTATTTTCCCATTCTCTCATTTTGAAGGCATTGATCTCCGTCTTCCTCTAACACCTTTCCACCATTATAAATCAAAATCTAAGGAGGGAAATCATAGATCTACACCATTGGAGGCTAGATCTACATCATTTCAAAGGTAAATTCATCGGATCAAGGAGATTGGTTCGAATTGTTCGCTGTCCAGATTCATAGTTCCATAATTTTAGCTTGTATTGGAGAATCAGTGAGTGATTTACATCTCTCACATGAATGCAATGAAGTATATGAGTGTTTGTGCATGTTTCTCATCAAATTGGGATGTTTTACCATATATTTACACCGTTACATGTTCATTTTCATATGAATCACCCTATGATCTTATCTAGCAAGTTTTACTCGATAATTTCATGTCATTTTACATGTTTATGTTAGTTAGAACTCTCATTTTGATCATAGGTTCATTTTAATTGTTTTTGGTGAGATTTACATTATTTTTATGGTAATCTTCATATTCATGTGGTTAGTAATGTTATGATATGTTTATGATTGTGTTTGGTTGAGTTGGTTTCGTCGGATTCGTCATTTGGCGAAGTTTTGATCGAAATCGGAGTAGAATTGAAGATGCGCAGAAAGTGGCTTGTGTCGGACCAAAGTGGCTCGGGTCGGGATCAAATTCGGTCATGGAGAACTAGTCAAGGTTGGCTCGAGTCGGACAAAAGTGGCTCGGGTCGGACTAAAGGTGGTCGGGTCGGACCATTCTGGATTGGGTTAAAGTGAATCAGATCGTTTTGGATCGGGCTAAAGTGGATTGGACCATTCTGGATCGGACTAAGGTGGGTCGGGTCGGACAAAAGGGGGTCGGGTCGGGCCTAAAGGAGGGGTCGGACCAAAGTGGCTCGGGTCGGGCTGTTCTGGGCAGCCATTTCTGGTCAGCCATTTTTGCCATTTCTGGTCAGCTATTTCTGGTCGGACACTTCCAGTGATGATGTGACTTCAAAGTGAGTTCGTTTAGTAAGTTAGGAAGTGTTGAAATAATGCTATGGAATGCTTTGAACCTTATAGAGATGTTGGTTGGTTCAATGATGGAGGTGGCTTCAACAAAAGTCCAGAAGGGGATGTTCGAAGTGATGTGATATGTTCGTTGATCAGTGAAAAGCAACAAATAGGTAGACAACTCAAAGGTCATGAGTTGGTGGATAATAGTTGCTCGAGAAGGTTGCTTGAGCTATGAAATGTCATCAAAGTTGGATGACTAGAGATGCGAAGGCCGAGAAGTCATCGTTGTCGTAAGTTCTAGCAGGCTAAAAGCAGGGGTACGATGGGGGCACCCAATAGACTGGAGGGTTGCTGGTCGAGTACCTTGGGTATCGTTGAAAGGCCTAGTTGTCAAGGTTGGACATTGTCAAGGTTGGACATATGGAGTTTATGCTAGAACTGAGGTTACCATTAGCCCTTGACATACGGCAAGGTTGGCTGTCATACGATTAACGATGGTTTCAAAGCAGGATTGGCGGTGATAGCCAGAGTCAGTCATGGATGATTGGTTGTTCTGTGTGAGACTTATATAATTTGAATGTTATGTGTGTTTTCCATGATTGAATGGTTGATCTGGTTTCCATGTATGAATTGTTATTCCTTTGGTTGAATGGACTGTAAAGGCTATCACTGTCCGATGTGAGGAAGATAAGGTTGAGTTCTTCTATGGTGTCATGGGTAGATTAGTATGTTTATCTATTCCCTCTCATACACTTTATTGTTGAAGTTTGTTAGATGTTTTATCGCTCACTAAGACTGTTGTCTGACTCAAGGTTTTATGTATCCTCTTATTACCTTGGGCTGTTTATCCAATTTTGGATGGGCAGAGTAAGTAACAGTTGACATGCAATGCTTTAGTGAGGACGACGATGCTGATCGATGGCGAGCAGGAGGCTCACGCACCAGTTTTACTACTAGCTAATAATTGGATTTCCGTTGTTTTCTTTTCTGAGTGATGTAGTGAGGCAACTTTGTATAAACACTATTTCCAAGTTTGTGGATCTTACTTTCTAGTTGTAAGGAAGTCCAGTGTTTCTGCTTCACTATTACTACCTGTTGTATATGTTCTATTATATTTTATCCTTCCGCTGTGAGTTTTACGACAGGTTTCGCTTGTGTTTACCTACTCTGATGATCGTCCATAACAGCCTTGCACATCTTTCAGCGCATTATTTCTCTTGTATAGTGCGAGGGTTATGGGCGGTCGTCACATGTCAACTCTGAGGAATGTGGTTCGCTTCAGATCAGTAGGGAAGTTGGCACCTAGGTTTGTGGGACCATTTCCCATAACCGAGAGGATTGGCCAAATGGCCTATAGAGTAAAACTCCCAGACAATCTATCCGGCATTCACGATGTTTTCTATGTTTCCCATCTGGGGAAGTACCTACATGATACCGCAGTAATCATTGAGCCGAGTGTGTTGGAAGAAGTTGAAGTGGAACGGGAGACAACAGTCAGGCGAGCCCCTACCCGTATTCTGGGATCAGAAGCTAAGATGCTACGCAAAAAAGAGATCAAGTTGCTAAAGGTTCAATGGGAAGATAACTCGGAGGATGCGACTTGGGAGACCGAAGATAAGATTCGTGCTTCGTACTCTTTTCTTTTCGAGGGTATGTTCTTAACTCCTTTTTCCAAAGCTTTATCAGTACTTGTTTCTATCATTTGAGTATGTCCTATCAATAGTATTTTCGACCTTAAGTTAGGAATCCTATGGATGTAAATATGTGTTTGAGATATGTTATGATTTATGGATGCAAGTGGATGCAAGTGTTTGCTTGTGGTTTCCTGTGGATGCATATACACACACATTAGGCACTAGATCAGCTCAATCACTCTCGTACTGCATATGGATGTGTGTGCATTTTCTTTTATTTTATGGATGGAAATGGAAGAACTAGCATATGGATGTTGCATTTGGACGGATGAGTGTGCAGACATATAGAGCTTACATGTTATAATAGGCTTTTGCATACATATTGGATTCATGGCATTAACATATATTACATTAATGAGGTCAAATGAATCAGTGGACCGCCTGATCTTCACATTAGTATTAGGGATATATACACACACCTTTGCATATATTCACGTAAGCATTAGAAATCCTTAAGGACAATGGATGCCAGTGATTGATGAATGAGTAGATGGATGGTAGGATTTGCATTCTTCTCAACTTGGATGATTGATGAATGAGTAGATGGATGATGAATGAGTAGATGGATGATGGATGGACGAAATCCTTTAAGTAGGGGGAATGTAACACCCCGTAATTTTTTTAACATTAAAGAGGATAAACTAAATAATAATTAATTTAATATTAATAATTAAGGGAAACAGACTACGTCATTACGTCCGTCTTGAAATTCTGGTCAGGATAGACACCTAGTTTGCGTAAATAGATAACATATGAAGAAGTTACGGACGATAAAAGTTTGACAATCAAACCAGGTACAACTGGGGCACTTCACAAGTGCGCCAAAGCAATTTTACACTGGCGCACCTGTAAAGTGCACCCATAGGAGTTTTAGGTATTCGGGCCTTTTCCAAGTGGGAGGCGACCCGCGACTTATGTGGTAGTCGGTTCCAGAGGGTTCTGCAGCTATAAATACATGGCTATTTCTCATATTTCTTCATTGGAAATCATGGGAGCCAAATGTTGCTGGTGTGCGAAATGAGACGGATTCGTTTTCTTCAACAGCATACAATATTTCATTTTTGCAAATCAAATCCAGAAATTCAAGATCCATTCTCTCTATTCTTTAAATCTAATGTTGTGAGTTTCTAGTTATTTTTAGGTTTAAATGAATAGAAGTAAATTATGAAAGACTGTGATTTGGATACGTTGTAAACCTTGAATCTATGCTATAGTTAGTTCTTATACTATGTCATGATAGATCTAGTTATTTAGATCTAATGCAATTATGGTTATTATATTATATTGCCTATATGGATCTTGACTTGTAACTATGTTGTGTTGAATGTAAATCTATTAATTTTGACAGTTGCAACATTGGTTAGATCTAATTCTGTATGTAAATAACCTTTCACCTGTCATATTGCGATCAACTTAGATATGTTGTAAATTGGAAATGTGAATCCATATTTAGATCTAAACATGCTATTATGTCATTCTAATGGTGTTAGATCTATTTTAACCTCTAGATCTGAATTATGTGATCTAATTTATCACCTTGCATTATCATGTTAGATCTATTTTAACCTCTAGATCTGAATTATGTGATCTAATTTATCACCTTGTGTTATCATGTTAGATCTAAACCGTTTGGACATCTAAATTGCTAATTTATATCTTACTATGCTTATTATGGCATTATAGTTATGTTAGAATCAATTGACTGCCAACCGTTCATCAGTTTTATGTCCACCTTGTTATGATGACAATTTCATGTCCATGCTAGTATGTATGTTCACCTTATTATCATGCTATTTTATGTTTATGCCAAGATGATCACTTTGGTTATATTCCCATTATTTTGCCTATTATCGTTTATGACTAGGTTGTTTTCTAGCCTAGGCATGCTGCCAATTTTGTGAGGGCGCTAGTTAAGGAACGGGGGAAAAAGGGTTAATAATGGCATAATTTGAATATGAACATTTTTTGACATATAATTCAAATTATTGGGTAAAGTGGGCATTAACACCTATAAAGGGAAAGGCTTAATTAATTGATAAATTAATCAATAATGGAATGTCTAGTAATTACGGTTAGGAATTGTAATTGTACTTATGACACGAGGTTAGGTTGCATTAGTGGTGGAAGTCTGCCCGGACCCGACCGGCATATCCAGCAGCCACTAATGTTGAACCTAATGTGGGAGGTCTAAGTACACAAAGACGAATCAGGCTAAGACACGAGGTTAGGCCCAACTGTGGAATAAGACTGCCCGGACCCGAACGACATATCCAGCATCCAAACGTTGTAGGCCTATTGTGGGAGGTCTAGCCCATTATAAACCATAAATGGACATGGTAATGAATTGGAATACTTAACTAAATCTAATCCATAGGGATTATATGATTATGAACTAAGGTTAGGGTTATGTAAATTGACTGGATAGTGGATGGGTTAAGCAAATCTGGAAGGGGTGGGTAATATTTACATATAGGCCCATAACTTAACCCGATAAGGTTATGTAATTAAAGACACCTAGTGGTATACATAACCGGAGGAAATAATAAAGTTATGTAATTGAAGACACCTTGTGACGACCCAAACCCCGTAACACGAAGGCAAGGGTAATCTTTGGAATATAACACATAAACATATAACAGCAGAACAGAAATAAATAAATACACCAGATAAGGTACAACAGGATATACTGGATAAATATAATCATCAGAGTTACACAGTATACAGGATCATACTTAGTACAAATACAGCTCAGCTATACATAAATGTCAACAGCGGAGAACAACATAACATGGACAATAGGAGCTGAACGACATAAAAAGAGATAAATGATAGAATCCACCTTCAGCTCCAGCTATCCATAAAGAGCCTGCTAAAACCTGAATACAAGGCTGCCCGTGTAGAAATAGGGGCACCCGAGTTTTCAAGTGAAACAAACTACGAGTCAGTCATGGGACTGGTATGAGAAATCTACTTAACATATTCTACAATATGGCTAATCACAGGACCACGCCACTTTCGTGGAACGGATTTACTCCAGTGATTACTAGTGCTTTAAAACAAGTAAATCTTTTAAACATCGCTATGCTTTTTATAAAAATGAAGCCATTATAAGACTCAGGTCCCATCACATAATGCAACACAAACCGGAGGATAGAGTTTTACCTTATAATGGCCAAAATATGCTTGATACAAGAAAAACAAATCATTTGATATTATTGCTAGTGTTTATATGTTTCAAAAACAATTTGAATCATAACTATCAATCATAGACGGCATTAATGCCCCATACCACTATGTCGCCATATATAGATATACAATCAAAATCGCACGATGTCATATTTGGAAATTGGATTTCCATCATGAACCGAGGCCAGGGATCATCCTCACCGCTTTGAGACTCTCTAGCCCGAGCCTCAGGATCAGAGCTCGAGTGACCCTTGGAGCGACAGGGCCGGTCCACCCGATGTGGATTAGAATGCCTGAACAATGCGTTTCCCCGCCCTTTGGGGCGTAAATGAGCCAACGAATGACTCCATCGGTCCCGGATCGACCGATATAACCGAGGTGCCTCGCAACAGCAACAACCACATATGTGAAAGTAATATAAATGTCAAGGCTGGTAGGTCACTGACACCACCCTAGCTAGAAAGAAACGCATGTCCTCCCTGAGGTCCTCTCCCGTTTTTGGTCCATACTAGGGTGTGAGGCTTGCGAAACAACGATAAAACACAAAGCTATGCCACACAGGCGGTGCTTTGATCATCAACCACAAAGCTTTGCTTTTCAACAAAAGCTTTGATCACAGCATCTCTGTATGCCACCTTGTCAATATACAACGTCAGACACACGTCCATTTACAAGTCCGTTCTGGGTCTGAACGAAACCGGAGGGTCTTTATTCCTCGCTCATCCATACAATCAACATGCACGTCCGGACGGCTACTACTTTAACCCCTTCAAGGTAGCTACTCCTCTCATGAGCATCAGCAGCGCCCCTCCATTCGACGTGAAGATCATCGGTCTTGCACCGTCTTCATATCTTCGATATTTAATTGTCGATCAATTATTTGAAATGAGAATTAACTTGGCCTTTTCAAATAATTCACGTATATTTTGAATTTCAAATCAATTCATTTCAATGGTTAAATTATTCGTCATCAATAATTCAGTTAATTAATCGTTATTTTCACGTCAAACACATTCAGCCATCAAATATCCAATAGACCGAATAAATTCAGTTTATTTTCATTCTATATCGTTTATAATATTTTATCACGATTTATCGCTATTTTTATTTATTCAAAAATAGCCAATTCATTCGAACGACGCTTCAGGCCATAACGCGGCCCTGGCGCTGTTTTTCTTTAGATTTTATTTACACATCTCTGAAAATCTAACTGTTGGATCTTCACAAATTTTATATCATTAGAAATATCTTTTCAAAACGAATCCAACGGTTTCAGGTTTGGGAAAATCCGATGGTCGGATCTCCCGCAATAATCATTTGAAGTTTCGATTTCAAATATCGAACTACAGCCTCGTTATTCGATTTATTTTAATTATATATATATATATATATAAATATAATCGATTCTGGTGTTGTTTTTCTTTAGATTTGAATTAAACATTCCAGACAATCCAATTGTTGGATCTTTACAAAGTTGGTGCCGTTGGAAAGATATTTCCGAGGCGAACCCAACGGTTGCAGCTTAAGGAAAATCCAATGGTCGGATCTCACGCAATAATCGTTTGAAATCACGGTTTCAAAATACGAACTACAGCATTGCTATTTGATTTATTTTAATTATATATGTATATATATATATATATAATCGATCCTTCGATTTCAAAACCATATTCATTTCATACATTTGATAAAAATGATATTTTTATCCAACAGATATTTATTTCAACACATCACTAATTTTAACAATTCATATATATGATAAAAATGTGATTTTTATTATAAAACAATTTATTTCAAAACACGATTAATTTATATAGTTCAAACAGGTGATAAAAATGTGATTTTTAATATAAAACAATTTATTTCAAAACACGATTATTTCTCAACACATGAATTTCTATTCAACACATGAATATGATTTCAACACATGAAAATAAATCAAACACAGAAAGATTTCAGGAAATTTCGGCAGCATAACAGTAGGGTAGTTAAAACCGGGACCGTATCGATGTATGGCTCCTCGCTCTACCTTAAAACCTTGCGGTTTTTAACAATGGGGATTTCATGCATCTAATTCGCACGCAAGCGAGCATGTTTTTCTTTTATTTCCACAACCTATTCTAATTTTGTTTTCATCCACAAATGGGTATTTTTCAACCACAATCAATCATTCTCAACCACAAACAATTATATCAACCATTCGCATTATTCACCAAATTTCACATCAACCAAATATCCAAACAATATCACAACCAATAAATATCGTCCATGGTCTGTGGACGAGGGGTGTGTGTATATATATATATATATATATATATTTCAATTCATTTCAATGTCATTTTATTGCATATATAATTTTTACAACGCATATATAACTTATACATCGAACATACAACTTAAACGCTTATACATGAGGTGTACAATGCTTATATAACTCATACATCGACTATATAACTTATACATCGTCATTTCCATATTGTTTATAACATAGAAATCTCACATTGGGTTCCACTCCACCAAAAATTGCAGAAGGCTCAGAAAAATATGCAGTCTCTTCTAAAATGTAGAAGACGTCCTCACGGTCTCGATGTCTCTTGTTTCACTGAATTTCGACAACAAACGAAAAAGATATGATTTTTACAGTGAAATCAAAAACCTTAGCGCTTTAAAGTGCTATTAAACAGTTTAAATAATACCAGTCGTTACCTCTCTGAAATGGTTCGAAACTAGGTATTGATTTTACTCGAAATCCGCGAAGCTTGAAGAGGATTGGGCTATGCAGTGTCGAAGGGGGAGGAGTGGCACTCAGGCACCGGGGGGAGTTGGTCAGTTCGACGGTCGGAGGAGGGTACGGCGGCGGCCTTAAGGCGCTGACTTTCGAGCTCCAGATCTCCCTTCCCACGCGATGAAAAACCCAAACTCCAAAGAACCTATACCTAATTCTACGTGTAGGAGGAGGAATGGAGGAGAGAAGGTAGTGAGGCCTTTTCCGTCGTGCGCTGGAAGGATAGTCGGGGAGAGAGAAATTAATTTGAAAATGAATTAATATTTTATAAAAGTCCTATTGGCCCATCCATATATTTAAAATTTTAAAGGTATTTTCACATCCGAACTCCAATCCAAACCCAACGACTGTCGCCCCTAGCTAAATACCTCCATTTCGAACACAATGGGATATGTTTCGAAGGCCCATTCGACTGTTTCAGTCAGTTTTTCTTCAAATTAAAATATAAAACATTCAATATTTAATTTGAACGTACATTTCAATTTGCTGGGGCCACTTACTACTTCTAAAAATTCCCAAAAAATAAATCTAGCTATGTTTTGACAATACGGTCCCAACAAAACTAGTTTCGTCGAATTCTGAGAACGTTTGAAAAATGGCCATTTTCTGGCCGATCCAATTTTACTATAATTGACCAAAACACATTTTCCTTCGCCACGCTCACATATTAACTTCAAAAATTATGAAATTTGAAACTTAGCAATAACTTGACATCCCAGATCCAACAAAAGTGGTTTCGTCGAATTGTGAGGTCGTATGCAAAAATGTCTATTTTCAAGGTCGATATATTATCTATAGCGACCTTTCTGAAAATTCATTTGGCCATAACTTTTGATTCCCGCTATGAAACTTCGATTTTTCAGATTCATTAGAAAGATATTCACTAACAGATTTAAATATTTTTGGTTTCACTAAAATCCGTTTTATTTTGCACCCGGTACAGTCAGTTAAAGTTTGAATTCTATTTTTGAAACTGCTGCGCCATTTCAGGCCATGTTTATAATTAAAATTAATTATATTTATTTTCAAACATCGATTCAAACATACTTTTCATCACTATTATTTAAAATATTTATTTTAAATATTTAAAATCCACTATTTTAGCCAATTAATTTTTTTTAAACTGGTTCAGATTTTCCTGGCTGTTACACACCTTTTAGGGTAAGCATAACTGAATGGAGCTATGTAATTAAAGACACCTAGTGGTATACATAGTTAGTGAAAAACCTAGTATGGGATACAAGACAAAGGGGGAGAGCTTGTATCATATTGTGTGGGACCCATTTCAGTCAGTAACCTGGATTAAGTATCAAATCAAATACTCCGTACTAGGCGGTGAGGGGACACGCTTACTGACTGATTGTAAGAGATCCAAACGCGGAGGACGATGTGGGCGGCGCAAACCGACTAGGCCATATGCGTGCATGAGCCGTGCAGTGGGGGATAAGACGACCGTGACACCAGTAGATATGATGCAGTGCATATCAGTGAAGGGTTGCCACTGTAGGACGTGATACATCCTACCGTAGGGGCCGGGACAGAGTATCTATGGAATAGGGAGCCAATCGATTAAGGTAGTGTTTAGGGTATATTTTGGACATATGCCCTAAGTCTACCACCTTATAGTGGAAGGGATCATCTCATTCTGGTTATACTAGTAATAGTGCAGAGTAACCATTAGAGAAGTATATACACCTTACCCTATCTACCTTGTCATGCCTTCCATTTATGTATTGACCTCTCTTATCCACTTTATATGCCTATCATGTTACTTTTATTTATTTACTGGCTAAAAGTAACTAGACTCGCCAAATTTTATGTCTGACCCTTTTGTTTCTCCTTCTTTCTTCCATCCCCCCAGGTTCTCAGGGAGTAAACACTCAGTTTTAGTCAGGACTCAGATATCCTCTTACTAGGAGCTACTTCTGAAGTATGGCTCAAGTTCTTGTCTCTACTATGGCTTAACTCTTTCAACTAGGGAATTATGTTTCTATATTCTTACGTACTCTGATGATGCAAGGCAGAAGTTATTTTATTGTAATGGTTTTTGTGACTTATGGTATTGTGGACCATGATATTATGATTTATGTTGAAATAAAAATTTAAATTTCCGCTGCTATCTTATTTATATCTGTCTTATAATTATACCGTGTCTGTTCACCTATAACACTTCACGAAACTTAATGCACTCCCTTAGTGAGCGACATTAATGGACGTGGGGTGTCACAATATGATATGTTAAAAAAGGATATTCTTACACAATAATTTTATGAATAATATTATAAAAATGGTAACTTAAACTTGAATTGCAAAATCACTTCATTATTCTTAATTTACGAAAGAACATTCATATTCATAAATCATAATATGTTAAAAATAAAAATAATAAAACAATACAAATTGATTTGTACTTACAGCTTATTATCCATGAACATGGATTATTATTAGACATAAAACATAAAAAAAATCCAAAACATTAAACAATTCAACGTAAGTAAAACATAAAATAAATAGTTTTATAGGTAACTTGCATGTAAAGAAATGATGAATATGAAAATTGTAAGCATTGTAGAACACATATAAATATATGATATAGTCATTTAACATGCAAAATATAAAATAACAGAAAATTGTCATGGCTAGATTTAAGTTTCTTTTAATCATTATTTTGGTCTAGACATGGGTTTAAATTTTAACCACAAAATAGAAGATCTCAATCGGTATTTCAATATCTCATCTCCAGTGATATTTCGTTCCATATTGAAATATCTCGGACGATATATTTAAAATGAGATTTATAGTTGTTAGGGACTAAGGTGTTGGTGATGATAGTTTTGATGACAAGCTTGTTTGTACTATCATTGTTACAAAATATATACTAACACTATTACGTGTGTGTGTGTGTGTGTGTATATATATATATATGTGTGTGTGTGTGTGTAGAAATTATAAGCAAGTATTGACTTGAAGACTGTACAATTTAAAGATTCAGGATCAAAGATTTCAAAGAAGAAGAGTTCAAGACTGAAGACTCGTGAGTAACAAGAGCTCAAAAGTTTTAGAAAATAGGATAATTTATAGAGTCTAGATTTTATTGTTAAAACTCCGAAATAGCATTGAATCTTTATTACAAATCTCTTACCTTATTTTAAATCTTCTTAATTTTAAAATTGATTTCAAAATTACTTCCTACTTAATATTTATATATCTTTTAATATTTAGAATTATTTCTTGATTTTAAGATCTAACTCCTAATTTAAATATTTTAGATTTTCTTACTTATATTTTAAAGTTTTAATTATATGAGTTTAATATTATTATTTTCTTAAATTTATAGGTTTATATTTTAAGTTTCTTATTTATCTTTAACTTTGTATATTAAGTTTCACAGTTTTTATATTAATACTTATAATTATAAATTAACTTTTATAAATTATAACTATATGTTTTTAATTTATTTTTTACTCTATTATACTATTTTATTATATACAACAAATAGTATGTTTAAACTATAGAATTACCTTGATTTATTTTAACATTATTTACATTATTTTCAAAAGAATTCAAATTTTGCCTAAGGGATGTCGACATGGAGTACTAGGCATGTCGACATGGTGACCGTTATATTTAAATTTTGAATTTCAAAATTGGTTTGAATCATTTCCTGATAGGTTATGACTATTGGACAACTATAAATAGACTTCTAAATTCGAAATTTAACAACTAATTTAATTATCTTCTTCTTCTTTTTTCTCCTCTCCATTCCTACTCTTAATTTTCTAAATTCTATAATCAAAGTCTACTGAATTTCAAAGAGAATTAAACTAATTCAAATCTAGTTTGATTTTCTATCAAGCACTCTCAAGATTTCAAGTGCTATTCGGAGTAATAGGAGTTTATGTAATCAAAGATCGCAAGATTAAGTTCTATTGAGTCTTCCATCCAAAAACAAATATTGAAAAAATTGAAAAGGTATGGTTGTAGCCCATATAAATCAAATAGGTGTGATTGTAGCTCGACAATCAATTGAGTCTCATTATACTCCGAAAATAGGTGGGATGTACCTCGTGGCCTGTGAAATCGAGGATTGTATTTGAATATTAATATTGAAAAGAAATCTGCATCAAGCTTGAGTTGTGTGGGACTGGATGTAGTAACTACAAACCAGTATAAAGATCCCGACGTATTCTTTTCTTTAATGCTTTTACTTCTTATTCTACATCTGTGTTTTGATTCAGTGATTGTTATATATCTGTGATTAGCATCTGTTTCTGATTAATTCAAAAAGATTTCATATAAATTATAAAATTCCACTAAACACTATTCATCCTCCCTCTAGTGTTAAGTTCGGCTGTAACAACCCAGAAAATCGGAACCAATTTAAAAATTTTATTTTGGCAATTTTAATGAATTTTGAATATTTAAAATGATTTATTTTAAATAATAACGACTAGAAATTTATTTTGAATAGAATTAGAATATATAAATTTATTTAAATCGAAGTTAGAATATAAATATTTATTTTAATTTTAAAAGGAATTGAAAATGGCGCGGTAGTTTGAAAATTCGATTTCAAATTTCAAATGAATGTACAGAATTCAAAATAAACCGGATTTTAGTGAAACCAGAAATATTTGAATCTGTTTGAAAATATTTTTCCAACAAATGTGAAAACCCCAAATTTTATAGCAGGAATAAAAAGTTATGTCCATTTGAAAATTCAGAATAGTCGCTATCAAATTTTATATAATATATAGCCCTTAAAAAGAGCGATTTTCAAACGACCTCCGTTTTCGATGGGACCACTTTTGTTGGATCTGAAATGTCAAATTATTGCTAAATTCCAATTTTCATAATTTTTAGAATCAATATGTGAGCGTGGTGAATTTAAACGTGTTTGGTCAATTCAGTTTGAATTTAATCGACTGAAAAATGACCGTTTTTCAAACGGTCTCCAAATTCGATGAAATTAGTTTTGTTAGGACCATATCGTCAAAACATATCCAGATTTATTTTTTTGGAATTTTTGGAGTCAGTATGTGGCCCTGGTAAATTAAAATGTACGTTAAAATCAATTTTGAACGTTAAATTAATTTATATTTTAAATTTGACGAAAACTGATCATAACACTCAAATTGGCATACGTGACATATCCCATTGTGTTCAGAATGGGGGTATTTAGCTAGGGGCAGCAGTCGTTGGGTTCGATTTGGAGTCCGAACGAAAAAGCAACTTTTTGAAAATAAAATAAATTATATATTTATATAATGGCCCCCTTCTATAATCTCTCTCTACCTTTCAGTTAAAAGAAAAAAAACTGATTCCCCTCCCTCAAAATCGAATCTACTCCGCCCCTTTGACGTCGACCGCCGCCGGAGGCGCTCCCCACCACCGCGCCCTCCCCCATTCGCCGCCACCTCCTCCTGAGCAACCACGCCCGCCTCCCTCCTCTTCTTTCCTTCCTCCTTTGTAACCGCAGCCACCCAAAACCCTATGACATGTTGCCTACCATCACCATCCACCGCTGCTATCATTCACCACCCCCTCAGCCTACGCGCCGCCCACAGCTCCTCCACCTCCAGTCGGGCAAAAATAAAAAAAGTGAGTTTTATTGTTTTTAAAATCTGATTTTTCTTTTTTTAATTATGATATAAACATTGTTTAATTTAATTTAGTTTTTATTTAAATCAGTTTTTATTTAAATCAGTCTTTATCTAAATTAGTTTTTGTTTAGATCAGTTTTTATTTAAAATAGTTTATTATAAAAATGTGATTTTTTGCCGCATAAAAATACGATTTTTATCATAAAAAAGATTATATTTTTTTAATGAAAAAGATTTGATTTTTATATTTAAAAATATATGTTTTTTATAAATAAAAATATATGATTTTTAATATGAAAATGGCAAATAAAAATACGATTTTCATTTATATGAAAGGCACGTAAAAATTGGATCTTTATTATTTGAATAGCAAAATAAAATTATGATTTTTATTTATACAATAGCATAACAAAAATATAATTTTATTATACGAGTAGCGATATAAAAGTATACTTTTTATATATGAAGTAGCATTATAAAAATATGATTTTTATAATATAACACCGGTTTAAAAATGTGATTTTTATTCTTTTAGCGTTGTTATAAAAATATGATTTTATATATGTAGAGAATATAAAAATATGATTTTTATATATATAACGTTAGAATAAAAATGTAATTTTTATTTATGTAGTAACAGAATAAAAATTTAATTTTAAAAATCGTGTGAAACAGATTGCAATCGAACTAGTGGAAAACAAATCCAAATCTGAACCGTTCAGAAATATAGAATAGAGGTGTGGATCCCAAAGGTGAGAATTTCTCACTTTAATTTATTTTCTAGTTAAAAATATATACTAGGATGCAGAAAGTGCTTAGTAACACTCAACACCTTTGTTTGAAACCATGTTTGTTTGGTTGATTGGATTATTTGGTTGAATTTGGTTTGGAAAATGAAATAAATTGATTAGAATTTGGTTTGTACATGGCGCGAGCCATTATTAGGCGAGGGATAAGGCTAGACCTTATTTTGGTTTTAGTATCGCATCGTTATGCTGCCGAAATTTTTTAAAAATGTTAGAACAATAAAAATATCATTTTTATTGTATAAATGAACTATATAAAATATTCATGAGTTGAAATAAATATTTTATAGTTGAAAATATATTTTTTAACGTATATATGAATAAAATAAATATTCATTTACAAATCGGACGATTTGTTTATGTACACACATTTGACTGATATTGATAGGGATGATATATTTTACACATCGCCCAACTGCACAAATAATAATCAGTGTTTGTTGTTTGAAAACCCCACACGGGTATTGGGATGATATTGGGCATACACTAATTGTAACAACCCGAAAATCTGGGCCAGTTTAAAATTTTTATTTTGGCGATTTCAGCGAATTTTGAATATTTAAAATAGGTTATTTTAAATAATATCGACGAAATTTTATTTTGAATATAATTAGAACGTATATATTATATACGTCGTCGTTAGAATATATAATATTTATATATAATTATAAATAGAATTGAAAATGGCGCGGTAGTTCGATAATTCGATTTCAAACTTCAATTGAATGTACCGGGTGCAAAACAATCCGGATTTTAGTGAAACCAAAAATGATGGGATCTAATCGATAATATCTTTCCAACGAATCCGAAAAATCGAAATTTCATAGCAGGAATCAAAAGATATGTCCAGTTGAAAATTCTGAATAGTCGCTATGGAATTCAGGCCCTTAAAAATAGCCATTTTGCAAACGACCTCGGATTTCGACGAAACCAGTTTTGTTGGGTCTGGGATGTCAAGTTATTGTTAGATTCCAAATTTCATAAGTTTTCGATTCAATATGTGAGCGTGGTAAAGGATAACGCGTTTGACCAGTTTCAGTTGATTTTAATCGACTGGAAATTGGCCATTTTTCAAACGGTCTCAGAATGCGACGAAACTAGTTTTGTTAGGACCGTATCGTCAATACGAAGCTAGAAAATATTTTTCGAGAATTTTTAGAGTTCGTATGTGACCCCAGTAATTTGAAATGTACGTTTAAAATTCAATATAGTGATTTAAATGTAAATTTAAAGGAAACTGATTCAAACGATCGAATCAGCCTACGATAAATATCCCATTGTGTTCGGAATGGGGGTAAAACGCTATGGACGACAGGCGGTGGACCTCGTTTAGAGGTCGAAGATAAAAGATGCTTTTTGGCGAAAAATAAAATAATAAAAATAAAAAGTAAACCCTTATCTCTACATACCCTGGCCCCCTAAATTTCATTTCAGTCGAAAATAAAAAAAAAAGAAAAAAGAAAAAACACCCGATCCAATCGCCCGCCCACCCATCGGCATCGCCACCGCCGCCAGGTCCCCCCTACCGCTGGCCGACCCCCTCGCGCGCCCATACCCTCGAACACCACGATGACCGATTCCCCCTCCCCCCTACTGCTGTCGCGACCCCTTCTTCTTCTTCTTCCTCCACGCCACTGCCTCCACCACGAAGTCCAGCACCGCTATTCGCCCCTCGCCTCCCACCTGCCATCACCACGAGGACAGACGCCCTTGCTCCAACTTCGAAGACCAACGCCAGCAGCAGAAGACTCCGCCTCCCTCTCCGCTTCCTCCATCCGCGGTTTCAGCCTCGAAGACCCCCAAAACCCTAGGAAATTTTATGTAAGTATTTTCTGATTTCGATTTTATGTATGATTTTTTATTTAGAAATGATATGATTTTAAGAACTATAAAGGTTTGATTTTTCATATTTAAAATAGTTAGGATTTTATTCATAGAAAAGATTGAATTTTTAAAATGGAAAAGTTAGGATTTTATTCATGGAAAAGATTGAATTTTTGAAATGGGAAAGGCGAAATCCTTGCAAAGTAAAAAAAAATGATTTTTATATTTTTAAAAGTGATAAAAATATGATTTTTATATTTTTAAAAATATTAAAAATATAATCTTTACTATATAGAAGATGTAAAAATATGATTTTTGGTTAGGTAGAGAATTAAAAATATAATTTTTACATGATAGGAATATTAAAAATATCATCTTTATATGCGTAGAAAAATAAAAATGAGATTTTTATAAAGATGAAATCTTTAAATTTGAAGAGGCGAAGTCTATGTTTTTATAAAGGCGAAATCTTTATATGGAAAATAGCGTGATAAAAATATAATTTTTATCTATATAACATAGTAGTAAAAATTCGATTTTTATATACTGAGTAGCGAATTAAAAATGTGATTTTTATATATTGAACTTCGAATTAAAAATGTGATTTTTATATATTGAACTTCGAATTAAAAATGTGATTTTTATATAGTGAACTTCGAAATAAAAATATGATTTTTATATATTGAATAGCGAAGTAAAAATTCAATTTTTACATAGGTAGTGAAAGCGGGCAACGAAGGTAACAAAAAGGCGAGAACGAAGGAGATTTATATCAAAGAAGAGTCAATTTGTTTGGATAGCTTTCGGTGAGAATTTCTCACCTTTAAATTTCATTTCTATTTATATATATATATACTAGGATGCAGACGGTGCTTAGTAGCACCCGACACAATCGTCCACAGACCATGGACTTGTTTGTTTGGTTGCATAGATAGTTGAATTGTTTGGTGAATTTTATTGATGTGTGAATGGCGTGGGCCTTCACTAGACCGGGGATAAGGCTAGGCCTCGTCCCGTTTCTAGTATCATGCCGTTATGCCGCCGAAATTTCCTAAATTAAGTTAGAAAAATAAAAATATCATTTTATTTAAAGAATGAACTGAATAGAAATTCATATGTTAAAATAAAATGTTTTATCGTTAAAAATATAATTTTTAACGTGAATATGAATATAGTGAATGTGAATAAATAAATATTCATTTACAAATCAGACGGTTTGTTTATGTACACCTATTTGAAGAACATTGATTGGGTCGATAAATTTTACACATCGCCCAACTGCACAGATAAAATATGCGTTTGATTGTTTGAAACCCCACACGGGTATTGGGATGAAATTTGAAGTTCACTCATCCTGACTGATTAAATATGTCGATCGATTGATTGACAGGCTGTTATAAGCGTTAGATATCTATATTTGATGCTTGTACAGTGTAGTGCACTTTGGTTGATGGTTGATTATTTTTCAATGCTATTATATACATGTGATGTATGAAAATCCATATAATTAACATTATATGGTGATTGATTGGGCCTCATTCCAATTTAGAAGATAAAGAATATTATAAAATAAAGGTTCATGTGTTGACTGTACTCATCCGTGAGATTAGTCATGTGTTGAACGAAATATTTTTCTAATAAAATTTACATCTTTATCCATATAAAATAAAGGTTCATGTGTTGACTGTACTCATTCGTGAGATTAGTCATGTGTTGAACGAAATATTTTTATAATAAAATTTACATCTTTATCAATATAAAATTAAGGTTCATGTGTTGACTGTACTCATCCGTGAGATTAGTCATGTGTTGAACGAAATAATTTAACAAAAATAGTCACACGTGGACGGTACTCATTCATTGAGATTAGTCGTGTGTTGACAAATAGAAATATTTGAAATAGAATAATTGAAATAGAAATATTTGAAATAGAATATTTGAAAATAGAAATATTTGAAATAGAATAATTGAAATAGAGATATTTGAAATAGAATATTTGAAATAGAAATATTTGAAATAGAATATTTGAAAATAGAGATATTTGAAATAGAATATTTGAAATAGAAATATTTGAAATAGAATATTTGAAAATAGAAATATTTGAAATAGAATATTTGAAAATAGAAATATTTGAAATAGAATATTTGAAAATAGAAATATATGAAGCCGTGTTGATTAGATTGACGCCATTTTGACGTGAACGATATTTATATCAATTTGATTTCGAAATGAATTGAATATATAACGATTTCGAAATAAATTGAATAGAAAGCGATTTCGAAATGAATTGAATATATAACGATTTCGAAATGAATTGAATATATAACGATTTCGAAATGAATTGAATATGTAACGATTTCGAAATGAATTGAATATGTAACGATTTCGAAATCAATTGAATATATAACGATTTCGAAATGAATTGAATATATAACGATTTCGAAATGAATTGAATATATAACGATTTCGAAATGAATTGAATATATAACGATTTCGAAATGAATTGAATATATAACGATTTCGAAATGAATTGAATATATAACGATTTCGAAATGAATTGAATATGTAACGATTTCGAAATGAATTGAATATGTAACGATTTCGAAATGAATTGAATATGTAACGATTTCGAAATGAATTGAATAGAAAACGATTTCGAAATAAATTGAATAGAAAACGATTTCGAAATCAATTGAATAGAAAACGATTTCGAAATGAATTGGATATATAATGATTTCGAAATGAATTGAATATATAACGATTTCGAAATGAATTGAATATATAACGATTTCGAAATGAATTGAATATATAACGATTTCGAAATGAATTGAATATATAACGATTTCGAAATGAATTATATAACGATTTCGAAATGAATTGAATAGAAAGCGATTTCGAAATGAATTGAATAGAAAGCGATTTCGAAATGAATTGAATATATAACGATTTCGAAATGAATTGAATATATAACGATTTCGAAATGAATTGAATATATAACGATTTCGAAATGAATTGAATATATAACGATTTCGAAATGAATTGAATATATAACGATTTCGAAATGAATTGAATATAAAACGATTTCGAAATGAATTGAATTGAAAACGAATTCAAATTGAATAGAAAGCGAATTGAAATGAATTCAAATTGAATTGAAATTTGAATTGAATAGAAATGAATTTTAAACGAACTTATAAAGAAAAATTCAATTTTTCTTTGAATTGAAATGGAGGTTGAAATCGTTTTTGAAATGAATTCAAAACTATTTATAAAATTCGTTTTTAATTAGAAATCGACGAAATATATATTATATATATTATATATATAATATAATGGCCTGAATAGAACGCGCCGCGCCGCGGCCGTTCGTGAATTTCGACCATTTATTTCAAACGGACATTACGGGAGATCCGACCGTCGGATTCTCCTAAAACCGGAACCATTGGGTTCGTATCGAAAAGAGCTTTCTAACGAATATTGGAAATTCAAAATCTAACGGTTGGATTTGGAGATACGTCCAAATCAAATTTGAAAAAGGTCGCTGTAAGTGCAGTTCGATGGCCATTGTGGGAAATCGATTGTACGGGCCTTAATAAAATTTTTAAAAATAGTAATAATTTGTATAAAATCATAAGAAATGATTTGGGAAAAATTGGGGTGAAAAACTCCATATTTGAAAAGATAAAAATGGATTTTTATCGAAATGAACTAGTTTTGAACTAAATTTAAAACCCAATTATTTTTAAATAAATAAATTAGATTTAAAAAGGAGTTTTAAATAACCGGGATTTCTAATATATTTGATTGGATTTGAAATGGGTTTATCGTGAATGGTGTTTTAAATAACACTAGTTCTTTAACCCTATAATAAATAGAATGTGATTTGGGTTTGTCGTGAACTGTGTTTTAAATAACACCTAGTTCTTTAACCCAGTAAAAGGAATCTTAACGAATCTGTAATCAGATTGAAATGTGAATATATAATCTAAATTACCAAATTTAGAAATGAGCGAGAACGGAGTATTACCAGTTTTGCTCCAAAGCGATAGTTAAATCTTTAATTAGATTTGAACGTGTAATGGTAATTAATTTTACCGATAACACCGTGGAGTTAGACATGGAGTATTACCAGTTTTGCTTCATGGGATGAATAGGTTGGGATTGGGAAATAAAATAAATAATTACTTCGGTGTGGTTCGCTAATCTCGACTAGTTTAGAAAAACCATAATTTGGTTTTAAATGACATCCAAAGGAAGATTACATGATAAATTTTAAAGAATTTATCTTGGATAAAATTAATGGGAACCTTTCCCTAAGAATGTGGAATTTAGAAACTAGTTGTAGGTTGGCTAAGAAGAATGGTTTCCTGGGTATTGATCTGATGTTGGTTTCGGCCTTCGGGGTTAATGTTTGGGAAATTGTTCTCTTGCTAATTTGCGGTTAGTGACTAGTGAATTGGAATGAGGCGTATGTTGTGTTTGTGTAACATTTGTTTTTAATATACGCGGGTTGTTCGGAAAGTCCGGGTTTACACCCATTCTGAATAACCGATTCGACGATATGTCGAAGATGAAGACGGTGGTCGAAGACCGGAAGTCTTCACATCGTTTGGTTAATTACTGACGATCCTGATTGGGCTGTACACCCAAGAGGATGGAAATAGTTGGTAGTCGTCCAGACGTACCTGGAGATGGATGGATATGCGAGGAAAGTGCCTCCGGTTTCGTTCAGACCCAGAACGGACTTGTAAATGGATTGTGTGTCTGACATTGGATTTTATTCTGTGTAGATTGATTTCCATTAAATATACATCTGTTTGGCGGCGAAGAATTTATTCTTTTGCTTAACGCCCTTCTCTAAGATGTACGAGCTCAGAGGTTGTATATCGATGGACATCAGTCGCGTGGCATGAATTGCCTGTGTGGCACGCTAAGATGCAATGATCAAGGCTTTTGTTGAAAAGCAGAGTCTTGTGGTTGATGATCAAAGCACGGCCTTTGCGGCGTAGCTTTGTGTATAACGTGAATTCGCGAGCCTCACACCTCGGTATGAGTTAAAAACGGGATACGGACTGCAGGGAGAGCACGACGTTTCTTTCTAGCTTTGGTGGTGTCAGTGACTTACCAGCCCTGACATATATATACTTTTCACCTTTGTGGTTGTTGGATGAGGCGCCTCGATTATAGGTCTGTAAGGACCGGGAAACGTGTGTTCAGGAATAAATAATCCTCTAATGTAAGTGAGGACCGGCCCTGAAGCATCCAGGGGTTGCCCAGAGTGCGTAGCCCTGGGACATTTGCTAGAGTGTCTCGAACGCGGAGAGGAGCTTGCCCCTTGCCTCGACTCATGACGGAAATCCAGTTTCCAATACGTGATATTGCTGTTTTATTTGTAGAGCCTAGTATGGCGACATAGTAGCATGGATACTATGCCGTCTATGATTTATATTTATGATTGAAATTGTTTTAACACTATACACTTATTATAGTATCAAATGATTTGTTTTAAATGTACCAAGCATGTTTGGCTATTATAAGGGAAAACCCTATCCTCCGGCTTGCGTTGCATTGTGTGATGGGACCTGGGTCTTATAATAGCTTCATTTTTCGAAAAAGCATTGCGTTGTTTATCCTATGCACTGGTATTCTTGGGAGGAAACCCGTTCCGTGTTATACGGCGTGGTCCCTTGAATTACTCTCTTTTAAAGTAAAGCTTTAAATAACTGTTTTAGTTCTCACACCAGTCACATGACTGACCTGGAGTTTATTGTTTTAACCTAAACTCTGGGTGCCCCTATTTTCCGCATGGGCAGCTAGTAGTTTTGGTTTTGCAGATTTATATTCACAGGATCTTGGTTTACAGCTGGAATGATATCCGGAAAGCTCTGTATCCGTATATCACCTTCAGTTGTGCTTTGAATTATTTTCCGCTGTTATGTAATTTATTGTAATCTCTGATATTTTTCGAATGTAATTTATTCAATTATACTATGTATATTCTTGTATCTGATGGAATTGTTGTAATAGCAATGAAATGTTCTTTCGTCTGCGTTCTGATTTGTCCTGTTCTCAAACGATCAGGGGTTTCGAACGGTCTAGATTGGTTTAACGACTTATTCGGATCGAGCGAAATTCAGGGTCGTCACACTAATCCCGATATTTAGTTGTATGTCAATCGATGGGTTGACAGACTGTTGTAAGCGTTAATTATTTATATTTAACGCTTACACAGTTGTGTAATGCACTCTGGATGATGGTTGACTGTGTTTGGTTATGGTTGTGTACAAGTGTGTATGAAATCCATATAAACAAAATTATATGGTAATTGACTGTGTCTAATTCCAATTCGAAAAGAACAAATATTTTAAATTAACAAATAATTTAAAATGACGAATAATGAATATTATAAAATAACTAACATTTTAAAATAATATTCAGTAATGGATCAAAATATGATTTTGATGTCCGATTTGGGATGGACACGAAAATATTTAAATATATAAAGCCGTGTTGATTAAATTAACGCCATTTTAACATGAATGATATTTATATCCATTTTATTCATTTTTATAATGAATATCGAAAAGGAAGTGATTTCAAAATCTAATGTTTTGAAAATATTATCATTTATATACTAATGATATGGAATATTCAATTTTGATTTAAAATTGAATTTGAAGTTGACATCGTCTTGAAAACGAATTTAAAACGATTTATAAAATACGTTTTAAATAGAAATCGATGAAATATAAATAATATAAATATTTAATGGCCTGAATAGAAAGCGCCGCGGCAGTTTGCGAATTTCAACCATTGACTTCGAATTGATATTACGGGAGAACCGACCGTCGGATTCTCCTAATACCGGAACCGTTGGGTTCGTATTGAAAAGAGATTTCTAACGAATACAAGAGATTTGAAATCTAATGGTTGGATTTGGAATTATGTCCAAATCAAATTTGGAAAAGGTCGTTGTAAGTGCAGTTCGATGACCGTTTAAGGAAATCGACTGTACGGGGATTGATAAAATTATTAAAAATATCAATAATTAGTGTAAAATCATAAGAAATGATTTGGAAAGATTTGTGATGAAAAATCCCATATTTGAAAAGGTAAAAATTATATTTTTATCAAAACGAACTAGTTATGAACTAGAATTATAATCCAATATTTTTAAATAAATAAATTGGATTTTAAATAGTTTTAAAAATAACCAGAATTTCCAATATACGAATTGGAATGGATTTGAATCGAAATCATCTTCGGAATATTTCGATATTGGATTACGTGATTATACGGATATTGTAATGGAAATTTGGAAGATATATTTTATATCGTTATTTCCAATATGATATTTATTGGTCTTAGAATTTGATATTGAATATAAGCCGATATAATTTCTATTCAGAGCCTTGTATTTAATATCAAATGGGATTTTGGGTTTGTTGTGAATGGTGTCTTCATTAACATTGGTCTTAAACCCAGTTGAGAAAAGAATAAATCTTTTTAGTAAGATTTAGTGAAATTTTCCCATTAATTAGTATTTAATTGGAATTGAATGAAAGAATTGGATTTTGGGTTTGTCGTGAATGGTGTCTTCATTAACACTGTTCTTAAACCCTATGTGAAAAGAATAAATCTTTTAAACAAGATTATTGGAGTTTCCAGTTATATTTAGTAACTGGAATAAAATGGAATGTGAACTGGGTTTATTGTGAATTGTGTTTTAATGACATTCGTTCTTTAACCCGATTTACAGTGAAATGTGATTTGGAATTTATAAATCTTTTGATTAAGATTTAGGGAAATTTTCCAAAGTGAAGTTTTCCAATTTAGTACAATAGGTTCAAATGGAATGGAATTCGATTGGATAATCATCGAAGTGAACTTCTTTGGAGGAAGACGGTTAATATGTATGGAATTTAAAAGGCTTTGCCGTTATTCCATTTATATTATCGGTTGGAAACGGAAGTTTATATCGATTATATAAATTGATCTGTTTTTCGTGAAGATTCCATAATTAATGGAATGAGATTTTGGGTTTATCGTGAACTGTGTTTTAAATGACATTAGTTCTTTAGCCAAGTTAAAGATAAGATTAATTTCTTAACTTTGAATAATCATTAGGTAATGATTTTTGAGATTAAAACTGAATTGGAGTTTTAATGAATCTTTAATTAGATTGAAAAAGTGAATGTGATAATTTAAATTATCAAATTTGGGAAATGATCGAGAATGGAGTAGCACCAGTTTTACTTTGAGCGATAGTTAAATCTTTAATTAGATTTGAACGTGAAATGGTAATTAACTTTATTGATAACACTGTGGTTTTAGATATGAAGTATTATCAGTTTTGCTTCATGGGATGAATAGGTTGGGATTGGGAAATATAACAAATGATTACTTCAGTAAGGTGCGGTAATCCCGACTAGTTTGGATAAACCATAATTTGGTTTGAATTTATATCCAAAGGAAGATTAAAGAATAAATTTAAAGAATTTATCTTTGATAAAACTAATGGGAACCTTTCCCAAAGGAAAAAAATATTGGAATAAAGGAATATTCTGGATTGGAATGAGGCGTATGTTGTGTTTTTATAGCACTTGTTTATTATATACGCGAGTTATTCAGAAAGACCGGGTTTATCCCATTCTGAATAACTGATTTGACGATATGTCGACGATAAAGACGGTGGTTGAAGACCGGAGGTCTTCACATCGTTTCGATGATTACTGATGTCTTGATTGGGTTGTACACCCAAGACAAGGTAATAAGTGGTGATCGTCCAGACGTACTTGGAGATCGACCGGATATGCGAGGACCTCTCTCCTGTATTGGACATATAGGACGAGGAAAAAGGTGCCTTCGATTTCATTCAAACCCAGAGCAAACTTGTAAATGGATGAGTGTCTGACATTAGATTTCATTCTGTGTGATTGATAGACATCAGTTGCATGGCGTGAATTGCCTGTGTGGCATGCTGAGATGCAAATGATCAAGGCTTCTGTTGAAAAGCAGAGTCTTGTGGTTGATGATCAAAGCACGACTTTAATATAACATAGCTTTGTGTATAGCGTTAATTCATGAGCCTCACACCTCGGTGTGAACCAGAAATGGGAGAGGACCTCAGAGAGGACATGCATTTCTTTCTAGCTAGGAGTGGTGTCAGGGTTTTGCAAGCCCAGACGTTTTACTTATGTGTATGATGGATAGCGAGGCGCCTCGGTTAATTCGGTCACTGCGGTGCCGATGGATGGTTTGGTCGATATATGACCAGTTTACGCCCTATAGGGCGGGGAAACGTATTGTTCAGGCATTTTAATCCACTCTGTGTGGACCGGCTCTGACGATCCAAGGACCCACCTGTGTCTGGGTCTTGAGACATGGGCTAGATTGTCTCGAAGCGGTAAGGACGATCCCTTGCATTGGTTCATAGATGGAAATCCAACTTCCAATACGTGACACTTTGGTTTTGATTGTAGGGCCTAGTACTGGCGACATGATATATGGTACCCATGCCGTCTATGAACGATGCATTCATATGTGAAGTTGTTTTATACAATATGCACTTATAATAGTATCAAATGATTTGTTTTAAACGTACCAAGCATGTTTGGCTATTATAAGGGAAAACCCTATCCTTTGGCTTGCGTTGCATTGTGTGATGGGACCTGGGTCTTATAATAGCTTCATTTTTCCAAAAAACATTGCGCTGTTTGTTTTATGCACTGGTATTCTCAGGAGGAAACCCATTCCGTGTTATACGGCGTGGTCCCTTGATTTACTTTATTTTTAAAGTAAAAATTTAATAACTGTTTTAGTTCTCACACCAGTTACATGACTGATTGGGAGTTTATTGTTTTAACCTAAACTCTGGGTGCCCCTATTTTCCACACGGGCAGCTAGTAGTTTTGGTTTTGCAGATTTATATTCACAGGATCCTGGTTTACAGCTAGAATGATATACGGAAAGCTCTGTATCCGTGTATCTCTTCCAGTTGTGTTTTGTATTTTTTCTGCTGCATTGTAAATTTGTAAATCTCTGATATTTATCAAATGTATTCTATTTGTTCATACTCTGTATATTCTTGTACTCTGATGTATATTGTCGTAATAAGCAATGAAATGTTCTTCTGTTTGCGTTCTGATTTGTCGTGTTCTCAACTCAATCCGGGCTTTCCTTTACGGGGAAGTTTGGGTTGTTACATCGGCTTAAGATCCTTAATATGCATTTCCCAACAATAGTGAGATTCGTTGTTTCGTTTCGGAAGGGGCCCAAAATGAGATCTTGAACGAGATCTCGGGCCTACTTGAAAACGGTTCTTCTGTTCAGAAACGAAATGTTCCAAATGTTCCTGTAAATTCTTGCTCCCATTGGACCATTTGTATCTATATGCATCAGGATCCCGATTCATGGATCTCTCGGTTCGAGAAATAAGAGGATCAAACCATTTCTTCTGAGTCTCTTTCAAATTCAATAAATGTTGGTTGATTGTATATTTCATTATAGTTATATGATTCAGAGTATCATTTCCTATTTGATCCCTTTGAATTCCATATTCGAAGTTGCGATTGAATCTATTCATTAAAAAGAATCGATTTGATACATTTCTTAATCCTTAGAATGAATGGGATTCCAATAATATTGAGAATGCTCATTGAATGAGCAATTCAATAACAGATTTCGGATCTAATCAATATTGATATACCGAGTATCTTATCTGTTGATATGAAGTATTCCGACGATCCCCACGATCCGAGTCCGAGCTGCTGGAATTGGAACAGGTTCGGCAGCAGATCACGAAATCTTGGTAAGATTTGAAACAGTGGCAGCACTCATGCTAGCTCCTTAATTTAATAATTCATCAATTTAGTTGTTGACCGAGATATCCTAAAGTAGCTTCAAGAGCTAACTCATTGAGCAAAGCTAGATATAGACATGATCCAACCCGATCAACGTCGTCTCGTCTCTCACATGTTGGCTTGCATTTAATGTAGTAACTAGATTCATATCTGTCCAAGCATCCCTCTTAGCTATGCGCCAACTAGCATAACTTAAAATCAAATCAAGTATGGCCTGTCATTGGCCCTTATTCAGTAAAACCAAACCATCTACCATTACCCTTAAGTGGATTACGCATCACACATTTGACCCGACATCCTCTCCTTTTTCATATTATCGTCAACAACAACGAAGGTACGAGATTAGCTATCTCAACTCGATGCAGTCTCAGTGGCCAACCCATCTTTAACCTAGCTTTTCTATAATTCTTCATGTCTTTAACTATCCAATCAACTATCTTATGCGGTTAAAGCCCCGCTAAAGCCATGCAATATCCTTGCTATAGCCCATAGCACTCTTCAACCGCTATGCTATTTTAATTTAGCATTGACGAACAGTAGATCTGCTTTTATCCCCACTATATTCCATTGCGTCCACTAAATCAAGGCTTTTTAACATCTGTTGTAGCAGTATGAATATATAGAGTTTGATTTGACTAGTTCTTTTTTGAAAAATTCGGTACATCAACATAAAAGGCTAAATTTAAGGCATACGTGCCTAATATACAGTAACAATCAATTACACTCATCAAATTTAGCATGCATAACTATGATATTCCTTGATTTTATTATATAAGATTAATTAATATTAGTTTCTTATACACAGATAATGTGTGAAAGATGATTGATTAATTTATAAATTTTTGGTTTTACATTTAAAGAACCTTTTTGCACCTCTGTTATGTCCCCGTAATTTCCCACTTTATCCACGCTAAACATTTCTGCACCTCCACCGCTATAGAATCGGTAAACGCTTTCACTACACAACAACTATTCTTCTACCATCCAACCATCTCAACAAACCTTGCTACGTCAGCATGCAAAATTAAATAGAAAGGGGCAGAACCAAATGCATTTTCTTCTGGTAAACAACATATCTTATTCTTATGGCTTGCCGCCATAATGTACGCATTAGTTTTGCAGTAAAGGCAAGGCATTCGCCTTGTATAGTTGCCCTATCAGAACTTATCTCGATGGCACATGCCTTTTCCAACTATACCCCTGTTAGCCAGTTTAATCATTCATTTCAGCTATTATAAATACCCTTTGTATTGCCTTTTCAAGGAGATTGGAAAATACAATTCTGAGTACTGTATATAATTCAGAGTTCTTTATTAAATAAGTTTTTAGGATTAGCTTTTTATTAGCCTTAAATGCTTCGGTTTTCTTACTATTCTCTTATAATTCCTTGTAACTATAAAATAAACATATACTGAGAGAACGTTATAGTGGACATATGCAAATACGTTGAATTGCTATATATTGAGTATCACTTAATTTAATTGCTCACTTTCTTCCTCATTTTTCATTTCTAAGCCTAGTGATTAGTAAGCAACCTTTGCTCTTCAAAAAGCATTAGTCTAATTCCAAGACTAACTAAAAATTCAATTAATAGAAATTCTTCCGTGTGATGGATGATGATTTACTTATGATCATGGAAACATGAAGAGGTTGCTATTCGTTATTATGGACAACCACTAAATGACTCACCTAGAGTATTTTATGGGTTAATCTTACATAGGCTAAAATAGAATATCTCTTTTGTTGGCATGTGATACACTCTCAACTTAGAAGTACTACATATTTTATGCATCAACACAATAAATTAATTAGAGTTAGTCACTTTATATTATTTCATATTACGACACTACAAGAAATTTGCCCATTCACAACATCAATAAACAGTGTTTTGCCCTCTTTGTTTTCAAATACAAATGTTAATATGTGGTTTTAATGTTAAAAACACTGAGATATTTTAAACCGGGAAATTATTTTCATTCCCTTCACTTCTTCTAATTTCAGACACGTACTCCAATTAAAAATCCCCAAACTTTTGATTAACCATCCTCCATGAAATCCACATCCAGTAATTTTTCACTTCGGACAACCAAAGCAACGACAACGAAATCGAACTCCTCTCGATCTGATTCCGCTTCCGAAATTTCCGAAGTTGAGCCAGAGTCCCTTTTCAAACCTGTTGCGAGGTTGACTAGCGAAGACGATATTATTGACTCTGGGAGTAGAGCTTCGATTTGTTGTTAGGGTACAGATTCCAAACCAATTTTGCCTCTAGAGCAATTCATGAAGGTAGCTATAAATCAACGCATTTCTGTTTTCTTTATTTCACATATACGATTTGGTTGATTTACGTTACAAGCATTTGTATCTAATTCATCTTAGTTCTGTCAATTAAGTTCTAAGTAACTTTCATCATGGTCTTACTCAAGTATTGAAAAGTAGAGTGAAAATTTGAAGTAAATAGATACTATTTGAGAAAAAAAAAGGAAAAATCTAGCAGGTGGTTCCCAAATTATAATATGCAGTTGTATGCATAGATTATAGGAAAATTGATGTATAATGAGGATAACTAGGTGTAATATAATCATCAGGCTTCGCTCAGACTAGAAGTTCCCATATCTTTGAATTTTTTTGTCGATGAATAAGAAATATTTCCACTATCACATTTAGAAGAACCCTAGACAAAAATATAATTAAATAAATAAAATTTCGGTATCCTTTACATAAAAATAAGCTAGACACTACATGGCATATCGATTCCACATTTGTGCAAAAGACGCTTGTTTTGTTTCTCGATTACATGACTCATGAAATTAGATTTAGACAACCCAGTGAAGTTATTACATTGTATATGCAAATATCCCTCCTCACGTTCATTCAAGTTATCTTATTAAGAGCTATTATTTTCTCCAGGTAACTGTTTATTTATAAAGTAGAGGTGAAGAATTTCAATTATTTTCTGATAATATAAAAATTGTCAGAAATAAGTCTTTAACTAGCATTTACTTCTACAAAAATAGGACTGGTATTCTTTTTTAAAATAATTGTATGCATCATGAGAAAAAGAAAGCAAATGCTGGAGTTATTAAGCATTCAAGTCGAACTGCATAACAACAAACAAAATCCAATGTTGTTAATGCAACACACTTTTGGACCATTTGGGCTGATATAATGCACGCATTCACAAATACTTGAATGTTATTTGCCTCTAGATAATATGTTATTACCAGAATATGCCGCCAACTAACCTCACTTGTGGACATTTTTTTTCATTGGTCAAAAGAGCATTGTGATTTGAGGAGGATAAGAAGCTTGCGTACTTCTATTTGATATCAAATCCTGTAGGATCATACAAATTTGGACTTGCATACTTATAATTAACTGTAATTATATAGATGCTTTTTGTTAATGTGTATTATGTGCACCTCTTCTAGGTGTATCATCCAGGTTTTGTATGATCTTAGCAGTTGATTTTACTGCTTAACATTTTCAGTGACCATTTCACTACATTGTAAATTAACTAGTAAGCAGTTTAGTTTACTCCACCGGTAAGAACCCCATTTGGTTTGCTATTATTTACAACTACAGAGTTAATTTATTTTAAAAATATTGGAGCTTCATGCCATAATCAGTTAGCACCAGTTAGCTTCATGCTCGACACAGTTCTGTCTGCGTGGGATACATGGTTAGTATGTAACTTGTCAGTAAATTTATTGTGCATATGCATATATAGCTGATGTGATACTGAAAACTGATAGCATATACTTTATCTCCATGTAGATAAATGATGGAATTATTTTTCCAGATACGGCCTCCTTGTATCTAACAGCAATTGAAGATAATGTATATAAAGAGGACAAGGTTGAATAATGGAATAATTTGAGTGGAGGTATCTGGAAATATGATATCAAGGTACATCAAACTAAGACTGTATTTATGTCAAACAAGAATTGATAAACATGTAATCTACAAGCACTCATTGCAAATACTTATGTTTGTGGAAAAAATATGAATTTAAAATGTCAAAACAAGTCCCACGGAAAATACCTCATAATATAGAAGATCATGATCTATTTATAGCCGATATTCATATTCATACTACATAGGTAATGTTTATCAAGTTAGGTTAAAAGAAGTTGGAAAATAAACATAAATTGATTCAATTAAAGCAATCTAAGCTCAAAATAATTAATACAATTCATATTATATATAAAATAATGACACATGGAAGGATGCATTAATGGAAAAGAAACGTACTTTGCATATATTAAGGAGCATTTAAGATTTTGCTTGTACAAGAAGAAAAGAAACCACATATAGGAAGGTGTCAACACCATCAGTGTCCACATGTGCGTATGGGTGCAACACACCTGGGTTGGTTTAGCCTACTATAGAACCTTCTTTTTTTAGCGAGGTGGAAGGTTTAGATGGATTCTATTTTAATCCTAAGGCCCTAATTCACCTACTACAGCTATAAATAAACATCAAACCCAACCCTAAACTCATCTATCTCTTTAACCCTAGCCTCCATGCTGCTAAATTCTCAACTAACCTAGCCTCCACCTTCAACATAAATTAAAGTAGAGATTTTTAGATACAAATTCTTCATCAATAATCAATTTAGAAGGTTAATCAACATCAAAGTGTTACAACAATGATTTATCTCTTTTCTAATCCTGGCAAGGTGAGTGGGTTTAAATTATTCTTGTGAATAATTGTATACATATCGTTTAGCAATTCCCCAATTAAAATGTTACAACTTTTATTATTATGCATGTTCTTTATCTCTTCCCTTTTTATTTTTTTAGCTAGGCTACCTTCGAGCCTGGGTCAAATCTCGTAGAGATGAACGTATGAATGGTAATTTAGCAAATGTTGGGAAATTTGGCATAATATATGTTGGGTTGATTTGGGCATAATTAATGTTAAATTTTGGGTATAACCTATAATTGAAGAATTGTAGCATAACTTATGACAAAATTGGAAATTTGGGGAATTGTTGTACAACTTATAAAATACTTGAAATTAAGTGGGTTGGTAATTTGGCACATAACTATAAATATTAATCTGGGACATTAGTGAAAATATGTGCAAATTAAGTTGGAACTAATAAGTATGTTGGGATAATTGGGAAGTGCGTGGATTAGTAATGGACATGAATAAGCAAGACTGTAATCTGAGCGCAACTTAAGGTTGGGTAAATTGGGGCAAAACTGATAGGTTGGAATTTCGGAGCATAACTTCAATGAATATGAACAATTGGTAGAATTGGAATAATTTCACTTTAATGAAGCTAATTAAATGTAAGAAGAAATGCAACATATATGGGGAATTGGGCATAACTATGCTTGGAATTATGAATATAATTAGGGTAGGATTTATGTATATAAATCAAATTGGAATTATGAACAAAAAATTGGGATTATAAGTTGAATTGGGATTATAGGCATAATATGTTGATAGGATTATAAGTATAAATGTGAATTGAGGGTTTATGGGAAATCAGCATATATTATAATCCAAGATTTGAATTATAAGTATAAGTTATAATAAGAACTTATATGCCTAAGACACGAGGTTAGATTTGGTCTGCGGTAGACGTCTGCCCCGAACCGCCCGGCATATCCAGCAACCGCAAACGGTAATCTAATGTTAGAGGTCTTAGGTGGAAATTGGACCCGTAATGGTGTCAAGACACGAGGTTAGATTCGGATGCGGTAGAAGCCTGCCCGGAACCGCCCGGCATATCCAACAACTGCAAACGACAATCTAATGTGAGAGGTCTTGCGTGTTTACGGGCATAATAAATAATAATGAACACTTAACCAAGAGGACACATGTAGAGTTGACATGGATGTAATAAAAGGGGTTAAGTGGGTAACATGGTAATTTGTTAAATTGGAATACTTAACCAAATTAAATCTGTAGTGGTGTTACGAACCAGTTGAATTGAGTAGGGGTTAACTAATTTTGCTAAAGAAATGAGAAAGGTTAAGTCAATCTTAATTAATGCCAAAATGGGGACCCATTATGAATGAACTTGAGTAAGAAAGATAATAGGTAGGCTTGTCCTAGGGACAAGTGGGAATTATAACTTATGAAATAAGATAAGCTATAAGGAATGATACGGAAAAATGAAATTATTCTCTTACCAATGTATCTGTGAATTAAGATGTGCTTAATTATAAACTAAGTAGAACATGTTATGGTAACCATGGGATGGAATAATGAATAGATTATGAGAATAACATGTTGTAGGCTTATTAATGAACTTAAATGGGTTAAGTTATAAATTGAATTAATAAGCGAGAGTAACTTGGTAAACTTGAAAAGGAAGTCAACGTGAAGGAGAATAACCAAGTTAAATGAGAAAACTCATGAGGTGGCGCAAGCGCGTGATTAATGGTTAGACGTAGGGTTTAATGTCATATAAAACTGAGGTGCTTGGACCAGTCCATACGTTAGAGGATGAATAACCATAAGGGCTAGATGATCGGGGTGTCAGAAGACACAAAGAGGAGCGCATGTCCATCTAGATATTCTTGTACGCTCCAACAGACTGGGTTAAGAAGCACGCGGCTTCCTGGGACGTAGGATACTCTTGGTATTCCTCTGTGAGTGGCAGATGATCCGCCTGTACTCATAGAGGTTAGGTCTGCGTAGGTGAACCAATGAGTATGCCTTGATTGCAATAATAAGGGGCAATCAAAAGACTAAGATGGACCAGCGTGATTCGGCGAGACCAGTTAGTGCCCTGTGATAGCAACTCGTCGTTTACCTACCATCTTCAGTCAATACGTAAAGCGGAAAGGCGGAGAACTCCAAAAGACCATATACTTTGCTATCTAGTTATGGGTGAGGTTGGACAATAGGTTTGAAGGGCATATGGGGCCGGGGTTAAGTTCTCATTCTTGATATTCTTGGGTGCCTTTCATTAGTTGAGGGAGGGGTCTAGTGGGACCATAGCCACTGTAAAAGCAGACCTTAACATCTGCAATCGGCAGATATCTGAAAGCTCCCGACCGAGTTCCGTGTTTCTTGATTAGCCCTTCCACGGGACTCGGGCGCACATATAGAGAACATGTGCAATAGACATCGAGAACGATTGACGATACGTACTTGGGAAAGTCTAGGTGGTGTATCATAAGACTAGAGAGCATTATTCGAGGATGGAACCTAATTCGATCGAATGGTTCAAAGATGGCAGTCCGAATGCTTACGTAATATAGAAGTAGTGGTTCTTTGCAGACGTAGCGTTGACATATATACAGAAATCCGTATGACATTCGAGCGTAGGATTAGGGACTACTATATTCCTATGATGATACGGTGGAGACCGTGTGAGTAGGGTACCATGGGGTGTACCTTAGTTGGGGGTAGCTACATATACACTGTATTAGGTTAATTTACTAGGGAGTAGATGGGTGCGACATGTGTAAGACTTGAATGCTAATAACACAGGTAACCCAATAAATTTGAAACTGCAATTGAACGGTATATGTAGGATTATCCAGAAGTATAATTTAAATCCAGTCACACAGGACTTATGTTTTGACCCCCCCCCCTCCTCACAACATTCGCAAGTTAGGTTCATGACAGAGACTGTATAGCTTTGGATACTGGTTTAGCAGTATTATTATTAGGGTAAAGCTATGTTTTAATTACATTATATTTTATTCCTTCCACTGTGAGATATTTTCCGAATACTGACATGTTTCATGTCTCTGTCTTTTCTTCAGGATACCAGAGAAAACCAACTCGGGTTTCGATGGATTGGGATTTTTGAAAAAAAAAATTGGTCCATCAGAATCCGGGTTGTTACATCTGGTATCAGAGCTTAGGTTTAGGATTCCTTATTTAGATAATGGGTGAGCGTATTTATATTTTAAAATACAAATATTATATATATATATATATATATATATATATATTAACCTAGATCCATAAATGAGCCCACTAAATAGAAAAAGGAAAATGGATTAGGAATATATATAGTTGAGAGAATTGACCTTGTGGGGGTGTCTAGGAAAGCCTAGATAAGTTGGAAGCCCACTATGTGTAACAACACGGAATTTGGGGTCAATTTAAATTTTTTATTTTAGAAATTTTAAGGGATTTTAAATATTTGAAGTAAATTATTTTAAATAATAACGACTAGAAATTTATTTTAATCGAAGTTAATACGAATATATTTAATTTCATTATAAAAGGAATTAGAAATAGCACGGTAGTTTGAAAATTCAAATCTGAACTTTCACTGACTGTACAGGATGCAGAATAAATCGGATTTCGGTGAATCCAAAAATATTAGAATCTATTTAAAAATATCTTTCCAACGAATCCGAAAAATCGAAATTTCATAGCGAGAATTAAAAGTTATGGCCAGTTGAAATTTCAAAATAGTCGCTGTAGATTTTCTATATATATTTTAGTATTAAATATGGCCATTTTTCAAACAGTCTCGGAATTCAACGAAATTTGTTTTATTGGGATCGTATCATCAAAACAAAGCCAGAAATAACTTTTCTAGATTTTTCGGAGTTCGTATGTGGCCCCGGTAAAATTAAAAAGTACGTTCGTATTTAATATTAAGATTTATTTTAAAAATAAAAGAAACATGCTGTAAACTTCGGAATTAGACTTCGGCACTAGCGCCATTACGTTCAGAAGATGTCAAAACCTATTGTTCAACAATCGTTGGGCTCCGTTTGGAGATCGGACGAAAAACTCTAATTTCTGAAATTAATTGAATTAAAAATAAAAAGAAAATACGGCCTATGGTATAAATACCCGTATACCACTGTTCACCCTCTCTCTCATTTCAAAGCCGCTGCCCCCTTTTCTTCATCAAATTTTCTTGCTCCGATTTCTCCTCCTCCACTCGATTTCAAGCCCCGCCGTAGTGTAACTTTCCGAAGCCCTCTCCCCCCTCTTCGATCTCATACCGAAACCGAACCTTCCCGTACCCTGTAGCCGCCGCCCCAACCCCCCAAACTTCGATGCCGTCGAGCTGTGCTGGGCCCACCATGGCCAGCCGCGACCCCCCGTCTCCCCGGCGATCGTTCCCCCTCCTAGCCCTCCGACGTCGCGCAAACATCTCTGAAAACCATTGCCTATATCTCCTGAAAGATTGGATCAAAGATTTGAAACAAAACTAAAAATTTAGGTATGAAATTCCATCAGATTTGTGACGCTTATTTCTGTTGCAACTGCAGTTGTAAAAAAATAATTATTGGTTAAAAATGGATAATTAATTCATACGAACTCCAAACTGAAAATTTTCAGATCCGAGAGAACCATGACTGCGAATACGACTTTTAAAAAGAGATTGGGACAATTTCTGAATTTATTTGGATTTTTAATTCTTCTTAAATCAAGGTGAGCATTCTGATTTTAATTAATTAATAATTAATTAAATTATATTGCTTGTTCATAAATCATGCTGTATTTGTAAGTAGTTCTGATTTGTGATGTTATGATTATGTGTTGATTTGTTTTGGGATGTTGTATGACAACACTTCTAGTTATTGATAATTATAGATCTGAAACCATATGTTGTTTCATACACATGAATGTTAATTTAAAACCTTTCTAGTTGGATCTAAAATATAGAACCATGCTTCTACCTCCTAGATCTACCTTTCTGTTATGCAGATCTATCTTATTTAGTTCACGTACATCTCCTGTATTGGAGTAAAGATCCAACTTTTGGTATAATTCATAGATCTTGAATTGGTTTGCTTATTAAAAATGAAATGATTCTATTTTTATTGAAAATAAAAGTGAGAATGTTAACGGTATGAAAAGATTCAATTTTTATTGAAAATAAAAGTGAGAATGTTAACGGTATGAAAAGATTCAATTTTTATTGAAAATAAAAGTGAGAATGTTAACGGTATGAAAAGATTCAATTTTTATTGAAAATAAAAGTGAGAAAAGATTCAATTTTTATTGAAAATAAAAGTGAGAATGTTAACGGTATGAAAAGATTCAATTTTTATTGAAAATAAAAGTGAGAATGTTAACGGTATGAAAAGATTCAATTTTTATTGAAAATAAAAGTGAGAATGTTAATGGTATGAAAAGATTCAATTTTTATTGAAAATAAAAGTGAGAATGTTAACGATATGAAAAGATTCAACTTTTATTGAAAATGAAAAGGAAAGATGACGGTATGAAAAAGATTCACTTTTTGTTAAAAGTAAAAAGATCAGAATTTGTACGTAAAAGAAATTACATTATTTTTAATGTAATTAAAGTATGATATTACATCGTAAAAGATATTACATTATTTTTAATGTAATTAAAGTATGATATTACATTGTAAAAGAAATTATATTTTTTTTAATGTAATTCAAACAAGATAGAATTTTTCCCCGTAATGTTAATTATATTTACAATGTGACTAAAAAGGAGATTTTACAATGCAACTAAAAAGGAGATTTTACAATGCAATGAAAAGGGAGATTTTACAGTGTAATTAAAAGAAATAAAAGAATGAAATGCAATGTTGAATTATATTTACATTTTAATGTAATTAAAAGAAATAAAAAATGAAATGCGAGGTTGAATTATATTTACATTTTAATGTAAATAAAAGGAATAAAAGGGAAGAATTCATCATTGAATTGTAATTTACATTTTTCATGTAAATAAAGGAATGAAAGAATGAGAGTGGACATTGTAATGGAATTTACATTTTTATGTAAATAAAATGTTAAACGTTTTATATTTATATATAAAAATAATTAAAATCAAACGAATCGAGCGCGGTAGTTTGCGTTTTGAAATCGTACCTTTAAACGACTATATCGAAAGATCCGACCGTCGGATTTTCCCAAAACAGAAAGCATTAGGACCGCTTTAGGAAGATATTTCCAATGATATAAACTTCGTTAAAATCCAACGGTTAGATTTTGAGAAATGTGTAAATCAAAATTGGTTGAAAACAGCGCTAGGGTCGCCCTTTGACCCGAAGCGTCGTTAAGTAAAAGATTTAATTATTTTAAAGAATTAGAGATAGGAATTATTTGTTATAAAATAATATAACGATATGAAGTGGTTTTCTCTAATTATATATGCGAGAATTATTTGGAAAGTCCGAGTTTAATCTCATTCTAAGTAATCAAATGACGTTAAGAATCGAAGTTTGGAAGACGACGATTGAAGACCGTCAACCTTCCCATCGAATGGACAGCGATCGAGGCCCTGAATTGACTTGCTCCCAATTCAAAGGTCATGGTCATTGTCCAAACGAACATGTTGATTGCACGGATATGCGGGTACCTCCTTTCCGTACTGGATATACGGGACGAGGGTATCTCCATTTTCGTTCAGTCCTAGAATGGGCTCATAAATGGAAGGTGTGTCCGACAGTGTACTCCTTTATATTATACTTATCAATTTTCTGCCGAATGTATGAATGATTGGTGGTGGAGAATTCATTCTCTTGCTTAACACCCTTTTGTATATTTTGGCAAAGGATTGCTAGTGTGATATGGAGTGACAGTGTGGCATACCAAGATGCAATGATCGAGGTTTCTTGTTGAAAAGCAGAACCTTGTGGTGACGATCAAAGCACAGCTTGAATAAGCATAACATTGCGTATTACGTAGCTTCACGAGCCTCACAACCCGGTTGAGTCTAAAACGGGAGAAGGGAACGCAGGGAGAGCAGCACGTTTCTTTCTAGCTAGAGGTAGTGTCAGTGCTTAATTTGGCTGGCATTTTACTTATGTGGATGATGGAATGAGGCGCCTCGGATGATAGGTCCTATAGGATCTGTGTTCAGGAATAACTAATCCACAAAGCTGTATGTGTGGACCAGCCCTGCAGCTTTCCAAGGGTTCACTGCGGAGGATCCTAAGACATTAGCTAGAGTGTCTCGAATCGGTAAGGAGCTCCTCCCTAGCCTTGACTCATGATGGAAACCAAATTCCAAATACGACCCTACGGATTTGATTGTATTACTAGTATGGAGGCATAGTATATGGTAGCTATGCTTCCTAGGATTGATACATTTATTTTGAAATGTTTTTATATACACTAATAATAATATCAAATTCGTATTTATCGTATTTAACATGTTTAATCATCATAAGGTAAAACTCTATCCTCCGGTTTGCGTTGCATTGTGTGATGGGACTTGAGTCTTATGGTGATTCCATTTTTCCAAAAGCATTGCGCTGTTTTACAATTTACTTATTTATTTGTTCTATCACCTTAAATTATGCACGACAATCCATTAGAATAAACCCGTTCCGCATTAGCAGCGTGGTCTTTGGATTTTCCTTATTACTAGTAGTTAAATTAGTTAAGAATTTTCACACCAGTCCCATGACTGACTCGTAGTTTGTTTTCACCTTTGCAAACTCGGGTGCCCTCTTTTCCACACGGGCAGCCAAGTAACAGGTCTAGCTTTCTTTGGAGTTGCTATCTTGGAGCTGCTTATCTATCTTGGAGTTGCTTATTTGGAGGTGCTTATGTTGGACCACGAAGACTACTTATCACTTATCTTTTGTTTGCATTTTATCTTTAGGCTCTGAGACATCCAAACTTATTTGATTTCCAGTTCTTCTATTTTGAAGTTGAAACTTATTTCCTTTTTGCTAAAACCTGATGTAATAATTTAGAACTCTATGACTGGGTGTTTGATGACATTCATATTCCGCTGCTATGATGTTGTTATTATATAGTTTTCCTTTGCTATGTTGTTTCTGTGATCTGTATTGTTATATTTATGTTGTATTCCAAATGATCATTCCTTACTTTCATTCCGTGGAAGTTCGGGGTTATCACAGTTGGTATCAGAGCTTTGGTTAACCTTAGCTTTGGAGTATAACATATTTATAACAATTCGTTAACATAGAATCACTAATATTCTATGGCGAATAGTTCATTAGAGCTACATAATAGTCAGTCATTTTATCGCTGTCTTTCTTTTATCCATCCTTTTATCTTCACCATTTCTTAAGATCACCATTACAGTTGTTCTGACTCATTCCTTGATCGTACAGAACTAACTAAAAATGAGTACTGTTGCCGCTAGAGCCGCTAGAGCTAAAGCAAGGAGGCAAAATGTTGCTGAAACTGAGAAGCCCACATCTCGACAGCCACCACCACCGCAGCCCTTTGACTTGGATAAGGTAGCGAAGAAGTTAAGGAATTTAGGTGGAGTTCCATTCACTGGTACGGAGACCGTGACACAAGCTCAAACACGGCTTAAGAATTATGAGAAGATATTTGGAGGTCTAGGGCTAGATGATCAAAGGAAGAGATTTACGGCTTCATGGCTGCTCTAAGGCGGAGCACATAATTGGTAGGAATTGGTCAATATAGGAGGTGATGAAGAAAATATGTCTTGGACCAAGTTTAAAGAGTTGTTCAATGAAAAATACGTTCCAAGGAATGAAGTGGAAAGGCTGCATGACGAGTTCGCCAACTTGAAGCAAGGCGACAAAACTATCTCGGAGTATGTAAGAAGATTTGAAGACCTCTCTCGCTATGCCCCAGAATTGATTCAGGATGATTTTCAAAAGAACAAGAGGTTTATTAATGGACTTGCAAGGAAGTACACTAACAGGGTTACTGCTCACATTGACCTTTCTTTCAATAAGCTGATTGAGTTTGCTTGTCGCTATGAGGAGAACGACAAAAGAGTTTCACAGCAAGATAGAGAGAGGAGCTTGGCCAACAATAATAATAAAAGGAAGCAACCCGCGAAGAAGACTGAAGGAAGCAGTTTTGGAGCTGCTAAAACCCATGATAAGACAAAGGTGCAATGCTACAACTGCCAGAAGTTTGGACACTATAGCTCGGAGTGTAAAAATCCAAAGAAGGCCAGAAGTGATGACACTGAAGACTGCTATAACTGCCACAAAAAGGGTCATATCAAGGCTAATTGTCCACTGTTGAGAGGAGCTCAGATTGCACATGTGTATGAAGAGGCGAGTGCACCATCTTCTTCCGCACCTACTTCTTCTGAAGGAGCAGGTAAGACTGATGTTTTAGATGGTACCATTTCTGTTAAAAACATTCCTTTTATTGCTTTGTTTGATACGGGTGCATCAAGAAGTTTTATCTCTAGCAACACAGTCAAGAAATTAAAATTAAAACAAAGAAGTCTCAAGGAACCAATCAATGTTCATAATCCTGTAGGAGGTTCTACCACTCTATATTTATTTTGTAGAGTGCCTGTATCCTACTCCTATTTCCAATTTCCATTTAACTTGATCATTATGAATTTTTCCGAGTTTGATATCATCCTTGGTCTTGATTGGCTAACAAAATATGACGTTGAAGTTCTATGTTCAGAAAGAGTGGTGAAGGTGAAAACAGGATTCGCAAATACTATTGCTATACCTTGCCATGGTTCAAAATCTAATAGAAAGGCATTTTGGTCTTCTCTTTAGATCACCCCTATTTCTTTAGAAAATATTCCCGTGGTAAAAAATTACGCGGATGTATTTGAAGAAGTAGACAACTTACCCCCACGAAGGGAAATTGATTTCAGAATTGATCTTGTCCCAAATGCAAGGCCTGTAGTTCATGCTATCTGAAGGATGACCCCTAAAGAAAAAGAGGAGTTGCAAACCCAAACTAAGCAGCTCTTATGGAAGGGACTAACTCGGCCTAGTTTTTCCAATTGGGGTGCAGCTGTGGTGTTTGTCCCCAAGTCTGACGGTACTCTAAGACTCTGTGTGGATTACCGCGACCTTAATAAACAAACATTAAAGAACAAATACCCCTTGCCTCGCATAGATGATTTAATGGACCAATTAAATGGAGCCAAGGTGTTTTCTAAGATGGACCTAGCCACCGGTTTCCAACTACGCATAGCCGAAGAATGCATACCTTTGACCGCCTTTAGAGGTCCTAACATATTCTACGAATGGTTGGTAATGTCATTCGGTCTATGCAATGCTCCCGCCTACTTTGTTGACTTGATGAATAGAGTCATTCGAGATGTCTTAAATAAATTCGTCCTAGTCTTCATTGATGATATTCTAATCTATTCTAAAACTAAGGAAGAGCATGAAGGGCATTTAAGGGAAGTGTTGGAGATTCTGTGAAGAAATGTTTTAAAAGCAAAATTTTCCAAATGCACATTTTGGCAAGAGGAAGTAAAATTATTGGGCCATGTTGTGTCAAAAGAAGGAATTGCTGTTGACCCAAGTAAAATTGCCGCCATTCGAGATTGGAAGCAGCCCAGTACACCCACTGTGGTAAGAAGCTTCCTAGGATTGGCTGGATATTACAGGAAATTTGTCAAAGACTTCTCCAAGATGTCTTGCCCATTAACAAAGCTCAGCAAGAAGCATACCAAGTTCAATTGGACATCGGATTGTGAGGAGGCCTTCCAAAAGCTAAAAGTGAGTTTGACCACTGCTCCCGTATTAACCATCATCGATGGCAATCAAGATTTAAAAGTCTACACCGATGCTTCTCAAAGTGGCGGTCTTGGTGCGATATTGATGCAAAGGGGCAAAGTTGTTGCTTATGCAAGTCGCCAACTAAAGCCGCATGAGAAAAATTATCGTGTCCATGACTTAGAGTTGTTGGCCGTAGTTTTTGCTTTAAAAATTTGGTGACATTATCTTTTGGGCAAAAAGTTTGAATTATTCATAGACCATCAATCTTTGAAATATCTCTTTGATCAAAAGGATTGGAATTTAAGGCAGCAACGATGGCTAGAATTTCTTGCGGCATACGATCTTGACATCTTATATACGCCGGGGAAAGCCAATGTTGTGGCGGACGCACTCAGTAGAAAGAATGCCATCGTCGCAAGCCTCATCATTACCCCTTCTTTGATTGATAAAATTTCTGCTCCTCAAAAGGATGATGAGTTTATTCAAAGAATTATTAAAAGGATTCAAGAAGTTGAAAACACGAGCTTCCAAATAGATGGCAAGGGAGTTCTTAGATTGCAAGGGCGGATCTGTGTTCCAAATATCCGAGAGCTCATAAGGGAAGTTTTAGATGAAGGTCACAAATCAAAACTTTGCATCCACCCAGGTGTGAGCAAGATGTATCAAGATCTAAAGCGCACGTTTTGGTGGAGGTCTATGAAGAGAGATATATCCGTTTATGTGAGTAGATGTCCTACATGCCAACAAGTAAAGAGCGATCAACAAAAGCTTGCGGGATTGTTGCAACCATTGGAGATTCCAGATTGGAAGTGGGACCAGATCTCCATGGATTTTATAGATGGTTTGCCTCGTACTAGTAAAGGAAATGACAACATATGGGTGATCGTGGATCGTTTCACAAAGACCGTTCATTTCATACCTATCAAGTCCACTCGAACTGCTCAAAGTCTAGCGCAAATCTATTTCAAAGAAATCGTCAGGCTACATGGGTAATAAAACTAAATCTTTCCTTTTCATCATTATCTGAATGAAAATTTTCATTTTCTAATTCAATAATAAAAGAATAATCTTTTGTTTTAAACAGAGTTCCTAGTAGCATTGTCAGCGACTGTGATCCTATCTTCGCTAGCAAATTTTGGGAAGCATTCCAAAATGAGTTGGGAACGAAGTTAAGTCTAAGTACCGCATATCACCCCCAGACAGATGGCCAAACTGAGCGGGTGAATCGCATTCTTGAGGATTTATTGCGAGCTTGCATACTTGATTTTGGAGGTTCTTGGGAGGATCACTTGCATTTAGTTGAATTCTCATAAAACAATAGCTATCAAGCAAGTTTGAAAATGTCTCCATTAGAAGCCTTGTATGGTAGGCCATGTAGATCGCCAGCATGCTGGGTTGAAAAAGGAAATCGTCTAACATTGGGTCCAGACATGGTCCGAGAATCTTCAGACAAAGTTGATTATATTAAGAAGCGATTATTGGCTGCCCAAAGCTGGAAAAAGAGCTATGCAGGTTTAAGAAGAAGAGAGTTGGCTTTTGAAGTGGGTGACTATGTCTATTTGAAAGTTGCTCCAATGTGAGGTGTAATCCGTTTTGGAAAGACAGGAAAATTAGCACCTAAATTCAACGGCCCCTTTCCTATTCTTGAGAAGATTGGTACCTTAGCTTATAGAATTCAGTTGCCCAACTGGCTGCCTGGGGTGCACGATGTATTCCATGTATCTCAACTTCGGAAGCATATTCATGATCCAGATCTGGTTGTGGAAGAAGCTACACATCAAGATTTGGAGATTACCCCAAGCCTTGCAGTGAGAAGGGAGCCACTGAAAATTATTGGCAAAGAGACTAGAGAGCTGAGAAATAAAAGAATCAACCTGGTCAAAGTGCAATGGAGCGGTGATCCCAGAGACTGCACTTGGGAAACTAAGGAGAGTATCAAACAAGCCTATCCCAATTGCATGGTGGATATCTCCGATTAGATTTTGTTTTGAGGTACGCTTAAAATATTTCACATTCTCTGTGTTGGTTCTTATTCTTCTATTTTCCTTTTTACTTTTCGAGGACGAAAAGTTCTTAAGCGGGGGAGATTGTAACAACCCGGAATTTTGGGGCCAATTTAAAAATTTTATTCTAGAAATTTTTAAGGGATTTTAAATATTTGAAGTAAATTATTTTTTGCCCAACTGGCTGCCTAGGGTGCACGATGTATTCCATGTATCTCAACTTCGGAAGCATATTCATGATCCAGATCTGGTTGTGGAAGAAGCTGCACATCAAGATTTGGAGATTACCCCAAGCCTTGCAGTGAGAAGGGAGCCACTGAAAATTATTGGCAAATAGACTAGAGAGCTGAGAAATAAAAGAATCAACCTATTCAAAGTGCAATGGAGCGGTGATCCCAGAGACTGCACTTGGGAAACTAAGGAGAGTATCAAACAAGCCTATCCCAATTGCATGGTGGATATCTCCGATTAGATTTTGTTTTGAGGTACGCTTAAAATATTTCACATTCTCTGTGTTGGTTCTTATTCTTCTATTTTCCTTTTTACTTTTCGAGGACGAAAAGTTCTTAAGCGGGGGAGATTGTAACAACCCGGAATTTTGGGGCCAATTTAAAAATTTTATTCTAGAAATTTTTAAGGGATTTTAAATATTTGAAGTAAATTATTTTAAATAATAACGACTAGAAATTTATTTTAATCGAAGTTAATACGAATATATTTAATTTAATTATAAAAGGAATTAGAAATATCACGGTAGTTTGAAAAGTCAAATCTGAACTTTGACTGACTGTACAGGATGCAGAATAAATCGGATTTTGGTGAAACCAAAAATATTAGAATCTACTTAAAAATATCTTTCCAACGAATCCGAAAAATCGAAATTTCATAGCGGGAATTAAAAGTCATGGCCAGTTGAAATTTCAGAATAGTCGTTGTAGAATTTCTATATATATTTTAGTATTAAATATGGCCATTTTTTAAACGGTCTCGGAATTTGACGAAATTTGTTTTGTTGGGATCGTATCATCAAAACAAAGCTAGAAATAATTATTCTGGATTTTTCTGAGTTCATATGTGGCCCCGGTAAAATTAAAAAGTATGTTCGTATTTAATATTAAAGATTTATTTTTAAAAAAAATAAACATGCTGTAAACTTCGGAATTAGACTTCGGCACTAGCGCTATTGCGTTCAGAAGACGTCAAAACCTATTATTCGACAGTCGTTGGGCTCCGTTTGGAGATCGGACGAAAAACCCTAATTTCTGAAATTAATTGAATTAAAAATAAAAAGAAAATACGGCCTACAGTATAAATACCCGTATACCACTGTTCACCCTCTCTCTCGTTTCAAAGCCGCCGCCCCCTTTTTCTTCATCAAATTTTCTTGCTCCGATTTCTCCTTCTCCACTCGATTTCAGGCCACACCGTAGTGTAACTTTCCGAAGCCCTCTCTCCCCTCTTCGATCTCATACCGAAACCGAACATTCCCGTACCCTGTAGCCGCCGCCCCAACCCCCCAGACTTCGCCGCCTTCGAGCTGTGCTGGGCCCACCACGGCCAGCCGTGAAACCCCATCTCCCCAGCGATCGTTCCCCCCTCCTAGCCCTCCGATGTCGCGCAAACATCTCTGAAAACTATTGCCTATATCTCCTGAAAGATTGGATCAAAGATTTGAACCAAAACTGAAAATTTAGGTATGAAATTCCATCAGATTTGTGACGCTTATTTCTGTTGCAACTGCAATTGTAAAAAAATAATTATTGGTTAAAAATGGATAATTAATTCATACGAACTCGAAACTGAAAATTTTCAGATCCGAGAGAACCGTGACTGCGAATACGACTTTTAAAAAGAGATTAGGACAATTTCTGAATTTATTTGGATTTTTAATTCTGCTTAAATCAAGGTGAGCATTCTGATTTTAATTAATTAATAATTAATTTAATTATATTGCTTGTTCATAAATCATGTTGTATTTGTAAGTAGTTCTGATTTGTGATGTTATGATTATGTGTTGATTTGTTTTGGGATGTTGTATAACCACACTTCTAATTATTGATAATTACAGATTTGAAACCATATGTTGTTTCATACACATGAATGTTAATTTAAAACCTTTCTAGTTGGATCTAAAATATAGAACCATGCTTCTACCCCCTAGATCTACCTTTCTGTTATGCAGATCTATCTCATTTAGTTCATGTACATCTCCTGTATTGGAGTAAAGATCCAACTTTTGGCATAATTCATAGATCTTGAATTGGTTTGCTTATTAAAAATGAAAAGATTCAATTTTTATTAAAAATAAAAGTGAGAATGTTAACGGTATGAAAAGATTCAATTTTTATTGAAAATAAAAGTGAGAATGTTAACGGTATGAAAAGATTCAATTCTTATTGAAAATAAAAGTGAGAATGTTAACTGTATGAAAAGATTCAATTTTTATTAAAAATAAAATGAGAATGTTAACGGTATGAAAAGATTCAATTTTTACTGAAAATAAAAGTGAAGATGTTAACGGTATGAAAAGTTTCAATTTTTATTGAAAATAAAAGTGAGAATGTTAACGGTATGAAAAGATTCAATTTTTATTGAAAATAAAAGTGAGGATGTAAACGACATGAAAAGATTCAATTTTTATTGAAAATAAAAGTGAGAATGTTAACGGTATGAAAAGAATCAACTTTTATTGAAAATGAAAAGGAAAGATGACAGTATGAAAAAGATTCACTTTTTGTTAAAAGTAAAAAGATCAGAATTTGTACGTAAAAGAAATTACATTATTTTTAATGTAATTAAAGTGTGATATTACATCGTAAAAGAAATTACATTATTTTTAATGTAATTAAAGTGTGATATTACATCGTAAAATAAATTACATTATTTTTAATGAAATTAAAGTATGATATTACACTGTAAAAGAAATTGCATTTTTTTGTGTAATTAAAAAGGAGAATTTACACTGTGAATTAGAAGTACATTTTTATTATGTAACTTAAGAGTAGAATTTACACTGTGAATTAAAAGTACATTGTTTTATGTAACTTAAGAGTAAATAATTTACATTGCAAGTTAAAAAGCAAGATTTGACATGTAATACAAATTACATATTTTATTAAGAAGTAGAATTTGCAGTGTAATTAAAATTACATTTTTATGTAATTATAAGATAAGAATCTACCATCGTAATGAAAATTACATTTTAATGTAATTAAAAAGAGAAATTTGACAATGGAATCAAAATCACATTTTTGATGTAATTTATAAAGATAGAATTTTTCACCATGATGTTAATTACATTTTAATGTAATTAAAAAGTGGGATTTTACATTGTAAGTAAAAAGCAAGATTTGACATGTAATGGTAATTACATTTTTAATGTAATTAAGAAGAAAAATTGGACATTGGAATTACAATTACTTTTTAATGTAATTCAAACAAGATAGAATTTTTCCGCGTAATGTTAATTATATTTACAATGTGACTAAAAAGGAGATTTTACAATGCAACAAAAAAGGAGATTTTACAATGCAATGAAAAGGGAGATTTTACAGTGTAATTAAAAGAAATAAAAGAATGAAATGCAACATTGAATTATATTTACATTTTAATGTAATTAAAAGAAATAAAAGAGTGAAATGTGAGGTTGAATTATATTTATATTTTAATGTAAATAAAAGAAATAAAAGGGAAGAATTCATCATTGAATTGTAATTTACATTTTTCATGTAAATAAAGGAATGAAAGAATGAGAGTAGACATTGTAATGGAATTTACATTTTTATGTAAATAAAAAGTTAAACATTTTATATTTATATATTTGTATATAAAAATAATTAAAATCAAATGATTCGAGCGCGGTAGTTCGCATTTTGAAATCGTACCTTTAAACGACTATATCGAAAGATCCGACCGTCGGATTTTCCCAAAACGGAAACCATTAGGACCGCTTTGGGAAGATCTTTCCAACGATATAAACTTCGTTAAAATCCAACGGTTAGATTTTGAGAAATGTGTAAATCAAAATTGGTTGAAAACAGTGCTAGGGTCGCCCTTTGACCCGAAGCGTCGTTAAGTAAAATATTTAATTATTTTAAATAATTTGTAACGACCCGTATTTTTCTGGTAATTATTTAATTTATTTTATTATTTAAAATATTGGTTTGGATTTAAATAATCAAATTTAACGGTTTATTTATGAATATATTATTTAAATAAATAATAAAATAATATTTTAATTTTCCAAAACTGTCGGAAAATGTTGTGTTGGCGATGTAGTGTGAACTGGCAGTTTGAAATGGTTGAATATTGGTTTATATTGAATGATATCGACGATTTCGTTTAGTTGGAGACGATAGAATACATATAGTTTATAATTTAATTATATAACGAGCTGTAGCGGCGCGGTAGTTCGTAATTTGGCGTTTTGAACTTTAAACGGCTATACAGGGCCCAATTTGAGTCGGATTTCCTCGAAATAAGAAACATCTGGACCTATTGAATAATAAATTTCTAATGAAAGAGAAAAATCGAGATTTCGTCTTATATATTGCAAGATATATCCAAATCAAAATTTCAAATAATCGCTATAGAATCGTTCATCGACCGTAACAGTTATTTGAAATAACTGCATACTGGATTCGAATTTAGACAAGGTTCTTTTGAGATGTAGTGTTAATTTAATTTTTAGAATTTTTCTGAAAATTTTAATTAATTAAATACATCACTTTTTATTTGAAGTATTTTGCACTCTATATCAGCATTTTGGAGTTTCACAGAATAAGTTAACCTACTGATATTATTATATTTTTGTGATCGTGGCACACTGCTGAACGCGACGGTATATTTATTTCTATCGATAGCGAATTGTATGCAGACGGAGATTTACGTAGCGCGGTACGTTAACTGTAAAACTAAATATCGTTCGTCATACGCGTTGATAATCCAAATGAGATTTGAAAAATATATTATTCTAGTAGCACATCGATAAAAAAGATCAAGTTGATAATACTCTGACATAGCTCATATAATGCATGAAACTAGATCGTGATTGTAGATGACGCACTGGTTCATACTAACGCCTAGTTTAAAACGAAAACAGATAGGATAAAGGTAAATAGTAGTACATAAATTCCTCCCAAGTTCTACCTATCTAAATCGTTTCCCTTCCCCAGTTATTAACTCGGTTTCATTTTAGTCTTTCATTTCCAACACCCGACATTTCATTTCAGTAGGAAAGCAAAACACACCATACCTCTGCAGTCTACATGCTCAGCTGTCCTTGTTTACTCACAACAGACCAATTGGGAACGCGCAACTACCTACAAAACCTATCTATCTTATTTAATGTATTTTCTTCTGCAGCAAAACTAAATCCTTGCCGACAAAGTTTTCCCAGTTGAAAGCGACGCTCCGATAGCTTGCCATGCACACTTCTTCCTCCATAAATATCAGCCAAACTTTCATTGATTTTTTTTATTCTCCCCTCCAGCTTTAAAAAAAAAACAATGCACCTCATTTTAATATTCAATTAGAGAGACAACGAAGTTGTGCTCTGCGGTGCTGTTGGGTTCAAACAAGGTCGGAGGCATTCGGATTCACTCTCGGTGGCGGAACTGGATGGCTTGCGTGTGGAGGAGAACTTGCGAAAGTGGAGGAGGAGCATGGGCTGTGGGAGCTTACTGTGTGCTGGTTTGTCTGGAACGGAGAACCGTACAGGAAGATAAGGGACGTGAAGAACGGAGTGGGACAGTGTTCAACGATAGATAGAATGGAAGGAGTAGAGCTAAATATATGATGATAATTAACTAAGACATTATTAGAACCGCACAAAACAGGGTTCGTTGGTGGCAGGGGTTGGAGGTCGATCAAAGAGGGGAGTGAGGGGGTCAGGATGATGGTGGTCCGGTCAGTCAGGATGGTCTGAGGCGGCCGCAATTGGAGGATGAACGGCGACAGTTCAAATGGGATATATGGAGGCCTGGGTTCGAACGGAGGGGCGAGGTCAGTGGTGAAGAGGGAGTACGGAGTCGTGGTGCCGGTGAGGGGATCTGCTGGTGGTCCAGATGCCGGAGGCGACAGCGGCAACACATTTGGGCGACCGTGTTTTTATTCTGGTGGTGGAAATTGAATAGAACGAAGGGGCATCGACAGGAAGATGGGCTTCAGACGTTGCTACAGGGAAAACCGCGTGAATTCATAAGTGAGTTGCCGATGTGGATTAGTAGTGGTTGACCAGGTAATTAACGGTTTAATGAGTGATTAAGGGTTAATTTTTAATTTAATTAATTAATTAATTAATATATATATATATCGTTAAATTTATTAAACTTGAAATCGTGATATCTTTGTCATACGTGAACGGATTTCGATGAAACAGGATCCGTTCGGATCGCAGAGACGAGCTCTAGACAATGGCACTGACCGGGAGTCAATCTGACGCCGTTGAAATTTCAGTTAATTTTGAACGTTCGTTCAAAATAAAAAGGAACAAGCGCGTCCACCGTCAACCGTATTCACTGGTGAGTTAATTCTCACACTTTTCTGGACTACCATGATGTGATAAATCCATATTAAAATATATATTGGTTGATTGGTTGCATTGGTTGCTGATGGTTGATTTCATGGTTGCTGATAATTATATTATCGTTGTTAATTTATTTAAAATTATATTATATCATGAAATGTTATATTAACCTGTGATGCAGAGACGAACAGGTAGGGGGAATCAAACCGAATTCCTCAAATTTATTGTTTGTTGTTCATATTATTCATAAATATGAATTGACACCCCAAAATGATATCAAACCTGTTCAGATTGAATGGTTGTTGATCGTGTTGTGTTTTTAATCAATCGACAGTATTGATTAAGTGATTGGCAGTGATGGTGTAAAATCCATCGTTTATGGCGTCGTTCAGCCGTTAGGCGAATTGAAGAAGATTTTAGTTATAACTTTATTTTATAACTGAAAGGGAATTTTAAACTTTTTATACGAGTTAATTAAAATAGAAGTTATAAATATAAGTATATTTATAATCATGTTTTGTCAAAGAATTTGTTTAAAGGTTTTATATAATGAAGTATAACGTCATTGATGATCAGGAAAGGTAGAAACCACTATATTAATGAAAAAAAATCGAATAAATGTTTTACGAGACAATAAATGATTTTTTTAAGTAATTAAGTTATTAATTAATTTAAAAAAAAGGAAACGGTGAATGAATATCAGTTAATGGTTAACTGATGTTGACGATCGACGAAAGGAGACCGTTTTAGCTGAAGTTAACAGTTGCGAGGATTTGATTTTAACTAATCAAATTAATAAATTTCGAATATTCGTTAAACTTAACGAATGCTGGTTAAAGTTAGTAAATCGTTGATTTACTATGTTTTGAAAACGATTATCAAGTTAATTATGGTTAATGAAGTTATTTATTTTTTTATAATACTTTAATTGATTAATTACTTTATATAATGGAATTAACCATTTTTAAAGTGGTTAATGTTTAAGAAAATTATCATTTAAATAATGATAATAAAAGTGATTATTTTTAATGGAAAACTAGGTTGCAAAGTGATCAAATGGAAACAAGATTGATTGAAGAATAATAAGAGTCTATAAAAGAATTTTCATTCGGATTTACAAAACAAAATTTGTAAAGGGTGACTCGTGAGTGATACGAGGATTCCAATAAGAATTTACTTAATCAAGTAATATGGGTTGGTTAAAATAAGGCTTAAAAGGAAAGGAAATGGTTTACTTAATATATTAAGTAAAGCGATTCAAGGGGAATTTCCAAATGGAAGAAATGGGTTATAACACCATATTGGATTCAAATGGTAAATTAAATTCAAGAAGTGAATAAATGAAACCAAGTTTGATTTCAATCTAGCGAGAGCTTAAAAGAGATTTATATTCATGATTTCAAAAAAGAGCGTAAAGGAGATTTGTAAGATAAAGCGAGGATCGCAACAAGATTTTTTTTTTAAAACCGAGTATGGTTAGAATAGGAATGGAAAGGGTAGGTAATTATTTACTTAATATATTAAGTAAAGAAAAACAAGGGAAATTTCCAATGGGATGAGTGGGTTAAATACCATGTCGTGATCGAAAGGCAAATAAGATTTGTCGAGCACTTTACTAAATCAAGAAAGGAGAATTTATAGGTAAAGTGGGTTTTTAAATCAAAGTAAATGATTTATAAAACTATAATAAGCGGAGAAAGGAAATGGAATATTAAGGTGTTGAGTTGCAAACTCGTGTTATCTGGAGATAAGAATGTTGTCGGTCAAGGTCTGAGAGGTAATTAAAATACCCCAACTTGGCGACTTCACTATTATCAAAGGATGATATTGGTTTGCAGATGGTAGAGGATGTTGAGAATAAGTTACTGAGAAATCGTGTAAATACTAATTTGTAAAGGAATTATCAGTATAATAAATCATTTGGTAAAAGTATATATATATATTGCAATATTCCAAATGGTAATGGAAATGTAAATAGTTGGCGAAGCGATAGCGATACTTTTAGATAAGAGCATACAAGAAAGGTCAAGAATTGAAATGGTATGTTTTCGACAAACACATCTATGCAAAGAAATAAGTTGATATATTTTAGTTTTCATTGAGATAAGAGATAAAGAACGATATAGGTTTTGAAATAGAATTGTATATTGGAATACAATTATAATTTTCATACAAGCAATCGTGTTAGAGTTAATGAAATCTATTTAAAGTATATATTGAGAAATACATCATTTGTTGTTAGTTTAGCTATACCAATTTGGAAGGGAGACTTATATCGATTGGGTGAGTATATATACAAATGATATTTCAAATGGTAAAAGGGAAATAAAAGATGGGTTTATAAAGTATAGTGATTTGTCCGAACAAAGGAAATAACAGGTAAAGTAATAAATAAGTTATTCGAGAGAGAATATCGATTCATATTTTCAAAGTAATAAAAACCACAAGAGTTTTGTCGAGATAAGATTATGGAATCGAATATAAGGATCGACCAAAGGGTTTAATGAGGTGTTTTGTTATAAACGACCTGAACTGCCAATCTGCTTAACAGCACTGTTAAAATTTGATAGTTAAACAACCGACTATCAAATGGAATATTCTACCTACCTTTTGACGAGTTGTTTTCGAAGAGACCGGGATGGGAACTAGACACAAAACCACTTCGAATCAACTGTACGTTTGCGACTAATTGGCAGACGATGAAGATGGAGCATTGAAGACCGTATATCTTCATAAATGGAAGAACCACTTACGATCTCTGAGTCGACGCAGAGATATACTGGGGTTCTGTCATGGTTGAAATATACGGGTTGCAAGGACTTCTCGCTACTGATCCTTGGGGTGATTCCTATATGGATGCGGTAGGAGAGTGCCTTCGGTTCATCCTGTTCCTGGGTGACTTGTATGGACGAGTGTCTGACAGAGTATTTCTAGACGGTCAGGTAGATTGATTTCTTCAACTGTACCAAGAGTGGAAGCGGAGAAGGAAACTTCTTTTAGCTAACACGTAATGTATTGTTGTAGACGTCAATGGTCGTGATGTTAATGGATCTGACAATGTGGCATTCAAAGTGATGTGCTGATCTAGAAAGGACGAGATTCTAGCCTCAAGCCTCATCAACCGGGAAATGACAAAAATCGGGCAGGCAGCATGGCTATGTGGGTCGCTCCCATTAGGGTGTATAATCACCTATCTAGAGAAATTCCTTTTGTTTCTTTAATCTTTCGATGCTGTCCCTTTACGGGAGACGGTGGTTTGAGCCCAACCGTCGGTGATATACATTCGATACACTCAAGCGAAATGAGTGGTCGGTCATGTGAGGGCCGGGTTGCAAGACGTTCTTGTTGAACCCAGTGTATTTGCCTCTAGAGATACACTATCGGTAGGTGGTCCCATACCTTGTCATAGTCGGAATCCAATTTCCAATAAGCGCCCGCGGCTTTTGATTGTATACTATATATGTAGAGCGTGAGATGCAAGCGTTCTACTAGATTATTATTATAAATTTGTGGGTTGTTAGACACTATCATAATATCAGATAAGATATTGATTTTTCAAAAGTGATTTGGGTTATAGTAAGGTAAAAACCGTCTGTGTTTATGTGTGGACTGGTCTTACTATTATCCTTTTATTTCAAAAGGATTTCCAAAGTTAAACAAGATGTTTGTGTTGTAAATTTATCACTGATAGTATTCCAGACTGACCCGGTGAATTTTGTTTTAAATCAAATGTGCTCGGGTCAGACCGAGTATATGTACAGGTCAAGTTTTCGCTTGGAGTTCCAGGAGCTGGAAGCAGGTGGCTTCACCATTAGTTATTCAAAGTTATTTCCGCTGTGTTTGATTTGTGATGTACCCTGATGATTGGTATGTTTATATACAGTTTCCTTTATAAAGGTATTTGTTGTATTATATTTACTCGTTCCGCTGTGAGGTTCTAATATGTGTTCTTCTTCTTTCTTCTATTCTAAAAATTCTTTCTTTCTTTTTCTCACCCTCTAACTTCTTTCTATTAACAGTCAGGGGTTAGATACTTGGATTTTTGGGCAAGTGATACAGCATTGTGTATCATTGTCGAGAATTCGAGCGTCGGATTTTCCGGGCCGTTACAGTTGGTATCAGAGCTATTGGTTTAGTGATAACCTTGGCTCTGTGGTGTAACTCAATAGAGATGGGGTTAATAATACCCTAGATTGAGTTGAGTGTGTATATATATAAGAGCACGTATTTGTAATTGAATATAAAATATTTTTAAATATTTTGTAAAGTGGGTAAATGAAATAATTTTGCCCAAACTATATTTCTATATAAAAAGGAATTTATTTTATCGAATTATTGAGATATCTTGTTGTTTGATTGTTTTAGATGGAATTTAAAATCAAATATGGGAATAAAACTTGACTTGGTTAAGTCGAGTTAAATCAGGAATGGATACTATGTTGGAACCAAATTAAATACATTGGAATTTGGTAATTGAATTAATAATTGAGTAAGAAATCGACCTAACGTGAATCGATAAGTGAAACCAAAGCAAAATCAATGGAAAAATATTATTGTTGAATCAAAGTGATTGGTTGATTTGGTGTGCCTTGTTTGTTGTTGTGTGGACCGAATAACATTCATTAACGAGTAAAAAGCTGGATGAATTGAAAATTTATGATGTTATACTTGTTAGACAATGATTGTTATTTAAATCCCAATTATTGTCACTTACCTGGTATTTAAGTTAAGTACAGGTATGGGACGGCTTTGAAGGTAGAATTTGATTGCGCAATTGCTATAAATTGAGAAGTACGCGAAAATAACGCTCGCGAAAAAGGTACGCTTACGCAAAATACAAATTTTGGGTTTTGATTTGGGTTTTGAGATTTGATTTTGGATTTTCCGACCATGAGAGTCGATGTATATATATTTGTTGAACTTGTAATATTGCAGATGTCCCTCCGTGCAGGGGAGACTCTACCGAAATTTTTCTAAAATTTAAAGGTGTTAGAAATTTTTTTTTTTTGAAATTTTTTTGAAAATTTTATTATTTGAAATTAATTGGTTCTTAAAAACCGATAAGATTAGTTTGAAATAAAACCGTGTTTTGATTAAATATTTTTGTGAAGATAATGGGATTGTGGCGTTCTTTCTGCCTTAGCAATTTCAAGGATGAAATTAATTTAAGGGGGAAGGAATGTAACGACCCGTATTTTTCTGGTAATTATTTAATTTATTTTATTATTTAAAATATTGGTTTGGATTTAAATAATCAAATTTAACGGTTTATTTATGAATATATTATTTAAATAAATAATAAAATAATATTTTAATTTTCCAAAACTGTCGGAAAATGTTGTGTTGGCGATATAGTGTGAACTGGCAGTTTGAAATGGTTGAATATTGGTTTATATTGAATGATATCGACGATTTCGTTTAGTTGGAGACGATAGAATACATATAGTTTATAATTTAATTATATAACGAGCTGTAGCGGCGTGGTAGTTCGTAATTTGGCGTTTTGAACTTTAAACGGCTATACAGGGCCCAATTTGAGTCGGATTTCCTCGAAATAAGAAACATCTGGACCTATTGAATAATAAATTTCTAATGAAAGAGAAAAATCGAGATTTCGTCTTATATATTGCAAGATATGTCCAAATCAAAATTTCAAATAATCGCTATAGAATCGTTCATCGACCGTAACAGTTATTTGAAATAACTGCATACTGGATTCGAATTTAGACAAGGTTCTTTTGAGATGTAGTGTTAATTTAATTTTTAGAATTTTTCTGAAAATTTTAATTAAATACATCACTTTTTATTTGAAGTATTTTGCACTCTATATCAGCATTTTGGAGTTTCACAGAATAAGTTAACCTACTGATATTATTATATTTTTGTGATCGTGGCACACTGCTGAACGCGACGGTATATTTATTTCTGTCGATAGCGAATTGTATGCAGACGGAGATTTACGTAGCACGGTACGTTAACTGTAAAACTAAATATCGTTCGTCATACGCGTTGATAATCCAAATGAGATTTGAAAAATATATTATTGTAGTAGCACATCGATAAAAAAGATCAAGTTGATAATACCGTGACATAGCTCATATAATGCATGAAACTAGATCGTGATTGTAGATGACGCACTGGTTCATACTAACGCCTAGTTTAAAACGAAAACAGATAGGATAAAGGTAAATAGTAGTACATAAATTCCTCCCAAGTTCTACCTATCTAAATCGTTTCCCTTCCCCAGTTATTAACTCGGTTTCATTTTAGTCTTTCATTTCCAACACCCGACATTTCATTTCAGTAGGAAAGCAAAACTCACCATACCTCTGCAGTCTACATGCTCAGCTGTCCTTGTTTACTCACAACAGACCAATTGGGAACGCGCAACTACCTACAAAACCTATCTATCTTATTTAATGTATTTTCTTCTGCAACAAAACTAAATCCTTGCCGACAAAGTTTTCCCAGTTGAAAGCGACGCTCCGATAGCTTGCCATGCACACTTCTTCCTCCATAAATATCAGCCAAACTTTCATTGATTTTTTTTATTCTCCCCTCCAGCTTTAAAAAAAAACAATGCACCTCATTTTAATATTCAATTAGAGAGACAACGAAGTTGTGCTCTGCGGTGCTGTTGGGTTCAAACAAGGTCGGAGGCATTCGGATTCATTCTCGGTGGCGGAACTGGATGGCTTGCGTGTGGAGGAGAACTTGCGAAAGTGGAGGAGGAGCATGGGCTGTGGGAGCTTACTGTGTGCTGGTTTGTCTGGAACGGAGAACCGTACAGGAAGATAAGGGACGTGAAGAACAAAGTGGGACAGTGTTCAACGATAGATAGAATGGAAGGAGTAGAGCTAAATATATGATGATAATTAACTAAGACATTATTAGAACCGCACAAAACAGGGTTCGTTGGTGGCAGGGGTTGGAGGTCGATCAAAGAGGGGAGCGAGGGGGTCAGGATGATGGTGGTCCGGTCAGTCAGGATGGTCTGAGGCGGCCGCAATTGGAGGATGAACGGCGACAGTTCAAATGGGATATATGGAGGCCTGGGTTCGAACGGAGGGGCGAGGTCAGTGGTGAAGAGGGAGTACGGAGTCGTGGTGCCGGTGAGGGGATCTGCTGGTGGTCCAGATGCCGGAGGCGACAGTGGCAACACATTTGGGCGACCGTGTTTTTATTCTGGTGGTGGAAATTGAATAGAACGAAGGGGCATCGACAGGAAGATGGGCTTTAGACGTTGCTACAGGGAAAACCGCGTGAATTCATAAGTGAGTTGCTGATGTGGATTAGTAGTGGTTGACCAGGTAATTAACGATTTAATGAGTGATTAAGGGTTAATTTTTAATTTAATTTAATTAATTAATATATATATATATCGTTAAATTTATTAAACTTGAAATCGTGATATCTTTGTCATACGTGAACGGATTTCGATGAAACAGGATCCGTTCGGATCGCAGAGACGAGCTCTAGACAATGGCACTGACCGGGAGTCAATCTGACGCCGTTGAAATTTCAGTTAATTTTGAACGTTCGTTCAAAATAAAAAGGAACAAGCGCGTCCACCGTCAACCGTATTCACTGGTGAGTTAATTCTCACACTTTTCTGGACTACCATGATGTGATAAATCCATATTAAAATATATATTGGTTGATTGGTTGCATTGGTTGCTGATGGTTGATTTCATGGTTGCTGATAATTATATTATCGTTGTTAATTTATTTAAAATTATATTATATCATGAAATGTTATATTAACCTATGATGCAGAGACGAACAGGTAGGGGGGATCAAACCGAATTCCTTAAATTTATTGTTTGTTGTTTGTTGTTCATATTATTCATAAATATGAATTGACACCCCAAAATGATATCAAACCTGTTCAGATTGAATGGTTGTTGATCGTGTTGTGTTTTTAATCAATCGACAGTATTGATTAAGTGATTGGCAGTGATGGTGTAAAATCCATCGTTTATGGCGTCGTTCAGCCGCTAGGCGAATTGAAGAAGATTTTAGTTATAACTTTATTTTATAACTGAAAGGGAATTTTAAACTTTTTATACGAGTTAATTAAAATAGAAGTTATAAATATAAGTATATTTATAATCATGTTTTGTCAAAGAATTTGTTTAAAGGTTTTATATAATGAAGTATAACGTCATTGATGATCAGGAAAGGTAGAAACCGCTATATTAATGAAAAAAAATCGAATAAATGTTTTACGAGACAATAAATGATTTTTTTTAAGTAATTAAGTTATTAATTAATTTTAAAAAAAGGGAAACGGTGAATGAATATCAGTTAATGGTTAACTGATGTTGACGGTCGACGAAAGGAGACCGTTTTAGCTGAAGTTAACAGTTGCGAGGATTTGATTTTAATTAATCAAATTAATAAATTTCGAATATTCGTTAAACATAACGAATGCTGGTTAAAGTTAGTAAATCGTTGATTTACTATGTTTTGAAAACGATTATCAAGTTAATTATGGTTAATGAAGTTATTTATTTTTTTATAATACTTTAATTGATTAATTACTTTATATAATGGAATTAACCATTTTTAAAGTGGTTAATGTTTAAGAAAATTATCATTTAAATAATGATAATAAAAGTGATTATTTTTAATGGAAAATTAGGTTGCAAAGTGATCAAATGGAAACAAGATTGATTGAAGAATAATAAGAGTCTATAAAAGAATTTTCATTCGGATTTACAAAACAAAATTTGTAAAGGGTGACTCGTGAGTGATACGAGGATTCCAATAAGAATTTACTTAATCAAGTAATATGGGTTGGTTAAAATAAGGCTTAAAAGGAAAGGAAATGGTTTACTTAATATATTAAGTAAAGCGATTCAAGGGGAATTTCCAAATGGAAGAAATGGGTTATAACACCATATTGGATTCAAATGGTAAATTAAATTCAAGAAGTGAATAAATGAAACCAAGTTTGATTTCAATCTAGCGAGAGCTTAAAAGAGATTTATATTCATGATTTCAAACAAGAGCGTAAAGGAGATTTGTAAGATAAAGCGAGGATCGCAACAAGATTTTTTTTTTAAACCGAGTATGGTTAGAATAGGAATGGAAAGGGTAGGTAATTATTTACTTAATATATTAAGTAAAGAAAATCAAGGGAAATTTCCAATGGGATGAGTGGGTTAAATACCATGTCGTGATCGAAAGGCAAATAAGATTTGTCGAGCACTTTACTAAATCAAGAAAGGAGAATTTATAGGTAAAGTGGGTTTTTAAATCAAAGTAAATGATTTATAAAACTATAATAAGCGGAGAAAGGAAATGGAATATTAAGGTGTTGAGTTGCAAACTCGTGTTATCTGGAGATAAGAATGTTGTCAATCAAGGTCTGAGAGGTAATTAAAATACCCCAATGTAAAGACCCGCAACCTCCCCGTAAGGGAAAGCGTCGGATAGTTCGAGAACAAGCCACAACAGAACGCATACAGAAGAACATTTCATTGAATATTACAACAATGCATCAGATTACAAGGATATACAGAGTATAAAGGAATATTACACAGAAATATCAGAGATTTAAATTACATTTAAATACATAGCAGCGGAAAATAATACAATACACAACTAGAAGTAGATATACGGATACAAAGCTTTCCGGATATCGTTCCAGCTGTAAACCAGGATCCTGTGAATATAAATCTGCAAAACCGAAACTACTAGCTGCCCGTGTCAAAAATAGGGGCACCCAGAGTTTAGGTTAAAACAATAAACTCCAGGTCAGTCATGTGACTGGTGTGAGAACTAAAACAGTTAATCTTTATTTTAAATCATTAGGTAAATCAAAGGACCACGCCGTATAACACGGAACGGGTTTCCTCCCAAGAATACCAGTGCATAAACAAACAGCGCCATGCTAAATAAAGAAAAATGAAGCTGTTATAAGACCCAGGTCCTATCACACAATGCAAACGCAAGCCGGGGGATAGGGTTTTCCCTTATAACAGCCAAAGAATGCTTGATACGTTTAAAACAAATCATTTGATACTATAATAAGTGCATAGTGCATAAAACAACTTCAAATCATAAGTATCAATCATAGGCGACATGAGCGTCCCATGCCACTATGTCGCCATATATAGGTTTACAAATAAAACCGCAAAGTTACGTATTTGGAAATTGGATTTCCGTCTATGAACCGAGGCAAAAGATAGTCCTCAACCGATTCGAGACTGCCTAGCCCGAGTCTCAGGATCAGAGCTCGAGTGACCCTTGGATCCTCAGGGCCGGTCCACACGGAGTGGATTAAAATGCCTGAACATGCGTTTCTCCGCCCTATGGGGCGTAAACGAGCCAATTAAATGACTCCATCGGTTCGAGAACGACCGATCAATCCGAGGCGCCTCGCAACAGCAACAACCACATAAGTCAAACTCGTCAGGGCGTGTAAAACCACTGACGCCACTTCTAGCTAGGAAGAAACGCATGCCCTCCCTGACGTCCTCTCCCGTTTTTGGTTCATACCTGGTGTGAAACACGCGAGGTAAACGTTACACAAAGCTACGCCACAAAGGCCGTGCTTTGATCATCACCACAAGACTTTGCTTTTCAACAGAAGCCTTGATCATTTGCATCTTAGCATGCCCCACAGGCAAACCATCCTATGCAACCGATATCAGTCACACAGAATGAAATCCGATGGCAGACACACAGTCCATTTACAAGTCCGTTCTGGGTCTGAACGAAACCGGAGGCACCTAGTACCCCGCATATCCATCGATCTCCAAGTACGTCTGGACGATCACTAACTGTTTCCATCTTCTTGGGTGTACAGCCCAATCAAGATCATCAGTTATCACCCAAACGACGTGAAGACTTCCGGTCTTCGACCATCGTCTTCATCTTCGACTTATCGTCGTATCAGTTATTCAGAATGGGATAAACCCGGTCTTTCCGAATAACTCGCGTATATATTATAAAAGTGTTACACAAACACAACATACGCCTCATTCCAACTCATTAGTCATTAACCGTAAATTAATCAAGAGAATAATTCCCCAAATATTAACCCCGAAGGCCGAAACCAACATCAGATCAATATCCAGAAAACCATTCTACTTAGCTAACCGACAGTTAGTTTCTAAATTTCACGTTCAAATCTAATTAAAGATTTAACTATCGCCTGGAGCAAAACTGGTGATACTCCATTCTCGATCTTTTCAATCTAATTAAAGATTCATTAAAACTCCACTTAGTTTTAATCATTATCTGGGTTAAAGAATCAGTGTCATTTAAAACACGATTCACGATAAACCCAAAATCACATTCCATTAATTATCGGGTTAAAGAACAAGTGTTATTTAAAACACTGTTCACGATAAACCCAAAAATCAATACCAATTCAATTCCAATTAAATATCATTTAATTGGTACACTTCATTAAATCTAAATAAAAAGATTTAATCTTTTCTCAACTGGGTTCAAGAACAGTGTTAGTGAAGACACCATTCACGACAAACCCAAATCACATTCCATTAATTATCGGGTTAAAGAACAAGTGTTATTTAAAACACTGTTCACGATAAACCCAAAAATCAATACCAATTCAATTCCAATTAAATATCATTTAATTGGTACACTTCATTAAATCTAAATAAAAAGATTTAATCTTTTCTCAACTGGGTTCAAGAACAGTGTTAGTGAAGACACCATTCACGACAAACCCAAATCACATTCCATTAATTATCGGGTTAAAGAACAAGTGTTATTTAAAACACTGTTCACGATAAACCCAAAAATCAATACCAATTCAATTCCAATTAAATATCATTTAATTGGTACACTTCATTAAATCTAAATAAAAAGATTTAATCTTTTCTCAACTGGGTTCAAGAACAGTGTTAGTGAAGACACCATTCACGACAAACCCAAATCACATTCGATATTCAATACAAGGTTCTGAATAGAAAATATATCGGCTTATATTCAATATCGAATTCTACGACTAACAAATGTCGTATTGGAAATAACGATATAAATATATATCTTTCAAATTTCCATAACAACACATGTATAATCACGAATTCCAACATCGAAATATTCCGAAGACAATTTCGATTCAAATCCACTCCAATGCATTCATTGGAAATTTTGGTTATTTTCAAAACCATTTCAAATTCAATTTATTTATTTAAAAATAAATAGAATTATAATTCTAGTTCAAAACTAGTTCATTTCGATAAAAATCTATTTTTATCTTTTCAAATATGGAGTTTTTCATCCCAAACTTTCACAAATCATTTCTTATGATTTTACACAAATTATTACTATTTTTAATAATTTTATCAAGGCCCGTTCAGTCAATTTCCAACAATGGCCATCGAACTGCACTTACAGCGACCTTTTTCGAATTTGATTTGGACATAATTCCAAATCCAACCGTTAGATTTCAAATTTCTAATTTTCATTAGAAAGCTCTTTTCGATACGAACCCAACGGTTCCGGTTTTAGGAGAATCCGACGGTCGGATCTCCCGTAATGTCCATTCGAAGTCAATGGTCGAAATTCGCGAACTGCCGCGGCGCGGCGCGTTCTATTCAGGCCATTATATTATATATATATAATATATATAATATATATTTCGTCGATTTCTATTCAAAACGAATTATATAAATAGTTTTAAAATCGTTTCAAAACCTATTTCAACTTCTATTTCAATTCAAAGCCAAAATTGAATTCTTCTTTATAAATTCGTTTTAAAATTCATTTCTATTCGATTCGAATTTCAATTCAATTTGAATTCATTTCAATTCAATTTGAATTCATTTCAATTCGCTTTCAATTCCATTTGAATTCGTTTTCAATTCAATTCATTTCGAAATCGTTTTCAATCCATTTTGAATTCGTTTTCAATTCAATTCATTTCGAAATCGTTTTCAATTCATTTTGAATTCGTTTTCAATTCAATTCATTTCGAAATCGTTTTCAATTCATTTTGAATTCGTTTTCAATTCAATTCATTTCGAAATCGTTTTCAAAATCGATATAAATATCGTTCACGTCAAAATGGCGTCAATCTAATCAACACGGCTTCATATATTCCTTTATTTTCAAATATTCTATTTCAAATATTTCTTTTTCAAAACTGGAATGAGGCCCAATCAATTACCATATAAAATTAATTATATGGATTTTCATACAACACAAGTATATAATAGCATTGAAAATAATCAACCATCAACCAAAGTGCACTACACTGTATAAGCATCAAATATAGATATTCAACGCTTATAACAGCCTGTCAATCAATCGATCGACATATTTAATCAATCAGGATGAGTGAACTTCAAATTTCATCCTAACACCCGTGTGGGGTTTCAAACAATCAAACACATATTTTATTTGTGCAGTTAGGCGATGTGTAAAATTTATCGACCCAATCAACGTCATTCAAATAGGTGTACATAAACAAACCGTCTGGTTTGTAAATGAATATTTATTTATTCACATTCACGTTAAAAATTATATTTTTAACGATAACACATTTTATTTTAACATATGAATTTCTATTCAGTTCATTCGTTAAATAAAATGCTATTTTTATTTTTCTAACTTATTTTAGAAAATTTCGGCGGCATAATGGCACGATACTAGAAACGGGACGAGGCCTAGCCTTATCCCCGGTCTAGTGAAGGCCCACGCCATTCACACATCAATCAAATCAATTCGTTATGCAAACCACAAAATTTGGAGTAAGAATCTAACCTAGCCTTACTCCTTCGCCTTATAACGGCGCACGTCTAATCCTAACCAATTTATCGATTCGATTTTTCACACCACAAACCACTTTCAAACCAATATCACAATCAACAACCAAACAGCCAAACAAACAAGTCCATGGTCTGTGGACGATTGTGTCGGGTGCTACTAAGCACCGTCTGCATCCTAGTATATATATATAACTAGAAAAAGAATTTTGAGTGAGAAGTTCTCACCAATAGCTATCCTAGCTCCACGGCACTTCACTTATAGAAATCTTCGCCTTCCGTCGCTTTCGCCCGTATTCTCTACACATGTAAAAATCGAATTTTTACTTCGCTATTCACTATATAAAAATATGATTTTTACTTTTGCTTTCGACATATAAAAATATGATTTTTACCTTTGCTTTCAACATATAAAAATATGATTTTTACCTTTGCTTTTAAAATCAGTTTTGAATACTTTTAAAAATTCAGTTTTAATCTTTTTTTTTCTTTATAAAAATTCGATCTTTTTCTTTATTCTCTTAAAACATTTATTTCAATTTTAAAATGAAAATAAATTTTCAGTTTTAAAATATAAAATAAAATCGGTTTTATTTTAGAAAAGAGAATAAAAATCAGTTTTAGAATCACTGGAAAATCAATGAAAAGGAAAAAAAAAAAAAAAAAAAAAAAACTCACGGCTGCTGTTTCTCGGCAGAAGGAGAGCTCGCAGTGTCGGAGGAGGAGTCGGAGAGGGTTGGCTGCGGCTCAGGAGGCTCTGGCGAAGGGGCTGACGAGGCTTGGCGGCGCTGGGATCTCCGATAGGTGCGGCCTACGGTGGCGTCGATTTTAGGCGGGTCTCGAGGGTCAGGGAAGGCAGTTTTGGAGGATAGGAGGAGGAGGAGGAGAACCACCGCCCGTCGGGGTGGCCTTGAGCGGCGGCGGCGCCTACCGCATTGAGGAGGGCGGACGGGAATTTCTAGGGTTCCCCCGTTTTTTAATATTTTTTTTTTTTTTATTTCTGGTATATGAATTCGGGGGGGCCAGGAAGAAGAATAGAGGGAGGGAGGATATTTTTATATATTTTTTTTTTATTTAATTATTAAATTTCGCAAAAAGGTTGACTTTTATCCACGACCTCGAAACGAGGCCCACCGCCTGTCGTCCATAGCTTTTCACCCCCATTCCGAACACAATGGGATATGTATCGCAAGCTGATTCGATTGTTACAATCAGTTTCCTTTTGAATTTTCATTTAAATCTCTATATTGAATTTTAAACGCACATTTCAAATTACCGGGGCCACATACTAACTAGAAAAATTCCAGAAAAATAATTTCTAGCTTCGTATTGACGATACGGTCCTAACAAAACTAGTTTCGTCGAATTCTGAGACCGTTTGAAAAATGGCCAATTTCCAGTCGATTAAAATCAACTGAAACTGGTCAAACGCGTTTTCCTTTGCCACGCTCACATATTGATTCGAAAAATTATGAAATTTGAAACCTAGCAATAATTTGACATCACGGACCCAACAAAACTGGTTTCGTCGAAATCCGAGGTCGTTTGCAAAATTGCCATTTTTAAGGGCCTTATATATATAAAAATATATATAAATTCCACAGCGACTATTTCTAATTTTCAACTGGACATATCTTATCATTTCTAAAATGAAATTTCAGTTTGTTAACTTCGTTCCAAAGATATAGTTATACAGATTCAAATATTTCTTGTTTCGTTCAATTCTGACTTATATTGAATTCTGTATATTCATTTGAAATTAGAAATCGAATTTTCGAACTACCGCGCCATTTTCTATTCTATTTATAATTATAAATAATTATTTATATTCTAACGACGACGCGTATATAATATATACGTTCGAATTATATTCAAAATAAATTTCTCGCCGATATTATTTAAAATAATTCATTTTAAATAATCAAAACTCGCTATAATTGCCAAAATAAAAATTTTAAACTGGCCCAGATTTTCCGGGTTGTTACAATCTCCCCCACTTAAAACTTTTCGTCCCCGAAAAGGAACAAAGTCGAAAGTGGTTTGATTAATCAGCTCTACGATCGATCAGGCTTCCATTCTCCAACTCTTTAGTTTCTGAGAATTTTCAAAATTTCAAAAATTTGGCTAACACCCTAAATTTTTGAAAAATTTCGCCATAACCTCCCCTGCACCGGGAGCATCGGGGAATTTCAAATAGCTTCCCCGGTCCTTCAGATCTCAAAAAGAAAAAGAAAAAGCCAAGCGGCTAGCCAATAGGCTCACAAAATCATCATCACCCAAACAAAACAGGAAATTATGTAGTAAACATGTACCTATTTGTCGGGCAAACAAATTTTATTCTCTGGCTCTAGCCTCCTTACTATGACCTGTTCAAAAGATATACATGTATGCAAGCAAATGCGACTAATTTTCAATATAATTCAATATTTGGTTCAACTAGGCTAAATGGTTCACAATTATCAACCAAATAAACAAACAACACAAACATCAATCAATTAGTGAATTAGAGTCTCAAATTCATAATTTTGATACATATACAAAAATTTATGTTTTGATGCCAAATCACAACAATGTATTCCAACTATATTAGTTTTGGTTCTCACACCAGCCAATAGGAAATATATAGAAATCTCGCTTTCGTCGCTCGAATATAAACACTGATGATGATGCCTCATCATCTGAATCATCTCCGGGCGACTAGAGTGTGATTCTATATCTATCCAGTATATTAAAATTTCGAATACACGCGGATCAGACGTATACGCAAAATCTATATATACTGGATTGTCCACATTCAATATAAATAATCAAATACGAATAATTGATTTAAATTTTCAAAACAAAACTTTGTTTTCATTTTAAAAATATACTCTTCACACTCGTTCTAGGATACTACTGATCCCATCTCTAACGAGTCATTCCATTGGATATTACTAATCCAATATCTGATGAATTCTTTCGTATGTTTCTAATGTGTCTTGTTCTCTGAGCTTTGTAAACCAAAGCTCTGATACCACGTGTAAAGACCCGCAACCTCCCCGTAAGGGAAAGCGTCGGATAGTTCGAGAACAAGCCACAACAGAACGCATACAGAAGAACATTTCATTGAATATTACAACAATGCATCAGATTACAAGGATATACAGAGTATAAAGGAATATTACACAGAAATATCAGAGATTTAAATTACATTTAAATACATAGCAGCGGAAAATAATACAATACACAACTAGAAGTAGATATACGGATACAAAGCTTTCCGGATATCGTTCCAGCTGTAAACCAGGATCCTGTGAATATAAATCTGCAAAACCGAAACTACTAGCTGCCCGTGTCAAAAATAGGGGCACCCAGAGTTTAGGTTAAAACAATAAACTCCAGGTCAGTCATGTGACTGGTGTGAGAACTAAAACAGTTAATCTTTATTTTAAATCATTAGGTAAATCAAAGGACCACGCCGTATAACACGGAACGGGTTTCCTCCCAAGAATACCAGTGCATAAACAAACAGCGCCATGCTAAATAAAGAAAAATGAAGCTGTTATAAGACCCAGGTCCTATCACACAATGCAAACGCAAGCCGGGGGATAGGGTTTTCCCTTATAACAGCCAAAGAATGCTTGATACGTTTAAAACAAATCATTTGATACTATAATAAGTGCATAGTGCATAAAACAACTTCAAATCATAAGTATCAATCATAGGCGACATGAGCGTCCCATGCCACTATGTCGCCATATATAGGTTTACAAATAAAACCGCAAAGTTACGTATTTGGAAATTGGATTTCCGTCTATGAACCGAGGCAAAAGATAGTCCTCAACCGATTCGAGACTGCCTAGCCCGAGTCTCAGGATCAGAGCTCGAGTGACCCTTGGATCCTCAGGGCCGGTCCACACGGAGTGGATTAAAATGCCTGAACATGCGTTTCTCCGCCCTATGGGGCGTAAACGAGCCAATTAAATGACTCCATCGGTTCGAGAACGACCGATCAATCCGAGGCGCCTCGCAACAGCAACAACCACATAAGTCAAACTCGTCAGGGCGTGTAAAACCACTGACGCCACTTCTAGCTAGGAAGAAACGCATGCCCTCCCTGACGTCCTCTCCCGTTTTTGGTTCATACCTGGTGTGAAACACGCGAGGTAAACGTTACACAAAGCTACGCCACAAAGGCCGTGCTTTGATCATCACCACAAGACTTTGCTTTTCAACAGAAGCCTTGATCATTTGCATCTTAGCATGCCCCACAGGCAAACCATCCTATGCAACCGATATCAGTCACACAGAATGAAATCCGATGGCAGACACACAGTCCATTTACAAGTCCGTTCTGGGTCTGAACGAAACCGGAGGCACCTAGTACCCCGCATATCCATCGATCTCCAAGTACGTCTGGACGATCACTAACTGTTTCCATCTTCTTGGGTGTACAGCCCAATCAAGATCATCAGTTATCACCCAAACGACGTGAAGACTTCCGGTCTTCGACCATCGTCTTCATCTTCGACTTATCGTCGTATCAGTTATTCAGAATGGGATAAACCCGGTCTTTCCGAATAACTCGCGTATATATTATAAAAGTGTTACACAAACACAACATACGCCTCATTCCAACTCATTAGTCATTAACCGTAAATTAATCAAGAGAATAATTCCCCAAATATTAACCCCGAAGGCCGAAACCAACATCAGATCAATATCCAGAAAACCATTCTACTTAGCTAACCGACAGTTAGTTTCTAAATTTCACGTTCAAATCTAATTAAAGATTTAACTATCGCCTGGAGCAAAACTGGTGATACTCCATTCTCGATCTTTTCAATCTAATTAAAGATTCATTAAAACTCCACTTAGTTTTAATCATTATCTGGGTTAAAGAATCAGTGTCATTTAAAACACGATTCACGATAAACCCAAAATCACATTCCATTAATTATCGGGTTAAAGAACAAGTGTTATTTAAAACACTGTTCACGATAAACCCAAAAATCAATACCAATTCAATTCCAATTAAATATCATTTAATTGGTACACTTCATTAAATCTAAATAAAAAGATTTAATCTTTTCTCAACTGGGTTCAAGAACAGTGTTAGTGAAGACACCATTCACGACAAACCCAAATCACATTCCATTAATTATCGGGTTAAAGAACAAGTGTTATTTAAAACACTGTTCACGATAAACCCAAAAATCAATACCAATTCAATTCCAATTAAATATCATTTAATTGGTACACTTCATTAAATCTAAATAAAAAGATTTAATCTTTTCTCAACTGGGTTCAAGAACAGTGTTAGTGAAGACACCATTCACGACAAACCCAAATCACATTCCATTAATTATCGGGTTAAAGAACAAGTGTTATTTAAAACACTGTTCACGATAAACCCAAAAATCAATACCAATTCAATTCCAATTAAATATCATTTAATTGGTACACTTCATTAAATCTAAATAAAAAGATTTAATCTTTTCTCAACTGGGTTCAAGAACAGTGTTAGTGAAGACACCATTCACGACAAACCCAAATCACATTCGATATTCAATACAAGGTTCTGAATAGAAAATATATCGGCTTATATTCAATATCGAATTCTACGACTAACAAATGTCGTATTGGAAATAACGATATAAATATATATCTTTCAAATTTCCATAACAACACATGTATAATCACGAATTCCAACATCGAAATATTCCGAAGACAATTTCGATTCAAATCCACTCCAATGCATTCATTGGAAATTTTGGTTATTTTCAAAACCATTTCAAATTCAATTTATTTATTTAAAAATAAATAGAATTATAATTCTAGTTCAAAACTAGTTCATTTCGATAAAAATCTATTTTTATCTTTTCAAATATGGAGTTTTTCATCCCAAACTTTCACAAATCATTTCTTATGATTTTACACAAATTATTACTATTTTTAATAATTTTATCAAGGCCCGTTCAGTCAATTTCCAACAATGGCCATCGAACTGCACTTACAGCGACCTTTTTCGAATTTGATTTGGACATAATTCCAAATCCAACCGTTAGATTTCAAATTTCTAATTTTCATTAGAAAGCTCTTTTCGATACGAACCCAACGGTTCCGGTTTTAGGAGAATCCGACGGTCGGATCTCCCGTAATGTCCATTCGAAGTCAATGGTCGAAATTCGCGAACTGCCGCGGCGCGGCGCGTTCTATTCAGGCCATTATATTATATATATATAATATATATAATATATATTTCGTCGATTTCTATTCAAAACGAATTATATAAATAGTTTTAAAATCGTTTCAAAACCTATTTCAACTTCTATTTCAATTCAAAGCCAAAATTGAATTCTTCTTTATAAATTCGTTTTAAAATTCATTTCTATTCGATTCGAATTTCAATTCAATTTGAATTCATTTCAATTCAATTTGAATTCATTTCAATTCGCTTTCAATTCCATTTGAATTCGTTTTCAATTCAATTCATTTCGAAATCGTTTTCAATCCATTTTGAATTCGTTTTCAATTCAATTCATTTCGAAATCGTTTTCAATTCATTTTGAATTCGTTTTCAATTCAATTCATTTCGAAATCGTTTTCAATTCATTTTGAATTCGTTTTCAATTCAATTCATTTCGAAATCGTTTTCAAAATCGATATAAATATCGTTCACGTCAAAATGGCGTCAATCTAATCAACACGGCTTCATATATTCCTTTATTTTCAAATATTCTATTTCAAATATTTCTTTTTCAAAACTGGAATGAGGCCCAATCAATTACCATATAAAATTAATTATATGGATTTTCATACAACACAAGTATATAATAGCATTGAAAATAATCAACCATCAACCAAAGTGCACTACACTGTATAAGCATCAAATATAGATATTCAACGCTTATAACAGCCTGTCAATCAATCGATCGACATATTTAATCAATCAGGATGAGTGAACTTCAAATTTCATCCTAACACCCGTGTGGGGTTTCAAACAATCAAACACATATTTTATTTGTGCAGTTAGGCGATGTGTAAAATTTATCGACCCAATCAACGTCATTCAAATAGGTGTACATAAACAAACCGTCTGGTTTGTAAATGAATATTTATTTATTCACATTCACGTTAAAAATTATATTTTTAACGATAACACATTTTATTTTAACATATGAATTTCTATTCAGTTCATTCGTTAAATAAAATGCTATTTTTATTTTTCTAACTTATTTTAGAAAATTTCGGCGGCATAATGGCACGATACTAGAAACGGGACGAGGCCTAGCCTTATCCCCGGTCTAGTGAAGGCCCACGCCATTCACACATCAATCAAATCAATTCGTTATGCAAACCACAAAATTTGGAGTAAGAATCTAACCTAGCCTTACTCCTTCGCCTTATAACGGCGCACGTCTAATCCTAACCAATTTATCGATTCGATTTTTCACACCACAAACCACTTTCAAACCAATATCACAATCAACAACCAAACAGCCAAACAAACAAGTCCATGGTCTGTGGACGATTGTGTCGGGTGCTACTAAGCACCGTCTGCATCCTAGTATATATATATAACTAGAAAAAGAATTTTGAGTGAGAAGTTCTCACCAATAGCTATCCTAGCTCCACGGCACTTCACTTATAGAAATCTTCGCCTTCCGTCGCTTTCGCCCGTATTCTCTACACATGTAAAAATCGAATTTTTACTTCGCTATTCACTATATAAAAATATGATTTTTACTTTTGCTTTCGACATATAAAAATATGATTTTTACCTTTGCTTTCAACATATAAAAATATGATTTTTACCTTTGCTTTTAAAATCAGTTTTGAATACTTTTAAAAATTCAGTTTTAATCTTTTTTTTTCTTTATAAAAATTCGATCTTTTTCTTTATTCTCTTAAAACATTTATTTCAATTTTAAAATGAAAATAAATTTTCAGTTTTAAAATATAAAATAAAATCGGTTTTATTTTAGAAAAGAGAATAAAAATCAGTTTTAGAATCACTGGAAAATCAATGAAAAGGAAAAAAAAAAAAAAAAAAAAAAAAAAAAAAAAACTCACGGCTGCTGTTTCTCGGCAGAAGGAGAGCTCGCAGTGTCGGAGGAGGAGTCGGAGAGGGTTGGCTGCGGCTCAGGAGGCTCTGGCGAAGGGGCTGACGAGGCTTGGCGGCGCTGGGATCTCCGATAGGTGCGGCCTACGGTGGCGTCGATTTTAGGCGGGTCTCGAGGGTCAGGGAAGGCAGTTTTGGAGGATAGGAGGAGGAGGAGGAGAACCACCGCCCGTCGGGGTGGCCTTGAGCGGCGGCGGCGCCTACCGCATTGAGGAGGGCGGACGGGAATTTCTAGGGTTCCCCCGTTTTTTAATATTTTTTTTTTTTTATTTCTGGTATATGAATTCGGGGGGGCCAGGAAGAAGAATAGAGGGAGGGAGGATATTTTTATATATTTTTTTTTTATTTAATTATTAAATTTCGCAAAAAGGTTGACTTTTATCCACGACCTCGAAACGAGGCCCACCGCCTGTCGTCCATAGCTTTTCACCCCCATTCCGAACACAATGGGATATGTATCGCAAGCTGATTCGATTGTTACAATCAGTTTCCTTTTGAATTTTCATTTAAATCTCTATATTGAATTTTAAACGCACATTTCAAATTACCGGGGCCACATACTAACTAGAAAAATTCCAGAAAAATAATTTCTAGCTTCGTATTGACGATACGGTCCTAACAAAACTAGTTTCGTCGAATTCTGAGACCGTTTGAAAAATGGCCAATTTCCAGTCGATTAAAATCAACTGAAACTGGTCAAACGCGTTTTCCTTTGCCACGCTCACATATTGATTCGAAAAATTATGAAATTTGAAACCTAGCAATAATTTGACATCACGGACCCAACAAAACTGGTTTCGTCGAAATCCGAGGTCGTTTGCAAAATTGCCATTTTTAAGGGCCTTATATATATAAAAATATATATAAATTCCACAGCGACTATTTCTAATTTTCAACTGGACATATCTTATCATTTCTAAAATGAAATTTCAGTTTGTTAACTTCGTTCCAAAGATATAGTTATACAGATTCAAATATTTCTTGTTTCGTTCAATTCTGACTTATATTGAATTCTGTATATTCATTTGAAATTAGAAATCGAATTTTCGAACTACCGCGCCATTTTCTATTCTATTTATAATTATAAATAATTATTTATATTCTAACGACGACGCGTATATAATATATACGTTCGAATTATATTCAAAATAAATTTCTCGCCGATATTATTTAAAATAATTCATTTTAAATAATCAAAACTCGCTATAATTGCCAAAATAAAAATTTTAAACTGGCCCAGATTTTCCGGGTTGTTACACCCAACTTGGCGACTTCACTATTATCAAAGGATGATATTGGTTTGCAGATGGTAGAGGATGTTGAGAATAAGTTACTGAGAAATCGTGTAAATACTAATTTGTAAAGGAATTATCAGTATAACAAATCATTTGGTAAAAGTATATATATATTGTAATATTCCAAATGGTAATGGAAATGTAAATAGTTGGCGAAGCGATAGCGATACTTTTAGATAAGAGCATACAAGAAAGGTCAAGAATTGAAATGGTATGTTTTCGACAAACACATCTATGCAAAGAAATAAGTTGATATATTTTAGTTTTCATTGAGATAAGAGATAAAGAACGATATAGGTTTTGAAATAGAATTGTATATTGGAATACAATTATAATTTTCATACGAGCAATCGTGTTAGAGTTAATGAAATCTATTTAAAGTATATATTGAGAAATACATCATTTGTTGTTAGTTTAGCTATACCAATTTGGAAGGGAGACTTATATCGATTGGGTGAGTATATATACAAATGATATTTCAAATGGTAAAAGGGAAATAAAAGATGGGTTTATAAAGTATAGTGATTTGTCCGAACAAAGGAAATAACAGGTAAAGTAATAAATAAGTTATTCGAGAGAGAATATCGATTCATATTTTCAAAGTAATAAAAACCACAAGAGTTTTGTCGAGATAAGATTATGGAATCGAATATAAGGATCGACCAAAGGGTTTAATGAGGTGTTTTGTTATAAACGACCTGAACTGCCAATCTGCTTAACAGCACTGTTAAGATTTGGTAGTTAAACAACCGACTATCAAATGGAATATTCTACCTACCTTTTGACGAGTTGTTTTCGAAGAGACCGGGATGGGAACTAGACACAAAACCACTTCGAATCAACTGTACGTTTGCGACTAATTGGCAGACGATGAAGATGGAGCATTGAAGACCGTATATCTTCATAAATGGAAGAACCACTTACGATCTCTGAGTCGACGCAGAGATATACTGGGGTTCTGTCATGGTTGAAATATACGGGTTGAAAGGACTTCTCGCTACTGATCCTTGGGGTGATTCCTATATGGATGCGGTAGGAGAGTGCCTTCGGTTCATCCTGTTCCTGGGTGACTTATATGGACGAGTGTCTGACAGAGTATTTCTAGACGGTCACGTAGATTGATTTCTTCAACTGTGCCAAGAGTGGAAGCGGAGAAGGAAACTTCTTTTAGCTAACACGTAATGTATTGTTGTAGACGTCAATGGTCGTGATGTTAATGGATCTGACAATGTGGCATTCAAAGTGATGTGCTGATCTAGAAAGGACGAGATTCTAGCCTCAAGCCTCATCAACCGGGAAATGACAAAAATCGGGCAGGCAGCATGGCTATGTGGGTCGCTCCCATTAGGGTGTATAATCACCTATCTAGAGAAATTCCTTTTGTTTCTTTAATCTTTCGATGTTGTCCCTTTACGGGAGACGGTGGTTTGAGCCCAACCGTCGGTGATATACATTCGATACACTCAAGCGAAATGAGTGGTCGGTCATGTGAGGGCCGGGTTGCAAGACGTTCTTGTTGAACCCAGTGTATTTGCCTCTAGAGATACACTATCGGCAGGTGGTCCCATACCTTGTCATAGTCAGAATCCAATTTCCAATAAGCGCCCGCGGCTTTTGATTGTATACTATATATGTAGAGCGTGAGATGCAAGCGTTCTACTAGATTATTATTATAAATTTGTGGGTTGTTAGACACTATCATAATATCAGATAAGATATTGATTTTTCAAAAGTGATTTGGGTTATAGTAAGGTAAAAACCGTCTGTGTTTATGTGTGGACTGGTCTTACTATTATCCTTTTATTTCAAAAGGATTTCCAAAGTTAAACAAGATGTTTGTGTTATGAATTTATCACTAATAGTATTCCAGACTGACCCGGTGAATTTTGTTTTAAATCAAATGTGCTCGGGTCAGACCGAGTATATGTACAGGTCAAGTTTTCGCTTGGAGTTCCAGGAGCTGGAAGCAGGTGGCTTCACCGTTAGTTATTCAAAGTTATTTCCGCTGTGTTTGATGTATGATGTACCTTGATGATTGGTATGTTTATATACAGTTTCCTTTATAAAGGTATTTGTTGTATTATATTTACTCGTTCCGCTGTGAGGTTCTGATATGTGTTCTTCTTCTTTCTTCTATTCTAAAAATTCTTTCTTTCTTTTTCTCACCCTCTAACTTCTTTCTATTAACAGTCAGGGGTTCGATACTTGGATTTTTGGGCAAGTGATACAGCATTGTGTATCATTGTCGAGAATTCGAGCGTCGGATTTTCCGGGCCGTTACATAATTAAAGATAGGAATTATTTGTTATAAAATAATGTAATGATATGAAGTGGTTTTCTCTAATTATATATGCGAGAATTATTTGGAAAGTCCGAGTTTAATCTCATTCCAAGTAATCAAACGACGTTAAGAATCGAAGTCTGGAAGACGACGATTGAAGACCGTCAATCGTCCCATCGAATGGACAACGATCGAGGCCCTGAATTGACTTGCTCCCAATTCAAAGGTCATGGTCATTGTCCAAACGAATATGTTGATTGCATGGATATGCGGGTAACTCCTTTCCGTACTGGATATACAGGACGAGGGTATCTCCAGTTTCGTTCAGTCCTAAAACGGGCTAATAAATGGAAGGTGTGTCCGACAGTGTACTCCTTTATATTGTACTTATTGATTTTCTGCCGAATGTATGAATGATTGGTGGCGGAGAATTCATTCTCTTGCTTAACACCCTTTTGTATATTTTGGCAAAGGATTGGTAGTGTGATATGGAGTGACAGTGTGGCATACCAAGATGCAATTATCGAGGTTTCTTGTTGAAAAGCAGAACCTTGTGGTAACGATCAAAGCACAGCTTGAATAAGCATAGCTTTGTGTATTACGTAGCTTCACAAGCCTCACAACCCGGTTGAGTCTAAAATGGGAGAAGGGAACGCAGGGAGAGCAACACGTTTCTTTCTAGCTAGAGGTAGTGTCAGTGCTTAATCTAGATGGAATTTTACTTATGTGGATGATGGAATGAGGCGCCTCAGATGATAGGTCCTATAGGATCGGGAAACGTGTGTTCAGGAATAACTAATCTACAAAGCTGTATGTGTGGACCGGCCCTGCAGCTTTCCAAGGGTTCACTGCGGGAGATCCTGAGACATTAGCTAGAGTGTCTCGAATCGGTAAGGAGCTCCTCCCTAACCTTGACTCATGATGGAAACCAAATTCCAAATACGACCCTACGGATTTGATTGTATTATTAGTATGGAGGCATAGTATATGGTAGTTATGCTTCCTAGGATTGATACATTTATTTTGAAATGTTTTTATATACACTAATAATAATATCAAATTCGTATTTATCGTATTTAACATGTTTAATCATCATAAGGTAAAACTCTATCCTCTGGTTTGCGTTGCATTGCGTGATGGGACTTGAGTCTTATGGTGATTCCATTTTTCCAAAAGCATTGCGTTGTTTTACGATTTACTTATTTATTTGTTCTGTCACCTTAAATTATGCATGAAAATCCATTGGAATAAACCCGTTCCCCGTTAGCGGCGTGGTATTTGGATTTGCCTTATTACTAGTTGTTAAATTAGTTAAGAATTCTCACACCAGTCTCATGACTGACTCGTAGTTTGTTTTCACCTTTGCAAACTTGGGTGCCCTCTTTTCCACACGAGCAGCCAAGTAACAGGTCTAGCTTTCTTTGGAGTTGCTATCTTGGAGTTGCTTATCTATCTTGGAGTTGCTTGTTTGGAGGTGCTTATGTTGGACCACGAAGACTACTTATCACTTATCTTTTGTTTGCATTTTACCTTTAGACTCTGAGACATCCAAACTTATTTTATTTCCAGCTCTTCTATTTTGAAGTTGAAACTTATTTCCTTTTTGCTAAAACCTTATGTAATAATTTAGAACTCTGTGACTGTGGGATTTTGTGTTTGATGACATTCATATTCCGCTGCTATGATGTTGTTATTATATAGTTTTCCTTTGCTATGTTGTTTCTGTGATCTGTATTGTTATATTTATGTTGTATTCCAAATGATCATTCCTTACTTTCATTCCGTGGAAGTTCGGGGTTATCACACTATGAGTCTAACCCTTGTTAACTTTTAAGAACTTGAAATTGTAAAAGTTTTGGCAAAAGAGTTTATGATGTTTTCAAGTTTTAATCTTAAAAGTATTTTTTATGTTTGAAAAATAAAGAGACCAAACCATGTTTTAAAATTAAGGGAGTTGATAAGGATTAGTGCCTAGAAAGAACAGAGAAATTTGAGGCTATAAAGTAAATAGCGAAGGTTATCTTGGAATAGTAGAAAATTCCCGTAGAATGCATAGACATTGTAAAGACTAGAACCGTTGCTCGAAAAAGAAAAAGTATAGGCTAGTAAAGCACAGCAAGGACTAGTAGTGACTACTAGATAGTGAAGGGCAAGTGAGCGTTGAGAGTTTGTGGTTAGACTTTTCATTAGTGAAATAGTCATTGATTCTTGGCCCTTAGTAGTAGCTGTGTAGGTTGGAAAGGCTTATTTGAAAAGAATAAACTTAAATCCTAGGATTAAGTAAAATAAGCTAAGAAAGAAAAATAGCCTAATAAAAAAGAAAACAATAAATTCAGAGAAGCAACAAAACATGACGGGAAAAGAAAAAGAAAAAAAAAAGAAGTTTTCTTATGAAGTTGTGCTTGGATAGGAAAATAGGAAACTTTGTATAGAGTAGTTACGTGAAATCCAAGTGCAATTAGAGAAGGAATATAAAAGAAAAATGGAAGATGTAAATTTTTTTCGTTTTATACCTTTTTGTGACATAAGAAATCAAATTTAGAAAATTAGATTTTTCCTATAATTCGAAATTTAAAGATGGTTGGTAGGATTTTGGATGCAACAATTGGATGAACTATGCACTTATTCTGTAAGAGTGTGGGAAAATTTGGATGAAAAGTGTTTTGATTTTCAAAAATATTGCATTCATATAGAACTGTAAGTATATTTAGGATGTGAGCATCATGTTTTGAAAGAGTTTTCGAAAGTTTGCATACATATAGGTGGTACCAAATTAGGCATACGTGCACTACAATGATGTATTTCACTTTGCACATGTGCACAATGTTTGCAAAAATTGGATGCACACCTAATGGATGTATGGTATGCGAGGGATCATTTGATTTTACCCTTACCAAATTTCGGGGACGAAATTTCTTAAGGGTGGGAGAATGTAACACCCCGCATTTTTAGTGATAATTAAAAATATGCATATATGTATATATGCATAGATATATTTAAAGGAAAATTTAGGAAAAAATAATAATATATAAGTGCATTGAAATGAAGGAAAATGAATTGCTGCTATATATATATATATATATATATATATATATATAAATTAAAAAGAAGTTAATGCAAGGAAAAAAAAGTATGCAATACAATTGCGCATGTAATAATGTTAAAAAGGAAAAAAGGAAGTACATGCATGTAATTATGATAGAGAAAACAATCAATAAAGAGAAACGCTAATGTAATTAACGTAAATGGTAAAAAGGTGAATTAACAAAATTGCATGCAACAATAAATGAGAATGGGCATATGTGTATACATGTTATTTGAAATTCAAAATTTTTTAGCAAGATAATACATGCACTAAAAATAATAGAAATGTGTAGATGCATGAACCTAAATAAAAACGAATCAATGTCATGCAAATAAAAGAGAAAGAATATAGAATGCAAACATGTCAATTATGCAATTAAAGCATGCATAGAAAAAAAAGGTTTTGAAAGAGGAACCAAGCAATTTAATGCATTAAAAAGAAGTAACATATCAAATGCACGAAACGAGAAAGCATTAACGCAATTAAATAAGAATATTGGAAAAGTATGCAACAAAGAAATAATGTCACATAGGAAAGATTAATGCATGGAAAGAAGTTGGAAAATAAACATTAATTGATTCAATTAAAGCAAGCTAATGTCAAAAGAATTAATACAATTCATATTATATATAAAATAATGACACATGGAAGGATGCATTAATGGAAAAGAAACATACTTTGCATATATTAAGGAGCGTTTAAGTTTTTGCTTGTACAAAAAGAAAAGAAACCGCATATAGGAAGGTGTCAACACCATCAGTGTCCACACGTGCGTATGGGTGCAACGCACCTGGGTTGGTTTAGCCTACTCTAGAACCTTCTTTTTTTAGCGAGGTGGAAGGTTTAGATGGATTCTATTTTAATACTAAGGCCCTAATTCACCTACTACAACTATAAATAAACATCAAACCCAACCTTAATCTCATCTATCTCTTTAACCCTAGCCTCCACGCTGCTAAATTCTCAACTAACCTAGCCTCCACCTTCAACATGAATTAAAGTAGAGACTTTTAGAGACAAGTTCTTCATCAACAATCAATTTAGAAGGTTAATCAACATCAAAGTGTTACAACAACGATTTATCTCTTTTCTAATCCTGGCAAGGTGAGCACGTTTAAATTATTCTTGTGAATAATTGTATACATATCGTTTAGCAATTCCCCAATTAAAATGTTATAATTTTTATTATTATGCACGTTCTTTATCTCTTCCCTTCCTCCTTCCCTTTTTATTTTTTTTATAGCCAGGCTATCTTCGAGTGTAACACCCATCTCGAAAAGCTAACACAAAGATCTTTTAGCACAGTAGTTAGTGCATGGTGTTGCTTTACGGGAGGTCGGGGGTTCAATACCCGCGGTTGTCACATTTGGTATCAGAGCCTGTACCCAGTCGGAATTGTATATGTAATGCTGCAGATGTCAGTCGGTGTGGTACTGATGCGGGTTACATGCACGACGCCTGGGTGGTGAGTGATATGAGCCAACGAGGACGTTGGGCTCTTTAAGGGGGTAGTCTGTAACACCCCTCTCGAAAAGCTAACACAAAGATCTTTTAGCACAGTGGTTAATGCTTGGTGTTGCTTTACGGGAGGTCGGGGGTTCGATACCCGTGGTTGTCCCATCGAGCCTGGGCCAAATCTCGTAGAGATGAACGTACGAATGGTAATTTAGCAAATGTTGCGAAATTTGGCATAATATATGTTGGGTTGATTTGGGCATAATTAATATTAAATTTTGGGTATAACCTATAATTGAAGAATTGTAGCATAACTTATGACAAAATTGGAAATTTGGGGAATTGTTGTACAACTTATAAAATACTTGAAATTAAGTGGGTTGGTAATTTGGCACATAACTATAAATATTAATCTAGGACATTAGTGAAAATATGTGCAAATTAAGTTGGAACAATTAAGTATGTTGGGATAATTGGGAAGTACGTGGATTAATAATGGACATGAATAAGCAAGACTGTAATTTGAGCGCAACTTAAGGTTGGGTAAATTGGGGCAAAACTGATAGGTTGGAATTTTGGAGCATAACTTCAATGAATATGAACAATTGGTAGAATTGGAATAATTTCACTTTATTGCAGCTAATTAAATGTAAGAAGAAATGCGACTTATATGGGGAATTGGGCATAACTATGCTTGGAATTATGAATATAATTAAGGTGGGATTTATGTATATAAATCAAATTGGAGTTATGAACATAAAATTGGGATTATAAGTTGAATTAGGATTATAGGCATAATCTGTTGATAGGATTATAAGCATAAATGTGAATTGAGGTTTATGGGAAATTGACATATATTATAATCCAAGATTTGAATTATGAGTATAAGTTATAATAAGAACTTATATGTCTAAGACACGAGGTTAGATTTGGTCTGCGGTAGAAGTCTGCCCGGAACCACCCGACATTTCCAGCAACCGCAAACAGTAATCTAATGTGAGAGGTCTTAGATGGAAATTAGACCCGTAATTGTGTCAAGACACGAGGTTAGATTCAAATGCGGTAGAAGTCTGCCCGGAACCGTCCGACATATCCAGCAACCGCAAATGGCAATCTAATGTGAGAGGTCTTGCGTGTTTACGGACATAATAAATAATAATGAACACTTAACCAAGACGACACATGTAGGGTTGACATGGATATAATAAAAGGGGTTAAGTGGGTAACATGGGTAGCATGGTAATTTGTTAAATTGGAATACTTAACCTAATTAAATCTGTAGTGGTGTTATGAACCAGTTGAATTGAGCCGTGGTTAAGTAAATTTGCTAAAGAAATGAAAAAGGTTAAGTTAATCTTAATTAATGCCAAGATGGGGAATGATAATAACAACCTATTATGAATGAACTTGAATAAGAAAGATAATAGGTAGGCTTGTTCTAAGGACAAGTGGGAATTATAACTTATGAAATAAGATAAGTTATAAGGAATGATATGGAAAAATGAAATTATTCTCCTACCAATGTATCTGTGAATTAAGATGTGCTTAATTATAAACTAAGTAGAACATGTTGTGGTAACCATGGGATGGAATAATGAATAGATTATGAGAATAATGTTATAGGCTTATTAATGAACTTAAATGGGTTAGGTTATAAATTGAATTAACAAGCGAGGGTAACTTGGTAAACTTGAAAAGGAAGTCAACGTGAAGGAGAATAACCAAGTTAAATGAGAAAACTCACGAGGTGGCACAAGCGCGTGATTAATGGTTAGACGTAGGGTCTAGTGACATATAAAACTGAGGTGCTTGGACCAGTCCGTACGTTAGAGGATGAATAACCATAAGGGGTAGATCATTGGGGTGTTAGAAGACACAAAGAGAAGCGCATGTCGATCTAGATATTCTTGTAGGCTCCAACAGACTGGGTTAAGAAGCACGCGGCTTCCTAGGACGTAGGGTACTCTTGGTATTCCTCTGTGAGTGGCAGATGATCCGCCAATACTCATAGAGGTTAGGTCTGCGTAGGTGAACCAATGAGTATGCCTTGATTGCAATAATAAGGGGCAATCAAAATACTAAGATGGACCAGCGTGATTTGGCGAGACCAGTTAGTGCCCTGTGATAGCAACTCGTCGTCTACCTACCATCTTCAGTCTGTACATAAAGTGGAACGACGGAGAACTCTAAAAGACCATATACTTCGCTATCTAGTTATGGGTGAGGTTGGCCAATAGGTTTGAAGGACATAGGGGCCGGGGTTAAGTTCTCATTCTTGATATTCTTGGGTGTCTTTCATTAGTTGAGGGAGGGGTCTAGTGGGTCCATAGCCACTACAAAAGCAGACCTTAACATCTGCAATCGGCAGATATCTGAAAGCTCCCGACCGAGTTCCGTGTTTCTTGATTAGCCCTGCCATGGGACTCGGGCGCACATATAGAGAACATATGCAATAGACATCGAGAACGATTGACGATACGTACGTTGGAAAGTCTAGGTACACTCATGTCGCTCTGGGTGGTGTATCATAAGACTAGAGAGCATTATTCAAGGATGGAACCTAATTCGATCGAATGGTTCAAAGATGGAAGTCCGAACGCTTACGTAATATAGAAGTAGTGGTTCTTTGCAGACGTAGCATTGACATATATATAGAAATCCGTACGACATTCGGGCGTAGAATTAGGGACTGCTATATTCCTGCGATGACACGGTGGAGACTGTGCGAATAGGGTACCATGGGGTGTACCTTAGTTGGGGGTAGCTACATATACATTGTATTAGGTTAATCTACTAGGGAGTAGATGGGTGCGACGTGTGTAAGCCTTGAATGCTAATAACATAGATAACCCAATAAATTAGAAAATGTAATTGAACGGTATATGTAGGATTATCCAGAAGTATAATTTAAATCCAGTCACACAGGACTTATGTTCTGACCCCCCTCCTCACAACATTCACAGGTTAGGTTTATGACAGAGACTGTATAGCTTTGGATACTGGTTTAGCAGTATTATTATCAAGGTAAAGCTATGTTTTAATTACATTATATTTTATTCCTTCCGCTGTGAGATGTTTTCTGAACACTGATATGTTTCATGTCTTTGTCTTTTCTGCAGGATACCAGAGCATACCAACTCGGGTTTCGATGGATTGGGATTTTTGAAAAAAAAACCGGTCTGTTAGAATCCAGGTTGTTACAGGTCATATAATATGATGCATATAAACATGATAGTAAGTTCGTTCGGAGTCACACGAATTAGCATCTGATTTTAGATTTTGGACTATTTTGGAGCATGGTTGATAAAGGACATCCTTAAATACATGTATACATAAACCGTTTCTGCTCCATTAACTGATCTTACGTTCTAGTTTGGCGACGTTGATTCATTGAAAGTGTAATCACAGTTGTTCTTTGCTGTAGAAGGAAGCTAAGCAAGATGCCAGAAAATAGAGTGATAAAAGACACGGCTCGTAGATTTCTTGTAGCTAAGTATGAATTGAGAAGAAATCTGTACAAAGCTCTATGCCGGGACCCTGATCTTCCAGCTGATATGCGTGAACAACATCGTCATAAGCTGTCCTAGCTGCCAAGGAACAGTTCGTTCACAAGGGTCAAAAACCGATGTTTTTCACCGGCAGGCCTCATGGTATACTTTCACTGTTTTGAATGTCATGTATTGTCTTTTGTGTGATTCCCTTCTCACCTAGCACTCCATCTACATGAAGATTTGTCTAGTTGTATTTATAGTGATGCCCTATAGTTAAATTTAGTGATGTTCTTGATAAAACTTATTTGTCGATATTGACAATGCAGATACAACTGTGTTTTTAATGCCCAACCATCTTACCATTCTAAATTGATGCACCAAATTGAATCGCTTAATAAACCGAAGTGCACTTATATGCATGTCATATTCAATTTCCATGAGCTTATCGTGATTCACCTTAAATTTCATCGTAACTATGCATATATGTACATATCGTCGATGTCTGATTTCTGTGCATCTTAAAGAAAAGTTAACCTTGGACATCTATAATTAGCTTTCTCTACTGAGACATCATTAAAATATACTGTTTATAGCTTATCTCTAATTTTTATTCTTATTTCTCATGGACAATTTCTTTGATTAACTGGTTGCGTCTACTGGTTATGATAGACAAGGAGTGACTAATCATGCAAATAATTTAGCATCGGCTATCTATGGCGAATTAACTAATTCCATGAAAGTTAAAGGTGGAGACCACGGTCGATAGTTTAGGTTGTTTCAGGAAAGAAATGACACTTGAAATGCGCACTTTGTAATAATTACTATCGTTTATTTCCAGGGATAGTAGACTCTCCGATGAAGGAGTACACAGCTGAAAAAAGTGGAATGCCTATTACCACCAAATCCTTTTGTAAGTTCCTTATTTATAGTACTGTCGTATCCTTCGGTAAATCTGTAATGTGTATTAACATACAAATACAAAACATAACTAAACTTCTGTAACAATAATAATAACAATAAGATTTATAATAGTAGTAAATTAACTAAGATTTACAAAAAATTAAATAAACTTATAAAAATGAACTAAGTATTATAAAAATTAACTAACTATTATAAAAAATTAACTAACTATTATAAAAAATTAACTAAGTTTACCATTCTTATAAAAATTAAGAAGTTTGGTTTATAAAAAAGTTAACTAAGTATATAAAAAAAATAAAATATTACCAAGTATTCTATAATAACAATAGCAATAATTAAAAATTAACTAGGTATTATAAAAATTAACTAACTATTATAAAAAATTAACTAAGTTTGCTAATTTTATAAAAATTAAGAAGTTTAGTTTATAAAAGTTAACTAAGTAAATAAAATTATAAAATATTACCAAGTATTCTATAATAATAATAGCAATAAATAAAAATTAACTAAGTATTATAAAAATTAACTAACTATTATAAAATATTAACTAAGTTTACTAATTTTAGAGAAATTAAGAAGTTTAGTTTATAAAAGTTAACTAAGTATATAAAAATATAAAATATTACCAAGTATTTTATAATAATAATAATAGCAATAGTTAAAAAATAACTAAGTATTATAAAATTTAGCCAACTATTATTAAAAATTATCTAAGTTCACTAATTTTTATAAAAAATTAAGAAGTTTAGTTTATAAAAAAAGTTAACTATGTATATAAAAATATAAAATAGTACCAAGTATTATATAATAATAATAGCAATAATCAAAGACTAACTAAGTATTATAAAAATTAACAAGCTATTATAAAAAATTAACTAAGTTTATTAATTTTATAAAAATTAACTAAGTATATAAAAATATAAAATATTACCAAGTATTCTATAATAAAAATAGCAATAATTAAAAATTAACTAACTATTATAAAAATTAACTAACTATTATAAAAAATTAACTCAGTTTACTAATTTTATAGAAATTAAGAAGTTTAGTTTAAAAAAATTAACTAAGTATATAAAAATATTAAATATTACCTAGAATTTTATAATAATAATAATAATAGCAATAGTTAAAAACTAACTAAGTATCATAAAAATTAACTGATTATTATAAAAAACAAACTAAGTTTACTAAGTTTTATAAAAATTAAGAAGGTAGTTTATAAAAAAAAGTTAGTAATGTATATAAAAATATAAAATATTACCAAGTATTCTTAATAATAATAGCAATAATTGAAAACTAACTAAGTATAATAAAAATTAACTAACTATTATAAAAAATTAACTAAGTTTACTAATCTTATAAAAAATAAGAAGTTTATTTTATAAATAAAAGTTAAATAAGTATATAAAAATATAAAATATTACCAAGTATTCTATAATAATAATAATGATAGCAATAATTAAAAATTAACTAAGTATTATAAAAATTAACTAAGTTTACCAACTTTATGAAAATTAAGAAGTTTAGTTTATAAAAGTTAACTAAGTATATAAAAATATAAAATATTACCAAGTATTCTATAATAGTAATAGCAATAATTAAAAATTAACTAAGCTTTATAAAAATTAACTAACTATTATAAAATTTTACTAAGTTTGCTATGTTGTTATCTTCAACTTGCTCCTTCTTGTATATTTTTTTTCTTGTTGTTGAACATTGTTATCTTGTTAACATGTAAGCATGACCAAATGCTAACATGAACACAAGTGTATAGGTGTTGGAGATGGGCATCGTTGTGCATTCATCTATAATCAGAATATTGCTTGACGCTTGTGGCGACTGATTACGGAGAAAGCAATAACTTTTAGATGTTCATTTTGTTGGTATTCAGGGCAAACTTGTTTTATCGATATTTTTGTTTTATTTATAGATATTGTGACTTTATTGGACGTATATTGTGTAAATTTAGTTTATGGTGTTAATTTTTTATGGAAATTATGTAAAGTTGGTTTATTGATGATGTCTTTGTGTATGAATATTGTGTTATATAATTAGTTGGTTGATATATATTTACAAGTTGCCGATATGTATGTGCATGAATATTTTGATACTACGATATGTAAATGTTGCTATAGATGTTAAAAAACGTTGTGATATGTGGCAAAACGCTGTGATAGTAAAGAGCATGTAGACTTCCAGAAATGCCGTGATATTTAAATTTTCTACAACGTTTTGATATGTATTATTATATTTCCATGGCCTATAACAAATTGCTGGTAGACAATGTTCATCAGAACGCTGTAGCATGTTAATTTTCTACAGCGTTTTGCTATGTAATGTGATATTTCATGGCCTATGACAACTTGTTGGTAGACAACGTTCATCAAAACGCTGCTAAAGGCTACAACAGCATTTTTTCAATGCTGTCAATAGGTACTTTTTTTGTAGTGCGATCATAGTTGAAATACGATTGAGATATACAAAGTGAAACACCACAAAATAAAGGATTTCTTGTAGTGCAGAAGGCATTATCAGTAACTTTGGCAGCGAACTTGTGGTTGGGGGCATTAATTCTTTACAATACGCTGATGATACGATCATTTTCAGTAAACCGGACTGTAAATATCTTGCTGCTCTTAAATTCATTCTTTATGCTTTTGAAAGTCTGTCTGGTTTAAAAATTAATTTTCATAAAAGCAGTGTTTACACGCTGGGTTGTAGTGATGATTTGCGCAGGTCGTGTGCTGAGATGTTTAACTGTAAGGCTGATGTTTTTCCTTTGAACTATCTGGGTATGTGCATTCGTCCCAAGAAATTGATGAAGAAGGATTGTCAACATTTGATTGAGAAGGTTGACACAAGGCTGGCAAGGTGGAAAGGAAACTCATTGTCAAGAGCTGGTAGATTCGTACTTGTGAATTCGGTTTTGTCTTCAATTCCATTATACTGGATGTCTTTTTATAAATTTCCTGGATGGGTGCTGGAGAAGATTGACACCATTCGTCGTAATTTTTTCTGGACTGGTAACAAAGAGACGAAAAAACTTAGCTGTTTGATTTCATGGGAACAAGTATGTAAATCGAAGGAGCAGGGTGGACTTGGGGTCATCAATTTAAAGTCATGAATTCAGCGTTACTTTGTAAGTGGTTATGGTTTATGGTTTCTAATAAGAAGGCTTTATGGAAAGAATGGATCATCAGCACTGGGTACAATGGCAACTTTGACTGGAACGCTGATTATTTTATGTGTTCCTCGTTTTGGCGTAATGTTATAGTTCATGCTCACTGGTTGAAGTTGGGTACTAAAATTGTGGTGAAGAATGGTCATAACACCTCATTTTGGTTTGACAATTGGCTTTCCCCTATCCTTTTGTGTGTGGAGTTTGTGGATCTTTTTGCAATTACTTGTAACAAGAATTACACAGTGGGTGAGATGTATGATTTTGATGCTCCGGGTTTCAAATGGAAGCTTACTTTCTCTAGATTGGTGGCGGGTAACGCATTAGTTCAGTTGCGCTGTATTTTTTATTTGCTTGAAAATGTGAGTTTATCCAACGAGCATGATGATTTTGTATGGATGCTCGAGGGGGAGAGGAAGTTGTTCAGCCTTCGTAGTTTATACAAATTGATTAATTTTGCTGGAACAAAGAGGTTGGGGTTCGTATATAAGTGGCACTTCAAAATTCCTGATAAAGTTAAAATCCACATGTGGATTGTGATGCATGGTCGTTTGAATACGGTCTCCAGGCTTAGACAAAGCGGAGTAAACGTGGTGGGTGGCTGTGTGTTTTGCGAGCAGGACGATGATGACTACCATCACCTTTTTTTGAATTGCGACCTTGCGTTTTACATTTGGACTAAGTGTTTAGTTGCTCTTTACTTGGACTTGCATTGGGGTGATTTCATTTTTGACCAATATAACTTCTGGCACTTCATTTACCTAGCCTTAGATGATTCACACAACAGTTTTCTTTTTGCTTTGCTGAACTTTGCTTAGACTTGGATTTTATGGCATGAGCGCAACTCCAGAAAAGTTAAATGCAAGATGAAAGCCCCTAATAGTATCATTTACTCCATCCTTAACTTTGTTTATGACTGGGCAGGCATGGAGAGGAAGAGGCATGTCGAGAGCATCGCAGATCGGGTGCGCAAGCGTGTGCGTCACATTACTGGTCGTGATGCTTATGGTTGCTGTTTCTTTGGGCTTTAAGTATTTTGGTTTGTAATGTTAAGTTGTATGTACTCTCTCTTTTTGTCAGGCCGTATGTATGTATTTATTATGATCGCTGGGATGTAGCGATAGCCTGTGTTTTGGTTGTTCATATGTTGTATATACACGACTTGTTAAACTATGGTAATATATTAAGGCATGAATCATGCTGATTCACTACCTTTTCCTTTCAAAATAAATAAATAAAGGATTTATCTCTTTCAATATAGAAAGTTGATCTCATCGTAACTGGCATTTAACACGAAGCTACAAGTCCTTGGCCCAAAGTAATACAGTGATAATCAGATCGAACCAAGCATGTTCGAAAGTTAAACTTTGCAATTACCTACCAACATTATTAACTTTTTGATCATCAACCACAATCTAAAGATCTAAATGATATGGTCTAATAAAGGACATGATATGCACACACCATATGTGTAATGAACGGGAATTTTCGACCCAGAAAATCAACATAAAATCCATGTCAATTATTCAGGCATCGAACATTTCAGATCATTAATAGAAAGAAGTTAGAGGGTGAGAATATATAAGATAGAAAAAATAGAACAGAAGAAGAAGAAGAAGATAACAACAAAATCAAAGTAACACGAATCTCACAGTGAAACGAATAAAATATAGTATATAACATAACTTGGAAATACAAATATGTCATTTGAGTATAACACTTACATCATCGCGGAAATAAACAACAGCTATAAAATGTTGAAGCCTCCTGCCCCAAGCACTTCCAAGTATATCTGTAAAATCCCGACTACTTGACTGCCCGTACAAAATTGAGCACCTAAGAGTTTAGGGAAAACAAAATAAACTCCGGGTCAGTCATGGGACTGGTATGAGTAAACAGTTAAAATAGTTTGAGAAAAAAAACGATATCTCATAAGACCACGCCGTATAACACAGAACAGGTTTTTCCCTTAGGAGAATCCAAAACACTTGATTTAACTTTCAAAATCCTTTTGAAAGAAACGACAATCTTTATATCAAAACTCTTTTGATATTATAATAATGTCTATTAACCACAACTAAATAATCATTAGCAGAACACTTTCATCTCACGTTCCGCATACATAATATATAATCAAAAACCGTGGGCGCTTATTGGGTAATGAATTCCAACTAGCAAGGTATAGGACCACCTTCCGATAGCGTATCTCTAGAGAGGAATATACCGGGTTCAATAAGAACATCTTGTAACCCAGGCGAAACATGACCGGTCACTCATTTCGCTTGAGTGTATTGAATGTATTATCACCAACGGCTGGGATCAACAACTGTTTCCCAAAAGGGACAGCATCGAATTAGATTATAGAAGTAAATGGAATTTCTCTAGATCAAGTGACAATACACCTAATTGGCAGCTAATCACTTAGCCATGCGACCTACCCGATTTTATACCATTTCCTGGTTGTGAGGCTAGAGGCCATAACGTACAGATCACAACTTTATTTACTTTGAATGTCACATCGTCATACCCACCAAATCACAAATTGATTTCTCCAAAAATACCACAGGTATACAACTAAGAGAAACGAATTCCTTCGCCACCAAACGTAAATACGTTTGAAGAGATCAACTTACGTGATCTATTAAATATACTATGTCAGACATTCTTCCATATAGGTTGTCCTAGGACTGGACAAACCGAAGGCACTATTCTGTAAATCCATCTTAGGCAATTTCTACCTAAGGTTTGCCAGAACAGCCCTTGCATTAACTACGTTTTCAATTTTCTTCATCATATTTGATTCGCAACGCTAATGGCCATACAGAGTGGTTTTCAAATAATAAATCTGATCCCGATCTCTCCGTATTGACGACGGAAAAATGGTCAAAACTTTGATAGTCGGTTATTTAACTATCAAAGGAAAACATCCATACACACAACGATCTGATTTCCAAATGGAAATTTTATCGATCAACCATCAATCAACATTTTTCCCTTTAAATTAGTTTATTCATTTCCCCCATTTCCCGTTTCCATATATATTCAGAAATTCTCATTTTCTAAATCTAGAAATAATCGTTAATATTGGAAAACATTTCCATTCCCTATATTCACGCATCACTATCATTCCACGTCCATCAGTTCCTAACCGTAAATTAGTAAGGAAACAATTCCCTAAGTATTAATCCCGAAGGCCGAAACCAACATCAGATCGATACCCAGGAAACCATTCAACTTAACTGATCTCCACTCAGTTTCTAATTTCCTTAACTCCATTTCTTAGTTTCTTATCAAGTCATTGCTTACGTAACTCTTAGATTTAGTTTACGAATCCAATTCTTGTATAAAAACATTGGTTATAACAATAACGTTATAATCCCTACTTTCGAAATATCTAACTTCAAAATATAACTTTTATTTCTTAATTTGAATAAATAATAATTAATCAATTTATTAAATAAATAAATCTTGGTTTAAAAACCGGAAAGTAAATAGTACTTTCCTACATTTGATACAGTCGAAATCTAACGCAATATTTTCTCTCGAAAAATCACTATTCGATAACTCTCCTTCGAATAATTGCTATTCAATTAACTCTCTATCGTATAACCTATATTCGATTAACTCTCTTTGAATAACTTATAATCGATTTACACTCTTTGAATGAATTATATTCGATTAACTCTCTTTGAATAATTTATATTCGATTAACTCTCTTCAAATAATTTATATTCAATTAACTCAATTTAAATTCCTATTTCAAAACCAGTTTCCTTTATAAATGTTTTAGTTTATAAAATATTTATTTTAATCCATTATTCACATCGAATGTGAATAATATTTCTTTTATATAATCAATCAGTTTGATTTTGTATTTTAAAATAATATCCCATTTCCAAATTCTATTTATACTTCTATTTATAGAATTAATCATGCAAACCCTCCATTTTACTTCTAACACTAAAAGTCTCATTTATAATTCCCTTTATAAATGCTAAGTTCAATTTCTATTTAAAATATCGGTGTTAAAACTGATTTCTACTCCTCTATATAAATTCAGAATTATATATTCAATTTATCCCATGATAAATTATTTTACTTAATTTATAGATACATTATTATTAATCTTCTTTGTTTATACATTAAAACATATTTCTATTCAAAAATCTCCTTTAAATCCACCATATCATAGTTCTTTTATATCTCACCAATTTCCTTTTATGATTATATTTATTTCCCAAATAATTCCTTTTATAATTCTATTTATTTCCGAAATATTTCCTTTTATAATATCCTATTTATTTCCGAAATATTTCCTTTTATAATATCCTATTTATTTCTGAAATATTTCCTTTTATAATATCCTATTAATTTTATAAATATTTCCTTTTATAAAATTATTTATTCCCCAAATAATTCCTTTTATAATTCTATTTATTTCCAAAATAATTCCTTTTATAAAATTCTTTGATTTTATAAATATTTTATTTTCAATATACACTTTGAAAATTCCCTTTTCACATTCCGGTATTTCTTGTGGTATTTAAAATATCAAATAACAATACCAGTTTCATCATAATCAACCACAGATTATATATCACGTCATATATCACAAAATATGAAAAAAAAACAGTATTATAAATATTGAGGAATCCACTCGGATCCGTCCAACCTGTTTCCCTGCATCCACAGATGTTAAACAATATAATTAACATCAATTTCATTTCAAAATGAAATATTCTGATAAATAGAATTAATATATAATTAACGATTTATATATATAACTATAATTATATTTTCAGCCAATTAATTCACAACTCATTCAAACAACCATCACACAACAATCAAATCATTATTTATCAATTCTAAAATACGTTTATAAAAATATAAACTAGTAGAGTTAGTGAGTTGTACTCACATTCGTTGTAAATTGTTAAGTAACGATTTACGATCATTGATTTAGATCAGACATTTAATTTTGCCATAAATGGAGACAAGCTCCAAATCACTCCAAACCAATTCTGTTGCGTAGCCTATGTCTCTATGATTCCAATGTGAGTGACTGTTCGTCAATCCGACCTCGTATGGCCAAGATATAGCGTTAACAAGTTCATATACAAAATAATATAAAATAAACCTAAATGTAGTTTAATACGTAGGCTTTACCCTTTTAAATTCTGGCCCATAACCGACCTGCACTCTCGCCCTTCTTCCCGAATTCTTAAAACTACACTCCTGTCGTTCGAAATTGATTACATGATCCTGGCCGAGATTTCCTCAATCCAAAAATCCCCATAAACATTCAAATAGAAAATACCATTATTTAGCTCTCCAAACCACCCTCAACTCTCCAGTTTTGCTCCACTCGCGCTCCTTATTCCACTATTGATGAACCCATCTCCAGCCATTTTCCATGGCCATTTTCACGCAGTATTTTGATCCTCCCATCTCCCTCTTCAGTCCATTAATTCTAAAACCAAGAATACCATTTTCCTCCTCTCCGCAAGAGCCACTACATCCATACCATACTATCAAACTTGCATGCCCTTTTCCACCTTCGGACTTTAGCTCGCACTCGCGATAACAGTATAGGTATCGACATTTTTTTACACGAATGCACCCCAAACTTTGTACGTAAGACCAACTTCAACCCCTCACTCCAAAAACGGACTCGAATTCATCTATCAAGGCTTCGAAAATGTACAAAGCTCAACTGAAACGACCCAAACTTCCCCGTAAAGGAAAGTACTGATTGAATTGAGAACAAGGCTGAGACGACCCGATTTCCCGTTCTCACGGAAACAAGGTTATCTTTGGAATATAACACAGAAACAGATAATAGCAGAACAGAATTAAATAAATACACCAGAATGAACAACAAAATATACTGGATAAAAGTAATCATCAGAGTTACACGGTATACAGGATCTTACTTAGTACAAATACAGTTCAGCTATACATAAATGTCTACAGCGGAAATAAACAAAATATGTACAATAGGAGCTGAACAGCATAAAAAGAAATAAATGATAGAATCCATCTTCAGCTCCAGCTATCCAGAAAGAACCAGCTAAACCTGAATACAAGGTTGCCCGTGTGGAAAAAGGGGCACCCGAGTTTGAGAGTGAAACAAACTACGAGTCAGTCATGGGACTGATATGAGAAATCTACTCAACACATATATAATTTGGCTAATCACAGGACCACGCCACTTTCGTGGAACGGGTTTACTCCATTGGATTGCCAGTGCTTTAAAACAAATCATTCTTTTAAACATCGCTATGCTTTTTATAAAATGAAACCGTTATAAGACTCAGTTCCCATCACACAATGCAACGCAAACCGGAGGATAGAGTTTTTACCTTATAACGGCCAAATATGCTTGATACGAATAAAACAAAGGCATTTGATATTATTGCTAGTGTTCATATGTTTTGAAAACAATTTCAAATCATAACTATCAATCATAGACGGCATTAATGCCCCATACCACTATGTCGCCATATATAGGTATACAATCAAAATCGCATCGTCACGTATTTGGAAATTGGATTTCCGTCATGAACCAAGGCAAAAGATAGTCCTTACCGAATTCGTGACTCTCTAGCACGAGCCACCGGAACAGCCGCAACTGCCCCTTGGATCGTCAGGGCCGTTCCACCGATGTGGATTATAGTGCCTGAACAATACGTTTCCCCGCCCTTTGGGGCGTAAATGAGCCAACGAATGACTCCATCGGACCCGGATCGTCCGATCAAACCGAGGCGCCTCGCAACAGCAACAACCACATAGGTGAAAAGTATATAAATGTCAGGGCTGGTAGGTCACTGACACCACCCTAGCTAGAAAGAAACGTATGTCCTCCCTGATGTCCTCTCCCGTTTTAGGTTCATACCGAGGTGTGAGGCTCGCGAATTCACGTTATACACAAAGCTATGCCACACAGGCGGGGCTTTGATCATCACCACAAGACTTTGCTTTTCAACAGAAGCCCTGATCACTGCATCTTAACATGCCACACGGGCAATTCACGCCATGCGATTGATGTCCATCGATATACAACCTCTGAGCTCGTACGTCTCAGAGAAGGGTGTTAAGCAAAAGAATAAATTCTCCACCGCCAAACAGATGTATATTTAACAGAGATCAATCAACAAAGAATAAAATCCAATGTCGGACACACAGTCCATTTACGAGTCCGTTCTGGGTCTGAACGAAACCGGAGGCACTAAATACCTCGCAAACCCATCGATCACCACGTACATCTGGACGATCACCACTCATTATCCATATTTCGGGATGCCTCCCAATCAGGACCTCGGTTACCATCCAAACGAGGTGAAGATCTCCGGTCTTCAACCACCGTCTTCATCTTCGACTTTCAATCGTCGATCAATTATTTGAAATGAGAATTAACTCGGCCTTTTCAAATAATTCACGTATATTTAGAATTTCAAACCGATTTATTTCAATGGTTAAATTATTCGACAACACCAATATTGTTCTTTAATGTATTTTCACACCAAACACATTCAACCATCAAAAGCCACATAAATCAAGCAAATTCAGTTTATTTCCATTCCATATTGCTTATGATATTTTATAACGATTTATCGCTATTTTTATTTATTTTAAAATAGCCATTTTATTCAAAACGACGCTTCGGGCCATAACGCGGCCATGGCGCTGTTTTTCTTCAGAATTGATTTACACATATCTGAAAATCTAACCGTTGGATCTTCACAAAATTTACATCATTAGAAAGGTCTTTTCAAAACGAACCCAACGGTTCCAGTTTCGGGAAAATCCGACGGTTGGGTCTCCCGGTACAGTCGTTTGAAGTTTCGATTTCAAAATAAGAACTGCAGCGTCGTTATTCGATTAAATATATAATAATATTTATATATATATATATATATATATATATATATATATATATAATCGCTTCTGGCGCTGTTTTTCTTTAAATTTGAATTAAACATTCCACACAATCCAACCGTTGGATTTTTACAAGGTTGGTGCCATTGGAAAGATTATTCCAAGGCGAACCCGACGGTTGAGGTTTCGGGAAAATCCAATGGTCGGATTTCCCGCACTAGTCGTTTGAAATCATGGTTTCAAAATACGAACTGCACGGCTTCGTTTCATTTTAATTTTTATTTATATTTATATATTTATATAAATATAGTTCATTCAATGATTTCCATATCGTTTTAACTTCAAATATTTTTTTAACGCCTTAAATTTTGGAAAAATTTCGCCATAACCTCCCATGCACCGGGAGCATCGGGAAATCGCAAATAGCGTTCCTGGTCCTTCTAATCTCAAAAAGAAAAAGAAAAAGCCAAGCGGCTAGCCAACAGGCTCAAAATCATCACCCAAACAAATCAGTAAATGTGTACCTATTTGTCGGGCACAAAATTTTATTCCTCTTCTCTAGCCCCTTTGCTATAACCTGTTCAATGAATATTGCATGTACATATATATACAGTTCTTATCATTTATCAATTTCTATTCGCCTTCATATTTGATTTCTATTTGGTTTAAAAACTCCATTCATTCTAATGTTACATAAATAGGTGCAAATCATTTCATTAGCTAATTAATGAATATTTCATCTCATATATGTTTATTTTGAACAAGTGGCTATTTTTAATACTTCACATTTCAACGATTTATGCATACAATAAAAATGTGATTTTTATTGTAAAACAGTTCATTTCAAAACACTATTTTTCTATATAGTTCAAGTTGGTGATAAAAATGGGATTTTTATCATAAAACAATTTCTTTTTTAAAACGAGATTATTTTACACAGTTCATATAGTCGATAAAAGGTGATTTTTATTATCAAACAATTTATTTCAAAATATGAATACCATTCAACACATGAATTTCTAAACAACGAATGAATATCAATTCAACACATGAATGTTTTCTATAGAATGAATAAATATAGTTTAAGCATATGAAAATAATTCAAACACAAGAATATTATTCAAAATTTCGGCAGCATAACGGCAGGGTAGTTAAACCGGCACCGTCCCTAGTACGGCTCCTCGCTCTACCTTAAAACCTCGCGGTTTTTGACAATGGGGATCATGCATCTAGTTCGCACGCAGGCGGCATGTATATATTTATTTCATTTCCACAAACTAATCCTATGTGGTTTCAACCAAATATTTTTCAACCACCAAATGGGTATTTTTCAACCACAATCAACCAATATCAATCACAAACAATCCCAAACAATCATTCGCTATCAATCAATTTCACAACAATTTCAACCAATAAATATCGTCCATGGTTTGTGGACGAGGGGCGTATATATATATATATATATATATATATATATATATATATATATATAGCAATTCACTTTCATTTCACACACATATATTTATATTTTTAAATCAGAAATCTCACCAATAGCTATCCAACTTCACGACACTTCCTTAGAGAAATCTTCGCCTTTCTGTCGCTTTCGCCCGTATTCTCTACATATGTAAAAATCGAATTTTTACGATGCTATTCAATATATAAAAATATGATTTTTTCCACGCTATTCAATATATAAAAATATGATTTTTTCCACGCTATTCAATATATAAAAATATGATTTTTTCCACGCTATTCAATATCTAAAAATCTGATTTTTACTTCTTAAAGTTCAAATCCTTTTTCTCTTTAAAGATTAAACCTTTTTCCTATTTAAAGTTTTTACCTTTAAACAAAAATCAGTTTTTACTTTTAAACAAAATCAGTTTTTACTTTTAAAACAAAATCAGTTTTTATTTTTAAAACAAAATCAGTTTTTATTTTTAAAACAAAATCAGTTTTTAAAAATGCTTTTCAAATCAGTTTTAACCCTTATAAAAAAACAGTTTTATACTTTTAAAAAAAACAGTTTTATACTCTTAAAAAAACAGTTTTATACTTTTTAAAAAAAAAACAGTTTTCACCTTATAAAAAAAATCAGTTTTCACTTTTAAAAATTTCAGTTTTTCTTCTTTTAAAAATATCAGTTTTTCTTCTTTTAAAAATATCAGTTTTTCTTCTTTTAAAAATTTCAGTTTTTCATTCTTTTATAAAAAATATGTTTTTAATTCTTTTATAAAAAATCTGTTTTTAATTCTTTTATAAAAAATCTGTTTTTAATTCTTCTAAGAAATCAGTTTTACAGAATAAATAAAATAAAAAAAATAAAAAGAAAGTGCTCACCGAATTAGCTGCAAAAAGGGGGGGAAGAAGATGTCGTCGGCGGCTTCAGCGTCGCGAGCGAGGGGGCTTCGTCGGAGCTTGCGATGGCTGCTGGAGGCTCGGGTCTTCGATCGATGGAGGGGGGAGGAAGAAGGGGGATGTGCGGCTAGCGTAGGCGGCGGGGTGCCCTAGCTTCGGAGGCGCGACATCGAGCGGCGGGTCAATAGGCTTAGGGGTTTTTTTTTCGTTTGAAATAAGAATGAACGGGGGAGGGGGGGGCAGGAAGAAAGATAAAGGAGGGAAATATATTTTATTTATTTATTTATTTATGCAAAAAGTTGACTTTTACATACGACCTCGAAACGAGGCCCACCGCCTGTCGTCCATAGCGTTTTACCCCCATCCCGAACACAATGGGATATGTATCGCAAGCTGATTTGATTGTTACAATCAGTTTCCTTTTGAATTTTCATTTAAATCACTATATTGAATTTTAAACGTACATTTCAAATTACCGGGGTCACATACTAACTAGAAAAATTCCAGAAAAATATTTTCTAGCTTCGTATTGACGACACGGTCCTAACAAAACTAGTTTCGTCGAATTCTGAGGCCGTTTGAGAAATGGCCAATTTCCAGTCGATTAAATTCAACAGAAACTGGTCAAACGCGTTTTCCTTTGCCACGCTCACATATTGATTCGAAAAATTATGAAATTTGAAACCTAGCAATAACTTGACACTGCGGATCTAAAAAAAGTGGTTTCGTCGAAATCCGAGGTCATTTGCAAAATGTCCATTTTTAAGGGCTTGAATTCCATAGCGACTATTCAGAATTTTCAACTGGACATATCTTTTGATTCCCGCTATCAAATTTCGATTTGTCGGATTCGTTAGAAAGATATCATCAATTAGATCCTAATGTTTTTGGCTTCACTAAAATCCGGATTGTTTTGCACCCGGTATATTCAATTGATGTTTGAAATCGAATTTATCGAACTACCGCGCCATTTTCAATTCTATATATAATTATAATTAATTATATTGGTTTTCAAATGTCGATTTCAACTCAGTTTTCATCGCCATTATTTAAAATATTTATTTTAAATATTTAAAATCCATTATTTTAGCCAATTTAAAAATTTTAAATTGGTCCAGATTTTCTGGGTCGTTATAATCTCCCCCACTTAAAACTTTTCGTCCCCGAAAAGGAACAAAGTCGAAAGTGGTTTGATAAATCTACAATCATACAATACAACAACCAATCCAATTGTTTTTAACCTTTCAAATATAAATCTTTTATATATTCAAAAATTATATTTCTAAAACCAGACTATATATATATAATCACAAATACGTTATTTAAAAACATATTACTCTCGACTCGTTCTGAGGCACTTCTGACCCCATCTCTAACGAGTTGTTCTGATTCTGCTACTCATACTAGGATATTACTGATCCTATCTGTATAGAGTTACCCGTCCTAGAACACTACTGGTTCTATTTCTGACGAGTTCGTTCAAATGTTATATTCCAGAACTAAGCTTAACCAAAGCTCTGATACCACGATGAGACGACCCGATTTTCCGTTCTCACGGAAACAAGGTTATCTTTGGAATATAACACAGAAACAGATAATAGCAGAACAGAATTAAATAAATACACCAGAATGAACAACAAAATATACTGGATAAAAGTAATCATCAGAGTTACACAGTATACAGGATCTTACTTAGTACAAATACAGTTCAGCTATACATAAATGTCTACAGCGGAAATAAACAAAATATGTACAATAGGAGCTGAACAATATAAAAAGAAATAAATGATAGAATCCATCTTCAGCTCCAGCTATCCAGAAAGAACCAGCTAAACCTGAATACAAGGTTGCCCGTGTGGAAAAAGGGGCACCCGAGTTTGAGAGTGAAACAAACTACGAGTCAGTCATGGGACTGGTATGAGAAATCTACTCAACACATATATAATTTGGCTAATCACAGGACCACGCCACTTTCGTGGAACGGGTTTACTCCATTGGATTGCCAGTGCTTTAAAACAAATCTTTCTTTTAAACATCGCTATGCTTTTTATAAAATGAAACCGTTATAAGACTCAGTTCCCATCACACAATGCAACGCAAACCGGAGGATAGAGTTTTTACCTTATAACGGCCAAATATGCTTGATACGAATAAAACAAAGGCATTTGATATTATTGCTAGTGTTCATATGTTTTGAAAACAATTTCAAATCATAACTATCAATCATAGACGGCATTAATGCCCCATACCACTATGTCGCCATATATAGGTATACAATCAAAATCGCATCGTCACGTATTTGGAAATTGGATTTCCGTCATGAACCAAGGCAAAAGATAGTCCTTACCGAATTCGTGACTCTCTAGCCCGAGCCACCGGAACAGCCGCAACTGCCCCTTGGATCGTCAGGGCCGGTCCACCGATGTGGATTATAGTGCCTGAACAATACGTTTCCCCGCCCTTTGGGGCGTAAATGAGCCAACGAATGACTCCATCGGACCCGGATCGTCCGATCAAACCGAGGCGCCTCGCAACAGCAACAACCACATAGGTGAAAAGTATATAAATGTCAGGGCTGGTAGGTCACTGACACCACCCTAGCTAGAAAGAAACGTATGTCCTCCCTGATGTCCTCTCCCGTTTTAGGTTCATACCGAGGTGTGAGGCTCGCGAATTCACGTTATACACAAAGCTATGCCACACAGGCGGGGCTTTGATCATCACCACAAGACTTTGCTTTTCAACAGAAGCCCTGATCACTGCATCTTAGCATGCCACACAGGCAATTCACGCCATGCGATTGATGTCCATCGATATACAACCTCTGAGCTCGTACGTCTCAGAGAAGGGCGTTAAGCAAAAGAATAAATTCTCCGCCGCCAAACAGATGTATATTTAACAGAGATCAATCAACACAGAATAAAATCCAATGTCGGACACACAGTCCATTTACGAGTCCGTTCTGGGTCTGAACGAAACCGGAGGCACTAAATACCTCGCAAACCCATCGATCACCACGTATGTCTGGACGATCACCACTCATTATCCATATTTCAGGATGCCTCCCAATCAGGACCTCGGTTACCATCCAAACGAGGTGAAGATCTCCGGTCTTCAACCACCGTCTTCATCTTCGACTTTCAATCGTCGATCAATTATTTGAAATGAGAATTAACTCGGCCTTTTCAAATAATTCACGTATATTTAGAATCTCAAACCGATTTATTTCAATGGTTAAATTATTCGACAACACCAATATTGTTCTTTAATGTATTTTCACACCAAACACATTCAACCATCAAAAGCCACATAAATCAAGCAAATTCAGTTTATTTCCATTCCATATCGCTTATGATATTTTATAACGATTTATCGCTATTTTTATTTATTTTAAAATAGCCATTTTATTCAAAACGACGCTTCGGGCCATAACGCGGCCGTGGCGCTGTTTTTCTTCAGATTTGATTTACACATATCTGAAAATCTAACCGTTGGATCTTCACAAAATTTACATCATTAGAAAGGTCTTTTCAAAACGAACCCAACGGTTCCAGTTTCGGGAAAATCCGACGGTCGGATCTCCCGGTACAGTCGTTTGAAGTTTCGATTTCAAAATACGAACTGCAGCGTCGTTATTCGATTAAATATATAATTATATTTATATATATATATATAAATATAATCGCTTCTGGCGCTGTTTTTCTTCAAATTTGAATTAAACATTCCAGACAATCCAACCGTTGGATTTTTACAAGGTTGGTGCCGTTGGAAAGATTATTCCAAGGCGAACCCGACGGTTGAGGTTTCGGGAAAATCCAATGGTCGGATTTCCCGCACTAGTCGTTTGAAATCATGGTTTCAAAATACGAACTGCACGGCTTCGTTTCGTTTTAATTTTTATTTATATTTATATATTTATATAAATATAGTTCATTCAATGATTTCCATATCGTTTTAACTTCAAATATTTTTCTAACGCCTTAAATTTTGGAAAAATTTCGCCATAACCTCCCCTGCACCGGGAGCATCGGGAAATCGCAAATAGCGTTCCCGGTCCTTCTAATCTCAAAAAGAAAAAGAAAAAGCCAAGCGGCTAGCCAACAGGCTCAAAATCATCACCCAAACAAATCAGTAAATGTGTACCTATTTGTCGGGCACAAAATTTTATTCCTCTTCTCTAGCCCCTTTGCTATAACCTGTTCAATGAATATTGCATGTACATATATATACAGTTCTTATCATTTATCAATTTCTATTCGCCTTCATATTTGATTTCTATTTGGTTTAAAAACTCCATTCATTCTAATGTTACATAAATAGGTGCAAATCATTTCATTAGCTAATTAATGAATATTTCATCTCATATATGTTTATTTTGAACAAGTGGCTATTTTTAGCACTTCACATTTCAACGATTTATGCATACAATAAAAATGTGATTTTTATTGTAAAGCAGTTCATTTCAAAACACTATTTTTCTATATAGTTCAAGTTGGTGATAAAAATGGGATTTTTATCATAAAACAATTTCTTTTTTAAAACGAGATTATTTTACACAGTTCATATAGTCGATAAAAGGTGATTTTTATTATCAAACAATTTATTTCAAAATATGAATACCATTCAACACATGAATTTCTAAACAACGAATGAATATCAATTCAACACATGAATGTTTTCTATAGAATGAATAAATATAGTTTAAGCATATGAAAATAATTCAAACACAAGAATATTATTCAAAATTTCGGCAGCATAACGGCAGGGTAGTTAAACCGGCACCGTCCCTAGTACGGCTCCTCGCTCTACCTTAAAACCTCGCGGTTTTTGACAATGGGGATCATGCATCTAGTTCGCACGCAGGCGGCATGAATATATTTATTTCATTTCCACAAACTAATCCTATGTGGTTTCAACCAAATATTTTTCAACCACCAAATGGGTATTTTTCAACCACAATCAACCAATATCAATCACAAACAATCCCAAACAATCATTCGCTATCAATCAATTTCACAACAATTTCAACCAATAAATATCGTCCATGGTTTGCGGACGAGGGGCGTATATATATATATATATATATATATATATATATAGCAATTCACTTTCATTTCACACACATATATTTATATTTTTAAATCAGAAATCTCACCAATAGCTATCCAACTTCACGACACTTCCTTAGAGAAATCTTCGCCTTTCTGTCGCTTTCGCCCGTATTCTCTACATATGTAAAAATCGAATTTTTACGATGCTATTCAATATATAAAAATATGATTTTTTCCACGCTATTCAATATATAAAAATATGATTTTTTCCACGCTATTCAATATATAAAAATATGATTTTTTCCACGCTATTCAATATCTAAAAATCTGATTTTTACTTCTTAAAGTTCAAATCCTTTTTCTCTTTAAAGATTAAACCTTTTTCCTATTTAAAGTTTTTACCTTTAAACAAAAATCAGTTTTTACTTTTAAACAAAATCAGTTTTTACTTTTAAAACAAAATCAGTTTTTATTTTTAAAACAAAATCAGTTTTTATTTTTAAAACAAAATCAGTTTTTATTTTTAAAACAAAATCAGTTTTTAAAAATGCTTTTCAAATCAGTTTTAACCCTTATAAAAAAACAGTTTTATACTTTTAAAAAAAACAGTTTTATACTCTTAAAAAAACAGTTTTATAGTTTTTAAAAAAAAACAGTTTTCACCTTATAAAAAAAAATCAGTTTTCACTTTTAAAAATTTCAGTTTTTCTTCTTTTAAAAATATCAGTTTTTCTTCTTTTAAAAATATCAGTTTTTCTTCTTTTAAAAATTTCAGTTTTTCATTCTTTTATAAAAAATCTGTTTTTAATTCTTTTATAAAAAAACTGTTTTTAATTCTTTTATAAAAAATATGTTTTTAATTCTTCTAAAGAAATCAGTTTTACAGAATAAATAAAATAAAAAAAATAAAAAGAAAGTGCTCACCGAATTAGCTGCAAAAAGGGGGGGAAGAAGATGTCGTCGGCGGCTTCAGCGTCGCGAGCGAGGGGGCTTCGTCGGAGCTTGCGATGGCTGCTGGAGGCTCGGGTCTTCGATCGATGGAGGGGGGAGGAAGAAGGGGGATGTGCGGCTAGCGTAGGCGGCGGGGTGCCCTAGCTTCGGAGGCGCGACATCGAGCGGCGGGTCAATAGGCTTAGGGGTTTTTTTTTTCGTTTGAAATAAGAATGAACGGGGGGGGGGGGGGGGGGCAGGAAGAAAGATAAAGGAGGGAAATATTTTTTTTTTATTTATTTATTTATGCAAAAAGTTGACTTTTACATACGACCTCGAAACGAGGCCCACCGCCTGTCGTCCATAGCGTTTTACCCCCATCCCGAACACAATGGGATATGTATCGCAAGCTGATTTGATTGTTACAATCAGTTTCCTTTTGAATTTTCATTTAAATCACTATATTGAATTTTAAACGTACATTTCAAATTACCGGGGTCACATACTAACTAGAAAAATTCCAGAAAAATATTTTCTAGCTTCGTATTGACGACACGGTCCTAACAAAACTAGTTTCGTCGAATTCTGAGGCCGTTTGAGAAATGGCCAATTTCCAGTCGATTAAATTCAACAGAAACTGGTCAAACGCGTTTTCCTTTGCCACGCTCACATATTGATTCGAAAAATTATGAAATTTGAAACCTAGCAATAACTTGACACTGCGGATCTAACAAAAGTGGTTTCATCGAAATCCGAGGTCATTTGCAAAATGTCCATTTTTAAGGGCTTGAATTCCATAGCGACTATTCAGAATTTTCAACTGGACATATCTTTTGATTCCCGCTATCAAATTTCGATTTGTCGGATTCGTTAGAAAGATATCATCAATTAGATCCTAATGTTTTTGGCTTCACTAAAATCCGGATTGTTTTGCACCCGGTATATTCAATTGAAGTTTGAAATCGAATTTATCGAACTACCGCGCCATTTTCAATTCTATATATAATTATAATTAATTATATTGGTTTTCAAATGTCGATTTCAACTCAGTTTTCATCGCCATTATTTAAAATATTTATTTTAAATATTTAAAATCCATTATTTTAGCCAATTTAAAAAATTTAAATTGGTCCAGATTTTCTGGGTCGTTACAAAGGCAAATCAGAACACAAACAGAAGAACATTTCATTGCTTGTTACAACAATTACATCAGAGAACAAGAATATATCAGAGTACAAATAATTATTACACATTGGAAATACAATATCAGAGATTTAAATTACATAGCAGCGGAAAAATAATACAAAACACAATTGGAAGGAATACACGGATACAGAGCTTTCTGAATGTCGCTTCAGCTGTAAGCCAGGATCCCGTGAATATAATATCTGCAAAACCAAAACTACTAGCTATCTATGTGGAAAATATGGGCACCCATAGTTTAGGTTAGAACAATAAACTCCCGGTCATTCATGGGACTGGTGTGAGAACTAAAACAATTATTAGCTTGATTTTAAAGTTGGGTGAATCACGGGAACACGTCGTATAACACGGAACGGGTTTACTCCACATGAATCTTAGTTTAAAATAAAACAACGCAATGCTTTTTGGAAAATGAAGCTATTATAAGACTCAGGTCCCATCACACAATGAACGCAATCGGAGGATAGAGTTTTCCCTTATAATAGCCAAATATGCTTGATACGTGAAATTTCTTCTTTTATTATTACTATAAGTGAAGAAATCAACTTCAAAAATAAATGTATCAATCATAGGCGGCGTAGGTACCATTATATTATGTCGCCACATATATATATATATATATATATATATATATATATATATATATTTACAACTAAAACTGAACCTTGCGTATTGGAAATTGGGTTTCCATCTATGAACCGAGGCAAGGGCTCACTGATTTTGAGACACGCTAGCAAGTGCCTCGGGATCACACTTATGGGCAACCCTTGGATCTACATGGCCGGTCATCCATCAATGATTAGTTATACCATAAACTATATGTTAGCTGGTTCTATCGAACCTCTAAAATGGGTCAGTAATGTCGACCACTATAGAGCCATTAGGTACTCAAATCATATCTGAGGTACCCCGCTTTCCAACAAATAATAAGGGACTTCCACATAAGTAAACAGTTCGGGCTCCATACCATGACGTTACTTGTAGCTAGAACTAACATATGTCCATTTCCATGCAATCACTATCCCGTTTTTGGTTTACACCGGGGTGTGAGGCTTGCGAAGTAACATTACACAAAGATATGCTAATTAAAGCTGTGCTTTGATCATCAACCATAAGGCTATGCTTTTTAACAAAAGCCTTGATCATTTGCATCTTAGCATGCCACATTGTCAGTCCATACCATACCATTGATTTCTGCCAATATATAACCTCTAAGCTCGTACATCTCAGACAAGGGTGTTAAGCAAGAGAATAAATTCTCTGCCACCAAACAGATATATATTTAGCAGAGATCAACGAATACAACATAAAGTAATACAACGTCAGACATACCATGCATTTACAAGTCCGTTCTAGGTCTGAACGAAACCGGATGCACCTTATTCCTCGTCTCATATGTCCAATACAGGAGAGAGGTCTTCGCATATCCGTTGATCTCCAAGGACGTTTGGACGATCACCACTTATTACCTTGTCTTGGGTGTACGACCCAATCAAGACATCGATAATCACCCAAACGATGTGAAGGACTCCGGTCTTCAACCACCATCTTCATTTTCGACTCTTGATCGTTAAAGTAATTATTCAGAATGGGTTAAACCCGGCCTTTCCGAATAATTTGCGTATTTTAAAATCAAGTGCTATAAAAACACATCATACGCCTCATTCCAATTCAGAATATTCTTTTAATAAAATATTCACATTATTAGGGAAAGGTTCCCATTAATTTTATCAAAAATAAATTCTTTTAAATTTATTCTTTAATCTTCCTTTCGATATCAATTCAAAAGATTTTATCTACTAGTCGGGATTATCGAACCTTACCGCAATAATCATTTATTTATATTTATTATCCCAATCCCAACCTATTCATCCCATGGAGCAAAACTGGTAGCACTCCATATCTAACACCCACAATGTTATCGGTAAATTTAATTACCTTTTCACGTTTAAATCTAATTAAAGAATTAACTAACGTCTGGAGTAAAACTGGTGGTACTCCATTCTCGATCATTTCAAGAATTCAAAAAATTAAATTATCACATTCCCATTTCAATCTAATTAGATATTTATTAAAACTCTAATTTGGTTTTAATATCAAAAATAATCATTACTTTATGATTATTCAAATTTAGGAAATTAATCTTTATCTTTAATTGGGTTAAAGAACTAATGTCTTTTAAAACACAGTTCACGATAAACCCAAAATCATCTTCCATTAAATATGGAATCTTCACAGAAAACGGGTCAATATATAATCGATATAAATTTCTGTATCAGACTAAAAATATAAATGGAATAACGGCAAAGCCTTTTAAATTCCATATATAGTAACGATCTTTATTCATAGAAGCTCATCTCGATTATTACCAAATCGAATTCCATTCAATTCCAATTTCTTTCATTAAATTGGAAAACTTTACTTTGGAAATTTCCATTTAAATATTAACAAAAGATTTATAAATTCCAAATTATATTTTCACTGTTAATTGGGTTAAAGAACAAATGTCGTTTAAAAACACCATTCACGATAAACCTAATTCACATTTCATTTTATTCCAATTACTAAATATAAGTGGAAACTCTAATAATCTTAATTAAAAGATTTATTCTTTTCATACGGGGTTTAAGAATAGTGTTATTGAAGACACCATTCATGACAAACCCAAAATCCAATTTATTTTATTTAATAACATTGGAATTTTGTCCTAGTTAATAACTAGTTCATTTCGATAAAAATATATTTTTATCTTTTCAAATATGGAATTTTTCATCCAAAATCTTTCCAGACCATTTATTATTATTTTACACAATTTATTAATATTTTTAATAATTTTATCAAGGCCCGTACATTCGGTTTCCAATAACGGCCACCGAACTGCACTCATAGCGACCTTTTTCAAATTTGATTTGGGCATAATTCGGAATGCAACCGTTAGATTACAAACTTCCTATATTCATTGGAAAGCTCTTTTCGATACGAGCCCAACGGTTTCGGTTTTAGGAGAATCCGACGGTCGGATCTCCCATTACGCCAATTTGAAGTTAACGGTCGAAATTCGCGAACGGTCGTTGCGCGAAGCGTTCTATTCAGGCCATTAAATATATATAATATATATTATATATATTTCGTCGATTTCTGTTCAAAACGTATTTTATAAATTGTTTATAAATTCGTTTTAAAATGATTTTAACTTCGTTTTCAATTTTAAATCAAAACTGAATATTCTATATCTTTATCATATTAAAATGATAATATTTTCAAAACATTAAATTTTGAAATCACTTCTTTTCGATATTCATTATAAAATGAATAAAATCATTCGATAAAAAGGGCGTTTAACCACATAACTATTTTTATTGTTCAAATTTTTTATTCAATACATGAATATTCTATATTGTTTATATATTCAATAAAAATGATATTTTTACCGTTCAAAAATATTATTCAATACATGAACATTTTATTCACTTCATTAACATGTTAAAAATAATATTTTTATCTAACAAAAATATTTTAACACATGATTCTTTTGCATTTACATGTAAAAGGTGACATTTTTAATGTTCAAAAATATAATTCAACAAATAATTATTTTATTTGTTAACACGTTATAAAGTGACATTTTAATGTACAAAAATATAACTCAACAAATGATTATTTTTGTTTTCATTATCAGGTTAGAAAGGTGATATTTCTAATGTACAAAAATGTAACTCAACAAATGATTATTTCCATTTTCATTATAAAAGTGACATTTTTAATGTAAAAAAAATATAATTCAAAAAATGACATTTTCATTAACATCTTAAAGCTGACATTTTTAACGTACAAAAATATAATTCAACATATAACATTTTCATTTACAAAATATTAAATTCTGGAATCATCTCTTTATTCTTTATACATACACTAAAAATATGATCTTTATTGTTAAAACATTTTATTTTAAAATATTCTTTATTTTAAAAGATTCTTTATTTAAAAAATCTTTATTTTAAAATGATCTTTATATTAAAATGTCCTTTATTTTAAAATGTTCTTTATATCTAAATTGGAATGCGACTCAATCAATTACCATATAATTTTAGTTATATGGATTGCATACATCGCATGTATGTAACAATAATGATAAATGATCATCAAACAGTCCAATCACATCCAGAGTAAAATTTACAACTGTGTGAGCGTTAAAATAAATAAATAACGCTCATCACAGACTGTCAATCCGTTGATTGACATACAAATAAATATTGGGGCTAGTGTATGTCAAATATCATCCCAATACCTATGTGGGGTTTTCAAACAACAACAGTTTATTTAAATAAATTATTGGTTAACAAATTTAACCAATTGTAATTCAGATTGAATTATTTTCTATTTAACCAATTATCACTGTTCAAATTATAAATAAATATTTATAATTTAATTTCAACTACCATATTAATGTTAACATTATTTTTAATATGTTAAACATTTCAAAAACACAAACAACACACAATACAGTCAATTTAAATCGTCCATGGTTTGTGGATGGGGAAAGTGATCTAACATGCACCGTATACAATTTATAATGATTAAACTGATAAAAATCTACACTGGCAATTCTATATATTTTTCAGTTATGAAAATAAACAAATAACTATGCAAATTTTTTTGTGAGGAGTTCTCACCTTCGTTTCCACTCCGCCATTCTTTACTAGACGGTTTAAATTCTGCTTTGTTTCCAAATAGTTCCATCGCATTTTGTTTCACGCGGTATATATATTAAAAATCATATTTTTAATAATGCTTCATATATTTAAAAATCACATTTTTAATCAATGATATTTATATATTAAAAATCACATTTTCAAACCACTATATATATGTCACATTTTCATACAATGTTATATTTCTAAAACAAAGCGATTTTTATTTTCTAAAATAATGCTCATTCTTTTATTTACAAAAACATTGCTAATTCTTTTTATTTACAAAAACAATGTCTTTTTTCCTTTTTATTTACAAAAACAATGGTATTTTCATTTTATTTACAAAAATAATGTCATTTTTATCTTTTTAAAGCAAAGACATTTTATTTTTAAAACAAAGACATTTTTATTTTAAAACAATGCTTTATTTTTCTTTTCAAAACAATGTCTATTTTTATACTCAGAAAAACAATTCTATCTCATTATGAATGTTAGACCAAAAAATGGTCCTAACACCCAAATTATCGTATTTAGAGCGTAGGATATGAAGAAATAACTGAAAAAGTGAGAGAAAAGCAAGACAACATGATTTTTATAGTGGTTCGGCGTTAACAAGCCTACATCCACTTCATAGTTTCTCATTTCATTCATGGATTACAATTACAAGGAATTCAATCACTCAATCGCTCAAATACAATGAATAATTCTCTCCGAATTCATTGCTTTTCATTGATTTTCATTGGAGAAGAAGGTGGTTATTGGTGGGGGAATTCGGCCATGGCTACCATGAATGAATGAAATGCCAAAAGTCCTTTCAAATGGCCATGTTGTGGTGTATTTATAGCTGTAGATAAGCTTTGGGCGCTTCCGGTTCGGATGGGCCACGTGGCGTGACCAGAGGAGATCTCAGAAGTAGTGGAGAACGTGGAAAAGTGGTTACCAGGTCGTGCTTTGCCAAGTGGAGTCCGATCCGCAATTGTAGGAGTCTATTATGCCAAAAGAAGAGGTCAAACTCCGTGTGCAGAAGCAGGTCCAGTCGGTTCGGATCGGATCCGAACCGAACCAGTTGTTCGAGCAGAATGCTTGCACGCACTTTTGTGCAGAATACTTCAGGCGGTTCGGGTAGAGGGTACTCCGATCCGATCCGGGAAGGGGGATCCGATCCGATCCGAAAGCAGGGATCTGACCCGATCCGAATGGGGGATCCGATCCGATGACATTTGCATGAATAATTCAAATTTTCCATCTTTATATCACTCCATCCAAGTGATCGCCAATCAATGTAAGTTCATACTCAAGTCCCTAACTTTGGGTAGCCTGGTCACAAAGCAGGCTAACATTTTGCCCCCCAAAGTACATCTTGTTGCAAATAAGATGTGCTTTGAATAAGTCGAGATGAATCTTTTTTGATCTTTTCCTGTATAAATGGCTTGTCATATGCCGCATTGCTTCCGTTGATGCTTATCAGGCCAAATTTCATGGCTAGAGTGGTCAAGATGATCAAGTAATCGTTTAGACTTCGTCGAATCAAGAGGTAGAATTCCTTCATCATAGGTCATGTGGTATGTTTGGCTCCCGTGTGAGATCGTACATGTAAAAGTTGATGCCAAACGACGCCATCTTCCTAAGCAAGTCAAGTGCATTACTAAGCTAAGATTTCTTTAATGTATAAGTCAATGTATACAATAGCCGTCTAAGTCATAGTATGGTGTCAGAATCTTCATATCTTGAGCTAGCATCTGGACCGTTCGGATAGAGTGCATCAGAGTCGGCATATGAATTTGTCATTTTTGCTTGGATTTGGACTATCTCGATATCAAAATATTAATCTAGGACTCCATGATTGCATCTAATCGTAATAATAGTGCATCCGAAAGCCATGATCACTTCAGATTGTTTTATAGTCCCGTGATCACATACAAGTCAGTACGAGATGTTGTCGAAAACATGCAAACCAATAGCTGGTAGGATTATCACAATTGTAAGGCAGCAGAGGAGTTCATCACACTCTCCATTTGATGCAGTTGCAGATCAAGTCTTTGAATTCTTGCTTGATTCGTAATTTCGCTCACTTGGATGGTCGGGATGAATCACGTCATATTCTAAAGATATAATGTATATGTTCTGAATCATGCATTGAGTCAGGGTCATGTTTAAAGTCAATCTGTCGATTGAAGTTGATGTTCCTAGCATTAGTGGAGGACGAGCGAAGTCAGTGCTTATGCCCCCAGCATTGTTGGGGGTTATGATAGGTCAATCGGACATCCAATCTTTTAGCCTTTATACTTTTATCTGCCGCATCGGGTTAGATATGTAGGTTCAACAATCTTAGTCACCCTGTGTCATTATGTGCACATTCCCAAGTCATCAAGGGTTGGAGTTGTATATGCGAATGGTCGAATCACATTCGCGTTGGGGTCAACCCATCTGTTTAGCCAGAAAGCAGTGATCGCCTTATTGAGTATATCAGCAAACTTAAATACTCTCCTCGTATCAGCTGCAGAGTTGAGTAAGCTCGTCAATCTTGCAAGCGAGCGAACGTCGTTAGTGAGTTATTCGAGCTCCTTCGTTCACGCTTTGGCATAATCCAAAATAGCCATCATAGTCTTGTTTTGTCTATCTCCCATGCTTGGTTCCATTAAGCTTGACAATCAAGACCACGGGCCCGATTAATGACATTGGTCATTTCCAGAATTGTAAATTCCTGTTATTCTTTCCTGGGGCTTTTCTTTTTCCATTCTGTCGTGAAGACATTGAGATCATCCATTTCAACATTAGCACACTCTTATTGCACGAATCTGTCTGTCTCAGGATAGGATTTTCCAACGTTTCTAGGAGAATCTCATGGTAGAGAGATACCGAGGTTTGTTTCAGAGGTGAATCCGTCAAGTCCTCTTGGTGGGTCTCGATGCAAAGAGATTTTGAAGTTTGAGATATCCAGAATACCGGATACTACAGCAATCAACGCTATATATGGTCCAGGTCGATTTACCGATGCCACTGTGGCGTTGAATATTTCAAGGAATGCATGCAGGGTCTCGCCTGATCTCTGTTGAAGCATTAATTAATGTTGCCAATTTGGCCCTCATCTTTGAGAAGTTGTCGCTAATTGTTTAATTTAGCGCTTGTGCCCCCAGCATGAAGTCCTGAAGCGGGTGGAAGCCGGTTTCTGGCTTCTTGGTTATGCATATGTAATAGCAATCAATCAGGCTTCTGTTTTTTAATTCTGGATGGTGATCCGCTACTTGGATGTATGCAGGTTGCTCTTGAGGAGCCATTCTTCTGCTTATAGTCTGGGTTATTGTGAAGCTCAGATAATCGTAAATGTGCCTAAGGCTGGCAGATAGTCAGATGATGATGTTCGAAGCTCTTATCCTGTACTCCCCATCCATGGGGATTTTACTAAACGGTGGTCATCAAATCCACGCATTCTCTGAATTCATACTCCCTCATCGAGCTGTGAGTTAGAGTTTGATAGAAAATGATTTATTCGTGTCCAGCTCATGTTAGTCCTTGGTCTCCCATCCAAGCTTTGAGGTTCGGAGTCGGATGGCAATAAAGTTAGACTATAGCTTTTTCGAATGCTCTCGTCTTCCCCCCTACATGGGGAGCCTCATGTTGAGGTTGAGCTGGATTTTAAACATTCCTCCGAATTGGAGCAAAGGTTGGTCGGGCTCCGCGTAAATTTTTCGGCGACTCTTACATATCCATCGTTTTCATCCAAAATGTCACGGTCGGAAGTTGTATGTTACAAATACCTGGGAGGAGGTTGGTTGTTTCTTTGTGTCATCCAAGACGACCATGCTAACTTGTCCTAGGGTCTCATATTATCTGGACCACGGGGCAGGGTGCGTATGAGCCAAGTTCATTGTCGTTTGAATTCCCATGGAGCTCGCTCTAGAGAATAAGTCGAAGCTACTAGGCCCTCCATCTATCCGAGTACAGAAGTTATCCACTATTTTCTGTCGTTTCCGGAGAAGTTCATCTCGCTTCCTTCGATCCTAGCGCCTTCTGCGCCAATATCCTTAGCACGGAAGAAATTTCTATCTTCCTTCTTCTTCGCTTTTGAGTCTGAGTGTCAGGCAATTCGCCTCCACGCAAGTTAGGAGTCAAAGCAATGGCATCTCCCTTTACATGGGGTCTTTCAACCGGGAAGTCGGTCCGGACTAGCAAATGGACATTCACTCTGCATCCATTTCATGGTCCTCAAGCAGCCTGTGAAGATCGAGGTATAAGTTAGTCACAGACATATAACATTTATGAATATTTTCAGCAGTGCGGCCCCAGTCCGGGGGTAATGGAGAAAGGTCGACAGTTGTATCACATCCCTTTTAAATTTAGACATGGATGCATGGAAAAGAGACATTGCTTTACAAGCTTATGTGCTCGAGTTATCCAAGTGCTCGAGTTATCACGTTTTCCATTCAACGTATTTGCGAGGTAACACTCGTCATTGCACTTGGGCTATGGCCAGTCACACATGGGTGTGTATGTTGATTTGATATATCACTTTTAGGACCTCCTTTCGGTGATTGCATTGAGTCATGTAGGAAGCTTAGCATTAGAATTCGACGTCATTCCTTCAAACACGACCTCTTTGTTGTTGTACGCTAGTATCCCTTGTGTCTTTGCTTTGTATCTGTACATAATCTTGCAATTTGAAAAAGAATAGTCAGCTTAGTCTTGCAAGCTACTAAGTCAATCTTTAAGTCACAAGCAATTGTAGCTCGAAATGAAAACATGTTGAGTGCTAATCTATCTAGCATAGAATTATTAAATGTCAAAGTGTCAGGTGTCGTAGTTTGGAGGTATAGTGTCTGTAACCTCCATTTAATTTTGAAACACGGGTCACGTCCGAAGCGTGTTTGAAGTTAATTCAGAAATCTATTTCCGTGCCCCCAGCGTTGATGGGAACCGGATTAAGTCATTCGGATGTCTGATTCGTAAGTCCTTTATAATCCTGTCCTCAGTCGGAGGGCAATGAAGATTGCATGCACCTCGCAGCATTGTCCTTTATACTCTCTCCCAAGTCGTGAGAGTTAGAGTTATGGGTTTAGTGGTCTTAAGTCATGGTGCACCATTCACACTAACCCAACAGATTTATACTCTCTCTCAAGTCGTGAGAGTTAGAGTTATGGACGTCGCGGTTCGTCCTTTATACTCTCCCAAAGTCAGTTTGGGTTAGAGTTGTGGATCGAGTGGTCTTAAATCTTGGCGCGCCTGTCACACTCGTCCTAAGTTTATACTCATATCCAAGCTCTGAGGATTAGAGTTAGTCGGGCAAACAGTCGGGTCACATTTGCCTTGGCATCATCCCTTTGCTCCTACATCAAGGGCAAAGGTCGCCATCAGGGATGGTCGGTTCACGTCCCTATTGATTTTATACTCCTCCCATCGGAAACATGGGAAAGAGTTAAAGACGTTTTTTGGAGAGCGGTCGAGTCACACTCATCCTCGTCTTAACATTTCCCTTTTGCCCCCACATCGAAGGCAAAAGTTATGTCGTTCATGTGATCGTGCCCCTGTCATTTTTGCACTCTTCTCGTTGGATCAGGGGATGGAGTCATAGAACTGCTAAGTGTTTATGTCACACCCGAGTATATCTCTATGTCTTGCAAGCGAATCAATGGATAGATGATGAGGAGGCCTCATTAGTATGTCCATATATGGATAACACAGGTCGAACTCGTGTGCATTTACTCTCTTGCCCCCACGTCAAGGGCAAAAAGTCGGTGAATGAATGGTCGAACTTCTTTTGCTTTAGAATGTTGTCGTTAGGCCAATAGTAAGCGGGTGAAGGGTCGAATCACGTTCGCCAAAGCTTTACATTCCTCCGATCAAACTATGGCAGGGGTTGTCGGTACCAAACCTCGGGTTCCTGCAACATTCATATACGAATTTGCATGAGTTAATCATGTCAATAACTCAAGAAGTATATAAAAGTAAATTGTATGATTGAAAAGTAAGCATATCAAGAGGCAGTGCTGCCTCCTTTAACGGATCGAGCCATGTAGACGGTCGAACTGCATCCATCCGGTATCGGATTCCGACGTTGAACTTCAATGCACAATTATCTTGAGGCCTGTCACGTGTGAGCCAATGAGTGGATGGTCACCTCAGATCCATCTTAAGGGATACAACTTCTCTCAGGCGAAGGACGTGGCTCTGTAAACGAGCAATTCAATCGGGCTCGTTACGACAATGCTCCATAATTCTTCCTGTGGGTGCTCAAAGTTTGATCGGTACCAGATTCGGGGTACCTACATCATCCATATACAAATTCATAAAGCATGTCAATAACTCATAAAGCATGGAAATATAAGAGTCATGGTTAAAAAGTAATCCTGTTAAAGGAATGGATATCATTCTGTGCGAAGATGGCATTGCACGCTCTTTGCTGGTCCATTTTTCCTCACTACATCTCTGTCAGGGGATGGCTGTCACAATCTTTAGCTGGAGATGAACATCTTTTCAAACCGTTGTGGGGTGGCGGTCCTAAGAATGAACAGACCTTGAAAGAGGACTTGGAGTAACAAAGGCAATTAGGTAAATACTATAAGCGAATGACGAGGTCGCATCTTATTTGAATCGCCTTCTTGCCCCCAAGCTAAGGGCAAGGATTGAGTATGAGGGAGTCATGGCTGTTAGGGGGATAGTCATATCTCATCCATCCGCAGATATGCCTTTAGTCCCACGTTGGGAATAAGATCTAATGCACAGATAATCAACCAGCACCCAGGCTTAAGTGCTCTAAACCTTTTAACTTGCCACCTCTATCGAGTAGCATCTCCTAATTAGCTAAATAGCAGGCTCTTCCAGTAACATGGTCGCCATGGACCATTCCCATTTCATCTTTCATTAGGAATTTTAGCAATAGATACCAGGGTGCGATGTAAGCTCTAATCGCCGCTAGAGCTGGTCAGTTTAGACCTTAGTCAGATAAACTTGACTACAATAGCATGGCTTCCAAGGCTTGAAGTAATGTTCACGTTTTCTATCACAATTTATGTATGAAGTCGAGAGCTAACGGTCGATTCATATTTGTTTTGATCTCGAACTCTCATCTCTTGACAAAGGTCATATGGTGACTGGTGAGCAGTCAAGTTGCTATCATCCGAGCAAAGATTCATATGTCCAATCATGGCCTGCAGGGGTTCAGCTGTTACCAATCGTTGGGAACCAAAGTATGTTGACCTAACCCTTATTCGATGGAAATCAGTCTTCCTCTATGCGATTGACAGCAAATAGCCATTGCAAAGTATGTTGACCTAACCCTTATCCCGATGTGGGCACCGCACGATTTTTTCGATTTTGGAAGATGGAGCCTTTTCTGAAATGATCTTAAAAATGTATTTTTTCCAAAAAATAGCTGTTTCGGGTCGGATTGGATCATGCCTTCAAATTTGCGGTTCGGAGATTGTCTTCAGGTCGGGTCGGATCGGACTAGTTCCTCCGAGCCGGATCGGAGACGTCATTAGCTAGTCGGTTCGGTATATATGAAAGAGCCGGTTCGGATCTCCTCCTCCTGTTCGGATCGGTCTTCCCTACCCTGCATTTCCACTTTCCTGCGGTTCGGGTCGTGGCACCCTCTTCGGTTCGGAGATGCATCACCAGGTCGGATCGGGGTATCAACAGCAGCTGGATTCGAGTCCTGCTCAACGGGTCGGGTCGGAGCATTGTCCCCGGGTCGGTTCGTTGTGCCACTCCGGGTTAGACGTCTTCGGGTCGGATTGATTTTTCATTTTATTGGGGTCGGATCGGACCCCTGGTCATTGGATCCGAACCGATGCTGCTATTACTAGTTCTGGCGTCTCAGTGTATAACTTCGTGGGGTCGGGTCGGACCCGACCCGAACTGAGTGGGGCTATCCGAACCGAAGCCATGCGATTCTGCATTAACTCATTCCGATCTGCTTGTCACCCGCATCCGATCCAGAGACTTTTTTGAACTGGAAAGTCATTAAAAATGTTGAATTTGCCGGATTTCCTCATCGGACTTGGCAATCCAATAAGTAGATTGGAGAATCCTTAAGCGCTGAGAATCTTCATTCTCAGTGAAAGCACCAAAATGTTAGACCAAAAAATGGTCCTAACACCCAAATTATCGTATTTAGAGCGTAGGATATGAAGAAATAACTGAAAAAGTGAGAGAAAAGCAAGACAACATGATTTTTATAGTGGTTCGGCGTTAACAAGCCTACATCCACTTCATAGTTTCTCATTTCATTCATGGATTACAATTACAAGGAATTCAATCACTCAATCGCTCAAATACAATGAATAATTCTCTCCGAATTCATTGCTTTTCATTGATTTTCATTGGAGAAGAAGGTGGTTATTGGTGGGGGAATTCGGCCATGGCTACCATGAATGAATGAAATGCCAAAAGTCCTTTCAAATGGCCATGTTGTGGTGTATTTATAGCTGTAGATAAGCTTTGGGCGCTTCCGGTTCGGATGGGCCACGTGGCGTGACCAGAGGAGATCTCAGAAGTAGTGGAGAACGTGGAAAAGTGGTTACCAGGTCGTGCTTTGCCAAGTGGAGTCCGATCCGCAATTGTAGGAGTCTATTATGCCAAAAGAAGAGGTCAAACTCCGTGTGCAGAAGCAGGTCCAGTCGGTTCGGATCGGATCCGAACCGAACCAGTTGTTCGAGCAGAATGCTTGCACGCACTTTTGTGCAGAATACTTCAGGCGGTTCGGGTAGAGGGTACTCCGATCCGATCCGGGGAGGGGGATCCGATCCGATCCGAAAGCAGGGATCTGACCCGATCCGAATGGGGGATCCGATCCGATGACATTTGCATGAATAATTCAAATTTTCCATCTTTATATCACTCCATCCAAGTGATCGCCAATCAATGTAAGTTCATACTCAAGTCCCTAACTTTGGGTAGCCTGGTCACAAAGCAGGCTAACAATGAAAATCACACTTTTATTTTAAAGCTATATATATAAAAACCATTTTTTATTTTAAACTATTTCTTTATAAATATTACCTTTTTATAACAATGTTATTATATTGAAAATTTACATTTTAAAACAATGCTCTTTATTTTTAAAGCAAATCTATTTATATTTTCAAAACAATGCTTTTTATATTTTTAAAACAATGTTCGTTAAAATTTTCAAAAACAATGTTATTTTCTAAACAATGTTAATATCTAAACAATGTTATTTACTAAATAATGTTATTTTCTAAACAATGTTATTTTCTAAACAATGTTATTTACTGAACATTGTTATTTTCTAAACAATGTAATTTTCTAAACAATGTTATTTACTAAACAATGTTATTTTCTAAATAATGTTATTTTCTAAACAATGTTATTTTTATAATTTAAAACAATGTCTTTTTAAATTAATTAAACTATAATTAACAGTTAACAACACTTAACCAAACGCTGCCGTTAGCCTTCCATCTTCTTCGTTCACAAACTGGAAAACCATCGATCTGAAAATATGCTCCGCGCCTCCAACACAAGCCATCGGACTTCAATCTCCGACCATCACACCAGATTAGCCACTTCCTTCTCCTCACGCCACCAACGTCGACGAGTTCGACCCCCCCCTCCCCCGGCGCCGCAAAACCTCCCTGAACGACGACTGTTTGAGGCCCCAATCCGAGTTCCACACTCCATTATATACGATCTTATCTGTTCATAATATATAGTCCTCTTAGATCTTCAATTTAGTCTTTGGAAAGTTTGAATTTTGTTGTAAGGATTAGGAGATTTTGGGGAATAATTTTCGGAGTATTTTGGCCATTAAATTTTATTGAGAGGCGGCGGTTCTGAAATTGTATTAGAGATAAGGGTTTGGAAAAAATACGGTGTATTTGGGGTATTTATAGCATATTTTTATTTTATTTTAGTTTATTTATTTTCCAAAAATATATATATGTTGATACAAACTCCAAATCAAACCCAACGAGTGTCGCCCCTAGCCAAATACTCTCATTTCGGACATAATGGGATATGTTTCATAACCCAATTCGACTGTTTTGATTAGTTTTTATCAAAATTAAAATATAAATTAATATATATTTAATATAAACGTACATTTTAAATTACCAGGGCCACATACCGACTTCGAAAATTACAGAAAATTTATTTCTAGCTATGTTTTGACAATACGGTCCTAACAAAATTAATTGCATCGATTTTGGAGACCGTTTGAAAAATGGCCATTTTCTGGTCGATCCAAATTGACAAAACACGTTTTCTTTTGCCACGCTCACATATTAATTCCAAAAATTATGAAAATTGGAATCTAGTAATAATTTGACATTTCAGATCCAACAAAATTGGTTTCACTAAAAACGGAGGTCATTTGCAAAATATTTATTTTTAAGGGCTATATTTTATATTAAAAAATATATAAATTCTACAGCGAGTTTTCTGAATTTTAAATTGGGCACAACTTTCAATTCCCGCTATGAAATCTCGATTTTTCACATTCTCGAAAAGATATTTTCAAACGAATTCAAATATTTCTTATTTCACTGAAATCCGATTTATTTTGAATCCTGTACATTCATTTGAAATTTTAAAATCGAATTTTCAAATTACCACACTATTTCTAACTCCTTTTATAATTAAAATAAATATATTCGTTCTAACTTCGATTTAAATAAATTTTTAGTCGTTATTATTTAAAATAAATTATTTTAAATATTAAAATCCATTAAAATTAACAAAATAAATTTTTTTAAATTGGCTCAGAATTTCAGGGCTGTTACATTAACCCTAGCATATCCTAGGTCTACGTTGTGTAATATACAGTGACAAGAAAATGTGTTGAACCAAGAAAGGCTTACATACGATTGAAGAGAATCTCCTTGCGAATCTTAAGGTACCAGTTTGGTCATTCATGGAATTTTATTTGATTTTTAAAAGCATGAAGAAGCCCACATTTTTGGGTTTTGAGAGGAGCAACTGGCGGCGTAAGAAATTGACCAGAGAAAATTTGTATTTAGGGTTAGAGACTTTAGTGGGTATTTATAGTATATTTTTATATTCGATTACATATTCATTTTTACTCAACCGCTGTTTGTATTTATCATTTAAAAATCCATGTAGTCACATAACATATCCAAATTCGACGAAAATGGACATACAACTACAGTTCGACATTACGGACCCAATGCAACTCGTTTCGTCGAATTCCGAGTCTGTTTGCTCACACAGCTTTTTTTTAAAGTCAAATTATTGACTGTTTTTCACATTAAAATTCCATACGGCCACATACTAACTCCAAAAATCATGGAAATTGAAATATAACAATAATTTAATATTCTGAATCCAACAAAATTAGTTTCATCGAAAACGGAGGTCGTTTGTAAAAATGGCTATTTTCTAAAGCTTTAAATAAACCCATTTAAATATTAATATATTTAAAAACAATTTAATTTAATATTAGTAAATTAATATTATCGTATATATTCACATAGAATATAATACAACTTCAAAATAATCCTATCTGAATTTATAACTCGACATTTCAAATATAGATTAAATCAGTATTCAATTTATATTAAAAATCCATTTATAATATAAATAAATCGTTATAAATTATAAAAGAATTCCATAGCGACTTTTCGAAAATTTGATTTGGACATATCTCACAATCTACACGACGAAATCTCGATTTTTCTCTTCCATTAGAAAAATATCGTTCAACAGATTCGAACGTTTCTTGTTTCACAGAAATCCGACTTAAAACGGATTCTGTATATTCGTTTAAAGTTCGATTCGCCAAATTACGAACTACCGTGCCATTTCAAGCTCGACTGTAATTATAATATAATTTATATGTTCCAACGGTATTTATTAAATAAAATCGTCATTAAAATTCAATTCTAAACTGAATTAAATTAGTTAAATCATCTAATTCACAAGACATTGCGAATTCTACTATTTCCGACAATTTTGAAAATTAAATATATTATTCTATTATTTATATTAATTAAATATTCAATATTATTTAATTAAACTACCATTTAAATAATTAAATCACAATTTAAATAATTAAATAAACAAATTATTATACCGTAAAAATACGGGACGTTACATTCCCCCCCCCCCTTAAAATAACTTCGTCCTCGAAATTGCTAAGATGGAAAACAAACCCTATTAACTGGGTAAAAAATTATTTGTTTACTTCTTAATTTCAATTTACTGAACCAATTGTAACACCCCGTATGTTGAATAACTAGCTATAATATAAAACAGGGCAGAATTAAATTTTAAAATTTGAATCAGGGGAAACGGGCTATGCCTTTGCGTTCATCTTGGAAAAATACGCGAAATAGAGTCCGAGTTTTCGAAAATCAGAGTCCGTATGACCCAGATAAGGCCCAAAGAAGTTTTCAGAAATTTAAATTCAGATTTAAAAACAAAATTTTCAATTTTCAGAAGTGGCGGGAAAAATCCCGCCAGACCCAGGGGGTCGACCTGGGGGTCGACTGGTGAGTCGACCTCCCCCCCCCCAGGTCGACTGGGGAGTCGACCCTAGGGTCGACCTGGGGGTCGACCTTCCTGGTCGAGCCCAGGTGACCTGGGTGCATCAGCTTGGCTTTTGGGCTGTGTTTTGGTGGCTAGGACGTGATCTGACGGCTCTAATCTGATTTAGGGTTAATCTAATGGCCCAAAACACCTAACTACTCTATAAATACACCCTAAGACTACCCTAATTCATACTAAAAATAGAAACAATGCCGTCATGCCGTCAAAATGCAACTTGAAGGAGCCTCCATCAATTTGTAGAAGAAGATAGCATCTCAAATCAATCTCTAATCAACTCTAGCAACTTAATCTTCTTCTTAGGAGTGCTAATCAACAAGTTGTGAGTTTTCTATAGCCTTAATGTAACACCCCACTCCCACTAAGGTCACTCACAAAGGGAATGCCTTAGCTTCGGTGGAGTATTTAAGTGAATATAGAACTGAAAAATTACAACAAGACAGATATAAGTAATACTTGAAATTTAAAACATCATTTCAATGCAGTAGAAGGTAAACATGTTTGGTTACATCTCAAAAACCAACAAGAGTCAAGTACAAAATATCCATCTCGTTAAAACAGAAGTACATAATCCCACTACATACTAATAGCCATAATAGAAAAGATAACCGAGCTTTTCTTCAAGAGTCCAAGCTCCAAAAGATAGATAAAGCAATCTAATCAAAGCCCACTAGTGCTAGGCCCACTCTGAGAACCTGAGGGTTGGGGAAAAAGATAAAAACAACGGGGTTAGACATAAGTCTGAGTGAGCCCTATAACCTTAACAATACAATCATTAAAGTAATTAGGGTATGATGTAAACCTGGTATGGTACGACTGGGGATAAATGACTACACTAAGTAGCCAACTAGACTTAGGATAAACTAAGATAACGGTAAAGACGCGCCTATCCACCCAAGGATAAATACTATTATGCACCACACCAGATCTACTCACCCAAGGATAATTCCTACACTGCACCACACCAGTTCCACCTACCCAAGTGTAATTCCTACTTAAAGGTTGATCCCCACTAAGTGTACTTAGTAATTTTTAATAGTAGTTTCGTATACCCCTAGCTGACTACATAGGTGCCGTCTGCCCCTATCTCCACTAGGTGTACCTGCTACTCCCCAAGCGATCGGCTCCCTACCGTAGATACCCGTGCTGGCCCCACAGTGGGGTGTATCACTCCCCAAAGTGGTAACCCGAAAATGGTGCACGGCTTATATCTACACGATGCAACAACGTCTTACCTACTAGCCCGGGTCCACACACGCATATGAAACCCGTTGGACTCGCGTTGCCACCGCTACCCCATTTTGGCCTCTTATAGTCAAGCCCAGTACGCATGTCCCGTCCTCGACATGGGTCGAGCCCAATAGGATACATATGGGTTACTGGTTGAAATGGGCCCCCACAAGCTACTACTTAAGCTTGTCATTTTATCTAGTGCATCCCACTTAACCCCTTTTTATAATCATGCCCACTTACATGTTAAGGTTTGGTTAAGTCATCTAATCATATTTCAATTGCCACTCAAGGCCCCCACAAGCTACTACTTAAGCTTGTCATTTAATCATATTTCAATTGCCACTCAAGGCCCCCACAAGCTACTATTTAAGCTTGTCATTTAATTATATTTCAATTGCCACTTAAGGCCCCCACAAGCTACTATTAAGCTTGTCATTTAATCATATTTCAATTGCCACTTAAGGCCCCCACAAGCTACTACTTAAGCTTGTCATTTAATCTAGTGCATCCCACTTAACCCTTTTTCATAATCATGCCCACTTACATGTTAAGGTTTGGTTAAGTCATCTAATCATATTTCAATTGCCACTCAAGGCACCCACTAGATTCCTACATGCCACCCAAGGCACCCACTTAACCCTTTAATCTTGTTTAGTTACATGTTCCCCTTTGGTTAAGTATTCTTGTCATATTCTCTATTGCCACCCAAGGCAACCCACTAGATTTTTCCACATGCCACCCAAGGCACTTACTTAACCCCTCATGCCCACTACATGCTTATCTGGTTAAGTGTTTCTTAATTGATTAAGAACGTGACCGTTGTAAAGACCTCTCACATTAGACTATCTTTTATGGCAGCTGGATTTGCCGGTTGGGTCCGGGCAGCCTTACGCCATAACCGAGTCTAACCTCGTGTCTATACACTTGTCACGTATTTGGTTTGTGCCTAAGACCTCTCACATTGGGCCAATCATTTGTAGCCGCTGGATTTGCAGGTCGGTTCCGGGCAGTCTTACGCTACAAAAGGGTCCAACCTCGTGTCTTAGTCGATTAATTACACCTAATTAATCACCCCCGAATTAATTTTCCCTAATTAATTCCAATTTTAACGATGTACATAATTGACTCAATTATGTCCATCACTTTATGGTATGCATAATCATACCAACTTCACACCATTTCATTAACATGTTTATTAACCCCATCGTTCCCCACGTAATTCGCTAACATGACATAAAAGGGAAGATTCATCATAAATGTAATGGGTTCAACTTGCATAACATTAGCATCAACATGGGTTTAAAGGTGTCAACATGCATATAGCATCAAACCCAACTAGCATAGATAATCAACCCAAACTTGCATGAATCACATATGTCATAAGGAGGGTAACTTGCATAAGTTTCTTATGTCATACAAAGGGGTAAACTTGCATATGTATGTATGACATGTAAAGGGGTTAACTTGCATATGTATGCATATCATACTAAGGTGTAAACTTGCATATGTCTCTTGCATATAATCAAACATCATACTTGCATAACATGTCATATGTGAACTTGCATATTATCATACACCAAACTTGCATACGTATCATACATGAACTTGCATATCATCATACACCCAACTTGCATAATCATGGTGTCATAGTGGATCAATGTTTATCATAGCAACTAGCATCATGAACACTTGCATAACTTGCATAACATCATGATCATATAGCATATAGCTTGCATAACTTGCATAACATCATGAACATGTAACTTGTGACTTGCATAACTTGCATAACATCATGAACATGTAACATATGGCTTGCATAGCATCTCAAACATGTAGCATATTACTTGCATAACTTGCATAATATCACAAACATATAGCATATAACTTGCATGACATGCATAACATCATTAAAACATAGCACATAACTTGCATAACATGCATAACATCATTAACACATAGCATACAACTTGCATAACTTGCATTGATCCACATTCATAGCCATAACCTCATTATATCCTATCATAATCATTTCAATAATTGGTCATTAAGGCTATAGAAAACTCACAACTTGTTGATTAGCCTTCTTATGAATATATTAAAAGATTGAGACGAAGCCACTAAGCTATCAACTCAAAAACTCCAAATAAGAATGCTCCAAATGAAAACCCTTGAGCCAAATCAATAATAAAGATCCTAGCTTTGATGAAGAAAAGCCTTGAATCAAACTTAGAAACACTTAAGCAAGCTTAGGAACTCTTATACTTCTTTAGAAACTCTCTCATATGATTAGAGATGGAGATTATGACAAGAGGGTGACGGTGGAGGCCATGAGAGAACATTTTGGCATAGTTTAGCTATAGGATTGAATAATGAGCATTTAGGTTTAGGTTAGGGGTCTTTTTATAGAAGACTAGGATAGTTTTAGCCATAGGATTAACCTTAGTCTAGATCCTAGCCATCAAAGCATGTCTTGGGGAAGAAGTCAAGTGTAGGAACCATCTGGGGCCTTTAGATTAAAGCTGAACCATGAGAACCATTCAAATGCAAAATCTGCATTTGAACGAATCGGCCCACGGGTTGATAGCCAAACACCCTAGATTAACCCTTAGTCGACCCAGCGAGCTTGGGTCGACCTCAAAAATCGGCCGGTTCGGTTATTCCTCTCTCCCAATTCGCTGTTTTGAACATTTTTGCATATTTATTTATTAAATTTTCAATTATATATATTAATATATATATATATATTTCTCTGCGCAACCCATTTCACTTAATTAAGTATACTTTAATTTGTGAATTTTTATGTTCAAATTACGGGGTGTTACATTCTCCCCTCCTTAAAGGATTTCGTCCCCGAAATCTCTAAGTCAAGAAGAACGTATCCTACCAACCAAACAACCATCTACTAAACCATCAAACACTGGCATCCATTGTCCTTAAAATTTCTAATGACGTATGAACATATGCAAAAAGTGTGTGTATATGTTCCCTGTCTAATGCAAAATTAGGCGGTCCACTTATTTAGTTGACCTCCTTAATGCAAACCATGATAGTGCCATGCATCCAATATGTATGCGAAAGATCCCTATCGACACATACTATCTCTACATGTGTGCACAACCATACACCAAAATGCATCATCCATATGATAACGCAACCATTATACATCCATTAATATAGCTACCTACACACAATTTTATGCAATATGCAATATGAAGTGATTGAGCCGATCTAGTGCCTAGAGTGTGTGTATATGCATCCACGAGCAACCACTAGCAACCACTTGCATCCACACGCATCCATCAAACATAACATGTCTCAAACACATGTTTCAACCATATGTTTTATCCTATCTAAAGGTCAAAGGTACTAATGAGAGGACATACTAAAGATAAGATAAGTACTAGACAAACGATAAAGGAGAAGTTAAAAGACATACCCTCAAAAGAAATGGGTACAATGAACGCATCTTCACTTCTGTCTCCCAAGTAGCCTTACTCTCACCTTCTCCCCTTTTCACTTTGACTAGTCGAACCTCTCTGTTTCTCAACTTCCTAATCTCTGACCCAAGGATGCGGGTAGGAGCTCGTTGAATAGTCGCATCACGCTCTACCTCCACTTCTTTAAGCAAGCTCGGCTCTACTGCCTCTGCGGTCTCATGTAGGCACTTCCTCAAATGTGACACATGGAATACGTCCTGTTCCCTATGCAACCAAACTATCTCTCGAATATAAACTGAAGCTAGACATGGAACAGTCCTCTTGCTCTTCACGGGTATGAAATGGGCACTCTTAGTAAGTCTATCTACCACAACCCAAATTCCCATATTACCCTTCCTCGATCTTGGTAACCCATCAATAAAATCCATCGAGACGCTATCCCACTTCCATTGCGGAACTTCCAATGAGTGAAGCAACCCACCCGGTTTCTTTTGCTTCGCTTCCACCTGTTGGCACACCAAGCATCTAGCGACATACTCGGCCACATCTTTCTTCATACCGGCCCAAAAGAAAACTCGCTTCATGTCTTGGTACATCTTGTCCCCACCGAGATGAATAGTCATCCTGAAACGATGCGCCTTATCAAGAATAGCCTTCCTCAAACCCTCGTCTTGCGGTACACAAAGTCTACTGTCTCTACGCAAGCACCCCCTATCGTCTAGGGTGTACCTACTCAAATGGCTGGACGACTCCCCCCTTATGAGCCTCTATACCAACTCAACCAACTGTGGGTCGTCCCTCTGTGCCTCGCCAATCCATCTCAAAAGGGTAGGTCTGACCTCCAAGGATGCTAGCAAATCGGGTATAAAGTCAACGGAAGGTCTGAAACCAAACATCGAGATAAATTCCAAGCTTCGTCGTTCCACGAACAATGGACTCAAGGACAACCTTTTCCGCTCAAGGCGTCCGCCACCACGCTATCTCGAAATCATAGGATGCTAAGAACTCCATCCACCTTTGCTGTCTCAAGACTATGCGCTCGAAGAGCCTCCAACACTTCCCTAAGATGTAGGGCATGCTTTTCTCCACTTCTGGAGAAAACCAGGATATTCTCTCATATAAAATCGTCACAACTATCCATCTCTCACGCAGACCATCCTAGTCGAACTCGACATCCCCCAAATGCAAGCCCCAAAGGCCTAAACCAATATCAGACAAACACCCAAGGGACACCTCCTTCGAACTCAGACGACCTACGTGAGATGATACTAGTAAAAACGGCTGAATAATTAAGCCTTTGTCCAACTCTGGATGTCCTTGCCAGTCTCACTCCAGAACCACCGTAGATCAAATAACTGGCTTTGCTTAACCTGTTCAGCACACACGAAAACTTATTTCGCTTTTAGAAAAGACCAAGATGTCCTCCACAAAGACCACTACGAAGTTGTTTAGGTACTCCCTGAACACCCTACTCGTCAAATCAACAAAATATGCGGGGGCGTTCGTCAAACCAAATGGCATCACCAGCCACTCATAGAAACCATCCGGAGTCCTAAAGGCGGTCTTCTCTATACTATCCTCAGTCACTCCCAACTGATGAAACTCCGTGGCCAAGTCCCACTGCGAAACACTGAGGCGCCAACCAACCGATCAAAAAGATCATCAACCCTTGGCAATGGGTGTCTATTCTTCTTTATGAGCTTGTTGAGTTCTCTATAGTCTACACAAAGTCTGAGGGACCCATCCGCCTTCGTGGCTAAAACTACTGGAGCACCCCACTCCGATATACTTCGTCTTATGAACCCCTTCTCAAGCAACTCCCCTACTTGCTTATAGAGTTCCCTCCTCTCACGAGGAGACATGTGGCGCACTGACACAGATACTGGTTTAGCATCGTCTACCAAATATATTCGGAGGTCTATCTCCCGCTTCGGAGGTAAGCCCTTCACCTCCCCAAACACATCCGAGTATTCCCGGACCACTCTAACAGATCGCAAACTCTCGACCGAAGCGTCAAGCGATTCAAGATAACTTAGCATAACAGAATCTATGGGATTTCGAAAGATCTCGAGAGTGTTACCCAAGCGGGTCATAAGCCTAACAACTCTCCTTTCACAATCAAGAACAGCACCATTACTGGATAACCAATCCATGCCCAAAATCAACCCATAGCTTTTGAAGCCCAAACAAAAGCATCACCTCTAAACTCAACGCTAAGTATGGAAATCTTCAAACCCAAACATATCATGGACAAATAAGTGGAGCCCTCCCAATTGGGTTTGAAACAACCACGGGATCATCTACCAAACTGGTGTCTAGGTGCAGTGACTCAACTAATGATGATGAGATAAACGAATGTGGTGCGCCAGAGTCGAATAAAGTTCGAACAGGATGATCGAGAGAACCAAATTTCAACTTAGACGGTCCTACCACCATCAGGTATACCCGTCGTGAGGGAATACATCTACCCTCCCGAAGATCCTGTACTTCGTCTTTACCTCTTTGGACAACCCTAATAAGGTGTCATATTTCTCCAAAACAAATAGCCTTCCCCTTCCCATTCTCCTTTCATGGCCTTCTAACCATGATAAGGTTTCGTCCTTTATTTACCTAATAGCTATTTGAACCTTCCTCTCTCGTCCATCTTAAAGGTACCCATAAGCCCTCCACCTCCTTGGACTAACTTCTTGGCCTGGAAAACGTCTTAGTCCCTTGAAGTGGTTCTTCCGACCTACATACGGAAGTCCTTATTTATCTTAAAAAGACATCTACACGCGGAGGGGAAATTCAAAAAGAGAAAGAGGAAGAGATTCAAAACGGAGAATCCGAAGGATAAAGATATGACTATTAGGGATTATGCTTTTCTTTCAAAAACTTTTCTCTCATAAGACATGTTTTTGAAAATACTTCTTCCAAAAACGTTTTTAGAAAAATAGTTTTCTAAAAATTTTATCTGTTCCGGTAACCTTAAGCTCTGATACCACGTGTAACACCCCACTCCCACTAAGGTCACTCACAAAGGGAATGCCTTAGCTTCGGTGGAGTATTTAAGTGAATATAGAACTGAAAAATTACAACAAGACAGATATAAGTAGTACTTGAAATTTAAAACATCATTTCAATGCAGCAGAAGGTAAACATGTTTGGTTACATCTCAAAAACCAACAAGAGTCAAGTACAAAATATCCATCTCGTTAAAACATAAGTACATAATCCCACTACATACTAATAGCCATAATAGAAAAGATAACCGAGCTTTTCTTCAAGAGTCCAAGCTCCAAAAGATAGATAAAGCAATCTGATCAAAGCCCACTAGTGCTAGGCCCACTCTGAGAACCTGAGGGTTGGGGAAAAAGATAAAAACAACGGGGTCAGACATAAGTCTGAGTGAGCCCTATAACCTTAACAATACAATCATTAAAGTAATTAGGGTATGATGTAAACCTGGTATGGTACGACTGGGGATAAATGACTACACTAAGTAGCCAACTAGACTTAGGATAAACTAAGATAACGGTAAAGACGCGCCTATCCACCCAAGGATAAATACTATTCTGCACCACACCAGATCTACTCACCCAAGGATAATTCCTACACTGCACCACACCAGTTCCACCTACCCAAGTGTAATTCCTACTTAAAGGTTGATCCCCACTAAGTGTACTTAGTAATTTTTAATAGTAGTTTCGTATACCCCTAGCTGACTACATAGGTGCCGTCTGCCCCTATCTCCACTAGGTGTACCTGCTACTCCCCAAGCGATCGGCTCTAGTGACAACCCGCCCCGCACCAACCGTCACATTCATAGAATATGCCCAGCTAATACGGGACGGATCGTTAAAAAGAAAAGAAAGTGGAGAAGGAAAGGAAACAATGAACTATCATAGAACCTGTAACACATCTCACAACGCATGGAATAAAATATAATATCAACATACTTTAGCATAAACAGATGAGACAGTGCATAAGCTGAAGAACTAAATAACATAGTAGCGGAAAATTCAAATACAGCTTATGTTCCAAACTACCATTATTACAACTTTTCAAAACTTTCTCTAAAGAAAAGTAAGATAGGTATGCTACTAATGCCCAAAGTAGATACCAACAGCGACACAGGGAGAATAATAAGAGATAATACGTAGGAGCCTCCTGCTCATCTCCGGCAGCTACCCGTGCACTACCAGTCAACCTGTCTCTAGTCTGCTCGTGTGAGCACCCAGAGTAATAAGAAGAGACATAAAACTCTGGGTCAGACAAAAGTCTGGTATGAGCGATAAGCAACAAAGCATACATCTCTAAGATGAACAATAACAGGTATAATACTCTAAGAAATCATACCTGAACCTGGACCTGCAACCAAAGAGTTAGCACTACATACTGTACAATACTCTAAGGTGCCACTAACAAATGGTGTAAGAAATACGGGGGTGGGGATGTGTATGTCATAGTGATAGCAAACAAAACAAACATAGCAACCATCCTCACATCTCTCACTCAGTGCATAAAGCATACGATATCCACTACTCGATCACCCAATCCTTGGCTACGATCACTTTGCTCCATTGAGCCACCATGACACCATTGCACTGATCCATAGCCACTAATCTATCCATAAGTGGTAACCTAAATTTATGGATATCGATAACCCCTTCGCACACGTCCCGCAGCAAAGTCCAATCACGAAGTTAACCCATTCTCATCTAGATTCTGGGTTCAACTTCGTATTCGAACTACCTTTGCATCTCGGGTTGTGGTCTTCTTTCCTGTTCGGGTTGGTCGGTCAAGCACCTTTCATCCTGGTCGGCTTCGTCATCTCTGGTCGGTTTTAACCATCTCTGGTCGGTTTTTCCTTCAGCCCTGATCGGTCGTTCTGGAGCTCGGGTCGGTCAAAATCTCCCCTGGTCGGTCTAAAACTCGGTCGTTCAAAACTCCCCTGGTCGGTCCAAAACTCGGTCGGTTTGAAACCTCCTTCATTCCTGGTCGGTCGCATTTCGTTCCTCCCCTGGTCGGTCTGAAGTTCCTACGTGGTCGGTTGGTCAGAAACCTAGTCGTCTTCATCTCTTGTCGGTCAGAACCTGGTCGGTCAAGAACCTGGTCGGTCAGAACCTGGTCGGTCAGAAACCTTCCCCTAAAACCTGCACCATTCCAGCAAGCCATTTTCGCCTCTCGACGGCGTTTTCGACCAATCTAACACTTCTAATCAATCACAAAGCATACCATACAATCATAGGAACATAGGGAATCAACCACAAACACCAAAACAACAATATGACATATCAAAATGGATCAAACATGGCCAAAACCCCATATTTTCCCTTAAGCATGTTTAAGAAAAACTAATGATATGATTAGCAAAACTTAACCAAATGGAACCAAATTTCTAACAGAGGTCTAAAATGATGTTTAAGAATTTATAAACATTTTTCCAGATTTTTAGCATGCATAATTTCGCTAATTATCACTAATCACCCCTTAATCCCCTAAAGCATGGTCTAACCATACAATTAGCAAAACATGTCCAAATTAACCCAAATTTTTATCAAAGCCATAAATTATTATTTTAGAATTTTAGGAATTTTTCTAGATTTTTCTGAGCCATAATTTCGCTAATTACCATAATTAGCCGTAATTAGTGTAAAAACTATGCAAATCACTCACCTTAGCCACAAATAAACTATAGATCTGAAAGTATCTCTGATTTGGATCCAATATCTATGTATTCCAGCAGATCTAAGCTTGATTGGATGAAGAACTCCCTTGATTTGATGTAGTTTTGCTTAATCTTTGATTAGAAAGTGATTAGAGGCGATTTGGGGTGTTTTTAGATGTTGGAGGCCATGGCTAGGGTTGAAGAAAATAAGTGGCAGCTGGAAAAATGAGTCTAAAACCGAAATCCTAACCCTAGCAGCCCTTAAATACCCCAAATCCCGAAATCCCCCAATGGGCCTAGCTGTTAATCACCTGGTTAAGCCCAATTAAGCTGTTTTTCACCTTCCGAACCTTGTTTCAGCCATATCTCCCAAACGGTAAGTCCGTTTGGCTAATGTGACCACTCTACGGAATTGTAAACCATCATTCAAATCCAATGGAAGTGGTTTCAAGTCAAAATTCTTTTTCAGTCAAAAGTTATGGATGAAACAAGATCAACTAGGGGCAAAACGGTCATTTAAAAATCGGCAAAAATCATGAACATGGGAAATGACCTCAATAGTCGTTCCCCAAAGTTACACGACCATACGGCTTCGCATGAAAATGAAATAAATATTCTACGATCCTAGATGCGTAGAATGCGGGTTGTTACACTCTCCCCCCTTAAGAAATTTCGCCCCCGAAATTCCTTAACTAAGAAACAAACAATGGGTCCCGCATGCCTATCAACCAATTTCAAACAATCAAACATACATGATAGCACAACAAGCATATCCTAGCATGCGATTTACTAACAAGGGAAGAACCATCGCCGCTAAAATCTTACCAAGCAAAGAGCTTTGGATACGACTTTCTTATGTTATCCTCTACTTCCCAAGTACAGTCGTTCCCTCGCCATCGATTCCCATCTCTACCCTAGCGGTGATTTCCAATAAGTTAGGATCGTCCCTCTGACTGGAACCGATCCACTCAATCCAGATCGATCTAATCGTCAAGCTTACTAGCGTTTCTGAATCCAATTCACACTTAGGTCTGAAGTTATATCCCATGATATACTCTAGTTGCTTTCATTCCAAAACATAGCATCTAAACTGGCATGTCTCCTACCCAATGCATCAGCTACCGCACCTAGTCCGGTACTACGGCATCCATCCATACTGTCATCTTCTTAGGTAATCCAACCCTATACGTTAAATTACCAACTACATTCCAAATATCCTTTCGAGTCTAACCCGAATCTTGCCTACATCCACTCTGCACGTCCAACGTATATTCACCTCCTAGAGGCAAACTAGATCCATCCAATGACCCTAGGCACTACACCTATATCCGTACTGTACGTCTAACGTACATTCACCTTCTAAAGGTGAACTAGATCCATCAAATGAATCTAGATACCCTACCCATATTCGTACGGCACGTCCAACGTACATTCACCTCCCAAAGGTGAAGTAGACTCATCCAATGAATCTAGGTACTCTACCTATATCTGTACTGCACGTCCAACGTACATCCACCTTCCAAAGGTGAATTAGACTCATTCAATGAATCTAGGTACCCTACCTATGAGTCCAAGTCCAACTTGAAGCTCCTATATCCGCTGAATCTCCAAGACCAACGGACGCTCCACAATTCCCAAACATACTTCAAGTCCAACGTAAAGTATCTTACTCCTGTCATATCACCATGATCAACAAACTTATCCTATTTTCCATTCAACAGGATCCTACAGGTGACAGTCTACCTAAGAAAAGAAAGATAGGAACAAACATAGCAATCATAGCATCCATCAAACAAATCCTATCCATCACCTGCTAAAGCCATAAATACGTCTATACCTGTATGTCTGGTCTAACCAACATCAATAACTAATGGAAGCCCCGCCTCCAAACAACCCACCGTACGTCCAACATACATTTATCCTCCAAGGATAACTAAAACTAATGGAAGCCCCGCCTCCAAACGGACTACCGTACGTCCAACGTACGTTTATCCTCCAAGGATAACTAGATCACGTCCAACGGATCCAAGGTAATGGGCGTCCCCATATACCCCTGCTTTTAGTCCTCCTAAAATACTTGAGTCCAACCCAAGTCTACCCATTATCTTGCTGCCCTCTCGAGTCCAACTCGAGCCGAATCCAATTCCTTGCAGCCTTCTCGAGTCTAACTCGAGCCAATCTATAACTCAGACCCAGTCTTGAGTATCCATCATCGACAAAATCTAGTCTAACGTGAGTCGTCTCCCTATTTGTTGCATCTCTAAGATCAATCAAACACCTATTTTCTTTTACGAGTTCAAGTCCAACTTGAATCGTCCTAACCTTCGTTGCATCTTCCATGATCAACGAGCACATCCTATTCTTCCAAAAAGAACATCAACATGGGGTCCTAAACAATCCATCACTTTGCATCTTTCTCGAGTCCCACTCGAGTCATCTCACAACCCTATCGAATCCAACTCGAGAAATCTATACCATCGAACATTCCTATCATATTACGAGCTGCACATCACTCCTCGAGTGCACCAAGATATCATCCAATGAAAATCACAACATCCACTTATCTCTCACGCAAACCATCCTAGTCGACCTCGACATTCCCCAAGCACAAGCCCCAAAGGCCTAAACCAATATCAGACAAGCACCCAAGGAACATCTCCTCCGAATTCAGACAATATACGTGAGATGATATGAGCAAAACATCCAAACATTCAAGCATCCATAACCGACTTTGGCTATCCTCGCCAATCTTGCTTGAAATTATCGTCGGTCGCATGACCAAATCCTGACCAAACTACTGTACATCCAATGTACATTTGCTTCTCTAACTCCCGTTATCATCTTCATCATAAGGTAGGCGATCCAATACCTCCCTTCGTCCATCATCCACTCTAACGGTCGTCAAAGACTCTTCACAATCTACTACTACTCTATACTTTTGGAGTCAATCGACTCCCAAAAATCAAGCCGAACCTAGTAAAGCTCGAAATAAAGCAATCACAACAAACATACATCCATGACTCGATAAGACCAAATTACGACAAATCCTACAAAGGCTAGTCAAACCACCCATCGGGTTTGTCACCACTAAGGTCTATCGACTATCGGGTTCCAATTCCAACGTATTCACCAGGTTACTAGACATAAAGAATGGGAAATCCCAACATCAAACAAAACTGGAATAGGAATATCATAAATAGAAAGCATACCTCGAATAACGACACCTTTTTCCTTCTGCACCGCAGTTGGGGCATTCGACGAAGAAGGAACGGCGTTGATAGCATATGCTTTCACGATCTGCTTCTCCCTAGGAGTTTATGGACATTCATTCTTGTGATGTCCCGCTTGCCCACAATTGAAGCACTTCCTTTCCCCAGGCTTTTCCCAACAATCTCTAGCATAGTGGCCCTTCTTGCCACAGCTAAAACACTCAGAATCTTCCCTGCTTTTCTTCTTTGGACCATCCTTAGCTTGGGCCTGATTCTGCTTCCTTTTGTTCTGGGGATTCTCCTTACCTCCACCGCTTGCTTACGGCTTTGGTTCCTCCGCTGATGCAATAGCAACCTCAATCTTTGGCTTAGGGTAAAGACTCTCTGACCTTAATGCTTTCCCCACAATCGAGTCAAACGTCTCATCGATGTGGTTTATAAGCCTTTCCCCCAAGTATCCATCCAAGCCAGTTATGAACTTCTCATTCTTCTTCTCGGCAGTATCAATCAAAGATAATCCATATTTCGACAAAGTGTCGAACTCAGCAACGTACTCCGAGATAGCTCTACCATTCTGCTTCAGCTCCAGAAACTTCCTAAACAACTCTGATTTCTGAGCAGCTGGGATAAACTTATCGCTAAAGCGAGCCTTGAACTGATCCCAAGTAATCTGATCCTCGGGAGTAGCTGCTTTGATGGCATCCCACCAATTCATTGCCCGTCCTTGCAGCTGACGGGATGCTAGCCTTCTCTTCATCGCATCCTCGATACCCCAGTCCTCAAAGATGCGCTCGCAGCTATCCAACCAATTCTGAACTTCCGTAGCTGATTCCGTTCCGTAGAACGGCTTTCCACCAAGGTTAGTATAATCCTTGCTTAGCTTGGCGAAATCGGCCCTAGGCGCCTGCACTGCTGCACCACCACCATTAGCAGCATTAGGGACTGCTCCCTGAACATCCCTAATCATATCTCGCATGAAGTTAGTGAACATCGTCCTCAAGTCTGGGTCATTCCCATTGTTACCCCATGGGCCATTGTTCTTTCGGTTCATCGTTCAATCTGTAAAGAGAACGAATCAGCCATCTCCATAGTGGTACTAGTGCAGTGCGACTTCATCCTTACTAATACTACTAGTATATATATAACTAGCTTTTGAAAACCAAAATATAACAAATACGCACTCTCATATACGTATACTATCTCTCCCTGGTGTCTTTCCCTAGGTTAACTTCGCAGCCTAGAGCTCTGATACCAAGTGTGACAACCCGCCCCGCACCAACCGTCACATTCATAGAATATGCCCAGCTAATACGGGACGGATTGTTAAAAAGAAAAGAAAGTGGAGAAGGAAAGGAAACAATGAACTATCATAGAACCTGTAACACATCTCACAACGCATGGAATAAAATATAATATCAACATACTTTAGCATAAACAGATGAGACAGTGCATAAGCTGAAGAACTAAATAACATAGTAGCGGAAAATTCAAATACAGCTTATGTTCCAAACTACCATTATTACAACTTTTCAAAACTGTCTCTAAAGCAAAGTAAGATAGGTATGCTACTAATGCCCAAAGTAGATACCAACAGCGACACAGGGAGAATAATAAGAGATAATACGTAGGAGCCTCCTGCTCGTCTCCGGCAGCTACCCGTGCACTACCAGTCAACCTGTCTCTAGTCTGCTCGTGTGAGCACCCAGAGTAATAAGAAGAGACATAAAACTTTGGGTCAGACAAAAGTCTGGTATGAGCGATAAGCAACAAAGCATACATCTCTAAGATGAACAATAACAGGTATAATACTCTAAGAAATCATACCTGAACCTGGACCTGCAACCAAAGAGTTAGCACTACATACTGTACAATACTCTAAGGTTCCACCAACAAATGGTGTAAGAAATACGGGGGTGGGGATGTGTATGTCATAGTGATAGCAAACAAAACAAACATAGCAACCATCCTCACATCTCTCACTCAGTGCATAAAGCATACGATATCCACTACTCGATCACCCAATCCTTGGCTACGATCACTTTGCTCCATGGAGCCACCATGACACCATTGCACTGATCCATAGCCACTAATCTATCCATAAGTGGTAACCTAAAGTTATGGATATCGATAACCCCTTCGCACACGTCCCGCAGCAAAGTCCAATCACGAAGTTAACCCATTCTCATCTAGATTCTGGGTTCAACTTCGTATTCGAACTACCTTTGCATCTCGGGTTGTGGTCTTCTTTCCTGTTCGGGTTGGTCGGTCAAGCACCTTTCATCCTGGTCGGCTTCGTCATCTCTGGTCGGTTTTAACCATCTCTGGTCGGTTTTTCCTTCAGCCCTGATCGGTCGTTCTGGAGCTCGGGTCGGTCAAAATCTCCCCTGGTCGGTCTAAAACTCGGTCGTTCAAAACTCCCCTGGCCGGTCCAAAACTCGGTCGGTCTGAAACCTCCTTCATTCCTGGTCGGTCGCTTTTCGTTCCTCCCCTGGTCGGTCTGAAGTTCCTACGTGGTCGGTTGGTCAGAAACCTAGTCGTCTTCATCTCTGGTCTGTCAGAACCTAGTCGGTCAAGAACCTGGTCGGTCAGAACCTGGTCGGTCAGAAACCTTCCCCTAAAACCTGCACCATTCCAGCAAGCCATTTTCGCCTCTCGACGGCGTTTTCGACCAATCTAACACTTCTAATCAATCACAAAGCATACCATACAATCATAGGAACATAGGGAATCAACCACAAACACCAAAACAACAATATGACATATCAAAATGGATCAAACATGGCCAAAACCCCATATTTTCCCTTAAGCATGTTTAAGAAAAACTAATGATATGATTAGCAAAACTTAACCAAATGGAACCAAATTTCTAACAGAGGTCTAAAATGATGTTTAAGAATTTATAAACATTTTTCCAGATTTTTAGCATGCATAATTTCGCTAATTATAACTAATCACCCCTTAATCCCCTAAAGCATGGTCTAACCATACAATTAGCAAAACATGTCCAAATTAACCCAAATTTTTATCAGAGCCACAAATTATTATTTTAGAATTTTAGGAATTTTTCTAGATTTTTCTGAGCCATAATTTCGCTAATCTTCGCTAATTACCATAATTAGCCGTAATTAGTGTAAAAACTATGCAAATCACCCACCTTAGCCACAAATAAACTATAGATCTGAAAGTATCTCTGATTTGGATCCAATATCTATGTATTCCAGCAGATCTAAGCTTGATTGGATGAAGAACTCCCTTGATTTGATGTAGTTTTGCTTAATCTTTGATTAGAAAGTGATTAGAGGCGATTTGGGGTGTTTTTAGATGTTGGAGGCCATGGCTAGGGATGAAGAAAATAAGTGGCGGCTGGAAAAATGAGTCTAAAACCGAAATCCTAACCCTAGCAGCCCTTAAATACCCCAAATCCCGAAATCCCCCAATGGGCCTAGCTGTTAATCACCTGGTTAAGCCCAATTAAGCTGATTTTCACCTTACGAACCTTGTTTCAGCCATATCTCCCAAACGGTAAGTCCGTTTGGCTAATGTGACCACTCTACGGAATTGTAAACCATCATTCGAATCCAATGGAAGTGGTTTCAGGTCAAAATTCTTTTTCAGTCAAAAGTTATGGACGAAACAAGATCAACTAGGGGCAAAACGGTCATTTAAAAATCGGCAAAAATCATGAACATGGGAAATGACCCCAATAGTCGTTCCCCAAAGTTACACGACCATACGGCTTCGCATGAAAATGAAATAAATATTCTACGATCCTAGATGCGTAGAATGCGGGTTGTTACAGCTCCCTACGTAGATGCCCGTGCTGGCCCCACAGTGGGGTGTATCACTCCCCAAAGTGGCAACCCGAAAATGGTGCACAGCTTATATCTACACGATGCAACAACGTCTTACCTACCAGCCCGGGTCCACACTCGCATATGAAACCCGTTGGACTCGCGTTGCCACCGCTACCCCGTTTTGGCCTCTTATAGTCAAGCCCAGTACGCGTGTCCCGTCCTCGACATGGGTCGAGCCCAATAAGATACATATGGGTTACTGGTTGAAATGGGCCCCCACAAGCTACTACTTAAGCTTGTCATTTTATCTAGTGCATCCCACTTAACCCCTTTTTATAATCATGCCCACTTACATGTTAAGGTTTGGTTAAGTCATTTAATCATATTTCAATTGCCACTCAAGGCCCCCACAAGCTACTACTTAAGCTTGTCATTTAATCATATTTCAATTGCCACTCAAGGCTCCCACAAGCTACTACCTAAGCTTGTCATTTAATCATATTTCAATTGCCACTCAAGGCCCCCACAAGCTACTACTTAAGCTTGTCATTTAATCATATTTCAATTGCCACTTAAGGCCCCCACAAGCTACTACTTAAGCTTGTCATTTAATCATATTTCAATTGCCACTTAAGGCCCCCACAAGCTACTACTTAAGCTTGTCATTTAATCTAGTGCATCCCACTTAACCCCTTTTCATAATCATGCCCACTTACATGTTAAGGTTTGGTTAAGTCATCTAATCATATTTCAATTGCCACTCAAGTCACCCACTAGATTCCTACATGCCACCCAAGGCACCCACTTATCCCTTTAATCATGTTTAGTTACATGTTCCCCTTTGGTTAAGTATTCTTGTCATATTCTCTATTGCCACCCAAGGCAACCCACTAGATTTTTCCACATGCCACCCAAGGCACTTACTTAACCCCTCATGCCCACTACATGCTTATCTGGTTAAGTGTTTCTTAATTGATTAAGAATGTGACCGTTGTAAAGACCTCTCACATTAGACTATCTTTTATGGCAGCTGGATTTGCCGGTTGGGTCCGGGCAGCCTTACGCCATAACCGAGTCTAACCTCGTGTCTATACACTTGTCACGTATTTGGTTTGTGCCTAAGACCTCTCACATTAGGCCAATCATTTGTAGCCACTGGATTTGCCGGTCGGTTCCGGGCAGTCTTACGCTACAAAAGGGTCCAACCTCGTGTCTTAGTCGATTAATTACACCTAATTAATCACCCCCGAATTAATTTTCCCTAATTAATTCCAATTTTAACGATGTACATAATTGACTCAATTATGTCCATCACTTTATGGTATGCATAATCATACCAACTTCACACCATTTCATTAACATGTTTATTAACCCCATCGTTCCCTACGTAATTCGCTAACATGACATAAAAGGGAAGATTCATCATAAATGTAATGGGTTCAACTTGCATAACATTAGCATCAACATGGGTTTAAAGGTGTCAACATGCATATAGCATCAAACCCAACTAGCATAGATAATCAACCCAAACTTGCATGAATCACATATGTCATAAGGAGGGTAACTTGCATAAGTTTCTTATGTCATACAAAGGGGTAAACTTGCATATGTATGTATGACATGTAAAGGGGTTAACTTGCATATGTATGCATATCATACTAAGGTGTAAACTTGCATATGTCTCTTGCATATAATCAAACATCATACTTGCATAACATGTCATATGTGAACTTGCATATTATCATACACCAAACTTGCATACATATCATACATGAACTTGCATATCATCATACACCCAACTTGCATAATCATGGTGTCATAGTGGATCAATGTTTATCATAGCAACTAGCATCATGAACACTTGCATAACTTGCATAACATCATGATCATATAGCATATAGCTTGCATAACTTGCATAACATCATGAACATGTAACTTGTGACTTGCATAACATCATGAACATGTAACATATGGCTTGCATAACTTGCATATCATCTCAAACATGTAGCATATTACTTGCATAACTTGCATAATATCACAAACATATAGCATATAACTTGCATGACATGCATAACATCATTAACACATAGCACATAACTTGCATAACATGCATAACATCATTAACACATAGCATACAACTTGCATAACTTGCATTGATCCACATTCATAGCCATAACCTCATTATATCCTATCATAATCATTTCAATAATTGGTCATTAAGGCTATAGAAAACTCACAACTTGTTGATTAGCCTTCTTATGAATATATTAAAAGATTGAGACGAAGCCACTAAGCTATCAACTCAAAAACTCCAAATAAGAATGCTCCAAATGAAAACCCTTGAGCCAAATCAATAATAAAGATCCTAGCTTTGATGAAGAAAAGCCTTGAATCAAACTTAGAAACACTTAAGCAAGCTTAGGAACTCTTATACTTCTTTAGAAACTCTCTCATATGATTAGAGATGGAGATTATGACAAGAGGATGACGGTGGAGGCCATGAGAGAACATTTTGGCATAGTTTAGCTATAGGATTGAATAATGAGCATTTAGGTTTAGGTTAGGGGTCTTTTTATAGAAGACTAGGATAGTTTTAGCCATAGGATTAACCTTAGTTTAGATCCTAGCCATCAAAGCATGTCTTGGGGAAGAAGTCAAGTGTAGGAACCATCTAGGGCCTTTAGATTAAAGCTGAACCATGAGAACCATTCAAATGCAAAATCTGCATTTGAACGAATTGGCCCACGGGTTGACAGCCAAACACCCTAGATTAACCCCTAGTCGACCCAGCGGGCTGGGGTCGACCTCAAAAATCGGCCGGTTCGGTTATTCCCCTCTCCCAATTCGCTGTTTTGAACATTTTTGCATATTTATTTATTAAATTTTCAATTATATATATATTAATATATATATATATATATATTTCTCTGCGCAACCCATTTAACTTAATTAAGTATATTTTAATTTGTGAATTTTTATGTTCAAATTACGGGGTGTTACACTTAATGACCAATTGTTGAAATGATTATGATAGGATATAATGAGGTTATGGCTATGAATGTGGATCAATGCATGTTATGCAAGTTATATGCTATGTGTTAATGATGTTATGCAAGTTATATGCTATGTGTTAATGATGTTATGCATGTTATGCAAGTTATATGCTATGTGTTAGTGATGTTATGCAAGTTATGCAAGTCATATGCTACGTGTTCATGATGTTCTGCAAGTTATATGCTACATGATCATGATGTTATGCAAGTTATGCAAGTGTTAGGCTATGTGTTCATGATGCTAGTTATGCAAATTGCTATGATAAACATTGATCCATTATGACACCATGATTATGCAAGTTTGGTGTATGATTATATGCAAGTTCATATGTATGCAAGTTTGGTGTATGATTATATGCAAGTTCACATATGACATGTTATGCAAGCATGGTGTTTGATTATATGCAAGTAACATGTGCAAGTTTACACCTTAGTATGATATGCATACATATGCAAGTTAACCCCTTTGTATGTCATACATACCTATGCAAGTTTACCCCTTTGTATGACATGAATAACTTATGCAAGTTAACCTCCCTATGACATATGTGATTCATGCAAGTTTGGGTTGATTATTTATGCTAGTTGGGTTTGATGCTATATGCATGTTGACACCTTTAAACCCATGTTGATGCTAATGTTATGCAAGTTGAACCCATTACATTTATTATGAATCTTCCCTTTTATGTCATGTTAGCGAATTACGTGGGGAACGATGGGATTAATATACATGTTAATGAAATGGTGTGAAGTTGGTATGATTAAGCATACCATAAAGTAGATGGACATAATTGAGTCAATTATGTACATCGTTAAAATTGGAATTAATTAGGGGAAATTAATTCGGGGGTGATTAATTAGGTGTAATTAATCGACTAAGACACGAGGTTGGACCCTTTTGTAGCATAAGACTGCCCGGAACCGACCGGCAAATCCAGCGGCTACAAATGATTGGCCCAATGTGAGAGGTCTTAGGCACAAACTACATACGTGACAAGTGTAAAGACACGAGATTAGACTCGGTTATGGCGTAAGGCTGCCCGGACCCAACCGGCAAATCCAGCTGCCATAAAAGATAGTCTAATGTGAGAGGTCTTTACAACGGTTACGTTCTTAATCAATTAAGAAACACTTAACCAGATAAGCATGTAGTGGGCATGAGGGGTTAAGTGGGTGCCTTGGGTGGCATGTGGAAATCAAGTAAGTGCCTTGGGTGGCATGAGGAAATCTAGTGGGTTGCCTTAGGTGGCAATAGAAAATACGATTAGATGACTTAACCAAGTGGAAACATGTAATTAAACATGATTAAAGGGTTAAGTGGGATGCACTAGATAAATTGACAAGCTTAGGTGGTAGCTTGTGGGGGCCCATTTCAACTTGTAACCCATATGTATCTTATTGGGCTCGACCCATGTCGAGGACGGGACACGCGTACTGGGCTTGATTATAAGAGGCCAAAACGGGGTAGCGGTGGCAACGCGAGTCCAACGGGTTTCATATGCGTGTGTGGACCCGGGCTGGTAGGTAAGATGTTGTTGCATCGTGTAGATATAAGCCGTGCACCATTTATTGTATCGGGTTGCCACTTTGGGGAGTGATACACCCCATTGTGGGGCCAGCACGGGTATCTACGGTAGGGAGCTGATCGCTTGGGAGTAGTGGGTACACCTAGTGGAGATAGGGGCAGACGGCACCTATGTAGTCAGCTAGGGGTACACGAAACTACTGGGTAAATTTACTAAGTCCTTGGGAGGGATCAACCTTTAAGTAGGAATGACTGGTGTGGTGCAGTTAGTAATTATCCTTGGGTGGGTAGATGCGTCTTTACCGTTATCCTAGTACACCTTATGTCTAGTTGGCTACTTAGTGTAGTCATTTATCCCCAGTCATCCCATGCCAAGTTTATATCATACCCTAATTACTTTAATGATTGTGTTGTTAAGGTTATAGGGCTCACTCAGACTTATGTCTGACCCCGTTGTTTTTATCTTTTTCCCCCTCGGGTCCTCAGGTTGGGCCTAGCACTAGTGGGCTTTGATCAGATTTCTTTATCTATCTTCTGGAGCTTGGACCGTGATGTAAAGCCCAGCTTATCTTTTCTTTTATGGCTATTGTTTATGTAGTGGGATTATGTACTTATGTTTTTATCAGGATGGATATTTAGTACTTGACTCTTTATGGTGTTGTAACTAAACATGTTTACCTTCTGCTGCTATGAAATGATGTTTTAGAATTTCAAGTATTTATATCTGTCTTGTTGTAATTTTTCTGTTCTATACTCACTTAAAATGCTCCACCGAAGTTAAGGCATTCCCTTAGTGAGTGACCTTAGCGCGTGTGGGGTGTTACACGTGGTATCAGAGCAAAGGTTACCAGAACAGATAAAATTTTTAGAAAACTATTTTTTCAAAAAACATTTTTGGAAGAAGTATTTTCAAAAACATGTCTTTAAAGAGAAAAGTTTTTGAAAGAAAAGCATAATCCCCAATAGCCATATCTTTATCTTTCGAATTCTCCGTTTTGAATCTTTCCTTTTTCATTTCAGCATGGCTGAAGATCTTAACTTTCCGGAGGGTGTGACGATACCAGTATGGTATAGGAGATTGATGGAGGCTAGGGCCGCCACTGCGGGTCCAGCAAATGTTCCTGCACCAACTGTAGCACCCGATCTTCCTCCTCCCCCTCCTCCTCCTCGTACAGATACTTTTGCTAAGACTTGCAAGGAATTTAAAGCTATGGGAGGGAAACCTTTTCAAGGATCAGAAACTTTTGTGGAGGCTAGAGATTGGCTTAAGGAGGTGGAAGAATTGATAGATATCTTTGAGATGGAAGAAGGAAAGAAAGTCAAGTTAGCTGCTTGGTTGATGAAAGGAGAGGCCTCGTTCTGGTGGGAGGTCACTAATGGAGAGCGCCCCGTTGACTCTTGGGCGGATTTCAGGCAGAGATTTGTGGCAAAGTTTCTCTCAAGGGCGGAGGAAAACTTATATATGGAAAGATTCTTGACTCTAAAGCAAGGAAATCTCTCGGTGAAGGAATATGTCAATAAGTTTAATCAATTGGCAAGGTTTGGCATAGACATGGTGAATACACCGGAGAAGAAGGCTTTTAGGTTCGTTAAAGGCTTGAATGAACCGATGCATGGATTGGCTATGACTCATATCCCTATTGGGGCCACCTTTGAGAAGCTAGTTGACATGGCACTCATGCATGAGGAAGAGAAGGGTCCCAATGCTAATAAGGCACCCGAGAAGAAGGGAGATCAAAAGAGACCTCAACAGCAACAAAACAAAGGTGGGAAAGGCAACGGTGGCAAGGGGAAGAAGAAGTGCTTCTCTTGCGAGATACCAGGCCACCTAAGCAAAGATTGTCGGAAGAAGAAGAAGACTGGCTGCTATCACTGTGGCAAAGCAGGGCATCTAGTGAAGGATTGCCCCAAGAAGGGGCAAAGGACGAGATCTACCTCAGGAGGACAGGTGCAAGCTCTTATGGCACCGGGTCAGGCAAGGGGGCAAGTTCAGGCTCTCGCGGTTCCACCAACTCAGGAAAGAGGTAGAACTATTTCCGTTGAAAGTCTGGTTTTTCTGTTTGATCATCCTGTCCGTACATTGTTTGATTCTGGCGCATCGCATTCGTTTATCTCACCATCATTAGTTGAGTCACTGCACTTAGACACCAGTCTAGTAGATGATCCCTTGGTTGTCTCAAACCCAATTGGGGGCTCCACTTATTTGTCCATGATATGTTTGGGTTTGAAGATTTCTATACTTAGCATTGAGTTTAGATGTGATGCTTTTGTTTTGGGCTTCACGGGCTATGGGTTGATTTTGGGCATGGACTGGTTATCCAGTAATGGTGCCGTTCTTGATTGCGAAAGGAGAGTTGTTAGGCTTATGACCCGCTTGGGGAACACTCTCGAGATCTCTTGTAATCCCATGGATTCTGTTATGCTAAGTTATCTTGAATCGCTTGATGCTTCGGTCGAGAGTTTGCGATCTGTTAGAGTGGTCCGGGAATACTCGGATGTGTTTGAGGAGGTGAAGGGCTTACCTCCGAAGCGGGAGATTGACTTCCGAATATATCTGGTGGATAATGCTAAACCTGTATCTTTACCAGTGCGCCACATGGCTCCTCGTGAGAGGAGGGAACTCCATAAGCAAGTAGGGGAGTCGCTTGAGAAGGGGTTCATAAGAAGAAGTATATCGGAGTGGGGTGCTCCAGTAGTTTTTGCTATGAAGGCGGATGGGTCCCTCAGACTTTGTGTAGACTATAGAGAACTCAACAAGCTCACAAAGAAGAATAGACACCCATTGCCGAGGATTGATGATCTTTTCGATCAGTTGGTTGGCGCTTCAGTATTTTCTCAGTTGGACTTAGCCACGGGGTTTCATCAGTTGAGGGTGGCTGAGGATAGCATAGACAAGACTGCCTTTAGGACTCCGGATGGTTTCTATGAGTGGCTGGTGATGCCATTTGGTTTGACGAATGCCCCTGCATATTTTGTTGATTTGATGAGTAGGGTGTTCAGGGAGTTCCTTAATAAGTTCGTGGTGGTCTTTGTGGATGACATCTTAGTATTTTCTAAGAGTGAAGAAGAGCATGCCCTACATCTTAGGGAAGTGTTGGAGACTCTTCGAGCGCATAGCCTTAAGGCTAAGTTTTCTAAATGTCACTTCTGGAGGAAGGAAGTGCGGTTCTTGGGGCACGTGGTCTCCAAGGAAGGGATAGCTGTGGATCCCGCGAAGGTAGTATCTATTCAAGATTGGAAGGTTCCAAAGAATGCTACCGAGGTGAGGAGTTTCTTGGGGTTGGCTGGCTACTATAGGAAGTTTGTCAAGGACTTCGCGAAGATATCAGCCCCATTAACTCGCTTGACGAAGAAGAATCTAGTCTTCGCATGGGACGTAGATTGTGATGATGCGTTCTGACGGTTAAAGAGAGCTTTAACCACAGCTCCAGTCTTAGTGTTGCCAGATGGGAGTAAGCCATTTGTTGTCTATATCGATGCTTGTGGGACAGGACTGGGTGCGGTCTTAATGCAGGAGGGAAGGGTGATAGCCTACGGTGGAAGGCAGTTGAGAAAGCATGAGAAGAATTACCCTACCCATGATCTAGAGTTGGCCGCTATTGTTTTTGCGCTTAAGATTTGGCGCCATCATCTTCTTGGCGAGAGATTCGAATTGTTCACTGACCACAAATCATTGAAGTACTTGTTTTCTCAGAAGGATTTGAACTTGAGACAGCAAAGGTGGATGGAGTTCTTAGCATCCTATGATTTCGAGATAGCGTATACCCCTGGCAAGGGTAACGTGGTGGCGGATGCCTTGAGTTGAAAAAGGTTGTCCTTGAGTCCATTGTTCGTGGAACGACGAAGCTTGGAATTTATCTCGATGTTTGATTTCAGACCTTCCGTTGATTATGTACCCGGTTTGCTAGCATCCTTGGAGGTCAGACCTACTCTTTTGGGGCGGATTGGCGAGGCACAGCGGGACGACCCATAGTTGGTTGAGTTAGTAGAGAAGCTCATAAGGGGGGAGTCGTCCAGCCATTTGAGTAGGTATACCCTAGACGATAGGGGTTGCTTGCGTAGAGACGGTAAACTTTGTGTACCGCAAGATGAAGGTTTGAGGAAGGCTATTCTTGATGATGCACACCGTTCTAGGATGACCATTCATCCCGGTGGGGACAAGATGTACCAAGACATGAGGCGAGTTTTCTTTTGGGCCGGAATGAAGAAAGATGTGGCCGAGTATGTCGCTAGATGCTTGGTGTGCCAACAGGTGAAAGCGGAGCAAAAGAAACCAGGTGGGTTGCTTCACCCATTGGAAGTTCCGAAATGGAAGTGGGATAGCATCTCGATTGATTTTATTGACGGGTTACCCAGATCGAGAAAGGGTAATACGGGAATTTGGGTTGTGGTAGACAGACTTATTAAGAGTGCCCATTTCATACCTGTGAAGAGCAAGAGGACTGCTCCATGGCTAGCTTCAGTTTATCTTCGAGAGATAGTTCGATTGCATGGGGTACCCTCTAGCATAGTGAGTGATCGAGATCCTATCTTCACTAGCGAGTTTTGGAAAAGTTTGCAAGAGGCAATTGGTACTCAATTGTGTCTGAGCACCGCATATCATCCTCAGACGGACGGCCAGACCGAGAGGGTGAATCGTGTTCTGGAAGACCTTTTGAGGCTTTGTATCTTAGATTTTGGAGGTACATGGGAAGAGCATCTTCCATTGGTGGAGTTCGCATATAATAACAGCTTTCAGTCCAGTATTGGTATAACTCCTTTCGAAGCTCTTTACGGAAGGCCTTGTCGATCACCTACATGTTGGTGGGAATCTACGGATAAGATCTTGCTTGGGCCCGATATGGTTAGAGAGACTTCGGAAAAGATTGATTTGATTCGAAGAAGGATGAAAGCAGCGCAGGATAGGCAAAAATCTTATGCGGACAAGAGGAGGACGGATCTGGAGTTTGAGGTTGGGGACATGGTCTTTGTCAAAGTATCTCCATTACGGAATGTAGTTCGCTTTGGGTCCGTTGGGAAGTTAGCTCCAAGATTTGTTGGGCCGTTTCCTATTAAGGAAAGGATTGGACGGATGGCATATAGAGTGGATTTACCCGAGAGACTTAGTGGGGTACATGACGTATTCCATGTGTCACAATTGAGGAAGTGCCTACATGAGACCGCAGAGGTGGTAGAGCCGAGCTTGCTAAAAGAAGTGGAGCTAGAGCGTGATGCAACTATTCGACGAGCTCTTACCCGCATCCTTGGGTCAGAGATTAGGAAGTTGAGAAACAGAGAGGTGCGGCTAGTCAAAGTGCAATGGGGAGAAGATGAGAGCGATGCTACTTGGGAGACAGAAGCGAAGATGCGTTCATTATACCCATTCCTTTTTGAGGGTATGTCTTTTAACTTCTCCTTTATCGTTTGTCTAGTACTTATCTTATCTTTAGTATGTCCTCTCGTTAGTACCTTTGACCTTTAGATAGGGTAAAACCTATGGTTGAAACATGTGTTTGAGACATGTTATGTTTGATGGATGCGTGTGGATGCAAGTGTTTGCTAGTGGTTGCTCGTGGATGCATATACACACACTCTAGGCACTAGATCGGCTCAATTACTTCATATTGCATATTGCATAAAACTGTGTGTAGGTAGCTATATTAATGGATGTATAATGGTTGTGCTATCATATGGATGATGCATTTTGGTGAATGATTGTGCACTCGTGTAGAAATAGTATGTGTCGATAAGGTTCTTTCGCATACATATTGGATGCATGGCACTATCATGGTTTGCATTAAGGAGGTCAACTGAATCAGTAGACCGCCTGATTTTGCATTAGACAGGGAACATATACACACACTATTTGCATATGTTCTTACAGCATTAGAAACTCTAAGGACCATGGATGCCAGTGTTTGATGGTTTAGTAGATGGTTGTTTGGTTGGTAGGTTACGTTCTTCTTGACTTAGGGATTTCGGGGACGAAATCCTTTAAGTAGGGGAGAATGTAACACCCCGTATGTTGAATAACTAGCTATAATATAAAACAGGGCAGAATTAAATTTTAAAATCTGAATCGGGGGAAACGGGCTATGCCATTGCGTTCGTCTCGGAAAAATACGCGAAATAGAGTCCGAATTTTCGAAAATCGGAGTCCGTATGACCCAGATAAGGCACAAAGAAGTTTTCAGAAATTTAAATTCATATTTAAAAACAAAATTTTCAATTTTCAGAAGTGGCGGTAAAAATCCCGCCAGACCCAGGGGGTCGACCTGGGGGTCGACTGGGGAGACGACCTCCCCCCCCCCCAGGTCGACTGGGGAGTCGACCCTAGGGTCGACCTGAGGGTCGACCTCCCTGGGGGTCGACCTCCCTGGTCGAGCCCAGGTGACCTGGGTGCATCAGCTTGGCTTTTGGGCTGTGTTTTGGTGGCTAGGACGTGATCTGACGGCTCTAATCTGATTTAGGGTTAATCTAATGGCCCAAAACACCTAACTACTCTATAAATACACCCTAAGACTACCCTAATTCATACTAAAAATAGAGACAATGCCGTCATGCCGTCAAAATGCAACTTGAAGGAGCCTCCATCAATTTGTAGAAGAAGATAGCATCTCAAATCAATCTCTAATCAACTCTAGCAACTTAATCTTCTTCTTAGGAGTGCTAATCAACAAGTTGTGAGTTTTCTATAGCCTTAATGACCAATTGTTGAAATGATTATGATAGGATATAATGAGGTTATGGCTATGAATGTGGATCAATGCATGTTATGCAAGTTATATGCTATGTGTTAATGATGTTATGCATGTTATGCAAGTTATATGCTATGTGTTAATGATGTTATGCATGTTATGCAAGTTATATGCTATGTGTTAGTGATGTTATGCAAGTTATGCAAGTCATATGCTACATGTTCATGATGTTATGCAAGTTATATGCTACATGATCATGATGTTATGCAAGTTATGCAAGTGTTAGGCTATGTGTTCAAGATGCTAGTTATGCAAATTGCTATGATAAACATTGATCTATTATGACACCATGATTATGCAAGTTTGGTGTATGATTATATGCAAGTTCATATGTATGCAAGTTTGGTGTATGATTATATGCAAGTTCACATATGACATGTTATGCAAGCATGGTGTTTGATTATATGCAAGTAACATGTGCAAGTTTACACCTTAGTATGATATGCATACATATGCAAGTTAACCCCTTTGTATGTCATACATACCTATGCAAGTTTACCCCTTTGTATGACATGAATAACTTATGCAAGTTAACCTCCCTATGACATATGTGATTCATGCAAGTTTGGGTTGATTATTTATGCTAGTTGGGTTTGATGCTATATGCATGTTGACACCTTTAAACCCATGTTGATGCTAATGTTATGCAAGTTGAACCCATTACATTTATTATGAATCTTCCCATTTATGTCATGTTAGCGAATTACGTGGGGAACGATGGGGTTAATATACATGTTAATGAAATGGTGTGAAGTTGGTATGATTAAGCATACCATAAAGTAGATGGACATAATTGAGTCAATTATGTACATCGTTAAAATTGGAATTAATTAGGGGAAATTAATTCGGGGGTGATTAATTAGGTGTAATTAATCGACTAAGACACGAGGTTGGACCCTTTTGTAGCATAAGACTGCCCGGAACCGACCGGCAAATCCAGCGGCTACAAATGATTGGCCCAATGTGAGAGGTCTTAGGCATAAACTACATACGTGACAAGTGTAAGGACACGAGGTTAGACTCGGTTATGGCGTAAGGCTGCCCGGACCCAACCGGCAAATCCAGCTGCCATAAAAGATAGTCTAATGTGAGAGGTCTTTACAACGGTTACGTTCTTAATCAATTAAGGAACACTTAACCAGATAAGCATGTAGTGGGCATGAGGGGTTAAGTGGGTGCCTTGGGTGGCATGTGGAAATCAAGTAAGTGCCTTGGGTGGCATGAGGAAATCTAGTGGGTTGCCTTAGGTGGCAATAGAAAATACGATTAGATGACTTAACCAAGTGGAAACATGTAATTAAACATGATTAAAGGGTTAAATGGGATGCACTAGATAAATTGACAAGCTTAGGTGGTAGCTTGTGGGGGGCCATTTCAACCAGTAACCCATATGTATCTTATTGGGCTCGACCCATGTCGAGGACGGGACACGCGTACTGGGCTTGATTATAAGAGGCCAAAACGGGGTAGCGGTGGCAACGCGAGTCCAACGGGTTTCATATGCGTGTGTGGACCCGGGCTGGTAGGTAAGACGTTGTTGCATCGTGTAGATATAAGCCGTGCACCATTTGTTGTATCGGGTTGCCACTTTGGGAAGTGATACACCCCATTGTGGGGCCAGCACGGGTATCTACGGTAGGGAGCTGATCGCTTGGGAGTAGTGGGTACACCTAGTGGAGATAGGGGCAGACGGCACCTATGTAGTCAGCTAGGGGTACACGAAACTACTGGGTAAATTTACTAAGTACTTGGGAGGGATCAACCTTTAAGTAGGAATGACTGGTGTGGTGCAGTTAGTAATTATCCTTGGGTAGGTAGATGCGTCTTTACCGTTATCCTAGTACACCTTATGTCTAGTTGGCTACTTAGTGTAGTCATTTATCTCCAGTCATCCCGTGCCAAGTTTATATCATACCCTAATTACTTTAATGATTGTGTTGTTAAGGTTATAGGGCTCACTCAGACTTATGTCTGACCCCGTTGTTTTTATCTTTTTCCCCCTCAGGTCCTCAGGTTGGGCCTAGCACTAGTGGGCTTTGATCAGATTTCTTTATCTATCTTCTGGAGCTTGGACCGTGATGTAAAGCCCAGCTTATCTTTTCTTTTATGGCTATTGTTTATGTAGTGGGATTATGTACTTATGTTTTTATCAGGATGGATATTTAGTACTTGACTCTTTATGGTGTTGTAACTAAACATGTTTACCTTCTGCTGCTATGAAATGATGTTTTAGAATTTCAAGTATTTATATCTGTCTTGTTGTAATTTTTCTGTTCTATACTCACTTAAAATGCTCCACCGAAGTTAAGGCATTCCCTTAGTGAGTGACCTTAGCGGGTGTGGGTTGTTACACCAATCGATTTCAATTAAAATATTAATTCATTTCGATTAACGAAAATTTTCAAAAATTCTGAAAGTTTCCTAACACCCTAAATTTTCGGAAAATTTCACCAGCACCTTCTTTGTACGGCTCGATTGATACAACTACAATTCGCCTCTCTAGGCCATTCCCAATCCAAAAGAAAATCAAACAGCCAAGCTGCTTGCCAATTCGGCTCATCAAAAACTCATGCCTAATATAAAATATAAACTTGTCCCTTTTTGTCAGGCATATCATTATATCCTTTTATCTGCTACCAATTCAGCATATACCAATATCATTCCAATCAGATCCAATCAATTTTATCCTTAACCCCAATCATTTGCTTATGCCTTAGTCAAATTTCATTTCAAACTCGAGTTCCATTCTCGATTTCAAACTCTAACTCACCAATCCAATACCATTTCAGATTCCTATCTCACAATTCAAAATCTGATTCTACTTGATATATTATATTCCAATTCAATTTCCAGTTAATTGGTTTCAATTCAATTCATATTTACTTTCACAAATTTCTATTTAATTTCCACTTTTGGCTTTAATTTAATTTCAATTTGCTTTCGCAAATTTTCTTTAAATTTGTTTTTAACTCAAAACAATCTTTCTGGGAGTTTTAAACAACTACCCTTTCCAAATATCCAATATTCCTTCAGAAATAAAAACCACTTGTTTTCTCAAAACAATCAAAAACAATCTCTTTGGTAGTAATCCGTCACTTACCACTCGAAAATGAACACTGATGATGTGGCCAGCATCATCAAAGTTATTTCCCAACGATCGAAGTGAGTTCAACACTATATCACTTTTCAAAATCATTTTTAAACACTTACGTTTTGAAATTATTTCAAAATATCCTTCACAATGCTTGTAAAACAATTTAAAATCTCCTAGGATTTTAAAATTCTTATATATTTAATCCAAAATCATTTATAAACACTTGTTCAAAAATTCCAGATTTTTAATTTCAGTCCTGGTTTAGTTTCAGATTTAATCCATCTGATTTCATATACTACACTTATACGAATTTTGATTGGTTATTTACATAACCATTTCAATTATAATCTTATTCGATTATAATAATGACCAACACATCAAATATAACAATTACAATACATATTTTATTTATATCAAAATATTCTTTGGGTTAATTATCTCATTTACCCGATTTCAAAACACACTATGTCGGTTCATCGTATTCGAGTGTCTAGGAACCCCTACCGATACAGTGGATCAAACTGATAGACTTGAACTCATTAACAACTCAACCAATAAATCTCCACATTTTTTTTTAAGATCGACAAATACGTTCTCTCGTATATATACACTCAACTCAATCTAGGGCATTACTAAACCCATCTCTATTGAGTTATGCCACAAAGCCAAGGTAATACTTAACCTTCAGCTCTGATACCACTGTAACAAACAGGAATTTTCAACCCAGAAAATCAACATAAAATTCATGTCAATTATTCAGGCATCGAACATTACAGATCATTAATAGAAAGAAGTTGAGGGTGAGAATAGATAAGATAGAAAAAAATAGAATTGAAGAAGAAGAACATAACAACAAAATCAGAGTAACACGAATCTCACAGCGGAACGAATAAAATATAGTATACAACATAACTTGGAAATACAAATCTGTCATTTGAGTATAACACTTACATCGCAACGGAAATAAACAATAGCTATAAAATGTTGAAGCCTCCTACTCCAAGCACTTCCAAGTATATCTGTAAAATCCCGACTACTTGACTGTCCGTACAAAATTGGGTACCCAAGAGTTTAGGGAAAACAAAACAAAATAAACTCCGGGTCAGTCATGGGACTGGTGTGAGTAAACAGTTAAAACAGTTTGAGAAAATAAACGATATCTCATAAGACCACGTCGTATAACACGGAACGGGATTTTCCCTTATGAAAATCCAAAACACTTGATTTAACTTTCAAAATCCTTTTGAAAGAAACGATAATATTTATATCAAAACTCTTTTGATATTATAATAATATTTATCAATCATAACTAAATAATCATTAGCAGAACGCTTTCATCTCGCGTTCCATATAATATATAATCAAAAACCGTGGGTGCTTATTAGGTAATGAATTCCAACTGGCAAGGTATGGGACCAACTTCCAACAGTGTATCTCTAGAGAGGAATACACCGGGTTTAACAAGAACATCTTGTAACCCAGGCTAAACATGACCGGTCACTCATTTCGCTTGAGTGTACCGAATGTATTATCACCAACGGTTGGGATCAGCAACCATTTCCCGAAAGGGACAGTATCGAAGTAGATTTTAGAAGTAAAAGGAATTTCTCTAGATTAGGTGACAAAACACCCTAATTAGCAGCTAACCACTTAGCCATGCGACCAATCCGATTTTATACCATTTCCTAGTTGTGAGGCTAAAGGCCATAACGTACAGATCACACCTTTATTTACTTTGAATGTCACAACGTCATACCCACCAAATCACAAATTGATTTCTCCAAAAATACCACGGGTTTACAGCTAAGAGAAACGAATTCCTCCGCCACCAAACGTAAATACGTTTGAAGAGATCAACTTACGCGATCTATTAAATATACTCTGTCAGACATTCTTCCATACAGGTTGTCCTGGGACTAGACAAATCGAAGGCACTATTCTGTAAATCCATCTTAGGCAATTTCTACTAAGGATTTTCCAGAATAGCCCTTGCATAAACTCCGTTTTCAATTTTCTTCATCATATTTGATTCGCAACGCTAATGGCCATACAAAGTGGTTTTCAGATAATAAATCTGATCTCGGTCTCTCTGTATTGACGGCGGAAAAATTGTCAAAACTTTGATAGTCGGTTATTTAACTATCAAAGGAAAACATCCATACACACAACGATCTGATTTCCAAATGGAAATTTTATCGATCAACCATCAATCAACATTTTTCCCTTTAAATTAATTTATCGTTAATTTATTCATTTCCCCATTTCCCGTTTCCATATATATTCATACATTCTCATTTTCTAAATCCAAAAAATAATCATTATTATTGGAAAACAATTCCATTCCCTATATTCACGCATCACTATCGTTCAACGTCCATCAGTACCTAACCGTAAATTAGTAAGGAAACAATTCCCTAAGTATTAATCCCAAAGGCCGAAACCAACATCAGATCGATACCTAGGAACCATTTAACTTAACTAATGAAACGACCCGAACTCCCCTGGTCTCCAAAGAGAAGAGAAAGAACGAATTGTTTTGAGAACACGACAAATCAGAACGCATACAAAAGGACATTTCATTGTATATTACAACAATGCATCAGATTACAAGAATATACAGAGTATAAATGAATATTACACAGAAATATCAGAGATTTAAATTACATTTAAATACATAGCGGCGGAAAATAATACATTACACAACTAGAAGAGATATACGGATACAAAGCTTTTCGGATATCATTCCAGCTGTAAACCAGGATCCTGTGAATATAAATCTACAAAACCAAAACTACTAGATGCCCGTGTCAAAATAAGGGCACCCAGAGTTTAGGTTAAAACAATAAACTCCAGGTCAGTCATGGGACTGGTGTGAGAACTAAAACAGTTATTATTCTTTATTTTTAAGTTAGGTAAATCAAGGGACCACGCCGTATAATACGGAACGGGTTTCCTCCCAAGAATACCAGTGCATAAAACAAACAGCGCAATGCTAAATGAGGAAAAATGAAGCTGTTATAAGACCCAGGTCCTATCACACAATGCAACGCAAGCCGGGGGATAGGGTTTTCCCTTATAACAGCCAAAGAATGCTTGATACGTTTAAAACAAATCATTTGATACCATTATAAGTGCATAGTGTATAAAACAACTTCAAATCATAAGTATCAATCATAGACGGCATGGGTACCATATATCATGTCGCCATACTAGTTCTACAAATAAAACCGCAAATGTCACGTATTTGGAAATTAGATTTCCCCCTATGAACCGAGGCAAGGGATCGTCCTCTACCGATTCGAGACAATCTAGTCCATGTCTCAGGCAAGCGCGCAGGAAAGCCTTGGATCGTCAGGGCCGGTCCACCGATGTGGATTATTATGCCTGAACAATACGTCTCTCCGCCCTTTGGGGCATAAATGAGCCAACGAATGACTCCATCGGTCCCGGATCGTCCGATCAAACCGAGGCGCCTCGCAACAGCAACAACCACACAGGTGAAAAGTATAAAATGTCAGGGCTGGTAGGTCACTGACACCACCCTAGCTAGAAAGAAACGCATGCCCTCCCTGAGGTCCTCTCCCGTTTTTGGTTCACAACCGGGGTGCGAAACTCGCGAAGTAAACGTTACACAAAGCTACGCCTCAAAGGCCGTGCTTTGATCATCACCACAGGACTTTGCTTTTCAACAGAAGCCTCGATCAATTGCCACTTAGGCATGCCACACAGGCAATTTACTCCATGCGTTTAATATCCATCAGTATATAACCCCTGAACTCATACGTCTCAGAGAAGGGCGTTAAGCAAGAGAATAAATTCTCCGCCGCCAAACAGATATATATTTAATAGAGATCAATCACACGGACTAAAATCCAATGTCAGACACACAGTCCATTTACAAGTCCGTTCTGGGTCTGAACGAAACCGGAGGCACCTAGTACCTTGCATATCCATCGATCTCCAAGTACGTCTGGACGATCACCAACTGTTTCCATCTTCTTGGGTGTACAGCCCAATCAAGATCATCAGTAATCACCCAAACGACGTGAAGACTTCCGGTCTTCAACCACCGTCTTCATCTTCGACTTATCGTCGTATCAGTTATTCAGAATGGGATAAACCCAGTCTTTCCGAATAACTCGCGTATATTTTAAATAAGTGTTACACAAACACAACATACGCCTCATTCCAATTCATCAGTCACTAACCGTAAATTAATCAAGAGAATAATTTCCCAAATATTAACCCCAAAGGCCGAAACCAACATCAGATCAATATCCAGAAAACCATTCTGCTTGGCTAACCGACAGTTAGTTTCTAAATTTCACATTCATAGGGAAAGGTTCCCATTAATTTTATCCAAGATAAATTCCTTGAATTTATTCTCTAATCTATTTTTGAATATCAATTCAAACTAGTCGGGATTAACGAACTTTACCGAAGTAATCATTTGTTTTAATTTCCCAATCCCAACCTATTCATCCCATGAAGTAAAACTGGTTATACTTCATATCTAACACCACGGTGTTATCGGTAAATTCAATTACCATTTCACGTTCAAATCTAATTAAAGATTTAACTAACGCCTGGAGCAAAACTGGTGATACTCCATTTCGATTATTTCAATCTAATTAAAGATTCATTAAAACTCCACTTAGTTTTAATCGTTAACTGGGTTAAAGAATCAGTGTCATTTAAAACACGGTTCACGAGAAACCCAAAATCACATTCCATTAATTATCGGGTTAAAGAACGAGTGTTATTTAAAACACTGTCCACGATAAACCCAAAAATCAATATCACCTCAATTCCAATTAAATATCATTTAATTGGTACACTTCATTAAATCTAAATATAAAGATTTAATCTTTTCTCAACTGGGTTCAAGAACAGTGTTAGTGAAGACACCATTCACGACAAACCCAAATCACATTTGATATTCAATACAAGGCACTGAATAGAAAATATATCGGATTATATTCAATATCCAATTCTACGATTAACAAATGTCGTATTGGAAATAACGATATAAATATATATCTTTCAAATTTCCATAACAACATCTGTATAATCACGAATTCCAACATCGAAATATTCCGAAGACAATTTCGATTCAAATCCACTCCAATGCAATCATTGGAAATTCTGGTTATTTTTAAAACCCTTTTCTAATTCAATTTGTTTATTTAAAAATAAATAGAATTATAATTCTAGTTCAAAACTACTTCATTTCGATAAAAAACTATTTTTAACTTTTCAAATATGGAGTTTTTCATCCCAATCCTTTCTAAATCATTTCTTATGATTTTACACAAATTATTATTATTTTTAATAATTTTATCAAGGCCCGTACAGTCGATTTCCATCAATGGCCATCGAACTGCACTTACATCGACCTTTTTCAAATTTGATTTGGACATAATCCCAAATCCAACCATTAGATTTCAAATATCCATTAGAAAGCTCTTTTCGATACGAACGCAACGGTTCCGGTTTTAGGAGAATCCGACGGTCGGATCTCCCGCAATATCCGTTCGAAGTCAATGGTCGAAATTCGCGAACTGCCGCGGCGCGGCGCGTTCTATTCAGGCCATTATATTATATATATATATATATATATATATATATATATATATATATATATAATATATATATATATATAATATACTTCGTCGATTTCAATTCAAAACGTGCTTTATAAATCGATTTAAATTCATTTTCAAAACGGTTTCAACTTCATATTCAATTTCAAATCAAAATTGAATATTCCAATTTAAATTCATTTTAAATTCATTTCAAATTGATTTCAATTCAAATTGATTTCTAATTCAATTTCAGTTCGTTTTCAATTCAATTTCAATTCGAATTCATTTCTATTCAATTCTTTTTTTAGATATCAGATTTTGAAATCACTTTCGATATTCATTATAAAATGAATAAAATCGATATAAATATCGTTCACGTCAAAATGGCGTCAATCTAATCAATACGGCTTCATATATTCCTATTTTTCAAATATTCTATTTCAAATATTTCTTTTTCAAATATTTCTATTTTAAAACTGGAATGAGGCCCAATCAATTACCATATAATGTTAATTATATGGATTTTCTACAACACATGTATATATCAACAACGATGAATAATCAACCATCATCCAAAGTGCATTCTACACTGTATAAGCATCAAATATAAATATTCAACGCTTATAACAGTCTGTCAATCAATCGATCGACATACAACTAAAAAATCGGGATTAGTGTATGTCAAATATCATCCCAATACCTGTGTGGGGTTTCAAGCAATCAAACACAGATTTTTATTTGTGCAGTTGGGCGATGTGTAAAATTTATCGTCCCAATCAATGTCCTTCAAATAGGTGTACATAAACAAACCGTCTGGTTTGTAAATGAATATTTATTTATTCACATTCACGTTAAAAATTATATTTTTAACGATCAAATATTTTATTTTAACACATGAATTTTTATTCTGTTCATTTACAAAATAAAAATGATATTTTTATTTTTCTAACTTATTTTAGAAAATTTCGGCGGCATAACGGCACGATACTAGAAACGGGACGAGGCCTAGCCTTATCCCCGGTCTAGTGAAGGCCCACGCCATTCACACATCAATCAAATTAATTTCAATTCACCAAACAATTCAATTCAAACCAAATAATCTAATCACTACACAACCAAACAATTTAACAAACAAGCCATCCATGGTCTGTGGATGACGGGTGTCGGGTGCTTCTAAACACCGTCTGCATCCTAGTATATATATATATAACTAGAAAAAGAATTTTAAAGAGTGAGAACTTCTCACAGAAAGCTATCCCAACTTCACGACACTCCTTTTGTAGAGATCTTCGTCGTTCTCGCCTTTTCGTCCTATTCGTTGCCCGTAGCCACTACATATGTAAAAATCGAATTTTTACTACGATGTTCAATATATAAAAATCCCATTTCAAAAATATAGATTTTGCCTTTACAAAAATATAGATTTCGCCTTTATAAAAATAAAGATTTCGCCTTTATAAAAATAAAGATTTCGCCTTTATATAAAAAATATCATTATAAAAAAAACACATCTTTATTTTGCTACTCATATAAAGATGATATTCTTACCACTTTAAAAATATAAAAATCATATTTTTATTACGTTAAAAATATAAAAGTCATATTTTTATTCTTTAAAAATCCTAGTTTTCCTCTACATCATTTCATACAAAGATTATATTTTTCTTTTAGATCATTCCTTTTTAAACAATAAAAATCATATACATTTCTAAATAAAAACAAAACTTTTCTAAATAAAAATCAAAACTTTTCTAAATAAAAATCAAATTTTTCTAAATAAAAATCTATTTATTTTATTTGCTAAACATATAAGAAAACTGATTTTTTTAAAATAAACAAAAATAAAAAGAAAAACAAAACTTACGATGGTGTAAAGGGGAGGGGCGCTAGGTCTCGCTGGGGGTTCGTCGGAGCCGTCGGAGGGTGTGCTGGTCCGAGCTGGTGGTGCGCAGGCGGAGTAGTGGGGTTCGATTTGGGCAGGAGGCGGGTGGGCTTCCGATTCGAAGTGGAAAAAAAGGGGGGGTTCGCTGTAATCGAGCGGAGGGGGAGACGAGGGGGGGTTCACCTGAGAGGGCGGCGGAGGAGTGGAGGCCGGCAGCGACGAGGTGCGAGATCCGGGCACGAGCGCGATTTCGTTCGATGATGTTTTTTTTTCTTTTTTTTATTCGATCTGAGGAAATGAACGTGGGGGAAGAAAGAAAATGAGGGGGGGTTATTGTAAAGTTTTTAATTAATTTATTTATTATATTTTTTTCACTTCAAATTGACTTTTCAAATTAACACCGATTCGAGCCCAACGACTGTCGTCCATAGCTAATTACCCCCATTCCGAACACGATGGGATATGTATCGTAGGCTGATTTGATCGTTTCGATCAGTTCTCGTCAAATTTACATTTAAATCATTATATTGAATTTTAAACGTACATTTCAATTTACCGGGCCCACATACGGGCTCTAAAAATTCCTGAAAAATATTTTCTAACTTCGTATTGACGATACGGTCCTAACAAAACTAGTTTCATCGAATTCTGAGACCGTTTGAAAAATGGCCATTTTCCAGTCGATTAAAATCAACTGAAACTGGTCAAACGCGTTTTCCTTTGCCACGCTCACATATTGATTCGAAAAATTATGAAATTTGGAATCTAGCAATAACTTTACATTACGGACCCAACAAAAGTGGTTTCGTCGAAATCCGAGGTCGTTTGCAAAATTTCCATTTTTAAGGGCCTGTATTTCATAGCGACTATTCAGAATTTTCAACTGGACATATCTTTTGTTTCCCGCTATGAAATCTCGATTTTTCGGATTCGTTGGAAAGATATTCTCAATTAGATCCTATTATTTTTGGTTTCACTAAAATTCGGATTGTTTTGCACCCGGTACATTCAATTGAAGTTTGAAATCGAATTATCGAACTACCGCGCCATTTTCAATTCCTTTTATAATTTTATATAATTATATATATTCTAACGACGACGCATATAAATATATACGTTCGAATTATATTCAAAATAAATTTCTCGTCGATATTATTTAAAATAATTCATTTTAAATATTCAAAATTCGCCAAAATCGCCAAATAAAATTTTTAAACTGGCCCAGATTTTCGGGTTGTTACAACAAATCTCCAGTCAGTTTCTAATTTACTTAACTCCGATTCTTAACTACTTATCAAATCATTGCTTACGCAACTCTCAGATTCAGTTTACGAATCCAATTCTAGAATAAAAACATTCGTTATAACAATAACATTATAATCCCTACTTTCGAAATATCTAACTTCAAAATATAACTTTTATTTCTTAATTTGAAAAATAATAATTAATTAATTTATTTAATAAATAAATCTTGGTTTAAAAACCGGAAAGTACATAATACTTTCCTACATTTGATACAGTCGAAATCTAATGCAATACTTTCTCTCGAAAAATCTCTATTCGATAACTCTCCTTCGAATAATCATTATTCGATTAACTCTCTCTCGAATAACCTATATTCGATTAACTCTCTTCGAATAACTTATATTCGATTTACACACTTCGAATAACTTATATTCGATTAACTCTCTTCGAATAATTTATATTCGATTAACTCTCTTTGAATAATTTATATTCGACTGACTCCAATTTAAATTCCTATTTCAAAACCAGTTTCTTTTATAAATGTTTTAATTTATAAAATATTTATTTTAATCCATTATTCACATCGAATGTGAATAACATTTCTTTTATATAATCAATCAGTTTGATTTTGTATTTTAATATAATATCCCATTTCCAAATTCAATTTATACTTCTATTTATAGAATTAATTATGCAAACCCTCCTATTTACTTCTAATGCTAAAAGTCTCATTTATAATTCCATTTATTAATGCTAAGTTAAATTTCTATTTAAAATATCGGTGTTAAAACCGATTTCTACTCCTCTATATAAATTCAGCCTTATGTATTCAATTTATCCCATGATAAATTATTTTACTTAATTTATAAAAACATTACTTATAAATTAATCTTTTCCATTTATCTATTAAAACAGATTTCTATTCAAAAATCTCCTTTAAATCCATCATCTCATAGTTCTTTTATATCTCGCCAGTTTCTTTTCTAATTCTATTTATTTCCCAAATAATTCCTTTTATAATTCTATTTATTTCTGAAATATTTTCTTTTATAATATCCTATTTATTTCCGAAATATTTCCTTTTATAATATCCTATTTATTTTATAAATATTTCCTTTTATAAAATTCTATTTATTTCCCAAATAATTCCTTTTATAATTCTATTTATTTCTGAAATATTTCCTTTTATAAAATTCTTTATTTTTATAAATATTTTATTTTCAATATACACTTTGAAAATTCCCTTTTCACATTCCCGTATTTCTTGTGGTATTTAAAATATCAAATAACAAAACCAGTGTCATCATAATCAATCATAGATTATATATCACGTCATATATCATAATATATGAATAAAAAGCAGTATTATAAATATTGAGGAATCTGGTCGGATCCCTCCAACCTGTTTCCCTGCATCCACAGATGTTAAACAATATAATTAAAATCAATTTCATTCCAAAATGAAATATTCTGATAAATAGAATACATATATAATTAACGTTTTTTATATATGACTATATTTATATTTTCAGCCAATTAATTCGCAATTCTTTCAAACAACCATCACACAATAATCAAATCTTTATTTATCAATTCTAAAACACGTTTATAAAAATATGAACTGGCAGAGTTAGTGAGTGTCATTGATTCAGATCATACGTTTAATTTTGCCATAAATGGAGACAAGCTCCAAATCACACCAAACCAATTCTATTGCATAGCCTATGTCTCTATGATTTGAGTGACCGTTCGTCAATCCGACCTCGTATGTCCAAGATATAGCGTTAACAAGTTCATATACAAAATAATTTAAAATAAACTTAAATGTAATTTAATAAGTGGGCTTTACCCTTTTGAATTCTGACCAATAACCGATCTTCACTCTCACCCTTCTTCCCAAATTCTTAAAACTACACTCCTGTCGTTCGAAATTGATTACAGGATCATGGCCGAGATTTCCTCCATCCAAACATCCCCATAAAAATTCAAATAGAAAATACCATTATTTAGCTCATCCTCCAAACCACTCTCAACTCTCCAGTTTCGCCTCACTTGCGCTCCTTCTTCCACTATTGATAAACCTATCTCCAACCATTTTCCATGGCCATTTTCATGTAGTATTTCGATCCTCCCATCTCCCTCTTCAGTCCATTAATTCAAAAACCGAGAATACCATCTTCCTCCTCTCCGCAAGAGCCACCACATCCACACCATACTATCAAACTCGCATGCCCTTTTCCACCTTCGGACTTTAGCTTGCACTCACGATAAGAGTACAAGTATTGGTAATTTTTTTACATAAATGCACCCCAAACTTTGTAAGCAAGACAAACTTCAACCCCTCACTCCAAAATGGACTTGAATTCATCTATCAAGGCTTCAAAAATGTACAAAGCTCAACCCTAGCATGTCCTAGATCTAAGCTGTGTAATTTATAGCGACGAGAAAACATGCTGAACACAGAAAGGCTTACATATGATTGAAGAGAATCTCCTTGCGAATCTTAAGATTCTAGTTTGGTCATTTATGGAATTTTGTTTGATTTTTAAAAGCATGAAGAAGCTCACGTTTTTGGGTTTTGAGAGGAGCAACTGGCGGCGTAAAAAATTGACTAGAGAAAATTTTTGTTTAGGGTTAGAGACGTTTGTAACGACCCGGTACGAATTCGACGCCCGAATTCTGACAATAATATATAATTCCACATTACTTGCCAAAACTCAAGTATTGAAAACCACCAGATTGTCATTTGAAAGAATTTAGAGGGTGAGATAAGAACCCGAATTCTGACAATAATATATAATTCCACAATCATCAGAGTACTTCACACATCTGGACAGTAATGATAATCTTTCCTCATATACAATACATAGCGGAATAATATAACATCATACATCTGAACTTCTCCAACACATCCTTGGATTTCACAGCATTCTATACCCTGAACCTGCAGACTCGGGCTAACCCGAGCATTTCAAACACCGGGTCAGTCTGGTGAACCAGAGTGAGAAAACCCACTTAAGTTTAAATATCATCCAACTTGATTTAAAGTTCAACTCCTTTCTGAAAGAAAAGGATAATCGTAAGACCATTCCACACATAAACACGGACGATTTTTACCTTACAAAAACCCAAAACAGTTTTGAAATCAATGTATTATTATGATATTATAATAGTGTCTAAATACAAATAAATAGAATCTAGCAGAATGCTTGCATCTCACGCTCCACATATATAGTATACAAATCAAAACCGCAGGCACTTATTGGAGATTGGATTCTGACTATGACAAGGTATGGGACCACCTGCCGATAGTGTATCTCTAGAGACGAATACACTGGGTTCAACAAGAACGTCTTGCAGCCTGGCCCACACATGACTGACCACTCATTTCGCTTGAGTGTATCGAATGTATATCACCAACGGTTGGGAGCTACCCACCGTTTCCCGAAAAGGGACAGCATCGATAGATTTAAAGAAGGAAAATGAATTTCTATAGATAGGTGATTATACACCCTAATGGGAGTGACCCACATAGCCATGCTGCCTGCCCGATTTTTGTCACTTCCCGGTTGATGAGGCTTGAGGCCAACATTTACTTTGAAACATCTGATCATCATTCACTTTGAATGCCACATCGACAGATCCATCAGATATCACTAATTGACGTCCATAAAAATACTCTAGTAGTTAAGCTAAGAGAGGTGCCCCTCTCCGCCACCAACTATAGTACGTTTGAAGAAATCAACGTACGTAATCCCTTTGGAAATACTGTCAGACATCCGTCCATAGAAGTTGTCCTAGGATTGGACAAACTGAAGGTACTCTCCTACTACATCCTAGGAATCACCCTAAGGATCAATAGCGTAGTCCTTGCAAATCCGTGGATTCCAACCACGACCGAATTACTATCAAAATATCTCTGGTTGCAACATCAGAGAAATTTATCAAGTGTTCCTTCTGCTTATGAAGATCCACGGTCTTCAACTGTTCCGTCTTCAATCATCATCTTTTACGTATTTGCTGGTTCGGAATGGTTTTCGAATAAATTCGATCCCGGTCTTTCCACACCAATAGCGCATTGGGCATGATTTTGATAGTCGGTTATTTAACTACCAAAATAAACAATCATAAAAACAAAAGAAATTCATTGGTTTATTCCACAACATCACTTAACCTAGACAAATATATTAGTTTTAATATATAAAAATATTCTCAATTTATTTTATTAAATTACTTAAAAGAAATACCTTAAACCTTATCCAATTTCTCGTTATTTTCCTTTGAAACATTTCTTACCATCTACAATTACAACATTTATTTTACTTACCATTGTAAAACAATTGTCAAAAAAACCCCTTTTTATTTCGTTACTACGAAAATATCATTTCACATTCTCATGCTCCTCTTTATTTCTTATTATCTTGGAATCCCATCATATATATATATCCAAATTCTTTAAATAACGTTTCACTATTATTTTCGCAAAATAATATGCTTTGACATCTCCACTGTCACGACTCATACCATCCTTTGACAATCCTGAAGTCGTTCAAGTTGGGGTATTTTAATTACCTCTCAAACCTTGATCAACAATGTTCATACCTTAAGATAAATATGAATCGTAATTCAAAAACCCATATTCATTTGGATATCACTTCACTATTGTATTAAAACATGGTTTTATAAAACCTTCTTGTTTTTGAAATCTCCTTTTTAAGTATACGGTTATTACTAAATTCCTTGATCTAGTAAATGATTAATACGCATTAACTTTTAAACTTTAACTTCTTTAAAATTATTTGTCCCATTATCTAGGTTTTTATTTCAAATCCTATTACCAAATCATTTTACCAAATTCAATTATAGAAATCTCTTTTCCTAATTCTTTAAATCATTTCCTTTGGGAAAATCTTACTTCAATCTCAGCCATTACAATTAATGCCGTTCTTAGATAACATTAATTTACAATTTAACGCTTTTAACTCCCCATCTTCTTGTTTACATATCCCTGGTTAAATATAAAACCATTTTCCCTTTTAAAAACTTCATTTAAAAATATATTTAAAAATATATTTAAAAATATGTACTCAGTTATAAACTAAATTTCATAAATTCATTTTTCTACCGTTTCACTTGATGGTAAAACGAACTTTATAAAATAATTTGTATTTGGCCATCTGCCATGAATTTCTCAATCCATATCACAATTGGTTAATAACCAAACGAATGTTGGATTTGGGTTTATAATCAATACCCACTTCAATAATCCAACCATATAGATTCAACAGTTTCATATCATGATCATGTGAAAATAAACGATAAATTTGAATAACAACCAACTAATAACAACCATTCAACATCCAATTTAATTTAATATGTTTATATTATTATAAACGTAACCAACAAGGTAAGTTACCTTGTTTGAAAATCATCGTTAAGAACAACGATGTTCTTTCATTTAAATTAAACACTCGTTTAATTCAAATAATTGATATAATTTTCTTTAACACGCATTCAAACAACCATCAACAGCCAATAATTAACAGCCATAACAGACAAACGATAAACCCGACTCATAATCATTATAAGTGGGGAACTGAGTGAGGTTAACTCACCTTCATTTGTGTTCTATAAACAGCTTGTTCCAGATAAATTTCAACTCGTCTGATTCAATTCCGTTTCATACCGTCCTGCTCGTAATATGGTTTCCAATCTATTTTGTATCGTCCAGCTTTGATAAAAATATAAATACGTTGTAAATATTTAAAATTTTATTTTATTTTAATAAATAATTAATTTAAATTAATTTAAACTAATTAGTTTGTTTTAAAATAATACCGCTTGACTTCTTTGTTCGCTGCTTTGTCCGTTCCTGCTTTATTCCAATTTGTGATCGACATTTCAGGTCTCTAGCCTCATTTGTTATAATTGCTGTCATAGTTTAAATATTATAATCAATAACAATAAAATAAAATATAAATTAATTAACTTTTAATTCCATATAATTTACCCTAATTATAAGTATATAAAGTTGAGTAAGCCATTTGCTTCCCTTACCAAAATTGGGTCTCTCCTGAATTTCCAGCCCAACCATCTAAAAGCCCAACTCCTACACGTCATAACCCAACACCAGTCCATGTGAAACCCTCCAAAACAGAGCCGCCCTCTTCTTATTCCATCTGATCCTCTTCATTTTCTTTCTTCTCGTCCAAATTAAAAAAACGCTCTATCAAAAGAAACTTCCAACATCCCTCACTCCTCCGTCCACCCTGCGAGGAACTGAGCCCGTCGAGAAGACCGCCTCCGAGCCTCTTGTGATCGCCAGAAGTGCTACTCCTCCCCGCCCCCTTTCGCCCTAAAAAAACCACCTTAGCTTCACCGCCTTTCAGGCTAGGTTTTATCCTCTACATCACTCCGATTTTTGGATTTGTATTGGAGTATAAAATTTGATTTATATTTTTACAGTGGTTTGTTCTTTTGTTTTTGATTCCTGAAGAAGAATTATGGTTGGCTTTATATAGGTGGGGTAAGATAAGATCGTGGTCATTCAGGAATATACAGCGTAGGGATAGGATAGTAGAATAGCATGTGTATGAGTAAATTTGAAAAGAAGTTGATGGTGAAAGGTCTCTGTGTGGTGAACTGAGGAAGGGGGTTGTGTCAATTGATGGCCATGAGGAGCCTGATTTATTGGAGAAGCTGTCTCCATATGTATAGGTTTGCAGCTGATATGTTCCTTCATAGCATGTGCAAAGGTTCATTTACATGAGAAGATTTGAGGGAAAACGTACTGTGTTAATGGGTTGAAAACTTCAGGCTTGTGTGGTCTTCTCAAGTAGGGTGTGCGTACAACAGCTAGGAGGAATAGGTTAGCTATGAGTTGTCTTCTGCAAATGCTGGCATGTTCTACAAAAGGTATGCAGTCCCTTTGTTGCTCAGCGTTTTGTCATTCATCACAATAGTGATGCTGAAACTCTGGCGAGGCAACATGTGCTTGATTGATGTTTTGATAGGTTTGCGTCGCTTGTACATGTATTGGCAAAAGATCAAGGTACAGAAGCACATGTATGTACAGATTTTCCAGTTGTATATGAAAATCTTGGTACTGAAGCACATGTGAAGAACTGTTCCTCTTTATTTTATTTGATTTTCTCGGCTTTGTTATTAAATGGATTTTGAAAAGTGTTCGCGTTAAAAAGGGAAGTCTGCTGGATTTTGTTTGGCAAAAGATCTTGTACTGTCTCTTCCTTGTTGTATTTCTCTTTTCCTCCTTTTGTATGTGATTTGATATTTTCTAAGTAATAACTGAAAGTATGTTTTTAAGTTAAATCATTCAAGCGCTTAATTTTCGCATACGTAGACAGTTAATGGCTCTCAAACAGTTGTCTTTTGGTTTTTGGGGCCTAATCTGTTCTGAAGTAATTGTGCTGGTACTGATCAAAAGTTTTAACTAATTCACCTAATCACCCTATCTTGTTTTGAAGCTTGTACCTCATTTGAACATTAATTTGACGCATTTGAGCTTCAAACATAAGGTCACATGTTTGTCAATTTTAGACCACTATATGAAACAGAATGGGAAGTTCACTTGAGAGGACAAGAAATATACTATCTCTAAGAACAAAAGGGAAATCAACCTAAGGTTTGATTTTCCATAGAAGAAAATATTACAGGTGCTTAGCACAGTAGAAGTGAACACAAGGGTAACTATTAAGGAAGAACAGAAGAATAAACACCAATTGGTATATATATTTGCAGAAAATATGATTCAGTTGAATAATTTTATATGTCAAACATTTATTTAACAAAAATCAAAAATCAAAAATCTGTAAACCGACATGTCATCCACAGCTCACAGTATGAACATCGGAGTATCTAGCATCCAATGCCCCCATCGGACCAGATTCGATAATTAACTTTCCTGTTGGATTTAGTTATCCTTGACTTCAAATTGTTAGAATGCTAGGCTGGGCCTAATTATCTCACTCGTAAAATATATATATATATATATATATATATATTGACAAATTTAATTTAGTCATAAGATATTCACATTTTTGGGACATCAAAATGAGTGCCCTGCTTGAATAAAGTAACACTCTTATTATATTATATATGTTATACATAAAAAGGTATAATTTGTACTGTTGTAGCTCTTTAGATAGATTTTCAGTTGATGTTACCGTATGCTTGCTTGTACTACGGCTTAACCTTTGTACAATATTAAAATTAAAATATTTAAACAAAATTAAATATTCAAATAAAATGGCCGAAAAAATCTAGGTCGTTACAACGTTAGTGGGTATTTGTAGTATATTTATATATTCGATTATATATTCATTTTTACTCAATTGTTGTTTCTATTTATCATTTAAAAATCCATGTAGTCAAATAACATATCCAAATTCAACGAAAATGGACATACAACTACAGTTTGACATTACAGACCCAACGAAACTTGTTTCGTCGAATTCCGAGTCCATTTGCTCATACAGCTTATTTTTAAAGTCAAATTATTAATTCTTTTTCACATTAAAATTCTTTACGGCCAAATACTGACTCCAAAAATCATGGAAATTGAAATCTAATGATAATTTAATATTCTGGATCCAACAAAATTAGTTTCGTCGAAAACGGAGGTCATTTGTAAAAATGGCTATTTTCTAAAGCTCTAAATAAACCCATTTAAATATTAATATATTTAAAAACAATTTAATTTAATAATAATAAATTAATATTATCGTATATATTCACATAGAATATAATACAGCTCCAAAATATTCCTATCGGAATTTATAACTCGACATTTCAAATCTAGATTAAATCAGTATTCAATTTATATTAAAAATCCATTTATAATATAATTAAATCGTTATAAATTATAACGGAATTCCATAGCGACTTTTCGAAAATTTGATTTGGACATATCTCCCAATCTACACGACGAAATCTCGATTTTTCTCTTCTATTAGAAAAATATCGTTCAACAGATTCGAACGTTTCTTGTTTCACAGAAATCCAACATAAAACGGATTTTGTATATTCGTTTAAAGTTCGATTTGCCAAATTACGAACTTCGGTGCCATTTCAAGCTCGATTATAATTATAATATAATTTATACGTTCTAACACTGTTTATTAAATAGAATCGTCATTATAATTCAACTCTAAACTGAATTAAATTAGTTAAATCATCTTATTCACACAACATTGCGAATTCTACTATTTACGACAATTTCGGAAATTAAATATATTATTCTATTATTTATATTAATTAAATATTCAATATTATTTAATTAAATCACTATTTAAATAATTAAATAAATAAATTATTATACCGTAAAAATACGGGATGTTACATTCCTCCCCCCTTAAAATAATTTCGTCCTTGAAATTGCTAAGATAGAAAAAAAAACTATTAACTGGGTAAAAATTATTTGTTTACTTCTTAATTTCAGTTTATTGAACCAATCGATTTCAATTAAAATATTAATTCATTTCGATTAACGAAAATTTTCAAAAATTCTGAAAATTTTCTGACACCCTAAATTTTCAAAAAATTTCGCCAGCACCTCCTTTGTACAGCTCAATCAGTACAACTACAATTCGTCTCTCTAGGCCATTCCAAATCCAAAAGGAAATCAAACAGCCAAGCAGCTTGCCAATTCGGCTCATCCAAATGTCATGCCCAATATAAAATATAAACTTGTACCTTTTTGTCGGGCATATCATTATATCCTTCTGTTTGCTACCAATTCAGCATATGCCAATATCATTCCAATCAAATCCAATCAATTTTATCCTCAACCCCAATCATTTGCTTATACCTAAGTCGAATTTCGTTTCAAACTCGAGTTCCATTCTCGATTTCAAACTCTAACTCACCAATCCAATACCATTTCAGATTCCTATCTCACAATTCAAAATCTGATTCTACTTGATATATTATATTCCAATTCATTTTCCAGTTTATTGGTATCAATTCAATTCATATTTTCTTTCACAAATTTCTATTTAATTTCCACTTCTGGCTTTAATTTAATTTCAATTTTCTTTCGCAAATTTTCTTTAAATTTGTTTTTAATTCGAAACAATCTTTCTGGAAGTTTTAAACAACTTACCCTTTCCAAACATCCAATATTGCTTTTTGGAAATCAAAATCACTTGTTTTCTCAAAACACTTCAAAAAGAATCTCTTTGGTAGTAATCCGTCACTTACCACTCGAAAATGGACACTGATGATGTGGCCAGCATCATCAGAGTTATTTCCCATCGATCGAAGTGAATTCAATACTATATCACTTTTCAAAATCATTTTTAAACACTTACATTTCGAAATTATTTCAAAATATCCTTCACAATGCTTGTAAAATAATTTAAAATCTCCCATGATTTTAAAATTCTCATCTATTTAATCCAAAATCATTTATAAACACTTTTTCAAAAATTCTAGAGTTTTAATTCCAGTTCTGGTTTAATTTCAGATATAATCAATATGATTTCATATATTACACTTATATGAATTTTGATTGGTTATTTACATAACCATTTCAATTATAATCTTATTCGATTATAATAATGACCAACACATCACATATAACAATTCCAATACATATTTTCTTAATATCAAAATATACTTTGGGTAAATTATCTCATTTACCCTCTTTCAAAACACACTGTGTTGGTTCATCGTATTCGAGTGTTTAGGAACCCCTACCGATACAGTAGATCAAACTGATCAACCAGAACTCATAAACAACTCAACCAATAAATCTCCGCAATATAAAATATTTTTTTATAAAATCAACAAATACGTTCTCTCGTATATATACACTCAACTCAATTTAGGGCATTACTAACCCCATCTCTATTGAGTTACGCCATAGAGCTAAGGTAATATTTAACCTTCAACTCTGATACCACTATAACGAACGGGAATTTTCGACCCAGAAAATCAACATAAAATCCATATCAATTATTCAGGCATCGAACATTCTAGATCAAAGTTAGAGGGTCAGAATAGATAAGATAGAAAAAATAGAATAGAAGAAGAAGAAGAACATAACAACAGAATCAGAGTAACACGAATTTCACAACAGAACGAATAAAATATAGTATACAACATAACTTGGAAATACAAATCTGTCATTTGAGAATAACAATTACACCACAGCAGAAATAAACAATAGCTATAAAATGTTGAAGCCTCCTGCTCCAAGCACTTCAAGTATATCTGTAAAATCCCGAGTACTTGACTGTCCATACAAAATTGGGCACCCAAGAGTTTAGGGAAAACAAAACAAAATAAACTTTGGGTCAGTTATGGGACTGGTACGAGTAAACAGTTAAAATGGTTTGAGAAAATAAACGATATCTCATAAGACCACGTCGTACAACACGGAACAGGTTTTCCCCTTATGAGAATCTAAAACACTTGATTTAACTTTCAAAATCCTTTTGAAAGAAACGATAATCTTTATATCAAAACTCTTTTGATATTATAATAATGTCTATCAACCACAACTAAATAATCATTAGCAGAATGCTTTCATCTCACGTTCCACATACATAATATATAATAAAAAACCATGGGTGCTTATTGGGTAATGGATTCCAACCGGCAAGGTATGGGACCACCTTCCGACAATGTATCTCTAGAGAGGAATACACCGGGTTCAAAAAGAACGTCTTGTAACCTAGGCTAAACATGACCGATCACTCATTTCACTTGAGTGTACCGAATGTATTATCACCAACAGTTGGGATCAACAACCATTTCCCGAAAGAGACAACATCGAAGTAGATTATAGAAGTAAATGGAATTTCTCTAGATCAGGTGACAATAGACCCTAATTGGCACCTAACTACTTAGCCATGCGACCTACCCGATTTTATACCATTTCTTGGTTGTGAGGCTAGAGACCATAACGTACAGATCACACCTTTTATTTACTTTGAATGTTACATCGTCATACCCACCAAATCACAAATTGATTTCTCCAAAAATACCACGGGTATACAGCGAAGAGAAATGAATTCCTCCGCCATCAAACGTAAATACGTTTGAAGAGATAAACTTATGCGATCTGTTAAATATACTCTATCAGACATTCTTCCATACAGGTTGTCTTGGGAATGGACAAGTCGAAGGCACTATTCTGTAAATCTATCTTATGCAATTTCTACCTAGGATTTGCCAGAAGAGCCCTTGCATAAACTCCGTTTTCAATTTTCGCCATCATAATTGATTCGCAACGCTAATGGCCATACGGAGTGGTTTTCAGATAATAAATCCAATCCCGGTCTCTCCCTATTGACGATGGAAAAATAGTCAAAACTTTGATAGTCGGTTATTTTACTATCAAAGGAAAACATCCACACACACAACGATCTAATTTCCAAATGGAAATTTTATCGATCAACCATCAATCAACATTTTTCCCTTTAAATTAATTTATCATTAATTTATTCATTTCCCCTATTTCTCGTTTCCATATATATTCAGAAATTCTCATTTTCTAAATATAGAAAATAATCTTTAGTATTGGAAAACATTTCAATTCCCTATATTCACACATCACTATCATTCCACGTCCATCGGTCCCTAACCGTAAATTAGTAAGGAAACAATTCCCTAAGTATTAATCCCGAAGGCCGAAACCAACATCAGATCGATACCCAGGAAACCATTCAACTTAACTAATGTCCACTCAGTTTCTAATTTCCTTAACTCTGTCTCTTAACTTCTTATCAAATAATTCCTTACGCAACTCTCAGATTCAGTTTATGAATCCAATTCTTTTACATTGGTTATAACGATAACGTTATAATACCAACTTTCGAAATATCTAACTTCAAAATATAACTTTTATTTCTTAATTTGAATAAATAATAATTAATTAGTTTATTAAATAAATAAATCTTGGATTAAAAACCGAAAAGTAAATAGTACTTTCCTACATTTGATAAAGTCGAAATCTAATGCAAAATTTTCTCTCAAAAAATCTTTATTCGATAACTCTCCTTCGAATAATCGCTATTCAATTAACTCGCTCTCGAATAACCTATATTCGATTAACTCTCTTCGAATAACTTATATTCGATTTACACTCTTCGAATAAGTTAAATTCGATTAACTCTCTTCGAATAATTTATATTCGATTAATTCTCTTCGAATAATTTATATTCGATTAACTCCAATTTAAATTCCCATTTCAAAACCAGTTTCCTTTATGAATGTTTTGATTTATAAAATATTTATTTTAATCCATTATTCACATCGAATGTGAATATTATTTCTTTTATATAATCAATCAGATTGATTTTGTATTTTAAAATAATATCTCATTTCCAAATTCTATTTAAACTTCTATTTATATAATTAATTATGCAAATCCACCTTTTTACTCTAACACTAAAAGTCTCATATATACTTCCCCTTATAAATGCTAAGTTCAATTTCTATTTAAAATATCGGTGTTAAAACCGATTTCTACTCCTCTATATAAATTCAGACTTATATCTTCAATTTATCCCATGATAAATTATTTTACTTAATTTATAAAAACATTACTTATAAATTAATCTTCTCCATTTATCTGTTAAAATAGATTTCTATTTAAAATCCTCCTTTAAATCCATCATCTCATAGTGCTTTTATATCTCGCCAATTTCCTTTTATAATTCTATTTATTTCCCAAATAATTCCTTTTATAATTCTATTTATTTACGAAATATTTCCTTTAATAATATCCTATTTATTTCCGAAATATTTCCTTTTATAATATCCTATTTATTTCCGAAGTATTTTCTTTTATAATATCCTATTTATTTTATAAATATTTCCTTTTATAAAATTCTATTTATTTCCCAAATAATTCCTTTTATAATTCTATTTATTTCCGAAATATTTTCTTTTATAAAATTCTTTGATTTTATAAATATTTTATTTTCAATATACACTTTGAAAATTCCTTTTCACATTCTGGTATTTCTTATGGTATTTAAAATATCAAATAACAATACCATTGTCATCATAATCAATCACAGATTATATATCACGTCATATATCACAATATATAAAAAAAACAGTATTATAAATATTGAGGAATCCACTTGGATCCCTCCAACCGTTTCCCTGCATCCGCAGATGTTAAACAATATAATTGACATCAATTTCATTTCAAAATGAAATATTCTGATAAATAGAATAAATATATAATTAAAGATTATATATATAACTATATTTATATTTTCAGCCAATTAATTTGCAATTCATTCAAACAACCATCACACATCAATCAAATCATTATTTATCAACTCTAAAATACGTTTATAAAAATATAAACTGGCAGAATTAGTGAGTTGTACTCACATTTGTCGTAAATCGTTAAGTAACGATTTACGGTCATTTATTCAAATCAAACGTTTAATTTTTCCAAAAATGGAGACAATTTCCAAATCACTCCAAACCAATTCTGTTGCGTAGCCTATGTCTCTATGATTCAAATGTGAGTGACCGTTCGTCAATCCGACCTCGTATGGCCAAGATATAGCATTAACAAGTTCACATACAAAATAATTTAAAATAAACTTAAATGTAATTTAATACGTGGGATTTACCCTTTTAAATTCCGGCCCATAACTGACCTGCACTCTCACCCTTCTTCCGAAATTCTTAAAACTACACTCCTGTTGTTCGAAATTGATTACAGGATCCTGGCCGAGATTTCCTCCATCCAAACATCCCCATAAACATTCAAACAGAAAATACCATTATTTAGCTCATCTTCCAAACCACTCTCAACTCTCCAATTTCGCTCCACTCGCGCTCCTTCTTCCACTATTGACAAACCCGTCTCCAGCCATTTTCCATAGCCGTTTTCACGCAGTATTTTGATCCTCCCATCTCTGTCTTTAATCCATTAATTCAAAAACCAAGAATACCATCTTCCTCCTCTCCGCAAGAGCCACCACATCCACACCATACTATCAAACTTGCATGCCCTTTTCCACCTTTGGACTTTAGCTCGCACTCGTGATAACTGTACAGGTATTGACATTTTTTTACACGAATGCACCCCAAACTTTGTACGCAAGACCAACTTCAACCCCTCACTCCAAAAACGGACTTAAATTCATCTATCAAGGCTTCGAAAATGTACAAAGCTCAACCGTAGCATGTCCTAGGTCTACACTGTGTAATATACAGCAACGAGAAAATGTGCTGAACCTAGAAAGGCTTACATACGATTGAAGAGAATCTCCTTGCGAATCTTAACATACTAGTTTGGTCATTCATGGAATTTTGTTTGATTTTTAAAAGCATGAAGAAGCTCACGTTTTTGGGTTTTGAGAGGAGCAACTGGCGGCGTAAGATTGACCAGAGAAAATTTTTATTTAGGGTTAGAGACGTTAGTGGGTATTTATAGTATATTTATATATTTTTATATTCAATTATATATTCATTTTTACTCAACCGCTGTTTATATTTGTCATTTAAAAATCCGTGTAGTCACATAATGTAACACCCCACATCTGTTAAGGTCACTCACAAAGGGAATGCTTTAACTTCAATGGAGTATTATGGGTTCTGGAACAGAAATATTACAAGATAGACATATATAAAACAGCGGAAAATAAAGTGGAAGTACTTCAAATCATTTATTAAATATAAATGTTTACAAGAAAAGCCCATCAACTTTCAATACCCAATTTCATATTAAAATATTTGTCTTGCTCAAAAACAAAGAAGCATACAAACAAACTGCAGTATTCCCCAATAAAGCAAAGTAAGCCATAGCCAAGAGAAATCCAAGCCACACATGGAAGAGCCTTGGAGCTTGGTAAGATCCGAACTAAGCTGTATTCCCACCCTGTGAACCTGGGGGGGAATGGAAGAAAAAGAGACGAAACAAATGGGTCAGTCATAAAAACTGAGTAAGTCCTGGTGACTTTCAGCATAAAAATGAGTAAAGATAACATGACATGAATAAACTAAAAGTAAACATAAGCATGATGACAAGGTAGGCAAGATAAACTAAGATAACAAGATAAACTAAGATAAACTTCGGGCACGATGAAACAAGTATAACATCCCATAATTCCTATCAAGTATCCCACCACATGGTTTCTATCAAGAGTAACATCGCAAGGTTTCTAAGCTTTACGATTAAAATGATATCTATTTGCTCTGCACCACCTAACTAGCATCCTCATAAGTGTCTTAGATGGAATGATCTGTACTCCTACTAGTATCCCAACTAGTGTCCTGTGCAACAAGGATCCGTACCCCCTACTAGTGTCCCAACTAGTAGCCCGTGTAATATAATAATTACAACGTGATCCCAATCCCCGCAATTATGGCAGCCTTCATGTGTACATCGATTTTGAGGATTCCACCTCGATCACCCTAATGGCCATGTATATATTCGATGCACCCTTACTACCTTATCGATCGGCCCCCTATTTGACCTAGTTCTCGTTTGTGTCACGCGGCCCCCTACTTGTAGATACCTGTGGTGGTCCCACCATGGGGTGTATCAAGTCCCATGGTGGCAACCCTGACACAATCAAGATGCACATCTTTATACCTACTGATGCCTAGTGGCTAAATTTTCTGCGCCGAAGTGTGTGCACGCCCGCACTCCGTTAGAACCTGCACTGCTGCACCAACCGCCGCTAATTTGACCTCTTATAATCAGCCCAGTAATCGTGCCCCACCCTGCCTAGCTCAGGGTTCCGTTGATACCTAATGTGGGTTACCGCTGAAATGGGTCCCCGTTACTAGTTTTTTCTAATGGTTAAGTCTGTGGGCCTATACTCTCTGATATTACCCACCAACCCTGATGTGTACTTAACCCCGCTACTGACTCAAGCATGTGTATTTAATGGTTAAGTGTATGTGGGCCTATATTTACTAATATTACCCACCAACCCGATATGTACTTAACCCTTCTACTCGTTATGTTACTATGGTTAAGAGTTTATCTTAGTTAACTTAACCTTTCTCACTTATTATGTTTGATTGGTTAAGTGTGGTTTATTAACTTAACCCCGTTCGTCTATCTGGTTACATTGGTTAAGAATTTTCTTGTTAACTTAACCCCATGTGTTACTTAACCCTACTACGCATCACATCAGATTGGTTAAGTGCATGTTAACTTAACCCCATCCACTAGTCATATTATAATGGTTAAGTGTTATCAACATATTCAAGTTAACTTAACCCACCCGCTTGTCTTGTTATGTTGGTTGAGTGTTACTACTTAACCGCAACCACTTGTCTAATTAACCCATTGTATTAGTTAAGTGTTCTCATTAACTTAACCTCACTCTCTATTCCAGTTTAATCATGTTATAATGGTTAAACATTTGCTTAACCTTACCCACTCCCGTAGTCAACTTATTAAATTGGTTAAGTGTCCAGATTAACCTAATCATATTACTTAACCCACCCATTTATATCATATTGGTTAAGTGTTCTTATTTACTTAACCCTACCCACTGGTCTAATTACCATGTTACGTTGGTTAAGTATTACTATTCGTATTTCCACATGTCACCCACATGTCACCCACTTAACCCCCATGTCCCACCACATGTGGTTAAGTATTTCTTAATTCATTAAGGCCGTAACCTTATAAAGACCTCTCACATTAGACTGACATTTATGGCAGCTGGATTTGCCGGGCGGGTCCGGGCAGTCTTACACCATAAAAGAGTCTAACCTCGTGTCTTTACAACTGTTACGCTTTTAATTTGGGCCTAGGACCTCTCACATTGGGCTACCATTTGTGACTACTGGATTTGCCGGGCGGTTCCGTGCAGGTTTACGTCACAAATGTGTCCAACCTCGTGTCCTAAGCATTGATTATCACTTATAATCTTTTACCCCAATTTGAATTTATTTCCCTATTCAAATTATCAATTAATTCCTAATTTAACGACGTCCATATTTGACTCAATTATGTCCATCAATTAATGGTATGCAAAATCATATCAATTTTACCACAATTTATCTTATGCCATTAAAGGAAACTTATCTCAATTTATATTTATACCTCTTTTAAGGCTATTACATGCCAACTAATATATGTACCCAATTCTAGTCAGTTTACATATATACCAAGTTTCATGCCTTTTTACATATGTCAAGATCTAGCCAAAATTACATGTATCAAGTTTCATACCCAATAAACCCAAATCTGATGATTCATGATGTAGTTATCCCAAACTATAATATTTTTATTTCAATACATGCCAGTTGCCCAAGTTCATAATACATGTTTATGCCAATTATAAAGTTTACAATGGCTTTCATGCTCAAATTTCCAAGTCTACACATGCCTAATTAACATAAGCCCAATTTTTTGATTTAATTTACATAGGCTCCAAAACTCATAATTTTATTTTACATGCAAAATTACATACATGTTATATATACCAAATTTCATGTTACATTACATAGATCCAATTGGTGTCGAATTCCATGTATATAATATTTATGCAAATTTTATCATAACAGGATTATACCAAAATTTACAGATCTACCCCAAACTTGCAAATAAAATGATAACATCCCATTTCATGTTGCCAATTATTAATCATATTCTTATAGGCTATAATTCCATTATTCCCCCGTATACATCTCGTATGCAAATCGCGATTTTAGGCCAAGGTCTGAAGTTGACCAAGGTTCATCAAAAGAAAATAAATAGGGGAAGGTAGAAATTTGCATAATAAATAGATCAAAGAGAAAACAACATCATGATAGGCATAAAGATTACAACTTGATGATAACATCATTACGAATCAAGGAAACTGCTGAATAAATCACAAACTTGTCATGAGAATAAAGGTAGACAAGTCTCAAAACTAAAGATTCAAAAAGCAACAGGAATAGATCTGAATCGATAAACATACTTAGATCCAATTCCACTTTATTTCATGCCCATATTAAAATTAAATATTTAGATCTGAAAATAACTAGCACTTACAGAGAACGGCTAATGAATTAAGAAGTGAATTTGTCTTAGAAAGTTGCAGTGTCATTGATCTATCCCCTTGAATTTGTTGTAGAAGCATCGATCTTTGATTTGATTTGAGTTTGGACGCTTAAGCTTTAATTTGGAGACGACGGCCATGGCTCAAGAGAGATTTTAGCAGCATTTTGGTGTCATATGAATTTGTGTGAGTTAGGATAGGTCTAGGTGTTATTTTATAGGTGTAGCAATTCATTTCAGCCATCGGATTAACCCTAAAACCCATCCGGACCATCAAAACTCGTCCCGGACCTCAAAAATGGGTTCTGGCCCGAAACAGTCCGACCAGGTCGACCTGCAGGGGGGAGGTCGACACTATAGTCGACCCCCATGGGGGAGTTCGACTCCCAGATCGACCCCCTGGTCGACCTGGCCCCCAGGTCGACCTGGCCCCCAGGTCGACCTGGCCAGTTCTGTGCTGATCGAAACCTTCTGAATCTTGTTTTGGCCATATCTTGGTCATACGGACTCCGATTTTCGAAAACTCGGACTCTATTTCATGTAAAATTTCGAGAGGAACGCAATGGTGATGTCCATTTTACCTAATTCCTGATTCTTAAATTAATTATCCTTATTTTACTATCTTTTCCGTTACATACATCGTTATCGAACTAATTATTCTTCTCTTCCATGTATTAATTAATTCTTCTTATGCATCATCATTATTTACCCATCATAAGCATATTTTTATATATTTTATTTTATTTTTAATTATATTAAAAAATACGGGGTGTAACACATAACATATCCAAATTCGACGAAAATGGACATACAGCTACAGTTCAACATTACGGACCCGACGAATTCCGAGTCTGTTTGCTCACACATCTTATTTTTGAAGTCAAATTATTGACTTTTTCACATTAAAATTCCGTACGGCCACAAATTGGCTCCAAAAATAACAGAAATTGAAATCTAACAATAATTTAATATTCCGAATCCAACAAAATTAGTTTCGTCGAAAGCGGAGGTCGTTTGTAAAAATGGCTATTTTTAAAGCTCTAAATAAACCCATTTAAATTTTAGTATATTTAAAAATAATTTAATTTAATATTAATAAATTAATGTTATCGTATATGTAACACCCCGTAGTTCTGTAATTCTAAGATTTACAAATCAAGGCAGAATTAAAAGTTAAAATCAAAATCAAGAGAAACGGGCTGCGCCATTGCGTTCATCTCGGAATTCTGCATGAAAACGAGTCCGAGTTTGCCTAAATCGGAGTCCATATGAGGAAGATATGGCTTCCGGAAGTTTCAGCAAAGTTCAAATTTCAAAACAGACTCAGAAGGGAGCCAGGTTGACTGGGTAGTCGCCCCCCCCCCCCTAGGTCGACTGGGGAGTCGACTGGGTAGTCGACCCCCCCAGGTCGATTGGGTAGTCAAACCCCCCCCCCTTTTCCAGCTTTCTGAACCTGATTCGTTTCTCTATATCCGGATGCCCTTCTGACCAGATTCGTTGACTTCTACATTATATAAACAGCCCTGGTCTTCTTCTTCATTCACAATTCTTTTCTATCCTTATACTGCCTCTGAGAAAATATATAAATAAATAAAAATAAGAAGATAATACAAAAATCCAAGATAAGGTTATGCTGCTCAAGTTGTCTAGAAGAGATTCAAAGCTTCAAGATAAGGATTAAAGGCTAAACGTCGCACGAATCATAGCAACGCCTCCTTTCTATTCTAATCTAATCTCTGTAAGTCAGTTATTTCTAGATTTGAACGTTTTTCTCTGTTCATGACATGAAATTAAAGGAATAAAAGAATATGCCAAATCTCTCTCTCTCTATTCGAATCAGTGCCTATACTCTTGAACCTAATTAAGAACTGTTATGATTCGAGGACAAATAAGACCGTGACTATGAAACTATGGACCTTAAAACCTTTGCCTATGACTATGGACATTGCCTATGACTATGAACATTTCCTATGACTGTGACTGTGACTATGAGGATTATTTCCTTGACTAAGCCTATGCCTTTGATTAGGAAATATAAACTATTGCCTATGACATAACAAGGACATCTGCGATTAAAACACCTGTGATTCATGGCTATGAAAGTGTTGCTTAAGTTTTGTGACTATAAAATTGGGTCTAAACCCGATTATCTATTCTGTCTATTCTTGGTTATCTTTTGTTTTAGACCTTGGGAATTTACCTATTAAGTTAGATCTACCCATGTTCTGAACCTACTCTGTCTATCCTTGGTTTTAGATCTTGGGAATTTACCTATTAAGTTAGGTCTACCCACGCTCTTCAACCTACGCCGTAATCTATATGCCTGTGAACTACCATCTTAGGCCAGTTGTTATGTCTGTTCTATCACGGCATTTTGGTTCATTCCCTTTTATCGACGAATCTAGCTTTATTTACAATCTAGATTGAATCATGAACGGTGGGAATACGATTTGGGCAAAATATGAAATTTACCAAAAACATAGTTATAAACTTGGAAATTGATATAAATTGGGAATATGTACTATGGCATGTTCATAGAAATGCAAATTGGATAAATTTGACATGAATTATAAGATGTGTAATTTGAATCTAGTATTGACGTGTAAATCTAGTATTTACATGAATAGTGAACTAGAGTAATAAGTCTAGAATTAGAATGTTGAATCGGAATTGGATTAGCTAATTTGGCACGGTAAGTATATTGGCATAAATGTGAAATTGGCCATAATTGGGAGTAATTGGCAGGTTTAGCAAAATCATGGTTAGTGACACTTAATTTGGTATAGTCCACATACCAAAAAGCATAAATATGATTTAGAAGGGGAAATGGGCCATAAGAATGAATGTAGACAATTTACATTAAAAGAGTAATTAGGAAATAAGTAAATTAGAAATAATTTACTTATAGAATTTGGCCTGAATGAGGAAATGTGAATTTAGACAAATTAAAGGTTTATTAACGACATCTCTTTTAATAATAAGCCAGAAAGCTCTAGGGTGACAGAGAGGATAGTGTCTAGGCTTGAGTTTGGAAAATACAAGTTTCCTGCTCTCCCTGGCTATCCCTAACTGATCCGACGGACGGGGTGGTTACTTTCAAAACCTGATTTGGAAACTAATCAAAACCCTTTGAACTTAGAAAACACGAATATGCCTAACCCGAGGTTAGACCGAGTTACGATGTAAACTTGCCCGGAACCAACCGGCACATCCAGTATTCGCAACAATATCTGTCTAATGTGAGTGGTAGCGGCTTTAATTTATTTAGTTAAAGCTAGAACAAGAATGGTAGGGTTAAGTTAACTAAGACACTTAACCAGTTCAACATGATAACTAGACTGATGGGTGGGGTTAGGTTCAGATTGACATTTAACACAGTTAAGCTAGAATGGGAGGGTTAAGTCCATAGGAACACTTAACCAACTTAACACAGTTAAGCTAGAATGGGAGGGTAAAGTCCATAGGAACACTTAACCAACTTAACACAGTTAAGCTAGAATGGGAGGGCTAAGTCCATAGAGACACTTAACCAAACTCAAGGTAGCAAAACGAGACTCGTAGGGTTTAAGTAAAGTTAATACACTTAGCCAAATCAATATGTTAACTAGACTAGAGGTTGGGGTTAAGTAAAATCTAATACACTTAGCCAATTTTGATATGTTAGCTAGGCTAGACTGTAGGGTTAAGTAAACCTGAACACTTAACCATCAGGTTGTGATAAAGGAATGAGGTTAAGTCTAAAACATGAAGGGATAATACTTAACCATTAATAACATGTTAGTTAAGACAGACGGGCAAGGTTAAGTTAAAAAGGAACACTTAACCAATACAGGGTGAATGGGTATGGTTAAGTAATAAGAAATACTTAACCAATATAACTTGGTTTGTGGTGGGGTTAAGTCAACATGAATTACTGATAACACTTAACCAGTATAACAGGATGAATGAAGAGGGTTAAGTTGGCTTAAATTGACTAATGACACTTAACCAATCCAAATTGACGGGAAATGGAACTAAGTAGTAAACCTTAGTTAAGAAAACAACGATTCTGGAAACTAAGTGGTAAATCTTAGTTAGTAAAACTAATTAGTAATTCTTAGTATAACACGGGAAGGAGCGAACGTCCGTCTGAGTAGAAATAAGGCTCCAACGAATTGGGTTACGAAGCCCGAGGCTTCGAGGGGACGTGAGGGTACTCTTGGTATCCCTCTGTGAGGCTGCAGATGATCCGCCTGGGCCCATAGAGGTTAAGGTCTGCATAGAAGAACCAGGGGTATGCCTTGGTTGCAATACATGGCAACCTAAAGACTAGGATGGACCGGCGTGATTTGACGAGCAAACAGTAGCCCTGTGATAGCGACTCGTCGTCTACCATCCATCTTCAGTCAATCGAGATACGTGAAGCGGAAAGGCGAAGAACTCCAAAAGACCATATACTTGCTATCTAGTTATGGGTGAGGATGGCCATAGGATAGTGGGGCACCGGGGCCGGCGTATAGTTCTCATTTTTCAAGGTGTGCCTTTTATTAGTTGAGGGAGGGGTCAAGCGGGACCATAGCCACTGGAACAAAAACAGACCTTAGCATCTGCATCGGCAGATATCTGAAAGCTCCCGACTGAGTTCTGTATTCCTTGATTTGCCCTGACACAGGACTCGGACCGCACATTACGGGACATGTGCATCTAGACAAGCGATAACGATTCGCGATACATGCGTGGGGAATTATAGGAACATATACCACTCTAGGTAGTGTGTCCTAGACTTGGGGGCATCGTTCGACATGTAGCATAATTCCTAGTTGAACTAGGTGGCATAAATCCTGAATACGAGAAGCGTTCAGCAGACAGCGTAAACTCTAGTTGAATCTAGAAGGCACTTGGTAGAAAACCCTAGATTAAATCTAGGTAACAAATAAATAAATGGATGCCTGAAGGCGATGGAAAATACAGGGATTGGGATCACGTTAGCGTTACTAGTTGGGACATTAGTTAGTTGGTGCAGAGATATAGAAACCAGTATAATAAGGAAATAGCGAAGCGGCGAAAGTATTAGAACATATCCAGTTTATCTTAGCTTAGAATATCTTTTGTTAATCTTGTCTAATCATGCCAACCCTATCATCATGGTGTTATCTTGTATTCAGTTAATTCATGTCGTTTTGTTGTTGTTCCATGTTCACATGCTAGAAGTTACTGAACTTACTCAGGCTTTATGTCTGACTCTGTTTTTCTTTCGTCTTCTTTTCTTCCGTTTCTCCCCTCCCCCCCCCCCCCCCCCCAGGTAGTAAAGGAGGGAATAGTATAGCTCAGATTAGTTTTGGGATGGTTGCTCTTTTCAAGCTTGAAGATTCTTGGATACATCGGCTTTGGATTGCTATGGCTGGCTTATGTTACTTTGGGGAATATAAATGTATTTTTATGCTTCTTTATTTTGTAAGACAGATGATACTCTGATATTGGAAAACAATTGTTGTACCAATTATTTTATCAATAAAGTGAAGTTTTATTTTCCTTTGTTTTAATTTTGTCTGTCCTGTTATTTATCTGCATCTTTTAACCTAAAATGCTCCATAGAACTTAGTGCATTCCCTTTGTGAGTGACACTAACGGATGTGGGGTGTTACACGTGGTATCAGAGCAGAAGGTTACCGGATCAGATAAAAGATTTGAAAATTTATTTTCAAAACGGTTTTAAAAAGAAGCATTTTCAAGAGAAAATATTTGTTTTAAAGACATATTCCCCAAAGCCATACGCACTATATTCTCTTCCTCTGTTCAAATTCCTGTCTCCCTCTTTCTTGAGTCTCTGGGGCTCCTGGCTTTCTGGGAGGTAACCTCATCGAAGGGCAAAGTAGTGCCCGGCTTCCATCCATAGCCGTAGTTGTTTCATCTACGGGTAGTTTTCTTTCGAAGCTTATAGGGTTTTCCGGACGATGGAGGCAGTTTTCGAGAGATTTGTCAACATGACTACACACGGAAGGGGATGAGGGGTTTGGCTTAGGAGCATAACCCTAGGGAGAGGAATTCATGGATGTAGACTTAGCACACGCAGGAGGAAGAAATTATAAAACCTAAGACAAGAGGAAGTATCTTTACTAGGGTATGATAGGGCATATACTTAAGGACAAGGGCAAGAACGAGGACGAGATTTTTAGAAGGACAAGTACATGCTTTCGCCACCAAGCGTACCTAGGAGAAAGGTAGTCCGGTTGGAAGAGTCTAGTTTTCTGTTCGTACTATTTATTAGGTTCTAGCGCTTCTCATTTGTTCATATCCACTTCCATAGTTGGGTCTCTGCACCATAGTACCTGTATAGTAGAAAGATCCCACTAGAGTCTCAAATCCAATTGGTGGTCCGACCAGTTTATTTTTGGTTAGTAGGGATTTGAGAATAGCTATCGAGTTTGCTTATATCATTTCACGTAGATCGTCTAAATTCGGGGGAGATATTCCTTGGGTGCTTGTCTGATATTGGTTTAGGCCTTTGGGGCTTGTACTTGAGGAATGTCGAGTTCGGTTTGGATGGTTTGCGTGAGAGATGAATAGTTGTGGCAGGCACTCCAAAGAGCACGTAGTGACCTTTCGACTCTTATAGTTATGGCATGGCGGATAAGAGGGAAACCTCTAATCATCTTAGTACGTATACCTGGTACCGTGATTGACATCTGTTTATTATGAAAATGGAGATCCGGAACTTCACAATCGTGAAGTTAAATTAGTTAGGATACAGTGTAGTAAAGCTCAAGAAGGCTAGATACTAGCATCATACCCTTTTCCTTAAGGGTGCATCCTTGATTTCTTTGCTAGGAGCTTTACGCATAATTGTTTCTCTCTTTCCAAAGTATATCCTCTAGGTCGTATCCTCAATCCTTCGGTAGAAGCCAATGGATGTAAACATGTATTTGAAACATGTTATGGTTGGTGGTTGCAAGTAATTGCTAATGGTTGCTCGCGGATGCATATGCATACGTATTAGGCACTAGATCAGTCCGGACGCTTTCATATTACATTTACAGATATGTATTTGTTTATAAGTTGAGCCTGATATGTGATCATATGGATGTTGCATATGGATGAATGGCTATGCACAAATGTAGTATTTACATAACTAGGGATGCTTGCATACATGATTGGACGCATGGCACTGACATGATTCGCATTAAGGAGGTCAACTGAATCAGTAGACCGCCTGATTTTGCATTAGATAAAGACATATACACACACTATGCATATGAACATGAAGGCATTAGAAATCTTTTAAGGACAATGAATGCCTGTGATTGAATGGTTGAGTAGATGGGTGATTGGATGGTAGGACACATTCTTCCTAACTTGGAGATTTCGGGGACGAAATCCTTTTAAGTGGGGGAGAATGTAACACCCCGTAGTTCTGTAACACTAAGATTTATAAATCAAGGCAGAATTAAAAGTTAAAACCAAAATCAAGGGAAACGGGCTGCGCCATTGCGTTCGTCTCAGAATTCTACATGAAAACGAGTCCGAGTTTGCGTAAATCGGAGTCCGTATGAGGAAGATATGGCCTCCAGAAGTTTTAGCAAAGTTCAAATTTCAAAACAGACTCAGAAGGGACCCAGGTCGACTGGGTAGTCGACCCCCCCCCCCCCGGTCGACTGGGTAGTCGACCCCCCCCCCCCCCCCCCGCTTTTTCCAGCTTTCTTAACCTGATTCGTTTCTCTGTATCCGGACGCCCTTCTGACCAGATTCGTTGACTTCTACACTATATAAACATCCCTGGTCTTCTTCTTCATTCACAATTCTTTCTATCCTTATGCTGCCTCTGATAAAATATATATATAAATAAAAATAAGAAGACAATACGAAAATCCCAGAAAAGGTTATGATGTTCAAGTTGTCTAGAAGAGATTCAAAGCTTCAAGATAAGGATTAAAGGCTAAACGTCGCACGAATCATAGCAACGCCTCCTTTCTATTCTAATCTAATCTCTGTAAGTCAGTTATTTCTAGATTTGAACGTTTTTCTCTGTTCGTGACATGAAATTAAAGGAATAAAAGAATAAGCCAAATCTCTCTCTCTATTCGAATCAGTGCCTATACTCTTGAACCTAATTAAGAACTGTTATGATTCGAGGACAAATAAGACCGTGACTATGAAACTATGGACCTTAGAACCATTGCCTATGACTATGGACATTGCCTATGACTATGAACATTTCCTATGACTGTGACTGTGACTATGAGGATTATTTCCTTGACTAAGCCTATGCCTTTGATTAGGAAATATAAACTATTGCCTATGACATAACAAGGACATCTGCGATTAAAACACCTGTGATTCATGGCTAGGAAAGTGTTGCTTAAGTTTTGTGACTATAAAATTGGGTCTAAACCCGATTATCTATTCTGTCTATTCTTGGTTATCTTTTGTTTTAGACCTTGGGAATTTACCTATTAAGTTAGATCTACCCATGTTCTGAACCTACTCTGTCTATCCTTGGTTTTAGATCTTGGGAATTTACCTATTAAGTTAGGTCTACCCACGCTCTTCAACCTACGCCGTAATCTATATGTCTGTGAACTACCATCTTAGGCCAGTTGTTATGTCCGTTCTATCACGGCATTTTGGTTCATTCCCTTTTATCGACGAATCTAGCTTTATTTACAATCTAGATTGAATCATGAACGGTGGGAATACGATTTGGGAAAAATATGAAATTTACCAAAAACATAGTTATAAACTTGGAAATTGACATAAATTGGGAATATGTACTATGGATGTTCATAGAAATGCAAATTGGATAAATTTGACATGAATTATAAGATGTGTAATTTGAATCTAGTATTGACGTGTAAATCTAGCATTTACATGAATAGTGAACTAGAGTAATAAGTCTAAAATTAGAATGTTGAATCGGAATTGGATTAGCTAATTTGGCACGGTAAGTATATTGGCATAAATGTGAAATTGGCCATAATTGGGAGTAATTGGCAGGTTTAGCAAAATCATGGTTAGTGACACTTAATTTGGTATAGTCCACATACCAAAAAGCATAAATATGATTTAGAAGGGGAAATAGGCCATAAGAATGAATGTAGACAATTTACATTAAAAGAGTAATTAGGAAATAAGTAAATTAGAAATAATTTACTTATAGAATTTGGCCTGAATGAGGAAATGTGAATTTAGACAAATTAAAGGTTTATTAACGACATCTCTTTTAATAATAAGCCAGAAAGTTCTAGGGTGACAGAGAGGATAGTGTCTAGGCTTGAGTTTGGAAAATACAAGTTTCCTGCTCTCCCTGGCTATCCCTAACTGATCCGACGGACGGGATGGTTACTTTCAAAACCTGATTTGGAAACTAATCAAAACCCTTTGAACTTAGAAAACACGAATATGCCTAACTCGAGGTTAGACTGAGTTGCGATGTAAACCTGCCCAGAACCAACCGACACATCCAGTATTCGCAACAATATCTGTCTAATGTGAGTGGTAGCGGCTTTAATTTATTTAGTTAAAGCTAGAACAAGAATGGTAGGGTTAAGACACTTAACCAGTTCAACATGATAACTAGACTGATGGGTGGGGTTAGGTTCAGACTGACATTTAACACAGTTAAGCTAGAATGGGAGGGTTAAGTCCATAGGAACACTTAACCAACTTAACACAGTTAAGCTAGAATGGGAGGGTTAAGTCCATAGGAACACTTAACCAACTTAACACAGTTAAGCTAGAATGGGAGGGCTAAGTCCATAGAGACACTTAACCAAACTCAAGGTAGCAAAACGAGACTCGTAGGGGTTAAGTAAAGTTAATACACTTAGCCAAATCAATATGTTAACTAGACTAGAGGTTGGGGTTAAGTAAAATCTGATACACTTAGCCAAATTTGATATGTTGGCTGGGCTAGACTGTAGGGTTAAGTAAACCTGAACACTTAACCATCAGGTTGTGATAAAGGAATGAGGTTAAGTCTAAAACATGAAGGGATAATACTTAACCATTAATAACATGTTAGTTAAGACAGACGGGCAAGGTTAAGTTAAAAAGGAACACTTAACCAACACAGGGTGAATGGGTAGGGTTAAGTAATAAGAAATACTTGACCAATATAACTTGGTTTGTGGTGGGGTTAAGTCAACATGAATTACTGATAACACTTAACAAGTATAACAGGATGAATGAAGATGGTTAAGTTGGCTTGAATTGACTAATGACACTTAACCAATCCAAATTGACGGGAAAGGGAACTAAGTAGTAAACCTTAGTTAAGAAAACAACGATTCTGGAAACTAAGTGGTAAATCTTAGTTAGTAAAACTACGTAGTAACTCTTAGTATAACACGGGAAGGAGCAAACGTCCGTCTGAGTAGAAAGAAGGCTCCAACGAATTGGGTTACGAAGCCCGAGGCTTCGAGGGGACGTGAGGGTACTCTTGGTATCCCTCTGTGAGGCTGCAGATGATCCGCCTGGGCCCACAGAGGTTAAGGTCTGCATAGAAGAACCAGGGGTATGCCTTGGTTGCAATACATGGCAACCTAAAGACTAGGATGGACCGGCGTGATTCGACGAGCAAACGGTAGCCCTGTGATAGCGACTCGTCGTCTACCATCCATCTTCAGTCAATCGAGATACGTGAAGCGGAAAGGCGGAGAACTCCAAAAGACCATATACTTGCTATCTAGTTATGGGTGAGGATGGCCATAGGATAGTGGGGCACCGGGGCCGGCGTATAGTTCTCATTTTTCAAGGTGTGCCTTTTATTAGTTGAGGGAGGGGTCAAGTGGGACCATAGCCACTGGAACAAAAACAGACCTTAGCATCTGCATCGGCAGATATCTGAAAGCTCCCGACCGAGTTCTGTATTCCTTGATTTGCCCTGACACAGGACTCGGACCGCACATTATGGGACATGTGCATCTAGACAAGCGATAACGATTCGCGATACATGCGTGGGGAAGTATAGGAACATATACCACTCTAGGTAGTGTGTCCTAGACTTGGGGGCATCGTTCGACATGTAGCATAATTCCTAGTTGAACTAGGTGGCATAAATCCTGAATACGAGAAGCGTTCAGCAGACAGCGTAAACTCTAACTGAATCTAGAAGGCACTTGGTAGAAAACCCTAGATTAAATCTAGGTAACAAATAAATAAATGGATGCCTGAAGGCGATGGAAAATACAGGGATTGGGATCACGTTAGCGTTACTAGTTGGGACATTAGTTAGCTGGTGCAGAGATATAGAAACCAGGATAATAAGGAAATAGCGAAGCGGCGAAAGTATTAGAACATATCCAGTTTATCTTAGCTTAGAATATCTTGTGTTAATATTGTCTAATCATGCCAACCCTATCATCATGGTGTTATCTTGTATTCAGTTAATTCATGTCATTTTGTTGTTGTTCCCTGTTCACATGCTAGAAGTTACTGAACTTACTCAGGCTTTATGTCTGACTCTGTTTTTCTTTCGTCTTCTTTTCTTCCATTCCCCCCCCCCCCCAAGGTAGTAAAGGAGGGAATAGTATAGATCAGATTAGTTTTGGGATGGTTGCTCTTTTCAAACTTGAAGATTCTTGGATACATCGGCTTTAGATTGCTATGGCTGGCTTATGTTACATTGGGGAATATAAATGTATTTTTATGCTTCTTTATTTTGTAAGACAGATGATACTCTGATATTGGAAAACAATTGTTGTACCAATTATTTTATCAATAAAGTGAAGTTTTATTTTCCGCTGTTTTAATTTTGTCTGTCTTGTAATTTATCTGCATCTTTTACCCTAAAATGCTCCACAGAACTTAGTGCATTCCCTTTGTGAGTGACACTAACGGATGTGGGGTGTTACAGTATATATTCACATATAATATAATACAGCTCCAAAATATTCCTATCTGAATTTATAACTCAACATTTCAAATCCAGATTAAATCAATATTCAATTTATATTAAAAATCCTTTTATAATATAAATAAATTTTTATAAATTATAAAAGAATTCCATAGCGACTTTTCGAAAATTTGATTTGGACATATCTCACAATCTATATGACGAAATCTCCATTTTTCTCTTCCATTAGAAAATTATCGTTCAACAGATTCTAACGTTTCTTGTTTCACAGAAATCCAACTTAAAATGGATTCTGTATATTCGTTTAAAGTTCGATTCGCCAAATTACGAACTGCCATGCCATTTTGAGCTCGATTGTAATTATAATTTATACGTTCTAATGTTGTTTATTAAATAGAATCGTCATTATAATTCAATTCTAAACTGAATTAAATTAGTTAAATCATCTGATTCACACAACATTGCGAATTCTACTATTTCCGACAATTTCGAAAATTAAATATATTATTCTTATATTTATATTAATTAAATATTCAATATTATTTAATTAAACAACCATTTAAATAAGTAAATCACTATTTAAATAGTTAAATAAATAAATTATTATACCGTAAAAATACGGGACGTTACAATATGTATGTATGTCATTGCTTAAGTGTACCATTTTAAAATGATTATTAAGTAGAAATTAATATAAATGATATATAAACATATGATTTTATGTCTAATAACCATGCTCCAATAAATTTTGAACATGTTTTGATGTTTTAACTCTTCAAATATTAACGAGGATCGGACGTCACACTTGGAAGTGACATAACACGACTTTCAAAATTCATAATAAATCAATATAACCAAACAATTTATTAGCACAATAAATTAAATTGGTAACTACTCTTATTTATTTAATTATCCATTTTCTTGAAATTTGAATTCTTATGTGTAATAGTTATATGCAAATATTTAAATCAAACAAGCACATAAACTAAAACTAATGGGTCAACGTCAATATGATCCTATTATGACACGCCAAAAATAGGAATTGAAAATGAGAGATTGAAGAAGATTTATGCATGAGCTACATGTTTATTGATGCAAAAGCGAATGGTCTTAATGGAAGCATTACAAATATAATGTTACACTCTTCTTTGTATAATATCTTCATGGAAACTAATATTCTTTTTAAATAAGAAAACAACCGTTTCTCTACCATTATTATATTGCCACTTCATTGTCATAAGGTTATTTTGTGTAAAAAGTATTAGATGCTGAAAATTTGGTTTCTAGAAGGCGATTATAATGGCACAACGAGTAATGATTAAGACTGATTAAAACGTAAACTATAACTACTCAGTTTCAACACATCATCCTCATCTTGTTTGTATATAGCTCAGTATAACAGTAAAACAGGAACACTAACATCCATGTTTGATTTAAGTCTAATGTATATGTAAATAATTTAATTATTAAAGTATATCCATGAAAATGAAATGTAAAAGCTTTCAAAACCAAGTAGAAACATTAATCGGCTTGAATATACTACTATACACGTATATGAATACTTAATTGTTTTAATTTAAAATTTTGTACATCAAAATTTAGTAAGTAATAATGATGATGATGATAATAATAGTAGCAATAATAATAATAAGCATGTTTTATTGTTTTTATGGCAAAGCCGTCCGGTTTTTAAGGTGGCCGCAAATACCTTTTATTATAATTAATGATAAAAGTCGGAATAGTACATGTGATTGTTAGCAGACAATCAGCTATTCAGTTTTTAAGGTGGACCGTTTACCACCTACGGAGTTTATAGTGTTCCGTCCACTATTCCAAGTCAGGCTTTGTAACGACCCGCATTTTACGTATTCGAGGATCGTAACATACTTTTATTTAATTCCCCGAGGGTCGGACCACTCTCATAATTGGATATGTGGTTTATGGGGATGTGAGACATATCCATAATTTTTATCAATCTTAATTGTAACCATTTTGCCCCTGTCAGTTTTGTATAGGGAATAACTTTTGACTGGGATCGAATAAGGTGCTGAGATCGATTTCATTGAAAAGGAAATGATGTTTCCAATTCCCTAGAGTGGTCACATTAAAGATTTGGTTCAGCAGTTTGGGAGGAATCACTGTTTTGATGCTACATAGTTTCTGGATAGACTAATTAGTCATTAGTAGGCTGATTAGTGAGGCCCATTAAGGCTAGGGGTTGTTGGCTATAAATAGAGGGGTAAAGGCAAGGATAATGGTTTGGTTTCTTCATTTCTCTCATTTGGGTGAGCTTGTGGTCCTCCTTGTCTATCAAATACATCTCCACTCCATTAAATTCTTAGATCTACATTAGAAGATTGAAGATCAACATCAAAAGAGAGTAGATCACATCAAATTGGGTGATTTGAAGATCGTGCTTCATTGTCCGATTAGAGATTAGTTGATTTCAAGCTATTTTGAAGATTTGGTGAGTGATAAGCAACTCTCACACGAATTCACGAGTATATGGGTTGCTTGATCTTATTTTCATCATTTACAAGTTGAATTCACCTAGATCTAATCGATGTAAGTATATTTTCGATTCGGATCACCATAGGATTTAAACTAGCAACTTAAAATGGTAAATTCTTCTGTTAATTCTACATTTATGCACGTTTAGATCTAGTTATTGGCTTATTCATTGAGTTGTCATGATATGGTGAACGTTATATGATTGTATGATGATGATTAATGTACTTGATTGTATTTTTGGTTGTTTCATCGAATAGGTTAGTTTTGATTGATTTCGATTAAGTTAGATGATGGATTGATCATACAAACTTGGATTGGTGGTGATTTAGAGTTGTATCATGTGCGAATCAGATGGACAGGTGGGCCATTTTCCATAGATCGGCCATACCATTTTCAATGGATCGGCCTAGTTCAAATAGCATGGATCGATATCAGATAGAGATGGACCAGCAGCGTATGGGGATGGATCAGTCATGGCAGCTACCCCACATCCGTTAATGTCACTAAGAAGATAATGCGTTAAGTTTCGTGAAGCATTATAGGTAATCATTATAGAGAATATACAAGACAGATAAAATAAGTAGCGGATTTTTCTAAACTTTATTATGAGCGAAATAAAGCATAGTCTCAGAAATACATCAAAACCCGCTACAACTAGCAAACTATCTAAAATCTATCTTACAATGAATCTCATGAAAAATATCAGAACACATAAAACCATATCCCTCGCCATAAGCCATACTAAAGTAGAGAGCAAGTCAAAACGATACATCTCAAGAAATCCAAGTCAAGTCCAAGCTGTAAGAGAAATCATAGTCACTGTTGAGTGCTTCTGCTCTGAAGAGCTGAGGGGGGATACGAAGAAAAAGGTGAAAGAAAAATGGTCAGACATAAAGTCTGGCGAGTTCCAGCGATTTACAAATATGCATAAATTAGAATTGCCAAGACAGGTAAATAAGACTGGATGAGAGAGGTATAGTGTCACATAGATAAGCTAAACAGGAATAAATTATGATTGAGTAATGCTTCACATTTATATCCTAAAACATGTATGTCTAAACATATATGTATGCGCCAATACTAGTATAACAGGTTCAACAGGATTAGGTTCTTTTGCCTAATTACGTATCAGCAGGATCACAATAGAAATAAACAACAGGATTAAATAGCAGGATTAGGTGTACCCTAATTACATAACAGGATTAGGTGTTAACCTAATTACATAATAGTAGGATTAGGTGTACCCTAATTACTACCCAAGCGATTAACACCCTCCTACGTAAATACTCTGTGCCAGCCCCGACAGTAGGGTGTATCACTCCCGATCCCCACAACTGTATGGAACAGACATATTTACTGGTGTTATAGTGTCTTATAGTCGGACCCGTGCACGCTCATGACTCCGCCAAAACGTGCACGTAACCACCCCCATGTGAACCTCTTACTATCAAGTTCAGTAAAGCGTGCCTTGACCCTACCTAGTGCGGGACCCCTATTACAAGATACCTACATGGATAATGATTGATATGGGTTCCAAACAGCATATTGATACAAGCCAAACCCCCTAAGCTGGTGCCCCTAAATAACTAGGATTTAAGAGCCCCCAAAACCCGATACAACAATAGACGAAGGACCTCTTAGCTTATTAATATTTTTGTTTAACCTAGCAGGTTTAGGTTTACTAATAAGCGTGGTTGTGTATTCATGTCATTATGTGTGTACAACCCTACCCAACACACTTGCCCATATGTATATAATTCCCTAACATTTCAGTTTATTTAACTACATTTGATTCTTACCTTAAACATGTCATTTACTTAATGTCCATTTTAAGTCAAATGTAACATGTCCATTTCATATGCCTTCCTACTATGTTCCCAAATTATAACATATATAGGTTTGTACATTTTTTTACCAAGTTATAGTAACATATACACATTACCCCTTTTTAATGGTTTACAACAAGTCTAAGCAAGTTCATATTTATCATTTTCCCCAAATTATAGTCAATAAGTCCAAGTAAATACATGCCTAAATTCCTCTTTTATATCATTCATTATTGCCCCGAATATACGCATATTTTAATTGGGTATAGCCTAGGCTTCTAAAGGCCTAGGCTTAGCATAAAATAAAAAGGAAAAAACAGAGGATAGAATCAAATCAGGCATATAGGCGAGACTGGAAATAAACATAAAATTTGAAAATAGGAAAAGGAAGATAGATACATATAACTTGATAATTTTCCAACATCACAGGCACATGCATAACTTGTTTAAATATCCAACACCACAGGCATATGTATAACAGGCATATGTATAACTGATTATAACGACATACGTGATTAACAGTGAAAACAGGTATACCATTCATTTTTACTAACACTGTAGATCCTAACTAGTTTTATTTAACTGTCTTGTTAAGGCCTAAGAAGTCAGATCTATAAATAACTGAAACTCATAGTGAGTCTTGGTGAAGATATATATGTATATAATACTAGGCCACAGAAAGTCCAATCCAAGTGGTATGTATGCAAGTCTTGATGTTGCCTCTGTTTGATCCAATCTTTAGTAGCATTCCTCCATTATATGTTATATTTTTCAGAATAATTTAGAGGCAGAGTAAGATATGAAGAATTTGTGTGAATTGGGAATGAGGGAAGCCATCTATTTTTTGAGTTACAAAGCCAACATCAATCCTTAGAATTTACGTTTTAAACCCGAACCGTACAAGTCATGCTGAGTCAACGTGAATAGAGTCACAAAATAGTCCAGGTTCAACAGGTAGAATTCAGATGGATTAGGGGTGGGTCGACCCGCCTATCCCTGGGTCGACCAAACCACCCTGGGGTCGGCCCATGGGTCAACACGGTCTGGTGTAGGTCATCCCCTAATGGGACAATTTCCCGCTTCCTCTTCCCTCTTACTCCGTTCGAAATTCTGGAAGTTATATTTAATTTATATTTATACATAAGCCTCTTATATGTATACAAACTTCTAGAGTTTATAACTTCTTTATACATTGTCTGTTTTACGCAAACTTGGGGTCTATTCGAGCCAGAATTTCGAGAAGAACACAATGGGAATGCCAGTTTCACTTAATTCTGAATATTTATTATGGTTATAGTGTATTAAGTTTTAGGGTGTTACATCAGTGTTTGGCATGGATCGGTAGCATATGGAGTTGGATCGGTCAAAGCAGCGTACGGCATGGATCGATAGGGTTTTCACAATGGATCGATCACATTTTTTATGGATCAGATATGGTGTTCTGATTGATTGGTGGCATGGTAAAGGGGATGGATCAGTAGCATTTATATGAATCGCTGCTATAGGGATAGATCGGCCAAAGCTATGGATCGACCAAGAGACAAATGTGATGGATCAGTAATGATCCATATGAAAGGCATTGAATGATCCATTGAATATCGACCAAGTGATGTTTATTTTTGGCTCGATGTTGGATGTAGCTTCGACCTGAATTCAATATGGAATGTTTGAAGTATTGTGAAGTGTTTGTTGATCGATGAATTACAATGAATGTGAAGATGGCTCAAGATGATTTGAGCTCGTGGATAATGGCTGCTCAAAATGATTTGAGCTTATGGATAGTTGTCGATGATAACTAGAGATATTCAAGGCCGAGGAGTAATCGTTGTCGTAGGTTCTAGCAGTCTCAAAATATGGGTATAATAGGGACGCCCAAAAGACTAGATGATTAGTCGAGTACCCTAGGTATCGTTGAAAGGCCTAGATATGTATCAATGAAAGCCATATAGAGTTTTGCTAGAACTGGGGTTACCATTAGCCCTTAATGGATAGCAATTGAGCAAGTCATAAGATTAATGATGGTTTCAAGGCAGGATTGACGGTGATAGACAGAGTTATGGATGTTGATTGTTTTGCTTGTATCGTCTTACGTAGATTGTTCGACGTTGAAGGAGACATCTCTTGGGTGCTTGTCTGATGTTGGTTTAGGCGTTCAGGGCTTGTGCTTTGGGGATGTTGATCTTGATTAGAATGGTCTACGCAGGATAATTAGTTGCTATGTCTGCTACTGCTTGTGCCTACTGATTGTCTGTAAAGGCTATCACTGTTAGGTGTGGAGGAGACGGGTTTGGGTTCTTCTCTGTTGATGTTGGTAGATTAGATGATTGATCTACTTATTTATCTTTTACTTTATTAATGATGTTAGATAGCTATTTATCTCTCATTAAGACTATTGTCCGACTCAAGGTTTTATGTCTCCCTCTTATTACCTTAGGCTGTTCATCCGGTTGTCGATGGGCAGACTGAGTAGCAGGTGACAGGTAGTAGATCTTGATAAGGACGAGGCTGTTGAGCGATGATGAGCAGGAGGTTGGTGTATTATTTCCTACTATCTACTATTTGTTTTTTTCCGTTGTTATGTTTGATGTATTCTTTGTGTGACCTGTAGTGAGGAAATTTGTACAGAATTTGATGATGTATCCAGTTTGATGTTTGGATAATTCATGATGATATGAAAGTCTGAAATTCTGCTCAACCCTACTTCACAGTTATTGCCCACTGTATATGTTCAATTATATTTTATCCTTGCGCTATGAGCTATACGATAGGTTTTGCTTGTGTTATTCTACCCCGATGATCGTCTATAGCTGCCTGACACGTCTTTCAATGCATTATTCCTCTTGTTAAGTGCAGAAGTTATAGGCGATTGTCACATTTGGTACCAGATCTCTACTTAATCGATTTTAGACAAAGTTAAAAGACGTAATGACGTATGAGAGACGTATTTGTAAATTTCTGATGGATGTATGATATATATATATATATATATATATATTAGTGTATAGTATAATAGCGTTTGAACTCCATTGCAGTTTCTCATGTATGGACTAATCATATTGTAATGACCCGGGTTTTTGATGACTTTGGTTATCGACATAAACTCAATGACGACTAACCAAACATCGAAAAATACCGGTCATTAATGAAAGAAATTAGAGGGTGAGGATAGATAAGATAGAAACTTAGAATAGAAGAAAAAAAGAAGAACTTACATCATCAGAGTAACACGAATCTCACAGCGGAACGAATAACATATAATATATAACATAACTTTAAAATATAACAGTTATGTATACAATAGCACTTTATCAGAATACAGCGCTTACAACAACAGCGGAAAAACAATAGCTATAAAATCTTGAACGTATATCACCAAGAACATCTTGCAACCCGGCCACACATGACCGACCACTCATTTCGCTTGAGTGTATCGAATGTATATCACCAACGGTTGGGATCAGCAACCATTTTCCCGAATGGGACAGCATAAACAATAGATTTTTAGAAATAAATGAAACTCTAGATCAGGTGATTATACACCCTAATAGGTGCGACCTACATTGCCATGTTGTCTGCCCGATTTCTGTCATTTACCGGATGTGAGGCTAGAAGCTACGCTTATCTTTTACATGCCACATCTTCATTCACTTAGAATGTCACATCGTCATACCTGCCAAATCACAAATTAACTTATCCAAAAATACCACGGGTATAAAGCTAAGAGAAACGAATTCCTCCGCCACCAACGTAAATACATTTGAAATGATCAACTTACGTGATCTACCAGATATACTTTGTCAGACCTTCGTCCATACAAGTTGTCCTGGGACTGGACAAACCGAAGGCACTATTCAGTATATCCATCTTAGGCACTGTTATTTAAGATTTATACAACAGCCCTTGCACTTTACTCTGTCTTCAATTATCTTTGGCATATATGATTCGCAACGCTTATGCCAATACAGAGTGGTTCTTTGGATAATAATCCAACCGGTCTCTCCATATTAACAACGTTAAAAATGGTCAAAACTTTAATAGTCTGTGATTTAAATATCAAAGAAAAACAAGTGTGCAAACAATGATATCATTTCTAGAAGGAAATTCTATCGATCAATCACTACCATTCCACAACTATCAGACTCTAACTGTAAACTAATAAGAGAGTAACTTCCTAAGTATAAACCCCAAAGGCCGAAACCAACATCAGATCGATACTCAGGAAACCATTCAACTTATTAATCTCTAGTCATTTTCTAATTTTACTTAACTCTATTTCTTTAACTCTATACGACTAAATCTAGTTCGTTTTTAACTCTAATCGATTAACTCTATTTGATTACCTCTAACTAGTTAACTCTAACTGATTAACTCCTTTCAAATAAACTATATTCGGTTTATTCCTTTAACTCTATTCGAATAAATTGTATTCGATTAACTCCTTTAACTCTAACTGATTAATTCTAACTCCTTTAACTCTATTTAAATAAATTATATTCGATTTACTCCTTTAACTCTAACTGATTAATTCTAACTCCTTTAACACTATTTGAATAAATTATATTCGATTTACTCCTTTAACTCTAACTGATTAATTCTAACTCCTTTTATAATATCGTATTTATTTTCTAAATAAATATTTCCTTTATTCTAATTCTATTTATTCCCTAAATAAATAAATAATCCCTTTTAATCTATTTGTAAATGTTCTACAAATATTTCCTTTATAATTCTTTTTTATTTGTAAATGGTTTACAAATATTTCTCTTCTTATTTGTTTGACAAATATTTCCTTTTATATTTGTTTTACAAATATTTCCCACTATATCTGTTTTACAAATTCTTTCCCTTATATTTGATTTACAAATATAATTCCCTTATATTTGATTTACAAATATAATTTCCTTATTCAAAATCCTTTTTTTTCTTTTATAATATAAAATCCATTGATTTTATATAAATAAATTATTTTTAAAATATACTTTGAAAATCCCTTTTCCACATTCTGGTATTTCTTATGGTATTTAACATACCATATAACAATGATGAATATCGTCCAACACACATAATCACAACAGATTATATATATGTCACATCATATATTACAATATATAATCTCAGAAAAATAAATGTTGAGGAATCCAGTTGGATTCCTCCGACCTGTTTCCCTGCATCACAGATGTTACATAGTAAAATCGATATCACTTTCAGTTCGATATAAAGTATTCTGATAGCAGAATCAACATACAAATATTTAACGGTTTATATATATACATATATATATATATATAATTTCCACTAACTGACTAGCAGTTCAATCAAACAGTCAACATACAACAATCAACAAATATTTAACAGTTCTAAGAATATGTTGTAAAAATAGAACTGTTCAGAGTTGGTGAGTTTTACTCACTTTGGACTATCATCATTAATAACGATAATTGTCGTTGATTCAGATTGGACAATTTATTTTGCCATAAATTCATACGAGCCCCAATCCACTTCCAGTCAGCTTCATTGTGAAGTGTCTGTCCATACGATCCCAACGGATCTTGTTTCGTCCAATTCTGATATCGTACGGGTAAGTTATTGAGTTTACAAGTTAGTATACGATTTAGAATAAATAAAACATGAATTAATTACTATTGGGCTTAACTTTACTTCCCGGCCCACTAACTCTCAAGCCCAACACCGTAAAATGCTTCCTCCCTCACCACAATTTTTGTCGTGACCTGCTCCTCAAAAATCCACCGAACTCCATTGTTTTTCCCAACATCGTGGCCTCCGTTCTACCATTTCACTTCACCGAACTTCAAACTAAAAATACCAAACATCATCTCTTCACGAGTCCTTCCATTCCACCACCAACACAACTAACCCGAGCTCACTGGATAAAATGCGTTCTCGACAGTATCACACAGCCATAACATTAACTTCGGCCACCCCATTCTCCCTCTCTACGTGATTATCATCCAAACTAAAACTACCATGATTTTCTCCATTGGAATCTCTTTCATCCTGTACTCAAAACATTGAATTTGAACTGGACCTGCTCATCGTGACTTCAGCACTTCTTCGACGCTGTACCTGGAACCAGCGACAACAAATGATACGGATTCCTCCCAAATTCTGCAGTTTGGTGCTAAATCTACTTACAAACCCAAAAATAATAACCAAATCGAGATTTAATGCATCAACTTCCAAAATTTACTAACCCTAGCACCAAGAACCCATCGCTGTGTAAAAATACATTCACCAGAGAAAGCGTCGAACCCAGAATAATGCATACCAGAACGTAGAGCCTTCTTCCAGGATCTCAAATATGTTTGATTTGGGATTTATAGATATTTATTTGATTTTATCTTTGATTTCTAACTCAAAGAGGGTTTGTATTTATGGCGGCCGTATTCTTTTGCTGTGTTGACTACGGTGGATTGAAATTAGGTTTAGGGTGTTTGATGGTTATTTATAGAATGGTTAAATTAATTTTATATTTGATTATTTTATTTTTATTTAAGCAAACGCCATTTTCATTTGTCCTTAAAAATTTCTCTGTTGACACACGATACCCAAAAATCACCAAATTGGACCTATAGCTAGAGTTCGACATTATGGTCCCAACGAAACTGGTTTCGTCGAATTCCGACTTCGTATGCTCACATAGCGTATTTTTAACCGTCAAAATAATGACTGTTTCTCACTCTAAAAATCCGTACGGCCACACAGTGACTCCAAAAATCACGGAACTGGAAATCTAACAACTATTTGACATTGCGGATCCAACAAAATTAGTTTCGTCGAATTCCGACTTCGTTTGCAAAAGTGACTTATTTTTACAGCTCTGAATGACCCATTTAAATATATAAATATATTTAAATTTAATTAAATTTAATATATAAAAAATTAAATATTATCGTCTATATTCACAGTGGAATATCATACAGCTCCAGAATATTCCTGTATGTATTTACAACTCGATATTACATCGTCAGAGTTATATCGATGTTCGATTTCTATTTAAATCCTTATATAAAATATAATTAAATCGTTATGGTCAGGGCGCTGCTTTTCTGAGAATTTGATTTGGACATAAATCAAAATCTACACGACGAAATCGTTATGGACTTCACTACTCTAGGAGGGAAGTCGTTCAAAGGGACAAAGCCGACTGTAGAGATTCAAGGGTGGCTTGATACCCGTATTTGAATTTTCGGAGACTAGGTTATTGATGGTGCGACTAAGAGGAAGCTTGCATCAAGATAGATACAGGGCAAAGCTATGGATTGGTGGAACTTTGTCACTTTAGAGAATCCAGAAGATAAAATTACGTGGGATCAGTTCTAGGTCTAGTTTGAGATGAAGTTCATTTCTACCGTTCAAAAGTCTATTTTGTTCAAGAGGTTCGTTGAGCTAAAGCTGAATGGCCGACCATTATTGGATTATGTTTTTGATTTTGAAGCTTTGTGTCCAAGTATGCTCGTTCGTATATTCAGACTCTTTACCAAAAGAACGAGAATTTCGTTATGGGCTCGGACAAATACATAAGGAATCACCTAGTTGATCACTTGGATGACACTTACGAGAAGATCGTGGAAAAAGCTTTGAGGCATGAGAGTTTGTTTCCCAAGGAAGAGACTGTTGTTGCAGCTAAAGAGGAACCGAAACCACAGCAGGGTGGTAATAACAAAAAGAGGAAGCAATAGCAACAACAGAAAGGAAAAGATGGTCAGAAAAAGCAGAAAAGCGAGATGATATGCTTCAACTGCCACAGAAGGGCCATTATTCCTGGGATTGCAAGAACATGAAAGCTTAGAAGAAATGCTACAACTGTGGAAAGCCTGGGCATAACAAGAAGGATTGTCTAGAACCAGCTAAGGGTAAGCAGATTGTAAAGGCGTACGCTTTGGAAGTTTTTCCATCTTCTTTGAGGGATCCTACGGCGGAGGAGAAAGGGAAGAGCGTCATCGTTCAAGGTATTCTTTCCATTAGGGATGCTTCAGTTTGAGTGTTGTTTGATACTGGAGCATCGCATTAATTCATTTGCAATGAGCTTGTGTTCCGCTTGGGTTTGGAACCCGAGATTTGTGATAGACCATTGATCGTGACTAATCCAGTTGGGGGTTCGTCCAGTTTGTGTATAATTTGTCGTGGTCTAGTGTTGTCGAGTCATGGTTGCTCCTTTGTGTATGATTGCTTTGTTTTGAACTTCGCTGGGTTTGGGATTATTTTGGGTATGGACTGGCTCAAGAAGTATGCGGCAAAAGTGGATTGCGAGAAGCTCGAGGTGACAGTTGAGAATGTGGAAGGGTGAATGGTTGTGATTCGATGTAAGCCAGAAGACGGGATCTTCGTAAGCTATTTATATTCACTCGTAATTCCATGGGAAGACTTGTCATTTGTGCCGATCGCTAGTGAGTTTGATGATGTCTTTGACGAGGTCAAAGGGTTGCTGCCGCATCATGAGATTGAGTTCATGATCGATTTGGTTGAAGGTGCTATACCTATCATTATGCCTCTTAGGCAGATGGCGCCTACGGAACAATGAGAGTTTGAGGTGTAAGTACGTGACCTTTTGGGAAAGGACTCATTCGGAGAAGTGTGTCCGAATGGGGTGCACCAGTTATTTTTGCAACCAAGGTTGATGGATCTTTGAGATTATGTGTTTATTATCGTAAGCTGCACAAGGTGACTAAGAAGAACAAGTATCCATTTTCGAGGATAGACGACTTGTTCGATCAGTTCCACGAATCCAATGTGTTTTCCCATATGGATTTAACAACGATATTTCACCAGTTGAGAGTGGCAAAGGATAGTGTGTCGAATACTGCTTTTAGAACACCATCCGGTTTCTTTGAATGGCTGGTGATGCCATTCGGATTGACGAACATGCCAGCATATTTTGTGGATCTTATGAATAGGGTTTTTAGATATTAGTTGAACAAGTTCATACTTGTGTTCGTAGATGATATTCTAGTTTACTCCCGGAATGAGGAAGAGCATAAGACACACTTGTGAATTGTTTTGGAAATCTTGCAAAAGCATCAGCTGAGAGCCAAGTTTTCGAAATGTCACTTCTGGAAGATTGAAGTGAGGTTCTTAGGCCATGTCGTTTCTGGAAATGGAATAGCGGAGGATCCCTCTAAGGTTGTAGCAATCCAGGACAGAGATAAACCTAAGAATGCGACGGATGCCAGAAGTTTCCGTGGGTTGGCGGGATATTAACATCTTTTTATCAAGTATTTCTCCAACATAACTACACCATTAGCAGGATTGACAAAGAAGAACCAAGTGTTCACATGGGATGCGAAGTGTGAGCAAGCATTTGGAATCCTGAAAGAGAGACTGAATAGTGTTCCTGTTTTGACGATTCCAAGTAGGAATGAAGGAATGGTGGTATACGCCGATGCATGCGGTACTGGACTTGGAGAAGTGCTGATGTAGAAAGATAGAGTTGTGGCCTACGCGAGTCGATGACAGAAGCCGCACGAGAGGAATTATCCGAGTCATGATTAGAGTTGGCAACGATTTAGAGTTGGCAGCGATCGTGTTTTCTCTGAAGATGCAGAGACATTACTTGTTGGGAGTTCGATTCGAGCTGTTTACGGATCATAAGTCGTTGAAGTATCTTTTCTCCCAAAAGGATTTGAATCTTCAGCAGCAATGGTGGTTAGTTTTTGGCATCGTATGATTTTGGTATTGCTTATACTCCTGGTCAAGGTAACGCAGTGGCAGATGCATTGAGTCGAAGACATGCAAGTTTAGGAGCGATGTTTTCGAAATGGAAGCACCTCAAGTACTTGACAGGATTTGATTTCAGGCCTAACTGTGAGCTAGAGCTTGAAATGTTGGCAAGCTTATCGATAATACATACTCCCAATGAAAGGATTGGAGAAATCCAAAAGCGTGATGCAAAGATTGTCGAAATCATCCAGAAACCGGAACCATAGGATAAGGAATTCGAGTTCGATCGAGAAGGTTGGCTTCAAAAGCAAGGACTACTGGTTGATCCTCATATTTATGGATTGAGAGATGAGGTTCTGAGGGAATGTCATCACTCAAGGTTGACGATTCATCCTGGTGGTAACAAGATGTATCGGTACATGAAGCGAGCTTACTACTAGGAAGGAACGAAGAGGGATGTTGTAAAGGTAATTTCCAAGTGCATGAACTGTCAGTTGGTGATAGCTGAACAGAAGAAGCTGAGTGGATTGCTTCAGCCATTAGAAGTTCCTACATGGATATGGGAGAAGATATCGATGGACTACCTAGAACTAGGGCATGAAATGAATGCATTTGGGTCAGAGTAGATCGCTCGACCAAGAACCCAAGGTTTATTCTTATCCGATCAACTAGGATAGCATCGAAGTTGTTTGAGCTATATATGTAACACCCCGTAATTTTAAAGGACAGTATAACAATAAACTAAGGAATACTTAATTAAATATTGGGAATTAAGTAAAATGGATTGTACCATTGTGTTCGCCTTGGAATTTTACTTAAAATAGACTCCGAGTTTGCGTAAAACGGACATTGAATGAGAAAGTTATAAAACTTAGAAGTTTGTATACGTATAAGAGTCTTATATATATAATTCAAATTCAGATTCAAAAGAGTTCAAAAAAAATAAGCGGGAGGGGTAGGTGAGAATCGACCTATGGCCAAGTGGGTCGACCCAGGTGGGGATGGGTCGACCCACTCGGGATCTGGCCGAGTGAGGAGTTCTGAACATGGACTTGTTTTGTGTCTAGGTACATTGGAGGTTGTTGGAGAATGGAGTTTTGATGACAACAACCTTATTTCAATATTAATTGATTATAAAATATATACTAACACCACTATTTAGAATATATATACACATATGCAGGATTTATATACAGGAAATATTACTGAAGATTGTACGGTTTAAAGATGTTAGAGATTCAGAATTCAGAGATATTTCAAGACTCATGAGTATCCAAGATTTCAAGAGTTCAAGATAAATGTAGTTATAGATTCTAGATTATTAAGACTCTGAATAGCACTCCAAGTTCAGATTCAAAATAATTTCGAATTCTGTTTTTCAAAATTCTGTTTTCAAATTCTATCTTCAATCTCTTTCTTCTCTATTTTACTTTCTATTTTTCTTTGATTTGATTTTAAACTTAAGTTTTATAGATTTATACTTTATAAGTTTTATAGATTTATATTTTATGTACTTTATAGTTTTAAACTCTATAATTTTATAAATATGTTTGTGTAGTTTATATTTATGTTTTCATATGATTTTCTACTTTATAATATTTATTTATAACATTATATTTTAATACAACAATTACCAGAATTATATTTATATCAAAACACTTCAAAAAATGTTCAATTTTAATTTTACACATATATATGTCGACATACATATATATACATGTCGACATATAACTGTCACTTTTTCAAATTTGAAAGGAAGTGTCTTTTCACCATTTGTGATGGTTCTGAAGTGTTGCAACCTTTCACACAATATAAAAAGGGGCTGATTTCTAATTGTTAATCACTTCTTCTTCTCCCTTTCCACTCCCTTTAATTACGCCATTATTTCTTATCATTTTTATGATTTCTATACCTATACTCTGCCAAATTCAATTATGTTTCCACTAATCTTCTTCTATCTACACTCTCTACTCATTACTCTCTGACTCAAGTGCTATTGAAGAGTTATAGGGTTGTTTGTAATTGTTTGGGTTGAGTAAAGGAATCGGTGGTATCCCTTGTAGCCATGAAATCAAGGACGGGTGATCGGTGGTATTCCTAGGAAGGTATACTTAATCAAGTGTGTGGGTAGAATCGGTGGTATCCCTTGTAGTTGTGAAATCAAGGAGGCTTGTAACTGGATATTGATATAGTAATAAAACTCTACACAATCCAGCGTTGCGTGGGACTGGACGCAGGAGCAATTCTGAACCAGTATAAAATCCAGTGTGTTCTCTCCTTTTCTACACTTTACTTTTGTTTATCTTTGCATTTGTGTTTGATTCTATGTCTGTTATTGTTTCTGTGGTGTTTGATTCATATAGTTTATCAGATAATTTGTAGATTTAGTTTAAATTCTGAAAAACACTATTAACCCTCCTGTAGTGTTTGTTTTGCCTTAACAGTTCATTCTACAATCCCTAACAATTGGTATCATAGCAAGGTCTTTCAAAAAGGTCATAATCTGATTTTTGAAAAATTTTAAATGGAAAATTTTGGAATTTTTGTTAACACTAGTGCCAATTCAAGCATTATATCAATGTTGAAAGAGTTTGCATATAATTTTGTTGAAAAATTGTGTGATCTACTGAAATATTATTCAATTCAGGAAAAGAAGTGTGTTATGACTTTTGAAAGGTCAAAAGTTGAAAAGATAGGTAAAGTGGTTGTTGGCAATTCAAATTCTGAAAAGGTGACTGTTGGTAATTCAAATCCTGAACTAGTGTGTTACATGGCTATTGATAATCCAAACTCTGGAAAGCAAGTGGTGGAAATGAAAAAGGATAAATGGATATTGGATAGTGGCTGTTCGAGACATATGACGGGAAATTCTGAATTACTCAATAATATAAAATATGAAGATGGTGGAATGGTGAACTTAGGAGATAATTCTAAAGGATACATTATTGGAATCGACAATGTCGGTAATTCTGAAACTCCTACTATTTCTGATGTTTTACTAGTTAGGAATTTAAAACACAATTTGCTAAGTATAAGTTAGCTTTGCGATAAGGGTTATAAAATAAACTTTGAAAAGGATAAATGTTTTATAGAAGATAGGAATTCAAAAGTAACATTTGAAGGAGATAGAAAGAAAAATATCTATATATTGAGTATGAAAATCTCAAGCAATAACCTATGTCTTATGGCCAATACAAGTGACCCCTGGATCTGGCATAAGAGATTTGGTCATATAAATTTCAAACACATTTCTAGGATTTCTAAATTAGATTCAATTAGAGGATTACCCAAAATAAAATTTAAAGTTAATAACTTATGTGACGCTAGTCAACTAGGAAAATTAAAGAAAAGTTCATTTAAATCAAAAGAGGAAATTACTACCTCAAAACCATTAGACTTAATTCGTATGGATTTATTTGGTCCATCTCAAGTTCAATCGATAAATCATAACATATATGTTTACATAATAGTCGATGATTTTTCTAGATTTACTTGGACTTTGTTTCTTAAACATAAAAGTGATACTTTTGATCAAGTTAAAACTTTTTCTAAAAGAATTCAAAATTTATTATCACTAAAAATTAAAACAATATAAACTGATCATGGTGGAGAATTCGAAAAAGAAAATTTTGAAAAATATTGTAACTAAAAGGGAATAACCCATAAATTTTCAATTCCAAGAATTCCTCAACAAAATGGAGTAGTTGAATGTAAAAATAAGACAATACAAAAGTGTGCGAGAACGATGTTATCTGATAGTAATTTACCAAGAAACTTTTGGGCTAAAGTAGTAGCAACAGCTTGCTATATTATAAATAGAATCTCAATTAGACCTTTAACTTATAAAACCCCATATGAACTTTTGTATAATAAGAAACCAAAAATATCATATTTTAAAATATTTGGAAGTAAATGTTTTAAACTTAATACTAAAGAAAATTTAGATAAATTTTACTCTACATCCAATAAAGGAGTATTTATTGGGTATTCAAAAAGATGTAAAGCACATAGAGTTTTCAATACTCGAACCCATACCACAGAAGAAACATTAAACGTATCTTTCGACGAAAATTGTAAAAATATAACTCAAAACAATGAAGATGAATGTGAAAATGAAATTAATGAGATAAACCACGAAGATAATTAACCAAATAAACAAATTAGATTACTTAGAGATCATCCAGTTAAAAACATCCTAGGAGATATTGAATCTGTTGTTAGAACTCGTAAGCAATTAAATAATATGAGTAATACTGCATTTATTTCAACTATTGAACCTAAGAATCTAAAGGAAGCATTTTCCGATGATTCATGGATACTTTCTATGCAAGAAGAAATGAATCAGTTTACTAGGAATGATGTATGGGAACTTGTTCCTAGACCATAGGATAAGACTATAATAGGAACCAAATGGGTTTATACAAATAAAATGAATGAATACGATGAGGTCACCAGAAATAAAGCATGACTAGTAGCACAAGGATATACTCAAGAAGAAGGAATAAATTATGATGAAACTTTTACCTCCGTAGCAAGACTAGAAGCTATTAGGATTTTACTAGCCTTTGCAAACTATAGTAATTTCAAGTTATATCAAATGGATGTCAAAAATGCTTTTCTAAATGGATTTGTTAAAGAAGACATATATGTAGAGCAACCACCTCTATTTGAAGACGAAAAATTACCAGATCACATATATAAGTTAAAGAAAGTATTATATGGATTAAAACAATTAGCTCCAAGGGCTTGGTATGATAGATTCAGAAATTATTTGTTACAATCAAATTTTAAATTAGGAAAATTAGATAATACTTTGTTCATTAAGAAAAACAAAAAGGATATTCAATTAGTAAAAATATATGTTGACGATATAATTTTTGGATCAACAGACGATAAGATGAATAAAGAATTTTCAGATATTATGATCCAAGAATTTGAAATGAGTTATATGGGAGAACTATCATTCTTTTTAGGATTACAAATTCGTCAATTAAAGAATGGAATATTTATTAATCAAGAACATATGCAAGAGATCTAATTAATAAATATAATTTAACAACAACAAATGGAAAACCAACACCTATGGCAACTAATATAGCATTAAGTAAAGATGATACATCTAAAGATGTGGATCAAAAACTATCTAGAGGAATGATAGGGTCGTTATTATATATAACTGCTAGTAGACCAGATATAATGCATAATGTATGTCTCTGTGCAAGATATCAATCTCAACCTAAGGAAACACATTTAAAAGCCACAAAACGTATTCTAAGGTATGTAAAGCATACATCAGACTTTGGTTTATTTTACCCTAGGGATGATTCATTCGATTTAGTTTCTTACTGTGATGCTGACTACGCAGGATGTAAGTCTGATCATAAAAGTACTAGTGGAACATGTTACTTCTTAAGACATTCACTGGTCTCATGGTTTAGTAAAAAGAAAAATATTGTATCTCTGTCAACAACTGAAGTAGAATATATCTCTGCTTCTTTGGCTTGTTCACAAGTTATATATATGCAACAAACTCTAAATGTTTTGGATTAATAATAAACAAATCACCGATATACTACGATAATACGAGTGCTATAAATATTTCTAAAAATCCAACTCATCATTCAAGAACTAAACATATCAATATAAGACATCATTTTCTAAGAGATAATGTAAGTAAAGAGAAATTTTCACTCTAATTTATAGAAACAGATAAACAAATAGCGCATATATTAACAAAACCATTAAATGAAGCAACATTCACTAAATTTAGAAGGGAATTAGGCATATGTTCATTAAGTGAGTTAGAATAATTATATGTACTATTATATATAAAAATAAGATAAAAAACCAGAAAAATAAAATGTAAAACATAAGTATGTCGACACACATTTATGCATGAGTCGACATACAACTGCCATAATTTTAAAATTAATTCCCACCAAAATTTAGTTATACCAATTATTTAAACATTCTACTTCGACTTTTCTTCTTCATTTTCATTTCTCTTCTCTATAAAAATTTTTTAATTAAAATATACAATGACCTCCATTAATCTAAACACCCAAAACAACTCCGATTCGCTCGCTGGACCATTCGAGGGTCCTTTCCAAAGATCTACACTCTCTCATGTCATCAAAATAGAAGAAAAGATGGAGTATGATCTGCAAATGATGGCTGAAATACAATTACTTCAAATTAGAATGAGTCAAGAGCAAAATAGGCAGGGGAAAGTAGTAAGAAGTCTTCTTAAATTCATAATGGATAATCAGGCTAATCCGATTATCATCAACGATGATAATCAAACCATGGAAGAGGAGGAAGAACCAGAAGAGGAAGAAGAAATGATGGAGGAAGAAGAACATCAAGAGACTCAACGAACAATTACGGAAGATGACTGTTAGACCAAAGAATGGCACTAACACCCAAATGCAATGTGAAGTCCTCACAATCACAGATCACAGATAATAGAATGCGGAAAAAGTAAATAAATGGAGACACACGAGATTTTTATAGTGGTTCGGCTCAAACCAAGCTTACGTCCACTTTATCTCTTCTTGAATCCTAAGAAGTTACAAGTACAATTCTATAGATTTATACACGAAATCCTCGTGTTTACAATGAAAAGAGGTATGAAATTTGATGGAATTTGGCTTCTATGTTGTGCAATAGCCTTGCATAGAACAATGGTGGAAGCCCTCTCCAGTTAGAGCCAAAGGATCTTTTGAAAATCCTTCCGATGGTGTATTTATAGCTCTAGACGGGTTCCGGTTCGGATGTCGCGTGGCGGGCATCCATTTAATCTCGAAATGTAGTAGAAAAGGCGGAGAAAGCCTCTCCAGATCGTGCTATGCAAGGTAGCGTTCATCCCATGCGAGTAGGAGTCGGTTATGCCATAGAAATAGGTCAAACTTCGTGTGTAGAAGCAAGTCGAGGCGGTTCGGTTCGGGTCCGATCCGAACCGAGTTGATGTCTCCGATCCGAAGATGTTGTGCACTTCTGTGCTGGTGTTCCGAATGGATCAGATCCTCCTTGCTTCGAGCCGAACCAGGGGATGCCAGAGTCACTTTGCCACTAGTCCGGGTCCTCCTCCACCGAACCGAGCCATCTGATCCGATCCGAAGTCCAATCCATGCTGAAATCCAACTTTCCGAGATATTCCAGTTCTGCACGTGTTCACGGAAATAGGTGTAACTTCCAAACCGTAAGTCCATTTTAGCCAAACGAAAGATTTACTTGAAGCTAATTCAGAGGGCTACAAGAGTTACCGAGCAAAGCTCCGTAATTGATGTTTTGGGCCCAAAAGAGGTCATCTGTTAGAACTTTCGAGCTATTCTTTGTTGTGATGCGACTTCAACCCAATTGCTTCCTGTCTTCTGACGATGTTCCCAATATTTGAGCGTATTGTTTAGAAGAGACTTCACTTGTGACGGCTTTGACTAAAAAGCAGGTCAACAATGACGATAAAGTTGTATGTGTTAGAGAGATCTTATTCGACGAAAATGGGAATGTGAATGAACAGAATGGGGATTTTTGTCTCCATTATCCAAATTGTCCAATTCACAAATCTCCCATTGTCAAAAATAATTAGTATTTAAGGTTTTCTTTGTTTTTTCGATGTATCGTGCTTGTATAAATCCGTGTACTACTGCTTGTACTAATTCAAGTTTAATATAATAATTGTTTATGCTTACCATAAGTATAAGTTAAGTAGTATAATTAGTTAGACATTTATAAACCTTAGCATAAAGTAATATGAATATAAAATTAAGGGGGAGTGTAATAATTATTAAAGGAATATTTTACTTATGGGGAGTATTTTTCCTTGAATTAAAAGATACTTAGGTTCCTATAGGTAATTTTTAGATAGTTATACGATTTAGGGGGAGTAGTTTTAGAATTTCTTTTTTGATAATGCCAAAGGGGGAGAAATTATAAAATATAGACATAGTTTATAGGATTCATACAGACAGGGGGGGTATTTGAAGGATCATTATCAACAGGTATATAAAGGTATGATATTTTATAAACTAAGGTTGTCATCATCAAAAAGGGGGAGATTGTTAGAGAATGAAGTTTTGATGACAACAACCTTATTTCAATATTAATTGATTATAAAATATATACTAACACCTCTACCTAGAATATATATATATATATATACACACATATGCATGATTTATATGCATGAAATATTACTAAAGACTGTACAGTTTAAAGATGTTAGAGATGATTCAGAATTCAGAGATATTTCAAGGCTCATGAGTATTCAAGATTTCAAGTGTTCAAGATAAATATAGTTATAAAGTCTAGATTATGTAAGACTTTGAATAGCACTCCAGGTTCAAATTCAAAATAATTCAAATTCTATTTTTCAAAATTTTGTTTTCAAATTCTATCTTCAATCTCTTTCTTCTCTATTTTACTTTCTATTTTTATTTAATTTGATTTTAAACTTAAGTTTTATAGATTTATACTTTATAAGTTTTATAGATTTATATTTTATATACTTTATAGTTGTAAACTCCATAATTTTATAAATATGTTTACATATTTTGTATTTATGTTTTCGTATGATTTTCTACTTTATAATATTTATTTAAAACACTATATTTTAATACAAGAATTTCCAGAATTGTATTTATACCAAAACACCTGAAAAAGTGTTCAAATTTCAATTTTACACACATATATGTCAACATACATACATACATACATACATACATATATACATATATATATATATATGCACATGTCGACATATAACTGTCACTTTTTCAAATTTGAAAGGAGGTGTCTTTTCACCATTGTTGACGGTTCTGAAGCATTGCAACCTTTCACACATTATAAAAAAGGGCCGATTTCGAATTTTTAATCACTTCTTCTTCTCCCTTTCATTACACCATTATTTCTTATCATTTTTATGATTCTTGCACTTATACTCTGCCACATTCAATTATGTTTTCACTAATCTTCTTCTCTCTACACTCTCTACTCATTACTCTCTGATTCAAGAGCTATTAAAGAGTTATAGGGCTATTTGTAATTTTTTGGGTTGAGTAAAGGAATCGATGGTATCCCTTATAGCCGTGAAATCAAGGAAGGTATACTTGATCAAGTGTGTGGGTAGAATCGGTGGTATCCCTTGTAGCCATAAAATCAAGGAGGGTTGTAATTGGATATTGATATAGTAGTAAAACTCTACGCAATCCAGTGTTGCATGGAACTGGAAGTATGAGCAATTCCGAACCAATATAAAATCAGGTGTGTTCTTTTCTTTTCTGCACTTTACTTTTGTTTATCTTTGCATTTGTGTTTGATTGTGTCTGTGATTGTTTCTATGGTGTTTGATTCATATAGTTTATCACATAATTTTTTATTTTGGTTTGAATTCTCAAAAACACTATTCACGCCCCTCTAGTGTTTGTTTTGCCTTAACGATCCATTCCGCAATCCCTAACAGCGGTATGCTATATATAGGACAACATTTCTATTTTTTTTACACATAAAAAACAATGGGGACAACGAGATGTTGCCCTAGCTTGGATTGAATTAGCCTATTTTCTTCAACAACAGCTTATACGCATACAAGAATTTCTTTTACAACTTTAGCATACTTATATTCTATGTTCTTTAGATCCAGTCTCAATGAGTTTATGTTACTTTTAGATATAACCATTTAACAAGTAATCCTGAAATGTCTATAAATTTGGATCTAAGCCTATACCTGTTAAGAATCTGATTAATACCTAATCAGTCCTGCTATTACATGTACATCTGATTTGTTGTTCAGTTCTTATATGCCTATTTCTGTTATCATATGCCAATCTCTGTTATCATATTCTTCTTTTATTTTATATGCCTATTATGTTTTTCTATCTCATTCCCTTTTTATTTCTATAGTCTAGGCTACCTTCGAGCCTAGGCTGATATCGTTGAAATATGCATACGAACAAAATTGGGTTAAATTTGGAATGAATGGGAATGGTAATTTATGGGGAAAACTTGTACTATGAATCATGACTGGAATTTGGGGGCATAAACTATACTGTGAAATATGACTAGAATTTATGGCATATCTTAGACTGTGGACTATGACTTATGGCATATAAATTTGTAGGCTTAATTTAAAGACTAAGCGAAACATGTTAATAAAACTGTAAGTAACATGTGAAACATGTTGGGGGGTTATGCATACATGTTAACCTGTAATACTTAACCTGTTTAATCTATGGGGGTTATATACATATAAACATGTTAATCTGTGGCTTGTTTAATCTGTGGGTGGGGTTAAGTAAACATGTTGAAACTGTGGGGTTAAGTAAATATATTAAATCTATTGGGGGCGGTATATGAACTCGTTAAACTTAACCTGTTTTATCAATTGAGGTTATGCGTGCTTGTTAATCTGTTAGGTATAACCTGTCAAAATCCTAGTTAGTTGGGGATACAAGCCTAAGAGGTGGCTTGTGTCATCTGTTGTGTAGGACCCATATCAGTCAGTAACCCATTCTGGTATTAAAGGGGGGGACCCCCGCACTGGTAAGGGGTCAGGGGCACGCTTACTGAATTGATTATAAGAGGTTCATTTAGGGAGAAATGTTCTGATGGCGCATTCCAACGGAGTCATGTGCGTGCATGGGTCTGGCTTTCTCGGGAAAATAAGTCGCCATAACACCTGTAAATAGGTCTGTGTCCTTCTAGTGGTTGCCACTTTAGGAAGTAATACACCCTACTATGGGGCCGACACAGGGTATTTACGTGGTAAAGAGCTGATCACTAGGGGTAGTAATTAGGGTACATCTAGTGTTGTTTAGGTGCTTGTTATTTCTGTTCGGGGTAACACTCGTTATTTCTGTTTAGGTACATGTTATATCTGTTTGGGGTAAAAGTCATTGCTAGAAGTACACCTAAGTCTACCATTTATGTTTCTGTTGGGATCATTCTATTTCGGTTAAGTAATTGGAAAACACTTAATCCGGTATACTAGTATTGGTGTAGAGAAAGGAATTTGAGAAGTATAATCCATTATGTTTATCCTGCTTATTCTGTTTAGCCTGTTCATACATGTTATATGATATTGTTATCTCTCATCCAGTTTATATGTCTGTCATGATGCTTTTACTTATTTATATGCTAAAAGTCACTGGACTTGCTAAACTTTATATCTGACCCGTTTTGTTTCCTTTTCTCTCTCTTCCTTCCCCCCAGGTTCTCAGGGTGGAAACGCTCGGGCTTGATTAAGACTCTCTTTTGTTTCTGCTTGGATTTGGATTTGCTTTGATGTGTCGCTTTGACTACTTGACTACTTGTTTATGGCTACTTATGGGGACTATGGCTTTTTGCTTCTGTACTCTGATGGTTTTTAGCGCTAGACTGATGTTTTTATTTGATGTATTTTGTTCCAGTATTTCAGTCTGATGTTGTAACTGGATTTTGAGACCATGATTTTTTCTGTTGGAAATTAAAGTTTTAAATTTTCGATGTTATTTTATATATCTGTTTTGTGGGATTCTATTCTGTTTACCTATAATGCTTCACGAAACTTAATGCATTCTGTTAAAGAGTGACATTAATGGACGTGAGGTGTCACAATATATAAAATGGATAGTTCGATTCCATGGTATCCTGAAGAGCATAGTTAGTGATCGAGATCCATTGTTCACGAGTGGATTTTGGAAAAGTTTACAAGAGACTTTGGGAATCGAGTTATGTTTGATTACGACTTATCACCCCCAAACTGATGGTCAACCCGAGAGGGTTAACGACGTTTTGGAAGATCTCCTCAGAGCTTGTGTATTGGACTTCTGGGGATCGTAGGAAGACCATCTACATCTAGTTGAGTTTGCATATAACAACTGCCAGTTGAGTATCAGGATGGCACCATACTATGCATTGTATGGTAGACCATGTAATTCTCCGGCATGTTGGTTAGAGACTAGAGATAAGTTGATACTTGTGCCAGAAATGATAAGAGAGACCTCGGATTGTATTGAGATCACTCAGCAACGAATGAAGGTTGCCAGAAGAGTTACGCCGATAAGCATCGAAAAGATTTGGAGTTCGACGTGGGTAATATGGTTTTCGTGCAGATTTCATCTTTGAAGAATGTTGTTCGATTCGGAAATAAGGGAAAGTTGACCCCCAAGGTTCGTTGGACTATTTCCAATAATGAGAAGATTGGAAAGCTCGCGTATAGGTTGGATTTACCCGAGAAGATGTCGAATGTGCACAATGTTTTTCATGTATCATTTCTACAGAAGTGTGTGCACGATTTTAATGTGGTGGTATCTCCAAAACAGTACGAAGACCTAGAACTCGAGTCCGTAATTACAAGACCTCGTATGCCGCTTCGCGTTGTGGGGAATGACACGAAACAGCTTAGGAGGAAGACAGTTAAGCTAGTCAAGGTGCAGTGGAGTGAGGATGATGACGACTATATGTGAGAGACGGAAAAGAGTATGAAAACGATCAATCCAAAACTCTTCGTTAGTATGACCCATTAATATCGTGTTACCCTTACACCATTGTAACTTGTACTATTCGTTAGAATTCCGCTGCTAGGTTATGACCCATTAATATCGTGTTACCCTTGCACCATTGTAACTTGTATTATTCGTTACAATTTCGCTGCTAGGTTAAGGCTATGGATGCTTGGCTTGATGGATGCTAGTTTGGATGGTAAAATTGGTTGTTCATGAATGATATGCATGCAGAATGGTTTTGGTTGCTTGTGTTTATTTAGAATTTCGGGGGCGAAATTCCTAAGGATGGAAGAATGTAACGGCCCTCATTTTATGTATTGGAGGATTATAAAACATTTTTATTTAATTCCCCGAGGGTCAGACAATTCTCATATTTGGATATGTGGTTTATGGGGATGTGAGACATGTCCATAATTTTTATCAATTTTAATTATGATCATTTTTCCCCTATCAGTTTTTTTACTAAGAATAACTTTTGACTAGGAACGAATCAGGTGCTGAGATCGATTTCATTGGAAAGGAAATGATGTTTCCAACACCATAGAGTGATCACATCAAAGATTTGGTTCAGCGGTTTGGGAGGAATCGTTGTTTTAATGCTACATTGTTTCAGGACAGACTAATTAGTCATTAGTGAGCTGATTAGTGAGGCCCATTAAGGCTAGGGGTTGTTGGCTATAAATAGTGGGGTAAAGGCAAGGAGAATGGTTTAGTTTCTTCATTTCTCTCATTTGGTTGAGCTCATGATCCTCCTTGCTCAATCAAATACTTCTTTACTCCATTAAATTCTTAGATCTACATTAGAAGATTGAAGATCAACATCAAAAGAGAGTAGATAGCATCAAATTGGGTGATTTGAAGATCGTTCTTCATTGTCTGGATTAGAGATTAGTTGATTTTCAAGCTATTTTGAAGATTTGGTGAGTGATAAGCATCTCTCACATGGATTCAATCGAGTATATGGATTGCTTGATCTTATTTTCATCACCATAGGATCTAATCTAGCAACTTAAAACAATAAATTCTCATGGTAATTCTACATTTATGCAAGTTTAGATCTATTTATCGTCTTATTCATTGATTTGTCATGATATGTTGAATGGTATACGGTTGTATGATGATGATTAATGTACTTGATTGTGTTTTTGGTTTTTTCATCGAATAGGTTAGTTTTGACTGATTTCAATTAAGTTAGATGATGGATCGATCATACAAAGTTGGATCGGTGGTGATTTGGAGTTGTATCATGTGTGAACTAGATGGATCGATGTGCCATTTTCCATAGATCGTCCACATCTTTTTCAGTGGATCGGCCTAGTTCAAATAACATAGATTGACAGCGTATGGAGATGGATCAGTAGCGTATGGGGATGGATTGGTCACGACAACGTTTAGCGTGGATCGGTAGCATATGGAGTTGGATCGGTCAAGGCAGCGTATGGCATGGATCTGCATGGTTTTCACGATGGATCGGTCATGTTTGTTTATGGATAAGGCATGGTATTTTGATGAATCTGTGGCATGGTAAAGGGGACGGATAGGTAACGTTTGTGTGAATCGCTGCTATAGGGATGGATCGGCCCAAGCTATGGATCGGCCAAGAGACGAATGCCATGCATCAAGCTAAAATACCGAGGCATGCATATAGATCAACGCCTGTCACTCAATGGATCGGAGGTGAAGACTGATGGATTAGTGATGGACCATAGCGTTTAAAAACACTATAAAAAGGGAAGGAAACACAGTGGAAAGTGGGTGTGGATTGGTAATGATCCATATGAAAGGAAGTGAATGATCCATCGAATATTGACCAAGTGATGTTTAGTTTTGGCTCGATGTTGGACGTAACTTCGATGTGAATTCAAGATGAATGTTCGAAGTATTGTGAAGTGTTCATTGATCGATGAAATGCAACGAATGTGAAGACGACTCAAGATGATTTGAGCTCATGGATAATGGCTGCTCAAGATGATTTGAGCTTATGGATAGTCACCGATGATGACAACTAGAGATATTGGAGGCCGATGAGTTATCGTTGTCGTAGGTTCTAGCGGACTCAAAACAGGGGTATAATAGGGACACCTAAAAGACTAGATGATTAGTCGAGTACCCTGGGTATCGTTGAAAGGCCTAGATATGTATCGATGAAAGGTGATTGACATAGAAATGTGTTTATTTTATGCTCTTACATCTTATCTTTTGTATATAAATAAATATTACATGGGTGTTATTTTGTCACTTTTACAGATATGCCAACTAAGCCACATGCAGCCATAAAAATAGAAAATAAAGAACAAAATGTTGTGTATAGATCTGCAGATGAAGACTTTGCATTGTGTTTCTTTTGGAGTTAAGATATGTCCATCTTTGGTAGAAGAAATTTCCTGAAATCTTATCTTCCTTCAATCAGTCACATGTCAAACAAGGAAGATATTGGAGGAATAATGGCTAATTAAGCAGAGAGGAATAATAGCTAATTAAGAGGGGAGGAATAATTGCTAATTAATTGGCCCATATATGCATAGATTGGATTAGGGTTTTAGATTGGCTATCTATCTCTTATAAATATCCATGTAATCTCATTGTAAAGGATCATCCTGAAATCAATAAAGTTATTCTTCTTTCTCTTTTATGCAACTTTTTATTTTCTTAGCAATTAGTGTTGTCTACACAATTAGATTTGGTAGAGCACTATTTGTATTTTCACTTATTTTCATTAGTGATTGACCGTCTGATTAGATTCAGCGGTAATCCTAATTTATTTTATGTTTGTTATTTAATTTCTGCAATTTTAATTTCTGTTCTTTTTATTGCTTCCCTAGGTCATATTGGATTGAATACAGATTTGATTAGATTCAGATTTGATTCAATTCAATAATAGTTTAATTGTAGTTTCAATTTCATTTGCTTTCAAAACCAACCTCGAAGATTTGTCTAACTCGCCCAAGAAATTATATAAATAATTTAATTTAATTTACCTCCTTGTGATTCGACCTGCATACTACACGATCTGTGCGCTTGCAGTATTTTATTTCAAAATCTGCACTTTTCTAATCCATAGCAAAGCGTCGATCAAAAGGCGTATGGAGTTTTGCTAGAATCAGGGTTACCATTAGCTCTTAACGAACGACAAGTTGGGCCAATCATACGATTGACGATGGTTTCAAGGCAGGATTGGCGGTGATAGCCAGAGTCATGGATGTTGATTGTTTTGCTTGTATCGTCTTGCGTAGATTGTTCGACGTTGAATGAGACATCTCTTGGGTGCTTGTCTGATGTTGGTTTAGGCCTTCGGGGCTCTTGCTTTAGGGATGTTGACCTTGATTATAAGGTCTACACAGGATAATCAATTGATATGTCTGCTACTGCTTGTGCCTACTAATTGTTTGTAAAGGCTATCACTATCAGGTGTGGAGGAGACAGGTTTGGGTTATTCTCTGTTGATGTTGGTAGATTAGATGATTGATCTACCTATTTCTCATATACTTTATTGATGATGTTAGATAAATGTTTATCGCTCATTAAGACTATTGTCTAACTCAAGATTTTATGTCTCCCTCTTATTACTTTGGGATGCTCGTCCAGTTGTGGATGGGCAGACTGAGTAGCAGGTGACAGGTAGTAGATCTTGATGAGGACGAGGCTGCTGAGTGACGACGAGCAGGAGGCTGGTGTATTATTTCCTACTATTTACTATTTGTTGTTTTCCATTGTTATGTTTGAAGTATTCTCTGAGTGACCTGTAGTGAGACAATTTATACAAATTTGATGATGTATCTAGTTTGATGTTTGGATAATTCATGATGATTTGAAAGTCTGAAATTCTGCTCAATCCTGCTTCACTATTATTGCATATTGTATATGTTATATTATATTTTATCCTTACGCTGTGAGTTATACAACATGTTCCGCTTGTGTTATTCTACCCCGATTGATCGTCTATAGCTGCCTGACACGTCTTTCAGCGTTATATTCCTCTTTTTAAGTGCATGATTTATGGGCGATCGTCACAGGCTTACGGCACTGGAGCTAGCTAAAAAACTAGACTACAATCTAACACTCCACGTAAGGAGGTTATGACCAGCTTCTTTCCATACTACACAAGGTAGTGAATTACATCAGCATCAACAACAGTGAATGACATACGAGTTACATGGGTACGATTACATAAGCAATCACATGTTCAATTCCATAGTGCTACAAAGAAAATACATAGAGTGATGTGATAGCACAACTGTGACAGCTAATTTCTTGAGCTCCACAAAACTGCAAAAGCACGAGTCTGACCATGTCTTCCTCACGAGGAAAGTCCCATCAAGTGGCCCAAAATTGGCTTTACTAAGTAGGAGGGAGATAATAACCACGATGAATCAATCAATTGCATTGACACAACCATGCCTCAGAAGTACCAAAACACCATATTCATGAAGACCAAAAATTGCACCAAAGAATAACATGAACTGCACCACTAAGCTCGTGAACCAGTGCCACTGGCAGGCATAACACCACCATGTTTATCAACTAAGATCAGTGCGAGTGCATCTCGTGTATAGCCGATAAACACAGTGATTACCTAAACTATCAAACACCAGAAAATAAGCTCAAGCAGTCAGCATCTAACATGATAAAAAATTGATCTCGAAAGAACTGTTGGAATTAAACCAAACACCCATGCAACTAACAATACTACCATAAAACCACACTGACAAAGTCGAACTACCAGCGACGATTCAAGGCTAACATTGAATACCCATAACAGTCAATGAGTACCATCACAAACCGAAGTCAAAACGTGAAACTAATCAAACCATGAGGGAGTAACTGCTCACCTAGAACCTCCGCGTCAGTGTCAAAATCCTTACCAAGGCCTTGACTCTCGGTTGAATAACAAACGAAGCTAGTAGTTGCCTGAAAAAAGCGAAGGCACGGTGGAAGGAAGTTTGTCAGTAGCTGTTTTTGATAGACGCAAGCTGGATAGATAAGGTTGAGGTAAAAAGAGGTAGTCTGGAGATCAAAACGATTGCATAAAAAGCTTAGATCCGAAGAGTAATTTGAGGTAATAGTGGAACCGCCAGGCAAAGCGAAAACAAGAAGGGATTTATGGAGTCGAGGTAGAGGAGTGAAAATTTAGAGGAGAAAGAGACGAGAAGAGAGAGAGAGATTGAGAGAGGAAAGTAGATTGGAGACGAGGTAGAGTTGTTCAATCGCATATTTTTGTAGGTTGCATTATCTTGAAGAAAGTAAACTTAATACATAAGCTCTATTTTGATACTCTGTACTTATGTGTGTTAAACCATATTAGCATAAGGATGTAAAATTTGAACATTGATTCAAATATATAAATAAACACAACAAATATAATTTAATGTGAATTAAAATTGTTATTAATAACACAACACAATTTTGCGCAAATTTAATAAAATGAGTTTTTTCTTTCAAATCCTCTTCGCTCCATTTTTGCTTTACTGCATAATGCGCATCTGATTCAACCATGACAACAAAACGCGGGAGCAATGCCAAAAGTTGGAGAAGATCCAGCAACGATTATCATTGAAAAAAAAGACTAGAATCATGCTGTACATAATAATAATAACATAAAAAAAGCTAGAAATAAAACCGGGAAAAAAAAAGCCATCTGCATTTTGAACAGTTCTAAATTACTGTAACACAACTGTCAACCACTGATAAAAATTTAGCATCTAAATAACAGAGGGTAATAGCCCTTGATCTAAACTAAACTAGACTGACCAAGTCATGATGCAGTGTAGTTTTTTATCCTGCGCTAAGAGTTCAAGGGCAATACTTCCCTTCGAGTCAAATTATCCAATTTTGGCCGGGTCTCACTTCTCCCCTCCTCATTGTTAAAGAGGATAAACATTTCTTGGAAATTTCACAAGCAATTGTGTAAATTTACACAAAAATTTACACATCGATAACTTCAGTCAATGTTGTATTAACTGGCGAGATTGTTAATGATTTTTTGCACATCGTCGTATCTAAGAAGATCAATGTTGTGTATTCCAAATACTGTAATCGTTCAGCTCTGTCCATCTCTTTGAACCCGAATGAAGTTGTCCATGTTTTAAGAAGTTGAGGGATTGCAGGCAATACAAGAGTTTCTACACCTAGCTGTGAAAGCACCTAAATACACAAAAGTTAAAATAAGTCGACAGTTCATAATATCAAAAATTCATCTACTATACTTCGGGTTTAAAATTCTATAAAACAGGGGGCAAAAAGTTACAGAAAGGAAAGGGGAAACAAAATAAACTGAAAATTTTCCACTTGTTTTACGCTAATGAATCTTAAGCATATATAATGTGTATCCAGGTATAAACCACAAATAATTGACTATCAACCATAGAAAATAAGTTGTAAGCATATACCCAACTCCATTAAGGATTTAGGATTATCTAGCATAGTTTAGGATTAAAAAAACGGTCACCATTAATAATATTTGAGAACATCAACACAAAAAAATTGAGAACAGAAAATTAATGTGCGTGTATACTGAATACACACACACATACATACATATATATGTATGTATGTGTGTATGTGTGTGTGTGTGTCTATATATATATATATATATATATATATATATATATATATATATATATATACATGCATGCAAACACGCTATAAATATTTCCTCATATATATTTGCTACCATTTCCCACATTAAACTTCTATAAATTAATTTTACAATATAATTAACATGTGTTAATTACCTTTTCAAGTTCATTCACAAGAAGGCGGCACATTCCTTGGTGTCTATAATTCACACGTGTGCCTATAAGAGGTAACTCAGCAACTTTGTTTCCATAGACTCTGAGAAACAAATACAGAATACCCATAATAATATATCTTAAATAAATTAAGTTGGTCTAAAGAAATAATACACAATGCAAGTATAAGAGAGACAACAAAACGCAACAGCTAAATACCTGAAAGATGCCACCGATATTAGGTCATCTCCTTTTTCTAGAAGCATGGTATAAAATCCATAGAAATTCAGTCTTCTTAGCTCAGATCTATAATACAAAACATCAGCAAGTACATGCATAATTAATAAAGTTGAATTCTAGGAAATAGACTAGATGTGCAACAGCTAACGTTATTAATATATATACCGAGAAAACAAGAACATAACAAGTTCAGATATTCAAGGATGACTCTTGAAGATTACATGCTATCATCAGTGAACTTCATATGAAAATAAATAAATAAAACTGGAAGGGAAAAATAGAGAAACAGTCTGGTGTATCATCTGATATGTATATAGAGCAATGATGCAAACCGAAATCATGAAAATGACTCACTGAAATAAGTTAACTGATAGTGTACAAAATTGCAATATACCTATAAAGATATAAATTCACAGTTAAAAGGCCAATCTATAAAACAAACAATGCTAAATAGTAGAAAATCAGTTTATTTATTCAGTTTATATTATTATCCTTGGAAACAGCATAATTTGGCAGATGAAAATTATAAATTTGACCAAAGGGGAATGATGGCATCTTGTTTGCAAAGATGTTTGCAATGTAAATATGTGTGAGATATAAAACTGATTTAAACCATCGACAGCGAACAAGGAAAACCAATAAATAATGAAGAGTAACACACGTATGTGGTTAAAGAAAACCGAACAGACAGTAAAAGTTGACTTACTCTCTGTTAAATACAAGATCTGCAACAAAATCGCTCCTTGTTCGAGGTTCTATGATATTAACAAAGCACTCGTGCAATACATCAAGGGCTACACAAAGCTTAATATCGTGTGATGCTATAGTGGCAACATCATACTGTAAATCATCAACACCATTATCTCTAGTTGACCTTAGTATAGTCCATGTTAAACCTTCTTTAGATGTTTGATGCGATTTCCCAATAAGCTGCCGAAGTTGAACAAATATCTACAGGCAGTATAATATCACATTAGTGACAAGGGGGAAAAAAATACTTGTTCACTTGTGAAGATGTTAATACATATGCATGTATTCATGTTCTAGCGCGTGGGTCGATATGCAGGTGTTTGTTGAGTTCTTTAAGTTGAATATCACTAATATTATTTCACATATTTTCTTTGGTCCTGTTATGATCTAAAATGATGTAACGTATATATAGTTTATGTTTTCAAACACAGATTTTTGAATATAGTAAAGAAGAGAAACACTAAGGCTGTACTGGTGTACATCTCAATAAAATATTTTGGAATGTGTACACATAATGAACATTGGAGTAACTCAACACTTAGGGTGCGTTTGATTTTTAACAGGAAAAGGTATTTGAAAGGGGTTGGGGAAAGGGAAAATTGGTGAAAGGGGTATGTGTTTTTATTTTATGGGGAAGGGGCACACGAAAGGGGCAAAGGGGTGTAAAAGGGGTTGGAGAACGAACGGGGCAAACGAAAGTGAGAAAACAAGCCGTTCATTTGGAAGGGGCAAATTGGCAGGTCCCGCGTCGATGCGTCGGACGCTTCCGACGTGAATGCGAACTTAACGTGCCCCTTCCGAAAAACAAACGGTACCTTAATTTACTCATATTCCCAGGCTTGAACAAATTTATTTAACGCAAATTTTGAAATTCTACGAAATTCAATGCATACGGTTAACTTTTGAAATTATCTGACATAAGATATAAAAATATGAATAAGGGAAGAAATAATTATTCAGAATACCTGAGAACATTTTTCACTGCAAAACCAGTTTCCAACAGGACAACTACTTAAACCAACATTCTTTCCTTCTCTCAAGCAACCAACATGGTCTGTGGATGGAAAACAATTAAAAGATCACACAAAATAAATGTTGAAAATTCAAAAATTCAAAAGAAAAAAAAATGAATAATTAGAATATCAGACATTCGCGCTCGCATTGATCACAATACATTATGCTCTCCAAAGTGAAGTTTTCAGTGTTGCAGTTAAATTCACTCTTGCCACATATGCCACATCTACAAGATGGGCAAAACCAATTCCCATCCGGCACAGCCTGCAGACAAAAATTGCACACTTTTTGTCAAATATTATTTGAATTAACACAGTTTTTTACATAAAATCCTGAGTAGTTTACCTCTAAACCCACACAAGCAACATGAAAAGATGAAGGGCAACAATCACAAAGCAATAATGTGCCACCTTCATGACATGCAGAGCAGACAATGTCACTATTATAATTAGAGCAATCAGGCTTCAATCTGTTGCGTTTAGTGTCCACAGGCTTTTTACTTCTTATCATCTGCATCTGACATTCTAATAACGATCTTCCATCTTGCAAAATTATATTTGTAGTACTTAAAGCATCCATATTACCAGCATGCGCTTCAAAATCTTTAAGTGGATGCACAGTGCCACAGCATTTGCATTTTATCCCATCACGTGTAATTTGACCTTCAACTAAAACATGATTATCAAATTCACGAACACAACGTACTTTTTGCCTTGGAAGTATCATGTCATTGTCTATCAGCAAAGATAGTACTGTTTTTGCAGCTTGTCGGGTAGATGTGTGTGCTTTAGTTGCACTTTCACTTTTCCTTGCACGAGTGAAAGGCGGGTTCGGCTTCTTTTTCCTGCGTTTCTTATCCTTTTTCTTGAAATCGATATCTTTTGTATTTTCTCCTGAGTATTCAGCACAAGCTTTATAAAATGAATTCTTCCTCTCATATATTCTCCTCTTGAAAGCTCGATTTAACTTATGATGAGATTTTGAAGGCACCAACTTATCAATGTTAGAATTTGCACACTTTCTCGGTTGCTTATTTTGGTTCCCTAACTCTTCAATACTAAAATTCATGTGCTTTCTCTTTCGATTATTTTTATTCTCTCGTCCTTGGAGCAAGGAGCAACAGGCACTACGTAAAGAAAAATATGTTTTGCCCACAGGTGGCTTGAATCGAAGACTCGGTATTTTATTTCTTTTCATGTCGATTTTCCATCCAACGGCAATAAGATGCTTTTTTGCCTTCATCCTAGTTTCCTCACTACTCCTTGCATCTCCTTTATTCGCATATATTTTTATCGCTTCAGGATCATATGCACCTTTAATGCCCACCGATTTCCAAGCATTTTTCGTTTTATGCTGTTTTTTGCTTGGTGGTGTGAGTGCATTTTCAGTGAGATGATCAGTTGATACTTTACCTTTTTCATCCTCAAACAAAGAGGCTGAAGCTATGTAAGTAGAATTATCTAAACCTATACCCTTATCTGAACCAATATCCTTATCCGGAAACTCAATCAAGTTATTCAAAATGGTCGAACCATTCACAACCAAATTCAGCTCTACAATCACTTTGGAAACAAGTCCACTCCATGCAGATAACGATCCCAAAGTCCAGTCTCCAATCATATCCGAAAATTCCTCAGTACTCCTTAAATCAAACCAAATTTCCCTAACGGACACAGGCAAATCTTCTTCCTTCTCCAAATTTTGAATCTCTTGAAGCAGTGCCCATTCCCCGCGTTTGCTCCAACATGCATAAAATTCATTCCATACTAGAGTAATGCGCAGTTTCTTTACATCAACAATATGTTGGTCGCCTTGATCTGGGAAAAATATCAATCTCTGATTTGAATCTGTATCTTTATCAAATATCACTCCTTCCCACCATGCATCATCGATCAAAGCATCAACACATAAACCATAAACTAAGTCGGAGTTACTGAATACATAGCCAGGAGGGGATGGTCTGATATGACCACGATAAAATTTCTTTGGTCTTCCAAATCGACCTTCAACACCATGAGATACTGGAATTGATTCTCTTAGTTTTGAATTAGTAGCATCTGAAAACAGATGATTGTACTCGACTAATCGAATATGGTCTAAACATTCTATGACTATTCCCGAGTGCCAAGACCCGTCAAGACCATCATCCGTGCTTAAAACCTAAAGATTTGAAAAGTAGCAATATTAAGACAATGGCATCAGCTACCTTAATGTTGCAGAAGTATGGTGAGTATTAAAAAAAAAAAAAAAAAAGTTGCGAAAATGATTTTGCGCTAACACAAAAGGTCGCCGGATACTAGTAAAAGCCATTTCCCAGAATATACACCTTATGGAGTTTTAAATGGAACCTAAATTACTAACAGACGAAGCACATGCAACAAAAGGTAAGAATTCACCAACGAACCTTAGCTCAATTCAAAAATATTTTCAAGAGATCTTAAATGGAACCCCCAAAAAAAATAGAATTTTATTTACAAAAATGGTTTATGGACAACGTTAAACTTTTATTATATACACATCCATTGGATGCAATCACTCCGATCTAAACATCATAACAGCAAAGGAAAAGGATAGTACATGTACACCAATATAGACTCTTTTATCAAATTAATATCACATAAATATGTTCATGAAACAAAAAGCTATGAAAATAATGAACTATTATATCCCCAAAAGTATCGTTCTGGAAAGACAAAGATCGAAAACTGATTATGGTGGCAAACTGGTAATTGTACAGTAAAGTTGGGTAGGTATAGCAATGATATTTGTATGGTAACCTCAACAACAACAAAACAAAAAGAAAAAAAGAAAAAAAAAGATGGAGGAGTTGTTGTGGTTCTTTTGTCTGTGTGTGTGTCTGGGGTGGGGGAACCAGGGGGGGGGGGGGTGTTGCAGATTCCAGAATGTTCACGGGAAAAACATATATACCACAAAAAAGAAATTCCAGTCTAAAAACAAACAAATTAATGTCGAACATCTGAAGAGACAAATTGCAAAAGCCAACTTTAGCTTCTAGGGGCAGAGATATTGATAAAAATGTCATAGATTAAGTACATAAATAGATTAATAATTTGAAATGGCTGGATGTTTCATATCTATTGGGATTTTTTTTTTTTAATCTTATATTCCATAACACAAGATAAACTGTAGGATATAATGTGCATTTGTCATGAAAGTGGACTTGAAGCAAGGCAGTTCACAAGTAACATAACAGAACAACTATACACTGAATTTAAAGATCAGATCAACCAAACTGTAAAGAGGATCCATGAAACACATATATCAAAATACCTGCCATGGACACAACTCATAAAAACGAATGGTAAATCACTAAGGATGTCCATGAAATATCCGATTATATCTAGTGATTAAAGGATGATGAGGTACCAACTAAAATTTGAATTGAACAATTTGATTAACAAATGATAGATAAATTAAAATGGTGAAGGTTCAAGCAATCATCTATTTCCAACTGAGTACTTGCAATGTGTTCAACATTATCAGTCTCAGCCACTGTAATTTCTGATTTTCTTAGAGGTTGTGAGCCTGTTAGAAGTTGATAGTTTTCTTTAGCATTTAAACTATGTACTCCATGCACAATTAACAAATGATGCCGTTTTCAGGAAGGAAAGAAATGCGAGTTTGATTTGCAAAAAGAAGAGCTAAGTATATCTTATTTTAATTTTAAAAAAACTCCAAATTTTTGTATCTAAGATTACTGACAAATCATTAGAACACAAACCCATGAGACAGTCCGTCGGTATGATACACTATTAACAACTAAGATTTTTTTTTCATACTAAATAATCATAAGAAGCAATATCACAAATCATCATAGTAAACTATTCCTGATTTCAAATAGAAGGATAAACAAAATGATATCTGGGTTCATACTCTGCTTATTTATTTGTATATTTTCCAGTTTACTGAAAAACAATGAAAAGCAGTAAACAGTTTAATTTAAGATGCACAAAGAATGTCCCCTGTGGTGAAATCGGACACAGATATTGCTCAGTATTTTTTGTTTTATTTGAAAAATCAATTTTAAATGGTAATTGAAAAGAAGAGAAAGTCTATTCGAGTTGGAAGAATAACAATCCATTGGGAAATAGAAAAAAGACGTTTAACTTCTGAGTTCACTCAATTGGGGAAAAAATAATCAGAATATTTCAAACAATCAACATCAACAAAACAATGCGTGCTACACAAATTACATAAATATAAAAGCAATGCATGCTAACACAATCTGATTTTTATTTGAATAGTTTAATCTTATTCTAGATTAAAAGCAAATTTGGCAATCACTGCTGCTAAAAGTTTGACATCTTCTACTCAAGAAATCACAAAATTAATCATAATCATACCTTAACAGAATATACATCGATCAAAAAAATAAATCAAACACAGATAAATAAACAAACCCTTAAAACCCCAAAAGGAAAAAGAGCGGGAGAGGAAAAAAAATGAAAATTGATGAATACCTCCACTTGTTCCCCAGCTAAAAGCTTCTTCGTCATCCTAATCGACCTATCTCTATGGGTATCCATCGCCATTATTGACAGATTCGGCTTGAAAATAAGAACGTTAGGGCCAACGAATAGATCTCTTGTAAAGAGTAAAAAGAGTAATCAAGGAGTAAATGGAATAGCGCCCCGGGGGGGGGGGGGGGGTTCAAGTAATAAATGCCTGGTTAATTTAATTTATTTTTATTTATATCCAAATGGGTTCTCTACATATTTACAAATTTAATTGCTTCAGTTCTATACTTGGCATTCTTGTAATTTTAAATGTCTTTATCAATCTGGGTAAACAATCAGGAAACAGATCGATGAAAACAAAAAATAGTCTAAAATATTACACTCAAACTAAAGTATGAATAATTATGGATTTATTATCTTTTTTGCAGTCAATTTATCTACTTTTCCTTTTTCAATTTAAGTAAATTCGAAGTACGGAACTTTAATTTATCTTTTACTGAGTTTGGATACATGTTCGATTGTAAAATAGGTCGGTGTATTTCGTAAATAAAGGCTTTAAGAAATAAATGGAAGGTGAAAAGAAATTTTTGGGGTAGGAATTGATCTTCCATTAGTTCATTTTGATAATACTTTTAACTTTAATGCATGCATACAATGTGTAGGGTAGGCAACGAATTTGCATAAAAAATTGTTAATAAATGAATAGTTGTTTGTTAGGATTGTTTCTTTGGTTTATTAAATAAATAGAAAAGAAAATAGAATTAATCCAACCCACCAAAATGTGTTTACATATTGTCTGCTTAATCTTGAATATTTATCTTTTCCTAATATGGAGTCAAATGAGGGAAAAAAAGCGTGGTCAGTTTTTATAGTCAATACGGAAAACTATAGTTAAGCAAAAGCATGTTTCCATATACCTTTGTATTAATTGTCCTTATTTAATCAACTTATAGGTTTTATTTTGATTGAATGAAATAAATCTCTTATCTATTATACAAACTTCTTATTTATTGCACGTTTAGGAATGATATTTAATTGAAATTGAATATAGCTATTTGGAAATAAAGATGAGAAGAGAAAATCACAGAGGCTAAATGATTTATAACTGGGAGTTCTCCACTTAGTCCACTATACCTCATACTTACGTTTCCAGGTGAACTAGAATACTTTGGATTCACTTATTTTACTTGATGACGTATATTTGAATGATAAATATATGCTCATCCCCTTTTATGCATCATAATTCTAAATGAAGCATCACATTCTTTAATTAATATTCACTGGCATTGTTGTCAAAAATCTTAAAACCTTACGATTTGAATTCCGATCCAAATTGAATCTCTCCCTTTACGATTCAATTTACATTACGATTCAAACTTAGTTAAACCGCAATAAAAAACGCACATTCAACTCATACTAACATATATAATATACTTATTTAGGTTCACAACTCCCTTGATATTGCTTTTAAAACAAAATAAAAATGAAATTGGAGGAAAAATTTGAGTTTTAACTGTAGAAGTTCAAACATCTAAATCAATTTCAAAGAGCGTATGAAACCATAAAATAACGATATTTTGAATCCACGACTTACGATTTAAAACTCGTTTCGATTTAAAATATAAACTATATGATTTATGATTTAAATCCCATTTTGAAAACCTTGCTCACTGGATCTGACTTTAAAGCGTCTAAGAATGCATGTAGACATAATCATCATTCATTGAACCATAATGTTATTAAACTGAACTTATCAACTCAATTGTTATATTTTTTATGTTCTATTAGAAGAAACTTCCCTCCTAGCATCTAAGTATGTAATTGACAGTGTTGTCAATAGCGAATAGCGCAAAATAGCGCAAGGCCTGCGCTATGCGCTATTTTGCGCTATGCGCTATAGCGCGCGCTATAATGTTTTTTTATTTTTTATTTTATTTTATTTTATTTTATTATTTTTATTTTTGCTTACAGAAAAGAAGATCTTTAAAAAAAAACACAGGAAAAAGGCACAAAAGGAAAAAACTGTATGTTTAAAATCTCCAAAAAGGAAAAAAACGAAAATGCATGTTCAAAAAAGAAAAAGCAAAATAGCGCGCTATTCATGGCTGCGCTATGATAAAATAGCGCGCTATAGCGCGCTATTTTTGCGCTACACGAGACCCCTGCGCTATAAGAACCAAAATAGCGCAACATGTGCGCTATGCGCTATTTTGCGCTATAGCGTGCTATAGCGCTCGCTATGACAACTATGGTAATTGATCAGCCCTAGTTACATTGTTTAGAGCATATACTACAAAAGTATAGCAGTCAATAGGAGAATTTCATATTGAGAATTTCATATTTTTCCCTTGATAATGGATTCGGTATAGTTAAATTTGAAAATCATAGGATTGTGATAAAGTGCTTGTTATTGATCCATATTTATTTGTGATAAAAGATTAGATAGATATTATGTGGAAATGTCGTCAGGGTATGAAACTATTTTAAGAATTTTTTAAAGCCTATTCTAGCTGAAGCTTAGATTCCATAAGTTTAGCATTGGTCAGAAGAAGTGACCGGTAAAGTTGCTTAAATTATCGGTGTTTGTGTTAAGTAGAATTGTGTTATTAAAATTTTTGATGGTTTCATTGCGTTTAGAAATATAAAAACCGTATACTTTGATATATAAGATGACATATTTTTGTTTGGTGACGAAATGGATCTTCGGGATTCTGTTACCGCTTTATCCCAGCAAATATTTTGTTTTCCTGAAAATGTAAACTGGTAAATACTATTATGAAAAATATTATTCATTTCAAAATGAAATATTTTACATAAAAATATTCTAGAAAATTCAATTAATATCTAAAAAGTAAAAACATAAAAAGTAATGAACTTGATGTTATAATGATTGTATTAAATAATAAAATAATTAAATCTTGAATTTAATGTGGAAAAATTATTTCCAAAAATAAATTTAAATCCTGTTTAAATCAGAATGATGATAGTTTAGTGTAAATTAAAAGTGATTTGATTGCTTTATCATAGTTCATTTTAATTAAAGTGTAAAATTTTAATATAGATTGATTTTAAAGGCCAACTTCTGTATGAATGATGATTGGATTTTGAAACATATTCCACTTTTCGAAAGGCCTTTTTTACATATAGATCATCTGTCAGTACGCCTCATTTGGAGTTCAGACCGTTTTGGACCTTGCTCTTTAAATACGACAAACAAATCAAGACAGAACATTATTAAAATATTTGAAACCCTAGCTCTTATTATTGGCTTTCATTTTCCTCTTTTTCTATGGTCGAAAATCACTATCTTCTTTCTCTCGGATCTCTCTCCTCATTCACCAATTCGCGACATCTAAACATAAATTGTAGTGCTTCACAAGATCTACATAGTGTACGGTTTGACCGTCGAGTTAGGGCTCGGAATCATCAGAGATTGGCCTTGAATGGTGTTGTGGCTAGTTTTCAAAGGGTGCGCATGGGAGCATAGGTGACGCCCAAGGAGGTCGGTTTGGTGGAGAGGTATAGACATGTGTGGATGTGGCGATCTGCTGATGATAGTGACGGTTTTAGGGTTCATGAGTGTCGTTGGGGTTCCAAGTTCCAAAAGCTTGTTTCGCGTTGAGGGTAGTATTATTTTACTTCATTAATTATATTATTAATCATAAACTATAATTAAATCTTAATAATTTTTGTGTACAAACGCAAATTCATAAGCGGTTTCTTCTGTTGCACTAGTATTGGAATTCGGGACATCGCGGAACTAATTTGGTTGAGCTTGAAAACGGTTGAAAAAGTGCTTTTATTTTGATTTTGTCGTGCTAAAACCAAAGGAAAGTGTTTAAACTCACCCACAAATTACTAAAAGTTATACTACAAGTTAAACCAAGTCATGACGTGATATATTCATTGATTGAAGATTGGAATTTAAAATTGAAATTGAATATAATTGTTAATTCAACACCTGATATGTGACAATTAATATTGTTGTCATATATGTTTAATTGGTTGATTTGGATGTTGATTATATCTGTATGCCTATGGTTGCAAATAAATGCTAAGACATGGACGATATTATTGACTATGATGTATCTTTGTTACCACTTCGTATATTATTGAAATTATATAAATTGTCGTATGAATCGCTTGAACATTGAATACCTAAATTAAAAAAATAGGTTGAAAATGATATATAACTATGACATTTAAATATGAGTTGAAATGATATATACTTAAAATTTCAAATTTCAAATAATTCACTTCGCCCTAGGATAAAGAATAATAGTAAGCACCGAGTTCGTTTAAATAAGTTTATTTCTAACATATAATTTGAAATAATAAGTGTTAATTTTTAAAATTTGAATTTGAAGCATAAATTGAATTGTTTAAATGAAACAATATTAAATTTTAAACTATTTAAATGAATTTGTATTAAAGAAATCAGTTTGAATTTATTAGTTTTAAATCTTAAAGTTAAAATCTGAAATTTATTTAAGTTTATCAAAATTGAATTATGTAAAAGGTTTAATATTGTAGTTTGAACTATTTTAAAATTAGAGTTTAAAGATTTGAATTTTTTAAAGTAAATTTGTTTTAAATTACAATTCAAAACTTAAATTTGTTCTATAATGAAGCTTGAAATTTAAATTTGTATTAGACTAAAACTAAAAATTGAATTCGGAATATAAAATTGTTTAAAGTAGATTTGAAATATAAACCTGCTTTAAATAGAAATTTAAGTTTAAACTTACTTTAATTCAAAATCTGAAATTTAATATTTAAAATATTTAAATTGAAAATTTAAAGTTTAGATTTGATTCAAATTAAATTTGAAATATTATATGTGTAAATTGAAATTAGGCGTATAAATTTGTTCTGCTTCAAATTTGAAAATTAGTTTGTTTTGAATTGAGACTTGAAATATGAGTTCACTTGATTTTGAAATATCAAGTTTAAACTTGTTTTAAACTGAAACTTGAAGTTTAATTTGTTTTAGAGTAGAACCGAGATTTAAAAAGTGGTTTAAATAGATGTTATAAACTTGAAGCTGCTTTAAATTAAAAAAAAATTATGATATTTTTTGAAAAGAAATTATGAGATGCTTCTTGAAATCTTATTGAATAAACGGTGCGTAAAATGAACATTTGGTACAAGAAGCAAAGACCGGATGTTGGTATGCTCTTTGTCAATACAGAAATCATTTTAACAACCATGTACATGGAGGATGTTATCCAAAATGAATTGATTGAATTGACGAATGTTTATTGAAGTGAAGAAAGAAAACGATAATGGATGACCAAAACATGAACCCTATGAACTGGCCAAGGAGTTACCTATCTTCAATGCACATTCCTCTCTTGTATTATTATCTTTATGTTTGATTTGATTCGTGAATCTTTGATTTGATTTTGGAAGGATGATATGTAGTCAATCGTTATGGGTTAACTAACCAAAATGCGTAAACAGGTAGAATTCGACCTTCGGCATTGCCTCATGTGCCTTGTCATATGATTATTCCATACGAGACCACTACAATTTTGTTTCAATGTTTACATGCTTATAAAAATGTGTTAATAGGGATATGAGTAACGCTTTAACGCTATTTTCAATATATTTTTTACTAATTGAAAATACATATAGTGTACCTTACTACATAGATGGTTTAATGGATCCTTAGAAGGTGAAAAATCTCGTAATAACTCTTAAGTTATTTATACTCTTATTTCATGCTATTAATTTTACTTAAGAATTCAGTTCTGACTCGAGTATACTATCATTGTGCTCGGGCCAACCCGAATATTTATTCAGCTGCATTATTTGGCATGTTTAATGAGTGTATATAAAAATGAAATCAAATGTATATTAAACAGCTTCATGAGCTATTATATGGTTGTTATATTCATTTTGTCATTCCACTGTGAGTTTCTGAATTGTGGTTTTCTTCTCTTCTTATTTTCTTATTAAACCCCACTAATAATATGTCCTTTAAACTGTTTGAATCAGACATGTATTGTTATTGTGGGCTTAAATTATCCAAAATGGGGAATCATGACAGTTGGTATTAGAGCTTTGATTAAGAGAACATCAAAGCACGTTGGGATAAACCCATTAGAGATAGTGTTAGTAATATCTTATAATGAGTTTGCATGTGTGTATCTTATATACATGAGAGTGTGTATTTGTTGGTGTTATAATATGTTTTGTATTGTGTAAATTTGTTATGTTTAGTGTTTATTAATTTTGCTTGGTACATCGGATGCCATGGAACCGATATAGATTTCTAAATAGTTAAACAAGGAACCCAACACAGTATTATTTTTGAAAACATAATAATTTTACCTACAATTATATTTTAAAAAATAATTTCTATAACTAATATAATTATTAAGGATATGATTGTTTGTTAGGAAACAATAATATTTAATTATTGTTAGCTATTGTTTTATTAGTAATGATCAACTAGTTTATGAGCATTGTGTTGATTTTTAAAATTGTACTTAACCAATTTTTAAGTAATTTACCTTTATATGACATAAGAAGGTTTTATTGTAACATATAGTTTGTACACATTTGTTTTATTCCTTCTAAATATATCTTTAAATAAATAAGCTTTGCTGAAAAATATCTTTAATACATGGTATTTGGAAAAAGAAAAAAATAAGTATAAAATACGTTTGAGAATAAATGATGGGTAAAGTTAGAAATAAGAATGTTTTAATAACCATCGCTCATATAGCTTAGTTTATAATCAACTACTGATTAATAATGAAACATGTTAGACACGTACTTATGGAATAGTTTTCATAAAGGATATTTTATAGCGTTTAATAAATATTTTTTAAAGGATTTGTACAGTGTTTATTTATGAGATTTAAGGAGGGTATATTAAAGACATTTTAATAAATATGATTTATAAAAAGACATTCTGTAAATAAAAGAATACCAATTTAAAGGAAAAATATATTTAAACAAAGATTAGCAACTTTGTCTTGTGTGGAATCCATAAAATGAATACTATAAATAAAATAAGTCTATTGAAGTTTTAAGAAAAGATATTTATCTTCGAATATTTTTTTAAAGACTTCATTTTATGGTTTCCTAAATTAATTGGTTTTCTCAAAATTCAAACTATGAAATATTTGAGAGAATAATAATAATTTCATTGTATGTATAAGTATAATATTAATTACATTTCATAGATACCATATTTTTGAAAATTTTAATTTCATTCAAAGTATAATATTTATGAAACATTTAATTCCATTATGAATATGAAGTTACAAGTGTAAAAAAAATGACTTAAAGAAATATAGTAATTTCCTTTATGAAGGTTGAAATCCAATTTAAGTTATTATATATTTGAACTCAAGTTCTAGTAATTTTGAAATGAAAAAAAAAACTTTAAAAGATTTTAAGTAAATGATAATTAATAACGATAATGTAAACATTGAAAACATTAATAATAATTAGGGATAATATTGATCTAAATACTAATTAATGATGCTGCATTGAATCTAGATTAACTTAGAATGCTGATTTGAACATTAATATACATTGACAACTTAAATAATGTGTTCACAACGGACGTTAAGGTTTGAATGGTGAATTGAAAGGGAAAATTTTAAAGTGTAAATTTTAAAATAAAATCAAAGGTGTAAAATTAAAGAATGAAATAAAAAGCGTAACCTAAGTAAGATTCGAATATATGTTAAGAAAACCTTATGGAACATATATTTTGATGATATTATTTGTATGATTTGTGATTACATTGTAAGTTAATTCTATTTTGAATAAATATTAGAAAGTTAAAATAGAATAAAATAAATTGATAATTACAATAGAAAATATTCTATATATCAAGTGATTTTATATATAGTCCTTATGTTTTTCCCCTCCAAAAAGAATTTTGCCTAAATTTTCAAATAATAAATTTAATAACTTAAATATTCATCTTTCAAAATATAAGTAATGATGTTAATAATTATTTTTTATTTTTACTCATATTTATAAAGACGTTTACAATGAATTTTTAAATAGTAATCATAAATGAAATTTACCTTACATAAAATAAGAAATTTTACAAATGAATTTTACGAAGTATTCAAAATTTGAAGATTATTGAGTTTTACATAAAGAAATTCATATAACTTTTTTCAAGTATGAAATTTAGTGATATTATATTTAAAAATTATATTAAAAAAAATTCCTATCTTGAAATTTTATGGTATAAAATAAAAATGTTTTAGAAGTTACTATGTATTGTATGATATTTCTGAAAAAGTATTGAATATCTATTTGGAAAAGAAAAAAGTTTAGAATATTCCGCTTGGTGTTAAAACTAACTTACCAAGTATTAACATTTTTTGGCTTGTGTCTGACCAATGTATTAACTAAACACTGTAAGAACGATGATATGTGTTAATGAATTACACTCAAGCCATTTGAAAATGATTGCGATGATGACTACAACATCATTGGAGTTTATTTTCGTTTTCAAAGGTGAGAAATGTATAACATATCGGTTGAAACATCAAGTATATATAAAATATATTACAAAATGTATATGAAAATGTTAAAAAATTCAAACTTATAATAAAACTAAATAAGAAAGTTTAAATGTTTATAAATTGATTGTATTGGGCAAATGTATCAAAATGCTAAATTCTTGTTTTGTTCCTCAATGACGAAAAGTTTTGAGTGAGAGAGATTGTAACGACCCGTATTTTTAACCATTGAAAATATTGAATTAAATATAATATTTGAATGAAACAGCTAGAAACTGAAATTTATTGATTTAGAAATGTATTTTGGATGAGTAAATTGCAATTAAATTGATGTGAAAATTTCATTTTAAAATATAAAGATGTAAATTTCAATTAATAAATTAATATAAAAATTTACGTTTTGCATTAGAATAGAACGAGCGATAATGAAATTAAAAGAATATTTTGAGTAAAAATGAACCTTTCATTTTGACCGTAAGTATAATTTTATTAAAAAAAATGTGAAATAATAATTTACGGTCGTTAAATAGCAGTCATGAGCAGTAATTTAAACTAGCAATTTGATGGCATAACGAAAATTCCAAGTATAATTATGTTTTTGAAATTTTTGATAATACCATTGAGTCTAGAAATATAGGAAATTTATATTTCGATATGTATAATGAAATACTTTTGTTTAGCCAAAAGAACGAGTTTTTGGGTTTTTGTTACCACTTTGGTCCAATAGATACTTCGTTTGCCTATAAATAGAAATTGGTAATTGTAATGAAAAAATTATTTTTCAAAATGAAATATTTTACTTAAAATTATTCGACGAAGTTCTATTAATAATAAAAAAACATAAAATGTAACAAATCAGATGTTATAACGAGAACCAAATAAGTATTTAAATCTTGAATTAAATGTGCAAAAATAATTTTATAATTTATTTAAAATCTGTTTAAATCAGAATGATGATAGTAAAACTTTTAGTGTAGAATTAAAAGTGATTTAGTTAGTTATATAATAGTTTATATTAACCAACGTGTAAAATTTCAATATAAATTGATTTTAAAGACTAACTTTTGCATATGATGAAATTGGACTTCGAAACATATTCCATTGAGCTCGAAATGCCATTTTACATATATATATCATATATCGGTACGTCTCGATTGGAGTTTGGAATGTTTAGGACCTTACTTTATAAATACAACACGCAAATCAAGGCAGAATATTATTATTAAAACAATATAAACCCTAGCTCTTATTCTTAGCTGACATTTTCCTCTATTTCTATGGTTGAAAACCACCATCTTCTCTCTTCGATCTCTCTCCTCATTCACTGATTCGCGACATCTAAATGAAAGTTGCAGTGCTCAACGACATCTACATGGTGTACGGTTGAACCGTCAAGTTGGGGATCAGAATCACTAGAGATTGGCCTTGAATGGTGCTGTGGTGGCTGGCTTTCAGGGTGAACATAGGGCGCGGGCGGCGTCCAGAGAAGTCAGTTTGGTGGAAAGTGAGACGCCAGAGACGGTACTGGCCTTCGATTCGGGTATAGACACGTGTGGAGGTGACAATTTGTTGATGATAGTAGCGGTTTTAGGTTTCGTGAGTGCGGTTGGGGTTCAAAGAGCTTGTTGAGCGTTGACGGTAATTGTTTTATTTGCTTTATTAATCAGTTTAATTAATTATGTTATTAATCATAAACCATATTCAAACCTTAATAGCTTTTGCAACTCCGATTCACATGCCGTTTCTTCCTTTGGACTCATATCGGAATTCCAAACATCATGGAACTGATTTGGCTGAGTTTGGATACTGCTGAAAAAGGTGTTTTTGTCAGGCTTATAATGCACTAAAATCAAAGGTGAATGTTCAACCTCACTTATGAATTACTAAAATGTTCAACCTCACTTATGAATTACTAAAAATTCTATTGCAAGTTAAACCAAGTCATGATATGATATATTTTATTGATTGCTGATTGAATTTCAAAACTAACACTGAAATTGAATATAATTGCTAGTTGAACACCCGATATGTTATAATTAATATGTTCATCATATGACTGATTGATCGATTAAGATTTTGATTATAAATGTGTGTCTATGGTTGCTAATGAATGCTATGATATGGATGATATTATTGGTTCGATGCATCCTGTTACCACCATGTATATAATTGAAATTGTATAAATTGTTATATGAATCATCTGAATATTGAATACTTGAACCAAGAAATATGTTGAAATGATACATACCTATGTGATTTAAATATGAGTTGAAATGAGGTACACTCATGTAACTGAAATTTGAAATGTTTCACTTGGCCCTAGGATAGAGCACTAAATAATAAGCACTGAAATTGTTCAAATTAATTTGTTTTTAAATTTTAGCTCAAAATTTAAAATGTTAAATTTTGAATATGAGTCTTAAATTGAATTGTTTAAATGAAACAACTTTAAATTTTAAGTCTGAAATTGTATTAAAGAAATTAGTTTAAATTTGTTAACTTTACAACTTAAAGTTAAAACTTGAGATTTAATTTAATTTATCAAAATAGGATTATAAAAAAGATTTAAAATTTGTAATTTGAACTATTTTAAAATTTTGAATTTAAAGATTTGAGTTTTTTTTAAGTAAATTTATTTTAAATTACAATTTTGAAACTTGAACTTGTTTTAAAATGAAGTATGAAATTTAAATTTATATTAGATTAAAATTGAAACTTGAATTTTTTTGAATTAAATATGGAATACAAATGTGTTTAAAGTAGATTTGAAATATGAACACGTTTTAAATTAACATTTAAGTTTACATTTACTTTAATTCCAAATGTGAAATTCAATTGTTTTAAGTTGGAATATGAAATTCAAATTGTTTCAAACTGAAATTTGAGATTTAAAATACGTTTAAATCGAAAATCTAAAGTTTAGATTTACTTCAAATTAAAATTTGAAGTATTACTTGTGTAAATTGGAACTTGACATATAAATTAATTTAACTTAAAATTTGAAAATTGGTTCGTTTTGAATTGAGATTTGAAAAATAAACTCGCTTGATTTAGAAATACGAAATATAAATTAGCTTTAAATAGAAATTTGAAGTTTAATTTGTTTTAAAGTGAAATTGAGATTTAAAAAGAGTTTTTAATTAATGTTAACTCGAAAACCGTTTTAAATTGAATTTATTTAATTTAAATAACGATATTTTTGAAATAAAAAATGTGTTATTTCTTGAAATTTAAATAAGCAATCGATGCATAAAATGGATGTTTGGTTGGTAAAGAGACCACGTCAGATTTTGGCATACACCCTATCAATACCGAAACCACTTAAATAAAAGTGTACGTAAAGTATGCTATCCAGATTGATGGAGGATGACCCCGACACATGTGCCAATTTGAAATAACTAAAACATGAGCCATATAAATCGATTAAGAGGTTAGCTACCTTTAGCAGACACTCCTCCCTCATATTATTATATTGATGTTTGATTCAATTAATGCGTCTTTGTGATACACAGTCGATGGTTAGTGGTTACGACCAGCCAAAATGGGTAAACTGGTAAAATTCTATATTGGGCATTGCCTAACATGCCTTGTAATATGATTATTTCATGTGAGACCACTACGATTTTGTTTTAGTGTGACCTACAGGGGACTCATTGATATCTACCTGTTTACGGAGGTGTTACGGTACTTGCATAGACTACATGTTTATAAAAATCATTAAGGGAGATATATGTAACGACTTAAGGCAATTTGCAATATTTTACTTTGCTGATATACACTACATATATATATATAATGCTATATATTTAACGCATCTTACTATATATAAATAGTTTAACGGATCCTTAAGAGGTGGAAAATCTCGTAACACCTCTTTAGTTATTTATACCTTTATTTTAAGCTATTGATTTAACTTACATGGAAATTTTTAGTTTTACCTAGAGTATATTGTTTTTCAATATGCTTCGATCAGCCTGAGTATTTCAGTATTTGAACACGTTTGTTCTAAAGACGAAAATGGAGATTCGTTCGGAGTTGTTAGTATTATTCTGTTGTATTACTTGGCATGTTTATTGAGTGTATAGCTCAGATTGCTAGGAAGCAAGGATACGGGTGTGGGGGTGCGGGTGCGTGATACGGGGATACATGAATTCGGTAGATTAAAAAATATGAGGATTCGGGTGTGGAGGGATACGACAAATATTAATATATTAAAAATATATTATATATATAAATATAATCCAACAGATGCATTTTAATTAAACAAAATAGTCAAATAAATAAGTTCAACATCCTAAGTAGCCAAATACATAATTCATCATCGTTACTAATTAAAACTGCTGCATCAAATAACTGTTTACAAAAACTGCTGCATCAAATAACTTTAAACATTTTACTGTTGCCTCAAAACAATATCAGTGCCTCAATAAAAACTGCTGCCTCGAAATGGCCCAAATGGCTCACTGCCTCATTGGCTCAGCAAAAATAAAAAATTTGTTTTACATTGACTGAACCCAACCATTAGTATAAAAAAAGTCGGAATCTTTACAAATCGAACTGATGCGTACGACGAGGGGAAAACTTTCCAAATCGATGCCTCAACATATACAGTTCGATGCTCGATGCCCTAAAAAAAATATAAAAAAATACCAGCGACGAGGGGGAGATCGAGAAGCGACAAGGGCCGGCGAGGAGGGCGATGAGTCGAGGCGAGGAGCGACGAGGCGCGGAAGGCGATGAAGTCGATGCGACTCAGGCAAAAGCGACGAGGAGCTGCAGAAATTAGGGCTTCAGGATTTGCTTTCTATTTGGAATTAAAAGGCCCGTAACTTTTGAAAGTTAAATGGTATGGAAACTTAGTCATGAAATATTACATATCTGCCCTTGCCGCACCCCATTTTTAGTATCCCGCCGCACCCATTTCTGAAAATACGGGGACACGCCGCGTGGTGCACCCCGTATGTATCCCGCCGCACCCCCCGAACCCCATACGTATCGGTGCGCAGTTCTTCGCATAACTGAAGCACCCCTGCTTTGTAATCAGATTGTATATTAAAATGAAATCGAACATATTTTAAATAACTTCATGAACTGTTATATGATTATTATATTTTATTAATCCGTTGTGAGATTCTGAATTATTATTTTCTTCTCATTGTATTAAACCTCATTGATAATCTTTCTTTTGGATTGTTTGGATCAGACATGTATGGTTTATTGTCGACTTAAACTATCTAAAACGGTGGTCGTCACATATCATATAATGTAAGTTAATATTCGATTAACTTGTTGATAAATAAGTTTAAAAGATAATAACATACATATGTAAGTGCAACAGTCAAAATATCAAAATTGTTGCATAGGAGTCCAAAGCATAATATAAAGTAACCAAAAAGCTTAAAGAGTAGTACTGCTAGCTACATATTCTATGTTCGGAGAAGGATCAACTAGCAGGGTCTGATGTACTGTGTCATATCACCCGAACATAAGAAATGAAGTTGTAAAATAGAGTGACAAACGCAAGTGGACTTCTATATCCAAAGCATACGTAATTTCGCTCATTCCAAATAGTATAGGCAAGAGCAAGAACAAGAGATTCAAAGGTGGAGAATGAACTAAAATATTGCTAGAAATTGTAAGAGCGGATGAAGGGAGTAAGTTGGAGGAGCTGGGAGGCACAGAATTACCAGACCTTATAGAAAATATCACACTCGAAAAATATATGACTACTTTGTCTCGGGTTCAACATTGTATGGTAGGCAACAGGGACCGATAGGGCTGCACAAAGTATGGGTCGGGTCGGGTTAGACCAAATACTCCATCCGACCCGTATAGGTATGGATTTAAGATAGTTCAACCCGTATCCGACCCTATATGAGGTTGGATATGGATTGGGTCAGGTTCAGTAGGGTTAGGTTGGGTTGCTTGAATATAATAAAAACGAGAATATGAGTGATTTTCTTAGAAAATAGTATTAAAATATTCAACATAATATATCATATTTTAGCTAGCATAATACATTTAAAATAATTGATTCATTACAAGACATATTTTATTAAAATTTCTTTGTAAAACACATAATATGAAATTAATTTACTACATAATAGAACAAGTGTTTCATTTTAAAATACATTAAAATGTTCCTTAAAATATATTTTCCAAATTCTATCTAGTTTAGATTGGTTGACATGAAATATGTTTTTTTGTATATTTACTATAAAATACATAAACATTATTCTAGAACTATACTATTCTAATTTTAAGTGGATTGATATTAAATTAGTTTTTTAATATAGGGTTGTGTTGGGTGAAAATAGGGTTGGGTTGAATAAAATATCAAACCCGACCTGTATATAGTATGGGTTACAAATTGTAACTCATATCCGACCCGAACTAGGATGTGTTAGTTTGGGCTTATGTGGGTTGGATCGGATTGGATATGGGTTGCATGCAGCTCTAGGGACCGACAAAGATGTCTTTTCTGATAATCTAGTCTTTGGTGTTAATTTTGTCAAGAATCAACAAAAACATCAGGAAATTGACTCTAGAGAGGCAGTGTAGTTCCAAAGCCTAGGAAAGAAGAAACGTTTGCCAGAATCAGCTAGTCGAAAATACAAAGAGCAAAGAATTTGCCCGAAGAAATAAGATTCCAAGAGAAAGAATCTAGGTGAGGAGAAGGAGACGAGTTAAGGAGACCGAGTAAATAGGAGAATTAGGAAAGGACAGAGCCAGTGATAGCATACCGGTAGAGATACAGTATCGAAGGAGGAAACATCTTTTCGTTAAGGCGATAAGTTTGTTAGAAGTTATGAAGAATAAGTCTGCAAGGAGATTGGATAGCGGAGAAGAATCATACAAAAGGTCAAACCAGAGGTAGCAATTGTCACCAAGACCGGGTTATCTATTTGGTATAGGAGAGGACACCAAACCAAAAAGGGACGGCGTAATGAGTCGGCGAGAAATGTAGTATGGAAGTAGGGAGGTCATAGTGATAAAAGAAGCGATTCCATTTGATACAAAGGGAAGTGACTTCCACAATGATACGCCAAAGCCACTATATAATACAGCAACGTTAAAAAGCCTGAGGTCAGGAATACCTAGACCACCCTGATCAATTGATTTGCTGACCGTGCGCCAGTTGACAAGCAGTTTAACAAATGATTAATGCCAAAGGAAGTTACGACGAAGTTTGTCAAAATTGTCAATGATCCAAACTAGTGCCTTATAGAAGGAAAGCCAATACGTGGGTATATCTAAATAATAATAATTAAGGTGAGTCTGCTAGCATAAGAGAGGGAGTTAGCTTTCCAGGTTGCAAGGCATCAGGAGATTCTGGAGATTAAGGGAGATCGGTCGTCTTTGTTAATTTGGCGGGTCGAATGGGAGTAACAAGGTAAGTGATAGGAAAGCAACCAAATTTGCAATTAAGGGCCAAGGCGATAAAGGGATCAATATGGCAAATGCCACTTACCATAATAATCTAGCTTTTAGAAAGACTGATGGAGGGGTCAAAGAGTGAATGTTAAAGCAGGTAGGACTAGAAAAAAGAACTGTATCATTGGTGTATTAGATATTAAAGATGGAGATGCTGAAGCCAGGAGGGTCGATACCATCGAGAAGGCCTTTCGAAACGGCAGGTTTGTTAAGTTTAATGAATATATCAGCAGTTAGTAGAATAAGGTATGTGGCTATATTATCAAAGCCCTCGCCTAGGCGTGCCTAGGCTCCAGCTTGGGCGTCTTTTACCTTCCAAGGCGCCTAAGACGTGAGAGGCACTAAAAAGCAACAAAGACGGCAAGACGCTCACCTTGTGAAACAGTAAAAAATGCACTTTTTGCAACATTTGAGTAGAAACTGAAACTTTCAGCATTTGACCCAGTAGGAACCCAAAATTAAACATGGTAAGAAAAACGTGCTTGTCTGACTATTGATTTAGAGCGTATTTTTTAACAAAAACACTTTTTTTCTTTTGTTGACCTCTCGAAAAGAAAAAACCCTAGATTTTTTTCCATTGAACTATAAGAAAAAACTAGTTCATGAACTGATGAAAGTTTAAAACTCTGTTTAAGGCTTCACGTAATGTTTTTGTAATTTCAATATTTTAAGTATTTTGTTGTTTGTAGATTTGAATTGAATGACTTTGTGCCTTCTTGGTTTGATTATGTTAATCACATGATGTTTTGTTCAAATATTGCTTTTATGTGTTCGTTTTTAAACCAAAATTATGTTTTATTGCATTTTCTAAATGCAGTTTTTTAGCTTAGCACTGGAGAAAAAAATGTCATTCAAGACGCCCAAAAAAGTCCTAGAAGTAAAAAAGCGTCAAGCAAGGGCCTACGGTTTTTTGGGCCTTTTTCGCCTTGACAATTATGATATGTGGATAGAGGTTCACCTAGGCAAAGGCCTCTAGCCAATTTGATTAATCCCCCACCAACCCCATTTCACATGAACAGACGGCATTCTAATTTGAAAATTGTGTTTCGGCAGATTTATCGAGAGAGGAAGCCACAGTGATGAAAGACATCAATGATAAAGTCACCATTAATGGAACCAGCAGCTTTGAAGAAGTCAGGTTTAATAAGGGTGGTGGGAACATTAGCAATGTGATAGAAAGAGACTAACTGCTAAGTGATAGCCACACAATCAAGAATGGATCTACCAGGATTGAATGTAGCTCTTTCGAGATCAATCAAGTTGCAAACGATTAGCAAGGACCCTGATCGTAAGTTTGAAAGAGGTGTTAAAGAGGCTAATAGGGCGACAATCAGCGAATTTCGAAAGCTAACAATATTTTTGATCTTATATTACACGAGTATAGCAGTCAAGAGGAGAATTCCAAATTTATTTTCATGATAATGGATTCGGTATAGCTAAATTAAAGAATCATAGGATTGTGACAAAGTGGATGTTAATGATCCATATTTTTGTGATAAAAGATTAGTTATGATGCAAAAATGACGTCAGGGTATGAAACTATCTTAAGGATTTTCAAAGCCTGCCCTAGCTTAGGTTAGAGCACCTGCGTTTAGTACTGAGTGTTGGTCAAAGGAAGGGACTGACAGAGTTGTTTACATTATTGGTGCTTCTATTAAGTTAGATCAAGCTACAAAACATATATTAGAATCTCTTATGCTACGGTTCTTGTTTAGATTAATTCAGATTGCCATTCTCCATTATAAGTTCATATTCTTAGTGAACCTTACAATGTATGTTTGGTAAAGAGTTGACTATGAGTGGAAGCCATCGAAATATTGTCATTTTAATTGTCATTTTAATTGTCACTTACTAAAATACGGGTTCCAAAAAATAATTAGTGCAAATATGGTGAGCACAGTTCAATGCAAGTAGGCAACATTGATAACGTTCGATTGAGCAATGTTGGTTCAAACTTAGAAGAGCAACATAATATATCAACTAATGCAAGTAGTGGAAGTAAAATACTAAGTAAGTCAATGATCGGTGACGACTAACGGGAAAAAATAAAAGTTCACACTTCCAAGTTTCTCATAACAGCCGGATTAACAATTCAGTAATGGATTGGCGGATTGTTAATTCTGATTGTGGTATATAGAACTCGGCAAAGAGAACTTGCCTGAAACAAAAAGGCATGTTGCTAAAGATGGGATATAGCTCAAAATAATATCACACTCATTTCTACAAATTCGCAAAATGATTCCAAATATAAAAAAAAGTCTAGAAATCAAAAATCTATAATTGAAAATGAGGAGATTCTTACCAGCAAAGACATATGAGTAGATTTGTAACGACTTACATATTTGATGCTGCAAAATTTTAAAGTAATTATAAATGAATTTATAATAAAAGGCTGAATTGGCATAAAATACAAAAATATGGATAAAGGAAGAAATAATTATTTAAAATACCTGAGAAACATATTTCACTGCAAAACCAGTTTCCAACAGGATAACTGCTCAAACTAACTTAGGAATTTTTAAAAGATTAGTTATGATGCAGAAATGACGTTAGGGTATGAAACTATCTTAAGATTTTTTAAAGCCACCCAAGCTTATGTTAGATCTCCCGCATTAACCATTGAGTGTTGGTCAAAGGAAGGGACCAATAGAGTTGGTTGCATTATCGGTGTTTCTATTAAGTTAGATAGAGCTACTAAACGTATATTAGAATTTATTGTGCTACGGTTCTTGTTTAGATTAATTCAGATTGTCGTTCTCCATTGTAAGTTCATATTCCCAGCGAACCTTACAATATATTTTTGGTAAAGAATTGAATATGAGTGGAAGCCACCGAAATATGATCATTTTAATTGTTTTGATCAAGCAGAAAAGTATTACACACTTCTTAAAATACGGGTTCCAAAAAAATAATTAATGCAAATCTGGTGAGCACAATTCAATGCAAGTAGACAACATTGTTTATGTTCGTTCGAGCAATGTTGGTTCAAACTTACAAGAGCAACGTAATATCTCAACTAATGCAAGTAGTGGAAGTAAAAAATCTAAGTCAATGATCGGCCACGATTGACAGGGGAAAAAGTTCACACGTCAAAGTTTCTCATAACAGCTGGATTAACAATTCTTATTGGCGGATTGTTGATTCCGACAGTAGTATTATAGAACTCGGTAAAGAGAATTTGCCTGAACAAAAAGGCATGTTGCTAAAGACGGGATATATCTCGAAATAATATCACACTCATTTCTACAAATTCACAAAATGATTTAAAATAAAAAATAGTCTAGAAATCAAAAATCTATAATAAAAAATGAGGAGATTATTACCAGCAAAGACATATTAGGAGTAAATTTGTAAGGATCCACAGATGACGCTGCAAAATATTAAAGTAATTATAAATGAATTTATAATAAAAGGTTGCATTTGCATAAAATATAAAAATTACGAATAAGGGAAGAAATAATTATTCAAAATACCTGAGAACATATTTCACTGCAAAACCAGTTTCCAACAGGACAACTGCTTAAACTAACAATTTTTCCTTCTCTCAAGCAACCAACATGATCTGTGGAAGGAAAACAACTAAAAGATGACACAAAATAAAATTTGAAAATTCAAAAATTTTGAAATAAAAATTGAATAAATAGAATGTCTTACATTCACGCTCGCATTGATCACAATACAGTATGTTCTCCAAACTGGTTTGCGGTGTTCCAGTTATATTCACTCTTGCCACATCTACAAGATGGTCAAAACCATTTCCCATCCGGTACAACCTGCAGCAGGAAATTGCACCCACATTATCTTTTTTTTTTGGGTCAGATATAATCGAATTAACACAGTTTTATCCATAATTCCTGAGCTGTTCATCTCTAAACCCACACAAGCAATATGGAAAGTTGAAGGGCAACAATCACAAAGCAATAATGTGCCACCTTCATGACATGCAGAGCAGACAATGTCACTGTCATAATTAAAGCAATCAGGCTTCCATAGGCTTTTAATTTATTATCATCTGCATCCGACATTCCAGTAAAGATCTTCCATCTTGCAAAATTATATTTGTAGTATTTAAAGCATCCATACTACCAGCATGCACTTCCAATCTTTAAGTGGATGCACGGTGCTACAGCATTTGCATTTCATCTCATCACGTGTAATTTGACCTTCAACTAAAACATGATTATCAAATTCACAAGCATAACATACTTTTTGCCTTGGAAGTATCATGTGTTTGTCTATCAGCAAAGACAGTACTGTTTTTGCATCTTGGCAGGTTGATGTATGTGCTTTATTTGCACTTTCACTTTTCCTTGCAGAAGTAGAAGATGAACCGACTTCTTTTTCCTGCTTTTCTTATCTCTTTTTTTGAAAATTTATATCATTTGTATTTTCACCTGAGTATTCACCACATGCTTTCTAACGAGATCTTAAACGCTTTCCTTCAGAAGAGACAATGGAAACACCTAATGTTTTCCTATGATACAAAACCTATATCCCAGACATTTCAAGTGTTTCATAGCATTTGCTTTCATCCTTCATAATCCGTAAGCCTATCAGGTTTCCCGTTGCTTCTTATCTTGTCTATGTGAGCTCTTACTTGGTATCATTATCAATAACTGAAGAGTGAAGATTAAACGTTTGAAATTTTCCTTTCATATATTCTCCTCTTGAAAGCTCGATTGAACTTAAGATAAGCTTTTGCAGGTACCAACTTATCAATGTAAAAATTCGCACGCTTTCTCTGTTGCTTATTTTGATTCCCCAACTCAACGCTAGAAGTCATGTGCTTTCTCTTTTGCTTATTTTAATTTCCTAACTCATCAATACTAGAAGTCATGTGCTTTCTCTTTTGCTTATTTTGATTTCCTTCCTCATCAATACTAGAATTCATTAGCTTCCTCATTTGATTGATTTTATTCTCTTGTCTTTGAGTAAGGCGCAACATGCACTATGCAAAGAAAAATATGTTTTGCTCAGAGGTGGTGGTATTTTATTTGTTTTTTTATGTCGATTTTCATCCCAGCGGCACTGAGAAGCTTTTTTGCCTTCATTCTAAGTTTTTTTTCATTTTACTTGATTTATTGCTTGGTGTTTCTTAGTGCATTTTCGGTTGGATAATAAGTCAATACTTTACCTTCTCCATCCTCAAATAACGTGCTTATAGCCATGCGAGTAAGAGAAAAAAAAAACTTGTGAAAATGATTTTGAGCTATTGCAAAAGGTCAGCGGATACTAGTAAAAGCCATTTCCCATAATATGCATTCTTAGGGTATCTTATGAAGTTTTCAAATGGAACCTAAATGATTAACAAATGAAGCTCAAGCAACTAAAGGTAAGAATTCACCAAAGAACCTTAGCTCAATTCACAAATGTTTTCAAGAGATCTTAAATGCAACAAAAAGTTATCAGGATTTTTTATTTTTTTTGGGCAAGGCTGGCGGGGTTGAGTGGTCCCCTACCACTTTATTAATGCACCGGAGATAAAAGGAAAGAACAACACACACAAGAACACGTAGAAACACGGTACATCAAAACAAGAAGACGAGAGAAAAAAAACACATATTTACAACAATGAAGCTAAAAAATTAGCTAAGAGATATCAAAATTCCTGGGTCAAAAAATTAGCTAAGTTACCAGGATTTTATTTAAAAAATGGTTTAAGGACAACTTTTAACTTTTATTATGTATGCAAACATTGGATGCAATCACTCCAATAGGCAGATTTTTTTGGCAAGGGTCCAATAGGCAGATTGATTCAACCATTATGATAAAGTCAGCAAAAAAAAGGATATCATATGTATTCTATATAGACTCCTTTATCAAATCAGTATCACATAAAAAACATGCTCATGAAACAAAAAACTATGGAAATAATAAGCTATTCTATCCCCAAAAGTATCGTTCTGGAAAGATAAAGATCAAATCTGCTGAACTTGTAATTGTACAGTAAAGGAGGGTTAGCTATACGAATGATATTTGCATTGGGGGTGTTGTTCTTAAGGGGAAAACATATATACCACGAAAAGAAAATTTCAGTCTAAAAACTAACATATTCACCTCCGACATCTGAAGAAATAAACTCCTAAAGCTAAATTAGCTTTTAGGGGCAGGGATATTGATTAAAAAAATGTCATAAATAGTGCAATCATTTGAAATGGCTGCATGTTTTTTTTTTTTTAAATAACAAAAAAAAAAAAAAAAAAAAAACTTTTTTAATTCTGTTCCATACAGGATATACCACAAATCATGTAATCCACATGGTGTGCTGACGATATAGGAGAAATGAGATTTATATTAAGTATTGACTGAAACAAGCAATTCAAGCAGAAGTAAACAAACACAAAATGATTTAAAAAAAAGGTGACATTTACATAGTATATATATATATATATATATATATATATATATATATATATATATATATATATATATATATATAAAACAGACTGACTTGAAGCAAATAACGGAATGCGGCCATTTAAATGCTCCTAAACTTATTCCATAACTTCTGAATGAATGACAGCTTCAAACAAAGGCTATTTCAATATCCGCTGCACTAATTTGCAACATTCCCCTTGGCGCAGATGTATGATTAACAACACCAAGAGCACTTCGAAACATTTCAAATTTGGCTTCGGCAAGCGCTTTAGTATGTCAGCAACTTGGTCTTTGGTGTGTGTCTATTGTATCTCAATTTCGCTATTCGACGGTTTCTCTGGAACAAATGACGAATCTCGATATGCTTCGTACATGCATGAAATAGTGGGTTAGTAGCTAGTTCGATCGAACTTTCATTATCACATTTGATAGGCACTGGAAATTCCAATGCAAAACAGCTGATTTTGTTGCCATAGTAGCTGCCATGTACCTAGCCTCTGTGCCTGAAAGAGCTACTGTACTTTGTTTTTTGCTACACTAGGAAACAACAGCAGAGCCTGTAGAAAAACAATATCCTGTGGTTGATCATCGATCATTCATATCACCAGCCCAATCATCATCAATAAGAAAAATTAACATCCTTTTCATGCATCGTGCTATGATCCAAGGATATCGAAAAATCTGTTTCACAGCAATAAAGTGACTCAAACATGGCTTCTGCATAATCTGAGATGCAACACAAACATCGTAAACCAGATCAGGTATGGTAATGGTTAAATAAGATAAGCAAACAACCAATTTGCGAAATGGTTTTGCATCTTCCATTAGCTTTTCTTCCTCCTTTTTGAGCTTGGTTCCATTGGAGTAGACATTGAAGTTAAAGCCTCCATGCCAAAACAAATTAGCAAAGTAACTCTTTTGGGATAAAAACAACAACTGGTTTGATCAACTTCTAAGACTAGGAAACACTGAGCTTTACCAAAAATATTCATCTCAAACCGATCAGATAGCTGAACTTAAGATGTGCGATCTCATCATTATCATCCCTAGTTATTATCACCAGCGTCAAGGCACGTGCTTCACCCGTAAATATTTCCTACATTTAACAATTTAAGATAAAGTGATTTTCATAGATATTGAGTCATATTTTTGCATGTTAGTTTTATTTTTGTTTTTGGGACATATGTTTATTAGTTAAATTTCCGTTTCTATTCTTTATTGAAAAATAAATTTGTAAGTAAATATTATTTGTTAAATTTTATTTTTACGGTTAGGATCGAGTAAGAGAGACGTTTTGAACTTGTAAATAAATTTATTTGTTAGATAAAGCAATCTTAATATTCAAAGGAGCGTTTTTTGGGGGTCCATGTTAGTACCAAAATAATGCGACAGCAAAGGTATTACAACAACTAATAAAGATAAAGATATATTTTTTGGGACGTTTTTGGTAGTTCATGTTGATACCAAAAAACTATGACACCAAAAGTATTACAATTATTAGTAAAGAAAGATATTATATATATATATATATATATATATATATATATATAAACCTTAAAATTGCATGCTTATTTCAAAGGGTAAGACCAATTCATACATGCAATTGATGCATATTGACTGGACCAACTCATGCATGCAATAAACGCAAGACTATTTTTAAAATGTTAATCATGCATGATTATTTACCGGGTAAATGGAAAGATTAAACCAACTCATACATGTAATTATCGTGTATTGATTGAAATATTTACTCAGTTAATTTTTGTGGATATATTTAATCTTAGAGCCATGTGATTATTTTTAAAGCGTAAGACCAATCCATAAGTGCAATTAATGCATATTAATTGGACTATTTAGACCAATTCATTCGTGTAATTAATGCATATTGATTGGATTATTTAATCAAATAGTATATAACGAGTATCTCGGGAAGTTCACGTTTGCATCAAAAAAAGTGTGACACCAAATGTATTACAATTGTTGTTGTTGCTATTGTTGTTGTTGTTATATACATATATATGTATGGGAGAGGCTATTTAAACACAAAATTGGACACAAATTAGAGGACACACAATCTTAACCGTTAGATCGTTTTGTCTTTATATGGAGTAGTGAAATTCATGGGGTGGTCCAATGGTGTAAATTCATTGTGTCACCAATTGTGTCTAAATCTTGTGTCCAAATAGATTTTTCCCTATATGTATAATAACATAATTATATATAATATATATGTGTATAAAGGGTAAGATGAATTCACATATGCAACTAACGCGTATAGATTGGACCAATTCATGCATGAAATAAATGGGGAATTAGTTTTAAAATGTGAATCATGCGTGTGATAATTTACCGTGTAAAGGAAAAGATTAAACCAACTCATACATGCAATTATTGTGTACTGACTGGAATATTTGTTCGGTTAATTTTTATAGATCAATTTAACTTCAGAGCAGTTAATTATTTTTAAAACCTAAGACCAATTCATGAATGAAATTAATTCGTATTAATTGGACAATTTAGACCAATTAATACATGAAATTAATACGTATTGTTTAGATTATTTATTCAATTAATCAATTAATAATGTAAATGACATTTTAGGAAGTTTACGTCTACACCAAAAAAAATGTAAGAACGAATGTATTGCAACTATTTAAAATACAAAATATATATATTTAGACACCTTATTATCTTAGCACAACAGTAGTATAGAACTTGGTCAATTAATTTACTCGATACACACACACACACCCCTTATCATCTTAGCATAAAAGTAGATATAGAACTTGATCAATTTATTTACTCAATTAATATATACGTAGAGACTTATTTAATTTCAAAGTTGCATAATTATTCTCAAAAAATGAGACCGATTCATACGTGCAATTGATGCTTGTGGATTTGACTAATTCATGCATGCAATAACTGCGGAATAATCTTTAAAATGTGACTCAAGCGTGATTGATTGTCTATCGGGTAAAGGGAAAGATTAAATCAAATCATATATGAAATCATTATGTATTGACTGTAATAATTACTCAGTTAATTTTATGGGTATATTTAATGTCAAAGCCGTGTGATTAATTTTAAAGCATAAGATCAATATATAAGTGCGATTAATGCGTACTGATTGAACTATTTAAACCAACTCATAGATACTATTGATGCGTATAGATTAGATTATTTATTCGATTAATAGGTTAATAGTGTACATGACATTTCAAGACGATTTTGATTCAAAGATTCGAGTACGTAGTTTCAAGATGATACATGCCGATCTGAATAAGGATTTTTTTTTTAATTGATTCTTGAACCGTGAACATTGGATACAGATTTTTGATATGATTTCAAAGTTTACCACCATTGTGTATGACAATGTGAGAAAAATCGAAAATTCTAATCAAGAAGCTAGATTAGAGTTCGCACTAGAGTAATCGGGTTGTAACAGTTCGTATTGGAGCTTTGGTTAAGTGAATACCAAAGCATGTTAAGGTAAATCTTTAGCGATATGGTTAGAGTGAGTTGAGTGTACTATATTTAAAAGTGTGCTTGTTATTTTTATATATAATTGTTTTAAAAATTAAACGATTTATTTAAGTACGATTTATAAATATTTTGAATTATGAATAAATGTTTCTTATATAGATGGTTAAAGGAAAAATATGATTATTTTATAGAAATACAAGTAAAAGTATAAACTTTAAGGTCTAAGTTAAGAAAATTGAAATTAATATGAAAGATGAGTTCCGAAACTCATGAAATCTAATGATAATACGATGTTTTTAAATATTTTGTAAAATGAACATGAGCCTAAATTTCAAATGTTTTGGAATTGCGCTTATAGCTAAATTAAGTTGATATGAGAAATGTATATGATTTTTCTAATATTGGATGAGTAATCTAAGTAATACTAATTAAGTAAATGTGTGTGAACTTAAAATGGTAAATTACTTGAAATTATGACCTTTGAGATAAATTAAGTAATGTTTAAAGAAATGATTCCATAATGATTTTAATTCGTATGGAAAATGTTAAGTAAATGAACATTAATAAGAATAATCTTTTATAAATGAAAATTTGAAATATCGAAAAGAAATTGATATAATTTAAAAAAAACAATATATATACGTATATCATTTGTTACATGACGATTTTGATTCAAAGATTCGAGTACGCAGTTTTGAGGCGATTCATACCGATCTGAATAAGGATTTTTCAATCGATTTCTTGAACGGCGAACACTGGATATAGATTTTTGATATGATTTCAAAGTTTCCCACCGTTGTGTATGACTATGTGAGAAAAGTTGAAAATTCTAATCAAGAAACTAGATTAGAGTTCGCACTAGAGTAATCAGGTTATTGATACTAGTCGAAAGATTAACTATCTGACCGATCGAACGAACAGATTTGATATTGCTCACATATGATATATGCACATCGAATGGGCCTTAATTTATACTAGAATAATATGTTATTGGCTTTTGGAAGCTTGGGAAATCAAACTTCAAATTTGCTCATGGTAGCATGAATAATCAATACGCTTCGTAGTTTATTCAAATCCCGGTACGGTGTAACCATCTTTAAACCTGGACTAACTGATTTGATTTGATTATTAATAATGATGAATGCCGTTAAGCTTAAATGTTCGATGATTTCTGAAATTACTTGTAAAAGATGTAAATCAAACAATCGTAAATTATGGAACTTCAGTTCATTAATTTTGAAAGTTACTTTGAAATGATTTTAAGTGCATGATAACTCATAATTGAGACGATGATAACATTAAATTGAACTTGATATTAATTTGAATATTATGTAACGATGTCGATGATAATAAAGTAATATATTGATTTATATATAAATACTTGAATATACATATGTGAAATATATATTGGAAGGAATATTTGAATAATATTTATAAGTGAAATTTAATTTACGGAAATTAAGAAATCTTACGACCAATGTAAGTAATCAAACTCGAAATTATTGATTTGATATAAATTGAATCCATGCAAGATATATTGAAATTCTCACCGTTGAATTATATGTCAAAACATCTCTGAGAGATGTTATATGAGCATGAAAAGAATCCAAAAACTATCTGAAATATTTGAAACTGAAAAGGTATGATCTTATATTTATATAAGTATGAAACTAAAATAGTTTTGGTATCTATTGATCATTATAAATCTTTGAATTCGACAAAGATTTGATATTGAAAATTTTGATGTTTATATAAAAAGAAAATTATATAAATATGTAGTTAATTTGATACTACTGATTTGCAAGTATTCAATTTAGAAGAAAATTCTTATTTAAATGGAATTTCATATAAGTACGATATATGCAAAATTATAAAATGAAAATTTTAGTATCATATGTTTTGAAATCGAAGATATGAGAAGTACCTTCCATTGAAAATGAGAATCCTACTCAGTAGGATTGCATTGGAACGCTACTCAGTGGTTCCATTGGAAATCAGGTCATACTCCATAGGATCGCGTTGAACTCTCACTCGGAGTTCGCGTCAGAATCTCACTCGTTAAGGTCACATCGAAATCCCACTAGGCGGGGTCACATTAAATTGATTATACTTATTTGATATTGATAGATAGCGTAATTTGATGGCAGTGATTGCCTACAGTACTGTTGATTTCTGTTGGATAATAGACGTAACCATTTGCGTTCTACAATCTATCAAATTTTGTTTTATAGCGTAAATCGATAGCAGTGATTCTCTACGGTACTATTGATTTCTGCTGGGACAACAGATGTAACCACTTGCGTGTTGCGATCCATAAGGTGTTTTCATGGTGTAATTCGAGGGGCGATGATGCCTGCAGTTTACAAGTGATTCCCCTGGTATAGCGGTATAACCGTTACATAACTGCGATTCATGAGGGGATGTGCTTTCCTTATCTATTTTTAAATATTTTCAATGGGTGTTGAAGCAGGTCTAGTGAATATTTAGAAATATTTAGACATGTATCTGATCAATGTATGCCTAAATTCTGTAAGAACGAAAATAAACTTGTTAAAACATGAAGTCATGGTTATTACAGCGGCAAGTCGAGTCGATAGAGGTCCATCCAACCAGTCGACTGGTCGGACTAGTCATAGACTAGTCGATAAATAAATGAATATATATATATATATTAATACATAATTGTTGTTGATAAATAAATAAATATATACATATACATATTATCATATAGATTCTGTTTCAGTAGAAGGGTTTGCTGCCATCTGCAGTTTATAATAAACGGCAGTTAATACATATTATAATAAAGGACAATTAATACTTCTATTGTCATCTGCAATTAATGGCAAGTTCGACTTCCACTTCGACTTAAGGTTTCGAGTTAGGGTTTAAGGTTCGAGTTAGGGTTTAGGGTTCGAGTTCGAGACTTCGTGATTTGAGTTCAATCCCGACTAATGGCAAATCGACTTTTCCAGTCGATGATCCAATCTCGACTAGTCGACAACTAATCGTGACTAGTCGAGCACCGTAATAGCACTCCATGGAGTTCTAAATGTATTTTCGACTTCAAAAATAACGAGTCAATTATATGAAAATTTAATATTAACAACATAATAAACCAAGAATGTGGTTTTAAATGTTTTGAAATTAACAGTTTTGAAATATATCAAATACCGATATCTTTTTCGCTCCCTTCCTTTCCACGGACGAAAAGTTCTTAGTGCGGGAGATTGTAATTATTGTAATTTCGATAATTTAAAATTAATAAATTTTATAAAATTATGAACAATTTTTTTATTAAAATATAAATTTACAATTTTTTAATGTAATTGATAAGCTAGTATTCTTAATAAAATTGAAATTAAAATGATTATAACGTTTTAATTAAAAGAACCGAAAATAAATTGTAACTTACGTTTTGCGTTAAATTGAATTAGCATTTGTTTTTAATTTAAATAATATTTTCAAAAAATAAATTATATGTTTTCAATCTGAAGTTAAGTATAATTTTATAAAAAATCTAAATCTAAATTTTGAGAAGGTATTTTACACTTGTTAAATAGCAAGCGTAAGCGCTACAAAAATGATTTTGATGTTAAACTTAAACTTTAAATTTGAATTTGTGTAGTTTAATTTATAAAAATTAAAACGGTCGTTAAACGCGAAAATTTATTCAATTTCAAATTATTAAGGTTAAATCAATTAATAACAAACAATATAATATTGATTTTCATAATATAAATATTTTGCATAAAATGATTCTAGAAAATGATATAATTAAAATGTCAACGTTCATTATGTCAAATTCCGATTTCCTAGCTCTGTTTAAATCAATTTATACGATCGATTTACAGCAGCAACAAGCAATATAATGAAATTACAAAATTTTATGCGAATAATAAAACTGCGATTTCAATGTGTTATTCCTTCTGTAACGACACACTGAACACAACGGTATTTTATTTGTGTGTTGAGCTGTAGAACGAGCTGGAACTTGGGTTAGAGGCTACCAATTTATGCGGGCTTGCTCATACGACTTATCAACGTTATAATAAATCAAAATGATCAAATAAAATATTGAATCAGTAAAATGTTTTCCAAGTCCCAGGAAATGTGGATATAAAGTTCGAGAGTGCACATTTTACTAATTTCATCTCTACATTATTCTAATTGTTATTGTTCCTCTTCCTTCTTCCCTTTCATCTAAATCAAACTCGTATTTAAAAAAATGATCAAAAGTTTAAGTGTTGTTTGGTTTACTTTTTTTGTTTTAATTTTTGCCTACAGTAAAATGCAAAAGATGCATGCATACCATGAAAAATGATCGTTTCAAAAAACAAAGTTAACATACAAAATTGATAACAAATTTTATTTACTTTCCTTACTTCGTGGTCTCCTCCATCATCATTTCATTCCCTCTCTCATCCCTCAATTTTTCTTGTTTTGTTATTAATATTGAAAACTCAAAACAGAAAACATATTTTAAAACAAACACCACCTTAAATTCTAAAAGCCACTTTCGTTCTTTTTCATGCCTGCTCTTCTCTCTGTATTTTCTTTACTTCCTCATTTTGTTCTCCTACTTTCACCTTCTCCCTCAAAATCCATGTACCGATGCCTTATGGGAAAAAATCAATAACTGTTCAACCCTTTATTCTCCCTCCGCCACCTGTCTCCACCCTCCCTCCTCCTTCTGTCTGACCTCGGCCTCCATATAAAAAATCCGAACCAAACTTCTAAAACCTGCTCCGCCCCATGCTTGCATCTCCACTCCAATCTGTATCTGCCACCTTCCACAAGTCCGAGCCTGACTTCCCCTTCTCCATTGTCACAGCCTCCACTTGAACCACCCGTCTACGTGCCTAGCTTGCAATCATCAGACCAAACCCACAACCCGTCAGACCGCCGGCCCACCTCTATGTATACAGCTTCGTCTACTCTCTGCCTTGTTTCCTTCGCCTCGCAGTCACCTATGCTCGCATGAAAGGGACAAAATATGGTGATAAGCATGCGCATGAAATAGAAATAGCAGCCAACGCAAGTGTCAGCATATTGGGTTGGGTTTTGGACTATGTAGAGATAGTGGGCATTGTGTTGAAAAGGTTCATGGTATAGCTATGGAGAGCACAACTTAAAACCCGGAGTCTGGAAGTCAATCAAGCACTGTAATTTAATAATTCATAACATAACCAAGTTCAAAATGTGTTATTCACTCAAGTCTCTACCGTGTGCGACGATGAGTGTTTCTAACTCATAATATATATGTTTTATGAGTATAAATTTATAGAATTCACGATTATATATTGTTATGTTAGTTATATTAAATTGTCAGTTGATGATTTGAATTAAAATTGACATGTTGACATCGATGCAAGTTAACATTTGACATTGAAAGTAAACTGAATTTGATTTTGTTGATTGGTTGTTGATACGTTTGATAGTTAAATTTATTTGAATTGAAATCTATCATATTGAATTTAGTAATGAATTAATTGGATATTATTCTCATGTCAATCGAAGGTAGGACTTGAATTTGAATTGAATATATCGACATTCAACATTGAATTGGAATATTGATTTCACAGATTTGGGATATTGACTTGATATTATAAATTAATCGATAGTCACACACATTGACATGATTATTGTGTTATCTACGGACTTGATTGCATGCGTGGGTCGACTGAGTGCTATGATGGATGACATAGTGTTGTTTGTCGCGATATATCATTGTCACTGTATTACTGATTATCTAAATGATATACCATGACTGACATTAAAACCTGAAATCGGTTGAACTGATATATGATATATACTCATTTATTTATCAAATTTAAAAGAGTTTCAAATTTAAAGACTTGAATTTGTTAATGAAATTACTGAAATTTAATTAGCAATTTTATTTGAAATTTAATTCCTCCCTAATGAAATATGGTGTATAGACTTATTTTTAAGTTGATTGGAAATTTAAATCGGTTAAAGCTAATTTTAAAATAGTTTTGAGTTACTTTAGATTGGATTTGAATTAATATAAATTGTTGTGTATTGTTCTAAATAAAATTTTAAATATTTAATTTTATTGAATTTGGATTTGAACTATTTCAGTGTTATTAATGGCGCACGGCGCAAAAAGGCGCAAACCATCTCTAGAGCCTTGGCGCACGGCGCGGCAAATGGCGTGCGCCTTTTTAATTTACTGCGCATGTTTATTTTTTTTAATGTACTTAATATTTTAACAAAAGATTTTAAAAAATCTATTTTTTGCTAAAATATACGCAACAGTTTTTTTTATGTATTTTACAAAAAAAACATAAAGCATAAAATTTCAAGCACAATAGTTTTCAAATCAAAAATAATAATACATATTAAAGATGAGCTAAAAAACTGAATCTCTTCACTCTTGCTGCTCTAGCAGCAACACACCAAGTCAGGCCATCCTCATCGTCGAACACAAGTTCATCTTCAATATCGGCCATATATTCAGTTAATCACTAATTACAATCATCAACATCATTCAAAGATATTGGATCAACAATGTCACGAATATTATACATTCTTTTTAATGCTCGATTGTATTTAACAAATACAAAATCATGAAACATTTTTATGTTACAGACAAATCGTACAAAGATATTGGACATATTTACGTATAAACAAAAATAAAATAAAATCCAAGGGTATATTTCAGAGCTGCTTGAATGTTTATCTTATGAGAATATTTTTTCTTCCTCCAAAATTGTTTCTCTTGATGTATCGTTCACAGCTTCAAAGTTTCATTCATTTGCTTTTGCATCAATGCTAGACAATATTTTATTATCTTTTATACATTAAATTATATACTTTTGACAATATTAAAAGGAATATAAACTAAGTTGGATAATAAAACATATGTCAGTTCTAAATATCGGCATGCTAAGATCAGCCAATTACATAATTGTAAGGTTATTAACTCGCTGATAATAATCGTATAGGAAATAATGATGTAATTATGTTTTCATGTAACTAAAAAAAGATATTAACAAAAAAATTCATATTTCATATCATTATGATAATAATAGTAATAGTAGTTGTGATGGTGGTTGTAGTGATGGTAAGAGTATTTGTAATAGTAGTTATAGCAGTTTGAAATGCAAAAAAAAACAAAAAAACCATAAACTAAAGAAAAGGCGCGCCATTTTGCCGTGCGCCATTTATGCGCCGCGCGCCCTTTGCACCATTTGGTGCGCCTTTTCATATGCGCCGCGCCGCAAACAAAAATAGCGCAAACGTCACGTCTTGCCGCGCCGTGCACCGTGGCGCGCTCCGCGGTGCGCCTTTCATAACTATGAACTATTTAAATTAGATTTGAATAAATATAACTTAGTTTTGATTTGAATTACTTTGAAATTAGATTTAAATTATTAATCTGTTTTTTCAACTAGAAATGTAATATAAATTTGTTTTAAACAAATTAAAATTTGTATTTGTTTACTTCTAAATGAGCATGGAAACAATTTAATTAAAGCAAAATTTGAATTACTTTAAAATGAGAAGTTTAAATATGTTCCAATCGATATTCGAGATGTAAAGTGTTTTGAAATAATGTTATCGAATAATTTAAATTAAATGACAATATTTGATATGATAAGAATATTTAAAATCAAATATTTACAAACTTATATTATCTATATAACTACATTATAAAGATGTTTATAAACAAACAAGATTTTTGGAATATTACATCGAGAGTGTACACCCTACTGAATTTGAAATAATCTTCAATTATTTCAGAAAATAAACAACGTTAAGGCTTACCAAGTGCTTACGAATAATTTCTAAATATCTGCAACTTTGGTTAATAATTGACCTTATATGTTACCAATGACACGGATGACTCATAATTGAGAAATGGGTTTTGATTCGAAGGTTCATTTCGAACCTGAGTATAACCCATCGAGGATGTACTCCCATTATTTTATTTATTTTGATAGGCAAATGACCCACTGGCCTCGTTATTGGAAGAAATCTCCTAATTCGATTTCATATCATTGGATATGATTGTTCGTAATTTCCGAAATTTATATTAATCACATTTTCAAAAGAATTTGATTAAATCTCGAATGTAAAAATATGTTTTGATATGAAATGGAATAGAGTGTTATTTTAAAATTTGGATTTAACCGGAATTTAATTTGAAAATATTATCTTCAAAATGACTATTAATTGGAATAATTAAGTAATTAGATTTCACTTATGTTGACCTTCAAATTAATGCATCTTTATTATCTTATTTGAATTTACTCACACAAGAAAATATAGTTTTGACTCGAGTGTTTCGTTTTTCATTACCATTGGACAACGCTGAGTTGTTTCAATTATCGAAGACATTCATTACTTGAAGACAAGATGGAGTTTGAAAACCTATTTTATCATTATTGCTTCCGCCGCATTATTGATATGTTTTGTTAAATGTATAACTCTGATATTATTGTAATTGAAATCAAATATATATTATTTGACAGGTTCTTGAAATGTTTATGTTATTGGATTTTGTCGTTCCGCTGTAAGATTGTGTATTGCTTAGTTCATTCTCTTCTTATTTTCTCTTCTTATAATAAATCCTATTAATAATTCTCGTTTTGGAATGGTCACGAGTTGGACAAGTATGTTTTATTGTCGACTTGAATCATGTCAAAATGACGGGTTGATATTGTCTCAATCCAAAATTTCCAATTTAACATATCACATCAGTTTCAATACTTATGTTCCAATTTCTAAGCCCATTCACATCAAATTGATTTCAAAACGTAAATTTCAAAAAATTCAGATTAACACTTGAAATCAAGGTTCGAGAACTCGGTTTCGATCATATGAATTTTTGTTAGTTTTGGATGATTTCATAAATTTAGAAAGTTTCAATTCTATTTTGGTTTCCATCCCGACTTCGATTCTGTGGCATTTATTACTAAATTTGCAATAACGATAAATAAAAATTCATTGCCTACAAACACACTTAAACTTTCAACAACGATGCTTAACGCTAATTTACTGAAGTAGAAAAGACACGCATGCTTAATAAAACGATTAAAGCCCAAAAAGACAAAGAATTTTCCTGTCAGTTCATATATTAGTATACTACCTAGTTATGTTCCCTACCAAACATAAATTAAGGCATCTGACTTCAAAAAAAAAATCAAAACGAGACAAGAGGAAAAGGGGGAGTAAAAAAAACTTCGAGGATTTCCGCACAACTTCACTTTTCTGTGCACAACTTCCTCTTGTCTACTTTGAAAAGTTTCTTGCTGTAGGGAGAAGTCCAAGGTATTGTTCTCTGCTTTGTCAATTATTTCCTTTTTGGGTTCTGATGATTATGCTTTTTTTGTCAATCGCTTCTCTACGCACAACTTCTCTTCCTTGTCAATTGCTTCAATTTAGGGTTCTGACGGTTCCCTTTTTTTAAGAATATCGAAACTGAATTTCAGCCCTAATTTAGGCTCGTTGAGGGTTGGCATCGGCACGGTATCCCCAAAATTCCGGGGTACTGGCCGATACCTTGACCATGCTTGAAATAATTCAATTTCGTTGAATTCATTTTAAATTCCAATTTCAACTTTTAAGATTTAAAACTAATAATTTAAGTCAAAATACATTAATAAATTCAAATTTATAAATTTGAAAACATTTCATTTGACCACTTCGGTGTTTATAATTTAATTTTCCACCATATGGCTAAGTGATAATTTAATTTCAATTACATGAATATATATCATTTCAGCTCATATCGAATGTCACTAGTATATATCAGTTCAACATATTTCTCAATTCATATATGCAAGGTTCGAGCGATGTATATAACAATTTATACTTCAATGATATACCGAAATATATCATAGTCAATAATCATAAAAATAAAATTTACCCTATCGACCATCACAACAACCAATAATCATACACGTATAAACAACATCCAAATCGACCATTAAATCATAACAGTCACCAGTTATTAAATATCGGTGTCCTAACTAGTAATTAAATTTCAATGACAATTTAAATATCGATTCAATTTAACGTTAGTTTAATATCAATTCAAATTTAATATATTCAGATTTATCTTCAATGTAAATTTCAAACAGTCAATAAAAATAAAATGTCACATCAATATCAATTATCATGTATCAATAAGAAATTGTATCTAATTCCGATGTCAATTTAAATTCCCATAAAATAGTTAAATAAATCTTATATAATATTTATTTTAACTTGTAATGAAAAATTTTAGTGCTTCAGGAGTGAGTTTTAAGCACTCACCTTCGTACGCGAATCTGAACCTTGCACAGACGGACACTGCTACGCACTAATACTTCAATGCAAATCCAACACGACAGCAGCAGACATGACACCTAATCACGCAGTTGTTCAACTTGTTGGGTTTGTTGCGACACAAGTGGAAATGAGATGATTTGAGTGCTTACATTTCAACCATCTTAGTTTTTGTCTTCTGAATAGTATCTTGAAGATTTATCAACTCAATTGAAAAGCACAAGTTTCATTATCTAAAAGATGATCTTGAAATTGGAGAGTCCTAGAAATAGAAAGGTGTTTGCCCTTTTCAGACTCAGAAACACCAAACGCAGATGATTCAACCATTCCAATTCATTGATGCTTTTCATTGTCTTGATCGTGGCTTTAGCAAAAACTGATGTTTGTGGTGGTTTGTGCACGATGATAGAAGCCATAAGCGATGCCAATTTCTTCTCAATGTATCCAGAGAGCGTTGAATCTCTAGCATCATCTTTGAAATCTTCAGTTTTGTCCATTATTTTTGCGATCTAATTTATTTAGGTGTTTTGAAGAATTGATGAATCTCTTCTTGCTTTATTATCAATCATGAAACCATATATTTATAGTACAAGCACACCAAATTTCATATCCCGTCCAAATCTAGAAAATAGGAAATAAATATCCTATCCCTGAAATCACATTCAAATCTAGAAAACAGGAAACAAATATCTTATCCCTAAAATCACATCCAAATCTATAAAACAGAAAACAAACGGATAAATAAGTAAAAAGATATTTTCTAACAATTGTTTTTCTATTCCCAAAAATATTTCTTTCTTAATATATCTCAATGCCCCCCCTCAAGTTGAAGCATGGGATTCAAAAATGCCCAACTTGGAAAGAAGAAAATCAAACCGAGTCTTCCCTAGAGCTTTTGTGAAAATATCCGCCAGTTGAAACGATGTGGAGACATGGGATGGTGAAATCAAACCCTCATTTATTGCATCCCGAACAAAATGACAATCAACTTCAATATGTTTTGTTCGCTCGTGAAAAATTGGATTTTTGCAATAAGAAAAGCAGACTCACAATCACAATATAATCTAATTGCCCCAGGATGATGATGAACACTCAAACTCAACAATAGACCTTTTAGCCACTTTAATTCACAAGTGACCGCAGCCATGGACCTGTACTCAGCTTTGTCAAAGGACCAGAAACCATGCTTTGTTTCTTCGTCTTCCAAGAAATCGGAGATTGACCTAAAAACACTAGTTATCCTGTTAGAGAACGACGGGTAAGGAGACAGGTTGCCCAGTCTGAATTACATCAACCTTCCAATGTCAACCCACTATCTGCACGCAGTAAAATACCCTAACCAGGAGTCTCTTTCAAATAGCGAACGACTCGAAGGGATGCTTCCCAATGCTCTAAGCGAGGTTCTTGCATAAATTGAGACAAAATATGAACCGAATAAGTCAAGTTTGGTCGGGTGATGGAAAGCAAACGACCCACAAGTCGTCGATATGATTCGGGATCCTGCAAAAATTCGCCAGTAGCAAGACCAAGCTTATGATTCTGCTCAATTGGAAAGGCACTTGGCTTTGCTCCCAACAAACCTGTTTCGAAAATAATGTCCAAAGTGTATTTTCATAGACACAAAAATAATTCTAATAGATACAGGTAAGCCTATCTAAGCAGGTGCATCACAAATAAAAATTTAGACCGCTCTACGGTTCAAACCGAGTGTTCAAACACATGCATTAATTATCGTTGTGTTCAATGTATCGATACGAATTGAATAACACATTGAAAATTTATATTTTATTGCATGCATAAAATTTTATTATTTTCGTAACATTAGTTATCGTCGGTTGTTAAACAATTATATAAACGATTTAAACAGAGCTTGCAAAAAATTGAAATTCGATGAAGCGAACGTCGTCGGTTTAATCATAAAATTTTGTAAAGCGATTTAATGCAAAATATTTATATTTTAAAAACTAATTTTTTACCATTATATTACCCACTGATTTTATGTTAATATATTTCAAAATTAAGTAAATTTCTATTTTAAAAAATTGATTAAATTTTTTTTACTCAAACTAAATGTACGCAACTTAGATTTTAAATTCTCATTTTTTCTTTTTATTTAATAAGTCAAATTTCATTAATATTAAAGGGTAAATTTGTGATTCGTTGCTATGTTTTTTGATCATGGGTGGCCGCATGTAGTGTAGAAAAAATATTTTATTCTTTGTGGGGTTCTGCTAAATTTTTTACTCCCCTCCAATCAAAAACGAAGTCCCTATAATAATGCCCATGTTAATTTATCTTTTATTGGGTTGGATACATATTAGATTTAGTTTAGTATCTTTTTGTAACAAACGGTTTAAAGAAATAAATGGGTGGTCAAAAGAAAATTTTAGGATAGAAATTAAACAGTCATTAGTTTACTTTGAGAATATTTATTCTTTAATGCATGCATGCTATGTGTACGAATAAATTTTAGGAAAAAATATGTGAATAGATACATAAAGAGTTGTTTGTTAGGTTCACTTCTTTGGTTTATTAGATAAACAGAAAAAAGAAGGATTTATCGTACCTACAAAAATGTGTGTGTATGTGTATATGTGTGTGTATAGTTCATTTAACCTCAAATATTTATTTATTTTCCTCTTATGGAATCAAATGAGGAAAAACAATGTCGTCAATATATAAAGTCGACATAAAAAAAAAGATAGTTAAGCAAAAATATGATTTTATATGCCTTTGTATTAATTGTCCTAAATTAACCTACTTACAATTTTTCTCTTAATGGATGTAATGAATTTTCTATTCATTATAGTAACCGCTTATTTGTTGCATGTTCATGGACAATATTTGGTTAAAATTGAAAAATATGACAATTTAGATTTGTAAAATGTTATCATATGCCCTAAGGGAACATGTTATGGTGTGTGAACTTACATAGATGAACCCCCAAGGAAAAAATTAGGTAATTAGAATAAATTCCTCTGTCCTTTAGCACATAAATATAATTCTTAACACGTGTACTTAGGGCACACGTTAAAATAGCCCTTTAAAGGCAAAAAGAGAAAATCAGCAAAGCTAAATGATTTTATGGTTGGTGTTCTCCCCTATACCTTATACTAACATTTTCAAGATGAAGTAGTATACTTTTTATTCACTTGTTTTACTTGATGATGTATGTTCGAATAATAAATGTACTTTAATATCCTTTTATGCATTATAATAGTATATGAAGCATTGTATTCTTTTGCTTAGGTGAAGGTATAAGCTCGGTTATAGATTATTGAATATTAATTAACATTCATCGAATCTGATACAAAATCTTTATTAATAAATGGAATAGAACTACAATTTTTTGGTTCGACAATGAAGTTCAAAATAAAGGTCAAGAGTTCGAATACCACTTAAATCAAAAATAATTTCTATTTCTAGACAAATATTTTAATACATTAATAAGATCACAAGTTCAAACTCTAATCTCAATATAATGTTGCAAGTAACTATTCTTTGTAATTTTCAATTTTATTAAGTTATACAAAAATTAAAATTTAACAATTTTATGTAATTATATAAGGGTTTTTTTATGTATATGCGAATTTGCACGTGCCAAAAGAATCTCGTGTCTAAGAATGCATGTATACATAACCATCATTCATTGAACCATAATGCTATTAAACCAAATTTATTGATTCAAATGTCATATTTTTCATGCTCTATTAGGAAAAACTTTCCTCCTAACGTTTAAGAATTTAACTGGTCGACCTCATAACATAATTTCAGAGCATATATTACAAGAGTATAACATCAAGAGGAGAACTCCATATTTATTTTATGAAAAATGGATTTGGTGTACTTAAATTTGGATAATCATATAATTGTGATAAAGTGCTTGTTATGGTATATTTTCATGATAAAAGATTAGTAATGATAAGAAAATAACGCGTGGGTATGAGACTATTTTAAGAATTTTTAAAGACTATTTTAATTTAGGTTAGATTTTCCGCATTTAGTATTGGTGTTGATCAAAGAAAGAGACCGGTTGAGTCGCTTAAATTATCGATGTTTCTATTAAGTTAGATCAGGATGCTAAAGGTATATTAGAATCTCTTTTGCCATCATTCTTGTTCAGATTAATTCGGATTGTCATTCTCTATGATAAGTTCATATTTTATGTAAACGTGACAACATATTTATGTAAAGAGTTGAATATGAGTGGAAGTCACCTAAATATGATAGTTTTAATTGTTTTGGTCCACCAATTATGTATTGTTCACTACTTAAAACATGATTTCCAAAAAATAATGAATGAAAGTCTTGCGAGCACAATTCAGTTAAGTATACAATGATGATAATGTTCAACGGAACAATGTTTGTTCAAACTTAGAAAAGCAACATAATATCTGAATAAATGCAAGTAGTGGAAGCAAAATACCAAGCAAGTCAATAAATAGCTACAATTATAGGGGGAAAATTTCATACTTCCAATTTTTCTTATAACATTCGGATTACCATTTCAGTTGCGGATTGATGGATAATTGATTCCGACGATGATATTGTAAAACAAGATAATGAGAACTTGCCTGATGCAAAATGGCATGTTGCTAAAGATGCAGTAACGTCTTAGACTGATACCACACTAAGTCCTATTGTTTCATATAATGGTTTAAAATCAAAAATTGTTTGGGAATCTGAACTATATCTGAAAATGAGGATATTCTTACTAGCAAATGCTTATAAGTACAAGCAGATTTGCAACAACCCACAAATTTGACACTGCAAAATATTAAGTAATTAAAAATGAATTTTTAATAAAAGCTAAATTGGTTGTTGTGTTTATAGTTGTTGTGGGGGTCTTTCTAAGGCGATTAGTTTGATATATTGTGTTGATATATTTGGAGTTACAGTTTGTGAAATAGAGGCGCTACATTGCTTAAGTAGAGGGAGTAGTTATTTTGGGTCAAACAAGGTAAATAACCCATAATCTGGCCAATGACTCTTGAAATGAGGCTACAGAACCCTAGTCATCGTCTTTATCTTCAGTATCCTTCCTTAATTTGAGATTCCCCTTAATCTTATGGAGGATAATTTTTGCTAAATATAAACTAATCTAAAAATCAAAATGCTCATACCCATACGTATTATAAACTGTTGTGAAGCCATCGATGAATGGTGCTAACGGGTACTGTCCGTTTGTTGAGAAAGTGCTCGAATCAACCAGAAATTAGCAACTTCTTCTCGATAGTCGAATCTAGGGTTTTAGATTCGTCATGGTGAAATGGCCACCAATCGTCGATCGGAAGACGCTACTGCCGAGGATATCACTTGATCAAACGGCTGGATCAAAGAGATTGGCCGCGAAATTGTCGTAATTGGCATGGGGAAATCCAACAGGGCAAGCATGTCGGGCGGTGCTCTGGGGGCATCGCGATGGTCGACATCGGATGTCTAGGGTAGGGGAGATGGAACTCAAGGCAACAGCGGCGAAATGTGGCAGCTGATATTGCCGGAAAAATGGATTGGCGGTATGAAATAGAACAAGAACAGACAAGCCAAGATATCACGAAGCCATTATAACGCATTATTAATTATATTTGCACCCCTTAGGTTTCTTTTCCCACCCCACTAATCCATTAAAACGTTTAGTACCATTTTTAACCTTACATGAATTTGTTCATATTCTTTTATTTTTTATATTTTTTTATCTATTGCCAAAATATTTCTAAATATGAAAAAAATTGGTATGTTGATTTATTGAAATAAAATAATAAGGATCATGAAGAAGAAAACATTAATGAATATATTTTTTTTATGCGTCATGCTAATAAACAGTTTACGTATGTTTTCCTTTGATTTTCATAATCGTGACAAGGATATGGTAGTAACTTAGTTCAGGTATAACTTGAAATTGTTGCATTTTTAGTGTGTATTGCACTATGAAGTATTCATAACCTAGTTCTGGTGCAACTTGAAATTGTTGCATTCCTATTGTGTATCACACTACTAATTATTCATAACCTAGTCATTTTGGATAATGTTTTAACATTTAACTTAAAAATATGGACAGTTTTGAAAAATAACGGGGTGGGAAAGGAAAATAATGGGGTGGTTGTAATTTTTTTAAAAGCGTTGGGGTGGAAAAGGCAAATTATGGAGTGATAATAGAATTAGCCTTATTCAGATTAGTCATACCAATTATATGCATCGTCTTCCCAAACATTAATTTTGATGCCTATTTTTATTTGAACCTGTGTGGTAGCCCCCCAAAACTAATTTTATAAAATGAAGTTTTTAAAATTAGTACGGTCGGTTTTTAAATTTAAGTTTTCGCATACAGAAAAATACGAACGACGCAAACATATCGTGAAAAACGGTCGTTTTACAAAATGAAGTTAACACACAAAACCAAAAACAACTTTATATTGTTTTTCATATTTTAAAAAACAACGGAAGCACGATAACAAATTCATTCTTCCATCGTCCTCTCCGTCACTCTCCGTCACTCTCCGTCTTTGATCCGTCACCTCTGTTATACTTCAAATTTTTGCAACTTTCATAATTTACGCTGAAAACTAAAAACTAAAAATATAAAATAAACCAAACACTACCTAAAATTCTTGCATACTCATCAAATTGATTAGTAGCCCCCACGCTTTCCATAATTGCCCTTCTTCCATTCGCTTCTTCACTTCAGAAAACAAAATCAATCCCGTTCGAAAATCAAACACGCAACATCTCCATCCTCTTCTCAAACACGAGCAGCATCTTCATCCTCTTCTCAAACACGTGCGGCATCTTCTTCAAATCCAATTTAGGGTTTCGAATTGGTAAAATTTGGTTAGAGCTTTTTTGAATTTGTGCGTGGAAAATAGGGGATTTCGATTTTGATACGTAGTCAAAATAGGTGTACGAGTAGATGATAGAAATCTTTCGATATTGGTTTGGTTAATTGGGGAAACGACTGAAAATGTGATTCCTGTTGTTGCTGGTTACAACAATAATATAGTAAGATAACGTGAAAAAAAATAGCTTCCACGCATAGGCAAAACGAGGAAAAAATTGTTACCACACACTGCCTATGCGTGGAATCTAGTTTTTCCACGTAGAGTCACTATATGGAAACAACAAATTCCACGCAGAAGCACTGCCGTGGAAACTATTTTTAATACGTAGTGCTTCTGCGTGGAAACTGTTGTTTTCACGCGTTGTCTTCTGGGTTGTTGGTAAAGCTAGCAACAACCCCTTTTTTGTTAACACTCTTGTTGTCATAAAAGTTGTCAAACCTTTTTTTGTTGAGCATCCTTTTTTGTTGAACCCTTTTTCCTTGTTCATATAGTGAATTCAAAAGTGATTGCTTCTTGTCGAAATCTTTAATTTAAAAATGATTGAAACTTGTTTTTTGTTGAACACTTATTCTCTTTTCGGATGTTCTTACGTGATTGAAACTTGTCGAACACTCATTCATTTATTCATATAATTAATTGATAATTGATTGAAACTTATTTTTGTCTATAGTTATTTCTTATACATGTAGTTCTAATTTATTTTTTATTAATTGCAGATGGGTCGAACTCGAATGACAGCATCAGAAAGATGACGGAAAATGGAGAAAGCTAAAGAAGGTACTAGTTCAAGTTTGAACGAGGAAAGGAAGATGTTGATGTGGGGTAAGACGATGTGGATGAGGGGATAAAGGATATAGACATGATGCATATGAGGTAGTCACAAGGCAGGAAGATACACATGAGGAGCAGCTAAGTGAGGAAGGGTAAGATGAAGCAGAAGATGAGGAAGATGATGATGGAGATGTTTCAGAGTCATCGGGAGATGACGAAGAGAATACAAAGGATGATTTGGAGGCGGGCGATGGTGAGGGAACATATAATGAGCCCGAGGAAGAAGGTGAAGCCGAAGAAGATGTGAACATGAATGATGGACCAAAATTTAATGATGTGATTAGAGAGTTTGACACTCATGTTGCATCTGTGATATGGACGGGTCAGGTATGTATATATTACTGTTTTAAATAACTAATTTGTTGCATTTACTGAATGTACATTTGTGTAGGAATGATTACCGCTCACATGTGTTAATCATGTTCAAAAGGTATCGGAGTGGAGAATTCCAGAAAATGCTAGTAGATTCAAGCCATTATTGATTCGTCTGGCTTATTTCCTATTGATAGCATTTGTTGTATAAGTGTTAATAAGAATTTGATATCAGCTTTTGTGGAGCGTTGGTTTTCGGAGACTAACACCTTCCGTTTCTGTTTGGTGAGATGACTATTACACTTGATGATATAGTGCCTTTATTACATATTCCAGTCGAAGGTAAACCCATTTAAAGTATGACATACAGAATGGAACAAACATTTAGTATTGTTTCAAAGTATATTGGCCTTAGTAAAGAAAAAGCAAGGTTGCAAATGAATGACAGGGTTGGATAAAAATTAAGCTTGTCTAAGTTGGTTGATATATTTAAAGATGTTAGTCATGAGCATGTTGGAGAAATCAGTTTTGATGACAACAAGCTTATTTCAATGTTGATTGATTATAAAATGAATACTAACACTTTTATCTAGAATATATATATATATATATGCAGGATTTATATACAGGAATTTATTCTGAAGACTGTACAATTTAAAGATTTAAGAGACAGAATTCAGAGATGATTCAAAACTCATGAGTATTCAAGATTTCAAGAGTTCAAGACAAATATAGTACTAGAGTCTAGTTTATGTAAGACTTTGAATAGCACTCCAGGTTCAAATTCAAATTTCAAATTCGATTTCAAATTATGTTTTTCAATTTCTGATTTCATATTCTGTTTTCAAATTCTATCTTCAAACTCTATCTTCTCTATTTTATTTTTCTTTACTTTACTTTTGATTTTAAACTCAAGTTTTATAAGTTTTATATATATACTATATACTTTATATACTTTATATTTATATAGTTTTAACTCTATAATTTTATAAATATGTTTATATGGTTTATATTTATGTTTTATATGATATTTATGTTTTATATGATATTTTGTTTTATAATATTCATTTACAACACTATGTTTTAATTCAAGAATTTCCAGAATTTTTTATATATATATATATATATATATATCAAAACAATTGAAAAATGCTCAAAAATCAATTTTGAACAAGGATATGTCGACATATAACTGTCACTTTTTTATTTTCAAAGGAAGTGTTTTTTCACTATTTGTGACGCTCCAGAAACGTTGCAACCTTTCAAATCTTATAAATAGGGTCTGATTTCGAATTTTTTCATCATTCTTCTTCTCCATCTTCATCTCCTTTCTTTACACCATTATATTTTCTTATTTTTATGATTTCCACACCTATACTCTACCAAATTCCATTTACACGAAACTTCTTCTCTTCTCACTCTCTACCCTTTACTCTCTGAATCAAAGTGTTATTGAAGAGTTATACGGCTATTGTAATCATCTGGGAAGTGTTTTGGGTAATCGGTGTTTACCTTGTAGCCGTGAAATCAAGGAACAGAAGCGGTCTAACCCTTGTAGCCGTGAAATCAAGGAGATAATACTTGATCACGTGTGTGGAATCGATGGTACCCTTATAGCCGTGAAATCAAGGAGAGGATTGTAATTGGATATTAATATAGTAATAAAACTCTGCGCAATCCAGCGTTATGTTGGACTGGATGTTGGAGCAATTCCGAACCGTTATAAAATTCGGTGTGTTCTTTCCTTTTCTGCATTTCATTTTTGTTTATCTTTGTGTTTGTGTTTGATTCTATGTATGTGATTGTTTCGATGGTGTTTGATTCATATAGTAATTCATATAAGTTTTAGATTTTATTTAATTTCTCAAAAACACTATTCATCCCCCCCCCCCCTCTTCTAGTGTTAGTTTTACCTTAATGTACCATTTCACAATCCCTAACAATTGGTACCAGAGCAAGGTCTTTCAAAAGTTCATAATCTGATTTTTGAAATTTTTTAAAAGGCAAATTTTGAAATATTTGTTAACACTAGTGTCAATTCATGCATTGTATCAATGTTGAAAGAGTCTGCATATAATAGTGTTGAAAAGTCATGTAATCTACTAAAATATTGTTCAATACAGGAAAAGATGTGTTTTATGGCTTTTGAAAATTCAAAAGTTGAAAAATGGGTGAAGTGGCTGTTGGTAATTCAAATTTTGAAATGGTGATTATTGAAAATTCAAATTCTGAAAAGATGGCTGTTGGAAATTCAAATTCTGAACTGGTGCGTTAAATGGCTGTTGAGAATTCAAATTATGGAAAGCAGCTGGCGGAAATTAAAAAGGACAAATGGATACTAGATAGTGGTTGTTCAAGAAATATGACGGAAAGTCCTGAATTACTCAATAATCTGACATATGAAGATGGTGGAATGGTGAACTTCAGAGATAACTCTAAAGGATACACTATTGGGATCAACAATGTCGATAATTCTGAAACTCCTACTATTTCTAATGTTTTATTAGTTAGGAATCTAAAACACAACTTGTTAAGTATAAGGCAACTTTGCGATAAGGGCTATAAAATAAACTTTGAAAAGGATAAATGTTTTACAGAAGATAGGAATTCAAAAGTAATATTCGAAGGAGATAGAAAGAAAAATATTTATATACTGAGTATGAAAATCTCCAACGATAATCTATGTCTTATGGCCAATACAAGTGACCCCTAGATTTGGCATAAGAGATTTGGTCATATAAATTTCAAACACATCTCTAGGATTTCTAAATTAGATTTAATTAGAGGGTTACGCAAAATGAAATTTAAAGTTAATAACCGATGTGATGCTTGTCAGTTCGGAAAATTAAAGAGAAGTTCATTTAAATCAAAAAGGAAATTGCTACCTCGAAACCATTAGATTTAATTCATTTGGATCTATTGGACCATCTCAAATTCAATCGATAAATCATAATAGACATGTTTACGTAATAATTGACGATTTTCCAAGATTTACTTGGACTTTGTTTCTTAAAAATAAAAGTGATGCTTTTGATCAATTTAAAACTTTTTTTAAAAGAATTCAAAACTTATTATCACTAAATATCAAAACAATACGTAGTGACCATGGCGGAGAATTCGAAAACGAAAATTTTGAAAATATTGTAGTAAAAAGGGAGTAACCCATAATTTTTCTATTCCTAGAACTCCTCAAAAAAATGGAGTAGTTGAACGTAAAAATAGGACGATACAAGAGTGTGCTAAAACTATGTTACCTGATAGTAATTTTCCAAGAAATTTTTGGGCTGAGGCAGTTGCAACCGTTTTTAATATTTAAATATAGTTTCAATAAGACCTTTAACTCATAAAACTCCTTATGAACTTTTATATAATAAGAAACCAAAAGTGTCATATTTTAAAATATTTGGAAGTAAATGTTTTATACTTAATACTAAAGAAAATTTAGATAAATTTGATTCGAAATCTGATAAAGGAATATTTATCGGATATTCAGAAAGAAGTAAAGCATATAGAGTTTTCAATACTCGAATCGATACCATAGAAGAAACCTTAAATGTATCTTTCGACGAAAATTATAAAAATATAACTCAAAACAATGAAGATGAATGTGAAAATGAAATAAATCATGAAGATAATCAACCAAATACACGAATTAGATTACTTAGAGACCATCCTGTAGAAAATATCTTAGGAGATATTGAATCCGTTGTTAGAACCCGTAATCAATTAAATAATATGAGTAATACTGCATTTATTTCAACTATTGAACCTAAGAATCCAAAGGAGGCATCTTTTGATGATTCATGGATACTTGCTATGCAAGAAGACCTAAATCAGTTTACTAGGAATGATGTATAAGAACTTGTTCCTAGACCAAAGGATAAGACTATAATCGGAACTAAATGGGTTTGTAAAAATAAAATGAATTAACATGGTGAAGTCGTAATAAATAAGGCACGACTAGTAGCACAAGGTTATACTCAAGAAGAAGTAATAGATTACGATGAAACTTTTTCCCCTGTAGCAAGATTAGAAGCCATTAGGATTTTACTAGCCTTTCCAAACCATAATAATTTCAAATTATATCAAATGGATGTCAAAAGTGTTTTTCTAAATGGATTTGTTAAAGAATACGTATATGTAGAGCAACCACCTCTATTTGAAAACGAAAAATTACCAAATCACGTAAATAAGTTAAAGAAAGTATTATATGGATTAAAAAAAGGCTCCTAGGGCTTCATATGATAGATTAAGAAATTATTTGCTACAATCCAATTTTGAAATAGGAAAATTAGATAATACCTTATTTATTATGAAAAATAATAAGGATATACAATGATAAAACGAATAAAGAATTTTCAGATATTACGACTCAAGAATTTGAGATGAGTCATATGGGAGAACTATCGTTCTTTTTAGGATTACAAATTCGTCAATTAAAGAATGGAATATTTATTAATCAAGAAAAATATGCAAGAGATCTAATTAATAAATATAATCGAACAACAACTAATATGAGATCAACACCGATGGCGACTAATATAGCATTAAGTAAAGATAATACATCTATATAGAGGAATGATAGGATCGTTACTATATATAATCGCTAGTAGACCAGATATAATGCATAGTGTATGTCTCTGTGCAAGATATCAATAGCAACCTAGGGAAACACATTTAAAGTCGTAAAACGTACTATAAGGTATGTAAAGCATACATCAGACTTTGGATTATTTTATCCTAAGGATGATTCATTCGACTTAGTTTTTTACTGTAATACTAACTATGCAGGATGTAAATCTGATCGTAAAAGTACTAGTGGGACATGTCACTTCTTAGGACATTCACTAGTCTCGTGGTTTAGTAAAAAACAAAATACTGTATCTTTGTCAACAACTGAAGCAGAATATATCTCTGCTACTTTGGCTTATTCACAAGTAATATATATGCAACAAACTCTAAATGATTTTGGATTAAACATAAATAAATCACCGATATACTACGATAATACGAGTACTATAAATATTTCTAAAAATCTAACTCATCATTCAAGAACTAAACATATCAATATACAACATCATTTTCTAAGAGATAACGTAAGTAAAGAGAAAATTTCACTCGACTTTATAGAAACAGATAAACAAATAGCAGATATATTAACAAATCCATTAAACGAAGCAACATTTACTAAATTTAGAAGAGAATTAGGCATATGTTCATTAAGTGAGTTAGAATAATTAAATATAATAATATATATAAATAACATTTAAAATCAGAAAAATAAAATTAAAAAGACAAGTATGTCGACACATAACTGCCAGATTTTTAAAATTAATTCCCACCAAAAGTTGGTTACAATAATCATTTAAACTCTCCACTTCGAATTTTCTTCATTCTCATTTCTCACTTCTGTAAAAACTCTAAACTAAAATAAACAATGGCCTCCACCAATTTTAACGCTCAAATTAATCCTGAATCATCCTTGGACCATCCCAAGGTTTTTTCAATGTTTTACGCTATCACGTTGACACGACCCGAAATCCCCCTTACGGGAAATCACAGATTGAGTTGAGAACATGACAAAATAGAACACAGACGGAAGAACACTTCATTGTATATTACAATAATTCATCAGAATACAAGAATATACAGAGTATTAACAAATAAAATACATTCGTAAAATATCAGAGATTACAATATATTACATAGCAGCGGAAGATAATACAAAACACAACTGAAGGAGATATACGGATACAAAGCTTTTCGGATATCCTTCCAGCTGTAAACCAGGATCCTGTGAATATAAATCTGCAAAACCAAAACTACTAGCTGCCCGTGTCGAAAATAAGGGCACCCAGAGTTTAGGTTAAAACAATAAACTCCAGGTCAGTCATGTGACTGGTGTGAGAACTAAAACAGTTATTAATCTTTATTTTAAAGTTAGGTAAATCAAGGGACCACGCCGTATAACACGGAACGGGTTTCCTCCCAAGGATACCAGTGCATAAAACAACAGCACAATGCTAAATAAAGAAAAATGAAGCTATTATAAGACCCAGGTCCCATCACACAATGCAACGCAAGCCGGAGGATAGGGTTTTTACCTTATAATTGCCAAAGAATGCTTGATACGTTTAAAACAAATCATTTGATACTATAATAAGTGCATAGTGTCAAAACAATTTCAAATCATAAGTATCAATCATAGACGACATGAGCGTCCCTTGCCACTATGTCTCCATATATAGGTTTACAATTAAAACTGCAAAGTTACGTATTTGGAAGTTGAATTTCCATCTATGAACCGAGGCAAAAGATAGTCCTCTACCGATTCGAGACGCTCTAGCCCGTGTCTCAGGACCCAGACTCAGGTGGGCCCTTGGATCGTCAGGGCCGGTCCACCGATGTGGATTAAAACTCCTGAACACTGCATTTCCCCGCCCTTTGGGGCGTAGGTGAGCCAACGAATGACTCCATCGGACCCGGATCGTCCGATATAACCGAGGCGCCTCGCAACAGCAACAACCACACAGGTGAAAAGTATATAAATGTCAGGGCTGGTAGGTCACTGACACCACCCTAGCTAGAAGGAAACGCATGCCCTCCCTGATGTCCTCTCCCGTTTCTGGTTCACAACCAGGGTGTGAGGCTCGCGAATTCACGTTACACAAAGCTACGCCACACAGGCCATGCTTTGATCATCAACCACAAGACTCTGCTTTTCAACAGAAGCCTTGATCATTTGCATCTTAGCATGCCACACAGGCAAACCACTCTATGCAACCGATATCAATCACACAGAATGAAATCCGATGTCAGACACACAGTCCATACAAGTCCGTTCTGGGTCTGAATGAAACCGGAGGCACTTTCCTCGCATATCCATCGATCTCCAAGTACGTCTGGACGATCACCAATTGATTCCCTCATCTTGGGTGTACAACCCAATCAAGATCATCAGTAATCACCCAGACAATGTGAAGACTTCCGGTCTTCGACCACCGTCTTCATCTTCGACACCACGTCGAAACAGTTATTCAGAATGGGATAAACCCGGTCTTTAGGAATAACTCGCGTATATATTATAAAAGTGTTACACAAACACAACATACGCCTCATTCCAATTCAGAATATTCTTTTATTCAAATATTCTTGTTCTTTGGGAAAGGTTCCCATTAATTTTATCAAAGATAATTTCTTTAAATTTATTCTTTAATCTTATTTTGAATATCAATTCAAACTAGTCGGGATTAGCGAACCACACTGAAGTAATCATTTATTTTATTTTCCAATCCCAACCTATTTATCCCATGGAGCAAAACTGGTAATACCCCATATCTAATACCACTGTGTTATCGGTAAATTCAATTACCATTTCTCGTTCAAATCTATTTAAAGATTTAACTATCGTCTGGAGTAAAACTGGTGGTACTCCATTCTCGATCATTTCTTGAATTTGATAATTTTAATTATCAAATTCACTTTCCAATCTGTTTAAAGATTCATTAAAACTCCACTTAGTTTTAATCTTTAACTAGGTTAAAGAACCAATGTCATTTAAAACACGGTTCACGATAAACCCAAAATCACATTCAAATTCAATTCCAATTAAATATTATTTAATTGGTACACTTCATTAAATCTAAATAAAAAGATTTAATCTTTTTCTCAACTGGGTTTAAGAACAGTGTTAATGAAGACACCATTCACGACAAACTCAAATCACATTCGATATTAAATACATGGCTCTGAATAGAAAATATATCGGCTTATTTCAATATCAAATTCTACGACCAACAAATATCGTATTGGAAATAACGATATAAATATATCTTTCAAATTTCCATAACAATATCTGTATAATCTCTAAATCCCACATCGAAATATTCCGAAGACAATTTCGATTCAAATTCGTTTCCAATCAAATATATTGGAAATTCTGGTTCTTTTCAAAACCAATTCAAATTCAATTTATTTATTTAAAAATAAATGGATTTTAATTCTAGTTCAAAACTAGTTCATTTCGATAAAAATCTATTTTTATCTTTTCAAATATGGAGTTTTTCACCCCAGTTCTTTCCAAATCATTTCTTATGATTTTACATTAATTATTAATATTTTTAATAATTTTATCAAGGCCCGTACAGTCGATTTCCATCAACGGCCATCGAACTGCACTTACAACGACCTTTTCCAAATTTGATTTGGATGTAATTCCAAATCCAACCATTAGATTTCTAATTTCTAATATTCGTTAGAAAGCTCTTTTCGATACGAACCCAACGGTTCCGGTTTTAGGAGAATCCGACGGTCGGATCTCCCGCAATGTCCGTACGAAGCTAATGGTCGAAATTCGCGAACTGCCCCAGCGCGGCGCGTTCTATTCAGGCCATTATATTATATATGTAATATATATAGTATATATTTCGTTGATTTCTATTCAAAACAATTTTATAGATCATTTTAAAATTCGTTTTCAAAACGATTTCAACTTCATATTCAATTTCTAATCAAAATTGAATATTTCATATCATCTATATATAAATTCGTTTTAATTTCATTTCAAATCGATTTCACTTCAATTTCAATTTAATTTGAATTTCAATTCATTTCAATTTAATTCGAATTTCAATTCATTTCAATTTAATTCGAATTTCAATTCATTTCAATTTAATTCGAATTTCAATTCACTTCAAAATATAAGATTTTGAAATCACTTCCTTTTCTATATTCAATTTAAAAACGAATATAATTGATATAAATATCGTTCACGTCCAAAATGGCGTCAATCTAATCAACACGGCTTTTATCCAACACATGAATATATATTTCTATTCTTTATTTTCCCAAATTAGAATGAGGCCCAATCAATTACCATATAATGTTAATTATATGGATTTTCTACAACACATGTATATAATAGCAACGATAAATAATCAACCATCATCCAGAGTGCACCACACAACTGTATAAGCATTAAATATAAATAATTAACGCTTACACAGTCTGTCAATCAATCGATCGACATACAACTAAACAATCAGGATTAGTGTACATCAAATATCATCCCAATACCCGTGTGGGGTTTCAAACAATCAAACACGGATTTTATTTGTGTAGTTGGGCGATGTGTAAAATTTATCGTCCCAATTAATATCCATCAAATCAGTGTATATAAACAAATCTCCGATTTGTTTATAAATATTTATTTTTAATACACGTTAAAAATTCTATTTTTACCTATAAAATATTTTTAACTATATAAATATTTTATTTCATTTCACATCACATTACACAATCAATTACACATCAAAATCAAACAAACAAGCATACAAGCCGTCCATGGTTTGTGGACGATGGGTGTCGGGTGCTACTAAACACCGTCTGCATCCTAGTATATATTTATAACTAGAAAACAAAATTAAAAGGTGAGAAGTTCTCACAGAGGGTTCCACTCCGCCGTGCTTTGCTGTTGAACTGCTGAATGGCTTGGATTTGCTCGACATTCCCACTCAACCATTTCACGCTTCCTGGAAGCTCACGAATGGTTCGGACTCTTGCTCAGCGTCTAGGGTTCACTGTCTCGCGCGATTCAGGTGCTCGAGGTAGCGCGCGGGGTGTCAGAGGTGGCCAGGGGGTCGGAGGGTTGCAGGTGGAGGCGCAGGAGAGTGGCGGCTTCCAGGGGAAACAGGCGGAGGTCGGAGGGTCGGGATGCCGGATCGGCGGCCCCCGCGGTGATGGAGCGATGGCCTGATTCTCGCGTTGAAGGGCTAGGACGGGGGCGCACGGGGTTCGAGAAGGGTTTGGAGGAGAAGGAGCAGGGTTCGCCTGCGTCGGGGCGGTGCTGTCGTATGAGGCGCGGTGGCCTGCCGGGGAGAGGTGGCGTCGATCAGAGAAAATTGAAAGGGGGAAAAGTCGGTTTTTTTTTCTCTGATTTGGTCAACGGCTGTGGGGAAGAGAGAAAGGAATTGGGGGGGGTGGGGGGGGGTAGGTTTGTTATATAATATATTTATTTATTTTATTTATTTTTCCATAAAAAGTACATTATTCATTTGAACGCCAAATCAAACCCACCGACTGTCGCTCCTAGCTAATTACCCCTATTCCGAACACAATGGGATATGTATCGTAGGCTGATTCGATCGCTTCGATCAGTTTTCATCAAAATCAACATATATCTCTATATATTGAATTTGAACGCGCATTTCTATTTACCGGGGTCACATACGAGCTCTAAAAATTCCCAAAAAATATTTTCTAGCTTCGTATTGACGATACGGTTCTAACAAAACTAATTTCGTCGAATTCTGAGACCGTTTGAAGAATGGCCAATTTCCAGTTGATTAAAATCAACTGAAACTGGTCAAACGCGTTTTCCTTTGCCACGCTCACATATTGATTCGAAAAATTACGAAAACTGGAATCTAGTAATAACTTGACATCACGGATCCAACAAAAGAGGTTTCGTCGATATCCGAGGTCGTTTGCAAAATGTCTATTTTTAAGGGCCAGAATTCCATAGCGACTATTCTGAATTTTCATTTGGACATATCTTTTGATTCCCGTTATGAAATTTTGATTTTTCGGATTCGTTGGAAAGATATTCTCAATTAGATTCTATTATTTTCAGTTTCACTAAAATCCGGTTTATTTTGAATCCTGTACATTCATTTGAAGTTTGAAATCGAATTATCGAACTACCGCGCCATTTTTAATTCCTTTTATAATTATAAATAATATTTATATTCTAATGACGATCTATATAATTATATACGTTCGAATTCTATTCAAAATAAATTTTCCGTCGTTTTTATTTAAAATAATCTATTTTAAATATTCAAAATTCATTAAAATTGCCAAAATAAAAATTTTAAACTGGCCCAGATTTTCGGGTTGTTACACACGTGTCATCAAAATTGAAGAAAAGATGGAGTATGCTCTACAAATGCTAGCTGAAATACAAGTACCTCATATTAGGATGAGCCAAGAGCAAAATAGGCAAGAAAAAGTGATAAGGATTCTTCTTAAGTTTATAATGGATAATCAGGCTAATCCGATTATCATCGAAGATGATAATGAACCTATGGAAGAAGAGGAGGAACCAAAAGAAGAGGAAGAAGAGACAATGAAGGAAGAGGAACCCGAGGAGGAAGAACAAGAAGTCTCAAATGAGGAGGATCAAGTCGTTTGCGTGGGAGAAGTTCTATACGATCATAACGGAAATATGATTGAACGAAATGGAGATTTTTGTCTCTATTACCCAAATTTCCCTACTCACAAGTCTTCTATAATTAAGAACAAGTAGAATATAGGTTTTGATTCGATTCTTGTTGTATATTTTCATTCCTTTTCGTTAATTCAATGTATAATATGTTATGTAATATCGTTTATAGAAACAATGGTTAAATATATTGCTTGTTTGTATAACATAAGTTTTCTATTACTTTGTTATATAGGCAAGAATTAATGGGGAGTATATAAGGATTATTAAGGAGAATACTTTATTTTAGATAGATTTAGGACTTAGGGGGAGTGTTTTACTTTGGTATAGGAATTATTTAGATAGTTACAGGATTTAGGGGGAGTAGTTTTAGAATTTCTTTTTGATAATGCCAAAGAGGGAGAAATGATAAAATATCGAATTAGTTTATAGGATTCATGTAGACAGTGGGAGTATTAGAAGGATCATCATTAACAGGTATATACAGGTATGATATTTTATAAACTAAGGTTGTCATCATCAAAAAGGGGGAGATTGTTGGAGAAATTAGTTTTGATGACAACAACCTTATTGAAAAATTAATTGATTATAAAATATATACTAACACTTTTATCTATAATATATTTATATATATACATACATATGTAGGATTTATATACAGGAATTTGTACTGAAGACTGTACAGTTTAAAGATTTAAGAGACTCGGAATTCAGAGATGATTCAAGACACATGAGTATTCAAGATTTCAAGAGTTCAAGACAAATATAATAATAGAGTCTAGTTTATGTAAGACTCTGAATAACACTCCAGGTTCAAATTCAAATTTCAAACTAAAATTCAAATTATGTTTTTCAATTTCTGATTTCAAATTCTGTTTTCAAATTCTATCTTCAATCTCTGTCTTCTCTATTTTATTTTCTTTACTTTACTTTTGATTTTAAACTCAAGTTTTATAAGTTTTTTATATATATACACTATATACTTTATATTCATATACTTTTAACTCTATAATTTTATAATATGTTTATATAGTTTATATTTATGTTTTTATATAATTTTCTACTTTATAATATTCATTTACAACACTATGTTTTAATTCAAGAATTTCCAGAATAATATATACATCAAAACACTTGAAAAATGCTCAAAAATCAATTTTGAACAAGGATATGTCGACATACATATATGTCTATGTCGACATATAATTGTCATTTTTTTCATTTTCGAAGGAAGTGTCTTTTCACTATTTGTGACGCTCTAGAAACATTGCAACCTTTCAAATCTTATAAATAGGGGTTGATTTCGAATTTTTTCATCATTCTTCTTCTCCATCTTCATCTCCTTTCTTTACACCATTATATTTTCTTATTTTTATGATTTCTACACCTGTACTCTGCCAAATTCAATTCTATTTACACAAAACTTCTTCTCTTCTCACTCTCTTCTCATTAGTCTCTGAATAAAAGCCTATTGAAAAGTTATAGGGATATTGTAATCATTTAGGAAGTGTTTGGGTAATCGGTGTTTTCCTTATAGCCGTGAAATCAAGGAACGGGAGCGGTGTAACCCTTAGCCGTGAAATCAAGGAGGGAATACTTGATCAAGTGTGTGGAATCGGTGGTACCATTGTAGCCGTGAAATCAAAGAGAGGATTGTAATTGGATATTGATATAGTAATAATACTCTGCACAATCCAGCGTTGCGTGGGACTGGATGTAGGAGCAATTCCGAACCAGTATAAAATCTGGTGTGTTCTTTCCTTTTCTGCATTTCATTTTTGTTTATCTTTGTGTTTGTGTTTGATTCCGTGTCTGTGATTATTTATGTGGTGTTTGATTCATATAGTAATTCATATAAGTTTTAGATTTTGTTTAATTTCTCAAAAACATTATTCACCTCCCCTCTAGTGTTAGTTTTGCCTTAATGATCCATTCCGCAATCCCTAACAGAGTAGATTGATTGAGCAATTAGGCATGTTGCTTGTGCTTATCTATTATTCTTGGTTGGCAGCGCATTGTTTGTTAACAAAAGCAAGTCTCATGTTCACATATGACTTCAGGATCCGCTAAAAAATTTGGACTTCATCAACACGTTTTCTTGGGGTTCAACAACACTTGCTTTTCTATATAGACAACTTGGATTAGCGATCTGAATGGGTGTGCGGCAGATTGCAAGGTTTCAATGTTTACTTAAGTCTTAAATATTTAATCATTTCACATGCTTTCATCCTTCCACCAATCTATACCACTGGAATTACCACGAGCATCTCGATGGAATCCCTCTTTAAAAGGTGTTGCAACTATCATCGGGCTACGTATATTTATTGACACTATTCAATTTGAGTAGGTAACTTTCTACATTAGCTTTCACAATCATCCATTTAGTTAATTAACATACGACTATATGATTGGATTTACTTATCATAGTAACACTAAACAATAAATAAGTCTCCCTTTTCATTTGCTTATAGGTTATTTTCGACCCTTACATCTTTGCACGTCATTACCATCCATTTCATGTTATTTCCTAGTATAACTGATGTATTATATGTCTCAACGTTATGGAGTTGTATCATCTTGATAGAGTACTTAGGCAGCTTGGTAAAGTGCATGTGACGACCCCCCATTACTCCTGCACTTAACAAGGGAAATAATGCATTGAAAGGTGTGCCAGGCATCCATGGACGATCATCAAGGTAAGATAACACAAGCGGAACCTGTCGTATAACACACAGCGCAAGGATAAATTATAATATAACATATACAAAGGGCAATAATAGTAAAACATAATTACACAGAATTTTAAACATCTATATCGTCAAGGAATATCCATAACATTGTTGGATTACATCATCAAACTCTGTACAAACGGCCTCACTACAACACTCAGATAGTACATCAAATAGCGGAAAACATCATAATATGTATATTAGAAAACTGGTACGCAAGCCTCCAGTTCGTCATCGATCTGCAGTAATGTCCACTAAGATCTACTACCTGTTACCTACTACTCAGTCTTCCCACCCACACAATGGATGAACAACCCAAGGTAATAATAGGGAAACATAAAGCATTGAGTCGGACAATAGTCTTAGTGAGCGATAAGACAACTATCTAACATCATCAATAAAGTATATGAGAATAGGCAGATTAATCAACCAATCTACCAGCTCACCAGAGAAGAACCCAAACCCGTCTTCCCCACATCCGACAGTGATAGTCTTCACAACAATAAATTTGAAACCACGGTACATTCAAGTAATCAGTTATAAAGCGTAGACCATCCTAATCGATATCTCCCAAGCACAAACCCTGAAGGCCTAAACCAACATCAGACAAGCACTCAAATGGGTCTGTCGACGTCGAATAACCTACGCAAGATGATACAAACAAACAATCGTTCACCCATGACTCTAGTTATCACTGTCAATCCTGCTTCGAAACCATTGTTAATCGAATGACCGGCTAAACACCTTGCCATCGACCGTCAAAGGCTAATGGTAAACCCTAGTTCTAGCAAAACTCCATACGACGAAACGTATCTAGGCCCGTCGAGTTGCCTAAGGTACTCAACCAGTCACTTCTAATCTTTTAGTCATCCATATTATACCCCTGCTTTGAGTATGCTCGAACCTACGACAACGATATTCCCTCAGCCTTCGATATCTTTAGACATCTAACTCCATGACTGTTCAGAAGCTCAAGCCCCTTATTGAGCAACCATTATCCATGAGCTCACCACATTGAGTCATCCTCATATTCACTGCATTACGACGATCAACGAACACTTCATACCACCTTGAATATTCCTCCCTGAATTCACTTTTGAAGCCACGTCCATTATCGAACCAAAATAATCATCACCTTTGATTGACATTCAACCCTAAAAAACAACTCGACTCATCAGGTCATGAACGACCAAACTCATCAAGTCATAAATGATCCAACTCATCAGGTCAAAAACGACTTAACAAACCAGGTCAAAAACGACTGACTGACCAAGTCAAAAACGACCTAACAAACCAGATCAAAAATGACCTAACTGACTAGGTCAAAAATGACCTAACGGACCAGGTCAAAAACGTCCTAACCGACCAGGTCAAAAATGATCTAACAGACCAGGTCAAAAACGACCTAACAGACCAGCTCAAAAATGACCTAACAGACCAGCTCAAAAACGACCTAACTGACCAGGTCAAAAAGGACCTAACCGTTCAGGTCAAAAACGACCTAACAGACCAGGCCCACTAAATCACGAACGACTTGAAACCAACAACTCACCCAAGGACGACCCAACCCAACTTCGAACGACTTGACTCTAATAACCCGAAGCTCTTTAATGACCTGACCTTCATTTCTTGGAGCTCAAGCCAACGACCCGTCCAAAAACAACCCGACTCCAAATTTGACCAATCTACCTCCAATCTTAACAAAATCATCACCAAAAGACCACATCAATGCAAACAACTCATCCAATTCAACCATCAACACTTTATGAAATCTTCAACAACACTAAAATGACAATTATTCATCAACAACCATATAGAATTCACCAAATCATGATAAATCAATGGATAAACAAAAAAATGGATCTAAACTTGCATAAACATATGAATTGACATAAGAATTACCGATTTAAGTTGCTAGATTAGATCCTAGTGTGATTTAAATGAAAATATACTTATCATGATGTAGATCTTGGTGAAAACAACTTAAAATGATGAAAATAAGATCAAACAACTCATAAATTTGATTGAATCCGTGTGAGAGATGCTTATCACTCACTGAATCTTCGAAATCACTTGAAAACACTAAATTCTCAATCCGAACAGCAAAGAATTATCTTCAGACCTCTCAATTTGATGCAATCTCCCTTCACTTGATGTAGATCTAGCTTTGTTTGATGTAGATCTTCAATCTTCACATGTAAATCTAGAATTTTAATAGTGGAAAGGTGTATTTTATTGAGCAAGGAGGATCACAAGCTCAACCAATTGTGAGAAAAGTAATCCTCTCTCCATACCTCTAACCCCCTATTTATAGCCTCCAACCAGCCCGCTAATGGGTCACACCAAATCGGCCTATTAATGAATAGCCAAATTTGTATAGAAAATGTGCAACACTAAAACAACGATTTCTCCCACACCGCTGAACCAAATCTTTAATGTGACAACTCTACGGAATTAGAAACACCATTTCCTTTCCAATGAGATCGGTATCAGCACCTGATTCGATTCCAGTCAAAAGTTATGCCCTGTACAAAACTGACAGGGGGAAATGATCACAAATAAAATTGGTAAAAATTACGGACATGTCTCACATCCCCATAACCAACATATCAAAATATGAGAATGATCCAACCCTTAGGAAATTAAATAATACAATTTTTATGATCCTCCGATACATAAAATATGGGTTGTTACATTCTTCCCCCTCCCCGTTTAGGAAATTCGCCCCCGAAATCCCAAGCAAACACAAGCAACCAAAACAATTTTGCATGCCTATCATCCATGTGCAGCCAATTTACAATCTAAACTAGCATCCATCAAGCCATGCATCCATATCCTTAACCTAGCACGCGGAATTCTAACAATGATAGTACAAGTTACAATGATGTAAGGTGACACGATATTAATGGGTCATACCGACGAAGAGTTCTGGATGGGTCATCTTCATACTCTCTTCTGTCTCTCATGTACAATCGTCATCATCATCACTCCATTGCACCTTGACTAGCTTAACCATCTTCCTTCTAAGTTGTTTCATGTCATTCCCCATAACGCGAAGCGGCTTACGAGGTTTCATGACAACGGTCTAGGTCTTCGTATTGTTCCAGAGATACCACCACATTTGAATCATGCATACACTTTTGTAGAAATGACACACAGAAAGCATTATGCACACTCGACATCTTCTCAGGTAAATCCAATCTATACGCAAGCTTTCCAATCTACTCGACTATCAGAAATGGTCCAACAGACCTTGGGGCCAACTTTCCTTTACTTCTGAATTGAACAACATGCTTTAACAGTGAAATCTTCGCGAAAACCATTTCACCAATGTCGAATTCCAAATCTTTTCGACGTTTTTCGGCATAACTCTTCTGACGGTCTTGGGCTGCCTTCGTTCGTTGCCGAATGATCTCAATACAATCTGATGTTTCTCTTATCATCTCTAGCCCAATATCAACTTATATCCAGTTTCTAACCAACAAGCTGGATAATTACACGATCTACCATATAATGCCTCGTATGGTGCCATTGTAATGCTCGACTGGTAATTGTTGTTATACACAAACTCAACTAGATGTAGATAACCCTCTTGGTTTGACCATTAATCCCCCGACTGGTAATGCTCGATCTACCATATAATCCCCCGAAGTCCAATACATAAGCTCTTAGGAGATCTTCCCGATCTCAGTTAACCCTCTTGGTTTGACCATTAATCTGGAGAAGATAATCTGTACTCAAGCACAACTCGGTTCCCAAAGTCTCTTGCAGACTCTTCCAAAATCCACTCATAAACAATGGATCTCGATCACTAACTATACTCTTTAGATACCATGGAATCGAACTATCTATTTTATATAAAGCCTAGCCAACTTCGATGCTGTCCTAATCGATTTGACGGGAATAAACCGTGCACTTTTGGTCAACCGATCCACGATGACCCAAATTCCTTCGTTTCATGCCCTAATTCTAGGTAGTCCATCAATAAAATCCATCGATAACTGCTCCCACTTCCATGTAGGAACTTCCAATGGCTAAAGCACTCCACTTGGCTTCTTCTGTTCAGCTTTCACCAACTGACAATTCATACACTCAGAAATGAACTTTCCAATATCCCTTTTCATACCTTCCCAGTAGCAGGCTCGCTTCATGTCCTGATACATCTTATTACTACTGGGATGAATTGTCAACTTCAAATGATGTGATATACACGTAAATGTGTATATTTTATCCGCATATTTATCTTATTTTATCTTTTAAATAATTGATACTGTGCATTTATAACTATGTTTACAAATTATTTAAGATGAATGGATTAATGCATTTAATTGTTGAAAAGCTTGAAGAATTTGTGCAAGAAGTGTGTTGAATTTTAGAGCTAGATTAAAGCTTGAAGACTTGAAGAAATGTTGTTATTCAATCACCTTCTGTTGCGTATTTTAAAGACAAGATTCATTGCTTTTCCATAAATCACTTGGAGTTGTTATTCATTCTCAAGGAAATTGGAGTTGAAGCCCGCAACCTATATTCCATGACATTTGCATGCATTCACATTGGTCTAGTTGCTAATTGGGCTAAGTTATTTGCAAGGCTTCTCATTCATGCGCTGCACGCGTTCACATTAAGCTATTTAGTTTATGTGTTATAGTTTGGAAAAGGGGATATGTCCCACATTATGGAATTTGCCAAGAAGCCTTTGTCATATCAGCTATAAATACACTTTATCTCATTCATTGTAAAGACACATTAGGTTTTATTCTGTAATTCTCTTCTTGGAATAAAATCATTCTTCCTCTGTTCTATTTAGTTTTAGTTTTATTTATGTTCATGTTATTTAATTTCTGTTTCTCTTCTTCTTTAGCTATGTCTAGCTAATCCCCTTTGATTAGGGGGTGATGACGCTAATAGATATGATTCAACATGAATCACATAGCCAATAGATGAGGACTTTATACATGTAGATCTGGATCTGAATCAAGGGTTAGATCTGAACCTTCATATTCTGTGTCGTTTAAGAGCTATGCTCCTTCACAGGGTATATTCGTGTTCGATCTAACAATTATCAGATTTAGATCTAATTTTAGGGTTTTAGAAATTAATTAGTGAATTGTCCTGATAGTCTATGGTTGTTTAAGAGCTCAGCTCCTGCATAGGCTATGCTTGTCGTTATTTACTTATTTGTTTCTAAGAACCTAATTATCGTTGATTCATGTGTGTGACAGAAACATGAATTAGATCTATATTTATTTGTTGGCTACTGATGAGTGTGAATCCAATCTATGTCATTATCCCCTAATTGCTTTCTCTTATTATATAAATCTCTCGTTTTATTTAATTGCTGTTATCTTCTGTGTTTTCAATCAATCAAAATCCTGGAATAACTTGATTTGATTTATCAATTAAAATATTTTTGGTCCCAGAGTTCGACACCCTCTACAACAATCCTTGTTGTTTAGGAAAGCCGAACGGATTTTACAGTTGTTTACAATTGTTTAATTTGTTCGCAAACAAATTTTGGCGCCGTTGCCGGGGACGAAAATAATTTTTATTTTAAAATCCTTCAGGTATTTTTTTTAGTTTTTCATTAAAAAAACAACAAAAATATTTTTATTTTATTTCTTTTTGTTTTATTTCGTAGATAGGAAAAAATTCTTGTTGATTGATTTGGTATTTGATCTGTGATACCGTAATCTACCAAATAAGAAAAAATAAATAAATAACTTGCAAATTTTGTTTGATTTCTTTCCCTTCTAATCTGGTTCTCTTCCTTCTTGCAATTGTTTCACAATTTAATTTCTTTCCAACTACGTTTCTCTTTCAATTTCTTTCCCTAAGATATTAAAAAAAACTCAAATTTCCTTTTTCTCTATTTTCTTCTTGACTTCCCTCTGTAACAAATCTCCATATCTTCACAAAATCACGTCCACTCTACAAAGCTCCTCACCATTGTCTTAACCACAATAGCAAATACATCTTCCCCTCGTCGAACGACTGCTACTTTTAACCAAGGTCTCCATCGCACCTTTATATTCCCTCCCACTGATCTCGTCTCTTCTTGCTATTGCATCAAAAACAAGTGCCAACTCCATTCACAAACACAACAGCCACACCAAAATCTCCCACCAGCCTACCGCAAATCCTCTTCTCCTACCACTATATAAACTTACCATACACCCCTCCAATTCATTCAACAACCAAGCACTTCACAACCGAACCACGGCTTCACCACCTACAGCCTCTTCTTCAACTGAAATCCCAAAACACATCAACACAAACCCACACACCACAGTCAACAGTCCACACCACACAACCGCAACTTCAATCTCTTTCAAGCATCATCTTCCTGACTTACTCACACCCTTCCGATCACCTCAATATCCTCACGATCATCAAAATCAACTCTCTGCGAACATAAGCCCATCCTCTCCAGATCCGAAAATCACATCATCTTCAAAAGAGTACCTTTAACCTTTATTTTCAAACAAGACCGACCAGAAAAACTCGGAGCACCTAATTGCCATCGCCATAACCCCCTCCACCATCATCATCATCTCCAACCACAGTCTCACTCCATCCTCCATACTCCTCTACACACAGTAACCAAAACGCAAACTTGCTCTCCAGAAAACACAAGCAACTGCATATACCAAGACCGCAAAAACCTCTGCAACAAACGTCACGCCATCCTAGTCCAAACATTTCAAACAACCGCCTTCTCAAACCACCCCATTCTCAGACGCTGTCTGACAAACCTTTCACCGCTAGTTCGACTCCAACCGTTTCTCCCTTTACAGAAGCATCCAGTCAAACTCGAACACGTGAAATCCGAACACCCATCTTCAATCTACACCATCTCCACCCGCACGCATTACCAGATCCCAATACACATCAACTCCGACCAAAAGCTCCGCACCTCGCTTGCCGATTCAAACATCATCACAGGACCCAAATACCAATCGCCGAAAATTTCACATCGGCCATCACAAAACCAAAAACCCAGAACCGAATTTGATTTGGGATTCTGAATTGCGAAAACTTCTGATTTGGAATTTCCGATTTTGATTTTGATTTGAAAAAAAATAGAATTCTGCGTTTCGTGAATTTTGATTTTTGTAACGACCCGTGTTTTTCAGCATAATAATTAATTTATTTAATTATTTATATAGTGATTTAGAGAATATAATGGTCGTTTAATTAAATTATATGGAATATTTAATTAAAATAAATAATAGAATAATATATTTATTTCTGAAATAATCGGAATTTTTGAATTTGATAGTATGATGTGAACTGGACGACCCAAAATATATAATCCAGTTTAGAGTTGAATTATATTGACGAATATATTTAGCAATGCCATTTGAACGTATAATTTATGTTATAAATAAATTCGAGCTCGAAATGGCGCTGCAGTTCGCTATTTGACGATTTGAACTTCAACTGAATATACAAGATCCGATATAAGTCAGATTTCTGTGAAACAAGAAACGCTGGAACCGTATTGACGATAATTTTCATATGAAAGAGAGAAATCCAGATTTCGTGTTATATATTGATAGTTATGGCCAAATCAAATTTTGAAATAGTCGCTATGAAAATCATTATTTAAAATATACGCGTTAGAATGGTCGTTTTGCAAACGGACTCTGTTTTCGACGAAACCAGTTTCATTAGAACCGTATCGTTAGATTATTGTACGGTGGTGAGTGGCGTGGAAAACCGATGTCGTATGTGGTCACGGTAGCCATCAACGCTCATTCAGTGCAATTGAATTAATTCAACTGAATAAAGGGATATTCGAGTGTAACTTGAACAGACGATCAAATTAAGCCACGAAACCAGTTCCGTTGAGTTCGTAGCGTCGATTATATTCAAGGTAGGTATATAGTTTGTTATTTTTAGAGATCGGGAAATTTGGTGTTCGGAAGGGCAGTGCGGTACGCATTAAAAAGGGCCTACCGGGGTAACAGTCTCAGAATGCGACGAAACTAGTGCCGTTGGGTTCGTATCGAAAAGTTATTGTCGGTATTCGCAGTTTCAAGTTGATTTGATTTATCTGGTGATCGTGGAAAATTAAAACGCGTGTTGATTTCCGGTTTTATAAAGGAAATTTTTTCATACGACCTCGGATTTTGACGGAACTTGTCCCATTGGGTTCGGAATACCTTTTTACACCGAAATTGGTTTTTTTATCAGAAGACGGAAGTCGTTTGTGGTGGTTTTGGCGTGTTACTTCACGACGAAGTATCACTTAATAATAAAATAATAAAAATATTAAATAATAAAATAAAATATTACAGAGATTTATATATAATACGAACGCTTAAAGAAAACAAATCTTTACACCCGTCTAATCCAATAACGTATGCACTCTATAGTCAAAGTCTATTATATATAACAAATAAAGCAAATAAAATATCTCTGTTTTCTGACAATTCCTCGTTTTGTTTTCCTTGCCAACCACGAATGCTTTCCTTGGCCAACACACAATCACTTCTTTTCCTTGCATCACACACAATCAACAGATTGCCACCCACGTAACCGTGTAGAGCACGGTATTATCCTCTATAAATAGTGGTCTGTTGCTCCCCTTCCTTCCACTTCAAAATACAATACAAAGTTAATCACAACTAAAATGCCACAACCTCTTTTCTTCTTTCGTACCTCAGTCCTACATGCCCAGGTTTAGTCGCCATTTCTTTTTGAGGTGGAGCAGGGCTCACCGATCGGGTGGTAGCAGCATAGAGGGTGTTGTTTTAGTTTAAAACATGAAGCAAGGGGGGTGCAGGCATCGCTTTAGGATGGCAGTACATGTGAAAAACGTCGGAAAGAGGGAGGTTGGGCTTGTGTATTTCTCAGAACAGGGAGGGGTTGCGTAAGCAAAAGGAGGGGGTTGCTATGGCATGAGGTGGCAGTGGGAGTACAATAATGCACAGTAGCGAACACGGGAGCTCCAACAATGAAGAGAGGCGCAAGTACTGCTGTCAGACAATGGTAAAGTGAACTGGGGAGTTTGGTGCATGGGTGAAGTGGCGTCCACCTGGAGGGGTCAAGGCAGTGATGAATATGGTGAAGAAATGACAGTACGTGAGTCTGAGAGGGAGCATGCGGTTTGAACTAAGGTTAATAGTAGCATGCATGGTTGTGTGGAACGCAAGTGGACGAGCAAGTGACGGAAAGTGGAAGCAGGGTCGCCGTGTGAACTAGGTGGTGCGAGTCTGGAGGGAAGGTACGGTAGAGGAAGGATTGGCCACTTCGTTTACAGGAGGAAAGAAGTAGAAGGCGTGAGAAGTTGTATATTTTGGAAGTCGGGCTGAAGAAATGGGTACGGGGTTTAGGCTCTACATTTGATTATTAATGGAATTAAAAAGTTGTGTTCCTGGAAATAACAAGGGGACTGGGAAAAATGATCTTGTGATGGTGAAACAAAAGAAAATATCGTAAAGAAGCTAGTAACAAGAAGATAGAAAATAAACGTGTGGAGGAGTGGATTCAATGAAGGACTTGGCAATGGTTATGTGGGAAAGAACGCTGCAAAGGGAGTTCGACAAGGTAATAATACTCATTAAAGTGTTAACCACGGTATTAAAAGCTTAAATAGCTATTAATTTAATTTAATTTTTCTAATTAAAATAATAATCTTATAATGGCCGTATCTCGTTTATTCTTGATTAGAATTACACGGAACTTGATCCGTTGGAATCCCAGAAACGGAGGCTACACTGTTGAACTTGCTTGATTGAAATCAGAAGCAATTAGAATTTTATTTAATTTTAAACGACCGTTTAAAATTAAATGAAAACAACGCCAGAATCGACCATCGAAAAATAAGGTGAGTTAATTCTCACACCTTCTGGAATACTGTGATGTGGTAAAGTCACAGTTAAATATAATTTACAGTTAACAGTTTAAATTGGCTGATTGGATGTGATGGATGCAAGTTGCTTGTTGTTGGTTGATGGTTGCAGTTAATTATATTCTGCCAATTGTTTAACTCGTATATTGTTATCAACTGACATCTGTGATGCAGAGAAGGACAGGTTGGAGGGATCCGACCGGATTCCTCAAATAAACTGTATTTTTGGTTGTTGTGTACATATATATATATTGTTCACATTGACTGACATCAAAACTGGTTCAAATGTTGATAGGTTGAATATATATACCCATCGTGTTGTGGTTACAATCAACTGTTGTGTTGACTAAGTAAATGGGCAGTAAGGGTCCAGTCGTAGGGTTTTAACGTTGTTCTACCGTCAGAGAAATTGATGGGGTTTCACGGTTATAATTAATTTATAACCGAATTAAAGTTATTTAATTATTGTATACGAGTATTTAAATTGGAAATTTAAATTAAATAGACTATATCAAGTTATTAAGAAAATTTAGTAAAATGGTTTATATCAGTTGAGAAGCAGAAATCAAGAATTTTCCACGAATGGGTAAAAAGGGAAATAATTGTTTCCAAACAGATAAAAATGTGACTTAAATTAATTAAGTTAATTAATTAATTTAAGAAATGGGAAATGACAATTGGAATTTCAGTTAATAGTTAACTGATGTGTATGGTTGGTAAATCCACCATGGCAAGTAGAATGGTCAAAGGAAATAAATGTTGGTTAAATATTTATTAAAGTTATCAAATAGTGTTGGATATTAGTTAGTCTTCGATTTACTATAGTCTAACGAGATAGTTGAATTGGTTATTGTTAATAACCTGGATTATTATCGAGTAAGCACGTAAACATGATAATAATGCTATTTTGGGTTAAGATTAAAGTTAACTATATTTTGATATAGTAGATGTTAAAGCAAGTTATTCTTTAAATTTCAAATGATTTAAAGTGGTGAATTCAATTTAATGCCAAGTAAGGATTTATTAAAGGGATTTTTAGAATTCAAGTTCAGCAAGGTTTGATAAATGGAATTCATTTAACAAGTAATCAAATGACGATGAGGTTTAGCCAAGAAGGCGATCGAGGTTAATTATAAGTATCCCAATAAATGGAATCAAATGATTTGGCGAGGGATTTATATTATAAATCAAAAAGGGTTTTAAGTGAAAGAATATTGAAGTTAAAGTGATGTTAAATGGATATTTGTTTAGATATAGGAATTGAGTAACAGACGTTAAACGAGATTTCAATTATAAGAAACAGTTGCATAAACCCAGATTTGAAATCGAGAATGGTAAACGAGATTTGGATATTAATGGATAAGTGTCGAACTAATATTATTCTGAGGTGAGAAGGTTGTCAACTAAGGTCTGAGAGGTAACTAAAATACCCCAACTTGGTTGGCATCCCTATTATCAAGGAATAGTATTAGTTGGGAACCCGTGAAGTGTTGAGAATTGGTTTATCTATTTTCGAGGAATGTCAAACTCAAATGCAAAGTTTGGAAAATAGATAACATTGCAATATTAGTTCAAGGGAAATAAGAATAGGGTTTTCAAATGATATCAAACATTAGTTATGCAATTAGAATTGATCTAAATCGTATTTAAGTTGGAGTTAGTCAAACAAAGTTATTTAGGAGAAGTTCCATTGCGTGCGACTGCTAGCGTAATTCGCAGGGCTGCAGATAGCCTACGGCGGTCGGATGTTTCCTGAGGGAATCAGGCGTAACCATTATGATCGCTGCGATCTAGAGTCGAGCGAATGGAGTTAAGTCGAGTATTAGTTAATCGATAAGAATAATCAAATCAAGTTAGCCTGGTCAAGTTAAATGAGTCGAGTTAGTTAAGTAGAGTAAATCAATCAAAGTCAACCAATCAGAGTTAATCAGAATAAACTTGGTATATACATATATTTTAAAGAGGTCGGGTTGTGTTAAGTGTTGTATTACCAAACTGATTGTATTCACACTATTGTTATTCGATAGTTAAATCACAGACTGTCGAAGTTGACCAATACGCTTGTTGGTATGGAAAGTCCGGGGTCGAATTATATTCGAATACCATTCCGACCAACAATACGTGAAGACGTCGTTGAAGACGGAGCAAGTGAAGACCGTGGATCTTCCTAAGCGGAGGGATTGCTTGACGAATATTCTCTGTGTTGCAACCAGAGTTATTATGAAGTAATTCAGTCGTGGTTGGAATCTACAGGTTGCAAGGACTTCTCGCTACCGATCCATGGGGTGATTCCTATATTGGATGCAGTAGGAGAGTGCCTTCGGTTCATCCTGTTCCTGGATGACCTGTATGGACGGATGTCTGACAGAGTATTTCCAAAAGGATTTACATGCGTTGATTTCTCCAAACGTACCATAGTTGATGGCAGAGAAATGGTTATTCTCTAGCCTGACAGCTAGAGTGTGTTTGTGGACGTCAATCAAGTGTGGTCTGGCGGATCTGATGATGTGGCATCCAAAGTGTATGATGACCAGATGATTAAAAGGTAAAGTTCTAGCCTCAAGCCTCATCAACCGGGAAATGACAAAAATCGGGCAGGCAGCATGGCTATGTGGGTCGCTCCCATTAGGATGTATGATCACCTATCTAGAGAAATTCCTATTGCTTCTTTATCTATTCGATGCTGACCCTACTCGAGTGGCGGTTGCTGATCCCAACCGTCGGTGATATACATTCGATACACTCAAGCGAAATGAGTGGTCGGTCATGTGTGGGCCGGGTTGCAAGACGTTCTTGTTGAACCCAGTGTATTCGCCTCTAGAGATACACGTTCGGAAGGTGGTCCCATACCTTGTCAAGTTGGAAAGCCAATATCCAATAAGCGCCCGCGGTTTTTGATTGTATACTATATATGGGAAGCGTGAGATGCAAGCGTTCCTCTAGATTGATATTTACTTGTATTTAGACATTATGATAATATCAGAATAAGTTATGATTTCGAAAAATGTTTTGGGTTATAGTAAGGTAAAAACCGTCCGTGTTTATGTGTGGACTGGTCTTACTATTATCCTTTGATTTCGAAAGGATTTTTTCAAAGTTAAACCAGTTGTTTGTTTGTGAATTTATCACTGATAGTATTCCAGACTGACCCGGTGTATTTTGTTTTAAATCAAATGTGCTCGGGTCAGACCAAGCATATTTACAGCTTAGGTTCTCTTGGAGTTTCAGGAGTTGGAAGCAGGTGGCTTCACCGCTAGTTATGAAGTTATTATTCCGCTGTGACTGATATGTTGTACTCTGATGATTGGTATGTATAAAAAGTTCCTTTGTATAAAGATACTTGATATTATATTTATCCGTTCCGCTGTGAGATTCTGATGTGTTCTTCTTCTTTCTTCTATTCTAATATTTCTTCCTTTCTATTCTCACCTTCTAACTTCTTTCTCATGACAATCTGGGGGTTCGATACTTGGGTTTTTGGTAAGTGATACGGGTTTATGTATTATTGTCGAGAACCCGATTGTCGTTCTTTTCCCCGGGTCGTTACAATTTTGATAATAACTTGATGTCGGTTCATATGGCAAAACATCTGTGATTTATTTGGGTAGGACGGGGAATTATAGCTGGGTCGTGCAGGCTTCAAGACCAGTGGGCTTTTGTTGGTCTTTTAATTTATTTTTTGTTTGTTTGTTTAGTGTAGTGTTATCAATTTTTTCTTGTCTATTATTCTAAAAAAAAAACATCATACTTTTGTTTAATTAGGTTTACTTTAATTTACTTTTTATTTGTTTTCATTTTTTTTACTCATTTTATTTTTGATTTCGTTTTTGCTTCATTTTAATTTTCTCTTCTGAGAAAAAGCAAACTAAAAAAAAAGATAAATTTTTCAAAAACAGGTACAGTGGAAATTAGAAAAAGGCCTTAAAAAAAAAATCGGACTCCTAGCCTAAACCCGTGCCGCAGCGCAGTCAAGCAATTAATAGGAGGCGACAACAACAAAATAACAGCGGACTATTCAGGGTTCGAGCGGTTGCACACCAAGTGGGGTGTGAACGCGCTAGCGCGACTCAACTGCACTGGACGGATTGCCGATCAAGGTGAGTATTTTCTAACTCTACAGGAACCGCTGCAGCAAATAAAAATATATATAGACATTGCTTGTAAAAATCTTCTGCAGGGCATCGGCTTGCTTGTAAAAAAAATTGTTTATTTTATTTTATTTATTTCTGCAATTGCTTGTTCTGTTACTGTTCTGAGATTGTTCATTCTGTGACTGATAAAAATAAAAATAAAAAAATATTTGCACTCATCTTAGTTTTGTTTTTATTTTCTAAGGACTTAATTATATTTTGACAAATTGGTTTAGTTCGAACGGATTATTTCTCGGTGTCTAGACTACGGCAAAGTAATAACCGTTTATAAATATTAGGTGATTCGTAAATATTATATCAGTTGTTTCTCTGAAGGTACTTAAACCTTCGGCTGCATTGCTAGGGTGATTCCTGGTGCACCGATAACTCCTGTCCGTTAACTGGCTGAGAAATCTTTTGTTGAAATAAATCAAACCGTCATTATATAATTCTAGACATTGTAAATAAGTAATTTGCATTAGGTTCATATAAAAAAAAAATTAGTCTAATTCTTTTTCTCTAAAAATAAAATAAAAAAAAGGAATTTCAAAACAATTCTCGTTTTGTAAAAAAAAAAAATCGCTTCTCAAATTTGTTTTTTCTCATCTTCCCTTCTTCTTCTCGCTAATGCATGCGTAATTGGACACGTGATCCTTCAGATAATCGTTTAGTTCGAACAAACATTCCTTTAACCATGGCCGAAGAAAATCCCCCTCGATCTCTTATGGATAGAATCTTCCCCGATTGAGTTTCTATTCCTTCTTGTATCATGTTGCCCGCCCCAACGGGTAATCACTTTAAAATTCATTCAAAGCACATAAATACTTTTCCTAAATTCAGCAATTTTGAACGTGATGACCCTTACATTTTCTTGACGAAATTTGGACAAGTTTGTGCAACCATGAAATTTCAACAACTAAGTGACGATGGAATCAAACTTAGGTTAATTCCATTTGCACTTACCGATTACGCCGAAAAATGGTTGTATAGCTTGCCTTCAAATACGATTGGAACGTGGGATGAATTTGTGAAAGTTTTTTTAAAGAAATTTTACCCCTTGGAAAAAACATCCAAAATTCAAAATGAAATCGTTAATTTTCATCAATTTGGGGGAGAATCCTTTGCAAAATATTTCGAAAGATTTAAAGAACTTCTAGTCAAATGTCCACATCACAATTTCGAAAAATGGACTCTTCGTCAAATTTTATACGATGGACTCGAAAATAACTCTCGGACCATGCTCGAATCGATGTGCCAAGGAAACTTTCTAGCCTAAAATCACGATGTCGCTTGGCAATTTCTCGTAAACTTGGCCGAAAAATCAGCTCAATGGGAACGATCAAACGAGAAATCGATTTATTCCCGATCAAACGCTCATTCGGTAGGATCTTCATCGGCTTTAGAAGCGAAAATCGACGCGATGTTAACTAAATTCGATAATGTCCTTTCATCAAATCAAATGAATCAAGCTCAAACTTCTCAACCCTCGTGTTTCAAATGTAACGATCCTACCCATATCGTCGATCAATGCCCACACTCGTTAGAACAACTCAACGCTTTCAACAAAGTTAGGAATGACCCATTCTCTCCAACGTATAATCCTGGTTGGAGAAATCATCCTAACTTCTCATGGACCCAAAATAACCCAAATTCGAATTTGGTTCGACCCTCATTTCAACCAATTCCGAATAATCCTTCGAACCCCCCTTTCAACAAAATCAATTCCAAAATTTTGCGCCACCTTCTCAAAATCAAGCGCAACAATCTTTTGTTCCCCAAGACGAAAAACGACTGACTTCACTTGAGAAAAGTCTCGAAACATTGACTAAAGCAACGACTCAAAATCTCTAATCAAATAGCAATTTGCAAAATTTATTGACTTCGTACATGCAAAACACGAGTCAATCGATCGCTAAACTTGAAATGCAAATGAGTCAGTTAGCCACGTTCGTAAGTGAACGGGAACGAGGCACTTTCCCGAGTCAACCCATTCCAAACCCCAAGAGCCAGAATACAAATCAAAACCAACCTCACGTCGTTCAGGATAGCAATGTAACTCAGTTGAATGCTGTCACGACTTTACGATCCGGTAAGAAAATCGATAATCAAGTTGAAAACCCAAATAATGTACCGAATCTTCCTCTCGACCCTTATAAAACCACAAATGATCTTGATCCAAATTCCGAGTCTAATTCTTCTCCAACTCAAGTAGACCGACCTACTGAGTTTCGTATTCCATTTCCTCATCGTCTTCGACCAAAGAAACATTCCAACCAAATGGAAAAGATGTTGGAAATTTTCAAACAAGTGAAAGTTAACATCCCTCTTCTTGACATCATTCAACAAGTCCCCACCTACGCTAAATTTCTCAAGGACTTCTGTACCCAAGAATGACACACTCGTGTACCCAAGAAAGTCTTCTTAGCCGCTGGACTTAGCGAAATCTTGACCCAATCGATCCCCGTTAAATACAAACATCCTGGATGTCCTACGATCTCGTGTACGATAGGAGATAAAACAATTAGCAAATGCCTAGTTGATTTGGGTCCAAGTGTCAATTTGATTCCATATTCCGTTTACCAACAACTTGGTTTGGGTGAACTTAAACCAACAAAAATAACTCTTTAGTTTGCTGATCGTTCAATTAAGAAACCCGTTGGTGAAATCGAGGACATACTCATCAAAGTTGGTCAATTCATATTCCCCGTCGATTTCATTGTTTTGGAAACTCAACCTGTCAATAATCCAATGAGTCAAATTCCATTGATTTTAGGACGACCCTTTTTGGCTAGCTACTTCAAATGCTTTAATAAATTGTCGCAACGGTTCAATGAAAATCTCTTTTGGAAACATGACTCTAGATCTTAATATTTTCAATCTTGAAAGTCATTCGAATGAATCGTGTGACCAAACCTTGGAAGTTAATGCCATTCACGAAAATTCCGACAATGAATCGATTGACCTTAATGATGAGTGTGAGGCCGAGTACGAAAAATTGTTCCATGACGCTCCTAACGAAGTTGAATACACGCTTCTATTTGAATCACTTTCAGTTGAGCCTGAATCTCAACAAAGTTCTTTGATCGAGAAACCACCAAAGTTGGATCTTAAACCTCTTCCCAATCACCTTAAGTACGTTTACTTAGGTGATAATGATACTTGTCCTATCATAATTTCTTCAAATTTAACTCGTGATCAGGAAATTTCTCTTCTTTCAACTCTTTCTAAAAACAAAGACGCGATCGGTTGGTCCATTTCTGACATCAAGGGAATTAGCCCCGCAATCGTTCAACGTCGAATTCACTTAACCGACGAAGCCAAACCCAGTCGCGAAGCACAACGTAGGCTTAACCCTAAGATGAAAGAGGTAGTTCGCGAGGAAATTCTTAAACTTCTTGACAACGGTATCATTTACCCCATTTCGGATAGCTTATGGGTCAACCCCATTCACGTTGTTCCTAAAAAGTCCGGACTTACCGTCGTCGCTAACGAACAAAACGAACTTCTTCCTACTCGGACTCAAACGGGTTGGCGTGTTTGCATTGATTATCGAAAATTGAATGCTGCAACACGTAAAATCACTTTCCTCTTCCCTTCATCGATCAAATGCTCGAACGTTTAGCCGATCATGAATTCTATTGCTTCCTTGATGGTTATTTTGGCTATAACCAAATTCCAATCGCTCCCGAAGATCAAGAGAAAACGACTTTCACATGTCCATTCGGTATCTTCGCTTATCGACGTATGCCTTTCGGACTTTGCAACGCTCCTGCGACTTTCCAACGATGTATGGTTGGCAACTTTTCTGATATGATTGAACGCTTTCTTGAAGTTTTTATGGATGGTTTTTCGATCTTTGGTGACTCTTTTTCCTTTTGCTTTCTTGAACTTGTTTTGAATCGATGTAAAGAAAAACACTTAACGTTGAATTGGGAAAAATGTCACTTTATGGTCAAACAAGGCATTGTCCTTGGACACATAATTTCAAATAATGGCATTGAGATAGATAAAGCGAAAGTTGACGTTATTTCAAAACTACCCATTCCAAAATGCGTTAAAGACATCCGTTCATTTCTAGGGCATGCTGGCTTTTACCGACGCTTTGTGAAAGATTTCAGCAAAATCGCTCGTCCTTTGACTACTCTTCTAGGTAAGGACATCCCATTTGACTTTAACGCTGAATGTGCCGCTTCTTTTGAACGTCTTAAAAATGAACTCATTTCAGCCCCGATAATCTGCTCTCCCAACTGGGAACTTCCTTTTGAAATCATATGTGACGCTTCTAACTTCACGGTTGGTGCTGTCTTAGGACAACGCATCAACAAAATCCTTCACGTAATTTACTATGCGAGTATGACCTTGAACGACGCTCAAATTAATTATACGACCACTGAAAAGGAACTCTTGGCAGTCGTTTTCGCTTTAGAAAAATTCAGACCTTATCTAGTTGGCTCATACATCACTGTTCATACCGATCACTCTGCACTTAGGTACCTTTTCTCTAAAAAGGATGCTAAGGCTCGTCTCGTTCGTTGGATCCTTGTACTTCAAGAATTTGACCTTACCATTAAGGATAAAAAAGGATCTGACAATGTTATTGCGGACCACTTGTCTCGTCTTCCAAATGCCCCGTCTTCTTCTCTTCCGATCAACGAGAATTTCCCTGATGAACAGCTATTTTCTTTATCCACTGATCCTTGGTTCGCTGACATTGTTTACTACTTAGTCACCAAGAAGACCCCTTCTTTTTGGTCCAAGCAGGATAAACACAGATTCTTTGCCCAAGTTAAACATTTTTTCTGGGACGACCCCTGTCTTTTCAAGTATTGTCCTGACCAAATCATCCGAAGGTGTGTTCCCGACACTGAAATTCGTAGTGTCCTCTCATTCGGTCACAACCAAGCCTGTGGTGGTCACTTCGGTCCCAAAAAGACAGCCGAAAAGGTTCTCCAATCAGGTTTCTACTGGCCAAACCTTTTCAAAGACGCATACGAATTTTGCAAAACTTGAGATCTATATCAATTCTTAGGGAAAATTTCTAAACGGAATATGATGCCCCTAAACCCCATTCTAGAGGTCGAAATTTTTGATGTTTGGGGTATAGACTTCATGGGACCCTTCCCTAATTCTTTTGGGAACCTGTACATCCTCTTAGCTGCCGATTATGTTTCTAAATGGGTCGAAGCTGTTCCATGCAAAACAAACGATAACAAGGTTGTTGTGCGCTTCTTGAAAGAAAACATCTTCTCCAGGTTTGGAACACCTCGCACAATAATCAGTGACAATGGAACACACTTCTGTAATCGTTCTTTTGAAGCTCTCATGAGAAAGTATTCAATAACCCACAAGTTATCCACTCCTTACCATCCTCAAACTTGTGGGCAAGTTGAAGTATCGAATAGGCAGATTAAACAAATCCTTGAGAAATCTGTGAATCGAAATCGTAAAGATTGGTCTCAAAAGTTAACCGACGCTCTTTGGGCTTACCGCACCGCTTTAAAACAAACTTGGGTATGTCCCCTTATCGGTTGATTTTTGGTAAGCCATGTCACTTGCCAGTTGAACTAGAACATCGGGCGTTATGGGCGATAAAAACTTTGAATCTTGATTTAAAGCAAGCAGGTGAACATCGGAAGCTCCAACTTAATGAACTTGATGAAATTCAAAATGATGCCTATGAAAATGAACGAATTTACAAGGACAAGACGAAAGTTTTTCATGATAAATCAATTTTACGTAATACTTTCATGCCAGGTCAAAAAGTTCTGTTGTATGACTCAAAACTGCATTTATTTCCAGGTAAGTTAAAATCTAGATAGACAGGACCTTACACTGTACGGACTGTTTTCCCGCATGATGCGGTAGAAATTGAGAGTCCAACCGATGGATCATCCTATAAGGTTAATGGTCAACGCCTTAAACCTTACTTGGAACGAATACCCAACCAAGAGGAAGAGCTCATGGTCCTCCATGAGCCACATTACATTCGGTAAGATGCACTAACCCTCTTTTGTACATATGTAAATATTCTCTTATTTGTTTTTCCCTTTCACTAAGATATGTCTGGTTAACGACTGTGAGGACACAGTCACACTCAAGTGTGGGGGGAATTTACATTACATCAGCAATCAAATTTTATGAAGTAGGTCATTCATTGAACAAGGATTAACTTAAGTTCATAAATAACACCTTGGTTCTTGTTTGATAAGTTGAATTGTTGGGTGATGGGAATGAACATTATTTATTCATTGAATCGTAATGTGTCTTTTTAAGATGCTAGCTTGAGACTGTGCAGACGTTAGTCGTGTTCTGGAGTAAGCGTGTCAACCCTTGTTATACATGTTAGAATGTGCAAGTAAAAATAACCAAGTTAAAAAAAATCATGAAATAAAAATGTTTTTGCACCTACATTTGTTGGATTTTCTGAGTTCGTTTTCATGCATAATATTTTTTCTCACTCAAATTTTCAAAATCATAAGTTCTAAATCCACTTGGCCAAATTAGGGAGAAATGACTCATTGTAGCATTCTTCTTCGATACCCCACATTATTCAAACCCAAGTTTTAGTCGATTTGCATTCTATTTTCGACAAGTTTTTCTTATATTGGTATACTAAAGAACCTTTCATTTTCAAAGGTTCAAAAATGTCACTTTTTATACCAATATTACACTACCCACTCCGTACTTGTTTAAGGTAGGATAACCATATACCACATCTTACTTTATATGGGTTATCTATCTTACGAAACTTTGCTTATCATTCCTTTCAGCTTTTTATATAACATCAATCCAAACTTGTGTGTCGAATTAGGGTTATAGAAGTAGAGTAACTAGAGCACAAACTTTCCTTTCATGAAGTGTTGGTTCCGATTCGCTTAGTAGAGGAGGAATCAAATGAAAAATGAAATAATGTACGGTATCATTCCATTCCATCTCCATTCATCATTCATCATGCAAAAGAAAAAGAAAAAAAAGAAAAAAAAAGAGGAAAAAAAATATGAAATAAAGAGAGAGTCTCTCAGAATAAAATAGTCATTCATCATTCTTGACTATGAAGCATCCATTTCCATTCCATCCACATCCATCATACCATACTTAGAAGCAAGGATTGTAGTTAAGGAGATGAAAGGAAACAAAACGTCCATTTGTGCCATAGTATTACTTTATCTTTTGTAGCTTGAAATTCAACTAATACACTTGCCCTCTTATCTATAATGTTTTTAGAACTTACAAAATTCTCCTTCATCTATGCATAACTCACATCCAATACATTACAGTTATATTAGTGCAAAATTATTCAAAAAGAAAAAAAAATGATTGGGTGCACATTGTCGATGTGTAGAACTTTGGTTGACACCACGCTCTTAACCTTCAAGACAATTACAGTGTTATCAAGGAATTACGATTCAGCTTGAATTTTTTTATTAATTTTTGCACCAATTATGGGATGGACAATTTGGGGCTAAACAGTTATTGTTGAAGTTAGGTGAAATCCTTGGAATGTGAAAGACCTTAAATATATTGTTTGATTAATATGCGTACATAAGACGCTTTGGATTTTGTGGGTAGTATCCGCTGAAAACCCTCACGAGACAACACTCGTCCTATTAGGGACACCTAGGGGTTTAACGGCTTGTTGCATACGCTAAATGCAATCGTGTTTCCTACGAAAGTGTGACATATCTTAGTTTAGTTTATTCGAGGACGAATAAAAAGATAAGGGGGGGGGTATTTGATATACACGTAAATGTGTATATTTTATCCGCATATTTATCTTATTTTATCTTTTAAATAATTGATATTGTGCATTTATAGCTGTGTTTACAGATTATTTGAGATGAATGGATTAATGCATTTAATTGTTGAAAAGCTTGAAGAATTTGTGCAAGAAGTGTGTTGAATTTTAGAGCTGGATTAAAGCTTGAAGACCTGAAGAAATGTTGTTATTCAATCACCTTCTGCTGCGAATTTTAAAGACAAGATTCAATGCTTTTCCATAAATCACTTGGAGTTGTTATTCATTCTCAAGGCAATTGGAATTGAAGCCCGCAACCTATATTCCATGACATTTGCATGCATTCACATTGGTCTAGTTGCTAATTGGGCTAAGTTATTTGCAAGGCTTTTCATTCATGTGCTGCACGCGTACACATTAAGCTATTTAGTTTATGTGTTATAGTTTGGAAAAGGGGATTTGTCCCACATTATGGAATTTGCCAAGAAGCCTTTGTCATATCAGCTATAAATACACTTTATCTCATTCATTGTAAAGACACATTAGGTTTTATTCTGTAATTCTCTTCTTGGAATAAAATCATTCTTCCTCTATTCTATTTAGTTTTAGTTTCATTTATGTTCATGTTATTTAATTTCTGTTTCTCTTCTTCTTTAGCTATGTCTAGCTAATCCCCTTTGATTAGGGGGTGATGACGCTAATAGATATGATTCAACATGAATCACATAGCCAATAGATGAGGACTTTATACATGTAGATCTGGATCTGAATCAAGGGTTAGATCTGAACCTTCATATTCTGTGTCGTTTAAGAGCTATGCTCCTTCACAGGGTATATTCGTGTTCAATCTAACAATTATCAGATTTAGATCTAATTTTAGGGTTTTAGAAATTAATTAGTGAATCTGTCCTGATAGTCTATGGGTGTTTAAGAGCTCATCTCCTGCATAGGCTATGCTTGTCGTTATTTACTTATTTGTTTCTAAGAACCTAATTATCGTTGATTCATGTGTGTGACAGAAATATGAAGTAGATCTATATTTATTTTTTGGCTATTGATGAGTGTGAATCCAATCTATGTCATTATCCCCTAATTGCTTTCTCTTATTATATAAATCTCTTGTTTTATTTAATTGTTGTTATTTTCTGAGTTTTCAATCAATCAAAATCCTAGAATAATTTGATTGGATTTATTAATTAAAATATTTGTGGTCCCAGAGTTCGACACCCTCTACAACAATCCTTGTTGTTTAGGAAAGCCGAACGGATTTTACATTTGTTTACAATTGTTTAATTTGTTCGCAAACATGATGACATTCCCTCAGAACCTCATCTCTCAATTTATCGATATCAGGAACAACCAATCGTCCTTACTTTCAAAGCCAACCTTCTCGATCGACCTCAAACTCTTTATCGTCTAGTTCCAACTTCTGGAAAATCTTGACAAGCTCTGCATCACGCTTTTAGCCCTTGCCAATCCTTTCGATAAGAGTAGGTCTTATCGATAAACTTGACAACATTTCAGGTTCCAACTCACACCGTGGTCTGAAATCATATCCTGCCAAGTACTCGAGGTGCTTTCATTTCGAAAACATCGCTCCCAAACTTGCATGTCTTCGACTCAACGCATCCGCGACTGCGTTACCTTTACTAGGAGTATATGCTATACCAAAATCATACGACGCCAGAAACTCTAACCACCGCTGCTTCCGTCGAAGATTCAAATCCTTTTGGGAGAAAAGGTACTTCAATGATTTGTGATCCGTAAACAACTCGAGTCAAACTCCCAACAGGTAATGTCTCCACATCTTCAAAGCAAATACAATCACTGCCTACTCCAAATCATGAGTTGGGTAATTCCTTTCATGCAGCTTCAGCTGTCGACTTGCGTAGGCCACAACCTTATCCTTCTGCATTAGCACTGCTCCAAGTCTAGTACTACATGCATCAGTGTATACCACCATCTCTTCATTCCCACTCGAAATGGTCAAAACAGGAGCACTCGTCAGTCTCTCTTTCAGGATTCCAAAAGCTTGCTAACACTTCACATCCCATGTGAACACCTGGTTCTTCTTCGTCAATTATGTTAATGGTGCAGCTATCTTGGAGAAATCCTTTATAAAAATGAGATAATATCCTGCCAAGCCAAGGAAACTCTGAACATCCGTCGCATTCTTTGGTTTATCCCAGTCCTGAATTGCAGCCACTTTAGCGGGGTTAACCGCTATTCCATTTCCGGAAATAACATGGCTTAAGAACCTCACTTCGCTCTTCCAAAAGTGACACTTCGAAAACTTAGCTCTCAGCTAATGCTTTTGAAAGATTTCCAAAACAACTCGCAAGTGCGTCTAATGCCCTTCCTCACTCCGGGAGAAAACCAGAATATCATCCAGGAACACAAGCACGAACTTATTCAACTAATCTCTGAAAATCCTATTCATAATATCCTCGAAATACGCTGGCGCGTTAGTCAATCCAAATGGCATCACCAACCATTCGAATCCTAAAAGCAGTCTTCGACACACTATCTTTTCCATCCTCAACTGGTGGAATCTCGTTGTCAAATCCATTTGATAAAATACCTTGGCCTTGTGAAGCTGATCGAACAAGTCATCTATCCTCGGCAACTGATACCCACACACGCTCTCAATGATCCATCTGCCTTGGTTGCAAACACAACTGGTGCACCCTATTCGGGCACGCTCCTCCGAATGAATCCTTTTCCCAAAATGTCACGTACTTGCACCACTAAGTCTCGCTGTTCCTTAGGAGTCATCCGCCTAAGAGGCATAACGATAGGTCTAGCGCCCTCGACCAAATCGATTTTGAACTCAATCTCACGATGCGACGATAACCCTTTGACCTCTTCAAAGACATCATTAAACTCACTTGCGATAGGCACTGATGACAAGTCTTCCCGCGAAATCACAAGCGAATATAAATAACTCACGAAGACACCATCTTCGCGCTTACATCGAATCACAACCATTTGCCCTTCCACATTCTCGATTGCCACCTCTATCTTCTTGCAATCCACTTTCGTCGGATAGCTCTTGAGCCAGTCCATACCCAAGATAACCCCAAACCCAGCGAAGTTCAAAACAAAGCAATCACACACAAAGGAGAAACCATGACTCGACAACACTAGACTACGACAAATCATACAAAAACTGGACGAACCCCAACTGGATTAGTCACAACAAAAGGTCCATCACAAATCTCGGGTTCCAAACCCAAGGGCACATAAGCTCATGACGAGCTACTCGTTCTTCTGGTAAGGAGTCTCAATATACGAACGAGCATACCTGGACAAAGCTTCAAAATCAGAAACATAATCCAACATTGGTCGACTATTCTGTTTTAGCTTAACAAACTTCTTAAACAGAACTGACTTCTGGCCGGTAGAGATAAACTTCATCTCAAACTTGACTCTTAATTGATCCCAAGTGATCTCATCTTCTGGGGTCTCTAGAAAAACAGAGTTCCACCAAGCCATAGGTCTGCCTTGTAGCTATCTCGATGCAAGCTTCCTCTTAGTCGCATCCTCATTACTCAAGTCTCCAAATATGTAAATGCAAGTATCTAGCCACCCTTAAATCTCAATTGTCGGCTCTGTCCCTTTGAACGACTTTCCCACCAAGAGCAGTGAAGTCCTAACATAGCTTTGCTAAGTCAACCACCCTTGATACCTGCACCTGAACACCAACATATGTCGTGGCTGATTCTGGAGCAGGTACCCTCCTCATGTTCGCTGCCGTCATAGCTTCGAACATAGCTGGGTATTCTGTTATACTTCCAACACCCCCTCTAGGAACATTCTCCTCCCTAGCAGTGTGTCTCGACGATCGACGACTCATTCTAAATCTGAAAGATAGATTGATTAGTCCACTTCCGAGAAAAACTGCAATAGAGTTCATGTGTTATTATACTATACACTAATATATATAATATACATCCATCAGAAGTCTATAAATAAGTCTCTCATACGTAATTGCATCCTCAAACTTTGGCTAAAATCGATAACCAGAGCTCTGATACCAAATGTGACGACCCCCATAACTCCTACACTTAACAAGGGAAATAATGCGCTGAAAGGTGTGCCAGGCATCCATGGACGATAATCAAGTAAGATAACACAAGTGGAACCTGTCGTATAACTCACGTGCAAGAATAAATTATAATATAAGATATACAAAAGGCAGTAGTAGTAAAGCATAATTGCACAAAATCTAAAACTTCGTATAGTCAAGGAATATCCATAACGTCGTTGGATTAGATCATCAAACTCTATACAAAAGGCCTCACTACAACACTCAGAGAATACATCAAACAGCGGAAAACATCATAATATATATAATAGGAAACTAGTAAGTAAGCCTCCAGCTCATCATCAATCTACAGCATCGTCCACTAAGATCTACTACCTGTTACCTGCTATTCAGTCTTCCCATCCACACAATGGATAAACATCCCAAGGTAATAAGAGGGAATCATAAAACCTTGAGTCAGACAACAGTCTTAGTGAGGTAAAAACAACTATCTAACATCATCAATAAAGTATATGATAATAGACATATTAATCAACCAATCTACCAGCTCACTAGAGAAGAACTCAAACCCGTCTTCCCCACATCCGACAGTGATAGCCTTTACAACAAATAATTTGAAACCATGGTACATTCACAGCAATAAGTTATCAAGCGCAGACCATCCTAATCGATATCGATATCTCCCAAGCACAAGCCTCGAAGGCTTAAACCAACATCAGACAAGAACCCAAGAGATATCTCCTTCGACGTCGAATAATCTACATAAGACGATACAAGCAAAAAATCATTCATCCATGAATATGGCTATCAATGCCAATCCTGCTTCGAAACCATCATTAATCGTATGACCGTCTAAACACCTTGCCATCGATCGTCAAGGGCTAATGGTAAACCCTGGTTCTAGCAAAACTCCATACGACAAAACGTATCTAGGCCCGTGGAGCTTCCTAGGGTACTCGACCAGTCACTTTTAGTCTTTTAGCCGTCCCTATTATACCCCTGCTTTGAGTCTGCTAGAACTTACGATAACGATAATCCCTCCACCTTCGATATCTCTAGCCATCCAACCCGACGTCTGTTCATAAGCTCAAGCCCCTTCTCGAGCAACCATTATCCACGAGCTCACCACCTTGAGTCATCCTCATATTCGTTGCATTACGACAATTAACGAACACTTCATACCACCTTGAATATTCTTTCTTGAATTCACTTTTGAAGCCACGTCCATTATCAAACCAAAATAATCATCACCTTTGGTCGACATTTAACCCAAAAAACGACTCGACTCATCGGGTCATGAACGACCCAACTCATCAGGTCATAAACGACCAGACTCATCAGGTCAAAAACGACCTAACAGATCAGGTCAAAAATGACCTAACTGACCAGGTCAAAAACGACCTAACTGACCGGGCTCACTAGATCACGAACGACCTGCAGCCAACAACCCGCCCAAGGATGACCCGACCCAATTTCGGACGACTTGACTTCAACTCAGATGCTCTAGGACCCATCCATTATGGACGACCCGTGCTTGTGCCAACGACCTAACTCCAACGACTCGATCTTCATTTCTTGGAGCACAAGCCAGCGACCCATCCAAAAACGACCCAACTCTAGATCTGACCAATCTACCTCCAATCTTGACCAAATCATCACCAAATGACCACATTGATGCAAACAACTCATACAAATCGTCCAATTCAACCATCAACACTTTATGAAATCATCAACAACACTAAAATGATAATAATTCATCAACAACCATATAGATTTCACCAAATCATGATAAATCAATGGATAAACGAAACAATGGATCTAAACTTGCATAATCATATGAATTAACATAAGAATTACCGAGTTAAGTTGCTAGATTAGATCCTAGGGTGATTCAAATGAAAATATACTTACCATGATGTAGATCTTGATGAAAACAACTTAAAATGATGAAAATAAGATCGAACAACCCATATACTTGATTGAATCCGTGTGAGAGATGCTTATCACTCACCAAATCTTCGAAATCACTTGAAAACACTAAATTCTTAATCCGAACAGCGAAGAATTATCTTTAAACCTCTCAATTTGATGCAATCTCCCTTCACTTGATGTAGATCTAGCTTTGTTTGATGTAGATCTTCAATCTTCACATGTAGATCTAGAATTTCAATGGTGGAAAGGTGTATTTGATTGAGCAAGGAGGATCACGAGCTCAACCAAATGAGAGAATGAAGAAAAGTAACCCTCTCTCCATACCTCTAACCCCCTATTTATAGCCTTCATCCAGCCCACTAATGGGCCACACCAAGTCAGCTTATTAATGACTAGCCAAACTTGTACAGAAAATATGCATCACTAAAACAACGATTTCTCCCAAACCGCTGAAACAAATCTTTAATGTGACCACTCTACAGAATTGGAAACACCATTTCCTTTCCAATGAAATCAATTTCAGCATCTGATTCAATTCCAGTCAAAAGTTATGCCCTGTACACAACTGATAGGGGGAATTGGTCACAAATAAAATTGGTAAAAATTATGGACATGTCTCACATCCCTATAACCAATATATCAAAATATGAGAATGATCCAACCCTTAGGGAATTAAATAAAAATATTTTACAATCCTCCGATACGTAAAATGCGGGTTGTTATAGTGTAGAACATTCCTATGACTCCTATTCCTCCAGTTACAATGAATGCATGCCAAGGTACAACTTCGACTACATACACTCAAGTGCAGTATCAGTTTTTAGAAAGTATATGGGAGAACTGGTACCATCATGTAATTGTAGAAGGACGTAGATCTATACCAATTAATCAGTCTTTTATGAGTTGTGCACACGATTATATGGAGTGGTACAAGGATCATTGTGTTTACGAGTTCACAATCTGTCACGCTTACCAGATAATATAGTGATTGGAGCATCTCATTTTCAGCCTATCTACGACCAACTTTACTCGGTATGTTCTATTTATTTTGAGTAGATGATATAATGATTGTCGTCATATTTATAACCCACACTTTTTTCCAAACTCTTCATGATGTACATGACATGTTGGATTAAGGAAACACTTAAGTAGCTAATGCAAAGGTTGCTAGTGGACGCTACATTTGCCATCAGCATTAGTTTAATAAGCTTGGATTAGTGTATTGTTTTGTAGTTGGATGTATATACGTACATTTTAGCGTAGTTAGCTTTGTGTTTTCATGCATGTATTGACTATTATGGCATGATGTATTTGACTACTAGGTTGTGTTGCTTGTATGGATTATTGAAATGTTTTGAACAATGTATGTTATTACCATTTATGGTATGTTCATGTTGTGCCACTTGTTTGTTTCATTACTATTAATTATGGCACTTGTTTGTTTACCATCAATTCATGATATATTTACTATTAATTACTGCACTTGTTTGTTTCAGTACATGAAATTGTTTTCGTTATTAAAATTTGAAACATGATGTTTTTAAATTTTCTTTGCTATCTGTAATAGCCACGCACTGACAAGACGTGGTTTGGAAACAAACCACGTAAAAGCAATGCGTGGTATGAAAGATATCAACGTTGGGCTCATACATGATTACCCATTAACCATGTATGTCTGGTGCGTGGTTTGTTGACGAACCACGTATGGTTCCAGCATAAGGGCTTGAAATGTGCAAAAAATAAATAAATTACATCTATAATATCACTTACACAACAAATTATTGATATGCCCCGATGCATTTACAAACTGAATACTGATGTACACAACAATTCCAAACATGAATATTGCATTTCATTTCCATCCATGAAAAAAATTTAGTTGAAATAAAATACAATCACTAACGTATTTCTTTAAACAATTCTTTCATTCAAAACAAAATAAAATCGCCAACTTTGTACATTCACCAATTCTATTTTGCAACAAAAAATAATAATTACTTCCAATCTGCATATGCATTTCTTTCATTTCAAGCTTGTTTTCTATTAGTGTAAATATACCCTCACATACTAGCATCTGCATCACGAGCCGTGAACCATTTTGAATATATGGGTGGTACGGGATATTTGGGCTCTAGTTTTTCATATGACACATGAACCATGAGTCATTAAAAGAAATGAAATTAATTTGAATTTTATTAATCAATAAGTTGTGTACCAGAACAAAATGATCCTAGTTAACACATGCAATCGCAATTTCAGTGCGATGTACTGGTGGAGGCACTTTTCCTTTCAATGGACGTATTGTCAATATAAGTCTATCACTAATGCTGAAGACCACAACGTTGTATCTAGTTGCAATAATGTAATCAACATAGAGCATTGACATCCACCTTTCCATTGGTGCAAATCCTTCATCTTCATACATGATGCTTTTGAGAAGAATTTTACTTCTCCCCTCCTCTATGAAAACTCGATCATACAAACTCTGATTTCCAAAAGTTCTTCATACAACTTTCCTCTAATTTGACTCCAACTTGATTCTCCCAAACCAAGCAAAGAAGCCACATATCGTGTAACAACCCGGAATTTTGGGGCCAATTTAAAATTTTTATTTTAGAAATTTTAATGGAAATTGAATATTTGAAATAATTTATTTTAAATAATAACGACTAAAAATTTATTTTATAACGAATAAATTTAATTTAATTATAAAAGGAGTTTGAAATGGCGCGGTAGTTCGAAAATTCGATTCCAAACTTTAACTGGATGTACAGAATTCAAAATAAACCGAATTTCAGTAAAACCAAAATTATTTAAATCTGTTTAATCATAACTTTCTAACGAATCTGAGAAACTGAAATTTCACTTTAAAAATAGAAAGTTAAGTCCAGTTTAAAATTTACAAAAGTCGCTATAGAATTTATATATATATTTAAATATAATATATTGGCCTTAAAAATAACCATTTTGCAAACAACCTCGGTTTTTGACGGAACCACTTTTGTCGGAACCGGAAGGTCGAATTATTGCTAAGTTTAATTTTCTAGAATTTTCTGAATTAATATCTGAGCATGGCAGAAGAAAATGTGTTTTGTCAGTTTCGGTCAAATTTAATCGACTTGAAAATGGCCATTTTTCAAATGGTATCAGAATTCGACGAAATTAGCCTTGTTAGGACCGTATCGTCAAAACAAAGCTAAATATATTTTTTTCTGTAATTTTTAGAGGTCGTATGTGGCCCCGGTAATTTAAAATGCACGTTTAAATTTAAAATATATTGTTTATATTTTAGTTTAGAGAAAAACATATCAAAACAGCGGAATTGGGTTACGAAACATATTCCATTGTGTCCGGGACGGGGGTTATTAGCTGGGAGCGACACTCGTTGGGTCTCGTTTGGAGTTCGTATGGTTAAATAGGTAATTTTGGATTTTAAATAAAATTAATTAAATAAATTAAATACACCATATACTGTATAAATACCGTATACATACGAAACCCTATTCCTAGTTGTACAGCCGCCGCCATCATCCTTCGTCTATGGCTGAAATTGATCCATTCTTCTCCTCCAAATCTCTCTTCCACCATTAACTTTTAGACCCTCCTACTTTACAACTTTTTGTAGTCCTTTGGACCCCCTTTCCATCCATACCAGCCATGACTCGAACCGCCACCTGTACACCGAGAACCGCACCCTCGAAGTGGACCCGCGCCGAGCTCCGCCCTGCCCACGATCTGCCACCGTAGTGGAGCGCACCCCCAGCGATCCGCGCGCCCCTCAGCCCCTTACGACGTGGACAAACCGGATGGACCCCACTCTTCACGGATTGGAAGCAATCGTGAAACCTAGTTTTGAAAATTCTGAAAACTAACGGCCCTTATCTGTATAAGGTAGAAGATGGAGTACATTATTTAATTAATTTATTTTAATTTATTAACAATGTAAATCAATCCATATCTTGGTCATACAATTTCAGAATCGAGAAATTTCAATTGCGTTGGAATCATGAAATCCGATCTACGCCATGAAGCTGACTAGAGCTAAAACCGAGCACTTTGGAAATTCAGCCAAATCTGAACACGAACGATTTCTGAAAACAAATCAATGTGGGATTTCTTTGTTTTAAAAATAATTAAAATTTAATAATCTTTCATTGTTTCAGTTCCATATATGTATGTTAATTAAATTCAATTCTGTGATGTATGGGATTGTATTTGTTGATGATAATGGTTGTTGTGGTTTGTGTTAATTAACATCAAACTTAGATTTATTTCATGTATTGAAATGTGGAACTGTAACCTTATGTTGACGCCAAAACACTAGTTGTCATCACATGTAGTTGATATTGACTTGACATTGAAAATAAATTGTCCATTTATTTGTATCCCCTTATGCAAATATACCAATTGAAAATTAGTTGTTCATTTATTTGTATTCTCTTAGGCAAATATATCCATTGAAATTAAATTGTTCTTTTAATTGCATCCTCTAGTGCAAATTTACCTAGAATTATAATGATGTTCTTTTATTTGCATTCCTCATTGCAAATAAAAATATAATCAAAAAGTGATTCTTTTATTTGCATTCCGTGTTACAAATAAAACTAGAAATAAAACTAAAAATCATATTTTTTCTTGCATTTTAGACATAAACATTAGTATAAAGATTTCATTTTTATTTGCATGCTTAGATGCAAATAAATAACTTAGAAAAAGATTTTATTTTTATTTGCATGTTTAGATGCAAATAAATAATATAAAAAGGAATTTACAATTTTCAATGTAAAGAAAAGAATCAAAAGGATAAGGTTTTAAATACACTTTTATCAATATTATATTTGTTAATAAGAGGGACATTTTTGTTTAAAAATGTTAAATATGATAAAAGAACATTTTTGTTTAAAATGTTAAATATGATAAAAGAGACATTTTTGTTTACATAAAAAGGATTAGAAAAAAAATCATTATTTTGTTTACAATAAAAGAATTAGACAAATTTACCATTTTTGCAAATTAAAAAGAATGGTTATGAAATATACATTTTTATCAAATGTAAAAGGATAAGAAAGATATGCAATTCTATCAAATGTAAAAGAATGATAAAATTTTGCATTTTTGGCCAAAGGTAAAAGAATGACAAAAATATTCATTTTTGTCAAATGTAAAGAATGAAATATTCTTTTTATCATTTAAAAAGAGTGAAGTAAAAATACTCATTTTGTTTACATTGAAATGAATTAGACAAAACTGGCATTTTGTTTACATTGGAATGAATTAGATTTAAACATAATTTTTGTTAGAAATAGAATTTACATTTTATGTAAAGGATGACATTAGAAATATAATTTACATTTTATGTAAAGAATGTACATAAGAGTTTAAATCTCATTTTAGTGAAAAATGTACATTAGAATTAAATTAACATTTTTGTTTACATTATAAAGAATTAAACAAAAATTAACATTTTTGTTTACATTATAAAGATTAGACAAAATTAACTTTTTTTTAGGGAATTTGAAATGGCATCAAAAATAGTCATTTTTGTTATAATAAGAATGGCACTTAAAATATATTTTTATACGTTAAGAAGAATGAATTTGAAATGTATATCTTTGTACATTAAGAAGAATGAATTAGAAAATGCACACAAAAAGATTTATCTTTTATTTGTCATTAGAGCATGTACACAAATAAATGCCATTCATTTATTTGTCATTAAAAACATAGCATAGTGTCTACAAATAAATATTCATTTATTTGTTATAAATATATATATAGAAATGTTTACAAATTAAAAACATTACTTTTTGTCACTTTATTAGAGTGAATTCAAAACATTCACTTTGTCATTTAAAAAGGGGTTAAACCAAAACATACAATGTTCGTTATTAAAAATGATTAACACAAAAACATGCTTACACAACCATAACAAGTTTCCTGACTTGTCTATGTTGATTGGACGATAAATTTTTACACAATCGCCCAAGTGCACAAATAATTTACTCAATTATTTGTTATGTTTATGTGTTGGTTGAAAACCCCACATGGGTCTTGGGATGATATTCACACATCTCCCTTATGATTAGTTATAGGCGTTATTTATTTGACGTTTATACAATATATGATGCACTTTGGATGTTGAGGATGGTTTTAATAATATTTATCAGTAGTATAGTATTCATGCGGTGTGTGAAAATCCATATAATTGAATTATATGGTAATTGTTTGGGTCTCATCCCAATCTTAAATTAAAAGAATATTTTAATATAATATTCAGTTAAAGAAATCAAATAATGGCTTTAATGTTTTGAATTCAAAAGATTTTATTTGTTAAAAGGTTACAATAAAAAAAAGGTTGAGTTAAAATACGAAACGGTCCATGACACGAGGTTAAGCCCAACTTATGAGATAAGTCTGCCCGGAACCAACCGGCATATCCAGCATCCATAAGTCGCAGGCTTAATGTGAGAGGTCTGGCCCAGTATAAAATATAACTGAATAAGAAAATGAATTGGGCTATTTAATCTGTATTATATAACAACGCCATTTTAACCCGAATGGGTTATCGATCGATTTAATTCACTTTAAATGAATATAAGAAGTGATTTTCAAAATAGACTATTTTGAGAATGTTAATATTTTAATATGAAAGAAAATAAAATATTTAATTTAGACTTTAGATTGAAATGAAGTTAAAATCATTTTAAACGGCTTTATAACTATTTTATAAAGTGTGTTAAATGGAAATCGACAATATAATATATATAATTAATTAATGGCCTGAACAGAACGCGCCGCGCAGCGACCGTTCGCGAATTTCGACCATTAACTTTAAGTTGACGTGACGGGAGATCCGACCGTCGGATTCACCTAAAACCGGAACCGTTGGGTTCGTATCGAAAAGATCTTTTCAATGAATATAAGAGTTTTAAGATCTAATGGTTGGATTTGGAATTATGTCCAAATCAAATTTAGAAAAGGTCTCTATGGATGCAGTTTGGTGGCCGTTATTGGAAACCGACTGTACGAGCGATAATAAAATTATTAAAAATATGGGAATATTATGTAAAATCATAATAAATGATTTAAAAGGAATTTATATGAGAATTTCCAATAGTGAAGAGAAAAAAATATATCTTATCGATATGAACTAGTTATTAACTAGAATAAATCTTATAATTAAGATTTAATAAAGTTTTCCAATAAATTAATATTTACTTGGAATTAAATAGAATAAATTGGATTTTTGGGTTGTCGTGAATGGTGTCTTAAATAACACTGTTCTTAACCCCAGTTAAGATAAGAATAAATCTTTTAATTAAGATTTTTAGAGTTTCAATTATATTTGATAATTGGAATAAAATGAAATGTGAATTGGATTTATCGTGAACAGTGTTTTAAACGACACTTGTTCTTTAAACCAATTTGCAGTAAAATATAATTAGGGATTTATAAATCTTTTATTAAGATTTAAAATGGAATATTTTCCAAGAGTAAAGTTTTCCAATTTAATATATTAAATTGGGATTGAATGGAATTTGATTTAATAATATTCGAGATGAGCTTCTGTAAAAAAGGCCGTTAATATATATGGAATTTAAAAGGCTTTGCCGTTATTCCATTTATATTAATAGTCCGATACAGAAATTTATATCGATTATACATTGGTCTGATTTCTATGGAAATTCCATATTTAATGGAAGATGAATTTGATTTTATCGTGAACAATGTTTTAAATGACATTATTTCTTTAACTCAAATAAGGATAAGATTAATTTCTTAAAATTAAATAATCATTAAATAATGATTTTGATATTTAAACCCAAATTGGAGTTTTTAATAAATCTTTTAAAAGAAAGATTTAAGGGCAAATTTGAAGAATTTATCTTTGATAGAATATTCTGAATTGGAATGAGGCGTTGATATGCTTTTAACAGCACTTGATTTTTAATTATAAAAATACGCAAGTTATTCGGAAAGACCGGGTTTAACCCATTCCGAATAATTACTACGACAATGAAGAGTCGAAGATGAAGACGGTACAAGACCGACGATCTTCATGTCGAATGGATGAGTTACCATTGACGCCCATGATTGGAGTAGCTACCTTGAAGGGGCTACAATGGTGGTTGACCGGACGTACGTGTTGATTGTCCGGACTCCGGTTTCGTTCAGACCCAGAACGGACTTGTAAATGGATGCGTGTCTGACATTGAATTGTCAATGTGGCACGCCAAGATGCAAATGATCAAGGCTTTTGTTGAAAAGCAGGCCTTGTGGTTGATGATCAAAGCATAGCCTATTTAGGCATAGCTTTGTGTATAACTTTACTTCGCGAGCCTCACACCCCGGTATGAGTCTAAAATGGGAGAAGGGAATGCAGGGAGTGCACACGTTATCTTTCTAGCTAGAGTGATGCCGGTGCTTAAACTGGCTGGCATTTACTTACGTGGATATTGGATTATGAGGTACCTCGTGTTTTTATAGGCCGTTAGTGGTCATATTATAGGTCCAAAAGGACCGGGAAACGTGTGTTCAGGCATAACTAATCCACGACCCTTCGGAGTGGACCGACCCTGCAGCTATCCAAGGGTTGCCCATAGGTGTGATCCTGGGGCATTTGCTAGAGTGTCTCGAATCGGTAAGGAGCTCCTCCCTAGCCTTGACTCATGATGGAAACCAAATTTCCAATACGACCCATGCGGTTTTCATTGTAGAACTAGTATGGCGACATGATATATGGTACCCATGCCGTCTATGATTGATATTTATGATTGAAATGTTTTATTTAAACATATACACACTAATATTAAACCCGTTCTATCGTATTAAGCATCTTTTGACCATTATAAGGTAAAACCCTATCCTCCGGTTTGCGTTGCATTGTTTGATGGGACTTGTGTCTTATAATGGTTTCATTTTTATAAAAAGCATTGCGTTGTTTAATGATTTACTTTATTTTATGCACTGGCAATCCAATGGAGTAAACTCGTTCTGCGTTAGCGGCGTGGTCCTGTGATTAGCCTTATTATTAGATTAGTTAAGTTAAGATTTCTCATACCAGTCCCATGACTGACCTGTAGTTTGTTTCACTTACAAACTCGGGTGCTCATATTTTTCCGCACGGGCAGTCGAATAGCTTGTTTGCAGATATCTATTCTTTTAGCAGGATCCTAGATCGAAGCTTAAAGCTGTGTCCAGAGCATTTATAGTCTTCCGCTGAGCATTGTATTTATTCATTGTAATTTAACTTCCGTTGTATTATTCCTTTATTTGATGTACTCTGATATTCTGTACTCTGATGACGTAACATTATTGTAATGTAATAAAAGTCTATTGTTATCTGTTCTAATGTATTGTATTCACAAAGTTAACGTATGCGAGTTTTGAACGGTCTTGGTCGGTTTTGCGATCGATTAGGTCCGAGCAAAATCCATGTCGTTACAGTTGGTATCAGAGCTCTGGTTAGCTCAAATCTTTGAGGTACAACTCGTTAGAACTGAACAAAAGACTCATCGGAGATTGGATTAGTAATATCTAATAAGAATACTCATTAGAGATATGATCAGTAGTATCCTAGAATGAGAAGACTCGTTAGAGATGGGATTAGTAGTATCCTAGAATGAGTCCGAAGAGTGTTATTTTTTAAAATTTATAACAAATTTAGTTTTGAAAATTTATCTTAAAATACGTATTTGAGATATTACTATATTTTAATTTGGACAATCGAGTATATAGAGATTTTAATATACGTCTGATCCACGTGTATACGAAGTCTCAAATATATTAGATAAAAATAGAGTCACACTCTAATAGCCCGGGGATAATTCTGGTGATGCGACCGCATCATCATTATTTATGTTCGAGTTTCGAAAGTGGGATATCTATATATTTCCATTGACTGGTATAAGAACCAAAACTTAGTTAGAACACATTGCTGTGATTTGCACTAAAAATATGATTTTTGACTATATATAAAAGTTATATATATTTGAAAGGTTAATTACCTAATTGATTGCTGGTTGTGATGTTTGATTATTGGATTAACTAATAAAATTATTGAAACCAATAAATAAAATTTTTAATTAAGTTAGTTAATTAGACAACTTTTAGCTACATTCCTTTTCGAGGACGAAAATATTATTAAGTGGGGGCGATTGTAACAACCCGGAATTTTGGGGCCAATTTAAAATTTTTATTTTAGAAATTTTAATGGAAATTGAATATTTGAAATAATTTATTTTAAATAATAATGACTAAAAATTTATTTTAAAACGAATAAATTTAATTTAATTATAAAAGGAGTTTGAAATGGCGCGGTAGTTCGAAAATTCGATTCCAAACTTTAACTGGATGTACAGGATTCAAAATAAGTCGAATTTCAGTAAATCCATTATTTAAATCTGTTTAATCATAACTTTCTAACGAATCTAAGAAACTGAAATTTCACTTTAAAAATAGAAAGTTATGTCTAGTTTAAAATTTACAAAAGTCGCTATAGAATTTATATATATTTAAATATAATATATTGGCCTTAAAAATAACCATTTTGCAAACAACCTCGGTTTTCGACGGAACCACTTTTTTCAGAACCGGAAGGTCGAATTATTGCTAAGTTTAATTTTCTAGAATTTTCCGAATTAATATGTGAGCGTGGCGGAAGAAAATGTGTTTTGTCAGTTTCGGTCAAATTTAATCGACTTGAAAATGACCATTTTTCAAATGGTCTCAGAATTCGACGAAATTAGTCTTGTTAGAACCGTATCGTCAAAACAAAGCTAAATATTTTTTTTTGTAGTTTTTAGAGGTCGTATGTGGCCCCGGTAATTTAAAATGTACGTTTAAATTTAAATATATTGTTTATATTTTAATTTAGAGAAAAACATATCATAACAGCCGAATTGGGTTACGAAACATATTCCATTGTGTCCGGGACGGGGGTTATTAGCTAGGGGCGACACTCGTTGGGTCTCGTTTGGAGTTCGTATGGTTAAACAGGTAATTTTGGATTTTAAATAGAATTAATTAATTAAATTAAATACACCATATACTATATAAATACCGTATACATACGAAACCCTATTCCTAGATGTACAACCGCCGCCATCATCCTTCATCTATGGTTGAAATTGATCCATTCTTCTCCTCCAAATCTCTCTTCCACCATTAACTTTCAGACCCTCCTACTTTACAACTTTTTGTAGTCCTTTGGACCCCCTTTCCATCCATACCAGCCATGACTCGAACCGCCACCTATACACCGAGAACCGCACCCTCGAAGTGGACCCGCGCCGAGCTCCGCCCTGCCCACGATCCGCCACTGCAGTGGAGCGCACCCCCGGCGATCCGCGCGCGCCTCAGCCCCCTACGACGTGGACAAACCCAATGGACCCCACTCTTCATGGATTGGAAGCAATCGTGAAACCTAGTTTTGAAAATTCTGAAAACTAACGGCCCTTATCTGTATAAGGTAGAAGATGGAGTACATTATTTAATTAATTCATTTTAATTTATTAACAATGTAAATCAATCCATATCTTGGTCATACGATTTCAGAATCGAGAAATTTCAATTGCGTTGGAATCATGAAATCCAGATCTACGCCATGAAGCTGACTAGAGCTGAAACCGAGCACTTTGGAAATTCAGCCAAATCCGAACACGAACGATTTCTGAAAACAAATCAATGTGAGATTTCTTTGTTTTAAAAATAATTAAAATTTAATTATCTTTCATTGTTTCAGTTCCATATATGTATGTTAATTAAATTCAATTCTGTGATGTATGGGACTGTATTTGTTGTTTGTTGATGATAATGGTTGTTGTGGTTTGTGTTAATTAACATCAAACTTAGATTTATTTCATGTATTGAAATGTGGAACTGTAACCTTATGTTGATGCCAAAACACTAGCTGTCATCACATGTAGTTGATATTGACTTGACATTGAAAATAAATTGTCCATTTATTTGTATCCCCTTATGCAAATATACCAATTGAAAATAAGTTGTTCATTTATTTGTATTCTTTTAGGCAAATATATCCATTGAAATTAAATTGTTCTTTTAATTGCATCCTCTAGTGCAAATTTACCTAGAATTATAATGATGTTCTTTTATTTGCATTCCTCATTGCAAATAAAAATATAATTAAAAAGTGATTCTTTTATTTTCATTCCGTGTTACAAATAAAACTAGAAATAAAACTAAAAATCATATTTTTGCTTGCATTTTAGACATAAACATTAGTATAAAGATTTCATTTTTATTTGCATGCTTAGATGCAAATAAATAACTTAGAAAAAGATTTTATTTTAATTTGCATGTTTAGATGCAAATAAATAATATAAAAAGGAATTTACAATTTTCAATGTAAAGAAAGAATCAAAAGGATAAGGTTTTAAATATACTTTTATCAATATTATATTTGTTAATAAGAGGGACATTTTTGTTTAAAAATGTTAAATATGATAAAAGATCATTTTTGTTTAAAATGTTAAATATGATAAAAGAGACATTTTTGTTTACGTAAAAAGGATTAGAAAAAAATATCATTATTTTGTTTACAATAAAATAATTAGACAAATTTACCATTTTTGCAAATTAAAAAGAATGGTAATGAAATATACATTTTTATCAAATGTAAAAGGATAAGAAAGATATACATTTTTATCAAATGTAAAAGAATGATAAAATTTTGCATTTTTGGCCAAAGGTAAAAGAATGACAAAATTATTCATTTTTGTCAAATGTAAAGAATGAAATAAAAACATTCTTTTTATCATTTAAAAAGAGTGAAGTAAAAATACTCATTTTGTTTACATTGAAATGAATTAGACAAAACTGGCATTTTGTTTACATTGAAATAAATTAGATTTAAACATAATTTTTGTTAGAAATGGAATTTACATTTTATGTAAAGGATGACATTAGAAATATAATTTACATTTTATGTAAAGAATGTACATAAGAGTTTAAATCTCATTTTAGTGAAAAATGTACATTAGAATTAAATTAACATTTTTGTTTACGTTATAAAGAATTAAACAAAAATTAACATTTTTGTTTACATTATAAAGATTAGACAAAATTAACTTTTTTTTTATGGAATTTGAAATGGCATCAAAAATAGTCATTTTTGTTATAATAAGAATGACACTTAAAATATATTTTTATATGTTAAGAAGAATGAATTTGAAATGTATATCTTTGTACATTAAGAAGAATGAATTAGAAAATGCACACAAAAAGATTTATCTTTTATTTGTCATTAGAGCATGTACACAAATAAATGCCATTCATTTATTTGTCATTAAAAACATAACATAGTGTCTACAAATAAATATTCATTTATTTGTTATAAATATATATATAGAAATGTTTACAAATTAAAAACATTACTTTTTGTCACTTTATTAGAGTGAATTCAAAACATTCACTTTGTCATTTAAAAAGGGGTTAAACCAAAACATACAATGTTCGTTATTAAAAATGATTAACACAAAAACATGCTTACACAGCCATAACAAGTTTCCTGACTTGTCTATGTTGATTGGACGATAGATTTTTACACAATCGCCCAAGTGCACAAATAATTTACTCAATTATTTGTTATGGTTATGTGTTGGTTGAAAACCCCACACGGGTCTTGGGATGATATTCACACATCTCCCTTATGATTGGTTATAAGCGTTATTTATTTGACGCTTATACAATATATGATGCACTTTGGATGTTGTGGATGGTTTTAATAATATTTATCAGTAGTATAGTATTCATGCAGTGTGTGAAAATCCATATAATTGAATTATATGGTAATTGTTTGGGTCTCATCCCAATCTTAAATTAAAAGAATATTTTAATATAATATTCAGTTAAAGAAATCAAATAATGGCTTTAATGTTTTGAATTCAAAAGATTTTATTTGTTAAAAGGTTACAATAAAAAAAAAGGTTGAGTTAAAATACGAAACGGTCCATGACACGAGGTTAAGCCCAACTTATGGGATAAGTCTGCCCGGAACCAACCGGCATATCCAGCATCCATAAGTCGCAGGCTTAATGTGAGAGGTCTGGCCCAGTATAAAATATAACTGAATAAGAAAATGAATTGGGCTATTTAATCTGTTTTATATAACAACGCCATTTTAACCTGAACGGGTTATCGATCGATTTAATTCACTTTAAATGAATATAAGAAGTGATTTTCAAAATAGACTATTTTGAGAATGTTAATATTTTAATATGAAAGAAAATAAAATATTCAATTTAGACTTTAAATTGAAATGAAGTTAAAATCGTTTTAAACGACTTTATAACTATTTTATAAAGTGTGTTAAATGAAAATCGACAATATAATATATATATATATAATTAATGGCCTGAATAGAACGCGCCGCACAACGACCGTTCGCGAATTTCGACCATTAACTTTAAGTTGACGTGACGGGAGATCCGACCGTCGGATTCTCCTATAACCGGAACCGTTGGGTTCGTATCGAAAAGAGCTTTTTAATGAATATAAGAGTTTTAAGATCTAACGGTTGGATTTGGAATTATGTCCAAATCAAATTTAGAAAAGGTCTTTATGGATGCAGTTTGGTGGCCGTTATTGGAAACCGACTGTACGAGCGATAATGAAATTATTAAAAATATGGGAATATTATGTAAAATCATAATAAATGATTTAAAAGGAATTTAGATGAGAATTTCCAATAGTGAAGAGATAAAAATATATTTTATCGATATGAACTAGTTATTAACTAGAATAAATCTTTTCATTAAGATTTAATAAAGTTTTCCAATAAATTAATATTTACTTGGAATTAAATAGAATAAATTGGATTTTTGGGTTGTCGTGAATGGTGTCTTAAATAACACTGTTCTTAACCCCAGTTAAGATAAGAATAAATCTTTTAATTAAGATTTTTAGAGTTTCAATTATATTTGATAATTGGAATAAAATGAAATGTGAATTGGATTTATCGTGAACAGTGTTTTAAACGACACTTGTTCTTTAAACCAATTTGCAGTAAAATATAATTTGGGATTTATAAATCTTTTATTAAGATTTAAAATGGAATATTTTCCAAGAGTAAAGTTGATCGGCGCTAGTCTATGAATTAGAAAAGCGCGACATTTGTAATAAATTCTGCAAGCATACAGGTGTGTAGCATACAGGTCGAACACAGGGAGGTTTAATTAAAAATTATTATTTATTTTTTTCTTGGGCGTGTTAGACGAACTTTGGAGGTTGATTTTGCAAAACAAAACAAAATTAAAACTGTAATTTGATTCAGCACAGATCTAACTGAACCGACGATCAAATCACAATTTCAATGGAAAGCAAATGAAACTATGAATTAGATTTGAATCTAATCAAACCCAATTTGACCTAAGAAAATAATAAAAAGCAGAAATTGAAATTGCAGAAATTGAAATAACAAACAAGAATTAAAATTAGGATTTCCGCTGAATCTAATCAGACGGTAAATCACTAATGCAAACAAGTGCAAAATACAAATAGTGTTCTACCGAATCTAATCGTGTAGACAACACTAGTTGCTAAGAAAACAAAAAAATGCAAAAAATAAAAGAGAAAGAAGAACTTTTATTAGAACAATGGAATAAGAGATGAGATATAGGATGGTGGCTACAATGCCATTACAAGGGTATATATAGGGTAGATAGCCAAACCCTAACCCTAACCCTAATGGTAAATGGGCCTGGTCATTACACCACTAATTTGTTTACAATGAGAAACATAAATGGGCCTTAGATAAATAAAGCAAATTTGGGCCTTTTCTCCTTTTCCTCTTGCTTCCTTGATATTTCTTCATTGATTTGTGATGTGCAAAGCCTTTTTCTCACTCCTTTTCTTGTCCAACAGCAACTAGATGTGATATCTTCATCTACAATTCTTCAAAATGCAAATACACAGCAAATTGAACTCTATTTCTCTACATTTCTGGTTGCATGCGGGCTGGGTTGGACTATCTGTAAAAATAACAAAACAATACCCAAGTAATATTTATTTATATACAAAAGATAAGATATAAGAGCATAAAATAAACACATTTCTATGTCAATCAAATACCCCCACACTTATCTTTTACTCGTCCTCGAGTAAAACAGGAAATTTAAAACTAACTAGATAGGTCACACTTTCGTAGGAAACACGATTGCATTGAGCGTATGCAACAAGCCGTTAAACCTCTAGGTGTCCCTAGTAGGACGAGTGGTGTCTCGTGAGGGTTTTCAGCGGATACTACCCACAAAATCCAAATGCAGTATGCTATGATTCTAATGAAACTACACGAATGCAATGGACATATGCAAATAAAAACGAAAAATGAAAACACGACTTGTTTCAGGAAAGTGGTACAACAAATTAAGTTAACAATTTCTAATCAGTTGATTTTATTTTAGATACCTCAACTTGTCACAAATTTTCAATATAAATCAAGTTTTCAAATGTTAAATTCCAGTTTGGCCAGTTGGTTCGGTCGATAACATAGTGCAGCCATGAAATAAATTCTTAGTTTGCTTGGCACAGTTTGCAAAGTGGTATTCTAATTTTCTCATGTATGGCTAGTCAAATCAATAAGGTCAAGAAGTGGTTGGGTATCATCGCTTATTCTTTGTTCTATAAAATTTTAAGATTTATGATTAAGTACATACACCTAAAAAGACCAAGATTTACCACCCATGCACTGCCTCGCGGACTAACGGAGAGTAGGTAAAGAGCTTGGCGGATTGTGCAGGCCGACTTTGACTTTGTCAACAACGTGTCGGTAATCCTTAGGTGTCCAATCCCATAAAATGAGACCAAGATATTCCAACGCTGACTTTATCAACAACGTGTCGGATAGAGCTTGGCGGGTTTGCACACCAACGCTCGATATACAAGCAATGTTGGATACCCTTGGAATACTATTATTATTATTATCGAAAATATAAGCACAGAAGAGAGTTACGCGAATTCAACTTAACACAACTTAGTTTTAAAGATTTGAAAAGCCAATATAAGTATTTTAAGTCCTCCACTTATTTAAACAAAGTCTACAATATAGAATAGATTTCATGGCCATCACCTAAGAATCTCCCTATGTACCGGTTACACTATTATCCCTCAAAATTAACTTTTCATTATATTTCTTATTCGATCTAAGTTGAGAGAAAAAAATACTATCAACTGGCTAAAAATTGTAAACTTATCTTGTTGTATCAATTGAAAATGAGTCGTATTTTTAATTTTTTTTTATGGTATGTTACTACGATATAAAATGTATGATGGTCCTACTTAAATGATGAAAATAAAAAGAAATAAAAACGAAGAAAAATGAAAATGGATAAAATGCAGACTCCCCCCCACACTTGATTGAGACAGTGTCCCAACTGTCTAAGGCAGAAAAACAAAAATAAAATGAAAAAATGAAAAATAAAAATAAAAGAAAAAGAACGTGTACCACCTGATTTCATGGTGGATGATCATGCAGATCGATAGAGTCGTCTTCGTCATATTGCTCGAATTCCAAAAATGGTTTCAGTCGTTGACCGTTTACTTTGAAGACTCTTCCATCCCTAGGATTTTCAATTTCAACCGCTCCATGAGGGTATACTGCTTTCACGACATAAGGTCCAGTCCATCGAGATCTAAGTTTTCCTGGAAACAAGTGAAGTCTAGAGTCGTATAAAAGAACTTTTTGACCTATGTTGAATTTCTTACGAAGTATGTTTTTGTCGTGTTGGGCTTTGGTTCTTTCTTTGTAGATTTTCGCATTTTCATACGCCTCATTTCTTAATTCCTCCAATTCAGAAATTTGTAACTTCCTATGTGAGCCGGCCTTTTCTAAGTCAAAGTTCAAAAATTTTATGGCCCAAAGAGCACGATGCTCTAATTCAAGAGGTAAGTGACAGGCCTTTCCAAAGACTAATCGATATGGTGACATCCCTAGATTGGTTTTATAAGCAGTGCGAAAAGCCCAAAGTGCATCAATCAGTTTTACGGACCAATCTTTTCTATTGGAATTCACGGTTTTCTCAAGAATTTGTTTGATTTGTCTATTGGAAACTTCTACTTGTCCACTAGTTTGTGGATGGTAAGGTGTTGACAGCTTGTGTGTGATTGAGTATTTCTTGAGCAAGGACTCAAAAGCACGATTACAGAAATGAGTGCCATTATCGCTAATGATAGCCCGAGGTGTACCAAAGCGTGAAAAGATGTTTTCTTTGAGGAATTTGACAACAACCTTGTTGTCGTTGGTTTTGGTCGGAATGGCTTCAACCCATTTTGAGACATAATCTACCGCAAGTAAGATGTAAAGATTCCCAAATGAATTAGGGAATGGTCCCATGAAATCGATGCCCCAAACATCGAATAACTCAATCACTAAAATGGGGTTGAGAGGCATCATGTTTCGCTTAGAGATTCGACCCGTTCTTTGACATCGCTCACATTTAGAGCAAAATTCGAAAGCGTCACGGAAGAGTGTGGGCCAATAAAAACCGCTTTGCAAAACTTTTGCAGCAGTTTTTCTTGCTCCAAAATGACCGCCACAAGCATGGTCATGTGAGAAAGAGAGAATACTTTGGTGTTCATGATCGGGCACACACCTTCGAATGATTTGGTCTGGACAGTATTTGAAAAGATATGGGTCGTCCCAATAGAAGTTTCGAACTTTTGAGAGAAATTTTTGTTTATCTTGTTTCGACCATTCAGCGGGTGTTTGATGTGTGACAAGATAATTCACAATGTCAGCGTACCAAGGGGTGTTAGAGATCGAAAGGAGTTTTTCATCAGGAAAGTAGTCATCGATTTGGGTGTCGTTATCATTTTCGTGCACAATTCGAGAGAGATGATCAGCTACGACATTTTCAGAACCCTTTTTATCTCGTATTTCTATATCGAATTCTTGAAGAAGAAGGATCCAACGAATCAAGCGGGCCTTGGCATCCTTTTTAGAAAGCAAATATCGTAGGGCAGCATGGTCAGTGTAAACTATGACTTTGGATCCTATGAGATATGGTTTGAATTTCTCAAGAGCGAAGACAACTGCCAAAAATTCCTTTTCAGTAGTTGAGTAATTCAATTGGGCCTCGTTTAAGGTTTTGCTAGCGTAGTAAATGACTCGAGGGAGTTTATCAATTCGCTGACCCAAGATGGCTCCAATTGCAAAGTCAGAAGCGTCGCACATAAGTTCAAAGGGTTGAGTCCAATCAGGAGGTTGAATGATAGGAGTTGTGGTCAAGAGTGATTTAAGAGTTTCAAAAGATGTTTGGCAATCAGTGGAAAATTCAAACTTTACGTCTTTGGCAAGTAAATTCGAGAGAGGTTTTGAAATTTTCGAGAAATCCTTAATGAATCTTCTATAGAATCCTGCATGGCCAAGAAATGAACGAACATCTTTGACAGACTTGGGAGGAGGTAAATTAGCAATCAAATCGATTTTTGATTTATCGACTTCTAGGCCATCTTTGGAGACGACACGACCTAGAACTATCCCCCTTTTTACCATAAAGTGGCATTTCTCCCAATTAAGCACGAGTGATTTCTCCTTACAACGCTTAAGGACGAGTTCTAGATGAGTGAGACATTGGGAAAAAGATGATCCATATATTGAAAAATCGTCCATGAATATTTCCAAGAATTCTTCCACCATATCAGAGAAAATACTCATCATACACCTTTGGAAAGTCGCGGGGGCATTACAAAGACCGAAAGGCATGCGACGATAAGCAAAGGTTCCAAAGGGACAAGTAAAGGTGGTCTTATGTTGGTCCTCTAGAGCAACAGGGATTTGGTTATAGCCAGAGTATCCATCGAGAAAACAGTAGTACTCATGTCCCGCTAAGCGTTCGAGCATTTGGTCAATAAAAGGCAAGGGAAAATGGTCTTTTCGTGTGGCTGAGTTAAGCTTTCGATAGTCGATGCACACACGCCATTTGGTTTTGATTTTTGTTGGGACGAGTTCATTACTGTCGTTTTTGATCACTGTGACTCCCGACTTCTTTGGTACAACTTGTACCGGACTCACCCAAGTACTGTCAGAGATGGGATAGATGATGTTATTGTCTAGACATTTGATTATCTCCTCCTTGACCACTTCTCTCATGTTTGGGTTTAATCGCCTTTGGGCCTCACGGGTGGGTTTAGCCTCATCAACTAAATGTATGCGATGTTCCACAATTGATGGGCTAATTCCTTTTATATCGCTGATTTCCCACCCCAAGGCGTCTTTATTTTCCCGCAAGGTATCCAAAAGTTTTTCTTCTTGGTCCTCGGTAAGATCAGAGGCCAAGATTACGGGGAAAGTTTCTTAGGAGTCTAGGTAGGCATACTTAAGGTCTGGTGGCAAGGGTTTGAGGTCTAACTTAGGAAGTTCTTGTGTATTAACATTGGTCAACATTCCCTGGTTAGATTCAGGTGACGAAGTGTCGGAGTCAAGAATTTTGTTTAGTTCAGAAATGTATTCGAGTTCGTCGAAATCGGGGTCGAAATGGTCAAGACACATTTTCAAGGCTTCAGAAGTGTCACTTGAGGTTTCATCAACTGTTGTTTGAATCATGTCAATTTCATTGATCTCAAAATCCCTAGGTTGTTTGTTGAGATTAAAGATGTTTAGCTCGATGTTTAGGTGCCCGAAGGAAAGTCGAAGTTGACCATTCCTACAATTAATGACAGCATTAGAGGTTGCTAAGAAAGGGCGTCCTAAGATCAATGGTATTTGAACATTGGGATTTGAGACAGGCTCTGTTTCTAGAACTATAAAATCGACAGGGAAGTAAAACTGTTCGATTTGTATCAAGACGTCCTCGATAATTCCCAATGGCTTTTTGATAGATCGATCGGCTAGTTAGAGTGTGATGTTTGTTGGTTTAATCTCCCCTAGTCCAAGTTGACGATAGACAGTATAAGGGAGAAGGTTGACACTGGCACCAAGGTCGAGTAGGGCACGAGAGATGTGAGTGTTTCCTATTTTACAATCAATCGTAGGGCAGCCAGGGTCTTTATATTTGACTGGGGCAAGATTCGAAAGAACAGAGCTTGTATTCGCAGTTAGAAAGGCGGTTTTTGGGACATTGGTCGCACGTTTTTGTGTGCACAATTTCTTAAGACATTTGGCATATTGAGGGATTTGTTCAATGGTGTCTAAAAGAGGAATGTTCACACGGATTTGTTTGAAAATTTCCAAGATTTTATCGAAATTTGCAGCTTTCTTCTTATTATTGAGTCTATGAGGAAAAGGAGCTACTGGTTTTTCGATTCTGGGATGAGTTTCATCATTCGAAGAAGAAGGTGGTAGGGGTGTAGAAGATGAAATGTTGGGATTGCCAACATTAATTTTCGAAGGTGAGTCGGGTTTGCCGACGCTGGGAGAAGAACTGTTGGGATTGCCAACATTTAAGGGAACTTGAGGTTTAGAAGAATTGGCATTCGAAGCCAATGGGTGATCATCAAGATTAGGGATTGGGGTCGAGTTAGGAGGTTCGTCAGGGTCGTCCACGTTATTATCAATCCTCTTTCCAGATCGAAGGGTTGTAATAGCATTGACTGGATTATGGTTTTCGTCCTCACACGAATTTACAGTACGAGAGTTATATTTTGGATTCACCTCAGGTTGACTAGGCAACTTTCCTTTCTCGTTATTTTTCGCTAGTTCCTTTATCATATTCATCATTTGTTCCATTTGTTTTTCTAAACGCACAATGTCTGGTGACGGTTGAGAAGATTGAGATGATTGGTTTGATGATTGAAAATTGGGGTGCCTATAAGGTTGTTTGGATTGAGGTGTAGCTTGAGAGGTTTGAGAATTGGGGGGTGGACCTTGGTAATTCGGATTGGGAATAAAGGGTTGCATGTGAGATGGGTTAGCCGAATTATTAGGGTTCGACCAGGAAAAATTTGGGTGGTTCCTCCACCCAGGGTTGTACGTGGATGAGTAAGGATTATTTTGAGCTATGGCATTGGCTTGGTCTTGAGAGTAATAGTGGGGTAACCCTTCTCCGGTTTGAGGAGTTTGATTTTCTAAGGGAATTTAACTTGGGTCCACAACATGCACTCCTCTAGTAGAAGTACGACTGGGAACTCGAATCGATTCCCACTGCATGTCCTTTTCAGAATAATCTTCTAAAAACCGCCAAGCTTCATCGGCTGTTTTGGACATAAAGTCTCCTCCACACATTGATTCTAGCTGAGTTCTAGTCTGATAGTTTAGCCCTTCATATGCAATTTGACATAAGTGATCTTTTAGAATTCCATGATGAGGGCAACTATATAATAGCTGGTTGAATCTCTCAAAGTATTTTGAAAAAGTTTCCCCCTCATTTTGACAAAATTGATTTATCTCAGTTCGAATTTTTAGAGTTTTATGGAAAGGGAAAAACTTTTTCAAGAATGCAGTGACAAATTCATCCCAACTTCTTATGGAATGTCGTGAAGAGAATTTAGCCATCTTTTAGCGCTTTCAAGTAGTGCAAATGGAATTAGCCTTAGCTTGATCGATTCGTTAGATAATTGTTGCATTTTTGTTGTGGACGCATACAATTCAAATTCACTTAGAAATTCATAAGCATTTTCAGACCCAGTAAATTTTGGTACCCCTTGGATAAAAGAATGTTTTAGCTCAAAGTTGTTTCCTTCAGCTGGTGGGAACACAATGACAGATGGTTGAACGGTCCTAGTAGGATAACATCGATCACGAAGAGACAAGGGTCTATCCATTTGAATATTGAGGTTTTGAAAATTTTGATTTATTTGGTTTTGATCCCCAAAGTTTGGAAAGTTTTGATTCACTCGATTTTGATCCAATTCGGGTGGAAAATTTTGGTTGATTCGAGAACCCCTAGGAGAATTTTGTTGGCTAACACTTTTTTCACTCATTGTTGTTAAATGCAAGCACAGAAATTAGCTACAATGAAGTTTTCTGTCCTTCTTGGCTCTTAACCCAAAATTATAAAGTGATGCGTTTGATTACTTAGATCAAAAGATTTCTTAGCCAGTTAACGGACAGGAGTTATCGGTGCACCAGGAATCACCCTAGCAATGCAGCCGAAGGTTTAAGTACCTTCAGAGTAACAACCGATATAATATTTACGAATCACCGTAATATTTATAAACGGTTATTTCTCTGCCGTAGTCTAGACACCAAGAAATAATTCGTTCCAAATGAATCAATTATCACAATATAATTAAGCCCTATATGAGCCCATGACTCCCTTAAGTCCAATGTCTAACCGTTATTATTAGTCAGATTCTACGATGAAATGCAATTTGTGGGCTAAGGAAAGGGTGATGAAATCCCTCACCTTATGTGAATTGGGGTATTGCCCTTAACAGAATGAATAAAAGATGCAGAAACAACAACAATCACACAAAACAATTGCAGAAATTAAAAATTGTACATTCAAAGCCGCTGCCCCTGCAGATTTTTTTTTACAACAATTGTCTATATATTCAAAGCAGCAGAGCACCTGTAGAGTTTAGAAAAATATTACAGAGGGGTATGGCGATCCGTCCAGAGATTTTTAGTAGTGTTCACGCTTCAAACTCCACTGTCTGCAAGTCACTTGACCGCTGAATCCTTGTTTTGCTTTAATTTTGTTCGCTTGGTTGTTGAATTTCCCTGTTCGTTGTTGAATACTTTGTACGCTTTGGTCTTTGGTTCGAATGATAGAAATTCTTTCTTTTTTTTTTTAAGATAGAGAAAAGAAGACAGAAGAAGAATAAATCAAAACAAGAACAAAGGCTAAATAGAAAAAAAAAACAACTAAGCAAAAAACAAAATCGAAACAAGACAAGAAGAAATTAAAAAAAAGGGACAAAGACTAGGCTTACTGAAGAAAAAGAAAAAAAAACAAAGATTAGCTTGACACCCGATTATAACTATCCAGGGCCGCACTCAAATACCAGCCATGTGTGCACCAAATTCCGAGGCCAACCCCTTTTAATCAAGGCACATGAGGAAACGTTTCCTTGCAAATCAAATTTCCCAAATAAAATCCCTAGTTTCAGGAAAGAATCTCGAGCACCCCCTTTTTTCGGTTTTCGAAGGACACAAAAAAAAAAAAATCAAGCACGGTTGAGAATTTCAGTCTTGGGTTTGATGTGGATTAGCTGCTGCGTTTTGCGTTTGAAGTGATTTTTTTTTTTTTTTTTTTTTGGGTTTCGATTCAAATCGGCGAAGGGGTGTTCGGGTTTTTGCTTGTATTCGATTTTCTTAAAACAGGTTTAGGATTTGTTTTCTGGTCTTTTTGGTCTTTGTGGGTATTATGTTGATGAGGATTGTTGGTATTGTTGAAGGCGGTGAACAAGGAAGTTTTGGGTTCGGTTGAATTGGAAGTGGCGAAGGGTATGGATTTGGGTTCGAATGGTGGATCTCTGCGGATTTGTGTGGCGTTGGTTATGGAGTTTTGTTTGCAAGAGGGCAGAGGAGGGTTGAGCAGTTCAGTAGGGGTGACGATTGTTGTTGGTTCGATATGGGTCTGGTTTGCAAAAGATGTGTACTCGGTGGACTGCGATGATGAGCAAGGGCCGATGAGAGCGGTGAAACAGTGGATGGTGACTGCGTGATTTTGACGTTGGCAACGCGGCACTTGGTGGTTGGCTGTAAAGGCATTTGCAATTCGGATTGCAATGGTGATGGTTTGTGCGTGCAAAGGGGTACCTGTGTATGAGATGGGTTTTGTGGTTAGGGGTGATTTTGGCAGGGAGTTTGGATGCGAATTGATTCAGGATTGGGAGTGTTGTGGTTCTTTCTGGAGTTATGGAGTATTGACGTGGGTATGATGTTGGTGAGGGGGGTCAACGGTGATGTTGGGAGTTGTGATGACAAGGTTCAGCAGTGAGTGATCCAAGGTTGTGGAGATGGAAGATGAGTTCTGTGTTGCGGACGGTGTTTGAGGAGCGGTTATGGGTATAGTGAATGGTCACTGTGAATGTTGTGTGATTGGGTATTGAGAGGGGGATGGTGAGGTTGCAACGAGGTGCGGAAGTGTTAGAGAAGAAATCACAGCAGAGAAAGGAAATTTTTTGTAGAAGGTTTTTTTATTGTTTTCTTTTTTTTTTTAAGAAAAAGAAGAAAACTTGTAAAGAAAGAAGGGAAAGATGTACGGAAACGGGAAAGAAAAATGGATGGAAAGAAATCAGAAGACTGGCAACTTATTATATTTTTTTTTCTTCTCTTGTATAGAAGATTATGGTATCATCAATTAATACCAAATCAACTAATTGAGAATTTTTATTCTATATACAAAACAAAATAAAAGTAAAAAAAATAAAAATTAACACGAATCAGAAATTAAATAAATAATAAAATTTAATCGTTACCTCCCCGGCAACGGCGCCAAAAACTTGATCGGCGCTAGTCTATGAATTAGAAAAGCGCGACATTTGTAATAAATTCTGCAAGCATACAGGTGTGTAGCATACAGGTCGAACACAGGGAGGTTTAATTAAAAATTATTATTTATTTTTTTCTTGGGCGTGTTAGACGAACTTTTTGAGGTTGATTTTGCAAAACAAAACAAAATTAAAACTGTAATTTGATTCAGAACAGATCTAACTGAACCGACGATCAAATCACAATTTCAATGGAAAGCAAATGAAACTATGAATTAGATTTGAATCTAATCAAACCCAATTTGACCTAAGAAAATAATAAAAAGCAGAAATTGAAATTGCAGAAATTGAAATAACAAACAAGAATTAAAATTAGGATTTCCGCTGAATCTAATCAAACGGTAAATTACTAATGCAAACAAGTGCGAAATACAAATAGTGTTCTACCGAATCTAATCGTGTAGACAACACTAGTTGCTAAGAAAACAAAAAAATGCAAAAAATAAAAGAGAAAGAAGAACTTTTATTAGAACAATGGAATAAGAGATGAGATATAGGATGGTGGCTACAATGCCATTACAAGGGTATATATAGGGTAGATAGCCAAACCCTAACCCTAACCCTAATGGTAAATGGGCCTGGTCATTACACCACTAATTTGTTTACAATGAGAAACATAAATGGGCCTTAGATAAATAAAGCAAATTTGGGCCTTTTCTCTTTTTCCTCTTGCTTCCTTGATATTTCTTCATTGATTTGTGATGTGCAAAGCCTTTTTCTCACTCCTTTTCTTGTCCAACAGCAACTAGATGTGATATCTTCATCTACAATTCTTCAAAATGCAAATACACAGCAAATTGAACTCTATTTCTCTACATTTCTGGTTGCATGCGGGCTGGGTTGGACTATCTGTAAAAATAACAAAACAATACCCAAGTAATATTTATTTATATACAAAAGATAAGATATAAGAGCATAAAATAAACACATTTCTATGTCAATCAAAAGTTTTCCAATTTAATATATTAAATTGGGATTGAATGGAATTTGATTTAATAATATTCGAGATGAGCTTCTGTAAAAGAAGGCCGTTAATATATATGGAATTTTAAAGGCTTTGCCGTTATTCCATTTATATTAATAGTCCGATACAGAAATTTATATCAATTATACATTGGTCCGATTTCTATGAAAATTCCACATTTAATGGAAGATGAATTTGATTTTATCGTGAACAATGTTTTAAATGACATTAGTTCTTTAACTCAAATAAGGATAAGATTAATTTCTTAAAATTAAATAATCATTAAATAATGATTTTGATATTTAAACCCAAATTGGAGTTTTTAATAAATCTTTTAAAAGAAAGATTTAAGGGAAAATTTGAAGAATTTATCTTTGATAAAATATTCTGAATTGGAATGAGGCGTTGATATGCTTTTAACAGCACTTGATTTTTAGTTATAAAAATACGCAAGTTATTCGGAAAGACCGGGTTTAACCCATTCCGAATAATTACTACGACAATGAAGAGTCGAAGATGAAGACGGTACAAGACCGACGATCTTCATGTTGAATGGATGAGTTACCATTGACGCCCATGATTGGAGTAGCTACCTTGAAGGGTCTACAATGGTGGTCGACCGGACGTACGTGTTGATTGTTCGGACTCCGGTTTCGTTCAGACCTAGAACGGACTTGTAAATGGATGCGTGTCTGACGTTGAATTGTCAATGTGGCACGCCAAGATGCAAATGATCCAGGCTTTTGTTTAAAAGAAGGCCTTGTGGTTGATGATCAAAGCATAGCCTGTTTAGGCGTAGCTTTGTGTATAACTTTATTTCGCGAGCCTCACACCCCGGTATGAGTCTAAAATTGGACAAGGGAACGCAGGGAATGCACACGTTATCTTTCTAGCTAGAGTGATGCCGGTGCTTAAACTGGCTGGCATTTACTTATGTGGATGTTGGATTATGAGGTACCTCATGTTTTTATAGGCCGTTTGTGGTCATATTATAGGTCCAAAAGGACCGGGAAACGTGTGTTTAGGCATAACTAATCCACGACCCTTCGGAGTGGACCGACCCTGCAGCTATCCAAGGGTTGCCCATAGGTGTGATCCTGGGGCATTTGCTAGAGTGTCTCGAATCGTTAAGGAGCTCCTCCCTAGCCTTGACTCATGATGGAAACCAAATTTCCAATACGACCCATGCAGTTTTCATTGTAGAACTAGTATGACGACATGATATATGGTACCCATGCCGTCTATGATTGATATTTATGATTGAAATGTTTTATTTAAACATATACACACTAATATTAAACCCGTTCTATCGTATTAAGCATCTTTTGACCATTATAAGGTAAAACCCTATCCTCCGGTTTGCGTTGCATTGTGTGATGGGACTTGGGTCTTATAATGGTTTCATTTTTCTAAAAAGCATTGCGTTGTTTAACGATTTACTTTATTTTATGCACTGGCAATCCAATGGAGTAAGCCCGTTCCACGTTAGCGGCGTGGTCCTGTGATTAGCCTTATTATTAGATTAGTTAAGTTAAGATTTCTCATAGCAGTCCCATGACTGACCTGTAGTTTGTTTCACTTGCAAACTCGGGTGCCCATATTTTTCCGCACGGGCAGTCGAGTAGCTTGTTTGCAGATATCTATTCTTGTAGCAGGATCCTGGATCGAAGCTCAAAGCTATGTCCAGAGCATTTATAGTCTTCCGCTGAGCATTATATTTATTCATTGTAATTTAACTTCCGTTGTATTATTCCTTTATTTGATGTACTCTGATATTCTGTACTCTGATGATGTAACATTATTGTAATGTAATAAAAGTCTATTGTTATCTGTTCTGATGTATTGTATTCACAAAGTTAACGTATGCGAGTTTTGAACGGTCTTGGTCGGTTTTGCGATCGATTAGGTCTGAGCAAAATCCATGTCGTTACATATCGACACCCACAATTACCATCCGATCGAATGTCAATAATATCCATAACAAAAGCCTTTAACTCCAATGGTATCTGATGAAAATAGGTTCTCATGCCTTCAGTTAATTTTTCTAACTGTAAAAAAGAAGATATAGTTTGTTATTTCTTCACTTGTAAGTTGATACTATAATTAAACTGTATTATACATACCTTTTTTGGTTTACGAATAGGAAATTTATCGATACGAGCCTTTTTTGAAGTACACCCCACAGACTTTGAGAGTAAACACTTTCAACAAGCTCAAAAGAAGATGGCATCCTTTTGGTTGAAGTATTAACACCTTTTTTTTACTTTCTCTTCCACATGTCTTTATTTTTCTTTTTGGAGATGCAAGAGAAGGCGTACGTGAAACAACACCTCCAACGTCTTCTTATAAATTTGCATTTGGTAAAGAATTTTCATCTTTTTTTAGATCATTTAATAGTAGTTCCGTTTTTTCTACTACCCCCACATCTTTTTTTCCATTTATTTCAACAAGATGAAGTCTTGTCCAATGAACATCAATAATGTCAACCGATATTGAAATATCAGGCCTAAGACGAGCTAACTGATGCGCACAAGGTAACCCATGTGATCTATGAATGAAACATCCACATAACAATTCTTTCTCATCAACTCTTGTATTATTTGTATTTCAGAATATATCAAATCAAGTGCCTTGATGGAAATAAAGCCTCGTAAGTTTTTGAACTCTCGTATATGAAATATATGTTTTACTTTTGTTAAACTTTGCTCAAATGACGCTTTAAGTTCAGTAAACGAGAGTTCCAGTAGTGAATGCATCTTCGTTTAAGCCTGTTCGAAATTGCACTGACAACTGGCTAAATATTTCTTTAATTTTGAGTGAATGGACTCGACCCTGCATATGATATAAACATATGAGGACTATAGCAGTAATTATTATGTTGAATAAATATTAGCATAATTATTAAATAAAATTACCAATTAGAAGTATAATTTCCAAAATGCTTGTAGTCATTTGTCCATTCCTGAACAAAGCCGCCCTTGTACGTATCCAACCATGTCTCGTGAATATACTTCAACAATGATGCATGGGTTGCATACTTTTCATGCAACACGTGCAAATTCTCATTATAAGAAACTATATTTTTTGAACACACAGGTTCATTCCAATAAAAAAGACTTCATATCTTCTAGCTCCATTCCTTTCACTCTTTTTCATATACGTTAGAACATTATTTTTAGTGTGCCATGTGCATAACATATGTGCAGAGTTCGGAAAGAAAAATCTAATTGCATGAACTAGTGTTGTTTATCTATCAGAAATGAAGACTAATGGCAATTTCACTTCACAGTGAATCGAAACCGATTTCAAACACTCTAAATCCCATATATAATTTTCCTCCGCTTCCGCAACTAAGTAGGCAATCACAATACAGAATGTAAGATCTATACAGGTAAGCCCAACAATCTTGAGTAATGGCATTCTATATCTATTTGCTTTATATGTGCAATCTAATATAATAACATTGGGAGATGTACGTAGAAAATCCAAGCTGGTAGGATGCGCCCAAAAATATCCTTAGTAATATTGGTACTGTCTAATGTCTTATGGTGTCAATCAAAGTAACCAAACTCTTTCAATTTACTAAGAAAATATTGAACTTGAAAATACCCTGCTCGTTTAATAACATTTTGTGCTTTTATTGCATTATAAATGGTTTTGATCATGGTGCAATTTGAAGGATCATTTCGTTTAATGGTCGCTTAAATTTCCTTCGGTTTTACCAAGTTTCTATGCATCTCAATAACTAACTTGTCTTATCTTTGGTTAGTCGACCAATATGCGAATGACCTTCTGTATTTCTCAACTCCAAATGATTGTGAACACCACTAACAACATACAATGCCAATCATCTAAAGTATGAAGTTTTTCACCTTTTAATCTAAACGTGCAATTGCATTTTTTTGTACTAGTAATTCACAGGTTTTTCAGGATTTTATCTTTTCTCTTTTTGTATGTACAACTTCGTTCATAAGCAAACATAATTCTTGGTTTTTTTAATTGAAGCATGAGCATTCGATTTCATAATTATGATAACAAACTCAAGACGATTTCCCGTATCACGAACCAAATCAACTATTTTTTTCCTCAAAGGAAATATCTACACTTAAAATTTTAAAATGAAATGCAAGTACTAAGGATTTATTTGAAAGTACTAAGGATTTATTTAACATTAATCAAAGAAAACCTACATCATAAGTCGTGAGCTCGCTTGAATAATCCAAAACTATTTCATCATGCACTTCTTCATCAATTGAATACGGCACAAGTTGCATGAAACAAGTATTGAAAATTATAAATTCGAACCACGGAAAAAAATATTAGCACATAATAACGTGGTTTAAGGGTTAACCATGCATGGATCTTACGTGGTTTAGTAATGTATCGCACGCCGTCGCTGCATGGTTATGTTAAATACCACGTAACATCTATACGAGGTTGGCCTATAAAACTAGTTGAGTTTGTATGTGGATACACGAACAATCCCACTTCTCTTTAAACTTTCGTTGTTGTTGACAAAATTTATAAAACTCAAAAAAAAAAAAAAGAGATTACCTGCTTTTATTGAGATAAGAAATCATCTCCTTCTTCAAAATTAGTCATATACTTGGTTGTAAAATAATTTTTTCTTTGAGGATTTGAAAATTAGGGTTTTGAAACTTCGATGTGTTAGAGGAACGTGAAAACTTACGTACTACTCAGAAGAATTAAGAAGAAGCTTCCCAAGGGTTATTTTGTCTTTAAAATTTTAAAGTTTTTGGGCGGGCTACTAAATAATAAGTCTGATTGAAATAGAAATAGTCAATTTTGAAACTGTCTTTGCAAATAAATCTATCTGATTTTTTTGAGATTAATTTGTTTCACCCCTATCATGCATGAAGAAAAATTTAGGAGAAATGTGTTCCATCTTATCACCTTTTATAATCTACTTGAATTTGAATCACGCAAACTGCGTTGTTTTCATAAATAACAGTTTACTACATCAAAAGACATTTGATATTTCTAAATCAAAATGTTGTCTCGTTAAGACCTTACTAAGAAAAACCCAATGAAACAAATTTTAGTGAAGGAAAAAGTGTACAATATGAAATGTCATATTTCAACAATTTACTATGTCAAATAGTGTTTGATACTTTCAGATAGGAATGTAAATCGGTCGGAACGTCCCGGACGGAGGTGTGTTCAGCTTCTATCTTAAAAAATATCGGATCAAACACAGACAGGGCAAAAATTTTCCTCGGACAAGTTTTTTGTCCTAATTCGTGTTCTAAATAAAATCGGTCGAACATGGACATGGACACTGACACATATGTTTTGGACACTGACATGAATGGACTTGATCAGACATGACTATTTATATCGTATTTTATACTTATTATTAGATTTTGTTTCAACTATATACCGAACTATATGAAATTCGAACAACAAACGAACATGGACCGGACGTGATTTTTTCTCATATAAATTTATTTGTTCTAACTCGTGTTCTAAATAAAAATTAGACGAACTCGAACGAACGTACTTTGGTCATGGACACGAACGGACGTCGGACATTCATACAAAATATACAGCCCTACTTTCGGATCAACGTAATGCCTCGTTAAAACCTTATTAAGAAAATCTCAATGGAAAATCTTAAACAAGGAAAAAGAGAACATTATAACCTATTTTCATAGGTTACTATTTGGGTTTAGTACTTCTAGATCAAAATAATGCCTCATTAAAATCATACTAAGAAGACCCAATGGGAAAAAACTTAGCTAAGAAAAAAGAGTGCATTATAATATACTTACGGATGCTACCCCTAATTTATTATTTTCCTATAAATTCGTATGATTCTTTCAATAATTCAAATTGCTTATAAATACTTCTTAATGAAGCTTTTCTTTAAAAACGTCAAGTGCATTTTCATGCTTCATACATGTTTTCTTATTTAAAGGGTCCTCTGTTTGTGCTTTGTATGTTACTGGTACTAATTTATAAATACACTTCATGAGCTCACCATTTTATGTTTTAATAAGGTTTTCATATTGCAATACACACTTAATGAATACGACAAGTTTCATTATAACAACACTAAGCAGTAGGTAATCTACTTATCTTGAATTATATCAAGATTTTCATTACAACAATACTTAGAAGAATATTGTAATCTATCGTTTATGTCCTTGGCATTCTCTATAACCATAAATGTTTTTTATTCTTCAAAAACCTATATATTTCAATAAAAAATATTACATATCGCAACCACCACTTAAATGGATATCAAGAGTTTCATTACAACAATTTTTCAAGTATAAAGTAACATGAATTATATCAAGATTTTCATCACAACGATACTTAAAAGAATATTGTTGTTATGTAATGGCGATTAGAATGAAGTCATCCTTTTCAGCATAAGGCGCACGCATATGAGCTGGCACACACATCCTTATAACAAAAAGAATCCCTGTTGTTACGTGCCTACCAACTAATATTTGTGCACAAATCCTTCAATTTCTGCCGTGTTGTGGGACTATTTATTCAAACCGTCATTCCTTTCATAACAACATGCAAGGCAATCCTTACCGTCTTCCCATTGACTCGCATCCTAGGAGTATCTTTTGAGAGCACTGCCTTAGCTGCATGGCTCAATCTGTAACCTTCGGCTCTGATACCACTATTATGTAACGATGGTCGAACAAAGCCACCTTTCTTCTGCATAAGGCGCACACATATGAGCTGGCACACACATCCTTGTAACAAAAGGAATCCCCATTGTTACATGCCTACCAACTCATATTAATACTCCACTTCCCCAATTTATTCCGTGATGTGTGACTATTTATTCAAACCGTCATTCCTACCTTAACAACATGCGAGGCAATCCTAATAGTCTCCCCCTTGACTTGCATCCTACGAGTAACTTTTGGGAGCACTGCCTTGCCTGCATGGCGCAGTCCGTAACCTTCGGCTCTAATACCACTGTTATGTAATGACGGTCGGAACAAAGCCCCATTCTTTCCGCATAGGGCACACACATATGAGTTGACACACACGTGTCCTTGTAACAAAAGGAATCCCTGTTGCAACGTGTCTACCAACTCATATTTATACTCCACTCCTCAAATTTATTCCGTTATGTGGGACTATTTATTCAAATTGTTATTTTGTACCATAACAACATGCGAGGCAATCCTAACAGTTGTAATATACATTTCTTATTCTTTTCATTTTTTTATCACTACCAAAGTTATTTACATTCTTTCAGAATTTGTATACTTTCATCGTTTATAACCTTCAAGGTATTCTAAATATTTCAAACACTCTCATTACGTAATCAATTCAATTATCTTTGAAAGTATAATGCACATGGCATATAGCATGTTGTTGACACTATATGGTGTTTTAGTAATTTTAGTGTGCTTTTGCCATTTTATATACATGTTTCTAATTGTATTTTGCGGACTACAGATCTACATATTCATTTAAGAAAGGATTCATGATGGCCAATCATGTTCTACCCTAATCCAAGGTTTTTAATCTGTTAATTAACATAAGCACTTTATAATTTATAAATTTATCATCGATGATTATCTATTATTGGTTCTCGATGTGATTTATTGAGATCTCTTTTTTTTTATCATGTTTTAAGTACCTAAACCACTTCTGAGGTTATTTGACAATCATACCATGTGTTTTCTTTCAAAGCACCCTTAAGTATTTCTTCAAGAACACTCATCTCCTTTATTTGACATTTTTACGACTTACTCCAAAAGTATTTTTAATTGACTTTTGTACCACATTTTAGCTGTATTTTACAGTTTTTCATTCTTTAGGGATTCAAATCTATAATGGAGAAAGTCTAAAACGAATGTAATTGATAATTTATTTAAGTTTCTAAATATTTTTCATCATTATATATGTTAACAAATATTTAACACTGATGATGGACTTATGTCTCTTTATTCTCCCCCCCAATATTGACAAATATTGTCATTAAATAATAACCCTATTTAGATTCTCATTTTTGATCCATTATCACATTATTTCTAGCAAATACATTATATGTATTTCACTTGTAGGAGGACAACGTTTTTATTGATTGATAAATGCATCCATATTGTATTACTTATTCTCTTTCATTGGTATAATAACTTTGAAAAATTTTCGAATTATATAGATCATTTGAATACACACAAAACTTAAGATCATTCAATATTTGTATCAATCGACTTTTTGAATTACTAAATAACATGTGCATAATTTATAACATGAGATCATACAAACTTCAGGTTGATAGTTGAATACACACACACACGTGCGTCCATGTAATACAACTATATTGTAAATTTGCATATTCTTCCTTGTTTGAATTGTTGATTTTTGGAACAAACTATTACAAGGATCCAAACTATTAATTTCTATTTATTGATCAATATCAACATGAATCCTTTAAGACTACGTGATAATGTTCAAAACATCTGGTTTTGAACTTTATTGAACTTTTGTCTTAAATAAAATATATAAACAACTTCAGGTAGTTAAAAAATATTCTTCAATACAATATGTAAATGTAAATTTGTAAGTAAGATGCAATTCATTTTGAAATCTTTGGATGACTCGCTATTACCCCATATGATGTTTTTTAATCTCTTTTAGCTTCTTTAAAAAGTACAATGTTATCATTTCACGTAGTTACAATAGAGCTTCAGGCTTTTAAAATATGAACTATTTCAAGTTCATTGATTGAGGAAATTTAGGTTCCATAATGCATATATTGCGCGCACACACACACACACACACACACACACACACACACACACATATATATATCAAGTTTATTAAACTTATGATAAACTTCTAGTTTTTAATCTTTTTTCGTACTTCTCATTTAGAAAGTTTTACATTTTTGCTAATTAGGAAAAACAAATAAGATGTCAAACTTGTAAAGTTTATCAAAAAGTTTTTTTTTCATGATGCAAGATTTCAGGTCTCAGAATTTGAGTTATATAGATTCTAAAAAAATCTTCGCATAACTTCAGGTTGTGGTTCTAACTTTTTTATTTCTTCCATTACATTAGATAATACTTGTTAAATATGTCAAACAATAATACATATGTTTATTCTTATTCTAAACACAAAGATACACCATTTAACTTACAATAACTAATGCATTTAACGCATTTGTGGTAATAAGTTAATAGAATATGTTACCATAATAATGCATTTAATGCATTTATTTTTCTAAAACAATGGAAATAACCATTATGTGCTCCGAATATACAAATCAAATGAATAAATTTAACTTAAAATAATAGAATAAAATTTAGATCTAGCTACAATATTAATTAATGATAAAATTAAAATGAATAGCTTAAAGTTATAATGTATTTCTCAATAATCATATTTTTTAAAAACTATTATATATATAATAAGGAAAAAATTATAAGGACAAATTGTTTAGAAAATGTAGCCATAAGGACAAGGGTCTAATAATTTATTCAAAAGAACAAAACACAACCCAACCCAAAGTTATTCCACTTTTTTCGTGATTATTCTCGTCCTTCAGAGCTGAACGATACACTATACAGTCTGATACCATTTATATATGTATTCCGAAATCACGAAAGTAATCAACAATGGCGACCGAATGACGATCAACATCTTCTCCTACTATCTATTCGACAAATGTAACCGAAAATCCAAAATCGACACCAGAAACAACTCAAATCCAACTCGAATCAGAAAAACGAAGCCAAACAGTAACTGAATGTGCCAAAAATTTACAATTAAATGTCGGAACCCTAGGTTGTGATGAAGTACATAGAGGTGAACGTCAACATCAAACCGATGATAAAAATATTGAAGATACTGGAACCAAAAAACAAACTGATATTGTTGATGATCCAAAAAGCCCTGAAATACCATTGATCGAAGTAAAAGAGATGCTAACTAGGGATTGAAGGTCTAAGAAGTTTAATGATCCAAAACGCAGTGCAGAAATTAGCAAGCTTAAGACAAAGGAAGAAAAAATTAAGGTAAATGATGCCTTAAAAATAAAAAACTGATACTGTTTTTGTTAAATTTCTAACAATAATATACATATTTAACAGGAAATTGCTCAAAAAAATGGAAACAAATCCAAGGATAAGAGCCCGAAGATTATGATGAGAAAAAAATGCTATTGTTGTATTACAAAAAATGAGGTGTATTCATTAAAAATGATACTATTGACTTACGAAAATGATACTGTAGTGTTTGGAAAACTGATACTTATAACACAATAAATTGATACTGCTATGTTTTAAAAATAATAGTAAACTGATATTTTTGTGTTAGTACACTGATACTAGTGAAAATTGATCCAACAACTAATACTTTTGTGTTGGTAAAACTGATACCAATAAACTGCAAGTAAGAAAATACCAAAAACTGATATCTACCATGGCAGAAAACTGTTACCTATACACTGTGAGAGAGAAAGAATAAAAACTGATACCTACAGCTATAGAAAACCGATACCTATAAACCGTACACAATAAATTTATAAAAACCGTACCTAAAGTGATATAAAACTGATACCCACTCACTATAACCAAAGAAAAACATATAAAACTGATACTTAAAGGATAGTAAAACCAATACCAATAAACTTTGCATAACATCGCATTGCATTTGAAAGAATGATTATGAATTTATTGACTAATTTTTTATGTAGCAGTACATGTATAACTGATACTCATTAACTATAACATTCAATTCTATACTTTTTTTTATATAAAAAACCAGGATGATTATTCCGTGCACACAAGACCTAAAGACACTGAAGTGATCACAACAACAGATGAAAACAAGGACATAACTGCAGATGATGAGATTAAAAGTGATACCACATATAGATGTGGTTTGTAAGCAGCGTACAAGATGATTAAACTGGTAAAAGATAAAAAAAACACTGACCAAAAAACAAACTGATTTCCTGAAGCATGCTCCTTTCTTTGAGTTTTCCAGTGTTTTATACAATAAAAAAAATTGCTTGAAGGAGTGCAAAAAACATCAAGAGAATTTTGATGTTGTTTACACTTGCTACTCGCCGACGGAAGAAGCTTTTGTTTTTGGTGAAGATAAACTGAAAATAACAGAAAAGGGTATAAGCTTACTATTCTACATGCCACTAGAAGGAAGTAATATAGAAAAAGGCCGAAAATGACAAATCAGATGATACCATCCGACTGCAAAGATTTTGTATTAAGAAATTTCGGATCAGCAACATTTATCACTAGAAATTTAATAGAGAAACGAATCAAATAAGAAGTTGAAAAAAAAATGAAGAAGACCTACCAATTCTTTAATCATGGAGATACTACATACATTCTTCTTCCCCAACACCACAGTAGCTACGATGGGGATTTGTATAATTCTTGTTAGACATAGAGAAAATGAATTATGTTTCTTAGCCAAGAACAATCCAAACAAATTTTACCAAATTTATAAAAAAATCATCCATAAGCCCAGGAACATGTCTGGATGTTCAATGCTTCCTTTGGTAAGAAAAAGTTTTTAAAAAATTCTTATGAATATTTTCCAGAAAATTGAGTTTGTGTTTAATATTATTTTTATTTTTATACATAGTATGTAGACATGTGTGAGAAGATGACACTCATTAAACAAAGAAGAAACTTCAACAACACACTTCCATGTTTTGCAAGGTGGGATCTAAAAGGTTTGAAGAACATTGTCATCAGAAGATTCTCGAATGAAGTAAAGCGTGGACATGTATGAACTATGAATTTAACTTACTATTTCATTTCTTGTTAATATGTAAAACACTGTTTCGTTAAACTATGCCTTAAAAAACTCAAAACTGATACCTCAGTCCCATTCATATTGATATTTTTAAGAACTGACACCTAAAAGTGCTAAAACTGCTACTATGAAATTGACATCTTTAAACTGATACCTAAAAAAATATACTAAAACTGCTATATAAAAAATGACACATTATAACAAACACCTAAAAATGCTAAAACTTCTACCTCAAAAATAGATATGTTAAAACCGATACCTAAAAAATACTAAAACTACTAACTAATTACTGACACTTCAAATCTGATACCTAAATTATACTGAAACTTCTACTTTAAAAATTGAGACCTTAAAAATAATACCTAAATATTTATAAATCTAACACCTACTTAATATCTTTTTAATGTTTCAAAATATGTACATTCAAGAAATATCAAATATTGAGCCACATGAGGCTAAGCTTTTGGAGACGCCAGAAGCTTTATCAACAAGAACAACAAGAGGAAAAGCTGTGGAAACAAAAAAGAAAACATGGCGAAAAGCAAGAACAGTTGGGTTCTTTAGAATAAGACATCTCATTCATAATATTAAAACTCCACATTAAAGATATTGAAGACAAAAATAAAAATTTGAATGAGGAGCTAAAGAAAGAAATAAAATTGAGAAAATAAGCAGAAGATGAACTTTTCAAACTGAGACAACAGCTAAAACAACAAAAGCCAGACTCTAAAGATAAAATAATAGAGGAAAGGAGATTCGTAAGCAACAGTGGATGATTTACCATTGGCAGATAGAGAAGAAATAAGTAATAAAACATAAATTGATTTGAATGTTGAATTAGATGTGGGAGAAAAACAAACAAAAAATATTCAGTTGAGGAAGAATATACACCTCAAAAGAAAGATAAATCTATTGAAGAACAACATGAAACCACACTAGGAATTGATAATGAAATCATCAAAGACAGCGGCACAGTTGAACAAGAAAACAAACATTTCAAGACATCACTCCTTTCGGCTTTGATTTGGGTGTCACTTAAGCATGTTTAGAAGTAAAAATCGATGAAGGTAGCAGTGAAAAACCATCCCAAAAAAGAAATCAGTCGTCAAACCAATAACTAGCAAACCACCTTCTTACATTCAAAGCCTAAAGGCAAAAAAAGAAATAAGAAAGGAGTGCTATGTATGAATATTCAAAAAAAGCAAGGCAAAATGGAAAGAAAACAAAAAATAAGAATGAAGATGAAGCATTTGAAAAAAAGAGAGCAAGCAATACAACTTGCATTGGTAAAAAAGATGCAGAAAAGTCGGAAAAAGAATAAAAAAAAAACAGATGAAAAACAAGATGAACCAAACTTAGCCACAATAGAGCCACTTCAATAATAGAACCTACATGGAAAGTCCTAAATTTGTCATGCTGCAAATGTGTAGTTCATCCAAATAAGGAAGAGCAAATGGTTGTAAAGAAAAAAAATTCGATGGCAAAAGCTGATGTAAAGTAAGTTTTCTGTTTTTATTTGTCCTATTGTATTATATTTAAATTTAAATTTACTATTTTTTTTTGAAAAAATCAATCAGTTGCTTGGTCAAATGAGGATGCGATAAAGGGAAGACATGCTATTACCAAGGATATGCTGAGACATGTACTGGAAGGAAACTTTATAGTAGGGCAGGTAAATACTTTTATCAAATTTTAGTAATGATACCCAAAGTTATTAACAAACTGATACACAAAATCATATCTTAAATAAGATAAGTACTGTTAACATACAACTTCTAACGACCGAAGGATTTTCGACCCTAAAAATCAACATAAAACACAATGTCGACCATTCAAGCATCGGAAATACCAGATCATTAATAGAAAGAAGTTAGAGGGTGAGAAATAGAAAGAAATTAGAGGGTGAGAAATAGAAAGAAAGAAAGTTAGAATAAAAGAAGAAGAACACATCAGAACAGAATCGGATTAAACACGAATCTCACAGCGGAATGAATAAAATATATTATATAACAACCTTTGAAATATAAAACTGTATCTATACTTACATATATCATTAGAGCACATCACATACATATCACAACGGAAATAAACCCTCTATATATCAAATATTGAAGCCTCCTGCTCCAAGCTCCTCTAAGTGTATTTGTAAATTCCCGACTACTTGAATGCCCATACAAATTTGTGCACCCAAGAGTTTAGGGTAAAACAAAAAAAATTAAACTCTGGGTCAGTCATGGGACTGGTGTGAATAAACTCCAATCACTTGGTTTAACTTTTAGAAATCATTTTAAAAGAAATGACAATCATAAAAAGGATCCATACATAAACACGGATGGTTTTAACCCTATGATAAACGAAAACATTCTTAAAATCAATATTATTATGATATTATAATAGTTTTAATACAAGTAAATAGCAATCTAGCGGAACGTTTGCATCTCACGCTCCACATATGTTATATACAATCAAAATCACGGGTTCTTTTGGGAAACGGATTTCCAACTATGACAAGGTATGGAACCACCTTCCGATCAGTGTACTCTAGAGGGGATACACTGGAGTTCAACAAGAACATCTTGCAACTCGGCCACACATGACCGACCATTCCATTCGCTTGAATGTTCTGAATATATTATCACCTTATGGTTGGTATACCGACATAAATGTCTCCGGGAGATATAGAAACGAAAGAAGAACAAAAATGAATATTCTCTAGATGGTGACAATATACCCTAATTGGAAGTGACCCACTTAGCTATGTTGCATGCCCGATTTTTGTCATTTCCCAGTTGTTGAGGCTTAAGGTCATAATGTATCTTTTGATAGGTCACACCTTCATTTCCTTTGAATGGCACACCGTCATACCTTCCAAATCACAAATTGATTTTCCTAAAAATATCACGGGCACAAAGCTAAGAGAAACGAATTCCTCCACCACCAGACGTGAATACGCTTGAAGAGATCAACTTACGGGATCTATTAGATATACTCTGTCAGACACTCGTCCATACAAGTTGTCCTCGGGCTGGACAAACCGAAGGCACTATTCTGTAAATCCATCTTAGGCAATTTCTACTTAGGATCGCCAGAATAGCCCTTGCATAAACTCTGTCTTCAATTATCTTCATCATATTCGATTCGCAACGCTAATGCCCATACGAAGTGGTGGTTTTCAGAAAATAAAATCTGATCTCGGTCTCTCCGTATTTACAACGATAAAATGGTCAAAAACTTGGATAGTCGATTATTTAACTATCAAAGGAAAACATCCATACAAACAACGATCTTATTTCAAAATGGAAAATATATCGATCAACCATCAATCAACACTGACCCCTTTAAATAATTTATCAATAATTTATTCATTTCCCAATTTTCTTTCAACTTCTTTATCAAATATTTCTCCAACTCGTTTAGCCTCTTACACTACTTGGAAAACGTTTCCATCTATTTATTTCCTATGTTCCAGAAAATATACGTTATTTAAATTGGTAAAATATTTCCATTTTTTATTCGTGCATCACTACCTTCCACATTCGTCAGTCCTAACCGTAAACTAATAAGAGGGTAACTCCCTAAGTATCAACCCCGAAAGCCGAAACCAACATCATGTCAACACTCAGGAAGCCATTCAACTTGACTAGTCTCAAGTCAGTTTCTAATTTCCTTAACTCCATTTCGTAATTCCTTATCAAATCATTGCTTACGCAACTCTCGAATTTAGTTTACGAATCCACATTTTTTACGGCAGATAATAATTATAACGATGAACTTATAATCCCCGTTTCCAAAATATTTAACTTTGAAATATAACTTTGATTTGTTACTTTGAATAAATGAATAATATTCAGTAAATTAATTAAATAAATAATCTTCATTTAAAAACTAAATAGTAATTTCCAAATTCCGATGACTAACTCTCCTTTGAATAATTTTTATTCGATTAACAATCCGAACTTCGGAATAATTCACCTTTTCAGGTCAACTCAATTTCTAAATTCACTTTTGAATTTATTACTTCAAATATTTACCAATTTCCTTTTATAACAAATTAAATCTGCAAAACGTTTGCTTTTAATTATTCACTTTAAACGCAAATATTATTCTCTATAGAAAATTTGGACTAGTTTATCAAATAAATATTGATTTCATTTATAAACACCATTACAGGTTCAAATCCTGTTTATTGAGTTATTTTATAATTTCATATTGAAATTCCACTACATAAACTCCATTGACAAGTAAACTTCTTATAAATTAGGTATCAAGTTTATAACTTAATCTCGGTTACATATTCAATTATAAATTATTGGTTTCAAACCAAATATTAACTATCTTGTGAAATCCTAGATTATATAATATATAATTTCTAAAAATAAATTACTTTAATAACATTCGACATCATCGAATTATAATTACAAATCCTTATGGACTTATTTAGTTCTATTCACATTTTGAACATCGAAATAAATTTCACCATTTTCTTTTGAAAATGATTTCCATTTCCCTTTCTAATATTCATTCTTCAATTTACATTCCCAAAATTATTTTATAATAATTATTTCATACCATTTCTAAATACCGTTTATAAACCAAACTTCTTGCTCTAATATAGTTAAAACAAGTTATTATATTCTAGTCCATTCGAAATTCAATTTCTATTTAAAAATAATTTTTTTCCATTTTAAAACTCGAATTCTTTTCCAATATATTTTATGGTATTTAAATACCAATTATTACAGGGTTAATTTTATTAAAACATCCCAAACACACAATAATCAATCACAGATTATTTGTCACATCATATAATGCAATATATAAAGAAAAAAACAATATAATTGTTGAGGAATCTAGTTGGATCCCTCCAACCTGTTTCCCTGCATCCACGGATGCTGATCAACATAAATAACAATAATTTCATATCAATGTGAGATATCAAAATAAATAAAATCAGTATTTAACCAACTGTTTATATATATATATATATAACTATATATATTATTTCAACCTATTAATAAGCAATTCATCCAAATAACCATCACACATCATTCAATCATTACTTATCAATATTAATTAATGTTTAAATATTACAAACTGGACAGAGTTAGTGAGTTTACTCACCTTGGTCGTTAATCGTTGAATATGATTATGTCGGTTGATTTAATCAGACGTTTAATTCTTTCTAAAATTTTAACGATCTTCAAATTGCTCCAGATTAGTTCCATTGTGTAGCTTGAATCCAAACGATTCAAATGAATCTTGTTTCATCAAATTCTGATCACGTATGAAGAGGTTATCAATTTTACACGTTCGAATTCAAATAACGGTCATTAACTATTAAATTAAGTATTAATTAACTTAACCTTAATTACAATTTAAACCTTAACCCATTCCTCAATTTATTCTTCCCCATCGCTCTAGTATAATTTGGCTTATCTAATGCTGAAAATGTTCATTTATGGATTTTACATATATAGTATGAATGTATAAAAATGTATTCCTTCCAAATGAATTTTAACAAGTAATATTATTAAAAACGTGCATTTCAATAACCTCAAAAGGTTTGGCCCATGTAAGCTTCAGCCTGCATTGCAATAATCGACACCCTCCAATATATACAGTACCTTCTCCTTCTTCCTTATTCACGCAAAGAAAAACCACTCCCAGTTCATACCATTTCCATGTTCTTCGAATGCCTACTGCTCTTCTATCACTCAACTAAACCTAGAATATAGATCATCACTGACATCACCTTCGAATCCTCAACTTCTTCATCCCATTAACATATAACTCGTGCGCACACAAGGACCTACGTCAAAACCATTCCCTTCGCTACCATGTGAAAATTTGTGACTACATTATACTTCTAATTTCCTTCAAAATCGTTATGGATGTGCGAAACTACCTATTGAGTTCAAAAACAAATTCCAAAATGCCTCCAGATGCCTCGAACTCAAAGTGACCCTAACTCAAAGTCGACTGTGTTTTTCAAACACCCCAAACAGCGTCTCACCTTACTCTTCATACCTGAAGTTGACGAGGATCATACTATGAATATCACTTTATTTGTTTTGCAATTTATAGTGGATGATTTAATTAGTTTAGGATTTTTCTTTGAACCCATTTACCAAGGCCATGAGATCTCAGAAAAAAAGAACTATAGGAAGGTTGCGAGCTTATTTATAGGAGAAGAAAAGAAGGATAGGATCAATGTCCTATCCATGGCCATGTGCAGTTTTAGAGTAGTTGTTTTCCTCCCTCTTAGGCCTGTGTGATGTGTGAGTTTTCCTTGATTAACTTAGGGCTTAAGTATTGTACAACGCAGGACGACAATTTTTCTTCTTTAGGCCTGCGTTAGGCAAGAGTTAGGGGATGAGACTTTGCCTGGCGGAAATGCCAAAGTATTTTTTTATAATTATACCAAATTTGCTATCATATAAACATCTATACTTTGTTTTGTAATACCCAAATCAAATACATCTTGCCTTGTTGGGTATATTTACGATTGACTAATGGACTATGCTTTATATTTCCTAAATTAGTTGGATGATATATTTAATTAAATGATAAAATCCTATAAGTTATTAATGGATTTCAAATATGATGTAATACACGACTGCGTCTTCACAAATTGCCATACTTAGAGTATATGCAGCCTTTCAATAAGGTCTTCAGTGACATGCTTCATGAACTGGACGTTGGTCTATCAAATCCAGATGGTGCTGAACAAGGTTTTCTTGCAAGTTACTTTCCATATTTGCTCGATCATCCAATGTTTCATCCTCCACCGAATGGTTCTAAGGTTGATGGGTTGTACCGCATTCATGAAGATGGTATGCAGTAAACGTTTATGAAAAATGGGGATTGTTTAAGTTTTAAATAGTTCTTGGCATTTGTTACATATGGGCTTCGTTCACGAATGGACCGATATCGACAAAAATAAAAACATCGTTGTGACAAGCAGTGTGCCACTCCCAAAAATATAATAAAATAGATAAGTTAACTTATTCTGTGAAGTTCCAAAATTGTTGATTTAGGGTACAAAATGCGTTAAATGAAAAATTGCTTATTTTCCAAATTTAAAATTATGGAAAAATTCTATAAATTAAATTAGCAATACGTCTTAAAAATCTTGTCTAAATTCGAAACTAATATTTAATTACATTAAATAATTGTTATGGCTTGTAAATGATTCCATAGCGATTTTCTGGAAATTTGATTTGGACTTAACTTACAATCTACAAGGCGAAATCTCAAATTTTCACTTCCATTAGAAAAATATAACTCAGTAGATTCCATTTCTTATCTCAAAGAAATCTATGTAGGATCTAAATTAACCCTAGAGGGGGAGGGGGTGAATAGGGTTTATTGCAGTTTTTTCCGAGTAATTAGATAATATCAACACAGATAATAATCAGAGTAAATGTAGAAAAACAAATAATGCACAGATATACCCATCTCCGACAAAACCCTGCCTGGTGCTGCAATCCAAAAGGTTTCCACTAGGAATTAAAACAATCTCTACACTCACAATCCCCTGTAAACTCGCGACACTTGCTCCCAACTATTCTATCCTATGCTCAAAATCATGTACTGATCTCTGTCCCCAAGATCAGATTTCCCTGAATTACAGACCCGTAACTCGTCTCCCTAGTTTTACAAACAAACTAGAAAATTTAAACATGATTACAAATTAAAAAACACTAAAATAGAAAACACTTAAAAATAACAAACAATTTTGAACCCTAGTTTTAAAAATAAATAGATAAATCCCTTTTTAAGCCTCTTTTATGAATAGTCGGCTCCTTTATAATTCCTTTGTCTTGCATCTAAAATATTTGGCCCACTTCAATTCATTTCAACCTGTTATCTCTTCTCTGACAAAAATGGCAGTAGCGTTATCAGCTAGGGTTTCGAATCCCTTTGATTTGAAGCTTGCGCTCTCTTATCTGCTCTGGTTTCCAATATAAATTTCGGTTGCTTTACTCAAGTTGAAATGCTTCGAGTCGATCCAAGATTGTTTGTTCGATCTCTGGTATGATTTTTAATTTGAATTTATGTTTGAATTAGACATGCATGTATAAAATTACACGAGTGCTCTCCTCCTCTTGAGGATCACTCATTTTTCTGTATATAAATAAATAAATAAAAAGTCGTGCATATTTTATGAATATTTAAGTAAACCTCTAACTGAAAATTAAGTGCAAAAATATAATATCTCAGATTATTCTTACGCTTAAAATATGCAGTATAAAAAAACATTATATAAACTATTAGCATAAATAAATATATTAAAAAAATGTGTATCAAATAACAGAGCAATAACAAAATAAAGGGTGCACCATGAAAACAAAAGATCATACAATTGTGCAAAAAGAAGAAGAAGAACGAAAAAAACTAAGAAAACAAAAATAAGATGAGACAATGAAAATGTGTACCACAAATAGACCCTGTGCTCACTATCGTTCAGTTCAAAGTTCCCAATATATCAAATAAAATGTTTTTATTTAGGTGTTCTACCTTCTTATTTCAAGATAAATAAATAAAACTTGCTCTCATTATCATTATGTAAAAAGAGAAAGTAGTTAATTCGGGAAGAAAACTTACTAGTACAACAAAAGCTACTTATTTCAAATATGTACAATCGAAGGATTATGTATAGGTTGATGTAAAAAGGTATAATCATATTAGGACTCAATTACGAAAAAATAATTCTGAATGATTTTAAATTTCTTATTTGAGCTTTGTTGATCCTATCAAAAGAAAACTGCCTTCTGAACAAACTATTTGAGCTTTATCAGAAGAATGCATGTACATGTGTAAATCATATGAAATTTACACCTTAACATGGTCATACAGATTAGAAAATACTCTCATCAACTAGATAATACAGTAAAAAATAGCCATAGGCTAAAGCAATTTTAAATCTGATCACAGGAATCGATTCTTTGTACGACTATAAGAAGCAAAATATCGTGTTATCATAGGAAGCAAGTCACTATCTAATGAAAGGAAAGCCTGCAAAGTAAGGTGGAATATAGCTTTGCATCAAATTTAAACTCTGTATAGAGCTACACAGTATATGAAATGAGTACTTGCATATGAATTATACTGGGTTTAGAGTAGAGCAATCACAGGGACAGATAAGAACATAAAACCAAAGATGGAGCAGAAATACTGTTATCTGAACGAACAATGTACAAATAATCTTCCAGATGAAGATGCAGTTGAAGCAATATATGAGGGAAAACCCAAAAATATTAGCTTACCTACCTGATTGTTGTCTCATGTTGAATTATGCCTCAAACCTCCAAATCGGACACCAAATGACTTAAGAAGCATATGGTCCAAATATGCCTAAAAAGAAACACATTCATGTCCAGGTGATGAAGGTAACTCAAGAAGCTGGGGGAAGGAATTATAAAGGAGAGAAACTATTTTACCTACGATTTGTTGATTCTGTGGCAGAAGGGATGAGTACTGGTACTTCTGGAGAAAATTGGGAAGAAGAACATGGTTTTCAGCATGGTTTGAGTGGGTAGAGGGTGTAAAGGAAGTCTAAATGGCAGATCTGAGGCAACGACAGAAGGAAGATATGAAAATGGGAGCAGAAAGGAGGAATAATCGGGAAATTTTGTGGAGTTATAGGGTTAGACAAAAATTTAAGAAAGGAGGAAACCGTGAAGAAGGTAGAGAACGACGCAAAGAAAGTGGGTGGAATGGAGAAGGAAGCGAAGAAAATGGGTGGAAAATGAAAAGTAAAAGCGAAACGTGTTGGCAAACTGACAAAAAGAACCGAGTCATGGGTAGTGGAATGGAAGAAGACCTATTTGCCATGAATTTGGTTTCGTTGTTTCATTAAGTTTGTTGAACGGTCAAGGACTATTGTGGAAAAGTATAAAAGCTTCACCACGGTTTAAGTATTTGTATTATAGTATAGATATATCAAGAATTCAAATTCAAATATTATAATCCATAAGATTTAACAATCAATCACAAATGATTTCAAAAACAAAATGGTCAAGCCAAATCAAAAACTATGAAATTTTCATAACTAATCAATCGTACCTTTCAAGTATTGCGCTGTATTGAGTGAAGTTTTTCAATATTTTCCAAAGTGAATTAGAAGAAACTTAAACATGAAAGATGTGTGAAATTTCATTAGGTTTCTAGAATATTATAAAATTTAAAATTCCGATTAACAACGATCAAGATATGCTCAAAATACTACAACACTGTCAAAAATTCAGCTACTAGTCTAAAAACTAAACTTCAAAAGAATTGCAGTTTTTCATCAATCTAAGTTTAGAATCTGGAAATACTCAAAACATAAAGTTGTAGACAATTGAATCTAATTTCCAAAAATCAAGAATTTTGCAATTTGAAGTTAAGAAACTCAAGATATGTCAAAAAATACTATGACAATGTCAATATAAATCAGCATAAAAAAGAAAATCAAAAAGGAAAAAAACAAAAAACACCAGTTTAGAGATTATACCTGACTTACCACAGTCAATGTGAGCCAACGAATCTCCAACTCTGAAATCTATAGCTAAAGAACTCCAAATAATTCAATAATATGGAACATTTGAATTTTATCTCTCTTAAGCACAGTTGTTCCTTAGCCTCCGTTGGTACCTAAATATTTATAATATTAGTAAAGATTGTTTTATCACTCTTAGCTTCGTTTACACATTTTGGTACCCAAACCCGTTTATAAAACAATCTATTAATATCCACTAAAATGTCCTTAGGAACCCAAATTCTTTTAGTCTTAATCGAATTTATTTTATTGTCTTTTGGGATCCAAATTTGTTTAAATGAATTATTTCTAAACGAGTTTTTATTTCGTTTGTGATTTAAAAATCCTTTGAAATTATTCGGGTTCAAGTTTCCAATTCGATCTTTTCCAAAGCTCTTTGAAGGATTTTTAAAATCATTAGAATTTCGTTTTTCACCTTGATTAATTTTCCCAAAGCCATATCCTTTCTTATTCTAAACAAAAGATTGGTTTTTTAATAACATATTCAATGATTTTTCCCCTTTAATTTTTTTGCCAAAGTTGATTCAAGTCGTTGAATTTTAAATTTAAGATCACTATTTTCTTTCATTTAAATCAAACAACGATTTATTGCGATCTTTCTCTTTTTAGCATCATTTTGTTTTAAAACCATATTTTCGTTTTCAAGCATTTTAATTTTAGCATTGGACTTAGAAATCTCAATTTCAAATTTTTTTTGCTTTTCAAAATCCAGTTTTTCCAATTCCTCTAAGTTTTCAATCTCCTTTTCAAAATCACGATTATTGTTTTTCAAATTCACGTATTCATTTTCAAGCAACTCAAAACTAGTTTTGAAATTCAAAAAATCATCACTCAAAATTTGACATTTTTTGCATTTTGAAATATGTGAATTCTTAAATTTTTCAAGTTTGTTTTCTAATATGTTATTTTCTTGAACTAATTTTGACCTATCAGATTTTAGTTTCTTAACTTTTAGCTCAAGAGAATCAATAGTTTTTGTGAGATCGTGACATATTAAAATCAAATCTTTATAAGTGAAATTTGATACCTCACTGGAATCCTCTTCACTACTTTCTGAATCAGATTGCGCCATAAGACACAAATTAACTTCCTCTTCATCACTGTCAGAAACTTCTTCTCCTTCCTTATCATCCCATGTAGCTGCAAATGCCTTCTTCTTATTCTTCTTCTTCTTTATCTTCTTCTTTTCATTCTTAACTTGTGGGCAATCTGGTTTGACATGTCCGGGTTTCTTGCAATTGTAGAAAATAACTTCACCGTCTAAGCTATCTGAATTTTCGGACTTGTTAGTTTTTGAATTCTTCCTTTGTGGCTTGTAATTTCTTTTAGCCCACTTTCTAAAAACCATGGCTAGCTCTTCAATAGGATCTTCATTATCACTTTAACCAGTATTACTTAGAGCAATCGTCTTTTTCTTCGATTCGTAATTATTTCGTTCTTCACTTGCTTTTAACTCCATCTCGTAAGTAATCAGATTTCCAATCAACTCCTCCATGCTTGATTTATTTAGAACTTTTGATTCTTGGGTAGCTGTCACTTCAACTTCAAAATTCATTGGTAGCACTCTCAATATTTTTCTGATTAATTCAACTTTGCTATAAGCTTTGCCATGAGCTTTTGCATTGTAAACCAGTGATGAGAAGCGTCCAAACATCTCTTTTATATCTTCGTCTTTCTGCATAGAATTTTTTCCATATTCATTGCTGAGTAGAGCAAGACGAGATTTCTTAACTTGAGATGTTCCTTCGTGTGTGACTTCCAATGTATGCCATATTTCCTACGCAGTTTCACAATGAGATATTCGGTTAAATTCAGTTTTATCAAGAGCACTATTGAAGCATTCAATGCCTTAACATTAGTTGAAAATAATTTTTATTATTAGCATCCCACTTGTCTTTTGATTTAGGAACTTCAACACCATTAACAATCACTGAAGGAGACATATAATCTGCTTAAATAATATCCCACACATTATAATCAACTGAACTCAAATAAATTTTCATCCTAGCTTTCCAATAGGCATAATCATTTCCATTAAACATAAGTGGCCTAGCAATGGACTTACCCTCAGAAAAAGCATTATTAGACAGATTCATGACTCTAGAGTTTGAAAATACCCACTCTGATACCACTTGCCGGATCTAAATTAACCCAAGGGGGTTGAATAGGGTTTGCAATTTTTGCTAAGTAATTAAATAATATCAACACAGATAATAATCAGAGTAAATGCGGAAAAATAAATAACACACAAATATACCCAGCTTCGGCAAAACCTTGCATACTACTGCATTTCCCAAGGTTTTTACTAGGAATTAAAACAATCTCTATGCTTACAATCCCCTGTAAACTCGCGACACCCACTCACAACTATTTTAATCCTACGCTCAAAACCCTGTACTGATCACTATCCCAAGATTAGATTTCCCCGAATTACAGACCCGTAACTGTCTCCCTAGTTTTGCAGACAAACTAGAAAACTTTAAACAAGATTACAAATTAAAAAACACTAAAATTAAAACACTTTAAAACAACAAACAATTTAAAACCCTAATTTTAAAAATAAATAGATAAATCCCTTTTTAAGCCTCTTTTATGAATGGCCGACTCCTTTATAGTTTCCTTTATCTTGCTTCTAAAATATTCGGCCTACTTTAATTCATTTCAACCCGTTATCTCTTCTCTGAAAAAAATGGCAGTGGCGTTATAAGCTAGGATTTCGAATCCCTTTCATTTGAAGCTTGCGCTCTCTTATCTGCTTCGATTTCCAATATTAATCTCTGTTGGTTTACTCGAGTTGAAATGCTTCAAGTCGATCCAAGATTGTTTGTTCGATCTCTAGTATGATTTTAATTCGAATTTATGTTTGAATTATGCTCAAACTTGTATTCTATTTCTTCACACATGCCAATGATGAATACGGTGTTAATTTATAGAGTGTGATCCGAGAAATCTCCGATTTCAAATATAGGCTTGGCTGGAGTATTTGCGACATTTATGCTCTTGAAATCTTCGATTTTGAATCTTACTGCTTTGAATTGGTCTTTTGGTGATTTCTGGAACTTTAATTTTGCCAAAATATATTGTGTTGATTTCTAAAATTTGATTGAGTCTTCATGGCTGAAATTAAAAAAATCTCATATATATATTTTTGGAATTAAATCGTATGTTTTTCTTGGCTAATATTGCTTGCATGAATTTCTGGAAACCCTTTGAATACCTACTACTGCACTACTTTCGGTTGGCATATGAAACTGAAAACACTCTTGCACTGACCATTGTGAGTCATCTTGATCATGACCATGTGTCTGTTGTAACCGACAACTTCTTATGGTTTTGGCCATTGTGACAGTGCACTATTGTTGAATCCGTTTTACTTGTTCGTATGGTTTTCGTTTGCCACTAGCCATTTGTGTTTGCCTTATGTAATTTTGCATTGTACATGTATGGTTGGTGCATCTTATTACTCTTCTTGTTGTACACTGAGTTACATGTATTCTCTTTTTTGACTTAGAACTCCACTATGATTGAACTATGCATATAATTTAATTTATGTATACTCATGTATACTTTGTATACTTGCTTAACTTTCTTAATAACTAATACTACACTTGTCAATGGATATTGTACTATCTTGTTGCTTGTGTCTTGTTCAACCCAGTTTCTTGAACCTGTAACCTTGCTTTATGTACACTGTTGTGCCACCATTCTCCAGATTTGATGATGGTGTATGCTTTGAATGTGTGGTACTATCATATATATACATGCTTGCTCCTTTTTTCCATTCTAGTTTGTCACTATATGTTGTTTTGTTGGCATTGTTGTGTATCTGTTCGGTTGCCCTGTTGCTGCTCCATTGTCTTTATTTTGATATGATTTTGGCCCTTGCATGGCTTGACCATTGTGTTATGCTGCGTCATTTCAGCACCTAATATTGATGTTGCATGTGTATATTTGTGCAAGCTGAAATTGTTTTGTTGCACTTGCTTCATATGTTGTGTTAACTCGGGATTGGGCATGAACTGTGCACTCACTGTTTTGACCATTTGCACCTACACAAATATATGTGTATATACGTACACATGTATGTATGTACATGTATCAAGCGCATATAATTTATATATGTTGGCTATTCGAATGACAAGCATGAATTTTCTATCAGCAGACCTACTATATAGTGTTGGGACTATTCAGAATCAGTTTATTATAATGTTCGTTCTGATCAGCAAACCAGTGTAGTTGTGTTAGGGCTAATCCGTGGGCACTATAATATACAGTTTTCCTTGTAGTATTTACAATGTATCACTGTGAATACTACAAGTAGTCTAGACTTATACACACACACATATACATATATCAGACTGAGTCTAGAAAAATGATGAGAAACACACCATAATTCTAAGGCAAATATAATTTAAAATAAATTAATATTTGCTTGTATTCAAATCTATTTTTGTTCTAGTTTACTGTGTGTGTTTCTGCGACAGGTATGGAGGCGGCTGGACTAGATTGAATTGGAAGCACGTGAAGACTCAGTGTCAGTGAATGTATAGTAATTGTGAGTATGTATATAAAATGAGTGATACTGAGTGATATGTAGTGAGGAAAAACTGTATATAAAATTGATTAAAGACATGAATAAAATTGTACTAATATTTGTAACAAATTGAATTGAAATAAAAAAATATATTTTTGCAGTTCAATTCAGTTTGTCTATTTGAGTTCTTTTAATAGTACAATTTCATGTGATATATGTTCAAGTGTGTCATGTCAAATCTAAACCGAATATCCAAACATATCCATGTGAACTGTAAATAGTGGAGTCGGTGGTATGTACTATTTCAAATGTAGAAATAAAATATTTATTTAAATAAAAATACTGTTTGAATGTTCAATTCTGTGTAATAGTATTATATTCAATAAATATTTATTTCTATATGTGATGTGAAATATAGAATAACACTGTCTACAAAAACATTTATAAAATAATATATATGTTTGTTATCGTCAAACAAAAATCATATTGTTATACTCGACAATCCGACTTATAACGAATTCTATATATTCATTTGAAGTTCAAAACTTAATATAATGAACTACAGCAATGTTACACGCTCAAATATAATTATATTATAATTAATACGTTCAAATGTCGTTTAAATAATAGATTTGTTATTATAACTCAAATTTAAACTAAATTAAAATATCTTATATTATCCTATTTACACAATATTGCCAATTCTACTATTTTCGACTACAAAAATAAATTATATTATCCCACTATTTATATCAATTTAAATATTCAAAAAAATTGAATTCAAACCATTTAAATTATCAAAGTACTATACTAAAATAAATAAATTAATTAATTACTAAATTACTAAAACTCTGGGACGTTACAGTCCTTCCCCCTTAAAAGAATTTCGTCTCTGAGTTTACTAAGGTTAGAAAAATGCTACAAACCCTATTAAATAGATTAAAACCTTTTGTTTACTCCTTTTGATTTCAGTTTCAAATGAACCAATTTAATTTCAAATTAAATACTAATTTATTCTTACCAACGAATATTTCAAAAATTATGAAAATTCTCTAACACCTTAAATCTTCGAAAAAATTCACCAGCGTCTCCTTTGCACGGCCCAATCGGTACAACTACCACTCGCCTCTCTTAGTATACTCCAATCCAAAAGAAAATCAAATAGCCAAGTAGCTTGCCAAAAAAGGCTCATAAATCTCATGCATAATTTAAAATATAAACTTGTACCTTTTTGTCGGGCATTCAACTCTATCTTTTCAATTTGCTATCATTTCAGCATATACAAATGTATCTCCAATTGATCTCCAATCAATTTATCCTAAATCTAACCATTCGCTTATACCCATGCCAAATTCTATTTCAACTCCAATTCCAATCTTAATTCCAAATGCTTACTCACCCATCTAATTCCATTTCAAAATTCTAAATCTGATATTATTTCAATACCTTCCGTTTTAATTTAATTACAAAAGCTGTAATTTAGTAAAAGAAAATTTATGTATAAATTTAATTCTTTTCTGCTATACAAAATATTGTAAACTCTATTATTGTATAAAATTTTATTCCGTTGCAATGATGCACTTTGTGATCCTGTGTTAATTCTGTTTAAACCCTATAAGCCAATAACAATCCGTCATTTTGAACACTTCGAGTCGGTTTAACAACCGACTTGGGGCTGTCAAAATGGCGGGTTGTTATTTAACTGGTTTTAATCTAATTACAATTCGCTTCCACAATTTCTTTTTAATTTGTTTTCAATTCAAACAATCTCTTCGTGGGAGGTTTATTAACAACTTAGCCTTGTCAAAATTCAAATATTCCTTTTCGGAATCTCAAAACAATTCAAAACAAAACTTTGGTAGTAATCCATCACTTAGAAACTCAAAAATGAACATTGATGATGTTGCGATCCATCATCGGTATTATTTTCTAGCCATCGAAGTGAGTTCAAAACTATATCACTTTCAAAATCCATTCTTAAAACACTTCCATTTTGATTTTTTTTCAAAATATCTTTCACAGTGCTTGGAAAACATTTCCAAATCCACTAGGATATTAAAATTTCCAAATATTTAATCTCGAACTCATTTACAAACACTTTTCCAAATTCCCAGAGTTCTAATTCCAATTCTGGTTTATCTCTAAATTTAATTCATCCAATTATATATATATAATACTTAAACGAATTTTGGTTGGTTATTTACAACCATCTTGATTAGAATCAGATTTGATTATATTAGCAAATCAACACATCCAATATATATATATATACACTAATAATCCCAATATATATATACTTTTTTATATCAAAATAATTTTGGGTAAAATTGTTTCATTTACCCTCTTTTCAAAACATACTATGTTGATTCATCGTATTCAAGTGTTTAGAAACCCCTATCGACATTGCGGTGCCCCACCATCGAACATAATTCATAAACCACTCAATCAATAAATCTCCATAATATAAAACCATTTTTATACATATTCACTAGTATATATGTTAGGGATTGGGGAATGGATCGTTAAGGCAAAACAAACACTAGAGGGGGAGGGGGGTGAATAGTGTTTGTGATAATTTAAACAAAATCTAAAAACTTATGTGAATAACAGAATGAAACAAACACCATAAACACAATTACAAACACAAATTCAAAAACAGATGCAAAATAAATAGAAATAAAAATGCAGAAATGGAAAGAACACACCGGATTTTATATTGGTTCGGATTGCTCCTACGTCCAGTCCTGCACAACGCTGGATTGCGCAGAGTTTTATCACTGTATCAAAATCCAATTACAACCTTCTTGATTTCACGACCATAAGGGATACCACCGATTTCAACCTCCTTGATTTCACGGTTATAAGGGATACCACCGATTACCCATCCTTGATTTCACGGCTACAAGAGATACCACCGATTCCTTAACATAACCCAAACTTTTACAAATAGCCCTATAACTCTTCAATAGCACTTGATTTAGAGAGTAGAGAGTGTAAAGAGAAGAAGTTTGATCAAAACAGAATTGAATTCGGCAGAGTATAAGTGTATAAATCATAAAAATGATTAAGAATGATTATATAATAAAAGAGAATGAAAGTGGAGAAGAAGATATGTTTAAAAATTTGGTTTTAACCCCTTTTTATAGTGTGTGAAAGGTTGCGACGTTTCTAAATCGTTTCAAATAGTGAAAAGACACTTCCTTTCAAAATTGAAAAAGTGACAGTTATATGTCGACATGGTGTTTTTGCTATGTCGACATACCCTAGTGTATTTTTGAATTTTAAAACATTTTTCAAGTATTTTTTATATATAAATAATTCTGGAAATTCTTGAATCAAAATATAGTTTTGTAAATTAATATTATAAAGTAGAAAATCATATGAAAACACAAATTTAAACTATATAAAAATATTTATAAAATTATAAGGTTTTCAACTATATAAATATAAGTATAAGAATATAAATATAAAATTTAAGTTCGAAAAACAAAGAAGAATAAGAAAGGAAAAAATAGAAAACATAGAAAATAAAATAGAGAGGATTGAGGATAGAATTAAAAATCAGAATTTGAATACTGAACCTGGAGTGCTATTTAGAGTCTTACAAAATCTAGGCTCTATAACTATATTAATCTTGAACTCTTGAATTCTTGAAATCTTGAATACTCATGAGTCTTGAAATTTCTCTGATATCTGAATCTTTATTAACTTTAAACTATACAGTCTTCAGTAATATTTCCTGTATATAATTCCCGCAAATATATATATATATTCTATACAAAAAGTGTTGGTATATATTTTATAATCAATGATAATTGAAATGAGGTTGTTGTCATCAAAACTCCATTTTCCAACAATATATACACTCAAACTTAATCTAGGGTATTACTAACCCTATCTCTATTGAGTTATGCCACAGAGCCAATGTAATCACTTAACCTTAAACTCTGATACCACTGTAACGACCCAAGGATTTTCGACCCTGAAAATCAACGTAAAACACAATGTCGACCATTCAAGCATCTGAAATACCAAATCTTTAGTAGAAAGAAGTTAGAGGGTGAGAAATAGAAAGAAAGAAAATTAGAATAGAAGAATAAGAAGAACACAACAAAATAGAATCAAAGTAAAAAAGAATCTCACAGCGGAACAATTGAAATATATTATATAACAACCTTTGAAATATGAAACTGTACTCATATCATCAGAGTACATCACATACATATCACAACGGCCAGTACAAATTTGGGTACCCAAGAGTTTAGGGTAAAGCAAAACAAAATAAACTCTGGGTCAGTCATGGGACTGGTGTGAGTAAACTCCAATCACTTGGTTTAACTTTTAAAAATTCTTTTAAAAGAAATGATAATCATAAGACCGTTCCACACATAAACAAGGATGTTTTTTACCTTACGTTAACTCAAAACATTCTTAAAATCAATATTATTCTGATATTATAATATGTCTAATACAAGTAAATAGCAATCTAGCGGAACGTTTACATCTCATGCTCCACATATGTAATATACAATCAAAACCATGGGCTCTTATTGGGAAATAGATTTACAACTATGATAATGTATGGAACCACCTTCCGATCAGTGTACTCTAGAGGCGATACATCGGAGTTCAACAAGAATATTTTGCGACTCAGCCACCCATGACCGACCATTCATTTCGCTTGAATGTTCCGAATATATTGAAACCCTACGGTTGGTATACCAACATAACCGTTCCTGGGAATACAAACAGTGAAAAGACAAACAGTAGAGGGGGGGGGGGGGAGGGGGGGTGAATAGAATTTTTAAGGAATGTAAGAAAATCTAAAAATTATATGATCTACTATATGAATCATACACAACAGAGACGATCACAAAGGTTCGGATTACTCCTACGTCCAGTTCCGTGCAATGCAAGATTATACAGAGATATATTGATTTTACTTATCCAAGTACAATCCCCTTGATTTCATGGTTACAAGGTTAACACCACTCCAAACACCCTAGATTTCACGGCTACAAGGTTAACACCGCTCCAAACACCCTTGATTTCACGGCTACAAGGTTAACACCGCTCGCTTTCCATGATTTCAAGGCTACAAGGAACACACTCTTTCCTAAACACTTCCCAAAAGATTACAACAGCCCTGTAACTCTTCAATAGCACTTCAATTAGGAGAGTAATGAGTAGAGAGTGAGAAAAGAAGAAGTTTTATATAATTAGAGTAGAAATCAGCAAAGTAGAAGTGTAGAAATCAATAAAATAAGAAATATTAATGGTGGAATGAAGAGGGGTGAAGATGGAGAAGAAGAATAGTTAAAAAATTCAAATTCAACCCATATTTATAAGATTTGAAAGGTTGCAGCGCTTCTGGAACGTTACAAATAGTGAAAAGACACTACCTTTGAAAATTGGAAAAATGACAGTTGTATGTCGACATAGCAACATTTGTATGTTGACATATATATGTGAAAAGACACTACCTATATTCATACTAAAGTAAATTACTCCTTCTAAATTCATGGCTATATAAAATAATTAATACCAAGTGTATAATACTTACAAGTGTATCAATCCATATACATATAAGTTTTTAAATCCAAGCAATATTTACATATGTTTTAATATATATATATATATATATATATATATATATATATATATATATACAGGTTTCAAGTCAAGCAATCCAAACCAATCAATACATAAATTCAAACAAATTCAAACAAATCATACCAAATAATCAAACGTCTCGTGGAACTTCTACCCATATGTCTTCTCCAAAGATCAGATCCTTCTTGATGACTTCCCAATCTTCATCTTCTTTTGTCGGTGTTGCCTTAGCAAGATTGTTGTCTTCATCTCTGAAAAGAGAAGAGAGTAGCCAACGGATGGCATCAAAGTGCTTCTCTTGTTGCTATACCATTTTGATTTGACTTAATTCAAGATGACGCTGGTTTCGTAGTATTATGGATAGGATGTTCTTGAAGGAATTAAAAGTCTCCTCAAGATTTTCACTCAAATTATGTAATGGATTTGCCATAATTTGATAGTTTTGGTTAAGAATTGATTGGAGAGGAAGGAGGAATGATAAAATAATTTTTTCTGGAAGAAATAGGTTTATATAGGGTCTAGAATTCGTTGGATTTGAATGGACATGAGATAGTTATTTAAATTTTGAACAAATTTGAAAAACTGGCAATTATATGTTGACATACTATATATATATATATATATATTGAAATTTTAATTTTTGAGTCATTTGTTATTATATTATATTAATGAATTTGTTTTTAATGTTTTCATGGTAACTTCAAAATAATTTTGACGTAAATAAAAATCCATTCATTACTACTTAAAAGCAAATACATCCAACTAATTACTAGACACTGAATACGAGATTCGAAAGCAAAAACAAGCAAACACTAAGGATAACTTAAACCAGATAGGCTTAGATTTCAGCGGATGATGAGGAAGATGAAATTCCAAGTTTTCTTCCTATCTTGCCAGTGAACTTAGACATATGAGTAAGCGTCGTTTTGAGCTTCTTTTGGTTCTTGGCTAGTTTTACTTGATTTTGAACAAGTGTCTCTTTTGAAATAGTTCTAGTGTTGATTGGACACTTAACACTTTACAAAGAAGTTTCTTCTTCTTCGATGTCCATAGGCTCTTGTTCTTGTTGCATTCGAGCTTGTTTGTCTTCGAATGTATCATAAGGTTTGAAAGTGAGTGGATTTTACATAAGGTGTATATTTGTGGAGTGAAACACCTTTCTTGGTACAAACTCTTTTCCCTTGAGATCAACTCCAAAACATTTAAAGATACGAGTAAGGTAAACTCCATAATAAAGAGTATTTATTTCTTGTCGATGTTTCTATGGGCTTAAATTCTTTTAAGATCATATCGACCTAAATGTCATAGCCACCAATAATAGCAAAGAGTGCCTTTTGGACTTTGAGATTTGGGTTGTTAAAGTTTCCGGAACGAGGTGTAATGGTATGTTGAAGGAGGAGGTTTACAATTCTTGTTTTTGGGCGGAAAAAGCGATTTTTGAATTCCATGTGAGTATCGCTTTCAAATATGTGATGATAAGTTTACAAATTCGTTTCTTCGATTTCAAATTCTGAAAAATCCAAGCCCGTACTTCCGCAATTTAAGATATTGCCCAAAATTTCACAGTCTAAAATGTTTTGTGTGCCTTATACGCTACTCCAAATTTGATTTTCATCTCCTTCATAAATGTCACGATTAAGATTTGCATAGAACATTTTGACAAGTTTCGGGTAACACACTTCATCGTTATCCTGAGCGTCAATTAAGATCAATACTTTATTATGATTGAAAAGAGAAGGAAGATCATAAGATGGAAAATTTCCAAAGATGGCGAAAGCTCCCGTATTGACTTTTGCATTTGCTACATAGTCAACGTAGGTTTTGATTGCTTCTCTATCATTATTGAGATATCCCTTGATGGTTTTGGACAATCTCATTGTTTGAGGAGTGCTATAAGAAGCCATTAGAGATATGTTTTTGAAGAGAATAGATATGAAGATTGTTGTTTGAATTTTGAATGAAAGGTAGAGAGAATAAGATTGAATATATATATATATATATATATATAAAAATAGAGATTGAATAGATATAAATTGAATGGGCACAACTTTTCTGAAATCAATGACATCTTTTCAGTCCTTGGGAGTTGGTGAAAAGTTGGAGGTAAGTTTGAAAGTTTAAACCTTTGAAATTCAATTTTTATTTCATTTTACAGGTCTGTATGTCGACATAAGGACATAGGTATGTCGACATACAAGCATGAATTTCAAAGAACATATGATTTTGTGACTTTTGGTTTTATACTATCGATTTATATTTCAGGTTTGACTATTTCATGAAATAATATTAATCCTAACAAACATCCAAAATTTATTTTATTATTATATTTATTATTTTATTAATATTTTGAATTTCAAATTTAAATTTTAAATTTCAAGTTTGAATTTTAAAGTATAAATTTCAAATTCATAACAAAGTAAACAAGCAAGACAATCAAAACATCCATTTAACCAAAAAAATAAAAAATTAATTAAGGTGTACTTGGTTTTTAGATCTATCTCTTCAATATTATCTGAATTCTGAATTATTGTGAAACATATATTTGAATTTCTAGTTTTTGGCTCTTCATCGCTTGATAATGAATCTGAATCATCTAAAGTTGCTGCATATGCCCTCTTTCTTTTCTTTGATGAATTTCTATTGTCTGTCTATTGAATTGATTTATCTGGATGTGGACACATTCTCTTTATATGGCCTGGTTTATTGTAGTTATAACATTGATCATTATTTCTTCCTGAACTTCCTTGATTGTTTCTTTGAAAGTTATTTCTCCTTCAGTATTTCAGAAATTTTCTGAATTTTTTTGTCATTATGGTTGTTTCTTCATCATCTTCACTACTTGAGTTAGAACTATTTGTTGTTGCTTTAAATGCTATTAATTTCTTTTCAGTTGGCTTATTTTCCTTTTTTCTGTAATTAAACTTCAAAAGACATCAAATTCCCAATTAACTCCTCAATCTTCATTTAATTGACATTATTGGCTTCTTCAATCGCCAATGTTTTCTGATCCCATTCTGGAGTCAATGAACTCAATATTTTTTTGACTTGATCTTCTTCTGAATAAGTTTTTCCTAATGCTATTATTGAATGCACTATCTCTTGAAATCTGCAATACATATCGGAGATAGTTTCATTCTCGTTCATTTTGAATAACTCAAACTGATTAATTAACATTGATATCTTTGTATGTTTAACTTTACTAGTTCCTTCATGAGTAACTTGTAAAGTTCTCCATATTTAATAAGTAGATTTACAAACTGACACTATATTAAATACATTCCTATCCAATGAATGGAACAACATATTCATGGCTTTAGAATTACTTTGTGCATCAGCCTTTTGTTCTAGTCCATTGTGCAAAATTAGTTGTGGGTTCAACATACTCAGTCTGTGTAATATTCCATATGTCTAATCCTACTGACTGTAAATATATTTTCATTCTACATGCCCAATATGAATAATTTCTACCATAAAACAATGGTGGTCTAACAATGGACTGACCTTATACAAAAGAATTATTATTGCCAGTGTTGGTTGCCATTTAAATTTTTTCAAAAATCAGATTATGAACTTTTTGAAAACCTATGCTCTGATACCAATTGTTAAGGATTGCAGAATGCAGATCTTAAGGCAAGACTAACACTAGAGGGGGCGAACAATGTTTTCAAGCAATGTATGAAAATCTAAAACTTAAATGATATACTATATGAATCACACACAACAGAGATGATCACTGATACAAAATCAAACAAAAACACTTAAACAGAAAAATATAAAATGTAGAAAAGGAAAGAACACACCGAATTTTATACTGGTTCAGATTACTCCAACGTCCAGTCCCATGCAACGCTCGATTGCACAGAGCTTTATTGATATTACTTATCCAAGTACAATCCCCTTGATTTCACAGCTACAAGGTTAATACCACTCCAAACACCCTTGATTTCATGGTTATAAGGTTAACACCGCTCCAAACACCCTTGATTTCACGGCTACAAGGTTAACACCACTCCCTTTCCTTGATTTCAGGGCTACAAGGAACACAACCTTTCCCAAACACTTACCAAAAGATTACAATATCCCTATAACTCTTCAATTGCACTTCAATTCAGAGAGTAATGAGTAGAGAGTGAGAAAAGAAGAAGTTTTATATAGTTAGAGCAAAAATCAGGAAAGTAGAAGTGTAGAAATCAATAAAATAAGAAATATTAATGGTGGGATGAAGAGGGGTGAAGATGGAGAAGACAAATGGTTAAAAAATTCGAATTTAACCCCTATTTATAAGATTTGAAAGGTTGCAACGCTTCTTGAACATTACAAATAGTGAAAAGACTTCCTTTGAAAATTGAAAAAATGACAGTTGTATGTCGATGTAGCAACATATGTATGTCGACATATATATGTGTAAAATATTTTTTAAACTATTTTTCAAGTGTTTAACTATATATATATATATATATATATATATATATATATATATGGAAATTCTTGAATTAAAACTTAGTGATATAAATGAGTATTCCAAAGTATAAAACATATGAAAACATAATTATATATTATATAAACATATTTATAAATTATAAAGTTTAAAACTATATAAATATAAAACTACAAAAGTATATAACTATATAAACTTAAATAAACTTTAAAACTAATATTTGAAATCAAAAGCAAGATAGAAAACTATTTGAAATAGAATTAAATATTGAAAACCAAAATTAGAATTTTGAAAATTAGAATTTTGAAAATTAGAATTTGAAAAACATAGTTTGAATTTGAACCTGGAGTTCTATTCAGAGTCTTACATATAAACTAGACTCTATTACTATATTAGTCATGAACTCTTGAAATCTTGATTACTCACGAGTCTTGAATTTTCTCTGAATTTCGAATCTCTTGAAACTCTAAATGTATAGTCTTCAGTATTTAAGTCCTGTATACAAATCCTGCATATATATATTCTAAATAGAGATGTTAGTATATATATTTTATAATCAATGATAATTGAAATAAGGTTGTTGCCATCAAAACTCCATTCTCCAACAATCTTTACCCAAATATTTCTCCAACTCGTTTATACTCTCACGCTTCATGAAAAATGTTTCCATCTATTTATTTCCTATATTTCAAAAAATATACGTTATTTACATTGGAAAAATATTTCCATTTCTTATTCGTGCATCACTACCTTCCACATTCATCAGTCCCTAACTGTAAACTAATAAGAGAATAACTCCCTAAGTACCAAGTATCAACCCCGAAGGCCGAAACCAACATCAGATCGACAGTCAGGAAGCCGTTCAACTTGACTAATCTCCAGTCAGTTTCTAATTTCTTTAACTCCATTTCATAATTCCTTAACAAATCATTGCTTACAAAACTCTCAGATTCAGTTTACGAATACATTTCTTTTAAGAAAATATTGATTATAACGATAGCCTAATAATCCCCGTTTCCAAAATAATTAACTTTAAAATATAACTTTGATTGTTACTTTGAACAAATGAATAATATTTAGTACATTAATTAAATAAATAATCTTTATTTAAAAATAGAAAGTAAATATCACTTTCCTAATTCCGATTTCTAACTCTCCTTCAAATAATTTTTATTTGATTAACGTTCCGAACTTCGGAATAATTCACCGTTTCAAGTCAACTCAATTTCTAAATTCACTTTTGAATTTATCACTTCAAATATTTACCAATTTCCTTTTATATCTAATTAAATCTGCAAAATGTTTGCTTTTAAATCATTATTCACTTTAAATGCAAATATTATTCCTCTATAGAAATTTGGAATAGTTTATCAAATAAACATTGATCTCATTTATAAATACCATTACAGGTTCAAATCCTGTTTATCTAGTTATTTTATAATTTCATATTCAAATTCCACTTCATACCTCCATTGACAAGTAAACTTCTTATAAATTAGGTATCCAGTTTATAACTTAATCTCGGTTACATATTCGATTATAAATTATTAGTTTCAAACCAAATATTAACTATCTTGTCAAATCCTAGATTGTCTAATATATAATTTCTAAAAATAAATTATTTTAGTAACATTTGACATCATCGAATTATAATTACAAATCCTTATGGATTTATTTAGTTCTATTCACATTTCGAACATCGAAATAAATTCACCATTTTCTTTTGAAAACAGTTTCCATTTCTCTTTCTAATATTCATTCTTGAATTTACAGTCCCAAATTATTTTATAATAATTATTTCATCTCATTTCTAAATATCGTTTATAAACCAAACTTCTTGATTTAACATAATTAACACAAATTATTATATTCTAGTCCATTCGAATTTCAATTTCTATTTAAAAATAGATTTTTTTTTTCATTTTAAAACTCAAATTCTTTTCCAATATATTTTACGGTACTTAAATACCAATTATTTTTGGGTTAATGTTATTCAAACATACCAAACACACAATAATCAATCACAGATTATTTGTCACATCATATAATGCAATATATGAAGAAAAACAAACTATATAATTGTTGAGGAATCCAGTTGGATCTCTCCAAACTGTTTCTCTGCATCTATAGATGTTAATCAACATAAATAACATTAATTTCATATCAATGTGAGATAATAAAATATATAAAATCAGTATTCAACCAACTATTTATATATATAACTATATATTGTAACAAGCCAAAAAACAGAACCAATTTAATTTTTTTATTTTGGCAATTTTAATGAATTTTGAATATTTAAAATGAATTATTTTAAATAATAACATCTAGAAATTTATTATGAATAGAATTAGAATGTATATATTTATTTAAATTGAAGTTAGAATATAAATATTTATTTAGGAATTGGAAATGGCGCGGTAGTTTGAAAATTCGATTACAAATTTCAAATGAATGTACAGGATTCAAAATAAGCCAGATTTTGGTGAAACCAGAAATATTTGAATTTATTTGAAAATATCTTTCCAACGAATCTAAAAAATCCAGATTTCATAGAGGGAATAAAAAGTTATGCCCAGTTGAAAATTCAGAATAGTCGCTATGGAAATATAGCCCTTAAAATAGCCATTTTGCAAACGACCTCCGTTTTCTACGAAACCACTTTTGTTGGATCCGAAATGTTAAATTATTACTTGAAAGAACCCGTAACTTCCCCGTGAAGGAAAGCACGAATACTTTGAGGACAACACACAAAAGGACACAGACGGAAGAACATTTCATTGCTATTACAACAATTCCATCAGATCCAAGAATATACAGAGTATAAATGAATAAATTACATTCGACAAATATCAGAGATTACAATAAATTACATAGCAGCGGAAAATAATACAAAATACAACTGAAAGTGATACACGGATACAGAGCTTTCCGAGCATCGTTCCAGCTGTAAATCTGGATCCTGTGAATATAAATCTGCAAAACCAAAACTACTAGCTGCCCATGCGGAAAATAGGGGCACCCAGAGTTTAGGTTAAAACAATAAACTCCAGGTCAGTCATGTGACTGGTGTGAGAACTAAAACAGTTATTAATCTTTATTTTTAAAGTTAGGTAAATCAAGGGACCACGCCGTTTAACACGGAACGGGTTTCCTCCCAAGAATACCAGTGCATAGAACAAACAGCGCAATGCTAAATAAAGAAAAATGAAGCTGTTATAAGACCCAGGTCCCATCACACAATGCAACGCAAGCCGGAGGATAGGGTTTTCCCTTATAACAGCCAAAGCATGCTTGATACGTTTAAATCACATTATTTGATACTATAATAAGTGTATAGTGTCAAAACAATTTCAATCATAAATATCAATCATAGACGACATGGGTACCATATATCATGTCGCCATACTAGTTCTACAATTAAAACCGCAATACACGTATTTGAAATTGGATTTCCTTCCTGAGTCGAGGCAAGGGGCAAGCTCCTCTCCGCGTTCGAGACACTCTAGCAAATGCCTCAGGACCCCACTATGATCCTTGGAATTGGCTGGGCCGGTCCTCTCTTACTTTTGAGGATTGGCAATTCCTGAACACACGTTTCCCGGTCCTTACAGACCTATATCCGAGGCGCCTCGTATCCAACAACCACACAGGTGAAAAGTATATAAATGTCAGGGCTGGTAGGTCACTGACACCACCCTAGCTAGAAAGAAACGTCGTGCTCTCCCAGCGGTCCGTCTCCCGTTTTTAACTCATACCGAGGTGTGAGGCTCACGAATTCACGCTATACACAAAGCTACGCCACACAGGCCGTGCTTTGATCATCAACCACAAGACTTTGCTTTTCAACAGAAGCCTTGATCAATTGCCACTTACGCATGCCACATTGGCAATTCACTCCATGCGACTGATGTCCATCGATATACAACCTCTGAGCTCGTACGTCTCAGAGAAGGGCGTTAAGCAAGAGAATAAATTCTCTGCCGCCAAACAGATGTATATTTAATAGAGATCAATTAACACAGAATAAAATTCAATGTCAGACACATAATCCATTTACAAGTTCGTTCTGGGTCTGAACGAAACCGGAGGCACTTTCCTCGCACATCCATTGATCTCCAAGTACGTCTGGACGATCACCGACTGTTTCCCTCATCTTGGGTGTACAGCCCAATCAAGATCATCAGTAATCACCCAAACGATGTGAAGACTTCCGGTCTTCAACCACCGTCTTCATCTTCGACATCTCGTCGAATCGGTTATTCAGAATGGGTATAAACCCGGCCTTTCTGAATAACTCACGCATATAATAAACGAATGTTACACAAACACAACAAACGCCTCATTCCAATTCAGAATATTCTTTTATTCACAAAATCACATTCTTAGGGAAAGGTTCCCATAAATTTTATCAAAGATAAATTCTTCTAAATTTATTCTTTAATCTTCCTTGGGATATCATTTCAAACTAGTCGGGATTAACGAACCACACCGAAGCAATTATTTGTTTTATTTCCCAATCCCAACCAATATATCCCATGGAGCAAAACTGGTGATACTCCATATCTAACACCACGGTGTTATCGGTAAAATTAATTACCATTTCACGTTCAAATCTAATTAAAGATTTAACTATCGCTTTGGAGCAAAACTGGTGGTACTCCACTCTCGATCACTTTTCAGATTTGATAATTTAAATTATCAATTCACTTTTCAATTCTAATTAAAGATTCATTAAAACTCCACTTAGTTTTAATCTTTTCAAAAATCAATATCCTGCCTTTAACTGGGTTAAAGAACCAATGTCATCAAAAACACGATTCACGACAAACCAAATCACACTTGATATTAAATACAAGGCTCTGAATAGAAAATATATCGGCTTATATTCAATATCAAATTCTGAAACCAACAAATATCGTATTGGAAATAACGATATAAAATATCTTTCAAATCCCCATAACAATATTTGTATAGTCACGAAATCCAACATCGAAATATCCCGAAGATAATTTCGATTCAGCTCCAGTCCAATCCACGTATTGGAAATTATCGATTATTTTCAAAATCACTTTCAAATTCAATTTATTTATTTTAAAAATAAATTGATTTCAATTCTAGTTCAAAACTAGTTCATTTCGATAAAAATCTATTTTTATCTTTTCAAATGTGGAATTTTCCAGCCCAAATCTTTCCAATTCACATATTATAATTTTACACAAATTATAGATATTTTTAATAATTTTATCAAGGCCCGTACAGTCGATTTCCAACAACGGCCATCGAACTGCACTTACAGCGACCTTTTTCGAATTTGATTTGGACATAATTCCAAATCCAACCGTTAGATTTCAAATTTCTCATATTCATTGGAAAGCTCTTTTCGATACGAACCCAACGGTTCCGGTTTTAGGAGAATCCGACGGTCGGATCTCCCGCAATGTCCGTTTGAAATAAATGGTTGAAATTCACGAACTACCGCGGCGCGGCGCGTTCTATTCAGGCCATTATATTATATATATATAATATATATTTCGTCGATTTCCTTTTTAAAACGAATTTTATAAATCGTTTTAACTTCGTTTCAAAACCATTTCAACACTATTTCCATTCAAAGCCAAAATTGAATTCTTCTTTATAAATTCGTTTTAAAATTCATTTCTATTCAATTCAAATTTTAATTCAATTTGAATTCATTTCAATTCACTTTCAATTCAATTTGAATTCGTTTTCAATTCAATTCATTTCGAAATCGTTTTCAACTCAAGTCATTTCTATCCTATTCGAATTCAAATTCACTTTCTATTCAATTCGAATCGAATTCATTTTCTATTCGATTCGAATTCATTTCAAATTGATTCAATAAAATTTCCATTTGAATTTTTAATCTAATTCAATTTGAATTTCCTTTCAAAATATTAAATTTTGAAATCACTTTTCAATATTCATTATAAAACGAATAAAATCGATATGAACATCGTTCGCGTCAAAATAACGCATCTCTAATCAACACGGCTTTATATTTCAATAATTCGTTATTCTATTCAACAAATGAATATTTGTTCTATTCAACACATGAATCTATATTTCTTTCAACACACGACTAATCTCAACACATGAGTACTGTCCACACCTCACTATTTTTGTTATGTAAAATATTTTATAAAACTATGGTATCTATCGTTTGATTTTTAATTAGACTTCTACTGAGAAGTAGTTCTAATTTTAAATATGATAAAGATGTAATTTTTATTATTTAAAATATTTCACTCAACACATGAACATCGTCAACACATGACTATTTTTATATTCAACACATGAATTTTCTTTTATAATATTCATTGTTTTCCCGATTGGAATGAGGCCCAATCAATCACCATATAATGTTAATTATATGGATTCCATACAACACATGTATATAATAGCATTGAAAAATAATCAATCATCAACCAAAGTGCACTACACTGTATAAGCATCAAATATAGATATCTGACGCTTATAACAGCCTGTCAATCAATCGATCGACATATTTAATCAATCAGGATGAGTGAACATCAAATTTCATCCCAACACCCGTGTGGGGTTTCAAACAATCAAACACAGATTTTATTTGTGCAGTTGGGCGATGTGTAAAATTTATCGACCCAATCAATATTAGTCAAATCAGTGTATATAAACAAATCGGCCGATTTGTTTATAAATATTCATTTATTCACTTTCACGTCGAAATTTATATTTCTAACGATAAAACATTTTATTTTAACACTTGAATTTCTATTCAGTTCATTTATTCAATAAAAATGATTATTTTTATTTTTCTAACTTATTTCAGAAAATTTCGGCGGCATAACGGCACGATACTAGAAACGGGACAAGGCCTAGCCTTATCCCCGGTCTAGTGAAGGCCCACGCCATTCACACATCAATCAAATCACTTTCATTTCACCAAACAATTTCCATTCAATCAAATATTCTAACTAACCATTCAACCAAACAATTTAACAAACAAGCCATCCATGGTCTGTGGATGACGGGTGTCGGGTGCTACTAAGCACCGTCTACATCCTAGTATATATATATATAACTAGAAAAAAAAAGAATTTAGAGTGAGAAGTTCTCACCGAAAGCTATCCAAACATCTTGACTCTTCTTTTATAGAAATCTTCGACTTTATCCCATCTTCGTCATCTCGTTGCCCGTAGTTACTACATATATAAAAATCACACATTTTTATATTTTGATGTCTTTGAAATAAAAATCACATTTTTATTTATTCATTTTCAATTTAAAATCATATTTTTATAATCACTCATATATTTAAAAATCGAATTTCTTTACTATGCTATTCAATATTAAAAATCTCGCCTTTTCTATTTTTAAAATCTAATCTTTTCTATTTTAAAAATATCGTCTTTTCGTCGATAAAGATTTTACCTTTTCTAAAATAAAGATTTCGCCTTTACTAAAATAAAGATTTCGCCTTTATATATATATAAAAAATCATCACTTGATTTCAACGTATATAAAATAAAAATCAGATTTTTATTTCGCTACATATACAAAGATGATATTTTTATATTCTCTATCCTATAAAGATTATATTTTTATCTTTCTACAATGTAAAAGATTATATTTTTAATGCTTTAAAAATAAAAAAATAAAACATATTTTTAATATTTCTATATAGTAAAGACTATATTTTTAATACTTTAAAAATATAAAAACTATATTTTTATCACTTTAAAAATACAAAGATCCTATTATATTACTTTTAAAGATCAAATCTTTTCTGTTTTTAAAAATCACGTCTTTTATAATTCTAAAAACACTGTCTTTTCTAATTTAAAAATCACATCATTTCCTTTATAAAGTTTAAATCTTTTCAAAGAAAATCAGTTTTTAAACAAACGAAAAAAAAAACAGTTTTAAATCTGTAAATATAAAACAGAAATAAAATATAAAAAAAAAGAAAACTTACAGCCGAAGGGTGGGGGGGGGGTTCTTCCTGCGTCGGAGGGCGGTTTTGGGGGAGGAAGCAGCGGAGGGGAGGCGAGCTTCGTTGGAGGGGCTTGCGGTGGTCCAGGGTTTCGATTAGGGGGAAGCTCGGGTTGCGGAGGAGGGGAGGAGCAGGCGGGAAAGAAGGAGCGGGAGGAGAAGGGGAAGGGGAGGGCGGCGCGCTGAGGGAGGGGGTCGCGGGGTCCACCGGGGAGGGGCGGCGGCGACGATGGCTACGGGGGGGGGGGGGGGGGGATCGGCGTTAATCGCCTGAGCGATTTAGTTTTTTTTTCTTTTTTTTTTCGACTGAATTAATCGGGAGGGGGGGGCCTGGTTAAGGGAAAGAGAATATATATTTTTTTTATTTTATTTTATTTTATTATTTAATTATTAAAAAGTTGACTTTTACATACGACCTCTAAACGAGGCCCACCGACTGTCGCCCATAGCGTTTCACCCCCATTCCGATCACAATGGGATATGTATCGTAAGCTGATTCGACTGTTTGAATCAGTTCCTGTTAAATTTACACTTAAATCGCTATATTGAATTTTAAACGTGCATTTCAAATTACCGGGGTCACATACTAACTAGAAAAATTCTAGAAAAATATTTTCTAGCTTCGTATTGACGATACGGTCCTAACAAAACTAGTTTCGTCGAATTCTGAGACCGTATGAAAAATGGCCAATTCCCAGTCGATTAAAATCAACTGAAATGGTCAAAACACGTTTTCCTTTGCCACGCTCACATATTGATTCGAAAAATTATGAAATTTGAAACCTAGCAATAACTTGACACTGCGGATCCAACAAAAGTGGTTTCGTCGAAATCCGAGGTCATTTGCAAAATGTCCATTTTTAAGGGCCTGAATTCCATAGCGACTATTCAGAATTTTCAACTGGACATATCTTATCATTTATAAAGTGAAATCTCAGTTTCTTACATCCGTTAGAAAGATATCATCAATTAGATCCTAATGTTTTTGGTTTCATTAAAATCCGGATTGTTTTGCACCCGGTACATTCAATTGAAGTTTGAAATCGAATTATCGAACTACCGCGCCATTTTCAATTCTATTTATAATTATATATAAATATTTATATTCTAACGACGACGTATATAAATATATACGTCGAATTATATTCAAAATAAATTTTCTCGTCGATATTATTTAAAATAATCTATTTTAAATATTCAAAATTCGCCAAAATTGCCAAAATAAAAATTTTAAACTGGCCCAGATTTTGCGGGTCATTACATTACTGGATTCCAATTTTCATAATTTTTGGGATCAATATGTCAGCGTGGCAAAAGAAAACGTGTTTTGACCATTTCAGTTGAATTGGATCGACCAAAAAATGGCTATTTTCGAAACGGTCTTCAAATTTGACGAAATCAGTTTTGTTAGGACCTATCATCAATACGAAGCTAGAAATAATTTTTCTGGAATTTTTAGAGCCTGTATGGGGCCCCGGTAAATTAAAATGTACGTTAAAGTCAAATTTGAACGTTATATTAATTTATATTTTAATTTCGATGGAAACTGATCGAAACAGTCGAATTGGCTTATGGGACATATCCCATTGCGTTCGGAATATGGGTAATTAGTTATGGACGATAGTCGATGGGTTTGGTTTGGAGGTCGAAATAAAAAGTTGCTTTCCGGGGTAATTAAATATAATATAAATTAAATAATAAAAGCCCTTAACTTTCACCCCACCCCTTTTCTCTTTCTCCCCCTCCCATTCATTTCAGTTCAAAAAAAAAATGCGTTGTCCCATCGCCCACGCCCTAGCCCCCACTTCGACGCCACCAGAGGCCACCTCCGCCGCCCCCCGACAAGCGCCCCCTAGCCCCCTCTCTCTCTGCGCCCTAATCGAACCCCTCCAGCGAACCCAGAAGCGCCGTGAGCCACCACTGTCGCGCCCTCCGGCCAGACCGCCGCCACACCAGATCCACCACCGACCGCCAGCGGTTTCCCCCAGACCCCACGCCACCTCAGCACCGCCGTGACCAACTCCTCCCCCTCTTGAAAATCAATGGTGAGACTTCTTCCTTTCTTATATATGAATTTGATTTGTTTAATTCTCAGTTTTTTTATAAATTCGCATCGAATTTATTTTCTGATTTTAATTGTAAAAAGATCGGATTTTTTTATATGTGAGTAGAAGTACAAAGATCGGATTTTTTATATGTGAGTAAAAGTAAAAAGATCGGATTTTTTTATATGTAAGTAGAAGTAAAAATATATGATTTTTATATATATGTAGCCAAATAAAAATACCGTGGTTTTAAAAATAAAAAAATGATTTTATATATCATAATATAGGATAAAAATATAATTTTTATCATAGGAATAACAAGTAAAAATATGATTTTTATTACCATGAAAGCAAAGTAAAAATATAATTTTTAGCGAAGTAAAAAATATAATTTTTAGCGAAGTAAAAATATAATTTTTAGCGAAGTAAAAATATATTTTTTAGCGAAGTAAAAATATAATTTTTATATGTATGAGAAGTGTTATAAAAATATGTTTTTATTATATATATAGCGAAGTAAAAACATGATTTTTAATATATAAACATCATATTAAAAATGTGATTTTTATTATGAATAGCGTGGAAAGGACGGCGTAGGAATTTCGGACAAATCCAAACGGTTCAGAAATTCAGAAATGAAATAGAGGAGTGGATCCCAAAGGTGAGAACTTCTCACTTTAATTTTATTTTCTAGTTAGAAATATATACTAGGATCCAGACGGTGCTTAGCAGCACCCGACACCCGTCGTCCACAAACCATGGGCGACTTGTTTAATTTGATTGTGTTGTGAAAATTGATTGTGATGTGGAATGGAATAAATAAAATATTCAGGTGCTGAAATAAATAGTTTATCATTAAAAATATAATTTTTAACGTGTATATGAATAAAATAAATATTCATAAACAAATCGGATAATTTGTTTATGTACACACATTTGACTGATATTGATTGGGACGATATATTTTACACATCGCCTAACTGCACAAATAAATCTGTGTTTGTTGTTTGAAAACCCCACACGGGTATTGGGATGATATTTGACGTACACTAATCCTAATCATTTAGTTGTATGTCGATCGATTGGTTGACAAGTTATTGTAAGCGTTGATTATTTATATTTAACGCTTACACAGTTGTGTAATGCACTCTGGATGATGGTTGACTGTGTTAGATGATTGTTGTGTACACGTGTGTATGAAATCCATATAAATAAAATTATATGGTAATTGACTGTGTTTGATTCCAATTCGGAAAGAACGAATATTTTAAATTAACAAATGTTTTTAATTGACGAACATATAATATTTTAAAATAACTAAGATTTTAAAATAATATTCAGTACTAGATAAAAATCTAATTTTGATGTTCGATTTCGGATGGACATGAAAATATTTAAATATACAAAGCTTTGTTGATTAGATTAACGCCATTTTGACGTGGACGATATTTATATCGATTTTATTCAATTTTATAATGAATATCAAAAGGAAGTGATTTCAAAATCTAGTGTTTTGAAAATATTATCATTTATATATTAGTGATATGGAATATTCGATTTTGATTTGAAGTTGAATATGAAGTTGAAACCGTTTTGAAAATGAATTTAAAACGATTTATAAAATACATTTTAAGTGGAAATCGATGAAATATATATAATATATTATATATATACATATAATGGCCTGAATAGAACGCGCCGCGCCGTGGTAGTTCGCGAATTTCGACCATTGACTCGAATGGACATTACGGGAGATCCGACCGTCGGATTCTCCTTAAACCAGAACCGTTGGGTTCGTATCGAAAATAGATTTCTAATGAATTCAAGATATTTGAAATCTAACGGTTGGATTTGGAGATACGTCCAAATCAAATTTGGAAAAGGTCATTGTAAGTGCAGTTCGGTGGCCGTTATTGGAAACCGACTTTACAACCCTTGATAAAATTATTAAAAATATCAATAATTTGTGTAAAATCATAATAAATTATTTGGAAAGAATTAGGATGAAAATTCCACGTTTGTAAAGATAAAAATATGATTTATCGAAATGAACTAGTAATGAACTAGAATTATAAATCCAATATTTTTAAATAAGTAAATTGGATTTGAAATGGTTTTAAAAATAACCAGAATTTCCAGCATATGGATGGGAATGGATTTAAGTCAAAATTTTCTTCGGAATATTTCGATATTGAATTCCGTGATTATACGGATATTGCGGAGGAATTTGGAAGATATGTATATTGTTATTCCCAATACGATATTTGTTGATTTCAGAATTTGATATTGAATATAAGCCGATATAATTTCTATTCAGAGCCTTGTATTTAATATTGAATTGGATTTTGGGTTTGTCGTGAACTGTGTTTTAAATGACACTGTTCTTAAACCCAGTTGAGAAAAGGTTAAATCTTTAAATAAGATTTATAAGAGTTTACCAATTAATTAATATTTAATTGGAATTGAATAGAATTTTATTTTGGGTTTGTCGTGAATGTTGTCTTTATTAACACCATTCTTAAACCCAGTGTGGAAAGAATAAATCTTTTAATTAAGATATAAAGAAGAATTACCAATTAATTAACATTTAATTGGAATTGAAAATGGAATGTGAATTGTGTTTATTGTGAACTGTGTTTTAACGACATTCGTTCTTTAACCCGATTTACAGTGAAATGTGATTTGGAATTTATAAATCTTTTTATTAAGATTTAACGGGAATTTTCCAAAGTAAAGTTTTTCAATTTAATATATTAAATTGGAGTTGAATGGAATTCGTCGTGGTGGAAGACTGTTAATACATATGGAATTTAAAAGGCTTTACCGTTATTCCATTTATATTATTAGATGGATACGGAAATTGATATCGATTATATGTTGATTTGTGTTTCCGTGAAGATTCCATAATTAATGGAATGTGATTTGGGTTTATTATGAACTGTGTTTTAAATGACATTAGTTCTTTAACCCAGTTAAAGACAAGATCACATGTCTAACATTGTATTTCGAGCTGTATGGTTGATCCCTGATAAATATATATCTGTTTGGTGGCGGAGAGTTTATTCTCTTGCTTAACACCCTTCTCTAAGACGTATGTGCTTAGAGGTTACATGTCGGCAGAAATCAATAGTACGGTGTAGATTGTCGATGCGACATGTTTGTGTTCCAAAGTTAAATAATCATTAACATTGATTTTTGGGAAGATTAAAACTAGGTTGAGTTTAAATGAATCTTTAATGAGATTGAAATGTGAATTGATAGTTTAAATTATCAAATTTGGGAAATGATCGAGAGTGGAGTGTCACCAGTTTTGCTCCAAGCGATAGTTAAATCTTTAATTAGATTTGAACGGGAAATGGTAATTAATTTTACCGATAACACCGTGGTGTTAGATATGGAGTATAACCAGTTTTGCTCCATGGGATGAATAGGTTGGGATTGGGAAATTAAACAAATGGTTACTTCGGTAAGGTGCGTTAATCCCGACTAGTTTGGAAAACCTTAATATGGTTTGAACTGATATCCAAAGGAAGATTAAAGAATAAATTTAAAGAATTTATCTTTGATAAAATTAATGGGAACCTTTCCCAAAGGATATAAATATTTAAATAAAAGAATATTCAGAATTGGAATAAGGCGTATGTTGTGTTTTATAGCACTTGTTTATAATATACGCGAGTTATTCGGAATGGCCGGGTTTATACCCATTCTGAATAACTGATTCGACGATAAGTCGACGATGAAGACGGTGGTTGAAGACCGGAGGTCTTCACATCATTTGGATGATTACTGATGTCTAGATTGGGCTGTACACCCAAGACAAGGTAATAAGTGGTGATTATCCAGACGTACTTGGAGATCGACCGGATATGCGAGGACCTCTTTCCTGTATTGGACATACGGGCCGAGGAATAAGGTGCCTCCGGTTTCATTCAGACCCAGAATGAACTTGTAAATGGACTGTGTGTCTGACATCGGATTTTATTCTGTGTTGATTGATCTCTATTAAATATATATATGTTTGGCGACGGAGAATTTATTCTCTTGCTTAACGCCCTTCTCTGAGACGTACGAGCTCAGAGGTTATATATCGATAGACATCAGTCGCATGGCATGAATTGCCTATGTGGCATGTTGAGATGCAAATGATCAAGGCTTCTGTTGAAAACCAGAGTCTTGTGGTTGATGATCAAAGCACGGCTTTAATATAGCATAACTTTGTGTATAGCATTGATTCGCGAGCCTCACACCTCAGTATGAGTCAAAAACGGGATAAGGGACAACAGGAAGTGCATGACGTTTCTTTCAAGCTATGGGTGGTGTCGGGGTTTGCAAGCCCTGTCAATTTTATATTTTTACCTATGTGGTTGTTGGAATGCGAGGCGCCTCAGATATATCGGTCTCTACGGAGCCGTTGGATAGGTCCGATAGGACCGGGAAACATGTGTTCAGGAATTGCCAAACCACTAACGTAAGTATGGACCGGCCCTGCAAGATCCAGGGGTTACCAAGTGTGTAGTCCCGAGGCATTTGCTAGAGTGCCTCAAAGCAGAAAGGAGTACATCCCTTACCTAGACTCATGACGGAAATCCAATTTCCAATACGTGACATTTCAGTTTTGATTGTTGAGCCTAGTATGGCGACATGATAGATGGTACCCATGCCATCTAGGATTGATACATTTATATTTTAAGTTGTTTTATACACTATGCACTTATAATAGTATCAAATGATTTGTTTTAAACGTACCAAGCATGTTTGGCTATTATAAGGGAAAACCCTATCCTCTGGCTTACGTTGCATTGTGTGATAGGACCTGGGTTTTATAACAGCTTCATTTTTCCAAAAAGCATTGCACTGTTTGTTTTATGCACTGGTATTCTTGGGAGGAAACTCGTTCCATGTTATATGGCGTGGTCCCTTGATTTACTTTATTTTTAAAGTAAAGATTTAATAACTGTTTTAGTTCTCACACCAGTCACATGACTGACCTAGAGTTTATTGTTTTAACCTAAATCCTGGGTGCCCCTATTTCCACACGGGCAGCTAATAGTTTTGGTTTTGCAGATTTATATTCACATGATCCTGGTTTACAGCTGGAATGATATTCGGAAAGCTCTGTATCCGTGTATCTCTTTCGGTTGTGTTTTGTATTATTTTCCGCTGCATTGTAATATGTAAATCTCTGATATTTTGTTGATGTATAATATTTATTCATACTCTGTATATTCTTGTACTCTGATGTAAATTGTTGTAATAAGCAATGAAATGTTCTTCTGTTTGTGTTCTGATTCATCTTGTCCTCAAAGCAATCCGGGCTTTCCTTTACGGGGAAGTTTGGGTCGTGTCATATATATTATTTCAACTAATTAATAAAAAATGCATCCAAACAACCATCACACATCATTCAATCATTATTTGTCAATATTATAAAAATATATAAACTGGACAGAGTTAGTAAGTTTACTCACCTTGGTCGTTAATCGTTGAATACGATTAACATCATTTGACTTAATCAGACGTTTAATTCTGTCTGAAATTGTAACGATCTCCAAATTACTCCAGATTAGTTCCATTTCATAGCTTGCATCCAAAGGATTCCAACGAATCTTGTTTCGTCAAATTCTAATCACGTACGAAGATGTTATCAATTTTACACGTTCGAATTCAAATAACGGTCATTAACTGTTAAATTAAATATTAATTAACTTAACCGAAATTACAATTTAAACCTTAACCCATTCCTCAATTATTCTTCCCTGTCGCTCCAGTACAATTTGGGTTATCTAATGATGAAAACATTCATTTATGGATTTTAAAAACGCACATTTCAATAACCTCAAAAGGTTCGGCCCATGTAAGCTTCAGCCTGCATCGCAATAACCGACCCCCTCCAATATACACAGTACCTTCTCCTTCTTCCTTATTCACACGAAGAAAACTTCTCCCAGTTCATACCATTTCTATCTTCTTCGAATGCCTACTGCTCCTCTGTCACTCATCTAAACCCCGAACAGAGATCATCACTGACATCACCTTCGAATCCTCAACATCTTCATCCCATTAACATACAACTCGCGCGCACACATGAATCTATGTCGAAACTGTTCCCTTCGCTGCCATGTGAAAACTTGCTACTTCATTATACTTCTAATTCCCTCAAAATGGTTAAGCAAGTGTGAAACTACCCACTGAGTTCAAAAACAAACTCCAAAATGCCTCCCGATGCCTCGAACTCAAAGTGACCCTGGCCCTAAGTCGACTGTGTAGTTTTTCGAACACCCCAAACGGCGTCTCACCCTGCTCTTCATACCAGAAGCTGATGAGGATCATACTACAAATATCACTTTATTTGTGTTGCAATTTATAATGGATGATATAATTAGTTTGGGATTTTTTTTGAACCCATTTACCATGGCCATGAGATCTCAGAAAAAAGAAATACAGGTAGGTTGCGAACTTATTTATAGGAGGAGAAAAGAAGGATATGATCAATGCTCTTGCCATAGCCATGTGCAGTTTTAGGGTAGTTTTCTTCCTCCCTCTTAGGCCTGTGTGATGTGTGAGTTTTACTTTATTAGCTTAGGGCTTAAGTATTGTACAACATAAGACGACAATTTTTCTTCTTTAGGCCTGCGTTAGACTAGAGTTAGGGGACGAGACTTTGCCTGGAAGGAAATGCAATTTTTTATATAATTATATCAAATTTGCTGTCATATAAACATCTGTACTTTGTTTTGTAATACCCAAATCAAATACATCTTGCCTTGTTGGGTATATTACGATTGACTAATGGACTATGCTTTATATTTCCTAAATCAGTTGGATGATATATTCAGTTGTATGATTAAATCCTAGCAGTTATTAATGGATTTCAAATATGATGTAATACATGTCTGAGTCTTCGCAAATTGCCATAGTTTGAGTATATGGAACCTTGAAAGAAGGTCTTCAGTGACATGCTTCATGAACTGGACGTTGGCCTATCAAATCCAAATGGTGCTGATGAAGGTTTTCTTGCAAGTTACTTTCCAAATTTTCTTGACCAACCAATGTTTTCATCCTCCACCGAATGGTTCTAAGGTTGATGGGTTGTACCGCATTCATAAAGATGGTATGCAACAAACATTTATGAAAAATGGGGATTGTTTAAGTTTTAAATAGTTTTTGGCATTTGTTATATATAGGCTTCATTCACGAATGGACCTATATCGAAAAAAATAAAAATATCGTCGTCATGAGCAATGTGACAATCCCAAAAATATAATAAAATAGACAAGTTAACTTATTTTGTGAAGTTCCAAAATACCGATTTAGGGTACAAAATACTTTAAATGAAAAATTGCTTATTTTCTAAATTAAAAATTATGGAAAAATTCAATAAATTAAATTACCAACACATCTTAAAAACCTTGTCTAAATTGGAAACCAATATTTAATTATATTAAATAATCATTATGGCTTATAAATGATTCCATAGCGATTTTATGGAGATTTGATTTGGACATAAATTACAATCTGCGAGGTGAAATCTCAAATTTTCACTTCCATTAGAAAAATATAACTCAGTAGATTCCAACATTTCTTGTTTAAAAGAAATTTTGACTTCTCATTTGAATTTCAAAAGTTAATATTATGAAATACCGCAACGTTACGCGCTCGATTATAATTATATTATAATTAATATGTTCAACCGTCGTTGCCAACGATATTTTTCATCAACACCGGAGATAGGTCTACCGAAGTGGACCAAAAGGAAAAATTGGTTTATTTAGCTTTCATGAGTTCGAGTTAGTTCACCGTTTCCTAGATATCAAGGTTTTGAGCCCAAAAGATTAGTTACTCTGCCCTCAATGGGGTGATAATCATGCTTAAGTGACTCAAGAACCAACAGTTATTTTGGGACAAGGGTTCCCTAAGCACAACCATCGATAAGGGCTAAATGGCTTGTGTGAAAAGGTTCTACACTGACTTTGCGGAAGGGTTCACGCTTGAGAGAGAGCTCGTAAGCATGTAGAAAGCCAACAACATGTTGCACTAGTAATAACTAAGAAATTACATAAAATCCATAAGGAAATGTACTAAGTATTAATCCACTCTTTATTGATCTTTGATTTAGAATACACAAGTGATTACAACTGAAATCCCTTGATTTTGGAATTAGGGTTTACTCTTGAGAAAAGAGTACAAGAATGAGAAAATCCGCCCTGGAATTTAGATACTTGGGGTCTTATTTATAGACAAATCAAGTCCTCTTTTGTTGTTGGGCCAGCGGTACCCCTGTCAGTCGCTTTTCCTTTTGGTTCCAGAAGTGCTGGTTCTCGGCCGCTTTTTCTTTAGGTTCTGAAAATTTTGCCTATGGCTTTTAGAGGTGCCAACTCCTGCTCTCGGGAGGAAGGTTCTGGTCTGCAGAACTCCTTTTTGATTTCTTGTTCATCCACTTTGTTTTAATCCAGAGCTTGCTGGTGTAAATGGCTTTCAGAATGTTCTGGCTTTCGGATGTAGGCTTCCGGCTGTGGACTATCGGTCTTGTATTAATTCTTTGTAGAGCTTGTCTTTGTGATTCAAGTGAAAGGTTGTCATGTCCGCCACTCCTACCGGTATCGACACTAAGCAGACTAGTGTGGATAGCTTGTCTCTCTTTAGGATTCCGACTTACCTTTCGGTAGACTTCCAAAGTGTCTCCTTGCTTTTCCGGGAGACGTTGCTTCCGGTGCTTTGCTTGTTACTTGTTAGGGTAACTTTTCGAGAAACAACTAATAGACGTCTCGGTAATTGGTTCCGGTAATCTCCATATGCTTTAAACTTTGTATCTTTGATGCTCTCATCTCCTTATTTATAGGTGTTAAGCAAGTTAATATCGATAGCCCCTCTCGTCCTTTTAGGTCTCGGTTTGTAGGATTATGAGTTTTTCTCTTCATTGGCTTCGGATCTTAGGTGACCTTCTGCTACTTACTCATCATGCCGGAACCATGCTGCCCGTATCCTTTCTTTGTATAGATTTTGAACTCTTTACTGCAAGGATGGTGCTAGTTGCATAACTCCCGGAATATTTCCTTATGCTGTTGGCTTTTTCTTGTGTCGGGCTTTTGTTGACGGAAGACTTCTTTCTGTTTGTGGCAGTCTGTTACTCCTTCACCGCCAGCCTGTTTCGGTGCTTTATTTTGGTAGTAATATTTCCCCCCTTGTGAAGGGGTAATTTCGACTTTCCAAGTCAAACTTTGATGTCCTTTCGGTGCTTTGGATTTCTGTCGCTTGATCTTCTCTAATCGGACCCGTTGATTGACTCTTGTCTGTATGGCTTGGATTAACGGTGATTTGGTACAATCACCGTCTCTTCTTCTTCCTCATTTTTACTTACCACATAAATTACTTAAACTAGATTACTGTTCATCGAGAAGTACTGAAGCTCTTTCGAAAATTTCTGATTCAATCCTTGGTGAGTACTCTTACTTTTAATTACGAGCAAAAAGTTAATACTAATTACCTGAATCAATTAGGGTTTAGCATGTTAAATGCAAGACATTTAATTACAGGTGACTTAGATTATGATTCCTTGTGAACTACATGAATGCTCTTTCCCCAATGTTATTTCTTGGGGTCCGAGATGTACGATTTTCATGAGAAAGGTTATTTACTACTACAAAATGCAATTTATGATTTCGTTTCCAGTGAACTTATTGTCTATGTTATTGGTTTGTTTATTCTGATTTTACCGACACTAACCCCTTCTTTTGTTCAGTATGTTAGTTCCGGATTAATCCGAGAATGGTAAACCATCCATCAGGGCTGTTGAAGGGTTTGTGTGTTTTTCGGTTTTGGGTATTGGTAAAGTCTAAGAATTTTATTGTTTAACCTTTTGACTTAGATTTCACGTGTGTTAGACCCGAGGGCCAATCAGGGTCCTGGTGATGATTTAGGGTCACTTGGTTTCGGTTTATTCATTCCCAGTTCTATTTAATTTTCCCGACACCATTCTTTTGTCTCTTTTTGTCTTTAGTGCTTGGATGACTAATTTTATCATCATTAAGGGCTTGACTGTTTCTAAGTGAATGCAAAGTTAGTATGAACTCTGCCTAGATTAATATCTAGGACCATCCTGATATGCAACGGTTTCAGTACCAAGTATTAAATAAGTTTACATGTTATCTACTTATTTCGTACTAATAAATGTCATGCCAATTCACGTGTTTATAAAATTATATCACCTGACAACACTATGTCTGACAAAAAGATCTCTAGTCAACTGAAACTCGGTGTTCCCAGCACCTTTTGGAAAAAGAATCCCCTTGCTTTGAATAAACCTTTAATCACTTTTCAGGATGAAGTGAATTCCATTTTTAACGACTTTGGGATGTCTGATGTAGATGTCATCCCCGCCATTAATCATGATAGCATTAGAAATCCTCCGGAAGGTTACTTTTCATATACAGCCATCCACATTTGACATGGAGGCTTCTTTCCCTTTCCAACTTTTATATCTCGACTCTTGCGGGACCTGGAAACTGCTCCTATCCAACTTCTTCTAAACACTTATACTTTGCTTCTTTGTCTCGAAATGCTAGCACTTGAATCGGGTCAGGCTTCCCTCACTCCTAGTCTCATTCATCATTTGGTACGGTTCTCGAAAGAAGTAGACTCGCCCATCTTGCATGCCAACCCCTGGAAGAAAATTATTAATGGAGGCATTAGCAAAACTATACCTTGGGAAGACTAGTTCTTTTTCATCAGATGCCCAACTGGCATTTCAGGCAACTTTGCATATTTTGGTGAGTTCCCCTGCTTTTTCACGAGTAATCATACTTTTCTGAGCATTGTTTAACTTTATTCGCTTTCCAGATCCTGCTTCCAAGAGAGTTTTTTTAGCGGAGAGTGAGTCTCGTCCGCTTGAAGTTATCTGTAAAGCATTTGAGGAGTCGCGGAACCGATCAACTTTGTTGACTTTGAATAAATTGTGTCAATATAACCTCCTTTCCGATGAGCAAAAGATCTTGGGGAGTCCACCTATCCACTTCGTAGGACCCAAGCATTTGGCTTTGGGTTCAAATGCGTTTACTACTTCCTCTCCTTTGTTTCCAGGTATCCTTGTGGGGATTGCTACCTTTTCTTTTAAAAAGCTTTAGTTCATAAAACATTCATTCCTGAAATTTCTGTCGTACCTTAAATTTTGATTAGGGGCCTTGGCTTATGAAGTCATAACTCTTATTGATGCTCTAGATCAATCCACCACTGCCACTCTCAAGAGGTTGGCTGAATCAACAATTGAGCCACCAGCTAAAAGATTGAGATTTGACTTTTCTGTTCCTCTTTCTCAAGATGCCACCATTGAGGTTGTTGATCAGGAAATTTATGCCTCTATAGTCTTTGCCATTGATTCTACCAAGATGTCTATTACCATTTCCCCTGAGGGTACCCTTGGCCATGATTGTGAGGGTCATGCTTTACCGTAAACCTTTCCAAGTACTCCAGGATTAGACAAGCATGCCATGACTCAAACCTCCACTTCTCAACATGTCGACACCTCGAAACTTCCCGCTTCCCCAATGGGCTTCGATGAGGTTGTGAAGCTTGCTCTTTCTTGTCCAGAAGCTACGAATGTTTCATCATGTTCCACTCTTCTGATAAGGAGAGTTTTTATCAACATTTAGTCAATTGGAAGCTTTCGGGATAGATTTTTCTTCTTTAACCTTCTTTTGTATTTAACTTGTTATGGTGGCTAGTTGAATCCCTTCTCTTATCCTGGTTACCAAAAAATGGCTCTTTTCCAAGGTAACTTCCTCGCCACCTTCCTCCGAAGTTACTCGACTTCGGGAAGCTAATGTGGCCTTAAGTGATGAATGCGAGAGGTTAAAAGCTTCCCTTGAACATGTTGAAGCAACTCTCAAAAAGGAGAGGCAGACGAAGAATTCTGTGCCTGACCAAGTTTTGGTCTTAGAGTACCAAATAACAGATAAAGTGGTTAGTCATGCTGATGAACTTAAGAGGAAGGATGAGAAGCTCTCCCATGCCGCGAAGATAACTTATGAGGCAAAAGGCAAGATTTCTGATTTTCTGCAAGTTCATCTTCCGTAGATCAAGGCTGAGTACTATGAAGATGCCTTATTTCATGTTATATCCGATAACCCGCGGATTCTTACAGAGATGAAATTCACCACTATCCCTTCTATTATTAAGGACAGTGTCAAGGAGAGGATTAGCAAGGCCAAGCGAAGGCTCGAGATGCCTGAGAGGGACATGCTTAAAGCTGAAGATCTCCTATTCATTGTGGATTTTTTTGATGACTCTGGTGAGGAAGACGAGTTTTTAGCTTTTGCTGATGAGGATAGAGGTGAGGATAGTGATGGCCCCAGTGGTAGTGATCGTCGAGATGATCATGATAAAGGTGGTAGCAGTCCTTCTGCGGCTCCTGATGTCTCACATAATTATACAAGATATAATCCTGACACTGGAGGTTCTCATGCTGCTCAAGATCCCGAAGCTCCTTCCATCAAGAAAAGTGGTACTTCTGGATCCTTTGGATGAGATCAGTCTAACATTCCTGCGGTTTCTCCTTTCCAGGTGTATCTTTTTTTTCGCAGTGCTTTTCCCTTTGTCACATATATAATAGTAACTATCTTCTCGTCGTTATATTAACTTAGACCAAAGGGAATGCTGCCTTACGACTTAGAGCAGAATTAGATGAAAAACAAAGGGAGATAACTCGGGCTTATGTTGAGGAAGGAAGGTTATTAAAGGATTATAATATATTATTCCGGAGATATCATGACTTAAAAAAGAGTGCGTCTAAGCTTATGCGTTACTAGGAGCAAGAGGGTGCACCTAGACTAAGAAAAGCCCATAAGCATAGGGAAGCTCTCCGAGAGGAAAACAAGGAATTGATGACCTTATTTTGGATGTTGATTGAGGATAGAGATATATTAGTTAACTTCTTGTATGAGATCTACAAGCGATGCACAACAATGGACTTTTCCTTCTTAGGAGAACATAGTGAAGGCCTAATACGTCGCCTTCACAGACTTTATTTAGATGAGTGTGGACTTGACCCACATCCCAGGGATTGTTGGAACCTCAAGAGGGTTCTTTAGATTCCTAAGGATCTTCCCCTAGAAAAGCTTGAGTATAAGAAACATAGGTTTATCACTGAACTGTTTAAAAGATCGATTTTGTACGAACATGAGGAATATTTGTAACCTTACCGTTGTGATTATTTAAAACATGTATGGGATTCTATCTACTATATATGGCCATTAATTCTTTCATATATGTTATGACAGAACCTTGTTTATCATGAAGATGCGCTACATTTGATTTGTAGATTGAGAAAGGAGTATTCAACAATGTCTACTGATGTTTTCAAGAGAAAGTGCTTTCTAAAAGCCTAGAAGTGTTAATACGAAATTCCTTCGGCTTCCCCTCACCTTTTTGGGTGAAGACTAGGAGACAACTTTAAAAAGACTTAGGATTGAGCATGCTGAGTTGATATGTAAATAATAAATGTATTGATAAGTTTATGTGAACACTCGTGATTCTTTCTGGTTCGTGTGTTTATCGAAACCTCCGATAATTGGTTTTGAACAATATTTATACAAAGCATTTTATATGGAAATATGACACTATTCTGATGAATAAAGATTTATGTATAACTATCCTTTATTCTTGTGAGTAGGTGTGTGACGACCCAAACTTCCCAGTGAAGGAAAGTACAGATTGCTTTGAGAACAACACACATCAGAACACAAACAGAAGAACATTTTATTGCTGTTACAACAATAACATCAGAGTACAAGAATATTCCAGAGTATGAATGAATAATATACATTGGAAATACAACATAAGAGTTTAAATTACATTTAAATAGCAGTGGAAAAATAATACAAAACACAACTAAAAAAAATACACGGATACAAAGCCTTCTGAATATCGCTTCAGCTGTAGACCAGGATCCTGTGAATATAATATCTACAAAACCAAAACTACTAGCTGCCCATGTGGAAAATATGGGCACCTAGAATTTAGGTTAAAACAATAAACTCCAGGTCAGTCATGGGACTGGTGTGAGAACTAAAAACAGTAATTAATCTTTAAATTTAGAGTGGGGATATCATGGCAACGCCGTAAAACACGGAACGGGTTTACTCCACATGAATCTTAGTTTGAAATAAAACAACGCAATGCTTTTGAAAAAATGAAGCTATTATAAGACTCAGGTCCCATCACACAATGCAACGCAAGCCAGAGGATAGAATTTTACCTTATAATAGCCAAACATGCTTGATATGTATAAAACAATATTATTCTAATATTATTATAAGTGCATAGTGTTAAAATCAGCTTCGAATATAAATGTATCAATCATAGACGGCATGTGTACCATATATTATGTCGCCATACTAGTTCTACAATCAAAACCGAAATGTTTTGTATTGGAAATTGGGTTTCCATCATGAGTCAAGGCAAGGGAGGAGCTCCTTACCAATTCGAGACACTCTAGCAAATGCCTCAGGATTCCCCGCAGTGAACCCTTAGATATCTACAGGGCCGGTCCACACTTAACGTTAGTAGATTAGTTATGCCTGAACACACGCTTCCCGATTCTTTTAAACCTCTAATATGACCACTTCCGGCCTATAAATCCGAGACGCCTCAATCCACCATCCACATAAGTAAAAATGTCAGGACTAGTAAGTCATTGACACCACTTCTAGCTAGAAAGAAATGCGTGCAATCCCTGCGTTCCCTTCTCCCGTTTTAGACTCCAATCGGGGTGTGAGGCTCGCGAAGTAACGCTATACACAAAGCTATGATAATTAAAGCGGTGCTTTGATCATCAACCACAAGGCTCTTCTTTTCAACAAAAGCCTTGATCATATGCATCTTAGCATGCCACCTTGTCAGACCATACTATATCATTAATCATCTACCAATATATAACAGGGTGTTAAGCAAGAGAATAAATTCTCCACCACCAAACATCTATATATTAAACAGAGATCAACGAATACAATATAAAGGAATACAATGCCAGACACACAATCCATTTACCAGTCCGTTCTGGGTCTGAACGAAACCATATCCGGTAGATCTCCAAATACGTCTGAATAATCATCAAATTTTCCCTCATCTTGGGTGTACGGTCCAATCAACATATCAATAATCATCCATTCGATATGGAAATTTCCCGATCTTAAATAACCGTCTTCATCATCGATCTTCAATCGTCATATGAATTATTCAGAATGGGTTAAACCCGGTCTTTCTAAATAATTTGCGCAATTCAAAATCATGTGCTTTAAAACACAACCAACGCCTCATTCCAATCAAGAATATTCTTTGATTTTAATTTAAACCAAATTAAGGTTTATTCAACTAGTCGGGATTAACACCTTACCGAAGTAATCATTTATTAATATCCCATTCCCAACCTATACAACCCATGGAGTAAAACTAGTGGTACTCGATATTTAACACCCAATGTGTTACGGTAAACTTAATTACCGTTTTATCGTACAAATCTAATTAAAGATTTAACTATCGCTTAAAGTAAAACTGGTCGTACTCCATTATCGTTCGTTTCTTGAATTAAGTAAATTTAATTACTTTTATCCTCATTCAATCCAATTAAAGATTTATTAAAACTATATTTAGTTTTAATCTTCAAGAATCATTATTTAATGATTATTTAACTTTCAAGAAATAATCTTGCCTTTAACTGGGTTAAAGAACAAATGTCGCTTAAAAACATCGTTCACAATAAACCCAAAATCATATTCCAATTTAATATATTAAATTGAAAACTTCTCTTTAGAATATTTCGTTAAATCTTAATTAAAAGATTTATGAATTACCAATCTAAATTTCACTGTCAATCGGGTTTTAAGAACTAATGTCATTTAAAAACATTGTTCACAATGAACCCAAAAGTCAGTTTCACTTAATTTTCAATTATGTTTAATAATTGGAAATCTTATTTAAATCTTAATTAAAAGATTTATTCTTTCTCAAATGGGTTTAAGAATAGTGTTATTTATGACACTATTCACGACAAACCCAAATTCTAATCAGATATTAAATATCGTGCTTTGAATTGAAATTGTATCGATTTATTTTCAATATCAAATTCTGAAAACTAACGTATACCAAATCGGGAATAACGACATTAATATCTTCCAAATTTCCACAATAATATCTGTATAATCACAGAATCCATTACTGAAATAATCCGAAGATTATTTCCATTCAAATCCATTCCAATATATGTATTGGAAAATCTTGGTTTTATTAAAACCATTTAAATCCTTTTATTTATTTTAATTAATTAATTAAAATAAATAAATCACTAATTCTGATAAAGATATCTTTTATCTTTATAAACTTGTAATTTTTCATCAATACCTTTTTAAATCATTTATTATGATTTTACATAGTTTTTCCATATTTTTAATAATTTTATTATTCCCCGTACAGTCGGTTTCCAATAACGGCCACCGAACTGCACTTACAACGACCTTTTCTAAAATTGATTTGGACATATATCCAAATCTAACCATTGAATTTCAAATATCTTATATTCGTTGGAAAGCTCTTTTCGATACGAACCCAACGGTTCCGGTTTTAGGAGAATCCGCTGGTCTGATCTCCCGTTACATCAATTTGAAGTTAATGGTCGAAATTCGCGAACGGTCGCTGCGCGAAACGTTCTATTCAAACCATTATAAATATATAATATATATTTCATCGGTTTCCTTTCAAAACATATTCTAAAATGTTTATAAATTCGTTTATAAAACGATTCCAACTTTTATTTCAATTTTAAATCCAAATTGAATATTCTATCTATTATCATATTAAAATAATATTATTTCCAAAATATTAATTTTGAAATTAGCTCTTTTAATATTCATTATAAAATGGATAAAATAAACCGATAAACACATTCGGGTTAAAATGGCGTTGTTTTTTAAAACAGATTAAATAGCCCAATTCATTATCTTATTCATTTATATTTTATACTGGGCCAGACCTCCCACATTAAGCCTGCGACTTGTGGATGCTGGATATGCCGGTTGGTTCTGGGCAAACTTATCCCACAAGTTGGGCTTAACCTCATGTCATGGCCCATTTCGTATTTGCGCACCTGGACCCCTCACATTAGGCCCAACATTTGTGGCTGCTGGATGAGACGACCCGAACTTCCCCGTGAAGGAAAGCACGGATATAATTGAGTACAAGACAAAATAGAACGCAAACAGAAGAACATTTCATTGCTATTACAACAATTCCGTCAGATACAAGAATATACAGAGTATAAATGAATAAATTACATTCGACAAATATCAGAGATTACAATAAATTACATAGCAGCGGAAAATAATACAAAAGCACAACTAGAAGTGATACACGGATACAGAGCTTTCCGAGCATCGTTCCAGCTGTATATCAGGACCCTGTGAATATAAATCTGCAAAACCAAAACTACTAGCTGCCCGTGTGGAAAATAGGGGCACCCAGAGTTTAGGTTAAAACAATAAACTCCAGGTCAGTCATGTGATTGGTGTGAGAACTAAAACAGTTATAATTCTTTATTTTAAAGTTCGGTAAATCAAGGGACCACGCCGTATAACACGGAACGGGTTTCCTCCCAAGAATACCAGTGCATAAAACAAACAGCGCAATGCTAAATAAAGAAAAATGAAGCTGTTATAAGACCCAGGTCCCATCACACAATGCAACGCAAGCCGGAGGATAGAGTTTTTACCTTATAACAGCCAAAGCATGCTTGATACGTTTAAAACACATTATTTGATACTATTATAGGTGTATAGTGTCAAAACAATTTCAATCATAAATATCAATCATAGGCGGCATTAATGACCCATACCACTATGTCGCCATACTAGGTTCTACAAATAAAACCGCACCACCACGTATTGGAAATTGGATTTCCGTCATGAGCCGAGGCAAGGGGCAAGCTCCTCTCCGCGTTCGAGACACTCTAGCAAATGCCTCAGGACCCCACTATGATCCTTTGGAACCTCCAAGGCCGGTCCTCTCTTACTTTTGAGGATTAGTTATTCCTGAACACACGTTTCCCGGTCCTTACAGACCTATATCCGAGGCGCCTCGTATCCAACAACCACACAGGTGAAAAGTATATAAATGTCAGGGCTGGTAGGTCACTGACACCACCCTAGCTAGAAAGAAACGTCGTGCACTCCTTGGGTCCGTATCCCGTTTTTGACTCATACCGAGGTGTGAGGCTCGCGAATTCACGTTATACACAAAGCTACGCCACACAGGCCGTGCTTTGATCATCAACCACATGACTTTGCTTTTCAACAGAAGCCTTGATCAATTGCCACTTATGCGTGCCACACAGGCAATTCACTCCATGCGACTGATGTCCATCGATATACAACCTCTGAGCTCGTACGTCTCAGAGAAGGGCGTTAAGCAAGAGAATAAATTCTCCGCCGCTAAACAGATGTATATTTAATAGAGATCAATCAACACAGAATAAAATCCAATGTCAGACACACAATCCATTTACAAGTTCGTTCTGGGTCTGAACGAAACCGGAGGCACTTTCCTCGCATATCCATCCATCTCCAAGTACGTCTGGACGATCACCAACTGATTCCCTCATCTAGGGTGTACAGCCCAATCAAGATCATCAGTAATCACCCAAACGATGTGAAGACTTCCGGTCTTCAACCACCGTCTTCGTCTTCGACATCTCGTCGAATCGGTTATTCAGAATGGGTATAAACCCGGCCTTTCTGAATAGCCCACGTATATAATAAACAACTGTTACACAAACACAATGAACGCCTCATTCCAATTCAGAATATTCTTTTATTCACAAAATCACATTCTTAGGGAAAGGTTCCCATTAATTTTATCAAAGACAAATTCTTCTAAAATTATTCTTTAATCTTCCTTTGGATATCATCTCAAACTAGTCGGGATTAACGAACCACACCGAAGTAATTATTTAGTTTATTTCCCAATCCCAACCTATATATCCCATGGAGCAAAACTGGTGATACTCCATATCTAACACCACGGTGTTATCGGTAAAATTAATTACCATTTCACGTTCAAATCTAATTAAAGATTTAACTATCGCTTTGGAGCAAAACTGGTGGTACTCCATTCTCGATCACCTTTCAGATTTGATAACTTAATTATCAATTCACATTTTAATCTAATTAAAGATTCATTAAAACTCCACTTAGTTTTAATCGTTTCAAATAAATCAACATCATGCCTTTAACTGGGTTAAAGAACCAATGTCATCTAAAACACGATTCACGACAAACCAAATCATATTTGATATTAAATACAAGGCTCTGAATAGAAAATATATCGGCTTTTATTCAATATCAAATCCTGAAACCAACAAATATCGTATTGGAAATAACGATATATAATATATCTTTCAAATTCCCAAAACAATATCTGTATGGTCACGAAATCCAACATCGAAATATTCCGAAGATAATTTCGAGTCAACTCCACTTTCACTTCACATATTGGGAATATTGATTATTTTTAAAATCACTTTCAAATTCAATTTATTTATTTCAAAAATAAATTGATTTTAATTCTAGTTCAAAACCAGTTCATTTCGACAAAATCCATTTTTATCCTTTCAAATGTGGAATTTTCCAGCCCAATTTTTCCCAAATCATATATTATGATTTTACACAAATTATAGATATTTTTAATAATTTTATCAAGGCCCGTACAGTCGATTTCCATCTACGGCCATCGAACTGCACTTACAACGACCTTTTCTGAAATTGATTTGGACATAATTCCAAATCTAACCGTTAGATTTCAAATTTCTAATATTTATTGGAAAGCTCTTTTCGATACGAACCGAACGGTTCCGGTTTTAGGAGAGTCCGACGGTCGGATCTCCCGCAATGTCCGTTTGAAATAAATGGTCGAAATTCACGAACTGCCGCGGCGCGGCGCGTTCTATTCAGGCCATTATATATATATATATATATTTATATATATTATATATATATTTCGTCGATTTCCTTTTAAAACGAATTTTATAAATAGTTCTACATTCGTTTCAAAACAATTTCAACTTCATCTTCAATTTCAAATCGATTTGATTTCAATTCAACTCGAATTCATTTCCATTTTATTTAATTCGAATTCAAATTCGTTTCAATTCAATTCAAATTCAAATTCGTTTCAATTCAATTCAAATTCAAATTCATTTCAATTCAATTCAATTCAATTCAAATTCAAATTGATTTCAATTTAATTTCGATTCGAATTCAATTAAATTCGAAGTCCTTTTATATTCAATTCAAATTCGTTTTCTTTTCAATTCGAATTTGCTAGAATATTCATTTCAATTTGAACAAAATCGATATAAATATCGTTCACGTCAAAATGGCGCAAAACTAATCAACACGGCTTTATATTCACAACTTCTTTATTCTATTCAACAAATGAATATTTATCTCATTCAACACATGAATCTATATTTCTTTCAACACACGACTAATCTCAACACATGAGTACCGTCAACACATCACTATTGTTGTTATGTAAAATATTTTATAAAACTATGGTATTTATCGTTTGATTTTTAATTAGACTTCTACCGTAAGGTAGTTCTAATTTTAAATATGATAAAGATGTGAATTTTACTATTAAAATATTTCACTCAACACATGAACATCGTCAACACATGACTATTTTTATATTCAACACATGAATTTTCTTTTATAATATTCATTATTTTCCCGATTGGAATGAGGCCCAATCAATCACCATATAATGTTAATTATATGGATTTCATACAACACATGTATATAATAGCATTGAAAAATAATCAACCATCAACCAAAGTGCACTACACTGTATAAGCATCAAATATAGATATCTAACGCTTATAACAGCCTGTCAATCAATCGATCGACATATTTAATCAATCAGGATGAGTGAACTTCAAATTTCATCCTAACACCCGTGTGGGGTTTCAAACAATCAAACACAGATTTTATTTGTGCAATTGGGCGACGTGTAAAATTTATCGACCCAATCAATATCAGTCAAATCAGTGTATATAAACAAATCGGCCGATTTGTTTATTAAATATTCATTTATCCACTTTCACGTTAAAATTATATTTTTAACGATAATATGTTTTATCCAAAATATGAATATTCTATTCGGTTCACTTACATAATAAAAATGGTATTTTTATTTTACTAACATATTTTAGAAAATTTCGGCGGCATAACGGCACGATACTAGAAACGGAACAAGGCCTAGCCTTATCCCCGGTCTAGTGAAGGCCCACGCCATTCACATATCAATCAAGTCCATTCAATTCACCAAACAATTCAATTCAAACCAAATAACCTAACCAACTACACAACCAAACAATTAAACAAACAAGCCATCCATGGTCTGTGGATGACGGGTGTCGGGTGCTACTAAACACCGTCTACATCCTAGTATATATATATAACTAGAAAAAGAGATTTTAGAGTGAGAAGTTCTCACCGAAAGCTATCCAATTATCTTGACTCTTCTTTTATAGAAATCTTCTTCATTCTCGCCTTTTTATCATCTTCCTTTGTCCGTAGCCACTACATATATAAAAATCACACATTTTTATATTTTGATGTCTTTAAAATAAAAGTCACATTTTTATTTGTTCACTCTCAAATTTAAAAATCATATTTTTTTATAATCACTTCATATATTTAAAAATCGAATTTTCACTATGCTATTCAATATATAAAAATCGAATTTCTACTTTGGTGTCATATAGATAAAAATTCCATTTCAACAATATTGATTTCGCCTTTATAAAAATAAAGTTTTCGCCTTTATAAAAATAAAGTTTTCGCCTTTATAAAAATAAAGTTTTCGCCTTTATAAAAAATAAAGTTTTCGCCTTTATAAAAACAAGCACTTTATTTCGACGTATATAAAATAAAAATCAGATTTTTATTTTGCTACATACACAAAGATGATATTTTTAATTCTCTACATAAACAAAAATCATATTTCTACTACTTCTACTTAATAAAGATTATATTTTTAATACTTTAAAAATATAAAAATCATATTTTTATTACTTTAAAAATATAAAGATCATATTTTTATCTTCAACTTCTTTTATAGAAAAATCGTATTTTTACTATTCAACTAAAAATCAAATCTTTTCTAATTTAAAAATCAAATCTTTTCTAATTTAAAAATCAAATCTTTTCTAATTATGTATAAATAAAACCATGATTCTTTTCTGAAATTATCTACATGAAGAACACACATATATATATATATATACTTTTCATAAATAATCAAATTAAAGTAAATAAAATAAATCAATAAAACTTACAAGAGGAGGTGGTGGGTTTGCTGTGCGTCGCTGGGAGCTCGGGGGAGGAAGGAGGCGGCGCATTCGATTTGGGTAAGGGGGGGGCTCGCGTCGGCTCTGGGCTGGGGGGGGGGGGGGGGCTTCTGTTTGCGGCGGCGCGCCAGGTGCAGGGGATGAGGAGATGAAGCAGCGGCGACGGCTCTCTTGGGGAGCAGCGCGCGTCGATCGGAGGAGCGACAGCTCCTCCGTCTTCCTTCTCTCTCTTTTTTTTTCTTCTGTAATCGATTTTGAAATTAGAGAGGAGGGGGGCAGCGTATAAAAGGGAAGAGGGGTTTTTATTATTATTATTTTTTTTATTTTATATTATTTAATTTCTAAAAGTTGACTTTTACATACGACCTCGAAACGAGGCCCACCGCCTATCGTCCATAGCGTTTAACCCCCATTCCGAACACAATGGGACATGTATCGTAGGCTGATTCGACTGTTTGAATCAGTTTCCGTTAAATTTACATTTAAATCACTATATTGAATTTTAAACGTACATTTCAAATTACCGGGGTCACATATTAACTTTAAAAATTCCAAAAAAATATTTTCTAGCTTCGTATTGACGATACGGTCCTAACAAAACTAGTCTCGTCGAATTCTGAGACTGTATGAAAAATGGCCAATTTCCAGTCGATTAAAATCAACTAAAACTGGTCAAACGCGTTTTCCTTTGCCACGCTCACATATTGATTCGAAAAATTATGAAATTTGGAATCCAGCAATAATTTTACATCACGGACCCAACAAAAGTGGTTTCGTCGAAATCCGAGGTCGTTTGCAAAATTCCTATTTTTAAGGGCCCGAATTCCATAGCGACTATTCAGAATTTTCAACTGGACATATCTTTTGATTCCCGCTATGAAATTTTGATTTTTCGGATTCGTTGGAAAGGTATCATCAATTAGATCCTAATGTTTTTGGTTTCACTAAAATCCGGATTGTTTTGCACCCGGTACATTCAATTGAAGTTCGAAATCGAATTATCGAACTACCGCGCCATTTTCAATTCCTATTTATAATTATATATAAATATTTATATTCAAACGATGACGCATATAATATATACGTCGAATTATATTCAAAATAAATTTTCTCGTCGATATTATTTAAAATAATTCATTTTAAATATTCAAAATTCGCTAAAATTTCCAAAATAAAAATTTTAAACTGGCCCAGATTTTGCGGGTTATTACAATCTCCCCCATTTAAAAATTTTCGTCCCCGAAAAGGAACAGAGTTGGAAGTGGTTTGATTATTCAGCTCTACGTTCGATCTGGCTTGCATTCTCCAACTTTTCAGTTTCTGAGAATTTTCAAAATTTCAAAAATTTGGCTAACACCCGGAATTTTCGAAAAATTTCGCCATAACCTCCCCTGCACTGGGAGCATCGGGGAATTTCAAATAGCTTCCCCGGTCCTTCAGATCTCAAAAAGAAAAAGAAAAAGCCAAGCGGCTAGCCACTAGGCTCATAAAATCATCATCACCCAATCAAAACAGTAAATTATGTAGTAAACATGTACCTATTTGTCGGGCAAACAAATTTTATTCTCTGCTCTAGCCTCCTTGCTATGACCTGTTCAATGTAAGTATATGTATATGCAAGCAAATGCGACCAATTTTCAATATAATTCAATATTTGGTACAATTAGGCTAAATGGTTCAAAATTATCAAACAAATAAACAAACAACACAAACATCAATCAATTAGTGAATTAGAGTTTCAAATTCATAATTTTGATATATATACAGAAAATCATGTTTTTGATGCCAATTCACAACAATGTATTCTAGCTATATAAGTTTTGGTTCTCACACCAGTCTAATGGAAATATATAGATATCACACCTTCGAAACACGAACATAAATACCGATGATGTGGCCACATCACCAGAATTATCCCCGGGTGTCTAGAATGTGATTATATATCTATCCAGTATATTAAAACTTCGAATATACGTTCATGACGCGTATATACAAAACCTTTATATATTGGATTGTCCATATTCAAAATAAATAAATATTCAAATACGTATAAAATGGTTTAAATTTCAAAACAAAATTGTTTTCATTTGAAAAGTATACTCTTCACACTCGTTCTAGGATACTACTGATCCTATCTCTAACGAGTAATTCTAATTGGATGTTGCTAATCCAATATCTGATGAATTCTTTCGTATGGTTCTAATCTGTCTTGTTCTCGAGCTCTGTAAACCAAAGCTCTGATACCAAACTGAGACGACCCGAACTTCCCCGTGAAGGAAAGCACGGATAGAATTGAGTACAAGACAAAATAGAACGCAAACAGAAGAACATTTCATTGCTATTACAACAATTCCATCAGATACAAGAATATACAGAGTATAAATGAATAAATTACATTCGACAAATATCAGAGATTACAATAAATTACATAGCAGCGGAAAATAATACAAAAGCACAACTAGAAGTGATACACGGATACAGAGCTTTCCGAGCATCGTTCCAGCTGTATATCAGGACCCTGTGAATATAAATCTGCAAAACCAAAACTACTAGCTGCCCGTGTGGAAAATAGGGGCACCTAGAGTTTAGGTTAAAACAATAAACTCCAGGTCAGTCATGTGACTGGTGTGAGAACTAAAACAGTTATAATTCTTTATTTTAAAGTTCGGTAAATCAAGGGACCACGCCGTATAACACGGAACGGGTTTCCTCCCAAGAATACCAGTGCATAAAACAAACAACGCAATGCTAAATAAAGAAAAATGAAGCTGTTATAAGACCCATGTCCCATCACACAATGCAACGCAAGCCGGAGGATAGAGTTTTTACCTTATAACAGCCAAAGCATGCTTGATACGTTTAAAACACATTATTTGATACTATTATAGGTGTATAGTGTCAAAACAATTTCAATCATAAATATCAATCATAGGCGGCATTAATGACCCATACCACTATGTCGCCATACTAGGTTCTACAAATAAAACCGCACCACCACGTATTGGAAATTGGATTTCCGTCATGAGACGAGGCAAGGGGCAAGCTCCTCTCCGCGTTCGAGACACTCTAGCAAATGCCTCAGGACCCCACTATGGTCCTTTGGAACCTCCAAGGCCGGTCCTCTCTTACTTTTGAGGATTAGTTATTCCTGAACACACGTTTCCCGGTCCTTACAGACCTATATCCGAGGCGCCTCGTATCCAACAACCACACAGGTGAAAAGTATATAAATGTCAGGGCTGGTAGGTCACTGACACCACCCTAGCTAAAAAGAAACGTCGTGCACTCCTTGGGTCCGTATCCCGTTTTTGACTCATACCGAGGTGTGAGGCTCGCGAATTCACGTTATACACAAAGCTACGCCACACAGGCCGTGCTTCGATCATCAACCACAAGACTTTGCTTTTCAACAGAAGCCTTGATCAATTGCCACTTATGCGTGCCACACAGGCAATTCACTCCATGCGACTGATGTCCATCGATATACAACCTCTGAGCTCGTACGTCTCAGAGAAGGGCGTTAAGCAAGAGAATAAATTCTCCGCCGCCAAACAGATGTATATTTAATAGAGATCAATCAACACAGAATAAAATCCAGTGTCAGACACACAATCCATTTACAAGTTCGTTCTGGGTCTGAACGAAACCGGAGGCACTTTCCTCGCATATCCATCCATCTCCAAGTACGTCTGGACGATCACCAACTGATTCCCTCATCTAGGGTGTACAGCCCAATCAAGATCATCAGTAATCACCCAAACGATGTGAAGACTTCCGGTCTTCAACCACCGTCTTCGTCTTCGACATCTCGTCGAATCGGTTATTCAGAATGGGTATAAACCCGGCCTTTCTGAATAACCCACGTATATAATAAACAAATGTTACACAAACACAATGAACGCCTCATTCCAATTCAGAATATTCTTTTATTCACAAAATCACATTCTTAGGGAAAGGTTCCCATTAATTTTATCAAAGATAAATTCTTCTAAATTTATTCTTTAATCTTCCTTTGGATATCATCTCAAACTAGTCGGGATTAACGAACCACACCGAAGTAATTATTTAGTTTATTTCCCAATCCCAACCTATATATCCCATGGAGCAAAACTGGTGATACTCCATATCTAACACCACGGTGTTATCGGTAAAATTAATTACCATTTCACGTTCAAATCTAATTAAAGATTTAACTATCGCTTTGGAGCAAAACTGGTGGTACTCCATTCTCGATCACCTTTCAGATTTGATAACTTAATTATCAATTCACATTTTAATCTAATTAAAGATTCATTAAAACTCCACTTAGTTTTAATCATTTCAAATAAATCAACATCATGCTTTAACTGGGTTAAAGAACCAATGTCATCTAAAACACGATTCACGACAAACCAAATCATATTTGATATTAAATACAAGGCTCTGAATAGAAAATATATCGGCTTATATTCAATATCAAATCCTGAAACCAACAAATATCGTATTGGAAATAACGATATATAATATATCTTTCAAATTCCCAAAACAATATCTGTATGGTCACGAAATCCAACATCGAAATATTCCGAAGATAATTTCGACTCAACTCCACTTTCACTTCACCTATTGGGAATATTGATTATTTTTAAAATCACTTTCAAATTCAATTTATTTATTTCCAAAATAAATTGATTTTAATTCTAGTTCAAAACCAGTTCATTTCGACAAAATCCATTTTTATCCTTTCAAATGTGGAATTTTCCAGCCCAATTTTTCCCAAATCATATATTATGATTTTACACAAATTATAGATATTTTTAATAATTTTATCAAGGCCCGTACAGTCGATTTCCATCTACGGCCATCGAACTGCACTTACAACGACCTTTTCTGAAATTGATTTGGACATAATTCCAAATCTAACCATTAGATTTCAAATTTCTAATATTCATTGGAAAGCTCTTTTCGATACGAACCCAACGGTTCCGGTTTTAGGAGAGTCCGACGGTCGGATCTCCCGCAATGTCCGTTTGAAATAAATGGTCGAAATTCACGAACTGCCGCGGCGCGGCGCGTTCTATTCAGGCCATTATATATATATATATATATTTCGTCGTTTTCCTTTTAAAACGAATTTTATAAATAGTTCTACATTCGTTTCAAAACAATTTCAACTTCATCTTCAATTTCAAATCGATTTGATTTCAATTCAACTCGAATTCATTTCCATTTTATTTAATTCGAATTCAAATTCGTTTCAATTCAATTCAAATTCAAATTCGTTTCAATTCAATTCAAATTCAAATTCGTTTCAATTCAATTCAAATTCAAATTGATTTCAATTTAATTTCGATTCGAATTCAATTAAATTCGAAGTCCTTTTATATTCAATTCAAATTCGTTTTCTTTTCAATTCGAATTTGCTAGAATATTCATTTCAATTTGAACAAAATCGATATAAATATCGTTCACGTCAAAATGGCGCAAAACTAATCAACACGGCTTTATATTCACAACTTCTTTATTCTATTCAACAAATGAATATTTATCTCATTCAACACATGAATCTATATTTCTTTCAACACACGACTAATCTCAACACATGAGTACCGTCAACACATCACTATTGTTGTTATGTAAAATATTTTATAAAACTATGGTATCTATCGTTTGATTTTTAATTAGACTTCTACCGTAAGGTAGTTCTAATTTTAAATATGATAAAGATGTGAATTTTACTATTAAAATATTTCACTCAACACATGAACATCGTCAACACATGACTATTTTTATATTCAACACATGAATTTTCTTTTATAATATTCATTATTTTCCCGATTGGAATGAGGCCCAATCAATACCATATAATGTTAATTATATGGATTTCATACAACACATGTATATAATAGCATTGAAAAATAATCAACCATCAACCAAAGTGCACTACACTGTATAAGCATCAAATATAGATATCTAACGCTTATAACAGCCTGTCAATCAATCGATCGACATATTTAATCAATCAGGATGAGTGAACTTCAAATTTCATCCCAACACCCGTGTGGGGTTTCAAACAATCAAACACAGATTTTATTTGTGCAGTTGGGCGACGTGTAAAATTTATCGACCCAATCAATATCAGTCAAATCAGTGTATATAAACAAATCGGCCGATTTGTTTATTAAATATTCATTTATCCACTTTCACGTTAAAATTATATTTTTAACGATAATATGTTTTATCCAAAATATGAATATTCTATTCGGTTCACTTACACAATAAAAATGGTATTTTTATTTTACTAACATATTTTAGAAAATTTCGGCGGCATAACGGCACGATACTGGAAACGGAACAAGGCCTAGCCTTATCCCCGGTCTAGTGAAGGCCCACGCCATTCACATATCAATCTAGTCCATTCAATTCACCAAACAATTCAATTCAAACCAAATAACCTAACCAACTACACAACCAAACAATTAAACAAACAAGCCATCCATGGTCTGTGGATGACGGGTGTCGGGTGCTACTAAACACCGTCTACATCCTAGTATATATATATATATAACTAGAAAAAGAGATTTTAGAGTGAGAAGTTCTCACCGAAAGCTATCCAATCATCTTGACTCTTCTTTTATAGAAATCTTCTTCATTCTCGCCTTTTTATCATCTTCGTTTGTCCGTAGCCACTACATATATAAAAATCACACATTTTTATATTTTGATGTCTTTAAAATAAAAGTCACATTTTTATTTGTTCACTCTCAAATTTAAAAATCATATTTTTTTATAATCACTTCATATATTTAAAAATCGAATTTTCACTATGCTATTCAATATATAAAAATCGAATTTCTACTTTGGTGTCATATAGATAAAAATTCCATTTCAACAATATTGATTTCGCCTTTATAAAAATAAAGTTTTCGCCTTTATAAAAATAAAGTTTTCGCCTTTATAAAAAATAAAGTTTTCGCCTTTATAAAAATAAGCACTTTATTTCGACGTATATAAAATAAAAATCAGATTTTTATTTTGCTACATACACAAAGATGATATTTTTAATTCTCTACATAAACAAAAATCATATTTCTACTACTTCTACTTAATAAAGATTATATTTTTAAAGTTAAAAATATAAAAATCATATTTTTATTACTTTAAAAATATAAAGATCATATTTTTATCTTCAACTTCTTTTATAGAAAAATCGTATTTTTACTATTCAACTAAAAATCAAATCTTTTCTAATTTAAAAATCAAATCTTTTCTAATTTAAAAATCAAATCTTTTCTAATTATGTATAAATAAAACCATGATTCTTTTCTGAAATTATCTATATGAAGAACACACACATATATATATACTTTTCAAAAATAATCAAATTAAAGTAAATAAAATAAATCAATAAAACTTACAAGAGGAGGTGGTGGGTTTGCTGTGCGTCGCTGGGAGCTCGGGGGAGGAAGGAGGCGGCGCATTCGATTTGGGTAAGGGGGGGCTCACGTCGGCTCTGGGCTGGGGGGGGGGGGGCTTCTGTTTGCGGCGGCGCGCCAGGTGCAGGGGAGGAGGAGATGAAGCAGCGGCGGCGGCTCTCCTGGGGAGCGGCGCGCGTCGATCGGAGGAGCGGCAGCTCCTCCGTCTTCCTTCTCTCTCTTTTTTTTTTTCTGTAATCGATTTTGAAATCAGAGAGGGGGGGGGGGGGCAGCGTATAAAAGGGAAGAGGGTTTTTTTTTATTATTATTTTTATTTTATATTATTTAATTTCTAAAAGTTGACTTTTACATACGACCTCGAAACGAGGCCCACCGCCTGTCGTCCATAGTGTTTAACCCCCATTCCGAACACAATGGGACATGTATCGTAGGCTGATTCGACTGTTTGAATCAGTTTCCGTTAAATTTACATTTAAATCACTATATTGAATTTTAAACGTACATTTCAAATTACCGGGGTCACATATTAACTTTAAAAATTCCAGAAAAATATTTTCTAGCTTCGTATTGACGATACAGTCCTAACAAAACTAGTCTCGTCGAATTCTGAGACCGTATGAAAAATGGCCAATTTCCAGTCGATTAAAATCAACCGAAACTGGTCAAACGCGTTTTCCTTTGCCACGCTCACATATTGATTCGAAAAATTATGAAATTTGGAATCCAGCAATAATTTGACATCACGGACCCAACAAAAGTGGTTTCGTCGAAATCCGAGGTCGCTTGCAAAATTCCTATTTTTAAGGGCCCGAATTCCATAGCGACTATTCAGAATTTTCAACTGGACATATCTTTTGATTCCCGCTATGAAATTTTGATTTTTCGGATTCGTTGGAAAGGTATCATCAATTAGATCCTAATGTTTTTGTTTTCACTTAAATCTGGATTGTTTTGCACCCGGTACATTCAATTGAAGTTCGAAATCGAATTATCGAACTACCGCGCCATTTTCAATTCCTATTTATAATTATATATAAATATTTATATTCAAACGACGACGCATATAATATATACGTCGAATTATATTCAAAATAAATTTTCTTGTCGATATTATTTAAAATAATTCATTTTAAATATTCAAAATTCGCTAAAATTTCCAAAATAAAAATTTTAAACTGGCCCAGATTTTGCGGGTTATTACACTGGATATGCCGGTTGGGTCCGGGCAGACTTCCACCACAAATGTACCCTAACCTCGTGTCCAAGTACAATTGTAATTTATAATTATAATTATTTCATTGGGAAGTATTATTTTAAAATATCCTTAATTTTAAAAAACTTAATCTTAAAATATCACTTATTAAAATATTATTTATATTAAAAATGATCGTCATGTTAAATTATCATTTCCCTTATAAAATCCTTTATTTTCAATTATTCTAAATTACACTTCAATTTTTAATAAAAATCGAAACTTTCCATATTATTATACTATTATAATAATAACCTTTTCAAAATGTTTGATTTTGAAATCAAATCTTTTCAATTCAACTTATTAACAGTAAAACTGTAATCTTTCAATTTAATCCTTTTTATTGTAACCTCTTAACAATAAAAATATAATTTTTATAATTGAAAACATCAAAATCATTCTTTTAATTCTAAATTGGAATGAGACCAAACCATTTCCATATAATTTAATTACATGGATTTCAAAATCGCATTATTTCCACAATAATGACAAAACAATCAAATAACCGCCAAAGTGCAATTTACAACTAAACATAAGGGTGATGTGTAGTCAAATATCAACCCATGACCCATGTGGGGTTTCAACCAACACATAATCAAATAATATATTATTAATTGTGCACTTGGGTGTTATGTGAAAATAATCATCCCAATCGACATACACAAGTCAGGAAACTTGTATATGGTAGTGTAAGCATGTTTCAAATATCATATATGACATAACATTATTTAACAAGTTACATATTTCAAATTTCAAACATTTCGCCATACAACACCCAAATCAACATTATATCCACAAACAACTATTCCAACACAAATAACTAATTCATATTTAATAAAAAAACAACTGTTCAAAATTTTGAGTGAGATAAAAGTTCTCACCATTGCCAGGCTTTCAATTGACTGTTCGGGCCCAATTTTGGCCCAAAATCCAACATGCTCCAACATTAACGAAATTGGTGTCTATGCGAAGCTCTCGACTCACTGATCGTGGCAAATCTTGTATTGCGTGATTTCGAGTTCGTTACAGAAAGTTATGAATTTCTGAAGTTTGCACAAATTAATTAATGGGTGCGTTTTTTAGAGGTCCCTATTAAGTTTCAAAATATAAAAAAAACCCGGTCATAAACTTATTGTAAATTAGGTCCCTATTTTTTGAAAAGTCATAAAAAAATATAAGAAATCACGTAAATTCGTATTTAAATAAAACATGTAAACACTTAAAAATTCAGAACAAAAAACCATCAACGAAGGCGTCAAAAATCAAAAAAAAAAAAAAAAAAAAAAAAAAAAAACGAAATTTCCATTTAAATGCATAATAGTATGCACATATATCACTTTCCTGCATACATCCGTGCATATTTTTCACTACATACATCTTCGTTGATTTTTATTCATGCAAATAAATGCATACATGTGCGCAAAAATTTCAAATACTTGCATACATTTGTGCATGTTTATTTTCAGATTTTAATCTGAAAACAGCTCACAGAAAAGTTGCATACATATATGCAATTATCAGTAATAATTGCATAAATGTATGCAACTATTTTTTTTCGATTTCCGTAGATTCCTGACATTATTTCCATATTTTAGAATTTTTTTTTATGAACGTACGCACATTTTAAAAAAAAAAAATACAAAAAGGCGGAAAAAATAAAATAGGGGGCGGGTTTAAAAATTTTCAGAACTTTGTTTTTTTTTTTATATTAGGTCCCTACTTTTTATCCTATAAAAATGTTGCACACATGTGTGCATTTTTTTGAGAAATTTGCACATTTGGATGCAAATAAAAATGAACTGAAAAATTATGTTAAATCTATCCGCTGGAAGAACTGCAATAATTGCATATATGCATGCAATAAAATCAAAAAGGTGCATAATATTATGCATTTAACTGCAGTTTTTTCTGTTTTTTGCTGTTTTCTTCTTTCTGACATTATTTTTGTTGTTTTTTGAACTGAATTTTTTTTATAATGCGTAATATATTTTATTACTAATTTACGAATTTTTTTAATTTTTTTTAATTATTATTTTATAAGTTTTGAAAACAGGGACCTAATTTACAATAAGTTTATGACCGGATGTGAGCCTAATTAAGTTTCAAAATAGGGACGTGAGCCTAATATTCACTTAATTAATTATTTAAATTGCGGATTTTACCCAAAATTTCAACTTTCTCCAAATTGGACAAAATTGGTGTCCACGCGAAACTCTCGTCGCCACGATCGCGGCAGATCTGAAATCGTTAGATTCTGAGTTCGTATGAGAGAGATATACAATTTCAAAGTCTGAATTACAAAATCACCCCAAATCTCGGTCAAACCCGAGCTCCACCCCCTTTGAATGCCGTTTCCAGCCGCCGTTGACCACCTGACGTCGAGCCACCACCGCCAGCACCTCTACCTTGGCAAGGCGACGCCACACACCAAGCGCCGCCGCCCCCAGCCTCCCCGATCGCCGGAACCGACGAGATGAACGGAAAACCGTTCGTAGGTCCCAGCCGCCGCCTCACTTCACCAAACCTCACCAAAATTTTACAGCACCTAGATCTCATGTAGACGAAGAACTTTCACGTTGGAGCCATCGCCTGAAAGTTCACCGTTTGGCCTAAATATGGTGATTTCCGTTCGCTGCTTCCAGAATTCCAGTCCGACGCTTTTCTCGATTTTGCCACCAATCCGATCAATTTCAGTCAAAACACTTCAAAGCAAATGTAATAACTTGAAAATCTGAGCCAGTTTAAAAATTTTAATTTGGCTATTTTAATGAATTTTGAATATTTAAAATGGATTATTTTAAATAATAACGACGGAAAATTTATTTTTTGAATAAAATTCGAACGCATATATTTATATAGTTCGTCGTTAGAATATAAATAATTATTTTAAATTATAAAAGGAATTGAAAATGGCGTGGTAGTTCGATAATTCGATTTCAAACTTCAAATGAATGTACAGGATTCAAAATAAACCGGAATTTAGCGAAACCAAAAATATTAGAATCTAATTGAGAATATCTTTCCAACGAATCCGGAAAATCAAAATTTCATAACGGGAATCAAAAGATATTCACAAATGAATTTTCAGAATAGTCACTATGGAATTCTGGCCCTTAAAAATGGGAATTTTGCAAACGACCTCGGATTGCGACGAAACCAGTTTTGTTGGATCCGTGATGTCAAGTTATTGCTAGATTCCAATTTTCATAATTTTTCGAATCAATATGTGAGCGTGGCAAAGGAAAACGCGTTTGACGAGTTTTAGTTGATTTTAATCGACCAGAAAATGACCATTTTTCAAACGGTATCAGAATTTGACGAAACTAGTTTTGTTAGGACCGTATCGTCAATAAAAAGCTAGAAATAATTTTTCTGGAATTTTTCGAGTTAGTATGTGACCTCGGTAAATTGAAATGTACGTTTAAATTGAATATATAGATTTATATTTTGATTTGAGCGAAAACTAATCGAAACGATCAAATTGGGTTACGAAACATATCCCATTGAGTTCGAAATGGGGGTAATTAGCTAAGGATGACAGTCGGTGGGTCTCGTTTGGAGGTCGAAATAAAAAGTTACTTTATGGAATTAGTTAATCAAATAAATAATATAATTATACCCTTACCTCTCTCTCTCACTTCTCACTGTCATTCAAATTAGAAAAACCCCCGATGGTCAAACCCGTTACCCCCCTCCCCTTCGATTTCCGCTGCCGCCCCATTTAGACCCATCGCCACCTCGCGCCACCGGACTTCTCCCCCGCCCCCTCGTGCTTCTCTCTCTCCTCCTCTCCTCTGATTCGAAGACCACACCTGAACCCTATTCCTAAATCTCTCGCCACCAGTCATGGCTGCCGACAATGCCCTGGAGCCCCCACCGCGACGACAGAAGACCCCCCTCCTCCGCGCGGACTTCTCCTCCTCCTGCTGCGCTGTGAGTCCATTTCATTGACTTTGGTTAATTTGGTTTTATTTATATGTTTTACCGTTTTAAAAAATCATATCTGAAAGGTAAGAAAGGTATGATCTTTGAAAGTAAGAAATGGAATGATTTTTAAAGTTAGGAAGCTATGACTTTTATTTTGTTCAAAATTTGATTTTTATGAATAGGATTGCAAAGTAAAGAAGGGATTTCTAATTATATAAAGTTAAGGTTTTTATTAAGGTAAAGGGGTGATTTTTCGTTATGTAAAGATATGATTTTTATTTAGTTAAAATATACGATTTCTAGTTAGATGAAAATACGATCTTTATTATACGTATAACATAATAAAAATATGGTTTTTATTATATGGTAGCGATAGAGAAAAATATGGGTTTTGTTTATAATAAAGATGTGATCTTTATAGTAGTAGCAATTTAAAAATATGATTTTTATAATATAGAAAGGTTAAAAATATATTTTTTATAATATAGAAAGGTTAAAAATATAATTTTTATAATATAGAAATGTTGAAAATATAATTTTTATACTAGTGGCATATTAAAAATATGATTTTTATTCATGTAGAGTAATAAAAATATAATCTTTATTAGGAGAAGAGCAATATAAAAATATAATTTTTATAACGAAGTGAAGTTAAAAATTCGATTTTTATATATATAAAGTAGAAATAAAAATATGATTTTTATTATAAACAGAGGGGTAAGGACTGCATTGGAATTTCAATCAAATCCAGGCGATTCAGCAGTTCAACAGCAAAACACGGCGGAGTGGAACCCTCTGTGAGAACTTCTCACCTTTAATATTTTATTTCTAGTTAAAATATATACTAGGATGCATACGGTGTTTAGTAGCACCCGACACCCGTCGTCCACAGACCATGGACGGCTTGTATGCTTGTTTGTTTGATTGATTTTGATGTGTAGTTGATTGTGTGATGTGAAATGAAATAAAATATTTATATAGTTAAAATATTTAATAGTTAAAAATAGAATTTTTAACGGGTATATAAAATGAAATAAATATAAACAAATCGGATGATTTGTTTATACACACACATTTGACTGATATTGATTGGGACGATAAATTTTACACATCGCCCAACTGCACAAACAAAATCTGTGTTTGATTGTTTGAAACCCCACACGGGTATTGGGATGATATATGACATACACTAGTCCCAATAATTAGCTGTATGTCGATCGATTGATTGACAGGCTATTATAAGCGTTAAATATTTATATTTGATGCTTATACAGTGTAGAACGCACTTTGGATGATGGTTGATTGTTTACCTTCATGGTTGAATATATGTATTGGATGAAATCCATATAATCAAATTATATGGTAATTGACTGTGTCTGATTCTAGTTCAAATTATCAAATATTTTAAAATAATATTCATTGAATATTGAAATGTGAAGCTGTGTTAAGTAGTTAAACGCCATTTCAACGCGAACGGGAATTTTGACGATTTTATAATGTGTATATTATTTGTTTATACTCTGTATGTTTCTGTTTTGTATTATTTTCCGTTGCTATGTAATGTATGGTAATCTCTGATATTTTATGGTGCGTAATATTCATTTATACTCTGTATATTCTTGTAATCTGATGAAATTGTTGTAATATACAATGAAATGTTATTCCATTTGTGTTATGATGTGGTTTGTTCTCAAAGTATCCGCGCTTTCCTTACCAGGGAAGTTCGGGTCGTTTCATTTTGGTATCAGAGCTTTGGTTTACAAAGCTCAGAGAACAAGACGCGTTAGAACCAAACGAAAGAATTCATCAGAAATTGGATAAGTAATATCCAATGAGAATGACTCGTTAGAGATGGGATCTGTAGTATCCTAGAACGAGTGTGAAGAGTATATTTTTAAAATAAAAACGAATTTTATTTTGAAAATTTAAATCAATTATACGTATTTGATTATTTATTTATATTGATTTGGACAATCCAGTATATAGAGATTTTAATATACGTCTGATCCACGTGTATTGAAGCCTCGAATATACTGGATAGATATAGAATCACACTCTAGTCGCCCGGAGATGATTCTGATGATGAGGCCTCATCATCAGCATTTATATTCGAGTGCCGAAAGTGGGATTTCTATATGATTTCCATTGACTGGTGTGAGAACCAAAATTAGATAGGGCTTATTGTTGTGGTTTGGCATCAAAAATGTGATTTTTGACTATATATGAAAGTTATGCATTTGAAGTGATAATTCACTAATTGATTGATGATTGTGTTGTATGATTATTCATTTAAACCATTATGTGAATGAACGGTGAATTAGGCCAAATTGAACCAAATATTGAATTGTATTGAAATTATTTGGGATTGCATGCATGTATATGTATATCTATTGAACAAGTCATAGCAAGGAGGCTAGAGAAGAGGAATAAAATTGTTTGCCCGACAAATAGGTACATGTTTATTGTATTTCTTGAGTTTTGGGTGATTTTATGAGCCGATTGGCTAACCGCTTGGCTTTTTCTTTTTCTTTTTGATTGAAAAAGGCCATGGGAGGCTATATGAAATATCCCGAAGTCCCCTGTGCAGGGGAGTTTATGGCGAAATTTTTCAAAAATTTAGGGTGTTAGCCAAATTTTTGAAAAATTTGAAGGGTTCCTAGAAACTGAAAAGTTGAAGAACTTAAGCCGTAAAGAAAATACTGGAAGTTGAGTTGATTTATAAAACAACTCTCGGCTTCGTTCCTTTTCGGGGACGAAAAGTTTTAAGTGGGGGAGATTGTAATAACCCGGAAATCTGAGCCAGTTTAAAAATTTTAATTTGGCTATTTTAATGAATTTTGAATATTTAAAATGGATTATTTTAAATAATAACGACGGAAAATTTATTTTTTGAATAATATTCGAACGTATATATTTATATAGTTCGTCGTTAGAATATAAATAATTATTTTAAATTATAAAAGGAATTGAAAATGGCGCGGTAGTTCGATAATTCGATTTCAAACTTCAAATGAATATGCAGGATTCAAAATAAACCGGAATTTAGCGAAACCAAAAATAATAGAATCTAATTGAGAATATCTTTCCAATGAATCCGGAAAATCAAAATTTCATAGCGGGAATCAAAAGATATGCCCAAATGAATTTTCAGAATAGTCGCTATGGAATTCTGGCCCTTAAAAATGGGAATTTTGCAAACGACCTCGGATTGCGCGAAACCACTTTTGTTGGATCCGTGATGTCAAGTTATTGCTAGATTCCAATTTTCATAATTTTTCGAATCAATATGTGAGCGTGGCAAAGGAAAACGCGTTTGACCAGTTTCAGTTGATTTTAATCGACCAGAAAATGACCATTTTTCAAACGGTATCAGAATTTGACGAAACTAGTTTTGTTAGGACCGTATCGTCAATACGAAGCTAGAAATAATTTTTCTAGAATTTTTCGAGTTAGTATGTGACCCCGGTAAATTGAAATGTACGTTTAAATTGAATATATAGATTTATATTTTGATTTGAGCGAAAACTGATCGAACCGATCGAATTGAGTTACGAAACATATCCCATTGAGTTCGGAATGGGGGTAATTAGCTAGGGACGACAGTCGGTGGGTCTCATTTGGTGGTCAAAATAAAAAGTTACTTTATGGAATTAGTTAATCAAATAAATAATATAATTATACCCTTACCTCTCTCTCTCACTTCTCACTTATGTTCAAATTTGAAAAACCCCCGATGGTCAAACCCGTTACCCCCCTCCCCTTCGATTTCCGCCGCCGCCCCGTTCAGACCCACCGCCACCTCGCGCCACCGGACTTCTCCCCCTCCGCCTCGTGCTTCTCTCTCTCCTCCTCTCCTCTGATTCGAAGACTGCACCCGAACCCAATCCCTAAATCTCTCGCCACCAGTCATGGCCGCCGCCGCCAATGCCCTGGAGCCCCCACCGCAACAACAGAAGACCCCCCTCCTCCGCGCAGACTTCTCCTCCCCCCTGCTGCGCTGTGAGTCCCTTTCATTGACTTTGGTTAATTTGGTTTTATTTATATGTTTTACTGTTTAAAAAAAAAAATCTGAAAGGTAAGAAAGGAATGATCTTTGAAAGTAAGAAATGGAATGATTTTAAAAGTTAGGAAGCTATGACTTTTATTTTGTTCAAAATTTGATTTTTATGAATAGGATTGCAAAGTAAAGAAGGGATTTCTAATTATATAAAGTTAAGGTTTTTATTAAGGTAAAGGGGTGATTTTTCGTTATGTAAAGATATGATTTTTATTTAGTTAAAATATACGATTTCTAGTTAGATGAAAATATGATCTTTATTATACGTATAGCATAATAAAAATATGGTTTTTATTATATGGTAGCGATAGAGAAAAATATGGGTTTTGTTTATAATAAAGATGTGATCTTTATAGTAGTAGCAATTTAAAAATATGATTTTTATAATATAGAAAGGTTAAAAATATAATTTTTATAATATAGAAAGGTTAAAAATATAATTTTTATAATATAGAAAGGTTAAAAATATAATTTTTATAATATAGAAATGTTGAAATTATAATTTTTATACTAGTGGCATATTAAAAATATGATTTTTATTCATGTAGAGTAATAAAAATATAATCTTTATTAGGAGAAGAGCAATATAAAAATATAATTTTTATAACGAAGTGAAGTTAAAAATTCGATTTTTATATATATAAAGTAGAAATAAAAATTTGTTTTTTATTATAAACAGAGGGGTAAGGACTGCATTGGAATTTCAATCAAATCCAGGCGATTCAGCAGTTCAACAGCAAAGCACGGTGGAGTGGAACCCTCTGTGAGAACTTCTCACCTTTAATATTTTATTTCTAGTTAAAATATATACTAGGATGCAGACGGTGTTCAGTAGCACCCAACACCCGTCGTCCACAGATCATGGACGGCTTGTATGCTTGTTTGTTTGATTGATTTTGATGTGTAGTTGATCGTGTGATGTGAAATGAAATAAAATTTTTATATAGTTAAAATATTTTATTGTTAAAAATAGAATTTTTAACGGGTATATAAAATGAAATAAATATAAACAAATCGGTCGATTTGTTTATATACACACATTTGACTGATATTGATTGGGATGATAAATTTTACACATCGCCCAACTGCACAAACAAAATCTGTGTTTGATTGTTTGAAACCCCACACGGGTATTGGGATGATATATGACATACACTAGTCCCAATAATTAGCTGTATGTCGATCGATTGATTGACAGGCTGTTATAAGCGTTAAATATTTATATTTGATGCTTATACAGTGTAGAACGCACTTTGGATGATGGTTGATTGTTTACCTTCATGGTTGAATATATGTATTGGTTGAAATCCATATAATCAAATTATATGATAATTGACTGTGTCTGATTCCATTTCAAATTATCTAATATTTTAAAATAATATTCATTGAATATTGAAATGTGAAGCTGTGTTAAGTAGTTAAACGCCGTTTCAACGCGAACGGGAATTTTGACGATTTTATAATGTGTATATTATTTGTTTATACTCTGTATATTTCTGTTTTGTATTATTTTCCGTTGCTATGTAATGTATGGTAATCTCTGATATTTTATGTTGTGTAATATTCATTTATACTCTGTATATTCTTGTAATCTGATGAAATTGTTGTAATATACAATGAAATGTTCTTCCGTTTGTGTTATGATGTGGTTTATTCTCAAAGTATCCGCGCTTTCCTTACCGGGGAAGTTCGGGTCGTTTCAGCAAAGTTGTAGATCTTTGTCTCCTCTGCAATTTCTTCAACTGGGCCATCACCTAATTCTCGACGATTTGGCCTAGAAACCCAAAATCCGAAAGTGAATTTTTGCATTCAAACTCAGCTCCCGGCGAATCCGTGCGATGATATGCTATGGTATTTTTGTGGGAGATAGAGGCTATGATTATCTTCATAACCAGAAAGGGTTTGGGTTAATTGTTCATGGTTTGAGAGATATAAATTATTTCATTTCAGGGTCTTATTTGCAAAGGAATTTGAGGGAGGAGGGGAGCTGCCGCCATGGAAAGGAAGATGGAGGCTAGGGTTTTTCTTTTATGGTTATGGGAAAGTTAGGATAATATATAGAGGTGGAGATTTTTAATTTTAACTCTTGTGTGTTTTAATTACATTACAATATATTCATTTTTAGTCCATCTTCATGATTTAAAAATTCTTGTCATCACCTATGGATTCAAATTTAGTTGAAAATTGAAGCACAACTATTTAATGATATTCCGGATCCAAGGAAACTGGTCTCGTCGAATTCCGAGTCCGTATGCATTAATAATGAATTATTAATGTTTGAAAATTGACAGTTTACATTGTAAAATCAATTATAATTACATACTGATTCTAAAAATTACAAAAAAATTATTTTTAGCTTTGTTTTGACGATATGGTCCCAACAAAACTAATTTCGTCGAATTTGAAGACCGTTTGAAAAATGACCATTTTTAAGGCGTATATATATTATATTAAAAATACATATATAAATAAATAAATTCCGAATCTCGAAATGTATCAGTGCTTATACTTTTTCAATGCAGAAACATCATTTTGAACTAAATGGAAGTGGTTTCGAGTCCAAATTCATTCGTATGTAAAAAGTAGTGTTTTGGGTCATATATAATAATATATATAAATTCCATAGCGTTTTTCTGAGATTTTAATTTTTCCATAACTTACAATTTATAAACTGAAATCTAAATTTCTAAAATCCATTAGAAAGATATTGTCAATACGATCCTAGCGTTTCTTGTTTCGTTCAATTCCGACTTACAATTAATTTTATATAATTTTCCAAAGTCTGAAATCGAAATTTGAAATTACCGCGTCATTTCAGGCTCGAAATATAATTAATATAAATTATTCGTTCTAACTTCGATTTAAATAAATTTTCTTCGTTATTATTTAAAATAAATTATTTCAAAATTTCATAAATCCATTAAAATTGTTAAAATATAAATTTTAAATTAGTCCTGATTTTCCGGTTCATTACAATCTCCCCCACTTAAAAACTTTTCGTCCTCGAAAAGGAATGAAGCTGAAAGTTGTTCTACTAATCGCTCAACTTTCATTTCTAATAAATTTTCAATTCAGTTCAATATTAAATTTGATATAGCTAAATTTATCATTCTTTCCCATATTGGTTAAATTAATTATCATTCCAATATTTTAATTAGTTTAACTAACTATCAAACATCACAACCAGCATTCAATTAGGTGATTAATTTTTCCGAACATATAATTTTTATATATAGTCAAAAATCTTATTTTTAGTGCAAATCACAAAAATAAACCTGTAATGATTCGGGTTTTTGGCGATCTTGGTTATCCGATATACAACACATATCGAACATCCAAGGATCGAAAATACCGGTCATTAATGAAAGAAATTAGAGGGTGAGGATAGATAAGATAGAAACTTAGAATAGAAGAAGAAGAAGAACACAACATCAGAGTAACACAAACCTCACAGCGGAACGAATAACATATAATAGATAACATATCTTTGAAATAAAAGATTTTACTTGAATATACATATCACCATCAAGTACAACACTTACAACACAGCGGAAATAAACTATAACTATATGATTCTGAAGCCTTCTGCTCCAGCTCTTCCTGTATCTGTAAATCCCGACTACTTGACTGCCCGTACAAAATGAGCACCCAAGAGTTTAGGGAAAACAAAACAAAATAAACTCCGGGTCAGTCATGGGACTGGTATGAGTAAAACAGTTTAAAACAGTTTAAGCCATTAAACGATATCTCATAAGACCACGCCGTATAACGGAACGGGTTTTTCCCTTATGAGAATCCAAATTATCTTTATATCAAAAGCCTTTTGATATTATAATAATGTCTATCAACCACAATATAATAATCATCTAGCAGAAACGCTTTCATCTCACGTTCTACATATATAGTATACAATCAAAACCGCAAGCACGTATTGGGTAATGGATTTCAAACTATGACAAGATAGGGAACCACCTTTCGCTTGTGTACCTCTAGAGAGGAATACACTGGGTTCAACAAGAACATCTTGCAAACCAGCCACACATGACCGACCACTCATTTCGCTTGAGTGTATCGAATGTATATCACCAGCGGTTGGGATCAGCAACCGTTTCCCGAATGGGACAATATCGACAATAGATTTTTAGAAATAAATGAAACTCTAGATCAGGTGATTATACACCCTAATAGGTGCGATCTACATAGCCATGCTGCCTGCCCGATTTCTGTCATTTACCGGTTGATGAGGCTAGAAGCTATGCTTAATCATCACACCGGATTCACTTCGAATGTCACATCGTCAAATCCATCAAATCACCGATTGATGTCTGCAACAATACATTATGTGTTAGCTAAAAGAAGTTTCCTTCTCCGCTTCCACTCTTGGTATGGTTGGAGAAATCAATATACGTGATCGTCTGGAAATACTCTGTCAGACATTCATCCATACAAGTCATTCAGGAACAGGATGAACCGAAGGTACTATTCTGTATATCCATCTTAGGCACTGTTATCTAAGATTTATACAATAGCCCTTGCACTTTACTCCGTCTTCAATTATCTTTGGCATATATGATTCGCAACGCTTATGCCAAATACAAAGTGGTTCTTTGGATAATAATCCAACCGGTCTCTCCATATTAACAACGTAAATTGGTCAAAACTTCGATAGTCTGTGATTTAACTATCGAAGGAAAATACGTGTGCAAACAACGATATTTTTTTCCAGAAGGAAATTCTATCGATCAATCATCAATCACTATCATTCCACCACTATCAGAATCTAACTGTAAACTAATAAGAGAACAACTTCCCAAGTATAAACCCCGAAGGCTGAAACCAACATCAGATCGATACTCAGAAAACTATTCAACTTAACTAATCTCTAGTCAGTTTCTAATCTTGTTTAACTCTATTTCTTAACTCTATACGATTAACTCTAGTTCGTTTTTAACTCTAATCGATTAACTCTATTTGATTACCTCTAACTGATTAACTCCTTTTAAATAAACTATATTCGATTTACTCCTTTAACTCTATTCGAATAAATTATATTCGATTAACTCCTTTAACTCTAACTGATTAATTCTATCTCCCTTTAAAATCGTATTTATTTTCTACATAAATATTTCCTTTATTCTATTTATTTTCTCAAATAAATGTTCCTTTATTCTAATTCTATTTATTCCCTAAATAAATAAATAATCCCTTTTAATCTATTTGTAAATGTTCAACAAATATTTCCTTTCTAATACTATTTTATTTGTAAATGATTTACAAATATTTCTCTTCTTATTTGTTTGACAAATATTTCCTTTTATATTTGTTTTACAAATATTCCCTCTATATATGTTTAACAAATTCTTTCCCTTATATTTGATTTACAAATATAATTCCCTTATATTTGATTTACAAATATAATTCCTTTATTCAAAATCCTTTTTCTTTTATAATATAAAATCCAAAATAAATTATTTTCAAAATATACTTTGAAAATCCCTTTTCCACATTCTGGTATTTCTATGGTACTTAACACACCATATAACAACGATAATATCGTCCAAACACACATAATCAACAACAGATTATATATCACATCATATATCACAATATATGAATCACAGTAAAATAAATGTTGAGGAATCCAGTTGGATTCCTCCAACCTGTTTCCCTGCATCCACAGATGTTACACAATATGATCAACATCACTTTCAGTTCAATATGAAATATTCTGTTAACAGAATCAACGTATATATATATATATATTTAACGGTTTATTTATTTATATATATATAATTTCCACTAACTGACTAGCAGTTCAATCAACAGTCAACACACAATCAATCAGACAATTTTTAACAGTTCTAAAAATATAACATGAAATATAAACTGTTCAGAGTTAGTGAGATTTACTCACATTGGACGATCATCGTTAATAACGATAACCATCGCTTGATTCAGACGGACAATTTATTTTGCTATAAATTGTAACGGACTCTAATTTACTCCCAGTCATTGCCATTGTGTAGTGTCCGTCCATATGATCCCAACGGATCTTGTTTCGCTGATTTTCGATCACGTACTACGAAGTTATGAATTTACGAAGTTAGTACGCATTTTAAATAAATTAAAATTTTGGATTATAATATAAATGGGCTTTTACCCATTTAACATCAGCCCGACCCGCGTGTTCTTCTTCCTCCATAATTTCAACGTGAGCTCCAGATCCCTTCCTCCCTATTTTATAAAGTCTGCTCATTCACATTACCACATTGTCGACGCCCATCAGTTCTTCACCAACACGTCATTTCCTCGAACTTGAACACATATACATCACGGCGGTTTTAGGTAGATCCACGCTACTCCACCCACACATATATACGCAGACTTCACCATTTCTCACTCCAGTTAATTTTGCCAGGAAATCGCACCATTTAAACTCCCCTTATATACCAAATGCATGCACTTCACAGTAATACAATTCACAAACACCCGTGCTTTCAAACCTTTTCCCTTCTCATTCACATATCCACGCCCAGCCCTAAAAACAACTCAATACGTGGACCTTCCTCCCATTTCCACGAACCAGAAAATACACGTTTCCCAAATACTTGCATGCCTCCCCTCTCTCTCCACTACACAGTAACGCATGACCCCTATGTTTTTAACTCGCCCATATAACACACAAATCCCATGCGTTTTCCCAGACATTTCACGCACGCCTCCCTTATTTCCGCTCCACTTCTTCACAAACTATTCACCTTGTACGTACACCAGTTTTCATTTGCAATTTCAGTCCTCTCCCTATAGACAACAAACAAGAGTAACACCATCTTCCGCAAAGTGTTATTAAAAAGTTACCATTCTCACCACCCTTCAACTCATCGACAAAATCCCTCCTTTACATTGAACACCCCATAGTACATAATACATGTACTCATTCACACCATCACGTCATGGTTCCAAGAAATCACTCCCCTTTTTCCCTATTTTAAAACAAAGCTACTCTTTACGTTCACCATTTCACTATGCTACTTGTCCATTCACGGAAACAGTATGCGCCATGGGTCCCCTTTCAAGCATGCTCCTCATTTTCAAGAATGAAGACCCCATCCGCGGAAAACCATTTACTGCCTCTCACGAAAATCCAAACACAAGTTACCCCCACGTGCACTCCTCCTCGCTACATACATAACGCAAGCCTCCCCTGTACACTCCATGTTTGCCTTGCATTTAAAACATCTAGCCTTCTATGTATATGTTCCCTTTCACGCCTCATGCATGCCCCATTCGCCGAACCAACAACCCCCATTCTCCACGTCTTGCTCTCCCTATCCTCCTTCCCATCTCATATGCCTCTCCCTCCCTCCAAACATCACCCATACCCTTCATGAACCGCATCATCCGTGCATGCTCACCCCGCTCTCATGTTCGTCCCAACCATCTACTCGACAAAAAGCTCACCTCCGATGGGTTTCAGATATGGTCACCCTCCTCCTTTATTTACGTTCCTTCTCTTCTTTTGTTTTATGACTTTATTTGGGGAAGATCGAATGAGTTTGGAATTTTAACTTTATGTTTTTGTTGTTTTCTTTTAATTTGCTGAAACGTAAATAGGTGTCTTGCATGGTGTATTTATAGGGTTAATATGTGGTAGCAAACCAGAGGTCGTGTCAAGAGGCATACCATGTATTTGTTGTGATACTTCACCCCTCCACGTTCATAGGCTGTGTGGTTGAGAAGAAAGGAAACATGGCCTCTGTTTGATCGTGATATACATGTGGTTGATAAAGAACGAGACGTGGTCTCTATTTTGATCACATAAAGTTAGATATTTTATTTTACATGTATTCAATGTTTTGAGCATCGTCCCTTTTGAAATCTTCTACTTGGTGCATTATAAATATATCCATGTACGAGCGTTGCAGACTGAGATAAATACACCGTTGAGATGAGCTCAGTGTCACGATTCCAAAAACATAATAATATCGGTAGGTGGACTCATATTTTGAAACTTCAAAATGTTGATTTCAGGGTGCGAAATACTCTAAATAAAAAGTTGCTTATTTAATTAATTAAAAATTACCATAAAATTCTAAAAATTAAATTATCACTATGTCCCAAAAGAACCTTGTCTAAATTCGAACCCGATCTCTAGTTATATCGAATAAACCGTTACGGTTGATAAACGATTCTATAGCGACTATTTTAAAATTTGATTTGGACATATCTCAAAATCTACACGACGAAATCACGATTTTTCTCTTCCTCTAGAAAGATATACTCCACCAGCTCCACACATTTCTTGTTTCACAGAAATTCGACTTAAACGAATCCTGTATATCTAGTTGAAGTTCAAATCGCCAATTTACGAATTGCAGCGCCATTTCGAGCTCGATTCTAATTGTAATATAATTATACGTTCAGACTGTCGTATATATAATATATTCGTTATTCTAATCAAATTCTGAACTGAATTATATATTTTGAATTTCCCAATTCACACCATATCGCCATTCAGCCAATTCTGATTATTTCAGAATTAAATATATTATTTAATTTATTATTTTAATTTAAATATTCACCATTATTTTAATTCAACGACCATTAAATCCTTTTAATCACCTTTTAAATAATTAAATAAATTAATTATTATACCGCTGAAAATGCGGGTCATTACATTCTTCCCCACTTAAAATAATTTCTCCTCGAAATTGCTAAGGTAGAGGACGACCCTATCGACTGGTTAGAACATATTTGTTCACTTCTTAACTTCAGTTTCAACTAAACCAATTTAATTTCAATTAGAAATTTATTTAATTCTTATCAACGAAAATTTTCAAAAATCCTGAAAATTTTCTAACACCTTGACTTTTCGAAAAATTTCGCCAGCACCCCCTTTGTACTGGTCAATACGTCAAACCACCACTCGCTTCTCTGGGCCATCTCCATCCCAAAAGAAAATCAAACAGCCAAGCGGCTTGCCAATTCGGCTCATAAATCTTATACCATATGAAATATAAACTTGTACCTTTTTGTCGGGCATATCAACTCTATCACTTCCATATGCTATCAACTCAGCATATACCACTGCTATCCCAATCAAATTCTGAAATCTCTTTTATCTCCAACACAACCATTCGCTTTTTACCAAGCCAAATTTTCATTTCAAATTTAAGTTTCTTCTTGATTCCCAACTCTTAACTTGATTATCACATTACACTTCAAATTTGAATCTCACAATCCGATTTGTCTTGATATCATTCTAATTCAATCTCAATTACCACTTTACTAGCTTTACTTTAATTCAAATTTGCTTTCACAAATTTCTGTTAAATTTGTTTTTAATTCAAACCGTCTTTCCCGGGGAGTTTTTTAAACAGTTTACTCTTTTCAAAAATCAAATTTTTTTTTTTGAAATTCAACACAACTTGTCTTTCCCAAAACAAATTCAAAACAGTATCTCTGGTAGTAATTCGTCACTTACAACTCGAAAATGAATACTGATGATGCAACTGTCATCATCAGAATCTATTTCCCAGCGATCGAAGTGTGTTCAATACTATAAAACCATTTCTAAACATTTCCACTTTGAAATTCATTTCAAAATATAATTCACACTGCTTGTAAAACAATTTAAAGTCTCCCAGGATCTTAAATTTTCCTTATATTCGATTCAAATTCATTTACAAACACTTATCCAATTTTCCAGAGTTTTAATTCAATTTCTGGTTTAAATTTTAGATTTAACTCATCTGATTCCACGTATTTTACTTATATGAATTCTGCTTGGTTATTTACATAACCATTTAATTTATAATCTTTACTCGATTATAACAACAACCCAACAACCAATATATCCAATATATATCAAAATATACGTTGGGTAAAATTATTTTCATTTACCCTCTTTCAAAACATATCGTGCCGACCCATCGTATTCGAGTTTTTATAAACTCCTACCGATACAGTGGATCAAACTGATCGACCAGAACCCATAAACAACTCAACCGATAAATCCCCACAATATAAAACAATTTTATATCAATAACAAATATGTTCACTCGTATATATACACTCAACTCAATCTAGGGTATTACTAACCCAATCTATACCGAGTCACGCCATAGAGCCAAGGTAATAACGAAACTTAAGCTCTGATACCAACTGTAATGACCCGGGTTTTTGGCGATCTTGGTTATCCGATATACAACACATATCGAACATCCAAGGATCGAAAATACCGGTCATTAATGAAAGAAATTAGAGGGTGAGGATAGATAAGATAGAAACTTAGAATAGAAGAAGAAGAAGAACACAACATCAGAGTAATACGAACCTCACAGCGGAACGAATAACATATAATAGATAACATATCTTTGAAATAAAAGATTTTACTTGAATATACATATCACCATCAAGTACAGAACTTAGAACACAGCGGAAATAAACTATAGCTATATGATCCTGAAGTCTCCTGCTCCAGCTCTTCCTGTATCTGTAAATCCCGACTACTTGACTGCCCGTACAAAATGAGCACCCAAGAGTTTAGGGAAAACAAAACAAAATAAACTCCGGGTCAGTCATGGGACTGGTATGAGTAAAACAGTTTAAAACAGTTTAAGCCATTAAACGATATCTCATAAGACCACGCCGTATAACGGAACGGGGTTTTCCCTTATGAGAATCCAAATTATCTTTATATCAAAAACCTTTTGATATTATATTAATGTCTATCAACCACAATATAATAATCATATAGCAGAAACGCTTTCATCTCACGTTCTACATATATAGTATACAATCAAAACCGCAAGCACGTATTGGGTAATGGATTTCCAACTATGACAAGGTAGGGAACCACCTTTCGCTTGTGTACCTCTAGAGAGAAATACACTGGGTTCAACAAGAACATCTTGCAACCCAGCCACACATGACCGACCACTCATTTCGCTTGAGTGTATCGAATGTCTATCACCAACGGTTGGGATCAGCAACCGTTTCCCGAATGGGACAGTATCGACAGTAGATTTTTAGAAATAAATGAAACTCTAGATCAGGTGATTATACACCCTAATAGGTGCGACCTACATAGCCATGCTGCCTGCCCGATTTCTGTCATTTACCGGTTGATGAGACTAGAAGCTACGCTTAATCATCACACCAGATTCACTTCGAATGTCACATCGTCAAATCCATCAAATCACCGATTGATGTCTACAACAATACATTATGTGTTAGGTAAAAGAAGTTTCCTTCTCCGCTTCCACTCTTGGTACAGTTGGAGAAATCAATATATGTGATCGTCTGGAAATACTCTGTTAGACATTCATCCATACAAGTCATTCAGGAACAGGATGAACCGAAGGTACTATTCAGTATATCCATCTTAGGCATTGTTATCTAAGATTTATACAATAGCCCTTGCACTTTACTCCATCTTCAATTATCTTTGGCATATATGATTCGCAACGCTTATGCCAAATACAGAGTGGTTCTTTGGATAATAATCCAACTGGTCTCTCCATATTAACAACGTAAATGACACAAAACTTCGATAGTCTGTGATTTAACTATCGAAGGAAAATACGTGTGCAAACAACGATATTTTTTTCCAGAAGGAAATTCTATCGATCAATCACTATCATTCCACAACTATCAGGCTCTAACTATAAACTAATAAGAGAACAACTTCCCAAGTATAAACCCCGAAGGCCGAAACCAACATCAGATCGATACTCAGAAAACTATTCAACTTAACTAATCTCTAGTCAGTTTCTAATCTTGTTTAACTCTATTTCTTAACTCTATACGATTAACTCTAATTCGTTTTTAACTCTAATCGATTAACTCTATTTGATTACCTCTAACTGATTAACTCCTTTTAAATAAACTATATTCGATTTACTCCTTTAACTCTATTCGAATAAATTATATTCGATTAACCCCTTTAACTCTAACTGATTAATTCTAACTCCCTTTAAAATCGTATTTATTTTCTACATAAATATTTCCTTTATTCTATTTATTTTCTCAAATAAATGTTCCTTTATTCTAATTCTATTTATTCCCTAAATAAATAAATAAATAATCCCTTTTAATCTATTTGTAAATGTTCTACAAATATTTCCTTTCTAATTCTATTTTATTTGTAAATGGTTTACAAATATTTCTCTTCTTATTTGTTTGACAAATATTTCCTTTTATATTTGTTTTACAAATATTCCCTCTATATATGTTTAACAAATTCTTTCCCTTATATTTGATTTACAAATATAATTCCCTTATATTTGATTTACAAATATAATTCCTTTATTCAAAATCCTTTTTCTTTTATAATATAAAATCCATTGATTTTATATAAATAAATTATTTTCAAAATATACTTTGAAAATCCCTTTTCCATATTCTGGTATTTCTATGGTACTTAACACACCATATAACAACGATAATATCGTCCAAACACACATAATCAACAACAAATTATATATCACATCATATATCACAATATATGAATCACAGTAAAATAAATGTTGAGGAATCCAGTTGGATTCCTCCAACCTGTTTCCCTGCATCCACAGATGTTACACAATATAATCAACATCACTTTCAGTTCAATATGAAAAATTCTGTTAACAGAATCAACATATATATATATATATATATATATTTAACGGTTTATATATATATATATAATTTCCACTAACTGACTAGCAGTTCAATCAATAGTCAACACACAATCAATCAGACAATTTTTAACAGTTCTAAAAATATAACATGAAATATAAACTGTTAAGTGTTAGTGAGATTTACTCACATTGGACGATCATCGTTAATAATGATAACCATCGCTTGATTCAGACAGACAAATTATTTTTCTATAAATTGTAACGGACTCCAATTCACTCCCAGTCAGTGCCATTGTGTAGTGTCCGTCCATATGATCCCAACGGATCTTGTTTCGCTGATTTTCGATCACGTACTACGAAGTTATGAATTTACGAAGTTAGTATGCATTTTAAATAAATTAAAATTTTGGATTATAATATAAATGGGCTTTTAACCATTTAACATCAGCCCGACCCGTGTATTCTTCTTCCTCCATAATTTCAACGTGAGCTCCAGATCCCTTCCTCCCCATTTTATAAAGTCTGCTCATTCACATTACCACATTGTCGACGCCCATCAGTTCTTCACCAACACGTCATTTCCTCGAACTTGAACACATATACATCACGGCGGTTTTAGGTAGATCCATGCTACTCCACCCACACATATATACACAGACTTCACCATTTCTCACTCCAGTTAATTTTGCTAGGAAGTCGCACCATTTAAATTCCCCTTATATACCAAATGCATGCACTTCACAGTAATACAATTCACAAACACCCATGCTTTCAAACCTTTTCATTCATATATCCACGCCCAGTCCTAAAAACAACTCAATACGTGGACCTTCCTCCCATTTCCACGAACCAGAAAATACACGTTTCCCAAATACTTGCACGCCTCCCCTCTCTCCCCACTACACAGTAACGCATGAGCCCCTATGTTTTTAACTCGCCCATATAACACACAAATCCCATGCGTTTTCCCAAACATTTCACGCAAGCCTCCCTTATTTCCGCTCCACTTCTTCACAAACTATTCACCTTGTACGTACACCAGTTTTCATTTGCAATTTCAGTCCTCTCCCTATAGACAACAAACAAGAGCAACACCATTTTCCACAAAGTGTTATTAACAAGTTACCATTCTCACCACCCTTCAACTCGTCGACAAAATCCCTCCTTTACGTTGAACACCCCATAGTACATAATACATGTACTCATTCACACCATCACTTCACGGTTCGAAGAAAACACTCCCCTTTTTCCATATTTTAAAACAAAGCTACTCTGTACGTTCACCATTTCACTATGCTACTTGTCCATTCACGGAAACAGTATGCGCCATGGATCCCCTTTCAAGCATGCTCCTCATTTTCAAGAATGAAGACCCCATCCGTAGAAAACCATTTACTGCCTCTCACGAAAATCCAAACACAAGCTACCTCCACGTGCAGTCCTCCTCGCTACATACATAACGCAAGCCTCCCCTGTACACTTCATGTTTGCCTTGCGTTTAAAACATCTGGCCTTCTATGTATATGTTCCCTTTCGTGCCTCATGCATGCCCCATTCGCCGAACCAGCAACCCCCATTCTCCACGTCTTGCTCTCCCTATCCTCCTTCCCATCTCATACGCCTCTCCCTCCCTCTATACATCACCCATACCCTTCATGAACCGCATCATCCGTGCATGCTCACCCCGCTCTCACGTCCGTCCCAACCATCAACTCGACAAAAAGCTCACCTCCGATGGGTTTTAGATCTGGTCACCCTCCTCCTTTATTTACGTTCCTTCTCTTCGTTTGTTTTATGACTTTATTTGGGGAAGATCGAATGAGTATGGAATTTTAACTTTATGTTTTTGCTGTGTTCTTTTAATTTGCTGGAACGTGAATGGGTGTCTTGCGTGGTGTATTTATAGGGTTAATATGTGGTAGCAAACCAGAGGTCGTGTCAAGAGGCATACCATGTATTTGTTGTGATACTTCACCCCTCCACTAGGCTGTGTGGTTGAGAAGAAAGGAAACGTGGCCTCTGTTTGATCGTGATATACATGTGGTTGATAAAGAACGAGACGTGGTCTCTATTTTGATCACATAAAGTTAGATATTTTATTTTACATGTATTCAATGTTTTGAGCATCGTCCCTTTTGAAATCTTCTACTTGGTGCATTATAAATATATCCATGTACGAGCGTTGCGGACTGAGATAAATACACCGTTGAGATGAGCTCAGTGTCACGATTCCAAAAACATAATAATATCGGTAGGTGGACTCATATTTTGAAACTTCAAAATGTTGATTTCAAGGTGCGAAATACTCCAAATAAAAAGTTGCTTATTTATTTAATTAAAAATTACCATAAAATTCTAAAAATTAAATTATCACTATGTCCCAAAAGAACCTTGTCTAAATTCAAACCCGATCTCTAGTTATATCGAATAAACCGTTACGGTCGATAAACGATTCTATAGCGACTATTTTAAAATTTGATTTGGACATATCTCAAAATCTACACGACGAAATCCCGATTTTCCTCTTCCAGAAAGATATACTCCACCAGCTCCACACGTTTCTTGTTTCACAGAAATCCGGCTTAAACGAATCCTGTATACCCAGTTGAAGTTCAAATCGCCAATTTACGAACTGCAGCGCCATTTCGAGCTCGATTTTAATTATAATATAATTATACATTCAGACTGTCGTATATATAATATATTCGTTATTCTAATCAAATTCTGAACTGAATTATATATTTTGAATTTCCCAATTCACACCATATCGCCATTCAGCCAATTCTGATTATTTCAGAATTAAATATATTATTTAATTTATTATTTTAATTTAAATATTCACCATTATTTTAATTCAACGACCATTAAATCCTTTTAATCACCTTTTAAATAATTAAATAAATTAATTATCATAACGCTGAAAATGCGAGTCATTACAAAACCCTGTCTAATCTTTGGTTCTCACACCAATCAATGGAAATATATAGATATCCCACTTTCGGATACTCGAATATGAATACTGATGATGAGGCCTCAATCATCAGAATCATCTCTGGGCGACTAGAGGTTGATTCTATATCCATCCAGTATATTAAAACTTCGAATATCCGTTAATTACTCGTATATTCAAAATCTTTATATACTCGATTGTCCAAATTATAATAAAATAATATACTCAAATACGTATATTAAGATAAAATTTTCAAAACTAAATGTTTTTTATTTTAAAATTAACACTCTTCACACTTGTTCTAGTATAATACTGATCCTATCTCTAACGAGTTATTCTCATTGGATATTACTAATCCAATCTCTGATGAATTCTTTCGTTCGGTTCAAATGCGTTTTGTTCTCGAGCTCTATAAACCAAAGCTCTGATACCAAATGTGACGACCCAAACTTCCCAGTGAAGGAAAGTACGGAATGCTTTGAGATCAACACACATCAAAACACAAACAGAAGAACATTTTATTGCTGTTACAACAATTACATCAGAGTACAAGAATATTCCAGAGTATGAATGAATAATATACATTGGAAATACAATATCAGTGTTTAAATTACATTTAAATAGCAGCGGAAAAATAATACAAAACACAACTGAAAGAAGTACACGGATACAGAGCCTTCCGAATATCGCTTCAGCTGTAGACCAGGATCCTGTGAATATAATATCTGCAAAAGCAAAACTACTAGCTGCCGGTGTGGAAAATATGGGCACCCAGAGTTTAGGTTAAAACAATAAACTCCAGGTCAGTCATGGGACTGGTGTGAGAACAAAAAACAGTAATTAATCTTTAAATTTAGAGTGGGGATTTCATGGGACCACGTCGTAAAACACGGAACAGGTTTACTCCACATGAATCTTATTTTGAAATAAAACAACGCAATGCTTTTGAAAAAATGAAGCTATTATAAGACTCAGGTCCCATCACACAATGCAACGCAAGCCGGAGGATAGAGTTTTACCTTATAATAGCCAAACATGCTTGATATGTATAAAACAATATTATTCTAATATTATTATACGTGCATAATGTTAAAATCAGCTTCGAATATAAATGTATCAATCATAGATGGCACGGGTACCATATATCATATCGCCATACTAGTTCCATAGTCAAAACTGAAATGTTTCATATTGGAAATTGGGTTTCCATCACGAGTCAAGGCTAGGGAGGAGCTCCTTACCAATTCGAGACACTCTAGCAAATGCCTCAGGACTCCCCGTAGTGAACCCTTGGATATCTGCAGGGCCGGTCAACACTTAACGTTAGTGGATTAGTTATGCCTGAATACACGCTTCCCGGTTCTTTTGAACCTCTAATATGACCACTTCCGGCCTATAAATCCGAGGCGCCTCAATCCATCATCCACATAAGTAAAAATTTCAGGGCTGGTAAGCCGCTGACACCACTTCTAGCTTGAAAGAAACGTGTGCACTCCCTGCGTTCCCTTCTCCCGTTTTAGACTCTAATCGGGGTGTGAGGCTCGCGAAGTAACGCTATACACAAAGCTATGCTAATTAAAGAGGTGCTTTGATCATCAACCAAAAGGCTCTGCTTTTCAACAAAAGCCTTGATCATATGCATCTTAGCATGCCACCTTGTCAGACCATGCTGTATCATTAATCATCTACCAATATATAACAGGGTGTTAAGCAAGAGAATAAATTCTCTGCCACCAAACAACTATATATTAAACAGAGATCAACGAATACAATATAAAGAATACAATGTCAGACACACAATCCATTTACCAGTCCGTTCTGGGTCTGAACGAAACCATAACCGGTAGATCTCCAAATACGTCAGAATAATCACCAATTTTTCCGTCATCTTGGGTGTACATTCCAATCAAGATATCAATAATCATCCATTCGATATGGAAATTTCCCAATCTTCAATAACCGTCTTCATCATCGATCTTCAATCGTCGTATGAATTATTCAGAATGGGTTAAACCCGGTCTTTCTGAATAATTTGCGCAATTTAAAGTCATGTGCTTTAAAACACAACCAACGCCTCATTCCAATCAAGAATATTCTTTGATTTTAATTTAAACCAAATTAAGGGTTATTCGACTAGTCGGGATTAACACCTTACCAAAGTAATCATTTATTAATATCCCATTCCCAACCTATACAACCCATGGAGTAAAACTGGTGGTACTCCATATTTAACACCCAATGTGTTACGGTAAACTTAATTACCATTTTATCGTTCAAATCTAATTAAAGATTTAACTATCGCTTGGAGTAAAACTGGTGGTACTCCATTATCGTTCGTTTCTTGAATTAAGTAAATTTAATTACTTTTATCCTCATTCAATCCAATTAAAGATTTATTAAAACTATATTTAGTTTTAATATTCAAGAATCATTATTTAACTTTCAAGAAATAATCTTGCCTTTAACTGGGTTAAAGAACAAATGTCGCTTAAAAACATCGTTCACGATAAACCCAAAATCATATTCCAATTTAATATATTAAATTGAAAACTTCTCTTTAGAATATTTCGTTAAATCTTAATTAAAAGATTTATGAATTACAAATCTAAATTTCACTGTCAATCGGGTTTTAAGAACTAATGTCATTTAAAAACATTGTTCACAATCAACCCAAAAGTCAGTTTCACTTAATTTTCAATTATGTTTAATAATTGGAAATCTTATTTAAATCTTAATTAAAAGATTTATTCTTTCTCAAATGGGTTTAAAAACACTGTTATTTAAGACACTATTCACGACAAGCCCAAATTCTAATCAGATATTAAATATCGTGCTTTGAATAGAAATTATATCGATTTATGTTCAATATCAAATTCTGAAAACTAACGTATATCAAATCGGGAATAACGATATTAATATCTTCCAAATTCCCACAATAATATCCGTATAATCACAGAATCCAATACTGAAATATTCTAAAGATTATTTCCATTCAAATCCATTCCGATATATGTATCGGAAAATCTTGGTTTTATTAAAACCATTTAAATCCTTTTATTTATTTTAATTAATTTATTAAAATAAATAAATCACTAATTCTGATAAAGATATCTTTTATCTTTATAAACTCGGAATTTTTCATCAAAATCTTTTCAAATCATTTATTATGATTTTACATAATTTTTCCATATTTTTAATAATTTTATTATTCCCCGTACAGTCGGTTTCTAATAACGGCCACCGAACTGCACTTACAACGACCTTTTCTGGAATTGATTTGGACATATCTCCAAATCTAACCATTGGATTTCAAATATCTTATATTCGTTGGAAAGCACTTTTCGATACGAACCCAACGGTTCTGATTTTAGGAGAATCCGCCGGTCTGATCTTTCGTTGCATCAATTTGAAGTTAATGGTCGAAATTCGCGAACGGTCGCTGCGCGAAACGTTCTATTCAAACCATTATAAATATATAATATATATTTCGTCGGTTTCATTTCCGAACATATTCTAAAATGTTTATAAATTCGTTTATAAAACGATTCCAACTTTTATTTCAATTTTAAATCCAAATTGAATATTCTATCTATTATCATATTAAAATAATATTATTTCCAAAATACTAATTTTGAAATTAGCTCTTTTAATATTCATTATAAAATGGATAAAATAAATCGATAAACATTTTCGAGTTAAAATGGCGTTGCTATTTAAAACAGATTAAATAGTCCAATTCATTATCTTATTCATTTATATTTTATACTGGGCTAGACCTCCCACATTAAGCCTGCGACTTGTGGATGCTGGATATGTCGGTTGGTTCCAGGCAGACTTATCCCACAAGTTGGGCTTAACCTCGTGTCATGGCCCGTTTCGTATTTGCGCACTTGGACCCCTCACATTAGGCCCAACATTTGTGGCTGTTGGAAATGCCGGTTGGGTCCGGGCAGACTTCCACCACAAGTGTACCCTAACCTCGTGTCCAAGTATAATTGTAATTTATAATTATAATTATTTCATTGGGAAATATTATTTTAAAATATCCTTTATTTTAAAAAACTTAATCTTAAAATATCACTTATTAAAATATTATTTATATTAAAAATCATCGTCATGTTAAATTATCATTTCCCTTATAAAATCCTTTATTTTCAATTATTCTAAATTACACTTCAATTTTTAATAAAAATCGAAACTTTCCATATTATTATATTATTATAATAATAATCTTTTCAAAATGTTTGATTTTGAAATCAAATCTTTTCATTTCAACTTATTGACAGTAAAACTGTAATCTTTCAATTTAATCCTTTTTATTGTAACCTCTTAACAATAAAGATATAATTTTTATAATTGAAAACATCAAATCATTCTTTTAATACTAAATTGGAATGAGACCAAACCATTTCCATATAATTTAATTACATGGATTTCAACATCGCATTAATTCTATAATAATGACAAAACATTCAAATAACAGCCAAAGTGCAATTTACAACTAAACACAAGGGTGATGTGTAGTCAAATATCAACCCATGACCCGTGTGGGGTTTCAACCAACACATAATCAAATAATATATTATTAATTGTGCACTTGGGCGATGTGTGAAAATAATCGTCCCAATCGACATACACAAGTCAGGAAACTTGTATATGGTAGTGTAAGCATGTTTCAAATATCATACATGACATAACATTATTTAACAAGTTACATATTTCAAATTTCAAACATTTCGCCATACAATACCCAAATCAACATTATATCCACAAACAACTATTCCAACACAAATAATTAATTCATATTTAATAAAAAAAATAACTGTTCAAAATTTTGAGTGAGATAAAAGTTCTCACCTTTGCCAAGCTTTCAATTGACTGTTCGGGTCCAATTTTGGCCCAAAATCCAACAAGCTCAACCATTAACGAAATTGGTGTCTATGCAAAGCTCTCGACTCACTGATCGTGGCCAATCCTGTTTTGCGCGATTTCGAGTTTGCACAAATTAAATAATTATTTACATTGCGGATTTTACCCAAAAATTTAACTTTCTCCAAATTGGACAAAATTGGTGTCCATGCGAAGCTCTCGTCGCCACGATCGCGGCGGATCTGAAATCGTCCGATTCTGAGTTCATATGAGAGAGATATACAATTTCGGAGTCTGAATTACAAAATCACCCCAAATCTCGGTCAAACCCGAGCTCCACCCCCTTTGACTGCCGTTTCCCATCGTCGCCGACCACCTGACGCCGAGCCACCACCGCCAGCACCTCTGACTTGGCCAGGCGCCGCCACACACCAAGCTCCGCCTCCCCGATCGCCGGAACCGACGAGATGAACAGAAAACCGTTCGTGGGTCCCAGCCGCCGCTTCGCTTCACAAAACCTCACCCAAATTTTACAGCACCTAGATCTCATGTAGACGAAGAACTTTCATGTTGGAGCCATCGCCTGAAAGTTCACCGTTTGACCCGAAAATGGTGATTTCCGTTCGTTGCTTCCAGAATTCCACTCAGATGCTTTTCTCGATTTTGCCACCAATCCGATCACTTTCATTCAAAACACTTCAAAGCAAAGTTGTAGATCTTTGTCTACTCTACAATTTCTTCAACTGGGCCATCGCATAATTCTCGACGGTTTGGTCTAGAAACCCCAAAATCCAAAATTGAATTTTTGCATTCAAACTCAGATCTCGGCGAATCCGTGCGATGATATGCTATGGAATTTTTGTGGGAGATAGAGGCTATGATTATATTCAAAACCCAAAAAGGGTTTGGGTTAATTGTTTACGGTTTGAGAGATACAAATTATTTCATTTCAGGATCTTATTTGCAAAGGAATTTGAGGGAGGAGGGGAGCTGCCGCCATGGAAAGGAAGATGGAGGCTAGGGTTTTTCTTTCAGGGTTATGGGAAAGTTAGGATAATATATAGAGGTGGAGATTTTTAATTTTAACCCTTGTGTGTTTTATTTATATTAAATATTCATTTTTAGTCCATCTTCATGGTTTAAAAATTCTTGTCATCACCTACGGATTCAAATTTAGTTGAAAATTGAAGCACAACTATTTACTTATATTCCGGATCCAAGGAAACTAGTCTCGTCAAATTCCGAGTCCGTATGAATTAATAATGAATTATTAAAGTTTGAAAATTGATAGTTTACACTATAAAATCAATTATAATTACATACTGATTCTAAAAATTACAGAAAAATTATTTCTAGCTTTGTTTTGACGATACGGTCCTAACGAAACTAATTTCGCCGAATTTGAAGACCGTTTGAAAAATGGCCATTTTAAAGGCGTATATATATTATATTAAAAATACATATATAAATAAATAAATTCTGAATCTCGAAATGTACTAATATTTATACTTTTTCAATGCAGAAACATCAATTTGAACTCAACGGAAGTGGTTTTGAGTCCAAATTCATTCCTATGTAAAAAGTAGCGTTTTGGGTCATATTTAATAATATATATAAATTCCATAGCGTTTTTCTGAGATTTTAATTTTGCCATAACTTACAATTTATAAACTGAAATCTCAATTTCTAAAATTCATTAGAAATATATCGTCAATACGATCCTAGCGTTTCTTGTTTCGTCTAATTCCGACTTATAATTAATTTTATATAATTTTCCAAAGTTTGAAATCAAAATTTGAAATTACCGCATCATTTTAGGCTCGAAATATAATTAATATAAATTATTCGTTCTAACTTTGATTTAAATAAAATTTTCTTCGTTATTATTTAAAATAAATTATTTTAAATTTCATAAATCCATTAAAATTGTTAAAATAAATTTTTTAAATTAGTCCTAATTTTCCGGGTCGTTACAAGGTGGATCGTCATGACACTTTCTCATCACAAGACAATGCATTACTAACCGATGAGGTTCCTTCTACATCCCGAGAGAGAACGGTCTTATTTCAAACTTTATCTATCGGGTAGTTGAATGAAAGAATAGAAGTTTTGAAAGGTTAACTAGAAAAGAGAGACAGACTTATGCTTAGATTGAAGACGATATAAATACTAAGCCCTCTATTGAATTCGAAGATGAGTTAAAAGGTTTACGCCAACGTGTCACTAACTTGGAAATTGAATTAGATAATGTCAATGCAAAATGTAAGACATGGGAACATTCCTTCAAAAATATCCCTATCATAATGGTGTCCCGTCCTTATATTGCCGCGACTGCGGCTAGGGCCTGCATTCCTCAAAAGCATTTTTATTTGAAGAACCCTCCTCGAGGGTTAGAAGAATCGGTCATTTATGACTAGTGCAAGATGGTGATAGCCGAGGTGAAGAGTATTTACGACACCAAAATGATCAAGGATTCATTTTACCTTGTTAGCTGGTATGTTGACTAAATCAGGCTTTTAAAGGGGGGAAGACATGACCTACGTGTAAATGTTTTTGAGTTAGAGAAGGACAACGAGTCTCTTAGGGCCATGTGTAGAGCTTATGATAGGGCTCTGAAACTTCAGGTCCAACCTTCTGATAATCTAGGTGAGGTTAGCAAAAAGATGCGTAAACTTAATGAGCTCCTTAACATTGCAATTCGCCATGCCATCAATCCTCCTTTTTCCAAGGATGAAGGGAGGCAGGAAATTTGACAGTGTTTGTAACTGTAATGTGCACGTATCTATGTTTAAACAGTTAATGATGTAATTCTTGTAAATGAACTGGTAAATTATGTACGTATCACTTGTCATGTGATTTTTGCTTGTAATGAATAAAGACAATAATGATTTGTACATGATAAGTTTAAGAAATCTCCCTGAACAAGAAAGATGACTACTTATCTTTTCCGGGAAAACCTTCCGAATAATAGACTTTGCATTTTCCTTCAAGTCTTGTTTCATCAATTCTTCTTCGGAGGTGTAAATCTAAGTCTTTGTGACCCAAATTAGGGTACTATCGGAGGTGGTCAAAATGCCTCTTTTGATAATTGAATAGAAACTTTGGTTGATATTTCAACCATAATTTTAGGATGAAATATGGGAATTCTCCTCCAGTAATAATAGAAGCTCTAGATCTATCTCTGACTCGGGCCGTTCCATAAAGAACCAGGAACTCATTTTTGATGTTTCAATAGACATCTCGAATTAACCCTAATTTGGGTATTTAATAGGAATCCCGTACTAACCCAGATTCAGGTATTAGTAGAAGTCCCGAACCGACCCAGATTCAGTATTAGTAGAAGTTCTGAACCGACCCAGATTCGCATATTAATAGAAGACCAGAAACCCATTTCTAGTAATTTGCTTTGTTTCCCTCTCTGGGTTTGATTTTAGAAGCAGAGGATGTATGTGCTTCTTGAGCCACTCTCTGGTCTTTTGGTATCAAAGCAAAGGATGTACATGCTTTGTTGTCCATTCTCTGGGCCTGTGCGTCCGGTGCACTTGGCTAACTTAACCACAAGCAGGGCCCAAGGACTTACCCGACCTCCCTCTAGGAGGCGTCTTATACTGACCATTGTAGGCGAAGATAAAGTCTTAGATGCTTAAATTGGGCCATTGTAGACGCGGAATCAAGGCTTACTCTTTTGATGCTCCACCCTGGCCATCGTAGGCGGTGACAGAGGCTTATACTCCACCCTCCTCCAGGAGGTGCCCTATCATGGCTATCGTAGGCGATGATTAGGGTTTGCATTTCTTTCTACGGGTAACGCGGAACATAAGCAGATGTAGGACATGCTTTTCTACGAGCATAAGTAGGACGTGCTTAGTTCATAGCAGAGGCAGTGCATACTCTTCTACGAGCAGAGGCTGGGTGTGCTAATTAGATGCTCCGTCACGACCATTTCTGGTGTGGGTCGGAGGCATATGCTTTTGATGCTTTAACCTGGCTCTTTCTGATTTAGGGGCAGAGAAAGGCTTACACTCCCCCCTCCGGGAGGTGCCTTGACCTGGCCCACTTGGCGGTGACAAGGGTTTTCATCCATTTGATTTGACCCACCTCGGGTTATTTCGAGCTTCAAGAGGGTTCTCGCACCCTTAGCCATGTAGACATTCCTTTTCTTAAAGTATCTCTTGTTGTAGTTAGCTATGTTTTCTTTACATATCTATGTAACTTTCCTTGGCTTAGGAAGTTGATAATTATCCCTTCTAGGACTCGGCAATGGTTGGTTTCATGTCCATTCATCATACGGTGGTAGCAATAAGGTCTTCCTAGATTAGCTTCATTCTTGGATTTCTTCTTTAATGATGGCCAAAAGTTCAATTCATGTTTAGTTAGGAAGCAGATACCCTCAATTAATGTAGTGAGTTCACACACTTTCGTTAACCTTGACTCAAAGGCTTTCTTTTGATGTTGCAACTTGATCTTCGTACCACTTGATTCCCTTATCCCCCATTTATTTTCAAATTTTCTTTTAACTATATCCTGACACAAGAGTGTATCCCTTTTAAACTCTTTTGTAGAAGGGTGAACGGAACTTCTCTTGATTCTCCGTTCAAATATTGTTCCTCTAGCTTGCGCTTGGATGACTTCCTTGATATGAAGAAATGGGTTATATTCTCTTGTTATGGAATCACCTAGGGAAAAAATTGGGGTTGGCCCTAAATGGAAAGGGTTAATGCTCCAATGATCAGGATTATAAGGCACTACGTCTTTTCCTTTATCTTGAATATGTAGGCTTTCTATCTTAACCTTTTCAACTGTCCATGGTTCATTAATACTTGATGCAACCATGAGAAACTCATTAGTTACTCGTAGAGACCTTTTATTCATGATTTCTGCTTCTTTAATGCTTAGTCCAACCGAGGAGGGAACAATACAGTTAGACATATGGTTGTTAACCACAGTGTCGGAGGTTCAGGCCCTCCTTCTAGCACCAAAATGTTAACGATGTTTTTCGTCAACACTGGAGATAGGTCTATGGAAGTGGACCTTAGGGAAAAATAGGTTTATTTAGCTTTCACGAGTTCGAGTTAGGTCACCGTTTCCTAGATATCAAGGATTTGAGCCAAAAAGATTAGTTGCTTTGCCCTCAATAGGGGTGAGCATCATGCTTAAGCGACTCAAGAACCAACAGTTATCTTGGGACAACAGTTTTCTAAGCACTACCATCAATAAGGGATAAATGACTTGTAGGAAGGGGTTCCACACCGACTTTACTGAAGGGTTTAGGATTGGGAGAGAGCTCGTAAGCATGTAGAAAGCCAACAACATGTTTGCACTGGTAATCGCTAAGAAATTACATAAGGAACTCATAAGAAAATGTACTAAGTATTGATCTACTCTTTACTGATATTTGATTTCGAATACACAAGTGATTACAATCGAAATCCCTAATTTGTTTTAGGAATTTGGGTTTACTCTAGAGAAGAGAGTACAAGAATGGGAATGAGAAAAATCGCCTCGAAAATGAGACCCTGGGGTCTTATTTAGTGACAAATCGGGCCCCCTTTTGCTGTTGGGCCAGCGGTACCTCCTGTCAGCCGCTTTTCCTTTCGGTTTCAAAAGTACTGATTCTCGGCCGCCTTTTCTTTAGGTTCTGAAGGTTTTGTCTATGGATTTTAGAGGTGCCAACTCATGCTCTCGGGAGGAGAGTTCCGGTCTGCGAAACTCTTTTTCGATTGCTTGTTTATCCACTTTGTTTTGATCCTGAGCTTGTGGGTGCGAATGGCTTTCGGAAGGTTCTATCTTCCAGATGTAGGCTTCCGACTGTAGACTCTCGGTCTTGCTGTTAATTCTTTGTAGAGCTTGTCATTATGATTCAAGTGAAAGGTTGGCGGGTCCGCCACTCCTGCTGGTATCGACACTAAGTTGACTAGTGTGGATAGCTTGTCTTTCTTTGGGGTTCCAGCTAACCTTTCGGTTAGACTTCTGAAGTGTCTCATTGCTTTTCTGGGTGGTTGCTTTCGGTGCTTTGCTAGTTACTTGTTAGGGTAACTTTTCATGAACCAACTAATGGAGGTCTCGGTAATTGGGTCTGGATAATCTCCATATGCTTTTAACTTTGTATATTTGATGCTCTCGTCTCCTTATGTACAGGTGTTAAGTAAGTTAATACCGATAGCCCCTCTCATCCTTCTAGGTCCCGGTTTGTAGGTTTTTGGGTTTTTCTTTTCATTGGCTTCCGGTCTTGGGTGACCTTCTGCTACTTACTCGTCGTGCCGAAACCATCCTGTCGGCATCCTTTCTTTGTATAGATTTTGAACTCTTTACTTCAAGGATGGTGTCGGTTGCATAGCTCCCAGAATATTTCCTTAGGCTGTCGGCTTTTTCTTGTGTCGGGCTTTTGTTGACGGAAGACTTCTTTCTGCTTGTGGCGGTCTGTTACTCCTTCACCGCTAGCTTGTTTCGGTGCTTTATTTTGGTAGTAACAGTCGTTTAAATAATAGATTCGTTATTATAACTGAAATTTAAACTAAATTAGAATATCTTATAATATCCAATTTACGTAAAATTACCAATTCAACTACTTTGAAAATAAATTATATTATCCCACTAATTGTATTAATTTAAATATTCAAAATATTTGAATTCAAACCATTTAAATTATCAAACCACTATATTAAAATTATTAAATAAATCAATTAATAAATCACTAAAAATCCGGGACGTTACAAAATTGATACCTACATACATATCAAACTGATACCACAAAATTGATACCTTCAGAGATACAAAACTGATACCTATTAGCTGTTATAATAAAAAATGATACCATAAAACATATAAAAATGATACCTAGTAACTGGCCATAACAAAAACCTTATACCTTGCAACATAAAAAATCTGATATCTAACAAATAATAAATACAAAACTGATACTATAGCATATCAAACTATCGTATATCAAAAGCTAACATTTCAATTTAATTTGTATAACATTTTGTTTTCATTCATCAGATTATAGATAGGTTCAGCCATAAATGTGACTTGGTGCAAAACAATTATGCAATGTCAATAACAATGACAGTAAGTATAATTTCAATACACAATTCTTATTTACCTAATTGAATTGCTGGTTATATACTAACATGTATTCTAATTTAATAGAAAGGCATAGTTGAAAAAAGAGATGGAATTATAAAACATTTAGTAATCCCATTTTTTGAAGAAGCTGCTAACAACAAGTATATAGAAACGATATACTTTCCAATGCATTGTTGAAGCCATTAGACACTACTTACATTAACATATCTAACAATAGAATGGTCGCACTACAATTCTATGAGGTCAACACATTCGAATGAAAGAAATAATCCAAGTCTGAAAGATGCCCTAAGACTGGTATGGAAAAGTTTCCAGCTTTTTTAAGTGATACTAATGTGTACTTTTTGCAAAGATCACAAGTTGAAGAAATATTGCAACAACTTTGGACAAAGAATAATATTTAGGATATGCAGCTTAAACCGATAGAAATCCATCAACTAGAATGTGCACAGCAGCATTCCAACGCGTAATCTTTTTGATGACTTTTCTTTCTTGCAAACATTCAATTGTATATAAAAACTTTTCAAACTCATGCCAACAAAAATCCAAACTGATACCAACATTAATTCAAACTGATACCCACTGATTAAAAAAACAATACCAATCATCACCATGCACACTACCAATAGTGAAATCACAACTAACATACATCAATTCAATTCATACAAAAATGATAGTTATTCATATAGTTAGTTAAAACCATCACTTGTATTGATTGTTGCTGTAATCTAATCACTTGTATCGTATACTACAACAATTATTTCTAACCATCAAAATATTTCATTCCTGCAGAGTTAATTGTGGAATATTTGTCATGATTTTTATGGTCTCACACAACAGATATGAAGTACCACTGAAGTGACAAAAACAAATATGCTGAAAGCAAGAGAAATAATTAGGTGTGAAATACTTGCAAATAGTTCATGCGGCTGGGATTTAGTTAAATTCATGACTGGATTGAGTAAAAGTACAAGTAAATGAATGAATTCATGTTTAGGTTGAGAAAATGTGATTGATATATTCGGGAATAGTGTTATATGTAATTAGATCGTATAGGAAAACAATGTTTTTATGTCGATTATATATATAAACAGATTTATATGTTTTGCATATCAATTTTGACTGGATTGATGTATTCAAGGCAGATGTTGGTCATATATATGTTGATGGATGAAATGTTCATAATATTGTTGTTTCGCATGACAAATTATTGAAGTGATACCAATTATAATGCACAACTGAATTTTTCAAAAATTGATACCTACAAAACCGTAAACTGATACCCATAAACTAGTAACAAAAAAAAATGGTACCTACTGAGGCACAAAACTGGTACCTAAAAACTGTGAAGAAAGAAAATAATAACTGATACTTACAAACTGAACACAAGAAAATAAAAAACTAATATCTACAATGTTAAAAAACCGATACCCAACCGCTGAAGTAGAAAAACAAAAAACAAAAACGATACCTACAATAGTGCAAAACTGATACCCATAAACTAAAAACAAGAATAAAACTAAAACCGGTACCTACCGAGACATGCAACTAATACCTAAAAATTGTAAGCATGAAAATAACATAAAATTGATACCTACAGGGACATATAACTGATACCCAGTAGCTGAAACAAAAAATTTCACTTAAAATTGATACCTACAACAGAGTAAAACTGATACCCAACATACGAATCTGATATCAGTGATCATAAAAACATGATATCATATCATACCAACAACACATCAATGTAAAAATAAAATAAAAACACAATAAGATATGAAGAATTTGTATAAAAACTATAGAATATTAAGCACATTTCCAATGTATCAAACACAACCTTGCTAATGCATACAAGTTTATTTGAAAAAAAAAATCTAAAAATACGTGTATACCTTAAAATAAATGTAATAAAATCACAAATTATTGGAAGATTGACAATTACGCTTGTTATGGCCATATTGTTTGCAAACGCCACATCTATTTTGCTTGGTGTGAAAAAAATGCAAAACCTCCTTTTCGTTTTGTGATGGTCTCCCAGCTCCACGTTTATCCTTGGGTGGTCTAACCACTTCATCACTGGTTGAATCAACACTAGGTTTGTCATAGGTTGATATAGGTTTAACAATATTAAAATATGAAGATAGGTAAGCTTCCACAGTGAAATAGTGCTCAACGAAATCACACACATTTAATTTCACTTTGTTAATGCATTTTATTGCATGAGCACCAGGAAATCCCATCACTTTCCATTAATTACAACTGTAAGTCCAATCTTTGAGATCAACACGATGAAAGATTAAAGATTGCACTTCAAAAATAAATTCATAGATTTGTAGACATCTCAGTTGAAACATTCTTCAACCAACTTTTCAAGCGATTTTCCATCGTCGGGCATAAAATCGTAGTCCATAAACGACATTGCTCTGTCCTTTTAGTCATTTGCTCCATAATTTTAATACGTATTCCATCCAAGCATGATGTAATAGGTAAAGCCCTCTCATCTAAAATCCAATTATTAAAACTTTCAGCCACGTTAGAGCAATGCTCCTCATACCGTTTACCCCGAAAAAACAAGTCAGCCCACATATCAAATGGTTTACCTTTCAAAAAATTCGCAACTGCATTATTACCAATTTCCAAAAATTTAGAATGTGCATCATCAAACTCAAACACATTAGATGCTCTAGAACATATCTTAAACAATCCAACAATTGAAATGTTTGCATTTTTGAACTTAACCGCTGAGAGGAAATTTTGTTTCATATGAAGATAACAATAATTATGAAACGACGTAGGGAAAACCTCACGAATACCAGAAATTAAACCTTTATGACGATCTGACATAAAAAACCAAACTCCGATCTTATTGAAGCAATTCCTTCAAATGACTTTAAAACCATCTCCAATTATTTGCATTTTCTATAGAAACTACGACCATTGCTAGAGGGAAGAAACCCGCGAAACAAATTCCATAATAAAAAGTCAAAAAAATAAAATCATGACCATGATAAGAAACTGCTATCGCCTGAAATTAAAAAGTACTACCTACTAGCTGTAACATTAAAATTGATACCTTCAAACAATGAAAACTTCTATCTAATAGCTGTAGCGTAAAAACTGATACATTCAGACATACAAATCTGTTACCAATCAACAAACAATACATTGAAGATCATAATCAGTGCAACAACTATAATTTTATTCTCAAGCACATAACCAATCTTAATCGACATAGGAGTGAGTTGAGACCAATTCCGACTAATTTCATTCTGCAAATCATAAACTGAGCTATCAACGAACAACCAAGTGCTAAAAGAGGAATCATTGAAGACAACTACAATAAGAAGACTGTTTTCACCACTGCAAGAAAAATATAATTCAAAACAATTAATTAGCAAAGCAAACAACACGAAACTAATACCCATATGACACAACTCTGATACCGACAGACATTAAACTGATACCTATGTATATAAAACTGATACCTATAAACTGCTATAATCCTTTAAAGGAAAACCAATGCAAAAACAATTTACATCACAGTTTGATTGATTAAAATAAAAAAGACTGATTGAGTTAAAGAGTTAATGCAATAGTACAACTACAAAAACAATACAACAACAAAACATAAGAACAAAAACATAACAGAGTAAATACAAAAAAACTAATACCTAAAAAACTAAAAACTATGATACTTAAAAACTGCTAGAATGTTTAAAAAAATACAAAAACAATTTACATCACAATTTGATTGATTAAAACAAAAGAAGTTCGATTGTAATACAGAGTTAATGCATCAACATAACTACACAATAAATACAACATTAAACAACGTAGCCAACGAATCTAAACAGAGTTAATTAAACAAAACTGATACCTAAAAAATATATAACTGATACCCAACATCTGAATAAATAAAACATTAGAACGAACTTGCTTGTAATGACCCGCATTCTACGCATTGGAGGATCGTAGAATATTTATTCCTTTTTCCTGTGTAGTCGTATGGTCGTGTACTTTTGGGAAACGACTATTGGGGTCATTTCCCATGTTCATGATTTTTGCCAATTTTTATATGACCATTTTGCCCTAGCCGATCTTGTTTCAGCCATAACTTTTGACTGGAAAGGAGTTTTGACCTGAAACCACTTCCATTAGATCCGGATGATGGTTTTCCTTTTCGTAGAGTGGTCACATGTAAAAAACAAACTTACCGTTTGGGAGATATGGCTGAAATAAGGTTTGGAAGGTGAAAAACTGCTTAACCGGGCCAAATAAGGTAACTAGTGAATGAGCCCATAACCCATTTCGGGATTAGGGTTATGGGGAGGCTGAAATGAGTTAGGTTTTCATTTTATTTCAGTTTTCTAGCCGTCATTTACCTCTTAGAAACACTAACAATGGCCTCCACCTTCTAAAATCATCCTAAATCGCTCTCTAATCAAGGATTAAGCTTAGCAACATCAAATCAAAGGGAAATAGCACCAAATCAAGGTCGGAGCTGCTGTGTTGTCTTGGGAACAGCGCCAAATCAAAGGATAGTTCAGTTTTGAAAGTTTATTTGTGGCTAAGGTGAGTGATTTGCATTGTTTTTCACTAATTAAAGTTAATTAGGGTGATTAGTGTTAATTAACGAAATTATGCATGATAAAATTCTGGAAAAATATCTATAAATTTCGAAATGTTATTTTAAGCCTTTGTTAGAAATTTGGGTTAATTTGGTTAAGTTTGTTAATCCTATCATTAGTTATGCTTAAACATGATTAAGGGGAAAAACATGGGTTTTGGGTATGTTTGATCCGTTTAAACTTGTCATATTGTTGTTTTGGTGTTTATGGTTGACTATGTATGTTGCTATGACTGTATGGTATGCTTTGTGATTGATTAGAAAGGTTAGAATGGTCGAAAACGCCGCCGTGGCGTAAAACAGTTGCTGGAAAAGTTGCAGGAATTGGGCCCGAACCGGATCAGATCGACAGGTGGGAGCACGAACCGAACTACTCGCGGAAGCGTCTCACGAACCGATCCGATGTGATGACCACGAGTCGACTTAGAGTTCACGAACGGAAGGAAGGTAACCACGACTGATCCAAACCGCCCCAGGAGAATCGAACCGAATGGAGGCCGAACCAAGATGAAGACCCAAACCCGAGGTGCAAAGGTAGTCAAAATGGAAAGTAGAACTCAGGATTCAGTTGGGAACCAACGTGTTGACTTCATGAGTTATACTTTGCTGCGGGACGTGTGCAAAGGGGTTATCGACGTCTATAGCTTTGATTCACCACCAAGACGAATGTTAGGCTACGTATCACTACAATGGGTAATTATTACTCAATGGGGCAGAGTGATCGTAGCATAGCTATGAGCTAGTGAAGTGGGGTCGTTATGACTTCATGGGGCAGAGTGGACATAGCAAGGACTAGTGGCTATGGATCAGTGTAGTGGTGTCATCATGACTCCATGGGATAGAGTGATCATAGCAAGGATTTGGGTGATCAAAGCGGTGGATATCGTATGCTTTACGCACCGAGTGAGAGATGTAAGGATGGTTGTTATGCTTGATTGTTTGCCATCACTATGATATGTACACCCTCTCTCGTATCTTTACACCTCATGTTTAGTGGCACCTTAGAGTATTGTACGGTATGTTGTGCTAACTCTTTGGTTGCAGGTCCAGGTTCAGGTATGGTTTTGTATACCTGTTATTGTTCTGTTTAGTTGCTTATCGCTCATACTAGACTTTTGTTTGACCCAGAGTTTTATGTCTCTTCTTATTACTCTAGGTGCTCATAAACGAGCAGACTAGAGACATGTTAGCTGGTTGTGCACGAGTAGCTGTCCGGAGACGAGCAGGAGGCTTGCACGTATGATATATATAGATATTCTCCCTGTGTCGCTCCTGGTCACTACTTTGGGCACTAGTAGTGTACCTTCCTTACTTTTCTTTAGAGACAGTTTTCAAAAGTTGTAATAATGATGATGTGGATCATAAGCTGTATTTGGGTTTTCCGCTGCTATGATGTTTAGTTTTCAACTTATGTACTGTCTCGCCTATTTTATGTCAAGTATGTTATTATTATATTTTATTCCCTGCGGTGTGAGGCATTCTACAGGTTCTTTGTTAGTTCACCGTTAAGTTCCCTTTCTTTTCCTTTCTTTGGTGACCGTCCTATGCTTGTCGGGCATTGGCACAGCGCATTTCAGAGGAAATGTCGGCTGGTCCGGGGCGGGCCGTCACATTTGGTATCAGAGCGAGATTGCGTAGTTAACCTAGGGAAAGGCACCAGGGAGAGATAGTATATGTATATGAGAGCACGTATTTGTGATTACTTTGGTTTTCAAAAGCTATATATATATACTATTAGTATAGTTAAGGATGAAGTCGCATTGCACTAGCACCACTATGGAGATGGCTAATCGTTTTCTCTTTACAGATTGAACGATGAGCCGATATACGAGGGGTACTAGTAGAGGAGCTAATAATGGGAATGCTCCTGATATGAGGACGATTTCACTAATTTCATGAGAGAGATGCTTAGGGATGTTCAGAGAGCAGTTCCTAATGCTGCTAATGGTGGTGGTGCAGCGGTGTAGGCGCCTAGGGCTGATTTTGCCAAGCTCTGTAAGGATTACACTAACCTTGGTGGGAAGCCGTTCCACGGAACGGAATTGGCTACAGAAGTTCAGGATTGGCTGGATAGCTGTGAGCGCATCTTCGAAGATTTGGGTATTGAGATGCGATGAAGAGAACGTTAGCATCCCGTCAGCTGCACGGACGGGCTATGAATTGGTGGAACGCTATTAAGGCAGCTACCCCAGAGGATCAAGTTACTTGGGATCAGTTTAAGGCCCGATTCAGTGATAAGTTCATCCCAACTGCTCAGAAATCAGAATTGTTTAGGAAATTTTTGGAGATTAAGCAGAATGGTAGGGCAGTCTCAGAGTATATTGTTGAGTTTGATTCTTTATCGAAGTATGGATTATCCCTTATTGACACCCCCGAGAAGAAGAATGAGAAGTTTATAACAGGCTTAGATCAGTACTTGGGGGAAAGGCTTATTAACCACATCGATGAGACGTTTGAATCGATTGTGGGGAAAGCTTCGAGATTAGAGAGTCTTTACCCTAAGCCAAAGACTGAGGTTGTTGTTGTACCTACAGGAGAGCCGAAACCGCAAGCAGGCGGTGGGGGCAAGAATAATTCTCAGAATAAGAGGAAACAGAACCAAGCTAAGGATGGCCAAAAAAAGAGTATGAAAGATGTTGAGTGCTTCAGCTGTAGTAAGAAGGGCCACTATGCCAAAGAGTGTCGGGCCAAGCCAGCGAACATGAAGTGCTTTAACTACGGCCAAGTGGGACATCACAAGGATAAATGTCGGCAACCCCCTAAAGAAAAGCAGATTGTGAAAGCATGTGCCATCAATGTTGTCCCTTCTTCGTCGAATTCCCCAACTGAGGCGGAGAAAGGAAAGAATGTCGTCATCCAAGGTATGCTTTCCATTTATGATGTTCCAGTAAGAGTTTTGTTTGATACCGGGGCTCCCCGTTCCTTCATATCTAGTGACCTGGTAGATAGGTTGGGATTGGAGCCCGAGATTGTCGATAGACCTTTAGTAGTGACGAACCCGATTGGTGGTTCGACTAGCCTTAGCATGATTTGCTGTAATGTGGTCTTGTCGAGTCATGGATGCATGTTTGTTTGTGATTGCTTTGTTTTGGGCTTTACTGGGTTTGGCATTATTTTGGGAGTCGATTGGCTCCAAAGATACGGGGATGGTGGTAGACTGTGAGGGATTTTCGGTGACTATTAGGGCGGATGATGGGCGGAGGGTAGTGTTTGGTGGCCTACCTAGTGATGAGGTGATGGCTAGTTTTCTACATTCCCTCGACATCCCGCAGGATGAGTTAGCAGGAATTCCCATTGTTGGCCAGTATCCGGACGTCTTCGAGGAAGTGAGTGGACTTCCACCACATCGAGAGATTGAGTTCCGTATTGATTTGGTGAAAGATGCTAGACCTATAGTAATGCCACTTCGTCGTATGGCACCAAGGGAGCAACGAGAGCTCGGGGTGCAAGTAAGCGATCTTTTGAAAAAGGGATTTATAAGAAGAAGAGTCTCCGAGTGGGGAGCACCAGTTGTGTTTACTATCAAGGCTGATGGTTCCCTTCGATTATGTGTGGACTACCGCGAGCTGAATAAGGTGACGAGGAAGAATAAGTATCCTCTACCGCGGATAGATGATTTGTTTGATCAGCTAAGTGGCGCGAGAGTGTTCTCCCAGTTGGATCTCGCGACAGGTTTTCATCAACTTAGAGTGCAAGCTGGGAGTATAGCTAAAACGGCATTTCGGACGCCGTCTGGATTTTATGAGTGGTTGGTCATGCCATTCGGGTTGACCAATGCACTAGCATATTTTGTGGATCTTATGAATAGAGTATTCAGAGATCAGTTGAATAAGTTTATTCTTGTGTTCGTGGACGATATCTTGGTTTATTCAAGGACAGAGGAAGAACACAAGGAAGAATTGAGGATAGTGGTGGAGGTGTTGAGAAAACACCAATTGAAAGCGAAGTTATCTAAGTGTCACTTCTGGAGGAGGGAAGTGAGACTCTTAGGCCATGTTGTTTCTGAGAATGGTATCGCCGTGGATCCTGCGAAGGTGGCTACGGTACAAGATTGGTCTACACCCAAGAATGCAACGGACATAAGGAGTTTCTTGGGGTTAGCTGGATATTATCATAAGTTTATCCTAGACTTCTCCAAGATAGCCGCACCGTGACTCAATTGACCAAGAAGAATCAAGCTTTCGTTTGGGACGAAAGGTGTGAAAATGCATTCAAGAGTCCAAAGGAAAAGTTGACGCGTGCACCAGTGTTAGTCATTCCTAAAGGGAATGAAGAAATGACGGTATATACGGATGCCTGTGGTACCGGACTAGGTGCTGTATTGATGCAAGGGGGTAGGGTTGTAGCTTATGCAAGTCGGCAACTGAAACCACATGAGAAAAGATATCCTACCCATGATATGGAATTGGCTGCGATCGTATTCACGTTGAAAATGTGGCAACATTATTCTTGGGAGAAAGATTCGAGTTGTTTACTGATCATAAGTCATTAAAGTATCTTTTCTCCCAGAAGGATTTAAATCTCCGTCAGCAGAGATGGTTAGAATTCTTGGCTTCCTATGATTTCGATATCGCATATACACCAGGAAAGGGCAATGCGGTAGCTGATGCATTGAGTAGAAGACATGCCAGTTTAGGGGCTATGTTTCTTGAGTGGAAGCAACTGGAGTATATCGTAGGGTATGATTTTAGACCAAAATGCGAATTGGATCCAGTAATGTTAGCAAGTTTGACGATCAGACCCACTTTGATTGGGCGGATTGGTTCTAGTCAGAAGCACGATCCCAATCTATTAGAAATCATCCCCAGGTTAGAGACAGGAAATGACGAGGAGATGAACAAGTATGGGCTTGATCGAGAAGGATGGCTTCGAAAGGATGGGAGACTAGTTGTACCCAATGTCAATGGCTTGAGAGATGAAGTGCTTAGAGAATGTCATCACTCAAAACTGACCATACATCGCGGTGGTAACAAAATGTATCGATACATGAAGCAAACCTACTACTGGGAAGGGATGAAAAGAGACATTGGGAAGTTTATATCCAAATGTAGAATTGCCAGCTAGTTAAAGCCGAGAAAAAGAAACCTAGTGGTTTGTTACAACCATTAGAGATTACAGAATGGAAATGGGAGCAAGTAGAAATGGATTTCATTGATGGGTTACCAAGAACGAGATTGGGCCATGATAACATTTGGGTGATTGTGGACCGATTGACCAAGAGTGCAAGATTTATACCCGTCAAGACGAATAAAACAACAACTAAGTTAGCAGAATTGTATATGAAGTGGGTAGTGAGATTTCATGGAGTACCCAAGGGCATTGTGAGCGACCGAGATCCGTTATTTACTAGTGGATTTTGGAAGAGTTTACAAGAGGCTTTAGGATCAGAACTACATCTCAGTACCGCATATCGCCGTCAATCCGACGGTCAGACAAAGAGGGTGAACCGTGTATTAGAAGATCTCTTAAGAGCTTGTGTTTTGGATTTTGGTGGATCATGGGATGATCATTTGCATCTAGTAGAGTTTGCCTACAATAACAGTTATCAATCCAGTATTGGTATGGCTCCATTTGAAGCTTTGTATGGAAGACCGTGCAACTCACCGTCATGTTGGTTAGAGACCGGTGAGAAATATGTGCTTGGATGAGAAGTAATAAGAGAAACTTCATACAAGATAAAGATTGTTCAATAGTGAATAAACATGTTGGTTAGAGACCGGTGAGAAATATGTGCTTGGATGAGAAGTAATAAGAGAAACTTCATACAAGATAAAGATTGTTCAATAGCGAATGAAGGCCGCTCAAGATAGGCAGAAGAGTTATACTGATAAAAGACGAAGAGAATTGAAATTCTCCTTGAAATTCTCCGTTGGCGACTTGGTGTTTGTCAAGATTTCTCCTTAAAGAGCGTGATTCGATTTGGTAGAAGGGGCAAGTTAACGCCAAGGTTTGTTGGTCCATTCCCAGTTATCGAACAGGTTGGGAATTTGGCCTGTAAAGTTGAATTACCAGAGAAGATGGCAGGAGTTCACAACGTATTTCATGTTTCCCAATTAAGGAAATTCGTGCACGACCCCAATGCGACTATTTCACCTAATCAGTTAGATGATGTAGAAGTAGAACCCGAGGCGGTTGGGAACCGCAAGCCGATTCGTATTATCGAGCACGATACGAAGAAACTTCGAAGGAAAGCGGTGAATCTAGTCAAGGTTCAGTGGGGCGAGAATGAGAATGACTGTACCTGGGAGACAGAGGAGAGCATTAGGAAGGCGTATCCAGAACTCTTTGCCTAGTAAGATTCTAATTGCGATTTAGTTTTCTGCATGCTAGGATAGACTTGTTTGTTTGTTTTGTATGTTTGATTGTTGGGAATGTTTGATAGGCATGTGGAACCCTTTGCATGTTTCTTAGTTAAGGAATTTCGGGGGTGAAATTTCTTAAGGGGGGAAGAATGTAACGACCCGCATTCTACGCATTGGATGATCGTAGAATATTTATTTCTTTTTCTAGTGAAGTCGTATGGTCGTGTACTTTTGGGAAACGACTATTGGGGTCATTTCCCATATTTATGGTTTTTGCCAATTTTTATATGACTGTTTTGCCCCTAAATGATCTTGTTTCGGCTATAACTTTTGATTGGAAATGAGTTTTGACCTGAAACCACTTCCATTAGATCCGGATGATGGTTTACCTTTCTGTAGAGTGGCCACATGTGAAAAACGGACTTACCATTTAGGAGATATGGTTGAAATAAGGCTTGGAAGGTGAAAAACTGCTTAACCGGGCCAAATAAGGTGATTAATGAATGGGCTCATAACCCATTTCGGGATTAGGGTTATGGGGAGGCTGAAATGAGTTAGGTTTTCATTCTATTTCAGTTTTCTAGCCGTCATTTACCTCTTAGAAATCCTAACAATGGCCTCCACCTTCTAAAATCATCCTAAATCGCTCTATAATCAAGGATTAAGCTTAGCAACATCAAATCAAAGGGAAATAGCACCAAATCAAGGTCGTAGCTACTGTGTTGTCTTGGGAACAGCGCCAAATCATAGGATAGTTCAGTTTTGAAAGTTTATTTGTGGCTAAGGTGAGTGATTTGCATTGTTTTTCACTAATTACAGTTAATTAGGGTGATTAGTGTTAATTTACGAAATTACGCATGATAAAATTCTGGAAAAATATCTATAAATTTCGAAATGTTATTTTAAGCCTCTGTTAGAAATTTGGGTTAATTTGGTTATGTTTTGTTAATCCTATCATTAGTTATGCTTAAACATGATTAAGGGGAAAAACATGGGTTTTGGGTATGTTTGATCCATTTAAACTTGTCATATTGTTGTTTTGGTGTTTATGGCTGACTATGTATGTTTATATGACTGTATGGTATGCTTTGTGATTGATTAGAAAGGTTAGAATGGTCGAAAACGCCGCCGTATGGCGTAAAACAGTCGTTGGAAAAGTTACAGGAATTGGGCCTGAACCGGATCGGGTCGGCAGGAGGGAGCACGAACCGAACTGCTTGTGGAAGCATCTCACGAACCGATCCGATGTGATGACCAAGAGTCGACTTGGAGTTCACGAACGGAAGGAAGGTGACCACGACCGATCTGAACCACCCCAGGAGAACCGAACCGAATGGAGGCCGAACCAAGATGAAGACCCAAACCCGAGGTGCAAAGGTAGTCCAAATGGGAAGTAGAACTCAGGATTCAGTTGGGAACCAACGAGTTGACTTCATGAGTTGGACTTTGTTGCGGGACATGTGCAAAGGGGTTATTGATGTCTATAGCTTTGATTCACTACCAAGAGGGATATTAGGCTGCGTATCAGTGCAGTGGGGTGGTTATTACTCCATGGGGCAGAGTGATCGTAGCATGGCTATGAGCCAGTGCAATGGGGTCGTTATGAATTCATAGGGGAAGAGTGGACATAGCAAGGACTAGTGGATATGGATCGGTGCAGTGGTGTCATCATGACTCCATGGGGCAGAGTGATCATAGCAAGGATTTGGGTGATCAAAGCGGTGGATATCGTATGCTTTACGCACTGAGTGAGAAATGTGAGGATGGTTGCTATGCTTAATTGTTTGCCATCACTATGACATGTACACCCCCTCCTTACACCTCATGTTTAGTGGCACCTTAGAGTATTGTACGATATGTTGTGCTAACTCTTTGGTTGCAGGTCCAGGTTCAGGTATGGTTTTGTATACTTGTTATTGTTCTGTTTAGTTGCTTATCGCTCATACCAGACTTTTGTCTGATCCAGAGTTTTATGTGTCTTATTTTTACTCTGGATTCTCTTAAACGAGCAGACTAGAGATAAGTTAGCTGGTTATGCACGAGTAGCTGTCCGGAGACGAGCATGAGGCTTGCACTTATGATATATATATATTCTCCCTGTGTCGCTGCTGGTCACTACTTTGGGCACTAGTAGTGTACCTTCCTTACTTTTCATTAGAGACAATTTTCAAAAGTTGTAATAATGATGATGTGGATCATAAGCTGTATTTGGGTTTTCCACTGCTATGATGTTTAGTTTTCAGCTTATGTACTGTCTCTCCTGTTTTATGTCAAGTATGTTATTATTATATTTTATTCCCTGCGCTGTGAGGCATTCTACAAGTTCTTTGTTAGTTCACCGTTAAGTTCCCTTTCTTTGTCAACCGTCCTGTGCTAGTCGGGCATTGGCACAACGCATTTCGGAGGAAATGTCGGTTGGTCCAGGGCAGGCCGTCACACTGCTTGTAGAACCAACAGAAGCCATTAATCACCCATACAGACAAAAAAACCTAATCGAAATAATTAACATTAAATTAAAATGATTATGAGAGGAAAAAAATTCAATCGATGCAAACCGAAAAATACCGATGTTTGAAATCTGAGCGAGATCAAATTCCGATGTGCGATCAATATCGATATGCACGAGATCGAATTTACAATCTGAAATGTGCGATCAGTACGGATGTTTGAAGAGAACTGTTAGAGATCGAAATATGCACGAAAATAATAATCGCGATGGAGATCGATGGCGAGATCGAGACACGGATTGAATTGACAAAGAAGAAAGAAACTGTGCGCGTAAAATATGTTTTTATAAAATAATCAGTATAATGTCCTTGGGATTAAATTTTTAATGGGCTGTCCTTATGGCTAAAAAACCTTAATTTTTGTCCTGATGAATATTTTCTTGTAATTTATAATATAATTAAAAACGAGCTCGCAGCTGCATAGTAGTTCGTAATATTACGTTTTGAACTTGAATTGAATGCATACGATCCAATATAAGTCAGAATTCGTTGAAACAAGAAACGTTCAAATCTATTGAAATATAATTTTCTAAAGAAAGTAAAAAAAACCATGATTTCATCTTATTGAATCTATGTCTAAATCAAATTTTTAGAAAGTCGCTATGGAATCATTTATAAACCAAAAGTTTTATTTACTAAAATAAAAGGATTTTTAAATATATTGAATATCGATTTAGCTTAAAAATGGAAGTATTGAGTTATAAACCTAAGTATGTTTATTTTGGAGCTATATGATATTTTATTTGGGTATATACGATAATATTAACTTATTATTAAATTGAATTATTTTTAAATATAAATTATATTATATCGATTTAATTTAATAATGGAAAATAGCAATTTTGCAAGTGATCACGGATTTCGACGAAACCAATTTTATTGGATCCGTAATGATTAATTATTGTAAGATTCCAAATTTCAGATCAATCGAAGTAAGTATGTGGCTGTGCGATCTATAAACATTCAATGTAAATACGTATGTATAGTTAATTGATAATTTAAGCCCAAACTAACGCTATTTGAGCAAACAGACTCGGATTTCAATGAAACAAGTTTCATTGGGACCGTAATGACAAACCAAAGCTACATATCAATTTTCACCTCAAACGGAGTTCGTATGTGCCCATGCGACTTTTTAAATGCTGAATGGAGATAACGATTGACACATAGTAATATAATAATCAAATAGAATAATAATATAACTAAAATTTCTTCTTTGTAAATGCACCCCAAATTTCCTAAACCTAATTCCCAAATATTTCGACCTCTAAATTAGCAAATAAAACCCTCTCTCTACTACAATTTTTATCTTCCAAACCATTAAGAATTGGAGGAAACTTCCAACTGGAAAGTTGTAGATCGAGTTGTGGGCTAACTACTGCTAAAATTTCATAGCCAATGGATACTGTAACACCCCGTAAATTCTATAACATTAAGTTTCACAGATTAAAGTATAATTAATTCTAAATGAAAGAATTAAAGGAAACGAGTTTTGCCGTTGCGCTCGTCTCAGAATTCTGCTTGAGATAGAGTCCGAGTTTGCACAAATCGGACTCCGTATGAAGGAGTTATGACCTCCGAAAGTTGCAGAATTCAATTTAAAATTCAAACAGTTCAAAATCAGTTCAAAATTCAGTTCGAAATTCAAAAACAGACCCAAACTGGGCTGGGCGGGAAAATTCCCGCTTAGGACCCAGGTCGACCAGGAGGTCGACCTGGGTGACCAGGTCGACCACATGGTCGACCTGGGGGTCGACCTGGTCAGGTCCTGATTGACCTGGTCAGGTCCTGATTGACCTGGTCGGGTTCTGGTCGAATTCCTGAGCTCTGGTGTGTCACTAGGGCTGACTTGTCACATTCTGGTTGCTTCCTCTGGAAGTGAATGGTCCAGATTCGTCTGTGATCATCTGACGGCTCAAATCAATTTGAAATTCGATATTAACAACTCAAGTCACTAACCAAAATTCACATAAAAATTAGAGACGGAGCTGCCGTGATGTCGGAAGGAAACTGAGAGGAGCCTCCACTTGTAGAAAAGCTTAGAGACGAGCGAATCTAATTCATATTTAAAATCAAAACAACGTTTATCTGCCCAAAGGAACGCATCTCAATTTCAGAACTCAGAATCCAAAATTCAAGTTCATCGATCGTTGTAAGTCTAGTTAGGTTTGAGATGTGAATAGAAATAGAACGTGATTTGATATGGATTGGAAATTGGAATCACACTATGTTGTATAATGTTAACAATGTAAATTTATATATATGTTACGGTGATTTCATTAGAATGTTTGTGGATTAATTTAGTTGATGTTGGATCTATTCAAATGATAACAACACCACAAGGAAGTTGTGTAGTTCATGTTACAATCTACACCTATATGTTTATGAGATTAATATAGGTTGTATGTGTTATGTCCAAGTTAAGATCTCATGTATATATTTTATGCTAAAACCTCTATGCCTACATGATTAAGTTCATATACATGTTCATATGTTCACACAAAAGTTGCAAGTTCATAATTGGATCCATGCTATTGTAACAACCCGTAAAATCTGGGCCAGTTTAAAATTTTATTTTGGCAATTATAGCGAGTTTTGATTATTTAAAATGAATTATTTTAAATAATATCGACGAGAAATTTATTTTGAATAGAATTCGAACGTATATAGTATACGCGTCGTCGTTAGAATATAAATAATTATATATAATTATTTATATAGAATTGAAAATGGCGCGGTAGTTCGATAATTCGATTTCAAACTTCAATTGAATGTACCGGGTGCAAAACAATCCGGATTTTAGTGAAACCAAAAATAATGGAATCTAATTGTGAATATCTTTCCAACGAATCCGAAAGATCAAGATTTCGTAGCGAGAATCAAAAGATATGTCTAGTTGAAAATTCTGAATAGTCGCTATGGAATTCAGGCCCTTAAAAATGGACATTTTGCAAATGACCTCGGATTTCGACGAAACCAGTTTTGTTGGGTCCGTGATGTTAAGTTATTGCTAGGTTTCAAATTTCATAATTTTTCGAATCAATATGTGAGCGTGGCAAAGGAAAACGCGTTTGACCAGTTTCAGTTGATTTTAATCGACTGGAAATTGGCCATTTTTCAAACGGTCTCAGAATTCGACGAAACTAGTTTTGTTAGGACCGTATCGTCAATACGAAGCTAGAAAATATTTTTCTGGAATTTTTCTAGTTAGTATGTGACCCCGGTAATTTGAAATGTACGTTTAAAATTCAATATAAAGTTTTAAATGTAAATTTAATGGAAACTGATTCAAACAGTCGAATCAGCTTGCGATACATATCCCATTGTGTTCGGAATGGGGGTAGAACGCTATAGACGACAGGCGGTGGGCCTCGTTTAGAGGTCGTATTTGAAAGTCAACTCTTTAGGATAAAATAAATTAAAAAAAAAAAAAAAAAAAAAAAAAAAAAATTTTTCTCTCCCTTAAAACCTTTTGGCCCCCCCCCCCGATCATTCTTCTGTAAAGGATAAAAAAAGAAAAAAAAAAAAACCCCAGACATCGTCGAACTTCCGCCGCCGCCCTCCTCTCAGCGCGCCGCCACTGGCGCGACAACCCTCCCCCAAGTCAACCTCCGGCGCCGCTTCCTCCCACTAGCCGCAACCCCCGATCGAACCCCCCTCTCCTCCGCAGTCCCCTTTCCCCCTCGAAATAGCCGACGCAACCCCTTCATCCCCCCCCCCCCCGCGCCACCGCACTGGAAGCCGCTCCACCCCTCCTCCTCCCTCTTCGTACAATAACAGTAAGTTTTTTTCTTAATTTCGTTTTTATTTTAATTCTTTAAAGCATTTAAAAACTGATTTGTATTCATTTTAAAACTGATTTTTATTCATTTTAAAAACTGATTTTTATTCATTTTAAAAACTGATTTGTATTCATTTTAAAACTGATTTAAGGAAAATATAAAATCAAAATTTTAAAAGTAATTTGAAACTGATTTTTGAAAGGTGAAAACTTTTAATTTAAAAAGGTGAAAACTTTTAATTTAAAAAGGTGAAAACTTTTAATTTAAAAAGGTGAAGACTTTAATTTAAAATGGTGAAAACTTTTAATTTAAAAAGGTGAAGACTTTAATTTAAAATGGTGAAAACTTTATTTTTATAAAGGCGAAATCAATATTTTTGAAATGAGATTATTGTCTATATATTAGCGGAATAAAAATTCGATTTTTAAGTATTGAACTTTGAAATAAAAATTCGATTTTTAAGTATTGAACTTTGAAATAAAAATTCGATTTTTAAGTATTGAACTTTGAAATAAAAATTCGATTTTTAAGTATTGAACTTTGAAATAAAAATTCGATTTTTATATATTGAACTTTGAAATAAAAATTCGATTTTTATATATTGAACTTTGAAATAAAAATTCGATTTTTATATATTGAACTTTGAAATAAAAATTCGATTTTTATATATTGAACTTTGAAATAAAAATTCGATTTTTATATATTGAACTTTGAAGTAAAAATTCGATTTTTATATATTGAACTTTGAAGTAAAAATTCGATTTTTATATATTGAACTTTGAAATAAAAATTCGATTTTTATATATTGAACTTTGAAATAAAAATTCGATTTTTATATATTGAACTTTGAAATAAAAATTCGTTTTTATATATATAGTGGCCTTGGGCAACGAAGGTGACAAAAAGGCGAAACGACGAAGACTTCTGCAAAAGAAGAGTCGAGATGGTTGGATAGCTAAAAGTGAGAATTTCTCACCTTTCTATTTTATTTCTAGTTATATATATATACTAGGATGCAGACGGTGCTTAGTAGCACCCGACACAATCGTCCACAGACCATGGACTTGTTTGTTTGACTGTTTGGTGATTGATTGCGATATTGGTTTGAATGTGGTTTGTGGTGTGAAAAATCGAATCGATAAATTGGTTAGGATTAGACGTGCGCCGTTATAAGGCGAAGGAGTAAGGCTAGGTTAGATCCTTACTTCAAAGTTTGTGGTTTGCATAACGAATTGATTTGATTGATGTGTGAATGGCGTGGGCCTTCACTAGACCGGGGATAAGGCTAGGCCTTGTCCCGTTTCTAGTATCGTGCCGTTATGCCGCCGAAATTTTCTAAAATAAGTTAGAAAAAAAAAAAATAAAAATAGCATTTTATTTAACGAATGAACTGAATAGAAATTCATATGTTAAAATAAAATGTGTTATCGTTAAAAATATAATTTTTAACGTGAATGTGAATAAATAAATATTCATTTACAAACCAGACGGTTTGTTTATGTACACCTATTTGAATGACGTTGATTGGGTCGATAAATTTTTCACATCGCCTAACTGCACAAATAAAATATGTGTTTGATTGTTTGAAACCCCACACGGGTGTTAGGATGAAATTTGAAGTTCACTCATCCTGATTGATTAAATATGTCGATCGATTGATTGACAAGCTGCTATAAGCGTTAAATGTCTATATTTGATGCTTATACAGTGTAGTGCACTTTGGTTGATGGTTGATTATTCATCGTTGTTGATATATACATGTGTTGTAGAAAATCCATATAATTAACATTATATGGTAATTGATTGGGCCTCATTCCAGTTTCAAAAAAAAAAAAAAAAAAGAAATATTTGAAATAGAAATATTTGAAATAGAAATATTTGAAATAGAATATTTGAAAATAGAAATATGTGAAGCCGTGAGGATTAGATTGACGCCATTTTGACGTGAACGATATTTATATCGATTTTATTCATTTTAAAATGAATATTGAAAAGTGATTTCGAAATCGAATATTTTGAAATGAATTGAAATCAAATATTTTGAAATGAATTGAATAAAACGATTTCGAAATGAATTGAAAATAAAACGATTTCGAAATGAATTGCATTGAAAACGATTTCGAAATGAATTGAATTGAAAACGATTTCGAAATGAATTGAATTGAAAACGATTTCGAAAAGAATTGAATTGAAAACGAATTGAAATGGATTCAAATTGAATTGAAATTTGAATTGAATAGAAATGAATTTTGAAACGAATTTATAAAGAAGAATTCAATTTTGATTTGAATTGAAAAGGAGGTTGAAATTGCTTTTGAAACGAATTTAAAACTATTTATATAATTCGTTTTAAATAGAAATCGACGAAGTATATATTATATATATTATATATATAATATAATGGCCTGAATAGAACGCGCCGCGCCGCGGCAGTTCGTGAATTTCGACCATTTATTTCAAACGGACATTGCGGGAGATCCGACCGTCGGATTCTCCTAAAACCGGAACCGTTGGGTTCGTATCGAAAAGAGCTTTCTAATGAATGTTAGAAATTTGAAATCTAACGGTTGGATTTGGAGATACGTCCAAATCAAATTCGAAAAAGGTCGCTGTAAGTGCAGTTCGATGGCCGTTGTTGGAAATCGACTGTACGGGCCTTGATAAAATTATTAAAAATAGTAATAATTTGTGTAAAATCATAAGAAATGATTTGTGAAAGTTTGGGATGAAAAACTCCATATTTGAAAAGATAAAAATAGATTTTTATCGAAATGAACTAGTTTTGAACTAGAATTATAATTCTATTTATTTTTAAATAAATAAATTGAATTTGAAAAGGGTTTTGAAAATAACCAAAATTTCCAATGATTGCATTGGAGTGGATTTGAATCGAAATTGTCTTCGGAATATTTCGATGTTGGAATTCGTGATTATACAGGTGTGGTTATGGAAATTTGAAAGATATATATTTATATCGTTATTTCCAATACGACATTTGTTAGTCGTAGAATTCGATATTGAATATAAGCCGATATATTTTCTATTCAGAGCCTTGTATTGAATATCGAATGTGATTTGGGTTTGTCGTGAATGGTGTCTTCACTAACACTGTTCTTGAACCCAGTTGAGAAAAGATTAAATCTTTTTATTTAGATTTAATGAAGTGTACCAATTAAATAATATTTAATTGGAATTGAATCGATGTAGATTTTTGGGTTTATCGTGAACAGTGTTTTAAATAACACTTGTTCTTTAACCCGATAATTAATGAATGTGATTTGGGTTTGTCGTGAATGGTGTCTTCACTAACACTGTTCTTGAACCCAGTTGAGAAATGATTAAATCTTTTTATTTAGATTTAATGAAGTGTACCAATTAAATAATATTTAATTGGAATTGAATGAATATTGATTTTTGGGTTTATCGTGAACAGTGTTTTAAATAACACTTGTTCTTTAACCCGATAATTAATGAATGTGATTTGGGTTTGTCGTGAATGGTGTCTTCACTAACACTGTTCTTGAACCCAGTTGAGAAAAGATTAAATCTTTTGATTTAGATTTGATGAAGTGTACCAATTAAATAATATTTAATTGGAATTGAATGAATATTGATTTTTGGGTTTATCGTGAACAGTGTTTTAAATAACACTTGTTCTTTAACCCGATAATTAATGGGATGTGACTTTGGGTTTATCGTGAACCGTGTTTTAAATGACACTGATTCTTTAACCCAGTCACAGATTAAAACTAAGTGGAGTTTTAATGAATCTTTAATTAGATTGAAAAGAATCGAGAATGGAGTATCACCAGTTTTGCTCCAGGCGATAGTTAAATCTTTAATTAGATTTGAATGTGAAATTTAGAAACTAACTGTCGGTTAGCCAAGCAGAATGGTTTTCTGGATATTGATCTGATGTTGGTTTCGGCCTTCGGGGTTAATATTTGGGAAATTATTCTCTTGATTAATTTACGGTTAGTGACTAATGAATTGGAATGAGGCGTATGTTGTGTTTGTGTAACACTTTTATAATATATACGCGAGTTATTCGGAAAGACCGGGTTTATCCCATTCTGAATAACTGATACGACGATAAGTCGAAGATGAAGACGATGGTCGAAGACCGGAGGTCTTCACGTCGTTTTGGGTAATTACTGATGATCTTGATTGGGCTGTACACCCAAGAAGATGGAAACAGTTAGTGATCGTCCAGACGTACTTGGAGATCGATGGATATGCGGGGTACTAGGTGCCTCCGGTTTCGTTCAGACCCAGGACGGACTTGTAAATGGACTGTGTGTCTGACATCGGATTTCATTCTGTGTGACTGATATCGGTTGCATAGGATGGTTTGCCTGTGTGGCATGCTAAGATGCAAATGATCAAGGCTTCTGTTGAAAAGCAAAGTCTTGTGGTGATGATCAAAGCACGGCCTTTGTGGCGTAGCTTTGTGTAACGTTTACCTCGCGTGTTTCACACCAGGTATGAACCAAAAACGGGAGACGGACCTCAGGGAGGACTTGCGTTTCTTTCTAGCTAAAAGTGGCGTCAGTGGTTTTACACGCCCTGACGAGTTTGACTTATGTGGTTGTTGCTGTTGCGAGGCGCCTCGGATTGATCGGTCGTTCTCGAACCGATGGAGTCATTCGTTGGCTCGTTTGCGCCCCAAAGGGCGGGGAGACGTATTGTTCAGGCATAATAATCCACATCGGTGGACCGGCCCTGACGATCCAGGGGGCAGTTGCGGCTGTTCCTGAGACATGGTAGGCTAGATTGTCTCGAATCGGTAGAGGACGATCCCTGGCCTCGGTTCATAGACGGAAATCCAATTTCCAAATACGTGACTTTGCGGTTTTATTTGTAAACCTATATATGGCGACATGATATATGGTACCCATGCCGCCTATGATTGATACTTATGATTTGAAGTTGTTTTATACAATATGCACTTATTATAGTATCAAATGATTTGTTTTAAACGTATCAAGCATTCTTTGGCTGTTATAAGGGAAAACCCTATCCCCCGGCTTGCGTTGCATTGTGTGATAGGACCTGGGTCTTATAACAGCTTCATTTTTCTTTATTTAGCATTGCGCTGTTTGTTTTATGCACTGGTATTCTTGGGAGGAAACCCGTTCCGTGTTATACGGCGTGGTCCCTTGATTTACCTAATGATTTAGAATAAAGATTAATAACTGTTTTAGTTCTCACACCAGTCACATGACTGACCTGGAGTTTATTGTTTTAACCTAAACTCTGGGTGCCCCTATTTTTGACACGGGCAGCTAGTAGTTTTGGTTTTGCAGATTTATATTCACAGGATCCTGGTTTACAGCTGGAACGATATCCGGAAAGCTTTGTATCCGTATATCTCTTCTAGTTGTGTATTGTATTATTTTTCCGCTGCTATGTAACTTATTGTTAATCTCTGATATTTCTGTGTAATATTTATTCATTTATACTCTGTATATTCTTGTAATCTGATGCATTGTTGTAATATACGATGAGATGTTCTTATGTATGCGTTATGTTGTGGCTTGTTCTCGAACTATCCGACGCTTTCCCTTACGGGGAAGTTGCGGGTCTTTACACGTGGTATCAGAGCTTTGGTTTACAAAGCTCAGAGAACAAGACACATTAGAACCATACGAAAGAATTCATCAGATGTTGGATTGGTAATATCCAATGGGGATGACTCGTTAGAGATAGGATCAGTAGTATCCTAGAACGAGTGTGAAGAGTATATTTTTCAAATGAAAACAAATTTTGTTTTGAAAATTTAAATCAATTATTCGTATCTGATTATCTATTTATATTGAATTTGGACAGTCCAGTATATATATAGTCTTTGCGTATGCGTCTGATCCACGTGTATTTGAAGTTTTAATATACTGGATAGATATAGAGCCACACTCTAGTCGCCCGGAGACGATTCTGATGATAGTCTAGACATCATCAGAATTGGTATTCGAGTTTCGAAGGTGTGATTTTCTATATATTTCCATTAGACTGGTGTGAGAACCAAAACTTATATAGCTAGATTTATTTGTTGTGATTTGGCATCAAAAATCTGATTTTTGACTATGTATCAAAGTTATGAATTTGAAACTCTAATTCACTAATTGATTGATGTTTGGGTTGTTTGTTTAATTTTTTGATAATTTTGAACCGTTTAGCCTAATTATATCAAATATTGAACGATATTGAAAATTGGTCGCATCTGCTTGCATATACATATATATCTTTGAACAGGTCATAGCAAGGAGGCTAGAGCAGAGAATAAAATTTGTTTGCCCGACAAATAGGTACATGTTTACTACATAATTTCCTGTTTTGTTTGGGTGATGATGATTTTGTGAGCCTATTGGCTAGCCGCTTGGCTTTTTCTTTTTCTTTTTGAGATCTGAAGGACCGGGGAAGCTATTTGAAATTCCCCGATGCTCCCGGTGCAGGGGAGGTTATGGCGAAATTTTTCAAAAATTTAGGGTGTTAGCCAAATTTTTGAAATTTTGAAAATTCTCAGAAACTAAAGAGTTAGAGAATGGAGGCCGAATCGAGCGTAGAGCTGATTAATCAATCCACTTTCGACTTTGTTCCTTTTCGGGGACGAAAAGTTTTAAGTGGGGGAGATTGTAACAACCCGTAAAATCTGGGCCAGTTTAAAATTTTATTTTGGCAATTATAGCGAGTTTTGATTATTTAAAATGAATTATTTTAAATAATATCGACGAGAAATTTATTTTGAATAGAATTCGAACGTATATAGTATACGCGTCGTCGTTAGAATATAAATAATTATATATAATTATTTATATAGAATTGAAAATGGCGCGGTAGTTCGATAATTCGATTTCAAACTTCAATTGAATGTACCGGGTGCAAAACAATCCGGATTTTAGTGAAACCAAAAATAATGGAATCTAATTGTGAATATCTTTCCAACGAATCCGAAAGATCAAGATTTCGTAGCGAGAATCAAAAGATATGTCTAGTTGAAAATTCTGAATAGTCGCTATGGAATTCAGGCCCTTAAAAATGGACATTTTGCAAATGACCTCGGATTTCGACGAAACCAGTTTTGTTGGGTCCGTGATGTTAAGTTATTGCTAGGTTTCAAATTTCATAATTTTTCGAATCAATATGTGAGCGTGGCAAAGGAAAACGCGTTTGACCAGTTTCAGTTGATTTTAATCGACTGGAAATTGGCCATTTTTCAAACGGTCTCAGAATTCGACGAAACTAGTTTTGTTAGGACCGTATCGTCAATACGAAGCTAGAAAATATTTTTCTGGAATTTTTCTAGTTAGTATGTGACCCCGGTAATTTGAAATGTACGTTTAAAATTCAATATAAAGTTTTAAATGTAAATTTAATGGAAACTGATTCAAACAGTCGAATCAGCTTGCGATACATATCCCATTGTGTTCGGAATGGGGGTAGAACGCTATAGACGACAGGCGGTGGGCCTCGTTTAGAGGTCGTATTTGAAAGTCAACTCTTTAGGATAAAATAAATTAAAAAAAAAAAAAAAAAAAAAAAAAAAAAATTTTTCTCTCCCTTAAAACCTTTTGGCCCCCCCCCCCGATCATTCTTCTGTAAAGGATAAAAAAAGAAAAAAAAAAAAACCCCAGACATCGTCGAACTTCCGCCGCCGCCCTCCTCTCAGCGCGCCGCCACTGGCGCGACAACCCTCCCCCAAGTCAACCTCCGGCGCCGCTTCCTCCCACTAGCCGCAACCCCCGATCGAACCCCCCTCTCCTCCGCAGTCCCCTTTCCCCCTCGAAATAGCCGACGCAACCCCTTCATCCCCCCCCCCCCCGCGCCACCGCACTGGAAGCCGCTCCACCCCTCCTCCTCCCTCTTCGTACAATAACAGTAAGTTTTTTTCTTAATTTCGTTTTTATTTTAATTCTTTAAAGCATTTAAAAACTGATTTGTATTCATTTTAAAACTGATTTTTATTCATTTTAAAAACTGATTTTTATTCATTTTAAAAACTGATTTGTATTCATTTTAAAACTGATTTAAGGAAAATATAAAATCAAAATTTTAAAAGTAATTTGAAACTGATTTTTGAAAGGTGAAAACTTTTAATTTAAAAAGGTGAAAACTTTTAATTTAAAAAGGTGAAAACTTTTAATTTAAAAAGGTGAAGACTTTAATTTAAAATGGTGAAAACTTTTAATTTAAAAAGGTGAAGACTTTAATTTAAAATGGTGAAAACTTTATTTTTATAAAGGCGAAATCAATATTTTTGAAATGAGATTATTGTCTATATATTAGCGGAATAAAAATTCGATTTTTAAGTATTGAACTTTGAAATAAAAATTCGATTTTTAAGTATTGAACTTTGAAATAAAAATTCGATTTTTAAGTATTGAACTTTGAAATAAAAATTCGATTTTTAAGTATTGAACTTTGAAATAAAAATTCGATTTTTATATATTGAACTTTGAAATAAAAATTCGATTTTTATATATTGAACTTTGAAATAAAAATTCGATTTTTATATATTGAACTTTGAAATAAAAATTCGATTTTTATATATTGAACTTTGAAATAAAAATTCGATTTTTATATATTGAACTTTGAAGTAAAAATTCGATTTTTATATATTGAACTTTGAAGTAAAAATTCGATTTTTATATATTGAACTTTGAAATAAAAATTCGATTTTTATATATTGAACTTTGAAATAAAAATTCGATTTTTATATATTGAACTTTGAAATAAAAATTCGTTTTTATATATATAGTGGCCTTGGGCAACGAAGGTGACAAAAAGGCGAAACGACGAAGACTTCTGCAAAAGAAGAGTCGAGATGGTTGGATAGCTAAAAGTGAGAATTTCTCACCTTTCTATTTTATTTCTAGTTATATATATATACTAGGATGCAGACGGTGCTTAGTAGCACCCGACACAATCGTCCACAGACCATGGACTTGTTTGTTTGACTGTTTGGTGATTGATTGCGATATTGGTTTGAATGTGGTTTGTGGTGTGAAAAATCGAATCGATAAATTGGTTAGGATTAGACGTGCGCCGTTATAAGGCGAAGGAGTAAGGCTAGGTTAGATCCTTACTTCAAAGTTTGTGGTTTGCATAACGAATTGATTTGATTGATGTGTGAATGGCGTGGGCCTTCACTAGACCGGGGATAAGGCTAGGCCTTGTCCCGTTTCTAGTATCGTGCCGTTATGCCGCCGAAATTTTCTAAAATAAGTTAGAAAAAAAAAAAATAAAAATAGCATTTTATTTAACGAATGAACTGAATAGAAATTCATATGTTAAAATAAAATGTGTTATCGTTAAAAATATAATTTTTAACGTGAATGTGAATAAATAAATATTCATTTACAAACCAGACGGTTTGTTTATGTACACCTATTTGAATGACGTTGATTGGGTCGATAAATTTTTCACATCGCCTAACTGCACAAATAAAATATGTGTTTGATTGTTTGAAACCCCACACGGGTGTTAGGATGAAATTTGAAGTTCACTCATCCTGATTGATTAAATATGTCGATCGATTGATTGACAAGCTGCTATAAGCGTTAAATGTCTATATTTGATGCTTATACAGTGTAGTGCACTTTGGTTGATGGTTGATTATTCATCGTTGTTGATATATACATGTGTTGTAGAAAATCCATATAATTAACATTATATGGTAATTGATTGGGCCTCATTCCAGTTTCAAAAAAAAAAAAAAAAAAGAAATATTTGAAATAGAAATATTTGAAATAGAAATATTTGAAATAGAATATTTGAAAATAGAAATATGTGAAGCCGTGAGGATTAGATTGACGCCATTTTGACGTGAACGATATTTATATCGATTTTATTCATTTTAAAATGAATATTGAAAAGTGATTTCGAAATCGAATATTTTGAAATGAATTGAAATCAAATATTTTGAAATGAATTGAATAAAACGATTTCGAAATGAATTGAAAATAAAACGATTTCGAAATGAATTGCATTGAAAACGATTTCGAAATGAATTGAATTGAAAACGATTTCGAAATGAATTGAATTGAAAACGATTTCGAAAAGAATTGAATTGAAAACGAATTGAAATGGATTCAAATTGAATTGAAATTTGAATTGAATAGAAATGAATTTTGAAACGAATTTATAAAGAAGAATTCAATTTTGATTTGAATTGAAAAGGAGGTTGAAATTGCTTTTGAAACGAATTTAAAACTATTTATATAATTCGTTTTAAATAGAAATCGACGAAGTATATATTATATATATTATATATATAATATAATGGCCTGAATAGAACGCGCCGCGCCGCGGCAGTTCGTGAATTTCGACCATTTATTTCAAACGGACATTGCGGGAGATCCGACCGTCGGATTCTCCTAAAACCGGAACCGTTGGGTTCGTATCGAAAAGAGCTTTCTAATGAATGTTAGAAATTTGAAATCTAACGGTTGGATTTGGAGATACGTCCAAATCAAATTCGAAAAAGGTCGCTGTAAGTGCAGTTCGATGGCCGTTGTTGGAAATCGACTGTACGGGCCTTGATAAAATTATTAAAAATAGTAATAATTTGTGTAAAATCATAAGAAATGATTTGTGAAAGTTTGGGATGAAAAACTCCATATTTGAAAAGATAAAAATAGATTTTTATCGAAATGAACTAGTTTTGAACTAGAATTATAATTCTATTTATTTTTAAATAAATAAATTGAATTTGAAAAGGGTTTTGAAAATAACCAAAATTTCCAATGATTGCATTGGAGTGGATTTGAATCGAAATTGTCTTCGGAATATTTCGATGTTGGAATTCGTGATTATACAGGTGTGGTTATGGAAATTTGAAAGATATATATTTATATCGTTATTTCCAATACGACATTTGTTAGTCGTAGAATTCGATATTGAATATAAGCCGATATATTTTCTATTCAGAGCCTTGTATTGAATATCGAATGTGATTTGGGTTTGTCGTGAATGGTGTCTTCACTAACACTGTTCTTGAACCCAGTTGAGAAAAGATTAAATCTTTTTATTTAGATTTAATGAAGTGTACCAATTAAATAATATTTAATTGGAATTGAATCGATGTAGATTTTTGGGTTTATCGTGAACAGTGTTTTAAATAACACTTGTTCTTTAACCCGATAATTAATGAATGTGATTTGGGTTTGTCGTGAATGGTGTCTTCACTAACACTGTTCTTGAACCCAGTTGAGAAATGATTAAATCTTTTTATTTAGATTTAATGAAGTGTACCAATTAAATAATATTTAATTGGAATTGAATGAATATTGATTTTTGGGTTTATCGTGAACAGTGTTTTAAATAACACTTGTTCTTTAACCCGATAATTAATGAATGTGATTTGGGTTTGTCGTGAATGGTGTCTTCACTAACACTGTTCTTGAACCCAGTTGAGAAAAGATTAAATCTTTTGATTTAGATTTGATGAAGTGTACCAATTAAATAATATTTAATTGGAATTGAATGAATATTGATTTTTGGGTTTATCGTGAACAGTGTTTTAAATAACACTTGTTCTTTAACCCGATAATTAATGGGATGTGACTTTGGGTTTATCGTGAACCGTGTTTTAAATGACACTGATTCTTTAACCCAGTCACAGATTAAAACTAAGTGGAGTTTTAATGAATCTTTAATTAGATTGAAAAGAATCGAGAATGGAGTATCACCAGTTTTGCTCCAGGCGATAGTTAAATCTTTAATTAGATTTGAATGTGAAATTTAGAAACTAACTGTCGGTTAGCCAAGCAGAATGGTTTTCTGGATATTGATCTGATGTTGGTTTCGGCCTTCGGGGTTAATATTTGGGAAATTATTCTCTTGATTAATTTACGGTTAGTGACTAATGAATTGGAATGAGGCGTATGTTGTGTTTGTGTAACACTTTTATAATATATACGCGAGTTATTCGGAAAGACCGGGTTTATCCCATTCTGAATAACTGATACGACGATAAGTCGAAGATGAAGACGATGGTCGAAGACCGGAGGTCTTCACGTCGTTTTGGGTAATTACTGATGATCTTGATTGGGCTGTACACCCAAGAAGATGGAAACAGTTAGTGATCGTCCAGACGTACTTGGAGATCGATGGATATGCGGGGTACTAGGTGCCTCCGGTTTCGTTCAGACCCAGGACGGACTTGTAAATGGACTGTGTGTCTGACATCGGATTTCATTCTGTGTGACTGATATCGGTTGCATAGGATGGTTTGCCTGTGTGGCATGCTAAGATGCAAATGATCAAGGCTTCTGTTGAAAAGCAAAGTCTTGTGGTGATGATCAAAGCACGGCCTTTGTGGCGTAGCTTTGTGTAACGTTTACCTCGCGTGTTTCACACCAGGTATGAACCAAAAACGGGAGACGGACCTCAGGGAGGACTTGCGTTTCTTTCTAGCTAAAAGTGGCGTCAGTGGTTTTACACGCCCTGACGAGTTTGACTTATGTGGTTGTTGCTGTTGCGAGGCGCCTCGGATTGATCGGTCGTTCTCGAACCGATGGAGTCATTCGTTGGCTCGTTTGCGCCCCAAAGGGCGGGGAGACGTATTGTTCAGGCATAATAATCCACATCGGTGGACCGGCCCTGACGATCCAGGGGGCAGTTGCGGCTGTTCCTGAGACATGGTAGGCTAGATTGTCTCGAATCGGTAGAGGACGATCCCTGGCCTCGGTTCATAGACGGAAATCCAATTTCCAAATACGTGACTTTGCGGTTTTATTTGTAAACCTATATATGGCGACATGATATATGGTACCCATGCCGCCTATGATTGATACTTATGATTTGAAGTTGTTTTATACAATATGCACTTATTATAGTATCAAATGATTTGTTTTAAACGTATCAAGCATTCTTTGGCTGTTATAAGGGAAAACCCTATCCCCCGGCTTGCGTTGCATTGTGTGATAGGACCTGGGTCTTATAACAGCTTCATTTTTCTTTATTTAGCATTGCGCTGTTTGTTTTATGCACTGGTATTCTTGGGAGGAAACCCGTTCCGTGTTATACGGCGTGGTCCCTTGATTTACCTAATGATTTAGAATAAAGATTAATAACTGTTTTAGTTCTCACACCAGTCACATGACTGACCTGGAGTTTATTGTTTTAACCTAAACTCTGGGTGCCCCTATTTTTGACACGGGCAGCTAGTAGTTTTGGTTTTGCAGATTTATATTCACAGGATCCTGGTTTACAGCTGGAACGATATCCGGAAAGCTTTGTATCCGTATATCTCTTCTAGTTGTGTATTGTATTATTTTTCCGCTGCTATGTAACTTATTGTTAATCTCTGATATTTCTGTGTAATATTTATTCATTTATACTCTGTATATTCTTGTAATCTGATGCATTGTTGTAATATACGATGAGATGTTCTTATGTATGCGTTATGTTGTGGCTTGTTCTCGAACTATCCGACGCTTTCCCTTACGGGGAAGTTGCGGGTCTTTACAGCTAAGATCCACTTTAATACATGTTTCATGTTATAATTGGACATATGATTTGATCTAGTGTGATAAAATTATACATACTTTATGGACATGTCATATTCTTGCCATATGCTAGTTATGTTCGATGTTATGCCTAGATCTAAATATATTTTGGCCTATGTTTATGCAAGTTTTAGGTTGCAAAATCCTATCACATATGTGACCAAATGCTAGTTCTACATGTTTAGGTGTACATATTAAACCTATGACATTTATGATGACTATTTTGCAAGTTCAGCCCTATTATGTTCATGTTGACTATGCCAAAAAAATCCAAGTTTACACCTATGACATGTTTATGTTAATGGATTCCTTTATGCAAATTTTGTACGCTAAATTAGGCTAAGTTTTAGCCTAATACTACATGTCTAAAATCATGCGAACAGAAAATTAGGCTAAGATTGTTAGCCTAATATTTTAGACGGGGTAACGTTGGGGAAAATTGGTAATTATAGGAAACTTGACATAAATGGATGAAAAATCCCTTAGGTAATTTATGGCATAAAACGGTATAAATTATATACCTATAGGTGATGAACTTGGAAAGTGGGCCATAACATTTAATGGTTAACAAATTTACGTATAACAAGTAAAAGAGACAAATATGTAAATTTAGAAAATACGAGTATGCTTAACCCGAGGTTGGATTGAGTTGTGATGTAAACCTGCCCGGGCCCGCCCGGCTGTCCAGTAATCACAACAATACCTATCAAATGTGGGAGGTTAAGGCATTGAGCCCAATAAGGACCCGAGGTTAGATAGGGTTACGGTGTAAACCTGCCCGGAACCGACCGGCACATCCAGTAACCGTAACAACACCTGTCTAATCTGAGTGGTTGGTGCTTTAACTGATTTAAAGCTAAGGACATACTTGTCAGGATGGTAGGGTTAAGTTAACTAAAACACTTAACCAAATTCAACATGTTAACAAGAATTGGTGGGTGGGGTTAGGTTAATACAGACACTTAACCACTTAACGTGTTTGACTAGAAAACCCCAATAATGGGGACCCATTTCAGCAGTAACCCAAAATAGGTATCATGGTACCCTGAAACTAGGCAGGGTGGAGCACGATTACTGGGCTGATTATAAGCAGTCAAAAGCGACGGCGGTTGGTGCGGCAGTATAGGTTCTAACGGAGTGCGGGCGTGCACACACTTCGAAGCAGACAAACAGGGCACTGGGCACCAGTAGTATAACCTATGTATTCTAGAATTGTGTCGGGCCGCCACCACGGGACTTGATACTCCCCTTGGTGGGACCAGCATAGGTATCTACAGATCATTGGGGGCCGTATGACACATATGATTATGCGAGTAGGAGCCGATCTTTAGAAAAAAGGGATCACTTCACCCTGATCTTGGGGTGCCAGTCAGAATAAGTACAAGTAGGTGCAGAGATATAGAGTGGGGTGCTATAGTATATTTGGTTCTAAACTACTTTATCTTAGTTTATGATAATATCCCATTTCCAGTTTATTCCTGCCATGCTCTTTTTCTTACTCACATACTGAAGAGTCACTAGACTTACCAGGCTTTATGCCTGACTCTATTTTTCTTTCGTCTTCTTTTCTTCCGTTTCCCCCCAGGTCCACATGGAGGAAACAACCCAGCTTAATCAGACTCTTTGCAAGCTTCAAGATAGTAGATGTATGGTTTGGACTCTCTTTCATTGGCTATGGCTTTTGGACACACTCTATAGGGATTTATGCAGTTTTAATTATGTTTTATGCTTCTTTATTCAATAATCAAGACAGAAATGATGTTGTAATGTTTTGGAAGTTATTGTAAGACAATTATGGAAATGTTTTTGTATGAACACGTATTTATGAAATAAAAGTCTGTTTGTTTTTCCACTGCTTATATATATGTGTTTACATCTGTCTTGTGCTTTATCTGTGCCTTTTACCTATAAACCTCCACCAAAGTTAAGGCATTCCCTTTGTGAGTGACCTTAATGGAGGTGGGGTGTTTCACTTGGTATCAGAGCATAGGTTTACCAGATAAGATAAAAGTTTTTGAAACTATTTTCAAAAGAGAAGTTTAAAGAAGCATTTTTCAAGAAAAAGTGTTGTTGTTATTTTAAAAAGGCATAACCCCCCCAAAGCCATATGCACTATCTCTCTCACTCCTTCGTTTTGAATCTTTCCTTTTTGTTTCAGCATGTCTGGAGATCTTAACCTTCCAGAAGGAGTACCGGTACCTGGCTGGTTCAGGAGGTACCTAGAGGCTAGGGCCAATGGCGCGGGCGCAGCAGACATTCCTCCTCCAGTGGCAGCGGTTCCTCCTCCTCCTCGTCCTCCTCCTTGTGGAAATGCTTTCGCAAAGACATGTAGAGACTTCAAGGCTATGGGTGGAAAGGACTTTTATGGAACTGAATCCTTTGTAGCAGCAAGAAACTGGCTAAAGGAGACCGAGGATCTGTTTGTCATCTTCGAAGTTAACGACATGCAAAAGATACAGCTAGCAGTGTGGTTGCTTAAAGATGAAGCTTCTTATTGGTGGGAGATCACCAATGCTGAGAGGCCAGTGGAAACATGGGAAGATTTTAGGATGAGGTTTGAGATAAAATTCCTCTCCCAAGCTGAAAGAAGCCTGCAAATGGAGAAGTTCCTAACTCTTAAACAAGGAAGTATGACGATCAGGGAGTACGTCAATCAGTTTAATCAACTGGCCAGATTTGGGCTGGATTTAGTAAACACCCAACACAAGAAGGCTCTTCGCTTCGTCAAAGATCTGAATGAGCCTCTACACAGCCTTGCTATGACCCATGTATCCACGGGAGCGACTTATGAAAGCTTGGTGGACATGGCATTGCTACACGAGGAAGACAAGGGCAAGAAAGAGGCAAAGGTGGAAGAAAAGAAAGAGGGTTTACAGGCTAAGAAAACAAAATTCAAGAAAGGCGGGAAGAACAATAAGTCCCATGAAAAGAGAAGGTGTAATTTCTGTGGCATTGTTGGACATATAGTGAAAGACTGCCGAAAGAAGAAGGCAAAGATGAGTGGTGGTTGCTTCCATTGCGGAGAGACTGGACACTTGGCTAAGGACTGCCCAAAGAAGCGAGGGCAGGGACAGAGGACTGGATCCACTTCAGGGGGACAGGTTCATGCATTGGTGGCACCTCCACAAGAACGAGGTAGTAATATTTCTGTAGAAAGTGTAGTTTATCTTTATGATCATCCAGTTCATACACTCTTTGATTCTGGCGCATCACACTCCTTTATTTCATCTGCTTTAGTAGAATATCTGCACCTAGACACTAGTATGGTAGAGGATCCCTTGGTTGTTTCAAACCCAATTGGGGGCTCAGCTTATTTGTCAATGGTTTGTTTGGGTTTGAAAATCTCTATTCTAAGTGTTGAATTTAGATGTAGTGCCTTTGTTTTGGGTTTCTCGGGATATGGATTGATCTTAGGCATGGACTGGTTATCCAGTAACGGTGCCATTCTTGATTGTGAGAAAAGAATGGTTAGACTCTTGACTCGGCTCGGTAACACTCTAGAAATTTCTTGTAATCCCTTGAATGCTGTTATGCTTAGTTATCTAGAGTCGCTTGATGCTTCTGTTGAAAATTTGCAGTCAGTTAGAGTGGTCCGGGAATATCTGGATGTCTTTGAGGAGGTGAAGGGCTTACCTCTGAGGCGGGAAATAGACTTCCGCATATATCTTGTTGATAATGCAAAGCCCGTAGCTTTACCTGTCAGACACATGGCTCCAAAGGAGAGAAAGGAGCTCAGTAAGCAGGTTAAAGGGCTTCTCGAGAAGGGGTTCATTAGACGGAGCATTTCAGAATGGGGTGCTCCAGTGGTGTTCGCAACCAAAGCGGACAGTTCGCTTCGCCTAGGCGTTGACTATAGGGAGCTAAACAAGCTAACCAAGAAAAATGTAACAACCCGGAAATTCTGAGCCAATTTAAAATTTTTATTTTGGCAATTTTAATGAATGTTGAATATTTAAATTGAATTATTTTAAATAATAATGATGGAAATTTAGTTTTAATAGATTTGAACATATATATTTATTTAAATCGTCATTAGAATATAAATATTTATTTTTAATTATATAAGGAATTGAAAATGGGGCGGTAGTTCGAACATTCGATTTCAAAGTTCAAATGAACGTACAAGATTCAAAATAAACCGAATTTTGGCGAAACCAAAAACATTATAATCTATTTGAAAATATCTTTCCAGCGAATCCGAAAAATTGAAATTTCATAGCGGAAATAAAAATATATGCCCAATTGAAAATTTAGAATAGTCACTATGGAATTCTGGCCCTTAAAAATGGAAATTTTGCAAACGACCTTGGTTTTCGACGAAACCACTTTTGTTGGATCTGTGGCGTCAAGTTATCGCTTGATTCCAAAATTCATATTTTTTCGAATCAATATGTGAGCGTGGCAAAGGAAAACGTGTTTGACCAGTTTCAGTTGATTTTAACCGACTGGAAAATGACCATTTTTCAAACGGTCTCAGAATTCGATGAAATTAGTTTTGTTAGGACCGTATCGTCAATACGAAGCTAGAAAATATTTTTTGGAATTTTTAAAGTCCGTATGTGGCCTCGGTAAATTGAAATGCGCATTCAAATTCAGTATATAGATTTATATTTTGATAGAAACTGATCGAAACGATCGAATCAGCTTACGATACATATCCCATTGTGTTCGGAATGGGGGTAATTAGCTATGGACGACAGTCGGTGGGTTCGATTTCGAGTTCGAAATAAAAAGTTGCTTTTTGAAATTATAAAATAATTAATTATATATATTTATAAAGCATGGTCAACTCTCTCTCTCTCCCTCACTTCTCTCTCCCATCGTTATCTTTCAGAAAGAAGAAAAAATATATTCGTGCGCTCCTTCTTCTGCCCGCCACCAGAAGCCGCCGCACTCCTCCTCTCCCCCTCCTCTTCTTCTACCTCCTTCGCTCTCTCTCTCCCCAATTTCTGAAACCCTAACCCCCTGAATCAACCCTAGCCGCCAATGCAGTGCACCACTGCGAGCTCGAGCCACCCTCTCTCAGCACCCCTCCACCTCCAGCGCGCAACCGCCTCCCCGACCTCTCCTCCAACAACCACAGTAAGTTTTTTTTAATATTGAATTAAAAAAATCAGTTTTTTTTATGAAAGCATGATAAAAAAAATCAGTTTTTTTTATGAAAGCATGATAAAAAAATCAGTTTTTTTTATGAAAGCATGATAAAGAAAATCAGTTTTTTTTTATATGAAAGCATGATAAAAAAAATCATTTTTTTTATATGAAAGAAAGATAAAAATTAGATCTTTAAAGGATAAAAAGATTAGAATTTTCACTATATAGATTCGATTTTTAACATAGAAAAGATATGATTTTTATTTATAGAAAGGTAAGATTTTTATTTATAGAAAGGTGAGATTTTTATTTATAGAATGGCGAGATTTTTAATTAAGAAAAGATTAGTTTTTTAACGGTGTGAAGATTAGATTTTTATCGATATAAGAATAGATTTTCATTCGTATGAAGTATAGATTTTCATTCGTATGAAGTATAGATTTTTAATTACATAAAGGTATCATTTCTAATCATAAAAAAGATTTATTTTTGATCATAAAAAGAAGTGATTTTTACGTAGACAATAGCAAATAAAAATGAGATTTTTATATATGAAGTAGCGGAAATAAAAGTACGATTTTTATATATGAAGAGAAATAAAAATTCGATCTTTATATAAGAAGTAGAGATATAAAAATATAATTTTTATATAGAAAGAAGCATTGTAAAAATATATGATTTTTATATATGAAGTGCCATTATAAAAATGTGATTTTTAAAATAAACATCATATTAAAAATGCGATTTTTACTATGAATAGCGGGAAAATATCGCATTGGAATTTTGTGCAAATTCAAGTCATTCAGAAATTCAGAAATGAAACGGCGGAGTGGATCCCAAAGGTGAGAACTCCTCACCATATTTTCTTATACAGTTATTTATTTCATAACTGCATATATGAACGGTTCTCCGTCATCCACAAACCATGGACGACTTGTTTGTTTGATTGTGTTGTGCAAATTGATTGTGATTGTGTATATGAATTGAATAAAACATTCATATGTTGAATAAATTGTTTGAACGATAAAATTCACATTTTTATCGTATATATGAAGTAAATAAAATATTCATATGTTGAATAAATTGTTTGAACGATAAAATTCACATTTTATCGTATATACAAAGTAAATGAAACATTCATATGTTGAATAAATTGTTTAAACAATAAAAGTAACAATTTTATTATACGTATGAAGTATATGAAATATTCATGTGTTTGAAATAAATTCTGTGAATGATAGAAATAACATTTTTATCATGTATGTGAAGTAATAAAAATAGTCATACCTTGAAATAAATACTAGTTCGCTAAAATTATCATTTTTAGCGTATATATGGAATATATAAAATTGTCATGCGATGGAAATATTATTAGTTCGCTAATAATATTATTTTTGTCTTATATATGCATTGTGTGAAATTATATATGCGTTGAATGAATATATAAAAGCATCGTATGAAAATATATATATGGGCGTTGTATGAAAATATACATATGCAATATATTGAACATGTCATAGCAAGGAAGCTAGAGAAGAGGAATAAAATTGTATGCCCGACAAATAGGTACATATTTACTGTTTTGTTTGGGTATGATGATTTTATGGGCCGATTGGCTAGCCGCTTGGCTTTTTCTTTTTCTTTTTCTTTTGGATTGAAGAAGGCCATGGGAGGCTATATGAAATATCCCGAAGTCCCCGGTGCAGGGGAGGTTAAGGTGAAATTTTTAGAAAATTTAGGGTGTTGGCCAAATTTTTGAAAAATTTGATAAGTTCTTAGAAACTGAAAAGTTGAAGAACTTGAGCCAGAATAGAAATAGAAATTGAATCGAATTGAAATTGAAATCGAATCGAATTGAAATTGAATCGCATTGAAATTGAATTGAATCGAATTGAAATTGAATTGAAATCAAATAGAAATGAATGTAAAAAGAAATTTATAATGGAAAAATTCAATTTTGATTTAAATTTGAAACGGAAGTAGAATTGTTTTTGAAACGAATTTAAAACGATTTATAAAATTCGTTTTAAATGGAAATTGACGAAATATATATTATATATATAATATAATGGCCTGAATAGAACGCGCCGCGGCAGTTCGTGAATTTCGAGCATTGACTTCGAACGGACATTACGGGAGATCCGACCGTCGGATTCTCCTGAAACTGGAACCGTGGGGTTCGTATCGAAAAGAGCTTTCCAACGAATACAAGAAATTAGAAATCTAACGGTTGGATTTGGAGATATGTCCAAATCAAATTTGGGAAAGGTCGTTGTAAGTGCAGTTCGATGACCATTTATGGAAATCGACTGTACGGGCCTTGATAAAATTATTAAAAATATCAATAATTTGTGTAAAATCATAATAAATGATTTGGAAAGAATTGGGCTAAAATATCCCATATTTGTAAAGATAAAAATATATTTTTATCGAAATGAATTAGTTATTAACTAGAAAAATAATACTATATTTTTAAATAAATAAAATGTATTGAGATGTGGTTTTAATATAACCAGAATTTCCAATATATGAATTGGAATGGATTTGAATCGAAATTATCTTCGGAACATTTCGGTATTGGATTCCGTGATTATACGGATATTATAGGGGAATTTGGAAGATGTATATATTGTTATTCCAATACGATATTTGTTGGTTTCAGAATTTGATATTGAATATAAGCCGATATATTTTCTATTCAGAGCCTTGTATTTAATATCAAATTGGATTTAGGGTTTGTCGTGAACTGTGTTTAAATGGCATTAATTCTTTAAACCGAGTAAAAGCAAGATTAATTTCCAAAAAGTAGAACAATCAATATGAAATGATTTTAGAGATAAAACCAATTGGGGTTTGAATAAATCTTTAATTAGATTTGAATGAATGAATGGTGATTAAATTTACCAAAACACGTGATGTGATTAAACAAAATTTACTTAGTTGTTGATATTGATTGTGGTTGATTGATTGTTTGGATGGTGCTCGACCAGTTTATGAGCAGAATATGGTTTTACATTTAGCATTGGGTTAGGTAAAGATATCTATGTGCTAACACCTTGTGAAACACTTCATGATTTGACGATAAGGTGTTTATCGATGTTGTGTTGATTTCAAATTTAATGAATGATTGTGAAATGATATATTTTTCTTAAGTAAAAAGAAATGTATTCCCGATTTTGGACAGGGAATGTTTTATAAAACAGAAAGGATTTCGATGCCTAAAACCCGATGATTTCGAAATGATTTGGAAACGTATTATGGTTTTACATTGTAGTTCATCACATATTCGATTAGTTGCTATTAATGATATATCCGTTTGGTGGCGGAGAATTTATTCTCTTGCTTAACACCCTTCTTTGAGACGTACGAGCTCAAAGGTTATGTGATTAATAATGACTGATCATATGTGTGAATTACTGATGTGAAGTACTATAGATTTGATTATACTTGTGATTATTATGTTGTGAAATGATTTTCCTTACTTCGGCATATGAAATGATTTAGTATGTGGCTAAAGAGTCGGGTAACCCAGAGACTAAAAGTATGGGTGAGAGGGCGGTGTATGCTCTCCATGTGTGGGAGGTGCATCGTCGGTGTAGCCTGCTCCTATGTGGGGGTAGGTGCACATTTATATATCGAGTTGCTGGGTGCGTACCCTTTGCCTTGTCAATGGGGAGCACGATATTTGGTTGCATACTTGTTTGTATGCATTGTTATGATTTGGAATTCATATTTCCAAACGATTTGATTTGAGATCCCGAAGTGAAATCTACTTTGATATAGAAAGTTAGATATGTATTTCAGATGGTTTGAAATAAGAAATCGGGAATAAAATCCAAAGGAATAATTTCTGTAAATTGAATTGATTTGGAAAATCTAAGTGTGGTGATTAATCTAAATGGGTAGATTGGGATATTGCATGTTGATTGATGCATAGTAGATCCATATATCTATATTGATTATTGTTTATACACTGGCATTCATGAGGGTGAACCCGTTCCGCGTTAGCGGCGTGTTCCCGTGATTTGCCTTATCATTTTATATAAATTAACAGCTGTTTAGAGTTTCTCACACCAGTCCCATGACTGACCTATAGTTTGCTTTTCCCTTGCAAACTCGGGTGCCCCTATTTTCCACACGGGCAGTCGAGTAGTTTTATTTTGCTGATGTATTGAGCAGGATTCTGGATTGAAGCTTTAAGCCGTGTCCAGGCATTTACAGTCTTCCGCTGTGCACTGTATTACATTTATTGTAAATTATCTTCCGCTGTATTATTATATTTCGTTATACTCTGATATATTTTGTACTATGATGTAACATTATTATGATGTTTATAAAAGTCTTCTGTTATTTGTTCTGATGTGTTGTATGCCCAGAGTTAGCGTATGCGGGATTCGAACGGTCTTGGTCGATTTAGCGATCGATTAGGTCTGGGCGAAATCCGTGTCGTTACAAAAACTAGGCACCCTCTTCTCAGAATTGACGATTTGTTTGATCAGCTTGTAGGTGCGTCGGTTTTCTCCCAACTTGATCTAGCTACCGGGTTCCATCAGCTAAGAGTAGCTGAAGATAGCATTGATAAAACGGCGTTTAGAACCCCAAACGGTTTCTTCGAGTGGCTTGTCATGCCTTTCGGCTTGACAAACGCACCCGCTTACTTCGTAGACCTAATGAGCAGGGTGTTCAGAGAGTTCCTATACAAATTTGTGGTTGTCTTCGTAGACGATATTTTGATCTTTTCAAAGAATGAGGAAGAGCATGCTCAGCATTTAAAAGAAATCATGGATACTCTCCGTGCACATCAGCTAAAAGCAAAATTTTCCAAGTGCCACTTTTGGAGAGAAGAAGTAAGATTTCTTGGGCATGTAGTGTCCAAAGAGGGGTTGACCGTGGACCCCGCGAAAGTAGTTGCGGTTGAAGATTGGAAGGCACCAAGAAACGCAACCGAAGTCCGAAGTTTTCTAGGGCTAGCAGGTTTCTACCGTAAGTTCATCAGAGACTTTGCAAAAATCTCAGCTCCTCTAACAAGGCTGATGAAGAATAATTTGACTTTCGATTGGGATTTGGATTGTGATATTGCTTTTAAACGCTTGAAAAGGGCTCTTACAACAGCCCCAGTTCTAACTTTGCCTGACGGAAGCAAAATGTTCACAGTATACACGAATGCATGTGGAACGGGACTAGGCACTGTTCTAATGCAAGAAGGAAGGGTAGTAGCTTATGGTGGAAGACAATTGAAAGTTCATGAAAAGAACTACCCAACCCACGATCTTGAGTTGGCCGCCATCATCTTTGCACTTAAGTCTTGGTGCCATTATCTCCTAGGTGAGAAGTTCGAATTATACACTGACCATAAATCTTTGAAGTATCTTTTCTCGTAGAAATACCTTAACTTAAGGCAACAAAGATGGATGGAGTTTCTTGCCTCGTATGATTTTGAGATTTCCTATACTCCTGGCAAGGGCAATGTAGTAGCAGACGCGTTGAGTAGAAAGAAGTTGACCCTAAGCCCTCTCTTTGTAGAAAGGAAAAGCTTGGACTATATAGCCAGTTTTAACTTTAGGCCCTCCTCTGATTTTGTACCGGGTTTGTTAGCATCTCTTGAAGTACGCCCTACTCTTTTGGACTCAATAGGGACTGCACAACGTGAAGATCCTCAACTTGATGATGTGATTGATAAACTTATTAGGGGTAAGACTTCTAGTCACCTCAATAGATACACCATCTATAAGAAGGGTTGGCTAAGGCGGGATGGAAGACTATGCGTCCCACAAGCAAGGGAGTTGACAAAGAAGGTTCTCGAGGAAGCACATCATTCCAAGATGACTATACACCCTGGCGGAGATAAGATGTACAAGGATATAAAAAGAACTTTCTTTTGGAGTGGCATGAAGAAGGACGTGACAGATTTCGTTTCTAAGTGCATGACCTACCAACAGGTCAAGGCGGAACAGAAGAAGCCTGGAGGACTGCTTCATCCTCTAGAGGTCCCATAGTGGAAGTGGGATAGCATTTCAATGGACTTCATTGATGGGCTGCCTAGGTCAAGGAGGGGCAATACTAGCATTTGGGTAATAGTGGACAGGCTCACAAAAAGCGCCCACTTTTTACCTGTCAAGAGTAAAAGGACTGCCTCATCTCTAGCGTCTCTTTATCTTAAAGAGATAGTTCGACTCCATGGGATACCCTCCAACATTATTAGTGACTGAGACCCTATCTTTACAAGCGAGTTTTGGCGGAGTCTGCAAGAAGCTGTAGGCACACAGTTATGCTTGAGCATGGCCTATCACCCCCAAACCGATGGCCAGACGGAAAGGGTGAATAGAGTTTTAGAGGATCTTTTGAGACTTTGCGTTCTTGACTTTGGAGGGACATGGGAGGATCATCTTCCTTTAGTGGAATTCGCCTACAACAACAGCTACCAAGCCACTATAGGCATGGCACTCTTCGAAGCCTTGTATGGAAGACCGTGCCAATCACCAACTTGTTGGTGGGAGTCTACAGATAAGCTTATACTTGGGCCAGACATGATTAGAGAGACTTTACAGAAAGTGGACTTAATACGAAGAAGGATGAAGACGACCCAAGATGGACAGAAATCCTATGCCGACAAAAGAAGGACCGACCTTGAGTTTGAGGTTGGGGAGAGGGTTTTCCTTAAGGTATCTCCTTTAAGGAACATCGTTCGATTTGGATCCGCAGGAAAGCTAGCACCAAGATTTGTAGGGCCATTCCCTATCATCGAGAAGATTGGGAAGATGGATTATAGAGTAGAGCTACCCGAAAGGTTGGCTGGAGTCCACAATGTCTTTCATGTTTCTCACCTTCAAAAGTGTTTACATGAGTCTGCGGAAGTGGTGGAGCCAAGCATTCTAGAAGAAGTCGAGGTAGAACGAGAAGCAACTGTGAGGAAAGTTCCAACTTGTATCTTGGGAACTGAAATAAAAAAGCTACGCAACCGTGAAGTCAAGCTCATTAAAGTTCAATGGAGCGATGCCGAGGAAGACGCGACTTGGGAAACTGAGGACAAAATACGCGCGACTTACCCTTTTCTTTTTTAGGGTACATCTTTGATCTCTCTTTTTCCTTAAGTTATGCTTGTATCTATCTTTTTAGGTATATCTTCTCGGTCCTTTTCCTAACTCCTTAGGTAGAAAACTAATGGATGCAAACATGTATTTGAAAATATGTTATGGATGATGGTTGCAAGTGGTTGCTAGTGGTTGCTCGTGGATGCATATACACACACACCCTAGGTTTTAGATCGGCTCAGTCATTTTATATTGCATATGCATATATGTATTCATATTTTTATGTGGTTGAAACTTGATATGTTGTCACATGTATGTCGCATTTGTATGAATAGTTGCGCACTCATGTAGAATTATGAGTAGGAAAAATTTGCATACATAATGGATTCATGACACCTACATGATTCACATTAAGGAGGTCAACTGAATCAGTAGACCGCCTGATTTCTGCATTCGATAAGGACATGTACACACACTATGCATATAATCATGAAGCATTAGAAGTCTTTTAAGGACAATGGACGCCTGTGTTTGTTGGTTGAGTAGATGGACGATTGGATGGTAGGATATATATTCTTCCTAACTTGAAGATTTCGGGGACGAAATCCTTTTAAGAGGGGGAGAATGTAACACCCCGTAAATTCTATAACATTAAGTTTCAAAGATTAAAGTATAATTAATTTTAAATGAAATAATTAAGGGAAACGGGTTTCTCCATTGCGCTCGTCTCGGAATTCTGCTTGAGATAGAGTCTGAGTTTGCACAAATCGGACTCCGTATGAAGGAGTTATAACCTCCGAAAGTTGCAGAATTCAATTTAAAATTCGAACAGTTCAAAATCAGTTCAAAATTCAGTTCGAAATTCAAAAACAGACCCAAACTGGGCAGGGCAGGAAAATTCCCACCCAGGACCCAGGTCGACCTGGGGGTCGACCTGGGTGACCAGGTCGACCACATGGTCGACCTGGGGGTTGACCTGCCCAGTCGACCTGGTTAGGTCCTGACTGGCTTGGCCGGGTTCTGGTCGAATTCCTGAGCTTTGGTGTGTCACTAGGGCTGACTTGTCACAATCTGGTTGGCTCCTCTCGAAGTGAATGATCCAGATTCGTCTGTGATCATCTGATGACTCAAATCAATTTGAAATTCGATATAAACAACTCAAGTCACCAACCAAAATTCACATAAAAATTAGAGACGGAGCCGCCATGCTGTCGGGAGGAAACTGAGAGGAGCCTCCACTTGTAGAAAATATTAGAGACAAGCAAATTTAATTCATATTTAAAATCAAAACAACATTTATCTACCCAAAGGACGCATCTCAATTTCAGAACTCAGAATCCAGAATTCAAGTTCATCGATCGTTGTAAGTCTAGTTACGTTTGAGATGTGAATAGAAATAGAACGTGATTTGATATGGATTGGAAATTGGAATCACACTATGTTGTATAATGTTAACAATGTAAATTTATATATATGTTACGGTGATTTCATTAGAATGTTTGTGGATTAATTTAGTTGATGTTGGATCTATTCAAATGAAAACAACACCACATGCAAGTTGTGTAGTTCATGTTACAATCTACACCTATATGTTTATGAGATTAATATAGGTTGTATGTGTTATGTCCAAGTTAAGATCTCATGTATATATTTTATGCTAAAACCTCTATGCCTACATGATTAAGTTTATATACATGTTCATATGTTCACACAAAAGTAGCAAGTTCATAATTGGATCCATGCCAAGATCCACTTTAATACATGTTTCATGTTATAATTGGACATATGATTTGATCTAGTGTGATAAAATTATACATACTTTATGGGCATGTCATATTCTTGCCATATGCTAGTTATGTTCGATGTTATGCCTAGATCTAAATATGTTTAGGCCTATGTTTATGCAAGTTTTAGGTTGCAAAATCCTATCACATATGTGACTAAATGCTAGTTCTACATGTTTAGGTGTACATATTAAACCTATGACATTTATGATGACTATTTTGCAAGTTCATCCCTATTATGTTCATATTGACTATGCCAAAAAATGCCAAGTTTACACCTATGACATGTTTATGTTAATGGATTCCTTTATGCAAATTTTGTACGCTAAATTAGTCTTAGTTTTTAGCCTAATACTACATGTCTAAAATCATGTGAACGAAAAATTAGGCTAAGATTGTTAGCCTAATATTTTAGACGGGGTAACGTTGGGGAAAATAGGTAATTATAGGAAACTTGACATAAATGGATGAAAAATCCCCTAGGTAATTTATGGCATAAAACAGTATAAATTATATACCTAAAAGTGATGAACTTGGAAAGTGGGCCATAACATTTAATGGTTAACAAATTTACATATAACAAGTAAAAGAGACAAATATGTAAATTTAGAAAATACGAGTATGCTTAACCAGAGGTTGGATTGAGTTGTGATGTAAACCTGCCCGGGCCCGCCCGACTGTCCAGTAATCACAACAATACCTATCCAATGTGGGAGGTTAAGGCATTGAGCCCAATAAGGACCCGAGGTTAGACAGAGTTACGGTGTAAACCTGCCCGGAACCGACCGGCACATCCAGTAACCGTAACAACACCTGTCTAATCTGAGTGGTTGGTGCTTTAACTGATTTAAAGCTAAGGACACACTAGTCAGGATGGTAGGGTTAAGTTAACTAAAACACTTAACCAAATTCAACATGTTAACAAGAATTGATGGGTGGGGTTAGGTTAATACATACACTTAACCACTTAACATGTTTGACTAGAAAACCCTAGTAACGGGGACCCATTTCAGCAGTAACCCAAATTAGGTATCATGGTACCCTGAAACTAGGCTGGGTGGGGCACGATTACAGGGCTGATTATAACTGGTCAAAAGCGACGGCGGTTGGTGCGGCAGTGTAGGTTCTAACGGAGTGCGGGCGTGCACACACTTCGGAGCAGACAAACAGGGCACTGGGCACTAGTAGTATAACCTATGTATTCTAGAATTGTGTCGGGCCGCCACCACGGGACTTGATACACCCCTTGGTGGGACCAGCATAGGTTTCTACAAATCATTGGGGGCTGTATGACACATATGATTATGCGAGTAGGAGCCGATCTTTTGAAAAAGGGGATCACTTCACCCTGATCTTGGGGTGCCAGTCAGAATAAGTACAAGTAGGTGCAGAGATATAGAATGGAGTGCGATAGTATATTCGGTTCTAAACTACTTTATCTTAGTTTATGATAATTTCCCATTTCCAGTTTATTCCTGCCATGCTCTTTTTCTTACTCACATACTGAAGAGTCACTAGACTTACCAGGCTTTATGCCTGACTCTGTTTTTCTTTCGTCTTCTTTTCTTCCGTTTCCCCCCAGGTCCACAGGGAGCAAACAACCCAGGTTAATCAGACTCTTTGCAAGCTTCAAGATAGTAGATGTATGGTTTGGACTCTCTTTCATTGGCTATGACTTTTGGACACACTCTATGGGGATTTATGCAGTTTTAATTATGTTTTATGCTTCTTTAATCAGTAATCAAGACATAAATGATGTTGTAATGTTTTGGAAGTTATTGTAAGACAATTATGGAAATGTTTTTGTATGAACACGTATTTATGAAATAAAAGTCTGATTGTTTTTCTGCTGCTTATATATATCTGTTTACATCTGTCTTGTGCTTTATCTGTGCCTTTTACCTATAAACCTCCACCAAAGTTAAGGCATTCCCTTTGTGAGTGACCTTAATGGAGGTGGGGTGTTTCAAATACCCGAGGTGGTCAGAATCTCGCCACGACGAGAATTAGGCCAGTCCCAGTATATCTCGTTTTGGGTGCAAATGAGCGAGAGTTAGGTAATGATGTCAACTATGAAGTTGGAGAGGAGAGTGAGGCCTACAAGTTTGTTGTTGGGAGTTTGGCCTGAACTGACGGTGGCGGACGTGGCGTGGATATGATCGAAGGTGAAGTTTATTCTGGAGCAACGAATGCAAACGGGGAGATTCTGGCGAATGAGGGAAGTGGCCAACTGGAAAGTTTTTCGTAGTGGTGAGCCCGGCATTATAGTGAAGTTTGGTGGTCGGAGGTGGCGTGTGGCGGCTTGAATTGGGCCCGAAGTGGGCGACGGTCGAGCTGGGAATGCGCGATGATGGTGGCGTCGTGGATAGTGGAAGGTACTAGTGGGGTTGATCGGCGTCCAAGTCATCCTAGGTGACGACGACGATTGATTTGGGTGGAGCACGATTTTGAAGTTTGGGGAAGAAAGGTTATATTTATTTAATTAATTAATGTATTCAATGTTCGAACTGTTATATCTCTTTCATACGAACTTTGAATGGACTAAACAAGATCCGTTGGAATAGTAAAGGAGAATACTACGTGTATAAACTAATTTGGACGAGATTGGAGCTAGTTAGAATTTTAGGTTAAATTAAACCCACGTTTAATTCGAAAGTGATCATTATTGCAATGATCAAAAATCACTGTGAGAACTCTTTTTAACTTGAATATCTATTATAATCGTCAACTGATTATATATTGATTGTTGTGGTTGCTATGATTGTTTCATGGATGATGGTTGTTTATTATAGTTTTATTTATACTGTTTATATACATTTAAGCGTTAACAATTATAACGCTCATCTCATGACTGTTGTTTGATGGATAATAACTGTTGTGGTTGTTATAATAATTGTTCACACAATTGGCACCACAAATATGGAAATATTTTGGAGTTGACTGAGTTGAGTTCCATTGGAATATTAAATGACCAATGTATTTGTTTAAGTGAAATTTGACATGAAAATGGATATTGGTTTTTATATCCGAAACGATTTGAAAATGAATTTAAGATGATTTCAAACAACTAGTAAAAAGGTTGAAAGAGAATTAAATTGGAAATAGCTTATTCTAATTTAAAATAGATTTTGAATAACAATTCAAAAGTGAATTCGGGTTAGATATATAAACGACATTTTTAACTCGAAATGATTGTTCCAATGATCTTATTTATTTTTATAACGGATTTTGTAGCACCCCGGATTTTTGAATAATCGGATTAACTAAAATAAAGAATAATTAATCTTAGATGTGAGAATTAAAGGAATGGGGTTGAGCCATTGTGTTCGTCTCGGAATTCTGGTTGAAATAGAGTCCGAGTTTGCGGGAAACGAGTACCGGATGAAGGAGTTATGAACGAACGAAGTTTGGTGGAAAAACAAGAAAGAGAGAGAGAAAAAGAGAAAAAAAAGTATACTGGTGCACTTGGGAAGTGCGCCAGTACATTTTTGCCTTGGTGCACTTCCGAAGTGCGCCCAGGCCGAGAGGAAACCTGCACAGCTTTCTGGTTCAGTCCGATCGGTGTTCTGACCCATTGTTAAGTCCTTTCTGACTCCTTGCTGAGTCATTAGGGCTGACTCATCACCCTATCATGACTGAATGGTTTTGATTAACCCTAAGATGATCCGATGGCTTAAATTAATTCATAACCCTATAAAAAGACCCATAGACTCAAACCCTAAATCAGAATTAAAACTAAAGCTATGGCCGTCATGCTGTTGTCTTGAACCCTAGAGCAGCCGCCACCAAATTAAAGAGGAAGAACAACAAATCAAATCAGAACTACTCAACCCTAATAGCGAATCTTCATCAAAGGAGAGCTAATTCAACTCTAGAAATCAGAATTCAGAACTCAAGACCGCTTTTGAGTTGTGAGTTCGATAGTTTTAATAAGATAATTAGTAATTTAATTAGATTAAGTTATAATGCGGATTGTATGGATGTGATATGAAGTATTGATTGCATATTGTAATTATGTTGTAGGATTGTGATTGAAATCTCTATGACGTTATGTTGTGATGCTATCATTTATGATGTAAAGTTATGTTGCTATCATCCATGTTGTAATTTTATATACAATCAAATCATCATGTTTCATATGCTAGTTTGGTTATGTTGATTCATATGATAAATCATATGTAGGCAAGTTTAGGTTTTGATTCAAACATGAATCATATACAAGTTGGGTAGAATTATATGTGACCTTACATGGTTATGACATCTGGTTCATGTGAAAATTTAATTGAAAGTTAGGCTATAACATGTGTGAATTATATGCTAAATTTTACATGATACTTTACATGTTAGATGCAAGTTTACACCCTTGTTATGATGTATAAATCACATATGTAAGTTGTATGAATATATGAGTTGGATATGAATCATGTTATGCAAGTTTAGGGTTATAACCTATGCAAGTTTATTCCTTTAGATATGGATCCATGACATATGATTGTTTATGCAAGTTTGTGGCCATTATCTCATCAAAGTTCACACCTTTAGATATGAATCCATGACATATGTTGTTTATGCAAGTTGTAACTTTGGCCTATGCAAGTTTTAGATGTAGAACATCATTCACACATGCAAGTTCACCCCTATGTTTGGATCTAGTCTTATTCTATGTATGTTGTGATGTTTTCTCTTTATTCAATAAGTTAGACTATTCGAGTCTAACGTATATTTTACGTTAAACGAACGGACGTAAAACGTGGGGTGATGGGAGAATACTAAGAGATGTAATATTGAGAATTTGCATAAATGCCTTAAAAGGCATAGAATAAATTTGTGGTGATAATTGGTATGATTTTGCATACCATAAATAGATGGACATAGTTGAGTCAATTATGGCCATAGTTAAATTTGGAATTGATTGATGATTTGAATAGGGAAAGTAATTCAAATTGGGGGATGATTAATTAGGTGTAATTAATCGGCTAAGACACGAGGTTAGACTCGTTTGTGGTATAAGACTGCCCGGACCCACCCGGCAAATTCAGCTGCCACAAATGCCAGTCTAATGTGAGAGGTCTTGGGCATAAATTAAATACGTAACAGTTGTAAAGACACGAGGTTGGACTCGTTTGTGGTGTAAGACTGCCCGGACCCGCCCGGCAAATCCAGCTGCCACAAATGCAAGTCTAATGTGAGATATCTTTATGAGGTTACGGCCTTAATGAATTAAGAAACACTTAACCAGATAAACATGTAGTGGGACATGAGGGGGTTAAGTGGGTGCCTTGGGTGGCATGTGGAATCTAGTAGGTGCCTTGGGTGGCATTTGAAATACGATTAGAAACACTTAACCAAAATGTGAAACACGTAAGTGAACATGAATAGAAGTGGGTTAAGTGGGATGTACTAGAGGGGACCAAGCTTAGGTGGACAGTTTGTGTTAAGTCATGGGGGTCCGTTTCAACCAGTAACCCAATAGCATCTCTGTGGGCTCGACCTAAGTCGAGGACGGGACACGCATACTGGGCTTGACTGTAAGAGGCCAAAACGGGTGAGCGGTGGCAACGCAAGTCCAACGAGTTCATGTGCGTGTGTGGGCCCGGGCTGGTAGGTAAGACGTTGTTGCATCGTGTAGGTATAAGCCGTGCATCTCTGGTATTATCGGGTTTCCACTTTGGGGAGTGATACACCCCACTGTGGGACCGACATGGGTATCTACGAGTTAGGGAGCCGATCGCTTGGGGTAGGACTTAGGGTATACTTAGTTCTGTCTGTTTCTGTTGGTACCGTATGTTTCTATTGGGTGGTGACACCTGTCTGTTTCTGCGTGGTACCGTCTGTTGGGGTGGTAAAGGCCCATTACTAGTGTACACCTAATCCTAACATTCTGTTTCCGTAGGGGTTATTCTGTTTCCGTCTCTGATTCCGTTTCCGATTCTGTTTCCGTACCTTCTGTCTGTTGGGGTGGTAAAGGCCATTAGTTGGGTGGTAAAGGCCCATTATTAGTATTCTACTTCTGTACCTTCCGTATGTTGGGGTGGTAAAGGCCCATTACTAGCACTTTGTTTCTGTATAGATCTACTCTTGTACCTTCTGTATGTTGGGGTGGTCAAGGCCCATTACTAGCATTCTGTTTCTGTATAGGTTATTCTGTTTCGATTCTATTTCAGTTTAAATATTAGGGTAACACCCAATCCTATTATACTAGTAGTGGTGCAGTATAGAAATTATCCTATAGTGATTAGGAGTGCCTTTAACGAGTAACTTGGTTCATCTTATTTCCTTGTTTATTCTGTCATACTCAATGGTTCATGGTCATTTCCTTATTTTCCAACTTATGCCTTAGCCTAGTTACTTTGTTAATTATATTGTTAGAGTTATCGCACTCGCCAGACTTTATGTCTGACCCCCTTTTTCCATCTCTTTCCTTCCCCCCAGGTGCTCGGGTAGGAACTAGCATCAGTGGAGCTTGATTTTGGACTGCTTGTAAAAGATTGCTTGGATCGCTGAAGTAAAGTTCAGCTTCTCTTTATTTATGGCTATTTAGACTTTGGGGATTATGTCTTTCAGTTTATGTACTTTGTTTTATCAAGATGGATATGATGTACTTGACTTTGGTTTATGGTTTTTGATGATGTAATCAAACATATGGGTTTATACGCTGCAATGAAATAAAGTTTTAATTTTCAAGTACTGTTTATATCCGTCTTGTAATATTATGTATCTTTTTACCTAAAACGCTCCACTGAAGTTAAGGCATTCCCTTTGCGAGTGACCTTAATGGAGGTGGGGTGTTACAGATTTCAAGAGAGTTTTGATTTCAAAACATTATATTTTGAAAAATATTATTATTTTAATATTATAACAATGGAATATTCAATTCCGAGTTATAATTGAATTTGAACTTAGAATCATTTTTAAATGAGTTTATAAACGTTTAATAAATACGTTTGTATTGAATCTGATGAATTTTATTTTAAATAATAATATGGTTTGAATAGGACGTGTCGCGTAGCGATAGTTTGCAAAATTTGACCGTGAACTTCAAAAGAGCATTACTAATGCAATTTAAATTGGATTTCCCCGAAATGAAAAACGTTTTCTTTCTATTAATGATAGCTTTCAAATGAGATAAGAATTTTTTTTGATTTCAACTTATAGATTTAAAGTTATATTTAAATCTATTTTTGAATAGGCCGCTGTAAACACTGTTCGATGGCCGTAAATACGATTTTGGGCAAGAGAAAGGATTGAGGAAAGATAAAGTAATGAACCATAATCAATGATCAATGAATGAGTTGGGTTTGGGATAAATATGTTTTCCTGTAAACATAATCGAAATCTTTAATCAGATTTGAAATGAATGAAGGTGATTAAATTTACCCAAATATGAGGGGTATTAGATATAGAGTACCATCAGTTTTTCTCCATAGGATGAATAGGATGGGAATGGGATGATGAGTTGTGAAATTACCTTTTTCGTGAGATTCAATAATCTCGATAAAGCGTAGAAAACTTGATTTGGGTTAACTTTATGAAATGAAATTTTATAATCTTTAAAAATGATTTCCAAGGAGAGATTTAAACAAGAGTTTAAAGAATGTAAAATTTTGATAATATTGAAGGGAGTAATTCCCAATTTAAAGAATGATTTGAGTAAAAGAATATTTCGAATGAGACTCATGATTTTTTTTATATATCAGTTGATTGTAAAGATGCGCTAGTTATTTCGAAAAGACCGGGTTTCAACCCATTTTTAATAACTATACAACGAGTATTGAAGATACTGAAGACGGTGGATGAAGGCCGGGGATCTTCACATCGTTTGGATTAATTACCGATGTCTCGATTGGGGTGTACACTCGAGACGAAGTTTTAAGCGGTAGTTGTCCGGACGTACTTGTCGATTGTCCTGATCTGCAAGGACCCCTCTCTTTCATTGGACGAGGAATAAGGTACCTTCGGTTTTGTTCACAACCCAGAACGAACTTGTAAATGGATGTATGTCTGACGTTGTATTTTACGGCATAATAAATTGGTTCTCGTTGATGATATATCTGTTGCTGGCAGAGGTTCGATCCTCTTAGCTTAACACATTTCTTTGAGACTTATGTACTCAGAGGGTTATATATTAATAGACACCGATTATATGTTGTGAATTGACAGTGTGGCATACTAAGTGATAAGCAATTGATGATCAAAGCTTTTCGTTGAAAAGCAGATCTTTGTATAAAATGTGACTTCAAGCCTCACAACTGGTAATGAGCCGAAACAGGATGAAGTACCGTAGAGTTAAGGATGAACGTTTCCTTCCACTTGAGAAAGTGATGCCATGGTATGGAGCCCAAGCAATTTTCTTAGTGGATGATAAATTGAGGCACCTCAGATAATGGAAAGTAACGGTTGGGGGACATTATGTTCAGGAGAAACCCGAACTACATCTTGTATAGGTGGGCCGACTTTGCCTATACAGAAGGAGCATTTGTTGATCCCGGGACATCCTGCTAGAGGTGTTACCAAATCGCGGAAAGGAAGATCCTTTGCCTTGGTCATTAATGGAACCCAACTTCCAATACGAAGCCTTATGGTTTTAGTTGTTCTCTATGTATGTTGACGTAATATATGGTACCTACGTCTTCTATGATTTGTACATTTACTTTCGAAAGTAATTTCCACACTGTGCACCAGTAATAATAAAAGAGACTTTCACATACCAAGCATATATGGTTATCATAAGGAAAAACTTGCTCATAATGGTTCGCATTGCATTATGTGATGAGTTGTGAGTCTTATGGTAGCTTCATTCTCAAAAAGCATTGTGAGTATATTATGATTGGTATTCATGAGAGGAAACCGTTCTATGTTATACGACGTGGTCTTGTGATTTACCCAACTTTAAAATAAGTAACTGTTTTAGTTCTCACACCAGTCACGTGACTGATCCTAAGTTGATTGTTCTTCCACCTGAACTTTGGATACCCATATTTTCTAAATGGGCAGCCTAGTAGTTTTGGTTTGCAGATATTTTATAGAGCAGTTGCTGGGTTGAAGCTAGAGCTGTATTCAGAGCATTTTCTTTCTTCCATTGAGAGTTTTTGCTTTCCATTATGTAGATGTTACACTCTGATAAGGCTATCTCCGTTGTGCATGTATTTATTTTTATTGTACTTTGATATTTCTGTACTCCGATGTAAAAGTTATTGCAATGATAATGAAAAAGTTGTTTTGTTCAGTTTTTATGCGTCGTATACCCTTAGCTAAAGTTTTGAGGATTTTTGCCGTTTGGATCGACCTTGTGTGGTTTATAGTCGATTTGAAAGGTAGGAATTTTCGGGTCTTTACAATACTTCTAAAACATAAATATATAATATAAATACATATATAAACTTAAAACAATCAAATGTTATCACACTTATTTATATTAATATATATGTATATGAACATTTCACATTTCTTATACAACGTAAGATTCAAGATTTATAATTCAAAAAAAAAGCATACAAGAGTTTCATTTAGTTCTGAAACTACATTAACTATAATAAGTATTATATGCATTTATAAATAAAGTAACTTCTATACGTCTCATTTTATGAAACATATAAAAAAAGATAAAATAAATATAATACTTAATAATATATATTATATATTTACCAACTCAAAGATTAAACTTTATATACATATATATACACGTATTTGAGAAGTTATACACTTAAAAAACAACAAAGTTTAAAGTAATAAAATATGAGATTCATATTTTAATGAACCTAGAATTTAAAACATGCACATATAAGCAAAACATCAGATTCAGACGATTGAACACTCATACCAACAAAAAAAAAAGAACTCGGAATTCAACCGACTGACCCCTTAAAAATAGCTGGTTGAAAATCAAGTTTGCTCTAGGGTTGGTATTTTTCTTAATTCAGACGACTGAATTATGAATTCAGTTGGCTGAATTATAGCATGTTAATTTTTTTAGGTTTTAAACTGAAACCCAATTTAAATTTATACGTATACTCCTAATTTTTCATTTTTCATCACCATTTCAAAACCTAACATTGAAATTTTCCTCAAGCTATCAAACATCCTCAAATCAAAACTTCAAATCCAATCAATCAAATATGCCTCGTCGATCGAAAAAGCTTAAACAAACGACCACCAGTCCAAGTGATGATCAAATCAGACAATGGCTCCATAATGACGTAGCTATTCAACAATTCAAGGATGTGAAGGATTCGAAGATTTACCCCAGATCGTCCACCAAGTTTTCTAAATTTACCAGATACTAAATTCAACAAACTGCTACATCAACTCATTTCGATTCTCTAATAGACTTTGATGTGAATAATAAAAGGTTAGATCATCTCCTTATAAAAGTTTATGGAATTTTACTCTTTATACCAATAGCTCGCTTGGGACATGTCTCACATTGTGCTCATGAAGGGATGAATATCGATGATATCGAGGTTGACATGGATGAAAGAGATAAAATTTCTCATCGATTCCTCTGATAGCTAGGTGGGTATGTCCAAATTGACGTTTAGTGCATTAAGAGCCCAAACACATATTTTACATTGTATCTTGATTCGATCTCTACAACTGAGAACCAGAAGCTATGAGAAAGTCTACAATTAAGATTTCCAAGCACTCTATGCTATGTATAATAATACTCAAGTTATATAATTGGGCTAAGATCATTTTGGATGAATTCCTAGATATTACGTTTAAAAGGAAATATAAAACAATTCATTACAGTGCTTATATTATGAGAATCCTCATCGATTCCAAGGTTAAGCCCACAGATTCTATGGTATCTTCGATTGGCGAGGTAGGAGCAATAACTTTGGCCATAATGCATATTTTTGCAAGACCGAAAATCCTTAACATAATATCCTTTGCTCAATGGAAACTCAATAACACTCAAACCATCACCTAACCAATCGAGCCTAGGATATCCAAGAAAGCTTCTTCTTCCGTGACTGTAGAAGATGAAGTTTCTATTCAAATCATAATCCCGGAAGAAACTCCAAAGATATCCCTTGATTCCCTTTACAAAAACCAACTTAAGCTTCAAAATCAAAATACATGGTTAGAAACAAAAACTAATAAACGTTTCAACTCAAGCAAGGGATTCATAAAAGATTTGGGATAAGATATCCCACACAGGCTCTTCTTCTTCTAAGGTGCATCATCCTATCTTATTTGAGTGGTCTTCTCAAGAGGAAGATGACGATAATGAAGATAACGACGATGAAGAGGGAGATAGAGATGATTGTGGAGAAGAATGATGCTATTATTAATATGTTCGTATAAATAATATTTTGGCTTTCTAAACACTACGTCTTAAGACTTATGATGTGTGTGTTTTTTGTTGTTATTATTTAGATTTGTTATTATGTTAAAAGATTATGATGTATTTTGTGTTAAATGTGTTTGTTGTATGCTGAACTTATGTTGTTAAATTCATATGTCTTAAAAAAATTCTTGTTGTAATTATGTTCACATATTCGTATGACTCAAGTTGTGAGTAATATTTTCATATTGATCAATGTGTTGTAGTATATGACTTGTAATGTAAAATTTATGTTAAAACCATGTTTGTTGATATCATTTTAGTTTGATTGTTATGTGAACTTAGTCGTATCTGACTTATAATCTTAACCTTTATATACATATAGTTCTATAATAATATATAATGTCGTTTAGTTCAATAAACTACCAACATATTTTATATAGTCCCTAAACTTTTCATGTCATTCAATATGATATTCATATAGGTCTCCAATGTTGCATAATTCAATAGATCATTTACCTTTTATGTCATATTTTTTGATAGATCATATAATATAGTCCTCAACTCTTATATGTAATCATTTCATCTACATATATAATTAAATCTCATGGAGGATGTAACTCTTTGTTGTCGATGACAAAGGGGATGATTATATATATATAATATATATACAGAAGGAACAATATATATGGGGGAGCACATGTAAAAATAAAATCTATATTTTGTTTATTATACATATAAGTGGTATATAGTTGTCATCATCAAAAAGCAGAGATTGTTAGAATCTGTATTCTTAAGCTATATTTTGACTATGACAACTATATATCGACGATATCGTTCACTAACATCTATTATAGGAAAAAGGAGAAGAATACAACTTAAATATTTTGTTTGTCAAAAAATACAAGGCGATTCGACAACATGACATACTAGTATATTATTATTGTGATTAAATCTGTATTTATTTAGTTTTAAATGTTAAAATATCACTTATAATATATATATATATATATATATATATATAACATTTTTAAATATCGAAGGCTGAAGCAAATATACAAAAAAACATGTACATCAGCCAGTTGAATAAAAAACTCACCCTGGGTGTTCAAACTTTTTGATTTTAAACATTCAGCCGGTTGAATTCTTGATTCACCCGGCTGAATGACATGTTTGTGCATATGCACACTAATTTCAAATTATAGCCATTTTTTAGCCAGTTGAATTCTAAATTGAAACAACTGAACTAAAGGGTTGCACCTTTTTTAAGAGTCGTAACTCTTTAATCCAAGAGTTATGACTATATCTTTTATTCAAATCTTTGCACGAATAATTGCAACCTTTTATCTAATATAAATACACTTCAGAAACACCTGTTTTACTCACTAGACTTTCCTGATATTAATATTCTTTTGATTCTGAAAATATTATGTAGAATATTCATTTGTGCTCTCAAATTTTCATACTATGTGATATAAATCTCTTTCCTTCTTAATTCTCCATAGGCTTACAAATATATATACAAAGGAGAAGATTATAGGAAGGGTGTACTATAGGTTGACTTATCTGTGTTGTTTAGTGTAACACCCCGTATTTTCTATGACCATAAGAGTAACAAATCAGAGAATAACTAAATTGTAACAGAATAATTAAGGGAAACGGGTTACGCCATTGCGTTTGTCTTGAAATTCTGCTTGGAATAGAGTCCAAGTTTGCGTAAATCGGACTCCGTATGAAGAAGATATGGCCTTCGGAAGTTTCAATAAAAACCAGCCCGAAATTCAAAAATTCAGATTCGAAATTCAAAACAGATACCCGAGTTGGGTGGGAAAAATTCCCGCCCAGGACCCAGGTCGACACTAGGATCGACCAGGGGGTCGACCTGGGTACACAGGTCGATACTAGGGTCGACCAGGGGGTCGACCTCCCCCTGTTTCCAGATCCGTGGACAGATACATTTTTCTGTATTTAGACACCCGTTCTGACCAGATTCGTGACCCCTATGCTATTTAAACACCCCCAAACCTCACCTTCTCTCCACACAATTTCATTCTTCCTATACTCTGCCTCTATTCCTATTAAAATAAAATACTGGCGTCGCTACTCTGCTGGAATCAAAACTAGAACTAGTACATCTTCTTCCAATCTGAATAGAATTAAAAAAGAACAACTATTTTCTAATCTAATCGATAGTCTACGTCAAAGGAGAGCTATTCAGTGTCAGAATATAGATTCCGGTATACAAGAATCGTTCCCTTTTTGTGAGTACAGTAATTTCAGATATGAAATTTAATAATTATCTTGACATTTTTGTGAATCTGGATCTGAGGTTATGCATACTTTTCTGTGGATCTATCTTGTTAATATTATTGTGACTGTTATGTATTTGTTCCCTCTTTTCTTCCTTTTTGTTTATAGCCAGGCTACCACGAGCATGCGCCAAATCTCATAAGAGATTAACGCACAAACGCTAAATTTTGGGACAAATAATGAATAATGCATAATTGGACATGACTGATCTGTGACTAATTTAAAAAAAGGGACATATGTTGTAAATTAGATCTAGATCTGTGCATACTCTGTGATTTGGAAGAAGAGGAATCATTGTATGATAACATATGACTTGGAAACTTGGGGACATAATGCATATTAAAATTAAGATCTGATTTTGAAATGTTATAATTTAACGATCTAGATTTTTGGGTAAATTTTACGTAATGATTCATGACTTGAAAAAGGAATATGTGACTTAGGCGTAGAGACCAATATTATAATAGGATAACTATCAATGTGAATACGCCTAAAAGTGGATTTTTGGATATTTGGCATTAAAGGCTATATTGGTATAATTCATATGGTATATCATGATTTGGGGCTTTTAGAGAATATTCTGTACTGTGCAAAGTTTAACTAAAAATTTGGGCATATGTGTATTATGAATTATGACCATGATTTGAGCATGTAAGTTTAGGCTTAATTTATGATTAGGTAAGATATGTAAATAGAATTTTTCAGAAATGTTAAATCTGCTAATCTGCTGAATTGCCTAATCTGCTAAATCTGTTGAATTGCTTGTTCTGCTAATCTGCTAAATTGCATAATCTGCTAGATCTATTATCTGCTAAATCTATTGAATTGCTTAATCCTTTGAAAGTTGAATAATTGTAATTTGGAGGCTCGATCTAAAATTGAGCAAAACATGTTAATAGAACTTTGGATAATCTGCCGTAACTTGTATGGGGTTAAATCTGCTAAATGGACATAATTAGTCTGATATTTTCTATAATGGAATAAAGTGGCTATGACACGAGGTTAGACTCTGTTTGCGGTAGAAGCCTGCCCGGAACCAACCGGCTTAACCAATAACCGCAAACTGTCAGTCTAATGTGAGAGGTCGTAGGCATAACTAAAATATGCTTAGACACGAGGTTAGGTCTGGCTTGTGGCAGAAGTCTGCCCGGAACCGCCCGGCACATCCAACGGCCATAAGCTACCGACCTAATGTGAGAGGTCTGTGCATTAATATTTAATTAATGCAAATTTAAGAGAAATGTGGTGTCTAAAAACGTGTTTGGTGGATAGGGTTAAACCAACTGGACTGATGAATCTAATAAACCCGTTTCGTGAATCTGTAGGCCCAATACAAAGTTAGACAATCTGTAAGTCTGCTAAAACTATACATCTGATCCGTTAGTCTGAAAATTTGTTGACTTGATTGTCTAATCTGTGAGCTAGTAAATCTGAACTCTGTATGTCTGAAACTTATAAACAAGTTAATCTGAAATCTGTTAGTCTGGGGACACAAGGTTAGAAGGGGAAATACTGGTGTCATCTGTTGTTTGGGACCCATATTAGTCAGTAACCCTTCCTGGTATCAAAACTTTGACCTCATGCTAAATAGGGGTCTGGGCACGCTTACTGAACTAATTATAAGCGGTTCATTCTGATAATGGCGAGGGGTGTTGACGGTGCATTCCAACTGGGTCATGTGCATGCATGGATCCGGTCTTCTCTGAGGATGTAAGACACCGTGACATCTGTAAATAGGTCTGTGCCAATAAGTTGTCACTTTAGGGAGTGATACACCCTACTGTGGGGCCGACACAGAGTATTTATGTATTAGGGAGCCGATCGCTTGGGGGTAGAATTTAGGGTACACTTAGTTCTGTCTGTTTCTGTTGGGGTACCATCTGTTTCTGTTGGGGTGGTAACACCTGTCTGTTTCTATATGGTACCATCTGTTGGGGTGGTAAAGGCCCATTACTAGTGTACACCTAATTCTAATATTCTGTTTCCGTAGGAACTATTCTGTTTTTGTCTCTGATTCCGTTTCTGTAACCGTTTATCTCTGTTCGGGTGGAAAAGGCCCATTACTAGCATTCTGTTTCTGTACATCTGTTTCTATTAGGGTGGTAAAGGCCCATTATTATCGTCGTATTTCTGAAAAGATCGTTCTGTTTTCTGTTTAGATATTAGGACAATACCTGGTTCTGTTATACTAGTATTAGTGCAGAGAAGTGAAAACTAAGTAAGAAGCTTAGCCCAGCCTATATCATTATCTTTCTTCTGTTAACCTGCTGTTCCTGTTAGGGTTATCTCTCATCCAGTTTTATTTACATGTCACAATACTATTATCTGTTTATATGCTGAAAGTCACTGGACTCGCCAGAATTTATGTCTGACCTCGTTTTTTTCTCCCCTTTTCTTTCTGTTTCCCCTCCCAGGTGCTCAGGGTGGAAATATAGGAGCTTGATTCAGATTCTCTCTGCTTGAAGTGCTTGAAGTATTGCTTGGTTTTGACTCTATCTTTTAATGGCAGTTTATGTTGGGGATTATGGCTTTGAAACTTCGCTTTCTGAAGGATTTTTGTATAAGACTAATAATTGTGTACTTGAGTTTTGGTAGTGTGATTTTGAAAGATGTAACCAAACTTATTTCAACTTCTACTATAATAAAGTTATAATTTTTCAAGTACTACTTGTCTGTCTTGTAATATTCTGTTCTGTCTACTAAAACGCTCCGCCAAAGTTAAGGCATTCCCTTTGTGAGTAACCTTAACGGAGGTGGGGTGTTACACTTGGTATCAGAGCCGAAGGTTACCAGATTTGATAAAAAGTTTTTGAAAACTATTTTCAAAAAGGTTTTAAAAAGGAAGTATTTTCAAAAGTAGAGTTTATTTCAAAAAACATAATCCGTAAAGCCGTATGCCTATCTTTCTATCCTTTGTTTTGAATCTTTCCTTTTTCGTCTCAGCATGTCTGGGGATCTTAACCTTCCAAGGGTGTACCGGTACCTGGCTGGTTCAGAAGATACCTAGAGGCTAGGGCTAACAACGCAGGCCCAGCAGACATTCCTCCTCCCCCAGCTGCAGCAGTTCCTCCTCCTCCTCCTCCTCCGCGTGTGAATACTTTCCCGATGATATGTAGAGATTTTAAAGCCATGGGTGGAAAGGATTTTAAGGGAACTGAAACATTCGTGGAAGCAAGGAACTAGCTTAAAGAAACTGAGGATCTGTTCATTATCTTAGAGGTGGGCGATAGGCAGAAGATACAGTTGGCGGTATGGGTGCTTAAGGACGAAGCTTCTTTTTGGTTGGAGATCACAAATGGAGAGCGTCCGGTAGATACATGGATGATTTCAAGCATAGGTTCGAGACGAAATTCCTCTCACGAGCGGAAGAGAGTTTATACGTAGAGAGGTTCTTGGCGTTGAAGCAGGGGGATTTATCAGTGAGAGAGTACGTCAACAAGTTTAATCAGTTGGCGAGATTCGGGTTAGATTTGGTAAATACACCGCATAAAAAGGCACTGAGGTTTGCTAAAGGTTTAAATGAGCCGCTACACGGATTGGCGATGTCCCACATTCCTATGGGGGAAACCTTCGAGAAATTGGTGGACATGACGTTAATGCATGAAGAGGAAGCCGAAAGTAAAAAAGAAAGAGGGAAAGCTCGAAGGACCACAGAACAAGAAGGCGGGGCCCAAAAAGGAAGCACAAAAGAAGGATGAAAAGTCTGAAGATAAGAAGGAGAAAAAGTGCTTTACTTGTGGAAGCTCGACTCATCTGAACAAGGATTACAGAAAGAGGAAGGGCACTTGCTTCAACTGTGGTGAGATGGGATACTTCACTAGGGACAACCCGAAGAAACGAGGGCAAGGGAAGAGGACAGGACCCACTTCTGGAGGGCAGGCGAACACTCTCGAGGCTAGTGGATCGGATAGAAATAGGAAAACTTCTGTAGAAGGTTTAATTTCCTTATTTGATTGTGGAGTTAAAACTCTTTTTAATTCTGGCATTTTGATTTTGTAATTGAGACTCTGCACTTTAATACTAGTCTTGTTTCTGATTCCGCTAGAGTCTCAGACCCCATGAGGGTTACGACTCATCTGTTTGTGATAAGTTGGGGTTTGAAGGTATCTATGTTAAGTGTTAAGTTGATTGTGACGCATACATTCTGGTTTTTGTGGGATATGGTGGGGTTTTATCATGATTAGTTTCCTAAGAATCATATGATAATCTGATATGTACCAGTAGTCTATAAGTATCTGAATATTTCTGAAAAGGATAGGTTTTTTTACTCAAAGCGTGAAGTAGATTTCCAGTTTGACATTTGTTTAATGGGAGTAATTCTTTTAGTGTCAATCTAATGTTGATTTCGGTCTTCGGGGTTGATACTTAGGGGGTTGTTCTCTTAAACCGATGTCTAATGGGGACAGAAATTTTGTTGTACTTGCTTCTATCACTCGGTTGTATCCTACCGATCGAGTCTTCGACCTTTAGGTAGAAACTAATGGGTGTAAACATGTGTTTGAGATATGTCATGTTTGATGGTTGCAAGTGGATGCAAGTGGTTGCTATTGGATGCTCGTGGATGCATATACACACACTAGGCACTAGATCGGCTCAAAAACACTCTCATACTGCATATGGATGTGTGTGCATTTCCAATTTTCATGGATGAAAAATGGTTGACTCAGCACATGGATGTTGCATATGAATGAATGGTTGTCACTCATATAGAAATGATATGTATCAAATAGGAAAATTGCATACATGTTGGACTCAGGGCACTGACATAATTCGCATTAAGGAGGTCAACTGAATCAGTGGACCACCTGATCTTCGCATTAGATGAGGAACATATACACACACTTCTGCATATGATCATACAACATTAGAAGTTTTTAAGGACAATGGATGCTTGTGGATGATGGTTGAGTAGATGGGTGATTGGATGGTAGGACACATTCTTCTTAACTTGAAGATTTCGGGGACGAAATCCTTTAAGGAGGGGAGAATGTAACACCCCGTATTTTCTATGAACATAAAAGTAACAAATCAGAGAATAATTAAATTATAGCAGAATAATTAAGGGAAACGGGTTAAGCCATTGCGTTCGTCTCGAAATTCTTCTTGGAATAGAGTCCAATTTTGCGTAAATCGGACTCCGTATGAAGAAGATATGGCCTTCGGAAGTTTCAATAAAAACCAGCCCGAAATTCAAAAATTAAGATTCAAAATTCAAAACAGACACCCGGGCTGGGCGGGAAAAATTCCCGCCCAGGACACAGGTCGACACTTGGGTCGACCTGGGGTCGACCTGGGTACATTGGTCGACACTAGGGTCGACCTACCCCCTGTTTCCAGATCCGTGGACAGATACGTTTTTCTGTATTTAGACGCCCGTTCTGACCAGATTCGTGACCCTTATGCTATTTAAACACCCCCAAACCTCACCTTTTCTCCACACAATTTCATTCTGCCTATACTCTGCCTCTATTCTTATTAAAATAAAATAATGGCGTCGCTACTCTGCTGGAATCAAAATTAGAACTAGTACGTCTTCTTCCAATCTGAATAGAATTAAAAGTGAACAACTATTTTCTAATCTAATCGATAGTCTACGTCAAAGGAGAGCTATTCAGTGTCAAAATACAAGAATCGTTCCCTTTTTGTGAGTACAGTTATTTTCAGATATGAAATTTAATAATTATCCTGACATTTTTGTGAATCTAGATCTGAGGTTATGCATACTTTTCTGTGGATCTATCTTGTTAATATTATTGTGACTGTTATGTATTTGTTCCCTCTTTTCTTCCTTTTTATTTATAGCCAGGCTACCACGAGCCTGCGCCAAATCTCATAAGAGATTAACGCACGAACGCTAAATTTTGGGACAAATAATGGATAATGCATAATTGGACATGACTGATCTGTGACTAATTTGAGAAAAGGGACATATGTTGTAAATTAGATCTAGATCTGTGCATACTCTGTGATTTGGAAGAAGAGGAATCATTGTATGATAACATGTGATTTGGAAACTTGGGGACATAATGCATATTAAAATTAAGATCTGATTTTGAAATGTTATAATTTAAAGATCTAGATTTTTGGGTAAATTTTATGTAACGATTCATGACTTGAAAAAGGAATATGTGACTTAGGCATAGAGACCTATATTATAATAGGATAACTATCAATGTGAATACGCCTAAAAGTGGATTTTTGGATATTTGGCATTAAAGACTATAATTTGGCATAATTCATATGGTATATCATGATTTGGGGCTTTTAGAGAACATTCTGTATTGTGCAAAGTTTAACTAAAAATTTGGGCATATGTGTATTATGAATTATGACCATGATTTGAGCATATAAGTTTATGATTAATTTATGATTAGGTAAGATATGTAAATAGAATTTTTCAGAAATGTTAAATCTGCTAATCTGCTGAATTGCCTAATCTGCTAAATCTGTTGAGTTGCGTGTTCTGCTAATCTGCTAAATTGCCTAATCTGCTAGATCTGTTATCTGCTAAATCTGTTGAATTGCTTAATCTGTTGAAAGCTGAATAATTGTAATTTGTAGGCTCGATCTAAAATTGAGCAAAACATGTTAATAGAACTTTGGATATTCTGCCGTAACTTGTAAAGGGGTTAAATCTGCTAAATGGACATAATTAGTCTGATATTTTCTGTAATGGAATGAAGTGGCTATGACACGAGGTTAGACTCCGTTTGCGGTAGAAGCCTGCCCGGAACCAACCTGCTTAACCAGCAACCGCAAACTGTCAGTCTAATGTGAGAGGTCGTAGGCATAAATAAAATATGCTTAGACACGTGTTTAGGTCTGGCTTGTGGCAGAAGTCTGCCCAGAACTGCCCGGCACATCCAGCGGCCACAAGCTACCGACCTAATGTGAGAGGTCTGTGCATTAATATTTAATTAATGCAAATTTAAGAGAAATGTGGTGTCTGAAAATGTGTTGGGTGGATAGGGTTAAACCAACTGGACTAATGAATCTAATAAACCCGTTTCGTGAATCTGTAGGCCCAATACAAAGTTAGACAATTTGTAAGTCTGTTAAAACTGTACATTTGATCCGTTAGTCTGAAAATTTGTTGACTTGATTGTCTGATCTGTGAACTAGTAAATCTGAACTCTGTATGTCTGAAACTTGTAAACAATTTAATCTGAAATCTGTTAGTCTAGGGACACAAGGTTAGGAGGGGAAATACTTGTGTCATCGGTTGTTTGGGACCCATATTAGTCAGTAACCCTTTCTGGTGTCAAAATCTTTGACCCACGTTAAGTAGGGGTCCGGACACGCTTACTGAACTAATTATAAGAGGTTCATTCTGATAATGGCGAGGGGTGTTGACGGTGCGTTCCAACCGGTTCATGTGCATGCATGGATCCGGTCTGCTCTGAGGATGTAAGACACCGTGACATCTGTAAATACGTCTGTGCCAATAGGTTGTCACTTTAGGGAGTGATACACCCTACTGTGGGGCCGACATAGAGTATTTATGTAATAGGGAGTCGATCGCTTGGGGTAGAATTTAGGGTACACTTAGTTCTGTCTGTTTCTGTTGGGGTACCGTCTATTTCTGTTGGGGTGGTAACACCTGTCTGTTTCTGTGTGGTACCGTCTGTTGGGGTGGTAAAGGCCCATTACTAGTGTACACCTAATTCTAATATTCTGTTTCCGTAGGAACTATTCTGTTTCCGTCTCTGATTCCGTTTCTGCTTCCGTTTCTGTAACCGTCTATCTTTGTTCGGTTGGTAAAGGCCCATTACTAGCATTATGTTTCTGTACATCTGTTTCTGTTTGGGTGGTAAAGGCCCGTTATTATCGTCGTATTTCTGAAAAATCGTTCTATTTTCTATTTAGATATCAGGACAACACCTGATTCTGTTATACTAGTATTAGTGCAGAGAAGTGAAAACTAAGTAAGAAGCTTAGCCCAACCTATATCATTCTGTTTCTTCTGTTAACCTGCTATTCCTGTTATGGTTATCTCTCATCCAGTTTTATTTACATGTCACGATACTATTATCTATTTATATGCTGAAAGTCACTGGACTCGCCAGAATTTATGTCTGACCTCGTTTGTTTTCGCCCCTTTTCTTTCCGTTTTTCCCCCCAGGTGCTCAGGGTGGAAATATAGGAGCTTGATTCAGATTCTCTCAGCTTGAAGTGCTTGAAGTATTGCTTGGATTTGACTCTATCTTTTCATGGCAGTTTATGTTGGGGATTATGGCTTTGAAACTTCGCTTTCTGAAGGATTTTTGTAACTGATAATTGTGTACTTGAGTTTTGGTAGTGTGATTTTGAAAGATGTAACCAAACTTATTTCTGCTTCTGCTGTAATAAAGTTATAATTTTTCAAGTACTACTTGTCTGTCTTGTAATATTCTGTTCTGTCTACTAAAACGCTCCGCCAAAGTTAAGGCATTCCCTTTGTGAGTAACCTTAACGGAGGTGGGGTGTTACATTTAGAACAATTAAATAGTCAAACAAAAATTTGTGCTAGTTAAAGTCCTATTTTGCTGTTTAGGCAAGTGAAGTCCTCGTCGGCTGCTGAGACGAAATCTTGTTCTGTTGCTTGGGTCCCTATTCTACTGCTCAAGTGTTGTAATATTATTTCTCCGGGTCAAGTGAGGTTTCTTGATTAGTAGAAATTCCAAAAGGAGTTTGGGACTGGACGTGGGGCAGTGCTCCAAACTAGTATGAAAATCTCTAGTGTTCCTTACTTTTATTTATTGCTTTAATACTATTTACTCGCATCATTATTTCTAATTATTTATCACATTAAATATTTACTCAAAGATAATATACTATCTATTAAGTGTTCAACATTACACGTACTTCCATATTTCTCGACCCATTAGCACTAGACTTTTCAGTTGCAGTTGATAGGGATAATCGAAGTTGACTCAGTCATTTATTTTAATTGGATGACTTAACAAAACTAAAGGCAATAAAACTACGATTGTTAACGATATTTTCCGTCAACACCCGCAATAAGTTATAAAGAGCATATATTTAGGAAAATTAGTGCAGCAATGATCTAAGGTTACTGAAAAACAATCTGGGATCAGTGCTCCTTAACTAAATCCACTGTTTCTTAAGTATCAAGATCTTCGTTCTGAAGATTAGTTATTCTTCCCTCAGGGGATGAATATCATGCTTACAGGACTAGGGAGTTCAGAAATACCTTGAAGAAAGGTTTATTTAGTTTGGCACAACCGAAGCCTTGCACAATCAGTTACCTTTTAGATCATGAGTAAAATAATATACATTATGATAGGAGGAAAACATGCTAATGCTTCCTAATATTCGGATGGTAGGGGTACTACAACACATATTAAATCAAATGATCCTTCCACATCGAGCCAACCCGAAGGCCTTTGGTTGCATCAGTGATCAAGTCATAAGCTTGTAGTCAACCTCTTTTCCGGAGTTGAGTAGAATTAGGCTCATTATAAGAGGTCTGATTCACATTGCCAACCATCAAGATAAAGGGGAAAGGCTTCAGGTTTACACGAAGCCCTTCCTCTTTATAAAGGTGTTGTGAACAACTCTTTCATACGAAAGGTTAGTGTTAACTCCTTGTTTCATCATAAATGGCACAACATGATTATCAAATCACAAGATGTTTAAGTCTCAGACTTCTCCATTCATAAATTGTAGATGTATTACAAGAGTAGAAGAAATTCCCAATCTAATTTGGAAATTAGAGTTTGCTCCTCAAAGAAGAAGAAACAAGATTGAGAAATGAAGAATCCCCCGAAAATATGATCCCTGGGGTCTTAGTTATAGAGACTTCGGGGCCCCTTCCATTGTTGGGATATTGGGCCTGTAGAAGTCTTTATCGGCCGCTTTTCTCCTTGGTCTCGGATGTTTAGCTTCCAGCCACCTTTGTGGTGCTGATTATATCTTCCGGGGTGAGGATCCGGTCAATTGAAGCTTCTTCGAGATGGATATGAGCTTGTCGATGTAAATGGATTTCGAAAGATATTTGTGCTCCCGGTTGTGGCTTCCAGGTGTAGGCTTTTGGTTTTCTCATGAATAATTTGAGGAGCTTGCCCTCCTGATGTATGTAAATAGCTTCCGGTTCGGACCCCCTGTTGATGTCGGAACTAGGCAAATTAGTATGGATAGCCTGTATCCCCTCTAGGGTTTCGGTTTGCCTTCCGGTGGAGCTTTCGGATGAATTCTAGCCTTCCGGAGGGTAAATTCCGGTGTTTTACCCATTGTTTAGTAGAATGACCACCCGATGCTTGAATATTTCGGGGGCTAGTCCCGGATAACCCCTGGGCGCTTTAGGCACGTTATCTTTAATGCCTTTATCTCCTGATATGTCGGTGTTAAGAAGGTTAGTATTGACAGCCCTTTCGTCTTTCTGGGTTTTGATTAGTGGATCTCTTTCCTCCCTCTTTCTTAGCTTCTGACTTAGACGACCTTTCATTGTAGAACCACCTTGCCGGATACCTCCCTACCGGATAGACCCTGTCGGTATTCTGTAGCTTTTGAGTTCTCTTTGGTATTTGGCGCTTTTCTTTCGGAGGATTCTTTTGTTCTTCTGTTCATCTGATACCCCTTCGCCATCAGCTTGTTTAGGAGTTAATTTTGGTAGTAACAATGATCAAAGACTAGAATAATGCATCGTACTCTCACTCATACAACCAATCCTAATATAGGAAATTATGAACAAGTTTATTAGCGGCATTTTGACATCAACATTAGTTAAACTAAGCTGAGTTGGTTTTATATGGATTTCTAACCTTTAATCTAGAACGAATGTAAACTATGTAATACAAAGCATATATTACGCGACTCATTCATCACCTTGAAATCCTTATTTTTGACTCAAGATTTAGTTCCATTGGTTCGCTTAGCTCCAAGACTCTAAGCCTAATGGGATTACCAAAGCGTTCTCGAAGCCACACCATTATCACCTTTGAACATTGGAAAGAAAATCACGGTGTTCGTTGTGCAAAACTTCACCTCAACAACAACAAGAAGCCCAACCCAATTCTCAAGCTCAACAAATATGAATATCTTATGACTTAGAAGAAGTTGAACCCGACACTCAACTGAGACAAGCTTTAACCATTGTTTCTATCTCTAAAAATCTTAGATAGGTGACTATCTAATGTTGAGAGAACCGTCACCATTATGGATCCAAAGCTTAGTAATATTTGGGACAAAATTTCTAGTGGTTCTCCCTCTGCTATAATAGTTCATGTACCAAGAGATCCAGGTAAGCGACCTATGCCTCAATTTACTTAGTCAATATCCGATGAGGGTAATGAATAAGAAAAAGAAGGAACTGAAGTGGCAAGTCACAATGGAGATTCTAGTGGTGACAATGAAAAAAGAGATGATTAGAGCTCGGGTAGTGATTAGTAAGATTTTTCAGAGGATTATCTTTTTCAAACTTTCCACAAAACATTGGTATGCTACTCTTACATGCTCTATTAAGTTATGTTGTATAATTTAGTAATTTTGAAGTTTGTACTTGTTATGTATGTGATGATTTGAATTTGGTACTTTAGAACTTCGTACTCATTAATTCTATCATATCTTTTAATTCGTACTACTGAAATTTGTACTCTTTATACTTGATATGTTGAATTTTGTGATTTATGTTTTGTTTATGTTCAATCGTTCTTGATAATATGCTAGTGTCTATATTTACGAGATTATTGTTTACTAGAAAAAATATCTATCTTCTCTTGTCAATGACAAAGGGGAAGAAAAATCGTGCAATAAAAAATTTGCAAGCCAAAAATTTAGAGGAAGTTGAGTTTTAAAAATTATCAAGATTTGCTCATATTTTAATGAAGTGCTGCCATAATTAAAAGGAGGAATAATATTGAATCAAGAGTTTTCATTCATAACAATACAACAACCAAGTTCAGAAGAAATTTCGAATAAAAAACAAAAATAAAAACAATTTCAAATGAATTTCATTTTTAGTTGCATTTTTAACACATGTTTAATTTTGTTTTCCTTTGATTTCATTTTGTTTTTGTCTGTTAAGTGGAACACCCAAATTCACATAAATTCGGCAACTCACTACCCATTTTTGGCATAGAAAACTGCATTCATTGTAGAAATGTAATTAAGTAATAAAGATTCGACATTAAACTTACAAGTGATGCGGTCTCATCTTAAGAAGATTTGTGTTTTAACGACTTGAATTATTTTACCAAAACTTTCTCTTGGTGTATAAGGAAATGACAGAGTCTTGATCACTGATAATTATCACAAAGATTCGTGCATATTATAGTGATTGTTTATTTGAAGATGCATAAACCATTAGCTGCATTGCAATGAAGATTCGTGGAGCACTTATAATCCATGTTCGTTACCTGGTTAAGAATTATTTTGCTAAATTAAATTAGAGTGTCATGATATAATTTGGAGTTAGAAGATATTAAGGACTGAAAATTTCTAATTAAGTGCATAAATTCATTTATTTGTACTAGTTTAATGTGTATATATGAAAAGCAAACGTTATATTTTGACATATATCATTTTTCGAGAAAAAATTGCCTATGTTTCAAAAAAACTTAAAAAATCACTTACATCTTATTCTCCCTCCCTAGTTTTCTACCCCTTTCACTCTTTGTTCCTTCTTCCATGTGCATCAGTGTTTAGATTCATGACACTTCTTTGAATCATTTACACAAATAGGTAATTTCTCAATTGAGGCTGTGGGAAACCACCCTCAAACTCTTATAAACGGAACCCTCCTCGATTGAGTTTTTGTCACTTCTCGCATCACTTTACTAGTCCCAACCAGAAATAATTTTGTAATCTATTTAAATCACATTAATACACTTCTGAAATTTCACAATTTCGAACATAACAATTCTGATAGATTTTAAACATAATTTGAACAAGTTGTGCAATTATAAAACTTCTACTTCTATACGTTGATTGAATCAAACTTAGATAAATTCCATTCATACTTCCCGATTATGTCGAAAAGCTGTTGTAACATTTGCCTATATATTCGATTAGAACATATGACGAATTTGTAAAGGTATTCATAAAAAAAATTACCTCTTAGGAAAACAATTAAAATTCAAAAAAATAATATCAATATTTGTCAATTCATGGATGAATCTTTTAGAAAAAAAATTGAATGATTCAGTAGGCTTTTGAGAAGTATCCACATCACAATTTTACAATATGGACATTTAGCAAATTCTATGTGATGGACTCAAAAACAACCCTCGAATGATATTCTATGCACTAAGGAAATTATCTAGCACAACACCATGACGTTGCTTAGCAATTTCTTGAAACCTTTTCTGAAAAATTGACATAATACAAATAATCTAATGAGAAATCACTATATTCACGCACATTTAATAGAATAATCCCTAGCTTTAGAAGAGAAAATTGATGCCACATAAACAAATTTGCTAATGTTATTTCAGCTAATTAAATGAAATGGGCTTTTCATCCCTTATATTATAGATTTAATGATCCAAACCATATCATCGATCATTGTCCTCACTTGTTAGACCAACTCAATTCTTTTAATAAAATCACAAATGATCCACTCTCTCTAGTGTACAATTCTTGTTTGAGAAATCATCCAATGCTTTAATAAAAACCACGAATGATCCACTCTCTCTAATGTACATTCCTAGTTTGAGAAATCATCCTATTTGATTCAACTACATTTCAACCATTTCCGAATAATGCTTTATAACCTTCTTTTCAGATGAATGAATTTCAAAAAAACTTTGCTCCTTCTGCTCAAAACCAAGTGCAACAACATTTCACTCCTCAAGATGACAAACAATAAACACTCATGAAAAAAGTTTGAAAATGGTAGCTAAGGACACAATTAAAAATCTCCAATAAAATAATTATTTGCAAATTTATTAATCTCACATATGCAAAACATGAGTTAATCAATGATTTAACTTGAATTGCAACTAAGTCAATTATCTACTTTTGTAAGTGAACATAAAGTTAATTTCCCAAGTCAACCACTCCCAAACCCGAGGAATCAAAACGTTAACCAACCAAGATCATGTCATCTTAGATGGTAACTTGAACCAAATGAATGCAATAACCACTTAGTAATCATGTAAATGAATCGGTAGCCAAGTTATCAACCTAAACTATATACTTGAAATTCCTCTTAACATTTTAAAAATTACAAATAAATCTGATCCAAACATCAAGCACAAAGTCCTATTTTGAGTCAAACCCTTCACTAACTCAGGTAGATTGGTCAACTGAGTTTTGGGCTCCACTTCCACATCATCTTAGACTTAAAAAACATTCTAACCGAATGAAAAAGATTTCAGAAATTTTCAAATAAGTCAAAATCATCTCCTTTCTTAAACAACATTAAGAAGTCCCAGTTTATGGCAAGTGTTAAAGGACTTGTATACCATAAATAAAAGCACTTAAGTGCCAAAAAAGGCTTTGTGATGGTCGAATTAAGTGAAGTCTTGTCTCAATCAATCCTTTTGAAATACATAGATCATGGCTATCATGTAATCTCTTGTATGATAAAACACAAGACAATTAACAAACTTCTGATAAACTTAGGTGTTAGTAGATTACATACTCCATGTATGGATAATTTGGGTTATAAGAGCTTAAACAAATGAAAATCATGGTTTAATTTCTCAATCATTCAATTAAGAAGCTCGTAGCAGAAATTGATGATGTACTCATTAGAGTCGAGCTATTCATATTCCCAGCTGATTTCATCATCCTTAAAACAGAACCTGTGAACAATACTACAAGTTAAATTCCTTTGATTTTAGGATAACCTTTCTTAGTCAGCTTAATTGCCTTGATCAATTGCTGAAATGGTTCGATAAAAATTTCTTTAGGTAACGTAACCTTAGAACTTGACATTTTGGATTTAGAAAATCAATCAAATGAACAAATTGATTATACAATGGAAGTTAGCGCTATTCACGAAAACATCGAAGATGAAATGATTAACCCTATACCATAAGAGATCAAACATGCACTTTCCTTTGAATCTCTTATGGTTGAGTTTGAAACTCAACCGTTACATGTAATTGAGTAGCCTCCTGGTTAGAGCTTGAATTTGTTCCATCTAACCTTAAGTACACATACTTAAATGAAATCAAAACTTTTCCGATTTATTTCAACTGATTTGTCTACCAGCCAAGAAGCATCCTTCCTTCCCATTCTTTTAAAAACAATGAAGTAATAGGGTGGTCCATTTCTAATATTAAGCGAATTGGCCAACACTGCATTCAATTAATCGATGAAGCCAAACCAACTCATGATACACTGTAAAGGCTTAACCCTAAAATGGAAGATTCAGTATGAGAAGAAATTCTTAAGATCTTGGAAATGCTACCATCTATCCCATTTCAAAAGTCCACGGTTTAGCCCTAATCACGTCGTATTAAAAAAAATTGGCACACTGTTGTCATAATCAAATAAAATGATATTTGCTCATTCCCAAATGATTAGCTTATTTGCATTTATTATCAAAACTTAATTTCTATAGCACTTAAAAATCAATTTCCTCTTCCATTCCTTGATATAACGCTTGAAACGGTTATCCAACAACAAATTCTTCTACTTTCCTTTATGGTTGTTCCAGCTACAACCAAATTCTAATCGCTTTCATAGATCAATAGAAAACGACCTTCACTTGTTTTTCCAGAACTTGTGTATCGATGCATGCCCTTCAGATTTTGTAATATCAATGCGAGTTTCCAACAATGCATGGCCGGTATCTTTCTAACATGACCGAACGGTTTCTGTAAGTTTTTATGGTTGATTTTTTAATCTTTCAAGACTATTTTATTTTTATTTTTTACATCATGTTGGATTGATTTTACATCGATATAAAGAGAAATATTTAACATTGAATTGGAAAAATGCCACTCTATGGTATGCATGGCATAGTACTTGGACATATCATTTCAAATAAAGGCATTGAAGTAGACAAAGGAAAAAAAATGATACTATGTCATTACAAATCCACCCGTTCCAAAATGAGTCAAGGACATTCATTCATTTATAGGGCATGCGGGTTTCTATCGATACTTTATGAATGATTTCATTAAACTTGCTCGACCTTTAAATATTCTTTTGGTTAAAGACATATCTTTTATTTTAATTTTGATATTATCTCTTCTTTTGAAATTCTTAAAAACAACTTGGTTCTATGCCAAAAATTTACGCATCCAAATGGGATTGTCCTTTTTAAATAATGTGTGATCACTTGGTGCTCACTAAGGATAACACATCAATAAAATACTTCACTTTATCTATTATGCTAACATGACTTTGAACAATGCTCGACTAAACTATGCCATCACTGAAACTGAGCTTCTAGCTGTAGTATTTGCACTTGTAAAGTCCAGGCCATTTTTATAGGCTCACATACTTCAGTTTAAACTGACCACACATCTCTATGATATTTTCTTGCCAAAAAGGATGTTAAATCTCGTTTGATTCGTTTTACACCAAGAATTTAATCTTACAATCAAAGATAAAAAAGAATCGGATAAGTCATAACCAATCACTAGTATCATGTTCCAAATGAACCATCATCTTTTCCCATCAATGATAATTTTCTTGAGGAGTGACTCCTTTTCAATTCTATTGATACTTGACTAGACGATATAGTGAATTATTTAATCACCAAGGAAAATCCTCCATTTTGGTTCGAACAGAATAAATATAAGTTTTTGTCCCATGTAAAATATTTCTATTGGGATGCATACTTATTTAGGTATTATCCAGACCAAATCATTTGACATGCATCCCTACAACCAAAATTAGGAGTGCTATCTCATTCTTTCCGTTGTGGAAATATGCAGCTTTGCGGAAGCGTTTACATCAAGAACTTAGTCACCCAATCATAAGGAGATAACTTTGATTGAATAAATAAGACGAATATGCAATTAAAACACAAACACATGATATTCCACCCAACTATCCTTTTTATTGATTCATCAAAAATGAATTTTGTTTACACTTATTGGAACGAGTCAAAAATAAACAAGTTACAATTGAATCAGTAAACTAATTGAGAATAGGAAAGAATATCTAGATGACTAATATTATTGGAGAAGAAAACCATGGAGAATAAAGGATAACCCTAGGATCACGTTTTCTGATTCTTATGAACACAATTTAGTCCCCAATTAGGTCACAATTAGTCCAATCCTGAAAGTAACTTATATAGGAGAGTATAAGACCTAGGAAATATACAATTTGCCTCTTCAAAATATCACAAATATATATTTGGAGAAACACTTGTTCAAACAAAAATATCCAGCTTAGACGTCTAACGGGGGTGGTCAGATGTCTGGTAAGGTGCTCGATAAACAAAGCACCTTTAGATCAGACATTTAAACTAGGGCCCCAAATGTATGAGTTGCCGCTTTGTCCATTTTCTGACCTTGGTTGCCTTATCTTCCTACTCTGAGCTCCAATTTAAGAGACATCTCCCATCATGAAGCTACATCCAAAAATAAAACACATCGCCAGCGTCAACAAATATGTGATGTAATATCACAAATCACAACACTCTACCATGATAAGAAATCACATCAGCATCATTACAATCACCAAACAAGTCATCACTAGCTCTTTTACAAGACATCAAATCCCAATCAAAACTACATTACAAACTTCACCTAATGTATGCAAGTGATGTATGACCCACATGAGGAGCACCACAAAAGACCGGTCATAAAATCGTTTGTAACAACACAAAGGTCTCTACCTTGTCTTTGTGGATTTTCCAAGTCGAAACCCATCTATCACTTGACCTAAGCTCGTTACCTGATCTTTATCGACCCCTCAAGCATCATTGAAATGAAGACTCATGTTTGGAATGCCCATACCCATCTATCACTTAACCTGAGCTCATTACCTGATCTCTATTGATTCTTTGAGAAACATCAACGTGAAGATTTAATTTGAAATATAAACTAAAACATCAAGGTATTAGTGAATCAAGGTTATCACCATCTCATCCATCTCCATTAGTTTTCCCTCATCTACAACAGAGGACTTCTTCCCATCTCCATCAATATGATCGTGAAGATCATTGATATAGAACATCCTCTACCTTAGGCTTCGAAATTCCAAAAAGAATTCGTTAAAAATAGCCATCTTCGAAAATGAAATCATATCCGACATCAAAAAACATTTTCTTTCAAACCAAAATTACTCTAGGCTTTGCAATGATCTAACTTTGATACCAATTGTTGTGGAAATATGCGGCTTTTACGAACGTGTCCACACCAGAAATTTAGTCACCTAAATCACATAGAGATAACTTTGATTGGAAAAACAAGACAAACATGCAATAAAAACACAAGCACAAGATATTCCACCCAACTACCCTCTTTATTGATTCATCAAAAACAAATTTTGTTTATACTTATTGGAACGAATAAACAAATTACAACTAAATCAATAATCTAATTGAGAAAAGGAAAGAATATCTAGATGACTAATGTTGTTGGAGAAGGAAAACCATGAAGAACAATACTAACCATTGGATCATTTTTTTAGGTTTCTATCAACACCATTCGGTCCATAATGTGATGCCCAATTAGGTTACAATTAATCTACTACTGAAAGTAGCTTAAATAAGAGAGTAGAAGACCTAGGCAATATCAAAATTTCCCTTTTAAAATATCACAAATATATATCTAGAGAAACACTCAATCAAACAAAAATATCCGGCTCAGACATCTGATTGGGGATGGTTAGACATCTACCCAGAAACTTGAGAAATAAAACTCCATCAGCTCAGACGTCTGGACTCGGGCCCTAGACGTCTGAGTTGCCCCTTTATCTAGTTTCTACCCCTTGATCGCCTTATCTTCCTTCTCTGAGCTCCAATTTGTGAACCATCTCCTCCATCATGAAACTGCTTCCCAAACAAACATACATCACCGAGTTCAATGGATATGTGATGTAATATCACAAATGACAACATTTTCTTGATCAAGCCTATAGTGGATATTTCGTGCCTAAGAAAACTGCAAAAAAGGCACTTTAATATTGTCTTTTACTGTCTCATGATTTTTTAATGTGTTACATGTAATTTTTGCCAAATGTTTGGAAGAATCTCTCAACAAAACATGATGCATTTAACATCATCCTTACAACTAAAATCTTTGATGTTTGAGGGTTTGACTTCATGGGACCATTCCCATTTTCGTTCAGAAATTCTCACATTCTCTTTATCATCGACTATGTCTCAAAATGGATAAAAGCATTCCATTTAAGACAAACGATCATAAAATTATTCTATGATTTATAAAAGCGTACACTTTTTCATTGTTCAACACACCTCGCATAATAATAAGTGAAAACGGAATTTGTTTTTATAATCTATCTTTCCGGTCTCTAACAAAGAAACACTCAATAACCCATAAATTATCCACTCTTTATCATCATGTAACTTAGAGAAATCTAAAAATAAAATAAATCTTAGAGAAATCTATAAATAAAAATCGTAAAGATTGGTCTCAAAATTGGTGGAGCACTTTGGGATTACCCTACTACTTTTAAAACTAATATTGCTATGTGCCCTTCATGACTAATTTAAGGTATAGCATGTCGCTTGCCACTTGCTAGTTGAAAATGAAAATAAAGCATTATGGTAAATAGAAAAAACACAAACTTTGATTTTTTAAATGGTTAACAGCAAAATAAAATTATAACTCAATGAATTATAAGAGATTAGGAATGGCACGTATGAAAAATAAAAAAATTGTAAGGAAAAAACAGAGAAAAATTCAGGATAATTCAGTCCTAAAAAATTGTTTTTGTCAAATCAGAAAGTGTTTTTTTGCATAACTTTCGACATTATTTATTTTGGAGAAATTAAGATTGAGATGGGCTAGATCATTCATGGCATGAAATATTTTTTCACATAGTGCCATAGAAATATAAAACCCATGGTATGGGCAAATTTTCGAAGTCAACAATTGTCGCTTAAAATCATAGTTAGAATTACCTAGCGAACGAGAGAGGGAGATTCATTAGTCACAAAATGTCTAGTAAGGGATTTTAACTACTTTTGTAAATATGGATAGATTTTTCTCCTTTGCACTTATTATATCATGTATTGATTGTGAGGACACGGTCAATTTCAAATGTCAGGGGGAGGGATTAAATCTCAAGTTTACTATCATTTTACAAGGGTTTCTATTTTTTTTCCATTTTCCAACATTTTTTTTGCATATTATTTTTGAATAGACAAGATAGAGTAAGAAAACAAGTTTAGCCATTGGATTATTTTGAAAAAATTATTTGTCTAATGAATAATGATACGAAAGGTCTAAAGTGCAAGCGACTTTTGTGTAAGAAGTATATATGAATATCAATGGTGTAGTGTCCTATATTTCTGGCAGTCAAATATTTAAATTATTTAATTTATTCTAAATATTATATTTGGATTATTAATGGATTTTAATATTGAATTCGTTGTTAAAATAAAGTTTGAATATATAAATTTATTTATAATTTAAAACGAGCTCGAAATGGCGTTGTAGTTCGTAATATTGAGTTTTCAACTTCAATTGAATATAAAGGATCTAATATAAGTCGGAATTCTGTGAAACAAGAAACATTTGAATCTTATTGATGATAATTTTCTTATGAAAGAGAAAAATTTAGATTTTGTGTTATTGATTGTTAGTTATGGCTAAGTCAAATTTTAAAATAGTCGGTATGGAAATCATTATTAAAATATATCGTTTATTAATAAATTTAAAAGAATTTTAATATAAACTGGGCACCGTTTTAACTCAAATTGATGATATAAAGATGTATAACTTATATTTGAAGCTGCATATATTATCTTATTTGGATATTATGATAATAATAATTTATTATTATTTAATTGATTCTGGTTGGAATTAATTTAATATTATATCGATATTATAAGCCGTAAGAATAGCCGTTTTTCAAACAACCTCCGTTTTCGACGAAACGAATTTTATTGGAATTCATATAGCTAATTATTGCTAGTTTTCCAGTTTGGAGCCAATCAGAGTTATTTTGTCGGTGTGCGACGATTTAAATGTGAACCGATAAATATATTAGAATTAAAATAACGTCATTATGCAAACGGAGTCGGAATTCAACAAAATTAAATTCATTGAGACCAGAATGTTGAGATGTAGTAGTATGGTCATTTTCATTTCGTTTTGGGGTTTGTATGTGGCGGTACGAATATAATGGTTAGTGGAAAAACCACGATATCGACGGTGAATTTAATACCATGATAAAACTAGATATAATAAGCTAAATTCCTAAGTAAAGTAAAACACACATATGCTAACCTATTCTAAGATGTGTGAGCCGCCATATTCCTAAACATTGCGCATGTGTATATAACATAACAAAACTAAATTGATTCAACGTCTACCTTCTAACTATATATAAGCATGTGTAAAGTACAACTGCTACCCACCTGTCTCCTATCCTACGTTGAAAATGCCTAGTAATTTATACAAGTACAAGGCCGAGCTAGTTTGTTGACCCCATTTAACTGGGGTCACCATGACACCACTAACGGTGTTAGTGGTGTGGGGCTGAGATTTAATAGGATAAATTCAGGGATCAATCACAACCCCACAGCACTAACACCGTTAGTGGTGTCATGGTGAGCCCAGTTAAAATGGGTCAACAAACTCGTATTGTACAAGGCCACCTTATATTTTATAAACTAATGCCAAGAAAATATCACCACCTTTCAAGTTTAATTTTACTTCATGCGCAAGGAAATAGGACACAACTATACTATCCTTCCTCTAAGATTTTACATGTCCTTTCTTCACCCCGGTGTATTCTCCCACCACGCCAACCTACCTTATGCTGTAGCTGCTTACCTAAAACTTGAGTGCCACGATTCTATGCATATATATACCCCTCTACTATCCCATTTCTTTTCGTTTGAGCAACATGAAACCAAAAGGCGTGCTTCCTTTATTTCTTCCCAGCTCACAAATAACGAACACCCTGCTTCTTCAGTTAAAAACGGAACGAATATTCTTCCTCCAAACTGAAAACCGAAGTGTCATTTCATATTCAAAACCAAAGAAAACCCCAACCGAGATTTCTTAAGCTGCGGGTTTACTAATGAAGAACTAGTGAGGTCTGGCGAAGTGGCAGGCAGTTCGTGGTGCGCAGTGGTGATCGATCGGAGAACAAAGAGCGGGGAAGGCTGAAGTTCGACGATGAGGTGGCGTGTATTTTTCTGGGTAGATTTACGTGATAACTGGAAGTTGATGAGGTGAATGTGGGTGCGGTTTATGAGCTGGAGCGGATCCGAGGCACTGGAAGTCGGTGTGGAGACCAAGGTGAAGGCGGAGGCCGATTGCGGGTGCTGATAGTCGGAGTAGCGGGGGAGAGCAGTACATATACTTGCTAGTTGCTGCAGGGACAGTTTCGGTTGGTATTGCTGGAGGTGTTTAGAGTGGTGAGAAGCAAACAACAGTGAGTTTCAAAAACTAAAGTGAGAAGGTGGTGAACGTCGGCGCAAGGTTGAGGACGAGGAGCTTGAAGGGGAGTTGCGGTTTGGAGCAGCATGAAGGAGAACGATGAGATGAACTCGGTTTCGAAGTAGTGTAGTCGTGTAGAAGATGATGAAAAGTAGTATTCGAAGCCTGGGTATATTGTGAATGAGCTGAAGGAAATTAAATTGGGCAAAATTTTTTGTACAACAGTGAACAAAAAAAGGGGCCAGTTTCATCGCAAACCAAACGACCAACGTAGCAGCAGTGAAGGGGGATTTATTAGGCTGTTCATTTACCAGGATGGGCCTTAACATTATAAACAAAAGTAAACTAGTTTATTAATAGTTTAATTAATATTCATTTAAAGTAGATTAAGTACAATTTATATAAAAATCGTGTTTATGTCCATTTTGATCAGGAAGCGGTCATGGTGATGGTTCTATAATGAAGCAGTACAGATAGGAAGAAACGATTCGGAAAATAGTCGGCCTGATATCCTTAAGTAATAAATTATTAAATTGATAATTAAGACTATAATTAGATTAATATAAATCGTATATTTAAATAATTATAACGTAAGCATTCACTGATAGAATGGAATGAAACAAGAAGCAAGGGGACCTATGAGGGAATGTTATATTTTGGAAACTATTATGGGACGAGACTGGAGATTGCTGGAGTTTATAGTTAAATTAAACTCTGTTTAGTTTAACTGAAAGCTCGTATTGACAGATGAGATCAAGGTGAGTTAAACCCATTTAGCTCTTCCCACTTGTATTTTATATAAATAGGGTTTTATAATTGCGTGCTATGGTTGTTAATGTTTGTTTGTTTGCTTGTTTGTTTGTTTGTTTGTTTGTTATTTTATATTCATATATTGACTGAAACAGTTAAATTAAATATTTGTTTAATTTAATTGAAACCAATCGTTATTTCTACCAATTAAATCCAATTAAGGTAACTTACCTCAGTGGTTATGTTTATAATAGTATAAACGTTATAAATAAATAATTGAATGCTTAGATTTCTGTTATTATCCCAGTATTGACTGTTACAGCTATTATTGTTTGTTATCATTAAACTGCTTATGTCATCTATTTAGATGGAAAACAAATACTGGTTGGCCATATTGAACTAGATGATTTGAATTGTGTTAACCCATTGTTTTGTAGAGGATAACAGGTTGGAGGAATCCAACTGGATTCCTCACTAATATTGATAACTTTTATCAATATGATCATATTGTTTGTATTGAATGTGAAATTGATTTATATTTCACGGTTTAGTACTATAGTAACTATTTGCCTCATTAGTACCGTCGATTAAAAGAAACGATTTTTCAAATCCGATATTAAATTGATTTCAAGTGGTTTCAAAGATATAAAAATACTTTTATATGGATTTGAAATACGATTTTGATGGTAAAGAAAATGTCGAAAATAATTTACAATTTTTATAAATATATAAAATATAACTAGTAGAGATGTAATATAGTATTAAATAAATGTTTAAACGATATAAATTTATCGTGCTGGCTATATAAATGTTGAAATGGTTTTGTTAAGGTCGTAACGGTTGTAAAGGAAGTTTAAATGAATTTCGAAATATCGAAATGGAATAATTGAATCATGGATATACGAGAATGTATAAAAGAGATTGAGAAGTAATATTTTTGGAATAAATGATCATTTTTAACAAACGTTTTTTTTAAATATACGAAATGTGATTAAATAACATTTCGTGAATAAGATTAACAAATCGATGGATTTGAAAACGTGTATTGATTTGGAAATAGGGTTTCATATTTTAAATGAAATCGAAGTTGAAAGTATAAATATTGATTTGTAAATGAAATTTATAAATGGGATTGAGTTAAATAATGGAAGTGAGGTTTATTCCGAAGTACGGAATGTGTTATTCTGAAGCTCTGAATAATTAATCGAAATGCGTTATATTCCAAGGTTCGGAATGTGATATTCCAAAGTTTGGAATGTTAACTGAAGGTAGAAGTATAATGAAGTTAAAGATTTGGATAATGGCAACGAATATTTGTTGTCGATAATAATTGCAAATGGAATTTTTAAATGAAATTAAAGATGTGGAAATGAAAATGAATGGTAAGTTGTCGTTATTAATTTACAAAAGATTCAGTAAAATGGAAATTTAAAGTTTTGGAAATGAAATCGAATTAGCAAATAAAGTTAAGGGTTTGTAAATGTGTTTTGATACGTTTGTTATAAAGGAAATGAATTATTTTTAGATACAAGCTTTTTAAAGGACTATTATATGTTTAGACAATGAGAAAGTAATCGAGTATGATTTAAAGAGAATATGATAATGAAAGTAAAATAGTTTTGAAATGAAATTTGTAACTTTATTATAGATGATAAGTTGAATTGTTTTGATAAATATCAATATAAGAATTCAAAAAGGTATCAATGTAATAATTGTATAAGATATTAATATAAGACTTTTAAAAACTTTGTTTATGTGGTTCTAAACAAATGAATTTGAGTTGTCAAAAATAATTTGTAAAGCGATATTAAGGAATTTTCATAAGGATTTTATTTATAATAGAATCGAAGCTCGTATATAATATTGTAAAGGATTATTAGCGTAAGAAGGAAGAGTTTAATAAGAGTTTACTTAATAATTTGTTAAGTAAACGTGGATCGAGATTCAAATAGGTTTTTCAAAGGGAAGTGTGTAGTTAATAAACTTCTATCTATTTTGAAGATATGAATGTTGTTGGTCAAGGTCTGAGAGGTAAATAAAATACCCCAACTTGAACGAGTCTATGATCATCCAAAGATAGTATTAGTTTATAAACAAGAGTAGTTGAAGGAAACATAAGTTATGATTTTCGTAAATGAAATTATAAACTGTTTTCGGAAAGTTTATAAGTTGAATGAAATGAATTTGGAGGATATTTTTATTTTATAATAAGAAGAAAACAGGATGTTTCAAATATTGGAAAATTTTAAAGAATATAATTAACATACGTCTCTTTGAAGAGGCTAAATGATACTGAGTATTGGATTAGTGAATCCATTTTCTTTTATGGATAAAATGTTGTTTTATTTGATAGTTAAATAACCGACTATCAAATTCGGCCGATACAATTGTTGGTGCGGAAAGACCGGGACCGAAATTATATTTGAAAACAATTCCGTCCAGCAAGTACATATAGGTTAAAGATGCTGATTCGAGATGGAGGTATTGAACACCGTGGATCTTCATAAGCAGAAAGATTACTTAAAATCTCCGATTTGCGATAAGAGATATACTGTGATTCTGTCGTGGTTGAAATCTACGAATTTACAAGGACTGCTCGCTACTGATTCTTAGGGTGATTCCTAGGATGCAGTAGGAGGGTGCCTTCGGTTCACCATGTTCCTGGGTGACGTGTATTGATGGATGTCTGATAGAGTATTTCTAGAAAGGGTCACGTACATTGATTTCTTTAACCGTACCAAGAGTGGAGGCAGAGAAGGAAACTTCTTTTAGCTAACACATAAAGTATTATTGTGGATATCAATTAGTGATTTTGATGGATCTGACGATGTGGCATTCGAAGTGAATGTGATATGCTGATGTTAAAAGGTAAACGTAGCCTCATTAATCGGGAAATGGTTAAAATCGGGTAGGTCGCATGGCTATGTGGGTCGCCCCCATTAGGGTATATCATTACCTGATCTGGTGAAATTAAATGCCTTCGATTGTCCCTTTTATTTTGTAAGCTTTTGGCGGTTGGCTGGCCCCCAACCGTGGTGATGATATATTCGGTACTCTCAAGCGAAGTGAGGGACATGTCATGTTTAGCCCGGGTTGCAAGATGTTCTTGTTGAACCCCACTGTATTCATCTCCAGAGGTACATTGTCGGAAAGGTGGTTTCCCATACCTTACCATGGAAATCCATTCTCCAATAAGAGCCCGCGGTTTTGATTGTATACTATATACGTGGAGCGTGAGATGCAAGCGTTCTGCTAGATTGATATTTATTTATATTTAGACACTATTATAATATCAGAAAAGATATTGATTTCAAAATTGTTTTGGGTTATCGTAAGGTAAAAACCGTCCGTATTTATGTGTGGATTTGGTCTTAAGATTATCCTTTTCTTTCAAAAAGAATTTGACTTTAAAATCAAGTAGGGTGATAACCATAAACTTAGTGTGTTTTTCTCACCCTGGTTCACCAGACTAATCCGACGTTTGTAATGCTCGGATTAGACCGGGTTGTACAGGTCCAGGTTATCGGATGTTGCATAGTCCAGGTACGAGCTGGAGGTGTTCAGACGTATAATATCTAATAGTTTTCCGCTGTGTGTTGTATATAAGGATGTGAGACTCTAATTATGTATTGTGTTTGTTCTTCTTCTTCTTCTATTCTAATATTTCTTTCTTTCTTATCTCACCCTCTAACATCTTTCTAATAACGTTCCAGTGTTTCCAATGCTTGAATAGTCGACATGGTGTTTTTGTGTCGATTTTCAGGGTCAAAAATCCTTGGGTCTTACAAATGGTTTATAGTTCTGAAGTCTATTCCAAATTTTAGTCATTGTTTAAAAAAGTGGTTGATTAAAATTTGTGAGTTAGCATTTTAATTCTTTGAAGTTTATTGGTGCTAATATGAATATGCAAAGTGATCTCTCCTTTTAATAAAGACACACATGCATGCATTTTATTAAAACCCAGTTTCAAGTGTATTGTATGTACGCTCGCCACATTTTGCACTCTCCTTACGTAAGCCCACAAGATAGAGTACAGACAGTATATCCCACCTTCGTTTTTTTGAGTTAAGAGTATGTATATAAATAATAATAATAAAGCCTAGAGTTAGGCGTACACACTTTTGGTTATAATGGCCACACTTTCTATTTCCCTTAAATAATCTACAAGAGAATGCATGAGTGATATTTCTGACCGTAGTTTTCTGAGTTATGAATATATAAATAATGTTAGTATCAATAACTATGACAACCCAAAATTTTAATAAACGGTATTAATTAATTAAAGAATAAGTTCTAAAATAATGGGAATTAGGTAAAGAGGGTTGCACCATTGGGTCCGTTATGATTTTCTGGTTTGGATAGACATTTGGTTTGCGTAAAACGAACTTAAAACGAATAAGTTATGACCAGTTGAAGTTTGAAATTCAAATCAGAATTCAAATTAATCAGAATGTTTCAGTATAATTAATTAAGCTAAGTTAACATTTGAGGTGGGATGACCCAGTCCCAGTTGGGTCGACCCAAGCCCTAAGTGGGTCGACCCCTATGTCGACCCACCTATAGGATGGGTCGACCCATCCATTTTCCAAGCAAGTTTTCATTCCTGGCATGATATTGATACTATGTGGAACCTTAGGAACTTTTCTTTGCACCTATGGACCGGATTAAAAACCTAATACCCGAGGTTTAGGGCTTCCTTTTTCCATTATAAATGTATACCCCTCCTAACTCTAATTCTCCCAACCCAATTCCCCCTTCTCTGCCTCTACTATACAGAATTTCTTCATTTAAAATAATGGAGGCCTGCGATTTACGTTTTATATATAAACCCAAATTGGAGAATATTTATATATAGATCTAGTGATTCCTACCAGGGCCATTTGGATAAGCATTTTGGGTGAGTTTTCGTGATTACTCAGATTTTTGAATAAGTTTGGGTAAATTAGGAATAATGGTAGTTATATGTACAGTATTATTTGCAGACCTATTATTCTACATTTTGTTCCTAATTTCTGTAAATATTTTCGTGTAAGTTTTTATGTAATTGCTAGATGGTATGATTTTGGGATATTCAGATAATAAAATAGTTTGTTATCTTCTTTCAGTTCTTTACAGTCTTTTCTGTGCCTATTTTATATAGATAATTCTGAAAGTTTAATTACTTTCTATTCCTATTCCTATTTTGTTTCAGTAATTCGTTGTTTACTGTTAATATTACAATCTTCTCCTACCCCTTTTATTTCTGGTTCTTTTATTTACAGTTTAAGCAATACCCTATTTTGTGGGTTTTGAGTTTAGGCAATGCGAGAGTCTAAACCTTTTAACCCTTTATTTGCATTGAGTTTAGGTCTAACGAGAGCCTAAGCCTTTACCCTATTGTTTGTATGCAAATTAGAAAGAAAATATGATTTTTGGGGCATGATAAAAATTGATTGAATATTGTATGTCATAGATAAAAATTAATTTTTGGAATAATTAATAAATTATTCAATTGGAGAATGCATACATAAATTGAAATAGGTTAACTGTAACAACCCGTATTTTTGAATAACATGTTATAACATAAATCAAGGCAGAATTAAACTGCAAAATCTAAATCAAGGGAAACAGGCTGTGCCATTGCGTTCGTCTCGGAAAAATACGCGAAATAGAGTCCGAGTTTTCGAAAATCGGAGTCCATATGACCGAGATATGGCCTCGCGAAGTTTCACGAAAAATTCAAATTCAAAACAGATTCAAATTTCAGAGAATTCGGGGTAGGCGGGAAAAATCCCGCCCAGACCAGGTCGACCTGGGGGTCGACCTAGGAGTCTACCTGGGGGGGCCAGGTCGACTGGGGAGTCGACCCCAGGGTCGACCTGGGGGTCGACCTGCCTGGTCGGACCTAGGCAACCTAGTGCACCATTCTGGCTGTTTTGACCTGTTTTGTTGGCTAGTGACACGATTTGATGGCTCTGATTGAATCTAGGGTTAATCCTATGGCTAATACTATCCTATTCCTCTATAAAAAGACCCCTAAACCTAGCCTAAACCACCATTATTCAATCCTACAACTAAACTATGTCAAATTGGTTCCTCTCATGGCCTCCACTCTCATACTAAAATTCCTAAGTTTATTTCTATGAGAGATTGTGAGTTCATACAAGTGCTTTCAAACTTGTATGAGTGTTCTTAGTTTGCATTCAAGTCAAGTTGCAACATTTCTATTTCAAAGCAAGGATTTTTATTGATTTGGCGCAAGGGTTTTTCAATTGGGGCTTTCATATATTGGTGCTTGCATAAGGGCTTCGTCTCAATCTTTATAATAAATATTCGTTTGTGTCTTCAAGCATTGTAAGCCCTTTTCTACTTTCTTTTTATTGAACTCTAAAGTTAAATGAATGATGCAAGTTTGGGGTTGATCATTATGATATGCAAGTTTGGTTGATCATTATGATATGCAAGTTTGGTTGATCATTATGATATGCTAGTTTGGTTGATCATTATGCTATGCAAGTTGGTTTAATCATTATGTATGACACATGTTGCTATGTTATGCAAGTTTGGGTTGATTATTATACACATGATATCATGTTATGCAAGTTAAACTTGAGGATTTGAGCATAAAGTTCCAAGCTTTATATTAAAGGTTGCATTTTGGCAACATGAAAGTTATCATATCCCTTATGATAACTTGCATGTGAGGCTAAATGCGAACTTCTAGCCACTTCTACATGTCATTAATCACCATGTATCACTCATATGCTAAGTTTGGTTTTATGCATGCTTTTGAAGCCTAATGATGTAATATGCAAGTATATGAACATATGTACATTTCATATGCCACCATGTTAAACTTGTGGCTTCAACACCTTTTTGTCATGATTATGCCAAGTTCCCTATTTTATCCTTTATGCGTTGATGCGATTATGTAAATGATGGGATTACGTTGGGGTTGGGTAACATTATGACATAAACATGGTTTTTATAACATAACGTGATATGTTAACTTGTAATTATGTTTTGGAAACATAATGGACATGACACTTAGAAAATATGAGTGTGGCCAACTCGAGGTTGGGTTGAGTTTGTAGCATAAATCTACCCGGACCCGCCCGGCTTAACTAGTGGCTACAAACAATAGGACCCAATGTGAGAAGTTGGTCATGTTGTGCTCGAACCCGAGGTTAGACCAAGTTGTGGTGTAAAGCTACCCGGACCCGCCCGGCTTAACTAGTAACCACAACAAAGTCTAATGTGAGAGGTTAAAGCACATTAAGTTAATTAATTAATGCCTCCTGATTAGGGTTAAGTCGGGTCCACTTAATACTTAATCAATTTGGGCTGGATGGGTTAATCGGGGTTAAGTCATGAATCTTGGGTACACTTAACCAATTTAATCCACGTTTGGATCAGGTTAACCACATTTAACCCGTTAAGGAAACCCTAGTTGCGTGGTCCTTTTCAGCAGTAACCCTCTGGATAGTATCATAAGACCCTAGGACTAGGCTAGGGTGGGGCACGATTACTGGGCTGATATGTAAGCGGCCAAAACGACGGCTGAGTAGGTACGCCGGTGTAGGTCCAGGCGGACTATGGTCGTGCACATAGTCCGGAGTTGGAGAATCAGGCACGGGTACCAGTAGATCTAGACTGTGCATACTTGATTCGTGTCTGAGGTTGACACCCTAGGGTGGACCTAGCGCAGTTTAACTACATTGCATGTTTGGGCCGTATGACACTGACACTTGACGAGTTAGACTTATAGGGAGCCGATCAACTAGACCGTGTAGTTAGACCTTGATTTAGGTCACCTCATGATATTGGGCCAAGCTTGGGCCAAGGGATCAATTCTTGTTTTTACTTGACATGTTAGAATGCTAGTACACCCGTGGTGCAAAACTTAACCTTGATTATGCGATGACACCTTTATCTATCTTGTTAGTCAATCATCATGCCAGTATGTTGTTATCCTTATGTTCATCTCAGCTTCTCATGCCAGTTAACTTTACTAGTTCATGGACATATAGTAGTAGGGCTTACCAGTCTTTTTGACTGACCTGTTTTCTTTCGCCTATTTTCTTCCGTTTCCCCCCCTCAGGTCCTCAGGGTGGGAACATTGGAGCTTAGCTTGGATCTTTATAGCTTGCTTACCGGATTTGCTCATGTACGGATTTCGACATTGAGCTAGCTATGGTTTATCACTTCACTTTGGGGATAGTACTTTATGTATTTCAGTTTTTCAGTTTATGCTTTTCTCTAGACTTTGTTTGTTGGAAAATAATGATCAAGTACTTTGTTGTAACATGACTAGGGTTTTGAAATGTTAGTTTGATCCGCTGCTTTATTTACTCTGTTTTACTTATATATATGTTCTGTCTTGTGATATCTGCATGCATGTTTACCTTGTTTAACGCCCCTCCAAAGCTAGTGTGCTTGCAAGAGTTACCCTGGCGGAGGTGGGGTGTTACATTTGGTATCAGAGCATAAGGTTTACAAGATTTGAGCAAAAGTGTTTTTAAAACTTACCTTTTGAAAAACTATTTTCAAAACCAATTAAGTATTTTCCAAGAAAAGTCTAGTTATTTTAAAAGGCTATTCCCCAAAAGCCATAGCACTATCCTTCGTTTCTTCGTTCTGAATCTATCTTTTTCCTTTTTCAGTATGGCCGATCTTAACCTTCCCGAGGGAGTGACCATTCCCGGATGGTTCCGGAGATACTTGGAAGCTAGGGCCAATGATGTGGGCCCAGCAAATACCCCCAATATAACTGAGGTTCCTCCTTCTCCTCCTCCTCAGAATCCGCAAGCAGATTTCGCTAAGATTTGCAAAGACTTTAAGGCAATGGGTGGCAAGAACTTTATTGGGACGGAGACTTTTGTGGAGGCAAGAAATTGGTTGAAAGAAACTGAAGATCTCTTCGCCATCTTTGATGTGCAAGATCATAGAAGGGTTTTATTGGCAGCATGGTTATTAAAAGAAGAAGCTGCTTATTGGTGGGAGGTCACCAATGCTACAAGGCCTATAGAGACTTGGGCCGACTTTAGGACAAGATTTGGGCTTAAATTTCTATCATCAGCTGAGGCGAATTTGCAATTGGAGAAATTTATATCTTTGAAGCAAGGGGACATGACAGTGAGGGAGTACGTGAATGAGTTTAACAAGCTCGCCCGATTTGGTTTGGACATGATTAATACTCCCCAGAAGAAGGCTTTACGCTTTGCACGAGGGTTGAACGAGCCATTACAGGGTTCAGCCCTATCTCATATACCCATGGGGGCCACTTTTGAGGGACGAGTAGACATGGCATTGCTTCAAGGAGACGATAAGAATGCCAAGAAGGAAGTCAAGGCTAATGAGACTCAAGCCAAGAAGACAGACTCCAAGTGGGGAGGAAATCCGAGCAATCAGAACAACAAAAACAACAAGAACAACAAGGGCAACAAGGCCAAGGCGAAGGATCCAAGAAAATGCCACTACTGTGGGAATGTTGGGCACATAGCTAAAGACTGTAAGAAGAGGAAGAGTAAGTCTGGCGAATGCTTTCATTGTGGAGAGACCGTACATTTTAGCAAGGATTGCCCCAAGAAGCAAGGACAAGGGCAAGGGCAGAATCAGCATGCAGGACCTTCTGGAGGGCAAGTGCATGCTCTCAACGCCGCTCCAGTTGAGGATCGAGGTAGCATTTCTGTAGAAAGTCTTGTTTATATTTCTGATTATCCTGTTCGCACCTTATTTGATTCTGGCGCATCGCATAGTTTTATTTCCTCTGACATTGTTGAAAGTTTGCACCTAAGTACTAGCCTAGTTGAGGATCCCGTTTGTGTTTCAAATCCAATAGGGGATTCCGCCCATCTATCTATGATTTGTGTGGATTTGAAGATTTCTATCTTGACTGTAGAATTCACGTGTAATGCTTATGTTCTCGGGTTCACGGGATATGGGTTGATCTTGGGCATGGATTGGTTGTCCAGTTATGGAGCCATTCTCGATTGTGAACATAGGGCGGTGAGGCTCATGACTCGCCTCGGTAATACCCTAGAAATTTCTTGTAACCCTAGAGGTCCCGTCATGTTATGTTATCTTGAATCTCTGGACTCGTCCATCGATGATCTGCAATCTGTAAGGGTGGTCCGAGACTATCCTGATGTCTTTGAAGAAGTTAAGGGGTTACCCCCTAAACGATAGATAGATTTCCGCATTTATCTAGTCGATAATGCCAAGCCAGTATCATTGCCCGTTAGGCACATGGCCCCACGAGAAAGAAGAGAGCTCAGTAAGCAAATCAAGGAGCTGCTTGAGAAGGGTTTTATTAGACGAAGCATTTCTGAATGGGGTGCTCCGGTGGTATTCGCTACTAAGGCGGATGGTTCGCTTCGTCTATGTCTTGATTATCGAGAGTTGAACAAGCTGACAAAGAAGAATAGGCACCCTTTACCGAGGATTGATGATCTCTTTGATCAGCTGGTTGGTGCTTCTGTTTTCTCTCAGCTAGATCTAGCCACCGGATTTCATCAGCTTAGAGTAGCTGAGGATAGCATTGATAAAACTGCGTTTAGGACTCCGGATGGATTCTTTGAATGGCTTGTCATGCCATTCGGTTTGACTAATGCACCCGCCTACTTCGTAGACTTGATGAGTAGGGTGTTCAGGGAGTTCCTCAACATGTTCGTGGTTGTCTTCATGGATGATATTCTGATCTTCTCAAAGGATGAGGAAGATCATGTTAGGCATCTCAAGGAAGTGATGGATACGCTTAGAGCGCATCAGTTGAAAGCCAAGTTCTCCAAATGTCATTTTTGGAGAAGGGAAGTTCGGTTTCTTGGACATATAGTTTCTAAGCAAGGCATAGCGGTGGATCCCGCGAAAGTGGTTGTGGTTCAAGACTGGAAGACTCCTAAGAATGCGACCGAAGTAAGAAGCTTTCTCGGTTTGGCGGGCTACTATAGGAAGTTCATCAGAGACTTCGCTAAGATTTCGGCCCCTCTTACTAAGTTGACGAAGAAGAACTTAGTCTTTGCATGGGACTTGGAGTGTGAGCTTGCTTTTCAAAAGATCAAAAGAGCCCTTACCTCAGCTCCAGTTTTGGCATTACCCGATAGTGGTAAGATGTTTACTGTGTACACAGATGTATGTGGCACGGGGTTAGGAGCTGTTCTGATGCAAGAGGGGAGAGTGATATGTTATGGGGGTAGGCAACTTAAAGTTCATGAGAAGAACTATCCCACTCACGATTTGGAGTTAGCAGCGATCGTCTTTGCACTCAAATCCTGGCGCCACTATCTTCTAGGCGAAAGGTTTGAGTTGTATACGAATCACAAGTCACTCAAGTACCTCTTCTCGCAAAAAGATCTGAATCTAAGACAGCAAAGGTGGATGTAATTCTTGGCCTCTTATGACTTCGAGATAGCATATACCCCTGGCAAGGGTAATGTTGTGGCTGATGCACTAAGCAAAAGGAGATTGACTTTGAGCCCTTGTTCATTGAGATGAAGAACTTGGAATTCTTGGCAACCTTTGATTTCACGATGGCCGTTGAGTCGATGGCGGGTTCATTAGCATCCCTTGAGCTTAGACCCACACTTCTTGATCAAGTTGGGGCTTCGCAGAAGGAAGATCCACAGATAGTCGGGGTCATGGACAGGTTGATTCGTGGTGAGACGTCTAGTCACCTTGCTAGATATACTATTGATGATAAGGGTTGGCTAAGGCGTGATGGGAGATTATGTGTTCCTCGAGTGGGAGATTTAGTCCATGGAGTTCTTGAAGAAGCGCATCACTCGAAGATGACTATACATCTTGGAGGGGACAAGATGTATAGGGACATGAAGCGCATTTTCTTTTGGGATGGAATGAAGAAAGATGTGGCAGAGTATGTTTCAAAGTGCATGGTGTGCCAACAAGTGAAGGCCGAGTCAAAGAAACCAGGTGGGCTATTACATCCATTGGAGGTCCCGCAATGGAAGTGGGAGAGTATTTCTATGGATTTTGTGGATGGATTGCCTAGGTCAAGAAAAGGGAACACGAGCATATGGGTCATAGTTGACAGACTTACGAAAAGTGCTCACTTCATCCCAGTAAAGAGCAAGAGGACCGCATCAGGGCTGGCATCTATTTATCTTCGAGAAATAGTGCGGTTGCATGGAGTTCCTTCTAGCATAGTTAGCGATCGTGACCCAATTTTCACTAGCCAGTTCTGGAACAGTTTGCAAGAAGCGATGGGTACGCGATTGAATATGAGTACGGCCTATCACCCCCAGACGGATGGCCAAACCGAAAGGGTGAATAGAGTGCTAGATGATCTCTTGAGGCTTTGTGTTCTCGACTTTGGTGGTACTTGGGAAGACCACCTTCCTCTTATAGAGTTTGCTTATAATAATAGCTATCAAGCCAGCATAGGGATGGCACCATTTGAAGCTTTGTATGGGAGGCCGTGTAGGTCACCATCTTGTTGGTGGGAGACAAAAGATAGACTTATACTTGGGCCCGATATGATACGGGACACATCCGAGAAAGTTGAATTAGTGAGAAGAAGGATGAAAGCGGCCCAAGATAGACAGAAATCCTACGCTGACAAATGAAGGGCAGATTATGAATTCGAAGTGGGAGACATGGTTTTCGTGAAGGTTTCTCCTTTGCGTAATGTGATACGTTTTGGAGCAGTTGGGAAGCTGGCACCAAGGTTCGTAGGACCCTTCCCTATCATAGAGAGAATTGGAAAGATGGCCTATAAGGTGGAATTTCCGAAAAAGCTAGCCGGAGTGCATAATGTCTTTCATGTCTCGCATCTCCGGAAGTGCCTACATGAATCCGCAGAGGTGGTTGAACCAAGCATTCTTGAAGACATTGAGGTAGAGAAAGAGGCAACCTTGAGAAGAGCTCCGATTCGTATCTTGGGAACAGAGATCAAGAAACTAAGGAATCGAGAAGTCAAATTGGTGAAAGTTCAGTTGGATGAAGCCGACGAAGATGCAACTTTGGAAACCGAGGAGAAGATGCATGGGCTTTATCCATTTCTTTTTGAGGGTACATTCTCGATCTCTTTTCCTAATTAGCATATCTTTCTTTTTATCCATGTTTATCCATGTTTATCTTGTTATCTCGTTAATCATGTCATGAGGACCTTAGGTAGAAACCCTTTGGATGAAACATGTATTTGAAACATGTTATGCTTGATGGTTGCAAGTGGTTGCAAGTGTTTGCACGTGGATACTCGTGGATGCATGATACACATTAGGCACTAAGATCGGCTCACACACTTTCATGTTGCATATGCATGAGTGCTTATACTTATTCATGGATGAAACTTGTTATGCTATCACGTGGACGTTGCATATGGATGAATGTTATGTGCACTCATGTAGAGACTATGAGTTATGTTAGGAATTTGCATACGTATGGACTCATTTCACTAACATACTTTGCATTAAGGAGGTTTACTGTATCAGTAACCGCCTGATTTTTTGCATTAGATAAGTACATATACTGAAACACCCCACCTCCGTTAGGGTCACTCTCAAAGAGAATGCCCTAATTTTGGTGGAGGTTTATAAGTACAAGTCACAGATATACAAGACAGATATAAGAACACATATTTGTAAACAGCGGAAGAACAGCAAACTTTTATTTCATAAAGTCAAATACGTGTTACAACAACATCCTTTCCAAAAATATAACATAACACTTTCATAATCTGTCTTGAGTACATCATTTAAAGAAGCATAAATAAAACGTAGATAAACTGCAAAAGCCCCATAGTGGATTGTCCAAAGCCATAGTTCAAAACAGGAAAGTCCAAGCAATACATTTCTCTTCTTCAAGCTGGATGTTGAGGTTGGTCAAGCTGCTGTGTTCCCTCCCTGAGGACCTGAGGACCTGGGGGGGGGGGGGGGAACGGAAGAAAGAAGACGAAAGGAAAATAGAGTCAGACATAAAGCCTGAGTAAGTCTAGTACTATTTTGTCTATGAATAAAGAACTGGGTATGATAAGTAAAACAAGAAGTGGGCAAGCACAATAAACTTGGTTAAGTTATCTAGGATCGAATATACTATCGCACGCCATGTGAATCTCTGAACCCATATACTAGTTTCCAATTTGCACCCCATAATCAGGGTGATGTGATCCATTCTATGATGATCGGCTCCTACTCGCATAGTTACATTGTGTCTTACAGCCCCCGATGTCTGTAGTTACCTATGCTGGTCCCACCATGGGGTGTATCAAGTCCCATAGTGGCAACCCGACACAACCTTAGAGTGCACAGGTATGCTACTGGTGTCCAGTGCCTTATTTTTCTGCACCGGAGTGTGTGCACGCCCGCACTCCGTTAGAACCTACACTGCTACACCACCGCCGTCGCTTTGACCTCTTACAATCAGCCCAGTAATCGTGCCCCACCCTGCCTAGTTTCAGGGTATCCTGATACACCTTTTAGGGTTACTGCTGAAAAGGGTCCCCCGTTACTAGGTTTTCTATCTCTAGCCAACATGCTAAGTTGGTTAAGTGTTTCCTAACCTAACCCCACCAGTCCATTTAGTTTAGCATGTTCCATTTTGATTAAGTCTTTAGTTCACTTAATCCTAACAATCCTAACTCAGCCTTAATTGTCTTATTAAGGCCCTGACCTCTCACATTAGACAGGTATTGTTGTGGCTGCCTGTTGCCGGTTGGTTCCGGGCAGTCTTACGCCATAACTCAGTCTAACCTCGGGTCCTTGCTGGGCTCCATGTTTAACCTCCCACATTGGATAGGTATTGTTGTGACTACTGGACAGCCAGGCGGTTCCGGGCAGGTTTACATCACAACTCAATCCAACCTCGGGTTAAACACATCGTATGTTCTACATTTACATATTTTGTCATTCTTCTTTATTTCTTATATGTAAATATTTGCGGCCCATTATTAAGTTAATGGTGTAAAGGTTACACCAACCATGGGCCCAACCCATACTTGAATTTGGGCCCTTCTATTTTATATTTTCATTAATTAATTAATTAATTTTACCCCAACGTTATTTTCCCCCGTTTTTATACGTCCGTTCATATATATTGGGCTTAGCCTTTTAAAGCCCAATTTAGCCATGCGAAAGGGGAGGCTTATGGCGTATACACAAAGAGGGGAAGGTGAGCGCATGAACTTGCAATACGACGTTGGAAATACAAAAATAGAAATTGGTGTACTTGCATAGTGGTAACATAGGTGACATGAATAAAAGCATGTGAACTTGCATAGGTTTTACTACAACATGAACCTATATTTTTATTTAGGCATAATGTCAAACATAAGCATGGCATAAATATTTCTAGCATAAGCATGGCATAATATCAAACATAAGCATGGCATAAGTATTTCTAGCATAAGCATAAACAAGTCATGTTCATAAGGTTTCTACATGTTTACAAAGGGGATACTTTGTTACTAACACAAAAGCATAGTTCAACTTAATCATGGTTTAAGTCTAATCACATAACGATGGTATAAACATACTTATGCATAAATATTTCTAAACATGGTGTTTGCTTTAAACTTGCAAAAAGGGATTTTTGAGTCTAACCTAGCCATGTCTCACATATGTCATCATATAATTCTTTTAAACAAGATAGACTTAATCATAGATTTCAATTATGCAAAATATCATTCATAGCCTAGCCATATTCATAAATTTTGCAAAAGCATGACTTAATACATGGATTATGGTGTCAAAATTCCAACATAGTTTCATATGAACTATAACAACCAAACTTGTTTCAATTACTTGCAAAATGATTTATGCATAAAATATACATCATGATGGCATAATAACAAAGCCCAAACTTGCATAAATTTCACTCAACTATATACATGTAGCTTCAACATAGACTACATAATTTGCGCAATATTCCAAACGTATATTTGCATAGAACTACCGCATGTAGTTCTTTATAATGAATAATATAATTCAAGAATATCCAAACGTATATAAATTGATAAGAACGCACAAATATGAATTACTTCCATTGCCACAATTCAAGCATACACATCAACACAGTTGTTTATTATACCAAAGTAATACTCTACTTACAATGGCTGCGGCGAATTCTCTAATTAAGAGATATGGTTCCTATGTAGAATTGATTGGCTTTAGGTTGCTTGAATTGCTTTAGGCTTTAGAACTTTCTCCCTAATTCCCTCTCTAGTTGGCGGCTACTCTTTGTCGTTCCTCAGCAACATGGCGGCTATGTTCTTAATTTGAATGAATAGATTAGGGTTTAGTTTAGGGTTGTTTATATAGAGGTTAGGAATTGATTAGGACCATTGATGTTGCTAGGTTAGATCATAGCCATTCATTAGGAAGAGAGACCAATAAAAACCCGCCACCTAGCCCTAATGACAAAGCAGACCACAGAAATCCGACCACACACCGACCTGGCCAGCCAGGTTGACTGGGCTCGACCAGGTCGATACCCCTGTCGACAGGGCTGTCGACAGCCCTGTCGACATGGGTAGCCCAGGTCGACAGCCCAGTCGACCTGGGTGGCCCAGGCGGGTGTTCTTCCACCCTGGCCCAATGGGCCCCACTTCGGAATATTTAATTATTTTATTCTGTTTGAATTTTAAATTTAATACAAAACTTCCGAAGGCCATATCTTCTTCATACGGACCCCGTTTTTCGAAAACTCGGACTCTATTTCGCGTATTTTTCCGAGACGAACGCAATGGCGTATCCCGTTTCCCTTGGTTCTTTGATTTCAAATTAATTATACTTTAATTTGTTAATTTCACAGTTATAGAATTTTCGGGGTGTTACATTCTCCCCCACTTAAAAGGATTTCGTCCCGAAATCTTCAAGTTAGGAGGAATGTATATCCTAACATCCAATCATCCATCTACTCATCCATCAAACACGAGCATCCATTGTCCTTAAAAGATTTCTAATGTTTCATGATCATATGCGAAGTGTGTGTGTACATGTACTTATCTAATGCAAAATCAGGCGGTCTACTGATTCAGTTGACCTCCTTAATGCGAATTATGTAAGTGCCATGAATCCATTATGTATGCAAATTTTCCTATTCATGATTCTACATGAGTGCTCAGTTATTCAATACAAATGCAACATGCACATGACAATACATTAAAGTTCAACCACATACGAATACAAACATATATGCATATGCAATATGAAGTGACTGAGCCGATCTAAAACCTAGATTGTGTGTGTATATGCAACCACGAGCAACCACTAGCAATCACTTGCAACCACTTGCAACCATCATCCATAACATGTTTCAACTACATGTTTTCATCCAAAAAGATTCTATCTAAAAGATACGGTCGAGGAAATATACCTAAAAAGATGGATAAAAGCGCAACTTAAGGAAAAGGAAAGATCAAGGATGTACCCTCGAACAGAAAAGGGTAGGCTGTACGGATTCTAGCTTCAGTTTCCCAAGTCGCGTCTCCCTCGGCGTCGCTCCACTGAACTTTGACGAGCTTGACTTCACGGTTGCGTAGCTTCTTCACTTCCGTTCCTAAGATGCGGGTTGGAACTTTCCTTATGGTTGCTTCGCGTTCCACTTCGGCCTCTTCGAGTATATTTGGCTCTACCACTTCATCAGACTCATGTAGACATTTTCAGAGGTGTTAAACGTGAAAAACGTTGTGGACTCCAGCCAACTTCTCGGGTAGCTCTAATCTATAGGCCATTTTCCCAATTTTCTCGATAATAGGGAATGGCCCTACGAACCTTGGTGCTAGCTTTCCTGTGGTTCCAAAACGAACAACGTTTCTTAGCGGTGATACCTTGAGAAAAACTCTGTCTCCAACTTCAAATTCAAGGTCGGTTCTCCTTTTGTCGGCGTAGGACTTTTGTCTGTCTTGGGCCGTCTTCATCCTTCTTCGTATTAAGTCTACTTTCTCTGAGGTCTCTCGGATCATATCTGGTCCAAGTATGAGCTTATCCGTGGACTCCCACCAACAAGTGGGCGATCGGCACGGTCTTCCATATAAAGCTTCGAAGGGCGCCATTCCGATGGTTGCTTGATAGCTGTTGTTGTAGGCGAATTCTACCAAAGGAAGGTGGTCTTCCCATGTCCCTCCGAAGTCGAGGACGCATAGCCTTAAAAGGTCTTCCAAAACTCTGTTCACTCTCTCTGTTTGGCCGTCGGTTTGGGGATGATAGGCTGTGCTCAAGCATAATTGCGTTCCTACTGCTTCTTGCAGACTCCGCCAAAACTCGCTGGTGAAGATGGGGTCTCGGTCACTAACAATGCTAGATGGTATTCCATGGATTCGAACGATTTCCTTAAGGTAAAGTGATGCTGGGGATGAGGCAGTTCTTTTACTTTTGACAGGTAAAAAGTGGGCGCTTTTTGTAAGCCTATCCACTATTACCCAAATACTAGTGTTGCCTCTCCTAGACCTAGGCAGCCCATCGATGAAGTCCATTGAGATGCTATCCCACTTCCACTGCGGGACCTCTAGAGGATGTAGCAGTCCGCCAGGCTTTTTCTGTTCCGCCTTAACCTGTTGGCACACCATACACTTAGAAACGAATTCTGCCACGTCCTTTTTCATGCCATTCCAGAAGAAAGTCCTTTTTATGTCTTTGTACATTTTATCTCCGCCTGGGTGTATCGTCATCTTGGAATGATGTGCTTCCTCGAGAACCTTCTTTATTAAATCGTTTGTCTGTGGGACGCATAGTCTTCCGTCTCGCCTTAGCAAACCCCTATCGTATATGGAGTATCGGTTGAGGTGACTTGAAGTCTCATCCCTAATTAGCCTATCAATCATTTCTACGAGCTGAGGGTCTTCGCGTTGTGCTGCCCCTACCGAATCCACTAAAGTTGGGCGTACTTCGAGAGATGCTAGCAAGCCCGGTACGAAATCGGAGGAAGGCCTAAAGTCGAAGCTGGCTATAAACTCTAGGCTTTGTCTTTCAACAAACAACGGGCTTAGGGTCAATTTCTTTCGGCTCAACGCGTCTGCCACTACGTTGCCTTTGCCCGGAGTGTAGGAGATTTCGAAATCGTACGAGGCAAGAAACTCCATCCATCTTTGTTGCCTCAAGTTAAGATCCTTCTGCGAGAAAAGATATTTCAACGATTTATGGTCAGTGTAAAGTTCGAACTTCTCACCTAGGAGATAGTGTCGCCAAGACTTGAGTGCAAAGACGATGGCGGCTAACTCAAGATCGTGGGTTGGGTAGTTCTTTTCGTGCACTTTCAACTGCCTCCCGCCATAAGCTACTACCCTTCCTTCTTGCATTAAGACGGCGCCTAGCCCTGTCCCACATGCATCCGTACAAACAGTGAACATCTTGCTCCCATCTGGCAGCGTCAAAACTGGGGCTGTTGTAAGAGCCCTTTTCAGTCGTTGGAAAGCAAACTCGCAATCCAAATCCCAATTAAACACTAGATTCTTCTTGGTCAATTTCGTGAGCGGAGCTGAGATTTTCGCAAAATCCCTTATAAACTTTCGATAGAAACCTGCTAGTCCTAGGAAGCTTCGGACCTCAGTTGCATTCCTTGGTGTCTTCCAATCTTGTACCGCCACAACCTTCGCAGGGTCCACTGCTAACCCTTGTTTGGATACTATGTGCCCAAGGAACCTCACTTCTCCTCTCCAAAAGTGGCATTTGGAGAATTTGTCTTTTAGTTGATGGACTCGCAAAGTTTCCATGATTGCCCTTAAGTGCTGAGCATGTTCCTTTTCACTCTTTGAGAAGATAAGGATATCATCTACGAAGACCACTACGAATTTGTTGAGGAAATCTCTAAATACCCTACTCATTAGGTCCACGAAGTAAGCAGGTGCATTTGTCAAGCCGAAAGGCATGACAAGCCATTCAAAGAAACCGTCTGGGGTTCTGAAAGCCGTTTTATCGATGCTATCTTCAGCCACCCTTAGCTGATGAAAACCGGTTGCTAAATCGAGTTGGGTGAAAACAGACGCTCCTACAAGCTGGTCAAACAAATCGTCAATTCTAGGGAGAGGGTGCCTATTCTTTTTCGTTAGCTTGTTGAGCTCCCTATAGTCAACACACAGACGGAGTGAACCATCCGCCTTTGTAGCGAACACCACTGGAGCGCCCCATTCTGAAATGCTCCTCCTTATGAACCCCTTTTCTAGAAGCTCTTTAATCTGTTTACTGAGCTCTTTCCTTTCTCGTGGAGCCATATGTCTAACGGGCAACGCAACGGGCTTTGCATTATCTACAAGATATATGCGGAAGTCTATTTCCCGCTTCGGAGGCAAGCCCTTCACCTCTTCAAAGACATCCGGATATTCCCGGACCACTCTAACTGATTGCAAGTTTTCAACAGAGGCATCTAGCGATTCAAGATAACTAAGCATAACCGCATACGAGGGATTACAAGAAATTTCCAAAGTATTACCGAGCTGGGTTAGGAGCCTAACAACCCTTTTCTCACAATCAAGGATGGCCCCATTACTGGATAGCCAATCCATACCCAAAATCAAACCATACCCCGAAAAGCCCAAAACAAAGGCACTACATAGAAATTCTACACTTAGGATAGAAATTTTTAATCCCACACGGATCATAGACAAATGAGCTGGGCCCCCAATTGGGTTTGAAACAATTAAGGGGTCCTCTACCATACTAGTTTTTAGGTGCAGAGATTCTACTAAAGCAGACGAGATAAAGGAGTGTGATGCGCCGGAATCAAATAAAGTGCGAACGGGGTGATCATAAAGATAAACTACACTTTCTACAGAAGTATTTATACCTCGCTGTTGCAATGGTGGCGCTTCTAGCACATGAACCTGTGCCCCTGGGGTGGATCCAGTGCCCTGCCCCTGTCCTCGTTTCCTTGGGCAGTCCTTAGCCCTGTGGCCTGTCTGACCGCACGAAAAGCACCCACCATTCTCTTTGGCCTTCTTTTTCCGGCAGTCCTTTTCTAAGTGCCCCACTTTGCCACAGAAATTGCACTTCCTCTTCTCCTTGTTGCCTTTCCCGCCTTTCTTAAAGTCCGTCTTCTTAGGCTGCAAACCCTCTTTCTTCCCTTGAGAGGTTTCTGCCTTTGTCTCCTTCTTGCCCTTGTCCTCTTCATTCAGCAATGCCATTTGCACCAATCTTTCATACGTGGCTCCCATGGGTATATGGGTCATGGCCAAACTGTGTAATGGCTCATTTAACCCTTTGACGAAACGGAGAGCCTTCTTGTGCGGGGTGTTGACTAGGTCAAGCCCAAACCTAGCCAGCTCATCGAACTGATTCACATACTCTCTGACTGTCTTGTCCCCTTGTTTAAGAAATAAGAATTTTTCTAACTGTAAACTTCTTTCCGCATCTGAGAGAAATTTAGTATCAAACCTTGCCCTAAAGTCCTCCCATGTCCCCACTGGTCTTTCAGCATTAGTGACTTCCCACCAGTAGGAAGCCTCGCCCTTCAATAGCCATACTGCCAACTGTACTTTTTGTCTATCTTCTACCTCAAAGATGATGAATAGGTCCTCCGTTTCTTTCAGCCAATTCCTAGCTGCCACGAAGGACTCAGTTCCATGGAAATCCCTTCCTCCCATAGCTTTAAAATCTTTACATATCTTAGCAAACGTGTTTCCCCGAGGAGGAGGTGGAGGAAAAGGTGCTGCTGCAGCTGGATGATTTCCTTCCGCTGGGGGAGGAGGAATGGTAGGACCTGGCTGAGTGGCTCTTGCTTATAAGAACCGTCTAAACCAACCAAGTATTGGCACCCCTTCAGGCAAATTAAGTTCTTGGGACATGCTGAAACAAAAAGGATAGATTCAAAACGAAGGATAAGAGATAGTACCTATGGCTTTGGGGAGTGGACTTTGCCTTTTAAAAATAAAATAATATTTTTCTTTTAAAAATGCTTCTTTAAATTTCCTTTTTGAAAATAATTTTTCAAAACTTTTTATCTTATTTGGTAAACCTATGCTCTGATACCAAGTGAAACACCCCACCTCCGTTAGGGTCACTCTCAAAGGGAATGCCCTAATTTTGGTGGAGGTTTATAAGTACAAGTCACAGATATACAAGACAGATATCAGAACACATATTTGTAAACAGCGGAAGAACAGCAAACTTTTATTTCATAAAGTCAAATACGTGTTACAACAACATCCTTTCCGAAAATATAACATAACACTTTCATAATCTGTCTTGAGTACATCATTTAAAGAAGCATAAATAAAACGTAGATAAACTGCAAAAGCCCCATAGTGGATTGTCCAAAGCCATAGTTCAAAATAGGAAAGTCCAAGCAATACATTTCTCTTCTTCAAGCTGGATGTTGAGGTTGGTCAAGCTGCTGTGTTCCCTCCCTGAGGACCTGGGGGGGGGGGGGGGGGGAAACGGAAGAAAGAAGACGAAAGGAAAATAGAGTCAGACATAAAGCCTGAGTAAGTCTAGTACTATTTTGTCTATGAATAAAGAACTGGGTATGATAAGTAAAACAAGAAGTGGGCAAGCACAATAAACTTGGTTAAGTTGTCTAGGGTCGAATATACTATCGCACCCCATGTGAATCTCTGAACCCATATACTAGTTTCCAATTTGCACCCCATAATCAGGGTGATGTGATCCATTCTATGATGATCGGCTCCTACTCGCATAGTTACATTGTGTCTTACGGCCCCCGATGTCTGTAGTTACCTATGTTGGTCCCACCATGGGGTGTATCAAGTCCCATAGTGGCAACCCGACACAACCTTAGAGTGCACAGGTATGCTACTGGTGTTCAGTGCCTTATTTTTCTGCACCGGAGTGTGTGCACGCCCGCACTCCGTTAGAACCTACACTGCTACACCACCGCCGTCGCTTTGACCTCTTACAATCAGCCCAGTAATCGTGCCCCACCCTGCCTAGTTTCAGGGTATCCTGATACACCTTTTAGGGTTACTGCTGAAAAGGGTCCCCCGTTACTAGGTTTTCTATCTCTAGCCAACATGATAAGTTGGTTAAGTGTTTCCTAACCTAACCCCACCAGTCCATTTAGTTTAGCATGTTCCATTTTGATTAAGTCTTTAGTTCACTTAATCCTAACAATCCTGACTCAGCCTTAATTGTCTTATTAAGGCCCTGACCTCTCACATTAGACAGGTATTGTTGTGGCTGCCTGTTGCCGGTTGGTTCCGGGCAGTCTTACGCCACAACTCAGTCTAACCTCGGGTCCTTGCTGGGCTCCATGTTTAACCTCCCACATTGGATAGGTATTGTTGTGACTACTGGACAGCCGGGCGGTTCCGGGCAGGTTTACATCACAACTCAATCCAACCTCGGGTTAAACACATCGTATGTTCTACATTTACATATTTTGTCATTCTTCTTTATTTCTTATATGTAAATATTTGCGGCCCATTATTAAGTTAATGGTGTAAAGGTTACACCAACCATGGGCCCAACCCATACTTGAATTTGGGCCCTTCTATTTTATATTTTCATTCATTAATTAATTAATTTTACCCCAACGTTATTTTCCCCCGTTTTTATACGTCCGTTCATATATATTGGGCTTAGCCTTTTAAAGCCCAATTTAGCCATGCGAAAGGGGAGGCTTATGGCGTATACACAAAGAGGGGAAGGTGAGCGCATGAACTTGCAATACGACGTTGGAAATACAAAAATAGAAATTGGTGTACTTGCATAGTGGTAACATAGGTGACATGAATAAAAGCATGTGAACTTGCATAGGTTTTACTACAACATGAACCTATATTTTTATTTAGGCATAATGTCAAACATAAGCATGGCATAAATATTTCTAGCATAAGCATGGCATAATATCAAACATAAGCATGGCATAAGTATTTCTAGCATAAGCATAAACAAGTCATGTTCATAAGGTTTCTACATGTTTACAAAGGGGATACTTTGTTACTAACACAAAAGCATAGTTCAACTTAATCATGGTTTAAGTCTAATCACATAACGATGGTATAAACATACTTATGCATAAATATTTCTAAACATGGTGTTTGCTTTAAACTTGCAAAAAGGGATTTTTGAGTCTAACCTAGCCATGTCTCACATATGTCATCATATAATTCTTTTAAACAAGATAGACTTAATCATAGATTTCAATTATGCCAAATATCATTCATAGCCTAGCCATATTCATAAGTTTTGCAAAAGCATGACTTAATACATGGATTATGGTGTCAAAATTCCAACATAGTTTCATATGAACTATAACAACCAAACTTGTTTCAATTACTTGCAAAATGATTTATGCATAAAATATACATCATGATGGCATAATAACAAAGCCCAAACTTGCATAAATTTCACTCAACTATATACATGTAGCTTCAACATAGACTACATAATTTGCGCAATATTCCAAACGTATATTTGCATAGAACTACCGCATGTAGTTCTTTATAATGAATAATATAATTCAAGAATATCCAAACGTATATAAATTGATAAGAACACACAAATATGATTTACTTCCATTGCCACAATTCAAGCATACACATCAACACAGTTGTTTATTATACCAAAGTAATACTCTACTTACAATGGCTGCGGCGAATTCTCTAATTAAGAGATATGGTTCCTATGTAGAATTGATTGGCTTTAGGTTGCTTGAATTGCTTTAGGCTTTAGAACTTTCTCCCTAATTCCCTCTCTAGTTGGCGGCTACTCTTTGTCGTTCCTCAGCAACATGGCGGCTATGTTCTTAATTTGAATGAATAGATTAGGGTTTAGTCTAGGGTTGTTTATATAGAGGTTAGGAATTGATTAGGACCATTGATGTTGCTAGGTTAGATCATAGCCATTCATTAGGAAGAGAGACCAATAAAAACCCGCCACCTAGCCCTAATGACAAAGCAGACCACAGAAATCCGACCACACACCGACCTGGCCAGCCAGGTTGTCTGGGCTCGACCAGGTCGATACCCCTGTCGACAGGGCTGTCGACAGCCCTGTCGACATGGGTAGCCCAAGTCGACAGCCCAGTCGACCTGGGTGGCCCAGGCGGGTGTTCTTCCACCCTGGCCCAATGGGCCCCACTTCGGAATATTTAATTATTTTATTCTGTTTGAATTTTAAATTTAATACAAAACTTCCGAAGGCCATATCTTCTTCATACGGACCCCGTTTTTCGAAAACTCGGACTCTATTTCGCGTATTTTTCTGAGACAAACGCAATGGCGTATCCCGTTTCCCTTGGTTCTTTGATTTCAAATTAATTATACTTTAATTTGTTAATTTCACAGTTATAGAATTTTCGGGGTGTTACATATACACACACCTTTGCATATGATCATACAGCATTTAGAATCCTTTAAGGACAATGATTACACGTGGATGATGTTTTGAGTAGATGGATGATGGATGGTAGGATACGTTCTTCCTAACTTGGAGATTTCGGGGACGAAATGCTTTAAGGAGGGGAGAATGTAACAACCCGTATTTTTGAATAACATGTTATAACTTAAATAGAGGCAGAATTAAACTGCAAAATCTGAATCAAGGGAAACGGGCTGTGCCATTGCGTTCGTCTCGGAAAAATACGCGAAATAGAGTCTGAGTTTTCGAAAATCGGAGTCCGTATGACCGAGATATGGCCTCGCGAAGTTTCACGAAAAATTCAAATTCAAAACAGATTCAAATTTCAGAGAATTCGGGGTAGGCGGGAAAAATCCCGCCCAGACCAGGTCGACCTGGGGGTCGACCTGGGAGTCGACCTGGGGGGGCCAGGTCGACTGGGGAGTCGACCCCAGGGTCGACCTGGGGGTCGACCTGCCTGGTCGGACCCAGGCAACCTGGTGCACCATTCTGGTTGTTTTGACCTGTTTTGTTGGCTAGTGACGGGATTTGATGGCTCTGATTGAATCTAGGGTTAATCCTATGGCGAATACTATCCTAATCCTCTATAAAAATACCCCTAAACCTAGCCTAAATCACCATTATTCAATCCTACAACTAAACTATGTCAAATTGGTTCCTCTCATGGCCTCCACTCTCATACTAAAATTCCTAAGTTTATTTCTATGAGAGATTGTGAGTTCATACAAGTGCTTTCAAACTTGTATGAGTGTTCTTAGTTTGCATTCAAGTCAAGTTGCAACATTTCTATTTCAAAGAAAGGAGTTTTATTGATTTGGCACAAGGGTTTTTCAATTGGGGCTTTCATATATTGGTGCTTGCATAAGGGCTTCGTCTCAATCTTTATAATAAATATTCGTTTGTGTCTTCATAGCATTGTAAGCCCTTTTCTACTTTCTTTTTATTGAACTCTAAAGTTAAATGAATGATGCAAGTTTGGGGTTGATCATTATGATATGCAAGTTTGGTTGATCATTATGATATGCAAGTTTGGTTGATCATTATGATATGCAAGTTTGGTTGATCATTACGCTATGCAAGTTGGTTTAATCATTATGTATGACACATGTTGCTATGTTATGCAAGTTTGGGTTGATCATTATACACATGATATCATGTTATGCAAGTTAAACTTGAGGATTTGAGCATAAAGCTCCAAGCTTTATATTAAAGGTTGCATTTTGGCAACATGAAAGTTATCATATCCCTTATGATAACTTGCATGTGAGGCTAAATGCGAACTTCTAGCCACTTCTACATGTCATTAATCACCATGTATCACTCATATGCTAAGTTTGGTTTTATGCATGCTTTTGAAGCCTAATGATTTAATATGCAAGTATATGAACATATGTACATTTCATATGCCACCATGTTAAACTTGTGGCTTCAACACCTTTTTGTCATGATTATGCCAAGTTCCCTATTTTATCCTTTATGCGTTGATGCGATTATGTAAACGATGGGATTACGTTGGGGTTGGGTAACATTATGACATAAACATGGTTTTTATAACATAACGTGATATGTTAACTTGTAATTATGTTTTGGAAACATAATGGACATGACACTTAGAAAATATGAGTGTGGCCAACTCGAGGTTGGGTTGAGTTTATAGCATAAATCTACCCGGACCCACCCGGCTTAACTAGTGGCTACAAACAATAGGACCCAATGTGAGAAGTTGGTCATGTTGTGCTCAAACCCGAGGTTAGACCAAGTTGTGGTGTAAAGCTACCCGGACCCGCCCGACTTAACTAGTAACCACAACAAAGTCTAATGTGAGAGGTTAAAGCACATTAAGTTAATTAATTAATGCCTCCTGATTAGGGTTAAGTCATGGTCCACTTAATACTTAATCAATTTGGGCTGGATGGGTTAATCAGGGTTAAGTCATGAATCTTGGGTACACTTAACCAATTTAATCCACGTTTGGATCGGGTTAACCACATTTAACCCTTTAAGGAAACCCTAGTTGCGTGGTCCTTTTTAGCAGTAACCCTCTGGATAGTATCATAAGACCCTAGGACTAGGCTAAAGTGGGGCACAATTACTGGGCTGACATGTAAGCGACCAAAACGACGGCTGAGTAGGTACACCGCTGTAGGTCCAGGCGGACTATGGTCGTGCACATAGTCCGGAGTTGGAGAATCAGGCATGGGTACCAGTAGATCTAGACTGTGCATACTTGATTCGTGTCTGAGGTTGACACCCTAGTACTTGATACACCCTAGGGTGGACCTAGCGTAGTTTAACTACATTGCATGTTTGGGCCGTATGACACTGACACTTGACGAGTTAGGCTTATAGGGAGCCGATCAACTAGACCGTGTAGTTGGACCTTGATTTAGGTCACCTCATGATATTGGGCCAAGCTTGGGACAAGGGATCAATTCTTGTTTTTACTTGACATGTTAGAATGCTAGTACACCCGTGGTGCAAAACTTAACCTTGATTATGCGATGACACCTTTATCTATCTTGTTAGTTAATCATCATGCCAGTATGTTGTTATCCTTATGTTCATCTCAGCTTCTCATGCCAGTTAACTTTACTAGTTCATGGACAGACAGTAGTAGGGCTTACCAGTCTTTTTGACTGACCTGTTTTCTTTCGCCTCTTTTCTTCCGTTTCCCCACCTCAGGTCCTCAGGGTGGGGACATTGGAGCTTAGCTTGGATCTTTACAGCTTGCTTACTGGATTTGCTCATGTACGGATTTGGACATTGAGCTAGCTATGGTTTATCACTTCACTTTGGGGATAGTACTTTATGTATTTCAGTTTTTCAGTTTATGCTTTTCTCTAGACTTTGTTTGTTGGAAAATAATGATCAAGTACTTTGTTGTAACATGACTAGGGTTTTGAAATGTTAGTTTGATCCGCTGCTTTATTTACTCTGTTTTACTTATATATATGTTCTGTCTTGTGATATCTGCTTGCATGTTTACCTTGTTTAACGCCCCTCCAAAGCTAGTGTGCTTGCAAGAGTTACCCTGGCGGAGGTGGGGTGTTACATTAACTAAATAAGATGCTAAGTAATGGGGGTTGGGGTTGTATAATGAATATAAATAGGATGATGTTTAATACAACCTATAATATAATAAAAGGTTATATGGAACGAGTAGGATTATTAATAAACTTAAAATGGGCATTAACTTTATTACGAATAAATTAATAAGCTGATCAGGGAAAATAAGTGGCCTATTAAGTAAGCGTATGGTGAGAGTCCGTTGCGTCAGCAACGACTGATTGGGGAAAATAAGTGTCTCGTAGTTATGGTCCGTTCCGGCATCAAGGGTAAGCTGATTATGGAAAATAAGTGGCCAGAAAAAATAATTAATCTATGGTGGCCTTGGCGTTTGTTGACAATTCTACGGGGGTCCAGGGTAGCTAGGTGGTCATCCATAATTCTATAGTGGCCTTAGCGTTCATTGGCAATTCTATAGGGGTATATATTAGTCGTCGGCCAACGATAATAAATTAAATGGGGGGCCAAGTCTAGAGGTGACTTGAGCCAAATTGCATTTTTTGTCGGGGACCTGTATCAAGCAGTAACCCTTTTCATCATGGAGGTCTCACACGAGGAGGGGCACGCTTTACTGCACTAGGTAGTAAAAGGTCAAAACGATGTGGGTACGAGCACATTCCGGCGGGATGGTGTGCGTAAATATCCCTCATTGGGGAAAATAAGACGCTGTAACGCCTGTGATGAACACTATGTCTTTAGAGCTATGGATTTAGACCTGATAAACCCAAGGCCCATAGTGGACATAAATTATCACATGAGGGTAGAGCCAATCGATGGGTAGTATTAGGAATACTAATTTCTTAATTATATTATGTACAAAATTAATAGAAGTTCAAACAGTCAAAAAGTGTTGAAAAGTGAATAAGGACAGTTTATCCTACTTATTATCTCTTATGTTCGCTTTTAGGTGTGCATAGACACATAGCCTATATGACGCCATAACTACTATTTTACCTATTTCCTTTTCTTATTTAATCATGCTGATAATTAGGATAGCTCACCAGACTTTATGCCTGACCCATTTTTCTTTCTTCTTCTCTCTTTCTCCCCCTTCGGTTTCTCAGGGTGAAGGATCTTAGAATTGATCGCATTTTGGTTCAGCTTAGCTTACTAGAGATTTTTGCTTGACTTACTTTCTACTAGTTCATGTACTGTTCCACATTTGACTTGCTTTTGTATTTGATGCTGAGAGGGATTTTATTTAGTACTCTGGTTATGTTTCTTTATCATGAGATAGTTGTGGGTTTATGATGAAGTACATTTTATGATGTAATAACATTTGTGTTCTGCTTAAAATAAAGTTTTAATTTCAGTTGTGTTTTCATATGTTATCTTGTGAATTTTAGTCTCTGTAATGTTATTTTATACTTATACGCTTCATACTCCTTAGCGAATTCCTCATACGAGTAACGTTAAGGGGTGTGGGGTGTTACAATAACTTTATAAAATAATAAGAGAGAGTAAGTAATTAAAACTCAAGCATGATTTAACTTTACTGATTTGACTTGTTATAAATAAGAAATAAAGATATTATTGTGTAAACTTTGATAGTCAATTAAAGAATTTATTTCATATTTGCACTATGATTCAACCGAAACAACTAGCCAAACTAGAGTCGATATATGACAAGAACTTAATTTTTGTTAGTAGTATTAGCAAGTAAACAACTAATGTTTCTGATGATAGTTGAAACTTGTATATTACTATTTTGTGTTAACCTAAGTAAAAATTTTATTTTGTAAATGAAAACATGCATTCATGTATTTTTAAAATAACCTTGCATTAGGAACTTTGCATCTTGCTTTTGGAGTTTATAACACACTAACAAAACAATCTTTTACAACGGGTAACGTCCGTTGTAATATGGGTTTTACAATGGGCATATCCCCGTTGTATTAGACCTCGTTATAACGGGTTAACCGTATTTTACATTGGGAAATAAACATTGTCAAAGACCGTTATAATACACTTTTTACAATGGTCACCGACCCCAGCAATAGACTTTATAACAATAGTTAAAACCCATTGTAAAACGTTGGAATTTGCAAGGGTTTTTTACCATTGTAATAACTTGTAATACTAGTGGCATAACCGGATGTAATAGACTATAATACAACTGATATAACCCATCATAATAATATTATCATAAATACATAGTACAATCACACCAATGATGAATAGTTTAACGAATAATAAATATAATCATAAAACAACCAAAATCGCATACTAAAAGACTAAAAGCTAGAGTAAAAAAATCCCAGTGCATTCCAAAAAGTTAGGAAAGTTTACATTGACATAGTTCTAACATACATATGAAAACTAATTTTATAATTGAAAAATACATAAAGAATTAACACATAATAGTCAGCTATAAGTGTCATGTTCTGAGTATTATCATACTAGACCAGGGAGATGAGGTCTTTGTGCCATGCGACGGTTGATCCAACAAAATTGTCTAAAAAGATCTACAAAATTCAATGGAATTGTCTAAAAACATAACATAAATACAATTATACAAAAATTTATTAAATGTAAAATAGAAGACAGTACCCTTATATTTTGCATCCATAAGAGAAATCAATCTTTGTGCATGATTAGATATGATAGCGCACTTCCATGATCAAATTCTCAGACTTTCAGTGAAACCAAAGGTGAAACCAACGAGGATGTCTATCATTTGTAAGGAAAAAAATGTTTGTTGATATATTCTGACAAATAGTATGAATAAATGCAAAAGTACATTTAAATCAATAAAATGAATGATGTACTTGTTGTCTCAGTAGTGATCCTGACGTTGTGCTTGGATTTGTGGACTGCAATGAATCATACACAGTATATTTTTGCTGTATGCTTTTAGTTTTGTTGAAAATGCATAATGTTCCTATGCCATAAATCATCTTTTAAGTCTTTATATTATTTCATATGTTCAAGATAAGCTATAAAATTATATGTTAATATTTTGTAGTATATTATTAAACAAATCATTAATTAGTTCAAAATTTATGTTATTTTGTTTATGTTAAGCCATTTTTAGACTTTGCTACATTGTGCAAGAGTGTTCTTGAATAGGAAAGAATTAATCTAGCCAAAAATATAGATACATAATTTCTAAAAAGATCCAAATAATAACTAGCAACACACTTAAATTAGGAAAATCTTTGCATCTCACAATTGTTTTGATTCTACTACGTCTATAAAAGCAAGACTGAATTGACAACAATAAAACAGAAATAAAACATGGCTACCCTTGTTTCATTCATTGAGAATAAACACATGTTAGTGCTTTTGATATTGCTTGTCCTTGCCCTTGCAACATGTAAGTCCTTAATTCATGAGGTGTACATACATATAAATGTGTGTGTGTTACATATACAAACTAAAATCCTGCCAATACAATCAAAAATCCTACAAATGCACCATTAGTATAGTGAAAGAAGTACCAACCATTACTCGCTTCATCCCACCAAGATGCAATTACGCCTTAATTACTACCACTTCTACAAATGCATTGGTTTTGCGTGGTACTCTTAGTGACAACGTTTACTTTGACACGTTACCAAAAAGGAAAATGACAGTTACAATAAAGATAATAGTACTATATACAAACTCATATCCTACAAAAACCCTTTAGATATGCATCGCAGGTGAAATAAAACATTATAGATGCTCAACATTTTCAAGCTCTCATACTTGAAAATCGGCCTTGAGATTGTCATTTTTCACTACAGATTCACCAACCGACCAAATTAGCTTCACCATCATCATTAACTTATCTAACCAACATAGGAAAGGCTAAGAGCAACTCCAATGGTCTTACATCTCATAATACTTCGAGACGTACGATTAAAGGGAGAATTGCTTCATTCTCCCAATAGGCGCGCGCCTAATTTATCAATACGCACCAAATTTATCGGCACCTTATAGTAAGGCGCTGATAAATTCGGCGCCTGACCTAGAGCATTAATAAATAGCATGCTAGGTCAGGAAAAATTATATTAACCTTATAAATTTCCTTTTTAAATTTTTTTATTCGAATTTTACGTCGTTATGCCGCCGCTCATTGCGAAGATTACTCGACGGACCGTTCGAGCACAGCCGGACGAGACAGCAGGTCCTGTGCACCCTCCTCCCACAACAGAGATGACAATTCATGACCTACATATTCTACATGCTGGTTTCACTCACCGTATGTTTATAGCTCTCGACACCGTTGAGGTAAAATTTCTGAATTTAACATAACTTTTTTGCATAGCTTGATTGTATACCATTGTTCATAGGTAGTATGTACTTTATTTTATAGTATAGTAACCAACAACAAATATCTTTTTACTAGTCGAGCTACAATAGCGTTCGTGGTAGTTGGTCGAAGTTTATTACGCGTACCTTTGAAATACTCTCTCATGGTATTCGAGAGAGGCTACTTGCTAGTCTGTTTGGCCGTTTCTTAGAGATTAGACCAACCCAATCCTTCGATCAGGCATTTATAGGTGCCTTAGTTGAGAGATAGTGGCTCGCGACACATAATTTCCATTTTCTAGGTGGTAGTGCAGGGTTTGTAGGGTAATATCGATGACCTACAGGCTCGGCTGGTGGCATTAGGCGGTGGTGGTGCAGGAGGATCAAGAGGTGGTGGTGCAGGAGGATCAGATGGTGTTGGAAGATCAGGTGTTGGTGGTGACGAAGACAACGATTTTGTGTATGTTGATGTTAACATGGACGAGGATGATGATGGTGAGGAGTCCGAGGACGATGATGACGATGGTGGTGATGTTGTGGATTTACGATGACGTTGATGAGGATCACGATGGTGATGTTGTGGATATTTTATCATGATCTATTACGTACATTATTCCATGATGTATATATGTATCTGTCATGTTGTACTGGATTATATGTTCTTCCATCATGTTTACATGTCATGTTTATTCATGTTGTATTGGATCATATGATCTATCTGTCATGTTTATTCATGTTGACAGCTATATTTTATGATTTTTGTGTTGTTGATCATTGTATGCTACATGTTGTTTGTAACAACCTAAGGAACTTAATTTATTAAAATTCCTTTCGTTTTATTAAATAAATCGTTATAGTTCATAAACAATTATTCAATGACTTTCTGAAAATTTGATTTTGACATAACTCAAAATCTACAATACGAACTCTTTCATTAGAAATCTATAATCAAATAGATCCAGAAGATTCTTATTTCAAAGAATTCGGACTTATATTGGACCCGGTATATTCAATTGAAGTTCAAAACATATAACTACAAACTACCACAGCGTTACGAGCTCGTTTCCAAATAATTTATAAATTATAGCTCAAAATGTCGTATAATTAATAAATTCCTTATAAAAATTCCTTTTCTTTTATTAAATAAATCGTTATAGTTCATAAACGATTATAGAACGACTTTCTGAAAATTTGAGTTTGACATAACTCAAAATCTACAATACGAAAACCCCAATTTTCTCTTTCATTAGAAATCCATAATCAAATAGTTCCAGAAGATTATTATTTCAATTGAATTCCGACTTATATTGAATTTCAATTGAATTCCGACTTATAGTGACATTACGAGCTCGTTTTTAAATAATTGATAAATTATACGTTCAAACGCCGATTAACTAATAAATTCCTTATAAAAATTCCTTTTATATATCTAATAGAACATTGATAACAAATGGAGATATGACTGGTAATAAGCATAATGATACAACTGTAGCTATGTGGTAGAGGACGACCCGAATGTTTAACTTCATACGTGATGGACGACCCGCAACTCTAACTCCTTAACATTAAATTATTTTTAACTCCTTAGCTATAATAGGGGACGACCCTAATCGTTTAACTCCTTAACTATACTAGGGGGCGAACTTAATTGTTTAACTCCTTATCTATGTTTCCAACGCGGGATTACCCTATATTTATATCTCAAATTCAACCATTCGATGTAGTTAGCATAGGATGATCGTAATATATTAAGTTCACACTTAACAATAAAGATGCACGCTAATCAATAAAGCTACTCACAGAACGATACAGATTCACAGTTGATGACAAAGCTACACCCCAATCAATAAAGCTTCACCATAATCAATAAAGCTACACTCTAATCAATATAGCAGCACATGTATCTATAAAGATGCACACTAGTTAGTAAACCCGCACACTTAACGATGTAGAGATCAAATTCCTTAACGTTTAAATTATTTGGTTTATTGAATGTAATACGACAAATATTATATATATATAGTTAACTATAATAAGGGACGACCCTAATCGTTTAACTCCTTAGCTATGTTTCCAAAGTGGGATTACCCTATAGTTATATCGTAAATTCAACCATTGAACATAGTAAGCATAGGATGAACCTAATATTTTAAGTTCACACTTAACGATAAAGATGCACACTAATCAATAAAGCTACACTCAAGGTACACTCTAATCAATATGGAGACACATATATCTATAAAGTTGCGCACTAGTCAATAAAGCTGCGTACTAAACACTGCAACTACACAGTTATTGACAAAGCTACACTTGAACCAATAAAGCTAAACAAAAATTTAAAAAGAAACACATAATAGTAAAGCTACACACTAACCAATACCACATACCTTATTACGACATAAAATTGCAAACCATATCTCATATCCAAACACATTTGTGCACAAAACGGATTCCTATTTTATGTAATGCATTGTAGCTTTTGACAGTGATTCTGAGGAAGAAGAAAAGGAAGCCGAAGAAATACAAGAAATTATCGACATATACCATGAATCCTACGGTTCATCATCCACAACTTGGCACGGATTGATTCCTGGTAGAACAAGCTCCATAGCATGAATCTTTGATGCAATATTACTTTAGTGACAACTGCATCTACAAAACAGATATGTTTTGTAAATGATACAGGATGAGGAGAGATCTATTTCTTCGAATCTTGGAAGGTATACTAGGTAACAATAAATACTTTAAGTACAAACCAAATGCATCAAAGACATAGGGGATCATAAGTGAATAGAAAATGAAGGTCGCTATGAGAATGTTAGCTTACGGCTCTCTTGCAGATGAATTGGACGATGCATACTGAAGTGCGGAGAGCACGACACTTGAAAAATTCCGTCTGGCTGTGGTGGATTTCTACGCGGGGGAAGGAGGGTGAGTACTTACGATATCTGAACGAAGCCGATATAGTGCACATTAGAGAAATGCACAAAAACAGGGGATGGTCGAGAAAGTTAGGAAGTCTGGACTATATGCATTGGGAATGGAAAATTTCCCTAAGGCATTACAAGGTCCGTATAATAGAAAGATAGCATCCTACAATTTGTGGATATGGCATGCTTTCATCAGAATGCCTGGTTCGAATAATGACTTAAATGTTATAGAAATATCTCATATGTTTAATGATCAAGCTCAAGGTCAGGTACCTCTTATAACATTTACCATTGGGAAAAATACTTACAATCATGGATATTATCTAGGTGATGAAATTTACCCAAAATGGAGCACCATTGTTAAAACATGTCCACCTAAACAAGCTAAATTCCATGGTGATGCAAGAAGGATAAAGAAAAGATGTAGAATGAGCTTTTGGTGTCTTACAGTCTAGATTTGCAATGATCAGTAATCTATATCATTTATGGTCTAGGAAAAAGATGTCTACAATCATGTTTACTTGCATTGTTCTACATAACATGATCATTGAAGATGAAAGAGATATGGATGACGGGAAACGACACTACGAATACGAAGGTGCTTCGCAACCACCCGATGTATTCCGACGCAACACATAAATAACAAGAGGAATGCAGAAAGATCTTATGAATCATTTATGGAACCACTATGGGGATAATTAGTTATTATAATGCTTTTATGTTGATGTATGCTTGTCTGAACTTGTGTTTTGTTTTATGATTGTACGAAATTATGCAGTAATTATGATTTAGTGCTTTATTCAAACATAAGCAGTCAATTGTATTTTTAAGTGTTAAGCAACTAGTATTATAACATCTAAAGCTATCAGAGATAGTGAGAAAATTAGGAAAATAAATAAAACAAGCATTCCATTCTAAGTAAATATAGTTGTTAGAAGAAAATATGACCGTTTTATAATCGTTAGAGGAAAATATGATCATTGTGTAGCCGTTGGAGGGGCCGGATTTTAGGGGTAAGGAGGTAGAGAGGCGAAATTATCGAAGCTCTATGATAGCACGCCAATTAATTCGGCGCACGCCGAAAATATCGGCGCTGTACCGTAGAGCGCCAATAATTTCGGTGCTTAGGGACAATTCCGAATTGAGGATTGGGCCTTGAATATTTCCCTTAATATTACGAATCCTAACCTTTATTGGGGAGCATTTTGTGCTTCAATTCATAATTTAAGATAGAAATTGGCAACTACTGGAGTTGCTCTAAAAACTTGTTGCAAATCAACAACAACGTGCAGATAGTTATCATAATAACTTCCAAACCAGAATTACTTCAACTTCCCATTGACACATGCAACTCATCGTCGAACAAAAAAATTAATAGATCAAAGCTTGACATGAATAAAATAACCCAAATAACCAACTCAGCTGAGTACTATTGAGATGAACAATGAATGAAAAAATGGCAGAAACCTACCGACCAACCCACACTTATATAATGTGCTCCTCTGTTGCATTAGCATCACTGAGGAGACAAACAGGTAAGAGAGAGAGAGTTGTACTAACCAAGGCTTCATTACTAATACATATGCCTCAAAACAGACCTAAACATAACATGTTCCTGAAAAAAGGCGACCCATAGCAAGGTCGAATAACATAATAAAGTGACGCAGTGGAAGCAGGGTCAAATAAAGCAGTAACAGCCTAAAAACAACCATTAGACTTTGTAGCTAAGCTATCACCAAGAGTCGAGAGTGAAGAGGACTGCTATCGAACAACTGGTAACCCATATCACCAGACCTCTAGAACTGCACTCAAGCAATTAAACAGATCGAAAACAAGATACTCACCCATCATACCTAAATCAAAATCAAACGCAGATCATTTTCGTCCGTACCGTAGAGACCGAATAAAAGCACAGAACAACCACTAGACCAGAAAGATCGAATCTAAAAATGCCGAATCCGTTGTAAATGATCGCTAAAGACGAAAGAACTGGATGAAACTAAGACAAGGTTTTTATGAAGGTAGATCCATAAGTGTGATGGAGAAGAGAATATAGACGGTTCATCAAAGAAGTCAAAATAGGTCGATGGAAGGAGATGGAAGTTTAGATATAAAAAGGCATTAAGTGAGTAGCTAAAACAGTAAACTCGCGATAGGAAAAACTAGGGTTATCGTTGAAGAGATCGAAAGTGTGAGGAGAGAACGAATTGAAAAGTAAAGAAAAAAAGAGGCAGAGTGGAAGAAACCCTAGTCCCTAATGTCGCATTTAAGCTAAAGTTTTCCCTCTCGCATTTTAAGGTATTTAGAAAGCGGTAATTTAGGATTAAGTGAAAATGGATAAGCAATAAACGAAATTTAAGAGAAAAGACGGTGGGAAAACCAGGAAAAAGTGTATGCTAACCAAATTTTGGATAGACAGAATATATATGTGGATTGAACATCTGCATAATCCTGTTAGATTTGGATTAGTAGAACTCATGGTAAGGTGAGGGTTTTAAAGGGATGCTGCAAAATATGCGTGCCCCGAAATTCTCCATCTTACTACTCCTTTTTATTTTTGTTTTACTCTACTATAATTATAACGACCAGAACTTCCCCGTGAAGGAAAGCCCGGATTGAGTTGAGAACAAGCCACATCTGAACACAAACAGAAGAACATTTCATTGCTTACTACAAAAATTTCATCAGAATACAAGGATATACAGAGTATGAATAAATATTATACATCAGAAAAACATCAGAGATTTATATTACATTACATAGCAGCGGAAAAACAGTACAAAGCACAACTAAAGGAGATATACGAATACAGAGCTTTCTGAATATCATTCCAGCTGTAAACCGGATCCTGTGAATACAAATCTGCAAAACCAAAACTACTAGCTGCCCGAGTTGAAAATAGGGGCACGCAGAGTTTAGGTTAAAACAATAAACTCCAGGTCAGTCATGTGACTGGTGTCAGAACTAAAATAGTTAGTTAAAACTTTACTTTTAAATATGGTATATCAAGGGACCACGTCGTATAACACGGAACGGGTTTCCTCCCAAGAACACCAGTGCATATATCAAAACAGCGCAATGCTTTTTGGAAAAATGAAGCTATTATAAGACCTAGGTCCTATCACATAATGCAACGCAAGCCTGGGGATAGGGTTTTACATTATAATAGACAAACATGCTTGGTACGTTAAAACAAATCATTTGATACTATTATAAGTGCATAGTGTATAAACAACTTCAAATATAAATGTATCAATCCTAAGAGGCATGGGTACCATATATCATGTCGCCAATACTAGGCTCTACGATCAAAACCGCAAATGTCACGTATTGGAAGTTTGATTTCCATCTGTGAACCAAGGCAAGGGATCGTCCTTACCGCTTCAAGATAATCTAGCCCATGTCTCAAGAACAACCGCAACAACCCCATGGATCTTCAGGGCCGGTCCACTCGATGTGGATTATAATGCCTGAACAATGCATTTCCCCACCCTATGGGGCGTAAATGAGCCAAATAACTCCATCGGTCGATCGACCGATATAACCGAGGCGCCTCGCTATCCATCATCCACATAAGTAAAATGTCCGGGTGTGTAAAACCCAAAACACCACTCCTAGCTAGAAGGAAACGCATGTCCACCCTGCAGTCCTCTCCCGATTCTGGTTCACACCGGGGTGTTAGGCTCGTGAATTAACGCTATACAAGGCTATGTGTGACGACATGGAATTTCGCTCGATCCGAATCGATCGCTAAACCGATCAAGAACGTTCGAAACCCCTGATCACATGAGAACATGACAAATCAGAACACAAACGGAAGAACATTTCATTGTATATTACAACAATTCCATCATAATACAAGAATATACAGAGTATGAATGAATAAAATACATTCGATAAATATCAGAGATTACAATAATTACATAGCAGTGGAAAATAACACAAAATACAACTGAAGGAGATATACGGATACAAAGCTTTCCGAACATCATTCCAGCTGTAAACCAGTTCCTGTGGATATAAATCTGCAAAACCAAAACTACTAGCTGCCCGTGTCAAAATAAGGGCACCTAGAGTTTAGGTTAAAACAATAAACTCCAGGTCAGTCATGTGAGTGGTGTGAGAACTAAAACAGTTATTAATTCAATTTTAAAAGAGAGTAATTCAAGGGACCACGCCGTATAACACGGAACGGGTTTCCTCCCAAGAATACCAGTGCATAGGAATAAACAGCGCAATGCTTTTTCGAAAAATGAAGCTATTATAAGACCCAGGTCCCATCACACAATGCAACGCAAGCCGGAGGATAGGATTTTCCCTTATAATAGCCAAACATGCTTGATACGTTTAAAAAAAATCATTTGATACTATAATAAGTGTATAGTGTCAAAAAAAATTCAATCATAAATATTAATCATAGACGGCATAGCATCCCATGCTACTATGTCGCCATACTAGGCTCTACAAATAGAACCGCAATACACGTATTGGAAATTGGATTCCATCATGAGTCGAGGCAAGGGGCAAGCTCCTCTCCGTTCGAGACACTCTAGCAAATGTCTCAGGATCCCACTATGATCCTTGGAATCGGTTGGGCCGGTCCTCTCTTACTTTTGAGGATTGGCAATTCCTGAACACACGTTTCCCGGTCCTAACAGACCTAATATCGAGGCGCCTCATCCAACATCCACACAGGTAAAAGTATATAAATGTCAGGGCTTGTAGGTCACTGACATCACCCATAGCTAGAAAGAAACATCGTGTTCTCCCAACGGTCCGTATCCCGTTTTTGACTCATACCGAGGTGTGAGGCTCGCGAATTCACGTTATACACAAAGCTATGCCACACATGCTGTTCTTTGATCATCAACCACAAGACTTTGCTTTTCAACAAAAGCCTTGATCAATTGCCACTTACGCATGCCACACTGGAAATTCACTCCATGCGACTGTTGTCTATCGATATACAACCTCTGAGCTCGCACGTCTCAGAGAAGGGCGTTAAGCAAGAGAATAAATTCTCCGCCGCCAAACAGATGTATATTTAATAGAGATCAATCAACACAGAATAAAATCCAATGTCAGACACACAGTCCATTTACAAGTTCGTTCTGGGTCTGAACGAAACCGGTGGCACTTTCCTCGCATATCCATCGATCTCCAAGTACGTCTGGACGATCACCAACTGATTCCCTCATCTTGGGTGTACAACCCAATCAAGATCATCAGCAATCACCCAAACGATGTGAAGACTTCCGGTCTTCAACCACCGTCTTCATCTTCGACATATCGTCGAATCGGTTATTCAGAATGGGTATAAACCCGGTCTTTCCAAATAACCCACGTATATAATAAACAAATGTTACACAAACACAACATACGCCTCATTCCAATTCAGAATATTCCTAGGGAAAGGTTCCCATTAATTTTATCGAAGATAAATTCTTCTAAATTTATTCTTTAATCTTCCTTTGAATGTCATTTCAAACTAGTCGGGATTAACGAACCACACCGAAGTAATTATTTATTTTATTTCCAAATCCCAACCTATTTATCCCATGGAGCAAAACTGTTATTACCCATAACTAACACCACGGTGTTATCGGTAAATTTAATTACCATTTCACGTTTATATCTAATTAAAGATTTACTATCGCTCGGAGCAAAATTGGTGATACTCCTTTTTCAATCACTTTCCAAATCCGATAATTTAAATTATCACTTCACATTTCAATCTAATTAAAGATTCATTAAAACTCCTTTACTGTGTTAAAGAACTAATGCCATTTAAAACACGGTTCACGATAAACCCAAATCTCATTTGATATTAAATACAAGGCTCTGAATAGAAAATATATCTGCTTATATTCAGTATTAAATTCTGATTATTTTTAGTACCACTTCAAATCCAATTTTATTTATTTAAAAGTAATGGATTTTAATTCTTGTTCAAAACTAGTTCATTTCGATAAAAATATATTTTTATCCTTTCAAATAGGGAATTTTTCATCCCATTTCTTTCCAAATCACATATTATAATTTTACACAAATTATAGATATTTTTAATAATTTTATCAAGGCCCGTACAATCGATTTCCACCAATGGCCATCGAACTGCACTTACAGCGACCTTTTCTGAAATTGATTTGGATGTATCTCCAAATCCAACCGTTAGATTTCAAATTTCAAATATTCATTGGAAAGCTCTTTTCGATACGAACCCAATGGTTCCAGTTTTAGGAGAATCCGACGGTCGGATCTCCCGTAATGTCCGCTCGAAGCCAATGGTCGAAATTTTCGAACTGCCGCAACGCGGCGCGTTCTATTCAGGCCATTATATTATATATATAATATATATAATATATATTTCGTCGATTTCTATTTAAAGCGAATTTTATAAATCGTTTTAAATTCATTTCAAAAACAATTTCAACTTCATATTCAACTTCAAATCAAAAGTGTATTTTACCTTTTAAATTCATTTTTCATTCATTTCCACTCAATTCGAATTCATTTCAATTTGAATTCATTTTAATTCAATTTCAATTCGAATTCATTTTTATTCAATTTCAATTCGAATTCTTTTCAATTCGAATTCAATTCGAATTCATTTTAATTTATTTTCAATTCGAATTCTTTTCAATTCAATTCAAATTCTAATTCGTTTCAATTAAATTCAAATTTTAATTCGTTTCAATTCAATTCCAATTTCAATTTGAATTCTATTTCAATCCATTCTAATTCAAATTCATTTTATATTCAATTCAATTTGAATTTACCTTCTATTCAATTAAATTCGAATTCATTTCAAATTGATTTCAATTCAATTCGAATTCATTTTAATTTAATTTGAATTCAAATTCGGTTCAATTCAATTCAAATTCTAATTCGTTTCAATTCAATTCAAATTCTAATTCGTTTCAATTCAATTCCAATTTCAATTTAATTCAATTTGAATTCATTTCTATTCAATTCAAATTCAAATTCACTTCCTATTCAATTCGAATCGAATTCATTTTCTATTCGATTCGAATTCATTTCAATTTCACTTCAATTTGAATTCATTTCAAATTGATTCAATTAAATTTCAATTTGAATTTTTATTTAATTAAATTCGAATTTCTTTTCAAAATATTCAATTTTGAAATCACTTTTCAATATTCATTATAAAACGAATAAAATCGATAATATCGTTCGCGTCAAAATAACGCATCTCTAATCAACACGGCTTTATATTTTTCAAAAACTCCTTTATTCTATTCAACAAATGAATATTTATTCTATTCAACACATGAATCTATATTTCTTTCAACACTTGACTAATCTCAACAAATGAGTACTGTCAACCCAACTATTTTTGTTATATAATATATTTTATAAAGTTTTGATAAAGATGTTAATTTTTATTGTTAAAATATTTCGTTCAACACCTGACTAATCTCAACGAATGAGTACGGTCAACACATGAACTTTTATTTTATAATATTCTTTATTTTCCCAATTGGAATTAGGCCCAATCAAATACCATATAATGTTAATTATATGGATTCCATACAACACATGTATATAATAGCCACGATAAATATTCAACCATCATCCAAAGTGCACAACACCACTTGTTTGTCAACCTATCGATCAACAAACAACTATACAATTGGGACTAGTGTACGTTAAATATCATCCCAATACCCGTGTGGGGTTTCATATCAACAAACACTGAATATTATTTGTGTAGTTGGGCGATGTGTAAAATTTATCGTCCCAAACAATATCAATCAAATCAGTGTATATAAACAAACCATCTGGTTTGTAAATGAATATTTTATTTTATTCACACACACGTTAAAAATTATATTTTTAACGAAAAAATATTTTATTTTAACACATGAATTTCTATCCAATTCATTTACAAAATAAAATGATATTTTTATTTTTCTAACTTATTTTAGGAAATTTCGGCGGCATAACGGCATGATACTAGAAACGGGACAAGGCCTAGCCTTATCCGCGGTCTAGTGAAGGCCCACGCCATTCACACATCAATCATATCAATTTCAATTCACCAATAAACCAAATCAAATCAAATAATCTAACCAACTACACAACCAAACAAACAAGTCCATGGTCTGTGGACAATGGTGTCGGGTGCTACTAAACACCGTCTGCATCCTAGTATATAATTATAATTAGAAAAGAAAATTTAAAGTGAGAAGTTCTCACAGAGGGTTCCACTCCGCCGTGCTCTGTTGTTGAACTGCTGAATCGCCTGAATCCACTTGTAATTCCCATACAGTCTTTTCACGCTGTTCAAATAAAAATTATATTTTTATTGCTTCATTCAAATAAATAAAAATCGTATTTTTATTTCTACTTCATATATTTTTACAACGCTTCTTTCTATATAAAAATTATATTTTTATATTTCTACTTTGATAAAAACCATATTCTCAATATCTCTACTTAATAAAAATCATATTCTTATCCTGCCTACTATATAAAAATTATATTTTTAACCTTTCTGTAATATAAAAATTATATTTTTATTTTCTTTATTATAAAAATCCTATTTTTAATACTCTACCTATATAAAAATAATATTTTTATATCTTCTATTATATAAGGATTATATTTTTATTCAAATCGAAATCATAACTATATATAAAATAAAAATCGAAGATGTTTATAAATAAAAATCTCAACTTTGCTATGTTAAAAATCTCGTCTTCTTAGAAATAAAAATCTAATCTTTCTTTGCATAAAAATCTAATTTAATTTCATAAAAATGAAATCTTTACCCTAATTAAAAATATAGACTTCAAGTAAATAAAATATGAGCTCTAAGTAGAATAAAAATCAAAACTCCACCGGGTTAAAAATCTAAACTTGTCTAAATTAAAAATCTAAACTTTCATAGCGTTAAACCCCTAATCTTTTCATAGAAGAAAATAATAACTACAGAAAAATACTTACATTTTCAAATTAAGGAGGGGGTTTCTTCTGCTGGTGTTGGCGTTCTTCAGGCGGGGCGAGGCGTTTGCGCGTCGGTCAGGGGGTGCGGTGATGGGAAAGGGCGCTGGTCTTGCGAAGGGAGGAAGAAGAAGTGGAGCGGGAGTGGAGAATCGAGGTGGTGCGAGGGGGAGGGTCTGGTAATCTTGGCAGAGGGCGGCGGTGGTGTTCGTTACTGGCGGAGGAGGGCTCCACGAGATCGGGGAAGGTGGGATTCGAGAGGAGGAAGGGAGCGAAGGGAGAAGGAGAGGCTGGAGCGGGGAGGCGGATCCGCACCAGAGGCGGCGGCGGGCGCGTCGGTCACGGCGGGGGTCGGGAGGGAGGGCGCGATCGACGATGAAGGTTTTTTTATTTTTTTTTCTTTTATCGATTTTGAACTGTATTATAACGGGGGGCCAGATAGTATAGAGATAAGGGGTAGGAGGGGAGAATATTTATTTATTTTATTAAATTATTTAATTCAAAAAGTTGACTTTTACATTTGACCTCTAAACAAGACCCACCGCCTGTCGTCCACAGCGTTTTACCCCCATTCCGAACACAATGGGATATGTATCGTAGGCTGATTCGATCGTTTCGATCAGTTTCCGTCAAAATCAACATATAACTCTATATATTGAATTTGAACGCGCATTTCAATTTACTGGGGTCACATACGAACTCTAAAAATTCTAGAAAAATATTTTCTAGCTTCGTATTGATGATATGGTCCTAACAAAACTAGTTTCGTCAAATTCTGAGACCGTTTGAAAAATGACCATTTTCCAGTCGAATAAAACCAACTAAAACTGGTCAAACGCGTTTTCCGTTGCCACGCTCACATATGGATTCGAAAAATTATGAAAATTGGAATCTAACAATAACTTGACATCTCGGATCCAACAAAAGTGGTTTCGTCGAAATCCGAGGTCTTTGCAAAATGGCTATTTTTAAGGGCCAGAATTCCGTAGCGACTATTCTGAATATTCATTTGGCCTTAACTTTTGATTCCCGTTATGAAATTTTGATTTTTCGGATTCATTGGAAAGATTTTACCAAACAGATTCTATTATTTTTGGTTTCACTAAAATCCGGTTTATTTTGCACCCGGTACATTCATTTGAAGTTTGAAATCGAATTATCGAACTACAGCGCCATTTTCAATTCCTTATATAATTTAAAATAAATATTTATATTCTAACGACGACCTATGTAAATATATTCATTCGAATTCTATTCAAAATAAATTTTTCGTCGATATTATTTAAAATAATTCATTTTAAATATTCAGAATTCATTAAAATTGCCAAAATAAAAATTTTAAACTGGCTCAGATTTTCGGGTTGTTACAATCTCCCCCACTTAAAACTTTTCGCCCCCGAAAAGGAACGAAGCCGAAAGTTGTTTTAAAAACCAACTCAACTTTCTTAATTTTCATTATTTTGGCTACGGCTTAAGTTCTTCAACTTTTCAGTTTCTAAGAACTTTTCAAATTTCTCAAAAATTTGGCTAACACCCTAAATTTTCGAAAAATTTCGCCACCGGGGACTTCGGGATATTTCATATTGCCTCCCATGGCCTTCTTCAATCAAAAAGAAAAAGAAAAAGCCAAGCGGCTAGCTAATCGGCTCACAAAATCACCCAAAACTCAAGAAATACAATAAACATGTACCTATTTGTCGGGCAAACAATTTTATTCCTCTTCTCTAGCCTCCTTGCTATGACCTGTTCAATGGATGTACATGTATATGCATGCAATTGTAATCATTTTCAATACAGTTCAATATTTGGTTCAATTAGGCGTAATGGTTCAAAATATCAAACAAATAAACAAACAACACAACCATCAATCTGTTAGTGAATTAACGTTTCAAATTCATAATTTGATATATATACAGTAAATCATGTTTTGATGTCAAATCACAACAATGTATTCTAGCTATATTTTGGTTCTCACACCAGTCTAATGGAAATATATAGATATCACACCTTCGTCACTCGAAAATAAATACTGATAACGCTGCAGCATTATCAAAATCATCCCCAGGCAACGAGAGTGTAATTCTATATCTACCCAGTATATTGAAGCTTTGAATATACGTTCATGACACGTATATGCAAAATCTTTATATATTGGATTGTCCAAATGTGACGACATGGAATTTCGCTCGATCCGAATCGATCGCTAAACCGATCAAGACCGTTCGAAACCCCTGATCGTATGAGAACACGACAAATCAGAACACAAATGGAAGAACATTTCATTTTAGAAATATACTCTTCACACTCGTTCTAGGATACTACTGATCCTATCTCTAACGAGTCATTCTCATTGGATATTACTAATCCAATTTCTGATGAATTCTTTCGTATGGTTCTAATGTGCCTTGTTCTCTGAGCTTTGTAAACCAAAGCTCTGATACCAAATATGACGACATGGAATTTCGCTCGATCCGAATCGATCGCTAAACCGATCAAGACCGTTCGAAACCCCTGATCGTATGAGAACACGACAAATCAGAACACAAACGGAAGAACATTTCATTGTATATTACAATAATTCCATCAGAATACAAGAATATACAGAGTATGAATGAATAAAATACATTCGATAAATATCAGAGATTACAATAATTACATAGCAGCGGAAAATAACACAAAATACAACTGAAGGAGATAAACGGATACAAAGCTTTCCGAACATCATTCCAGCTGTAAACCAGGTTCCTGTGGATATAAATCTGTAAAACCAAAACTACTAGCTGCCCGTGTCAAAATAAGGGCACCCAGAGTTTAGGTTAAAACAATAAACTCCAGGTCAGTCATGTGACTGGTGTGAGAACTAAAACAGTTATTAATTCAATTTTAAAAGAGAGTAATTCAAGGGACCACGCCGTATAACACGGAACGGGTTTCCTCCCAAGAATACCAGTGCATAGGAATAATCAGCAAATGCTTTTTCGAAAAATGAAGCTATTATAAGACCCAGGTCCCATCACACAATGCAACACAAGCCGGAGGATAGGGTTTTCCCTTATAATAGCCAAACATGCTTGATACGTTTAAAACAAATCATTTGATACTATAATAAGTGTATAGTGTCAAAACTATTTTAATCATAAATATTAATCATAGACGGCATAACATCCCATGCTACTATATCGCCATACTAGGCTCTATAAATAGAACCGCAATACACGTATTGGAAATTGGATTCCATCATGAGTCGAGGCAAGGGGCAAGCTCCTCTCCATTCGAGACACTCTAGCAAATGTCTCAGGACCCTACTATGATCCTTGGAATCGGTTGGGCCGGTCCTCTCTTACTTTTGAGGATTGGCAATTCCTGAACACACGTTTCACGGTCCTAACACACCTAATATCGAGGCGCCTCATCCAACATCCACACAGGTAAAAGTATATAAATGTCAGGGCTGGTAGGTCACTGACATCACCCATAGCTAGAAAGAAACGTCGTGTTCTACCAACGGTCTGTATCCCATTTTTGACTCATACCGAGGTGTGAGGCTCGCAAATTCACGTTATACACAAAGCTATGCCACACAGGCTATGCTTTGATCATCAACCACAAGACTTCGCTTTTCAACAAAAGCCTTGATCGATTGCCACTTACGCATGCCACAATGGAAATTCACTCCATGCGTCTGATGTCTATCGATATACAACCTCTGAGCTCGTACGTCTCAGAGAAGGGCGTTAAGCAAGAGAATAAATTCTCCGCCGCCAAATAGTTGTATATTTAATAGAGATCAATCAACACAGAAAAAATCCAATGTCAGACACACAGTCCATTTACAAGTTCGTTCTGGGTCTGAACGAAACCGGAGGCACCTAGTACCCCGCATATCCATCGATCTCCAAGTACGTCTGGACGATCACCAACTGTTTCCATCTTCTCGGGTGTACAACCCAATCAAGATCATCAGCAATCACCCAAACGATGTGAAGACTTCCGGTCTTCAACCACCGTCTTCATCTTCGATATATCGTCGAATCGGTTATTCAGAATGGGTATAAACCCGATCTTTCCAAATAACCAACGTATATAATAAACAAATGTTACACAAACACAACATACGCCTCATTCCAATTCAGAATATTCCTAGGGAAAGGTTCCCATTAATTTTATCGAAGATAAATTCTTCTAAATTTATTCTTTAATCTTCCTTTGAATGTCATTTCAAACTAGTTAGGATTAACGAACCACACCGAAGTAATTATTTATTTTATTTCCAAATCCCAACCTATTTATCCCATGGAGCAAAACTGTTATTACCCCATAACTAACACCACGGTGTTATCGGTAAATTTAATTACCATTTCACGTTTAAATCTATTTAAAGATTTACTATCGCTCGGAGCAAAACTGGTGATACTCCTTTTTCGATCACTTTCCAAATCCGATAATTTAAATTATCACTTCACATTTTAATTTAATTAAAGATTCATTAAAACTCCTTTATTGGGTTAAAGAACTAATGCCATTTAAAACACGGCTCACGATAAACCCAAATCTCATTTGATATTAAATACAAGGCTCTGAATAGAAAATATATCTGCTTATATTCAACATCAAATTCTGATTATTTTTAGTACCACTTCAAATCCAATTTTATTTATTTAAAAATAATGGATTTTAATTCTAGTTCAAAACTAGTTCATTTCGATAAAAATATATTTTTATCCTTTCAAATAGGGAATTTTTCATCCCAGTTCTTTCCAAATCACATATTTTAATTTTACACAAATTATAGATATTTTTAATAATTTTATCAAGGCCGGTACAGTCGATTTCCACTAATGGCCATCGAACTGCACTTACAGCGACCTTTTCTGAAATTGATTTGGATGTATCTCCAAATCGAATCGTTTGATTTCAAATTTCAAATATTCATTGGAAAGATCTTTTCGATACGAACCCAACGGTTCCGATTTTAGGAGAATCCGATTGTCGGATCTCCCGTAATGTCCGCTCGAAGCCAATGGTCAAATTTTCGAACTGCCGCAACGCGGCGCGTTCTATTCAGGCCATTATATATTATATATAATATATATAATATATATTTCGTCGATTTCTATTTAAAATGAATTTTATAAATCGTTTTAAATTCGTTTCAAAAACAATTTCAACTTCATATTCAACTTCAAATCAAAAGTGAATTTTTCCTTTTAAATTCATTTTTCATTCATTTCCACCCAATTCGAATTTATTTCAATTTGAATTCATTTTAATTCAATTTCAATTCGAATTCATTTCAATTCGAATTCATTTCAATGCAATTCGAATTCATTTTTATTCAATTTCGATTCGAATTCTTTTCAATTCAATTTCAATTCGAATTCATTTTAATTCAATTTCAATTCAAATTCTTTTCAATTCAATACAAATTCTAATTCGTTTCAATTCAATTCAAATTCTAATTCGTTTTAATTCAATTCAAATTCTAATTCGTTTCAATTCAATTCCAATTTCAATTTGAATTCTATTCAATCCATTCTAATTCAAATTCATTTTATATTCAATTCAATTTGAATTTACCTTCTATTCAATTAAATTTGAATTCATTTCAAATTGATTTCAATTCAATTCGAATTCATTTTAATTTAATTCGAATTCCAATTCGGTTCAATTCAATTCAAATTCTAATTCGTTTCAATTCAATTCAATTCAAATTCTAATTCGTTTCAATTCAATTCCAATTTCAATTTAATTCAATTTGAATCCATTTCTATTCAATTCAAATTCAAATTCACTTTCTATTCAATTCGAATCGAATTCATTTTCTATTCGATTCGAATTCATTTCAATTTCACTTCAATTTGAATTCATTTCAAATTGATTCAATTAATTTCAATTTGAATTTATATTTAATTAAATTCGAGTTTCTTTTCAAAATATTCAATTTTGAAATCACTTTTCAATATTCATTATAAAACGAATAAAATCGATATAAATATCATTCGCCTCAAAATAACGCATCTCTAATCAACACGGCTTTATATTTTTTCAAAAACTCCTTTATTCTATTCAACAAATGAATATTTATTCTATTCCACACATGAATCTATATTTCTTTCAACACTTGACTAATCTCAACAAATGAGTACTGTCAACCCAACTATTTTTGTTATATAATATATTTTATAAAGTTTTGATAAAGATGTTAATTTTTATTGTTAAAATATTTCGTTCAACACCTGACTAATCTCAACGAATGAGTACGGTCAACACATGAACTTTTATTTTATAATATTCTTTATTTTCCCAATTGGAATTAGGCCCAATCAAATACCATATAATGTTAATTATATGGATTCCATACAACACATGTATATAATAGCCACGATAAATATTCAACCATCATCCAAAGTGCACAACACCACTTGTTTGTCAACCTATCGATCAACAAACAACTATACAATTGGGACTAGTGTGCGTTAAATATCATCCCAATACCCGTGTGGGGTTTCATATCAACAAACACTGAATATTATTTGTGTAGTTGGGCGATGTGTAAAATTTATCGTCCCAAACAATATCAATCAAATCAGTGTATATAAACAAACCATCTGGTTTGTAAATGAATATTTTATTTTATTCACACACACGTTAAAAATTATAATTTTAACGAAAAAATATTTTATTTTAACACATGAATTTCTATCCAATTCATTTACAAAATAAAATGATATTTTTACTTTTCTAACTTATTTTAGAAAATTTCGGCGGCATAACGACACGATACTAGAAACGGGACAAGGCCTAGCCTTATCCCCGGTCTAGTGAAGGCCCACGCCATTCACACATCAATCAAATCAATTTCAATTCACCAAACAACCAAATCAAATAATCTAACCAACTACACAACCAAACAAACAAGTCCATGGTCTGTGGACAATGGTGTCGGGTGCTACTAAACACCGTCTGCATCCTAGTATATAATTATAATTAGAAAAGAAAATTTAAAGTGAGAAGTTCTCACAGAGGGTTCCACTCCGCCGTGCTCTGCTGTTGAACTGCTGAATCGCCTGAATCCACTTGTAATTCCCATACAGTCTTTTCACGCTGTTCAAATAAAAATTATATTTTTATTGCTTCATTCAAATAAATAAAAATCGTATTTTTATTTCTACTTCATATATTTTTACAACGCTTCTTTCTATATAAAAATTATATTTTTATATTTCTACTTTGATAAAAACCATATTCTCAATATCTCTACTTAATAAAAATCATATTCTTATCCTGCCTACTATATAAAAATTATATTTTTAACCTTTCTGTAATATAAAAATTGTAATTTTATTTTCTCTATTATAAAAATCCTATTTTTAATACTCTACCTCTATAAAAATAATATTTTATATCTTCTATTATACAAGGATTATATTTTTATTCAAATCGAAATCATAACTATATATAAAATAAAAATCGAAGCTTTTTATAAATAAAAATCTCAACTTTGCTATGTTAAAAATCTCGTCTTCTTAGAAATAAAAATCTAATCTTTCTTTGCATAAAAATCTAATTTAATTTCATAAAAATGAAATCTTTACCCTAATTAAAAATATAGACTTCAAGTAAATAAAATATGAGCTCTAAGTAGAATAAAAATCAAAACTCCACCGGGTTAAAAATCTAAACTTGTCTAAATTAAAAATCTAAACTTTCATAGCGTTAAACCCCTAATCTTTTCATAGAAGAAAATAATAACTAAAGAAAAAAAAACCTTACATTTTCAAATTAAGGAGGGGGTTTCTTCTGCTGGTGTTGGCGTTCTTCAGGCGGGGCGAGGCGTTTGCGCATCGGTCAGGGGTGCGGTGATGGGAAAGGGCGCTGGTCTTGCGAAGGGAGGAAGAAGAAGTGGAGCGGGAGTGGAGAATCGAGGTGGCGCGAGGGGGAGGGTCTGGTAATCTTGGCAGAGGGCGGCGGTGGTATTCGTTACTGGTGGAGGAGGGCTCCACAAGATCGGAGAAGGCGGGATTCGAGAGGAGGAAGGGAGCGGAGGGAGAAGGAGAGGCTGGTGCGGGGAGGCGGATCCGCGACAGAGGCGGCGGCGGGCGCGTCGGTCACGGCGGGGGTCAGGAGGGAGGGCGCGATCAACGATGAAGGGGCTTTTTTTCTTTTTTTTTCTTTTATCAATTTTGAACTGAATTATAACGGGGGGCCAGATAGTATAGAGATAAGGGGAAGGAGGGGAGAATATTTATTTATTTTATTAAATTATTTAATTCAAAAAGTTGACTTTTTCATTTGACCTCTAAACAAGACCCACCGCCTGTCGTCCATAGTGTTTTACCCCCATTTCGAACACAATGGGATATGTATCGTAGGATGATTCGATCGTTTCGATCAGTTTCCGTCAAAATCAACATATAACTCTATATATTGAATTTGAACGCGCATTTCAATTTACTGGGGTCACATACGAACTCTAAAAATTCCAGAAAAATATTTTCTTGCTTCGTATTGACGATACGGTCCTAACAAAAGTAGTTTCGTCGAATTCTGAGACCGTTTGAAAAATGGCCATTTTCCAGTCGATTAAAACCAACTAAAACTGGTCAAACGCGTTTTCCGTTGCCACGCTCACATATTGATTCGAAAAATTATGAAAATTGGAATCTAACAATAACTTGACATCACGGATCCAACAAAAGTGGTTTTGTCGAAATCCGAGGTCGTTTGCAAAATGGCTATTTTTAAGGGCCAGAATTCCATAGCGACTATTCTGAATATTCATTTGGCCAAAAATTTTGATTCCCGTTATGAAATTTTGATTTTTCGGATTCATTTTAAAGATTTTACCAAACAGATTCTATTATTTTTGGTTTCACTAAAATCTGGTTTATTTTGCACCCGGTACATTCATTTGAAATTTGAAATCGAATTATCGAACTACCGCGCCATTTTCAATTCCTTATATAATTTAAAATAAATATTTATATTCTAACGACGACCTATATAAATATATTCGTTCGAAATCTATTCAACATAAATTTTTCGTCGATATTATTTAAAATAATTCATTTTAAATATTCATAATTCATTAAAATTGCCAAAATAAAATTTTTAAATTGGCTCAGATTTTCGGGTTGTTACACTATGCCACAAAGGCCGTGCTTTGATCATCAACCACAAGACATTGCTTTTCAACAAAAGCCTTGATCATTTGCATCTTAGCATGCCACACAGGCAATTCACGCTATGCAACCGATGTATATCAATCACACAGAATGAAATCTGATGTCACACAAACATCCATTTACAAGTCCGTTCTGGGTCTGAATGAAACAGGAGGAACCTTATTCCTCGCATATCCATCGATCTCCAAGTACGTCTGGACGATCACCAACTGATTCCCTCCTTTTGGGTGTACAACCCAATAAAGATCATCAGTAATTATCCAAACGATGTGAAGACCTATGGCCTTCTACCACCGTCTTCATCTTCGACTTATCGTTGATTCAGTTATTCAGAATGGGATAAACCCGGCCATTCCGAATAACTCGCGTATATAATAAACAAGCGTTACACAAACACAACATACGCCTCATTCCAATTCAGAATATTCTTTTATTCAAATATTCACATCTTTAGGGAAAGGTTCCCATTAATTTTATCAAAGATGAATTCTTTAAATTTATTCTTTAATCTTCCTTTAGATATCGTTCCAAACCAAATTAAGGTTTTCCAAACTAGTTGGGATTAGCGCACTTTACCGAAGTAATCATTTATTAAATTTCCCAATCCCAGTCTATTCATCCCATGAAGCAAAACTGGTAATACTTCATATCTAACACCACGGTGTTATCGGTAAAGTTAATTACCATTTCACGTTTAAATCTATTAAAGATTTAACTATCGCTTGGAGCAAAACTGGTGATACTCCATTCTCGATAATTTCTTGAATTTGATAATTTTAGTTATCAAATTCACTCTTCAATCTAATTAAAGATTCATTAAAACTCTAATTCAGTTTTAATTTCCAAAAATCATTGCTTAATGATTATTCAAATCCAGGAAATAAATCCTGTCTTTAACTGGGTTAAAGAACTAATGTCATTTAAAACATAGCTCACGATAAACCCAAAATCACATTCCATTAACAATGGAATTTTCACGGAAAACAGATCAATATATATAATCGATATAAACTTCCATATCCGACTAATAATATAAATGGAATAACGGCAAAGACTTTTTAATTCCATGTATATTAGCAGTCTTTCTCCATAGAAATTCACCTCGATTATTACGAAATCAAATTCCATTCCATTCCAATTTATTATATTAAATTGGAAAACTTTACTTTGGAAAATCTCCTTTAAATCTTAACAAAAGATTTATAAATTCCAAATCTCATTTCACTGTAAGTCGGGTTAAAGAACGAATGTCGTTGAAACACAGTTCACGATAAACCCAATTTACATTACATTGATTATCGGGTTAAAGAACAAGTGTTATTTAAAACACCGTTCACAATAAACCCAAAAATCAATTCCAATTCAATTCCAATTAAATATTATTTAATTGGTACACTTCATTAAATCCAAATAAAAAGATTTAATCTTTTTTTTCTCAACTGGGTTTAAGAACAGTGTTAATGAAGACACCATTCACGACAGACCCAAATCCCATTTGATATTAAATACAAGGCTCTGAATAGAAAATATATCGGCTTTTATTCAATATCAAATCCAACGACCAACAAATATCGTATTGGAAATAACGATATAAATATATTTTTCAAATTTCCATAACAATATCTGTATAATCACGAAATCCAACATCGAAATATTCCGAAGACAATTTCGATTCAAATCCATTTCCAATCTATATATTGGAAATTCAGGTTTTTTTTAAAATCATTTCAAATCCAATTTATTTATTTTAAAAATAATTGGATTATAATTCTAGTTCAAAACTAGTTCATTTCGATAAAAATGTATTTTTATCTTTTCAAATATGGATTTTTTCATCCCAATTCTTCCTAAATCATTTCTTATGATTTTACACTAATTATTGATATTTTTAATAATTTTATCAAGGCCCGTATAGTCGATTTCCATGAACGGCCAACGAACTGCACTTACAGCGACCTTTTCCAAATATGATTTGGACATAATTCCAAATCCAACCGTTAGATTTCAAATCTCTAATATTCGTTAGAAAGCTCTTTTCGATGCGAATCCAATGGTTCTAGTTTTACGAGAATCCGACGGTTAGATCTTCCGTAATGTCCGTTCGAAGTCAATGGTCGAAATTTGCGAACTACCGCACCGCGATGTGTTCTATTCAGGCCATTATATATATAATATATATATTATATATATTTCGTCGATTTCCTTTTAAAACGTATTTTATAAATCGTTTTAAATTCGTTTTCAAAACGATTTCAACATCATATTTAATTTCCAATCAAAATTGAATATTCCATATCTTTGATATATAAATGATAATATTTTCAAAACATTAGATTTTGAAATCAATTCCCTTTTCAATATTCATTGTAAAAATGAATAAAATCGATATAAATATCGGGTACGTCAAATTGTCGTTAATCTAATCAACACGGCTATATATATCTAAATATATTCATGTCCATCCCAAATCGGACATCAAAATCATATTTTGATTCTTTTCTGAATATTATTTGAAAATATTCGTTATTCTAAAATAATCGTTGTTTTAGAATATTCATTCTTTCTGAACTGGAATCAGACACAGTCAATTAGCATACAATGTGATTGTAGTGACCCGCATTTTTAGCTGTTGAATAATTTATTTATTTAATTATTAAATATCGATTTATCGATATCGAGAACGTGAATTAAATAATATTGAATATTTAATTAATAATTATAATATAATAAAATATATTATAATGTCGAAATAATCAAAAATATTGGAAACACAAATATTCTGTGAATGGGGTCATCCCAAAGATGTAATTCAACTTAGAGTTGGATTATATTGACGAATATATTCAATCGACGACAGTTTGAACGTATAATTATAATATAATTAAAATAGAGCTTGAAACGACGCGGCAGTTCGCTATTTGGCGATTCAGACTTCAACTGAAGGTACAGGATTCATTTTAAGCCGGATTTCTGTGAAACAAGAAACGTGTGGAGCTGGTGGAGTATATCTTTCTAGTGGAAGAGAAAAATCGGGATTTCGTCGTGTAGATTTTGATTTACGTCCAAATCAAATTTCAGAAAAGTCGCTGTGGAATTCCTTTATAATTCGTAACGCTTTATTTACGTTATAAAAGGATTTTCGATATAAACTGAATATTGTTAAATCTAAAATCTGAAATATCAAACTGTAAATTCTGATATAATATTCTGGAGTTGTACGATATCATACGCGAATAGATATACGATAATATAAATTTATTTATATTTAATTTAATTATATTTATATATTTAAATAGGTCATCCGGAGCTTTAAAAATAGCCGGTTTTGCAAACGAAGTCGGAATTCAACGAAACTAATTTTGTTGGATCCGCAATGTCAAATTATTGCTAGATATCAGTTTCCATGATTTTTAGAGTTAGTATGTGGTCGTACGGATTTTTACAGTGGAAAACAGTCAGTATTTTGACCTTTAAAAATACGTTGTGTGAGCAAACGGAGTCGGAATTCGACGAAACCAGTTTCGTTGGGTCCGTAATGTCAAACTGTAACTGCATGTGCATTTTCGTGATTTTTGGGTATCGCATGTGGCCTCAGGAATTTTTAATGATAAATTAACCTAATAATGAATATTAAAATAATACCCCACCCCTATAAATATCCCTCAAAAACTCCTTAACCCTAATAATTTCATTTCTCTAGTCAATCACTCTTCCGCCGTCGGTCTTCCACATTTCAGAATGTGATAACCCTCTTTCAAAAATCCATACAAAATCCAATTAAAATCTAGAAATTTCAAAAGAAATATGTTTGCAATCCTCTTGTCCTCCTCTCCAAACTAATGTGCATCTCAGTTGATTCGAACACCTATTTGGGCGATGCTTGCTGACCGCCGATAGTTAGGGTTCTGGGATTTGGAGTTTTTCGAGCTTCGAATTGATGTTGGGTATTTTAGTTGGGATGATGAGGTAGTTCGGGGTCTCAGCGTGCAATTTAATGTCTTGCGATGGGATTTGAGTGGTTGTCGATGTGCTATTGAGGGGATCGAACTGCGAATTTTGGGGTTTTAGTAATTCGTGGAAGAAGAACGAGGAGCTGGTGGTAGTTAATAACGTATATTAAGGTGTGGTTTGTTTGATTTCAAAGTAGAAGGAGGGCAGAAACAAGGTACTGGGATTTTCGTTGGCAGACCCGAACTAGTAGGGAAGCACAGTGATTTTAGTTGAGTGGGCCCTTGTGATTTCAGATGTTATGATGAGGAGAGAAAAGAGTTGATGGTATGATTTGCGGATTTGTGAAGCAAGGAGGTAGATGTGGTGAAGTGTTCGACCAGGGGAGCAGTCTTTGGCTACAAACATTTGTTTTTGTGCGGGCTAAATACTACAGATGAGATGGAGGAAGACAAGCATTAGACTGTGGTGAAATTTGGTGAGGGAGTTGTTACTGGAAAAAAAGTGGAGTTGGATTTTTCATTTGAAAATGGAAATGGGAGAGGAGCTCGGCTGTGGGAATACTGCGTTGATCGGGGAAGGAGTGCATAAGGGGTGGGCTGTTCAAATGGGTATGGACCGAGCTAATATGGTAAAGGTCCAAATATAGAAGTAAATCATGTTTAAATTAAATTAAGAAATGTATTTAACTTGTAAATTAAAAATCTTACGCATATGTTGACGGAATTTGACGAATCTGGATCCGTCAAAATCGTACAGACGAGAGCTACAACTACAATCGGTTTTGAATGGATATTGAGCTCGTCTCAATTTATTACAAAATAAATTGTCTGAATCAAAGATGGTTATCGTCATTGACGATGATCGTCCAATGTGAGTAAATCTCACCAACTCTGAACAGTTTATAATTTCATGTTGTATTTTTATAACTGTTTGAAATTGTCTGATTGACTGTTTGATTGAACTGCTAGTCAGTAAATGAAAATATTATATATATATATAAATATATATATATAATATATAAATAGTTAGGTAGTTATATATTGATTCTGTTTATCAGAATAATTCATATTGAACTGATAGTGGTGACAATCATGTTGTGTAACATCTGTGATGCAGGGAAACAGGTTGGAGGAATCCGACTGGATTCCTCAACAGTTATTTTATTGTTTTTCATATATTGTTATATGATGTGATATAAAATCTGTGGGCGATTATATGTGTTTGGACGATAGTGATCATCGTGATTTGATATGTAGAATATCATAACATACCGGAATGTAGATAAAGGAGATTTTCAAAGTGATATTGAAAACAGAATATTTATAAATTGGAATATTTATAAATAAGAAATATTTATAAATTTAAATATTTATAAATAAGGAATATTTATAAATTGGGATATTTATAAATAGGAGATATTTTTAAAAGGAAAATAAATTCAAAACATTTCTTTTTGAATGGAAAGGCCTGTGTGGCGAGTTTGGGGATTTTCCCGATGCTCCCGATACAAAGGAGGTTATGGCGAATTTTCCTGGGAATTTAAGGAGTTAGAATATTTCAAGAATAAATTTGAAAAGGAGATATTTGTAAACCATTTACAAATAGAATTGGAAAGGGAACATTTTAAAAAGGAAATCATTTTTAAAGTGTAGAACCGTTATTTAAAAGTAAATCTTTTCAAATGAATAAAACGTTGTTAAAAAGGAAGTCTTTATAAAGTGAATAAAGTTAATCGAATATAGACATTCGAAAGTTAGTTAATCGAATATAGACATTCGAAAGTTAGTTAATCGAATATAGACATTCGAAAGTTAGTTAATCGAATATAGACATTCGAAGTTAGTTAATCGAATATAGACATTCGAAGTTAGTTAATCGAATATAGACATTCGAAGTTAGTTAATCGAATATGGTATTCGAAGTAGTTAATCGAATATGGTATGCGAAAGTTAGTTAATCGAATATGTAATTCGAAAGGGGTTAGTCAAGTCGAGTTAGTCAAATAGAGTTAACCAGTTAGAGTTAACCAGTTGGAGTTAATTAGTTAGAGTTAATCGATTAGAGTTAAAACGAACTAGAGTTAATCAAATATAGTTATTTGAGACAGAGTTAGTCAAACATAGTATTCAGGGTAAGTTGCCATCTTGTACGACTGCTAGCGTAATTCGCAGGGCTATAAATAGCCTACGGCGGTCGGATGTTTCCTGAGGGAGTCAGGCGTAACCATTGTGATCGCTGCGATCTAGAGTCAAGCGAATGGAGTTTAATCGAATATTAGTTATTCGATAGGAGTTAATCGAGTTGATCGAGTTTAGAAATAAGTTAAGTTAAATAAGTTGAGTTGATCGGGTGGTTCGACCAAGTTAGTCGAGCCTAGTTAATCGAATCGAATTGGTCGAACCAAGTAAGTCGAGTAAGTCGAGTCAAGTTAAGTTAGTCGAGTTAAGTTCGTCGAGTTAAATAAATCGATGTTAGTTTCATCGAAAGGAATTATCGATGTTAGTTTCATCGAAAGGAGTTATCGATGTTAGTTTCATCGAAAGGAGTTATCGATGTTAGTTTCATCGAAAGGAGTTATCGATGTTAGTTTCATCGAAGTGAGATTTTCAAATATGAGATATTTGAAAGGAAGAGTCATCGAATATTAGTTATTCGAAGAGAGTTAATCGAATATAGGTTATTCGAAGAAGAGTTAATCAAATAGAGATTTCTCGAAGAGAGTTAATCGGCAAATTTGATTATATCGAATTCGGGAAAGTACTTATACTTTCCAGTGTTTAAATAGAGATTTATTTATTTATAAATAAATAAGTGTTAAGTTAATTATTCACTAATAAGAATAGAAGTTATAATTAAAGTTAGATAATTTGAAAGTAGGGATTATAACGTTATCGTTATAACCAATGTTTTAAATATAGAAGTAGATTAGTAAAATTGGATCCGAGAAAGGCGTAAAGAAGTTGTTAAAGATTAAAAGATAAACTTTGACCATTTCGAAGTTATAACGTTGTTCAGTTAAGGTCTGAGAGGTAATTATACCCCAACTTGAGTGACTTCCTTCTTAACTAAGAAATGGTAAGGTTTGATCGTAAAGAAGTTTTGGAAATGTTTTCCAAACGAGAATCAGAAATGTTTTCTGATAAAAGAAAATAAGAATTTAGAACATAGGGAAAACAGGAGATAAGTAAATAAATGAACTAAAGAGATTAATGTTAAATGATGTTTGTTCGATATAATTTCCATCTGGAAATAATATCGTTGTTTGCACACTTGTTTTTCTTTGATAGTTAACTCACCGACTATCGAAGTTTTGACCATTTTAACGTTGTTAATATAGAGAGACCGGTTGGATTATTATCCATAGAACCACTCTGTATTGGCATAAGCGTTGCGAATCATATATGCCAAAGATAATTGAAGACGGAGTAAAATGCAAGGGCTATCCTGTTTACAGAATAGTGCCTTCGGTTTGTCCAGTCCCAGGACAACTTGTATGGACGAAGGTCTGACAGAGTATATCCAATGGATCGCGTAAGTTGATCTGTTCAAACGTATTCACGTTTGGTGGCGGAGGAATTCGTTTCTCTTAGCTGTATACCCGTGTTATTTTTGGATAAGTCAAATTGTGATTTGGCGGGTATGACGATGTGACATTTTAAGTAAATGAAGATGGATGTCTGACAGAGTATTTCCAGAAAGGTCACGTACATTGATTTCTTCAACCGTATCAAGACTGGAAGCGGAGAAGGAAACTTCTTTTAGCTGACACGTAATGTATTGTTGTAGATGTCAATTAGTGATTTTCAATGGATCTGACAATGTGGCATTCGAAGTGAATCTATTGTGATGATAAAGCGTAGCTTCTAGCCTTACATCCGGTAAATGACAGAAATCGGGCAGGCAGCATGGCTAAGTCGGTCGCACCGAAGTAGGGTGTATAATCACCTATCTAGAGAATATTCATTTGCTTCTTTAATCTATCAATGCTGTTCCATATATATATATATATATATATATATATATATATATATATATATATATATATATATATATATACGGGCACGGTTGCTGATCCCAACCGTTTGGTGATGTACATTCAATACACTCAAGCGAAATGAGTGTTCGGTCATGTCTGGCTGAGTTGCAAGATGTTCTTGTTGAACTCCAGTGTATCGTTCCTAGAGTACACTAATCGGAAGGTGGTTCCATACCTTGTCATAGTTGGAAATCCAATCATCCAATACGTGCTTACGATTTTTGATTGTATACTATATATGTAGTAACGTGAGATGCAAGCGTTTCTGCTAGATTGATATCTATTTTGTATTTAGACATTATTATAATATCAGAATGATATTACTTTACAAAGTTGTTTGGATTCTCATAAGGGAAAAACCCGTTCCGTTATGCGGCGTGGTCTTGTGAGATATCCTTTATTAAATCAAGTATTAAGTTGTTTTACTCATACCAGTCCCATGACTGACCCGGAGTTTATTTTGTTGTTTTCCCTAAACTCTTGGGTGCCTAAATTTGTACGGGCAGTCAAGTAGTCGGGATTTTACAGATACACTTGGAGAGCTTGGAGCAGGAGGATTCAGGATTCTATAGCTATTATTATTTCCGCTGTTGTTGTAAGTGTTGTACTATGATAAGTGTTATTGTATACATATACTGATGTTATTTCAAAGATATGCTATGTTATATTTTATTCGTTCCGCTGTGAGATTCGTGTTTACTCTGATGATGATGTTCTTCTATAAGTTCTATCTTATCTTTCCTCATCCTCTTAATTCTTTCATTAATTACCGGGATTTTTCGATGTTTTGGTTATCGACGTCGAGCTTACGTCGATAACCAAAGTCGCTCAAAATCCGGGTTACTACAGTGATTATATGGATTTCACACAACAAATGTGTATAACGACAATGAAAACAGCAATCCATCATCCAGAGTGCATTCTACACTGCATAAGCATCAAATATAAATATTTAACGCTTATAACAGCCTATCAATCAATCGATCGACATACAACTAATTATTGGGATTAGTGTATGTCCAATTTCATCCCAACACCCGTGTGGGGTTTTCAAACAATGAACACAGATTTATTTGTGCAGTTGGGCGATGTGTAAAAGTTATCGTCCCAATCAATATCAGTCAAATGTGTGTACATAAACAAATCGTCTGATTTGTTTATAAATATCTATCTTATATACATGTTAAAAATTGTATTTTAAACTGTAAAATATTTATTCAATCCACACCACACAATCAATTTTCACAACACATTAATCAAACAAACAAGTCATCCATGGTCTGTGGACGACGGGTGTCGGGTGCGGCTAAGCACCGTCTGCATCCTAGTATATATTTCAAACTAGAAAATAAAATAAAAGTGAGGAGTTCTCACCCTTTGGTTCCACTCCGCCAGTCTTTCCTTCTGAACTGTTCGGTTTTCGTTTTGATTTCAGTCGATACCATCGCCATCTTTTCCCGCCGTTCACAGTAAAAATCATATTTTTATCTCTTTTTCCCAATAAATAAAAAATCATATTTTTTATTTCTACTTCATATATTTTACAACGCTTCTTTCTATATAAAAATTATATTTTTACATTTCTACTTCTTATATAAAGATCGAGTTTTTCGCTTCTTATATAAAAATCCCGCCTTTCTATATATATAAAAACATCGCCTTTCTATATATAAAAATATCGCCTTTCTATATATAAAAATATCGCCTTTCTATATATAAGAATATCGCCTTTACTATGATAAAAATATCGTCTTTCTATATATAAAAATATCGTCTTTACTATGATAAAAATATAATCTTTTCATCGCTACTTCATATATAAAAATCGTATTTTTATCGCTACTCTATATATATATAAATCGAATTTTTATCGCTATTCTATATATATAAAAATCGAATTTTTATCGCTACTCTATATATATAAAAATCAAAATTTTCTAACTATAATAATCCTATCTTTCTTTTATAAAAATCCTTTCTTTTTATTTCTATAACATATATAAAAACCGATTTTTAAATTTATAAATTCAATTACATAATAAAAAAACGAATAAAAATAAAATGTAAAAACTTACAGTTTTTAATCAGGAAAGAGGGGTTTTGTGCGTCACTGAAGGGGGAGGAGGGGCGCATTGCATCATTGAGGAGGTGGAGGGGGTTGGTGAGGTGGCGTCGGAGCCAAGTTGAGGCGGTGGAGAAAAGGCAGGTCTAGGGAGGGGGGATCTCGAGCGCGGAGGGCTGGCGAAAGGGGGGGGGGCGTCGCGGTGCAGAGGAAGGGGAGCGAGAGAATCAAGAGGAGGAGAAGAGGGAGGGTGTGGCGCCAGAGGGCACAGAGGTGGTTCCCCCCCGTCGATCTCCTCTTTTTTTTAAAAAAAAATGAACCGGGGGGGTTGACTGTAAACAGAGGGAGAGGTTTTTTTTTATTCAAATTCAAAAAGGTACCTTTTTATTTTGACCTCGAAATCAAACCCACCGACTGTCGTCCATAACTAATTACCCCCATTTCGAACACAATGGGATATGTATCATAAGCCAATTTGGTTGTTTCGATCGGTTTCTGTCAAAATCAAAATATAAATCTATATATTGAATTTGAACACACATTTCAATTTATCGGGGCCACATACGGACTCTAAAAGTTCCCGAAAAATATTTTCTAGCTTCATATTGACGATACGGTTCTAACAAAACTAATTTCGTCAAATTCTGAGACTATTTGAAAAATGTCCATTTTCTAGTCGATCGGAATTGACTGAAACTGTCAAAACACGTTTTACTTCGCCACGCTCACATATTGATTCGAAAAATTATCAATTTTGGAATCTAGCAATAATTCGACATCCCGGATCCAACAAAATGGTTTCGTCGAACAGAGGTCATTTGCAAAATTCCCATTTTTAAGGGCCAGATTCCATAGCGACTATTCTGACTTTTCAACTGGGAATATCTTTTTATTCCCGCTATGAAATTTCAATTTTTCGGATCCATTGGAAAGATATTTTCAAATAGATTCTAATATTTTTGTTTTCTCCAAAATCCGGTTTATTTTGAATCCTATACATTCATTTGAAATTTGAAATCGAATTTTCAAACTACCGCGCCATTTTTAATTCCTTTTATAATTAAAAATTAATATTTATATTCTAACGCCGATTCAAATAAATATATAAGTTTTAATTCTATTAAAAATAAACTTCTTGTCGTTATTATTTAAAATAATTCATTTTAAATATTCAAAATTCATCAAAATTGCCAAAATAAAAAATTTAAATTGGCTCAGATTTCCGGGTTATTACAATTTACAATCTCCCCCACTTAAAACTTTTCGTCCCCGAAAAGGAACGAAGCTGAAAGTTGTTTTACAAACCAACTCAACTTTCATTATTTTCATTATGGCTTATGTTCTTCAACTTTTCAGTTTCTAAGAACTTTTCAAATTCTTCAAAAATTTGGCTATACCCTAAATTTTCGCAAATTTTTGCCATAACTTCCCCTGCACGGGAGCACCGGGAAAATCCTGAAATTGCCATACAGGCCTCTCCAATCCAAAAAGAAAAAGAAACAGCCAAGCGGCTAGCCAATCGGCTCATAAAATCATCAAAAACCCCATGAAATACAATAAACATGTACCTATTTGTCGGACAAACTATTTTATTCCTCTTCTCTAGCCTCCTTGCTATGACCTGTTCACATATATATGTACATGCATGCATTTCCAAACAATTTTCAATACAGTTCAATATTTGGTACCATTCGTCCCAAATTTGCCTTTCTTTCACTTAATGGTTTCAATAATTCTATTAGTCAAACTAATAATCAAACAACACAATCAGCAATCAACTAGTAGATTAGGATTTCAAGTGCATAACTTTGATATATAGTCAAAAAATCAGATTCTTGATGTAAAATCACAACAATAGGCCCTATCTTATTTTGGTTCTAACACCAGTCTAATGGAAATATATAGATATCCCACTTTCGAAACTCGAACACTGAAACCAATGATGAGGCCTCATCATCAGAATCATCTCCGGGCGAATAGTGTGATCCTATATCTATCCAGTATATTAGAACTTCGAATACACATGGATCAAACGTATATGCAAAATCTTTATATATATTGGATTGTCCAAATTCAATACAAATAAATATTCAGATACGTTGAATAGGGTTTGAAACGACCCGCAAATCCGTGCTATCTGAGTTGACTAATAACACCACACGTCCAACCCAAATAACACAGAAATACGACTCATTATTAGAAAGAAGTTAGAGGATGAGAAATAGAAAGAAAGAAATATTAGAATAGAAGAAAACGAAGATCACAAACTCACAGCGGAACGAATAAAATATATTATATAACATAAGCTTCGAAATACAAATCTGTTTTGTACATATATACATACCATCATCAGAGTACGCATAACATTTGATCCAGCGGAAGTAACTCTAAATAACTAACGTTGAAGCCTCCTGCTTCAAGCTCCTCCAAGTGTATCTGTAAAAGCCTGAAACACTTGACTGCCCGTACAAATTTGGGCACCCAAGAGTTTAGGAAAAACAAGACAAAACAAACTCTGGGTCAGTCATGGGACTGGTGTGAGTAAACTCCAACCACTTGTTTAACTTTAAAAATCCTTTCAAAAGAAAAGGTAATAGTAAGACCAGCCCACACATAAACACGGACGGTTTTTGCCTTACTATAACCCAAAACACTTTGATACGAAAATCCAGTGATATTATAATAATGTCTACCTCAAATAAATAACCAAATAGAAGAACGTTTGCATCTCACGCTCCACATATATAGTATAAAATCAAAACCCGCATGGCGCTTATTGGAGATTGGATTTCCAACATGACAAGGTATGGAACCACCTTCCGATGATGTATCTCTAGAGGCGAATACACCTGGGTTCAACAAGAACATCTTGCAACCCGGCCCTCACATGACCGACCACTCATTTCGCTTGAGTGTATCGAATGTATATCACCAACGGTTGGACTCAAACCACCGTTTCCCGAATGGGCAGAATCGATAGATTTAGAAACAAAAGGAATTTCTCTAGATAGGTGATTATACACCCTAATGGGTGCGACCCACATAGCCATGCTGCCTGCCCGATTTTTGTCCTTTCCCGGTTGTTGAGGCCTGAGGCTACGCATACTTACCATTCATCGATAACACAATCACTTTGAATGCCACATCGTCAGATCCTTTAATCACTAGTTGAGTTTGCACAAATATTCTGGATATTATGCTAAGGGATAAATCCGTTGCAACCATATATATTCATACAGACCAACCCATTTGATCATTGGAAATACTCTGTCAGACATTCGTCCATTTATGTTCGTTCTGGGACTGAACGAAACCGAAGGCACTATTTCTATTACTAGAAAAGCCCTTGCACTTTACTCCGTCTTCAATATATTCAGCATACTTGGTTCGCAACGCTTATGCCGATACGGAGTGGTTCTTCGGATAAAAATCCAACCGGTCTCTCCATATTGACAACGATGGTCAAAAACTTCGATAGTCTGTGATTTAACTATCGAATAAAAACAAGTGTTCATCCAACATATCAAACAAATCACTGGGCTCTTTAATTAATATTTCATTAATTAAATCTCTTATCCATTTCCTTATCAATATTTGTTACCCAAATATTTTTCAATAACCATATTGGCCCTTTTCGCTATTTTTGATTCCGTTTCCTTGTCGAATTCTATATATATCGATATATAGATTTCTAATTGTCAAATTTCTTAAAAATATTCTAACTCCTTAAATTCCCGAAAAAAATTCGCCATAACCTCCCCTGTATCGGGAGCATCGGGAAATTTCAAATAGCTTTCCCGGTCCTTCTAATCTCAAAAAGAAAAAGAAGAAGCCAAGCGGCTAGCCGATACGGCGCATAAAACCCATATATGAATTTAAACATGTACTTTTTTGTCGGGCACATAAATAAAAATCTTCATATACTCCATCCCATATCTGTTTAACACCTGTTCACATGTTTCCAATTCAATTCAACTCAATCCATTCGTTTGAATTCATTTTTTTTTGCCCATTTATTCTTTAAATCGGCCATTTTGCCTATTTACTCCTTTGTTTGAACATAGCAATTTCAAACAAAATATTTAACTCGTTCATGACCAAATTGAATTTCAATTTCAATTCTAGTTCTCTTTTCTATTTCGAATATAAATTCTCAAATCGAATTCACTTATTTAAAGCTCAATATTCATTCGAAATCTCATTAACTAATTTCTATTCGAATTAGTTAACTCTATTCAATAAATCAAAAATCCGATTTCTGTTTCAGAAATCAACTCATTACTCCACTGGAGTTCACATATATTTTATAACTCAAATCTGGATTTTTCTAAATAGAAATTTCGATTTTTATTTGCTTAAAATCCTTTAATAAAATGAAATAAACCGTTATGGTTTTTAATAGTTCTGGCGCTGTTTTTCTGAAAATTTGATTTTGACATATCTCAAAATCTATACGACGAAATTCAGATTTTTCTCCTTCATTAGAAAACTATTATCAAATCGGTCCTGACGTTTCTTGTTTCAAAGAATTCCGACTTCAACTGCGTTCTGTATATTCGATTGAAGTTCGAATCGCCAATTTACGAACTGCAGCGCTGCGGCGAGTTCGTTTTAATTATATTTATATATATAAACCTTTTTAAACTTCTTTAAAATAAATTCAACTCTGTTTAGCTCTATTTGAATTCTTGATTCAAATTCCAATCTCACTTTTGAATTCTACATTTCAAATTTAAATTCCTTTTCTATTTGATATTCAAATTCAATACTTAAATTTCCATTTGAATTTCCTATATTCAAATTCAATACTTGAACCCATTTGAATTCTTTTATTCAAACTCTATTTTTAAATTCCATTTGAACTTCTATATTTCAATCTATTTTCAAAACTTCATTTGAATTTCTATATTCAAATCTCATAGATTAAATCCTGTTTGAATTCAATTTGAATCTCTTATATTCAAATTTCATTTTCATTTCCATTTGAATTCTAATATTCAAATTCATCTCCAATCCCATTTGAATTCTAATATTTAAACTCATTATTAACACCATTTGAATTTCTTCACTCAAATCCATTTGAATTCCCTTGAATTCAAATTCCATTTCAAAATCATTTGGATTTCCTATTTTGAAATCCTATTTGAAATTCTATTTCCAATTCGACTTTGAAATCCTATTTCAAAGTTTATTTCAAATTCTATTTTGAAATCTCATATTCAAATTTCTACTTGAATTTCTATATTCAATTCCATGTTCAAATTCAACACTTGAATTTCTATTTCAAATCTCAATTCAAATTTCATATTTAAATTCCATTCAAATCTCTATTCAAATTTCACATTTGAATTCTTCCTTGAAATACTATATTTCAAATTCTATTCAATTCTTCTTTGAAATTCTATATTTCAAATTCTATTCTGAAATTTTACATTCAAATCTCTATTTGAATTTCTTTATTCGAATTCCTTTAAATTCAAATTTTATTTTAATTCCTTGAATTCAAATTCTATTTTTCATTCTAATCTCGTCTATTCAAATTCTATTTGAATTTCTAATATTCAATCTCCTCTTAAAATTCAAATATTTAAACCCCTTTTAAAAATTCAAATGTTATACTCAAATTTCATTTGAGTTATATTTTTAAAAATTCCATTTCAAATCTTATTTAAATTTTCTTCTGAATTTCAAATATTCCAACTCCTTTCTAATATTTAAATTCTATTAAATTTCCACTTAAAAATTCTATTTCAAGTTCTATTTTGAAATTTCATTTCCAAATTCTATTTTGAAATTTTTTATTTCAATATTCCATTTGAAATTCTATATTTTCAAATTCTACTTGAATTTCAAATTCTATTTGAAAAATAGAATTTTTCCTTTAAACCTCAAATATCTTTCTCATGATATTTTAATAAATTAACACTTGGCCCAGTGATATTTAAAACAATCAAATCACTCCATGTTTCAATCATTTGATTTTTAACACATCATATATTAATATATGAGATCAAGCAAACAACAAACAACACAACAGATAATATATTTTTGAGGAATCCAGTCGGATTCCTCCAACCTGTTTTCCTGCATCCACAGATGTTAGCACATAAATAATACCCATTCTGCTTCATGGCAGAATATCGCGGTATAGAAGGTCATCCACTAATCATAGCGTGGGGCGTATAGGGTAATCATCCGCTATGGTACCGCGGGCATCCGCTAATGAGACTGCGGGAATCCAACCAATCAATCAACCCAATATATATATATATAGCCTAAATAACTAATATATATAAAGCAAGCAGAAAAATCCAAACAAGCAACAACAATTATTTTTAACGAAATAAAAATAATTAAAAATAAAAGGTGAGTGAGATTTACTCACCTAAATTTTCCTTTTTCTGAATACCCAGTTAATCTCCATACTGCTGCGACTATGAATCGTCTTCACCCAAATCTAGTCGCCCTATGATAATTTAAGTTTGTTATCGATTAACCATTTTTATACAACTTGCTAAAATAGAATAACTATCCTATGATTATTTAATTAAATGATTAAATGGTTTATAATTTAAACTAATCCTAACAATTTAAATAAATTAATTTTATGAAATTTAAAACTAAATAAAACGTATACCTTAAAGCTACTCCAACCACTCGACTAATCCACAAAAACCCATCAGCTCCTACTGCAATGCCTCCCCCTTTCCTATACTGAAATTCAGACCAGTGCCTCCTCCACATGACAGCCCCTTTCCATCCCTTGAGCATCAGCATTCCCAAGGTTTACTGATCGAACTCCACAAACACCCTAACACCTCAGTTACCAAAGGTCGAAGCCCCACGTCCGATCGAACTCTACTCCTCTAACAACAACAAGATGCCACTCAACCCTACGCAACCATCACCGACCTTCCAGAGACTTGCTGACCCCAACACATCATGTCGCACCATTACAGCTCGTCTTCCCCAACTCACAGAGATCGAGCCCCTCGTGTCTTCCAAGTCGCACAACAAAGTTCACCCTCGTACTCCCCCTCTATTCAACATTGCGACCTCTATTTCAGTGCAAAAATCGAACTGGAGTTCGTACCTTAGCTCAATCCATAACCGAGTCCCCTTTTCTCTCTACACGCGAGCGTCGGTTTCGAGTTCCAGGCAATTGATCGGATCCTATAGCGATTCCGATTTCAACACCCCCTTTTTTTTTTATTTGCTGAATCGATTTTTGAAAGACCAGGAAGAATGGAAAAAATGAGATAAAGATTTAAGAATGGAAAGGGACGGAGGTGAGGGATCAATTTATAGAGCGAGCGAGAGGAAACAGCAAGTACGTCGCCAGTAATCTGCTGTCTCCTTGATACTAAAGGTTAGAGACATTTTCTACAGCTCGAGGAGAGTATATAGGTCTGCGAAATGAAAGGAGCTGAAGCTAAGAGTAGGCTCAACGTTTAAAAATATAGGTCGGCTCTTCTCCTCTTTTATTTTCTTTTATATTCGATTTTATTTTTATTAAATAATTAAAATATTTCGTGGTCCTTAACTAGTAATCCCGAACCACTATTCAACCGTGACGACTGATGTTTTTCAACGTTATTCACTATTCTGAATTCAATGAAATAGATTATACAATTTAATTTGAACGTATATTTAAAATAGTCATATTAAATCATTTTAAATTCAAAATAAATAAATTCTTCATCAATGAATTTCTATTATCATCGTTCATATTTAAATAGAATTCATACTGGTCATCTGAATTGTACTGATTCAGTTTTTAACCTCGATTTCGATTATATTTTATATTTTGATAATTTAATATTTTTGATATTAAATCGAAATCAATATTTTAAACCAATTAATATAAAAATTCATTTATATTATCAATTCAATATTTAAAATAAATCGACGAAAAATTTGGGTCGTTACATTCTTTCCCCCTTAAAATAATTTCGTCCTCGAAATTGCTAAGATAGGAAAAATGGTACAAACTCATTACTTTTCAAAACTTCTTTATATTGAAACCCAACTCCTCATATTTCTATGACTTTAATTTCAACCAAAACTCTTGGTTTCCATTCATATGCATTCTAATTCATATTCATTTCAATTTATTTCAAATTGATTCTAGTCAATTTATTAACCTCGAACCATTCAACTTGCTTCAGTTAAATTTTAATTCCAGAATCCAAATCCCTGGATTTTATTTCAAATCCTTCTGAAGTCACATAAATATATATACATATATTTATTTCTATTTGAAATTCAAAATATTTGAATTTTCAAATCACTTGTTTCTTTCAAAACAAATTTCCATCAAAAACTTTCTAAGGTAGCAACCTATCACTTAGAAACTCGGAAATGAACACTGATGATGTTGCAATCCTCATCAGAATTATTTCCCAGCGACTGAAGTGAGTTCAGTGCTTTATTATTTCAAAATTCATCTAAAATAATTTTCTTTCAAATCCCTTTAAAACAAATCTATATTATTTTAATTTACTTTGAAAAATAAATTTCAACTTCCCAGGATTTTGAATTCTCAATTCTGGTTTGAATTTAATTCTAATTCATCTCATTTGTATATTTAATCCCTATACAATTTCTATTTGGTTATAAATAACCATTCTAATTTCATAATCTCATTTGATTATAAAATCAACATCCAACACATCCATATAATAATAATTCTAGAAAATTATTCTTTCTATATCAAATAGAAATTTTTGGGTAAAATTATTTCATTTACCCACTTAAAAAAAATATCATGTCGTATTTTCTGTTCAAGTATTTAGAAATCCCTATCGACTTCGTGGCGTCCCACGATTCGACCAGAATTCATAAACCACTCAACAGACTAGCCAACACAATATAAAACAACTTTTATATCAACTAACAAATACGCTCTCTCGTATATACACTCAACTCATTCTAGGGTACTACTGACCCTATCTCTAATGAGCACATGCCACACAAGCCTAGGTGTTCGCTCAACCTAAGCTCTGATACCAACTGTAATGACCACGGGATTCGAGTAGGCTTTTCAACCATCCTCTCCTCCCTCGGCACTGGGCTAACCTCCCAGCGTGGCTTACAGAGATACCTCAGAACTGCTTTTACGGCCAGCCTCTCGACTCGACCAACCCACATTGTCGGGAGATGTAGGGGTAAGAGTCTCCCGTTCGCCACCAAACGCGAAGCGAGAACCCCCTATCATCCGTACCAATTAAGCAACCAGCTCTGATACCAACTGAAACGACCCGCAAATCCGTGCTATCTGAGTTGACTAATAACACCACACGTCCAACCCAAATAACACAGAAATACGACTCATTATTAGAAAGAAGTTAGAGGATGAGAAATAGAAAGAAAGAAATATTAGAATAGAAGAAAACGAAGATCACAAACTCACAGCGGAACGAATAAAATATATTATATAACATAAGCTTCGAAATACAAATCTGTTTTGTACATATATACATACCATCATCAGAGTACACATAACATTTGATCCAGCGGAAGTAACTCTAAATAACTAACGTTGAAGCCTCCTGCTTCAAGCTCCTCCAAGTGTATCTGTAAAAGCCTGAAACACTTGACTGCCCGTACAAATTTGGGCACCCAAGAGTTTAGGAAAAACAAGACAAAACAAACTCTGGGTCAGTCATGGGACTGGTGTGAGTAAACTCCAACCACTTGTTTAACTTTAAAAATCCTTTCAAAAGAAAAGGTAATAGTAAGACCAGCCCACACATAAACACAGACGGTTTTTGCCTTACTATAACCCAAAACACTTTGATACGAAAATCCAGTGATATTATAATAATGTCTACCTCAAATAAATAACCAAATAAAAGAACGTTTGCATCTCACGCTCCACATATATAGTATAAAATCAAAACCCGCATGGCGCTTATTGGAGATTGGATTTCCAACATGACAAGGTATGGAACCACCTTCCGATGATGTATCTCTAGAGGCGAATACACCTGGGTTCAACAAGAACATCTTGCAACCCGGCCCTCACATGACCGACCACTCATTTCGCTTGAGTGTATCGAATGTATATCACCAACGGTTGGACTCAAACTACCGTTTCCCGAATGGGCAGAATCGATAGATTTAGAAACAAAAGGAATTTCTCTAGATAGGTGATTATACACCCTAATGGGTGCGACCCACATAGCCATGCTGCCTGCCCGATTTTTGTCCTTTCCCGGTTGTTGAGGCCTGAGGCTACGCATACTTACCATTCATCGATAACACAATCACTTTGAATGCCACATCGTCAGATCCTTTAATCACTAGTTGAGTTTGCACAAATATTCTGGATATTATGCTAAGGGATAAATCCGTTGCAACCATATATATTCATACAGACCAACCCATTTGATTATTGGAAATACTCTGTCAGACATTCGTCCATTTATGTTCGTTCTGGGACTGAACGAAACCGAAGGCACTATTTCTATTACTAGAAAAGCCCTTGCACTTTACTCCGTCTTCAATATATTCAGCATACTTGGTTCGCAACGCTTATGCCGATACGGAGTGGTTCTTCGGATAAAAATCCAACCGGTCTCTCCATATTGACAACGATGGTCAAAAACTTCGATAGTCTGTGATTTAACTATCGAATAATAACAAGTGTTCATCCAACATATCAAACAAATCACTGGGCTCTTTAATTAATATTTCATTAATTAAATCTCTTCTCCATTTCCTTATCAATATTTGTTACCCAAATATTTTTCAATAACCATATTGGCCCTTTTCGCTATTTTTGATTCCGTTTCCTTGTCGAATTCTATATATATCGATATATAGATTTCTAATTGTCAAATTTCTTAAAAATATTCTAACTCCTTAAATTCCCGGAAAAAATTCGCCATAACCTCCCCTGTATCGGGAGCATCGGGAAATTTCAAATAGCTTTCCCGGTCCTTCTAATCTCAAAAAGAAAAAGAAGAAGCCAAGCGGCTAGCCGATACGGCGCATAAAACCCATATATGAATTTAAACATGTACTTTTTTGTCGGGCACATAAATAAAAATCTTCATATACTCCATCCCATATCTGTTTAACACCTGTTCACATGTTTCCAATTCAATTCAACTCAATCCATTCGTTTGAATTCATTTTTTTTTTGCCCATTTATTCTTTAAATCGGCCATTTTGCCTATTTACTCCTTTGTTTGAACATAGCAATTTCAAACAAAATATTTAACTCGTTCATGACCAAATTGAATTTCAATTTCAATTCTAGTTCTCTTTTCTATTTCGAATATAAATTCTCAAATCGAATTCACTTATTTAAAGCTCAATATTCATTCGAAATCTCATTAACTAATTTCTATTCGAATTAGTTAACTCTATTCAATAAATCAAAAATCCGATTTCTGTTTCAGAAATCAACTCATTACTCCACTGGAGTTCACATATATTTTATAACTCAAATCTGGATTTTTCTAAATAGAAATTTCGATTTTTATTTGCTTAAAATCCTTTAATAAAATGAAATAAACCGTTATGGTTTTTAATAGTTCTGGCGCTGTTTTTCTGAAAATTTGATTTTGACATATCTCAAAATCTATACGACGAAATTCAGATTTTTCTCCTTCATTAGAAAACTATTATCAAATCGGTCCTGACGTTTCTTGTTTCAAAGAATTCCGACTTCAACTGCGTTCTGTATATTCGATTGAAGTTCGAATCGCCAATTTACGAACTGCAGCGCTGCGGCGAGTTCGTTTTAATTATATTTATATATATAAACATTTTTAAACTTCTTTAAAATAAATTCAACTCTGTTTAGCTCTATTTGAATTCTTGATTCAAATTCCAATCTCACTTTTGAATTCTACATTTCAAATTTAAATTCCTTTTCTATTTGATATTCAAATTCAATACTTAAATTTCCATTTGAATTTCCTATATTCAAATTCAATACTTGAACCCATTTGAATTCTTTTATTCAAACTCTATTTTTAAATTCCATTTGAACTTCTATATTCCAATCTATTTTCAAAACTTCATTTGAATTTCTATATTCAAATCTCATAGATTAAATCCTGTTTGAATTCAATTTGAATCTCTTATATTCAAATTTCATTTTCATTTCCATTTGAATTCTAATATTCAAATTCATCTCCAATCCCATTTGAATTCTAATATTTAAACTCATTATTAACACCATTTGAATTTCTTCACTCAAATCCATTTGAATTCCCTTGAATTCAAATTCCATTTCAAAATCATTTGGATTTCCTATTTTGAAATCCTATTTGAAATTCTATTTCCAATTCGACTTTGAAATCCTATTTCAAAGTTTATTTCAAATTCTATTTTGAAATCTCATATTCAAATTTCTACTTGAATTTCTATATTCAATTCCATGTTCAAATTCAACACTTGAATTTCTATTTCAAATCTCAATTCAAATTTCATATTTAAATTCCATTCAAATCTCTATTCAAATTTCACATTTGAATTCTTCCTTGAAATACTATATTTCAAATTCTATTCAATTCTTCTTTGAAATTCTATATTTCAAATTCTATTCTGAAATTTTACATTCAAATCTCTATTTGAATTTCTTTATTCGAATTCCTTTAAATTCAAATTTTATTTTAATTCCTTGAATTCAAATTCTATTTTTCATTCTAATCTCGTCTATTCAAATTCTATTTGAATTTCTAATATTCAATCTCCTCTTAAAATTCAAATATTTAAACCCCTTTTAAAAATTCAAATGTTATACTCAAATTTCATTTGAGTTATATTTTTAAAAATTCCATTTCAAATCTTATTTAAATTTTCTTCTGAATTTCAAATATTCCAACTCCTTTCTAATATTTAAATTCTATTAAATTTCCACTTAAAAATTCTATTTCAAGTTCTATTTTGAAATTTCATTTCCAAATTCTATTTTGAAATTTTTTATTTCAATATTCCATTTGAAATTCTATATTTTCAAATTCTACTTGAATTTCAAATTCTATTTGAAAAATAGAATTTTTCCTTTAAACCTCAAATATCTTTCTCATGATATTTTAATAAATTAACACTTGGCCCAGTGATATTTAAAGCAATCAAATCACTCCATGTTTCAATCATTTGATTTTTAACACATCATATATTAATATATGAGATCAAGCAAACAACAAACAACACAACAGATAATATATTTTCGAGGAATCCAGTCGGATTCCTCCAACCTGTTTTCCTGCATCCACAGATGTTAGCACATAAATAATACCCATTCTGCTTCGTGGCAGAATATCGCGGTATAGAAGGTCATCCACTAATCATAGCGTGGGGCGTATAGGGTAATCATCCGCTATGGTACCGCGGGCATCCGCTAATGAGACTGCGGGAATCCAACCAATCAATCAACCCAATATATATATATATAGCCTAAATAACTAATATATATAAAGCAAGCAGAAAAATCCAAACAAGCAACAACAATTATTTTTAACGAAATAAAAATAATTAAAAATAAAAGGTGAGTGAGATTTACTCACCTAAATTTTCCTTTTTCTGAATACCCAGTTAATCTCCATACTGCTGCGACTATGAATCGTCTTCACCCAAATCTAGTCGCCCTATGATAATTTAAGTTTGTTATCGATTAACCATTTTTATACAACTTGCTAAAATAGAATAACTATCCTATGATTATTTAATTAAATGATTAAATGGTTTATAATTTAAACTAATCCTAACAATTTAAATAAATTAATTTTATGAAATTTAAAACTAAATAAAACGTATACCTTAAAGCTACTCCAACCACTCGACTAATCCACAAAAACCCATCAGCTCCTACTGCAATGCCTCCCCCTTTGCTATACTGAAATTCAGACCAGTGCCTCCTCCACATGACAGCCCCTTTCCATCCCTTGAGCATCAGCATTCCCAAGGTTTACTGATCGAACTCCACAAACACCCTAACACCTCAGTTACCAAAGGTCGAAGCCCTACGTCCGATCGAACTCTACTCCTCTAACAACAACAAGATGCCACTCAACCCTACGCAACCATCACCGACCTTCCAAAGACTTGCTGACCCCAACACATCATGTCGCACCATTACAGCTCGTCTTCCCCAACTCACAGAGATCGAGCCCCTCGTGTCTTCCAAGTCGCACAACAAAGTTCACCCTCGTACTCCCCCTCTATTCAACATCGTGACCTCTATTTCAGTGCAAAAATCGAACTGGAGTTCGTACCTTAGCTCAATCCATAACCGAGTCCCCTTTTCTCTCTACACGCGAGCGTCGGTTTCGAGTTCTAGGCAATTGATCGGATCCTATAGCGATTCCGATTTCAACACCCCCTTTTTTTTTATTTGTTGAATCGATTTTTGAAAGACCAGGAAGAACGGAAAAAATGAGATAAAGATTTAAGAATGGAAAGGGACGGAGGTGAGGGATCAATTTATAGAGCGAGCGAGAGGAAACAGCAAGTACGTCGCCAGTAATCTGCTGTCTCCTAGATACTAAAGGTTAGAGACATTTTCTACAGCTCGAGGAGAGTATATAGGTCTGCGAAATGAAAGGAGCTGAAGCTAAGAGTAGGCTCAACGTTTAAAATTATAGGTCGGCTCTTCTCCTCTTTTATTTTCTTTTATATTCGATTTTATTTTTATTAAATAATTAAAATATTTCGTGGTCCTTAACTAGTAATCCCGAACCACTATTCAACCGTGACGACTGATGTTTTTCAACGTTATTCACTATTCTGAATTCAATGAAATAGATTATACAATTTAATTTGAACGTATATTTAAAATAGTCATATTAAATCATTTTAAATTCAAAATAAATAAATTCTTCATCAATGAATTTCTATTATCATCGTTCATATTTAAATAGAATTCATACTGGTCATCTGAATTGTACTGATTCAGTTTTTAACCTCGATTTCGATTATATTTTATATTTTGATAATTTAATATTTTTGATATTAAATCGAAATCAATATTTTAAACCAATTAATATAAAAATTCATTTATATTATCAATTCAATATTTAAAATAAATCGACGAAAAATCTGGGTCGTTACAGGGTTTAAATTTTCAAAACAAAATTCCTTTTCATTTTAAAAATATACTATTCACACTTGTCCTAGGATAGTACTGATCCCATCTCTAACGAGTCATTCTTATTGGATATTACTAATCTAATCTATGATGAATTATTTCGTTTGGTTCAAACGTGTCTTGTTCTCAAGCTCTGTAAACCAGAGCTCTGACACCAAACTATAACGACCAGAACTTCCCCGTGAAGGAAAGCCTGGATTGAGTTGTGAACAAGCCACATCAGAACACAAATAGAAGAACATTTCATTGCTTATTACAAAAATTTCATCATAATACAAGAATATACATAGTATGAATAAATATTATACATCAGAAAAACATCAGAGGTTTAAATTACATTACATAGCAGCGGAAAAACAATACAAAGCACAACTGATGGAGATATACGGATACAGAGCTTTCTGAATATCATTCCAGCTGTAAACCAGGATCCTGTGAATACAAATATGCAAAACCAAAACACTAGCTGCCCGAGTCGAAAATAGGGGCACCCAGAGTTTAGGTTAGAACAATAAACTCCAGGTCAGTCATATGACTGGTGTGAGAACTAAAACAGTTATTTAAAACTTTACTTTTAAATAAGGTATATCAAGGGACCACGTCGTATAACACGGAACAGGTTTCCTCCCAAGAATACCAGTGCATATATCAAAAAAGCGCAATGCTTTTTGAAAAAATGAAGCTATTATAAGACCCAGGTCCTATCACACAATGCAACGCAAGCGGGGGGATAGGGTTTTACCTTATAATAGCCAAACATGCTTGGTACGTTAAAACAAATCATTTGATACTATTATAAGTGCATAGTGTATAAACAACTTCAAATATAAATGTATCAATCCTAGGCGGAATGGGTACCATATATCATGTCGCCAATACTAGGCTCTACAATCAAAACCGCAAATGTCACGTTTTGGAAGTTGGATTTCCATCTGTGAACCAAGGCAAGGGATCGTCCTTACTGCTTAGAGACAATCTAGCCCATGTCTCAGGAACAGCCGCAACTTCCCCATGGATCTTTAGGGCCGGTCCACTCGATGTGGATTATAATGCCTGAACAATGCGTTTCCCCACCCTATGGGGTGTAAATGAGCCAAATGACTCCATCGGTCCCGGATCGACCGATATAACCGAGGCGCCTCACTATCCATCATCCACATAAGTAAAATGTCCGGGTGTGTAAAACCCAAAATACCACTCCTAGCTAGAATGAAACGCATGCCCTCCCTCCAGTCCTGTCCCGTTTCTGGTTCACACCGGGGTGTGGGGCTCACGAATTAACGCTACACAAAGCTACATGTAATAACCCGGAAAATACGAGCCAATTTAAAATTTTTAAATTGATTATTTCAAAGCAATTTGAACCATTGAAATAGAATATTTCAATAAAATAGTGAGTTAAGAATAGTGAGTCAGTTTGAAAATTTGAATCCAAACTTTGACTGACTGTGCAGGGTGGAAAATATAACGGATTTTAGCAAAACCAAAAATATTTAAATCTGTTAGTCAATACCTTTCTAACGAATCTGGAAAATCGAAGTTTCATAACGGGAATCAAAAATTATGGCCGAATGAATTTTCAGAAGAGTCGGTATATAGAATATATAGGCCTGGAAAATTGATATTTTGCATACGACCACGGAATTCGACGAAACCACTTTTGTTGGGTCCGGGATGTCAAACTATTGCTAGGTTTCAAATTTCATAATTTTTGAAGCTAGTATGTGAACGTGGCAAAAGAAAATGTGTTTGGTCGATTTCTGTTAAATTGGATCGACCAGAAAATAGCCATTTTTCAAATGACCTCAGAATTCGACGAAACTAGTTTTGTTGGGACCGTAGCGTCAAAACATAGCTAGATTTATTTTTCTGGAATTTTTCGAATCAGTTTGTGGCCCTGGCAAATTGAAATGTGCGTTCAGAGTTAAAAATTAAATGTTTTATACTTTAATTTGAAAAATAACTGACTGTGACAGTCGAATTGGATTGCGAAACATATCCCATTGTGTCCGGAATGGGGGTATTTAGCTATGGGCGACAGTCGTTGGGTTTAAAAAGGAGTTCGTTTAAGAAAACACTATTTAAAAATTTTAATATAGTCTCGGCCAATCATATTTTTCCATTCATAATAAAAAAAATAACATAACCCCCCCCCCCGACCCCGACATCGACGGCGGAAGCCCTCTTTCACCTTCCCAGGCGATTTCCGATCGCCACGTCCAGAATTAGCCCCTCCTCCAGTTCAACTTTTTGTAGTTCTCCCTCCCCTCTTCAAATCCATATAAGGAGCTCCCCCTATCGTCGCCTCTACGCCGAGATATCCACCTCCAAACTTCCGACCTTCAAGCCGCCGCCGCCGCCGTTCTGCGCCACTGAGTCCCACCAAACCACCGCGCGCCTGTAGCTCTCTCGAAGCTCTTCCACCTCCAACTTCCTGATCGTCCCCTCGTGTCCCGGTTCTCGCGAAAACCGCAAACCTAGTTTTGAAGCTTTCTGAAAGTGTGTTTTTCTTTGATCTTTACACTTTGAAAAATCATATCTTTTTGGTGTGTTGACGAAATTCGATGAAACAGGAAACATCGAGACCGCAAGGAAGCTCTCTACCCAATAGAAGAAGCTGCGGATTTTTCTGACATCGTATCGATTTTTAGCGCTCAGAAAACCAAGGTGAGAAATCTAAATTAACGTGAAATTGAATGGAAAATGTCGTGTATAATTTATATAAGCGAAATATAAATTACATACGTGTTGTATACCTCATGTACATGCGTAGTGTAAGCTATATGAGCGAATTATGAATTTTTACATGCATAGAATAATTGATATATGTGTTGAAATGCAAGTGAAATATAGCAAATATAGATTATATATATATATATATATACTCCCCTCGTCCACAAACCATGGACGATATTTATTGTGGTGAATTGGTGTGAAATATTGGGTGAAAAATACGAATGGTTGAATAATTGTTTGTGGTTGATATTGTTTGGTTGTGGTTGAAAAATACCCATTGGTGATTGAAATGAATTGGAAATAAAAATAAACATGCCGCCTGCGTGCGAATTAGAGGCATGAATCCCCATTGTCAAAAACCGCGAGGTTTTAAGGTAGAGCGAGGAGCCGTACTAGGGACGGTGCCGGTTTTAACTACCCTGCCGTTATGCTGCCCAAATTTTGAATAATCTTTGTGTGTTAGAATTATTTTCATATGTTGAAATTATTTTCATGCATAGAAATTAAAGTCATATATGAAACTATGTCCATGTGTGGAAATATTCATGTGTTGAAAAGTGTTGTATGAAAATTAAATTCATTTGTGAATGAATGAAGTGCTTAAACAATAAAAATCACATTTTTATATATATATGAAGTATGAAAAATATTCGCCTTATATAAATAGTTTCAACAATCAAAATTTCATCTTTCTAATAAGAACAACATAAATAAAATGTCCATGTGTGGAAATGCTCATTTGTTGAGAAGTGTGTGTAGTGGAAAAGTTCATGTGTTAAATAAAAAGTTCACGTGTTGAATAAAAAGATTGAACGATAAAAATTACATTTTTATTGAAACTATGAAGTGTTGAAACCATACATTGGTTGAATAAATATTTTAAATGATAAAAATATCATTTTTATCATATGTGTGACATGCTAAAGAGATGCGGACGTTGAAATAAATATTTGTGATAGAAGTATTATTTTTAACATGCATAGGAACTAAATAAAATAGTCATGTGTTGAAATCTATTTTAGTTCGCCAAAATTATCATCTTTTGAAATATGAAGTGTTAAAAATATCCACTTGTTCAAATAAACGTGCATGAGTTGAAATATACATTAACTAGCCAATGATATGATTTTAGCCTATGCATGCGATATTAGAATGAATGGTGTTTTTAGACCAAAGCAAGTCAAATATGGAATTGAATGGAAAATGATAAATGTTAGAAATTATATATATGTACATGCATATCTATTGAACAGGTTAAAGCAAAAAGGGGCTAGAGAAGAGAAATAGAATTTTGTGCCCGACAAATAGGTACACATTTACCGCTTTGTTTGGGTGATGATTTTATGAGCCTGTTGGCTAGCCGCTTGGCTTTTTCTATTTCTTTTTGATATGAGACGCCCGTGTGGCTATTTGGGAATTTTCCCAGACCCTCCCATACAAAGGAGGTTATGGCGAAATTTTCCAAAAATTTAAGGCGTTAGTGAAATAATTGAAGTGGAAACGATATAGGAAATTTTGAATGAGCTACATTTATATAAATATATAAATATAAATAGAATTAAAACGAAACGTGGCCGTGCAGTTCGTGTTTTGAAACCGTGATTTCAAATGACTAGTGCGGAAGATCCGACCATTGGATTTACCCGAAACCTCAACCGTTGGGTTCGCCTTGGAAATATCTTTCCAACGGCACTAACTTTGTGAAGATCCGACGGTTGGAAAAATCGTAACTTCAAATGGTTAGTGTGGAAGATCCGACCGTCGGATTTTCCCAAAACTGGAACCGTTGGATTCGTTTTGAAATGACCTTCCTAATGATGTAAAATTTGTGAAGATCCAACGGTTAGATTTTCAGATATGTGTAAAACAAAATTTGTGGAAAGCAGCGCCAGTGCATCGACATGACCTGAAACGTCGTTTAATTAAATATGGCCATTTTAAATTAAATAAAAATGGCGATATATCGTTATAAAGTGCTATAGACGATATAGAGTGTAAATGAACCTATTTTGTGGTGTTTGCTTGAGATGTGATGGCTGAATGTATTTGACATGAAAATTTTAACTAAATAACTGAAATGTGAATGTTGAATAGTTCAACCATGTGATTAATTGGTTTGAAAATCTAAATATACGTGGATTATTTGAAAAGGCCGAGTTTATCTCATTTCAAATAATCGATCGACGTTGAGAAGTCGAAGAGTCGAAGATGGTTGAAGACCGACGATCTCCACATCGGATGGATGGGCGCTACTGATGCTCATGACTGGAGTAGCTACCATGAAGGAATTGAAGTAGTAGCCGTCCAAACATATTGTTGATTGTACGGATATGCGAGGAATTGGTGCCTCCGGTTTCGTTCAGACCCAGAACGGACTTGTAAATGGACTGTGTGTCTGACATTGGATTTTGTTCTGTGTTGATTGATCTCTGTTAAATATATATCTGTTTGGCGGCGGAGAATTTATTCTCTTGCTTAACGCCCTTCTCTGAGACGTACGAGCTCAAAGGTTATGTATTGACAGAAATCAGTCGCACGGAGTGGATTGCCTGTGTGGCACGCCTAAGTGGCATATGATCAAGGCTTCTGTTGCAAAGCAAAGTCTTGTGGTTGATGATCAAAGCATGGTCTGTGTGACGTAGCTTTGTGTATAACGTGAATTCGCGAGCCTCACACCTCGGTATGAGTCAAAAACGGGAGACGGACCGCTGGGAGTGCACGGCGTTTCTTTCTAGCTATGGTGGTGTCAGTGACCTACCAGCCCTGACATTATATATACTTTTCACCTGTGTGGTTGTTGGAATGCGAGGCGCCTCGATTATAGGTCTGTAAGGACCGGGAAACGTGTGTTCAGGAATAACTAATCCTCAAAAGTAAGAGAGGACCGGCCCAGCCGATTCCAAGGATCATAGTGGGGTCCTGGGACATTTGCTAGAGTGTCCCGAATCGGAGAGGAGCTTGCCCCTTGCCTCGACTCATGAAGGAATCCGATTTCCAATATGAAATATGCGGACGTGATTGTATTACTAGTATGGCGACATAGTGGTATGGGTCATTTATGCCGCCTATGATTGATATTTATGATTGAAATCGCTTTTGAAACATATATGCACTAGTAATAATACCAAACACCTTTGTTTTATTCGTATGAAACATCTTTGGCCATTATAAGGTAAAAACTCTATCCTCCGGCTTGCGTTGCATTGTGTGATGGGACCTGAGTCTTATAATGGCTTCATTTTATAAAAAGCATTGCGTTGATTTAATAGTTATTTTATTTCATGCACTAGCACTCATTGGAGTAAACTCGTTCCGCGAAAGTGGCGTGGTCCTTTGATTTGCCTTATTATTATTGTTAATAAGTTGAGTAGATTTCTCATACCAGTCCCATGACTGACTCGTAGTTTGTTTCACCTTGCAAACTCGGGTGCCCTCATTTTCACACGGGCAGCCTAGTTACAGGTTTCTGACGCACCTTTTGGCTCATGGCGAGGCTTGACTACACCGTGCTGACTTGGATTTTCTCTGCCATTATTGTATCTATATTATGATTCCGCCACTGGCGATGTAGACTGATATTCCTTTTGTGTACTCTTTATGTATGATTCCGCCTCAGGCGATGGTGACTGATTATGTATCATTATACACTAAGTTGTATCCTGTACTGTGCTCTCTCATGTGATGATATCTATATGATTCCGCTGTCATATGTGTGTAAATTATTCTATTTTCTGTTTATGCTATTATCTGTGATCTGCTAATGATGATTAATGTGTTATATTCCAATGATTATCCTTAACACCGTGTCACGGGGTTTTGGGATCCGTCACACTACACCACAAAGGTCGTGCTTTGATCATCAACCAAAAGACTTTGCTTTTCAACAAAAGCCTTGATCATTTGCATCTTAGCATGCCACACATGCAATTCACGCTATGCAACCGATGTATATCAATCACACAGAATGAAATCCGATGTCAGACACACATCCATTTACAAGTCCGTTCTGGGTCCGAACGAAACCAAAGGAACCTTATTCCTCGCATATCCATCGATCTCCAAGTACGTCTGGACGATCACCAACTGATTCCCTCCTCTTGGGTGTACAGCCCAATAAAGAACATCAGTATTATCCAAACGATGTGAAGACCTCTGGCCTTCTACCACCATCTTCATCTTAAACTTATTGTCGATTCAGTTATTCAGAATGGGATAAACCCGGCCTTTCCGAATAACTCGCGTATATAATAAACAAGTGTTACACAAACACAACATACGCCTCATTCCAATTCAGAATATTCTTTTATTCAAATATTCACGTCTTTAGGGAAAGGTTCCCATTAATTTTATCAAAGATAAATTCTTTAAATTTATTCTTTAATCTTCCTTTGGATATCGTTCCAAACCAAATTAAGGTTTTCCAAACTAGTCGGGATTAGTGCACTTTACCGAAGTAATCATTTATTAAATTTCCCAATCCCAGCCTATTCATCCCATAAAGCAAAACTGGTAATACTTCATATCTAACACCACGGTGTTATCGGTAAAGTTAATTACCATTTCACGTTTAAATCTAATTAAAGATTTAACTATCGCTTGGAGAAAAACTGGTGATACTCCATTCTCGATCATTTCTTGAATTTGATAATTTTAGTTATCAAATTCACACTTCAATCTAATTAAAGATTCATTAAAACTCTAATTCAGTTTTAATTCCCAAAATTCATTACTTAATGATTATTCAAATCTAGGAAATAAATCCTGTCTTTAACTAGGTTAAAGAACTAATGTCATTTAAAACACAGGTCACGATAAACCTAAAATCACATTCCATCAACAATGGAATTTTCACGAAAAACAGATCAATATATATAATCGATATAAACTTCCATATTCGACTAATAATATAAATGGAATAACGGCAAAGCCTTTAAAATTCCATGTATATTAGCAGTCTTCCTCCACAGAAATTCACCCCGATTATTACCAAATCGAATTCCATTCCATTCCAATTTATTTTATTAAATTGAAAAACTTTACTTTGGAAAATCTCCTTTAAATCTTAACAAAAGATTTATAAATTCCAAATCAAATTTCACTATAAATCGGGTTAAAGAACGAATCTCGTTAAAACACAGTTCACAATAAACCCAATTCACATTCCATTAAATATCGGGTTAAAGAACAAGTGTTATTTAAAACATCGTTAACGATAAACCCAAAAATAAATTCCAATTCAATTCTAATTAAATATTATTTAATTGGTACACTTCATTAAATCTAAATAAAAAGAATCAATCTTTTTTTCCCGACTGGGTTTAAGAACAGTGTTAATGAAGACACCATTCACGACAAACCCAAATCCCATTTGATATTAAATACAAGGCTCTGAATAGAAAATAAATCGGCTTATATTCAATATCAAATCCTACGACCAACAAATATCGTATTGGAAATAACGATATAAATATATCTTTCAAATTTCCATAATAATATCTGTATAATCACGAAATCCAACATCGAAATATTCCGAATACAATTTCGATTCAAATCCATTTTCAATCTATATATTGGAAATTCAGGTTATTTTTAAAATCATTTCAAATCCAATTTATTTATTTTAAAAATAAATGGATTATAATTCTAGTTCAAAACTAGTTCATTTCGATAAAAATGTATTTTTATCTTTTCAAATATGGAATTTTTCATCCCAATTCTTCCTAAATCATTTCTTATGATTTTACACTAATTATTGACATTTTTTATAATTTTATCACGGCCCGTATAGTCGATTTCCATGAACGACCATCGAACTGCACTTACAACGACCTTTTCCAAATTTGATGTTGACATAATTCCAAATCCAACCGTTAGATTGCTAATCTCTAATATTCGTTAGAAAGGTCTTTTCGGTACGAACCCAATGGTTCCAGTTTTAGGAGGATCCGACGGTCGGATCTCCCGTAATGTCCGTTCGAATTCAATGGTCGAAATTCGAGAACTGCCGCAGCGCGGCGCGTTCTATTCAGACCATTATATATATATTATATTATATATATTTCGTCGATTTTCTTTTAAAACTTATTTTATAAAACATTTTAAATTCGTTTTCAAAACGATTTCAACTTCATATTCAATTTCCAATCAAAATTGAATATTCCATATCATCGATATATAAATGATAATATTTTCAAAACATTAGATTTTGAAATCAATTCCCTTTTCAATATTCATTATAAAAATGAATAAAATCGATATAAATATCGTTCACGTCAAAATGGCGTTAATCTAATCAACACGGCTATATATATCTAAATATATTCGTGTCCATCCCAAATCGGACATCAAAATCATATTTTGATTCTTTTCTAAATATTATTTGAAAATATTCGTTATTTTAAAATACCCGTTATTTTAAAATATTCATTCTTTTTCTGAACTGGAATCAGACACAGTCAATTACCATATAATGTGATTATATGGATTTCACACAACAAATGTGTATAACAACAATGAAAACAGCAATCAATCATCCAGAGTGCATTCTACACTGCATAAGCATCAAATATAAATATTTAACGCTTATAACAGCCTGTCAATCAATCGATTGACATACAACTAATTATTGGGATTAGTGTGTGTCCAATTTCGTCCCAACACCCGTGTGGGGTTTTCAAACAACGAACACATATTTATTTGTGCAGTTGGGCGATGTGTAAAATTTATCGTTCCAATCAATATCAGTCAAATGTGTGTACATAAACAAATCGTCCAATTTGTTTATAAATATTTATTTTATATAAACGTTAAAAATTGTATTTTTAACTATAAAATATTTATTCAATCCACACCACATAATCAATTTTTACAACACATCAATCAAAAAACAAGTCATCCATGGTCTGTGGTCGACCGGTGTCGGGTGCTGCTAAGCACCGTCTGCATCCTAGTATATATTTCAAACTAGAAAATAAAATAAAAGTGAGGAGTTCTCACACTTTGGTTCCACTACGCCAGTCTTTCCTTCTGAACTGTTCGATTTTCGTTTTGATTTCAATCGATACCATCGCCATCTTTTCCCGCTGTTCACAGTAAAAATCATATTTTTATCTCTTTTTCCCAATAAATAAAAAATCATATTTTTATTTCTACTCATATATTTTACAATGCTTCTTTCTATATGAAAATTATATTTTTACATTTCTACTTCTTATATAAAGTTCTAATTTTTCGCTTCATATATAAAAATACCGCCTTTCTATATATATAAAAATATCGCCTTTCTATATATAAAAATATCGCCTTTCTATATATAAAAATATCGCCTTTCTATATATAAAAATATCGCCTTTACTATGATAAAAATATCGTCTTTCTATATATATAAATATCGTCTTTACTATGATAAAAATATAATCTTTTCGTCACTGCTTCATATATAAAAATCGAATTTTTATCGCTACTCTATATATATAAAAATCAAATTTTTATCGCTATTCTATATATATAAAAATCGAATTTTTATCCCTACTCTATATATATAAAAATCGAACTTTTATCGCTGTTCTATATATATAAAAATCGAATTTTTATCGCTACTCTATATATATAAAAATCGATTTTTTCTAAGTATTAAAATCCTATCTTTCTATTATAAAAATCCTTTCTTTTTATTTCTATAACATATATAAAAACCGATTTCTAAATTTATAAAATCATTTACACAATAAAAAAATGAATAAAAATAAAATGTTAAAACTTACAATTTTTAATCGGGAAAGGGGGGTTTCGTGCGTCACTAAAGGGGGAGGAGGTGCGCGTTGCGTCGTTGAGGAGGTGGAGGGGGTTGTTGAGGTGGCACCGGAGCCTAGTGGAGGCGGTGGAGAAAACGCGGGTGGGGGGGGGGGGATCTTGAGCACGGAGGACTGGCGAAGGGGGCCCCGCGTCGCGGTGCAGTGGAAGGGGAGCGAGAGAATCAAGAGGAGGAGAAGAGGGAGCGTGCGGCGCCAGGGGGCACGGCGGTGGCGAGCTAACGGGCGGCGGTTTCCCCCCGTCGGTCTCCCCTTTTTTTTATTTTTATTTTGATTTTTAAAATGAAGGGGGGGTTGATTGTAAATAGAGGGAGAGGGAGAGGTTTATTTTTTTATTTAATTTCAAAAAGGTACCTTTTTATTTTGACCTCGAAATCAAACACACCAACTGTTGTTCATAACTAATTACCCCCATTCCGAACACAATGGGATATGTATTGTAAGCCAATTTGGTTGTTTCGATCGGTTTCCGTCAAAATCAAAATATAAATCTATATATTGAATTTAAACGCACATTTCAATTTATCGGGGCCACATACGGACTCTAAAAATTCCCGAAAAATATTTTCTAGCTTCGTATTGACGAAACGGTTCCAACAAAACTAATTTCGTCAAATTCTAAGACCGTTTGAAAAATGTCCATTTTCTGGTCGATCGAAATTGACTGAAACTGTCAAAACACGTTTTACTTCGCCACGCTCACTTATTGATTCGAAAAATTATGAATTTTGGAATCTAGCAATAATTCGACATCCCGGATCCAGCAAAAGTGGTTTCGTCGAAAACAGAGGTCGTTTGCAAAATTTCTATTTTTAAGGAACAGAAATCCATAGCGACTATTCTGACTTTTCAACTGGGTATATCTTTTTATTCCCGCTATGAAATTTCAATTTTTCGGATCCGTTGGAAAGATATTTTCAAATAGATTCTAATAATTTTGGTTTCTCCAAAATCCGGTTTATTTTGAATCCTGTACATTCATTTGAAATTTGAAATCGAATTTTCAAACTACCGCGCCATTTTCAATTCCTTTTATAATTAAAAATAAATATTTATATTATAACGACGATTCAAATAAATATATATGTTCTAATTCTATTAAAAATAAAATTCTCTTCGTTATTATTTAAAATAATTCATTTTAAATATTCAAAATTCATCAAAATTTCCAAAATAAAAATTTTAAATTGGCTCAGATTTCCGGGTTATTACAGTAATATCATGGCATTGGATTGTAAAAGAAAATAATGGGTCTGCAAACAAAAATTAGAAGAAGAAAAATCAAAGAGAGACAACAAAGAAAAAGATAAGAAAATAGTAAATCATAAAATATAAGAAAGCTAAAACAAATAGAACTGAGATATATACTAGATTTAAATTTATGAGACATGTTTGTATTGGTGTATTCTTCTACCTAATGGAGTTTTGAGACGATCGACCTTGATTTTGGGATATTTAGACTTAGCACAACAACCATGGCTGAAGGAGGGTAGACTAGGGTTTCAAACTTTATGAGATCGAAGCAGAAATCAAAAAGTTAGAAGTTAGCATCATAATTAGGGGATTGAGAGGCAGATTGCTTTAATTTTTGGTGTAGTTCCACATCAAAAGTCATCACGGACTTTTTCCATGGAGTTCAGTGATGTTCGTTCATAATTTAATTGTTGGTCTGGAAACTTGCTAATGCATACTAGAATGGAGAGGAGGAGTGGGTTTGGTTAAACAATTAAATAAAATTTCGGCAGCACTTCCCTTTATTCCCCGTATCGTACCCAAATACATATATATACAGGGAACAAAAGGAAGTGCGATCGAAATTTTGTGAACAATTTGAACCGAAATGATTTATAAAATGTGGTTATGTTATTGTGTTTATAACTTTTCCAATATTGGGACAAATCCAATAAATATTATAGAGATGAATACACAAGTCTGTTCTATGGAAAAATGAAAATCCATATAACGATCATATACAACACATGTCGGACTAGGCCAAAAAATCTGTAAGGGCTTCACATAAATAATACACATTTTATAATTTCTATTGTTACAACTATAAAATATTTTATAATACGTTCAATAAATATTTGTTAACTAAAGTTTAAATTTAAAACGTGCTTTAACTTTCATTTAACTACAATATAGTCCTATAGAATAGTTTATTGTTTTTATGCTCAATTCAAAATATTATAGTTCATTCAACTATTTATATATTTTCTTAATAAATTTGAAATGTAAAAACGTACTTTAAAATTTAGCTAACTACTTCAAATTTTAAATTATAGTTTTTTCAAAATAAAATTAGAAGTTAGCATTTCTAACAAATGAAATTATATTTGTTTTAAACTATGCTAACACATATAACTAATAAGTGCTAAACAATTATAAACTACTTCTTATGATTAACCGTACCATTCCAACATTTATCCTAATCAATATATACTACACATATTTTCGTTTAAATGACAACAAACATTGTGTAACGACCCGAATTTTTAGTCGATTAATTTTAAACACTTAATATTGTTTTAAATGTTGAGTTGATAATTTTTATACGGTATTTAACGATTTGATAATCAGATACAATTAAATTTCGAGTATATCGAATTATCATAATACGAAAACAAAAATAATTGAATACGAAGTTAAAACTGAATTGAAACGATTCAGATGATTAATACAAATTCTATGTTAATATAAACGATAATAATAATTTATTATCGAGGAACTGATTGTTGTAAAATTTAAATTTTATTATATTGATTTAAATTGGAACTAAAAAATAATCGACTTTCGAATATCAAAATTGAAGGAAACCGATTCCATTGGATTGTAAGAGTATATTACTATCGTATTTCAAATTTCGTAACGTTTGGATTTATTGAATGTTTGGATTTACTGACTAAACGTACGATCAGAAATGGCTTAGGAATAATTTAAATCAAATTTAATTTTAAATCATCGATTTAAATTGATATCTTCTCCATACGATCGAATTAGGCATCATAAACTGTTTCAGTGTGTTCAGAATAGTGGTATAACCCTTGAAATGCCTGTTGTTGAACTCAAATTGGGGTTTGAAATCAAGTGATATTTTAAATTAAATTAAAACACATCAGTTCAAATAAAATAAAGGGTAGCCGACGTAAACTCTTTAACCTATTTTTACTTACAGCCCATGACTTTCGAATGAAGTAATTCTGCGCATATCTTTCCTGGTTTAGCTTCCTTCTTGATTCCATTCATGTACTATTTGTTCCCCACCTTTAAATCTAAGGAAAACATGATTTAATGGCCTTGTACGTATTGTTCCCCTTGTACCTATAAATTCAACCTGATAACCTTCCAATCCTTCCCCATTTTCTAAAATCCAAAATAAATTCAAGTCTTTCCTTCTTTGTTTCCTTTTTTCAGTCAGAATTGATTCCACCGATCGATTAATAAAAAAGGAGAGAAGATCAAATCGGAAATCATGATCGGAAGACTTGGAAAATCTGAAACTCGATTCAACGTGGAAGAAGCTCGCGAATTGGGGATCACGATCGAAGATCGTTAGGTCCTCTTAAGTTCGACTTTGACTGAAGGCACTTGCGTTGAGAAGATAGGGTTTTGTGGGATTTGTATTGGGGGATTCCACCCTTCGATGAGTCGCTGTCGATGATGGGGTATTAGAGGTGTCGTAAATCGATACTGAAGGGTGCGATGTCGATGGATTGGATATTGAGATCGACAACTGAATGAATATGGGAGGCCGTCTTTGTAATTTGAGATCGTGTGATGTATGAAAGATGATCTGTGATTACTAGAGATCGGCAGTTGGAAAATGTAGGGTGTGCGATCTGTAATTTGGAATGCCAGAGTCTTTGGTAACATGGTATGCGGACCGTAAAGTGGTGGAGGCTTTTCTGGACAACAGTGAGGTTGGATGTTTGAGGCATGGAGATGGTGTTGCGTTTCATGTAGGTTTGCAGTGGTGATAGGTCAATTTGGGTGGTGAGGCAACCATTTGGCAATAGCTATAGGTGATAGAAAATGTGAATGGTGTTGACTGCGAATTGTTTAGTGAAATGCCGGACTGAATGCTGCAAAGTTTTGGGGACTAGTCAGTGGTGTTGATCGATGATTTCCGAGTTAGTTTCATGGATTAGTTGAGGTTCGCAAGTCAGTAAAGTATATATTTTTACCGAAAGTTTAAAATATGTAGAATAATTTATTTATTTAGTGTAGTAGTTAATTTAAATGAATAATCGTTTAATCGTTAAATAAAATCGAATAATCATAGGTGCAAGATAAATCGATTTGTGTAGACTCGTAGAGGAGACGATATGGAATTTTAATTGGATATTCGACAAAGGAAAATTGAGGTGAGTAAATTTACCCTCTGGATTCGTTTATAATTTTATTATAAATGAATTTTTTATTTCAAATTATTTTTATATGATGTTTGCTGACTGTTTGAATGCATTGAATAATGGTTGACGAATTGTGGCTATTATATATTAGTTATATTTAGGCCTGGTGGTTGTGGCTATATATATATATATATATATATATTAATTATTTAGGCTTGGTGGATTGATATTTCCTGCAGTACCATTAGCGGATGATCCTAAGCGCCCTATAATATATATAGTGGATGACCTTTTATACCAAGATATCCTGCCTTGAAGCAGGATGGGTATTATTTTTGTTGTCTAACATTTGTGGATACAGAAAAAACAGGTTGGAAGGATCCAACTGGATTCCTCAAATATATTTATTGATTGTTTCCATATATATATATTATAATATATGATGTGTTAGAAAATCTATGATCGATGTTTTGTGTTTTGGACGTTTAAATAACGTGGCCCTAAGTTTTGGTATTTAAAATACCATAAAAAACATTTGAATGAAAAGAAAAGAATTTGAGTTTAAAAAGAAAAAAAATCAAAATTTCCAATTATAGAATTTGAATTTCGAATGGGCTAGGAATTATATACTTGTTTAATAAATAAAAACAAGTAGTTAGATTTATAAACGATGTTTATAAATGAAGTGGGATAAATTATCATATGATAGTCTGGGAATGTAGATTCAAGTGTGATTTAAAAGGGAAATTTAATTTCCTAAAATAGAAACTGAATTTCAAATGGATTTGAAATAATAGAATTGTTTAAATAAAAACAAGTAGTATAAATTATAAATGATGTTTATAATGAAGATGAAAAATTATCATTGGAATATTTGAAATTTAAATTCACATATGAATTTAAAAAGATAATTAGGAATCATTTTAAAATGTAAACGATGAATTTATTCCAATGTTTGGAATGTAAATTAATCTGGATAAATCCATATGGATTTATGACTAGAATTCGACAATGTCAACTTTTATAAAAAATAAATTATTTCCAGAAAGAACATTGGGATTGTATTAGATAGAAACTAAATTATAAAATAAAATATGAATTGATTCTATGTTATATATATAAGTTATAACAAATAAAATATTCCAAAATAGGAATTTGGTTTCAAATAGATTTTGAAATGGAACTTATTTAATGTATAACACAAGGAAGTAAATTTATAAATGATGTTTATAAAGTAAAATAATTATCATGGAAAATTTGGAATTATAAATTCAAATATGAATTTGGAAGTGAATTGGAAATCGTTTCGAAAAAGGAACAATAGAATTTATTCCAAAATTTGGAATATAAACTGAATTGAGATAAATCCAAAGGATTTATAATTAGAATTCTATTATATTGAATTTTATAAAATAATTTAATTCCAAGGGAATCAGAATTTAATATAGAAGATTAAGTTGTAAATAACTGAGTTATGAAATAATCGACGATTTAGGATAATCAGAACGTTTAAGTCAGATTTGAAAAATTGGTTTATTTATATTAAAATATGGAAGAATGGAGTTGTAATTTATTAATAACCGAATTTTAAACGTTTGTATTTAAATTAAAAAAACTCGTCACAGCGTGGTAGTTCATAGTTTTACGTTTTCAACTTCAGTTGAGTATATAGAACTAAATTCAAGTCGGAATTCTTTTAAACAAGAACCCTCCGAATCTATTGAGTGATAATTTTCTAATGGAAGAGAAAATCAGGATTTCGTCTTATAGATTTTGAGTTATATCAAAATTGAATTTCTAGAAAAACAGCGCTATAATCATTTATAAACCATAATAGTTTATTAAATAAAGTAAAAGGATTTTAAGCAAATAAACTCAGATTTCCATTAGAAAATCCAGACTTGAGTTATAAAATAAATATAAACCCAAGTGGAGTAAATGAAATGATTTTTGAAACAAAAATCAAAATTGTAATTATTGAATAGAATTTACTAATTAGAAGAATAATTATTTACTTAAGTTTTGAATCGAGTTTGACTTTGGATAAGCGAATGAGATTTGTGAATAGTTGTTCGAAATCGAATATGAAACTTGAATTGAAAGTGGAATCCAATTGGTTTATAAGCAAACTAAAAATATATATGAACATGATATGTTCAATTAAAAAGTGAAATAAGCAAAGGATCTAATTAGAGAGTAAATTAGCGAATTGAGTTAAAAAACGATTGGATTGAGTTGGAATAAACTGGGAATGGTTGAATAGATGTTTGATTAGGTATGGAATGAAGCTAACAGAAATAATTTGAATGCCTATCAAAAGAGGTACATATTTAATTTAATATGAAAATTTGTGAGCCCTTTTTGCTAGCCGCTTGGCTTTTTCATTTTCTTTTTGAATGGAAAGGACCCAGAGAGGCAATTTGTAGTTATACCGATTGACCCGTACAAAAGAGACATTGGTGAAATTTTCCGAAAATTTAAGGAGATAGAAAATTTAAGAAAGTTTGATAACTAGAAATCGACTTATTAATTATATATGAAATTTAATAAGAGAATAAACGCATAATGGAATTTTATAAGAAAAAAAGGGTTTTATAAGAAAAAAGGGAATTTATAAAATTAAATGTTGAGAGATTGGATGGAGAAACGTATGCACGTTTTAAAGTGAATGATGGTTTAAAAGCAAACATTTTGTAGATTGAAATGATTTTGTTTATAAGAATTTAAGAAATGGAGTTAAGGAAATTAGAAACTGACTGGAGATTATTCGACTTGAATGGCTTCCTAAGAGTCGATCTGATGTTGGTTTCGGCCTTCGGGGTTGATACTTGGGGAGTTGTTCTCTTACTAGTTTATGGTTAGGGACTAATGAATATGGAATAATAGTGATTTGTGAATACATGGAAATGTTTTTCCGATGTTTAAAAGATATATTGTCAGGAATATAGAAAATAAATAGTTTTTATAAATGGAAACATTTTTCCAAGCATCATGAAAGGTCAAACGGGTTTGGAGAAATATCTGGGTAAAGATATTGAAGAGAAATTGGGAAATGATAAATTTAGTTAATTAAATATTAATTAAAAAGGGGATTAGTGATTGTTTGATGTTAATTAATAGTATTCCCTTTTGGAATAAAATCTTTGGATGAATTTTTGTTTCTTCAATAATTAAATAACCATCTATCGAAGTATTGTCCAATTTAAATACCATCGTTTTCAATACGGAGAGACCAGTTAGATTTATTATCCGAAAACAACTCTGTATAGGCATAAGCGTTGCGAATCAGATTATACTGAAGATAATTGAAGACAGAGTAAAATGCAAGGGTTGTTCTGCTAGGTAGAAATTGCCTAAGATAGATTGATGTAATATGCCTTCGGTTTGTCCAGTCCTAGGACAACTAGTATGGACAAATGTCTGATAGATTATGCCTAAAAAATCATCTACATTGATCTCTTCAAATGTATTTCATCTCCATTCTACTCGATAGCAAGGAAAGGTTGTTTGCATGGTTTTTTCAAAGGCTCTAATGGGGTTAGGAAGGGGGACCCAATTTCTCTATACTTATTCATCATTGTAATGGAATTTCTTAATTCTCTATTATTAGATAGAGTTCAGAATAAAGAATTGGAGCTCCACCCAAAATGTAAGGATCCTTGTGTTACACATCTTTTGTTTGCGGATGATTTAGTTATTTTTACTAAGCCGTTAATATCCAATTTAAATGCATTCTCTCGGTTCTGGAAGAATTTTATAAGACTATTGGATTGTGAATCAACATTCAAAAATGTTTTGTTTTAATAGCTGGGTTGCAGGAGGAAAATAAGAAGGAAATTATTGATTATTCAGGGTTAATGGAATTATCTGCGGATGCTACATATTTGGGGTTACCATTAATATGTTCAAGAATCTCAAAGGATAAATGTATGCCGCTTTTTGAGAAGATTTGGAATGACCTTACTTTTATCTATTATTTTTGGTGAGTTTTTTTTAAGCATGTATTTTAAATAGTTCTCTTGTTTTAAAGTTTCAAGCCTGAGCCATTCTTCCCTAAATTAACATCCAGGATCCAAAAGTTTTACCAATATAAAAATATCGGTTCATACAGAAATTATTATGATATATATATATGTGTGAAGATATATACATCCCTCTTGCTTTAAATCAGAGTAGAAAGAAAGCAAGAGATCCATTGATCTCAGTATAAATCAATGTTAAACACAGATATTTTAAAACTGATATCCTTATGCTTACAAAAATGGTACTTTTGTATCCTAAGGATAGAACTGATACTCATGTGTGTGTAAAAATGATACCTATATGTCTACAAAATAATGCTTTCAAAAACTGATACTTCAGTGTATATGAAAATGATACTGTTGTTGCTTTAGAAAATAATGCCTTCAAAAAAATGACCCCTGACATTATGAAGAAATGATACTTGCAAAAAATAGTACCTTTTAAAATGATACTCTGAACATATAAAAGTGATCCTTTCAAAATGATGTTATTTCAAAATGATACTTTTGGTCTTGCAAAGTGATATCTACAAATGATTTTATCAAAATGATAATCATGATCCCATAAAAGTGATACTTTTAAACTGAATGTACCAAAAACTGATAATCATGTGCATGCACAACTGATACTTTGAAGATATATTTTTCTAAAATTACTTCAGATTGACTATTACATATAATATTAGTAAATCTCCATAACTCAATATATATATATATATATATGTATATATATATATATATATTTCCATTTCAGTTCATAAAATGATCAAATTAAAATATTACTTCAAATCAGTCATCTGCATACATTTTGCATTTCAGTCATCTACCATTTAAACATATTAGCTTAATAATTACAAGACTAATTCATAAACTGCTCTCAGGGATTCATGCAAATATCATATATCATGGCTCTTATTTTCTACTCAAGCATGCTAATCATCCAAGAAAACAGCAGACTCCTTAAACCAAATCTACTTAGCTCCATCAATACCTGAAAAAGCATTAGAGGCTGTCTCATTATAAAATGAGACACCCCATTTGCCATGAGCAAATAAGGTCAGATTGTTGTATGGTATGAGCATCCCAATTAAAACATAGTGATAAAATCTATGATATGATTTCGTAAAGGAATTTTTATTAAAATGCTTACTTCTTTTCCATGTTAATAAATAATATTGTGCAAGTGCACATATACTGATTTTATAAAAACATTCATCATCAATATTCATATTTAATACATGCAGTCAATCAAACATAAGAACATAACAGATTAATTCACTCTGTTAACATCGTGATTTGTATCAATAACTACCCTAGGAAATCCTCCAGGAAAACACAAGTTCCTTATATACTTATTTCCTAGCATTTTCAGTTATTTAAGTTCCCTGGCCTCACCTGCATTAGTGATCACTGGGGCACATTGTAGTAATCTAATTCAGACTACTACATAAAGATCCTTGGACGAAAACTAGGCCATGTACCAAACTTGCAACTCAAGGCAAGCCATCCCGCTGTATCTTGAACAAAATAGTCTTTAGTTAAATTACTAAGTGTTCACTTATATTTTTCAGTGACTACCTACCTAAACCAGGTAAACTAACATAGTTAGACTCGCTGTGAATACCATGGATTTCTTAGAGATCACTCCAAACAATAGAGACAATCATTCAGACAAGAGTTTAAACCATCCAATACAAACATATGAATTCCAGAAAATCATTTATCCAGAGGTTTTACTAAAATAAATCCTTGTTTAATCATGACAGTATACATATATATATATATATATACATATATACATATATACATATTTTTGTCTGAGCATACATCTGATATTAATCTGTGGCTTTAGGAATATTTTTAAGAGATTTTGCCACTATGCATCAACTAGTTTCAAGTGAATCTTAAAACCTAGCTGAGGCACAATGGTTGCATTCTTGATTAGAGATCAGCACATAGAAATTCTATTGCTCTCTAAATCAACTACTTATAGAACCTCAGCACCTATACATCAGAATATTGCAGCTCATATAAATGTTTCATAGAAGATTTGTCATAGATATATACCTTTTGTATATCCAGATTTCTAATACAGGTTAAAGGTATCAGTAAAGAGGTGTTTAAAGGACCATAAAACTGAACAGGTTTAAATAATGACTTTAGATCCATAATGCTAACTGTATAATGATTTTAAGTAATATATTTTTCCAGTCATAAGAAAGCAGATGAAATAATCAAAAGATCAAATCCAAATAAAATGAGCATATAAAAATATTAGCTGCCTCTTGAAATCAGGACTTAATGCCATATTTTTTAAGTGAGAATACTCACCAAATCTCCTTCTTCTAAGATAGAAAATAAAATCAGAAAACCCTTGCTTTATCCTCAAGCTTCTCTTCTTCCTTTAAAAATAGATTTTATGTATTTCACTTGTTTATACTAGGCAGTTTGATTTTTGCCCGGTCACCCTTATTTATAACATCAGTTTTCTAGGGTTTCAAAGGTTATAGAAAGTCAGTTTTACCCTTCAACAAATCGTGTCATATGTGTGAGTGTTTTCCAAATAATTTTGCCTCATTTTAATTAAAATGCTCAGGTGTAAAAACTGCATCACTTTTCAGAGAAAAAGAAGAGCATTAAAAATTATTTTCCCTCCAAAACAAGTCATGCCAAAACAATGATTCCCTCCCTTTTCTAAATCTGGAAGCCCATTATTTTATGTCAGTGCATTTGTTTATTCCATATACATGTGCATGTATTATTTCAAATAGCCCTAACATTATGCATTAAAATCATTTAAGGTAACATAAGTATATTCGCACACATGAGATGTACTATACATGTGTGTGTATATATATATATATATATATATATATTTATATCCTAGGACTATGATGTAGCTTGTGCATGTCCCCCGGTTGTACACATGTGCACACACTCATATTTGCACACAGATTCCAAAACATCACTAATTCCAAATAAATTCAGTAAACATTCAGTGAAATTTAAAACTTGTATCCTTATGCATACAAAAGTGATACTTTATATCATAAGGATAGAACTGATACTTATGTGCATATGAAAATGATACCTATCTGCTTGCAAAATAATATTTTCTAAAAAATTTGGGTCATTACAAATACCCCACCTTTTAGGAATTGTGTCCTCACAATTTTCTACATAATTGAATAAAATTTTCAACCAACATAGAAATTGCAAGCACACATGCATCCAATCATTTAAACTGGCTAAACAAACATAAGATATACACTTATGAGGTGATTTCAAAAATGAAGTTACCTTTAACTTGCAAACAGCTTAGGATAATTCATCCTAACCATGTCTTATAATTCCCATGTGCAATCATTTGGATCAATACTCCACGGCACTTTCACAAGTTTCAAGGTTTTATTTCTCAGTTTCTTTACATCTTTAGCCAAGATTCCTACTGGCTTTTTTTCATAAACCAAATCTATCTTCACTTGAATCTGGGATGGGTTCTTATCATGAACCCATCTCCTTAATTGTGATACATGAAAAACATTATGTATCCCTTGCATATCTTCAGGAAGTTCCAATTTATAAGCTAGAGAACCAATTCTTTCCATAATTTTGTACAGTCCAATGTATCTAGGTATAAGTTTTCCTTGTTTCCCAAATCTTAACACCATTTTCATGGGTGAAATCTTGATGAAAACAAAGTCCCCTACCTGGTATTCAACTGGCCTTCTCTTCTTATCTGCATACTTCTTTTGTCTGTCTTGTGTAGCTGCCATTCTTTTCCTTATCAGTGCAATCTTCTCAGTTGTTTCTTTTATATATTCAGGGCCTAAAACTGCTCTTTCCCCAGTTTCAACCCAACATAATGGAGATGAACATGGCCTGCCATATAAAGCTTCAAATGGTGTCATTCCTATGGTGCTTTGATAGTTGTTATTGTATGTAAATTCAGCTAAATGGAGGTGTTCTTCCCAGTTGCCCTCAAAATCTAAAATACATGCTCTTAATAAATCCTCAAGCACTTTATTAATCACTTCAGTTTGTCCATCTGACTGTGGATGGTAAGCTGTGCTCATGCAAAGCTCACTTCCTATAGCCTCTTGAAAACTCCCCAAAACTTAGATGTAAAAGTAGCGTCCCTATCACTTACAATGGTCTTGGGTATACCATGTAATTTCACTATTTCCTTCATAAATATTTGAGTCAATTTTGGTGCATTTCTGTCTTCCTTCACTGGTATAAAATGTGCTACCTTTGTTAGCCTATCAACCACTACCCATACACTAGTATTTCCTCTCCTTGATCTTGGTAGACCATCTACAAAATCCATGGAGATATCCTCCCATTTCCACTGAGGTATGCTTAAAGGTTGCAATAAACCTGAGGGTCTTTGTGTCTCTGCCTTTATCTGTTGGTAAACTACACACTTGGCTACAAATTTTGCTACATCACTTTTCATCCCTTTCCACCAATAATTCCTTTTAAGATTGTGATACATTTTGGTGTTTCCTGGGTGTATGGAGTATTTACTCCTATGGAATTTATTCTATATCTCTTCTTTTAACTATAAATATCCAGGTACCCAAATTCTATTTTCATTTCTCACATATCCTTTCTCATCAATGTGCAGGTTTTTCACTTCTTCTCCTGCTTCTAAAAGAGTTTTCTTTTCTAAAATAATGGGATCTTCATTTTGCTTGTTGCCTACCTTTAGAACTAAATCATACTACAAGGTAATCATGCTTAATTTTCCTATGTTTTCTTATGCACCGTGCACCTCCATGTGCATAATATTATCCTCTTTTATTTCCAGATCAGTGGGTACCATTAAGTTCCTAAATTCCTCTATCATCATCAAACTTATTTTAGCATGTTGCCTACTCAAAGCATTAGCAACCTTATTAGCTTTTCCCGGTGTGTAGAGTATCTCAAAATCATATGCTGCTAAAAACTCCACCCACTTATGTTGCCTCATATTTAAATCCTTTTGTGACAATAAATACTTCAAAGATTTGTGATATGTGTAGAGCTCAAATTTGGCTCCTAACAAATAATGTCTCCATAGCTTTAAGGCATACACAACTGTAGCTAACTCTAAATCATGTGTTGCATACCTGGTCTCATGTGGTTTCAATTGCCTTGATGCATATGCCACTACTTGACCTTCTTGCATCAACACTGCTCCTAAACCATACCCACATGCATCTGTGTAAACTGTTAAGTCATGGTTTCCTTTTGGTACTCTCAAGACAGGTGCATTCAGTAATGCTTCCTTTAATTCTTCAAAATCTTCTTCACATTTCCCAGTCCAAACATAGACTTGATTCTTCTTAGTTAGATTAGTCAGTGGTGTTGAGATCTTATAAAATCTTTAATAAATCTTCTATAGTATCCAGCCATTCCCATGAATGATCTAAGTTCACTCACTGTCTTGGGTCTTTGCCATGTATGTATGGCTATTACTTTACTGGCGTTAACTGAAATACCTTATGCAGAAATAACATGCCCCAGAAAATTCACTTCTTCTTTCCAAAATGTGCATTTAGAAAATTTTGCCTTTAAATTATTCTGCCTAAATCTGCTCAAAACTAAATGCAAATGATTTTTATGCTCCTCCACTGTTTTGGAATAAATCAAAATATCATCTATAAAAATTAGCGCAAACTTATACAAATAATCTCTGAATGTTCTATTCATTAAATCAACAAAATAAGATGGTGCATTAGTCAGTCCAAATGGCATTACTAAAAATTCATACAATCCATATCTAGTGTTGAATGTTGTGTATTTGATGCTAGACTCTTCTACCTTCATTTGGTGAAAGCCAAAGGCTAAATCAAGTCTAGAAAACACTTTAGACCCAGCCAATTGATCAAAAAGATCATCAATTCTTGGTAAAGAATATTTGTTCTTTATGGTTAATTTATTTAGTTCCCTGTAATCTGTACACAACCTTAAAGAACCATCTTGTTTCTTCACAAAAACCACTAGTGCACCCCAACAATAATTACTTGGTCTTATAAAACCTTTCTTGTCTAACTCTTCTAACTGTTTCTTCAGTTCTATGAGTTCACTTGACCCAATTCTTGTAGGCTTTTTAATCACTGGACATGCTCCTGGGATTAAGTTAATTTGAAATTCCACTGGCCTGTTGTTTGGGATACCTTTAACTTCCCCAAAAACATCCAAATATTCATTTACTGTGGGGATGTGTTCTATTGAAAACTCAAAAATTTCATTACCTACCCCACATAAATGAAATAACTTTCTTTCCTTAGCTGATTCACAAAGAACTGTAATTCTTTGTTTCTTGCTGCTTTGGAGTGAAATGGTGGATGTTTCTAAATTAACTATAGCCCTATATTGCTTTAACCAGCCCATACCCAATATAGTACCTATATCTGGGTAATTCAAGACATATAAATTAGAAATAAAAACATTTCCTCCTATAATTAATTCTACATCCACACAAATCATATCCAAGGCACAAGAACTTCGTAGAGGGCTTTTAACAAGTAATGGTTTCTCTAAGAAAATGCAATTCAATTTCAAGGTCTTAACTATTTCATGGGAGATCAAAGAATGTGTTGCTCCTGTATCAAACACTACTGATATAGGCATTTGTAAAATAAATAATATACCATCCATTTATCTAAGATTTCTGCATTAGACTCCACTATGGATTTGCCTTTTGTCTCTAAAGTTGCCTCTTTGCCTTGTTGTTTATTCTCAGGGCAATTTTTCTTCAAATGGCCTTCTTTCCTACAAGTATAGCACTTGAATGCTCCACCCTTCAACTTTGGACACTTTGGTTTAATTTGTCCCTCTTTGCCACAGTTATGACACACCACTTTCTGCTTATTTTCACCAGTTTTAGTATCACTGGTTTTCTTACTTCCAACCTCTTCCTGTTTCTTTTCATAGGGATGGTACTTTCCCTTACCCTTCTTATTATTGTTATTCTTAAAATTTCTGAATTTTCCCCTTTCTTTATCATGTTGTTCAATATTCAGGGCTAAATCTATGACTGGATCAAAAGTCTTATCAACATGGGGGTAACATAGCTCTACTCAACCTTGGATTTAGTCCTTTAATATATCTGCTATTTTTAGATGCTTCATCAGCAACTAACATAGCTCCATAATTTGATTGTCATTCAAATTTCTAAGTGTACTCAGTGACACTTAGAGTCCCTTGCCTCAGTTTTATAAATTCTTCAAGAAGAGCTGCCTTAGAAGATGCAGGCATAAATCTTTCTTCAATCAGTTCCTTGAATTGGTTCCAAGTAATATCATTTTCAGCTCTTCTAGCTATAATTACCTCTCACCAACTCAAAGTTGCTCCTTTCAACTGTCTAGAAGCTACTTGCCTCTTTCTTTGATCATCTAATTGCATGTCTCCAAAAATCCTTTCCAAGGTTCTAAGCCAAACTTGGATTTCCATTACACTTTCAGTTCCTTCAAAGCTTTTGCCTCCCAAATGAGCATAAGTCTCAAGTAATTTGGAGAGCTCATCATGTGGATTCTCAGGTCTATGCCTTATTCCTTCTCTTAAAGCGTTCACTAATTCTTGCATATTCACCATAGGTGTTCCTCTTCCCCTTCCTGCCATGTTTCTTTAGTAAAAGAAATCTTTGGGTTATGTTAAAATTCCTACTCCTATATGGTATTATTTCCCCATATATGTTCATTGCAATCAAACACATACACAAGCAACCAATCATACAATTTTAATTAAATTATTTTATCTCCTAATAATAAAAATATTGTCTGTGTCTTTAAATAACACATCTCTGATACCACAATGGAATGACCCTACTTTTATCTATCATTTCTGGTGAGTTCTTTTTAAGCATGTAATTTAAATGGTTCTCTTGTTTTAAAGTTTCAAGCCAGAGCCATTCTTTCCTAAATTAACATCCAGGATCCAAAAGTTTTACCAATATAAAAATATCGATTCATACAAAAATTATTATGATATATATATATATGAAGATATATACATCCCTCTTGCTTTAAATCAGTGTAGAAAGAAAGCAAGAGATCCATTGATCTAAGTATAAATCAATGTTAAACACAGATATTTTAAAACTGATATCCTTGTGCTTACAAAAATGATACTTTTATATCCTAATGATAGAACTGATACTCATGTGTGTGTAAAAATGATACCTAAATGTATACGAAATAATACTTTCAAAAACTGATACTTCAGTGTATATGAATATGATACTGTTGTTGCTTCAGAAAATAATGCCTTCAAAAAAATGACCCCTGACATTATGAAGAAATGATACTTGCCAAAAATAGTGCCTTTTAAAATGATACTCTAAGCATATAAAAGCGATCCTTTCAAAATGATGCTATTTCAAAATGATACTTTTGGTCTTATAAAAGTGATATCTACAAATGGTTTTATCAAACTGATAACCATGATCCCATAAAAGTGATACTTTCAAACTGAGTGTACCAAAAACTGATAATCATGTGCATGCACAACTGATACTTTGAAGATATATTTTTCTAGAATGACTCCAGATTAACTAATACATATAATATTAGTAAATCTCCATAACTCAAAATATATATATATTTCCATTTCAGTTCATAAAATGATCAAATTAAAATATTACGTCAAATCAGTCATTTGCATACATTTTGCATTTCATTCATCTACCATTTAAACATATTAGCTTAATAATTACAATATTAATTCGTAAACTGCTCTCAGGGATTCATGCAAATATCATATTTCAAGGCTCTTATTTTCTACTCAAGCATGCTAATCATCCAAGAAAATAGCAGAATCCTTAAACCAAATCTACTTAGCTCCATCTATACCTGAAAAAGCATTAGAGGCTGCCTCATTATAAAATGAGACACCCCATTTTCCATGAGCAAATAAGGTCAGGCTAATGTCTGGTATGAGCATCCTAATTAAAACAAAGTGATAAAATCTATGATATAATTTCATAAAGGAATTTTTATTAAAATGCTTACTTCTTTTCCATGTTAATATATAATCTTGTGCAAGTGCACATATACTTATTTATAAAAACATTCATCATCAATATTCAAAATTAAACATGTAGTTAATCAAACATAAGAACATAACAGATTAATTCACTCTGTTAACATCATGATTTGTATCCATAACTACCCTAGGAAATCCTCCAAGAAAACTCAAGTTCCTTATATACTTATTTCCTAACATTTCCAGTTATTTAAGTTCCCTGGCCTCACCTGCTTTAGGGATCACTGGGGAACATTGTATTTATCTAATTCACACCACTACATAAAGATCTCAGGACCAAAATTAGGCCATGTACCAAACTTGCAACTCAAGCCCAGCCATCCCACAGTATCTTGACCAAAATAGTCCTTAGTTAAATTACTAAGTGTTCACTTATATTTTTCATTGACTACCTACCTAAACCAGGTAAACTAACATAGTTAGAATCACTGTGAATACCATGGATTTCATAGAAATCACTCCAAACAATAGAGACAATCATTCTGGCAAGAATATAAACCATTCAATACAAACATGTGAATTCCAGAAAATCATTTATCCAGAGGTTTTACTGAAATAAATCATTGTTTAATCATGATAGTACACATGCATACATACATACATAAATATATATATATATATATATATATATATATATATATATATTTGTCTGAGCATACATCTGATATTAATCTACGGCTGTAGAAATATTTTTAAGAGATATTTCCGCTATGCATCAACTGGTTTCAAGTTAATCTTAAAACCTAGCTAAGGCACAATGGTTGCATTCTTGATTAGAGATCAACACATAGAAAATCTATTGCTCTCTAAATCAACTACTTATAGAGCCTCAGCACCTATACATCAGTATATTACAACTCATATAAATGTTTCATAGAAGATTTGCCACAGATATATACCTTTTGTATATCCATATTTCTAATACAGATTAAAGGTATCAGTAAAGAGGTGTTTAAAGGATCATAAAACTGAACATGTAATGACCCGAACTTCCCCGGTCTTCGAAGAGAAGAGAACGAACGAATTGTCTGAGAACATGACAAATCAGAACACAAATAGAAGAACATTTCATTGCTTATTACAACAATTTACATCAGAGTACAGGAATATACAGAGTATGAATAAATATTATACATTTGATAAATAACAGAGATTTACAAATTACAATGCAGCGGAAAATAATACAAAACACAACTGAAAGAGATAAACGGATAAAAAGCTTTTCGAATATCGCTCCAGCTGTAAACCAGGATCATGTGAATATAAATCTGCAAAACCAAAACTACTAGCTGCCCGTGTGGAAAATAGGGGCACCCAAAGTTTAGGTTACAACAATAAACTCCAGGTCAGTCATGTGACTAGTGTGAGAACTAAAACAGTTATTAAATCTTTACTTTAAAAATAAAGTAAATCAAGGGACCATGCCATATAACACAGAACGGGTTTCCTCCCAAGAATACCAGTGCCTAAAACAAATAGCGCAATGCTTTTTGGAAAAATGAAGCTATTATAAGACTCAGGTCCCATCACATAATGCAATGCAAGCCGGAGGATAGAGTTTTACCTTATAATAGCCAAACATGCTTGGTACGTTTAAAACAAATCATTTTGATACTATTATAGTGTAAAGTGTATGAAAACAACTTCAAATGTAAATGTATCAATCATAGACGGCATAGCATCCCATGCTACTATGTCGCCATACTAGGCTCTACAAATAAAACCGAAATGTCACGTATTGGAAATTGGATTTCCGTCATGAGTCTAGGCAAGGGATGTACTCCTTTCCGCTTCGAGACACTGTAGCAAATGTTTCGGGACTGCACACTCTGGGCAACCCCTGGATCCTTCAAAGGCCGGTCGACACTTACGTTAGTGGATTAGTATTCCTGAACACACGTTTCCCAGTCCTATCGGACCTATCCATTGGCTCCATAGAGACTGATATAACCGAGGCGCCTCGTATTTCAACAACCACATAGGTAAAAATAATATAAATGTCAGGGTGTGTAAAACCCTGGCACCACCCATAGCTAGAAAGAAACGTCATGTTCTCCTTGGGTCCCCTATCCCGTTTTTAACTCATAGCGAGGTCTGAGGCTCGCGAATTAACGCTATACACAAAGCTATTCTATATTAAAGTCATGCTTTGATTATCAACCACAAGACTCTGCTTTTCAACATAAGCCTTGATCATTTGCATCTCCGCATGCCACACAGGCAATTCACGCCATGCGACTGATGTCTATCGATATATAACCTCTGAGCTCGTACGTCTCAGAGAAGGGCGTTAAGCAAGAGAATAAATTCTCCGCCGCCAACCAGATATATATTTAATAGAGATTAATCAACACAGAATAAAATCCAATGTCAGACACACATCCATTTACAAGTTCGTTCTGGGTTTGAATGAAACCGGAGGCACTTTATTCCTCGTCCCGTATGTCCAATACAAGAGAGAGGTCCTCGCATATCCGGTCGATCTCCAAGTACGTCTGGACGATCACCACTTATTACCTTGTCTTGGGTGTACAACATAATCAAGACATCAGTAATCATCCAAACGATGTGAAGACCTCCGGTCTTCAACCACCGTCTTCATCGTAGACTTATCGTCGAATCAGTTATTCAGAATGGGTATAAACCCGGCCTTTCTGAATAACTCGTGTATATAATAAACAAGTGTTATAAAAACACAACATATGCCTTATTCCAATTCAGAAAATTCTTTTATTCAAATATTCACATTCTTAGGGATATGTTCCCATTAATTTTATCAAAGATAAATTCTTTAAAAATTTATTCTTTAATCTTCCTTTGGATATCATTCAAACCATATTAAGGTTTTCCAAACTAGTCGGGATTAACGCACCTTACCGAAGTAATCTTTTATTTAATTTCCCAATCCCAACCTATTCATCCCATGGAGCAAAACTAGTATTACTCCATAACTAACACCATGGTGTTATTGGTAAAATTAATTACCATTTTTCGTTCAAATCTAATTAAAGATTTAACTATCGCTTGGAGCAAAACTGGTGCTGCTTCATTCTCGATCATTTCCCAAATTTGATAATTTAAATTATCAATTCCCATTTCAATCTAATTAATGATTCATTAAAACTCCACTTAGTTTTAATCTTCCCAAAAATAAATGTTAATGATTATTTAACTTTGGAAACACAAACATGCCGCATCGACAATCTACACCGTACTATTGATTTCTGCCGATATATAACTTCTAAGCTTGTACGTCTTAGAGAAGGGTGTTAAGCAAGAGAATAAATTCTCCAACACCAAACAGATATATATATATATATATTTAGCTGAAATCAACCATACAGCTCGAAATACAATGTTAGACATGATATCCTGTCTTTACTGGGTTAAAGAACTAATGTCATTCAAAACATAGTTCACGATAAAACCAAATCACATTCCATTAATTATGGAATTGTGACGACCCCATTTCCCGTACAGACGGAGACAAGGGTTATCTTTGGAATATAACACAGAAACAGATAATAGCAGAACAAAATTAAATAAATACACCAGATAATGAACAATAGAATATACTGGATAAAAGTAATCATCAGAGTTACACAGTATACAAGATCTTACTTAGTACAAATACAGTTCAACTATACATATATGTCTACAGCGGAAACAAACAAAATATGTACAATAGGAGCTGAACAGCATAAAAAGAGATAAATGATAGAATCCATCTTCAGCTCCAGCAATCCAGAGAAACCAGCTAAACCTGAATACAAGGCTGCCCGTGTAGAAAAAGGGGCACCCGAGTTTGAAAGTGAAACAAACTACGAGTCAGTCATGGGACTGGTATAAGAAATCAATTCAACACATATATAATATGGCTAATCACAGGACCACGCCACTTTCGTGGAATGGGTTTACACCATTGGATTGCCAGTGCTTTAAAACAAATCTTTCTTTTAAACAACGCAATGTATTTTATAAAAATGAAGTCGTTATAAGACTCAGTTCCCATCACACAATGCAACGCAAACCGGAGGATAGAGTTTTTACCTTATAACGGCCAAAATATGCTTGATACGAATAAAACAAAGGCATTTGATATTATTGCTAGTGTTTATATCTTTTGAAAACAATTTCAAATCATAACTATCAATCATAGACGGCATGGGTACCATATATCATGTCTCCATATATATATATACAATCAAAACCGCACAGTCACGTATTTGGAAATTGGATTTCCATCATGAACCAAGGCTAAAGATAGTCCTTACCGAATTTGAGACTCTCTAGCCCGAGCCTCCGGAACAGCCGCAACTGCCCCTTGGATCGTTAGGGCCGGTCCACCGATGTGGATTATTATGCCTGAACACTACGTCTCCCCGCCCTTTGGGGCGTAAACGAGCCAACGAATGACTCCATCGGACCCGGATCGTCCGATCAAACCGAGGCGCCTCACAACAGCAACAACCACACAGGTGAAAAGTATATAAATGTCAGGGCTGGTAGGTCACTGACACCACCCTAGCTAGAAAGAAATGCAGGCCCTCCCTGATGTCCTCTCCCGTTTCTGGTTCATACCGGGGTGTGAGGCTCGCGATTTTACGTTATACACAAAGCTACGCCACACCGGCGGTGCTTTGATCATCACCACAAGACTTTGCTTTTCAACAGAAGCCCTGATCACTGCATCTTAGCAGGCCACACAGGCAATTCATGCCATGCGACAGATGTCCATCTATATACAACCTCTGAGCTCGTGCGTTTCAGAGAAGGGCGTTAAGCAAAAGAATAAATTCTCCGCCGCCAAACAGATGTATATTTAATAGAGATCAATCAACACAGAATAAAATCCAATGTCAGATACACCGTCCATTTACAAGTCCGTTCTGGGTCTGAACGAAACCGGAGGCACTAAATACCTCGCAAACCCATCGATCACCATGTACGTCTGGACGATCACCACTCATTATCCATATTTCGGGATGCCTCCCAATCAGGACCTCGGTTACCATCCAAACGAGGTGAAGATCTCCGGTCTTCGACCACCGTCTTCATCTTCGACTTTCAATCGCCGATCAATTATTTGAAATGAGAATTAACTCGGCATTTTCAAATAATTCACGTATATTTAGAATTTCCAATCAATTTATTTCAATGGTTAAATCATTCGACAACACCAATTTTGTTCTTTAATGTAATTTTCACACCAAACACACTCAACCATCAAATACCACATAAATCGAGCAAATTCAGTTTATTTCCATTCCATATCGTTTATGATATTTTATAACGATTTATCGCTATTTTTATTTATTTTAAAATAGCCAATTTATTCAAAACGACGCTTCGGGCCATAACGCGGCTGTGGCGCTGTTTTTCTTCAGAATTGATTTACACATATTTGAAAATCTAACCGTTGGATCTTTACAAAATCTATATCATTAGAAAGATCTTTTCAAAACGAATCCAACGGTTCTAGTTTCGGGAAATTCCGACGGTCGGATCTCCCGGTACAATCGTTTGAATTTTCAATTTCAAAATACGAACTGCGGCGTCGTTATTCGATTAATTATATTTATATATATATATATATATAAATATAATCGTTTCTGGCGCTGTTTTTCTTCAGATTTGAATTAAACATTCCAGACAATCCAACCGTTGGATTTTTACAAAGTTGGTGCCGTTGGAAAGATTATTCCAAGGCGAACCCAACGGTTGCGGTTTCGGGAAAATCCAATGGTCGGATTTCCCGCACTAGTTGTTTGAAATCACGGTTTCAAAATACGAACTGCATGGTCACGTTTCATTTTAATTTTATTTATATTTATATATTTATGTAAATATAGTTCATTCAACAATTTCAATATCGTTTTCACTTCAAATATTTCACTAACGTCTTTAAATTTTGGAAAATTTCGCCATAACCTCCTTTGTATGGGAGGGGCTGGGAAAATTCCCAAATAGCCACATGGGCATCTCATGTCAAAAAGAAAAAGCCAAGCGGCTAGCCAACAGGCTCATAAAATCATCACCTAAACGAAACAGAAATGTGTACCTATTTGTCGGGCATAAAATTTTATTCCTCTTCTCTAACCCCTTTTGCTATAACCTGTTCAATAAATGTGCATGTACATATATACAGTTCTTGTCACTTATCTTTTTCCATTCACTTCATATTTGATTCCATTTGGTTTAAAAACACCATTCATTCTATTGTTGCATGCATGGACAAAAATCATATCATTAGCTAATTAAAGAATATTTCGACTCATGCATATTCATTTGAACGAGTTGCTATTTTTAACACTTCACATTTCAACAATTCATGTATATAATAAACATGTGATTTTTATTGTAAAACAATTTATTTCAAAACAGGGTTATTTTATACATTTCATATTGATGTTAAAAATGGGATTTTTATTATTAAACAATTTCTTTCAAAATATGAATACCATTCAACACATGAATTTCAATTCAACGAATGAATATCGATTCAACACATGAAGGTTTTCTATTCAACGAATAAATATAGTTTCAACAAATGAAAATAGTTCACACACATGAATATTATTCAAAATTTCGGCAGCATAACTGCAGGGTAGTTAAAACCGGGACTGTCCCTAGTACGGCTCCTCGCTCTACCTTAAAACCTTGCGGTTTTTGACAATGGGGATCATGCATCTAGTTCGCATGCAGGCGGCATGTATATATTTATTTCATTTCCACAAACTAATCCTATGTGGTTTCAACCAAATATTTCTCAACCACAAATGGGTATTTTTCAACCACAATCAATCAATATCAACCACAAACAATCCCAAACAACCATTCGCTATCAATCCATTTTCACTCCAATCACAACCAATAATTATCGTCCATGGTTTGTGGACGAGGGGCGTGTATGTGTATATATATATATATATATATATATATATATATATATACATACATACATACATATATAGCAATTCACTCCTATTTCAACACATATATAATTTTTACAACGCATGTATAACTTATACATCGAACGTACAACTTATACAACGCTTATACAAGAGGTGTGCAACGCTTATATAACTCATACATCGAATATATAATTTATACATCGTCGTTTTCCATATCGTTTATAAATTAGAAATCTCACATTGGGTTCCACTCCACCAAAAATAGCAGAAGGCTCAGAAAAATATGCGGCCTCTTCTAAAATGTAGAAGACGTCCTCACTGTCACGATGTTTCCTGTTTCATCGAATTTCGTTAACGAACGAAAAAGATATGATTTTTCGAAGTTTGCAACGGTTTTAAACTGTTAAAATCAGTTTTAAATTAAACAGCCGATTACCTTTCAGAAATCTTCAAAACTAGGTTTCGATCTTTTAGGCAATCCGTGTATCGAGGGGTCGATCGGCCTGCGCAACGTCGAAGAGGGTGGAAAGGGCTATCCACGCCCGGTGGTGGGACCCATCTCGGCAGCGAATCCTGGTCGTGGCAGCGGCATGAACTTCCGGACTTTGAGAGGTTGGATCTCCTCGTACGAGCGACGATAGGGAGTGTACCAGCTATGGATGGGAAGAAGGTGGTGAGGGCTTCAGAAAACTCTAAAGGGCGGGGGCGTTTCGATGATCAGAATCGCCAGAAAATGGAAGGGAAGGGGAAGCGGTTTTCCGCCGTCGATCGCGAGGCTTCAGGGGATTTTTTATTTATTTATGAAGGAATTATTTGATTGGCCGATATATATATTTATTCAAAAATTGGGGTTTTCTTAAACGAACTCGAAATCAAACCCAACGACTGTCGCCCCTAGAATTTTAACCCCATTCCGAACACAGTGGGATATGTTTCGAAGGCCCATTCGACTGTTTCAGTCAGTTTCCATTCAAATTAAAATATAAAACATTCAATATTCGATTTGAACGTAAATTTCAATTTGCCAAGGCCACAAACTGATTCGAAAAATTCTAGAAAAATAAATCTGGCTATGTTTTGACGATACGGTCCCAATAAAACTAGTTTCGTCGAATTCTGAGATCGTTTGCAAAAAGGCCCATTTTTGGTCGATCCAATTTAATTGTAATTGACCAAAACACATTTTCCTCTGCCACGCTCACATATTAGCTTTAAAAATTATGAAATTTGAAACCTAGCAATAACTTCACATCCCGGATCCAACAAAAGTGGTTTCGTCGAATTCCGAGGTCGTTTGCAAAATGGCCAATTTCATGGGCTATATAAATTCCATAGCGACCTTTCTGAAAATTCATTTGGGCATAACTTTTGCTTTCCGTTATGAAAATTTGATTTTTCAGATTCGTTAGAAAGGTATTCACTAACAGATTTAAATATTTTTGGTTTCACTAAAATCCATTTTGTTTTGCACCCGGTACAGTCCGACAAAGTTAGAATTCAATTTTTGAAACTGCAGCGCCTTTTCAAGCCTTGTTTATAATTAGAATTAATTATATTCGTTTTCAATTGTCAATTCAAACTCACTTTTCATTGCCATTATTTGAAATATTTATTTTAAATATTTAAAATCCATTATTTCAGCCAATTTAAAATTTTTAAATTGGTTCAGATTTTCTGGGTCGTTACAGGAATCTTCACGGAAAACAGATCAATATATAATAGATATCCATTTCCGTATCTGACTAATAATATAAATGGAATAACGACAAAGCCTTTTATATTCCATATACATTAACAATCTTCCTCCACAGAAGCTCATTTCGATTATTATCAAATTGAATTCCATTCAACTCCAATTTAATATATTAAATTAGAAAACTTTACTTTGGAAATTTTCCATTAAATCTTAATAAAAAGATTTATAAATTCCAAATCATATTTCACTGTAAATCGGGTTAAAGAACGAATGTCGTTAAAAACACAGTTCACAATAAACCCAATTCACATTCCATTTAAATGTCAATTAACTGGAAACACCAATAATCTTAATTGAAAGATTTATTCTTTTCACACGGGGTACAAGAACAGTGTTATTTAAGACACCGTTCACGACAAACACAAAATCCAATTTGATATCAAATATAAGGCTCTGAATAGAAATTATACCAACTTATATTCAATATCAAATTCTGAAACCAGCAAATATCATTTTGGAAATAACGATATAAAATATATCTTACAAATTTCCATAACAATATCCATATAATCCTGAATTCAACATTGAAATTTTCCGATGATAATTTCGATTCAAATCCATTCCAATTCATATATTGGAAATTCTGGTTATTTTTAAAACTATTTCAAATCCAATTTGTTTATTTAAAAATATTGGATTTATAATTCTAGTTCATAACTAGTTCATTTCGATAAAAATATATTTTTATCTTTTCAAATATGGAATTTTTCATCCCAATTCTTTCCAAATCAATTATTATGATTTTACACAAATTATTGATATTTTTAATAATTTTATCAAGGACCGTACAGTCGGTTTCCATAAACGGTCGTCGAACAACACATACAACGACCTTTTCCAATTTTGATTTGGACATAATTCCAAATCCAACCGTTGGATTTCAACTCCCTTATATTCGTTGGAAAGCTCTTTTCGATACGAACCCAATGGTTCTGGTTTTAGGAGAATCCGACTGTCGGATCTCCCGTAATGTCCGTTTGAAGTCAATGGTTGAAATTCGCGAACTACCGCGGCACGTTCTATTCAGGCCATTATATATAAAGTATATATATTATATATATAATATCGTCGATTTCTATTTAAAACGTATTTTATAAATTGTTTTAAGTTTGTTTTCAAAACGATTTCAACTTCATATTCAATTTCAAATCAAAATTGAATATTCAATATCATCGATATGTAAATGATAGTATTTTCAAAACATTAGATTTTGAAATCACTTCCTTTTCGATATTCATTATAAAAATGAATAAAATCGATATAAATATCGTTCACGTCAAAATGGCGTTAATCTAATCAACACGACTTTATATATTTAAATATTTTCGTGTCCATCCCAAATTCGACATCAAAATCAGATTTTGATCTTTTACTTGATGTATTTTTAAATATTCGTTATTTTAAAATATTCATTCTTTCTGAACTGGAATCAAACATAGTCTATTACCATATAATGTTATTTATATGGATTTCATACAACACAGGTATAGAACAACAATGATAAATAATCAACCATCATCCAGAGTGGGTTCTACACTGCATAAGCATCAAATACAAATATTTAACGCTTACAACAGTCTGTCAACCCATTGATTAACATACAACTAAATATTGGGATTAGTGTATGACCAATATCATCCCAATACCCATATGGGGTTTTCAAGCAAAAAACACTGATTATTATTTGTGTAGTTGGGCGATGTGTAAAATATATCGTCCCAATCAATATCCGTCAAATGTGTGTATATAAACAAATTGGCCGATTTGTTTATGAACATTTCTTTTATTCATATACACGTTAAAAGTCACATTTTTTACTATAAAATATTTTATTCAGCACATGAATATTTTATACAGTCCATTTCACATCACAAACAATTTTCATAACACAATCAAACAAACAAGTCGTCCATGGTCTGTGGACGACGCTGTCGGGTGCTGCTAAGCACCATCTGCATCCTAGTATATATTTTAACTAGAAAATAAAATTAAAGTGAGAAGTTCTCGCCTTTGGGATCCACTCCTCCGTTTCATTTTTGAATTTCTGAATAGCTTGGATTCACCCGAAATTCAATGCAGTCTTTTCCACACTGTTCGTATTGAAAATCACATTCTCAATATGATGTTTTTATACTAAAAACACCCATTTTTATTTCGTTGTATATATAAAAAATAAATTCTTTATTTTGCTACTACATTATAAAATTATATTTTTATAGTGCTTTATATATAATAAAAATTATATTTTTATATCGTCTTTCAAATAATAAAAATCATATTTTTATTTCAAATCCATATGTATAAAAATTGTATTTTTATTTCAAACCTAAGTATATAAAAATCGTATTTTTATACTATGTTCTTTCATTTAAAAAATATATTTTTAAACTAATGTGAATTCATATTCGAATTAACATTTGTCTAACTTACTTTTCTTATTAAATAATCTCACCTTTTCTAATTTAAAAATATAAACTTTTCTAATTAAAAAAAAATCAAATCTTTATATTTTGAAAAAATCTAATCTTTTTACTACATTATATAAACAAAAACCACACATGTAAAAATTGAATTTTTACAACACTTCCTTCATAATAAAAATCCTATTTATATAAATCTAACTTCATAATAAAAATCCTATTTTTAGTTCGAAGCCATTCAAATAAAAATCACCCTTTTTTTAAGTTATTCATATAATTAAAAATCTAATTTTTATATGCTCTAAATAGTTAAAACTGAAAATAAAATTCAAATTGGAAATTTCTTACTTTGAATCGACCCACGAGGTGGAGCAAGGGCCGTAGGGGTGCTGGTCTTTATCGAAGAGGGCTGCATCGATGTGGGTGCGGGCTTTCGGGTTCAATCAGAGAGAAAAGGAGGAGGCATGCGGGTCTAAGGTCGGAGGAGGCGAAGAAGGGGGCTGCGTCGCCAGAGGAAGGTGGCTCAGGGGGTTTGGCGGCGGTGCAGTGGTGAAACTAGGCGGCGGTGGGCGCTATCGTGGAGCAAAACTGGTATTACTCCATAACTAACACCACGGTGTTATTGGTAAAATTAATTACCATTTTCCGTTCAAATCTAATTAAAGGTTTAACTATCGCTTGGAGCAAAACTGGTGCTACTCCATTCTCGATCTTTTCCCAAATTGGATAATTTAAATTATTAATTCTCATTTCAATCTAATTAAAGATTCATTAAAACTCCACTTATTTTTAATCTTCCTAAAAATCAATGTTAATGATTATTTAAATTTGGAAACACAAACATGCCGCATCGACAATCTACACCGTACTATTGTGTTTTGCCGATATTTAACCTCTAAGCTCGTATGTCGTAGAGAAGGGTGTTAAGTGAAACGACCCGAACTTCCCTGTAAAGGAAAGCTCGGATTGCTTTGAGAATACGACAAATTAGAACACAAACAGAAGAACATTTCATTGCTTATTACAACAATTTCATCAGAATACAAGAATATACAGAGTATGAATAAATATTACACATTCGATAAATATCAAAGATTTACAAGTTACAATGCAGCGGAAAATAATACAAAACACAACTGAAAGGAATATACGGATACAGACCTTTCTGAATATCATTCCAGCTGTAAACCAGGATTCTATTAATATAAATCTGCAAAACCAAAACTTCTAGCTGCCCGTGTGGAAAATAGGGGCACTGTAACACCCCACGTCCATTAATGTCACTCACGAAGGGAATGCATTAACTTCCATGGAGGTTATAAGTGAATATAGAACAGAAAAATTACAACAAGACAGATAGTAAATAGTACTTGGAAATCTAAAACTTCATTTTATTGCAGCGGAAATTAAACATGTTTGTTACATCATAAAACCATAGATCATAACCAAGTACAATATCCATCTTCATAAAAACTAAATTCATAATTCCATTACATAAATAGCCATTAAAAAGATAACAAGCTGGACTTTACTTCAACGGTCCAAGCTTTCCAAAGAGAGATGAAGCAATTCAATCAAACTCCACTAGATTTGGGCCCAACCTGAGGACCTGGAGGGGGAAAAAGGATAGAAACAGAGGGGGTCAGACATAAAGTCTGGCGAGTATGATAATTCTAACAATACTATTATCAAAATAACTAGACTAAGGCATAAGCTGGAAGATAAGTAAATGTCTATGAACTCTTAGGAAGATAAAGATAGCGTTTAAGATAACGTTAAAGATAACGGTAAAGGCACACCTAATTACTAACGAATGATTACTACACTGCACCGCACATAACTACACTGCCCACACCAGTCACCCTATTGTTTGATCCCACTTGCTTCACACAGAAACTTTATAAATAGCCTTACGTACCCCTAGCTGACTACATAGGTGTCGTCTGCCCCTATCTCCACTAGGTGTACCCCACTACCCACTTTCGATCGGCTCCCTACTCGTAGATACCCGTGTTGGCCTCACAGTGGGGTGTATCACTCCCCTAAAGTGGCAACTCGATACAACTTGAGAATGCACGACTTATACCTACACGATGCAACAATGTCTTACCTACCAGCCCGGGTCCACACACGCATACGAAACCCATTGGACTTGCGTTGCCACCGCTCCCCGTTTTGGCCTCTTACAGTCGAACCCAGCATGCGTGTCCCGTCCTCGACTTGGGTCGAGCCCACAAAGATACGTTTGGGATACTGGTCGAAATGGGCCCCCACAAGCTACCCACCTAAGCTTGTCACTAGTATATCCCACTTAACCCTCTTAGTCATGTTCATTTACATGTGTGTTTGGTTAAGTCTTACTAATCGTATTTCACATGCCACTAAGGGCACCCACTAGATTCCTCATGCCACCCAAGGCACTTACTTAACCCCCATGTCCCACCTTACATGTTTATCTTGTTAAGTATTTCTTAATTCATTCAGGCTATAACCTCATAAAGACCTCTCACATTAGACTGGCATTTATGGCAGCTGGATTTGCCGGGCGGGTCCGGGAAGTCTTACACCATAAAAGAGTCTAACCTCGTGTCTTTACAACCGTTATGCTTTAGTTTAGGCCTAGGACATCTCACATTGGGCTGACATTTGTGACCACTGGATTTGCCGGGCGGGTCCGGGCAGGTTTACATCACAAACGAGTCCAACCTCGTGTCCGAAGCATTGATTAACACTTAAAATCTTTTACCCCAGTTTTAATAATTCCCTATTCAAATTATTAATTAAGTCAACTTTTAATGATGTCCATAATTGACTCAATTATGGCCATCCACTTATGGCATGCAAAATCGTATCAATTGCACCCCAACTTTTTAATATTAAATCCTTAATATTACCCCTACCCCACGTTTATATGTTCGCTTATTCAACGCATAATATAGGCTAGACTTGTATAGTCTAACACCAATCACAAAGATAAATTATCACGACATATAGACAATTAAAATAAATCTAATCATAATAGGGATGAAACTTGCATAAACTACACATGTTAAGGATCAAAAGGTGTCAACTTGTTAAATGTCTCAATTTACATGATATGATCATAGCCCAAATCTATACATAAACTTACATATGGGGTTTTTAGGCAACATAATGATGGTGTGAACTAGCATAGGATATCACATATGTCATAGCATAATTCTAGACGTCATAATAGATGTCTTGGCATAAGTTCATAACTTTTCTAATCAATCTAACTTGCATATGTGACTTGTCATATAGATCAACATAACCCAAACATGATGATTTAATTAATATGAACTAACTAGCATAGATGGTAACATCATGGCCTTTTTAACATGTATGATTCAACACAACTTAGCATAGAAACTTTCAACATACATAACATCATCATAGCATGATTTACAACATATAAGATATCATCATCACATAACATTGGATTTACAATATACATGACAGCAAAAGGGGTTTACAACAACATATATGATAATTCACATCATCTACTCATAATCCATTCATAACTCAACCTAATTAAAATGATAATAATCTTGTTAAGATCATCATACTCACAATTTAGAGAAGAAAAGAGAGAGTTTTGCTTTGCTTTAGGGTTGAGAGAATTAGAATTGAATTTGCTTTTCTTCTTTCTTAGTTGGCGGCGGCTCCATTGATTTCCATGGCGACAGTATAACGGTAACTATTCTATTTTAATTAGGTTTAGGGTTAGCATTAGGATGTATTTATAGGTGTAGGAAGTTATTTAGGACCATTAGATTAACCCTGAACCATGAGAACCAATCAAATGCAAAATCTGCATTTGAGCGAATCGGCCCACGGGTTGACAGCCAAACACCCTGGATTAACCCCTAGTCGACCCAGAAGAGCTCGGGTCAACCTCAAAAATGGGCCAGTTCGGTTATTTCCCCTCCCAATTCGCTATTTTGAACTTTTTTGCATATTTATTTATTTAATTTTTAATTTATATATATATATCAATATATATATTTCTCTGCGCAACCCATTTCACTTAATTCTTTTCTAAAAATTAAGTATAATTTAATTTGTGAATTTTAATGTTATAAAATTACGGGGTGTTACATTCTCCCCTCCTTTAAGGATTTCGTCCCCGAAATCTCCAAGTCAAGAAGAATGTATATCCTACCATCTAATCGTCCATCTACTCAACCATCGAACACCAGCATCCATTGTCCTTAAAAGACTTCTAATGCTTTAATATTTATATGCATAGTGTGTGTATATGTCCATATCTAATGCAAAATTAGGCGGTCTACTGATTCAGTCGACCTCCTTAGTGCAATTCATGATAGTGCCACGCGTCCAATATGTATGCAAAAGATTCCTAATGATACATATTAATTCTATATGCGTGCACAACCATCCACCCGAATGCAACAACTATATGATAATACAACCATTATACATCCATTTTTCTAAATACATCCATATATATGCAATATGCAATATGAAGTGACTGAGCCGATCTGGTGTCTAATAGTGTGTGTATATGCATCCACGAGCAACCACTAGCAAACACTTGCATCCACTTTTCATCCACCATACATAACATGTCTCAAACACATGTTTCAACCATAGGATTATCCTAACTAAAGGTCAAAGATACTAGCGAGAGGATGTACTAAAGATAAGATAAGTACAAGCTAAGCGATAAAGGAGAAATTAAAGGACATACCCTCAAAAAGAAAAGGGTATCGTGAACGCATCTTCTCTTCCGTCTCCCAAGTAGCGTTGCTCTCATCATCTCCCCATTGCACTTTGACTAGTCTGACCTCTCGATTCCTCAACCTCTTGATCTCCGACCCAAGAATGCGCGTAGGAGCTCATCGAATTGTCGCATCACGCTCTATCTCCACCTCTCTAAGCAAGCTCGGCTCTACCACTTCCGCGGTCTCGTGCAAGCACTTCCTCAAATGTGACATATGGAATACGTCATGTACACCACTAAGTCTCTCGGGCAACTCCACTCTATACGCCATCCGTCCAATCCTCTCCTTAATAGGAAACGGCCCTACAAACCTTGGTGCTAATTTCCCAACAGACCCAAAGCGAACAACGTTTCATAATGGAGATACTTTGACAAAGACCATGTCCCCAACTTCAAACTCGAGATCTGTCCTCCTCTTATCCGCATAAGATTTCTGCCTATCTTGCGCTGCTTTCATCCTCCTTCGAATCAAGTCGATCTTCTCCGAAGACTCCCTAATCATATCGGGCCCAAGTAAGATCTTATCCGTAGATTCCCACCAACATGTAGGTGAACGACAAGGTCGTCCATAAAGAGCTTCAAATGGTGCCATACCAACGCTGGACTGAAAGCTATTATTATATGCGAACTCAACCAATGGAAGATGCTCTTCCTACGTACCCCCAAAGTCTAGGATACATAGCCTCAACAGATCCTCTAGAATGCGATTCACCCTCTCGGTCTGGCCGTCCGTCTGAGGATGATATGCGGTGCTCAAACATAACTGAGTCCCTACCGCCTCTTGTAAGCTTCTCCAAAATTCGCTAGTGAAAATAGGATCACGGTCGCTCACTATGCTAGAAGGAACACCGTGCAAACGAACTATTTCTCGAACATATACAGAAGCTAACCATGGAGCAGTCCTCTTACTCTTCACGGGAATGAAATGGGCGCTCTTAGTAAGTCTATCTACTATAACCCAAATCCCCGTATTACCCTTCCTCGATCGCGGTAATCCATCCACAAAATCCATCGAGACACTCTCCCACTTCCATAGTGGAACCTCCAATGGGTGAAGCAACCCACCGGGTTTCTTTTGCTCCGCTTTTACTTGTTGGCATACCAAGCATCTAGCGACATACTCGGCCACGTCTTTCTTCATGCCGGCCCAAAAGTAAACTCTCTTCATGTCTTTGTACATCTTGTCCCCGCCGGGATGAATGGTCATCTTCGAATGATGTGCTTCGTCAAGAATAGTCTTCCTTAGGTCATCATCTTTTGGTACACAAAGTCTACCATCCCTACGTAACCAACCCTTATCGTCTAGGGTATACCTACGGAGATGGCTTGATGACTCCCCTCCTTTGAGTTTTTCTACTAACTCAACCAATTGTGGGTCGTCTCGCTGTGCCTCGCCAATCCGTCCCAAAAGCGTAGGTCTGACCTCCAAGGATGCTGGCAAACTGGGTACGAAGTCAATGGAAGGTCTAAAGTCAAACATCGAAATGAATTCTAAACTTTGCCGCTCAACAAACAAAGGACTTTAGGATAATCTTTTTCTACTTAAGGCATCGGCCACCACCTTACCCTTGCCAGGGGTATATGCTATCTCAAAGTCGTAGGAAGCTAAGAACTCCATCCACCTTTGCTGCCTTAAGTTCAAGTCCTTTTGAGAGAATAGGTATTTTAAAGATTTGTGGTCAGTGAATAGTTCGAATTTCTCGCCAAGAAGATAATGACGCCAAGACTTAAGCGCGAAAACAATAGCGGCCAACTCTAGGTCATGTGTGGGGTAATTCTTCTCATGCGCTCTCAACTGCCTTCCACCATAGGCTATTACCCTGCCCTCTTGCATTAAGACTGGGCCTAGTCCTGTCCCACAAGCGTCAGTATAAACGGTAAATGGCTTACTCACGTCTGGCAATACTAAGACTGGGGCTGAAGTCAAAGCTCTCTTCAAACGTTGGAACGCATCATCACAATCTACGTCCCATGTGAAAACTAGGTTCTTCTTCGTCAAGCGTGTCAATGGAGCTGATATCTTTGCGAAGTCTTTGATAAACTTCCTATAGTAGCTAGCCAACCCCAAGATACTTCTCACTTTGGTAGCATTTTTAGGAACCTTCCAATCTTGGATGGCCACCACCTTCGCGGGATCTACAGCTATCCCTTCTTTGGAAAACACGTGTCCTAAGAACCGTACTTCCTTCCTCCAAAAGTGACACTTAAAAAATTTAGCTTTAAGCTTATGCGCTCGAAGAGTCTCCAACACTTCCCTAAGATGTAGGGCATGCTCTTCTTCATCCTTAGAAAAGATCAAGATGTCATCTACAAAGACTACCACAAATTTGTTAAGGTACTCCCTAAACACCCTACTCATCAAATCAACAAAGTATGCGGGGGCGTCTGTCAAACCGAAGGGCATCACTAGCCATTCATAGAAACCGTCCGGAGTCCTAAAGGCAGTCTTGTCAATGCTATCCTCAGCCACTCTCAACTGATGGAAACCAGTGGCTAAGTCCAACTGTGAAAACACTGAGGCGCCAACTAACTGATCGAAGAGATCGTCAATCCTCGGCAGTGGGTGTCTATTCTTCTCAGTAAGCTTATTAAGTTCTCTATAGTCCACACAAAGTCTAAGGGACCCATCCGCCTTCGTGTCAAATACTACTGGAGCACCCCACTCCGATATATTTCGTCTTATGAACCCCTTCTCAAGCAACTCCTTCACTTGCTTATTGAGTTCCCTCCTTTCATGTGGAGCCATGTGGCGTACTGGCACAGATTCTGGTTTCGCATTATCCACAAGATATATTCGAAAATCTATCTCCCGCTTCGGAGGCAAGCCCTTCACCTCCTCAAACACATCCGAATATTCTCGGACCACTCTAACAGATCGTAGATTTTCCTCAGACGCGTCAAGCGATTCTAGATAACTTAGCATAACCGAATTTATGGGATTACAAAATATTTCGAGAGTGTTTCCAAGGCGAGTCACGAGCCTAACTACTCTCCTTTCACAATCAAGAACGACCCCATTTCTGGATAACCAATGCATTCCTAAAATTAGCCCATAGCCCGTGAAGCCCAACACATAAGCATCACATCTAAATTCAACACTAAGTATGGAAATTTTCAAATCCAAACACATCATAGACAAATAAGCTGAGCCCCCAATTGGATTCGAAACAACTAAGGGATCCTCTACTAAACTGGTGTTTAAGTGCAGTGATTCAACTAATGATGTAGAGATAAACGAATGTGATGCGCCCGAATCGAATAAGGTACGGACCGGATGATCAAACAGAAAAACTAAGATTTCAACAGAAATGGTTCTACCTCGTTCTTGCAGTGGTGGGACCGCGAGAGCCTGAACTTGTCCCCTTGCCTGCCCTGGTGCCATAAGAGCCTGCACCTGTCCTCCCGAGGTAGCTCATGCCCTCTGCCCCTTCTTTGGACAGTCCTTCACTAAATGTCCCACATCGCCACAATGAAAATAGCCTGTCTTCTTTCGGCAATCCTTGCTGAGATGGCCTGGTGTCCCACAGTTAAAACATTTCTTCTTTCCTTTGCCGTTGTTGTGTTTACCACCCTTCTTGTTTTGCTGTTGTGGTTTCTTCTGATCCCCCTTCTTCTCGGGTGCCTTATCAGCTTTAGCGCTTTTCTCCTCATGCATAAGCGCCATTTCTACTAACTTCTCAAAGGTGGCCCTCATAGGGATGTGGGTCATAGCCAACCCTTGCAATGGTTCATTCAAGCCATTCACGAACCTCAGCGCCTTCTTCTCCGGCGTGTTCACTAAGTCCAAGCCAAACCTTGCTAACTGATTAAATTTATTGACATATTCTTTCATTGATGAGCTTCCTTGCTTCAATGTCAAGAACCTTTCCATATATAGATTTTCTTCTACCCTTGAGAGAAACTTTGCCTCGAACCTACGTCTGAAATCCGCCCAAGAGTCAACAGGACGCTCCCCATTAGTGACCTCCCACCAAAACGAGGCCTCTCCCTTCATTAACCAAGCTGCTAATCGAACTCTCCTCCCTTCTTCTACTTCAAAGATTTCTAGCAATTCTTCCACCTCCTTAAGACAATCTCTAGCTTCCACAAACGTTTCTGACCCTTGAAATGGTTTTCCACCCATAGCCTTGAATTCCTTGCACGTCTTTGCAAAAGTATCTACGCGAGGAGGAGGAGGAGGAGGAACGGGTGCAACTGGTGGTGGAGGAACATTGGCTGGACCTGCAACGGCCCTAGCCTCTAATAACCTCCTATACCATCCTGGTATCGTTAAACCATCGGGTAGATTAAGATCTTCAGCCATGCTGAAACGAAAAAGGAAAGATTCAGAATGGAGAATTCGAAAGATAAAGATATGGGCTATTGGGGATTATGTTTTTTTTCTTAAAAACTTTTCTCTTTAAATTTCTCATTAAAACATGTTTTTGAAAGCACTTCTTCCAAAAATAATTATTTTTCTAAAGTATTTTTATCTGTTCTGGTAACCTTAAGCTCTGATACCACGTGTAACACCCCACGTCCATTAGTGTCACTCACGAAGGGAATGCATTAACTTCCATGGAGGTTATAAGTGAATATAGAACATAAAAATTACAATAAGACAAATAGTAAATAGTACTTGGAAATCTAAAACTTCATTTTATTGCAGCGGAAATTAAACATGTTTTTACATCATAAAACCATAGATCATAACCAAGTACAATACCCATCTTCATAAAAACAAAATACATAATCCCATTACATAAATAGCCATTAAAAAGATAACAAGCTGGATTTTACTTCAATGGTCCAAGCTTTCCAAAGAGAGATGAAGCAATTCAATCAAACTCCACTAGAGCTGGGCCCAACCTGAGGACCTGGAGGGGGAAAAAGGATAGAAATAAAGGGGGTCAGACATAAAGTCTGGCGAGTATGATAATTCTAACAATACTATTATCAAAATAACTAGACTAAGGTATAAGATGGAAGAAAAGTAAATGTCCATGAACTCTTAGGAAGATAAAGATAGCGTTTAAGATAACGGTAAAGGCACACCTAATTACTAACGAATGATTACTACACTGCACTGCACATTACTACACTGCACCACACCAGTCACCCTATTGTTTGATCCCACTTGCTTCACACAGAAACTTTATAAATAGCCTTACGTACCCCTAGCTGACTACATAGGTGTCGTCTGCCCCTATCTCCACTAGGTGTACCCCACTACCCACTTTCGATCGGCTCCCTACTCGTAGATACCCGTGCTGGCCCCACAGTGGGGTATATCACTTCCCTAAAGTGGCAACCCGATACAACTTGAGAATGCACGGCTTATACCTACACGATGCAACAATGTCTTACCTACCAGCCCGGGTCCACACACGCATACGAAACCCGTTGGACTTGCGTTGCCACCGCTCCCCGTTTTTGCCTCTTACAGTCGAACACAGCATGTGTGTCCCGTCCTCGACTTGGGTCGAGCCCACAAAGATACGTTTGGGATACTGGTCGAAATGGGCCCCCCACAAGCTACCCACCTAAGCTTGTCACTAGTATATCCCACTTAACCCTCTTAGTCATGTTCATTTACATGTGTGTTTGGTTAAGTCTTACTAATCGTATTTCACATGCCACTAAAGGCACCCCCTAGATTCCTTATGCCACCCAAGGCACCTACTTAACCCCCATGTCCCACCTTACATGTTTATCTGGTTAAGTATTTCTTAATTCATTCAGGCCATAACCTCATAAAGACCTCTCACATTAGACTGGCATTTATGGCAGCTGGATTTGTCGGGCGGGTCCGGGCAGTCTTACACCATAAAAGGGTCTAACCTCGTGTCTTTACAACCGTTATGCTTTAGTTTAGGCCTAGGACCTCTCACATTGGGCTGACATTTGTGACCACTGGATTTGTCGGGCGGGTCCGGGTAGGTTTACTCACAAACGAGTCCAACCTCGTGTCCTAAGCATTGATTAACACTTAAAATCTTTTACCTCAGTTTTAATAATTCCCTATTCAAATTATTAATTAAGTCAACTTTTAATGATGCCCATAATTGACTCAATTATGGCCATCCACTTATGGCATGCAAAATCATATCAATTGCACCCCAACTTTTTAATATTAAATCCTTAATATTACCCCTACCCCACGTTTATACGTTCGCTTATTCAACACATAATATAGGCTAGACTTGTATAGTCTAACAGCTAGCACAAAGATAAATTATCACAACATATAGACAATTAAAATAAATCTAATCATAATAGGGGTGAAACTTGCATAAACTACACATGTTAAGGATCAAAAGGTGTCAACTTGTTAAATGTCTCAATTTACATGATATGATCATAGCCCAAATCTATACATAAACTTGCATATGGGTTTTTAGGCAACATAATGATGGTGTGAACTAGCATAGGATATCACATATGTCATAGCATAATTCTAGATGTCATAATAGATGTCTTGGCATATGTTCATAACTTTTCTAATCAATCTAACTTGCATATGTGACTTGTCATATAGATCAACATAACCCAAACATGATGATTTAATTAATATGAACTAACTAGTATAGATGGTAACATCATGGCCTTTTTAACATGTATGATTCATCACAACTTAGCATAGAAACTTTCAACATACATAACATCATCGTAGCATGATTTACAACATATAAGATATCATCATCACATAACATTGGATTTACAATATACATGATAGAAAAAGGGGTTTACAACAACATATATGATAATTCACATCATCTACTCATAATCCATTCATAACTCAACCTAATTAAAATGATAATAATCTTGTTAAGATCATCATACTCACAATTTAGAGAAGAAAAGAGAGAGTTTTGCTCTGCTTTAGGGTTGAGAGAATTAGAATTGAATTTGCTTTTCTTCTTTCTTAGTTGGCGGTGGCTCCATTGATTTCCATGGCGACGGTATGACGGTAATTATTCTATTTTAATTAGGTTTAGGCTTAGCATTAGGATGTATTTATAGGTGTAGGAAGTTATTTAGGACCATTAGATTAACCATGAACCCTGAGAACCAATCAAATGCAAAATCTGCATTTGAGCGAATCGGCCCACGGGTTGACAACCAAACACCCTGGATTAACCCCTAGTCGACCCAGCGAGGCTCGGGTCGACCTCAAAAATGGGCCGGTTCGGTTATTTCCCCTTCCAATTCGCTGTTTGAACTTTTTCGCATATTTATTTATTTAATTTTATATATATATATATCAATATATATATTTCTCTACGCAACCCATTTCACTTAATTCTTTTCTAAAAATTAAGTATACTTTAATTTGTGAATTTTAATTTATAAAATTACGGGGTGTTACAGGCACCCAGAGTTTAGGTTAAAACAATAAACTCCAGGTCAGTCATGTGACTGGTGTGAGAACTGAAACAATTATTTAAAACTTTACTTTAAATCAGATATATCAAGGGACCACGCCTTATAACATGGAACGAGTTTCCTCCTAAGAATACCAGTGCATATAACAAAACAGCGCAATGCTTTTTCAAAAAATGAGGCTATTATAAGACCCAGGTCCCATCACACAATGCAACGCAAGCCGGAGGATAGGGTTTTCCCTTATAATAGCCAAACATGCTTGGTACGTTAAAACAAATCATTTGATACTATTATAAGTGCATAGTGTATAAAACAACTTCAAATATAAATGTATCAATCCTAGACAACATATCATGTCGCCAATACTAGGCTCTACAATCAAAACCAAAATGTCACATATTGGAAGTTGGATTTCTGTCTGTGAACCAAGGTAAGGGATCGTCCTTACCGCTTCGAGACTGTCTAGCCCGAGCCTCAGAAACAATTGCAAGTGCACCTTGGATCGTCAGGGCCGGTCCACACAGAGTGGATTAAAATGCCTGAACACTGCGTTTTACCCGCCCTATGGGGCGTAAATTTGGTATGTATAAAGACCATCCATCGGCTCCGCAGAGACCGAACTAACCGAGGCACCTTACTATCCATCATCCACATAAGTAAAATGTCCAGGTGTGTAAAACCCAAAACACCACTCCTAGCTAGAAGGAAACGCATGCCCTCCCTAATGTCCTCTCCCTTTTCTGGCTCATACCGGAGTGTGAGGCCCGTGAATCAACGCTATACACAAAGCTATGCTATTTAAAGTCGTGCTTTGATCATCAACCACAAGGCTCTTCTTTTCAACAAAAGCCTTGATCACAGCATCTCTGTATGCCACGTTGTCAATCTACAATGTCAGACACATATCCATTACAAGTCTGTTTTGGGTTTGAACGAAACCGGAGGCACCTTATTACTCGTCCCGTATGTCCAATACAGGAGAGAGGTCCTTGCATATCCCGTCGATCTCCAGGTACGTATGGACGATCACCACTTATTACCTTGTCTTGGGTGTACAGCCCAATCAAGACATTAGTAATCATCCAAACGATGTGAAGACCTCCGATCATTAACCACCGTCTTTATCGTCGACTTATCGTTGATTTAGTTATTCAGAATAGGATAAACCTGGTCTTTCCGAATAACTCGCGTATACAATAAACAAGTGTTACAAAAACACAACATACGCCTCATTCCAATCCAGAATATTTTTTTATTCAAATATTCCTATACTTCGGTAAAGGTTCCCATTAATTTTATCAAAGATAAATTCTTTAAATTTATTCTTTAATCTTCCTTTGAATATCAATTCAAACCATGTTACGGTTTTCCAAACTAGTCGGATTAGCGCAACTTACTGAAGTAATCATTTGTTTAATTTCCCAATCCCAACCTATTCATCCCATGGACAAAAACTGTTATCACTCCATAACTAACACCACGGTGTTATCGGTAAATTTAATTACCATTTCACGTTCAAATCTAATTAAAGATTTAACTATCGCTAGGAGCAAAACTGGTGATACTCCATTCTCGATCATTTCCCAAATTTGATAATTTAGATTAGCAATCCACATTTAAATCTAATTAAAGATTCATTAAAACTCCCTTTAGTTTTAATCTTCCCAAAAATCAATATTAATGATTATTTAACTTTGGAAACACAAACATGTCGCATCGACAATCTACACTGTACTATTGATTTCTGCCGATATATAACCTCTAGCCTCGTACATCTCAGAGAAGGGTGTTAAGAAAGAGAATAAATTCTCCACCACCAAACAGATATATATTTAGCAGAGATCAACCATACAGTTCGAAAAACAATGAAAGACATGAAATCCCGCCTTTTACTGGGTTAAAGAACTAATGTCATTTAAAACACAGTTCACGATAAACCCAAATCACATTCCATTAATTAAGGAATCTTCACGGAAAAACAAATCAATGTATATAATCGATATCAATTTCCATATCAGACTAATAATATAAATGGAAACGGCAAAGCCTTTTAAATTCCATATGTATTATCAGTCTTCCTCCACTGAAGCTCATTTCGATTATCATCAAATCGAATTCCATTCAATTCCAATTTAATATATTAAATTGGAAATCTTTACTTTGGAAAATTCACGCTAAATATTAATAAAAAGATTTATAAATTCCAAATCACCTTTCACTATAAATCGGGTTAAAGAACGAATGTCGTTAAAAACACAGTTCACAATAAACCCAATTCACATTCCATTTATTATCTGGTTAAAGAACAAGTGTTATTTAAAACACCGTTCACGATAAACCCAAAACAAATTTCAATTCAATTCCAATTAAATATCAATTAATTGGTATACTTCATTAAATCTATATAAAAAGATTTAATCTTTTCTCAACTAGGTTTAAGAACAGTGTTAATAAAGACACCATTCATGACAAACCCAAATCCCATTTGATATTAAATACAAGGCTCTAAATATAAAATATATCGACTTATATTCAATATCAAATTCTGAAACCAACAAATATCGCTTTGGAAATAACGATATAAAATATATCTTCCAAATTTCCATAACAATATCCGTATAATCCCGAATCCAACATCGAAATATTCTGATGATAATTTCAATTCAAATCCATTCCAATTCATATATTGGAAATTTTGGTTATTTTTAAAACCATTTCAAATCCAATTTATCTATTTTAAAAATATTGGATTTATAATTCTAGTTCATTTTGATAAAAATATATTTTTATCTTTTCAAATATGGAATTTTTCATCCTAATTATTTCCAAATGATTTATTATGATTTTACACAAATTATTGATATTTTTAATAATTTTATCAAGGCCCATACAGTCGATTTCCATAAACGGCCATCGAACTGCACTTACAGCGACCTTTTCCAAATTTGATTTGAACATGATTCAAAATCCAACCTTTAGATTTCAAATATTCTTTGGAAAGCCCTTTTCGATATGAACCCAATAGTTCCAGTTTTAGGAGAATCCGACGGTCGGAGCTCCCGTAATGTCCATTCGAAGTCAATGGTCGAAATTCGTGAACTACCGCAACGCGTTCTATTCAGACCATTATATATATATTATATATATATTTCATCGATTTCCATTTAAAACATATTTTATAAATCGTTTTAAATTCGTTCTCAAAACGATTCCAACTTCCTATTCAATTTCAAATCAAAATTGAATATTCCATATCATCGATATATAAATGATAGTATTTTCAAAACATTATATTTTGAAATCAATTCCTTTTCGATATTCATTATAAAAATGAATATAATCGATATAAATATCGTCCACGTCCAAATGGCCTTAATTTAATCAACACGGCTTTATATATTTAAATATATTCGTGTCCATCCCAAATCGGACATCAAAAACATATTTTGATTCTTTTAATGAATATTATTTTAAAATATTCTTTATTTTAAAATATTGATTCTTTCTGAACTGGAATCAGACACAGTCAATTACCATACAATATGATTATATGGATTTCATACAACACACTTACATAACGATAACCAAACACAGTCAACCATCATCCATAGTGCATCCTACACTGCATAAGCATCAAATATAAATATTTAACGCTTATAACAGTCTGTCAACCAATCGATTGACATACAACTAAATATTGGGACCAATATCATCCCAATACCCGTGTGGGGTTTCAATCAACAAACACAGATTTATTTGTGCAGTTGGGCGATGTGTAAAATTTATCGTCCCAATCAATATCTGTCAAATGTGTGTACATAAACAAATCATCTGATTTATTTATAAATATTTATTTTATTCATATACACGTTAAAAATTATATTTTTAACTATAAAATATTTTACTCCATTCCACATCACACAATCAATTTTCATATCACAATCAAACAAACAAACAAGTCATCGATGGTCTGTGGACGAAGGGTGTCGGGTGCTTCTAAGCACCATCTGCATCCTAGTATATATTTTAACTAGAAAATACAATAAAAGTGAGGAGTTTTCACCTTGGAGATCCACTCCACCGTGCTTTGATTGTCGATCTATGTAATGTACCTACGTTAAAAATTATATTTTTAACCAATCAATAATTATTTCTTTGTATGATTATCCTAACACGTATGTGATGAATTTTTTTTAATGAACTAGGAATGTTTTTATATATACGAAAAAAATTCCATTTTTAGCTTTCTAAAAATCATATCATACATACAATAAAATAATATTTTTATCGAACTAAAAATCGTATTTTTCATATCAAAGAAAATGGATTTTTCATATTAAAGAAAATCATAATTTTCTATCTTAGAAAATCTCATTTTCATTTCAAAGAAAATTATATTTTCAAAATCAAAGAAAACTTATTTTTCAAAGTCAAAAATCATATCTTTTCTTTCACTATTCATGTATCAAAATCCAACTTTTCCTTTATTAAAAATCGTAACTTTATGTAAATAAAAATATAAACTTTCATATAAATAAAAATATAACCTTTCCTTAAATATTCCATTCAAAATTCAGATTTTTCTAAAATAATGCAAGTTAAAAATAATAATAAAAAAAGAAGAAGAACTCACTTTTAAATCGATCGGAGAGTAGGGGGTGGTTGGAGCTGCTGTTTCCGGTGGTGGAGGGCTCCCGGCGGTCTTTAGGCAGGGGCTCGCAAAGTTGGCGTCGTCGACCAGGGCTGCTCGTTCGATTGGAAGAGGGGTGGAAGATGCGATGGGGGGAGGAGAGAGAGTGGAGGGCGGCGGTCCTCCTGGATGGCGGCGCTAAAGCTATGGCGGAGCTGGCAGGGTGAGCGGCGGCGTTGAACAATGACGAGGGGGTGCTCAGGAGAATGACAGGTTTAGTTGAATGGGGCACGGTTTTATAATTTTGACCGGGCTGATAGTTTGACTTAGGTTTAGGAAAAGATACTTATATATATTATTTATTTATTTATTTTCCATATTAGCAGGGTTTCAATTTGAACTCCAAATTGAACCCACCGACTGTCGTCCCTAGCTAATTACTGCCATGCCGAACACAATGGGATATGTCCCACAAGCTGATTTGACTGTTTCAATCAGTTTTTATTTAAAATAAAATATAAATCTATATATTCAATTTTAAACGTACCTTTCAATTTACCGAGGCCATATGCGAACCCCAAAAATTCCAGCAAAATTATATCTGGCTATGTATTGACGATATAGTCCTAACAAAACTAATTTCATCGAATTCTGGGACCGTTTGAAAATGGCCATTTTCTGGGCGATCCAATTCAATTGAAATTGACAAAACACGTTTTCTTTTGCCACGCTCACATATTCATCCCAAAAATTATTAATTTTGGAATCCAGCAATAATTCGATATCCCGGATCCAACAAAAGTGGTTTCATCGAAAACGGAGGTCGTTTGAAAAATGACTATTTTTAAGGGCTATATTTCCATAGCGACTATTCAGAATTTTCAACTGGGCATAATTTTTTATTTCCGCTATGAAATTTTGATTTTTCGGATTCTTGGAAAGATATTCTCAAATAGATTCTAATATTTTTGGTTTCGCTGAAATCCGGTTTATTTTGAATCCTGTACATTCATTTGAAATTTGAAATCGAATTTTCAAACTACCGCGCCATTTTCAATTCCTTTTATAATTAAAATAAATATTTATATTCTAACGACGATTCAAATATATATACAAGTTCTAATTCTATTCAAAATAAATTTCTCGTCGTCATTATTTAAGATAATTCATTTTAAATATTCAAAATTCATTAAAATTGCCAAAATAAAAAATTTAAATTGGTTCAAATTTTCCGGGTTGTTACATTAAGCAAGAGAATAAATTCTCCGCCACCAAATAGATATATATTTAGCCGAGATCAACCATACAGCTCGAAATACAATGTTAGACATGATATCCTATCTTTACTGGGTTAAAGAACTAATATCATTTAAAACACAGTTCACGATAAACCCAAATCACATTCCATTAATTATGGAATCTTCACGAAAAACAGATCAATATATAATCGATATCAAATTCCGTATCCGACTAGTAATATAAATGGAATAACGGTAAAGCCTTTTAAATTCCATATATATTAACAGTCTTCCTCCACAGAAGCTCATTTCGATTATTATCAAATCGAATTCCATTCAATTCCAATTTAATATATTAAATTGGAAAACTTTACTTTGGAAAATTTCCATTAAATATTGATAAAAAGATTTATAAATTCCAAATCACATTTCACTGTAAATCGGGTTAAAGAACGAATGTCGTTAAAAACACAGTTCATAATAAATCCAATTCACATTCCATTAATGCCAATTAACTGGAAACACCAATAATATTAATTGAAAGATTTATTCTTTCCACAGGGGTTCAAGAACAGTGTTATTTAAGACACCATTCACGACAAACCCAAAATCCAATTTGATATCAAGTATAAGGCTCTAAATAGAAATTATACCAGCTTATATTCAATATCAAATTCTGAAACCAACAAATATTGTTTTGGAAATAACGATATAAAATATATCTTCAAAATTTCGATTCAAATCCATTCCAATTCATATATTGGAAATTCTGGTTATTTTTAAAACCATTTTAAATCCAATTTATTTATTTAAAAATATTGGATTTATAATTTTAGTTCATAACTAGTTCATTTCGATAAAAATATATTTTTATCTTTTCAAATATGGAATTTTTCATACCAATTCTTTCCAAATCATTTATTATTATTTTACACAAATTATTGATATTTTTAATAATTTTATCAAGGCCCGTACAGTCGATTTCCATAAACAGTCATCGAACTGCACTTACAGCGACCTTTTCCAATTTTGATTTGGACATAAGTCCAAATCCAACTATTAGATTTCAAATCCCTTATAATCGTTGGGAAGCTCTTTTCGATACGAACCCAACGGTTCCAGCTTTAGGAGAATCTGACGGTCGGATCTCCCATAAAGTCCGTTCGAAGTCAATGGTTGAAATTCGCGAACTGCCGCGGCGCGGCGCATTCTATTCTGGCCATTATATATATATATAATATATATATAATATATATATATTATATCGTCGATTTCCATTTAAAACGTATTTTATAAATCGTTTTAAGTTCGTTTTCAAAACGATTTCAACTTCATATTCAATTTCAAACCAAAATTGAATATTCCATATCATCGATATATAAATGATAGTATTTTCAAAACATTAGATTTTGAAATCACTTCCTTTTCGATATTCATTATAAAATGGTATAAAATCGATATAAATATCGTTTACGTCAAAATGGCGTTAATCTAATCAACACGACTTTATATATTTAAATATTTCCGTGTCCATCCCAAACTCGACATCAAAATCAGATTTTGAACTTTTACTGAATATATTTTAAAATATTCATTATTTTAAAATATTCATTCTTTCTGAACTGGAATCAGACACAATCAATTACCATATTATGTTATTTATATGGATTTCATTCAACATAGGTATAGAACAACAATAATAAACAACCAACCATCATCCAGAGTGCATTCTACACTGCATAAGCATCAAATATAAATATTTAACGCTTACAACAGTCCGTCAACCCATCGATTGACATACAACTAAATATTGGGATTAGTGTATGTCAAATATCATACCAATACCCATGTGGGGTTTTCAAGCAAAAAACACTGATTATTATTTGTGCAGTTGGGCGATGTGTTAACTATATCGTCCCAATCAATATCCGCCAAATGTGTGTATATAAACAAATCGTCTAATTTGTTTATGAATATTTCTTTTATTCATATACACGTTAAAAATTACATTTTTAACTATAAAATATTTTATTCAACACATGAATATTTTATATAGTCCATTTCACATCACATACAATTTTCATAACACAATCAAACAAACAAACAAGTCGTCCATGGTCTGTGGACGACGCTGTCAGGTGCTCCTAAGCACTGTCTGCATCCTAATATATATTTTAACTAGAAAATAAATTAAAGTGAGATTTTCTCACCTTTGGGATCCACTCCTCCATTTCATTTCTGAATAGCTTAGATTCGCCCGAAATTCAGCGCAGTCTTTTCCACGCTGTTCATATTGAAAATCACATTCTCAATATGATGTTTATATATTAAAAACTCCCATTTTTATTTCACTGTATTTATAAAAATCAAATTCTTTATTTCGCTACTACATTGTAAAATTTATATTTTTATAGTGCTTTATATATAATAATAATTATATTTTTATATCGCTTTTCAAATAAAAATCATATTTTTATTTCAAATCCTTATGTATAAAAATCATATTTTTATTTCAAATCTAAGCATTTAAAAATCATATTTTTATACTATGTTCTTTCATTTAAAAAATATATTTTTAAACCTATGTGAATTCATATTCGAATTTACATTTGTCTAATTTACTTTTCTTATTAAAAATCTCACCTTTTCTAATTTAAAAATATAAACTTTTCTAATTAAAAAAATCAAGTCTTTATATTTTGAAAAAAATCTAATCTTTTCACTATGCTATACAAACAAAAATCACACATGTAAAATTCGAATTTTTATAATGCTTCCTTCATAATAAAAATCCTATTTTTATAAATCTAACATCATAATAAAAATCCTATTTTTATTCCGAAGACATTCAAATAAAAATCCTATTTTTATTTCGAAGCCATTCAAACAAAATCACCCTTTTTTTATGTTATTCATATAATTAAAAATCAAATTTTTATATGTTATAAATAGTTAAAACTGAAAACAAAACTCAAATTGGAAATTTCTTACTTTGAATCGGCCCACGAGGTGGAGCAAGGGGCGTCGGGGTGCTGGTCTTCATCGAAGAGGGCTACGTCGATGTGGGTGCGGGATTTCGGGTTCAATCAGAGAGAAAAGGAGGAGGCTTGTGGGTCTAAGGTTGGAGGAGGCGAAGAAGGGGGCTGCGGCGTAAGAGAGAGGTGGTTCGAGGGGTCTGGCGGCGGTGCGGTGGTGAAAATAGGCGGTTGTGGGCCCTATCGCGGCTGGTGGCGCGATTCTGGGCGAATGGGAATTTGGGGAAATCGAATGAAGAGAGGAGGATGAAGGGAAGGGGGTGGCGGTCGTTGGGGAGGCGCAACGGCCGGAGAGGGGAGGGGCGATGGTCACGGCGACATTGGGAGGGAGGTAGCAGCAGAGGATTTAAGGTTACGGGGGTTTCATGTTTTATTTTTATTTTTATTTCTTTTCACCGTAGAGAGAGAAGGAGGAAAGGAGTTGACCATATATATTTTAATTAATTAATATTTTATCCTCCAAAAGTTGATTTTTAATCTCAAAATCTAAACGAGGCCCAATGACTGTCGCTCATAGCTAATTACCTCCATTCCGAACACAATGGGATATGTATCGTAAGCCAGTTTAGCTGTTTCGATCAGTTTTCATTTAAATTACAATATAAATCAACATATATTTAATTTAAACGTTCATTTCAATTTATTGGGGCCACATATGGACTCCAAAAATTCCAGAAAAATAAAACTGGCTATGTTTTGACGATACGGTCCTAACAATATTAATTTCGTCGAATTTGGAGACCATTTGAAAAATGGTCATTTTTCAGTCGATTAAACTCAAACTGAAATTGCCAAATACGTTTAAATTCACCATGCTCACATATTAATTCCAAAAATAATGAAAATTGAAATCAAGCAATAATTTGACATTCCGGATCCAAAAAAAGTGGTCTCGTCGAAAACGGAGGTCATTTGCAAAATCTCCATTTTTAAGGGCTATATTTTCCATAGCGACCATTCTGAATTTCCAACTGGGCATAACTTTTTATTCCCGCTATGAAATTTGGATTTTTAAGATTCGTTGGAAAGATATTTTCGAACTGATTCAAATATTTTTGGTTTCACTAAAATCCGGTTTATTTTGAATCCTATACATTCATTTGAAATTTGAAATCGAATTTTCAAACTACCGCACCATTTTCAATTCCTTTTATAATTAAAATAAATATTTATGTTCTAATTTCGATTTAAATAAATTTATACGTCCTAATTCTATTCAAAATAAATTTATTGTCGTTATTATTTAAAATAAATCATTTTAAATATCCAAAATTCATTAAAATTGCCAAAATAAAAATTTTAAATTGGTTCTGAATCCCCAGGTTGTTACAGAACAGGTTTAATGACTTTAGATCCAGAATGCTAAACTCAATAATGATTTTAAGTAACATTTTTCTCCAGTCATAAGAAAGCAGATGAAATAATCAAAAGATCTAATCCAAATAAAATGAGCATATAAAAATATTGGCTGCCTCTTGAAATCAGGACTTAATGACATATGTTTTAAGTGGGAATACTCACCAAATCTCCTTCTTTTAAGCTAGAAAATAAAATCAGAAACCCCTTGCTTTATGCTCAAGCTTCCCTTCTTCCTTTAAAAATAGATTTTATGTATTTCACTGGTTTATACTAGGCAGGTCAATTTTTGCCCGGCCACCCTTACTTATAACATCAGTTTTATAGGGTTTCAAATGTTATAGAAAGTCAGTTTTACCCTTCAACAAATCAAGCCATATGTGTGAGTATTTTCCACATAATTTTGCCTCATTTTAATTAAAACGCTCGGGTGTAAAAACTGCATCACTTTTCAGAGAAAAAGAAGAGCATTAAAAATTATTTTCCCTCCAAAATAAGTCATGCCAAAACATTGATTCCCTCCCTTTTCTAAATTTGGAAACCCATTATTTTATCTCAGTGCATTTTTTTATGCCATATATATGTGCATGTATTATTTCAAACAACCCTAACATTATGCACTAAAATCATTTCAGGTAAGATATGTATATTCACATACATGAGCTGTACTATACGTGTATATATATATATATCCTGGGATTATGATGTTGCCTTGTGCATGTCCCGCGGTTGTACACATGTGCACACACACTCATATTTTCACACAGATTCCAAAACATCACTAATTCCAATTAAATTCAGTAAACATTCAGTGAAATTTAAAACTGATATCCTTATGCATACAAAATTGATACTTTTAAATCATAAGGATAGAACTGATACTTATGTGCATGTGAAAATGATACCTATCTGCTTGCAAAATAATTTTTTCTAAAAAATTTGGGTCATTACAAGATTATTGGAAAATTAATGTCTTGGCCAAGTTGCAAGTTGTCGCAAGCGGGTAGGCTTACAATAATTCAGTATGTAGCTACAGCTATGACAACATATTGGTTGAGACATTATATTTTGCCAATCAAGCTTATAAAAATGATTTCGAGTGCATTTAATAAATTCTTGTGGCATGGAGATCCATTTTCCAAGAAGTTGATTCACATTGCATATAGTAAGCTCTATGATGATAAAAAGCAGGGTGGTCTGGGGGCTATAAATTTATTTCTTTGGAATAAAGCTGCAATTTCAAGTTATTTTAACAAATTACTTTCTAATGATGGAAGTCTTTGGACTCGCTGGATGCAAAAGAATAATATAGGTAAAAAGAACTTTTGGAATATGCAGATTAAGCAAGACTACAGCTGGAGTTGGCAATGTATCTTGAAACTTTGGGAAGTTTTCCTTCCTTTTATTCAATATAATTATCATATTTTGAAATGTTCATTCTGGTATGATCCTTGGGCTAAAAAGGGTTTGATAATGAATAATAAGGTGGATTACAACATCAAGTTGAATTCAGGAATTCCAGATGCAGCGCTGGTTGAGGATTATTTGCATGATAGAGTAATTTTATTACCTTATACCAGTTGAGTCAACTATGGAATGAAATCACTGATAACTGCTTTAAAGATTCTTCTGGAAATGGGATTAGATGGAATGGTGGTAGTCATTCAATTCAGAATGTGTACAAGGCATTACAAGAAGTTAAGCCATCATTTGCATAGTCAAATAGAATATGGAATGTTGGTAGTTCGGCTAAGAGAAACTTTCTTTTGTGGAAGGTGATGAGCAATGCAATTGACACTAAGCAGAAGTTTCATCGAATGGGGTTGATTTCTGATGCGAAATGCGTATTTTGCAATGTTGAAGAGGAAAGTAATGTGCATTTGTTTTTTGCATGTTCTTTAGTCTATAGTCTTTGGTTGCGGATTTTGTTGTGTGGCAATTTTTATAGGCCTTCAAATATATCTGAGGTTGAATGGTTCAATATTTATACAGCCACAAGATGGAAGTGTATGAAGACCAAAATGCTGTTGCGAATTATTAAGACATTCATCTTTGAGGTCTAGACTGAGAGAAATGGAGGATATTTGGTCATGGTGCTCTGAATTCGAATGAACTTTTGTTCTTGATTCATAAGAGAATAGTTTAGGAGTTAAAGAAGGATTTTTTGTGATCTTTTTGACTGTTTGGGTTGCTTCGGAGTTAGGTAGTAGGTTATATGTTCTAGTTCAGGAGTTAAAACAGTATTGAGTTTTTTTGTATTTTCATTGATCTTTCCTATCGGTTTTTCTCTCTTTACTGTTGTAACTTTTAGGATGTGTATAGTTTTGTTTTGTTTTGGACATTGTATTTTTTGTAATTGTTTTGTGTGAATAAAATTTAATGCTATTCGAAATTAAAATTATTTTTAAAAATATCAATTAATGATTTGACGAGTTTGACGATGTTGCATTCAAAGTAAATGATGTTGCGGTATTGAAAAGGTAAGACGTGGTCTCAAGCCTCACAACCAGAAAATGGTATAAACTCGTGTAGGTCACATGACTAAGTTTGTCGCTCCCAATTAGGGTGTATTATCACCTGATCTAGAGAAAATTCATTTACTTCTTTATTCAATCGCTGTTATATGCTTTCGGTAATGGTTGCTGATCCGAACCATTGTTGATAATACATTCGGAACACTCAAACGAAGTGAGTGGTCGGTCATGTTTAGCCTGGGTCGCAAGATGTTCTTGTTGAGTCCATTGTATTCCTCCCAAGAGATACACTATCGGAACGTGGTCCCATACCCTGCCATGTTGGAATCCATTCTCCAATAAGCACCCACGGTTTTGATTATATACTATGTATGTGAAGCGTGAGATGCAAATGTTTCACTATATTGTAATTTACTTGATTTAGAAACTATTACAGTATCAGAATAGTATTGATTTTAAAGAATGTTTTGGGTTATCATAAGGCAATTTCTACCCAGGATTAACCGAAAAATCCCTTGCACTTTACTCCGTCTTCAATTATTGTAATGATCCGGGGGATTCGATGCCCGAATTCCAACAATAACCCGTATTACTTGTCAGATACTCAAGTATCGAAAACACCAGATAGTTAATGAAAGAAATTAGAGGGTGAGATAAGAAAGAAAGAAATATTAGAATATAAGAAGAAGAATAGTAATACAACAACATCAGCGCCTCCCATCGTAGACGAATAAAATATAATAGAAACAAAACTTTATTGAGAGCTTTGAAATAAAACTTACAATCATCAGGGTACAACAATACATTTGGACAGTTATAAAAATCTGTCCTCATATACAACACGCAGCGGAATAAATACTAATCTGTATCATATGTCTGAAGTCCTCCAGCTTATCTTCGGACTTCATAAAATCCAATAAGATATACCTGTAAAACCCGGTCTAATCCGAGCATTTACAAACGTCGAATCAGTATGGTGAACCAGAGTGAGAAAATTCGCTAAGTTTAAAAACATCACCCAACTTGATTTTAAAGTTTAATCATTTTTTTTGAAATCATAGCTTATTCTGATATTATAATAGTGTCTAAACACAAATAAATAACAATCTAGCGAACGCTTGCATCTTACACCCACATACATAAGCTTATAATCTAAAGAGTGAAAATTAATGTTAACATTAATATAGTAGTTGAAATTAAATTATAAATATCTATTTATAAATTAAAGAGTGAAAATTGGTTAATTAGAAAAATAATTCAAATTGAATCAGAACTGGTTAAATTTATTAACCAGTGATTATTTTAAATAGACTGTTGTTGCTTGAAAACCCCACACGGGTATTGGAATGATATTTGACATACACTGATCCCAATAATTAGTGGTATGTCAATCGTTGGGTTGACAGGCTGTGATGAGCGTTATTTGTTTATTTTAACGCTTATACAGTAGTAAATTGCACTCTAAATGATGTTTGAATGTTTAATGATTATTTATTATTATTGTTGAATAAATGTGATGTATGAAATCGATAAAGCTGAAATTATATGGTAATTGATTGAGTTGCATTACGATTTAGAAATAACGAATATTTTAAAATAATATCAAAAAAAATCAAAATATGATTTTGATGTCAAATTTTGGATGGACACGAAAATATATAAATATATGAAGCCGGGTTAAGTATAGAAACGCTGTTTTAACCTGAACGGATTTATCGATTGATTTTATTCATTTTATAATGAATATCGAAAAGAAGTGATTTCAAAATCTAATATTCTGAAAATATTATCATTTTAATATTACAATGATATGGAATATTCAATTTTGATTTAAAATTGAAATAGAAGTTTGAATCGTTTTAAAATGAATTTATAAACAAATTTATAAAATGCATTTTGAATGGAAATCGATGATATATATATATATATGGCTTGAATAGAACGCGACGCGTAGCGACCATTCACGAATTTCGACCATTATCTTCAAATTTATGTAATGGGAGATCCGACCGTCGGATTCTCCTAAAATTGGAACCATTGGGTTCGTATTGAAAAGAGATTTCCAATTAATATAAGAGATTTGAAATCTAACGGTTAGATTTTGAGATATGTCCAAATCAATTACAGAAAGGTCGCTATGGATGCAGTTCGGTGGCCGTTATTTGGAAACCGACTGTAAGGGCCTTAATAAAATTATTAAAAATATGGAAAAATTATGTAAAATCATAATAACTGATTTGGAAAGATTTTGGATGAAAAATTCCAAGTTTGAAAAGATTAAAATATTTTTTTATTGAAATGAACTAGTTATTAACTAGAATAATAATCCAATGTTTCTAAATAAATAAATTGGATTTGAAATGGTTTTAATATAACCAGAATTTTCCAATGTATGAATTGGAATGGAAATAATCTTTGGAATATTTCGATATTGAATTCCATGATTATACAAATATTGTTGAGGAATTTGGAAGACATAAATATCGTTATTCCCAATACGATATTTGTTGGTTTCAGAATTTGATATTAAATATAAACCGATATTATTTTTTATTCAAAGCCTTGTATTTAATATCAAATTGGATTTTGGGTTTTTCGTGAATGGTTTCTTTAATAACACCGTTCTTAAACCACGATGAGAAAAGAATAAATCTTTTAAATAAGATTTAGAGAATTTTACCAATTAATTAATATTTAATTGGAATTGAATTGAAATTGGATTTTTGGGTTTATCGTGAATAATGTTTTAAATAACATTAGTTCTTTAACCCAATTAACAGTGAAGTTTTGATTTGGAATTTATAAATCTTTGTTCTAAGACTTAAGGGAAATTTTCCAAAGTAAAGTTTTCCAATTTAATATATTAAATTGGAATTGAATGGAATTCGATTTGGTAATAATCGAGATGAGCTCCTGTAAAGGAAGGTTGTTATTATATATGGAATTTAAAAGGCTTGGCCGTTATTCCATTTATATTATTAGTCTGATATGGAAATTTATATTGAGTATACACTGACCTGTTTTCCGTGAAAATTCCATGGTTAATGGAAGATGATTTGGGTTTATCGTGAACTGTATTTTAAAGGACATTGATTCTTTAACCCGAGTAAAGACAGGATTTATTTCCTAAAATTTGGATAATCATTAAGTGATGATTTTTTAGATTAAAACTGAACTAGAGTTTTAATGAATCTTTAATTAGATTGAAATGGGAATGGGGTAATTAAATTTATCGAATTCATGAAATGATCGAGAATGGAGTACCACCAGTTTTACTCTAGGCGATAGTTAAATCTTTAATTAGATTTGAAGGTGAAACGGTAATTAATTTTTTCGATAACCCCGTGGGTGTTAGATATGGAGTACTACCAGTTTTGCTCCATGGAATGAGTAGGTTGGGATTGGGGTAAATAAATAAATGATTACTTCGGTAAAGTTCGCTAATCCCGACTAGTTGATAAAGCTTAATTTGGTTTAGAATTGTGAAAAGATAAAATAAAATCTTTTGAAATGATATCAAAGGAAGATTAAAGAATAAGTTTAAAAGAATTTATCTTTGATATAATTAATGGAAACCTTTTCCCTAAGATGGGAATATTTGAATAAAAGAATATTCTGAATTGGAATGAGGCGTATGATGTGTTTTTATAGCACTTGATGTGTTTTTATTGCACTTGAGTATAAAATACGCGAGTTATTTGGAAAGACCGGGTTTATCCCATTCTGAATAACTGATACGACGACTAAAAGTCGATGAAATGAAGATGGTGGTTGAGGACTGGAGTACTTCACATCGTATGGATGATTACTGATGTCTTGTAGGCTGTACACCGAAGACGAGGTAATAAGTGGTGATCGACCGAATATGTGAGGGCCTCTCTTCTGTATTGGACATATGGGACAAGGAATAAGGTGCCTCCGGTTTCGTTCAGACCCAGAACGGACTTGTAAATCGATGTGTGTCTAACATTGGATTTCGTTCTATATTGATTAATTTCTATTAAATATAAATTTTTTTGGTGGCGGAGAATTTATTCTCTTACTTAACACCCTTCTCTGAGACTTACAAGCTTAGATGTTATATATTGATAGACATCAGTTATATGGCGTGAATTGTCAGTGTGGCATGCTGAGATGCAAATGATCAAGGCTTTTGTTGAAAAGAAGGGCCTTGCGGATGATGATCAAAGCATGGATTTAATTATCATAGCTTTGTGTAGCATTAATTCGCGAGCTTCACTGTTAGACCAAAAACTGGGCCTAACACCCAAATGCAGATCACAGATCATAGAATGTAGAAAATGATAAAATAAGAGGAGACACACAGAGTTTTTATAGTGGTTCGGCTGTAGATGTAGCCTACGTCCACTTTATAATCTTATTGTTATACTGACAGATTACAAGAATCAGTTACACGCAAGCACACAATCCGTGTGTTTATTGAGATTACAAAAGGAGAATTTATGTGTAGAAAGGTGCAAAATCCTTGCAATTCAGTAATGGTGGAAGCCGTGAAGAAGAATGTCAAAAAGATCCTTGAAAATGCCTTCAAATGGTGTATTTATAGTTGTAGGAGAGCTTCTAGGTTGACCGGATCGTGATGGGGTACGTGGCACATGATCCAGAAAAGTAGGAGCAAGATGTGGCAAGAGAACAGGTAAAAACAGGGAGCGTATCTGCAGGTCTGAAGGTCGGATCGTGGTCATGGGTCGGATCGTGATATGGCTATCACGAGCCGAGTCTGGTCGCGAGCGGCATGGTGAAGCTGGAGTGAAGTGCTGGCGATCGGATCGTGAGGTATACCACGAATGGGTCGTGGTTTGAGGAGGACGATCCGATGAGGGGCATCACGAGCCAGAGAAGGTGCACGAGCCATACTCCGATCGTGTGACGCTTCGTCGCTTTATCCGGGAAACTGCCAGGTTATATCCTGTTCACTGAAATGGGCATAACTTTCAAACCGTACGGCCGATTGAGCCAAACCGAAGCTCAAACTGATGCTAACTCAGAGGGCTAGAAGAGTTCCCGAGCTCAACTCCATAATTCCTGATTTCGAGCCAAAAAGAGGTCATCTGATAGGAGTTTCGGGTCAGTTTATGTTGAGGATGTGATTTTGACCAAATCTCTCAATGTCTTCTGACGTTGTTTCCATCGCTTGAGCATGTTATCATTTAGGAATTCCATGTGTGACACAGCTTTTGCCAAAAATTGTGTCAACACATTTTACCCGCAGAACATACCTTGCTGGTTGAAGGAAGATGTGTTCTGGATAATCTGAGAAATTCGAATCTAGAATGCGACGTTCACCCCGGATCGTATTAAGGCCAAAAAACCGACGATCACACGCGATCGTATTAAGGCCAGAGAAATCTAAGAAGACCAGGAGTTTGTACCTGCAAGAAGATAAAATAAACAATGCAAGAATATTTCCTAGATGGCCTTACCAGAGTAAACAATCCGAGGAGATGTTAGAGGGGTTCCAAGACAGCCTTACCGGAGCAAGACGATCAAGGAAAAGCACATGAGGTTCCAAGATGACCTTACCAGAGTAAGACGACAAAGGAAAAGAAATGAAGGTTCCAAGATGGCCTTACCGGAATAAGATGACCAAGGAAAAGCACATTAAGGTTCCAAGACGGCCTTACCGGAGTAAGACGACCAAGGAAAAGCACATGAGGTTCGTTTATACTGGACGGATCCAGTTAGGAGCCGGAGCTCAATGCTTATACTGGACGGATCCAGTTCGGAGCTAGAGCTCAATGCTTATACTGGACGGATCCAGATCGGAGCTGGAGCTCGATGTTTATACTGGACGGATCCAATTAGGAGCCGGAGCTCGATGCTTATTACTAATTCATGAAAATGCAGCGGTCGTTTGCCCGACACAACTGGAGACCACAAGTCGGTTACGTACGTGTGGGCTGATGTGACGGCTCTTATTACATGCAGGTAAAATAAAGGAGGGCGAGAAGTCGCCTAGAAACCTAAAAACATGAACTATGGACCGGAGTCTAGCAAACTGAAGAGATCCGCGGAGTGAGATCAGTTAATGATAAGCCCGCGATTGATCGATCCGGGATCGTTCCCTCTCCGGGGAGTCGGTGGTGGTAGCGCAGGTGTGGGCGCTGTTGGTTGAATGACGTACTCGGGTAGTTCTCCTCGCCTGACCCGATCCTCAATAAGGTCTCGTAAATGTCTGCAATCGTCGGTGTTATGATCGTCCATGTCATGAAATATGCAATGTCTTCCGGAATTGCGTTGTGCTAGCGTTGGCTCCCTCTTGGGAGGCCTTGGATATGAGGCGGCACCCCCTGTATCCACGTATATGTTGCTCAGAGTATCATTCAGTTTAGTGTATTTGTCATATCTGGACCCTCTCCGGGGTGGAGCATTACGATCATTTGTAGCAGGGGTCTTTCCTTTGCCCTTGTCATTGCCTTTTCCAGAATTGGGCGGTTCTACATCTCCGAGCATGTTGATGTCGAGAGTGCATTTCTCAAAAGTTGCATCTTCTTCCCATAGGAATCTATCTGCTTCAAGGTAGAATTTGCTGTGGTTTTGAGGTAGATCTCTGTACAAAGACTTTTTGAACTCCGAGTTATCTAGAACAACGAATACTGCTGCCATCAGTACCATCGATGGTTCAGGGCAATCAACTGATGTTGCTGCAACATTGAATCTTTCCAGGAATGAACGTAGAGTTTCTATGGGTCTCTGCTTGATTGTGATGAGGGACATGACGTTCTTGGGTCGTGCAATGTGAACCCGAAATTGTTCAATGAAGCGTGCGACCAACATGTTTCAACTACTGATCAATTCTGTTTCTAGCCGCCGAATCCACATAGCAACTATATCGGTCAGAAAGAGAGGTAAACATTTTGCCATGATGTTCTCCGACGCCATTTAAACTTCCATATGTCGTTTGTAGCGCATCAGATGCACGGTAGGATCGGTCCTACCATTGTAGGGCTCCAGTTGTGGAAGTTTGAAATTCGGGGGATTGTGGGAATTCCTAATTTCCTGTGTGAACGGATTGTGATTGACGTCATCCACGTCGTTCTGGTAAGCGCGGCCTCTCGAGAGGCGTTCAATCAGGCTAGCAAGTCGATTGCCTTCAAAAAGTTGTTGCAAGCTGCCAAGATCTGAGCTGGTGCCCCTAGCGTTGAGTGCAGGAGAAGATGGAAGTTGGTGAGCTGTCGTGAGCGGGTCGCGGTTCGCGGTTCGAGGGGGGCGACCCGATCCGGTCGCGAGTCATGGAGTTTGTTGGGGGTGATCCGACCCGGTGCTGGAGGTCTATCACGATCCGATCCCTGCTGCAGTTGGATGGGAGCTTCAGGGTTCACGAGCCTCTGAGAGGGCGATCCGACCCGTTCGTGATGAGTTTGCCGAGATGCCTCGGTAGCTTGATTTCTGATATCCGTCTGAACTAGGGCTGAAGTAGGTCGATCCTGACCATTTCCAAGAGCGAGGGAGTTGCCCCCGGGTCCATGCGATGCACGAGCCGCTTCTGTGGCTTCATTTCCAATGCGTTGTTTGTTGCTCGGCCTTCCATTCATTCGAGCGAAGAATTGGTTGATCATTTCCTGTTGTTTCTGGAGGAGATCATCTATTCATGCCATCTGATCTCTCAGTTCAGTGAGAACTCTGTCCATCTCGTCTCTGGTCAAGTATGCAGAAGGATCTCCATGAGAGGAAGATTCCTGGCTTGCCTTATTCCTTGTGTCTTCAGCGTCAGCATCATCAGCATGAGCGGAAGTTCTAGTCTTCTTCCTTTTGACTGCCATTGAGTTTCCTTTCAAGCTAGAAGTTGAAGTTGTCGTGTGCCCCCTTCCTGGCGCGCCAAAATGTTAGACCAAAAACTGGGGCTAACACGCAAATGCAGATCACAGATCACAGAATGCATAAAATGATAAAATAAGAGGAGACACACGAAGTTTTTATAGTGGTTTGGCTGTAGATGTAGCCTATGTCCATTTTATAATCTTATTGTTACGCTAACATATTACAAGAATCAGTTACACGCAAGCACACAATCCGTGTGTTTATTGAGATTACAAAAGGAGAATTTATGTGTAGAAAGGTGCAAAATCCTTGCAATTCAGTAATGGTGGAAGCCGTGAAGAAGAATGGCAAAAAGATCCTTGAAAATGCCTTCAAATGGTGTATTTATAGCTGTGGGAGAGCTTCTGGGTTGACCGGATCGTGATGGGGTATGTGGCATGCGATCCGGAAAAGTAGGAGCAAGATGTGGCATGAGAACAGGTCAAAATAGGGAGCGTATCTACAGGTCTGAAGGTCGGATCGTGGTCATGGGTCGGCATGGTGAAGCTGGAGTGAAGTGCTAGCGATCGGATCGTGAGGTATACCACGAATGGGTCATGGTCTGAGGAGGGCGATCCAATGAGGGGGCATCACGAGCCAGAGAAGGTGCACGAGCCATACTCCGATCGTGTGACGCTTCGTCGCTTTATCCGGGAAACTGCCAGGTTATACCCTGTTCATGGAAACGGGCATAACTTTCAAACCGTAAGGCCGATTAAGCCAAACCGAAGCTCAAACTGAAGCTAACCCAGAGGTCTAAAAGAGTTACTAAGCTCATCTTCATAATTGCTGTTTTCGGGCCCAAAAGAGGTCGTTTGATAGGAGTTTCGGGCCTATTTATGTTGAGGATGTGATTTTGACCAAATCTCTCAATGTCTTCTAACGTTGTTTCCATCACTTGAGCATGTTATCATTTAGGAATTCCATGTGTGACACAGCTAATGCCAAAAAATATGTCAACACGTTTGTCCCCCAGAACATATCTTGCTGGTTGAAGGAAGATGTGTTCTGGATAATCTGAGAAATCCGAATCCAGAATGCGACGATCACGCCGGATTGTATTAAGGCCCGAAAACCAACGATCAAACACGAACGTATTAAGGCCAGAGAAATCCAAGAAGACCAGGAGTTTGTACCTGCAAGAAGATAAAACAAAAAATGCAAGAATATTTCTTAGATGGCCTTACTGGAGTAAACCATCCGAGGAGATGTTAGAGGGGTTCCAAGACGGCCTTACCAGAGCAAGACGAGCAAGGAAAAGCACATGAGGTTCCAAGACGACCTTACCAGAGTAAGACGACCAAAGAAAAGAAATGAAGGTTCCAAGACGGCCGTACCGAAATAAGACGACCAAGGAAAAGCACATGAAGGTTCCAAGACGGCCTTAACGGAGTAAGATGACCAAGGAAAAGCACATGAGGTTCGTTTATACTGGACGGATCCAGTTAGGAGCCGGAGCTCAATGCTTATACTGGACGGATCCAGTTCGGAGCCGGAGCTCAATGCTTATACTGGACGGATCCAGTTCGGAGCCGGAGCTTAATGTTTATACTGGACGGATCCAGTTAGGAGCCGGAGCTCGATGCTTATTACTAATTCATGAAAATGCAGCGGTCATTTGTCGGACACGATTGGAGACCACAAGTCGGTTTCGTACGTGTGGGCTGATGTGACATCTCTTATTACATGCGGGAAAACAAAGGAGGGCGAGAAGTCACCTAGAAACCTAAAAACATGAACTATGGACCGGAGTCTAGCAAACTGAAGGGAACCGCGGAGTGGGATCAGTTAATGATAAGCCCGCGATTGCTCGATCCGGGATCGTTCCCTCTCCAGGGAGTCGGTGGTGGTAGCGCAGGTGTGGGCGATGTTGGTTGAATGACGTACTCGGGTAGTTCTCCTCGCCTAACCCGATCCTCAATAAGATCTCGTAAATGTCTGCAATCGTCGGTGTTATGACCGTCCATGTCATGAAATATGCAATGTCTTCAGGAATTGCGTTGTGCTAGCGTTGGCTCCCTCTTGGGAGGCCTTGGATATGAGGCGGCACCCCCTGTATCCACGTATATGTTGCTCAGAGTGTCATTCAGTTTAGTGTATTTGTCGTATCTGGACCCTCTCCAGGGTGGAGCATTACGATCATTTGTACCATGGGTCTTTCCTTTGCCCTTGTCATTGCCTTTTCCAGAATTGGGCGGTTCTCCATCTCTGAGCATGTTGACCTCGAGAGTGCGTTTCTCAGAAGTTGCATCTTCTTCCCGCAGGAATCTATCTGCTTCAAGGTAGAATTCACTGAGGTTTCGAGGTGGATCTCTGTAAAAAGACTTTTTGAACTCCGAGTTATGTAGAACGCCGGATACTGCTGCCATCAGTACCATCGATGGTTCAGGGCGATCAACTGATGCTGCTGCAACGTTGAATCTTTCCAGGAATGAACGCAGAGTTTCTCTGGGCCTCTGCTTGATTGTGGTGAGGGACATGACGTTGGGTCGTGTAATGTGAACCCGAAATTGTTCAATGAAGTGTGCGACCAACATGTTCCAACTACTGATCGATTCTGTTTCTAGCTGCCGAATCCACATAGCAGCTATATCGGTCAGAAAGAGAGGAAAGCATTTTTCCATGACGTTCTCCGACGCCATTTGAACTTCCATATGCCGTTTGTAGCGCATCAGATGCACGGTAGGATCGGTCCTACCGTTGTAGGGCTCCAGTTGTGGACATTTGAAATCCGAGGGATTGCGGGAATTCCTGATTTCTTGTGTGAACGGATTGTGATTGACGTCATCCACGTCGTTCTGGTAAGCGCAGCCTCTCGAGAGGCATTCAATCAGGCTAGCAAGTCGATTGCCTTCAAAAAGTTGTTGCAAGCTGCCAAGATCAGAGCTGGTGCCCCCAGCGTTGAGTGCAGGAGAAGATGGAAGTTGGTGAGCTGTCATGAGCGGGTCGCAGTTCGAGGGGGGCGACCCGATCCGTCGTGAGTCATGGAGTTCGTTAGGGGTGATCCAACCCGGTGCTGGAGGTCTATCACGAGCCGATTCCTGCTGCAATTGGATGGGAGCTTCGGGGATCACGAGCCTCTGAGAGGGTGATCTGACCCGTTCGTGAGGGGTTTGGCGAGCTACCTCGGTAGCTTGATTTGTGATATCCGTCTGGACTGGGGCTGAAGTAGGTCGATCCTGACCATTTCCAAGAGTGAGGGAGTTGCCCCCGAGTCCATGCGATGCACAAGCCGCTTCTGTGGCTTCATTTCCAATGCGTTGTTCGTTGCTCGGCCTTCCATCAATCCGAGCAAAGAATTGGTTGATCATTTCCTGTTGTTTCTGGAGAAGATCATCTTGTCGTGCCATCTGATCTCTCAGTTCAGTGAGAACTCTGTCCATCTCGTCTCTGGTCAAGTATGCAGAAGGATCTCCATGAGAGGAAGCTTCCTGGCATGCCTCGTTCCTTGTGTCTTCAGCCTCAGCATCATCAGCATGAGCAGACGTTCCAGTCTTCTTCCTTTTGATTGCCATTGAGTTTCCTTTCAGGCTAGAAGTTAAAGTTGTCGTGTGCCCCCTTCCTGGCGCGCCAAAATGTTAGACCAAAAACTGGGCCTAACACCCAAATGCAGATCACAGATCACAGAATGCAGAAAATGATAAAATAAGAGGAGACACACGAAGTTTTTATAGTGGTTCGGCTGTAGATGTAGCCTACGTCCACTTTATAATCTTATTGTTATACTGACAGATTACAAGAATCAGTTACACGCAAGCACACAATCCGTGTGTTTATTGAGATTACAAAAGGAGAATTTATGTGTAGAAAGGTGCAAAATCCTTGCAGTTCAGTAATGGTGGAAGCCGTGAAGAAGAATGTCATAAGGATCCTTGAAAATGCCTTCAAATGGTGTATTTATAGCTGTAGGAGAGCTTCTGGGTTGACCGGATCGTGATGGGGTACGTGGCACGCGATCCGAAAAAGTAGGAGCAAGATGTGGCATGAGAACAGGTCAAAACAGGGAGCGTATCTACATGTCTGAAGGTCGGATCGTTGTCATGGGTCGGATCGTGATATGGCTATCACGATCCGAGTCTGGTCGCGAGTGGCATGGTGAAGCTGGAGTGAAGTTTTGGCGATCGGATCGTGAGGTATACCACGAATGGATCGTGGTATGAGGAGGGTGATCCGATGAGGGGCGATCTGATGAGGGGGCATCACGAGCCAGAGAATGTGCACGAGCCATACTCCGATTGTGTGACGCTTCGTCGCTTTATCCGGGAAACTGCCAGGTTATACCATGTTCACGGAAACGGGCATAACTTTCAAACCATAAGGCCGATTGAGCCAAACCGACGTTCAAATTGAAGCTAACTCAGAGGGCTACAAGAATTACCAAACTCAACTCCATAATTATTGTTTTTGGGCCCAAAAGAGGTCGTCTGATAGGAGTTTCGGGCCTGTTTATGTTGAGGATGAGATTTTGACCAAATCTCTCAATGTCTTCTGACGTTGTTTCCATCGCTTGAGCATGTTATCATTTAGGAATTCCACGTGTGACAGCTTTTGCCAAAAAATGTGTCAACATTCACACCCCTGTATGAACCAGAAACTGGATGAGGGACTGCAGGGAGTGTATGCGTTTCTTTCTAGCTAGGAGTGATGTCATGGTATGGAGCCCATACATTTTACTTATGTGAATGTTGGAAAGCGAGGTACCTCGGATTTGAGTCCCTAGTGGCTCTTGATATGGTCGACATACTGACCAAATTTAGGCCCCATAGGGCAGGGAAATGTATTGTTCAGGAATAACCAATCCACTAAAGTAATTGTAGACCGGCCCTGAAGATCCCAGGTGCAGTTGCGGTTGAATCCTGAGACATGGTAGGCTAGATTGTCTTAAATCGGAAGGATAAATCCCTTGCCTTGGTTCATGATGGAAATCCAAATTCAAATACAACACTTTTCGGTTTTTGTTATAAAACTAGTATGGCGACATGATATATGGTACCCATGCCGTCTATGATTGATACATTTATATTGAAGTTGTTTTTGACACTATGCACTTATAGTAATATAAAAATGATTTGTTTTACGTACCAAGCATGTTTGGCTGTTATAAGGGAAAACTCTATCCTCCAGCTTGCGTTGCATTGTTTTATGGGACCTGAGTCTTATAATAGCTTCATTTTTCCAAAAAGCATTATGTTGTTTTATTTTAAGCTAAGATTCATGTGGAGTAAACCCGTTCCGTGTTATACGGCGTGGTCCCATGATTTCCCTACTTTTAAAGTAAAGATTTAATAACTGTTTTAGTTCTCACACAATTCCCATGACTGACTTGGAGTTTATTGTTTCTACCTAAACTCTGGGTGCCCATAATTTTCACACAGGCAGCTAGTAGTTTTAGTTTTTGCAGATATTTCGTTTCACAGGACCCTGGATTACAACTAGAGCTATATTCGGAAAGCTTTGTATCCGTGTATTTCTTTCAGTTGTGCTAGTATGATGTATTCCGCTGCACATTTTATTCGTGTATTATTTTCCGTTGCTTTGTAATTTAAATCTCTGATATTTATTTTTCCATTGTAATTTATTATCTGATATTCTTTTACTCTAATGCAAATTGTTGTAATGGCAATGAAATGTTCTATTGTTTGTGTTCTGATGCGTCATGTTCTCAAAGCAATCCGGGCTTTCCCGTAAGGGGAAGTTTGGGTCGTTTCATATTTGTACTGGCTTTGCTTGCAAGTTGTGGGAACGGTTTGGAGCGAACGATTCCTTATGGGCAACATTCCTCCATGCTAAGTACCACAGGCTATCGAGCGAGAATTACGTTGGATCCCCGTCATATGCTAGTGAGACGTGGAAATGCATGCAATCCATTAATTCCTTTTTGGACCCATATGGTGGTGGTTCCGGATGGGATGGAAGCCCTTTCACGATTAACGCGACGTGGAGTTTGGCTAGGACCCTGACTCAACGTTTTCAACTTTTTTCTTTCATTTGGGATGTCTAATTACCTCCGTAGGTTTCTATATATATGTGAAGAACCCTACATGACGAGTTACCACTAGACAAGAACCTTCAGAGAATTGGCATCCCTATCGTGTCTCACTGTAGGTTTTGTTGATCGAGTTTGAATCCTTAACTCATTCATTTTTCCGTAGCTATTTTGCTATTGCTGTCTGGAATTACTTCGGGAATCTAGTTGGTCTCCGAGGCAATTCCACTTCTCTCTCTGATTTACTGATATACCGATGGGCTGACATCTCAGGTAAATCTATTTGCTCGATCCTATTTCATCTTATTCCTTGCCTTATCTACTGGCATATCTAGTGCTCGCAGAATAAGGCGATATTTAATGAAATTCCTATGTATCCTCCTGCCATCATTCGGTGGGTAAGGAACAATTTTTTCCTTGCATTCCGTGGTAGAGAGTTTAGAGGAGTTATTGGCTACCGCTCGAGGAGGACGGCGGATATTATGTCTATTTCCACAGTACTGTCTGCCCCTAGGGCGGGGATCCGTTGAAGCTGCTCTGGGTATTTATGAGTGTGGGCGGTTTCCCCACTCTCCTCCTCGCACCCTCACCTTACCCTTTTTTATTTCTTATGTTGTTTGCTAATGTCGTAGGTTCTTGTTTCATAAGTTCTTTTGGATGGTATCTCACTGGGTTTAGTGTTAGTTGGAGGTGCTAATATGGAGCTTCTTGGAGATGGAGCTTTGGATATGGAACTAGAGCTTTCAACTGGATTATTATAGTTGAATGGGAGCTGGGGATCCAAGTTGTTTGGCTTCGCATTATGACCTCTTCAGGCGGATAGTCCCGGATCTCATTCCTTGTTCATTGGATTTGTGGAGGTCCTCGACTGGCGAGTGACTACAGAGGGTACACTTGGTCTTGACTCTCCTTTTTCGTTTGGTTTTGGCTGTATTTATTTGTTTTTGTGACCTGTTATTCTTGTTTATTCATGTTTGTGTGTGCACAAATTATGTATCCATTTCTACATAATTTGTTTTTGTGAGCCGTTGTAGAATCGCTAGATTCTCCCTTTTGCTATATATATATATATTTGTAAAAAACCTACAGTAGCTTCAAACCCATCATAGCGAGCTTCTCCTCTATCCCTATTTTTATCTAATCGGTTATATTCCAATCCTATTCCACGAAAAAAATAACAACTTCACCACTAACATCGATATCCAAAACTCCACCTCTCTATCACTACAAGATTCAACTCGCGGCTTTCCCAATTATGGCGACTTCGGCCTTCACATAATACTCAACCATGAACTCGTGACTATAGTTCAAACGAAATCTCAAATCAATCACCTCCCCTCTCCGACCTCTTCCACTCCACCACTATCACCCAACGTATGCACGCCTCACAAAATATCTGACGTCGAGCAATGCCAGGAATAATGCAAACCTTATTGACCCTGAACCTCATTTTCCCATAGGAGATGCGGCTATTCTCCATTATCCTGAACCCATACTCCATTTCAATCGTCGATGACCATTATCCCTAAAAATCGCAACCCTAACTATGTTGTCTCCAAAATTGGTCGCGATAGCATATGATAGAGCCCAAGATTGAATTCATGAATTTGAAGTAAAAGCAAATAGGAAGCTAACGAATCAAATAAATTTTGTTTTCATTTAGCTTTTGATTTATACTATTTTTTTTTGAAAAAATAGAGGATTGACAACATTGATTTTTAATCGACATAAGAAATAAACGAGAGAAAGAAAGATAGAAGAGGGAAGGGGGTATGGGTGTTTATTTATAGAGAAAATTGATAATAAACTATCCTGGTGAAACTTAAGCCCAAAGTAACATGTTTAAATGACCACATACGAGCTCCAATCGTGGTGAAACCTGTAATCTTGCAATAAATAAATATTTTGGATGCTATGGAGCTAGTTTCATCGAATTCCGAGAACATTTGTAAAACTTCCTTTTAATCCTCAATGTGAATCACTACGCGTTTAAATTGCACACGATCACATATAAACTCCGATTAACACGAAACTTCAAATCTAGGCATAATTAACTATTACAGATTTAGTAAAATTATTTTCGTTGAAATCTTAGGTCGTTTGAAGAATGGCTATTTTCACATATCAAGTTAATCGAGAGAATATAATTTAATTCAAAAACAATCAACTTCTCAATAATAATAATTTTATTATCATTTATATTCAAATAGAATTTATATTGATCATCAGACTCGTTTCGATTCAGTTTTAACTTCGAAATCAATTACTTTAGTTTTCTTATTATGATTATTCTATATATTCGATTTAATCGTATTTCTATTATAAATAAATATATTCTATATGAAAATCATTTATATTATCAACTCAATATTAAAAACAATATTTAAGGTTCAAAATTAATCGACCATAAATTCGGGTTGTTATAATTATCACTTATACCACATAGGGGTCAATTTCAAACCCTATAAACAATCAATTTTGTAATCCATAAACATCCTATTGAACCTAGAATAAACCCTACATAAGCATTAATTAGGGTTAGAAGACATATCACTAAGATCTGAGAGGGTTGTAGGTGTGTGGTGAAGGTCGGTAGCCTGAAGCGACGGGGAGTTAAAAAGGGTCGGGTTATTGCACAAAAGTTAGGTGGGAAGCAATGAGGAAGAAAGAGTTTTGGGTTGCTGCCTATATATACAGGTCGACCAACGACTTACAACGGTCGCTTTTTTAGCCGTTGCAAGTGTCCGTCATAGTTTCAATTTGCTCTTGTAGTTTATACTCCTTTGTTAAATTTACTTATTAATTCTTTGATTCAATCGTTAATAAATTTTAATTCTTTTAATATTTATTTTCCTTAATCCATTGAAATGTAACAGACTAATTGCTTTAAAACACATTCATCGGAACGTGTTGCTAAATTCATACATTATTCATTTCAAAAGGATTAATCGCATTTTAAACATATTTAATTACAATAAATACTTAATTTCAAAATCATTCAGTAAAATGATAGATTAAATTTACATATTATTAATTCAAAATGAATATTTAATTATTGAACTATTACTTAAAATGATTAAATAAATTCAAAACCGTTAATTAAAGTGATGAATTAAATCCAAGTTTCATTTACTAAAATAAATAATTATGTTTAATTATCATTAACTAAAATGAATAATTAAATTTCAATTTTATTAATTAAATAAATAATAAACCAATTATCTTTAATTAAAATAAATAATTTAATTTCACTTTTCTATATTAAATAAATAATTGGATCCAACTATCATTAATTAACCGAATGTCATAATTATTTCAATTAATGATAATATAAGTAGTATAAGATATTTAATAAATCATAGCAGTCAATGAATATGAATTAGTAAATTAAAGAAGCATATGAAAGCGAATGAATAATATGAACTCTACATGTGAATATAAACAAATAAATAAAATTAATTGTAAATCTCACAAAAGTGTGAATTATTCAAATTGTTATGTTGCAACCTTGTTCACGATGTACGCTCTGATTTCCATTTTATTTTATCCTTTACAATAAAGTGGTTATTTATGTCATACGTTTACACCTAGTAAACTAAATTCAAATAGGTAATTCTTCATTAGAATAATGGTCAAACAAGCATTAATAGAAATTCATAGCACAATACAAAACACCTCACGTCCATTAGTGTCACTCGCTAAGGGAATGCATTAAGTTTCGTGAAGCGTTGTAGGTAAACAGACACAGAATAATTACAAGACAGATATAAATAAGATAGTAGCGGAAATTTCAAATTTTTTATTTCAGACATAAATCATAATCCCATGGTTTACAATACAAAAGTCATAAAACCATTACAACAAAATACTTCTGTCTTGCATAATCAGAGTACATAGGAATTAAAAGAAAACATTATTCCCAATAAAAAGAGTAAGCCATAGTAGAGACAAGAACTTGAGCCATACTTCAGCAATAGCTCCTAGCAAAATGATATCTGAATCCTGACTAAGCCTGGGTGTTTCCTCCCTGTGAACCTTGGGGGGTGGACGGAAGAAAGAAGGCGAAACAAACTAGGTCAGACATAAGTCTGGTGAGTCCGGTTACTTTTAGCCAGTAAATAAATAAAGGTAATCATGACAGGCATAAAATGGATAAGAGAGATCACTATACAAATGGCTGGTGTGACAAGGCAGAGAAGGTAAGGTATATACATGCTTCACTAATGACTACTATGCACTATCACTAGTATAATTTAAAATGAGATGATCCCTTCCACTATAAGTTGGTAGATTTAGGGCATACGTCCGAGTATACCCTAACCACTACCCTAATCGATCGGCTCCCTACTCTGTAGATATCATGTGCTGGCTCCACAGTAGGGGGTATCACTTCCCTAAGGTGGCAACCTATAATATGCACAACCATATCTACTGGTGTCACGGTCATCTTAGACCCTTCTGCCCGGCCCATGCACGCAAATGTCCCCGGTCGGTTTGCGCCGCCCACCCCATCTATCTCGTTTGGATCTCTTACAATCAATTAGTAAGCGTGCCCCTTCTCCGCCTAGTACGGAGTTCCTTACTTGATACCAACTCCGTGTTACTAATTGAAATGGGTCCCACACAATATGATATAAGCTCTCCCCTTTGTCTTGTATCCCCACTAGGTTTTCCACTGACTATGTATACCCTTAGGTGTCTTTAATTACATAGCCCTATGTCAGTTATGCTTACCTATAGGTGTCTTTAATACATAACCCTCAATCTTTCTATTGGTTATGCTTACCTATAGGTGTCTTTAATACATAACCCTACCATTTCTATAAGTTATGCTTACCCTAAAAGGTGTTTTTAATTACATAACTTTATTATTTCCCTCGGTTATGTATACCACTAGGTGTCTTTAATTATATAACCTGTAACACCCCGTATTTTCTGTGAACGTATAAGTAACAAATTAAAGTATACTTAATTTTTAGGGGAAGAATTAAGGGAAACGGGTGGCGCCATTGCATTCGTCTGGAAATTCTGCTTGAGATAGAGTCCGAGTTTGCGTAAAACGGATACCGTATGAAGAAGATATGGACGAACGAAGTTAGGCAGAAAAACCGGAAACAGGCCAGAATACACTGGCGCACTTGTGAAGTGCGCCAGTACAAAAATATACTGGCGCACCTGCCAAGTGTGCCCATACCAATCCAGCATAGAATTATGGAGTGTTCTGTGATGACGTGTCTTCTTCTGAGTGGCTGGATGACCTATCTTCGAGCTGGGATATAACGACCTAGCATTTTGACCGTTCCAAACCAGTAATTAAACCAACTCGAACGCTCAAAACGACAGATTGTTATTTTGCTTACATGGTTTAAGCAGAATTGACACAAAGTCACAGAGTACAATAATTACAGCGGATAAAATTTCTCATATTTATCAAAGTTTTACAAAATGTTACACAGCGGGAAAATAATATATTTGTATACATAACTTCATACATAGATTCAAAGAACAAACTTTACTTTTGTTGAGCTTAGCGCGCATGCGTCTTCATGAGTAGTATTTGTGTTCCTCTCCTGTTTGCGAGCTGAATCCTTTATAATCTACAATGCTCGTATCTGACCCGAGCGTATTGCATAAAAAAAAACACAACAAACACTCGGATCAGGATTAACTTTATTTCAAGCCAGAAAAACTTCGATAATCTCATAAATAAAATTAGTTTAATCCCATAGATTCATTTAAATAATTTGAGTAACTTCTGAAACATATACAACAGGGTTGGACTGATCACATGCATCAAAATAAGATGCGTGACAGCAAGGTGGCGCACAGTGTATAACAAGCACATTTTTACATTCAAGGTGCAGCTAAGTAAACTAAGGTAAGCATGCATGCAAGGTTTGAATGGGGTACGGCTTAAATACAATCAATTTGCTTCAACTACATAGCACTAGTCTAGGCACCATAATGTAGAGAAGTCGTTATACCATAATGTATGAAGGGTGAGTGTCACGTATAAATGGCAAGAAGGAAGATTTCCAGCTTTCTTGATAGAAAACAAAGTAATAGGCTGCTTAAATCCATGCATGTACTACTAGTATCTTATATGCAAAAGGAATGGCTGACACTTTTGTTTAACTGTATAAATCAATTTCAACAAAAACAAATCGCATGTGAAACCCATGGGACAGCAAACATCAGTCTATAACAAAATATTTTAGGCATGAAATAGGTGGGTACCCATGAGCAGAAGGTCAACTTACCATGCATCAATTCTTTATAAAAAGAACAGGGGTGTGCCTTCAAACATAATACATGCAGGATTCACAAAGGTAAATTGACACTCAAGTATATGCGGTATGCAATATCTACAGAGCGAGCATATGCAAATTTAATATGGCGAGACTCAAGTGCAGACAAAAGTTTTCTTATATGGAACTAATACACGGAGAGCACCACACATAAGACTGAATCAATTAACAGGTATGAAGTATCGTGAATGGTATACATACTTGCAGTAAAGGTGTCAAACTAACGGAACAGTGCAACAACAATTCGGCAGAGATTTCACCCAACAATTCAACCAACGGTAGCCAAGAACCCCAAAATCAAGTTAATGTTCTACGAAGTTTAAAGGCCTTAAAATAAAATTAATCAATCGTGAGCGAACCCACCTGTAAAACAGCGAACAGTGGAGGCTTAGATAGGCGGAAATGCTCCGCATCTGGTGCGATTGAGCGTGGCACAGCGAGGGCAAGGCCACTGTTGAACGCCAAAGGTGCTTGCGTGCGTTTCCAATCAGCGGAGCAGCGATCGATGGTCAGCGCAAGGATTGATTGAGGTCTACTGGCGGCGGACTCAGATCGGAGAAGGGATTAAGACCGAGGAGGGTGGTGCGATGGGGAAGGAGGAGCTGAACGGGTTTGGTGACTTGCGGATTTTGGGCGAATACATGAATCGGTTGCCACTGGTTTTGGGAATTGGGAGAATAACAGCTAAATGAAAATGAGGAAAAGAAAGCATATTTGGTAAAGAGGATTTTCGAGTAGCCTCCATAAGCAGGAAGAAAGGGAACTTTGCTTTGCTGAAGAAGATAAATAAAGAGGGGCGGTGGAAATGAATTAACAAGGGTACGGTTTTGTACAAAAAAGGGAATGATGCGTGGAGAAACCAGAAGAGGGACACGTTACGAACAACTCAGAACAATACAAACAAATGGCAATATGCTTCAGCTAACATTGACAAGTGTAAAGGCACGACAGATAAAGTAAACGAGGAGAGAGCACGCGTGGGAAAGACAGGGACGCGTGTTAGAACAAACCAAGGAAACGGTGGAAAGTGAACTATATGTGGTATGCAAATCAGAACAAAGAGCCAAGAGCACAACTGAAATAAAACGTTGCTTACATATTTTAACGTCAAAATTTACAATATTTCACAAAACATTTCATTGTAAAAGGTTAATACGACGTTCAAAAATAGATTTCATTCCAAATTTTATCGTCAGATCTAAGTTTAATTATATTTTAAATATCGAAATTTCTGGGCCGTTACAATCTCCCCCACTTAAAGCTTTTCGTCCTCGAAAAGGAGAGTTGTAAACTTATACTTAAGTAAACAAAAATCTTATTTAAAAGATATCAAAACAAAATACTTATCATCTCAAATAAGCTTGAAAATATATCAAAACTTAGAATAAATCATAGTATAGAAAATTTCAAACTTCTTTTCTTGATAAAAGTATGGTTTGCAAAGAATTGAAACCTCAAAATGATTTCCTCGAACTTAGAATCCCATTTCTACATTTCAAAACATTGAAGTACTATACCTTTCTTTCATATAGAATCATACTTCACTTCGGGATTTTCAAAACCAAAATCGCTTTCAAAAACTTCAAACATATTATGATAAAATCAATATCAATATATATGTTCCATTTCCTCGAGAAGTTTCTCCCCATGACAAGGTTACTCGGGAACGACCTATCGCACGAAATAGTATATATATATGACGTCTCTCCTTTTCCCGGAGCCGACCATCATAAGGACTCGAAAATCCCAAATCACACACACCCTTTCTTTAGTCACGGGTTACCCAATTCCATGGTTCATATCAAATCATTTCATATCCCGAAGGTATAAATCATTTCGCAACAATAATTCACAAATACTTTCAATCATAATATTGTTGTTTTTCAAAATATTTCAAATATCGGGATTCAAGTCGTCGAAATTTCCTTTTGTTTATAAACCACTCTTATAAATTATATCATATCCAAGTATTTGGAAGACAAGTTCAATCAATACGATTTCTTAATATCTTCTCAAATCAAGTAAGCTTTTCAAATTTCCAAACTAAAAACTTCACAAATCATTCATAGAAATCGTATCGAAATTCTTTAGATAAAATTTCATATAATCGAATTATTTTCCTTTCAAAACATTAGTTCCAAAATAATTCAAGACATATTTGGAAATCCTTTACACAAAAATATAGGACCATATAATCATTCTCATTTCAAATATCATATCACGCTTGGAAGGTTACATTGTTCAACTAGTCGAAAAAATCTCTCGAAACATTTCTATTTAAAATACCATCACGCTTCCGCTACGCACTCTGATTAAGCATGTTCCACTAGTATTGTTCTACAAACCAATCCCAAAACATTGATTTTGAAACAAAAACCTAAAAATTTGAGTCTCAAAGTCCACTTTCTATGGATTTATCGATGCAAGACAAAAGGAAGGGTTCAAGAACAAGATTGGACAACTCAAACTCGAGTAGATCGAAGAGATGATAAGCGACAGATGACGTCAGGTCAAGGCAAACAAACACAACAACAATGACAAAGATGTATTTATTTAAATTCCACTTATCTCTTCATATTAATTTATCACAACGTTTTATTAAAATTAATCCAAACATTTTCAACATTTATCTACACGGTTTCAAGTATTTCTCGACGTTTAGATCGGAATCATACAGTCATCCCACTTTCGAAACTCGAAAATAAATGTCTGATGATGTGGCCATCATCATCAGAGTTATCCTCCAGCGACTATAATGGAATTCCATATCTATCTAGTACATCTTCGATTTCATATATACGTTAGCTAGGCGTATATACAAAATCCGTACATACTTGACAGTCCAATCTCGACGTCAATAAAATTCTCGCAACCATTACCATTACACTTTAAATTCCTTCCAAATCAAAAATTTCTGAACTAACTACATCCTTATATGTATCTTTCATAAAGTTTGGAAACTTTCATTTCAATTATCTTGAAATTTTCAATTTTTCTTTCATTTTCCTTTATAATTTTCCGAACACTCAGCGAACGACTTCGAGAACCTTCATCGTAAGGAGCCTAAAGAAGTTTTATTTTCGAAAATATTTCTTTCAAATACTCTGTTTCCAAATCTTCTTTTAAAAAAATACTTTATTTTCGAAAATCCCTTCAAGAAATATTTGTTCTTCGAAATCCGCTGATTCTAGTGTCAATTCCATTTTAAACCAGATAAGCCAAGCTTTGTATGAACCAAAGCTCTGATACCACTTATAACGACCTGGCATTTTGACCGTTCCAAACCGGTAATTAAACCAACTCGAACGCTTAAAACGACAGATTGTTATTTGGCTTACACGGTTTAAGCAGAATTGACACAAAGTCAAAGAGTACAATAATTACAGCGGATAAAATTTCTCATATTTATCAGAGTTTTACAAAATGTTACACAGCGGGAAAATAATATATTTGTATACATAACTTCATACATAGATTCAAAGAACAAACTTTACTTTTGTTGAGCTTAGCGCGCATGCGTCTTCACGAGTCGTCTTTGCGTTCCTCTCCTGTTTGCGAGCTGAATTCTTTATAATCTACAATGCTCGTATCTGACCCGAGCGTATTGCATAAAAAAAAACACAACAAACACTCGGATTAGGATTAACTTTATTTCAAGTCAGAAAAACTTCGATAATCTCATAAATAAAATTAGTTTAATCCCACAGATTCATTTAAATAATTTGAGTAACTTCTGAAACATATACAACAGGGTTGGACTGATCACATGCATCAAAATAAGATGGGTGACAGCAAGGTGGCGCACAGTTTATAACAAGCACATTTTTACATTCAAGGTGCAGCTAAGTAAACTAAGGTAAGCATGCATGCAAGGTTTGAATGGGGTACGGCTTAAATACACTCAATTTGCTTCAACTACATAGCACTAGTCTAGGCACCATAATGTAGAGAAGTCATTATACCATAATGTATGAAGGGTGAGTGTCGCATACAAATGGCAAGAAGGAAGATTTCCAGCTTTCTTGACAGAAAACAAAGTAATAGGCTGCTTAAATCCATGCATGTACTACTAGTATCTTATATGACAAAAGGAATGGCTGACACTTTTGTTTAACTGTATAAATCAATTTCAACAAAAACAAATCGCATGTGAAACCCATGGGACAGCAAACATCAGTCTATAACAAAATATTTTAGGCATGAAATTGGTGGGTACCCATGAGCAGAAGGTCAACTTACCATGCATCAATTCTTTATAAAAAGAACAGGGGTGTGCCTTCAAACATAATACATGCAGGATTCACAAAGGTAAATTGACACTCAAGTATATGCGGCATGCAATATCTACAGAGCGAGCATATGCAAATTTAATATGGCGAGACTCAAGTGCAGACAAAAGTTTTCTTATATGGAACTAAATACATGGAGAGCACCACACATAAGACCGAATCAATTAACAGGTATGAAGTATCGTGAGTGGTATACATACTTGCAGTAGAGGTGCCAAACTAACGGAACAGTGCAACAACAATTCGGCAGAGATTTCACCCAACAATTCAACCAACGTTAGCCAAGAACCCCAAAATCAAGTTAACGTTCTACGAAGTTTAAAGGCCTTAAAATAAAATTAATCAATCGTGAGCGAACTCACCTGTAAAACAGCGAACAGTGGAGGCTTGGACAGGCGGAAATGCTCCGCAACTGGTGCGACTGTGCGCGGCATAGCGAGGGCAAGGCCACGGTTGAACGCCAAAGGTGCTTGCGTGCGTTTCCAGTCAGCGGAGCAGCGATCGATGGTCAGCGCAGGGATTGGTTGAGGTCTACTGGCGGCGGACTCAGATCGGAGAAGGGATGAAGACCGAGGAGGGTGTTGCAATGGGGAAGGAGGAGCTGAACGGGTTCGGTGACTTGCGGATTTTGGGCGAAGACATGAATCGGTTGCCACTGGTTTTGGGAATCGGGAGAATAACAGCTAAATGAAAATGAGGAAAAGAAAGCAGATTTGGTAAAGAGGATTTTCGAGTAGCCGCCATAAGCAGGAAGAAAGGGAACTTTGCTTTGCTGAAGAAGATAAATAAAGAGGGGCGGTGGAAATGAATTAACAAGGGTATGGTTTTGTACAAAAAGGGAACGATGCGTGGAGAAACCAGAAGAGGGACACGTTACGAAAAACTCAGAACAATACGAACAAATGGCAATATGCTTCAGCTAACATTGACAAGTGTAAAGGCACGGCAGATAAAGTAAACGAGGGGAGAGCACGCGTGGGAAAGACAGGGACGCGTGTTAGAACAAACCAAGGAAACGGTGGAAAGTGAACTATACGTGGTGTGCAAATCAGAACAAAGAGCCAAGAGCACAACTGAAATAAAACGTTGCTTACATATTTTAACATCAAAATTTACAATATTTCACAAAACATTTCATTGTAAAAGGTTAATACGACGTTCAAAAATAGATTTCATTCCAAATTTTATCGTTAGATCTAAGTTTAATTATATTTTAAATATCGAAATTTCTGGGCCATTACATGGGAGGTTCTGATGACTTCTAGACTGATCTGAAGGCTCTAAATTACCCTATTCTCCTATTTAAACACCCCTATACCTAGCTTTCTCTCCACACCAAACCATTACAGTGTTATGCTGCCTCCACCTTAATTAAAATAAATTAATGGCATCTCTACTCTGCTGAAACTTAAGCTAAGACTTGTGCTTCTTCTTCTTCTTCCAATTCTGATTTAGATTAAAAGAGAAAAACTGCAACTCTTATTCTAGAATCCAACCAAGGCAAGTACAGTTATTTTCCGATATGAAATTTAATCATAATCTTGACATAATTATAAATCTGAATCTGAGATTATGCCCTTTTTCCATTTATCAGATCTGTTCCTCTATTGTATTGTTATTATTCTGTTTGTTCTGTATTTCTTCCTCCTTTCTTTCTTTTTGTTTGATAGCCAGGCTACCACGAGCCTGAGCCAAATCTCATAAGAGATAAACTCATAAATGCTAAATTTGGGAAGAATATTGAATGAGGCATATTTAGGCATAATTGATTTGTAACTGATATGAGGACACAACGCATGTTGTATTTCAAGACATAAGTTTGAGGCATATTGCATAAGATGATTTATGACTTGGAAGAAGAGGATTATTGTGACTTAGAACATATATTGTAAATTTAAGATCTAGACCTGGGCATATTAAATTTGATAGTCTGTCATTTGGAAGTAGGAGAATTAATTTGCACATGACTTAGGTGTAAAAATCTATATTAAGATTTGATGACTATTAAGTGTGAATACACCTAAATGGGGATTTTTGGATATGTGACATGCATTGAAATCAATGGCTATATTTGGCATAACTTATATGTGAACCATGATTGGGGTTTTTGGGGAATATTCTGTACCATGCTAAAATTTGGACATATGTTATATTATGAATCATGACCATGATTTAGGCATGTGAATTTAGACATAATTTATAATTGGCAAGATATGTCAATGGAACTTTAAGGAATGTTTAAAATCTGTTATATTGCCTAATCTGCTAGATCTGTTATATTGCCTAATCTGCTAGATCTGTTACATTGCCTAATCTGCTAGATCTGTTATATTGCCTAATCTGCTAGATCTGTTATATTGCCTAATCTGCTAGATCTGTTATCTGCTAAATCTGTTGAATTGCTTAATCTGTTGAAAGCTGAGTAATTGTAATTTGGAGGCTCGATCTAAAATTGAGCAAAACATGTTAATAGAACTTTGGATAATCTGTCGTAACTTGTAAAGAAGTTAAATCTGCTAAATGGACATAATTAGTCTGATATTTTCTGTAATGGAATAAAGTGGCTATGACACGAGGTTAGACTCCGTTTGCGGTAGAAGCCTGCCCGGAACCAACCGGCTTAACCAGCGACCGCAAACTGTCAGTCTAATGTGAGAGGTCGTAGGCATAACTAAAATATGCTTAGACACGAGGTTAGGTCTGGCTTGTAGCAGAAGTCTGCCCGGAACCGCCCGGCATATCCAGCGGCCACAAGCTACCGACCTAATGTGAGAGGCCTGTGCATTAATATTTAATTAATGCAAATCTGAGATAAATATGATGTCTAAAACGTTTTGGGTGGATAGGGTTAAACCAACTGGACTGATGAATTTAACAAACCCGTTTCGTGAATCTGTAGGCCCAATACAAAGTTAGACAATCTGTAAGTCTATTAAATCTATACATCTGATCCGTTAGTCTGAAAACTTATTAACTTGATTGTCTGATCTGTGAACTAGCAAATCTGAAATCTGTATGTCTGAAACTTGTAAATAAGTTAATCTGAAATCTGTTAGTCTGTGGACACAAGGTTAGGATGGGTAATTACTTGTGTCATCTATTGTGTGGGACCCATATTAGTCAGTAACCCTTTCTGGTATCAAAACTATGACCCAACAGTAGGTAGGGTCCGGGCACGCTTACTGAACTAATTATAAGCGGTTCATTCTGACAATGGCGAGGGGTGTTGATGGTGCGTTCCAACCGGGTCATGTGCATGCATGGATCCCGGTCTACCTCTGAGGATGTAAGACGCGGTGACATCTATAAATAGGTCTGTGTCATTCAAAGGTTGCCATTTTAGGGAATGATACACCCTTTTGTGGGGCTGACACAGGGTATTTATGTATTAGGGAGCCGATCTCATGGGGTAGGATTTAGGGTACACTTAGTTCTGTCTGTTCTGTGGGGTACCGTCTGTTTCTATTGGGTGGTAACACCTGTCTGTTTCTGCGTGGTACCATCTGTTGGGGTGGTAAAGGCCCATTTACTAGTGTACACCTAATTCTAACATTCTGTTTCCGTAGGGATTATTCTGTTTCCGTTTCTGTCTTTGTTCGGGTGGTAAAGGCCCATTACTAGCATTCTGTTTCTGTACTTTCTGTTCGGGTGGTAAAGGCCCATTATTAGCATTATGTTTCTGTACCTTCTGTTAGGGTGGTAAAGGCCCATTATTCTGTTTCTGTTTCTGTTTCTGTTTAGACATTAGGGTAACACCTAATCCTGTTATACTAGTATTAGTGCAGAGAAGTGAAAAGTAATATCATCCTATTCCTTCTGTTTAACCTAAGTATATATGTTATTCCTGTTTCCTGTTATCTCTCATCCAGTTTTATTTGCATGCCATGACATTATTATCTGTTCATAACAGAAAGTCACTGGACTTGCCAGACTTTATGTCTGGCCCTTGTTGTTTCATCTCTTTTCTTCCGTTCCCCCCCCCCCCCCCACCAGGTTTCAAGGAGGGAATACTATAGCTTGATCCGGATATTTCTTCCTGTTTGGAGTGCTCGAAGTGCTTAAAGTATGGCTTGTCTATTTCTGGCATATTCGGTGGGGATTATGATTTTAAAGTTTTGTACTCTAATGGCTTTTGAACAAGGCTGATATATATGTACTTGAGTTTTTGGTAAAGTTGTAACCAAACTGATTTCTGTCCGCTGCAATAAAGTTATAAAGTTTTTCAAGTACTATTTTTATATCTGTCTTGTAATATTCTGTTATGTTTACTAAAATGCTCCATCAAAGTTAAGGCATTCCCTTTGTGAGTGACCTTAACGAACGTGGGGTGTTACATAACCTTATCAGGTTAAGTTTGTGGGCCTATATATATACTAATATTACCCACCTACCCAAGATTTACTTAACCCTCCCACTGATTCAAGCATGTTTATTTAACGGTTAAGTTTGTGGGCCTATATATACTAATATTACCCACCTACCCATGATTTACTTAACCCTCCCCTTTTACTTAGCCAATCTTACTTAACCCTAACTTAAGTCCATATTCATATTAAATCAGGTTAAGTAGTCCATTTCTTTACCATGTCCAATTATGGTTATAATGGGCTAGACCTCCCACATTAGGCCTACAACGTGTGGATGCTGGATATGCCAGTCGGGTCCGGGCAGTCTTATTCCACAGTTGGGCCTAACCTCATGTCTTAGCCCGATTCATATTTGCGTACATAGACCTCCTACATTAGGTTCAACATTAGTGGTTGCTGGATATGTCGGTCGGGTCTGGGAAGACTTCCGCCACTAATGTAACCTAATCTCGTGTCATAAGTACAATTAAAATTATTAATTTTAATTACTAAACATTCTATCGTTATCCAAATTTACCTATGTCATTATAGGTAATTAATTCATCTTTACCCAAATTTACCTATGTCATTATAGGTAATTAATTCTATGTTCCCCATTTGAATTATATGCTCATTTCATATAAATATTATATAAACTATGCCAATTACAAATTCCCTTTATCCTCGTTCCTAACTAACGTATTCACACGTATTTCGGCAGCATCGAGGCTATAAAGTAGCCTCGTCATAACAATAAAAAGTTAACATGATAAGGGTGACAGTTCAACATGTTTTGGCATAAATATTAACATAACTGGCATAGTAACTAAGTGAACGGACATGTGATAATTATCATAATAAAGCGGACATAAAATTAATAACTTGTGTTTAGGCAAGCATAATGAGATCTAGATTCAATATTAGGTGTCCAATTACCTAAATCTAGCATAGACAGGGTGGCATAATAACAAGTTTGGATTCACATGTCAAGTCTACCACATATACCAAGGTATCATAATATAGCAAGTGAAAGGTGATTAACACCAAAATCTAGATCCAAGTTGTAATGACCCGGGATTTCGATCAGCTAATTTTAAATATTTAATATGGTTTTAAATATTTAGTTGACAATATAAATTTATATTTATATTGAGTTATAGATTTTTAATCGAAATACAATTTATTTCGAATATTTATAATTATCAAAATACGAGAAATTTGAATAATTCAATTCGAATTTAAAAACAGAGTTAAAATAATTCAGATGGTTTATATGAATTTTTATTTGGGTTTAAAAGTAAATTGAATTCGAATTTAAATCTGAATTAAAGTCAGTTCAACTAATCAGTAGAAAATTCTGTTTGAATTCGAATAATAATATTAATTTATTTTCTAAGAATAAATTGTTTGGAATTTAAATTATATCGATTTAAATTTACATCTTCTACAGACAATCAAATTTGACTTCGTAGCTCATTCCAGTGTGTCTGGGGTGGTAGTATTACCCTAAGATTGTCAGTTGTTGGGTTCAGAAAGGAATTCAGAATCAGGGTGTATTTTTATTTAAAGGATATCGGTTTAATTTAAATAAAATAAAAATAAAATAAATAAAAATCTTTGTTGGATATAAACAGAACTCCAAGGAGGGCCTTGCTATTTGATCCCACACCCGCACCCTCTTCTATTTTTAATTACATGCCCACTAGCAAAAACAACAAGGAGAAAATCCTAGAGCCTTGTTGTTCAATTCAAAAAGCACACCCTTCTCTTTAAAATCCCGAGTCTCTTTTCATTATCAAATCGAGCAAATAAAAACTGTGATTTCTCCTTTTCATTTCCTGACCAAAAACAGAATTCGCTCCTCCATACTCAAATCAAAATCGCGAAGCGCATTCCTGAAACTCGACCTCTTCCAGCATGAACTAGGGTTATGGATAACCCTCGATTTGACTCAAAATCAGAAGACGAGATGGGTGCGTTCGAACCTCGACATGGAGCAGCTCGGTTGAGTGGAAAATGGGTGAAATCAATTTAGCGATGGAGTTGGAAGGGTACGACGCGACTGTAGGTTGAGGTTTCAACGTGATGATGGTATTGCAGATTTATGGAAGCCAGTGGAAGGCGCATGCATCTAGGAAGGAGTTGAGTTGGTCGTGGGTTTTGCTAAGAAGTTTAGGGGAGTTCGATGGATAAACATGAAGGGTTCGACAGTCCACAGGCTCGACAGTATTGTGTATATGCAGCTAGGGATGAGATTTTTAAGGTGCAAGTAAAGTCGACTTAATTCATTTGGCTGTAGCCGTTTTTGAAGCAGGAGTGTGGGGTTCATCTGTAAGTGTGATTTCTGGGGAAGATGGAAATTTTTGTGACAAAGAGGATGAGGGCGACTTAGTTGTATGTCGTGAAAGGGTAAAGGAGCAGGGAAATTGAAATGAAGGCCACGGTTTTGTTAAGGAGCTCGAATACAGGACATTAACCTGGAGTGCTTACTGTCGAAGTTGCTAATGGAAATGGATTAAGAGGGTGAGGGGTTGGTTCGAGTTTTCAAAATCCGGGAGCTAACAAGAAGTCATTAATTCTTAAAATGGATTAGAAGATTTAGGCAAAGTGAATTAGTTGAATCCATATTACCTTCGCAATGGAATGTAAAATTAGAATCAGAATGGATTAGAAAATAAAAAGGAAATCACGGTGAGTAAATCTCACTCACCTTTTATTCAGAATTTTTTTATTAGTTCAAAATAATTGTCTGCTGATTGTTTGGTTGCGTTAAAATATAGTGTGGCATGTTTAAATACATATATAGTTATATAGGCTTGCTATTATGTATATATATATATTGGTTTGGTGATTGGTTGGATTCCCACAGTCTCATTAGCGGATGCCCACGGTTTCATTAGCGGATGATTACCCTATACGCCCCATGCTATGCTAGTGGATGACCTTTATACCGCGATATTCTGCCACGAAGCAGAATGGGTATTATTTATGTGCTAACGTCTGTTGATGCAGGAAAACAGGTTGGAGGAATCCGACTGGATTCCTCAAAAATATATTGTTTGTTGGTTTGTTTGTTTTCATATATACTATGATATATGGTGTGTTAGAAACTAGAAATAAATAATGGTCATGAAAGAGATTTAAAATATGGTATTTGAATTCAAAGAGAATGAAATATGGTATTTGAATCCAAAGAGAATTAAACAAAGAATTTAAATGAGAAATTCAAAGGGAATTTGAATAAAGGAATTCAAATGGAATGTAAGTAAAAGGATTTGAAATGGAATTCGAATAAAGGATTTGAAATGGAATTCGAATAAAGAGGTTTGAAATAGAATTTGAATATAGAAATTCAAATGGGGTTTGAATGTATGAAATTCAATGGAATTGGAAATGAAATTTAAATAAAGAAAATTTAAATAAATCTGAGTATAGAATTTGAAATAGACTTTGAATATAGGATTCAAATAGAGTTAAAATAGATTTGAATATAGAAATTCAAATGGAGTTTGAAAATGAATTTAAATATAGAATTCAAATGGAATTTTAAACAATAGAATTTGAATAATAGAAGTGTACTGACCCGAAAATCCGGTCCAATTTGAGCTGACCAAATAACACAAGTCCAACCCCAAATTGCATTGGGAATTCAAGAAATTAATAGAAGAAGATAGAGGGTGAGGATAGATAAGATAGAACTATTAGAATAGAAGAAGAAGAAGAACATCATCATCAGAGTAACCACGAATCTCACAGCGGGACAAATGAAATATAAAATAACTTTTGAAATACAAACTGTATATGTATACAATAACATTTCAGAGTACAACACTTACAACAACAGCGGAAATAATAATAGCTATAGAATCTTGAAGCCTCCTGCTCCAAGCTCTCCAAGTGTATCTGTAAAATCCCGACTACTTGAATGCCCGTACAAATTTAGGCACCCAAGAGTTTAGGGAAAACAAACAAATAAACTCCGGGTCGGTCATGGGACTGGTATGAGTAAAACAGTTTAAACAGTTTGAACAAGTAAACGATATCTCATAAGACCATGCCGTATAACGGAACGGGTTTTTCCCTTATGAGAAATCCAAAATATCTTTATATCCAAAACCTTTTGATATTATAATAATGTCTATCAACCACAACTATAATAATCATCTAGCAGAAACGCTTTCATCTCACGTTCTACATATATAGTATACAATCAAAACCGCAAGCACGTATTGGGTAATAGATTTCCAACTATGACAAGGTATGGAAGCACCTTCCAATCAGTGTACTCTAGGAACGATACACTGGAGTTCAACAAGAACATCTTGCAACTCAGCCACACATGACCGACCACTCATTTCGCTTGAGTGTATCGAATGTATATCACCAACGGTTGGGATCAGCAACCGTTTCCCGCGTATATATAGGACAACATTGATAGATTAAAGAAGCAAATGAATATTCTCTAGATAGGCGATTATACACCCTACTTCGGTGCGACCGACTTAGCCATGCTGCCTGCCCGATTTTTGTCATTTCCCAGTTGTTGAGGCCAGAGGCTACGACTACTTTCCATTCATTGATAACACGATCATTTTGAATGCCACATTATCAAATCCGTTAATCACTAATTGATTTGCACAAATATTCTAGATGTTATGCTAAGGGAATAAATCCGTTGCAACCATATATATTTATACAGACCAACCCATTCGATCATTGGAAATATTCTGTCAGACACTCGTCCATATACGTTCGTTCTGGGATTGAACGAAACCGAAGGTACTATTCAGTACATCCATCTTAGTCACTGTTATCTAAGACTTGTACAACAGCCCTTGCACTTTACCCTGTATTCAATTTTCTTTGGCATATTCGCAACGCTTATGCCAATACAGAGTGGTTCTTTGGATAAGAATCCAACCGGTCTCTCCATATTAATAACGTTAAAATGGTAAAAACTTCGATAGTCGGTGAGTTAACTATCAAAGAAAAACATGTCGGTGTTCACAAAACGATCTTAATTCCAAATGGAACTATCGATCCAATCATCATATATATATATATATATATATATATCCTCATTTTCTATGTTTAGAAAATATTCGTTATTAACACTGGAAAACGTTTCCATCTGCTTATTTACAAATCACTATTCTCCCATAACTATCAGTCCCTAACTATAAACTAACAAGAGAACAATTTCCTAAGTATAAACCCCGAAGGCCGAAACCAACATCAGATCCACACTCAGAAAACCATTCGACTTAACTAATCTCTAGTCAGTTTCTAATATTATTTTAACTCTATTTGATTAACTCTTATTCGAATAACTAATATTCGATTAACTTCATTCGCTTTTAAAAAGATCTCCTTTTAATAATGTTTTATTCCTTTGAAAGGATTTACTTTTTAACATCGTTTATCCATTTATAAAGATTTACTTTTAATAACGGTTCTTCACTTTATAAATGATTTCTTTATAACAGCGTTTAATCACTTATAATGATTACTTATAACAGCGGTTTCCTTTTCATAACGGTTTCCTTTTCATAACTGTTTCCTTTTTATAACAGTTTCCTTTTCATAACGGTTTCCTTTTTATAACAGTTTCCTTTTTACAACATCCTATTCCGTTGCAAATAATTACCTTTTTTATAGCTCTATTTAATTTCTAAATAAATATTCCTTTTTAATCCTATTTGTTTTCTAACAAATATTTCCTTTCAATTTGATCTATTTCTAACATATATTTCCTTTCAAAAATCCTATTTGTTTTCTAACAAATATTCCTTTATAAAATCCTATTTGTTTTCTAACAAATATTTCTTTTATAAAATCCTTCGATTTATAAATAATTCATTTTCAATAACTCTTTTGAAAATTTCTCTTTCTATATTCCAGTACCACTTACGGGGTTTAACGTGTCGTATCACAAATGATCAATATCATTCAAACATACAAAATCAACAACAGATTTTATAGTACCATATATCACAATATATGAAAACGGTAAATTAAATGTTGAGGAATCCCGTCGGATTCCTCTAACCTGTTCCCCTGCATCACAGACGTTAAACCATAAAATTAACATCAACTTCATTCAGTATGAAATGTTCTGGTAAGCAACATCAATATTTAATGGTATATATATATATATATATTTATATATATATATATATATAATTTCCACTAACTGACTAGCAGTTCAATCAACCAATCTACACACAACAGTCAACCAATATCTAACAGTTTTAAAAGTACATTATAAAAATATAACTGTTCAGAGTTGGTGAGTTTTACTCACATTATAATTTATCGTTAAATAACGATAAATTATCGTCGATTCAGACAGACGTATTATCTCGTCATAATTTTCAACAAGCTCCCAATCATTCCTATTTCGTTCCAGTGTTGCTTCCTCCCATATGATCCTGACGGATCTGATTTTTCTGAATTCGGATCGCGTATAAGCGAGATATTTAATTTACAAGTATGACATACTTTTAAATTAAACTAAACTAACTTATATAATATTTGGGCCTTGCTACATCAATTCTTGGCCCATCTCCATTCACACAAGCCCATCCGCCAACCTCTTCTTCCTCACCGTCAACAGCAAAAATAACAAACCTAACAACTCATACTACCATCACTCCCTTCACCGCATACTACTTCCATTCATACTCCTCTTCTTTGTTTGTTTTGTGCGAGAGTACTCCTCACAACAATACACCAACAAATATTTAACAGTCCTTCCCTTCATCGGCTATTCCGCAACCTACTCCACCCGCCATCTCACCATCCATGCACCACCCAGTACATCTCCTTCTATCTTAAACAGTTCGTTCAAATCTCCATCGTTCTATATTGTTTCGATTCCCATCTGCTGCTACGTATGTTTACAAAGCTGGACCATCCATGAAATGGAAAAGCACGGCTCGATCAAAATCCTATTTCTTCCCTGCCATTCACCATTTGCCAACGCTTCTTCAACCCATACTCCACTATTCTTCAACTCTCATTCATACTTTCCAGTCCACGTATTAAATCCCTCCATTACTCATTTTAACACCTTTAAAACATGTTATTTCTTTTCCGTCCTTATTACTTCCTTACACAAGAATAGAAGCCACCAAAACTCTCTTCAGATGCGCTCCTTAAAACTCACACTTTGACAAACAAGAGCGCCGAACATCACCAGATTCCGCCTCGTTTTCTCCCTTCGCTTCCTTGTTTTTGAATCCCTTCCCACTTGTGTTTTACGGACCCTGCTACCAACATGAATGTAATAACCCGAAAATCTGGGCCAGTTTAAAATTTTTATTTTGGCCATTTTGACGAATTTTGAATATTTAAAATAGATTATTTTAAATAATATCGACGAGAAATTTATTTTGAATAGAATTCGACGTATATATTTATACGCGTCGTCGTTAGAATATAAATATTTATATATAATTATAAATAGAATTGAAAATGGCGCGGTAGTTCGATAATTCGATTTCAAACTTCAATTGAATGTACCGGGTGCAAAACAACCCGGATTTTTGTGAAACCAAAAACATTAGGATCTAATTGATGATATCTTTCCAACGAAGTTGAGAAACTGAGATTTCACTTTATAAATGATGAGATATGTCCAGTTGAAAATTAGAAATAGTCGCTGTGGAATTTATATATATTTTTATATATATAAGGCCCTTAAAAATAGCAATTTTGCAAACGACCTCGGATTCCGACGAAACCACTTTTGTTGGATCCGTAGTGTCAAATTATTGCTAGGTTTCAAATTTCATAATTTTTCGAATCAATATGTGAGCGTGGCAAAGGAAAACGCGTTTGACCAGTTTCAGTTGATTTTAATCGACTGGAAATTGGCCATTTTTCTAACGGTCTCGGAATTCGATGAAACTAGTTTTGTTAGGACCGTATCGTCAATACGAAGCTAGAAAATATTTTTCTGCAATTTATAGAGTTAGTATGTGACCCCGGTAATTTGAAATGTACGTTTCAAATTCAATATAGTGATTTAAATGTAAATTCAAAGGAAACTGATCGAAATAGTCGAATCAGCTTACGATACATATCCCATTGTGTTCGGAATGGGGGTAAAACGCTATGGACGACAGGCGGTGGACCTCGTTTAGAGGTCGTTTGAAAAAGTTGACTTTTTGAATTAAAATAAAATAATTAAAAAAAAAAAATCTATTTCCTCCTATACCTCCAGCCCCCCCCCCCCCGATTTATTACAGAAATCAAAATAGAAAAAAAAAGAAAAAAAAAGGGAAGAAGGATCGAGCGCGCCCCTAGGCGGCGCCGACCACTGCCGCTCCTCCCACCGTCGACGACCAGCCCCTCCAACTCCCTCTCCTTCCCCATCGCCTCTTCCCCCTCCCCCTTCTTCCGATTCGAGCCGCGAACCCCCCCTCTGGACAAAACCGCCGCCGCGATGCACCCCTCCCCCTTCCCCTGACAACCACCGCGACCCCCCCCCCTGAAGCCCGACGAACCCAAAGAAACCCCGACGCCGACGCACCAGTAGCCCCCTGTAAGTTTATTTATTTTATTTATTTGTTTTATTTTATATGAATAGAATTTTAAAAACTTATTTTCTTTAAAAACTGATTTTTAATTTAAGTTTAAAACTGAATTTTATTTATTTTAAAAACTGATTTTTATAGAAAATTAAAAACTGTTTTTTTTATATTATGTTAAAAACTGATTTTTATGATCTTAAAAACTGATTTTATTTTTAAACTTTAAATTTAAAAAGGTGAAATCTTTAAATTTAAAAAGGTGAAATCTTTAAATTTAAAAAGGTGAAATCTTTAAATTTAAAAAGGTGAAATCTTTAAATTTAAAAAGGTGAAATCTTTAAATTTAAAAAGGTGAAATCTTTAAAATAGAAAAGGTGAAATCTTGAAATTTAAAAAGGCGAAATCTTTATATAGAAAATAGCGTGATAAAAATATAATTTTTATCTATATAACATAATAGTAAAAATATGATTTTTATATATTGAATAGCGTAGTAAAAATTCGATTTTTAAATATAAGAAGTGATTATAAAAGTGTATCTTTTAAATTGAAAATGAATAAATAAAAATGCGATTTTTATTTTAAAGACATCAAAATATAAAAATGTGTAATTTTTATATATGTAGTAACTACGGGCAACGAAGATGACGAAGATGGGATAACGAAGAAGATTTCAATCAAAGAAGAGTCAAGATGATTGGATAGCTTTCGGTGAGAACTTCTCACTCTAAATTCTCTTTTTCTAGTTTATATATATATATACTAGGATGCAGACGGTGCTTATTAGAAGCACCCGACACCCGTCCACATACCATGGACTTGTTTGTTTGGTTGTGTAGTTGGATAGATTAATTGGTTTGAATTGAATTGTTTGGATAATTGAAATTGATTTGATTGATGTGTGAATGGCGTGGGCCTTCACTAGACCGGGGACAAGGCTAGGCCTTGTTCCGTTTCTAGTATCGTGCCGTTATGCCGCCGAAATTTTCTAAAATATGTTAGAAAAATAAAAATGTCATTTTTATTGTGTAAATGAACTGAATAGAAATTCATGTGTTGAAATAGAATATTTTATCGTTAAAAATATAATTTTTAACGTGAAAGTGGATAAGTAAATATTTATAAACAAATCGGCCGATTTGTTTGTATACACTGATTTGACTGATATCGATTGGGTCGATAAATTTTACACGTCGCCCAACTGCACAAATAAAATCTGTGTTTGATTGTTTGAAACCCCACACGGGTGTTGGGATGAAATTTGAAGTTCACTCATCCTGATTGATTAAATATGTCGATCGGTGGATTGACAGGCTGTTATAAGCGTCGGATATCTATATTTGATGCTTATACAGTGTAGTGCACTTTGGTTGATGGTTGATTATTTTTCAATGCTATTATATACATGTGTTGTATGGAATCCATATAATTAACACTATATGGTGATTGATTGGGCCTCATTCCAATCGGGAAAATAATGAATATTATAAAAGAAAATTCATGTGTTGAATATAAAGAAAATAGTCATGTGTTGACGATGTTCATGTGTTGAGTGAAATATTTTAAATAAAATAAATTACATCTTTATCATATTTAAAAATTAGAACTACTTCCTAGTAGAAGTCTAATTAAAATCAAACGATAGATACCATAGTTTTATAAAATATTTTACATAACAAAAATAGTGATGTGTTGACAGTACTCATGTGTTGAGATTAGTCGTGTGATGAAAGAAATATAGATTCATGTGTTGAATGGGATAAATATTCATTTGTTGGATAGAATAAAGGAGTTTTGAAAAATATAAAGCCGTGTTGATTAGAGATGCGTTATTTCGACGTGAACGATATTTATATCGATTTGAAAACGATTTCGAAATGAATTGAATTGAAAACGATTTCGAAATGAATTGAATTGAAAACGATTTCGAAATGAATTGAATTGAAAACGATTTCGAAATGAATTGAATTGAAAACGATTTCGAAATGAATTGAATTGAAAACGATTTCGAAATGAATTGAATTGAAAACGATTTCGAAATGAATTGAATTGAAAACGATTTCGAAATGAATTTGAATTGAATTGAAACGAGTTAGAATTTGAATTGAATTGAAACGAGTTAGAATTTGAATTGAATCGAAATGAACTCGAATTGAATTGAAATCAAATCGATTTGAAATTGAATGTAGTGTTGAAAGGGTTTTGAAAACGAATTTAAAACGATTTATAAAATTCGTTTTAAAAGGAAATCGACGAAATATATATTATATATATTATATATATAATATAATGGCCTGAATAGAACGCGCCACGCCGCGATAGTTCATGAATTTCGACCATTTATTTCAAACGGACATTGCGGGAGATCCGACCGTCGGATTCTCCTAAAACCGGAACCGTTGGGTTCGTATCGAAAAGAGCTTTCCAATGAATATTAGAAATTTGAAATCTAACGGTTGGATTTGGAATTATGTCCTAATCAAATTCGAAAAAGGTCGCTGTAAGTGCAGTTCGATGGCCGTTGTTGGAAATCGACTGTACGGGCCTTGATAAAATTATTAAAAATATCTATAATTTGTGTAAAATTATAATATGTGAATTGGAAAGATTTGGGCTGGAAAATTCCACATTTGAAAAGGTAAAAATAGATTTTTATCGAAATGAACTAGTTTTGAACTAGAATTGAAATCAATTTATTTTTAAAATAAATAGGTTGAATTTGGAAGTGATTTTAAAAATAATCGATAATTTCCAATACGTGGATTGGAATGGAGTTGAATCGAAATTATCTTCGAGATATTTCGATGTTGGATTTCGTGACTATACAGATATTGTTATGGGAATTTGAAAGATATATTTTATATCGTTATTTCCAATACGATATTTGTTGGTTTCAGAATTTGGTATTGAATATAAGTCGATATATTTTCTATTCAGAGCCTTGTATTTAATATCAAATGTGATTTGGGTTTGTCGTGAATCATGTTTTGATGACATTGGTTCTTTAACCCAGTTAAAGGCAGGATATTGATTTTTAAAAAGATTAAAACTAAGTAGAGTTTTAATGAATCTTTAATTAGATTAAAATGTGAATTGATAATTTAAATTATCAAATCTGAAAGGTGATCGAGAGTGGAGTATCACCAGTTTTGCTCCAAAGCGATAGTTAAATCTTTAATTAGATTTGAACGTGAAATGGTAATTAATTTTACCGAAACACCGTGGTGTTAGATGTGGAGTATTACCAGTTTTCTCCATGGGATATATAGGTTGGGATTGGGAAATAAAATAAATAATTACTTCGGTGTGGTTCGTTAATCCCGACTAGTTGAAATGATATCCAAAGGAGGATTAAAGAATAAATTTAGAAGAATTTATCTTGGATAAAATTAATGGGAACATTTCCCTAAGAATGTGATTTTGTGAATAAAAGAATATTCTGAATTGGAATGAGGCGTTTGTTGTGTTTGTGCAACATTCGTTTATTATATACGTGGGTTATTCAGAAAGGCCGGGTTTATACCCATTCTGAATAGCCGATTCGACGAGATGTCGAAGATGAAGACGGTGGTAGAAGACCGGAAGTCTTCACATCGTTTGGGTGATTACTGATGATCTTGATTGGGCTGTACACCCAGGATGAGGGAATCAGTTGGTGATCTTCCAGACGTACTTGGAGATGGATGGATATGCGAGGAAAGTGCCTCCGGTTTCGTTCAGACCCAGAATGGACTTGTAAATGGACTGTGTGTCCGACATTGGATTTTAGTCCGTGTGATTGATCTCTATTAAATATATATCTGTTTGGCGGCGGAGAATTTATTCTCTTGCTTAACGCCCTTCTCTGAGACGTACGAGCTCAGGGGTTATATATTGATGGATATCAAACGCATGGAGTGAATTGCCTGTGTGGCATGCGTAAGTGGCAATTGATCAAGGCTTCTGTTGAAAAGCAGAGTCTTGTGGTTGATGATCAAAGCACGGCCTGTATGGCATAGCTTTGTGTATAACGTGAATTCGCGAGCCTCACACCTCGGTATGAGTCAAAAACGGGATAGTGACTGCAGGGAGAGCACGACGTTTCTTTCTAGCAAGGGTGGTGTCAGTGACCTACCAGCCCTGACATTTATATACTTTTCACCTGTGTGGTTGTTGGAATGCGAGGCGCCTCGGATATAGGTCTGTAAGGACCGGGAAACGTGTGTTCAGGAATAACTAATCCTCAAAAGTAAGAGAGGACCGGCCCTGAAGATCCAAGGATCATAGTGGGGTCCTGGGACATTTGCTAGAGTGTCTCGAACGCGGAGAGGAGCTTGCCCCTTGCCTCGGCTCATGACGGAAATCCAATTTCCAATACGTGATAGTGCGGTTTTATTTGTAGAACCTAGTATGGCGACATAGTGGTATGGGTCATTAATGCCGCCTATGATTGATATTTATGATTGAAATTGTTTTGACACTATACACCTATAATAGTATCAAATAATGTGTTTTAAACGTATCAAGCATGTTTTGGCTGTTATAAGGTAAAAACCCTATCCTCCGGCTTGCGTTGCATTGTGTGATGGGACCTGGGTCTTATAACAGCTTCATTTTTCTTTATTTAGCATTGCGCTGTTTGTTTTATGCACTGGTATTCTTGGGAGGAAACCAGTTCCGTGTTATACGGCGTGGTCCCTTGATTTACCGAACTTTAAAATAAAGAATTATAACTGTTTTAGTTCTCACACCAGTCACATGACTAACCTGGAGTTTATTGTTTTAACCTAAACTCTGGGTGCCCCTATTTTCCACACGGGCAGCTAGTAGTTTTGGTTTTGCAGATTTATATTCGCAGGGACCTGATTTACAGCTGGAACGATGCTCGGAAAGCTCTGTATCCGTGTATCACTTCTAGTTGTGTTTTGTATTATTTTCCGCTGCTATGTAATTTATTGTATTCTCTGATATTTATCGAATGTAATTTATTCAATTATACTCTGTATATTCTTGTATCTGATGGAATTGTTGTAATAACAATGAAATGTTCTTCCGTATGCGTTCATTTGTGTGTTGTTCTCAATTCTATCCGTGCTTTCCTTAACGGGGAAGTTCGGGTCGTCTCAGTTTGGTATCAGAGCTTTGGTTTACAGAGCTCGAGAACAAGGCACATTAGAACCATACGAAAGAATTCATCAGATATTGGATTAGCAACATCCAATTAGAATTACTCGTTAGAGATAGGATCAGTAGTATCCTAGAACGAGTGTGAAGAGTATATTTTTCAAATAAAAACAATTTTATTTTGAAAATTTAAATTGTTTTATACGTATTTGATTATTTAGTTATTTTGAATATGGACAATCGAGTATATATAGATTTCGCGTATACGCGTCATGAACGTATATTCGAAGTTTTAATATACTGGGTAGATATAGAATCACATTCTAGACACCCGGAGATGGTTCTGATGATTGATATATCATCATCAGTATTTATGTTCGTGTTTCGAAGGTGTGATTTCTATATATTTCCATTAGACTGGTGTGAGAACCAAAACTAATATAGTTAGAACACATTGTTGTGAATTGGCATCAAAACATGATTTTTTGTATACATATCAAAAATTATGAATTTGAAACTCTAATTCACTAATTGATTGATGTTTGTGTTGGTTGTTTATTTGTTTGCTAATTTTGAACTATTTAGCCTAATTGAATCACATATTGGCTTATATTGAAAATTGGTCGCATTTGCTTGCATATACATATACTTATATTGAGCAGGTCATAGCAAGAAGGCTAGAGCAGAGAATAAAATTTGTTTGCCCGACAAATAGGTACATGTTTACAACATAATTTCCTGTTTTGTTTGGGTGATGATGATTTTGTGAGCCTATTGGCTAGCCGCTTGGCTTTTTCTTTTTCTTTTTGAGATCTGAAGGACCGGGGAAGCTATTTGAAATTCCCCGATGCTCCTGGTGCAAGGGAGGTTATGGCGAAATTTTTCGAAAATTTAGGGTGTTAGCCAAATTTTTGAAGTTTTGAAAATTCTCAGAAACTAAAGAGTTGGAGAATGGAAGCCTGATCGATCGTAGAGCTGAATAATCAAACCACTTTCGACTTTGTTCCTTTTCGTGGACGAAAAGTTTTAAGTGGGGGAGATTGTAATAACCCGAAAATCTGGGCCAGTTTAAAATTTTTATTTTGGCCATTTTGGCGAATTTTGAATATTTAAAATAGATTATTTTAAATAATATCGATGAGAAATTTATTTTGAATAGAATTCGACGTATATATTTATACGCGTCGTCGTTAGAATATAAATATTTATATATAATTATAAATAGAATTGAAAATGGCGCGGTAGTTCGATAATTCGATTTCAAACTTCAATTGAATGTACCGGGTGCAAAACAACCCGGATTTTTGTGAAACCAAAAACATTAGGATCTAATTGATGATATCTTTCCAACGAAGTTGAGAAACTGAGATTTCACTTTATAAATGATGAGATATGTCCAGTTGAAAATTAGAAATAGTCGCTGTGGAATTTATATATATTTTTATATATATAAGGCCCTTAAAAATAGCAATTTTGCAAACGACCTCGGATTCCGACGAAACCACTTTTGTTGGATCCGTAGTGTCAAATTATTGCTAGGTTTCAAATTTCATAATTTTTCGAATCAATATGTGAGCGTGGCAAAGGAAAACGCGTTTGACCAGTTTCAGTTGATTTTAATCGACTGGAAATTGGCCATTTTTCTAACGGTCTCGGAATTCGATGAAACTAGTTTTGTTAGGACCGTATCGTCAATACGAAGCTAGAAAATATTTTTCTGCAATTTATAGAGTTAGTATGTGACCCCGGTAATTTGAAATGTACGTTTCAAATTCAATATAGTGATTTAAATGTAAATTCAAAGGAAACTGATCGAAACAGTCGAATCAGCTTACGATACATATCCCATTGTGTTCGGAATGGGGGTAAAACGCTATGGACGACAGGCGGTGGACCTCGTTTAGAGGTCGTTTGAAAAAGTTGACTTTTTGAATTAAAATAAAATAATTAAATAATTAAAAAAAAAATTCTATTTCCTCCTATACCTCCAGGCCCCCCCCCCCCCCCCGATTTATTACAGAAATCAAAATAGAAAAAAAAAAGAAAAAAAAAGGGAAGAAGGATCGAGCGCGCCCCTAGGCGGCGCCGACCACTGCCGCTCCTCCCACCGTCGACGACCAGCCCCTCCAACTCCCTCTCCTTCCCCATCGCCTCTTCCCCCTCCCCCTTCTTCCGATTCGAGCCGCGAACCCCCCCTCTGGACAAAACCGCCGCCGCGATGCACCCCTCCCCCTTCCCCTGACAACCACCGCGACCCCCCCCCCCCCCCTGAAGCCCGACGAACCCAAAGAAACCCCGACGCCGACGCATCAGTAGCCCCCTGTAAGTTTATTTATTTTATTTATTTGTTTTATTTTATATGAATAGAATTTTAAAAACTTATTTTCTTTAAAAACTGATTTTTAATTTAAGTTTAAAACTGAATTTTATTTATTTTAAAAACTGATTTTTATAGAAAATTAAAAACTGTTTTTTTTATATTATGTTAAAAACTGATTTTTATGATCTTAAAAACTGATTTTATTTTTAAACTTTAAATTTAAAAAGGTGAAATCTTTAAATTTAAAAAGGTGAAATCTTTAAATTTAAAAAGGTGAAATCTTTAAATTTAAAAAGGTGAAATCTTTAAATTTAAAAAGGTGAAATCTTTAAATTTAAAAAGGTGAAATCTTTAAAATAGAAAAGGTGAAATCTTGAAATTTAAAAAGGCGAAATCTTTATATAGAAAATAGCGTGATAAAAATATAATTTTTATCTATATAACATAATAGTAAAAATATGATTTTTATATATTGAATAGCGTAGTAAAAATTCGATTTTTAAATATAAGAAGTGATTATAAAAGTGTATCTTTTAAATTGAAAATGAATAAATAAAAATGCGATTTTTATTTTAAAGACATCAAAATATAAAAATGTGTAATTTTTATATATGTAGTAACTACGGGCAACGAAGATGACGAAGATGGGATAACGAAGAAGATTTCAATCAAAGAAGAGTCAAGATGATTGGATAGCTTTCGGTGAGAACTTCTCACTCTAAATTCTCTTTTTCTAGTTTATATATATATATACTAGGATGCAGACGGTGCTTATTAGAAGCACCCGACACCCGTCCACATACCATGGACTTGTTTGTTTGGTTGTGTAGTTGGATAGATTAATTGGTTTGAATTGAATTGTTTGGATAATTGAAATTGATTTGATTGATGTGTGAATGGCGTGGGCCTTCACTAGACCGGGGACAAGGCTAGGCCTTGTTCCGTTTCTAGTATCGTGCCGTTATGCCGCCGAAATTTTCTAAAATATGTTAGAAAAATAAAAATGTCATTTTTATTGTGTAAATGAACTGAATAGAAATTCATGTGTTGAAATAGAATATTTTATCGTTAAAAATATAATTTTTAACGTGAAAGTGGATAAGTAAATATTTATAAACAAATCGGCCGATTTGTTTGTATACACTGATTTGACTGATATCGATTGGGTCGATAAATTTTACACGTCGCCCAACTGCACAAATAAAATCTGTGTTTGATTGTTTGAAACCCCACACGGGTGTTGGGATGAAATTTGAAGTTCACTCATCCTGATTGATTAAATATGTCGATCGGTGGATTGACAGGCTGTTATAAGCGTCGGATATCTATATTTGATGCTTATACAGTGTAGTGCACTTTGGTTGATGGTTGATTATTTTTCAATGCTATTATATACATGTGTTGTATGGAATCCATATAATTAACACTATATGGTGATTGATTGGGCCTCATTCCAATCGGGAAAATAATGAATATTATAAAAGAAAATTCATGTGTTGAATATAAAGAAAATAGTCATGTGTTGACGATGTTCATGTGTTGAGTGAAATATTTTAAATAAAATAAATTACATCTTTATCATATTTAAAAATTAGAACTACTTCCTAGTAGAAGTCTAATTAAAATCAAACGATAGATACCATAGTTTTATAAAATATTTTACATAACAAAAATAGTGATGTGTTGACAGTACTCATGTGTTGAGATTAGTCGTGTGATGAAAGAAATATAGATTCATGTGTTGAATGGGATAAATATTCATTTGTTGGATAGAATAAAGGAGTTTTGAAAAATATAAAGCCGTGTTGATTAGAGATGCGTTATTTCGACGTGAACGATATTTATATCGATTTGAAAACGATTTCGAAATGAATTGAATTGAAAACGATTTCGAAATGAATTGAATTGAAAACGATTTCGAAATGAATTGAATTGAAAACGATTTCGAAATGAATTGAATTGAAAACGATTTCGAAATGAATTGAATTGAAAACGATTTCGAAATGAATTGAATTGAAAACGATTTCGAAATGAATTGAATTGAAAACGATTTCGAAATGAATTTGAATTGAATTGAAACGAGTTAGAATTTGAATTGAATTGAAACGAGTTAGAATTTGAATTGAATCGAAATGAACTCGAATTGAATTGAAATCAAATCGATTTGAAATTGAATGTAGTGTTGAAAGGGTTTTGAAAACGAATTTAAAACGATTTATAAAATTCGTTTTAAAAGGAAATCGACGAAATATATATTATATATATTATATATATAATATAATGGCCTGAATAGAACGCGCCACGCCGCGATAGTTCATGAATTTCGACCATTTATTTCAAACGGACATTGCGGGAGATCCGACCGTCGGATTCTCCTAAAACCGGAACCGTTGGGTTCGTATCGAAAAGAGCTTTCCAATGAATATTAGAAATTTGAAATCTAACGGTTGGATTTGGAATTATGTCCTAATCAAATTCGAAAAAGGTCGCTGTAAGTGCAGTTCGATGGCCGTTGTTGGAAATCGACTGTACGGGCCTTGATAAAATTATTAAAAATATCTATAATTTGTGTAAAATTATAATATGTGAATTGGAAAGATTTGGGCTGGAAAATTCCACATTTGAAAAGGTAAAAATAGATTTTTATCGAAATGAACTAGTTTTGAACTAGAATTGAAATCAATTTATTTTTAAAATAAATAGGTTGAATTTGGAAGTGATTTTAAAAATAATCGATAATTTCCAATACGTGGATTGGAATGGAGTTGAATCGAAATTATCTTCGAGATATTTCGATGTTGGATTTCGTGACTATACAGATATTGTTATGGGAATTTGAAAGATATATTTTATATCGTTATTTCCAATACGATATTTGTTGGTTTCAGAATTTGGTATTGAATATAAGTCGATATATTTTCTATTCAGAGCCTTGTATTTAATATCAAATGTGATTTGGGTTTGTCGTGAATCATGTTTTGATGACATTGGTTCTTTAACCCAGTTAAAGGCAGGATATTGATTTTTAAAAAGATTAAAACTAAGTAGAGTTTTAATGAATCTTTAATTAGATTAAAATGTGAATTGATAATTTAAATTATCAAATCTGAAAGGTGATCGAGAGTGGAGTATCACCAGTTTTGCTCCAAAGCGATAGTTAAATCTTTAATTAGATTTGAACGTGAAATGGTAATTAATTTTACCGAAACACCGTGGTGTTAGATGTGGAGTATTACCAGTTTTCTCCATGGGATATATAGGTTGGGATTGGGAAATAAAATAAATAATTACTTCGGTGTGGTTCGTTAATCCCGACTAGTTGAAATGATATCCAAAGGAGGATTAAAGAATAAATTTAGAAGAATTTATCTTGGATAAAATTAATGGGAACATTTCCCTAAGAATGTGATTTTGTGAATAAAAGAATATTCTGAATTGGAATGAGGCGTTTGTTGTGTTTGTGCAACATTCGTTTATTATATACGTGGGTTATTCAGAAAGGCCGGGTTTATACCCATTCTGAATAGCCGATTCGACGAGATGTCGAAGATGAAGACGGTGGTAGAAGACCGGAAGTCTTCACATCGTTTGGGTGATTACTGATGATCTTGATTGGGCTGTACACCCAGGATGAGGGAATCAGTTGGTGATCTTCCAGACGTACTTGGAGATGGATGGATATGCGAGGAAAGTGCCTCCGGTTTCGTTCAGACCCAGAACGGACTTGTAAATGGACTGTGTGTCCGACATTGGATTTTAGTCCGTGTGATTGATCTCTATTAAATATATATCTGTTTGGCGGTGGAGAATTTATTCTCTTGCTTAACGCCCTTCTCTGAGACGTACGAGCTCAGGGGTTATATATTGATGGATATCAAACGCATGGAGTGAATTGCCTGTGTGGCATGCGTAAGTGGCAATTGATCAAGGCTTCTGTTGAAAAGCAGAGTCTTGTGGTTGATGATCAAAGCACGGCCTGTGTGGCATAGCTTTGTGTATAACGTGAATTCGCGAGCCTCACACCTCGGTATGAGTCAAAAACGGGATAGTGACTGCAGGGAGAGCACGACGTTTCTTTCTAGCTAGGGTGGTGTCAGTGACCTACCAGCCCTGACATTTATATACTTTTCACCTTTGTGGTTGTTGGAATGCGAGGCGCCTCGGATATAGGTCTGTAAGGACCGGGAAACGTGTGTTCAGGAATAATTAATCCTCAAAAGTAAGAGAGGACCGGCCCTGAAGATCCAAGGATCATAGTGGGGTCCTGGGACATTTGCTAGAGTGTCTCGAACGCGGAGAGGAGCTTGCCCCTTGCCTCCGCTCATGACGGAAATCCAATTTCCAATACGTGATAGTGCGGTTTTATTTGTAGAACCTAGTATGGCGACATAGTGGTATAGGTCATTAATGCCGCCTATGATTGATATTTATGATTGAAATTGTTTTGACACTATACACCTATAATAGTATCAAATAATGTGTTTTAAACGTATCAAGCATGCTTTGGCTGTTATAAGGTAAAAACCCTATCCTCCGGCTTGCGTTGCATTGTGTGATGGGACCTGGGTCTTATAACAGCTTCATTTTTCTTTATTTAGCATTGCGCTGTTTGTTTTATGCACTGGTATTCTTGGGAGGAAACCCGTTCCGTGTTATACGGCGTGGTCCCTTGATTTACCGAACTTTAAAATAAAGAATTATAACTGTTTTAGTTCTCACACCAGTCACATGACTGACCTGGAGTTTATTGTTTTAACCTAAACTCTGGGTGGCCCTATTTTCCACACGGGCAGCTAGTAGTTTTGGTTTTGCAGATTTATATTCGCAGGGACCTGATTTACAGCTGGAACGATGCTCGGAAAGCTCTGTATCCGTGTATCACTTCTAGTTGTGTTTTGTATTATTTTCCGCTGCTATGTAATTTATTGTAATCTCTGATATTTATCGAATGTAATTTATTCAATTATACTCTGTATATTCTTGTATCTGATGGAATTGTTGTAATAACAATGAAATGTTCTTCCGTATGCGTTCATTTGTGTGTTGTTCTCAATTCTATCCGTGCTTTCCTTAACGGGGAAGTTCGGGTCGTCTCAATGAATTCACGCAAGTTCCTCCATCCTTAGTTGAACTCTCGAGCACTAAAATAGCTTTGAAACCCATCAACTACTGAATCTCCCTACAAAAATCAACAGCCTCCCCGTCGAATACCCTTCTTCACCGATCCACACTCTTCTAAATCTCCATACCCTCGTACCCCTTTCTACACAGTCGACTACAGCTCGCGTCGAGCTCATCACAAAGGATACAAGGATTAAGAGTACGCGCCATGACCTTAATTATATGAGTTTCATGATTTCTGAAGTGATCGAATGGTTCAGTTTGTTTTCTTTTTATTAATTTCTTGAAGAAGTAAAGTTAGTGGCGGTTGAGGATAGTTTTTAGGTCTTAAGTGAAGAACGACTGGTATTTATAGGCAATGAGATGGAGATATTTTAGTAGATATTTTAGTTTTCAGTGAATGTGGAGTTATTTTGGGCTATGAAGAACGGGTGGTTGAAGAAGATGATGCGTGGGCTTGGTTTTGACCATAGGAAAAGTAGTTTATAAAAGGAGTGGTTATTGATATTATATAATTCATAAGGGTACCTCATTTCGTACAAATTTCATTTTCGTACTAACCGCTATGGACTAAAATAACCATACCGTTGTGATCAGCGACGGGCCATGATCCCCAAAAAATAATACCGGTAGTTTAGCTCATTTATGAAACCTCAAAATGTTGATTACAGGGTGCACAATACTCCAAATAAAAAGTTGCTTATTTAATTAATTAAAAATTACAGTAAAATTCTAAAAATTAAATTATCGTTATGTCCCAAAAGAACCTTGTCTAAATTCAAATCCTATCTCTAGTTATATCAAATAATACGTTATGGTCGATAAACGATTCTATAGCGACTATTTTAAAATTTGATTTGGACATATCTCAAAGTCTATACAACGAAATCCTGTTTTTTCTCTTCCCCTAGAAAGATATACACCACCAGCTCCACACATTTCTTGTTTCATAGAAATCCGATTTTAAAACGAATCCAGTACCTTTAGTTGAAGTTCGAATCACCAATTTACGAACTAAAGTGCCATTTCGAGCTCGGTTTTAATTATAATATAATTATACATTCAAACTGTCGTTCAGATAATATATTCGTTATTCTAATCAAATTCTGAACTGAGTTATATATATTGAATTGCCCAATTCACATCATATCACCATTTCCGCCAATTCTGTTTATTTCAGAATTAAATATATATTATTTAATTATTATTTTAATTAAATATTCACCATTATTTAATTCAACGACCATTTAATACACTATATCACTATTCATATAATTAAATAAATAAATTATAATACCTCTGCAAATGCGGGTCATTACAAGAAGTGAAATAGGATTTGAATAATAGAAGTGTAATAGAATTCAAATATTAAAAGTAAAATAGACTAAAGGAGTAAATTAACAAATTTAATTAACAAATTTAGTTAAAACGATTGGTACAGTTAAAATAGACGGGACAGGTATAGACATACAGGAGACAGGTATGGATAAGGATAATGCAAGAGATATAAATAGAATGCTTGACAAAAAAGTCCGTATTCAATTCATATATGAGATTTTATGCGCCGTATCGGCTAGCCGCTTGGCTTTTTCTTTTTCTTTTAGATTGGTGAGGGCCATGGGAGGCTATTTGAAATATCCTGATGCTCCCGGTACAAAGGAAGTTATGACGAATTTTTCCGGGAATTTAAGGAGTTAGAATATTTTTAAGGTAATTTGATAGTTAGAAATCAACGTATCGATATATATAGAAGTCGATAAGAAAACGAACTTAGAAATAGAATAGTATAAAATAAAAATAAGACTAAGAATAAAATCTAGTAAGAATAGAAAGAGAAGTGTATATGTGTTTAAAAGTGAAGAATAAGTTGTATGGTATTGATTATTCGAGTAAGTAGTCTTATCTGTTTTGACGTTATAAATGTTATTCAGTCAAGGTCTGAGAGGTAGTTATACCCCAACTTGATTGATTTCATTATTAACAAATAAATAGTAAGATTTCAGGCTCGAAGATCAATGTTGAATAAGAGTTAGTTGGATATAGTATTTGGGTTGTCGTAACGATGTTTTACACAACATCCGTTTTAACCCAAATAAGTGTAAGTTTGGAAATAAGATGTTAAATATTTCCTAAGTATGGAAATAAACGAGATCGGAAAAGAGATAAGAAATTGGAATATTTTCCAATTATAAGTAAAGGATTTTCTAAAGTTTAGAAAATAAAGGAAGGCGATATTCGGAAATGTTCCCCAAATAACGTAAAAGGCCAATATGGTTATTGAAAATATCTAGTTAACAAATATTGATAAAGAAATAGACAAGTGATTTAATTAATGGAATATTAATTAAGGGCTCAGTGATTGTTTGATAATTGGATGAACACTTGTTTTCTTCGATAGTTAAATCATCAACTATCGAAACACTTGTTTTTATTCGATAGTTAAATCACAGACTATCGAAGTTTTGACCATCGTTGTCAATATGGAGAGACCGGTTGGATTATTATCCAAAGAACCACTCTGTATTGGCAGTAGCGTTGCGAATCAGATTATATGAAGATAATCGAAGACGGAGTAGAGTGCAAGGACTTTTTCTATTAATAGAAATTATGCCTTCGGTTCATCCTGTTCCTGGGTGACTTGTATGGATGAATGTCTGACAGAGTATTTCCAGAAAGGTCACGTACATTGATTTCTTCAACCGTACCAAGAGTGGAAGCGGAGAAGGAAACTTCTTTAGCTAACACATAATGTATTGTTGTAGACGTCAATTAGTGATTTTCGATGGATCTGACGATATGACATTCGAAGTGAATCTGGTGTAATGATAAAGCATAGCTTCAAGCCTCATCATCCGGTAAATGACAGAAATCGAGTAGACAGCATGTCTATGTAGGTCGCACCTATTAGGGTGTATAATCACCTAATCTAGAGTTTCATTTACTTCTAAAAATCTATTGTCGATGTTGTCCCATTCGGGAAACGGTTGCTGATCCCAACCGTTGGTGATATACATTCGATACACTCAAGCGAAATGAGTGGTCGGTTATGTGTGGCTGAGTTGCAAGATGTTCTTGTTGAACTCGGTGTATTCTCCTCTAGAGATACACCAACGGAAGGTGGTTCCATACCTTGTCATAGTTGGAAATCCATTACCCAATAAGTGCTTGCGGTTTTGATTGTATAAATATATGTGGAACGTGAGCTGCAAACGTTCCACTAGATTGTTATTTACTTGATTTAGGCATTATCATAATATCAAAAGAGTTTTGATATAAAGATTATTATTCCTTTCAAAAGGATTTTGAAAGATAAGTCAAGTGTTTGGATTCTCATAAGGCAAAAACCCGTTCTGTGTTATACGGCGTGGTCTTATGAGATATCATTTAGTTTCTGAAACTGTTTTAAACTGTTTACTCATACCAATCTCATGACCGACCCGGAGTTTATTTTGTTTTCTTCTACCTAAACTCTTGGGTGCCTAAATTTGTACGGGCAGTCAAGTAGTTCAGGATTTTACAGATCTATCTAAAGGAGCTTGGAGCAGGAGGCTTCAGCGTTATCTAGTTATAGTGTTGTTCCGTTGTGTTGTAAGTGTTGTACTCTGATAAGTGTATGATATACAGTTAAGAATTTGTATTTCAAAAGATATGATATATTATAATTTTTTCTGCTGCGATGTGAGATTCTGTGTTGGTATTTCTGTTCTTCTTCTACCTTTTTCTTCTAAAAAATAATGTTTCATATTTTCGTGATATTTGGCTTGGACGTATGATGTATATAGTCAACTCTGATGTTATGGAAAAGCGGGTCATTACAGTTGGTATCGGAGCTTAGGTTGAGTGAATACCTAGGCTTGTTGGAATGTGCTCATTAGAGATAGGATCAGTAGTATCCTAGAATGAGTTGAGTGTATATATATACGAGAGAGCGTATTTGTTATTTGATATAAAAACAGTTTTATATTGTGTTGACTAGTCTGTTGAGTGAATTATGAATTCTGATCGAATCGTGGGACGCCACGAAGTCGATAGGAATTTATAAACACTTGAACAGAAGATTGGACACGATATTGTTTTAAACGGTTGAGTTGATTGTTAGGATTATAATCGAATTAGATTATAAAAACTGAAATAGTTATACATATAACCAATGGAATTTGTATATGAAATCAAATATACAAATGTGATAAATTGAAATTGAATTCCAACCAGAATTCAGAATTTAAAATCCTGGGAAGTTGGAAAATATTTTCTGAATTTTATTAAAATAATATAGCTTTATTTTGGAAGGATTTTTGAATAAAAATAATTTGAATGGATTTTGAATATGATAAAGCACTGAACTCACTTTAGTTGCTGGGAAATAACTCTGATGATGGTCGCAACATCATCAGTGTTCATTTTCGAGTTTCTAAGTGATGAATTGCTACCTTAGAAAAGTTTTTTGATAGAAAATTTGTTTGAAAGTAAAACAAGTTGTTTGAAAATTCAAATGTTTTGAATTTGAGATGGATATAAACATATGTATATATTTATATTACTTCAAAGTAGTTTTTGAAATAAAACCCTGGGATTTTGAATGATTGAAATTAAATCTAACTTAAGTAAGTTAAATGGATCGAAATGAATAAATTGAGTAAAATCAATGTGAATGAAATATGAATTGGGTGTGAATTAGGGAAAAACCAAAAGAGTTGAAAGGAAAATATATTTGTAAAACAAATATAAAGGAAATATATTTGTAAAACAAATAAAAAGGAAGTTATGTGCAAACAAATAGAAGGATAGATATTTGTAAAAACATTTACAAATAGAATTTTAAAAAGAAATATTTGTAAAACATTTACAAATAGATTAAATGGAAATATTTATTTATAGAAAATAAATAGAATGTTATAAATGAGATATTTATTTGTTAAATAAATAGAATTTAATCAAAGGAATATTTAGAAGATGAATAGAAAATGAAAATCTGTTTTTAACAGATATATAGAAAAGATTAATTTATAAATAACAGTTTATAAATTAAATTAAATATTTATCATTTGATAAATGGAATATATAAGTCTGAACTTATATAGGGAAGAGATATTGGTTTTTAACACCGATAGTTTTAAATAGAAGTGTAAAGACCCGGAAATTCCCACTCTTTGAATCGACCATAAACCACACAGGTCTGACCCAAAGGTTGGAAATCTTCGAATACTTTAACTTTGGGAATACAAAACATCAGAACAACAACAGCAGACTTTTATTTCATTATAATAATGTTACATCAGAGTACAGAATATATCAGAGTACATTGAAATAAAATTACAGCGGAAGATAAACTACAAAAGATTTAATACATAAAATAAAATACAGTAAACAGCGGAAGACTACTAAGCTCTGGACACAGCTTTAGGCTTCGATCCAGGATCCTGCTAAAAGAATAGATATCTGCAAAAAGCTACTCGACTGCCCGTGTGGAAAAGAGGGCACCCGAGTTTGCAAAGTGAAACAAACTACGAGTCAGTCATGGGACTGGTGTGAGAATTCTAAACTAATATAACTAATAAGACAAATCCAAGGACCACGCCACTTTCGCGGAACGGGTTTACTCCTATGGATTGCCAGTGCATAAACCAAAGTAAATCGAGAAATAACGCAATGTCTTTTTGGAAAAATGAAACCATTATAAGACCCAGGCCCCATCACACAATGCAACGCACACCAGAGGATAGGGTTTTACCTTATAATGGTCAAAAGATGCTTGATACGTATAAAACGGATTTGATATTATTATTAGTGTATATATGTTTTAATAAAAAGATTTGAATCATAAGTAGCAATCCTAGACGGCATGGTTACCATATAGCATGTCGCCAATACTAGTTATACAATTAAAACCGCAAGGGCGTATTGGAAATTTGGATTCCATCATGAGTCGAGGCTAGGGGCAAGATCCTCTCCGATTCGAGACACTCTAGCAAATGCCTCAGGATTCCCCGCAGTGAACCCTTGGAAGCGGTAGGGCCGGTCCCCGCCTATGGGCAGTGGATTGGTTATGCCTGAACACACGTTTCCCGGTCCCTTTGGACCTATAGTATGACCACCAACGGCCTATAAAAATAACGAGGCGCCTCAAAATCCATCATCCACATAAGTAAAATGTCAGGGCTGGCAGGTCGCTGACACCACTCTAGCTAGAAAGAAACGTGTGCACTCCCTACGGTCCATATCCCGTTTTTGACTCATACCGGGGTGTGAGGCTCGCGAAGTCACGCTATACACAAAGCTACGCCTAAACAGGCCGTGCTTTGATCATCAACCACAAGGCCTGCTTTTCAACAAAAGCCTTGATCAATGCATCTTAGCATGCCACATTGTCAGTCCATACTATACCATTGATTTCTGCCAATATATAACCTCTAAGCTCGTATGTCTCAGAGAAGGGTGTTAACCACCAAACAGATATATATTAACAGAGATCAACGAATGTAGTATAAAGGACTACAACGTCAGACATACATTCCATTTATAAACTTATGCCCTGGGTCTGGACGAAAGTCAAATCCGTACAAATCAACACTACGTCCGGATAACTACCATCTTAGCCCCGTCTTGGGAGCAAATCAATCAAGGACCTCAACACTAGTTACCCATTCGATGTGAAGATCGTCGGTCTTCAATCGCCGTCTTCAACTCTTAGATTAAAACGTCGTATAATCATTTGAAATGAGATTGAACTCGGTCTTCTCAAATGATTCTCGCATATATATATATATATATATATATATAATTTGAAAACATTTCATATCGTTATTAATATTTGATAACGACCTATCGCTATTTTTATTTATATAAAAATAGCCTAGATTAATTTAACGACGCTTCGGGTAAATGGGCGACCCTTGCGTTGTTTTCAACCAATTTTGATTTACACATATTTTGAAATCTAACCGTTGGATTTTGGCGAAATTTATGTCATTGGAAAGATCTTCCCAAAGCGGTCCTAAGGGCTCTAGTTTTGGGAAAATCCAACGGCCGGATCTCTCTGTATAACCGTTTTAAAGTTACGATTGCCGATACGCGAACTGCCGCGCGCATTCCGTTTAATTTATAATTTATATATATATATATATATATATATATATATATATATATAAATATAAATCGTTTGACTATTCCAATTTCAAAAGTCTATTCTTTTTATCGCATCTAAAATGACGATAAAAATATCACTTGTTTTATTTACCCTAAATGTAAATTATGCTTTATCTATCATTTGTCTTATTTACTGAATGTAAATAAATTATATTCCTTTCTTATTCTATTTAGTTACCTAAATGTAAATAAATATATTCTTATCCTTTTCTTATTTATTTACCTAAATGTAAATAAATGTTTTATTTTTACTTTTGCTATATTTATTTACATTAATTGTAAACAAATGTATCTAATTTCTTATTCATATTTATTTACCCTATTTGTAAATAAATAGTTTCATTTTCCTTTGCAAATCTTATTTACATAGTAAATGTAAGTAATTGTATTTCTTTTCTAATATTCCTTTTTCACCTAAAAAGAATATCTTACGTTAATTCTTTTCTAACCTTTCTTATTTAACCAAATGTATATTTTATCTTTTATCTTAACAAAATATATTTTATCTTTACTACTTTTTCTTTTAAATAAAATATTTATTTTGCTTTCATTCTTTATATTAAACAAAATGTAAATTTTGTCTAACATGGCCTAATTGACAATTATGTTAATTTTATTCATTAATCAAGTTTACCACAAAATGTTATTCTTATCGTATTTAACATTTCTAAACAAGATGTCCTTTTTAATCATATTAACATTAAATAGACAAAATGTCCTTTTTTATTCATATTAACATTTTATTTTCTTTTACATAAGAAAATTGGTTTCTTTTACTTTTACATAAAAAGTAATGTTCATTTTTCTTATTTCCTTCACATTAGAAAATAATGTTCATTTTCTTATTTTCTTTACATTAGAAAATGATGTTCATTTTCTTATTTCATTTTTCCTTTCTTTTTAACTTTTATTTCCTTTTACAAAGAAAATGTACTTTTTATCCCTTTATTTTCTTTTACAAAGAAAATGTACTTTTATCCTTTTATTTTCTTTTACAAAGAAAATGTACTTTTTATCCTTTTATTTTCTTCTATAAAGAAAATGTACTTTTTATCCTTTTATTTTCTTCTATAAAGAAAATGCACTTTTCTTTAAATTAGAAATATGTTTTCTTTTTCTTTAACACACAAAAAAAAAAAAAAAAAAATGTTTGCCTCTTCTTTAACATAGAAAAATGTTTGCTTTTTTCTTTAACATAGAAAATGTTTGCTTTTTTCTTTAACATAGAAAATGTTTGCTTTTTTCTTTAACATAGAAAATGTTTGCTTTTTTCTTTAACATAGAAAATGTTTGCTTTTTTCTTTTTCCTTTACATAAGAAAAATATGTTTCTTTTTCTCTTTTCTTTAACAAAAATGAGATTTTGTTGTTTCAACTTTATTCTTTAACCAAAAATGTTAATTTTGGTTTCACTTTTATTCTTTAACAGAAATGTTAATTTTTTTCCAACTTTTATTCTTTAATAAAAATGTTTATTTTTGTTTTAACTTTTATTCTTTTCAATGCACACAAAAATGAGATTTTTGTTCATAAATTCTAAATGCAGACACAATAGTGATTTTTGTTCATAAATCTCAATGCAAAACAAAATGGTGATTTTATTCACAAATCTCAATGTAAAACAAAATAGTGATTTTAACTAGTCCAAAAATGTGATTTTATTTCTATATCATATTTTGACAAAAATAATGTTACTCTATTCACTAATCGTTCCTTTAAATGTAATCTTTTTATTTTATCCGCTTGACAATAAAAATTATTCCTTTTGTATTCAAAAAGGATATGACCCCAAATATATTTCTTTTATTTAAAAAGAAAATGACAAATAAAATTATTCTTTTAATTTCCCTTATTTCAAAGTGACAAAAGTGAATGGTTTCAATTCATTCCTTTTCAAAGTGACAGAATGTTTCTTTTTATTTCAACAAAAGAAATGTTAATTTTGTCTTTCATTTCAATCAAAAATAAATGTTAATTTTTGTCCCTTTCCATTCTTTTACAAGTGAACAAAAGGTTAATTTTGTTTTCATTCTTTTACAAGTGAACAAAAGGTAAATTTTGTTTTCATTCTTTTACAAGTGAACAAAAGGTAAATTTTGTTTTCATTCTTTTCAAGTAAACAAAAATGAAATTTCTTTCCTAATGATCATTTTTATTCAAAAATGTGATTTCTTTCATAATGTACATTTTTATACTAAAAATGAAATTTCTTTCCTATCGTACATCTTTATGCAAAAAGGTTAATTTTTCTAATATAACATTTTTACATCAAAATGGCATTCTTAAATCTCATGACATTTCTAATTATAATGACATTCTAATATGAAAACATTTTTAATGTAACATTTTGACATTCTTAAGCTATCATAATATTTGTAAATAAAAAAATGTCATTTTTAGACCTTTCTTAACAAAATTTGTCATTTTAACCTAATGACACACAAAGAAAATGTCATTTTCTCTAGTGTCACATTTTATAATCAAAATGTTAATATATATATATATATATATATATTTACATAACAATTCTAACAAAAGTGTTAACTTTATATAATATGAAAAATGGTAATTCTAACATGTCATTTGAAACTAAGGTGACGATTCAATTCCAACATGTCAAGCATCACTAAAAATGCCTTTTCAATTCTAACATGAAATTATCTCACAAATTGACATTTTTGTTCTAACATAATTGGTATTTTTACTTAACCAATTCAAAGATTTTATTTTAAATCCTACAAGAATTTGATTCAACAACTCATCATCAATACAGTCAGTCAATCAATTTATATGGTGCATCAATACACAATCACAATCACGATCCATTTAAATAAATGAATAAAGAAATAAATAAATATATTTATAAAACTGAGAAATCTCACAGTGTTTTTCTTTCTTTTAATGTATCAAAATATACCTTTCCTATTCATTTCTTTTTGATGTAACCAAAAATATGCATTTGGTTCGTAAACTTCTAATACAAACAAAAATGTGAATTTGTTTGTAATCTTCTAATGCGAACAAAATGGTGATTTTGTTTATAAACTTCAAATGCGAACAAAAGTGTTAATTTTTGTTAATAAAACTTCAATGCAAACAAAAGTGTTAATTTTGTTAATAATTTTTTTAATGTAAACAAAATGATGAATTTGTTTGTATCTTCAATTCAAACACAAATGATACTTTCGGTTATATCTATCAATGCAAAACAAAAATGACAATTTTGTCTATATCTTTCGATGCAAAACAAAAATGATACTTTTGTTTGCTACATTTTCAAATCTAGCTCAGTAAATAAAAATGAAAATTTTATTTCCAACTTGATATACTTGTTTTATCTATTTTATAACAAACGTGATATATTTGTTTCCATCTATTCTCTAACAAACATGAATATATTGATTTTGCAAATCAAAAAGAAAGGTCTAATCTTTAACTGTTTTATGGATCCACATACACATCCCAACACAACGCAATACATAACTATAATTCATACATCATTAATAATCAACCATAAATATTCCATAAACAACTCAATCCATACAACAATCCAATCCAAACATAAATCATCTCAGATCTAAATTTATTTACAAACAACAATTTAACGATGATAAAATAATTAATTAAAAATAGAAATTCTCACCATGATTGGTTTTCAGAAGTCAATCGCATTCAAAATTGCTGAATTTTCAAAGGGCTCGGTTTACGCTCTAGTTGGTATCATGTTGTAGATCTCGTCAATTCGATTCTAACGAACCTGAAATTGTTGAATTCCGAGTTCGGACGAAAGAGTTATGATTAATTTAAGATTGGAAATATTTAAATTAAATAAATAAATAAATTAAGAAGGACTTCACCTTCTTCCTTTATTCAGACTTAAGCCGTAAGCTTTTCACAAGCTGTTCAATACTAGGGCACAGTTTTCCACTCGACACAAGGGGCTAGGGGGAAATCAGAGATCACCACGGTCTCGGGCTACGAGTGGCGCACCAGGGGGGCCACTATGGTGAAGCTCGGTTGTGCCTAGGGGGACGGCGACGGGTGTGATCGGCCGGAGTTTGGGGCGCTGGACCTATGGGTTTGGGCCACTAGAAATTGATCCGACCGTATGAAAAGGAGGAGGGGAAGAAGAGCTTCAATATGATGTAAAGGATGGAGTTTAATTCGTGGAGAAGAGGGAGAACTTAGGGGATGAAAAGGGGAGCATTTCGGCCATGGATGATGGGTAGTGGCGGCTGGTATATGATGTAAATTAGGGTTTAAATGATTTTCTAATTCTTTTTATAATGTTTTAATGTAATTTTTGTAATTAAATCCCTATATTTCAAACTAAACCAATTTCTGTCCAACTGAAGTCCACCCTACCCAATAGCCCCTATTTCGGATTCAATGGGCTAGGCCTCGTCAGCCCAAACGGCTGTCTGTGGCCTGAATTATTTATTTTAATATTTAATTCCTTTATTAAATTAATTCTGTCGTACAAATAAATTTACCGAGGCCACATACGGACTCTAAAAATTACAAAAAAATTATTTTTGGTTATGTTTTGACGATACGGTTCTAACGAGACCAATTTCGTCGAATTCTGAGACTGCTTGAAAAATGACTATTTTTAAGCTGATTAAAATTGACCGAAACTGACAAAACACAGTTTCTTTTGCCACGCTCACATATTAATTCGAAAAATTCTAAAAATTGAAATCTAGCAATAAGATGACATTCCGGTTCCAACAAAAGTGGTTTCGTCGAAAACAGAGGTCGTTTGAAAATTGACTATTTTCAGTGGCTTTAATATTATTTAAAATTGAAAATTTTAAATTCTGGCACATTTTCCAACAAAATTCTTTAAAATAAAAATTTTAAATTGGCTCCAAAATTCCGGGTTGTTACAAGAAGGGGTACACAACACTTGTATAAGTGAAGTAACGTTATTTAAGAGAACATTTATAAAGTGAAGAACCGTTACTAAAAGTAAATCTTTATAAATGAATAAACGTTATTCGAATAGGAGTTATTCGAGTAGGAGAAGTCGATTAGAGTTAGAAATAATCGATTAGAGTAAGAATTAACCAGTTAGAGTTAATCAGTTAGGGTTAATCCGTATAGTTAATTGGATATTAGTTATTCAATTAGAATTTATCGAATATTTGTTATTCAAATTAAGAGTTAACCAGATAGAGTTAATTGAACATAGTTAGTCGAATTAGGATTTAATTGAATGTTAGTTATTCAATTAAAGTTGATCGAATATAATTATTGAGATAGAGTTAGTCAAACATAGTTACTCAGGATAAGTTGCCATTTCGTACAACTGCTAACGTAATTCGCAGGGCTGCAGATAGCCTAGGGCGATTGGATGTTTCCTTAGGGAATCAGACATAACCATTATGATCGCTGCGATCTAGAGTCAAGCGAATGGAGTTAAATCGAATATAGTTTATTCGAATAGAATAAAAGGAGCTATCAAATATTAGTTATTCGAATATAATTAAAGGAGTTATCGAATATTTGTATTCGAATAGAATTAAAGGAGCTTATCGAATATAGTTTATTTGAATAGAGTTAAAGGACTTATCGAATATAGCTTATTCGGAAGGAGTTAAGTGAAAAGAGCTAATCAAATAGGGTTAATCGATAAGAGTTAATTCCAATAGGGTTAATCGATAAGAGTTAAATCGAATAGAGTTAATTGATAAGAGTAAATTGAATAGAGTAAATCGAATACAGTACTTCGAAGAAAGGTTTTCGAATCTAGATTATTCGAAAAAGATATTATCGAATATAGTTATTCGAAGGGAGGAGTTATCGAATAAGGATTTATTCGAAAGAGAGTTACGTAAGGAAGTTTGAAAAGTTGAGTATCAACATAAATAAGTTTTGAAAAGATAAATGAGTTTGTAGCACTTTTCCTACCTTAGCAATTTCGAGGACGAAATTATTTTAAGTGGGGAAGATTGTAATTACCCAGGATTTCGGTCAGCTAATTTTAAATATTTAATATGGTTTTAAATATTTAGTTGACAATATAAATTTATATTTATATTGAGTTATAGATTTTTAATCGAAATACAATTTATTTCGAATATTTATAATTATCGAAATACGAGAAATTTGAATAATTCAATTCGAATTTAAAAACAGAGTTAAAATAATTCAAATGGTTTATATGAATTTTTATTTGGGTTTAAAAGTAAATTGAATTCGAATTTAAATCTGAATTAAAGTCAGTTCAACTAATCAGTAGAAAATTCTGTTTGAATTCGAATAATAATATTAATTTATTTTCGAAGAATAAATTGTTTGGAATTTAAATTATATCGATTTAAATTTACATCTTCTACAGATAATCAAATTTGACTTCGTAGCTCATTCCAGTGTGTCTGGGGTGGTAGCATTACACTAAGATTGTCAGTTGTTGGGTTCAGAAAGGAATTCAAAATCAGGGTGTATTTTTATTTAAAGGATATCGGTTTAATTTAAATAAAATAAAAATAAAAATAAAATAAATAAAAATCTTTGTTGGATATAAACAGAACACCAAGGAGGGCCTTGCTGTTTGATCCCACACCTGCACCCTCTTCAATTTTTAATTACATGGCCACTAGCAAAAACATCAAGGAGAAAATCCCAGAGCCTTGTTGTTCAATTCAAAAACCACACCCTTCTCTTTAAAATTCCGAGTCTCTTTTCATTATCAAATCGAGCAAATAAAAACTGTGATTTCTCCTTTTTATTTCCTGACCAAAAACAGAATTCGCTCCTCCATACTCAAATCAAAATCGCGAAGCGCGTTCCTGAAACTCGACCTCTTCCAGCATGAACTAGGGTTATGGATAACCCTCGATTTGACTCAAAATCAGAAGACGAGGTGGGTGCGTTCGAACCTCGACATAGAGCAGCTCGGTTGAGTGGAAAATTGGTGAAATCAATTTAGCGATGGAGTTGGAAGGGTACGACGCGACTGTAGGTTGAGGTTTCAATGCGATGATGGTATTGCAGATTCCTGGAAGCCAGTGGAAGGCGCATGCATCTAGGAAGGAGTTGAGTTGGTCGTGGGTTTTGCTAAGAAGTTTAGGGGAGTTCGATGGATAAACATGAAGGGTTCGACAGTCCACAGGCTCGACAGTATTGTGTATATGCAGCTAGGGATGAGATTTTTAAGGTGCAAGTTAAGTCAACTTAATTCATTTGGCTGTAGCCGTTTTTGAAGCAGGAGTGTGGGGTTCATCTGTAAGTGTGATTTCTGGGGAAGATGGAATTTTTTGTGACAAAGAGGATGAGGGCGACTTTGTTGTCTGCCGTGAAAGGGTAAAGGAGCAGGGAAATTGAAATGAAGGCCATGGTTTTGTTAAGGAGCTCGAATACAGGACATTAACCTGGAGTTCGTACTGTCGAAGTTGCTAATGGAAATGGATTAAGAGGGTGAGGGGTTGGTTCAAGTTTTCAAAATCCGAGAGCTAACAAGAAGTCATGAATTCTTAAAATGGATTAGAAGATTTAGGCAAAGCGAACTAGTTGAATCCATATTATCATCGCAATGGAATGTAAAATTGGAATCAGAATGGATCAGAAAATAAAAAGGAAATCACGGTGAGTAAATCTCACTCACCTTTTATTCAGAATTATTTTTATCAGTTCAAAAAATTGTCTGCTGATTGTTTGGTTGCGTTAAAATATAGTGTGGCATGTTTAAATATATATAGTTATATAGGCTTGCTGTTATGTATATATATATTGGTTTGGTGATTGGTTGGATTCCCGCAATCTCATTAGCGGATGCCCGCGGTTTCATTAGCGGATGATTACCCTATACGCCCCACACTATGATAGTGGATGACCTTTATACCGTGATATTCTGCCATGAAGCAAAATGGGTATTATTTATGTGCTAACGTCTGCCCCAAAGCAGAATGGCTATGATAGGAATTTGGATGGTTCGGTGGTAGGAAGCGTCGCTATTTTCCTGTAGGCGTTGAAATTCGGTCGAGGATGGAAGTTACAAGGGAGTGCGAGTTTCGTTCTGTGGTGGTGTTCGGGTGGAGGACGGGTCGCTGGTTGTATTGATGGTGATGGTGATGGCGACGTCAGTGGATGGACGTAGGAGGAGGTAGGCGTGGTCTTATGAGATATCATATACATGTTCAACTGTTTTAAACTATTTTACTCACACCAGTACCATGACTGACCCGGAGTTTTATTTTGTTGCTTTCCCTAAACTCTTGGGTGCCTAAATTTGTACGGGAAGTCAAGTAGTCGGGATTTATAGATATACTTGGAGAGCTGGAGCAGGAGGCTTCAGGATCAAATAGCTATAGTTTATTTCCGCTGTGTTGTAAGTGTTGTACTCTGATAAGTGCTATTATATACATAACTGTTATATTTCAAAGTTATGTTATATATTATATGTTATTCGTTCCGCTGTGAGATTCGTATTACTCTGATGTTGTGTTCTTCTTCTTCTATTCTAAGTTTCTATCTTATCTATCCTCACCCACTAATTTCTTTCATTAATTACCAGGATTTTTCGATGTTTGGTTATCGACATCGAGTTTATGTCGATAACCAAAGTCGCTCAAAATCCGGGTCATTACAGTTGGTATCAGATCTTAAGTTAAGAATTACCTTGGCTCTGTGGCGTGACTCGGTAGAGATAGGGTTAGTAATACCCTAGATTGAGTTTGAGTGTATATATACGAGTGCGTATCTGTATTTGATATAAAAATGGTTTTATATTGTGGGGATTCATTGGTTGAGTTGTTTATGAGTTCTGGTTGATCAGTTTGATCTACTGTATCGGTAGGAGTAAATAAACACTAGAATACGATGGACCGACACAGTATGGATATGTGATATATTATCATATATAGGATGTGTTGGTAGTAATTGTAATCAGATAAGATTATAAAATGTGAAATGGTTATATATAACCAATCAGAATTTATACAAGTGAATTATATGAAATTGAAATGAATTAAATCTGAATTTAGATCAGAATTGGAATTTAAAATCCCAAAAATGGGAAAGGTGTTTGTAAATGAATCTGGATTTAATATATGTGAATTTTAAGATTCTGGGAGATTTTAAATTTGTTTGCAACATTGTAAAAGGATATTTGGAATTGATTTCAAGGTGGAAATGTTTAAAAATGGGTTTTGAAAGTGCTATATTATTGAACTCACTTCGGTAGCTGGAAAATAGACTCCGATGTTGATCATGACATCATCGGTGTTCATTTTCGAGTATGTAAGTGACGGATTACAACCAAGGATTTTGTTTTGAAATTGTTATGGGAAAACAAGTTGTGTTGAATTTCAAAAAGGGAAAATTTGATTTTTGAAAGAGGTAAACTATTTAAAAACTTGCAGGAAGAAAATGTTGTTTGAATTTAAACAAATTAATGTAAGATTTGTAAAATCCAATAGAATTGGGATTGAATTAAAAGGCAGTAAGTGAAAATCATTTGAAATAGATTAGTGTCAAGTAGAATTAGACTTGATTAGAGATAATCTGGAATTATATTGGACTGGTGAGTTATGGATTTGAAATCAAGAATAGTGCTTGAGTTTGAAATGAAATTCGACTTAGGTATAAGCGAATGGGTGTGTTAAAGATAAATTGATTTGGGATCAAGTTGGAATAGTATTGGTATATGCTGAATTGACAGCAGGTGAAAGTGATAGAGTTGATATGCCCGACAAAAAGGTACAAGTTTATATTTGTTATAAGCATGAGATTTATGACCCGAATTGGCAAGCCGCTTGGCTGTTTGATTTTCTTTTGGGTTGGAGAAGGCCTAGAGAGGCGAGTTGTGGTTTTACCGATAGGGCTGTACAAAGGAGGTTATGGAGAAATTTTCCGGAAATTTAAAGTGTTAGAAAATTTTCAGAATTTTTGAAAATTTTAGTTTGTTGGAATGAATAAATATTTTTGTCGATATTAATTGGTTCAGTTGAAATCAGAAATAAGGGGTGAACAAATCTTAGGAAATCCAATAGATAGGGTCGTCCTCTAACTTAGCAATTTCGAGGACGAAATTATTTTAAGTGGGGAAGAATGTAATGAACCGCATTGTCAGAGGTGGAATAATTAATTAATTTAATTATTTAAAATAAGGATTTAGGGAATTAAATCGTCGATAATTAAATGTTAGTGATTATTTAATTAAAATTAAATAATATGTTTAATTCAGAAATAATCAAAATATTGGAAATCACAATATTCTATGAACTGGGTCATCCCTAGGATTTAATTCAGCTTAGAGTTGAATTATATTGACGAATATATTCAATCAACGTCAGTTTGAACGTAGAATTATAATATAATTAAAATAGAGCTTGAAATGGTGCTGTAGTTCGCTATTTGGCGATTTAAACTTCAGCTGGATATACAGGGTTCGTTTTAAATCGGATTTCTGTGAAACAAGAAACGTGTGGAGCTGGTGGAGTATATCTTTCTAGTGGGAGAGAAAAATCGGGATTTCATTGTGTAGATTTTGAGATATGTCCAAATCAAATTTTAAAAAAGTCGTTGTGGAATTCCTTTATAATTTATAAAGGAATTATTTATATTTTAAAAAGGGAATTTCAATATAAGTCGAACATCGATTTAATCGGGATTTGAAATATCAAGTTATAAATGCCAGTAGAGCTGTATGGTATTCCACTGTGAATATAGACGATAATATTTATTTTTAAATATTAAATTTAATTATATTTAAAAATATTTATATATTTAAATGGGTCATCCAGAGCTTTAAAAATAGCCAGTTTTGCAAACGGAGTCGGAATTCGATGAAACTAATTTTGTTGGATCCGCAATGTCAAATAATTGTTAGATTTCCAGTTTCGTGATTTTTAGAGTCACTGTGCGGTCGTACGGATTTTTAGAGTGTGAAACAGTTAGTATTTCGACGGTTAAAAATACACTGTGTGAGCATACGGAGTCGGAATTCGACGAAACGAGTTTCGTTGGGACCGCAATGTCAAACTGTAGCTACATGTCTAGTTTCGTGATTTTTGGGTATCGTGTGTGACCACACAGATTTTTAGAAAGCAAAAACAAATAGGAAATGAATAGAATAAATAAATTCCCTATGTATTGTGATAAAAAACATGCCACATCTTCCCGCGCACAGCCACAACCCTCAACAACCCGCCCCTTTATAAACACAAACAAGTCCACCGTTCTCGTTTTTCAACAGCAAAGAAAACTCAAAAGAAAAATCAAAAAGAATTCAAAGGAAAATAGAAATAAAATTCCTTAAATTCTAAAACCAGTTCCAATGATCTTCGTTTGGCAGAAGCTTCATTTTCGTGCAATCCTTGAAGGGTACGGTCGAATTTCTGGAAAAATGGTTTTGTACAAAGCGAGTTAGGGTTAATGAACTCGTCGAGTGTAAGCTGTTATTCTTATTTTTGGGGTATGCTTAGTGCTCACGAGGAGATTTGGCATCGATTGGGAGGAATTTGGATGGTTCGGTGGTAGGAAGCGTCGCTGTTTTCCTGTAGGAGTTGAAATTCGGTCGAGGATGGAAGTTTCAAGGGAGTGCGAGTTTCGTTCTGTGGTGGTGTTCGGGTGGAGGACGGGTCACTCGTTGTATTGATGGTGATGGCGACGTTAGCGGATGGACGTAGGAGGAGGTAAGCGTGGTCTTATGAGATATCATATACCTGTTCAACTGTTTTAAACTATTTTACTCACACCAGTCCCATGACTGATCTGGAGTTTTATTTTTGTTGTTTTCCCTAAACTCTTGGGTGCCTAAATTTGTACGGGCAGTCAAGTAGTCGGGATTTACAGATATACTTGGAGAGCTGGAGTAGGAGGCTTCAGGATCATATAGCTATAGTTTATTTCCGCTATGTTGTAAGTGTTGTACTCTGATAAGTGCTATTGTATACATAACTGTTATATTTCGAAGTTATGTTATATATTATATGTTATTCGTTCCGCTGTGAGATTCGTGTTACTCTGATGTTGTGTTCTTCTTCTTCTTCTATTCTAAATTTCTGTCTTATCTATCCTCACCCTCTAATTTCTTTCATTAATTACCAGGATTTTTCGATGTTTGGTTATCGACATCGAGTTTATATCGATAACCAAAGTCGCTCAAAATCCGGGTCATTACAGTTGGTATCAGAGCTTAAGTTAAGAATTACCTTGGCTCTGTGGCGTGACTCGGTAGAGATAGGGTTAGTAATACCCTAGATTGAGTTTGAGTGTATATATACGAGTGCGTATCTGTATTTGATATAAAAATGGTTTTATATTGTGGGGATTCATTGGTTGAGTTGTTTATGAGTTATGGTCGATCAGTTTGATCCACTGTATCGGTAGGAGTAAATAACACTTGAATACGATGGACCAACATAGTATGGATATGTGATATATTATCATATATTGGATGTGTTGGTAGTAATTATAATCAGATAAGATTATAAAATGTGAAATGGTTATATATAACCAATCAGAATTATACAAGTGAATTATATGAAATTGAAATGAATTAAATATGTATTTAGATCAGAATTGGAATTTAAAATCCCAGAAATGGGAAAGGTGTTTGTAAATGAATCTGGATTTAATATATGTGAATTTTAAGATCCTGGGAGATTTTAAATTTGTTTACAACATTGTAAAAGGATATTTGGAATTGATTTCAAGGTGGAAATGTTTAAAAATGGGTTTTGAAAGTGCTATAGTATTGAACTCACTTCGGTAGCTGGAAAATAGATTCCGATGTTGATCATGACATCATCGGTGTTCATTTTCGAGTATGTAAGTGACGGATTACTACCAAGGAGTTTGTTTGAAATTGTTTTGGGGAGAAATTGTTTTGGGAAAACAAGTTGTGTTGAATTTCAAAAAGGGAAAATTTGATTTTTTGAAAGACGTAAACTGTTTAAAAACTTCCAGGGAGAAAAGGTTGTTTGAATTTAAACAAATTAAAGTAAAATTTGTAAAATCCAGATTGAATTAAAAGGCAGTAAGTGAAAATCATTTGAAATAGATTAGTGTCAAGTAAAATTAGACTTCATTAGAGATAATATGGAATTATATTGGACTGGTGAGTTATGGATTTGAAATCAAGAATAGTGCTTGAGTTTGAAATGAAATTCGACTTAGGTATATGCGAATGGGTGTGTTAAAGATAAATTGATTTGGGATCAAGTTGGAATTGTATTGGTATATGCTGAATTGACAGCAGGTGAAAGTGATAGAGTTGATATGCCCGACAAAAAGGTACAAGTTTATATTTCTTATAAGCATGAGATTTATGGGCCGAATTGGCAAGCCGCTTGGCTGTTTGATTTTCTTTTGGGTTGGAGAAGGCCTAGAGAGGCGAGTTGTGGTTTTACCGATAGGGCTGTACAAAGGAGGTTATGGCGAAATTTTCCGGAAATTTAAAGTGTTAGAAAATTTTCAGAATTTTTGAAAATTTTAGTTAGTCGGAATGAATAAATATTTTTGTCGATATTAATTGGTTCAGTTGAAATCAGAAATATGGGGTGAACAAATTTTAGGAATTCCAATAGATAGGGTCGTCCTCTAACTTAGCAATTTCGAGGACGAAATTATTTTAAGTAGGGAAGAATGTAATGACTCGCATTGTCAGAGGTAGAATAATTAATTAATTTAATTATTTAAAATAAGGATTTAGGGAATTAAATCGTCGATAATTAACTTATAGTGATTATTTAATTAAAATTAAATAATATATTTAATTCAGAAATAATCAAAATATTGGAAATCACAATATTCTGTGAACTGGGTCATTCCTAGGATTTAATTCAGCTTAGAGTTGAATTATATTGACGAATATATTCAATCAACGTCAGTTTGAACGTAGAATTATAATATAATTAAAATAGAGCTTGAAATGGCACTGTAGTTCGCTATTTGGCGATTTAAACTTCAACTGGATATACAGGGTTCGTTGTAAATTGGATTTCTGTGAAACAAGAAACATGTGGAGCTGGTGGAGTATATCTTTCTAGTGGGAGAGAAAACTCGGGATTTCATTGTGTAGATTTTGGGATATGTTCAAATCAAATTTAAAAAAAGTCGCTGTGGAATTCCTTTATAATTTATAAAGGAATTATTTATATTTTAAAAAGGGAATTTCTATATAAATCGAATATCGATTTAATCGGGATTTGAAATATCAAGTTATAAATGCCAGTAGAGCTGTATGGTATTCCACTGTGAATATAGAAGATAATATTTATTTTTAAATATTAAATTTAATTATATTTAAATATATTTATATATTTAAATGGGTCATCCAGAGCTTTAAAAATAGCCAGTTTTGCAAACGGAGTTGAAATTCGACAAAACTAATTTTGTTGGATCTGCATTGTCAAATAGTTGTTAGATTTCCAGTTTCGTGATTTCTAGAGTCACTGTGCGGTCGTACGGATTTTTAGAGTGTGAAACAGTTAGTATTTCGACGCTTAAAAATACACTGTGTGAGCATACGGAGTCGGAATTCGACGAAACCAGTTTCGTTGGGACCGTGATGTCAAACTATAGCAGCATGTCCAGTTTCGTGATTTTTGGGTATCGTGTGTGACCACACAGATTATTAGAAAGCAAAAACAAATAGGAAATGAATAGGATAATATATATCCTATGTATTGTGATCAAAAAAATGCCACATCTTCCCGCTCACAGCCACAACCCTCCCCTTTATAAACACAAACAAGTCCACCGTTCTCATTTTTCCACACCAAAGAAAACTCAAAAGAAAAATAAAAAAGAATTCGAAGGAAAATAGAAATAAAATTCCTTAAATTCTAAAACCAGTTCCAATGATCTTCGTTTGGCAGAAGCTTCATTTCCGTGCAATCCTTGAATGGTGCGGTCGAATTTCTGGAACAATGGTTTTGTACAGAGCGAGTTAGGGTTGATGAACTCGTCGAGGGTAAGCTGTTATTCTTATTTTTGGGGTATGCTTAGTGCTCACGAGGAGAATTGGCATCGATTGGGAGGAATTTGGATGGTTCGGTGGTAGGAAGCGTCGTTGTTTTCCTGTAGGCGTTGAAATTCGGTCGAGGATGGAAGTTTCAAGGGAGTGTGAGTTTCGTTCTGTGGTGGTGTTCGGGTGGAGGACGGGTCGCTGGTTGTATTGATGGTGATGGCGACGTCAGCGGATGGACGTAGGAGGAGGTAGGCGTGGTCTTATGAGATATCATATACCTGTTCAACTGTTTTAAACTATTTTACTCACACCAGTCCCATGACTGACCCGGAGTTTTATTTTGTTGTTTTCCCTAAACTCTTGGGTGCCTAAATTTTTACGGGCAGTCAAGTAGTCGGTATTTACAGATATACTTGGAGAGCTGGAGCAGGAGGCTTCAAGATCATATAGCTATAGTTTATTTCCGCTGTGTTGTAAGTGCTGTACTCTGATAAGTGCTATTGTATACATAACTGTTATATTTCAAAGTTATGCTATATATTATATGTTATTCGTTCCGCTGTGAGATTCGTGTTACTCTGATGTTGTGTTCTTCTTCTTATTTTATTCTAAGTTTCTATCTTATCTATCCTCACCCTCTAATTTCTTTCATTAATTACCAGGATTTTTCGATGTTTGGTTATCGACATCGAGTTTATGTCGATAACCAAAGTCGCTCAAAATCCGGGTCATTACAATTGGTATCAGAGCTTAAGTTAAGAAATACCTTGGCTCTATGGCGTGACTCGGTAGAGACAGGGTTAGTAATACCCTAGATTGAGTTTGAGTGTATATAAACGAGCGTGTATATGTATTTGATATGAAAATGGTTTTATATTATGGGGATTCATTGGTTGAGTTGTTTATGAGTTCAGGTCGATCAGTTTGATCCACTGTATCGGTAGGAGTAAATAAACACTTGAATACGATGGACCGACACAGTATGGATATGTGATATTATCATATATAGGATGTGTTGGTAGTAATTATAATCAGATAAGATTATAAAATGTGAAATGGTTATATATAACCAATCATAATTTATACAAGTAAATTATATGAAATTGAAATGAATTAAATCTGAATTTAGATCAGAATTGTAATTCCCAGAAATGGGAAAGGTGTTTGTAAATGAATCTGGATTTAATATATGTGAATTTTAAGATCCTGGGAGATTTTAAATTTGTTTACAACATTGTTAAAGGATATTTGGAATTGATTTCAAGGTGGAAATTGTTTAAAAATGGGTTTTGAAAGTGCTATAGTATTGAACTCACTTCGGTAGCTGGAAAATAGATTCCGATGTTGATCATGACATCATCGGTGTTCATTTTCGAGTATGTAAGTGACGGATTACTACCAAGGAGTTTGTATCGAAATTGTTTTGGGAAAAAAAGTTGTGTTGAATTTCAAAAAGGGAAAATTTGATTTTTTTGAAAGAGGTAAACAATTTAAAAACTTCCAGGAAGAAAAGGTTGTTTGAATTTAAACAAATTAAAGTAAAATTTGTAAAATCCAGATTGAATTAAAAGGCAGTAAGTGAAAATCATTTGAAATAGATTAGTGTCAAGTAGAATTAGACTTGATTAGAGATAATCTGGAATTATATTGGACTGGTGAGTTATGGATTTGAAATCAAGAATAGTGCTTGAGATTGAAATGAAATTCGACTTAGGTATAAGCGAATGGGTGTGTTAAAGATAAATTGATTTGGGATCAAGTTGGAATTGTATTGGTATATGTTGAATTGACAGCAGGTGAAAGTGATAGAGTTGATATGCCCGACAAAAAGGTACAAGTTTATATTTGTTATTAGCATGAGATTTATGAGCCGAATTGGCAAGCCGCTTGGCTGTTTGATTTTCTTTTGGGTTGGAGAAGGCCTAGAGAGGCGAGTTGTGGTTTTACCGATAGGGCTGTACAAAGTAGGTTATGGCGAAATTTTCCGGAAATTTGAAGTGTTAGGAAATTTTCAGAATTTTTGAAAATTTTAGTTAGTCGGAATGAATAAATATTTTTGTCGATATTAATTGGTTCAGTTGAAATCAGAAATAAGGGGTGAACAAATCTTAGGAATTCCAATAAATAGGGTCGTCCTCTAACTTAGCAATTTCGAGGACGAAATTATTTTAAGTAGGGAAGAATGTAATGACCCGCATTGTCAGAGGTGGAATAATTAATTAATTTTAATTATTTAAAATAAGGATTTAGGGAATTAAATCGTCGATAATTAAATTATAGTGATTATTTAATTAAAATTAAATAATATATTTAATTAAAATTAAATAATATATTTAATTCAGAAATAATCAAAATATTGGAAATCACAATATTCTATGAACTGGGTCATCCCTAGGATTTAATTCAGCTTAGAGTTGAATTATATTGACAAATATATTCAATCAACGTCAATTTGAATGTAGAATTATAATATAATTAAAATAGAGCTTGAAATGGCACTGCAGTTCGCTATTTGGCGATTTAAACTTCAACTGGATATACAGGGTTCGTCTTAAATCGGATTTCTGTGAAACAAGAAACGTGTGGAGCTGGTGGAGTATATCTTTCTAGTGGGAGAGAAAAATCGGGATTTCATTGTGTAGATTTTGAGATATGTCCAAATCAAATTTTGGAAAAGTCGCTGTTGAATTCCTTTATAATTTATATAGGAATTATTTATATTTTAAAAAGGGAATTTCAATATAAATCGAATATCGATTTAATCGGGAATTGAAATATCAAGTTATAAATGCCAGTAGAGCTGTATGGTATTCCACTGTGAATATAGATGATAATATTTATTTTTAAATATTAAATTTAATTATATTTAAATATATTTATATATATATATGGGTCATCCAGAGATTTAAAAATAGCCAGTTTTGTAAACGGAGTCGGAATTCGACGAAACTAAATTTGTTGGATCCGCAATGTCAAATAGTTGTTAGATTTCTAGTTTTGTGATTTTTAGAGTCACTGTGCAGTCGTACGGATTTTTGGAGTGTGAAACAATCAGTATTTCGATGGTTAAAAATACACTGTGTGACCATACGGAGTCGGAATTCGACGAAACCAGTTTCTTTGGGACCGTAATGTCAAACTATAGCTGCATGTCCAGTTTCATGATTTTTGGGTATCGTGTGTGACCACACAGATTTTTAGAAAGCAAAAATAAATAGGAAATGAATAGAATAAATAAATATCCTATGTATTGTGATAAAAAACATGCCACATCTTCCCGCTCACAGCCACAACCCTCAACAACCCTCCCCTTTATAAACACAATCAAGTCTGCCGTTCTCATTTTTCCAAAGCAAAGAAAACTCAAAAGAAAAATCAAAAAGAATTCAAAGGAAAATAGAAATAAAATTCCTTAAATTCTAAAACCAGTTCCAATGATCTTCGTTTGGCAGAAGCTTCATTTCTGTGCAATCCTTGAAGGGTGCGGTCAAATTTCTAGAACAATGGTTTTGTACAGAGCGAGTTAGGGTTGATGAACTCGTCGAGTATAAGCTGTTATTCTTATTTTTGGGGTATGCTTAGTGCTCACGAGGAGATTTGGCATCGATTGGGAGGAATTTGGATGGTTCGGTGGTAGGAAGCGTCGTTGTTTTCCTGTAGGCGTTGAAATTCGGTCGAGGACGGAAGTTTCAAGGGAGTGCGAGTTTCGTTCTGTGGTGGTGTTCGGGTGGAGGACGGGTCGCTGGTTGTATTGATGGTGATGGCGACGTCAGTGGATGGACGTAGGAGGAGGTAGGCGTGGTCTTATGAGATATCATATACCTGTTCAATTGTTTTAAACTACTTTACTCACACCAGTCCTGGAGTTTTATTTTGTTGTTTTCCCTAAACTCTTGGGTGCCTAAATTTGTACGGGTAGTCAAGTAGTCGGGATTTACAGATATACTTGGAGAGCTGGAGCAGGAGGCTTTAGGATCATATAGCTATAGTTTATTTCCGCTGTGTTGTAAGTGTTGTACTCTGGTAAGTGTTACTGTATACATAACTGTTATATTTCAAAGTTATGTTATATATTATAAGTTATTCGTTCCGCTGTGAGATTCGTGTTACTCTGATGTTGTGTTCTTCTTCTTCTTCTTCTATTCTAAGTTTCTATCTTATCTATCCTCACCCTCTAATTTTTTTCATTAATTATTAGGATTTTTCGATGTTTGGTTATCGACATCGAGTTTATGTCGATAACCAAAGTCGCTCAAAATCCGGATCATTACAAAATCTATTGTCAATGCTGTCCAATTCGGGAAACGGTTGCTGATCCCAACTATTGGTGATATACATTCGATAACTCAAGCGAAATGAGTGGTCGGTCATGTGTGGCTGAGTTGCAAGATGTTCTTGTTGAACTCGGTGTATTCTCCTCTAGAGATACACCAGCGGAAGGTGGTTCCATACCTTGTCATAGTTGGAAATCCATTACCCAATAAGTGCTTGTGGTTTTGATTGTATAAATATATGTGGAACGTGAGATGCAAATGTTCCACTAGATTGTTATTTACTTGATTTAGGCATTATCATAATATCAAAAGAGTTTTGATATAAAGATTATTATTCCTTTCAAAAGGATTTTGAAAGATAAGTCAAGTGTTTGGATTCTCATAAGGGTAAAACCCGTTCCGTGTTATACGGCGTGGTCTCATAAGATATCATTTAGTTTCTGAAACTGTTTTAAACTGTCTACTCATACCAGTCCCATGACTGACCCGGATTTTATTTTGTTTTGTTCTACCTAAACTCTTGGGTGCCTAAATTTATACGGGCAGTCAAGTAGTTCAGGATTTTACAGATCTATCTAAAGGAGCTTGGAGCAGGAGGCTTCAGCGTTATCTAGTTATAGTGTTGTTCCGTTGTGTTGTACTCTGATGAGTGTATGATATACAGTTAAGATTTTGTATTTCAAAAGATATGATATATTATTTTTTTTTCCACTGCGATGTGAGATTTCTCGTTGTTATTTCTGTTCTTCTTCTACCTTTTTCTTCTAAAAAAATGTTTCGTATTTTCGTGATATTTGGGTTGGACGTATGATGTATATAGTCAACTCTGATGTTATGGAAAAGCGGGTCATTACACAAGTAATGTCAAATTAATGGATGTACTATCATCCTAACATGGTTACAAATCAATGTTCATATAAACGTCATATCGAATCACCACAATCAGATCTAGAAAGTTAGATCTGTATTAACAAGTTCACATGTACCACAATATAATTGTAATTCAAGATTCACATAGGAAACATAGTAGAATGTCCATATATTAGATCAAGGGAAAATGACATAGTATGCTTGCATAAGTTCATGATTTACAGCATATACCCAATTCATAGTCTACCACAATTCACATTTATCTATTTAAACCTAAAAGTGACTAGCACTCACAGAAAAAGAGCGGATCTTGAATTCTGGGATCTGATTTCTGAATTTGTTAAGCTTAACCCTTGATGTAGACATTGATTTTTATCTTCTAGCTTGATTTTGATTTGTTATGGTGGAGGCTAGGTTAGTTTAGGACGCAGTAGCATATAGGCTCATGAATGAATTTAGCTTAGATTAGGGTTTAGGTTAGATGTGATTATATAGATGTATAGGATTAGTTAGAGCCTTTAGATTAACTAGGAGATCATCAGAACGACACAGCTCGAAGATAGGTCATCCAGCCAATTAGAAGGAGACACGTCATCACAGAACACTCCAGAATTCTGTGCTTGACTGCCCTTGGTATGGGCGCATTTGGCAGGTGCGCCAGTGCATTTTCGTACTGGCGCACTTCACAAGTGCGCTAGTGCATTTTGGCCTATTTCCGGTTTTTCCGCCTAACTGCGTTCATCTATATCTCCTTCATACGGTATCCATTTTACGCAAACTCGGACTCTATCTCAAGAAGAATTCCAAGACAAACGCAATGGCGCAACCAGTTTCACTAATTCTTCTTTTAATAATTAAGTATTCTTAAGTTATCCCTTACGTCATGTTTTAAAATTACGGGGTGTTACATTCTCCCCTCCTTCAAGGATTTCCTCCCCGAAATCTTCAAGTTAAGAAGAATGTATCCTACCATCCAATCATCCATCTACTCAATCATCATCCACAAGCATCCATTATCCTTAAAAGATTTCTAATGCTATATGAACGTATGCAAAAGTGTGTGTATATGTTCCTTATCTAATGCAAAAATCAGGCAGTCTACTGATTCAGTTGACCTCCTTAATGCAATGTATGTTAGTGCCATGAATCCAATATGTATGCGAATAAACCTATTATAACATATAAGCTTTACATTCGTGCACACTCATTCATCCAAATGCAACATCCATATGCTAGTTCATCCATTCCCATCCATAAAAGAAAGGAAAATGCACACACATCCATATGCAGTATGAGAGTGATTGAGCCGATCTTAGTGCCTAATGTGTGTGTATATGCATCCACAGGCAACCATTAGCAAACAATTACATCCACTTGCATCCATCAAACATAACATGTCTCAAACACATGTTTACAATCATGGGATTTCCTACCTAAAGGACGAAGATTCGATTGATAGGATATACTCAGATGATAGAAGCAAATGCAAATAAAATCTTTTGTAAGAGAAGTTAAGAACATTTCCTTGAAAAGGAAAAGGTACAAAGAGTAAAAATCTTGTCTTCGGTCTCCCAAGTTGCATCTTCTTGATTATCTCCCCATTGGACCTTCACCAACTTGACTTCTCGTTTGCATAGCTTCTTAACCTCTGATCCAAGTATGCAAGTTGGAACTCATCCACTCATTGCTTCCTTTTTTATTTTCACTTCCTTTCGCAAGTTTGGCCCCATTACTGTTTTATCGTTAAAAATATAATTTTTAATGTGAAAGTGGATAAATGAATATTTAATAAACAAATCGGCCGATTTGTTTATATACACTGATTTGACTGATATTGATTGGGTCGATAAATTTTACACATCGCCCAACTGCACAAACGAAAATGTGTGTTTGTTGATTTGAAACCCCACAAACAAATAGAATTTAGTTTTTAGACTAAATTAACATGAGTTTTTAAATTAAATAAAAAAACATAAAACTTACCCTATAATTTTCGCCACAGAATCGAAGCTAGGGGGTTTCACCTTCGTCGGAGGGGGCTTCGGGTGGCTCGAGGGTGGGCTTCGCGGCTCACGGCGGCGCCAGGGGGAGTGCGGGTTCGGGTCTAGGGGGCGGGGTCAGGGAGGAGGAGAGCAGGAGGAAGAAGGAGGCGGGCGGAGCAGGGGTTTCGAAGGGGGAGATGGAAACGGAGGAAGGGAAGAAGGAAGGAGGAAGAAGAGGAAGCAGCGGCGGCGGCAGCGTCGCGGGGGGGGGGGGGGGGCGCGATGTGGTGGCGGCGGCTCTCCCCTCCGTCGCCCTCTTCTTTCCATTTTTTTATTTTTTTTCTGTTGAATGAAAACGAGAAGGGGGGTTTATATATTTTAAAATTAATTTAATTTAATTTTCAAAAAGTTGACTTTTACTTGCGACCTCGAAACGAGGCCCACCGCCTGTCGTCCATAGCGTTTCACCCCTATTCCGAACACAATGGAATATGTATCGCAAGCTGATTCGATCGCTTTGATCAGTTTCCGTTGAATTTACATTTAAATCACTATATTGAATTTTAAACGTACATTTCAAATTACCGGGGTCACATACTAACTCTAAAAATTGCAGAAAAATATTTTCTAGCTTCGTATTGACGATACGGTCCTAACAAAACTAGTTTCGTCGAATTCTGAGACCGTTGGAAAAATGGCCATTTTCCAGTCGATTAAAATCAACTGAAACTGGTCAAACGCGTTTTCCTTTGCCACGCTCACATATTGATTCGAAGAATTATGAAATTTGAAACCTAGCAATAATTTGACACTGCGGATCCAACAAAAGTGGTTTCGTCGAAATCCGAGGTCATTTGCAAAATGTCCATTTTTAAGGGCCTGAATTCCATAGCGACTATTCAGAATTTTCAACTGGACATATCTTTTGATTCCCGCTATGAAATCTTGATCTTTCGGATTCGTTGGAAAGATATTCTCAAATAGATCCTATTATTTTTGGTTTCATTAAAATCCGGATTGTTTTGCACCCGGTACATTCAATTGAAGTTTGAAATCGAATTATCGAACTACCGCGCCATTTTCAATTCCTTTTATAATTATATATAATTATTTATATTCCAACGACGACGTATATAATATGTACGTCGAATTCTATTCAAAATAAATTTCTCGTCGATATTATTTAAAATTATTCATTTTAAATACTCAAAATTCACTAAAATTGCCGAAATAAAAAATTTAAACTGGCCCAGATTTTCCGGGTTATTACAATCTCCCCCACTTAAAACTTTTCGTCCCCGAAAAGGAACAAAGTCGAAAGTGGTTTGATTAATAAGCTCTACATTCGATCTGGCTTCCATTCTCCAACTCTTCGGTTTCTGAAAAATTTCAAAAATTTGGCTAACACCCTAAATTTTCGAAAAATTTCGCCATAACCTCCCCTGCACGGGGAGCATCGGGGAATTTCAAATAGCTTCCCCGGTCCTTCAGATCTCAAAAAGAAAAAGAAAAAGCCAAGCGGTTAGCCAATAGGCTCACAAAATCATCATCACCCAAAGAAAACAGGAAATTATGTAGTAAACATGTACCTATTTGTCGGGCAAACAAATTTTATTCTCTACTCTAGCCTCCTTGCTATGACCTGCTCAATGTAAGTATATATATATACAAGCAAATGCGACCAATTTTCGATACAATTCAATATTTGGTTCAAAACTATCAAACAAATAAACGAACAACACAAACATCAATCAATTAGTAAATTAAAGTTTCAAATTCATAATTTTGATACATATATACAAAAAAAAAATCATGTTTTTGATGCCAATTCACAACAATGTATTGTAGCTATATTAGTTTTGGTTCTCACACCAGTCTAATGGAAATATATAGAAATCACACCTTCGAAACACGAATATAAATACTGATGATGTGGCCACATCACCAGAATTATCCTCGGGTGTCTAGAATGTGACTCTATATCAATCCAATATATTAAAACTTCGAATATACGTTCATGACGCGTATATGCGAAATCTATATATACTCGATTGTCCATATTCAAAATAAATAAATATTCAAATACGTATAAAACGATTTAAATTTTCAAAACAAAATTGTTTTCATTTGGAAAATATACTCTTCACACTCGTTCTAGGATACTACTGATCCTATCTCTAACGAGTCATTCTAATTGGATGTTGCTAATCCAATATCTGATGAATTCTTTCGTATGGTTCTAATGTGATTTTTATATATGTAGTGGCTACGGACAAACGAAGATGATAAAAAGGCGAGAATGAAGAAGATTTATATCAAAGAAGAGTCAAGGTGTTTGGATAGCTATTGGTGAGAACTTCTCACTCTAAACTTCTTTTTCTAGTTATATTTATATATACTAGGATGCAGACGGTGCTTAGTAGCACCCGACACAATCGTCCACAGACCATGGACTTGTTTGTTTGGTTGCATAGATTAGTTAGATGATTTGATTTGAAATTGAATTGTTTGATGAATTGAATGGATTTGATTGATATGTGAATGGCGTGGGCCTTCACTAGACCGGGGATAAGGCTAGGCCTTGTTCCGTTTCTAGTATCGTGCCGTTATGCCGCCGAAATTTCCCAAAATATGTTAGAAAAATAAAAATATCATTTTTATTGTATAAATGAACTGAATAGAAATTCATGTGTTAAAATAAAATGTTTTATCGTTAAAATATAATTTTTAACGTGAAAGTGGATAAATGAATATTTAATAAACAAATCGGCCGATTTGTTTATATACACTGATTTGACTGATATTGATTGGGTCGATAAATTTTACACATCGCCCAACTGCACAAACAAAAATGTGTGTTTGTTGATTTGAAACCCCACACGGGTGTTGGGATGATATTTGGCGTACACTAATCCCAATTATTTAATTATTGTCGATCGATTGGTCGACAGATTGTGTAAGCGTCGATTATTTATATTTGATGCTTATGCAGTTGTGTGGTGCACTTTGGTTGATGGTTGATTATTTTTCAAAGCTATTATATACATGTGTTGTATGGAATCCATATAATTAACATTATATGGTGATTGATTGGGCCTCGTTCCAATCGGGAAGATAATGAATATTATAAAAGAAAATCCATATGTTGAATATAAAAATAGTCATGTGTGGACGATGATTATGTGTTGAAACTATTCATGTGTTGAGTAAAATATTTTAAATAAAATAAATTACATCTTTATCATATTTAAAATTAGAACTACTTCACGGTGGAGTCTAATTAAAATCAAACGATAGATACCATAGTTTTATAAAATATTTTACATAACAAAAATAGTGATGTGTTGACAGTACTCATGTATTGAGATTAGTCGTGTGTTGAAAGAAATATAGATTCATGTGTTGAATGGGATGAATATTCATTTGTTGAATAGAATAAAGAAGTTGTGAAAAATATAAAGCCGTGTTGATTAGTTTTGCGCCATTTTGACGTGAACGATATTTATATCGATTTTATTCAAATTGAAATGAATATTATAGCAAATTCGAATTGAAAAGAAAACGAATTTGAATTGAATATAAAAGGACTTCGAATGGAATTGAATATAAAACAAATTCAAGTTGAATTGAAAACGAACTGAAATTTAATTGAATTCGAATCGAAATTAAATTGAAATCAATTTGAATTGAAACGAATTTGAAATTGAATTGAATTGAAACGAATTTGAATTCGAATTAAATAAAATGGAAATGAATTCGAGTTGAATTGAAATCAAATCGATTTGAAATTGAAGATGAAGTTGAAATTGTTTTGAAACGAATGTAGAACTGTTTATAAAATTCGTTTTAAAAGGAAATCGATGAAATATATATAATATATATATATATATTATATATATATATATAATGGCCTGAATAGAACGCGCCGCGCCGCGGCAGTTCGTGAATTTCGACCATTTATTTCAAACGGACATTGCGGGAGATCCGACCGTCGGACTCTCCTAAAACCGGAACCGTTGGGTTCGTATCGAAAAGAGCTTTCCAATGAATATTAGAAATTTGAAATCTAACGGTTAGATTTGGAATTATGTCCAAATCAATTTCAGAAAAGGTCGCTGTAAGTGCAGTTCGATGGCCGTAGATGGAAATCGACTGTACGGGCCTTGATAAAATTATTAAAAATATCTATGATTTGTGTAAAATCATAATATATGATTTGGGAAAAATTGGGCTGGAAAATTCCACATTTGAAAGGATAAAAATGGATTTTGTCGAAATGAATTGGTTTTGAACTAGAATTAAAATCAATTTATTTTTGAAATAAATAAATTGAATTTGAATGTGATTTTAAAAATAATCAATATTCCCAATACGTGGATTGGACTGGAGCTGAATCGAAATTATCTTCGGAATATTTCGATGTTGGATTTCGTGACTAAACAGATATTGTTATGGGAATTTGAAAGATATATTTTATATCGTTATTTCCAATATGATATTTGTTGGTTTCAGAATTTGATATTGAATATAAGCCGATATATTTTCTATTCAGAGCCTTGTATTTAATATCAAATGTGGTTTGGGTTTATCGTGAATCGTGTTTTAGATGACATTGGTTCTTTGACCCAGTTAAAGACAGGATATTGATTTTTAAGAAGAGATTAAAACTAAGTGGAGTTTTAATGAATCTTTAATTAGATTAAAATGTGAATTGATAATTTAAATTATCAAATCTGAAAGGTGATCGAGAATGGAGTACCACCAGTTTTGCTCCAAAGCGATAGTTAAATCTTTAATTAGATTTGAACGTGAAAAGGTAATTAATTTTACCGATAACACCGTGGTGTTAGATATGGAGTATCACCAGTTTTGCTCCAGGGGATATATAGGTTGGGATTGGGAAATAAAACAAATAATTACTTCGGTGTGGTTCGCTAATCCCGACTAGTTTGAAATGATATCCAAAGGAAGATTAAAGAATAAATTTAGTAGAATTTATCTTTGATAAAATTAATGGGAACCTTTCCCTAAGAATGTGATTTTGTGAATAAAAGAATATTCTGAATTGGAATGAGGCGTTTGTTGTGTTTGTGTAACATTCGTTTATTATATACGTCGGTTATTCAGAAAGGCCGGGTTTATACCCATTCTGAATAACCGATTCGACGAGATGTCGAAGATGAAGACGGTGGTTGAAGACCGGAAGTCTTCACATCGTTTGGGTGATTACTGATGATCTTGATTGGGCTGTACACCCAGGATGAGGGAATCAGTTGGTGATCGTCCAGACGTACTTGGAGATGGATGGATATGCGAGGAAAGTGCCTCCAGTTTCGTTCAGACCCAGAACGAACTTGTAAATGGATTGTGTGTCTGACATTGGATTTTATTCTGTGTTGATTGATCTCTATTAAATATACATCTGTTTGGCGGCGGAGAATTTATTCTCTTGCTTAACGCCCTTCTCTGAGACATACGAGCTCAGAGGTTGTATATCGATGGACATCAGTCGCATGGAGTGAATTGCCAGTGTGGCATGCGTAAGTGGCAATTGATCAAGGCTTCTGTTGAAAAGCAAAGTCTTGTGGTTGATGATCAAAGCATGGCCTGTGTGGCGTAGCTTTGTGTATAACGTGAATTCGCGAGCCTCACACCTCGGTATGAGTCAAAAACGGGAGACGGACCGCTGGGAGAGCACGACGTTTCTTTCTATCTAGGGTGGTGTCAGTGACCTACCAGCCCTGACATTTATATACTTTTCACCTGTGTGGTTGTTGGATATGTGGCGCCTCGGATATAGGTCTGTAAGGACCGGGAAACGTGTGTTCAGGAATAACTAATCCTCAAAAGTAAGAGAGCACCGGCCCAGCCGATTCCAAGGATCATAGCGGGGTCCTGGGACATTTGCTAGAGTGTCTCGAACGCGGAGAGGAGCTTGCCCCTTGCCTCGACTCATGACGGAAATCCAATTTCCAATACGTGATAGTGCGGTTTTATTTGTAGAACCTAGTATGGCGACATAGTGGTATGGGTCATTAATGCCGCCTATGATTGATATTTATGATTGAAATTGTTTTGACACTATACACCTATAATAGTATCAAATAATGTGTTTTAAACGTATCAAGCATGCTTTGGCTGTTATAAGGTAAAAACTCTATCCTCCGGCTTGCGTTGCATTGTGTGATGGGACCTGGGTCTTATAACAGCTTCATTTTTCTTTATTTAGCATTGCGCTGTTTGTTTTATGCACTGGTATTCTTGGGAGGAAACCCGTTCCGTGTTATACGGCGTGGTCCCTTGATTTACCGAACTTTAAAATAAAGAATTATAACTGTTTTAGTTCTCACACCAGTCACATGACTGACCTGGAGTTTATTGTTTTAACCTAAACTCTGGGTGCCCCTATTTTCCACACGGGCAGCTAGTAGTTTTGGTTTTGCAGATTTATATTCACAGGGTCCTGATTAACAGCTGGAACGATGCTCGAAAAGCTCTGTATCCGTGTATCACTTTTAGTTGTGTTTTGTATATTTTTCCGCTGCTATGTAACTTATTGTAATCTCTGATATTTGTCGAATGTAATTTATTCATTTATACTCTGTATATTCTTGTATCTGATGGAATTGTTGTAATAGCAACGAAATGTTCTTCTGTTTGCGTTCTATTTTGTCTTGTCCTCAATTCTATCTGTGCTTTCCTTCACGGGGAAGTTCGGGTCGTCTCAGTTTGGAATTGTTGTAATAGCAATGAAATGTTCTTCTGTTTGCGTTCTATTTTGTCTTGTCCTCAATTCTATCCGTGCTTTCCTTCACGGGGAAGTTCGGGTCATCTCAGTTTGGTATCCATCATAGGCGGCATTAATGACCCATACCACTATGTCGCCATACTAGGTTCTACAAATAAAACCGCACTATCACGTATTGGAAATTGGATTTCCGTCATGAGTCGAGGCAAGGGGCAAGCTCCTCTCCGCGTTCGAGACACTCTAGCAAATGTCCCAGGACCCCACTATGATCCTTGGAATCGGCTGGGCCGGTCCTCTCTTACTTTTGAGGATTAGTTATTCCTGAACACACGTTTCCCGGTCCTTACAGACCTATATCCGAGGTGCCTCATATCCAACAACCACACAGGTGAAAAGTATATAAATGTCAGGGCTGGTAGGTCACTGACACCACCCTAGCTAGAAAGAAACGTCGTGCTCTCCCAGCGGTCCGTCTCCCGTTTTTGACTCATACCGAGGTGTGAGGCTCGCGAATTCACGTTATACACAAAGCTACGCCACACAGGCCGTGCTTTGATCATCAACCACAAGACTTTGCTTTTCAACAGAAGCCTTGATCAATTGCCACTTACGCATGCCACACTGGCAATTCACTCCATGCGACTGATGTCCATCGATATACAACCTCTGAGCTCGTATGTCTCAGAGAAGGGCGTTAAGCAGGAGAATAAATTCTCCGCCGCCAAACAGATGTATATTTAATAGAGATCAATCAACACAGAATAAAATCCAATGTCAGACACACAATCCATTTACAAGTTCGTTCTGGGTCTGAACGAAACCGGAGGCACTTTCCTCGCATATCCATCCATCTCCAAGTACGTCTGGACGATCACCAACTGATTCCCTCATCCTGGGTGTACAGCCCAATCAAGATCATCAGTAATCACCCAAACGATGTGAAGACTTCCGGTCTTCAACCACCGTCTTCATCTTCGACATCTCGTCGAATCGGTTATTCAGAATGGGTATAAACCCGGCCTTTCTGAATAACCGACGTATATAATAAACGAATGTTACACAAACACAACAAACGCCTCATTCCAATTCAGAATATTCTTTTATTCACAAAATCACATTCTTAGGGAAAGGTTCCCATTAATTTTATCAAAGATAAATTCTACTAAATTTATTCTTTAATCTTCCTTTGGATATCATTTCAAACTAGTCGGGATTAGCGAACCACACCGAAGTAATTATTTGTTTTATTTCCCAATCCCAACCTATATATCCCCTGGAGCAAAACTGGTGATACTCCATATCTAACACTACGGTGTTATCGGTAAAATTAATTACCTTTTCACGTTCAAATCTAATTAAATATTTAACTATCGCTTTGGAGCAAAACTGGTGGTACTCCATTCTCGATCACCTTTCAGATTTGATAATTTAAATTATCAATTCACATTTTAATCTAATTAAAGATTCATTAAAACTCCACTTAGTTTTAATCTCTTCTTAAAAATCAATATCCTGTCTTTAACTAGGTCAAAGAACCAATGTCATCTAAAACACGATTCACGATAAACCCAAACCACATTTGATATTAAATACAAGGCTCTGAATAGAAAATATATCGGCTTATATTCAATATCAAATTCTGAAACCAACAAATATCATATTGGAAATAACGATATAAAATATATCTTTCAAATTCCCATAACAATATCTGTTTAGTCACGAAATCCAACATCGAAATATTCCGAAGATAATTTCGATTCAGCTCCAGTCCAATCCACGTATTGGGAATATTGATTATTTTTAAAATCACTTTCAAATTCAATTTATTTATTTCAAAAATAAATTGATTTTAATTCTAGTTCAAAACCAGTTCATTTCGACAAAATCCATTTTTATCCTTTCAAATGTGGAATTTTCCAGCCCAATTTTTCCCAAATCATATATTATGATTTTACACAAATTATAGATATTTTTAATAATTTTATCAAGGCCCGTACAGTCGATTTCCATCTACGGCCATCGAACTGCACTTACAGCGACCTTTTCTGAAATTGATTTGGACATAATTCCAAATCTAACCGTTAGATTTCAAATTTCTAATATTCATTGGAATGCTCCTTTCGATACGAACCCAACGGTTCCGGTTTTAGGAGAGTCCGACGGTCGGATCTCCCGCAATGTCCGTTTGAAATAAATGGTCGAAATTCACGAACTGCCGCGGCACGGCGCGTTCTATTCAGGCCGTTATATATATAATATATATATATATATATTATATATATATTTCGTCGATTTCCTTTTAAAACGAATTTTATAAATAGTTCTACATTCGTTTCAAAACAATTTCAACTTCATCTTCAATTTCAAATCGATTTGATTTCAATTCAACTCGAATTCATTTCCATTTTATTTAATTCGAATTCAAATTCGTTTCAATTCAATTCAATTTCAAATTCGTTTCAATTCAAATTGATTTCAATTTAATTTCGATTCGAATTCAATTAAATTTCAGTTCGTTTTCAATTCAACTTGAATTTGTTTTATATTCAATTCCATTCGAAGTCCTTTTATATTCAATTCAAATTCGTTTTCTTTTCAATTCGAATTTGCTATAATATTCATTTCAATTTGAATAAAATCGATATAAATATCGTTCACGTCAAAATGGCGCAAAACTAATCAACACGGCTTTATATTTTTCACAACTTCTTTATTCTATTCAACAAATGAATATTCATCCCATTCAACACATGAATCTATATTTCTTTCAACACACGACTAATCTCAACACATGAGTACTGTCAACACATCACTATTTTTGTTATGTAAAATATTTTACAAAACTATGGTATCTATCGTTTGATTTTAATTAGACTCCACCGTGAAGTAGTTCTAATTTTAAATATGATAAAGATGTAATTTATTTTATTTAAAATATTTTACTCAACACATGAATAGTTTCAACACATAATCATCGTCCACACATGACTATTTTTATATTCAACACATGGATTTTCTTTTATAATATTCATTATCTTCCCGATTGGAACGAGGCCCAATCAATCACCATATAATGTTAATTATATGGATTCCATACAACACATGTATATAATAGCTTTGAAAAATAATCAACCATCAACCAAAGTGCGCCACACAACTGCATAAGCATCAAATATAAATAATCGATGCTTACACAATCTGTCGACCAATCGATCGACAATAATTAAATAATTGGGATTAGTGTACGCCAAATATCATCCCAACACCCGTGTGGGATTTCAAATCAACAAACACACATTTTCGTTTGTGCAGTTGGGCGATGTGTAAAATTTATCGACCCAATCAATATCAGTCAAATCAGTGTATATAAACAAATCGGCCGATTTGTTTATTAAATATTCATTTATCCACTTTCACGTTAAAAATTATATTTTAACGATAAAACATTTTATTTTAACACATGAATTTCTATTCAGTTCATTTATACAATAAAAATTATATTTTTATTTTTCTAACATATTTTGGGAAATTTCGGCGGCATAACGGCACGATACTAGAAACGGAACAAGGCCTAGCCTTATCCCCGGTCTAGTGAAGGCCCACGCCATTCACACATCAATCAAATCCATTCAATTCATCAAACAATTCAATTTCAAATCAAATCATCTAACTAATCTATGCAACCAAACAAACAAGTCCATGGTCTGTGGACGATTGTGTCGGGTGCTACTAAGCACCGTCTGCATCCTAGTATATATAAATATAACTAGAAAAAGAAGTTTAGAGTGAGAAGTTCTCACCAATAGCTATCCAAACACCTTGACTCTTCTTTGATAGAAATCTTCTTCATTCTCGCCTTTTTATCATCTTTGTTTGTCCGTAGCCACTACATATATAAAAATCACACATTTTTATATTTTGATGTCTTTAAAATAAAAGTCACATTTTTATTTATTCATTTTCAATTTAGAAATCATATTTTTATAATCACTTCATATATTTAAAAATCGAATTTTTACTATGCTATTCAATATATAAAAATCGAATTTTTACTTTGGTGTCATATAGATAAAAATTCCATTTCAAAAATATTGATTTCGCCTTTATAAAAATAAAGTTTTCGCCTTTCATCACTATAAAAATTCCCTCTTTATTTCAACATATATAAAGTAAAAATCAGATTTTTATTTCGCTACATATACAAAGATGATATTTTTACATTCTATATCTCATAAAGATTATATTTTTAATCTACATAAGTAAAAAAAAATCAAATTTTTATCGCTACTACTTCATATAGAAAAATTATATTTTTACATTGCTAAAAATCACATCTTTCTATCATGAAAAATCATATCTTTCCTACATGAAAAATCTCATCTTTATGTTTTAAAAATCTGTTGTTAAAAATTATATTTTAACACATGAATTTCTATAATAAGTTAGAAAAATAAAAATATCATTTTATTTAAAGAATGAACTGAATAGAAGTTCATATGTTGGAATAAAATGTTTTGTCGTTAAAAATATAATTTTTAACGTGAATGTGAATAAATAAATATTCATTTACAAACCAGACGGTTTGTTTATGTACACCTATTTGAAGGACATTGATTGGGTCGATAAATTTTACACATCGCCCAACTGCACAAATAAAATATGTGTTTGATTGGTTGAAACCCCACACGGGTGTTGGGATGAAATTTGAAGTTCACTCATCCTGATTGATTAAATATGTCGATCGATTGATTGACAGGCTGTTATAAGCGTTAGATATCGGTATTTGATGCTTATACAGTGTAGTGCACTTTGGTTGATGGTTGACTATTTTTCAATGCTATTATATGTGTGTAATGCATGAAAATCCATATAATTAACTTTATATGGTAATTGATTGGGCCTCATTCCAATTTGAAAAATAAAGAATAATATAAAATAAAAGTTCATGTGTTGACAGTACTCATCCATTGAGATTGGTCATGTGTTGAACGAAATATTTTAGTAATAAAATTTATATCTTTATCAATATAAAATAAAAGTTCATGTGTTGACAGTACTCATCCATTGAGATTGGTCATGTGTTGAATGAAATATTTTGATAATAACAACTATTTTGAAAAAGAAATATTTGAAATAGAATATTTGAAAATAGAAATTTATGAAGTCGTGTTGATTAGATTGACGCCATTTTGACGTGAACGATATTTATATCGATTTTAAACGATTTCGAAATGAATTAAATTGAAAACGATTTCGAAATGAACTAAGTTGAAAACGATTTCGAAATGAACTGAATTGAAAACGATTTCGAAATGAACTGAATTGAAAACGATTTCGAAATGAACTGAATTGAAAACGATTTCGAAATGAACTGAATTAAAAACGATTTCGAAATGAACTGAATTGAAAACGATTTCGAAATGAACTGAATTGAAAACGATTTCGAAATGAACTGAATTGAAAACGATTTCGAAATGAATTGAATTGAAAACGAATTCAAATTGAATTGAAAGCGAATTGAAATGAACTCTAATTGAATTGAAATTTGAATTGAATAGAAATGAATTTTAAAACGAATTTATAAAGAAGAATTCAATTTTGATTTGAATTGAAATGGAAGTTGAAATTGCTTTTGAAACGAACTTTAAAACTATTTATATAATTCGTTTTAAATAGAAATCGACGAAATATATTATATATATTATATATATAATATAATGGCCTGAATAGAACGCGCCGCGCCGCGGCAGTTCGCGAATTTCGACCATTTATTTCAAACGGACATTACGGGAGATCCGACCGTCGGATTCTCCTAAAACCGGAACCGTTGGGTTCGTATCGAAAAGAGCTTTCTAAAAAATATTAGAAATTCAAAATCTAACGGTTGGATTTGGAGTTACGTCCAAATCAAATTTGAAAAAGGTCGCTGTAAGTGCAGTTCGATGGCCATTGATGGAAATCAACTGTACGGGCCTTGATAAAATTATTAAAAATAGTAATAATTTGTGTAAAATCATAAGAAATGATTTAGAAAGAATTGGGATGAAAAACTCCATATTTGAAAAGATAAAAATAGATTTTTATCGAAATGAACTGGTTTTGAACTAGAATTATAATTCTATTTATTTTTAAATAAATAAATGGAATTTAAAAAGGGTTTTAAAAATAACCAGAATATCCAATGATTGCATTGGAGTGGATTTGAATTGAAATTGTCTTCGGAATATTTCGATGTTGGAATTCGTGATTATACAGGTGTTGTTATGGAAATTTGAAAGATATATATTTATATCGTTATTTCCAATACGACATTTGTTAGTCGTAGAATTTGATATTGAATATAAGCCGATATATTTTCTATTCAGAGCCTTGTATTTAATATCAAATGTGATTTGGGTTTGTCGTGAATGGTGTCTTCACTAACACTGTTCTTGAACCCAGTTGAGAAAAGATTAAATCTTTTTATTTAGATTTAATGAAGTGTACCAATTAAATAATATTTAATTGGAATTGAATTGATATTGATTTTTGGGTTTATCGTGAACAGTGTTTTAAATAACACTCGTTCTTTAACCCGATAATTAATGGAATGTGACTTTGGGCTTATCGTGAACCGTGTTTTAAATGACGCGGATTCTTTAACCCATTTAACGATTAAAACTAAGTGGAGTTTTAATGCATCTTTAATTAGATTGAGATGATCGAGAATGGAGTAGCACAAGTTTTGCTCCAGGCGATAGTTAAATCTTTAATTAGATTTGAACGTGAAATGGTAATTGAATTTACCGATAACACCGTGGTGTTAGATATGAAGTACTACCAGTTTTACTTCATGGGATGAATAGGTTGGGATTGGGAAATTAAAACAAATGATTACTTCGGTAAAGTTCGCTAATCCCGACTAGTTTTGAATTGATATTCAAAAATAGATTAAAGAATAAATTCAAGAAATTTATCTTGGATAAAATTAATGGGAACCTTTCCCTATGAATGTGAAATTTAGAAACTAACTGTCGGTTAGCTAAGCAGAATGATTTTCTGGATATTGATCTGATGTTGGTTTCGGCCTTCGGGCTTAATATTTGGGGAATTATTCTCTTGATTGATTTACGGTTATTGACTGATGAATTGGAATGAGGCGTATGTTGTGTTTGTGTAACACTTATTTAAATATACGCGAGTTATTCGGAAAGACCGGGTTTATCCCATTCTGAATAACTGATACGACGATAAGTCGAAGATGAAGACGGTGGTCGAAGACCAGAAGTCTTCACGTCGTTTGGGTGATTACTGATGATCTTGATTGGGCTGTACACCCAAGAAGATGGAAACAGTTGGTGATCGTCCAGACGTGCTTGGAGATCGATGGATATGCGGGGTACTAGGTGCCTCCGGTTTCGTTCAGACCCAGAACGGACTTGTAAATGGACTGTGTGTCTGACATTGGATTTTAGTCTGTGTGATTGATCTCTATTAAATATATATCTGTTTGGCGGCGAAGGACTTATTCTCTTGCTTAACGCCCTTCTCTGAGACGTACGAGCTCAGGGGTTATATATTGATGGATATCAAACGCATGGGGTGAATTGCCTATGTGGCATGCCTAAGTGGCAATTGATCGAGGCTTCTGTTGAAAAGCAAAGTCTTGTGGTGATGATCAAAGCACGGCCTTTGTGGCGTAGCTTTGTGTAACGTTTACTTCGCGTGTCTCACACCCGGTATGAACCAAAAACGGGAGAGGACCTCAGGGAGGGCATGCGTTTCTTTCTAGTTAGAAGTGGCGTCAGTGGTTTTACACGCCCTGAAGAGTTTGACTTATGTGGTTGTTGCTGTTGCGAGGCGCCTCGGATTGATCGGTCGTTCTCGAACCGATGGGGTCATTTAATTGGCTCATTTACGCCCCAAAGGGCGGGGAAACGTATTGCTCAGGCACTATAATCCACATCGGTGGACCGGCCCTGTCGCTCCATGGGGCAGTTGCGGCTGTTCCTGTGGCTCGGGCTAGAGAGTCATGAATCGGTAGAGGACGATCCCTGGCCTCGGTTCATAGACGGAAATCCAATTTCCAAATACATGACATTTGCGGTTTTATTTGTAGAGCCTAGTATGGCGACATAGTGGGATGGGGCGCTCATGCCGCCTATGATTGATACTTATGATTTGAAGTTGTTTTATACACTATACACTTATAATAGTATCAAAACGATTTGTTTTAACCGTATCAAGCATTCTTTGGCTGTTATAAGGGAAAACCCTATCCTCGGCTGCGTTGCATTGTGTGATGGGACCTGGGTCTTATAACAGCTTCATTTTTCTTTATTTAGCATTGCGCTGTTTGTTTTATGCACTGGTATTCTTGGGAGGAAACCCGTTCCGTGTTATACGGCGTGGTCCCTTGATTTACCTAACTTTAAAATAAAGATTAACTGTTTTAGTTCTCACACCAGTCACATGACTGACCTGGAGTTTATTGTTTTAACCTAAACTCTGGGTGCCCTTATTTTGACACGGGCAGCTAGTAGTTTTGGTTTTACAGATTTATATTCACAGGATCCTGGTTTTCAGCTGGAACGATATCCGGAAAGCTTTGTATCCGTATATCTCTTCTAGTTGTGTATTTTATTATTTTCCGCTGCTATGTATTTAAATGTAATTTAAATCTCTGATATTTCTGTGTAATATTCATTTATACTCTGTATATTCTTGTAATCTGATGCATTGTTGAAATAAGCAATGAAACGTTCTTCTGTATGAGTTTTGTTGTAGTTTGTTCTCGAACTATCCGACACTTTCCTTTACGGGGAAGTTGCGGGTTTTCACAATTACCTCGAACTCTATACATTTTATCGCCACTTGGATGAATAGCCATCTTGGAATGATGGGCTTCCTCAAGGTCTGTCTTCAATAGGTTTCCCATCGTGATATGATTCACCTATCAAACCTCTTCTCAAGTAGCCCCGCCACTTGCTTATCAAGTTCCCTCTTTTCGTTTATGAGCCATATGGCACACGGGTAATGCAACTGGCTTTGCATTGTCTACCAGGTATATACGGAAATCAATCTCGCGCCTCGGGGGTAATCCCCGAACCTCGTCTAAGACATCAGGATACTCACGGACTACTGGTGCCGATCACAGATCATTGATAGACGCCTTAAGAGACTCTAGGAAACTAAGCATGACAGACCCTTGTGGGTCACAAGAAATTTTGAGGGTGCTTAACGACCCTCCTCTCACCACCCAGAATGGCACCATATGTGGTAAACCAACCTATCCCTAGAATCAACCCATAGCCCATAAACCCGAGTACATATGCGTCGCATTCAAATTTGACGCCTAACATAGATATTCTCAAACCCCTACAAATCATGGATATATGAGCTGAATCACCTATGGGGTTTGAGACAACTACGGGATCCACTACCATACTAGTAACTAAGTGCAGAGATTTAACAACAGAACTAGATATAAATGAATGTGAAGCGCCAAAATTAAAATGTGTTCTAACTGGATGATTTGAAAGAGAAAATAAACTTTCTACGGAAAATTTTCTACCTCTTTCAGGAGCACTGATCACGAGAGCATTGACCTGCCGTCCAGAAGTTCCGGCTCTTTGACCTTGTCCTTGCGATCCTTGTTTCTTTGGGCACTCTGTAGAGTAGTGTCCAAATTCTCTACAATTAAAGCAACTGATCTTCCTTTTGTTACAATCCTTGATCAAGTGACCTTCCCTCCCACAATGGTGACATTTTCTCTTATCCCTGCCTTTTTCATCTTTCCCTCCTTTCTTCTGCTATTGCTGCTGCTATTGTTGTTGTCCCTTCTTGGGCCACACCTTCTCATTTTGTGTCGCTTCCTCAGCCTTTACTTCCTTCTTTTCTCCCTTGTCCTCCTCATGCATTAGGGCCATATCAACAAGCTTTTAAAAAGTGGCCCCCATTGGAATATGGGACATAACAAGACCATACAGAGGCTCATTCAGTCCTTTGGCAAATCATAAAGCCTTTTTGTGCGGTGTATCCACCAACTCTAGTCCGAACCTTGCCAGCTGGTTGAACTTGTTCACATACTCCTTCACCGTTAAGTTCCCTTGCTTGAGCGCTAAGAACCTCTGCATCTGTATGCTTTGCTCAACTTGGGAAAGAAATTTCATCTCCAACCTCTGTTTGAAATCTTCCTAGGTTTCCACCGGACATCCAGCCTGGGTGACTTCCCACCAAAATGAGGCTTCGTCTTTTAACAGCCAAGCAGCTAACTGAATCTTTCTTCCGTCCGCCACTTCAAAGATTATGAATAAGTCCTCGGTCTCCTTAAGCATATTCCGAGCTTCCACAAATGTCTCATTCCCGTGGAATCGCTTCCCTCCCATAGCACGGAAGTCCTTACAGATTTTAGCGAAGTTATCTGCTCTTGGAGGGGAGGAGGAGGAATGACTGGGGCAACATGAGGAGGAGCATCTCTCTGGCCTTCAGCAGGCGCTGTGGCCTCCAAATATCTCTGGAACCATCCGAGTATCGTGACGCCCTCTGGGATATTAGGAATGTTTTGATCCCTAGACATGCTAAAAAAAGGAAAAGGAAGAATTTTAGATAAAGGACCGAAGGATATTACATATAGCTTCTTGGAGAATATTTTCAAAATAGTCTTTTCTTTTTGAAAATACTTTCTTTTAAAACCTTTTTGAAAAATGTTTTTCAAAAGTTTTATCTAATCTGGTAACCTTCAGCTCTGATCCCAAGTGAAACACCCCACGTCCGTTAATGTCACTCACTAAGGGAATGAATTAAGTTTCATGAAGCATTGTAAGTAAACAGACACAGAATAATTACAAGATAGATATAGATAAGATAGCAGCGGAAATTTCAAAAAATTTATTTTAGACATAAATCATAATCCCGTGGTTTACAATACGTAAGTCATAAAACCATTACAACAAAATACTTCTGTCTTGCATAATCAGAGTACATAGGAATTAAAAGAAAACATTATTCCCCAATAAAAAGAGTAAGCCATAGTAGAGACAAGAACTTGAGCCATACTTCAGCAATAGCTCCTAGCAAAATGATACCTGAATTCTGACTAAGCCTGGGTGTTTCCCCCTGTGAACCTAGGGGGAACAGAAGAAAGAAGGCGAAACAAACTAGGTCAGACATAAGTCTGGTGAGTCTAGTTACTTTTAGGTAGTAAATAAATAAAGGTAATCATGACATGCATAAAGTGGATAAGAGAGATCACTATACAAATGGCAGGTGTGACAAGGTAGATAAGGTAAGGTATATACTTGCTTCACTAATGACTACTCTGCACTATCACTAGTATAATTTAAAATGAGATGATCCCTTCCACAATAAGTTGGTAGACTTAGGGCATACGTCCGAGTATACCCTAACCACTACCCTAATCGATCGGCTCCCTACCCTGTAGATATCCTGTGCTGGCCCCACAGTAGGGGGTATCACTTCCCTAAGGTGGCAACCTATAATGTGCACAACCATATCTACTAGTGTCACGGTCGTCTTAGCCCCTTCTGCCCGGCCCGTGCACGCACATGTCCCCGGTCGGTTTGCGCCGCCCACACCATCCGTCTCATTTGGATCTCTTACAATCAGTTAGTAAGCGTGCCTCTTCTCCGCCTAGTACGCAGTTCCTTACTTGATACCAACTCCGGGTTACTGATTGAAATGGGTCCCACACAATATGATACAAGCTCTCCCCTTTGTCTTGTATCCCCACTAGGGTTTCCACTGACTATGTATACCCTTAGGTGTCTTTAATTACATAGCCCTATGTCAGTTATGCTTACCTATAGGTGTCTTTAATACATAACCCTTAATCTTTCTACCGGTTATGCTTACCTATAGGTGTCTTTAATACATAACCCTACCATTTCTATAAGTTATGCTTACCCTAAAAGGTGTCTTTATTTACATAACTTTATTATTTCCCTCGGTTATGTATACCACTAGGTGTTTTTAATTACATAACCTTATCGACCTAAGTTTGTGGGCCTATATATATATATACTAATATTACCCACCTACCCAAGATTTACTTAACCCTCCCACTGATTCAAGCACGTTTATTTAATGGTTAAGTTTGTGGGCCTATATATACTAATATTACCCACCTACCCATGATTTACTTAACCCTCCCCTTTTATTCAGCCAATTTTACTTAACCCTAACTTAAGTCCATATTCATATTAAATTAGGTTAAGTAGTCCGTTTCTTTACCATGTCCAATTATGGTTATAATGGGCTAGACCTCCCACATTAGGCCTACAGCGTGTGGATGCTGGATATGCCGGTCGGGTCCAGGCAGTCTTATTCCACAGTTGGGCCTATCCTCGTGTCTTAGCCCGATTCATATTTGCGTACTTAGACCTCCCGCATTAGGTTCAACATTAGTGGCTGCTGGATATGTCGGTCGGGTCCGGGCAGACTTTCGTCACTAATGTAACCTAACCTCGTGTCATAAGTACAATTAAAATTGTTAATTTTAATTACTAAACATTCTATCTTTATCCAAATTTACCTATGTCATTATAGGTAATTAATGCATCTTTACCCAAATTAACCTATGTCATTATAGGTAATTAATTCTATGTTTCCCTATTTGAATTATATGCTCATTTCATATAAATATTATATAAACTATGCCAATTACAAATTCCATTTATCCCTGTTCCTAACTAACGTATTCACATGTATTATGGCGGCATCAAAGCTATAAAGTAGCCTTGTCATAACAATAAAAAGGGAACATGATAAAGGTGACAGTTCAACATGTTTTGGCATAAATATTAACATAACTGGCATAGTAATTGAGTGAACGGACATGTGATAATTATCATAATAAAGTGGACATCAAATTAATAACTTGTGTTTAGGCAAGCATAATGAGATCTAGATTCAATATTAGGTGTCCAATTACCTAAATCTAGCATAGACAGGGTGGCATAATAACAAGTTTAGATTCACTTGTCAAGTTTACCACATATACCAAGGTATCATAATATAGCAAGTGAAAGGTGATTAACACCAAAATATAGATCCAAGTAATGTCAAATTAATGGATGTACTATCATCCTAACATGGTTACAAATCAATGTTTCAAATCACCACAATCAGATCTAGAAAGTTAGATATATATTAACAAGTTCACATGTACCACAATATAATTGTAATTCAAGATTCACATAGGAAACATAGTAGAATGTCCATATATTAGATCTAGGGAAAATGACATAGTATGCTTGCATAAGTTCATGATTTACAGCATATACCCAGTTCATTGTCTACCACAATTCACATTTGTCTATTTAAACCTAAAAGTGACTAGCACTCACAGAAAAAGAACGGATCTTGAATTTTGGGATCTGATTTCTGAATTTGTTAAGCTTAACCCTTGATGTAGACTTTGATTTTTATCTTCTAGCTTGAATTTGATTTGTTATGGTGGATGCTAAGTTAGTTTAGGATGCAGTAGCATATGGGCTCATGAATGAATTTAGCTTAGATTAGGGTTTATGTTAGATGTGATTATATAGATGTATAGGATTAGTTAGAGCCTTTAGATTAACTAGGAGATCATCAGAACCACACAGCTCGAAGATAGGTCATCCAGGCAATCAGAAGGAGGCACGTCATCATAGAACACTCCAGAATTCTGTGCTGGATTGCCCTCGGTATGGGCGCACTTGGCTGGTGTGCCAGTGCATTTTTGTACTAGCGCACTTCACAAGTGCGCCAATGCATTTTGACCTGTTTCCAGTTTTTCCGCTAACTTCGTTCGTCCATATCTCCTTCACACGATATATGTTTTACGCAAACTCGGACTCTATCTCAAGCAGAATTCCGAGAAGAATGCAATGGCGTAACCCGTTTCACCTAATTCTTCTTTTAATAATTAAGTATTCTTAAGTTATCCCTTATGTCATGTTTTAAAATTACGGGGTGTTACAAATTATGTAATAGATTTGGATCTGGCTTAATCCATTGAAACTTTTGCGAATGATTAAACATTCGGGTTGGAACTAAAATCAAATAGGCATTTGACTCTAACCAAAATTTCCGTTGGCTCCAAATTCAGCAAACTCAATTTCATTATATAGACATCGTCGACATAATTCCAACGCTGTAATGGACGTGTGAATCTGGTCTCGTATGAGAAAGATATGACAAATATAAGATTTAAATTAAGTTAGATAATTAAATTTACCTAACTATATAATTTAAACTCTAATTTTCCATCCCCCATCATATCTTATTCCATAATATAAACTTCTCGTTCCAGGCTTTACACATCACAAACAAACCCACCATTGACGTGACTTCAAACTTCCGTATTTCCTTGTCCACGGCACCATTTGAGCAAGTTACCACCGTCTAACTGAATTTTTCCAAACACTGTCCGGTGAAGCTTGGCTAGGCCACAAAACTAATGCAAAAGACTTTCCAAGATAAAGTCGCACCATCTGAAACTCCCACGAATTGCATATCTCGTTGGCTTAAACACACAGCTACAAGGTTTTAATTTTCTAGAATTTTAGTAAATTTTATTTTGAATTTTCAAATTAGGAGGCTATTTTTCCCTTCATAACTTCTGTAGAAATAAAGGGAAGAGAGGGTATGAAGAGACATAGTGGGACATTGATCTATAATAACATTGTAGTTTTCATTGTGACATCGCACATGATTCAGTTCACATAGGAACTCCAAACAACAAAATAAAGATAGCCTCACACAGAATGACAACACGATTTCAAAACAATCAAAGTATACACTAATTGTCTTATTCTAAAAAATAACATACATTTTGTTGTTTGCTGAAAAATTGACAAATGAAAAATGTGATTTTTTTTTCAAATTAGAATCTATGGAGAAATCTGATAAACTAAATCAATAATATGTCATATAATAAACAGTTTATTATACTATTATTTTATATTTTATTAAAACGTCGATTCAAATATAGATTATTTAGCACAATGAATAAATTTACAAAATGAATTTATAATATTGGCAAATCAAAACAGGTTAAATGAAATTATTAATTTTTGTTTAATTAACATTTTATTCGCATTTTCAAATATTTAAATAATCTCTAAATTGAAATTCAAGTTATCAAAATCCAATAAATTATTGATTGTGATATTTAAAATTCATAAAATAAATTTTTAGTTATATTCTCTCCCTTAAAATAATTTTGTTTTCGAAATTTTCATGAGACGAGAATTATACAAACCCTTAAGTTTAAAAATATTAATTAAATTATCAAACTTATATGACTAAATCCTAATTTTTTTCATAAAGGTTTGGCAGTACATTCTTTATGAGGCTCTTTCCAGAAAATCCAATTACCCATACGAGCCTTTTACAAGTTAGATAAAATTAAAAGCCAAGTGGCTTCTCATATCCCAGGCACAAAATCACCTACCCAATAAAAAAACCAATTATTAAACTACTGCATACCTTTTTCATGCTTAGTTTTAATTAGTATGTTATTGACAAAGGAGCAATAACAACATGAATAATATGACCACATATTTTGGAAAATAATATGATACAACTGATAACGATGCAAGCAAAAAACTGCATAACGAGCATATGCAACTAGTAGTTCAAAAGATAATATTAGAACCAAGTTCTCAGGTTTTATATTAAAAATATATTTTCAAATTTATCCGAAGTGAAATAAAACAAAATTCATAATTAATTATGATAAGGAATGGGCTCCTCTTAATGATGCAAGGAATAGTTTAGAATGAAACAACATAGAGCATCCCGTGGTATTCTACTACTCCCTAAAACAACAATTATATAAAACGGAGAAAGCCTCCAATCACCCAATTTTAGTTATAATAAAAACATTTGAAAATTAATTCATCCTTTTTTTTTTGTTATTCCTTTGAAATCATTTTTTTTGAAACATCAGGATCTATGTCCTAAAACACAACAAAAAGTTTATAAATTGTAGTATAAGAAATCACACAATCATTCAATTTAAAGCAATAAAATTCAGTAAAGGAATAAATTTACATAACAATCAAACAAAGTCCATAATGGAAAAAAATAATTAGCACACACATTATTTAAAACATCAAATGAACATCAGCTAGATTTAGGATTATAGAATTATACTCATGTTCATATGGTATATGTCAATAATTTAACAACTTTGAAATAGTATCACTTACTCAACCTTCCTCGTGTAGACTCTAATTAGGTCTCTTGATTTGGATATATGTCTCTTTTACATAGCATCATAGTATGATAGAAAAGCCTCAGTATTATACCAAAAACCCAAATAAAGTAGTAACCGTTAGAATCAAGTGGGAAATCCATTTGTGGATTGAGGCAAATCACCATAAAGTTATGTACTCTAACTTTTGGTTAAGAATCATGCGAAATAAATAGTTTATGCATTTCCTACGTACATACTCCTATTGGTTACTCAATTATATAAATATTTTCTAAATTAGTTTTACATTCATTAATAGTATTTTATTCAATACAGAGGTAATTAGGGAGAAGGACAAACTTTGCCAAAAAATTAGGCTGAAGGACATCAAGTTTTATTTTTAGTTTGAAGGACAAACTTTGAACCAAAATTAAGCTGAAGGAAAATGCTAAATGTAATTAGCGTTATATTCATTTTTTTACACTACACGAAAATGTTAGTTTTAACTAGCATTATTCAGTTTTACACTGCAGAAAATGCTAATTATATTTAGCATTGTCCTTCAGCCTATTTTCTTTCAAAGTTTGTCCTTCAACCTAAAAATAAAACTTGGAGTCCTTCAGACTAATTTTTTTCCAATGTTTGTCCTTATGCCTATTTTCCACTACTAATTATTTATGAAGTACTTCATAAATTTCACCTAAGTTTATGATCATTCATAAAAATGAATCTTAATACAAAATATCAAGTTGGAATTTACATAAATTTTATTTTCTCTGTATAATACTATTGTAAATGCTAAGAGTATATATGTTAACTTGCCTTTTTACAAGGTCGTTACACGATAGACTCAGATACTCGAACTACACAATTATCAAGGTGCACAACCTAAAAAGATGGTCGTATCAATAAGGAATCGAGTGTGGATCCATATATAAAGCTATGAACAACTAGGTTCACTGGCACTTTGAAATTGCCTTTATCTGGAAAAGACTTCAGGAAAGACAAGGATCGATAAAGATTCAAAGCACAAAACCAATACCTTAGGAAAGATCAATACCTATAAGGATCCGAACAAATAACCAAGACTTTGGGAAAGACATGGATTGGCAAGGATTGATAGTGATCTAGAATGCAGAACCTCAAACTACAAATTTTGTCGAAACTACAGCAACAACTAAAAAATTGAAGGGAATGCCAAGAAAACAAGTATAAAAGCATAGAGGACAAAAGGTGGACCCACCATTGGGGTCATATCTTAAGGGGTCAGTACCTCTTTAGGGGTCGGCACTTACATAGTGGGGAAATCTATGCCCCACTTCTTGGACCCAGTTGTCCTGCTTTGGTGGCCCCTATGGGTGATTTCAGGCTGACCCACCACCATGCCCAATTACAAATAAAACTCCAAATTCTTTGAAAAAAGGAATCTTCTCTTCTTCACATGGAATCTTTGACACTCCTTGGAGACAATGCCTCCTTCTTCCCTCTACATTGTTAAATTAAAAAAATTGTACTTATTGATCAGCATAGAAATATGTTAATTTATGCACCTATATTTTATCTTTTTGTATATAAATAAATATTACGCTGGGTATTTTCATGTTGTTTTTATAGATATGTTAACCAGACTTCATTCAGCCTTAAAAGTAAAGAATAGATGTCATTTACTTGAAGAATTGCATAAGATGTCATTGGAGGATGTTTGTGTTCACATTAGCTACATGGAAGATATGGAAGATTTGAAGAATTTTGTTATATACTTTTGGAGTCTAACATGAGTCCATGTTTGGAAGAATTAATCGCATGCAAATCTTTTGTCAATCAATTAGCCACATGTATAATTTGGAAGATATGGAAGGTATTCAGCATGATATGCACAGATATTCTTAGAGATTATTTCCAAACAAGCTTAGTCAAGAAAGGCATGTGATATGAAAACAATTCTTGGAAAAGAGGCCCATATACCCATTAGAGGATTAAGGTTTCCAATTCACCTATAAAACACACGTATATCCATTGTAACAAGTATCCATTATTCTGTATTCACTTCTCCATTAATAAAAGTTCTTCCTTTTTACTATTTATGCATTTTTCTTTCTTAGCAATAGGTGTTGTCTTCACAATTAGTTTTGGAAGAGCAACAATTGTATTTTACATTTGTTTCATTAGTGATTAGTCGTTTGATTAGTTTCAACGACAATCCTAATTTTATTTTTGTTGTTCTTCTTATTTTGCACTTTTATTTTCTGCATTGTTGTTCTTGTTTTGCAATTTACTTTCTTTAGTGATTAATCGTTGATTAGATTCAACGATAATCCTAATTTCGCAATTCAATTTGGTTTTATTTCAACAAAATCTCCAGGCTTCGTCTAACTCGCCCAAGAGATTAGATAAATAATTTGATTTTAATTTACCTCCCTGTGTTCGACCTGTATGCTACACACATGTGCGCTTGCAGAATTTTATTACAAATATCGCGCTTTTCTAGCGTCGATCAAGTTTTTGGCGCCGTTGTCGGGGAGGTAACGATTAAATTTTATTATTTATTTAATTTCTGATTCGTGTTAGTTTTCATTTTTTTATTTTCTCATTTTTGTTTTCTTTTATATATAGAAAATATTCCCAATTAGATGATTTGGTATTGATTGTTCATACCGTAATCTTCTACACATGAGAGAAAAAAAAGTTGCCAATTTTCTTTTGTTTCATTCCTTCTCACAATTCTTTCCCTCTTTTCAATAATTTAATTATAAAAAAGGACAATTCTCTATTGTTGTTTCTGGCCTGCCTTGATTTTCTTCCCTTTCTAAATTGTTTTTCCTTTTATACTTCTGCCGTCAATCTACAAAAAAAGAAACTTGCTAATTTTTCTTTAATTTCTTTCCATCTTTCTACCACCTCGCTGATTTTCACATTTTTCTTTTCCCTTTCCTTTTCTTTTTATTTGTTTCCATCTTTTGTCTACAACTTTCTAAAAAAAAATTCGCAATTTCTTCTCTGTCTACTTTGATTTCTTTCTTGTTTTTGTCTACTTTTATTTCTTTCCTTAATTCCTTCTACCCTTCCTCTCTACTCAGAAAACCTTGCTTTTTTCTCTTATTTCCTTCCTCTTTTAATTTTTTTTCCTTTTTTGTTTTGGTTTTTCCCATTCATTTCTTTCCCTTTCTTCTTGTTCAAATTTTCATAAAAAAAACTTGCATTTTATTTATTTATTTATTTATTTCCAATTGCATTTCTCATTCACCTCTTACAATCTCTCTTTCCATTTTTTCATTTATTTCTTTCCGGCTCTCTCCTTCATTAAAAAAACAACTTTCAATTTTCCTTTATTCTTTCCATCTTTCCACTTTCTTTCCAATAATCTACATTCTTTTTCTTTTTACAAATTTCAAAAAAAAAAGATTCCTCTTTTGCAATTTATTTTCCTTTCTTGTTTTGTCTTTCTTGTTCTCAATACATTTGATTTATTTTCTTCTCTTACAAATTTCCTTTCTTTTCAAAAAAAAAATCAACTTTTGATTTCTTTCCTCTTTATTCCTCCTTTCCAATTTTCAATACAATTACTTCTCATTCTTCTTTTACAAGTTCAAAAAAAAATCTTGCCTTTTTTCTTTTATTTCTTCCCTGTTTTCAACTTCTTTCTCCTTTCTTTCATTTGTTTTCCCTCTTACTAATATCTCGCATCCGTTCTTCTTTTACAATTTGCTGAAGAAAAAAATTCCTTATATAAATTTCTCTTCTCTGCCTTGTAATTAATTTTCTTTCCTTTCTCCATTTATTTCTTTCCCTTTTCAAGTTTTTCCTTTTTCATTTTTTTCTATCTCTTCTAGTTTTACAACAATAAACAAAAGAAAAAAATTCTTTCTATTTTTGTCTTCTCTTTTTTTGCTTTTCCTTCTCAATTTCTTTTCCAAATCTTTTACAATTACTTTCCTTTCTTCCTTTACAATTCTCTTTCTTTCCTGAAATCTCTCTTCCCATTTTTTTTGTCATTTGTTTCTTTCCTATTTGTCCACTTTTTCAACAATAATAAAAAAAAGGGAGGTCATAAAAAGATTTTTTTTTTTTCCAATTATTTTTCCCTGCTTCATTTCTTCCCTCTGATCAAATACCCCTCCCTCTCACATAATCTCATTTCACCACAGTTTTTTTTTCAATCAACACTTCAGCACCATCTTTTCCAAAAAGTTAGCTTTTTTGTTAATTCCTTTTTCTTTTTCTTTATCTTTTTCTTGTGCTTTTTTTGTTATTCAATTCATTCAAAAAAAACCAAAAAAAAAAGAGTTTCGAACTAAGGACAAGGTGACTGGAGTTCAAGCAACAAATCAAGATTTCAGAAATCAAAAGAAATTGCAAATAGTGAGATTTCAATCATTGACGCTACTCATTTTTTCTGGATGGACAGCCATGCCCCACTGTAATAATTTTTGAACTCTACAGGTGCTTTGCTGCAAAGAAAAATATAGACATTGCTTGTAAAAAATTTCTGCAGGGGCAGCGGCTTGCTTGTACAATTTTTATTTTTGTAATTATTCTTGTGTGACTGTTGTGTTGCCTGAAATTTCTACATTGATTTGGTGAGGAACGAATTTCCATAATTATAAGCATCACTCTTATCGCTTTTCAAGAATAAAATCTAATTTGATTTTCAAAATATTTAACTGCTAGAGTGTATTTTATGAAATTGATTGTCTCGACGGTTTGATCGCGGATATATATTAGTTCAATTTATTGAACTTCTAGCAAAAGAGGTTGCATACTACCCGTAAAACATTGGTCGTTTCCCTTAGTATTTATACTATACGTGAACGGCCATAAGACCCTCTTCCCCCTTCAAATCGAGATTATCAACTAATAAAATATATTTGAGTACGTTATTTATTTTGTAATAATAGCTACATGTGTCAAATTTAAGTTTTGTATTTTCCAAATTTAATAACGATGATTGAGAAAAGTCTTAGCCACCACAATTCTTCTAGGGATTTGGAGATTGATAAAATTAGCACGATTCAGACCACAGTTGATGAAACTTTTATTGACACTTCTGAAGCCTTGAAAATGTGTTTTAACCATTTCAACTCTGATTTTGATGAGCTCGAATACATTTCTGAATTAAATGAACTTCTTGACCCAAAACCTATGTCATCTGAATCTAACCAAGGAACATTGACCAATGTCATACACGAACTTCCTAAGTTAGTCCTCAAACCCCTGCCACAAGATTTTGAGTATGATCACTTGGACTTTTCGAAAAATTCTCCCATAATCTTGGCCTCTGATCTTACCGAGGACCAAAAAGAAAAACCTGAGAAAATTTTACGAGATAATCTGCATCTTAATTATATAAATCATTGGCACGACAACATTTTCATAAGAAAGATTTTGATTTCGGAATTTATTGACGTGCCTCTTGTACCTCAAAAACCAGATAGGAAATCATCATACATCATTTTCGATAGAGGCAAGTGTAGGGGAAAAAGAAAATATCATTTTTCACATAACACTCATCACCGTTATAGATTTCATTTTGTTTATGATTGGCATTCACATATAGTGGGTAGACTGCATTTCATTCTTCAAATAATTTTGCATCTCATTCACCTTTGGGTACGATCTTTCAAATTTAGGAAACGTTCACAGTGTGGACATTGTCTAGTTCTAGTGTGGGGGGAGTCTGCATTTCATTCATTTTTCATTTTTCTTTCTTTTCATTTTCAGCCATTTAAATAGGACCATCATGCATTTTAGACTGTACTAACATGCCATTTTTTTTTTGAAACACGACTCATTTTAGTTTGATGCAACAAAATAAGTTAACAATTATTAGTCAGTTGATAGTGTTTTTTCTCTCAACTTAGATCGAATAAGAAATATAATGAAAAGTTTAATTTTGAGGGATAATAGTGTAACCGGTACATAGGGAGATTCTTAGGTGATGGCCATGAAATCTATTCTATATTGTAGACTTTGTTTAAATAAGTGGAGGACTAAAAATACTTATATTGGCTTTTCGAATCTTTAAAACTAAGTTGTGTTAAGTTGAGTTCGCATAACTCTCTTTTGTGCTTATAAATTCAATAATAATAATAGTAATCCAAGGGTATCCAACATTGCTTGTATATCTAGCGTTGGTGTGCAAACCCGCCAAGCTCTATCTGACATGTTGTTGACAAAGTCAGCGTTGGAATATCTTGGTCTCATTTTATGAGATTGGACACCTAAGGATTACCGACACGTTGTTGACAAAGTCAAAGTCGGCCTGCACAATCCGCCAAGCTCTTTACCTACTCTTCGTTAGTCCGCGAGGCCGTGCATGGGTGGTAAAGCTTGGTCTTCTAAGTTAGGTGTATGTACTTAATCATAAATTTTAAAATTTTATAGAATAAAGAATAAGCGATGATGCCCAAACACTTCTTGACCATATTGATTTGACTAGCCATACATGAGAAAATTAGAATACCACTTTGCAAACTGTGCCAAGCAAACTAAGAATTTATTTCATGGCTGCACTATGTTATCGACCGAACTAACTGGACAAACTGGAATTTAACATTTGAAAACTTGATTTATATTGAAAATTTGTGACAAGTTGAGGTATCTAAAATAAAATCAACTGATTAGAAATTATTAACTTAATTTGTTGTACCACTTTCCTGAAATAAGTCGTGTTTTCATTTTTCGTTTTTATTTGCATATGTCCATTGCATTCATGTAGTTTCATTAGAATCATAACATACTGCATTTGGATTTTGTGGGTAGTTTCCGCTGAAAACCCTCACGAGACACCACTCGTCCTACTAGGGACACCTAGAGGTTTAACGGCTTGTTGCATACGCTCAATGCAATCGTGTTTCCTACGAAAGTGTGACCTATCTAGTTTAGTTTTACATTTTTTTGTTTTACTCGAGGACGAGTAAAAGATAAGTGTAGGGGTATTTGATCAGCATAGAAATATGTTAATTTATGCACCTATATTTTATCTTTTTGTATATAAATAAATATTACGCTGGGTATTTTCTTGTTGTTTTTATAGATATGTTAACCAGACTTCATTCAGCCTTAAAAGTAAAGAATAGATGTCATTTACTTGAAGAATTGCATAAGATGTCATTGGAGGATGTTTGTGTTCACATTAGCTACATGGAAGATATGGAAGATTTGAAGAATTTTGTTATATACTTTTGGAGTCTAACATGAGTCCATGTTTGGAAGAATTAATCGCATGCAAATCTTTTGTCAATCAATTAGCCACATGGATAATTTGGAAGATATGGAAGGTATTCAGCATGATATGTACAGATATTCTTAGAGATTATTTCCAATCAAGCTTAGTCAAGAAAGGCATGTGATATGAAAACAAGTATCCATTATTCTGTATCCTCTTCTCCATTAATAAAAGTTCTTCCTTTTTACTATTTATGCATTTTTCTTTCTTAGCAATAGGTTTTGTCTTCACAATTAGTTTTGGAAGAGCACCAATTGTATTTTACATTTGTTTCATTAGTGATTAGTTGTTTGATTAGTTTCAACAACAATCCTAATTTTATTTTTGTTGTTCTTCTTATTTTGCACTTTTATTTTCTGCATTGTTGTTCTTGTTTTGCAATTTACTTTCTTTAGTGATTAATCGTTGATTAGATTCAACGATAATCCTAATTTCGTAATTCAATTTGTTTTTATTTCAACAAAATCTCCAGGCTTCGTCTACCTCGCCCAAGAGATTAGATAAATAATTTGATTTTAATTTACCTCCCTGTGTTCGACCTGTATGCTACACACCTGTGCGCTTGCAGAATTTTATTACAAATATCGCGCTTTTCTAGCGTCGATCACTTATAGTCAATTGTATAAGTAAAATTACTAGAGAACGTAGGCCAAAGTTTGCTAAACCACTATAATAATTGTGTATTCTCTATTGATTTTTTTTTATTGTTTTGTGATTGAATCTATGTCTATAATTTTCATTTTTGATATGTGATTATATATCTAGAGTGTTAGGCTCGTTTGACATAAAACAATCCTAATATTTTAATGCACGAGGAAGGGGTGCTAATTGAGTCTAAGGCTTTGGAATTAGGATTGAAGTATAGAAAAGGATAGCAATGGATAAAAAGAAGAGAGTCAAAGCTCATACTGAAGATATTAGTATGGAAGGAATCAAGAGGCTTCCTTTAGTGGTAATCCTTCCACCTATTGATAAAGGAAGATATAGACAATGTTGTAACCATCTACAGAATAGGCTGGTTAGGAAAGAGGATTTGTTAACGAGACATAAAGGAATAATGGAAATTTTATTCTAGAGGATTGGACAAACTGGAGGAGTTGAAAATCGTAACTTGGGTGTTATAAACAAGAGTTAAGCACAAGGAAACAAAGATCAACATCAAGACTAACAGTCAGGGAAGAAACTTGGGTCAATGTCTATCCTTCCCCAGGGATAGGATTTGATCACTCTCAAATATGGGGAAGTCCCTGACATAATTTTAAACAACTCATCTTTAATATGGAGTAGGGGATTCAGGAACTTGCAACAAGATGTTATTTGTAACAAGTAGTTTTGTTGGTTGGTTAATTGGTCACATTTTATTCATGAAATGGGTTGGATTGGTATTATTCTGGATACGGCAAAATCATTTGATTCGATCTAATAAGTACCTTGTGTCAGAATTGAGAAATTCTATGGCTAGAATCTTTAGTATTCTCTTATTTATCACTTGGATGGATTCATTAAAGTAAATCAACTAGAAGAAAATTGTGCGCAAGGGGTCAAATCGGGACCAAACTGCCTAAAGGGGTCTGTACCGACTCCATGAACTTAAAGGCATGCTCCTGAGTTGGACAAATGCAATCTTAGATAGACTAATGACTAAAATGGATATTCAAATGAAAATAATTCAAAACATTAGATGGAGGGCCTTTCTAAATGACAGTGATGGGTTTTTAGATGTTATCCATCGAGTAACGAGTGATGGGTTAATGAATTGGGATATCGACAACATACATTGAAGTCCCTTTATTCTGAGCATTCAAAATTGAAGAAATCCAACAAACTTCAAATTACCAGTGCTGGAGGTTTATAATGGAATAAATAATCAATCAATTCATCTCAAGCAATACATAAGTTATATGGAAGCTCTAAGGTCATCAGACAAAGTAATAGCCAAATGCTTCCCACTCTTCCTCTCAAAAATAGCTACCATGTATTTTAGGCAATTCGAAAATAGATAAATCGAAATATGGTTAGAATTGGTGGAAAATTTTACAAAACAATTTCGAGTCTATATCACTTAACCAAGAACGTGATGACGTTGACTACAATAAAGTAAAGGACACGAGAAACTCTATGGAAATTCAAGGAAAGATTCAATGCGGCAGCAACTTAAGTGGATTGACAAGAACCATTTACAATTTTGATGGTAAAGGTTTTTGGGGTTTCGAGTAATTTTGATTTTTAGGTTTCTTTAGAAACAGACCCATAAGGGATCTTAGTGAGTTTTATCATGACGTCAATAGATTTCCAAGAGAGGAGGATACAAGGGCAGACCGGGAAGCCTTGGAAGTCAACGTTGTTAAGGACGAAGGACTTCTGATTCTGGGAAGGATAAATGGAAATTTAACCGATAAAACCTCCACAATTATAGCTAATATTTATTATGAATAATTCTGACAACTTAAGAAGAAAAAAGCATTTAACTAATATATAGATGGTGTGATTTGATTTTTTTTGTTCTTATTTGTCTCGACCTTAAAGAAATCTTAAGAGACAATGACGTAGCTCGAAATATAAAGACCAAAATTTTGAAATTAAGTTACTTTTAGTGAAGGTAAATTTTGGAGATAGAACAATTTTCTGTCATGTATCCTTGACCAATCCAATCTCAGTCAATTTTAGTCTTGAGTCTCAACGAAAGGTTATACCTATAGGTTCTATATTATATGTAAATCCTACTTCACTAATTACAATAGGCAACATAAGGAAAGAAGCGCTACGCTAGGAAACACAAAAACTTTGGTAAACGTTACCCTTCTCTTATCGGTATAAGATCTCTCGTATAACCATCAAATATTGTTGAAGTGACTGATCCATGGAAATGGTAAGCGTTGAGAACAAAGAAATCGTTGGAGTTATCTTTCCTATATAGTACTAATACGAAAAGTCTTAAAAAAAATCTCTTGTAGGAAGGCTGGCTAGAGACTTCATGTAAAAATACCAGCTTTTGCCAGTTCAAAACGAGAATTGTAACAACCCGGAAAATCAGAACCAATTTAAATTTTTTAATTTGGCTATTTTAGTGGATTTTGAATATTTAAAATAAATTATTTGAAATAATAACGACTAAAAATTTGTCTGGATAGAAGTTATGGAAAATATATTTATTTTAATTATAAAACAAGGCCTGAAATGGCGCAGCAGTTTGAAATTTTGAATTCGAACTTTAACTGACTGTACAAGATGCAAAATAAAATGGATTTTAGTGAAACCAAAAATATTTAAATCTGTTTATGAATATCTTTCTAACGAATCTGAAAAATTGAAATTTCATAGCAGGAATCAAAAGTTATGGCTAAATGAATTTTCAGAAAGGTCGCTATGGAATTAATATAACCCGTGAAAATAGACATTTTGCAAACGACCTCCATTTTCGACGAAACCATTTTTGTTGGATCCGAAATGTCAAATTATTGCTAGGTTTCAAATTCCATAATTTTTGGAGTTAATGTGTGAGCGTGGCAAAGGAAAATGCAATCAAAAAATGGCCATTTTTCAAACGGTCTCCAAATTTGACGAAACTAGTTTTGTTGGGACCGTATCGTCCAAACATAGCTAGATCTATTTTTCTGGAATTTTTAGAGTCATATGTGACCCCGGCAAATTAAAATGTACGTTCAAATCCATATTTGAGTGTTATATATTTTAATTTGAAGAAAAACTGATTGAAACAGTCGAATGGGCCTACGAAACATATTCCATTGTGTTTGGAATGGGGGTATTTAGCTAGGAACGACAGTCGTTGGGTTTGAATAGGAGTTCATTTGGAGAAACATATAATTTTAGAATTTATATAAATATCGGCGAATCAGAAAATTCCATTCATTAATAAAAAAATCTCTTTCTCTCTCCCCGCTCCAGACCTCGACGATGGAAAACCGCTATGACCTTCTCTCCTCTTTTCTGGAAAATCCGCTCATTAAAATCCAGTTAAGGATTTCGTAGTGCTCCTCGATCTCTTCACATCCATATAAGTTGCACCCTCCCTCGCTCAGTATTTTGTGAGATTCGCGCCCTCAAAGTCGAGGTGTTCAAGCGCCGCCGCCGCCAGAGACCACCGAAGTGGGCCCCACTTCAGGCGCATGTGTGCGACACCTTCCCCTTCGACGCTGCATAGCCCGATCCTTGCATCGCTACATGGTTTGGGTGAAAAATCCAAACCTAGTTTGGAGCCATTTGCTGAAAGGTACGGCCTTTGTTTATTTTAACTGATTTCGACAAATAAAAGAGTTGCAAACTTATAAAAATCATATCTTTTTTCTATGTGGTTGAAATCCAGTGAAACAAGAGACATTGGACTCGTGTGGACGTCTTCTACATTTTAGAAGAGACCGGAGAATTTTTGGAGCTTCCTACAATTATTGGAGGAGTGGAACCCAAAGTGAGATTTCTAAATTATAAACGATATGGAATGGCGATGTATAAATTATACAATCGGTGTATAAGTTATATAAGCGTTGTACACCTCATGTATAAGCGTTGTATAAGTTGTATGTGCGATGTATAAGTTATATATACGTTGTAAAAATCATATGTGCGTTGAATGGAATTGAAATGATATTGAAATGAAATCGAAATATATACGTATATATATATACACACACACACACACACTCCCCTTCTCCACAGACCATGGATGATATATTGGTTGTGATTGTTTGGATTTTTGTTGACATGAAATTTGGTGAATATTACGAATGGTTGATTTGATTATGGTTGTTTGTGGTTGAAATCAAATAGGATTAGTTTGTGGGAAAATTCGTATGCGTACGAACTAGATTATTGAAATCCCCCTTCTCAAAAGCTGTGAGGCTTTAAGGTAGAGCGAGGAGCCATACTCGGGACGGTGCCGGTTTTAACTACCCTGCCGTTATGCTGTCGAAATTTTCTGAAATATTCATGTGTTTGATTATTATTCATGTGTTGAAATATATTCATGCATTGGAAAAATATTCATTTTTGAAATAAATTGTTTTAACAATAAAATCACATTTTTATTATATATATATGAATCGCTAAAATTATTCATGTTTGAAATAAATTGTTTGGCAATAAAAATCACATTTTTATCATCTATATGAAGTATATAAAATAATCATGTTTGAAATAAATTGTTTTGACAATAAAAATCACATTGTTATAATCTATATGAAGTATATAAAATAATCATGTTTGAAATAAACTGTTTCGACAATAAAAATTACGTTTTTACAATAGATATGAAGTGTTAAAAATAGTCATGTGTTGAAATGAATATTTGTTGGCTAAAAGTATTATTTTTACCGCATGTGTGAAATGAAAATGGTTTGGAAATCAAAGAACGGATTATATATATATATATAAACGAATAACGAAGCTTCAGTTTGTGTTTTGGAATCGTGATTATTAAATGATTATTTTGAGAAATCCGACCATCGGATTTCCCCGAAACTGGAACCGTTGGGTTCGCTTTGAAAATATCTTTCCAACGATATCAAATTTGCAAAGATCCAATGGTAGATTGTGTGAAATGTTTAATTCAAATCTGAATGAAAACAGCGCCAGAATGAATTATATTTATATATATAAAAATATAATTAAAGTAAATCGAATAACGACGCTGCAGTTTGTATTTTGAAATCGTAACTTTAAACGATTGTACCGAGACATCCGATCGTCAGATTTTCCCAAAACTGGAATCGTTGGGTCCGTTTTGAAAAGATCTTTTCAATGGTATAAAATTTGTAAAGATCCAACGGCTATATTTTCAGATATGTGTAAATCAAATCTGAAGAAAAACAGCGCCATGGCCGCGTTATGGCCTGAAGCGTCGTTTGAATAAATTGGCTATTTTTAAATAAATAAAAATAGCGATAAATCGTTATAAAATATTATAAACGATATGGAATGGAAATAAACCGAATTTACTCGGTTTATTGGATATTTGATGGTTGAATGTGTTTGACATGAAAATGACATTAATGAACTAAATTATGGATGTCGAATAATTTAACTAGGAATTGAATTGATTTGAATTCAAAATATACGTGAATTATTTGAAAAGGTCGAGTTAATTCTCATTTCAAATAATTAATCGACGATTAGAAGTCGAAGTATGAAGACGGTGCAAGACCGATGATCTTCACATCGAAAGGATGGCTACTGATGCACTTGATGGGAGTTGCTGCCCTGACGGGGTTACAATGGTGGTTGTTCGGATGTTCTTGTTGATCGTTCGGATGTGCGAGGGCCTCTCTCCTGTATTGGACATATGGGACGAGGAATAAGGTGCCTCCGGTTTCGTTCAGACCTAGAACGGACTTGTAAATGGATGTGTGTCTGACGTTGTAGATTGACAACGTGGCATACAGAGATGCTGTGATCAAGGGTTTTGTTGAAAATCAAAGACTTGTGGTTGATGATCAAAGCATGGCTTTAAATAGCTAGCTTTGTGTTTAGCGTTGATTAGCGAGCCTCACACCCCAGTATGAGCCAGAAACGGGAGTGGACATCAGGGAGGACATGCGTTTCTTTCTAGCTAGGAGTGGTGTTTTGGGTTTCACACGCCCGGGCATTTTACTTATGTGGATGATGGATAGCGAGGTGCCTCAGTTATTTTGGTTTCTGCGGAGCCGATGGTTTGGTCGGGATATGACTAGTTTACGCCCCATAGGGCGGGGAAACGCAGTGTTCAGGCATTTTAATCCACTCCATGTGGACCGACCCTGATGATCCAAGGCTTGTCTGCGTGCTTGCCTGAGGCTCGGGCTAGAGAGTCTCGAAGCGATAAGGACGATCCCTTGCCTTGGTTCATGATGGAAATCCAATTTCCAAATACGACATCGTGCAGTTTTGATTGTAAACCTATATATGGCGACATGATATATGGTACCCATGCCATCTATAATTGATACTTATGATTGAAATTGTTTTTGAAACATATAAATACTAGTAATAATATCAAATGCTTTTGTTTTATTCGTATCAAGCATATTTTGGCCATTATAAGGTAAAACTCTATCCTCCGGCTTGCGTTGCATTGTGTGATGGGACCTGAGTCTTATAATTGCTTCATTTTTATAAAAAGCATTGCGATGTTTAAATGATTTACTTGTTTTAAGCACTGGCAATCCAATTGAGTAAACCCGTTCCGCGTTAGCGGCGTAGTCTTGTGATTGGCCTTATTATAAAATAAGTTAAGTAGGTTTCTCATACCAGTCCCAAGACTGACTCGTAGTTTGTTTCACTTGCAAACTCGGGTGCCCTATTTTCTACACGGGCATCCTTGTATTCCGATTTTAGCAGGCTCTTTCTGGATAGATATGGAGTTGAAGATGGATTCCATCACTTCTTTCTTTTTATGTTGTTCAGCTCCTGTTATGTATATTATGTTTGATTCCACTGTAGACATTTTATACAAAGCTGAAACTGTATTTTTGTATTAAGTATGATCCTGTTATACTGTGTAACTCTGATGATTATTATTTCCAGTGTAATTTGATGTAATTTATCTGGTGTATTTATATATTTATGTTCTGCTGTTATTTGTTTATGTGTTATATTCCAAAGATTACCCTTGCCATCGTGGAACGGGGGTTTGGGGTCGTCCCACGTGGTAACATAGCTTTGGTTAAACTTAGCTCTGGTATATAACATATTAACAAACTCATCAGAAATAGAACCAGTAGTGTTCTAAGATGGGTTACTCATTTCATATAGGATCAGTAATATCCTAGAATGAGTGTAGCAGAATGAAATACACCCCGATAGACACATTTACATTCAAGTATATGTCTCTATGCTTTAAAATACCTTTTCTGTTGGCCTAACACTTTGTCTGCTATTTGCAGACATTGAAAAATGAGTGGCAGAAGTAGAAGAGGTAGGTCAGAACCAGGTATTGAAGCTCTATTAAACAAGTATTGAAATCTAGGTGGAGTACCGTTCTCGCGCAATGAGTCCATTATTCAAACACGAGCTTGGATGCGCTCTGCTGAGAGGATTTTTGAAGGTTCAAAGCTGAGAGATGATCAGAAAAGATTACTGGCATCTTGGACACTCAAAGACGAAGCTTTAATCTGGTGGGAAACTGTCATTAAGGATAATCCAGAAGTTAATATTACCTGGGATAAATTTAAAGAAATTTTCAATGAAAGATTTATTCCTCCAGAAGCAACTGACCGGTTAAGTGATGAATTCTACTATCTGATTCAAGGAGATTTGACCATTCCGGAATATCATAAGAAATTCAATGAACTTTCTCATTTTGCCCCGATCTAATTCAAAATCCTAAGGGGAAGAATCTGAGGTTTATTAATGGGCTTCAAAGGAAGTACCAAAGTAGTGTAACTGCACATGTGCAACTTCCTTTTTTCTAAAATGATATACATGGCTTACCAGTATGAAGATCTGATAAGCAAGGCCTTTTGGAAGACAAAGAAGAATGTAGTACTAACAACAAAAGGAAATTTGAAACTGACAGCCTGGAGACAAGTACACAGCCTGAGGCAAGTATGGCGTCTGAGGGCAGAAATGAGCCTAGAGTCAATAGGAAAAAAGTTAAATCTGAGAAAGAACCATTAAAGACAGCCACATGCTCTAACTGCAATAAGCGAGGACATTTGTCGATAAGTTGTAGATCTCTAAATAGAAAGGATGGATTTAAATCAAAGAATAAGTTTCAAGAGAATAGAAAATGCAATCTGTGCCATCAGGCTGGTCATATAAAGCGGGATTACCGGTTGTTGAAAGAGACCAAGGGGGCTCAAGTTAATAACACCACATAAACTCCGGAATCCTCATCCAATCAAGTAATACCAGATGTTTTAGAAGGCGCACTTACTATAAAAAAAATCCAATTAAAGTACTGTTTGATACAAGCACGTCACGAAGCTTTATTGCAAGCAATGCAATTAAGAAACTGGATTTGAAGTTGAAAAAGCTCAAAGCACCCATGACTGTCCATAATCCGGTTGGGGGTTCCCTTAATCTTAGTTGGATTTGTGGAGTGCCTGGTTCTTTTTCTTGTTATCGGTTTCCTACTATCTCTATCATCATGAATTTCAGAGAATTTGATCTTATTTTGGGATTGGATTGGTTAACCAAATATGTGGCTGAGGTTAAATGCGCCGACAGAGTCGTTAAGGCGAAGATTAAGTCAGGGAATTATATAACCATTCCATGCGAAGGTCCGAATTCTGATAGAAAAGATTTTTAATTAGCTCTGGATGTGTCTCGTACTCAAATAGAAAAGATTCATGTCGTCACAGAGAATGTTCCGGTCGACATAGAAAGTATCCCAGTTGTCAAGAATTATGCGGATGTGTTTGAAGAAGTTGTTAGCTTACCTCTGCGTAGAGAAATTGATTTCAAAATCTCTTTAATTCTGAATGCAAGGCCAGTAGTTCATGCTATTCGAAGAATGACCTTGAAGGAAAAAGAAGAGTTAGACAATCAAACTTGACAGCTTGTATGGAAGGGTCTGATCAGACCTAGTTTCTCTGATTGGGGAGCAGCACTGGTGTTTGTCCCAAATTCAGACGGCACTCTCCGATTATGCGTGGATTATCGTAACTTGAATAAGCAGACATTAAAGAATAAATATCCATTGTCGCGAATTGATGATTTATTGGATCGATTGAACGGCGCACAAGTATTTTCACGAATGGACCTAGCTACACGTTTCCATCAGCTTCGTATTGCCGAAGAGTGTATTCCTTTAATAGCACTCAGAGGTCCAGATTTATTCTATGAGTGGTTAGTAATGTCGTTCGGCTTATGTAACGCTCCAGCCTATTTGTCGATCTAATGAACAGGGTATTCAGAGAAGTATTGAATAAATTTGTACTGGTCTTCATTGATGACATATTGATCTTCTCTAAGTTAGAGAGCGAGCATGAAAAACATTTGAAACAAGTGTTAGAGATTCTGAGACAGAATGTTTCAAAAGAATTTTTTTCAAATGTATATTCTGGCAAGAAGAAGTAAAGCTTCTTGGCCATGTTGTATCAAAAGAAGGAATTTCTGTGGATCCCAGTAAGATCACAGCTATTCAGGATTGGAAGTTGCCAACTACTCCCACAGAAGTCCGAAGTTTTCTTGGATTGGCTAGTTATTATCGGAAGTTCATTAAGGATTTTTCGAAGATATCTAGTTCCTTAACAAAGCTTACTAAGAAGCATTCAAGGTTCAATTGGGCTCCCGAATGTGAGACAAGTTTCCAAAAGATGAAGCTAAGATTGACAACTGCTCCAGTGTTAACAATTATCGATGGCAATCAAGACTTGAAAGTTTGGACAGATGCTTCTAAAGAAGGTCTTAGTGCAGTATTAATGCAAAGAGTCCAAGTAGTCACTTATGCTAGCCGTCAGTTGAAGCCACATGAGAAGAATTATGCAACTCACGATCTTGAGTTGTTAGCCATCGTGTTCGCTATGAAAATCTGGAGACATTATCTATTGGGTGAGAAATTTGAATTATATAATGATCATCAGTCATTGAAGTATCTATTCACCCATAGAGATCTGAATATGATGCAGCAGCGTTGGCTAAAATTTCTCGTGGCATATGATCTCGATATTTTGTATACTCCGGGGAAAGCCAATGTTGTGGCGGATGCGCTCAGCAGGAATAATGTAATCATCGCCAATCTTATAATCACGCCTTCATTGATTGATAACATATCTGCTCTTCAGAGGGATGATCACTTCATTCAGAAGATCAGAGAGAGAATTCAGAAAGGCGAGCCCTCGAGTTTTCAGATTGATAACGATGGGATTCTGAGGTTAAAGGGTCGAATTTGTGTTCCAAACATGTCTGAGCTTCGGTGAGAAGTATTGGATGAATGTCACAAATCCAAACTTAGTATCCATCCAGGAGTGAGTAAAATGTTTAATGATATCAAACGCACTTTCTAGTGGAGATCTATGAAACGAGACATTTCTTTATACGTTTGTCGGTATTCCACTTGTCAACAAGTCAAAAGCGATCAACAGAAACTCGCCGGATTGTTGCAACCGTTGGAAATTCCAGGTTGGAAGTGGGAACAAATTTCTATGGATTTCATAGATGGTTGCCTAGAACCAGGAAAGGAAACGATAGTATTTGGGTGACTGTAGATCGTTTCACGAAGACCGCCCATTTTATACCTGTTAGATCAAATAGTACCACTCAAAGTCTGGCGCAGATTTATTTTAAAGAAATTGTTAAACTACATGGAGTCCCATGAGTATTGTTAGTGATCGTGACCCGATTTTCGCTAATAAATTCTGGGAAGCATTCCAAGTAGAATTGGGAACGAAACTGAGATTGAGCACCACATATCATCCTCAAACAGATGGTCAAACTGAGAGGGTGAACTGTATTCTGGAAGATTTATTGTGGGCTTGTGTTATTGATTTTGGCGGACCATGGGACGACTACTTGCATTTGGCCGAGTTCTCATACAACAACAAATACCAAGCAAGCCTGAAAATGTCACCATTAGAAGCATTGGATGGTCGACCATGCAGACCTCCCGCTTGTTGGGTAGAACCTGGTAATAGACTTGTATTGGGACCAAATATGATTCGCAAAATTGCAGATAAAGTCGATTTCATTAAGAAACGATTAGTAGCCGGTCAAAGCCAACAGAAGAGCTATGCAGATTCGAGAAGAAGAGATTTGCCTTTTTCTGTTAGTGACTATGTGTATTTGAGGGTTTCTCCGATGAGAGGATTAGTCCGATTTGGCAAAACAGGGAAGTTGGCGCCCAGATTTATTGGTCCATTTCCTGTGCTCAAACGGATTGGAACTCCCGCTTATAGGGTTCAATTGCCAGACTGGTTGCTTGGAGTACATAATGTATTTCACGTATCTCAACTTCGAAAGCATGTACATGATCCAGACTTGGTCGTGGAAGATGCCACGCAACGGGATTTGGAAATTACTCCAGAATTGGCAGTGAGAAGAGAGCCGATAAAGATTATTGGCAAAGAGACTAAAGAGCTGAGGAACAAGAAGGTTCACTTAGTTAAAGTGCAATGGAGTGGAGATCTGCGAGATTATACTTGGGAAATTGAGGAGAGCATTAAGCAAGCCCATCCCGATTGCAGAGTGGATATCTCTGATTAACTCCAGTGCAAGGTACATTTACCATATTTTGCATTTCCATTTTGTTCTCTACTTTGTTGTTGTTTCCTTTTCATGGATGTAAATTTTTTAATTATATAGTATGATGATTTTAAAAGAGTATATGAATTAATTAATATATTTTTGGAAAAGTTAATCAACAAATTGATTGTTGTTTATGTTGTGTGATTATGAATTTGATTAATCAAATTATTGGAATGATAGTTAATCTAATCTATGAGAGAATGAAGGCTAAATTTATGCAAATTAAATCAAAGATTGAACTGATTTGAGATTAGATAGAAATACATGCATGTACATCATATATGTTTGAACAAGTAAATGGATTTGTTGTTGAGTAAAGAATTTATTCGCGTGCTCGACAATAAGTAAACCTTAATGAGCTGGATGCGCAATTTTATTTATATATCAACTCCTGTGAATGACATTGGATGCGGAGTGCTGGTTGTTCTGTGTGAAATAATAAACGTCGCCATAGGATAGTAACAATTAATTTTGAACTACACTACATGGCATACTTCATGAAGATATCATACTTTATCATATACCACATAAGAATTTGGAGCTTGTGTGACGAGGTTGAAGAATTACCATACGAGCGAGAGGCTTGTATGGCGATGACTATATTACAGGTTGAATCGAAGACTGATATGGACTATATAAAATATAACGGTAAATTGCCAGATTAATAAAAACCCCACACGGGTCTAGAGATGACAATAAACACGTCTCTCTGGTCATTAAGGCACAAAAACCATTTATAGGGTGACGAGAATTTATTCTCTGGAGTTATGATCTATACACACTCCCCCGCGGACACCGGAATATATCACTATAAATATGTGTATGCTTTTTAGGATTTATTGGGTACCTAATACGGCCCAATAAATTTCCAAACCCCTCCCCGTACAAATGAGGTTATGGAAAAAATTCGAAAATTTAGGGTATTAGCCAAATTTTTGAAGAATTAGGAAATTCTTAGAAACTGAAAAGTTGAAGAATGGAAGCCAGAATGAAAGTTGAGTTGGTTAGTTAAACAACTTTCAGATTCGTTCCTTTTCGAGAACGAAAAGATTTTAAGTAGGGGAGAATGTAACAACCCGGAAAATCAGAACCAATTTAAAAATTTTAATTTGGCTATTTTAGTGGATTTTGAATATTTAAAATAAATTATTTCAAATAATAACGGCAAAAAATTTGTTTGGATCGAAGTTATGGTGAATATATTTATTTTAATTATAAAACAAGGTCTGAAATGGCGTGGCAGTTTGAAAATTTGAATTCGAACTTTGACTGACTGTACAGGATGCAAAATAAAACGGATTTTAGTGAAATCAAAAATATTTAAATCTGTTTATGAATATCTTTCTAACGAATCTGAAAAATCGAAATTTCATAGCAGGAATCAAAAGTTATGGCTAAATGAATTTTCAGAACGGTCGCTATGGAATTAATATAGCCCGTGAAAATAGACATTTTGCAAACGACCACCGTTTTCGATGAAACCACTTTGTTGGATCTGGAATGTCAAATTATTGCTAGTTTCAAATTCCATAATTTTTTGGAGTTAATGTGTGAGCGTGGAAAAGGAAAACGCGTTTGGTTAATTTCAGTCAAATTGGATCGACCAGAAAATGGCCATTTTTCAAACGGTCTCCAAATTTGATGAAACTAGTTTTGTTGGGACAGTATCGTCCTAACATAGCTAGATCTATTTTTCTGGAATTTTTGGAGTCAGTATGTGGCCCGACAAATTAAAATGTACGTTCAAATCCATATTTGAATGTTATATATTTTAATTTGAAGAAAAACTGACTGAAACAGTTAAATGGGTCTACGAAACATATTCAATTGTTTATTTAGCTAGGGACGACAGTCATTGGGTTTGAATTGGAATTCGTTTAGAGAAACAAATATTTTTGGAATTTATATAAATATCGACGAATCAGAAAAATCCATTCATTAATAAAAAAAATAAAAAAATCTCTTTCTCTCTCCCCGCTCCAGACCTCGACGACAGAAAACCGCTACGACCTTCTCTCCTCTTTTCTGGCAAATCTGCTTAATAAAATCAAGGGCTTCAGTTAAGGATTTCGTAGTGCTCCTCGAGCTGTTCACATCCATATAAGTTGCACCCTCCCTCGCTTAGTGTTTTGTGAGATGCGCGCCCTCAAAATCGAGGTCTTCAAGCCGCCGCCACTGACGCCAGAGACCACCGAAGTGGGCCCCACATCAGGCGCACGTGTGCGACTCCTTCCCCTTCGACGCTGCATAGCCCGATCCTCGCTTCGCTACACGGTTTGGGTGAAAAATCCAAACGTAGTTTGGAGCCATTTGCTGAAAGGTACGGCCTTAATTTATTTTAACTGATTTCAACAAATAAAAGCGTTGCAAAATTATAAAAATCCTATCTTTTTGCTATGTGGTCGAAATCCAGTGAAACAAGAGACATTGGACTCGTGTGGACGTCTTCTACATTCTAGAAGAGACCGGAGAATTTTTGGAGCTTCCTACAATTTTTTGAGGAGTGGAATCCAAAGTGAGATTTCGAAATTATAAACGATATGGAATGGCGATGTATAAATTATATAATCAATGTATAAGTTATATAAGCGTTGTACACCTCATGTATAAGCGTCGTATAAGTTGTATGTGCGATGTATAAGTTATATATACATTGTAAAAATCATATGTGCGCTGAATTGAATTGAAATGATATTGAAATGAAATCGAAATATATTTATATACGTATATATATATATATACTCCCCTCGTCCACAGACCGTGGAAGATATATTGGTTGTGATTGTTTGGATTTTGGTTGACGTGAAATTTAGTGAATATTACGAATGGTTGATTTGATTATGGTTGTTTGTGGTTGAAATCAAATAGGATTAGTTTGTGGGAAAATTCGTCTGCGTACGAACTATATTATTGAAATCCCCCTTGTCAAAAGTTGCGAGGCTTTAAGGTAGAGCGAGGAGCCATACTCGGGACGGTGCCGGTTTTAACTACCCTGCCGTTATGCTGCCGAAATTTTCTGAAATATTCATGTGTTTGATTATTATTCATGTGTTGGAAAAATATTCATTTTTGAAATAGATAGTTTTAACAATAAAAATCACATTTTTATTATATATATGAATCGCTAAAATTATTCATGTTTGAAATAAATTGTTTGATAATAAAAATCACATTTTTGTCATCTATATGAAGTATATAAAATAATCATGTTTGAAATAAATTGTTTTGTCAATAAAAATCACATTTTCATAATCTATATGAAGTATATAAAATAATCATGTTTGAAATAAATTGTTTCAACAATAAAAATCACATTTTTATCATAGATATGAAGTGTTAAAAATAGTCATGTGTTGAAATGAATATTTGTTGGCTAAAAATATTATTTTTACCACATGTGTGAAATGAAAATGGTTTGGAAATCGAAGAACAGATTATATATATAATTTAATTAAAATGAATAACGAAGCTGCAGTTCGTGTTTGGGAATCGTGATTTTTAAACGATTATACCGAGAAATCCGCCCATCGGATTTCCCCGAAACTGGAACCGTTGGGTTCGCTTTGAAAGTTATCATATTTTTAAAGATCCAACAGTTAGATTGTGTGAAATGTTTAATTCAAATCTGAATGAAAACAGCTCCAGAATGAATTATATTTATATATATATAAATATAATTAAAGTAAATCGAATAACGACGCTGCGGTTTGTATTTTGAAATCGTAACTTTAAACGATTGTACAGTGACATCCGATCATCGGATTTTCCCAAAACTGGAATCGTTGGGTCCGTTTTGAAAAGATCTTTTCATGGTATAAAATTTGTAAACATCCAATGGCTAGATTTTCAGATATGTGTAAATCAAATATGAAGGAAAACAGCGCCATGGCCGCGTTATGACCTGAAGCGTCGTTTGAATAAATTGGCTATTTTTAAATAAATAAAAATAGCGATAAATCATTATAAAATATTATAAATGATATGGAATGGAAATAAACCGAATTTACTCGGTTTATTGGATATTTGATGGTTGAATGTGTTTGACATGAAAATAACATTAATGAACTGAATTATGGATGTCGAATAATTTAACCAGGAATTGAATTGATTTGAATTCTAAATATACGTGAATTATTTGAAAAGGCCGAGTTAATTCTCATTTCAAATAATTGATCGATGATTAGAAGTCGAAGAAATGAAGACGGTGCAAGACCGATGATCTTCACATCAAAAGGATGGCTATTGACGCCTTTGATGGGAGTTGCTGCCCTGACGGGGTTACAGTGGTGGTTGTCCGGACGTACTTGTTGATCGTTCGAATGTGCGAGGGCCTCTCTCCTGTATTGGACATATGGGACGAGGAATAAGGTGCCTCCGGTTTCATTCAGACCCAGAACGGACTCGTAAATGGATGTGTGTATGACGTTGTAGATTGACAACATGGCATACAGAGATGCTGTGATCAAGGCTGTTGTTGAAAAGCAGAGCCTTGTGGTTGATGATCAAAGCATGGCTTTAAATAGCTAGCTTTGTGTTTAGCGTTGATTCGCGAGCCTCACACCCCGGTATGAGCCAGAAACGGGAAAGGACATCAGGGAGGACATGCGTTTCTTTCTAGCAAGGAGTGGTGTTTTGGGTTTTACACGCCCGGGCATTTTACTTATGTGGATGATGGATAGCGAGGCGCTTCGGTTATTTCGGTCTCTGCGGAGCCGATGGTTTGGTCGGGATATGACCAGTTTACGCCCCATAGGGCTAAGAAACGCAGTGTTCAGGCATTTTAATCCACTCCGTGTGGACCGGCCCTGATGATCCAAGGCTTCTGTGTGCGCTTGCCTGAGGCTCGGGCTAGAGAGTCTCGAAGCGGTAAAGATGATCCCTTGTCTTGGTTCATGACGGAAATCCAATTTCCAAATACGACATCATGCGGTTTTGATTGTAAACATATATATGGCAACATGATATATGGTACCCATGCCGTCTATGATTGATACTTATGATTGAAATTGTTTTTGAAACATATAAACAGTAGTAATAATATCAAATGCTTTTGTTTTATTCGTATCAAGCATATTTTGGCCATTATAAGGTAAAACTCTATCCTCCGGCTTGTGTTGCATTGTGTGATGGGACCTGAGTCTTATAATGGCTTCATTTTTATAAAAAGCATTGCGATGTTTAAATGATTTACTTATTTTAGGCACCGGCAATCCAATGGAGTAAACCCGCTCCCCGTTAGCGGCGTGGTCCTGTGATTGGCCTTATTATAAAATAAGTTAAGTAGGTTTCTCATACCATTCCCATGACTGACTCGTAGTTTGTTTCACTTGCAAACTCGGGTGCCCTATTTTCTACATGGGCAACCTTGTATTCAGGTTTTAACAGGCTCTCTCTGGATAGATATGGAGCTGAAGATGGATTCCATCACTTCTTTCTTTTTATGTTGTTCAGCTCCTATTATGTGTATTATGTTTGATTCCACTGTAGACATTTTATACAAAGCTGAAATTGTATTTTTGTACTAAGTATGATCCTATTATACTGTGTAACTCTGATGATTATTATTTCCAGTGTAATTTGATGTACATTATCTTGTGTATTTATATATTTTTGTTCTGCTGTTATTTGTTTATGTGTTATATTCCAAAGATTACCCTTGCCACCGTGGAACAGGGGTTTGGGGTCGTCACAAGAATATTGAAACTTAGATTCCATGACTTATTCCTCTTATTAGTATACACAGAAGGGAGGAGTCGTATGAGATAAAAATATTTGGTATGGATCTGGAACAAAGATTTTTTTGATAAAATAAATGAACGAACATAACGGATGTTAGCCAAATCCAATGGAAATTATACATAAGCTTTATAAAATTATTATGAAGATACACGATCAGAAATTGATCCCTATGGTCCAAGTTATATACTTTATATTATAGACCTTATACACCTTTGTAACGGGGAGCATACAAAGGCTTTGGAATACCATTTTTGGGCCTTAGAATGAAACTCATTTTTATTACAAGCTTTTAATAATATGATCGTGATTTGTTATTACATGCGACTATCTCCACTGTAGAAAGAAAGGAAAAATAAAATAAAATTAACTTTTCAATACTAGAAAAAAGGTTTTTTATATATACATCGTTCAAAGTAACGATTTTTAACCAGTTGTAGCACAGAAAGAAAGAATGTGATAATAAAAAAGGAAATAAACAGGTAAAGCATACATATTATATTCTATGGATAAAGAACTGAGTTGACAGTAAAAGCATCGTAAGGATCTATAAGCAAGCTTTTAGGTCGATATAGTTAAAAATGCTTACTAATGTCATGAAATGATATATAAAGTTACGAATCAACTTATTTAATAGAGTCTATCCACTAAAGTACTGAGCAGTGGAATAACACCAAATTCCAAAGATAGTAAGTTCTTTTTTCTTATGTAAGAAGGTCTTTTTCAAAAAAATCATATATAAAACCAAGTTAGTTACCTTCCACAAAATTATTACAATGTAGGGGATATCTACATTTCATTTTCATTAAGACCACATTAAATCTCATGGGAGATCTGCAAAAGCTACCAGTTGATGATGCAAAGGAGCCATATGAGACTTTATCTGTGAGCCAAATGTAGAGGCAACAATCCTCACCTGATTAAACTGCCTAAGCTAATTTAGGTTTAATGCTACCAAAGAAATATAGAGAGGAAATCCCTTGCCATTAACTAAACCATTGACATAATGAGAATAGTTTATTAGTATCGAAAAGATGACAAGACAGTGCGAGTTCAGGCCTGCAAGATCCATTTAAAAACAATATAACAAATAACACACAAAATGATAACTAATAAAAATGGTTGAACACCAAAAATTCCTTTATATTCTTTATAACAAAAGAAAGTTTGAAAAAACATTCAAGGGCACTAAAACGAACCGGTATTTTCGACCCTGAAAATCAAAAAAACACACCATGTTGACTATTCAAGTACCGAAAATACTGGACCATTAAAAGAAAGAAGTTAGTGGGTGAGATATAGAAAGAAAGAAAGTTAGAATAGAAGAAGAGAAAGATCACAACACAATAGGTTCAGAGTAAACACGAATCTCACAGCGAAATAAAATATATTATATAACAACTTTTGAAATACAAAACTATAACTGTCTATACATACCATTATCACATAACATCATAGCGAAAATAAACTCTATATGTAACTAATGCCGAAGCCTCCATCTCCAAGCTCTTCCAAGTATATCTATAAAATCACGACTATTTGACTGACCATACAAATTTGGGTACCCAAGAGTTTAGAGTAAAACAAAACAAAATAAACTCTAGGTCAGTCATGGGACTAGTGTGAGTAAACTCTAATCACTTGTTTAACTTTTCAAAATCCTTTTCAAATAAATGATAATTGTAAGACCGATCCACACATAAACACGGATGGTTTTTACCTTACGATAACCCAAAATATTTTTGAAAGTCAATACTTTTCTGATATTATAATAATGTCTAATACAAATAAATAAAATCTAATGGAACGCTTACATCTCACGCTCCACATATATAATATACAATAAAAACCGCGGGCTCTTATTGGAGAACGGATTTCCGACTATAACAAGGTATGGAACCACCTTCCGATCAGTGTACTCTAGAGGGGATACATTGGAGTTCAATAACAACATCTTGCAACTCATCCACACATGACTAGACATTCATTTCGCTTGAATGTTCCGAATGTATTGTCACCTTATGGTTGGTATACCAACATAATCGTTACCGGGTGATACAAAAATGAAAAAAAGTAAAAAAATATGAATATTCTCTAGATGGTGACAATATACCCTAATTGGGTGCAACCCACTTACCCATGCTGCCTGCCCGATTTTTGTCATTTCTCGGTTGATAAGGCTTGAGGTCATAAGGTACCATTATACACATCACATTTTTATTTACTTTGAATGCCACATCATCATACCCGCCAAATCACAAATTGATTTCTCCAAAAATACCACGGGTATAAAGCTAAGAGAAACGAATTCCTCCGCCACCAAACATAAATACGTTTGAAGAGATCACCTTACGTGATCTATTAGATATACTCTGTTAGACATTCGTCTGTACAAGTTATCCTAGGTCTGGACAAACCTAAGGCACTATCCTGTAAATCCATCTTAGGCAATTTCTACCTAGGATCGCCAGAATAGCCCTTGCACAAACTCCGTCTTCAATTATGTTCAATATATTTAATTCTCAATGCTAACGCCCATACGGAGTGGTTATCAGATAATAAATCTGATCCCAGTCTCTCCGTATTGACAATGGAAAAATGGTAAAAACTTTGATAGCCGGTTATTTAACTATCAAAGGAAACATACATACAAACAACGGTCGTACTTCCAAATGGAAATTATATCGATCAACCATCAAACAACACAAAGCCCCTTTAATAAATATATTTATTTTCTGGTTTCCATATTTCTTAAACTCGTTTAGTCTCTCATGATTCATGGAAAACATTTCCATATATCCACAATTTCTTATTTCCTATATTTAGAAACTATACGCTATTTACATTGGGAAAACATTTCCATTTCTTATTCACGCATCACTAACCTTTCACATCCATCAGTCCCTAACTGAAAACTAGTAGGAGAATAAATCTCTAAGTATCAACCCCGGAGGTCGAAACCAACATCAAATCGATACATAGAAGGCCATTCAACTTTACTAATCTCTAGTCTGTTTCTAATTTCCTTATTTCCACTTCTAGTTTGCAAACCATTTGCTGTTAAATTATTATTCACTTTAAACGTGACTATTATTTCTTTATAGAAAAATGGACTCGTTTTCTTCAATCAAATCTTGATTTAAACAATAAATACTATTACAGTTTAAAATTCCATTTATCTGTTTCTTTGATAAATTCATATTCATATTCCACTTCATAAACTCCATTTATTAGTCAACTTCTTGTTAATTATACACTAAGTTTATAACTAAATCTCATTACACATTAGATTATAAATTATTGGTTTTAAAACCAAATATTATTTACCTTGTCAATTTCTGAATTATATAGTATATAATTTCTAAAAATAAATTATTTAATAACCTTCGACATCGTCGAATGCTAGTTCTAATTCCTTATGGATTTATTTAATTCCTATTCACATTTCGAACCTCGAAATAAATTCAACGATTTCCCTTTCCTTTACTCAGTTTTGAATTGACATTCACGGATTATTTAATAATAATTATTTAACAATAATTATTTTATCCCATTTATAAATATCGTTAACAAATCAAACTACTTATTTTATTATAATTAAAACAAGTTAGTACTTTTTAGCCAATCGGAATTATATTTCTGATTTAAAAATAGAAATTTCCTTTTTAAAACCCCGATTTCTTTTCCAACATATTCGAATATATTTTAGGTATTTTAATACCAATTATTTCAGGTCAATGTTATCCAAACATCCCAAAACAAACAATAATCCATCATCGATTGTTTGTCACATCATATAATGCAATATATATGAAAATAACAATATAATTGTTGAGGAATCCAGTTGGATCCCTCCAACCTGTCTCCCTGCATCCACAAGTGTTAATCAATATAAATAATCCCAATTTCATATCAATATGAAATAAAATAATGAACAGGATAGGTAGTCAATCAACGTTTTATATATATAGTTGTATATATTATTTCAACCAGTTAATTATTAAATCATCCAAACAATCATCGCACAAACATTCAATCAATATTAAATAACATTTATAAAATTATAAAACTGGACATAGTTAGTGAGTTTACTCACTTTGGCCATTTATCGTTGGATAATGATACACGTTCAAGAATTTCGTTTAGGTGTTTTATTTCGCCATAAATCTAACTGAGCTCCAACTGGCTCCAAACCGGTTCCATTGTGTAGCCCTTGTCCATACGATCCCAACGTATCCAAATTTGTCTAATTCTAACAATGTATGAGTGGATTATTAAATTAACAAGTAAATGTATTGTTAATTTAAACTAACTTAATTTTTATTTAAATAAAAAAGGATAATTGGGCGTCACCCAATTTCCACGGCCCAACTTCATGCTTTAAACCCACCACAGCATGTATCTTCTTCCAAGTTCCAAGAAAAGTACGCTGCTCCTCTTAAAACATCACCATGTCGTTTGTTCCTTCTTTTCTTCATAAAATTTTTGTAAATAAAAAATACCCTGAAACTTCTCTCCCCAAACACAATCATCTCATCATTTTTTTTCTTAACTGCTCACGCCCCCATCCTCGTGCTTATGACTTACACCTCAATGTATTCCCCTTCCCTAAATACCATCCATGACCTCGCTGAAGCTTTTCTTCCCAATAAAAACAACGTTGCGCTCCTCCTTAATGCCAACTCCATTCATTACAATAAACTTCATCCCATCCTCTCTCCATTTCCCTTCAATACTTCATTAAAATCCATTCCCCCACTGCCGTTCTCTCCTCTTTTTCTAGTTGCACCTCTTTATCACCACAACACTGACTTCGAACCAGCACTGTACAGTGCTTCATCGTCCCACCTAACTTCCGCAAGCTCCAGTAATTGAACCCGCGTGATCCTCTTCTATGTTTATTCCATTCCTTTAATTTTTTACCATGTTTCTTAACGAGATCGGCTGCCACCTTCACTAAAGCCTGGAGCTCGTGTCGTCCATACTCATCGCGTGCCTCAAACCTCTACTTCCAGTGAAACTTCGAGCCCACCTTGTTTTAGACGAGCGCCAGTGGTTTGCGTTGAACCCAATAATATTCATATGGGTTTCAAGAAAGTTTTGTGAGCAATTTTATATATATATAAATTTCACGGTTTTCCAGTGGGCAATCGGATTGGTTTGAATTTCTATGAAGCCATTAAATAGTTGTTCTTCCTGAAATGAACGGAATGGGACATCTATATATATAACAGAAAGTAAAATGGATAGAGATCACGTTGCTTCATATAGCCATGTGGTTTATCAGTTTAGGTAGTTTAGGTCTGCCACATCTCTCCTTCCTTCGGCATGAAGCTTTAGCGAGCATAAGTCTGCGTCTCCATATTTTAGCTGTGCGTGATTTATAGGGTGTCTGCGTTGGGTTATCCTTTCATAAGTAGCTGGTTTGATTTTGACTTAACCATGAAGTTTCCATAGGTTGGCAGCATGTAGTATATATAGGTAGCTGGAGGATTTTAAGTTTACATGGTAGAGCATTTAAGTAGAGTAGATAGGTTAGGATTTTGGTTGATTACATTTTAGATTTTATATACACACACACACACACATTAAGGGCACCTGATTGCATAAATTTCATACGTTTATGGACTGTTATCGACAAAAATAAAAATACTGTCGTGCTAAGCAATGTGCCACGATCCCAAAAATATAATAAAATAGACAAGATAACTTATCTTGTGACATTCCAAAAATGCTGATTCAGAGTGCAAAATACATCAAATAAAAAGTTGCTTATTTTCCAAAATAAAAATTATGGAAAAGTTCTATAAATTAAATTAACAATACGTCTTAAAAATCTTGTCCGAATTCGAAACCAATTATTTATTATAATTTAATAAATCGTTATGGTTTATAAACGATTCCATAGTGACTTTCTGAAAATTTGATTTGGACATAACGTACAATTTATTAGCCGAAATCTCGATTTTTCACTTCTATTAGAAAATATAGTTAATTAAATTCGAACACTTTTGTTTCAAAGAAATCCGACTTATAACGAATCCCGTACACTCAGTTGAAGTTCAAACGTTAAATTACGAACTACCGCGGCATTACGAGCTCGTTTATAATAATATTATAATTAATACGTTCAACTGAATAATATATATGTTATTATAACTCAAATATAAACTTAATTAAATATCGTACATTATTCAAATTACACAAAATTGTAAATTCAACCATTTCTGACTATTTCAGAAATAATTATATTATTATCCCATTATTTATATTATCTAAATGTTCCAAATATTTGAATTCAAACCATTTAAATTGCCGAATCAATATTCAAATAAATAAATTATTAAATCGCTATAAATTTCGGGATGTTACATTCCTTCCCCTTTAAAAGAATTTCGTCCTCAAAATTACTAAGGTAGAAAAATGTTACAAACTCTATTATTTGGATTAAAAATTATTAGTTTTACTTTTTAACTTCAGTTATAACTGAACCAATAAATTTTCAATTCAAATATTAATTCATTCTTATCAATGAAAATTTTCAAAAATTCTGAAAATTTTCTAACATCTTTAATTTTCGAAAAATTTCGCCAGCGTCTCCTTTGCACGGCTCAATCGGTACAACTACAACTCACCTCTCTAGGCCTTCTCCAATCCAAAAGAAAATCAAACAGCCAAGTGGCTTGCCAAACAGGCTTATAAAAGTATCATACTCAATATAATATAAACTTGTACCTTTTTGTCGGGCATTCAACTCTATCACTTCCAACTGCTATCAATTCAGCATAAACCAATGTCATTCCAATCAACCTCAAATCAATTTATCCTCAAATCTCATTCGCTTAAACCCAAGTCGAATTCCATTTCAAACTCCAGCTCTAATCTCAATTCCAAATTCTTACTCAACAAACCAATTCCATTCCAGATTATCTCTAATCCAGCCCAATTTTATTTAACTTAGTTCATGTTAAATTCTAATTTATTTATTCATTTTCACCAGTTTAATCTATTTAACTTCTTAAGTTAAATTTAATTCCAGAATTCAAATTCCTGAGTTTTATTTCAAATCAGTTTGAAATCATATATATAATAATAGCAATTCAAAACATTTGAATTTTTGACAACTTGTTTCCTCAAAATAATTCAAAAACAATATCCTTGGTAGTAATCCATCACTTAGAAACTCGAAAATGACACTGATGATGCGGCCGTCATCATCAGAATTAATTTCCAGTGATCAAAGTGAGTTCAATACTATATCACATTCAAACTTATTTCAAAACACTTCCATTTTGAAATTACTTCAAATATTCCTTTCAACACTAAACACTTTCAAATTTTCCCAAGATCTTAAAATTTCCATATAGTTAATCCAAAATCCATTTACAAATACTTTTCCGAATTCCATAATTTTAGTTCCAATTCAGTGTTAAATTCATATTTAATCGGTCTGATTTTATATATTACACTCATATGAATTCAGATCGGTTATTTATAACCATCTTAGTTACAATCTTATTCGATTATAATAAAACCAATACATACAATATATTATAATAAAAATTCAAATATATACCCTTATATCCAAAATATACTTGGGTAAAATTATTTCATTTACCCTCATTTCAAAAACATACTGTGTCAGTTCATCGTATTTGAGTGTTTGGAAACCCCTATCGACATTGTGGTGCCCCACTATCGACCATAATTCATAAGCCACTCAACCGATAAATCTCTACAATATAAAATGATTTTTATACAATCTACAAATACGCTCTCTCGTATATATACACTCAAACTTAATCTAGGGTACTACTAACCCCATCTATATTGAGTTACACCATAGAGCCAAGGTAATCACTTAACCTTCAGCTCTGATACCACTGTAATGAACCGGGATTTCGACCCTAAAAATCAACACAACATACCATGTTGACTATTCAAGTACCGAAAATACTAGACAATTAATAGAAAGATGTTAGAGGGTGAGATATAGAAAGAAAGAAAGTTAGAATAGAAGAAGAGAAAGATCACAACACAACAGAATCAGAGAAAACACGAGTCTTATAGTGGAACGAATAAAATATATCATATAACAACTTTTGAAATAAAAAACTATAACTGTCTATACATACCATTATCACATAACATCATAGCAAAAATAAACTCTATATATAACTAATGTCGAAGCCTCCTGCTCCAAGCTCTTCCAAGTATATTTGTAAAATCCCGACAACTTGACTGCCCGTACAAATTTGGCACCCAAGATTTTAGGGTAAAACAAAACAAAATAAACTTTGGTTCAGTCATAGGACTGGTGTGAGTAAACTACAATCACTTGGTTTAACTTTTCAAATAAATGATAATCGTAAGACCAATCCACACATAAACGTGGATGGTTTTTACCTTACGATAACCCAAAACATTTTTAAAAGTCAATACTTTTCTGATATTATAATAATTTCTAATACAAGTAAATAACAATCTAGTGGAACGCTTGCATCTCACGCTCCACATATATAATATACAATAAAAAACTGTGGACTCTTATTGGAGAACGGGTTTCCGACTACAACAAGGTATGGAACCACCTTCCGATCAATGTACTGTGGAGGGGATACACTAGAGTTCAACAAGAACATCTTACAATTCAACCACACATGACCAACCATTCATTTCGCTTGAATGTTCTGAATATATTGTCACCTTACGGTTGGTATAGCAACATAACCGTTACCAGGAGATACAAAAATGGAAAGACGTAAAAATTATGAATATTCTCTAGATGGTGCAATATAACCTAATTGGGAGAGACCTACTCAGCCATGTTGCCAGCTCGATTTTTGTCATTTCTCGGTTGATGAGGCTTGAGGTCATAATGTACCATTATACACATCACACCATTATTTACTTTGAATGCCACGTCATCATACCCGCCAAATCACAAATTTATTTCTCCAAAAATACCATGGGTATAAAGCTAAGAGAAATGAATTCCTCCGCCACCAAACGTAAATACGTTTGAGGAGATCAACTTACGCGATCTATAAGATATACTCTGTCGGACATTCGTCCATACAAGTTATCCTGGGTCTGGAAAAACCGAAGGCACTATCCTGTAAATCCATCTTAGGTAATTTCTACCTAGGATCGCCAGAACAGCCTTACACAAACTCCATCTTCAATTGTCTTCAATATATATTCGATTCGCAACGATAATGCCCATAAGGAGTGGTTTTCAGATAATAAATATGATCCCGGTCTTTCCGTATTAACAACGGAAAATTGGTCAAAACTTTGGCAGTCGTTTATTTAACTATCAAAGGAAACATACATACAAACAATGGTCGTATTTCTAAATGGAAATTATATCGATCAACCATCAAACAACACTAAGCCCCTTTAATAAATTTATTTATTTCCCAATCTCCCGGTTCCATATTTCTTAAACTCGTTTAGTCTCTCATGATTCATGGAAAAATATTTCCATATATCCACAATTTCTTTTGTAATAACCCGGAAAATACGAGCCAATTTAAAAATTTTAAATTGGTCATTTCAAAGAAATTTGAACAATTGAAATAGAATATTTCAATAAAATAGTGAAGTAGAAATAGTGAGTCAGTTTGAAAATTTGAATTCAAACTTTGACTGACTGTGCAGGGTGGAGAATATAACGGATTTTAGCGAAACTAAAAATATTTAAATCTGTTTATCAATACCTTTCGAACGAATCTGAAAAATCGAAGTTTCATAACGGGAATCAAAAGTTATGGCAGATTGAATTTTCAGAAAGGTCGCTATATAGAATATATAGCCCTCGAAAATTGATATTTTGCATACGACCTCGGAATTCGACGAAACCACTTTTGTTGGGTCCGGGATGTCAAACTATTGCTAGGTTTCAAATTTCATAATTTCTGAAGCTAGTATGTGAGCGTGGCAAAAGAAAATGTGTTTGGTCAATTTCTGTTAAATTGGATCGACCAGAAAATGGTCATTTTTCAAACGATCTCAGAATTCGACGAAACTAATTTTGTTGGGACCATAGGGTCAAAACATAGCTTGATTTATTTTTCTAGAATTTTTCGAATCAGTTTGTGGCCCTGGCAAATTGAAATGCACGGTCAGAGTTAAAAATTAAATGTTTTATACTTTAATTTGGAAAATAACTGACTGTAACAGTCGAATTGGCTAACGAAACATATCCCATTGTGTCCGGGATGGGGGTATTTAGCTAGGGACGATAGCCGTTGGACTTGAAAAGGAGTTCGTCGGAGAAAACACTATTTAAAAATATAATATATATATATCGGCCAATCAGAATTTTTCTTTCATAAGAATAATAATAAACCCCCCCTGTAACCCTCGATTTCAACGGCGAAACCCGTTCGCCGCTTCCCTCCTCGATTGCCGCCGCCTCCGCCACTTCCAGGCGCCGCCGCCACCACCGTTCGCTTCGCCTCCGCCTCCTCTTCAAATCCGACCCCAGCACCCCCTCCCTCGACGCCTCCTCCGCCTGAATCGAGCCCAGAAAGTCCACCGCTTCCCATCGCCGCTGCCGCTCCGATCTGCCACCGAGCGCCACCAAACCACCACCGACAGGACCGCCACTCGAAGCTCTTCCACGTCCAACTCCCTGATCGTCATCTAGGTCAGCGGATTTCGCGAAAACCTCAAGCCTAGTTTCGAACCATCGTGAAAGGTGAGTCCTTTTTGATGTCTGCACTTTGAAAAATCATATCTTTTTGGTGTGTTGACGAAATTCGATGAAACAGGAAACATCGGGACCGCAAGGAAGCTCTCTACCACATAGAAGAAGCCGCGGATTTTTCCAAGTCATCTACGATTTTTAGCACTCCGCAAACCAAAGTGAGAAATCAAAATTAATATGATTTTGAATGGAAAATGTCGTGAATAAATTATATTAGCAAAATATAAATTACACACGTGTTGTATACCTCATGTACATGCGTGGTGTAAGCTATATGAGTGAAGTATGAATTATAAATGCAAAGAATAATTGATATATGTGTTGAAATGCAAGTGAAATATAGCAATTATAATATATATATATACACTCCCCTCGTCCACAAACCATGGACGATATTTATTGTTGTGAATTGGTGTGAAATATTGGATGAAAAATGCGAATGGTTGAATAATTGTTTGTGGTTGATATTGATTTGTTGTGGTTGAAAAATACCCATTGGTGATTGAAATGAATTGGAAATATTAGTGAAAATAAAAATAAAACATGCCGCCTGCATGCGAATTAGATGCATGAATCCCCATTGTCAAAAACCGCGAGGTTTTAAGATAGAGCGAGGAGCCGTACTAGGGACGGTGCCGGTTTTAACTACCCTGCCGTTATGCTACCGAAATTTTGAATAATCTTTATGTGTTAGAATTATTTGCATATGTTGAAATTATTTTCATGCGTTGAAATTAAAGTCATGTGTTGAAACTATATCAATGTGTGGAAAGGTTCATGTGTTGAAAAGTGATGTGTGAAAATTAAATTCATTTGTGAATGATTGAAGTGTCTAAACAATAAAAATCACCTTTTTATAATATATATGAAGTATGAAAAATATTCGCCTTATATATAAATAGTTTCAACAATAAAAATTCTATCTTTCTTATATGAACAACATAAATAAAATATCCATGTGTGGAAATGCTCATGTGTTGAGAAGTGCGTGTAGTGGAAAAGTTCATGTGTTGAATAAAAAGATCGAACAATAAAAATTACATTTTTATTGGAACTATGAAGTGTTGAAAACATCCATTGTCGAATAAATATTTTAAATGATAAAAATATCATTTTTATCATATATGTGATATGCTAAAGATATGCGAGCGTTGAAGTAAATATTTGTGAAGAAATATTATTTTTAACATGCAAAGGAACTAAATAAAATAGCCATGTGTTCAAATCTATTTTAGTTCGCCAAAATTATCATCTTTGAAATGTGAAGTGTTAAAAATAGCCACTTGTTCAAATAAAGGTGCATGAGTTGAAATATACATTAATTAGCTAATGATATGATTTTAGCCTATGCATGCAACATTAGAATGAATGGTATTTTTAAACCAAAGTAAATCGAATATGAAGTTGAATGGAAAATGATAAGTGATAAAAATTGTATATATGTACATGCATATTTATTGAACAGGTTATAACAATGGGGCTAGAGAAGAGGAATAAAATTTTGTGTCCGACAAATAGGTACACATTTACTGTTTTGTTTGGGTGATGATTTTATGAGCCAGTTGGCTAGCCGCTTGGCTTTTTCTTTTTCTTTTTGACATGAGACGCCCGTGTGGCTATTTGGGAATTTTCCCAGCCCCTCCTGTACAAAGGAGGTTATGGTGAAATTTTCCAAAATTTAAAGGCGTTAGTGAAATAATTGAAGTAAAAACGATATAGGAATTTTTGAATAACTATATTTATATAAATATATAAATATAAATAAAATTAAAACGAAACATGGCCGTGCAGTTCGTGTTTTGAAACCGTGATTTCAAACAACTAGTGCGGGAAATCCGACCATTGGATTTTCCCGAAACTGCAACCGTTGGGTTCGCCTTGGAAATATCTTTCCAACGGCACCAATTTTGTGAAGATCCGACGGTTGGATTGTCTGGAATGTTTAATTCAAATCTGAAGAAAAACAGCGCCAGAAACGATTATATATATATATATATATATATATATAATTAAATAAAATCGAATAACAACGCTGCAGTTCGTAAATTGAAATCGTAACTTCAAATGACTAGTGTGGAAGATCCGACCGTCGGATTTTCCCAAAACTGAAACCGTTGGATTCGTTTTGAAATGACCTTCCTAATGATACCAAATTTGTGAAGATCCAACAGTTAGATTTTCAGATATGTGTAAAACAAAATTAGTGAAAAACAGCGCCAGTGCATCGGCACGACCTGAAATGTCGTTTAATTAAATATGGCCGTTTTAAATTAAATAAAAATGGCGATATATCGTTATAAAATACTATAGACGATATAGAGTGGAAATAAACCAATTTCGTTGTGTTTGCTTGATATGTGATGGTTGAATGTATTTAACATGAGAATTATAACAAAGAACTGAAATGTGAATGTTGAATAGTACAACCATGTGATTAATTGATTTGAAAATCTAAATATACGTGGGTTATTTGAAAAGGATGAGTTCATCTCATTTCAAATAATCGATCGACGTTGAAAAGTCAAAGAGTCGAAGACGGTTGAAGACCGACGATCTTCACATTGGATGGATGGGCGCTACTGATGCTCGTGATTGGAGTAGCTACCATGAAGGAACTGAAGTAGTAGCCGTCCAAACATACTGTTGATTGTACGGATGTGCGAGGAATTGGTTCCTCCGGTTTCGTTCAGACCCAGAACGGACTTGTAAATGGAATGTGTGTCTGACATTGGATTTTGTTCTGTGCTGATTGATCTTTGTTAAATATATATCTGTTTGGCGGAGGAGAGACGTACGAGCTCGGAGGTTATGTATTGATAGAAATCAGTCGCATGGAGTGGATTGCCTGTGTAGCACGCCTAAGTGGCATATGATCAAGGCTTCTGTTGCAAAGCAAAGTCTTGTGGTTGATGATCAAAGCATGGTCTGTGTGACGTAGCTTTGTGTATGACGTGAATTCGCTAGCCTCACACCTCGGTATGAGTCAAAAACGGGAGACGGACCGCTGGGAGAGCACGACGTTTCTTTCTAGCTATGGTGGTGTCAGTGACCTACCAGCCCTGACATTATATATACTTTTCACCTGTGTGGTTGTTGGAATGCGAGGCGCCTCGATTATAGGTCTGTAAGGACCGGGAAATGTGTGTTCAGGAATAACTAATCCTCAAAAGTAAGAGAGGACCAGCCCAGACGATTCCAAGGATCAGAGTGGGGTCCTGGGACATTTGCTAGAGTGTCTCGAACCGGAGAGGAGCTTGCCCCTTGTCTCGACTCATGAAGGAACCCAATTTCCAATACGAAATATGCGGACGTGATTGTATTACTAGTATGGCGACATAGTGGTATGGGTCATTTATGCCGCCTATGATTGATATTTATGATTGAAATCGCTTTTGAAACATATATGCACTAGTAATAATATCAAACACTTTTGTTTAATTCGTGTGAAGCATTTTTGGCCATTATAAGGTAAAAACTCTATCCTCCGGCTTGCGTTGCATTGTGTGATGGGACCTGAGTCTTATAATGGCTTCATTTTATAAAAAGCATTGCAATGATTTAATCATTTACTTTATTTCATGCACTAGCACTCATTGGAGTAAACCCGTTCCGTGAAAGTGGCGTGGTCCTTTGATTTGCCTTATTATTGTTGTTAATAAGTTAAGTAGATTTCTCATACCAGTCCCATGACTGACTCGTAGTTTGTTTCACCTTGCAAACTCGGGTGCCCTCATTTTCACATGGGCAGCCTAGTTACAAGTTTCTGACGCACCTTTTGGCTCATGGCGAGGCTTGACTACACCGTGCTGACTTGGATTTTCTCCGCTATTATTGTATCTATATTATGATTCTGCCATTGGCGATGTAGACTGATATTTATTTTGTGTACTCTTTATGTATGATTCCGCCTCAGGCGATGGTGACTGACTATGTATCATTATGCACTAAGTTGTATCCTGTACTGTGCTTCTCTGATGTGATGATATCTATATGATACCGCTGTCATATGTGTGTAAATTATTCTAATTTCTGTTTATGCTATTATCTGTGATCTGCTAATGATGATTAATGTGTTATATTCCAATGATTATCCTTAACACCGTGTCACGGGGTTTTGGGATCGTCACAGCTGGTATCAGAGCTTTGGTTAACCTTAGTTCTGGAGTCTAACACATTAAACACTTCGTCAAAATAGAATCAGTAGTATTCTAAGGCGAGTTGCTCATTAGAGATAGGACTAGTAAAGTCCTAGAATGAGCCGAGCAGAATAGCAAAAACAATTTGATCAGTCCATCGTTATCCTTCCGTAAATTTTCTGCTTAACTATGCAATAAACTATCATTTCTGTTAGCTGACTCTTTTCTTTCTTATACAGAATTTGACAAATGGCTACCAGAGCAGCAGCCGCTAGAGGAGGCCGTGCCGGCCGAGGCCGAGGAAGGGGAGAAGCCCCAGTTCAAGAAGGACCTTTGATACAACCTCCGGCCGCTCAATACTTCGAGCTGGACCGTGTAGCTAAGAGATACAAAAACTTAGTAGGCAAGACCTTCTCAGGAACTGGCACAGTAATAGAGGCCCTTGCATGGATCAAAACATGCAAGAAAATTCTTGAAGGCCTAAGGCTTGGAGACGAAGATAAAGCTATTATGGGCGCCTGACTTATGCAGGAACAAGCTGAACTATGGTGGGAATCTCTCACCGCCGGGAATAGAGAAGCTGGAGGAACATGGGATGGATTTAAAGAACTCTTCAAGGAGAAATATGTCCCAGAACAAGCTCTAGAGAGAATGCACGATGACTTCGCCAACCTCCAGCAGGGGGATCTTTCCATGCAGGATTATCTGAATAAATTTACACTGTTGTCGCCCTATGCTCCAGAGCTCGTCGCCACTGCAAAGTCCAAAAATAAGAGGTTTATCCTTGGGCTAAGGCGACAATATCATGATAGAGCCATGGCCCATGTCAAGCTGGAATTTAACGAACTGGTGGAAATGACATGCAACTACGAAGACCTTGACCATAGGCATCTGGAGCAGGATCGCGCTAGAAGCCAAGCCGGGAACCAACGCAAGCCTGCTGCGAATCAAGCTGAGTCAAGCCAGGCAGCATCTTCGAAACTTCAGACTAGCAAGCCGCCAGGAGGAAGCTGCTATAACTGTGGCAAAGTGGGGCACTACTCTAATATGTGCACAGCCCCGAAGAGGAAGAAGACAAATTCACAAGGTTCAAGCCAGGGTTCTCAAAACCCTCGCTCTTGCTTTAATTGCCGCAAGACCGATCATCTAGTCAAAGACTGTCCTCTGGTGAAGAAAGCTACAGTAGCTCACGTCTATGACGGGTCGAGCCCGCCAGCTGCTTCCGATGGAGCGGGTAAACCCGATGTTTTGGGAGGTACCCTTACAATTAAAAATATTCCTATTTATGTATTGTTTTACATGGGTGCGTCGCGTAGTTTAATTGCTAGTAACACAATGCACAAATTAAAGTTAAAACAGAGGAAGCTTAAAGAATCGGTTGAAGTACATAACCCGATAGGGGGTCCTATTACCCTCAGTTCATGTTGTAAGGTGCCTACTTCTTTCTCCCGATACCAGTTTCCTTTCAATTTAATCGTTATGGATTTTCCCAAATTCGATATCATTCTCGGGCTGGATTGGTTAACGAAATACGAAGCTGAGGTAAATTGTGCAGAAAGAATCTTTAAAATTCGAACGAAGCTTGAATATATTACGGTACCCTGTCATGGTTCGAACCCAAATAGAGAAGAATTTTGGTCAGCATTAGAAGTTATCCCTACTTCCATAGAAAAGATTCCTATTGTTAGAAACTATGCGGATGTGTTTGAAGAAGTTGAAAACTTACCTCCGCAAAGAGAAATAGAATTCCGAATCGATCTAATTCCCAATGCCAGACCAGTGGTGCATCCAATTCGCAGAATGACTCCGAAGGAAAAAAGAAGAATTAGGCGATCAAACTCGTCAACTATTGTGGAAGGGTCTAATCAGACCTAGTTTTTCTAATTGGGGTGCAGCTGTTGTGTTTGTCCCAAAGTCAGACGGTACTCTTCGATTATGCGTTGATTACCGAGACCTCAACAAACAGACGCTTAAAAACAAGTATCCATTACCCCGCATCGACGATCTGCTAGACCAATTGAATGGGGCGAGAGTATTTTCCCAAATGGACCTAGCTACAGGGTTTCAACAATTGAGAATAGCAGAAGAGTGTGTTCCTTTGACAGCTTTCAGAGGTCCAGACATATTTTATGAATGATTAGTAATGTCGTTTGGCTTGTGCAACGCTCCAGCATACTTTGTCGATCTAATGAATAGAGTGTTCAGGGGAGTTCTGAATAAATTTGTCCTCGTATTCATCGATGATATTTTAATTTACTCCAAATCAAAACCCGAGCATAAAAAACACTTAGAACAAGTATTGGAGATTCTAAGAAAGAACCTCTTCAAAGCCAAATTCTCTAAATGTGTCTTCTGGCAAGAAGAAGTGAAGTTTCTTGGCCATGTCGTGTCAGAGAAAGGGATTTATGTTGACCCAAGCAAAATAACAGCGATTCAAGACTGGAAACAACCCACTATGTAACACCCCACGCCCGCTACGGTCACTCTTTAAGGGAATGCCATAACATCGGTGGAGTATTTGAGTGAATATAGAACAGAGTAATTACAGCAAGACAGATATAAGTAATACTTTGAAAATTTAAAACATCATTTCATTTGCAGCGGAAAATGAAACATGTCTGGTTACACCACAAAACCATAATAGAAGTCAAGTACAAATATCCATCCTGCTAAATAAAAATACATAATCCCGATACATGAACTGATAGCCATAAAAGAAAAGGGTAAACTGAGCTCTACATCTAGGGTCCAAGCTCCAAGAGAGAAATAAAAGCAGCCTGATCAAAGCCCACTCGTGCTGGGCCCACTCTGAGAACCTGAGGGTTGGGAAAAAGATAAAAACAACGGGGTCAGACATAAGTCTGAGCGAGTCCTATAACTTTAACAATGTAATCATTAAAGTAATAAGGATATGATATAACTTGGTACGGTGTGACTGGGGATAAATGACTACACTCAGTAGCCAATCAGACTTAGAGTGAACTAAGATAACGATAAGACGCATTTACCCACCCAAGGATAATTACTACACTGCACCGCACCAGTCATTCCTACTTAAAGGTTGATCCCTCCCAAGGACTTAGAAAATTTACCCGGTAGTTTTGTATACCCCTAGCTGACTACAGAGGTGCCGTCTGCCCCTATCTCCACTAGGTGTACCCACTACTCCCAAGCGATCGGCTCCCTACCGTAGATACCCGTATTGGCCCCACAGTGGGGTGTATCACTCCCCAAAGTGGCAACCCGATACAACCGACGGTGCACGGCTTATACCTACACGATGCAACAACGTCTTACCTACCAGCCCGGGTCCACACACGCATATGAAACCCGTTGGACTTGCGTTGCCACCGCTAACCCGTTTTGGCCTCTTATAGTCAAGCCTAGTACGCGTGTCCCGTCCTCGACATGGGTCGAGCCTAATAAGATACATATGGGTTACTGGTTGAGATGGGCCCCCACAAGCTACCCACCTAAGCTTGTCCCTTTTTCTAGTGCATCCCACTTAACCCTTTAATCCTGTTTAATTACATGTTTCCACTTGGTTAAGTATTCTAATCGTATTTTCTATTGCCACCTAAGGCAACCCACTAGATTTCCATATGCCACCCAAGGCACACACTTAACCCCTCATGTCCCTCTACATGCTAATATGGTTAAGTGTTTCTTAATTAATTAATTAAGATCATGACCTCATAAAGACCTCTCACATTAGACCATCTTTTTATGACCACTGGATATGCCGGTTGGTTCCGGGCAGACTTCTGTCATAAAAGGGTCTAACCTCGTGTCTTTACCTTAATCACGTATTTAATTTATGTCTAAGACCTCTCACATTGGGCCAATCATTTGTAGCCGCTGGATGGCCGGTCGGTTCCGGGCAGACTTCCGCTACAAAAGGGTCCAACCTCGTGTCTTAGTTGATTAATTACACCTAATTAATCACCCCCATAATTAATTACCCCTAATTAATTACACATTTTTAAAAATATGGGTAGACCTAACTCAATAGGTAAATTCCCAATTCCATAGTATGGGTAGACCTAACTTAATAGGTAAATTCCCAACTCCATAATGTGGGTAGACCTAACTTAATAGGTAAATTCCCAATTATGTCCATTCATTTTATGTTATGCTTAATCATAACAACTTTACGCCTTTTTTTTATAATCATGCATATTAACCCCATCGTTTCCCACGTAATTCGTTTACATAACACGTCATACATAGGGACAACTTTGCATATGTTATGCACATCATAAAAAGAGACAAACTTGCATATGAACTTGCATATAAACTTGCATAAAACTTGCATAAAACTTGCATATGAACTTGCATAAAACTTGCATATGAACTTGCATATGACTTGCATAAAACTTGCATATGAACTTGCATACCATGTCATATCACAAAGGCAAACTTGCATATGTTATGCACATCAAAGAAAGAGGCTAACTTGCACATGAATCTTGCATATAAACTTGCATATCATGACATATCACAAAGGCAAACTTGCACATGTTATGCATATCATAAAAAGAGACTAACTTGCACATGAACTTGCATATATCATGTCATATCACAAAGGCAAACTTGCATATGTTATGCATATCATAAAAAGAGACTAACTTGCATATGATTTTGCATAAGAACTTGCATAAAACTTGCATATGATCTTACATAACACATCATATCATAAAAAGAGGCAAGTTTACATATGAACTTATAACATATGACAACCACAACTTGCATAATCCACATTTACATCCATAGCCTCCTAATATCCTATCCTAATTAGTTTAGCAATTACTTGCTAAAGGCATAGGAACTCACCAAAACCAAGATTAGCAAACTTATGAAGTAGAACTAGTTGCTAAATATGAAGAAGATGATGATTAGAGGTTGATTAGCTTGCAACTTCCTTCATAAACTAGTGGAGGCTCCTCTTAAGTTTGATTTTGGCGGCATGAGGCCATCATTTCTATTTTTAGTATGAATTAGGGTAGTATTAGGGTGTATTTATATATTAGGTGAGTGTTTTAGGCCCTTAGATTAACCCTAAATTAGATTAGGACCCTTAGATTTCGGCACCTTCCAGAAACCAGCCCTAAGACCAAGCCCAAACCCCAAACTGGTGCACCCAACCACAGAACTCTCTAGAAACTGTGTAGGTTTCCTGGCTCGGCACGGGCGCACTTCCCAAGTGCGCCAGTGTATTTTTGTACTGGCGCACTTCATAAGTGCGCCAGTGCATTTTTGTACTGGCGCACTTCACAAGTGCGCCAGTGCATTTCTGGCCTGTTTCTGGTTTTTCTGCCTAACTTTGTTCGTCCATATCTCTTTCATACGGTACCCATTTTACGCAAACTCGGACTCTATTTCGCGTATTTTTCCGAGACGAACGCAACGACGCAGCCCGTTTCCCCTAATTCCCACATCTGGGATTAGTTATTCTTTAATTTGTGAATTTTAGCATTAACCGAAATTCGGGGTGTTACACACTACTCCCACAAAAGTTAGAAGTTTTATGGAGTGGCTAGTTATTATCGGAAGTTTGTTAAGGATTTTTCAAAGATATCCGGTCTGTTAACGAAGCTCACAAAGAAACATGAGAAGTTTAAGTGGACTTCCGACTGTGAAGAAGCTTTCCAGGAATTGAAATCGAAACTGACCACTTCTCCAGTGTTAACCATTATTGATGGCAATCAGGATCTAACGGTTTGGACAAATGCTTCTATTAGAGGTCTTGGTGCAGTGTTAATGCAAAGAGGCCAAGTAGTCGCTTATGCAAGCCGCCAACTGAAACTGCATGAGAAGAATTATGTGACTCATGATCTTGAGTTGCTAGCTATGGTTTTTGCATTGAAAATCTGGAGGCATTATTTATTGGGCGAGAAGTTTATACTGTATATAGATCATCAATCATTGAAGTATTTATACACCCAGAAAGATCTGAATTTGAGACAGCAGTGTTGGCTAGAATTCCTTGCAGCGTATGATCTTGATATCCTGTATACGCCGGGGAAGGCTAACGTAGTAGCGGATGCGCTTAGTAGGAAAACCGCAATCGTTGCCAATCTTATATTTACGCCAGGATTGATGGATAAAATATCTGTTCTTCAGAAAAGTGACAATTTTGTGAAAGAGATGATAAGAAGGATTCAAAGGGGTGAAGGCTCCAGTTTCCAAGTGGATAGTGAGGGAGTTTTGAGGTTGAATAAAAGAATATGTGTTCCCGACATTCCTGAGCTCAAAAGAGAGGTGCTGGATGAATGCCATAAGTCCAAATTTTGCATCCATCCTGGTGTGAGTAAAATGTACAACGATATCAAACGCACTTTTTGGTGGAAGGCATTGAAAAGGGATATTTCTTTATATGTTAGCAGATGCCCTACTTGTCAATTGGTCAAGAGCGACCAAGAGAAGCTAGCTGGATTGTTGCAACCGTTGGAAGTCCCAGGTTGGAAATGGGAACAGATTTCCATGGATTTCATAGATGGCTTGCCGCGAACCAGGAAAGGTAATGACAGCATTTGGGTAATCGTAGATCGCTTCACGAAGACTGCCCATTTTATACCTATCAGATCCAATAGAACTGCTCAAAGTCTAGCACAGATATATTTCAAAGAAATCATTAAGCTGCATGGAATTCCCATCAGCATAGTCAGTGATAGAGACCCGATATTTGCTAGCAAATTCTGGGAGGCTTTCCAGACAAAATTGGGAACGAAACTTAATATGAGCACCGCTTATCACCCTCAAACAGATGGCCAAACTGAGCGGGTGAATAGAATCCTAGAAGATTTGTTGCGGGCTTGTATAATTGATTTTGGTGGGTCATGGGAAGATCACTTGCATTTGGCAGAATTCTCATATAACAATAGCTATCAGGCAAGTTTGGGAATGTCGCCATTTGAAGCATTATATGGCAGACCGTGCAGATCTCCAGCATGTTGGGTAGAACCTGGCAACAGACTTGTGTTAGGACCCGATATGATTAGAGAAGCATCTGATAAAGTCGACTTCATCAAAAAGCGATTGAGAACCGCGCAAAGCCGACAGAAAAGTTATGCAGATTCTAGAAGAAGAGATTTGACATTTGTTATTGGTGACCATGTTTATTTGAAATTTTATCCGATGAGAAGAGTAATCAGATTTGGCAAAACTGGGAAGTTGGCACCGAGATTTATTGGTCCCTTTCCTATACTCGAACGAATTGGAACTCTTGCTTAGAGGGTTCAATTACCAGACTGGTTACCTGGAGTGCACGATGTGTTTCACATATCTCAACTTAGAAGACATGTGCATGATCCGGATCTTGTTGTAGAAGAAGCAGCGCAACAGGATATAGACATAACTCCAGAATTAGCACTCAGAAGAGAGCCATTAAAGATTGTTGGCAAAGAAACTAGAGAACTAAGAAGCAAAAAGGTTCATTTAGTTAAAGTGCAGTGGAGCAGTGATCCTAGAGACTGTACTTCGGAGACTGAAGAAAGCATTAAGCAAGCTTACCCCAAATGCAGAGTGGATATCTCTGACTAACTCCGGTGCAAGGTACCTTTACAATGCTTTGCATTTACATTTTGTTTCCTACTTTACTGCTGTTTCCTTTTCGAGGACGAAAAGTTTTAAGTGGGGGAGATTGTAATAACCCGGAAAATACGAGCCAATTTAAAATTTTTAAATTGGTCATTTCAAAGAAATTTGAACAATTGAAATAGAATATTTCAATAAAATAGTGAAGTAGAAATAGTGAGTCAGTTAGAAAATTTGAATTCAAACTTTGACGGACTGTGCAGGGTGGAGAATATAACGGATTTTAGCAAAGCTAAAAATATTTAAATCTGTTTCTCAATACCTTTCTAACGAATCTGAAAAATCGAAGTTTCATAACGGGAATCAAAAGTTATGGCAGAATGAATTTTCAGAAAGATCGCTATATAGAATATATAGCCCTCGAAAATTGATGTTTTGCATACGACCTCGAAATTCGACGAAACCACTTTTGTTGGGTCTGGGATGTCAAACTATTGCTAGGTTTAAATTTCATAATTTTTGAAGCTAGTATGTGAGTGTGGCAAAAGAAAATGTGTTTGGTCAATTTTTGTTAAATTGGATCAACCAGAAAATGGCCATTTTTCAAACGATCTCAGAATTCGACGACACTAGTTTTGTTGGAACCGTAGGGTCAAAACATAGCTAGATTTATTTTTCTAGAATTTTTTGAATCAGTTTGTGGCCCTGGCAAATTGAAATGCACGTTCAGAGTTAAAAATTAAATGTTTTATACTTTAATTTGTAAAATAACTGACTGTAACAGTCGAATTGGCTAACGAAACATATCCCATTGTGTCCGGGGTGGGGGTATTTAGCTAGGGACGACAGTCGTTGGACTTGAAAAGGAGTTCGTTGGAGAAAACACTATTTAAAAATATAATATATATATCGGCCAATCAGAATTTTTCTTTCAAAAAAAATAATAATAAAAACCCCCCGTAACCCTCGATTTCAACGGCGAAACCCGTTCGCCGCTTCCCTCCTCGATTTCCGCCGCCTCTGCCACTTCCAGGCGCCGCCGCCACCACCGTTCGCTTCGCCTCCGCCTCCTCTTCAAATCTGACCCCAGCACCCCCTCCCTCGACGCCTCCTCCGCCTGAATCGAGCCCAGAAAGTTCACCGCTTCCCATCGCCGTCGCCGCTCAGATCTGCCACCGAGCGCCACCAAACCACCACCGACAGGACCGCCACTCGAAGCTCTTCCACGTCCAACTCCCTGATCGTCGTCTAGGTCAGCGGATTTCGCGAAAACCTCAAACCTAGTTTCGAACCATCGTGAAAGGTGAGTCCTTTTTGATGTCTGCACTTTGAAAAATCATATCTTTTTGGTGTGTTGATGAAATTCGATGAAACAGGAAATATCGGGACCGCAAGGAAGCTCTCTACCACATAGAAGAAGCCGCGGATTTTTCCGAGTCATCTACGATTTTTAGCACTCCGCAAACCAAAGTGAGAAATCTAAATTAATATGAATTTGAATGGAAAATGTCGTGTATAAATTATATTAGCGAAATATAAATTACACACGTGTTGTATACCTCATGTACATGCGTGGTGTAAGCTATATGAGCGAAGTATGAATTATACATGCAAAGAATAATTGATATATGTGTTGAAATGCAAGTGAAATATAGCGATTATAATATATATATATATATACATACTACCCTAGTCCACAAACCATGGACGATATTTATTGTTGTGAATTGGTGTGAAATATTGGATGAAAAATGTGAATGCTTGAATAATTGTTTGTGGTTGATATTGATTGGTTGTGGTTGAAAAGTACCCATTGGTGATTGAAATGAATTGGAAATATTTGTGGAAATAAAAATAAAACATGCCGCCTGCGTGCGAATTAGATACATGAATCCCCATTGTCAAAATCCGCGAGGTTTTAAGGTAGAGCGAGGAGCCGTACTAGGGACGGTGCCGGTTTTAACTACCCTGCCGTTATGCTGCTGAAATTTTGAATAATCTTTATGTGTTAGAATTATTTTCATATGTTGAAATTATTTTCATGCGTTGAAATTAAAGTCATGTATTGAAACTATATCCATGTGTGGAAAGGTTCATGTGTTGAAAAGTGATGTGTGAAAATTAAATTCATTTGTGAATGAATGAAGTGTCTAAACAATAAAAATCACCTTTTTATAATATATATGAAGTATGAAAAATATTCGCCTTATATATAAATAGTTTCAACAATAAAAATTCTATCTTTCTTATATGAACAACATAAATAAAATATCCGTGTGTGGAAATGCTCATGTGTTGAGAAGTGTGTGTAGTGGAAAAGTTCATGTATTGAATAAAAAGATCGAACAATAAAAATTACATTTTTATTGGAACTATGAAGTGTTGAAAACATCCATTGTCGAATAAATATTTTAAATGATAAAAATATCATTTTTATCATATATGTGATATGCTAAAGATATGCGAGCGTTGAAGTAAATATTTGTGAAGAAATATTATTTTTAACATGCATAGGAACTAAATAAAATAGCCATGTGTTGAAATCTATTTTAGTTCGCCAAAATTATCATCTTTGAAATGTGAAGTGTTAAAAATAGCCACTTGTTCAAATAAAGGTGCATGAGTTGAAATATACATTAATTAGCTAATGATATGATTTTAGCCTATGCATGCAACATTAGAATGAATGGTGTTTTTAAACCAAAGTAAATCGAGTATGAAGTTGAATGGAAAATGATAAGTGATAAAAATTGTATATATGTACATGCATATTTATTGAACAGGTTATAGGAAAGGGGCTAGAGAAGAGGAATAAAATTTTGTGCCCGACAAATAGGTACACATTTACTGTTTTGTTTGGGTGATGATTTTATGAGCCTGTTGGCTAGCCGCTTGGCTTTTTCTTTTTCTTTTTGACATGAGACGCCGGTGTGGCTATTTGGGAATATTCCCAGCCCCTCCCGTACAAAGGAGGTTATGGCAAAATTTTCCAAAATTTAAAGGCGTTAGTGAAATAATTGAAGTAAAAACGATATAGGAATTTTTGAATGATCTATATTTATATAAATATATAAATATAAATAAAATTAAAACGAAACGTGGCCGTGCAGTTCGTGTTTTGAAACCGTGATTTCAAATGACTAATGCGGGAAATCCGACCATTGGATTTTCCCGAAACCGCAACCGTTGGGTTCGCCTTGGAAATATCTTTCCAACGGCACTGTGAAGATCCGACGGTTGGATTGTCTGGAATGTTTAATTCAAATCTGAAGAAAAACAGCACCAGAAACGATTATATTTATATATATATAAATATAATTAAATAAAATCGAATAACGACGAAGTAATTCGTAAATTGAAATCGTAACTTCAAATGACTAGTGTGGAAGATCCGACCGTTGGATTTTCCCAAAACTGAAACCGTTGGATTCGTTTTGAAATGACCTTCCTAATGATACCAAATTTATGAAGATCCAACAGTTAGATTTTCAGATTTGTGTAAAACAAAATTAGTGAAAAACAGCGCCAGTGCATCGGCACGACCTGAAATGTCGTCTAATTAAATATGGTCGTTTTAAATTAAATAAAAATGGGGATATATCGTTATAAAATACTATAGACGATATAGAGTGGAAATAAACCAATTTCGTTGTGTTTGCTTGATATGTGATGGTTGAATGTATTTAACATGAGAATTATAACTAAAGAACTGAAATGTGAATGTTGAATAGTCTAACCATGTGATTAATTGATTTGAAAATCTAAATATACGTGGGTTATTTGAAAAGGCCGAGTTCATCTCATTTCAAATAATCGATCGATTTTGAGAAGTCAAAGAGTCGAAGACGGTTGAAGACCGACGATCTTCACATTGGATGGATGGGCGCTACTGATGCTCGTGATTGGAGTAGCTACCATGAAGGAACTGAAGTAGTAGCCGTCCAAGCATACTGTTGATTGTACGGATGTGCGAGGAATTGGTGCCTCCGGTTTCGTTCAGACCCAGAACGGACTTGTAAATGGACTGTGTGTCTGACATTGGATTTTTTTTCTGTGCTTATTGATCTCTGTTAAATATATATGTGACGGCCCGCCCCGCACCAGCCTGCATTTCCTCCGGAAGTGCGCTGTACACATGCCCCGACTAGCATGGGATGGTCGCCAAAGAAAGGAAAGAAGGGAATGAACTAATCAAGGAACCTGTAGAACATCTCACAGCGCATGGAATAAAATATAATAATAACATACTTGACATAAAACAGGTGAGACAGTGCATAAGCTGATAACTAAAATCAACACCAATCATCAGAGCAGCGGAAATTCAAATACAGCTTATTACAATTTTCCAAATTTACTGTCTCTAAACAAAAGAAAGCTAAAGTAGAAGATGCACCACCAATGCCCAAGCAGTGATCTTCAACAACACAGGGAGAATACTATATATCTATTACGTGGAAGCCTCCTGCTCGTCTCCGGATCATCTACCCGTGCATCACCAGCTAACCTGTCTCTAGTCTGCTCGTGTGAGCACCCAGAGTAATAAGAGGAGACATAAAACTCTGGGTCAGACATAAAGCCTGGTATGAGCGATAAGCATCTAAACAAAATAATAACAGGTATACTAAACCATACCTGAACCTGGACCTGCAACCAAAGAGTTAGTACCACTCTAGGGTGCCATAATAAATAGTGTAAGAATACGGGGGTGGGTGTGCATGTCATAATGATAGCAAACAAATCATCCGTGGCAACCATCCTCACATCTCTCACTCAGTGCGTAAAGCATACGATGTCCACCACTGTCAATCACTAGACCCATCGAAGTAGTGACGGAGTTCAACTTGTACAACTACTGCTACTACCAAGCTTACCACATGGAGTCATGACCAAATCTTTACAAATGACCCCACTTCATTGGTCTATAGCCCTTTAGTCGTACCTAGGCCATTGCAGCCCTGAATCCGTTCACGTACTTCCCATACATAGTGATCCAAAGTCATAAACATCGACAGCCCCTTGGCACACGTCCCGCAGCAAAGCCCAACTCATGAAGTGAACTCGTCGGTTCCCAACTGGATCCTGAGCTCTAACTTCCATTTGGACTACCTTTGCATCTCGGGTTTTGGTCATCGTCTTTATCTCGATCGGTCGTCATCATTCGGATCGGTCTTCATTCAGTCTTCTCCCCGGATCGTGCTCCCTTGGATGGTTCGGTTCGTGACGCGCCTCCCCAATCGGATCAGGTCGAGTTCCTGCTGGCTCGTGGTGCTCCAGCTCCATCGGATCGTGTCGTACCATACGGATCGCGCCTCAACAGCTCGTGGCGCTGGCAACCCATTGGGTTCGGGTAGTGCTACCTCGTCTGGATCGTCGCGCCTCATCTCGGATCGCACCTTCTGATCGGTTCGTGGTCCACCAAGCTGGAGCGATTCGGATCGAGGTACTTCAGTTTGGACACGGCGCTGCATCGGTTCATGGCCTTCGAAATGGAACGGATCGTGGCACATGGTGGCGTGAGCTTCAATCAGATCGTGCTCATAGGGGGGCGATCCGATCCGGGTAAATTCCTGCACTTCGTTCCAGCGACAGTCTTTCGCCATTCGACGGCGTTTTTGACCAAACTAACACTTCTAAACAATCACAAAACATCTCATACAGCCATAGCAACGTATAGTATCGACTACGAACACCATAACACAAATCATAGCATGTAAAGTGGATCAAACATGGTCAAAACCCCAAATTTTCCCTTAAGCATGTTTAAGCAAATCAAGTGATATACTTAGCAAAACTTAATCAAATCGTCTAAATTTTCTAACAGAGGCATGAAATATTATTTAAGAATTTCTAAACATTTTTCCAGAATTTATTAGTGTATAAATTCACTAATCTTCACTAATTACCCTTAATTACCGTAATTAGTGCAAAAACTATGCAAATCACTCACCTTTGCCACAATAAAACTTTCAGATCTGAAGTGAACCTCTGATTTGCACGAATTCCAATATATAACAGCAGCTCTACCTCGGTCCTTGTGCTAATCCTCCTTGATTTGATGCCTCTAAGCCTTAATCCTTGATTAGGAAGTGATCTTGGGTGTTTTAGAGAGGTTTAGAGAGTGGAGGCCATGGCTAGATCAAGAGGAATGAATAGTGACGGCTGAAAAATGAGAAAAAAGTATTCTCCAAACCCTAACAGCCCTTTTAAACTCCGAATCCCGAAATTCCCCTTTGGGCCTAGCTGTTAATCACCCGGTTAAGCCCAATTAAGCTGTTTTTCACCATCTGAAACTTGTTTCAGCCATATCTCACAAACGGTGAGTCCGTTTGGCTAATGTGACCACTCTACGGAAAGAGAAACCATCATCCGGGGCCAATGGAAGTGATTTCAGGTCAAAATTCAATTCCAGTGAAAGGTTATGGCCAAAACAGTGCCAACTATGGGTAAAATTGTCATTTAAAAATCGGGAAAAATCATGAACATAGGAAATGATCCCAATAGTCGTCCCCCAAAGTTACATGACCATACGACTTCGTATGTGAAAGAAATAAATATCCTACGATCCTATGATGCGTAGAATACGGGTCGTTACACTCTTCCCCCCTTAAGAAATTTCATCCCCGAAATTCCTTAACCCAAAACATACAAAGGATCCTGCATGCCTAACAACCACATACAACAATCAAACATGCAAACAAGCAAACAAGCCTATCCTAGCATGCGGAAAACTAAATCGAAGTCAAAATCTTACCAGGCAAAGAGTTCTGGATAAGTCTTCCTAATGTTCTCCTCTGTCTCCCAAGTACTATCGTTCTCGTCCTCACCCCACTGAACCTTGACTAGCTTCACTGCCTTTCTTCGAAGTTACTTCATGTCACGCGCGACAATACAGGCCGGCTTGCGGTTCCCAACCGCCTCGGGTTCTACTTCGAAGTCCTCTAACTGATCAGGTGGGATAGTCATATCTGAGTCGTGAACGAATTTCCTTAGTTGGGAAACAAGAAATACGTTGTGAACTCCCGCCATCTTCTCTGGTAAGTCAATTCTGTATGCCAAATTCCCGACTAGTTCAAGAACAGGGAATGGGCCAACAAATCTTGGTGCCAACTTGCCTCTCCTGCCAAATCGTATTACGCTCTTCAACGGAGAAATCTTGACAAACACCAAGTCACCAACGGAGAATTTTAGGTCTCTTCTCCTCTTATCAGCATAACTCTTCTGCCTATCTTGGGCAGCCTTCATTCGTTGTTGAATGATCTTGATCTTATCTGAAGTTTCCCGCACCACATCTGGTCCAAGCATAAACTTCTTGCCAGTCTCTATCCAACATGATGGTGAATTACACGGTCTTCCGTACAAAGCTTCAAACGGAGCCATACCGATACTGGATTGGTAGCTATTATTATATGCAAACTCTACTAGATGCAAATGGTCATCCCATGATCCACCAAAATCCAATATACATGCTCTCAAGAGATCTTCCAAAATACGGTTTACCCTCTCCGTCTGACCGTCGGTCTGAGGATGATATGCGGTACTGAGATGTAACTCTGACCCTAGAGCCTCTTGTAAGCTCTTCCAAAACCCACTAGTGAACAACGGGTCTCGGTCGCTCACAATGCCTTTAGGTACTCCATGAAATCTCACTACCCACTTCATATACAATTCTGCTAACTTAGCTGCCGTTCTGGTCGATTTGACTGGTATAAACCTTGCACTTTTAGTCAGCCGATCTACAATTACCCAAATGCTATCATATCCCGATCTAGTCCTTGGTAAACCATCGATGAAATCCATCGAGACTTGCTCCCATTTCCATTTGGGAATTTCTAAGGGCTGTAACAACCCACTAGGATTCTTTTGCTCGGCTTTAACTAGCTGGCAATTCATGCACTTGGATATAAACTTCCCAACGTCTCTTTTCATCCCTTCCCAGTAGTAAGTCTGCTTCACATCTCGATACATCTTGTTACTACCGGGGTGTATAGTTAGCTTTGAGTGATGACATTCTCTAAGCACTTCATCTCTCAATCCATTGACATTGGGTACAACAAGCTTTCCATTCTTTCTAAGCCATCCATCTCGATCAAGCCCATACTTGTTCACCTCCTCATCGACACACATCTCTAACTTGGAGATGATTTCCAATAGGTTAGGATCGTCCCTTTGACTAGAGCCAATCCGCTCAATCAAAGTGGGTCTGATCGTCAAACTTGCTAACATTTCTGGATTCAATTCGCACTTTGGTCTGAAATCAAACCCCGCGATAAACTCCAGTTGCTTCCATTCAAGGAACATAGCCCCTAAGCTGGCATGTCTTCTACTTAATGCATCAGCCACCGCATTGCCCTTTCCCGGTGTGTATGCGATGTCAAAATCATAGGAAGCCAAGAATTCTAACCATCTCTGCTGACGGAGATTCAGATCTTTCTGAGAGAAGAGATACTTTAACGACTTATGATCTGTAAATAGCTCAAATCTTTCTCCCAAAAGATAGTGTCTCCACATCTTTAACGCGAACATGATCGCTGCCAATTCTAAATCATGGGTAGGGTATCTTCTCTCGTGCGGTTTTAATTGCCGACTTGCGTAAGCTACAACCCTACCGCCTTGCATCAACACAGCACCCAGTCCGGTACCACTGGCATCCGTGTATACCGTCATCTCTTCATCCCCCTTAGGAATGACTAACACTGGTGCGCTCGTCAACTTGTCCTTTAGACTCTTGAATGCATTCTCGCACCTTTCATCCCAGACAAAAGTTTGATTCTTCTTGGTCAACTGGGTCAATGGTGCTGCTATCTTGGAGAAACCTTGGATAAACTTACGATAATATCCGGCTAATCCCAAGAAACTTCTTACATCTGTTGCGTTCTTGGGCGTAGGCCAATCTTGTACCATAGCCACCTTCGCCGGGTCCACGGCAATACCATTCTCTGATACAACACGGCCCAAGAACCTCACTTCCCTCTTCCAGAAGTGACACTTAGAAAACTTTGCTTTCAATTGGTGTTTTCTCAACACCTCCATCGCTACTCTTAAATGTTCCTTGTGTTCTTCCTCTGTCCTCGAATAGACCAAAATATCATCAACGAACACAAGGACAGACTTATTCAACTGATCTCTGAATACCCTATTCATAAGATCCACAAAATATGCCGGGGCATTAGTCAGCCCAAATGGCATGACCAACCATTCATAAAATCCAGACGGTGTTCGAAATGCCGTTTTAGCTATACTCTCAGCTTCCACTCTAAGCTGATGAAAACCTGTCGCGAGATCCAACTGAGAAAATATTCTTGCGCCACTCAACTGATCGAACAAATCATCTATCCGCGGTAGAGGATACTTATTCTTCCTCGTCACTTTATTCAACTCGCGGTAGTCTACACACAAACGAAGGGAACCATCCGCCTTGGTAGCAAACACAACTGGTGCTCCCCATTCAGAAACACTCCTTCTGATAAATCCCTTCTTCAAAAGATCACTGACTTGCACCTCGAGCTATCGCTGCTCTCTTGGTGCCATACGACGAAGTGGCATCACTATAGGCCTGGCATCCTTTACCAAATCAATACGAAACTCAATCTCTCGGTGTGGTGGAAGTCCGGTCACTTCTTCGAAAACATCCGGATACTGGCCAACCACGGGCAAACCTGACAACTCACTATGCGGAATGTCGAGGGAGTTTAGAAAACTAGCCAATACCCCCTTACTGGGTAGACCACCAAACACTATCCTCCGCCCATCATCCGCTCTAGATGTCACTAAAAAGCCCTCACAGTCTACCACCACCCCGTATCTTTGGAGCCAATCTACTCCCAAAATAATGCCAAACCCAGTAAAGCCCAAAACAAAGCAATCACAAACAAACATGCATCCATGACTCGATAAGACCACATTACGACAAATCATGCTAAGGCTAGTCGAACCACCAATCGGGTTCGTCACTACTAAAGGTCTATCGACAATCTCGGGCTCTAATTCCAACCTATCTACCAGGTCACTAGATATGAAAGAACTGGAAGCTCCGGTATCAAACAAAACTCTAACAGGAACATCATAAACAGAAAGCATACCTTGAATGACGACATTCTTTCCCTTCTCCGCCGCAGTTGGGGCATTCGACGAAGAAGGAATAGCATTAAGAGCATAAGCTTTCATCATTTGCTTTTCTTTAGGGGTTTGTGGACACTTGTCCTTGTGATGTCCCATTTGGCCACAGTTGAAGCACTTCCTATCCGCTGGCTTGGCCCGACAATTACTAGCATAATGGCCCTTCTTACCACAGCTGAAGCACTCAACAACTTGCTTATTCTTTTTCTTCTGGCCATCCTTAGTCTGATTCTGCTTTCTCTTATTCTGGGAACCACCCTTGCCTCCACCACTTGCTTGTGGCTTTGGCTCATCTGCGGATGCAACCTCAGTCTTCGGCTTAGGGTAGAGACTTTCTGATCTTAATGCTTTCCCCACAATCGATTCAAACGTCTCATCGATGTGGTTAATAAGCTTTTCCCCCAAGTACTGATCCAAACCAGTTATGAATTTCTCATTCTTTTTCTCGGCAGTATCAATAAGAGATAACCCATATTTTGACAAAGTGTGAAATTCAGCAATATACTCCGAGACAGCTCTGCCATTCTGCTTGAGCTCCAAGAATTTCTTAAACAGCACTGACTTCTGAGCAGATGGAATGAACTTCTCGCTAAAGCGAGCCTTAAACTGCTCCCAAGTAATCTGATCTTCGGGAGTAGCTGCCTTTATTGCATTCCACCAATTCATTGCCCGCCCTTGCAGCTGACGGGATGCTAGCTTTCTCTTCATCGCATCCTCGATACCCAAATCCTCGAAGATACGTTCGCAACTATCCAACCAATCTTGAACATCCGTGGCCGACTCCGTTCCGTGGAACGGCTTTCCACCAAGGCTAGTATAATCCTTGTTTAGCTTGGCGAAGTCGACTCTTGGCGCCTGCACTATTGGACCACCACCATTTCCACCATTGGGAGCTGCCCTCTGTACATCTCTAAGCAACTCTCTCATGAGGTCAGTAAACATCGTCCTCATGTCAGCAGCATTCCCATTATTGGCCCCTCTACCGGTACCTCTAACATATCAGCTCATCGTCAATCTGAAAAAGGAAACGATTAACGACTCCATAGTGGTGCTAGTGCAGTACGACTTCATCCTTATACTACTAATAGTATATATATAGCTTTAAAAAAATCAAAATAATCACAAATACGCTCTCTCGTATACGTATATTATCTCTCCCTGATAACTTCCCTAGGATAACTACGCAACCTGGAGCTCTGATACCAAGTGTGACGGCCCGCCCCGCACCAGCTTGCATTTCCTCCGGAAGTGCGCTGTACACATGCCCCGACTAGCACGGGATGGTCGCCAAAGAAAGGAAAGAAGGGAATGAACTAATCAAGGAACTTGTAGAACATCTCACAGCGCATGGATTAAAATATAATAATAACATACTTGACATAAAACAGGTGAGACAGTGCATAAGCTGATAACTAAAATCAACACCAATCATCAGAGCAGCGGAAATTCAAATACAGCTTATTACAATTTTCCAAATTTACTGTCTCTAAACAAAAGAAAGATAAAGTAGAAGATGCACCACCAATGCCCAAGCAGTGATCTTCAACAACACAGGGAGAATACTATATATCTATTACGTGGAAGCCTCCTGCTCGTCTCCGGATCATCTACCCGTGCATCACCAGCTAACCTGTCTCTAGTCTGCTCATGTGAGCACCCAGAGTAATAAGAGGAGGCATAAAACTCTGGATCAGACATAAAGCCTGGTATGAGCGATAAGCATCTAAACAAAACAATAACAGGTATACTAAACCATACCCGAACCTGGACCTGCAACCAAAGAGTTAGTACCACATACCGTACAATACTCTAGGGTGCCATAATAAATAGTGTAAGAATACGGGGGTGGGTGTGCATGTCATAATGATAGCAAACAAATCATCCGTGGCAACCATCCTCACATCTCTCACTCAGTGCGTAAAGCATACGATGTCCACCACTGTCAATCACTAGACCCATCGAAGTAGTGACGGAGTTCAACTTGTACAACTACTGCTACTACCAAGCTTACCACATGGAGTCATGACCAAATCTTTACAAATGACCCCACTTCATTGGTCTATAGCCCTTTAGTCGTACCTAGGCCATTGCAGCCCTGAATCCGTTCACGTACTTCCCATACATAGTGATCCAAAGTCATAAACATCGACTGCCCCTTGGCACACGTCCCGTAGCAAAGCCCAACTCATGAAGTGAACTCGTCGGTTCCCAACTGGATCCTGAGCTCTAACTTCCATTTGGACTACCTTTGCATCTCGGGTTTTGGTCATCGTCTTTATCCCGATCGGTCGTCATCATTCGGATCGGTCTTCATTCAGTCTTCTCCTCGGATCATGCTCCCTTGGATGGTTCGGTTCGTGACGCGCCTCCCCAATCGGATCGGGTCGAGTTCCTGCTGGCTCGTGGTGCTCCAGCTCCATCGGATCGTGTCGCACCATACGGATCGCGCCTCAACAGCTTGTGGCGCTGGCAACCCATTGGGTTCGGGTCGTGCTACCTCGTCTGGATCGTCGCGCCTCATCTCGGATCGCACCTTCTGATCGGTTCGTGGTCCACCAAGCTGGAGCGATTCGGATCGAGGTACTTCAGTTTGGATACGGCGCTGCATCGGTTCGTGGCCTTCGAAGTGGAACGGATCGTGACACATGGTGGCGTGAGCTTCAATCAGATCGTGCTCATAGGGGGGCGATCCGATCCGGGTAAATTCCTGCACTTCGTTCCAGCGACAGTCTTTCGCCATTCGACGGCGTTTTTGACCAAACTAACACTTCTAAACAATCACAAAACATCTCATACATCCATAGCAACGTATAGTATCGACTACGAACACCATAACACAAATCATAGCATGTAAAGTGGATCAAACATGGTCAAAACCCCAAATTTTCCCTTAAGCATGTTTAAGCAAATCAAGTGATATACTTAGCAAAACTTAATCAAATCGTCTAAATTTTCTAACAGAGGCATGAAATATTATTTAAGAATTTCTAAACATTTTTCCAGAATTTATTAGTGTATAAATTCGCTAATCTTCACTAATTACCCTTAATTACCGTAATTAGTGCAAAAACTATGCAAATCACTCACCTTTGCCACAATAAAACTTTCAGATCTGAAGTGAAACTCTGATTTGCACGAATTCCAATATATAACAGCAGCTCTACCTCGGTCCTTGTGCTAATCCTCCTTGATTTGATGCCTCTAAGCCTTAATCCTTGATTAGGAAGTGATCTTGGGTGTTTTAGAGAGGTTTAGAGAGTGGAGGTCATGGCTAGATCAAGAGGAATGAATAGTGACGGCTGAAAAATGAGAAAAAAGTATTCTCCAAACCCTAACAGCCCTTTTAAACTCCTAATCCCGAAATTCCCCTTTGGGCCTAGCTGTTAATCACCCGGTTAAGCCCAATTAAGCTGTTTTTCACCATCTGAAACTTGTTTCAGCCATATCTCCCAAACGGTGAGTCCGTTTGGCTAATGTGACCACTCTACGGAAAGAGAAACCATCATCCGGAGCCAATGGAAGTGGTTTCAGGTCAAAATTCATTTCCAGTCAAAAGTTATGGCCAAAACAGTGCCAACTAGGGGTAAAATGGTCATTTAAAAATATGGAAAAATCATGAACATGGGAAATGACCCCAATAGTCGTCCCCCAAAGTTACATGACCATACGACTTCGTATGTGAAAGAAATAAATATCCTACGATCCTATGATGCGTAGAATACGGGTCGTTACAATATATCTGTTTGGCGGCGGAGAATTTATTCTCTTGCTTAACGCCCTTCTCTGAGACGTACGAGCTCAGAGGTTATGTATTGATAGAAATCAATCGCATGGAGTGGATTGCCTGTGTGGCACGCCTAAGTGGCATATGATCAAGGCTTCTGTTGCAAAGCAAATACTTGTGGTTGATTATCAAAGCATGGTCTGTGTGACGTAGCTTTGTGTATGACATGAATTCGCGAGCCTCACACCTCGGTATGAGTCAAAAACGGGAGACGGACCGCTGGGAGAGCACGACGTTTCTTTCTAGCTATGGTGGTGTCAGTGACCTACCATCCCTGACATTATATATACTTTTCACCTGTGTGGTTGTTGGAATGCGAGGCGCCTCGATTATAGGTCTGTAAGGACCGGGAAACGTGTGTTCAGGAATAACTAATCCTCAAAAGTAAGAGAGGACCGGCCCAGCCGATTCCAAGGATCGGAGTGGGGTCCTGGGACATTTGCTAGAGTGTCTCGAACCGGAGAGGAGCTTGCCCCTTGCCTCGACTCATGAAGGAACCCAATTTCCAATACGAAATATGCGGACGTGATTGTATTACTAGTATGGCGACATAGTGGTATGGGTCATTTATGCCGCCTATGATTGATATTTATGATTGAAATTGCTTTTGAAACATATATGCACTAGTAATAATATCAAACACTTTTGTTTAATTCGTATGAAACATTTTTGGCCATTATAAGGTAAAAAAATCTATCCTCCGGCTTGCGTTGCATTGTGTGATGGGACCTGAGTCTTATAATGGCTTCATTTTATAAAAAGCATTGCGATGATTTAATCATTTACTTTATTTCATGCACTAGCACTCATTGGAGTAAACCCGTTCTGCGAAAGTGGCGTGGTCCTTTGATTTGCCTTATTATTGTTGTTAATAAGTTAAGTAGATTTCTTATACCAGTCCCATGACTGACTCGTAGTTTGTTTCACCTTGCAAACTCGGGTGCCCTCATTTTCACACGGGCAGCCTAGTTACAGGTTTCTAACGCACCCTTTGGCTCATGGCGAGGCTTGACTACACCGTGCTGACTTGGATTTTCTCCGCCATTATTGTATCTATATTATGATTCTGCCATTGGCGATGTTGACTGATATTTATTTTGTGTAATCTTTATGTATGATTCCACCTCAGGCGATGGTGACTGACTATGTATCATTATGCACTAAGTTGTATCCTGTACTGTGCTTCTCTGATGTGATGATATCTATATGATTCCGCTGTCATATGTGTATAAATTATTCTAATTTCTGTTTATGCTATTATCTGTGATTTGCTAATGATGATTAATGTGTTATATTCCAATGATTATCCTTAACACCGTGTCACGGGGTTTTGGGATCGTCACATCTTATTACCTATATTTAAAAAATATACGCTATTTACATTAGGAAAACATTTCCATTTCTTATTCACGCATCACTAACCTTTCACATCCATCAGTCCCTAACCGTAAACCAATAAGAGAATGACTCTTTAGGTATCAACCCCGAAGGTCGAAACCAGCATCAGATCGATACTTAGATGGCCATCCAACTTTACTAATCTCTAGTCAGTTTCTATTTTCCTTAATTCCGTTTCTAATTTGCAAAACGTTTGCTGTTAAATCATTATTCACTTTAAACGTAACTATTATTTCTTTAAAGAAAACTAGACTCATTTTCTCTAATCAAATTTTGATTTAAATAATAAATACTATTACAGTTTAAAATTCCATTTATCTGGTTCTTTGATAAATTCATATTCATATTCCACTTCATAAACTCCATTTATTAGTCAACTTCTTGTTAATTATACTCTAAGTTTATAACTAAATCTCGATTACACATTCGATCATGAATTATTGGTTTTAAAACCAAATATTATTTATCTATTCAATTTCTGAATTATATAATATATGATTTCTAAAAATAGTTTATTAAATAACATTCGACATCGTCGAATGCGAGTTCTAATTCCTAATGGATTTATTTAATTCCTATTCACATATTGAACCTCGAAATAAATTCAATGATTTCCCTTTCCTTTACTCAGTTTTGAATTAACATTCACGGTTTATTTAATAATAATAATTTAACAATAATTATTTTATCCCATTTATAAATATCGTTAATAAATCAAACTACTTGTTTTGTTATAATTAAAACAAGTTATTACTTTCTAGCCAATCGAAATTATGATTCTTCTTTAAAAATAGAAATTTCCTTTTTAAATCCCTGATTTCTTTTCCAATATATTTGAGTATATTTTACGGTATTTTAATACCAATTATTTCATGTTAATGTTATACAAACATCCCAAAACACACAATAATCCATCACCGATTATTTTGTCACATCATATAATGCAATATATATGAAAAACAACAATATAATTATTGAGGAATCCAGTTGGATCCCTCCAACCTGTCTCTCTGCATCCATAATCAATACAAATAATCCCTATTTCATATCAATATGAAACATAATAATAAACATGATCGGTATTCAATCAATGTTTTATATATATAATTGTATATATTATTTCAATCAATTAATTAGCAAAACATCCAAACAATCATCACACAAACATTCAATCAATATTAAATAACATTTATAAAATTATAAAACTGGACAAAGTTAGTGAGTTTTTTTTTTAGAAAAGCAGACAAATTTTATTACACAGAAAAAATTACACAGTATCAACTATTACGACAGAAGACAAATACAAAATATACAACTACAGCTTGAACTAGAGAAAAAAACCACTATGATATATACAAGTAAAATAGAAAAAAAAACTGTAATCCCTGCAAATAGAATCAACCAAACGTACGTGCATCATTCTCAAAATAATCTTCATAACACTGCTCCTCAATTATGAACTCTTCCACTATTCAACTTCCTCAAGATCTTCCTATGAATAACAACATAAAGCTCATTTGCATTCAAAGAAATTACAACAAAAATTCGTCAATTTCTCTCAGCCCAGACTTCATAAATACAAATCTTCAAGATGCTTAACAGAACATCACATTTGTTAGTTCTCCACCTAGTAGCCTTGAAAATGTTGAACCATTCGACCCTACTCACCAATGATGTTAGATGAAAACCACCATTCAAAAGAATCTTGCACCAGATCTGATTTACATAAGCACATTCAAAGTATAGATGAGTATTACACTCAGTGGTAGCATGACACAAAACAAAAATATCATCTTGAATGATGCCAAATTTACACAGTTTATCCTTAGTGTTCAACGCATTCGACATAACCTTCCATAAAAAGAAGTTCGCCTTTGCAGAACTCTTCATATTCCAAATTCTGTAATGCCATGGGAAATACTCTTTTTCACCTTGAAGTATATCATATACGTGCTTTATCATGTGCTTTTTTCCATTCCATACAAGCTGATCATCACTACTGACAATGTAAGAATCCTTAATTTCTCTCCATAATGCCCTCAAACTTGCAGAACTACAATATGGCAAATGCAAAACCCTATCATGATAGTAATCTCTTACAAGAGCCTTGTCTGGAATACCACTCAATCTCCTTAGATCATAACTAACCACTTTACTTAGTATTAATCCTCTACCAGACCAAGGTGAATGCCAGAAATAAACCTCATCCATACTTTTAATATTAACTTGGATAAAAGAAAAAACATCACTCCTCAACTTTAAAATTTATCGCCAACTCCAACTACATGATTGCGGAAAATCCATAATCCAAAAGCATTTGTTCCCTATCAAATTATTTTTAACATATTTAACCCATAAACTATCTCCTTCAGTTATTAACTTGTATATATAACCTGTTATAGCTGCTTTGTTCCACTACCTCAAATTAATTAAGCCAAGTCCTCCCTTGTCCTTACTATCATGTAGTTTGTTAAAAGCAATAGGAGTTAATTTCTTAGCAAAAGGATCCTCATGCCATAAATAACTGTTCATTGCACTAGTAACCATGTTGACTAATTTCATAGGAAGAATGTAATGCCGAGCATAATTGTAACAACCCAAATTTTTAATAATTAATTAATGGATTAATTAATTAAAGGAGAAAATTTAAAAGTGCAGTAAGAGTTAATGTAAAGAAATGCATGCGACAGATTAAAGGTAAGAAGATTAGTGTATTAGTATGTGCGTTAAATAGGGAAAATTAACGCAATAATGCATGCAGTGAAAGTATTAATTAAAAATGAATAGATGCATATACGTACATATGTGCAATTATGTTAAAAAGATACAAATTTAAAAATGTGTGGGTACAGAATGAATAAATACATGCAATGTATGAAGAGAAAATTTGTACATACAATTAATAGGGTGCATAACATTTAAAAAGTAATACTATTAATGCATTATAAATAGAGGGACATTTATTGCTTTATGAAAAATAAGCAGAAAAGATTGAATTTGAATTTCAAATGTAATAAAGAGGTAAAAGAGGCATGATGGATTAAAGAATGGTAAAGTAAGAAAGAAATTGAATGTTTAAAAAGGGTAAACATTAACGCTTCATATCTTTTGAACGTTTGAAAAAGGTAAGCTTTGCATTAAAAAATATAATGTTCCATTTAACGTTTTGAACCTAGACCATTTTATATAATATGGTGCTGACTCAGCACTAGGTGTATGTAACAACCTGTATTTTTAACAACCTGTTAAAATATAAATCGAGGCAGAATTTAATTTAAAAATCTGAATCAAGGGAAACGGGCTATGCCATTGCGTTCATCTCGGAAAAATACGCGAAATAGAGTCTGAGTTTTCGAAAATCGGAGTCCGTATGACCCAGTTAAGGCCCATTGAAGTTTTCAGAAATTTCCATGTCAAAAACAGATTTGAATTTCAAGATTCAAAGTTGGAAATTAGGGCAAACTGGCGCAGGCGGGAAAACTCCCGCCAGGACCCCCATGTCGACAGGCATGTCGACAGGGTCCCCAGGGTGTCGACAGCCCTGTCGACAGCCCTGTCGACACAGGGTGGCCGGGCAGTTTTGCCTGGCGCACCATTTTGGGTCTTGGTCTGGTTGTGTGGCTTAGTTCTGGAGACTTCCGAAATCTGATGGACCTAAACTAACCTAGGGTTAATCCTAGGGCTAAAAACACTTCAATCTTCTATAAATAAGACCTTAATCCTACCTTAAAACCTAATTTATTCATTCTAGTAGCTAAACTATGGCAAATTGATTTCTCAAATGGCCTCCACTTAAAAACCCTAGCCTCCACCCTCTTCAAAAATCATTCCTATGAAGATTTTGATGTTCATACAAGCATTTCTAAGTTGTATGAATGATCATTAGCTTGCATACATCATCAAGTTGCAAGCTTTATTGGCTAAGCTAGAGTTTTTGGAATTTTTGTTAAGAGTTTTCTTATTGGAGCTTTGTTTTGGGTTTTTATATGCTTGCATGAAGGGCTTCTCAATCTTTATTAGTAGATTTGTGTCTTCATAATATTTGTAAGCCCTCTTACCTTCATTTTAGGAACTCTAAAGTTAATATGTGATGAAAGTTGGGATTTATGCATGTTTAATAAGTTATGCATGCTTATGCGAGTTCACTATGCTATGTTATGCATGTTTAATAAGTTATGCATGCTTATGTGAGTTCACTATGCTATGTTACACATGTATGATAAGTTATGCATGTTTATGCAAGTTCACTATGCCATGATTTGCAAGTTTAACAAGTTATGCATGTTTATGCAAGTTCACTATGCCATGATTTGCAAGTTTATTGAGTTATACATGTTTATGCAAGTTCACTAAGCCATGATTTGCAAGTTTATTAAGTTATGCATGTTTATGCAAGTTCACTATGCCATGATTTGCAAGTTTATTGAGTTATGCATGTTTATGCAAGTTCACTATGCCATGATTTGCAAGTTTATTGAGTTATGCATGTTTATGCAAGTTCACTATGCCATGTTATGCATGTTTAATAAGTTATGCATACTTATGCAAGTTCATTATGCCATGTTATGCATGTTTAATAAGTTATGCATGGTTGTGCAAGTTCACAATGACATGTTATGCATGTTTGACAAGTTATGCATGTTTATGCAAGTCCCATATGCCATGTTAGGCAAGTTTAACATGTTATGCATGTTTATGGTAATATGCAAGTTCACTATGCTAAGTTATGCAAGTCTAACATGTTATGCATGTTTGTTGTGATATGCAAGTTCATCATGTATGTTATGCCAAGTTCCCCCTTCCTATCCTTTATGCGTTATTACGAATATGTAAGCGATAGAATGACGTTGGGGGGTTTGGGTAAACTTAAAATACATGAAAATATAAGATTGGGAATTTACCTATTAATTTAGGTCTACCCCTTGGGAATTTACCTATTAAGTTAGGTCTACCCAAGTATTTGTTGACTTGTAATCATGTTTTGAAATAAAGTGGACATGACACTTAGAAAACATAAGTGTGGCCAACTCGAGGTTGGGTTGAGTTTGTAGCGTAATTCTACCCGGAACCTACCGGCTTAACTAGTGGCTACAAACAATAGGACCCAATGTGAGAAGTTGGTCATGTGGTGCCAAGACCCGAGGTTAGACTAAGTTGTGGTGTAAATCTACCCGGAACCCACCGGCTTAACTAGGTAACCACAACAAAGTTTAATGTGAGAGGTTAAGTGCATTAAATTAATTAATGCCTCATGATTAGGGTTAAGTCAGGGTCCACTAATACTTAACCAATTTGGGGATTCGAGGGATTGAAATGGGGTTAAGTTGTAAACTGTCGGTTACACTTAACCAATTTAATCCATTTGGGGGTTCGAGGGATTGAAATGGGGTTAAGTTGTGAACTGTCGGTTACACTTAACCAATTTAATCCATGATTAGTGAAGGGTTAAATCGCACTTAACCCTCTTAGAAAACCCTAGCAACGTGGTCTGTTCCAGCAGTAATCCCAGTTTGGTATCATCACAACCCTAGAGGCTGGGCTAGGGCGGGGCACGATTACTGGACTGATGTAAGCGACCAAAGCGACGGCTGAGTGGTACAGCGGTGCGGGTCCAGGCGGGCTACGGACGTGCACGTAGTCCAGTATTGGACAAACTCGAGGCACGGGTACCAGTAGGTTTAGACTGTGCATTATTGCTTCAGTGTCTGGGGTTGACACCCGAGGGCTTGATACACCCGAAGGTGGACCCAGCACAGTCTGACTACATCCATATGTGGGCCGTATGGACACCAACACTTGACGTGTTAGGCTTATAGGGAGCCGATCGACTAGACCGTTTGGTTGGACCTTATATTAAGGTCACTTCATGTTATTGGGTCAAAGCTTGGGCCAAGGGATCAATACCTATTATGTTGGTTTGCTAGTACACCGTGGTGCAGAACTTAACCTTGTTTATGCGATGACACCTCTATCTATCTTGTAGTTAATTTATCATGCCAGTATGTTATTATCTATGATCATCTCAGTTTCCATCATGCTGTTAACTTTATTAGTTTATAGACTGATCGTAGCAGGGCTTACTCAGTCTTTTTGACTGACCTGTTTTCTTTCGCCTCTTTTCTTCCGTTTCCCCCCCCCCCCCCCCAGGTTCTCAGGGAGGGAATACAGGAGCCTAGCTTGGATCTTAGCTACTTTCTTGGATAGCTCATGTATGCTTTGGACTTGAGCTCGCTATGGTTTTTCCACTTTGGGGATAGCTACTTTTATGTTTTCCATTTCAGTTCCAGATGATGTTATTTTATGTACTAGACTTGTTTATTTGGGAAATTGACATTATGATGTAGCAGACTTGTTTTTGAAATGGTTTAAAATTCTTCCGCTGTTTTATCTGTCTACTTACTCTGTTTATTTACATATATATATATATATATATATATATATGTCATGTCCTGCCTTTTTATATCATTATGCATGTTTACCTTGTTTTAAAACGCCCCACCAAAGTCAGAGTTGCTTGCAAGAGCCACCCTGGCAGAGGTGGGGTGTTACATTTGGTATCGGAGCATATGGTTTACGAGAAGGGATAAAAAGGTTTTTAAAACTTTTGAAAAACTATTTTCAAAACCAAGTATAAAGTATTTTCCAAAGAAAAGTTTAGTTATTTTTAAAGGCTATTCCCCAAAAGCCATTAGCACTATCCTTTGACCCCTCGTTTGAACTCTTTTCTTTTCGTTTCCAGCATGTCTGATAATCTCCTCTTGCCCGAAGGAGTAACAATACCCGATTGGTTTCGTCGGTACTTGGAAGTCACGGCACCGGTCCCGGGTGTCTCTAATGTTGTTTCTCCAGTCAAGGCCGCTGTTCCTCCTCCTCCTTCCGTAGCTGATGTTCCTCTTCTCCCTCAGCCTCCACAAGCGGATTTTGCGGAAACTTGTAAGAACTTTAAGATGATGGGTGGCAAGAATTTTAGTGGAACAGAGACTATTGTAGAGGCAAGGAATTGGTTGAAAGAGACCGAAGATCTTTTAGCCACCTTTGATATAGGTGACCGCAGGAAGGTTTTATTGGCAGTATGGTTGCTAAAGGAAGAAGCTGCACGTTGGTGGGTAGTCACCACCGCTACTAGGCCAATTGAGACTTGGGATGATTTTAGAGGAAGGTTTGGACTGAGGTTCTTATCACTGAAGCAAGGGGACATGACTATTAGGGAATACATAGATAAGTTCAATCAACTGGCTCGGGTCAATTTAGACTTGGTTAATACAGCTCAGAAGAAGGCCCTACACTTTGCTCTAGGATTAAACGAGCCATTGCACGGTTTGGCCATGTCTCACATACCCTTGGGGGCGACTTTCGAGAGTTTGGTGAATATGGCCCTACTTCAAGAAGAAGATAACAATGACAAGAAAGAGGTCAAGGCGAATGAGTCTCAAGGCAAGAGGGTAAATTCCGGGAAACGAGGCAAGAATAACAACAACCGCAAGGACAAGCCAAGAGAGAATAGGAAATGCAACTTCTGTGGTAAAGTTGGACATATATCCAGGGAATGTAGGAAGAATAAGAGAAAGCGGGGCGAATGCTTTCATTGTGGTGAGTTTGGACATCTCAGCAAGGATTGCCCGAAGAAAACAAGGGCAAGGTCAGACTCAGTGTGCGGGACTATCTGGAGGGCGAGTTCATCCCCTCAACACCGTTCTTCCAGCTCATGATAGAGGTAGTGTTTCTGTTGAAAGTCTTGTTTACATTTTCTGTTCGTACTTTGTTTGATTCTGGCACATTGCATAGTTTTATTTCATCTGATCTAGTTGAAAGTTTGCACCTAAGTACTAGCCTAGTTGATGATCCCGTATGTGTTTCAAATCCAATTGGGGGGTTCTGCCCGTTTGTCTGTGGTCTGAGTGGATTTGAAAATTTCTATCCTGAGTATAGAATTCTCGTGGGATGTTTATATTCTCGGTTTCAGGGGATATGGGTTGGTTTTGGGCATGGAATGGTTGTCTTGTTTTGGAGCCATTCTTGGTTTTTGTATATAGGGTTGTGAGGCTCATGACTCACCTCGGTAATACCCTAGAAATTTCTAGCAACCCTATGGGTCCCGTCATGTTATGTTATCTTGAATCCCTCAACTCGTCTATCGATAGTTTGCAATCTGTGAGGGTGGTCCGAGAATATCCTGATATCTTGGGGGAAGTAAAGGGGTTACCCCTGGACATGGGATAGATTTCCGCATTATCTGGTTGGTAATACCAAGCCAATTTCGTGGCCGGTTAGGCGCATGACCTCGCGAGATGAGAGTTGAGAAAGCAAGTCAAGGAGTTGCTTGAGAAGAACTTCCTGAGACGAAGCATTTTCGAGTAGGGTGCTCCAGTAGTATTCGTTACTAATGTGGACAGTTTGCTTCGCTTATGTGTTGATTATCGTGAGAAGAATAGACAACCGTTACCAAGGATCGATGATTTGTTTGATCAGCTTGTAGGAGCATCTGTTTTCTTTTGATCTAGCTACCGGATTCCATCATCTTAGGATGGCTGAGGATGGAATTGACAAGACTGCGTTTAGGACTCTAGATGGATTTTTAGAATGGCTAGTCATGCTATTTGGTTTGACTAATGCACCCGCATATTACGTGAACTGGATGGGTAGGGTGTTTAGGGAGTCCTTGAACAAGTTTGTCGTGGTCGTCGTAGACGATATTTTGATCTCCTTAAAAGAACGAGGAAGAGCATGCTAGACATCTCAAGGAGGTGATGGATACGCTTAGAGCCACCAGTTAAAGGTCAAGTTCTCCAAATGTCACTTTGGAGGAAAGAAGTTGGATTTCTTGGGCACATAGTTCCTAAGTAAGGCTTAGCGGTGGATTCCGCTAAAGTGGTTGCGGTTTAAGACCGGAAAACTCTGGGGAGGGCAACTGAAGTAAGAAGCTTTCTCCGTTTGGCTAGTTAGTTAGCATTCCCTGAGCTTAGACTTACTCTTCTGGATCAAGAAGGGGGTTTCACAGGAAGAAGACCCGCAGTTAGTCAAGAACATGGACCAGTTGATTCGAGGCGAGCTGTTAAGTCACCTCGCTAGATATATTATAGATGACAAGGGACGACTAAGGCGCTATGAGAGATTATGTGTTCCTCGAGTGGAGGACTTGGTAAAGAAGGTTCTTGAAGATGCGCATCACTCGAGGAGGTGGCCGAGTTGGTTTCAGGATGCATGTTGTGCCACCAGGTTAAGGCCAAGACATAGAAGCCCAGCGGGCCATTACCTCCATTGGAGGTTCCGCAAGGGAAGTGTGAAAACATCTCGATAGATTATGTGGAAGGACTACCTAGATCAAAGAAAGGGAATACGGGTATGTGGGTCATAATAGGTAGACTCACGAAGAGTGCTCATTTCAGTCCGGTGAAGAGCGAGAGGACTGCATCATGGTTAGCAACGGTTTACCCTCAAGAAGTTGGCCAGTTTTGAAATAGCCTACAGGAAGCCACGGGTAGGCAACTGAATCTAGGTATGGCCTATCACTCATAGGCGGATGGTTCATTTCGATTAAGCATGAGTTATAGAAAATCACGTTTGTAAGGGCAATTGGCAACGTGGATTGGTATTTTCAAGAAAAGTTCTGCTGCGTGGAATACTTTATAGTAAGTAGACGAGATCCAGGATTCACTAGTGAATTTTGGAGAGCTTGCATGAAATCATGAGGTTACAGTTATGTTTAAGCCAGGTATACAGAAAAAAAGAATAAGTGGAAAAGGAAGACGAGAGGCGATAATGAAATGAGTTCCAACTCGAATTTGGGAAATAGGAGTTAGGAAGCCAAGAAATCATGAAGTAAAAGATGGTCAAAGCACAGTGGAGTTAAGCTCAAGGAAATGTGACTAAGAAAAGTGAAGACTAGATACGCGCATCATATCTCTTTGTAAGAGTGCATCCTTGATCCTTGTTTTCCTGTGGAGCTTGCTTGCAAGTTATCTTTTGTATATATATCCTCTCGGTCCCATTCTCGATCTTATTTCTGTTGTAAACTCCATAAGGGGGTTATGACTCATCGGTTAGTACTATATGTCAGAGTTTGAATGGATTTCTTGTAATCCAAAAAGGAGTTTATCTTGCTTATCTTCTAAGATCTCTTTTTAGCATGTCTCTCTGTCCATGTTTATCTAGTTTATCTAGTTTATCGTGTTTATCTTATCATGAGAACCTTAGGTAGAAACCCTTTGGATGAAACATGTATTTGAAACATGTTATGCTTGATGTTTGCAAGTGGTTGCAAGTGTTTGCAAGTGGTTACTCGTGGATGCATTATACACATTAGGCACTAGATCGGCTCACACACTCTTCATGTTGCATATGCATGAGTGCTTACACTTATTCATGGTTGAAACTTGTTGTGCTACCACATGGATGTTGCATATGGATGAATGTTATGTGCACTCATATAGATACTATGAATTATGTTAGGAATTTGCATACATATGGATTCATTTCACTGACATACATATGCATTAAGGAGGTTTATTGTATCAGTAACCGCCTGATCTTTGCATTAGATAAGTACATATACACACACTTTTGCATATGTTCATACCACATTTAGAATCTTGTAAGGACAATGATTGCTCGAGGATGATGTTTTGAGTAGATGGATGATTGGATGGTAGGATATGTTCTTCCTAACTTGAAGATTTCGGGGACGAAATCCTTTAAGGAGGGGAGAATGTAACAACCTGTATTTTTAACAACCTGTTAAAATATAAATCGAGGCAGAATTTAATTTAAAAATCTGAATCAAGGGAAACGGGCTATGCCATTGCGTTCGTCTCGGAAAAATACGCGAAATAGAGTCCGAGTTTTCGAAAATCGGAGTCCGTATGACCCAGTTAAGGCCCATTGAAGTTTTCAGAAATTTCCATGTCAAAAACAGATTTGAATTTCAAGATTCAAAGTTGGAAATTAGGGCAAACTGGCGCAGGCGGGAAAACTCCCTCCAGGACCCCCATGTCGACAGGCATGTCGACAGGGTCCCCAGGGTGTCGACAGCCCTGTCGACAGCCCTGTCGACACAGGGTGGCCGGGCAGTTTTGCCTGGCGCACCATTTTGGGTCTTGGTCTGGTTGTGTGGCTTAGTTCTGGAGACTTCCGAAATCTGATGGACCTAAACTAACCTAGGGTTAATCCTAGGGCTAAAAACACTTCAATCTTCTATAAATAAGACCCTAATCCTACCCTAAAACCTAATTTATTCATTCTAGTAGCTAAACTATGGCAAATTGATTTCTCAAATGGCCTCCACTTAAAAACCCTAGCCTCCACCCTCTTCAAAAATCATTCCTATGAAGATTTTGATGTTCATACAAGCATTTCTAAGTTGTATGAATGATCATTAGCTTGCATACATCATCAAGTTGCAAGCTTTATTGGCTAAGCTAGAGTTTTTGGAATTTTTGTTAAGAGTTTTCTTATTGGAGCTTTGTTTTGGGTTTTTATATGCTTGCATGAAGGGCTTCTCAATCTTTATTAGTAGATTTGTGTCTTCATAATATTTGTAAGCCCTCTTACCTTCATTTTAGGAACTCTAAAGTTAATATGTGATGAAAGTTGGGATTTATGCATGTTTAATAAGTTATGCGTGCTTATGCGAGTTCACTATGCTATGTTATGCATGTTTAATAAGTTATGCATGCTTATGTGAGTTCACTATGCTATGTTACACATGTTTGATAAGTTATGCATGTTTATGCAAGTTCACTATGCCATGATTTGCAAGTTTAACAAGTTATGCATGTTTATGCAAGTTCACTATGCCATGATTTGCAAGTTTATTGAGTTATACATGTTTATGCAAGTTCACTAAGCCATGATTTGCAAGTTTATTAAGTTATGCATGTTTATGCAAATTCACTATGCCATGATTTGCAAGTTTATTGAGTTATGCATGTTTATGCAAGTTCACTATGCCATGATTTGCAAGTTTATTGAGTTATGCATGTTTATGCAAGTTCACTATGTCATGTTATGCATGTTTAATAAGTTATGCATACTTATGCAAGTTCATTATGCCATGTTATGCATGTTTAATAAGTTATGCATGCTTGTGCAAGTTCACAATGACATGTTATGCATGTTTGACAAGTTATGCATGTTTATGCAAGTCCCATATGCCATGTTAGGCAAGTTTAACATGTTATGCATGTTTATGGTAATATGCAAGTTCACTATGCTAAGTTATGCAAGTCTAACATGTTATGCATGTTTGTTGTGATATGCAAGTTCATCATGTATGTTATGCCAAGTTCCCCCTTCTATCCTTTATGCGTTATTACGAATATGTAAGCGATAGAATGACGTTGGGGGGTTTGGGTAAACTTAAAATACATGAAAATATAAGATTGGGAATTTACCTATTAAGTTAGGTCTACCCCTTGGGAATTTACCTATTAAGTTAGGTCTACCCAAGTATTTGTTGACTTGTAATCATGTTTTGAAATAAAGTGGACATGACACTTAGAAAACATAAGTGTGGCCAACTCGAGGTTGGGTTGAGTTTGTAGCGTAATTCTGCCCGGAACCTACCGGCTTAACTAGTGGCTACAAACAATAGGACCCAATGTGAGAAGTTGGTCATGTGGTGCCAAGACCCGAGGTTAGACTAAGTTGTGGTGTAAATCTACCCGGAACCCACCGGCTTAACTAGGTAACCACAACAAAGTCTAACGTGAGAGGTTAAGGTGCATTAAATTAATTAATGCCTCATGATTAGGGTTAAGTCAGGGTCCACTAATACTTAACCAATTTGGGGATTCGAGGGATTGAAATGGGGTTAAGTTGTGAACTGTCGGTTACACTTAACCAATTTAATCCATTTGGGGGTTCGAGGGATTGAAATGGGGTTAAGTTGTGAACTGTCGGTTACACTTAACCAATTTAATCCATGATTAGTGAAGGGTTAAATCGCACTTAACCCTCTTAGAAAACCCTAGCAACGTGGTCTGTTCCAGCAGTAATCCCAGTTTGGTATCATCACAACCCTAGAGGCTGGGCTAGGGCGGGGCACAATTACTGGACTGATGTAAGCGACCAAAGCGAAGGCTGAGTGGTACAGCGGTGCGGGTCCAGGCGGGCTACGGACGTGCACGTAGTCCGGTATTGGACAAACTCAAGGCACGGGTACCAGTAGGTTTAGACTGTGCATTATTGCTTCAGTGTCTGGGGTTGACACCCGAGGGCTTGATACACCCGAAGGTGGACCCAGCACAGTCTGACTACATCCATATGTGGGCCGTATGGACACCAACACTTGACGTGTTAGGCTTATAGGAAGACGATCGACTAGACCGTTTGGTTGGACCTTATATTAAGGTCACTTCATGTTATTGGGTCAAAGCTTGGGCCAAGGGATCAATACCTGTTATGTTGGTTTGCTAGTACACTGTGGTGCAGAACTTAACCTTGTTTATGCGATGACACCTCTATCTATCTTGTAGTTAATTTATCATGCCAGTATGTTGTTATCTATGATCATCTCAGTTTCCATCATGCTGTTAACTTTATTAGTTTATAGACTGATCGTAGCAGGGCTTACTCAGTCTTTTTGACTGACCTGTTTTCTTTCGCCTCTTTTCTTCCGTCCCCCCCCCCCCAGGTTCTCAGGGAGGGAATACAGGAGCCTAGCTTGGATCTTAGCTGCTTTCTTGGATAGCTCATGTATGCTTTGGACTTGAGCTCGCTATGGTTTTTCCACTTTGGGGATAGCTACTTTTATGTTTTCCATTTCAGTTCCAGATGATGTTATTTTATGTACTAGACTTGTTTATTTGGGAAATTGACATTATGATGTAGCAGACTTGTTTTTGAAATGGTTTAAAATTCTTCCGCTGTTTTATCTGTCTACTTACTCTGTTTATTTACATATATATATATATATCATGTCCTGCCTTTTTATATCATTATGCATGTTTACCTTGTTTTAAAACGCCCCACCAAAGTCAGAGTTGCTTGCAAGAGCCACCCTGGCAGAGGTGGGGTGTTACAGTGTACGATACGGATTAAAAACCTAATATCTAAAGACTAGAATTAATCTAAACTTCTATATAAACAACCCCAATGTAACGACCCGGATTTTCAAGGACTTTGGTTATCGACGTAAGCCCGACGTCGATAACCAAAACATCGAAAAATCCCGGTAGTTAATGAAAGAAATTAGAAGGTGAGAATAGATAAGATAGAAACTTAGAATAGAAGAAGAAGAAGAACACAACATCAGAGTAACACGAATCTCACAGCGGAACGAATAACATATAATAGGTAACATAACTTTGAAATATAACAGTTATGTATACAATAGCACTTATCAGAGTACAGCACTTACAACACAGCGGAAATAACTATAGCTATATGATCTTGAAGCCTCCTGCTCCACGCTCTTCCAGTATATCTGTAAAACCCGACTACTTGACTGCCCGTACAAATTTAGGCACCCAAGAGTTTAGGGAAAACAACAAATAAACTCCGGGTCAGTCATGGGACTGGTGTGAGTAAAACAGTTTAAAACAGGTATATGAACAAGTAAACGATATCTCATAAGACCACGCCGTGAATACGGAACGGGTTTTCCCCTTATGAGAATCCAAAATATCTTTATATCAAAAACCTTTTGATATTATAATAATTGTCTATGTACAAATAGATATCAACTAGCAGAAACGCTTGCATCTCACGTTACTACATATATAGTATACAATCAAAATCGCAAGCACGTATTGGATAATGGATTTCCAACTATGACAAGGTATGGAATCACCTTCCGATCAGTGTACTCTAGGAACGATACACTGGAGTTCAACAAGAACGTCTTGCAACTCAGCCACACATGACCGACCACTCATTTCGCTTGAGTGTATCGAATGTACATCACCAACGGTTGGGATCAGCAACCGTTCCCGTATATATATGGGACAGCATTGATAGATTTAAGAAACAAATGAATATTCTCTAGATAGGTGATTATACACCCTACTTCGGTGCGACCGACTTAGCCATGCTGCCTGCCCGATTTCTGTCATTTACCGGTTGATGAGGCTAGAAGCTACGCTTTATCATCACATCGGATTCACTTCGAATGTCACATTGTCAGATCCATCAGAATCACTAATTGACGTCTACAACCATACATTACGTGTCAGCTAAAAGAAGTTTCCTTCTCCGCTTCCACTCTTGGTATAGTTGAAGAAATCAATGTACGTGACCGTCTGGAAATACTATGTCAGACATCCATCTTCATTCACTTAGAAATGTCACATTGTCATACCCGCCAAATCACAAATTGACTTATCCAAAAATAACACGGGTATACAGCTAAGAGAAACGAATTCCTCCGCCACCAAACGTGAATACGTTTGAACAGATCAACTTACGCGATCCATTGGATATACTCCGTCAGACCTTCGTCCATACAAGTTGTCCTGGGACTGGACAAACCGAAGGCACTATTCTGTAAACAGGATAGCCCTTGCATTTTACTCCGTCTTCAATTACCTTTGGCATATATGATTCGCGACGCTTATGCCAATACAGAGTGGTTCTATGGATAATAATCCAACCGGTCTCTCCATATTAACAACGTTAAAATGGTCAAAACTTCGATAGTCGGTGAGTTAACTATCAAAGAAAACAAGTGTGCAAACAACGATATTATTCCCAGATGGAAATTATATCGAACAAACATCATTTAACATAAATCTCTTAGGTTCATTTATTTACTTATCTCCTGTATCCCTATATTCTAAATTCTTATTTTTCTTCTATCAGAAAACATTTCTGATTCTCGTTTGGAAAACATTTCCAAAACTCCTTTTCGATCAAACTTTACCATTTCTTAGTTAAGAAGGAAGTCACTCAAGTTGGGGTATAATTACCTCTCAGACCTTAACTGAACAACGTTATAACTTCGAAATGGTCAAAGTTTATCTTTTAAATCCTTAACAACTTCTTTACGCCTTTCTCGGATTCAATTTTACTAATCTACTTCTATATTTAAAACATTGGTTATAACAGTAACGTTATAATCCCTACTTTCGAATTATCTAACTTAAATTTTAACTTCTATTCTTATTAGTGGATAATTAATCTAACACTCATTTATTTAAATATAAGTAAATCTCTATTTAAACACTGGAAAGTATAAGTACTTTCCCGAATTCGATATAATCGAATTTGCCGATTAACTCTCTTCGAGAAATCTCTATTTGATTAACTCTTCTTCGAATAACCTATATTCGATTAACTCCTTCTCGAATAAACGATATTCGATAATCTCTCTCTTCGAATAACTAGTATTCGATAACTCTTCCCTTTTCAAATATCTCATATTTTGAAAATCTCACTTCGATTAAACTATAATCGATAACTCCCTTCGATGAAACTAACATCGATAACTTCTTTCGATGAAACTAACATTGATAACTCCTTTCGATGAAACTAACATCGATAACTCCTTTCGATGAAACTAACATCGATAACTCCTTTCGATGAAACTAACATCGATAACTTTAACTCGACGAACTTAACTCGACTAACTTAACTTGACTCGACTAACTCGACTTACTTGGTTCGACCAATTCGATTCGATTAACCAGGCTCGACTAACTTGACTAACTTAACTCGACTTACTTGGTTCGACCAATTCGATTCGATTAACCAGGCTCGACTAACTTGACTAACTTAACTCGACTTACTTGGTTCGACCAATTCGATTCGATTAACCAGGCTCGACTAACTTGACTAACTTAACTCGACTTACTTGGTTCGACCAATTCGATTCGATTAACCAGGCTCGACTAACTTGACTAACTTAACTCGACTTACTTGGTTCGACCAATTCGATTCGATTAACCAGGCTCGACTAACTTGACTAACTTAACTCGACTTACTTGGTTCGACCAATTCGATTCGATTAACCAGGCTCGACTAACTTGACTAACTTAACTCGACTAACTTAACTTATTTAACTTAACTTATTTCTCAACTCGATCAACTCGATTAACTCCTATCGAATAACTAATATTCGATTAAACTCCATTCGCTTAACTCTAGATCGCAGCGATCACAATGGTTACGCCTGACTCCCTCAGGAAACATCCGACCGCCGTAGGCTATTTACAGCCCTGCGAATTACGCTAGCAGTCGTACAAGATGGCAACTTACCCTGAATACTATGTTTGACTAACTCTGTTTCAAATAACTACATTTGATTAACTCTAGTTCATTTAACTCTAATCGATTAACTCTAACTAATTAACTCCAACTGGTTAACTCTAACTGATTAACTCTAACTGGTTAACTCTATTTGACTAACTCGACTTGACTAACCCCTTTCGAATAACATATTCGATTAACTAACTTTCGAATACCATATTCGATTTTCTCCTTTCGAATGTCTATATTCGATTAACTAACTTCGAATACCATATTCGATTAACTAACTTCGAATACCATATTCGATTAACTAACTTCGAATACCATATTCGATTAACTCTTTTCGAATGTCTATATTCGATTTACTATATTCACTTTATAAAGATTTCCTTTTCAAATTTATTCTTGAAATATTCTAACTCCTTAAATTCCCGGGAAAATTCGCCATAACCTCCTTTGTATCGGGAGCATCGGGAAAATCCCCAAACTCGCCACACAGGCCTTTCCATTCAAAAAGAAATGTTTTGAATTTATTTTCCTTTTTGAAATATCTCCTATTTATAAATATCCCAATTTATAAATATTCCTTATTTATAAATATTTAAATTTATAAATATCTCTTATTTATAAATTTTCCATTTTATAAATATTCTATTTTCAATATCACTTTGAAAATCTCTTTTATCTACATTCCGGTATGTCATGGTATTTAATCATATCAAATCACGATGTTCAATATCGTCTATACACACACAATCAACAACAGGTTATAATTCACATCATATATCAAAATATATGAAAAACAATAAAATATCTGTTGAGGAATCCAGTCGGATTCCTCCAACCTGTTTCCTGCACCACAGATGTTAGACAGTATAGATAACATCACTTTCAGTTCCATATGATATATTCTGTTAAACAGAATCAATATAGAAATTTAACTAACTGACTAGCAGTTCAATCAAACAGTCAACACACAATCAATCAGTCCATATTTAACAGTTCTAAAAAATATAACATGAAAATATAAACTGTTCAGAGTTAGTGAGTTTTACTCACCTTGACGCGTTAACCGTTAAATAATCGGTTTGCGTTATTTAACTCAGTTGGACAATTTATTTCGCCATAAATCGTAACAAGCTCCGATGGACTTCCCGTCAGCTCCATCGTGTAGTGTACTCCGTCACGATGCCAACGCAACTTACGGTTCTCCAATCCGACGTCGTATGAGCTGGATACGGTGTTAACAAATTAAACGAGATTTAAATAAAAACCTAACTTTATTTAAAACAAAAGGATGGGCCTTACTCTCCTTCCCCGGCCCATTTAACCAGACCCGAAACTTTATCTCCCCTAAATACCACTTCGTGGTTTCCAGACATCCACACCGTTATTACCACTACTTCCGATCCCTCCATCACCTCCATCAGCTCACGAACTTCCATACTGCTTCCACCAATGAACTTCCCTTCAACTCCTCAACGTCCCCATCACCTACTTAACCAGCTCGCACCATCCTACCCCAACCAACCACAACTCGCGCCTCCCTCTCGACAGCGTCTGTCAGCTCCTCCATGCGGCTACAGTGGAGCCACCGTAACTTCCTGACCACACACCACCTTCACCGATCCTCATGCCTCCGCAAGCAACTTCCAGTTAAAACATCTCGCTCCAGAAATGTATGTTTCCATCGTCATTTGCTGTACTCCCTCTTTTACGTGAAAACACCCCTCTCTGCTCGTGACCATCTTCTTCAAACATACAAAAACTCGAGACTGCCCTCATGCCTTCGTTCAGCGTACTCCACCGCGACAAACCCTCTGCACCTCGCCTGAGTTCCATCAGAGTTCGCCGTCCGCCTCGGCTGAAGCTCGCCCACCTACGACCCCACTATCGACCCTCCAGGCGCCACTGTTTTTGCCAGCACAAACCCTTAAACCACCGTGACTACACAGCATGATTCCGGCCAAGTCAGCAAGCCTACGTCGATCATAACCGGTCGTATTGTAGTCCTCAAAGAGACGAACGTCTTTGCTTTAGGGAATATGTTGGTTGATGAGTGGATTTGCGGTTGGAAAGGGAGGAAGGATTTGAGGTTCTCTGGATCGTTCATTCGCGAGTGAAAAGTGGAGGCGCGATATTAATTGACCAAGCAGATCGAATCTTAGGGTTGGACATAATCATTTGTATTTATAAGGGTAAGAGACTTAAAGGTCAAGAAAAAGGGGTATGGATATTTAATACACCACGTTGTTGAGAATACTTATGTGGCTGCGAAAGAAAGGGAGACGTGGATCACGCAGCACCAAGGAAGGGAGACCATGTATATGATATAAAAGATCCGCCACACTCGTAAATTAAACTTTTCGAACGTACAGACTGTTGTCGACAGAAATAAAAATATTATTGAGATGAGCAAGACGCCCCAATCCCAAAAATATAATAATACTGGTAGTTTGACTCATATTGTGAAATCTCAAAATGTTGATTACAGGGTGCAAAATACTCCAAATAAAAAGTTGCCTATCTAATTAATTAAAAATTACTATAAAATTCTAAAAATTAAATTATCACTACGCCTCAAAAGAACCTTGTCTAAATTCAAACCCGATATTCAAATATATTGAAAAACCCTTTTAAAACGTAAATAAAGCGTTGCAAATTATAAAGGAATTCTACAGCGACTTTTCTGAAATTTGATTTGGACGTGAATCAAAATCTACACGACGAAATCCCGATTTTTCTCTTCCACTAGAAAGATATACTCCACCAGCTCCACACGTTTCTTGTTTCACAGAAATCCGGCTTAAAACGAATCATGTACATTCAGTTGAAGTTCAAATCGCCAAATAGCGAACTGTCGTGCCATTTCAAGCTCTATTTTAATTATATTATAATTATACATTCAAACTGTCGTCGATTGAATATATTCGTTATTATATTTCGAATCGAAACTCCACCAAATCTCGTATGCTATTCAATTCACACGATGTTGTGAATTTCACTATTTCCGACTATTTCGACATTATAATATATTATTATATTATAATTATTTATTAAATATTCAATATTATTTAATTAAACGATCATTAACTTTTCTAAATCACCAATTATATAATTAAATAAATTAATTATATATCTCTAAAAATGCGGGTCATTACATTCTTCCCCACTTAAAATAATTTCGTCCTCGAAATTGCTTAGGTAGGGAACGACCCTATCAACTGGTTAGAACATATTTGTTCACTTCTTAACTTCAGTTCCAACTGAACCAATTTAATTTCATTTAAATTATTAATTAATTCTTATCACCGAAAATTTTCAAAAATCCTGAAAATTTTCTAACGCCTTAACTTTTCCAAAAATTTCGCCAGCACCTCCTTTGTACTGGTCAATATCTCAAACTCCAACTCGCCTCTCTGGGCCATCTCCATCCCAAAAGAAAATCAAACAGCCAAGCGGCTTGCCAATTCGGCTCATAAATCTTATATCCAATATATAATATAAACTGGTACCTTTTTGTCGGGCATATCGTTATATCCCTTCCATCTGTTATCATCCCAATCAAACTCAATCACTTTTATATCGTCAAACCAAATCATTCGCTTATTCTCAAGTCGAATCCCATTATCAATCTCAAGTTTCATTCTTGATTTTCAAATTCTAAGTCCAGCTAAATTTCAAATTCTTAACTCATCAACTTAATCCCATTTCCAGATTATCCATTAATCAATTCCATTTCCATTTAACTTAGTCAAGGTTAAATTCTAATTTATTATTCACTTTCACCCTTTAAATCCATTTAACTTCATGAATTAAATTTTAAATTTCAAATTCCTGGGTTCATTTCAAATTAATTTGAAATCATAATACCAATTCAAAACCTTTGAATTTCTAAACAACTTGTTTTCTCAAAACAATTCAAATAAAAATCTCTGGTAGTAATCCACCACTTAGAACTCGAAAATCACACCGATGATACTGCGCAGTCATCATCGGAATTATTTTCCAGCGACACAAGTGATTTCAATACTATATCATTTCAAATCCATTACTGAATACTTCCATTTTGAAAACATTTCAAAATCTCCCAGGAACTTAAAATTTCCTTATTTTAATTCCAAATCTGATTTAAATTCATATTTAATTCATCTTATTTCATATACTTTATTTATATGATTCTGATTGGTTATATATAACCATTTCACATGTTATAATCTTACTCGATTATAATAGCAACAAATATATCCTATATATGATAATATATCACATATCCATACTGTGTCGGTCCATCGTATTCAAGTGTTTATTTACTCCTACCGATACAGTGGATCAAACTGATCGACCAGAACCCATAAACAACTCAGCCAATGAATCTCCACAATATAAAACCATTTTTATATCAAATACAAATACGCACTCGTATATATACACTCAAACTCAATCTAGGGTACTACTAACCCTATATCTACCGAGTCACGCCACAGAGTTATGTCCGATCACTAAAACATAAGCTCTGATACCAACTGTAACGACCCGGATTTTCAAGGACTTTGGTTATCGACGTAAGCCCGACGTCGATAACCAAAACATCGAAAAATCCCGGTAGTTAATGAAAGAAATTAGAAGGTGAGAATAGATAAGATAGAAACTTAGAATAGAAGAAGAAGAAGAACACAACATCAGAGTAACACGAATCTCACAGCGGAACGAATAACATATAATAGGTAACATAACTTTGAAATATAACAGTTATGTATACAATAGCACTTATCAGAGTACAGCACTTACAACACAGCGGAAATAACTATAGCTATATGATCTTGAAGCCTCCTGCTCCACGCTCTTCCAGTATATCTGTAAAACCCGACTACTTGACTGCCCGTACAAATTTAGGCACCCAAGAGTTTAGGGAAAACAACAAATAAACTCCGGGTCAGTCATGGGACTGGTGTGAGTAAAACAGTTTAAAACAGGTATATGAACAAGTAAACGATATCTCATAAGACCACGCCGTGAATACGGAACGGGTTTTCCCCTTATGAGAATCCAAAATATCTTTATATCAAAAACCTTTTGATATTATAATAATTGTCTATGTACAAATAGATATCAACTAGCAGAAACGCTTGCATCTCACGTTACTACATATATAGTATACAATCAAAATCGCAAGCACGTATTGGATAATGGATTTCCAACTATGACAAGGTATGGAATCACCTTCCGATCAGTGTACTCTAGGAACGATACACTGGAGTTCAACAAGAACGTCTTGCAACTCAGCCACACATGACCGACCACTCATTTCGCTTGAGTGTATCGAATGTACATCACCAACGGTTGGGATCAGCAACCGTTCCCGTATATATATGGGACAGCATTGATAGATTTAAGAAACAAATGAATATTCTCTAGATAGGTGATTATACACCCTACTTCGGTGCGACCGACTTAGCCATGCTGCCTGCCCGATTTCTGTCATTTACCGGTTGATGAGGCTAGAAGCTACGCTTTATCATCACATCGGATTCACTTCGAATGTCACATTGTCAGATCCATCAGAATCACTAATTGACGTCTACAACCATACATTACGTGTCAGCTAAAAGAAGTTTCCTTCTCCGCTTCCACTCTTGGTATAGTTGAAGAAATCAATGTACGTGACCGTCTGGAAATACTATGTCAGACATCCATCTTCATTCACTTAGAAATGTCACATTGTCATACCCGCCAAATCACAAATTGACTTATCCAAAAATAACACGGGTATACAGCTAAGAGAAACGAATTCCTCCGCCACCAAACGTGAATACGTTTGAACAGATCAACTTATGCGATCCATTGGATATACTCCGTCAGACCTTCGTCCATACAAGTTGTCCTGGGACTGGACAAACCGAAGGCACTATTCTGTAAACAGGATAGCCCTTGCATTTTACTCCGTCTTCAATTACCTTTGGCATATATGATTCGCGACGCTTATGCCAATACAGAGTGGTTCTATGGATAATAATCCAACCGGTCTCTCCATATTAACAACGTTAAAATGGTCAAAACTTCGATAGTCGGTGAGTTAACTATCAAAGAAAACAAGTGTGCAAACAACGATATTATTCCCAGATGGAAATTATATCGAACAAACATCATTTAACATAAATCTCTTAGGTTCATTTATTTACTTATCTCCTGTATCCCTATATTCTAAATTCTTATTTTTCTTCTATCAGAAAACATTTCTGATTCTCGTTTGGAAAACATTTCCAAAACTCCTTTTCGATCAAACTTTACCATTTCTTAGTTAAGAAGGAAGTCACTCAAGTTGGGGTATAATTACCTCTCAGACCTTAACTGAACAACGTTATAACTTCGAAATGGTCAAAGTTTATCTTTTAAATCCTTAACAACTTCTTTACGCCTTTCTCGGATTCAATTTTACTAATCTACTTCTATATTTAAAACATTGGTTATAACAGTAACGTTATAATCCCTACTTTCGAATTATCTAACTTAAATTTTAACTTCTATTCTTATTAGTGGATAATTAATCTAACACTCATTTATTTAAATATAAGTAAATCTCTATTTAAACACTGGAAAGTATAAGTACTTTCCCGAATTCGATATAATCGAATTTGCCGATTAACTCTCTTCGAGAAATCTCTATTTGATTAACTCTTCTTCGAATAACCTATATTCGATTAACTCCTTCTCGAATAAACGATATTCGATAATCTCTCTCTTCGAATAACTAGTATTCGATAACTCTTCCCTTTTCAAATATCTCATATTTTGAAAATCTCACTTCGATTAAACTATAATCGATAACTCCCTTCGATGAAACTAACATCGATAACTTCTTTCGATGAAACTAACATTGATAACTCCTTTCGATGAAACTAACATCGATAACTCCTTTCGATGAAACTAACATCGATAACTCCTTTCGATGAAACTAACATCGATAACTTTAACTCGACGAACTTAACTCGACTAACTTAACTTGACTCGACTAACTCGACTTACTTGGTTCGACCAATTCGATTCGATTAACCAGGCTCGACTAACTTGACTAACTTAACTCGACTTACTTGGTTCGACCAATTCGATTCGATTAACCAGGCTCGACTAACTTGACTAACTTAACTCGACTTACTTGGTTCGACCAATTCGATTCGATTAACCAGGCTCGACTAACTTAACTCGACTTACTTGGTTCGACCAATTCGATTCGATTAACCAGGCTCGACTAACTTGACTAACTTAACTCGACTTACTTGGTTCGACCAATTCGATTCGATTAACCAGGCTCGACTAACTTGACTAACTTAACTCGACTTACTTGGTTCGACCAATTCGATTCGATTAACCAGGCTCGACTAACTTGACTAACTTAACTCGACTAACTTAACTTATTTAACTTAACTTATTTCTCAACTCGATCAACTCGATTAACTCCTATCGAATAACTAATATTCGATTAAACTCCATTCGCTTAACTCTAGATCGCAGCGATCACAATGGTTACGCCTGACTCCCTCAGGAAACATCCGACCGCCGTAGGCTATTTACAGCCCTGCGAATTACGCTAGCAGTCGTACAAGATGGCAACTTACCCTGAATACTATGTTTGACTAACTCTGTTTCAAATAACTACATTTGATTAACTCTAGTTCATTTAACTCTAATCGATTAACTCTAACTAATTAACTCCAACTGGTTAACTCTAACTGATTAACTCTAACTGGTTAACTCTATTTGACTAACTCGACTTGACTAACCCCTTTCGAATAACATATTCGATTAACTAACTTTCGAATACCATATTCGATTTTCTCCTTTCGAATGTCTATATTCGATTAACTAACTTCGAATACCATATTCGATTAACTAACTTCGAATACCATATTCGATTAACTAACTTCGAATACCATATTCGATTAACTCTTTTCGAATGTCTATATTCGATTTACTATATTCACTTTATAAAGATTTCCTTTTCAAATTTATTCTTGAAATATTCTAACTCCTTAAATTCCCGGGAAAATTCGCCATAACCTCCTTTGTATCGGGAGCATCGGGAAAATCCCCAAACTCGCCACACAGGCCTTTCCATTCAAAAAGAAATGTTTTGAATTTATTTTCCTTTTTGAAATATCTCCTATTTATAAATATCCCAATTTATAAATATTCCTTATTTATAAATATTTAAATTTATAAATATCTCTTATTTATAAATTTTCCATTTTATAAATATTCTATTTTCAATATCACTTTGAAAATCTCTTTTATCTACATTCCGGTATGTCATGGTATTTAATCATATCAAATCACGATGTTCAATATCGTCTATACACACACAATCAACAACAGGTTATAATTCACATCATATATCAAAATATATGAAAAACAATAAAATATCTGTTGAGGAATCCAGTCGGATTCCTCCAACCTGTTTCCTGCACCACAGATGTTAGACAGTATAGATAACATCACTTTCAGTTCCATATGATATATTCTGTTAAACAGAATCAATATAGAAATTTAACTAACTGACTAGCAGTTCAATCAAACAGTCAACACACAATCAATCAGTCCATATTTAACAGTTCTAAAAAATATAACATGAAAATATAAACTGTTCAGAGTTAGTGAGTTTTACTCACCTTGACGCGTTAACCGTTAAATAATCGGTTTGCGTTATTTAACTCAGTTGGACAATTTATTTCGCCATAAATCGTAACAAGCTCCGATGGACTTCCCGTCAGCTCCATCGTGTAGTGTACTCCGTCACGATGCCAACGCAACTTACGGTTCTCCAATCCGACGTCGTATGAGCTGGATACGGTGTTAACAAATTAAACGAGATTTAAATAAAAACCTAACTTTATTTAAAACAAAAGGATGGGCCTTACTCTCCTTCCCCGGCCCATTTAACCAGACCCGAAACTTTATCTCCCCTAAATACCACTTCGTGGTTTCCAGACATCCACACCGTTATTACCACTACTTCCGATCCCTCCATCACCTCCATCAGCTCACGAACTTCCATACTGCTTCCACCAATGAACTTCCCTTCAACTCCTCAACGTCCCCATCACCTACTTAACCAGCTCGCACCATCCTACCCCAACCAACCACAACTCGCGCCTCCCTCTCGACAGCGTCTGTCAGCTCCTCCATGCGGCTACAGTGGAGCCACCGTAACTTCCTGACCACACACCACCTTCACCGATCCTCATGCCTCCGCAAGCAACTTCCAGTTAAAACATCTCGCTCCAGAAATGTATGTTTCCATCGTCATTTGCTGTACTCCCTCTTTTACGTGAAAACACCCCTCTCTGCTCGTGACCATCTTCTTCAAACATACAAAAACTCGAGACTGCCCTCATGCCTTCGTTCAGCGTACTCCACCGCGACAAACCCTCTGCACCTCGCCTGAGTTCCATCAGAGTTCGCTGTCCGCCTCGGCTGAAGCTCGCCCACCTACGACCCCACTATCGACCCTCCAGGCGCCACTGTTTTTGCCAGCACAAACCCTTAAACCACCGTGACTACACAGCATGATTCCGGCCAAGTCAGCAAGCCTACGTCGATCATAACCGGTCGTATTGTAGTCCTCAAAGAGACGAACGTCTTTGCTTTAGGGAATATGTTGGTTGATGAGTGGATTTGCGGTTGGAAAGGGAGGAAGGATTTGAGGTTCTCTGGATCGTTCATTCGCGAGTGAAAAGTGGAGGCGCGATATTAATTGACCAAGCAGATCGAATCTTAGGGTTGGACATAATCATTTGTATTTATAAGGGTAAGAGACTTAAAGGTCAAGAAAAAGGGGTATGGATATTTAATACACCACGTTGTTGAGAATACTTATGTGGCTGCGAAAGAAAGGGAGACGTGGATCACGCAGCACCAAGGAAGGGAGACCATGTATATGATATAAAAGATCCGCCACACTCGTAAATTAAACTTTTCGAACGTACAGACTGTTGTCGACAGAAATAAAAATATTATTGAGATGAGCAAGACGCCCCAATCCCAAAAATATAATAATACTGGTAGTTTGACTCATATTGTGAAATCTCAAAATGTTGATTACAGGGTGCAAAATACTCCAAATAAAAAGTTGCCTATCTAATTAATTAAAAATTACTATAAAATTCTAAAAATTAAATTATCACTACGCCTCAAAAGAACCTTGTCTAAATTCAAACCCGATATTCAAATATATTGAAAAACCCTTTTAAAACGTAAATAAAGCGTTGCAAATTATAAAGGAATTCTACAGCGACTTTTCTGAAATTTGATTTGGACGTGAATCAAAATCTACACGACGAAATCCCGATTTTTCTCTTCCACTAGAAAGATATACTCCACCAGCTCCACACGTTTCTTGTTTCACAGAAATCCGGCTTAAAACGAATCATGTACATTCAGTTGAAGTTCAAATCGCCAAATAGCGAACTGTCGTGCCATTTCAAGCTCTATTTTAATTATATTATAATTATACATTCAAACTGTCGTCGATTGAATATATTCGTTATTATATTTCGAATCGAAACTCCACCAAATCTCGTATGCTATTCAATTCACACGATGTTGTGAATTTCACTATTTCCGACTATTTCGACATTATAATATATTATTATATTATAATTATTTATTAAATATTCAATATTATTTAATTAAACGATCATTAACTTTTCTAAATCACCAATTATATAATTAAATAAATTAATTATATATCTCTAAAAATGCGGGTCATTACACCCAACCCTAAACCTCATAACCTTGCTCAAAGTAGCCGTCATGCTATCCATGGCCAACCTAGCGTAGCCTCAAGTCTTCTCTAAAACTAGAACATCTTCTCTAAACTAGATAACCGAATCAAAATTAGATAATCATTCGTCTACATCAAAAGGATAGCTTTTGAATTTCAGAAATCAGATCCCAGAATACAAGATTTGTTCTTTTTTTTGTAAGTTCAGTTATTGCTTAGATTTAAACACATTTCTTAATAGAAATCATGACTTGTTAGAAGTTGAATCTAGAACGGTGCTTAAGTGTAAGATAATCAAACCTGATTCATGTTCATCTTAAATTACCTATGCCTATGAGATTATTATGACTGATTAAATGGAACCTATCATGTTGTAAATTAAATTTGTGGTTCTTTTATGTTTTAACATGCGACTGGTTTAGATATATATATATATATATATATCCATATATTTAAATTGATCGTGATTGTGATATGAAACACAAATATGCGATGCATGAAATGTTAAGAGTTGATTTAACATAAAAATATATTTTTTATGTTAACATGAAATGTTAAGAGTTGATTAAACATAAAAATATACTTTTTATGTTAACATGAATTGTTAGAGTTGATTAAACATAAAAATATACTTTTTATGTTAACATGAAATGTTAAGAGTTGATTTAACATAAAAATATACTTTTTATGTTAACATGAAATGTTAAGAGTTGATTAAACATAAAAATGTACTTTTTATGTTAACATGAATTGTTAGGGTTGATTAAACATAAAAATATACTTTTTATGTTAACATGAAATGTTAAGAGTTGATTAAACATAAAAACATACTTTTTATGTTAACATGAAATGTTAAGAGTTGATTAAACATAAAAAAAATATACTTTTTATGTTAACATGAATTGTTAAGAGTTGATTAAACATAAAAATATACTTTTTTATGTTAACACGAATTGTTAGAGTTGATTAAACATAAAAATATACTTTTTATGTTAACATGAATTGTTAGAGTTGATTTAACATAAAAATATACTTTTTATGTTAATATGAAATGTTAGAATATATTAAACATAAAAATATTAAATTACATGCTATTGGCATAGATTGGCTCATAATCATTTAAATGATTAGTAGCATGAAAAAGGTATAATTTGTATATCATTGATTATGAACATAATTTCAATAGTAAATGTGACATGCCAACACTTGTGGATAATTTACACATAAACTTGACATAAATGACAAATATGTAAATTAAAGAAAAGATGAACATGCCTAACCCGAGGTTATATTGAGTTGTGGTGTAAAACTGCCCGGAACCGCCTGGTACATCCAGTAACCGCAACAACAGTGATCTAATGTGAGAGGTTAGTGCATCATGCCCAAGAAAAACCCGAGGTTAGATTGAGTTGTGGTGTAAAACTGCCCGGCACATCCAGTAACCGTAACAACACATATCTAATGTGAGAGGTTGGTGCATTAATAAATCAATTAATGCCAATGAAGAAGATATGCTAAAAATGGTATGGTTAAGTTAACACAAGAAGACAACACTTAATCAATGTAACATGACAAGTGGGTGGTTAAGTTAACTCGACTGGATTAATGGCACTTAACCAATATAACATAATGAATGAGTAGGGTTAAGTTAATAAGAAACACTTAACCAATATAACATGATAAGTGGTAGGGTTAAGTTAACACAATAGAGCAACACTTAACCAATGTAACATGATAAGTGGTAGGGTTAAGTTAACACAAGAAGGCAACACTTAACCAATATAACATGATAAGTGGTAGGGTTAAGTTAACACAAGAGAGCAACACTTAACAAATGTAACATGATAAGTGGTAGGGTTAAGAGGGAAACACTTAACCAATATAACATGATAAGTGGTAGGGTTAAGTTAACACAAGAGAGCAACACTTAACCAATGTAACATGACAATTGGGTGGTTAAGTTAACTCGACTGGATTAATGGCACTTAACCAATATAACATGATGAATGAGTAGGGTTAAGTTAATAAGAAACACTTAACCAATATAACATGATGAATGGGTAGGGTTAAGTTAATAAGAAACACTTAACCAATATAGCATGATGAACGAGTGGGGTTAAGTTAATAAGAAACACTTAACCAATATAACTGAACATGGTTAAGTTAATAGGAAATGCTTAACCAATACAACATGATGTGTGGGTGGGTTAAGTTAACATGAGTGGACAACACTTAACCAATATTACATGAAAAAAGTGGATAGGGTTAAGGCAAGCTTAACCAATAATACATATTGACTTGATAAGTGGGAGGGTTAAGTAAACCTTGGGTAGGTGGGTAATATTAGTATATATATATATAGGCCCACAAACTTAACCATTAAATAAACATGTTTGAATCAGTGGAAGGGTTAAGTACATCTCGTGTAGGTGGGTAATATTTGTATATATAGGCCCACAAACTTAACCAATAGGAAACCGTAGTAACGGGGGCCCATTTCAGCAGTAACCCACATAGATGTATCATGGTACCCTGAACTAGGTAGGGTGGGGCACGATTACTGGGCTGATTATAAGCAGTCAAAATAACGGCAGGGGGTACGTCAGTATAGGTTCCAACAGATTACGGGCATGCACGTATTTCGGAGTGGGAAAAAGCATGCACTGTAAGCAGTCAAAATAACGGCTGGGGGTACGTCAGTGTAGGTTCCGACGGATTACGGGCGTGCACGTACTCCGGAGTGGGAAAAAGCAGGCACTGGGTACCAGTAGTTGTACACTATGCATCTTGAATCGTGTCGGGTTGCTATCATAAGGATTGATACACCTTATGGTGGGACTAGCACAGGGTACACTACGCCATAGATGGCCTACGGCAACCCCAAAGAAGTGACACAGTAGATGCCAAAAAGTGTTGCTGCAGGCAAAAAATGATCTGTGGCAACACTTTTTTGGGGTTGCCTTTTGCCGCGTTGCCTTAGAGTCAAAGGCAACACCTTTGCGACCCTAAGGTAACATCAGTACAGGTGTTGCCACAGGTACCACTAGAACAAAAAAATACCCTTTCACAACTGTCAAAAACAGTTGTAATATGTCTAATATAGCTGGTAATCGAAATAAAGTCAACCTTTTTTACAACTGTTTCTAACAGTTGTTAAAATTTGTTTTAGAACTGCTAAAAGTAATTCCACCTCAACTGCTATTAATCAAAAATTTCATAATATTATAATAAATATTATTATAACACATTATTTTATTCAAATAAATATTTTATTTCAACATTTCAAATGGTACAAATTTTTTGACTCCACTATTGTACACTCACTCGTATATTACACAATCATTCATATTTACATACATTCCTCACTACATTGTCACTCGATTCACTCATATACAGACTCACACATACAACCATTAGCAAGAAAAAATACACGAAAATGATTATATAAACTAGTACCTTTATTTTTTTTCCCTTTGGATGATTCGCTCATATGTCACTCGATTCACTCATCCTGCACTGTTCTATACCAGCGTTTCTTCTACTATACACGTCTAGGTCCAAAGAAGAAGAAAAATAGGTTAGTCAATGAAGGCTCGGGTCGTGGGCTCCATCACCGCAACCTAGAAAACTTTGGTGGTTTAGATGCACTGGCAAAGTAAACATACACAATTTGCTGAAATTGCATAACATAAAATACCAAACAAAAAAGGAGACTTACAAGCCTCGTCCATTTTCAGCATGGCCAGCAATCAAAAGTTTAGCCATCTTAATATGTGAAGTAAATCCTTTGGCTAGATAACACAACATAATACATGAAATTTTTGAAAAAAATAAAAATATCGATGGGAAATGACCGAAGAATAGTGAAAACATAATATGGAAAAAAAACATATCACTTACACAAAGAGGGTGAGTGAGCAATTTCGGAACTTCTGAGTGAAATTCTGCTAGCATATGTAAACACTATCAACACCAATTAATTATAGACAAACAATAATCAACTTAGAAAAGAAAAGAAAAAGTACGTTGTAACTTAGTAGTGCACAAAAGAGACGGTGCATATGTTATTGGTATCCGCAAGCATAAGCTGTAGGATGATTTTCAAAAGAAACCAAGTTAAATTTTCTAAACTGGCTGATGTGGAAGTAGAATTTGAACTAGGAAGATTGACTGCAGCTGAGCACATAGACGGAAACTGGGTTATGGATTCTCCAAAACTTTGTATAGAAAAGGGATCTTATGTGAATGGTGGAATAGGGCCTTTTGGTCTCATACTTCTTGCTTCAGATGACTTACAAGAACATACTGCCGTTTTCTTTGATGTATTTAAGGATGTTGTTCTTATGTGCACTGATCAAAGAAGGTAAAAGTAAAATAAGTTATAAAATCTTAGCATCATAACTTGCAATTTAACACATATGCATGATTTAGCTTATTTTATTCTGGTAAGCATATATCAAGTATAAAAGGCATATTAATTCTATGTTGTTTAAATATTAACACTTGAAATATTGAAACAGATCGATCATTCAGTAGTGGAAAGCTTTGGAAGTAAAGGAAGAACGTGCATCACATCCAGAGTTTATCCAACGTCTCGGTTAAATGCCACTCGTCTTTATGCATTCAACAATGGGAGTGAAACAGTCAAAATTTCAAAGTTGAGTGCATGGGATATGGCTCAGGCCAGAACCAACTAAGACGGTAAAAGAGGAGAAGAAGTAGGAGTAATGTATAAGTAGTAATATATGAGTATGGTATTTTGCGATCTAGGTTGGATAGAGAATCTGTTCAGCCTATATGTAATCGTCATTGAATAAAAATTGCAGCTGTAATGTTTGTAAATCATGCAAGTTGGTTTCTGACTTTGGTACATGGAAACATTAGTTTCACCCACTAGATGAATCGGTATCTTAACAGCTTTAATAAAGAATCTAAAATTTCAAACAGAATGATGAATATATTCATGCCAACATTATGTGATTGGAATTTGTTCTATATATCAGAAATCAGTTGAATTACCTGAACATAGCAAGATGCAAAGGTCACCAAGGAACACTCAGCACCATTAATGTTCAAGAAATCATTTCCAGATCTATCGAACAAGCACTGCAAGAAAAATCAAATGTTTTATAAGTAGTTGCTCAGGATGTATTATAATAACGCAACAAAGAGGTGGCAACAATACTAAGGATTTGAGCAAAACTCTATAACTTATACTCAAGATTCTTTGTGCTAACTGTGCTTGTAATGATTTTATCAACCACCAACTTCATGCCATTGTCTTACTCACAATATTTGTTGAATGAATGGTCTCTTCATCAAAGTAATTCCTCTTTAGCATGGATTGTTCATGAAAAATTCACAACTCTTTTGCTATTGATTCATTACTAACTGACTGCGCAAAGCAACATGCTAGACTGGTACATCTTTTGATTATTGGAAAATACACATAATCTGCAACTCAACCACCATAAAATTAGTCCACTTCATTAAAGCATCAATTATACACATAACTACTTTGGCCAGATCAAAAATAAAAATCATTGATAAAATCAATCAGCCATAATATTTCATATAAGTGTTTATCACTTATTTCATTGCTCCTACCGTTTCAGTTTTGTCCAGTTATTGAAATTTTCAGACTGATACTAATTGGATTCTAAAAATCCTACTTGTATATGACACACCAAAAATCCTAAAATCTTAGAGACTATACTAATTGGAAGTACAAAACATAACACGCCAAAAATCCTAAAATCTCCACTTGAACACTGAAATTGCCAAACTGCTGGAAGAATCCACAAATCCAAAACTGCCAAATACATTGCCAAACTGTACTGCTGAATACATTGCCAAACTGTAATGTCAAATATTTTACCAATTTCAATATTCAAACTGATTCCAAATTACATTACCAACTCTAATTTTGAACTACTTCCAAACTACTTGGTAATTCATCCCAAACTGAAGAAAATGGGTTAAAGATTAATAAAAAGCTACTGGTATTCCATTCTAAATCCAAACTAATCTTCGAATTTGAAGTATTTCCAAGCTGAATTGTCAAGTACTTGAATTGAGTATGTCAGATGATACAAAAACTGAAGCTACAGTACCCAAATTAATCGATTTCTACCAGTTTCGTTAAACGAGATTAAAAACACTAACCTGACCTATGACCTTGCACTCACCTGACCTACAACCTGCCTTTCAGCGTTGAAGAACGCGGTTGTAGTAGGTTTCACCACTACAGCCTCCAAGTAGCAGCAGCCAAACTCCTGGATCTTGAATCTAATGGGTCCGCGATTACTCGTCTGAGGGCAAAACCCTAATTTTCGTTTAGGCCATTATGAAGAAAGCGAAATGTATTTTTTTTGTCAAGTGAAAAAGAATAAAGGCTTTCAGCGGGAAACTGAAAATTTGGGGGTAACGGCGGTGAAATGGTGAAGGAAAATCAGATTCACGCGGACTGGTAATATAGGTCGTTGGATCGCATTCACGCGGATTACTAATTTTATTAATTTTTTAATTTGAACATATCTTGTAGCTACTGCAACACAATTTGACTTCAATGCCAACACATTGAAGGGTGCGTTGCAATAGACAAAAATCAGCATAGTTGTGGCAACATTTTAGCTAGCAACACCATGGATTTTCGTTGTGATAGGCCATCTATGGTGTAGTGGTATCTACACGCAAGAGAGGGCCGATTGACACAGACACAAGGAAAATTAATACAAGTAGGGAGCCGATCAATCGGGTAGTAAGGGTACATCTAACATATCCACGGCAATTAGGCTGATTAAGGTAAGATCCTCATACTAGATGTACACCTGAAGGCTACCACAATTGCGTGGTTGGGATCACCTTATTATATAATACAGGATACTAGTTGGGACACTAGTAGGGAATACGAAACATTCTATAAAAGACACTAGTTAGGATGCTGGTTGGGTGGTGCAGAGAAAGTAGGAAGTCAGAGAAAGAATCGAAGCGCATTCAGTTTATCTTGCTCTTATGCTAATCTTATGTTATCTCGTTATTATGGTATTGTCCTATGTTCAGTTTATTCATGTCATGATCCTTTTCCTGTTTAAATGCTAGTAATCACTGGACTTACCAGACTTATGTCTGACCTAGTTAGTTTTCGCCTCTTTTCTTCCGTTCCCCCCTCCCCCCCCCCCTCCCCCCCCAGGTAGTCAGGGAGGGAATAGCTCAGCTTAGTTTGGACCGTTTCTCTTTCCAAGCTTGAAGATTAGTAGGTGTATTGCTTTAAACTCTCTTTTCCACTGCTATGGCTGGCTCTTGCTTTATTGGGGAATATCATTATCAGTTTATACTTCTTTATTTTGTTAAACAAGATAGATGCTTTGTTGTAATGGGTATCGGTGTTTTGGTGTTGGAAAACAATCTTTGTACAAGCTGTTTTACCAAGCTGTTGTTTTATCAATAAAGTAAGGTTTTATTTATTTTCAGCTGCTTTATTTGCCTGTCTTGTAATTTATCTGCATCTTTTACCTAAAACGCTCCATCGAAGTTAAGGCATTCCCTTTGTGAGTGGCTTTAACGGAGGTGGGGTGTTTCACTAATAATTAGTCATGGCTATTATAATGGATTGTAATATTGTTACTCTACCTGCTTGAGAAACTCTACATGCAGGCCATTGTAATAACCTCCCGATAATCTTCTCAAAAAGAGGAAAACATTTGTCTTTTGAAACTCTCGCAGTGAATAATTGAAGACCCAAATAAGAAGAATTCTGAGGTAGTTCACTTAAACCAGAAGAATTAATAATTTCCAACTTTATCCAATGATAATCCTGCTATCTTAATATGAGATTTATGTATATTAATTTGCAGACCCGTGATCTCATAGAAAGTATGCATAGTGGATAAAATACAACTAATATTTTCTAAAGATGGATTTGTGAATATTATTGAATCATCTGCAAAAAGAAAGTGAGTGATTAAAGGATTCTTACATCTTGGGTGGAGCTCCAGTCTTTTCATCCTAACTTGTTCAAGAATCAATGTATTTAGCAACTCCATAACTAAAATAAAGAGGTAGGAAGATATTGGATCCCCTTGCCTAATTCCACATTTGCCTTTGAAAAACCCATGTTGTACTCCATGTCTTGAAACTGAGAAAATTGGAGAGGATATGCATGTATAAATCCATGTTACAAAAGGCTTCGGAAAATTCATTTTAGACATGATGGCAAGAATAGACTCCCATGATACTGTGTCAAAAGCTTTTTTAATATCCAATTTGATCATATAGCGTGGAGATATATGCTTCCTATCATAACCCAGCAGTAGTTCTTGAGTGAGAAGAATGTTATGATGAATGCTGATTGATTATTAGAAATCACAAAAGGAAGAACACTCTGACAACATATGAGTGGATTATTAAATTAACAAGTTAATGTACTGTTAATTTAAACTAACTTAATTTTTATTTAAATAAAAAATGATAATTGGGCCTTACCCACTTTCCACGGCCCAACTTGATGCTTTAAACCCACCACCGCATGTATCTTCTTCCAAGTTCCAAGAAAAATACGTTGCTCCCAGTAAAACTTCGAACCCACCTTGTTTTAGACGAGCGCCAGTGGTTTGCGTTGAACCCAATAATATTCATATGGGATTCAAGAAATTTTTTTGAGCAATTATATATATATATATATATATATATATATATATATAATTGCTCAAAAAAATTTCTTAATATGAAGGCTTTGTCTCTGTCTCAACACTCTAGTGATCATAATCCTATATTATTGGACCATATTCCTACTCCTATAATAAAAGGTTTTCCTTTTATATTTAAGAATGAGTGGCCAAACTTGCTTGGATACATGAATGCAGTTGAAAAAGGTTTGAATGTATCTACTTGGGCTTTTCAAAGTTATAAATTCATGTATAAGCTTAAGAGATGTAAAGCAGAATTGAAACTTTGGAATAAAATTAGAGACAGGAATAATGCAAACCTGATGGCAGCAGAACAACATATGAATAATCTGGAACAAGCTACTGATTTGGATCCAGAAGACATTGCTTTATATGATGATTATCTCCTTGCCAAACAAGAATATCAAAATCTACAGAAAATTTATTTTCAAGGTTTTAAACAGCAGGCAAAGGTTTCATGGCTACATCAAGGTGATACTAATTCAAAATTCTTTTATTCTTGCATGTCAAACAGGAGATATTTTAATCATATTAGAGCTCTTATTGATCAAGATGGGAATCTAATGTTTAAAGCTGAAGAGATTGAAAAGGAAGCCATAAAATATTATTCAGAATTATTTAATGGACCTTCTAATGTTCCTGCATTTAATTTCCAGCCAATTAGCACTATTAATACTCAGGGTCAAGAATTTCTTTTATCTGAAATATCCTTAACTGAAATCAGAGAGGCTCTGTTCTCAATTCAGGATGATACTAGTCCTGGTCCAGATGGGATTAATTCAAAGTTTATGAAATTGCACTGTGATTTGTTAAAGCAAGATTTACTTGAAGCTATTCAAGATATTTTTAAATCTGGAAAACTGCCTAAGTCTATCAACCATACATTCATAACTTTGATCCCAAAAAATGATAGACCTACACAGATATCTCATTATAGGCCTATTTCCTGTTGTAATTTGTATTACAAAATATTTGCAAAAGTCCTATGTAATAGATTGAAACCATTTTTGCCTCATTTATTTTAGAAAATCAGAGTGCTTTTGTTATGGATAGATATATTGGTGACAATATTCTACTAGCACATGAATTGTTGAGGGATTTTAAGAAAAAAGGAATGGCTAAAATGTGTGTCAAGGTGGACTTGCAAAAGGCTTATGACAGTATAAATAGGAAATTCATTTGCCAAATCATGTCTTTAATGAATTTTCCTAATCATTTTATTAGCTTGATTTATGAGTGTATGTCAACAGCTACCTTCTCTATCTTAATTCAAGGAATTCCAAAAGGATTTATTACATCAACTAGAGGGATCAGACAAGGAGATCCTCTATCTCCTTATCTTTTTGCTTTAGCAATGCAGTTTTTCACTTATCAAATGGATGAAGCAGTTTCAAATAAATCCTTTCAGTCAAGCAGTGCAGTGCAACCAAATATTTCTCATCTTCTTTATGTAGATGATTTAATGATTTTTGGGAAGAGTTCAAGGCAAAATGCAATTACATTGACACAAATTTTTCAGAAATTGAGAATTTTTGCAGGTTTGAAAGTGAATGCAGACAAAACAAAAGTGTTTTTCAGTAGTTCAGTGGTAAATGATCAAGAAATATTGGATATTCTGGGTTTTGATAGAGGTGTTTTACCTATCAAGTATTTGGGTGTTCCACTATCATCTAACTATTTGCATTATTCTGAGTGTAATGCATTGATTCAAAGAATTCAGGGAAAAATTCAAGGTTGAGAGAATAAAATGCTATCTTATGCTGGTAGAGCTGAGCTGATTAATGGAGCGTTGACTCCAATTATTCTTTACTGGTTATTTATTTACAAAATTCCAGAGTTCACCTTGGATAAATTGCAATCAATGTGTTCTGATTTTCTTCTGGGGTGGTGCAGGACACAAAATATCATGGAATGCTTTGTGTAAGCCTAAAAGTGAAGGGGGTATTGGATTGAAAAAAAATTCTGATTTAAAAAAGGCAGCATGTGTTAAATTGCTATGGAAATATTTGTCAGACAGTTCTTTATGGAGCAAGTGGATGAAGAACAAATATTGCAAAGGTAATTTTTTCTGGTCTATGCCTGAGGACAATAATTCTTCATCTACATGGAAATGCATGCTTAGATTAAGAACTCACTCAAAACAGTTTTTCAATAGAACTATTGCAAATGGAAATGATACTTTTTTGTGGCATGATCCTTGGATAAACTGTTAGTGTTTAGTGGATATACTTGGTTATGATAGACTTCATATGATAGGTAATTCAAACCAGAAAGTAAGCTCTATTATAAATGAAGATAGGTTGAATCCTCTTATTCATCCAACAACTAGAGAGTTGATAGATGAAATAAGTACCATTCACATTCAACCTAATCTCAGTGAGGATAAGTATGAGTGGTGTTCTGGTGGAAAATTTTCCTATCATACAGCATGGGATTATGTGAGAACTCATGAGGAAATTAACCCTATTTTCTCAGTTATTTGGCATAATAAAAACAGCAGGAAAATGTCCTTTATAACATACTTAGCAAGCATGGGAAGATTAAGCATGAAAGACAGAATTTTAAGATTTGGGAACATTTCAAATACCTTATGTCCTCTTTGCGAACTTCATCCAGAATCAATTGAACATCTCTTTTTTCAGTGCGATTACTCATCCTTTATTTGGTTGTCTCTAAAGCAAAAATTGGGCATGTCTTTGACAAAAGATCTACAATTAAGAAGTGAATTGAGAGAAATTAATCATCTTTTCAAAACTAAAGATCAAATTAGGGATTTTGCATGTGGAGCAATCACTTCAGCAGTGTATTTTATATGGAAAGAACGAAATGAAAGAATTTTTCAAAACCGACGTACCTCGATGATGTCCAAGCTTAATCAAATTGTAAGGGAGATCCAATTCCTGGTATGAAACAACGGAAGCAAATCTGAAAGGAGCTCAAGAAATTTTCAACTGTTGGAGATCTGGGGAGTTGACTTAGCCAACACTGGATAGAGGAAGAAGACCATCGGGTTTTGTAGTTTGATGTTGGGTTGGGCTTTGATGGGCCGACAGAGAGATATGTTTCTTGCCTTTATTTTAGCTTGTCTTTTATTTTCAGACTTTGTATTCTTCTTGTATGGTTAATGTTTGCTTTGTATTCACCAAATTTATATGTACTCTTTTTCCCTGTAAGGCACCCATCTAGGTTGGGGGGATTACAGGGTTTTAATGAGGCATATAAAGGAGGTTTTTAATTGGTATTAAAAATAAAGAGTACCAATTTTCAAATATATATATATATATATATATATATAAGTTTCGTGGTTTTCCAACGGGCAATCGGATTGGTTTAAATTTCTGTGAAGCCATTAAACAGTTGTTCTTCCTGAAACGAACGGAATGGGACATCTATATATATAATAGAAGGTAAAATGGATAGAGATCACGTTGCTTCATATAGCAATGTGGTTTATCAGTTTAGGTAGTTTAGGCATGCCATGTCTCTTCTTCCTTCGGCATGAATTTTTAGTAGAGCATAGGTCTGCATTCCTATTCTTAATCAGTCTGCATCTCTATATTTTAGCTGTGTGTGATTTATAGGGTGTCTGCGTTGAGTTATCCTTTCATAAGTAGTTGGTTTGATTTTGACGTAACCATGAAGTTTCCATAGGTTGGCAGCATGTAGTATATATAAGTAGCTCGAGGATTACGGTAGAGCATTTAAGTAAAGTAGATAGGTTAGGATTTTGGTTGATTAAATTCTAGATTACACACACACACATATTAAGGGTACCTGGTTGCATAAATTTAATACGTTTGTGGACTGTTATCGACAAAAATAAAAATACCGTCATGATGAGCAATGTGCCACAATCCCAAAAATTTAATAAAATAGACAAGATAACTTATCTTGTGACATTCCAAAAATGATGTTTCAGGGTGCAAAATACGTTAAATAAAAAGTTGCTTACTTTCCAAAATAAAAATTATGGAAAAATTCTATAAATTAAATTAACAATACGTCGTAAAAATCTTATCCGAATTCGAAACCAATTATTTATTATAATTTAATAAATCGTTATGGTTTATAAACAATTTCATAGCGACTTTCTGAAAATTTGATTTGAACATAACGTACAATTTATAAGCCGAAATATCGATTTTTCACTTCCATTAGAAAAATACAGTTAATTAGATTCGAACGTTTCTTGTTTCAAAGAAATCCGACTTATAACGAATCTCGTACACTCAGTTGAAGTTCAAACGTTAAATTACAAATTACCGCGACGTTACGAGCTTGTTTATAATTATATTATAATTAATACGTTCAACTGTCGTTTAAATAATATATTCGTTATTATAACTCGAATATAAACTTAATTAAATATCATATATTATTCAAATTACACAATATTGTAAATTCAACCATTTCTGACTATTTCAGAAATAATTATTTTATTATCTCATTATTTATATTATTTAATTATTTCAAATATTTGAATTCAAACCTTTTAAATTGCCGAATCAACATTCAAATAAATAAATTATTAAATAGTTATAAATTTTGGGACGTTACAAGCACATAAACAGAAAGAGGAAGATGAGGTATACTACTAATAGAAAACCGTGAAAAGTCTAGAGTTTCTATAGGAATTTACACATAGAAGCTTTAGGGTTAAAGGTAAACGATCACATGAGTATTTATATACATACTCCATAATCACATCCATTTTACTCAAAAAGAAAGAAAAAAATGAACTCCATCGTTTATATACAATCAAGTGTTGTGTCACACCATACACATTGAGACACAGCACGTGCCTGCCACATCGTAAGAAGGAAACCATCTTTTCCAATAGCACAATGTCATGTGTGACATATTAAATGCACAATATAGTGGAAAATTGGTAGGGTCTTCATTATTTGACAAGTCCACACTGCAAAAGGGTATAAACTTGGGAGGGAAATGTCCCTCGGTTTTTTCTTAAGTAAAAAGATGAATCAGTCAAAACTTCTTAGCCAAAAACTGGTATGGGCTAGGCCAGCTCGAATTAGGCCAATCCATAGCCTACCAACCAAGGAGCGGGATGTACCAATTAGATTTCCTCAAATGCCAACTGAAACCCAAGCCGCGATCATGTTAGCTCCTTAATTTAATAGTTCATCGAGTTAGTTGTTGATCGAGATATCCTAAAATAGCTTCAAGGTCTAACTCATTTAGCAAAGCTAGATAGACATGACCCAACCCGGTCAACATCTTCCCATCTCACTTGTTATGGGCTTTCTCGTATAGACTTGCATTTAGTGTAGCAACTGAATTCCTATCTTCCCAAGCATCCCTCTTAGCTATGTGCCAACTGGAATGACTCAAAATTAGATCAAGTATGGCCTGTCATTGACCCTCATTGGGGTAAAACCATGCCATCTACGACCAGACCTAAGTGGCCTACGCATGTCATTTCACAATCGACCCGACTTCCCCTCCTCTTTAGCATTATCCTCAACAACAACCAAGGCACGATATTAGCTATCTCAACTCGATGTAGCCTCAGTGGTTTTAACCTATCTCTAATCTAGCTTCTCTATAATTTTGCATGTCTTCATCTATCCAATCAACTATCTCAACAAGCCTTGCCACATCAGCATGCAAAATCAAATGGAAAAGGGTAAAACCGGATGCTATTTCTTCTGGTAAAAAGCGTATCATGTTCTTATGATATGCTGATGCAGTAAAGGCAAGGCATTTTCCTTGTACGGTTGCCATATCCGGACTTATCTCGATGTACATTCATTTTGTCCTTTTTAGTTGTAACCCCACTAGCCCGTTTAAACATTAATTTCAACTGTTATAAATACCCTTTGTACTGCCTCATCAAAGAGACTGGAAAATACAAGTCTCAGTATCATACATAATTCAGAAATCTTTACATAGTAAGTCTCTAGGATTAGCTATTTTATTAGTCTTAAATGTTTCACTTTTCTTACTATTCTCTTATAATAACTTAAAACCGTAAGATAAACATATATCGGAAGAACTCTATAGTGGACATAGGAAAATTTATCAAATCACTATATTCATTGTCACTTTATTATTTGCTTTCTTTTTCGATTTTCATTTCTAAGAATAGTGATTAGGAAGCAACCTTTGCTCTTCAAAAAGCAACAACAACAACAACAACAACAACAAAGCCATATATCCCAAACAAGTTGGGGTTGGCTAGATATGGAACCCAAAATTAAAATAAAATAAAATTAATAATGATGATAATATATATATATATCAAGGGTTTAAAATAACCAATCAAATAAAAAGTCGTCCGATAAAGGGTTTTTTTAAATAATAATAAGAAGAAGAAGTAAAAATGTTCAATAAAAGTGAAATAAAATTTAAAATAGTAAATAAAAAGTAAAAATGTTCATTAAAAAAAAAAAAAAACCACTATGGTTCTGGTACATGGATTGCCAATTTCCATGCACTCCTATCAACTACCATCTCTTCCGATAAACTCCAGTTACTTAAATCTCTCTTTATTATCTCCTCCCATGTCATTTTAGGTCGACCTCTACCTCTCTTTGGGCCTTCGGCGCGACCTAGAATTCCAGCGTGCACATGTGCATCGTATGGTCTATGTTGGATGTGTCCAAACCATCTCAAGCGATATTGGACTAACTTCTCTTCAATAGGTGCAATTCCAAGTTTTTCCCGAATATCCTCATTTCTAATCCGATCTCGTCTGGTATGCCCACAGCTCCAACGCCGCATTCGCATCTCTGCTATACTTATTTTCTGGACGTGTTGCCTCTTAGTAGGCCAACATTCTGCACCATATAACATTGCAGGTCTGATTGCTATCCTATAGAACTTTCCTTTAAGCTTCTGAGGAATCTTCCGATCACAGAGAATGCCAGATGCTAGTCGCCATTTCACCCATCCTGCTTGAATTCTAAAACTAACATCCTTATCAATCTCTCCATCAAACTGCAACATAGATCCTAAGTATCGAAACGATTCCTTCTTGGGTACTACTCTACCGGCCAGGGTAACATCTCCGTCATCTGACCTGACACTGCTAAACTCACACTTCATATACTCTGTTTTAGTTCTGCTAAGTCTGAAACCCTTTGATTCCAAGGTCTCCCTCCACAACTCCAGTTGTCGATTAACCCCTATTCTACTTTCATCAATCAGCACAACATCATCGGTAAAGAGCATACACCAGGGAATCTCCCTTTGTAAGCCTCGATATAGCGCGTCGCTAAGAGGGTTACGCCCCCAACGATATATCATAAGGTTCCATATCCATAAGAGTGGCTAAGTTTTTACGTTGGCTCGCCAAGCCTATCACAACCCTCCTCCTTTACCCTGGTTTGGGACAGGCTGCATAGAAAACTACACAAGCGGAGTTAATAGAAATGCCAAATTCTAGGTGATTGCTCTTCAAAAAGCATTAGTCTAATTTCAAGACCGACCAAAAATTCAGTTAATAGAAATGCTTCCATACAGTGGATGATGATTTACTTATAATCGTGGAAATATGAAGAGGTTGCTATCTGTTATTGAGAACAACCACAAAACGACTCACCTAGAATATTATATGGGGGTAATTTGACATAAGCTAAAATAGAATATCCTTTTGATGGTATGTGATACTCTTTCAACTTGATAGTACGACATACCTTATGTAGCGACATCGCAATTTGATTAAGGTTAGTCACGCCATATTATTTCGTATCAAGACCATAATTGAAATACGATTGAGATACACGAAGTGAAACACTGCACCATAAAAGATTTATCTCATTCAATATAGAAAGTCGATGTTTGGCATGAAGTTACAAGCCTTTCCCAGAGCAGAACGATGATAATCAGATCGAACCAAGCGACTTCGAAAGTTAAACTTTGCAATTAACTACTAACATTATTAGCTTTTTGATCATCAACCATAGCCTAGACATATAAGTGACATAGTCTTAATAAAGGGACATAACAAATACATACTTTATATATGTATGTATGTATGTATGTATGTATGTATATCGTTGCTTAAGCATGTCATTCTAATATGATTATCAAGTAAAACTTGATATAAATGATATATAAACGTATGATCTCATGTCTAATACCGTGCATAAAAAATTTTTGTACATGTTTTGATGTTTGAGCCATTTAAATACTAAAGAGGATCGGACGTCACATCTAGAAGTGACATAAACACGATTCTCAGAATTCATAATAAATTTATCTAGCAAAACAATTTATTAGCACGATAAATAAATCGGTAACTACTCTTATTTACTTAATAATTCATCTTCTTGAAATTTGAATTCTTGTGTGTAAATAGTTATATACAAATATTTAAATCAAACAAGCACTCAAACTAAAGTTGATGGGCCAACATCACTATGTTCCTATTATGACCTGCCAAAAAGAGGAATTGGAGATGAGATTGAAGACGATTTATTCGTCAACGACATGTTTATTAATGCGAAAGGGAATGGTCTTAATGGAAGAGTTACAAATACAAAGATACGCTCTTCTCCGTATAAAATCTACGAAGAAACTAAGGCGTGTTTGATTTTTACTTTTTAGTTTTTAGTTTTCGTTCATAGTAAAATGCAAACGATACATAAATAACGCCTAATACGATCATTCAAAAAACAAAATTAACACATAAAATAGAAAACAAGTTTAATTTATTTTGGGAAGTAATGCAAGAAAGAGCGATAATCTATCATTTGGTCGTCCATCTTTCCTTTAAATGGTCCCCACATCACTATTTCACTCTCTCTGTTGTCTGATAACTTTTCTCATGTTTTGTTATCAATATTGAAAACTCAAAACATAAAATATATTTTAAACCAAACACCAAATAAAAAATAATCATCTCTCCACCACTAATTTATCGCCACTTCATTGTTATATGACATTATAACAAAGGTACGTTATTATGGAAGCAGTTTTTGTTTGGTCACATAAACATTATTTTGTAAGTTACACTATCATAAAAGTAAATTTAATAACTTACAGAAGCTGTAATTGATACCCGTACTTATGTGTGTTAAACCATATTAGCATAACGATGTAAAAACTGAACACTGATTCAAATACATAAATAAACACATCAAATATAATTTAATGTGAATTAAAACTGTTATTAATAACACAAAACAATTTTGTGCAAAAATTTAATAAAATGAGTTTTTATTTTCCTCTTTTAAATCCCTCTTCGCTCCTTTTATGCTTTACTAATGCACCTAATGCATCTGATTCAACCATGACAACAAAACGCTGGAGAAATGCCCAAAGTTAGGAGAACACTGGAATCATACTGTACATAATAATAGTAACATAAAAAGAGCTGAAATATAGAAGAAAAGCAAAAAATTCATCTACATTTTTTGCATTTTTTTTGAACAGTTCTAAATTACTGTAACACAACTGTCAATCCCGGATAAAAAAAATCAAGATCTAAATAACAGAGGGTAATAATTTTTCATCTAAACTAAGCTAAACTAAACTGACCAAGTCATGATGCAGTGTAGTTTTTTATCCTGGGCTCAGAGTTTAAGAGCAATACTTCTCCTTGAATCAAAATCATCCAATTTTGGCTGGATCTCACTTCTCCCCTCCTCATTGTAGAAGAGGATAAGCATTTCTGGAAAATTTTGCAACCAATTGTGTAAATTTACACAAAAATTTACACATCAATAAATTGCATTAACTGGCGAGATTGTTAACGATTTTTTGCACATCGTCGTATCTAAGAAGACCAATGTTGTGTGTTCCAAATACTGTAACCTTTCAGCTCTGTCCATCTCCTCGAACCCGAATGAAGTTGTCCATGTTTTAAGAAGTTGAGGGATTGCAGGCAATACAAGAGTTTCTACACCTAGTTGTGAAAGCACCTAAATACACGGAAGTTAAAATAAGTCAACAGTTCATAGTATTAAAATTTATCAACTATACTTCAGGTCAAAAAATTTACAAAATGGGGAAAAAATACAGAAAGGGAAGGGAAGGGGAAACAAAAGAAACTGACAATTTTCCACTTGTTTTAGAGATATGCTAATGAATCTTAAGCACATACAATGTGTATCCAGGTATAAACCACAAATAATTGACTATCAACCATAGAAAATAATTTGTAAGCATACACCCAACTCCATTAAGGATTATCTGGCATGGTTTAGGATTAAAAAAAATGGTCACCATTAATAAGATTTGAGAACATCAACACAAATAAATTGAGAACAGAAAATTAATCCGCATATTCATATGCATTCATATTAAGAAAGAAGATACTTATGTCAAGTTTTTCTAAAATTTGGGTAAAAATCCATAATTTTGCAGCAGAGTTTTCTCCATTGAATTGACTTTTTTTCTTGAAAAATAACCTTTGAATGATGTGTGTGTGTGTGTGTAACACCCCATAAATGTTTCCTCATATATATTTGCTACCATTTCCCTCATTACCCTTCTATAAATTAATTCTACAATATAATTAACATGTGTGAATTACCTTTTCTAGTTCATTCACAAGAAGGCGGCACATTCCTTGATGTCTATAATTCACACGAGTGCCTATAAGAGGTAACTCAGCAACTTTGTTTCCGTAGACTCTGAGAAATAAATACAGAATACCAATAAGAGTATGTCGAAATGAATAAATTTAGTTGGTCTATTGATACACAGTGCAAGTATAAGAGATACAACAAAACGCAACAGCTAAGTACCTAAAAGATGCCACCGATATTAGGTCATCTCCTTTTTCTAGAAGCATGGTATAGAATCCATAGAAATTCAGTCTTCTTAGCTCAGATCTGTAATACAAAACACCAATAAGTACGTGCATAATTAATAAAGTTAAATTCTAGGAAATAGACTGTAGATGTGCAACAGCTACCGTGATCAGTATATATACCACAAAAACAAGAACATAAGAAGTTTAGATATTCAAGGATGACCCTTGAAGATCACACACTATCATCAGTTAACTTCATATGAAAATAAAAAATAAAAAACTGGAAAGAAAAATATATAGAAACAGTCTGGTATATCATCTGATACGCGTATAGAGCAATGATGCAGACTGACTCACTAAAACTAGTTAACTGATAATGTACAAAATTGCAATATACCTATAGAGATATATATTCACAGATAAAAAAGGCCAATCTATAAAACAAACGCTAAATAATAGAAAATCAGTTTATTTATTCAGTTTACATTATTATCCTTGGAAAAGGCGCAATTTGGCAGATGAAAAATATAATATTGACCAAAGGGGAATAATGACACCTTGTTTGCAATGTAAATATGTGTGAGATATAAAACTGATTAAAACCATCGGCTGCCAAACAAGGTAAACCAATAAATAATAAAGACTAACACACGTCTGTAGTTAAAGAAAAATGAACACAATATAAGTTGACTTACTCTCTGTTAAATACAAGATCTGCAACAAAATCACTCCTTGTTCGAGGTTCTACGATATTAACAAAACACTCGTGCAATACATCAAGGGCTACACAAAGCTTAATATCATGCGATACCATAGTGGCAACGTCATACTTTAAATCATCAACACCATTATCTCTAGTCGACCTTAGTATAGTCCACGTTAAACCTTCTTTAGATGTTTGATGCGATTTCCCAATAAGCTGCCGAAGTTGAACAAATATCTACAGGCAGTATAACATCACATTAGTGACAATGGGGGAAAAAAAAAAATACTTGTGAAGATGTTGATACATATGCATGTATTCATGTTCTAGTGCATGCCTCAGTATGTAGGTGTCTGTTGAGTTCTTTTAGTTGAATGTCACTAACATTATTTCACATATTTTCTTTGGGCCTGCTATGATCTAAAATGATGTAACGTATATACAGTTTATGTTTTCAAACACAGATTTTTTAATATAGTAAAGAAGAGAAACACTAAGGCTGTACCTGTACTGAAGTACATCTAAATAAAATATTTCGGAATGTGCACACACAGTGAACATGAGAGTAACTCAACACTTAATTTACTCATACTCCCAGGCTTGGACGAATTTATTTAAAGTAAAATTTGAAATTCTACCAAATCCAATGCATATGGTTAACTTCTGAAATTATCTGACACAAGATATAAAAATATGACCAAGGGAAGAAATAATTATTTAGAATACCTGAGAACAATTTTCACTGCAAAACCAGTTTCCAACAGGACAACTACTTAAACTAAAGTTCTTTCCTTCTCTCAAGCAACCAACATGGTCTGTGGATGGAAAACAATTAAAAGTTAACACAAAATAAATGTGGAAAATTCAAAATTTTGAAAGAAAATAATCGAATAATTAAAATATCTTACATTCACGCTCGCATTGATCACAATACATTATGCTCTCCGAAGTGAAGTTTTCAGTGTTGCAGTTAAATTCACTCTTGCCACATATGCCACATCTACAAGATGGGCAAAACCATTTCCCATCCGGCACAACCTACAGAGAAAAATTGCACTTTTTTAACATTCTTTGTCAAATATTATTGAATTAACACGGTTTTATACATAAAATCCCAAGCAGTTTACCTCTAAACCCACACAACCAACATGAAAAGATGAAGGACAACAATCACAAAGCAATAACGTGCCACCTTCATGACATGCAGAGCACACAATATCACTATTATAATTAGAGCAATCAGACTTCAATCTGTTGCGTTTAGTGTCCACAGGCTTTTTACTTCTTATCATCTGCATCTGACATTCCAAAAACGATCTTCCATCTTGCAAAATTATATTTGTAGTACTTAAAGCATCCATATTACCAGCATGCGCTTCAAAATCTTTAAGTGGATGCACAGTGCCACAGCATTTGCATTTTATCCCATCACGTGTAATTTGACCTTCAACTAAAACATGATTATCAAACTCACGAACACAGCGTACTTTTTGCCTTGGAAGTATCACGTCATTGTCTATCAGCAAAGATAGCACAGTTTTTGCAGCCTGTCGGGTTGTGTGTGCTTTACTTGCACTTTCACTTTTTCTGGCGGGACTAAAAGGTGAATCCGACTTCTTTTTCCTGCTTTTCTTATCTCTTTTCTTGAAATTTATATCTTTCATACTTTCACCTGAGTATTCACCACACGCTTTATAAACAGATCGAAAACGCTTTCCTCCAGGAGAGAGAATGGAGACACTCTTAGGTTTTCCTATGATATGAAAACTATATCCCACACGTTTCAAGTGCTTCATAGCATTTGCTCTCATTGTTTGTAATCCGATTACCCTATCAGGTTTCTCATTGTTTCTTATCTTGTCTATGCAAGTTTTATATTCCAAAATCGCATTAGAAGAATTACCAGGATTGTCATCATTAGATGTAGATGCCTCTTGCCGAGGGGTACTTGATAAGAGCTCCTCCTTGGTACCATTACCAATAACTGACGATAGAGCCTTTGAATTCTTCCTTTCATATGTTCTTCTCTTTAAAGCTCGATTTAACTTACGATGAGATTTTGCAGGGACCAACTTATCAATGTTAGAACTTGCGCGCTTTCTTTGCAGCTTATTTTGATTCCCTAACCCATCAACGCTAGAATTCATGCGCTTCCTCTTTTGCTTATTTTGATTTCCTAATTCATCAACAATAGAATTCATGTGCTTTCTCTTTTGATTATTTTTATTCACTTTCCCTTGGAGCAAGGCGCAACAAGCACTATGCAAAGAAAGGTATGCTTTGCCCGCAGGTGGCGTGTATCGAATCCTTGGTACATAGTTTTTTTTCCTTGTGTCGATTTTCCATCCAATGGCAATGAGATGCCTTTTTGCCTTTATTCTTTCTTTACCACTCTTTGCTTCATCTTTATTTACATATATTTTTATCGCTTCAGGATCATATGCACCTTTGATATCCACTGGTTCCCAAGCAGTTTCCTTTTTACATGGTTTTTTGCTTGGTTTACTTACTCCATTTTCAGTTGGATAATCAGTCAATTCTTTGCCTTTTTCATCCTCAAATAACGTGGTTATAGCCAAGCAAGTCGAATCATCTAAACCTATACCCTTATCTGTACCAATATCCTTATCCGGAAACTCAATCAAGTTATTCAAAATGGTCGAACCATTCACAACCAAATTCAGCTCTACAATCACATTGGAAACAAGTCTACTCCATGCAGATAATGATCCCAAAGTCCAGTCTCCAATCTTATCTGAAAATTCCTCGGTACTCCTTAAATCAAACCAAATTTCCCTAACGGACACAGGCAAATCTTCTTCCTTCTCAAACTTTTGAATCTCCTGAAGCAGTACCCATTCCCCACGTTTGCTCCAACATGCATAAAATTCATTCCATACTTGAGTAATGCGCAGATTCTTTACATCAACAATCTGTTGATCGCCTTGATCTGGGAAAAATATCAATCTCTGATTTGAATCTATATCCTTATCAAATACCACTCCTTCCCACCATGCATCATCAATCAAAGCATCAACACATAAACCATAAACTAAGTCGGAGTTACTGAATACATAGCCAGGAGGGGGTGGTCTGATATGACCACGATAAAATTTATTTGGTCTTCCAACTCTACCTTCAACACCGTGAGATACTGGAATTGATTCTCTGAGTTTTGAATTAGTACCATCTGATAACAGATGATTGTACTCGACTAATCGAATATGGTCTAAACATTCTATGACTATTCCCGAGTGCCAAGACCCGTCAAGACCATCATCTGTGCTTAAAACCTAAAAATTTGAAAAATATGAGTATTAAGACAATGGTATCAGCTACGCCAACAACAACTAAGCCATTAATCCTCAAATAAGTTGGAGTTGGCTGGAGACGGAACCCAAAACCAAAAAGCAAAGTCAATATAAAGCTAATAATAATAACAATAGATTTAAAGGTCAAAGCATAAATAAGGATAAAATAATTGAAATAATATAATATAAACTAAGGTGAAAGCATCAGCTAGGTCAATCTTGCAAAAATATGGAGAGGAAAAAAACTTGCGAAAATAATTTTGAGCCAACACAAAAGGTTACCGGATACTAGTAAAAGCCATTTCCCATAATATACATCTTATGAGGTTTTCAAATGAAATCTAAATTATTATCAGACAACGCGCATGGAACTGAAGGTAAGAATTCACCAATGAACCTTAGCTCAATTCACAAATGTTTTCAAGAGATCTTAAATGCAACATCAAAAATTAGAATTTATTTACAAAAAATGGTTTAAGGACAACTCTTAATTTTAATTATATACACATCCATTGGATGCAATCACCCCAATACGCTGATTGATTTAACCATTATAATAAAACGAGCAAAGGAAAAAGATATCATTTGTACTCCATGACTCTTTTATCAAATTAATATCATGCAAAAAATACGTTCAAGAAACAAAAAACAATCAAAATAATGAACTATTATTCTATACCCATAAGTATCATTCCAGAAAGATAAAGATCAAAAACTGACGATAGTGGCAAATTGGTAATTGTACAGTAAAGTTGGGTTAGTTATAGCAATGATATTTGCATGATAACCTTAACAACGTATAAAAACCAAAAAAGAAGAGGGAGGAGAAGGATTGGTGTGTGTGTTTGCTGTTATTACTATTATTTTTTGGGGAATGCAGGGGCTTGGGGTGGGGTGTGTGTGTGGGGGGGGGGGGGGGGGGGGTGCAGATTCCAGAATGTTCACAGGAAAAAAGGTATACCACAAAAAGAAAATTTCGGTCTAAGCACGTAAATAGGTTTAACTGTTTGAAATGGCTGGATGTTTCATATCTATTACAAACAATTTTTTTTTTTTCTTCTATCCCATAACACATGATAAACTGCAGGATATACCACAATCATATGCAATCGTCACGAAAGTGAACTTAAAGCAAATGCAGCTACAAGTAACATAACAGAACAGCTATATACTGAATTAAAGATAAAATCAACCAAACTGTAAAGAAGATCCATGAAACACACATATCAAAATATCTGCAACTTACATAACCCAAAAAAGCAAATGATAAATCACAAAGGAAGTCTATTAAATATCCGTTTATACCTACTGATTAAAGGATGAAGAGGTACCAACTAAAATATGAATTGAACAATTTGATTAATAAATGATAAATAAATAAAAATAGTGAAGGTTCAAGCAATCATATATTCCCAACAGAGCACTTGCAAATGTATCCAAAATTATCAATCTCAACTATAGTAATTTCTGATTTTATTAGCTGTTACGAGCCTGTTAGAAGTTGATATATTTCTTTAGCAGTTATGTACTCCATGCCACATTTTACAAATGATGCTGTTTTCAGGAAGGAAAGAAACGTGAGTTCGATTTGCAAAATACGTGTCCAATATCTTTTAGCTTTTACATCTAAGATTACTGACAAATCGTTAGAACAAACTCCCATGAGGCAATCTGTCGATATAAAATACTACCGACAACAGGGATTTTTTTTCATACTAAATAATCATAAGAAACAGTTATTGCAAATTATCATAGTAAAAACTATTCCTGATATCAATTAAAAGGATAAACAATATAATATCTGGGTTCATTCTCTGCTATTTATTTGTATATTCTTCTTTTTACTGGAAAACAAAGAAAAGCAGTATAAACAGCTTAATTTATGATGCAGAAAGTATGTCCTTTGAGGTGAAATCAGACACGGATATTGCTCGGTAATTTCTGTGCTATTTGAATAATCAATGTTAAATGGTAATTGAAAAGAAGAAAAAGTTTATTCCAGTTGGAGGAATAACAATCTGTTGGGAAATAGATAAAAGAGGTTAAACTTCTGAATTCAGTAAATTGGAAAGAAGAAGAAAAAAAGTGATAGATCAAAATATTTCAAACAATCAGCATCAACAAAACAATGCGTGCTACACAAATAACATAGATATAAAGCAATGCATGCTAACACAATCCGATTTTTATTTGAATAATTAAATCATATTCTGGATTAAAACCAAATTTCGCAATCACTACTGCTAAAAGTTTGACATCTTCTACTCGAGAAATCACAAAATTAACCGCAATCATACCATAACACAATGTACATCAATCAAAAAAATAAATTAAATACAGATAAATAGACAAAGCCTTAAACCCCAAAAGGCGAATAAAGGGGAGAGGAAAAATCGAAAATTGATAAATACCTCCACGTGTTCCCCAGCTAGAAGCTTCTTCGTCATCCTAATCGACCTACCTTTATGGGCAACCATCGCCATTATTGGCAGATTCGGCTTGAAAATCAGAACTGCGCAGCCAAGGAATGGCCTTCTCTTTATTTTGTTCTATTCCAATTGGTTCAGAAAGACGAAAAGGAGAATTTGTATAGAGTGAAACGAGGTAATCAAGGAGTGAACGGAAAAGCAGGCATTAAGTAATAAATACCCGGTTAATTACATTTATGTTTATTTATTTCCAAATCGATTCTTACGAATTTTATTGCTTCAGTTCTTGCAATTTTGAACGTCTTTATCAATCCGGGTAAACAATCAGGAAACAGACCGATGAGAACAGAAACTACGAATTTATTATCTTCTATTGCAGTCAATTTATCTACTTTCCCCTTTTCCAATTTAAATAAATTTGAAGTACAAAATTTTAATTTATTTTTCTTTTACTGGGTTTGGATAAATGTTGGATCATAAAATAGGTCGGTGTCTTTCGTAAATAAAGGTTTTAAGAAATAAATGGAAGGTGGAATGGAAATATTGGGGTAGGAATTGAAATGCCATTGGTTCATTTGGAGAATATTTTGCCTTTAATGCATGCATTCTATGTGTAGGGTAAGGAATGAATTTGCACAAAAGTTATGTGAATGTATGAAGAGATGTTTGTTAGGTTTGTTTCTTTGGTTTATTGGATAAACAGAAAAGAAAATAGAGCTAATTCAACCCACCAAAATGTCTATATATTGTTTGCTTAATCTTGAACATTTATGTTTTCTTCTTTGGAGTCAAACGAGAAAAGAGGAATATGATCAATTTTTTAAATCAACAAAAGAAAATGTTCGTTTCCATATACCCTTGTGTTAACTATTGGTTTAACTGAATAACTAAAGAAAATAGATGGACCTTTCCTTGCTTATTTTACTTATAAATTTTGTTTTGATGGAATGAAACGGTCTCTTATTTATTGTAATAACTGCTTATTTATTTCACTCTTAGCGATGATATTTGATCGAAACCGAAGAGTATAGCCATTTAGATGTAAAAAAGATAAAGGCATCGTTGTTCAGTTATCCAATTTTCAATTTTTTTTTTTTAAAAAAAGGGATAGAGATAATCAGCGAAGTTGAATGATTTTATAGTTGGGAGCCCTTCAGTGTATCTCATACTTACATTTCTGGATAAAGTAGTGCAATTTGTATTCACATATTTACTTGATGATGTATGTTTGAATGATAAATATATGTTCATCTCCCTTTATGCATTATAATAGTATGGGAAACATCACATTATTTTGCATAGATGAATGTATGAGCTCGGCTGTCGATTATTGAATATTTATTAATTAGCATTAATTGAATCTGGTTTTAAAATGTCTAAGAATCAGTGTAGTAAAAATCTTTTTATGCTCCTGCCTATGTCTCATCTAGATGTTAGGCTAGCCTTATCGTCTAGGTTTTTGGCTGGTCGATTTATAGTCCATTTAAATGAGACTCACTGGATTATCTAAGCATATAAATAAGTTTATATGCATAATTATTTCACCAATTTAGGTTTAATGCTTCATATAAGCATCAAATTATTTGTTTCTAACAATTTTTTCTCCATGGTTAGTTCTAAATCCAACAAAATACATGATATCTCATTATGGATGAGTCAATACTAACAAACTACTAAAGTTTTATTCAAAACCCATGAATTTATTAAAAAAAAAAAAAAAAAAAAAAACCTAACACCGCTTAATTCCCGCCTTGGTAATCCTGAGTCTATGTCTACTGCCTAACGACTTTTACAACCTTGCTGAGAATGCATGTCTACACAATCATCATTCGTTGAACCATAATGTTATTAAACTAAATTTATCGATTCAATTGTTATTTTTCCATTTCTGTTAAAGGAGCCTTCCTCCTCGCATCTATGTAAGTACATTATTTTAGACCATGTATTACAATCATATAACAATTAAGAGGAGAATTCTAAGTTTAATACGTGATAATGAATTCGGTATAGGTAAATTTGTAAAACCATAGGATTGTAATAAAATACATTTTAATGTTTCATATTTTTGTGATAAAAGATTAGATATGATGCGGAAATGACGTTAGGGTAAGAAATATTAAACTAACTATAACTAAATTTTAATAGAAGGCTGAATCGTCTATCATGTTTATAATGTTGCAAAGGTCTTTCTATGAGGATTAGTTTAACATACGATGGTTGATATATTTTGAGTTGGGGAATTTTACTATAAGGGCTTATTTACCTTATACAATTAGTTTGTAGGACACGAGTTGCCAATAATAACTTTCTAGGACATTTTTCATTTATCGCTTCTACTTTCTTCTATTTTTCCTTTCAGTTAAAACTATTATTGAAAACGTTAATAAACCCTAATTAATAAATCGGTCGAATCAGTAATTTCAACCTTTACCAAAATAATATTTCGAAGAAATCGATCGTCGCCATTTTCGTAGCTCAAGCATCTACTATAAAAGTAAGTTTTCATTTACAATGAATGATTAGTAAGTATTATTTTCCTCTAAATGTTGTCAGTTATTACTTAATTTTTTGTCGTTTGTTGATGATATTGCTTTAATCGATCGATGATAGTTGCTAATCAGTTTTTACTCATGCAAACTGTTTTATTATGAATCGATTTATGATAATTACTAGTAAGTGTTTGTTGATGATGTTGCTTGAATTGAACGACGATAATTACTAGTCAGTATTTAAAAATACAGCCAGGCAAACTCTTTTATTATGAAATAATACTCATATATTATAAGTTACTACTAATTTTCTTTTTTGGAAAAGATAAATGGTTTTATCTTTCCCTGAAAATTGGGTATCAAAATGATTTGTCAATTATTATGTAATGTAATTTGTTTGTTGATTGCTCCTTGTAATATTTTGAACTTATTATTTGACTAATTGGGTATTCAATGTTGTTAGTTTACTGAAAAATAAAAATTCATATATCTTTTTTTTTCTGCTTTGTGTTCTGGTTTATTTAAAAAGTTGAATAACTGTGTACATTCATCCAGGATAAAAATGAACACAAGGTCGAGGAGAAAACAAATTGCTTTTAAAGAAGCTACAACCACAGCAGTGGTAAAAATTTTTCCTTTAAATTGTGTGTACAATAATTATCTGTTTTGATTTTTATGCGCAGCATTGGTAACCTTTTTGTAAGATAAATGCATTTATATTTTTAATAAAGAATTATAAACATTAGCCATTACAAATTCATAATCAATTACCACAATTTCATAATCAACTATAACATCAGTTCTATCTATCCTTGTTAGCTATTTCCAGATATGGATTATGTTACTTGAAATTGTAATAATTGATACCAATTTGATTTTGTTTGTAGTGACCGGGTCACACTGAATTGGATAAATAGCAAATACTATATCCTAATAACAGCCAGTACAAACAACAATACATTTAAACAAGTTTTCTGTTTATATTCATTATTTAGAGTTGTTACGTACCAAATTAAATAGATTTCAAGCTTACAAAAACATAACAAAATCATTTCAATATTTAACTGCTGAAAAAGATAAAAACGTTTAGCTTTATCATTATTGAATTTAATTAGATGTTTATATATACTCAAATTTGAAAGTAAGTGATATATATTACACATTTTTCTTGTTTTAATGATTATTTCAAATTATTACACTCCTTATAAACCTGCTTTACAAACTATGTCAAAAAGATAAATCATATTATCTTTTAGTACACATTATTATGCATGAATGATATTGTTTGGATGATATAGCATTTAATTTCTGTTCAGTATTGTTTTCATACACTATGATAATATGGATGATATAGCATTTAATTTCTTCTCAGTATTGTTTTCATACACTATGATAATATCTAAAACATCCTAAACTAATAATAAGATTTTCATGAATGCAGGAACAATCCGAGTCAGAACAGCATGAACCGAAAATACAGAAATATAAAGAGATTCTGATGAAGAAAATACAAAGTCATATAATCAAAGTGAGGAAACAAATACTGACTTGGATGAACCAAATAAACAAAGTGATGGAACAAGTACTGACTTGGATGATGCGGATAAGATGAAATCGAGGAAATAGGGAGAAAAAAGCAAAAATACACTGGCACATATAGATGTAATTTAGATGCAATCTTTAAAGTAATGTCAGTTAAGGAAAATATTCTTTCCCAAGAAGCAATAGATTTCATAGAGAAAACTTTAAAATTTTGTTCAAATTTTTTCTTAACGACTCAATTTCAAGAAAAGATTTAAGAAAACGTGCTTCAAATCTAGATGATATAATTACTTCTTTTGATGCTACTAAAAATGCTTTAAAGTGGGAGACAAATTTTTGAAAATAACTCCCAAAGAAGTGAGTCTTATATTGGAATGCCACTAGCTGAAGAGGAGTTATTTCCTATTTCGGCTTTAAACAAGGCTTCCGCCATGGAAAGTTTTCCTGATTTTTTAAGTTCCAATTTCGAAGAAGAAAATGTAATAAGTAAAAAAAAAAAAAAAAAAAAAACAGTGACAAATAGGCTGAATTCATTGATTAAAAATAAAAAAGGAGATAAAAATTTAGTAAAGTTATTGTTATTACTACTTATCATAACATTTCTTTTTCCCAACAATCAAAGCTATTTGCCATGGTTTTTTTGGGTAAATTGTTAAATCTTAAAAAAATGAACTCAGTCTCTTGGCCACGAGCAATTTGTGAAATTGTTTTAGAAAATGTTAAGAAATATCATGTTGATCCAAGGAATACACCGGATTGCACTATGGTGTTGTTGGTATGTTTTTATTATATTCGGTTAATAAACATACATTGAATATTATGTTTATTATAAAAATATAAAACTATTTATCTTTTTCTTGCAGTACTGGTTCGGTGAAAGAACCCAAATCATTGCTCAAAAAGTAGACGTTGAAGACAAAATACCAAGAATATGGAAATGGGCTCTATCGAACCTGAAGAACATCGACTTAACAAAAGTTGATGATAACAAGGTATCCTGTTTATAAATATTTAGTTTTGTATATAATTTAGTTAAATGTTTACATTAGTTTCTTCTTATAAGTTACAGCACCATAGTACTGTTTCTTTAAACCATTGTTCAACTAAATAATGTTGTGTACATACTGCAATATGTTCAGCTGATTTTCTATTCCTATATAATACTGTTTCAAATGTAATTCAAACTTGTACTAAATGTTTCTGTATAAAGCAGTTTAAAATGATAAATGCTTTTATCTTTTCATATTAATTAATAAATAACTTATTATTCTATAATTATATATCACACTTAGTACTACATGTTAAACAAATTTATCATTTTTAACATAATTTGAAGTTCTTACATAAGGTATATAAATGATTTAAATAGCATATAGAAAACATAAATGCATTTATCTTTTCAGAGTAATAAATACATAACATATTAAACTGTAATTATATATCCTATTCCGAATACATATTAAACATAGTTTTCATTTTTAACATGATTTGAAATTCTTACATAAGGTGTACAAATGATATAAACAATATATAGTAAAGATAAGTGCATTTATCTTTTAGAAATTCGAATAAAAGTCTTGGTATTGTATGCATTAATTGTGTAACATATTTTTGTACCTTTCCTGCATAGATTACACATTCAAGTGAGAAAAAGGAAAAAAAAATATAAATTGCCTCTTAGACTATAGATTAAAGCTAATATTGACTACAAGAATTACATATACAGTAATAATTGTCTTGCCCAATACTGTTTTTGTGTAATAGTCATGAATAGTTGATCTGACTATTTTTATTTTTTTATTTTTTGTAGATTTTTTTTCCAGATGTTACTAAAGAGGAGAAGGATCTTTTGTCAAAAAAAAAAAAAGATATCAGTTGAAGATGAAGACGAGAACTCTAAAAAAAAAGAAATTTGATGACAATATGGAAGTTGGAAGTTTGAAAAAGAGTTTGAAGGAGCTGGAAACAAAATACAACTTTTTGACTACTGAGTTGAAAAGTTTTGGGGAGCAATTAAAGGAAGAAAGAATTTTTCATGCTGCAGCTGAAAAAAGAACCTAAATTCTAGAAATGAAGATTCAGAAGTTTGAAAACCATGATGTCACGGAAAAAGAAGATTTGAAAGAAAAGACCGATGATAGTAAAGGTAATAAAAAAAGAAAAATAGTTGGTATGACGCACATAAATACCTCTAATAACTTTCCGTTTTTTGATTTGATAAATAATGAATATTTCATTTTAGAAAACAAAGAACGTTTAACATATGAAAACAACAAACAAGCTAGTGAGGATGAAAGTAGTCCTAAAGAAGAAAAGAAGAAGATGAAACAAAAAAAATATTGAAAAATGTCCACTACGGCATCATCTTAGTGCAGCAAGAAGTTGTAAAAACTTTTTTTAAAAGTTTTGGGGGAAAACAAGTAAGTAATTAACCTACTTTATACTAATACAAACTATTTTTTTGTTATTATTAGTAATCGTCTAATTTTATAACAATGAAACATTCAGTGTAACAACCCGAAAATCTGGGCCAATTTAAATTTTTTATTTTGGCAATTTTAGCGAATTTTGATTATTTAAAATGAATTATTTTAAATAATATCGACGAGAAATTTATTTTGAATAGAATTCGATCGTATATATTATATACGTCGTCGTTAGAATATAAATAATTATATATAATTATAAAAGGAATTGAAAATGGCGCGGTAATTCGATAATTCGATTTCAAACTTCAATTGAATGTACCGGGTGCAAAACAATCCGGATTTTAGTGAAATCAAAAATAATGGAATCTAATTGTGAATATCTTTCCAACGAATCCGAAAAATCAAAATTTCATAGCGGGGATAAAAAGATATGTCCAGTTGAAAATTCTGAATAGTCGCTATGGAATTCAGGCCCTTAAAAATGGGCATTTTGCAAACGACCTCGGATTTCGACGAAACAACTTTTGTTGGATCCATGATGTCAAATTATTGTTAGATTCCAAATTTCATAATTTTTCGAATCAATATGTAAGCGTGGCAAAGGAAAACGCGTTTGACCAGTTTTAGTTGATTTTAATCGACTGGAAAATGGCCATTTTTCCAACGGTCTCAGAGTTCGACGAAACTAGTTTTGTTAGGACCGTATCGTCAATACGAAGCTAGAAAATATTTTTCGGGAATTTTTCTAGTTAGTATGTGGCCCCGGTAAATTGAAATGTACGTTTAAAATTGAATATATAAATTTAAATTGTAATTTCAACGAAAACTGATCAAAACATTAGAATTGTCTTATGAAACATATCCCATTGTGTTCGGAATGGGGGTAATTAGCTAGGGGCAAATATCATTGGGTTTGATTTGGGGTTCATGACGGTTTGAACCTTTAAAACAAGATAAAATATTATAAAAATATATAAATAAATTAAAAGAACCCTAATTTTAATTCATTCCATCGGGGCCGCCGCTTTCTTCAAAGAGATAAACGGTGGAGGAGCTCCAATCTTTCCCCGTCTCTAAATTTCGATCCTCTAAGTGAAATCAAAGGGTTTCTGAAGCAATTTTGTGGAGATTTCCATCCTCTCCAAATCAAGACGAGTTTGATCTGCTATAGCCTCGTATTCTGGCCGATCCACCCTCTTCAACCCGCGCCGTTCGAGGGCCGCCTGTGTGCCACCGAGCTCGACATGACGGGGGGCGCTGTAAAGCTCGTTCGAAGCACTCTGATGTGGCACCCTCTGATTGGTCTCCGGCACGACGAAGTCAACGCAGTTCGAAGCCCTAGCATTCGAGCAGGGAGCGGCCATGGTTCAGGAGGGTTACAGCGTGAGGAAGGTAGTTAATTTAATTAATTACCTTTGTTAATCAAGTTAAAAATTTGTTTGACATTGTTTAAATAAAATCTGGTTTTTTTTTTGTATATTATAGTATTTTAAAATCTGAAATTTTAAATATACTACATTATTTTAAAATGAAATTGTTTTAAAAATATACATTGTTTTTAGAAAATAAAAGGAGATGATTTTTGCTAATGCAATGTAAAGATTTAATTTTTATAAACAAAAAATATATATATATATATATATATTAGATTTTTGATTAGATAAGGATGATATTTTCTATATGATATAGATTTGACTTTTTATGTGATAAAGGATGGATTTTTAAGTATATGAAAACTGAAATAAAAATGAAGTAGCATTGTCTTTAATGTGAATAACAAAGTTAAAAATCAGATTTTGAAAAATATTGTTTTTAGAAATAGGAAAATATTGTGTTTTTAGAAATAGAAAAATATATGATTTTTACATAGAAAGTAGAGATATAAAAATATAATTTTTATATGGAAAGTAGCGGTATAAAGATAGAATTTTTATCTATATAATAGCAAAGTGAAAATTCGATTTTTATATATTGAATAGCAAAGTGAAAATTCGATTTTTATATATTGAATAGCAAAGTGAAAATTCGATTTTTATATATTGAATAGCAAAGTGAAAATTCGATTTTTATATATTGAATAGTAAAGTAAAAATTCGATTTTTATATATTGAATAGCAAAGTGGAAATTCGATTTTTATATATTGAATAGCAAAGTGAAAATTCGATTTTTATATATTGAATAGCAAAGTGAAAATTCGATTTTTATATATTGAATAGCAAAGTGAAAATTCGATTTTTATATATTGAATAGCAAAGTGAAAATTCGATTTTTATATATTGAATAGTAAAGTAAAAATTCGATTTTTATATATAGAATAGTAAAGTAAAAATTCGATTTTATATATGTAGTGGCTACGGGCAACGAAAGTGAAGAAAGGCGAGCACGGTGGAGATGTTATACATAGGAAGTGCCGTGGAGTTAGGATAGCAATCGGTGAGAACTTCTCACTCTTCAATTTCTTTTCTAGTTATATATACTAGGATGCAGACGGTGCTTAGTAGCACCCGACACAATCGTCCACAGACCATGGACTTGTTTGTTTGGTTGTGTAGTTGGTTAGATTATTTAGTTTGAATTGAATAGTTTGGTGAATTGAATGGATTTGATTGATGTGTGAATGGCGTGGGCCTTCACTAGACCGGGGATAAGGCTAGGCCTTGTCCCGTTTCTAGTATCGTGCCGTTATGCCGCCGAAATTTTCTAAAATATGATAGAAAAATAAAACATCATTTTATTGAATAAATGAACTGAATAGAACATTCATAGGTTAAATAAAATATTTTATCGTTAAAAATATAGTTTTAACGTGGAAGTGAATAAAATAAAATATTCATTTACAAACCGGACGGTTTGTTTATGTACACCTATTTGAAGGACATTGATTGGGTCGATAAATTTTACACATCGCCCAACTGCACAACTAAAATTGTAACACCCCACCTCCACCAGGGTGGCTCTTGCAAGCACTCTGACTTTGGAGGGGCGTTTGAATCAGGTAAACATGCATAATGATATATCAAGGCAGAACAAGAACATATGTATATATGTAAACAGAGTAAATAACATAGATAAAACAGCGGAAGATTTCAAAACATTTCAAAACAAGTCTGGTACAACATAGCTTTCCAAATAAACAAGTCTAGATAAAACAACATCAACTGAAAAACTGAAATAAATAAGTGCTATCCCCAATTAAGTGGTAACCATAGCTAGCTTCATGTCGAAACCGTACATGAGCTGAAATCCCACAAGCAAGCAATCCGAAATCCAAGCTAAGCTCCAGTATTCCCTCCCTGAGAACCTGGGGGGGGGGGGGAACGGAAGAAAAGAGGCGAAAGAAAACAGGTCAGTCAAAAAGACTGAGTAAGCCCTACTACAATCAATGTAAACTGATAAAGTTAACTGGCATGAGCAGCAGGGATGAACATAAGGATAACAATATACTAGCATGATGATTAACTAACAAGGTAGATAAAGGTGTCATCGCATAATCAGGATTAAGGTTTTGCACCACAGGTGTACTAGCAAACTAACATGACTTGAATAAACAAGTATTGATCCCTTGGCCCAAGCTTTGGCCCAATAACATGAAATGACCCTAATACAAGGTCCAACCAAACGGTCTAGTCGATCGGCTCCCTAAGCCTAACTCGTCACGTGTTGGTGTCAATACGGCCCAATCATAATTGTAGTCGAACTGTGCCGGGTCCACCCTTCGGGTGTATCAAGCCCTAGGGTGTCAACCCCTGGACACCATGAACATGAGTGCACAGTCCCGATGTAACACCCCGAAAATTCTATAACTGTGGAATTAACAAATTAAAGTATAATTAATTTGAAATCAAAGAACCAAGGGAAACGGGATACGCCATTGCGTTCGTCTCGGAAAAATACGCGAAATAGAGTCCGAGTTTTCGAAAAACGGAGTCCGTATGAAGAAGATATGGCCTTCGGAAGTTTTGAATCAAATTTAAAATTCAAACAGAATAAAATAATTAAAAATCGGGCCCAATGGGCCAGGGCGGATAAACACCCGCCTAGGCCACCCAGGTCGACTGGGCTGTCGACCTGGGCTACCCATGTCGACAGGGCTGTCGACAGCCCTGTCGACAGGGGTGTCGACCTGGTCGAGCCCAGTCAACCTGGCTGGCCAGGTCTGTGTTTGGTCGAATTTCTGTGGTCTGCTTTGTCACTAGGGCTAGGTGGCAAGTTCTAATTGGTCTCTCTATCTAATGAATGGCTACGATCTAACCTAGCAACATCAATGGTCCTAATCAATTCCTAACCTCTATATAAACAACCCTAGACTAAACCCTAATCTATTCATTCAAAATTAAGATCATAGCCGCCATGTTGCTGAGGAACGACTAAGAATAGCCGCCAACTAGAGAGAGAATTAGGAAGAAAGTTCTAAAGCCTAAAGCAATTCAAGCAACTTAAAGCCAATCAATTCAACAAAGGAATCATATCTCTTAATTAGAGAATTCGCCGCAACCATTGTAAGTAGAGTATTACTTTGGTATGAATAAACAACTGTATTGATTTGTATGCTTGAATTGGGATAATAAAGTAGTTCATATTTGTGCAAAATTATGTTATTCATTATAAAGGACTACATGCGGTAGTTCTATGCAAGTATACGTTTGGAATATTGCGCAAATTATGTAATCTATGTTGAAGCTACATGTATGTAGTTGATTGAAATTCATGCAAGTTTGGGGCTTTGTTATTATGTCATCATGATGTATATTTTTGTGCATAAATCATTTTGCAAGTAATTGAAACAAGTTTGGTTGTTATAGCTCATATGAAACTATGTTGAAATTTTGACACCATAACCCATGTATTAAGTCACGCTTTTGCAAACTTATGAATATGGCTAGGCTATGAATGATATTTGGCATAATTGAAATCCATGATTAAGTCTATCTTGTTTACAAGAATTATATGATGACATATGTGAGACATGACTAGGTTAGACTCAAAAATCCCTTTTTGCAAGTTTAAAGCAAACACCATGATTAGGAATATTTATGCATAAGTATATTTATACTATCGTTATGTGATTAGACTTAAATCATGATTATGTTGAACTATGTTTTTGTGTTAGTAACAAAGTATCCCCTTTGTAAACATGTAGAAACCTTATGAACATGACTTGTTTATGTTTATGCCATGGACAAATTTAACTTTACTTATGCCATGCTTATGTTTGATATTATGTCATGTTTATGCTAAAAGTATTTATGCCATGCTTATGTTTGACATTATGCTATGCTTATGCTAGAAATATTTATGACATGCTTATGTTTGACATTATGCCTAAATAAGAATATAGGTTCATGTTGTAGTTAAACCTATGCAAGTTCACATGCTTTGATTCATGTCACCTATGTTACCACTATGCAAGTACACCAATTTCTATTTTGTATTTCCAACGTCGTATTGCAAGTTCATACGCTCACCTTCCCCTCTTTGTGTATGTAATCACGCCATAAGCCTCCCCTTTTCGCATGGCTAAATTGAGCTTTAAAAGGCTAAGCCCAATATATATATATAAACGGACGTGTAAAACGGGGGAAAATAACGTTGGGTTAAAAATTAATTAATGAATGAAAATATAAAATAGAAGGGCCCAAATTCAAGTATGGGTTGGGCCCATGGTTGGTGTAACCTTTACACCATTAACTTAATAATGGGCCGCAAATATTTACAAATAAGAAATAAAGAGGAATGACAAAATATGTAAATGTAGAACATACGATGTGTTTAACCCGAGGTTGGATTGAGTTGTGATGTAAACCTGCCCGGAACCGCCCGGCTGTCCAGTAGTCACAACAATACCTATCCAATGTGGGAGGTTAAACATGGAGCCCAGCAAGGACCCGAGGTTAGACTGAGTTGTGGCGTAAGACTGCCCGGAACCAACCGGCAACAGGCAGCCACAACAATACCTGTCTAATGTGAGAGGTCAGGGCCTTAATAAGACAATTAAGGCTGAGTCAGGATTGTTAGGATTAAGTAAACTAAAGACTTAATCAAAATGGAACATGCTAAACTAATAACGGACTGGTGGGGGTTAGGTTAGAAAACACTTAACCAACTTAGCATGTTGGCTAGAGATAGAAAACCTAGTAACGGGGGACCCTTTTCAGCAGTAACCCTAAAAGGTGTATCAGGATACCCTGAAACTAGGCAGGGTGGGACACGATTATTGGGCTGATTGTAAGAGGTCAAAGCGACGGCGGTGGTGTAGCAGTGTAGGTTCTAACGGAGTGCGGGCGTGCACGCACTCCGGCGCAGAAAAATAAGGCACTGGACACCAGTAGCATACCTGTGCACTCTAAGGTTGTGTCGGGTTGCCACTATGGGACTTGATACACCCCATGGTGGGACCAGCATAGGTAACTACAGACATCGGGGGGCCGTAAGACACATGTAACTATGCGAGTAGGAGTCGATCATCATAGAATGGATCACATCACCCTGATTATGGGATGCAAATTGGAAACTAGTTTATATGGGTTCAGAGATTAACATGGGGTACGATAGTATATTCGACCCTAGACAACTTAACCAAGTTTATAGTGCATGCCCACTTCTTGTTTATACTTATCATACCCAGTTCTTTATTCATAGACAAAATAGTACTAGACTTACTCAGGCTTTATGTCTGACTCTACTTTTCTTTCGTCTCCTTTCTTTCGTTTCCCCCCCAGGTCCTCAGGGAGGGAACACAGCAGCTTGACCAACCTCAACATCCAGCTTGAAGAAGAGAAATGTATTGCTTGGACTCTCCTGTTTTGAACTATGGCTTTGGACAATCCACTATGGGGCTTTTGCAGTTTATCTACGTTTTATTTATGCTTCTTTAAATAATGTACTCAAGACAGATTATGAAAGTGTTATGTTATGTTTTTTTGGAAATGTTGTTGTTGTAACACGTATTTGACTTTATGAAATAAAGTTTGTTGTTCTTCCGCTGTTTACAAATATGTGTTCTTATATCTGTCTTGTATATCTGTGACTTGTACTTATAAACCTCCACCAAAATTAGAGCATTCCCTTTGAGAGTGACCCTAACGGAGGTGGGGTGTTTCACCCGATCTACTGGTACCCGTGCATGTTTTCTCCGGCTACGGACTATGTGCACGACCAGAGTCCGCCCGGAACTACACCGGCGTACCCTCTACCGTCGCTTTTGGTCACTTACCTCCAGTCCAGTAATCGTGCCCCCACCCTAGCCTAGTCCCTAGGGTCATGATGATACTAACTTGGGATTACTGCTGGAGTGGGCCCCCATTGCTAGGATTTTTCTAGTGGGTTAAGTACGGTTTAACCCTCTTGCTAATCCTGGATTAACTTGGTTAAGTGTAACGATGAGTTCACGACTTAACCCCGATTAATCTACCAAGCCCAAATTGGTTAAGTATTAAGTGGACCATGACTTAACCCTAATCACGAGGCATTAATTAATTTAATGCGCCTTAACCTCTCACATTAGACCTTGTTGTGGTTACTAGTTAAGCCGGGCGGGTCCGGGTAGCTTTACACCACAACTTGGTCTAACCTCGGGTTCAAGGTACAACATGACCAACTTCTCATATTGGGTCCTATTGTTTGTAGCAACTAGTTAAGCCGGTCGGTTCCGGGTAGGTTTACGCTACAAACTCAACCCAACCTCGAGTTGGCCACACTTATCTTTTCTAAGTGTCATGTCCATCATGTTTCCAAAACATGTTATAAGTTTTCAAGCAATTGGGTAGACCTAACTTAATAGGTAAATTCCCAATGGGTAGACCTAACTTAATAGGTAAATTCCCAAGCTTATGTTTTATGTCTTTTAAGTTTACCCAACCCCAAACGCAATCCCATCGCTTACATATCGCAATAGCGCATAAAGGATAGAAAGAGGGAACTTGGCATAATCATGACATAAAGGTATTGAAGCCACAAGCTTAACATGGTGGCATATGAAATGTTCATATGTTCATACACTTGCATATTACATTTTTAGGCCTCAAAAGCATGCATAAAACCAAACTTAGCATATTGGTGATACATGGTGCTAAATGACATGTAGAGATGGCCATAAGTTCGCATTTAGCCTCACATGCAAGTTATCATAAGAGATATGATAACTTACATGTTGCTAAAATGCAACCTTTGGCATAAAGCTTAAAGCTTTATGTTCATAAACCCAAAATAAGCTTGCATAACATGATAGCATGAACAAAATGTTCAACCCAAACTTGCATAACATAACTTGGCATACTTGCATATAAACTTGCATATCACAACATGATAAACTTGCATATAAACTTGCATATCACAACATGATAAACTTGCATATAAACTTGCATATCACAACATGATAAACTTGCATATAAACTTGCATATCATACACTTAACTTTAGAGTTTAAGTATGAAAGTAGAATAGGGCTTACAATGCTTAAGAAGTCACAAAAATATGACAAAGCCCTTATGAAATCAATTAAACCCAAAATGCAAGCAAAACCCTTGAGCCAAAATGATCAAGACTCTTTCTTTATGATGCAAATATATAAACTTGACTTGAATGCAAGCTAATGATGCTCATACAAGTTTGAAAACACTTGTATGCATGGAAAATCACTTAGGAATTTATTTAGGAATTTTATGAAGAGAGTGGAGGCCATGAGAGGATTGATTTTGCCATAGTTTAGTTGTATGAATGAATAATGATGATTTAGGGTAGGTTAGGGTCTTATTTATAGATTAGGCAAGTGTTTTAGGCCATATGATTAAACCTAGATTCAATCCAAGCCATCAAAGCATGTCTTGGGGAAGAAGTCAAGTGTAGGAACCATCTAGGGCCTTTAGATTAAAGATGAACCATGAGAACCATTCAAATGCAAAATCTGCATTTGAGCGAATCGGCCCACTGGTTGACAGCCAAACACCCTGGATTAACCCCTAGTCGACCCAGCGAGCTCGGGTCGACCTCAAAAATCGGCCGGTTCGGTTATTCCCCTCTCCCAATTCACTGTTTTGAACATTTTTGCATATTTATTTATTTAATTTTCAATTATATATATATATATATATATCAATATATATATTTCTCTGCGCAACCCATTTCACTTAATTAAGTATACTTTAATTTGGGAATTTTTCGTGAAACTTCACGAGGCCATATCTTGGTCATACGGACTCCGATTTTCGAAAACTCGGACTCTATTTCGCGTATTTTTCCGAGACGAACGCAATGGCATAGCCCGTTTCCATTGATTCAGATTTTACAGTTTAATTCTGCCTCCATTTATGTTATAACATGTTATTCAAAAATACGGGTTGTTACATTCTTCCCTCCTTAAAGGATTTCGTCCCCGAAATCTCCAAGTTAGGAAGAACGTATCCTACCATCCATCATCCATCTACTCAAAACATCATCCACGAGCAATCATTGTCCTTAAAAGGTTCTAAATGCTGTATGATCATATGCAAAGGTGTGTGTATATGTACTTATCTAATGCGAAAATCAGGAGGTTACTGATTCAGTAAACCCCCTTAATGCAAAATATGTTAGTGAAATGAGTCCATATGTATGCAAATTCCTAACATAATTTATAATCTCTACATGAGTGCACATAACATTCATCCATATGCAACATCCACGTGATAGCATAACAAGTTTTCATCCATGAATAAGCATAAACACTCATGCATATGCGGTATGAAAGTGTGTGAGCCGATCTTAGTGCCTAACGTGTATTATGCATCCACGAGTATCCACTTGCAAACACTTGCAACCACTTGCAACCATCAAGCATAACATGTTTCAAACACATGTTTCATCCAAAGGGTTTCTACCTAAGGTTCTCATGACAAGATTAACACGATAAACTAGATAAACATGGATAGCAAAGAGAAAGATATGCTAACAAAGAAAAGAGATTGAGAGTGTACCCTCAAAAAGGAATGGATAAAGCCCACGCATCTTCTCCTCGGTTTCCCAAGTTACGTCTTCTTCGGCTTCACCCCATTGAACCTTCACCAATTTGACCTCTCGATTCCTTAGCTTCTTGGTCTCCGTCCCCAAGATACGAATCGGAGCTCTCCTCAAGGTAGCCTCTTTCTCCACTTCTACATCTTTTAGAACACTTGGCTCAACAACCTCTGCTGATTCATGTAAACACTTCCGGAGATGCGAGACATGAAAAACATCGTGTACTCCAGCAAGCTTCTCGGGAAACTTCACTCTATAAGCCATCTGCCCGATCCTCTCTATAATAGGGAATGGTCCAACAAACCTCGGTGCCAACTTCCCAACGGCTCCAAATCGGACCACATTCCGCAAAGGAGAAACCTTCACGAAAACCATATCCCCTACATCAAACTCCAAATCAGTTCTTCGCTTATCAGCATAGGATTTCTGTCGGTCTTGGGCCGCTTTCATCCGTCTTCGAATCAACTCGACCTTCTCGGATGTATCTCTGATCATATCAGGCCCAAGTATAAGCCCATCTGTAGTCTCCCACCAACATGTAGGCGACTTGCACGGCCTCCCATATAAAGCTTCAAATGGTGCCATCCCTATGCTTGCCTGATAACTGTTATTATATGCAAACTCAACAAGAGGAAGATGGTCTTCCCAAGTACCACCAAAATCCAGAATACAAAGCCTCAACAGATCCTCGAGTACCCTATTCACCCTTTCGGTTTGACCGTCCGTCTGTGGGTGATAAGCCGTACTTAGATTCAACCTTGTGCCCATAGCTTCTTGCAAGCTATTCCAGAATTGACTTGTAAAGATTGGGTCACGGTCACTGACTATACTAGAAGGGACTCCATGTAGTCTCACAATCTCACGAAGATATACAGACGCTAGCCAAGATGCGGTCCTCTTGCTCTTCACTGGAATGAAATGAGCACTCTTCGTAAGTCTATCCACAATAACCCAAATGCTCGTATTCCCTTTCCTTGACCTTGGTAGCCCATCGATAAAATCCATGGAAATACTCTCCCACTTCCATAGTGGAACGTCTATAGGATGCAATAGCCCACCGGGCTTCTTCGACTCGGCCTTAACTTGCTGGCAAATGATACATCTAGAGACAAATTCTGCCACATCCTTCTTCATCCCAGGCCAAAAGAAAATGCGCTTCATATCTTTATACATCTTATCTCCGCCCAGATGTATAGTCAACTTAGAGCGATGCGCTTCCTCAAGAACTCTTCTTACTAGATCTTCTACCATTGGAACACATAACCTTCCGTCTCTCCTCAGCCAACCCTTGTCATCAATAGAATATCGAGCGAGATGACTAGACGTCTCTCCTCGAATTAGCTTATCCATACTCTCAACTATCTGAGGGTCTTCTCTCTGCGAAGCCCCAACTTGATCAAGAAGGGTAGGTCTGAGTTCCAGAGATGCTAAAGAACCGGTCATCGACTTAATCGCCAAAGAGAAATCAAAGGTTGCCACATACTCTAAATTCTTCATCTCAACGAATAGAGGACTTAGGGTCAACCTTCTTCTACTCAATGCATCTGCTACCACATTCCCCTTGCCAGGGGTACAAGCTATCTCAAAATCGTAGGACGCCAAGAATTCCATCCATCTTTGTTGCCTCAGATTCAAATCCTTCTGAGAAAAGAGATACTTCAATGACTTGTGATCGGTATAAAGCTCAAATCTTTCTCCCAGAAGATAATGGCGCCAAGCCTTGAGTGCATATACTATTGCTGCCAACTCTAAGTCATGAGTGGGATAATTCTTCTCATGCACTTTGAGTTGTCTACCGCCAAAGCATATCACTCTTCCTTCTTGCATAAGAACAGCTCCTAACCCCGTGCCACATGCATCGGTGTATACTGTAAATAACTTCCCTCCATCGGGCAAAGCTAGAACAGGTGCTGATGTAAGAGCTCTCTTGAGCTTCTGAAAAGCAAGCTCGCATTCTATGCTCCAAGCAAAAACTAAATTCTTCTTCGTCAATTTAGTGAGAGGAACGGATATCTTTGCGAAGTCCTTGATGAACTTCCGGTAGAAACCCGCAAGACCTAGAAAACTTCTCACTTCGGTTGCATTCCTTGGAGTCTTCCAATCCTGAACTGCCACTACCTTAGCGGGATCCATCGCTAAGCCTTGCTTAGATACTATATGCCCAAGGAATCTAACTTCCCTTCTCCAAAAGTGACACTTGGAGAACTTGGCCTTCAACTGATGCGCTCTAAGCGTATCCATCACCTCCATGAGATGCCTTGCGTGCTCTTCCTCATCCTTAGAGAAGATCAGAATATCATCTACGAAGACCACGACAAACTTGTTCAAGAACTCCCTGAACACCCTACTCATCAAGTCCACGAAATATGCGGGTGCATTAGTCAAGCCGAGCGGCATGACAAGCCATTCGAATAATCCATCTGGTGTTCTGAACGCAGTCTTGTCTATACTATCTTCAGCTACCCTGAGCTGATGGAACCCTGTAGCAAGATCAAGCTGAGAGAAAACAGAAGCACCGACAAGCTGGTCAAAGAGATCATCAATCCTCGGTAACGGGTGTCTGTTCTTCTTAGTCAGCTTATTCAACTCTCGATAGTCAACGCAAAGTCGGAGAGAACCATCCGCCTTGGTAGCAAATACCACAGGCGCTCCCCATTCAGATATACTTCGTCTAATGAAGTTCTTCTCAAGCAACTCTTTCACTTGCTTACTTAGCTCCCGCCTTTCATGCGGAGCCATGTGCCGAACGGGCAAAGAAACAGGCTTTGCATTATCCCCCAGATAAATGCGGAAATCAATCTCTCGCTTAGGGGGCAACCCCCTAACTTCATCGAAAACATCCGGATACTCTCGAACCACTCTCACAGACTGAAGAGTTTCCATTGATGAGTCAAGTGATTCCAGATAGCACAACATGACGGGACCTCTCGGATCACAAGAAATCTCTAGGGTGTTTCCGAGGCGAGTCACGAGCCTCACAACCTTATGCTCACAATCAAGAATGGCTCCATATCTGGACAGCCAATCCATGCCCAATATCAATCCGTATCCCCTAAAACCAAGAACATAAGCACTGCACAAGAACTCTACACTCAGTATAGAGATCCTCAAATCCCCACATATCATAGACAAATGGGCGGAACCCCCAATAGGATTTGAGACACAGACGGGATCATCTACCAAGCTAGTACTAAGGTGCAAACTATCAACAAGATCAGATGAGATAAAGCTATGCGATGCACCAGAATCAAACAAGGTACGAACTGGAAAATCAGAAATATATACAAGGCTCTCAACAGAAATACTACCGCGATCGGGAACTGGAGCGACATTGAGAGCATGAACTTGCCCTCCTGAAGGTCCAGCACGCTGAGTCTGACCCTGGCCTTGCCCTTGCTTCCTCGGGCAATCCTTACTGAAATGTCCAGTTTCACCACAAAAAAAGCATTCACCATTCTTCCTTTTCCTCTTCTTACAATCCTTAATAAGATGCCCAACTGAACCGCAATAATGGCACTTCCCCTTGTTGTTCTTGCCCTTGTTGTTATTGCCCTTGTTGTTGTTCCCCTTGTTGCCTTGACTCTTGTTCTTGTTCTGATTGCCTTGACTGCTCTGACCACTTGGATTACCCTGATTTCCTTTTCCCTGGGAATCAGTCTTCTTGGCTTGAGTATCATTTATCTTGGTTTCTTTCTTGACATCTACCTGAAGTAACGCCATATCAACCAAACTCTCAAACGTGGCCCCATGGGGAATATGTGACATAGCCAATCCCTGCAACGGCTCATTCAATCCTCTAGCAAAACGAAGAGCCTTCTTCTGAGGAGTATTCACCATATCCAAGCCAAAACGAGCTAACTGATTGAACTTGTTCACATATTCTTTGATAGACATATCTCCTTGTTTCAAAGTTATGAACCTCTCCATTTGCAGATTCTCCTCAGCAGAAGATAGAAACTTAAGCATGAACCTTGCCCTGAAATCGGCCTAAGTCTCAACAGGCCTAGTACCATTGGTGACTTCCCACCAATAAGCGGCTTCATCCTTCATAAGCCAAACCGCCAACAAGAGCTTCCTCTGATCGTCTAACCCAAAGATAGCAAACAAATCCTCGGTCTCTTTCAACCAATTTCTGGCCTCTACAAAAGTCTCAGTGCCTTGAAAGTTCTTGCCACCCATTGCTTTGAAATCTTTGCAAGTCTTTGCGAAGTCCACTTGAGGATGCTGAGGGGGAGGAGGAAGAGGAACCTCAGCGACAGGAGGAGGAGGAATATTAACCACCGAAGGAGGAGGAGGAGGAACATTAACTACCGGAGGAGGTGGAGGAGGAACATCTGCGGGGCCGGCTTCGGTCGCCCTAGCCCCCAAAAGTTTCCTATACCAAACAGGTACGTGTACTCCCTCCGGAATAGCAAAGTTATCGGCCATACTGAAAACGAAGAAAAAGACAGATTCAGAATGGAGAAAAACGAAGGAATTTTGCTAATGGCTTTTTGGGGAATAGCCTTTAAAATAAACTAGACTTTTCTTTGGAAAATACTTTATACTTGGTTTTGAAAATAGTTTTCCAAAAGTTTTCTAAAAGCCTTTTTGTTCCTTCTCGTACCATATGCTCTGATACCAAATTGTAACACCCCACCTCCACCAGGGTGGCTCTTGCAAGCACTCTGACTTTGGAGGGGCGTTTGAATCAGGTAAACATGCATAATGATATATCAAGGCAGAACAAGAACATATGTATATATGTAAACAGAGTAAATAACATAGATAAAACAGCGGAAGATTTCAAAACAAGTCTGGTACAACATAGCTTTCCAAATAAACAAGTCTAGATAAAACAACATCAACTGAAAAACTGAAATAAATAAGTGCTATCCCCAATTAAGTGGTAACCATAGCTAGCTTCATGTCGAAACCGTACATGAGCTGAAATCCCACAAGCAAGCAATCCGAAATCCAAGCTAAGCTCCAGTATTCCCTCCCTGAGAACCTGGGGGGAGGGGGGGGGGGGGGGAAACGGAAGAAAAGAGGCGAAAGAAAACAGGTCAGTCAAAAAGACTGAGTAAGCCCTACTACAATCAATGTAAACTGATAAAGTTAACTGGCATGAGCAGCAGGGATGAACATAAGGATAACAATATACTAGCATGATGATTAACTAACAAGGTAGATAAAGGTGTCATCGCATAATCAGGATTAAGGTTTTGCACCACAGGTGTACTAGCAAACTAACATGACTTGAATAAACAAGTATTGATCCCTTGGCCCAAGCTTTGGCCCAATAACATGAAATGACCCTAATACAAGGTCCAACCAAACGGTCTAGTCGATCGGCTCCCTAAGCCTAACTCGTCACGTGTTGGTGTCAATACGGCCCAATCATAATTGTAGTCGAACTGTGCCGGGTCCACCCTTCGGGTGTATCAAGCCCTAGGGTGTCAACCCCTGGACACCATGAACATGAGTGCACAGTCCCGATCTACTGGTATCCGTGCATGTTTTCTCCGGCTACGGACTATGTGCACGACCAGAGTCCGCCCGGAACTACACCGGCGTACCCTCTGCCGTCGCTTTTGGTCACTTACCTCCAGTCCAGTAATCGTGCCCCCACCCTAGCCTAGTCCCTAGGGTCATGATGATACTAACTTGGGATTACTGCTGGAGTGGGCCCCCATTGCTAGGATTTTTCTATTGGGTTAAGTACGGTTTAACCCTCTTGCTAATCCTGGATTAACTTGGTTAAGTGTAACGATGAGTTCACGACTTAACCCCGATTAATCTACCAAGCCCAAATTGGTTAAGTATTAGTGGACCATGACTTAACCCTAATCACGAGGCATTAATTAATTTAATGCGCCTTAACCTCTCACATTAGACCTTGTTGTGGTTACTAGTTAAGCTGGGCGGGTCCGGGTAGCTTTACACCACAACTTGGTCTAACCTCGGGTTCAAGGTACAACATGACCAACTTCTCACATTGGGTCCTATTGTTTGTAGCAACTAGTTAAGCCGGTCGGTTCCGGGTAGGTTTACGCTACAAACTCAACCCAACCTCGAGTTGGCCACACTTATCTTTTCTAAGTGTCATGTCCATCATGTTACCAAAACATGTTACAAGTTTTCAAGCAATTGGGTAGACCTAACTTAATAGGTGAATTCCCAATGGGTAGATCTAACTTAATAGGTAAATTCCCAAGCTTATGTTTTATGTCTTTTAAGTTTACCCAACCCCAAACGCAATCCCATCGCTTACATATCGCAATAGCGCATAAAGGATAGAAAGAGGGAACTTGGCATAATCATGACATAAAGGTATTGAAGCCACAAGCTTAACATGGTGGCATATGAAATGTTCATATGTTCATACACTTGCATATTACATTTTTAGGCCTCAAAAGCATGCATAAAACCAAACTTAGCATATTGGTGATACATGGTGCTAAATGACATGTAGAGATGGCCATAAGTTCGCATTTAGCCTCACATGCAAGTTATCATAAGAGATATGATAACTTACATATTGCTAAAATGCAACCTTTGGCATAAAGCTTAAAGCTTTATGTTCATAAACCCAAAATAAGCTTGCATAACATGATAGCATGAACAAAATGTTCAACCCAAACTTGCATAACATAACTTGGCATACTTGCATATAAACTTGCATATCACAACATGATAAACTTGCATATAAACTTGCATATCACAACATGATAAACTTGCATATAAACTTGCATATCACAACATGATAAACTTGCATATAAACTTGCATATCATACATTTAACTTTAGAGTTTAAGTATGAAAGTAGAATAGGGCTTACAATGCTTAAGAAGTCACAAAAATATGACAAAGCCCTTATGAAATCAATTAAACCCAAAATGCAAGCAAAACCCTTGAGCCAAAATGATCAAGACTCTTTCTTTATGATGCAAATATATAAACTTGACTTGAATGCAAGCTAATGATGCTCATACAAGTTTGAAAACACTTGTATGCATGGAAAATCACTTAGGAATTTATTTAGGAATTTTATGAAGAGAGTGGAGGCCATGAGAGGATTGATTTTGCCATAGTTTAGTTGTATGAATGAATAATGATGATTTAGGGTAGGTTAGGGTCTTATTTATAGATTAGGCAAGTGTTTTAGGCCATAGGATTAAACCTAGATTCAATCCAAGCCATCAAAGCATGTCTTGGGGAAGAAGTCAAGTGTAGGAACCATCTAGGGCCTTTAGATTTAAGATGAACCATGAGAACCATTCAAATGCAAAATCTGCATTTGAGCGAATCGGCCCACGGGTTGACAGCCAAACACCCTGGATTAACCCCTAGTCGACCCAGCGAGCTCGGGTCGACCTCAAAAATCGGCCGGTTCGGTTATTCCCCTCTCCCAATTCGCTGTTTTGAACATTTTTGCATATTTAGTTATTTAATTTTCAATTATATATATATATATATATATATCAATATATATATATTTCTCTGTGCAACCCATTTCACTTAATTAAGTATACTTTAATTTGGGAATTTTTCGTGAAACTTCGCGAGGCCATATCTTGGTCATACGGACTCCGATTTTCGAAAACTCGGACTCTATTTCGCGTATTTTTCCGAGACGAACGCAATGGCATAGCCCGTTTCCCTTGATTTAGATTTTACAGTTTAATTCTGCCTCCATTTATGTTATAACATGTTATTCAAAAATACGGGTTGTTACAAAAATCTGTGTTTGATTGTTTGAAACCCCACACGGGTGTTGGGATGAAATTTGAAGTTCACTCATCCTGATTGATTAAATATGTCGATCGATTGATTGACAGGCTGTTATAAGCGTTAGATATCTATATTTGATGCTTATACAGTGTAGTGCACTTTGGTTGATGGTTGATTATTTTGCAATGCTATTATATACGTGTGATGTATGAAAATCCATATAATTAACATTATATGGTGATTGATTGGGCCTCATTCCAATTTAGAAAATAAAGAATATTATAAAATAAAGGTTCATGTGTTGACTGTACTCATCCGTTGAGATAAGTCATGTGTTGAACGAAATATTTTAATATGGAAATATTTGAAAAAAAGAAATATTTGAAATAGAATATTTGAAAATAGAATGATATGAAGCCGTGTTGATTAGAGATGCGCCATTTTGACGTGAACGATGTTTATATCGATTTTATACATTTTAAAATGAATATTGAAAAGTGATTTCGAAATTGCATATCTTGAAATGAAATTTGAGTCAAATTGAATAGAAAACGAATTCGAATTGAATTGAATTGAAAACGATTTCGAAATGAATTGAATAGAAAACGAATTTGATTTCAATTGAATATATAATGAAATCGAATTGAATAGAAAACGAATTCGAATTGAATTCGAATTGAATATATAATGAAATCGAATTGAATAGAAAACGGAAATTAATTGAATTGAAAACGATTTCGAAAGGAATTGAATTGAAAACGATTTCGAAATGAATTGAATAGAAAACGAATTTGATTTCAATTGAATATATAACGAATTTGATTCGAATAGAAAACCAATTTGAATTGAATCGAAAAGAAAACCAATTTGAATTGAATCGAATAGAAAACCAATTTGAATTGAATCGAATAGAAAACGACTTTGGAATTGAATTAAATTGAAAATGAATTCAAATTGAATTGAAATTTGAATTGAATAGAAATGAATTTTAAAACGAATTTATAAAGAAGAATTCAATTTTGATTTGAATTGAAATGGAAGTTGAAATTGCTTTTGAAACGAATTTAAAACTATTTATATAATTCATTTTAAATAGAAATCGACGAAATATATATTATATATATAATATAATGGCCTGAATAGAACGCACCGCGCCGCGGCAGTTCATGAATTTCGACCATTTATTTCAAACGGACATTACGGGAGATCCGACCGTCGGATTCTCCTAAAACCGGAACCGTTGGGTTCGTATCGAAAAGAGCTTTCTAACGAATATTTGAAATTTGAAATCTAACGGTTGGATTTGGAGATACGTCCAAATCAAATTCGAAAAAGGTCGCTATAAGTGCAGTTCGATGGCCGTTGATGGAAATCGACTGTACGGGCCTTGATAAAATTATTAAAAATAGTAATAATTTGTGTAAAATCATAAGAAATGATTTAGAAAGGATTGGGATGAAAAACTCCATATCTAAAAAGATAAAAATAGATTTTTTATCGAAATAAACTAGTTTTGAACTAAAATTATAATTCTATTTATTTTTAAATAAATAAATTGAATTTGAAAAAGGGTTTTAGAAATAACCAGAATTTCCAATGATTGCATTGGAGTGGATTTGAATCGAAATTGTCTTTGGAATATTTCGATGTCGGAATTCGTGATTATACGGATGTTATGGAAATTTGAAAGATATATATTTATATCGTTATTTCCAATACGACATTTGTTAATCGTAGAATTTGATATTGAATATAAGCCGATATATTTTCTATTCGGAGCCTTGTATTGAATATAAAATGTGATTTGGGTTTGTCGTGAATGGTGTCTTCACTAACACTATTCTTGAACCCTGTTGAGAAAATATTAAATCCTTTTATTTAGATTTAATGAAGTGTGCCAATTAAATGAAATTTAATTGGAATTGAATTCGAATTCGAATTGATTTTTGGGTTTATCGTGAGCAGTGTTTTAAATAACACTCGTTCTTTAACCCGATAATTAATGAATGTGATTTTGGGTTTATCGTGAACCGTGTTTTAAATGACACTGATTCTTTAACCCAGTTAGCGATTAAAACTAAGTGGAGTTTTATTGAATCTTTAATTAGATTGAAATGATCGAGAATGGAGTATCACCAGTTTTGCTCCAGGCGATAGTTAAATCTTTAATTAGATTTGAACGTGAAATGGTAATTGAATTTACCGATAACACCGTGGTGTTAGATATGAAGTATTACCAGTTTTACTTCATGGGATGAATAGGTTGGGATTGGGAAATTAAAATAAATGATTGCTTCGGTAATGTTCGTTAATCCCGACTAGTTGAATCGAAATTCAAAATGATAGATTAAAGAATAAATATAAAGAATTTATCTTTGATAAAATTAATGGGAACCTTTCCCTATGAATGTGAAATTTAGAAACTAACTGTCGGTTAGCCAAGCAGAATGGTTTTCTGGATATTGATCTGATGTTGGTTTCGGCCTTCGGGGTTAATATTCGGGAAATTATTCTCTTGATTAATTTACGGTTAGTGACTGATGAATTGGAATGAGGCGTATGTTGCGTTTGTGTGTCACTTATTTAAAATATACGCGAGTTATTCGGAAAGACCGGGTTTATCCCATTCTGAATAACTGATACGACGATAAGTCGAAGATGAAGACGGTGGTCGAAGACCGGAAGTCTTCACGTCGTTTGGGTGATTACTGATGATCTTGATTGGGCTGTACACCCAAGAAGATGGAAACAGTTGGTGATCGTCCAGACGTACTTGGAGATCGATGGATATGCGGGGTACTAGGTGCCTCCGGTTTCGTTCAGACCCAGAGCGAACTTGTAAATGGACTGTGTGTCTGACATTGGATTTTAGTCTGTGTGATTGATCTCTATTAAATATATATCTGTTTGGCGGCGGAGAATTTATTCTCTTGCTTAACGCCCTTCTCTGAGACGTACGAGCTCAGGGGTTATATACTGATGGATATCAAACGCATAGAGTGAATTGCCTGTGTGGCACGACTAAGTGGCAAATGATCAAGGCTTCTGTTGAAAAGCAAAGTCTTGTGGTTGATGATCAAAGCACGGCCTTGTGTGGCGTAGCTTTGTGTAACGTTGATTCGCGAGTATCACACCCGGTATGAACCAAAAACGGGAGACGGACATCAGGGAGGACATGCGTTTCTTTCTAGTTAGGAGTGGCGTCAGTGCTTGAACTGGCTGACGAGTTTGACTCATGTGGATGTTGCTTATTATTACTTGCTGAAAAGCGAGGCGCCTCGTGATATCAGTTTCGGCCGATGCTTCTGGTCGGCTGACGGGCCAGGCTTACGCCCCAAAGGGTGGAGAAACGTAGTGTTCAGGCATAATAATCCACATCGGTGGACCGGCCCTGACGATCCAAGGCTTGTCTGCGCGCTTGCCTGAGACTCGGACTAGACAGTCTCGAATCGGTGAGGATCTTGCCCCTAGCCTCGGTTCATACCATAAATGATAACCCAACTTCCAATACGACATTGCGGTTTTGATTGTAAACTTATATATGGCGACATAGTGGTATGGGTCATTCATGCCGTCTATGATTGATACTTATGATTTGAAGTTGTTTTATACACTATGCACTTATAATAGTATCAAATAATCTGTTTTAAACGTATCAAGCATTCTTTGGCTGTTATAAGGGAAAACCCTATCCCCCGGCTTGCGTTGCATTGTGTGATAGGACCTGGGTCTTATAACAGCTTCATTTTTCTTTATTTAGCATTGCGCTGTTTGTTTTATGCACTGGTATTCTTGGGAGGAAACCCGTTCTGTGTTATACGGCGTGGTCCCTTGATTTGCCTAACTTTAAAAAAATAAAGATTAATAACTATTTTAGTTCTCACACCAGTCACATGACTGACCTGGAGTTTATTGTTTTAACCTAAACTCTGGGTGCCCCTATTTTGACACGGGCAGCTAGTAGTTTTGGCTTTGCAGATTTATATTCACAGGATCCTGGTTTACAGCTGGAACGATATCCGGAAAGCTTTGTATCCGTATATCCATTTCTAGTTGTGTATTGTATTATTTTCCGCTGCTATGTAATTTATTGTAATCTCTGATATTTCTGTGTAATATTTATTCATTTATACTCTGTATATTCTTGTAATCTGATGCATTGTTGTAATATACAATGAAATGTCCTTTTGTATGCGTTCTGTTGTGTCGTGTTCTCAAAACAATCTGCGCTTTCCCTTCTCTTCGGGGACCGGGGAAGTTCGGGTCGTTTCATTCAGTTGTGATGATGAAAATTTCATCACCATAACAAAATGTATGATAGAAGACCTCTTGTATCAACGTAATATTTCTGGTCAAGTAAGTACAACAAAATATACTTCCAATCAATATAAATTTTCTCATTTTATTAATATTATTTTTCAAATGTAGGTCATTGATTGGTTCCGGTTCCGAAAAACAAAGCTGCAAGAAGAAAGCAACAACATTGTCTATGTGAACGCAACAATGATAGTAAGTGGAGTATATTATAAAATTAATATTTTTTTGACAAGAAAAATCTCAAACATACTTTTAACAGAAAAGTGCAATTGATGGAAACTTGGAAAAAATCAAAAAACAAATGTTCATTCCATTAATGAAAAACACACTTTAAAATCCATTATGTTGCAACATATTGTTCTCCATACATGGAAATGAACATTGGAGCTTGCTAGAACTAGTTTTTGGAGATTGCATCTGGAATAACTATGACTCTCTACACTTAACCACAAGATCAAAAATAAGGAGAAGCGGTCATGCAAAATTTTCCATGAATGTGGTAAGTGCAAATAAAAAAAAGTAAAAAGATAATTGTGTTTATATTTATTATAATTTTCTTTCAATTATTTCAGAAAGCAACAGCCAACACCCTAAATAGAGACTTACAAGATGAAGGATAGAAAACCATTCCAAAAAAAATCCAGTGATAAATAATGTTGACTGTGCTCAACAAAATACCGAATATTTTTTAGACATTCAATTTGACAATTAAAATTTCGTAGTAATCAAATATGTTATATAAGTTGAACAAATTTGACCATGACTAATTCCTAGTAAGCATATACGTAGTATGTTATATAATTAGGAAGAAATTTGGCCATTATGAGTAAATAATAGCATTGAGTTCTTAAAGAGATAAATGGTTTTATCTTTTCGTGAAAACCGACCTAAAAAATAATTTGACATGAACTAAGTTATGTTAACATGTGTTAATTAAGATAACATGCTTTCAAACATTTCACAAATGATCTAAAACTTTATGGAAGGATTACAAGTTACTGGTAACTAGATTTTCTGGGAAAGATAAATGTTTTTATCTTTTCCTGACACTAGGCTACAAAATGATTTTTGTATAAAGTACTGCTTGTTTGCATTATTATAATACAAATTACAAGGACTGCAAGTACGACTGTGGTATATTTGTAATGATGTTCATCCAAAAAATAACTCAAGGAATGCAAACTTCGTCAAAAATCAGTCCAGAATAAGTAGATGCAATCAGAGCAAATATAGCTGCCCAAATACTTACTGACGAACCATACTGTTGGAACCTTGAGGAGTTCTGCAGCTCTAGGTCAAACCTTTAAAACGCAATTGATCATGAATGGTGTCTCTAATTTGTAAATGCTGATGTTAACAATTAGATATTAAATTTGGTGTTTAATTTGTAATAGCTGATACTGATTTGATCGTAGGTGTTATGGGTTATATCTGAGTTTGGAGATTAATTACAAACTGCTGATGTATTGTTCTGTCTACAATGTTGTAAATCAAAAGATAAATGCTTTTATCTTTTGTTTTAAAAGTCATTTGCTTTTATTTGTTGGTTAAAGAATTAAAAAAGTAATTTTTTATGTATGTATTTAGATTTGTCTATGTTATTTACGTTAATGCTAATATACGATCTTTATGCAATTTCACAAAAAAATAATTGAGATAACAAACGTATTTTAACAAAAAGATAAATACATTTATCTTTGCATTAATATCCCACTTTTTGTTAGTGTATATGACTAATTGCTGGATTTTGTTAGTGTGTATGAATAATTGGTGGATTTTGTTACTGTATTTGATTAATTGATATCACAATTGTAATCATTTCAATTATTAATTCATTAATGTTAATAGCAAATTATAAATTAAAAAGATAAAACATTTATCTTTTTCATCCCGTAAACCACATAATATAATAATTTAACAGTGAAATCATTGTGCAGTTATTTACTAATATATTGAAACAAAAATATCTTATAGGACACACATACTCAGACAACATGAACCTATTAAATTTAGTACATACAACAAACGTAGAATATTGCCTTTACATGAAAATATAAATGCAATTATTTTTTCAAACCTTTGATGTTGAAACACAAAATAATGATCTAAACATTCAACATAACACAATAAAAATTTCAGAAAGCCAAATAACCAAATAATCATTCAACAAAACTACAAGTTGCATAATATAAAATAAAAAGAAATTGAATATGTTTTTAATCACTTAAAGCATAACATATAACAAAACGTAAACGTAAACTTGTAGAATTTCAATCGGTTCTTAACATTAATCACTCATAAAAATCAAAATTCATCACATCCATATAACTAAAATTTCATTTTACCATATTATTCAACTATAACACTAAATTTATAATAATCAGTCAAATACAATCAATTTAAAACAACAATTCAATCATTCAAAGAATAACTTCTTCTATTATGTCCTAGTTTTTACACTTTCCACATTTTTTTTGTTTACCATGAAAATCAACACCTTCAATTCTATTCACTCTAGGCCTACCAGCTCCACGAACAACTTTAGGAGGAAGAATAGTACATGATTCTTCAGCTTCAATTGCTTCTTTATCAAAAGTTGGAATTGGATTCATTAAGCATATATAAAAAACCAAGGAATCCTCCTTTTTAAACCATAACAAGCACAATATAGCTTGTAGATCACTATCCGTCTCAACCCAAGTAGTTTAAGATTCTCGAACATAGAACACATCAAAGCACAAAGGAGTAAAAGTATTCCGCACCTTACAAACCTTACTTCTATACACAACTAATTGAAGCATCCAAACTAAGACGAATACTAAATGAATTCTTATTAAAATCAAATACAACCATCACAAATATATCAGACCTGCAATTCAAAACATAAATAAGTAAATAACTATACAATTTAAAAAAAAAATATAAAACATTTTACAAAAAGATAAAACCAGTTATCTTTTTTTACTGCTGTTATGATATTGAATGAAATACAGAATTATACAACAATTTTAAAATAACATAAATGATTTTAAAAGATAATTGTATTATAATTGTTGAGTTATCTTTACATATAATTGTTATATTATCTTTACATACAATTGTTATGTTATCTTAACATATAATTATTAATCATTTATCATTTGAATTATATATAAAAGATAACTGTTGTAGAATATAACCAATTTTTTTTTAAAAATTAACTAAAATAATTTTTTTATTTTCCATTAAAGCCCAAATAACCACTTATCTTTTTCTTAAGACAACTTAAAAAAAAGATAAAACGAGTTATCTTTTTCTCTCCTGTTTGGTTAGTGAAACAAAAATTATCATAACTATACAAAAACTACAATTAAATTCATTAATAAACAACCATCATAAGCACATTTCACATGTTATATGAAAATTTCAATTTAATTACACCATACCTTTCAGCAACCTGTTCAACTAAAGGAATATTTGAACTTTGAATTTGCTCTTCCATTGATTGAACTACATAGTCTAGAAAAAATAAGAACAAATTAGCACATTTCGATATCATATACGTCAATTTTGGATTCAATTAAAAATTTTAATCACTCGATAAAATTATAATCCATTATTCAATTCAAAATTATAAAAATCACATGATAAAAAATAGAATATCAACAAAATATAAAAATCGCCACTTAAATATCAGGAATTTAAAATTTTATGTCGAATTATAAAATATGAAGAAAAATGAAATTATTACAACTCACCTGAAAGAATTAACGATCGCAGATCGAATTTGAAAATATTGACAAATCAGAGATATCGTGATCACGGCGCCTGATAAATTTGAAGAGATCGATATTTTTAAACAAGAAAAAGGCACGCCATGTTTTTGTCCTGCAAACTTATTATTTAAAGCCCGTGTCCTAGAAAAAAATTAAGACACGGTTACGAGCCCTTGAAGCAAATATCGTTAATTTAAGAGAATCAAAATATAAACAGGGGAAAACATACTGTTTACAAAACATAGGCAATATAGGTTTTAAGTAGTGTAAGTTGCCGTTTCAGGCCAAATCATATAAACAACCCCTAACTCGATTGATGATAGTATAAATAAGGCTACCCAATCCTTGGCCATAACCTTTATCTTTAGTTTTCCTATTATTCATGAGATTCCCTTTAACTATATTTTGATGGTGAATGATTTAACGACTACAAATGAATTTAAAAATTAATTAAATTAGGGAGACATTCTTAAAATGAAGGATATTGTTAAGCGGATCCCTTCCTAAGCTTTCATTCAACGAGGATCCATATTTTACTGTAGTAACATTGTTTCATGATTTTTTGCGATATAAAAAAAATTCAAAAAATTGTAAGTATTAACGAAATGTTTCTAAGAGTTTTTTTTTGTAGAAATGTCTGTGCTTTTGTAAATAAGACAAATCCGCAATTATTTTACAGTGTATGCCAAGATGTGTTAATATATGGAAAAATTACTGAAATGTCTACAATTTTTGCAAATAGTTGCTTCTTTTTCTGCAAATTTACTGGAAGTAAAATTGTCATTTCTATGCAATTTTCATCATTTATTTGATGATTTTTTGCAATAATGTGTGTTTAAATAAGTGTAGGCATTTAATTTGAAAGTTTGAAGCAAATCGGCAAAACATGAAAGTCTGCAACATTTTGATATAATCGCTATGATGTCTGCAATTTTTCTAAAAATTGTAGGATTTCGGAGAAATGTGAATATTTTTTGTTACTGAAGTTTTTTTTTGCTTTTCTTACATGAATACGAAGATGGTTATGTATTGAATTAAGTTTTGAAGTTTGATAAATTTATTGTTGAATTTTAATTTTTTTGATGATTTTCGAGGAAAATAAACCTAATTCATAAAGTTTTAAGACAAGGATTTTTTTTGTATTTTGAAACTTAAACCGGACTTTAGCCAAAATGTCCCTATTATTAATCATTGCGAAACTATCAATGAATGGAGGTGACAAATGGTGTTTGTTTGTTGAAAAACTGCTCGAATCAACCAGAAATTGGTATTTTATTCTCAACCGTCGAATTTAGGTTTTTTCCAAATGTCGGTTGTAACTAAAGCACAGAGGAGTCACAACAGTCGATTGATTTGATCAAATCAAGGAGATAGGCTATAAATCGTCAGAATTGGCATGGAAAGGTCCAGCGGAAGTCGACGTGTCAGATAGTGGCTCTTCGGGCGTCGCAGTTATCGAAATAGAGATGCCCAGGGTAGGGGGAGATGGAAACACTCTAAAATTGAGACAATCTGAAACGGCCCGAAATCCCCCTTACAGGAAATCATGGATTGTATTGAGCACAAGACAAATCAGAACACAAACAGAAGAACATTTCATTATTAATTACAACAATTTCATCAGGTTACAAGAATATATAGAGTATGAATCAATATTACACATCATAAAATATCAGAGATTACAATACATTACATAGCAGCTGAAAATAATACAAAACACAACTGAATGAGAAATACGGATACAAAGCTTTCCGAATATCATTCCAGCTATAAACCAGGTTCCTGTGAATATAAATCTGCAAAACCAAAACTACTAGCTGCCCGTGTCGAAAATAAGGGCACCCAGAGTTTAGGTCAAAACACTAAACTCCAGGTCAGTCATGCGACTGGTATGAGAACTAAAACAGTTATTAATCTTTATTTTAAAGTTAGGTAAATCAAGGGACCACGCCGTATAACACGGAACGGGTTTCCCCCAAGAACACCAGTGCATAAAACAACATCGCAATGCTAAATAAAGGACAATGAAGCTATTATAAGACCCAGGTCCCATCACACAATGCAACACAAGCCGGAGGATAGGGTTTTACCTTATAATAGCCAAAGAATGATTGATACACTAAATTTCATCTTTTATTATTAATATAAGTGTATAGTGTCAAAATAATTTCAATCATAAGTATCAATCATAGACGACATGGGTACCATATATCATGTCGCCAATACTAGGCTCTACAACCAAAATCGCAAAGTGTTGTATTGGAAGTTGGATTTCCATCTGTGAACCAAGGCTAGGCATAATCCTACCGTTTCGAGACAATCTAGCTCATGTCTCAGGACTCAGCCGCAACTGTACCTAGGCAACATGCAGGGCCAGTCCACCGATGTGGATTAAACTTAAACCCTAAACATGTGTTTCCCCGCCCTTTGGGGCGTAAATGAGCCAAATGACTCCATCGGCTACACATAGTCACCGATATATCCGAGGCGCCTCGCAATCCAACAACCACACATGTGAAAATAATATAAATGTCAGGGCTGGTAGGTCACTGACACCACCCTAGCTAGAAGGAAACGCATGCCCTCCCTGCCGCCCTCTCTCATTTCTGGTTCACAACCGAAGTGTGAGGCTCGCGAATTAACGTTACACAAAGCTATGCCACACAGGCGGTGCTTTGATCATCAACCACATGACTTTGCTTTTCAATGAAAGCCTTGATCATTTGCCACTTAGGCATGCCACACAGGCAATTCACACCATGCGACTGGTGTCTATCGATATACAACCTCTGATCCCGTACGTCTCAGAGAAAGGTGAAGTAAGGGGATGAATTCCCCTTCACAAGGCAGATGTATATTTAATAGAGATCAATCAACACATAGCAAAATCCAATGTCAGACACACAGTCCATACAAGTTCGTTCTGGGTCTGAACGAAACCGGAGACACCTTATACCTCGCATATCCATCGATCTCCAAGTACGTCTGGACGATCACCAACTGATTCCCTCCTCTTGGGTGTACAGCCCAATCAAGATCATCAGTAATTATCCAAACGATGTGAAGACCTCCGGTCTTCGACCATCGTCTTCATCCTCGACACCACGTCGAATCAGTTATTCAGAATGGGATAAACTCGGTCTTTCTAAATAACTCGCGTATATAATAAACAAGTGTTACACAAACACAACGTACGCCTTATTCCAATTCAGAATATTCTTTTATTCAAATATTCTTATACTTTGGGAAAGGTTCCCATTAATTTTATCAAACATAAATTCTTTAAATGTATTCTTTAATCTTCTTTTGAATATCAATTCAAATCAAATTATGGTTTATCCAAACTAGTCGGGATTAGCGAACCTTACCGAAGTAATCACTTGTTAAATTTCCCAATCCCAACCTATCATCCCATGAAGTAAAACTGGTCATACTTCATATCTAACCCCACGGTGTTATCGGTAAATTCTATTACCATTTCACATTCAAATCTAATTAAAGATTTAACTATCGTCTGGAGCAAAACTGGTGATACTCCATTCTCGATCATTTCAATCTAATTAAAGATTCATTAAAACTCCACTTGGTTTTAATCTTCCCAAAAATCAATATTAATGATTGTTTAACTTGGGAAATCATATCCTGTCTTTAACTGGGTTAAAGAGCCAATGTCATTTAAAACACGGTTCACGATAAACCCAAAATCACATTCCAACAATTATCGGGTTAAAGAACGAATGTCGTTAAAACTCAGTTCACGATAAATCCAAAAATCAATTCCAATTTAATTCCAATTAAATATTTAATTGGTATACTTCATTAAATCTAAATAAAATGATTTAATCTTCTTTTTTTTCAACTGGGCTAAAGAACAGTGTTAATGAAGACACCATTCACGACAAACCCAAATCCCACTTGATATTAAATATAAGGCTCTGAATAGAAAATATATCGGCTTATATTCAATATCAGATTCTACGACCAACAAATGTCGTATTGGAAATACCGATATAAATATGTCATTCAAATTCCCACAACAATATCTGTAATCACGAAATCCAACATCGAAATACTCCGAAGACAATTTCGATTCAAATGCATTCCAATTTATATATTGGAACTTCTGGTTATTTTTAAAACTATTTCAAATCCAATTTATTTATTTCCAAAATAAATGAATTATAATTCTAGTTCAAAACTAGTTCATTTCGATAAAAACATATTTTTATCTTTTCAAATATGGAATTTTTCCTCCCAATTCTTTCCAAATCATTTCTTATGATTTTACGTAAATTATTGCTATTTTTAATAATTTTATCAAGGCCCGTACAGTCGATTTCCATCAACGGCCATCGAACTGCACTTACAGCGACCTTTTCCAAATTTGATTTGGACATAATTCCAAATCCAACCGTTAGATTTCTAATTTCTTATATTCGTTAGAAAGCTCTTCTCGATACGAACCCAATGGTTCTGGTTTGAGGAGAATCCGACGGTCGGATCTCCCGTAATATCCATTCGAAGTCAATGGTTGAAATTCGCGAACTGCCGCAGCGCGGCGCGTTCTATTCAGGCCATTATATTATATATAAAATATATATAATATATATTTCATCGATTTCCTTTTAAAACGTATTTTATAAATCATTTTAAATTCGTTTTCAAAACGATTTCAACTTCATATTCAATTTCAAATCAAAATTGAATATTCCATATCATCGATATATAAATGATAATATTTTCAAAACGTTATATTTTGAAATCACTTCCTTTTCTATATTCATTATAAAAATGCATATAATCGATATAAATATCATTCGCGTCAAAATGACGCATATCTAATCAACACGGCTTTATATTTTTCAATTACTTCATTATTCTATTCAACACATGAATATTTTCTTCAACACATGAATTTTCTTTTATTCAAAACATGAATATATATTTTATTCAACACATGAATTTTTCTTTTATTCAACACATGAATATTCTCAACACATGAGTATTGTCAACACATGACTATTTTGTTTATTCAACACATGAATATAATTTATTTTCTAAATTGGAATGAGACCCACTCAATTACCACATAATATTATTTATATGGATTCCATACAACACATGTATATAATAGCAACGATAAATAAACCATCATCCAGAGTGCATTCTACACTGTATAAGCATCAAATATAAATATTCAATGCTTATAACAACATGTCAATCAATCGATCGACATACAACTAATTATCGCGATTAGTGTATATCCAATTTCATCCCAACACCCGTGCGGGGTTTCAAACAATCAAACACAGATTTTATTTGTGCAGTTGGGTGATGTGTAAAATTTACCGTCCCAATCAATATCAGTCAAATCGGTGTACATAAACAAATCGTTTGATTTGTAAATGAATATATATTTTATTTCAACACATGAATATATATTTTATTTCAACACATGAAATATATTTTATTTCAACACATGAATATATATTTTATTTCAACACATGAATATATATTTTATTTCACAACCAGCAGTCAATTTTCACAACACAAACAATCACACAGGTCGTCCATGGTCTGTGGACGACGGGTGTCGGGTGCTGCTAAGCACCGTCTGCATCCTAGTATATATTTCAACTAAAAAACAAATTTAAAGTGAGGAGTTGTGACGACCCGCCCCGCATCAACCGACATTTACTCCAAAAGTGCGCTGTACACATGTCCAGTTAGCACGGAACGGGTCGCCAGAAGGAAAAGAAAGAAGGGAATGAACATACATAGAACCTGTAGAATGTCTCACAGCGCATAGAACAAAATATAATAGTAACATACTTGACATAAAACAGGAGAGGCAGTGCATAAGCTGAAAATCAGAACTAAACATCATAGCAGCGGAAATTCAGAATACAGCTTATTACAACTTTCAAACTGTCTCAAAGCAAAAGTAAGATAAATGAGGTACACTACTAATGCCCAAGTAGCGACCACCAACGACACAGGGAGAATGTGTATATATATAATACGTGGAAGCCTCCTGCCCGCCTCCGAATCAGCTACTCGCACATCACCAAGTAACCTGTCTCTAGTCTGCTCGTGTGAGCACCCAGAGTAATAAGAGGAGACATAAAACTCTGGGTCAGACATAAAGCCTGGTATGAGCGATAAGCATCTAAAGTGAACAATAATAGGTAGACTAAAACATACCTGAACCTGGACCAGCAACCAAAGAGTTAGCACTACATACTGTACAACACTCTAAGGTATCATATCAAACAACATAAAGATACAGAGGTGGGGGAGGTGTGCATGTCATAGGGATGGCAAACAATCAAACATATCATCCATCCTCACATCTCTCACTCAGTGCGTAAAGCATACGATATTCATCACTTCGATCACCCAACATTCCTTGCTACGATCACTTTACCCCATGAAGTCATAAATGGCTTCACTGCACTGATAACGTAGCCACTAATTCCTCGCTATGTCCACTTGCCCCATGGAGTTATTCACCCCATCTGCGCTGGCTCATAGCCTTACCAATCCTTACTATGTCCACTTGCCCCATGGAGTTATTCACCCCATCTGCGCTGGCTCATAATCTTACTACGCATCACCTTGCCCCTCAGGTCATAATGACCCTACTGCACTGATAACGTAGTCTTGCTACCATCACCTTGCCCCTCAGGTCGTAATGACCCTACTGCACTGATAAGTAGCCCATCATTCCTTTTAGTGGTGAATCGAAGTTATGAACATCGAGAACTCCTTAGCACACGTCCCGCAGCAAAGTCCAACCATGAAGTGAACTCGTTGGTTCCCAACTGGTTCCGGGATCCTGTGCTCTAACTTCCCCTATTGGACTACCTTTGCATCTCGGGTTATTGGTCAATACTGGGTCGGGTCGGGTTCTTCCTCAGGTCATCGGTTCGGGTCGGTGTTCTTTATCCGTTCGGGTCGGGTCCCCCTTCTGATGCGGTTCGGGTCGGCATTCCTCTGGGTTCGAGTCAGCTGCTTCTTCTTCTTCAGGTCGGGTCGGTGCTTCCTTTCGGGTCGGGTCGGGTCCTTCTTGGTTTGTGCTTTCGATCCGTCTTCATGCTCCCCTTCATATGCTCCTATCCGATCCGCTTTCGTGGTCCTGCTCTGATTCGCCTTTGTGTTTCCGATCCGATCCGTCCTCTTCGATCCGATCCGTCTTCCTCTATCCGATCCGATCCCAGTTCAGCTAGCGTGGCCTTCCTTTTTGCCACTTTTCCCAAGTGTTGGGTTCCGATCCGATCGGATTCTTTGCTCAGTTCTACATATCCGATCCGATCCGAACTCTGCACTGTTTTCTGAAACTGTTCTAGCAAGTGTTTACACCATTCGACGACGTTTTCGACCATTCTAACTATTGAAATCAATCACAAAGCATTTCATACAGTCATAGCAACATGCATAATCAACCACAAACATCATTCACATCCATATCATAGGTTAAAATGGATCAAACATACCCAAAATCCCATATTTCCCCTTAAGCATGTTTAGGTGAAACTAATGATAGGATTAGTAAAACTTAACCAAATTAACCCAAATTCATATCAGAGGTCTAAAACATCATTTAGGAATTTATGAACATTTTTCCCGAATTTTATCATGCTTAAATTCGCTAATTAGCACTAATCACCCCTAACTAGCCATAATTAGTGTAAAACTACGCAAATCACTCACCTTAGCCACAAAATAAACTAAAATCTGAAATGATTCTCTGATTTGATGTGAATCTCAATGCCAACAGCAGCTCCTTTGTTGATTTGGTGAAGATCCTTCTTGATTAGGGGTTGCTAAGCCAAATCCTTAACCTAAAGGTGATTTGGAGGTGATTTAGAGGTTGGAGGCCATTTTTAGGGATCCTTGGTGATAAGTGGAGGCTAGAAAACTGAAATAGAATGATTCTCCATCTCATTTCAGCCCTCCCATAACCCTAATCCCGAAATGGGTTATGGGCCTACTCACTAATCACCCGATTTGGCCCGGTTAAGCAGTTTTTCACCCTCCAAACCTTGTTTCAGCCATATCTCCCAAACGGTAAGTCCGTTTGGCTAATGCAACCACTCTACGAAAAGAGAAACCATCAAACGAATCAAATGGAAGTGGTTTCAGGTCAAAATTCCTTTTCAATCAAAAGTTATGGCCAAAACAGTACCAACTAGGGGCAAAATGGTCATTTAAAAATCGACAAAAATCATAAGCATGGGAAATGACTCTAATAGATGTTTCCCAAAGTTACATGACCATACGACTTCATATGGGAAAGAAATAAATATTCTACGATCCTATGATGTGTAGAATACGGGTCATTACACTCTCCCCCCCTTAAGAAATTTCGCCCCCGAAATTCCCTAATCCAAACATACACAAAGGTTCCCGCATGCCTATCAATCATAAAACAACAATCAAACATGCAAACAAGCAAAGCAAGTCTATCCTAGCATGCGGAAAACTAAATTGCAAAGTAAATCTTACCAGGCAAAGAGTTCTGGATAAGCCTTCCTAATGCTCTCCTCTGTCTCCCAAGTACAACCATTCTCGTTCTCGCCCCACTGAACCTTGACTAGCTTCACCGCCTTCCTTCGAAGTTGCTTCGTATCATGCCCCACAATACGAATCGGCTTGCGGTTCCCAACCGCCTCGGGTTCTACTTCGAAGTCCTCTAACTGATCAGGTGAAATAGTCACATTTGAGTCGTGAATGAACTTCCTTAGTTGGGAAACATGAAACACATTGTGAACTCCTGTCATCTTCTCTGGTAAGCCAACTCTATACGCCAAATTCCCGACTAGTTCAAGAACAGGGAACGGGCCAACAAATCTTGGTGCCAACTTGCCTCTCCTGCCAAATCGAACCACGCTCTTCAACGGAGAGATCTTGATAAACACCAAGTCACCAACGGAGAATTTCAAGTCTCTTCTCCTCTTATCGGCATAACTCTTCTGCCCATCCTGAGCATCTTTCATTCGTTGCTGAATGATCTTGATCTTATCGGAAGTTTCTCTCACCACATCTGGTCCAAGCACAAACTTCTCGCCAGTCTCTATCCAACATGATGGTGAGTTGCACGGTCTTCCGTGCAAAGCTTCATATGGAGCCATACCGATACTGGATTGGTAGCTATTATTATATGCAAACTCCACTAGATGCAAATGATCATCCCATGATCCACCAAAATCCAATATACACGCTCTCAAGAGATCTTCCAATATACGATTCACCCTCTCCGTCTGACCGTCGGTCTGAGGGTGATATGCGGTACTGAGATGTAGTCCTGACCCTAGAGCCTCTTGTAAGCTCTTCCAAAACCCACTAGTGAACAACGGGTCTCGGTCACTCACAATGCTTTTGGGTACTCCATGAAATCTCACTACCCACTTCATATACAATTCTGCCAACTTGGCTGCTGTTCTGGTCGATTTGACTGGTATAAATCTTGCACTTTTAGTCAATCGATCCACAATTACCCAAATACTATCATATCCCGATCTAGTCCTTGGTAAACCATCGATGAAATCCATCGAAACTTGCTCCCATTTCCATTCGGGAATTTCTAATGGTTGCAACAACCCACTAGGCTTCTTTTGCTCGGCTTTAACTAGCTAACAATTCATGCATTTGGATATAAACTTCTCAACGTCTCTTTTCATCCCTTCCCAGTAGTAGGTCTGCTTCATATCTCAATACATCTTATTACCACCGGGGTGTATAGTCAGTTTCGAGTGATGACATTCTCTAAGCACTTCATCTCTCAAACCTTTCACGTTGGGCACAACTAGTCTTCCATCCTTCCGAAGCCATCCATCTCGATCAAGCCCATACACATTCATCTCCTCATCAACTCCCATTTCTAACTTGGAGATGATTTCTAACAGGTTAGGATCGTCCCTTTGGCTAGAACCAATCCACTCTATCAAAGTGGGTCTGATCGTCAAACTAGCTAGCATAACTGGATCCAATTCGCACTTTGGTCTGAAATCAAACCCCGCGATATACTCCAGTTGCTTCCATTCAAGAAACATTGCCCCTAAGCTGGCATGTCTCCTACTCAAGGCATCGGCTACCGCATTACCCTTCCCAGGTGTATATGCGATATCAAAATCATACGAAGCCAAGAACTCTAACCATCTCTGCTGACGGAGATTTAGATCTTTCTGAGAGAAGAGATATTTTAACGATTTATGATCGGTAAACAACTCAAATCTTTCTCCCAAGAGATAGTGTCTCCACATCTTCAGCGCAAATACAATCGCTGCCAATTCCAAATCATGGGTAGGATACTTCTTCTCATGCGGCTTTAGCTGTCGACTAGCATAAGTTACAACCCTACCTCCTTGCATCAATACAGCACCCAGTCCGGTACCACAAGCATCTGTGTATACCGTCATCTCTTCATTCCCTTTAGGAATGACTAACACTGGCGCACGCGTCAACCTCTCCTTTAGACTCTTGAAGGCATCCTCACACACTCCGTCCCAGACGAAGGACTGATTCTTCTTAGTCAACTGAGTCAACGGTGCTGCAATCTTGGAGAAGTCCTGGATAAACTTACGATAATATCCAGCTAATCCCAAGAAACTTCTTACATCTGTAGCATTCTTGGGTGTAGGCCAATCCTGTACCGTAGCCACCTTCGCAGGGTCCACGGCAATACCACTCTCTGAAACAACATGACCCAAGAATCTCACTTCCCTTCTCCAAAAATGACACTTAGAGAATTTCGCTTTCAATTGGTGTTTCCTCAACACCTCCATCACTATCCTCAAGTGCCCCTTGTGTTCCTCCTCTGTCCTTGAGTAAACAAGGATATCATCCATGAACACAAGAACAAACTTATTCAACTGATCTCTGAATACTCGATTCATAAGATCCACAAAATAGGCTGGTGCATTGGTCAACCCAATGGCATAACCAACCACTCATAAAAACCAGACGGCGTCCTAAATGCCGTTTTCGGAACACTCTCATCTGCTACTCGAAGCTGATGAAATCCTGTCGCGAGGTCCAACTGGGAGAACACTCTTGCTCCTTCCAGCTGATCAAACAAATCATCTATCCGCGGTAGAGGATACTTATTCTTCCTCGTCACCTTATTCAACTCGCGATAGTCCACACACAAACGAAGGGAATTATCTGCCTTAGTGGCAAATACAACTGGTGCTCCCCACTCGGAGACACTCCTTCTAATCAATCCCTTCTTCAAAAGATTGCTGACTTGCACCCCGAGCTCTTGCTGCTCCCTTGGTGCCATACGACGAAGTGGCATCACTATAGGTCTGGCATCTTTCACTAAATCAATACAGAACTCAATCTCTCGGTGTGGTGGAAGCCCGGTCACCTCCTCAAAGACGTCCGGATACTGGCCAACCACGGGCACATCTGACAACTCATCCTGCGGGATGTCGAGGGAATTCACAAAACTAGCCATAACCCCATCACTAGGTAGACTACCAAACACTACCCTCCGCCCATCATCCGCCCTCACTGTCACCAAAAAGCCCTCACAGTCTACCACCACCCCGTATCTTTGGAGCCAATCGACTCCCAATATAATGCCATAGCCAGTAAAGCCCAAAACAAAGCAATCACATACAAACATACATCCATGACTCGATAAGACCAAATTCCTGCAAATCATACTAAGGCTAGTCGAACCACCAATCGGGTTCGTCACAACTAATGGTCTATCGACTATCTCGGGTTCCAGTCCCAACCTATCTACCAGGTCACTAGATATGAAGGAACGGGAAGCCCCAGTATCAAACAAAACTCGAACTGGTATATCATAAATAGAAAGCATACCTTGAATAACAACATTCTTTCCTTTCTCCGCCGCAGTTGGGGCATTCGACGAAGAAGGAATAGCATCAAGAGCATATGCTTTCACAATCTGCTTCTCCTTAAGAGGTTGCAGACACTTATCTTTCTGATGTCCCACTTGACCACAGTTGTAGCACTTCCTTTCCGCTGGCTTGGCCCGACATTCTTTAGCATAATGGCCCTTCTTTCCACAGCTGAAGCACTCAACATCCTTCTTGCTCTTTTTCTGGCCACCTTTAGATTGGTCCTGATTCCTCTTATTCTGAGAGTTATTCTTGCCTCCACCGCCTGCTTGCGGCTTTGGCCCTTCTGCAGATGCAGCCTCAGTCTTTGACTTAGGGTAAAGGCTCTCTGATCTCAAAGCTTTCCCCACAATCGATTCAAAAGTCTCATCGATGTGATTAATAAGCCTCTCCCCCAAGTATCCATCCAAACCAGTAATGAACTTCTCATTCTTCTTTTCAGGAGTATCGATAAGAGATAGTCCATATTTCGACAAAGTGTCGAACTCAGCAATATAATCAGAAACTGCCCTCCCATTCTGCTTCAGTTCCAAGAACCTCTTAAACAATACTGACTTCTGGGCAGCTGGAATGAACTTCTCGCTAAAGCGAGCCTTGAACTGAACCCAAGTAACCTGGTCCTCTGGAGTAGCGGTTCTAATAGCATTCCACCAATTCATCGCTCGCCCTTGCAGCTGACGAGACGCTAGCCTTCTCTTCATCGCATCCTCGAGACCCAAGTCATCAAAGATACGGTCACAGCTATCCATCCAGTCCTGAACATCCGTGGCCGACTCCGTTCCGTGGAACGGCTTCCCACCAAGATTAGTGTAATCCTTGCACAACTTGGCGAAATCGACCCTAGGCGCCTGCACTACTGGGCCAACACCAACTCCGGGATTGGGAACTGCCCCTTGCACTTCTCTAAGCATGTCTCTCATGAGGTTGGTAAACATCGCCCTCATGTCAGCGGCATTCCCATTATTGGCCCCTCTACCGGTACCTCTAACATGTCGGCTCATCGTCAATCTGTAAAAGGGAAACGATTAACGACCCCATAGTGGTACTAGTGCAGTGCAACTTCATTCTTATACTACTAATAGTATATATATACATAGCTTTTGAAAACCAAAGTAATCACAAATACGCGCTCTCATATACGTACTAACTCTCCCTAGTGCCTTTCCCTAGGTTAACTACGCAACCTAGAGCTCTGATACCAAGTGTGACGGCCCGCCCCGCACCAACCGACATTTACTCCAAAAGTGCGCTGTACACATGTCCAGTTAGCACGGAACGGGTCGCCAGAAGGAAAAGAAAGAAGGGAATGAACATACATAGAACCTGTAGAATGTCTCACAGCGCATAGAACAAAATATAATAGTAACATACTTGACATAAAACAGGAGAGACAGTGCATAAGCTGAAAATCAGAACTAAACATCATAGCAGCGGAAATTCAGAATACAGCTTATTACAACTTTCAAACTGTCTCAAAGCAAAAGTAAGATAAATGAGGTACACTACTAATGCCCCAGTAGCGACCACCAACGACACAGGGAGAATGTGTGTATATATATATAATACGTGGAAGCCTCCTGCCCGCCTCCGAATCAGCTACTCGCACATCACCAGCTAACCTGTCTCTAGTCTGCTCGTGTGAGCACCCAGAGTAATAAGAGGAGACATAAAACTCTGGGTCAGACATAAAGCCTGGTATGAGCGATAAGCATCTAAAGTGAACAATAACAGGTAGACTAAAACATACCTGAACCTGGACCTGCAACCAAAGAGTTAGCACTACATACTGTACAACACTCTAAGGTATCATATCAAACAACATAAAGATACGGAGGTGGGGGAGGTATGCATGTCATAGGGATGGCAAACAATCAAACATAGCATCCATCCTCACATCTCTCACTCAGTGCGTAAAGCATACGATATTCATCACTTCGATCACCCAACATTCCTTGCTACGATCACTTTGCACCATGAAGTCATAAATGGCTTCACTGCACTGATAACGTAGCCACTAATTCCTCGCTATGTCCACTTGCCCCATGGAGTTATTCACCCCATCTGCGCTGGCTCATAGCCTTACCAATCCTTACTATGTCCACTTGCCTGTAACACCCCACCTCCGCCAGGGTGTCTCTCGCAAGCACTCTGACTTTGGAGGGGCGTTTGAATCAGGTAAACATGCATAATGATATATCAAGGCAGAACAAGAACATATGTATATATGTAAACAGAGTAAATAAGATAAGTAAAACAGCGGAAGATTTCAAACCATTTCAAAACACGTCTGGTACAACATAGCTTTCCAAATAAACAAGTCTAGATAAAAACAACATCAACTGAAAAACTGAAATACATTAGTACTATCCCCAAATAAGTGATAACCATAGCTAGCTTCATGTCGAAACCGTACATGAGCTGAAATCCCACAAGCAAGCGATCAGAAATCCAGCTAAGCTCCAATATTCCCTCCCTGAGAACCTGCGGGGGGGGGGGAGGGGACGGAAGAAAAGAGGCAAAAGAAAACAGGTCAGTCAAAAAGACCGAGTAAGCCCTACTACAATCAATGTAAACTGATAAAGTTAACTGGCATGAGAAGCAGGTATGATCATAAGGATAACAACATACTCGCATGGTGATTAACTAACAAGGTAGATAAAGGTGTCATCGCATAATCAGGTTTAAGGTTTTGCACCACAGGTGTACTAGCAAACTAACATGACTTGAATAAACAAGTATTGATCCCTTGGCCCAAGCTTTGGCCCAATAACATGAAATGACCCTAATACAAGGTCCAATAACATGAAGTGACCCTAACACAAGGTCCAACCAAACGGTCTAGTCGATCGACTCCCTATAAGCCTAACTCGTCACGTGTTGGTGTCAATACGGCCCAAACATAATTGTAGTCGAACTGTGCCGGGTCCACCCTTCGGGTGTATCAAGCCCTAGGGTGCCAACCCCTGGACACCATAAACATGAGTGCATAGCCTCGATCTACTGGTACCCATGGGTGACTTCTCCAAATACGGACTACGTGCACGACCATAGTCCGTCCGGAACTACATCGGCGTACCACCCGACCGTCGTTTATTGGTCGCTTACCTCCAGCCCAGTAATCGTGCCCCCGCCCTAGCCTAGTCCCTAGGGTCATGATGATACTAACTTGGGATTACTGCTGGAGTGGACCCCCATTGCTAGGATTTTTCTAGTGGGTTAAGTACGGTTTAACCCTTTTGCTAATCATGGATTAACTTGGTTAAGTGTAATGATGAGTTCACGACTTAACCCTGGTTAATCTACCAAGCCCAAATTGGTTAAGTATTAAGTGGACCATGACTTAACCCTAAACATGAGGCATTGATTAATTAATGTGCCTTAACCTCTCACATTAGACTTTGTTGCGGTTACTAGTTAAGCCGGTCGGTTCCGGGTAGCTTTACACCACAACTTGGTCTAACCTCGGGTTCAAGGTACAACATGGCCAACTTCTCACATTGGGTCCTATTGTTTGTAGCAACTAGTTAAGCCGGTTGGTTCCGGGTAGGTTTACGCTACAAACTCAACCCAACCTCGAGTTGGTCACACTTATCTTTTCTAAGTGTCATGTCCATCATGTTTCCAAAACATGTTACAAATTTTCAAGCAATTGGGTAGACCTAACTTAATAGGTAAATTCCCAATGGGTAGACCTAACTTAATAGGTAAATTCCCAAGCTTATGTTTTTATGTCTTTTAAGTTTACCCAACCCCAAACGCAATCCCATCGCTTACATATCGCAATAGCGCATAAAGGATAGAAAGAGGGAACTTGGCATAATCATGACATAAAGGTGTTGAAGCCACAAGTTCAACATGGTGGCATATGAAATGGACATATGTTATACTTGCATATTACATTTTTAGGCCTCAAAAGCATGCATAAAACCAAACTTGGCATATTGGTGATACATGGTGCTAAATGACATGTAGAAATGGCCATAAGTTCGCATTTAGCCTCACATGCAAGTTATCATAAGGGATATGATAACTTACATGTTGCCAAAATGCAACCTTTAGCCTAAAGCTTGAAGCTTTATGCTCATAAACCCAAGATAAGCTTACATAACATGATAACATGAACAAAAGGATCAACCCAAACTTGCATAACATAACTTGCATATCATATGACAAACTTGCATATCAAACTTGCATAACATACTTGCATATCATATGACAAACTTGCATATCAAACTTGCATAACATACTTGCATATCATATGACAAACTTGCATATCAAACTTGCATATCATACATTTAACTTTAGAGTTTAAGTATGAAAGTAGAATAGGGCTTACTATGCTTATGAGGACTCAAATGAGTATAGCAAATATAAGAAAGCCCTTATGAAATCAAATAAACCCAAAATGCAAGCAAAACCCTTGAGCCAAAATGATCAAAACTCTTTCTTTATGGTGCAAATATAGAAACTTGACTTGAATGCAAGCTAATGATGCTCATACAAGTTTGAAAACACTTGTATGCATGGAAAATCACTTAGAAATTTATTTAGGAATTGTATGAAGAGAGTGGAGGCCATGAGAGGATTGATTTTGCCATAGTTTAGTTGTATGAATGAATAATGATGATTTAGGGTTAGGTTAGGGCCTTATTTATAGATTAGGCAAGTGTTTTAGGCCATAGGATTAAACCCTAGTTCCAATCTCAGCCCTCAAAACCGAATCTGGCCCCCAAGCTCAACACAATCTCTAAATGGTGCACCAGGCTAAACAGCCCGGCTGGACCAAGTCGACAGCCAAGTCGACAGGGCTGTCGACTTGGGTCCAACCAAGTCGACAGGGCTGTCGACTTGGGTGCTCTGGCGGGAATTTTCCCGCCTGGCCCAAACTGGCCCAAATTTCCAAATTCAAACTTGAATTTGAAATCTGTTTTTACTTTGAAATTTTCTGAAAACTTCGTTGGGCCTTAATCGGGTCATACGGACTCCGATTTTCGAAAACTCGGACTCTATTTCGCGTATTTTTCCGAGACGAACGCAATGGCATAGCCCGTTTCCCTTGATTCAGATTTTTGAATTAAATTCTGCCTCGATTTACGTCATTACAGGTTATTGAAAATACGGGTTGTTACATTCTCCCCTCCTTAAAGGATTTCGTCCCCGAAATCTTCAAGTTAGTAAGAGCGTATCCTACCATTCAACATCCATCTACTCAAAACACCATCCACGAGCAATCATTGTCCTTACAAGATTCTAAATTTTGTTTGAACATATGCAAAAGTGTGTGTATATGTACTTATCTAATGCAAATATCATCAATGCAAATTATGTTAGTGAAATGAATCCATATGTATGCAATTCCTAACATAATGTATAACATCTATATGTGTGCACATTACATACATCCATATGCAACATCCATGTGATAACACAAAAATTTTCATCCATGAATAAACATAAACACTCATGCATATGCAATATGAGGAGTGTGTGAGCCGATCTATTGCCTAACGTGTATAATGCATCCACGAGTAACCACTTGCAAACACTTGCAACCACTTGCAACCACCAAGCATAACATGTTTCAAACACATGTTTCATCCAAAGGGTTTCTACCTAAGGTTCTCATGACAAGATTAACACGATAAACTAGATAAACATGGATAGCAAAGAGAAAGATATGCTAACAAAGAAAAGAGATTGAGAGTGTACCCTCAAAAAGGAATGGATAAAGCCCACGCATCTTCTCCTCGGTTTCCCAAGTTGCGTCTTCTTCGGCTTCACCCCATTGAACCTTCACCAACTTGACCTCTCGATTCCTTAGCTTCTTGGTCTCTGTCCCCAAGATACGAATCGGAGCTCTCCTCAAGGTAGCCTCTTTCTCAACTTCCATATCTTTCAGAACACTTGGCTCAACAACCTCTGCTGATTCATGTAAACACTTCCGGAGATGCGAGACATGAAAAACAACGTGTACTCCGACAAGCTTCTCGGGCAACTTCACTCTATAAGCCATCTGCCCGATCCTCTCTATAATAGGGAATGGTCCAACAAACCTCGGTGCTAACTTCCCAACGGCTCCAAATCGGACCACATTCCGCAAAGGAGAAACCTTCACGAAAACCATATCCCCAACATCAAACTCCAAATCAGTTCTTCGCTTATCAGCATAGGATTTCTGTCGGTCTTGGGCCGCTTTCATCCGTCTCCGAATCAACTCGATCTTCTCGGATGTATCTCTGATCATATCAGGCCCAAGTATAAGCTCATCTGTAGTCTCCCACCAACATGTAGGCGACTTGCACGGCCTCCCATATAAAGCTTCAAATGGTGCCATCCCAATGCTTGCCTGATAACTGTTATTATATGCAAACTCAACAAGAGGAAGATGGTCTTCCCAAGTACCACCAAAATCCAGAATACAAATCCTCAACAGATCCTCGAGTACCCTATTCACCCTTTCGGTTTGACCGTCCGTCTGTGGGTGATAAGCCGTACTTAGATTCAACCTTGTGCCCATAGCTTCTTGCAAGCTATTCCAGAATTGACTTGTAAAGATTGGGTCACGGTCACTGACTATACTAGAAGGGACTCCATGTAGTCTCACAATCTCACGAAGATATACAGTCGCTAGCCAAGATGCGGTCCTCTTGCTCTTCACCAGAATGAAATGAGCACTCTTCGTAAGTCTATCCACAATAACCCAAATGCTCGTATTCCCTTTCCTTGACCTTGGTAGCCCATCGATAAAATCCATGGAAATACTCTCCCACTTCCATAGTGGAACGTCTAGAGGATGCAATAGCCCACCGGGCTTCTTCGACTCGGCCTTAACTTGCTGGCAAATGATACATCTGGAGACAAACTCTGCCACATCCTTCTTCATCCCAGGCCAAAAGAAAATGCGCTTCATATCTTTATACATCTTATCTCCGCCCGGATGTATAGTCAACTTAGAGCGATGCGCTTCCTCAAGAACTTTTCTTACTAAATCTTCTACCATTGGAACACATAACCTTCCGTCTCTTCTCAACCAACCCTTGTCATCAATAGAATATCGAGCGAGATGACTAGATGCCTCTCCTCGAATCAACTTATCCATAATCTCAACTATCTGAGGGTCTTCTCTCTGCGAAGCCCCAACTTGATCAAGAAGGGTAGGTCTGAGTTCCAGAGATGCTAAAGAACAGGTCATCGACTCAATCGCCAAAGAGAAATCAAAGGTTGCCACATACTCTAAATTCTTCATCTCAACGAATAGAGGACTTAGGGTCAACCTTCTTCTACTCAATGCATCTGCTACCACATTCCCCTTGCCAGGGGTATAAGCTATCTCAAAATCGTAGGACGCCAAGAATTCCATCCATCTTTGTTGCCTCAGATTCAGATCCTTCTGAGAAAAGAGATACTTCAATGACTTGTGATCGGTATAAAGCTCAAATCTTTCTCCCAGAAGATAATGGCGCCAAGCCTTGAGTGCATATACTATTGCTGCCAACTCTAAGTCATGAGTGGGATAATTATTCTCATGCACTTTGAGTTGTCTACCACCAAAGCATATCACCCTTCCTTCTTGCATAAGAGCAGCTCCTAACCCCGTGCCACATGCATCAGTGTATACTGTAAATAACTTCCCTCCATCGAGCAAAGCTAGAACAGGTGCTGATGTGAGAGCTCTCTTGAGCTTCTGAAAAGCAAGCTCGCATTCTATGCTCCAAGCAAAAACTAAATTCTTCTTCGTCAATTTAGTGAGAGGAGCGGATATCTTCGCGAAGTCCTTGATGAACTTATGGTAAAAACCTGCAAGACCTAGAAAACTTCTCACTTCGGTTGCATTCCTTGGAGTCTTCCAATCCTGAACTGCAACTACCTTAGCGGGATCCACCGCTAAGCCTTGCTTAGATACTATATGCCCAAGGAATCTAACTTCCCTTCTCCAAAAGTGACACTTGGAGAACTTGGCCTTCAACTGATGCGCCCTAAGAGTATCCATCACCTCCACGAGATGCCTTGCGTGCTCTTCCTCATCCTTAGAGAAGATCAGAATATCATCTACGAAGACCACGACAAACTTGTTCAAGAACTCCCTGAACACCCAACTCATCAAGTCCACGAAATATGCGGGTGCATTAGTTAAGCCGAACGGCATGACAAGCCATTCGAAGAATCCATCTGGAGTCCTGAACGCAGTCTTGTCTATACTATCTTCAGCTACCCTGAGCTGATGGAATCCAGTAGCAAGATCAAGCTGAGAGAAAACAGAAGCACCGACAAGCTGGTCAAAGAGATCATCAATCCTCGGTAACGGGTGTCTGTTCTTCTTAGTCAGCTTATTCAACTCTCGATAGTCAACACAAAGTCGGAGAGAACCATCTGCCTTGGTAGCAAATACCACAGGCGTTCCCCATTCAGATATACTTCGTCTAATGAAGTTCTTCTCAAGCAAATCTTTCACTTGCTTACTTAGCTCCCGCCTTTCACGCGGAGCCATGTGCCGAACGGGCAAAGAAACCGGCTTTGCATTATCCACCAGATAAATGCGGAAATCAATCTCTCGCTTAGGGGGTAACCCCCTAACTTCATCGAAAACATCCGGATACTCTCGAACCAATCTCACAGACTGTAGAGTTTCCATTGACGAGTCGATTGATTCAAGATAGCACAACATGACGGGACCTCTCGGATTACAAGAAATTTCTAGGGTGTTTCCGAGGCGAGTCACGAGCCTCACAACCCTATGCTCACAATCAAGGATGGCTCCATATCTGGACAACCAATCCATGCCCAATATCAATCCGTATCCCCTGAAACCAAGAACATAAGCACTGCACAAGAACTCTACACTCAGTATAGAGATCCTCAAATCCCCACATATCATAGACAAATGGGCGGAACCCCCAATAGGATTTGAGACACAGACGGGATCATCTACCAAGCTAGTACTAAGGTGCAAACTATCAACAAGATTAGATGAGATAAAGCTATGCGATGCACCAGAATCAAACAAGGTACGAACTGGAAAGTCAGAAATATATACAAGGCTCTCAACAGAAATACTACCTCGATCGGGAATTGGAGCGGTATTGAGAGCATGAACTTGCCCTCCTGAAGGTCCAGCACGCTGAGTCTGACCCTGGCCTTTCCCTTGCTTCTTCGGGCAATCCTTACTGAAATGTCCAGTCTTACCGTAGAAAAAGCATTCACCATTCTTCCTTTTCCTCTTCTTACAATCCTTAATAAGATGCCCAACTGAACCGCAATAGTGGCACTTCTCCTTGTTGTTCTTGCCCTTGTTGTTGCTCCCCTTGTTGCCTTGACTCTTGTTCTGATTGCCTTGACTGCTTTGACCACCTGGATTACCCTGATTTCCTTTTCCCTGGGAATCAGTCTTCTTGGCTTGAGTATCATTCATCTTGGTTTCTTTCTTGACATCTCCCTGAAGTAACGCCATATCAACCAAAATCTCAAACGTGGCCCCATGGGGAATATGTGACACAGCCAATCCCTGCAACGACTCATTCAATCCTCTAGCAAAACGAAGAGCCTTCTTCTGAGGAGTATTCACCGTATCCAAGCCAAAACGAGCTAACTGATTGAACTTGTTCACATATTCTTTGACAGACATATCTCCTTGTCTCAGAGTTATGAACCTCTCCATTTGCAGATTCTCCTCAGCAGAAGATAGAAACTTAAGCACGAACCTTGCCCTGAAATCGGCCCAAGTCTCAACAGGCCTAGTACCATTGGTGACTTCCCACCAATAAGCGGCTTCATCCTTCATAAGCCAAACTGCCAACAAGATCTTCCTCTGATCGTCTAACCCAAAGATAGCAAATAAATCCTCGGTCTCTTTCAACCAATTTCTGGCCTCTACAAAAGACTCAGTGCCTTGAAAATTCTTGCCACACATTGCTTTGAAATCTTTGCAAGTCTTTGCGAAGTCAGCTTGAGGATGTTGAGGGGGAGGAGGAAGAGGAACCTCAGCCACAGGTGGAGGAGGAACATTAACTACCGGAGGAGGAGGAACATTAACTACTGGAGGAGGAGGAGGAGGGACATCTGTGGGGCCGTCCTCGGTCGCCCTAGCCTCCAAAAGTCTCCTATACCAAACAGGTACGTGTACTCCCTCCGGAATAGCAAAGTTATCGGCCATACTGAAAATGAAGAAAAAGGCAGATTCAGAATGGAGAAAAACGAAGGAATTTTGCTAATGGCTTTTTGGGGAATAGCCTTTAAAATAAACTAGACTTTTCTTTGGAAAATACTTTATACTTGGTTTTGAAAATAATTTTCCAAAAGTTTTCTAAAAACCTTTTTGTTCCTTCTCGTAAACCATATGCTCTGAAACCAAATGTAACACCCCACCTCCGCCAGGGTGTCTCTTGCAAGCACTCTGACTTTGGAGGGGCGTTTGAATCAGGTAAACATGCATAATGATATATCAAGGCAGAACAAGAACATATGTATATATGTAAACAGAGTAAATAAGATAAGTAAAACAGCGGAAGATTTCAAACCATTTCAAAACACGTCTGGTACAACATAGCTTTCCAAATAAACAAGTCTAGATAAAAACAACATCAATTGAAAAACTGAAATACATTAGTACTATCCCCAAATAAGTGATAACCATAGCTAGCTTCATGTCGAAACCGTACATGAGCTGAAATCCCACAAGCAAGCGATCAGAAATCCAGCTAAGCTCCAATATTCCCTCCCTGAGAACCTGGGGGGGGGGGGGGGGAACGGAAGAAAAGAGGCGAAAGAAAACAGGTCAGTCAAAAAGACTGAGTAAGCCCTACTACAATCAATGTAAACTGATAAAGTTAACTGGCATGAGAAGCAGGTATGATCATAAGGATAACAACATATTCGCATGGTGATTAACTAACAAGGTAGATAAAGGTGTCATCGCATAATCAGGTTTAAGGTTTTGCACCACAGGTGTACTAGCAAACTAACATGACTTGAATAAACAAGTATTGATCCCTTGGCCCAAGCTTTGGCCCAATAACATGAAATGACCCTAATACAAGGTCCAATAACATGAAGTGACCCTAACACAAGGTCCAACCAAACGGTCTAGTCGATCGGCTCCCTATAAGCCTAACTCGTCACGTGTTGGTGTCAATACGGCCCAAACATAATTGTAGTCGAACTGTGCCGGGTCCACCCTTCGGGTGTATCAAGCCCTAGGGTGCCAACCCCTGGACACCATAAACATGAGTGCACAGTCTCGATCTACTGGTACCCATGGGTGACTTCTCCAAATATGGACTACGTGCACGACCATAGTCCGTCCGGAACTACATCGGCGTACCACCCGGCCGTCGTTTATTGGTCGCTTACCTCCAGCCCAGTAATCGTGCCCCCGCCCTAGCCTAGTCCCTAGGGTCATGATGATACTAACTTGGGATTACTGCTGGAGTGGACCCCCATTGCTAGGATTTTTCTAGTGGGTTAAGTACGGTTTAACCCTCTTGCTAATCATGGATTAACTTGGTTAAGTGTAACGATGAGTTCACGACTTAACCCTGGTTAATCTACCAAGCCCAAATTGGTTAAGTATTAAGTGGACCATGACTTAACCCTAAACATGAGGCATTGATTAATTAATGTGCCTTAACCTCTCACATTAGACTTTGTTGCGGTTACTAGTTAAGCCGGTCGGTTCCGGGTAGCTTTACACCACAACTTGGTCTAACCTCGGGTTCAAGGTACAACATGGCCAACTTCTCACATTGGGTCCTATTGTTTGTAGCAATTAGTTAAGCCGGTTGGTTCCGGGTAGGTTTACGCTACAAACTCAACCCAACCTCGAGTTGGTCACACTTATCTTTTCTAAGTGTCATGTCCATCATGTTTCCAAAACATGTTACAAATTTTCAAGCAATTGGGTAGACCTAACTTAATAGGTAAATTCCCAATGGGTAGACCTAACTTAATAGGTAAATTCCCAAGCTTATGTTTTTATGTCTTTTAAGTTTACCCAACCCCAAACGCAATCCCATCGCTTACATATCACAATAGCGCATAAAAGATAGAAAGAGGGAACTTGGCATAATCATGACATAAAGGTGTTGAAGCCACAAGTTCAACATGGTGGCATATGAAATGGACATATGTTCATATACTTGCATATTACATTTTTAGGCCTCAAAAGCATGCATAAAACCAAACTTGGCATATTGGTGATACATGGTGCTAAATGACATGTAGAAATGGCCATAAGTTCGCATTTAGCCTCACATGCAAGTTATCATAAGGGATATGATAACTTACATGTTGCCAAAATGCAACCTTTAGCCTAAAGCTTGAAGCTTTATGCTCATAAACCCAAGATAAGCTTACATAACATGATAACATGAACAAAAGGATCAACCCAAACTTGCATAACATAACTTGCATATCATATGACAAACTTGCATATCAAACTTGCATAACATACTTGCATATCATATGACAAACTTGCATATCAAACTTGCATAACATACTTGCATATCATATGACAAACTTGCATATCAAACTTGCATATCATACATTTAACTTTAGAGTTTAAGTATGAAAGTAGAATAGGGCTTACTATGCTTATGAGGACTCAAATGAGTATAGCAAATATAAGAAAGCCCTTATGAAATCAAATAAACCCAAAATGCAAGCAAAACCCTTGAGCCAAAATGATCAAAACTCTTTCTTTATGGTGCAAATATAGAAACTTGACTTGAATGCAAGCTAATGATGCTCATACAAGTTTGAAAACACTTGTATGCATGGAAAATCACTTAGAAATTTATTTAGGAATTGTATGAAGAGAGTGGAGGCCATGAGAGGATTGATTTTGCCATAGTTTAGTTGTATGAATGAATAATGATGATTTAGGGTTAGGTTAGGGCCTTATTTATAGATTAGGCAAGTGTTTTAGGCCATAGGATTAAACCCTAGTTCCAATCTCAGCCCTCAAAACCGAATCTGGCCCCCAAGCTCAACACAATCTCTAAATGGTGCACCAGGCTAAACAGCCTGGCTGGACCAAGTCGACAGCCAAGTCGACAGGGCTGTCGACTTGGGTCCAACCAAGTCGACAGGGCTGTCGACTTGGGTGCTCTGGCGGGAATTTTCCCGCCTGGCCCAAACTGGCCCAAATTTCCAAATTCAAACTTGAATTTGAAATCTGTTTTTACTTTTAAATTTTCTGAAAACTTCGTTGGGCCTTAATTGGGTCATTACTCCTATTTTCGAAAACTCGGACTCTATTTCGCGTATTTTTCCGAGACGAATGCAATGGCATAGCCCGTTTCCCTTGATTCAGATTTTTGAATTAAATTCTGCCTCGATTTACGTCATTACAGGTTTTTGAAAATATGGGTTGTTACATTGCCCCATGGAGTTATTCACCCCATCTGCGCTGGCTCATAATCTTACTACGCATCACCTTGCCCCTCAGGTCATAATGACCATACTGCACTGATAACGTAGTCTTGCTACCATCACCTTGCCCCTCAGGTCGTAATGACCCTACTGCACTGATAAGTAGCCCATCATTCCTTTTAGTGATGAATCGTAGTTATGAACATCGACAACTCCTTAGCACACGTCCCGCAGCAAAGTCCAACCATGAAGTAAACTCGTTGGTTCCCAACTGGTTCCGGGATCCTGAGCTCTAACTTCCCCTATTGGACTACCTTTGCATCTCGGGTTATTGGTCAATACTGGGTCGGGTCGGGTTCTTCCTCAGGTCATCGGTTCGGGTCGGTGTTCTTTATCCGTTCGGGTCGGGTCCCCCTTCTGATGCGGTTCGGGTCGGCATTCCTCTGGGTTCGAGTCAGCTGCTTCTTCTTCGGGTCGGGTCGGTGCTTCCTTTCGGGTCGGGTCGGGTCCTTCTTGGTTCGTGCTTTCGATCCGTCTTCATGCTCCCCTTCATATGCTCCTATCTGATCCGCTTTCGTGCTCCTGCTCTGATTCGCCTTTGTGTTTCCGATCCGATCCGTCCTCTTCGATCCGATCCGTCTTCCTCTATCCGATCCGATCCCAGTTCAGCTAGCGTGGCCTTCCTTTTTGCCACTTTTCCCAAGTGTTGGGTTCCGATCCGATCGGATTCTTTGCTCAGTTCTACATATCCGATCCGAGCCCCCTTATCCGATCCGATCCGAACTCTGCACTGTTTTCTGAAACTGTTCCAGCAAATGTTTACACCATTCGACGACGTTTTCGACCATTCTAACTATTGAAATCAATCACAAAGCATTTCATACAGTCATAACAACATGCATAATCAACCACAAACATCATTCACATCCATATCATAGGTTAAAATGGATCAAACATACCCAAAATCCCATATTTCCCCTTAAGCATGTTTAGGTGAAACTAATGATAGGATTAGTAAAACTTAACCAAATTAACCCAAATTCATATCAGAGGTCTAAAACATCATTTAGGAATTTATGAACATTTTTCCCGAATTTTATCATGCTTAAATTCGCTAATTAGCACTAATCACCCCTAACTAGCCATAATTAGTGTAAAACTATGCAAATCACTCACCTTAGCCACAAAATAAACTAAAATCTGAAATGATTCTCTGATTTGATGTGAATCTCAATGCCAACAGCAGCTCCTTTGTTGATTTGGTGAAGATCCTTCTTGATTAGGGGTTGCTAAGCCAAATCCTTAACCTAAAGGTGATTTGGAGGTGATTTAGAGGTTGGAGGCCATTTTTAGGGATCCTTGGTGATAAGTGGAGGCTAGAAAACTGAAATAGAATGATTCTCCATCTCATTTCAGCCCTCCCATAACCCTAATCCCGAAATGGGTTATGGGCCTACTCACTAATCACCCGATTTGGCCCGGTTAAGCAAATTTTCACCCTCCAAACCTTGTTTCAGCCATATCTCCCAAACGGTAAGTCCGTTTGGCTAATGCGACCACTCTACGGAAAGAGAAACCATCAAACGAATCAAATGGAAGTGGTTTCAGGTCAAAATTCTTTTTCAATCAAAAGTTATGGCCAAAACAGTACCAACTAGGGGCAAAATGGTCATTTAAAAATCGACAAAAATCATAAGCATGGGAAATGACTCTAATAGATGTTTCCCAAAGTTACATGACCATACGACTTCACATGGGAAAGAAATAAATAATCTACGATCCTATGATGTGTAGAATACGGGTCATTACAGGAGTTCTCACCTTGGAGCTAAACCAATACACCGCGACTCTTCATATTTACGAAATCTTTGTCGTGCTCCCCTTTGTCACTCTCGTCGTCCGTGTTCGCTACATATATAAACATCACATTTTTATATTCTCTATTATATAAAAATCATATTTTTATTTGCTTTCTACATGAGAAAAATCATATCTTTTCTTTTTCAAAGATCATACCTTTTCTAGTTTAAAAATCGAATCGTTTCTAGTTTAAAAATAAAATCTTTTCTAGTTCAAAAACATGATCTTTCCATCCCTAAAAAATCATTTCTTTCTTATGTTAAAAATCATTTCTTTCTTTACATAAAAATCCTAGCTTTTTGATGTTATGTATATAATAAAAATTATAACTTTATATATGTTTATATACATAAAAATCTAATTTTTTATTTATAAAAATCTAACTTTTTTACTTATAAAGACCATTAGAAAACAAAGTCAGTAAAAGGAAAGAACTTACATTGGGTTTGTTTTCGGGTTTCTCATCGCTGGAAAATGGGGGGGGGGGGGGGGGAGGTAGCGCCGTTGGTCGTTGGAGGTGGTCGCGGGGTGGCATCAGGAGGCGGGGGCAGATTGGTGATCGAATCTGCGATGGGGTGGGCTGGAGGCAGTTTCGATCTGAGGGGGGTTTTGGGGTTGGGCGGTTTCAAATTAGAGGAGGGAGAGGAGAGTTCGACGGAGGGGGAGGTGCCGGAGATGGGGTGGCGCGCGGTCTTCCGGTGGGCGGCGCAGGTGGAATCGCGGCGGCGTGCGATTGGGGGAGGGGCTGAAGATGAGATCCGCTGATCTCTTTTTCTTCTTCTTTTTTTTCATTTTACTTTTACTTACTGAAGTCAACAGGGCAAAAGAATATAAGGGGGGGGGGGGTGTTTATAAGATTTAATTATATATTATATTATTTTAATTCTCTAAAAGTTGAAATTTCGTCGGAACCCCAAACGTGACCCAATGACTGTCTCCCCTAGCTAATTACCCCTATTCCGAACACAATGAGACATTTGTCATAAGCCAGTTTGGCTGTTTCGATCAGTTTCCGTTTAAATTAAATTATAACTCAATGTATATTGAATTTGAACGCACATTTCAATTTACCGGGGCCACGTACTAACTCTAAAAATTCTCGAAAAATTATTTCTAGCTTTGTATTGACGATACGGTCCTAACAAAACTAATTTCGTCAAATTCTGAGACCGTTTGAAAAATGGCCATTTTCTAGTCGATCGAAATTGACAAAAATTGTCAAAACACGTTTTCTTTCGCCACACTCACATATTGCTTTCAAAAATTACGAATTTTGGAATCTAGCAATAAATTGCCATCCTGGATCCAACAAAAGTGGTTTCGTCGAAAACAAAGGCCGTTTGCAAAATTTCCATTTTTAAGGGCTAGAATTCCACAACGACTATTCTGAATTTTCAACTGGGCATAACTTTTTATTCCCGCTATGAAATTTCAATTTTTCGAATTCGTTAAAAAGATATTTTCAAATAGATTCTAATATTTTCGGTTTCACTAAAATCTGGTTTATTTTGAATCCTGTACATTCATTTGAAATTTGAAATCGAATTTTCAAACTATCACGCCATTTTCAATTCCTTTTATAATTAAAAATAATTATTTATATTCTAACGACGATCTATATAAATATATTCATTCTAATTCTATTCAAAATAAATTTCTTGTCGTTGTTATTTAAAATAATCATTTTAAATATTCAAAATTCATTAAAATTGCCAAAATAAAAATTTTAAATTGGCTCACAATTTCCGGGTTGTTACAATCTCCCCCACTTAAAACTTTTCGTCCCCAAAAAGGAACAAAGCTGAAAGTTGTTTCACAAACCAACTCGACTTCCATTATTTTAATTATGGCTTAAGTTCTTCAACTTTTCAGTTTCTAAGAACTTTTCAAATTTTTCAAAAATTTGGCTAACACCCTAAATTTTCGAAAAATTTCTCCATAACCTCACCTGCACCAGGAGCTTCGGGATATTTCAAATAGCCTCCCATGGCCCTCACCAATCCAAAAGAAAAAGAAGAAGCCAAGCGGCTAGCTAATCGGCTCATAAAATCATGAAATTCCCAAGAAATACAATAAACATGTACCTATTTGTCGGGCAAACAGTTTTATTCCTCTTCTCTAGCCTCCTTGCTATGACCTGTTCAATGTATATACATGTATATGCATGCAAATGCGACAAATTTTCAATATAATTCAATATTTGATACAATTTGGCCTAAATGGTTAAAAATATCAAACCAATAATCAAACAACACAACCATCAATCAATTAGTGAATTAATGTTTCAAATTCACAATTTTGATATATATACAGAAAATCATGTTCTTGATGCCAAGTCACAACAATAGCCCTATCTAGTTTTGGTTCTCACACCAGTCAATTGGAAATATATAGAAATCCCACCTTCGAAACTCGAATATAAATTCTGATGATACTCGAGTAATCATCAGAATCATCCATGGGCGACTAGGGTGTGATTCTGTAATGACCCGCATTTGCAGGGATAGAATAATTAATTAATTTAATTATTTAAATAGGGTTTAGAGATTTTTAATGGTCTTTAATTAAATTATAAGGAATATTTAATTAATATAATAATTTAATAATATATTTAATTCAGTAATAATCAAAAATAGTGAAATTCACAGTATGGTGTAATTTGGGTTATTCAAAATATATGATTCGGTTCAGGGTTGAAATATATTAGCGAATATATTTAAATAACGACCGTTCGAACAAAGAATTTTAATATAATTATAATCGAGCTCGAAATGGCGCGGCAGTTCGCCATTTGGCGATTTGAACTTCAACTGAATGTACAGGGTTCGTTTTAAATCGGATTTCTGTGAAACAAGAAACGTGTGGAGCGGGTGGAGTATATCTTTCTAGTGAAAGAGAAAAATCGGGATTTCATCGTGTATATTTTGATTTATGTCCAAATCAAATTTTAGAAAAGTCGCTGTGGAATTCCTTTATAATTTATAAAGGAATTATTTATATTTTTAAAAAGGAATTTCAATATAAATCGAATATCGGGTTGACCAAGAAGTGAATATCAAGTTAGAAATTCATATAGGAATATTCTATAGCTGTATGGTATTCCACTGTGAATATATACGATAATATAAATTTATTTATATTTAATTTAATTATATTTAAATATATTTATATATTTAAATAGGTCATTCAGAGCTGCAAAAATAAGCCACTTTTGCAAACGAAGTCCGAATTTGACGAAACTAATTTTGTTGGATCCGCAATGTCAAATAGTTGCTAGATGTCAGTTTCCGTGATTTTTAGAGTCACTGTGTGGCCATACGGATTTTTTGAGTGAAAAACAGTCAGTATTTCGACGGTTAAAAATACGCTGTGTGAGCATATGAAGTCGGAATTCGACGAAACTAGTTTCGTTGGGACCGTAATGTCGAACAGAAAGTGCATGTCAATTTTCATGATTTTTGGGTATAATACGTAACCGTAGGAATTTTTAGAAGGATAAATACAAGAGCGTATGATAAATAATAAATATATAATTATTATTATTTTTTCTATAAATAACCCACTAACACCTCTAAACCCTAATTTCATCTTCCCGAAGTCAACAGATAGAAATACGCCACTACTTCTTCATAATTTTCTTTCAGGAAATACTTTTCCATCTTCCTAGATTTTTATAAAATCAAACTTAATTCTGTAAATCATAAAAACCAAGGATTTGGATTTGGGAAAGGGTATTCTTCATTCCAGTATGATTTTTGAGGGGCTCGACACAACTTCCGTTCGCTGTCTTCTATGTGGCGTTAGTTTGGGTTCGACTTTCGGTTGGATTGAAGGGGCCGATGCAAGTTTTGAGCAGTGCAGATGGATTTGTGTGGTCGTGTTGAGTTTGTGTGTAAATTTTGGTCAGAGTCGAAGTTTAAAAGTGACGCAATGTCACTGATGGTGCGTGCGACGGAGATGAAACCGTGGGTCCAGGTTGAGGCATGAGCTGAGAATGAAGGGGATGAGGTGAAAGAGAATCAGATGGAGAAAGTGCTGGTGATTTTTGTTTGGAATTTAATCAAGAGAAGGAGGAGAATGAGTGGTTCGAAGTTGAGGAATGGCGTATGAACAAGGAGAGACCACGACTTTGTATTTCGGAGAAGAAGGGAACTGTTCATCTGGGTTGAGGATGTGTTGATGGGCCGGTTTTGGTAGGTGAAGCCCAATTCAATTTTAATTCAAGTTTTATTTATTTGAAAGTGTTCAAACTTCGTAATGCTATAACTTGGTCATACGTAGACGGAATTCAGCGAAATAAGATCAGACAGGATCGTATGGACGGACACTACACAATGGAACTGACCGCGAGTCAATTGGAGCTCGTTACAATTTATGGTGAAATAAATTGTCCGTCGAAATCAAATAACGCAAACCATTATTTAACGATTAACGCGCAACTGTGAGTAAAATCTCGCTAACTCTGAACAGTTTATATTTTCATGTTGTATTTTTAGAACTGTTTAAAATGGCTGATTGACTGTGTGTTGACCGTTTGATTGAACTGCTAGTCAGTTAGTTTAAATTATATATATATAAACCGTTATATATATATATTTATTTATTTTGTTTATCAGAATAATTCGTACTGACATGAAAGTGATCTTATTTATGTTGTTTAACATCTGTGGATGCAGGGAGGCAGTGTAAAGACCCGCAACTCCCCCGTAAAGGAAAGCGTCGGATAGTTCGAGAACAAGCCACAACAGAACGCATACAAAGAACATTTCATTGTATATTACAACAATGCATCAGATTACAAGAATATACAGAGTTTAAAAGAATATTACACAGAATTATCAGAGATTTAAATTACATTTAAATACAACGCAGCGGAAAATAATACAATAAACAACTAGAAGAAGATATACGGATACAAAGCTTTCCGGATATCGTTCCAGCTGTAAACCAGGATCCTGTGAATATAAATCTGCAAAACCAAACTACTAGCTGCCCGTGTCGAAAATAGGGGCACCCAGAGTTTAGGTTAAAACAATAAACTCCAGGTCAGTCATGTGACTGGTGTGAGAACTAAAACAGTTATTAATCTTTATTTTAAAGTTAGGTAAATCAAGGGACCACGCCGTATAACACGGAACGGGTTTCCTCCCAAGAATACCAGTGCATAAAACAAACAGCGCAATGCTAAATAAAGAAAAATGAAGCTGTTATAAGACCCAGGTCCCATCACACAATGCAACGCAGTCGAGGATAGGGTTTTCCCTTATAACAGCCAAAGAATGCTTGATACGTTTAAAACAAATCATTTGATACTATAATAAGTGCATAGTGTATAAAACAACTTCAAATCATAAGTATCAATCATAGGCGGCATAAGCGCCCCATCCCACTATGTCGCCATATATAGGATATACAATCAAAACCGCAAAGTCTCGTATTTGGAAATTGGATTTCCATCTATGAACCGAGGCAAAAGATAGTCCTCAACCGATTCGAGACTGCCTAGCCCCAGCCTCAGGATCAGAGCTCGAGTGACCCTAGGAGCGACAGGGCCGGTCCACCGATGTGGATTAAAATGCCTGAACACTACGTTTCCCCGCCCTTTGGGGCGTAAATGAGCCACTAAATGACTCCATCGGTTCGAGAACGACCGATCAATCCGAGGCGCCTCGCAACAGCAACAACCACATAAGTCAAACTCGTCAGGGCGTGTAAAACCACTGACGCCACTTCTAACTAGGAAGAAACGCAGGCCCTCCCTGAGGTCCTTTCTCCCGTTTTTGGTTCATACCGGGTGTGAAACTCGCGAAGTAAACGTTACACAAAGCTACGCCACAAAGGCCGTGCTTTGATCATCACCACAAGACTTTGCTTTTCAACAGAAGCCTTGATCATTTGCATCTTAGCATGCCACACAGGCAAACCACTCTATGCAACCGATATCAGTCACACAGAATGAAATCCAATGTCAGACACACAGTCCATTTACAAGTCCGTTCTGGGGCTGAACGAAACCGGAGGCACCTAGTACCCCGCATATCCATCGATCTCCAAGTACGTCTGGACGATCACCAACTGTTTCCATCTTCTTGGGTGTACAGCCCAATCAAGATCATCAGTTATCACCCAAACGACGTGAAGACCTCCGGTCTTCGACCATCGTCTTCATCTTCGACTTATCGTCGTATCAGTTATTCAGAATGGGATAAACCCGGTCTTCCCGAATAACTCGCGTATATTTTATAAAAGTGTTACACAAACACAACATACGCCTCATTCCAATTCATCAGTCACTAACCGTAAATTAATCAAGAGAATAATTCCCCAAATATTAACCCCGAAGGCCGAAACCAACATCAGATCAATATCCAGAAAACCATTCTGCTTGGCTAACCGACAGTTAGTTTCTAAATTTCACGTTCAAATCTAATTAAAGATTTAACTATCGCCTGGAGCAAAACTGGTGATACTCCATTCTCGATCTTTTCAATCTAATTAAAGATTCATTAAAACTCCACTTAGTTTTAATCTGTGACTGGGTTAAAGAATCAGTGTCATTTAAAACACGGTTCACGATAAACCCAAAGTCACATCCCATTAATTATCGGGTTAAAGAACAAGTGTTATTTAAAACACTGTTCACGATAAACCCAAAAATCAATATCATTTCAATTCCAATTAAATATTATTTAATTGGTGAACTTCATTAAATCTAAATCAAAAGATTTAATCTTTTCTCAACTGGGTTCAAGAACAGTGTTAGTGAAGACACCATTCACGACAAACCCAAATCACATTCATTAATTATCGGGTTAAAGAACAAGTGTTATTTAAAACACTGTTCACGATAAACCCAAAAATCAATACCCATTTCAATTCCAATTAAATATCATTTAACTGGTACACTTCATTAAATCTAAATAAAAAGATTTAATCTTTTCTCAACTGGGTTTAAGAACAGTGTTAGTGAAGACACCATTCACGACAAACCCAAATCACATTCGATATTCAATACAAGGCTCTGAATAGAAAATATATCGGCTTATATTCAATATCGAATTCTACGACTAACAAATGTCGTATTGGAAATAACGATACAAATATATCTTTCAAATTTCCATAACAACACCTGTAATATCACGAATTCCAACATCGAAATATTCCGAAGACAATTTCGATTCAACTCCACTCCAATGCAATCATTGGAAATTTTGGTTATTTTCAAAACCATTTCAAATTCAATTTATTTATTTAAAAATAAATAGAATTATAATTCTAGTTCAAATCTAGTTCATTTCGATAAAAATCTATTTTTATCTTTTCAAATATGGAGTTTTTCATCCCAAACTTTCACAAATCACTTCTTATGATTTTACACAAATTATTACTATTTTTAATAATTTTATCAAGGCCCGTACAGTCGATTTCCATTAACGGCCATCGAACTGCACTTACAGCGACCTTTTTCGAATTTGATTTGGACGTAATTCCAAATCCAACCGTTAGATTTCAAATTTCTAATATTCGTTAGAAAGCTCTTTTCGATACGAACCCAACGGTTCCGGTTTTAGGAGAATCCGACGGTCGGATCTCCCGCAATGTCCGTTTGAAATAAATGGTCGAAATTCACGAACTGCCGCGGCGCGGCGCGTTCTATTCAGGCCATTATATTATATATATAATATATATAATATATACTTCGCCGATTTTTATTTAAAACGAATTATATAAACAGTTTTAAATTCATTTCAAAATTTATTTCGACTTCCATTTCAATTCAAAGCAAAATTGAATTCTTCTTTATAAATTCGTTTCAAAATTCATTTCTGTTCAATTCAAATTTCAATTCAATTTGAATTCATATTCAATTCAATTCATTTCGAAATCGTTTTCAATTCAATTCATTTCGAATTCGTTTTCAATTCAATTTATTTCGAAATCGTTTTCAATTCAATTCATTTCGAATTCGTTTTCAATTCAATTCATTTCGAATTCGTTTTCAATTCAATTCATTTCGAAATCGTTTTCAATTCAATTCATTTCGAAATCGTTTTCAATTCAATTCATTTCGAAATCGTTTTCAATTCAATTCATTTCGAAATCGTTTTCAATTCAATTCATTTCGAAATCGTTTTCAATTCAATTCATTTCGAAATCGTTTTCAATTCAATTCATTTCGAAATCGTTTTCAATTCAATTCATTTCGAATTCGTTTTCAATTGATATAAATATCGTTCACGTCAAAATGGCGTCAATCTAATCAACACGGCTTCATATATTCCTTTATTTTCAAATATTCTATTTCAAATATTTCTTTTTCAAATATTTCTTTTTCAAAACTGGAATGAGGCCCAATCAATTACCATATAATGTTAATTATATGGATTTTCTACAACACATGCATATATCAACAACGATGAATAATCAACCATCATCCAAAGTGCATTCTACACTGTATAAGCATCAAATATAAATATTCAACGCTTATAACAGTCTGTCAATCAATCGATCGACACACAACTAAACAATCGGGATTAGTGTACGTCAAATATCATCCCAACACCCGTGTAGGGTTTCAAACAATCAAACACAGATTTTATTTGTGCAGTTGGGCGATGTGTAAAATTTATCGACCCAATCAATGTCCTTCAAATAAGTGTACATAAACAAACCATCTGGTTTGCAAATGAATATTTTATTTATTCACATTCACGTTAAAATTTATATTTTTAACGACAAAACATTTTATTTCAACATATGAATTTCTCTTCGGTTCATTCTTTAAAAAAAATGATATTTTTATTTTTCTAACATATTTTAGAAAATTTCGGCAGCATAACGGCACGATACTAGAAACGGGACGAGGCCTAGCCTTATCCCCGGTCTAGTGAAGGCCCACGCCATTCACTCATCAATCAAATCAATTTCATTTTGCAAACCACAAAATTTGGAGTAAGGGTCTAACCTAGCCTTACTCCTTCGCCTTATAACGGCGCACGTCTAATCCTAACCAATTTATCGATTCGATTTTTCACACCACAAACCACATTCAAACCAATATCACAATCAATCACCAAACAATCAAACAAACAAGTCCATGGTCTGTGGACGATTGTGTCGGGTGCTACTAAGCACCGTCTGCATCCTAGTATATATATATAACTAGAAATAAAATAGAAAGGTGAGAAATTCTCACTTATAGCTATCCAGCTCCACGGCTCTTCCTTTGCAGAAGTCTTCGTCGTTTCGCCTTTTTGTCACCTTCGTTGCTGCTTTCACTACATACGTAAAAATCACATTTTTACTTCGCTATTCAATATATAAAAATCGAATTTTTAGTTCGCTATTTAATATATAAAAATCGAATTTTTAGTTCAAAGTTCAATATATAAAAATCGAATTTTTATTTCAAAAAGTTCAAATCCTTTCCTTTTTAAAATCTAAACCTTTCACTTTTAAAGTTTAAATCTTTTCACCTTTAAAGTTTAAAATAACTTTTTCAAATCAAAGTTTTTAAAATTCCTAAAATCAGTTTTATTCTTTTATTTTAAAATCAGTTTTAACCTTTTATTTTCAGCTTTATACTTTATAAAAATTTCAGTTTTACTTTAAATAAAATTTCAGTTTTACTTTAAATAAAATTTCAGTTTTTAACTTCCTAAAAATTCAGTTTTTTAAAATCTACAAAATTTTACAGTTTAAATGAAAATAAGTAAATAAAAAAAAAAACCAAAACTTACAGGGGCTCGTCGAGTGGTCGGGGGGGCTTCATCGAGGCTTGCAGATCGGAGGGGGGGCTCGACTTCATCGGCGGCGCTAGGGTTCGGGGGGGGCGCTCGCTGTCCTCGCGTGGAGGAGGGAGGAGGAAAGAGTCGCGAGGGGGAGGAGGCCGAAGAGGGGACAGGGGCTTCAACTGAGTGGCGGGCGATTGGAGGAGGAGGCCGACGCGGGGGTGGCGGCTCCGACGAGGGAAAGGGGCGATTTCGATTTCGTTTCCCTTTTTTTTTTTTTTTCTTTTTTAGTTTTCTGTAAAAGGAAATCGGGGGGGGGGCCTGGGTAGTAAAGGGGGAGATAATATTCTTTTTTTTTTTTTTTTATTTAATTAATAAATTTTATCCTAAAGAGTTGACTTTCACATTCGACCTCGAAACGAGGCCCACCGCCTGTCGTCCATAGCGTTTTACCCCCATTCCGAACACAATGGGATATATATCGCAAGCTGATTTGATTGTTACAATCAGTTTCCGTTAAATTTACATTTAAATCATTATATTGAATTTTAAACGTACATTTCAAGTTACCGGGGTCACATACTAACCCTAAAAATTCCCGAAAAATATTTTCTAGCTTCGTATTGACGATACGGTCCTAACAAAACTAGTTTCGTCGAATTCTGAGACCGTTAGAAAAATGGCCAATTTCCAGTCGATTAAAATCAACTGAAATGGTCAAAACACGTTTTCCTTTGCCACGCTCACATATTGATTCGAAAAATTATGAAATTTGAAACCTAGCAATAACTCGACATCACGGACCCAACAAAAGTGGTTTCGTCGAAATCCGAGGTCATTTGCAAAATGTCCATTTTTAAGGGCCTGAATTCCATAGCGACTATTCAGAATTTTCAACTGGACATATCTCATCATTTATAAAGTGAAATCTCAGTTTCTCAACTTCGTTGGAAAGATATCATCAATTAGATCCTAATGTTTTTGGTTTCACAAAAATCCGGATTGTTTTGCACCCGGTACATTCAATTGAAGTTTGAAATCGAATTTTCGAACTACCGCGCCATTTTCAATTCCTTTTATAATTATATATAATTATTTATATTCTAACGACGACGTATATAATATATACGTTCGAATTATATTCAAAATAAATTTCTCGTCAATATTATTTAAAATAATTCATTTTAAATAATCAAAATTCGCTAAAATTGCCAAAATAAAAATTTTAAACTGGCCCAGATTTTACGGGTTGTTACAATCTCCCCCACTTAAAACTTTTCGTCCCCGAAAAGGAACAAAGTCGAAAGTGGTTTGATTAATCAACTCTACGCTCGATCTGGCTTCCATTCTCCAACTCTTTAGTTTCTGAGAATTTTCAAAACTTCAAAATTTTGGCTAACACCCTAAATTTTTGAAAAATTTCGCCATAACCTCCCCTGCACCGGGAGCATCGGGGAATTTCAAATAGCTTCCCCGGTCCTTCAGATCTCAAAAAGAAAAAGAAAAAGCCAAGCGGCTAGCCAATAGGCTCACAAAATCATCATCACCCAAACAACGCAGGAAATTATGTAGTAAACATGTACCTATTTGTCGGGCAAACAAATTTTATTCTCGGCTCTAGCCTCCTTGCTATGACCTGTTCAATGTAAGTACATATATGCAAGCAAATGCGACCAATTTTCGATACAGTTCAATATTCGATTTAAATTATGCATAATGGTTCAAAATTAGCAAACAATTAACCAAACAACACAAACATCAATCAATTAGTGAATTTAAAGTTTCAAATTCATAATTTTGATACATAGACAAAAATCAGATTTTTGATGCTAAATCACAACAATAAGCCCTATCTAATTTTGGTTCTCACACCAGCCTATATGGAAATATATAGATAACCCACTCTCGCCAGTCGAACACAACACAGATGACGATGCCTCATCATCAGAATCATCCCCGGGCAACTAGAATGTGATTCTATATCTACCCAATATATTAAAACTTCGAATACAAGCCGCTAAGCGTGTATGCAAAATCTTTATATACTCGATTGCCCAAATTCAATTTAAATAGACTATTCAAATACGAATACTTAAGATTTGAATTTCCAAAACAAAGTGGGTTTTCACTTTTATTTTCAAAAACAACACTCTTTCGACTCGTTCTAGGACACTACTGATCCCATCTCTAACGAGTCATCCTCATTGGATATTACTAATCCAATATCTGATGAATTCTTTCATATGTTTCTAATGTGTCTTGTTCTCTGAGCTTTGTAAACCAAAGCTCTGATACCACGTGTAAAGACCCGCAACTCCCCCGTAAAGGAAAGCGTCGGATAGTTCGAGAACAAGCCACAACAGAACGCATACAAAGAACATTTCATTGTATATTACAACAATGCATCAGATTACAAGAATATACAGAGTTTAAAAGAATATTACACAGAATTATCAGAGATTTAAATTACATTTAAATACAACGCAGCGGAAAATAATACAATAAACAACTAGAAGAAGATATACGGATACAAAGCTTTCCGGATATCGTTCCAGCTGTAAACCAGGATCCTGTGAATATAAATCTGCAAAACCAAACTACTAGCTGCCCGTGTCGAAAATAGGGGCACCCAGAGTTTAGGTTAAAACAATAAACTCCAGGTCAGTCATGTGACTGGTGTGAGAACTAAAACAGTTATTAATCTTTATTTTAAAGTTAGGTAAATCAAGGGACCACGCCGTATAACACGGAACGGGTTTCCTCCCAAGAATACCAGTGCATAAAACAAACAGCGCAATGCTAAATAAAGAAAAATGAAGCTGTTATAAGACCCAGGTCCCATCACACAATGCAACGCAGTCGAGGATAGGGTTTTCCCTTATAACAGCCAAAGAATGCTTGATACGTTTAAAACAAATCATTTGATACTATAATAAGTGCATAGTGTATAAAACAACTTCAAATCATAAGTATCAATCATAGGCGGCATAAGCGCCCCATCCCACTATGTCGCCATATATAGGATATACAATCAAAACCGCAAAGTCTCGTATTTGGAAATTGGATTTCCATCTATGAACCGAGGCAAAAGATAGTCCTCAACCGATTCGAGACTGCCTAGCCCCAGCCTCAGGATCAGAGCTCGAGTGACCCTAGGAGCGACAGGGCCGGTCCACCGATGTGGATTAAAATGCCTGAACACTACGTTTCCCCGCCCTTTGGGGCGTAAATGAGCCACTAAATGACTCCATCGGTTCGAGAACGACCGATCAATCCGAGGCGCCTCGCAACAGCAACAACCACATAAGTCAAACTCGTCAGGGCGTGTAAAACCACTGACGCCACTTCTAACTAGGAAGAAACGCAGGCCCTCCCTGAGGTCCTTTCTCCCGTTTTTGGTTCATACCGGGTGTGAAACTCGCGAAGTAAACGTTACACAAAGCTACGCCACAAAGGCCGTGCTTTGATCATCACCACAAGACTTTGCTTTTCAACAGAAGCCTTGATCATTTGCATCTTAGCATGCCACACAGGCAAACCACTCTATGCAACCGATATCAGTCACACAGAATGAAATCCAATGTCAGACACACAGTCCATTTACAAGTCCGTTCTGGGGCTGAACGAAACCGGAGGCACCTAGTACCCCGCATATCCATCGATCTCCAAGTACGTCTGGACGATCACCAACTGTTTCCATCTTCTTGGGTGTACAGCCCAATCAAGATCATCAGTTATCACCCAAACGACGTGAAGACCTCCGGTCTTCGACCATCGTCTTCATCTTCGACTTATCGTCGTATCAGTTATTCAGAATGGGATAAACCCGGTCTTCCCGAATAACTCGCGTATATTTTATAAAAGTGTTACACAAACACAACATACGCCTCATTCCAATTCATCAGTCACTAACCGTAAATTAATCAAGAGAATAATTCCCCAAATATTAACCCCGAAGGCCGAAACCAACATCAGATCAATATCCAGAAAACCATTCTGCTTGGCTAACCGACAGTTAGTTTCTAAATTTCACGTTCAAATCTAATTAAAGATTTAACTATCGCCTGGAGCAAAACTGGTGATACTCCATTCTCGATCTTTTCAATCTAATTAAAGATTCATTAAAACTCCACTTAGTTTTAATCTGTGACTGGGTTAAAGAATCAGTGTCATTTAAAACACGGTTCACGATAAACCCAAAGTCACATCCCATTAATTATCGGGTTAAAGAACAAGTGTTATTTAAAACACTGTTCACGATAAACCCAAAAATCAATATCATTTCAATTCCAATTAAATATTATTTAATTGGTGAACTTCATTAAATCTAAATCAAAAGATTTAATCTTTTCTCAACTGGGTTCAAGAACAGTGTTAGTGAAGACACCATTCACGACAAACCCAAATCACATTCATTAATTATCGGGTTAAAGAACAAGTGTTATTTAAAACACTGTTCACGATAAACCCAAAAATCAATACCCATTTCAATTCCAATTAAATATCATTTAACTGGTACACTTCATTAAATCTAAATAAAAAGATTTAATCTTTTCTCAACTGGGTTTAAGAACAGTGTTAGTGAAGACACCATTCACGACAAACCCAAATCACATTCGATATTCAATACAAGGCTCTGAATAGAAAATATATCGGCTTATATTCAATATCGAATTCTACGACTAACAAATGTCGTATTGGAAATAACGATACAAATATATCTTTCAAATTTCCATAACAACACCTGTAATATCACGAATTCCAACATCGAAATATTCCGAAGACAATTTCGATTCAACTCCACTCCAATGCAATCATTGGAAATTTTGGTTATTTTCAAAACCATTTCAAATTCAATTTATTTATTTAAAAATAAATAGAATTATAATTCTAGTTCAAATCTAGTTCATTTCGATAAAAATCTATTTTTATCTTTTCAAATATGGAGTTTTTCATCCCAAACTTTCACAAATCACTTCTTATGATTTTACACAAATTATTACTATTTTTAATAATTTTATCAAGGCCCGTACAGTCGATTTCCATTAACGGCCATCGAACTGCACTTACAGCGACCTTTTTCGAATTTGATTTGGACGTAATTCCAAATCCAACCGTTAGATTTCAAATTTCTAATATTCGTTAGAAAGCTCTTTTCGATACGAACCCAACGGTTCCGGTTTTAGGAGAATCCGACGGTCGGATCTCCCGCAATGTCCGTTTGAAATAAATGGTCGAAATTCACGAACTGCCGCGGCGCGGCGCGTTCTATTCAGGCCATTATATTATATATATAATATATATAATATATACTTCGCCGATTTTTATTTAAAACGAATTATATAAACAGTTTTAAATTCATTTCAAAATTTATTTCGACTTCCATTTCAATTCAAAGCAAAATTGAATTCTTCTTTATAAATTCGTTTCAAAATTCATTTCTGTTCAATTCAAATTTCAATTCAATTTGAATTCATATTCAATTCAATTCATTTCGAAATCGTTTTCAATTCAATTCATTTCGAATTCGTTTTCAATTCAATTTATTTCGAAATCGTTTTCAATTCAATTCATTTCGAATTCGTTTTCAATTCAATTCATTTCGAATTCGTTTTCAATTCAATTCATTTCGAAATCGTTTTCAATTCAATTCATTTCGAAATCGTTTTCAATTCAATTCATTTCGAAATCGTTTTCAATTCAATTCATTTCGAAATCGTTTTCAATTCAATTCATTTCGAAATCGTTTTCAATTCAATTCATTTCGAAATCGTTTTCAATTCAATTCATTTCGAAATCGTTTTCAATTCAATTCATTTCGAATTCGTTTTCAATTGATATAAATATCGTTCACGTCAAAATGGCGTCAATCTAATCAACACGGCTTCATATATTCCTTTATTTTCAAATATTCTATTTCAAATATTTCTTTTTCAAATATTTCTTTTTCAAAACTGGAATGAGGCCCAATCAATTACCATATAATGTTAATTATATGGATTTTCTACAACACATGCATATATCAACAACGATGAATAATCAACCATCATCCAAAGTGCATTCTACACTGTATAAGCATCAAATATAAATATTCAACGCTTATAACAGTCTGTCAATCAATCGATCGACACACAACTAAACAATCGGGATTAGTGTACGTCAAATATCATCCCAACACCCGTGTAGGGTTTCAAACAATCAAACACAGATTTTATTTGTGCAGTTGGGCGATGTGTAAAATTTATCGACCCAATCAATGTCCTTCAAATAAGTGTACATAAACAAACCATCTGGTTTGCAAATGAATATTTTATTTATTCACATTCACGTTAAAATTTATATTTTTAACGACAAAACATTTTATTTCAACATATGAATTTCTCTTCGGTTCATTCTTTAAAAAAAATGATATTTTTATTTTTCTAACATATTTTAGAAAATTTCGGCAGCATAACGGCACGATACTAGAAACGGGACGAGGCCTAGCCTTATCCCCGGTCTAGTGAAGGCCCACGCCATTCACTCATCAATCAAATCAATTTCATTTTGCAAACCACAAAATTTGGAGTAAGGGTCTAACCTAGCCTTACTCCTTCGCCTTATAACGGCGCACGTCTAATCCTAACCAATTTATCGATTCGATTTTTCACACCACAAACCACATTCAAACCAATATCACAATCAATCACCAAACAATCAAACAAACAAGTCCATGGTCTGTGGACGATTGTGTCGGGTGCTACTAAGCACCGTCTGCATCCTAGTATATATATATAACTAGAAATAAAATAGAAAGGTGAGAAATTCTCACTTATAGCTATCCAGCTCCACGGCTCTTCCTTTGCAGAAGTCTTCGTCGTTTCGCCTTTTTGTCACCTTCGTTGCTGCTTTCACTACATACGTAAAAATCACATTTTTACTTCGCTATTCAATATATAAAAATCGAATTTTTAGTTCGCTATTTAATATATAAAAATCGAATTTTTAGTTCAAAGTTCAATATATAAAAATCGAATTTTTATTTCAAAAAGTTCAAATCCTTTCCTTTTTAAAATCTAAACCTTTCACTTTTAAAGTTTAAATCTTTTCACCTTTAAAGTTTAAAATAACTTTTTCAAATCAAAGTTTTTAAAATTCCTAAAATCAGTTTTATTCTTTTATTTTAAAATCAGTTTTAACCTTTTATTTTCAGCTTTATACTTTATAAAAATTTCAGTTTTACTTTAAATAAAATTTCAGTTTTACTTTAAATAAAATTTCAGTTTTTAACTTCCTAAAAATTCAGTTTTTTAAAATCTACAAAATTTTACAGTTTAAATGAAAATAAGTAAATAAAAAAAAAACCAAAACTTACAGGGGCTCGTCGAGTGGTCGGGGGGGCTTCATCGAGGCTTGCAGATCGGAGGGGGGGCTCGACTTCATCGGCGGCGCTAGGGTTCGGGGGGGGGCGCTCGCTGTCCTCGCGTGGAGGAGGGAGGAGGAAAGAGTCGCGAGGGGGAGGAGGCCGAAGAGGGGACAGGGGCTTCAACTGAGTGGCGGGCGATTGGAGGAGGAGGCCGACGCGGGGGTGGCGGCTCCGACGAGGGAAAGGGGCGATTTCGATTTCGTTTCCCTTTTTTTTTTTTTTTCTTTTTTAGTTTTCTGTAAAAGGAAATCGGGGGGGGGGCCTGGGTAGTAAAGGGGGAGATAATATTCTTTTTTTTTTTTTTTTTATTTAATTAATAAATTTTATCCTAAAGAGTTGACTTTCACATTCGACCTCGAAACGAGGCCCACCGCCTGTCGTCCATAGCGTTTTACCCCCATTCCGAACACAATGGGATATATATCGCAAGCTGATTTGATTGTTACAATCAGTTTCCGTTAAATTTACATTTAAATCATTATATTGAATTTTAAACGTACATTTCAAGTTACCGGGGTCACATACTAACCCTAAAAATTCCCGAAAAATATTTTCTAGCTTCGTATTGACGATACGGTCCTAACAAAACTAGTTTCGTCGAATTCTGAGACCGTTAGAAAAATGGCCAATTTCCAGTCGATTAAAATCAACTGAAATGGTCAAAACACGTTTTCCTTTGCCACGCTCACATATTGATTCGAAAAATTATGAAATTTGAAACCTAGCAATAACTCGACATCACGGACCCAACAAAAGTGGTTTCGTCGAAATCCGAGGTCATTTGCAAAATGTCCATTTTTAAGGGCCTGAATTCCATAGCGACTATTCAGAATTTTCAACTGGACATATCTCATCATTTATAAAGTGAAATCTCAGTTTCTCAACTTCGTTGGAAAGATATCATCAATTAGATCCTAATGTTTTTGGTTTCACAAAAATCCGGATTGTTTTGCACCCGGTACATTCAATTGAAGTTTGAAATCGAATTTTCGAACTACCGCGCCATTTTCAATTCCTTTTATAATTATATATAATTATTTATATTCTAACGACGACGTATATAATATATACGTTCGAATTATATTCAAAATAAATTTCTCGTCAATATTATTTAAAATAATTCATTTTAAATAATCAAAATTCGCTAAAATTGCCAAAATAAAAATTTTAAACTGGCCCAGATTTTACGGGTTGTTACAGGCAGGTTGGAGGAATCCGACTGGATTCCTCAACAGTTATTTTATTGTTTTTCATATATTGTGATATATGATATAGTTTATAATCTGTGGTTGATTATACGTGTTTGGATGAGATTGGTCATCGTGATTTGATGTGTTAAGTACCATAAAATATCGGAATGGGGAAAGGGGATTTTCAAAGTGATAGTGAAAATAAAATATTTATAAATGGAATATTTATAAATAAGAAATATTTATAAATTGGAATATTTATAAATAGAAGATATTTAGAAAGGAAATAAATTTCAAACCATTTTCTTTTTGAATGGAGAGGACTGTGTGGTAGGTTTGGGGATTTTCCCGGTACAAAGGAGGTTATGGCGAATTTTCCCGAGAATATAAGGAGTTAGAATATTTTTTAGAAATCGAATAAAAAGAGAAAGGTTTGTGAATCAATTACAAATCAAATCGAAAGAGGAATGTTTGTAAAAACCATTTACAAATCAAAATGAAATAGAAATGTTTGTAAAACCTTTACAAATGAAATTGAAAAGGAGATATTTGTAAAACACTTACAAATAGAATTGGAAAAGGAAATCATTTTTTTTAAAAGTGAAGAACCGTTACTAAAAGTAAATCTTTAAAAATGAATAAACGTTGTTAAAAGTATATCTTTATAAAGCAAATAAAGTTAGTTAATCGAATATGGTATTCGAAAGGAGTTAAATCGAATATGGTATTCGAAAGGAGTTAAATCGAATATGGTCTTCGAAAGGAGTTAAATCAAATATGGTATTCGAAAGTTAGTCAATCGAATAGGGTATTCAAAAGTTAGTAAATCGAACATGTTATTCGAAAGGGGTTAGTTGAGTCGAGTTAGTTGAATAGAGTTAATCGAATATTTGTTATTCGAGTAAGAGTTAAAACAGTTAAAGTTAACCAGTTAAAGTTAACCAGTTAGAGTTAACCTGTTAGAGTTAAACCAGTTAAAGTTAACCAGTTAGAGTTAAACCAGTTAAAGTTAACCAGTTAGAGTTAAACCAGTTAAAGTTAAACCAGTTAAAGTTAACCAGTTAGAGTTAAACCAGTTAGAGTTAACCAGTTAGAGTTAAACCAGTTAGAGTTAACCAGTTAGAGTTGATCAGTTAGAGTTAACCAGTTAGAGTTAATCAATCAGAGTTAATCGATTCGAGTTAGAATTAATCGAAGTAGAATTCATTGAACATAGTAAATCGAACTAGGGTTTAATTGAATATTAGTTATTCAATGTGAGTTGATCAAATATAGTTATTGAGATAGAGTTAATCAAACATAATTACTCAGGATAAGTTACCATTTCGTAAGACTGCTAGCGTAATTTGCAGGGCTGTAAATAGCCTACAGTGGTCGGATGTTTCTTGAGGGAATCAGGCGCAATCATTGTGATCACTGCGATCTAGAGTCAAGCGAATGGAGTTAAATCGAATATTAGTTATTCGATAGGAGTTAATCGAGTTAAGTAATCGAGTTAAGTTAATCGAGTTAAGTAATCGAGTTAAGTTAATCGAGTTAAGTAATCGAGTTAAGTTAATCGAGTTGAGAATCGAGTTAAGTGAATCAAGTTAAGTAAATCGATGGGGGTGAATCTAGTTAAGAGAATTAAGTTAAGTTAAATAAGTTGAGTCAATCGAGTATGGTTAGTCAAACCAAGTTAGTCGATTCAAGTGGGTCGACCAAGTTAGTCGAGCCTAGTTAATCGAATCAAATTGGTCGAACCAAGTAAGTCGAGTTAGTCGTGTCGAGTTAAGTTAGTCGAGTTCAGTTCGTCGAGTTGAGTTAGTCGAATATTGATTATTCGAGAGGAGTTATCGATTTTAGTTTAATCGAAAAGAGTTATTGAATTAGTTATTCGAAAGGGGTTATCGAATTAGTTATTCGAAAGGAGTTATCGATTATAGTTTAATCGAAAGGAGTTATCGAATTAGTTAATCGAAAGGAGTTATCGAATTAGTTATTCAAAAGGGGTTATCGAATTAGTTATTCGAAAGGAGTTATCGATTATAGTTTAATCGAAAAGAGTTATCGAACTAGTTATTCGAAGGGGTTATCGAATTTAGTTATTCGATGGAGTTAATTGATTTAAGTTAAATCAAAGGAGTTTATCGAATATAGTTATTCGAATAGAATTAAAGGAGTTGGACTTGTAAATTTTACACGGAAGTACGTAAGGAAGTGTTAAAGAGTTAAAAGATGAACTTACCCTATTTCGAGATTTGAAATGTTGTTCAGTTAAGGTCTGAGAGGTAATTATACCCCAACTTGATTGACTTCGTTTTTAATTTAGAAATGGGTAAGGTTCGAGAGTGAAAGTGGTTAAGTGAATTTAGTAAATAAGTAAAGTGGTTTGAGTTGTCGTCACGATGTTGATTTAAACATCTGTTTAAATCCAAGTATAGAAGATTTGGAAATGTTTCCAAATAGAATCAGAAAACGTAATCAATTATTGAAACAAGGAAAATATGAATATATATATATATATATATATATATATATATATAGATATATATGATTGATGATTGATTGATAGAATTTCCATTTGGAAATAATATCGTTGTTTGCACACGTGTTTTTCTTTGATAGTTAACTCATAGACTATCGAAGTTTTGACCATTTTAACGTTGTTAATATGGAGAGACCGGTTGGATTATTATCCAAAGAACCACTCTGTATTGGCATAAGCGTTGCGAATCATATATGCCAAAGATAATTGAAGACGGAGTAAAGTGCAAGGGCTATTGTATAAATCTTAGATAACAGTGCCTAAGATGGATATACTGAATAGTGCCTTCGGTTCATCCTGTTCCTCGATGACTTGTATGGATGAATGTCTGACAGAGTATTTCCAAAAGGGTCACGTACATTGATTTCTTCAACCATACCAAGAGTGGAAGCGGGGAAGGAAACTTCTTTTAGCTAACACATAATGTATTGTTGTGAAAGTCAATTAGTGATTCTGATGGATCTGACGATGTGACATTTGAAGTGAATCTGATGTGATGATAACGCATAACTTCTAGCCTCATCAACCGGTAAATGACATAAATCGGGTAGGCAGCATGGCTAAGTCGGTCGCACCGAAGTAGGGTGTATAATCACCTATCTAGAGAATATTCATTTGATTCTTTTATCTGTCAATGCTATCTCATATATATACGGGAAACGGTTGCTGATCCCAACCGTTGTGATATACATTCGATACACTCAAGCAAAATGAGTGGTCGGTCATGTGTGGCTGAGTTGCAAGATGTTCTTGTTGAACTCCAGTGTATCATTCCTAGAGTACACTGATCGGATGGTGGTTCCATACCTTGTTATAGTTGGAAATCCATTACCCAATACGTGCTTGCGGTTTTGATTGTATACTATATATGTAGAACGTGAGATGAAAGCGTTTCTGCTAGATGATTAATATAATTGTGGTTGTTAGACATTATTATAATATCAAAAGGTTTTTGATATAAAGATATTTTGGATTCTCATAAGGAAAAACCCGTTCCGTTATACAGCGTGGTCTTATGAGGTATCATTTACATGCTTGAGCTGTTTTAATCTGTTTTACTCATACCAGTCCCATGACTGACCCGGAGTTTATTTTGTTTTGTTTTCCTTAAACTCTTGGGTGCCTAAATTTGTACGGGCAGTCAAGTAGTCGGGATTTACAGATATACTGGAAGAGCTTGGAGCAGGAGGCTTCAGGATCATATAGCTATAGTTTATTTCCGCTGTGTTGTAAGTGTTGTACTCTGATAATGTTATTGTATACATATAGTGATTTTATTTCAAGGATATGTTATCTATTATATGTTATTCGTTCCGCTGTGAGGTTCGTGTTGCTCTGATGTGTGTTCCTCTTCTTCTTCTATTCTAAGTTTCTATCTTATCTTTCCTCACCCTCTAATTTCTTTCACTAATTACCGGGATTTTTCGATGTTTTGGTTATTGACATCGAGTTTATGTCGATAACCAAAGTCGATCAAAATCCGGGTCATTACAGATTCAATATCTATCCAGTATATTAAGACTTCGTATACACGTGGATCAGACGTATATGCAAAATCTTTATATACTCGATTGTCTAAATCAATTTAAAATAAATATTCAAATACGTATAATACGATTTAAATTTCAAAACCAAATTTGTTTTCAATTTTATTTTAAAAACAACACTTTTCACACTCGTTCTAGGATACTACTGATCCTATCTCTAACAAGTCATTCTCATTGGATATTACTAATCCAATCTCTGATGAATTCTTTCATTCGTTTCTAATATGCCTTGTTCTCGAGCTTTGTAAACCAAAGCTCTGATACCAAAATGAAACGGCCCGAAATCCCCCTTATGGGAAATCACGGATTGTATTGAGGACAAGACAAATCAAAACACAAATAGAAGAATATTTCATTGTTAATTACAACAATTTCAGAAGATTACAAGAATATACAGAGTATGAATGTAATGATCCGGATTTTTAGCGACTTTGGTTATCGACATAAACTCAATGTCGATAACCAAAACATCGAAAAATCCTGGTAATTAGTGAAAGAAATTAGAGGGTGAGGATAGATAAGATAGAAATTTAGAATAGAAGAAGAAGAACACAACATCAGAGTAACACGAATCTCACAGCGGAACGAATAAATATATTTCATAACATAACTTTGAAATACAAATCTGTACTTGAATATACATATCATTATCTAAGTACAGCACTTACAACACACCGGAAATAACTATAGCTATAATCCTGAAGCCTCCTGCTCCAGCTCTTCAATTGCATCTGTAAATCCTGACCACTTGACTGCCCATACAAATTTAGGCACCCAAGAGTTTAGGGAAAACAAGAAAATAAACTCCGGGTCAGTCATGGGACTGGTATGAGTAAAACTTTTTAAAACAGTTCAAGCAGGTAGTCGATATCTCATAAGACCACGCCGTATAACGGAACGGATTTTTCCCTTATGAGAATCCAAATTAGCTTTATATCAAAAACCTTTTGATATTATAATATCAACATAATATAATAATCATCTAGCAGAAACGCTTTCATGTCACGTTCTACATATATAGTATACAATCACAACTGCAAGCACGTATTGGGTAATGGATTTCCAACTATGACAAGGTATGGAAACACCTATCGCTCGTGTACCTCTAGAGAGGAATACACTGGGTTCAACAAGAACATCTTGCAACCAGGCCACACATGACCGACCACTCATTTCGCTTGAGCGTATCGAATGTATATCACTCACGGTTGGGATCAGCAACCGTTTCCCGAATGGGACAGCATCAACAATAGATTTTTAGAAGTAAATGAAACTCTAGATCAGGTGATTATACACCCTACTTCGGTGCGACCGACTTAGCCATGCTGCCTGCCCGATTTCTGTCATTTACCGGATGATGAGGCTAGAAGCTACGCTTTATCATCACATCAGATTCACTTTGAATGCCCCATCATCAAATCCATCCAATCACCGATTGATGTCCTCAACAATACATTATGTGTTAGCTAAAAGAAGTTTCCTTCTTCGCTTCCACTCTTGGTACAGTTGGAGAAATCAATATATGTGATCGTCTGGAAATACTCTGTCAGACATCCGTCCATACAAGTCATCCAGGAACAGGATGAACCGAAGGCACTATTCTGTAAACAGGACAGCCCTTGCATTTTCTCCGTCTTCAATTATCTTTGGCATATATGATTCACAACGCTTGTGCCAATACAGAGTGGTTCTCTGGATAATAATCCAACCGGTGTCTCCATATTAACAACGTTAAAATGGTCAAAACTTCGATAGTCTGTGATTTAACTATCGAAGAAAAACAGGTGTGCAACCAATGATATTATTTCCAAATGGAAATTTATATCAATCAAACATCATTCAACATTTACCTCTTTATTCATTTTTCATCTCCTGTTTCCCTATATTCAACATTTCTTATTTTCTAAATTTAGAAAATATATGTTATTACCATTTGAAAACATTTCCATTTCTTGTTTTCTTTATTAGAAAACATTTCTTGTTTCTTATTTGGAAAACATTTCCAAAGCTTCTTCATTGGTCTTAGACAGACGTTTAAACAAACCATCGCGATGCCAACTCAAACCATTTCCTTTACTGCCGAACCTTAACTATTAATTAGTTAAAAACGAAGCCAATCAAGTTGGGGTAGAACTACCTCTCAGACCTTAACTGAACAACATTTCTAACTTTGAAATAGGCAAAGTTCACTTTATATCCCTTTACTAACTTCCTTACTTAAACCTCCTTCGAATAGCTATATTCGATTGACTCTTTTCACTTAACTTTACTCGATTAACCCTTATCAATTAACTCTATTCGATTAACCCTTATCAATTAACTCTATTCGACTACCACTATTGGATTAACTCTATTTGACTTAACTCCTTTCGAATAAACTATATTCGATAACTCCTTTTCTTTCTTCGAATAAACTATATTCGATTAATTCATTTGCTTCTATTCGAATAACTATATTCGATTAACTCATTTTACTTTCTATTCGAATAACTATATTCGATTAACTCACTTTACTTTCTATTCGAATAACTATATTCGATTAACTCGTTTTACTTTCTATTCGAATAACTATATTCGATTAACTCATTTTACTTTCTATTCGAATAACTATATTCAATTAACTCATTTTACTTTCTATTCGAATAACTATATTCGATTAACTCATTTTCTTTAACTCTAATCGACTAACTAACATCGATTAGCTCCTTTGCTTTAACTCTAATCGATTAAACTAATATCGATTAGCTCCTTTATTCTATTCGAATAAACTATTCATTTATAAAGATTTACTTTTAGTAACAGTTCTTCACTTTACAAATGATTTCCCTTTTATAAAACTCTATTCGTTTTAAAAACATTTTTCCCTTTTATTTACTTTCGAAATATTTCCTTTTATAAAATCTGTTGATTTTATAAAATCCCTTTATTTCAATATACATTGAAATAATTCTTTTTACATCCCAGGGTCTTTTATGATATTTAAATATCGAATAAAAATGATCAACATCATTCCAACACCCATAATCCATAACAGATTATATAACACATCATATATCACATTATATGAAAACAGTAAAATAAATGTTGAGGAATCCAATCGGATTCCTCCAACCTGTTTCCCTGCATCACAGATGTTAAACAATATAGATAACATCACTTTCAGTTCCGTATGATATATTCTGTTAAACAGAATCAATATAGAAATTCAACTAACTGACTAGCAGTTCAATCAAACAGTCAACATACAGTCAATCAGCCAATATCTAACAGTTCTAAAAATACAACATGAAATTATAAACTGTTCAGAGTTAGTGAGATTTACTCACATTTGTGCGTTAACCGATAAATATCGGTTTACGTTCATTGATTCAGTCGAACAATTTATTTTGCCATAAATCGTAACGAGCTTGGATTCACTTCCAGTCAGCTACATGGTGTAGTGTCCATCCATACGATCCCAACGCAACTTACGGTTCCTAAATCTGATATCGTATGTGGAAGTTACACGTTATAGAAGTTATATGATTATTATAATTTAAATTAAAGCTAAATAATTATGATTGGGCTTTACCCTTAACATCTGGCCCAACTCTACTTCTTAATGGCCCAGACCCGAAAATCCTTTATCTCCTCCCAGTAAAAACCCGACGCCCAACTCCTTCAAACACCAAACCATGGCCGATCTTCCTTCCTCTGTTTCACTCCACACATTCACGAACGAACTCCCCCATAATACACAAACGAACTCCCTTATAATACTTCCATTTCTTTTAAAGACTGTCACTCATGCTCCAACAAGGACGCCACTCCTCTACTGCCTATAACCCCTTTCAACGTTCAACATTTCAACCCCAAGCCCACACAATTTCGTGCAAACCCCACCATTCATTTACCGGCTTCAGAGTCTTTCATCTTCATCAGCGTTTGCTGTAACAACCCATAAAATCTGGGCCAGTTTGAAAATTTTATTTTGGCAATTTTAGCGAATTTTGAATATTTAAAATAGATTATTTTAAATAAAATCAACGAGAAATTTATTTTGAATATAATTCGAACGTATATATTATATACGCCGTCGTTAGAATATAAATAATTATATATTATTATAAAAGGAATAGAAAATGGCGCGGTAGTTCGATAATTCGATTTCAAACTTCAATTGAATGTACCGGGTGCAAAGCAATCCGGATTTTAGTGAAACCAAAAATGATGGGATCTAATTGATAATATCTTTCCAACGAATCCGGGAAATCAAGATTTCGTAGCGGGAATCAAAAGATATGTCCAGTTGAAAATTCTGAATAGTCGCTATGGAATTCAGGCCCTTAAAAATGGACATTTTGCAAACGACCTCGGATTTCGACGAAACCAGTTTTGTTGGGTCCGTGATGTTAAGTTATTGCTAGATTCCAAATTTCATAATTTTTCGAATCAATATGTGAGCGTGGCAAAAGAAAACGTGTTTTGACCATTTCAGTTGATTTTAATCGACTGGAAATTGGCCATTTTTCCAACGGTCTCAGAATTCGACGAAACTAGTTTTGTTAGGACCGTATCGTCAATACGAAGCTAGAAAATATTTTTCTGGAATTTTTCTAGTTAGTATGTGACCCCAGTAATTTGAAATGTACGTTTAAAATTCAATATAGTGATTTAAATGTAAATTTAAAGGAAACTGATTGTAACGATCAAATCAGCTTGCGATACATATCCCATTGTGCTCGGAATGGGGGTGAAACGCTATGGACGACAGGCGGTGGGCCTCGTTTCGAGGTCATGTGTAAAAGTCAACCTATTTGCGAAGTTAAATAATTAAATAAAAAAAAAAAAATATTTTAATCCCCCCTTCCCTCCTTATCTCCCGCTTGGCCCCCCCCGTTCATTCGATTACTAACAGAAGAAAAAGTAAAAAAAAAAAAAAAAAGGAGAAAAAGATAATCGCCCCAGCCCCTTTCCCTCGTCGGAGCCGCCACCCTCGCGTCGGCCTCCTCCTCCAATCGCCCGCCACTCAGTCGAAACCCCTGTCCCCTCTTCAGCCTCCTCCATTCGATCCATCAACGAAGACCACCGCAACCCTAGCCCAGAGCAGACCTCGACAGCACCTCCTTCCCCTCGTCTCCTCCTTCAGATCGACCGCGCTCTCCCCCCCCCCCCCCCAAGCTCCGACGAACAACGGCACCCCCCTTCGCTGAAATCGGTTCGTTTTTATTTTATTTTATTTGTTTTCTGTATGTATTTTTATTTTTAAATTCTTAAAAACTGATTTTTTAAAGTATCTAAAAACTGTTTTTTTTTAAGTATCTAAAAACTGTTTTTTTAAAGTATATAAAACTGTTTTTTTTAAAGTATAGAAAAACTGAATTTTTAAAGTATATAAAACTGATTTTATCTTAAGGTTTAAAATAAGAAAAAGGTTTTAACTTTAATATAAGAAAAAGGTTTTAACTTGAAATAAGAAAAAGGTTTTAACTTTAATATAAGAAAAAGGTTTTAACTTTAAAATAAGAAAAAGGTTTTAACTTTAATATAAGAAAAAGGTTTTAACTTGAAATAAGAAAAAGGTTTTAACTTTAATATAAGAAAAAGGTTTTAACTTTAAAATAAGAAAAAGGTTTTAACTTTAATATAAGAAAAAGGTTTTAACTTTAATATAAGAAAAAGGTTTTAACTTTAATATAAGAAAAAGGTTTTAACTTTGAAATAAAAATTCGATTTTTATATATTTAACTTTGAAATAAAAATTCGATTTTTATATATTTAACTTTGAAATAAAAATTCGATTTTTATATATTTAACTTTGAAATAAAAATTCGATTTTTATATATTGAATAGCGAACTAAAAATTCGATTTTTATATATTGAATAGCGAACTAAAAATTCGATTTTTATATATTGAATAGTGAAATAAAAATTCGATTTTTATATATTGAACTTTGAACTAAAAATTCGATTTTTATATATTGAACTTTGAACTAAAAATTCGATTTTTATATATTGAACTTTGAACTAAAAATTCGATTTTTATACATTGAACTTTGAACTAAAAATTCAATTTTTATATATTGAACTTTGAACTAAAAATTCGATTTTTATATATTGAACTTCGAACTAAAAATTCGATTTTTACATATGTAGTGGCTACAACAACGAAGATGCGATGACGAGGAAGATTTCTATCAACGAAGTGCCGTGGAGCTAGGATAGCTATCTGTGAGAATTTCTCACCTTTCAATTTCATTTCTATTTATATATATATATATATACTAGGATGCAGACGGTGCTTAGTAGCACCCGACACCCATCCACAGACCATGGACTTGTTTGTTTAGTTGAATGTTGGGTGATTGATTTATTCGTTTGGTTGAATTGGAAATTGATTGAAATTGATTTGTGAATGGCGTGGGCCTTCACTAGACCGGGGATAAGGCTAGGCCTTGTCCCGTTTCTAGTATCGTGCTGTTATGCCGCCGAAATTTTCTAAAATGTGTTGGAAAATAAAAATATCATTTTATTGTGTAAATGAATTGAATAGAAATTCATAGGTTGAAATAAAATGTTTTGTCATTAAAAATATAATTTTTAACGTGAATGTGAGTAAATAAATATTCATTTACAAACCAGACGGTTTGTTTATGTACACTTATTTGAATGACATTGATTGGGACGATAAATTTTACACATCGCCCAACTGCACAACTAAAATCAGCGTTTGATTGTTTGAAACCCCACACGGGTGTTGGGATGAAATTTGAAGTTCACTCATCCTGATTGATTAAATATGTCGATCGATTGATTGACAGGCTGTTATAAGCGTTAGATATTTATATTTGATGCTTATACAGTGTAGTGCACTTTGGTTGATGGTTGATTATTTTTCAATGCTATGATACATGTGTTGTATGAAAATCCATATAATTAATTTTATATGGTAATTGATTGGGCCTCATTCCAGTTTTAAAAAGAAATATTTGAAAAAGAAATATTTGAAATAGAATATTTGAAAATAAAGGAATATATGAAGCCGTGTTGATTAGATTGACGCCATTTTGACGTGAACGATATTTATATCGATTTTATTCATTTTGAAATGAATTGAATTGAAAACGATTTCGAAATGAATTGAATTGAAAACGATTATGAAATGAATTGAATTGAAAACGATTTTGAAATGAATTGAATTGAAAACGAATTCAAATGGAATTGAAAGTGAATTGAAATATTTCGAAATGAATTGAATTGAAAACGATTTCGAAATGAATTGAATTGAAAACGATTTCGAAATGAATTGAATTGAAAACAACGAATTCAAAGTGAATTGAATTGAAAGTGATTTCGAAATGAATTGAATTGAAAGTGATTTCGAAATGAATTGAATTGAAAACGATTTCGAAATGAATTGAATTGAAAACGATTTCGAAATGAATTGAATTGAAAACGATTTCGAAATGAATTGAATTGAAAACGATTTCGAAATGAATTGAATTGAAAACGAATTCAAAGTGAATTGAAAGTGATTTCGAAATGAATTGAATTGAAAACGAATTCAAAATGAATTGAAAGCAAATTGAAATGAATTGATATTTAATTGAAATTTGAATTGAATAGAAATGAATTTTAAAACGAATTTATAGAGAAGAATTCAATTTTGCTTTGAATTGAGATGGAAGTTGAAATAGATTTTGAAACGAATTTTAAAACTATTTATATAATTCGTTTTAAATAGAAATCGACGAAGTATATATTATATATATTATATATATAATATAATGGCCTGAATAGAACGCGCCGCGCCGCGGCAGTTCGCGAATTTCGACCATTGATTTCAAATGGACGTTACGGGAGATCCGACCGTCGGATTCTCCTAAAACCGGAACCGTTGGGTTCGTATCGAAAAGAGCTTTCTAGCGAATGTTAGAAATTTGAAATCTAACGGTTGGATTTGGAATTATGTCCAAATCAAATTTGAAAAAGGTCGCTGTAAGTGCAGTTCGATGGCCGTTGATGGAAATCGACTGTATGGGCCTTGATAAAATTATTAAAAATAGTAATAATTTGTGTAAAATCATAAGAAATGATTTGTGAAGAATTGGGGTGAAAAACTCCATATTTGAAAAGATAAAAATAGATTTTTATCGAAATGAACTAGTTTTGAACTAGAAATATAATTCTATTTATTTTTAAATAAATAAATTGAATTTGAAAAGGGTTTTGAAAATAACCAGAATTTCCAATGATTGCATTGGAGTGGATTTGAATCGAAATTGTCTTCGGAATATTTCGATGTTGGAATTCGTGATTATACAGATGTTGTTATGGGAATTTGAAAGATATGTATTTATATCGTTATTTCCAATACGACATTTGTTAGTCGTAAAATTTGATATTGAATATAAGCCGGTATATTTTCTATTCAGAGCCTTGTATTGAATATCAAATGTGATTTGGGTTTGTCGTGAATGGTGTCTTCACTAACACTGATTCTTGAACCCAGTTGAGAAAAGATTAAATCTTTTTATATAGATTTAATGAAGTGTACCAATTAAATGATATTTAATTGGAATTGAATTGGTATTGATTTTTGGGTTTATCGTGAACAGTGTTTTAAATAACACTCGTTCTTTAACCCGATAATTAATGGAAGGTGATTTTGGGTTTATCGTGAACCGTGTTTTAGATGACACTGATTCTTTAACCCAGTTAAAGATTAAAACTAAGTGAAGTTTTAATGAATCTTTAATTAGATTGAAAAGATCGAGAATGGAGTATCACCAGTTTTACTCCAGGCGATAGTTAAATCTTTAATTAGATTTAAACGTGAAATGGTAATTGAATTACCGATAACACTGTGGTGTTAGATATGAAGTACTACCAGTTTTACTTCATGGGATGAATAGGTTGGGATTGGGAAAATAAAATAAATGATTACTTCGGCGTGGTTCGTTAATCCCGACTAGTTTGAATTGATATTCAAAGGAGATTAAAGAATAAATTTAAAGAATTTATCTTGGATAAAATTTATGGGAACTTTTCCCAAAGTATAGGAATATTCGAATAAAAGAATATTCTGAATTGGAATGAGGCGTATGTTGTGTTTGTGTAACACTTTTATAATATATACGCGAGTTATTCAGAAAGACCGGGTTTATCCCATTCTGAATAACTGATTCGACGTGGTGTCGAAGATGAAGACGGTGGTCGAAGACCAGAAGTTTTCACGTCGTTTGGGTGATTACTGATGATCTTGATTGGGCTGTACACCCAAGAAGATGGAAACAGTTGGTGATCGTCCAGACGTACTTGGAGATCGATGGATATGCGAGGTACTAGGTGCCTCCGGTTTCGTTCAGACCCAGAACGGACTTGTAAATGGACTGTGTGTCTGACATTGGATTTTAGTCTGTGTGATTGATTTCTATTAAATATATATCTGCTTGGCGGCGGAGAATTTATTCTCTTGCTTAACGCCCTTCTCTGAGACGTACGAGCTCAGGGGTTATATATTGATGGATATCAAACGCATGGAGTGAATTGCCTGTGTGGCATGCCTAAGTGGCAATTGATCGAGGCTTCTGTTGAAAAGCAAAGTCTTGTGGTGATGATCAAAGCACAGCCTGTGTGGCACAGCTTTGTGTAACGTGAATTCGCGAGCCTCGCACCCCGGTTGTGAACCAAAAACGGGAGACGGACCTCAGGGAGGACTTGCGTTTCTTTCTAGTTAGAAGTGGCGTCAGTGGTTTTACACGCCCTGACGAGTTTGACTTATGTGGTTGTTGCTGTTGCGAGGCGCCTCGGTTATATCGGTTTCGGCCGATGCATTCTGGTCGGCAGACGGACCAGACTTACACCCCATAGGGTGGGGAGACGTAGTGTTCAGGGTTTAAGTTTAATCCACATCGGTGGACCGGCCCTGTCGCTCCAAGGGTCGATGCGCTCTGACCCTGTGGCTCGGGCTAGAGAGTCACGAAAACGGTTGAGGACTATCTTTTGCCTCGGTTCATAGACGGAAATCCAATTTCCAAATACGTGACATGTGCGGTTTTATTTGTAGAACCTAGTATGGTGACATAGTGGGATGGGGCGCTCATGCCGCCTATGATTGATACTTATGATTTGAAGTTGTTTTATACACTATGCACTTACAATAATATCAAATGATTTGTTTTAAAACGTATCAAGCATTCTTTGGGTGTTATAAGGGAAAACCCTATCCTCGACTGCGTTGCATTGTGTGATGGGACCTGGGTCTTATAACAACTTCATTTTTTCTTTATTTAGCATTGCGCTGTTGTTTATGCACTGGTATTCTTGGGAGGAAACCCGTTCCGTGTTATACGGCGTGGTCCCTTGATTTACCTAACTTTGAAAATAAAGATTAATAACTGTTTTAGTTCTCACACCAGTCACATGACTGACCTGGAGTTTATTGTTTTAACCTAAACTCTGGGTGCCCTTGTTTTCGACACGGGCAGCTAGTAGTTTTGGTTTTGCAGATTTATATTCACAGGATCCTGGTTTACAGCTGGAACGATATCCGGAAAGCTTTGTATCCGTATATCTCCTTCTAGTTGTGTATTGTATTATTTTCCGCTGCTATGTATTTAAATGTAATTTAAATCTCTGATATTTCTGTGTAATATTTATTTGTTTATGCTCTGTATATTCTTGTAATCTGATGCATTGTTGTAAAATACCGTGAAACGTTCTTTTATATGCGTTTTGTTGTGGCTTGTTCTCGAACTATCCGACGCTTTCCTTTACGGGGAAGTTGCGGGTCTTTACACGTGGTATCAGAGCTTTGGTTTACAAAGCTCAGAGAACAAGACCCATTAGAACCATACGAAAGAATTCATCAGATATTGGATTAGTAATATCCAATTAGAATGACTCGTTAGAGATGGGATCAGTAGTATCCTAGAACGAGTGAGAAGAGTATATTTTTAAAAGTGAAAACAAACTTTTGTTTTAAAGATTTAAATCAATTATTTGTATTTGATTATCTATTTAGATTGATGTGGACAATCCAGTATATATAGATTTTGCGTATACGTCTGATCCGCGTGTATTCAAAATTTTAATATACTGGATAGATATAGAGTCACACTCTAGTCGCCCGGACATGATTCTGATGATGGCGCGCCATCACCAGTATTTATTTTCGTGTTTCGAAGGTGTGATTTCTATATGTTTCCATTAGACTGGTGTGAGAACCAAAATTAGATAGGGCCTATTGTTGTGGTTTGGCATCAAAAATCTGATTTTTGACTATGCATCAAAGTTATCAATTTGAAACGTTAAATTCACTAATTGATTGATGTTTGTGTTGTTTGTTTATTTATTTGCTAATTTTTAGCCATTTAGCCTAATTGAAACAAATATTGAATTATATTGAAAATTGGTCGCATTTGCTTGCATATGCATATACTTACATTGAACAGGTCATAGCAAGGAGGCTAGAGCAGAGAATAAAATTTGTTTGCCCGACAAATAGGTACATGTTTACTACATAATTTACTGTTTTGTTTGGGTGATGATGATTTTATGAGCCTATTGGCTAGCCGCTTGGCTTTTTCTTTTTCTTTTTGAGATCTGAAGGACCGGGGAAGCTATTTGAAATTCCCCGATGCTCCCGGTGCAGGGGAGGTTATGGCGAAATTTTTCGAAAATTTAGGGTATTAGCCAAATTTTTGAAGTTTTGAAAATTCTCAGAAACTAAAGAGTTGGAGAATGGAAGCCTGATCGATCGTAGAGTTGATTAATCAAACCACTTTCGACTTTGTTCCTTTTCGGGGACGAAAAGTTTTAAGTGGGGGAGATTGTAACAACCCGTAAAATCTGGGCTAGTTTGAAATTTTTATTTTGGCAATTTTAGCGAATTTTGAATATTTAAAATAGATTATTTTAAATAAAATCAACGAGAAATTTATTTTGAATATAATTCGAACGTATATATTATATACGCCGTCGTTAGAATATAAATAATTATATATTATTATAAAAGGAATAGAAAATGGCGCGGTAGTTCGATAATTCGATTTCAAACTTCAATTGAATGTACCGGGTGCAAAGCAATCCGGATTTTAGTGAAACCAAAAATGATGGGATCTAATTGATAATATCTTTCCAACGAATCCGGGAAATCAAGATTTCGTAGCGGGAATCAAAAGATATGTCCAGTTGAAAATTCTGAATAGTCGCTATGGAATTCAGGCCCTTAAAAATGGACATTTTGCAAACGACCTCGGATTTCGACGAAACCAGTTTTGTTGGGTCCGTGATGTTAAGTTATTGCTAGATTCCAAATTTCATAATTTTTCGAATCAATATGTGAGCGTGGCAAAAGAAAACGTGTTTTGACCATTTCAGTTGATTTTAATCGACTGGAAATTGGCTATTTTTCCAACGGTCTCAGAATTCGACGAAACTAGTTTTGTTAGGACCGTATCGTCAATACGAAGCTAGAAAATATTTTTCTGGAATTTTTCTAGTTAGTATGTGACCCCAGTAATTTGAAATGTACTTTTAAAATTCAATATAGTGATTTAAATGTAAATTTAAAGGAAACTGATTGTAACGATCAAATCAGCTTGCGATACATATCCCATTGTGCTCGGAATGGGGGTGAAACGCTATGGACGACAGGCGGTGGGCCTCGTTTCGAGGTCATGTGTAAAAGTCAACCTATTTGCGAAGTTAAATAATTAAATAATAAAAAAAAAAAATATTTTAATCCCCCCTTCCCTCCTTATCTCCCGCTTGCCCCCCCCCCCCCGTTCATTCGATTACTAACAGAAGAAAAAGTAAAAAAAAAAAAAAAAAGGAGAAAAAGATAATCGCCCCAGCCCCTTTCCCTCGTCGGAGCCGCCACCCTCGCGTCGGCCTCCTCCTCCAATCGCCCGCCACTCAGTCGAAGCCCCTGTCCCCTCTTCAGCCTCCTCCATTCGATCCATCAACGAAGACCACCGCAACCTTAGCCCAGAGCAGACCTCGACAGCACCTCCTTCCCCTCGTCTCCTCCTTCAGATCGACCGCGCTCTCCCCCCCCAAGCTCCGACGAACAACGGCACCCCCCCTTCGCTGAAATCGGTTCGTTTTTATTTTATTTTATTTGTTTTCTGTAAGTATTTTTATTTTTAAATTCTTAAAAACTGATTTTTTAAAGTATCTAAAAACTGTTTTTTTTTAAAGTATCTAAAAACTGTTTTTTTAAAGTATATAAAACTGTTTTTTTTTAAAGTATAGAAAAACTGAATTTTTAAAGTATATAAAACTGATTTTATCTTAAGGTTTAAAATAAGAAAATGGTTTTAACTTTAATATAAGAAAAAGGTTTTAACTTGAAATAAGAAAAAGGTTTTAACTTTAATATAAGAAAAAGGTTTTAACTTTAAAATAAGAAAAAGGTTTTAACTTTAATATAAGAAAAAGGTTTTAACTTGAAATAAGAAAAAGGTTTTAACTTTAATATAAGAAAAAGGTTTTAACTTTAAAATAAGAAAAAGGTTTTAACTTTAATATAAGAAAAAGGTTTTAACTTTAATATAAGAAAAAGGTTTTAACTTTAATATAAGAAAAAGGTTTTAACTTTGAAATAAAAATTCGATTTTTATATATTTAACTTTGAAATAAAAATTCGATTTTTATATATTTAACTTTGAAATAAAAATTCGATTTTTATATATTTAACTTTGAAATAAAAATTCGATTTTTATATATTTAACTTTGAAATAAAAATTCGATTTTTATATATTGAATAGCGAACTAAAAATTCGATTTTTATATATTGAATAGCGAACTAAAAATTCGATTTTTATATATTGAATAGTGAAATAAAAATTCGATTTTTATATATTGAACTTTGAACTAAAAATTCGATTTTTATATATTGAACTTTGAACTAAAAATTCGATTTTTATATATTGAACTTTGAACTAAAAATTCGATTTTTATACATTGAACTTTGAACTAAAAATTCGATTTTTATATATTGAACTTTGAACTAAAAATTCGATTTTTATATATTGAACTTCGAACTAAAAATTCGATTTTTACATATGTAGTGGCTACAACAACGAAGATGCGATGACGAGGAAGATTTCTATCAACGAAGTGCCGTGGAGCTAGGATAGCTATCTGTGAGAATTTCTCACCTTTCAATTTCATTTCTATTTATATATATATATATATATACTAGGATGCAGACGGTGCTTAGTAGCACCCGACACCCGTCCACAGACCATGGACTTGTTTGTTTAGTTGAATGTTGGGTGATTGATTTATTCGTTTGGTTGAATTGGAAATTGATTGAAATTGATTTGTGAATGGCGTGGGCCTTCACTAGACCGGGGATAAGGCTAGGCCTTGTCCCGTTTCTAGTATCGTGCTGTTATGCCGCCGAAATTTTCTAAAATGTGTTGGAAAATAAAAATATCATTTTATTGTGTAAATGAATTGAATAGAAATTCATAGGTTGAAATAAAATGTTTTGTCGTTAAAAATATAATTTTTAACGTGAATGTGAGTAAATAAATATTCATTTACAAACCAGACGGTTTGTTTATGTACACTTATTTGAATGACATTGATTGGGACGATAAATTTTACACATCGCCCAACTGCACAACTAAAATCAGTGTTTGATTGTTTGAAACCCCACACGGGTGTTGGGATGAAATTTGAAGTTCACTCATGCTGATTGATTAAATATGTCGATCGATTGATTGACAGGCTGTTATAAGCGTTAGATATTTATATTTGATGCTTATACAGTGTAGTGCACTTTGGTTGATGGTTGATTATTTTTCAATGCTATGATACATGTGTTGTATGAAAATCCATATAATTAATTTTATATGGTAATTGATTGGGCCTCATTCCAGTTTTAAAAAGAAATATTTGAAAAAGAAATATTTGAAATAGAATATTTGAAAATAAAGGAATATATGAAGCCGTGTTGATTAGATTGACGCCATTTTGACGTGAACGATATTTATATCGATTTTATTCATTTTGAAATGAATTGAATTGAAAACGATTTCGAAATGAATTGAATTGAAAACGATTTCGAAATGAATTGAATTGAAAACGATTTCGAAATGAATTGAATTGAAAACGAATTCAAATGGAATTGAAAGTGAATTGAAATATTTCGAAATGAATTGAATTGAAAACGATTTCGAAATGAATTGAATTGAAAACGATTTCGAAATGAATTGAATTGAAAACAACGAATTCAAAGTGAATTGAATTGAAAGTGATTTCGAAATGAATTGAATAGAAAGTGATTTCGAAATGAATTGAATTGAAAACGATTTCGAAATGAATTGAATTGAAAACGATTTCGAAATGAATTGAATTGAAAACGATTTCGAAATGAATTGAATTGAAAACGATTTCGAAATGAATTGAATTGAAAACGAATTCAAAGTGAATTGAATGTGATTTCGAAATGAATTGAATTGAAAACGAATTCAAAATGAATTGAAAGCAAATTGAAATGAATTGATATTTAATTGAAATTTGAATTGAATAGAAATGAATTTTAAAACGAATTTATAGAGAAGAATTCAATTTTGCTTTGAATTGAGATGGAAGTTGAAATAGATTTTGAAACGAATTTTAAAACTATTTATATAATTCGTTTTAAATAGAAATCGACGAAGTATATATTATATATATTATATATATAATATAATGGCCTGAATAGAACGCGCCACGCCGCGGCAGTTCGCGAATTTCGACCATTGATTTCAAATGGACGTTACGGGAGATCCGACCGTCGGATTCTCCTAAAACCGGAACCGTTGGGTTCGTATCGAAAAGAGCTTTCTAGCGAATGTTAGAAATTTGAAATCTAACGGTTGGATTTGGAATTATGTCCAAATCAAATTTGAAAAAGGTCGCTGTAAGTGCAGTTCGATGGCCGTTGATGGAAATCGACTGTATGGGCCTTGATAAAATTATTAAAAATAGTAATAATTTGTGTAAAATCATAAGAAATGATTTGTGAAGAATTGGGGTGAAAAACTCCATATTTGAAAAGATAAAAATAGATTTTTTATCGAAATGAACTAGTTTTGAACTAGAAATATAATTCTATTTATTTTTAAATAAATAAATTGAATTTGAAAAGGGTTTTGAAAATAACCAGAATTTCCAATGATTGCATTGGAGTGGATTTGAATCGAAATTGTCTTCGGAATATTTCGATGTTGGAATTCGTGATTATACAGATGTTGTTATGGGAATTTGAAAGATATGTATTTATATCGTTATTTCCAATACGACATTTGTTAGTCGTAAAATTTGATATTGAATATAAGCCGGTATATTTTCTATTCAGAGCCTTGTATTGAATATCAAATGTGATTTGGGTTTGTCGTGAATGGTGTCTTCACTAACACTGATTCTTGAACCCAGTTGAGAAAAGATTAAATCTTTTTATTTAGATTTAATGAAGTGTACCAATTAAATGATATTTAATTGGAATTGAATTGGTATTGATTTTTGGGTTTATCGTGAACAGTGTTTTAAATAACACTCATTCTTTAACCCGATAATTAATGGAAGGTGATTTTGGGTTTATCGTGAACCGTGTTTTAGATGACACTGATTCTTTAACCCAGTTAAAGATTAAAACTAAGTGAAGTTTTAATGAATCTTTAATTAGATTGAAAAGATCGAGAATGGAGTATCACCAGTTTTACTCCAGGCGATAGTTAAATCTTTAATTAGATTTAAACGTGAAATGGTAATTGAATTACCGATAACACTGTGGTGTTAGATATGAAGTACTACCAGTTTTACTTCATGGGATGAATAGGTTGGGATTGGGAAAATAAAATAAATGATTACTTCGGTGTGGTTCGTTAATCCCGACTAGTTTGAATTGATATTCAAAGGAGATTAAAGAATAAATTTAAAGAATTTATCTTGGATAAAATTTATGGGAACTTTTCCCAAAGTATAGGAATATTCGAATAAAAGAATATTCTGAATTGGAATGAGGCGTATGTTGTGTTTGTGTAACACTTTTATAATATATACGCGAGTTATTCAGAAAGACCGGGTTTATCCCATTCTGAATAACTTATTCGACGTGGTGTCGAAGATGAAGACGGTGGTCGAAGACCAGAAGTTTTCACGTCGTTTGGGTGATTACTGATGATCTTGATTGGGCTGTACACCCAAGAAGATGGAAACAGTTGGTGATCGTCCAGACGTACTTGGAGATCGATGGATATGCGAGGTACTAGGTGCCTCCGGTTTCGTTCAGACCCAGAACGGACTTGTAAATGGACTGTGTGTCTGACATTGGATTTTAGTCTGTGTGATTGATTTCTATTAAATATATATCTGCTTGGCGGTGGAGAATTTATTCTCTTGCTTAACGCCCTTCTCTGAGACGTACGAGCTCAGGGGTTATATATTGATGGATATCAAACGCATGGAGTGAATTGCCTGTGTGGCATGCCTAAGTGGCAATTGATCGAGGCTTCTGTTGAAAAGCAAAGTCTTGTGGTGATGATCAAAGCACAGCCTGTGTGGCACAGCTTTGTGTAACGTGAATTCGCGAGCCTCGCACCCCGGTTGTGAACCAAAAACGGGAGACGGACCTCAGGGAGGACTTGCGTTTCTTTCTAGTTAGAAGTGGCGTCAGTGGTTTTACACGCCCTGACGAGTTTGACTTATGTGGTTGTTGCTGTTGCGAGGCGCCTCGGTTATATCGGTTTCGGCCGATGCATTCTGGTCGGCAGACGGACCAGACTTACACCCCATAGGGTGGGGAGACGTAGTGTTCAGGGTTTAAGTTTAATCCACATCGGTGGACCGGCCCTGTCGCTCCAAGGGTCGATGCGCTCTGACCCTGTGGCTCGGGCTAGAGAGTCACGAAAACGGTTGAGGACTATCTTTTGCCTCGGTTCATAGACGGAAATCCAATTTCCAAATACGTGACATGTGCGGTTTTATTTGTAGAACCTAGTATGGTGACATAGTGGGATGGGGCGCTCATGCCGCCTATGATTGATACTTATGATTTGAAGTTGTTTTATACACTATGCACTTACAATAATATCAAATGATTTGTTTTAAAACGTATCAAGCATTCTTTGGGTGTTATAAGGGAAAACCCTATCCTCGACTGCATTGCATTGTGTGATGGGACCTGGGTCTTATAACAACTTCATTTTTTCTTTATTTAGCATTGCGCTGTTGTTTATGCACTGGTATTCTTGGGAGGAAACCCGTTCCGTGTTATACGGCGTGGTCCCTTGATTTACCTAACTTTGAAAATAAAGATTAATAACTGTTTTAGTTCTCACACCAGTCACATGACTGACCTGGAGTTTATTGTTTTAACCTAAACTCTGGGTGCCCTTATTTTCGACACGGGCAGCTAGTAGTTTTGGTTTTGCAGATTTATATTCACAGGATCCTGGTTTACAGCTGGAACGATATCCGGAAAGCTTTGTATCCGTATATCTCCTTCTAGTTGTGTATTGTATTATTTTCCGCTGCTATGTATTTAAATGTAATTTAAATCTCTGATATTTCTGTGTAATATTTATTTGTTTATGCTCTGTATATTCTTGTAATCTGATGCATTGTTGTAAAATACCGTGAAACGTTCTTTTATATGCGTTTTGTTGTGGCTTGTTCTCGAACTATCCGACGCTTTCCTTTACGGGGAAGTTGCGGGTCTTTACATTTGCACTGCAAGCTCCCACATCTCATACGAACCCTTCCCCAACGCCTAACTGCCTCCATATGGAACTTGCGGATCCGCTCCAAATGAAAACTCCACTACACATATGGTGCTAATGCCATTTCCATGCTCACGTTCCTTTACAACTGCATGGATACTCCAATGTAAAACACCCCATTTGCCAACACACTATGTGTGACCAGGTCCCACCTCCTACATACCCAACGCACCTCGATTTAAGTCAGCCAAAAACTCCTTCTCCTCATGTTTACCCAGTCCTTTCCAGTGCCAAGATACTACCTGCAACGACCCGAATTTTTAGCGACTTTGGTTATCGACATAAGCTCGATGTCGATAACCAAAACATCGAAAAATCCTGGTAATTAGTGAAAGAAATTAGAGGGTGAGGAAAGATAAGATCGAAACTTAGAATAGAAGAAGAAGAAGAACACAACATCAGAGTAACACGAATCTCACAGCGGAATGAATAACATATAATAGATAACATATCCTTGAAATAAATCATTTTATATAAACAATACATTATCAGAGTACAATACTTACAACACAGCGGAGATAAACTATAGCTATATGATCCTGAAGCCTCCTGCTCCAGCTCTTCCAGTATATCTGTAAAATCCTGACTACTTGACTGCCCGTACAAATTTAGGCACCCAAGAGTTTAGGGAAAAACAACAAAGTAAACTCCGGGTCAGTCATGGGACTGGTATGAGTAAAACAGTTTAAAAACAGTTCGAACAAGTAAACGATATCTCATAAGACCACGCCGCATAACGGAACGGGTTTTTCCCTTATGAGAATCCAAAATATCTTTATATCAAAAACCTTTTGATATTATAATAATGTCTATCAACCACAGTATATATATATCATCTAGCAGAAACGCTTTCATCTCACGTTCTACATATATAGTATACAATCAAAACCGCAAGCACGTATTGGGTAATGGATTTCCAACTATGACAAGGTATGGAACCACCTTTCGCTAATGTACCTCTAGAGAGGAATACACTGGGTTCAACAAGAACATCTTGCAACCCGGCCACACATGACCGACCACACATTTCGCTTGAGTGTATCGAATGTATATCACCAACAGTTGGGATCAGCAACCGTTTCCCGAATGGGACAGCATCGACAATAGATTTTTAGAAGTAAATGAAACTCTAGATCCGGCGATTATACACCCTAATAGGTGCGACCTACATAGCCATGCTGCCTGCCCGATTTATGTCATTTACCGGTTGATGAGGCTAGAAGCTACGCTTTATCATCACACAAGATTCACTTCGAATGTCACATCGTCAGATCCATCGAAAATCACTAATTGATGTCTACAACAGTACATTACATTTTAGCTAAAAGAAGTTTCCTTCTCCGCTTCCACTCTTGGTACGGTTGAAGAAATCAATGTACGTGACCTTTCTGGAAATACTCTGTCAGACATTCATCCATACAAGTCACCCAGGAACAAGATGAACTGAAGGCACTATTTCTATTAATAGAAAAAGTCCTTGCACTCTACTCCGTCTTCGATTATCTTTATATAATCTGATTCATAACGCTACTGCCAATACGGAGTGGTTCTTCGGATAATAATCCAACCGGTCTCTCTATATTGACAACAATGGTCAAAACTTCGATAGTCTGTGATTTAACTATTGAATAAAACAAGTGTTTCGATAGTCGATGATTTAACTATCGAATAAAACAAGTGTTCATCCAAACATCCAACAATCACCGAGCCTTTAATTAATATTCCATTAATTAAATCACCTCTCTATTTCTTTATTAATATTTGTTAACCAAATATTTTCAATAACCATATTGGCCTTATACGTTATTTGGAAAACATTTCCATATATCGTGTTCTTTTATTTTCTAAACTTTAGAAAATATATGTTATTTATAATTGGAAAATATTCCAATTACTGAGCTCTTTTCCTATCTCGTTTATTTCTATACTTAGGAAACGTTCATTATTCTATTTCCAAGCTTTGCACATATTTGGGTTAAAACATATGTTGTGTAAAACATCGTTACGACAACCCAAATACAGTATTTAACTAATTCTTATTCCACATTGATCTTCGAGCCTGAATCTTGCTACTTATCCGTCTATCATGAAATCAACCAAGTTGGGGTATAATTACCTCTCAGACCTTGACTGAATAACATTTAACATCAAAACAGACAAGACTACTTACTCGAATAATCAATACCATACAACTGATTATTCACCTTTAAACACATATACATTTTCTCTTTCTATTTCTACGAGATTTTATTCTTATACTTCCCTTTTTAATTATACTATTCTATTTCTAAGTTCGTTTCCTTATCGACTTCTATATAATCGATACGTTGATTTCTAACTATCAAATTATCTTAAAAATATTCTATCTCCTTAAATTCCCGGAAAAATTCGCCATAACCTCCTTTGTACCGGGAGCATCGGGAAATTTCAAATAGCTTTCCCGGTCCTTCTCATCTCAAAAAGAAAAAGAAAAAGCCAAGCGGCTTGCCGATACGGCGCATAAAATCTCATATATGGATTAAATACGTACCTTTTTGTCGGGCATTCTATTTATATAACTTCTAACACTTTATTCCATACCTGTCTCCTGTATATTTATGACTGTCCAATCAATTTTAACTATACCAATCGTTTTAACTCAATTTGTTAATTAAATCTGTTAATTAACTTCTTAGTCTAATCCACTTCTATTTATCCAAATCTATTTATTATTAATCCCATTTGAATTTCTATATTCAAATTCCATTTGAAATACTATGTTCAAATTCTATAGTTAAACTCCATTTGAATTCTATTATTCAAATTCTATTTCAATTCCTTATATTCAAAGTCCATTTGAATTCTCTGCATTATTTATAAACAGCGTTTATAACTTCAATTCAATTCCCATATTTTCATTTATAAACAAAGTTTATAAATTCGATTCAAAACCCACCTTTCATTTATAAACAAAGTTTATAAATTCGATTCAAATCCCATATTTTCATTTATAAACAACGTTTATAAATTCGATTCAAAACCCACCTTTCGTTTATAAACAAAGTTTATAAATGCGATTCAAATCCCATATTTTCATTTATAAACAACATTTATAAATTCGATTCAAATCCCATCTTTTCATTTATAAACAAAGTTTATAAATTCGATTCAAATCCCATCTTTTCATTTATAAACAAAGTTTATAAATTCAATTACTTGTTTTATATATATTCAAAACAAGTTAATATTTTTATTCGAAATTTCAAATTCTATTCTATTTGAATCTTATATATTCAAATTTCAAATTCTATTTTAGAAAAATAGAATTTTCTTTCTAAATCTCAAATATCCTTTTTCATGATATTTTTAAATATCAACACTTAGCCCAGTGATATTTTAAACAATCAAATCAACCAATTTTCAATCATTTGATTTTTAGCATATCATATATGAATAGATATATGAAATCAAACAAACAACAAACAAAAAGAATATATATATTTTTGAGGAATCCAGTTGGATTCCTCCAACCTGTTTTTCTTGCATCCACAGGCGTTAGTCAACAGAGTAATACCCATCCTGCTTCGAGGCAGGATATCGCGGTATAGAAGGTCATCCACTAATCATAGCGTGGGACGTATAGGGCAATCATCCGCTAATGAAACCGCGGGCATCCGCTAATGATACTGCAGGAATCCAACCAATCACCAACCCAATATATATATAATAGTCAACCAATCCTAAATAACTATATATATATTTTTAATAGCAATAAATAAATATTTAAAGCATCCAAAAATCAACAAAACAACCAACAATTTATTTTAATGCTAAAATAAATTAAATGAGTGAGAATTTACTCACATGATTTTCTTTTGCCGAATACTCCGTTTATATTCCTTATCGTCACGGCTTCAAATCTACTGGAATCGACTATCTTGAATCTACGATTATACATTAAATTTATCGATTAACCATTTATTAATTTCAATTAACCACTAACAAGTAAATGGATTTAAACATGAAATTATTTATTTTAATTAACAATTAAACATTTATTCATTTGACTAAACTAAAAATAAATAAATAAACTATTCTATGTATTTAAATTTATTAAAACATAATTAAATAAATTCTTCTAGGCGTATTTAAATGTTTAGAACTATATACCTTAAGGCCTTGCCAATAACTTGACAGATAGACGAACAGATCTCAGTCCATCACTATTGCAGATCAGCCCCAAAAGTTTTCAGCCATTCCCTTAAGGCATTTCATCAAACACCTTACAGTCGACTATCTTCACCTTTTGAACCAAAATTCTACCATCAGCTTGTCCCTTCTATATCGCACCTACTACACAAATCAACTGCGACTTTCCCCCATTCAATTTCAGTTCGAAACAACAGTCCCATCCAAAACCCACGTACACTGTTGAACTCCACATCGCAATCCCTTCCTCACCGTCACCTCGTTAACAGCCTTCTACCACTAGCGAACCTTGAATAACCCAAACTCAGACCAAAAATCGAGCTCCAGGAAAACCTGCGATCCCCTTTTCCACTTCGAGTCCATCGTTACTCAACCCAGTTCACGTCTGTCGAGCTTCAACGCCTCGAGATGACCGCGAAGTCCACCATCAACCTTCCTACCTCGCGACCCAAGTTGTGTTCCAGAGAGTTGATCGACATCTTCTACCTTTCCACTACGAAGTCGAACTCGATTTCCCCAAATTTGAACACCCAATTCCCATTCCTACTGTCGATCCTTCCCAAAATCTGAAACTCCCCTAGTCTGCGTCGCACCCTATAAGGTGAACGAGGTTGAAATTTGATTTCGAGAGGCTCGATTTCTAAAAAGAATAAAAGGGAAGGGACGGTGGTTTTATAGAGGAAGGGGTGGAAAAAAGAAGGGCCACGGTGGTTTTAGATGTGTGGAAATGAAGAGAGCACGGTGGTGTCTTTGAGGTGTGGTAATGAAGAAAGGCACTGTTGTTTTTGTTCTTGTCCACACAACAAAGGATTTATTTTTATTTCAGCTAGTTAAATGATCCATTGATTCCGATCTCCTATTGATTACCTGAATCAATTAAAAATACAGTTTTTTTTGAATCATCAAGTTCAATTATTTCTTTAAGTTGCAATAATTCGATATATCTACATTCTTTTTATATTTAATTATTAAATTGATAACTAAATATAAAAATTCCATTTATATTTATCCACCCAATATTTAAAACTGTATTAAATATTCAAATCTAACCGACGGAATATCCGGGTCATTACATTCTTCCCCACTTAAAATAATTTCATCCTCGAAATTGCTAAGGTAGAAAAAGTGCTACAAACCCATTAACCTTTCAGAACTTATTTATGTTGATACTCAACATTTCAAACCTCCTTACGTAATTCTCTTTCGAATAAATCCCTATTCGATAACTCCTCCCTCCGAATAACTATATTCGATAATCTCTCTTTCGAATAACTAGATTCGAAAACCTTTCTTCGAATAAACTATATTCGATTTACTCTATTTAATTTACTCTTATCAATTAACTCTATTGGATTTAACCCTTATCGATTAACCCTATCGAATAACTAAATTCGATAACTCCTTCGAATAACCAATATTCTATAACTCACTTCGATTAAACTAATCGATAACTCTTTTCGATTAACAAATAATCGATAACTCCTTTGATTTACTAATAATCGATAACTCCTTCTGAATAAGCTATATTCGATAACTCTTTTAACTCTATTCGAATAAACTATATTCGATTAGCTCCTTTCGCTTGACTCTAGATTGCAGCGATCACAATGGTTATGCCTGATTCCCCCAGGAAACATCCGACCGCTCTAGGCTATCTGCAGCCCTGCGAATTATGCTAGCAGTCGTACAAAATGGCAACTTATCCTGAGTAACTATATTTGACTAACTCTATCTCAATCACTATATTCGATCAACTTTAATTGAATAACTAACATTCAATTAAATTCTAATTCGATTAACTATGTTCAATTAACTCTATCTGGTTAACTCTTAACTTGAATAACAAATATTCGATAAATTCTAATTGAATAACTAATATTCAATTAACTCTACGGATTAACCCTAACTGATTAACTCTAACTGATTAATTCTTTCTCTAATCGATTTATTCTAACTCTAATCGATTATTTCTAACTCGAATCGACTTCTCCAATTCGAATAACTCCTATTGGATAACGTTTATTCATTTATAAAGATTAACTTTCAGTAACGGTTCTTCACTTTATAAATGTTCTCTTTAATAACGTTACTTCACTTATACAAGTGTTGTGTACCCCTTTTGTTTAAAACTATCAGTGATAAAAACCAATATCTCTTCTCTATATAAGTTCAGACTTATATATTCCATTTATCGAATGATAAATATTTAATTTAACTTATAAACTATTATTTTCTATTTATCTGTTAAAAACATATTTCAATTTTCTATTCATCTTCTGAATATTCCTTTGATTAAATTTTATTTATTTAACAAATAATTATCTCATCTATAACATTCCATTTATTTTCTATAAATAAATATTTCCATTGAATCTATTTGTAAATGTTTTACAAATATTTCTCCTTTTTAAATTCTATTTGTAAATGTTTTTACAAATATTTCTCCTTCTATTTGTTTGCACATAACTTCCTTTGTATTTGTGTTACAAATATATTTCCTTTATATTTGTTTTACAAATATATTTTATTTTTAACTCCCTTTTTTTTTTTGGTTTTTCATTTATTCACACCCAATTCATATTTCATTCACATTGATTTTACTCAATGTATTCATTTCGATCCATTTAACTTACTTAAGTTAATTTTAATTTCAATCATGCAAATTCCCATTAACTAGTTGCTAATTAACTGTTTTGCCAAATTCACCCTTTTTATTTGAATATAACTTGTTCAAATATATGTCAACTTAATTATAAACTAATCTAATTATATTTTCAACTCGAGTTATATATTCGATTTCGAATATAAATTCTCAATCTCTTTCACTTATCCAAAAACCCAATTTCGATTCAAATTTCCTTTAACTAATTATTCTCCAATTTAGTTAATTCTATTTAACCATTTAAAATATGATTTTTTTTCTTAAAAACCATTTCACTTACTTCACTGGAGTTCATATTTATTTTGTATTTCCAGTCTGGATTTTTTCTAATGCCAATTCGGATTTTATTTCCTAAAAATCCTTTTATTTATTTAATTAAACCATTATGGTTTTATAATGGTTCTGGCGCTGCTTTTCTAAAAATTTGATTTTGACATAACTCAAAATCTATACGACGAAATCCAGATTTTTCTCTTTCATTAGAAAACTATTATTCAACCGGTCCCGACGATTCTTGTTTCAAAGAATTCCGACTTCAATTGAGTTCTTTATACTAAATTGAAGTTCGAATCGCCAATTCACGAACTGCCGCGCTACAGCGAGCTCGTTTTAATTATATTTATAAATATAAACGTTTAGCCTTTGTTTATAATAAATCCAACTTCATTCTGATATATATTTAATATATATCCAATCCATTTCACATAATATTCCCGATCTATTTCACTTCTAATATTCAAATCCTATATCTTAATTTAAAATATTCAAATTCCATTTGAATTTTCTTTACTCAAACTCTATATTTGAATTTCCTTCTATTCAAATTCTATTTCAATTTCTTATCTTCAAATTCTATTTGAAATCCTTTATTCAAAACCCATTTCAAATCCCTTATTCAAATTTCATTTGAAATCCTTTATTCAATTTCTATTTAAATTCCTTATTCAAATTCTATTTAATTTCACTTTGAATTCAATTTCTACTTAAACTCCTTTTATTTAAAATTCAATTTCAAACTTTATATTTTCTTTGAATTCTAATATTCAACCTCTATTTGACTTTTCTTTATTCAAATCCATTTGAATTCCTTTGAATTCAAATTCCATTTCAATTTTTCTTATACAATTTCTATTTGAATTTTCTTTATTCAAATCCATTTGAATTCTTTTGAATTCAAATTCTATTTCACTTCTGTTTGAATTATATATATATTCAAATTCCTTTATTTTACTTCTATTTGAAATCTATATTCCAATTCCCATTTCAAAATTCCTCCGAAGTAATATAAATATGTACATATATATATATATATATATATATATATATATATATATATATATGTATCCCAAATTCAAAACATTTGAATTTTCAAACAACTTGTTTCTTTTAAACAAATTTCCATCAAAAATTTTCTAAGGCAGCAATTCGTCACTTAGAAACTCGAAAATGAACACTGATGATGTTGCGACCATCATCAGAATTATTTCCCAGCTACTGAATGAGTTCAGTGCTTTATTTTTATTTTTTTTCAAAATCCATTTAGAAAAATATTTTCCAAACTCCCAGGATTTTAAATTCTTAATTCTGGTTTGAATTCAATTTCAATTCATCTTATTTGTATATTTGATTTCATATACAAATTCCATTGGTTATATATATATATATAACTATTTCTGTTATTTAATCTAATTCGATTATAATCCTAATAATCAACTTAACTATTTAAAAACAATATCGTGTTCAATCTTCGGTTCAAATGTTTATAAACTCCTATCGACATCGTGGCGTCCCACGATTCGACCAAAATTTATAATCCACTCAACAGACTAGTCAACACAATATAAAACGGTTTTTATATCAAATAACAAATACGCTCTCTCGTATATATATACACTCAAACTCAATCTAGGGTATTACTAACCATATCTCTACCGAGTCACGCCACAGAGCCAAGTAACTCTTAACTTAAGCTCTGATACCAACTGTAACGACCCGGATTTTTAGCGACTTTGGTTATCGACATAAGCTCGATGTCGATAACCAAAACATCGAAAAATCCTGGTAATTAGTGAAAGAAATTAGAGGGTGAGGAAAGATAAGATAGAAACTTAGAACATAAGAAGAAGAAGAACACAACATCAGAGTAACACGAATCTCACAGCGGAATGAATAACATATAATAGATAACATATCCTTGAAATAAATCATTTTATGTATACAATACATTATCAGAGTACAATACTTACAACACAGCGGAAATAAACTATAACTATATGATCCTGAAGCCTCCTGCTCCAGCTCTTCCAGTATATCTGTAAAATCCTGACTACTTGACTGCCCGTACAAATTTAGGCACCCAAGAGTTTAGGGAAAACAACAAAGTAAACTCCGGGTCAGTCATGGGACTGGTATGAGTAAAACAGTTTAAAAACAGTTCGAACAAGTAAACGATATCTCATAAGACCACGCCGCATAACGGAACGGGTTTTTCCCTTATGAGAATCCAAAATATCTTTATATCACAAACCTTTTGATATTATAATAATGTCTATCAACCACAGTATATATATATATCATCTAGCAGAAACGCTTTCATCTCACGTTCTACATATATAGTATACAATCAAAACCGCAAGCACGTATTGGGTAATGGATTTCCAACTATAACAAAGTATGGAACCACCTTTCGCTAATGTACCTCTAGAGAGGAATACACTGGGTTCAACAAGAACATCTTGCAACCCAGCCACACATGACCGACCACTCATTTCGCTTGAGTGTATCAAATGTATATCACCAACAGTTGGGATCAGCAACCGTTTCCCGAATGGGACAACATCGACAATAGATTTTTAGAAGTAAATGAAACTCTAGATCAGGCGATTATACACCCTAATAGGTGCGACCTACATAGCCATGCTGCCTGCCCGATTTCTGTCATTTACCGGTTGATGAGGCTAGAAGCTACGCTTTATCATCACACAAGATTCACTTCGAATGTCACATCGTCAGATCCATCGAAAATCACTAATTGATGTCTACAACAGTACATTACGTTTTAGCTAAAAGAAGTTTCCTTCTCCGCTTCCACTCTTGGTACGGTTGAAGAAATCAATGTACGTGACCTTTCTGGAAATACTCTGTCAGACATTCATCCATACAAGTCACCCAGGAACAGGATGAACTGAAGGCACTATTTCTATTAATAGAAAAAGTCCTTGCACTCTACTCCGTCTTTGATTATCTTTATATAATCTGATTCGTAACGCTACTGCCAATACGGAGTGGTTCTTCGGATAATAATCCAACCGGTCTCTCCATATTGACAACGATGGTCAAAACTTCGATAGTCTGTGATTTAACAATCGAATAAAAACAAGTGTTTCGATAGTCGATGATTTAACTATCGAATAAAACAAGTGTTCATCCAAACATCCAACAATCACTGAGCCTATAATTAATATTCCATTAATTAAATCACTTCTCTATTTCTTTATCAATATTTGTTAACCAAATATTTTCAATAACCATATTGGCCTTATACGTTATTTGGAAAACATTTCCATATATCGTCTTCTTTTATTTTCTAAACTTTAGAAAATATATGTTATTTATAATTGGAAAATATTCCAATTACTGAGCTCTTTTCCAATCTCGTTTATTTCTATACTTAAGAAACGTTCATTATTCTATTTCCAAGCTTTGCACATATTTGGGTTAAAACAGATGTTGTGTAAAACATCGTTACGACAACCCAAATACAGTATTTAACTAATTCTTATTCCACATTGATCTTCGAGCCTGAATCTTGCTACTTATCCATGTATCATGAAATCAACCAAGTTGGGGTATAATTACCTCTTAGACCTTGACTGAATAACATTTAACGTCAAAACAGACAAGACTACTTACTCGAATAATCAATACCATACAACTGATTATTCACCTTTAAACACATATACATTTTCTCTTTCTATTTCTACGAGATTTTATTCTTATACTTCCCTTTTTAATTATACTATTCTATTTCTAAGTTCGTTTCCTTATCGACTTCTATATAATCGATACGTTGATTTCTAACTATCAAATTATCTTAAAAACATTCTATCTCCTTAAATTCCCGGAAAAATTCGCCATAACCTCCTTTGTACCGGGAGCATCGGGAAATTTCAAATAGCTTTCCCGGTCCTTCTCATCTCAAAAAGAAAAAGAAAAAGCCAAGCGGCTTGCCGATACGGCGCATAAAATCTCATATATGGATTAAATACGTACCTTTTTGTCGGGCATTCTATTTATATAACTTCTAACACTTTATTCCATACTTGTCTCCTGTATATTTATGTCTGTCCAATCTATTTTAACTATACCAATCGTTTTAACTCAATTTGTTAATTAAATCTGTTAATTAACTTCTTAGTCTAATCCACTTCTATTTATCCAAATCTATTTATTATAAATCCCATTTGAATTTCTATATTCAAATTCCATTTGAAATACTATGTTCAAATTCTATAGTTAGACTCCATTTGAATTCTATTATTCAAATTCTATTTCAATTCCTTATATTCAAAGTCCATTTGAATTCTCTGCATTATTTATAAACAGCGTTTATAACTTCAATTCAAATCCCATATTTTCATTTATAAACAAAGTTTATAAATTCGATTCAAAACCCACCTTTCATTTATAAACAAAGTTTATAAATTCGATTCAAATCCCATATTTTCATTTATAAACAACGTTTATAAATTCGATTCAAAACCCACCTTTCATTTATAAACAAAGTTTATAAATTCGATTCAAATCCCATATTTTCATTTATAAACAACGTTTATAAATTCGATTCAAATCCCATCTTTTCATTTATAAACAAAGTTTATAAATTCGATTCAAATCCCATCTTTTCATTTATAAACAAAGTTTATAAATTCAATTACTTGTTTTATATATATTCAAAACAAGTTAATATTTTTATTCGAAATTTCAAATTCTATTCTATTTGAATCTTATATATTCAAATTTCAAATTCTATTTTAGAAAAATAGAATTTTCTTTCTAAATCTCAAATATCCTTTTTCATGATATTTTTAAATATCAACACTTAGCCCAGTGATATTTTAAACAATCAAATCAACCAATTTTCAATCATTTGATTTTTAGCATATCATATATGAATAGATATATGAAATCAAACAAACAACAAACAAACAGAATATATATATTTTTGAGGAATCCAGTTGGATTCCTCCAACCTGTTTTTCCTACATCCACAGACGTTAGTCAACAGAGTAATACCCATCCTGCTTCGAGGCAGGATATCGCGGTATAGAAGGTCATCCACTAATCATAGCGTGGGGCGTATAGGGTAATCATCCGCTAATGAAACCGCGGGCATCCGCTAATGATACTGCGGGAATCCAACCAATCACCAACCCAATATATATATAATAGTCAACCAATCCTAAATAACTATATATATATTTTTAATAGCAATAAATAAATATTTAAAGCATCCAAAAATCAACAAAACAACCAACAATTTATTTTAATGCTAAAATAAATTAAATGAGTGAGAATTTACTCTCATGATTTTCTTTTGCCGAATACTCTGTTTATATTCCTTATCGACACGGCTTCAAATCTACTGGAATCGACTATCTTGAATCTACGATTATACATTAAATTTATCGATTAACCATTTATTAATTTCAATTAACCACTAACAAGTAAATGGATTTAGACATGAAATTATTTATTTTAATTAACAATTAAACATTTATTCATTTGACTAAACTAAAAATAAATAAATAAACTATTCTATGTATTTAAATTTATTAAAACATAATTAAATAAATTCTTCTAGGCGTATTTAAATGTTTAGAACTATATACCTTAAGGCCTTGCCAATAAGTTGATAGATAGACGAACAGATCTCGGTCGATCACTATTGCAGATCAGCCCCAAAAGTTTTCAGCCATTCCCTTAAGGCATTTCATCAAACACCTTACAGTCGACTATCTTCACCTTTTGAACCAAAATTCTACCATCAGCTTGTCCCTGCTATATCGCACCTACTACACAAATCAACTGCGACTTTCCCCCATTCAATTTCAGTTCGAAACAACAGTCCCATCCAAAACCCACGTACACTGTTGAACTCCACATCGCAATCCCTTCCTCACCATCACCTCGTTAACAGCCTTCTACCACTGGTGAACCTTGAATAACCCAAATCGCGAGTACCCTCAGACCAAAAATCGAGCTCCAGGAAAACCTGCGATCCCCTTTTCCACTTCGAGTCCATCGTTACTCAACCCAGTTCACGTCTGTCGAGCTTCAACGCCTCGAGATGACCGCGAAGTCCACCATCAACCTTCCTACCTCGCGACCCAAGTTGTGTTCTAGAGAGTTGATCGACATCTTCTACCTTTCCACTACGAAGTCGAACTCGATTTCCCCAAATTTGAACACCCAATTCCCATTCCTACTGTCGATCCTTCCCAAAATCTGAAACTCCCCTAGTCTGCGTCGCACCCTATAAGGTGAACGAGGTTGAAATTTGATTTCGAGAGGCTCGATTTCTAAAAAGAATAAAAGGGAAGGGACGGTGGTTTTATAGAGGAAGGGGTGGAAAAAAGAAGGGCCACGGTGGTTTTTGATGTGTGGAAATGAAGAGAGCACGGTGGTGTCTTTGAGGTGTGGTAATGAAGAAAGGCACTGTTGTTTTTGTTCTTGTCCACACAACAAAGGATTTATTTTTATTTCAGTTAGTTAAATGATCCATTGATTCCGATCTCCTATTGATTACCTGAATCAATTAAAAATACAGTTTTTTTTGAATCATCAAGTTCAATTATTTCTTTAAGTTGCGATAATTCGATATATCTACATTCTTTTTATATTTAATTATTAAATTGATAACTAAATATAAAAATTCCATTTATATTTATCCACCCAATATTTAAAACTGTATTAAATATTCAAATCTAACCGACGGAATATCCGGGTCATTACACTACCCTTTTTCAGCCCACCAGACGGTGTATACGTCGAACAGTTGGAGCCGACATCGCCCCTCTGAAATGGCATCAAACTGAAGCCCTCTAGTTACTGAAGCGAACGAGATAAATTTGAGGGTTTGAGGATCCTCCTATGATTTGTCTTCGATCTCGAAAATACTAACAGGATGAAGAACATAGAGTGTTCGGTTTTGTTTGTGAAGTATGGGTTCGATTTGCATTCCATGAGCCATTGAAAACTAGGTTACGGTTTAAATTTTTCTTTTGTTTTGATTTTTATTTTCCCCTGAAAGCTTTGGTTTTGGACGTTCAGAAGAAAAAGAAAGAAGCATGAGCAGGTGTTTATTTATATACAAAGGAAGACTTAAGTTGTTAGGAAATTGGTGGTACACGTTGCGGTCATAGGTGGACGTTGCTTGCTCATGAATATATAAGTGGAGGCTTAGCAACCACGGAAGGTGATAGACAACGGACGTTCATACCCACAAAAAGTGGTATGTAATGGTAGCGAAATGATATGTGTTTGCAAATATATATATATATATATATTCATTTAAGGTACCATATTGCATAAATTTCGTTCATGTTGCGGGCTCCTTTCGACTAAACTAAACATACCGTTATGATCAGCGATGTGCCAGGGTTCCAATAATATAATAATACCAGTAGATTAACTCATATTGTGAAACCCTAAAATCGCCGATTAAGGGTGCAAAATACTCCAAATAAAAAGTTGCTTATTTAATTAATTAAAAATTACCATAAATTTCTAAAAATTAAATTATCGCTATGTCCCAAAAGAACCTTATCTGAATTCACATCCGATATCTAATTATTTTGAAATAACCGTTATGGCCGATAAACGATTCTATAGCGACTATTCTGAAATTTGATTTGGACATATCTCAAAATCTACCCGACGAAATCCTGATTTTCCTCTTCCACTAGAAAGATATACTCCACCAGCTCCACACGTTTCTTGTTTCACAGAAATCCGATTTAAAATGAACTCTGTACATTCAGTTGAAGTTCAAATCGCCAAATAGCGAACTGCCGCGCCATTTCGAGCTCTATTTTAATTATATTATAAACTATACGTTCAACTGTCGACGATTGAATATATTCGTTATTCAAATTCAATTCCAAGCTGAATTAAATATCACAGATGATCCGGTTCACACCATATCGTCATTTCGACCATTCAGAATTAAATATATTATTTAATTTATTATTTTAATTAAATATTCATCATAATTAAATTCCACGACCATTATATTCTCTAAATCACCATTTCAATAATTAAATAAATTAATTATAATACCTCTGCCAATGCGGGTCATTACAATCTTCCCCACTTAAAATAATTTCGTCCTCGAAATTGCTAAAAGGTAGAGGACGACCCTATCGACTGGTTAGAACATATTTGTTCACTTCTTAACTTCAGTTTCAACTGAACCAATTTAATTTCAATTAAATTATTAATTAATTCTTATCAACGAAAATTTTCAAAAATCCTGAAAATTTTCTAACGCCTTAACTCTTCGAAAAATTTCGCCAGCACCTCCATTGTACTGGTCAATACGTCAAACTCCAACTCGCCTTTCTGGGCCATCTCCGTCCCAAAAGAAAATCAAATAGCCAATCGGCTTGCCAATTCGGCTCATAAATCTTATATATGAATTAAATACATACCTTTCCGTCGAGCATTCTATTTATAAACCTTTATACCTTATCCATACCTACCTCATGTATATTTATACATTTCTAATTCATTTCAACTTAATCCAATTGTAATAACCCGGAAATTCTGAGCCAGTTTAACAATTTTATTTTGGCAATTTTAACGAATTTTGAACATTTAAAATAGATTATTTTAAATAATATCGACGAGAAATTTATTTTTAATATATTTAGAATGTATATATTATACGCGTCGTCGTTAGAATATAAATATTTATATATAATTATAAATAGAATTGAAAATGGCGCGGTAGTTCGATAATTCAATTTCAAACTTCAATTGAATGTACCGGGTGCAAAACAATCCGGATTTTAGTGAAACCAAAAACATTAGGATCTAATTGATGATATCTTTCCAACGAATCCGACAAATCAAAATTTCATAGCGGGAATCAAAAGATATGTCCAGATGAAAATTCTGAATAGTCGCTATGGAATTCAGGCCCTTAAAAATGGGAATTTTGCAAACGACCTCGGATTTCGACGGAACCACTTTTGTTGGGTACGTGATGTTAAGTTATTGCTAGATTCCAAATTTCATAATTTTTCGAATCAATATGTGAGCGTGGCAAAAGAAAACGCCTTTGACCAGTTTTAGTTGATTTTAATCGACTGGAAATTGGCCATTTTTCAAACGGTCTCAGAATTCGACGAAACTAGTTTAGTTAGGACCGTATCGTTAATACGAAGCTAGAATATATTTTTATTGAATTTTTAGAGTTAGTATGTGACCCCGGTAATTTGAAATGTACGTTTAAAATTCAATATAGCGATTTAAATGTAAATTCAACGGAAACTGATCGAGACGAACAAATCAACTTGCGATACATATCCCATTGTGTTCGGAATAGGGGTAAAACGCTATGGACGACAGGCGGTGGGCCTCGTTTTGAGGTCATATGTAAAAGTCAACTTTTTCATAATTAAAATAATTAAAAATTGGAATCCTCTCTCCTCTCCCCTTAAATCTCTCTGGCCCCTCCCCCTTTCTGATTTTAAATCGAATTCACAGAAGAAGAAAAAAAGAAAAAAAGGAAGAAGAAGGCGCAGCGGCCACCGTGCCCAGGCGTGACGCCACCCACCGCCGACGAGGCTCCAGCCTCGCCCCTCCTCTTCACGTCGCTGTCGCACAGGCGCTCCGCCCTCCCCCTTACCACCTCGCCTCCAACTCCCTCTCCACGATGAAACCCAAACCCACGCACCGTCAGTTCGACCACCACCGCAGACCCCAAACCCCCCCAATCGCGTCGCTGCGCGAGAACCCCCTTCCTCGAAGTCGATCGCGAGAAGACCCCCCCCCCCGTTTCAGAAATCGCGACGACCCCCCCCCCCCCCCCCCCCGCTGTAAGTTCTTGACCCATTTTATTTTCATTTTCATTTTATTTTGATTTTTAGTTTATTTAGTTTATTTAAATCCTTTCATGCAAAGATATTATTCTTAAATCAGTAAAGATATTATTTTTAAAACTGTAAAGTTAGTATTTTTAAAACTGTAAAGTTAGGATTTTTTAAAACTGTAAAGTTAGGATTTTTAAAACTGTAAAGTTAGGATTTTTATATTATAGGAAAGTTAAAAATATGATCTTTATATTTTTAAAGTAATAAAAATATGATTTCTATATTTTTAAAGTATTAAAAATATAATCTTTACTATATAGAAGATGTAAAAATACGATTTTTGTTTATGTAGAGAATTAAAAATATAATTTTTACATGATAGGAATATTAGAAATATCATCTTTATATGTGTAGAAAAATAAAAATGTGATTTTTATAATGATATCTTTGAAAGGAGAAATCTTTATTTTTGAAAGGCGGAATATTTATTTTTGAAAGGCGAAATCTTTATGTAATGAAAGGCGATTTTTATATATTGAATAGCGAAATAAAAATTCGATTTTTATATATTGAATAGCGAAGTAAAAATTCGATTTTTGCATATGTAGTGGCTATAGCAACGAAGATAACAAAAATGCGATAACGATGAAGATTTCTATCAAAAGAAGAGTCAAGATGTTTGGATTGCTTTCTGTGAGAATTTCTCACCTTTCAATCTCTTTTACTAGATGCAGACAGTGTTTAGTAGCACCCGACACAATCGTCCACAGACCATGGACTTGTTTGTTTGGTTGCATAAATTAGTTAGATGATTTGATTTGAATTTGGTTGTTTGGTGAATTTGATTGATGTGTGAATGGCGTGGGCCTTCACTAGACCGGGGATAAGGCTAGGCCTCGTCCCGTTTCTAGTATCGTGCCGTTATGCCGCCGAAATTTTCTAAAATAAGTTAGAAAAATAAAGATAGCATTTTATTTAATAAATGAACTGAATAGAAATTCATATGTTGAAATAAAATGTTTTTATCATTAAAAATATAATTTTTAACGTGAAGTGAATAAAATAAAATATTCATTTACAAACCGGACGGTTTGTTTATGTACACCTATTTGAATGACATTGACTGGGACGATAAATTTTACACATCGCCCAACTGCACGAATAAAATCTGTATTTGATTGTTTGAAACCCCACACGGGTGTTGGGGTGAAATTTGAAGTTCAGTCATCCTGATTGATTAAATATGTCGATCGATTGATTGACAGGCTGTTATAAGCGTTAGATATCTATATTTGATGCTTATACAGTGTAGTGCACTTTTGTTGATGGTTGATTATTTTTCAATGCTATTATATACATGTGTTGTATGAAAAATCCATATAATTAATTTTATATGGTGATTGATTGGGCCTCATTCCAATTTAGAAGATAAAGAATATTATAAAATAAAGGTTCATGTGTTAACTGTACTCATTCGTGAGATTAGTCATGTGTTGAACGTAATATTTTAACAATAAAATTTATATCTTTATCACTATAAAATAAAGGTTCATGTGTTGACTGTACTCATCCGTTGAGATTAGTCATGTGTTGAACGAAATAATTTAACAAAAAATGTCATACGTGGACAGTACTCATTCGTTGAGATTAGTCGTGTGTTGACAAAAATAAATATTCATTTGTTGAATAGAATAAAGGAATATATGAAGCCGTGTTGATTAGATTGACGCCATTTTGACGTGAACGATATTTACATCAATTTCATTCATTTTGAAATGAATATTGAAAAGTGATTTCGAAATTGAATATTTTGAAATAGAATTTGTTTTGATTTGAATAGAAAACCGAAATGAATTGAATTAAAAACGATTTCGAAATGAATTGAATTAAAAACGATTTCGAAATGAATTAAATTAAAAACGATTTCGAAATGAATTGAATATAAAACGATTTCGAATGGAATGGAATAGAAAACCAATTTGATTTCAATTGAATATATAACGAATCGAATTCAAATTGAATTGAAAACGAATTGAATATATAACGAATTTGATTTCAATTGAAGATATAATGAATTTGATTCAAATAGAAAACAAAACAAATTTGATTTGAATAGAAAATGAATTTGAATCGAATAGAAAACCAAGTTGAATTGAATCAAATAGAAAAAAATTTTGAATTGAATTGAATTTAAAACGAATTCAAATTGAATTGAAAGCGAATTGAAATGAACTCAAATTGAATTGAAATTTGAATTGAATAGAAATGAATTTTAAAACGAATTTATAAGGAAGAATTCAATTTTGATTTGAAATGAAATGGAAGTTGAAATTGTTTTTGAAACGAAATTAAAACGATTTATAAAATTCGTTTTAAATAGAAATCGATGAAATATGTATTATATATATTATACATATATATATAATGGCCTGAATAGAACGCGCCGCGCCGCGGCAGTTCGTGAATTTCGACCATTTATTTCAAACGGACATTACGGGAGATCCAACCGTCGGATTCTCCTAAAACTGGAACCGTTGGGTTCGTATCGAAAAGAGCTTTCTAACGAATATTAGAAATTTGAAATCTAACGGTAGTTACATCCAAATCAAATTCGAAAAAGGTCGCTGTAAGTGCAGTTCGATGGCCATTGTTGGAAATCGACTGTACGGGCCTTGATAAAATTATTAAAAATAGTAATAATTTGTGTAAAATCATAAGAAGTGATCTGAGAAAAACTGGGGTGAAAAACTCCATATTTGAAAAGATAAAAATAGATTTTTATCGAAATGAACTAGTTTTGAACTAAATTTAAAACGCAATTATTTTTAAATAAATAAATTAGATTTAAAAAGGGGTTTTAAATAATCGGAATATCTAATATATTTGATTGGATTTGAAATGGGTTTATCGTGAACGGTGTTTTAAATAACACTAGTTCTTTAACCCGATAATAAGTAGAATGTGATTTGGGTTTGTCGTGAACTGTGTTTTAAATAACACCTGGTTCTTTAACCCAGTAAAAGGAGTTTTAACGAATCTACAATTAGGTTGAAATGTGAATCTATAATCTAAATTATCAAATTTAGAAATGAGCGAGAATGGAGTATTACAAGTTTTGCTCCAAAGCGATAGTTAAATCTTTAAATAGATTTGAACATGAAATGGTAATTAATTTTACCGATAACACCATGGTGTTAGATATGGAGTATCACCAGTTTTGCTTCATGGGATGAATAGGTTGGGATTGGGAAATAAAATAAATAATTACTTCGGTATGCTTCGCTAATCTCGACTAGTTTGGAAAACCATAATTCGGTTTGGAACGACATCCAAAGGAAGATTTAAGGATAAATTTTAAAGAATTTATCTTGGATAAAATTAACGGGAACCTTTCCCTAAAAATGTGATTTTGTGAATAACAGAATATTCAGAATTGGAATGAGGCGTATGTTGTGTTTGTGCAACATTTGTTTTTAATATACGCGGGTTGTTCGGAAAGTCCGGGTTTATACCCATTCTGAATAACCGATTCGACGATATGTCGAAGATGAAGACGGTGGTCGAAGACCGGAAGTTTTGACATCATTTGGGTAATTACTAACGATCCTGATTGGGTTGTACACCCAAGAGGATGGAAATAGTTGGTGGTCGTCCAGACGTACTTGGAGATGGATGGATATGCGAGGAAAGTGCCTCCGGTTTCGTTTAGACCCAGAACGGACATGTAAATGGATTGTGTGTCTGACATTGGATTTTATTCTGTGTTGATTGATTTCTATTAAATATACATCTGTTTGGCGGCGGAGAATTTATTCTTTTGCTTAACGCCCTTCTCTGAGACGTACGAGCTCAGAGGTTGTATATCGATGGACATCAGTCGCATGGCATGAATTGCCTGTGTGGCACGCTAAGATGCAATGATCAAGGCTTTTGTTGAAAAGCAGAGTCTTGTGGTTGATGATCAAAGCACGCCTGCGTGGCAGCTTTGTGTATAATGTGAATTCGTGAGCCTCACACCTCAGTATGAGTTAAAAACGGGATACGGACCGCTGGGAGAGCACGACGTTTCTTTCTAGCTATGGTGGTGTCAGTGACTTACCAGCCCTGACATTTATATACTTTTCACCTTTGTGGTTGTTGGAATGAGGCGCCTCGATTATAGGTCTGTAAGGACCGGGAAACGTGTGTTCAGGCATAACTAATCCTCTAACATAAGTGAGGACCGGCCCAGCCGAATCCAGGGTTGCCCAGAGTGCGTAGCCCTGAGGCGTTTGCTAGAGTGTCTCGAGCGCGGAGAGGATCTTGCCCCTTGCCTTGACTCATGACGGAAATCCAATTTCCAATACGTGTATTGCGGTTTTAATTGTAGAACTAGTATGGCGACATGATATATGGTACCCATGCCGTCTATGATTTATATTTATGATTGAAACTGTTTTGACACTATACACCTATAATAGTATCAAATGATTTGTTTTAAACGTACCAAGCATGTTTGGCTATTATAAGGGAAAACCCTATCCTCCGGCTTGCGTTGCATTGTGTAATGGGACCTGGGTCTTATAATAGCTTCATTTTTCGAAAAAGCATTGCGTTGTCTTTTCTATGCACTAGTATTCTTGGGAGGAAACCCGTTCCGTGTTATACAGCGTGATCCCTTGAATTACTCCCTTTTAAAGTAAAGTTTTAAATAACTGTTTTAGTTCTCACACAAGTCATATGACTGATCTGGAGTTTATTGTTTTAACCTAAACTCTGGGTGCCCCTATTTTCCGCACGGGCAGCTAGTAGTTTTGGTTTTGCAAGTTTATATCCACAGGATCCTGGTTTACAGCTGGAATGACATCCGGAAAGCTCTATATCCGTATATCACCTTCAGTTGTGCTTTGTATTATTTTCCGCTGCTATGTAATTTATTGTAATCTCTGATATTTATCGAATGTAATTTATTCATCTATACTCTGTATATTCTTGCATTCTGATGGAATTGTTGTAATAGCAATGAAATGTTCTTCCGTCTACGTTCATTTGTGTGTTGTTCTCAAAGTATCCGCTCTTTCCTTCACGGGGAAGTTACAGGTTCTTACAGTGGTATAAGAGCTTTGGTTTACAGAGCTCGAGAACAAGACACATTAGAACCGTACGAAAGAATTCATCAGATATTGGATTAGCAATAACCAATTAGAATGACTCGTTAAGGATAGGATCAGTTGTATCCTAGAACGAGTGTGAAGAGTATATTTTTCAAATGAAAACAATTTTGTTTTGAAAATTTAAACCATTTTACCCGTATTTGAATAATTTATTTATTTTGAATATGGACAATCCAATATATAAAGGTTTTGTATATACGCGTCATGAACGTATATTCGAAGTTTTAATATACTGGATAGATATAGATTCACACTCTAGTCGCTCGAAGATGATTTTGATGATGGAGCTCCATCACCAAAATTTATATTCGTGTTTCGAAGGTGTGATTTTCTATATATTTCCATTAGACTGGTGTGAGAACCAAAACTTACATAGATAGATTTATTGTTGTGAATTGGCATCAAAAACATGATTTTGAGTATATATATCAAAGTTATGAATTTGAAACTTTAATCCACTAATTGATTGATGATTGTGTTGTTTGATTATTGTTGCCTAATTGAATTTTGAACCATTATGCCTAATTGAATCAAATATTGAATTATATTGAAAATTGGTCGCATTTGCTTGCATATACATATACTTACATTGAACAGGTCATAGCAAGGAGGCTAGAGCAGTGAATAAAATTTGTTTGCCCGACAAATAGGTACATGTTTACTACATAATTTACTGTTTTGTTTGGGTGATGATGATTTTATGAGCCTATTGGCTAGCCGCTTGGCTTTTTCTTTTTCTTTTTGAGATCAGAAGGCCAATATGGCAATTTCGGGATTTTCCCGTGGCTCCCGGCGCAGGGGAGGTTATAGCGAAATTTTTCGAAAATTTAGGGTGTTAGCCAAATTTTTGAAAATTTGAAAATTCTCAGAAACTGAAAAGTTGGAGAATGGAAGCCAGATCGAACGTGGAGTTGATTAATCAAACCACTTTCGACTTTGTTCCTTTTCGGGGACGAAAAGTTTTAAGTGGGGGAGATTGTAATAACCCGGAAATTCTGAGCCAGTTTAAAAATTTTATTTTGGCAGTTTTAATGAATTTTGAACATTTAATGTAGTGACCCGAAAATCCGGTAGAATTTGAGCTGACCAAAAACACAAGTCCAACCCCAAATATCACGGAAATTCGAACCATTATAGAAAGAAGTTAGAGGGTGAGGATAGATAAGATAGAAACTTAGAATAGAAGAAGAAGAAGAACACAACATCAGAGTAACACGAATCTCACAGCGGAACGAATAACATATATAACATAACTTGAAATATACATCTGTACTTGAATATACATCAATATCAAAGTACATCACTTACAACACAGCAGAAATAACTATAGCTATATGATCCTGAAGCCTCCTGCTCCAAGCTCTTCCAGTATATCTGTAAATTCCCGACTACTTGACTGCCCGTATAAATTTAGGCACCTAAGAGTTTAGGTAGAACAAAACAAATAAACCCCGGGTCAGTCATGGGACTGGTATGAGTAAACAGTTTAAAACAGTTTCAGAAAACTAAATGATATCTCATAAGACCACGCCGTATAACACGGAACGGGTTTTTCCCTTATGAGAATCCAAACACTTGACTTATCTTTATATCAAAACTCTTTTGATATTGTAATAATGTCTAAATCAAGTAAATAACAATCTAGTGAAACGTTTGCATCTCACGTTCCACATATATATACAATCAAAACCGCAAGCACGTATTGGGTATTTGGTTTTCCAACTATGTCAAGGTATGGAACCACCTTCCGCTGGTATAACTCTAGAGGAGAATACAAAGAGTTCAACAAGAACATCTTGCAACTCAGCCACACATGACCGACCACTCATTTCGCTTGAGTGTATCGAATGTATATCACCAACGATTGGGATCAGCAACCGTTTCCCGATTGGGTCAGCATCGACAATAGATTTTTAGAAGTAAATGAAACTCTAGATCAGGTGATTATACACCCTAATAGGTGCAACCTACATAGCCATGCTGCTTGCCCGATTTCTGTCATTTACCGGTTGATGAGGCTAGAAGCTACGCTTTATCAACACACCAGATTCACTTCGAATGTCACATCGTCAGATCCATCGAAAATCACTAATTGACGTCTACAACAGTACATTACGTGTTAGCTAAAGAAGTGCCCTTCTCCGCTTCCACTCTTGGTACGGTTGAAGAAATCAATGTACGTTACCTTTCTGGAAATACTCTGTCAGACATTCATCCATACAAGTCATCCAGGAACAGGATGAACCGAAGGCATTATTTCTATTAATAGAAAAAGTCCTTGCACTCTACTTCGTCTTCGATTATCTTTATATAATCTGATTCGCACGCTACTGCCGATATGGAGTGGTTCTTCGGATAATAATCCAACCGGTCTCTCCATATTGACAACGATGGTCAAAACTTCGATAGTCCGTGATTTAACTATCGAATAAAAACAAGTGTTTCGATAGTCGATGATTTAACTATCGAATAAAACAAGTGTTTCGATAGTCGATGATTTAACTATCGAATAAAACAAGTGTTCATCCAAACATCCAACAATCACTGAACCTTTAATTAATATTCCATTAATTAAATCTCTTCTCTATTTCTTATCAATATTTGTTAACCAAATATTTTCAATAACCATATTGGCCTTATATGTTATTTGGAAAACATTTCCATATATCGCCTTCTTTTATTTTCTAAACTTTAGAAAATATATGTTATTTATAATTGGAAAATATTCCAATTACTTATCTCTTTTCCAATCTCGTTTATTTCTATACTTAGGGAACGTTCATTATTCTATTTCCAAGCTTTGCACATATTTGGGTTAAAACAGATGTTGTGTAAAACATCGTTACGACAACCCAAATACAGTATTTAACTAATTCTTATTCCACATTGATCTTCGAGCCTGAATCTTGCTACTTATCAGTATATCATGAAATCAACCAAGTTGGGGTATAATTACCTCTCAGACCTTGACTGAATAACATTTAACGTCAAAACAGACAAGACTACTTACTCGAATAATCAATACCATACAACTGATTATTCACCTTTAAACACATATACATTTTCTCTTTCTATTCCAACGAGATTTTTTTCTTATACTTCCCTTTTTAATTATACTATTCTATTTCTAAGTTCGTTTCCTTATCGACTTCTATATAGTTTGATATGTTAATTTCTAACTATCAAATTATCTTAAAAAATATTCTATCTCCTTAAATTCCCGGAAAAATTCGCCATAACCTCCTTTGTACCGGGAGCATCGGGAAATTTCAAATAGCTTTCCCGGTCCTTCTCATCTCAAAAAGAAAAAGAAAAAGCCAAGCGGCTTGCCGATACGGTGCATAAAATCTCATATATGAATTAAATACGTACCTTTTTGTCGGGCATTCTATTTATATACCTTCTAACACTTTATTCCAAACCTGTCTCCTGTATGTCTATACCTGTCCAATCTATTTTAAGTATACCAATCGTTTTAACTCAATTTGTTAATTAAATCTGTTACTTAACTTTTCAGTCTATTTCACCTTCATATTTGAACATGACATGTTCAAATATATTTTAACTGCATATTAACAAATTCTAATTATACTCATACTCTCGTTTCCTTATCGACTTCTTATTCAAATTCCAATTCAATTCTATTTGAATTCTTTTTATTTAAACTTCATTTGAATTCTATTATTCAAATCTATTCAACTTCTATTGTTTAAATTCCATCTTTTCATTTATAAACAAAGTTTATAAATTCAATTCAAATTCCATCTTTTCATTTATAAACAAAGTTTATAAATTCAATTCAAATTCCATCTTTTCATTTATAAACAAAGTTTATAAATTCAATTACTTGTTTTATATACCTTCGAACAAGTTAAATATTTTCTATAGTAAAATTCAAATTCTATTTATAAAAATAGAATTCACTTTTTAAATCTCAAATACTCTTTTCGATATTTTTATAAATCAATATTCAAGCCCCATATTTTTTTAAACAATCAAATCAACCAATTTTCAATCATTTGATTTTTAACACATCATATATGAATATATATGAAATCAAACAAACAACAACAGATAATATATTTTTGAGGAATCCAGTTGGATTCCTCCAACCTGTTTTTCCTGCATCCACAGACTTTAGTCAACATAGTAATACCTATCCTGCTTCGAGGCAGGATATCGCGGTATAGAAGTTTATCCACTAATCATAGCATGGGGCGTATAGGGTAATCATCCGCTAATGATACCGCGGGCATCCGCTAATGGTACTGCGGGAATCCAACCAATCACCAACCCAATATATATATATAATAGTCAACCAATCCTAAATAACTATATATATTTTAAAACAATCAGACTAAACAGCATTCAAACAAGCAACAACAATTATTTTTAACGATGTAAAAATAATTCTAAACAAACAGGTGAGTGAGATTTACTCACCAGAGCTTTTATTTGTCGAATACCCAATGAAGCTTGTTATATAGACTTCACAGTGATTTCTCCATACGTCTGTTTTTTTTTCAATGTAAAATGATATTAATAAAATTTCAATTATCGAATTATACTAATTCAATTTAAATTAATTACCCACGTAAACAGATTCCAATTTAAACCTTACTTCCATACTCAACAATTGGTCTACCAATTTTATTTACCAGCTAAATATATTAGTTTTATACAATTTTATTTAATCCGCTTGTGAAATTATACTAATTCAATTTATAATATCATTAACCTCAAACCTACTTATTTTTATTAAAATAAATTAATTACTGTTTAAGGTTTTAAATCCATACCTTAATCCAATTCAAACCATGTTGTTGCATCTCCCATAACCGAACCAATTCACACTGTGTTCGAATTTCTTCCGAACTTCACACCGTACTGCTGAAACAAATAGGTCTTGATCAAAACAGCAACTTTGCAATTCATTCGAGATCGCGGTTCACCCAGAAGTCACGTTCTTCCTGCCTTCACGCACTTTTTCCTCTTCTTCCTTCTCCAGTATTGATTTTCTCGCCCCTCCTTGCTTCACTCACGAGTGCTGCGTCGAGCTCAGGGAACCGAGGGTTTTTGAATCGCGATCCCCATTTCAACTCGCGAGACTCCCCAACGTCGATGTTTTCCCCAAATCAGTATCGTATCGAATCCGAAAGTACCGAACCCAAGAATAAGCTTTCACTGATTTCGATCAGTCCTTGGTTGCTCAATTCGATTTCATGATTTTTGGGCTCAGAAGCCACTGCAATTCCGATCGCATTTCCTGCTTTTGAATGAAGGGAGAAGATTCCAATCCCCTTTGTATTTTGATTTGGAAATTAAACTCAAGGATGGCTATATTATATAGGAGGATGCTTTCGATCTTACTGTGATTTCGTTTACCTGAGAATCAATTGAAAGAGAAGCTTTCTGGGTGATTTTATAAAGGAAGGGGCGGAAGAAAAGAAGGCCACGAGCTGTTTTATTCTGTGGTGAGAAAAGGAGGCACGGTTATTTGGTTTTGTTATGTGGTTTAAACACGAAGTGCATGGCCAATTTTAGTCTTCATGGTTGTTTTGTTTTGGTCCACCAATTAAGATATTTATATTTTATTTAAATTAATTTAAACCGTTAATTTAAATTCAAGCAATTTAAATTCCTTGGTAATAAATAATTACTATCGCCGATTTACATTGCAATATAATTCCTAAAAATTCTTTGAATTAAATCTGACTCTGATCAAATTTCAAATTGAATTTTATTCCAGGTTCTCATTTTACGGTAATTTAATATATACGATATTAAATCGAAATCGATTTTTTTAAATCGATAACTTTAAAATAAAAATTCAATTTATATTCTCTAATAAATATTAAATATTCTAAATTCACCGACCAGAAATCCGGGTCATTACAATCTTCCCCACTTAAAATAATTTCGTCCTTGAAATTGCTAAGGTAGAAAAAGTGCTACAAACCCAATTATCTTGATACTCAAAATTTCAAACTTCAATACGTATCTCTCTTTCGAATAAATCCCTATTCGATAACTCCTCCCTTCGAATAACTATATTCGATAATCTTTCTTTCGAATAACTAGATTCGAAAACCTTCCTTCAAATAAACTATATTCGATTTACTCTATTCAATTTACTCTTATCAATTAACCCTATTGGATTTAACTCTTTTCGATTAACTCCATCGAATAACTAAATTCTATAACTCCTTCGAATAACCAATATTCTATAACTCACTTCGATTAAACTAATCGATAACTCCTTTCGATTAAACTATAATTGATATCTCATTTCGATTAACAAATAATCGATAACTCCTCCGATTTACTAAAAATCGATAACTCCTTTTGAATAACCAAATTCGATAATTCCTTTCGAATAAACTATATTCGATAATCTCTATTTCGAATAACTATATTCGATCAACTCCATTCGCTTGACTCTAGATCGCAGCGATCACAATGGTTACGCCTGATTCCCCCAGGAAACATCCGACTGCCCTAGGCTATTTGCAACCCTGCGAATTACGCTAGCAGTCGTGCGAAATGGCAATTTATCCTGAGTAACTATGTTTGATTAACTCTATCTCAATAACTAGATTCGATCAACTTTAATTGAATAACTAACATTCAATTAAATCCTAATTCGATTAACTATATTCAATTAACTCTATCTGGTTAATTCTTACTCTAATCGATTTATTCTAACTCTAATCGACTTCTCCTATTCGAATAACTCCTCTTGGATAACGTTTATTTATTTATAAAGATTTACTTTTAGTAACGGTTCTTCACTTTATAAATGTTCTCTTTAATATCGTCACTCCACTTATACAAGTGTTGTGTACCCCTCTTCTATTTAAAACTATCGATGTTAAAAACCAATATCTCCTCTCTATATAAGTTCAGACTTATATATTCCATTTATCCAATGATAAATATTTAATTTAATTTATAAACTGTTATTTATAAATCAATCTTTTCTATTTATCTGTTAAAACAGATTTCCATTTTCTATTCATCTTCTAAATGTTCCTTTGATTAATTCTATTTATTTAACAAATAAATATCTCGTTTATAACATTCTATTTATTTCCTATAAATAAATATTTCCATTTACTCTATTTGTAAATGTTTTACAAATATTCCCCTTTTAAATTCTATTTGTAAATGTTTTTACAAATATTTCTCCTTCTATTTGTTTGCACATAACTTCCTTTGTATTTGTGTTACAAATATATTTCCTTTTTAACTCTTTTGGTTTTTCCTTTATTCAAACCCAATTCATATTCACATTGATTTTACTCAATTTATTCATTTCGATCTATTTAACTTACCTAAGTTAAATTTTCAATCATTCAAATTCCCATTAACTAGTTGCTAATTAACCGTTTTGCCGATTTCACCATTTTTATTCGAATATCACTTGTTCAAATATATGTCAACTTAATTATAAACTAATCTAATTATAATTTCAACTCGAGTTATATATTCGATTTCGAATATAAATTCTCAATCCCTTTCACTTATCCAAAAACCCAATTTCGATTCAATTTTCCTTTAACTAATTAATTTTCAATTTAGTTAATTCTATTTAACCATTTAAAATATGATTTTTGTCCTAAAAATCATTTTACTTACTTCACTGGAGTTCATATTTATTTTATATCTCCAGTCTGGATTTTTCTAATGCCAATTCGGATTTTATTTCCTAAAAATCCTTCTGTTTATTTAATTAAACCGTTATGGTTTATAATGGTTCTGGCGCTGCTTTTCTAAAAATTTGATTTTGACATAACTCAAAATCTATACGACGAAATCCAGATTTTTCTCTTTCATTAGAAAACTATCGTTCAACCGGTCCCGACGATTCTTGTTTCAAAGAATTCCGACTTCAATTGAGTTCTGTATATTAAATTGAAGTTCGAATCGCCAATTTACGAACTGCCGCGCTATGACGAGCTCGTTTTAATTATATTTATAAATATAAACGTTTTAACTTTGCTTATACTAAATTCAACTCCATTCTGATATATTTTTAATATATATCCAATCCATTCCAACATAATATTCCCGATCTATTTCTCTTCAAATATTTAAGTCCTCTACATCTAAAATATTCAAATTCCATTTGAATTTCTTTATTCAAACTCTATATTTGAATTTCCTTCTATTCAATTTCTATTTGAATTTCTTCTATTCAAATTCTATTTGAATTTCTTATTTTCAATTCCTATTTGAAATCCTTTATTCAAAATCCATTTCAAATCCCTTATTCAAATTCCATTTGAAATCCTTTATTCGATTTCTATTTAAATTCCTTTGCTCAATTTCTATTTGAAATCCTTTGAATTTAAATTCTATTTTAACTCCTTTTATTTAAAATTCTATTTCAAACTCTATATTTTCTTGAATTCTAATATTCAACCTCCACTTTATATTCTCTTTGAAATTCTATTTTACCAAATTCCATTTGAATTCTAATATTCAAATCTCTATTTGACTTTTCTTTATTCAAATCCATTTGAATTCCTTTGAATTCAAATTCCATTTCAATTTTTTCCTATACAATTTCTATTGGAATTTTCTTTATTCAAACTCATTTGAATTCCTTTGAATTCAAATTCTATTTCACTTCTATTTGAAATCTATATTCCAATTCCCATTTCAAAATTCCTTTGAAGTTATATAAATATATACATATATTTATCTATCTCAAATTCAAAACATTTGAATTTTCAACAACTTGTTTCTATTCAAACAAATTTCCATCAAAACTTTTCTAAGGCAGCAATTCATCACTTAGAAACTCGAAAATGAACACTGATGATGTTGCGATCGTCATCAGAATTATTTCCCAGCTACTGAATGAGTCCAGTGCTATATTTCTTGACATTCATTTAGAAAAATATTTTCCAAACTCCCAGGATTTTAAATTCTTAATTCTGGATTGAATTCAATTTCAGTTTATCACATTTGTATATTTGATTTCATATACAAATTCCATTGGTTATATATATAACTATTTCTGTTTTATAATCTAATTCGATTATAATCCTAACAATCAACTTAACTATTTGAAAACAATATCGTGTCCAATCTTCTATTCAAGTGTTTATAAACTCCTATCGACATCATGGCGTCCCACGATTCGACCAAAATTTATAATCCACTCAACAGACTAGTCAACACAATATAAAACGGTTTTTATATCAAATAACAAATACGCTCTCTCGTGTATATATACACTCAACTCATTCTAGGATACTATTGATCCTATCTCTAATGAGCACATTTCCACACAGCCTAGGTATTCGCTCAACCTAAGCTCTGATACCAACTGTAGTGACCCGAAAATCCGGTAGAATTTGAGCTGACCAAAAACACAAGCCCAACCCCAAATATCACGGAAATTCGAACCATTAATAGAAAGAAGTTAGAGGGTGAGGATAGATAAGATAGAAACTTAGAATAGAAGAAGAAGAAGAACACAACATCAGAGTAACACGAATCTCACAGCGGAACGAATAACATATAACATATATAACATAACTTGAAATATACATCTGTACTTGAATATACATCAATATCAAAGTACATCACTTACAACACAGCAGAAATAACTATAGCTATATGATCCTGAAGCCTCCTGCTCCAAGCTCTTCCAGTATATCTGTAAATTCCCGACTACTTGACTGCCCGTATAAATTTAGGCACCAAGAGTTTAGGTAGAACAAAACAAATAAACTCCGGGTCAGTCATGGGACTGGTATGAGTAAACAGTTTAAAACAGTTTCAGAAAACTAAATGATATCTCATAAGACCACGCCGCATAACACGGAACGGGTTTTTCCCTTATGAGAATCCAAACACTTGACTTATCTTTATATCAAAACTCTTTTGATATTATAATAATGTCTAAATCAAGTAAATAACAATCTAGTGGAACGTTTGCATCTCACGTTCCACATATATATACAATCAAAACTGCAAGCACGTATTGGGTATTTGGTTTTCCAACTATGACAAGGTATGGAACCACCTTCCGCTGGTATATCTCTAGAAGAGAATACACCGAGTTCAACAAGAACATCTTGCAACTCAGCCACACATGACCGACCACTCATTTCGCTTGAGTGTATCGAATGTATATCACCAACGATTGGGATCAACAACCGTTTCCCGAATGGGTCAGCATCGACAATAGATTTTTTGAAGTAAATGAAACTCAAGATCAGGTGATTATACACCCTAATAGGTGCGACCTACATAGCCATGCTGCTTTCCCGATTTCTGTCATTTACCGGTTGATGAGGCTAGAAGCTACGCTTTATCATCACACCAGATTCACTTCGAATGTCACATCGTCAGATCCATCGAAAATCACTAATTGACGTCTACAACAGTACATTACGTGTTAGCTAAAGAAGTGCCCTTCTCCGCTTCCACTCTTGGTACGGTTGAAGAAATCAATGTACGTGACCTTTCTGGAAATACTCTGTCAGACATTCATCCATACAAGTCATCCAGGAACAGGATGAAACGAAGGCATTATTTCTATTAATAGAAAAAGTCCTTGCACTCTACTCCGTCTTCGATTATCTTTATATAATCTGATTCGCACGCTACTGCCGATATGGAGTGGTTCTTCGGATAATAATCCAACCGGTCTCTCTATATTGACAACGATGGTCAAAACTTCAATAGTCTGTTATTTAACTATCGAATAAAAACAAGTGTTTCGATAGTCAATGATTTAACTATCGAATAAAACAAGTGTTTCGATAGTCGATGATTTAACTATCGAATAAAACAAGTGTTCATCCAAACATCCAACAATCACTGAACCTTTAATTAATATTCCATTAATTAAATCTCTTCTCTATTTCTTATCAATATTTGTTAACCAAATATTTTCAATAACCATATTGGCCTTATATGTTATTTGGAAAACATTTCCATATATCGCCTTCTTTTATTTTCTAAACTTTAGAAAATATATGTTATTTATAATTGGAAAATATTCCAATTACTTATCTCTTTTCCAATCTCGTTTATTTCTATACTTAGGGAACGTTCATTATTCTATTTCCAAGCTTTGCACATATTTGGGTTAAAACAGATGTTGTGTAAAACATCGTTACGACAACCCAAATACAGTATTTAACTAATTCTTATTCCACATTGATCTTCGAGCCTGAATCTTGCTACTTATCGGTATATCATGAAATCAACCAAGTTGGGGTATAATTACCTCTCAGACCTTGACTGAATAACATTTAACGTCAAAACAGACAAGACTACTTACTCGAATAATCAATACCATACAACTGATTATTCACCTTTAAACACATATACATTTTCTCTTTCTATTCCTACGAGATTTTTTTCTTATACTTCCCTTTTTAATTATACTATTCTATTTCTAAGTTCGTTTCCTTATCGACTTCTATATATTTTGATATGTTAATTTCTAACTATCAAATTATCTTAAAAAATATCTCCTTAAATTCCCGGAAAAATTCGCCATAACCTCCTTTGTACCGGGAGAATCGGGAAATTTCAAATAGCTTTCCCGGTCCTTCTCATCTCAAAAAGAAAAAGAAAAAGCCAAGCGGCTTGCCGATACGGCGCATAAAATCTCATATATGAATTAAATACGTACCTTTTTGTCGGGCATTCTATTTATATACCTTCTAACACTTTATTCCAAACCTGTCTCCTGTATGTCTATACCTGTCCAATCTATTTTAACTATACCAATCGTTTTAACTCAATTTGTTAATTAAATCTGTTACTTAACTTTTCAGTCTATTTCACCTTCATATTTGAACATGACATGTTCAAATATATTTTAACTGCATATTAACAAATTCTAATTATACTCATACTCTCGTTTCCTTATCGACTTCTTATTCAAATTCCAATTCAATTCTATTTGAATTCTTTTTATTTAAACTTCATTTGAATTCTATTATTCAAATCTATTCAAATTCTATTGTTTAAATTCCATCTTTTCATTTATAAACAAAGTTTATAAATTCAATTCAAATTCCATCTTTTCATTTATAAACAAAGTTTATAAATTCAATTCAAATTCCATCTTTTCATTTATAAACAAAGTTTATAAATTCAATTACTTGTTTTATATACCTTCGAACAAGTTAAATATTTTCTATAGTAAAATTCAAATTCTATTTATAAAAATAGAATTCACTTTTTAAATCTCAAATACTCTTTTCGATATTTTTATAAATCAATATTCAAGCCCCATATTTTTTTAAACAATCAAATCAACCAATTTTCAATCTTTTGATTTTTAACACATCATATATGAATATATATGAAATCAAACAAACAACAACAGATAATATATTTTTGAGGAATCCAGTTGGATTCCTCCAACCTGTTTTTCCTGCATCCACAGACATTAGTCAACATAGTAATACCCATCCTGCTTCGAGGCAGGATATCGTGGTATATAAGGTCATCCACTAATCATAGCGTGGGGCGTATAGGGTAATCATCCGCTAATGATACCGCGGGCATCCGCTAATGGTACTGCGGGAATCCAACCAATCATCAACCCAATATATATATAATAGTCAACCAATCCTAAATAACTATATATATTTTAAAACAATCAGACTAAACAGCATTCAAACAAGCAACAACAATTATTTTTAACGATGTAAAAATAATTCTAAACAAACAGGTGAGTGAGATTTACTCACCAGAGCTTTTATTTGTCGAATACCCAATGAAGCTTGTTATATAGACTTCATAGTGATTTCTCCATACGTCTTTTTTTTTCAATGTAAAATGATATTAATAAAATTTCAATTATCGAATTATACTAATTCAATTTAAATTAATTACCCACGTAAACAGATTCCAATTTAAACCTTACTTCCATACTCAACAATTGGTCTACCAATTTTATTTACCAGCTAAATATATTAGTTTTATACAATTTTATTTAATCCGCTTGTGAAATTATGCTAATTCAATTTATAATATCATTAACCTCAAACCTACTTATTTTTATTAAAATAAATTAATTACTGTTTAAGGTTTTAAATCCATACCTTAATCCAATTCAAACCATGTTGTTGCATCTCCCATAACCGAACCAATTCACACTGTGTTCGAATTTCTTCCCAACTTCACACCGTACTGCTGAAACAAATAGGTCTTGATCAAAACAGCAACTTTGCAATTCATTCGAGATCGCGGTTCACCCAGAAGTCACGTTCTTCCTGCCTTCACGCACTTTTTCCTCTTCTTCCTTCTCCAGTATTGATTTTCTCGCCCCTCCTTGCTTCACTCACGAGTGCTGCGTCGAGCTCAGGGAACCGATGGTTTTTGAATCGCGATCCCCATTTCAACTCGCGAGACTCCCCAACGTCGATGTTTTCCCCAAATCAGTATCGTATCGAATCCGAAAGTACCGAACCCAAGAATAAGCTTTCACTGATTTCGATCAGTCCTTGGTTGCTCAATTCGATTTCATGATTTTTGGGCTCAGAAGCCACTGCAATTCCGATCGCATTTCCTGCTTTTGAATGAAGGGAGAAGATTCCAATCCCCTTTGTATTTTGATTTGGAAATTAAACTCAAGGACGACTTTATTATATAGGAGGATGCTTTCGATCTTACTGTGATTTCGTTTACCTGAGAATCAATTGAAAGAGAAGCTTTCTGGGTGATTTTATAAAGGAAGGGGCGGAAGAAAAGAAGGCCACGAGATGTTTTATTCTGTGGTGAGAAAAGGAGGCACGGTTATTTGGTTTTGTTATGTGGTTTAAACACGAAGTGCATGGCCAATTTTAGTCTTCATGGTTGTTTTGTTTTGGTCCACCAATTAAGATATTTATATTTTATTTAAATTAATTTAAACCGTTAATTTAAATTCAAGCAATTTAAATTCCTTGATAACAAATAATTTCTATCGCCGATTTACATTGCAATATAATTCCTAAAAATTCTTTGAATTAAATCTGACTCTGATCAAATTTCACATTGAATTTTATTCCAGGTTCTCATTTTACGGTAATTTAATATATACGATATTAAATCGAAATCGATTTTTTAAATCGATAACTTTAAAATAAAAATTCAATTTATATTCTCTAATAAATATTAAATATTCTAAATTCACCGACCAGAAATCCGGGTCATTACAATTAAAATAGATTATTTTAAATAATATCGACGAGAAATTTATTTTTAATATATTTAGAACGTATATATTATACGCGTCGTCGTTAGAATATAAATATTTATATATAATTATAAATAGAATTGAAAATGGCGCGGTAGTTCGATAATTCGATTTCAAACTTCAATTGAATGTACCGGGTGCAAAACAATCCGGATTTTAGTGAAACAAAAAACATTAGGATCTAATTGATGATATCTTTCCAACGAATCCGACAAATCAAAATTTCATAGCGGGAATCAAAAGATATGTCCAGATGAAAATTCTGAATAGTCGCTATGGAATTCAGGCCCTTAAAAATGGGAATTTTGCAAACGACCTCGAATTTCGACGAAACCACTTTTGTTGGGTCCGTGATGTTAAGTTATTGCTAGATTCCAAATTTCATAATTTTTCGAATCAATATGTGAGCGTGGCAAAAGAAAACGCGTTTGACCAGTTTTAGTTGATTTTAATCGACTGGAAATTGGCCATTTTTCAAACGGTCTCAGAATTCGACGAAACTAGTTTTGTTAGGACCGTATCGTTAATACGAAGCTAGAAAATATTTTTATTGAATTTTTAGAGTTAGTATGTGACCCCGGTAATTTGAAATGTACGTTTAAAATTCAATATAGCGATTTAAATGTAAATTCAACGGAAACTGATCGAGACGAACAAATCAACTTGCGATACATATCCCATTGTGTTCGGAATAGGGGTAAAACGCTATGGATGACAGGCGGTGGGCCTCGTTTTGAGGTCATATGTAAAAGTCAACTTATCATAATTAAAATAATTAAAAATTGGAATCCTCTCTCCTCTCCCCTTAAATCTCTCGGGCCCCTCCCCCTTTCTGATTTTAAATCGAATTCACAGAAAAAAAAAGAAAAAAAGGAAGAAGAAGGCGCAGCGGCCACCGCGCCCAGGCGTGACGCCACCCACCGCCGACGAGGCTCCAGCCTCGCCCCTCCTCTTCACGTCGCCGTCGCACAGGCGCTCCGCCCTCCCCCTTACCTCCTCGCCTCCAACTCCCTCTCCACGATGAAACCCAAACCCACGCACCGTCAGTCCGACCACCACCGCGGACCCCAAACCCCCCCAATCGCGTCGCTGCGTGAGAACCCCCCCTTCCTCGAAGTCGATCGCGAGAAGACCCCCCCCCCCACCCCCCCCCCCCCCCGTTTCAGAAATCGCGACGAAACCACCACCCCTCCCGCTGTAAGTTCTTGACCCATTTTATTTTCATTTTTATTTTTATTTTATTTTGATTTTTAGTTTATTTAGTTTATCTAAATCCTTTCACGCAAAGATATTATTTTTAAATCAGTAAAGATATTATTTTAAAACTGTAAAGTTAGGATTAAGTTCTTGACCCATTTTATTTTCATTTTTATTTTTATTTTATTTTGATTTTTAGTTTATTTAGTTTATCTAAATCCTTTCACGCAAAGATATTATTTTTAAATCAGTAAAGATATTATTTTAAAACTGTAAAGTTAGGATTTTTAAAACTGTAAAGTTAGGATTTTTAAAACTGTAAAGTTAGGATTTTTAAAACTGTAAAGTTCGGATTTTTATATTATAGGAAAGTTAAAAATATGATTTTTATATTTTTAAAGTAATAAAAATATGATTTCTATATTTTTAAAGTATTAAAAATATAATCTTTACTATATAGAAGATGCAAAAATATGATTTTTGTTTATGTAGAGAATTAAAAATATATTTTTTACATGATAGGAATATTAGAAATATCATCTTTATATGTGTAGAAAAATAAAAATGTGATTTTTATAATGATATCTTTGAAAGGAGAAATCTTTATTTTTGAAAGGCAGAATATTTATTTTTGAAAGGCGAAATCTTTATGTAATGAAAGGCGATTTTTATATATTGAATAGCGAAATAAAAATTCGATTTTTATATATTGAATAGCGAAGTAAAAATTCGATTTTTGCATATGTAGTGGCTACAACAACGAAGATAACAAAAATGCGATAACGATGAAGATTTCTATCAAAAGAAGAGTCAAGATGTTTGGATAGCTTTCTATGAGAATTTCTCACCTTTCAATCTCTTTTTCTAGTTATATATATATACTAGGATGCAGACGGTGTTTAGTAGCACCCGACACAATCGTCCACAGACCATGGACTTGTTTGTTTGGTTGCATAAATTAGTTAGATGATTTGATTTGAATTTGGTTGTTTGGTGAATTTGATTGATGTGTGAATGGCGTGGGCCTTCACTAGACCGGGGATAAGGCTAGGCCTCGTCCCGTTTCTAGTATCGTGCCGTTATGCCGCCGAAATTTTTCTAAAATAAGTTAGAAAAATAAAGATAGCATTTTATTTAATAAATGAACTGAATAGAAATTCATATGTTGAAATAAAATGTTTTTATCGTTAAAAATATAATTTTTAACGTGAAGTGAATAAAATAAAATATTCATTTACAAACCGGACGGTTTGTTTATGTACACCTATTTGAATGACATTGACTGGGACGATAAATTTTACACATCGCCCAACTGCACGAATAAAATCTGTGTTTGATTGTTTGAAACCCCACACGGGTGTTGGGGTGAAATTGGAAGTTCACTCATCCTGATTGATTAAATATGTCGATCGATTGATTGACAGGCTGTTATAAGCGTTAGATATCTATATTTGATGCTTATACAGTGTAGTGCACTTTTGTTGATGGTTGATTATTTTTCAATGCTATTATATACATGTGTTGTATGAAAAATCCATATAATTAATTTTATATGGTGATTGATTGGGCCTCATTCCAATTTAGAAGATAAAGAATATTATAAAATAAAGGTTCATGTGTTGACTGTACTCATTCGTGAGATTAGTCATGTGTTGAACGTAATATTTTAACAATAAAATTTATATCTTTATCACTATAAAATAAAGGTTCATGTTTTGACTGTACTCATCCATTGAGATTAGTCATGTGTTGAACGAAATAATTTAACAAAAATAGTCACACGTGGAAAGTACTCATTCGTTGAGATTAGTCGTGTGTTGACAAAAATAAATATTCATTTGTTGAATAGAATAAAGGAATATATGAAGCCGTGTTGATTAGATTGACGCCATTTTGATGTGAACGATATTTACATCAATTTCATTCATTTTGAAATGAATATTGAAAAGTGATTTCGAAATTGAATATTTTGAAATGGAATTTGTTTTGATTTGAATAGAAAACCGAAATGAATTGAATTAAAAACGATTTCGAAATGAATTGAATTAAAAATGATTTCGAAATGAATTGAATTAAAAACGATTTCGAAATGAATTGAATATAAAACGATTTCGAATGGAATGGAATAGAAAACCAATTTGATTTCAATTGAATATATAACGAATCGAATTCGAATTGAAAACGAATTGAATTCGAATTGAATATATAACGGATTTGATTTCAATTGAAGATATAATGAATTTGATTCAAATAGAAAACGAAACGAATTTGATTTGAATAGAAAATGAATTTGAATCGAATAGAAAACCAAGTTGAATTGAATCAAATAGAAAACAAATTTGAATTGAATTGAATTGAAAACGAATTCAAATTGAATTGAAAACGAATTCAAATTGAATTGAAAACGAACTCAAATTGAATTGAAAACGAATTCAAATTGAATTGAAAGCGAATTGAAATGAACTCAAATTGAATTGAAATTTGAATTGAATAGAAATGAATTTTAAAACGAATTTATAAGGAAGAATTCAATTTTTATTTGAAATGAAATGGAAGTTGAAATTATTTTTGAAACGAAATTAAAACGATTTATAAAATTCGTTTTAAATAGAAATCGATGAAATATATATTATATATATATATATATATATATATATATATATATATAATGGCCTGAATAGAACGCGCCGCGCCGCGGCAGTTCGTGAATTTCGACCATTTATTTCAAACGGAAATTACGGGAGATCCGACCGTCGGATTCTCCTAAAACCAGAACCGTTGGGTTCGTATAGAAAAGAGCTTTCTAACGAATATTAGAAATTTGAAATCTAACGGTTGAATTTGGAGTTACGTCCAAATCAAATTTGGAAAAGGTCGTTGTAAGTGCAGTTCGATGGCCATTGTTGAAAATCGACTGTACGGGCCTTGATAAAATTATTAAAAATAGTAATAATTTGTGTAAAATCATAAGAAGTGATCTGAGAAAAACTGGGGTGAAAAACTCCATATTTGAAAAGATAAAAATAGATTTTTATCGAAATGAACTAGTTTTGAACTAAATTTAAAACCCAATTATTTTTAAATAAATAAATTATATTTAAAAAGGGGTTTTAAATAATCGGAATTTCTAATATATTTGATTGGATTTGAAATGGGTTTATCGTGAACGGTGTTTTAAATAACACTAGTTCTTTAACCCGATAATAAATAGAATGTGATTTGGGTTTGTCGTGAACTGTGTTTTAAATAACACCTAGTTCTTTAACCCAGTAAAAGGAGTTTTAACGAATCTGCAATTAGGTTGAAATGTGAATCTATAATCTAAATTATCAAATTTAGAAATGAGCGAGAATGGAGTATTACCAGTTTTGCTCCAAAGCGATAGTTAAATATTTAAATAGATTTGAACGTGAAATGGTAATTAATTTTACCGATAACACGTGGTGTTAGATATGGAGTATCACCAGTTTTGCTTCATGGGATGAATAGGTTGGGATTGGGAAATAAAATAAATAATTACTTCGGTATGCTTCGCTAATCTCGACTAGTTTGGAAAACCATAATTCGGTTTGGAACGACATCCAAAGGAAGATTTAAGGATAAATTTTAAAGAATTTATCTTGGATAAAATTAATGGGAACCTTTCCCTAAAAATGTGATTTTGTGAATAACAGAATATTCAGAATTGGAATGAGGCGTATGTTGTGTTTGTGTAACATTTGTTTTTAATATACGCAGGTTGTTCGGAAAGTCCGGGTTTATACCCATTCTGAATAACCGATTCGACGATATGTCGAAGATGAAGACGGTGGTCGAAGACCGGAAGTTTTCACATCGTTTGGGTAATTACTAACGATCCTGATTAGGCTGTACACCCAAGAGGATGGAAATAGTTGGTGGTCGTCCAGACGTACTTGGAGATGGATGGATATGCGAGGAAAGTGCCTCCGGTTTCGTTCAGACCCAGAACGGACTTGTAAATGGATTGTGTGTGTCTGACATTGGATTTTATTCTGTGTTGATTGATTTCTATTAAATATACATCTGTTTGGCGGCGGAGAATTTATTCTTTTACTTAACGCCCTTCTCTGAGACGTACGAGCTCAGAGGTTGTATATCGATGGACATCAGTCGCATGACATGAATTGCCTGTGTGGCACGCTAAGATGCAATGATAAAGGCTTTTGTTGAAAAGCAGAGTCTTGTGGTTGATGATCAAAGCACGCCTGCGTGGCAGCTTTGTGTATAACGTTAATTCGCGAGCCTCACACCTCGGTATGAGTTAAAAACGGGATACGGACCGCTGGGAGAGCACGGCGTTTCTTTCTAGCTATGGTGGTGTCCGTGACTTACCAGCCCTGACATTTATACACTTTTCACCTTTGTGGTTGTTGGAATGAGGCGCCTCGATTATAGGTCTGTAAGGACCGGGAAACGTGTGTTCAGGCATAACTAATCCTCTAACGTAAGTGAGGACCGGCCCACCGAATCCAGGGTTGCCCAGAGTGCGTAGCCCTGAGGCATTTGCTAGATTGTCTCGAGCGCGGAGAGGACCTTGCCCCTTGCCTCGACTCACGACGGAAATCCAATTTCCAATACGTGTATTGCGGTTTTAATTGTAGAACTAGTATGGCGACATGATATATGGTACCCATGCCGTCTATGATTTATATTTATGATTGAAACTGTTTTGACACTATACACCTATAATAGTATCAAATGATTTGTTTTAAACATACCAAGCATGTTTGGCTATTATAAGGGAAAACCCTATCCTTCGGCTTGCGTTGCATTGTGTGATGGGACCTGGGTCTTATAATAGCTTCATTTTTCGAAAAAGCATTGCGTTGTCTTTTCTATGCACTAGTATTCTTGGGAGGAAACCCGTTCCGTGTTATACGGCGTGGTCCCTTGAATTACTCCCTTTTAAAGTAAAGTTTTAAATAACTGTTTTAGTTCTCACACCAGTCACATGACTGACCTGGAGTTTATTGTTTTAACCTAAGCTCTGGGTGCCCCTATTTTCCGCACGGGCAGCTAGTAGTTTTGGTTTTGCAGATTTATATCCATAGGATCCTGGTTTACAGCTGGAATGATATCCGGAAAGCTCTGTATCCGTATATCACATTCAGTTGTGCTTTGTATTATTTTCCGCTCCTATGTAATTTATTGTAATCTCTGATATTTATCGAATGTAATTTATTCATCTATACTCTGTATATTCTTGCATTCTGATGGAATTGTTGTAATAGCAATGAAATGTTCTTCCGTCTGCGTTCATTTGTGTGTTGTTCTCAAAGTATCCGCTCTTTCCTTCACGGGGAAGTTACGGGTTCTTACACCAATCATTTTAACTTAGTGCGTCAAGTGATTTTCAAATTACTGGTTTGCCCATTTCACTTTTTTATTTGAATATACATGTTCAAATATAGGTTTAACTTGTTTATCAACTAATTGAATTCCATTTCAATTTTATTTGAATTTGCTATATTCAAATTCCATTTCGATTCTCTTATTCAAATTCTATATTTGAATTTCATTTCAATTCACTTATTCAAATTCCATATATGAATTTCATTATTCAAATCTATTTTCAAACTCCATTTGAATTTCTATATTCAAATCTATTTGAATTCTCTTTATTTCATTTCAATTCCCTTTGAATCTTCTATATTCAAATTTCAAATTCAATTCTATTTGAATCCTCTACATTCAAATTTCATTTCACTTTCGATATTCAAATCCTATATTTGAATCCCTTTATATTTTCTATATTCAAATTCTATATTTGAATTCCATTTGAATTTCTATATTCAAATTCTATATCACTTCCATTGAATTTCATATATTCAAACTCCCTTTGAATTTCTATATTCAATTTCTATTTCAAACTTTCTTTATTCAAATCCTATATTCAAACTCCATTGAATTATATATTCCAATTTCCATTTCAACTCTATTTGAATTCTATATTCAAATTCCATTTTAAACTATTTGAATTCTATATTCAAATTCCATTTCAAACTATTTGAATTCTATATCAAATTTCGTTATTACTTTATATGAATTCTATATTCAATTTTCCACTATTTAAATCTTCTTTATTCAAATCTCATTTGAATTTCTATATTCAAATCCCCTTTGAATTTTCTATATTCAAATTCTATGTTTGAACTTCCTTTCTTCAAATTCCTTTTCAAACTTTCTTTATTCATTCTTTACATAAGTCTCGATTTCAATTCCTTTTGAAATCGATATTACTACCTTTGGAAAATAGGTTCCCCTTTCAACTTCACACTTGTATTTTTATTTCTGAATTATCCGATGATAATTCTTTTCACTTCGTTTATAAACTTTGTTTATAAAGAAACTTCTCGTTTTATTTCTTTTAAAACGAGTTAATATTTCAAATCTATTTAAAAGTTCAAATTCTATATTTTAAATCCCATTTTGAAATTCAACACAACTTGTCTTTCCCAAAACAAATTCAAAACAGTATCTCTGGTAGTAATTCGTCACTTACAACTCGAAAATGAATACTGATGATGCAGCTTTCATCATCAGAATCTATTTTCCAGCGATCGAAGTGAGTTCAATACTATAAAACCATTCCTAAACATTTCTACTTTGAAATTCATTTCAAAATATAATTCACACTGCTTGTAAAACAATTTAAAATCTCCCAAGATCTTAAATTTTCCTTATTTTTAATCCAAATCCATTTACAAACACTTATCCAATTCTCCAGAGTTTTAACTTTAATTTCTGGTTTAAATTTCAGATTTAACTCATCTGATTTCACGTATTTCACTTATATGAATTCTGATTAGTTATTCACATAACCATTTAATTTATAATCTTACTCGACTATAATAACAACCAATATATCCAATATGTATCAAATATACTTTGGGTAAAATTATTTTTATATACCCTCTTTCAAAACATATCGTGCCGACCCATCGTATTCGAGTGTTTAGTAACTCCTACCGATACAGTGGATCAAACTGATCGACCAGAACTCATAAACTACTCAACCAATGAATTTCCACAATATAAAACAATTTTTATATCAATATACAAATACGTTCACTCATATATATACACTCAAACTCAATCTAGGGTATTACTAACCCTATCTCTACCGAGTCACGCCACAGAGCCAAGTAATTCTTAACTTAAGCTCTGATACCAACTGTAATGACCCGGATTTTTAGCGACTTTGGTTATCGACATAAACTCGATGTCGATAACCAAAACATCGAAAAATCCTGGTAATTAGTGAAAGAAATTAGAGGGTGAGGATAGATAAGATAGAAATTTAGAATAGAAGAAGAAGAACACAACATCAGAGTAACACGAATCTCACAGCGGAACGAATAAATATATTTCATAACATAACTTTGAAATACAAATCTGTACTTGAATATACATATCATTATCAAAGTACAGCACTTACAACACACCGGAAATAACTATAGCTATAATCCTGAAGCCTCCTGCTCCAGCTCTTCAATTGCATCTGTAAATCCTGACTACTTGACTGCCCATACAAATTTAGGCACCCAAGAGTTTAGGGAAAACAACAAAATAAACTCCGGGTCAGTCATGGGACTGGTATGAGTAAAACAGTTTAAAACAATTTAAACAGGTAGTCGATATCTCATAAGACTACGCCGTATAACGGAACGGGTTTTTCCCTTATGAGAATCCAAATTAGCTTTATATCAAAAACCTTTTGATATTATAATAATGTCTATCAACACAATATAATAATCATCTAGCAGAAACGCTTTCATCTCACGTTCTACATATATAGTATACAATCACAACCGCAAGCACGTATTGGGTAATGGATTTCAAACTATGACAAGGTACGGAACCACCTATCGCTCGTGTACCTCTAGAGAGGAATACACTGGGTTCAACAAGAACATCTTGCAACCCGGCCACACATGACCGACCACTCATTTCGTTTGAGCGTATCGAATGTATATCACTCACGGTTGGGATCAGCAACCGTTTCCCGAATGGGACAGCATCAACAATAGATTTTTAGAAGTAAATGAAACTCTAGATCAGGTGATTATACACCCTACTTCGGTGCGAATGACTTAGCCATGCTGCCTGCCTGATTTCTATCATTTACCGGATGATGAGGCTAGAAGCTACGCTTTATCATCACATCAGATTCACTTTGAATTCCACATCATCAAATCCATCCAATCACCGATTGACGTCCTCAACAATACATTATGTGTTAGCTAAAAGAAGTTTCCTTCTTCGCTTCCACTCTTGGTACAGTTGGAGAAATCAATATATGTGATCGTCTGGAAATACTCTGTCAGACATCCGTCCATACAAGTCATCCAGAAACAGGATGAACCGAAGGCAGTATTCTGTAAACAGGACAGCCCTTGCATTTTCTCCGTCTTCAATTATCTTTGGCATATATGATTCGCAACGCTTGTGCCAATACAGAGTGGTTCTCTAGATAATAATCCAACCGGTCTCTCCATATTAACAACGTTAAAATGGTCAAAACTTCGATAGTCTGTGATTTAACTATCGAACAAAAACAGGTGTGCAACCAACGATATTATTTCCAAATGGAAATTTATATCAATCAAACATCATTCAACCTTTATCTTTTTATTCATTTTTCATCTCCCGTTTCCCTATATTCAACATTTCTTATTTTCTAAATTTAGAAAATATATGTTATTACCATTTGAAAACATTTCCATTTCTTGTTTTCTTTATTAGAAAACATTTCTGGTTTCTTATTTGGAAAACATTTACAAAGCTTCTTCATTGGTCTTAGACAGATGTTTAAACAAACCATCGCGATGCCAACTCAAACCATTTCCTTTACTGCCGAACTTTAACTATTCCTTAGTTAAAAACGAAGCCAATCAAGTTGGGGTAGAACTACCTCTCAGACCTTAACTGAACAACATTTCTAACTTTGAAATAGGCAAAGTTAACTTTATATCCCTTTACTAACTTCCTTACTTAACCCTCCTTCGAATAGCTATATCCGATTGACTCTTTTCACTTAACTCTACTCGATTAACCTTATCAATAAACTCTATTCGATTAACCCTTATCAATTAACTCTATTCGACTACCACTATTGGATTAACTCTGTTTGACTTAACTCCTTTCGAATAAACTATATTCGATAACTCCTTTTCTTTCTTCGAATAAACTATATTCGATTAATTCATTTGCTTCTATTCAAATAACTATATTCGATAAACTCATTTTACTTTCTATTCAAATAACTATATTCGATTAACTCACTTTACTTTCTATTCGAATAACTATATTCGATTAACTCATTTTACTTTCTATTCGAATAACTATATTCGATTAACTCATTTTACTTTCTATTCGAATAACTATATTCGATTAACTCATTATACTTTCTATTCGAATAACTATATTCGATTAACTCATTTTCTTTAACTCTAATCGATTAAACTAACATCAATTAGCTCCTTTGCTTTAACTCTAATCGATTAAAATAATATCGATTAGCTCCTTTATTCTATTCGAATAAACTATTCATTTATAAAGATTTACTTTTAGTAATAGTTCTTCACTTTACAAATGATTTCCCTTTTATAAAACTCTATTCATTTTAAAAACATTTTTCCCTTTTATTTACTTTCGAAATATTTCCTTTTATAAAATCTGTTGATTTTATAAAATCCCTTTATTTCAATATACATTGAAATAATTCTTTTTACATCCCAGGGTCTTTTATGATATTTAAATATCGAATAAAAATCATCAACATCATTCCAACACCCATAATCCATAATAGATTATATAACACATCATATATCACAATATATGAAAACAGTAAAATAAATGTTGAGGAATCCAGTCGGATTCCTCCAACCTGTTTCCCTGCATCACAGATGTTAAACAATATAGATAACATCACTTTCAGTTCCATATGATATATTCTGTTAAACAGAATCAATACAGAAATTCAACTAACTGACTAGCAGTTCAATCAAACAGTCAACATACAGTCAATCAGCCAATATCTAACAGTTCTAAAAATACAACATGAAATTATAAACTGTTCAGAGTTAGTGAGATTTACTCACATTTGCGCGTTAACCGATAAATATCAGTTTTTGTTCATTGATTCAGTCGAACAATTTATTTTGCCATAAATCGTAACGAGCTCGGATTCACTTCCAGTCAGATCCATGGTGTAGTGTCCATCCATACGATCCCAACGCAACTTACAGTTCCTAAATCTGATATCGTATGTGGAAGTTACACATTATAGAAGTTATATGATTATTATAATTTAAATTAAAACTAAATAATTATGATTGGGCTTTACCCTTAACATCTGGCCTAACTCTACTTCTTAATGGCCCAGACCCGAAAATCCTTTATCTCCTCCCAGTAAAAACCCGACGCTCAACTCCTTCAAACACCAAACCATGGCCGATCTTCCTTCCTCTGTTTCACTCCACACATTCACGAACGAACTCCCCCATAATACACAAACGAACTCCCTTATAATACTTCCATTTCTTTTAAAGACCGTCACTCATGCTCCAACAAGGACGCCACTCCTCTGCTGCCTATAACCCCTTTCAATGTTCAACATTTCAACCCCAAGCCCACACAATTTCGTGCAAACCCCACCATTCATTTACCGGCTTCAGAGTCTTTCATCTTCATCAACGTTTGCACTGCAAGCTCCCACATCTCATACGAACCCTTCCCCAACGCCTAACTGCCTCCAGATGGAACTTGCGGATCCGCTCCAAATGAGAACTCCACTACACATATGGTGCTAATGCCATTTCCATGCTCACGTTCCTTTACAACAGCATGGATACTCCAACGTAAAACACCCCATTTGCCAACACACTATGTGTGACCAGGTCCCACCTTCTACATACCCAACACACCTCAATTTAAGTCAGCCAAAAACTCCTTCTCCTCATGTTTACCCAGTCCTTTCCAGTGCCAAGATACTACCCTTTTTCAGCCCACCCGAAGGTGTATACTTCGAACAGTTGGAGCCGACATCGCCCCTCTGAAATGGCATCAAACTGAAGCCCTCTAGTTACTGAAGCGAACGAGATAAATTTGAGGGTTTGAGGATCTTCCTATGATTTGTCTTCGATCTCGAAAATACTAACAGGAGGAAGAACATAGAGTGTTCGGTTTTGTTTGTGAAGTATGGGTTCGATTTGCATTCCATGAGCCATTGAAAACTAGGTTACAGTTTAAATTTTTCTTTTGTTTTGATTTTTATTTTCCCCTGAAAGCTTTGGTTTTGGACGTTCAGAAGAAAAAGAAAGGAGCATGAGCAGGTGTTTATTTATATACAAAGGAAGACTTAAGTTGTTAGGAAATTTGTGGTACACGTTGCGGTCATAGGTGGACGTTGTGTAATAACCCGAAAATCTGGGCCAGTTTAAAATTTTTATTTTGGCAATTTTAACGAATTTTGAACATTTAAAATGAATTATTTTAAATAATATCGACGAGAAAATTTATTTTGAATAGAATTAGAACGTATATATTATATACGTCGTCGTTAGAATATAAATATTTATATATAATTATAAATAGAATTGAAAATGGCACGGTAGTTCGATAATTCGATTTCAAACTTCAATTGAACGTACCGGGTGCAAAACAATCCAGATTTTAGTGAAACCAAAAACATTAGGATCTAATTGATGATATCTTTCCAACGAATCCGGAAAATCGAAATTTCATAGCGGGAATCAAAAGATATGTCCAGTTGAAAATTCTGAATAGTCGCTATGGAATTCATGCCCTTAAAAATAGAGATTTTGCAAACGACCTCGGATTTCGACGAAACCACTTTTGTTGGGTCCATGATGTCAAGTTATTGCTAGATTCCAAATTTCATAATTTTTCGAATCAATATGTGAGCGTGGCAAAGGAAAACGTGTTTGACCAGTTTCAGTTGATTTTAATCGACTGGAAAATGGCCATTTTTCCAACGGTCTCAGAATTCGATAAAACTAGTTTTGTTAGGACCGTATCGTTAATACGAAGCCAGAAAATATTTTTCTGGAATTTTTAGAGTTAGTATGTGACCGCAGTAAATTGAAACGCGCGTTTAAATTCAATATATAGAGTTATATGTTGATTTTGACGAAAACTGATCGGAACGATCGAATCAACTTGCGATACATATCCCATTGTGTTCGGAAAGGGGGTAATTAGCTATGGACGACAGGCGGTGGGCCTCGTTTAGAGGTCATATGAAAAAGTCAACTTTTTGTAAGTTAAATAATAAAAAATATTATTCTCTCTCTCTCCTTCAAAACCGCTGGCCCCCCCTTCATCGTTCCATTCAAAACAGAAAAAAATAATAAAAAAAGAAGAAGACGGAAGAGCTGCCGCTCCCCCGATGGGTGGCGCCGCCGCGCCCTATCGCCGATCCGCCCATCCCCTCTTCCCCGTCCACCGCCTTCGCCTCACACGCCCTCCGCCTGCACCATCCTCCACCCTCCCATCAAGCCCCAAACCCCACCGCGAGACCCAAATCCGCGCTGCACCACTCCGTCGATCACCGCGAAGACCACCACCTCCCTGACAGGCCGCGACCACCACCACCCCCGTCAGAACCCTCCCCTCCTCTTCGATTTACACGCAAGCCCTCCCCTTTGCTTAAAATCAATGTAAGTTATTTATTTATTTTAAATTATTTTAATGTTGAGTTTATTTTCAGTCCTATATACGATATCTTAGTAAAATAAAAATTGATTTTTATTCTTATGTATGAGAGTTAAGTATTGATTTTTATTTATAATAAAGACATGATTTTTAATAATAAAAAGGGAGGACTTTTATATGATGAAAAATATGATTTTTATATTATTAAAGTATTAAAAATATGATTTTTATATTTTTAAAGTATTAAAAATATAATCTTTACTATATAGGAGAGGTAAAAATATGATTTTTGTTTATGTAGAGAATTAAAAATATAATTTTTACATGATAGGAATATTAAAAATATCATCTTTATATTTGAAAAGGCGAAATCTTTAATTTGAAAAGGCGAGATTTTTATATATTGAATAGCGAAGTAAAAATTCGATTTTTACATATGTAGAGAATACGGGCAACAAAGGTGATAAAAAGGCGAGGACAACAAAGATTTCTATCAATGAAGTGTCGTGAAGTTAGATAGCTATCTGTGAGAACTTCTCACTCTAAATTTCTTTTTCTAGTTATATATATATATATATATATATACTAGGATGCAAACGGTGTTTAGTAGCACCCGACACCCGTCATCCACATACCATGGATGGCTTGTTTGATAAATTGTTTGATTGCAAAAATTAGTTAGATTATTTGATTGAAACTGAAATGTTTGGTGAAATGAATGGATTTGATTGATGTGTGAATGGCGTGGACCTTCACTAGACCGGGGATAAGGCTAGACCTCGTCCCGTTTCTAGTATCGTGCCGTTATGCCGCCGAAATTTTCTAAAATATGTTAGAAAAATAAAAATATCATTTTTATTGTGTAAATGAATTGAATAGAAATTCACGTGATAAAATAAAATAAATTATCGTAAAAATATAATTTTTAACGTGAAAGTGAATAAATAAATACTTATAAATGAATCGGCCGATTTGTTTATATACACTGATTTGACTGATATTGATTGGGTCGATAAATTTTACACATCGCCCAACTGCACAAATAAAAATCTGTGTTTGTTGATTTGAAACCCCACACGGGTGTTGGGATGATATTTGGGTACACTAATCCCAATTATTTGATTGTATGTCGATCGATAGGTCGACAGGCTGTGTAAGTGTTAATTATTTATATTTTATGCTTATAAAGTTGTGTTGTGCACTTTGGATGATTGTTGATTGTGTATCGATGCTATTATATACATGTGTTGTATGGAATCCATATAATTAACATTATATGGTGATTGATTGGGCCTCATTCCAATCGGGAAAATAATGAATATTATAAAAGAAAAATTCATGTGTTGAATATTAAAATATTCATGTGTTGAAAATATTCGTGTGTTGAGTAAAATATTTTATACAATAAAATTTACTTCTTTATCATATTTAAAAATTAGAACTACTTTATGGTGGAGTCTAATTAAAATCAAATGATAGATACCATGGTTCTATAAAATATTTTACATAACAAAAGTAGTAGTGTGCTGAAAGAAATATAGATTCACGTGTTGAATGGAATAAATATTCATTTGTTGAATAGAATAAAGAAGTTTGGAAAAATATAAAGCCGTGTGGAGTAGAGATGCGCTATTTTGACGTGAACGATATTTATATCGATTTTATTCGTTTTGCAATGAATATTGAAAAGTGATTTCAAATCTAATATTTTGAAATGAAATTCAAATTGAATTAGACAAAAATTGAAATTGAAATTTTATTGAATCAATTTGAAATGAATTCGAATTGAATTGAAATAAAATCGATTTGAAATTGAGGATGAAGTTGAAATTGTTTTTGAAACAAATTTAAAACGATTTATAAAATCCGTTTTAAATAGGAATCGACGAAATATATATTATATATATTATATATATATAATATAATGGCCTGAATAGAACGCGCCGTGCCGTGGCAGTTTGTGAATTTCGACCACTGACTTCGAATTGACATTACGGGAGATCCGACCGTCGGATTCTCCTAAAACCGGAACAGTTGGGTTTGTATCGAAAAGAGCTTTCCAATGAATATTAGAAATTTGAAATCTAACGGTTGGATTTGGAATTATGTCCAAATCAAATTTTGAAAAGGTCGCTGTAAGTGCAGTTCGATGGCCGTTGTTGGAAATCGACTGTACGGGCCTTGATAAAATTATTAAAAATATTAATAATTTGTGTAAAATCATAAGAAATGATTTGGGAAAAATTGGGCTGAAGAATTCCACATTTGAAAGGATAAAAATAGATTTTTATCGAAATGAACTAGTTTTGAACTAGAATTAGAATCAATTTATTTTTGAAATAAATAAATTGAATTCGAAAGTGATTTTAAAAATAATCGACATTCCCAATACGTGAATTGGACTGGAGTTGAATCGAAATTATCTTCGGAATATTTCGATGTTGGATTTCGTGACTATACAGATATTGTTATGGGAATTTGGAAGATATATTTTATATCGTTATTTCCAATACGATATATGTTGGTTTCAGAATTTGATATTGAATATAAGTCGATATATTTTCTATTCAGAGCCTTGTATTTAATATCAAATATGATTTGGTTTGTCGTGAATCGTGTTTTAGATGACATTGGTTCTTTAACCCAGTTAAAGGCAAGATGTTGGTTTTTGAAAGGATTAAAACTAAGTGGAGTTTTAATGAATCTGTAATTAGATTAAAATGTGAATTGATAATTTAAATTATCAAATCTGAAAGGTGATCGAGAATGGAGTACCACCAGTTTTGCTCCAAAGCGGTAGTTAAATCTTTAATTAGATTTGAACGTGAAATGGTAATTAATTTTACCGGTAACACTGTGGTGTTAGATATGGAGTATTACCAGTTTTCTCCATGGGATATATAGGTTGGGATTGGGAAATAAAATAACTTCGGTGTGGTTCGCTAATCCCGACTAGTTTGAAATGATATCCAAAGGAGGATTAAAGAATAAATTTAGATGAATTTATCTTGGATAAAATTAATGGGAACCTGTTCCCTCAGAATGTGATTTTGTGAATAAAAGAATATTCTGAATTGGAATGAGGCGTTTGTTGTGTTTGTGTAACATTCGTTTATTATATACGTGGGTTATTCAGAAAGGCCGGGTTATACCCATTCTGAATAACCGATTCGACGAGATGTCGAAGATGAAGACGGTGGTTGAAGACCGAAAGTCTTCACATCGTTTGGGTGATTACTAATGATCTCGATTGGGCTGTACACCCAAGATGAGGGAAACAATTGGTGATCGTCCAGACGTACTTGGGGATGGATGGATATGCGAGGAAAGTGCCTCCGGTTTCGTTCAAACCCAGAACGAACTTGTAAATGGATTGTGTGTCTGACATTGGATTTTATTCTGTGTTGATTGATCTCTATTAAATATACATCTATTTGGTGGCGGAGAATTTATTCTCTTGCTTAACGCCCTTCTCTGAGACATACGAGCTCAGAGGTTGTATATCAATGGACATCAGTCGCATGGAGTGAATTTCCAGTGTGGCACGCGTAAGTGGCAATTGATCAAGGCTTCTGTTGAAAAGCAGAGTCTTGTGGTTGATGATCAAAGCACGGCCTGTGTGGCGTAGCTTTGTGTATAACGTGAATTCGCGAGCCTCACAACTCGGTATGAGTCAAAAATGGGATACAGACCCAAGGAGTGCACGACGTTTCTTTCTAGCTAGGGTGGTGTCAGTGACCTACCAGCCCTGACATTTATATACTTTTCACCTGTGTGGTTGTTGGATACGAGGCGCCTCAGATATAGGTCTGTAAGGACCGGGAAACGTGTGTTCAGGAATAACTAATCCTCAAAAGTAAGAGAGGACCGGCCTTGGAGGTTCCAAAGGATCAGAGTGGGGCCCTGAGACATTTGCTAGAGTGTCTCGAACGCGGAGAGGAGCTTGCCCCTTGCCTCGGCTCATGATGGAATCCAATTTCCAATACGTGATATTGCGGTTTTAATTATAGAATTAGTATGGCGACATGATAGATGGTACCCATGCCGCCTATGATTGATATTTATGATTGAAAATTGTTTTGACATTATACACTTATAATAGTATCAAATGATTTGTTTTGACGTACCAAGCATGTTTGGCTATTATAAGGGAAAACACTATCCTCCGGCTTGCGTTGCATTGTGTGATGGGACCTGGGTCTTATAATAGCTTCATTTTTCCAAAAAGCATTGCGCTGTTTTGTCATATGCACTAGTTCCTTGGGAGAAAACCCGTTCCGTGTTATACGGCGTGGTCCCTTGAATTACTATCTTTTAAAGCAAAGTTTTAATTAACTGTTTTAGTTCTCACACCAGTCACATGACTGACCTGGAGTTTATTGTTTTAACCTAAACTCTGGGTGCCCCTATTTTCCACACGGGCAGCTAGTAGTTTTGGTTTTGCAGATTTATATTCACAGGATCCTGATTTACAGCTGGAACGATGCTCGGAAAGCTCTGTATCCGTGTAGTACTTCTAGTTGTGCTTTTGTATTATTTTCCGCTGCGATGTATTTAAATGTAATTTAAATCTCTGATATTTTTTGAATGTAATTTATTCATTTATACCCTGTATATTCTTGTATCTGATGGAATTGTTGTAATAACAATGAAATGTTCTTCCGTTTGCGTTCTATTTTGTCTTGTCCTCAATTCTATCCATGCTTTCCTTCACGGGGAAGTTCGGGTCGTCTCACGTTGCTTGCTCATGAATATATAAGTGGAGGCTTAGCAACCACGGAAGGTGATAGACAACGGACGTTCATACCCATGAAAAGTGGTATGTAATGGTAGCGAACTGAAATGTGTTTGCAAGTATATATATATATATTCATTTAAGGTACCATATTGCATAAATTTCGTTCATGTTGCGGGCTCCTTTCGACTAAACTAAACATACCGTTGTGATCAGCGATGTGCCAGGGTTCCAATAATATAATAATACCAGTAGATTAACTTATATTGTGAAACCCCAAAATCGCCGATTAAGGGTGCAAAATACTCCAAATAAAAAGTTGCTTATTTAATTAATTAAAAATTACCATAAATTTCTAAAAATTAAATTATCGCTATGTCCCAAAAGAACCTTGTCTGAATTCACACCCAATATCTAATTATTTTGAAATAACCGTTATGGCCGATAAACGATTCTATAGCGACTATTCTGAAATTTGATTTGGACATATCTCAAAATCTACCCAACGAAATCCTGATTTTCCTCTTCCACTAGAAAGATATACTCCACCATCTCCACACGTTTCTTATTTCACAGAAATCCGATTTAAAACGAACTCTGTACATTCAGTTGAAGTTCAAATCGCCAAATAGCGAACTACCGCGCCATTTCGAGCTCTATTTTAATTATATTATAAACTATACGTTCAACTGTCAACGATTGAATATATTCGTTATTCAAATTCAATTCCAAGCTGAATTAAATATCACAGATGATCCGGTTCACACCATATCGTCATTTCGACCATTCAGAATTAAATATATTATTTAATTTATTATTTTAATTAAATATTCATCATAATTAAATTCCACGACCATTATATTCTCTAAATCACCATTTCAATAATTAAATAAATTAATTATAAAACCTCTGCCAATGCGGGTCATTACAATGAATCAATATTACACATCATAAAATATCAGAGATTACAATACATTACATAGCAGCGAAAAATAATACAAAACACAACTAAAGGAGATATACGGATACAAAGCTTTACGAATATCATTCCAGCTGTAAACCAGGTTCCTGTGAATATAAATCTGTAAAATCAAAACTACTAGTTGCCTGTGTCGAAAATAAGGGCACCTAGAGTTTAGGTCAAAACAATAAACTCCAGGTCAGTCATATGACTGGTGTGAGAACTAAAATAGTTATTAATCTTTATTTTAAAGTTAGGTAAATCAAGGGACCACGCCGTATAACACGAAACGGGTTTCCTCCCAAGAACACCAGTGCATAAAACAACATCGCAATGCTAAATAAAGGACAATGAAGCTATTATAAGACCTAGGTCCCATCACACAATGCAACACAAGCCGGAGGATAGGGTTTTACCTTATAATAGCCTAAGGATGCTTGATACGCTAAATTTCATCTTTTATTATTACTATAAGTGTATAGTGTCAAAATAATTTCAATCATAAGTATCAATCATAGACGGCATGGGTACCATATATCATGTCGCCAATACTAGGCTCTACAATCAAAATCGCAAAGTGTCGTATTGGAAGTTGGATTTCCATGTGTGAACCAAGGCTAGGCGCAATCCTACCGTTTCGAGACAATCTAGCCCATGTCTCAGGACTCAGCCGCAACTGTACCTAGGCAACATGCAGGGCAAGTCCACCAATGTGGATTAAACTTAAACCCTGAACATGCGTTCCCCCGCCCTTTGGGGCGTAAATGAGCCAAATGACTCCATCGGCTCCACATTGTCACCGATATATCCGAGGCGCCTCGCAATCCAACAACCACACAGGTGAAAATAATATAAATATCAGGGATGGTAGGTCACTGACACCACCCTAGCTAGAAGGAAACGCATGCCCTCCCTGCCGTCCTCTCCCATTTTTGGTTCACAACCGGGGTGCGAGGCTCGCGAATTAACGTTACACAAAGTTATGCCACACAGGCGGTGCTTTGATCATCAACCACAAGACTTTGATTTTCAACAAAAGCCTTGATCATTTGCCACTTAGGCATGCCACACAGGCAATTCACACCATGCGACTGATGTTTATCGATATACAACCTCTGATCCCGTACATCTCAGAGAAGGGTGAAGTAAGGGAATGAATTCCCCTTCTCCAGGCAGATGTATATTTAATAGAGATCAATCAACACAGGGCAAAATCCAATGTCAGACACACAGTCCATACAAGTTCGTTCTAGGTCTGAACGAAACCGGAGGCACCTTATACCTCGCATATCCATCGATCTCCAAGCACGTCTGGACGATCACCAACTGATTCTGTAACACCCCGCAAATTCTATAACTATTTAAAGTATAATCAAATTCAAATCAAAGAACCAAGGGAAACGGGATACGCCATTGCGTTCGTCTCGGAAAAATACGCGAAATAGAGTCCGAGTTTTCGAAAAAACGGAGTCCGTATGAAGAAGATATGGCCTTCGGAAGTTTTGAATCAAATTTAAAATTCAAACAGAATTAAACAATTAAATATTCCGAAGTGGGGCCCATTGGGCCAGAAGAACGCCCGCCTGGGCCACCCAGGTCGACTGGGCTGTCGACCTGGGCTACCCATGTCGACAGGGCTGTCGACAGCCCTGTCGACAGGGGTATCGACCTGGTCGAGCCCAGTCAACCTGGCTGGCCAGGTCGGTGTGTGGTCGAATTTCTGTGGTCTGCTTTGTCATTAGGGCTAGGTGGCGGGTTTTTATTGGTCTCTCTTCCTAATGAATGGCTATGATCTAACCTAGCAACATCAAGGGTCCTAATCAATTCCTAACCTCTATATAAACAACCCTAGACTAAACCCTAATCTATTCATTCAAATTAAGAACATAGCCGCCATGTTGCTGAGGAACGACAAAGAGTAGCCGCCAACTAAAGAGAGGATTAGGGAGAAAGTTCTAAGGCCTAAAGCAATTCAAGCAACCTAAAGCTAATCAATTCAACAAAGGAATTTGCGTCTTCAATCCCTAAACTAGAGAATTCATCAAACCATTGTAAGTAGAGTATTACTTTGGTATTAATAAACAACTGTGTTGATGTGTATGCTTGAATTGTGGCAATGAAAGTAATTCATATTTGTGCAAAATTATGTTATTCATTATAAAGAACTACATGCGGTAGTTCTATGCAAATATACGTTTGGAATATTGCGCAAATTATGTAATCTATGTTGAAGCTACATGTATGTAGTTGAGTGAAATTTATGCAAGTTTGGGGCTTTGTTATTATGTCGTCATGATGTATATTTTTGTGCATAAATCATTTTGCAAGTAATTGAGACAAGTTTGGTTGTTATAGTTCATATGAAACTATGTTGGAATTTTGACACCATAATCCATATATTAAGTCATGCTTTTGCAAAACTTATGAATATGGCTAGGCTATGAATGATATTTGGCATAATTGAAATCTATGATTAAGTCTATCTTGTTTACAAGAATTATATGATGACATATGTGAGACATGGCTAAGTTAGACACAAAAATCCCTTTTTGCAAGTTTAAAGCAAACACCATGTTTAGGAATATTTATGCATAAGTATGTTTATACCATCGTTATGTGATTAGGCTTAAATCATGATTAAGTTGAATTATGCTATGTTCATGCTAGAGGTATTTATGCCATACTTATGTTTGACAATATGCCATGCCTATGCAAGAAGTATTTTATGCCATGCTTATGTTTGACAATATGCCATGTTTATGCTAGAAGTATTTAGGCCATGCTTATGTTTGACATTATGCCTAAATAAGAATATAGGTTCATGTTGTAGTTGAACCTATGCAAGTTTACATGCCTTGATTTATGTCACCTATGTTTTATGACCAAAATACATGTCACCACTATGCAAGTACACCAATTTCTATTATGTATTTTCCAACGTCATATGCAAGTTCATGCGCTCACTTTCCCCTCTTTGTGTATACGCCATAAGCCTCCCCTTTTCGCATGGCTAAATTGGGCTTTAAAGGGCTAAGCCCAATATATATAAACGGACGTGTAAAACGGGGGAAAATAACGTTGGGTTAAAAATTAATTAATGAATGAAAATATGAAATAGAAGGGCCCAAAGTCAAGTATGGGTTGGGCCCATGGTTGGTGTAACCTTTACACCATTAACATAATAATGGGCCGCAAATATTTACATATAAGAAATAAAGAAGAATGACAAAATATGTAAATGTAGAAAAGACGATGTGTTTAACCCGAGGTTAAATTGAGTTGTGATGTAAACCTGCCCGGAACCGCCCGGCTGTCCAGTAGTCACAACAATACCTATCCAATGTGGGAGGTTAAACATGGAGCCCAGCAAGGACCCGAGGTTAGACTGAGTTGTGGCGTAAGACTGCCCGGAACCAACCGGCAACAGGCAGCCACAACAATACCTGTCTAATGTGAGAGGTCAGGGCCTTAATAAGACAATTAAGGCTGAGTCAGGATTGTTAGGATTAAGTGAACTAAAGACTTAATCAAAATGGAACATGCTAAACTAAACGGACTGGTGGGGTTAGGTTAGGAAACACTTAACCAACTTAGCATGTTGGCTAGAGATAGAAAACCTAGTAACGGGGGACCCTTTTCAGCAGTAACCCTAGAAGGTGTATCAGGATACCCTGAAACTAGGCAGGGTGGGGCACGATTACTGGGCTGATTGTAAGAGGTCAAATCGACGGCGGTGGTGTAGCAGTGTAGGTTCTAACGGTGTGCGGGCGTGCACGCACTCCGGCACAGAAAAATAAAGCACTGGACACCGGTAGCATACCCTTGCACTCTAAGGTTGTGTCGGGTTGCCACTATGGGACTTGATACACCCCATGGTGGGACCAGCATAGGTAACTACAGACATCGGGGGCCGTAAGACACATGTAACTATGCGAGTAGGAGCCGATCATCATAGAATGGATCACATCACCTTGATTATGGGGTGCCAATTTGGAAACTAGTATATGGGTTCAGAGATTAACATGGGGTACGATAGTATGTTCGACCCTAGACAACTTAACCAAGTTCATAGTGCTTGCCCACTTCTTGTTTATACTTATCATACCCAGTTCTTTATTCATAGACAAAGTAGTACTAGACTTACTCAGGCTTTATGTCTGACTCTATTTTTCTTTCGTCTTCTTTCTTCCGTTTCCCCCCCAGGTCCTCAGGGAGGAAACACAGCAGCTTGATCAGCCTCAACATCCAGCTTGAAGAAGAGAAATGTATTGCTTGGACTTTCCTGTTTTGAACTATGGCTTTGGACAATCCACTATGGGGCTTTTGCAGTTTATCTACGTTTTATTTATGCTTCTTTAAATCATGTACTCAAGACAGATTATGAAAATGTTATGCTATGTTTTTGGAAAGGATGTTGTTGTAACACGTATTTGACTCTATGAAATAAAAGTTTGTTGTTCTTCCGCTGTTTACAAATATGTGTTCTTATATCTGTCTTGTATATCTGTGACTTGTACTTATAAACCTCCACCAAAATTAGGGCATTCCCTTTGAGAGTGACCCTAACGGAGGTGGGGTGTTTCACTTGGTATCAGAGCATAGGTTTACCAGATAAGATAAAAAGTTTTGAAAAATTGTTTTCAAAAAGGAAATTTAAAGAGGCATTTTTAAAAGAAAAATATTATTTTATTTTAAAAAGGCAAAGTCCACTCCCCAAAGCCATAGGTACTATCTCTTATCCTTCGTTTTGAATCTATCCTTTTTGTTTCAGCATGTCCCAAGAACTTAACTTGCCTGAAGGGGTGCCAATACCTGGTTGGTTTAGACGGTTCTTAGAAGCAAGGGCCACTCAGCCAGGTCCTACCATTCCTCCTCCCCCAGCTGAAGGGAATCATCCAGCGGCAGCGGCACCTTTTCCTCCACCTCCTCCACGGGGAAACACATTCGCTAAGATATGTAAAGATTTTAAAGCTATGGGAGGAAGGGATTTCCATGGAACTGAGTCCTTCGTAGCAGCTAGGAATTGGCTAAAAGAAACGGAGGACCTATTCATCATCTTTGAGGTAGAGGATAGACAAAAAGTACAGTTGGCAGTGTGGCTATTGAAGGGCGAGGCTTCCTACTGGTGGGAAGTCACTAATGCTGAAAGACCAGTGGAGACATGGGAGGACTTTAGGGCAAGGTTTGAGACCAAATTTCTCTCAGATGCAGAAAGAAGTTTGCAGTTGGAAAAATTCTTATTTCTTAAGCAAGGAGACAAGACTGTCAGAGAGTATGTGAATCAGTTCGATGAGCTGGCTAGGTTTGGGCTTGACCTAGTCAACACCCCGCACAAGAAGGCTCTCCGTTTCGTCAAAGGGTTAAATGAGCCATTACACAGTTTGGCCATTACCCATATACCCATGGGAGCCACGTATGAAAGATTGGTGCAAATGGCATTGCTGAATGAAGAGGACAAGGGCAAGAAGGAGACCAAGGCAGAAAGCTCTCAAGGGAAGAAAGAGGGTTTGCAGCCTAAGAAGACGGACTTTAAGAAGGGCGGAAAAGGCAACAAAGAGAAGAGGAAGTGTAATTTCTGTGGCAAAGTGGGGCACTTAGTAAAGGACTGCCGGAAGAAGAAGGCCAAGGAGAATGGTGGGTGCTTTTCATGCGGTCAGACAGGCCACAGGGCTAAGGACTGCCCAAGGAAACGAGGACAGGGGCAGAGCACTGGATCCACCCCAGGGGCACAGGTTCATGTGCTAGAAGCGCCACCATTGCAACAACGAGGTATAAATACTTCTGTAGAAAGTGTAGTTTATCTTTATGATCACCCCGTTCGCACTTTGTTTGATTCTGGCGCATCACACTCCTTTATCTCGTCTGCTTTAGTAGAATCTCTGCACCTAAAAACTAGTATGGTAGAGGACCCCTTAATTGTTTCAAACCCAATTGGGGGCCCAGCTCATTTGTCTATGATCAGTTTGGATTTGAAAATTTCTATCCTAAGTGTTGAATTTCTATGTAGTGCCTTTGTTTTGGGCTTTTCGGGGTATGGTTTGATTTTGGGTATGGATTGGCTATCCAGTAATGGGGCCGTCCTTGATTGTGAGAAAAGGGTTGTTAGGCTCCTAACCCAGCTCGGTAATACTTTGGAAATTTCTTGTAATCCCTCGTATGCGGTTATGCTTAGTTATCTTGAATCGCTAGATGCCTCTGTTGAAAATTTGAAATCAGTTAGAGTGGTCCGGGAATATCCGGATGTCTTCGAAGAGGTGAAGGGCTTGCCTCCGAAGCGGGAAATAGACTTCCGCATATATCTTGTAGATAATGCAAAGCCCGTTGCGTTGCCCGTTAGACATATGGCTCCACGAGAAAGGAAAGTGCTCAGTAAACAGATTAAAGAGCTTCTAGAAAAGGGGTTCATTAGGAGGAGCATTTCAGAATGGGGCGCTCCGGTGGTGTTCGCTACAAAGGCGGATGGTTCACTCCGTCTATGTGTTGACTATAGGGAGCTCAACAAGCTAACGAAAAAGAATAGGCACCCTCTCCCTAGAATTGACGATTTATTTGACCAGCTGGTAGGAGCGTCTGTTTTCTCCCAACTCGATTTAGCAACCGGTTTTCATCAGCTAAGGGTGGCTGAAGATAGCATCGATAAAACGGCGTTCAGAACCCCAGACGGCTTCTTTGAATGGCTTGTCATGCCTTTCGGCTTGACAAATGCACCTGCGTACTTCGTGGACCTGATGAGTAGGGTATTTAGAGATTTCCTCAACAAATTCGTAGTGGTCTTCGTAGATGACATCCTTATCTTCTCAAAAAGTGAAGAGGAACATGCTCAGCACTTAAGGGCAATCATGGAAACTTTGCGAGTCCATCAACTAAAAGCCAAGTTCTCCAAATGCCACTTTTGGAGAGAAGAGGTGAGGTTCCTTGGGCACATAGTATCCAAACAAGGGTTAGCGGTGGACCCTGCGAAGGTAGTGGCGGTACAGGATTGGAAGACACCAAGGAATGCAACTGAGGTCCGAAGCTTTCTAGGACTAGCAGGTTTCTATCGAAAGTTTATAAGGGATTTTGCGAAAATCTCAGCTCCGCTCACGAAATTAACCAAGAAGAATCTAGTGTTTAATTGGGACTTGGATTGCGAGTTTGCTTTCCAACGACTGAAAAGGGCTCTCACAACAGCCCCAGTTTTGACGCTGCCAGATGGGAGCAAGATGTTCACTGTTTATACGGATGCATGTGGGACAGGGCTAGGCGCCGCCTTAATGCAAGAAGGAAGGGTAGTAGCTTATGGCGGGAGGCAGTTGAAGGTGCACGAAAAGAACTACCCAACCCACGATCTCGAGTTAGCCGCCATCGTCTTTGCACTCAAGTCTTGGCGACACTATCTCCAAGGTGAGAAGTTCGAACTTTACACTGACCATAAATCGTTGAAATATCTTTTCTCGCAGAAGGATCTTAACTTGAGGCAACAAAGATGGATGGAGTTTCTTGCCTCGTACGATTTCGAAATCTCCTACACTCCGGGCAAAGGCAACGTAGTGGCAGACGCGTTGAGCCGAAAGAAATTGACCCTAAGCCCGTTGTTTGTTGAAAGACAAAGCCTAGAGTTCATAGCCAGCTTCGACTTTAGGCCTTCCTCCGATTTCGTACCGGGCTTGCTATCATCTCTCGAAGTGCGCCCAACTTTAGTGGATTCAGTAGGGACAACACAACGCGAAGACCCTCAGCTTGTGGAAATAATTGATAGGCTAATTAGGGGTGAGACTTCAAGTCACCTCAACCGATACTCCATCGACGATAAGGGTGTACTAAGGCGAGACGGAAGACTATGCGTCCCACAGACAAACGATTTAATAAAGAAGGTTCTCGAGGAAGCACATCACTCCAAGATGACGATACACCCAGGCGGAGATAAAATGTACAAAGACATAAAAAGGACTTTCTTCTGGAACGGCATGAAAAAGGACGTGGCAGAATTCGTTTCTAAGTGTATGGTGTGCCAACAGGTTAAGGCGGAACAGAAAAAGCCTGGCGGACTGCTACATCCTCTGGAGGTCCCGCAGTGGAAGTGGGATAGCATCTCAATGGACTTCATCGATGGGCTGCCTAGGTCTAGGAGAGGCAACACTAGTATTTGGGTAATAGTGGATAGGCTTACTAAAAGCGCCCACTTTTTACCTGTCAAAAGTAAGAGAACTGCCTCATCCCTAGCATCACTGTACCTCAAGGAAATCGTTCGAATCCATGGAATACCATCTAGCATTGTTAGTGACCGAGACCCCATCTTCACCAGCGAGTTTTGGCGGAGTCTGCAAGAAGCAGTAGGAACGCAGTTATGCTTGAGCACAGCCTATCATCCCCAAACCGACGGCCAAACAGAGAGAGTGAACAGAGTTTTGGAAGACCTTTTAAGGTTATGCGTCCTCGACTTCGGAGGGACATGGGAAGACCACCTTCCTTTGGTGGAATTTGCCTACAACAACAGCTATCAAGCAACCATAGGAATGGCGCCCTTCGAAGCTTTATATGGAAGACCGTGCCGATCGCCCACTTGTTGGTGGGAGTCTACTGATAAGCTTATACTTGGACCAGATATGATCCGAGAGACTTCAGAGAAAGTAGACTTAATACGAAGAAGGATGAAGACGGCCCAAGACAGACAAAAGTCCTATGCCGACAAGAGGAGGACCGACCTTGAATTCGAGGTTGGAGACAGAGTTTTTCTCAAGGTATCACCGCTAAGAAACGTTGTTCGTTTTGGAACCACAGGAAAGCTAGCACCAAGGTTCGTAGGGCCATTCCCTATCATCGAGAATATTGGGAAAATGGCCTATAGATTAGAGCTACCCGAGAAGTTGGCTGGAGTCCACAACGTTTTTCACGTTTCACATCTCCGAAAATGTCTGCATGAGTCAGCTGAAGTGGTAGAGCCAAACATCCTCGAAGAGGCCGAAGTGGAACGCGAAGCAACCATAAGAAGAGTTCCAACCCGCATATTAGGAACGGAAGTGAAGAAGCTACGCAACCGCGAAGTCAAGCTCGTCAAAGTTCAGTGGAGCGACGCCGAGGGAGACGCGACTTGGGAAACTGAAGCTAAAATCCGTACATCCTACCCTTTTCTGTTCGAGGGTACATCCTTGATCTTTCTTTTTCCTTAAGTTGCGCTTTTATCTATCTTTTTATGTATATTTCCTCGACCTTATCCTTTGGGTAGAATCTTTTTGGATGAAAACATGTAGTTGAAACATGTTATGTATGAATGGTTGCAAGTGATTGCAAGTGATTGCTAGTGGTTGCTCGTGGTTGCATATACACACACAATCTAGGTTTTAGATCGGCTCAGTCACTTCATAGTGCATATGCATATATGTTTGTATTCGTATATGATTGAACTTTAATGTGTTGTCATGTGGATGCTGCATTTGTATTGAATGATTGTGCACTCATATAGAATCATGAATAGGAAAATTTGCATACATAATGGATTCATGGCACTTACATAATTCGCATTAAGGAGGTCAACTGAATAAGTAGACCGCCTGATTTTGCATTAGATAAGTTCATGGACACACACACTTCGCATATGATCATGAAGCATTAGAAGTCTTTTAAGGACAATGGATGCTCGTGTTTGATGGATGAGTAGATGGATGATTGGATGTTAGGATATACATTCCTCCTAACTTGAAGATTTCGGGGACGAAATCCTTTTAAGTGGGGGAGAATGTAACACCCCGCAAATTCTATAACTATTTAAAGTATAATCAAATTCAAATCAAAGAACCAAGGGAAACGGGATACGCCATTGCGTTCGTCTCGGAAAAATACGCGAAATAGAGTCTGAGTTTTCGAAAAAACGGAGTCCGTATGAAGAAGATATGGCCTTCGGAAGTTTTGAATCAAATTTAAAATTCAAACAGAATTAAACAATTAAATATTCCGAAGTGGGGCCCATTGGGCCAGAAGAACGCCCGCCTGGGCCACCCAGGTCGACTGGGCTGTCGACCTGGGCTACCCATGTCGACAGGGCTGTCGACAGCCCTATCGACAGGGGTATCGACCTGGTCGAGCCCAGTCAACCTGGCTGGCCAGGTCGGTGTGTGGTCGAATTTCTGTGGTCTGCTTTGTCATTAGGGCTAGGTGGCGGGTTTTTATTGGTCTCTCTTCTTAATGAATGGCTATGATCTAACCTAGCAACATCAAGGGTCCTAATCAATTCCTAACCTCTATATAAACAACCCTAGACTAAACCCTAATCTATTCATTCAAATTAAGAACATAGCCGCCATGTTGCTGAGGAGCGACAAAGAGTAGCCGCCAACTAAAGAGAGGATTAGGGAGAAAGTTCTAAGGCCTAAAGCAATTCAAGCAACCTAAAGCTAATCAATTCAACAAAGGAATTTGCGTCTTCAATCCCTAAACTAGAGAATTCATCAAACCATTGTAAGTAGAGTATTACTTTGGTATTAATAAACAACTGTGTTGATGTGTATGCTTGAATTGTGGCAATGAAAGCAATTCATATTTGTGAAAAATTATGTTATTCATTATAAAGAACTACATGCGGTAGTTCTATGCAAATATACGTTTGGAATATTGCGCAAATTATGTAATCTATGTTGAAGCTACATGTATGTAGTTGAGTGAAATTTATGCAAGTTTGGGGCTTTGTTATTATGTCGTCATGATGTATATTTTTGTGCATAAATCATTTTGCAAGTAATTGAGACAAGTTTGGTTGTTATAGTTCATATGAAACTATGTTGGAATTTTGACACCATAATCCATATATTAAGTCATGCTTTTGCAAAACTTATGAATATGGCTAGGCTATGAATGATATTTGGCATAATTGAAATCTATGATTAAGTCTATCTTGTTTACAAGAATTATATGATGACATATGTGAGACATGGCTAAGTTAGACTCAAAAATCCCTTTTTGCAAGTTTAAAGCAAACACCATGTTTAGGAATATTTATGCATAAGTATGTTTATACCATCGTTATGTGATTAGGCTTAAATCATGATTAAGTTGAATTATGCTATGTTCATGCTAGAGGTATTTATGCCATACTTATGTTTGACAATATGCCATGCCTATGCAAGAAGTATTTTATGCCATGCTTATGTTTGACAATATGCCATGTTTATGCTAGAAGTATTTAGGCCATGCTTATGTTTGACATTATGCCTAAATAAGAATATAGGTTCATGTTGTAGTTGAACCTATGCAAGTTTACATGCCTTGATTTATGTCACCTATGTTTTATGACCAAAATACATGTCACCACTATGCAAGTACACCAATTTCTATTATGTATTTTCCAACGTCATATGCAAGTTCATGCGCTCACTTTCCCCTCTTTGTGTATACGCCATAAGCCTCCCCTTTTCGCATGGCTAAATTGGGCTTTAAAGGGCTAAGCCCAATATATATAAACGGACGTGTAAAACGGGGGAAAATAACGTTGGGTTAAAAATTAATTAATGAATGAAAATATGAAATAGAAGGGCCCAAAGTCAAGTATGGGTTGGGCCCATGGTTGGTGTAACCTTTACACCATTAACATAATAATGGGCCGCAAATATTTACATATAAGAAATAAAGAAGAATGACAAAATATGTAAATGTAGAAAAGACGATGTGTTTAACCCGAGGTTAGATTGAGTTGTGATGTAAACCTGCCCGGAACCGCCCGGCTGTCCAGTAGTCACAACAATACCTATCCAATGTGGGAGGTTAACCATGGAGCCCAGCAAGGACCCGAGGTTAGACTGAGTTGTGGCGTAAGACTGCCCGGAACCAACCGGCAACAGGCAGCCACAACAATACCTGTCTAATGTGAGAGGTCAGGGCCTTAATAAGACAATTAAGGCTGAGTCAGGATTGTTAGGATTAAGTGAACTAAAGACTTAATCAAAATGGAACATGCTAAACTAAACGGAATGGTGGTGTTAGGTTAGGAAACACTTAACCAACTTAGCATGTTGGCTAGAGATAGAAAACCTAGTAACGGGGGACCCTTTTCAGCAGTAACCCTAGAAGGTGTATCAGGATACCCTGAAACTAGGCAGGGTGGGGCACGATTACTGGGCTGATTGTAAGAGGTCAAATCGACGGCGGTGGTGTAGCAGTGTAGGTTCTAACGGTGTGCGGGCGTGCACGCACTCCGGCACAGAAAAATAAAGCACTGGACACCGGTAGCATACCCTTGCACTCTAAGGTTGTGTCAGGTTGCCACTATGGGACTTGATACACCCCATGGTGGGACCAGCATAGGTAACTACAGACATCGGGGGCCGTAAGACACATGTAACTATGCGAGTAGGAGCCGATCATCATAGAATGGATCACATCACCCTGATTATGGGGTGCCAATTTGGAAACTAGTATATGGGTTCAGAGATTAACATGGGGTACGATAGTATGTTCGACCCTAGACAACTTAACCAAGTTCATAGTGCTTGCCCACTTCTTGTTTATACTTATCATACCCAGTTCTTTATTCATAGACAAAGTAGTACTAGACTTACTCAGGCTTTATGTCTGACTCTATTTTTCTTTCGACTTCTTTCTTCCGTTTCCCCCCCCCCCCAGGTCCTCAGGGAGGAAACACAGCAGCTTGATCAGCCTCAACATCCAGCTTGAAGAAGAGAAATGTATTGCTTGGACTTTCCTGTTTTGAACTATGGCTTTGGACAATCCACTATGGGGCTTTTGCAGTTTATCTACGTTTTATTTATGCTTCTTTAAATCATGTACTCAAGACAGATTATGAAAATGTTATGCTATGTTTTTGGAAAGGATGTTGTTGTAACACGTATTTGACTCTATGAAATAAAAGTTTGTTGTTCTTCCGCTGTTTACAAATATGTGTTCTTATATCTGTCTTGTATATCTGTGACTTGTACTTATAAACCTCCACCAAAATTAGGGCATTCCCTTTGAGAGTGACCCTAACGGAGGTGGGGTGTTTCAGATTCCCTCCTCTTGGGTGTACAGCCCAATCAAGATCATCAGTAATTATCCAAGCAATGTGAAGGCCTCCGGTCTTCGACCACCGTCTTCATCCTCGACACCACGTCGAATCAGTTATTCAGAATGGGATAAACCCGGTCTTTCTGAATAACTCGGGTATATAATAAACAAGTGTTACACAAACACAACATACGCCTCATTCCAATTCAGAATATTCTTTTATTCAAATATTCTTATACTTTGGGAAAGGTTCCCATTAATTTTATCAAAGATAAATTCTTTAAATTTATTCTTTAATCTTCTTTTGAATATCAATTCAAACCAAATTATGATTTATCCAAACTAGTCGGGATTAGCGAACCTTACCTAAGTAATCACTTGTTAAATTTCCAAATCCCAACCTATTCATCCCATGAAGTAAAACTGGTCATACTTCATATCTAACCCCACGGTGTTATCGGTAAATTCTATTACCATTTCACGTTCAAATCTAATTAAAGATTAACTATCGTCTGGAGCAAAACTGGTGATACTCCATTCTCGATCATTTTAATCTAATTAAAGATTCATTAAAACTCCACTTGGTTTTAATCTTCCCAAAAATCAATATTAATGATTGTTTAACTTGGGAAATCATATTCTGTCTTTAACTGGGTTAAAGAACCAATGTCATTTAAAACACGGTTCACGATAAACCCAAAATCACATTCCATCAATTATCGGGTTAAAGAACGAATGTCGTTAAAACACAGTTCACGATAAACCCAAAATCAATTCCAATTTAATTCCAGTTAAATATTATTTAATTGGTATACTTCATTAAATCTAAATAAAAAGATTTAATCTTTTTTTTCAACCGGGCTAAAGAACAGTGTTAATGAAGACACCATTCACGACAAACCCAAATCCCACTTGATATTAAATACAATGCTCTGAATAGAAAATATATCGGCTTATATTCAATATCAGATTCTACGACCAACAAATGTCGTATTGGAAATAACGATATAAATATATCTTTCAAATTCCCACAACAATATCTGTAATCACGAAATACAACATCGAAATACTCCGAAGACAATTTCGATTCAAATTCATTCCAATATATGTATTGGAACTTCTGGTTATTTTTAAAACCATTTCAAATCCAATTTATTTATTTCCAAAAATAAATGGATTATAATTCTAGTTCAAAACTAGTTCATTTCGATAAAAATGTATTTTTTATCTTTTCAAATATGGAATTTTCATCCCAATTCTTTCCAAATCATTTCTTATGATTTTATATAAATTATTGCTATTTTTAATAATTTTATAAAGGCCCGTGTAGTCGATTTCCATCAACAGCCATCGAACTGCACTTACAACGACCTTTTCTAAATTTGATTTGGACATAATTCCAAATCCAACTGTTAGATTTCTAATTTCTTGTATTCGTTAGAAAGCTCTTCTCGATATGAACCCAATGGTTCCGGTTTTAGGAGAATCCGACAGTCGGATCTCTCGTAATATCCATTCGAAGTCAATGGTCGAAATTCACGAACTGCCGCAGCGCGGCGCGTTCTATTCAGGCCATTATATTATATATAAAATATATATAATATATATTTCGTTGATTTCCTTTTAAAACGTATTTTATAAATCGTTTTAAATTCGTTTTCAAAACGATTTCAACTTCATATTCAATTTCAAATCAAAATTGAATATTCTATATCATCGATATATAAATGATAATATTTTCAAAACGTTATATTTTGAAATCACTTCCTTTTCTATATTCATTATAAAAACACATATAATCGATATAAATATCGCTCGTGTCAAAATGGCGCATATCTAATCAACACGGCTTTATATTTTTCAATTACTTCATTATTCTATTCAACACATGAATATTTTCTTCAACACATGAATTTTCTTTTATTCAACACATGAATATATATTTTGTTCAACACATGAATTTTCCTTTTATTCAACACATGAATATTCTCAACACATGAGTATTGTCAACACATGACTATTTTGTTTATTCAACAAATGAAATATAATTTATTTTCTAAATTGGAATGAGACCCACTCAATTACCACATAATATTATTTATATGGATTTCATACAAAACATGTATATAATAGCAACGATAAATAATCAGCCATCATCCAGAGTGCATTCTACACTGTATAAGCATCAAATATAAATATTCAACGCTTATAACAGCCCGTAATTCAATCGATCGACATACAACTAATTATCGGGATTAGTGTATGTCCAATTTCATCCCAACACCCTTGCGGGGTTTCAAACAATCAAACACATATTTTATTTGTGCAGTTGGGCGATGTGTAAAATTTATCGTCCCAATCAATATCAGTCAAATCAGTGTACATAAACAAATCGTTCGATTTGTAAATGAATATTTATTTTATTTCAACACATGAATATATATTTTATTTCAACACATGAATATATATTTTATTTCAACACATGAATATATATTTTATTTCAACACATGAATATATATTTTATGTCACAACCAACAGTCAATTTTCATAACACAAACAATCACACAAGTCGTCCATGGTCTATGGACGACGGGTGTCAGGTGCTGCTAAGCACCGTCTTCATACTAGTATATATTTCAACAAGAAAACAAATTAAAAGTGAGGAGTTCTCACCTTGGAGCTAAACCAATACACCGCGACTCTTCATATGTAGGAAATCTTTGTCGTGCTCCCCTTTTATCACTCTCGTCGTCCGTGTTTGCTACATATATAAACATCACATTTTTATATTCTCTATTATATAAAAATCATATTTTTATTTGCTTTCAACATAAGAAAAATCATATCTTTTCTTTTTCAAAGATCATACCTTTTCTAGTTTAAAAATCGAATCATTTCTAGTTTAAAAATCGAATCTTTTCTAGTTCAAAAACATGATCTTTCCATCTCTAAAAAATCATTTCTTTCTTATGTTAAAAATCATTTTTTTCTTATGTTTAAAATCATTTCTTTCTTATGTTAAAAATTATTTCTTTCTTTACATAAAAATCCTAGCTTTTTGATGTTGTGTATATAATAAATTTTTTTAACTTTATATATGTTTATATACATAAAAATCTAATTTTTTATTTATAAAAATCTAACTTTTTTTCTTTATAAAGACCATTAGAAAACAAAGTCAGTAAAAGGAAAGAACTTACATTGGGTTTGTTTTCGGGTTTCTCATCGCTGGAAAAAAGGAGGGGGGGAGGGGGGAGGTAGCGCCGTTGGTCGCTGGAGGTGGTCGCGGGGTGGCATCAGGAGGCAGGGGGCGGTTTGGTGATCGACGCGGCGGTGGCGTGGGCTAGAGGCGGTTTTGATCTGAGGGGGGTTTTGGGATTGGGCGGTTTCAAATTAGAGGAGGGAGAGGAGAGTTCGACGGAGGGGGAGGTGCCGGAGATGGGGTGGCACGCGGTCTTCCGGTGGGCGGCGCAGGTGGAATCACGGCGGCGTGCGATTGGGGGAGGGGCGCGAAGATAATATCCGCTGATCTCTTTTTTTTCCTTTTACTTTTACTTACTGAAGTCAACGGGGCAAAAGAATATAAGGGCGGGGGGTTTATAGAATTTAATTATATATTATATTATTTTAATTCCTTAAAAGTTAAAATTTCGTCCGAACCCCAAACGAGACCCAATGACTGTCGCTCTTAGCTAATTACCCCTATTCCGAAAACAATAGGACATGTGTCATAAGCCGGTTCGGCTGTTTCGTTCAATTTCCGTTTGAATTAAATTATAAATCAATGTATATTGAATTTGAACGCACATTTCAATTTACCGGGGCCACATACTAACTATAAAAATTCCCGAAAAAATATTTCTAGCTTTGTATTGACGATACGGTCCTAACAAAACTAATTTCATCAAATTCTGAGACCACTTGAAAAATGGCCATTTTCTGGTCGATCGAAATTGACAGAAATTGTCAAAAACACGTTTGCTTTCGCCACGCTCACATATTGCTTTCAAAAATTATGAATTTTGTAATCTAGCAATAACTTGACATCCCGGATCCAACAAAAGTGGTTTCGTCGAAAACGAAGGTCGTTTGCAAAAATTCCATTTTTAAGGGCCAGAATTCCACAACGACTATTCTGAATTTTCAACTGGGCATAACTTTTTATTCCCGCTATGAAATTTCAATTTTTCGGATTCGTTAGAAAGATATTTTCAAATAGTTTCTAATATTTTCGGTTTTGCTAAAATCTGGTTTATTTTGAATCCTGTACATTCATTTGAAATTTGAAATTTGAAATCGAATTTTCAAACTACCGCGCCATTTTCAATTCCTTTTATAATTAAAAATAATTATTTATATTCTAACGATGATCTATATAAATATATTCATTCTAATTCTGTTCAAAATAAATTTCTTGTCGTTATTATTTAAAATAATCATTTTAAATATTCAAAATTCATTAAAATTGCCAAAATAAAAATTTTGAATTGGCTCAGAATTTCTGGGTTGTTACACAATCACCCCTTGTTTTTTTGGAAAAGTGGAAGCAAAGGTGACAGCTAGTACTAGCAAAGAGGCATCGGGCTAAACAATAGTTGTATATGATGATAATTTACCTTTTCCCTTTCTATTTAATGGTATAATATTATTGGATTATTCTAATCATCGCATCTTCCACACTTAACTTCGTTCCATAGGAGGATTAATTTCTGTGAAAGCTGCTACTTTTGAGGGATTTGTAGTAATAATCAAATTCTATATTAGGAATGTTTTATAGTAATAAAATTATGGTGAAATATTTTGAAGTATGCATTAATTTGGAAGAGTTATTATTGTTTTGAGATAAATAAAAAGGCGTATAATAAATAGTAGTAAAATGATTTTATACTCAAGAGAAAACATTGGTAGTGAATATGATATTTTGGATGGATGTACTATGTGATCAATAGTTGATTTTATATTTAGCCTATGTTGTTTTATGATGATGAAATCGCTTTTGTTGTGGATGTAGTGGTTTTTTCCATTATTATTACATGTATGTAGTTTACAGTGATTTTACTGTTAGTGTTTGTATTACTTGTATAGCGGTTTAGTACATTTTTTACTTGATTTATATTTACATAGATGGTGTATTTCCAATTGTTGATAAATTGATATGTGTATGTTTGTATATATATATGTGTTGTAATTGGCATGTTTGATGTCTAGGGTTGGCATTATGTGTTGTCAACCGATTGTAACATTTAATGGCTAAGTATGCTATTATTGTTCGTTTACGTATATACGATGATTGAATGAAATGGTTTATTATGGATAGTGTTTCCTTCTTGCATCGATAGCGTGGATTACAATAGTTGTATTGGTTACAATTACTTTATATTGGTTGCATGGATGTTATGTTTGGCACGTACCGACGACTATTTAGATGGAAAAGAACAAGTACAATTACATAGGCTTGATCCTTTAAGGGGGTATATAGGTAGTCTTTTCATATGCAATAACCAACAGATTCTTTAGGTTTGGATGGGTTGTATAAGGTTAGACGCAGTCCAAACATAGTTGAAACATTTTTCTTTTTCATGTATAACTGTCATTTGTGAAGTTTATGTATGAGAAGAAGAGAAAATGGAAAGTGGATGTCGGCTACGTCGTCAGTATCTAATTGGTATATTCTTTTAGGTAATTTTTATTCTATTCCACATTTTTAATAAGCTAATTCACCCTATAAAATAGGATCGTTGACTTTTAATAATATTTTAATTTTAATTAGTTCATCCACTTAAACAAAACTGAAATATCTTTCTCCTTCTCCACTCTGCGTCTTTCTTCTTCTCTATGCGTCTTTCTTCTTCTCGGTATTGCATCGTATATTTATTATTTCTTCTTCTTCTTCTTAGTATTTCTTCTTCTTAACATATCAGTTATCTTTGATAGAGTAAAACATAGCACAAATAATTTTTCTAATTGGCAACTTCATTTTTGCTAAAAGCCAAATTATTTTCTCTAGGGAGCCTCTGATGACTCTCAAGGTTACGCATATTCTCTTGTTGGCCTCTATGTATGGTCATCTTCTGACCTTATGGAGACTTTTCGTTATTGTATTTTTCTTGAGCTTTACTTTGCCTAAACTTTACTCTTTATGGTGAAATCATGTGGAAAAGAGCTGTGGAGATGATAATTCATGTTTTTGAGGCTTGGAGATATTATCCTCATAAAGGATCATAGCAACAAGTATAACCATCATCTTTTGGAATTTATTTTGGTATCCACGTATGTTTTGGTCTACATTCCAAGCTGTATATTTGTAAGATATTCCAAAATGTCTTCCTTCATAGTTATATTAGTTTTGTTTGATTAAAAAAACACAAAAATTGATTATAAGCTATATGATAGAGTGAAATCTTTAAGTTAACCCACTCGTGGATAACTTACAAAATAGTTGTGGATTAACTTATTAAAGTAAAATGGTGGATTAACTTACTGAAATTGTGTATTAGAATAGAAATTACCATTCTTTTATATCATTATTATTAGTGATGAGTATATGATAATTAACGTATTACAATGTAAATTATTGTGATGATTTTGTAAGATAATCGTATTATTAAATTGATGTTTGATTTCTCTACAAAGATTTCTTTTATTTTTGTAATTTTTAAAAATTGAATTGTAAAACTCAATGCACTATTTTTAGTATTGAAAATTAGTTACAGCGTATTTTATGGCATTTGTAATTTATTTTTTATTTTAATAATAATGGGTGTCATAAGCTTTGATGAGATTTCTTTTGAGTTTAAAGCTTTCCACTTTATGATGATATTGTAAACCCTACATGATAAAAATTAGCTACTTAAATGAAAAAAGAGGCTAAAACGTCAAAAAGAAGTAAACTGAGGTCATGTCTTAGTGTCATTGATACCATGGGACAATCTCTATTTGAAAAATATGACATTCCTGATATGAAAATTAGTAGGTTTAGTTCCTTGTAAAAAAAAGTTTGATGCAACTGCTTATTATTAGTACCATGGATGGTAGTTTTGATGATAGCAACATCAGGTAATGAATATTTTATGCTCACACATGTACTAGTTATTATCTAGATATATATTGTATATAGTGCAGGCGATTATGCAGGATATTGATAATCAAGACTGTACAATATCAAGATTGAAGCTCTGGATTAATGATTCAAGAGTATGAAGGCTTATGAGTTTCAACATTTAAAGAGTTCAAGACATTATCAAGTCTTATAATTTATGTTAAAACTCTGGTTGCACTTATCTGATCTTCATCTATTTTCAAAATGATTTCAAAAGAAAATCTAATTTCCAAAATGTTTTCAAATATTCTTTATTTTCAAGATGATTTTTCAAAGATTTTTTAATTTTTTAAATAATCTTACTTTGGAATACACACACCCCCCATATATATATGTATTTGTTAGATTTAATTATTTATACTTTTACTTGGCAAGTTCGACTGTTTTTTTTATAGTGGACAGTGCCACTGTTTATTTGAAAGAGAGAAAAAGGAAGAAGTTCTGCATCGGCACATAACCTCACAAACTAGTTGAAGTGCCAGAACACTGTACGGTATATAGCAGGAGAGAAGCTAAGTGCTTTAGCTGCTATAACATGAAAAAGTGACCTAAGTAACCTCACCATCGGAGGTATCAACACCTAATACAATTGTAAAAGGCATCAAAAATCGAATACGTAAGAAGAAAAGACCAGCTAAACCCTCCACATAGTCTGATGAGTCTTCAGCAAAAACATGTTCTCTGTCCAAAGTGTTATCCCGCAAGACTGTACCAAGAACTCCAGACTTCACAATTCGCAAATCATTACCGCTAGGATGGTAAAAAGTCTTCTAGGATCACTCAGTCCAGCCACGTACTTGTAAAAATAGAGATTGGAATCACACCTCATTTCACAACCTATATGAACACAAGCACTTTCATCCTCAACCCAAATAATATCGGAAACTTCTTCCATTACGTCAGAAACTTGATGGATTAATTCAGAGCTTTCCAATGGGACAGATGACAAAACAATATCTGGTTTGGATTTAGGAACCCAAATTCTAGCAGGGGGTCGCAGAAGCAGGAACTTTTCACTTGGGAGGCCAGTAGGCGTGGTAGAGAATCTCTTAGAAGTGTGACCAAAGGATTTTCAAGATTTGAAAATATCCGGTTTCCACTTGTAAGCCACATCTACAAAAAGTCATGGTCTTCAACGCATACTTTCAACATATCGGGAAGAGGTTTGTCAGGAGTGATTGCAATCAACACTCTAGCAGAAACTAGATTCCTTTTGGCTACCGTAATAGCATCAAAACACTTTAGTTTACCAATGTGACAAGCCAACCAGTTAAGTCCAATGAGAGGCTGAAGAGCAGAAGGTACATTAGTAAACTGGGTCCAGACTGGAATGGAAAGAACATGATCTTTAACCCTATCCACAGAGGCACTCCATGAAGTAACAATAAAAGGTTTGCCACCTATAATATCTAGGATTGCTTCTAACACTCTAAGCTTTTCTCCATTAGATGATAATTTCATATAAAACAAACCATTTACAATAGAAATATAGAGCTCACCCCTAAGACGCCAGGCACTTCCGCATGCAACTCTCCTATCAAAGTTCGGCATTTTCGAATCTAAGAAAAATCCAACAACATAGTCTTTCTAGAATGATACAAGTTCATTAAGAATTACCGGAGGCGGAGACGGACCGAGATCGGAAACCGGAATGTTAAATTTGATGGGATGGAAAACTCCAGCGTTGGCGGGCAAGGAAGAAAAGAAGGGACCACTTTGTAGTTGAAGGAAGTGGGGGAATATTGATGAACACTTTAAGTGCACTCAGGAACCGTATATTCGACAAGGACACTGTGACACCCACATCCCTTAACGTCACCAATGTGAGGGTGCGTTAAGTTTTGTGAAGTGCTTAGGTATAAAGTAGCAACACAGAGACTAAAATTTACAAGACAGCGACGACATGGAATTTCGCTCGATCCGAATCGGTCGTTAAACCGACCAAGACCGTTCGAAACCCCTGATCGTATGAGAACAGGACAAATCAGAACACAGACAGAAGAACATTTCATTGTTATTACAACAATTCCATCAGATACAAGAATATACAAAGTTTAAATGAATAAAATACATTCGATAAATATCAGAGATTACAATAAATTACATAGCAGCGGAAAATAATAAAAAATACAACTGAAGGAGATATACGGATACAAAGCTTTCCGAACATCATTCCAGCTGTAAACCAGGTTCCTGTGGATATAAATCTGCAAAACCAAAACTACTAGCTGCCCGTGTCAAAATAAGGGCACCCAGAGTTTAGGTTAAAACAATAAACTCCAGGTCAGTCATGTGACTGGTGTGAGAACTAAAACAGTTATTAATTTTTATGTTAAAGTTCGGTAAATCAAGGGACCATGCCGTATAACACGAAATGGGTTTCCTCCCAAGAATACTAGTGCATAAAACTAACAGCGCAACGCTAAATAAAGAAAAATGAAGCTATTATAAGATCTAGGTCCCATCACATAATGCAACGCAAGCCGGAGGATAGGGTTTTTACCTTATAATAGCCAAAGCATGCTTGATACGTTAAAACACATTATTTGATACTATAATAAATGTATAGTGTCAAAACATTTTCAATCATAAATATCAATCCTAGGCAGCATGAATAACCCATACCACTATGTCGCCATACTAGGTTCTACAAATAAAACCGAAATACACGTATTGGAAATTGGATTCCATCATGAGTCGAGGCAAGGGGCAAACTCCTCTCTAATTCGAGACACTCTAGCAAATGTCTCAGGACCCCACTATGATCCTTGGATCTTCAGGGCCGGTCCTCTCTTACTTTTGAGGATTAGTTATTCATGAACACACGTTTCCCGGTCCTTACAGACCTAAAATCGAGGCGCCTCATCCAACAACCACACAGGTGAAAAGTATATAAATGTCAGGGCTAGTAGGTCACTGACACCACCCATAGCTAGAAAGAAACATCGTGCTCTCCCTGCAGTCCGTATCCCGTTTTTGACTCATACCGGGGTGTGAGGCTCGCGAATTCACGTTATACACAAAGCTGCGCCACACAGGCCGTGCTTTGATCATCAACCACAAGACTTTGCTTTTCAACAGAAGCTTTGATCATTTGCCACTTACGCGTTCCACACAGGCAATTTACTCCATGCGACTGATGTCCATCGATATACAACCTCTAAGCTCGTACGTCTCAGAGAAGGGCGTTAAGCAAGAGAATAAATTCTCCGCCGCCAAACAGATGTATAGTTAATAGAGATCAATCAACACAGAATAAATTCAAATGTCAGACACACAGTCCATTTACAAGTTCGTTCTGGATCTGAACGAAACCGGAGGCACTTTCCTCGCATATCCATCGATCTCCAAGTACGTCTGGACGATCACCAACTGATTCCCTCATCTTGGGTGTACAGCCCAATCAAGATCGTCAGTAATCACCCAAACGATGTGAAGACTTCCGGTCTAAAACCACCGTCTTCATCTTCGACATATCGTCGAATCGGTTATTCAGAATGGGTATAAACCCGACCTTTCTGAATAACCCACGTATATAATAAACAAATGTTACACAAATACAACATACGCCTCATTCCAATTCAGAATATTCCTAGGGAAAGGTTCCCATTAATTTTATCAAAGATAAATTCTTTAAAATTTATTCTTTAATCTTCCTTTGGATGTCATTTCAAACTATATTATGGTTTTCCAAACTAGTCGAGATTAGCGAACCACACCGAAGTAATTTTTTAATTTTATTTCCCAATCCCAACCTATTCATCCCATGAGGCAAAACTGGTAATACCCCATATCTATAACCACGGTGTTATCGGTAAAATTAAATACCATTTCACGTCCAAATCTAATTAAAGATTTAACTATCGTTCGGAGCAAAACTGGCGATACTCCATTCTCGATCACTTTCCAAATCCGGTAATTTAAATTATCAATTCACATTCCAATCTAATTAAAGATTCATTAAAACTCCTTTTACTGGGTTAAAGAACTAATGCCATTTAAAACACAGTTCACGATAAACCCAAATCTCATTTGATATTAAATACAAGACTCTGAATAGAAAATATATCGGCTTATACTCAATATCAAATTCTGATTATTTTTAATACCACTTCTAATCCAATTTTATTTATTTAAAAATATTGGATTTTAATTCTAGTTCAAAACTAGTTTATTTCGATAAAAATATATTTTTATCCCTTCAATTAGGGAATTTTTCATCCCAGTTCTTTCCAAATCATATATTATAATTTTACACAAATTATAGATATTTTTAATAATTTTATCAGGGCACGTACAGTCGATTTCCCACTACGGCTATCGAACTGCACTTACAGCGACCTTTTCCAAATTTGATTTGGACGTATCTCCAAATACAACCGTTAGATTTCAAATTTCAAATATTCATTGGAAAGCTCTTTTCGATACGAACCCAATGGTTCCGGTTTGAGGAGAATCCGACGGTCGGATCTCCCGCAATGTCCGCACGAAGTCAATGGTCGAAATTCGCGAACTGCCGCAGCGCGACGCATTCTATTCAGGCCATTATATTATATATATAATATAAATAATATATATTTTGTCGATTTCTATTCAAAACGAATTTTTTAAATTGTTTAAAATTTCGTTTTCAAAACAATTTCAACTTCATATTCAATTTCAAATCAAAAATGGATTTTCCATTTGATTTCAATTCAATTCGAATTCATTTCAATTTTATTTAATTCGAACTCAAATTCGTTTCAATTCAATTTCAATTTGAATTCTATTTCAATCCATTTTAATTTGAATTTATTTTATATTCAATTCAATTTGAATTCATTTTTTAAATACTCGATTTTTAAATCTCTTTTCAATATTCATTATAAAAATGAATAAAATCGATATAAATATCGTTCGCGTCAAAATGGCGCATCACTAATCATTATGGCTTTATATATTTCAATCACTTCGTTATTCTATTCAACAAATGAATATTTATTCTATTCAACACATGAATCTATATTTCTTTCTACACTTGACTAATCTCAACAAATGAGTACTGTCAACACGACTATTTTTGTTATGTAGTATATTTTATAAAATTTTGAAAAAAAGATGTTAATTTTTATTGTTAAGGTATTTCGTTCAACACCTAACTAATCTCAACGAATGAGTTCGGTCAACACATGAATCTTATTTTATAATATTCTTTATCTTCTCAATTGGAATGAGGCCCAATCAATTACCACATAATGTTAATTATATGGATTCCATACAACACATGTATATCACAGCAACGGTAAATAATCAACCATCATCAAAAGTGCACATCACAACGGTATGTCAACCTATTGATCAACACACAACTAATTATTGGGACTAGTGTACTTCAAATATCATCCCAATACCCGTGTGGGGTTTCACATCAACTAACCCTGAATATTATTTGTGCAGTTGGGCGATGTGTAAAATTTATCATCCCAATCAATATCAGTCAAATATGTATATATAAACAAATAATCCGATTTGTTTATAAATATTCATTTCATTTTATATACACGTTAAAATTTTTATTTTTAACTATACAATATTTATTTTCTATATAAATATTTTATTTCACATCACACAATTAACTACATATCAAAATCAAACAAAACAAACAAGCATACAAATCGTTCATAGTCTGTGGACGACGGGTGTCGGGTGCTACTAAACACCGTCTGCATCCTAGTATATATAATGATATAACTAGAAAAAGAAAATTAAAAGGTGAGAAGTTCTCACAGAGGGTTCCACTCCACCGTGCTTTGCTTTTAAACTGCTGAACATCTGGATTTGTTTGCAATTCCTATGCAGTTCTTTTCACGCTGTTCAAATAAAAATTATATTTTTATCACTTCATTCAATAAATAAAAATCGTATTTTTATTTTACTTCATATATAAAGATCGAATTTTTATTTCGCTACCCATATAAAAATCAAATTTTTTTTGTCTCTACTATATAAAGATAATATTTTTATATTCCCCATTATTTAAAAATCATATTTTATTACTTCTACTTTATAAAAATTATATTTTTATTCTTTCTATACTATAAAAATTATATTTTTAACCTTTCTATATTATAAAAATTATATTTTTAACCTTTCTATATTATGAAAATTAAATTTTTTACTTTTCTATATTATAAAAATTATATTCTGCTACACATATAAAGGTCAAATTTTTACTATGTATATAATATAAAAATCTCGCCTTTGATTATATACAAATCTCGCCTTTTATTATATAAAAATCTCTCCTTTTATTATATAAAAATCTATCCTTTTATAGTTAAAAACAACAACTCTTACATGTTAAAAATCCGTCCTTTGTTTATATAAAAATATGAGCTTTCCTTCTTTAAAAATGTCGCCTCTCCCTTATTAAAAATATTACCTTTCCAATGTTAAAATCTGATCTCTTATAGATAAAAAATCTAATCTTGATCATGCTTCTTTATATATAAAAATCAAGTTTTTATCATGCTTATAGAAAAAAAACCGATTTTTCTTTTTACAATGCATTCAAAGTAAATTAATTAACTAGAATTTAAAATAAAATATAGACTTACTTTATCGTTCGTCGGAGGCAAGATATGCCGGAGTCAGCAGAGGTCGGATGTGGAGCCACGGCGTCTGGACAGTGGGTTTGAAGGGTTTGGAGCTTTGAAGTTTTGATTGAAGGCGGGGTGAGAAACGGCGGATGGAGGAGGTGGGAGGAGTCGGAGTTGGTGGATGGTCGGAGGGGGCGGTCGGGAGATGGAGGTGGTGGAGTATTGGGCGATGGTCTTCTCGTCGATTGAGGCTACAGCGTGATGGATGGAGGAGAAGGATCGGCGGAGGAGAAGGGTCGCGAGGGGAGGAAGAAGGAGGGGGGTGCAGATCCGCCACCTGCGGCGGCGCGGTGGTCATCGGGGAGGGGCGACGATCGTTGCTCACCCTTTTATTTTTTTTATTTTTTTTAATCTGCAAATGATAGGGCGGGCCTGAGAAAAAATAAGGAGAGAGGAGGAGATAAGGATTTAATTATTTTAATATTTTAAATTTCCAAAATGTTGACTTTTTATTTCCACTTCGAAACGAGACCCACCGCCTGTCGTCCCTAGCGTATTACCCCCGTTCCGAACACAATGGGATATGTATCGTAAGCTGATTCGATCGTTTCGATCAGTTTCCATTGAATTTACATTTAAATCATTATACTGAATTTTAAACGTACATTTCAAATTACTAGGGTCACATACCAACTCGAAAAATTCCAGAAAAATATTTTCTAGCTTCATATTGACGATACGGTCCTAACAAAACTAGTTTCATCAGATTCTGAGACCATTTGAAAAATGGCCATTTTCTAGTTGATTAAAATTAATTGAAACTGGTCAAACACGTTTTACTTTTCCACGCTCACATATTGATTCAAAAAATTATGAAAATTGAAACCTACCAATAACTTTACATCACGGATCCAACAAAAGTGGTTTCGTCGAAATCCGAGGTCGTTTGCAAAATTCCCATTTTTAAGGGCCAGAATTCCATAGCGACTATTCTGAATTTTCATTTCGACATAACTTTTGATTCCCGTTATGAAATTTTGATTTTTCGGATTCTTGGAAATATATTCTCAATTAGATTCTATTATTTTTGGTTTCGCTAAAATCCGGTTTATTTTGAATCTTGTACATTCATTCGAAGTTTGAAATCGAATTATCGAACTACCGCACCATTTTCAATTCCTTTTACAATTTAAAATAATTATTTATATTCTAACGACGATCTATATAAATATATACGTTCAAATTGTATTCAAAATAAATTTTTCGTCATTATTATTTAAAATAATCTATTTTAAATATTCTAAATTCATTAAAATTGCCAAAATAAAAATTTTAAACTGGCCCAGATTTTCGAGTTGTTACAATCTCCCCCACTTAAAACTTTTCATCCCCGAAAAGGTACGAAGCCGAAAGTTGTTTTATAAACCAACTCAACTTCCATTATTTTCACTACGGCTTAAGTTCTTCAACTTTTCAGTTTCTAAGAACTTTTCAAATTTCTCAAAAATTTGGCTAACACCCTAAATTTTTGAAAAATTTCGCCATAACCTCCCCTGTACCGGGGACTTCGGGATATTTCATATAGCCTCCCATGGCCTTCTTCAATCCAAAAGAAAAAGAAAAAGCCAAGCGGCTAGCTAATCAGCTCACAAAATCACCGAAAACTCAAGAAATACAATAAACATGTACCTATTTATCGGGCAAACAATTTTATTCCACTGCTCTAGCCTCCTTGCTATGACCTGTTCAATGTAAGCACATGTATATGCATGTATTTGCAAACAAATTTCAATACAGTTCAATATTTGGTTAAATTAGGCGTAATGGTTCAAAGTTTCAAACAAATAAACAAACAACACAACCATCAATCAATTAGTGGATTAACGTTTCAAACTCATAATTTGAATACATATACAGAAAATCATGTTTTTGATGCCAAATCACAACAATGTATTCTAACTATATTTTGGTTCTCACACCAGTCTAATGGAAATTTATAGATATCACACCTTCGAAACACGAACATAAATATTGATGATGCCATGGTCATTATCAACATCATCTCCGGGCGACTAGAATGTGATTCTATATCTATCTAGTATATTAAAACTTCGAATAGACATTCATGACGTGTATATGCAAAATCTGTATATATTGGATTGTCCAAATTTAAAATAAATAAATATCAAATACGAATAAAATGATTTAAATTTCAAAACAAAATTTGTTTTCATTTCAAAAATATACTCTTCACACTCGTTCTAGGATACTACTGATCCTATCTCTAACGAGTCATTATCATTGGATATTACTAATCCAATATCTGATGAATTCTTTCGTATGGTTCTAATGTGCCTTGTTCTCGAGCTTTGTAAACAAAATCTCTAATACCAACTGTGACGACATGGAATTTCGCTCGATCCGAATCGGTCGTTAAACCGACTAAGACCGTTCGAAATCCCTGATCGTATGAGAACAGGACAAATCAGAACACAGACAGAAGTACATTTCATTGTTATTAAAACAATTCCATCAGATACAAGAATATACAGAGCATAAATGAATAAAATACATTCGATAAATATCAGAGATTACAATAAATTACATAGCATCGGAAAATAATACAAAATACAACTGAAGGAGATATACGGATACAAAGCTTTCCGAACATCATTCCAGCTGTAAACCATGTTCCTGTGGATATAAATCTGCAAAAACAAAACTACTAGCTGCCCGTGTCAAAATAAGGGCACCTAGAGTTTAGGTTAAAACAATAAACTCCTGGTCAGTCATGTGACTGGTGTGAGAACTAAAACAGTTATTAATTTTTATTTTAAAGTTCGGTAAATCAAGGGACCACGCCGTATAACACGGAACGGGTTTCCTCCCAAGAATACCAGTGCATAAAACTAACAGCGCAATGCTAAATAAAGAAAAATGAAGCTATTATAAGACCCAGGTCCCACCACACAATGCAACGCAAGCCAGAGGATAAGGTTTTTACCTTATAATAGCCAAAGCATGCTTGATACGTTAAAACACATTATTTGATACTATAATAAATGTATAGTGTCAAAACATTTTCAATCATAAATATCAATCCTAGGCGACATGAATGACCCATACCACTATGTCGCCATACTAGGTTCTACAAATAAAACCGAAATACACGTATTGGAAATTGGATTCCATCATGAGTCGAGGCAAGGGGCAAGCTCCTCTCCGATTCGAGACACTCTAGCAAATGTCTCAGGACCCCACTATGACCTTGGATCTTCAGGGCCGGTCCTCTCTTACTTTTGAGGATTAGTTATTCCTGAACACACGTTTCCCGGTCCTTACAGACCTAAAATCAAGGCGCCTCATCCAACAACCACACAAGTGAAAAGTATATAAATGTCAGGGCTAGTAGGTCACTGACACCACCCATAGCTAGAAAGAAACATTGTGCTCTCCCTGCAGTCCGTATCCCGTTTTTGACTCATACCGGGGTGTGAGGCTCGCGAATTCACGTTATACACAAAGCTGCGCCACACAGGCCGTGCTTTGATCATCAACCACAAGACTTTGCTTTCCAACAAAAGCCTTGAGCATTTGACACTTACGCGTGCCACACGGGCAATTCACTCCATGCGACTGATGTCCATCGATATACAACCTCTGAGCTCGTATGTCTCAGAGAAGGGCGTTAAGCAAGAGAATAAATTCTCCGCCGCCAAACAGATGTATATTTAATAGAGATTAATCAACACAGAATAAATTCGAATGTCAGACACACAGTCCATTTACAAGTTCGTTCTGGATCTGAATGAAACCGGAGGCACTTTCCTCGCATATCCATCGATCTCCAAGTACGTCTGGACGATCACCAACTGATTCCCTCATCTTGGGTGTACATCCTAATCAAGATCGTCAGCAATCACCCAAACGATGTGAAGACTTCCGGTCTCCAACCACCGTCTTCATCTTCGACATATCGTCGAATCGGTTATTCAGAATGGGTATAAACCCGGCCTTTCTGAATAACCCACGTATATAATAAAGAAATGTTAAACAAACACAGCATACATCTCATTCCAATTCAGAATATTCCTAGTGAAAGGTTCCCATTAATTTTATCAAAGATAAATTCTTTAAAATTTATTCTTTAATCTTCCTTTGGATGTCATTTCAAACTATATTATGGTTTTCCAAACTAGTCGAGATTAGCGAACCACACCGAAGTAATTTTTTATTTTATTTCCCAATCCCAACTTATTCATCCCATGAGGCAAAACTGGTAATACCCCATATCTAACACCACGGTGTTATCAGAAAAATTAAATACCATTTCACGTCCAAATCTAATTAAAGATTTAACTATCGTTCGGAGCAAAACTGGCGATACTCCATTCTCGATCACTTTCCAAATCCGGTAATTTAAATTATCAATTCACATTCCAATCTAATTAATATTCATTAAAACTCCTTTTACTGGGTTAAAGAACTAATGCCATTTAAAAAACAGTTCACGATAAACCCAAATCTCATTTGATATTAAATACAAGACTCTGAATAGAAAATATATCGGCTTATACTCAATATCAAATTCTGATTATTTTTAATACCACTTCAAATCCAATTTTATTTATTTAAAAATATTGGATTTTAATTCTAGTTCAAAACTAGTTCATTTCGATAAAAATATATTTTTATCCCTTCAATTAGGGAATTTTTCATCCCAGTTCTTTCCAAATCATATATTATAATTTTACACAAATTATAGATATTTTTAATAATTTTATCAAGGCCCGTACAGTCGATTTCCCACTACGGCTATCGAACTGCACTTACAGCGACCTTTTCCAAATTTGATTTGGACGTATCTCCAAATCCAACCGTTAGATTTCAAATTTCAAATATTCATTGGAAAGCTCTTTTCGATACGAACCCAACGGTTCCGGTTTGAGGAGAATCTGATGGTCGGATCTCCCACAATGTCCGCACGAAGTCAATGGTCGAAATTCGCGAACTGCCGCAGCGTGGCGCGTTCTATTCAGGCCATTATATTGTATATATAATATATATTTCGTCGATTTCTATTCAAAACGAATTTTATAAATCATTTAAAATTTCGTTTTCAAAACAGTTTCAACTTCATATTCAATTTCAAATCAAAAATGGATTTTCCATTTGATTTCAATTCAATTCGAATTCATTTCAATTTTATTTAGTTCGAACTCGAATTCGTTTCAATTCAATTTCAATTTGAATTCTATTTCAATCCATTTTAATTCGAATTTATTTTATATTCAATTCAATTCGAATTCATTTTCTAAATATTCGATTTTTAAATCTCTTTTCAATATTCATTATAAAAATGAATAAAATCGATATAAATATCTTTCGCGTCAAAATGGCGCATCACTAATCATCACGGCTTTATATATTTCAATTACTTCGTTATTCTATTCAACAAATGAATATTTATTCTATTCAACACATGAATCTATATTTCTTTCTACACTTGACTAATCTCAACAAATGAGTACTGTCAACATGACTATTTTTGTTATGTAGTATATTTTATAAAATTTTGAAAAAAAGATGTTAATTTTTATTGTTAAGGTATTTCGTTCAACACCTGACTAATCTCAATGAATGAGTACGGTCAACACATGAATCTTATTTTATAATATTCTTTATCTTCTCAATTGGAATGAGGCCCAATCAATTACCATATAATGTTAATTATATGGATTCCATACAACACATGTATATCACAGCAACGATAAATAATCAACCATCATCAAAAGTGCACATCACAACGGTATGTCAACCTATCGATCGACACACAACTAATTATTGGGACTAGTGTACTTCAAATATCATCCCAATACCCGTGTGGGGTTTCACATCAACAAACCTTGAATATTATTTGTGCACTTGGGCGATGTGTAAAATTTATCGTCCCAATCAATATCAGTCAAATATGTGTATATAAACAAATCGTCCGATTTGTTTATAAATATTCATTTCATTTTATATACACGTTAAAAATTCTATTTTTAACTACACAATATTTATTTTCTATATAAATATTTTATTTCACTTCACATCACACAATTAACTACACATCAAAATCAAAAAAAACAAACAAGCATACAAGCCGTCCATGGTCTGTGGACGACGGGTGTCGGGTGCTACTAAACACCGTCTGCATCCTAGTATATATAATGATATAACTAGAAAAAGAAAATTAAAAGGTGAGAAGTTCTCACAGAGGGTTCCACTCCGCCGTGCTTTGCTTTTGAACTGCTGAATATCTGGATTTGTTTGCAATTCCTATGCAGTTCTTTTCACGCTGTTCAAATAAAAATTATATTTTTATCACTTCATTCAATAAATAAAAATCGTATTTTTATTTTACTTCATATATAAAGATCGAATTTTTATTTCGCTACCCTTATAAAAATCGAATTTTATTGTCTCTACTATATAAAGATAATATTTTTATATTCCCCATTATATAAAAATCATATATTTTTTTACTTCTACTTTATAAAAATTATATTTTTATTCTTTCTATACTATAAAAATTAATTTTTTAACCTTTCTATATTATAAAAATTATATTTTTAACCTTTCTATATTATAAAAATTATATTTTTAACCTTTCTATATTATAAAAATTATATTCTGCTACACATATAAAGGTCAAATTTTTACTATGTATATAATATAAAAATCTGGCCTTTGATTATATAAAAATCTTGCCTTTTATTATATAAAAATCTCTCCTTTTATTATATAAAAATATCTCCTTTTATAGTTAAAAAAACAACTCTTTCATGTTAAAAATCCGTCCTTTGTTTATATAAAAATACGAGCTTTCCTTCTTTAAAAATGTCGCCTCTCTCTTATTAAAAATATTACCTTTCCTATGTTAAAATCTGATCTCTTAAAGATCAAAAATCAAATCTTGATCGTGCTTCTTTATATATAAAATCAAGTTTTTATCATGCTTATAGGAAAAAAAACCGATTTTTCTTTTTACAATGCATTCAAAGTAAATTAATTAACTAGAATTTAAAATAAAATAAAGACTTACTTTATCGTTCGTCGGAGGCAAGATACGCCTGAGTCAGCAGAGGTCAGATGTGGAGCCACGGCGTCTGGATAGTGGGTTTAAAGGGTTTGGAGCTTTGAAGTTTTGATTGAAGGCGGGGTGAGAAACGGCGGATGGAGGAGGTGGGAGGAGTCGGAGTTGGTGGAGGGTCGGAGGGGGCGGTCGGGAGATGGAGGCGGTGGAGTATTGGGCGATGGTCTTCTCGTCGATTAAGGCTACAGCGTGTTGGAGGGAGGAGAAGGATCGGCGGAGGAGAAGGGTCGCGAGGGGAGGAAGAAAGAGGGGGTGCAGCTCCGCCACCTGTGGCGGCGCGATGGTCATCGGGGAGGGGCGACGATCGTCGCTCCCCCTTTCTTTTCTTTTTTTTAATCTACAAATGATGGGGGGGCTGAGAGAAAATAAGGAGAGAGGAGGAGATAAGGATTTAATTATTTTAATATTTTAAATTTCCAAAATGTTGACTTTTTATTTCCACTTCGAAACGAGACCCACCGCCTGTCGACCCTAGCGTATTACCCCCATTCTGAACACAATGGGATATGTATCGTAAGCTGATTCGATCGTTTCGATCAGTTTCCGTTGAATTTACATTTAAATCATTATACTGAATTTTAAACGTACATTTCAAATTACTGGGGTCACATACTAACTCGAAAAATTCCAGAAAAATATTTTCTAGCTTCGTATTGACGATACGGTCCTAACAAAACTAGTTTCGTCATATTTTGAGACCGTTTGAAAAATGGCCATTTTCCAGTTGATTAAAATCAACTGAAACTGGTCAAACGCGTTTTACTTTGCCACACTCGCATATTGATTCGAAAAATTATGAAAATTGAAACCTAGCAATAACTTGACATCACGGATCCAACAAAAGTGGTTTCGTCGAAATCCGAGGTCATTTGCAAAATTCCCATTTTTAAGGGCCAGAATTCCATAGCGACTATTCTGAATTTTCATTTGGACATAATTTTTGATTCCCGTTATGAAATTTTGATGTTTCGGATTCGTTGGAAAGATATTCTCAATTAGATTCTATTATTTTTGGTTTATTTTGAATCTTGTACATTCACTCGAAGTTTGAAATCGAATTATCGAACTACCGCGCCATTTTCAATTCCTTTTATAATTTAAAATAATTATTTATATTCTAACGACGATCTATATAAATATATACGTTCGAATTATATTCAAAATACATTTTTCGTCATTATTATTTAAAATAATCTATTTTAAATATTCTAAATTCATTAAAATTGCCAAAATAAAAATTTTAAACTGGCCCAGATTTTCGGGTTGTTACAACAAATGTTATGACCCGAATTCGCTAGCCTCGGAGGAGACCAGAAAACACGGATTGTAATGAGAACACAACAAATCAAAACACAAACAATAGAACATTTCATTGTTGTTACAACAATTACATCAGAGTATAAGAATATAGCAGAGTATGAATAAATATTGCACAGAAAAAAATATCAGAGATTAAAATACATTACATAGCAGCGGAAAAATAATACATAACACAACTGAAAGAAATACACGAATACAAAGCTTTCCGAATATATCTCTAGCTGAAAACAAGGATCCTATAAAAATAGATCTGCAAAACCAAATTACTAGCTGCCCGTATAGAAAATAGGGGGACCCAGAGTTTAGGTTAAAACAATAAACTCCAAGTTAGTCATGGGACTGGTGTGAGAACTAAAACAATTATTAAATTTTTACTTTAAAAATAAAGTAAATCAAGGGACCACACCACATAATACGGAACGGGTTTTCTCCCAAGAATACCAGTGCATAAAACAAATAGCGCAATGCTTTTTGAAAAAATGAAGCTATTATAAGACTTAGGTCCCATCACGCAGTGCAACGCAAGCCAGAGGATAGAGTTTTACCTTGTAATAGCCAAACATGCTTGGTACGTTTAAAACAAATCATTTTGATATTACTATAAGTATATAGTGTCAACTTCACTTCAAATATAAATGTATCAATCATAGATAGCATATTATCCTAAGCTACTATGTCGCCATACTAGGTTTTACAACTAAAACCGAAATGTTACGTATTGTAAATCGGATTTCCGTCATGAGTTGAGGCAAGGGATGTACTCCTCGCTGGCTTCGAGACACTCTAGCAAATGCCTCAAAATCCCCCGCAGTGAACCCTTGGATCTTGTAGGATCGGTCCACACTTACGTTAGTGGATTAGCAATTCCTGAACACACGTTTCCCGGTCCTATAGGACCTATCCATCAGCTCCGTAGTAACCGATATATCTGAGGCACCTCGCTATCCATCATCCACATAGGTCAAAATATAATAAATGTCTGGGCTCCATACCATGACACCACCCATAGTTAGAAGGAAACGTCTTGCACTCCCTGCTGTCCCTTATCCCATTTTGACTCATACCGAGGATTGAGGCTCGCGAATTAACGCTATACACAAAGCTATGCTATTTAAAGCCGTGCTTTGATCATCAACCACAAGACATTGCTTTTCAACTAAAGCCTTGATCATTTGCATCTTAGCATGCCACACTGACAATTCACGCCATGCGACTGATGTCTATCGATATATAACCTCTAAGCTCGTACTTCTCAGAGAAGGGTGTTAAGCAAGAGAATAAATTCTCCGCCACCAAACATATATATATTTAATAGAAATCAATCAACATAGATTAAAATCCAATGTCAGACACACATCCATTCACTAGTTCGTTCTAGGTCTGAACGAAACCGGAGGCACCTTATTCCTCATACCATATTTCCAATATAGGAGAGAGGTCCTCGCATATCTGGTCGATCTCCAAGTACGCCTGGGAAATCACCACTTATTACCTTGTCTTGTGTGTACAGCCCAATCAAGACATTAGTAATTATCCAAACGATGTGAAGATCTCCGGTCTTCAACCACCGTCTTCATCGTCGACTTATCGTCGAATCAATTATTCAGAATGGGTATATACCCGACCTTTCCGAATAATTCATGTATCTTACAATCAAGTGCTATAAAAACATAACATACACCTCATTCCAATCTAGAATATTCTTTTATTCAAATATTCTTATCTTTTGGAAAGGTTCCCATTAATTTTATCAAATATAAATTCTTTTAAATTTATACTTTAATCTTCCTTTGGATATCAACTTTAAACCAAATTAAGGTTTATCAACTAGTCGGGATTATCGAGCCTTACCGAAGTAATCATTTGTTTAATTTCCCAATCCCAACCTATTCATTCAATGGAGCAAAACTAGTAATAATCCATATCTAACACCACGGTGCTATCGGCAAATTCAATTACCATTTCACGTTTAAATCTAATTAAAGATTTAATTATCGCCTGGAGTAAAACTGGTGGTACTCCATTCTTGATCATTTCCCAAATTTGATAATTTTAAATTACTACATTCTCATTTCAATCTAATTAAAGATTCATTAAAACTCCAATTAGTTTTATTCTTCCAACAATCATTAGTTAATGATTATTTAACTTTGGAAACAAAAACATGCCACATCGACAATCTATATCGTACCACTGATTTCTGCCGATATATAATCTCTAAGCTCGTACATCTCAGAGAAGGGTGTTAAGCAAGAGATTAAATTCTCCACCACGAAACATATATATATATATATATATATATATATATATATATATATATATATATATATTAGTAGAGATCAAGAATACAATTCAAAATACAATGTTAGACATTAAATCCTGTATTTAACTCGGTTAAAGGACCAAGGCCATTTAAAACAAAGTACACGATAAATCCAAAATCACATTCCATTAATTATGGAATCTTCACGGAAAAACCAATCAATATATAATCGATATCAATTTACGCATCCGACTAATAATATAAATGGAATAACGACAAAGCCTTTTAAATTCCATATATATTAACAGTCTTCCTCCACAGAAGCTCACTTCGATTATTACCAAATCGAATTCCATTCCATTCCAATTTATTATATTAAATTGGAAGTCTTTACTTTGGAAAACTTCCATTATCTTAATTAAAAGATTTATAAGTTCCAAATCACATTTCACTGTTAATTTGAGTTAAAGAACGAATTTCATTTAAAACACAGTTCACGATAAACCCACAATCAACTTTCATTTCAATTCCAGTTAAATGTTAATTAATTGGTAAACTTCTCTAAATCTTAATTAAAAGATTAATTTTTTTCTCAACTGGGTTTAAGAACAGTGTTATTTAAGACACCATTCACGAAAACCCAATATCCAATTTAATATTAAACATAAGGCTCTGAATAGAAATTATATCGGCTTATATTCAATATCAAATTCTGAAACTAACAGATACCGTATTGGGAATAACGATATCTTTATCTTCCAAATTCCCATAACAATATCCATATAACCACGGAATCATCGAAATATTCTGAAAATTATTTCCATTCCAATCCATTCCAATTTATTCATCGGAAAATTCTGGTTATTTTTAAAACCATTTCAAATCCATTTTTATTTCTTTAAAAATATTGGATTATTATGCTAGTTAATAACTAGTTCATTTCGATAAAAAACATATTTTTATCTTTAAAAACATGGAATTTTTCATCCAAATTCTTTCCAAATCATTTATTATGATTTTACACAAATTATTAATATTTTTAATAATTTTTGAAGGTCGTGCTGTCAATTTCCAATATTGGCCACCGAACTGCATCCATAGCGATTTTTCCAAATTTGATGTGGACATAATTCCAAATCCAACCGTTAGATTTCAATTCTCTTATATTCGTTGGAAATCTCTTTTCGATACGAACCCAACGGTTCCGGTTTTAGGAGAATCTGACGGTCGGATCTCCCGTAATGTCAATTCGAAGCTAATGGTCGAAATTCACGAACGGACGCTGCGCAGCATGTTCTATTCAGGCCATTATATTATATATATAATATATATTTCGCTCAAAACGATTTTATAAATTTGTTTTAAAAACGATTCCCACTTCCATTTCAATTTTAAATCAAAATTAAATACTCTTTATCATTATAATATTTTAATGATAATATTTTCAAAATATCAAATTTTGAAATAATTTCCTTTTCGATATTCATTATAAAAATGAATAAAATTGATACAAATATCATTCGCATTAAAATGGCGCAACTCTAATCAACACGGCTTCACATATTCCAATATTCTCGTGTCCATCCAAAATCGGACATCTAATTCACTTTTTAATCCTTTACTGAATATTATTTTAAAATATTCGTTATTTTATAATATTCGTTATTCTAAAATATTCGTTATTCTAAAATATTCGTTATTCCTAAATTGGAATCAGACACAATCAATTACCGTATAATGTTATTTATATGGATTTCATACAACACATGTATACAACAACAATGATAACCAATCAACCATCATCCAGAGTGCATTACACAACTGCATAAGCATTAAATATAAATAATTAACGCTTACAATAGTCTGTCAACCCATCGATTGACATACAACTAAACAATTGGGATTAGTGTACGTCAAATATCATCCCAATACCCGTGTGGGGTTTCAACCAACAAATACTAAATATTATTTGTGCAGTTGGGCGATGTGTAAAAATTTATCGTCCCAATCCATGTTAGTTAAATGAGTGTACATAAATAAATCGTCCGATTTGTAAATGAATATTTATTTCAGGAGAATTTTATGCCATTTACATATACATTGAAAATTATATTTTTAACGATAAAATATTTATTTCAACACATGAATATTTTTAATAGTCCATACATTCAATAAAAATGATATTTTTATTGTCCATACATTTTATTCAACACATGAATATTTTATATAGTTCATATACACATTAAAAATCATATTTTTAATGAATAAATATTTATTTCAGAAAATTTCGGCATTATAACGGCGCGATATTAAAACCAGAGTAATGTCTAGCACTACCCCTCTCCTGATACTAGCTCGTGCCATGCACAATAACCAACCAAACCACAATTCAATCCATTCAACATAATACAACCAATTACAACACAATTCAATCTAAACAAACAACTATGGTTTGTACAATAAATAGTGTCCGGGGCTACTAAGCCCCTTCTGCATCCTAATATATATTTAACTGTAAAATAATTAGAGTGAGAAGGAGTTCTCACCTTTGGTTTCCAGTCCGTCATTCTTTAATTGAACGATTTGGATTTGTTTCCAGTGCTTAGTGTACTTCACTGTGGTTCCAGCACAATCTGTTTCACGCGGTTTATATTAAAAATCACATTTTTATATCGCTACTATATATATAAAAATCTCATTTTTATATTGCTATTATATATATATAAATCACATTTTTATAACGCAGCTATATATATATATATATATATATATATATATATATAAATCACATTTTTATAACGCAACTATATATATATAAATCACATTTTTATAATGCTACTATATATATAAAAATCACATTTTTATAACGCTACTATATATATAAAATTCACATTTTTATAAATTAGTTTCCTATATAAAAATCATATTTTCATAAATCAGTTTTCTATATAAAAATCATATTTTTATAAATTATTTTTCTATATAAAAACCATATTTTCATAACAATGCTTTATATTTTTAAATACATCTTTTTATTTCAATGTTATATAAAACAAGATGAAAATAAAAGTCAATGTTATTTACCTTTTTTTTCTTGTAAGGGGGCCCTACGGCCGGAGGAGGGTGCTGAAGGGCGGTGCAGGGCTGAGGGGGTGGTGCGGGTGGTGGTCGTTAATGGTGCTGTGGGGCTTGCGGATGTGGGTTTAGGCAGTTAGGGTTTGGTAGAAGAGGAAGAAGAGAGAGAGGGGCAGAGGAGGAGGGGAATGACCTTGGGGGGGGGGGGGGCATCGTCGCGCTGGCGACGGGGAGGGCGCTCTGTGGAGATTGGGGGGAGCGATAGGGTTTGACTATGCGGTTTTTTCCTTTCTTCGATTTTGACCATGGTAGAAGAAAAGGGAGTTTGACCCTTTATATAATTAATTATTTAATTACTTTATTTTCCCAAAAAGTTAATTTTTCGTTCGAACTCCGAATTAAACCCAACGACTGTCGCCTCTAGCCAAATACCCTCATTCTAGACACAATGGGCTATGTCCTGTAAGCCAATTCGACCGTTATGATATGTTTTCATCAAAATTTAAATATAAATTAATATAACGTTCAAAATTGAATTCAACGTACATTTTAATTTACTGAGTATACATACTGACTCCAAAAATTCCAGAAAAATAAATCTAGCTATATTTTGATGATACGGTCCTAACAAAACTAATTTTGTCGAATTTGGAGGCCGTTTGAAAGATGACCATTTTCCAGTCGATTAAATTCAAACTGAAATGACCAAACACGTTTAAATCCACCACGCTCACATATTAATTCCAAAAATTATGAAAATTAGAATCTAGCAATAATTTGACATTCCTGATTCAATAAAAGTGGTTTCGTCGAAAACGGAGGTCATTTGCAAAATGGGTATTTTTACGGGCCATATATTATTAAAATATATTTAAATTCCATAGCGAATATTTTAAAATTTAAACTGGACATAACTTTCAAATCTCGTTATGAAATCTCAAATTTTCACATTTCTTAGTAAGATATAGTTAAACAGATTCAAATATTTCTGGTTTTACTGAAATCCGATTTATTTCGAATCCTGTACATTCATTTGAAATTTAAAATCAAATTTTCAAACAACCAGGCCATTTCAAGCTCGTTTTATAATTAAAATAAATTTATTCGTTCTAGCTTCTATTTAAATAAATTTTTAGTCATTATTATTTAAAATAAATCATTTTAAATAATCAAAATACATAAAAATAGCTAAAATAAAAATTTTAAATTGGTTCTGAAAATCCAGGTTGTTACAATCTCCCCTACTTAAAATCTTTTCGTGCTCGAAAAGGAACAGAGATGAAAGTTGTTGTACTAACCAACTCAACTTTCATTCTGGCTTTCATTCTTCAACTTTTCAGTTTCTTAGAATTTTCTAATTTCTCAAAAATTTGGCTAACACCTTAAATTTTCGAATTTTTTTTCCATAACCTCCTTTGTACGAGTTGATATTTAAAACCGCAACTTTCCTCACAGGGCCCTCATCAATCCAAAAGAAAAAAGAAAAAGCCAAGAGGCTAGCCAATCGGCTCATAAAATCATCAAAACCCAAGAAATACAGTAAACATGTACCTATTTGTCGGGCATACAATTTTATTCCTCTTCTTAGCTTCCATGATATGACCTGTTCACTCATATATATGTACATGTATGCAATTTCAATCAATTTTCATTTCTGTTCAATATTTGCTCAATTTGGCTAAATTTGCCTTTCATTTACATATTGGTTTCAATATTTTTATTAGTTAAACTAAAAATCAAACAACACAACCAACAATCAATTAGTTGAATAGCTTTTCAATCATATATCTTTAATATATTCAAAAATCATATTTTTAGTGTCAAATCACAAAAAATAAATTCTAACTAAATTTTGGTTCTCACACCAGTCAATTGGAAATATATAGATATCCCACTTTCGAGACTCGAACATAAATGTTGATGATGACATGCCATCATCGAAATATCTCCGGGCGACTAGAGTATGATTCTATATCTATCTAGTATATTTGAGACTTTGTATACACGTTTGCAAGGCGTATATGCAAAATCTTCATATACTCGATTGTCCAAAATCAATTTAAAATAAACTACTCAAATACGTATAGCAAGGTTTAAATTTTCAAAATAAAATTTGTTTTCATTTTGATTTTAAAAATAACACCCTTTGAAACTCATTCTTGGATACTACTGATCCCATCTCTAATGAGTCATTCTCATTGGATATTACTAATCCAACATCTGATGAATTCTTTTGTTCGGTTCTAATGTGTCTTGTTATCGAGCTCTGTAAACCAAAGCTTTGATACCACAAATTGTTACGACCCGAATTCACTAGCCTCCGAGGAGACCACAAAAAAAAATTGTAATGAGAACACGACAAATCAGAACACAAACAATAGAACATTTCATTGCTGTTACAACAATTACATCAGAGTATAGCAATATAACAGAGTATGAATAAATATTACATTGAAAAAAATATATCAGAGATTAAAATAAATTACATAGCAATGGAAAAATAATACATAACACAACTGAAAGAAATACACGGATACAAAGCTTTCCGAATACAGCGCTAGCTGAAAACCAGGATCCTATAAAAATAGATCTGCAAAACCAAACTACTAGCTACCCGTGTGGAAAATAGGGGAACCCAAAGTTTAGATTAAAACAATAAACTCCAGGTTAGTCATGGGACTGGTGTGAGAACTAAAACAGTTATTAAATCTTTACTTTAAAAATAAAGTAAATCAAGGGACCACGCCGTATAACACGGAATGGGTTTTCTCCCAAGAATACCAGTGCATAAAACAAACAACGTAATGCTTTTTGGAAAAAACGAAGCTGTTATAAGACTCAGGTCCATCACACAATGCAATGCAAGCCGGAGGATAGAGTTTTACCTTATAATAGCCAAACATGCTTGGTACGTTTAAAACAAATCATTTTGATATTACTATAATGTAATGACCCGCACTGTCAGAGGTATTATAATTAATTTATTTAATTATATAAATAGTGATTTATGGAATTAAATCGTCGTGAATTAAATTATATTGAATATTTAATTAAAATAATAATTAAACAATATATTTAATTCAGAAATAATCAAAAATATTGGAAATCACAATATTCTGTGAACGGGGTCGTCCCTTATATTTAATTCAGCTTAGAGTTGAATTATATTGACGAATATATTCAATCGACGTCAGTTTGAACGTGTAATTATATTATAATTAAAATTGAGCTTGAAATGGCGCTGTAGTTCGCGATTTGGCGATTTGAACTTCAACTGGATGTACAGGGTTAGTTTTAAATCGGATTTCTGTGAAACAAGAAACATGTGGAGCTGGTGGAGTATATCTTTCTAATGGAAGAGAAAAATTAGGATTTCGTCATGTAGATTTTGATGTACGTCCAAATCAAATTTTAGAACAGTCGCTGTAGAATTCCTTTATAATTTGCGACGCTTTATATACGTTATAAATGGATTTTCAGTATAAACTGAATATCTAGATAATCTGGAATCTGAAATATCAAACTGTAAATTATAATATGATATTCTGGTGCTGTACGATATCATATGTGAAGATATACGATAATATAAATTTATTTATATTTAATTTAATTATATTTAAATATATTTATATATTTAAATGGGTCATCCAGAGCTTTAAAAATAGCCACTTTTGCAAACAAAGTCGAAATTCGATGAAACAAATTTTGTTAGATCCGCAATGTCAAATTATTGCTAGATATCAGTTTCCGTGATTTTTAGAGTCACTGTGTGGCCGTACGGATTTTTAGAGTGAAAAACAGTCAGTATTTTGACAGTTAAAAATACGTTGTGTGAGCATACGAAGTCGGAATTCGACGAAACCATTTTCGTTGGGACCGTAATGTCAGGCAGTAGCTGCATATCTAGTTTCGTGATTTTTGGGTATCGTGTGTGATCACACGGATTTTTAGAAGGTGAAAATTAATTTAAAAAAAAGGGAATATACCGGGAATATTCCTTCTACAAAATATCTAGATATTTGGTTGTCCTATAAATACAGCACATACCTCTTCTAAACCTAATTTCCCATTTCCTTGGTCAACACATTTTGCGCCGTGACATTTTTCTTTCCAGAAAAGTGTTCGATCAAAAGAAAAATCAAAATAAATTACAGAGAAATCCTACATATCACAATTCATATATATATGTGATCCTTGCAAGAAGAGCATCATTCTCGTGTGTGTTTTGTGGTGTTCGATACTTATTTCTGATGCTCGGTTTTGTGAGTAGAAACTTAGGGTTACGGATTTGAGAGAGTTAAAGCATTGAGGGGGGAATTGAAGTTCATTTCTGTGTTTATGGGATCGAAATACACGTTGCAGCTAACAATTGTGGATACTAATGATGAAAATTGTCGGACGCTGTAGCTCACGCTACAGGAATTGTTGAAGTCGGATTCTGAAAAGGTGAAATCGAGTATGGTGTTTTGGGTATAGGATTGAAGAGGAAGGGAAGTGAAGAAGCATGGTGATGTCGGCATGGAGTTCGGTGGCAAAACGAGGGAGATAATGAAGTAGGAAGGATCGTCAATGGCCATTTGATATTTCCTGGAGCTCGTATGTTGTTTGAGGAAGATAAGGGTAGTATTGGGTGCAGTCGGGTATGAGCAAAGGGTGAATGGGCCTTAACTCAAAAGTGAGCCCAATTTATACTTAGGAATTTAGTTTTATTTTATTTAAATAAGAGTATAACTTGTGTAAATCATATATTGATCATATGAAATCAGAATCACGAACCGTAAGTTGCGTTGGGACCGTATGGACGGGAGCAACACAATGAGACTGACCGGGAGTGAATCCGAGCTCGTTACAATTTATGGCGAAATAAATTGTCCGACTCAATCAAAGAATGCAAACCGATTATTTAACGGTTAACGCACCAAAGTGAGTAAAACTCACCAACTCTGAACAGTTATATTTTTATAACGTATTTTTAGAACTGTTAATCATCTGTTGATTGTTGTATGTTGGTTGATTGATTGAACTACCAGTCAGTTAGTGAAAATTATATATATATATATATATATATATGTAATTATATATATATATAAACAATTAAATATTTATATATTGATTCTTCTATCAGAATAATTTATATTGAACTGAAAGTGATGATAATCATATTGTGTAACATCTGTGGATGCAGGGAGACAGGTTGGAGGAATCCGACTGGATTCCTCAACAGTTATTTTATTGTTTTTCATATATTGTTATATGATGTGATATAAAATCTGTGGGCGATTATATGTGCTTGGACGATATTGAAAATCGTGATTTGATATGATTGAATACCATAACATACCGAAATGTTGATAAGGGGATTTTCAAAGTGATATTGAAAATAGAATATTTATAAAATGGGATATTTATAAATAAGAGATATTTATAAAGTGGAATATTTATAAATAAGAAATGTTTATAAATTGGAATATTTATAAATAGGAGATATTCAAAAAGGAAATAATTACAAACCATTTTCTTTTTGAATGGAAAGGCCTGTGTGGCGGGTTTGGGGATTTTCCCGATGCTCCCGTTACAAAGGAGGTTATGGCGAATTTTTCAGAGAATTTAAGGAGTTAGAATATTTCAAGAATAAATTTGAAAAGGAAATATTTCTAAACCATTTACAAATAGAATTGAAAAGGAAACGTTATAAAAAGGAAATCATTTTTAAAGTGTAGAACCGTTATTTAAAAGTAAATCTTTTCAAATGAATAAAACGTTGTCAAAAAAGGAAATCTTTATAAAGTGAATAAAGTAAATCGAATATGGTATTCGAAAGGAGTTAAATCAAATATGGTATTCGAAGGGAGTAAATCGAATATGGTATTCGAAAGTTAGTAAAACGAATATGCTATTCGAAAGGAGTTAAATCGAATATGGTATTCGAAGGGAGTAAATCGAATATGGTATTCGAAAGTTAGTAAAACGAATATGCTATTCGAAAGCGGTTAGTCGAGTCGAGTTAGTTGAATAGAGTTAACTAGTTCGGTAGAGTTAACCAGTTCAGTAGAGTTAACCAGTTCAATAGGGTTAACCAGTGAGTTAAGTAAGTCAAGTTAACCAGTGAGTTAAGTAAGTCAAGTTAACCAGTGAGTTAAGTAAGTCAAGTTAACCAGTGAGTTAAGTAAGTCAAGTTAACCAGTGAGTTAAGTAAGTCAAGTTAACCAGTCGAGTTAAGTTCGTCGAGTTAAATTAATCGATGTTAGTTTCATCGAAAGGAGTTAATCGATGTTAGTTTCATCGAAAGGAGTTAATCGATGTTAATTTCATCGAAAGGAGTATCGATGTTAGTTTCATCGAAAGGAGTTAATCGATGTTAATTTCATCGAAAGGAGTATCGATGTTAGTTTCATCGAAAGGAGTTAATCGATGTTAATTTCATTGAAAGGAGTATCGATGTTAGTTTCATCGAAAGGAGTATCGATGTTAGTTTCATCGAAGGGAGTTATCGATTAGTTAAATCGAAAGGAGTTATCGATTAGTTAAATCGAAAGGAGTTATCGAATTTAGTTATTCGAAAAGGAGTTATCGATTTGTTAAATCGAAAGGGAAGATTATCGAATATCGTTTATTCAAGAAAAGATTATCGAATGTAGTTTTTTCGAAGGAGTTATCGATTATTAGTTAATCGAAGTGAGTTATAGAATATTAGTTAAATCGAAGGAGTTATCGAATATAGTTTATTCGATGGAGTTAATCGATTAGAGTTAAATCAAATGAGTTGATCGAATATAGTTTATTCGAATAGAGAAAAGGAGTTAATCGAATATAGTTTATTCAAATAGAGAAAAGGAGTTAATCGAATATAGTTTATTCGAATAGAGAAAAGGAGTTAATCGAATATAGTTTATTCGAATAGAGTAAATGAGTTAATCAAAATATAGTTTATTCGAATAGAGTAAATGGGTTAATCAAAATATAGTTTATTCGAATAGAGTTAGAGGAGTTATCGAATATAGTTTATTCGACAGGAGTTAAGTGAATTAGTTAAGTTAAACTAAGTGAATTAGTTAAGTGAATTGGTTAAGTTAACCAAAGTGAATTAGTCGAGTTAATCAAAGTGATTAGTTCAGTTAATCGAGATAAGTAAATCAAGTTAGGTTAATCGAGTTGAATTAGTCAGTCGAGTTAATAAATTGAGTTAGTCAAAACAAGTAAATCCAGTTAGAGTTAATTAATTAAGGTTGACCAGTTAGAGTTGATCGGTTGGAATTAACCAGTTAGAGTTAATCAATCAGAGTTAATCAAATAGAGTTAAGTAAAATTAGAACTGACTAGAGATTAGTAAATTGAATGGTTTTCTAAGTGCCTATCTGATGTTGGTTTCGGCCTTCGGGATTTATACTTAGGGAATTGTTCTCATATTAGTTCACAGTCAGGGACTGATAGTTGGGGAAGAGTAGTGATTTGTAAATAAGCAAATGGAAAACGTGAGACGACTCAAAATCCCGTTCTCACAGAAACAAGGGTTATCTTTGGAATATAACACAGAAACATATAATAGCAGAACAGAATTAAATAAATACACCATATAATGAACAACAAAATATACTGGATAAAAGTAATCATCAGAGTTACACAGTATACAGGATCTTACTTAGTACAAATACAGTTCAGCTATACATAAATGTCTATAGCGGAAATAAACAAAATATGTTCAATAGGAGCTGAACAGCATAAAAAGAAATAAATGATAGAATCCATCTTCAGCTCCAACTATCCAGAAAAAGGAACCAGCTAAACCTGAATACAAGGCTGCCCGTGTAGAAAAAGGGGCACCCGAGTTTGAAAGTGAAACAAACTACGAGTCAGTCATGGGACTGGTATGAGAAATCCACTCAACACATATATAATTGGCTAATCACAGGACCACGCCACTTTCGTGGAACGGGTTTACTCCATTGGATTGCCAGTGCTTTACAACAAATCTTTCTTTTAAACATCGCTATGCTTTTTATAAAAATGAAACCATTATAAGACTCAGTTCCCATCACACAATGCAACACAAACCGGAGGATAGAGTTTTACCTTATAATGGCCAAAATATGATTGATACGAATAAAACAAAAGCATTTGGTATTATGACTAGTGTTTATATGTTTCAAAAACAATTTCAATAATAACTATCAATCATAGACGGCATGGGTACCATATATCATGTCGCCATATATATATACAATCAAAACCGCACGATGTCGTATTTGGAAATTGGATTTCCGTCATGAACCAAGGCAAAAGATAGTCCTTACTGAATTCGAGACAATCTAGCCTACCATGTCTCAGGATCAGAGCTCGAGTGACCCTTGGATCGTCAGGGCCGGTCCACCGATGTGGATTAAAATGCCTGAGCAATACGTTTCCCCGCCCTTTGGGGCGCAAACGAGCCAACGAATGACTCCATCGGACCCGGATCGTCCGATCAAACCGAGGCGCCTCGCAACAGCAACAACCACATAGGTGAAAAGTATATAAATGTCAGGGCTGGTAGGTCATTGACACCACCCTAGCTAGAAAGAAACGCAAGCCCTCCCTGATGTCCTCTCCCGTTTCTGGTTCATACCGGGGTGTGAGGTTCGCGATTCTACGTTATACACAAAGCCACGCCACACAGGCGGTGCTTTGATCATCACCACAAGACTTTGCTTTTCAACAGAAGCCCTGATCACTGCATCTTAGCATGCCACACAGGCAATTCATGCCATGCGACTGATGTCCATCGATATACAACCCCTGAGCTCGTGCGTCTCAGAGAAGGGCGTTAAGCAAAAGAATAAATTCTCCGTCGCCAAACAGATGTATATTTAACAGAAATCAATCAACACAGAATAAACCCCAATGTCAGACACACAGTCCATTTACAAGTCCGTTCTGGGTATGAACGAAACCGGAGGCACTAAATACCTCGCAAACCCATCGATCACCACGTACGTCTGGACATATTTCGGGATGCCTCCCAATTAGGACCTCGGTTACCATCCAAACGAGGTGAAGATCTCCGGTCTTCGACCATCGTCTTCATCTTCGACTTTCAATCGTCGGTCAATTATTTGAAATGAGAATTAACTCGGCCTTCTCAAATAATTCACGTATATTTAGAATTTCAAATCAATTTATTTCAATGGTTAAATTATTCGACAACACCAATTGTGTTCTTTAATGTAATTTTCACACCAAACACATTCAACCATCAAAAGCCACATAAATCAAGCAAATTCAGTTTATTTCCATTCCATATTGCTTATGATATTTTATAACTATTTATCGCTATTTTTATTTATTTTAAAATAGCCATTTTATTCAAAACGACGCTTCGGGCCATAAGGCGGCCGTGGCGCTGTTTTTCTTCAGATTTGATTTACAAATATCTGAAAATCTAACCGTTGGATCTTCACAAAATTTACATCATTAGAAAGGTCTTCTCAAAACGAATCCAACGGTTCCAGTTTCGGGAAAATCCGACGGTCGGATCTCCCGGTACAATCGTTTGAATTTTCGATTTCAAATTACGAACTGCAGCGTCGTTATTCGATTAAATATATAATTATATTTATATATATATATATATATAAATATAATCGCTTCTGGCGCTGTTTTTCTTCAGATTTGAATTAAACATTCCAGACAATCCAACCGTTGGATTTTTGCAAGGTTGGTGCCGTTGGGAAGATCTTTCCAAGGCGAACCCGACGGTTGAGGTTTCGGGAAAATCCAATGGTCGGATTTCCCGCACTAGTTGTTTGAAATCACGGTTTCAAAATACGAACTGCACGGCCTCGTTTCGTTTTAATTTTATTTATATTTATATATTTATATAAAAATAGTTCATTCAATGATTTCCATATCGTTTTCACTTCAAATATTTTTCTAACACCTTAAAATTTTGGAAAATTTCGCCATAACCTCCCCTGCACCGGGAGCATCGGGAAATCGCAAATAGCTTTCCCGGTCCTTCTAATCTCAAAAAGAAAAAGAAAAAGCCAAGCGGCTAGCCAACAGGCTCATAAAATCATCACCCAAACAAAGCAGTAAATATGTAACTATTTGTCGGGCACAAAATTTTATTCCTCTTCTCTAGCCCCTTTGCTATAACCTGTTCAATGAATATGCATGTACATATATATACAGTTCTTATCACTTATCATTTTCTATTCAACTTCATATTTGATTTCTGTTTGGTTTACAGACACCATTCATTCTAATGTTACATAAATAGGTGCAAATCATTTCATTAGTTAATTGATGAATATTTCAACTCATATATGTTTATTTTGAACAAGTGGCTATTTTTAACACTTCACATTTCAACGATTTATGCATACAATAAAAATGTGATTTTTATTGTAAAACAATTCATTTCAAAACACTATTTTTCTATATAGTTCAAGTTGGTGATAAAAATGGGATTTTTATCATAAAACAATTTCTTTTAAAACGAGATTATTTTACACAGTTCATATAGTCGATAAAAGGTGATTTTTATTATCAAACAATTTATTTCAAAATATGAATACCATTCAACACATGAATTTCTAATCAACGAATGAATATCAATTCAACACATGAATGTTTTCTATAGTTTCTATATATAGATAAAAATGTGATTTTTATTATCAAACAATTTATTTCAAAATATGAATACCATTCAACACATGAATTTCTAATCAACGAATGAATATCAATTCAACACACGAATGTTTTCTATAGTTTCTATATATAGATAAAAATGTGATTTTTATTATCAAACAATTTATTTCAAAATATGAATACCATTCAACACATGAATTTCTAATCAACGAATGAATACCAATTCAACACATGAATGTTTTCTATAGTTTAAGCATATGAAAATATTTCAAACACACAAATATTATTCAAAATTTCGGCAGCATAACGGCAGGGTAGTTAAACCGGGACCGTCCCTAGTACGGCTCCTCGCTCTACCTTAAAACCTCGCGGTTTTTGACAATGGGGATCATGCATCTAGTTCGCACGCAGGCGGCATGTATATATTTATTTCATTTCTACAAACTAATCCTATGTGGTTTCAACCAAATATTTCTCAACCACAAATGGGTATTTTTCAACCACAATCAACCAATATCAATCACAAACAATCCCAAACAATCATTCGCTATCAATCAATTTTCACAACAATTTCAATCAATAAATATCGTCCATGGTTTGTGGACGAGGGGCGTAGATATATATATATATATATATATATATATATATATATATATATATATATATATATATATATATATATATATATATTATATAGCAATTCACTTTCATTTCACACATATATAATTATTTTTAAATCAGAAATCTCACCAATAGCTATCCAACTACTACGACTCTTCCTTAGAGAAATCTTCGCCAATCTCGCCTTTTGTCGCTTTCGTTGCCCGTATTCTCTACATATGTAAAAATCGAATTTTGACTATGTTATTCAATATATAAAAATCTGATTTTTACTTCGACTTTCAATATATAAAAATCTGATTTTTACTTCGACTTTCAATATATAAAAATCTGATTTTTTACTTCGGCTTTCAATATATAAAAATCTGATTTTTTTTATTTTAAAAATATGATCTTTTCTATTTTAAAGTTTAAATCTTTTTCTATTCTAAAGTTTAAATCTTTTTCTATTCTAAAGTTTAAATCTTTTTCTATTTAAAATCTAAATCCTTTTCTTTTTAAATCTTAAAATAAAATCAGTTTTAAATCATTTTAAAAATTAGTTTTAAAACATTTTAAAAATCAGTTTTTCCTAATTAAAAAAAAATCAGTTTATAAATCAATTAAAATAAATCAGTACTTTCTAATTAAAATAAAATAAAATCGGTATATATATAAAAAAATATATAAAACACTTACTGTATGCGAAGAAGGGGGGAAGTGGTCGTCAGGGTCGGCGCTGGCTTCGTGGTGGGCGGCCTTCAGTTCGTCGACGGTGGGAGGTCGTCAGACGGGGGGCGCTAATCGGGTGTCGCGATGCTTCCGGGGGGGGGGGGGGGGGGCTCGTAGGTCCTGCGAAGCAGAGGAGGGAGAGTGAAGCGGTGGGCTTGGAGGAGGAACAGGCGGTCGCGGGCGGTGGCGTCGATCGATAGTTTTAGGGTTTTTTTCTTTTTTTTTATTTCTGTTTAATGAATCGGGGGGGGGGGGGGGGGGAAGAACGGGAGATAAAGGAGGGAAATTAAAATTATTTTTATTATTTTATTATTTATATTTTGCAAAAAGGTTGACTTTTACATACGACCTCGAAACGAGGCCTACCGCCTGTCGCCCATAGCGTTTTACCCCCATTCCGAACACAATGGGATATGTATCGTAAGCTGATTTGATCGTTACAATCAGTTCCCGTTGAATTTACATTTAAATCACTGTATTGAATTTTAAACGTACATTTCAAATTACCGGGGTCACATACTAACTAGAAAAATTCCAGAAAAATATTTTCTAGCTTCGTATCGACGATACGGTCCTAACAAAACTAGTTTCGTCGAATTCTGAGACCGTTTGAAAAATGGCCAATTTCCAGTCGATTAAAATCAACTGAAACCGGTCAAACGCATTTTCCTTTGCCACGCTCACATATTGATTCGAAAAATTATGAAATTTGAAACCTAGCAATAACTTGACACTGCGGATCCAACAAAGGTGGTTTCGTCGAAATCCGAGGTCATCTGCAAAATGTCCATTTTTAAGGGCCTGAATTCCATAGCGACTATTCAGAATTTTCAACTGGACATATCTTTTGATTCCCGCTATCAAATTTCGATTTGTCGGATTCGTTAGAAAGATATTCACTAACAGATTTAAATATTTTTGGTTTCACTAAAATCCGGATATTTTTGCACCCGGTACAGTCCGACAAAGTTTGAATTCAATTTTTGAAACTGCCACGCCATTTCAGGCCTTGTTTATAATTATAATTAATTATATTCGTTTTCAATTGTCGATTCAAACTTAGTTTTCATCGCCATTATTTAAAATCCATTATTTTAGCCAGTTAAAAAAATTTTAAATTGGTTCAGATTTTCTGGGTCGTTACAATCTCCCCCACTTAAAACTTTTCGTCCCCGAAAAGGAATAAAGTCGAAAGTGGTTTGATATATCTACAATCACACAACACAACAACCAATTTGTTTTTAATCTTCCAAAAATATACTAATTAATCTCTATAGTCTTTTCAAAATCATTCAGACTATATACTTAAAAGTGTATATCTATGAAAAGAAAATAACAATAGAGTAGAGAATTGAATGGTAATGCAAAGTAGGTTAAATGTACCTTGCACCGGAGTCAATCAGAGATATCTACTCGGCATCTAGGATAAGCTTTCTGAATGCTCTCCTCAGTTTCCCAAGTACAATCTCGCGGATCTCCACTCCATTGCACTTTGACTAAGCGAACCTTCTTGTTCCTCAGCTCTTTGGTTTCTTTGCCGATGATCTTCAGCGGCTCTCGCCTCACAGCTAATTCTGGAGTAATTTCAATATCCTGCTGAGCTGCTTCTTCCACGATCAAGTCTGGATCATGAACGTGCTTTCGAAGTTGAGATATATGAAATACATCATGAACTCCAGGCAACCAATCAGGCAGTTTGACCCTATAAGCGAGAGTCCCAATCCGTTCCAGAATAGGAAACGGACCAATGAATTTGGGTGCCAACTTTCCAGTTTTACCGAACTGGATAACTCCTCTCATCGGCGATACTTTCAAATATACATAGTCGCCAACTTCAAAGGATATATCTCTTCTTCTTCTATCGGCATAGCTCTTTTGTCGGCTTTGAGCGGCGAGTAATCGCTTCTTAATAAAATCGACTTTGTCGGCAGTTTCTCGAATCATATCAGGACCCAACACAAGTCTATTTCCAGGCTTGGCCCAACAAGCAGGAGATCGGCACGGTCTACCATACAATGCTTCGAATGGCGACATTGTCAGACTCGCCTGGTAGCTGTTGTTATAAGAGAATTCAGCCAAATGCAGATGGTCTTCCCATGATCCACCGAAATCTAGAACACAAGCCCGCAATAGATCTTCTAAAATGCGATTCACCCTCTCAGTCTGACCGTCTGTCTGAGGATGATAAGCGGTGCTCAAGTTCAACTTCGTTCCTAGCTCGACTTGAAATGCTTCCCAGAATTTGCTAGTGAATATTGTATCTCTATCACTGACTATACTGAGCGGCACTCCATGTAGTCTAACTATTTCCCTGAAGTATATCTGCGCCAGACTCTGAGCAGTTCTGTTTGATCTGACAGGTATGAAATGGGCGGTCTTCGTGAAACGATCTACGATCACCCAAATACTGTCATTTCCCTTTTTGGTTCTGGGCAAACCATCGATGAAATCCATAGAAATATGTTCCCACTTCCAGCCAGGAACTTCCAGTGGTTGTAACAATCCAGCCAGTTTTTGTTGGTCGCTTTTGACTAGCTGACAAGTAGGGCATCGGCTAACATATAAGGAAATGTCCCTTTTCATCGACTTACACTAGAAAGTGCGTTTGATGTCATTATACATTTTGCTTACTCCCGGATGGATACTGAGTTTTGACTTGTGGCATTCATCCAGTACTTCCTTTCGAAGCTCAGGAATGTTAGGGACACAGATTCGACCTTTGAGCCTTAAAATCCCTTCATTGTCTACTTGAAAACTCGAGGGTTCGCCTTGTTGAATTATCCCTATGATCTTCTGAATGAAGTGATCATCCTCCTGAAGAGCAGATATCTTATCTAGCAATGAAGTCGTGATAATAAAACTGGCGATCATTACATTCTTTCTGCTTAGCGCATCGGCCACGACATTGGCCTTTCCTGGAGTATATATAATTTCAAAGTCATATGCTGCAAGAAACTCCAGGCAACGTTGCTGCCTCAAATTCAAGTCCTTCTGAGTGAACAGGTACTTTAATGATTGGTGATCTATAAACAGTTCAAATCTCTCACCCAGAAGATAGTGTCTCCAGATTTTCAAAGAGAATATGATAGCCAATAACTCAAGATCATGAGTTACATAGTTTTTCTCGTGCGGCTTCAGTTGACGACTAGCATAGGCAATCACTTGACCCCTTTGCATTAACACTGCACCAAGGCCTTCTCTAGAAGCATCAGTCCAGACTTTTAGATCTTGGTTGCCATCTATGATGGTTAACACTGGAGCTGTGGTTAATCTCAACTTTAGCTCTTCGAAAGCCTCCTCACTCTCTTGAGTCCATTTGAATTTAGAATGCTTCTTTGTAAGCTTCGTTAAGTGACCAGATATCTTCGAAAAGTCCTTAACGAACTTCCGGTAATAGCTAGCCAATCGAAGAAAACTGCGGACTTCAGTGGGAGTACTGGGCTGTTTCCAATTTTGAATAGCCGTGATTTTACTTGGGTCCACAGCGATTCCTTCTTTCGATACGACGTGGCCTAGAAATTTTACTTCATCCTGCCAGAAGATACATTTGGAAAACTTTGCTTTTAATACATTCCGTCTCAGAATTTCTAGAACCTATTCCAAATGCTTTTCATGTTCGGCCTTTGATTTAGAGAAGATTAGAATATCATCAATAAAAACCAGAACAAATTTATTCAGTACTCCCCTAAATACTCTGTTCATTAGATCGACGAAGTAAGCTGGAGCGTTACATAAGCCGAACGGCATTACTAACCACTCGTAGAATAAGTCGGGGCCTCTGAACGCTGTCATTGGAACACACTCTTCGGCAATTCGAAGTTGATGGAAGCCTGTAGCTAGGTCCATTCTTGAAAATACTTGTGCTCCATTTAATCGATCCAACAAATCATCAATCCACGGCAATGGATATTTGTTCTTTATTGTCTGTTTGTTCAGATCACGATAATCCACACATAGACGTAGAGTACCGTCAGATTTTGGGACAAACACCACTGCTGCACCCCAATCAGAGAAAATAGGCCTGATCAGACCCTTCCATACTAGCTGTCGTGTTTGATTGTCTAATTCTTCCTTCTTTTTCAAGGACATTCTTCGAATAGCGTGAACTACCGGCCTTGCATTGGGAATTAAAGCAATCTTGAAATCTATTTCTCTCTGCGGAGGTAAACGAACAACTTCTTCGAACACATCCGCATAATTTTTGACGACAGGGATATCTTTAACTAGATCGGGAATATTCTCTGTGACTTCAGGGACATTTTCTATTTGGTCCGGAGAAACATTTAGAGCTGCCCAGAAGTCTTTTCTATTAGCATTCTGACCTTCACACGGTATGGTTATATAACTCCCGGATTTAATCTTAGCTCTAACAACTCTCTCGGCGCATCTAACCTCTGCTTCATATTTGGTTAACCAATCTAATCCCAAAATAAGATCAAATTCATCAAAATTCATGACGACAGAGATAATAGGGAATTTATAGCAAGAAAAGGAGACGGGTACTGCACAAACCCAACTGAGATTGATGGAACCTCCAACTGGATTTCGGACAGTCATTGGCTCTTTGAGTTTCTTCAAATTCAAATCCAACTTCTTGACTGCACTCTTTGCAATAAAGCTTCGTGATGCACCTATGTCAAACAGTACTTTAACTGGAATGTTTTTGACATTGAGCGTGCCTTCTAAAACATCAGACCTTTCCTGAGCAGACGGAGATGTAGGCACTTCTGCCACTTCGTTCACATGTACTGCCTCAGATTTTCTAAATAACGGGCAGGCCTTAGAAAGATGACCGACCTCATGGCATTGACTGCACTTCCTATTTTCTTGAAAATTCATCCCGGATTTAGACCCGCCATCCTTTCGTCTGTTCGAAGATCTGCAGTTTCTCATCGAATGCCCATGCTGATCACACTTTAGGCATACGATTGTCTTTACCTTTTTCTAATTGATCTTTGGCCTCTTTATGAATTCAGCCTTCGTGCTGGCCTCAGGCTGCATACTTGCCTCTGGGCTATCAGCTTCGAATTTTCTTTTGCTGCTAGAACTGATTTCTTCTTCATCTCGCAACATTCCTTTCCTATGGAGATCTTCATACTGATAAGCCATATAAATCATTTCTGAAAAAGGGAGCTTCACATGCCCCAATACTTTATTCTGGTATTTCCTTTGAAGCCCGTTGATAAATCTCAAATTCTTCCTCTTCAGGTTTTGAATTAGATGAGGAGCAAAGTGAGCAAGTTCGTTGAATTTCTTATGATATTCGGGAATGGTCATGTCACCTTGTATTAGATAAGAAAATTCATCACATAATCTCTCGTTTGCTTCGGGAGGAGTAAATCTTTCTAGGAAAATCACTCTGAATCTGTCCCAGGTGATATCACCTTCTGGATTATTTTTGATGATTGTTTCCCACCAGATTAAAGCTTCTTCTCTGAGCGCCCAAGATGCTACTAACCATTTCTGGTCATCTCTCAGCTGGATATGCTCAAAGATTCTCTCGACAGAACTCATCCAAGCTTGAGTTTGAATAATAGATTCATTGCCCGAGAATTGTGCTCCACCCAGATTTCGATATTTCTTTAATAGAGCCTCTAGATCGAGTTCTGTATTCCTTCTGTTTCTGGCACTCATTTTTCTAGTACTTCTGCAATTAGCAGATCAAGTGTCAGGTCACAGAAAAGATATTTTAAAACATAGAAACATATACTTCAAGCGTAAATGTGTCTATCGAGGTGTAATTTCATTCTGCTTTACTCATACTAGGATATTACTAATCCTATCTGTATAGAGTTACCCATCCTAGAACACTACTGGTTCTATTTCTGACGAGTTCGTTCAAATGTTATGTTCCAGAACTAAGCTTAACCAAAGCTCTGATACCACGTTGAGACGACCCGAAATCCCGTTCTCACAGAAACAAGGGTTATCTTTGGAATATAACACAGAAACATATAATAGCAGAACAGAATTAAATATATACACCAGATAATGAACAACAAAATATACTGGATAAAAGTAATCATCAGAGTTACACAGTATACAGGATCTTACTTAGTACAAATACAGTTCAGCTATACATAAATGTCTACAGCGGAAATAAACAAAATATGTTCAATAGGAGCTGAACAGCATAAAAAGAAATAAATGATAGAATCCATCTTCAGCTCCAGCTATCCAGAAAAAGGAACCAGCTAAACCAGAATACAAGGCTGCCCGTGTAGAAAAAGGGGCACCCGAGTTTGAAAGTGAAACAAACTACGAGTCAGTCATGGGACTGGTATGAGAAATCCACTCAACACATATATAATTGGCTAATCACAGGACCACGCCACTTTGTGGAACGGGTTTACTCCATTGGATTGCCAGTGCTTTACAACAAATCTTTCTTTTAAACATCGCTATGCTTTATATAAAAATGAAACCATTATAAGACTCAGTTCCCATCACACAATGTAACGCAAACCGGAGTATAGAGTTTTACCTTATAATGGCCAAAATATGATTGATACGAATAAAACAGAAGCATTTGGTATTATGACTAGTGTTTATATGTTTCAAAAACAATTTCAATCATAACTATCAATCATAGACGGCATGGGTACCATATATCATGTCGCCATATATATATACAATCAAAACCGCACGATGTCGTATTTGGAAATTGGATTTCCGTCATGAACCAAGGCAAAAGATAGTCCTTACCGAATTCGAGACAATCTAGCCTACCAAGTCTCAGGATCAGAGCTCGAGTGACCCTTGGATCGTCATGGCCGGTCCACCGATGTGGATTAAAATGCCTGAGCAATACGTTTCCCCGCCCTTTGGGGGCGCAAACGAGCCAACGAATGACTCCATCGGACCCGGATCGTCCGATCAAACCGAGGCGCCTCGCAACAGCAACAACCGCATAGGTGAAAAGTATATAAATGTCAGGGCTGGTAGGTCACTGACACCACCCTAGCTAGAAAGAAACGCAAGCCCTCCCTGATGTCCTCTCCCGTTTCTGGTTCATACCGGGGTGTGAGGTTCGCGATTCTACGTTATACACAAAGCCACGCCACACAGGCGGTGCTTTGATCATCACCACAAGACTTTGCTTTTCAACAGAAGCCCTGATCACTGCATCTTAGCATGCCACACAGGCAATTCATGCCATGCGACTGATGTCCATCGATATACAACCCCTGAGCTCGTGCGTCTCAGAGAAGGGCGTTAAGCAAAAGAATAAATTCTCCGCCGCCAAACAGATGTATATTTAACAGAAATCAATCAACACAGAATAAACCCCAATGTCAGACACACAATCCATTTACAAGTCCGTTCTGGGTCTGAACGAAACCGGAGGCACTAAATACCTCGCAAACCCATCGATCACCACGTACGTCTGGACGATCACCACTCATTATCCATATTTCAGGATGCCTCCCAATCAGGACCTCGGTTACCATCCAAACGAGGTGAAGATCTCCGGTCTTCGACCATCGTCTTCATCTTCGACTTTCAATCGTCGGTTATTTATTTGAAATGAGAATTAACTCGGCCTTCTCAAATAATTCACGTATATTTAGAATTTCAAATCAATTTATTTCAATGGTTAAATTATTCGACAACACCAATTGTGTTCTTTAATGTAATTTTCACACCAAACACATTCAACCATCAAAAGCCACATAAATCAAGCAAATTCAGTTTATTTCCATTCCATATTGCTTATGATATTTTATAACTATTTATCGCTATTTTTATTTATTTTAAAATAGCCATTTTATTCAAAACGACGCTTCGGGCCATAAGGCGGCCGTGGCGCTGTTTTTCTTCAGATTTGATTTACACATATCTGAAAATCTAACCGTTGGATCTTCACAAAATTTACATCATTAGAAAGGTCGAATCCAACGGTTCCAGTTTCGGGAAAATCCGACGGTCGGATCTCCCGGTACAATCGTTTGAATTTTCGATTTCAAATTACGAACTGCAACGTCGTTATTCGATTAAATATATAATTATATTTATATATATATAAATATAATCGCTTCTGGTGCTGTTTTTCTTCAGATTTGAATTAAACATTCCAGACAAACCAACCGTTGGATTTTTGCAAGGTTGGTGCCGTTGGGAAGATCTTTCCAAGGCGAACCCGACGGTTGAGGTTTCGGGAAAATCCAATGGTCGGATTTCCCGCACTAGTTGTTTGAAATCACGGTTTCAAAATACGAACTGCACGGCCTCGTTTCGTTTTAATTTTATTTATATTTATATATTTATATAAATATAGTTCATTCAATGATTTCCATATCGTTTTCACTTCAAATATTTTTCTAACACCTTAAAATTTTGGAAAATTTCGCCATAACCTCCCCTGCACCGGGAGCATCGGGAAATCGCAAATAGCTTTCCCGGTCCTTCTAATCTCAAAAAGAAAAAGAAAAAGCCAAGCGGCTAGCCAACAGGCTCATAAAATCATCACCCAAACAAAGCAGTAAATATGTACCTATTTGTCGGGCACAAAATTTTATTCCTCTTCTCTAGCCCCTTTGCTATAACCTGTTCAATGAATATGCATGTACATATATATACAGTTCTTATCACTTATCATTTTCTATTCAACTTCATATTTGATTTCTGTTTGGTTTACAGACACCATTCATTCTAATGTTACATAAATATGTGCAAATCATTTCATTAGTTAATTGATGAATATTTCAACTCATATATGTTTATTTTGAACAAGTGGCTATTTTTAACACTTCACATTTCAACGATTTATGCATACAATAAAAATGTGATTTTTATTGTAAAACAATTCATTTCAAAACACTATTTTTCTATATAGTTCAAGTTGGTGATCAAAATGGGATTTTTATCATAAAACAATTTCTTTTAAAACGAGATTATTTTACACAGTTCATATAGTCGATAAAAGGTGATTTTTATTATCAAACAATTTATTTCAAAATATGAATACCATTCAACACATGAATTTCTAATCAACGAATGAATATCAATTCAACACATGAATGTTTTCTATAGTTTCTATATATAGATAAAAATGTGATTTTTATTATCAAACAATTTATTTCAAAATATGAATACCATTCAACACATGAATTTCTAATCAACGAATGAATATCAATTCAACACATGAATGTTTTCTATAGTTTCTATATATAGATAAAAATGTGATTTTTATTATCAAACAATTTATTTCAAAATATGAATACCATTCAACACATGAATTTCTAATCAACGAATGAATATCAATTCAACACATGAATGTTTTCTATAGTTTAAGCATATGAAAATAATTCAAACACACGAATATTATTCAAAATTTCGGCAGCATAACGGCAGGGTAGTTAAACCGGGACCGTCCCTAGTACGGCTCCTCGCTCTACCTTAAAACCTCACGGTTTTTGACAATGGGGATCATGCATCTAGTTCGCACGCAGGCGGCATGTATATATTTATTTCATTTCCACAAACTAATCCTATGTGGTTTCAACCAAATATTTCTCAACCACAAATGGGTATTTTTCAACCACAATCAACCAATATCAATCACAAACAATCCCAAACAATCATTCGCTATCAATCAATTTTCACAACAATTTCAATCAATAAATATCGTCCATGGTTTGTGGACGAGGGGCGTAGATATATATATACATATATCTATATATATAGCAATTCACTTTCATTTCACACATATATAATTATTTTTAAATCAGAAATCTCACCAATAGCTATCCAACTACTACGACTCTTCCTTAGAGAAATCTTCGCCAATCTCGCCTTTTGTCGCTTTCGTTGCCCGTATTCTCTACATATGTAAAAATCGATTTTTGACTATGTTATTCAATATATAAAAATCTGATTTTTACTTCGACTTTCAATATATAAAAATCTGATTTTTACTTCGACTTTCAATATATAAAAATCTGATTTTTACTTCGACTTTCAATATATAAAAATCTGATTTTTTTTATTTTAAAAATATGATCTTTTCTATTTTAAAGTTTAAATCTTTTTATATTCTAAAGTTTAAATCTTTTTCTATTCTAAAGTTTAAATCTTTTTCTATTTAAAATCTAAATCCTTTTCTTTTTAAAATCTTAAAATAAAATCAGTTTTAAATCATTTTAAAAATCAGTTTTAAAACATTTTAAAAATCAGTTTTTCCTAATTAAAAAAAATCAGTTTATAAATCAATTAAAATAAATCAGTACTTTCTAATTAAAATAAAATAAAATTGGTATATATAAAAAAATATATATATAAAACACTTACTGTATGCGAAGAAGGGGGGAAGCGGTCGTCAGGGTCGGCGCTGGCTTCGTGGTGGGCGGCCTTCAGTTCGTCGACGGTGGGAGGTCGTCAAACGGGGGGCGCTAATCGGGTGTCGCGATGCTTCAGGGGGGGGGGGGGCTCGTAGGTCCTGCGAAGCGGAGGAGGGAGAGTGAAGCGGTGGGCTTGGAGGAGGAACAGGCGGTCGCGGGCGGTGGCGTCGATCGATAGTTTTAGGGTTTTTTTTTATTTCTGTTTAATGAATCGGGGGGGGGGGGGGGGGGAGGGGGGGGGGGGCAGAACGGGAGATAAAGGAGGGAAATTAAAATTATTTTTATTATTTTCTTATTTAATTATTTATATTTTGCAAAAAGGTTGACTTTTACATACGACCTCGAAACGAGGCCTACCGCCTGTCGCCCATAGCGTTTTACCCCCATTCCGAACACAATGGGATATGTATCGTAAGCTGATTTGATCGTTACAATCAGTTCCCGTTGAATTTACATTTAAATCACTATATTGAATTTTAAACGTACATTTCAAATTACCGGGGTCACATACTAACTAGAAAAATTCCAGAAAAATATTTTCTACCTTCGTATCGACGATACGGTCCTAACAAAACTAGTTTCGTCGAATTCTGAGACCGTTTGAAAAATGGCCAATTTCCAGCCGATTAAAATCAACTAAAACCGGTCAAACGCGTTTTCCCTTGCCACGCTCACATATTGATTCGAAAAATTATGAAATTTGAAACCTAGCAATAACTTGACACTGCGGATCCAACAAAGGTGGTTTCGTCGAAATCCGAGGTCATCTGCAAAATGTCCATTTTTAAGGGCCTGAATTCCATAGAGACTATTCAGAATTTTCAACTGGACATATCTTTTGATTCCCGCTATCAAATTTCGATTGGTCGGATTCGTTAGAAAGATATTCACTAACAGATTTAAATATTTTTGGTTTCACTAAAATCCGGATTGTTTTGCACCCGGTACAGTCCGACAAATTTTGAATTCAATTTTTGAAACTGCCACGCCATTTCAGGCCTTGTTTATAATTATAATTAATTATATTCGTTTTCAATTGTCGATTCAAACTTAGTTTTCATTGCCATTATTTAAAATATTTATTTTAAATATTTAACATCCATTATTTTAGCCAATTAAAAAAAAAAAATTGGTTCAGATTTTCTGGGTCGTTACAAAACGTTTTCCATTGTTAATGACATATATTTTCTAAACATAGAAAATAAGGCAATGTGAATATATATATATAGATATATGTTGATGATTTACCAATTTAATTTCCATCTGGAAATAATATCGTTGTTTGCACACTTGTTTTTCTTTGATGGTTAAATCACAGACTATCGAAGTTTTGACCATTTTAACGTTGTTAATATGGAGAGACCGGATGGATTATTATCCAAAGAACCACTATGTATTGGCATGAGCATTGCGAATCATTATGCCAAAGATAATTGAAGACGGAGTAAAATGCAAGGGCTGTTGTATAAGTCTTAGATAACAGTGACTAAGATGGATATACTGAATAGTGCCTTCGGTTTGTCCAGTCACAGGGCAACTTGTATGGACGAAGGTCTGACAGAGTATATCCAATGGATCGCGTAAGTTGATCTGTTCAAACGTATTCACGTTTGGTGGCGGAGGAATTCGTTTCTCTTAGCTGTATACCTGTGTTATTTTTGGATAAGTCAATTTGTGATTTGGCGGGTATGACGATGTGACATTCTAAGTGAATGAAGATGAATATCTGACAGAGTATTTCCAGAAATGTCACGTACATTGATTTCTTCAACCGTACCAAGAGTGGAAGCGAAGAAGGAAACTTCTTTAGCTAACACATAATGTACCGTTGTAGACGTCAATTAGTGATTCTGATGGATCTGACGATGTGACATTTGAAGTGAATCTGATGTGATGATAACGCGTAACTTCTAGCCTCATCATCCGGTAAATGACAGAAATCGGGCAGGCAGCATGGCTAAGTCAGTCGCACTGAAGTAGGGTGTATAATCACCTATCAAGAGAATATTCATTTGCTTCTTAAATCTATCAATGCTATTCCATATATGTACGGGAACGGTTGCTGATCCCAACCGTTGGTGATATACATTCGATACACTCAAGAAAAATGAGTGGTCGGTCATGTGTGGCTGAGTTACAAGATGTTCTTGTTGAACTCTAGTGTATCTTTTCTAGAGTACACTGATCGGAAGGTGGTTCCATACCTTGTCATAGTTGGAAATCCATTACCCAATACGTGCTTGCGGTTTGATTGTATACTATATGTAGAACATGAGATGAAAGCGTTTCTGCTAGATGATTATTATATTGTGGTTGATAGACATTATTGTAATATCAAAAGGTTTTGATATAAAGATATTTTGGATTCTCATAAGGGAAAAACCCGTTCCGTTCTGCGACGTGGTCTTATGAGATATCGTTTACTTGTTCATAAACCAGTTTAAACTGTTTTACTCACACCAGTCCCATGACTGACCCGGAGTTTACTTTGTTGTTTTCCCTAAACTCTTGGGTGCCCAATTTTGTACGGGCAGTCAAGTAGTCAGGATTTTACAGATATACTTGGAGAGCTTGGAGCAGGAGGCTTCAAGATCATATAGCTATAGTTTATTTCCGCTGTGTTTTAAGTGTTGTACTATGATAAGTGCTATTGTATACATAACTGATATATTTCAAAGTTATGTTATCTATTATATGTTATTCGTTCCGCTGTGAGGTTCGTGTTACTCTGATGTTGTGTTCTTCTTCTTCTTCTATTCTAAGTTTCTATCTTATCTGTTCTCACCCTCTAATTTCTTTCATTAATTACCGGGATTTTTCGATGGTTTGGTTATCGACATCGAGCGTATGTCGATAACCAAAGTCGCCAAAAATCCGGGTCGTTACATATAAATATATAATATCAAAATCACTTTAAATATAAATGTATCAATCATAGACGGCATAGTATCCCATGCTACTATGTCGCCATACTAGGTTTTACAACTAAAACCGAAATGTCACATATTGGAAATCGAATTTCCGTCATGATTCGAGGCAAGGGATGTACTCCTCCCCGGCTTCGAGACACTCTAGCAAATTCCTCAGGATCCCCCATAGTGAACCCTTGGATCTTGCAGGGCCGGTCCACACTTACATTAGTGGATTGGCAATTCCTGAACACATGTTTCTCGGTCCTATAGGACCTATCCATCGGCTCCGTAGTAACCGATATATCCGAGGTGCCTCGCTATCCATCATCCACATAGGTAAAAATATAATAAATGTCTGGGATCCATACCATGACACCACTCATAGTTAGAAGGAAACGTCGTGCACTCCCTGCTGTCCCTTATCCCGTTTTTGACTCACACCGAGGTGTGAGGCTCGCGAATTAGCGCTATACAAAAAGCTATGCTATTTAAAGCGGTGCTTTGATCATCAACCATAAGACTCTGCTTTTCAACTAAAGCCTTGATCATTTGCATCTCAGCATGCCACTGACAATTCATGCCATGCGACTGATGTCTATCGATATATAACCTCTAAGCTCGTACGTCTCAGAGAAGGGTGTTAAGCAAGAGAATAAATTCTCCTCCGTCAAACAGATATATATTTTATATAAATCAATCAACACAGAATAAAATCAATGTCAGACACATGTACATTCCCTAGTTCGTTCTGGGTCTAAACGAAACTGGAGGTATCTTATTCCTCATCCATATTTCCAATACAGGAGAGTGGTCCTCACATATCCGGTCGGTCTCAAGTACATCTGGGCAATCACCACTTATTACCTTGTCTTGGGTGTACAGACCAATCAAGACATTAGTAATCATCCAAACGATGTGAAAACCTCCGATCTTCAACCATCGTCTTCATCGTCAACTTATCGTCGAACCAATTATTCAGAGTGGGTATAAACCTGACCTTTTCGAATAATTCACGTATCTTATGATCAATTGCTATAACAACACAACATATGCCTCATTCCAATCCAGAATATTATTTTATCCAAATATTCTTATCTTATGGGAAAGGTTCCCATTAATTTTATCAAATATAAATTCTTTTAAATTTATACTTTAATCTTCCTTTGGATATCAACTTTAAACCAAATTAAGGTTTATCAACTAGTTGGGATTATCGAGCCTTATCGAAGTAATCATTTGTTTAATTTCCCAATCCCAACCTATTCATCCCATGGAGAAAAACTGGTAATACTCCATATTTAACACCACGGTGTTATCAATAAATTTAATTACCATTTCACGTTCAAATCTAATTAAAGATTTAACTATCGCCTAGAGTAAAACTGGTGGTACTCCATTCTCGATCATTTCCCAAATTTGATAATTTTAAATTATCACATTCTCATTTCAATCTAATTAAAGATTCATTAAAACTCCAATTAGTTTTATTCTTCCAACAATCATTAGTTAATGATTATTTAACTTTGGAAACACAAACATGCCACATCGACAATCTATATCGTACCACTGATTTCTGCCGATATATAACCTCTAAGCTCGTACATCTCAGAGAAGGGTGTTAAGCAAGAGAATAAATTCTCTGCCACCAAACATATATATATTTAGTAGAGATCAACAATACAGTTCGAAATACAATGTTAGACATGAAATCCTGTCTTAACTGGGTTAAAGTACCAATGTCATTTAAAACACAGTTCACGATAAACCCAAAACCCCATTCCATTAATTATGGAATCTTCACGGAAAAACCAATCAATATATAATCGATATCAATTTTCGTATCTGACTAATAGTATAAATGGAAAAACGACCAATCCATTTAAATTCCATATATATATATATATATACATATATATATATATATACATATATATATATATACATATATATATATATATACATATATATATATATATAGATAAACAATCTTCCTCCACAGAAGCTCACTTCGATTATTACCAAATCGAATTCCATTCCAATTTATTAATTTAAATTGGAAGACTTTACTTTGGAAAATTTCCATTATCTTAATTAAAAGATTGATAAGTTCCAAATCACATTTCACTGTTAATTTGAGTTAAAGAACGAATGTCATTTAAAACACAGTTCACAATAAACCCACAATCAACTTTCATTTCAATTCTAATTAAATGTTAATTAATTGGTAAACTTCTCTAAATCTTAATTAAAAGATTTATCCTTTTCTCAACTAGGTTTGAGAATAGTGTTATTTAAGACACCATTCACGACAAACCCAAAATCCAACTTAATATTAAATACAAGAATCTGAATAGAAATTATATCGGCTTATATTCAATATCAAATTCTGAAACTAACGGATACTGTATTGGGAATAACGATATCTGTATCTTCCAAATTCCCATAACAATATCCGTATAACCACAGAATCCAATATCGAAATATTTCGAAGATTATTTCCATTCCAATCCATTCCAATTTATTCATTGGAAAATTCTGGTTATTTTTAAAACCATTTCAAATCCATTTTTATTTCTTTAAAAATATTGGATTATTATACTAGTTAATAACTAGTTCATTTCAATAAAAATATATTTTTATCTTTACAAATGTGGAATTTTTTATCCAAATTCTTTACAAATCATTTATTATGATTTTACACAAATTATTAATATTTTTAATAATTTTATCAAGGCCCGTACAGTCGATTTCCAATATTGGCCATCGAACTTCATCATTAGCGACCTTTTCCAAATTTGATTTGAACATAATTCCAAATCCAACCGTTAGATTTCAAATCTCTTATATTCGTTGGAAATATCTTTTCGACACGAACCCAACGGTTCCGATTTTAGGAGAATCCGACTGTTGGATCTCCCGTAATGTTAATTCGAAGCTAATGGTCGAAATTCGTGAACAGTCGCTGCGCGGCGCGTTCTATTCAGGCCATTATATTACACATATAATATATATAATATATATTTCGCTCAAAACGTATTTTTATAAATTCATTTTAAAAACGATTCCCACTTCCATTTCAATTTTAAATCAAAACTGAATACTCTTTATCATTATAATATTCAAATAATAATATTTTCAAAATATCAGATTTTGAAATAATTTCCTTTTCGATATTCATTATAAAAATGAATAAAATCGATATAAGTATCATTCGCGTTAAAATGGTGCAACTCTAATCAACACGGCTTCACATATTTCAATATTCTCGTGTCCATCCAAAAATTGGACATCAAATTCACTTTTTAATCCTTTACTGAATATTATTTTAAAATATTCGTTATTCTAAAATATTCGTTATTCCTGAATTGGAATCAGACACAATCAATTACCATATAATGTTATTTATATGGATTTCATACAACACATGTATACAACAACAATGATAAACAGTCAACCATCATCCGTAGTGCATTACACAACTATATAAGCATTAAATATAAATAATTAACGCTTACAACAGTCTGTTAACCCATCGATTGACATACAACTAAACAATTGGGATTAGTGTACGTCAAATATCATCCCAATACGCATGTGGGGTTTCAACCAACAAATACTGAATATCATTTGTGCAGTTAGGCGATGTGTAAAATTTATCGTCCCAATCCATGCATGTTAGTTAAATGTGTGTACATAAACAAATCGTCCGATTTGTAAATGAATATTTATTTCAAGAGAATTTTATGTCGTTCACATATACGTTAAAAATTATATTTTTAACGATAAAATATTTATTTCAATACATGAATATTTTTAATAGTCCATACATTCAATAAAAATGATATTTTTATTGTTCATACATTTTATTCAACACATGAAGATTTTATACAATTGTGAAAACCCGTAAATTCCCCGTAAAGGAAAGCGCGGATAGTTCGAGAACAAGCCACAAAACAGAATGCAGACGGAAGAACATTTCATTGTATATTACAACAATGCACCAGAATACAAGAATATACAGAGTATAAATGAATATATATATATATATATATATTACACAGAAATATCAGAGATTTAAATTACATTTAAATACATCGCAGCGGAAAATAATACAATACACAACAAGAAAAGATATACGGATACAAAGCTTTCCGGATATCGTTCCAGCTATAAACCAGGATCCTGTGAATATAAATCTGCAAAACCAAAACTACTAGCTGCCCTTGTCAAAATAGGGGCACCCAAAGTTTAGGTTAAAACAATAAACTCCAGGTCAGTCATGTGACTGGTGTGAGAACTAAAACAGTTGTAAATCTTTATTTTAAAGTTAGGTAAATCAAGGGACCATGCCGTATAACACGGAACGGGTTTCCTCCCAAGAATACCAGTGCATAAAACAACAGCGCAATGCTAAATAAAGAAAAATGAAGCTATTATAAGACCCAGGTCCCATCACACAATGCAATCGCAAGCCGGAGGATAGGGTTTTTACCATATAATAGCCAAGAATGCTTGATACGTTTAAAACAAATCATTTGATACTATTATAAGTGCATAGTGCATAAAACAACTTCAAATCATAAGTATCAATCATAGGCGGCATGAATGCGCCATACCACTATGTCGCCATATATAGGTTATACAATCAAAATCGCAAAGTCACGTATTTGGAAATTGGGTTTCCATCTATGAACCGAGGCCAGGGATCGTCCTCTACCGATTCGAGACGCTCTAGCCCGTGCCTCAGGCAAGTACTCAGTCAAGCCTTTGGATCGTCAGGGCCGATCCACCGATGTGGATTAAAATGTCTGAACACTGCGTTTCCCCACCCTTTGGGGCGTAAATGAGCCAACGAATGGCTCCATCGGACCCGGATCGTCCGATCTAACCGAGGCGCCTCGCAACAGCAACAACCACACAGGTGAAAAGTATATAAATGTCAGGGCTGGTAGGTCACTGACACCACCCTAGCTAGAAGGAAATGCATGCCCTCCCTGATGTTCTTCTCCCGTTTTTGGTTCACAACCGGGGTGTGAGGCTCGCGAATTCACGTTACACAAAGCTGTGCCACACGGGCTGTGCTTTGATCATCACCACAAGACTTTGCTTTTCAACAGAAGCCTTGATCATTTGCATCTTAGCATGCCACACAGCCAAACCACTCTATGCAGCCGATATTAGTCACACAGAATGAAATCCAATGTCAGACACACAATCCATTTACTAGTCCGTTCCGGGTCTGAACGAAACCGGAGGCACCTAGTACCCCGCATATCCATCGATCTCCAAGTACGTCTGGACGATCACCAACTGTTTCCATCTTCTTGGGTGTACAGCCCAATCAAGATCATCAGTAATCACCCAAACGACATGAAGACCTCCGGTCTTCGAACATCGTCTTCATCTTCGACTTACCGTCGTACCAGTTATTCAGAATGGGATAAACCCGGCCTTTCCGAATAACTCGCGTATATTTTAAATAAGTGTTACACAAACACAGCATACGCCTCATTCCAATTCACCAGTCACTAACCGTAAATTAATCAAGAGAATAATCCCCCAAATATTAACCCCGAAGGCCGAAACCAACATCAGATCAATATCCAGAAAACCATTCTGCTTGGCTAACCGACAGTTAGTTTCTAAATTTCACATTCATAGGGAGAGGTTCCCATTAATTTTATCAAAGATAAATCATTAAAATTTATTCTTTAATCTTCTTTTGAATTTCGATTCAACTAGTCGGGATTAGCGAACCATACCGAAGTAATCATTTATTTTTATTTCCCAATCCCAACCTATTCATCCCATGAAGTAAAACTGGTAATACTTCATATCTAACACCACAGTGTTATCGGTAAATTCAATTACCATTTCACGTTCAAATCTAATTAAAGATTTAACCATCGCCTGGAGTAAAACTGGTGATACTCATTCTCGATCTTTTCAATCTAATTAAAGATTCATTAAAACTCCACTTAGTTTTAATCTTTAACTGGGTTAAAGAACCAATGTCATTTAAAACACGGCCCACAATAAACCCAAAATCACATTCATTAATTATCGGGTTAAAGAACAAGTGTTATTTAAAACACTGTTCACGATAAACCCAAAAATCAATATCAATTCAATTCCAATTAAATATTACTTAATGGGTACACTTCATTAAATCTAAATAAAAAGATTTAATCTTTTCTCAACTGGGTTCAAGAACAGTGTTAGTCAAGACACCATTCACGACAAACCCAAATCACATTTGATATTAAACACAAGGCTCTGAATAGAAAATATACCGGCTTATATTCAATATCAAATTCTACGACTAATAAATATCGTATTGGAAATAACGATATATATATATCTTTCAAATTCCCATAACAATATCTGTATCATCACGAAATCCAACATCGAAATAATCCAAAGACAATTTCAATTCAAATCCATTCCAATATAATTATTGGAAATTCTGGTTATTTTCAAAACCATTTCTAATCCAGTTTATTTATTTTAAAAATAAATAGAATTATAATTCTAGTTCAAAACTAGTACATTTTGATAAAAATCTATTTTTATCTCTTCAAATATGGAGTTTTTTCATCCCAATTCTTCTCAAATCACTTCTTATGATTTTACACAAATTATTGGTATTTTTAATAATTTTATCAAGGCCCGTACAGTCAATTTCCATCAACGACCATCGAACTGCACTTACAGCGACCTTTTTCAAATTTGATTTGGACATAATTCCAAATCCAACCGTTAGATTTCTAATTTCTAATATTCGTTAGAAAGCTCTTTTCGATACGAACCCAACGGTTCCGGTTTTAGGAGAATCCGACAGTCGGATCTCCCGTAATATCCGTTCGAAGTCAATGGTCGAAATTCGCAAACTGCCGCGGCGCGTTCTATTCAGGCCATTATATTATATATATAATATATATAATATATACTTCATCGATTTCAATTCAAAACATGCTTTATAAATCGTTTTAAATTCATTTTCAAAACGGTTTCAACTTCGTATTCAATTTCAAATCAAAATTGAATATTTCAATTTAAATTCATTTTAAATTCATTTCAAATTGATTTCAATTCAAATTCATTTCTATTCAATTTCAATTCAAATTCATTTATATTCAAAAAAAAAATCAGATTTTGAAATCACTTTCGATATTCATTATAAAATGAATAAAATCGATATGAACATCATTCACGTCAAAATGGCGTCAATCTGACCAATATGGCTTCATATGTTTCTATTTTCAAATATTCTATTTCGAATATTTCTATCTCAAATATTTCTTTTTCGAAACTGGAATGAGGCCCAATCAATTACCATGTAATGTTAATTATATGGATTTTCTACAACACATGTATATATCAACAACGATGAATAATCAACCATCATCCAAAGTGCATTCTACACTGTATAAGCATCAAATATAAACATTCAACGCTTATAACAGTCTGTCAATCAATCGATCGACATACAACTAAACAATCGGGATTAGTGTACGTCAAATATCATCCCAATACCCGTGTGGGGTTTCAAACAATCAAACACAGATTTTATTTGTGCAGTTCGGCGATGTGTAAAATTTATCGTCCCAATCAATGTCCTTCAAATAGGTGTACATAAACAAACCGTCCGGTTTGTAAATGAATATTTATTTATTCACATTCACGTTAAAAATTATATTTTTCACGATCAAACTATTTTATTCAACCTATGAATATTCTATTCGGTTCATTTATTAAATAAAATGTTATCTTTATTTTTCTAACTTATTTTTAGAAAAATTCGGCGGCATAACGGCACGATACTAGAAATGGGACAAGGCCTAGCCTTATCCCCGGTCTAGTGAAGGCTCACGCCATTCACACATCAATCAAATCAATTTCATTTCACCAAACAATTCAATTCAAACCAAATAGTCTAACCAACTACACAACCAAACAATTAAACAAACAAGCCATCCATGGTCTGTGGATGACGGGTGTCGGGTGCTACTAAACGTCGTCTGCATCCTAGTATATATTTATATAACTAGAAAAATAAAATTAAAGAGTGAGAAATTCTAACCGATAGCTATCCCAACTTCACGACTCTTCTTAGGTAGAAATCTTCGTCGTTCTAGCCTCTCGTCACTTTCTTTGCTCGTATTCTCTACATATGTAAAAATAGAATTTTTTTACTTTGCTATTCAATATATAAAAATCACATTTTTACTCTGCTATTCAATATATAAAAATAACATTTTTACTCTGCTATTCAATATATAAAAATAACATTTTTACTTTGCAATTCAATATATAAAAATCGAATTTTTACTTTGCTATTCAATATATAATAATCACATTTTTACTTTGCTGTTCAATATATAAAAAACGAATTTTTACTTTGCTATTCAATATATAAAAAATGAATTTTTACTTTGCTATTCAATATATAAAAAATGAATTTTTACTTTGCTATTCAATATATAAAAATCGAATTTTTACTTCGCTATTCAATATATAAAAATCGAATTTTTACTTTGCTATTCAATATATAAAAATCGAATTTTTACTATTATAAAGATTTCGCCTTTTCAAATATATCATTATAAAAATCACATCTTTATTTTGCTACACATATAAAGATGCTATTTTTAATATTCCTATCATGTAAAAATTATATTTTTAATTCTCTACATAAACAAAAATCATATTTTTACATCTTCCATATAGTAAAGATTATATTTTTAATACTTTAAAAATATAAAAATCATATTTTTAATTCTTTAAAAATATAAAAATCATATTTTTAACTGAATAAAACCTTTTCTTCACCAACATCATAGGAAAAAACTGATTTTAAAATATATTCATAACAAACTAATTTTAAAACGATGTTGCTTATTTAAAAAATAATCCTATTTTTAATTGCATAGATAAATATAAATAAAAACTCACCTCGAATCGCTAGACAAATGGGTTAAAGGGGCTGACGAGGTGGAGGGAAGGGGCACTGGAGTTGAAGGGAGGCGACAGGCCGTTCTGATGGAGGTGGCAGGTGGAGGGCGGCTTCGTCAGGGGAGGATGCGGCGGAGTTTCGTGGTGCGGTGGACGTCGATGGGGCGGGGGATTTTTGGGTGCACGTTCGATCAGAAGGAGGGAGAGAGAGAAGCGCGGAAGGAGGGGGCTGCCAGGATCGGAGCGGCGGCAGGACGATCCCCCGACGGCAGCGCGGAGGATGGGGGTGCGGCGGTGATTCATCGTCGAGCTCGCTTTTTTTTCTCGATTTGGAATGACCAGAAGAGGGAGAGAGGAGGGTAAGTATAGGGGGGTTTATAATAATTTATATTTTATTTTATTTTAAATTCCATATAGTTGACTTTTCATTCGAGCTCGAAACGAGACCCACCGACTGTCGTCCCTAGCGTTTTACCCCCATTCCGAACACAATGGGATATGTATCGTAGGCTGATTCGATCGTTACGATCAGTTTTCGTCAAAATCAACATATAACTCTGTATATTGAGTTTGAACGCGCATTTCAATTTACTGAGGCCACATACTAACTCGAAAAATTTCCGAAAAATATTTTCTAGCTTCGTATTCACAATACGGTCCCAACAAAACTAGTTTCGTCGAATTCCGAGACCGTTTGTAAAATGGCCATTTTCCAGTCGATTAAAATCAATTGAAACTGGTCAACACGTTTTCCTTTGTCACGCTCACATATTGATTCGAAAGATTATGAAATTTGAAACCTAGCAATAATTTGACATCACGGATCCAACAAAAGTGGTTTCGTCGAAATCCGAGGTCGTTTGCAAAATTCCCATTTTTAAGGGCCTGAATTCCATAGCGGCTACTCAAAATTTTCAACTGGACATGTGTTTTGATTCCCGCCATGAAATTTTGATTTTTCGGATTCGTTGGAAAGATATTACCAATTAGATCGTAATGTTTTTGGTTTCACTAAAATCCGGAATGTTTTGCACCCGGTACATTCAATTGTAGTTTGAAATCGAATTATCGAACTACCGCGCCATTTTCAATTCTATTTATAATTATATATAATTATTTATATTCTAACGACGACGTACATAATATATACGTTCGAATTCTATTCAAAATAAATCTTTCGTCGTTTTTATTTAAAATAATTCATTTTAAATAATCAAAATTCGCTAAAATTGCCAAAATAATTTTAAACTGGCCCAGATTTTCGGGTTGTTACAATCTCCCCCACTTAAAACTTTTTGTCCCCGAAAAGGAACAAAGTCGAAAGTAGTTTGATAAATCAACTCTACGTTCGATCTGGCTTCCATTCTCCAACTTTTCAGTTTCTGAGAGTTTTCAAATTCTTCAAAAATTTGGCTAACACCCTAAATTTTCGAAAAATTTCGCCATAACCTCCCCTGCACCGGGAGCCACCGGAAAATCCCGAAATTGCCATATAGGCCTTCTGATCTCAAAAAGAAAAAAAAAAGCCAATCGGCTCATAAAATCATCATCACCCAAACAAAACAGTAAATTATAGTAAACATGTACCTATTTGTCGGGCAAACAAATTTTATTCTCTGCTCTAGCCTCCTTGCTATGACTTGTTCAATGTAAGTACATGTATATGCAAGCAAATGTGACCAATTTTCAATATAATTCAATGTTTGATCAAATTGGCTATATGGTTAAAATTTCAACTAATCAAAACAGTAATCAAACAACACAACCATCAATCAATTAGTTGATTAGCATTTCAAACACATAATTTTGCTATATAGTCAAAAATCACATTTTTGATGCCAAATCACAACAATAAGCCCTATCTAGTTTCGGTTCTCACACCAGTCAATAGGAAATATAGAAATCTCACTTTCGTTACTCGAAAATAAATACTGGCGACAGTGCCCCATCACCAGAATTATCCCCTGGCAACTAGAGTACGATTCTATAACCGTCCAGTATATTAAAACTTCGAATACACGTTTGCAAGACATATATGAAAAATCTTAATATATCGGATTGTCCCGATCAATATAGAAAAAATAATCAAATACGAATAGTTGATTTAAATTTTCAAAACAAAATTTGTTTTCACTTTAAAAATATACTCTTCACACTCGTTCTAGGATACTACTGATCCTATCTCTAACGAGTCATTCCCGTTGGATATTACTAATCCAATATCTGATGAATTCTTTCGTATGGTTCTAATGTGCCTTGTTCTCGAGCTTTGTAAACCAAAGCTCTGATACCAACTGTGAAAACCCGTAACTTCCCCGTAAAGGAAAGCGCAGATAGTTCGAGAACAAGCCACAAAACAGAACGCAGACGGAAGAACATTTCATTGTATATTACAACAATGCACCAGAATACAAGAATATACAGAGTATAAATGAATATATATTACACAGAAATATCAGAGATTTAAATTACATTTAAATACATCGCAGCGGAAAATAATACAATACACAACTGGAAAAGATATACGGATACAAAGCTTTCCGGATATCGTTCCAGCTGTAAACCAGGATCCTATGAATATAAATCTGCAAAACCAAAACTACTAGCTGCCCTTGTCAAAATAGGGGCACCCAGAGTTTAGGTTAAAACAATAAACTCCAGGTCAGTCATGTGACTGGTGTGAGAACTAAAACGGTTGTAAATCTTTATTTTAAAATTAGGTAAATCAAGGGACCATGCCGTATAACACGGAACGGGTTTCCTTCCAAGAATACCAGTGCATAAAACAACAGCTCAATGCTAAATAAAGAAAAATGAAGCTATTATAAGACCCAGGTCCCATCACACAATGCAATCGCAAGCCGGAGGATAGGGTTTTTACCTTATAATAGCCAAGAATGCTTGATACGTTTAAAACAAATCATTTGATAATATTATAAGTGCATAGTGTATAAAACAACTTCAAATCATAAGTATCAATCATAGGCGGCATGAATGCCCCATACCACTATGTCGCCATATATATGTTATACAATCAAAATCGCAAAGTCACGTATTTGGAAATTGGGTTTCCATCTATGAACCGAGGCCAGGGATCGTCCTCTACCGATTCGAGACGCTCTAGCCCGTGCCTCAGGCAAGTACTCGGTCAAGCCTTTGGATCGTCAGGGTCGGTCCACCGATGTGGATTAAAATGCCTGAACACTGCGTTTCCCCGCCCTTTGGGGGCGTAAATGAGCCAACGAATGGCTCCATCGGACCCCGATCGTCCGATCTAACCGAGGCGCCTCACAACAACAACAACCACACAGGTGAAAAGTATATAAATGTCAGGGCTGGTAGGTCACTGACACCACCCTGGCTAGAAGGAAATGCATGCCCTCCCTGATGTCCTTCTCCCGTTTTTGGTTCACAACCGGGGTGTGAGGCTCGCGAATTCACGTTACACAAAGCTGTGCCACACGGGCTGTGCTTTGATCATCACCACAAGACTTTGCTTTTCAACAGAAGCCTTGATCATTTGCATCTTAGCATACCACACAGGCAAACCACTCTATGCAGCTGATATCAGTCACACAGAATGAAATCCAATGTCAGACACACAGTCCATTTACTAGTCCATTCTGGGTCTGAACGAAACCGGAGGCACCTAGTACCCCGCATATCCATCGATCTCCAAGTACGTCTGGACGATCACCAACTGTTTCCATCTTCTTGGGTGTACAGCCCAATCAAGATCATCAGTAATCACCCAAATGACATGAAGACCTCCGGTCTTCGACCATCGTCTTCATCTTCGACTTACCGTCGTATCAGTTATTCAGAATGGGATAAACCCGGCCTTTCCGAATAACTCGCGTATATTTTAAATAAGTGTTACACAAACACAGCATACGCCTCATTCCAATTCATCAGTCACTAACCGTAAATTAATCAATAGAATAATTCCCCAAATATTAACCCCGAAGGCCGAAACCAACATCAGATCAATATCCCGAAAACCATGCTGCTTGGCTAACCGACAGTTAGTTTCTAAATTTCACATTCATAGGGAGAGGTTCCCATTAATTTTATCAAAGATAAATCATTAAAATTTATTCTTTAATCTTCTTTTGAATTTCGATTCAACTAGTCGGGATTAGCGAACCATACCGAAGTAATCATTTATTTTTATTTCCCAATCCCAACCTATTCATCCCATGAAGTAAAACTGGTAATACTTCATATCTAACACCATAGTGTTATCGGTAAATTCAATTACCATTTCACGTTCAAATCTAATTAAAGATTTAACTATCGCCTGGAGTAAAACTGGTGATACTCATTCTCGATCTTTTCAATCTAATTAAAGATTCATTAAAACTCCACTTAGTTTTAATCTTTAACTGGGTTAAAGAACCAATGTCATTTAAAACACGGCCCACAATAAACCCAAAATCACATTCATTAATTATCGGGTTAAAGAACAAGTGTTATTTAAAACACTGTTCACGATAAACGCAAAAATCAATATCAATTCAATTCCAATTAAATATTACTTAATGGGTACACTTCATTAAATCTAAATAAAAAGATTTAATCTTTTCTCAACTAGGTTCAAGAACAGTGTTAGTCAAGACACCATTCTCGACAAACCCAAATCACATTTGATATTAAATACAAGGCTCTGAATAGAAAATATACCGGCTTATATTCAATATCAAATTCTACGACTAACAAATATTGTATTGGAAATAACGATATATATATCTTTCAAATTCCCATAACAATATCTGTATCATCACGAAATCCAACATCGAAATAATCCAAAGACAATTTCAATTCAAATCCATTCCAATATAATTATTGGAAATTCTGGTTATTTTCAAAACCATTTCTAATCCAGTTTATTTATTTTAAAAATAAATAGAATTATAATTCTAGTTCAAAACTAGTACATTTTGATAAAAAATCTATTTTTATCTTTTCAAATATGGAGTTTTTTCATCCCAATTCTTCTCAAATAACTTCTTATGATTCTACACAAATTATTGGTATTTTTACTAATTTTATCAAGGCCCGTACAGTCAATTTCCATCAACGGCCATCGAACTGCACTTACAGCGACCTTTTTCAAATTTGATTTGGACATAATTCCAAATCCAACCGTTAGATTTCTAATTTCTAATATTCGATAGAAAGCTCTTCTCGATACGAACCCAACGGTTCCGGTTTTAGGAGAATCCGACGGTCGGATCTCCCGTAATATCCGTTCGAAGTCAATGGTCGAAATTCGCAAACTGCCGCGGCGCGGCGCGTTTTATTCAGGCCATTATATTATATATATAATATATATATATATGATATATACTTCATCGATTTCAATTCAAAACATGCTTTATAAATCGTTTTAAATTCATTTTCAAAATGGTTTCAACTTCATATTCAATTTCAAATCAAAATTGAATATTTCAATTTAAATTCATTTTAAATTCATTTCAAATTGATTTCAATTCAAATTCATTTCTATTCAATTTCAATTCAAATTCATTTATATTAAAAAAAAAAATCAGATTTTGAAATCACTTTCGATATTCATTATAAAATGAATAAAATCGATATAAACATCGTTCACGTCAAAATGGCGTCAATCTGACCAACATGGCTTCATATGTTTCTATTTTCAAATATTCTATTTCGAATATTTCTATCTCAAATATTTCTTTTTCGAAACTGGAATGAGGCCCAATCAATTACCATATAATGTTAATTATATGGATTTTCTACAACACATGTATATATATCAACAACGATGAATAATCAACCATCATCCAAAGTGCATTCTACACTGTATAAGCATCAAATATAAATATTCAATGCTTATAACAGTCTGTCAATCAATCGATCGACATACAACTAAACAATCGGGATTAGTGTATGTCAAATATCATCCCAATACCCATGTGGGGTTTCAAATCAACAAACACAGATTTTTATTTGTGCAGTTGGGCGATGTGTAAAATTTATCGTCCCAGTCAATGTCCTTCAAATAGTGTACATAAACAAACCGTCCGGTTTTGAGACGACCCGATTTCCCGTTCTCACGGAAACAAGGTTATCTTTGGAATATAACACAGAAACATATAATAACAGAACAGAATTAAATAAATACACCAGAATGAACAACAAAATATACTGGATAAAAGTAATCATCAGAGTTACACAGTATACAGGATCTTACTTAGTACAAATACAGTTCAGCTATACATAAATGTCTACAGCGGAAATAAACAAAATATGTACAATAGGAGCTGAACAGCATAAAAAGAAATAAATGATAGAATCCATCTTCAGCTCCAGCTTTCCAGAAAGAACCAGCTAAACCTGAATACAAGGCTGCCCGTGTGGAAAAAGGGGCACCCGAGTTTGAGAGTGAAACAAACTACGAGTCAGTCATGGGACTGGTATGAGAAATCCACTCAACACATATATAATTGGCTAATCACAGGACCACGCCACTTTCGCGGAACGGGTTTACTCCATTGGATTGCCAGTGCTTTAAAACAAATCTTTCATTTAAACATCGCTATGCTTTTTATAAAAATGAAGCCGTTATAAGACTCAGTTCCCATCACACAATGCAACGCAAACCGGAGGATAGAGTTTTTACCTTATAACGGCCAAAATATGCTTGATACGAATAAAACAAAGGCATTTGATATTATTGCTAGTGTTTATATGTTTCGAAAACAATTTCAAATCATAACAATCAATCATAGACGACATGAGCGTCCCATGCCACTATGTCGCCAAATGTATATATACAATCGAAACCGCACGATCACGTATTTGGAAATTGGATTTCCGTCATGAACCAAGGCAAAAGATAGTCCTTACCGAATTCGAGACGCTCTAGCCCGCCCCTCAGGAACAGCCGCAACTGCCCCTTGGATCGTCAGGGCCGGTCCACACGAAGTGGATTATAATGCCTGAACAATGCGTTTCTCCACCCTTTGGGGTGTAAATGAGCCAACGAATGACTCCATCGGACCCGGATCGTCCGATCAAACCGAGGCGCCTCGCAACAGCAACAACCACATAGGTGAAAAGTATATAAATGTCAGGGCTGGTAGGTCACTGACACCACCCTAGCTAGAAAGAAAACGCACGTCCCCCCTGAGGTCCTGCTCCCGTTTCTGGTTCATACCGGGGTGTGAGGCTCGCGAATTTACGTTATACACAAAGCTACGCCACACAGGCGGTGCTTTGATCATCACCACAAGACTTTGCTTTTCAACAGAAGCCCTGATCACTGCATCTTAGCATGCCACACAGAATAAATCCTATGTCAGACACACAGTCCATTTACAAGTCCGTTCTGGGTCTGAACGAAACCGGAGGCACTAAATACCTCGCAAACCCTTCGATCAACACGTACGTATGAACGATCACCACTCATTATCCATATTTCGGGATGCCTCCCAATCAGGACCTCGGTTACCATCCAAACGAGGTGAAGATCTCCGGTCTTCGACCATCGTCTTCATCTTCGACATTCAATCGTCGGTCAATTATTCGAAATGAGAATTAACTCGGCTTTTTCAAATAATTCACGTATATTTAGAATTTCAAATCGATTTATTTCAATGGTTAAATTATTCGACAACACCAATTGTGTTCTTTAATATAGTTTTCACACCAAACACATTCAACCATCAAACATCACATAAATCAAGCAAATTCAGTTTATTTCCATTCCATATCGCTTACGATATTTTATAACTATTTATCGCTATTTTTATTTATTTTAAAATAGCCATTTTATTCAAAACGACGCTTCGGGCCATAAGGCGGCCGTGGCGCTGTTTTTCTTCAGATTTGATTTACACATATCTGAAAATCTAACCGTTGGATCTTCACAAAATTTACATCATTAGAAAGGTCTTTTCAAAACGAATCCAACGGTTCCAGTTTCGGGAAATTCCGACGGTCGGATCTCCCGGTACAATCGTTTGAACTTTCGATTTCAAAATACGAACTGCAGCGTCGTTATTCGATTAAATATAATTATATTTATTTTTATATATATATATAAATATAATCGTTTCTGGCGCTGTTTTTCTTCAGATTTGAATTAAACATTCCAGACAATCCAACCGTTGGATTTTTACAAGGTTGGTGCCGTTGGAAAGATTATTCCAAGGCGAACCCAACGGTTGAGGTTTCGGGAAAATCCAATGGTCGGATTTCCCGTACTAGTCGTTTGAAATCACGGTTTCAAAATACGAACTGCACGGCTTCGTTTCGTTTTAATTTTATTTATATTTATATATTTATATAAATATAGTTCATTCAACAATTTCAATATCGTTTTCACTTCAAAAAATTTTCTAACACCTTAAATTTTGGAAAAATTTCGCCATAACCTCCCCTGCACCGGGAGCATCGGGAAATCGCAAATAGCGTCCCGGTCCTTCTAATCTCAAAAAGAAAAAGAAAAAGCCAAGCGGCTAGCCAACAGGCTCAAAATCATCACCCAAACAAATCAGTAAATGTGTACCTATTTGTCGGGCACAAAATTTTATCCCTCTTCTCTAGCCCCTTTGCTATAACCTGTTCAATGAATATGCATATACATATATATACAGTTCTTATCATTTATCAATTTCTATTCAACTTCATATTTGATTTCTATTTGGTTTAAAAACACCATTTATTCTAATGTTACATACATAGGTGCAAATCATTTCATTAGCTAATTAATGAATATTTCATCTCATATATGTTTACTTTGAACAAGTGGCTATTTTTAACACTTCACATTGTAACGATTTATGCATACAATAAAAATGCGATTTTTATTGTAAAACGATTCATTTCAAAACACTATTTTTCTATATAGTTCATATAGTCGATAAAAGGTGATTTTTATTATCAAACAATTTATTTCAAAATATGAATACCATTCAACACATGAATTTCTAAACAACGGATGAATATCAATTCAACACATGAATGTTTTCTATAGTTTTTATATATAGATAAAAATGTGATTTTTATTATCGAACAATTTATTTCAAAATATGAATACCATTCAACACATGAATTTCTAAACAACGGATGAATATCAATTCAACACATGAATGTTTTCTATAGTTTTTATATATAGATAAAAATGTGATTTTTATTATCGAACAATTTATTTCAAAATATGAATACCATTCAACACATGAATTTCTAAACAACGGATGAATATCAATTCAACACATGAATGTTTTCTATAGTTTTTGTATATAGATAAAAATGTGATTTTTATATTCGAACAATTTATTTCAAAATATGAATACCATTCAACACATGAATTTCTAAACAACGAATGAATATCAATTCAACACATGAATGTTTTCTATACAATGAATAAATATAGTTTAAGCATATGAAAATAATTCAAACACACAAATATTATTCAAAATTTCGGCAGCATAACGGCAGGGTAGTTAAACCGGCACCGTCCCTAGTACGGCTCCTCGCTCTACCTTAAAACCTCGCGGTTTTTGACAATGGGGATCATGCATCTAGTTCGCACGCAGGCGGCATATACATACTTATTTCATTTCCACAAACTAATCCTATGTGGTTTCAACCAAATATTTCACAACCACCAATGGGTATTTTTCAACCACAATCAACCAATATCAATCACAAACAATCCCAAACAATCATTCAATTTTCACAACAATTTCAACCAATAAATATCGTCCATGGTTTGTGGACGAGGGGGCGTATATATATATATATATATATATTTATATTTATATATAGCAATATATATATCTATTCACTTTCATTTCACACATATATAATATATTTTAAATCAGAAATCTCACCAATAGCTATCCAACTGCACGACACTTCACTTATAGAAATCTTCGCCTTTTGTCGCTTTCGCCCGTATTCTCTACATATGTAAAAATAGAATTTTTACTATGTTATTCAATATATAAAAATCGAATTTTGACTTCGCTATTCAATATATAAAAATATGATTTTTACTTCGACTTTCAACATATAAAAATATGTTTTTTTTTACTTTTGCAAGTTCAAATCTTTTTCTACTAAAAGATTCAACCTTTTTCCTATTTTAAAGTTCAAAATAAATCAGTTTTTCTCTTTTATAAAAATGCAGTTTTTAGTTTCTTTTTTAAAAAAACAGTTTTTGAAATCTTTTAAAAATTCAGTTTTAAAGTTCTAACAAATCAGTTTTTTTTTCTTTTATAAAATCTGTTTTTACATTATTTAAAAAATCCTGTTTTTACATTATTTAAAAAATCCTGTTTTTACATTATTTAAAAATCCAGTTTTTCAGTTTCTTTTTAAAAAAACAGTTTTTAAAATCTTTTATAAAATCTGTTTTTAAAATCTAATAAAATCAGTTTTTCATACTTGTAAAAATCAGTTTTTCAAACTTTAAAAAAAAAATCAGTATTTCAAACTTAAAAAAAAAATCAGTATTTCAAACTTAAAAAAAAATCAGTATTTAATCCTAGAAAAACAGTATTTTACAGAATTAAAAATAAATAAAAATAAAATAGAAACGCTTACCTTTGTCTGCGAAGAAGAGGGGGGGGGGGGGGAAAGAAGAGGTCGTCGGCGGCTTCAGTGTCGCCAGCGAGGGGGGGGGGAAAGCTTCGTCTGCGGCGTTCGCTCGAGGGGGCTGGCGAATTGAAGGAGGAGGAGGGCGGTGGCTTCCAGGGGGCTCGCGATGGTGTTCGTCGGCGTCAAGGTCGGGGGGCGGCAGCGATTCGATTGCTAGGGTTTTTTTTCTTTCTTTTTTTCCCTAGTTGTAAACGAATGAACGGGGGGGGGGGGGGGGGGGCAAGCAGGAGATAAGGAGGGAAAGTATATATATATATATATTTTTAATATTTAATTATTAAATTTCGCAAAAGGTTGACTTTTACATATGACCTCGAAACGAGGCCCACCGCCTGTCGTCCATAGCGTTTTACCCCCATTCCGAACACAATGGGATATGTATCGCAAGCTGATGTGATCGTTACAATCAGTTTCTGTTGAATTTACATTTAAATCATTATATTGAATTTTAAACGTACATTTCAAATTCCTGGGGCCACATACTAACTAGAAAAATTCTTGAAAAATATTTTCTAGCTTCGTATTGACGATACGGTCCTAACAAAACTAGTTTCGTCGAATTCTGAGGCCGTTGGAAAAATGGCCAATTTCCAGTCGATTAAAATCAACTAAAATCGGTCAAACGCGTTTTCCTTTTCCACGCTCACATATTGATTCGAAAAATTATGAAATTTGAAACCTAACAATAACTTGACACTACGGATCTAACAAAAGTGGTTTCGTCGAAATCCGAGGTCATTTGCAAAATATCCATTTTTAAGGGCCTGAATTCCATAGCGACTATTCAGAATTTTCAACTGGACATATCTTTTGATTCCCGCTATCAAATTTCGATTGGTCGGATTCGTTAGAAAGATATTATCAATTAGATACTAATGTTTTTGGTCTCACTAAAATCCGGATTGTTTTGCACCCGGTATATTCAATTGAAGTTTGAAATCGAATTATCGAACTACCGCGCCATTTTCAATTCTATATATAATTATAATTAATTATATTGGTTTTCAAATGTCGATTTCAACTCAGTTTTCATCTCCATTATTTAAAATATTTATTTTAAATATTTAAAATCCATTATTTTAGCCAATTTAAAAATTTTAAATTGGTTCAGATTTTCTGGGTCGTTACAATCTCCCCCACTTAAAACTTTTCGTCCCCGAAAAGGAATAAAGTCGAAAGTGGTTTGATAAATCTACGATCACACAACACAACAACCAATTTGTTTTTAATATTCAGAGTATAGAATAAATAATGCACATCCATGGGAAGAAAATAGCAACAGAATAGAGAATTAAATGGTAATGCAAAGTAGGGTAAATGTACCTTGCACCAGAGTCAATCAGAGATATCTACTCGGCATCTAGGATAAGCTTTCTGAATGCTCTCCTCGGTTTCCCAAGTACAATCTCTCGGATCTCCACTCCATTGCACTTTGACTAAGTGAACCTTCTTGTTCCTCGGCTCTTTGGTTTCTTTGCCGATAATCTTTAGCGGCTCACGCCTCACGGCTAGTTCTGGAGTAATTTCAATGTCCTGCTGAGCTGCTTCTTCCACGATCAAGTCTGGATCATGAACGTGCTTTCGAAGTTGAGATATATGAAATACATCATGCACTCCAGGCAACCAGTCAGGCAGTTTGACCCTATAAGCGAGAGTCCCAATCCGTTTCAGAATAGGAAACGGACCAATAAATTTGGGTGCTAACTTTCCTGTTTTTCCGAACCGGATAACTCCTCTCATCGGCGATACCTTTAAATATACGTAGTCGCCAACTTCAAAGGATATATCTCTTCTTCTTTTATCGGCATAGCTCTTTTGTCGGCTTTGAGCGGCGAGTAATCGCTTCTTAATAAAATCGACTTTGTCGGCCGCTTCTCGAATCATATCGGGACCCAACACAAGTCTATTCCCAGGCTCGACCCAACAAGCAGGAGATCGGCACGGTCTACCATACAATGCTTCGAATGGCGACATTGTCAGACTCACCTGGTAACTGTTGTTATAAGAGAATTCAGCCAAATGTAGATGGTCTTCCCATGATCCACCGAAATCTAGAACACAAGCCCGCAATAGATCTTCTAAAATGCGATTCACCCTCTCAGTCTGACCGTCTGTCTGAGGATGATAAGCGATGCTCAAGTTTAACTTCGTTCCCAGCTCGACTTGAAATGCTTCCCAGAATTTGCTAGTGAATATTGTATCTCTATCACTGACTATACTGAGTGGCACTCCATGTAGTCTAACTATTTCCCTGAAGTATATCTGCGCCAGACTCTGAGCAGTTCTATTTGATCTGACAGGTATGAAATGGGCGGTCTTCGTGAAACGATCTACGATCACCCAAACACTGTCATTTCCCTTTCTGGTTCTGGGCAGACCATCAATGAAATCCATAGAAATATGCTCCCACTTCCAACCAGGAACTTCCAGTGGTTGTAATAATCCAGCCAATTTCTGTTGGTCACTCTTGACTAGCTGGCAAGTAGGACATCGACTTACATATATTGAGATGTCTCTTTTTAACGACTTCCACCAGAATGTGCGTTTGATGTCGTTATACATTTTATTCACACCTGGATGGATACTGAGCTTAGATTTGTGGCATTCATCAAGCACCTCTCTTCTGAGTTCAGGAATATCTGGGACGCAAATTCGCCCTTCTAACCTCAGAATCCCTTCGCTGTCTAACTGGAAATCCGAAGCATTGCCTTCACGAATTCGCCGACTTATTCCTTTGATAAATTGGTCATCTTCTTGAAGAGCCAATATCTTATCAATCAACGAAGTCGCAATGATGAAACTGGCGATCATTTCATTCTTTCGGCTTAACGCATCAGCCACGACATTGGCTTTCCCTGGAGTATATATAATTTCAAAGTCATATGCTGCAAGAAACTCCACTCCAGCCAACGTTGCTGCCTCAAATTTAAGTCCTTCTGAGTGAACAGGTACTTTAACGACTGGTGATCTGTAAACAGTTCAAATCTCTCGCCCAGAAGATAGTGTCTCCAGATTTTCAAAGAGAATATGATAGCCAATAACTCAAGATCATGAGTTACATAGTTTTTCTCGTGCGGCTTCAGTTGACGGCTAGCATAAGCAATCACTTGACCTCTTTGCATTAACACTGCGCCAAGGCCTTCTCTAGAAGCATCAGTCCAGACTTTTAAATCTTGGTTGCCATCGATGATGGTTAACACTGGAGCAGTTGTTAATCTCAACTTTAGCTCTTCAAAAGCCTCCTCATTTTCTGAAGTCCATTTGAATTTAGAATGCTTCTTTGTAAGCTTCGTTAAGTGACCAGATATCTTCGAAAAGTCTTTAACGAACTTCCGATAATAACTAGCCAATCCGAGAAAACTGCGGACTTCAGTGGGAGTACTGGGCTGTTTCCAATTTTGAATAGCCGTGATTTTACTCGGATCCACAGCGATTCCTTCTTTCAATACAACATGGCCCAGAAATTTCACTTCATCTTGCCAGAAGATACATTTGGAAAACTTGGCTTTCAATACATTCCGTCTCAGAATTTCTAGAACCTGTTCCAGATGCTTTTCATGTTCGGCCTTTGATTTAGAGAAGATTAGAATATCGTCAATAAAAACTAGAACAAATTTATTCAATACTCCTCTGAATACTCTGTTCATTAGATCGACGAAATAAGCTGGAGCGTTACATAAGCCGAATGGCATTACTAACCACTCGTAGAATAAGTCGGGGCCTCTGAACGCTGTCATTGGAACACATTCTTCGGCAATTCGAAGTTGATGGAAACCTGTAGCTAGGTCCATTCGTGAAAATACTTGTGCTCCATTTAATCGATCCAACAAATCATCAATCCGCGGCAATGGATATTTGTTCTTTATAGTCTGCTTGTTTAAATCACGATAATCCACACATAGACGTAGAGTACCGTCAGATTTTGGGACAAACACCACTGCTGCACCCCAATCAGAGAAACTAGGCCTGATCAGACCTTTCCATACTAGCTGTCTTGTTTGATTGTCTAATTCCTCTTTCTCTTTCAAGGACATTCTTCGAATAGCGTGAACTACCGGCCTTGCATTGGGAATCAAAGAAATCTTGAAATCTATTTCTCTCTGCGGAGGTAAGCAAACAACTTCTTCGAACACATCCACATAGTTTTTAACGACCGGAATGTCTTTGATGAGGTCAGGAATATTCTCTGCGACTTCAGGAACATTTTCAATTTGGGCTGGACATTCAAAGCTGCCCAGAAGTCTTTCCTATTAGCATTCTGACCTTCACAGGGAATGGTTATATAATCGCCTGATTTAATCCTCGCCTTTACGACTCTGTCGGCGCATTTAACTTCAGCTTCATATTTGGTCAACCAGTCTAACCCCAAGATAAGATCAAACTCTTTAAAATTCATGACGACTGCGATGGTAGGAAACCGATAACGAGAGAAAGAAACAGGCACTCCACAAATCCAATTGAGATCAATGGAACCCCCAACCGGATTCTGGACAGTCATTGGTTCCTTGAGCTTTTTCAAATTCAAATCCAGTTTCTTAGCTACATCTTTTGCTATGAAACTTCGCGACGCGCCGGTGTCAAATAGTACTTTAACCGGGATGTCTTTGACAGTTAGCGTGCCCTCTAAAACATCTGGTCTTTCTTGAATAGCTGAGGGCCCAGAAGTTTCTGCTACTTCATTTACCTGAGCTTCTTTGGTCGTTTTCAACAGCCGGCAATCTTGCTTTACATGACCAAACCGATGACATTGGTTGCACCTTTTCTTTCCTTGAAAAACCTTCTTGGGTTTAAATCCACTCTTTCTTTGTTCGCTCCAAGATTTGCAACTTATCGCCAAATGCTCTTTTCTATTGCAGCTTGAGCACGTGGCGGTCATTATTCGTTCGTTCCCAGGTTCAGCCCTTTTTCTCTTGGCACTGGGCTTCTTATTGATCTCCGACCTTGTACTGGCTTCAGGAATATCAGTTTCCGACTTTTCTTTGTCACTAGAACAGACCTCTTCTTCGTCGCGCAACATTCCTTTCTTGTCGAGATCTTCATACTGACAAGCCATGTATATCATTTCTGAAAAAGGAAGCTTCACATGCCCCAATACTTTATTCTGGTATTTCCTTTGAAGTCCGTGAATAAATCTCATATTTTTCTTCTTCGGATTTTGAATTAGATGAGGGGCAAAGTGAGAAAGTTCATTGAATTTCTTATGATATTCGGGAATGGTCATATCACCTTGTATCAAATAAGAAAATTCATCACATAGGCGCTCAGTCGCTTCGGGAGGAGTAAATCTTTCCAAGAAAATAACTTTGAATCTATCCCAGGTGATATCACCTTCTGGATTATTCTCTATAACTGAATCACACCAGAACAAAGCTTCATCTTTGAATGCCCAGGAGGCCAGTAATCTTTTCTGGTCATCCCTCAGCTTTAATGCTTCGAATATTTTCTCAGCCGAACGAATCCAAGCTTGTGTTCTCATAATAAATTCTTCGCCCGAGAACGGCTTTCCACCCAGATTTCTATACTTCATGAATAGAGCTTCTATATCCGGGTCAGTATTACTTATTCTGTTTCTGGCACTCATTTTCTAGTTCTTCTGCAAATAGCAGATCAAGTGTCAGGTCAACAGAAAAGATATTTCAAAATATAGAGACAAATACTTGAATGTAAATGTGTCTATCGAGGTGTTATTTCTTTCTGCTACTCATACTAGGATATTGCTGATCCTATCTGTATAGAGTTACCCGTCCTAGAACACTACTGGTTCTATTTCTGACGAGTTCGTTCGAATGTTATATTCCAGCACTAAGCTTAACCAAAGCTCTGATACCACGTTGAGACGACCCGATTTCCCGTTCTCACGGAAACAAGGTTATCTTTGGAATATAACACAGAAACATATAATAACAGAACAGAATTAAATAAATACACCAGAATGAACAACAAAATATACTGGATAAAAGTAATCATCAGAGTTACACAGTATACAGGATCTTACTTAGTACAAATACAGTTCAGCTATACATAAATGTCTACAGCGGAAATAAACAAAATATGTACAATAGGAGCTGAACAGCATAAAAAGAAATAAATGATAGAATCCATCTTCAGCTCCAGCTTTCTAGAAAGAACCAGCTAAACCTGAATACAAGGCTGCCCGTGTGGAAAAAGGGGCACCCGAGTTTGAGAGTGAAACAAACTACGAGTCAGTCATGGGACTGGTATGAGAAATCCACTCAACACATATATAATTGGCTAATCACAGGACCACGCCACTTTCACGGAACGGGTTTACTCCATTGGATTGCCAGTGCTTTAAAACAAATCTTTCATTTAAACATCGCTATGCTTTTTATAAAAATGAAGCCGTTATAAGACTCAGTTCCCATCACACAATGCAACGCAAACCGGAGGATAGAGTTTTTACCTTATAACGGCCAAAATATGCTTGATACGAATAAAACAAAGGCATTTGATATTATTGCTAGTGTTTATATGTTTCGAAAACAATTTCAAATCATAACTATCAATCATAGACGACATGAGCGTCCCATGCCACTATGTCGCCAAATGTATATATACAATCGAAACCGCACGATCACGTATTTGGAAATTGGATTTCCGTCATGAACCAAGGCAAAAGATAGTCCTTACCGAATTCGAGACGCTCTAGCCCGCCCCTCAGGAACAGCCGCAACTGCCCCTTGGATCGTCAGGGCCGGTCCACACGAAGTGGATTATAATGCCTGAACAATGCGTTTCTCCACCCTTTGGGGTGTAAATGAGCCAACGAATGACTCCATCGGACCCGGATCGTCCGATCAAACCGAGGCACCTCGCAAAAGCAACAACCACATAGGTGAAAAGTATATAAATGTCAGGGCTGGTAGGTCACTGACACCACCCTAGCTAGAAAGAAAACGCACGTCCCCCCTGAGGTCCTGCTCCCGTTTCTGGTTCATACCGGGGTGTGAGGCTCGCGAATTTACGTTATACACAAAGCTACGCCACACAGTCGGTGCTTTGATCATCACCACAAGACTTTGCTTTTCAACAGAAGCCCTGATCACTGCATCTTAGCATGCCACACAGAATAAATCCTATGTCAGACACACAGTCCATTTACAAGTCCGTTCTGGGTCTGAACGAAACCGGAGGCACTAAATACCTCGCAAACCCTTCGATCAACACGTACGTCTGAACGATCACCACTCATTATCCATATTTCGGGATGCCTCCCAATCAGGACCTCGGTTACCATCCAAACGAGGTGAAGATCTCCGGTCTTCGACCATCGTCTTCATCTTCGACTTTCAATCATCGGTCAATTATTCGAAATGAGAATTAACTCGGCTTTTTCAAATAATTCACGTATATTTAGAATTTCAAATCGATTTATTTCAATGGTTAAATTATTCGACAACACCAATTGTGTTCTTTAATATAGTTTTCACACCAAACACATTCAACCATCAAACATCACATAAATCAAGCAAATTCAGTTTATTTCCATTCCATATCGCTTACGATATTTTATAACTATTTATCGCTATTTTTATTTATTTTAAAATAGCCATTTTATTCAAAACGACGCTTCGGGCCATAAGGCGGCCGTGGCGCTGTTTTTCTTCAGATTTGATTTACACATATCTGAAAATCTAACCGTTGGATCTTCACAAAATTTACATCATTAGAAAGGTCTTTTCAAAACGAATCCAACGGTTCCAGTTTCGGGAAATTCCGACGGTCGGATCTCCCGGTACAATCGTTTGAACTTTCGATTTCAAAATACGAACTGCAGCGTCGTTATTCGATTAAATATAATTATATTTATTTATATATATATATATAAATATAATCGTTTCTGGCGCTGTTTTTCTTCAGATTTGAATTAAACATTCCAGACAATCCAACCGTTGGATTTTTACAAGGTTGGTGCCGTTGGAAAGATTATTCCAAGGCGAACCCAACGGTTGAGGTTTCGGGAAAATCCAATGGTCGGATTTCCCGTACTAGTCGTTTGAAATCACGGTTTCAAAATACAAACTGCACGGCTTCGTTTCGTTTTAATTTTATTTATATTTATATATTTATATAAATATAGTTCATTCAACAATTTCAATATCGTTTTCACTTCAAAAAAATTTCTAACACCTTAAATTTTGGAAAAATTTCGCCATAACCTCCCCTGCACCGGGAGCATCGGGAAATCGCAAATAGCGTCCCGGTCCTTCTAATCTCAAAAAGAAAAAGAAAAAGCCAAGCGGCTAGCCAACAGGCTCAAAATCATCACCCAAACAAATCAGTAAATGTGTACCTATTTGTCGGGCACAAAATTTTATCCCTCTTCTCTAGCCCCTTTGCTATAACCTATTCAATGAATATGCATATACATATATATACAGTTCTTATCATTTATCAATTTCTATTCAACTTCATATTTGATTTCTATTTGGTTTAAAAACACCATTTATTCTAATGTTACATACATAGGTGCAAATCATTTCATTAGCTAATTAATGAATATTTCATCTCATATATGTTTACTTTGAACAAGTGGCTATTTTTAACACTTCACATTGTAACGATTTATGCATACAATAAAAATGCGATTTTTATTGTAAAACGATTCATTTCAAAACACTATTTTTCTATATAGTTCATATAGTCGATAAAAGGTGATTTTTATTATCAAACAATTTATTTCAAAATATGAATACCATTCAACACATGAATTTCTAAACAACGGATGAATATCAATTCAACACATGAATGTTTTCTATAGTTTTTATATATAGATAAAAATGTGATTTTTATTATCGAACAATTTATTTCAAAATATGAATACCATTCAACACATGAATTTCTAAACAACGGATGAATATCAATTCAACACATGAATGTTTTCTATAGTTTTTATATATAGATAAAAATGTGATTTTTATTATCGAACAATTTATTTCAAAATATGAATACCATTCAACACATGAATTTCTAAACAACGGATGAATATCAATTCAACACATGAATGTTTTCTATAGTTTTTGTATATAGATAAAAATGTGATTTTTATATTCGAACAATTTATTTCAAAATATGAATACCATTCAACACATGAATTTCTAAACAACGAATGAATATCAATTCAACACATGAATGTTTTCTATACAATGAATAAATATAGTTTAAGCATATGAAAATAATTCAAACACACAAATATTATTCAAAATTTCGGCAGCATAACGGCAGGGTAGTTAAACCGGCACCGTCCCTAGTACGGCTCCTCGCTCTACCTTAAAACCTCGCGGTTTTTGACAATGGGGATCATGCATCTAGTTCGCACGCAGGCGGCATGTATATATTTATTTCATTTCCACAAACTAATCCTATGTGGTTTCAACCAAATATTTCACAACCACCAATGGGTATTTTTCAACCACAATCAACCAATATCAATCACAAACAATCCCAAACAATCATTCAATTTTCACAACAATTTCAACCAATAAATATCGTCCATGGTTTGTGGACGAGGGGGCGTATATATATATATATATATATATATATATATATATTTATATATAGCAATTTATATATCTATTCACTTTCATTTCACACATATATAATATATTTTAAATCAGAAATCTCACCAATAGCTATCCAACTGCACGACACTTCACTTATAGAAATCTTCGCCTTTTGTCGCTTTCGCCCGTATTCTCTACATATGTAAAAATAGAATTTTTACTATGTTATTCAATATATAAAAATCGAATTTTAACTTCGCTATTCAATATATAAAAATATGATTTTTTACTTCGACTTTCAACATATAAAAATATGTTTTTTTTACTTTTGCAAGTTCAAATCTTTTTCTACTAAAAGATTAAACCTTTTTCCTATTTTAAAGTTCAAAATAAATCAGTTTTTCTCTTTTATAAAAATGCAGTTTTTAGTTTCTTTTTTAAAAAAATAGTTTTTAAAATCTTTTAAAAATTCAGTTTTAAAGTTCTAACAAATCAGTTTTTTTTTTCTTTTATAAAATCTGTTTTTACATTATTTAAAAAATCCTGTTTTTACATTATTTAAAAAATCCTGTTTTTACATTATTTAAAAATCCAGTTTTTCAGTTTCTTTTTAAAAAAACAGTTTTTAAAATCTTTTATAAAATCTGTTTTTAAAATCTAATAAAATCAGTTTTTCGTACTTGTAAAAATCAGTTTTTCAAACTTTAAAAAAAAAATCAGTATTTCAAACTTAAAAAAAAATCAGTATTTCAAACTTAAAAAAAAATAAGTATTTAATCCTAGAAAAACAGTATTTTACAGAATTAAAAATAAATAAAAATAAAATAGAAACGCTTACCTTTGTCTGCGAAGAAGAGGGGGGGGGGGGGGGAAAGAAGAGGTCGTCGGCGGCTTCAGCGTCGCCAGCGGGGGGGGGTGGGGGGAAGCTTCGTCCGCGGCGTTCGCTCGAGGGGGGCTGGCGAATTGAAGGAGGAGGAGGGCGGTGGCTTCCAGGGGGCTCGCGATGGTGTTCGTCGGCGTCAAGGTTGGGGGGCGGCAGCGATTCGATTGCTAGGGTTTTTTTTTTTCTTTCTTTTTTTTTCCCTGGTTGTAATCGAATGAACGGGGGGGGGGGGGGGGGGCAAGCAGGAGATAAGGAGGGAAAGTATATTTTTTTTTTTTAATATTTAATTATTAAATTTCGCAAAACGTTGACTTTTACATATGACCTCGAAACGAGGCCCACCGCCTGTCGTCCATAGCGTTTTACCCCCATTCCGAACACAATGGGATATGTATCGCAAGCTGATGTGATCGTTACAATCAGTTTCTGTTGAATTTACATTTAAATCATTATATTGAATTTTAAACGTACATTTCAAATTCCTGGGGCCACATACTAACTAGAAAAATTCTCGAAAAATATTTTCTAGCTTCGTATTGACGATACGGTCCTAACAAAACTAGTTTCGTCGAATTCTGAGGCCGTTGGAAAAATGGCCAATTTCCAGTCGATTAAAATCAACTGAAATCGGTCAAACGCGTTTCCCTTTGCCACGCTCACATATTGATTCGAAAAATTATGAAATTTGAAACCTAACAATAACTTGACACTACGGATCTAACAAAAGTGGTTTCGTCGAAATCCGAGGTCATTTGCAAAATATCCATTTTTAAGGGCCTGAATTCCATAGCGACTATTCAGAATTTTCAACTGGACATATCTTTTGATTCCCGCTATCAAATTTCGATTGGTCGGATTCATTAGAAAGATATTATCAATTAGATACTAATGTTTTTGGTCTCACTAAAATCCGGATTGTTTTGCACCCGGTATATTCAATTGAAGTTTGAAATCGAATTATCGAACTACCGCGCCATTTTCAATTCTATATATAATTATAATTAATTATATTGGTTTTCAAATGTCGATTTCAACTCAGTTTTCATCTCCATTATTTAAAATATTTATTTTAAATATTTAAAAACCATTATTTTAGCCAATTTAAATTTTTTAAATTGGTTCAGATTTTCTGGGTCGTTACAGGTTTGTAAATGAATATTTATTTATTCCCGTTCACGTTAAAAATTATATTTTCAACGATCAAATTATTTTATTCAACCTATGAATATTCTATTCGGTTCATTTATTAAATAAAATGATATCTTTATTTTTTTCTAATTTATTTTAGAAAATTTCGGCGGCATAACGGCACGATACTAGAAACGGGACGAGGCCTAGCCTTATCCCCAGTCTAGGGAAGGCCCACGCCATTCACACATCAATCAAATCAATTTCATTTCACCAAACAATTCAATTCAAACCAAATAGTCTAACCAACTACACAACCAAACAATTAAACAAACAAGCCATCCATGGTCTGTGGATGACGGGTGTCGGGTGCTACTAAACACCGTCTGCATCCTAGTATATATTTATATAACTAGAAAAATAAAATTAAAGAGTGAGAAATTCTCACCGATAGCTATCCCAACTTCACGACTCTTCTTAGGTAGAAATCTTCGTCGTTCTTGCCTCTCGTCACTTTCTTTGCCCGTATTCTCTACATATGTAAAAATAGAATTTTTTACTTTGCTATTCAATATATAAAAATCACATTTTTACTCTGCTATTCAATATATAAAAATAACATTTTTACTCTGCTATTCAATATATAAAAATAACATTTTTTCTTTGCTATTCAATATATAAAAATCGAATTTTTACTTTGCTATTCAATATATAAAAATCACATTTTTTACTTTGCTATTCAATATATAAAAAACGAATTTTTACTTTGCTATTCAATATATAAAAAACGAATTTTTACTTTGCTATTCAATATATAAAAATCGAATTTTTACTTCGCTATTCAATATATAAAAATCGAATTTTTACTTTGCTATTCAATATACAAAAATCGAATTTTTACTATTATAAAGATTTCGCCTTTTCAAATATATCATTATAAAAATCACATCTTTATTTTGCTACACATATAAAGATGCTATTTTTAATATTCCTATCATGTAAAAATTATATTTTTAATTCTCTACATAAACAAAAATCATATTTTTACATCTTCCATATAGTAAAGATTATATTTTTAATACTTTAAAAATATAAAAATCATATTTTTAATTCTTTAAAAATATAAAAATCATATTTTTAACTGAATAAAACCTTTTCTTCACCAACATCATAGGAAAAAAACTGATTTTAAAATATATTCATAATAAACTAATTTTAAAACGATGTTGCTTATTTAAAAAAAAATCCTATTTTTAATTACATAGATAAATATAAATAAAAACTCACCTCGAATCGCTAGAAAAAGGGGTTAAAGGGGCTGATGAGGTGGAGTGAAGGGGCGCTGGAGTCGAAGGGAGGTGGCAGGCCATTCTCATGGAGGTGGCAGGTGGAGGGCGGCTTCGTCAGGGGAGGATGCGGCGGAGTTTCGTGGTGCGGTGGACGTCGATGGGGCGGGAGATTTTTGGGTGCACGTTCGGTCAGAAGGAGGGAGAGAGAGAAGCGTGGAAGGAGGGGCTGCCAGGATCGGAGCGGCGGCAGGACGATCCTCCGACGGCAGCGCGGAGGATGGGGGTGCGGCGGTGATTCATCATCGAGCTCCCTTTTTTTTTCTCGATTTGGAATGACCAGAAGAGGGAGAGAGGAGGGTAAGTATGGGGGGGTTTATAATAATTTATATTTTATTTTATTTTAAATTCCATATAGTTGACTTTTCATTCGAGCTCGAAACGTGACCCACCGACTGTCGTCCCTAGCGTTTTACCCCCATTCCGAACACAATGGGATATGTATCGTAGGCTGATTCGATCGTTACGATCAGTTTTCATCAAAATCAACATATAACTCTATATATTGAGTTTGAACGCGCATTTCAATTTACTAGGGCCACATACTAACTCAAAAAATTTCCGAAAAATATTTTCTAGCTTCGTATTGATGATACGGTCCCAACAAAACAAGTTTCGTCGAATTCTGAGACCGTTGGTGAAATGGCCATTTTCCAGTCGATTAAAATCAACTGAAACTGGTCAAACACGTTTTCCTTTGCCAACCTCACATATTGATTCGAAAGATTATGAAATTTGAAACCTAGCAATAATTTGACATCACGGATCCAACAAAAGTGGTTTCATCGAAATCCGAGGTCGTTTGCAAAATTCCCATTTTTAAGGGCTTGAATTCCATAGCGACTATTCAGAATTTTCAACTGGACATATCTTTTGATTCCCGCCATGAAATTTTGATTTTTCGGATTCGTTGGAAAGATATTATCAATTAGATCGTAATGTTTTTGGTTTCACTAAAATCCGGATTGTTTTGCACCCGGTACATTCAATTGTAGTTTGAAATCGAATTATCGAACTACCACGCCATTTTCAATTCTATTTATAATTATATATAATTATTTATATTCTAATGACGACGTATATAATATATACGTTCGAATTCTATTCAAAATAAATCTTTCGTCGTTTTTATTTAAAATAATTCATTTTAAATAATCAAAATTCGCTAAAATTGCCAAAATAAAATTTTTAAACTGGCCCAGATTTTCGAGTTGTTACAACAATTCATAACAAAAACAACAACAAAGCCATATATCCCAAACAAGTTGGGGTTGGCTAGATATGGAACCCAAAATTAAAATAAAATAAAATTAATAATGATGATAATATATATATAAAGGGTTTTAAATAACCAATCAAATAAAAAGTCGTCCGATAAAGGTTTTTTTAAATAATAATAAGAAGAAGAAGTAAAAATGTTCAGTAAAAGTGAAATAAAATCTAAAATAGTAAATAAAAAGTAAAAAGGTTCAGTAAACGTGAAATAAAGTCTAAAAAAAAAGAAAAAGAAAAGAAACACTATGGTTCTGGTACATGGATTGCCAATTTCCATGCACTCCTATCAACTACCGGCTCTTCCGATAAACTCCAGTTACTTAAATCTCTCTTTATTATCTCCTCCCATGTCATTTTAGGTCGACCTCTACCTCTCTTTGGGCCTTCGGCGCGACCTAGAATTCCAGCGCGTATAGGTGCATCATATGGTCTACGTTGGATATGTCCAAACCATCTCAAGCGGTATTGGACTAACTTCTCTTCAATAGGTGCAACTCCAAGTTTTTCCCGATTATCCTCATTTCTAATCCAATCTCGTCTGGTATGCCCACAGCTCCAACGCAGCATTCGCATCTCTGCTATACTTATCTTCTGGACGTGTTGCCTCTTAGTAGGCCAACATTCTGCACCATATAACATTGCAGGTCTGATTGCTGTCCTATAGAACTTTCCTTTAAGCTTCTGAGGAATCTTCCGATCACAGAGAATGCCAGATGCTAGTCGCCATTTCACCCATCCTGCTTGAATTCTAAAACTAACATCCATATCAATCTCTCCATCAAACTGCAACATAGATCCTAAGTATCGAAACGATTCCTTCTTGGGTACTACTCTACCGGCCAGGGTAACATCTCCGTCATCTGACCTGACACTGCTAAACTCACACTTCATATACTCTGTTTTAGTTCTGCTAAGCCTGAAACCCTTTGATTCCAAGGTCTCCCTCCACAACTCCAGTTTTCGGTTAACCCCTATTCTACTTTCATCAATCAGCACAACATCATCGGCAAAGAGCATACACCAAGGAATATCTTTTGTGATTTCATCCATCACTAATGCAAAAATATAGGGGCTCAAAGCCGAACCTTGATGTAACCCTATGTTAATTTGAAAGTCTCTAGTCTCACCATCGCATGCCCTAACACTTGTCACAACCCCTCGTACATATCCTTAATAAGGGTAATATACTTTGATGGCACTCTCTTCCTTTCTAGCGCCCACCACATAACCCTCCTCGGTACTCTGTCATAAGCTTTCTCCAGGTCAATAAAAACCATGTGGAGATCTTTCTTCTGCTCCCTGTATCTCTCCATAAGTTGCCTAACCAAGAAAATCGCCTCAGTGGTTGACCTTCCCGGCATAAAACCAAATTGATTCCTAGTGACACTTGTTAACCTCCTCAAACGCTGCTCGCAAACTCTCTCCCAAAGCTTCACTGTATGACTCATAAGCTTAATTCCTCTATAGTTTGTGCAACTTTGAATATCTCCTTTATTCTTGAAGATCGGAACTAAAATGCTTCTCCTCCACTCATCTGGCATTTTGTTTGATTTGAAAATATTGTTGAACAACTTAGTTAGCCATCTTATCCCTGCATCTCCAAAGTATCTCCACACCTCAATAGGAATATCATCAGGCCCTACCGACTTGCCTGATTTCATACGTTTCAACGCCCCCTTTACCTCAGCTTCTTGAAATCTCCGCACAAAATGTCTATTGTTGCTATCGGCTAAGTCTTCCAACTCGATCGAAGAGCTATCACTTTCTTCGTTGAAAAGCTTATCAAAGTATTCTCTCCACCTATTCTTTATCTCATCTTCCTTCACCAAAAGTCTATCATTCTCATCCTTAATGCATTTAACCTGATTGAAGTCCCTTGTCCTCCTCTCCACCTATTTTATACAATTCATACACATTAAAAATTATATTTTTAATGAATAAATATTTATTTTAGAAAATTTCGGCATTATAACGACGCGATATTAAAATCGGAGTAATGTCTAGCACTACCCCTCCCTGATACTGGCTCGTGCCATACACAATAATCAACCAAACCACAAACCCACAATTCAATCCATTCAACACAATACAAACAATTACAACACAATTCAATCCAAACAAACAACTATGGTTTGTACAATAAATAGTGTCGCGGGCTACTAAGCCCTGTCTGCATCCTAGTATATATTTAACTGTTAAATAATTAGAGTGAGAAGGAATTTTCACCTTTGGTTTCTACTCCATCATTCTTTAATTGAACGGTTCAGATTTCGATTTGTTTCCAGTGCGTAGTGTACTTCACCGTGGTTCCAACGCAACCTGTTTCACGCGGTTTATATTAAAAATCACATTTTTATATCGCTAATATATATATATATATATATATATCACATTTTTATATCGCTATCATATATATAAAAATCACATTTTTATAACACTACTATATATATAAAAATCACGTTTTTATAACGCTACTATATATTTATAAATCACGTTTTTATAACGCTACTGTATATATAAAAATCACATTTTTATTTCGCTACTATATATATAAAAATCACATTTTTATAACGCTGCTATATATATAAAAAATCACATTTTTATAACTCTACTATACATATAAAAATTGCATTTTTATAAATTAGTTTCCTATATAAAATCATATTTTCATAAATTAGTTTTCTATATAAAAATCATATTTTTATAAATTATTTTTCTATATAAAAATCATATTTTCATAACAATGCTTTATATTTTAAAAATCACCTTTTTATTTCAATGTTATATAAAAAAACTGAAAATAAAATTCAATGTTATTTACCTTTTTTTTCTTTGCAAGTGGGCCCTACGACCGGATGAGGGTGCTGAAGGGCAGAGCAGGGCTGCGGGGGTGGTGCGGGTGGTGGGTGGTGGTCGTCGGTGGTGCTGTGGGACCTACGGTGGTGGGTTTAGGCGGTTAGGGTTTAGTAGAAGAGGAAGAAGAGAAAGAGGGGGGGGGGCAGAGGAGGGGAATGGCCTGAGGGAGGGGGCGCCGTCGCGCTAACGACGGGGATGGCAACATGGTGGAGATTGGGGGGAGTGATGGGGTTCGACTGTGCGTTTTTTCCCCTTCGATTTTGACCGTGGTAGAAGAAAAGGGGGTTTGACCCTTTATATAATTAAATATTTAATTACTTTATTTTCCCAAAAAGTTAGTTTTTCATTCAAACTCCGAATCGAACCCAACGACTTTCACCTTTAGCCAAATACCCTCATTTTGGACACAATGGGCTATGTCCGATAAGCCAATTCGACTGTTTTGATTAGTTTTCATCAAAATTAAAATATAAATTAATATAACGTTCAAAATTGAATTCAACGTACATTTTAATTTACCGGGGTCACATACTGACTCCAAAAATTCCAGAAAAATAAACCTAGCTATGTTTTGACGATATGGTACTAACAAAACTAATTTCATCGAATTTGGAGGCCGTTTGAAAAATGGCCATTTTCTAGTTGATTAAATTCAAACTGAAATTACCAAACACATTTAAATCCACTGTGCTCACATATCAATTCCAAAAATTATAAAATTGGAATCTAGCAATAATTTGACATTCCGGATCCAACAAAAGTGGTTTCATCGAAAACGGAGGTCGTTTGCAAAATGGTTATTTTTATGGTCCATATATTATTAAAATATATATAAATTTCATAGCGACTATTTTAAAATTTGAACTGGACATAACTTTCAATTCTCGCTATGAAATCTCGATTTTTCACATTCATTAGAAAGATATAGTTAAACAGATTCAAATATTTCTGGTTTTACTAAAATCCGATTTATTTTGAATCCTGTACATTCATTTGAAATTTAAAATCGAATTTTCAAACTACCGCGTCATTTCAGGCTCGTTTTATAATTAAAATAAAGTTATTCGTTCTAACTTCGATTTAAATAAATTTTTAGTCATTATTATTTAAAATATATCATTTTAAATAATCAAAATACATTAAAATAGCTGAAATAAAAAATTTAAATTGGTTTTGAAAATCCGGGTTATTACAATAAAAATATAAAACACAACGGAAATTTTTTCATTTATCAAAATAAGTAAACTAAGTCACAACACTTATTACATTTTAAAATATCAGATAGTCATCATCATAAAATCATACATGCTGTCTCGTGGAAATATCAGAGTATATAAGTAAAATAACAAAAGTTACTCCTCTCATATGTAACAACCGTGGAAAATATCAGAGTATATAAGTAAAAACAAAATAGCTTTGATTTGAAAATGTAATTTAAAAGTGAAATAACTTGGTTTTAAAAAATGAAATATATATATATAAACATTGATTTATTTTCTGTTCTTAAAAATAAATTAGCAGTAATAAAATGTGATTTTTATTATATAGATAAACAGTACAAAAATGTTATTTTTAAATAGAGATAGCATTGAAATAAAAATGTGATTTTATTTATAAAGATCGTTGTTTAAAAATGTGATTTTTAACATAAACCACGTGAAACAGATTGCGATGTAACCGACTGAAAGCAAAACGAAATCTAAGTCATTGTCCGCTAAAGAATGACGGAGTGGACACCAAAGGTGATAACTCCTTCTCACCCTAATTATTTTATAGTTAAATATATACTAGGATGCAGATGGGGCTTAGAAGCCCCCGACACTATTTATTGTACAAACCATGATTGTTTGTTTGGGTTGGGATTGAGATTGTTATTGATTGATATTGTTCTATATATAAAATTATTTATATAAAAATTATCATGAAAAGAAAATAAAATAAATATTCCTTTACAAATCAGATAGTTTGTTTATATATAACCATTTAACTGATATTAATTGGGAGGATAAATTTTACACGTCGCCCAACTTCACAAATAATAATCAGTATTTGTTGTTTGAAAACCCCACACGGGTATTGGGATGATATTGGACATACACTAATCCCAATATTTAGTTGTATGTCAATCGATGGGTTGACAGGCTATGATGAGCGTTGATAATTTATTTTTAACGCTTGTACAGTTGTAAATAGCACTCTGGATGATGGTTGATTGGTTATCATTATTTTTATGTACATGTGTTGTATGAAATCCATATAAATAACATTATATGGTAATTGACTATGTCTGATTCCAATTCAGAAGGAACGAATATTTTAAAATAATATCCAGTAAAGGCTACAAAATATGATATTTATGTCCGATTTTGGATAGACACAAAAATATTTAAATATGTGAAGTCGTGTTTATTAGATTTACGCTTTTTTTAACGCGAACGATATTTGTATCGATTATATTCATTTTTATAATGAATATCGAAAAGGAAATGATTTCAAAATATGATATTTTAAAAATATTATCATTCAAATATTATAACGATAAGGAGTATTCAATTTTGATTTAAAATTGAAATGAAAGTGGGAATCGTTTTAAAACGAATTTATAAACGACTTATAAAATACATTTTAAATGGAAATCGACAATATATATATAATATATAATATTTATTATATATATTTAATGGCCTGAATAGAACGCGCCACTCTGCGACCGTACGCGAATTTCGACCATTGACTTCGAATTGACATTACGAGAGATCCGACCGTTGGATTCTCCTAAAACCGGAACTGTTGGGTTCGTATTGAAAAGAGCTTTCCAACGAATATAAGAGATTTGAAATCTTACGGTTGGATTTGGAATTATGTCCAAATAAATTTGGAAAAAGTCGCTGTAATCGATGACCGTTTATGGAAATCGACTGAAAGGGCCTTAATAGTAAATTTAAAAATATTAATAATTTGTGTAAAATCATAATAAATGATTTAGAAAGAATTAGGATGAAAATTTCCATGTTTGTAAAGATAAAAATATATTTTTATCTAAATGAACATGTTATTAACTAGATTTGAAATCCAATAATTTATAAATAAATAAATTGGATTAGGGTTTTAATATAGCTAGAAATTTCCAATCTATGAATTGGGTTGGATTGGAATGAAAATAATCTTTGGAATATTTCGATATTGGATTCCGTGGTTATACGGATATTGTTATGGGAATTTGGAAGATACAGATATCGTTATTCCCAATACGATATCTGTTAGTTTCAGAATTTGATATTGAATATAAGCCGATATAATTTCTATTCAGAATATCGCTTAATCGACTTATAAGGAAACAACATATTTGCTTCACAACATCGCTCTTAACATAATCCAATTAAGTTCCATTTCGAAGTTTGATTATTTCTTAATCGACTTCTATTTAGAAAAGTCAGTAATTATCAATAATTAAAATAATTATTAATTTCATTATTAACTGAAGTAAAACAATTTACCTTATCAGTAATAAGTTAGTTAATCACTTCAATAAACAACATCAATGATTACCAATTTAATAATCATTTTAATATCGTTAAATAAAAGGATAATGTTTGTTCAAGAAATATTATTAAATGAAAATAATTGTTCATTAAACCATTTCCTTTAGATTAACCGAAGGCCGATTAATCTAATTATCAATTCTAATTAAATAGTTGACTTTTTCAATTTAAACGTCAGTTATTTATTAACTAATTTCAATTACTTTTCTCATTAGATTAATATAATTAATCTAATTATATTGCTTAAATATTTACATAAAACAGAAATTTCCAAATATTGGCTCATAGGTTCAATTCAAGCTTCCATGCATATATAATTTATTTAAAACATTGAAATTACTATATATAATATTATTTTTACAAAAAGTTAGTCATGTGACTGGTGTGAGAACTAAAACAGTTATTTAAAGCTTTACTTTAAAGGAGAGTAATTCAAGGGACCACGCCGTATGACACGGAACGGGTTTCCTCCCAAGAATACCAGTGCATAGAAAAGACAACGCAATGCTTTTTCGAAAAATGAAGCTATTATAAGACCCAGGTCCCATCACATAATGCAACGCAAGCCGGAGGATAGGGTTTTCCCTTATAATAGCCAAACATGCTTGGTACGTTTAAAACAAATCATTTGATACTATAATAAGTGTATAGTGTCAAAACAATTTCAATCATAAATATAAATCATAGACTGCATGGGTACCATATATCATGTCGCCATACTAGTTCTACAATTAAAACCGCAATACACGTATTGGAAATTGGATTTCTGTCATGAGTCGAGGCAAGGGGAAAGCTCCTCTCTGCTTTCGAGACACTCTAGCAAATGTCTCAGGACTACACACTCTGGGCAATCCTGGATGCTTCAGGGCCGGTCCTCACTTACGTTAGAGGATTAATTATGCCTGAACACACGTTTCCTAATCCTTATAGACCTAAAATCGAGGCGCCTCATACAACAACCACATAGGTGAAAAGTATATAAATGTCAGGGCTGGTAAGTCACTGACACCACCAAAGCTAGAAAGAAACGTCGTGCTCTCCCTGTAGTCCGTATCCCTTTTTTAACTCATACTGAGGTGTGAGGCTCACGAATTCACGTTATACACAAAGCTTCCACGTAGGCCGTGCTTTGATCATCAACCACAAGACTTTGCTTTTCAACAGAAGCCTTGATCTATGCAACTTAGCGTGCCACACAGGCAATTCATGCCATGCGATTGATATCTATCGATATATAACCTCTAAGCTCGTATGTCTCATAGAAGGGCGTTAAGCAAGAGAATAAATTCTCCGCTGCCAAATAGATATATATTTAACAGAAATCAATCAACACAGAATAAAATCCAATGTCAGACACACAATCCATTTACAAGTTCGTTCTGGGTCTGAACGAAACCGGAGGCACTTTCCTCGCATACCCATCATCTCCAAGTCCGTTTGGACGATCACCAACTGATTCCCTCATCTTGGGTGTACAGCCCAATCAAGATCATCAGTAATCACCCAAACGATGTGAAGACTTCCGGTCTTCGACCACCGTCTTCATCTTCGACTTATCGTCGAATCGGTTATTCAGAATGGGTATAAACCCGGACTTTCAGAACAACCCGCGTATATTAAAAACAAATGTTACACAAACACAACATACGCCTCATTCCAATTCAGCAGCCACTAACCGCAAATTTCATATTCTTAGGGAAATGTTCCAATAATTTTATCCAAGATAAATTCTTTAAAATTTATCCTTTAATCATCCTTTGGATGTCGTTTCAAATCAAATTATGGTTTTCTAAACTAGTCGAGATTAGCGAACCACATCGAAGTAATTATTTATTTTATTTCCCAATCCCAACCTATACATCCCATGAAGCAAAACAGGTAATACTCCATATCTAATACCACGGTGTTATCGGTAAAATTAATTACCATTTCACGTTCAAATCTAATTAAAGATTTAACTACCGCTTTGGAGCAAAACTGGTAATACTCCATTCTCGCTCAATTTCTAAATTTGATAATTTAGATTATCAATTCACATTTCAATCTAATTACAGATTCATTAAAACTACTTTTACTGGGTTAAAGAACTAATGTCATTTAAAACACAGTTCACGACAAACCCAAATCACATTCTATTTATTTATCGGGTTAAAGAACTAGTGTTATTTAAAACACCGTTCACGATAAACCCACAAATCAATTCTGTTTAAAACCCATTTAAAATCCAATTTATTTATTTAAAAATAAATGGATTTTAATTTTAGTTCAAAACTAGTTATTTCGATAAAAATCTATTTTTATCTTTTCAAATATGGAGTTTTTCATCCCAATTTTTCCCAAATCATTTCTTATGATTTTACACAAATTATTACTATTTTTAATAATTTTGTCAAGGCCCGTACAGTCGATTTCCACCAATGGCCATCGAACTGCACTTACAACGACCTTTTTCAAATTTGATTTGGACGTATCTCCAAATCCAACTGTTAGATTTCAAATTTCTAATATTCGTTAGAAAGCTCTTTTCGATACGAACCCAACGGTTCCGGTTTTAGGAGAATCCGACGGTCGGATCTCCCGTAATGTTCGTTCGAAGTCAATGGTCGAAATTTGCGAACTGCCGCAGCGCGGCGCGTTCTATTCAGGCCATTATATTATATATATAATATATATAATATATATTTCGTCGATTTCTATTTAAAATGAATTTTATAAATCGTTTTGAATTCGTTTCAAAAACAATTTCAACTTCTATTTCAAATTCAAATAAAAATTGAATTTTCTCTTATAAATCCTTTTTACTTTCATTTCTATTTGATTTCAATTCAAATCGATTTTAATTCGATTCGAATCCATTTCGTTTTCTATTCAATTCGAATCCATTTCGTTTTCTATTCAATTTGAATTCATTTCGTTTTCTATTCAATTTGAATTCAATTCGTTTTCTTTTCAATTTGAATTCAATTGGTTTCTATTCAATTTGAATTCAATTCGTTTTCTATTCAATTTAAATCAAATTCGTTATATATTCAATTGAAATCAAATTCGTTATATATTCAATTCAAATTTCAATTCAATTTGAATTCATTTCAATTCGTTTTCAGTTCAATTCGAATTCGTTTTATATTCAATTCAATTCGTTTTCTATTCGATTCAATTCGAATTCGTTTTCAATTCAAATCAAATTCGTATTCTATTCGATTCAATTCGAATTCGTTTTCTATTCAATTTGAATTCAATTCGTTTTCTATTCAATTTGAATTCAATTCGTTTTCTATTCAATTTAAATCAAATTCGTTATATATTCAATTGAAATCAAATTCGTTATACATTCAATTCAAATTTCAATTCAATTTGAATTCATTTCAATTCGTTTTCAGTTCAATTCGAATTCGTTTTATATTCAATTCAATTCGTTTTCTATTCGATTCAATTCGAATTAGTTTTCAATTCAAATCAAATTCGTATTCTATTCGATTCAATTCGAATTCGTTTTCTATTCAATTTGAATTCAATTCGTTTTCTATTCAATTTGAATTCAATTCATTTTCTATTCAATTCAATTCAAATTAAATTCGTTTTCAATTCAAATCAAATTCGTATTCTATTCGATTCAATTCGAATTCGTTTTCTATTCAATTTGAATTCAATTCGTTTTCTATTCAATTTGAATTCAATTCGTTTTCTATTCAATTCAAATTAAATTCGTTTTCTATTCAATTCAATTTTGGTTTTCTATTCGATTCAATTCAAATTGGTTTTCTATTCGATTCAATTCAAATTAGTTTTCTATTCGATTCAATTCAAATTGGTTTTCTATTCGATTCAATTCAAATTGGTTTTCTATTCGATTCAATTCAAATTGGTTTTCTATTCGATTCAATTCAAATTGGTTTTCTACTCGATTCAATTCAAATTGTAAAAACGGATATAATCGATATAAATATCGTTCGCGTCAAAATGGCGCATCTCTAATCAACACGGCTTTATAAATTTCAATAATTCCGTTATTCTATTCAACAATTGAATATTTATTCCATTCAATACATGAATCTATATTTTCGTCAACACATGACTAATCTCAACGAATGAGTACTGTCCACGTGTGACTATTTTTGTTATTTAATATTTTTTTTTGAAAATTAAGGTATCTATCGTTTGATGTTAAATCAGACTCCAACCGTAAATTAGTAAGAGAATGATTCCCTGAATATTAACCCCGAAGGCCGAAACCAACATCAGATTAATATCCAGGAGACCACTCATCTTATCTATTTTCCAGTTAGTTTCTAATTTTATATACGATGAAGATGTAAATTTTATTATTAAAATATTTCGTTCAACACATGACTAATCTCAACGGATGAGTACAGTCAACACATGAACCTTTATTTTATAATGATAAAGATATAAATTTTATTGTTCAAAATATTTCGTTCAACACATGACCAATCTCAACGGATGAGTACAGTCAACACATGAACCTTTATTTTATAATGATAAAGATATAAATTTTATTGTTTAAAATATTCCGTTCAACACATTACCAATCTCAACGGATGAGTACGGTCAACACATGAACCTTTATTTTATAATGATAAAGATATAAATTCTATTGTTTAAAATATTTCGTTCAACACATGACCAATCTCAACGGATGAGTACGGTCAACACATGAACCCTTATTTTATAATATCCTTTATTTTCTAAATTGGAATAAGGCCCAATCAATTACCATATAAAGTCAATTATATGGATTCCATACAACACATGTATACAATAGCAACGATAAATAATCAACCATCATCCAAAGTGCACTACACTGTATAAGCATCAAATATAAATCTCTAACGCTTATAACAGCCTGTCAATCAATCGATCGACATACAACTAATTATTGGGATTAGTGTATGTCGTACTTTATCCCAATACCCATGTGGGGTTTCAAATCAACAAACACAGATTTTTATTTGTGCAGTTGGGCGATGTGTAAAATTTATCGTCCCAGTCAATGTCCTTCAAATAGGTGTACATAAACAAACCGTCCGGTTTGTAAATGAATATTTATTTATTCCCGTTCACGTTAAAAATTATATTTTCAACGATCAAATTATTTTATTCAACCTATGAATATTCTATTCGGTTCATTTATTAAATAAAATGATATCTTTATTTTTTTCTAATTTATTTTAGAAAATTTCGGCGGCATAACGGCACGATACTAGAAACGGGACGAGGCCTAGCCTTATCCCCGGTCTAGTGAAGGCCCACGCCATTCACACATCAATCAAATCAATTTCATTTCACCAAACAATTCAATTCAACCCAAATAATCTAACTAATTACGCAGCCAAACAAACAAGTCCATGGTCTGTGGACGATTGTGTCGGGTGCTACTAAACACCGTCTGCATCCTAATATATATATATATATATATATATATATATATATATATATAACTAGAAAAAGAAATTTTGAGTGAGAAGTTCTCACCGATAGCTATCCAATACCACAACTCTTCATTTATAGAAATCTTCGCCATTCTCGCCCTTTGTCGCTTTCGTTGCCCGTAGCCACTATATATATAAAAATCACATTTTTATATTGCTATTCAATGTATAAAAATCAATTTTTTATAATCACGCTATATGGATAAAAATTCTATTTTTACACCGCTGCTATATAAAAAGATTTCGCCTTTTCAAATATAAAGATTTCATCACTATAAAAAAATCACCTCTTTATTTCAACGTATATATAATAAAAATCAGATTTTTATTTCGCTGCATATACAAAGATGATATTTTTAATTCTCTACATACACAAAAATCATATTTTTATATCTTCTATATAGTAAAGATAGTATTTTTAATACTTTAAAAATATAAAAATCATATTTTTATTACTTCTATAATATAAAAATCATATTTTTATTACCTCTATAATATAAAAATCATATTTTTTTTTACTAAAAAGCACTTCTTTTTCCTAGCTAATGAACGAATAAAAATCTTTCTTTTACTTTGATATAATTTTAAAAATTCGTTCTTTCTTTTGCTAATGAACAAAAAAATCATATTTTTATTACAAAAACATGTACTTTATTTTCAGATTATATAAATGCTAATTCACAAAAAAAAACTGATTTTATAAATAAAAATAAAATTAAAACTTACAGATTTTGGTCGAGGGGGGGGGCTGTGCTTCTTCGTCCGAGGTCAAGGAGGTGGAAGGGAGGGTGGAGGTGGTCAGCAGGGCGTGGCGCGTCGGATTCTTCGATGCGCCGGGGGGGGGGGGGGTGGCTGCTTCAAATCGGCGGAGGGGGGGGGGGGTTGCTTCGCGCGGCGGCGCGATTAGGGGGGCGCTTGCCTGGCGGCGGCGGCGAACGGGGAGGAAGGGGGTCGCGATTTCCTAAGCAACGGTTTTTTTTTCTTTTGTTTTGATCTGAAGGAGGAAACGTGAAGGGGGGGGGGGTAAGGAGAGAGAAAGGAGTTGACCAAAATGTTTTTATTTTAATTATTTTATCCCTAAAAGTTACTTTTCCATTTGAACCCCAAATCGAACCCACCGACTGTCGTCTCTAGCTAACTACCCCCATTCCGAACACAATGGGATATGTTTCTTAGGCCAATTCGGCCGTTTCGATCATTTTCCGTTGAATTTACATTTAAATCATTATATTGAATTTTAAACGTACATTTCAATTTACCGGGGTCACATACTAACTAGAAAAATCCCAGAAAAATATTTTCTAGCTTCGTATTGACGATACGGTCCTAACAAAACTAGTTTCATCGAATTCTGAGATCGTTAGAAAAATGGCCATTTTCCAGTCGATTAAAATCAACTGAAACTGGTCAAACGCGTTTTCCTTTGCCACGCTCACATATTGATTCAAAAAATTATGAAATTTGGAATCTAGCAATAACTTGACATCACGGATCCAACAAAAGTGGTTTCGTCGAAATCTGAGGTCGTTTGCGAAATGCCTATTTTTAAGGGCCTGAATTCCATAACGACTATTCAGAATTTTCAACTGGACATATCTTTTGATTCCCGCTATGAAATTTCGATTTTTCGGATTCGTTGGAAAGATATTCTCAATTAGATCCTATTATTTTTGGTTTCGCCAAAATCCGGATTATTTTGCACCCGGTACATTCAATTGAAGTTTGAAATCGAATTATCGAACTACCGCGCCATTTTCAATTTCTTTTATGATTATATATAATATTTATATTCTAACGACAACGCATATAAATATATACGTTCTAAATATATTCAAAATAAATTTCTCATCGATATTTTTTAAAATATTTCATTTTAAATCTTCAAAATTCGCTAAAATTGCAAAAATAAAAATTTTAAACTGGCCCAGATTTTCCGGGTTATTACAAAAACCATTTATAAATATCACTTACCTTAAAATTTCTATTTAAATAAAAATAAAATTTAAAACTTTACTTTAGTTATAAAAATAAATTTTATAATTTCAAATACGTCAATTCGCCTGATGGCGAACTAATATTTTAAAACAACATTTAGATCATTTGCTGCCAATAACTTAATCAATACCATTTATTGATTAAAAACATCACATCAACGTTGAATTTCAATTCAATGTCCAATATATAATCAACCATCACCATTCAATCAGAATGTTACGTCACTTGGGTTAAACAGTTCATATTTGAATAGTATGGAAAATCAAACAACATACAAAATATTTGAGGAATCCGGTCGGATCCCTCCATCCCGTTCTTCCCTGCATCACAGATTTTTAATATCATCTGATAATTTCATATTAGATACTTATTTAAATCAGCATCATCCAATACGACATAATAAATGTCGTTAATCATTAAACAACCAACGAACAACCAAGGCATCCAGTCGTCCAATTATTATTATCAATGATGAATTATAAATTTATATGAATTTAACAAATCATAGAATACCAAAAAAAATGAGAGTTAAATCACTTTTTTTTCGATTGATGCTTCTGAACTTCTCCAAATCAGCTCAGCAACTTAGTTTTCTTTACTGCGATTCCAACGTGACTGGCTTCGCCGAATTCTGTTAACGTATGCATAAGATGTTATGATTACAAATTTAAACGTATATAATATGAATTAACTAAATTCTAATTACCATTATTTTACTTAATCAGGTTTAGCTTAGTATAATCGGGACCATCTTAGACTTGGAGAATTTGTCGAGATTTTCCCCACGAACAGGTTCAAATTGACCTATACCCTTCAATATCATTATTGTTCATCCATTGTCTGAATGCTCGAACTCCTCCTGCCTTTTCTTTTCTCCCATCCTTTTCTTCATTCAAAAGCTGCTTCCATCTCATCGCTGTATCCTAACACCCACCAAACTCATTAACTCCCCTCCCTTCCACCATTATCAGAACATGCGTGCCTTCCTCCATCCATGCCATCTCGAAAACACTCCACTCCCCCAAGTTCCCGCCTCCATTATTGCCAGAAACGTGCACAGTAACTTGAACTGCAGCTACCCCGATACCGATAACTCCTCCTACTATCCTTAAATGTTTCGACGAGCTCCTCGCATCCCCACCAGGAAACACCTGTGTTCATGCTCACCACAGCCTGTCCTCTGTAGATTCACGACTGGGGCTGATAAAGGCCGATGTAGGGGGTCGGTCAAAGCGCAGACTGTAAGAAACAAGATGGTTCAATGGAGAGGAGGGATTACGGTGGAGCTAAAGGCGTGATGTTTGTTTCAGGAAGTGGAATAACAAAATTGCTTGCATCGTCACCTCCCTATAGCAAATGAACGCGATGTAGGTTGCCAGACTTGATTTCCATTTTTCTCTTTTCAAATTTAAACACTTCTGAAGTATTGGAGGCCTGCTGAGTTCGAAAAGGAAATAGGGATAAAAGTTGTGTTGAATCTGATGCGAGAAGGTTGGTTTTTTTGGATTGAAGGAAAGAATACTGCTTTTAGGCGTGTAAACGGGTCGTTCCGGACCATACGGAGGTGTGTCCAAGCTCTGTCCTATTAGAATTCGTACGGATACAGACCGAACATCATATAGTCTCGGACCGAGCCAGACAACGGACTGTCCTGTCTGATATAGCCTTGGATAATAGAAAAATATCGAACATTTTAGATCGGACCGAACACTAGTGTGTCCAAGCTCTGCCTATAAGAAATCTGAACGAACACGGACCGAACACCTTATAGCTTCGGACCGAGCCGGACAACGGACTGTCCTGTCCGATATGCAGCCCTAACTGCTTTGTTATTTATAGCCGCTCGAGGTATTATTTTATTATGTTGGCACATGAGGATGTTTGCAAATGAATTGAAGGAACGGCAGAAATGTTTTAGAGTTTTTTTCTTAAATTTGCACAAGGACGCCGCCATCGTCTTTTAGAGAGCACATCAGTGAGCTAAATAGGTAGGTTAGGTCTGCTGAGAAGACTAGGGATATTTTTACGAAGCGACAAACGATTTTTTTCTCGAAAACGATCAATGATATTTTAACGTATAACACTCAGTGTTTAAAATTCATACGAACGTGACCGAGTTCCTGTTAGAAATAAAATTAGAAAACACACAATAATTAGATCGACAATTTTAAATTCTAAGTCCAAATGATATTCCATTTATTAAAATTCATTCCATTTATTATTATAATCGTTATATTTTATTAACGAATTCCATAGCGACTATTTTAAAATTTGATTTGGACATAAAACAAAATCTACAATATGAAAACTCATTTTTTCTCTTCCATTAGAAAAACATTATCCAATAGATCCAGATGTTTCTTGTTTCGAAAAAATCCGACTTATATTGGATCTTGTATGACCAATTGAAGTTCAAAACATTATATAATGAAATACCGCGCCCTGTAACTCGTTTTATAATTAAAATTATAAATTGAACATTCAAGCATCGTTTAATAAACGAAACCATAAATAAAATTAACTATAAACTTAAATAAATCCTCTTATATTGCCAAATCATACAATATTGCAAATTCTCCCGATTCCGGCTGTTTCGAAATTAAATTATTATTTTATTATTTAAACTAATAAAATATTCAAAATTATTAAGCTCAAACCATTTAAAAATCCAAATCAACATTTAAAACAAATTTAAATATTAAATTATACGGTTAAAAATTTAGGCCATTACAAATTTATAAGTACTATACATTTTAAAATATTAGTTGTTTTTAAGATAAGTATTTAAATTATTTTAAGCTATAAAAATATAAATTATATCTACAGCTTATACTAGAATCATAACTTAAAAGGTTATTTCTTGTTTACATATGTTTATTTTAGATATGATGGATATTCATATATTTTTAGATATGAATTATAACTTACACAATTTATACTTTACAAATAATCTCACGTGATCGTTTGGATATCCATAATACATACAAATCACTTACGTTTAGACAATTCGATTTCAAAGTAGACTTATAAAAATAAGTAGCTTCATTTATTCAACATTTATTTATTGTGTTTTTAAGTATAAAACTTATATAGTATGTAAAATCAAATATAAATCTAATATAGGCTCATATAGTATATAAGCCTATAAACATATGCATCGCTACTATAAACAAATCAAAGTCTGAAACTATATAAATTCATATACATATAAAAAGGACACACATATTATTCAATATATCTGAATATTTGTATCTTTGTTTGAATATCTCATATACATATAAAACATAATAGTATACATCAACAAAAATAACCACATTACAAGATTTTTTATAAAAAATAGTTTCAATTAAGAAAACATAGAAATATCAATATCGGTACAGATTCAGACGTTTAAATCTGAAATTCAAACGGCTAAACCTTCATAGAAAAAACAATTTAACTCAGGAAAGAGCTGATTGAATCCTTCAAACAGCCGACTAAAAACAGAGTCAACTCTCGGGTTAAAAACCCTGACACAAAACGGACGTTTGAATGATGAATTCAGGCGGATAAATTGTGACAGGATGACTTTTTAGGGTTTTTAACCGAAAACCCAATTCAAATAGTCCCTAATATATAACACTTTTTTCATTTTTTATCCTATCTTCATACCAACCAGCCTCCATTATCATCTCTCATCAAATTTCAATCAAATCTGAAATTAAAATCAACATAAGGTGCCTCCCCAAGCAAAGAAGCAAAAGCAATCAGTCTCTGGACCCTCCGAACAACAAACTTGCTAATGGTTATACAATAAAATCGTTGTTCAAAGATTTGAAAGTATGAACAACTCGAAGTTCTTTCCCAGTTCATTTATTAAATTCCCAGAATTTGCTGCTTATCAATTAGAATAGACTGCTAGGTCTAATCACTTTGATTCACTCATAGATTGTACTACGAATAATGTAAAATTAGACCATCTATTGTGATCAATTTGTTATTAGCAAACTTAAATCTTGATTTTGAAAACCCTGAAGATAGAAAAAAAATGTTGTGTGGTCAATGATTTGTAGCGGTCAAATATTTTTTACACTTGCTAGATTAGGTTAATTCGACACTATCTTCATCTCAGAACAAATATAAACGATAATGAAATAGATATGTCCATCAGAAATGAAGTTTCTCATCGTTTTCTTTCTGATACTTTGGTTTATATGAATGATTTAAAATCAAGTGCCTTATGTGCTCAAGCACGTATAATCCACCGTATTTTTATTCGCTCCTTGCAAACACGAATGAGAAGCTATGAAAAAGTTTATAAAAGAGATTTCTAGTCTCTCTACGCTATCTATAATCATATGCCAGTTAATTGGGAAAAAATTAAAATGGATGAATTACTTGACATCACCTACAAGAGGAAATATAAGACAATACATTATGGAGCTTATATTATGAGAATACTTGTTGACTCTAAAGTTAAGCTAACCAATTCTATTGTTTCCTCATTTGGTGAAGTAGGTGTGAACACTTTATCGTTAATGAACCTACCATCTCGACCTAAAAATCTTGATATCATATCATTCTCCCAATGGCAAAGTAACAATGCGGATAAAATTCCTCAACCATCCGAACCCAAGGCCATCAAAAAAGATTCCTCATCCTAGAATCTACAAGATGACGATTCAATTCAATTAGTAAGTCCACAAGAAACTCCAAAACAAACTCTCGTTACTCTTTCAAAAAATCAAGTTAAACTTCACTCCCAAATCAAATACGTAGAGAACAAAACCGAAAAATGTTTTATATCAATCAAAGGTTTCTTGAATAAAATCTGGGATAAGGTTTCATATGCTAGCTCTTCTTCTACCGAAGTCCACCATGCAGTACTGTTATAATGGTCTTCTGCTCGAGAGGAAGAAGAGGATGAGAGAGAGAGAATGATGATGGAGAAGGAGGTAGTAGCTCATCCACATAAATTTCTTCTTATCACAAACAATTCTTTTTGAACTAGTTTGTATAATAATATGTTGCGTTAGGTTTTAAAAAAAATACTAGTATTTCTTATGGTTTGTATTGTTATGTTAAAACATGATATATATTTTTTGTTTTATGTCATGTTTGTTTTGTGTTTAAGTTATGTGCTATGTTTCCTTTTGTCAATGAAACGACCCGTAACTTCCCCGTAAAGGAAAGCGTCGGATAGTTCGAGAACAAGCCACAACAGGACACATATAAAAGAACATTTCATTGTATATTACAACAATGCATCAGATTACAAGAATATACAGAGTATAAATGAATATTACACAGAAATATCAGAGATTTAAATTACATTTAAATACATCGCAGCGGAAAATAATACAATACACAACTAGAAGTAGATATACGGATACAAAGCTTTCCGGATATCGTTCCAGCTGTAAACCAGGATCCTGTGAATATAAATCTGCAAAACCGAAACTACTAGCTGCCCGTGTCAAAATAAGGGCACCCAGAGTTTAGGTTAAAACAATAAACTCCAGGTCAGTCATGGGACTGGTGTGAGAACTAAAACAGTTAATCTTTATTTTTAAAGCTAGGTAAATCAAGGGACCACGCCGTATAACACGGAACGGGTTTCCTCCCAAGAATACCAGTGCATAAAACAAACAGCGCAATGCTAAATAAAGAAAAATGAAGCTGTTATAAGACCCAGGTCCTATCACACAATGCAACGCAAGCCGGGGGATAGGGTTTTCCCTTATAACAGCCAAAGAATGCTTGATACGTTTAAAACAAATCATTTGATACTACTATAAGTGCATAGTGTATAAAACAACTTCAAATCATAAGTATCAATCATAGGCGGCATGGGTACCATATATCATGTCGCCATATATAGGTTTATAAATAAAACCGCAAATGTCACGTATTTGGAAATTGGATTTCCGTCTATGAACCGAGGCAAAAGATAGTCCTCAACCGATTCGAGACAATCTAGCCCATGTCTCAGGATCAGAGCTCGAGTGACCCTTGGATCGTCAGGGCCAGTCCACCGATGTGGATTAAACTTAAACCCTGAACACTACGTCTCCCCACCCTATGGGGTGTAAGTCTGGTCCGTCTGCCGACCAGAATGCATCGGTCGAAACCGATATAACCGAGGCGCCTCGCAACAGCAACAACCACATAAGTCAAACTCGTCAGGGCGTGTAAAACCACTGACGCCACTTCTAACTAGAAAGAAACGCATGCCCTCCCTGAGGTCCGTCTCCCGTTTTTGGTTCACAACCGGGGTGCGAGGCTCGCGAATTCACGTTACACAAAGCTGTGCCACACAGGCTGTGCTTTGATCATCACCACAAGACTTTGCTTTTCAACAGAAGCCTCGATCAATTGCCACTTAGGCATGCCACACAGGCAATTCACTCCATGCATTTGATATCCATCAATATATAACCCCTGAGCTTGTACGTCTCAGAGAAGGGCGTTAAGCAAGAGAATAAATTCTCCGCCGCCAAACAGAAATATATTTAATAGAAATCAATCACACAGACTAAAATCCAATGTCAGACACACAGTCCATTTACAAGTCCGTTCTGGGTCTGAACGAAACCGGAGGCACCTAGTACCCCGCTTATCCATCGATCTCCAAGTACGTCTAGACGACCACCAACTGTTTCCATCTTCTTGGGTGTACAGCCCAATCAAGATCATCAGTTATCACCCAAACGACGTGAAGACTTCCGGTCTTCGACCACCGTCTTCATCTTCGACACCACGTCGAATCAGTTATTCAGAATGGGATAAACCCGGTCTTTCTGAATAACTCGCGTATATATTATAAAAGCGTTACACAAACACAACATACGCCTCATTCCAATTCAGAATATTCATTTATTCAAATATTCCTATATTTTGGGAAAAGTTCCCATTAATTTTATCCAAGATAAATTCTTTAAATTTATTCTTTAATCTCCTTTGAATATCAATTCAAACTAGTCGGGATTAGCGAACCACACCGAAGTAATCATTTATTTTATTTCCCAATCCCAACCTATTCATCCCATGAAGTAAAACTGGTAATACTTCATATCTAACACCACAGTGTTATCGGTAAATTCAATTACCATTCCACGCTCAAATCTAATTAAAGATTTAACTATCGCCTGGAGTAAAACTGGTGATACTCCATTTTCGATCATTTCAATCTAATTAAAGATTCATTAAAACTCCACTTAGTTTTAATCTTTAACTGGGTTAAAGAATCAGTGCCATTTAAAACACGGTTCACGGTAAACCCAAAATCACATTCCATTAATTATCGGGTTAAAGAACAAGTGTTATTTAAAACACTGTTCACGATAAACCCAAAAATCAATACCAATTCAATTCCAATTAAATATCGTTTAATTGGTACACTTCATTAAATCTAAATAAAAAGATTTAATCATTTCTCAACTGGGTTCAAGAACAGTGTTAGTGAAGACACCATTCACGACAAACCCAAATCACATTCGATATTCAATACAAGGCTCTGAATAGAAAATATATCGGCTTATATTCAATATCGAATTCTACGACTAACAAATGTCGTATTGGAAATAGCGATATAAATATATATCTTTCAAATTTCCATAACAACACCTGTATAATCACGAATTCCAACATCGAAATATTCCGAAGACAATTTCGATTCAAATCCACTCCAATGCAATCATTGGATATTCTGGTTATTTTCAAAACCCTTTTCAAATTCAATTTATTTATTTAAAAATAAATAGAATTATAATTCTAGTTCAAAACTAGTTCATTTCGATAAAAATCTATTTTTATCTTTTCAAATATGGAGTTTTTCATCCCAAATCTTCACAAATCATTTCTTATGATTTTACACAAATTATTACTATTTTTAATAATTTTATCAAGGCCCGTACAGTCGATTTCCACCAATGGCCATCGAACTGCACTTACAGCGACCTTTTTCCAATTTGATTTGGACATAATTCCAAATCCAACCGTTAGACTTCTAATTTATCACATTCTTTAGAAAGCTCTTTTCGATACGAACCCAACGGTTCCGGTTTTAGGAGAATCCGACGGCCGGATCTCCCGTAATGTCCGTTTGAAATAAATGGTCGAAATTCACGAACTGCCGCGGCGCGGCGCGTTCTATTCAGGCCATTATATTATATATATAATATATATAATATATATATCGTCGATTTCTATTTAAAACGAATTTCAATTCAATTTGAATTCATTTTCAATTCAATTCATTTCGAAATCGTTTTCAATTCAATTCATTTCGAAATCGTTTTCAATTCAATTCATTTCGAAATCGTTTTCAATTCAATTCATTTCGAAATCGTTTTCAATTCACTTTGAATTCGTTTTCAATTCAATTCATTTCGAAATCGTTTTCAATTCACTTTGAATTCGTTTTCAATTCAATTCATTTCGAAATCGTTTTCAATTCACTTTGAATTCGTTTTCAATTCAATTCATTTCGAAATCGTTTTCAATTCACTTCATTTCGAAATCGTTTTCAATTCACTTCATTTCGAAATCGTTTTCAATTCACTTCATTTCGAAATCGTTTTCAATTCACTTCATTTCGAAATCATTTTCAATTCACTTCATTTCGAAATCGTTTTCAATTCAATTCATTTCGAAATCGTTTTCAATTCACTTTGAATTCGTTTTCAATTCAATTCATTTCGAAATCGTTTTCAATTCACTTTGAATTCGTTTTCAATTCAATTCATTTCGAAATCGTTTTCAATTCACTTCATTTCGAAATCGTTTTCAATTCAATTCATTTCGAAATCATCGATTTCGAAATCACTTTTCAATATTCATTTCAAAATGAATAAAATCGATATAAATATCGTTCACGTCAAAATGGCGTCAATCTAATCAACACGGCTTCATAAATTTCTATTTCCAAATTTTCTTTATTTTTCAAATTGGAATGAGGCCCAATCAATTACCATATAAAGTTATTATATGGATTTTCATACAACACATGTATAATAGCATTGAAAAATAATCAACCATCAACCAAAGTGCACTACACTGTATAAGCATCAAATATAGATATCTAACGCTTATAACAGCCTGTCAATCAATCGATCGACATATTTAATCAATCAGGATGAGTGAACTTCAAATTTCATCCCAACACCCGTGTGGGGTTTCAAACAATCAAACACAGATTTTATTTGTGCAGTTGGGCGATGTGTGAAATTTATCGACCCAATCAATATCAGTCAAATCAGTGTATATACAAACAAATCGGCCGATTTGTTTATAACTATTCATTTATTCACATTCACGTTAAAAATTATATTTTTTAACGATAAAACATTTTATTTCAACCTATGAATTTCTATTCAATTCATTTACACAATAAAATGATATTTTTATTTTCTAACATATTTTAGAAAATTTCGGCGGCATAACGGCACGATACTAGAAACGGGACAAGGCCTAGCCTTATCCCCGGTCTAGTGAAGGCCCACGCCATTCACACATCAATCAAATCAATTTCATTTTGCAAACCACAAAATTTGGAGTAAGAGTCTAACCTAGCCTTACTCCTTCGCCTTATAACGGCGCACGTCTAATCCTAACCAATTTATCGATTCGATTTTTCACACCACAAACCACTTTCAAACCAATATCGCAATCAATCACCAAACAGCCAAACAAACAAGTCCATGGTCTGTGGACGATTGTGTCGGGTGCTACTAAACACCGTCTGCATCCTAGTATATATATAACTAGAAAAATTAAATTGAAAGGTGAGAAGTTCTCACCTATGGCTATCCTAGCTCCACGGCACTTCTATTGTAGAGATCTTCGCCAACTCGCCTTTCGTCGCTTTCGTTGTCCGCTTTCACTACATATGTAAAAATCGAATTTTTACGATGCTATTCAATATATAAAAATCTGATTTTTATCTCGACTTTCAATATATAAAAATATGATTTTTCTCTCGACTTTCAATACATAAAAATATGATTTTTATCTCGACTTTCAATATATAAAAATATGATTTTTATCTCGACTTTCAATATATAAAAATATGATTTTTATCTCTAAAGAAATCAGTTTTCAATACCTTTTAAAAAATATGTTTTCAATACCTTTTAAAAAATCTGTTTTTATATCTTTTTAAAAAAAAACTGTTTTTATTACCTTTTAAAAAATCTGTTTTTATATCTTTTTAAAAAAACTGTTTTTATTACCTTTTAAAAAATCTGTTTTTATATCTTTTTAAAAAACTGCTTTTATTACCTTTTAAAAAATCTGTTTTTATATCTTTTTTTAAAAAAACTGTTTTTATTACCTTTTAAAAAATCTGTTTTTATATCTTTTTAAAAAACTGCTTTTAGATCAATACTATATGTAAATTCAGTTTTTTTTTTTTACAAACTAGATCATGGCTTTTCAAAAATTTAATTACTGCTTTACTTACTAAATTAAATAAACTAATTATATAAAATAAAATGAAAAAAGGAAAGGAAGAAGCTCACATTTCGAATTCAGGCGTAGGGGAAAGGCTGCGGCGAGAGAGGATGGCGATTGGCTCGACGGAGGCGGCTGGCTCGATGGAGGCGGCTTCGGCGGGGTGGAGCGGTGCTGATTCGAGTCGGCCAGGTTTCCTCGTTTGGAGCGAGGGACGAGGGAGGAGTTGCTGGAGACGAGGGGAGGGGGAGCAATCGCCGGCGGCGCGGTGATCTCCAGGAGCGGCGCTCCGTTAGTTAGGGTTTTTTCCTTTTTTTCTTTTTATTTTTATTTTTTTTTTATTTTTCTGAATAACGAAAAGGAGGGAGGGGGCCAGAACGTTAAAAGGGGTAAGGAGATACTAATTTTTATTATTTTTTTATTATTATAATTACATAAAGTTGACTTTTACATACGACCTCAAAACGAGGCCCACCGCCTGTCGTCCATAGCGTTCTACCCCCATTCCGAACACAATGGGATATGTATCGCAAGCTGATTTGATCGTTACAATCAGTTTCCTTTTGAATTTTCATTTAAATCACTATATTGAATTTTAAACGCACATTTCAAATTACCGGGGTCACAAACTAACTCTATAAATTGCAGAAAAATATTTTCTAGCTTCGTATTGACGATACGGTCCTAACAAAACTAGTTTCGTTGAATTCTGAGACCGTTGGAAAAATGGCCAATTTCCAATCGATTAAAATCAACTGAAACCGGTCAAACGCGTTTTCCTTTGCCACGCTCACATATTGATTCGAAAAATTATGAAATTTGGAATCTAGCAATAATCTGACACTACGGACCCAACAAAAGTGGTTTCGTCGAAATCCGAGGTTATTTGCAAAATGTCCATTTTTAAGGGCCTGAATTCCATAGCGACTATTCAGAATTTTCAACTGGACATATCTTTTGATTCCCGCTACGAACTTTTGATTTTTCGGATTCGACAGAAAGATATTCACTATTAGATTCCATTATTTTTAGTTTCACTAAAATCCGGATTGTTTTGCACCCGGTACATTCAATTGAAGTTTGAAATCGAATTATCGAACTATCGCGCCATTTTCAATTCTATTTAAAATTATATATAAATATTTATATTCTAACGACGACGCGTATAGCATATACGTTCGAATTCTATTCAAAATAAATTTCTCGTCGATATTATTTAAAATAATTCATTTTAAATAATCAAAATTCGCTAAAATTGCCAAAATAAAAATTTCAAACTGGCTCGCATTTTACGGGTTGTTACAATCTCCCCCACTTAAAACTTTTCGTCCCCGAAAAGGAACAAAGTCGAAAGTGGTTTGATTAATAAGCTCTACATTCGATCTGGCTTTCATTCTCCAACTTTTCAGTTTCTGAGAATTTTCTAAAATTTCAAAAATTTGGCTAACACCCTAAATTTCCGAAAAATTTCGCCATAACCTCCCCTGCAATGGGAGCATCGGGGAATTTCAAATAGCTTCCCCGGTCCTTCAGATCTCAAAAAGAAAAAGAAAAAGCCAAGCGGCTAGCCAATAGGCTCACAAAATCATCATCACCCAAACAAAACAGTAAATTATGTAGTAAACATGTACCTATTTGTCGGGCAAACAAATTATATTCTCTGCTCTAGCCTCCTTGCTATGACCTGTTCAATGATATATATGCATATGCAAGCAAATGCAACCAATTTTCAATATAATCCAATATTCGGTTCAATTAGGCTAAATGGCTAAAAATTAGCAAACAAATAAACCAACAACACAAACATCAATCAATTAGTTGATTAGCTTTTCAAATTCATAATTTTACTACATATAAAGAAAATCATGTTTTTGATGCCAATTCACAACAATGTATTCTAACTATATAAGTTTTGGTTCTCACACCAGTCTAATGGAAACATATAGATATCACCCCTTCGAAACACGAAAATAATTACTAATGATGACGCGTCAATCTTCAGAATCACGTCCGGGCGACTAGAGTGTGACTCTATATCTATCCAGTATATTAAAATTTCGAATACACGCGGATCAGACGTATACGCAAAATCTATATATACTGGATTGTCCACATCAATATAAATAGATAATCAACTACGAATAATTGATTTAAATTTTCAAAACAAAATTTGTTTTCACTTTAAAAATATACTCTTCACACTCGTTCTAGGATACTTCTGATCCCATCTCTAACGAGTCATTCTAATTGGATATTACTAATCCAATATCTGATGAATTCTTTCGTATGGTTCTAATGTGCCTTGTTCTCTAAGCTTTGTAAACCAAAGCTCTGATACCAAATGAAACGACCCGTAACTTCCCCGTAAAGGAAAGCGTCGGATAGTTCGAGAACAAGCCACAACAGGACACATATAAAAGAACATTTCATTGTATATTACAACAATGCATCAGATTACAAGAATATACAGAGTATAAATGAATATTACACAGAAATATCAGAGATTTAAATTACATTTAAATACATCGCAGCGGAAAATAATACAATACACAACTAGAAGTAGATATACGGATACAAAGCTTTCCGGATATCGTTCCAGCTGTAAACCAGGATCCTGTGAATATAAATCTGCAAAACCGAAACTACTAGCTGCCCGTGTCAAAATAAGGGCACCCAGAGTTTAGGTTAAAACAATAAACTCCAGGTCAGTCATGGGACTGGTGTGAGAACTAAAACAGTTAATCTTTATTTTTAAAGCTAGGTAAATCAAGGGACCACGCCGTATAACACGGAACGGGTTTCCTCCCAAGAATAGCAGTGCATAAAACAAACAGCGCAATGCTAAATAAAGAAAAATGAAGCTGTTATAAGACCCAGGTCCTATCACACAATGCAACGCAAGCCGGGGGATAGGGTTTTCCCTTATAACAGCCAAAGAATGCTTGATACGTGTTACACCCCGAAAATTCTATAACTGTGAAATTCATGAATTAAAGTATAATCAAATTCAAATCAAAGAACTAAGGGAAACGGGATAGGCCATTGCGTTCGTCTCGGAAAAATACGCGAAATAGAGTCCGAGTTTTCGAAAAACGGAGTCCGTATGAAGAAGATATGGCCTTCGGAAGTTTTGAATTAAATTTAAAATTCAAACAGAATAAAATAATAATTTGAAATGGGGCCCAATGGGCCAGGCGGATAAAACACCCGCCTAGCCACCCAGGTCGACTGGGCTGTCGACCTGGGCTACCCATGTCGACAGGGCTGTCGACAGCCCTATCGACAGGGGTGTCGACCTGGTCGAGCCCAGTCAACCTGGCTGGCCAGGTCTGTGTTTGGTCGAATTTCAGTGGTCTGCTTTGTCATTAGGGCTAGGTGGCGGGTTTTTATTGGTCTCTCTTCCTAATGTATGGCTATGATCTATCCTAGCAACATCAAGGGTCCTAATCAATTCCTAACCTCTATATAAACAACCCTAGACTAAACCCTAATCTATTCATTCAAAATAAGATTATAGCCGCCATGTTGCTGAGGAACGACAAAGAATAGCCGTCGACTAGAGAAAGGATTAGGGAGAAAGTTCTAAGGCCTAAAGCAATTCAAGCAACCTAAAGCTAATCAATTCAACAAAGGAATTTGCGTCTTCAATCCCTAAACTAGAGAATTCATCTAACCATTGTAAGTAGAGTATTACTTTGGTATAATAAACAACTGTGTTGATATGTATGCTTGAATTGTGGCGATGGAAGTAATTCATATTTATGCGTTCTTATCAATTTATATACGTTTGGATATTTATGGATTATGTTATAAAGAACTACATGCGGTAGTTCTATACAAGTTTACGTTTGGAATATTTCGCAAAGTATGTTATCTGTGTTGAAGCTACATGTATGTAGTTGATTGAAATTTATGCAAGTTTGGGCTTTGTTATTATGCCATCATGATGTATACTTTGTGCATAAATCATTTTGCAAGTAATTGAAACAAGTTTGGTTATTATAGTTCATATGAAACTATGTGGAATTTTGACACCATAATCCATGTATTAAGTCATGCTTTTGGCAAACTTATGAATATGGCTAGGAATGATATTTGGCATAATTGGAATTCATCTTGTTTGAAAGAATTATATGATATGTGAAAACATGGCTAGGTTAGACTCAAAAAAAAAACCCCTTTTTCTGCAAGTTAAAAGCAAACACCATGTTTAGGAATATTTATGCATAAGTATGTTTATACCATCGTTATGTGATTAGGCTTAAATCATGATTAAGCTGAATTATGCTATGTTCATGCTAGAAGTATTTATGCCATGTTTATGCTAGAAGTATTTAGGCCATGCTTATGTTTGACATTATGCCTAAATAAGAATATAGGTTCATGTTGTAGTTAAACCTATGCAAGTTTACATGCCTTGATTTATGTCACCTATGTTTTATGACCAAAATACATGTCACCACTATGCAAGTACACCAATATCTATTTTGTATTTCCAACGTCATATGCAAGTTCATGCGCTCACTTTCCCCTCTTTGTGTATACGCCATAAGCCTCCCCTTTCGCATGGCTAAATTGGGCTTTAAAAGGCTAAGCCCAATATATATAAACGGACGTGTAAAACGGGGGAAAATAACGTTGGGTTAAGAATTAATTAATGAATGAAAATATGAAATAGAAGGGCCCAAAGTCAAGTATGGGTTGGGCCCATGATTGGTGTAACCTTTACACCATTAACATAATAATGGGCCGCAAATATTTACATATAAATAAAGAAGAATGACAAGATATGTAAATGTAGAAAATACGATGTGTTTAACCCGAGGTTGGATTGAGTTGTGATGTAAACCTGCCCAGAACCGCCCGGCTGTCCAGTGGTCACAACAATACCTATCCAATGTGGGAGGTTAAACATGGAGCCCAGCAAGGACCCGAGGTTAGACTGAGTTGTGGCGTAAGACTGCCCGGAACCAACCGGCAACAGGCAGCCACAACAATACCTGTCTAATGTGAGAGGTCAGGGCCTTAATAAGACAATTAAGGCTGAGTCAGGATTGATAGGATTAAGTGAACTAAAGACTTAATCAAAATGGAACATGCTAAACTAAACGGACTGGTGGGGTTAGGTTAGGAAACACTTAACCAACTTAGCATGTTGGCTAGAGATAGAAAACCTAGTAACGGGGGGGACCCTTTTCAGCAGTAACCCTAGAAGGTGTATCGGGATACCCTGAAACTAGGCAGGGTGGGGCACGATTACTGGGCTGATTGTAAGAGGTCAAATCGACGGCAGTGGTGTAGCAGTGTAGGTTCTAACGGTGTGCGGGCGTGCACGCACTCCGGCGCAGAAAAATAAAGCACTGGACACCAGTAGCATACCTTTGCACTCTAAGGTTGTGTCGGGTTGCCACTATGGGACTTGATACACCCCATGGTGGGACCAGCATAGGTAACTACAGACATCGGGGGGCCGTAAGACACATGTAACTATGCGAGTAGGAGCCGATCATCGTAGAATGGATCACATCACCCTGATTTTGGGGTGCAAATTGGAAACTAGTTTATATGGGTTCAGAGATTAACATGGGGTACGATAGTATATTCGACCCTAGACAACTTAACCAAGTTTATAGTGTTGCCCACTTCCTGTTTTACTTATCATACCCAGTTCTTTATTCATAGACAAAGTAGTACTAGACTTACTCAGGCTTTATGTCTGACTCTACTTTTCTTTCGTCTTCTTTCTTCCGTTTCCCCCCCAGGTCCTCAGGGAGGGAACACAGCAGCTTGACCTACCTCAACATCCAGCTTGAAGAAGAGAAATGTATTGCTTGGACTTTCCTGTTTTAAACTATGGCTTTGGACAATCCACTATGGGGCTTTGGCAGTTTGTCTATGTTTTATTTATGCTTCTTTAAAAATGATGTACTCAAGACAGATTATGAAGTGTTATGTTATGTTTTTGGAAAAGATGTTGTTGTAACACGTATTTGACTTTATGGAATAAAATTTGTTGTTCTTCCGCTGTTTACAAATATGTGTTATTATATCTGTCTTGTATATCTGTGACTTGTACTTATAAACCTCCACCAAAATTAGGGCATTCCCTTTGAGAGTGACCCTAACGGAGGTGGGGTGTTTCACTTGGTATCAGAGCATAGGTTTACCAGATAAGATAAAAAGTTTTGAAAAATTATTTTCAAAAAGAAAATTTAAAGAAGCATTTTTAAAGAAAAATATTATTTTATTTTAAAAAGCAAAGCCCACTCCCCAAAGCCATAGGTATTATCTCTTATCCTTCGTTTTGAATCTATCCTTTTTTTTTGTTTCAGCATGTCCCAAGAACTTAACTTGCCTGAGGGGGTACCCATACCTGGTTGGTTTAGACGTTTCTTAGAAGCAAGGGCCACTCAGCCATGTCCTACCGTTCCTCCTCCTCCAGCTGAAGGGAATCATCCAGCCGCAGCAGCACCTTTTCCTCCACCTCCTCCACGGGGAAACACATTCGCTAAGATATGTAAAGATTTTAAAGCTATGGGAGGAAGGGATTTCCATGGAACTGAGTCCTTCGTAGCAGCTAGGAATTGGCTAAAAGAAACGGAGGACCTATTCATCATCTTTGAGGTAGAAGATAGACAAAAGGTACAACTAGCAGTGTGGCTATTGAAGGGCGAGGCTTCCTACTGGTGGGAAGTCACCAATGCTGAAAGACCAGTGGATACATGGGAGGACTTTAGGGCAAGGTTTGAGACTAAGTTTCTCTCAGATGCAGAAAGAAGTTTGCAGTTGGAAAAATTCTTATTTCTTAAGCAAGGAGACAAGACTGTCAGAGAGTATGTGAATCAGTTCGATGAGCTGGCTAGGTTTGGGCTTGACCTAGTCAACACCCCGCATAAGAAGGCTCTCCGTTTCGTCAAGGGGTTAAATGAGCCATTACATAGTTTGGCCATGACCCATATACCCATGGGAGCCACGTATGAAAGATTGGTGCAAATGGCATTGCTGAACGAAGAGGACAAGGGCAAGAAGGAGACCAAGGCAGAAAGCTCTCAAGGGAAGAAAGAGGGTTTGCAGCCTAAGAAGACAGACTTTAAGAAGGGCGGAAAGGGCAACAAAGAGAAGAGGAAGTGTAATTTCTGTGGCAAAGTGGGGCACTTAGTAAAGGACTGCCGGAAGAAGAAGGCTAAGGAGAATGGTGGGTGCTTTTCGTGCGGTCAGACAGGCCATAGGGCTAAGGACTGCCCAAGGAAACGAGGACAGGGGCAGGGCACTGGATCCACCCCAGGGGCACAGGTTCATGTGCTAGAAGCGCCACCATTGCAACAGCGAGGTATAAATACTTCTGTAGAAAGTGTAGTTTATCTTTATGATCACCCCGTTCGCACTTTGTTTGATTCTGGCGCATCACACTCCTTTATCTCGTCTGCTTTAGTAGAATCTCTGCACCTAAAAACTAGTATGGTAGAGGACCCCTTAATTGTTTCAAACCCAATTGGGGGCCCAGCTCATTTGTCTATGATCTGTCTGGATTTGAAAATTTCTATCCTAAGTGTTGAATTTCTATGTAGTGCCTTTGTTTTGGGCTTTTCGGGGTATGGTTTGATTTTGGGTATGGATTGGCTATCCAGTAATGGGGCCGTCCTTGATTGTGAGAAAAGGGTTGTTAGGCTCCTAACCCAGCTCGGTAATACTTTAGAAATTTCTTGTAATCCCTCGTATGCAGTTATGCTTAGTTATCTTGAATCTCTAGATGCCTCTGTTGAAAATTTGAAATCAGTTAGAGTGGTCCGGGAATATCCGGATGTCTTTGAAGAGGTGAAGGGCTTACCTCCGAAGCGGGAAATAGACTTCCGCATATATCTGGTAGATAATGCAAAGCCCGTTGCGTTGCTCGTTAGACATATGGCTCCACGAGAAAGGAAAGAGCTCAGTAAACAGATTAAAGAGCTTCTAGAAAAGGGGTTCATTAGGAGGAGCATTTCAGAATGGGGCGCTCCAGTGGTGTTCGCTACAAAGGCGGATGGTTCACTCCGTCTATGTGTTGACTATAGGGAGCTCAACAAGCTAACGAAAAAGAATAGGCACCCTCTCCCTAGAATTGACGATTTATTTGACCAGCTTGTAGGAGCGTCTGTTTTCTCCCAACTCGATTTAGCAACCGGTTTTCATCAGCTAAGGGTGGCTGAAGATAGCATCGATAAAACGGCTTTCAGAACCCCAGACGGCTTCTTTGAATGGCTTGTCATGCCTTTCGGCTTGACAAATGCACCTGCGTACTTCGTGGACCTAATGAGTAGGGTATTTAGAGATTTCCTCAACAAATTCGTAGTGGTCTTCGTAGATGATATCCTTATCTTCTCAAAGAATGAAGAGGAACATGCTCAACACTTAAGGGCAATCATGGAAACTTTGCGAGTCCATCAACTAAAAGCCAAATTCTCCAAATGCCACTTTTGGAGGGAAGAGGTGAGGTTCCTTGGGCACATAGTATCCAAACAAGGGTTAGCGGTGGACCCTGCTAAGGTAGTGGCGGTACAAGATTGGAAGACACCAAGGAATGCAACTGAGGTCCGAAGCTTTCTAGGACTAGCAGGTTTCTATCGAAAATTCATAAGGGATTTTGCGAAAATTTCAGCTCCGCTCACGAAATTGACCAAGAAGAATCTAGTATTCAATTGGGATTTGGATTGCGAGTTTGCTTTCCAACGACTGAAGAGGGCTCTCACAACAGCCCCAGTTTTGACGCTGCCAGATGGGAGCAAGATGTTCACTGTTTATACGGATGCATGTGGGACAGGGCTAGGCGCCGTCTTAATGCAAGAAGGAAGGGTAGTAGCTTATGGCGGGAGGCAGTTGAAGGTGCACGAAAAGAACTACCCAACCCACGATCTAGAGTTAGCCGCCATCGTCTTTGCACTCAAGTCTTGGCGACACTATCTCCTAGGTGAGAAGTTCGAACTTTACACTGACCATAAATCGTTGAAATATCTTTTCTCGCAGAAAGATCTTAACTTGAGGCAACAAAGATGGATGGAGTTTCTTGCCTCGTACGATTTCGAAATCTCCTATACTCCAGGCAAAGGCAACGTAGTGGCAGACGCGTTGAGCCGAAAGAAATTGACCCTAAGCCCGTTGTTTGTTGAAAGACAAAGCCTAGAGTTTATAGCCAGCTTCGACTTTAGGCCTTCCTCCGATTTCGTACCAGGCTTGCTTGCATCTCTCGAAGTGCGCCCAACTTTAGTGGATTCAGTAGGGACAGCACAACGCGAAGACCCTCAGCTTATGGAAATAATTGATAGGCTAATTAGGGGTGAGACTTCAAGTCACCTCAACAGATACTCCATTGACGATAAGGGTGTACTAAGGCGAGATGGAAGACTATGCGTCCCACAGACAAATGATTTAATAAAGAAGGTTCTCGAGGAAGCACATCACTCCAAGATGACGATACACCCAGGCGGAGATAAAATGTACAAAGACATAAAAAGGACTTTCTTCTGGAACGGCATGAAAAAGGACGTGGCAGAATTCGTTTCTAAGTGCATGGTGTGCCAACAGGTTAAGGCGGAACAGAAAAAGCCTGGCGGACTGCTACATCCTCTGGAGGTCCCGCAGTGGAAGTGGGATAGCATCTCAATGGACTTCATCGATGGGCTGCCTAGGTCTAGGAGAGGCAACACTAGTGTTTGGGTAATAGTGGATAGGCTTACTAAAAGCGCCCACTTTTTACCTGTCAAAAGTAAGAGAACTGCCTCATCCCTAGCATCACTTTACCTCAAGGAAATCGTGCGACTCCATGGAATACCATCTAGCATCGTTAGTGACCGAGACCCCATCTTCACCAGCGAGTTTTGGCGGAGTCTGCAAGTAGCAGTAGGAACGCAGTTATGCTTGAGCACAGCCTATCATCCCCAAACTGACGGCCAAACAGAGAGAGTGAACAGAGTTTTGGAAGACCTTTTAAGGCTATGCGTCCTCGACTTCGGAGGGACATGGGAAGACCACCTTCCTTTGGTAGAATTCGCCTACAACAACAGCTATCAAGCAACCATCAGAATGGCACCCTTCGAAGCTTTATACGGAAGACCGTGCCGATCGCCCACTTGTTGGTGGGAGTCCACGGATAAGCTCATACTTGGACCAGACATGATCCGAGAGACCTCAGAGAAAGTAGACTTAATACGAAGAAGGATGAAGACGGCGCAAGACAGACAAAAGTCCTATGCCGACAAGAGGAGGACCGACCTTGAATTTGAAGTTGGAGACAGAGTTTTTCTCAAGGTATCACCGCTAAGGAACATTGTTCGTTTTGGAACCACAGGGAAGGTAGCACCAAGGTTCGTAGGGCCATTCCCTATCAACGAGAAGATTGGGAAAATGGCCTATAAATTAGAGCTACCTGAGAAGTTGGCTGGAGTCCACAACGTTTTTCACGTTTCACATCTCCGAAAATGTCTGCATGAGTCAGCTGAAGTGGTAGAGCCAAACATCCTCGAAGAGGCCGAAGTGGAACGCGAAGCAACCATAAGAAAAGTTCCAACCCGAATCTTAGGAACGGAAGTGAAGAAGCTACGCAACCGCGAAGTCAAGCTCGTCAAAGTTCAGTGGAGCGACGCCGAGGGAGACGCGACTTGGGAAACTGAAGATAGAATCCGTACTGCCTACCCTTTTCTGTTCGAGGGTACATCCTTGATCTTTCTTTTTCCTTAAGTTGCGCTTTTATCTATCTATCTTTTTAGGTATATTTCCTCGACCGTATCTTTTAGGTAGAAAACCTTTGGATGAAAACATGTAGTTGAAACATGTTATGTATGAATGGTTGCAAGTGGTTGCAAGTGATTGCTGGTGGCTGCTCGTGGTTGCATATACACACACAATCTAGGTTTTAGATCGGCTCAGTCACTTCATATTGCATGTGCATATATGTTTGTATTCGTATGTGGTTGAACTATAATGTGTTGTCAAGTGGATGCTGCATTTGTATTGAATGATTGTGCACTCATGAAGAATCAAGAATAGGAAAATTTGCATACATAATGGATTCATGGCACTTACATAATTCGCATTAAGGAGGTCAACTGAATCAGTAGACCGCCTGATTTTGCATTAGATAAGTACATGTACACACACACTTTGCATATGATCATGAAGCATCAGAAGTCTTTTAAGGACAATGGATGCTCGTGTTTGATGGATGAGTAGATGGATGATTGGATGTTAGGATTTACATTCCTCCTAACTTGAAGATTTCGGGGACGAAATCCTTTTAAGTGGGGGAGAATGTAACACCCCGAAAATTCTATAACTGTGAAATTCATGAATTAAAGTATAATCAAATTCAAATCAAAGAACTAAGGGAAACGGGATACGCCATTGCGTTCGTCTCGGAAAAATACGCGAAATAGAGTCCGAGTTTTCGAAAAACGGAGTCCGTATGAAGAAGATATGGCCTTCGGAAGTTTTGAATTAAATTTAAAATTCAAATAGAATAAAATAATAATTTGAAATGGGGCCCAATGGGCCAGGCGGATAAAACACCCGCCTAGCCACCCAGGTCGACTGGGCTGTCGACCTGGGCTACCCATGTCGACAGGGCTGTCGACAGCCCTATCGACAGGGGTGTCGACCTGGTCGAGCCCAGTCAACCTGGCTGGCCAGGTCTGTGTTTGGTCGAATTTCAGTGGTCTGCTTTGTCATTAGGGCTAGGTGGCGGGTTTTTATTGGTCTCTCTTCCTAATGTATGGCTATGATCTATCCTAGCAACATCAAGGGTCCTAATCAATTCCTAACCTCTATATAAACAACCCTAGACTAAACCCTAATCTATTCATTCAAAATAAGATTATAGCCGCCATGTTGCTGAGGAACGACAAAGAATAGCCGTCGACTAGAGAAAGGATTAGGGAGAAAGTTCTAAGGCCTAAAGCAATTCAAGCAACCTAAAGCTAATCAATTCAACAAAGGAATTTGCGTCTTCAATCCCTAAACTAGAGAATTCATCTAACCATTGCAAGTAGAGTATTACTTTGGTATAATAAACAACTGTGTTGATATGTATGCTTGAATTGTGGCGATGGAAGTAATTCATATTTATGCGTTCTTATCAATTTATATACGTTTGGATATTTATGGATTATGTTATAAAGAACTACATGCGGTAGTTCTATACAAGTTTACGTTTGGAATATTTCGCAAAGTATGTTATCTGTGTTGAAGCTACATGTATGTAGTTGATTGAAATTTATGCAAGTTTGGGCTTTGTTATTATGCCATCATGATGTATACTTTGTGCATAAATCATTTTGCAAGTAATTGAAACAAGTTTGGTTATTATAGTTCATATGAAACTATGTGGAATTTTGACACCATAATCCATGTATTAAGTCATGCTTTTGGCAAACTTATGAATATGGCTAGGAATGATATTTGGCATAATTGGAATTCATCTTGTTTGAAAGAATTATATGATATGTGAAAACATGGCTAGGTTAGACTCAAAAAAAAAACCCCTTTTTCTGCAAGTTAAAAGCAAACACCATGTTTAGGAATATTTATGCATAAGTATGTTTATACCATCGTTATGTGATTAGGCTTAAATCATGATTAAGCTGAATTATGCTATGTTCATGCTAGAAGTATTTATGCCATGTTTATGCTAGAAGTATTTAGGCCATGCTTATGTTTGACATTATGCCTAAATAAGAATATAGGTTCATGTTGTAGTTAAACCTATGCAAGTTTACATGCCTTGATTTATGTCACCTATGTTTTATGACCAAAATACATGTCACCACTATGCAAGTACACCAATATCTATTTTGTATTTCCAACGTCATATGCAAGTTCATGCGCTCACTTTCCCCTCTTTGTGTATACGCCATAAGCCTCCCCTTTCGCATGGCTAAATTGGGCTTTAAAAGGCTAAGCCCAATATATATAAACGGACGTGTAAAACGGGGGAAAATAACGTTGGGTTAAGAATTAATTAATGAATGAAAATATGAAATAGAAGGGCCCAAAGTCAAGTATGGGTTGGGCCCATGATTGGTGTAACCTTTACACCATTAACATAATAATGGGCCGCAAATATTTACATATAAATAAAGAAGAATGACAAGATATGTAAATGTAGAAAATACGATGTGTTTAACCCGAGGTTGGATTGAGTTGTGATGTAAACCTGCCCGGAACCGCCCGGCTGTCCAGTAGTCACAACAATACCTATCCAATGTGGGAGGTTAAACATGGAGCCCAGCAAGGACCCGAGGTTAGACTGAGTTGTGGCGTAAGACTGCCCGGAACCAACCGGCAACAGGCAGCCACAACAATACCTGTCTAATGTGAGAGGTCAGGGCCTTAATAAGACAATTAAGGCTGAGTCAGGATTGATAGGATTAAGTGAACTAAAGACTTAATCAAAATGGAACATGCTAAACTAAACGGACTGGTGGGGTTAGGTTAGGAAACACTTAACCAACTTAGCATGTTGGCTAGAGATAGAAAACCTAGTAACGGGGGGGACCCTTTTCAGCAGTAACCCTAGAAGGTGTATCGGGATACCCTGAAACTAGGCAGGGTGGGGCACGATTACTGGGCTGATTGTAAGAGGTCAAATCGACGGCGGTGGTGTAGCAGTGTAGGTTCTAACGGTGTGCGGGCGTGCACGCACTCCGGCGCAGAAAAATAAAGCACTGGACACCAGTAGCATACCTTTGCACTCTAAGGTTGTGTCGGGTTGCCACTATGGGACTTGATACACCCCATGGTGGGACCAACATAGGTAACTACAGACATCGGGGGGCCGTAAGACACATGTAACTATGCGAGTAGGAGCCGATCATCGTAGAATGGATCACATCACCCTGATTTTGGGGTGCAAATTGGAAACTAGTTTATATGGGTTCAGAGATTAACATGGGGTACGATAGTATATTCGACCCTAGACAACTTAACCAAGTTTATAGTGTTGCCCACTTCCTGTTTTACTTATCATACCTAGTTCTTTATTCATAGACAAAGTAGTACTAGACTTACTCAGGCTTTATGTCTGACTCTACTTTTCTTTCGTCTTCTTTCTTCCGTTTCCCCCCCCCCCCCAGGTCCTCAGGGAGGGAACACAGCAGCTTGACCTACCTCAACATCCAGCTTGAAGAAGAGAAATGTATTGCTTGGACTTTCCTGTTTTGAACTATGGCTTTGGACAATCCACTATGGGGCTTTGGCAGTTTGTCTATGTTTTATTTATGCTTCTTTAAAAATGATGTACTCAAGACAGATTATGAAGTGTTATGTTATGTTTTTGGAAAAGATGTTGTTGTAACACGTATTTGACTTTATGGAATAAAATTTGTTGTTCTTCCGCTGTTTACAAATATGTGTTATTATATCTGTCTTGTATATCTGTGACTTGTACTTATAAACCTCCACCAAAATTAGGGCATTCCCTTTGAGAGTGACCCTAACGGAGGTGGGGTGTTTCAATACGTTTAAAACAAATCATTTGATACTACTATAAGTGCATAGTGTATAAAACAACTTCAAATCATAAGTATCAATCATAGGCGGCATGGGTACCATATATCATGTCGCCATATATAGGTTTATAAATAAAACCGCAAATGTCACGTATTTGGAAATTGGATTTCCGTCTATGAACCGAGGCAAAAGATAGTCCTCAACCGATTCGAGACAATCTAGCCCATGTCTCAGGATCAGAGCTCGAGTGACCCTTGGATCGTCAGGGCCAGTCCACCGATGTGGATTAAACTTAAACCCTGAACACTACGTCTCCCCACCCTATGGGGTGTAAGTCTGGTCCGTCTGCCGACCAGAATGCATCGGCCGAAACCGATATAACCGAGGCGCCTCGCAACAGCAACAACCACATAAGTCAAACTCGTCAGGGCGTGTAAAACCACTGACGCCACTTCTAACTAGAAAGAAACGCATGCCCTCCCTGAGGTCCGTCTCCCGTTTTTGGTTCACAACCGGGGTGCGAGGCTCGCGAATTCACGTTACACAAAGCTGTGCCACACAGGCTGTGCTTTGATCATCACCACAAGACTTTGCTTTTCAACAGAAGCCTCGATCAATTGCCACTTAGGCATGCCACACAGGCAATTCACTCCATGCATTTGATATCCATCAATATATAACCCCTGAGCTCGTACGTCTCAGAGAAGGGCGTTAAGCAAGAGAATAAATTCTCCGCCGCCAAACAGAAATATATTTAATAGAAATCAATCACACAGACTAAAATCCAATGTCAGACACACAGTCCATTTACAAGTCCGTTCTGGGTCTGAACGAAACCGGAGGCACCTAGTACCCCGCTTATCCATCGATCTCCAAGTACGTCTAGACGATCACCAACTGTTTCCATCTTCTTGGGTGTACAGCCCAATCAAGATCATCAGTTATCACCCAAACGACGTGAAGACTTCCGGTCTTCGACCACCGTCTTCATCTTCGACACCACGTCGAATCAGTTATTCAGAATGGGATAAACCCGGTCTTTCTGAATAACTCGCGTATATATTATAAAAGCGTTACACAAACACAACATACGCCTCATTCCAATTCAGAATATTCATTTATTCAAATATTCCTATATTTTGGGAAAAGTTCCCATTGATTTTATCCAAGATAAATTCTTTAAATTTATTCTTTAATCTCCTTTGAATATCAATTCAAACTAATCGGGATTAGCGAACCACACCGAAGTAATCATTTATTTTATTTCCCAATCCCAACCTATTCATCCCATGAAGTAAAACTGGTAATACTTCATATCTAACACCACAGTGTTATCGGTAAATTCAATTACCATTCCACGCTCAAATCTAATTAAAGATTTAACTATCGCCTGGAGTAAAACTGGTGATACTCCATTTTCGATCATTTCAATCTAATTAAAGATTCATTAAAACTCCACTTAGTTTTAATCTTTAACTGGGTTAAAGAATCAGTGCCATTTAAAACACGGTTCACGGTAAACCCAAAATCACATTCCATTAATTATCGGGTTAAAGAACAAGTGTTATTAAAAACACTGTTCACGATAAACCCAAAAATCAATACCAATTCAATTCCAATTAAATATCGTTTAATTGGCACACTTCATTAAATCTAAATAAAAAGATTTAATCATTTCTCAACTGGGTTCAAGAACAGTGTTAGTGAAGACACCATTCACGACAAACCCAAATCACATTCGATATTCAATACAAGGCTCTGAATAGAAAATATATCGGCTTATATTCAATATCGAATTCTACGACTAACAAATGTCGTATTGGAAATAGCGATATAAATATATATCTTTCAAATTTCCATAACAACACCTGTATAATCACGAATTCCAACATCGAAATATTCCGAAGACAATTTCGATTCAAATCCACTCCAATGCAATCATTGGATATTCTGGTTATTTTCAAAACCCTTTTCAAATTCAATTTATTTATTTAAAAATAAATAGAATTATAATTCTAGTTCAAAACTAGTTCATTTCGATAAAAATCTATTTTTATCTTTTCAAATATGGAGTTTTTCATCCCAAATCTTCACAAATCATTTCTTATGATTTTACACAAATTATTACTATTTTTAATAATTTTATCAAGGCCCGTACAGTCGATTTCCACCAATGGCCATCGAACTGCACTTACAGCGACCTTTTTCCAATTTGATTTGGACATAATTCCAAATCCAACTGTTAGACTTCTAATTTATCACATTCTTTAGAAAGCTCTTTTCGATACGAACCCAACGGTTCCGGTTTTAGGAGAATCCGACGGCCGGATCTCCCGTAATGTCCGTTTGAAATAAATGGTCGAAATTCACGAACTGCCGCGGCGCGGCGCGTTCTATTCAGGCCATTATATTATATATATAATATATATAATATATATATCGTCGATTTCTATTTAAAACGAATTTCAATTCAATTTGAATTCATTTTCAATTCAATTCATTTCGAAATCGTTTTCAATTCAATTCATTTCGAAATCGTTTTCAATTCAATTCATTTCGAAATCGTTTTCAATTCAATTCATTTCGAAATCGTTTTCAATTCACTTTGAATTCGTTTTCAATTCAATTCATTTCGAAATCGTTTTCAATTCACTTTGAATTCGTTTTCAATTCAATTCATTTCGAAATCGTTTTCAATTCACTTTGAATTCGTTTTCAATTCAATTCATTCCGAAATCGTTTTCAATTCACTTCATTTCGAAATCGTTTTCAATTCACTTCATTTCGAAATCGTTTTCAATTCACTTCATTTCGAAATCGTTTTCAATTCACTTCATTTCGAAATCATTTTCAATTCACTTCATTTCGAAATCGTTTTCAATTCAATTCATTTCGAAATCGTTTTCAATTCACTTTGAATTCGTTTTCAATTCAATTCATTTTGAAATCGTTTTCAATTCACTTTGAATTCGTTTTCAATTCAATTCATTTCGAAATCGTTTTCAATTCACTTCATTTCGAAATCGTTTTCAACTCAATTCATTTCGAAATTGTTGATTTCGAAATCACTTTTCAATATTCATTTCAAAATGAATAAAATCGATATAAATATCGTTCACGTCAAAATGGCGTCAATCTAATCAACACGGCTTCATAAATTTCTATTTCCAAATTTTCTTTATTTTTCAAATTGGAATGAGGCCCAATCAATTACCATATAAAGTTATTATATGGATTTTCATACAACACATGTATAATAGCATTGAAAAATAATCAACCATCAACCAAAGTGCACTACACTGTATAAGCATCAAATATAGATATCTAACGCTTATAACAGCCTGTCAATCAATCGATCGACATATTTAATCAATCAGGATGAGTGAACTTCAAATTTCATCCCATCACCCGTGTGGGGTTTCAAACAATCAAACACAGATTTTATTTGTGCAGTTGGGCGATGTGTGAAATTTATCGACCCAATCAATATCAGTCAAATCAGTGTATATACAAACAAATCGGCCGATTTGTTTGTAACTATTCATTTATTCACATTCACGTTAAAAATTATATTTTTTAACGATAAAACATTTTATTTCAACCTATGAATTTCTATTCAATTCATTTACATAATAAAATGATATTTTTATTTTCTAACATATTTTAGAAAATTTCGGCGGCATAACGGCACGATACTAGAAACGGGACAAGGCCTAGCCTTATCCCCGGTCTAGTGAAGGCCCACGCCATTCACACATCAATCAAATCAATTTCATTTTGCAAACCACAAAATTTGGAGTAAGAGTCTAACCTAGCCTTACTCCTTCGCCTTATAACGGCGCACGTCTAATCCTAACCAATTTATCGATTCGATTTTTCACACCACAAACCACTTTCAAACCAATATCGCAATCAATCACCAAACAGCCAAACAAACAAGTCCATGTTCTGTGGACGATTGTGTCGGGTGCTACTAAACACCGTCTGCATCCTAGTATATATATAACTAGAAAAATTAAATTGAAAGGTGAGAAGTTCTCACCTATGGCTATCCTAGCTCCACGGCACTTCTATTGTAGAGATCTTCGCCAACTCGCCTTTCGTCGCTTTCGTTGTCCGCTTTCACTACATATGTAAAAATCGAATTTTTACGATGCTATTCAATATATAAAAATCTGATTTTTATCTCGACTTTCAATATATAAAAATATGATTTTTCTCTCGACTTTCAATACATAAAAATATGATTTTTATCTCGACTTTCAATATATAAAAATATGATTTTTATCTCGACTTTCAATATATAAAAATATGATTTTTATCTCTAAAGAAATCAGTTTTCAATACCTTTTAAAAAATCTGTTTTCAATACCTTTTAAAAAATCTGTTTTTATATCTTTTAAAAAAAAACTGTTTTTATTACCTTTTAAAAAATCTGTTTTTATATCTTTTTAAAAAAACTGTTTTTATTACCTTTTAAAAAATCTGTTTTTATATCTTTTTAAAAAACTGCTTTTATTACCTTTTAAAAAATCTGTTTTTATATCTTTTTTTTAAAAAAACTGTTTTTATTACCTTTTAAAAAATCTGTTTTTATATCTTTTTAAAAAACTGCTTTTAGATCAATACTATATATAAATTCAGTTTTTTTTTTTTTTACAAACTAGATCATGGCTTTTCAAAAATTTAATTACTGCTTTACTTACTAAATTAAATAAACTAATTATATAAAATAAAATGAAAAAAGGAAAGGAAGAAGCTCACATTTCGAATTCAGGCGTAGGGGAAAGGCTGCGGCGAGAGAGGATGGCGATTGGCTCGACGGAGGCGGCTGGCTCGATGGAGGCGGCTTCGGCGGGGTGGAGCGGTGCTGATTCGAGTAGGCCAGGTTTCCTCGTTTGGAGCGAGGGACGAGGGAGGAGTTGCTGGAGACGAGGGGAGGGGGAGCAATCGCCGGCGGCGCGGTGATCTCCAGGAGCGGCGCTCCGTTAGTTAGGGTTTTTTCCTTTTTTTTTTTTTCTGAATAACGAAAAGGAGGGAGGGGGCCAGAACGTTAAAAGGGGTAAGGAGATACTAATTTTTATTATTTTTTTATTATTATAATTACATAAAGTTGACTTTTACATACGACCTCAAAACGAGGCCCACCGCCTGTCGTCCATAGCGTTCTACCCCCATTCCGAACACAATGGGATATGTATCGCAAGCTGATTTGATCGTTACAATCAGTTTCCTTTTGAATTTTCATTTAAATCACTATATTGAATTTTAAACGCACATTTCAAATTACCGGGGTCACAAACTAACTCTATAAATTGCAGAAAAATATTTTCTAGCTTCGTATTGACGATACGGTCCTAACAAAACTAGTTTCGTTGAATTCTGAGACCGTTGGAAAAATGGCCAATTTCCAATCGATTAAAATCAACTGAAACCGGTCAAACGCGTTTTCCTTTGCCACGCTCACATATTGATTCGAAAAATTATGAAATTTGGAATCTAGCAATAATCTGACACTACGGACCCAACAAAAGTGGTTTCGTCGAAATCCGAGGTCATTTGCAAAATGTCCATTTTTAAGGGCCTGAATTCCATAGCGACTATTCAGAATTTTCAACTGGACATATCTTTTGATTCCCGCTACGAACTTTTGATTTTTCGGATTCGACAGAAAGATATTCACTATTAGATTCCATTATTTTTGGTTTCACTAAAATCCGGATTGTTTTGCACCCGGTACATTCAATTGAAGTTTGAAATCGAATTATCGAACTATCGCGCCATTTTCAATTCTATTTAAAATTATATATAAATATTTATATTCTAACGACGACGCGTATAGCATATACGTTCGAATTCTATTCAAAATAAATTTCTCGTCGATATTATTTAAAATAATTCATTTTAAATAATCAAAATTCGCTAAAATTGCCAAAATAAAAATTTCAAACTGGCTCGCATTTTACGGGTTGTTACAGTCATGTTGTGTGTTAATTCTTTTATATGTCATGTATTGTCTCTTTGTCATATACCATGTTTGTCATAATATCATATTTAAACGAATCATGTATTTAGTATTGAAATGTCTTTCAATACTGTAATGTTTGTGTTATGTTTTATTGACATGTTCATACACACACACACACACACTTAAGGTATTTGTAATCTGATTTCTTTTCTTTAACCTTCAATGTATTTACTTCTCGTAAATCGTTGATAAGACTTTTGAATTCTATTTTAATTTCATAACCCAAAACTGGATCTAGTTCATTCCTTTTGAGATCTGAAGCAAAGCGCTCGAGTTAATTGTGATCCAATCTCAAGCTACTTATTTTCGATCTTCACTGACTCTGGATCCGATTCGTTTTGACTCTGGATGAGCCTTTGTTGATTTGGGTTTCGGCATTGCCGGCGCAACTGATATAGGTTCAGTTCCAAATCTTCCAATAGATCTTCCAGTCATCTAAACCTTATCGATTTTAGTTGGTTTTTGGGGTAAGATTCTTTTGTTGGCTTGGATTGTTGTCTGCGATTTTCATTCTCATTCAGATCTAATTCTTATGGATTACAGTTTGTTATATTTTATTGTATTGGTTATCTGAGAATGAAAATTGAGTGCAATATTTGGCTTTCATGTTTCTTCGTGACCTCTCCTCGGTTTGTTTATGGTAGATCCCATAATCTTCTATGTGGTTTTTTTCAGTAGATCGGAATGATGAATGTGGGACTTTTGATTTTATTAATATAGATTTCCCAGTACATTTAGTTCAGAATTTGGGGATTAGTGAATAGTTTTAGTTATGGAGGATATGGTCTGTTGGTGCATTGAGGATAAGATATGTTTTATTTTTGATTATTCTATTATTCTCGAGGCCTTATAAGCTGGAAGGAGAGGGTATGTCTCAGATCCATATATCTTTGAGAAGACAACTTGCAAAATCATAAGTTATCAGCAGCTTGTAAAGACTTTAAGTGTTTAAGTTTGGCAGTAAGTCATTATACACCTTAATTCCAGTCTTTCCGATTAAGGATTGGCTTGTTATGAATGAGCTAAGAATTTACAGTGAGTATAACAGGGCAGATGTAGTAGATGGCACATGGACTTTTTAGTGTTCATATGAAACCTTCAGCTAATATCGTCCACTTTGGTACTTAGATTGATTCACAGCTGTTTGTGAATCATCAACCAGAATTTGTGTCGGAGTCGAATATCTTTTGGGATTTCATTAATGATTTGGTGTTATCTACATCTTTGGGCTGTTTTGGTGTTCAACGTGCTGCTTTGGATCATAATGGAGATCATAAGTTTGGTTTTGCATTAAGTTGTCTACAACATGTCAATTCTGAGTGTAATGGGAGTGTATGCAAGAGTGGGGTATATATAACCAGTTTTAGAATTGTTCATATGCTGGGGGAAGGAGTAGGGTTTGTTTGGGTATATGTTCATTGATCTTTCTCTTCGTGGAAATGTGTTGTTTGATCAACAAGCTTTCTGCAAAATCCAGTTTTGTTACTGGGAAGCTAATGAAGTGCCTACTACATTTTAGAAGTAAAAATGGGTGGGGTTTTTGGAACTGGCTAAACAAAGGAATTTTTACTTAATTTAATTTGAACTGGAGATCTTCATGATATTCTGAAGATGTGGTGCTACGTGAATTCTAAATAGAGCATTGGGCTCAGGTGTAGCGAGGGTTGGCCTAATCAATTAGTTAGAATTTGTTTTTCTTTTAATTTCTTGTTATGTTCTTTACACTTTTATGTTAGTAGTATATGTTAGTATGCTAACCTACCGTTTGTACTGCTTTTTCTTAGTAAATAAAAGTGAACCAATTTTCAAATATATATATATATATCACTTGTTCAAAATCATGTTAATTTAACTAATACTATGTCTCAGTATCATGTTTAAACATTATGTTCATATATTAATATAGCAAGTACCGTATATATGCAGGGGAAGCACTATCATAGACTAACAATTAATATATTAACAAGTATAGTTCACATACTATAGGTCTATACCTATATTGACACGACACGAACTCTCCCTTACGGGAAAGGCCGGATTGAGTTGAGAACAAACCACATCATAACGCAGACGGAAGAAGATTTCATTGTATATTACAACAATTCACCAGAATACAAGAATATACAGAGTATTAACAAATAAAATACATACAATAAATATCAAAGATTACAATACATTACATAGCAGCAGAAAATAATACAAAATACAACTGAAGGAGATATACGGATACAAAGCTTTCCGAACATCATTCCAGCTGTAAACCAGGTTCCTGTGAATATAAATCTGCTAAACCAAAACTACTAGCTGCCCGTGTCAAAATAAGGGCACCCAGAGTTTAGGTTAAAACAATAAACTCCAGGTCAGTCATGTGACTGGTGTGAGAACTAAAACAGTTATCAATCTTTATTTTAAAGTTAGGTAAATCAAGGGACCACACCGTATAACACGGAACGTGTTTCCTCCCAAGAATACCAGTGCATAAAACAACATCGCAATGCTAAATAAAGAAAAATGAAGCTATTATAAGACCCAAGTCCCATCACACAATGCAACGCAAGACAGAGGATAGGGTTTTTACCTTATAATAGCCATGAATGCTTGGTACGTGAAATTTCATGTTTTATTATTACTATAAGTGTATAGTGTCAAAACAATTTCAAATCATAAGTATCAATCATAGGTGGCATGAGCGCCCCATCCCACTATGTCGCCATACTAGGCTCTACAAATAAAACCGAAATACACGTATTGGAAGTTGGATTTCCATCTATGAACCGAGGCAAAAGATAGTCCTCTACAGAATTCGAGACTCTCTAGCCCGAGCCTCAGGCAAGTACTCAGTCAAGCCTTGGAGCGACATGGCCGGTCCACCGATGTGGATTAAAATTCCTGAACACCGCGTTTCCCCGCCTTTGGGGCGTAAATGAGTCCACTGACTCCATTGGTTCGAGAATGACCGATGAATCCGAGGCGCCACGCAACAGCAACAACCACACAGGTGAAAAGTATATAAATGTCAGCCAGATTAAGCACTGACACCAACTAGCTAGAAGAAAACGCATGTCCTCCCTGAGGTCCTCGTCCTGTTTTTGGTTCATACCGGGGTGTGACGCTCGCAAATTCACGTTACACAAAGCTACGCCACAAAGGCCGTGCATTGATCATCAACCACAAGACTCTGCTTTTCAATAGAAGCCTTGTTCATTTGCATCTTACCATGCCACACAGGCAAACCGCTCTACGCAACTGATACCAGTCACACAAAATGAAATCCAATGTCGGACACACAGTCCATTTACAAGTCCGTTCTGGGTCTGAACGAAACCGGAGGCACTTTCCTCACATATCCATCGATCTCCAAGTACGTCTGGACGACCACCAACTATTTCCCTTCTCTTGGGTGTACAGCCCAATCAGGATCGTCAGTAATTATCCAAACGATGTGAAGACTTCCGGTCTTCGACCACCGTCTTCATCTTCGGCTTATCGTCGTATCAATTATTCAAAATGGGTTAAACCCGGTCTTTTTGAATAAATCGCGTATATAATAAACAAGTGTTACACAAACACAACATACGCCTTATTCCAGTTCATCAGTCACTAACCATAAATTAGTAAGAGAACAATTCCACAAATATTAGCCCTGAAGGCCGAAACCAACATCAGATCAATACCCAGGAAGCCATTCATCTTAACTAATCTTCAGTTAGTTGTTAAATTTCACATTCTTAGGGAAAGGTTCCCATTAATTTTATCAAAGATAAATTCTTTAAATTTATTCTTTAATCTTCTTTTGAATATTAATTCAAACTAGTCGGGATTAGCGAACCACACCGAAGTAATCATTTATTTTATTTCCCAATAGCAACCTATTCATCCCATGAAGTAAAACTGGTCATACTCCATATCTAACACCACGATGTTATCGGTAAATTCAATTACCATTTCACGTTTAAATCTAATTAAAGATTTAACTATCATCTGGAGTAAAACTGGTAGTACTCCATTCTCGACTATTCCTTGAATTTGATAATTTTAATTATCAAATTCAATTTTCAATCTATTTAAAGATTCATTAAAACTCCACTTAGTTTTAATCTTTAACTGGGTCAAAGAACCAATGTCATTTAAAACACGGTTCACGATAAACCCATAATCACATTCTATTTCATCAGCCCTTAACCGTAGATTAGCAAGCGAACAATTCCCTATGTAATAACCCTAAGGCCGAAACCAACATCAGATCAATACTCAAGAAACCATTCAACTTAACTAATCTTTAGTTAATTTCTGATTTTCTTAACTCCATTGGGTCTAAGAACAGTATTATTAAAGATACCGTTCATGACAACCCAAAATCACATTCCATTGATTGTCGGGTTAGAGAACAAATGTTATTTAAAACACCGTTCACGATAAACCCAAAAATCAATTCCAATTAAATATCATTTAATTGGTACACTTCATTAAATCTAAATAAAAAGATTTAATCTTTTTCTCAACTGGGCTTAAGAATAGTGTTAATGAAGACACCATTCACGACAAACCCAAATCACATTTGATATTAAATACAAGGCTCTGAATAGAAAATATATCGGCTTATATTCAATATCAAATTCTACGACCAACAAATATCGTATTGGAAATAACGATATAAATATATCTTTCAAATTTCCATAACAATATCTATATAATCACAAAATCCCACATCGAAATATTCCGAAGACAATTTCGATTCAAATCCATTTCCAATCTATATATTGTAAATCCTGGTTATTTTTAAAACCATTTCAAATCCAATCTATTCATTTTTCAAAATAATTGAATTATAATCTAGTTCAAAAACTAGTTCATTTCGATAAAAATCTATTTTTATCTTTTTAAATATGGAGTTTTTCATCCCAATTCTTTCCAAATCATTTCTTATGATTTTACATTAATTTTTAACATTTTTAATAATTTTATCAAGGCCCGTACAGTCGATTTCCACCAACGGCCATCGAACTGCACTTGCAACGACCTTTTCCAAATTTGATTTGGACATAATTCCAAATCCAACCGTTAGATTTCTAATTTCTAATATTCGTTAGAAAGCCCTTTTCGATATGAACCCAACGGTTCCTGTTTTTGGAGAATCCGACAGTCGGATCTCCCGTAATATCTATTCGAAGTCAATGGTCGAAATTCACGAACTACCGCAGCGGGGCGCGTTCTATTCCTTCCATTATATTATATATATAATATATATATAATATATATTTCGTCGATTTCCTTTTAAAACGTATTTTATAAATCATTTAAAATTTGTTTTCAAAATGATTTCAAATTCATATTCAATTTCAAATCAAAATTGAATATTCCACTATAAATCCGTTTTAAATTCATTTCAAATCGATTTCAATTCAAATCTATTTAATTCGAATTTCAATTCAATTCTATTTAATTCAAATTTCAATTCAATTCTATTCAATTCAAATTTCTATTCAATTCGAATTTCTTTTCAATTCAATTCAATTTGAATTTCTATTCAATTCTATTCAATTCGAATTTTTATTCAATTCTATTCAATTCGAATTTCTATTCAATTCTATTCAATTCGAGTTTCTATTCAATTCTATTCAATTCGAATTTCTATTCAATTTGAATTTATATTCAATTTGAATTTCTATTCAACTCTATTCAATTCGAATTTCCATTCAATTCTATTCAATTCGAATTTCTTTTCTATTTAATTTTGATTCGAATTCAATTCCATTTAATTTCAATTCGAATTCAATTCCATTTAATTTCAATTCGAATTCAATTCTATTTCGAAATATCAGATTTTGAATTCACTTTTGATATTCATTGTAAAATGAATAAAATCGCCAGAATTCCCGTTCGTGTTAAAATGGCGTTTAACTACTTAACACGGCTTCACATTTCAATATTCACTGATTGTTATTTCAAAATATTTGATTATTCTGAACTGGAATCAGACACAGTCCATTACCATATAATTTTGATTATATGGATTTCATCCAATTCAAATATAAAACAATGACGATAAACAATCAACCATCATCCAAAGTGCATTCTACACTGTATAAGCATTAAATATAAATATTCGATGCTTATACATCCTGTCAATCAATCGATTGACATACAACTAATTATTGGGACTAGTGTATGTCATATATCATCCCAATACCCGTGTGGGGTTTCAAACAATCAAACACAGATTTTATTTGTGTAGTTGGCCGATGTGTAAAATTTATCGTCCCAATCAATATCAGTCAAATGTGTGTATATAAACAAATCGTCTGATTTGTTTATATTTATTTCATTTTAAATACACGTTAAAATTTTTATTTTTAACTATAAAATATTTTTAACTATGTAAATATTTTATTTCACATCACACAATCAAACAAACAAGCCGTCCATGGTCTGTGGACGACGGGTGTCGTGTGCTACTAAACACCGTCTACATTCTAGTATATATTTATAACTAGAAAAATAAAATTAAAGGTGAGAAGTTATCACAGAGGGTTCCACTCCGCCGTGCTTTACTGTTGAACTGTTGAACCGTCTGGATCTATCTGAAATACCAATGCAGTTCTTTTCACGCTGTTCAAATAAAAATAATATTTTTATTGCTTCATTCAATAAATAAAAATCATATTTTTACTTCTACTTCGTATATATATATATATTTACAACACTTCTTTCTATATAAAAATTATATTTTTATATTTCTACTTCTTGTATAAAGATGGAAATTTTATTATCGTACCTATATAAAAATTGTTTTTATATTCTCTATCTCATAAAAATTATATTTTATAATTTCTACTATATAAAAATCACATCTTTAATATTTCTATTATATAAAAATCATACCTTTAATATTTCTACTATATAAAAAGCACATCTTTAATATTTCTATTATATAAAGATCACATCTTTATTATTTCTATTATATAAAAATCACATCTTTAATATTTCTATTATATAAAGATCACATCTTTAATATTTCTATTATATAAAAATCACTTCTTTATTATTTCTATTATATAAAAATCACATCTTAAATATTTCTATTATATAAAAATCACATCTTTAATGTTTCTATTATATAAAATCACTTCTTTAATATTTCTATTATATAAAAATCATATCTTTACTTCGCTACTTCAATAAAAATTATATTTTTAACCTTCACATCTAATAAAAATTATATTTTTAATCTCTACATTATATAAAATTATATTTTTGTAGATTAACTTTTCATTTCAGCAATACATATATATAAAAGACTGAAATAAAATAATAAAAATAAAAATAAAGTTCAATGTTATTTTCAGTTTAAAAATCACGTTAATCTCATTATAAATAAAGAAAGAAGATAGGAAAGGAGGAACTTACAATAAATCGGTTGAATGGGGGGGTGCTAGGGTTCGACGCCGGATGTCTGGAGGCAGGAGGTGTAGGCGCTCGCGGTCGATGGGGGTATACGGTTTCCACGAAGGCGGTGGAGAGAGGAAAGGGAAGAAGGAGGATAGAGGGGGAGTCCGACGAGGTTTGGGGTGGGGGGGGGGGGGGGGTGGGGGGCAGACGCAGATGTGGGTGGCCAACGCGGGGGCGCTGTTTTCAGGTGGGGCGCGGCGGTCTCCCTCGATTCAGAGTATTGAAGCGTCGAATTGAGGAAGAAGAAAGGAGAAGGAGGGCGGAGGAGAAGAATGGGGGTTGGGGGTGGGGGTTGCGACGCTAGCCGGGGGAGGCGGAGGAGCGGTCGTTGGTGGGTTTATAATTTTTTTCTTCTTTTCTGAGTGAATCGGGTTTGGATTGGGGAAAAGGGATTGGGGGATATAAAGGTTGAAAATATATTTATATATAATATATTATTATTTTATTTTAAAAAGGTGAATTTTTATCTGAACCCCAAACGAGATCCAACGATTGTCATCCCTAGCGTAATACCCCCATTCCGAACACAATGAGATATGTATCGTAAGCTGATTCGATCGTTTCGATCAGTTTTCGTCAAAATCAACATATTACTCTATATATTGAATTTTAAACGTACATTTCGAATTACTGGGGTCACATACTAACTTGAAAAATTCCAGAAAAATATTTTCTAGCTTCGTATTGACGATACAGACCTTACAAAACTAGTTTCGTCCAATTCTGAGACCGTTTGAAAAATGGCCATTTTCTAGTCGATTAAAATCAACTGAAACTGGTCAAACGCGTTTTACTTTGCCACGCTCACATATTGAATCGAAAAATTACGAATTTCGGAATCTAGCAATAACTTGACATCACAGATCCAACAAAAGTGGTTTCGTCGAAATCCGAGGACATTTGCAAAATGGGTATTTTTAAGGGCCAGAATTCCATAACGACTATTCTGAAAATTCATCTGGGCATATCTCTTGATTCCTGCCATGAAATTTTGATTTTTCAGATTCGTTGGAAAGATATTCTCAATTAGATTCTACTATTTTTGGTTCCGCTAAAATTCGGTTTATTTTGAATCCTGTACATCCATTTGAAGTTTGAAATCGAATTATCGAACTATCACGCCATTTTCAATTCCTTTTATAATTTAAAATAAATATTTATATTCTAACGACGATTTATATAAATATATACGTTCGAATTACATTCAAAATAAATTGCTCGTCGTTTTTATTTAAAATAATTCACTTTAAATATTCAAAATTCATGAAATTTGCCAAAATAAAATTTTAAATTGGCTCAGAATTTCCGGGTTGTTACAATCTCCCCCACTTAAAACTTTTCGTCCCCGAAAAGGAACGAAGCCGAAAGTTGTTTAGCTAATCAACTCAACTTTCATTATTTTCATTATGGCTTAAGTTCTTCAACTTTTCAGTTTCTAAGAACTTTTCAAATTTTTCAAAAATTTGGCTAACACCCTAAATTTTCGAAAAATTTCGCCATAACCTCCCCTGCACCGGGGACTTCGGGATATTTCATATAGCCTCCCATGACCTTCTTCAATCCAAAAGAAAAAGCCAATCGGCTCATAAAATCACCCAAAAACTTAAGAAATACAATAAAAATGTACCTATTTGTTGGGCAAACAATTTTATTCCTCTTCTCTAGCCTCCTTGCTATGACCTTGTAATGGCGCGTTTTGTTAGCTGTCGAATAATTAATTTATTTAATGATTTATATATCGATTTGGCGATATCGATAACTTAAAGTACAACGTTCGAACTTATAATTTATAATTATAATTAAAACGAACCTGAAACGTCGCGGTAGTTCGCAATTTGGCGATTTGAACTTCAACTAAATATACATGATTCATTTTAAGCCGGATTTCTGTGAAATAAGAAACGTGTGGAGCTGGTGGAGTATATCTTTCTAATGGAAGAGAAAAATCAGGATTTCGTCGTGCAAATTTTGAGTTATGTCCAAATCAAATTTCAGAAAAATCGCTGTAGAATTCCTTTATAATTTGCGACGCTTTATATATGTTATAAAAGAGATTTTCAGTATAAACTGAATACCGGGATAATCTAAAATCTGAAATATCAAACTGTAAATTCTGATATGATATTCTGGAGCTGTACGATATCATATGTGAAGATATACGATAATATTTAATTTTAAATATTTAATTTAATTATATTTAAATATATTTATATATTTAAATAGGCTATTTAGAGCTTTAAAAATAGCCACTTTTGCAAACGAAGTCGGAATTTGACGAAACTAATTTTGTTGGATCCGCAATGTCAAATAGTTGTTAGATTTCCAGTTTCGTGATTTTTAGAGTCAGTATGTGGCCGTACCGATTTTTAATGTGAGAAATAGTCAGTATTTCGACAGAAAAATACGCTGTGTGAGCATACGGAGTCGGAATTCGACGAAACCAGTTTCGTTGGGACCGTAATGTCAAACTCTAGATACATGTCCAGTTTGGTGATTTTTAGATATCATATGTAACCGTGGTGATTTTTAGAAAGCCAATGATCAAATAAATAAAAATAAAAAATAAATGTATGTGAACATAAGGAAGGCCACATCCTTCTCCTTCTCAACCACTACATACTGAATGGAAAATGACACTCCACGTTTACAATCACGACCGTATAAAACCAAATACCACAGGAACAAATTCTCATTTTTCACAAGCAAATACAAATGCAAGAAAGAAATTCTCAAACAAATTCAAATAAAAATCCAAACAAATGAAAATAAAATCCAGAAAATATCGAAGTTGGTTTCTTTGGGTTCGCTACTACCATCTCTTCGATTTCATACCCGTTTCATGGTATTCGATTGTGTTTTAGTCAACGTCCATCTTTGTGGTGCGAATTAGGGTTCGCTGTGGTTCCATCTAGGTAGCGTCGGAGGAGCAAGGGGGTGATGGGTGAACTCTGGGACTCAAGGCGCACGCGTGGACCCGGTTTGATGAAGTGCGATGCCTTCTAGGTGGTTGCGAGCTCACTGTCGTGACCGAAGGGCATCAGGTAGAGGTCCTCAAGAAGCAAGCAAGTGTTGAAATGAGGTGATGAAGGTGAAGTACTGATGGAGTTTGATGAAACCGTTATAAGGTTTGTGGAAAAATGATGAAGGAATGGGAGTCGAAGTGGATGAAATCGGTTGCTGGAAGCTCACGTTTTGTTTTGGGGAAGAAACAAGAGGGCGGGTCGGATATAAAGGGTTCGGGTCTGGGCTTGAAAACATGGTGGGCCGGCAATTATTTAAAAGGTTAAGGCCTTTGTTAATTTAAAGCTTAGTCTATTTAAATTCAAATAAGTGTATTAAATTGAAATTTGTGATATCTCATCCATACGAGGTCAGAATCGAGAACCGTAAGTTGCGTTAGGATCGTATGGACGGTGGCTACAAGCTAGAAGTGGGTTGGGGCTAGTATGAATTTACGGCGAATTAAACTGTTTGATTCAGATCAAACGACAGTTTATCGTTCTTTAACGATGAACTGCAAATGTGAGTAAATCTCACTAACTCTGAACAGTTTATAATTTCATGTTGTATTGTTAGAACTGTTAAAATTGTCTGTTTGACTGTGTGTTGATTATTTGATTGAACTGCTAGACAGTTAGTTAAATTTCTATATTGATTCTGTTTAACAGAATATGTCATATGAAACTGAAAGTGATGTTATCTATATTGTCTAACATCTGTGATGCAGGGAAACAGGTTGGAGGAATCCGACTGGATTCCTCAACAGTTATTTTATTGTTTTTCATATATTGTTATATGATGTGATATAAAATCTGTGGGCGATTATATGTGCTTGAACGATATTGAACATCGTGATTTGATATGATTGAATACCATAACATACCGAAATGTTGATAAGGGGATTTTCAATGTTTATATTGAAAATGAATCTTATTTATAAAATCGATAGGATTTTATAAAAGGAAAACATTTATTTAATTAGAAAATAAATAAATGAAAAAGGAAACATTTATTTAGAAAATAAATGAAATAAAATAGGAACATTTATTTAGAAAATAAATGAATTAGAATATAAAGGAACATTTATTTAGATTATAAATAAATGGAATAAAGGAATATTTATTTAGGGAATAAATAAAGGAACACTTGTTCGGAAAATAAACAGAATTATACAAGGATAGATTTAAACACGTGCTTCGCACACGGTATAACACAATATGGATTTAAATGAGATATTAAATAGGAAATCTGTTTTAAACAGATAAATTGAAGTAGATTAATTTATAAATAATGTTTTATAAATTAAATAAATTATTTATCGTTGATAAATGGAATATATATAAGTCTGGACTTACATAGAGAAGTAGAAACGTTATTTAAAGGACATTTATAAAGTGAAGAACCGTTACTAAAAGTAAACCTTTATAAATGAATAAACGTTGTTAAAGGAAATCTTTTGAAATGAATAAACGTTATAAAAAGGAGTTAATCGAATTTAGTTATTCGAAATGAGTTATTCAAATAAGAGTAAATCAAATAGAGCTAAACAATATTAGAAACTGACTAGAGATTGGTAAGTTGAATATTTTTCCGAGTGTTGATCTGATGTTGGTTTCGGCCTTCGGGGTTTATACTTAGAGAATTGTTCTCTTACTAGTTTACAGTTAGGGACTAATAGTTGTGGAAGGGTAGTAATGCGTGAATGAGGATTGTAAATGTTTTCCAGTGTAAATAAACGTCAATTTTCTAATCGTAGAAAATAAGGAAATATGAATATACATACACATATATATTTATATGTTGGATGATTTGATCGATAATTCCATTTGGAATTAAGATCGTTGTGTGAACACCGACATGTTTTTCTTTGATAGTTAACTCACCGACTATCGAAGTTTTTGACCATTTTAACGTTGTTAATATGGAGAGACCGGTTGGATTCTTATCCAAAGAACCACTCTGTATTGGCATAAGCGTTGCGAATCATATATGCCAAAGTTAATTGAAGACGGAGTAAAATGCAAGGGCTATCCTGTGTACAAAATAGTGCCTTCGGTTTGTCCAGTCCCAGGACAACTTGTATGGACGAATGTCCGACAGAGTATTCCTAACGAATCATATATGTTGATCTCTTCAACGTATTACGTTTGGTGGTGGGGAAATTCGTTTCTCTTAGCTTCATACCCGTGATACCGTTAGGGAAATCGATAAAGATTTGACGGGTATGACGATGTGGCATTCTAAGTGAATGAAGATTTGATGTGGAAAGATATGCGTAGCTTCTAGCCTCACATCCGGTAAATGACAGAAATCGGGCAGGCAGCATGGCTAAGTCGGTCGCACCGAAGTAGGGTGTACAATCACCTATCTAGAGAATATTCATTTGCTTCTTTAATCTATCAATGCTGTCCCATATATATATAGGGGAACGGTTGCTGATCCCAACCGTTGGTGATGTACATTCGATACACTCAAGCGAAATGAGTGGTCGGTCATGTGTGGCTGAGTTGCAAGATGTTCTTGTTGAACTCCAGTGTATCGTTCCTAGAGTACACTAATCGGAAGGTGATTCCATACCTTGTCATATGTTGGAATCCAATCTCCAATAAGCGCTCACGGTTTTATTTGTATACTATGTATGTGGAACGTGAGATGCAAGCGTTCTGCTAGATTGATATCTATTTGTATTTAGACATTATTATAATATCAGAAAGATATCCTTTATTTAACCAAGTGTTGGAGTTTTATTCACACTAGTCCCATGACTGACCCGGAGTTTATTTTGTTTGTTTTCCCTAAACTCTTGGGTGCCTAAATTTGTACGGGCAGTCAAGTAGTCGGGATTTTACAGATACACTTGGAGAGCTTGGAGCAGGAGGCTTCAGGATTAAAGCTATTATTATTCCGCTGTGTTGTTAAGTGTTGTACTTTGAAATGGTATGTATATACGAGTACTGATTTGTATTTCAAAGTTATGTTATATTTTATTCGTTCCGCTGTGAGATTCGTGTTTACTCTGATGATGTAAGTTCTTCTTCTTCTTCTATTCTATTAGTTCTATCTTTTCTTCCTCACCCTCTACTTTCTTTCACTAACGTCTCGGAATTTTCGACTCTCGAGGAGTCGAAAATTTCCAGCCGTTACAGACCTGTTCAATAGATACACATGTACATGCATGCAATCCCAAATAATTTTCAATACAATTCAATATTTGACCAATTTGGTTAAAGGTTAAACATTTAATTATTCAAACAATAATCAAACAACACAACCATCAATCAATTAGTGAATTATCATTTCAAATTCATAATTTTGATGTATAGTCAAAAATCATATTTTTGGTGCCAAATCACAACAATATATTCTAACTATATTTCGGTTCTCACACCAATCAATTGGAGATATACAGAAATTCCACCTTAGTCACTCGAACATAAATACGGATGATGTCATGACAATCATCAGTACCATCTCCGGGCGACTAGAGCGTGATTCTATATCTACCCAGTATATTAAAACTTTGAAAACACGTGGATCAGACGTATACGCAAAATCTTTATATACTGGATGGTCCAAATTCTATACAAATAAATATTCAAATACGTATAAAACGATTTAAATTTCAAAACAAAATTTGTTTTCATTTTAAAAATAGTCTTCACACTCGTTCTAGGATACTACTGATCCCATCTCTAACGAGTCATTCTTATTGGATATTACTAATCCAATCTCTGATGAATTCTTTCGTATGGTTCTAATGTGTCTTGTTCTCTGAGCTTTGTAAACCAAAGCTCTGATACCAAACTGACACGACCCGAACTCCCCCTTACGGGAAAGGCCGGATTGAGTTGAGAACAAACCACATCATAATGGAGACGGAAGAACATTTCATTGTATATTACAACAATTCACCAGAATACAAGAATATACAGAGTATTAACAAATATAATACATACAATAAATATCAGAGATTACAATACATTACATAGCAGCGGAAAATAATACAAAATACAACTGAAGGAGATATACGGATACAAAGCTTTCCGAACATCATTCCAGCTGTAAACCAGGTTCTTGTGAATATAAATCTGCTAAACCAAAACTACTAGCTGCCCGTGTCAAAATAAGGGCACCCAGAGTTTAGGTTAAAACAATAAACTCCAGCTCAGTCATATGACTGGTGTGAGAACTAAAACAGTTATTAATCTTTGTTTTAAAGTTAGGTAAATCAAGGGACCACGCCGTATAACATGGAACGGGTTTCCTCCCAAGAATACCAGTGCATAAAACAACAGCGCAATGCTGAATAAAGAAAAATGAAGCTATTATAAGACCCAGGTCCCATCACACAATGCAACACAAGCCGAAGGATAGGTTTTTTACCTTATAATAGCCAAGAATGCTTGGTACGTGAAATTTCATGTTTTATTATTACTATAAGTGTATAGTGTCAAAACAATTTCAAATCCTAAATATCAATCATAGGCGGCATGAGCGCCCCATCCCACTATGTCGCCATACTAGTCTCTACAAATAAAACCGAAATACACGTATCGGAAGTTGGATTTCCATCTATGAAACGAGGCAAAAGATAGTCCTCTACAGAATTCGAGACTCTCTAGCCCGAGCCTCAGGCAAGTACTCAGCCAAGCCTTGGAGCGACATGGCCGGTCCACTGATTTGGATTAAAATTCCTGAACACTGCGTTTCCCCACCCTTTGGGGCGTAAATGAGTCCACTGACTCCATCGGTTCGAGAACGACCGATGTATCTGAGGCGCCTCGCAACAGCAACAACCACACAGGTGAAAAGTATATAAATGTCAGCCAGTTTAAGCACTGACACCACCTAGCTAGAAGAAAACGCATGTCCTCCCTGAGGTCCTCGTCCTGTTTTTGGTTCATACCGGGGTGTGAGGCTCGCAAATTCACGTTACAAAAAGCTAAGCCACAAAGGCCGTGCTTTGACCATCAACCACAAGACTCTTCTTTTCAACAGAAGCCTTGATCATTTGCATCTTAGCATGCCACACAGGCAAACCACTCTATGCAACTGATATCAGTCACACAGAATGAAATCCAATGTCGGACACACAGTCCATTTACAAGTCCGTTCTGGGTCTGAACGAAACCGGAGACACTTTCCTCGCGTATTCATCGATCTCCAAGTACATCTGGACGACCACCAACTATTTCCCTCCTCTTGGGTGTACAGCCCAATCAGAATCGTCAGTAATTATCCAAACGATGTGAAGACTTCCGGTCTTCGACCACCGTCTTCATCTTCGACTTATTGTCGTATCAATTATTCAAAATGGGTTAAACCCGGTCTTTCTGAATAACTCGCGTATATAATAAACAAGTGTTACACAAACACAACATACGCCTCATTCCAGTTCATCAGTCACTAACCGTAAATTAGTAAGAGAACAATTCCCCAAATATTAACCCCGAAGGCCGAAACCAACATCAGATCAATACCCAGGAAGCCATTCATCTTAACTAATCTTCAGTTAGTTGTCAAATTTCACATTCTTAGGGAAAGGTTCCCATTAATTTTATCAAAGATAAATTCTTTAAATTTATTCTTTAATCTTCTTTTGGATATCAATTCAAACTAGTCGGGATTAGCGAAACACACCGAAGTAATCATTTATTTTATTTCCCAATCCCAACCTATTCATCTAATGAAGTAAAACTGGTCATACTCCATATCTAACACCACAATGTTATCGGTAAATTCAATTACCATTTCATGTTTAAATCTAATTAAAGATTTAACTATCGTATAGAGTAAAACTGGTAGTACTCCATTCTCGACTATTCCTTGAATTTGATAATTTTAATTATCAAATTCAATTTTCAATCTATTTAAAGATTCATTAAAACTCCACTTAGTTTTAATCTTTAACTGGGTTAGAGAACCAATGTCATTTAAAACACGGTTCACGATAAACCCATAATCACATTCTATTTCATCAGCCCTTAACCGTAGATTAGCAAGCGAACAATTCCCTAAGTAATAACCCCGAAGGCCGAAACCAACATCAGATCAATACCCAAGAAACCATTCAACTTAACTAATCTTTAGTTAATTTCTGATTTTCTTAACTCCATTGGGTCTAAGAACAGTATTATTAAAGATACCGTTCACGACAACCCAAAATCACATTCCATTGATTGTCGGGTTTGAGAATAAATGTTATTTAAAACACCGTTCACGATAAACCCAAAAATCAATTCCAATTAAATATTATTTAATTGGTACACTTCATTAAATCTAAATAAAAAGATTTAATCTTTTTCTCACTGGGTTTAAGAATAGTGTTAATGAAGACACCATTCACGACAAACCCAAATCACATTTGATATTAAATACAAGGCTCTGAATAGAAAATATATCGGCTTATATTCAATATCAAATTCTACAACCAACAAATATCGTGTTGAAAATAACGATATAAATATATCTTTCAAATTTCCATAACAATATCTATATAATCACAAAATCCCACATCGAAATATTCCGAAGACAATTTCGATTCAAATCCATTTCCAATCTATATATTGTAAATCCTGGTTATTTTTAAAACCATTTCAAATCCAATCTATTCATTTTTCAAAATAATTGAATTATAATTCTAGTTCAAAAACTAGTTCATTTCAATAAAAATCTGTTTTTATCTTTTCAAATATGGAGTTTTTCATCCCAATTCTTTCCAAATCATTTCTTATGATTTTACATTAATTGTTAATAATTTTAATAATTTTATCAAGGCCCGTACAGTCGATTTCCACCAACGGCCATCGAACTGCACTTACAACGACCTTTTCCAAATTTGATTTGGACATATTTCCAAATCCAACCGTTAGATTTCTAATTTCTAATATTCGTTAGAAAGCACTTTTCAATACGAACCCAACGGTTCCTGTTTTAGGAGAATCCGACGGTCGGATCTCCCATAATATCTATTCGAAGTCAATGGTCGAAATTCACGAAATGCCGTAGCGCGGTGCGTTCTATTCCGACCATTATATTATATATATATAATATATATAATATATATTTCATCGATTTCCTTTTAAAACGTATTTTATAAATCATTTAAAATTCATTTTCAAAATGATTTCAAATTCATATTCAATTTCAAATCAAAAATGAATATTCCACTATAAATCCGTTTTAAATTCATTTCAAATCGATTTCAATTCAAATTTATTTAATTCGAATTTCAATTCTATTCTATTTAATTCAAATTTCAATTCAATTCTATTCAATTAAAATTTCTATTCAATTCGAATTTCTTTTCTATTCTATTCAATTCGAATTTCTATTCAATTCGAATTTCTATTCAATTGTATTCAATTCGAAGTTCTATTCAATTCTATTCAATTCGAAATTCTATTCAATTCTATTCAATTCGAATTTCTATTCAGTTCCATTCAATTCGAATTTCCATTCAATTCTATTCAATTCGAATTTATTTTCTATTTAATTTCGATTCGAATTCAATTCTATTTAATTTCAATTCGAATTCAATTCCATTTAATTTCAATTCGAATTCAATTCTATTTGAAAATATCAGATTTTGGATTCACTTTTGATATTCATTGTAAAATGAATAAAATCGTCAGAATTCCCGTTCGTGTTAAAATGGCGTTTAACTACTTAACACGACTTCACATTTCAATATTCACTGAATATTATTTCAAAATATTTGATTATTCTGAACTGGAATCAGACACAGTCAATTACCATATAATTTTGATTATATGGTTTTCATCCAATTCAAATATACAACAATGACGATAAACAATCAACCATCATCCAAAGTGCATTCTGCACTGTATAAGCATTAATATAAATATTCGACGCTTATACAGCCTGTCAATCGATTGACATACAACTAATTATTGGGAATAGTGTATGTCATATGTCATCCCATTACCCGTGTGGGGTTTCAAACAATCAAACACAGATTTTATTTGTGCAGTTGGGCGATGTGTAAAATTTATCGTCCCAATCAGTATCAGTCAAATGTGTGTATATAAACAAATCGTCCGATTTGTTTATATTTATTTCATTTTAAATACACGTTAATTTTTTTACTTTTAACTATAAAATATTTTAACTATATAAATATTTTATTTCATATCACACAATCAATTTTCACAACAACATGCAATCAAACAAACAAGCCGTCCATGGTCTGTGGATGAGGGATGTCGGGTGCTACTAAACACCGTCTGCATCCTAGTATATATTTATAACTAGAAAAATAAAATTAAAGGTGAGAAGTTCTCACAGAGGGTTCTACTCCGCCGTGCTTTACTGTTGAACTGTTGAACCGTCTGGATCTATCTGAAATACCAATGCAGTTCCTTTCACGCTGTTCAAATAAAAATAATATTTTTATTGCTTCATTCAGTAAATAAAAATCATATTTTTACTTCTACTTCATGTGTGTGTATATATATATATATATATTTATTTACAACACTTCTTTCTATATAAAAATTATATTTCTATATTTCTACTTCTTATATAAAGATGGAAATTTTATTATCATACCTATATAAAAATCGTATTTTTATATTCTCTATCTCATAAAAATTATATTTTATAATTTCTACTATATAAAAATCACATCTTTAATATTTCTATTATATAAAAATCATATCTTTAATATTTCTATTATATAAAAATCACATCTTTAATATTTCTATTATATAAAAATCATATCTTTAATATTTCTATTATATAAAGATCATATCTTTAATATTTCTATTACATAAAGATCACATCTTTAATATTTCTATTATATAAACATCATATCTTTAATATTTCTATTATATAAATATCACATCTTTAATATTTCTATTATATAAAGATCACATCTTTAATATTTCTATTATATAAAAATCACTTCTTTAATATTTCTATTATATAAAAATCACATCTTTAATATTTCTATTATATAAAAATCACTTCTTTAAAATTTCTGTTATATAAAAATCATATCTTTACTTCGCTACTTCAATAAAAATTATATTTTTAACCTTCATGTCTAATAAAAATTATATTTTTAATCTTTACATTATATAAAAATTATATTTTTATATATTAACTTTTCATTTCAGCAATACATATATATAAAAGACTGAAATAAAATAATAAAAATAAAAATAAAGTTCAATGTTAATTTCAGTTTAAAAATCACGTTAATCTCATTATAAATAAAGAAAGAAGATAGGAAAGGGGAACTTACAATAAATCGGTTGAATGGGGGGTGCTAGGGTTCGGCGCCGGATGTTTGGAGGCAGGAGGTGTAGGCGCTCGTGGTCGATGGGGGTATACGGTTTCCACGAAGGCGGTGGAGAGAGGAAAGGGAAGAAGGAGGATAGAGGGGGGTCCGACGAGGTTTGGGGGGGACGCTGCTGTGGGTGGCCAGCGCGAGGGCGCGGCGGCGCTGTTTTTAGGTGGGGCGCGGCGATCTCCCTCGATTCGGAGTATTGAAGCGTCGATTTGAGGAAGAAGAAAGGAGAAGGAGGGAAGAGGAGGAGAATGGGGGTCGGGGTGGGTGGGGTGGGGGAGGGGGGTTGCGACGCCAGCCGGGGGGGAGGCGGAGGAGCGGTCGTCGGTGGGTTTATATTTTTTTTTCTTCTTTTCTGAGTGAATCGGGTTTGGATTGGGGAAAAGGGATTGGGGGATATAAAGGTTGAAAATATATTTATATATAATATATTATTATTTTATTTTAAAAAGGTGAATTTTTATCCAAACCCCAAACGAGATCCAACGACTGTCGTCCCTAGTGTAACACCCCCATTCCGAACACAATGGGATATGTATCATAAGCTGATTCGATCGTTTCGATCAGTTTTCATGTAATGACCCGCATTGGCAGAGGTATTATAATTAATTTATTTAATTATTGAAATGGTGATTTAGAGAATTTAATGGTCGTGGAATTTAATAATGGTGAATATTTTATTAAAATAATAAATTAAATAATATATTTAATTCTGAATGGTCGAAATGACGATATGGTGTGAACCGGATCATCTTTGATATTTAATTCAGCTTGGAATTGAATTTGAATAACGAATATATTCAATCATAGAAAGTTGAACGTATAGTTTATAATATAATTAAAATAGAGCTCGAAATGGCGCGGCAGTTCGCTATTTGGCGATTTGAACTTCAACTGAATGTACAGAGTTCGTTTTAAATCGGATTTCTGTGAAACAAGAAACGTGTGGAGCTGGTGGAGTATATCTTTCTAGTGGAAGAGAAAAATCGGGATTTCGTCGTGTAGATTTTGAGATATGTCCAAATCAAATTTCAGAATAGTCGCTATAGAATCGTTTATCGACCGTAACGGTTTATTCGATATAACTTGAGATCGGGTTTGAATTTAGACAAGGTTCTTTTGGGACGTAGCGATAATTTAATTTTTAGAATTTTATGGAAATTTTTAATTAATTAAATAAGCAACTTTTTGTTTGGAGTATTTTGCACCCTGTAATCAACATTTCGGGGTTTCACAGAATATGTCAACCTACCGGTATTATTATTTTTTTGGGATCGTGGGGAAATACTCGACATGACTACATTTTTACTTCTGTCTGTAGCAGTTGTATGCGAAGATAATTTTATATAACAAGGAACCTACATTTTTAACTTAATATATTTTTAAATATCTTAACCCTTTCTCCGATCAAAATGCAAGCCACATTCCTCTTTCTCAACCGTTGGTTTTCCTTGGTTCTCAAAACAAGTTGTGGCATTCAATAGTCCACAAGAAAATCAACATGTAATGATATAAATAACCCCTCTCATCCTTACAACCTAAATTGTTTCTTCTGTAATTCCCAAAAATAAGTCGCCACCAAAACAAACTCAAATGTGAGGTCTGAATCTTTCAAAAATCGAAACAAATCATACCACTCTAACAACAAGAAAAGCAAAACATAGTTGCGCCCCTCTTTCATTTTAGTGCCCTCATACATGAAGTATTTAGCTAGACTTTCAATACGAAATTAAAAGACGATTGTTGGAGCTTGGAACCAATGGTGGTCGTCGGCGGTTAGATGGCCTGAGGGCAGAGGAAATCGTTCTTGAACTTCGCTGTAGCAGGTTTCGGTTATAAGTGATTTTCGCCAACGTCATTGGCTATTGGTGGTGGAGATCTAAAGGCTGAAGGGGAGGGGGATGCGGCGCATCCATTTGGGTGGCCCGGTCAAGTATTGTGGTAGGAGGCGTCAGATTTCAGGCGAGTTAGATTTTCCGTTCATACGCTGGTTATAGGCGAATAGGTCAACATTGGGGTCCGAGGTTGAGATCAGAGGGAGCTCTGGGTGTGGTGCAGCCGTTGGTAGAGGAGTCCGACCCTTTGGTAGTGATGGTGGCGCCAACGGATGAACGGGGTGGAGGACGGAGGTTGGTCAAACTAGCGGTCAAAAAGGTTTGGGAAATATCTAGAGACGGGATATTGAGAATGCTTGAGCAAGGGAGGCCGCGTATTTCGTAGTTGGGTTTTTAGGTAAGATAATGGGTCGGGTTTCAAAACTAAGGCCCATATTTAAATAATAATTAGTTTAAATTCAATTTAAAAGTGTATAAACTTCGGAATTTAATAACTTTGTCATACGATACCGGTTTTTAGCAAAACAAGATCCATTGGGATCGTATGGACGGACACTACCCAATGGAACTGACTAGGAGTGGATTGGAGCTCGTTACAATTTATAGCAAAATAAATTGTTCGTCTGAATCAAATCGAGCGATGGTTATCGTTATTTTTGATGATCGTCCAATGTGAGTAAATCTCACCAACTCTGAACAGTTTATAATTTCATGTTGTATTTTTAGAACTGTTAGATATTGGCTGATTGACTGTGTGTTGACTGTTTGATTGAACTGCTAGTCAGTTAGTTAAATTTCTATATTGATTCTGTTTAACAGAATGTATCATATAGAACTGAAAGTGATGTTATCTATATTGTTTAACATCTGTGATGCAGGGAAACAGGTTGGAGGAATCCAACTGGATTCCTCAACATTTATTTTACTGTTTTCATATATTGTGATATATGATGTGTTATATAATCTGTTATGGATTATGGGTGTTGGAATGATGTTGATCATTTTTATTCGATATTTTAAATATCTAAAAGACCCTGGGATGTAAAAAGAATTATTTCAATGTATATTGAAATAAAGGGATTTTATAAAATCAACAGATTTTATAAAAGGAAATATTTCGAAAATAAATAAAAGGGAAAAATGTTTTTAAAACGAATAGAGTTTTATAAAAGGGAAATCATTTGTAAAGTGAAGAACTGTTACTAAAAGTAAATCTTTATAAATGAATAGTTTATTCGAATAGAATAAAGGAGTTAATCAATGTTGGTTAATCGATTAGTGTTAAAGTAAAAGGAGCTAATCGATGTTAGTTAATCGATTAGTGATAAGGTTAAAAGGAGTTAATCGATTTTAGTTAATCGATTAGAGAATAAAGTTAAAAGGAGTTAATCGATGTTAGTTAATCGATTAGTGTTAAAGTAAAAGGAGTAAATCGGTGTTAGTTAATCGATTAGTGATAAGGTTAAAAGGAGTTAATCGATTAGAGAATAAAGTTAAAAGGAGTTAATCGATGTTAGTTAATCGATTAGTGTTAAAGTAAAAGGAGTTAATCGATGTTAGTTTAATCGATTAGAGTTAAAGCAAATGAGTTAATCGAATATAGTTATTCGAATAGAAAGTAAAATGAGTTAATCGAATATAGTTATTCGAATAGAAAGTAAAATGAGTTAACCGAATATAGTTATTCGAATAGAAGCAAATGAGTTGGCATTCGAAAGGAGTTAAATCGAATAAGTTATTCGAAAGGAGTTAAATCGAATAAGTGAAATGAGTAAATCAATAGCATTAGTCAAATAGAGTTAATCCAATAGTGTTAATTCAATAGAGTAAATTGATAAGGGTTAATCGAATAGAGTTAAGTGAAAAGAGTCAATCGAATATAGCTATTCGAAGGAGGGTTAAGTAAGGAAGTTAGTAAAAGGAATATAAAGTGAACTTTGCCTATTTCAAGGTTAGAAATGTTGTTCAATTAAGGTCTGAGAGGTAGTTCTACCCCAACTTGATTGGCTTCGTTTTTAACTAAGGAGTTAAGGTTCGGCAGTAAAGGAAATGGTTTGGGTTGGCATCGCGATGGTTTATTTAAACATCTATCTAAGTCCAATGAAGAAGCTTTGGAAATGTTTTCCAAATAAGAAACCAGAAATGTTTTCTAATAAAGAAAACAAGAAATGGAAATGTTTTCCATTGTTAATAACGTATATTTTCAAAATTTAGAAAATAGGAAATATTGAATATAGGGAAATAGGAGATAAGTAAATTAATAAAGAGATAAATGTTGAATGATGTTTGTTCGATATAAATTTCCATTTGGAAATAATATCGTTGTTTGCACACCTGTTTTTATTCGATAGTTAAATCACAAACTATCGAAGTTTTGACCATTTTAATGTTGTTAATATGGAGAGACCGGTTGGATTATTATCCAAAGAACCACTCTGTATTGGCATAAGCGTTGCGAATCATATATGCCAAAGGAAATTGAAGAAGGATTTATGCAAGGGCTATCCTGTTTACAAAATAGTGCCTTCAGTTCATCCTGTTCCTGGATGACTTGTATGGACGGATGTCTGACAGAATATTTCCAGACGATCATGTATACAGATTTCTCCAACTGCACCAAGAGTGGAAGCGGAGAAGGAAACTTCTTTTAGCTAACGCGTAATGTATGGTTGAGGACGTCAATCGGTGATTTGATGGATTTAACGATGTGGCATTCAAAGTGAATCTGGTATGATGATAAAGCGTAGCTTCTAGCCTCATCATCCGGTAAATGACAGAAATCGGGCAGGCAGCATGGCTAAGTCGGTCGCACCGAAGTAGGGTGTATAATCACCTGATCTAGAGTTTCATTTACTTCTAAAAATCTATTGTTGATGCTGTCCCATTCGGGAAACGGTTGCTGATCCCAACCGTGGGTGATATACATTCGATACGCTCAAGCGAAATGAGTGGTCGGTCATGTGTGGCCGGGTTGCAAGATGTTCTTGTTGAACCCAGTATATTCCTTTCTAGAGGTACACTAGCGAAAGGTGGTTCCATACCTTGTCATAGTTTGAAATCCATTACCCAATACGTGCTTGCGGTTTTGATTATATTATATATGTAGAACGTGAGATGAAAGCGTTTCTGCTAGATTGATATGTATTTGTACTTAGACATTATTATAATATCAGAATGATATTGCTTGTCAAAGATGTTGGATTCTCATAAGGGAAAAACCCGTTCCGTATTCACGGCGTGGTCTTATGAGATATCATATATATTTTAAACTGTGTTAAACTATTTTACTCATACCAGGCCCATGACTGACCCGGAGTTTATTTTGTTATTTTCCCTAAAGTCTTGGGTGCCTAAATTTGTATGGGCAGTCAAGTAGTCGGGATTTACAAATACATTGAAGAGCTGGAGCAGGAGGCTTCAGGATCATATAGCTATTATTATTCCGCTGTGTTGTAAGTGCTGTACTTTGATAATGATATGTATATGCAAGTACAAATGTATATTTCAAGTTATGTTATATATATTATATGTTATTCGTTCCGTTGTGAGGTTCGTGTTACTCTGATGTTGTGTTCTTCTTCTTCTTCTATTCTAATTTTCTATCTTATCTTTCCTCACCCTCTAATTTCTTTCACTAATTACCAGGATTTTTCGATGTTTTGGTTATCGACATCATGTTTATGTCGATAACCAAAGTCGCTAAAAATCCGGGTCATTACAGTTGGTATCAGAGCAAAGGTTAATTGATTAACTTGGCTCTGTGGCGTGACTCGGTAGAGATAGGGTTAGTAATACCCTAGATTGAGTTTGAGTGTATATATATACGAGTGAACGTATTTGTTATTTGATATAAAAATAAATTTTATTGTGAAGATTTATTGGTTGAGTTGTTTATGAGTTCTGGTCGATCAGTTTGATCCACTGTATCGGTAGGAGTTACTAAACACTTTAATACGATGGGTCGGCACGATATGTTTTGAAAAGAGGGTAAATGAAAATAGTTTACCCAACGTATATTTTGATATATATTGGATATACTAGTTGTTATTATAATCGAGTAAGATTATAGATTAAATGGTTATGTAAATAACCAATCGGAATTCATATAAGTGAAATACGTGAAATCAGATGAGTTAAATCTGAAATTTAAACCAGAAATTGAATTAAAATTCTGGAAAATTGGATAAGTGTTTGTAAATAATTTGGATTAAAAATAAGGAAAATTTAAGATCCTGGGAGATTTTAAATTGGTTTACAAGCAGTGTGAATTATATTTTGAAATGAATTTCAAAGTGGAAATGTTTAGAAATGGTTTTATAGTATTGAACTTACTTCGATCGCTGGAAAATAGATTCTGATGATGACAGCTGCATCATCAGTATTCATTTTCGAGTTGTAAGTGACGAATTACTACTAGAGAGACTGTTTTGAAATTGTTTTGGGAAAGGCAGGTTATGTTGAATTTCAAATGGGATTTATAATAAAGAATGAATAAAGAAAGTTTGAAAAGGAATTTGAATAAAGGAAGTTCAAACATAGAATGTAAATAAGAAAATTCAAAGGGGATTTGAATATAGAAAATTCAAAGGAGATTTGAATATAGAAATTCAAATGAGATTTAAATAAAGAAGATTTAAATAATGAAATTTGAATATAGAATTCAGATAGTTTGAAATGAAATTTGAATATAGAATTCAAATAGATTGAAATGGAATTTGAAAATAGAATTTCAAAATAAAATTTGAAATAGGAATTCGAATATAGAATTCAAATAGAGTTGAAATAGGAATTGGAATATATAATTCAATGGAGTTTGAAAATATTGAATTTGAATATCGAAAGTGAAAATGAAATTTGAATAAAGCAGATTCAAATAGAAGTGAAAATGAAATTTGAATAAAGCAGATTCAAATAGAAGTGAAAATGAAATTTGAATAAAGAAGATTCAAATAGAATTTAATTTGAAATTTGAATATAGAAGATTCAAATAGAATTGAAATGAAATTCAAATATAGAATCCGAATAAGGAAATTGAAACGAAATTCAAATATAAAATTTGAATAGAAATTGAATAGAATTAACTAAGTCGAAGAGAAATTAGTTAATCGAGTTTTGAATTTGAAGTTGAACTTTGAAAGGTGAATTGGATTTGTAAATGGATATTCAAAATCGTATATAGAACTTAAATTTGAATTTTGGATTCAAATTAGTTAATAAGCAAGTTAAAATATATTTGAACATGTGATGTTCAAATATAAAAGTGAAATAGACTAAAGTGTTAATTAAAAAAAATAATTAACGAATTTAGTTAAAACGATCAGGTATAGTTAAAATAGATTGGGCAGGTATAAATATACATGAGATAGGTATGGATAAGGTAAATGAAGGTATATAGATAGAATGCTCGACGGAAAGGTATGTATTTAATTCATACGAGATTTTATGTGCCGTATCGGCTAGCCGCTTGGTTTTTTCTTTTTCTTTTGGATTGGTGAGGGCCATGGGAGGATATTTGAAATATCCCGATGCTCCTAGTACAAAGGAGGTTATGGCAAATTTTTCCGGGAATTTAAGGAGTTAGAATATTTTTAATATAATTGGATAGTTAGAAATCAACGTATCGATATATATAGAAGTCGATAAGGAAACAAACTTAGAAATAGAATAGTAAAATCAAAATGGAAGACTAAGAATAAAATCTAGTAAGAATAGAAAGAGTAAGCGTATACGTGTTTAAAAGTGAATAATTAGTTGTATGGTATTGATTATTCGAGTAAGTAGTCATGTCTGTTTTGACGTTATAAATGTTATTCAGTCAAGGTCTGAGAGGTAGTTATACCCCAACTTGATTGATTTCATTATTAACAAATAAATAGTAAGATTTCAGGCTCGAAGATCAATGTTGAATAGGAGTTAGTTGAATATAGTATTTGGGTTGTCGTAACAATGTTTTACACAACATCCGTTTTAACCTAAATAGGTGTGAGCTTGGAAATATAATAAAGAATATTTCCTAAGTATAGAAATAAACGAGATCGGAAAAGAGATAAGTAATTGGAATATTTTCCAATTATAAATAGCATATATTTTCTAAAATTTAGAAAATAAAAGGAAGGTGATATTCGGAAATGTTTTCCAAATAACATAAAAGGCCAATATGGTTATTGAAAATATTTGGTTAACAAATATTGATAAAGAAATAGAGAAGTGATTTAACTAATGGAATATTAATTAAGGGCACAGTTGAATTTCAAAAAGGAAATTTTGATTTTTTGAAAAGGGTAAACTGTTTGAAAACTCCCAAGGAAAGACTGTTTGAATTAAAAGCAAATTTAACAGAAATTTGTGAAAGCAGATTTGAATTAAAGTAAAGTCAGTTAAGTGGTAACTGGGACTGAATTAGAATGATATCAAGACAAATTGGATTGTGAGATTCAAATTTGAAGTGTAATGTGATAATCAAGTTAAGAGTGGAATCAAGAATTGAACTTGAGTTGAAATGGGATTTGGCTTGGATATAAGCGAATGGTTGTGTTGGAGATAAAACTGACTTGGAGTTTGATTGGCATGACATTGGTATATGCTGAATTGATTGCAGATGTGAGGGATATAACGATATGCCCGACAAAAAGGTACCAGTTTATATTTGATATAAGATTTGTGAGCCGAATTGGCAAGCCGCTTGGCTGTTGATTTTCTTTTGGGTTGGAGATGGCCCAGAGAGGCAAGTTGGAGTTTGACCGATTAACCAGTACAAAGGAGGTGCTGGCGAAATTTTTCGAAGAGTAAGGCGTTAGAAAATTTTCAGGATTTTTGAAAATTTTCGTTGATAAGAATAAATTAATAATTTGTTTTAAATTAAATTGGTTCAGTTGAAACTGAAGTTAAGAAGTGAACAAATATGTTCTAACCAGTCGATAGGGTCGTCCTCTACCTTTTAGCAATTTCGAGGACGAAATTATTTTAAGTGGGGAAGATTGTAATGACCCGCATTGGCAGAGGTATTATAATTAATTTATTTAATTATTGAAATGGTGATTTAGAGAATTTAATGGTCGTGGAATTTAATAATGGTGAATATTTAATTAAAATAATAAATTAAATAATATATTTAATTCTGAATGGTCGAAATGACGATATGGTGTGAACCGGATCATCTGTGATATTTAACTCAGCTTGGAATTGAATTTGAATAACGAATATATTCAATCATCAACAGTTGAACGTATAGTTTATAATATAATTAAAATAGAGCTCGAAATGGCGTGGCAGTTCGCTATTTGGCGATTAGAACTTCAACTGAATGTACAGAATTCGTTTTAAATCGGATTTCTGTGAAACAAGAAACGTGTGGAGCTGCTGGAGTATATCTTTCTAGTGGAAGAGAAAAATCGGGATTTCGTCGTGTAGATTTTGAGATATGTCCAAATCAAATTTCAGAATAGTCGCTATAGAATCGTTTATCGACCGCAATGGTTTATTCGATATAACTAGGGATCGGGTTTGAATTTAGACAAGGTTCTTTTGGGACATAGCGATAATTTAATTTTTAGAATTTTATGGAAAATTTTAATTAATTAAATAAGAAACTTTTTGTTTGGAGTATTTTGCACCCTGTAATCTATATTTCGGGGTTTCACAGAATATGTCAACCTACCGATATTACTATATTTTTGGGATCGTGGGGAAATACTCGACATGACTACATTTTTACTTCTGTCCGTAGTAGTTGTATGTGAAGATAATTTTATATAACAAGGAACCTGCATTTTTAACTTAATTTATTATTAAATATCTGATCCCTTTCTCCGATCAAAATGCAAGCCACATTCCTCTTTCTCAACCGTTGGTTTTCCTTGGTCCTCAAAACAAGCTGTGGCATTCAATAGTCCACAAGAAAATCAAATGTAATGATATAAATAACCCCTCTCATCCTTACAACCTAAATCGTTTCTTCTGTAATTCCCAAAAATAAGTTGCCACCAAAACAAACTCAAACGTGAGGTCTGAATCTTTCAAAAATCGAAACAAATCATACCACTCTAACAACAAGAAAAGTAAAACATAGTTGCGCCACTCTTTCATTTTAATGCCCTCATACATGAAGTATTTAGCTAGACATTCAATACGAAATGAAAAGACGATTGTTGGAACTTGGAACTAATGGTGGTCGTTGGCGGTTAGATGGCCTGAGGGCGGAGGAAATCGTTCTTGAACTTCGCTGTAGCAGGTTTCGGTTATGAGTGATTTTCGCCAATGTCATTGGCTATTGGTGGTGGAGATCTGAAGGCTGAAGGGGAGGGGGGATGCGGCGCATCCATTTGGGTGGTCCGGTCAAGTATTGTGGTAGGAGGCATCAAATTTCAGGTGAGTTAGAATTTCCGTTCATACGCTGGTTACAGGCGAATAGGTCAACATTGGGGTCCGAGGTTGAGGTCAGAGGGAGCTCTAGGTGTGGTGCAGCCTTTGATAGAGGAGTCCGACCCTTTGGTAGTGATGGTGGCGCCAACGGATGAACGAGGTGGAGGACGGAGGTTGGTCAAACTAGCGGTCAAAAAGGTTTGGGAAATATCTAGAGACGGGATGTTGACAAAGCTCGAGCAAGGGAGGCCGCGTATTTCGTAGTTGGGTTTTTAGGTAAGATAATGGGCCGGGTTTCAAAACTAAGGCCCATATTTAAATAATAATTAGTTTAAATTCAATTTAAAAGTGTATAAACTTCGGAATTTAATAACTTTGTCATACGATACCGGTTTTCAGCAAAACAAGATCCGTTGGGATCGTATGGACGAACACTACCCAATGGAAGTGACTAGGAGTGGATTGGAGCTCGTTACACTTTATAGCAAAATAAATTGTCCGTTTGAATCAAATCGAGCGATGGTTATCGTTATTAACGATGATCGTCCAATGTGAGTAAATCTCACCAACCCTGAACAGTTTATAATTTCATGTTGTATTTTTAGAACTGTTATATATTGGCTGATTGACTGTGTGTTGACTGTTTGATTGAACTGCTAGTCAGTTAGTTAAATTTCTATATTGATTCTGTTTAACAGAATGTATCATATAGAACTGAAGTGATGTTATCTATATTGTTTAACATCTGTGATGCAGGGAAACAGGTTGGAGGAATCCAACTGGATTCCTCAACATTTATTTTACTGTTTTCATATATTGTGATATATGATGTGTTATATAATCTGTTATGGATTAAGGGTGTTGGAATGATGTTGAACATTTTTATTCGATATTTTAAATATCATAAAAGACCCTGGGATGTAAAAAGAATTATTTCAATGTATATTGAAAAAAGGGATTTTATAAAATCAACAGATTTTATAAAAGGAAATATTTCGAAAATAAATAAAAGGGAAAAATGTTTTTAAAACGAATAGAGTTTTATAAAAGGGAAATCATTTGTAAAGTGAAGAACTGTTACTAAAAGTAAATCTTTATAAATGAATAGTTTATTCGAATAGAATAAAGGAGTTAATCGATGTTAGTTAATCGATTAGTGTCAAAGTAAAAGGAGCTAATCGATGTTAGTTAATCGATTAGTGATAAGGTTAAAAGGAGTTAATCGATGTTAGTTAATCGATTAGAGAATAAAGTTAAAAGGAGTTAATCGATGATAGTTAATCGATTAGTGTTAAAGTAAAAGGAGTAAATCGATGTTAGTTAATCGATTAGTGATAAGGTTAAAAGGAGTTAATCGATGTTAGTTAACCGATTAGAGAATAAAGTTAAAAGGAGTTAATCGATGTTAGTTAATCGATTAGTGTTAAAGTAAACGGAGTTAATCGATGTTAGTTAATCGGTTAGTTTTAAAGTAAAAGGAGTTAATCGATGTTAGTTTAATCGATTAGAGTTAAAGCAAATGAGTTAATCGAATATAGTTATTCGAATAGAAAGTAAAATGAGTTAATCGAATATAGTTATTCGAATATAGTTATTCGAATAGAATGTAAAAGGAGTTAACCGAATATAGTTATTCGAATAGAAGCAAACGAGTTGGCATTCGAAAGGAGTTAAATCGAATAAGTTATTCCAAAGGAGTTAAATCGAATAAGTGAAATGAGTAAAACAATAGCGTTAGTCAAATAGAGTTAATCCAATAGCGTTAATTCAATAGAGTAAATTGATAAGGGTTAATCGAATAGAGTTAAGTGAAAAGAGTCAATCAAATATAGCTATTCGAAGGAGGGTTAAGTAAGGAAGTTAGTAAAAGGAATATAAAGTGAACTTTGCCTATTTCAAGGTTAGAAATGTTGTTCAGTTAAGGTCTGAGAGGTAGTTCTACCCCAACTTGATTGGCTTCGTTTTTAACTAAGGAATAGTTAAGGTTCGGCAGTAAAGGAAATGGTTTGGGTTGGCATCACGATGGTTTGTTTAAACATCCGCCTAAGTCCAATGAAGAAGCTTTGGAAATGTTTTCCAAATAAGAAACCAGAAATGTTTTCTAATAAAGAAAACAAGAAATGGAAATGTTTTCCATTGTTAATAACGTATATTTTCAAAATTTAGAAAATAGGAAATATTGAATATAGGGAAATAGGAGATAAGTAAATTAATAAAGAGATAAATGTTGAATGATGTTTGTTCGATATAAATTTCCATTTGGAAATAATATCGTTGTTTGCACACCTGTTTTTATTCGATAGTTAAATCACAGACTATCGAAGTTTTGACCACTTTAACGTTGTTAATATGGAGAGACCGGTTGGATTATTATCCAAAGAACCACTCTGTATTGGCATAAGCGTTGCGAATCAAATATGCCAAAGGAAATTGAAGACGGAGTTATGCAAGGGCTATCCTGTTTACAAAATAGTGTCTTCGGTTCATCCTGTTCCTTGATGACTTGTATGGACAGATGTCTGACAGAGTATTTCCAGACGATCATGTATATTGATTTCTCCAAATGTACCAAGAGTGAAAGCGGAGAAGGAAACTTCTTTTAGCTAACGCGTAATGTATGGTTGAGGACATCAATCAGTGATTTGATGGATTTAACGATGTGGCATTCAAAGTGAATCTGGTATGATGATAAAGCGTAGCTTCTAGCCTCATCATCCGGTAAATGACAGAAATCGGGCAGGCAGCATGGCTAAGTCGGTCGCACCGAAGTAGGGTGTATAATCACCTGATCTAGAGTTTCATTTACTTCTAAAAATCTATTGTTGATACTGTCCCATTCGGGAAACGGTTGCTGATCCCAACCGTGGGTGATATACATTCGATACGCTCAAGCGAAATGAGTGGTCGGTCATGTGTGGCCGAGTTGCAAGATGTTCTTGTTGAACCCAGTGTATTCCTTTCTAGAGGTACACTAGCGAAAGGTGGTTCTATACCTTGTCATAGTTGGAAATCCATTACCCAATACATGCTTGCGGTTTTGATTGTATACTATATATGTAGAACGTGAGATGAAAGCGTTTCTGCTAGATTGATATGTATTTGTACTTAGACATTATTATAATATCAGAATGATATTGCTTGTCAAAGATGTTGGATTCTCATAAGGGAAAAACCCGTTCCGTATTCACGGCGTGATCTTATGAGATAACATATATATGTTAAACTGTGTTAAACTATTTTACTCACACCAGTCCCATGACTGACCCGGAGTTTATTTTGTTGTTTTCCCTAAACTCTTGGGTGCCTAAATTTGTATGGGCAGTCAAGTAGTCGGGATTTACAGATACATTGAAGAGTTGGAGCAGGAGGCTTCAGGATCATATAGCTATTATTATTCCACTGTGTTGTAAGTGCTGTACTTTGATAATGAAATGTATATGCAAGTACAAATGTATATTTCAAGTTATGTTATATATATTATATGTTATTCGTTCCGCTGTGAGGTTCGTGTTACTCTGATGTTGTGTTCTTCTTCTTCTTCTATTCTAATTTTCTATCTTATCTTTCCTCACCCTCTAATTTCTTTCACTAATTACCAGGATTTTTTGATGTTTTTTGTTATCGACATCTTGTTTATGTCGATAACCAAAGTCGCTAAAAATCCGGGTCATTACATTTCATCAAAATCAACATATAACTCTATATATTGAATTTCAAACGTACATTTCAAATTACTGGGGTCACATACTAACTTGAAAAATTCCAGAAAAATATTTTCTAGCTTCGTATTGACGATACGGTCCTAACAAAACTAGTTTCGTCCAATTCTGAGACGGTTTGAAAAATGGCCATTTTCTAGTCGATTAAAATCAACTTAAACTGGTCAAACGCGTTTTACTTTGCCATGCTCACATATTGAATCGAAAAATTATGAATTTTGGAATCTAGCAATAACTTTACATCACGGATCCAACAAAAGTGGTTTCACCAAAATCCGAGGTCGTTTGCAAAATGGCTATTTTTAAGGGCCAGAATTCCATAGCGACTATTCTGAAAACTCATCTGGGCATATCTTTTGATTCCCGCTATGAAATTTTGATTTTTCAGATTCGCTGGAAAGATATTCTCAATTAAATTCTAATATTTTTGGTTTCGCTAAAATCCGGTTTATTTTGAATCCTGTACATCCATTTGAAGTTTGAAATCGAATTATCGAACTACCGCGCCATTTTCAATTCCTTTTATAATTTAAAATAAATATTTATATTCTAACGACGATCTATATAAATATACACGTTCGAATTATATTCAAAATAAATTTCTCGTCGTTTTTATTTAAAATAATTCATTTTAAATATTCAAAATTCATAAAATTTGCCAAAAAAAAAATTTTAAATTGGCTCAAAATTTCCGGGTTGTTACATATATGTTCATTTGTGTAAAAACAAATTTATAGAACATCGTGTATTATAGGTCAAGTAAAAAATGTAAATATATAACTTTCTATGCTCATATTTATTAGATCTAACTCCCTTTAGTCGATGAAAAGGGGGAGAAAAATTAAAATATAGCATATAAACATGGGAAGCATAAGTAGAGTAAAGAAATATAGTTTATATATATATCTATACTAATAATACAAATACCTTCCCATGGTGAAGCTTTTATACTGTTCCAGAAAAGTCCTTATACCACCTCGCTGCTGAATTATAAAACCGCTATTAAAATGCAGGGTAAAAGTGTCTTCCGTCACACCACTTTCTACTGCCCACTACCACGTTTCCGTTAGTCAACATTTTTCCCCGTCTCTGTCCACTCCGTTCTTCACGTTTTCATTTTTTTCATGTCTTCTTCCCTGCCACTAAAACCTAATCGACATAAAAATGGCGTGACTACTCCACTGCTACTCCATTCCACCCCCAATTCCTACTCTTCTCAACTGTTACTAACTTCACCTTCTCAGATCTGCCGACGTTTTGTGCTTCGGATCCACTACCATGGTCACAACCGCTTTTTACGTAGCGGTATTCCTTAGATCTGTCGCTTCCACTAGAAGATCCAGCACTCCTCCTCATCTATATTCAGATTTGCCACTTCTTTTCATCTCTGGCTATCCAAGAAGCTTACTTCTTCGTCCAAGACGCTGTCGTACGTAAGATCGATTTACCTCTCCACTTTCCATGCTTAATTTGTTCTTACCTTGCTACAACTTACTATATTTTTATTTTTTTGGAGTTGTTTTGTTCTGATCTGCAGCCACTATCCAGCTTTAAAATCATATCGATTTACAACCTGCACCAACTGCAGGATGATTGAAACCTTTATGCTTTACACGTTCCAGTAAGGTCCTCGAAGCCCTGATTTCTCTTGCTTTTGGTTGAATTTTTTAGTTTTGTTTTAATTTCTACTTTGATTCCTTCTAAATATTAAACTGGCACATAGTAGATCCAATACCGCCTCCATGTATCTTTACATTACTAATTTTTATTTGTTATACCTTCAGACTGTGTTCGAGGAATCACGTGAGCAAGCTGAAAATTGGGTGGGCTAAGCTTATAAAATCTTTCTTCTTTTCAAAGGTGCAACATCACTTCTGTTTCCACTGTATATTGCTTTAAAGTATAATTTCAAGTGTTAATCAATACTCTTATGTTTACCACCACTTTTGTTGTTTGGAAGCTCGGCCTATTCATTCGATGAGTACTGAAAAAAATTAAATTTGTGGTGATTGTTCCTTATCTTTTGATTGTTTTTACGAGTATGAAAACTGTTCGGTTTTCTGCTATGTATTCTTGCTTATAGCAGATGTTGATAGCGCAATGTAGGTACAACACAACTCATATATGTTCAATATTCATGTTGTTTTAAAAGTAATTTTACTGAGCTTGAGGAAAAATTAAACGAGTTATCAGGATTATGTGGTGTTTTCATAGTAATTTCATTGAGCTTTTTATCTACTGCTACATAAAGATAAATAGAACAAGACACGATTGATTTATTAAATATTTCCAGTAACTCATCCATATTTGATTTAAATATTACTTAAAATACGTTGGTTTATCATCGTCAATATTATAAATAAATACAAATTTCTCATTGATTTGCTATTTAATTCGTAGCTGAATCTTAGATTTTATGTTTTGTTGTCATATGGAATAATTAACGAAACATTTGTCCATTAATGGTTATTCTCATTTCAGCTTTATAATATTTCATCTATTGTTAAGGACCCTTCACTGAGTCACCTTACGTGATTTATAATTTGTGTTTGATGGAGTTGTGTGTATAAAAGCATTAAACTAACGATAATAGAGTTTCATGAGCTTTCCTAAAAGTAGGCTTTTACTGTCTCATGAATTATGTATATTTATTGTTTTATTTAGTTTTGAATTATTGACTTCTTCTGTTGAAGTTTTTAAAGCAGAATGTTAACTACTTATGTGGTTATAACAAAAATTTAGCAGACCTCCTGCATAACTCATGTCGCATCATACATGTTTTGTTTTGGCATTGTAATTTTAAGCTGGAAAATCATGGACGATCATTGTTATGCTTACTATAACTTATTCTGTTTTTACAGTCGGGTTCTTTTATTCATGAACTTCATCAAATTATTTAATAACTAAATATTGTTGATATTCTTGCGGTAATGGAGTTAGCGTATATGAATAGAATTAACATGTATTCACGTGTATATTGCCAGCGACAAGTGCAGATCTATGTGATATGACCATAGATCTGGAAAGGAGAAAATATAGTAGATGGAGAAGAAGGATTTAAAGGAGAGAAAGAGTTCACAAATAAATTCTTATATATCATTTCCTTAGTAAACTAGCACATTTATAGTTGTATATGCCAACAACTTGAGCGCCATACCCAACAACTTTTAGCGCCAAATCAAATAATAGAGAAGTAAAAAAAAGATTACACAGCTGCAATCTCTAACTAATTGTGGAACCATTTCGTGCCACTAATCCAATAGCTCCTAGGTAGCTTTATATTACTTCTGGGTGGCTGGGTTCATCTTTATTATTATAGTTGTATCACTATGTTAGCTGTATTTAGCTATATTTTGACAGATTCAGCCATATGTTTGTGCTTATTTTTTCTTCTTTATTGCACAGCTTTCAATCTTACAGTGGAAGTTACAGATATCACACTCCCAAGGTTTGCAGAAATGATTATATGTACCAAACAACTATCATTGCACAAAAATGATTGGATGAATGAGGTGTGTCTCACTATTTAACTGATTATTATGTAAACACCTTATACTGTTGATTTATTAAATATTTCCAGTAACTCATCCATGTTTGATTTAAATATTACTTAAAAGACATTGGTTTATCATCATCAATATTATTACACATACAAATTTCTCATTGATTTGCTATTTAATTTGTAGAATCTTAGATTCTATTTATTTTTGTTATATGGAATAATTAACAAAACATTTGCCTACTAATGGTTATTCTATTATCAGCTTGATAATATTTCGTCCATTGTTTAGGACCCTTCACTGACTCACATTACGTGATTTATAATTTGCGTTCAATACTTATTTTTTTCATGCTTAACTCTCTGCTTATAAGTTTCATAATCCTACATTAATGCTTGCACAGTGTCTGAAACCGGAAGAGAAGTGGTTTTTGCAAGAGAAAACACCATCTCCATGGATGTTGACAAAAAAGAAAACAAGTGGTAAAATGGAGATACGTATTTAGCTGCATTCCACAGACAAAATCACTTCACAGATACGTGGAGGAAGCGAGGAGATTAGCACTTCTACGTCTTTAAGGGTACCGAATTTAAAGAACGAGAAGATGAGTAATTCTGAATTCCTCACTCTGCTGTCAAATATTGATCGCAATGATGATGACATGTTCGATAATGAGAGCACTTCTGTGACTGCTGATTCCAATGAACATACATATCTCCCTCTTATCTTTTCGTTTGGTGACGATGACGTAAAAATAGTAATAAGGTATGTATCTTTTGTTCATTAATTTTAATAGTATCATTCAATTTAAAAGCTGTCAATTTGTTGTTCCTCTATTTTCTTTAGATGTCTTATGTTTAATTTATAAGGTTACTAACATTATATCAGGGGAAAAGATAAAATAATATAAAACGATGGTATCTTGCATTTTGATCGGAAAGATATTCATGGCATCAAAATTTGAATTTTCTATAAACAAACGTTATAAACTCAATGTTTGTATTCAAGTATTGATATGTTAATGTTATATACCATATATCTTGACATGAATTAATAATAGATGAAAAGGATATCTTAACCATTTTAGAATTCATACAAGTCAACAGTATCTTAAATTTCGTATCCTGTAATACAATAAAGTTGCATACTTTTGACTTCTGAGCTTTTTAAAAGTGATCATCACGTTATTTAATGTGGAGGCTTTCAAAAACTGCTCTGCATTCAATAATACTATGAATAAATTTTCCCTTTAATGAACTTTAAAATATATTGTTGAATATAAATTTCATTTCTAACATTTAATGCAATCCTCAAACAAATAAACATGGAAATGTTGAATATAAAGTGCAATGATATTTGAAGAAAAGCAAATTAATTTGGAAATGTCTCATTAATATCCTGTAAACTTAGGAAAATATATATGATTTATTTCCATCCTTATTGAGATTGTAATTTCCATACATGATATTACTATTGCTGCTATTGCAATACTTCTTTTCTAATGGATACTGATGAACTTCTCATTTTGTTATATACTCATTTTATTATATTTTTTGTTTTAGTTTTCCGCCTTTCTTTTTGGTGGATGATGCATTATCAAAGGCTGAGAAGAATGCTCAAGTTAGCAAAATACTAATGGAGAAAAAGTTGTGGGAGAATGACAGTTTCAAGCAGCAAGTGCAAATTGAAAATGAAATGTACTTAGCAAGTGCGAAGAGTCAAACTGATGCCAGTTTTTACAGGGTGATGAAGGAAGCCAAAGCCAATCGACTAAAGCTTACATCTGACTTTCTTCACCTTAAGTTCATCTAAATCATTGCTTTGAATTCGAAAATTTTCTTTGGACGCAAGGTGCCTACATGATTGTTGGTCAAAGGCCACTCGGCAAGTTTCTTCATGTTTGAAACGGTGTGTTTACCATGACAGCATTGTATGCTAAAGTTATACTGCTATTCCTGGCTTAAAATGTTCACATATTATACTGCTATTCATGGCTACTTGCAGCTTCAAATTGGCGGTAACATCAGCAATAAGAGGAAGGTGTTCGCGGCTGTTCAGTTGAAAAAAATTTCTACATCTACAACTGCGTTTGCATTCAAAAATAGGAGCTTTGCTGAAGTGAGGTAACGTTTTTTATTTAGTAGATGTCATGTTAACTGAAACTAGATTAATTGATTTGTTATTGATCAATTTTTTTTATATTGTTCGTATAATTTCATAGATTATTTATGTAGGGTTTGAGTCCTCTTCGTCGGTCTTTCTGTATCCCTCTCATTCTCGATCACTGTTCAGGTATGATTTTCCTTAACCTTTAATTTTTATGTTTTTCATTTATTTGTCTGTCAAATTATCTACTTTTATATGCACCATGCTGAGACTTCACTACTGCACTTACCCGACAGTGGACAACAAAGATCATTCATACTGGGATGCGTTTCTTCGATCCGGAAGTGGTTAGATATGCTTTTTCCCATATTGTTCTTATAACCACCATATTCACAGTTAAAAAACTGACGTTCAAACTTTCATTTTTCCTTCAATTCAGATTGCAGAAATTGAGAAAGTTTTTGCTGAGCTTGAAAACCATTCGCACAAAAGCTGATGCTGATACTTATGCCTATGCTGATGTTGCTTGCCACTTTTCCATGTTTTTTTGTGCTTTATTTGTTTTTCAGTTCTATCTATTTTTTTTCTTTTAATTTCTGCAAAATAACATTAATTAGCTCATCTGTAAACAGAGTCCAGACTTTGTAATTTTCTTTTCATTTTGTTCTCCGATTATTATGGTGCTTCATAGCATACATGTGCAGAATCTAAATGTTCAATATTTCCACTGTTTATTCTTTTGCTGTACAATTTCACAACCGTTTCAATGTGCGTATTTTCTTCATTTCTTTTGTTCTTTTTTGCTTGCTTGCGATTTATTTAACGCTCAGCTTGCTGCTGCATCAGGCAGTACCTGCATTTCAGCATGTTTATTTATGCAATGTTCGTCATTTGCTTGATCAGTCTATGCACACGTCCAGCGGACGTGCATAAGTACTGGTATATATATATGTGTGTGTGTGTGTGTGTTTGTGTCAGTTGTTGATAGTTTGTCATCATCAAAAAGCGGGAGATTGTTAGAACCTCTAATTAATGCTATTTTGACTATGACAACCATTATCGACAATATCATACACTAACAATTATTGCAGCAGAACTACTAAAGAATACAGTTCAAATGCAAGAAGATTCAAAGATAGGATTAATTAGTATATTGAATGTTGTATTTGAGTCAGTACTATAGTTAGAATTATTTTTTGAAAGGTAAAAGCATCTATATTCATATTACAAGAACAAGGTACAACAAGATATTCTGTACAACATAAGTAGTGAGAAAAAACTGAAATAATACAAGAGACATAAAAAACTCAATGCTAAAAGACCAAACTATCATCAATTCTAACAATGAAATGACCCTCGACAACTTAACAAACATCAGCAAGCAACAAACATAAACATCTAGCCATCATGCAAATAGCTCAGCACCATTGAACAGCTTTCATCCATAGATAAACCAATCTTTCCATCAACAAGTACCACCAGAACAGGCTAACATCTAGACCTTCTCAACACTGATTTGTTGATCAAAGTAAAAAGATCATTAGGGCTTAAAGATGCACATCCAAAAACTCTTCTATTTCGTTCAGCCCAAATTTCATATACAAAAGTCTTCAGTATACGTAAAAGCATCAAGCTTCTTCCAGTCTTCCACCTAGTAGCTTTAAAGATATTAAACCATTCATCACGACTACTGAAGGCTGGATTATGAAACTTGCCATATACGAGCACTCGTTTCCACAACTGATAAACAAAGGTACACTCAAAAAATAAATGAGTGTTACATTCATCTTCATCACCACATAGAACACAGAAACTATCAGGAATAAGACCCATCTTAAACAACTTACTTTTAGTATTCAAAGCATTTTCCATGATTTTCCAAAGTAGAAATTTTTTCTTTGCATTGGACATCAGATTCCAAATTCTTTTACACCCAGGAAAAGAGGGCTTGTGGCCAGTGATTAAATCATATACTAACTTAATAGAATGTCTCTGACCCAACCAAGAAATTGATTCAACAGCAGCTTTAAAACTTGAAGATATTTCTAGCCATAATCTCCTTAGCAATGAAGAACTACTATGTGGTAATACGAGCTCGCCCTCATGCAAAATATCAGCCACAGTAGCAAAATCATAAATCCCACAATTCCTTATCAAGTTATAATCAACAACCTCACTCAAAATCAACCTTCTACCAGCCCAGGGTTAATGCCAAAAGGAAAGATATGAAAGTTTCATAGCAGAACATTGAATAAAAGGAAGAAAAACTGACCTCAACTTTAAGATTTGTCTCTAACTCCAGCTACAAAAGCTGGGAATAGGCATAGTCCAAAAATTCCTTTTACCAATGAGATTGCTTCTGACAAATTGTGACCACAAACTTGAACCATCAAAGAAGATTTTATCAATATATATAGATATTGCAGCTTTATTCCACTGTAAAAGATTAATAATTCCAAGTCCACCATGCTTTTTCTCTTCACATAATTTAGAAAATGCTATAAGGATTAATTTCTTTGCAAATGGATCACCGTGCCAGAGAAATTTATTCATGTCACTTACCACCATATTGATAAGCTTTATGGGTAGAATGTAATGCCTTGAATAATAGTTGGTCATTGATGAGATAATGGACTGAATAATTGTAAGACTACCTTCTTGAGACAGTTGGCAGGAAGGCCATAACTTCATTTTACTAATAATTCTTTCATACGTAGACATACAATTCTGTGTAGAGATTCTACCGGTGAACATAGGCAGTCCAAGGTATTTAGAATTATCAGGCAGAAGCTGCAGACCAGACAAAACTACCAGATCATCCCTACAAGAATCACTTAGCCTAGAAATTTTGATGTGAGATTTGTTCAGATTAATTTCCAGTCCAGTGATTTCATAGAATAATTGTAAAACTGCAATTATACATTGAATATTCCTCCAAGTTGGCTTAGTGAATATAACCAAATCATCAGCAAAACACAGATGGGTGATTACAGGATTCCTACATCTTGGATGTAATTGCAAGTTTCTTTTCCTAACTTGATCCAGTATCAAAGAGTTCAGAAGCTCCACGACACATATAAACAAATATGATGAGATAGGATCACCCTGTCTAACTCCACATTTGCCTTTAAAATATCCATGTAGCATTCCATGTCTAGCTATTGAAAACATAGGAGTAGACATGCAAGTATAAATCCAAGCCAGGAAAGGTTTTCGAAAATTCATCCTCGACAAAATAGCAATTAAAGAAGACCATGAAACAAAGTCAAATTCTTTTTTAATATCTAACTTTAACATACAGCAAGGTGAAATATTTTTTCTATCATATCCATGAAGTAATTCTTGTGAAATTAAAACATTATCACTTATGGACCTTCCAGGCACAAAGGCTGATTGGTTGGAAGAGATTACATCAGATAGAACTACCTGAATCCTATTAGCCAATACTTTTGAAATGATCTTATAAAACACACTACAACACGAGATTGGCCTAAATTCAGACACATTGGATGGATTTTCCACTTTAGGGACTAAAGCAATGAAAGTAGCAGTCAAAGAGGGAGGCAGATAATTAGATAAGAAAAAGAATTGAATAGCCTCAATAACATCATTCCCAATAACTTCCCAACATTTTTGCAAAAAATATGCGTTAAAGCCATCTGGGCCACCAGAACTAAAAGGATCTAATCCAAAGACCGCATCCTTAATTTCATCTTTAGAAACAGATTTAATTAACTCCATAGATTGGGTATTAGAAATGTAAGGAAGATTCATGGAGAAGAGGGGATCAATATTCTTGGAAGGTAATGAATTAGGAGCTAAAATTGACATAAAATAAGATACAAAAGCATCATCAATTTTATCCCGAGATGATAATATGTTACCTTCAACATCCTCAATCATGACAAGAGTCTCTTGAACTTTATTAATTTTCAAACTATTGTGAAAGTATTTGGTATTTCTGTCTAACTCCAATTCTCTTCTAAAAGATGAACTCTGTTTAGAAGAAAGAAATTCTACCTCCAACCAATACTTCAGCTTCTCTTGTAGTTCCTTTTCCTTACATTGAAGTTGAATATCATTTGGATTTGCACTTAGTGAATTTTGAATGGTAATAAGCTCATCTCTGACAATATTAGAATGTTTAGAGGCATCCCCAAAAGCATGAATAGACCAATCTTTAAGATGAATCTTCAGAGACCTTAACTTGAATAGCAATTTATCCATGGGATTCCTACCAAAATTATTATTCTAGACCTGCAATAAAATATTATGAAAATCCTTGTGATTTAACCAAAAATTGAAAATTTTAAAAGAGGTCTTCCCTTTATCAATTTTATCTGCCTCCCCCCAGTATAAAAGTAAAGGATTATGATCAGATATAGTTGGAGGAAGAATGTGATAAAAAGGACTAGAGAAAACATTTAGAAAAGGAATATTTACAAAAATGTGATTCAGTTTACAGAGAGTAGGATTGCCAGTATGATTTTTGTTAGACCAAGTAAAAGAAGGACCAAACCAATTAATAGAGATAAGATTGGATTTAATGACAGCCTGATTAAGTGGAGCTATATCTTTTATTGAAAGTGAGCAACCTCCAAATTTTTGATAGGAAGATAACATACAATTAAAGTCACCACCTAATATCCAAGGCGCACCAGAAGGATTCAAAAGATGAAGAGAATCCAAAAAAACTTGCCTTAAGCTCAAAGCAATATGAGCATAGACAGATGTAAAAAGAAAAGAAGAGTTAGAAGGCAAATATACACATCTATAATGAATGAATTGATCAGTAGAAGAAATTTTAGATAAGCTAAAGAATTGAGGATTCCACAAAGTTAAAAGACGACCAAAATTAGCATCAACAAGATTGTGATCAGCATTCCAACAAGGAGAGATGAAAGAAATAGCTTTATTAGTAGAGTCCAAATCCAATTTTGTTTCAGAAAGACAAAGAAGTTGAATGTTGTTTTTGTGAATAAAAAATTTCACTTCACTTTGCTTAGAAGGAAGATTCATCCCTCTAATATTCCAAAAGCATATATTATGAATCATTTTTTAGAGGGAGAAATTCTGGAAGAAAGTGCAGAATTCTACCTTGTATTTCTTTTCAGGAAGGGTTTTTGACTACCACTTGGTTGAACATCTTCTTTAGAATAATCAATTCCTTCATCAATATCATCAGTAGAGGCTGGAATCACATATTTCTTTTTCCTACCCCTCTTAGAGTTAGTAGCTGATTTAACTGCTGAATCCACAAAATCACTAATCAGAGATTTAGGTGGAATTGAAGTAAATCCTTCTCAGTTATGTTTGAAATTGAGGAAGCAGAAGAATTAATTCCTGATTGTCTGGAACCTCTTGAAACAAATCTAGAGAAAATCGAACTACCAGATTGAACAGGAGATGGAGGAAGCACAATATTCCTTGGAGGAGCAAGATGTGAGTAAATTGAAGAATTACAGTTATTAGAAGAGAGAGATGGAATTTGAAAACTAAAGGAATCACTGGAGTTATTACCAAATGGTGAAGAGAAAGAGGATGAACAAGACATAGATTTGGAAGTGGATGACAAGCTTTGAGATTGTGAATTGAAGGCTACAGAAGAATCTGAATCTGGAATATCAAAAAGAGAGAAAAAGGATTATTATAAGAAGTTTCATCTAGTACTTGCTTCCCTTTTTGACCAAGTAAACTTTCATTACCAGAGCCTGATATGAAGTCATTTTTATTATGCACCACATTTTTACCACTCAAATCAGTTAGCACTATGTTATCATTGCCCTTCCTTAAAGTGGATATATCAATCTCCATACTCTCACTGTTGTTAGTTTGTTGTGAATCACAAGATGGACCAGCTCCATTGATCTGAACTACCTTATCTAAAGCTTCATTCACATCTTTACGTACATCAGTCCCAAATTTTCCTTGTTTCATCATCCAAACTTGCCTTTTCTTATTAACCACTTTATTCGACCCATTCTGAGTCTGATTCGCCATACTAGCTTGCCTTGTTTTTACTACTGGTTCCTTTGCACTTATAGTTTTCTGCTTGTATGAATCATTATTTGGTAAACTATAACTAGATTCTGGCTTATTAAAAATATCACACTGAATAGTTGAGTGTCCAAAAGCTTTGCAGTGAGTACATAATCTATGTTTCCAATCATAATTCACTATCACAGGAGGACAATTATTGTAATAACCCAGAAAATACGAGCCAATTTAAAAATTTTAAATTGGTGATTTCAAAGGAATTTGAACAATTGAAATAGAATATTCAATAAAATAGTGAATTAGAAATAGTGAGTCAGTTTGAAAATTTGAATTCAAACTTTGACTGACTGTGCAGGGTGGAGAATATAACGGATTTTAGCGAAACTAAAAATATTTAAATTTTTAGTCAATACCTTTCTAACGAATCTGAAAAATCAAAGTTTCATAACGGGAATCAAAAGTTATGGCCGAATGAATTTTCAAAATGGTCGCTATATAGAATATATAGCCCTGGAAAATTGATATTTTGCAAACGACCTCGGAATTCGACGAAACAACTTTTGTTGGGTCCGGGATATCAAACTATTGCTAGGTTTCAAATTTCATAATTTTTGAAGCTAGTATGTGAGCGTGGCAAAAGAAAATGCGTTTGGTCAATTTTTGTTAAATTGGATCGACCAGAAAATGGCCATTTTTCAAACGATCTCAGAATTCGACGAAACTAGTTTTGTTGGGACCGTAGCGTCAAAACATAGCTTGATTTATTTTTCTGGAATTTTTCGAATCAGTTTGTGGCCCTGGCAAATTGAAATGTACGTTAAAAGTTAAAATTAAATGTTTTATACTTTAATTTGAAAAATAACTGAATGTAACAGTCGAATTGGCCAACGAAACATATCCCATTGTGTCCGAGATGGGAATATTTAGCTAGAGGCGATAGTCGTTGGGCTTGAAAAGGAGTTCGTTGGTGAAAACCCTAATTTTCTGAAATATACATATTCCGGTGAATTAGAAAATTCCATTCATTATTTAAAAAATAAAAAACCCCCGTAACCCTCGATTTCAACGGCAAAACCCGTTCGCCGTTCCCTCCTCGATTGCCACCGCCTCCGCCATTTCCAGGCGCCGCCGCCACCACCGTTCGCTTCGTCTCCGCCTCCTCTTCAAATCCGACCCACCCACGACCTCCATCGACGCCTCCTCCGCCTGAATCGAGCGCCCAAAGTCCATCACTTCCCATCGCCGCCGCCGCTCCGATCTGCCACCGAGTGCCACCAAACTACCACCGACAGGACCGCCACTCGAAGCACTTCCACGTCAGCACCCCTGATCGTCATCTAGGCCAGCGGATTTCGCGAAAACCTCAAACCTAGTTTCGAACCAAATAGAAAGGTGAGTCCTTTTTGATGTCTGCACTTTGAAAAATCATATCTTTTTAGTGTGTTGAAGAAATTTGATGAAATAGGAGACATCGTGACCGCAAGGAGACTCTCTACACTCTAGAAGAAGCCATGGATTTTTCTGACATCGTATCTATTTTTAGCGAAGCAACAAACAAATGTGAGAAATCTAAATTAACTGAATTTGAATGGAAAATGACGTGTATAAATTATATTAGCGAAATATAAATTACACACATGTTGTATATCTCATGTACATGCGTGGTGTAAGCTATGTGAGCGAAGTATGAATTATACATGCATAGAATAATTGATATATGTGTTGAAATGCAAGTAAAATATAGCAATTAATATATATATATATATATATATATATATATATATACACACACACACTCCCCTTGTCCACTAACCATGGACGATATTTATTGTTGTGAATTGGTGTGAAATATTGGATGAAAAATACGAATGGTTGAATAATTGTTTGTGGTTGATATTGTTCGGTTGTGGTTGAAAAATACCCATTGGTGATTGAAATGAATTGGAAATATTTGTGGAAATAAAAATAAAACATGCCGCCTGCGTGCGAATTAGATGCATGAATCCCCATTGTGAAAAACCGCGAGGTTTTAAGGTAGAGCGAGGAGCCGTACTAGGGACGGTGCCGGTTTTAACTACCCTGCCGTTATGCTGCTGAAATTTTGAATAATCTTTATGTGTTAGAATTATTTGCATATGTTGAAATTATCTTCATGCGTTGAAATTAAAGTCATGTGTTGAAAAATATCCATGTGTGGAAATGTTCAAGTGTTGAAAAGTGATGTGTGAAAATTAAATTCATTTGTGAATGAATGAAGTGTATAAACAATAAAAATCACCTTATTATAATATATATGACGTATGAAAAATATTCGCCTTATATATAAATAGTTTCAACAATAAAAATTCCATCTTTCTAATATGAACAACATAAATAAAATATCCATGTGTGGAAATGCTCATGTGTTGAGAAGTGTGTGTAGTGGAAAAGTTCATGTGTTGAATAAAAGGATCGAACAATAAAAAGTACATTTTTATTGAAACTATGAAGTGTTGAAAACAACCATTTATCGAATGAATATTTTAAATGATAAAAATATCATTTTTATCACATATGTGATATGCTAGAGATATGCGGACGTTGAAATAAATATTTATGAAGAAATATTATTTTTAACATGCATAGGAACTAAATAAAATAGTCATGTGTTGAAATCTATTTTAGTTCGCCAAATTTATCATCTTTGAAATGTGAAGTGTTAAAAATAGCCACTTGTTCAAATAAATGTGCATGAGTTGAAATATACATTAATTAGCTAATGATATGATTTTAGTCTATGCATGCAACATTAGAATGAATGGTGTTTTTAAACCAAAGTAAATCAAATATGAAGTTGAATGGAAAATGATAAGTGGTAAAAATTGTATATATGTATATGCATATTTATTGAACAGGTTATAGCAAAGGGGCTAGAGAAGAGGAATAAAATTTTGTGCCCGACAAATAGGTACACATTTACCATTTTGTTTGGGTGATGATTTTATGAGCCTGTTGGCTAGCCGCTTGGCTTTTTCTTTTTCTTTTTGACATGAGGCGCCCGTGTGGCTATTTGGGAATTTTCCCAGCCCCTCCCGTACAAAGGAGGCTATGGCGAAATTTTCCAAAATTTAAAGGCGTTAGTGAAATAATTGAAGTGAAAACGATATAGGAATTTTTGAATGAACTATATTTATATAAATATATAAATATAAATAAAATTAAAACGAAAAGTGGCCGTGTAGTTCGTGTTTTGAAGCCGTGATTTCAAACGACTAGTGCGGGAAATCCGACCATTGGATTTTCCCGAAACCGCAACCGTTGGGTTCGACTTGGAAATATCTTTCCAATAGCACCAACTTTGTGAAGATCCGACGGTTGGATTGTCTGGAATGTTTAATTCAAATCTGAAGAAAAACAGCGCCAGAAACGATTATATATATATATATAAATACAATTAAATTAAATCGAATAACGACGCTGCAGTTCGTAAATTGAAATCGTAACTTCAAATGACTAGTGTGGAAGATCCGACCGTCGGATTTTCCCAAAACTGAAACCGTTGGATTCGTTTTGAAATGATCTTTCTAATGATATAAAATTTGTGAAGATCCAACGGTTAGATTTTCAGATATGTGTAAAACAAAATTAGTGAAAAGCAGCGCCAGTGCATCGACACGACCTGAAACGTCGTTTAATTAAAAATGGGCGTTTTAAAAATAAATAAAAATGGCGATATATCGTTATAAAATACTATAGACGATACAGAGTGGAAATAACCCAATGTCGTTGTGTTTGCTTGATATGTGATGGTTGAATGTATTTAACATGAGAATTATAACTAAAGAACTGAAATGTGAATGTTGAATAGTGCAACCATGTGATAAATTGATTTGAAAATCTAAATATACGTGGGTTATTTGAAAAAGCCGAGTTCATCTCATTTCAAATAATCGATCGACGTCGAGAAGTCGAAGAGTGGAAGACAGTTGAAGACCAACGATCTTCACATTTGATGGATGGGAGCTACTGATGCTCGTGATTGGAGTAGCTACCATGAAGGAACTGAAGTAGTAACCGTCCAAACATACTGTTGATTGTACGGATATGCGAGGAATTGGTGCCTCCGGTTTCGTTCAAACCCAGAACGGACTTGTAAATGGACTGTGTATCTGACATTGGATTTTGTTCTGTGCTGATTGATCTCTGTTAAATATATGTCTGTTTGGTGGCGGAGAATTTTTTTCTCTTGCTTAACGCCCTTCTCTGAGACGTACGAGCTCAGAGGTTATGTATTAATAGAAATCAGTCGCATGGAGTGGATTGCCTATGTGGCACGCCTAAGTGGCATATGATCAAGGCTTCTGTTGCAAAGCAAAGACTTGTGGTTGATGATCGAAGCATGGTCTGTGTGACGTAGCTTTGTGTATAACGTGAATTCGCGAGCCTCACACCTCGGTATGAGTCAAAAACGGGAGAGTGACTGCAGGGAGAGCACGACGTTTCTTGCTAGAGTGTCTCGAATCAGAGAGGAGCTTGCCCCTTGCCTCAACTCATGAAGGAATCCAGTTTCCAATACGAAATATGCGGACGTGATTGTATTACTAGTATGGCGACATAGTAGATGGTAGCTATGCCGCCTAGGATTGATATTTATGATTGAATTTGCTTTTGAAACATATATGCACTAGTAATAACATCAAACACTTATGTTTTATTCGTATGAAGCATTTTTGGCCATTATAATGTAAAACTCTATCCTCCAGCTTGCGTTGCATTGTGTGATGGGACCTGAGTCTTATAATGGCTTCATTTTTCAAAAAGCATTGCGATGATTTAATCATTTACTTTATTTCATGCACTAGCACTCATTGGAGTAAACCCGTTCCGCGAAAGTGGCGTGGTCCTTTTATTTGCCTTATTATTGTTGTTAATAAGTTAAGTAGATTTCTCATATCAGTCCCATGACTGACTCATAGTTTGTTTCACCTTGCAAACTCGGGTGCCCTCATTTCCACACGGGCAGCCTAGTTACAGGTTTCTGACACACCTTTTGGCTCATGGCAAGGCTTGACTACACCGTGCTGACTTGGATTTTCTCCGCCATTATTGTATCTATATTATGATTCCGCCATTGGCGATGTAGACTGATATTTATTTTGTGTACTCTTTATGTATGATTCCGCCTCAGGCGATGGTGACTGACTATGTATCATTATGCACTAAGTTGTATCTTGTACTATGCTTCTCTGATGTGATGATGTCTATATGATTCCGCTATCATATGTGTGTAAATTATTCTATTTTCTGTTTATGCTATTATCTGTGATCTGCTAATGATGAATAATGTGTTATATTCCAATGATTATCCTTAACACCGTGTCACGGGGTTTTGGGATCGTCACAGCTGGTATCAGAGCTTTGGTTAACCTTAGTTCTGGAGTCTAACACATTAAACACTTCGTCAAAATAGAATCAGTAGTATTCTAAGGCAAGTCGCTCATTAGAGATAGGACTAGTAAAGTCCTAGAATGAGCCGAGCAGAATAGCAAAAACAATTTGATCAGTTCATCGTTATCTTTCCGTAATTTTTCTGCTTAATCATGCAATAAACTATCATTTCTGTTAGCTGACTCTTTTCTTGCTTATACAGAACTTGAGAAATGGCAACCAGAGCAGCCACCGCTAGAGGAGGTCGTGCCGGCCGAGGCCGAGGAAGGGGAGAAGCCCCAATTCAAGAAGGACCTTTGATACAACCTCCGGCCGCTCAATACTTCGAGCTAGACCGTGTAGCTAAGAGATACAAAAACTTAGGAGGCAAGACCTTCTCGGGAACTGGCACCGTAATAGAGGCTCTTGCGTGGCTCAAAACATGCGAGAAAATTCTTGAAGGCCTAAGGCTTGGAGACCAAGACAAAGCTGTTATGGGCGCCTGGCTTATGCAGGAACAAGCTAAACTATGGTGGGAATCTCTCACCGCCGGGAATAGAGAAGCTGGAAGAACATGGGATGGATTCAAAGAACTCTTCAAGGAGAAATATGTCCCAGAACAAGCTCTAGAACGAATGCACGATGACTTCGCCAACCTCCAGCAGGGGGATCTTCCCGTGCAGGATTACCTGAATAAATTTACACTGTTGTCACCCTATGCTCCGGAGCTCGTCGCCACTGCAAAGTCCAAAAATAAGAGGTTTATCCTTGGGCTAAGGCGACAGTATCATGATAGAGCCATGGCCCATGTCAAGATGGAATTCAACGAACTGGTGAAAATGACATGCAACTACGAAGACCTAGACCATAGGCATCTGGAGCAGGATCGCGCTAAAAGCCAAGCCGTAAACAAACGCAAGCCTACTGCGAATCAAGCTGAGTCAAGCCAAGCAGCATCTTCAAAACCTCAGACTGGCAAGCCGCCGAGAGGAAGTTGCTTTAATTGTGGCAAAGTGGGGCACTACTCTAATGTGTGCACAGCCCCGAAGAGGCAGAAGACAAATTCACAAGGTTCAAGCCAGGGTTCTCAAAACCCTCGCTCCTGCTTTAATTGCCGCAAGACCGATCATCTAGTCAAAGACTGTCCTTTGCTAAAGAAGGCCACAGTAGCTTATGTATATGACGGGTCGAGCCCGCCAGCTGCTTCCGATGGAGCAGTTAAACTCGATGTTTTGGGAGGTACCCTTACAATTAAAAATATTCCTGTCTCTGTATTGTTTGACACAGGTGCATCACGTAGTTTTATTGCTAGTAACACAATGCACAAATTAAAGTTATAACAGAGAAAGCTTAAAGAATCGGTTGAAGTACATAATCCAATAGGTGGTTCTATTATTCTCAGTTCATGTTGTAGAGTGCCAATCTCTTATTCTTCCTACAAATTTCCCATTAATTTGATCGTTATGGATTTTCCCGAATTCGACGTTATCCTTGGGTTAGAATGGTTAACGAAATATGAAGCCGAAGTGAATTGTGCAGAAAGAATCGTTAAAATTCGAACGAAGCTTGGATATATTACGGTACCATGTCATGGTTCGAATCCAGATAGAAAAAAATTTTGGTCGGCATTAGAACTTATCCCCACTTCCATGGAAAAGATTCCGATTGTTAGAAACGATGCGGATGTGTTTGAAGAAGTTGAAAACTTACCTCCGCAAAGAGAAATAGAATTCCGAATCGATCTAATTCCCAATGCCAGACCAGTGTTACATCCAATTTGCAAAATGACTCCGAAGGAAAAGAAGAATTAGGCGATCAAACTCGTCAACTGTTGTGGAAGGGTCTAATTAGACCTAGTTTTTCTAATTGGGGTGCAGCTGTTGTGTTTGTCCCAAAGTCAGACGGTACTCTTCGATTATGCGTTGATTACCGAGACCTCAACAAATAGACGCTCAAAAACAAGTATCCATTACCCCGCATCGATGATTTGCTAGACCAATTGAATGGGGCGAAAGTATTTTCCCGAATGGACCTAGCTACAGGTTTTCATCAATTGAGAATAGCACAAGAGTGTGTTCCTTTGACAGCTTTCAGAGGTCCAGACATATTTTATGAATGGTTAGTAATGCCGTTCGGCCTGTGCAACGCTCCAGCATACTTTGTCGATATAATGAATAGAGTGTTCAGGGGAGTTCTGAATAAATTTGTCCTCGTATTCATCGATGATATTTTAATCTACTCCAAATCAAAACCCGAGCATGAAAAACACTTAGAACAAGTATTGGAGATTCTGAGGAAGAACGTCTTCAAAGCCAAATTCTCTACATGTGTCTTATGGCAAGAAGAAGTGAAGTTTCTTGGCCATGTCATGTCAGAGAAAGGGATTTCTATTGACCCAAGCAAAATAACAGCGATTCAAGACTGGAAACAACCCACTACTCTCACAGAGGTTAGAAGTTTTATGGGGTTGGCTAGTTATTATCGAAAGTTCGTTAAGGATTTTTCGAAGATATCCGGTCCGTTAACGAAGCTCACAAAGAAACATGAGAAGTTCAAGTGGACTTCCGACTGTGAAGAAGCTTTCCAGGAATTTAAATCGAAACTGACGTCTGCTCCAGTGTTAACCATTATTGATGGCAATCAGGATTTAACGGTTTGGGCAGATGCTTCTATTAGAGGTCTTGGTGCAGTGTTAATGCAAGGATGCCAAGTAGTCGCTTATGCAAGCCGCCAACTGAAACCACATGTGAATAATTATGTGACTCATGATCTTGAGTTGCTAGTAAAAATCTGGAGGCATTTTTTATTGGGCGAGAAATTTATACTGTACACAGATCATCAATCATTGAAGTATTTATACACCCAGAAAGATCCGAATTTGAGACAGCAGCGTTGGCTAGAATTTCTTGCAGCGTATGATCTTGATATCCTGTTTACGCCGGGAAAGGCTAACGTTGTAGCGGATGCGCTTAGTAGGAAAACCGCAATCATTTCCAATCTTATAATTACACCTAGATTAATTGATAGGATTTCAGCCCTTTAAAAAGACGATGAATTCATTCAGAGAATCAGTCAGAGGGTCAAGGAAGGTGAAACCACGAGTTTTCGTATTGACAATAAGGGGGTTCTAAGGTTAAATAATAGGATTTGCATTCCAAATATTCCAGGCCTTCGAAGAGAAGTGCTAGACGAATGCCATAAATCCAAATTCTGCATCCATCCTAGGGTGCGTAAAATGTACCACGATATCAAACGCACTTTCTGGTGGAGGGCAATGAAAAGGGATATTTCTTTGTATGTTAGCAGATGCCCTACTTGTCAATTGATCAAGAGCGACCAACAGAAGCTAGCTGGATTGTTGCAACCGCTGGAAGTCCCAGGTTGGAAATGGGAACAGATTTCCATGGATTTCATAGATGGTTTTCCGCAAACCAGGAAAGGTAATGACAGCATTTGGGAAATCGTAGATCGCTTCACGAAGACTGCCCATTTTATACCCGTCAGATCCAATAGAACCGCTCGAAGTCTAGCACAGATATATTTCAAAGAAATCGTTAAGCTGCATGGAATTCCCATCAGCATAGTCAATGATAGAGACCCGATATTTGCTAGCAAATTCTGGGAGGCTTTCCAGACAGAATTGGGAACGAAATTGAATATGAGCACTGCTTATCACCCTCAAACAGATGGCCAAACTGAGCGGTGAATAGAATTCTAGAAGATTTATTGCGGGCTTGTATAATTGACTTTGGTGGGTCATGGGAAGATCACTTGCATTTGGCAGAATTCTCATATAACAATAGCTATCAAGCGAGTTTGAGGATGTCGCCATTTGAAGCATTATATGGCAGACCGTGCAGATGTAACAACCCAGATTTTTGACCATTTAAATCGACAATAAACCACACATGTCGATCCAAACAAATCGCCAACCCGGATAGTTATTGGGGAAAAGAAGAAGAAAAAGAAGAAAGGAAGAAAACAATCACAGAATCTCACAGCGGAAGGATCACATATAATAGACAAATAAATATTCAAAAGCATTAAACATATACATTCGAGTTACAACATTCAAATCAATCAGAGTTATACACTTACATACAGTAATGCAGCGGAAATAAAATGTAGTGGTTACGTATACCAAACTCCGTCTTCGATCTCCAAGGCCAAATAATCTTCATTAACTGCAACATCTGCTGACCCGAGCGTATTGCATAAAAGAAAACACAACAAACACTCGGATCAGCACTAAATCATCTCATATTAGTCGAATTAAAATACAGAATAAATCGGTGTCATGGTGCAGTAACTCAAGAGATGTTACGGGATTTTCCATCTCTCAAGGATCCGTTAAACTAATACATACATAGTATAATACGCTATTACAATAGTGTTTATTCAGTAAAGTATAATATCGAAAATAGCGTAAGCAGGATTCCATGGTCCCCTTACACCGTTTATACCATTGCCGTACAGTTTGCATATAACACACCAGTACGTCGGTGGATAGGGATGCGCCGTGATACGACAACGTTAAATCATAATCGTAGGGGCTCGATAAGGATAATATGACAAGGCACTGAGGAATACCCCGGTAGGATTCTACCGAATTCGCGGGCCCCAGGCCGGTGGTAACGCATAGCCGCAACTACCGCCCACCTCGAACGACATTCCCATATTCAAAGGGTGCACCCAAATCGATCACAACAGTAATAGAGATGGTTTCGAAGGAGCGCGTTCGATCAGAGATGCGATCTCATTAACCCGGGGATGGCTCCTGTTTTAGTCATTTCAATTATGACCCGAAGGTCAAGGCTAATCCATCATCGTTCTCTTTCTTCAAATCCAGTAATCGCCTCCATACCATCCGACTTCGGTTCTGGAACTTCCACCGCGTACACAGTTGTCAAGGTGGTATCAACACCGACAGAGAGTATGCCTTATGTCGACTCCGGTCTCCTTGCCAACCAAACGTTTACATTTTTCACACCGGTCAGTGTTTTACTTTTCAAAGGAGTTCGTGTTTCATATCGAAAATATCATGTTCCAAAATCATTAAATATTCTAAATAGAATATTATTCGAATGGGATTTCTCCATTTACGCACAACACCTTGAACTAATTCCAACTTAAATAAAATTTGAATATCAAAATAATTAACAATATATTTAAATAGTCTAAATGTATAATTAAAATAGTTTGAAATAATAGTTTGTAATAAAAGTAGAGTTTGACAAATTTAATAAATTATATAATTAAAACATTAAAATAATTCATAAAATAAATAATTAATAATTATAAAGTATTTTATTTAAATAATTTATAAAATAAATAATTATAAGGAAATTCAATTTATTATCAAAATAGTTTGAAAAATGGTTTTGACATACTATAGTTGGAATTAGCATCGTTTCGACCAGATTTCGTTTACACTAGCAGTTGTATTTCAACTTCAAGTAAATCAATTCGAATTCACAATCCCGATCACTTCATTTCAAATTCACATTCATTTCAATTTCGCCAATTCAATTCAGATGGTTATCTCTAACCCGAATTCCCATTTCAACGATCTCAATTCATAACAACTGAACCGAATTCGATTTCGATCATTTCAATTTGTTTACATTTCCACTTTCAGATTTATTCAATTAAATCAATTTAATCCCGACGACAAGATTAAACTTCGATCCATATTCCCATTTACAAGATTCGGTTTTATAACATACTTTGAAATTTACAAATTCATTTCATCGTTTCAAAGGTTTTTACATGCATAACGAATATCGAATTCAAATTCATATTTCAATTCAAATCAAGGCTGATTTTAAGTAAATCTCAAATCAGATACAAACAGTTCGGTTTCAATAAATTCGATTTAAAATAAATTCCACCCTCGATTTAACTATAATTTCAACACAAATTCATTTCCCTTTTATTTGTATTTCCAATTTCAAATTCAAAGGAAAATAAATTATAAAACATCGCTTATTGTTGTTAAACAATAACTTTCAAAATTCATGGTTAAAACAAAATTTTATTTAACCGACCGGTGTCCGTATATAATTTGCTATCCTATGGCCAAGTGATTTAAATTTAATTTCTCGATATTCGGGATGGATCTATCATTTCAATCCAAATCGGGGCACATGTATGTATCATTTCAACCCGTGTTCTTAATTCATTTTATCGATAAATCCCAGGTTCATTGGATGCCCGTAACATCAAGGGTAAATGGGATTCATCGCCAATAACGTACATCAACATGAACTGAATCAATGAACGATTCAGATAATATTCATCAAACAGTCAAATCAACCAAGGCATTCATCACATCATTTCATTCGAACAGTAAACTGAATCATATATGGATTTGACAGTGTCGGGGTTCCAAAATTTGAAGTTTAAATTAAATTTAAATAACACATTATCGATTATCATTGCATGTAACACACTGGCATGTCAATTTCAAGCAATCATTCATCAAATCAATCTCAACCATACATTCAATTCATTTCATACATTAATTCGATAAATATGGGATAAATTCAGTATTTCGTGAGCGAATAAAACACTCACCTTTTGATTTCAATTTGAATTGAACGTCCGACCATTGCCCAAAATTTGACATTCTCAGAACGCAGCCTGGTTAGTGTCAAAACGTCCGCAATTCCTCCACGATCCCAACGCAACAAACGGCGCCCAAATCCGAGTTAAAACGAAGAAAATATCAGTGTTTTACCATTCGAAAAAGTTTGAATTTAAAAATAATTAAAAACAAACCCACCCACTAATTACATGCCACGTCAGCCGGCCTTCCTTCCTCCCGCTCTCCCTTTTCACGCTCGCTACAGTGACCTGCGAAAACAACCATTCCCAACGTCATCTTTGACCGGCCTGACCTCCCAACTCCGGCCACCAGAAGAGCCGCGACCACCACCATTCGAATGCCACGCCCGAGGCGCACCTCCCCTCCAATGCACGTCAACTCCGGTCGTCCCTGGCTCTCCGCCGAACGAGACCAACGTACGAGTTTTTGGACCTTTGTCGAGCAAATTCCGGCCATCCAAGCGACGATAGACAAATCGAGCACCACCGTTGGACTCACATGAGCGTCCTCTACAATACCCAGAAGACGGATTTCGCGATTAAAGCCAAAATCAAAAACGCCTAATTTGCATGCATGTATTTCGATTTCCAGAGGGTTTGACCACGTTTTCCAGCCACTACAGGCCATGCATGTCGAATCTGAGCATACCCGTAGACTCGTGTCGTCGAGATCTTCGTTTTGGTATATAATATGTTGGGGTTTGAAGAAATTTTATTTTGAGTGAAAATCGAACTTAGATCTAGGGTTTAGATCTAAATTTTCAGCCATTAAAGCAAATGTTGGAGGAGAAGGTGCTCATGAATGAGAAGTGGGCTGATGTGGTGTTAAGTGGGTTCAATATATATCAAGTTATAAGGCCAACTGATTAATACACACACAGTTATCGCATATCAGGTTTTAACGTACATTTTACACTACCGGGCCCACATACTGACCCCGAAAAATCCAGAAAAATTATTTCTGTCTTTGTTTCGACGATACGATTCCAATGAAACTAATCTCGTCGGATTCCGAGACCGTTTGAAAAATGGTCTTTTTCGGGTCGATCCAGTTTAACTGTCAACTGGTAAAACGCGTTTTCACTTGCTACGCTCACATATTAGTTCGAAAAATTCTGAAACTTGAAATCTAGCAATAATTCGTCATTCCGGTTCTGATGGCGCCAGTTTCGTCGAATTCCGAGACAGTCGCCAAAACAGTTAAATTTCACAGTTAAATAAATAAATAAATAAATAATTATTCGATTACTGTTTAAATTCAAATTTAAATATTTATAAATTCAAATTTAAACCAAATTACAACTCAAATAATTTCTACCTTTTTGTTTCACATATATTTCAAATTCCACATTTTATAACTTTGAATTCCAAACTTGAATTTCAAATTAAATCTCAAACGCTTATAATTCCTTTATAGAATTTCCATAGCGACCTTTCGAAATTTTGATTTACTCATATCTTGCAATTTATCCGGCGGAATTCCGATTTTTCGGATTCGTTGGAAAGATATTATCAAACAGATTTAAATATTTCTTGTTTCGCTAAAATCCGATTTCTTTTGAATCCCGTGCAGTCAGTTGAACTTTGAATTTAAATTTTCAAACTGCCGCGCCATTTCAGGCTCGTTATATAATTAAAATAAATTTATTCGTTTTCACTTCGATTCAAATAAATTTTCCGTCGTTATTAATTAAAATAAATCATTTTAAATATTCAAACTCTATAAATTAACCAAAAGGGCATTTTCAAAATGGTTCGAATTTCCAGGTCGTTACATTCTCCCCCACTTAAAGTCTTTTCGTCCTCGAAAAGAGAACGAACCGATATTAAGTGCATATTTATTTCAAATTCAAATTTAAAATTAATATTTTCCAAAACAAGTACAGTTGTAAAACTCGTAAATTTTTCTAACTCCCGAAATCATGGAAAATTTCGGCAGCATCTCCTTTGTACGGAGAGGTCCGGGGAAAATCCCTTCATATATATAATTCAAAATATACATCCCATTCAAGTTACATGAAATATTATTCCATTACATGCTTATCTACTCGACTCACCCTCTCATGATTGGAATTAAGTAAATGTTCACCCTCGAAATTTTCCAAAATTAGTTCTCAAATCATTTTATTCAATTTCCTGAGTTAAACTCCATTTGACTCAATTCCTCTACTAAATTTAGGTTATACACCATTCGACAAGATGACTTACATTCCATTTCATTGTTCATACTTAGGTTCATATTCGATGTATCGTCCAAATGAGTTTTAACCCATCTAGAGTTTTATACTTTCATCCCAATTCTTCCCAAATCTCTTATTATGTTTTTCCATCAATTATAAATATTTTTGATAATTTTATTTTCGATATTTCGGTCGGTTTCCAACAATGGCCACCGAACTGCGGCCATAGCGACCTTTTCCAAATTTGATTTGGCCATATTTCCAAATCCAACCGTTAGATTTTAAAACTCTTATATTCGTTGGAAAGCTCTTTTCGATACGAACCCAACGGTTCCGGTTTTAGGAGAATCCGATGGTCGGATCTCCCGCTACGTCCATTCAAAGTCAATGGTCAAAATTCGCGAACGGTCATTTCGCGGCGCGTTCTATTTAAACCATTTATATATAATACCAAACTTGGAGTTAGTTTAACTTATTATCGCTCATGCATAACATTTTGACGACCCTTTCCTTTATCTTAATACTCAGATCTATTTCCTTGTTTCAAAATCTAAGACGCCAATAAATCGAGTTACTTTAGTTCTTTAAAACAATGTTATTAGTCAAAATGAACTCAAATACTTCGATTCCAGGTTTATAAACTAGGTTTAAAATAATATATGTACCTAAACCATTTTTCAAAAAACCATACCATATAAACTTAAATCCAAAACCATGAATTAATACAGTACATATACAATTTCAATTCTACGCTAAATTTAAACTCAACTTACATATCATTGGTAATTAAATAAAAATCCTTTTCAAACAAGTTATGGAAGTACGAAGGGGTCTCCCCCACTTAGACGCTTCATAATGAACGTTGATAATGTGTGCACTCATTATCAAAGTCATTACTGATGTCCGAGGAGGGATTCCACTTATTCCTTTTGAAACCATTTCCAAACCATTTTTATCATACGATATTATTTTAAACTTTAGCAAACTATCTTCGAAAACACCCAGGATCCAGTTTCAAGTTCATTTCCACATTCATTAATTAAATTTTTTTCTCTTATTTGATTTACGATTTAAATCAACCATAATGGGTAATGACTTTATATTGTCACCCACTAAAACAAATACATACTTATTTGAACCATAATATATATTTGATATGTTAAAAAATATAATCGAAAACCATATTGCGTCAAGTCATTATGTACGAGCATTTAGAAATTCCTATCAATTCTATGGCGTCCCATATATCGACCAGAATCTATAAATACTCAACAGAACTACCAACACAACATAAAACCCTTTTATATCAAAATACAAGTACGCTCTCTCATATATTCACTCGAACTCATTCTAGGGCGTTACTAACCCCATCTCTAATGAGTTAATTCCCAAACAGAGCCAAGGTTATCGCTAACCATCGCTCTGATACCAAATGTAACAACCCAGATTTTTGACCATTTAAATCGACAATAAACCACACATGTCGATCCAAACAAATCGCCAACCCAGATAGTTATTGGGGAAAAGAAGAAGAAAAAGAAGAAAGGAAGAAAACAATCACAGAATCTCACAGCGGAAGGATCACATATAATAGACAAATAAATATTCAAAAGCATTAAACATATACATTCGAGTTACAACATTCAAATCAATCAGAGTTATACACTTACATACAGTAATGCAGCGGAAATAAAATGTAGTGGTTACGTATACCAAACTCCGTCTTCGATCTCCAAGGCCAAATAATCTTCATTAACTGCAACATCTGCTGACCCGAGCGTATTGCATAAAAGAAAACACAACAAACACTCGGATCAGCACTAAATCATCTCATATTAGTCGAATTAAAATACAGAATAAATCGGTGTCATGGTGCAGTAACTCAAGAGATGTTACGGGATTTTCCATCTCTCAAGGATCCGTTAAACTAATACATACATAGTATAATACGCTATTACAATAGTGTTTATTCAGTAAAGTATAATATCGAAAATAGCGTAAGCAGGATTCCATGGTCCCCTTACACCGTTTATACCATTGCCGTACAGTTTGCATATAACACACCAGTACGTCGGTGGATAGGGATGCGCCGTGATACGACAACGTTAAATCATAATCGTAGGGGCTCGATAAGGATAATATGACAAGGCACTGAGGAATACCCCGGTAGGATTCTACCGAATTCGCGGGCCCCAGGCCGGTGGTAACGCATAGCCGCAACTACCGCCCACCTCGAACGACATTCCCATATTCAAAGGGTGCACCCAAATCGATCACAACAGTAATAGAGATGGTTTCGAAGGAGCGCGTTCGATCAGAGATGCGATCTCATTAACCCGGGGATGGCTCCTGTTTTAGTCATTTCAATTATGACCCGAAGGTCAAGGCTAATCCATCATCGTTCTCTTTCTTCAAATCCAGTAATCGCCTCCATACCATCCGACTTCGGTTCTGGAACTTCCACCGCGTACACAGTTGTCAAGGTGGTATCAACACCGACAGAGAGTATGCCTTATGTCGACTCCGGTCTCCTTGCCAACCAAACGTTTACATTTTTCACACCGGTCAGTGTTTTACTTTTCAAAGGAGTTCGTGTTTCATATCGAAAATATCATGTTCCAAAATCATTAAATATTCTAAATAGAATATTATTCGAATGGGATTTCTCCATTTACGCACAACACCTTGAACTAATTCCAACTTAAATAAAATTTGAATATCAAAATAATTAACAATATATTTAAATAGTCTAAATGTATAATTAAAATAGTTTGAAATAATAGTTTGTAATAAAAGTAGAGTTTGACAAATTTAATAAATTATATAATTAAAACATTAAAATAATTCATAAAATAAATAATTAATAATTATAAAGTATTTTATTTAAATAATTTATAAAATAAATAATTATAAGGAAATTCAATTTATTATCAAAATAGTTTGAAAAATGGTTTTGACATACTATAGTTGGAATTAGCATCGTTTCGACCAGATTTCGTTTACACTAGCAGTTGTATTTCAACTTCAAGTAAATCAATTCGAATTCACAATCCCGATCACTTCATTTCAAATTCACATTCATTTCAATTTCGCCAATTCAATTCAGATGGTTATCTCTAACCCGAATTCCCATTTCAACGATCTCAATTCATAACAACTGAACCGAATTCGATTTCGATCATTTCAATTTGTTTACATTTCCACTTTCAGATTTATTCAATTAAATCAATTTAATCCCGACGACAAGATTAAACTTCGATCCATATTACCATTTACAAGATTCGGTTTTATAACATACTTTGAAATTTACAAATTCATTTCATCGTTTCAAAGGTTTTTACATGCATAACGAATATCGAATTCAAATTCATATTTCAATTCAAATCAAGGCTGATTTTAAGTAAATCTCAAATCAGATACAAACAGTTCGGTTTCAATAAATTCGATTTAAAATAAATTCCACCCTCGATTTAACTATAATTTCAACACAAATTCATTTCCCTTTTATTTGTATTTCCAATTTCAAATTCAAAGGAAAATAAATTATAAAACATCGCTTATTGTTGTTAAACAATAACTTTCAAAATTCATGGTTAAAACAAAATTTTATTTAACCGACCGGTGTCCGTATATAATTTGCTATCCTATGGCCAAGTGATTTAAATTTAATTTCTCGATATTCGGGATGGATCTATCATTTCAATCCAAATCGGGGCACATGTATGTATCATTTCAACCCGTGTTCTTAATTCATTTTATCGATAAATCCCAGGTTCATTGGATGCCCGTAACATCAAGGGTAAATGGGATTCATCGCCAATAACGTACATCAACATGAACTGAATCAATGAACGATTCAGATAATATTCATCAAACAGTCAAATCAACCAAGGCATTCATCACATCATTTCATTCGAACAGTAAACTGAATCATATATGGATTTGACAGTGTCGGGGTTCCAAAATTTGAAGTTTAAATTAAATTTAAATAACACATTATCGATTATCATTGCATGTAACACACTGGCATGTCAATTTCAAGCAATCATTCATCAAATCAATCTCAACCATACATTCAATTCATTTTATACATTAATTCGATAAATATGGGATAAATTCAGTATTTCGTGAGCGAATAAAACACTCACCTTTTGATTTCAATTTGAATTGAACGTCCGACCATTGCCCAAAATTTGACATTCTCAGAACGCAGCCTGGTTAGTGTCAAAACGTCCGCAATTCCTCCACGATCCCAACGCAACAAACGGCGCCCAAATCCGAGTTAAAACGAAGAAAATATCAGTGTTTTACCATTCGAAAAAGTTTGAATTTAAAAATAATTAAAAACAAACCCACCCACTAATTACATGCCACGTCAGCCGGCCTTCCTTCCTCCCGCTCTCCCTTTTCACGCTCGCTACAGTGACCTGCGAAAACAACCATTCCCAACGTCATCTTTGACCGGCCTGACCTCCCAACTCCGGCCACCAGAAGAGCCGCGACCACCACCATTCGAATGCCACGCCCGAGGCGCACCTCCCCTCCAACGCACGTCAACTCCGGTCGTCCCTGGCTCTCCGCCGAACGAGACCAACGTACGAGTTTTTGGACCTTTGTCGAGCAAATTCCGGCCATCCAAGCGACGATAGACAAATCGAGCACCACCGTTGGACTCACATGAGCGTCCTCTACAATACCCAGAAGACGGATTTCGCAATTAAAGCCAAAATCAAAAACGCCTAATTTGCATGCATGTATTTCGATTTCCAGAGGGTTTGACCACGTTTTCCAGCCACTACAGGCCATGCATGTCGAATCTGAGCATACCCGTAGACTCGTGTCGTCGAGATCTTCGTTTTGGTATATAATATGTTGGGGTTTGAAGAAATTTTATTTTGAGTGAAAATCGAACTTAGATCTAGGGTTTAGATCTAAATTTTCAGCCATTAAAGCAAATGTTGGAGGAGAAGGTGCTCATGAATGAGAAGTGGGCTGATGTGGTGTTAAGTGGGTTCAATATATATCAAGTTATAAGGCCAACTGATTAATACACACACAGTTATCGCATATCAGGTTTTAACGTACATTTTACACTACCGGGCCCACATACTGACCCCGAAAAATCCAGAAAAATTATTTCTGTCTTTGTTTCGACGATACGATTCCAACGAAACTAATCTCGTCGGATTCCGAGACCGTTTGAAAAATGGTCTTTTTCGGGTCGATCCAGTTTAACTGTCAACTGGTAAAACGCGTTTTCACTTGCTACGCTCACATATTAGTTCGAAAAATTCTGAAACTTGAAATCTAGCAATAATTCGTCATTCCGGTTCTGATGGCGCCAGTTTCGTCGAATTCCGAGACAGTCGCCAAAACAGTTAAATTTCACAGTTAATTAAATAAATAAATAATTAATTATTCGATTACTGTTTAAATTCAAATTTAAATATTTATAAATTCAAATTTAAACCAAATTACAACTCAAATAATTTCTACCTTTTTGTTTCACATATATTTCAAATTCCACATTTTATAACTTTGAATTCCAAACTTGAATTTCAAATTAAATCTCAAACGCTTATAATTCCTTTATAGAATTTCCATAGCGACCTTTCGAAATTTTGATTTACTCATATCTTGCAATTTATCCGGCGGAATTCCGATTTTTCGGATTCGTTGGAAAGATATTATCAAACAGATTTAAATATTTCTTGTTTCGCTAAAATCCGATTTCTTTTGAATCCCGTGCAGTCAGTTGAACTTTGAATTTAAATTTTCAAACTGCCGTGCCATTTCAGGCTCGTTATATAATTAAAATAAATTTATTCGTTTTCACTTCGATTCAAATAAATTTTCCGTCGTTATTAATTAAAATAAATCATTTTAAATATTCAAACTCTATAAATTAACCAAAAGGGCATTTTCAAAATGGTTCGAATTTCCAGGTCGTTACAGCAGATCTCCAGCATGTTGGGTAGAACCTGGCAATAGACTTGTGTTAGGACCCGATATGATTAGAGAAGCATTTGATAAAGTCGACTTCATCAAAAAGAGATTGAGAACCGCCCAAAGCCGACAGAAAAGTTATGCAGATTCTAGAAGGAGAGATTTGACATTTGTTGTTGGTGATCATGTTTATTTGAAAGTTTCTCCGATGAGAGGAGTAATCAGATTTGGCAAAACTGGGAAGTTGGCACCGAGATTTATTGGTCCATTTCCTATACTCGAACGAATTGGAACTCTTGCTTATAGGGTTCAATTACCAGATTGGTTGCCTGGAGTGCATGATGTATTTCACATATCTCAACTTAGAAGACATGTGCATGATCCGGATCTTGTTGTAGAAGAAGCAGCGCAACAGGATATAGATATAACTCCAGAATTAGCACTCAGAAGAGAGCCATTAAAGATTGTTGGCAAAGAAACTAGAGAACTAAGAAGCAAAAAGGTTCATTTACTTAAAGTGCAGTGGAGCAGCGATCTTAGAGACTGTACTTGGGAGACTGAGGAAAGCATTAAGCAAGCTTACCCCAAATGTAGAGTGGACATCTCTGACTAACTCCGGTGCAAGGTACCTTTACAATACTTTGCATTTACATTTTGTTTCCTACTTTACTGTTGTTTCCTTTTCGAGGACGAAAAGTTTTAAGTGGGGGAGATTGTAATAACCCGGAAAATACGAGCCAATTTAAAAATTTTAAATTGGTGATTTCAAAGGAATTTGAACAAATAGAATATTTCAATAAAATAGTGAATTAGAAATAGTGAGTCAGTTTGAAAATTTGAATTCAAACTTTGACTGACTGTGCAGGGTGGAGAATATAACGGATTTTAGCGAAACTAAAAATATTCAAATCTGTTAGTCAATACCTTTCTAACGAATCTGAAAAATCGAAGTTTCATAATGGGAATCAAAAGTTATGGCCGAATGAATTTTCTGAATGGTCGCTATATAGAATATATAGCCCTGGAAAATTGATATTTTTCAAATGACCTCGGAATTCGACGAAACCACTTTTGTTAGGTCCGGGATGTCAAACTATTGCTAGGTTTCAAATTTCATAATTTTTGAAGCTAGTATGTGAGCATGGAAAAAGAAAATGCGTTTGGTCAATTTCTGTTAAATTGGATCGACCAAAAAATGGCCATTTTTCAAACGATCTCAGAATTCGACGAAACTAGTTTTGTTGGGACCGTAGCATCAAAACATAGCTAGATTTATTTTTCTGGAATTTTTCGAATCAGTTTGTGGCCCTGGCAAATTGAAATGTACGTTAAAAGTTAAATTTAAATGTTTTATACTTTAATTTGAAAAATAACTGACTGTAATAGTTGAATTGGACAACGAAACATATTCCATTGTGTCCGGGATGGGGGTATTTAGCTAGGGGCGACAGTCGTTGGGCTTGAAATGGAGTTCATTGGTGAAAACCCTAATTTTCTGAAATATATATATTCCGGCGAATCAGAAAATTCCATTCATGATTTAAAAAATAAAAAAATAAAAAACCCCCGTAACCCTCAATTTCAACGGCGAAACCCGTTCACAGCTTCCCTCCTCGATTGTCGCCGCCTCCGCCACTTCCAGGCGCCGCCGCCACCACCGTTCGCTTCGTCTCCGCCTCCTCTTCAAATCCGACCCACCCATGACCGCCATCGACGCCTCCTCCGCCTGAATCGAGCGCCCAAAGTCCATCACTTCCCATCGCCGCCGCCGCTCCGATCTGCCACCGAGCGCCACCAAACCACCACCGACAGGACCGCCACTCGAAGCTCTTCCACGTCAGCACTCCCGATCGTCATCTAGGCCAGCGGATTTCGCGAAAACCTCAAACCTAGTTTCGAACCAAATAGAATGGTGAGTCCTTTTTGATGTCTGCACTTTGAAAAATCATATCTTTTTAGTGTGCTGACGAAATTTGATGAAACATGAGACATCGTGACCGCAAGGAGGCTCTCTACACTCTAGAAGAAGCCGCGGATTTTTCTGACATCGTATCTATTTTTAGCGAAGCAACAAACCAATGTGAGAAATCTAAATTAACTGAATTTGAATGGAAAATGACATGTATAAATTATATTAGCGAAATATAAATTACACAAGTGTTGTATATCTCATGTACATGCATGGTGTAAGCTATGTGAGCGAAGTATGAATTATACATGCATAGAATAATTGATATATGTGTTGAAATGCAAGTGAAATATAGCAATTATAATATATATATATATATATATATATATATATATACACACACACACACACTCCCCTCGTCCACAAATCATGGACGATATTTATTGTTGTGAATTGGTGTGAAATATTGGATGAAAAATATGAATGGTTGAATAATTGTTTGTGGTTGATATTGTTTGGTTGTGGTTGAAAAATAACCATTGGTGATTGAAATGAATTGGAAATATTTGTGGAAATAAAAATAAAACATGCCGCATGCGTGCGAATTAGATGCATGAACCCCCATTGTCAAAAACCGCGAGGTTTTAAGGTAGAGCGAGGAGCCGTACTAGGGACGGTGCCGGTTTTAACTACCCTTCCGTTATGCTGCCGAAATTTTGAATAATCTTTGTGTGTTAGAATTATTTGCATATGTTGAAATTATCTTCATGCGTTGAAATTAAAGTCATGTGTTGAAAAATATCCATGTGTGGAAATGTTCATGTGTTGAAAAGTGATGTGTCAAAATTAAATTCATTTGTGAATGAATGAAGTGTATAAACAATAAAAATCACCTTTTTATAATATATATGAAGTATGAAAAATATTCGCCTTATATATAAATAGTTTCAACAATAAAAATCCATCTTTCTAATACGAACAACATAAATAAATATCCATGTGTGGAAATGCTCACGTGTTGAGAAGTGTGTGTAGTGGAAAAGTTCATGTGTTGAATAAAAAGATCGAACAATAAAAATTACATTTTTATTGAAACTATGAAGTGTTGAAAACATCCATTTGTCGAATGAATATTTTAAATGATAACAATATCATTTTTATCATATATGTGATATGCTAGAGATATGCGGACATTGAAATAAATATTTATGAAGAAATATTATTTTTAACATGCATAGGAACTAAATAAAATAGTCATGTGTTGAAATCTATTTTAGTTCGCCAAATTTATCATCTTTGAAATGTGAAGTGTTAAAAATAGCCACTTGTTCAAATAAATGTGAATGAGTTGAAATATACATTAATTAGCTAATGATATGATTTTAGCCTATGCATGCAACATTAGAATGAATGGTGTTTTTAAACCAAAGTAAATCAAATATGAAGTTGAATGGAAAATGATAAGTGGTAAAAATTGTATATATGTATATGCATATTTATTGAACAGGTTATAGCGAAGGGGCTAGAGAAGAGGAATAAAATTTTGTGCCCGACAAATAGGTACACATTTACCGTTTTGTTTGGGTGATGATTTTATGAGCCTGTTGGCTAGCCGCTTGGCTTTTTCTTTTTCCTTTTGACATGAGACGCCCGTGTGGCTATTTGGGAATTTTCCCAGCCCCTCCCGTACAAAGGAGGTTATGGCGAAATTTTCCAAAATTTAAAGTCGTTAGTGAAGAAATAATTGAAGTGAAAACGATATAGGAATTTTTGAATGAACTATATTTATATAAATATATAAATATAAATAAAATTAAAACGAAAAGTGGCCGTGCAGTTCGTGTTTTGTAACCGTGATTTCAAACGACTAGTGCGGGAAATCCGACCACTGGATTTTCCCGAAACCGCAACCGTTGGGTTCGCCTTGGAAATATCTTTCCAACGGCACCAACTTTGTGAAGATCCGACGGTTGGATTGTCTGGAATGTTTAATTCAAATCTGAAGAAAAACAGCACCAGAAACGATTATATATATATAAATATAATTAAATTAAATCGAATAACGATGCTGTAGTTCGTAAATTGAAATCGTAACTTCAAATGACTAGTGTGGAAGATCCGACCGTTGGATTTTCCCAAAACTGAAACCATTGGATTCGTTTTGAAATGATCTTTCTAATGATATAAAATTTGTGAAGATCCAACGGTTATATTTTCAGATATGTGTAAAACAAAATTAGTGAAAAGCAGCGCCAGTGCATCGACACGACCTGAAACGTCGTTTAATTAAAAATGGCCGTTTTAAAAATAAATAAAAATGGCGATATATCGTTATAAAATACTATAAACGATATAGAGTGGAAATAACCCAATTTTGTTGTGTTTGCTTGATATGTGATGGTTGAATGTATTTAACATGAGAATTATAACTAAAGAACCGAAATGTGAATGTTGAATAGTGCAACCATGTGATAAATTGATTTGAAAATCTAAATATACATGGGTTATTTAAAAAAGCCGAGTTCATCTCATTTCAAATAATCGATTGACGTCGAGAAGTCGAAGAGTGGAAGACGGTTGAAGACCGACGATCTTCACATTGGATGGATGGGAGCTACCGATGCTCGTGATTGGAGTAGCTACCATGAAGGAACTGAAGTAGTAACCGTCCAAACATACTGTTGATTGTACGGATATGCGAGGAATTGGTGCCTCCGGTTTCGTTCAGACCCAGAATGGACTTGTAAATGGACTATGTGTCTGACATTGGATTTTGTTCTGCGCTGATTGATCTCTGTTAAATATATGTCTGTTTGGCGGCGGAGAATTTTTTTTCTCTTGCTTAACGCCCTTCTCTGAGACGTACGAGCTCATAGGTTATGTATTGATAGAAATCAGTCGCATGGAGTGGATTGCCTATGTGGCACGCCTAAGTGGCATATGATCAAGGCTTCTGTTGCAAAGCAAAGTCTTGTGGTTGATGATCAAAGCAGGGTCTGTGTGACGTAGCTTTGTGTATAACGTGAATTCGCGAGCCTCACACCTCGGTATGAGTCAAAAACGGGAGAGTGACTGCAGGGAGAGCACGACGTTTCTTTCAAGCTAAGGTGGTGTCAGTGACCTACCAGCCCTGACATTATATATACTTTTCACATGTGTGGTTGTTGGAATGCGAGGCGCCTCGATATAGGTCTGTAAGGACCGGGAAACGTGTGTTCAGGAATAATTAATCCTCAAAAGTAAGGGAGGACCGGCCCTGAAGATCCAAGGATCATAGTGGGGTCCTGGGACATTTGCTAGAGTGTCTCGAATCGGAGAGGAACTTGCCCCTTGCCTCACTCATGAAGGAATCCAATTTCCAATACGAAATATGCGGACATGATTGTATTACTAGTATGGCGACATAGTAGATGGTAGCTATGCCGCCTAGGATTGATATTTATGATTGAATTTGCTTTTGAAACATATATACACTAGTAATAACATCAAACACTTTTGTTTTATTCGTATGAAGCATTTTTGGCCATTATAAGTTAAAACTCTATCCTCCGGCTTGCGTTGCATTGTGTGATGGGACCTGAGTCTTATAATGGCTTCATTTTTCAAAAAGCATTGCGATGATTTAATCATTTACTTTATTTCCTGCACTAGCACTCATTGGAGTAAACCCGTTCCGCGAAAATGGCGTGGTCCTTTGATTTGCCTTATTATTGTTGTTAATAAGTTAAGTAGATTTCTCATACCAGTCCCATGACTGACTCGTAGTTTGTTTCACCTTGCAAACTCGGGTGCCCTCATTTCCACATGGGCAGCCTAGTTACAGGTTTCTGACGCACCTTTTGGCTCATGGCAAGGCTTGACTACACCGTGCTGACTTGGATTTTCTCCGCCATTATTGTATCTATATTATGATTCCGCCATTGGCGATGTAGACTGATATTTATTTTGTGTACTCTTTATGTATGATTCCACCTCAGGCGATGGTGACTGACTATGTATCATTATGCACTAAGTTGTATCTTGTACTGTGCTTCTCTGATGTGACGATGTCTATATGATTCCGCTGTCATATGTGTGTAAATTATTCTATTTTCTGTTTATGCTATTATCTGTGATCTGCTAATGATGATTAATGTGTTATATTCCAATGATTATCCTTAACACCGTGTCACGGGGTTTTGGGATCGTCACAATTATCACTAAGATCTCCTAGTTCTATGCAATGAGGTAATTCTGATTCAGCATCTATTTCTTCTAGTACCTTTGCATATCTAATTCTATGCATTTTTTCTGTGTTGATGTCAAAAAAAACCAGCCTTCCAACTTGACAAGCTAGCCAATTAATACCCATTAATGTCCAAAAAATCAAAGGAATACGCTGAAGGTGAATCCAAATAGGCACACGTTTAATTTGAGAATGAGCATTTCCTATGGATGGATCCCACTTTGTAATAATAAACATTCTACCCCTTATGAAAAGAGGATCTGCTTTCAATATCTTTTCCTTATCAAATTCATTAGAAAACTTGAAATAGAAAAATTGTCCATCAGATTTAATATCTACCTCACCATTAAGTGACCAGAAACCTTTCAAAAAATTCACTACAGTGACATATGATAAGGTACCATCCAGGAAAAACCCAACAAGATACTGGTTCCAGTATTTAATACCTTCTTCTTTGACAACAGCAGAAGGAGATTTCTTCACTTTATCTTTGATTTTCTCAAACTGAATAGGTTTATATACTCCAACATTCCTTGGAAATGAATTGAAAAGAGATACAAAATCCTTTTTAGCTCCATTAGAAATCACAGAGTCATTATTCAAAATATTATCCAGAGTAGCCTGAGAATTAGATCGAAGAGCATTCTGATCATGAATCAAATTACCCTCACTTGAACAAGTATTAAATCCATGAGATGTCAAAGGTGAATTAGATTTGGGTGGTGGATCGACCAAACCAGTTAAAGTAGCAGATGAGGAATTATTAACAGTGGATGAGTTTGCCAACGACGTGTTCGCCAAAAGGCCATTAAGAGAAACATTATCAGAACCAACTGATGCTGAGAGAACAGACTCAGATCTAGATCCAACAATAGTATCTATGACTGAATTAAGTAAAGAGGACACAAGATCTGAAGATGAATTCAAATCAACAGAAGAAGAAGTAACAATCAAAGAATTAGCATGAGGAGGAGGATCAGGAGGGGGTTGAAGACAAGAAGGATTAGAGGATAAGGAAGACGAAGCAAGAGAAGAAAGAGACGAATCAAGACTAGGGGGAGGGGACGCCATTGTTAAAATCTCTCTTGATATATATATATATATATATATATATATATATATATAAGGCTATACACATGTAAATAAATACATGTGCAAAGAGTGGGCTTAATCACGAATTCAGCCAGCTGAATTAATGATTCAATCGGCTGAATATTATGTTTTGTGAACATGTAAAATGATTTTAAAAACTAGTTGTTTTTCAGCCAGCTGAAACTTATTCTTAGCTGGCTGAACTGAAGGGTTGCGACTTTTTAAAGAGACATAACTCTTTAATCAAAGAGTTATGTCCATATCTTTTGATCATATCTATTTACGAATGAATGCAATCTTTTATTCACTCGAATAAACTCTAGAATTAGTTGTTTTAAATCATTGAACTTTCTGGATTCTGATATTTTCTGATTCTAAAACTTTTTATAAATATTCTCTTTTTCTCTCATTTTCAATATCCTGTGATTTTTTTTATCGAAAAGGATAAAATATATATAACCAAAAAGAAGAAAAAAAACCATTCTCCAATGGCGTACAAAGATAGTTTAGTGGTTCAACACCTACTAATAAAACTATAACACGTGCAGCCTAAATCGAGAAAAGATCGCTCAAAGTGACATCAACAATCCCAAGCACTCAAATAAAAAAGGAGCTAACCAAAAAGGCCCAAAGGAAAATGATGTTATGTAACGATGGTCTGAACAAGTTCCTCCTCCTGCATAGGGCGCATGCATATAAGTTGACACCTGTGCAGTTAATCTCCTGCAATTACCCCGCTATATCCTCGCTATATCGTGTAGTGGATTTCTATCACTATGCTATTTCCAAATAGTCTCTGAATTAGCCTTTCAGCTTTAAGCCCTGCTATACTCCGACATTCCCTATATATCCCATTATTTCTACTATATTCCATTATTCCCGTTATGTCTATTATAAAAGAAATGAATTGAAAAATGACTTTTATATATTATAAAATTTATAATTGTAGCTTTTTAATATAATTTTTTAAAATATATTTTTTAGAATAGAAAATATTATAATATTCTATTAAATTTAATTAAGCTAAGTAAAAGTTTCCATTTATTTATATATATTTGCACATGTTTTTATTCAAGTTAAGATTGTGCTAATTATAATTAAATTAAATGTTAATTTTCCATTAATTCATCATTTAAATATATTGTAAAAGTATTAAATACGAGTTTTATATGTTGTTCTAGATTCATCTGCTGTTCTAGATTCATCTGCTGTATCCTACTATTTCCTTGCTTTATCTCTACTACAACTTTTTGCACCTCCGCCGCATTGGATCCTTTGAGTGCTTTAACTGCATAGGTTGGCACACACATCCTTGTAACAAAAGGAATCACTGATTTTACGTGCCTACCAAATCATATTTGTACTCCACTCTTGTAATTTATTTTGTGATGTGGAACTTTTTATTTAAACCGCCATTCCTACGTTAACAACATGCGAGGCACTCATAACAGTCTCCCCCTTCACTCGCTTCCTATGTGTAACTTTTGAGAGCACTGCCTTGTCTGCATGGCCCAATCCGTAACCTTCGGCCCTGATTTCAGTGCTATATAACGACGGATGGATAAAAGCCCCCTTCCTTCCAGCATAAGGCGAAAGCATATGAGTTTGGTATACACATCCTTGTAATAAGAGGAATCCCTGTTGTTATGCATCTACCAACTCATATTTATACTCCACTCCTTCAATTTATTCCGTGTTGTAGGACTATTTATTCAAACCCGCCATTGCTTCCTTAACAACATGCGAGACAATTTTGGCAATCTACCCCTTGACTCGCATCCTACGAGTATCTTTTGAGAGCACTTCCTTAACTTCATGGCCCAGTTCATAACCATCGATTTTGATACCACTGTTATGTAATGACTTTCGGAACAAAAGCACCCTTCCTTCCTGCATAGGGCGCACACATATGAGTTTGGCATGCACATCCTTGTAACAAAAGGAATCACTGATGTTATGTTTCTACCAACTCATATTTGTACTCCACTCCTTCAATTATTTCGTGATGTGAGATATTTGTTCAAACCCGTTGTTCCTTCCTTAACAACATGCGAGGCAATTATAATAAAAGAAAGCAACGAATCAAAACCCGACAAACAAGTTCCTAGCTAAGCTACAAAAGCAAGTGCCTCCTCCAACCAGACGTGAAACAACCAGCAAGCCGCTAAAAAGTAGAGTAAGAGCATCCTAATCCAAGCAACCTCCAACTTCACACTGGATCAGAGATAGCGGATAAAACGAATGCAAGCAACTTCCATCAAGAAATCTGACCAAACCAAAAGCCTAAGAAATGTTCACCAGAATACCAAGAAATATCTGAAGAAAAAATATTAGCAGGGGAGGGGGAAGGGGAAAGCAAGGAACAACACCAACACCCACACAAACACACCAATCAACCAACACCAGTACGTGGAAGAGGGCCCGACAAAATATTTAAGGCGCGAGACAAAGCTGAAGTACGTGGCTGAAGGACACCCATAAAGGGACGACTAAGAAATGCAAGAAAGACATCATTCTTAACACGAAGAATAATGGAAGAAGACACCATAGGGACCTCATCAAACACAGCCATGTTACGAGTGCACCAAAGATGCCAACAAATCAAGCAAGGAATTAGACGGTTAAAGAAAGACCGCATGGACTTACCGGTCCTTCCTTTCCACCACAAATGAAGAAAATCAAGAAAAGAAATAACATTACCTTGCAGGCCTACATGGGCCCCAAAGAAAGACTAGATAAAGTGTGCACACTCACCTGGGAAGAACAACTGGGCAAAGGATTCCACACATCCTTCTCTATAACTTCTGCAACGAGACACTAACGGAATTCCGATCCTCATTAGATTTCCATCTAGAAAAAACCATTATATAAAGTTTTCCACATAAGAACGGAAAATTTGGGAGGAATGCAGGTGTCCCAAATAAAAGAGAAAACCAGGATTCTAGGCACCGGGGATCTAGCAGAATTCCACACTGCCCGCAAGGCGAAAGAGCCACCATTCCAACCGACACCACCACCATGATTATTAGAAAATTCCTTTACATATTGCATCTGTTTCGACGTGTCACTAGCATAAGGGGGGATTCCAGTGATTATGTATAAGCATGCGTTTGGCTGAGTTCCCTAATAAGTTTCAAAATTAGGCTCACATCCGGTTCCAAACTTATTATAAATTACATCCCTATTTTTTCGAAAATTCATCGAAAAAATCATGTAAATTCATATTTAAATCAAACACGTAAACATAATAAATTTCAGACAAAAAAACCACAAATAAAGCACCAAAAACAAAAAAATACAAAAAAAGCGAAACTGCAGTATTATGCATCGAAAGATACATGTATTTGAAATTCTTGCATACATGTATGCAACTATTTCAGTTCTACATCAAATTGCACCATTTATGCATACATGTATGCAATTAAACCGCAATATATGCATCTTTTTACACATATATTCAACACTGGACTGTTTTTTCAAGCATTCACGGTTTTCAGGCATTGTTGCATACATGTATGCAGTTATACAAAATATTTGCATACATTCATGCATGTATTCAGAAGCCTTCATCCCTTTTAAATTTGCTGTATGCATATATGCATGTATACATAATAAATACATACATATATGCAACTATTCGTAAGACATGCATCTCAGTTCAATTTTATATGCATATATGTATGCAACTGTCGGTAATAGTTGAATACATATATGCATATATTCATCCAGTTTTTCAATAGAAAACATTGAATGAATAAATGCATAGATGTATGCAACTATTGGTAGTAGTTGAAATAATGTATGCATTTTTTTAACGAATGCTTCTGGGAATATTTACGATTTTTTTATATATAGCAGCGCATATTTTTTTCTAGAAAATACGTAACTTCCCAAAATAGGGACCCGCGTTATATGACACGACCCGAACTTCCCTGGGAAGGAAAGCACGGATAGCGTTGAGAACAACACACAAAAGGACGCAGACGGAAGAACATTTCATTGTTATTACAACAATTCCATCAGATACAAGAATATACAGAGTATAATTGAATAAATTACATTCAACAAACATCAGAGATTACAATAAATTACATAGCAGCGGAAAAATATACAAAACACAACTAGAAGTGATACACGGATATAGAGCTTTCCGAGCATCGTTCCAGCTGTTAATCAGGACCCTGTGAATATAAATCTGCAAAACCAAAACTACTAGCTGCCCGTGTGTAAAATAGGGGCACCCAGAGTTTAGGTTAAAACAATAAACTCCAGGTCAGTCATGTGACTGGTGTGAGAACTAAAACAGTTATTAATCTTTATTTTTAAAGTTAGGTAAATCAAGGGACCACGCCGTATAACACGGAACGGGTTTCCTCCCAAGAATACCAGTGCATAAAACAAACAGCGCAATGCTAAATAAAGAAAAATGAAGCTGTTATAAGACCCAGGTCCCATCACACAATGCAACGCAAGCCGGAGGATAGGGTTTTTACCTTATAACAGCCAAAGCATGCTTGATACGTTTAAAACACATTATTTGATACTATAATAGGTGTATAGTGTCAAAACAATTTCAAATCATAAATATCAATCATAGGCGGCATGGGTACCATCTATCATGTCGCCATACTAGTTCTACAATTAAAACCGCAATACACGTATTGGAAATTGGATTTCCGTCATGAGTCGAGGCAAGGGGCAAGCTCCTCTCCACGTTCGAGACACTCTAGCAAATGCCTCAGGACCCCACTATGATCCTTGGAATCGGCTGGGCCGGTCCTCTCTTACTTTTGAGGATTGGCAATTCCTGAACATACGTTTCCCGGTCCTTACAGACCTATATCCGAGGCGCCTCGTATCCAACAACCACACAGGTGAAAAGTATATAAATGTCAGGGCTGGTAGGTCACTGACACCACCCTAGCTAGAAAGAAACGTCGTGCTCTCCCAGCGGTCCGTCTCCCGTTTTTGACTTATACCGAGGTGTGAGGCTCGCGAATTCACGTTATACACAAAGCTACGCCACACAGGCCGTGCTTTGATCATCAACCATAAGACTTTGCTTTTCAACAGAAGCCCTGATCAATTGCCACTTACGCATGCCACATTAGCAATTCACTCCATGCGACTGATGTCCATCGATATACAACCTCTAAGCTCGTATGTCTCAGAGAAGGGCGTTAAGCAAGAGAATAAATTCTCCGCCGCCAAACAGATGTATATTTAATAGAGATCAATAAACACAGAATAAAATCCAATGTTAGACACACAATCCATTTACAAGTTCGTTCTGGGTCTGAACGAAACCGGAGGCACTTTCCTCGCATATCCATCGATCTCCAAGTACATCTGGATGATCACCGACTGTTTCCCTCATCTTGGGTGTACAGCCCAATCAAGATCATCAGTAATCACCCAAACGATGTGAAGACTTCCGGTCTTCAACCACCGTCTTCATCTTCGACATCTCGTCGAATCGGTTATTCAAGATGGGTATAACCCGGCCTTTCTGAATAACCCACGTATATAATTAACAAATGTTACACAAACACAACAAACGCCTCATTCCAATTCAGAATATTCTTTTATTCACAAAATCACATTCTTAGGGAAAGGTTCCCATTAATTTTATCAAAGATAAATTCTTCTAAATTTATTCTTCAATCCTCCTTTGGATATCATTTCTAACTAGTCGGGATTAACGAACCACACCGAAGTAATTATTTATTTTATTTCCCAATCCCAACCTATATATCCCATGGAGCAAAACTGGTGATACTCCATATCTAACACCATGGTGTTATCGGTAAAATTAATTACCATTTCACGTTCAAATCTAATTAAAGATTTAACTATCGCTTTGGAGCAAAACTGGTGGTACTCCATTCTCGATCACTTTTCAGATTTGATAATCTAAATTATCAATTCACATTTCAATCTAATTAAAGATTCATTAAAACTCCACTTAGTTTTAATCTTTTCAAAAATCAACATCTTGCCTTTAACTGGGTTAAAGAACCAATGTCATTTAAAACACGATCCGCGATAAACCCAAATCACATTTGATATTAAATACAAGGCTCTGAATAGAAAATATATCGGCTTATATTCAATATCAAATTCCGAAACCAAAAAATATCGTATTGGAAATAACGATATAAAATATCTTTCAAATCCCCCTAACAATATTTGTATAGTCACGAAATCCAACTTCGAAATATCCCGAAGATAATTTCGATTCAGCTCCAGTCCAATTCACGTATTGGAAATTATCGATTATTTTCAAAATCACTTTCAAATTCAATTTATTTATTTTAAAAATAAATTGGTTTCAATTCTAGTTCAAAACTAGATCATTTCGATAAAAATCTATTTTTACCTATTCAAATGTGGAATTTTCCAGCCCAATTCTTTCCAATTCACATAATATAATTTTACACAAATTATAGATATTTTTAATAATTTTATCAAGGCCCGTACAGTCGATTTCCATCAACGGCCATCGAACTGCACTTACAGCGACCTTTTCTGAAATTGATTTGGACATAATTCCAAATCCAACCGTTAGATTTCAAATTTCTAATATTCATTGGAAAGCTCTTTTCGATACGAACCCAACGGTTCCGGTTTTAGGAGAATCCGACGGTCGGATCTCCCGCAATGTCCGCTTGAAATAAATGGTCGAAATTCACGAACTGCCGCGGCGCGGCGCGTTCTATTCAGGCCATTATATTATATATATAATATTTATAATACATATTTCGTCGATTTCTATTTAAAACGAATTTTATAAATCGTTTTAAAATTGTTTCAAAAGCAATTTCAACTTTCTTTTCAATTCAAATCAAAATTGAATTCTTCTTTATAAATTCGATTTAAAATTCATTTCTATTCAATTCAAATTTTAATTCAATTTGAATTCATTTCAATTCACTTTCAATTCAATTTGAATTCGTTTTCAATACAATTCATTTCGAAATCGTTTTCAATTCAATTCATTTCGAAATCGTTTTCAATTCAATTCATTTCGAAATCGTTTTCAATTCAATTCATTTCGAAATCGTTTTCAATTCAATTCATTTTCGATTTTATTCGAATTCAAATTCACTTCATTTCGAAATCGTTTTCAATTCAATTCATTTTCGATTTTATTCGAATTCAAATTCACTTCATTTCGAAATCGTTTTCAATTCAATTCATTTCGAAATCATTTTCAATTCAATTCATTTCGAAATCGTTTTCAATTCAATTCATTTTGATTTTATTCGAATTCAAACTCACTTTCTATTCAATTCATTTCGAAATCGTTTTCAATTCAATTCAGTTCGATTTTATTCGAATTCAAACTCACTTTCTATTCAATTCGAATCGAATTCATTTTCTATTCGATTCGAATTCATTTCAAATTGATTCAATAAAATTTCCATTTGAATTTTTAATCTAATTCAATTTGAATTTCCTTTCAAAATATTAAATTTTGAAATCACTTTTCAACATTCATTATACAACGAATAAAATCGATATGAATATCGTTCGCGTCAAAATAACGCATCTCTAATCAACACGGCTTTATATTTTTCAATAAATTCGTTATTCTATTCAACAAATGAATATTTATTTCATTCAACACATGAATTTTCCTTTATAATATTCATTATTTTCCCGATTGGAATGAGGCCCAATCAATCACCATATAACGTTAATTATATGGATTCCATACAACACATGTATATAATAGCATTAATAAACAATCAACCATCAACCAAAGTGCACTACACTGTATGAGCATCAAATATAGATATCTGACGCTTATAACAGTCTGTCAATCGACCGATCGACATATTTAATCAATCAGGATGAGTGAACATCAAATTTCATCCCAACACCCGTGTGGGGTTTCAAACAATCAAACACAGATTTTATTTGTGCAGTTGGGCAACGTGTAAAATTTATCGACCCAATCGATATCAGTCAAATCAGTGTATATAAACAAATCGGCCGATTTGTTTATAAATATTCATTTATCCATTTTTACGTTAAAAATTATATTTTTAACGATCAAACTATTTTATTTTAACACTTGAATTTCTATTCAGTTCATTTATTCAATAAATGATTATTTTTATTTTTCTAACATTTTTTTAGAAAATTTCGGCGGCATAACGGTACGATACTAGAAACGGGACGAGGCCTAGCCTTATCCCCGGTCTAGTGAAGGCCCACGCCATTCACACATCAATCAAATCAATTTCAATTCACCAAATAATTCAATTCAAACCAATAACCTAACCAACTACACAATCAAACAATTTAACAAACAAGCCATCCATGGTCTGTGGATGACGGGTGTCGGGTGCTACTAAGCACCGTCTACATCCTAGTATATATATATAACTAGAAAAGAAATTTACAGTGAGAAGTTCTCACCGAAAGCTATCCAATCATCTTGACTGTTCTTCTCGCCTTTTTATCGTCTTCTTGTGCCCGTAGCCACTACATATATAAAAATCACACATTTTTATATTTTGTTGTCTTTGAAATAAAAATCACATTTTTATTTATTCACTTTCCATTTAAAAATCATATTTTTATATTTGCTTCATACATTTAAAAATCGAATTTTTACTTCGTTATACTTTATATAAAAATCGAATTTTTACTTCGAAGTTCCATATATAAAAATCACACCTTTTCTATTTTTAAAATCTAATCTTTTCTATTTTAAAAATATCGTCTTTTCACTTTTAAAAATATCGTCTTTAATATGTCTATCATGTAAAAATTATATTTCCACATCTTCTACATGGTAAAGATCATATTTTTAATATTTTAAAAATATAAAAATCATATTTTATTACTTTAAAAATATAAAGATCATATTTCTAAGCTTTCTACAATATAAAAGATTATATTTTTAACCTTTTTATAAGTTAAAAACCGAATTTTTAAAAAAATAAAAATCTTCTCTTCCTTATAAATAAAAATCGAAACTTTCCTTAATAAAAATCAGTTTTTAAAATAAGTAAAAAAATCAGTTTTTAAAATAAGTAAAAAAATCAGTTTTTAAAATAAGTAAAAAAAATTAAAACAGTTTACTTACAGAGGGGGGGGGGGGGGGTCTTCAGTCGGCGGAGGCTGAAGAGGAGAGGGCGACGCGAGTTGGAAGAGGAGGAGAGGAGCGCAGGGGTCGGAGGAGGGGACAGGAGTATCGGCGGTGCTCCTTTGGCCGAGGTTGGAGATTTTCGGGGTGGTTTGGGTATGGGCGTCGACTGCGAAGGAAGAAGGGAAGGAGAGGGAGGAAGAGGGCATCGCGAGGTCAGGGGGAAGAGGGGGTGGCCCACCAGGCCGCGGCGGCGTCGATCTTCTGGGGGGGGCGCGATGCGGCGGCGGCTTCCCCCCCCCCTCCCCCCCCCCCCCCCCCCCGTCGCCCTCATCTCCCTTCTTTTTTTTTTTTTTTTGGAATTCGATTCTGAAAATAAATTGGGGGGGGCCTGGAGTTATAGGAGGGAAGAAACCTTTTTTTTTTATTTAATTCGAAAAAGTTGATTTTTACATACGAACTCGAAACGAGGCCCACCGCCTGTCGCCCATAGCGTTTCACCCCCATTCTGAACACAATGGGATATGTATCGCAAGTTGATTCGATCGTTTGAATTAGTTTCCGTTGAATTTACATTTAAATCACTATATTGAATTTTAAACGTATTTTTCAAATTACCGGGGTCACATACTAACTAGAAAAATTCCAGAAAAATATTTTCTAGCTTCGTATTGACAATACGGTCCGAACAAAACTAGTTTCGTCGAATTCTGAGACCGTTTGAAAAATGGCCAATTTCCAGTCGATTAAAATCCACCGAAATGGTCAAAACACGCTTTCCTATGCCACGCTCACATATTGATTCGAAAAATTATGGAATTTGAAACCTAGCAATAACTTGACACTGCGGATCCAACAAAAGTGGTTTCGTCGAAATCCGAGGTCATTTGCAAAATGTCCATTTTTAAGGGCCTGAATTCCATAGCGACTATTCAGAATTTTCAACTGGACATATCTTTTGATTTATAAAGTGAAATCTCAGTTTGTTAACTTCGTTGGAAAGATATTATCAATTAGATCCTAATGTTTTTGGTTTCACTAAAATCCGGATTGTTTTGCACTCGGTACATTCAATTGAAGTTTGAAATCGAATTATCGAACTACCGCGCCATTTTCAATTCTATTTATAATTATATATAAATATTTATATTCTAACGACGACGCGTATAATTTATACGTTTGAATTCTATTCAAAATAAATTTCATGTCGATATTATTTAAAATAATCTATTTTAAATAATCAAAATTCGCTAAAATTGCCAAAATAAAAATTTCAAACTGGCTCGCATTTTCGGGTTATTACAATCTCCCCCACTTTAAACTTTTCGTCCCCGAAAAGGAATAAAGTCGAAAGTGGTTTGATCAATAAGCTCAACATTCGGTCTGGCTTCCATTCTCCAACTTTTCAGTTTCTGAGAATTTTCAAAAATTTCAAAAATTTGGCTAACACCCTAAATTTTCGAAAAATTTCGCCATAACCTCCCCTGCACCGGGAGCATCGGGGAATTTCAAATAGCTTCCCCGGTCCTTCAGATCTCAAAAAGAAAAAGAAAAAGCCAAGCGGCTAGCCAATAGGCTCACAAAATCATCATCACCCAAACAAAACAGGAAATTATGTAGTAAACATGTACCTATTTGTCGGGCAAACAAATTTTATTCTCTGCTCTAGCCTCCTTGCTATGACCTGTTCAAAAGATATACATGTATGCAAGCAAATGCGACCAATTTTCAATACAATTCAATATTTGATTATATTAGGCAAAATGGTTGAAAATTAGCAAACAAATAAACAAACAACACAAACATCAATCAATTAGTGGATTAGAGTTTCAAATTCATAAATTTTTGATATATATACAGAAAATCTTGTTTTTGATGCCAATTCACAACAATAAATCTATCTATATAAGTTTTGGTTCTCACACCAGTCTAATGGAAATATATAGAAAATCACACCTTCGAAATTCGAATATGAATACTGATGATGATGCACCATCATCAGAATCATCCCCGGATATCTAGAATGTGATTCTATATCTACCCAGTATATTAAAACTTCGAATATACGTTCATGACGCGTATACGCGAAATCTTTATATATTGGATTGCCCATATTCAAAATAAATATTCAAATACGTACAAAGCGATTTAAATTTTAAAACAAAATTGTTTTCATTTGAAAAATATACTCTTCACACTCGTTCTAGGATACTACTGATCCTATCTCTAACGAGTAATTCTAATTGGATATTGCTAATCCAATATCTGATGAATTCTTTCGTATGGTTCCAATGTGTCTTGTTCTCGAGCTCTGTAAACCAAAGCTCTGATACCAACTGACACGACCCGAACTTCCCCGGGAAGGAAAGCACGGATAGCGTTGAGAACAACACACAAAAGGACGCAGACGGAAGAACATTTCATTGTTATTACAACAATTCCATCAGATACAAGAATATATGTAACACCCCACGCCCGCTAGGGTCACTCACTAAGGGAATGCCATAGCATCGGTGGAGTATTTTAGTGAATATAGAACAGAAAAATTACAACAAGACAGATATAAAAAGTACTTGAAATTTTAAAACATCATCTCATAACAGCGGAAATAAACATGTCTGGTTACATCATAAAACCACGGTAAAGTCAAGTACAATATCCATCAAAATAAAGAAGTACATAATCCCACTCTCTCATACAATAGCCAAAACAAAAGAAAAGATAACTGGATAACTGGAGCTTTACATCTACCCAGGCTCCTAAAGACTGGAACAGCAATCCGATCAAGCTCTACTACTGCTAGGATCCACCGTAGGACCTGAGGGTTGGGAAAAAGATAAAAACAACGGGGTCAGACATAAGTCTGAGTGAGCCCTATAACTTTAACAATACAATCATTAAAGTAACCAGAGAAGACATAAACTTGACCACGGTAATATCTGGGGATGAATGGCTACACTAAGCAGCTTGGTAGACTTAGGATAAACTAAGATAACCATAAGGACGCATCTACCCACCCAAGGATAATTACTAACTGCACCACACCAGTCATTCCTACTTAAAGGTTGATCCCTTCCAAGGACTTAGAAAGTTCCCCCGGTAGTTTCGTGTACTCCTAGCCCACTACATAGGTGCCGTCTGCCCCTATCTCCACTAGGTGTAACCACTACTCCCCAAGCGATCGGCTCCCTACCGTAGATGCCCGTGCTGGTCCCACAGTGGGGTGTATCACTCCCCTAAAGTGGCTACCCAATACTAACGGTGCACGACTTTATATCTACACGATGCAACAACGGCTTATCTACCAGCCCGGGCCCACACACGCATATGAAACCCGTTGGACTTGCGTTGCCACCGCTAACCCGTTTTGGCCTCTTATAATCAAGCCCAATATGCGTGTCCCGTCACTCGACATGGATCGAGCCCACAAAGATACGTTTGGGATATTGGTTGAAATGGGCCCCCACAAGATACCCACTTAAGCTTGTCAAATATCTAGTGTATCCCACTTAACCCTTTAATCATGTTTAATTACATGTTTCCACTTGGTTAAGTATTCTAATCGTATTTTCTATTGCCACCCAAGGCAACCCACTAGATTCCACATGCCACCCAAGGCAACCACAAAATTTCCTCATGCCACCCAAGGCACCCACTTAACCCCTCATGTCCCACTACATGCTACTATGGTTAAGTGTTTCTTAATTAATTAAGACCGTGATCTCCCATAAAGACCTCCCACATTACACTGGCTGTTATGACCGCCTGGTTAAGCCGGTAGAATCCGGGCAGTCTTAAGTCATAACAGAGTCTAACCTCGTGTCTTTACCTTAATCACGTATTTAATTTATGGCTAAGACCTCTCACATTGGGCTGACATTTTTAGCAACTGGTTAAGCCGGTCGGGTCCGGGCAGTTTTACACTACAAATGAGTCCAACCTCGTGTCTTAGTCGATTAATTACACCTAATTAATCACCCCCATATTAATTATCCCTAATTAATATCAAGTTTTCCATAACATGGGTAGACCTAACTCAATAGGTAAATTCCCATGGGGTAGACCTAACTCAATAGGTAAATTCCCACTTATGGTAATTTATTTTTATGGTATGCTTAATCATACCCAATCATTCATTTATTAACATATTTACCAACCCCATCGTTCCCCACGTAAATCGTTCTCATTTCATGACATAATTAAGGGGAAGATCATCACAAATATCATGGGTTTAGCATACAACTCTGTCATGGGTTAAGAGGATGTCAACTTGCATATATGAGCATATATTAACCCAACTACATATAACCCAAACTTGCATATTATCATACACATGATTTGCATAACATGTTGCATATGAGCTTGCATATTATCATACACATATCTTGCATAACATGTTGAACTTGCATATAGGCATTCTCATAACTTGCATAACATGTTAAACATGCATTTAAGCATACACATAACTTGCATAAGCATTCACATACTTGCATAAGCATCCACATACTTGCATAAGCATTCACATACTTGCATAAACATGCATAACTTGCATATCATGTCATTTAAGCATATACATATCTTGCATAAGCATTCATATACTCGCATAAGCATGCATAACTTGCATATCACATAAATCTTGCATTTAAACATATATATGACTTGCATAAGCATCCATACACTTGCATAAGCATGCATAACTTGCATTTCACATTAAACTTGCATTTAAACATATACTTAGCTTGCATAACTCACTTTGTTAAACATGCATAATTCCACTCATTAAATATGCATAAATCCACTTGTTAAACGTGCATAAACCAACTTGTTAAACATGCATAAATCAACTTATTAAGCATGCATAAACCAACTTATCAAATATGCATAAACATAGAACAACATAGAGTAACATATCATTATAAATGATTCAAACTCACTAATCCGCATTTAAGACCATAAGTCTCATTACACCCAATCTACTTACTTTAACAATTGGAGTTAAAGTGATAGAAACTCACCAAATCCAAAATTAACCAACTTATGAAGAGGGATTAGTTGCTAATTATGAAGATGGTGATGATTAGAGAATGATTTGAGAGGGATTAGCTTGAAACTTCCTTCTAAGATTAATGGAGACTCCTTCTAGGATTTAATTTGGCGGCATAAGGCCTTCATTTCTATTTTTGGTAAGGATTAAGGGGGGTTTAGGGTGTATTTATTGATTAGGAGAGTGTTTTAGGCCCTTAGATTAACCCTAGATTAATTTAGGTCCGTTAGATTTAGGAAATCTCTAGAACCAAGCCCAGCCCTAGCCAGAAAACCAGATCTGGTGCACCCAAGCACCCTGGTTCGACACGCCATGTCGACAGGCAAGTCGACAGGCAAGTCGACACCCCTGTCGACAGGCCTGTCGACAGCCCTGTCGACATGCTTAGGGCGGGAACCTTCCCGCCTGGCCCCGCTGGTTCTAAATTAAAATTAAAATTTAAATTCCTAAATCTGTTTTTAGCTCTAATTTTTTTGCAAACTTCTTTGGGCCATAACCGGGCCATACGGACTCCGATTCTCGAAAACTCGGACTCTATTTCGCGTATTTTTCCGAGACGAACGCAATAACACAGCCCGTTACCCCTAATTCCCACGTCTGAGATTATTTATCCTGTGATTAGTGAATTTTAGTATTAACTAAAATTCGGGGTGTTACATTCTCCCCTCCTTAAAGGATTTCGTCCCCGAAATCTCTAAGCTAAGGAGAATGCATATCCTACCATCCAAACAACCATCTACTCAAATCATCAACCACGGGCATCCATTGTCCTTAAACAGTTTCTAATGATGTATGAGCATATGCAAAAAGTGTGTGTATATGTTCCCTATCTAATGTATGAACATATGCAAACCATGATAGTGCTATGCATCCATTATGTATGCGAGAAAACCCTATCGACACATACAATATCTACATGAGTGCACAATCATTCACCAAAATGCATCATCCATGTGATAACACAACCATTATACATCCATAAATATATTTTCCTACACACAATTTTATGCAATATGCAATATGAAGTGACTGAGCCGATCTAGTGCCTAGAGTGTGTGTATATGCATCCACGAGCAACCACTAACAAACACTTGCATCCACTTGCATCCACCAACCATAACATGTCTCAAACACATGTTTCAACCATAGGTTTACCCTATCTAAAGGTCGAAGGTACTAACGAGAGGACATACTAAAGTTAAGATAAGTACTAGACAAGCGATAAAGGAGAAAGTAAAGACATACCCTCAAAAAGAAATGGGTACAATGAACGCATCTTCGCTTCCGTCTCCCAAGTTGCGTTGCTCTCATCTTCTCCCCATTGCACTTTGACTAGCTGAACCTCTCGATTCCTCAATTTCCTAGTCTCTGACCCAAGGATGCGAGTAGGGGCTCGTCGAATAGTCGCATCACGCTCTACCTCTACATCTCTAAGCAAGCTTGGCTCTACCACCTCTGCGGTCTCATGTAAGCACTTCCTCAAATGGGACACATGGAATACATCATGAACACCACTAAGTCTGTCGGGCAACTCCACCCTATATGCCATCCGTCCAATCCTTTCCTTGATAGGAAACGGCCCAACAAACCTTGGTGCTAACTTCCCAACGGATCCGAAGCGAACAACATTTCTCAACGGAGATACCTTGACAAAAACCATATCCCCAACCTCAAACTCAAGATCCGTCCTTCTCTTGTCCGCATAAGATTTTTGCTTATCCTGCGCTGCTTTCATCCTCCTTCGAATCAAGTCAATCTTCTCATAAGTCTCCCTAACCATATCGGGCCCAAGCAAGATCCTATCCGTAGATTCCCACCAACATGTAGGTGATCGACAAGGCCTTCCATAGAGAGCTTCGAAAGGAGACATACCAATACTGGACTGAAAGCTGTTATTATATGCGAACTCCACCAATGGAAGATGCTCTTCCCATGTACCTCCAAAATCTAAGATACAAAGCCTCAAAAGGTCTTCTAGAACACGATTTACCCCCTCAGTCTGGCCGTCCGTCTGAGGATGATACGCGGTGCTCAGACACAATTGAGTCCCCACTGCTTCTTGCAAACTTCTCCAGAACTCGCTAGTGAAGATAGGATCTCGATCACTTACTATGCTAGAGGGTACCCCATGTAATCGAACTATCTCTCGAAGATATACTGAAGCTAGCCATGGAGCAGTCCTCTTACTCTTCACAGGTATGAAATGGGCGCTCTTAGTAAGTCTGTCTACCACCACCCAAATTCCTGTATTACCCTTCCTCGATCTGGGTAACCCGTCAATAAAATCCATCGAGACGCTATCCCACTTCCATTGCGGAACCTCCAATGGGTGAAGCAACCCACCTGGTTTCCTTTGCTCCGCCTTCACTTGCTGGCACACCAGACATCGAGCGACATACTCGGCCACATCTTTCTTCATACCGGCCCAGAAGAAAACCCTCTTCATGTCTTGGTACATCCTAGAACGGTGTGCATCATCAAGAATAGCCTTCCTCAAACCCTCGTCTTGCGGTACACAAAGTCTACCGTCTCTACGCAAGTACCCCCTATCGTCCAGGGTGTACCTACTCAAATGGCTGGACGACTCCCCCCTTATGAGCTTCTCTACTAACTCAACCAACTGTGGGTCGCCCCTCTGTGCTTCTCCAATCCGCCCCAAAAGAGTAGGTCTAACTTCCAAAGAAGCTAGCAAACCGGGTACATAATCAATGGAAGGTCTGAAATCAAACATCGAGATAAACTCCAAGTTTCGTCGTTCCACGAACAATGGACTCAAGGACAACCTCTTCCTGCTCAAGGCGTCCGCCACCACGTTACCCTTGCCAGGGGTATACACTATCTCGAAATCATAGGATGCTAAAAACTCCATCCACCTTTGTTGTCTTAAGTTTAAATCTTTCTGAGAGAATAAGTACTTCAATGATTTATGGTCAGTGAACAACTCAAATCTCTCACCAAGAAGATAATGGCGCCAAATCTTAAGCGCAAAAACAATAGCGGCCAGCTCTAGATCATGGGTAGGGTAATTTTTCTCATGTGCCCTCAACTGCCTTCCACCATAGGCTATTACCCTTCCCTCTTGCATTAAGACTGCGCCAAGTCCTGTCCCACAGGCATCGGTATAGACAACAAATGGCTTGCTCCCATCTGGCAACACTAAAACTGGAGCCGTGGTTAAAGCTCTCTTTAACCGTCGGAACGCATCATCACAATCTACGTCCCATGTGAAAACAAGATTCTTCTTTGTTAAGCGGGTTAATGGGGCTGATATCTTCGCGAAGTCTTTAATAAACTTCCTGTAATAACCCGCCAACCCCAAGAAACTTCTTACTTCGGTAGCATTTTTCGGAACCTTCCAATCCTGAATTGATACTACCTTCGTGGGATCCACAGCAATCCCTTCCTTGGAGACCACGTGCCCCAAGAACCGTACTTCCTTCCTCCAGAAGTGACATTTAGAGAATTTAGCCTTAAGGCTATGCGCTCGAAGAGTCTTCAACACTTCCCCAAGATGTAGGGCATGCTCTTCTTCACTCTTAGAAAATACTAAGATATCATCCACAAAGACCACCACGAATTTATTAAGGAACTCCCTGAACACCCTACTCATCAAATCAACAAAGTATGCAGGGGCGTTCGTCAACCCAAATGGCATCACCAGCCACTCATAGAAACCATCCGGAGTCCTAAAGGCAGTCTTGTCTATGCTATCCTCAGCCACTCTCAACTGATGAAACCCCGTGGCCAAGTCCAACTGAGAAAATACTGAAGCGCCAACCAACTGATCGAAAAGATCATCTATTCTCGGCAATGGGTGTCTATTCTTCTTTGTGAGCTTGTTGAGTTCTCTATAGTCTACACAAAGTCTGAGGGACCCATCCGCCTTCGTAGCAAATACTACTGGAGCACCCCACTCCGATATGCTCCGTCTTATGAACCCCTTCTCAAGCAACTCCCCTACTTGCTTATGGAGTTCCCTCCTCTCACGAGGAGCCATGTGGCGCACTGGTAAAGAAACCGGTTTAGCATTATCCACCAAATATATTCGGAAGTCAATCTCCCACTTCGGAGGTAAGCCCTTCACCTCCTCAAACACATCCGGATATTCCCGGACCACTCTAACAGATTGCAAACTCTCGACCGAAGCATCAAGCGATTCAAGATAACTTAGCATAACAGAGTCCCTGGGATTACAAGAAATCTCGAGAGTGTTACGCAAACGGGTCATGAGCCTAACAACTCTCCTTTCGCAATCAAGAATGGCACCATTACTGGATAACCAGTCCATGCCCAAAATCAACCCATAGCCCGTGAAGCCCAATACAAAAGCATCACATCTAAACTCAATGCTAAGTATAGAAATCTTCAAACCCAAACATATCATGGACAAATAAGTGGAGCCCCCAATTGGGTTTGAAACAACCAAGGGATCATCTACCAGACTGGTGTCTAAGTGCAGTAACTCAACTAATGATGATGAGATAAACGAATGCGATGCGCCTGAATCAAACAATGTACGGACAGGATGGTCAAATAGAAAAACCAGACTTTCAACGGAAATAGTTCTACCTCTCTCCTGAATCGGTGGAACTGCGAGAGCCTGTACTTGCCCCCTAGCCTGACTTGGTGCCATAAGAGCTTGCACCTGTCCTCCTGAGGTAGATCCCGTCCTTTGCCCTTTCTTAGGGCAATCCTTCACTAAATGCCCTGCTTCGCCACAGTGGAAGCAGCCAGTCTTCTTCTTCTTGCGACAATCCTTGCTTAGGTGGCCAGGTGTCCCACAATTGAAACACTTCTTCTTCTTGCCCTTGCCACCGTTGCCTTTCCCACCTTTGCTTTGCTGTTGTTGAGGTCTCTTTTGATCTCCCTTCTTCTCGGGTGCCTTATTAGCATTAGGACCCTTCTCTTCCTCATACATGAGTGCCATGTCAACTAGCTTCTCAAAGGTGGCCCCCATAGGGATGTGAGTCATAGCCAACCCATGCATAGGTTCATTCAAGCCTTTCACGAACCGCAAAGCCTTCTTCTCCGGTGTATTCACCATATCTAGGCCAAACCTTGCCAATTGATTAAACTTGTTAACATATTCCTTCACCGAAAGATTTCCTTGCTTTAGAGTCAAGAATCTTTCCATATACAAGTTTTCCTCCGCCCTTGAGAGAAACTTTTCCACAAATCTTTGCCTAAAATCCGCCCAAGAGTCAACGGGGTGTTCTCCATTAGTGACCTCCCACCAGAATGAGGCCTCTCCCTTCATTAACCAAGCAGCCAACTTGACTTTCTTCCCTTCTTCCATCTCAAAGATATCTATCAACTCTTCCACCTCCTTAAGCCAATCTCTAGCCTCCACAAAGGTTTCAGATCCTTGAAAAGGTTTCCCTCCCATGGCTTTAAATTCCTTGCAAGTCTTAGCAAAAGTATCCGTGCGAGGAGGAGGGGGAGGAGGAAGATCGGGTGCTACGGTTGGTGGAGGAATATTTGCTGGACCCGCAGTGGTGGCCCTAGCCTCCATCAATCTCCTATACCATACTGGTACCGTCACACCCTCCGGAAGATTAAGATTCTCGGCCATGCTGAAACGAAAAAGGAAAGATTCAAAACGGAGAATTCGAAGGATATAGATATGGCTATTGGGGATTATGCTTTTCTTTCAAAAACTTTTTCTCTTAAAAGACATGTTTTTGAAAATATCTTTTCCCAAAAATGTTTTAGAAAAATAGTTTTCTAAAACATTTATCTGTTCCGGTAACCTTTGCTCTGATACCACGTGTAACACCCCACGCCCGCTAGGGTCACTCACTAAGGGAATGCCATAGCATCGGTGGAGTATTTTAGTGAATATAGAACAGAAAAATTACAACAAGACAGATATAAATAGTACTTGAAATTTTAAAACATCATCTCATAACAGCGGAAATAAACATGTCTGGTTACATCATAAAACCACGGTAAAGTCAAGTACAATATCCATCAAAATAAAGAAGTACATAATCCCACTCTCTCATACAATAGCCAAAACAAAAGAAAAGATAACTGGATAACTGGAGCTTTACATCTACCCAGGCTCCTAAAGACTGGAACAGCAATCCGATCAAGCTCTACTACTGCTAGGATCCACCGTAAAACCTGAGGGTTGGGAAAAAGATAAAAACAACGGGGTCAGACATAAGTCTGAGTGAGCCCTATAATTTTAACAATACAATCATTAAAGTAACCAGAGAAGACATAAACTTGACCACGGTAATATCTGGGGATGAATGGCTACACTAAGAAGCTTGGTAGACTTAGGATAAACTAAGATAACCGTAAGGACGCATCTACCCACCCAAGGATAATTACTAACTGCACCACACCAGTCATTCCTACTTAAAGGTTGATCCCTTCCAAGGACTTAGAAAGTTCCCCCAGTAGTTTCGTGTACTCCTAGCCCACTACATAGGTGCCGCCTGCCCCTATCTCCACTAGGTGTACCCACTACTCCCCAAGCGATCGGCTCCCTACCGTAGATACCCGTGCTGGTCCCACAGTGGGGTGTATCACTCCCCTAAAGTGGCTACCCAATACTAACGGTGCACGGCTTTATATCTACACGATGCAACAACGGCTTATCTACCAGCCCGGGCCCACACACGCATATGAAACCCGTTGGACTTGCATTGCCACCGCTAACCCGTTTTGGCCTCTTATAATCAAGCCCAATATGCGTGTTCCGTCACTCGACATGGATCGAGCCCACAAAGATACGTTTGGGATATTGGTTGAAATGGGCCCCCACAAGCTACCCACTTAAGCTTGTCAAATATCTAGTGTATCCCACTTAACCCTTTAATCATGTTTAATTACATGTTTCCACTTGGTTAAGTATTCTAATCGTATTTTCTATTGCCACCCAAGGCAACCCACTAGATTCCACATGCCACCCAAGGCAACCACAAAATTTCCTCATGCCACCCAAGGCACCCACTTAACCCCTCATGTCCCACTACATGCTACTATGGTTAAGTGTTTCTTAATTAATTAAGACCGTGATCTCCCATAAAGACCTCCCACATTAGACTGGCTGTTATGACCGCCTGGTTAAGCCGGTAGAATCCGGGCAGTCTTACGTCATAACAGAGTCTAACCTCGTGTCTTTACCTTAATCACGTATTTAATTTATGGCTAAGACCTCTCACATTGGGCTGACATTTGTAGCAACTGGTTAAGCCGGTCGGGTCCGGGCAGTTTTACACTACAAATGAGTCCAACCTCGTGTCTTAGTCGATTAATTACACCTAATTAATCACCCCCATATTAATTATCCCTAATTAATATCAAGTTTTCCATAACATGGGTAGACCTAACTCAATAGGTAAATTCCCATGGGGTAGACCTAACTCAATAGGTAAATTCCCACTTATGGTAATTTATTTTTTATGGTATGCTTAATCATACCCAATCATTCATTTATTAACATATTTACCAACCCCATCGTTCCCCACGTAAATCGTTCTCATTTCATGAAATAAATAAGGGGAAGATCATCACAAATATCATGGGTTTAGCATACAACTCTGTCATGGGTTAAGAGGATGTCAACTTGCATATATGAGCATATATTAACCCAACTACATATAACCCAAACTTGCATATTATCATACACATGATTTGCATAACATGTTGCATATGAGCTTGCATATTATCATACACATATCTTGCATAACATGTTGAACTTGCATATAGGCATTCTCATAACTTGCATAACATGTTAAACATGCATTTAAGCATACACATAACTTGCATAAGCATTCACATACTTGCATAAGCATCCACATACTTGCATAAGCATTCACATACTTGCATAAACATGCATAACTTGCATATCATGTCATTTAAGCATATACATATCTTGCATAAGCATTCATATACTCGCATAAGCATGCATAACTTGCATATCACATAAATCTTGCATTTAAACATATATATGACTTGCATAAGCATCCATACACTTGCATAAGCATGCATAACTTGCATTTCACATTAAACTTGCATTTAAACATATACTTAGCTTGCATAACTCACTTTGTTAAACATGCATAATTCCACTCATTAAATATGCATAAATCCACTTGTTAAACGTGCATAAACCAACTTGTTAAACATGCATAAATCAACTTATTAAGCATGCATAAACCAACTTATCAAATATGCATAAACATAGAACAACATAGAGTAACATATCATTATAAATGATTCAAACTCACTAATCCGCATTTAAGACCATAAGTCTCATTACACCCAATCTACTTACTTCAACAATTGGAGTTAAAGTGATAGAAACTCACCAAAATTAACCAACTTATGAAGAGGGATTAGTTGCTAATTATGAAGATGGTGATGATTAGAGAATGATTTGAGAGGGATTAGCTTGAAACTTCCTTCTAAGATTAATGGAGACTCCTTCTAGGATTTAATTTGGCGGCATGAGGCCTTCATTTCTATTTTTGGTAAGGATTAAGGGGGGTTTAGGGTGTATTTATAGATTAGGAGAGTGTTTTAGGCCCTTAGATTAACCCTAGATTAATTTAGGTCCGTTAGCTTTAGGAAATCTCTAGAACCAAGCCCAGCCCTAGCCAGAAAACCAGATCTGGTGCACCCAAGCACCCTGGTTCGACACGCCATGTCGACAGGCAAGTCGACAGGCAAGTCGACACCCCTGTCGACAGGCCTGTCGACAGCCCTGTCGACATGCTTAGGGCGGGAACCTTCCCGCCTAGCCCCGCTGGTTCTAAATTAAAATTTAAATTCCTAAATCTGTTTTTAGCTCTAATTTTTCTGCAAACTTCTTTGGGCCATAACCGGGCCATACGGACTCCGATTCTCGAAAACTCGGACTCTATTTCGCGTATTTTTCCGAGACGAACGCAATAACGCAGCCCGTTACCCCCAATTCCCACGTCTGAGATTATTTATCCTGTGATTAGTGGATTTTAGTATTAACTAAAATTCGGGGTGTTACAATATACAGAGTATAATTGAATAAATTACATTCAACAAACATCAGAGATTACAATAAATTACATAGCAGCGGAAAAATATACAAAACACAACTAGAAGTGATACACGGATACAGAGCTTTCCGAGCATCGTTCCAGCTGTTAATCAGGACCTTGTGAATATAAATATGCAAAACCAAAACTACTAGCTGCCCGTGTGTAAAATAGGGGCACCCAGAGTTTAGGTTAAAACAATAAACTCCAGGTCAGTCATGTGACTGGTGTGAGAACTAAAACAGTTATTAATCTTTATTTTTAAAGTTAGGTAAATCAAGGGACCACGCCGTATAACACGGAACGGGTTTCCTCCCAAGAATACCAGTGCATAAAACAAACAGCGCAATGCTAAATAAAGAAAAATGAAGCTGTTATAAGACCCAGGTCCCATCACACAATGCAACGCAAGCCGGGGGATAGGGTTTTTACCTTATAACAGCCAAAGCATGCTTGATACGTTTAAAACACATTATTTGATACTATAATAGGTGTATAGTGTCAAAACAATTTCAAATCATAAATATCAATCATAGGCGGCATGTGTACCATCTATCATGTCGCCATACTAGTTCTACAATTAAAACCGCAATACACGTATTGGAAATTGGATTTCCGTCATGAGTCGAGGCAAGGGGCAAGCTCCTCTCCGCGTTCGAGACACTCTAGCAAATGCCTCAGGACCCCACTATGATCCTTGGAATCGGCTGGGCCGGTCCTCTCTTACTTTTGAGGATTGGCAATTCCTGAACACACGTTTCCCGGTCCTTACAGACCTATATCCGAGGCGCCTCGTATCCAACAACCACATAGGTGAAAAGTATATAAATGTTAGGGCTGATAGGTCACTGACACCACCCTAGCTAGAAAGAAACGTCGTGCTCTCCCAGCGGTCCGTCTCCCGTTTTTGACTCATACCGAGGTGTGAGGCTCGCGAATTCACGTTATACACAAAGCTACGCCACACAGGCCGTGCTTTGATCATCAACCACAAGACTTTGCTTTTCAACAGAAGCCCTGACCAATTGCCACTTACGCATGCCACATTAGCAATTCACTCCATGCGACTGATGTCCATCGATATACAACCTCTAAGCTCGTATGTCTCAGAGAAGGGCGTTAAGCAAGAGAATAAATTCTCCGCCGCCAAACAGATGTATATTTAATAGAGATCAATAAACACAGGATAAAATCCAATGTCAGACACACAATCCATTTACAATTTCGTTCTGGGTCTGAACGAAACCGGAGGCACTTTCCTTGCATATCCATCGATCTCCAAGTACATCTGGACGATCACCGACTGTTTCCCTCATCTTGGGTGTACAGCCCAATCAAGATCATCAGTAATCACCCAAACGATGTGAAGACTTCCGGTCTTCAACCACCGTCTTCATCTTCGACATCTCGTCGAATCGGTTATTCAGAATGGGTATAACCCGGCCTTTCTGAATAACCCACGTATATAATTAACAAATGTTACACAAACACAACAAACGCCTCATTCCAATTCAGAATATTCTTTTATTCACAAAATCACATTCTTAGGGAAAGGTTCCCATTAATTTTATCAAAGATAAATTCTTCTAAATTTATTCTTCAATCCTCCTTTGGATATCATTTCTAACTAGTCGGGATTAACGAACCACACCGAAGTAATTATTTATTTTATTTCCCAATCCCAACCTATATATCCCATGGAGCAAAACCGGTGATACTCCATATCTAACACCACGGTGTTATCGGTAAAATTAATTAACATTTCACGTTCAAATCTAATTAAAGATTTAACTATCGCTTTGGAGCAAAACTGGTGGTACTCCATTCTCGATCACTTTTCAGATTTGATAATCTAAATTATCAATTCACATTTCAATCTAATTAAAGATTCATTAAAACTCCACTTAGTTTTAATCTTTTCAAAAATCAACAACTTGCCTTTAACTGGGTTAAAGAACCAATGTCATCTAAAACACGATCCACGATAAACCCAAATCACATTTGATATTAAAAACAAGGCTCTGAATAGAAAATATATCGGCTTATATTCAATATCAAATTCCGAAACCAACAAATATCGTATTGGAAATAACGATATAAAATATCTTTCAAATCCCCCTAACAATATTTGTATAGTCACGAAATCCAACTTCGAAATATCCCCAAGATAATTTCGATTCGGCTCCAGTCCAATTCACGTATTGGAAATTATCGATTATTTTCAAAATCACTTTCAAATTCAATTTATTTATTTTAAAAATAAATTGGTTTCAATTCTAGTTCAAAACTAGATCATTTCGATAAAAATCTATTTTTACCTATTCAAATGTGGAATTTTCCAGCCCAATTCTTTCCAATTCACATATTATAATTTTACACAAATTATAGATATTTTTAATAATTTTATCAAGGCCCGTACAGTCGATTTCCATCAACGGCCATCGAACTGCACTTACAGCGACCTTTTCTGTAATTGATTTGGACATAATTCCAAATCCAACCGTTAGATTTCAAATTTCTAATATTCATTGGAAAGCTCTTTTCGATACGAACCCAACGGTTCCGGTTTTAGGAGAATCCGACGGTCGGATCTCCCGCAATGTCCGCTTGAAATAAATGGTCGAAATTCACGAACTGCCGCGGCGCGGCGCGTTCTATTCAGGCCATTATATTATATATATAATATATATTTCGTCGATTTCTATTTAAAAGGAATTTTATAAATCGTTTTAAAATTGTTTCAAAAGCAATTTCAACTTTCTTTTCAATTCAAATCAAAATTGAATTCTTCTTTATAAATTCGTTTTAAAATTCATTTCTATTCAATTCAAATTTTAATTCAATTTGAATTCATTTCAATTCACTTTCAATTCAATTTGAATTCGTTTTCAATTCAATTCATTTCGAAATCGTTTTCAATTCAATTCATTTCTAAATCGTTTTCAATTCAATTCATTTCGAAATCGTTTTCAATTCAATTCATTTCGAAATCGTTTTCAATTCAATTCATTTTCGATTTTATTCGAATTCAAATTCACTTCATTTCGAAATCGTTTTCAATTCAATTCATTTCGAAATCGTTTTCAATTCAATTCATTTCGAAATCGTTTTCAATTCAATTCATTTTGATTTTATTCGAATTCAAACTCACTTTCTATTCAATTCATTTCGAAATCGTTTTCAATTCAATTCATTTCGATTTTATTCGAATTCAAACTCACTTTCTATTCAATTCGAATCGAATTCATTTTCTATTCGATTCGAATTCATTTCAAATTGATTCAATAAAATTTCCATTTGAATTTTTAATCTAATTCAATTTGAATTTCCTTTCAAAATATTAAATTTTGAAATCACTTTTCAACATTCATTATACAACGAATAAAATCGATATGAATATCGTTCGCGTCAAAATAACGCATCTCTAATCAACACGGCTTTATATTTTTCAATAAATTCGTTATTCTATTCAACAAATGAATATTTATTTCATTCAACACATGAATTTTCCTTTATAATATTCATTATTTTCCCGATTGGAATGAGGCCCAATCAATCACCATATAACGTTAATTATATGGATTCCATACAACACATGTATATAATAGCATTAATAAACAATCAACCATCAACCAAAGTGCACTACACTGTATGAGCATCAAATATAGATATCTGACGCTTATAACAGTCTGTCAATCGACCGATCGACATATTTAATCAATCAGGATGAGTGAACATCAAATTTCATCCCAACACCCGTGTGGGGTTTCAAACAATCAAACACAGATTTTATTTGTGCAGTTGGGCGACGTGTAAAATTTATCGACCCAATCGATATCAGTCAAATCAGTGTATATAAACAAATCGGCCGATTTGTTTATAAATATTCATTTATCCATTTTTACGTTAAAAATTATATTTTTAACGATCAAACTATTTTATTTTAACACTTGAATTTCTATTCAGTTCATTTATTCAATAAATGATTATTTTTATTTTTCTAACATTTTTTTAGAAAATTTCGGCAGCATAACGGCACGATACTAGAAACGGGACGAGGCCTAGCCTTATCCCCGGTCTAGTGAAGGCCCACGCCATTCACACATCAATCAAATCAATTTCAATTCACCAAATAATTCAATTCAAACCAATAACCTAACCAACTACACAATCAAACAATTTAACAAACAAGCCATCCATGGTCTGTGGATGACGGGTGTCGGGTGCTACTAAGCACCGTCTGCATCCTAGTATATATATATAACTAGAAAAGAAATTTACAGTGAGAAGTTCTCACCGAAAGCTATCCAATCATCTTGACTCTTCTTCTCGCCTTTTTATCGTCTTCTTGTGCCCGTAGCCACTACATATATAAAAATCACACATTTTTATATTTTGTTGTCTTTGAAATAAAAATCACATTTTTATTTATTCACTTTCCATTTAAAAATCATATTTTTATATTTGCTTCAAACATTTAAAAATCGAATTTTTACTTCGTTATACTTTATATAAAAATCGAATTTTTAATTCGAAGTTCCATATATAAAAATCACACCTTTTCTATTTTTAAAATCTAATCTTTTCTATTTTAAAAATATCGTCTTTTCACTTTTAAAAATATCGTCTTTAATATGTCTATCATGTAAAAATTATATTTCCACATCTTCTACATGGTAAAGATCATATTTTTAATATTTTAAAAATATAAAAATCATATTTTATTACTTTAAAAATATAAAGATCATATTTCTAAGCTTTCTACAATATAAAAGATTATATTTTTAACCTTTTTATAAGTTAAAAACCGAATTTAAAAAAAATAAAAATCTTCTCTTCCTTATAAATAAAAATCGAAACTTTCCTTAATAAAAATCAGTTTTTAAAATAAGTAAAAAAAATCAGTTTTTAAAATAAGTAAAAAAATCAGTTTTTAAAATAAGTAAAAAAAATCAAAACAGTTTACTTACAGAGGGGGGGGGTCTTCAGTCGGCGGAGGCTGAAGAGGAGAGGGCGACGCGAGTTGGAAGAGGAGGAGAGGAGCGCAGGGGTCGGAGGAGGGGACAGGAGTATCGGCGGTGCTCCTTTGGCCGAGGTTGGAGGATTTCGGGGTGGTTTGGGTATGGGCGTCGACTGCGAAGGAAGAAGGGAAGGAGAGGGAGGAAGAGGGCATCGCGAGGTCAGGGGGAAGAGGGGGTGGCCCACTAGGCCGCGGCGGCGTCGATCTTCTGGGGGGGGGCGCGATGCGGCGGCGCCCCCCCCCCCCCCCCCCCGTCGCCCTCGTCTCCCTTCTTTTTTTTTTTTTTGGAATTCGATTCTGAAAATAAATTGGGGGGGGGGGCCTGGAGGTATAGGAGGGAAGAAACCTTTTTTTTTTATTTAATTCGAAAAAGTTGATTTTTACATACGAACTCGAAACGAGGCCCACCGCCTGTCGCCCATAGCGTTTCGCCCCCATTCTGAACACAATGGGATATGTATCGCAAGTTGATTCGATCGTTTGAATTAGTTTCCGTTGAATTTACATTTAAATCACTATATTGAATTTTAAACGTATTTTTCAAATTATCGGGGTCACATAATAACTAGAAAAATTCCAGAAAAATATTTTCTTGCTTCGTATTGACAATACGGTCCTAACAAAACTAGTTTCGTCGAATTCTGAGACCGTTTGAAAAATGGCCAATTTCCGGTCGATTAAAATCCACTGAAATGGTCAAAACACGCTTTCCTATGCCACGCTCACATATTGATTCGAAAAATTATGAAATTTGAAACCTAGTAATAACTTGACATTGCGGATCCAACAAAAGTGGTTTCGTCGAAATCCGAGGTCATTTGCAAAATGTCCATTTTTAAGGGCCTGAATTCCATAGCGACTATTCAGAATTTTCAACTGGACATATCTTTTGATTTATAAAGTGAAATCTCAGTTTGTTAACTTCGTTGGAAAGATATTATCAATTAGATCCTAATGTTTTTGGTTTCACTAAAATCCGGATTGTTTTGCACTCGGTACATTCAATTGAAGTTTGAAATCGAATTATCGAACTACCGCGCCATTTTCAATTCTATTTATAATTATATATAAATATTTATATTCTAACGACGACGCGTATAATATATACGTTCGAATTCTATTCAAAATAAATTTCACGTCGATATTATTTAAAATAATCTATTTTAAATAATCAAAATTCGCTGAAATTGCCAAAATAAAAATTTCAAACTGGCTCGCACTTTCGGGTTATTACATTATATTTCGAAATTTGCCTGGATGTCGTTCTAATTTTGAAAGTTTTTAGGGATGTTTCCCTTATTTTAACTATCTATAACCACTTTCCTTATTAATTCTTCATATACAAAAGACTATATATTATCAAGGAGAAGATTATAGGAAGGGTGTACTATAAAGTGACATATATGTGTTATTAAGAATACAAATAGTCAATTAAACTTTTATACTAGTAAAATCCCTGTTCCGCTGCTCAAGCACGTCAAAATCCTCTTCGGCTGCTGAGGAGAAATCCTGTTCTGGTGCTCAGGCCCTATTCTGCAGCTCAGGTATTGTAATACTTATTCCTCCGAGTTAAATGAGGGTTGTTATTTAGTCGAAATTCCAAAAGAAGTTTAGAATTGGACATAGGACAGTGCTCCGAACCAATATAAAGATCCATGGTGTTATTTAATCTTATATACTATATCTTCCACACTTAAGTTTATTGCACGTAATTCCATATTACTTGACCCTACTCGACTTTTAGAGAAACGGAAGAGGTAAGTAGCATAATGGAGTCTTTAGATCGGCCCTACGAGCAAACATACCGATCCATATTCTTATAGGCATATCGTCATAGATCAAGCAATTCACACTGGTTTGAATCGAACCAGTCAGGCCGACTAAGATCACAGAAGGGTTGATCTGTAACGTCTGGTACTTTAGACCGCTTAAGATCTGAATATTTAAATTAGTCTATATATTGAATTCAGAATATAAATGGAATTTTATATTAATTAAATCAAATTTTTAACGTATAATTATATATTAATATAATATCGAGATTTAAATTCATATTAGTTTATTTTGAAAGTTGTATGAATTCAGTTTGAAAATATATATGATAATGAGAATTTATTTTCAGTAGAATTATTCATATTTGAGTCAATAAATATTAATCGAATTTAATGTTAAATCATCAATTTAATTTAATATCGTCTGTATATGGTCGAATTAGACCGTGGAAACTGTTCCAGTGTGTTCAGAATGGTGGTAGAACCCTAGGAATGTCGCTCGTTGCGCTCAAATAAGGGTTCAGAATTGTAGGGTATTTTAAAGTGAATCGCACCAGTTAAATAAATGAAATTTAAATAAAATATGTATAATAGAGGACGACCTATATATCTTAAAGCAGCTACTCTGTATGCTACAGCTCGTCGTCTCTTTTCATTTCAGTGTCTTCTCTCTTCACTTTCACATCCGAGTACGAATCCTTCTCCACAAAGCTTCACTGCAAGCCTATTCTATCTGTAAAGCTACTGCGTCTTTTCACTTCATTTTCTTTTGCAATTCAGTACCTTCTCTTTGAAGCCTCACAAATGGTACACTGCAAAGCCATCGTCTTCTCCTTTCAAATTTCACATCGCAATATTTCCTTCCCCAAAAAGCTTCAGAAATGGTACGCACCTATCCTACCTACGAGCTATCTGATTCAACGTCATTCCTAACCTCCTCTCGTTCACCAATAAATTCCCTCTCGCACTCGTTGGTTTCTAATCCAAACTCAATTCTTTCTCTTCATTCTTTTTTCTTACTCAGCAAAAACCGAAAATTTCTCCCATCGATTTAAAAAAAAGGAGAAAAAGGGAATCGCAAATAGGAATCGCGATCCACCTTCATTCTCGCGAGCGATCCAAAACCACATGACCTTGAAATAGGTGAAAGACGCGCGATTTCAGAAAAAGGGGGATTGAATCAAATCGAATTGGGACGCCATGGTTTAGGCTGTCGCTGTCACGAGTTTGCAAAAGGGTTTCAGATCTTGGTTAGGGGATGTGATTGGAAGAGGAGACATCGGTTTCAGGGCAGCTGAGATATGGTGGAGGTCGAAGGAGTTGAGGATGGACTGGCCAGTGCAATTTTGAATGAATATGGTTTGCTTGGAAACCATGCAGAGCGGTTTCCTGAGCTGTGTTGAGGTATGTGAGTAGGAATGGGGATCGCAATGTCTGGTTTGTTGAACCGGAGGGAACGACAATGGTATTGGGAGTCAAACTGGGTTATTGGGGGGAGCTCGATACTGAAGGTATGTATGACTGGGTTGAATCTTAGAGAAAGAGGAGCTCAAAATGACAGTACAGGGGGACCGTAAATGGAGTTGTTCAATCCTTGTTGCGTTACAGTGAACGTGAGACGCTAAGTTCAAACAACGATAAACTGGAATTTGGTCTGTGCATGTTTGAGGATTGAGCTTGGAAAGTGGCTTTGACAGTGAATATAAGGTGATGGGAAATGAATGGAGATCGACCGTGACATGTTCAACGATTTGTTTAAGTGGTATGGAGCTGTTAAAGATTATTAGTAGTTGATCGAGTTAGTGCAAAGCAGTAGGTAAACATTTTTACCAAATTTAAAATACATAGAAAATTGATTTATTTATTAGTCGTTAAAAGAAATAAAAATAGTTAATCGTTAAATAAAAATTTAATTACCTTAGGTGCTAAATAAATAATTCGAGACGGGTCGAGTACACGAGTAGCTGGGATGACATGGGATTTTAAACTGGATATTCAGCACGGGAATCGAGGTGAGTTAAACTCACTCAGTTAATTATTTGAACTGTTTTTAATAGCTCAAAATTTTGTTTTATTTCTTGGTTGCTAAATTGATTGATATAAAGCGATAATATATTATAATAATAATATATAAAAATAATATTGGTGATTGGAAAATTCCAGCAGTATCGTTAGCGGATGCCCGCAGTACCATTAGCGGATGATTTCCCTATGCGCCCCACAATATATATAGTGGATGACCTTCTATACCGCGATATTCTGCCTCGAAGCAGGATGGGTATTATTATTGTTGACTAACATCTGTGGATGTAGGAAAAATAGGTTGGAGGGATCCAATAGGATTCCTCAACATTTATTTATTTATTTATTTCCATATATATATATGCTGCTCGATCACCTGTGATAATGTATGACATGTGTGGGTGTGTGATAAGATTTAACCTTGACTTTTGATGTTCTTGAGTGTCAATATATGTACATATATATGGGTTTTGAAATAAAATTTAAATAAATAAAAATATTTAAAGAATGATTTATTTTTCAAATAGAAATGTTATTTGGAACCGAATTATAAATGGAATTGAACAGTAAAGTTTTGTTTTAACAAATAAAACGAGAAGTTTATTTTATAAGCAACATTTATAAATAAGTGAAATAATTATTATGATTAAAGAATTCAGAAAATATAATATAGGTATAAATTTGGAAGATATGTGGGAATTGGGTTAAAAATCGATATTTAAATAGATTTGAATTTTTCAATTACAAATGGAATTTATTGGCACGGTTATAGGAGAACAACGTTATCATTCGAAGTTATAAATTAAAGCTTGAAATGGGAAATTTCCAATATGAATTCAGGTTGACTGAACAAGACAAGAATGGATTTTATTCACAGGTGGAGGAATAGAGGATAATGCGAATAGTTTACAAATGTAGATGTGTTGAAAAGAAAAATATAAAAGAGGTTATACAATTAGAAGTTATAAATTGAAAACTTGAAGTTTCAAGTAAAAATCGAATTTGGCTAAATGAGTCAAGTATGGATTTGCGTTGCGAAATATTGTTCACGGGAGAGGTGAGTAGGTGTTAAAGTAAATAAGTTGGAAATAGAAATTTAAAGTATATTTAATTTCAAATAGAAATGTTTTTTTTAAGAATTCAAATTTATTAGAATTTAAAAGTAAATATTTGTTTATAACAAATACTTTGAAAAATCGATTTTATAAGGGGCGTTGATAAAAAGAGTTTAAAGGAAATATCTATTTTTAAATAGAAATGATCATTTGAAATCCAAATTTAATATAACTTAAAGGTAAAGATTTGTTTAAACAAATGCGTTAATGAGGAAATTTTATAAACGACGTTTATAAAGAAATGAAATGATTACCATTTGAGAATTTGGAAAGGAGGGATTTCAAAGTAGAATGGAAATATAAAATGTACTTACAGGAAAATATTTATTTCCAAATAGAAATGTTTATTTAGAAACCAAATTTAATAGAATTGAAAAGTAAATGTTTGTTTTAACAAACAAGATGAGAACTCGATTTTATAAGTGACATTTATAAAAAATTGAAAACCCTTATTTTGAAGTATTTGAGAAAGCTATAATTTGTGTGTGGATTTGGAAGTGAAAATGTGGTTTGAAAACTAACATTTGAAATGAATTAAATTTTTCCAATTACAAGGGAAAATATAAAGGGGATATTATGAAATAGAATTTATAAATAAAATGTAAACCTGAATTGCAAGTAAGAATTAAGGATGACTAAATATGTCATGTATGAGCTTCTATTGTTAAACATCATTCACGGGTGATGTAAAGAGGTGTTAAAGCAAATAAGTTGATTCGATAAGAAGGGTTTTGAATTTATAAACTCTAATTGAATTTGAATTAAACTAATTCAAATGATAAAAATATAAGATTTTGGATAATAAATATCAATGGTGAGGAATTAACAATGACATTGATATACAAATATTTTATATATGGAATGTAGTTATTGGAATAAAGTTGGGATATGGTGTAGTAAATCTATAAAGATGTTTTATGAAATCAAGACTTTATTTTTACAAAGTTTCAAATAATATTGAATTTGTAAATGAAACATATCGTATAAAAAGTACTTTGTTTCAGTTTTAGAAATAAATAAATATTAGCAAGTGTTTTGCAAACCGTATCTTAAAAATGAATATTCCATTTATTGGAAAAAGGGAGAAGTTTTGAATTAACGAATAGTAAATCGAAAAGAGGATAAAGTGATGGAGAATATTAAAACAATGAATTCAATTTTCTTTAATGGATGAATGGTTGTTTTATTTGATAATTAAATAACCGACTATCAAATCTGGCCTAATACGATTGTTGGTACGGAAAGACCGGGATCAAATTTATTCGAAAACCATTCCAAACCAATAGTACGTAAACATGGAAGATGCTGATTAAAGATGGAGCAGTGAAGACCATGGATCTTCGTAAGCGAAAGGACTACTTGTCGGATTCTCTGGAGTTGCGCCCCGAGATATTCTAATAGTGTTCCTGTCGTGGTTGAAATTGACGGATTGCAAGGACTACTCGCTACCGATCTACAAGGTGATCCCTAGTATGTGGTAGGAGAGTGCCTTCGGTTTGTCCAGTCCCAGGACAACTTGTATGGACGAATGTCTGACAAAGTATTTCCAAAGGACCACGTACGTTGATTTCCTCAAACGTATTTCGGTTGATGGCGGAGAAGGGCACTTCTCTTAGCTTGACACTAGAATATTTTTGTAGATGTCAATTTGTGATATCTGGTGGATTTGACAATGTGGCATTCATAGTGAATGATGGTCGGTGATCTGAAACGTAATTTTAAACCTCAAGCCTCACAACCAAAAAATGACAAAAATCGGGCAGGCAGCATGGCTATGTGGGTCGCACCCATTAGGGTGTATTGTCACCATCTAGAGAATATTCATATTTGTTACTTCTTTTTGCTTCTGTATCTCCCGGGAACGGTTATGTTGCTAGCAACCGTAGGTGACAATATATTCGATACACTCAAGAGAAATGAGTGGTCGGTCATGTGTGGGCCGGGTTGCAAGACGTTCTTGTTGAACCTAGTGTATTCGTCTCTAGAGATACACTATCGGCAGGTGGTCCCATACCTTGTCATAGTTGGAAATCCAATCCCCTATAAGCGCCTGCGGTTTTGATTGTATACTATATATGTAGAGCATGAGATGAAAGTTGTGAGAACCCGTGACTTCCCCGTGAAGGAAAGCGCGCATAATTTGAGAACAACACACAAAAGGACGCATACGGAAGAACATTTCATTGTTATTACAACAATTCCATCAGATACAAGAATATACAGAGTATAAATGAATAAATTACATTCGATAATTATCAGAGATTACAATAAATTACATAGCAATGGAAAAATATACAGAACACAACTGAAAGTGATACACGGATACAGAGCTTTCCGGATATCGTTCCAGCTGTAAATCAGGATCCTGTGAATATAAATCTACAAAACCAAAACTACTAGCTGCCCGTGTGGAAAATAGGGGCACCCAGAGTTTAGGTTAAAACAATAAACTCCAGGTCAGTCGTGTGACTGGTGTGAGAACAAAAACAGTTATTTAAAACTTTACTTTAAAGATAGTAATTCAAGGGACCGCGCCGTATAACACGGAACTGGTTTCCTCCTAAGAATACTAGTGCATAGAATAAACAGCGCAATGCTTTTTAGAAAAATGAAGCTATTATAAGACCCAGGTCCCATCACACAATGCAACACAAGCCGGAGAATAGGGTTTTTACCTTATAACAGCCAAAGCATGCTTGATACGTTTAAACCACATTATTTGAAACTATTATAGGTGTATAGTGTCAAAACAATTTCAATCATAAATATCAATCATAGGCGGCATGAATGACCCATACCACTATGTCGCCATACTAGGTTCTACAAATAAAACCGCAATATCACGTATTGGAAATTGGATTTCCGTCATGAGTCGAGGCAAGGGGCAAGCTCCTCTCCGCGTTCGAGACACTCTAGCAAATGCCTCAGGACCCCACTATGATCCTTGGAATCGGCTGGGCCGGTCCTCTCTTACTTTTGAGGATTGGCAATTCCTGAACACACGTTTCCCGGTCCTTACAGACCTATATCCGAGGCGCCTCATATCCAACAACCACACAGGTGAAAAGTATATAAATGTCAGGGCTGGTAGGTCACTGACACCACCCTAGCTAGAAAGAAACGTCGTTCTCTCCCAACGGTCCATCTCCCGTTTTTGACTCATACCGAGGTGTGAGGCTCGCGAATTCACGTTATACACAAAGCTACACCACACAGGCCGTGCTTTGATCATCAACCACAAGACTTTGCTTTTCAACAAAAGCCTTGATCAATTGCCACTTACGCGTGCCACACTGGCAATTCACTTCATGCGACTGATGTCCATCGATATACAACCTCCGAGCTCGTACGTCTCAGAGAAGGGTGTTAAGCAAGAGAATAAATTCTCCGCCGCCAAACAGATGTATATTTAATAGAGATCAATCAACATAGAATAAAATCCAATGTCAGACACACAATCCATTTACAAGTTCGTTCTGGGTCTGAACGAAACCGGAGGCACTTTCCTCGCATATCCATCCATCTCCAGGTACGTCTAGACGATCACCAACTGATTCCCTCATCCTGGGTGTACAACCCAATCAAGATCATCAGTAATCACCCAAACGATGTGAAGACTTCCGGTCTTCAACCACCGTCTTCATCTTCGACATCTCGTCGAATCAGTTATTCAGAATGGGTATGAACCCGGCATTTCGGGATAACCCACGTATATAATAAATGAATGTTACACAAACACAACAAACGCCTCATTCCAATTCAGAATATTCTTTTATTCACAAAATCACATTCTTAAGGAAATGTTCCCATTAATTTTATCCAAGATAAATTCTTCTAAATTTATTCTTTAATCCTCCTATGGATATCATTTCAAACTAGTCGGGATTAACGAACCACACCGAAGTAATTATTTATTTTATTTCCCAATCCCAACCTATATATCCCATGGAGAAAAACTGGTAATACTCCATATCTAACACCACGGTGTTATCGGTAAAATTAATTACCATCTCACGTTCAAATCTAATTAAAGATTTGCCTATCGCTGTGGAGTAAAACTGGTGGTACTCCATTCTCGATCACCTTTCAAATTTGATAATTTAAATTATCAATTCACATTTTAATCTAATTAAAGATTCATTTAAACTCCACTTAGTTTTAATCTTTTCAAAAATCAACATCTTGCCTTTAACTGGGTTAAAGAACCAATGTCATCTAAAACACGATCCACGATAAACCCAAATCACATTTGATATTAAATACAAGGCTCTGAATAGAAAATATATCGGCTTATATTCAATATCAAATTCTGAAACCAACAAATATCGTATTGGAAATAACGATATAAAATATATCTTTCAAATCCCCATAACAATATTTGTATAGTCACGAAACCCAACATCGAAATATTATGAAGATAATTTCGATTCAACTCCAGTTCAATTCACGTATTGGGAATATTGATTATTTTTAAAATCACTTCAAATTCAATTTATTTATTTAAAAATAAACTGATTTTAATTCTAGTTCAAAACTAGTTCATTTCGATAAAAATCTATTTTTATCATTTCAAATGTGGAATTTTTCAGCCTAATTTTTCCCAAATCATTTATTTGATTCTACACAAATTATAAATATTTTTAATAATTTTATCAAGGCCCGTACAGTCGATTTCCATCAACGGCCATCGAACTGCACTTACAGCGACCTTTTTCGAATTTGATTTGGACATAATTCCAAATCCAACCGTTAGATTTCAAATTTCTAGTATTCATTGGAAAGCTCTTTTCGATACGAACCCAACGGTTCTGGTTTTAGGAGAATCCGACGGTCGGATCTCCCGCAACGTCAATTCGAAGTCAATGGTCGAAATTCACGAACTGCCGCGGAGCGGCGCGTTCTATTCAGGCCATTATATATATATATATATATATATATATATATATAATATATATATTATATATATTTCGTCAATTTCCTTTTAAAACGTATGTTATAAATCGTTTTAACTTCGTTTTCAAAACCATTTCAACTCTATATTCCATTTCAAATCAAAATTGAATATTTCATATCATTACTATATAAATGATAATATTTTCAAAACATTATATTTTGAAATCACTACCTTTTCTATATTCATTATAAAAACGAATATAATCGATATAAATATCGTTCACGTCAAAATGGCGCAACTCTAATCAACACGGCTTTATATATTTCAATAAATTCGTGATCCTATTCTACAAATGAATATTTATTCTATTCAACACATGAATCTATATTCCTTTCAACCCACGACTAATCTCAACACATGAGTATTGTCAACACATCACTATTTTTGTTATGTAAAATATTTTATAAAACTATGGTATCTATCGTTTGATTTTTAATTTGACTCCTACTGAGAAGTAGTTCTAATTTTAAATATGATAAAGATGTAAATTTCATTGTATAAAATATTTCACTCAACACATGAACATCGTCAACACATGACTATTTTTATATTCAACACATGAATTTTCTTTTATAACATTCATTATTTTCCCGATTGGAATGAGGCCCAATCAATCACCATATAATGTTAATTATATGGATTCCATACAACACATGTATATAAATAGCAACGATGACCAATCAACCATCATCCAAAGTGCACCACACAACTGCATAAGCATCAAATATAAATAATCGACGCTTACACAGTCTGTCGACCAATCGATCGACAATAATTAAATAATTGGGATCAGTGTACGCCAAATATCATCCCAACACCTGTGTGGGGTTTCAAATCAACAAACACATATTTTTGTTTGTGCAGTTAGGCGATGTGTAAAATTTATCGACCCAATCAATATCAGTCAAATCAGTGGATATAAACAAATCGGCCGATTTGTTTATAAATATTTATTTATTCACTTTCACGTTAAAAATTTATATTTTTAACGATAAAATATTTTATTTCAACACGTGAATTCCTATTCAGTTCATTTACAAAATAAAAATGATATTTTTATTTTTCTAACATATTTTAGAAAATTTCGGCGGCATAACGGCACGATACTAGAAACGGGACGAGGCCTAGCCTTATCCCCGGTCTAGTGAAGGCCCACGCCATTCACACATCAATCAAATCCATTCCATTTCACCAAACAATTCAATTCCAACCAAATAAACTAATCAACAACTCAACCAAATAATTTAACAAGCAAGCCATCCATGGTCTGTGGATGACGGGTGTCGGGTGCTACTAAGCACCGTCTGCATCCTAGTATATATATATAACTAGAAAAAGAGAATTTAGAGTGAGAAGTTCTCACCGACTAGCTAAACCAAACGCCACGACTCTTCTTATGTACAAATCTTCGTCGTTCTCGCCCTTTGTCACTTTCACCGCCCGTAGTCACTACATATATAAAAATCACATTTTTATATTGTTGCCATGTATATAAAAATCACATTTTTATATTGTTGCTATGTATATAAAAATCACATTTTTATACTACTACTATATAGATAAAAATTCTGTTTTTACAACGGTGTTCATATAATAAAGATTATATTTTTATATCGCCACTTATATAAAAATCACATCTTTGCTCCTTTTACATAATAAAGATCAAATCTTTAATACTTCTATAATGTAAAAATCATATTTTTATCATCTCTATAACATAAAAATCATATTTTTATTAACTTCATATGTCAAAAATCATAGAAGCTTTAAAGCGGAGAAAACTCACTTTTTTTCCAACGCCTTTTCTAAACTGCTGAATTGTTGTTCGAGCTCCAGACTTCGCATACAAACTCAAATCTTCAATCCATCTTTTTTTATAGCACAAGCACGGCATTCTGAACAACTTTTTCCTAAGGGACTTTTTGCCGAAAATGCTCCAATTTGCCAGAATTCGCGAAAGTACACGAATTTTACCGCTTTTGAACAGCAGACTTCGAACGCGTTTTCCGAGCAGCTCCGAACTCGAAAACATGACTTCCATATAGCCAAATCGAAGAGAATTTCGTGCTCTACGACTTAGGTCTTGAGGGACTTTGTCCAAAGGTACACGGTTTGGGAGTTATTGACGAAAAACGGTCAGGGACTTTTAGGCAAAAACGGGATTTTTAGTGAAAAAGGGGGATATTGGCCATGTGGGGCCCACGGTCGGAATTGGGGGAGGGAAAGGGGGGCGTGGGGCCTGAGGTGGCGTGGGGAGGCTGCTAGGGGGAGGCGGCGGTGGAGGTGGGGCCCGTGGTGGCCGATTTGGGTGTAGGGTTTTGATTTTGGAGAGGGAAAGAGGGAGAGAGGAGGAGGGGAAGAGTAGGTGGTGGTGGAGGCCGACGGCCAGCGGAGGAAAGGGGGAGGGGTGCGGCAGTGAAGGGGAAGGAGGAGGATGCCATTTTTGAGGAAAAATGTAAAAAGAGAGGAAGAGAGAAAGTGAGCTAGAAAAGGAAGGAAAAGTGATTATATGCTAGTTTCCCGTCTATCGTCCGAACGCCGACGATCTTCAATTGCCGCGGATTTCGAACACGAGATAGTAGACGTGAAGACGAGTCCAACGAAACAAGTTTCGTCGAATTCCGAGTTCGTTTGACCGTCCGTTAAAAATCACAAAAATGCTCAGATAAGCTCTAAAAATGCGATTTTGGCGCACCTTTTCTTCTCGCTCGCTTACATGCTAACTCAAAAAATCAAGCCCTCTTGGATTTAACCATTATTAGACGATACGAATCTAGAAAAAAAAGTAGAATTGAATTCCGAGGTCGTATCAATAATATTCATTTGTAAAATGACTGCTCATTTTGCCCTGAACTGTTTTAGCTCGCACGGCCACATAATGACTCCGTTCGACGCGCCCTTTGGAACATAACAATAATTTGTCATTATGAATCCATAAAAATTTATCTCGTCAAATTCTGAGCTCGTATGCAAAATTTCACTTTTTAAGGGCTATGTATTGTTAACCGAACAACTCCAGCCCATAGCCACTATTCCGGATATCGAAATATATCGAAGCTTGTACTTTTTGGAGTTCTAAACGACATTTTAAACTCAATGGAAGTGGTTTCGAGTCCAAATTCATCCGTATGCAAAATATGACTTTTTGGCGCCGTATGTAATTTACATAGCGACTATTCTGAATTTTCAACTGGGCATAACTTTTGATTCCCGCTATGAAATTTCGATTTTTCGGATTCGTTGGAAAGATATTCTCAACTAGATTATAATATTTTTGGTTTCACTAAAATCCGGATTGTTTTGCACCCGGTACATTCAATTGAAGTTTGAAATCGAATTATCGAACTACCGCGCCATTTTCAATTCTATTTATAATTATATATAATTATTTATATTCTAACGACGCGTATAATATATACGTTCGAATTATATTCAAAATAAATTTTCGTCGATATTATTTAAAATAATTCATTTTAAATATTCAAAATTCGCTGAAATTGCCAAAATAAAATTTTAAACTGGCCCAGATTTTCGGGTTATTACACAAGCGTTCTGCTAGATTGATGTTTATTTGTATTTAGATACTATTATAATATCAGAAAAGATATTGGTTTCCAAAGATGTTATGTGTTATCGTAAGGTAAAAACCGTCCGTGTGTATGTGTGGATTGGTCTTACGATTATCCTTTTCTTTTGAAATGATTTTTAACTTTAAAATCAAGTTAGATGATACCAATAATTTAGTGATTTTTTCTCACGCTGGTTCAACAGACTGACCTGTGCGTTTGTAATGCTCGGGTCAGACCGATTTAGGTCTGACCGAGTTTACAGGTTCATGGTAAGATGATACAGATTCCAGGAGACGAGCTGGAGGAGATCATACATAGGATATATATAATATTTCCGCTGTGTGTTTTAAATGGGACAGACTGTTATAACTGTCCAGATGAATTGAATGTCCGTTGTACTCTGAAAAGTTGTAAGTATTGTTTCAAGTTTTTAATAAAGATTTATTTTTGTATTATATTTTATTCCGCTGCGATGTGAGACTTTGATATTGTGGTTAGTTCTTCTTCTTTTTCTTCTATTCTAATCTTTCTTTCTTATCTCACCCTCTAACTTCTTTCTTCAACATTCTGGATTTTCGGTACTCGAGTTTGGACACGAGATGTATTTGTGTCGAAAATTCGAGCATCAATTTTTCCGGTTCGTTACATTGGTATCAGAGCAATAGTTTAGGAATAACCTTGGCTCTGTGGCGTAACTCGATAGAGATGGGATTAGTAATACCCCAGATTGAGTTGAGTGTGTATATATATGAGTGCGTATTTGTATATTTTATAAAAAATTGTTTTATATTGTGTTATTAGACTGGTTCAATTTTGAACTATCAACTAACATGATATTATTTTATAAAGAGGGGTAAATGAAATAATTTTGCCCAAATTATATTCGAGTTTGGACACGAGATGTATTTGTGTCGAAAATTCGAGCATCAATTTTTCCGGTTCGTTACAGTGGTATCATAGCAATGGTTTAGGAATAACCTTGGCTCTGTGGCGTAACTCAATAGAGATGGGATTAGTAATACCCCAGATTGAGTTGAGTGTGTATATATATATGAGTGCGTATTTGCATATTTTATAAATAATTGTTTTATATTGTGTTATTAGATTGGTTCAATTTTGAACTGTCAACTAACATGATATTATTTTATAAAGAGGGGTAAATGAAATAATTTTGCCCAAATTATATTTTTATATAGAAACGAATAAATTTTGTCAAATTATTTCTGATATTTGATTGTTTGATTGTTTGAATATAATTCAAATGTAATCCGAATGGAATTTTGGAATTGAGTGGTTAAGTATAACCAAAAGATGAATAAATGATGTCTGAAATAAAAATCAGAATGGGAAGCCAAGAAAAAAATTCCAGTATAATGAATGGAATGGATTGAAACTTGGCTGGAAATAAGTTAAGCGGATTTGGATTGAAATTAAAACCATATTGAACTAAAACGAATTATTGAATCAATATGGGTTGAAAACTTTTGAATTCAAGTTGAGATACAAATAAAGTGGATGTTGATGACCTAAATAGAACTCGACACGTATCATTTAAATGTGTCGATTAAAAAAAATTTGAATTGCCACAAATCCAATTCGAGTAATAATTGGATATGACTATGTAATTGAATCTTGAAATGGAAGTGAATATGTGTGTGTATATTGAATAGTGAATATAAACTCAGATTGTATAAACTTGAGTTGAATTGAAATTGAGTGAAGCATGAATCAAATTGAGTTTAATTAATTTGGAACTCAAATGTAAAATTTAAATGGACTTGTAAGTTGGAAATATAACTTGGAACTTGGATTATAAATAAAATTTGGCATGTTCGTAAGATATGTATTTGAACATGGTTTGTTTAAGCTGTTGCAAGTGAAGCAAGAGAACAAATTAATGGATACACTGGAAAAGTGGGAGTAAAATGTTAAATGGAGTGTAACCTAATAGGAATGGAGGTATATATATGATTATACAGGTTATGGGATTGAAACAACTGTGAATAATAAATATGAGATGCCCGACAAAAAGGTACATGTTTAATTCAATATGAGCTTTTATGTGCCGAATCGGCAAGCCACTTGGCTTTTTGATTTTCTTTTTGAATGGGAAGGGCCTAGAGAGGCGAGTTGAGGTTTGAACTATTGACCGGTACAAAGGAGGTGCTGGCGAAATTTTTCGAAAATTTAGGGAGTTAGAAAAAATTTCAACAGTTTTGAAAATTTTTATTAGCAAAAAAATAATCGCTGTTAAGGATTTTTGCAGTGAAGTTGGGACTAGTGAGTTGGTTGAGTAGTAACAATGTTGAAGTGAGTGTTGAGTTGCATGAGTGGATTTGGAGAAGTGAATAAGGTATAGCTACATTTCCTACTTAGTAATTTCGGGGACGAAATTCTTTTAAGGGGGAAGGAATGTAACGTCCCGTACTTTAGACCGCTTAAGATCTGAATATTTAAATTAGTCTATATATTGAATTCGGAATATAAATGGAATTTTATATTAATTAAATCAAAATTTTAACGTATAATTATATATTAATATAATATCGAGATTTAAATTCATATTAGTTTATTTTGAAAGTTGTATGAATTCAGTTTGAAAATATATATGATAATGAGAATTTATTTTCAGTACAATTGTTCATATTTGAGTCAATATATATTAATCGAATTTAATGTTAAATCATTAATTTAATTTAATATCGTCTGTATATGGTCGAATTAGACCGTGGAAACTGTTCCAGTGTGTTCAGAATGGTGGTAGAACCCTAGGAATGTAGCCTCGTTGTGCTCAAATAAGGGTTTAGAATCGCAGGGTATTTTAAAGTGAATCACACCAATTAAATAAATGAAATTTGAATAAAACATATATAATAGAGGACCACCTATATATCTTAACGCGGCTACTCTGTATGCTACGACTCGTCGTCTCTTTTCATTTCAGTGTCTTCTCTCTTCACTTTCACATCCGAGTACGAATCCTTCTCCACAAAGCTTCACTGCAAGCCTATTCTATCTGTTAAGCTACTGCATCTTTTCACTTCATTTTCTTGTACAATTCAATACCTTCTCTTTGAAGCCTCACAAATGGTACACTGCAAGGCCATCGTCTTCTCCTTTCAAATTTCACATCACAATATTTCCTTCCCCAAAAAGCTTCAGAAATGGTACGCACCAATCCTACATACGAGCTATCTGATTCAACGTCGTTCTTATCCTCCTCCCATTCACCTATAAATTCCCTCTCGCACTCGTTGTTCTCCAAGCCAAACTCAATTCTTTCTCTTTGTTCTTTTTTCTTACTCAACAAAAACCAAAAATTTCTCCCATCGATTTAAAAAAAGGAGAAAAGGGGAATCGCAAATAGGAATCGCGATCCACCTTCATTCTCGCGAGCGATCCAAAACCACATGATCTTGAACTAGGACAAAGACGCGCGATTTCAGAAAAGGGGGATTGAATCAAATCGAATTGGGGCACCATGGTTTAGGCTGTCGCTGTCACGAGTTTGCAAAGGGGTTTCAGATCTTGGTTAGGGGATGTGATTGGAAGAGGAGACATCAGTTTCAGAGCAGCTGCGATATGGTAGAGGTCGAAGGAGTTGAGAATGGACTGGCCAGTGCGATTTTGAATGAATATGGTTTGCTTGGAAACTGTGCAGAGCGGTTTCCTAAGCTGTGTTGAGGTACATGAGTAGGAATGGAGATCGCAATGTCTAGTTTGTTGAATCGGATGGAACGACAATGGTATTGGGAGTCAAACTGGGTTATTGGGGGAGCTCGATACTGAAGGTATGTATGACTGGGTTGAATCTTAGAGAAGGAGGAGCTCAAAATGACAATACAGGGGGACTGCAAATGGAGTTCAATCCTTGTTGCATTACAGTGAACGTGAGACCCTAAGTTCAAACAACGATAAACTGGAATTTGGTCTGTGCATGTTTGAGGATTGAGCTTGGAAAGTGGCTTTGACAGTGAATATAAGGTGATGGGAAATGAATGGAGATCGATCGTGACATGTTCAATGATTTGCTTAAGTGGTATGGAGCTGTTAAAGATTATTAGTAGTTGATCGAGTTAGTGCAAAGCAGTAGGTAAACATTTTTACCAAATTTAAAATACATAGAAAAATTGATTTATTTATTAGTCGTTAAAAGAAATAAAAATAGTTAATCGTTAAATAAAAATTTAATTACCGTAGGTGCTAAATAAATAATTCGAGACGGGTCGAGTACAGGAGTAGCTGGGATAATATGGGATTTTAAACTGGATATTCAGCACGGGAATCGAGGTGAGTTAAACTCACTCAGTTAATTATTTGAACAGTTTTTAATAGTTCAAAATTTTGTTTTATTTCTTGGTTGCTAAATTGATTGATATAAAGTGATAATATATTATAATAATAATATATAAAAATAATATTGGTGATTGGATAATTCCCGCAGTATCATTAGCGGATGCCCACAGTACCATTAGCGGATGATTTCCCTATGCGCCCAACAATATATATAGTGGATGACGTTCTATACCGCGATATCCTGCCTCGAAGCAGGATGGGTATTATTATTATTGACAAACATCTGTGGATGCAGGAAAAACAGGATGGAGGGATCCAACAGGATTCCTCAACATTTATTTATTTATTTCCATATATATATATATATATATATATATATATATATATATATGTTGATCGATCACCTGTGATAGTGTATGACATGTGTGGGTGTGTGATAACATTTAACCTTGACTTTTGATGTTCTTGAGTGTCAAAATATATATATATATATATGTATGGGTTTTAAAATAGAATTTAAATAAATAAAAGTATTTAAAGAATGATTTATTTTTCAAATAGAAGTGTTATTTGGAACCGAATTATAAATGGAATTGAACAGTAAAGTTTTTTTTAACAAATAAAACGAGAAGTTGATTTTATAAGCAACATTTATAAAGAAGTGAAATAATTATTATGATTAAAGAATTCAGAAAATATAATATAGGTATAAATTTGGAAGATATGTGGGAATTGGGTTTAAAATCGATATTTAAATAGATTTGAATTTTTCAATTACAAATTGAATTTATTGGCAAGGTTATAGGAGAATAACGTTATCATTCGAAGTTATAAATTAAAGCTTGAAATGGGAAATTTCAAATATGAATTCAGGTTGACTGAACAAAACAAGAATGGATTTTATTCGCAGGTGGAGGAATAGAGGATAATGCGAATAGTTTACAAATGTAGATGTGTTGAAAAGAAAAATAGAAAAGAGAATATAATTAGAAGTTATAAATTGAAAACTTGAAGTTTCAAGTAAAAATCGAATTTGGCTAAATGAGTCAAGTATGGATTTGCGTTGCGAAATATTATTCACGGGATAGGTGAGTAGGTGTTAAAGTAAATAAGTTGTAAATATAAATTTAAAGTATATTTAATTTCAAATAGAAATGTTTTTTTTAAGAGTTCAAATTTATTAGAATTTAAAAGTAAATATTTGTTTATAACAAATATTTTGAAAAATCGATTTTATAAGGGGCGTTGATAAAAAGAGTTTAAAGGAAATATATATTTTTAAATAGAAATGATCATTTGAAATCCAAATTTTAATATAACTTAAAGGTAAAGATTTGTTTAAACAAATGCGTTAATGTGGAAATTTTATAAACGACGTTTATAAAGAAATGAAATGATTACCATTTGAGATTTTGGAAAGGAGGGATTTCAAAGTAGAATGGAAATATAAAAAGTACTTAAAGGAAAATATTTATTTCCAAATAGAAATGTTTATTTAGAAACCAAATTTAATAGAATTAAAAAGTAAATGTTTGTTTTAACAAACAAGATGAGAACTCGATTTTATAAGTGACATTTATAAAAAATTGAAAACCCTTATTTTGAAGTATTTGAGAAAGCTATAATTTGAGTGTGGATTTGGAAGTGAAAATGTGGTTTGAAAACTAACATTTGAAATGAATTAAAATTTTCCAATTACAAGGGAAAATATAAAGGGGATATTATGAAATAGAAGTTATAAATAAAATTTAAACCTGAATTGCCAGTAAGAATTAAGGATGACTAAATAAGTCATGTATGAGCTTCTATTGTTAAACATCATTCATGGATGATGTAAAGAGGTGTTAAAGCAAATAAGTTGATTCGATAAGAAGGGTTTTGAAGTTATAAACTCAAATTGAATTTGAATTAAAATAGTTCAAATGATAAAAATATAAGATTTTGGATAATAAATATCAGTGGTGAGGAATTAACAATGACATTGATATACAAATATTTTATATATGGAATGTAGTTATTGGAATAAAGTTGGGATAAGGTGTAGTAAATCTATAAAGATGTTTTATGAAATCAAGACTTTATTTTTATGAAGTTTCAAATAAAATTGAATTGGTAAATGAAACATATCGTATAAAAAGTATTTTGTTTCAGTTTTAGAAATAAATAAATATTAGCAAGTGTTTTGCAAACCGTATCCTAAAAATGAATATTCCATTTATTGGAAAAAGGGAGAAGTTTTTAATTAACAAATGGTAAATCGAAAAGAGGATAAAGTGATGGAGAATAACTAAACAATGAATTCAATTTTCTTTAATGGATGAATGGTTGTTTTATTTGATAGTTAAATAACTGACTATCTAATCTGGCCTAATATGATTGTTGGTACGGAAAGACCGGGATCAAATTTATTCGAAAACCATTCCGAACCAATTAGTTGGTAAACATGGAAGATGCTGATTAAAGATGGAGCAGTGAAGACCGTGGATCTTCATAAGCAAAAGGACTACTTATCGTATTCTCTGGAGTCGCGCCCGGAGATATTCTAATAGTGATCCTGTCGTGGTTGAATCGACGGATTGCAAAGACTACTTGCTACCGATCTACAGGTGATTCCTAGGATGCGGTAGGAGAGTGCCTTCGATTTGTCCAGTCCCAGGACAACTTGTATGGATGAATGTCTGACAAAGTATTTCCAAAGGACCGCGTACGTTGATTTCCTCAAACGTATTTCGGTTGATGGCGGAGAAGGGCACTTCTGTTAGCTTGACACTAGAATATTTTTGTGGACGTCAATTAGTGATATCTGGCAGATTTGACGATGTGGCATTCAAAGTGAATGATGGCCGGTGATCTGAAACGTAATTTTAAACCTCAAGCCTCACAACCGAAAAATGACAAAAATCGGGCAGGCAGCATGGCTATGTGGGTCGCACCCATTAGGGTGTATTGTCACCATGTAATGACCCGGATTCTTATGGGTTAATTTTGAATATTTAATATTCATTTTAAATATTTAGTTGATAATATAAATGAATTTTTATATTTATGTTATCAATTTAAATATTGATTTTGATTTAATATCGTATATATATATTAAATTATCAAAATAAGGAATTAGCGAATAACTAAATTCGAAGTTAAAACTGATTTGAAAACAGTTCAGAGAATCAATACAAAACTTTTGTTTGAATAATATTATTAAATTATTATCGAAGAATTTAAATGGTTTGAAATTTAATTTATATCAATTTAAATTAATATTTGTTCCGGATGATCGAATTGGACTTCGATATTTATCCCAGTGGGTTCAGAATAGTGGTTTTACCCTAGAATTGACAGTTGTTGGGTTCATAAAGGAGTTCGGCATCATGGGCATTTTAATTAAAGGACACTGGTTCAAATGAATTAAAATAAAATAAAGTTGTGGCCTTGTTTATTCCACCATTCATAAACAAAAACCGAACCCGTGCCTTCTCTTACCTCCACAAACAAAAAACAAAGCCGTGGCCTTCTCTCCTCTTCAAAAATCAAAGCTTCGCTATTCAAATGAATGCCTCACCACTTCCTTTAAGTAGAGTGAGTCCTCTAATTTACTCAGAGAATCGAATTCGAAAGCTTTGAATTAAAATAACCGCAGTCACTCCCCTCTTAATCAATTCGGAAATGGTTTTGCCAACCAGAATCGCATGGCCTGAAGGTAGACCACGAGTTGGAGGCGCTCTCGATTTAGGGCACGCTAGGACTTCGGTTGTTCGACTTTTGGGAAGCTGCTGGGTTAAAGTTATTTTGATTTACACATAAGGGAAGGTGCGGGTGGGGCTTAGGGTTCGTCATGAGCAACCGCGATTAAGGGAATAGGGTTAGAAGGTGTCGATGTTGACAGATGGGTTGAGCGCGATAGGAAGAAGGCGACGTCAGGGAAGGGAAGCGAGAGTGTTGAGCTGGTTCTGGAGCTCGAAATTTGGTTACGTTGATTATTAAGGTTCGACATCGATGCGATGGAAGGACATTTGGTCATCTGGGGGTTAGCGAGCTGATGAGGGAGGAGTTAGACTATTGAACATCGTCGTGGTATTCAAGGAGGAAGATCGCGATATTTGATGGAGTGCGATGGTGGAAGACGCGATCTTTTCCAAAGCTTGACTTCGAGATTTTGACACTTGCGTTGAGCGGGGTGCGATTTGGAAGAGGTGAACATTGATATTTGTTGTGACTGAATTCAGTGGATTTTGGGGTCGACTCAAACTAGGTTTTGTTCAAATGAAAGGCAGTAAGTGAATTTGGTCAACAAAGGAGAGGAGAATGATTGACTGGGAGGTGGCAGCAGGATGGTTTGAGTGGTAGACACTGGCAACATGTAGGATGAAGGTACACAACGTTTGGAGGTAATGAAATTTAGTTAAATTAATTAGTTAGGGCTATTTAAATATATATACAGGTATATATTCAAAACATGTAACAAAATAAAATCATTTCTTCTCCATTCAATAACAGAATTGGATGAAGCACACAGTATTGAGACCATATCAGGAATAACTATGGGATACAGTCAAACTGGGGATTTTTAAAGTCGATTGGAATCAACAACAGATTTTAATATTAAATCGAATGTAGTTCGATTTAAGTTAAAATCGTATCGGTTCAGCAAATAAAACCCTGGTGAGTAAATCTCACTCACCTGTTAATTAGAATTATTTTTATTCGTTAAAAATAATTGTTATTGCTTGTTTGAATGTTGTTTGGTTGATTTAAATATATTAGTTATTTAGGGTTGACTATTATATATATATATATTGGGTTGATGATTGGTTGGGTTCCCGCAGTACCATTAGCGAATACCCACGGTTTCATTAGCGGATGATTACCCTATGCGCCCCAAGCTATGATAGTGGATGACCTTCATACCGCGATATCCTGCCTCGAAGCAGGATGGGTATTACTATGTTGACTAACGTCTGTACATGCAGGAAAACAGGTTGGAGGGATCCAACTGGATCCCTCAAAAATATATTATCTGTTTGTTTATTTGTTTGCATATATACTGTCATATATGATGTGTTAGAAAACCTGAAATAAATAATTGATTTTTAGGTGTTTAAATATCACTGGGCCTAAGTGTAAATTTATAAAAATATCCTGAAAAGGATATTTGAGATTTAAAAGGAAAATTCTATTTTTAAAATAGAATTTGAAATTTTAGAATGGAATAAAAATATTAACTTGTTTTAATAAAATAAAATAAAAAGTAATTCATTTATAAACCAAGTTTATAAATGAAGTGAGAAGAAATTATCATTGGGTAATTCAGAAATAAAACACAAGTGTGAAGTTGAAAAGGGAAAGTTATTTTTCCAAAGTAGAAATTATTGATTTCAACTGAATTGGAAATCAAGACTTGTTTAATATAGAAATTTAAAGGAAATTCAAATGTTGAATTTGAAAATAGGAAAGAAAAATGGAATTTGAATATAGGATTCAAATAGAGTTAAAATTGAATTTGAATATAGGATTCAAAGAGAGTTAAAATTGAATTTGAATATAAGATTCAAATAGAATTGAAAACAGATTTGAATATAGAAATTCAAATGGAGTTTGAAAATAGATTTGAATATATAAATTCAAATGAAGTTTGAAAATAGACTTTAATACAGAAATTCAAATGGAGATTGAAAATGGAATTTGAATATAGTCAACTCAGATAGTGCGGATTTGCGGGTCACTACAGTTGGTATCAGAGCTTAGGTTGAGCGAATACCTAGGCTTGTTCGAATGTGCTCATTAGAGATAGGATCAGTAGAGTCCTAGAATGAGTTGAGTGTATATATATATGGGAGAGCGTATTAGTTATTTGATATAAAAACTGTTTTATATTGTGTTGACTAGTCTGTTAAGTGAATTATGAATTCTGATCGAATCGTGCGATGCCACTATGTCGGTAGGAGTTTGTAAACACTTGAACAGAAGATTAGACACGATATCGTTTTAAATGGTTGAGTTAATTGTTAGAATTGTAATCGAATGAGATTATAAAACAGAAATAGTTATATATAACCAATAGAATTGGTATAAGAATGAAATATCCAAATGATATGAATTAGAGTTGAATTCAAACCAAAAATTGGAATTTTAAATTCCTAGGAGTTTGGAAAATATTTTTCTAAATGAATATCAAGTAATATAGCACTGAACTCATTCAGTAGCTGGGAAATAATTCTGATAATGAGTCGACCATCATCAGTGTTCATTTTCGAGTTTTTAAGTGATGAATTGCTGCCTTAGAAAAGTTTTGATGGTAATTTATTTTTGGAAAATAAGTTGTTGGAAAATTCAAAAGTTTTGAATTTGATATGGAAATAAATATATTTCTATATATATTTATGGGATTTCAAAGGAGATTTAAAATAAAAACCCAGGTATTTGAATTTTGAAATTTAAATTAAACAAGTTAAATGGACTAGAATGGATAAATTTATTTAAAATCAATTTGAATGCATATGATGTGTAATATGAATTCTGAAAAGAAAATGGGTTGGTAACACTTTTCCTACCTTGGTAATTTCGGGGACGAAATTCTTTTAAGAGGGGAAGATTGTAATGTCCCGGATTCTTATGGGTTAATTTTGAATTTTGAATATTTATTTTAAATATTTAGTTGATAATATAAATGAATTTTTATATTTTTGTTGTCGATTAAAATTTTGATTTAATATCGTATATATATTATATTATCAAAATAAGGAATCAGCGAATAACTGAATTCGAAGTTAAAACTGATTTGAAAACAGTTCAGATAATCAATACAAAACTTTTGATTGAATAATAATATTAAATTATTATTGAATAATTTAAATGGTTTGCAATTTAATTTATATCAATTTAAATTAATATCTTTTCTGGATGATCGAACTGGACTTCGATATTTATCCCAGTGGGTTCAGAATAGTGGTTTTTCCCTAGAATTGACAGTTGTTGGGTTCAGAAAGGAGTTCGACATCATGGGCATTTTAATTAAAGGACACTGGTTCAAATGAATTAAAATAAAATAAAGTTGTGGCCTTGTTTATTCCACCATTCATAAACAAAATCAGAACCCGTGCCTTCTCTTACCTCCACAAACAAAAAGCAAAGCCGTGGCCTTCTATAGTCAGAGAATCGAATTCGAAAGCTTTGAATTAAAGCCTTGTTTATATCAAGGCCTCGCTGTTCAAATGAATGCCGCACCACTTCCTTTAAGTAGAGTGAGTCCTCTAGTTTACTCAGAGACTCGAATTCGAAAGCTTTGAATTAAAATAACTGCAGTCACTCCCCTCTCAATCAATTCGGAAATGGTTTTGCCAACCAGAATCGCATGGCCTGAAGGTAGACCACGAGTTGGAGGCGCTCTCGATTTACGGCACACTAGGGCTTCGGTTGTTCGACTTTGGGGAAGCTGCTGGGTTAAAGTTATTTCGATTTACACAGAAGGGAAGGGGCGAGTGGGGCTTAGGGTTCGTCAAGAGCAACCGCGATTAAGGGAGTAGGGTTAGAAGGTGTCGATGTTGATAGAAGTGTTGAGCGCGACAGGAAGAAGGCGACGTCAGGGAAGGGAAGCGATAGTGTTAAGCTGGTTCTGGAGCTCGAAATTTGGTTGCATTGATTATTAAGGTTCGACATCGATGCGATGGAAGGACATTTGGTCATCTGGGGGTTAGCGAGCTGATGAGGGAGGAGTTAGACTATTGAACATCGTTGTGGTATTCAAGGAGGAAGATCGCGATATTTGATGGAGTGCGATGGTGGAAGATGTGATCTTTTCCAAAGCTCGACTTCGAGATTTTGACACTTGCGTTGAGCGGGGTGCGATTTGGAAGAGGTGAACATTGATGTTTGTTGTGACTGAAGTCAGTGGATTTTGGGGTCGACTCAAACTAGGTTTTGTTCAAATGAGAGGCAGTAAGTGAATTTGGTCAACAAAGGGGAGGAGAATGATTGACTGGGAGGTGGCGGCAGGATAGTTTGAGTGGTAGACACTAGCAACATGTAGGAACAAGGTACACAGCGTTTGGAGGTAATGAAATTTAGTTAAATTAATTAATTAGGGCTATTTAAATATATATACAGGTATATATTCAAAACATGTAACAAAATAAAATCATTTCTTCTCCATTCAAAAACAGAATTGGATGAAGCACGCAGTATTGAAACCATATCAGGAATAACTATGGGATACAGTCAAACTGGGGATTTTTAAAGTTGATTGGAATCAACAACAGATTATAATATTAAATCAAATATATTTCGATTTAAGTTAAAATCGTATCGGTTCAGCAAATAAAATCCTGGTGAGTAAATCTCACTCACCTGTTAATTAGAATTATTTTTATTCATTAAAAATAATTGTTGTTGCTTGTTTGAATGTTGTTTGGTTGATTTAAATATATTAGTTATTTAGGGTTGACTATTATATATATATTGGGTTGATGATTGGTTGGATTCCCGCAGTACCATTAGCGGATGCCCGCGGTTTCATTAGTGGATGATTACCCTATGCGCCCCACGCTATGATAGTGGATGGCCTGCATACCGCGATATCCTGCCTCGAAGCAGGATGGGTATTACTTTGTTGACTAACGTCTGTGGATGCAGGAAAACAGGTTGGAGGGATCCAACTGGATCCCTCAAAAATATATTATCTGTTTGTTTATTTGTTTGCATATATACTGTCATATATGATATGTTAGAAAACCTGAAATAAATAATTGATTGTTAGGTGTTTAAATATCACTGGGCCTAAGTGTAAATTTATAAAAATATCCTGAAAAGGGTATTTGAGATTTAAAAGGAAGATTCTATTTTTAAAGTAGAATTTGAAGTTTAAGAATGGAATAAAAATATTAACTTGTTTTAATAAAATAAAAAAAACAAGTAATTCATTTATAAACGAAGTTTAAAAATGAAGTGAAAAGAAATTATCATTGGGTAATTCAGAAATAAAACACAAGTGTGAAGTTGAAAAGGGAAATTTATTATTCCAAAGTAGAAATTATTGATTTCAACTGAATTGGAAATCAAGACTTATTTAATACAGAAATTTAAAGGAAATTCAAATATAGAATTTGAATATAGGAAAGAAAAATGGAATTTGAATATAGGATTCAAATAAAGTTAAAATTGAATTTGAATACATGATTCAAATAGAATTAAAATTTAATTTGAATATAGGATTCAAATAGAGTTAAAATTGAATTTGAATATAGGATTCAAATAGAACCGAAAATAGATTTGAATATAGAAATTCAAATGAAGTTTGAAAATAGATTTGAATATAGAAATGCAAATGAAGTTTGAAAATAGATTTGAATATAGAAATTCAAATGGAGATTGAAAATGGAATTTGAATATCGTCAACTCAGATAGTGCGGATTTGCGGGTCACTACACACCATCAAGAGAATATTCATATTTGTTACTTCTTTTCGCTTCTATATCTCCCTGGAACGGTTATGTTGCTAGCATTCGTAGGTGACAATATATTCGATATACTCAAGAGAAATGAGTGGTCGGTCTTGTGTGGGCCGGGTTGCAAGACGTTCTTGTTGAACCCAGTGTATTCATCTCTAGAGATACACTATCGGCAGGCGGTCCCATACCTTGCCATAGCTGGAAATCCAATCTCAAATAAGCGCCCGCGGTTTTGATTTTATACTATATATGTAGAGCGTGAGATGCAAGCGTTCTGCTTGATTGATGTTTATTTGTATTTAGACACTATTATAATATCAGAAAAGATATTGGTTTCCAAGATGTTCTGGGTTATCGTAAGGTAAAAACCATCTGTGTTTATGTGTGGATTGGTCTTACGATTATCCTTTTCTTTCAAAATAATTTTTAACTTTAAAATCAAGTTGGATGATACCAATAATCTGGTGAGTTTTTCTCACGCTGGTTCACCAGACTGACCTGTGCGTTTGTAATGCTCGGGTCAGACCGAGTTGGGTCTGACCGAGTTTACAGGTTCATGGAAAGATGATACAGATACCAGGAGACGAGTTGGAGGAGATCAGACATAGGATATATATAGTATTTCTGTTGTGTGTTTTAAATGGGACAGACTGTTATAACTGTCCAGATGAATTGAATGTCCGCTATACTCTGAAAAATTGTAAGTATTGTTTCAAGTTTTTAATAAAGATTTATTTTTGTATTATATTTTATTCCGCTGCGATGTAAGACTCTGATATTGTGGTTAGTTGTTCTTCTTCTTTTTCTTCTATTCTAATCTTTCTTTCTTTCTTATCTCACCCTCTAACTTCTTTCTTCAACATTCTAGATTTTCGGTACTCGAGTTTGGACACGGGATGTATTTGTGTCGAAAATTCGAGCATCGAATTTTCCGGTTCGTTACATGATCCATATGTTCTTCACCCTACATGCACCTCTAAGTCTTCCAGGTTCTTCTCGAGCAATTTTCACATCTCCTTCGCGTCCTACAGAAGCTCTAGGTGACAGGGTCTGGGGAAACACAATTAGAGATACTGTTAAATGAGTACAATCAAAGAGGAGCGAGCCAAGAAGACAAGCATATGATGTTGAACCCAAAAATTATACCACATCCTACCAAGATCCTGTTCTGACTACTATGGTTCGACATATTATGGGAGACAGTTAAGGTTATACAAACAAGGATTAGGGGATCAGACGAAGTCACACCCTGTTTACCGATGATATTTTGGAAGTAGAGTATGCTAGAAGGTTCGATATGCTACATATATAAAAACCAAAGCGTTTGTGCTGTGACATGTGTCCTTCTTCAGTTTCACGCTTTATTCTCTATTTTTGGTAATTACTTCTTTTACAACCGTCAATCCAACCACTTATCCTCTGATCTAGTGAAGTTTCCTTCTTCCACAACCAATTTCACGCCTTTTTCTCCTCCTCCAGTTACATGCCCTACGCTATTCTCACTGCTAATAATCCAACAGCCGCTAATATAAGACCTTTGCCTTTTAACTCACCTCTATTCGACATGCTCTCATACTTTGGTATTACCATCTTCCATAACCAATTTCTCCCCATTTACTCCCGACCCAACTTAACTCCCTTTTCAGCTCTGATATTCTGACCTCCGGCACTACACCGACTCCGCCTTTTAACACATAGAACTTCGGTGAATATTTGTCCTTAACTCAGACTAATTTCTGTTTCTCAACTTTGTTAATCTTCACATCCGTACGACTCAACTAACAGTAAATAATGAGTACATCTTCCTTTTTCACGATGAAAGTTCGATGTGCTAATTCATATTTTTGTTCACCACATACTTTCTTCTGTTAGTTACAGATTCATGACATTGATGGACCCAGTATAGATGTTAGGTTTCCCATTTCGAAATTGATCTGGAAGCAATGGATCCATGGTACGGAGTAGAAACTTATAAAGTTACCAATTGCTATTTTCATCAAATGATTATATCCATATTAGGCATGCAACTGCATATATATTATCATTTTTTCATCCATACGGACATTGCGGCTTAACTTAATGTTGATAGTTATATACTATTCAGCATTTTTATTTTTAATTGTATTACAATATCTCCCAACACTTCCATGAGTTGTCGGGATTGAAATAATTAGCTATTGTCTTACTTATACCGTGGCACTGATGTATTTGTGAACTACATGACATAAGATGCATGTTTCCGCCATATTAACAATACTAATTTACTGTATGTACTAATTTACAACTTATAAATTCACTGGTTGACGTACTAATTTACTGTACTTACTAATACTTTAGCCAATTGCAAATAATAATCAGAGTCGGACTTGTAATATATTTTACAAATTTAGAACTGCAGATTGCAGAATTTAAGGACTTTTAATCAATGTACATTTACAATGTCTTTGATTCAGACTTATGATTCTGCATATGAAACGCTACGACATCCTAAAATTATACAATATAGTTTCTTATACCATTGTTTAATGCTAATTTCCATGAATCATGTTGCATATGAGTTGCGTATAAAAGTTAAGACTTTTCAGTAAATATTGGTTGAAGGTGTAACAATACAGAATTTGTTAAACACAAACAAATAGATGTTAATATAATAAATAAGTTATGAATGTTTTTAAACCATATACCAAATGTTGTATGAGTTGCATACGATAAATTAGTTACAAATAAAAGCAAAAATAAAAAACGTGCAATGACTGAAAATGATTTAGTCCGTTTTTGTGGCTCCAATACAAACAGTTCGATTAGTTTTGCCTCCTCCATTTTACAAAATGATATCCGATCCCCATTATTTCAATTAAAAGTTTTGGTTGCTGGAACATCTTCCATGCAAAAATTATGTATAAGTTACATCAAAATGCATATAATTTTTTATAATTAATGATATGATATAAATCTTATTGTAAATGGATATCAATTAAAGTTTTGAATGAATTAAACTTAAAAAATTTGTACAATGCTAAGACTATATTTTAATTATAAATTTTACTAACTATCAAATAAAAATGTGTGCATCATAATTAAATAACTATTAATATGGTGATACAAAAGCTCAGAAAATACTCTAGGTTATCAATTCTTTTAATTCAGTTAGTAACTACGAGCATGTTAGTCAAAAGCGATGCCACGATAAAATAATGTGTGTTGTATATATACCTCATTTATGTTACCATGATTTGTTTCTATGTCATGTTTTATTCAAATCAATACACAACCATATTGCAGTTTATGAGGTGAATAAGTTCTGATTAATACGAGCAGGTGAGAAAATATTTTATACTAATACATAAATATGCATTAATTATACAAATAATTTTGACCCTTGAAAATTTTTACTTGATTTACTTCTCTTTGTATTCTAATTATACTTAGTCTATTTGTCCTATGGTTAACATGAAATATGGTTCCATCGAAATTTATGAGGCCACGTATAGTAAGTTGATGCTTAAACTTATAAGAATTGTAACTTACCCTCTCTGATTCTTTGCAAGCTTGTCACACCATTCCTAATCATACTTATATATTATTTTTATTTGGTTTTGTTATATATATTCTCTATAGGAAACCTAGAGAAAAAATTTATTTTGATTATCAATATAAAACAAAGTCCGGCTCGATGCACTCAAGTAACAAAATTTGAATACTTCGGTGATTGGTTTTAAGAGACCAAAATAGTATTTTAACTGAAAGAAGAAGAAGAAAAAATTGTAGTTATTCAAATTGAAATTAATATAGGGTAGCATCTTATTTTAAGGGACAAAACACAGTTTTTTTTCAAGTTAATATTTAATACAAAGGGTAGCAGAAACATCTGCGAAAAGCCGAAAACCTTTAGGGAGAATGCTCAGCCGGAATGAAATTCCCAGTACCCAATATCTCCTGTCCCCCTATATCCAACCAATCAAAATCCCCTGATTTCCACCTTTTTGTAATTAAGCCATTGGATTTAATCGCAAAAAGGTAGAAATCAGAAATCATGATTGGTTGGGTACAGAGGGGACAGAGGATTTGGATACAGGTGATTTGCTCTCTTCTCAGCCACATCCCTTGCTATATTCGTTTATCCATTATGGTAATCTTATTAACATAAAGGTGAATATATGGTTCAAATATGTACGTATTTATCAAGTTTCTATGGGCTTACATGAACCAAGATTGAAATCATACGTCTAAAACTATAACACGTGTCAATCAGATAATATACAACATCTGTCTTTTATTCTTTTCTACTTTCATCTTCTATTACCACCCATTACTACCATTTACATCGTGGTCATCACCATCCATCCTTTTGTTGTAAATTATTTGATTATCTCACCACGGTTATTTCATGATCCTCCATCTCTTTCCCTCCTCCTCCCTACTCCTCACCCTGATCTGAAATATTTAATTTTAATGTTGTGATAACCACCATGATGAGTACCATCGGTTCACTTATTGTTCATGTATCGGTTTCTACAAAAATATTTTTTGTTGTTCCTATAGTTGAATTCGTTATTCCTGTAATTGATGTCAACCGTTTTTCAAGTATGGACAATAGTATAATATTTGATTATAATGTATTCACTAGATGATGTTAAAAGTGAAGTATTCTATAAAAAAATTTGGTTTTATGAATCTAAATATATTTATGTTCGTAAAGTTTTTCATGAGAATGAATTCGGTTAGAGGTCTAATTTTCTAAACCGGATTTTAAGTACTATTAAAGAATAACATAATAAGGATACTTCATTCATATTTAAACCTAAATAGATTCATAACAAATCTTTTCATTTTTGTTTTTACTAATGTAATCAGCCGTGTTATAGCTGTAATTTTAGTCATTTTTCACATATATACTGAAACTAAAAGGGAATTTTATTAAATTACTGTAATATACGAATATAATAAGGGAGTGGATATTGAGACATAAAATTAAACACAAAGTTAGAGACATAATGTAACGGTCCGCAAATCCGTTCCATCTGAGTTGACTAAAAAATGCACATGTCTAACTCGAATTACACAGAAATACGAGTTATTGTGAGTTAAAAACGATAGAAGAACAGAAATAACAACACAGAATCTAACAGCGGAACGAATAAAATAAATGTGACGGCAAGGAATTTCGCTCGGTCCGAACCAGTCGCTAAACCGATTCAGGCCGTTCGAAACGCCCTATCGTTTGAGAACAGGACAAAACAGAACGCATACAGAAGAACATTTCATTGTATATTACAACAATGCATCAGATTACAAGAATATACAGAGTATAAATGAATATCACACAGAAATATCAGAGATTTAAATTACATTTAAATACATAGCAGCAGAAAAATAATACAATACACAACTAGAATGAGATATACGGATACAAAGCTTTCCGGATATCGTTCCAGCTGTAAACCAGGATCCTGTGAATATAAATCTGCAAAACCAAAACTACTAGCTGCCCGTGTCAAAATAAGGGCACCCAGAGTTTAGGTTAAAACAATAAACTCCAGGTCAGTCATGTGACTGGTGTGAGAACTAAAACAGTTAATCTTTATTTTAAATCATTAGGTAAATCAAGGGACCACGCCGTATAACACGGAACGGGTTTCCTCCCAAGAATACCAGTGCATAAACAAACAGCGCCATGCTAAATAAAGAAAAATGAAGCTGTTATAAGACCCAGGTCCTATCACACAATGCAAACGCAAGCCGGGGGATAGGGTTTTCCCTTATAACAGCCAAAGAATGCTTGATACGTTTAAAACAAATCATTTGATACTATAATAAGTGCATAGTGTATAAAACAACTTCAAATCATAAGTATCAATCATAGGCGACATGAGCGTCCCATGCCACTATGTCGCCATATATAGGTTTACAAATAAAACCGCAAATGGCACGTATTTGGAAATTGGATTTCCGTCTATGAACCGAGGCAAAAGATAGTCCTCAACCGATTCGTGACTCTCTAGCCCGAGCCACAGGAACAGCCGCAACTGCCCCATGGAGCGACAGGGCCGGTCCACACGGAGTGGATTATAGTGCCTGAACAATACGTCTCCCCACCCTATGGGGTGTAAGTCTGGTCCGTCAGCCGACCAGAATGCATTCGGCCGAAACCGATATAACCGAGGCGCCTCGCAACCGCAACAACCACATAAGTCAAACTCGTCAGGGCGTGTAAAACCACTGACGCCACTTCTAGCTAGAAAGAAACGCAAGTCCTCCCTGAGGTCCGTCTCCCGTTTTTGGTTCATACCTGGTGTGAAACACGCGAGGTAAACGTTACACAAAGCTACGCCACAAAGGCCGTGCTTTGATCATCACCACAAGACTTTGCTTTTCAACAGAAGCCTTGATCATTTGCATCTTAGCATGCCACACAGGCAAACCATCCTATGCAACCGATATCAGTCACACAGAATGAAATCCGATGTCAGACACACAGTCCATTTACAAGTCCGTTCTGGGTCTGAACGAAACCGGAGGCACCTAGTACCTCGCATATCCATCGATCTCCAAGTACGTCTGGACGATCACCAACTGTTTCCATCTTCTTGGGTGTACAGCCCAATCAAGATCATCAGTTATCACCCAAACGACGTGAAGACCTCCGGTCTTCGACCATCGTCTTCATCTTCGACTTATCGTCGTATCGATTATTCAGAATGGGATAAACCCGGACTTCCCGAATAACTCGCGTATATTTTATAAAAGTGTTACACAAACACAACATACGCCTCATTCCAATTCATTAGTCACTAACCGTAAATTAATCAAGAGAATAATTCCCCAAATATTAACCCCGAAGGCCGAAACCAACATCAGATCAATATCCAGAAAACCCTTCTGCTTGGCTAACCGACAGTTAGTTTCTAAATTTCACGTTCAAATCTAATTAAAGATTTAACTATCGCCTGGAGCAAAACTGGTGATACTCCATTCTCGATCTTTTCAATCTAATTAAAGATTCATTAAAACTCCACTTAGTTTTAATCTGTGACTGGGTTAAAGAATCAGTGTCATTTAAAACACGGTTCACGATAAACCCAAAGTCACATCCCATTAATTATCGGGTTAAAGAACAAGTGTTATTTAAAACACTGTTCACGATAAACCCAAAAATCAATATCCATTCAATTCCAATTAAATATTATTTAATTGGTGCACTTCATTAAATCTAAATCAAAAGATTTAATCTTATCTCAACTGGGTTCAAGAACAGTGTTAGTGAAGACACCATTCACGACAAACCCAAATCACATTCATTAATTATCGGGTTAAAGAACAAGTGTTATTTAAAACACTGTTCACGATAAACCCAAAAATCAATATCAATTCAATTCCAATTAAATATTATTTAATTGGTACACTTCATTAAATCTAAATAAAAAGATTTAATCTTTTCTCAACTGGGTTCAAGAACAGTGTTAGTAAAGACACCATTCACGACAAACCCAAATCACATTCATTAATTATCGGGTTAAAGAACAAGTGTTATTTAAAACACTGTTCACGATAAACCCAAAAATCAATATCAATTCAATTCCAATTAAATATTATTTAATTGGTACACTTCATTAAATCTAAATAAAAAGATTTAATCTTTTCTCAACTGGGTTCAAGAACAGTGTTAGTAAAGACACCATTCACGACAAACCCAAATCACATTCGATATTCAATACAAGGCTCTGAATAGAAAATATATCGGCTTATATTCAATATCGAATTCTACGACTAACAAATGTCGTATTGGAAATAACGATACAATTATATATCTTTCAAATTTCCATAACAACACCTGTAATATCACGAATTCCAACATCGAAATATTCCGAAGACAATTTCGATTCAAATCCACTCCAATGCAATCATTGGAATTTTGGTTACTTTTAAAACCCTTTTCGAATTCAATTTATTTATTTAAAAATAAATAGAATTATAATTCTAGTTCAAAACTAGTTCATTTCGATAAAAATCTATTTTTACCTTTTCAAATATGGAGTTTTTCATCCCAAACTTTCACAAATCATTTCTTATGATTTTACACAAATTATTACTATTTTTAATAATTTTATCAAGGCCCGTACAGTCGATTTCCAACAATGGCCATCGAACTGCACTTACAGCGACCTTTTTCCAATTTGATTTGGACGTATCTCCAAATCCAACCGTTAGATTTCAAATTTCTAACATTCGTTAGAAAGCTCTTTTCGATACGAACCCAACGGTTCCGGTTTTAGGAGAATCCGACGGTCGGATCTCCCGTAATGTCCGTTTGAAATAAATGGTCGAAATTTACGAACTGCCGCGGCGCGGCGCGTTCTATTCAGGCCATTATATTATATATATAATATATATAATATATATTTCGTCGATTCTATTTAAAACGAATTATATAAATAGTTTTAAATTCGTTTCAAAAGCAATTTCAACTTCCTTTTCAATTCAAATCAAAATTGAATTCTTCTTTATAAATTCGTTTTAAAATCCATTTCTATTTAATTCAAATTTCAATTCAATTTGAATTTATTTCACTTCGCTTTCAATTCGATTCGAATTCGTTTTCAATTCAATTCGTTTCGAAATCGTTTTCAATTCAATTCATTTCGAAATCGTTTTCAATTCAATTCATTTCGAAATCGTTTTCAATTCAATTCATTTCGAAATCGTTTTCAATTCAATTCATTTCGAAATCGTTTTCAATTCAATTCATTTCGAAATCGTTTTCAATTCAATTCATTTCGAAATCGTTTTCAATTCAATTCATTTCGAAATCGTTTTCAATTCAATTCATTTCGAAATCGTTTTCAATTCAATTCATTTCGAAATCGTTTTCAATTCAATTCATTTCGAATTCGTTTTCAATTCAATTCATTTCGAAATCGTTTTCAATTCAATTCATTTCGAAATCGTTTTCAATTCAATTCATTTCGAAATCGTTTTCAGTTCAATTCATTTCAAAATATTCGATTTCGAAATCACTTTTCAATATTCATTTTAAAATGAATAAAATCGATATAAATATCGTTCACGTCAAAATGGCGTCAATCTAATCAACACGGCTTCATATATTCCTATTTTCAAATATTCTATTTCAAATATTTCTTTTTCAAATATTTCTATTTTAAAACTGGAATGAGGCCCAATCAATTACCATATAATGTTAATTATATGGATTTTCTACAACACATGTATATATCAACAACGATGAATAATCAATCATCAACCAAAGTGCACTACACTGTATAAGCATCAAATATAGACATTTAACGCTTACAGCAGCTTGTCAATCAATCGATCGACATATTTAATCAATCAGGATGAGTGAACTTCAAATTTCATCCTAACACCCGTGTGGGGTTTCAAACAATCAAACACATATTTTATTTGTGCAGTTAGGCGATGTGTAAAATTTATCGACCCAATCAACGTCATTCAAATAGGTGTACATAAACAAACCGTCTGGTTTGTAAATGAATATTTATTTATTCACATTCACGTTAAAAATTATATTTTTAACGATAACACATTTTATTTTAACATATGAATTTCTATTCAGTTCATTCGTTAAATAAAATGCTATTTTTATTTTTCTAACTTATTTTAGAAAATTTCGGCGGCATAACGGCACGATACTAGAAACGGGACAAGGCCTAGCCTTATCCCCGGTCTAGTGAAGGCCCACGCCATTCACACATCAATCAAATCACTCTCGTTATGCAAACCACAAAATTTGGAGTAAGAGTCTAACCTAGTCTTACTCCTTCGCCTTATAACGGCGCACGTCTAATCCTAACCAATTTATCGATTCGATTTTTCACACCACAAACCACATTCAAACCAATATCTCAATCAATCACCAAACATCCAAACAAACAAGTCCATGGTATGTGGACGGGTGTCGGGTGCTTCTAAGCACCGTCTGCATCCTAGTATATATATATATAACTAGAAAAATAAATTGAAAGGTGAGAAATTCTCACATATAGCTATCCTAGCTCCACGGCACTTCTAATGCAGGAAATCTTCGCCAACTCGCCTTCGTTGCCCGTGTTCTCTACATATGTAAAAATCGAATTTTAATTTCAAAGTTCAATATATAAAAATCGAATTTTTATTTCAAAGTTCAATATATAAAAATCGAATTTTTATTTCAAAGTTCAATATATAAAAATCGAATTTTTATTTCAAAGTTCAATATATAAAAATCGAATTTTTATTTCAAAGTTCAATATATAAAAATCGAATTCTTATTTCAAAGTTCAATATATAAAAATCGAATTCTTATTTCAAAGTTCAATATATAAAAATCGAATTTTTATTTCACATTCATATCGATAAAAATCATATTTTTATTTCGAAATTCAACACTTTTCTTTCTATTCAAAGTTCAAATCTTTTTTTTTTTTTTTTTTTTTTTCCCTAACTTATTTTAAAGTCCAAATCTTTTAAAACCTTTTCTAAAATCTGTTTTAAAACTTTTCTTAAAATCAGTTTTAATTCTTTAAACAAATCAGTTTTAATTATTTTTGCAAATCAGTTTTTATTCTTTATAAAATTTCAGTATTTATATCTAAAATAAAAATCAGTTTCATTAAAATCCTTTTTCAAAAATCAGTTTGAATCCTTTTATAAAAACAGTTTTATAAATCTAAAAAGAAATCAGTTTATTTTTTTTTTTATTAAAACAAAAATCAGTTTTCAAATTAAAACAGAAATCAGTATTTAATCTTTAAAATAAAAGTAGAAATAAAATAATAAATAAAGAAGAAGGAAAAAGGGGACTTACAGAGGGGGGGGGGGGGGGTTCAGGCGTCGCTCGTGAGGAGGGGCATCGGCGGGGGAGGGAGGCGCCGCCGGTGAGTGGGAGGGGGAGGCGGCGAGGTCTAGGCGGCGGTCATCGGAGGCGGGGTTTAGGGCGACGGGCATCAGATCGATTTAGGGTTCAGGGGCGATGTCGATCTTCTGGAGGCGGCAGCTTTTTGGAGGTTGGATGGGGGATCGCCGATCATCGGGGGGGGGGGGGGATCGCAGTGCGTCGGTGTGGCGCAGGGGGCGGCGGGTTCGTGGGTTCGATCTCTCTCTTTTTTTTTTTTTTTTTTTTTTTTTTTTTTACTGACAGTTATGAGGGGAGAGGGAGTGAGAGAGAAAGGTTTTATAATATTTATTAATTTATTTATTTATTTATATTTTATTATGCAAAAGTTGACTTTTTCCATACGACCCCTAAACGAGGCCCACCGCCTGTCGCCCATAGCGTATTACCCCCATTTCGAACACAATGGGATATGTATCGTAGGCTGATTCGATCGTTTGAATCAGTTTCCTTTGAATTTACATTTAAATCACTATATTGCATTTTTAAACGTGCATTTCAAATTACCGGGGTCACATACTAACTAGAAAAATTCCAGAAAAATATTTTCTAGCTTCGTATTGACGATACGGTCCTAACAAAACTAGTTTCGTCGAATTCTGAGACCGTTTGAAAAATGGCCAATTTCCAGTCGATTAAAATCAACTGAAACTGGTCAAACGCGTTTTCCTTTGCCACGCTCACATATTGATTCGAAAAATTATGAAATTTGAAACCTAGCAATAACTTAACATCCCGGACCCAACAAAACTGGTTTCGTCGAAATCCGAGGTCGTTTGCAAAATGGCTATTTTTAAGGGCTTGAATTCCATAGCGACTATTCAGAATTTTCAACTGGACATATCTCTCAATTTTTAAAGTGAAATCTCAGTTTCTTACATCCGTTAGAAAGATATCATCAATTTGATCCTAATGTTTTTGGTTTCAATAAAATCCGGATTGTTTTGCACCCGGTACATTCAATTGAAGTTTGAAATCGAATTATCGAACTACCGCGCCATTTTCAATTCTATTTATAATTATATATAAATATTTATATTCCAACGACGACGTATATAAATATATACGTCGAATTCTATTCAAAATAAATTTCACGTCTATATTATTTAAAATAATTCATTTTAAATAATCAAAATTCGCTAAAATTGCCAAAATAAAAATTTTAAACTGGCCCAGATTTTCGGGTTATTACAATAAATTATATAACATAACCTTTGAAATACAAAATTTTGTATCATATATATTTACCATCATCAGAGTACAATACAACATTTGATTCTACGGAAAATAACTCTAAAATATCTAACGGTGAAGCCTCTTACTTCAAGTTCCTCCAGGTGTATCTGTAAAAGCCTAAAACACTTGGACTTCCCGCACAAATTTGGGCACCCAAGAGTTTGGGGCAAAACTAACAAAATAAACTCTGGGTAAGTCATGGAACTGATGTGAGTAAACTCCAAATTTTGTCATTTCTCGGTTGTGAAGCTTGATGTCACGATTTCCTTTTAGAACATTTGGCCACCATTCATTTTGAATGTCACATCGTCAAACCCGTCAAATCACTAGTTGATCTTCCCAAAAATAGTGTGGGTATAAAAAGGTAAGAGAAACAAATTCCTTCGCCACCAAACTTATACCTTGAAAAGATCGTCTTATGTGATCTGTTAGGCATACTTTGTTAAACATTCGTCCATACAAGTTATCCTGAGACTGGACAAACCGAAGACACTATTCTATAAATAGAACAACCCTTGAACTTTATTCCGCCCTCAGTTATCTTTAAATAATCTAATTCGCAATGCCTATGCCTATATGGAGTGGTTTTCAGATAATAAATCAAACCGGCCTCTCCGTATTGACAACGATTGTCAAAAACTTCGATAGTCAGTTATTTAACTATCGAAGAAAAAACAAACATCCATCCAAATTTTCAACTGGATACATTATTGACTAAGCATCAAACAATCATTGGCCCTTTATAATATTTCATTAAATCATTTCCCGTATTCCTTCCAATGTATTTACTATAATATTTTCAAAACACTTTCATTTCTATTTATGATTAGGATTCATTTCCAATTAGAAAATATCTTCTATTTATGATTGTGATTCATTTCCAATTACATCTACCTTCTTCGACCATTCATTTCTATTCTTAGGAAATATTTATTATTATATTTCCAAAATTTTACTTGCTTCGGTTCAAATGAATGTTGTGTAGAACAACATTACAACAACCCAAAATATTGCATTCAACTAAATCTTATTTAAACATAGATCTTCGAGACTGAATCTTTCTATTTATCGATTAATAATGAAATCAATCAAGTTGGGGTATAACTACCTCTCAGACCTTGATTGAATAACATTCTTATCTTCAAAACGGACAAGACTACTTATCTTGAATAATCAACATCATATAAAACCAATTACCCATTTTATTTAAAAATGTGTATACGTCTCTCTTTCTATTCTTACCAGATTTAAATTTATATATTTTCTTTTTATTTATAACATTCTATTATAAGTTTGTTTCCTTATAAAATTATATATATATCGATATATCGATTTCTAGTTATCAAACTTTCTTAAAAAATTCTAACTCCTTAAATTTCTGTAAAATTTCGCCAGCATCTCCTTTTTATGACTCAATCGGTAAAACTACAAATCACCTCTCTAGGATATTTCCATTCAAAAAGAAAATCAAAACATCCATTTCCGGTTCATTTCAATCAATCCAACCATTTTTAATGAAATTCGCTAATTACTTCTTTAATTAGCTCTTTCGACTAATGCACTTTTGATTTGAACAAATCATATTCGAACATATTTTATTTCGCTTATACACAAGTCGAGTTCCATTTCTAACTCAAGTTTCATATTCGATTTCAATTTTGAATTCACAAATCCGATTTACTTAACAAAGGTTAAGTTCGATCCAAAAACTTCTTTAACTAATTACTTTCTTAATTTGTCAAATTTATTCAATAACTAAATCTTATTTTGTTCCAAAAATCACTTCATCCATTCCACTTGAGTTTATATTTATTTTATAACTCAAATCTGGATTTTACTAATGGAAATTCAGATTTTATTTATTCAAAATCCTTTAATTTACTAAATAAACCATTATGGTTTATAAACGATTTTACAGAGACTTTTCTGAAATTTGATTTTGACATAACTCAAAATCTATTAGACGAAATCCATATTTTTCTCTCCCATTAGAAAACGATCATTCGATAAGTCCGGGCATTTCTTGTTTATCGAATTTCGACTTATATCGAGTTCTATATACACAATTTAAATTCGAATCGACAAATTACGAACTATTGCATCATGGCTAGCTCGTTTTAATTAAATTAAATTATAAACGTTTAAACTTCGTTATTAAATAAATTTCAACTTTACTTCTTTAATATTTTAATATGAACTAATCCAATTTTCCCAATTTTTCGTCGGAATAAATTATTTGATGAAATTCGACAAAATCGAATTCCAATTATAAATCCATATGGATTTATTCCAATTCAATTTATATTCCGAACATCGGAAAAAATTTCATTGTTTCCTCTTTTTAAACGATTCCAAGTCCCATTTTTAAATTCATACTTGAATTTAAATAATCAAATTATCCCATGATAATTATTCACTTCCATTTGCAAACGTCATTTATAAATTACATTTCTTTTTTTTAATATTAAAACAAGTTTCTATTTCAAATTCCATTTGAAATTCATGTTCTTTGGAAAATAATTCCTTTTAAAAAAAATCATACTTGAATTTACATCTCTAAATTATTAGATGATAATTTTTCTATTCATTTATAAACATCGTTTATAAATTCTACTACTTGTTTTTATTTTAAAAACAAGTTAAAACTCCCTCGCCCATTCAAAATTCAAATTCTATATTCAGAAAAATAGTTTTTCCTTTTTTTGAAACTCAAACGCTTTTCTTTTCATTAAAATATATTTTGGTGGTATTTTAAGTACCAATACCTAGGGCTAGTGTTATTCAACATCCAAAACAGACAGTCATCAATCACAAATTTTCTAACACATCATATACTATAATATATGTGAAAACAATCGATAATAAATTTATGAGGAATCTAGTTGGATCCCTCCAACCTGTTTCCCTACATCCACAGATATTAGACATGTAACGACCCGGAAAATCCGAGCCAATTTAATTTTTTTTTATTTTAATTATTTTGACTAGAAAATGTGGAAGAATTTCAAATTTTCATTTTTAATAATATTTAAAGCCAGCATAAAAACAAATTTTCAAACGACCTCTGTTTTCGACGAAACCACTTTCGTTGGAACCGGAATGTCAAATTATTGCTAGGTTTCGATTTTTAGAATTTTCCGAGTTAGTTTGTGAGCGTGGCAAAAGAAACTGTGTTTTGTTCAGTTCGGTCAAAATTTAACGACTGAAAATAGCCATTTTTCAAACAGTCTCAGAATGAGACGAAATTAATTTTGTTAGGACCGTATCGTCATCACGAAGCCAGAAATATTTTTCTTGGATTTTTCTGAGTCCGTATGTGGCCTCGGTGAATTTATTTGTGCGACAGAATTAATTGAATAAAGAAATTAAATATTAAAATAAATAAACCAGGCCACAGACAGCCGTTTGGGCTGACGGGACCTGGCCCGTTGGGTCCGGAATACGGGTTATTTGCTAAAGACACTTCCAGTTGGACCGGAATCGGTACAGATTAAAAGGTAGGGATTTATTTGTAAAAAATTACAATTTAATAATATAAAATGGATGATAACCCTAAACAAATTCCACTGTTCATCGTTCATAACCAAGGCCGCCACCACCTTCATTTGCAGTCGAATTTTTCTTCCCAAATTTCTCCCTCCACTCCTCGAATTACCACCCAACTCCACCACCACTCCGAAGAACTTTCTTCCACCTTTCCACCCATACCCGAACCACACTTCCACGTGACCCGTAACACGACAACGAAGGCCCCAAAGTCGACCCGCGTCGACCGCTCCCCAGCCTGGAATCCGCCACCGAGCCGCCCCCTATCGCCGGCGAACTGACGCCGCACCCCCTCTCCCCTGTGGCGTCGTCTGATCGACCACCGGCGCTGTGAATTGGAAGAAAGATCGAGCCCTAACTTTGAACGTATTAGGAACTGCGGCGGCCAAGGTATGTTAAGGAAGAAAGGTTTAAAATTTCCTAATTATTAATTAATTAATTTAAACCAAATTATAATCCAACTTAAATTGATCGTATCTCGTTCATTTCAACTCAGAATTTGACGATTTCGGAAACATTGGAATCGTAACAGCGAACAGAACGTGTTGAGACTGATTGGAACATTTTCCGGACTATTTGAATTTTTAGATCTGAATCAACGAAAGGTGAGATTTCTGTTTTTTAATTAATAAAAAATTTTAATTAAAATTGTTACGTAAATCTCTGTAAGTTATCTGTGATGTGATGATTTAGTTTATTATCTGTTGATGTGATGATGTATGTTATCATGTTATGGACTTTTGTTTAGATCTGTACTTCTGATGCATTCCCGATAAATCCTCATCGTTATTGTTTTTTTTTCTTATATAAAAATATTAAATCTTTATTTTGTTTATCCTTGTTACAAAAGAAGAAAAAGACAAAATTTTGTATACAAATTAAAAGGAAATTATTTTTATGCTATTTTGTTTACATAAGAAAAAGACAAATTTTTGTAGACAAAATAAAAAGGATTATTTTATGTCCATTTTTGTTAACAAATAAAAAGGATTATTTTATGTCCAATTTTGTTAACAAATAAAAAGGACAAGTTTTAACATTATTTTTGTTAACAAATTAAAAGGACAATTTTTAGCATTTATTTTGTTTGTTAAAATAAAAGACAATTTTTATGTAATTTTGTTTGTAAAATAAAAGACAATTTTTACATAATTTTGTTTGTTAAAATAAAAAGGACAAATTTTATGTCATTTTGTTAACATGATAAAAAGACAAATTTTTATGTTATTTGTTAACATAATAAAGGAACAAAATTTTGTGCTCATTTTGTCAACATAAGTAAAGGGACAATTTATATTTTTGTCTTCATTTACATATAACAGAATGTAAGTTTAAAGATCTTTATTTTCATTTACAAATAAAGATGAGGCTTTTTTTGTGATTCATCAAAAGTACACCACAATTTATATCATTGTGTTAGTATAGTTACAATGACACAATTTATACCGTTGTGTTAAAATAATGTTATGACACCAAAACCATCATTGTGTTATATTGAATATTATGACGCCAAAACCATCGTTGTGTTATTCTGAATATTATGACACCAAAACCACCGTTGTGATAATTTGAGTATTGTGACACATATTTCATCGTCATATTATATAATTGAAATGGATCAAATAACTGGCAATAGAAATATAGTTATTTAGAAATGCTGACGCTAGGAAAGGTATTTACATAAGCTATAGAAAACATTTATTTCAATGTAAAAGAAATAAAAGTAACATTAACATTTTCTTATGTAAAAGAAAATATATTTAATTTCTAGTGTAAAAGCAAATGTAAACATTTTCTTTGTTGAAAAGAAAAAGAAAGAAAACATTTTCTTTGTTAAAAAGAAAAAGAAAAGAAAACATTTTCTTTGTTAAAAAGAAAGAAAACAATTTCTTTGTTAAAAAGAAAAGAAAAATAACATTAACATTTTCTTTGTCAAAAAGAAAATAACATTAGCATTTTCTAATGTAAATTAAAAGGAAAACATTTACATTTGCAATGTAAAAGAGAATAAAAGTTACATTTTCTAATGTAAAGTAAAAAAGAGTAAAATATGTACATTTTTCCAATGTAAAGTGAAAAAGAATAAAAGTTACATTTTCTAATGTAAAAAGTAAAAAAATATGTACATTTTTCCAATGTAAAGTCAAAAGAATAAAAAGTTATATTTTTCCCAATGTAAAGAATAAAAAGTTACATTTTTCTAATGTAAAGTAAAATAAAATAAAAAGTTATATTTTTCTAATATAAAGTAAAATAAAAAGAAATATCTTTCTATGAAAAGGAAATAAAGAAAAGAAACATTTTCTATGTGAAGAAAGTAAAGAAAAGAATAGCAAACATTATTTTTCAATGTGAAGAAATAAAAGAAAAGTTACATTTTTCAATGTAAAGTAAAAGACATTTACATTGTATATGTAAATAAAAGAATAAAGGGAAAATATCATGTTTGTTGAATATAAAAATAGACGTCGTTGAAACTATAATTTTTGTCGCATTAGAATTGGCGGACAAAAATACCAACTTTATAAAATAAAAGAATGGACTTTGGGAATCGCCAAATGGGTTGTATACATACATATATATATATATATATATATATATATATATATATATATATATACATAATATAAATTTAAACTAAGCGAAACACGCGCGGTAGTTCGTGTTTTGAAATCATAACTTTAAACGGTTGTACAGAAAGATACGACCGTTGAATTCTCCCAAAACTGGATCCGTTAGGACTGTCTTGGAAAGAGCTTACCAACGACATAAAATTTACCAAAATCTGACGGTTAGATTTTAAGATATGTTTAAAACAAATTTTGGTAAAAGCAGCGCCAGGGTCGCCTATCGACCCGAAGCGTCGTTTAATTAATTCTCACTATTTTTTTTATAAATAAAAATAGCAGTAAATCGTTATAAATAGATATAAACGACGTGAAATGATTTAAATGATAATTATGCGATGATTATTTGAAAAGGCCGAGTTTAACTCATTTCAAATAATCAAACGACGATTTAAATCGAAATAATAGAAGACGATGGTGAAGACCGGCGATCTTCACGTCGAACAGACAACGATTATTGAGACCTTGGACTGACTTGCTCCCAGGAAGGGGTCGATGTAGTAGTTGGCCGGTCGTATGAGTTGATTGTCCGGATAAGCGAGAACCTCCCTGGTATCTCCGGTTTCGTTCAAACCCAGAACGGACTTGTATGGACGCGCGTCTGACATTGGAATTCGTTTCGTGTAATTAAATCAATTTTTATTGATGTATGCCTGATTGGTGGTAGAGAATTTATTCTCTACTTAACACCCTGGTATATGTTAGCAATTATCGGTGTCATGGCGCGAATTGTCAACGTGGCACGCTAAGATGCGAATGATCAAGGTTTTGTTGAAAAGCAGGCCTTGTGGAAGATGATCAAAGCACGGCCTGTTTAGGCGTAGTTTTGTGTATAACGTAACCTCACAAGCCTCACACCCCGGTATGAGTCAAAAACGGGATACGGACCGTATGGAGTGCACACGTTTCTTTCTAGCTAGAGTTGTGTCAGGGACCTACCAGCGCTGACACTTTACTTATGTGGATGATGGATTTTGAGGTACCTCGTGTTTTATAGGCCATTGGTGGTCATACTATAGGTCCAAAGGGACCGGGAAACGTGTGTTTAGGCATAACCAATCCATACACATATGTGTGGACCGACCCTACCGCTTCCAAGGGTTCACTGCGGGGACCTGAGGCATTTGCTAGAGTGTTTCGAATCGGAGAGGAGCTTGCCCCTAGCCTCGACTCATGATGGAAACCAATCCTCCAATACGACATTACGATTTTAGTTGTATACTTATATACGAAGGAATAATATATGGTACCTATGTCGTCTAGGATTAATACATTTATATTGAAATGATTTATGAAAACATATGCTCTAGTAGTAATACGTTTGACGTATTTATCATCTTTTGATCGTTATAAGGAAAAACCCTTTCCTCTGGTGTGCGTTGCATTGTGTGATGGGACTTGGGTCTTATAACGATCTCATTTTCCTTTAGATGCATAGCGTTATTTAAACGATGTACTTAATTATGCACTGGCAATCCAATGGAGTAAACCCGTTCTGCCTTAGCGGCGTGGTCCTGTGATTTGCCATATGATTAGTTAGTATAGGAAGATTTCTCATACCAGTCCCACGATTGACTCGAATTTTGTTTCACTTTGCAAATTCGGGTGCCCTCTTTCCGCACGGGCAGCCAATTGACAGGTTGTTAGTTTGCTTCGAGTTGCTGATCTTGGAGTTTGCTTATTTGCTTTGGTGTTGCTGCTTATCGAGATGCTTTGCTGGACTATGAAAGCCCTCATCTTTATCTTTATTTCTGCCTAGACCTTTGAGACATTTTGATCGTATTCCACTTCATTTCAAACTGTACTTTTGGTTTTATGTATTTGTTTCCTTTTGTTGGGATTTTGATGTAATAAGTAGGACTCTGTGACTGGGATTCTGTGTTATGATAACATCCATATTCCGCTGCTATGTTGATGTTGTTGTTTTATAGATTCTTATATTTATGTTGATATCTGTGTTATGTGTTGCTATATTTATGTTGCATCCCAATGATCATCTCAGCTTTCGTTCTACGGAGGTTTGTGTTTATCACAGTTGGTATCAGAGCCAGGTTTAACCTTAGTTTTGGGATATAACATATTTATAGCAATACGTCTCATTAGAGATAGGACAAAAGTTCTAGAGTGAGCATAACATAATAGCACATATTTATCAGTCGTTACATCATTTTCACCTCTTAGCCTTTCCTTTGAAAAAAATTTCATTTCTGTTGGTCTGACTCTCCTCTTGATGTTACAGACTAATTCATTATGAGTACTAGAGCTAGAACCCATGGAAGAGGGAGAGGTGGAGCTAGAGGGCCACCCAGAGAAGAGCCCATTCATGAGCGGCCCGACCCTATAGTCGCACAGCCATTCGACCTAGAACGGATGTTAAAAAAATTCAAAAACTTGGGCGGAGTTCCTTTCACTGGTAGAGAGTCTGCTGTTGAAGCAGAGTCATGGCTCAAGAATTGTGAGAAGATCTTATAAGGGATGGAACTTGAGGATCAGAGAAAGCGTTTCCTGGCAGCATGGCAACTCAAAGATCAAGCTGAGCACTGGTGGGACACCGTTAAGATTGGAAATGATGTAGCCAACATGTCCTGGGCAAAATTCAAAGATCTTTTCAATGAGAAATACATCTCTCCACAAGCAAGAGAACGCCTTCGTGAACAATTTGTCAATCTGAAACAAGGAAATATGACAGTTGCTGAATATGCGATGAAATTTGATGAGCTTTCCCGTTATGCCCCTAACCTAATTCAGGACCCAACTGAGAAGAACAAGAAATTCATTAAGGGCCTCACTGCAAAATATCTGAATAGGGTCACAGCTCATATCGAACTTCCTTTCCATGAAGTTATCACCTTTGCCAGCCGCTACGAAAAAACTGATGAGTCTGCCCAACAAGACAGAGCAAAGAATCAGAATAATAGTCAGAAGGAACAGACTAGCAAGAAATCAGAGACAGGAAATTCTTCAGCTGCAAAGCCACAGGGGAAGAAGAGGGATAGGAGCAAGTTGACATGTTATAACGGCGGCAAGACTGGACATTTTGATTACGAGTGCAAAGCTCCTAAAAGAGTCAAGAGAAATGATTCGGGCCCCAGTCAGAACCGTGGTCAGAGCTCTCAGAATCAGGGTCAGAATTCTCAGAATAGTGGCCAGAATCCTCACCGCAACCTGGATTGCTACAACTGCCATCAGAAGGGGCATATCAAGCCGAATTGCCCATTGCTGAAGAATGCTCAGGTGGCACATGTATATAAGGGGACGACTGCACCAGCTCCTACCAAGGGCCCAGGTACACCTGATGTTTTAAGTGGTACTCTTAACATTAAAAACATCCCTATTACTGTCCTATTTGACACCGGTGCAACACGTAGTTTTATTTCTTCTGACATCATTAAAAAGTTAAAACTGAAACCTCGAAAACTTACGGAATTGATTAGAGCTCATAGTCCTATAGGAGGATCTCTCATTCTCGACCAATATTGTAGAGTGCCCATTTCCTATTCTCGATATCAATTTCCTTTTGACCTGATCATCATGAATTTTTCCGGTTATGATATCATACTGGGAATGGATTGGCTAACCAAGTATGAGGCTGTGTTAGTATATGCAGAAAGGATTATCAGAGTTAAAGTTGAGCTTGGAAATGTTACTATACCATGCCACGGCTCAGCCACTGACAGAAAAGAATTCTGGTCCTCTCTAGAAGTCACTCCTACTTCTATTGAAGAAATTCCTATTGTCAGAGATTATGCCGATGTATTCAAAGAAGTTGAAGGCTTACCTCCACGCAGAGAAATCAACTTCAGAATTGACTTGGCTCCGAATGCAAGGCATGTCGTACATCCTATTCGGAGAATGTCCCCAAAAGAAAAAGAAGAGCTGAGAAACAAAATCAAGCAACTTCTGTTTAAGGGTCTGATCAAGCCTAGCTTCTCGGAATGCGGCGCAGCAGTGGTGTTCGTCCCAAAATCAGACGGTACCCTCGGGTTATGTGTGGACTACCGTGATCTCAACAATCAAACTCTGAAGAACAAATACCCACTGCCTCGTATTGATGACTTGCTTGACCGCTTGCATGGGGCGCGAGTTTCTCTAGAACGGACCTAGCTACAGGCTTCCATCAACTTCGCATCGCAGAAGAATGTGTGCCTCTAACTGCTTTTAGAGGGTCGGATATCTTTTATGAATGGCTGGTAATGCCTTCCGGTCTATGTAATGCTCCAGCATATTTTGTTGATCTGATGAATAGAGTTTTTAGAGATGTTCTAAATAAATTTGTGCTCGTGTTCATCAATGACATCCTTATCTTTTCTAAATCCACTGCTGAGCACGAACAATATCTGAGAGGAGTCTTGGAGATTTTGCGTAGAAATGTGCTGAAAGCCAAATTCTCCAAATGCATATTCTGGCAAGAAGAGGTGAAATTCCTCGGACATGTCGTATCAAAAGAAGGCATCTCAGTTGATCCAGGAAAAATCTTAGCCATCCAAGACTGGAAGCAGCCTCGAACTCCCACAGAGGTCAGAAGTTTCTTAGGGCTGGCTGGCTATTATCGGAAATTCGTCAAAGATTTTTCGAAGATAGCTTGCCCATTGACAAACCTGACCAAGAAGCATACAAAATTTATTTGGACGCCCGAATGCGAGAAAGCTTTCCAAGATCTAAAAGGGAGGTTGACCAATGCTCCTGTGCTGACCATTATAGATGGCAATCAGGATTTGACAGTGTGGACTGACGCTTCTAAGCAAGGTTGTTTCTTTTATACAAAAATCAACATGTCAGAGATAACATTTTCTTTTAATCTCATTTTAACATGTTATTCCTTTATCTATTTAAGGTATTGGTGCGGTGCTGATGCAGCAAGGCAAAGTAGTCACATATGCTAGCCGCCAATTGAGACTGCATGAAAAGAATTACGCCACTCATGATCTTGAGCTAATGGCCATTGTATTTGCTCTTAAAATATGGAGGCACTATCTCTTGGGTGAGAAGTTTAAAGTATACACGGATCACAAATCCTTGAAGCATCTTTTTACCCAAAGAGATTTGAATATGAGGCAGCAACGCTGGGTTGAATTTCTTGCATCATATGATTTTGTTATCCTATATACTCCAGGGAAAGCCGACGCTGTAGCCGATGCGCTCAGTAGAAAGAATGCCGAGGGCGACAAACTCCTTCTCGCCAACCTCATTATAACTTCTACTCTGATTGATAAAATCTCTGCTCTCCAGAAGGATGATAAATTTATTCAGAGGATTATCAAAAGAATTCAGGATGGCGAATCCACCAGCTTCCAAATTGACGACATAGGGGTTCTGAGGCTATCTGGCCGAATTTGTGTTCCGTACATTCCTGAGCTCAAAAGGGAAGTTATGGATGAGTGCCACAAATCTAAGCTCAGTATTCATCCAGGGGTGAGCAAGATGTATCAAGACCTCAAGCGCACATTCTGGTGGAGATCCATGAAGAGAGATATTTCTATTTATGTTTCTAGATGTCCCACTTGTCAGCAAGTCAAAAGTGATCAGCAGAAGCTAGCAGGTCTATTGCAACCGCTAGGAGTTCTAGGCTGGAAGTGGGAGGAAATTTCTATGGACTTTATTGATGGTTTGCCCCGTACCAGAAAAGGGAACGATAGTATATGGGTAATTGTTGACCGCTTAACAAAGTCTGCCCATTTTATACCTGTCAAGTCCAACAGAACAGCTCGGAGTTTGGCGCAGCTTTATCTTAAAGAGATTGTCAGACTGCATGGGATCCCAAGAAGCATTGTCAGTGATCGGGATCCAATATTTACGAGCAAGTTCTGGGAAGCCTTCCAAGAAGAACTCGGTACTAAGTTGAATCTGAGCACAGCTTATCACCCTTAGACAGATGGACAGACTGAGAGGGTGAACCGCATTTTAGAAGACTTGTTGCGAGCGTGCATTCTTGACTATGGTGGTTCGTGGGAGGACCATTTATACTTGGTGGAGTTCTCTTACAATAATAGCTACCAAGCCAGTTTGGGAATGTCACCGTTTGAGTTACTATATGGCAGACCATGCAAGTCCCCGGCATGTTGGGTGGAGCCAGGCAATCGATTAGTCTTGGGTCCCGACATGGTTCGTGAAGCATCGGACAAGGTTGACTTGATTAAGAAGCGCCTGTTGGCTGCTCAGAGCCGATAGAAGAGCTATGCAGATCAGCGAAGAAGACACTTAGAATTCTCTGTTGGTGATCGAGTATATTTGAAGGTTTCTCCATTGAGGGGCGTGATTCAGTTTGGGAAGACGGGGAAATTGGCGCCAAGGTTCATTGGTCCATTTCCTATTCTCGAAAGGATTGGTACTCTTGCTTATCGAGTGCAGTTGCCCGATTGGTTGCCTGGGGTGCATGATGTATTTCATGTGTCTCAACTCCGCAAGCATGTGCATGATCCTGATTTGATTAAGGATGAATTGAATCAACAGGTCTTGGATATTACTCCTAATCTGACAGTGAGAAAGGATCCGATGAAGATCATTGGCAAAGAAACCCGGGTGCTGAGGAATAAGAAGATTCACCTAGTCAAGGTGCAGTGGAGTGGGGATCCTAGGGACTGTACTTGGGAGACAAAGGATAGCTTCAAAAGGGCTTACCCCAACTGCAGAGAGGACATCTCCAAATGATTCTTGTGTTAAGGTACATTTATCATAATTTACATTTTCCGTCTTGTTTCCTACTTTTATTTTCTTTTCGAGGACGAAAAGCTTTTAAGTGGGGGAGAATGTAACGACCCGGAAAATCCAAGCCAATTTAATTTTTTTTATTTTAATTATTTTGACTAGAAAATGTGGAAGAATTTAAAATTTTCATTTTTAATAATATTTAAAGCCGGTGAAAATAACCAATTTTCAAACGACCTCTGTTTTCGACGAAACCAATTTCGTTGGAACCGGAATGTCGAATTATTGCTAGGTTTCAATTTTTAGAATTTTCCGAGTTAGTTTGTGAGCGTGGCAAAAGAAACTGTGTTTTGTTCAGTTCGGTCAAAATTTAACAACTGAAAATAGCCATTTTTCAAACAGTCTCAGAATGAGACGAAATTAATTTTGTTAGGACCGTATCGTCATCACGAAGCCAGAAATATTTTTCTTGGATATTTCTGAGTCCGTATGTGGCCTCGGTGAATTTATTTGTGCGACAGAATTAATTTAATAAAGAAATTAAATATTAAAATAAATAAACCAGGCCACAGACAGCCGTTTGGGCGGACGGGACCTGGTCCGTTGGGTCCGGAATATGGGTTATTTGCTAAAGACACTTCCATTTGGACCGGAATCGGTACGGATTAAAAGGTAGGGATTTATTTGTAAAAAAGTACAATTTAATAATATAAAATGGATGATAACCCTAAACAAATTCCACTGTTCATCGTTCATAACCAAGGCCTCCGCCACCTTCATTTGCAGTCGAATTTTTCTTTCCAAATTTCTCCCTCCACTCCTCGAATTACCACCCAACTCCACCACCACTCCGAAGAACTTTCTTCCACCTTTCCACCCATACTCGAACCACAATTCCACGTGACCCGTAACCCGAGAACGAAGTCCCCAAAGTCGACCCGCATCGACCGCTCCCCAGCCCGGAATCCGCCACCGAGTCGCCCCTGTCGCCGGCGAACCGACGTCGCACCCCCTCTCCCATGTGGCGTCGTCTGATCGACCACCGGCGCTGTGAATTGGAAGAAAGATCGAGCCCTAACATTGAACGTATTAGGAACTTCGGCGGCCAAGGTCTGTTAAGGAAGAAAGGTTTAAAATTTCCTAATTATTAATTAATTAATTTAAACCAAATTATAATCCAACTTAAATTGATCGTATCTCATTCATTTCAACTCAGAATTTGACGATTTCGGAAACATTGGAATCGTAACAGCAAACAGAACGTGTTGAGACTGATTGGAACATTTTCCGGACTATTTGAATTTTTAGATCTGAATCAACGAAAGGTGAGATTTCTGATTTTTAATTAATAAAAAAATTTAATTAAAATTGTTACGTAAATCTCTGTAAGTTATCTGTGATGTGATGATTAAGTTTATTATCTGTTGATGTGATGATGTATGATATCATGTTGTGGACTTTTGTTTAGATCTGTACTTCTGATGCATTCCCGATAAATCCTCATCGTTATTGTTTTTGTTTTTGTTTTTATTTCTTACATAAAAATATTAAATCTTTATTTTGTTTATCCTTGCTACAAAAGAAGAAAAAGACAAAATTTTGTATACAAATTAAAAGGAAATTATTTTTATGCTATTTTGTTTACATAAGAAAAAGACAAATTTTTGTAGACAAAATAAAAAGGGTTATTTTATGACCATTTTTGTTAACAAATAAAAAGGATTATTTTATGTCCAATTTTGTTAACAAATAAAAAGGACAAGTTTTAACATTATTTTTGTTAACAAATTAAAAGGACAATTTTTAACATTTATTTTGTTTGTTAAAATAAAAGACAATTTTTATGTAATTTTGTTTGTGAAATAAAAGACAATTTTTACATAATTTTGTTTGTTAAAATAAAAAGGACAAGTTTTATGTCATTTTGTTAACATGATAAAAAGACAAATTTTTATGTTATTTGTTAACATAATAAAGGAACAAAATTTTGTGCTCATTTTATCAAGATAAGTAAAGGGACAATTTCTATTTTTGTCTTCATTTACATATAACAGAATGTAAGTTTAAAGATCTTTATTTTCATTTACAAATAAAGATGAGGCTTTTATTGTGATTCATCAAAAGTACACCACAATTTACATCATTGTGTTAGTATAGTTACAATGACACAATTTATACCATTGTGTTAAAATAATGTTATGACACCAAAACCATCATTGTGTTATATTGAATATTATGACGCCAAAACCATTGTTGTGTTATTCTGAATATTATGACACCAAAACCACCGTTGTGATAATTTGAGTATTGTGACACATATTTCATCGTCATATTATATAATTGAAATGGATCAAATAACTGGCATTAGAAATATAGTTATTTAGAAATGCTGACGCTAGGAAAGGTATTTACATAAGCTATAGAAAACATTTATTTCAATGCAAAAGAAATAAAAGTAACATAAACATTTTCTTATGTAAAAGAAAATATATTTAATTTCTAGTGTAAAAGCAAATGTAAACATTTTCTTTGTTGAAAAGAAAAAGAAAGAAAACATTTTCTTTGTTAAAAAGAAAATATTTTCTTTGTTAAAAAGAAAGAAAACATTTTCTTTGTTAAAAAGAAAAGAAAAATAACATTAACATTTTCTTTGTTAAAAGGAAAATAACATTAACATTTTCTAATGTAAATTAAAAGGATAACATTTACATTTGCAATGTAAAAGAGAATAAAAGTTACATTTTCTAATGTAAAGTAAAAAAGAGTAAAATATGTACATTTTTCCAAAGTAAAGTGAAAAAGAATAAAAGTTACATTTTCTAGTGTAAAAAGTAAAAAAAATATGTACATTTTTCCAATGTAAAGTCAAAAGAATAAAAAGTTATATTTTCCCCAATGTAAAGAATAAAAAGTTACATTTTTCTAATGTAAAGTAAAATAAAATAAAAAGTTACATTTTTCTAATGTAAAGTAAAATAAAAAGAAACATCTTTCTATGAAAAGGAAATAAAGAAAAGAAACATTTTCTATGTGAAGAAAGTAAAGAAAAGAATAGCAAACATTATTTTTCAATGTGAAGAAATAAAAGAAAAGTTACATTTTTCAATGTAAAGTAAAAGACATTTACATTTTATATGTAAATAAAAGAATAAAGGGAAAATATCATGTTTGTTGAATATAAAAATAGACGTCGTTGAAACTATAATTTTTGTCGCATTAGAATTGGCGGACAAAAATATCAACTTTATAAAATAAAAGAATGGACTTTGGGAATCGCCAAATGGTTTGTATACATATATATATATATATAATATAAATTTAAACTAAGCGAAACACGCGCAGTAGTTCGCATTTTGAAATCATAACTTTAAACGGTTGTACAGATAGATACGACCGTTGAATTCTCCCAAAACTGGATCCGTTAGGACTGTCTTGGAAAGAGCTTACCAACGACATAAAATTTACCAAAATCTGACGGTTAGATTTTAAGATATGTTTAAAACAAATTTTGGTAAAAGCAGCGCCAGGGTCGCCTATCGACCCGAATCGTCGTTTAATTAATTCTCACTATTTTTTTTATAAATAAAAATAGCAGTAAATCGTTATAAATAGATATAAACGACGTGAAATGATTTAAATGTATGCGATGATTATTTGAAAAGGCCGAGTTTAACTCATTTCAAATAATCAAACGACGATTTAAATCGAAATAATAGAAGACGATGTTGAAGACCGGTGATCTTTACGTCGAACGGACAACGATTATTGAGACCTTGGACTGACTTGCTCCCCGGAAGGGGTCGATGTAGTAGTTGGTCGGTCGTATGAGTTGATTGTCCGGATAAGCGAGAACCTCCCTGGTATCTCCGGTTTCGTTCAAACCCAGAACGGACTTGTATGGACGCGCGTCTGACATTGGAATTCGTTTCGTGTAATTAAATCAATTTTTATTGATGTATGCCTGATTGATGGTAGAGAATTTATTCTCTACTTAACACCCGGGTATATGTTAGTAATTATCGGTGTCATGGCGCGAATTGTCAACGTGGCACGCTAAGATGCGAATGATCAAGGTTTTGTTGAAAAGCAGGCCTTGTGGAAGATGATCAAAGCACGGCCTATTTAGGCGTAGTTTTGTGTATAACATAACCTCACGAGCCTCACACCCCGGTATGAGTCAAAAACGGGATACGGACCGTAGGGAGTGCACACGTTTCTTTCTAGCTAGAGTTGTGTCAGGGACCTACCAGCACTGACATTTTACTTATGTGGATGATGGATTTTGAGGTACCTTGTGTTTTATAGGCCATTGGTGGTCATACTATAGGTCCAAAGGGACCGGGAAACGTGTGTTCAGGCATAACCAATCCATACACATATGTGTGGACCGGCCCTACCGCTTCCAAGGGTTCACTGCGGGGATCCCGAGGCATTTGCTAGAGTGTCTTGAATCGGAGATGAAGCAACCCGAAACTTCCCCGGTCTCCGAAGAGATGAGAAAGAACGAATTACTGTGAGGACAAGACAAATCAGAACACAAACAGAAGTACATTTCATTGTTATTACAACAATTCCATCGGATACAAGAATATACAGAGTATAAATGAATATTATACATTCGAATAAATATCAGAGATTACAATTAATTATATAACAGCGGAAAATAATACAAAGCACCACTGAAGGTGATATACGGATACAGAGCTTTCCGGATATCATTCCAGCTGTAAACCAGGATCCTGTGAATATAAATCTGCAAAACCAAAACTACTAGCTGCCCGTGCGGATAATAGGGGCACCCAGAGTTTAGGTTCAAACAATAAACTCCAGGTCAGTCATGTGACTGGTGTGAGAACTAAAACAGTTATTTAAAACTTTACTTTAAAAGAAAGTAATTCAAGGGACCACGCCGTATAACACGGAACGGGTTTTCTCCCAAGAATACTAGTGCATAGAGTAAACAGTGCAATGCTTTTTCGAAAAATGAAGCTATTATAAGACCCAGGTCCCATCACACAATGCAACGCAAGCCGGAGGATAGGGTTTTCCCTTATAATAGCCAAACATGCTTGGTACGTTTAAAACAAATCATTTGATACTATAATATGTGTATAGTGTCAAAACAATTTCAATCATAAATATAAATCATAGACGGCATAGCTACCATCTACTATGTCGCCATACTAGTTCTACAATTAAAACCGCAATACACGTATTGGAAATTGGATTTCCATCATGGTGGCTCCTGATTCGAGAGATCGATCGCGTAATGCAATTCACCACGGCTTACGTCCCCACAAGAGAAAACACCGTCTGCACATCCGCACATTTGGGACCAGAGTACCACCGCGGCTTACGTCCCAGCGAGAGAAAACATCGCCTACTCTATATATCCCTGAGCACTAGGCTCATCTTGGTCGACCGAATCCACGACACCACTAAGGTGCCCATCCACTAAAAAGCATACTGATCAAACCACCAGTTTACCACCATACCGGGGTGTGAGGCTCACGGATCAACGCTATACACAAAGCCATGCTATATTAGCTGCGCTTTGATCATCAACCTACAAACTTTGCTTTTCAACAAAAGTCTGGATCACTGCATCTCAGCATGCCACACTATCAATCCATATCGTACCACTGATTTCTGCCAATATATAACCTTTGAGCTCATATGTCTCAGAGAAGGGCGTTAAGCAAGAGAATAAATTCTCCGCCGCCAAATAGATATATATTTAGCAGAGATCAACAAATACAATATAAAGGAATACAATGTCAGACACACCATCCATTTACAAGTCCGTTCTAGGTCTGAACGAAACCGGAGGCACCTTCCTCGCATATCCATCCATCTCCAAGTACGTCTGGACGACCACCAACTATTTCCATCCTCTTGGGTGTACAACCCAATCAGGATCGTCAGTAATTATCCGAACGATGTGAAGACTTCCGGTCTTCAACCACCGTCTTCATCTTCGACATATCGTCGAATCGGTTATTCAGAATGGGTATAAACCCGGCCTTTCCGAACAACCCGCGTATATTAAAACAAATGTTACACAAACACAACATACGCCTCATTCCAATCCATATTCTCAGGGAAAAGTTCCCATTAATTTTATCCAAGATAAATTCTTTTAAAATTTATCCTTTAATCTTCCTTTGGATGTCATTTCAAACCAAATTATGGTTTTCCAAACTAGTCGAGATTAGCGAACCACAACGAAGTAATTATTTATTTTATTTCCCAATCCCAACCTATTCATCCCAAGAAGCAAAACTGGTAATACTCCATATTTAATACTATGGTGTTATCGGTAAAATTAATTACCATTTCACATTCAAATATAATTAAAGATTTAACTATCACTTGGAGCAAAACTGGCGATACTCCATTCTCGCTCATTTCTAAATATGATAATTTAGATTATAGATTCACATTTCAACCTAATTGCAGATTCGTTAAAACTCCTTTTACTGGGTTAAAGAACTAGGTGTTATTTAAAATACAGTTCACGAAAAACCCAAATCACATTCTATTTGTTATCGGGTTAAAGAACTAGTGTTATTTAAAACATCGTTCAAGATAAACCCATTTCAAATCCAATCAAATATATTAGAAATTCCGATTATTTAAAACCCCTTTTTAAATCTAATATATTTATTTAAAAATAATTGGGTTTTAAATTTAGTTCAAAACTAGTTCATTTTGATAAAAATCTATTTTTATCTTTTCAAATATGGAGATTTTTATCCCAAATTCTCCCAAATCATTTCTTATGATTTTACACAAATTATTACTATTTTTAATAATTTTATCAAGGCCCGTACATTCGATTTCCATCAACGGCCATCGAACTGCACTTACAACGACCTTTTTCAAATTTGATTTGGACGTATCTCCAAATCCAACCGTTAGATTTCAAATTTCAAATATTTGTTAGAAAGCCCTTTTCGATACGAACCCAACGGTTCCGGTTATAGGAGAATCCGACGGTCGGATCTCCCGTAATGTCCGTTTGAAATAAATGGTCGAAATTCGCGAACTGCCGCGGCGCGACGCGTTCTATTCAGGCCATTATATTATATATATAATATATATTTCGTCGATTTCCATTTAAAACGAATTTTATAAATCGTTTGGAATTCGTTTCAAAAACAATTTCAACTTCTATTTCAATACAAAGCAAAATTGAATTCTTCTTTTTAAATTCGTTTTAAAGTTCATTTCTATTCAATTCAAGTTTCAATTCAATTTGAATTCATTTCACTTCGTTTTAAATTCCATTCGAATTCGTTTTCAATTCGATTCAATTCAAAGTGGTTTTCTATTCGATTTAATTCAAATTTGGTTTTCTATTCAATTCAATTCAAATTCGTTATCTATTCAATTGAAATCAAATTCATTTTCTATTCAATTCCCTTCTAAATCGTTTTATATTCAATTCATTTCGAAATCACTTTATATTCATTTCATTTCATTTCGAAATCGTTTTCTAATCAATTCAAATCAAGTTCATTTCAAAATATTCGATTTCGAAATCACCTTTCAATATTCATTTTAAAATGAATAAAATCGATATAAATATCGTTCACGTCAAAATGGCGTTAATCCAATCAACACGGCTTTATATATTCCATTTTTAAATATTCTATTTCAAATATTTCTATTTCAACAAATGAGTATTTATTTTTGTCAACACACGACTAATCTCAACCAATGAGTATTGTCCACGTGTGACTATTTTTGTTAAATTATTTCGTTCAACACATGACTAATCTCAACGGATGATTACAGTCAACACATGAACCTTTACTTTATAGTGATAAAGATATAAATTTTATTGTTAAAATATTTCGTTCAACACATGACTAATCTCAACGGATGATTACAGTCAACACATGAACCTTTACTTTATAGTGATAAAGATATAAATTTTATTGTTAAAATATTTCGTTCAACAAATGACTAATCTCAACGGATGAGTACAGTAAACACATGAACCTTTATATTATAATATTCTTTATTTTCTAAATTGGAATGAGGCCCAATCAATCACCATATAATGTTAATTATATGGATTTTCATACATCACATGTATATGATAGCATTGAAAAATAATCAACCATCAACCAAAGTGCACTGCACTGTATAAGCATCAAATATAGATATCTAACGCTTATAACAGCCTGTCAATCAATCGATCGACATATTTAATCAATCAGGATGAGTGAACTTCAAATTTCATCCCAACACCCGTGTGGGGTTTCAAATCAACAAACACAGATTTTATTTGTGCAGTTGGGCGATGTGTAAAATTTATCGACCCAATCAAAGTCCTTCAAATAGGTGTACATAAACAAACCGTCCGGTTTGTAAATGAATATTTTATTTTATTCACTTCCACGTTAAAAATTATATTTTTAATGATAAAATATTTTATTTTAACATATGAATTTCTATTCAGTTCATTTATTCAATAAAATGATATTTTTATTTTTCTAACATATTTTAGAAAATTTCGGCGGCATAACGGCACGATACTAGAAACGGGACAAGGCCTAGCCATATCCCCGGTCTAGTGAAGGCCCACGCCATTCACACATCAATCAAATCCATTCATTTCACCAAACAATTCAATTTCAAATCAAATCATCTAACTAATCTATGTGTAACACCCCTTAATTTGAACATAAAAATTCACAAATTAAAGTATACTTAATTATGTGAAATGGGTTGCGTAGAGAAATATATATATATATATATATTGATATATATATATATATAATTGAAAATTAAATAAATAAATATGCAAAAATGTTCAAAACAGCGAATTGGGAGAGGGGAATAACCGAACCGGCCAATTTTTGAGGTCGACCCGAGCTCGCTGGGTCGACTAGGGGTTAATCCAGGGTGTTTGGCTGTCAACCCGTGGGCCGATTCGCTCAAATGCAGATTTTGCATTTGAATGGTTCTCATGGTTCAGCTTTAATCTAAAGGCCCTAAATGGTTCCTACACTTGACTTCTTCCCTAAGACATGCTTTGATGGCTTGGATTGAATCTAGGGTTAATCCTATGGCTAATACTATCCTAATCCTCTATAAAAAGACCCCTAAACCTAGCCTAAATCACCATTATTCAATCCTACAACTGAACTTTGTCAAATTTGTTCCTCTCATGGCCTCCACTCTCATGCTAAAATTCCTAAGCCTATTTCTATGAGAGATTGTGAGTTCATACAAGTGCTTTCAAACTTGTATGAGTGTTCTTAGTTTGCATTCAAGTCAAGTTGCAACATTTCTATTTCAAAGCACGGATTTTTATTGATTTGGCGCAAGGGTTTTTCAATTGGGGCTTTCATATTTTGGTGCTTGCATAAGGGCTTCGTCTCAATCTTTATAATAAATATTTATTTGTGTCTTCATAGCGTAGTAAGCCCTTTTCTACTTTCTTTTTATTGAACTCTAAAGTTAAATGAATGATGCAAGTTTGGGGTTGATCATTATGATATGCAAGTTTGGTTGATCATTATGATATGCAAGTTTGGTTGATTATTACGATATGCAAGTTTGGTTAATCATTATGCTATGACACATATTGCTATGTTATGCAAGTTAAACTTGATGTTGTGAGCATAAAGCTCTAAGCTTTATATTAAAGGTTGCATTTTGGCAACATGAAAGTTATCATACCCCTTATGATAACTTGCATGTGACGCTAAATGCGAACTTCTAGCAACTTCTACATGTCATTTATCACCATGTATCACTCATATGCTAAGTTTGGTTTTATGCATGCTTTTGAAGCCTAATGATGCAATATGCAAGTATATGAACATATGTACATCTCATATGCCACCATGATAAACTTGTGGCTTCAACACCTTTTTGTTATGATTATGCCAAGTTCCCTATTTTACCCTTTATGCGTTGTTGCGATTATGTAAACGATGGGATTACGTTGGGGTTGGGCAACATTATGACAAAAACATGGTTTTTATAACATAACGTGATATGTTAACTTGTAATTATGTTTTGGAAACATAATGGGCATGACACTTAGAAAATATGAGTGTGGCCAACTCGAGGTTGGGTTGAGTTTGTAGCATAAATCTACCCGGACCCGCCCGGCTTAACTAGTGGCTACAAACAATAGGACCCAATGTGAGAAGTTGGTCATGTTGTGCTCGAACCCGAGGTTAGACCAAGTTGTGGTGTAAAGCTACCCGGACCCGCCCGGCTTAACTAGTAACCACAACAAAGTCTAATGTGAGAGGTTAAAGCACATTAAGTTAATTAATTAATGCCTCCTGATTAGGGTTAAGTCATGGTCCACTTAATGCTTAATCAATTTGGGCTTGATGGGTTAATCGGGGTTAAGTCATGGATCTTGGGTACACTTAACCAATTTAATCCACGTTTGGATCGGGTTAACCACATTTAACCCGTTAAGGAAACCCTTGTTGCGTGGTCCTTTCCAGCAGTAACCCTCTTGATAGTATCATAAGACCCTAGGACTAGGCTAGGGTGGGGCACGATTACTGGGCTGACATGTAAGCGACCAAAACGACGACTGTGTAGGTACGCCGGTGTAGGTCCAGGCGGACTATGATCGTGCACATAGTCCGGCGTTGGAGAATCAGGCACGGGTACCAGTAGATCTAGGCTGTGCATACTTGATTGGTGTCCGAGGTCTACACCCTAGGACTTGATACACCCTGGGGTGGACCTAGCACAGTTAGCTACATTTCATGTTTGGGCCGTATGACACCAACACTTGACGAGTTAGGCTTATAGGGAGCCGATCAACTAGACCGTGTAGTTGGACCTTAATTTAGGTCACCTCATGATGATGGGCCAAGCTTGGGCCAAGGGATCAATTCTTGTTTTTACTTGACATGTTAGAATGCTAGTACGCCCGTGGTGCAAAACTTAACCTTAATTATGCGATGACACCTTTATCTATCTTGTTAGTTAATCATCATGCCAGTATGTTGTTATCCTTATGTTCATCTCAGCTTCTCATGCCAGTTAACTTTACTAGTTCATAGACAGATAGTATTAGGGCTTACCGGTCTTTTTGACTGACCTGTTTTCTTTCGCCTCTTTTCTTCCGTTCCCCCCCTCCTCAGGTTCTCAGGGTGGGAACATTGGAGCTTAGCTTGGATCTTTACAGCTTGCTTACTGGATTTGCTCATGTACGGTTTTGGACATTGAGCTAGCTATGGTTTATCACTTCATTTTGGGGATAGTACTTTATGTATTTCAGTTTTTCAATTTATGCTTTTATCTAGACTTTGTTGTTGGAAAATAATGACCAAGTACTTTGTTGTAACATGACTATGGTTTTGAAATGCTAAGTTTTATCCGCTGCTTTACTATTCTGTTTTACTTATATGTTCGGTCTTGTGATATCTGCATGCATGTTTACCTTGTTTAATGCCCCTCCAAAGCTAATGTCCTTGCAAGAGTGGCATTGGAGGAGGTGGGGTGTTACATTTGGTATCAGAGCATAAGGTTTACAAGACTTGAGCAAAAGTGTTTTTAAAACTTACCTTTTGAAAAACTATTTTCAAAACCAATTAAGTATTTTCCAAAAAGAGTCTAGTTATTTTAAAAAGGCTATTCCCCAAAAGCCATAGCACTATCCTTCGTTTCTTCGTTCTGAATCTATCTTTTTCTTCGTTTTAGTATGGCCGATCGCTTTAACATCCCGGAAGGCGTGCAAGTACCAGTCTGGTTCTGGAGATTTATGGAGGCAAGGGCGAATGAAGCCGGCCCCGCGAACATTCCTCCTCCTTCCCCGGTCGCTAACATCTCTCCTCCTCCCGTAGCTGAGGTTCCTCCTCACCCTCAGCATCCGCAAGAGGATTTTGCAAAGCTTTGCAAAGACTTTAAGGCGATGGGTTGCAAGAATTTTGTCGGAACGGAGACTTCTGTGGAGGCAAGAAACTGGTTAAAGGAAACTGAAGACCTCTTTGCTATCTTTGATGTGGAAGATCGTAAGAAAGTTCTGTTGGCGGTATGGCTATTGAAAGGGGAAGCTGCTTATTGGTGGGTAGTCACCACCACTACTAGACCAATTGAGACTTGGGATGACTTTAGGAGAAGGTATGGACTAAAGTTTCTATCATCGACAGAAGAGAACCTTCAGATGGAAAGGTTCCTATCTCTAAAGCAAGGGGACATGACAGTTAGGGAATACGTGGATATGTTTAATCAACTTGCTCAGTTCGGTCTAAAATTGGTTAACACAGCTCGGAAGAAGGCCCTACACTTTGCTCTAGGATTGAATGAGCCATTGCGCGGTTTGGCCATGTCTCATATACCCCTGGGGGCGACCTTCGAGAGTTTGGTGAATATGGCCCTACTTCAAGAGGAAGATACCGAGAAAAGAGACAAGAACAACAAGAAGGGGAACAAGGACAACAGCAATCGCAATGACAACAAGACCAGGGAAACAAGGAAGTGCAAGTTCTGTCGGATCGTTGGGCATAGCCAAAGATTGCAGGAAGAGGAAGAGGAAGTTAGGCGAGTGTTTCCATTGCGGAGAATCTGGACATTTTAGCAAGGATTGCCCCAAGAAGCAAGGACAAGGGCAAGAACAAACTCAGCGAGTATGACCCTCTGGAGGGCAGTTGCAGGCTCTCCTCACTCTTCCAGCTTTTGGTTGAGCTAGTGTTTCTGTAAAAAGTCATGTTTACATTTCTAATTTCCCTGTTCATACCTTATTTGATTCTGGCACATCGCATAGTTATATTTCTGATCTTATTGAAAGTTTTGCACCTAAGTACTAGTCTAGTTGAGGTCCCGTTAGTGTTTCAAATCCAATTGGGGGTTCCGTCCATCTACCTGTGATTTGTGTGGATTTGAAAATCTCTATCTTGAGCATAGAATTCATGTGTAATGTTTAGGCTCTCGGGTTTATGGGATACGGGTTGATTTTGGGTGTGGATTGGTTGTCCAGTTATGGAGCCGTTCTGTAACGACCCAGATTTTTGACCGTTTAAACCGACAATAAACCACACATGTCGACCCAAACGAATCGCCAACCCAGATAGTTATTTGGGAAAAGAAGAAAAAGAAGAAAGGAAAGAAAAGAAAACAATCACAGAATCTCACAGCGGAAGGACAACATATAATAAACAAATAATATTTCAAAACATTTAAACATATACATTTGAGTTACAAAATTCAAATCAATCAGAGTTATACACTTACATACACATAATGCAGCGGAAGTAGAATGTAGTGGATACATATATATCAACTCCGTCTTCGATCTCCAAGGCAAAACAATCTTCAATAACTGCAACATCTGCTGACCCGAGCATATTGCATAAAAGAAAACACAACAAACACTCGGATCAGCACTAAATCATCTCATATTAGTCAAATTTAAATACGAAATAATATCAGTGTCATGGTGCAGTAACTCAAGAGATGTTACGGGATTTTCCATCTCTCAAGGATCCGTTAAACTAATACATACATAGTATAATACGCTATTACAATAGTGTTTATTCAGTAAAGTATAATATATCGAAAATAGCGTAAGCAGGATTCCATGGTCCCCTTACACCGTTTATACCATTGCCGTACAGTTTGCATATAACACACCAGTACGTCGGTGGATAGGGATGCGCCGTGATACGACAATGTTAAATCAAAATCGTAGGGGTTCGATCAGGATAATATGACAAGGCACTGAGGAAATACCCCGGTAGGATTCTACCGAATTGCGGACCCAGGCCGGTGGTAACGCATAGCCGCAACTACCGCCCACCTCGAACGACATTCCCATATTCAAAGGTGCACCCGAATCAATCACAACAGTAATAGAGATGGTTTCGAAGGAGCGCGTTCGATCAGAGATGCGATCTCATTAACCTGGGTATGGCTCCTGTTTTAGTCATTTCAATTATGACCCGAAGGTCAAGGCTAATCCATCATCGTTCTCTTTCTTCAAATCCAGTAATCGCCTCCATACCAGCCTACTCCGGTTCTGGAACTTCCACCGCGTGCACAGTTGTCAAGGTGGTATCGACACTGACAGAGAGTATGCCTTATGTCGACTCCGGTCTCCTTGACAACCGAACGTTTACATTTTTCACACCGGTCAGTGCTTTTACTTTTCAAAGGAGTTTGTGTTTCATATCGAAAATATCATGTTCCAAAATCATTTTCATATTCTAAACAGAATATTATTCAAATGGGATTTTCCACTTACGCATAACATCTTGAACTAATTCCAACTTAGATAAAATTTGAATATCAAAATAATTAACAATATATTTAAATAGTTTAAAGGTATAATTGAAACAGTTTAGAATAATAGTTTGTAATAAAAGTAGAGTTTTACAAAATAATTAAAAACATTAAAATAATTCATAAAATAAATAATTAATAATTATAAGGTATTTTATTTAACTAATTTATAAAATAAATAGTTATAAGGAAATTAAATTAATTATCAAAATAGTTTGAAAAATAGTTTTGACATACTATAGTTGGAATTTAGCATCGTTTCAACCAGATTTCGTTTACACTTGCAGTTGTATTTCAACTTCAAGTAAATCAATTCAAATTCACGATCCCGATCAAATTTCATTTCAAATTTTCATTCATTTCAAATTCGCCAATCCAGTTCAGACGGTTAAACTCTAACCCGTATTCCCCTTCCAACAATCTCAATTTATTTCGAATAAACCGAATTCGATTTCAATCATTTCAATTTGTAAAATTTCCACGTCCATACTTATTAAATTTCAATCCATTGAATCCCAAAACAACATTTGATTTCAAATCATATTCCCATTTCGAATATTCAATTTATAACAAAATTTGAATTTGCAGTTCATTTTCATCGCTTCAAAGATTTTAAACTTTCAACACATATCGAGTTTACAATTTCACCTTTAATTCAAACCAAGGTTGATTTAAAGTAAATCTCAAATCAGACACCACAGTTCAATTTCAATACATTCGATTTAAATAAATTCCACCCTCGATTTAACTATAATTTCAACACAAATTCATTTCCCTTTTATTTGTATTTCCAATTTCAAATTCAAAGGAAAATAAATTATAAAACATCGCTTATTGTCGCTAAACAATAAATTCCAAAATTCACAATTTCATTTAACCGACCGGTGTCCGTATATAATTTGCTATCCTATGGCCAAGTGATTTTAAATTTAATTTCTTGATATTTCGGGATGGATCTATCATTTTAATCCAAATCAGGGTCACAGAGATGTATCATTTCACTCTGTGTTCTTAATTCATTTTATCGATAAATCCCGGGTTTATTCGATGCCCGTAACATCAAGGGTGAATGGGATTTATCGTCACACCCACATGCAATACAACACACTGAAATGAAATGTTAACAGTGTCTATATCAAATTCAGTAATAAATACAACCAAACATCCATCACACAATTTATTCAACTGATCGGCATTAAACAGTTTCAGAATTTTCGAGGATTCGAATTTCCAACTAGAAATTTAATTTAATTAAATAACTAATTGTCGATCAATTTTTCATGTTAACCCACTGGTAAATCAAATTCAAGCAACCAATTCAACAGCCAATCACAACCATGCAACCATATTACTTCATACTTTAATTCGATAAATATGGGATAAATTCAGTATTTCGTGAGCGAAGAAACACTCACCTTTGGGTTTCAATTTGAATTGAACGTCCAGAAAGGCCCAAAATTTGACAGTCTCAGATTGCAACCAAACCAGTGCCAAAACGTCCGCAACTCCGCCAGGATCCCAACGCAACAAACCGCGTCCAAATCCGATTTAAAACGAAGAAGTTATGAGTGTTTTTCCATTTGAATAAATTTGAATTTAAAATAATTAAAAAAAAAACCCACCCACTCACGCCATGACACGTCAGCAAGCTTCTCCCGCTCATCTTCCTCCCCGCTACAGTAACCCGTCACACAAACAACCCAACACCCGAAACTTTGACCACCAATAGCTCGGAGCTCCGACCGCCTGAGGATGCGAGACCACCTCCAATCACCTCGTCAGCCCGAGGCGCACCAAACCCCGCCGGAACCGCCACCTGCGATGGCCTCTTCCGCCGCCGACGACGAGACCCACGAACGGGATTTTCCCCCTTCAAACTCAAATTCCCGACGTTTTAGACCACAATAAATCACATGCATACCATCAATAAACTCGTATCGATCCCCTCTACAATACCCAGTTCCCCGATTTCGCGATTTCATCCCGAATCAAAAACCCCCAAATTAGGCCCTAGGGTTTCGAAAACTGCTCCCTTTGACTGCGATTTCCGGCCAAAACCTTCACTGCATGTTGAAAAGAACTGCAGATCTGTGATCTACTCATCGAGATCTTCGATTTGACATATAATATGCCATGGTTTGGAGAGAATTTATTTTTTGAGTGAATTTTTGTTTTTAAATCTAGGGTTTTAATTTTTTTCTCAGCCATGGAAAAGAAATTCGATGGAGGAATGGGCTTAAGGTGGAAATGGGCTGGTAAGAAGGAAAGGGAATTTTATTTATAATATATATAAAGGCCCAAATAAGAGAACAACTAATTATCTTATCACACTAATTCCAAATCGCGTTTTCTCCCGTACGGTCACATAACAAGTCCGAAAATTCTAAAAATTGGAATCCTGCAATAATTCACCGTTCCGGATCCAATGGCGCCAGTTTCGTCGAATTCCGAGACAGTCGCCAAAACAGCTAATTTCACAGTTAAATAAATTAATAAAATATTCAATATTCAATTAACTGTTTAAAATTCAAATTTAAATATCTATAAAATCCTATTTAAATATTTATAAATTCATATTTAAACCAACTTACAATTTAGATAAATTTACAAATTTATTTCACATATATTTTATTCCATATTTAATTATTTTCAAATTTCAACTTGAACATCAAATTAAATATACACAAATAAAATTCCAAATTTAACTTAACTTTCAAATTAAATATCCTTAAAATTCAATTTACATCAATTTATAACTTGAATAAAATTTTATAAATCAAATTTACATATTTTATATTCCCATATATAATTATTTAAAATTCAACAAATCCGGAATTCAAATTTAAATCTCAATTGCTTATAATTTCTTTATATAAATTCCATAGCGACCTTTCGAAATTTTGATTTAGTCATAACTTGCAAATTATCCGGCGAAATTTCAATTTCTTACATTCTCTGGAAAGATATGATAAATTCGATTCTAACATTTCCAGTTTTACCCAAATCTGATTTAAAATGAATTTTATATAATTTTCCAAAGTTTGAAATCGAATTTTCAAACTACCGCGCCATTTCAAGCTCGTTATATAGATTAAAATAAATTTTATTCGTTTTCAACTTCAATTAAAATAATTTTCCCATCGTTATTAATTAAAATAAATTACTTTAAATATTCAAAATCCTATAAATTAACCAAAATGACATTTTCAAATTGGTTCGGATTTTCAGGTCGTTACATTCTCCCCCACTTAAAATCTTTTCGTCCTCGAAAAGAGAACGAAACGATATGAAGCGCATATCCATTCAAATTCATATATAAAAATAATATTTCCAAACAAGTATAGTTGTAAAAATCCGTAAAATTTTCTAACTCCCGAAATCACGGAAAATTTCGGCAGCATCTCCTTTGCACGGAGAGGTCCGGGAAAAAATCCCAATACACATATAACCCAAAATACATCTCATCCAATGATGAGGCATCCCAAAAGTGGGGAAAACAAAATATAAAACTCTCAAAACCATATACCACAAGTACGTACCTCCTTTAGCGTTATATTGCATTTTTATTTAGCTTAGCATTTAGCATTTAAGCGCAAGCGAGCTTTGAGACGAAACGCGACTTCTTACACCTGCCAAATACTTACACATACATGAAAATAAAACATATATAAAATATATAACAAATGTATACAACATACATATCAAGATTTCATCGTTTCAATTGCAAAACTATAATATCCGCTATAGGTCAGCGAACAAATCGCTGATTATCACGTATTAAAAGTTGGAATTTGGCAAAAACATACTAGGCGAAAGTTGTTGCTCTCGTTTCAGGCTTCCCGAAATGTCCGGACTCATCAAATTCAGATAATCGGTTTAAAGTTATGGCAGTTTTACCGCAAGTGAACGTTTCAGCCCGAGCACTGAAAAATGCAGGTCTGAATGTTCAGGTCAGTTTTCAGCCCTTTAAACCTTAAAATTTTACTTAGCACATTAAGAAAAAGTTTTAGCTTACACTCTGGCCTTTCCGAATTGTACTCGCACACTAAAATCCGACGTTTCGTTTGGGAGTTATGATCAAAACAACATCGATGTACACCTCTGTTTTTAATTTCCAGCACATACAACTATGTGTAAAACTTGAATTTCAGCATAGTAAACATGAGAATTTCAGCGGGCTCTATTAACGAAAGTTTTAACTCAATTTCTAAGGTTTCCAAAAAGTCCGGAGTTGTCAGATTCCGATCAGCCCATCAAAAGTTATAGCCATTTTAATTTCAGCTTATCGATTATTTTGGGTTTTCTCATAACGTCGGTTTATTATTATTATTTTTTATTTGAAATTTCAACCTTTCGATTCCAATACTTTTGTAAATCCTTAACACTTAACGTCGTTATCACCTCATTTTCAATAATTGGATCTCCATTCAATTGCTTACTTTATATTCGATATTCTTTCTATTCCATTTCCGATTTTGTTTCAAGTGTTATATTTCGATTAAACTTGAATTCTCTTTAAAATTTCGACGAACTGGATTCACATGACCCTTATTCCATTAACCAAATTTATTTATTCGACAAAAATCGAGATTTGAATTAACGACTGTTCACGACTCAAATTCATACTTAATTCTCAACTATTATTATTCGATTCACTCTGCTTAAATAAGTTATACTTCATCTGATAAAATATTTTACAATCCAAATTCAAGAGTTCCGTGACGACCCCTCATTTTTTTAAGTCCATTCCAAATTTCGAAGTCTAAAATTTTCAACAAAACATGCATATTAACTTTGAATCAATGTCGTTAATCAGGACGAACTTAAGTGGCTTGATTCCGGTTTTTTTTTTTTTTTTTTTTCCTAAGTTCAAAATAACTTGTATATTTATACTATTTTGTATAAGACATGACATAAAATTTTTAACCCAAATATTTAATTACCAACATATAAAATTTTGCAAAAATATGTTTACCATAAATTTCAACTTTAAATAAACATATTCTAATTCCTTTATCAAAATTCATAACATATGAACTTAAAATTTGTATCATATGGGATTTAAATCCAAATCCTTTACTTAACGATTTATAATAACATTTGAGCAGTCTCCCCCACTTAGACTCTTCAGAATACACATCGATAATGCGTGCACTCATTACTGAGGTCGTTTCTAAGGTCTAAGAAGGGATTACACTCATTTCGTTTTAAAACCCTTTCAAAACTATTTCCAAAACTACTCTATAAAATAATAGTATTTCAAAACTTGGTAAATTATTATCAAAGCCCGGAATCAATTTCAAGTTCATTTCTACACTCCTTAAATTTTTCTTATTTGATTTACGATTTAATCAACCATAATGGGTAATTACTCTATATTATCACCTACTAAAACAAATACATACATATTTGAACCATAATATATATTTAATATAATTTAAAATATAATCGAAAACCATATTGTGTCAAGTCATTCTGTCCGATCATTTAGAAATTCCTATCGATTCTATGGCGTCCCATATATCGACCAGAATCTATAAATATTCAACAGAACAATTAACACAACATAAAACCATTTTATATCCAAAATACAAATACGCTCTCTCATATATTCACTCGAACTCATTCTAGGGTGTTACTAACCCTATCTCTAATGAGTTAATTCCCAAACAGAGCCAAGGTTATCGATAACCATCGCTCTGATACCAACTGTAACGACCCAGATTTTTGACCGTTTAAACCGACAATAAACCACACATGTCGACCCAAACGAATCGCCAACCCAGATAGTTATTTGGGAAAAGAAGAAAAAGAAGAAAGGAAAGAAAAGAAAACAATCACAGAATCTCACAGCGGAAGGACAACATATAATAAACAAATAATATTTCAAAACATTTAAACATATACATTTGAGTTACAAAATTCAAATCAATCAGAGTTATACACTTACATACACATAATGCAGCGGAAGTAGAATGTAGTGGATACATATATATCAACTCCGTCTTCGATCTCCAAGGCAAAACAATCTTCAATAACTGCAACATCTGCTGACCCGAGCATATTGCATAAAAGAAAACACAACAAACACTCGGATCAGCACTAAATCATCACATATTAGTCAAATTTAAATACGAAATAATATCAGTGTCATGGTGCAGTAACTCAAGAGATGTTACGGGATTTTCCATCTCTCAAGGATCCGTTAAACTAATACATACATAGTATAATACGCTATTACAATAGTGTTTATTCAGTAAAGTATAATATATCGAAAATAGCGTAAGCAGGATTCCATGGTCCCCTTACACCGTTTATACCATTGCCGTACAGTTTGCATATAACACACCAGTACGTCGGTGGATAGGGATGCGCCGTGATACGACAATGTTAAATCAAAATCGTAGGGGTTCGATCAGGATAATATGACAAGGCACTGAGGAAATACCCCGGTAGGATTCTACCGAATTGCGGACCCAGGCCGGTGGTAACGCATAGCCGCAACTACCGCCCACCTCGAACGACATTCCCATATTCAAAGGTGCACCCGAATCAATCACAACAGTAATAGAGATGGTTTCGAAGGAGCGCGTTCGATCAGAGATGCGATCTCATTAACCTGGGTATGGCTCCTGTTTTAGTCATTTCAATTATGACCCGAAGGTCAAGGCTAATCCATCATCGTTCTCTTTCTTCAAATCCAGTAATCGCCTCCATACCAGCCTACTCCGGTTCTGGAACTTCCACCGCGTGCACAGTTGTCAAGGTGGTATCGACACTGACAGAGAGTATGCCTTATGTCGACTCCGGTCTCCTTGACAACCGAACGTTTACATTTTTCACACCGGTCAGTGCTTTTACTTTTCAAAGGAGTTTGTGTTTCATATCGAAAATATCATGTTCCAAAATCATTTTCATATTCTAAACAGAATATTATTCAAATGGGATTTTCCACTTACGCATAACATCTTGAACTAATTCCAACTTAGATAAAATTTGAATATCAAAATAATTAACAATATATTTAAATAGTTTAAAGGTATAATTGAAACAGTTTAGAATAATAGTTTGTAATAAAAGTAGAGTTTTACAAAATAATTAAAAACATTAAAATAATTCATAAAATAAATAATTAATAATTATAAGGTATTTTATTTAACTAATTTATAAAATAAATAGTTATAAGGAAATTAAATTAATTATCAAAATAGTTTGAAAAATAGTTTTGACATACTATAGTTGGAATTTAGGATCGTTTCAACCAGATTTCGTTTACACTTGCAGTTGTATTTCAACTTCAAGTAAATCAATTCAAATTCACGATCCCGATCAAATTTCATTTCAAATTTTCATTCATTTCAAATTCGCCAATCCAGTTCAGACGGTTAAACTCTAACCCGTATTCCCCTTCCAACAATCTCAATTTATTTCGAATAAACCGAATTCGATTTCAATCATTTCAATTTGTAAAATTTCCACGTCCATACTTATTAAATTTCAATCCATTGAATCCCAAAACAACATTTGATTTCAAATCATATTCCCATTTCGAATATTCAATTTATAACAAAATTTGAATTTGCAGTTCATTTTCATCGCTTCAAAGATTTTAAACTTTCAACACATATCGAGTTTACAATTTCACCTTTAATTCAAACCAAGGTTGATTTAAAGTAAATCTCAAATCAGACACCACAGTTCAATTTCAATACATTCGATTTAAATAAATTCCACCCTCGATTTAACTATAATTTCAACACAAATTCATTTCCCTTTTATTTGTATTTCCAATTTCAAATTCAAAGGAAAATAAATTATAAAACATCGCTTATTGTCGCTAAACAATAAATTCCAAAATTCACAATTTCATTTAACCGACCGGTGTCCGTATATAATTTGCTATCCTATGGCCAAGTGATTTTAAATTTAATTTCTTGATATTTCGGGATGGATCTATCATTTTAATCCAAATCAGGGTCACAGAGATGTATCATTTCACTCTGTGTTCTTAATTCATTTTATCGATAAATCCCGGGTTTATTCGATGCCCGTAACATCAAGGGTGAATGGGATTTATCGTCACACCCACATGCAATACAACACACTGAAATGAAATGTTAACAGTGTCTATATCAAATTCAGTAATAAATACAACCAAACATCCATCACACAATTTATTCAACTGATCGGCATTAAACAGTTTCAGAATTTTCGAGGATTCGAATTTCCAACTAGAAATTTAATTTAATTAAATAACTAATTGTCGATCAATTTTTCATGTTAACCCACTGGTAAATCAAATTCAAGCAACCAATTCAACAGCCAATCACAACCATGCAACCATATTACTTCATACTTTAATTCGATAAATATGGGATAAATTCAGTATTTCGTGAGCGAAGAAACACTCACCTTTGGGTTTCAATTTGAATTGAACGTCCAGAAAGGCCCAAAATTTGACAGTCTCAGATTGCAACCAAACCAGTGCCAAAACGTCCGCAACTCCGCCAGGATCCCAACGCAACAAACCGCGTCCAAATCCGATTTAAAACGAAGAAGTTATGAGTGTTTTTCCATTTGAATAAATTTGAATTTAAAATAATTAAAAAAAAAACCCACCCACTCACGCCATGACACGTCAGCAAGCTTCTCCCGCTCATCTTCCTCCCCGCTACAGTAACCCGTCGCACAAACAACCCAACACCCGAAACTTTGACCACCAATAGCTCGGAGCTCCGACCGCCTGAGGATGCGAGACCACCTCCAATCACCTCGTCAGCCCGAGGCGCACCAAACCCCGCCGGAACCGCCACCTGCGATGGCCTCTTCCGCCGCCGGCGACGAGACCCACGAACGGGATTTTCCCCCTTCAAACTCAAATTCCCGACGTTTTAGACCACAATAAATCACATGCATACCATCAATAAACTCGTATCGATCCCCTCTACAATACCCAGTTCCCCGATTTCGCGATTTCATCCCGAATCAAAAACCCCCAAATTAGGCCCTAGGGTTTCGAAAACTGCTCCCTTTGACTGCGATTTCCGGCCAAAACCTTCACTGCATGTTGAAAAGAACTGCAGATCTGTGATCTACTCATCGAGATCTTCGATTTGACATATAATATGCCATGGTTTGGAGAGAATTTATTTTTTGAGTGAATTTTTGTTTTTAAATCTAGGGTTTTAATTTTTTTCTCAGCCATGGAAAAGAAATTCGATGGAGGAATGGGCTTAAGGTGGAAATGGGCTGGTAAGAAGGAAAGGGAATTTTATTTATAATATATATAAAGGCCCAAATAAGAGAACAACTAATTATCTTATCACACTAATTCCAAATCGCGTTTTCTCCCGTACGGTCACATAACAAGTCCGAAAATTCTAAAAATTGGAATCCTGCAATAATTCACCGTTCCGGATCCAATGGCGCCAGTTTCGTCAAATTCCGAGACAGTCGCCAAAACAGCTAATTTCACAGTTAAATAAATTAATAAAATATTCAATATTCAATTAACTGTTTAAAATTCAAATTTAAATATCTATAAAATCCTATTTAAATATTTATAAATTCATATTTAAACCAACTTACAATTTAGATAAATTTACAAATTTATTTCACATATATTTTATTCCATATTTAATTATTTTCAAATTTCAACTTGAACATCAAATTAAATATACACAAATAAAATTCCAAATTTAACTTAACTTTCAAATTAAATATCCTTAAAATTCAATTTACATCAATTTATAACTTGAATAAAATTTTATAAATCAAATTTACATATTTTATATTCCCATATATAATTATTTAAAATTCAACAAATCCGGAATTCAAATTTAAATCTCAATTGCTTATAATTTCTTTATATAAATTCCATAGCGACCTTTCGAAATTTTGATTTAGTCATAACTTGCAAATTATCCGGCGAAATTTCAATTTCTTACATTCTCTGGAAAGATATGATAAATTCGATTCTAACATTTCCAGTTTTACCCAAATCTGATTTAAAATGAATTTTATATAATTTTCCAAAGTTTGAAATCGAATTTTCAAACTACCGCGCCATTTCAAGCTCGTTATATAGATTAAAATAAATTTTATTCGTTTTCAACTTCAATTAAAATAATTTTCCCATCGTTATTAATTAAAATAAATTACTTTAAATATTCAAAATCCTATAAATTAACCAAAATGACATTTTCAAATTGGTTCGGATTTTCAGGTCGTTACACGTTCTTGACTGTGAGCATAGGGTGGTGAGGCTCATGACTCGCCTCGGTAATACCCTAGAAATTTCTTGTAACCCTAGAGGTCCCGTCATGTTATGCTATCTTGAATCTCTCGACTCGTCCATCGATGATCTGCAATCTGTAAGGGTGGTCCGAGACTATCCTGATGTCTTTGAAGAAGTTAAGGGGTTACCTCCTAAACGAGAGATAGATTTCCGCATTTATCTAGTCGATAATCCCAAGCCAGTATCATTGCCCGTTAGGCACATGGCCCCTCGTGAGAGAAGGGAGCTCAGTAAGCAAATCAAGGAGCTGCTTGAGAAGGGTTTTATCAGACGAAGCATTTCCGAATGGGGTGCTCCGGTGGTATTCGCTACAAAGGCGGATGGTTCGCTTCGTCTATGTGTTGATTATCGAGAGTTGAACAAGCTGACAAAGAAGAATAGGCACCCGTTACCGAGTATTGATGATCTCTTTGACCAGCTTGTAGGTGCTTCTGTTTTCTCTCAGCTCGATCTAGCCATCAGATTCCATCAGCTTAGAGTAGCTGAGGATAGCATTGATAAAACTGCGTTTAGGACTCCGGATGGATTCTTTGAATGGCTTGTCATGCCATTCGGATTGACTAATGCACCCGCCTACTTCGTAGACTTGATGAGTAGGGTGTTCAGGGAGTTCCTCAACAAGTTTGTTGTTGTCTTCATGGATGATATTCTGATCTTCTCAAAGGACGAGGAAGAACATGCCAGACATCTCAAGGAAGTGATGGATACGCTTAGAGCGCACCAGTTGAAAGCCAAGTTCTCCAAATGTCATTTCTGGAGAAGGGAAGTTCGGTTTCTTGGACATATAGTTTCTAAGCAAGGCATAGCGGTGGATCCCCCGAAAGTGGTTGTGGTTCAAGATTGGAAGACTCCTAGGAATGCGACCGAAGTAAGAAGCTTTCTCGGTTTGGCGGGCTACTATAGGAAGTTCATCAGAGACTTCGCTAAGATTTCGGCCCCTCTCACTAAGTTGACGAAGAAGAACTTAGTCTTTGCATGGGACTTGGAGTGTGAGCTTGCTTTTCAAAAGCTCAAAAGAGCCCTTACCTCAGCTCCAGTTTTGGCATTACCCGATAGTGGTAAGATGTTTACCGTGTACACAGATGCATGTGGCACGGGGTTAGGAGCTGTTCTGATGCAAGAGGGAAGAGTGATATGTTATGGGGGTACGCAACTTAAAGTTCATGAGAAGAACTATCTCACTCATGATTTGGAGTTAGAGGCGATCGTCTTTGCACTCAAATCCTGGCGCCACTATCTTTTAGGCGAAAGGTTTGAGTTGTATACTGATCACAAGTCACTCAAATACCTCTTCTCGCAAAAAGATCTGAATCTAAGGTAGCAAAGGTGGATGGAATTTTTGGCATCTTATGACTTCGAGATAGCTTATACCCTTGGCAAGGGTAATGTTGTGGCGGATGCACTAAGCAGAAGGAGATTGACTTTAAGCCCCTTGTTCATTGAGATGAAGAACTTGGAATTCTTGGCAACCTTTGATTTCACGACGGCTGTTGAGTTGATGACGGGTTCATTAGCATCCCTTGAGCTTAGACCCACACTTCTTGATCAAGTTGGGGCTTCGCAGAGGGAAGATCCGCAGATAGTCGAAGTTATGGACAAGTTGATTCGGGGTGAGACGTCTAGTCACCTTGCCAGATATACTATTGATGATAAAGGATGGCTAAGGCATGATGGGAGATTATGTGTTCCTCGGGTGGGAGATTTGGTCCATAGAGTTCTTGAAAAAGCGCATCACTCGAAGATGACTATACATCCGGGAGGAGATAAGATGTATAGTGATATGAAGCGCAGTTTCTTTTGGGATGGAATGAAGAAAGATATGCAGAGTATGTTTCAAGGTGCATGCTGTGCCAACAAGTGAAGGCCGAGTCAAAGAAACCAGGTGGGCTATTACATCCATTGGAGGTCCCGCAATGGAAGTGGGAGAGTATTTCTATGGATTTTGTGGATGGATTGCCTAGGTCAAGGAGAGGGAACACAAGCATATGGGTCATAGTTGACAGACTTACGAAGAGTGCTCACTTCATCCCAGTAAAGAGCAAGAGGACCGCATCAGGGCTGGCGTCTATTTATCTCCGAGAAATAGTGCGGTTGCATGGAGTTCCTTCTAGCATAGTTAGCGGTCGTGACCCGATTTTCACTAGCCAGTTCTGGAACAGTTTGCAAGAAGCGATGGGTACGCGATTGAATTTGAGTACAGCCTATCACCCCCAGACGGATGGCCAAACCGAAAGGGTGAATAGAGTGCTAGAAGATCTCTTGAGGCTTTGTGTTCTCGACTTCGGTGGTACTTGGGAAGACCACCTTCCTCTTGTATAATTTGCTTATAATAATAGCTATCAAGCCAGCATAGGGATGGCACCATTTGAAGCTTTATATGGGAGGCCGTGTAGGTCACCATCTTGTTGGTGGGAGACAATAGATAGACTTATACTTGGGCCCGATATGATACGAGACACATCCGAGAAAGTTGAATTAGTAAGAAGAAGGATGAAAGCGGCCCAAGATAGACAGAAATCCTATGCTGACAAGCGAAGGGCAGATTTGGAATTCGAAGTGGGAGACATGGTTTTCGTGAAGGTTTCTCCTTTGCGAAATGTGGTACGTTTTGGAGCAGCGGGGAAGCTGGCACCAAGGTTCGTAGGACCCTTCCCTATCATAGAGAGAATTGGAAAGATGGCCTATAAGGTGGGATTGCCCGAGAAGCTACCCGGAGTGCATAATGTCTTTCATGTCTCGCATCTCCGAAAGTGCCTACATGAGTCCGCTGAGGTGGTTGAACCAAGCATTCTTGAAGACATTGAGGTAGAGAAAGAAGCAACCTTGAGAAGAGCTCCGATTCGTATCTTGGGAACAGAGATCAAGAAGCTAAGGAATCGAGAGGTCAAGTTGGTGAAAGTTCAGTGGGGTGAAGCCGACGAAGATGCAACTTGGGAAACCGAGGAGAAGATGCGTGGGCTTTATCCATTTCTTTTTTAGGGTACATTCTCGATCTCTTTTCCTAACTAGCATATCTTTCTTTTTATCCACGTTTATCTAGTTTATCTTGTTTCGTAGATCTTGTCATGAGAACCTTAGGTAGAAACCCTTGGTTGAAACATGTATTTGAAACATGTTATGCTTGATGGTTGCAAGTGGTTGCAAGTGTTTGCACGTGGATACTCGTGGATGCATGATACACATTAGGCACTAAGATCGGCTCACACACTTTCATGTTGCATATGCATGAGCGCTTATACTTATTCATGGATGAAACTTGTTGAGCTATCACGTGGATGTTGCATATGGATGAATATTATGTGCACTCATGTAGAGATTATAAATTATGTTAGGAATTTGCATACATATGGACTCATTTCACTAACATATTTTGCATTAAGGAGGTTTACTGTATCAGTAACCGCCTGATTTTTGCATTAGATAAGTACATATACACACACCTTTGCATATGATCATACAACATTTAGAATCCTTTAAGGACAATGACTGCACGTGGATGATGTTTTGAGTAGATGGATGATGGATAGTCGGATACGTTCTTCCTAACATGGAGATTTCGGGGACGAAATCCTTTAAGGAGGGGAGAATGTAACACCTAGTAATTTGAACATAAAAATTCACGAATTAAAGTATACTTAATTAAGTGAATGGGTTGCGCAGAGAAATATATATATATATTGATATATGTATATATATATATAATTGAAAATTAAATAAATAAATATGCAAAAATGTTCAAAACAGCAAATTGGGAGAGGGGAATAACCGAACCGGCCGATTTTTGAGGTCGACCCAAGCTCGCTGGGTCGACTAGGGGTTAATCCAGGGTGTTTGGCCGTCAACCCGTGGGCCGATTCGCTCAAATGCAGATTTTGCATTTGAATGGTTCTCATGGTTCAGCTTTAATCTAAAGGCCCTAGATGGTTCCTACACTTGACTTCTTCCCCAAGACATGCTTTGATGGCTTGGATTGAATCTAGGGTTAATACTATGGCTAATACTATCCTAATCCTCTATACAAAGACCCCTAAACCTAGCCTAAATCACCATTATTCAATCCTACAACTAAACTATGTCAAATTTGTTCCTCTCATGGCCTCCACTCTCATGATAAAATTCCTAAGCCTATTTCTATGAGAGATTGTGAGTTCATACAAGTGCTTTCAAACTTGTATGAGTGTTCTTAGTTTGCATTCAAGTCAAGTTGCAACATTTCTATTTCAAAGCAAGGATTTTTATTGATTTGGCGCAAGGGTTTTTCAATTGGGGCTTTCATATTTTGGTGCTTGCATAAGGGCTTCGTCTCAATCTTTATAATAAATATTTATTTGTGTCTTCATAGCATAGTAAGCCCTTTTCTACTTTCTTTTTATTCAACTCTAAAGTTAAATGAATGATGCAAGTTTGGGGTTGATCATTATGATATGCAAGTTTGGTTGATCATTATGATATGCAAGTTTGGTTGATTATTATGATATGCAAGTTTGGTTAATCATTATGCTATGACACATATTGCTATGTTATGCAAGTTAAACTTGATGTTGTGAGCATAAAGCTCTAAGCTTTATATTAATGGTTGCATTTTGGCAACATGAAAGTTATCATACCCCTTATGATAACTTGCATGTGACGCTAAATGCGAACTTCTAGCAACTTCTACATGTCATTTATCACCATGTATCACTCATATTCTAAGTTTGGTTTTATGCATGCTTTTGAAGCCTAATGATGCAATATGCAAGTATATGAACATATGTACATCTCATATGCCACCATGATAAACTTGTGGCTTCAACACCTTTTTGTCATGATTATGCCAAGTTCCCTATTTTACCCTTTATGCGTTGTTGCGATTATGTAAACGATGGGATTACGTTGGGGTTGGGCAACACTATGACAAAAACATGGTTTTTATAACATAACGTGATATGTTAACTTGTAATTATGTTTTGGAAACATAATGGACATGACACTTAGAAAATATGAGTGTGGCCAACTCGAGGTTGGGTTGAGTTTGTAGCATAAATCTACCCGGACCCGCCCGGCTTAACTAGTGGCTACAAACAATAGGACCCAATGTGAGAAGTTGGTCATGTTGTGCTCGAACCCGAGGTTAGACCAAGTTGTGGTGTAAAGCTACCCGGACCCGCCCGGCTTAACTAGTAACCACAACAAAGTCTAATGTGAGAGGTTAAAGCACATTAAGTTAATTAATTAATGCCTCCTGATTAGGGTTAAGTCATGGTCCACTTAATGCTTAATCAATTTGGGCTTGATGGGTTAATCGGGGTTAAGTCATGGATCTTGGGTACACTTAACCAATTTAATCCACGTTTGGATCGGGTTAACCACATTTAACCCGTTAAGGAAACCCTATTTGCATGGTCCTTTTCAGCAGTAACCCTCTTGATAGTATCATAAGACCCTAGGACTAGGCTAGGGTGGGGCACGATTACTGGGCTGACATGTAAGCGACCAAAACGACGGCTGTGTAGGTACGCCGGTGTAGGTCCAAGCGGACTATGATCGTGCACATAGTCCGGCGTTGGAGAATCAGGCATGGGTACCAGTAGATCTAGGCTGTGCATACTTGATTGGTGTCCGAGGTCTACACCCTAGGACTTGATACACCCTGGGGTGGACCTAGCACAGTTAGCTACATTTCATGTTTGGGCCGTATGACACCAACACTTGACGAGTTAGGCTTATAGGGAGCCGATCAACTAGACCGTGTAGTCGGACCTTAATTTAGGTCACCTCATGATGATGGGCCAAGCTTGGGCCAAGGGATCAATTCTTGTTTTTACTTGACATGTTAGAATGCTAGTACACCCGTGGTGCAAAACTTAACCTTAATTATGCGATGACACCTTTATCTATCTTGTTAGTTAATCATCATGCGAGTATGTTGTTATCCTTATGTTCATCTCAGCTTCTCATGCCAGTTAACTTTATTAGTTCATAGACAGATAGTAGTAGGGCTTATCAGTCTTTTTGACTGACCTGTTTTCTTTCGCCTCTTTTCTTCCGTTTCCCCCCCCCCCCTCAGGTTCTCAGGGTGGGAACATTGGAGCTTAGCTTGGATCTTTACAGCTTGCTTACTGGATTTGCTCATGTACGGTTTTGGACATTGAGCTAGCTATGGTTTATCACTTCATTTTGGGGATAGTACTTTATGTATTTCAATTTTTCAGTTTATGCTTTTATCTAGACTTTGTTGTTGGAAAATAATGACCAAGTACTTTGTTGTAACATGACTATGGTTTTGAAATGCTAAGTTTTATCCGCTGCTTTACTACTCTGTTTTACTTATATGTTCTGTCTTGTGATATCTGCATGCATGTTTACCTTATTTAACGCCCCTCCAAAGCTAATGTCCTTGCAAGAGTGGCATTGGCGGAGGTGGGGTGTTACACTATGCAACCAAACAAATAAGTCCATGGTCTGTGGACGATTGTGTCGGGTGCTACTAAGCACCGTCTGCATCCTAGTATATATATATATTACTAGAAAAAGAAATTGAAAGGTGAGAAATTCTCACCGAAAGCTATCCCAACATCACGACACTTCTATTGTAGAGATCTTCGTCGTTTTCGCCTTTTTGTCGCTTTCGTTGCCTGTAGCCACTATATATATAAAAATCACATTTTTACTTTGTTATTCAGTATATAAAAATCGTATTTTTACTTCGCTATTCAATATATAAAAATCAAATTTTTACTTCGCTATTCAATATATAAAAATCGAATTTTTACTTCGCTATTCAATATATAAAAATCGAATTTTTACTTCGCTATTCAATATATAAAAATCGAATTTTTACTTCAAATCCATATGGATAAAAATCGCATTTCTATACCGCTAATATATAGATAAAAATTCTATTTTTACAATGCTATTCTCTATATAAAGATTTCGCCTTTTCAAATTTAAAAATCTAATCTTTTCATTTATAAAAATCTCGTCTTTTCAAATAAAGGTTTGCCTTTCTATAATATAAAAATTATATTTTTCTCGAAGTAAAAATCATATTTTTACTTCACTACTCATCTCAAAATATCGTCTTTTCATATTTAAAAATATCGTCTTATAAAAATCAATCTTTATTTTGCTACACATATAAAGATGCTATTTTTAATATTCCTATCCTGTAAAAATTATATTTTTACTTCTCTATATAGACAAAATTCATATTTTTACATCTTTTATATAGTAAAGATCATATTTTTAATACTTAAAAACCACTTCTTTTTCCTAGCTAATGAACGAATAAAAATCTTTCTTTTACTTCGATAAAAATCATAGCTTTGCTTTAAAATTAAAAAACATGTTTTTATTTACACTTCTATATAGAAATCACGCTTCTTCTATATAAAAATCATATTTTTCTACCACCAAATCATATATTTAAAAATTGAATTTCTATTTCAAAATCCTATATAAAAATCAAAACTTTGGTACATAGAAATCAGTTTTAAAATCTATATAATTTCAGTTTTAAAATCTATGTTATTTCAGTTTTAAACAAACTTAATAGAAATAAAAATAAATAGAAAAAAAAAGGAAACTCACTGCTTTTTATTTATTGAAGGTTGGAGAAGAGGAGCTCGCAGGAGGGGGGGTCTCCAGAGGCGGCGCCGGAGGTCGTGGGGGAAGCGGCAGCAGGAGGAGGAAGGAAGAAGAGGGGGGCGGTGGTCCTAGGGTTCGCGGTGCTCGATTTGTGGAAGGGGGGCTCGCGGATGAAGGTGGACGAGGTGGGAGTCTGGGCGGAGGCGTCGTGGCCAAAGGGGGAGGGTCGCGACTTCGACGGTGGAGGTGGAGGAGGGAGCGGTCGTGGGGGGAGCGAGATCTGGTGTCTTAATATATTTTTTTCTTCTGAAAGATTTAAAATGAGAGAGGGGGGGCCAGAGCGGGTTAAAGGGGGAGAAGGGTTGACCCTTTTTTTTTATTATTTAATTTTAATTTTTATTCACATAAAGTAACTTTTCCTATCGACCTCGAAACAAGGCTAACCGCCTGTCGTCCATAGCGTTTTACCCCCATTCCGAACACAATGGGATATGTATCGTAGGCTGATTCGACTATTTGAATCAGTTTTCGTCAAATTTACATTTAAATCATTATATTGAATTTTAAACGTACATTTTAAATTACTGGGGTTACATACTAACTCTAAAAATTCCTGAAAAATATTTTCTAGCTTTGTATTGACAATACGGTCCTAACAAAACTAGTTTCATCAAATTCTGAGACCGTTGGAAAAATGGCTATTTTCCAGTCGATTAAAATCAACTGAAATGGTCAAAACACGTTTTCCTTTGCCACGCTCACATATTGATTCGAAAAATTATGAAATTTGAAACCTAGCAATAACTTGACACTGCGGATCCAACAAATGTGGTTTCGTCAAAATCCGAGGTCGTTTGCAAAATTTCCATTTTTAAGGGCCTGAATTCCATAGCGACTATTCAGAATTTTCAACTAGACATATCTTTTGATTCCCGCTATGAAATTTTGATTTTTCGGATTCATTAGAAAGATATTCTCAATTAGATCCTAATATTTTTGGTTTCGCTAAAATCCGGATTGTTTTGCACCCGGTACATTCAATTGAAGTTTGAAATCAAATTATCGAACTACCGCGCCATTTTCAATTCTATTTATAATTATATATAAATATTTATATTCTAATGACGGCGTATATAATATATACGTTCGAGTTATATTCAAAATAAATTTCTCGTCGATATTATTTAAAATAATCTATTTTAAATGTTCAAAATTCATTAAAATTGCCAAAATAAAAATTTTAAACTGATTCAGAATTTCCGGGTTATTACAATCTCCCCCACTTAAAACTTTTCGTCCCCGAAAAGGAACAAAGTCGAAAGTGGTTTGATTAATCAGCTCTACGTTCGATCTGGCTTCCATTCTCCAACTTTTCAGTTTCTGAGAATTTTCAAAAATTTCAAAAATTTGGCTAACACCCTAAATTTTCGAAAAATTTCGCCATAACCTCCCCTGCACCGGGAGCCACGGGAAAAATCCCGAAATTGCCATATAGGCCTTCTGATCTCAAAAATAAAAAGAAAAAGCCAAGCGGCTAGCCAATAGGCTTATAAAATCATCATCACCCAAACAAAATAGTAAATTATGTAGTAAACATGTACCTATTTGTCGGGCAAACAAATTTTATTCTTCGGCTCTAGCCTCTTTGCTATGACCTATTCAAAAGATATACATGTATGCAAGCAAATGCAACCAATTTTCGATACAATTCAATATTTGATTCAATTAGGCATAATGGTTCAAAATTATCAAACAAATAAACAAACAACACAAACATCAATCAATTAGTGAATTAGAGTTTCAAATTCATAATTTTGATGTATATATTGAAAATCATGTTTTTGATGCCAATCACAACAAAGTGTCCTAGCTATATTAGTTTTGGTTCTCACACTAGTCTAATGGAAATATATAGATATCATACCTTCGAAACACAAAAATAATTACTGATGATGACGCATCAATCATCAGAATCAGGTCCGGGCGACTAGAGTGTGATTCTATATCTATCTAATATATTAAAACTTCGAATATACGTTCATGACGCGTATATACAAAACCTTTATATACTAGATTGTCCATATTCAAAATAAATAAATATTCAAATACATATAAAACGATTTTAAATTTCAAAACAAAATTGTTTTCATTCGAAAAACATACTCTTCACACTCGTTCTAGGATACTACTGATCCTATCTCTAACGAGTCATTCTAATTGGATATTACTAACCAAATATCCGATGAATTCTTTCGTATGGTTCTAATGTGTCTTGTTCTCGAGCTCTGTAAACCAAAGCTCTGATACCAAATGAAGCGACCCGAAACTTCCCCGGTCTCCGAAGAGATGAGAAAGAACGAATTACTGTGAGGACAAGACAAATCAGAACACAAACAGAAGAACATTTCATTGTTATTACAACAATTCCATCAGATACAAGAATATACAGGTTATAAATGAATATTATACATTCGAATAAATATCATAGATTACAATTAATTATATAACAGCGGAAAATAATACAAAGCACAACTGAAGGTGATATACGGATACAGAGCTTTCCGGATATCATTCCAGCAGTAAACCAGGATCCTGTGAATATAAATATGCAAAACCAAAACTACTAGCTGCCCGTGCGGAAAATAGGGGCACCCAGAGTTTAAGTTCAAACAATAAACTCCAGGTCAGTCATGTGACTGGTGTGAGAACTAAAACAGTTATTTAAAACTTTACTTTAAAAGAGAGTAATTCAAGGGACCACGCCGTATAACACGGAACGGGTTTCCTCCCAAGAATACTAGTGCATAGAATAAACAGCGCAATGCTTTTTCGAAAAATGAAGCTATTATAAGACCCAGGTCCCATCACACAATGCAACGCAAGCCGGAGGATAGGGTTTTCCCTTATAATAGCCAAACATGCTTGGTACGTTTAAAACAAATCATTTGATACTATAATATGTGTATAGTGTCAAAACAATTTCAATCATAAATATAAATCATAGACGGCATAGCTACCATCTACTATGTCGCCATACTAGTTCTACAATTAAAACCGCAATACACGTATTGGAAATTGGATTTCCATCATGGTGGCTCCTGATTCGAAAGATCGATCGCGTAATGCAATTCACCACGGCTTACGTCCCCACAAGAGAAAACACCGTCTGCACATCCACACATTTGGGACCTGAGTACCACCGCGGCTTACCTCCCAGCGAGAGAAAACACCGCCTACTCTATATATCCCTGAGCACTAGGCTCATCTCGGTCGACCGAATCCACGACACCACTAAGGTGCCCATCCACTAAAAGCATACTGATCAAACCACCAGTTTACCACCATACCGGGGTGTGAGGCTCACGGATCAACGCTATACACAAAGCCATGCTATATCAGCTGTGCTTTGATCATCAACCACCAAACATTGCTTTTCAACAAAAGTCTGGATCACTGCATCTCAGCATGCCACGCTATCAATCCATATCGTACCACTGATTTCTGCCAATATATAACCTCTGAGCTCATATGTCTCAGAGAAGGGCGTTAAGCAAGAGAATAAATTCTCCGCCGCCAAACAGATATATATTTAGCAGAGATCAACAAATACAATATAAAGGAATACAATGTCAGACACACCATCCATTTACAAGTCCGTTCTAGGTCTGAACGAAACCGAAGGCACTTTCCTCGCATATCCATCCATCTCCAAGTACGTCTGGACGACCACCAACTATTTCCATCCTCTTGGGTGTACAGCCCAATCAGGATCGTCAGTAATTATCCGAACGATGTGAAGACTTCCGGTCTTCAACCACCGTCTTCATCTTCGACATATCGTCGAATCGGTTATTCAGAATGGGTATAAACCCAGCCTTTCCGAACAACCCGCGTATATTAAAACAAATGTTACACAAACACAACATACGCCTCATTCCAATCCATATTCTCAGGGAAAAGTTCCCATTAATTTTATCCAAGATAAATTCTTTTAAAATTTATCCTTTAATCTTCCTTTGGATGTCATTTCAAACCAAATTATGGTTTTCTAAACTAGTCGAGATTAGCGAACCACAACGAAGTAATTATTTATTTTATTTCCCAATCCCAACCTATTCATCCCATGAAGCAAAACTGGTAATACTCCATATTTAATACTATGGTGTTATCGGTAAAATTAATTACCATTTCACATTCAAATCTAATTAAAGATTTAACTATCGCTTGGAGCAAAACTGGCGATACTCTATTCTCGCTCATTTCTAAATTTGATAATTTAGATTATAGATTCACATTTCAACCTAATTGCAGATTCGTTAAAACTCCTTTTACTAGGTTAAAGAACTAGGTGTTATTTAAAACACAGTTCACGACAAACCCAAATCACATTCTATTTGTTATCGGGTTAAAGAACTAGTGTTATTTAAAACACCGTTCACGATAAACCCATTTCAAATCCAATCAAATATATTAGAAATTCCGATTATTTAAAACCCCTTTTTAAATCTAATTTATTTATTTAAAAATAATTGGGTTTTAAATTTAGTTCAAAACTAGTTCATTTTGATAAAAATCTATTTTTATCTTTTCAAATATGGAGATTTTCATCCCAAATTCTCCCAAATCATTTCTTATGATTTTACACAAATTATTACTATTTTTAATAATTTTATCAAGGCCCGTACAGTCGATTTCCATCAACGGCCATCGAACTGCACTTACAATGACCTTTTTCAAATTTGATTTGTACATATCTCCAAATCTAACCGTTAGATTTCAAATTTCAAATGTTCGTTAGAAAGCCCTTTTCGATACGAACCCAACGGTTCCTGTTTTAGGAGAATCCGACGGTCGGATCTCCCATAATGTCCATTTTAAATAAATGGTCGAAATTCGCGAAATGCCGCGGCGCGGCGCGTTCTATTCTGGCCATTATATTATATATATAATATATATTTCGTCGATTTCCATTTAAAACAAATTTTATAAATCGTTTGGAATTCGTTTCAAAAACAATTTCAACTTCTATTTCAATACAAAGCAAAATTGAATTCTTCTTTATAAATTCGTTTTAAAGTTCATTTCTATTCAATTCAAGTTTCAATTCAATTTGAATTCATTTCACTTCGTATTAAATTCCATTCGAATTCGATTCAATTCAAAGTGGTTTTCTATTCGATTTAATTCCAATTTGGTTTTCTATTCAATTCAATTCAAATTCGTTATCTATTTAATTGAAATCAAATTCGTTTTCTATTCAATTCCCTTCGAAATCGTTTTATATTCAATTCATTTCGAAATCACTTTATATTCAATTCATTTCATTTCGAAATCGTTTTCTAATCAATTCAAATCAAATTCATTTCAAAATATTCGATTTCGAAATCACCTTTCAATATTCATTTTAAAATGAATAAAATCGATATAAATATCGTTCACGTCAAAATGGCGTTAATCCAATCAACACGGCTTCATATATTTCTATTTTTAAATATTCTATTTCAAATATTTCTACTTCAACAAATGAGTATTTATTTTTGTCAACACACGACTAATCTCAACGAATGAGTACTGTCCACGTGTGACTATTTTTGTTAAATTATTTCGTTCAACACATGACTAATCTCAACGGATGAGTACAGTCAACACATGAACCTTTACTTTATAGTGATAAAGATATAAATTTTATTGTTAAAATATTTCGTTCAACACAAGACTAATCTCAACGGATGAGTACAGTCAACACATGAACCTTTATATTATAATATTCTTTATTTTCTAAATTGGAATGAGGCACAATCAATCACCATATAATGTTAATTATATGGATTTTCATACATCACACGTATATGATAGCATTGAAAAATAATCAACCATCAACCAAAGTGCACTACACTGTATAAGCATCAAATATAGATATCTAACGCTTATAACAGCCTGTCAATCAATCGATCGACATATTTAATCAATCAGGATGAGTGAACTTCAAATTTCATCCCAACACCCGTGTGGGGTTTCAAATCAACAAACACAGATTTTATTTGTGCAGTTGGGCGATGTGTAAAATTTATCGACCCAATCAAAGTCCTTCAAATAGGTGTACATAAACAAACCGTCCGGTTTGTAAATGAATATTTTATTTTATTCACTTCCACGTTAAAAATTATATTTTTAACGATAAAATATTTTATTTTAACATATGAATTTCTATTCAGTTCATTTATTCAATAAAATGATATTTTTATTTTTCTAACATATTTTAGAAAATTTCGGCGGCATAACGGCACGATACTAGAAATGGGACAAGGCCTAGTCTTATCCCCGGTCTAATGAAGGCCCACGCCATTCACACATCAATCAAATCCATTCATTTCACCAAACAATTCAATTTCAAATCAAATCATCTAACTAATCTATGCAACCAAACAAACAAGTCCATGGACTGTGGATGATTGTGTCGGGTGCTACTAAGCACCGTCTACATCCTAGTATATATATATATTACTAGAAAAAGAAATTGAAAGGTGAGAAATTCTCACCGAAAGCTATCCCAACTTCACGACACATCTATTGTAGAGATCTTCGTCGTTTTCGCCTTTTTGTCGCTTTCGTTGCCTGTAGCCACTATATATATAAATATCACATTTTTACTTTGCTATTCAATATATAAAAATCGTATTTTTACTTCGCTATTCAATATATAAAAATCAAATTTTTACTTCGCTATTCAATATATAAAAATCGAATTTTTACTTCGCTATTCAATATATAAAAATCAAATTTTTACTTCGCTATTCAATATATATATATAAAAATTGAATTTTTACTTCGCTATTCAATATATAAAAATCGAATTTTTACTTCAAATCCATATGGATAAAAATCGCATTTCCATACCGCTAATATATAGATAAAAATTCTATTTTTACAACGCTATTCTCTATATAAAGATTTCGCCTTTTCAAATTTAAAAATCTAATCTTTTCATTTATAAAAATCTCGTCTTTTCAAATAAAGATTTGCCTTTCTATAATATAAAAATTATATTTTTCTCGAAGTAAAAATCATATTTTTACTTCACTACTCATCTCAAAATATCGTCTTTTCATATTTAAAAATATCGTCTTATAAAAATCAATCTTTATTTTGCTACACATATAAAGATGCTATTTTTAATATTCCTATCCTGTAAAAATTATATTTTTACTTCTCTATATAAACAAAAATCATATTTTTACATCTTTTATATAGTAAAGATCATATTTTTAATACTTTAAAAACCACTTCTTTTTCCTAGCTAATGAACGAATAAAAATCTTTCTTTTACTTCGATAAAAATCATAGCTTTGTTTTAAAATAAAAAAACATGTTTTTATTTACACTTCTATATAGAAATCACGCTTCTTCTATATAAAAATCATATTTTTCTACCACCAAATCATATATTTAAAAATTGAATTTCTATTTCAAAATCCTATATAAAAATCAAAACTTTGGTACATAGAAATCAGTTTTAAAATCTATATAATTTCAGTTTTAAAATCTATGTAATTTTAGTTTTAAACAAACTTAAATAGAAATAAAAATAAATAGAAAGAAAGAAAAAAGGAAACTCACTGCTTTTTATTTATTGAAGGTTGGAGAAGAGGAGCTCGCAGGGGGGGGTCTCCAGAGGTGGCGCCGGAGGTCGTGGGGGAAGCGGCAGTAGGAGGAGGAAGGAAGAAGAGGGGGGCGGTGGTCCTAGGGTTCGCGGTGCTCGATTTGTGGAAGGGGGGCTCGCGGGTGAAGGTGGACGAGGTGGGAGTCTGGGCGGAGGCGTCGGGGCCAAAGGGGGAGGGTCGCGACTTCGACGGTGAGGGAGCGGTCGTGGGGGGAGCGAGATCCGGCGTCTTTATATTTTTTTTCTTCTGAATGATTTAAAATGAGAGAGGGGGGGCCAGAGCGGGTTAAAGGGGGAGAAGGGTTGACCCTTTTTTTTATTATTTAATTTTAATTTTTATTCACATAAAGTAACTTTTCCTATCGACCTCGAAACAAGGCCAACCGCCTGTCGTCTATAGCGTTTTACCCCTATTCCGAACACAATGGGATATGTATCGTAGGCTGATTCGACTGTTTGAATCAGTTTTCGTCAAATTTACATTTAAATCATTATATTGAATTTTAAACGTACATTTTAAATTACTGGGGTTACATACTAACTCTAAAAATTCCTGAAAAATATTTTCTAGCTTCGTATTAACGATACATTCCTAACAAAACTGGTTTCGTCAAATTCTGAGACCGTTGGAAAAATGGCTCTTTTCCAATCGATTAAAATCAACTGAAATGGTCAAAACATTTTCCTTTGCCACGCTCACATATTGATTCGAAAAATTATGAAATTTGAAACCTAGCAATAACTTGACACTGCGGATCCAACAAAAGTGGTTTCGTCGAAATCCGAGGTCGTTTGCAAAATTTCCATTTTTAAGGGCCTGAATTCCATAGCGACTATTCAGAATTTTCAACTAGACATATCTTTTGATTCCCGCTATGAAATTTTGATTTTTCGGATTCGTTAGAAAGATATTCTCAATTAGATCCTAATATTTTTGGTTTCGCTAAAATCCGGATTGTTTTTCACCCGGTACATTCATTTGAAGTTTGAAATTGAATTATCGAACTACCGCGCCATTTTCAATTCTATTTATAATTATATATAAATATTTATATTCTAACGACGGCGTATATAATATATACGTTCGAATTATATTCAAAATAAATTTCTCGTCGATATTATTTAAATTAATCTATTTTAAATGTTCAAAATTCATTAAATTTGCCAAAATAAAAATTTTAAACTGGTTCAGAATTTCCGGGTTATTACAGGAGAGGAGCTTGCCCCTAGCCTCGACTCATGATGGAAACCAATCCTCCAATACGACATTACGATTTTAGTTGTATACTTATATACGGCGGCATAATATATGGTACCTATGTCGTCTAGGATTAATACATTTATATTGAAATGATTTATGAAAACATATGCACTAGTAGTAATACGTTTGACGTATTTATCATCTTTTGGTCGTTATAAGGAAAAAAACCTTTCCTCTGGTGTGCGTTGCATTGTGTGATGGGACTTGGGTCTTATAACGATCTCATTTTCCTTTAAATGCATAGCGTTATTTAAACGATGTACTTAATTATGCACTGGCAATCCAATGGAGTAAACCCGTTCCGCCTTAGCGGCGTGGTCCTGTGATTTGCCATATGATTAGTTAGTATAGGAAGATTTCTCATACCAATCCCACGAATGACTCGAATTTTGTTTCACTTTGCAAATTCGGGTGCCCCCTTTCCACACGGGCAGCCAATTGACAGGTTGTTAGTTTGCTTGGAGTTGTTGATCTTGGAGTTTTCTTATTTGCTTTGGTGTTGCTGCTTATCGAGATGCTTTGCTGGACTATGAAAGCCCTCATCTTTATCTTTATTTCTACCTAGACCTTTGAGACATTTTGATCGTATTCCACTTCATTTCAAACTGTACTTTTGGTTTTATGTATTTGTTTCCTTTTGTTGGGATTTTGACGTAATAAGTAGGACTCTGTGACTGGGATTCTGTGTTATGATAACATCCATATTCCGCTGCTATGTTGATGTTGTTGTTTTATAGATTCTTATATTTATGTTGTTATCTGTGTTATGTGTTGCTATATTTATGTTGCATCCCAATGATCATCTCAGCTTTCATTCTACGGAGGTTTGGGGTTATCACAAGACAACATAAATAATACCCATCCTGCTTCAAGGTAGGATATCGCGGTATAGAAGGTCATCCACTATATATATTGTGGGGCGCATAGGGTCATCCGCTAATGGTACTGCGGGAAATATCCAATATGTATATAATAGCCACAACCACCAAGCCTAAATATAACCAATATATATAATAGTCACAATTCATCAATAATTATCCAATGCATCCAAACAGTCAACAAACAACATATAAAAATTATTAAAATTAAAAATTTGTTTATAATAAAATTTTAAACGAATCCAGAGAGTGAGTTTACTCACCCTGATTTTTATTTGCCAAATATCTAATTAAATTCCATATCGTCTCCTCTACGAATCTACTCAAATCAATTTATCTTGCACTTAGGTTATTTAATGTATTTAATGACTAAACGATTATTCAATTAAACTAACTACTAAAATAAATAAACAATTATTCTATATAATTAAATTTCATAAAACCGTATTCCTTGTCGTCTTTCGAATTACTCGATCAACTACGAAGCACATATGCGAACAGCCCTAAACTGACTTATACCTCTTCAGCATTTCACCACACCCCTTGCAGTCAATCCTCACCCCATTTCTATCGCTTATACCACTGCTCGCTAATGTTAGTCATCGTTTCCATTTCGACTACTTCTTCTCCACTGTTAAATTCCACCATTCCTCTTCCCTATGTGAACACTACCATTCCATTGCCCAAATTTGTCATTTGCTCGTCAACAGTGAGTCGAAAACCCCAAGTCGTGCTACAGAAATAACTCAACACTTTTAACTTATAAAATCCTCTAGGTCTTCACGTAAGAGGCTACCCGTCACCAGGAATTCTATTTCATTGCCCTCTTCTGGAAATACTAATTGAAATCCCCAAATGTCAAACCTAGGTCTCGCGGCTATCACTGAAATTCGCGACCTCGACTTGTCGAGCTATAGGCTACGATAGTTATTGATTTTAAATCCCACCAGACTCCTTAATTTTCGCCTCTAATCTAAAAAACCCCTCGAAAACCAATCATCACCTTGTCGAACCTCCAAACAGCCCTCGCCTCACCCTACACGCGCGCCTGAGGTTGAGTTCCATCCCCTGCGTTGCTAATACTGCCTCGAGGTGAAGATTAAAATCACGATTCCTATTTGATAATTGATTCAATATTGCTTTTTTTAAAGGAGAATGAATTTACAAAAGGTGGCTTTTTTTCTTCGTTCTCTGAGACTTCCTTCGAATTGCAAAAGAAGTGAACGGGGTATTTGCAATTTTATAATTGAAGAGGTGGATAGTTATTTTGGCTCGAGGAAGGAAATTAGGTCTGCGTGAACCACTATTTAGGTCGGCTTCAGTACGAGACGTAGGGTGGCTTGATAGGAGATTTATTTAGTATGATTAGATTTTGATTAGATTTTATACCTATTTACAAATTTAAAGATTAAAATATCTCACTGTTCCGGACTCCAATTTGAGCGTAACAACCGACATTTCTAGGGTTATACCGTTATTTTGAACACACTGGAATAGATTCCGAAGCCGAATTCGATTGTATAGAGAAGATAACAATTTAAATCAATGATTTAAATTAAATTAGATTAAATTTTTTCTAAGCGATTTTTAACCGTACGATCAACAGTTATATCCAAATGCTACGAAATTTTAAATCCGATAATAATACACTATTACAGATCTGATAGAACTGGTTTCGTCGAAATCCGAGTTCACTTGAAATTTAATTGTTTTCACGTCCTAAATCGATAAATACGATTTAAATTCAAAATAATCAACTTCTTGATAATAAATTATTATTATCGTTTATATTCCAAATAGAATTTATATTAATCGTTAGAATCGTTTCGATTTAGTTTTAAGTCTGAATTGAATTATTTGTTCTTTTCATATACGATAATTCGATATATTCGAAATTAAATCATATATCAATTATTAAATTGATAAATTCAATATAAAAATCCATTTATATTTCCAATTCAACATTTAAAATTAATTTCAATGTTCAAAGTCAAATGACTAAAAATATGGGATGTTACACACAAAGCTTGGATTGGTGGATTTGTTTGTCTTTATGTGAAAAGTGGAATTCATGGGAAGATCTAGTGGTTGGGAATTGTTGTGTTCAGTTTTGTGTCATTATTTTGTGTCCAAATAAAGTTTCGTATATAATAACCTCCATACACAAATAATACCATCATTCGGCATAAATCAAAATTTCAAGTTCACTGATTTCCGATAACATCATATTAATTATGAAGCACTAACCTTGATTCATAAAAAAGTACGTACGTATTGATACTCCTAGCGATCATCAAACGTTGATATTTCTGAATTTTATGCATATGTAAGATATTGGTTTTTTTTTTATAGTTATATTAAACCAATTTTGAGTTCACATATTATTTGAGTTAATGCAGTAACAGTGACAAATCAGGTTACACATTCATTTCACTTCATCCCTGAACTATTTTTTACATTGTCTATTTTACTTTCATTATGTTGGTCTAACTATAAACAACAATCAATTTGGTTGATGATATGTTTTGTATGAATAATTATTGTAACTTTAATAAAAGACCTTAAAGTATAAATGGTCTATGTTGTTTCTCTTCCATTCAAGACTAGAGCAGTTCAAAAGTGGACCATTTGTTGGACTCGATGATAACCTCAAATAATCTATAAATAAAATATATGGTTCTATGCATCCTCTAGTTTGTTTCAATTAAGTTTTAAATATAGTATTATATATTATAAACTCAAATTATATGTTTCTAATTGATTTCTTTTAGTTACCATTTGTCAAAAGTATTGCCTTTTTCACTTTCAAATATAGCAATTATTTATTATTTATTTGTGGTTATACAAAGGCATGTGTAATTAAAAATCATTTATTGTAATTTCACGGTAAACTTTAAATTGCCATACACTGCTGTATCTATTCACATGAGCGGAAAACTCAATTCTGCTTATTTATTTGGCTCTTTAAACAACTCCAAAAATAATTGTTGTTCCATGTCTAAATTAATAGGTTGAAAGCATTCTTGAATCTATTTATCTATTACTTACATAGGAAAATAGAAACCACACGTCTCAAAATGCAAGACATGTCAATTGGATTGTATACAACTTTTGTTGTTTATTCTTTTATATTTTCATATTCTGTAACCACCCAATACTCTCATTTACTTTGTGGTCATCTGAAACGACCCGCAAATCTGAGCTATCTGAGTTGACTAAATACACCACACGTCCAACTCAAATAACACAGAAATACGACTCATTATTAGAAAGAAGTTAGAGGATGAGAAATAGAAAGAAAGAAATATTAGAATAGAAGAAAATCGAAGATCACAACTCACAGCGGAACGGATAAAATATATTATATAACATAACTTTTTGAAATACAAATCTGTTAATGTATATATACATACCATCATCAGAGTACACATAACATTTGATTCAGCGGAAGTAACTCTAAATAACTAATGTTGAAGCCTCCTTCTTCAAGCTCCTCCAAGTGTATCTGTAAAAGCCTGAAACACTTGACTGCCCGTACAAATTTGGGCACCCAAGAGTTTAGGAAAAACAAAACAAAACAAACTCTGGGTCAGTCATGGGACTGGTGTGAGTAAACTCCAACCACTTGTTTAACTTGTAAAAATCCTTTCGAAAGAAAAGATAATAGTAAGACCAGCCCACACATAAACACGGACGGTTTTTACCTTACTATAACCCAAAACACTTTGATATCAAATCCAATGATATTATAATAATGTCTACACCAAGTAAATAACCAAATAGCAGAACGCTTGCATTTCACGCTCCACATATATAGTATATAATCAAAAACCGCATGGCGCTTATTGGAGATTTGATTTCTCACATGACAAGGTATGGGACCACCTTCCGACTGTGTATCTCTAGAGAGGAATACACTGGGTTCAACAAGAACATCTTGTAACCCGGCCCACACATGACCGACCACTCATTTCGCTTGAGTGTATCGAATGTATATCACCAACGGTTGGACTCAAACCACCGTTTCCCGAATGGGCAGAATCGATAGATTTAGAAACAAAAGGAATTTCTCTAGATAGGTGATTATACACCCTAATGGGTGCGACCCACATAGCCATGCTGCCTGCCCGATTTTTGTCCTTTCCCGGTTGTTGAGGCCTGAGGCTACGCATACTTACCATCCATTGATAGCACAATCACTTTGAATGCCACATCGTCAGATCCGTTGATCACTAGTTGAGTTTGCACAAATATTCTGGATATTATGCTAAGGGATAAATCCGTTGCCACCATATACATTCATACAGACCAACCCATTTGATCATTGGAAATACTCTGTCAGACATTCGTCCATTTACGTTCGTTTTGGGATTGAACGAAACCGAAGGCACCATTTCTATAAATAGAAAAGCCCTTGCACTTTACTCCGTCTTCAATATATTCAGCATACTTGGTTCGCAAACGCTTATGCCGATACGGAGTTGTTCTTCGGATAAAAATCCAACCGGTCTCTCCATATTGACAACGATGGTCAAAACTTCGATAGTCTGTGATTTAACTATCGAATAAAAACAAGTGTTCATCCAACATATCAAACAAATCACTGGGCTTTTTAATTAATATTCATTAATTAAATTTCTTCTCCATTTCCTTATCAATATTTGTTAACCAAATATTTCAATAACCATATTGGCCCTTTTTCGCTATTTTTGATTTCGTCTCCTTATCGAATTCTATATATATCGATATATAGATTTCTAATTGTCAAATTTCTTAAAAATATTCTAACTCCTTAAATTCCCGGAAAAATTCGCCATAACCTCCCCTGTATCGGGAGCATCGGGAAATTTCAAATAGCTTTCCCGGTCCTTCTAATCTCAAAAAGAAAAAGAAGAAGCCAAGCGGCTAGCCGATACGGCGCATAAAATCTCATATATGAATTAAACATGTACCTTTTTGTTGGGCAGATAAATAAAAGTCTTCATATACTTCATATCAAACCTGCTTACACATGTTCACCTGTTTTCAATTCAATTCAATACTATCTAATCGTTTGAATTCAGTTTCGCCCATTTGTTCTTTAATTAGTCATTTTGCCTATTTCGCTTCTTTGTTAAACATAACATGCTCAAATATGATTCCACTTGCTTATACAAATCAAATCCCTCTTTTTCCCACTTCTAGTTTCATATTTGGTTTGAATATGAAATCACAAGTTAATTTACTTATTCACAGTTTGCTCGATTCAATCATTTTAACTAATTCATTTGTCAGTTTGCAAATTAACTCTTTTGCCTATATCACTTGATATTTGAATATAACCTATCCAAATATATTTCAACTTGATTATACTAATTGAATTTCATTTTCAATTCACGTTCTATATTCGATTTCAAATATATATTTAAAAATTCCCTTCACCTTTCAAAGTTCATCGTCAAAATTCGATTAACTAACTTCTCTTTGTCTTAGTCAACTCTATTCAATAATCAAAATATGATTATTGATTTTAAAAACCATTTCTTTCACTTCACTTAAGTTCGCATATATTTTACAACTCAACTCTGAAACTTCCTAAATAGACAATTCGGATTTTCTCGCTTAAAAACCTTTTATATATTAAATAAACCATTATGGTTTTAAAACGATTATGGCGCTGCTTTTCTGAAAATTTGATTTTGACATAACTCGAAATCTATACGACGAAATTCAGATTTTTCTCTTTCATTAGAAAACTATTATTAAACCGGTCCGGATGTTTCTTGTTTCGAAGAATTCCGACTTCAATTGAGTCCTGTATACTCGATTGAAGTTCGAATCGCTAATTTACGAACTGCATCGCTGCGGCGAGTTCGTTTTAATTATATTTATATATATAAACGTTAAACTTCTTTAAATGAATTCAACTCCCTTCTAATATATATATATAGATATATATATTCCAAATTCCATTTGAATATTTACATTTCAAATTCCATAGTTTAAATCCTGTATTCAAATCCCATTTGAAATCCTTTATTCGAATTCCATTTTAAATTCTTTATTCGAATTCCATTTCAAATCCTTTTTGAATTTCTATATTTGAAATTCATACTTGAATTTAGATATTCAACTTCATTTTGAATTCCCTTTATTCAAATTCAATACTTGAATTCATTTGAATTCTTTTATTCAACCTCTATTTTTAAATTCCATTTTTACTTCTACATTCCAATTTTTATATTTGAAATTTTTTTGAAATTCAAATATTCAAACTCCTTTTTAAATTCTATATTTGAAATTCCATAGTTTAAAACTCATTTGAATTTCATATTCAAATCCCATAGATTAAATCCTATTTAAATTCAATTTGAATCTCTTATATTCAAATTTCATTTTCCATTTGAATTCTAATATTCAAATTCGTTTCCAGCCCATTTGAATTCTAATATTCAAACTCATTTTTAACACCATTTGAATTTCTTCACTCAAATCCATTTGAATTCCCTTGAATTCAAATTTCCATTGCAAAACCATTTGAATTCTCTATTTGAAATCCTATTTGAAATTCTATTTCCAATTCTACTTTGAAATCCTATTTTTCAAAGTTTATTTCAAATTCTATTTTTGAAATCTCATATTCAAATTTCTACTTGAATTTCTGTATTCAATTCCATGTTCAAATTCAATACCTGAATTTCTATTTCAAATCTCTATTCAAATTTCATATTTAGATTCCATTCAAAACTCTATTCAAATTTCATATTTGAATTCTTCTTTGAAATACTATATTTCAAATTCTATTAAATTCTTCTTTGAAATTCTATATTTCAAATCCTATTTTGAAATTCCACATTCAAATCTCTATTTGAATTTCTTTATTCGAATTCCTTTGAATTCAGATTTTATTTTAATTCCTTGAATTCAAATTCTATTTTCGCATATTCAAATGCTATTTGAACTTCTATTTGAATTTCTAACATTCAAACCCCTTTTCTTTTCTATTTAAAATTCAAATAGTTAAACTCCATCTAATTCTACTATTCAAATCCCATTTGACCTCTATTATTCCATTTCTATTTTGAAATTCCTTTATTCAAATTCTATATTCAAATGTTATACTCAAATTTTATTTACATATTTAAAAATCCCATTTCAAATCTTATTTAAATTTTCTTCTAAATTTCAAATATTCCAACTCCTTTCAAATATTTAAACTCTATTTAAATTTTCCCTTAAAAATTCTATTTTCAAGTTCTATTTTGAAATTTCATTTCAAAATTCTATTTTGAAATTCTTATTTCAATATTCCATTTGAAATTCTATATTTTCAAATTCTACTTGAAATTTCAAATTCTATTTGAAAAATAGAATTTTTCCTTTAAACCTCAAATATCTTTCTCATGATATTTTAATAAATTAACACTTGGCCCAGTGATATCAAATCACTCCATTTTTTCAATCATTTGATTTTTAACTCGTCATATATTAATATATGAAAGCAAGCAAACAACAAACAACACAATAGATAATATATTTTTGAGGAATCCAGTCGGATTCCTCCAACCTGTTTTCCTGCATCCACAGATGTTAGCACATAAATAATACCCATTCTGCTTCGTGGCAGAATATCGCGGTATAGAAGGTCATCCACTAATCATAGCGTGGGGCGTATAGGGTAATCATCCGCTATGAAACTGCGGGCATCCGCTAATGAGACTGCGGGAATCCAACCAATCAATCAACCCAATATATATATATATATATATATATATATATATATATAGCCTAAATAACTAATATATATAACGCAAGCAGAAAGCATTCACACAAGCAACAAACAATTATTTTTAATGAAATAAAATAATTCTAAAGGTGAGTGAGATTTACTCACCTCGATTTCATTTGCCGATTATCCTAATTAACCTTATATCATTGCGTCTACGAGTCCCCTCGAGTCGGCTTGAAAGAATTAATTTTGCACCTATGATTAAATTGATTTTTTTATTATCGATTAAACACTTACTAATTTAATCAACTACTAAGATGAATAAATAAATTATTCTAATTATTCCAATAACAAATTAAACAAGGTTTTAATTCTACCTTAAATGGTTTCCTTTTTCTTTCCACTTCAAACCAGATTCTTCCATGTCCATCATCTCCACTGTCAAACTCGACATACACCCCATTGATCATCACAGCTCGCGGCCTCAACCTGTATTCGCACCCGGATGGAAGCCAACAATAGCCAACGTCGCCACCTGCCGTCCCACTAGCGAACCTGTTCAACCATCGGTACCCTAAACCCACTGTCACCGTACTCGACATCCACAACAGCCACAAATAATTTCCGCAACACTATTGCTAATCCCACAACCCCATCGCGACCTCGCCTTCTAACCTCGACCCAAAAGCGAACCCTACTTCTTGAACGTCGCCTCGCACCCCTCCAGCAGTCGCACCTTCATCGAGCCCGGTAGCAGCCCCACAACCTAAATCGAGTTACCCCCAAATCGCACTTCAGAAGATTTGATCGAACCCTGTATCGATGGTACGAGGGTGAAGCCCTTGCGAGCATGATAACATCGAAGTCGAAATCGATTCATTCATGGGGATTCTAACTTGCTCCCTCATCCTGACATCGCGGTGCGAGCTTTGATTTCAACGGAAGAGAGATAATGATTTTTTTTGAGTACATTTTCTGAGGGACGGGAAGAAATAAAAATAGGAGTGAGGGGTTAGTCGCGATTTTATAATGGTGGACGGGAACAATACGTACACTCCATTAAACTGTTGTCTCCTTGATATCGATGGTGGGAAGCAAAAGTTTCTGCTCGAGAAGAATAGGTATGTGAAAAGAAAAAGGAGGTCGGCTGAATTACAGTGATATAGGGTGGCTATTGATTTGATTTTATTTTAATTAAAAACCGAAATATCTCACAGACCCTTATTTAAAAATCATGAACCGCTATTTAGTCGGAACGACCGACGTTTTCAAGATTATACGATATTTTTAACTTAACAGAATTGGTTTAAAATGGAATACACTATTAAATTAAATTAAACCGTTTTAAAATGTATATCGATTTCTGAACAAACAAATTTAGTGAGAATAGATTATTATTATCGTTTTAAGTCAATATAGAATTTATGTTAGTCGACTTAATTGTCCTGATTTAGTTTTACACTTCGAATTCAATTGTTACTATTTCGATAATTAAATATATTTGATATTAAATCGTATATCGATTATTAAATCGATAAATCCAAATAAAAATTCATTTATATTATATATTCAATATTTAAAACCATACTAAATATTTAAAATAAACTGTTCAAAAATCTGGGTCATTACATTCTTTCCCCCTTAAAATAATTTCGTCCTCGAAATTGCTAAGGTAGAAAAAGGGTACAAATCCATTTCTTTTCAACATCTCACTTATGTTGAAACTCAACTCCTCATATTTCAACAAATTAGTTCCAACCAAAACTTTTGGTTTTCACACATTTAATTCAAATGATCTACGATCAATCCATTTATATCCAATCTATATTCCAATAAACCTATTCAAATTGATTCTAATCAATTCACTCACTTCGACCCATTTAACTTGTTTATGTTAAATTTCAAATTCCAAAATTCAAATTCCTGGGTTTTTCTCTTTTCAAATTCTTTTGAAATCCCATAAATATATACATATATTTATTTTCATCTCAATTCAAAACATTTGAATTTTCAATCTACTTGTTTTCTTTCAAAACAAATTTCCCTCAAAAACTTTTTCTAAGGTAGCAATCCATCACTTAGAAACTCGGAAATGAACACTGATGATGTTGCAATCATCATCCGAATTATTTCCCAGCCACTGAAGTGAGTTCAGTGCTTTATTATTTCAAAATCCATCTAAAATGATTTTCTTTCAAATCCTTTTAAAACAAAGCTATATTATTTTAATATACTTTGAAAAATAAATTTCAACCTCCCAGGATTTTGAATTCTTAATTCTGGTTTGAATTAAATTCTAATTCATCTCATTTGTATATTTAATCCTTCTACCAATTCTATTTTGGTTATAAATAACCATTCTAATTTTATAATCTTATCTGATTATAATGATATCAATCAACATATCCATATAATATAATAATTTCAAAAATTATTCTTTCTATATCAAATAGAAATTTTGGGTAAAATTATTTCATTTACCCACTTGAAAACAATATCATGTTCAATCTTCTGTTCAAGTGTTTAGAAATTCCTATCGACGTCGTGGCGTCCCACGATTCGACCAGAATTCATAAATCACTCACAGACTAGCCAACACAATATAAAACAGTTTTTATCAATATACAAATACGCTCTCTCGTATTATACACTCAACTCATTCTAGGGTACTACTGACCCTATCTCTAATGAGCACATGCCACACAAGCCTAGGTGTTCGCTCAACCTAAGCTCTGATACCAACTGAAACGACCCGCAAATCTGAGCTATCTGAGTTGACTAAATACACCACACGTCCAACTCAAATAACACAGAAATACGACTCATTATTAGAAAGAAGTTAGAGGATGAGAAATAGAAAGAAAGAAATATTAGAATAGAAGAAAATCGAAGATCACAACTCACAGCGGAACGGATAAAATATATTATATAACATAACTTTTTGAAATACAAATCTGTTAATGTATATATACATACCATCATCAGAGTACACATAACATTTGATTCAGCAGAAGTAACTCTAAATAACTAATGTTGAAGCCTCCTTCTTCAAGCTCCTCCAAGTGTATCTGTAAAAGCCTGAAACACTTGACTGCCCGTACAAATTTGGGCACCCAAGAGTTTAGGAAAAACAAAACAAAACAAACTCTGGGTCAGTCATGGGACTGGTGTGAGTAAACTCCAACCACTTGTTTAACTTGTAAAAATCCTTTCGAAAGAAAAGATAATAGTAAGACCAGCCCACACATAAAAACGGACGGTTTTTACCTTACTATAACCCAAAACACTTTGATATCAAATCCAATGATATTATAATAATGTCTACACCAAGTAAATAACCAAATAGCAGAACGCTTGCATTTCACGCTCCACATATATAGTATATAATCAAAAACCGCATGGCGCTTATTGGAGATTTGATTTCTCACATGACAAGGTATGGGACCACCTTCCGACTGTGTATCTCTAGAGAGGAATACACTGGGTTCAACAAGAACATCTTGTAACCCGGCCCACACATGACCGACCACTCATTTCGCTTGAGTGTATCGAATGTATATCACCAACGGTTGGACTCAAACCACCGTTTCCCGAATGGGCAGAATCGATAGATTTAGAAACAAAAGGAATTTCTCTAGATAGGTGATTATACACCCTAATGGGTGCGACCCACATAGCCATGCTGCCTGCCCGATTTTTGTCCTTTCCCGGTTGTTGAGGCCTGAGGCTACGCATACTTACCATCCATTGATAGCACAATCACTTTGAATGCCACATCGTCAGATCCGTTGATCACTAGTTGAGTTTGCACAAATATTCTGGATATTATGCTAAGGGATAAATCCGTTGCCACCATATACATTCATACAGACCAACCCATTTGATCATTGGAAATACTCTGTCAGACATTCGTCCATTTACGTTCGTTCTGGGATTGAACGAAACCGAAGGCACCATTTCTATAAATAGAAAAGCCCTTGCACTTTACTCCGTCTTCAATATATTCAGCATACTTGGTTCGCAAACGCTTATGCCGATACGGAGTTGTTCTTCGGATAAAAATCCAACCGGTCTCTCCATATTGACAACGATGGTCAAAACTTCGATAGTCTGTGATTTAACTATCGAATAAAAACAAGTGTTCATCCAACATATCAAACAAATCACTAGGCTTTTTAATTAATATTCATTAATTAAATTTCTTCTCCATTTCCTTATCAATATTTGTTAACCAAATATTTCAATAACCATATTGGCCCTTTTTCGCTATTTTTGATTTCGTCTCCTTATCGAATTCTATATATATCGATATATAGATTTCTAATTGTCAAATTTCTTAAAAATATTCTAACTCCTTAAATTCCCGGAAAAATTCGCCATAACCTCCCCTGTATCGGGAGCATCGGGAAATTTCAAATAGCTTTCCCGGTCCTTCTAATCTCAAAAAGAAAAAGAAGAAGCCAAGCGGCTAGCCGATACGACGCATAAAATCTCATATATGAATTAAACATGTACCTTTTTGTTGGGCAGATAAATAAAAGTCTTCATATACTTCATATCAAACCTGCTTACACATGTTCACCTGTTTTCAATTCAATTCAATACTATCTAATCGTTTGAATTCAGTTTCGCCCATTTGTTCTTTAATTAGTCATTTTGCCTATTTCGCTTCTTTGTTAAACATAACATGCTCAAATATGATTCCACTTGCTTATACAAATCAAATCCCTCTTTTTCCCACTTCTAGTTTCATATTTGGTTTGAATATGAAATCACAAGTTAATTTACTTATTCACAGTTTGCTCGATTCAATCATTTTAACTAATTCATTTGTCAGTTTGCAAATTAACTCTTTTGCCTATATCACTTGATATTTGAATATAACCTATCCAAATATATTTCAACTTGATTATACTAATTGAATTTCATTTTCAATTCACGTTCTATATTCGATTTCAAATATATATTTAAAAATTCCCTTCACCTTTCAAAGTTCATCGTCAAAATTCGATTAACTAACTTCTCTTTGTCTTAGTCAACTCTATTCAATAATCAAAATATGATTATTGATTTTAAAAACCATTTCTTTCACTTCACTTAAGTTCGCATATATTTTACAACTCAACTCTGAAACTTCCTAAATAGACAATTCGGATTTTCTCGCTTAAAAACCTTTTATATATTAAATAAACCATTATGGTTTTAAAACGATTATGGCGCTGCTTTTCTGAAAATTTGATTTTGACATAACTCGAAATCTATACGACGAAATTCAGATTTTTCTCTTTCATTAGAAAACTATTATTAAACCGGTCCGGACGTTTCTTGTTTCGAAGAATTCCGACTTCAATTGAGTCCTGTATACTCGATTGAAGTTCGAATCGCTAATTTACGAACTGCATCGCTGCGGCGAGTTCGTTTTAATTATATTTATATATATAAACGTTAAACTTCTTTAAATGAATTCAACTCCCTTCTAATATATATATATAGATATATATATTCCAAATTCCATTTGAATATTTACATTTCAAATTCCATAGTTTAAATCCTGTATTCAAATCCCATTTGAAATCCTTTATTCGAATTCCATTTTAAATTCTTTATTCGAATTCCATTTCAAATCCTTTTTGAATTTCTATATTTGAAATTCATACTTGAATTTAGATATTCAACTTCATTTTGAATTCCCTTTATTCAAATTCAATACTTGAATTCATTTGAATTCTTTTATTCAACCTCTATTTTTAAATTCCATTTTTACTTCTACATTCCAATTTTTATATTTGAAATTTTTTTGAAATTCAAATATTCAAACTCCTTTTTAAATTCTATATTTGAAATTCCATAGTTTAAAACTCATTTGAATTTCATATTCAAATCCCATAGATTAAATCCTATTTAAATTCAATTTGAATCTCTTATATTCAAATTTCATTTTCCATTTGAATTCTAATATTCAAATTCGTTTCCAGCCCATTTGAATTCTAATATTCAAACTCATTTTTAACACCATTTGAATTTCTTCACTCAAATCCATTTGAATTCCCTTGAATTCAAATTTCCATTGCAAAACCATTTGAATTCTCTATTTGAAATCCTATTTGAAATTCTATTTCCAATTCTACTTTGAAATCCTAGTTTTTCAAAGTTTATTTCAAATTCTATTTTTGAAATCTCATATTCAAATTTCTACTTGAATTTCTGTATTCAATTCCATGTTCAAATTCAATACCTGAATTTCTATTTCAAATCTCTATTCAAATTTCATATTTAGATTCCATTCAAAACTCTATTCAAATTTCATATTTGAATTCTTCTTTGAAATACTATATTTCAAATTCTATTAAATTCTTCTTTGAAATTCTATATTTCAAATCCTATTTTGAAATTCCACATTCAAATCTCTATTTGAATTTCTTTATTCGAATTCCTTTGAATTCAGATTTTATTTTAATTCCTTGAATTCAAATTCTATTTTCGCATATTCAAATGCTATTTGAACTTCTATTTGAATTTCTAACATTCAAACCCCTTTTCTTTTCTATTTAAAATTCAAATAGTTAAACTCCTTCTAATTCTACTATTCAAATCCCATTTGACCTCTATTATTCCATTTCTATTTTGAAATTCCTTTATTCAAATTCTATATTCAAATGTTATACTCAAATTTTATTTACATATTTAAAAATCCCATTTCAAATCTTATTTAAATTTTCTTCTAAATTTCAAATATTCCAACTCCTTTCAAATATTTAAACTCTATTTAAATTTTCCCTTAAAAATTCTATTTTCAAGTTCTATTTTGAAATTTCATTTCAAAATTCTATTTTGAAATTCTTATTTCAATATTCCATTTGAAATTCTATATTTTCAAATTCTACTTGAAATTTCAAATTCTATTTGAAAAATAGAATTTTTCCTTTAAACCTCAAATATCTTTCTCATGATATTTTAATAAATTAACACTTGGCCCAGTGATATCAAATCACTCCATTTTTTCAATCATTTGATTTTTAACCCGTCATATATTAATATATGAAAGCAAGCAAACAACAAACAACACAATAGATAATATATTTTTGAGGAATCCAGCCGGATTCCTCCAACCTGTTTTCCTGCATCCACAGATGTTAGCACATAAATAATACCCATTCTGCTTCGTGGCAGAATATCGCGGTATAGAAGGTCATCCACTAATCATAGCGTGGGGCGTATAGGGTAATCATCCGCTATGAAACTGCGGGCATCCGCTAATGAGACTGGGAGGAATCCAACCAATCAATCAACCCAATATATATATATATAGCCTAAATAACTAATATATATAAAGCAAGCAGAAAGCATTCACACAAGCAACAAACAATTATTTTTAATGAAATAAAATAATTCTAAAGGTGAGTGAGATTTACTCACCTCGATTTCATTTGCCGATTATCCTAATTAACCTTATATCATTGCGTCTACGAGTCCCCTCGAGTCGGCTTGAAAGAATTAATTTTGCACCTATGATTAAATTGATTTTTTTATTATCGATTAAACACTTACTAATTTAATCAACTACTAAGATGAATAAATAAATTATTCTAATTATTCCAATAACAAATTAAACAAGGTTTTAATTCTACCTTAAATGGTTTCCTTTTTCTTTCCACTTCAAACCAGATTCTTCCATGTCCATCATCTCCACTGTCAAACTCGACATACACCCCATTGATCATCACAGCTCGCGGCCTCAACCTGTATTCGCACCCGGATGGAAGCCAACAATAGCCAACGTCGCCACCTGCCGTCCCACTAGCGAACCTGTTCAACCATCGGTACCCTAAACCCACTGTCACCGTACTCGACATCCACAACAGCCACAAATAATTTCCGCAACACTATTGCTAATCCCACAAACCCATCGCGACCTCGCCTTCTAACCTCGACCCAAAAGCGAACCCTACTTCTTGAACGTCGCCTCGCACCCCTCCAGCAGTCGCACCTTCATCGAGCCCGGTAGCAGCCCCACAACCTAAATCGAGTTACCCCCAAATCGCACTTCAGAAGATTTGATCGAACCCTGTATCGATGGTACGAGGGTGAAGCCCTTGCGAGCATGATAACATCGAAGTCGAAATCGATTCATTCATGGGGATTCTAACTTGCTCCCTCATCCTGACATCGCGGTGCGAGCTTTGATTTCAACGGAAGAGAGATAATGATTTTTTTGAGTTCATTTTGTGAGGGACGGGAAGAAATAAAAATAGGAGTGAGGGGTTAGTCGCGATTTTATAATGGTGGACGGGAACAATACGTACACTCCATTTAACTGTTGTCTCCTTGATATCGATGGTGGGAAGCAAAAGTTTCTGCTCGAGAAGAATAGGTATGTGAAAAGAAAAAGGAGGTCGGCTGAATTACAGTGATATAGGGTGGCTATTGATTTGATTTTATTTTAATTAAAAACCGAAATATCTCACAGACCCTTATTTAAAAATCATGAACCGCTATTTAGTCGGAACGACCGACGTTTTCAAGATTATACGATATTTTTAACTTAACAGAATTGGTTTAAAATGGAATACACTATTAAATTAAATTAAACCGTTTTAAAATGTATATCGATTTCTAAACAAACAAATTTAGTGAGAATAGATTATTATTATCGTTTTAAGTCAATATAGAATTTATGTTAGTCGACTTAATTGTCCTGATTTAGTTTTACACTTCGAATTCAATTGTTACTATTTCGATAATTAAATATATTTGATATTAAATCGTATATCGATTATTAAATCGATAAATCCAAATAAAAATTCATTTATATTATATATTCAATATTTAAAACCATACTAAATATTTAAAATAAACTGTTCAAAAATCTGGGTCGTTACATCATCATTATATGTCCTTTTATCATAAGTTATTCGACTATCTCACCATAATTATTTCATGATCCTCTCAGTCTTTCCCTTCTTCTCCCTACTCCTCACCCTGTCCCGAATTCACTAATTTTAATACCCCATTTACTACAGTGATGAGTACCCCCGATTCACGTACCGCTCATTTGTTTTGGTTTCTACGATAATTTTTTCCATTGTTCCTATTCTTGAATGTCGTGTTCGTGCAATTGGTGTTAATCGTTTTTCAGGTATGGCCAAAAATATTCAATTATAAAGTATTTTTTGAATTATGTTAGAAGTGAAATAATTTATAAAATTGTCGGTTTTATGAATCAATTTATTTTTATGTTCGTTAAATTTTCATGAAAATGGGTTTAGTTAGAGATCTAATTTTCTAAATTAAGTTGTAAGTACCATTAGAGAAAATTGCTTAGAATTCTACGAAGTTTAACATGGAATATTGATAACATAATGCAGATATATAATGCATTCATTATTAAAACTAAATAAACTCATAAAAGATCCTTTTATTTTTGTTTTTACTTTAATAATCGACCATGTTATAGCCGTAATTTTAGCCATTCTTCACATATATACTGAATATGAAAGGGGTATTTGATCAAATTACCGTAATATACGAATATAATAACATCCATAGATAAATAATACAATTGTTCTCCATAAACCAAAAATTCAAGTTCAGTCGATTTCTGATTACATCATATAATATATGAAGCTTTAAGCCTGATTCATAAAATAGTACATACATATTGACATCCCTATCAACCTTAAAACATTATATTCTTGAATTTTCTGTGCATGTAAGATATCAGATTCTTTCCATGTAGTTATATTAAGACAAATTTATGTTCTCATATTCTTTGAGTTGATATAGTGATAGTGATATGAGTTGATATAGTAATAGTGACAAATCACTTGATAGTTTCATTTCAGTTCATCCTTGAGCTTTTTTGTTTCATTTGACTACATTGTCAATCTTACTTTCATTGTGTTGATCAAACTGTAAGCTAGAATCAGTTTGGCTGATGTTATGTTTTTGCATGGGTAATTATTGGAACCTTAATGGGATACTTAAAGGATAAGCGGTCTATGATATTTCTCTTCCATTTAAGACTAGAGCAATTCAAAATTAGATGATTTGTTCAACTTTTTGAGGACTATAAATATTTTGTTAAAACATATTTGATTCCATATATTCTGTCATTGGTTTCATTTAAGTTTTCAATGTAGTCTTATATATTGTGAAGTCAAATTATATGTTTGTAATTGACTTTTTTTAGTTACCATTTGTCAAAAGTATTTCCCTTTTACTTTCAAATATAGCAGTTATTTATCAATTATTTATGTTTATATAATTACATGTGTAATTAAAGCATTTACTGTAATTTCACGGTAATCTTTAAGTTGCAATATACTGGTATATCTATTTATACGAACGTAAAACTCAAATTTGCTTAGATGTTTTGGCATTTTACAACGACATCAAAAATAACTGTAGTTCCATGTCTAAATTGATAGGCTGAGAGCATCCTAGAGAATAGGATGATGCTGTATGAGGGGCAAGTAGGGTCCAAGCCCCAGCCTGATTTTTAAAATCTTTCTAATTGAACTTTTCTAAAATATCATATTGGTTTCTAAAGTAGTTGTGTAGCTCAGCTTCTCAGGTATGGCTTTTGTGATACCATATTTAGGGCATCTCCGGTGGCTTACAGGTGTAATATTCAGGGGACTGAATAATACACTCGTAAGTGGGATGAAATTGCCAATGGTCTAGCACCTATTTTATAGGCGCCAGAAACGTAGCGCCTATAAAATAGGCGTCAGCCCCCCTATAAAACCCCTCTTACTGCCATTTTTGCTCATAATTTTTCTGAAGCTTCTGTTTTTAATTTTGTTGTTAATAGAGAATTGAATAGAAATGCCGCTACATCCCACTGAAATTTCAAGGAGAGTTGTTCGTAAGCCTTCAGATGAGCAAGCGGGTCCATTGCACACTCCGGCTCCTGGAGTATCAGCTGATGAGCTTCGTGTCCTTCATGATCTTCCAGAGGACTACCAACATAGAGATGATACGGCATTGACCACGATACAGGTATAATTTAAACGTTATTAATTTCTAGTATTATGTGCACGATATGTTCGTACTAGCCGAATAGTTGTAAGTGAATTGAAAAACATGGCTTATTTCATTATACATAGGACCAGTACATTCACTATCGTGGTAGTTGGGCGAAGTGCATTATTAAATTTTATGACACACTTCCCACTCCTATTAAAGATAGGCTACAACAAAATCCTTTTGGTCAGTTTTTATCAACTAAGTCGATTCAATCATTCGACAGACCCCTTTTACAAGAATTAGGGGAGCGGTGGTGGTCGACCACACATACTTTTCATTTTTCTGACTTTTAGCTTGGTATCACTCCGGTTGATTTCTATATGCTGATCGGCATTGAGATTGGTGGTCCTGATGGTTCTGTTTGATGAATTGTATGAGTCGCCCCATGTGTTTTCTGTGTTCTTACCCCTTTTTGATGCTACCAAAGTTATTAGTGGTGCGGTTACATTGACTTACTTGTAGCTGTACATTACTTCTTATGCGAGTCGAGCAGATATTATAGATGGGGTGACTTGTTCATTTTTATTGTACTTGTTGGGTTCGACCTTCTTTTTAAACCATTTGAGATTACTAATGAGCAATTCATAACCATTAGCAAACTGGTAGTAATGCGGTTTTTTTGGCACCATTTTCTCTAGGAAATCATTTCAAGAATTTATCATTCACCACTCGCTTCTGCAAATGATAAAATAATAAATATTGGCATACTTTTATGCTAGATAAATAAACTATCACTAAACAAGTTAGAAGGTTTCAAATTATTACCAATTCGGATTCGTCGCCTATTCCGCTAGGATTTGCGGTTCTTATTTTGTGAACTTGGGACTCAAAGAATTGAGTTTGCCGATTATTCTTCCCAAATCTACCGAAAAGTGCATACATTGATCTTGTCTTTTCTACGTGTTTTTTGTTGTACGTATCCATAACTTTTCCCCAAAATACCTCACCGCTTTGTACCATGACACCACTTCTAGCTAGAAAGAAACGTTGTGCACTCCCTGTAGTCACTATCCCGTTTTTGAATCATACTGGGTGTGAGGCTCGCGAATTAACGCTATACACAAATCTGCGCTATTTAAAGTCGTGCTTTGATCATCAACCACAAGACTCTGCTTTTCGACAAAAGGCTTGATCATTTGCATCTTAGCATGCCACATTGACAATTCATGCCATACAATTGATGTCTATCAATATATAACCTCTAAGCTCATACGTCTCAGAGAAGGTTGTTAAGAAAGAGAATAAATTCTCCGCCACCAAACAGATATATATTTAATAGAAATCAATCACACAGAATGAAATCCAATGTCAGACACACATCCATTTACAAGTCTGTTCTGGGTCTGAACAAAACCGGAGGCACCTCATTCCTCATCCCATATGTCCAATACAGGAGAGAGGTCCTCGCATATCCGGTCGATCACCAAGTACATCTAAATGATCACCACTTATTACCTTGTCCGGGGTAAAGACCCGGAAAAATCGAACATTTAATCTTTGAATATCGTAATAATTTGTAATATTGTTAAATGTTATAAATGTGATTTTATAACCTTGTTGAACATCTTTTAATTAATAATTAATGATAATAGACTCGTTTTGGAAAAATGCTTTCAAAAATATATTTTTGGTAAAATATTGATAAAATGACTGAAAATCGTTTGATCAATAAATGGCTATTTTCTTAGTAAAAGTTGTTGAAAATTTTAGAGAATGTCTAATTAATCATTAGGAAAGTAATTAGATAATAAAAGTATTTTTCATATTTATGGTTAACTATTTTGATGATGTCATCATTTTCAAAAAGGAGCATTTAAGGAAAGTTTTTGTATTTTAGGTATTTAAATATTCAAATAATGGTTTTAAAATTTTAATATGGTTTTTTTAATTATTTAAATAAGTTAATTAATTTATTTCCAAAATTTTTTTACTTAAATAAATCATTTGATAAAGAATTAAAGATATGGCTGGGGTTCAACTTTCAGATTTACAACGTATCGTTGAACAAAAGTTGTTTAAGATCGTTGCAACGTTGGTTGATACATACATGCACATGAATATACATAAGTATACAAGTATAAGTATGTGCATAATTAGTCACATCAAGGGTTTAGAAAATATCCTAAGTGTATGCATATAAGCTTCTTATATGTATACAAATGAATGCTTACATCTTAAAAAGCAAACTTACCATCTCTTACACATCTTTCACTTCTCTTACACACCTTTCACTTCTCTTACACACCATATCTTCTTTCTTGAGTGCGTTTAGGGTTTTAAGGGCATTTTAGTCTTTTCCCATTCACCTTGCTGTGCCTATAAAAGAAGGGGCATACCTTCTCTTTTTGTACACAAAAATTCCTAAGCAAAAGTGAAGCTTTTAATGGCTTATCTTCATCTTCTTCCTCTTCCTTACTAACTTTCTAAAAGTACACACAAATGAACTTCAAATCAAGCCAAACTTTGAGTGAAGCCTTCCTACACAATTACAAGACCTTCTAGCAAGTTAGAAGTTGAAAAATCCAAGCACCTCTCAAATTCCATTAGAGGCCGTGAGGTATAAAGCAAGAAGGAAGCAAGGAAAAGCAAGTGAAAGCAAGGAAAGGAAGGAAAGAAAGGAGGTTGCTAGTTTGGATCTTGGATCTTGGTTCTTATTCTTGGAGCTAGGATTTGCTAAGGATTAAGGTGAGTTTACTCACTATCTAGGACAACAAACATAAACCCTTTTGCATGTTTTTAACTCTGCTTAAAGTTCCTTGAATGTTGGTAATTTATGTTAAAAATGTTAACTTGATTCTTACTTTAAAAGTAAACGACATATGTGATCTATGTTAATGGATTGGAATGGACTTGAATGGACTTGGAATTGGATTTGAATTGACTTGTATAACAAGTGAAATGGATTCGAAACAAAGCACATAAGGATTAGTATGGATTAACATATTATGTACTTGAACTTGAAAGTGCACTTATAACGATAGTCGCTATAGATGCAGTTTGAATTGTTGTGTTTTCAACACTTTGTAAGAAATTTTGCAATGACATTAGTGATTTCTTATCATATTAAAATGGTTGTTTAACTTGTATGTTAAATTTAAGTAAGTTTGAAAGTGTGTGAAAATAGAATAGTCATATAAGTGCACTTCCTAATTGCTTGTTTATTGAATATCATGATTACTGTGCTTAATTCTAATAAGCCGACGAGTAGGCTTATCTATCTGTGAGTATCAAGAATGGGGTGTCTAGGCAAGGGGTGATATGTAACCAGTGCTCTAACTTACCTGGCCTCACTCTTGATCGAGGGATAGTTAGGTTGATAATCTCGGAAACGAGTTAAGTGCACGAAGTGTGATTTCTATAAGCATAAAATGGTTTTGGGTTTGTCGTGACAATGTGTTAATTACGTTAGTCTTTTACCCTCTTAGATATATCATCGAAGTAAATATAATTGAATCTTTAAACGAATGTTTAAAGATGATTATAATGATTTGTTTTGGGTTTGTTGTAAACATTGTTTTAGCAACACTTGTTTTGAAACCCTTGGAATGTAGTTAAACTAGAATATACGGTTTAATGATTTTGAATATACTTAGATCTTTTGTAATAACCAGAAAATCTGAGCCAGTTTAAAATTTTTATTTTGGCAATTTTAATGAATTTTGAATATTTAAAATGAATTAATGAATTATATTAAATAGTAACGAAGAAAAATTTATTTTGAATATAATTCGAACGTATATATTATATAGATCGTCGTTAGAATATAAATAATTATTTTAAATTATAAAAGGAATTGAAAATGGCGCGGTAGTTCGATAATTCGATTTCAAACTTCAAATGAATGTACTGGGTGCAAAATAAACCTGATTTTAGTGAAACCAAAAATAATAGAATCTAATTGTGAATATCTTTCCAACGAATCCGAAAAATTAAGATTACATAGCGGGAATCAAAAGATATGTCCAGTTAAAAATTCTGAATAGTCGCTATGGAATTCAGGCCCTTAAAAATGGAAATTTTGCAAACGACCTCGGATTTCGACGAAACCACTTTTGTTGGATCCATGATGTCAAATTATTGCTAGGTTTCAAATTTCATAATTTTTCGAATCAATATGTAACGCGGCAAAGGAAAACGCGTTTGACCATTTTCAGTTGATTTTAATCGACTGGAAATTGGCCATTTTTCAAACGGTCTCGAAATTCGATAAAATTAGTTTTGTTAGGACCGTATCGTCAATACGAAGTTATAAAATATTTTTCGGGAATTTTTCTAGTTAGTATGTGGCCCCGGTAAATTGAAATGTACGTTCAAATTCAATATATAGAGTTATATGTTGATTTTGATGAAAACTGGTCGAAACGATCGAATCAGCTTACGATACATATCCCATTGTGTTCAGAATGGGGTAATTAGCTATGGACGATAGTCGTTGGGCCTCGTTTGGTGTTCGAATTAAAAGTCAACCTTCATGGATTTAAAAATTAAAATTAAATAAAATAATATAAACATTTACATACCCCCCTCTTCTTTCTCTTTCCCGAATCAGTTTAAAAAAAGGGCTTCGTGCCCTAACTCACGCGCCGCGCCGCCAGGGGGTGGGCCACCGCCGCCTCCCCCTCGCGCTACGCCACCGCGCCACAGGCGTGGCCACCATCCCTCTCCCCAAGGCCCGACGCGTGCCCCTATTCCGCCGCCGCCGATCATGCCGCGCCACCCCTCCTCCCTTTTCCATCTTCTGCTCCTCCGCCTCTCGATCCTCTTCTCCTTTTCTATTCCACCGCGACGCACCCCTTTCCAACCACCCTCCTCCGCAATTCAACCACCGCGACCCCCTTCTCCGGCCACTTCATCGCACCGCTCCACCTCCAACGCCTCCCCCTACCTCCGTTCAAGAAGCCACAGGCCACCAACGCTGCACCAACGAGCAAAGAAGCCCCATTCTTCTTCGATCGACGCTAGTGGATACGGTCAGTTTTTGCATATAATGTAATTTAAAATCAGTCTTCTTTACATACGTAGCATCGCTTTGTGAAGGAAAACAAATAATGAAAAAGATTATATTTTTAGAAGAGTAAAGTTATGATTTTTATAATTTGAAAGACATGATTTTTGTATGTAAAGCATAGATTTTTATAAATATAAAATCCGATTTTCTTATATGAACATCAAAATAAAAATGTGATCATTATATAAGAAGAGAAATGAAAATTCGATTTTTATATATGAGAAGTAGCAATGAAAAATATAAAACTATGATGTTGGAAAATATAAAAATATAATCTTTATATTTGAAAGAGAGCAAAGATGTGATTTTTATATAAGTGGCGATATAAAAATATAATCTTTATTATATGAACACCGTTGTAAAAATAGAATTTTTATCAGTTGAAAGGCGTTAAAAATATAATTTTTATATTAGTAAAAGGTTAAAAATATAATTTTTATATTAGTGGAAGATTAAAAATATGATTTTTTATAAAGTAGGAGTATTAAAATTATGATTTTTATATAATAGATAATATAAAAATTTGATCTTTATATAGTAGAGAGAATAAAAATATGATTTTTACTTGTGTAGAGTATTAAAAATATGATCTTTATATAATAGAAGATATAAAAAATACTATTTTTATAAAGTAGTGTATTGAAAATAGAATTTCTATATAATAGGGAATATAAAAATATTATCTTTATATATGTAGCGAAATAAAAATCTGATTTTTATTATATATATAGTGAAGTAAAAATGGGATTTTTATAGCAATGAAATAAAATTCGATCTTTATATAAGGAGAGTTAAAATATGAATTTTTATTTATTGAATAAAACAATAAAAATTAATTTTTATTTGAACAACGTGAAAAGACTGTATTGGAATTACAAAGGGATTCAGGCGATTCAACAATTCAAAAGCAGACCACGACGGAGTGGAAGCCTCTGTGAGAACTTCTCACCTTTTAATTTTCTTTTTCTAGTTATATTATTATATATACTAGGATGCAGACGGTGTTTAATAGCACCCGACACCCGTCGTCCACAGACCATGGACGGCTTGTATGCTTGGTTGTTTTGTTTGATTTTGATGTGTAGTTGATTGTGCGATGTGAAATGAAATAAAATATTTATATAGAAAATAAATATTGTATAGTTAAAAATAGAATTTTTTAATATGTATATAAAATGAAATAAATAGTTATAAACAAATCGGAGGATTTGTTTATATACACATATTTGATTGATATTGATTGGGATGATAAATTTTACACATCGCTCAACTGCACAAATAATATTCAGTGTTTGTTGATGTGAAACCCCACACGGGTATTGGGATGATATTTGAAGTACACTAGTCCCAATAATTAGTTGTGTGTCGATCGATAGGTTGACATACAATTGTGATGTGCACTTTTGATGAGGGTTGATTATTTATCGTTGCTGTGATATACATGTGTTGTATGGAATACATATAATTAACATTATATGGTAATTGATTGGGCCTCATTCCAATTGAGAAAATGAAGAATATTGTAGAATAAGATTCATGTGTTGACAGTACTCATTTGTTGAGATTAGTCATGTGTTGAAAGAAATATATATTCATGTGTTGAATAGAATAAATATTCATTTGTTGAATAGAATAGCGAATTTATTGAAATATATAAAGCCGTGTTGACTAGAGTTGCGCCATTTTGACGTGAGCGATATTTATATCGATTATATTCATTTTAAAATGAATATAGAAAAGAAGTGATTTCAAAATATAACGTTTTGAAAATATTATCATTTGTATACGATGATGTGGAATATTCAATTTTGATTCAAAATTGAATATGAAGTTGAAATCATTTCGAAAACAAATTTAAAACGATTTATAAAATAAGTTTTAAATGGAAATTGACGAAATATATATAATATACATATATTATATATATAATGGCCTGAATAGAACGCGTCAGGCCGCGGCAGTTCGTGAATTTCGACCATTGACTTCGAATTGACGTTGCGGGTGTTCCGACCGTTGGATTCTCCTAAAACCGGAACCGTTGGGTTCGTATCGGAAAGAGCTTTCCAATGAATATTTGAAATTTGAAATCTAATGGTTGGATTTGGAGATACGTCCAAATCAAATTTAGAAAAGGTCGTTGTAAGTGCAGTTCGACGACCGTTATTGGAAATCGACTGTACGGGCCTTGATAAAATTATTAAAAATATTAATAATTTGTGTAGAATCATAAGAAATGATTTGGGAAAAATTGGGATGAAAAACTCCATATTTGTAAGGATAAAAATAGGTTTTTATCGAAATGAACTAGTTTTGCTAGAATAAATAAATTGAATTTGAAGTGGTTTTAAAAATAATCAGAATTTCCAATATACGTGAATTGGAATGGATTCGAATCGAAATTATCTTTGGAATATTTCGATGTGGGATTTTGTGATTATACAGATATGGTTGTGGGAATTTGAAAGATATATTCATATCGTTATTTTCAATACGATATTTGTTGGTTTCAGAATTTGATATTGAATATAAGCCGGTATATTTTCTATTCAGAGCCTTATATTTAATATCAAATGTGATTTGGGTTTGTCGTTAATGGTGTCTTCATTTACACTGTTCTTAAGCCCAGTTGAGAAAAGATTGAATCTTTCTAATTAGATTTAATGAAGTGTATCAATTAAATAATATTTAATTGGAATTGAATTTGAATTGATTTTTGGGTTTATCGTGAGCGGTGTTTTGAATAACACCTGTTCTTTAGCCCGATTAATAATAGAGTGTGATTTTGGGTTTATCGTGAATCGTGTTTTAGATGACATTGGTTCTTTAACTCAGTTAAAGACAGGATATTGATTTGTGGGAAAATTAAAACTAAGTGGAGTTTTAATGAATCTGAAATTAAATTGAAATGTGAATTGGTAATTTAAATTATCGGATTTGGAAAGTGATCGAAAATGGGGTATCACCAGTTTTGCTCCAAAACGATAGTAAAAATCTTTGATTAGATTTAACGTGAAATGGTAATTAATTTTACCGATAGCACCGTGGTGTTAGATATGAAGTATGTCCAATTTTACTTCACGGGATGAATAGGTTGGGATTGGGAAATAAAATAAATAATTACTTCGTTGTGGTTCGCTAATCCCGACTAGTTTGAAATGATATCCAAAGGAAGATTAAAGAATAAATTTAGAAGAATTTATCTTTGATAAAATTAATGGGAACCTTTCCCCAAGAATGTGATTTTGTGAATAAAAGAATATTCTGAATTGGAATGAGGCGTTTGTTGTGTTTGTGTAACATTTGTTTATTATATACGTGGATTATTCAGAAAGGCCGGGTTTATACCCATTCTGAATAAACGATTCGACGATAAATCGAAGATGAAGACGGTGGTTGAAGACCAGAAGTCTTCACATCGTTCGGGTGATTGCTGATGATCTTGATTGGGCCATACACCCATGATGAGGGAATCAGTTGGTGATCGTCCAGACGTACTTGGAGATCGATGGATATGCGAGGAAAGTGCCTCCGGTTTCGTTCAGACCCAGAACGAACTTGTAAATGGATTGTGTGTCTGACATTGGATTTTATTCTGTGTTGATTGATCTCAATTAAATATACATCTGTTTGGCGGTGGAGAATTTATTCTCTTTCTTAATGCCCTTCTCTGAGACGGACGAGCTCAGAGGTTGTATATCGATGGACATCAGTCGCGTGGAGTGAATTGCCAGTGTGGCATGCGTAAGCGGCAATTGATCAAGGCTTCTGTTGAAAAGCAAAGTCTTGTGGTTGATGATCAAAGCACAGCCTGTGTGGCACAGCTTTGTGTATAACGTAAATTCGCGAGCCTCACACCTCGGTGTGAATCAAAAACGGGATACGGACCGTTGGGAGAACACGACGTTTCTTTCTAGCTATGGGTGATGTCAGTGACCTACCAGCCCTGACATTTATATACTTTTTACCTGTGTGGATGTTGGATGAGGCGCCTCGATATTAGGTCTGTTAGGACCGGGAAACGTGTGTTAAGGAATTGCCAATCCTCAAAAGTAAGAGAGGACCGACCCAACTGACTCCAAGGATCATAGTGGGGTCCTGAGACATTTGCTAGAGTGTCTCGAACCGAGAGTAGCTTGCCCCTTGCCTCGACTCATGACGGAAATCCAATTTCCAATACGCGTATTTCGGTTTTATTTGTAGAGCCAAGTATGGTGACATAGTAGCATGGGATACTATGCCGTCTATGATTGAAATTGTTATGACACTATACACTTATTATAGTATCAAATGATTTGTTTTAAATGTACCAAGCATGTTTGGCTATTATAAGGGAAAACCCTATCCTCCATCTTGCGTTGCATTGTGTGATGGGACATGGGTCTTATAATAGCTTCATTTTTCTTTATTTAGCATCGCGCTGTTTGTTTTATGCACTGGTATTCTTGGGAGGAAACCCGTTACGTGTTATGCGGCGTGGTCCCTTGATTTACCGAACTTTAAAATAAAGGTTAATAACTGTTTTAGTTCACACACCAGTCACATGACTGACCTGGAGTTTATTGTTTTAACCTAAACTCTAGGTGCCCTTATTTTGACACGGGCAGCTAGTAGTTTTGGTTTTGCAGATTTATATCCACAGGAACCTGGTTTACAGCTGGAATGATGTTCAGAAAGCTTTGTATCCGTATATCTCATTCAGTTGTATTTTGTATTACTTTCCGCTGCTATGTAATTATTGTAATCTCTGGTACTTATTGAATGTATTATATTTATTCATACTCTGTATATTCTTGTATCTGATGGAATTATTGTAATAACAATGAAATGTTCTTCTGTATGTGTTCTGGTTTGTCCTGTTCTCATACGATCAGGGGTTTCGAACGGTCTTGATCGGTTTAGCGATCGATTCAGATCGAGCGAAATCCCATTTCGTCGCATTTGGTATCAGAGCTTTGGTTTACAAAGCTCAGAGAACAAGGCACATTAGAACCATATGAAAGAATTCATCAGAAATTGGATTAGCAATATCCAATAAGAATTACTCGTTAGAGATGGGATCAGTAGTATTCTAGAACTAGTGTAAAGAGTATATTTTTCAAATAAAAATGAAAACAAATTTTGTTTTGAAAATTTAAATCGCTTTATACGTATTTGAATATTTATTTATTTTGAATTTGGACTCTCCTGTATATAGATATTTTGCATATACACGTCATGAACGTATATTCGAAGTTTTAATATACTGGATAGATATAGAATCACGATCTAGTCGCCCGAAGATGATACTGATGATTGAGATCTCATCATCAGTGTTTATGTTCGAGTGCAGAAGGTGTGACATCTATATATTTCCATTAGACTAGTGTGAGAACCAAAATATAGCTAGAATACATTGTTGATGGTTGTATTGTTTGTTTATTTGTTTGATATTTTGAACCATTACGCCAAATTGAACCAAATATTGAACTGTATTGAAAATTATTTGAGTTTGCATACATGCACATATATATACATTGAACAGGTCATAGCAAGGAGGCTAGAGCAGAGGAATAAAATTGTTTGCCCGACAAATAGGTACATGTTTACCATATTTTACTGTTTTGTTTGGGTGATGATGATTTCATGAGCCAATTGGCTAGCCGCTTGGCTTTTTCTTTTTCTTTTTGATTGAAGAAGGCCATGGGAGACTATATGAAATATCCCGAAGTCCCCGGTGCAGGGGAGGTTATGGCGAAATTTTTCGGAAATTTAGGGTGTTAGCCAAATTTTTGAAAAATTTGAAAAGTTCTTAGAAACTGAAAAGTTGAAGAACTTAAGCTGTAATGAAAACAATAAAAGTTGAGTTGGTTTTTAAAACAACTTTCGGCTTCGTTCCTTTTCGGGGACGAAAAGTTTTAAGTGGGAGAGATTGTAATAACCCGAAAATCTGAGCCAGATTAAATTTTTTATTTTGGCAATTTTAATGAATTTTGAATATTTAAAATGAATTATATTAAATAGTAACGACGAAAATTTTATTTTGAATATAATTCGAACGTATATATTATATAGATCGTCGTTAGAATATAAATAATTATTTTAAATTATAAAAGGAATTGAAAATGGCGCGGTAGTTCGATAATTCGATTTCAAACTTCAAATGAATGTACCGGGTGCAAAATAAACCAGATTTTAGTGAAACCAAAAATAATAGAGTCTAATTGTGAATATCTTTCCAACGAATCCGAAAAATTGAGATTTCATAGCGGGAATCAAAAGATATGTCCAGTTGAAAATTCTGAATAGTCGCTATGGAATTCAGACTCTTAAAAATGAAAATTTTGCAAACGACCTCGGATTTTGACGAAACCACTTTTGTTGGATCCGTGATGTCAAATTATTGCTAGATTTCAAATTTCATAATTTTTCGAATCAATATATAAGCGTGGCAAAGGAAAACGCGTTTGACCATTTTTAGTTGATTTTAATCGACTTGAAATTGATCATTTTTCAGACGGTCTCGGAATTCGATGAAATTAGTTTTGTTAGGACCGTATCGTTAATATGAAGTTAGAAAATATTTTTTGGGATATTTTCTAGTTAGTATGTGGCCCCGGTAAATTGAAATGTGCGTTCAAATTCAATATATAGAGTTATATGTTGATTTTAACGAAAACTGATCGAAACGATCGAATCAGCTTACGATACATGTCTCATTGTGTTCGGAATGGGGGTAATTAGCAGTGGACGACAGTCGTTGGGCCTCGTTTGGTGTTCGAATTAAAAGTCAACCTTCATGGATTTAAAAATTAAAAATAAATAAATTAATATAAACATTTACATACCCCCCTTCTTTCTCTTTCCCGAGTCAGTTTTAAAAAAAAATAAGGGCTTCGTGCCCTAACTCACGCGCCGCGCCGCCAGGGGGTGGGCTACCGTTGCCTCCCCCTCGCGCTGCGCCACCGCGCCACAGGCGCGGCCATCATCCCTCTCCCCAAGGCCCGACGCGCCCCCTATTCCACCGCCGCTGATCATGCCGCGCCACCCCCTCCTCCCTCTTCTGCTCCTCCGCCTCTCGATCCTCTTCTCCTTTTCTATTCCACCGCGACGCACCCCTTTCCAACCACCCTCCTCCGCAATTCAACCACCGCGACCCCCTTCTCCGGCCACTTCATCGCACCACTCCACCTCCAACGCCTCCCCCTACCTCCGTTCAAGTAGCCGCAGGCCACCAACGTTGCGCCAACGAGTAAAGAAGCCCCCTTCTTCTTTGATCGACGCTAGTGGATACGGTCAGTTTTTGTATATAATGTAATTTCAAATCAGTCTTCTTTACATACGTAGCATCGCTTTGTGAAGGAAAACAAATAACGAAAAAGATTATATTTTTAGAAGAGTAAAGTTATGATTTTTATAATTTGAAAGATATGATTTTTGTATGTAAAGCATAGATTTTTATAAATATAAAATCCGATTTTCTTATATGAACATCAAAATAAAAATGTGATCTTTATATAAGAAGAGAAATGAAAATTCGATTTTTATATATGAGAAGTAGCGATGAAAAATATAAAACTATGATGTTGGAAAATATAAAAATATAATCTTTATATTTGATATAGAGCAAAGATGTGATTTTTATATAAATGGCGATATAAAAATATAATCTTTATTATATGAACACCGTTGTAAAAATAGAATTTTTATCGGTTGAAGGGCGTTAAAAATATAATTTTTATATTAGTAAAAGGTTAAAAATATAATTTTTATATTAGTGGAAGATTAAAAATATGATTTTTATAAAGTAGGAGTATTAAAAATTTGATTTTTATATAATAGATAATATGAAAATTTGATCTTTATATAGTAGAGAGAATAAAAATATGATTTTTACTTGTGTAGAGTATTAAAAATGTGATCTTTATATAATAGAAGATAAAAAAAATAATATTTTTATAAAGTAGTGCATTGAAAATAGAATTTCTATATAATAGAGAATATAAAAATATTATCTTTATATATGTAGCGAAATAAAAATCTGATTTTTATTATATATATAGTGAAGTAAAAATGGGATTTTTATAGCGATGAAATAAAATTCGATCTTTATATAAGGAGATTTAAAATATGAATTTTTATTTATTGAAACAATAAAAATATAATTTTTATTTGAACAACGTGAAAAGACTGTATTGGAATTACAAAGGGATTCAGGCGATTCAACAATTCAAAAGCAGAGCACGGCGGAGTGGAACCCTCTGTGAGAACTTCTCACCTTTTAATTTTCTTTTTCTAGTTATATTATTATATATACTAGGATGCAGACGGTGTTTAGTAGCACCCGACACCCGTCGTCCACAGACCATGGACGGCTTGTGTGCTTGGTTATTTTGTTTGATTTTGATGTGTAGTTGATTGTGTGATGTGTAATGAAATAAAATATTTATATAGAAAATAAATATTATATAGTTAAAAATAGAATTTTTTAATGTGTATATAAAATGAAATAAATAGTTATAAACAAATCGGAGGATTTGTTTATATACACATATTTGACTGATATTGATTGGGATAATAAATTTTACACATCGCCCAACTGCACAAATAATATTCAGTGTTTGTTGATGTGAAACCCCACACGGGTATTGGGATGATATTTGAAGTACACTAGTTCCAATAATTAGTTGTGTGTCGATCGATAGGTTGACATACAGTTGTGATGTGCACTTTTGATGATGGTTGAGTATTTATCGTTGCTATGATATACATGTGTTGTATGGAATCCATATAATAAACATTATATGGTAATTGATTGGGCCTCATTCCAATTGAGAAAATGAAGGATATTGTAGAATAAGATTCCTGTGTTGACAGTACTCATTTGTTGAGATTAGTCATGTGTTGAAAGAAATATATATTCATGTGTTGAATAGAATAAATATTCATTTGTTGAATAGAATAGCGAATTTATTGAAATATATAAAGCCGTGTTGACTAGAGTTGCACCATTTTGACGTGAGCGATATTTATATCGATTATATTCGTTTTAAAATGAATATAGAAAAGAAGTGATTTCAAAGTATAACGTTTTGAAAATATTATCATTTGTATATGATGATGTGGAATATTCAATTTTGATTCAAAATTGAATATGAAGTTGAAATCGTTTCGAAAACGAATTTAAAACGATTTATAAAATACGTTTTAAATGGAAATCGACGAAATATAATATATATATATATATATATATTATATATATATATATATAATGGCTGAATAGAACGCGCCGCGCCGCGGCAGTTCGTAAATTTCAACCATTGACTTCGAATTGACGTTGCGGGAGATCCGACCGTCGGATTCTCCTAAAACCAGAACCGTTGGGTTCGTATCGGAAAGAGCTTTCCAATGAATATTTGAAATTTGAAATCTAATAGTTCGATTTGGAGATACGTCCAAATCAAATTTAGAAAAGGTCGCTGTAAGTGCAGTTCGACGACCGTTATTGGAAATCGACTGTACGGGCCTTGATAAAATTATTAAAAATATTAATGATTTGTGTAAAATCATAAGAAATGATTTGGGAAAAATTGGGATGAAAAACTCCATATTTGTAAGGATAAAAATAGGTTTTTATCGAAATGAACTAGTTTTGAACTAGAATAAATAAATTGAATTTGAAGTGGTTTTAAAAATAATCAGAATTTCCAATATACGTGAATTGGAATGGATTCGAATCAAAATTATCTTTGGAATATTTCGATGTTGGATTTTGTGATTATACAGATATGGTTGTGGGAATTTGAAAGATATATTCATATCGTTATTTCCAATACGATATTTGTTGGTTTCAGAATTTGATATTGAATATAAGCCGGTATATTTTCTATTCAGAGCCTTATATTTAATATCAAATGTGATTTGGGTTTGTCGTTAATGGTGTCTTCATTTACACTGTTCTTAAGCCCAGTTGAGAAAAAGATTGAATCTTTCTAATTAGATTTAATGAAGTGTATCAATTAAATAATATTTAATTGGAATTGAATTTGAATTGATTTTTGGGTTTATCGTGAGCCGTGTTTTGAACAACACCTGTTCTTTAGCCTGATTAACAATAGAGTGTGATTTTGGGTTTATCGTGAATCGTGTTTTAGATGACATTGGTTCTTTAACTCAGTTAAAGACAGGATATTGATTTGTGGGAAAATTAAAACTAAGTGGAGTTTTAATGAATCTGAAATTAAATTGAAATGCGAATTGGTAATTTAAATTATTGGATTTGGAAAGTGATCGAAAATGCGGTGTCACCAGTTTTGCTCCAAAATGATAGTAAAAATCTTTGATTAGATTTAACGTGAAATGGTAATTAATTTTACTGATAGCACCGTGGTGTTAGATATGAAGTATGTCCAGTTTTACTTCATGGGATGAATAGGTTGGGATTGGGAAATAAAATAAATAATTACTTCGGTGTTGTTCGCTAATCCCGACTAGTTTGAAATGATATCCAAAGGAAGATTAAAGAATAAATTTAGAAGAATTTATCTTTGATAAAATTAATGGGAACCTTTCCCCAAGAATGTGATTTTGTGAATAAAAGAATATTCTGAATTGGAATGAGGCGTTTGTTGTGTTTGTGTAACATTTGTTTATTATACACGTGGGTTATTCAGAAAGGCCGGGTTTATACCCATTCTGAATAACTGATTCGATGATAAATCGAAGATGAAGACGGTGGTTGAAGACCGAAAGTCTTCACATCGTTTGGCTGATTGCTGATGATCTTGATTGGGCCGTACACCCAAGATGAGGGAATCATTTGGTGATCGTCCAGACGTACTTGGAGATCGATGGATATGCAAGGAAAGTGCCTCCGGTTTTGTTCAGACCCAGAACGAACTTGTAGATGGATTGTGTGTCTGACATTGGATTTTATTCTGTGTTGATTGATCTCTATTAAATATACATCTGTTTGGCGGTGGAGAATTTATTCTCTTGCTTAACCTCCTTCTCTGAGTCGTACGAGCTCAGAGGTTGTATATCGATGGACATCAGTCGCGTGGAGTGAATTGCCAGTGTGGCACGCGTAAGTGGCAATTGATCAAGGTTTCTGTTGAAAAGCAAAGTCTTGTGGTTGATAATCAAAGCACAGCCGGTGTGGCATAACTTTGTGTATAACGTGAATTCGCGAGCCTCACACCTCAGTATGAGTCAAAAATGGGATACGGACCGTTGGGAGAACATGGCGTTTCTTTCTAGCTATGGGTGATGTCAGTGACCTACCAGCCCTGACATTTATATACTTTTTACCTGTGTGGATGTTGGATGAGGCGCCTCGATATTAGATCTGTTAGGACCGGGAAACGTGTGTTTAGGAATTGCCAATCCTCAAAAGTAAGAGAGGAACGGCCCAACCGATTCCAAGGATCATAGTGGGGTCCTGAGACATTTGCTAGAGTGTCTCGAACGGAGAGGAGTTTGCCCCTTGCCTCGACTCATGACGGAAATCCAATTTCCAATACGTGTATTTCGGTTTTATTTATAGAGCCTAGTATGGTGACATAGTAGCATGGGATACTATGCCGTCTATGATTGATATTTATGATTGAAATTTATTTGACACTATACACTTATTATAGTATCAAATGATTTGTTTTAAACCTACCAAGCATGTTTGGCTATTATAAGGGAAAACCATATCCTCCGGCTTGTGTTGCATTGTGTGATGGGACCTAGGTCTTATAATAGCTTCATTTTTCTTTATTTAGCATCGCGCTGTTTGTTTTATGCACTGGTATTCTTGGGAGGAAACCCGTTCCGTGTTATACGGCGTGGTCCCTTGATTTACCGAACTTTAAAATAAAGGTTAATAACTGTTTTAATTCTCACACCAGTCACATGACTGACCTGGAGTTTATTGTTTTAACCTAAACTCTGGGTGCCCTTATTTTGACACGGGAAGCTAGTAGTTTTGGTTTTGCAGATTTATATCCATAGGAACCTGGTTTACAGCTGGAATGATGTTCGGAAAGCTTTGTATCCGTATATCTCCTTCAGTTGTATTTTGTATTATTTTTCGCTGCTATGTAATTATTGTAATCTCTGATACTTATTGAATGTATTATATTTATTCATACTCTGTATATTCTTGTATCTGATGGAATTGTTGTAATAACAATGAAATGTTCTTCTGTATGTGTTCTGGTTTGTCCTGTTCTCATACGATCAGGGGTTTCGAACGGTCTTGATCGGTTTAGCGATCGATTCGGATCGAGCGAAATCCCATTTCGTCACATCTTTAATAATTGATTTTAAAGATAGAAACAAGTATAGAAATCTTTCGGGATAAAGATATTGAATAAGATGTTTAACTTATAAAAGAAAGGAGGTTCTTTATTAAACAATGGTTTTAACTTCTTTGATTATATTTTAGGAAATCTTATAAATGAAGTATGGATATACTTATACCGGAGGGTAAGTATATAAATACGTTTTGAAGTATTGAAGTTATAGAGGGAATCTTATAAATGAATTATGGATATACTTATACCGGAGGGATAATATATGAATAACGATTTGAAGTATAGAAGCTAAGAAAGGAAATCTTGAAAATGAATTATGATTATACTTATACCGTAGAGATAAGTATATTAATACCTTTTAAGTATTAAGACTATAAAGGAATAGTAAATTAGTATAATATATACATATACACCTTTTATATGTATAAGTTGAATATATACACAAGTATATAAAGGAATATTAATCGAGTATGAGTTATTGATTAATAAGGAAGTCTAGTTAGACAAATGAAGTTTTATTAGATAAAAGAAGTTTACTAATAAAGGAATATTAATCGAGTATGAGTTATTGATTTATAAAGAAGTCTTGTTGGACAAATGAAGTTTTATTAGATAAAAGAAGTTTACTAATAAAGGAATATTAATCGAGTATGAGTTATTGATTAATAAAGAAGTCTTGTTAGACAAATGAAGTTTTATTAGATAAAAGAAGTTTACTAATAAAGGAGTATTAATTAATGGAAGATTAATTAAATGGGAAAGGAATTAGAAGCCTTTTATATAAGTTAATCGTGCTTTGACTATTATCATGTTATGTGACTTGATAGTGATTTGATTGTTTATCATGCTTCATTATCTTGATAGTGCCTTGAATGTTTATTCGTTCGTTATGGAAATTTAGCGAGATTGTTTTCCATATACAATCATTTATTGTGTGTACTATAGTCGGTTTCGACTATGGAACTTGTCTTTAAAATCTAGCGACTGGTTTTGAGGAGACCGGGATTGGTAAGTGTTCTACTTATCGAAAACCACTTCAAAACTAGTATACAGGTTCTATGTTTTGGAAGCGGCTGGGAAGTGAAGTCTATATGGGGATTCAAGATCTATTGAGATGCTCGAATACATATAGTGATTGTTAGGTCTGTGAAAGAATCTATGTGTGATTCCAAATTGGAATCCATGTGTGATTCCGAGATCTATGAAGGAATCTATGTGTGATTCCAAGATCTATCGAGTTGTGGGATTCCAACAGGGAATTCTTGTTCTGTTCGAGTGATGAAGACTCGTGTGAAAGATGACGAACGAAACCTCGACATCGTGAATGGCTGAAAACAGAGTAGGAGCACAATCTGGGGTTTTGCTAACCTACGGAAGGATATATTGACTCCATATCTACTGTATGCTTATTATCGAATCGTGCGGGAGCTCCTCGAAGTTGCGCGCGGGAGTTGGATATATTTGGTTCCACGTGGTACACTTCGGTGTTTCATGCGTGGGCCAGTTGTGTTTACCTTATGGTATATTTTATCTAGAGATATGCGACGCTCGGAGGTACTTTCTGACCCTTGTGCATGGAGTTTGGATCTGTATTGAGAGATCTCCGATGGAAAATCCAATATACGAACATACCTTAGCAGTTTTGTTTGTACACTTAATAGTTGTCGAATGTAACCAATGTAACCATTCCTTCTATGTGAATTTATTTATATTCTACACCCTAGACATTATCTATAATACAACTATACTTATCTTAATAAACAGTTGGATTCTTTTGAGGGGAAAAATCAAAGTGGTAATCTGCACGGTCCCCTCAGTGTTGTTACTTGCAATGTGTATCTTGAGTTTCTCATACCAGACTGATGTCTGACGCTTGGTTTTTGTTTTTCCTTAAAATCATCACGTACTCCTTCGAGTAGGCTGAGTATGGAAGGTTTTACTTTGGATGCCTTGGAGCTTTTGGAAGAGAGTTGGAGTTCATCTTACCGTGCTTTTTATATCCGCTGCATTCTATGTTGTACATCAACATTTATGAGGACGGGTTGTTATAACTGTCCAAGTTGATGATAGGTTAGTCTTCTCTGATAGTTGTAATCATACAGTTTTATTTTGTAAAGATCATTCATTATATTATATGTTACCGTTCCGTTGTGAGATTCTGATATTGCGTCCTCTTCTTCCTCAGTCTATTTTCTTTTTATTTTATTTCACCCTAACTTTTTGTCTTTTCGGCACTTGGGTGCTCGGCACATGAATACCGTGGATGTATTAGTGTGGACATTTGAGGGTCGAAAAGTCTGGTTGTTACATTTGGTATCAGAGCACAAGGTTGAGCGAACACCTTGGCTTTGTTTGGGTATGACTCATCAAGATATAGGGTAATGGAATGCCCTAACATGAATTGAGTGTATTATATATATGAGAGTGCGTATTTGTTAGTGCTATAAAATTATTTTATGTTGTGTTAGTTAATCTGTTAAGCGGTTTATGAATTCTAGTCGATATGTGGGACGCCATGGTATCGATGGGGATTTCTAAATACTTAAACAAGGCAAATCGACACAATATTTGTTTTAAAATTGGTAAATGAAATAATTTTACCTAGGCTTATATTTTTGTATAAAATATAAACTTTCATAAATTGATATAGCCATTTATGATGTGCTTCGTTGTTAGGAATGATAATATTCAACTATTATCAATTATTGAATATTAGTTATGCTTGATCAGTTTATGAGCATGTACTATTGCCTGTTGACTTATAACTAGTTTACCTTTTAAAGACATGGGTTAGTTAGATGATGATAAGTGGGAACATTAGATATGAACACCTTATGAATTAAGTTTCATAGTTTGACTATAAGGCGTTTAATGATGATGTCAGGTTAAATTGAATTTTAACATGATTCGTCTATTGTAATTTAAATAATGATAAGAATTTGTGAAATAAGTTAGATAAAGAAGTGCTTTATATAAACTATTGAAACTTGATTAAGTCATTTTGCGGATCCATATAGTCTATGCATTAAGATTGCATATATGTGAATAATGCCGTTTGTAGCTTTGTAGGTTTCATTTGTTAAAATGAAATGGGATTTTCAACGATTTTGGATTGTTGAAACCTTCCGAATTATTACAAAACTTGAAGTTAAGTGTTTGTGAAAATATAAACTTGAGTTTATATAACACTTGAATTATTATGATAGCAAGTTAGAACAAGTTCAACATTTGATTAACATACTTAACAAATTTGATGTTTGGATATACTCATAGAGTGTATTAGAGTATTATATGTGTCCGAACTTAAGTTATACATTGTTTAATAACTTGACGTATAGTTTTATTCATAAGTGGTTTTAGTATTAATAAAGAAATACTAAGTGATAATTGAATGTTGAAAAAGAGGAAGGATATTAGAATAAAATGGCATACTATACATTAGAAGAATTAATAAAGGATATTGGTAGTTAAGGAACCAATATGATAAAATACATGAGTTGTACGTAGATCGTTTTATTCGTATAGTTGATCTTGGTACAGATTCGGGTACAGGATTTTGAAGGTGAATTACACCGGTCCTAACAAGGATTCTTCACTAGACTTTTGACGGCGAATACTTGATGTGGATTTTCGATATGATCCTGAAGTTTTCTATCATAGTGTATGGCTATGTAAGGAATATGAAAGTTTCTGGGCAAGGAACTAGATCGGAGTACGCACTAGAGATGTCAAGTGTGGTATACTAGTTCGGAAGAGAAGCCTTGTGATTGGGAAAGAGATATGATCAAACAATGTGTATGGATGGTTTATATGCATTGTACGGGATTTAGCGCATATGGAAATTTTAGGAAATGACTCTTCGATTTGTTATGAGGTATTGCGAATCATCGATTGAGTTATCCCTAAAGCTGTTGAGCGTAAGGCACGCTTAGTAGATAGTTTATCGTCCTTATGCGATGCGGTGGTTTGAACTTTATCAAGCCATGAGATTTGTTAACTAGTAGTATATATTGTTAAGTATCGATGTTTGATTGTTTCTTTGGTTTCTCGTGTTGCAATTTCGGGGACGAAATATTTTAAGTGGGGGAGAATGTAAAGACCCGGAAAAATCGAACACTTAATCTTTGAATATCGTAACAATTTGTAATATTGTTAAATGTTATAAATGTGATTTTATAACCTTGTTGAACATCTTTTAATCAATAATTAATGATACTAGACTCATTTTGTAAAAATGCTTTCAAAAATATATTTTTGGTAAAATATTGATAAAATGACCGAAAATCGTTTTATCAATAAATGGCTATTTTCTTAGTAAAAATTGTTGAAAATTTTAGTGAATGTCTAGTTAATCATTAGGAAAGTAATTAGCTAATAAAAGTATTTTTCTTATTTATGGTTAACTATTTTGATGATGTCATCATTTTCAAATATGAGCATTTAAGGAAAGTTTTTGTATTTTGGGTATTTAAATATTCAAATATTGGTTTTAAAATTTTAAAATAGTTGTTTTAATTATTTAAATAAGTTAATGAATTTATTTCCAAATTTTTTTACTTAAATAAATCATTTGATAAAGAACTAAAGATATGGCTGGGGTTCAACTTTCAGATTTACAACTTATCGTTGAACAAAAGTTGTTTAAGATCGTTGCAACGTTGGTTGATACATACATGCACATGAATATACATAAGTATAGAAGTATAAGTATATGCATAATTAGTCACATCAAGGGTTTAGAAAATATCCTAAGTGTATGCATATAAGCTTCTTATATGTATACAAATGAATGCTTACATCTTAAAAAGCAAACTTACCATCTCTTACACACCTTTCACTTCTCTTACACACCATCTCTTCTTTCATGAGTGCGTTTAGGGTTTTAAGGGCATTTTAGTCTTTTCCCATTCACCTTGCTTTCCCTATAAAAGAAGGGGCATACCTTCTCTTTTCGTACACAAAAATTCCTAAGCAAAAGTGAAGCTTTTAATGGCTTATCTTCATCTTCTTCCTCTTCCTTACTAACTTTATAAAAGTACACACAAATGAACTTCAAATCAAGCCAAACTTTGAGTGAAGCCTTCCTACACCATTACAAGACCTTCTAGCAAGTTAGAAGTTGAAAAATCCAAGCACCTCTCAAATTCCATTAGAGGTCGTGAGGTATAAAGCAAGAAGGAAGCAAGGAAAAGCAAGTGAAAGCAAGGAAAGGAAGGAAAGAAAGGAGGTTGCTAGTTTGAATCTTGGATCCTGGTTCTTATTCTTGGAGATAGGATTTGCTAAGGATTAAGGTGAGTTTACTCACTATTTATGACAACAAACATAAACCCTTTTGCATGTTTTTAACTCTGCTTAAAGTTCCTTGAATGTTGGTAACTTATGTTAAAAATGTTAACTTGATTCTTACTTTAAAAGTAAGCGACATATGTGGTCCATGTTAATGGATTGGAATGGACTTGAATGGACTTGGAATTGGATTTGAATTGACTTGTATAACAAGTGGAATGGATTTGAAACAAAGCACATAAGGATTAGTATGGATTAACATATTATGGACTTGAACTTGAAAGTGCACTTATAGCGATAGTCGCTATAGATGCAGTTTGAATTGTTGTGTTTTCAACACTTTGTATGAAACTTTGCAATGACATTAGTGATTTCTTATCATATTAAAATGGTTGTTTAACTTGTATGTTAAATTTAAGTATGTTTGAAAGTGTGTGAAAATAGAATAGTCATATAAGTGCACTTCCTAATTACTTGTTTATTGAATATCATGATTACTGTGCTTAATTCTAATAAGCCGAAGAGTAGGCTTATCTATCTATGAGTGTCAAAAATGGGGTGTCTAGGCAAGGGATGATATGCAACCAGTGCTCTAACTTACCTGGCCTCACTCTTGATCGATGGATAGTTAAGTTGATAATGTCGGAAACGAGTTAAGTGCACGAAGTGTGATTTCTATAAGCATAAAATGGTTTTGGGTTTGTCGTGACAACGTGTTAATTACATTAGTCTTTAACCCTCTCAGATATATCATCGAAGTAAATATAATTGAATCTTTAAACGAATGTTTAAAGATGATTATATTGATTTGTTTTGGGTTTGTTGTAAACATTGTTTTAGCAACACTTGTTTTGAAACCCTTGGAATGTAATTAAACTAGAATATACGGTTTAATGATTTTGAATATACTTAGATCTTTAATAATTGATTTTAAAGATAGAAACAAGTATAGAAATCTTTCGGGATAAAGATATTGAATAAGATGTTTAACTTATAAAAGAAAAGAGGTTCTTTATTAAACAATGGTTTTAACCTGTTTGATTATATTTTAGGAAACCTTAGAAATGAATTATGGATATACTTATACCAGAGGGATAAGTATATAAATACGTTTTGAAGTATTGAAGTTATAAAGGGAATCTTAGAAATGAATTGTGGATATACTTATACCGGAGGGATAAGTATATAAATACGTTTTGAAGTATTGAAGTTATAGAGGGAATCTTAGAAATGAATTATGGATATACTTATACCGGAGGGATAATATATGAATAACGTTTTGAAGTATAGAAGCTAAGAAAGGAAATCTTGAAAATGAATTGTGATTATACTTATACCGTAGAGATAAGTATATTAATACCTTTTAAGTATTAAGACTATAAAGGAATAGTAAATTAGTATAATATATACATATACACCTTTTATATGTATAAGTTGAATATATATACAAGTATATAAAGGAATATTAATCGAGTATGAGTTTTTGATTAATAAGGAAGTCTAGTTAGACAAATGAAGTTTTATTAGATAAAAGAAGTTTACTAATAAAGGAATATTAATCGAGTATGAGTTATTGATTAATAAAGAAGTCTTGTTAGACAAATGAAGTTTTACTAGATAAAAGAAGTTTACTAATAAAGGAATATTAATCGAGTATGAGTTATTGATTAATAAAGAAGTCTTGTTAGACAAATGAAGTTTTATTAGATAAAAGAAGTTTACTAATAAAGGAGTATTAATTAATGGAAGATTAATTAAATGGGAAAGGAATTAGAAGCCTTTTATATGAGTTAATCGTGCTTTGACTATTATCATGCTATGTGACTTGATAGTGATTTGATTGTTTATCATGCTTCATTATCTTGATAGTGCCTTGAATGTTTATTCGTTTGTTATGGAAATTAAGCGAGGCTGTTTTCCATATACAATCATTTATTGTGTGTACTATAGTCGGTTTCGACTATGGAACTTGTCCTTAAATCTAGCGACTGGTTTCGAGGAGACCGGGATTGGTAAGTGTTCTACTTATAGAAAACCACTTCAAAACTAGTATACGGGTTCTATGTTTTGGAAGCGGTTGGGAAGTGAAGTCTATATGAGGATTCGAGATCTATTGTAACAACCCGGAAAATCTGGGCCAGTTTGAAAATTTTATTTTGGCAATTTTAGCGAATTTTGATTATTTAAAATAGATTATTTTAAATAATATCGACGTGAAATCTATTTTGAATATAATTCGAACGTTTATATTATACACGTCGTCGTTAGAATATAAATAATTATATATAATTATAAATAGAATTGAAAATGGCGCGGTAGTTCGATAATTCGATTTCAAACTTCAATTGAATGTACCGGGTGCAAAATAATCCGGATTTTAGTGAAACCAAAAATAATGGAATCTAATAGTGAATATCTTTCCAACGAATCCGAAAAATTAAGATTTCATATCGGGAATCAAAAGATATGTCCAGTTGAAAATTCTGAATAGTCGCTATGGAATTCAGGCCCTTAAAAATGGACATTTTGCAAACGACCTCGGATTTCGACGAAACCAGTTTTGTTGGGTCCGGGATGTGAAGTTATTGCTAGGTTTCAAATTTCATAATTTTTCGAATCAATATGTGAGCGTGGCAAAAGAAAACGCGTTTGACCAGTTTCAGTTGATTTTAATCGACTTGAAATTGGCCATTTTTCTAACGGTCTCTGAATTCGACGAAACTAGTTTTGTTAGGACCGTATCGTCAATACGAAGCTAGAAAATATTTTTTTTGGAATTTTTTAGTTAGTATGTGACCCCGGTAATTAGAAATGTGCGTTTAAAATAATATAGTGATTTAAATGTAAATTCAAAGGAAACATATCGAGACGATCGAATTGGCCTGCGATACATATCCCATTGTGTTCGGAATGGGGGTAAAACGCTATGGGCGGCAGGCGGTGGACCTCGTTTAGTGGTCATATGTGAAAGTCAACTCTTTAATAAATAAATAATAAATAAAAAAAAAAAAAAAAAAAAAAAAATATAATATCCCTTCCCTTAAAACCTAGGCCCCCCCCCCGTTCGTTTATCTCAGAAGGAAAAAAAAACAAAAAAGAAAAAGAAAACAAAAATCGCGATAACCCCCCCCGTCGCTCCAGCCACCACCGCGCCCAGCGCCCACCGCCGCCACCACTTGCGAGGCTCCGCCCTTCCCCCCTCTGCCTCCCTCTCTCTCCTCCGCCTCGCAGGAACCACGAATCCCCTCGACGAAGCCGATGGCCCCCCTCCGATCAGATGCCCTCTCGCCTCCGACCAGCATGGGTCCGCCGCCACCACCTGAGGACGCAGCCCACCCCCTCCTCTAATTACAGTAAGATCTTGATTTTGTTTATATATATAAAAAAAAAAAAAAAAAAAAAAGAACTGATTTCTGTTTTTATTAAGATTTAAAAACTGTTTTTATTAAGATTTAAAAACTGTTTTTATTAAGTTTTGAAAACTGATTTTATTAAAATTTAAAAACTGATTTTATAAAAAGGAATAAAAACTGATTTTATAAAAAAAACTGAATTTGAAAAATGATTTTTAAAGTATTTAAAAACTGAATGTTATTTTGATTTAAAACTTATTTTTAAAAAAGTATAAACTGATTTATTTTTTTAAAGTATAAACTGATTTATTTTTTTAAAGTATAAACTGATTTATTTTTTTTAAAGTATAAACTGATTTATTTTTTTAAAGTATAAACTGATTTATTTTTGAAAGAGAAAAACTGATTTTATTTTGAACTTTAAAATAGGAAAAAGATTAATCTTTTAGTAGAAAAAGATTTGAAAGCAAAAGTAGAAATCATATTTTTTTATATGTTGAAAGCGAACGTGAAAACATGATTTTTGTCATATTAAAGAAGTGATTTTTATTATATAAACATCATGACAAAAATGAGATTTTTATTCATTTGAATAGCGATATAAAAATTCGATTTTTATATATTGAACTTTGAAATAAAAATATGATTTTTATATATTGAACTTTGAAATAAAAATTCGATTTTTATATATTGAACTTCGATATAAAAATTCGATTTTTATATATTGAACTTTGAACTAAAAATTCGATTTTTATATATTGAATAGCGAACTAAAAATTTGATTTTTATATATTGAATAACGAAGTAAAAATTCGATTTTTATATATGTAGTAGCTACGGACGACGAAGCTGGCGAAGATGCGAAAACAATGAAGACTTCTGCAAAAGAAGAGTCGAGATGGTTGGATAGCTAAATGTGAGAATTTCTCACCTTTCAATTTATATTTCTAGTTATATATATATACTAGGATGCAGACGGTGCTTAGTAGCACCCGACACAATCGTCCACAGACCATGGACTTGTTTGTTTGACTGTTTGGTGATTGATTGCGATATTGGTTTGAATGTGGTTTGTGGTGTGAAAAATCGAATCGATAAATTGGTTAGGATTAGACGTGCGCCGTTATAAGGCGAAGGGGTAAGGCTAGGTTAGATCCTTACTCCAAAGTTTGTGGTTTGCATAACGAATGGATTTGATTGATGTGTGAATGGCGTGGGCCTTCACTAGACCGGGGATAAGGCTAGGCCTTGTCCCGTTTCTAGTATCGTGCCGTTATGCCGCCGAAATTTTCTAAAATAAGTTAGAAAAATAAAAATAGCATTTTATTTAACGAATGAACTGAATAGAAATTCATATGTTAAAATAAAATGTGTTATCGTTAAAAATATAATTTTTAACGTGAATGTGAATAAATAAATATTCATTTACAAACCAGACGGTTTGTTTATGTACACCTATTTGAATGACGTTGATTGGGTCGATAAATTTTACACATCGCCTAACTGCACAAATAAAATATGTGTTTGATTGTTTGAAACCCCACACGGGTGTTAGGATGAAATTTGAAGTTCACTCATCCTGATTGATTAAATCTGTCGATCGATTGATTGACAAGCTGCTATAAGCGTTAAATGTCTATATTTGATGCTTATACAGTGTAGTGCACTTTGGTTGATGGTTGATTATTCATCGTTGTTGATATATCCATGTGTTGTAGAAAATCCATATAATTAACATTATATGGTAATTGATTGGGCCTCATTCCAGTTTCGAAGAAAAAAAAGAAATATTTGAAATAGAAATATTTGAAATAGAAATATTTGAAATAGAAATATTTGAAATAGAATATTTGAAAATAGAAATATGTGAAGCCGTGAGGATTAGATTGACGCCATTTTGACGTGAACGATATTTATATCGATTTTATTCATTTTAAAATGAATATTGAAAAGTGATTTCGAAATCAAATATTTTGAAATAAATTGAATTGAAAACGAATTCAAATTGAATTGAAAACGACTTCGAAATGAATTGAATTGAAAACGAATTCGAAATGAATTGAATTGAAAACGAATTCGAAATGAATTGAATTGAAAACGAATTCGAAATGAATTGAATTGAAAACAAATTCGAAATGAATTGAATTGAAAACGAATTCGAAAGGAATTGAATTGAAAGCGATTTCGAAATGAATTGAATTGAGAACGATTTCGAAATGAATTGAACTGAAAACGAATTCGAATTGAATTGAAAGCGAAGTGAAATAAATTCAAATTGAATTGAAATTTGAATTGAATAGAAATGGATTTTAAAACGAATTTATAAAGAAGAATTCAATTTTGATTTGAATTGAAATGGAAGTTGAAAATGTTTTTGAAACGAATTCAAAACTATTTATATAATTCGTTTTAAATAGAAATCGACGATATATATATTATATATATATTATATATAATATAATGGCCTGAATAGAACGCGCCACGCCGCGGCAGTTCGCGAATTTCGACCATTTATTTCAAACGGGCATTACGGGAGATCCGACCGTCGGATTCTCCTAAAACCGGAACCGTTGGGTTCGTATCGAAAAGAGCTTTCTAATGAATGTTAGAAATTTGAAATCTAACGGTTGGATTTGGAGATATGTCCAAATCAAATTCAAAAAAGGTCGCTGTAAGTGCAGTTCGATGGCCATTGATGGAAATCGACTGTACGGGCCTTGATAAAATTATTAAAAATAGCAATAATTTGTGTAAAATCATAATAAATGATTTAGAAAGAATTGGGATGAAAAACTCCATACTTGAAAAGATAAAAATAAATTTTTATCGAAATGAACTAGTTTTGAACTAGAATTATAATCCTATTTATTTTTAAATAAATAAATTGAATTCGAAAAGGGTTTTAAAAATAACCAAAATTTCCAATGATTGCATTGGAGTGGATTTGAATCGAAATTGTCTTCGGAATATTTCGATGTTGGAATTCGTGATTATACAGGTGTTGTTATGGAAATTTGAAAGATATATATTGATATCGTTATTTCCAATACGACATTTGTTAGTCGTAGAATTCGATATTGAATATAAGCCGATATATTTTCTATTCAGAGCCTTGTATTGAATATCGAATGTGATTTGGGTTTGTCGTGAATGGTGTCTTCACTAACACTATTCTTGAACCCAGTTGAGAAAAGATTAAATCTTTTTATTTAGATTTAATGAAGTGTACCAATTAAATAATATTTAATTGGAATTGAATAGATATTGATTTTTGGGCTTATCGTGAACAGTGTTTTAAATAACACTTGTTCTTTAACCCGATAATTAATGAATGTGATTTTGGGTTTATCGTGAACCGTGTTTTAAATGACACTGATTCTTTAACCCAGTTAACGATTAAAACTGAGTGGAGTTTTAATGAATCTTTAATTAGATTGAAAAGATCGAAAATGGAGTATCACCAGTTTTGCTCCAGGCGATAGTTAAATCTTTAATTAGATTTGAACGTGAAATTTAGAAACTAACTGTCGGTTAGCCAAGCAGAATGGTTTTCTGGATATTGATCTGATGTTGGTTTCGGCCTTCGGGGTTAATATTTGGGGAATTATTCTCTTGATTAATTTATGGTTAGTGACTAATGAATTGGAATGAGGCGTATGTTGTGTTTGTGTAACACTTATTTAAAATATACGCGAGTTATTCGGAAAGACCGGGTTTATCCCATTCTGAATAACTGATACGACGATAAGTCGAAGATGAAGACGATGGTAGAAGACCGGAGGTCTTCACGTCGTTTGGGTGATAACTGATGATCTTGATTGGGCTGTACACCCAAGAAGATGGAAACAGTTAGTGATCGTCCAGACGTACTTGGAGATCGATGGATATGCGGGGTACTAGGTGCCTCCGGTTTCGTTCAGACCCAGAACGGACTTGTAAATGGACTGTGTGTCTGACATCGGATTTCATTCTGTGTGACTGATATCGGTTGCATAGGATGGTTTGCCTGTGTGGCATGCTAAGATGCAAATGATCAAGGCTTCTGTTGAAAAGCAAAGTCTTGTGGTGATGATCAAAGCACGGCCTTTGTGGCGTAGCTTTGTGTAACGTTTACCTCGCGTGTTTCACACCAGGTATGAACCAAAAACGGGAGACGGACCTCAGGGAGGACTTGCGTTTCTTTCTAGCTAGAAGTGGCGTCAGTGGTTTTACACGCCCTGACGAGTTTGACTTATGTGGTTGTTGCTGTTGCGAGGCGCCTCGGTTATATCGGTTTCGGCCGAATGCATTCTGGTCGGCTGACGGACCAGACTTACACCCCATAGGGTGGGGAGACGTATTGTTCAGGCATAATAATCCACTCCGTGTGGACCGGCCCTGACGATCCAAGGGGCAGTTGCGGCTGTTCCTGAGGGGCGGGCTAGAGCGTCTCGAATCGGTTGAGGACTATCTTTTGCCTCGGTTCATAGATGGAAATCCAATTTCCAAATACGTGACATTTGCGGTTTTATTTGTAAACCTATATATGGCGACATAGTGGCATGGGACGCTCATGCCGCCTATGATTGATACTTATGATTTGAAGTTGTTTTATGCACTATGCACTTATAATAGTATCAAACGACTTGTTTTAACCGTATCAAGCATTCTTTGGCTGTTATAAGGGAAAACCCTATCCCCCGGCTTGCGTTTGCATTGTGTGATAGGACCTGGGTCTTATAACAGCTTCATTTTTCTTTATTTAGCATTGCGCTGTTTGTTTCATGCACTGGTATTCTTGGGAGGAAACCCGTTCCGTGTTATACGGCGTGGTCCCTTGATTTACCTAACTTTAAGAATAAAGAATAATAACTGTTTTAGTTCTCACACCAGTCACATGACTGACCTGGAGTTTATTGTTTTAACCTAAACTCTGGGTGCCCTTATTTTCGACACGGGCAGCTAGTAGTTTTGGTTTTGCAGATTTATATTCACAGGATCCTGGTTTACAGCTGGAATGATATCCGGAAAGCTTTGTATCCGTATATCTCTTCTAGTTGTGTATTGTATTATTTTCCGCTGCTATGTATTTAAATGTAATTTAAATCTCTGATATTTCTGTGTAATATTTATTCGTACTCTGTATATTCTTGTAATCTGATGCATTGTTGTAATATACAATGAAATGTTCTTTTATATGCGTTCTGTTGTGGTTTGTTCTCGAACTATCCGACGCTTTCCTTTACGGGGAAGTTACGGGTCTTCACAGTTGGTATCAGAGCTTTGGTTTACCAAGCTCAGAGAACAAGACACATTAGAACCATACGAAAGAATTCATCAGATATTGGATTAGTAATATCCAATTAGAATGACTCGTTAGAGATAGGATCAGTAGTATCCTAGAACGAGTGTGAAGAGTATATTTTTGAAAATGAAAACAAATTTTTGTTTTGAAAATTTAAATCAATTATTCGTATTTGATTATCTATTTATATTGATGTGGACAATCCAGTATATATAGATTTTGCATATACGTCTGATCCGCGTGTATTCGAAATTTTAATATACTGGATAGATATGGAATCACATTCTAGTCGCCCGAAGATGATTCTGATGATAGTTCGAACATCATCAGAATTGGTATTCGTGTTTCGAAGGTGTGATTTTCTATATATTTCCATTAGGCTGGTGTGAGAACCAAAACTTATATATAGCTAGAATTCATTGTTGTGATTTGGCATCAAAACATGATTTTTTGTATATGTATCAAAATTATGAATTTAAAACGTTAATCCACTAATTGATTGATGTTTGTGTTGTTTGTTTATTTGTTTGCCAATTTTGAACCATTATGCTTAATCGAATCAAATATTGAATTGTATTGAAAATTGGTCGCATCTGCTTGCATATACATATATATCATTGAACAGGTCATAGCAAGGAGGCTAGAGCAGAGAATAAAATTTGTTTGCCCGACAAATAGGTACATGTTTACTACATAATTTCCTGTTTTGTTTGGGTGATGATGATTTTGTGAGCCTATTGGCTAGCCGCTTGGCTTTTTCTTTTTCTTTTTGAGATCTGAAGGACCGGGAACGCTATTTGCAATTTCCCGATGCTCCCGGTGCAGGGGAGGTTATGGCGAAATTTTTCAAAAATTTAGGGTGTTAGCCAAATTTTTGAAATTTTGAAAATTCTCAGAAACCAAAGGGTTGGAGAATGAAAGCCAGATCGAACATAGAGCTGAATAATCAAATCACTTTCGACTTTGTTCCTTTTCGGGGACGAAAAGTTTTAAGTGGGGGAGATTGTAACAACCCGGAAAATCTGGGCCAGTTTGAAAATTTTATTTTGGCAATTTTAGCGAATTTTGATTATTTAAAATAGATTATTTTAAATAATATCGACGTGAAATCTATTTTGAATATAATTCGAACGTTTATATTATACACGTCGTCGTTAGAATATAAATAATTATATATAATTATAAATAGAATTGAAAATGGCGCGGTAGTTCGATAATTCGATTTCAAACTTCAATTGAATGTACCGGGTGCAAAATAATCCGGATTTTAGTGAAACCAAAAATAATGGAATCTAATAGTGAATATCTTTCCAACGAATCCGAAAAATTAAGATTTCATATCGGGAATCAAAAGATATGTCCAGTTGAAAATTCTGAATAGTCGCTATGGAATTCAGGCCCTTAAAAATGGACATTTTGCAAACGACCTCGGATTTCGACGAAACCAGTTTTGTTGGGTCCGGGATGTGAAGTTATTGCTAGGTTTCAAATTTCATAATTTTTCGAATCAATATGTGAGCGTGGCAAAAGAAAACGCGTTTGACCAGTTTCAGTTGATTTTAATCGACTTGAAATTGGCCATTTTTCTAACGGTCTCTGAATTCGACGAAACTAGTTTTGTTAGGACCGTATCGTCAATACGAAGCTAGAAAATATTTTTTTTGGAATTTTTTAGTTAGTATGTGACCCCGGTAATTAGAAATGTGCGTTTAAAATAATATAGTGATTTAAATGTAAATTCAAAGGAAACATATCGAGACGATCGAATTGGCCTGCGATACATATCCCATTGTGTTCGGAATGGGGGTAAAACGCTATGGGCGGCAGGCGGTGGACCTCGTTTAGTGGTCATATGTGAAAGTCAACTCTTTAATAAATAAATAATAAATAAAAAAAAAAAAAAAAAAAAAAAATATAATATCCCTTCCCTTAAAACCTAGGCCCCCCCCCCGTTCGTTTATCTCAGAAGGAAAAAAAAACAAAAAAGAAAAAGAAAACAAAAATCGCGATAACCCCCCCCGTCGCTCCAGCCACCACCGCGCCCAGCGCCCACCGCCGCCACCACTTGCGAGGCTCCGCCCTTCCCCCCTCTGCCTCCCTCTCTCTCCTCCGCCTCGCAGGAACCACGAATCCCCTCGACGAAGCCGATGGCCCCCCTCCGATCAGATGCCCTCTCGCCTCCGACCAGCATGGGTCCGCCGCCACCACCTGAGGACGCAGCCCACCCCCTCCTCTAATTACAGTAAGATCTTGATTTTGTTTATATATATAAAAAAAAAAAAAAAAAAAAAAGAACTGATTTCTGTTTTTATTAAGATTTAAAAACTGTTTTTATTAAGATTTAAAAACTGTTTTTATTAAGTTTTGAAAACTGATTTTATTAAAATTTAAAAACTGATTTTATAAAAAGGAATAAAAACTGATTTTATAAAAAAAACTGAATTTGAAAAATGATTTTTAAAGTATTTAAAAACTGAATGTTATTTTGATTTAAAACTTATTTTTAAAAAAGTATAAACTGATTTATTTTTTTAAAGTATAAACTGATTTATTTTTTTAAAGTATAAACTGATTTATTTTTTTTAAAGTATAAACTGATTTATTTTTTTAAAGTATAAACTGATTTATTTTTGAAAGAGAAAAACTGATTTTATTTTGAACTTTAAAATAGGAAAAAGATTAATCTTTTAGTAGAAAAAGATTTGAAAGCAAAAGTAGAAATCATATTTTTTTATATGTTGAAAGCGAACGTGAAAACATGATTTTTGTCATATTAAAGAAGTGATTTTTATTATATAAACATCATGACAAAAATGAGATTTTTATTCATTTGAATAGCGATATAAAAATTCGATTTTTATATATTGAACTTTGAAATAAAAATATGATTTTTATATATTGAACTTTGAAATAAAAATTCGATTTTTATATATTGAACTTCGATATAAAAATTCGATTTTTATATATTGAACTTTGAACTAAAAATTCGATTTTTATATATTGAATAGCGAACTAAAAATTTGATTTTTATATATTGAATAACGAAGTAAAAATTCGATTTTTATATATGTAGTAGCTACGGACGACGAAGCTGGCGAAGATGCGAAAACAATGAAGACTTCTGCAAAAGAAGAGTCGAGATGGTTGGATAGCTAAATGTGAGAATTTCTCACCTTTCAATTTATATTTCTAGTTATATATATATACTAGGATGCAGACGGTGCTTAGTAGCACCCGACACAATCGTCCACAGACCATGGACTTGTTTGTTTGACTGTTTGGTGATTGATTGCGATATTGGTTTGAATGTGGTTTGTGGTGTGAAAAATCGAATCGATAAATTGGTTAGGATTAGACGTGCGCCGTTATAAGGCGAAGGGGTAAGGCTAGGTTAGATCCTTACTCCAAAGTTTGTGGTTTGCATAACGAATGGATTTGATTGATGTGTGAATGGCGTGGGCCTTCACTAGACCGGGGATAAGGCTAGGCCTTGTCCCGTTTCTAGTATCGTGCCGTTATGCCGCCGAAATTTTCTAAAATAAGTTAGAAAAATAAAAATAGCATTTTATTTAACGAATGAACTGAATAGAAATTCATATGTTAAAATAAAATGTGTTATCGTTAAAAATATAATTTTTAACGTGAATGTGAATAAATAAATATTCATTTACAAACCAGACGGTTTGTTTATGTACACCTATTTGAATGACGTTGATTGGGTCGATAAATTTTACACATCGCCTAACTGCACAAATAAAATATGTGTTTGATTGTTTGAAACCCCACACGGGTGTTAGGATGAAATTTGAAGTTCACTCATCCTGATTGATTAAATCTGTCGATCGATTGATTGACAAGCTGCTATAAGCGTTAAATGTCTATATTTGATGCTTATACAGTGTAGTGCACTTTGGTTGATGGTTGATTATTCATCGTTGTTGATATATCCATGTGTTGTAGAAAATCCATATAATTAACATTATATGGTAATTGATTGGGCCTCATTCCAGTTTCGAAGAAAAAAAAGAAATATTTGAAATAGAAATATTTGAAATAGAAATATTTGAAATAGAAATATTTGAAATAGAATATTTGAAAATAGAAATATGTGAAGCCGTGAGGATTAGATTGACGCCATTTTGACGTGAACGATATTTATATCGATTTTATTCATTTTAAAATGAATATTGAAAAGTGATTTCGAAATCAAATATTTTGAAATAAATTGAATTGAAAACGAATTCAAATTGAATTGAAAACGACTTCGAAATGAATTGAATTGAAAACGAATTCGAAATGAATTGAATTGAAAACGAATTCGAAATGAATTGAATTGAAAACGAATTCGAAATGAATTGAATTGAAAACAAATTCGAAATGAATTGAATTGAAAACGAATTCGAAAGGAATTGAATTGAAAGCGATTTCGAAATGAATTGAATTGAGAACGATTTCGAAATGAATTGAACTGAAAACGAATTCGAATTGAATTGAAAGCGAAGTGAAATAAATTCAAATTGAATTGAAATTTGAATTGAATAGAAATGGATTTTAAAACGAATTTATAAAGAAGAATTCAATTTTGATTTGAATTGAAATGGAAGTTGAAAATGTTTTTGAAACGAATTCAAAACTATTTATATAATTCGTTTTAAATAGAAATCGACGATATATATATTATATATATATTATATATAATATAATGGCCTGAATAGAACGCGCCACGCCGCGGCAGTTCGCGAATTTCGACCATTTATTTCAAACGGGCATTACGGGAGATCCGACCGTCGGATTCTCCTAAAACCGGAACCGTTGGGTTCGTATCGAAAAGAGCTTTCTAATGAATGTTAGAAATTTGAAATCTAACGGTTGGATTTGGAGATATGTCCAAATCAAATTCAAAAAAGGTCGCTGTAAGTGCAGTTCGATGGCCATTGATGGAAATCGACTGTACGGGCCTTGATAAAATTATTAAAAATAGCAATAATTTGTGTAAAATCATAATAAATGATTTAGAAAGAATTGGGATGAAAAACTCCATACTTGAAAAGATAAAAATAAATTTTTATCGAAATGAACTAGTTTTGAACTAGAATTATAATCCTATTTATTTTTAAATAAATAAATTGAATTCGAAAAGGGTTTTAAAAATAACCAAAATTTCCAATGATTGCATTGGAGTGGATTTGAATCGAAATTGTCTTCGGAATATTTCGATGTTGGAATTCGTGATTATACAGGTGTTGTTATGGAAATTTGAAAGATATATATTGATATCGTTATTTCCAATACGACATTTGTTAGTCGTAGAATTCGATATTGAATATAAGCCGATATATTTTCTATTCAGAGCCTTGTATTGAATATCGAATGTGATTTGGGTTTGTCGTGAATGGTGTCTTCACTAACACTATTCTTGAACCCAGTTGAGAAAAGATTAAATCTTTTTATTTAGATTTAATGAAGTGTACCAATTAAATAATATTTAATTGGAATTGAATAGATATTGATTTTTGGGCTTATCGTGAACAGTGTTTTAAATAACACTTGTTCTTTAACCCGATAATTAATGAATGTGATTTTGGGTTTATCGTGAACCGTGTTTTAAATGACACTGATTCTTTAACCCAGTTAACGATTAAAACTGAGTGGAGTTTTAATGAATCTTTAATTAGATTGAAAAGATCGAAAATGGAGTATCACCAGTTTTGCTCCAGGCGATAGTTAAATCTTTAATTAGATTTGAACGTGAAATTTAGAAACTAACTGTCGGTTAGCCAAGCAGAATGGTTTTCTGGATATTGATCTGATGTTGGTTTCGGCCTTCGGGGTTAATATTTGGGGAATTATTCTCTTGATTAATTTATGGTTAGTGACTAATGAATTGGAATGAGGCGTATGTTGTGTTTGTGTAACACTTATTTAAAATATACGCGAGTTATTCGGAAAGACCGGGTTTATCCCATTCTGAATAACTGATACGACGATAAGTCGAAGATGAAGACGATGGTAGAAGACCGGAGGTCTTCACGTCGTTTGGGTGATAACTGATGATCTTGATTGGGCTGTACACCCAAGAAGATGGAAACAGTTAGTGATCGTCCAGACGTACTTGGAGATCGATGGATATGCGGGGTACTAGGTGCCTCCGGTTTCGTTCAGACCCAGAACGGACTTGTAAATGGACTGTGTGTCTGACATCGGATTTCATTCTGTGTGACTGATATCGGTTGCATAGGATGGTTTGCCTGTGTGGCATGCTAAGATGCAAATGATCAAGGCTTCTGTTGAAAAGCAAAGTCTTGTGGTGATGATCAAAGCACGGCCTTTGTGGCGTAGCTTTGTGTAACGTTTACCTCGCGTGTTTCACACCAGGTATGAACCAAAAACGGGAGACGGACCTCAGGGAGGACTTGCGTTTCTTTCTAGCTAGAAGTGGCGTCAGTGGTTTTACACGCCCTGACGAGTTTGACTTATGTGGTTGTTGCTGTTGCGAGGCGCCTCGGTTATATCGGTTTCGGCCGAATGCATTCTGGTCGGCTGACGGACCAGACTTACACCCCATAGGGTGGGGAGACGTATTGTTCAGGCATAATAATCCACTCCGTGTGGACCGGCCCTGACGATCCAAGGGGCAGTTGCGGCTGTTCCTGAGGGGCGGGCTAGAGCGTCTCGAATCGGTTGAGGACTATCTTTTGCCTCGGTTCATAGATGGAAATCCAATTTCCAAATACGTGACATTTGCGGTTTTATTTGTAAACCTATATATGGCGACATAGTGGCATGGGACGCTCATGCCGCCTATGATTGATACTTATGATTTGAAGTTGTTTTATGCACTATGCACTTATAATAGTATCAAACGACTTGTTTTAACCGTATCAAGCATTCTTTGGCTGTTATAAGGGAAAACCCTATCCCCCGGCTTGCGTTTGCATTGTGTGATAGGACCTGGGTCTTATAACAGCTTCATTTTTCTTTATTTAGCATTGCGCTGTTTGTTTCATGCACTGGTATTCTTGGGAGGAAACCCGTTCCGTGTTATACGGCGTGGTCCCTTGATTTACCTAACTTTAAGAATAAAGAATAATAACTGTTTTAGTTCTCACACCAGTCACATGACTGACCTGGAGTTTATTGTTTTAACCTAAACTCTGGGTGCCCTTATTTTCGACACGGGCAGCTAGTAGTTTTGGTTTTGCAGATTTATATTCACAGGATCCTGGTTTACAGCTGGAATGATATCCGGAAAGCTTTGTATCCGTATATCTCTTCTAGTTGTGTATTGTATTATTTTCCGCTGCTATGTATTTAAATGTAATTTAAATCTCTGATATTTCTGTGTAATATTTATTCGTACTCTGTATATTCTTGTAATCTGATGCATTGTTGTAATATACAATGAAATGTTCTTTTATATGCGTTCTGTTGTGGTTTGTTCTCGAACTATCCGACGCTTTCCTTTACGGGGAAGTTACGGGTCTTCACATCTATTGAGATGCTCGAACACATATAGTGATTGTTAGGTCTGTGAAAGAATCTATGTGTGATTCCAAGATCTGTTGATGTATTGGAATCCATGTGTGATTCCGAGATCTATGAAGGAATCTATGTGTGATTCCAAGATCTATTGAGCTGTGGGATTCCAACTGGGAATTCTTGTTCTGTTCGAGTGATGAAGACTCGTGTGAAAGATGCCGAACGAAACCTCGACATCGGGAATAGCTGAAAACAGAGTAGGAGCACAATCTGGGGTTTTGCTAACATACGACAGGATATATTGACTCCATATCTAGTGTATGCTTATCATCGAATCGTGCGGGAGCTCCTCGAAGTTGCGCGCGGGAGTTGGATATATTTGGTTCCACGTGGTACACTTCGGTGTTTCGTGCGTGGGCCAGTTGTGTTTACCTTATGGTATATTTTATCTAGAGATATGCGACGCTCGGATGTACTTTCTGACCCTTGTGCATGGATTTTGGATCTGTATTGATAGATCTCCGATGGAAAATCCAATATACGAACGTACCTTAGCGGTTTTGTTTGTACACTTAATAGTTGTCGAATGTAACCATTCCTTCTATGTGAATTTATTTATATTCTACACCCTAGGCATTATCTATAATACAACTATACTTATCTTAATAAACGGTTGGATTCTTTTGAGGGGAAAAAACCAAAGTGGTAATCTGCATGGTCCCCTCAGTGTTGTTACATGCAATGTGTATCTTGAGTTTCTCATACCAGACTGATGTCTGATGCTTGGTTTTTGTTTTTCCTTAAAATCATCACGTACTCCTTCGAGTAGGCTGAGTATTGCAGGTTTTACTTTGGATGCCTTGGAGCTTTTGGAAGAGAGTTGGAGTTCATCTTACCGTGCTTTTTATATCCGCTGCATTCTATGTTGTACATCAACATTTATGAGGACGGGTTGTTATAACTGTCCAAGTTGATGATAGGTTAGTCTTCTCTGATAGTTGTAATCATATAGTTTTATTTTGTAAAGATCATTCATTATATTATATGTTACCGTTCCGTTGTGAGATTCTGATATTGTGTCCTCTTCTTCCTCAGTCTATTTTCTTTTTATTTTATTTAACCTTAACTTTTCGTCTTTTCGGCACTTGGGTGCTCAGCACATGAATACCGTGGATGTATTTGTGTCGACATTTGAGGGTTGAAAAGTCGGGTCGTTACATCTTGGGTATACAACTCAATCAAGACATCAGTAATCATCCAAATAAATGTGAAGATCTCTGATCTTCAATCACCGTCTTCACCGTCAACTTTTAGTCATCGTATCAGTTATTTAGAATGGGATAAACTCAGTCTTTCCAAATAACTCGCGTATTTTATAATCAATAATCAAGTGCTATAAAAACACGTCATATGCCTCATTCCAATTCAAAATATTCTTTTATTCAAATATTCACATATGTAGGGAAAGGTTCCCATTAATTTTATCAAAGATAAATTCTTTTAAGTTTATTCTTTAATCTTCCTTTGGATATCATTGTCAAAAGATTTTATTAACTAGTCGGGATTATCGAGCCTTACCGAAGTAATCATTTATTTTATCATTCCAATCCCAACCTATTCATCCCATGGAGCAAAACTGGTAGCACTCCATATCTAACACCCACTGTGTTATCGGTAAAATTAATTACCATTTCCCATTCAAATATAATTAAAGATTTAACTATCGTCTGGAGTAAAACTAGTGATACTCCATTCTCGATCATTTCATGAATTCGATAAATTTAATTATCCCATTCTCATTTCAATCTAATTAAAGATTCATTGAAACTCTAGTTTGGTTTTAATCCCAAAAATCATTACTCAACCTTAGGAAATTTAATCCTGTCTTTTACTGGGTCAGAGAACTAATGTCATTTAAAACACAGTTCACGATAAACCCAAAATCATCTTCCATCAAAACGGAATCTACACGAAAATCATAACAGTGTATAATCGATATAAATTTCTGTATCAAATCAATACTATAAATGGAATAACAACAAGGCCTTTTAAATTCCATATATAGTAACGGTCTTCCTTTATAGGAGCTCATCTCGATTATTACCAAATCGAATTCCATTCAATTCCAATTTAATAAATTAAATTGGAAAACGTTACTTTGGAAAATTTCCATTAATCTTAAGATTTATTAATTCCAAATCATATCTTCATGGCTAATTGGGTTAAAGAATGAATGTTATTTAAAACATTGTTCACTGTAAACCCAAAATCCAATTTTCATTTCAATTCCAATTTAAATTAATTGGTAAACTCCATTAAATCTCAATTAAAAGATTTATTCTATTTTCAACCGGGTTTAAGAATTATGTTAATAAAGACACCATTCACGAAAAACCAAAAATCTCATTTGATATCAAATACAAGGCTCTGAATAGAAATTATATCGGCTTATATTCAATATCAAATTCTGAAACTAATGGATATCGTATTAGGAATAACGATATCTTTATCTTCCCAATTCCTCAACAATATCCGTATAATCACGGAATCCAATAACAAAATATTCCGAAGATTATTTCCATTCAAATCCATTCCAATTTATTTATTGGAAAATTCTGGTTATTTTAAAACCATTTATAAATCCAATTTATTTATTTCTAAAAGTAATTGGATTATTAATCTAGTTATTAACTAGTTCATTTCGATAAAAATATGTTTTTATCTTTTCAAACGTGGAATTTTTCATCCAAAATCTTTCCAAATCAGTTATTATGATTTTACACAATTTTTCCATATTTTTAATAATTTTATTAGGGCCCTTACAGTCGGTTTCCAATAACAGCGACCGAACTGCATCCATAGCGACCTTTTCTGAAATTGATTTGAACATAATTTGAAATCCAACCGTTTAAATTTAAATCTCTTATATTCGTTGGTAAGCCCTTTTCGATACGGACCCAACGACTCCAGTTTTAGGAGAATCCGACAGTCAGATCTCCCGTTACATCAATTTGAAGTTAATGGTCGAAATTCGCGAACGGTCGCTGCGCGGCGCATTCTATTCAGGCCCTTATATATAATATATATATCGTCGATTTCCTTTTTAAAACATACTTTGAAATATTTATAAATTCATTTTAAAATGTTTTCAACTTCATTTTCAATTTTAAAGCAAAATTGAATATTCCATATCATTTTAATTTTAAAATGATAATATTTTCAAAATATCTGATTTTGAAATAATTTCTTTTTGATATTCATTATAAAATGAATAAAATCGATCGATAAACCCGTTCGGGTTAAAAATAGCATTTCTATACTTTACCCAACTTCATATATTTCAGTATTTTTATGTCCATCTAAATTCAGACATCAAAATCATATTTTAATTCTTCACTGAATATTATTTTAAAATATTCGTTATTTAATTTAATTCTTCACTGAATATTATTTTAAAATATTCGTTATTTTAAAATATTCATTATTTTAAAATATTCATCGTTTTAAAATATTCTTTGTTATTTCAGAATATTCATTTTAAATTATTCTTTATTATTTCTGAATCGGAATGTGACTCAATCAATTACCATATAATTTCAGTTATATGGATTTCATACATCGCATGTATTCACAATAATGATAAATAATCATTTAACAATCAAACAACATCCAGAGTGTAATTTACAACTGTATAAGCATTAAAATAAATAAATAACGCTCATCACAGCCTGTCAACCCATCGATTGACATATAACTAAAAAATGGGATTAGTGTATGCCAAATATCATCCCCATACCCGTGTGTGGTTTTCAAACAGCAACAGTCAATTTAAATAAATCATTGGTTAATAAATTTAACCAATTCCAATTCGGTTCGAATTATTTTTCTAGTTAGCCAATTTTACTGTTTAAATTATAAATGGATATTTATAATTTAATTTCACTATCACTTTAATATTAACACTATTTTTAATATGTTAATCATCACAATCACCACACAAATCACCAAACATCCCTAAAAATAAATGCTCAACTACCCAACGCCATTTACAACGCCATAAGTGGCCATTCGCGGAGTATGAAATCCGAGTGTCGGCAATATCCATACATCGCTTCCAATTTATGTGGTTTGTGCGAATTCGAGTGTCGAACTCCATACAACAGATAAAAATCTATACTGGCAATTTCTATTTATTTACAATTATAAAATAAATTAAATAACTGTACAAAATTTTAGTGAGAGAATTCTCACTTTGGGTTCCACTCCATCATTCTTTATTTCTGAATTTCTGTAATATTTTGATTTAAATTCACCTCAAATTCTAATTTGCTCCAAATCGCTTCTCAGTTCCATGTTGAATTGCTCATCGAGGCGAGTCCAACGCATTTTGAATCGTTGGATTTGGAACTCATATGAAGGAGATACGATGTTATAAACATTTAATTACATTTTTAAATAATTTAAATATAATTAAATTCCTAAATCCACCTTTAATAGCATTTGAAAAGCATTGTCGTCCCTTTCTTCTTCTTCTTTGTACATCTGTTGTAACGACCCAGGGATTTTCGGTCTCGAAAATCGACATAAATACCTTTACCGTAACTCATGTCGACTTCCCAAACACCGAAAAACACTGGATAGTTATTAGAAGGAAATTAGAGGGTGAGATAAGAGAGAAAGAAATATCAGAATAGAAGAAGAAGAAATAACACAACACAGAGTCTCACATCGCAGCGGAACAAAATATAATACAAAAATAAATCTTTATTGAGAGCTTTAAATAAAACTTACAATATCAGAGTACATCACACGACGGGACAGTGATAATAACCTGTTCCCACACAACGGAATAGTATCATACGTCTGGACTCTTCCAGCTCGTCTCTTCACAGCATTCGATAACCTGAACCTGTACACGCCGGGCTAACCCAAGCATTTACAAAACACCGGGTCAGTCTGGTGAACCAGAGTGAGAAAAACTCGCACAGTTGAAGGTATCATACAACATGATTTTAAAGTTAAAATCCTTTCGAAAGAAAAAGATAATCGTAAGACCAAATCCACTCATAAATATGGACGGTTTTTACCTTACGATAACCCAAACCATTTTTGAAATCAATATCTTGTCTGATATTATAATAATGTCTAAGTACAAGTAAATAGCAATCTAGTGGAACGCTTGCATCTCACGCTCCACATATATAGTATACAAACAAAACCGCAGCGCTTATTGGAAATTGGATTCCGACTATGACAAGGTATGGGACCACCTGTCGATCGTGTATCTCTAGAGACGAATACACTGGGTTCAACAAGAACGTCTTGCAACCCGGCCCTCACATGACCGACCACTCATTTCGCTTGAGTGTATCGAATGTATATCACCAACGGTTGGGTGCGACCCACCGTCTTCCCGAAAAGGGATAGCATTGATAGATTAAAGAAGCAAAAGGAATTTCTCTAGATAGGTGATCATACATCCTAATGGGAGCGACCCACATAGCCATGCTGCCTGCCCGATTTCTGTCATTTTCCGGTTGATGAGGCTTGAAGCTATGCTTTATCACCACACCAGATTCACTTCGAATGCCACATCGTCAAATCCGTCAAATCACTGATTGACGTCCCCAACAATACATTATGTGTTAGCTAAAAGAAGTTTCCTTCTCCGCTTCCACTCTTGGTACAGTTGAAGAAATCAATATACGTGACCATCTGGGAATACTCTGTCAGACACTCATCCATACAAGTCATCCAGGAACAGGATGAACCGAAGGTACTCTCCTACTGCATCCAATAAAAGAATCACCCTATGGATCAGTAGCGAGAAGTCCTTGCAAATCGCAGATTTCAATCACGACAGAATCACAGTTCATCTCTGGGAGCTAACCAGAGATTTATTAGTAATCCTTCCGCTTATGAAGATCCACGGTCTTCAATGCTCCGTCTCGACCGTCTTTTGATATCTTCACGTATCTGTTGGTCGGAATGGTTTTCGAATATAAATTCGATCCCGGTCTTTCCGTCCCAACAACGCATTGGCCATGATTTTGATAGTCGGTTTTTTTAACTATCAAAATAAACAAGCATAACATAAATAAATTCATTGATCGGCTGTACATCATCACTTGTCCATTTAAAATAATATCTTTACTCTAATATATTTATTCTCAAATTATTCTATAATATATCTTAAAACCATATCAAATTCTTCCTTTAAAAGATCATTTCAACATTTGGTACTCATTTTTCATCATTTGTTAATCGATCAGATTCATCCTTTGTAAAACCATCATTGCGAAAAACTCCTTTTCATTTTCGTTTGGGAAACCATAATTATCACCTATATTCCCCAAATCTTGTTTCCTTACCTTTTTGGAATTATCGTTATTTTCCCTCGATCTCCTTTCCTATTCGTTTCGCCATGGAATTGTCATTTAAATTCTCAAGCCCTTTTTTAAATCCCCTTTTTACTTTGAAATCCCAATATACATATATATATATATATATATATATATATATATATATATATATATTCAAAATCTTCAAATAACCCTACATTATTATTTTCCAAAGTAATTTGTTTTAACCTCTCCACTATTACGACCAATATCATCCTTTGGTAATCCTGAAGTCGTTCAAGTTGGGGTATTTGAATTACCTCTCAGACCTTGATCAACAACGTTCTTACCTCAAGATAAAATCAATTGTAATAAACACTCATATTCATTCTCAATATCCAAACAAGTCCTCTTTTACTTATGCCTTGACGAACATCATTTCTCTTATATATAGCAAATCTATTTCACCTTAATAACCCAATTCGTTTAACAATTCTAATTCCAATGTGGTTTTCTTATGACTTATTCCAATAGTATATTCACCAAATCTTGGATTTTACAACTCTGTCTAACATGGAAACAAGTTCTCAAATTTAACTTTAAACTTAAACTTAAATTATATCATTTTTACATAAACTTGCTTAAAACATCACTTGGCTATAACAATGGTTTTAAAACTTTATATCACTTTGTTTCAACTTTTAAATCCAAGATGTCACTTTTACTTATCATTCAACAAATACCAACTTCAAAATGGTTTAGTTATTCATTCTATTTCAATTTCGAATAAAACAGTCAACTCTATAAATGATTAACATATTAATCAAATTCCAGCTCGTCTTTTCATTTTAAATTAATTTCAAATTAAATTAATTTAAATAATTCTATTGATTAGGAGTAATAATATAAATCCCATCTTAAATTGCTTCTTAAAATCAATCATCCTTGGTTATTAATTATCCACTCACTTCCTTACCGATATTGTAAGTGTTAGAATCAAAGATCATTCGATAATTGAGGTAAGACATCTGCTTCGCACACAGATATACTTTGTACCAAAAATGGTTAAAATAACCGAGGTAAGCATGGTTGGTCTATTTTCTTTTTATAAACCCAATTTAAATAATATATTTAAAATAAATTCCACCTCTCCATTAATGGTAAATCTCCTTTTATAAGAACGTATATTCAGGCCATCCACTGTCAGTTTCTTAACCAATAGAGTCTATTGGTTAATACAACAACCGTTGAATTTAGATTCAACAATCGACAAGCAACTCAATAACCCAATCATTTTGATTCAACAGCTCATATATCAATCATTTGAAAATAAACAACAATCAGTACCACTCATGGTGGTCAACCAATAACAATTCAAGCGTCCAGTCTAATTTAGATTCGTTTATGCAACCCACAAGGCAAATTACCTTTATTGGAGATCATCGTTAAAAATAACGATGTTGTTTTATTTAGATTAAACCACGTTTAATTTAAATAGACGATATAACAATATATATCGTCATTCAATCAATCATCAAACCAGTCAACACTTAGCAAAACATGGCATCTAGATAATAAACCCAATTTATAAAAATTATAAATGGGGTAACTGAGTGAGTTAAACTCACCTGTACTAGTTTGGTCGTCAAACACTAGTTTTTCAATTAAATTAAACATCGTTTAATTTAATTAAAATTCCTTCTTGCTCCCAGTCCTGCCTGACACTGCTCCATCACAATATTCTCGTCTCAAGGATCCCAACGAGCCTGATTGTGTTGAAAACCGTTAACGTATGTACGAGATATGATAGAAATAACTAATTAACTCATTTGATTTGTTTTACTTTCAAAATAAATAAAAGAAAAGCCCAATACCTTACCAGATCGGCCCGCATCTCCCCAGCCCACTTCCAACCGTTCAAAACCCGTCCACCCTATTCTCCAAACCCTCAGAACAAAAAAATCACACCGCCTCCACAAAATTGTCCTCGGCCGAAACCCTAGATTCCCTTCCCCTTGTCGGATTCTCAGCAAAAATCGAGACCAGTCGCTTTGCCTCTCCTCTACGCCACATCTTCTTCATCCTCCCTTCATCCCCTTCTTCCATCGATCGGCCAAAACCCCAAAGCACCCCCACTTCATCACGATTCGCCGATTAATCCCTACACCCCTTCATCATCACTACAGGCGGTCAACGAACAACCTGAAGCAGCTATTCGAAGATGGACCGAACCTTAGTCTTCCCGTCCAACAATCATCAGAGAATTCAATCGAGGCTTTTTAAAACGTAGCGCCTAGATTCATAAACACAGATAAGTGTTTAACTGATTTTCGTTCTACTGTATAAGTATTTATTTTGATTTTTTTATGAGATCCGAACCATCTTTACTGTATTTGTTTGTGTCGTTCTGAAATGAAGAAGCACAACGTATTTATAGTTGTGGCTAGATTTAAATAACACCAACGTCCATCACAAATTCTAGATAGGTTAGCTACTAGATTTTAGGCCATTGGGTCTCTCCTTTTCAGATCGTGTACTGTGATGGTTTTTACAGAGATTTGTTAAATCCAGTGTTGTATTTTCAATACAGTCTCTGTTCATATTGAATGACTTGTATAGTTTTGGTTGATTTGGGTTCATGAATTGTCCATTCGGCACAGATTTGAAATCGTACCATGGATCTTGTGTTTACACATTTTTAATTGTAAGTTACAGCCTCCTATGAGCTGTATATGGAGCTATGGTAAATATATATTAATATGATTTTCCGTATAGACTTGATGGTCTAAATATCTACATAGATCTGATGTATAACTAGGTGCATACGGCTAGCTGTTATCTTATCTGTTCATGTACTTATAGGGTTGATATAAACATATATCTTCATATCTTTAGGTTAAATTTTCTTTCCCTTAGCTGTTTGGCTATTTATATAGCTGTTGAGCTATGTATTTTCAATTTTCTAGCTGTGCCTAGTTTATTTACTGTTCTTGAAAGAACAAGACAATAAAATGAATATATATATATATATATATATATATATATATATATATATAGATGTGTGTGTGTGTGCATATAGGGTCCTGCGCTACAAGTTCATGTCATTGCACTACTTTTATTGTTTTCACCTCAATTTGCATTTTTACTAGCTGTGTACTGCATGCTTTCTATGTAGTAAACAGGTCATGCTGCAGATGAACTGTCTTCCTCTTCTTTTTAGACAATATCAATAGGCTTAGCTACTTAGCTATATTAGCTATGTACTGTCTCTTTTCATATAGCAAATCCATGTTTCTACTGTTCTTCTGAATGAACAAGTCATGCAGCATTTTTTTATACATGAATTGTCATTCTTCTTTTCTACTTTTAAATTTTCTTCTTTTTTTCCTTTTCTTTTTACTATTTTTTTTAACTGTTCATTTATGTTAATGTTATCTAATTAAGTCGGTTAATCATATTTTGACCTTAAATCAGTTTTTATATACCAACCCAACATCATAGTAGTGGTGCAACCTCTAGCCAACCTATTAACATGTTGAACATACATGTCCAGACTTAGCTGCTTCACCCACAAATCTATTTGTGAAACATGTAATAAGCATTATTGTAGAACAATGTATTAAAGTTCGTGGCAGTAATGGTCTGAGGGTACATGGCTAAATCCTATTGAAGTTATAATGGTTGACATGTTGTAGTTGAGTTAGTTACGCTGGATAATGATCAATTTGTGATTGAACTTTAGTTTATAAATCAAGATAATTGATGATAGTAAAATAAACCCTTGAGCCCAATAATATTATATTTGCTATTTTCTTCTTCTCTTTCTTTACTGTGCTTTTACCTATGTTTATTTTCTTTATCTATGCATTTATTTGATCTTTTCCCTACAGCTAAGTTAGCAAGTGATTTGATCTCATACAGCTGGGCGTGATATTTGCAACAGGGAAGGATTCGGGGCACGTGAATTAGCATGGGTAGGGGAGTGGCTGTGGAATAGAGTTGGCACTTGGCAGTGCCATTCCATTTTGTAGCTGTGCTTTTGCACGGTGGATAGGCTGGTTGTACTTATACCTCCTTCACCGGGAAGATACTCATTTATTTAATTACATTATGAAAACCTAAAAAAGTTAACTTGTATTATTGTTTACTTTTCTTCAATAAATTTTCAGCTAAAATTGTGGATTGTGATCCCTTTAATTTATTGTTATACTGTGTTTGTGGATTGCTAATTATCTTTTGCAATTGTGCAAGAAATAGATGGGTTACTACTTACTATTTGTATTTCATGATCTGAACACCTTTATGCTACCCAAAAGAGAACACAACAAGATATGCCGTAATTAAAATGAGCTATTGTTTGTCCATTTTAGTTTACGTTGTACAAACAATTCTATATGCGTTCCCTTAGTTGTTTATGTACTGTAAAGCTTTGATGTATGAATATTTTTGTCTTTTTTCTCTTTCTTTCTTTCTTAGCCGTTCAATGTCCATAGTTGTTTGTAGGTCATATATGTTTCAAAGTGCGGTTCGTATTGGAAATATGGTTCGTGTGCCTATGTTGTATACAAGCTTTTGGGCTCTTCTTTTAAAACTCATGTAAATCTCAATACCCTATAAATTAAACTTAAATAGCTAAATTAACGGAAATAAATTTATATCATCGCATATTTTTAAAACAATCTGCTTAAATTTCAAACAGTATATAATTCAACTCAACAGTTAAAGTTTTGGTTTTAAATGATATTCCATTTTTATAAAACCCCCTTTTTATATTAAAAATAAAATTAATGTTCGAACTTTATTTTAAATTACGAATAAAATATTAAACCCATTAATATTTCAAATATAATAATTAAATATTTTACTGTCAAAACACGGGACGTTACATTCTTCCCCCCTTAAAATAATTTCGTCCTCGAAATTGCTAAGGTAGGAAGGAACATTACAAATCCATAAATTTTATATTTTCGTGTAAGGGTACCTTTTTGCGAGCGCCATTTAATTTATAGCGATCTACTCAATCTAAATCCAATCTCAAAGGCCATCTGACACCTATACTTACTCATTTCACATACGAGTAATAATATTTGAAATTTTAAGATAATATTTCACTAATCAACCAGTATAACTTTACCAATTGCAAAATCGATTGTTGATTATTCTTATTCAAATTTTAAACAAGTATTACCCAATAACAAATAAATCATAGTCAACAATCAATACACAATCAAATCAATCAAACCCACTAAATTTTCATTCAATATTAATATTTTACCTTGCTTTCACATATTTAAACATCAGTCTTTTAATACCCGATTGATTATTATTTAATTATTTATTCTTTAAATTCCAAATTTATTTATTTCCATTAAATTTTCACTCAACCAGATTAAGTTTCAATCCAAATTTCCCATCCAATTTGAATATCATTCAAATCAATCAATCACAGTAATATCTCAATAATTTGATAAAATCATTTCCTTTCTATACAAAAATATAATTTGGGCAAAATTATTTCATTTATCCTCTTTACAAAACAATATTGTATAAATTGCCAGTTCAACGCTTCTCAACACTTGAACCGAGCAATAACACAATACAAAACATTTTTATATCAAATTTACAAGTACGCTCTCATATATATGTACTCAAACTCAATCTAGGGTGTTACTAACCCCATCTCTATTGAGTTACGCCACAGAGCCAAGGTTATTATGAAACCAATAGCTCTGATACCACTGTAACGACCCAGGGATTTTCGGTCTCGAAAATCGACATAAATACCTTTACCGTAACTCATGTTGACTTCCCAAACACCGAAAAACACTGGATAGTTATTAGAAGGAAATTAGAGGGTGAGATAAGAGAGAAAGAAATATCAGAATAGAAGAAGAAGAAATAACACAACACAGAGTCTCACATCGCAGCGGAACAAAATATAATACAAAAATAAATCTTTATTGAGAGCTTTAAATAAAACTTACAATATCAGAGTACATCACACGACGGGACAGTGATAATAACCTGTTCCCACACAACGGAATAGTATCATACGTCTGGACTCTTCCAGCTCGTCTCTTCACAGCATTCGATAACCTGAACCTGTACACGCCGGGCTAACCCAAGCATTTACAAAACACCGGGTCAGTCTGGTGAACCAGAGTGAGAAAAACTCGCACAGTTGAAGGTATCATACAACATGATTTTAAAGTTAAAATCCTTTCGAAAGAAAAAGATAATCGTAAGACCAAATCCACTCATAAATATGGACGGTTTTTACCTTACGATAACCCAAACCATTTTTGAAATCAATATCTTGTCTGATATTATAATAATGTCTAAGTACAAGTAAATAGCAATCTAGTGGAACGCTTGCATCTCACGCTCCACATATATAGTATACAAACAAAACCGCAGCGCTTATTGGAAATTGGATTCCGACTATGACAAGGTATGGGACCACCTGTCGATCGTGTATCTCTAGAGACGAATACACTGGGTTCAACAAGAACGTCTTGCAACCCGGCCCTCACATGACCGACCACTCATTTCGCTTGAGTGTATCGAATGTATATCACCAACGGTTGGGTGCGACCCACCGTCTTCCCGAAAAGGGATAGCATTGATAGATTAAAGAAGCAAAAGGAATTTCTCTAGATAGGTGATCATACATCCTAATGGGAGCGACCCACATAGCCATGCTGCCTGCCCGATTTCTGTCATTTTCCGGTTGATGAGGCTTGAAGCTATGCTTTATCACCACACCAGATTCACTTCGAATGCCACATCGTCAAATCCGTCAAATCACTGATTGACGTCCCCAACAATACATTATGTGTTAGCTAAAAGAAGTTTCCTTCTCCGCTTCCACTCTTGGTACAGTTGAAGAAATCAATATACGTGACCATCTGGGAATACTCTGTCAGACACTCATCCATACAAGTCATCCAGGAACAGGATGAACCGAAGGTACTCTCCTACTGCATCCAATAAAAGAATCACCCTATGGATCAGTAGCGAGAAGTCCTTGCAAATCGCAGATTTCAATCACGACAGAATCACAGTTCATCTCTGGGAGCTAACCAGAGATTTATTAGTAATCCTTCCGCTTATGAAGATCCACGGTCTTCAATGCTCCGTCTCGACCGTCTTTTGATATCTTCACGTATCTGTTGGTCGGAATGGTTTTCGAATATAAATTCGATCCCGGTCTTTCCGTCCCAACAACGCATTGGCCATGATTTTGATAGTCGGTTTTTTTAACTATCAAAATAAACAAGCATAACATAAATAAATTCATTGATCGGCTGTACATCATCACTTGTCCATTTAAAATAATATCTTTACTCTAATATATTTATTCTCAAATTATTCTATAATATATCTTAAAACCATATCAAATTCTTCCTTTAAAAGATCATTTCAACATTTGGTACTCATTTTTCATCATTTGTTAATCGATCAGATTCATCCTTTGTAAAACCATCATTGCGAAAAACTCCTTTTCATTTTCGTTTGGGAAACCATAATTATCACCTATATTCCCCAAATCTTGTTTCCTTACCTTTTTGGAATTATCGTTATTTTCCCTCGATCTCCTTTCCTATTCGTTTCGCCATGGAATTGTCATTTAAATTCTCAAGCCCTTTTTTAAATCCCCTTTTTACTTTGAAATCCCAATATACATATATATATATATATATATATATATATATATATTCAAAATCTTCAAATAACCCTACATTATTATTTTCCAAAGTAATTTGTTTTAACCTCTCCACTATTACGACCAATATCATCCTTTGGTAATCCTGAAGTCGTTCAAGTTGGGGTATTTGAATTACCTCTCAGACCTTGATTAACAACGTTCTTACCTCAAGATAAAATCAATTGTAATAAACACTCATATTCATTCTCAATATCCAAACAAGTCCTCTTTTACTTATGCCTTGACGAACATCATTTCTCTTATATATAGCAAATCTATTTCACCTTAATAACCCAATTCGTTTAACAATTCTAATTCCAATGTGGTTTTCTTATGACTTATTCCAATAGTATATTCACCAAATCTTGGATTTTACAACTCTGTCTAACATGGAAACAAGTTCTCAAATTTAACTTTAAACTTAAACTTAAATTATATCATTTTTACATAAACTTGCTTAAAACATCACTTGGCTATAACAATGGTTTTAAAACTTTATATCACTTTGTTTCAACTTTTAAATCCAAGATGTCACTTTTACTTATCATTCAACAAATACCAACTTCAAAATGGTTTAGTTATTCATTCTATTTCAATTTCGAATAAAACAGTCAACTCTATAAATGATTAACATATTAATCAAATTCCAGCTCGTCTTTTCATTTTAAATTAATTTCAAATTAAATTAATTTAAATAATTCTATTGATTAGGAGTAATAATATAAATCCCATCTTAAATTGCTTCTTAAAATCAATCATCCTTGGTTATTAATTATCCACTCACTTCCTTACCGATATTGTAAGTGTTAGAATCAAAGATCATTCGATAATTGAGGTAAGACATCTGCTTCGCACACAGATATACTTTGTACCAAAAATGGTTAAAATAACCGAGGTAAGCATGGTTGGTCTATTTTCTTTTTATAAACCCAATTTAAATAATATATTTAAAATAAATTCCACCTCTCCATTAATGGTAAATCTCCTTTTATAAGAACGTATATTCAGGCCATCCACTGTCAGTTTCTTAACCAATAGAGTCTATTGGTTAATACAACAACCGTTGAATTTAGATTCAACAATCGACAAGCAACTCAATAACCCAATCATTTTGATTCAACAGCTCATATATCAATCATTTGAAAATAAACAACAATCAGTACCACTCATGGTGGTCAACCAATAACAATTCAAGCGTCCAGTCTAATTTAGATTCGTTTATGCAACCCACAAGGCAAATTACCTTTATTGGAGATCATCGTTAAAAATAACGATGTTGTTTTATTTAGATTAAACCACGTTTAATTTAAATAGACGATATAACAATATATATCGTCATTCAATCAATCATCAAACCAGTCAACACTTAGCAAAACATGGCATCTAGATAATAAACCCAATTTATAAAAATTATAAATGGGGTAACTGAGTGAGTTAAACTCACCTGTACTAGTTTGGTCGTCAAACACTAGTTTTTCAATTAAATTAAACATCGTTTAATTTAATTAAAATTCCTTCTTGCTCCCAGTCCTGCCTGACACTGCTCCATCACAATATTCTCGTCTCAAGGATCCCAACGAGCCTGATTGTGTTGAAAACCGTTAACGTATGTACGAGATATGATAGAAATAACTAATTAACTCATTTGATTTGTTTTACTTTCAAAATAAATAAAAGAAAAGCCCAATACCTTACCAGATCGGCCCGCATCTCCCCAGCCCACTTCCAACCGTTCAAAACCCGTCCACCCTATTCTCCAAACCCTCAGAACAAAAAAATCACACCGCCTCCACAAAATTGTCCTCGGCCGAAACCCTAGATTCCCTTCCCCTTGTCGGATTCTCAGCAAAAATCGAGACCAGTCGCTTTGCCTCTCCTCTACGCCACATCTTCTCCATCCTCCCTTCATCCCCTTCTTCCATCGATCGGCCAAAACCCCAAAGCACCCCCACTTCATCACGATTCGCCGATTAATCCCTACACCCCTTCATCATCACTACAGGCGGTCAACGAACAACCTGAAGCAGCTATTCGAAGATGGACCGAACCTTAGTCTTCCCGTCCAACAATCATCAGAGAATTCAATCGAGGCTTTTTAAAACGTAGCGCCTAGATTCATAAACACAGATAAGTGTTTAACTGATTTTCGTTCTACTGTATAAGTATTTATTTTGATTTTTTTATGAGATCCGAACCATCTTTACTGTATTTGTTTGTGTCGTTCTGAAATGAAGAAGCACAACGTATTTATAGTTGTGGCTAGATTTAAATAACACCAACGTCCATCACAAATTCTAGATAGGTTAGCTACTAGATTTTAGGCCATTGGGTCTCTCCTTTTCAGATCGTGTACTGTGATGGTTTTTACAGAGATTTGTTAAATCCAGTGTTGTATTTTCAATACAGTCTCTGTTCATATTGAATGACTTGTATAGTTTTGGTTGATTTGGGTTCATGAATTGTCCATTCGGCACAGATTTGAAATCGTACCATGGATCTTGTGTTTACACATTTTTAATTGTAAGTTACAGCCTCCTATGAGCTGTATATGGAGCTATGGTAAATATATATTAATATGATTTTCCGTATAGACTTGATGGTCTAAATATCTACATAGATCTGATGTATAACTAGGTGCATACGGCTAGCTGTTATCTTATCTGTTCATGTACTTATAGGGTTGATATAAACATATATCTTCATATCTTTAGGTTAAATTTTCTTTCCCTTAGCTGTTTGGCTATTTATATAGCTGTTGAGCTATGTATTTTCAATTTTCTAGCTGTGCCTAGTTTATTTACTGTTCTTGAAAGAACAAGACAATAAAATGAATATATATATATATATATATATATATATATATATATATAGATGTGTGTGTGTGTGTGCATATAGGGTCCTGCGCTACAAGTTCATGTCATTGCACTACTTTTATTGTTTTCACCTCAATTTGCATTTTTACTAGCTGTGTACTGCATGCTTTCTATGTAGTAAACAGGTCATGCTGCAGATGAACTGTCTTCCTCTTCTTTTTAGACAATATCAATAGGCTTAGCTACTTAGCTATATTAGCTATGTACTGTCTCTTTTCATATAGCAAATCCATGTTTCTACTGTTCTTCTGAATGAACAAGTCATGCAGCATTTTTTTATACATGAATTGTCATTCTTCTTTTCTACTTTTAAATTTTCTTCTTTTTTTCCTTTTCTTTTTACTATTTTTTTTAACTGTTCATTTATGTTAATGTTATCTAATTAAGTCGGTTAATCATATTTTGACCTTAAATCAGTTTTTATATACCAACCCAACATCATAGTAGTGGTGCAACCTCTAGCCAACCTATTAACATGTTGAACATACATGTCCAGACTTAGCTGCTTCACCCACAAATCTATTTGTGAAACATGTAATAAGCATTATTGTAGAACAATGTATTAAAGTTCGTGGCAGTAATGGTCTGAGGGTACATGGCTAAATCCTATTGAAGTTATAATGGTTGACATGTTGTAGTTGAGTTAGTTACGCTGGATAATGATCAATTTGTGATTGAACTTTAGTTTATAAATCAAGATAATTGATGATAGTAAAATAAACCCTTGAGCCCAATAATATTATATTTGCTATTTTCTTCTTCTCTTTCTTTACTGTGCTTTTACCTATGTTTATTTTCTTTATCTATGCATTTATTTGATCTTTTCCCTACAGCTAAGTTAGCAAGTGATTTGATCTCATACAGCTGGGCGTGATATTTGCAACAGGGAAGGATTCGGGGCACGTGAATTAGCATGGGTAGGGGAGTGGCTGTGGAATAGAGTTGGCACTTGGCAGTGCCATTCCATTTTGTAGCTGTGCTTTTGCACGGTGGATAGGCTGGTTGTACTTATACCTCCTTCACCGGGAAGATACTCATTTATTTAATTACATTATGAAAACCTAAAAAAGTTAACTTGTATTATTGTTTACTTTTCTTCAATAAATTTTCAGCTAAAATTGTGGATTGTGATCCCTTTAATTTATTGTTATACTGTGTTTGTGGATTGCTAATTATCTTTTGCAATTGTGCAAGAAATAGATGGGTTACTACTTACTATTTGTATTTCATGATCTGAACACCTTTATGCTACCCAAAAGAGAACACAACAAGATATGCCGTAATTAAAATGAGCTATTGTTTGTCCATTTTAGTTTACGTTGTACAAACAATTCTATATGCGTTCCCTTAGTTGTTTATGTACTGTAAAGCTTTGATGTATGAATATTTTTGTCTTTTTTCTCTTTCTTTCTTTCTTAGCCGTTCAATGTCCATAGTTGTTTGTAGGTCATATATGTTTCAAAGTGCGGTTCGTATTGGAAATATGGTTCGTGTGCCTATGTTGTATACAAGCTTTTGGGCTCTTCTTTTAAAACTCATGTAAATCTCAATACCCTATAAATTAAACTTAAATAGCTAAATTAACGGAAATAAATTTATATCATCGCATATTTTTAAAACAATCTGCTTAAATTTCAAACAGTATATAATTCAACTCAACAGTTAAAGTTTTGGTTTTAAATGATATTCCATTTTTATAAAACCCCCTTTTTATATTAAAAATAAAATTAATGTTCGAACTTTATTTTAAATTACGAATAAAATATTAAACCCATTAATATTTCAAATATAATAATTAAATATTTTACTGTCAAAACACGGGACGTTACATCTGTAGTCGCCATAACCCACTCCAAAAATTAGGGTTCTAGTTCACGTCGCCTGAGGACCGCCGGAGGATGATTGGAGGGCGCCACCTCATAGACACTCACATCAGATTCCTCCGCCCGGAAAATGGGCCAACTTGCGCCTTCGTTCCTCCCTCGATTTGGCTGCGAACGGCAGCGCTTTGTGATGGAAATTCTCTCTCCTCGTTCTATTAAAAATGATCACTCCAGTACCAATTTGAAGAGCATACGTTGTCCTTCGATTTTTGCTTTGCAAGATTGGAATTTTGTTGTATGGATTGAAGGTAATTGAAGGGGGAAAAATCGGTCGCCGTTAAAACGAGATGGAGGCAGGTTTAACGTTTGACCACGTAGAAATAAAATTGGGGTTTAACCCCTTTTGACTGATATTTATATTTATATTAATATTAAATAATATTTTAATTCTCTATTTAATTCATTTTCGTATGAACTCCAAATCAAACCCAACGATTGTCGTTCCTAGCTTAAGACCCCCATTCCGGACATAATGGGATATGTTTTGTAAGCCAATTCCACTGTTTCGATCAGTTTTCATCAAAATTAAAATATAATCAATATATATTGAACTTAAACGTACATTTTAATTTACTGGGGCTACATACTGACTCCAAAATCCCAGAAAAACAAATCTAGCTATGTTTTAACGATACAATCCTAATTTCGTCGGATTTGGAGGCCGTTTGAAAAATGGTCATTTTCCAGTCGATTAAATTCAAACTGAATTTACCAAATACATTTATATTTAACACGCTCACATATTAAATCCAAAAATTATGAAATTGAAATATAACAATAATTTGATATTCTGGATCCAACAAAAGTGGTTTCGTCGAATAATTAAACAGATTCAAATGTTTCTTATTTCGTCCAATTCTGATTTATTTTTAATTCTGTATATTCAAAGTTTAAAATCTAATTTTCGAACTACCGCGCCATTTCAGGCTCGTTTTATAATTAAAATAGATTTATACAGTCTAACCTTGTTTAAAATAAATTTTTAGTTGTTATTATTTAAAATAAATCATTTTAAATTCTTAAAATCCGTTAAAATAGCTAAAATAAAAAATTTAAATTGGTTCAAAATTTCTGGGTCGTTACAATACTCCTTTTGACATTTTGGATCCAACAAAAGTGGTTTCGTCGAATAATTAAACAGATTCAAATGTTTCTTATTTCGTCCAATTCTGATTTATTTTTAATTCTGTATATTCAATCAAAGTTTAAAATCGAATTTTCGAACTACTGCGCCATTTTAGGCTCGTTTTATAATTAAAATATATTTATACGTTCTAACCTTGTTTGAAATAAATTTTTAGTCGTTATTATTTAAAATAAATGTAACAACCCGAAAATCTGGGCCAGTTTAAAAATTTTATTTTGGCAATTTTAATGAATTTTGAGTATTTAAAATAGATTATTTTAAATAATAACGACGAGAAATTTATTTTTAATATAATTCGAACGAATATATTTATATAGATCGTCGTTAGAATATAAACAATTATTTTAAATTATAAAAGGAATTGAAAATGGCGCGGTAGTTCGATAATTCGATTTCAAACTTCAAATGATTCATAATAAACCGGAATTTAGTGAAACCAAAAATATTTGAATCTATTTGATAATATCTTTCCAATGAACCCGAAAAATCAAAATTTCATAGCGGGAATCAAAAGATATGCCCAAATGAATTTTTAGAATAGTCGCTATGGAATTTCTGGCCCTTAAAAATAGCCGTTTTGCAAACGACCTTGGATTTCGACGAAACCACTTTTGTTGGATCTGTGATGTCAAGTTATTGCTAGATTCCAATTTTCATAATTTTTCGAATCAATATGTGAGCGTGGCAAAGGAAAATGCGTTTGACCAGTTTCAGTTGATTTTTAATCGAGTGGAAAATGACTATTTTTCAAATGGTCTCAGAATCCGATGAAACTGGATTTGTTAGGACCGTACCGTCAATACGAAGCTAGAAAATATTTTTCGGGAATTTTTCGAGTTAGTATGTGACCCCGGTAAATTGAAATACGTGTTCAAATTCAACATATAGAGTTATATGTTGATTTTGACGAAAACTGATCGAAACGATCGAATCAGCTTACGATACATATCCCATTGTGTTCGGAATGGGGGTAAAACGCTATGGGCAACAGGCGGTGGGCCTCGATTCGAGGTCGAAATAAAAAGTCAACTTTTTTTGAAATAAAATAATATAAAAATTAAAACTTTCTCTCTCTCTCCTCCCCCCTCTCTCTATGCTATCAAACCCCCCCTCCATTCACTTTAAAAATTAAAATAAAAAAAAGAAGAGAGAAGGGGGAACGCGATCCACCGCCCCCCCTTCAAATCGCCGCCGCCGCCCAAGGCGGGGCTACCACGCCGCCTCCACCATCCTCTTCGTCCTCCTCTTAAGCCGAACGCCTCCCTCCTCCTCTCACACACCTCGCCTTCCCCTTTCTTCCTCCTTCCCTTTCCCCTACCGATCCACCCCCCCACCTCGATCCCCTCTTCTCCTTCCACCGTCCCCTACCACCTCGTCAACCCCCTGCGCCACCTCAGAGCCCAAATCCGACCAACGTAAGCCCCTCTCTCTCCATTAAAAACCAAAAACCCCTTTTTTCTTCATCGCTCCCTGTTGATTGAGGCAACAGAGCCGCTGCCACTGCCTATGGCCGCCGCAAGCCACCAACGCTGCGCCAACGACCAATTCGGATCGAGCGAAATTCCTAGTTGTCAGATTTGGTATCAGAGCTTTGGTTTACAAAGCTCAGAGAACAAGACACATTAGAACCATACGAAAGAATTCATCAGAATTTGGATTAGCAATATCCAATAAGGAATGACTCGTTAGAGATGGGATCAGTAGTATCCTAGAATGAGTGTGAAGAGTATATTTCTAAAAATGAAAACAATTTTTGTTTTTGAAAATTTAAATCGTTTTATATGTATTTGAATATTTATTTGTATTGAATTTGGACAATCCAATATATAAGGATTTTGCATATACGCGTCATGAACGTATATTCGAAGTTTTAATATACTGGACAGATATAGAATCACATTCTAGATACCCGGGGATAATTCTGATGATGTGGCCACATCATCAGTAATTATGTTCGAGCTTCGAAGGTGTGATATCTATATATTTCCATTAGACTGGTGTGAGAACCAAAATATAGCTAGAATACATTATTGTGATTTGGCACCAAAAACATGATTTTCTGTATATATATCAAAATTATGAGTTTGAAACGTAAATTCACTAATTGATTGATGATTGTGCTGTATGATTATTCCTTTAAACCATTATACGAAAGAACGGCGAATTTAAGCCAAATTGAACCAAATATTGAACTGTATTGAATTTTTTTTGGAATTGCATGCATATACATGTATATACATTGAACAGGTCATAGCAAGGAGGCTAGAGCAGAGGAATAAAATTATTCGCCCGACAAATAGGTACATGTTTATTGTATTTTTTGAGTTTTGGGTGATTTTGTGAGCCGATTGGCTTTTTCTTTTTCTTTTGGATTGAATAAGGCCATGGGAGGCTATATGAAATATCCTGAAGTCCCCGGTGCAGGGGAGGTTATGGCGAAATTTTTCGGAAATTTAGGGTGTTAGCCAAATTTTTGAAAAATTTGAAAAGTTCTTATAAACTGAAAATTTGAAGAACTTAAGCCGTAAAGAAAATTTTGAAAGTTGAGTTGGTTTTTAAAACAACTTTCAGCTTCGTTCCTTTTCGGGGACGAAAAGTTTTAAGTGGGGGAGATTGTAACAACCCGAAAATTTGGGCCAGTTTAAAATTTTTAGTTTGGCAATTTTAATGAATTTTGAGTATTTAAAATAGATTATTTTAAATAATAATGACGATAAATTTATTTTGAATATAATTCGAATGAATATATTTACATAGATCGTCATTAGAATATAAACAATTATTTTAAATTATAAAAGGAATTGAAAATGGCGCCGTAGTTCGATAATTCGATTTCAAACTTCAAATGAATGTACAGGATTCAAAATAAACTAGAATTTAGTGAAATCAAAAATATTTGAATCTATTTGATAATATCTTTCCAATGAACCCAAAAAAATCAAAATTTCATAGTGGGAATCAAAAGATATGCCCAAATGAATTTTCAGAATAGTCGCTATGGAATTTCCGGCCCTTAAAAATGGCCATTTTGCAAACGACCTCGGATTTTGACGAAACCAATTTTGTTGGATCCGTGATGTAAAGTTATTGCTAGATTACAATTTTCATAATTTTTCGAATCAATAAGTGAGCGTGGCAATGGAAAATGCGTTTGACCAGTTTTAGTTGATTTTAATCGACTGGAAAATGGCCATTTTTCAAACTGTCTCAGAATTCGACGAAACTAGTTTTGTTAGGACTGTATCGTCAATACGAAGCTATAAAATATTTTTTGGGAAGTTTTCGAGTTAGTATGTGACCCCGATAAATTGAAATGCGATTTCAAATTCAATATATAGAGTTATATGTTGATTTTGATGGAAACTGATCGAAATGATCGAATCAGCTTACGATACATATCCCATTATGTTCAGAATGGGGGTAAAACGCTATGGGCGACCGACGGTGGGCCTCGTTTCGAGGTCGAAATAAAAATTCAACTTTTTTTGAAATAAAATAATATAAAAAATAAAACTTCCTCTCGCTCTCCTCTCCCCCCCTCTCCATGCTATCATACCCCCCCCCCCCTCTGTTCACTTTAAAAATTAAAATAAAAAAAAGAAGAGAGAAGGGGGGATCGCGATCCGCCGCCCCCCCTTCAAATCGCCGCCGCCGCCCAAGGCGGGGCCACCACGCCGCCTCCCCCATCCTCTTCCTCCTCCTCTTAAGCCGAACGCATCCCTCCTCCTCTCGCACACCTCGCCTTCCCCTTTCTTCCTCCTTCCCTTTCCCCTATCGATCCGCTCCCCCACCTCGATCCCCTCTTCTCCTTCCACCGTCCCCCTACCACCTCGTCAACCCCCTGCGCCACCTCAGAGCCCAAACCCGACCAATGTAAGCCCCTCTCTCTCCATTGAAAACCCAAAACCCCTTTTTTCTTCATCGCTCCCTGTCGCTTGAAGCAACAGAGCCGCTGCCACTGCCTATGGTCGCCGCAAGCCACCAACGCTGCGCCAACGACCGATTCGGATCGAGCGAAATTCCTAGTTGTCACAACAAATCATTTTAAATTCTTAAAATCCATTAAAATAGCTAAAATAAAAATTTTAAATTGGTTCAGAAATTCCGGGTCGTTACAATACCCCTTTTGGGTGATCAAGCCCACGAGGTTATATTCCTTTTATTCTCCTGCATCTAAATGCTTGTTAGTGTATTAAAACCATTGAATCCATTCAATCATTTGATCCATTAACCATTGCAATCAATGTAATTTAATACCAATGTAATGTTGCAGTCAACCTAATTAATGCAATCGCTGCACTGACATAATCTAATAAGAGTAGATAATAATATCTTGCTCATCTATCACAGTAATGTTAACATGTAGTCATCAAATACCAATAAAATCTAGTGATAACTCCAACTTATAAGGTAAGAAGATAACAACACAAACATACTTACATATTATTTATCAACCAATAATAATACACCATCAATGTAAGTATAAACAATTTAGTGTATGCTAATCATTCCAAAATAATAACACGATCATTAACATCATTGAGCGTGTACTAGTCCAATCAATACTAGTTACAAAACATCCATCATCAAGTAACCATGATTAACTACACATTAATTTGCAGTAACAATGGTACGACTTCGCATATTCATCCTTAATACGGTCCATCAACATAAAAAAAAGCATGCAGTAAATACAACTTAACTATAAAACATGCATTACAACCGTTCAATCATATTTGTGATAACTGTTGTTCTTACAAGTACAAGATTGTCTAATTATTGTTCATTATAAAAGAATCTTTCTTCTTTAATTTAATTTTAAAATTCACATTGCTCCTTATCTTTCAAAACATTATATTTTATCAAAATATAACCTCAACAAATCACTTTGGAAATCAAATGTATTTTTATTTTATGTTAAAATAATAGTGATTTTAAACTAACATTAAGCATGTGTATGTTTATTCATGTGCTAACCATATGATCATTTCAATATGTGCATTCTCGAAAAAGTTATGAACTTCCTTAAAGGCCCATCTTTATAATAATCGATATACCCTTCCTTTCTTACCTTTTTATGAATATCTTGTGCACCCACATATGATCATTCCCTCAAAATTATAAATGCACATTTATAAATCTTCAAAATGGTTCATATGACTATCTTCTCCTATTACAACTGCATCCATCAAATAAAAACCTAGCTATCACCGACTAAAGCCTTGAATATGTTGACCATCGAATGATTAGCGATTGTCATCCATCCAGGGCTAATGGTTAACCCCGGTTCTAGTCGGACTATCGTACGTCCTACGTACGCTTGCCTTCTCAAGGTAACTAGATCACTCCTCGAGGGATCCGATGTGACGACAAGGAATCTCGCTCGATCCGATTCGATCGCTAAATCGATCAAGACCGTTCGAAACCCCTGATTGTTTGAGAACAGGACAAATCAGAACACAAACAGAAGAACATTTCATTGTATATTACAACAATTCCATCAGAACACAAGAATATACAGAGTATGAATGAATAAAATACATTCGATAAATATCAGAGGTTACAATAAATTACATAGCAGTGGAAAATAATACAAAATACAACTGAAGGAGATATACAGATACAAAGCTTTTCGAACATCATTCCAACTGTATACCAGGTTCCTGTGGATATAAATCTGCAAAACCAAAACTACTGGCTGCCCGTGTCAAAATAAGGGCACCCAGAGTTTAGGTTAAAATAATAAACTCCAGGTCAGTCATTTGACTGGTGTGAGAACTAAAACAGTTATTAATTCAATTTTAAAAGAGAGTAATTCAAGGGACCACGCCGTATAACACGGAACGGGTTTCCTCCCAAGAATACCAGTGCATAGGAATAAACAACGCAATGCTTTTTCGAAAAATGAAGCTATTATAAGACCCAGGTCCCATCACACAATGCAACGCAAGCCGGAGGATAGGGTTTTCCCTTATAATAGCCAAACATGCTTGATACGTTTAAAACAAATCATTTGATACTATTATAAGTGTATAGTGTCAAAACAATTTCAATCATAAATATTAATCATAGATGGCATAGCATCCCATGCTACTATGTCGCCATACTAGGCTCTACAAATAAAACCGCAATACACGTATTGGAAATTGGATTCCATCATGAGTCGAGGCAAGGGGCAAGCTCCTCTCCATTTCGAGACACTCTAGCAAATGTCTCAGGACCGCACACAGCAATCCTTGGATCTTCAGGGCCGGTCCTCTCTTACTTTTGAGGATTGACAATTCCCGAGCACACGTTTCCCGGTCCTAACAGACCTAAAATCGAGGCGCCTCATCCAACAACCACACAGGTGAAAAGTATATAAATGTCAGGGCTGGTAGGTCACTGACACCACCCATTGCTAGAAAGAAACGTCGTGCTCTCCCTGCAGTCTGCATCCCGTTTTTGACTCATACCGGGTGTGAGGCTCGCGAATTCACGTTATACACAAAGCTGTGCCACACAGGCCATGCTTTGATCATAAACCACAAGACTTTGCTTTTCAACAAAAGCCTTGATCATTTGCCACTTACGCGTGCCACACTGGCAATTCACTCCATGCGACTGATGTCCATCGATATACAACCTCTAAGCTCGTACGTCTCAGAGAAGGGCGTTAAGCAAGAGAATAAATTCTCCGCCGCCAAACAGATGTATATTTAATAGAGATCAATCAACACAGAATAAAATCCAATGTCAGACACACAGTCCATTTACAAGTTCGTTTTGGGTCTGAACGAAACCGGAGGCACTTTCCTCGCATATCCATCGATCTCCAAGTACGTCTGGACGATCACCAACTGATTCCCTCATCTTGTGTGTACAGCCCAATCAAGATCATCAGTAATCACCCAAACGATGTGAAGACTTCCGGTCTTCAACCACCGTCTTCATCTTCGAATTATCGTCGAATCGGTTATTCAGAATGGTTATAAACCCGGCATTTCCGAATAACCCACGTATATAATAAACAAATGTTACACAAACACAACTTATGCCTCCTCATTCCAATTCTGAATATTCCTTTATTCAATTATTCACATCCTTTGGGAAAGGTTCCCATTAATTTTATCAAATATAAATTCTTTACAATTTATTCTTTAATCCTCCTTTGGATATCATTTTAAACTATATCATTGTTTTCCAAACAAGTCGGGATTAGCGAGCCACACCGAAGTAATTATTTATTTTATTTCCCAATCCCAACCTATTTATCCCATGGAGCAAAACTGTTATTACCCCATAACTAACACCATTGCGTTATCGGTAAATTTAATTACCATTTCACGTTTAAATCTAATTAAAGATTTACTATCGCTCGGAGCAAAACTGGTGATACACCATTTTCGATCACTTTCAAAATCCGATAATTTAAATTATCACTTCACATTTCAATCTAAATAAAGATTCATTAAAACTCCTTCTACTGGGTTAAAGAACTAATGCCATTTAAAACACAGTTCACGATAAACCCAAATCTCATTTGATATTAAATACAAGAATCTGAATAGAAAATATATCGGCTTATATTCAATATCGAATTCTGATTATTTTTAATACCACTTCAAATCCAATTTTATTTATTTAAAAATAATGGATTTTAATTCTAGTTCAAAACTAGTTCATTTCGATAAAAATATTTTTTTATCCTTTCAAATAGGGAATTTTTCACCCTAGTTCTTTCCAAATCATATATTATAATTTTACACAAATTATAGATATTTTTAATAATTTTATCAAGGCCCGTACAGTCGATTTCCACCAATGGCCATCGAACTCCACTTACACCGACCTTTTCCAAATTTGATTTGGACGTATCTCCAAATCCAACCGTTAGATTTCAAATTTCTAATATTCATTGGAAATCTCTTTTCGATATGAACCCAATGGTTCCGGTTTTAGGAGAATCTGACGGTCGGATCTCCCGTAATGTCCGTTCGAAGTCAATGGTCGAAATTCACAAATTGCCACAGCGCGGCTTGTTCTATTCAGGCCATCATATTATATATATAATAAATATAATATATATTTCATCGATTTCCATTTAAAACGAATTTTATAATTCGTTTTAAATTCATTTCAAAACAATTTCAACTTCATATTCAATTTCAAATCAAAAATGAATTTTCCCTTATGAATTCGTTTTCCATTTGATTTCAATTCAATTCGAATTCATTTCAATTTTATTTAATTCGAATTCAAATTCGTTTCAATTAAATTTCAATTTGAATTCTATTTCAATCCATTTTAATTCGAATTTATTTTATATTCAATTCAATTCGAATTCATTTCCTAAATATTCGATTTTTAAATTTCTTTTCGATATTCATTATAAAAACGAATAAAATCGATATAAATATCGTTCGCGTCAAAATGGCGCATCACTAATCCACACGGCTTTATATATTTCAAAGACCTCTTTATTCTATTCAACAAATGAATATTTATTCTATTCAATACATGAATCTATATTTTTTTCAACACTTGACTAATCTCAATAAATGAGTACTGTTGACACGACTATTTTTGTTATGTAATATATTTTATAAATTTTTGATAAAGATGTTAATTTTTATTGTTAAAATATTTCGTTTAACACATGAATCTATATATTTTTCAACACTTGACTAATCTCAACAAATGAGTACTGTCAAAACAACTATTTTGTTATAATGTTCTTTATTTTCTCAATTGGATTGAGGCCCAATCAATTACCATATAATGATAATTATATGGATTCCATACAACACATGTATATCACAGTAACGATAAATAATCAACCATCATCAAAGGTGCACATCACAACTGTCTTTCAACCTATCGATCGACACACAACTAATTATTGGGACTGGTGTACTTCAATTATCATCCCAATACCCGTGTGGGGTTTCACATCAACAAACAATGAATATTATTTGTGCAGTTGGGCGATGTGTAAAATTTATCGTCCCAATCAATATCAGTCAAATATGTGTATATAAACAAATCGTCCGATTTGTTTATAACCATTTATTTCATTTTATATACACGTTAAAAATTCTATTTTTAACTATACAATATTTATTTTCTATATAAATATTTTATTTCATTTCACATCACACAATCAACTACACATCAAAATCAAACAAAACAACCAAGCATACAAGCCGTCCATGGTCTGTGGACGACGGGTGTCAGGGGCTACTAAACACCGTCTGCATCCTAGTATATATAATAATATAACTAGAAAAAGAAAGTTAAAATTAAAGGTGAGAAGTTCTCACAGAGGGTTCCACTCCATCGTGCTTTGCTGTTGAATTGCTGAACCGTCTGGCCCGGTTTGAAATTCCTATGCAGTTCTTTTCACGTTGTTCAAATGAAAATTATATTTTTATTGCTTCATTCAATAAATAAAAATCATATTTTTATTTTAACTTCATATATATTTTACAACGTCCTTTTCTATATGTAAATTATATTTTATATATCTACTCCTAATATAAAGATCAAATTTTTCTTTACTATATATAATAAAAATCAGATTTTTATTTCACTACCAATATAAAGATAATATTTTTACTATCTACATCATATAAAAATTATATTTTTAATACTTCTATAATATAAAAATCATATTTTTAATACACTACTTATTTAAAAATAGTATTATTATATCTTCTATTATATAAAGATCATATTTTTGATACTCTATTATAATATAAAAATTATATCTTTATTTTTCCGATAATATAAAAATTATATCTTTAACATTTCTACTATAATATAAAAATTATATCTTTAACATTTCTACTATATAAAAATTATATTTTTATATGCTAACAGTCGCATCTTTCTTCTTTTAAAAATCTCATCTTTCTATGATTAAAAATATAATCTTTTCTTCATTATAAAAACCGAATTTTTATTTCTTCTTCTAGATGATAAAAATCTTGTCTTTTCATAAAGTAAAAATCATGTCTTCATCGCTACTTCATCTAAATAAGAATCCTATTTTTATCGCCCTATTGCCTACATAAAAATCACATTTTATGTGCTAAAAATAATATTTTAACATAACTAAAAATCATTTCTAAAGCGTTATTCAAAATAAAAATCACATCTTTTTATTTGTTATACATAGATCTGAAAATCTATCCTTCATACGCTATGAAATTTATATAAAAACTAAGTTTTTATAGACATGAACAAATAAACAATATATATATATATATATATATATATATATATATATACAACAGTAAAACCTAATGTTCGAGATGGGGCAGAGGGGAGCCGGAGTCGTAGGGGTTACGCTGGGCTTCGGATGGCGGTAGGAGGTCACGGTGGCGGTTTTAAAATCTAGGGCGTGGGGAGAGAGAGCGAGGTAGGAGGGAGGAGGAGAGAGGCAAGGCGGAGGGGGGAAGTGATCGGAGGAGGGGCGCGAGGCAGATCGGCGGCGGCGGAATAGGGGTGGCGCGATCCCCTTTTTATTTTTTTATTTTTTTCTGAAGTCGATTTTTAAAAGCAAAGGGGGGCTGAGAATATAGAGGAAGAGGGAGGCATTTATTTTTATTTATTTAATTATTTAATTCCCAAAAGGGTACTTTTATTTTCGACCTCGAAATCGAACCCACCGCCTGTCGTCCATAGCTAATTACCCCCATTCCGAACACAATGGGATATGTATCGTAAGCTGATTCGATCGTTTCAATTAGTTTTCGTCGAAATTCAATTATAACTCTATATATTCAATTTGAACGCGTATTTCAATTTACCGGGGCCACATACTAACACGAAAAATTCCACAAAAATATTTTCTCGCTTCGTATTAACGATACGGTCCTAACAAAACTAGTTTCATCGAATTCTGAGATCGTTTGAAAAATGGCCATTTTCCAGTCGATTAAAATCAAATGAAACTGGTCAAACGCATTTTCTTTTGCCACGCTCACATACTGATTCGAACAATTACGAAAATTGGAATCTAGCAATAACTTGACATCACGGATCCACAAAAGGGTTTCGTCGAAATCCGAGGTCGTTTGCAAAATGGCTAATTTTAAGGACCAGAATTCCATAGCGACTATTCTGAAAATTCATTTGGCCATATCTTTTGATTCCCCTTATGAAATTTTGATTTTTCTGATTCATTGGAAAGATATTCTCAAATAGATTCTAATATTTTTGGTTTCACTAAATTCCGGTTTATTTTGAATCCTGTACATTCATTTGATGTTTGAAATCGAATTATCGAACTACCGCGCCATTTTCAATTCCTTTTATAATTTAAAATAATTATTTATATTCTAACGACGATCTATATAAATATATACGTTCGAATTATGTTCAAAATAAATTTTCCGTCAATATTATTTAAAATAATTCATTTTAAATATTCAAAATTCGCTAAAATTGCCAAAACAAAAATTTTAAACTGGCCCAGATTTTCGGGTTATTACAATCTCCCCCACTTATAACTTTTTGTCCCCGAAAAGGAACGGAGCCGAAAGTTGTTTTAAAAACCAACTCAACTTTCTTTGTTTTCATTACGACTTAAGTTCTTCAACTTTTCAGTTTCTAAGAACTTTTCAAATTTTTCAAAAATTTGGCTAACACCCTAAATTTCCCAAAAATTTCGCCATAACCTCCCCTGCACCGGGGACTTCAGGATATTTCATATAGCCTTCCATGGTCTTCTTCAATCAAAAGAAAAAGAAAAAGCCAAGCGGCTGGCCAATCGGCTCACAAAATCACCCAAAACTCAAGAAATACAATAAACATGTTCCTATTTGTCGGGCAAACAATTTTATTCCTCTGCTCTAGCCTCCTTGCTATGACCTGTTCAATGTATACACATGTATATGCATGCATTTGCAATCAATTTTCAATACAGTTCAATATTTGATTAAATTAGGCGTAATGGTTCAAAATATCAAACAAATAAACAAACAACACAACCATCAATCTATTAGTGGATTAATGTTTCAAATTCATAATTTGATATATATACAGAAAATCATGTTTTGATGCCAAATCACAACAATGTATTCTCTAATGGAAATATATAGATATCACACCTTCGAAACACGAAGATAAATATTGATGATGCCATGGTCATTATCAACATCATCTCCGAGCGACTAAGGTGTGATTCCATATCTATCCAATATATTAAAACTTCGAATATACGTTCATGACGCGTATATGCAAAATCTCTATATACTGGATTGTCCAAATTCAAAATAAATAAATATTCAAATACATATAAAACGATTTAAATTTCAAAACAAAGTGGATTTTCATTTTAAAAATATACTCTTCACACTCGTTCTAGGATACTACTGATCCTATCTCTAACGAGTCATTCTCATTGGATATTTCTAATCCAATTTCTGATGAATTCTTTCGTATGGTTCTAATGTGCCTTGTTCTCGAGCTTTGTAAACCAAAGCTCTGATACCAAATGTGATGGCAAGGAATCTCGCTCGATCCGAATCGATCGCTAAATCGATCAAGACCGTTAGAAACCCCTGATCGTTTGAGAACAGGACAAATCAGAACACAAACAGAAGAACATTTCATTGTATATTACAACAATTCCTTCAGAATACAAGAATATACAGAGTATGAATGAATAAAAGACATTCGATAAATATCAGAGGTTACAATAAATTACATAGCAGCGGAAAATAATACAAAATACAACTGAAGGAGATATACGGATACAAAGCTTTCCGAACATCATTCCAGCCGTAAACCAGGTTCCTGTGGATATAAATTTGCAAAACCAAAACTACTGGCTGCCCGTGTCAAAATAAGGGCACCTAGAGTTTAGGTTAAAATAATAAACTCCAGGTCAGTCATGTGACTGGTGTGAGAACTAAAACAGTTATTAATTCAATTTTAAAAGAGAGTAATTCAAGAGCCCACGCCGTATAACACGGAACGGGTTTCCTCCCAAGAATACCAGTGCATAGGAATAAACAGCGCAATGCTTTTTCGAAAAATGAAGCTATTATAAGACCCAGGTCCCATCACGCAATGCAACGCAAGCCGGAGGATAGGGTTTTCCCTTATAATAGCCAAACATGCTTGATACGTTTAAAACAAATCATTTGATACTATTATAAGTGTATAGTGTCAAAACAATTTCAATCATAAATATTAATCATAGATGGCATAGCATCCCATGCTACTATGTCGCCATACTAGGCTCTACAAATAAAACCGCAATACATGTATTGGAAATTGGATTCCATCATGAGTCGAGGCAAGGGGCAAGCTCCTCTCCGTTTCGAGACACTCTAGCAAATGTCTCAGGACCGCACACAACAATCCTTGGATCTCCAGGGCCGGTCCTCTCTTACTTTTGAGGATTGGCAATTCCCGAGCACACGTATCCCGGTCCTAACAGACCTAAAATCGAGGCGCCTCATCCAACAACCACACAGGTGAAAAGTATATAAATGTCAGGGCTGGTAGGTCACTGACACCACCCATAGCTAGAAAGAAACGTCGTGCTCTCCCTGTAGTCTGTATCTCGTTTTTGACTCATACCGGGGTGTGAGGCTCGCGAATTCACGTTATACACAAAGCTGCGCCACACAGGCCGTGCTTGGATCATCAACCATAAGACTTTGCTTTTCAACAATAGCCTTGATCATTTGCCACTTACGCGTGCCATACTGGAAATTCACTCCATGCGACTGATGTCCATCGATATACAACCTCTGAGCTCGTACGTCTCAGAGAAGGGCGTTAAGCAAGAGAATAAATTCTCCGCCGCCAAACAGATGTATATTTAATAGAGATCAATCAACATAGAATAAAATCCAATGTCAGACACACAGTCCATTTACAAGTTCGTTTTGGGTCTGAACGAAACCGGAGGCACTTTCCTCGCATATCCATCGATCTCCAAGTACGTCTGGACAATCACCAACTGATTCCCTCATCTTGGGTGTATAGCCCAATCAAGATCATCAATAATCACCCAAACGGTGTGAAGTCTTCCAGTCTTCAACCACCGTCTTCATCTTCGACTTATCGTCGAATCGGTTATTCAGAATGGGTATAAACCCGGCCTTTCCGAATAAACCACGTATATAATAAACAAATGTTACACAAACACAACATATGCCTAATTCCAATTCTGAATATTCCTTTATTCGATTATTCACATCCTTTGGGAAAGGTTCCCATTAATTTTATCAAAGATAAATTCTTTAAAATTTGTTCTTTAGTCCTCCTTTGGATATCATTTCAAACTATATCATGGTTTTCCGAACTAGTCGGGATTAGCGAGCTACACCGAAGTAATTATTTATTTTATTTCTCAATCCCAACCTATTTATCCCATGGAGCAAAACTGTTTTTACCCCATAACTAACACCACAGCGTTATCGGTAAATTTAATTACCATTTCACGTTTAAATCTAATTAAAGATTTACTATCGTTCGGAGCAAAACTGGTGATACACCATTTTCGATCACTTTCCAAATCCGATAATTTAAATTATCACTTCACATTTCAATCTAATTAAAGATTCATTAAAACTCCTTCTACTGGGTTAAAGAACTAATGTCATTTACAACACAGTTCATGATAAACCCAAATCTCATTTGATAATAAATACAAGACTATGAATAGAAAATATATCGGCTTATATTCAATATCGAATTCTGATTATTTTTAATAGCACTTCAAATCCAATTTTATTTATTTAAAAATAATTGATTTTAATTCTATTTCAAAACTAGTTCATTTCGATAAAAATATATTTTTATCCTTTCAAATAGGGAATTTTTCACCCCAGTTCTTTCCAAATCATATATTATAATTTTGCACAAATTATAGATATTTTTAATAATTTTATCAAGGCCCGTACAGTCGATTTCCACCAATGGCCATCGAACTGCACTTACAGCGACCTTTTCCAAATTTGATTTGGATGTATCTCCAAATCCAACCGTTAGATTTCAAATTTCAAATATTCATTGGAAAGCTATTTTCGATACGAACCCAACGGTTCTAGTTTTAGGAGAATCCGATGGTCGGATCTCCCGTAATGTCCGTTCGAAGTCAATGGTCGAAATTCACGAACTGCCGCAGCGCGGCTCGTTCTATTCAGGCCATTATATTATATATATATATATATTATATAATATATATTTCATCGATTTCCATTTAAAATGAACTTTATAATTCGTTTTAAATTCGTTTCAAAACAATTTCAACTTCATATTCAATTTCAAATCAAAAATGAATTTTCCCTTATGTATTCGTTTTCCATTTGATTTCAATTCAATTCGAATTCATTTCAATTTTATTTAATTTGAATTCAAATTCGTTTCAATACAATTTCAATTTGAATTCAATTTCAATTTGAATTCTATTTCAATCCATTTTAATTCGAATTTATTTTATATTCAATTCAATTCGAATTCATTTCCTAAATATTCGATTTTTAAATGTCTTTTCGATATTCATTATAAAAACGAATAAAATCGATATAAATATCGTTTGCGTCAAAATGGCGCATCACTAATCCACATGGCTTTATATATTTCAAAGACCTCTTTATTCTATTCAACAAATGAATATTTATTCTATTCAACACATGAATCTATATTTTTTTCAACACTTGACTAATCTCAACAAATGAGTACTGTCAACACGACTATTTTTGTTATGTAATATATTTTATAAATTTTTGATAAAGATGTTATTTTTTATTGTTAAAATATTTCGTTCAACACATGAAACTATATATTTTTCAACACTTGACTAATCTCAACAAATGAGTACTGTCAACACAACTATTTTTGTTATAATATTCTTTATTTTCTCAATTGGAATGAGGCTCAATCAATTATCATATAATGTTAATTATATGGATTCCATACAACACATGTACATCACAGTAACGATAAATAATCAACCATCATCAAAAGTGCACATCACAACTGTCTGTCACCTATCGATCGACACACAACTAATTATTGGGACTGGTGTACTTCAAATATCATCCCAATACCCGTGTGGGGTTTCACATCAACAAACACTGAATATTATTTGTGCAGTTGGGCGATGTGTAAAATTTATCATCCCAATCAATATCTGTCAAATATGTGTATATAAACAAATCGTCCGATTTATTTATAACCATTTATTTCATTTTATATACACGTTAAAAATTCTATTTTTAACTATACAATATTTATTTTCTATATAAATATTTTATTTCATTTCACATCACACAATCAACTACACATCAAAATCAAACAAAACAACCAAGCATACAAGCCGTCCACGGTCTGTGGACGACGGGTGTCGGGTGCTACTAAACACCGTCTGCATCCTAGTATATATAATAATATAACTAGAAAAAGAAAGTTAAAATTAAAGGTGAGAAGTTCTCACAGAGGGTTCCACTCCACCATGCTTTGCTGTTGAACTGCTGAACCGTCTGGCCCGGTTTGAAATTCCTATGCAGTTCTTTTCACGCTGTTCAAATGAAAATTATATTTTTATTGCTTCATTCAATAAATAAAAATCATATTTTTATTTTAACTTCATATATATTTTTACAACGTCCTTTTCTATATGTAAATTATATTTTGTATATCTACTCCTAATATAAAGATCAAATTTTTCTTTACTATATATAATAAAAATTAGATTTTTATTTCTCTACCAATATAAAGATAATATTTTTACTATCTAAATCATATAAAAATTATATTTTTAATACACTACTTATATAAAAATAGTATTATTATATCTTCTATTATATAAAGATCATATTTTTAATACTTTATTATAATATAAAAATTATATCTTTATTTTTCCTATAATATAAAAATTATATCTTTAACATTTCTACTATAATATAAAAATTATATCTTTAACATTTCTACTATATAAAAATTATACTTTTATATGCTAACAGTCACATCTTTCTTCTTTTAAAAATCTCATCTTTCTATGATTAAAAATATAATCTTTTCTTCATTATAAAAACCGAATTTTTATTTCTTCTTCTAGATGATAAAAATCTTATCTTTTCATAAAGTAAAAATCATGTCTTCATCGCTACTTCATCTAAATAAGAATCTTATTTTTATCCCCCTATTGCCTACATAAAAATCACATTTTATGTGCTAAAAATAATTTTTTAACATAACTAAAAATCGTTTCTAAAGCGTTATTCAAAATTAAAATCACATCTTTTTATTTGTTATACATAGATATGAAAATCTATCCTTCATACGCTATGAAATTTATATAAAAACTAAGTTTTTATAGACATGAACAAATAAACAATATGTATATATACAACAGTAAAACTTACTGTTCGAGATGGGGCAGAGGGGAGCCGGAGTCGTAGGGGTTGCGCTGGGCTTCGGATCGCAGTAGGAGGTCACGGTGGCGGTTTTAAAATCTAGGGTGTGGGGAGAGAGAGCGAGGTAGGAGGGAGGAGGAGAGAGGCAAGGCGGAGGGGGGAAGTGATCGGAGGAGGGGCGCGAGGCAGATCGCCGGCGGCGGAATATATGGGGGCGCTATCCCCTTTTTATTTTTTTATTTTTTGCTGAAGTCGAATTTGAAAAGCAAAGGGGGGGGCCTAAGAATATAGAGGAAGTGTAATAACCCGGAAATTCTGGGCCAGTTTAAAATTTTTATTTTGGCAATTTTAGCGAATTTTGAATATATAAAATAGGTTATTTTAAATAATATCGACGAGAAAATTTATTTTGAATAGAATTCGACGTACATATTATATATGCCATCGTAGAATATAAATAATTTTATATAATTATAATAGAATTGAAAATGGCGCGGTAGTTCGATAATTCGATTTCAAACTTCAATTGAATGTACCGGGTGCAAAACAATCCGGATTTTAGTGAAACCAAAAACATTAGGATCTAATTGATAATACCTTTCCAACGAATCCGAAAAATCAAAATTTCATAGCGGGAATCAAAAGATATGTTCAGTTGAAAATTCTTAAAAATTGAAATTTTGCAAACGACCTCGGATTTCGACGAAACCAGTTTTGTTGGGTCCGTGATGTCAAATTATTGCTAGGTTTCAAATTTCATAATTTTTCGAATCAATATGTGAGCGTGGCAAACGAAAACGCGTTTGACCAGTTTCAATTGATTTTAATCGACTGGAAAATTGCCATTTTTCAAATGGTGTCAGAATTCAACGAAACTAGTTTTGTTAGGACCGTATCGTCAATACGAAGCTAGAAAATATTTTTTTGGAATTTTTCGAGTTAGTATGTGGCCCCGGTAATTTGAAATATACGTTTAAAATTCAATATAATGATTTGAATGTAAATTCAACGGAAACTGATTGTAACTATCGAATCGGCTTACGATACATATCCCATTGTGTTTGGAATGGGGGTAATACGCTATGGACGACAGGCGGTGGGTTTCGTTTCGAGGTCGAAAATAAAAGTTTCTTTTTAGAATTAATTTAATAAATAAAATAATATATATTTTTTCCTTTTTAAACCCTCACCCCCCTTCTCTCCTTATTTTCGCTCAGACGAATAAAAAAAGAAAAAAAAAGAAAAAAAAAGGGATCGACGCTCCAACCCCTTCATCGACCTCGACGCCGCCGCCTAGGGCAGGCGCCCTCTCCCCCATGCCAACCCCCCCCCCCTCTTCCATGCTCTCGCTCCCCTCCTAACGGCGACCGCGGACCCCCAAAACCCCCTTCCCCTTTCAAAACGTCACCGCCGACCCATACCCCAACCACCACCGCCCAAGGCCGAAACTCCCCCACCACCTGCAGCGATCCGCGCCTCCCTGCGACCTCCGCCAGCAACCCTCCTCCGCCATCCCCTTGCGCCAATTACATCGGTGAGAACTTCTCACTCAAAATTCTTTTTCTAGTTATATATATATACTAGGATGCAGACGGTGTTTAGTAGCACCCGACACCCGTCATCCACAGACCATGGATGGCTTGTTTGTTTAATTGTTTGGTTGTGTAGTTGGTTAGATTATTTGGTTTGAATTGAATTGTTTGGTGAAATGAAATTGATTTGATTGATGTGTGAATGGCGTGGGTCTTCACTAGACCGGGGATAAGGCTAGGCCTTGTCCCGTTTCTAGTATCGTGCCATTATGCCGCCGAAATTTTCTAAAATAAGTTAGAAAAATAAAGAAAACATTTTATTTAATAAATGAACTGAATAGAATATTTTCATAGGTTGAATAAAATGTTTTATCGTTAAAAATATAATTTTTAACGTGAAAGTGAATAAATAAATATTTATAAACAAATCGGCCGATTTGTTTATATACACTGATTTGACTGATATTAATTGGGTCGATAAATTTTACACATCGCCCAACTGCACAACTAAAATCTGTGGTTGATTGTTTGAAACCCCACACGGGTGTTGGGATGAAATTTGAAGTTCACTCATCCTGGTTGATTAAATATGTCGATCGATTGATTGACAGACTGTTATAAGCGTGAGATATCTATATTTGATGCTTATACAGTGTAGTGCACTTTGGTTGATGGTTGATTATTTTTCAATGCTATTATATACATGTGTTGTATGGAATCCATATAATTAACTTTATATGGTAATTGATTGGGCCTCATTCCAATTTGAAAAATAAAGAATAATATAAAATAAAGGTTCATGTGTTGACAGTACTCATCCGTTGAGATTAGTCATGTGTTGAACGAAATATATTTGAAATAGAAATATTTGAAATAGAATATTTGAAAATAGGAATATATGAAGCCGTGTTGATTAGAGTGATGCCATTTTGACGTGAACGATATTTGTATCGATTTTATTCATTTCGAAATGAATAGAATATAAAAACGATTTCGAAATGAATAGAATATAAAAAGATTTCGAAATGAATAGAATATAAAAACGATTTCAAAATGAATAGAATATAAAAACGATTTCGAAATGAATAGAATATAAAAACAATTTCGAAATGAATAGAATATAAAAACGATTTCGAAATGAATAGAATATAAAAACGATTTAGAAATTAATAGAATATAAAAACGATTTCGAAATGAATAGAATATAAAAACGATTTCGAAATAAATAGAATATAAAAACGATTTCGAAATGAATAGAATATAAAACGATTTCGAAATGAATTGAAATGAATTGAAGTGAAATCAAATTGAATTGAAATTTGATTTGAATAGAAAACGAGTTCGATTTCAATTGCATATATAACGAATTTGATTTGAATAGAAAACGAATTTGATTTCAATTGCATATATAACGAATTTGATTTGAATAGAAAACGAATTTGATTTCAATTGAAATATATAACGAATTTGAATCAAATAGAAAACCACTTTGAATTGAATCGAATTGAAAACGAATTCGCATTGAATTTAAAACGAAGTGAAATGAATTCAAATTGAATGGAGACTTGAGTTGAATAGAAATGAATTCTAAACCGAATTTATAAAGAAAGATTCAACTTTGATTTGAATTTGAAATGGAAGTTGAAAATGTTTTTGAAACGAATTCAAAACTATTTATAAAATTCATTTTAAATAGAAATCGACGATATATATATTATATATATAATATAATGGCCTGAATAGAACGCGTCGCGCCGCGGCAGTTCGTGAATTTCGACCATTTATTTCAAACGGACATTACGGGAGATCCGACCGTCGGATTCTCCTGAAACTGGAACCGTTGGGTTCGTATCGAAAAGAGCTTCCTAACGAATATTAGAAATTAGAAATCTAACGGTAGGATTGGGAATTATGTCCAAATCAAATTTGGAAAAGGTCGTTGTAAGTGCAGTTCGATGGCCGTTGATGGAAATCGACTGTACGGGCCTTGAGAAAATTATTAAAAATAGTAATAATTTGTGTAAAATCATAAGAAATGATTTGAGAAGAATTGGGATGAAAAATTCCATATTTGAAAAGATAAAAATAGATATTTATCGAAGTAAACTAGTTTTGAACTAGAATTATAATTCTATTTATTTTTAAATAAATAAATTGAATTCGAAAGGGTTTTAAAAATAACCAGAATTTCCAATGATTGCATTGGAGTGGATTTGAATCGAAATTTTCTTCGGAATATTTCGATGTTGGAATTCGTGATTATACGAATGTTGTTATGGAAATTTGAAAGATATATATTTATATCGTTATTTCCAATACGACATTTGTTAATCGTAGAATTTGATATTGAATATAAGCCGATATATTTTCTATTCAGAGCCTTGTATTGAATATCAAATGTGATTTGGGTTTGTCGTGAATGGTGTCTTCACTAACACTGTTCTTGAACCCAGTTAAGAAAAGATTAAATCTTTTTATTTTAGATTTAATGAAGGGTACCAATTAAATGATATTTAATTGGAATTGAATTGATATTGATTTTTGGGTTTATCGTGGACAGTGTTTTAAATAACACTCGTTCTTTAACCCGATAATTAATGAATGTGATTTTGGGTTTATCGTGAACTGTGTTTTAAATGACACTGATTCTTTAACCCAGTTAAAGATTAAAACTAAGTGGAGTTTTAATGAATCTTTAATTAGATTGAAAAGATCGAAAATGGAGTACCACCAGTTTTGCTCCAGGCGATAGTTAAATCTTTAATTAGATTTGAACGGGAAATGGTAATTGAATTTACTGATAACACCGTGGTGTTAAATCTGAAGTATTACCAGTTTTACTTCATGGGAAGAGTTGGTTGGGATTGGGAAATTAAAACCAATGATTACTTCGGTAAGGTTCGTTAATCTCGAATAGTTTGAATTGATATTCAAAAGTAGATTAAAGAATAAGTTTTAATGATTTATCTTTGATAAAATTAATGGGAACCTTTCCCTATGAATGTGAAATTTAGAAACTAACTGTCGGTTAGCCAAGCAGAATGGTTTTCTAGATATTGATCTGATGTTGGTTTCGGCCTTCGGGGTTAATATTTGGGAAATTATTCTCTTGATTAATTTACGGTTAGTGACTGATGAATTGGAACGAGGCGTATGTTGTGTTTGTGTAACACTTATTTAAAATATACGCGAGTTATTCGGAAAGACCGGGTTTATCCCATTCTGAATAACTGATACGACGATAAGTCGAAGATGAAGACGATGGTCGAAGACCGGAAGTCTTCACGTCGTTTGGATAATTACTGATGATCTTGATTGGGATGTACACCCAAGAAGATGGAAATAGTTAGTGATCGTCCAGACGTACTTGGAGATTGATGGATATGCGGGGTACTAGGTGCCTCCGGTTTCGTTCAGACCCAGAACGGACTTGTAAATGGACTGTGTGTCTGACATTGGATTTTAGTCTGTGTGATTGATTTCTATTAAATATATATCTGTTTGGCGGCGGAGAATTTATTCTCTTGCTTAACGCCCTTCTCTGAGACGTACGAGCTCAGGGGTTACATATTGATGGATATCAAACGCATGGAGTGATTTGCCTGTGTGGCACGCCTAAGTGGCAAATGATCAAGGCTTCTGTTGAAAACCAAAGTCTTGTGGTGATGATCAAAGCACAGCCTGTTCGGCATAGCTTTGTGTAACGTTTGCTTCGCGAGTTTCACACCCGGTATGAACCAAAAACGGGAGAGGACGTCAGGGAGGGCATGCGTTTCTTTCTAACTAGAAGTGGCGTCAGTGGTTTTACACGCCCTGACGAGTTTGACTTATGTGGTTGTTGCTGTTGCGAGGCGCCTCGGTTTGATCGGACGATCCGGGTCCGATGGAGTCATTCGTTGGCTCATCTACGCCCCAAAGGGCGGGGAAACGCATGTTCAGGGTTTAAGTTTAATCCACATCGGTGGACCGGCCCTGACGATCCAAAGGCTTGACTGAGTACTTGCCTGAGGGGCGGGCTAGAGCGTCTCGAATCGGTTGAGGACTATCTTTTGCCTCGGTTCATAGATGGAAATCCAATTTCCAAATACGTGACATTTGCGGTTTTATTTGTAAACCTATATATGGCGACATGATATATGGTACCCATGCCGCCTATGATTGATACTTATGATTTGAAGTTGTTTTATACACTATGCACTTATAATAGTATCAAATGATTTGTTTTAAACATATCAAGCATTCTTGGCTATTATAAGGTAAAAACCCTATCCCCCGGCTTGCGTTGCATTGTGTGATAGGACCTGGGTCTTATAATAGCTTCATTTTTCTTTACTTAGCATTGCGCTGTTTGTTTTCTGCACTGGTATTCTTGGAGGAAACCCGTTCCGTGTTATACGGCGTGGTCCCTTGATTTACCTAACTTTAAAAATAAAGATTAATAACTGCTTTAGTTCTCACACCAGTCACATGACTGACCTGGAGTTTATTGTTTTAACCTAAACTTTGGGTGCCCTTATTTTGACACGGGCAGCTAGTAGTTTTGGTTTTGCGGATTTATATTCACAGGATCCTGGTTTACAGCTGGAACGATATCTGGAAAGCTTTGTATCCGTATATCTCTTCTAGTTGTGTATTGCATTATTTTTCCGCTGCTATGTAATTTAAATCTCTGATATTTCTGTGTAATATTTATTCATACTCTTTATATTCTTGTAATCTGATGTATTGTTGTAATATACAATGAAATATTCTTCTGTATGTGTTCTGTTGTGGCTTGTTCTCGAACTATCCTACACTTTCCTTTACGGGGAAGTTACGGGTTTTTACAGTTGGTATCAGAGCTTTGGTTTACAGAGCTCGAGAACAAGACACATTAGAACCATACGAAGAATTCATCAGATATTGGATTAGTAATATCCAATTAGAATGACTCGTTAGAGATAGGATCAGTAGTATCCTAGAACGAGTGTGAAGAGTATATTTTTAAAATTGAAAACCAATTTTTGTTTTGAAAATTTAAACCATTGTATACGTATTTGAATATTTATTTTATATTGATTAGGGCAATCCAGTACATAAAGATTTTGTATATATGTCTTGCAAACGTGTGTTCGAAGTTTTAATATACTGGGTAGATATAGAATCCCTCTAGTGCCCGGGGATAATTCTGGTGATGGGGCACCATCGCCAGTATTTATTTTCGAGCGACGAAAGTGAGATTTCTATATATTTCCTATTGACTGGTGTGAGAACCGAAATTAGATAGGGCTTATTGTTGTGATTTGGCATCAAAAATTTGATTTTGACTATATGTCAAAATTATGAATTTGAAACTCTAATTCACTAATTGATTGATGTTTGTGTTGTTTGTTTATTTGTTTGATAATTTTGAATCATTTATGCCTAATAGCATCAAATATTGAATTGTATTGAAAATTGGTCGCATTTGCTTGCATATACATACTTACATTGAGCAGGTCATAGCAAGGAGGCAAGAGCCGAAGAATAAAATTTGTTTGCCCGACAAATAGGTACATGTTTACCACATAATTTACTGTTTTGTTTGGGTGATGATGATTTTATGAGCCTATTGGCTAGCCGCTTGGCTTTTTCTTTTTCTTTTTGAGATTAGAAGGACCGAGGAAGCTATTCGAAATTCCCCGATGCTCCCTGTGCAGGGGAGGTTATGGCGAAATTTTTCGAAAATTTAGGGTGTTAGCCAAATTTTTGAAATTTTGAAAATTCTCAGAAACTGAAAAGTTGGAGAATGCAAGCCAGATCGAACATAGAGTTGATTGATCAAACCACTTTCGACTTTGTTCCTTTTCGGGGACGAAAAGTTTTAAGTGGGGGAGATTGTAATAACCCGGAAACTCTGGGCCAGTTTAAAATTTTTATTTTGGCAATTTTAGCGAATTTTGAATATTTAAAATAGGTTATTTTAAATAATATCGACGAGAAAATTTATTTTGAATAGAATTCGACGTATATATTATATACGCCGTCGTAGAATATAAATAATTTTATATAATTATAATAGAATTGAAAATGGCGCGGTAGTTCGATAATTCGATTTCAAACTTCAATTGAATGTACCGGGTGCAAAACAATCCATATTTTAGTGAAACAAAAAACATTAGGATCTAATTGATAATACCTTTCCAACGAATCCGAAAAATCAAAATTTCATAGCGGGAATCAAAAGATATGTCCAGTTGAAAATTCTGGATAGTCGCTATGGAATTCAGGCCCTTACAAATTGAAATTTTGCAAACGACCTCGGATTTCGACGAAACCAGTTTTGTTGGGTCCGTGATGTCAAATTATTGCTAGGTTTCAAATTTCATAATTTTTCGAATCAATATGTGAGCGTGGCAAAGGAAAACGCTTTTGACCAGTTTCAGTTGATTTTAATCGACTGGAAAATGGCCATTTTTCAAACGGTGTCAGAATTCAACGAAACTAGTTTTGTTAGGACCGTATCGTCAATACGAAGCTAGAAAATATTTTTCTGGAATTTTTCGAGTTAGTATGTGGCCCCGGTAATTTGAAATGTACGTTTAAAATTCAATATAATGATTTGAATGTAAATTCAACGGAAACTGATTGTAACTATCGAATCGGCTTACGATACATATCCCATTGTGTTCGGAATGGGGGTAATACGCTATGGACGACAGGCGGTGGGTTTCGTTTCGAGGTCGAAAATAAAAGTTGCTTTTTAGAATTAATTTAATAAATAAAATAATATATATATTTTCCTTTTTAAACAATCACCCCCTCCTTCTCTCCTTATTTTCGCTCAGACGAATAAAAAAAAAAGGGATTGACGCTCTAACCCCTTCATCGACCTCGACGCCGCCGCCTAGGGCAGGCGCCCTCTCCCCCGTGCCAACCGCCCCCCCTCTTCCTTGCTCTCGCTCCCCTCCTAACGGCGACCGCGGACCCCCAAAACCCCCTTCCCCTTTCAAAACGTCACCGCCGCCCAAGGCCGAAGCTCCCCCACCACCTGCAGCGATCCGCGCCTCCCTGCGACCTCCGCCAGCAACCCTCCTCCGCCATCCCCTTGCGCCAATTACATCGGTGAGAACTTCTCACTCAAAATTCTTTTTCTAGTTATATATATATACTAGGATGCAGACGGTGTTTAGTAGCACCCGACACCCGTCATCCACAGACCATGGATGGCTTGTTTGTTTAATTGTTTGGTTGTGTAGTTGGTTAGATTATTTGGTTTGAATTGAATTGTTTGGTGAAATGAAATTGATTTGATTGATGTGTGAATCGCGTGGGCCTTCACTAGACCGGGGATAAGGCTAGGCCTTGTCCCGTTTCTAGTATCGTGCCGTTATGCCGCCGAAATTTTCTAAAATAAGTTAGAAAAATAAAGAAAACATTTTATTTAATAAATGAACTGAATAGAATATTTTCATAGGTTGAATAAAATGTTTTATCGTTAAAAATATAATTTTCAACGTGAAAGTAAATAAATAAATATTTATAAACAAATCGGCCGATTTGTTTATATACATTGATTTGACTGATATTAATTGGGTCGGTAAATTTTACACATCGCCCAACTGCACAACTAAAATCTGTGGTTGATTGTTTGAAACACCACATGGGTGTTGGGATGAAATTTGAAGTTCACTCATCCTGGTTGATTAAATATGTCGATCGATTGATTGACAGACTGTTATAAGCGTTAGATATCTATATTTGATGCTTATACAGTGTAGTGCACTTTGGTTGATGGTTGATTATTTTTCAATGCTATTATATACATGTGTTGTATGGAATCCATATAATTAACTTTATATGGTAATTGATTGGGTCTCATTCCAATTTGAAAAATAAAGAATAATATAAAATAAAGGTTCATGTGTTGACAGTACTCATCCGTTGAGATTAGTCATGTGTTGAACGAAATATATTTGAAATAGAAATATTTGAAATAGAATATTTGAAAATAGGAATATATGAAGCCGTGTTGATTAGAGTGACGCCATTTTGACGTGAACGATATTTGTATCGATTTTATTCATTTCGAAATGAATAGAATATAAAAACGATTACGAAATGAATAGAATATAAAAACGATTTCAAAATGAATAAAATATAAAAACGATTTCGAAATGAATAGAATATAAAAACGATTTTGAAATGAATAGAATATAAAAACGATTTCGAAATGAATAGAATATAAAAACGATTTCGAAATGAATAGAATATAAAAACGATTTCGAAATGAATAGAATATAAAAACGATTTCGAAATGGATAGAATATAAAAACGATTTCGAAATGAATTGAAATGAATTGAAGTGAAATCAAATTGAATTGAAATTTGATTTGAATAGAAAACGAATTCGATTTCAATTGCATATATAACGAATTTGATTTGAATAGAAAACGAATTTGATTTCAATTGCATATATAACGAATTTGATTTGAATAGAAAACGAATTTGATTTCAATTGAAATATATAACGAATTTGAATCAAATAGAAAACCACTTTGAATTGAATCGAATTGAAAACGAATTCGCATTGAATTTAAAACGAAGTGAAATGAATTCAAATTGAATTGAGACTTGAGTTGAATAGAAATGAATTCTAAACTGAATTTATAAGGAAAGATTCAACTTTGATTTGAATTTGAAATGGAAGTTGAAAATGTTTTTGAAACGAATTCAAAACTATTTATAAAATTCGTTTTATATAGAAATCGACGATATATATATTATATATATTATATATATAATATAATGGCCTGAATAAAACGCGCCGCGCCGCGGCAGTTCGTGAATTTCGACCATTTATTTCAAACGGACATTACGGGAGATCCGACCGTCGGATTCTCCTGAAACCGGAACCGTTGGGTTCGTATCGAAAAGAGCTTCCTAACGAATATTAGAAATTAGAAATCTAATGGTTGGATTGGGAATTATGTCCAAATCAAATTTGGAAAAGGTCGTTGTAAGTGCAGTTCGATGGCCGTTGATGGAAATCGACTGTACGGGCCTTGAGAAAATTATTAAAAATAGTAATAATTTGTGTAAAATCATAAGAAATGATTTAAGAAGAATTGGGATGAAAAATTCCATATTTGAAAAGATAAAAATAGATTTTTATCGAAGTAAACTAGTTTTAACTAGAATTATAATTCTATTTATTTTTAAATAAATAAATTGAATTCGAAAGGGTTTTAAAAATAACCAGAATTTCCAATGATTGTATTGGAGTGGATTTGAATTGAAATTGTCTTCGGAATAATTCGATGTTGGAATTCATGATTATACGAATGTTGTTATGGAAATTTGAAAGATATATATTTATATCGTTATTTCCAATACGACATTTGTTAATCGTAGAATTTGATATTGAATATAAGCCGATATATTTTCTATTCAGAGCCTTGTATTGAATATCAAATGTGATTTGGGTTTGTCGTGAATGGTGTCTTCACTAACACTGTTCTTGAACCCAGTTAAGAAAAGATTAAATCTTTTTATTTTAGATTTAATGAAGGGTACCAATTAAATGATATTTAATTGGAATTGAATTGATATTGATTTTTGGGTTTATCGTGGACAGTGTTTTAAGTAACACTCGTTCTTTAACCCGATAATTAATGAATGTGATTTTGGGTTTATCGTGAACTGTGTTTTAAATGACACTGATTCTTTAACCCAGTTAAAGATTAAAACTAAGCGGAGTTTTAATGAATCTTTAATTAGATTGAAAAGATCGAAAATGGAGTACCACCAGTTTTGCTCCAGGCGATAGTTAAATCTTTAATTAGATTTGAACGGGAAATGGTAATTGAATTTACCGATAAAACCGTGGTGTTAAATATGAAGTATAACCAGTTTTACTTCATGGGAAGAATAGGTTGGGATTGGGAAATTAAAACCAATGATTACTTCGGTAAGGTTCGTTAATCTCGACTAGTTTGAATTGATATTCAAAAGTAGATTAAAGAATAAATTTTAATGATTTATCTTTGATAAAATTAATGGGAACCTTTCCCTATGAATGTGAAATTTAGAAACTAACTGTCGGTTAGCCAAGCAGAATGGTTTTCTGGATATTGATCTGATGTTGGTTTTGGCCTTCGGGGTTAATATTTGGGAAATTATTCTCTTGATTAATTTACGGTTAGTGACTGATGAATTGGAACGAGGCGTATGTTGTGTTTGTGTAACACTTATTTAAAATATACGCGAGTTATTCGGAAAGACCGGGTTTATCCCATTCTGAATAACAGATACGACGATAAGTCGAAGATGAAGACGATGGTCGAAGACCGGAAGTCTTCACGTCGTTTGGATAATTACTAATGATCTTGATTGGGATGTACACCCAAGAAGATGAAAACAGTTAGTGATCGTCCAGACGTACTTGGAGATTGATGGATATGCGGGGTACTAGGTGCCTCCGGTTTCGTTCAGACCCAGAACGGACTTGTAAATGGACTGTGTGTCTGACATTGGATTTTAGTCTGTGTGATTGATTTCTATTAAATATATATCTGTTTGGCGGCGGAGAATTTATTCTCTTGCTTAACGCCCTTCTCTGAGACGTACGAGCTCAGGGGTTACATATTGATGGATATCAAACGCATGGAGTGATTTGCCTGTGGGGCACGCCTAAGTGGCAAATGATCAAGGCTTCTGTTGAAAAGCAAAGTCTTGTGGTGATGATCAAAGCACAGCCTGTGTGGCACAGATTTGTGTAACGTTTGCTTCGCGAGTTTCACACCCGGTATGAACCAAAAACGGGAGAGGACGTCAGGGAGGGCATGCGTTTCTTTCTAGCCAGAAGTGGCGTCAGTGGTTTTACACGCCCTGACGAGTTTGACTTATGTGGTTGTTGCTGTTGCGAGGCGCCTCGGTTTGATCAGACGATCCGGGTCCGATGGAGTCATTCGTTGGCTCATCTACGCCCCAAAGGGCGGGGAAACGCATGTTCAGGGTTTAAGTTTAATCCACATCGGTGGACCGGCCCTGACGATCCAAAGGCTTGACTGAGTACTTGCCCGAGGGGCGGGCTAGAGCGTCTCGAATCGGTTGAGGACTATCTTTTGCCTTGGTTCATAGATGGAAATCCAATTTCCAAATACGTGACATTTGCGGTTTTATTTGTAAACCTATATATGGCGACATGATATATGGTACCCATGCCGCCTATGATTGATACTTATGATTTGAAGTTGTTTTATACACTATGCACTTATAATAGTATCAAATGATTTGTTTTAAACGTATCAAGCATTCATGGCTATTATAAGGTAAAAACCCTATCCCCCGGCTTGCGTTGCATTGTGTAATAGGACCTGGGTCTTATAATAGCTTCATTTTTCTTTACTTAGCATTGCGCTGTTTGTTTTCTGCACTGGTATTCTTGGAGGAAACCCGTTCCGTGTTATACGGCGTGGTCCCTTGATTTACCTAACTTTAAAAATAAAGATTAATAACTGCTTTAGTTCTCACACCAGTCACATGACTGACCTGGAGTTTATTGTTTTAACCTAAACTCTGGGTGCCCTTATTTTGACACGGGCAGCTAGTAGTTTTGGTTTTGCAGATTTATATTCACAGGATCCTGGTTTACAGCTGGAACGATATCCTGAAAGCTTTGTATCCGTATATCTCTTCTAGTTGTGTATTGCATTATTTTTCCGCTGCTATGTAATTTAAATCTCTGATATTTCTGTGTAATATTTATTCATACTCTGTATATTCTTGTAATCTGATGTATTGTTGTAATATACAATGAAATGTTCTTCTGTATGTGTTCTGTTGTGGCTTGTTCTCGAACTATCCGACACTTTCCTTTATGGGAAAGTTACGGGTTTTTACAGTTGGTATCAGAGCTTTGGTTTACAGACTCGAGAACAAGACACATTAGAACCATACGAAGAATTCATCAGATATTGGATTAGTAATATCCAATTAGAATGACTCGTTAGAGATAGGATCAGTAGTATCCTAGAACGAGTGTGAAGAGTATATTTTTAAAATTGAAAACCAATTTTTGTTTTGAAAATTTAAACCGTTGTATACGTATTTGAATATTTATTTTATATTGATTAGGGCAATCCAGTATATAAAGATTTTGTATATATGTCTTGCAAATGTGTGTTCGAAGTTTTAATATACTGGGTAGATATAAAATCCCTCTAGTGCCCGGGGATAATTCTGGTGATGGGGCACCATCGCCAGTATTTATTTTCGAGCGACGAAAGTGAGATTTCTATATATTTCCTATTGACTGGTGTGATAACCGAAATTAGATAGGGCTTATTGTTGTGATTTGGCATCAAAAATTTGATTTTGACTATATATCAAAATTATGAATTTGAAACTCTAATTCACTAATTGATTGATGTTTGTGTTGTTTGTTTATTTGTTTGATAATTTTGAATTATTTAAGCCTAATAGCATCAAATATTTAATTGTATTGAAAATTGGTTGCATTTGCTTGCATATACATATACTTACATTGAGCAGGTCATAGCAAGGAGGCTAGAGCCGAAGAATAAAATTTGTTTGCCCGACAAATAGGTACATGTTTACTACATAATTTACTGTTTTGTTTGGGTGATGATGATTTTATGAGCCTATTGGCTAGCCGCTTGGCTTTTTCTTTTTCTTTTTGAGATTAGAAGGACCGGGGAAGCTATTTGAAATTCCCCGATGCTCCCTGTGCAGGGGAGGTTATGGTGAAATTTTTCGAAAATTTAGGGTGTTAGCAAAATTTTTGAAAATTTGAAAATTCTCAGAAACTGAAAAGTTGGAGAATGCAAGCCAGATCGAACATAGAGTTGATTGATCAAACCACTTTCGATTTTGTTCCTTTTCGGGGACGAAAAGTTTTAAGTGGGGGAGATTGTAATAACCCGGAAATTCTTGGTCAGTTTAAAATTTTTATTTTGGCAATTTTAGAGAATTTTGAATATTGAAAATAGGTTATTTTAAATAATATCGATGAGAAAATTTATTTTGAATAGAATTCGACGTATATATTATATACGCCGTCGTAGAATATAAATAATTTTATATAATTATAATAGAATTGAAAATGGTGCGGTAGTTCGATAATTCGATTTCAAACTTCAATTGAATGTGCCGGGTGCAAAACAATCCGGATTTTAGTGAAACCAAAAACATTAGAATCTAATTGATAATACCTTTCCAACGAATCCGAAAAATCAAAATTTCATAGCGGGAATCAAAAGATATGTCCAGTTGAAAATTCTGAATAGTCGCTATGGAATTCAAGCCCTTAAAAATTGAAATTTTGCGAACGACCTCGGATTTCGACGAAACCAGTTTTGTTGGGTCTGTGATGTCAAATTATTGCTAGGTTTCAAATTTCATAATTTTTTGAATCAATATGTGAGCGTGGCAAAGGAAAACGCGTTTGACCAGTTTTAGTTGATTTTAATCGACTGGAAAATGGCCATTTTTCAAACGGTGTCAGAATTCAACGAAACTAGTTTTGTTAGGACCGTATCGTCAATACGAAGCTAGAAAATATTTTTCTGGAATTTTTCGAGTTAGTATGTGGCCCCGGTAATTTGAAATGTACATTTAAAATTCAATATAATGATTTGAATGTAAATTCAACGGAAACTGATTGTAACTATCGAATCGGCTTACGAAACATATCCCACTGTGTTCGGAATGGGGGTAATACGCTATGGACGACAGGCGGTGGGTTTCGTTTCGAGGTCGAAAATAAAAGTTGATTTTTAGAATTAATTTAATAAATAAAATAATATATATTTTTTCCTTTTTAAACCCTCACCCCCCTCCTTCTCTCCTTATTTTCGCTCAGACGAATAAAAAAAGAAAAAAGAAAAAAAGAAAAAAGGGATCGACGCTCCAACCCCTTCATCGACCTCGACGCCGCCGCCTAGGGCAGGCGCCCTCTCCCCCGTGCCAACCCCCCCTCTTCCTTGCTCTCGCTCCCCTCCTAACGGCGACCGCGGACCCCCAAAACCCCCTTCCCCTTTCAAAACGTCACCGCTGGCCCATACCCCAACCACCACCGCCCAAGGCCGAAGCTCCCCCACCACCTGCAGCGATTCGCGCCTCCCTGCGACCTCCGCCAGCAACCCTCCTCCGCCATCCCCTTGCGCCAATTACATCGGTGAGAACTTCTCACTCAAAATTCTTTTTCTAGTTATATATATATATACTAGGATGCAGACGGTGTTTAGTAGCACCCGACACCCGTCATCCACAGACCATGCATGGCTTGTTTGTTTAATTGTTTGGTTGTGTAGTTGGTTAGATTATTTGGTTTGAATTGAATTGTTTGGTGAAATGAAATTGATTTGATTGATGTGTGAATGGCGTGGGCCTTCACTAGACCGGGGATAAGGCTAGGCCTTGTCCCGTTTCTAGTATCGTGCCGTTATGCCGCCGAAATTTTCTAAAATAAGTTAGAAAAATAAAGAAAACATTTTATTTAATAAATGAACCGAATAGAATATTTTCATAGGTTGAATAAAATGTTTTATCGTTAAAAATATAATTTTTAACGTGAAAGTGAATAAATAAATATTTATAAACAAATCGGCCGATTTGTTTATATACACTGATTTGACTGATATTAATTGGGTCGATAAATTTTACACATCGCCCAACTGCACAACTAAAATCTGTGGTTGATTGTTTGAAACACCACACGGGTGTTGGGATGAAATTTGAAGTTCACTCATCCTGGTTGATTAAATATGTCGATCGATTGATTGACAGACTGTTATAAGCGTTAGATATCTATATTTGATGCTTATACAGTGTAGTGCACTTTGGTTGATGGTTGATTATTTTTCAATGCTATTATATACATGTGTTGTATGGAATCCATATAATTAACTTTATATGTTAATTGATTGGGCCTCATTCCAATTTGAAAAATAAAGAATAATATAAAATAAAGGTTCATGTGTTGACAGTACTCATCCGTTGAGATAAGTAATGTGTTGAACGAAATATATTTGAAATAGAATATTTGAAAATAGGAATATATGAAGCCGTGTTGATTAGAGTGACGCCATTTTGACGTGAATGATATTTGTATCGATTTTATTCATTTCGAAATGAATAGAATATAAAAACGATTTCGAAATGAATAGAATATAAAAACGATTTCGAAATGAATAGAATATAAAAACGATTTCGAAATGAATAGAATATAAAAACGATTTCGAAATGAATAGAATATAAAAACGATTTCGAAATGAATAGAATATAAAAACGATTTCGAAATGAATAGAATATAAAAACGATTTCGAAATGAATAGAATATAAAAAGATTTCGAAATGAATTGAAATGAATTGAAGTGAAATCAAATTGAATTGAAATTTGATTTGAATAGAAAACGAATTCGATTTCAATTGCATATATAACGAATTTGATTTGAATAGAAAACGAATTTGATTTCAATTGCATATTTAACGAATTTGATTTGAATAGAAAACGAATTTGATTTCAATTGAAATATATAACGAATTTGAATCAAATAGAAAACCACTTTGAATTGAATCGAATTGAAAACGAATTCGCATTGAATTTAAAACGAAGTGAAATGAATTCAAATTGAATTGAGACTTGAGTTGAATAGAAATGAATTCTAAACCAAATTTATAAGGAAAGATTCAACTTTGATTTGAATTTGAAATGGAAGTTGAAAATGTTTTTGAAACGAATTCAAAACTATTTATAAAATTCGTTTTAAATAGAAATTGACGATATATATTATATATATTATATATATAATATAATGGCCTGAATAGAACGCGCCGCGCCGCGGCAGTTCGTGAATTTCGACCATTTATTTCAAACGGACATTACGGGAGATCTGACCGTCGGATTCTCCTGAAACCAGAACCGTTGGGTTCGTATCGAAAAGAGCTTCCTAAAGAATATTAGAAATTAGAAATCTAATGGTTGGATTGGGAATTATGTCCAAATCAAATTTGGAAAAGGTCGCTGTAAGTGCAGTTCGATGGCCGTTGATGGAAATCGACTGTACGGGCCTTGAGAAAATTATTAAAAATAGTAATAATTTGTGTAAAATCATAAGAAATGATTTGAGAAGAATTGGGATGAAAAATTCCATATTTGAAAAGATAAAAATAGATTTTTATCGAAGTAAACTAGTTTTGAACTAGAATTATAATTCTATTTATTTTTAAATAAATAAATTGAATTCGAAAGGGTTTTAAAAATAACCAGAATTTCCAATGATCGCATTGGAGTGGATTTGAATCGAAATTGTCTTCGGAATATTTCGATGTTGGAATTCGTGATTATACGAATGTTGTTATGGAAATTTGAAAGATATATATTTATATCGTTATTTCCAATACGACATTTGTTAATCGCAGAATTTGATATTGAATATAAGCCGATATATTTTCTATTCAGAGCCTTGTATTGAATATCAAATGTGATTTGGGTTTGTCGCGAATGGTGTCTTCACTAACACTGTTCTTGAACCCAGTTAAGAAAAGATTAAATCTTTTTATTTTAGATTTAATGAAGGGTACCAATTAAATGATATTTAATTGGAATTGAATTGATATTGATTTTTGGGTTTATCGTGGACAGTGTTTTAAATAACACTCGTTCTTTAACCCGATAATTAATGAATGTGATTTTGGGTTTATCGTGAACTGTGTTTTAAATGAAACTGATTCTTTAACCCGGTTAAAGATTAAAACTAAGTGGAGTTTTAATGAATCTTTAATTAGATTGAAAAGATCGAAAATGGAGTACCACCAGTTTTGCTCCAGGCGATAGTTAAATCTTTAATTAGATTTGAACGGGAAATGGTAATTGAATTTACCGATAACACCGTGGTGTTAAATATGAAGTATTACCAGTTTTACTTCATGGGAAGAATAGGTTGGGATTGGGAAATTAAAACCAATGATTACTTCGGTATGGTTCGTTAATCTCGACTAGTTTGAATTGATATTCAAAAGTAGATTAAAGAATAAGTTTTAATGATTTATCTTTGATAAAATTAATGGGAACCTTTCCCTATGAATGTGAAATTTAGAAACTAACTGTCGGTTAGCCAAGCAGAATGGTTTTTTGGATATTGATCTGATGTTGGTTTCGGCCTTCGGGGTTAATATTTGGGAAATTATTATCTTGATTAATTTACGGTTAGTGACTGATGAATTGGAACGAGGCGTATGTTGTGTTTGTGTAACACTTATTTAAAATATACGCGAGTTATTCGGAAAGACCGGGTTTATCCCATTTTGAATAACTGATACGACGATAAGTCGAAGATGAAGACGATGGTCGAAGACCGGAAGTCTTCACGTCGTTTGGATAATTACTGATGATCTTGATTGGGATGTACACCCAAGAAGATGGAAACAGTTAGTGATCGTCCAGACGTACTTGGAGATTGATGGATATGCGGGGTACTAGGTGCCTCCGGTTTCGTTCAGACCCAAAACGGACTTGTAAATGGACTGTGTATCTGACATTGGATTTTAGTCTGTGTGATTGATTTCTATTAAATATATATCTGTTTGGCGGCGGAGAATTTATTCTCTTGCTTAACGCCCTTCTCTGAGACGTACGAGCTCAGGGGTTACATATTGATGGATATCAAGCGCATGGAGTGATTTGCCTGTGGGGCACGCCTAAGTGGTAAATAATCAAGGCTTCTGTTGAAAAGCAAAGTCTTGTGGTGATGATCAAAGCACAGCCTGTGTGGCACAGCTTTGTGTAACGTTTGCTTCACGAGTTTCACACCCGGTATGAACCAAAAATGGGAGAGGACGTCAGGGAGGGCATGCGTTTCTTTCTAGCTAGAAGTGGCGTCAGTGGTTTTACACGGCTTGACGAGTTTGACTTATGTGGTTGTTGCTGTTGCGAGGCGCCTCGGTTTGATCGGACGATCCGGGTCCGATGGAGTCATTCGTTGGCTCATCTACGCCCCAAAGGGCGGGGAAACGCATGTTCAGGGTTTAAGTTTAATCCACATCGGTGGACCGGCCCTGACGATCCAAAGGCTTGACTGAGTACTTGCCTGAGGGGCGGGCTAGAGCGTCTCGAATCGGTTGAGGACTATCTTTTGCCTCGGTTCATAGATGGAAATCCAATTTCCAAATACGTGACACTTGCGGTTTTATTTGTAAACCTATATATGGCGACATGATATATGGTACCCATGCCGCCTATGATTGATACTTATGATTTGAAGTTGTTTTATACACTATGCACTTATAATAGTATCAAATGATTTGTTTTAAACGTATCAAGCATTCTTGGCTATTATAAGGTAAAAACCCTATCCCCCGGCTTGCGTTGCATTGTGTGATAGGACCTGGGTCTTATAATAGCTTCATTTTTCTTTACTTAGCATTGCGCTGTTTGTTTTTTGCACTGGTATTCTTGGAGGAAACCCGTTCCGTGTTATACGACGTGGTCCCTTGATTTACCTAACTTTAAAAATAAAGATTAATAACTGCTTTAGTTCTCACACCAGTCACATGACTGACCTGGAGTTTATTGTTTTAACCTAAACTTTGGGTGCCCTTATTTTGACACGGGCAGCTAGTAGTTTTGGTTTTGCAGATTTATATTCAAAGGATCCTGGTTTACAGCTGGAACGATATCCGAAAAGCTTTGTATCCGTATATCTCTTCTAGTTGTGTATTGCATTATTTTTCCGCTGCTATGTAATTTAAATCTTTGATATTTCTGTGTAATATTTATTCATACTCTGTATATTCTTGTAATCTGATGTATTGTTGTAATATACAATGAAATGTTCTTCTGTATGTGTTCTGTTGTGGCTTGTTCTCGAACTATCCGACACTTTCCTTTACGGGGAAGTTACGGGTTTTTACAGGAAGAGGGAGGTATTTATTTTTATTTATTTAATTATTTAATTCCCAAAAAGGTACTTTTATTTTCGACCTCGAAATCGAACCCACCGCCTGTCGTCCATAGCTAATTACCCCCATTCCGAACACAATGGGATATGTATCGTAAGCTGATTCGATCGTTTTGATCAGTTTTCGTCGAAATTCAATTATAACTCTACATATTCAATTTGAACGCGTATTTCAATTTACCGGGGCCACATACTAGCTCGAAAAATTCCACAAAAATATTTTCTAGCTTCGTATTAACGATACGGTCCTAACAAAACTAGTTTCATCGAATTCTGAGACCGTTTGAAAAATGGCCATTTTCCAGTCGATTAAAATCAACTAAAACTGGTCAAACGCATTTTCTTTTGCCACACTCACATATTGATTCGAACAATTACGAAAATTGGAATCTAGCAATAACTTGACATCATGGACCAAACAAAAGTGGTTTCGTTGAAATCCGAGGTCGTTTGCAAAATGGCTATTTTTAAGGACCAGAATTCCATAGCGACTATTCCGAAAATTCATTTGGCCATATCTTTTGATTCCCGCTATGAAATTTTGATTTTTCTGATTCTTTGGAAAGATATTCTCAAATAGATTTTATTATTTTTGGTTTCACTAAATTCCAGTTTATTTTGAATCCTGCATATTCATTTGAAGTTTGAAATCGAATTATCGAACTACCGCGCCATTTTCAATTCCTTTTATAATTTAAAATAATCATTTATATTCTAACGATGATCTATATAAATATATACATTCGAATTATATTCAAAATAAATTTTCCGTCGATATTATTTAAAATAATTCATTTTAAATATTCAAAATTCGCTAAAATTGCCAAAATAAAATTTTTAAACTGGCCCAGATTTTTGGGTTATTACATCCGAGGTACACGATCTCTCATATTCTTATAGGCGCCCCTATGATAACCTTGATTTGAGTCTGCTAGAACCTTCAATTATCCAGGATCCCTTAGTGCATCCAACTTCACAAGTCATCCTCGATGACTCCATCCTTTAGATCGAGTCCCACTCGAATCAGACCATTATCTCTCATGCTCGAGTCTCACTCGAGTCAATCCATCATCTTGCGAGCTCGAGTCTCACTCGAGTTGATCCATCATCTTGTTGCGTCCTCCCGCGAACAGCTACTCACTTCTCCAGCTTCGACCACTCTCGCCTTGAGTTCACAATCAATGGATTATAACTTTAACAGTTGATAATTTCCTTTCCGTAAAAGAAATCAACAAACCGCAAGTTCTTACAATCTCCGGACAAAGTCTTATATGTCCATGATGGATCTCACCTCTATCCAAGAATAGCCCATTCCAAAATCTGTATATAGTAAATTCCTTCATTTGTTGGCGAAGATAAACCATAAAAAATATCAAAGAGGGATCCTTTAGTTAGGAGTGCCTAATATATCCTTTAAAGAAAATTTTTGCTTTCAAATTAAAACTTCAATCTATGTTTAAAATAAAATCCTTTTCTTTGGAATTTTTTTCCATTTTATAGAACTTACTTCCTCTTTAATTAAGTAGGAAAAATGGGGATTATGGAAGTTGGTAATTGTTTAAGAAATGTATAATCTTAATAAATATGTTTGAAACACTCTAACTTTCATATTAATTCCTCAGTGGTAAACATTAAGTCTTTAGTCACCAAAATTATCCATTTACTATTCTCACGTTCAAGGAACATCTTCAAAACTTTTAGTCATTAGAAATACTAGTCTTCCACAGCTTAGAAAACTACGTTATCACACTATGAGTAAACTAATCATGTCCCCTTTCAATCCTTTTATTTCTCTAGTGTAAAGCTAATCAACGGTCAATACTAGATAACTATCTAATCATAAAATTGACATAAACAACAAAAATAAATAACAAACAAGCAAGCTAAGCATATTAAATAAGAAGACAATAATCTATTCAATTAAAAAAAATTAACCTAACCAATCATGACATGAATTAATAAGCAAACATCAAGCAAGCAAGTAAAAAAACAATTGAAGTCAATCATGATATAAGCCTAAAAATAATAATCAAAACAAGGATGAAAAAATAAAAGATAGACACTAGCAAACAAGTAACTAGATAATACAAATAATTAAATAAAGCAATTCAACATATAATAAATTATAACCTAAAAGGTAATTGTAATGACCCCGGTTTTTGACGACCTTGGTTATCCGATATACAACACATATCGAACATCCAAGGGTCGAAAATAACCAGTCGTTAATGAAGGAAATTAGAGGGTGAGGAAAGATAAGGTAAAAACTTAGAATAGAAGAAGAAGAAGAACACAACATCAGAGTAACAAGAACCTCACAGCGGAACGAATAACATATATTATATATAACATAACTTGAAATATACATTTGTACTTGAATATACATCATTATCAAAGTACAACACTTACAACACAGCGGAAATAAACTATAGCTATATGATCCTGAAGCCTCCTGCTCCTGCTCTTCAAGTATCTGTAAAATCCTGACTACTTGACTGCCCGTACAAAATTGGGCACCCAAGAGTTAGGGAAAACAAAACAAAATAAAGTCCGGGTCAGTCATGGGACTGGTATGAGTAAAACAGTTTAAAACAATTCAAGCAGGTAAATGATATCTCATAAGACCACGCCGTATAACGGAACGAGTTTTTCCCTTATGAGAATCCAAATTATCTTTATATCAAAAACCTTTTGATATTATAATAATGTCTATCAACCACAATATAATAACCATCTAGCAGAAACGCTTTCATCTCACGTTCTACATATAGTATACAATCAAAACCGCAAGCACGTATTGGGTAATGGATTTCCAACTATGACAAGGTATGGAGCCACCTTTCGCTAGTGTACCTCTAGAGAGGAATACACTGGGTTCAATAAGAACATCTTGCAACCCGGCCACACATGACCGACCACTCATTTCGCTTGAGTGTATCGAATGTATATCACCAACGGTTGGGATCAGCAACCGTTTCCCGAATGGGATAGTATCGACAATAGATTTTTAGAAGTAAATGAAACTCTAGATCATGTGATTATACACCCTAATAGGTGCGACCTACATAGCTATGCTGCCTGCCCGATTTCTGCCATTTACCGGATGTGAGGCTAGAAGCTACGCTTTATCATCCCACAAGATTCACTTCGAATGTCACATCGTCAAATCCATCAAATCACCGATTGACGTCTACAACAGTACATTACGTGTTAGCTAAAGAAGTTTCCTTCTCCGCTTCCACTCTTGATACGGTTGAAGAAATCAATGTACATGACCTTTCTGGAAATACTTTGTCAGGCATTCATCCATACAAGTCATCCAGGAACAGGATGAACCGAAGGCACTATTCAGTATATCCATCTTAGGAACTGTTATCTAAGACTTATACAATAGCCCTTGCACTTTACTCCATCTTCAATTATCTTTGGCATATATGATTCGCAACGCTTATGCCAATACAGAGTGGTTGTTTGGAAAATAATCCAATCGGTCTCTCCATATTAACAACGCTAAAATGGTCAAAACTTCGATAGTCTGTGATTTAACCATCAAAGAAAAACAGGTGAGCAAACAACGATATTATTTGCAGATGGAAATTCTATCAATGAATCATCAATCATATATATATATATATCTATATATATATATATATTCATATTTCCTTATTTCAGTATTTGATTACGTTTCTGATTCTATTTGGAAAACATTTCCAAATATTCTTTATTCTAAATTAAAAACGAGGTCAATCAAGTTGGGGTATAATTACCTCTTAGACCTTAACTGAACAACATTTCAAATCTCGAAATAGGGTAAGTTCATCTTTTAACTTTTTAACACTTCCTTACGTAACTCTCGTTCGAATAAATCTCTATTCGATAACTCCTCCCTTCGAATAACTATATTTGATAATCTCTCTTACGAATAACAAGATTTGAAAACTTTTCTTCGAATAAACTATACTCGATTAACTCTATTGATTTAACTCTAATCGATTTACCTTTTTCACTTAACTCCTTACTTAACTCCCTTTGAATAAACTATATTCGATAACTCATTTAACTTTATTCGAATAAACTATATTCGATTAACTCCTTTAATTCTATTCGAATGAACTATAATCGATTAACTCATTTAATTCTATCCGAATAAACTATATTCGATTAACTCATTTAATTCTATTTGAATAAGCTATATTCAATAACTCGTTTTAACTCTATTCGAATAACTATAATCGATTTATCCTTTTCACTTAACTCCCTTCGAATAAACTATATTTGATAACTCATTTAACTTTTTCGAATAAACTATATTCGATTAACTCCTTTAATTCTATTCGAATAAACTATAATCGATTAACTCATTTAATTTTATTCGAATAAACTATATTCGATTAACTCCTTTAATTCTATTCGAATAACTATAATCAATTTATTCTAATTTGATTTACTCTATTTAATTACTCTATTGGTTAACTCTAACTCTAACTGGTTAACCCTTACTGATTAACTCTAACTGGTCAATCCTAATTGATTAACTCTAACTGGTTAACTCTTATTCGAATAACTGATATTCGATAAACTCTAATAGAATAACTAATATTCAATTAGCTCTACTTGTCGGTTTACCCTTATTCACTAACTTTATTATCTTTATAAAGATTTCCTTTTTAAAGCATTTATTCTTTATCTATTTGTTTACTTAACAAATAACTACTCCCTTTTTAATTCTATTTATTAACCAATAAATATTTCCTTTTATCTTTTCTATTTATTCAACAAATAAATACTTCCTTTCAATTCTATTTATTAACCCAATAATATTTCCTTTTATATATATTCTATTTATTTTAACAAATAAATTTTTCCTTTATTATCTATTCTATTTATTCTAACAAATAAATATTTCCTTTATTATCTATTCTATTTATTCTAACAAATAAATATTTCTGTTATTATAACTTATCCTTCGATTTTATAATTATTTTCTTTTATAAAAATCCTTTTTCTTTTCTATATAAAATCCATAAATTTTATATAAATAATTCATTTTCAAAATACACTTTGAAAATCCCCTTTCCCACATCCAGTATTTCTTATGGTATTTAACATACCATATAACAACGATAAATATCGTCCAAACACACATAATCAACAACAGATTATATATCACATCATATATCACAATATATGAATCACAGTAAAATAAATGTTGAGGAATCCAGTTGGATTCCTCCAACCTATTTCCCTGCATCACAGATGTCAAACAATATAGATAACATCACTTTCAGTTCCATAAGATATATTCTGTTAAACAGAATCAATATAGAAATTTAACTAACTGACTAGCAGTTCAATCAAACAGTCAACACACAACAATCAACAGAAAATTATCAGTTCTAAGAATACGTTGTAAAAATAGAACTTTTCAGAGTTGGTGAGTTTTACTCACATTGGCTCGTTAGCCGTTAAATAACGGTTTGCGTTATATAATTTAGTCGGACAATTTATTTTGCCATAAATTGTAACGAGCTCGAATCCACCCCCAGTCAGTCTCATTAGGTAGTGCCCGTCCATACGATCCCAACGGATCTCGTTTCACTGAATTTCGTTCACGTATGACAAAGTTATAAGGTTTACAAGTTAGTATACATTTTTAAATAAATAAACATGGATTAATTAAATTTAACCCGGCTTTAACCTTTTAAAAATCAACGGCCCATTTCCTTTTCAAAGCCCACCCGCTTCGCAACCTTGTCTTCCCCACTCAGATGAAATCCCGTCGCTCTGTATCATCCTCCACCATTTGCCGAACTTTGAACCCCCTCTTCTACCTTATTTCTTTATCGATTTCAGAATGAACACCACCATCCTCCTTCTCTTCACTCCTTCTTCCTCTCCATACCAATTACAGACAACTCGAACTCCCCTACCAAAATCCGTCGCACTCCTATTCCTCACGCACAGCACAATTTTGTGCGACAGTTTTCACCACGAGATCCCCCAAAACTTCATCAATAACTTATACTCTCCACCCTAAAAACCAAATCAAACTCCAATTCGAATAACCATACCCCAACATCAAGAAATATCGAACCCTAATCAACGCTGAAAATATACAGCACAACGCAAATCACACCGAGCTGGGAAATACATATATAGAAATGAAGCTCATCCCCATACGAATAAAAATACATGATCTTTATAATTTATAGGAATTTATTTTGATTTCTATTTGAATTTAGGAGGATCGAGGATTTGGTTTGCTCCAAAAAAATGAATATTGCGGATCCAAGGGGTTTTATACATGATGTTCTTGGTTGGTGGCACTTGTGGCTGGGAATATAGGCTGCGTGGCCTCCATATTGTCCAAGAAAAATAGGTAGATATTTTTATATTTGATTTTTATATTTTATTTTCTCGATTTTCTCCTTGTATCTGCCTTCTAAAAGTCCCAGTGATCACATATGATACCTAAAAATCACCAAACTGGGCATGTATCTACAGTTCGATATTACGATCCCAATGAAACTGGTTTCGTCGAATTCCGACTCCGTATGCTCACACAACGTATTTTTAACCGTCGAAATACTAACTATTTCTCACTCTAAAAATCCGTACGACCACATAAGGACTCTAAAAATCACGGAAATTGAAATCTAACAATAATTTGATATTGTGGATCCAACAAAAATTAGTTTCGTCGAATTCTGAGGTCGTTTGTAAAACTGGCTACTTTTGAAGCACTAAATAACCCATTTAAATAGTTAAATATATTTAAATATAATTAAATTAAATATAAATAAATTTATATTATCGTATATATTCACAGTGGAATACCATACAGCTCTACTGGGATTTATAACTCGATATTTCAAATCCCGATTAAATCGATATTCGATTTAAAATGAAATTCCTTTTTAAAATATAAATAATTCCTTTATAAATTATAAAGGAATTCCACAGCGACTTTTCTAAAATTTGTTTTGGACATAAATCAAAATCTACATGACAAAATCCCGATTTTTCTCTTCCACTAGAAAGATATACTCCACCAGCTCCACACATTTCTTGTTTTACAGAAATCCGGCTTAAGACGAATCCTGTACATTCAGTTGAAGTTCGAATCGCCAATTTACGAACTGCAACGCCATTTCGAGCTCGATTTTAATTATATTATAACTCTACATTCAAACTGTCGTTTATATAATATATTCGTTATTCAAATTCAATTCCAAGCTGAATTAAATATCACAGATGATCCAGTTCACACCATATCAACCAATTCTGATTATTTCAGAATTAAATATATTATTTAATTTATTATTTTAAATTAAATATTCACCATTATTAAATTAAACCACCGTTTAATTCACTATATCACTATTTATATAATTAAATAAATTAATTATAATACCTCTGCAAATGTGGGTCATTACATTCTTCCCAACTTAAAATAATTTCGTCCTCGAAATTGCTAAGGTAGAGAACGACCCTATCGACTGGTTAGAACATATTTGTTCACTTCTTAATTTCAGTTTCAACTAAACCAATTTAATTTCAATTAAAAATTTATTCATTCTTATTAACGAAAATTTTCAAAAATCCTGAAAATTTTCTAACGCTTTAACTTTTTGAAAAATTTCGCTAGCACCTCCTTTGTACTGGTCAATAGGTCAAACTCCAACTCGCCTCTCTGGGCCTTCTTCAACCCAAAAGAAAATCAAAAGCCAAGCGGCTTGCCAATTCAGCTCATAAATCTTATATCCAATAGAAATATAAACTTGTACCTTTCGTCGGCATATCATTATATCCTTTCCACCTACTATCAATACAGCGGATACAAGGATCATCCCAATCAAATTCCAATCGGCTTTTATCCACACCACAACCATTCGCTTATATCCGAGCCAAATATCATTTCAACTCGAGTTTCTTCTCGATTCCCAACTCTTAACTTGATTATCACATTACACTTCAAATTTGAATCTCACAATCCAATTTGTCTTGATATCATTCTAATTCATTCTCAATTACCACTTTACTGGCTTTACTTTAATTCAAATTTGCTTTCACAAATTTCTGTTAAATTTGTTTTTAATTCAAACAGCCTTTCCCTGTGAGTTTTTAAACAGTTTACTCTTTTCAAAAATCAAATTTTCCTTTTTGAAATTCAACACAACTTGTCTTTTCCAAAATAAATTCAAAACAGTATCTCTGGTACTAATTCGTCACTTACAACTCGAAAATAAACACTGATGATGCAGCTGTCATTATTAGAATCTATTTTCCAGCGATCGAAGTGAGTTCAATACTATAAAACCATTTCTAAACATTTCCACTTTGAAATTCATTTCAAAATATAATTCACACTGCATGTAAAACAATTTAAAATCTCCCAAGATCTTAAATTTTCCTTATTTTTAATCCAAATCCATTTACAAACACTTATCCAATTTTCCAGAATTTTTATTCAATTTCTGGTTTAAATTTCAGATTTAACTCATCTGGTTTCACGTATTTCACTTATATGAATTCTGATTGGTTATTTACATAACCATTTAATTTATAATCTTGCTCGATTTTAATATCAACCAATATGTCCACTATAATATAATTTTGATATATATATATATATATATATCTTCTCTATATCAAGATATGCTTTGGGTAAACTTATTTTAATTTACCCTCTTTTCAAAACATATCATGTCGACCCATCATATTCGAGTGTTTATAAACTCCTACCGATACAGTGGATCAAACTGATCGACCAGAACCCATAAATAACTCAACCAATGAATCCCCCCAATATAAAACCAATTTTTATATTCAATAACTAATACGTTCACTCGTATATATACACTCAAACTCAATCTAGGGTATTACTAACCCTATCTCTACCGAGTCACGCCACAGAGCCAAGTTAATCAATTAACCTTCTGCTATAATACTAACTGTAATGACCCGGGTTTTTGATTCAAGTAGGCTTTACAACCATCCTCTCCTCATCCTCCCGAAGCAGCAAAGTAATACCCCACTGTGGCTTACATTGGTACCCCAATACCACATATTACGGCCAACCTTTCGACTTCACAACCAACCCTCATTTTTGGGACATGTAGGGGTAAGAATCTCCTGTTCGCCACCTAACGAAAAGCGAGAACCCCATATCATGCGACACATGCCTTAAAGCATGCAACATGGATTGGTGTGAGTAAAACAGTTTAAAACAGTTCAAGCAGGTAAATGATATATCATAAGACCACGCCGTATAACGGAACGGGTTTTTCCCTTATGAGAATCCAAATTATCTTTATATCAAAAACCTTTTGATATTATAATAATGTCTATCAACCACAATATAATAATCATCTAGCAGAAACACTTTCATCTCACGTTCTTCATATAATATACAATCAAAACCGCAAGCACGTATTGGGTAATGGATTTCCAACTATGACAAGGTATGGAACCACCTTTCGCTAGTGTACCTCTAGAGAGGAATACACTGGGTTCAACAAGAACATCTTGCAACCCGACCACACATGACCGACCACTCATTTCGCTTGAGTGTATTGAATGTATATCACCAACGGTTGGGATTAGCAACTGTTTCCCGAATGGGATAGTATCGACAATAGATTTTTATAAGTAAATGAAACTCTAGATCATGTGATTATACACCCTAATAGGTGCGACCTACATAGCTATGCTGCCTGCCCGATTTCTGCCATTTACCGGATGTGAGGCTAGAAGCTACGCTTTATCATCCCACCAGATTCACTTCGAATGTCACATCGTCAAATCCATCAAATCACCGATTGACGTCTACAACAGTACATTACGTGTTAGCTAAAGAAGTTTCCTTCTCCGCTTCCACTCTTGATACGGTTGAAGAAATCAATGTACATGACCTTTCTGGAAATACTTTGTCAGGCATTCATCCATACAAGTCATCCAGGAACAGGATGAACCGAAGGCACTATTCAGTATATCCATCTTAGGAACTGTTATCTAAGACTTATACAATAGCCCTTGCACTTTACTCCATCTTCAATTATCTTTGGCATATATGATTCGCAATGCTTATGCCAATACAGAGTGGTTCTTTGGAAAATAATCCAATCGGTCTCTCCATATTAACAACGCTAAAATGGTCAAAACTTCGATAGTCTGTGATTTAACCATCAAAGAAAAACAGGTGAGCAAACAACGATATTATTTGCAGATGGAAATTCTATCAATGAATCATCAATCATATATATATATATATCTATATCTATATATATATATATATTCATATTTCCTTATTTCAGTATTTGATTACGTTTCTGATTCTATTTGGAAAACATTTCCAAATATTCTTTACTTGGATTTAAACAAATGTTTAAATCAATATTGTGACGCCAACTCAAATCACTATACTTATTTATTAAAATCACTTAACCACTTTCACTCTCGAACCTTAACCATTTTTAAATTAAAAACGAAGTCAATCAAGTTGGGGTATAACTACCTCTCAGACCTTAACTGAACAACATATCAAATCCCGAAATAAGGTAAGTTCATCTTTTAACTTTTTAACACTTCCTTACGTAACTCTCGTTCGAATAAATCTCTATTCGATAACTCCTCCCTTCGAATAACTATATTTGATAATCTCTCTTACGAATAACTAGATTTGAAAACTTTTCTTCGAATAAACTATACTCGATTAACTCTATTGATTTAACTCTAATCTATTTACCCTTTTCACTTAACTCCTTACTTAACTCCCTTCGAATAAACTAAATTCGATAACTCATTTAACTTTATTCGAATAAACTATATTCGATTAACTCCTTTAATTCTATTCGAATAAACTATAATCGATTAACTCATTTAATTCTATCTGAATAAACTATATTCGATTAACTCATTTAATTCTATTTAAATAAGCTATATTCAATAACTCCTTTTAACTCTATTCGAATAACTATAATCGATTTATCCTTTTCACTTAACTCCTTACTTGACTCCCTTCGAATAAACTATATTCGATAACTCATTTAACTTTATTCGAATAAACGATATTCGATTAATTCCTTTAATTCTATTCGAATAAACTATAATCGATTAACTCATTTAATTCTATTCGAATAAACTATATTCAATAACTCTTTTTAACTCTATTCGAATAACTAAAATCGATTTATTCTAATTCGATTAACTCTATTTAATTACTCTATTGGTTAACTCTAACTCTAACTGGTTAACCCTAAATGATTAACTCTAACTGGTCAACCATAATTGATTAACTCTAACTGGTTAACTCTTATTCGAATAACTGATATTCGATAAACTCTAATTGAATAACTAATATTCAATTAACTCTACATGTTGGTTTACTCTTATTCACTAACTTTATTATCTTTATAAAGATTTCCTTTTTACAGCGTTTATTCTTTATCTATTTGTTTACTTAACAAATAACTACTCCCTTTTTAATTCTATTTATTAACCAATAAATATTTCCTTTTATCTTTTCTATTTATTTAACAAAATAAATACTTCCTTTCAATTCTATTTATTAACCCAATAATATTTCCTTTTATATATATTCTATTTATTTTAACAAATAAATATTTCCTTTATTATCTATTCTATTTATTCTAACAAATAAATATTTCCTTTATTATCTATTCTATTTATTCTAACAAATAAATATTTCCTTTATTATAACTTATCCTTCGATTTTATAATTATTTTCTTTTATAAAAATCCTTTTTCTTTTCTATATAAAATCCATCGATTTTATATAAATAATTCATTTTCAAAATACACTTTGAAAATCCCCTTTCCGACATCCAGTATTTCTTATGGTATTTAACATACCATATAACAACGATAAATATCGCCCAAACACACATAATCAACAACAGATTATATATCACATCATATATCACAATATATGAATCACTGTAAAATAAATGTTGAGGAATCCAATTGGATTCCTCCAACCTGTTTCCCTGCATCACAGATGTTAAACAATACAGATAACATCACTTTCAGTTCCATATGATATATTCTGTTAAACATAATCGATATAGAAATTTAACTAACTGACTAGCAGTTCAATCAAACAGTCAACACACAAAAATCAACAGAAAATTATCAGTTCTAAGAATACGTTGTAAAAATAGAACTGTTCAGAGTTGGTGAGTTTTACTCACATTGGCGCGTTAGCTGTTAAATAACGGTTTGCGTTATTTAATTCAGTCAGACAATTTATTTCATCATAAATTGTACGAGCTCGAATCCACTCCCAGTCAGTCTCATTGGGTAGTGCCCATCCATACGATCCCAACGGATCTCGTTTCGCTGAATTTTGTTCAAGTATGGCAAAGTTATAAGGTTTACAAGTTAGTATACATTTTTAAATAAATAAACATGGATTAATTAAATTTAACCCGGCTTTAACCTTTTAAAAATCAACGGCCCATTTCCTTTTCAAAGCCCACCCGCTTCGCAACCTTGTCTTCCCCACTCAGATGAAATCCCATCGCTTTGTATCATCCTCCACCACTCGCCGAACTTTGAACCCCCTCTTCTACCATATTTCTTTATCGATTTCAGAATGAACACCACCATCCTCCTTCTCTTCACTCCTTCTTCCTCTCCATACCAATTACAGACAACTCGAACTCCCCTACCAGAATCCGTCGCACTCCTATTCCTCACGCACAGCACAATTTTGTGCGACAGTTTTCACCACGAGATCCCCCAAAACTTCATCAATAACTTATACTCTCCACCCTAAACACCAAATCAAACTCCAATTCGAACAACCATACTCCAACATCAAGAAATATCGAACCCTAATCAATGCTGAAAATATACAGCACAACGCAAATCACACCGAGCTGGGAAATACATATATAGAAATGAAGCTCATCCCCATACGAATACAAATACATGATCTTTATAATTTATAGGAATTTATTTTGATTTCTATTTGAATTTAGGAGGATCGAGGATTTGGTTTGCTCCAAAAAAATGAATACGGCGGCTCCAAGGGGTTTTATACATGTTGTTCTTGGTTGGTGGCACTTGTGGCTGGGAATATAGGTTGCGTGGCCTCATATTGTCCAAGAAAAATAGGTAGATATTTTTATATTTGATTTTTATATTTTATTTTCTCGATTTTCTCCCTGTATCTGCCTTCTAAAAATCCCAGTGATCACATATGATACCAAAAAATCACCAAACTGGGCATGTAGCTACAGTTCGACATTACGATCCGAATGAAACTGGTTTCGTCGAATTCCGACTCCGTATGCTCACACAACGTATTTTTAACCGTCGAAATACTAACTGTTTCTCACTCTAAAAATCCGTACGACCACATAAGGACTCTAAAAATCACGGAAATTGAAATCTAACAATAATTTGATATTGCGGATCCAACAAAATTAGTTTCGTCGAATTCTGAGGTCGTTTGTAAAACTGTCTATTTTTGAAGCACTAATTAACCCATTTAAATATATAAATATATTTAAATATAATTAAATTAAATATAAATAAATTTATATTATCGTATATATTCATAGTGGAATACCATACAGCTCTACTGGGATTTATAACTCGATATTTCAAATCCCGATTAAATCGATATTCGATTTAAAATGAAATTCCTTTTAAAAATATAAATAATTCCTTTATAAATTATAAAGGAATTCCATAGCGACTTTTCTAAAATTTGATTTGGACATAAATCAAAATCTACACGACGAAATCCCGATTTTTCTCTTCCACTAGAAAGATATACTCCACCTGCTCCACACGTTTCTTGTTTCACAAAAATCCGGCTTAAGACGAATCCTGTACATTCAGTTGAAGTTCGAATCGCCAATTTATGAACTGCAACGCCATTTCGAGCTCGATTTTAATTATATTATAACTCTACGTTCAAACTGTCGTTTATATAATATGTTCGTTATTCAAATTCAAATCCAAGCTGAATTAAATATCACAGATGATCCAGTTCACACCATATCGCCATTTCAACCAATTCTGATTATTTCAGAATTAAATATTTTTTTAATTTATTATTTTAAATTAAATATTCACCATTATTTAATTAAACCACCATTTAATTCACTATATCACTATTTATACAATTAAATAAATTAATTATAATACCTCTGCAAATGCGGGTCATTACAGTAATAAATTAATGTGAATAAAAAAGGTTACCGAATTGAACATAGAAATAGGTAGTCCCCTCATCATATCCCTTCCTCCTCGATGGAAGGAAATAACTAAACATCTCCACAACTCATAAAGGTGAAGTCACATATAACAATCATATGGTAGCATCATTATAAGAGTGTCAAGTAAACCCAAAACTTGTTCTACCCTATCATCTTGCACCTTATATATATGATTTAGTTCTATTAAAACACATCATAGGTTTGGTCTTTGAATATCACTACAAGAATAAGCTGGTTTTGCAGTGGCAAAATCCATTCCTAATCCTTCGCTATATTGGTTTTAGCGATGGATTTCCAATATAACACTGTTGCCGGTAAAAACCATGATGGTAATTATGTCAAATTTTGGCGACGGAATTTAGCATGAGTTTTCCGAAAGTTTTCCGTCATTATACTATTTATTTAATAAAATTATAATTTTAAGTAATATGTAATAAATTATTATTTATAAAAGGTGTTGGTAACCCTTGCTAATTCCCAAGGGATTAATGACAAAAAAAATTTAACTAAAAAAACTGTTTCAGGTATTTTGTCGGAAAATCCTTCCAGTTCAACAAAGGATTAGCGACGGAAATTAAATTGGAGTAAACTTAACCTCCCTTTTTTTGGTAATCCGCTGCTATTCCCCTTTGATCTGCATACACACACACACACATACACACACATATACATACACTCATCACACACATAATTTGTGTTCCATTCTATACACAATCCTAATTTAAATACAACACAAGTAATATCAACACACACATCTCATAATCAATGTATTATATTAATCACTCATCTCATAATCAATATTCAACATTACATAATAGAAATACTAAACATTTTTACATCAAAAATACATAATGCATCCATAATATTTCATAAACAATACTAATAAGTACAAACCAAAATATAGTTCTGCATTTCAAATCTATAAGTTGTTGTGGAATGTTCCTGCTTTTTTGCATCAAAGATGTCTATCTTCCTATAAAAAAAATCTTTAGTTATACATACTTCAAATTAGTGTAAATAAAACAATGAATGGTGAACTGTGCTTCATATAAGACAAGTTATAAATATTACACAAGATCTGCTAATTTCAAGACACGAAACATAATTTCCATATCACTCTGAAAAGCTAGATTTTTACTATTGTATCATTCAACTATACTTGCATCTGTAAAGGATAAGTATCATTGCCTTTCACAAAATTTGGTGCATACAATTTATTGTGGTCTACATCATTTCATAATTCCAAGAAGCCACACAAGCGGTCATGTTTCTTGGTACTAGAGTTCATATAAAGCTGTAGAAATTCAAGAAAGAAAAGTTTTCAGATTTCTGTTGAACTTGATAATTCTTGTTCTCTTGAAGACATTGAGTTAAAGTTTTATGTAAAGGCTAACACATTCTCAGGAGTCTATAAAATGTATAGAGTTTATCACGTATTAAAACAAATTATTGCATTTTATGTAGAAAAATAAAGAAATCAGTAAAATTGAAATTCTTGAACTTTTTTTGTATGTAGAGAGACAGTCACAGAAGTAAAGAATTTTACTTTTTACCCATCTAAACAAACAATCAACCTCCCCCAAAGGCAATAACTAAACACCACAAAATTACCTAAAGGCAATAAGCAAAATTTATGCAGTATAAACTTATTATAAGCTTTATTATATCTCAATAAATTATAAGATTAATAACTATTTTATTTTATTTATCAACTTTTTTCATCTAGCAAAAGAAGAAGAAAGGAATCTGGTGCATGCGATCCTGGAGAACCAAAACGAGCTTTGTTATGTATATTGATGATCAATCTTCAGTTCAAGAATGAAGACATACGTTTATCATATATGGTATCCAACGAGTAGCATAATGCATATATATTCATTTACAAATTTTGTAGAGATAAAAATCTCAATCAACTTTTGAACAAGTTACATACTTAGTTACTTTATTCAACTGTTTATAAAACTTGGTAAACTTATACAAAAATTAGTTAAATTTTATTCATTTAGTCTTTTTTATAAACTTGTTTTTTTTTAAACCCAACTAATTTTTTTATAAACTTAGCTATTTTCTAAAATTTATTTGATTTTTGGACAATTTATTTGATTTTTGGACAATTTATTTCATTTTCATAAAATTAAGTAAATTTTATAAGAAATAGTATGTTTTGCCCGCTTTACTGGGTATTAAAATTTATGTTATTAAAAAAATATTACAATGATTAAATATCAAAAATAAAGTATTGTAATTAATATGAAATATTTACATATATATATAGTTAAATGTTATAATTTAAGCGGCAACAATAATAAATTGTTCTGTTGTTCATCCAAAAATAATTTTATCATGGATGATTATTTTGATTAATTGTTTGGTTATCCATCTAATAATTTATGCAGTAACAATAATTAATTGTCATGTTGTTCACCCAACAATAATTTTTCCGTGGATGATTATTTGATTAATTATTCTGTTATCCATCTAAATTTTTGTTATGAATGGTTATTTCTTGGAATAGATATAAAAAATGATTATTTGTGATTTTATTCTGAAAACATGTTCTTAATTCATTACAATTTAAACTTATTTTGTGATCTTTAAATGTAAAAAATTGTAAAAATAATCATTAAAATTATATAAGTGACACAGTCAGGTAATATTATATAAATTATATACAAACTACAGTATGTTAACTTTTTTGATGAAGCAAAAAAGTGTATATGATGTCATCATATACATATAAATATAATATGATGCAATGTATGCTTTGTTATCAAGTTTTAAATATATTTTTATATGTATAAGAGGCATTCTAACTAAAATTTCAAATTACAACATAAAAATAAACATCCATAACAGAAAAATACATTAACCAATAATAGTTTTCAGAGCAAAATAAATATAAGATCATGAGTAGTTTTCATTTCAAACAAAATAAATATGAAAATCAAAGCAAAATAAATATAAGATCATGAGTAGTTCCATTCCAAACAAAATAACCATGAAAATTATGTTTAAGTCCAATCTTTTTCCCAACATAACTTCATGACTTCCACTTTTTTTGAATATTTTTCATTCCTACAATGCAATAAACATTTGAATAGATGCACAATATTAACTAATCATTCCTTACCAAAATAATAATAATAATATGTACACTGTATATAAAATAACCATCGAATATATATAACTTACTTTTTCTTTTTTAATTGCTTTTAGTTTTGTAATAAATCCATTTTCATCATCTTTTTTATCCTTAAAGTCATCAAAAATATATGGCAGCTTGACATCATTATCAATCTCTTTGCTTTTCCTCTTCAAACTATTAGTGTTTGTGGATTTTTCAGTACTGGGACTTTGCATATTGATTTGAGTTTTACATTCAGTGCTGAAAGTTGGTATAGACATCTGCATAAAAATGAAATAAAATAACTTGGTGCAATGAACATGACAAACTATATATATATATATATATATATACAAACACACACACACACACACACACACACACATATATATATATATATATATATATGACAACAAAATACCTGTGAACTTTGTAACGCAACTGCACCGTCTTCACTTTCTATCATAGAATTCCCAATCAACTCAGAATCTTCAAATATGTCTGTGGCTGTGTACATGCTTGAACCTCTGTGCACATTATTCTCACCAACGAATATAGTAACTGTATACTGCCTTCCCTCCAAACACTTCAAAATTGTTTGAAATTCATTTTTCTTTCCTTGCTAGAAAGGATATTATAATTTATTTAATTTTGTCAAATAATAAAATATTAAATTTTCTGTTAGAATATTTGGAGCTATACATACCTTTTCTTGATCTTCCATTACGTCATAAACACTTTTCTTAACTATTCTTTTAACCTCACGGTCTTGCAAAATTATTGCAGCACTGCCACTATTATATTCAACAATAACACATTATCTAAATCTGCAAACAAACACACACACATATTGTGACAACCCAAACCCTCGTACCATGGTGGCAAGGATAATCATTGGAATATAACACATTAATTAACCACATCACCAGATTACAGATAATAGCATAACACATGAAATCATAGAATAATATACATCATCTTAACAGCGGAATCATAAATGTCATCATCATCAGAGTTACACAGATATAGGATACTACTTAGTACATAATAAGTTCCATCTGGTAGATAATAAGTCTACAAGATAATCAAATACAACATACATAAGGTGATGTCTAAATGTCCAAAATAAGTGGCAAACGATAGTCTTTGCCTTCAGCCAAAAGAGCACAACATGCTACGGTGCATATCCAAAATAAATCCAGATACCTGATTACTTGGTTGCCCGTGTAAAAATAAGGGCACCCGAGTTTGCAAGTGAAAACAAACTACGAGTCAGTAATGGGACTGGTATGAGAAATCTTACTTAACTTATTAAATAATAAAGCTAATCACAGGACCACGCCGCTAACGCGAAACGGGTTTACTCCATTGGATTACCAGTGCATGAAATAAAGTAAATCATTTAAACAACACGATGCTTTTTAGAAAAATGAAGCCATTATAAGATTCATGTCCCATCACACAATGCAACACAAGCCGGAGGATAGAGTTTTACCTTATAATGGCCAAATATGTTTGGTACGCATAAAACAAGTTCATTTGATATTACTACTAGTGTCTAGTCAGTTTAAAACACTTCTCAATATAAATGTATCAATCCTAGACGGCATAGCTACCATATACTATGTCGCCAAAAATAGGTTTACAATCAAATCTGTAATGTGGTATTGGAAATTGGGTTTCCATCATGAGTCGAGGCAAGGAATCATCCTCACCGATTTCGAGACACTCTAGCAAATGCCTCAGGATTACACACTCTAGGCAACCCAGGTTAGCAGTAAGGCCGGTCCACACATACTTTAGTGGATTAATTATTCCTGAACAATAGGTTTCCTAGCGGACTTATCACTTGGCCAGTAGCGACCAATATTCTAGGTGCCTCGCAATCCATCATCCACATAAGTAAAAATGTCTGGGCTCCATACCATGACACCACTCTCAGCTAAAAAGAAACGCATGCACTCCTTGTCGTCCTCATTTAGTTTTTGACTCATACCGAGGTGTGAGGCACGCGAATTAACGCTATACACAAAGCTATTCTAATTAAAGTTGTGCTATGATCATCAACCACAAGACTCTTCTTTTCAACAAAAGCCTTGTTCATTTGCATCTTAGCATGCCACATTGACAATCCACGCCATGCGACTGATGTCTATCGATATATAACCTCTAAGCTCGTACATCTCAGAGAAGGGTGTTGTAGCGACCCGCAAATCCGTACTATCTGAGTTGACTAAATACACCACACGTCCAACCCAAATAACACAGAAATACGAACCATTAATAGAAAGAAGTTAGAGGGTGAGAATAGATGGGATAGAAACTTAGAATAGAAGAAAACGAAGATCACAACTCACAGCGGAACGAATAAAATATATTATATAACATAACTTTTGGAATACAAATCAGTAACTATATATACATACCATCATCAGAGTACACATAACATTTGATCCAGCGGAAGTAACTCTAAATAACTAACGTTGAAGCCTCCTGCTTCCAGCTCCTCCAAGTGTATCTGTAAAAGCCTGAAACACTTGACTGCCCGTACAAATTTGGGCACCCAAGAGTTTAGGGAAAACAAACAAAATAAACTCTGGGTCAGTCATGGGACTGGTGTGAGTAAACTCCAACCACTTGTTTAACTTCCAAAACTCTTTTCGAAAGAAAAGATAATAGTAAGACCAGCCCACACATAAACATGGACGGCTTTTACCTTACTATAACCCAAACACTTTAATATCAAATCCAGTGATATTATATTAATGTCTACATCAAGTAAATAACCAAATAGCAGAACGCTTGCATCTCACGCTCCACATATATAGTATAAAATCAAAAACCGCATGGCGCTTATTGGAGATTGGATTTCCAACATGACAAGGTATGGGACCACCTTCCGATGATGTATCTCTAGAGGCGAATACACCTGGGTTCAACAAGAACATCTTGCAACCCGGCCCACACATGACCGACCACTCATTTCGCTTGAGTGTATCGAATGTATATCACCAACGGTTGGACTCAAACCACCGTTTCCCGAATGGGCAGAATCGATAGATTTAGAACAAAAGGAATTTCTCTAGATAGGTGATTATACACCCTAATGGGTGCGACCCACATAGCCATGCTGCCTGCCCGATTTTTGTCCTTTCCCGGTTGTTGAGGCCTGAGGCTACGCATACTTACCATTCATTGATAACACAATCACTTTGAATGCCACATTGTCAGATCCGTTAATCACTAGTTGAGTTTGCACAAATATTCTGGATATTATGCTAAGGGATAAATCCGTTGCCACCATATACATTCATACAGACCAACCCATTTGATCATTGGAAATACTCTGTCAGACATTCGTCCATTTACGTTCGTCCTGGGATTGAACGAAACCGAAGGCACTATTTCTATTAATAGAAAAAGCCCTTGCACTTCACTCCGTCTTCAATATATTCAGCATACTTGGTTCGCAACGCTTATGCCGATACGGAGTGGTTCTTCGGATAATAATCCAACCGGTCTCTCCATATTGACAGCGATGGTCAAAAACTTCGATAGTCTGTGATTTAACTATCGAATAAAAACAAGTGTTCATCCAACATATCAAACAAATCACTGGGCTCTTAAATTAATATTCATTAATTAAACCACTTCTCTATTTTCTCAATCAATATTTGTTAGCCAAATATTTCAATAATCATCTCGGCCTCTTATGCCATTTGGAAAACGTTTCCAAATATCAACGTCTTTTATTTTCTACATATTGGAAAATATCTCTATTTGCAATTGGAAACAATTCCAATCACTTATCTCTATCCCTTTTTGTTTACAACATTCGATTTTTATATTCACTTTACTATCGAATTCAATACGTCGATACAATGATTTCAAATTATCAAAATATCTTAAAAATATTCTAACTCCTTAAATTCCCGGAAAATTTCGCCATAACCTCCCCTGTATCGGGAGCATCGGGAAATTTCAAATAGCTTCCCGGTATCTTCCTCAATCGAAAAGAAAAAGAAAAAGCCAAGCGGCTTGCCGATACGGCGCATAAAACCCATATATGAATTAAACATGTACCTTTTGTCGGGCACATAAATAAAAATCTTCATATACTCCATCCCATATCTGTTTAACACTTGTTCACCTGTTTCCAATTCAATTCAACTCAATCCATTCGTTTTGAATTCAAATTTGAATCGTTTGAATTCGGTCTCGCTTAATTATTCTTTAATTAGCCCTTTTGCCTATTTCACTTCTTTGTTTGAACATAACATGTTCAAATAAAATATTTAACTCGTTCATAACCAAATTGAATTTCAATTTTTATTCTAGTTCTCCTTTCTATTTCGAATATAAATTCTCAAATCGAATTTACTTATTCAAATCCCAATATCCATTTGAAAGCTTCTTAACTAATTTCTATTCAATTCAGTTAATTCGATTCAATAAATCAAAATCGGGTTTCTGTTTCAAAAATCATATTTATTTACACAACTTGAATTCGCATATATTTTATAACTCAAGTCTGAAATTTTCTAAATAGAAACTTCGGATTTTATTTGCTTAAAATCCCTTTAAAATATTAAATAAACCATTTTGGTCGTTAAATAGTTCTGGCGCTGTTTTTCTGAAAATTTGATTTTGACATATCTCAAAATCTATACGATGAAATTCAGATTTTTCTCTTCCATTAGAAAACTATTATCAAATCGGTCCTGACGTTTCTTGTTTCGAAGAATTCCGACTTCAATTGAGTCCTGTATATTCAATTGAAGTTCGAATTGCCAATTTACGAACTGCAGCGCTGCGGCGAGTTCGTTTTAATTATATTTATAAATATAAACTTCTAAACTTCTTAAAATGAATTCAATTCCATTTAATATATATATATTCATATATATTTCAAATTCCATTTGAATCTTTACATTTCAAATTCCATAGTTTTAAATCCTGTATTCAAATCCCATTTGAAATCCTTTATTCGAATTCCATTTCAAATTCTTTATTCGAATTCCCATTTTAATTCAGCTCCTTTTTGAATTTCTATATTTGAAATTCATACTTGAATTTAAATATCCAAACTCCATTCAAATTTCTATTTGAAATTCTAAATGTTTCAAATTCCATTTGAACTTCTATATTCCAATTTCTATATTTGAATTTTTATTGAAATTCAAATATTCACTCCTTTTTAAATTCTATATTCAGAATTCCATAATTTAAAACCCATTTGAATTTCATATTTCAAATCCCATAGATTAAATCCTATTTGAATTCAATTTGAATCTCTTATATTCAAATTTCATTTTCCATTTGAATTCTAATATTCAAATTTATTTCCAGCCCGTTTGAATTCTAATATTCAAATTCATTTTCAACACCATTTGAATTTCTAATATTCAGATTCATTTGAATTCCCTTGAATTCAAATTCCATTTCAAAAACCCTTTGGATTTCCTATTTTGAAATCCTATTTGAAATTCCATTTCCCATTCTACTTTGAAATTCTATTTTCAAAGTTTATTTCAAATTCTATTTTGAAATCTCATATTCAAATTTCTACTTAAATTTCTATATTCAATTCCATGTTCAAATTCAATACTCGAATTTCTATTTCAAATCCCTATTCAAATTTCATATTTGAATTCCATTTCAAATCTCTATCCAAATTTCATATTTAAATTCTTCCTTGAAATACTATATTTCAAATTCTATTCAATTCTTCTTTGAAATTCTATATTCCAAATTCTATTTTGAAATTCTACATTCAAATCTCTATTTGAATTCCTTTGAATTCAAATTTTATTTTAATTCCTTGAATTCAAATTCTATTTTTCATTCAAATTCTATTTGAACTTCTATTTGAATTTCTAATATTCAATCTCTTCTTAAAATTCAAATATTTAAACCCCTTTTAAAATTCAAGTGTTATACTCAAATTTCATTTGAGTTATATATTTAAAATTTCCTTTCACATCCTATTTTTGAAATCCCATTTCCTTATTCCAATTTCAAACTTGTATTTCTATTTTTGAATTATCAAATGATAATTCTTTTTCCTTCATTTATAACTTCGTTATAAAAGAACTATTTATAAACTTCGTTTAAAAATAAACTACTTGTTTTAATTTTTCAAAAACAAGTTTATATTATTATTTCCATTTAAAATTCAAATTCTATTTAAAAATAGAATTTTTCCTTTTTAAATCGCCAATATCCTTTTTACGATATTTTAAAATATCATTTCTTAAGCCCAGTGATATTTAAACACACAAAACAACCAATTATTTATTTTTCTAACACATCGTATATAACAATATATATGCAAACAAATAAACAAACAGATAATATATTTTTGAGGAATCCAGTTGGATTCCTCCAACCTGTTTTCCTGCATCCACAGATGTTAGCACATAAATAATACCCATTCTGCTTCGTGGCAGAATATCGCGGTATAGAAGGTCATCCACTAATCATAGCGTGGGGCGTATAGGGTAATCATCCGCTATGAAACTGCGGGCATCCGCTAATGAGACTGCGGGAATCCAACCAATCAATCAACCCAATATATATATAATAGCCTAAATAACTAATATATATAAACAACCAGAAAACAACACAAGCAGCAAACAATTATTTTTAATGAAATAAAAATAATTCTAAAGGTGAGTGAGATTTACTCACCTCGATTTGCCGAAATCCAATTTAAATTAAATTGAATGCCATCTGATTTAAATTAAATTCCATCCCATTCTGACCAACTCTAGATAAATTCCAGATTTTCAAGATCTGCAACAATCGTTCCAACTTGCTTTGTTTAGATAAATTTTGAATTCGTATGAAGCAAATACATGCATTATAACGAGTATGTGAATGTATATATTTACTTACTTCCTTTTAATTTAATCATCACTGATTACATAAAATAAATAAATAAATTTACCTTAGCTAAGACTTATTTCATTTTAATTATTCTTAACAAATGAATTAAAGTAATTATTCTATGTGTATTAAAATTCTGTAAAAATTTGTACCTTATCGTTGTTGTCGATACTCGACTAATTTGCGAAATAAGTCCTCAAACAGCTCATAAATCTTCCATTATCCATTCATGCATTTCCTCGAACATCTTGTTCGCAATCCCACATTAACTCACAGGAATCACCGTACCACCGTAATGCAATTGAAATGGAGGCTAACCCTAATTTCCAGAAATAGAAATCGCTATCCTCAGTATTTAGTTTCGATCCCAAGCTTAAGGTTCAGTGTCGCGTTTGACAAGGCAACGCCATCCTAAACCACTCGCGACTTCCCAAAAGTCGAAGACCCGAAGCCCTAGCGTGTGCCTGAATCGAGAGCGCCTCTAATACACCCATCGCCACTCATCCAGATTCCAAGCACTCTACAGAAAATCAATCGAATCTCTGGACCTTCGAATACCTTAAACCCCATCGCACCCTTCCAGACATAGCGCGGCTCCATCATTCGGAATTTCCGAGTGTCTCGAGATCGATATCAGCTGCCAGAGACTTGCGAGTTTTTCTCAAATCGCAATTATCACTTTGGGTTTGATTTGGTGGAAACGAACGAAAGAACAAGGCTTTGAATTGCCTTTCGTGAGTTATAGAAAGGGTCGAGGGAAATTAGAAGGCAACCAGGTTTAGAAGGGTTTCGGTTGGTTTCAGAAAAAATGGGAACGAAAGCTCAATATATAGATGGGTAAAGGAAACAATTCGTACACTGCCATTACATCCTGCTTTCCTTTGTAACGAAGGTGAGGAACAGAATTTTGTGCTCGAGAAAAATTTAGTCTGCGCGAATTTAGTTTAGGGTGACGATATAAAAGAAGTAGGTCGGCTGAATTAATTCCTTTGATTTGATTTTGTTTAATTAAAAAATAAAATATTTCACGGTCCCTTAATTTCAAATCTCGAACCACTCTTAAATCGTAACGAGTAATGTTGCTAATGTTATCCACCATTCTAAATTCAACGGAATGAGTTCTGAAATTAAATTGTGAAAAAGATAACAATTTGAATTAATGATTTAAACTAAATTAGATTCAACATATATTCGATTTCAAACAATCCAATTTATCGAAAATAAATTATTATTGCCGTTCTAATTCAATAGAATTTATATTAATCGACTGAATTGGCTCAACTCAGTTTTAACTCAACGTCAAATTATTTATTGTTCTAGTATTACGACAATTCAATATATTGGATATTAAATCGTATATCGATTATTAACCCGATAAATTCCATAATAAAAATCCATTTATATTCGAATCAATATTTAAAACCATACTAAATATTTAAAATAAACTGTTCAAAAATCTGGGTCGTTACATTCTTCCCCCCTTAAAATAATTTCGTCCTCGAAATTGCTAAGGTAGGAAAATGGTACAAATCCATTACTTTTCACAACTTCTTTATGTTGAAACTCACCTCCTTACATTTCAACATATTTAGTTCCACCAAAACTTTTGGTCTTTCTTCATTTGATTCGAATGATCTACGATCAATCCATTTATATCCAATCTATATTCCATTAAACCTATTCAAATTGATTCTAATCAACTTATTCACTTCGACCCATCTAACTTGTTTAAGTTAAATTCCAATTCCAGAATTCAAATCCCTGGGTTTTTCTTTTCAAATTCTTTTGAAATCCCATAAATATATACATATATTTATTATCTTTTCAAATTCAAAATATTTGAATTTTTCAATTAAACTTGTTTTCTTTCAAACACACTCCCATCAAAAATTTTCTAAGGTAGCAATCCATCACTTAGAAACTCGGAAATGAACACTGATGATGTTGCAATCATCATCAGAATTATTTCCCAGCCACTGAAGTGAGTTCAGTGCCTTATTATTTCAAAATCCATCTAAAATGATTTTCTTTCAAATCCTTCTAAAACAAATCTATATTATTTTAATATACTTTGAAAAATATTTTCTCAACTTCCCAGGATTAAAATTCTTAATTCTGGTTTGAATTTCAATTCTAATTCATCTCACTTGTATATTTAATTCCTATACAAATTCTATTTGGTTATAAATAACCATTCTAATTTAATAATCTCGTTTGATTATAATCCTAACAATCAACACATCCATATAATAATAATTCTAGAAAATTATTCTTTCTATATCAAAATAGAAATTTTGGGTAAAATTATTTCATTTACCCACTTTAAAACAATATCATGTTCAATCTTCTGTTCCAGCGTTTAGAAATCCCTATCGACTTCGTGGCGTCCCACGATTCGACCAGAATTCATAAACCACTCACAGACTAGTCAACACAATATAGAATAGCTTTTATATCAACTAACAAATACGCTCTCTCGTATCTATACACTCAACTCATTCTAGGGTACTACTGACCCTATTTCTAATGAGCACATGCCACACAAGCCTAGGTGTTCGCTCAACCCAAGCTCTGATACCAACTGTAGCGACCCGCAAATCCGTACTATCTGAGTTGACTAAATACACCACACGTCCAACCCAAATAACACAGAAATACGAACCATTAATAGAAAGAAGTTAGAGGGTGAGAATAGATGGGATAGAAACTTAGAATAGAAGAAAACGAAGATCACAACTCACAGCGGAACGAATAAAATATATTATATAACATAACTTTTGGAATACAAATCAGTAACTTTATATACATACCATCATCAGAGTACACATAACATTTGATCCAGCGGAAGTAACTCTAAATAACTAACGTTGAAGCCTCCTGCTTCCAGCTCCTCCAAGTGTATCTGTAAAAGCCTGAAACACTTGACTGCCCGTACAAATTTGGGCACCCAAGAGTTTAGGGAAAACAAACAAAATAAACTCTGGGTCACTCATGGGACTGGTGTGAGTAAACTCCAACCACTTGTTTAACTTCCAAAACTCTTTTCGAAAGAAAAGATAATAGTAAGACCAGCCCACACATAAACATGGACGGCTTTTATCTTACTATAACCCAAACACTTTAATATCAAATCCAGTGATATTATATTAATGTCTACATCAAGTAAATAACCAAATAGCATAACGCTTGCATCTCACGCTCCACATATATAGTATAAAATCAAAAACCGCATGGCGCTTATTGGAGATTGGATTTCCAACATGACAAGGTATGGGACCACCTTCCGATGATGTATCTCTAGAGGCGAATACACCTGGGTTCAACAAGAACATCTTGCAACCCGGCCCACACATGACCGACCACTCATTTCGCTTGAGTGTATCGAATGTATATCACCAACGGTTGGACTCAAACCACCGTTTCCCGAATGGGCAGAATCGATAGATTTAGAACAAAAGGAATTTCTCTAGATAGGTGATTATACACCCTAATGGGTGCGACCCACATAGCCATGCTGCCTGCCCGATTTTTGTCCTTTCCCGGTTGTTGAGGCCTGAGGCTACGCATACTTACCATTCATTGATAACACAATCACTTTGAATGCCACATTGTCAGATCCGTTAATCACTAGTTGAGTTTGCACAAATATTCTGGATATTATGCTAAGGGATAAATCCGTTGCCACCATATACATTCATACAGACCAACCCATTTGATCATTGGAAATACTCTGTCAGACATTCGTCCATTTACGTTCGTCCTGGGATTGAACGAAACCGAAGGCACTATTTCTATTAATAGAAAAAGCCCTTGCACTTCACTCCGTCTTCAATATATTCAGCATACTTGGTTCGCAACGCTTATGCCGATACGGAGTGGTTCTTCGGATAATAATCCAACCGGTCTCTCCATATTGACAACGATGGTCAAAAACTTCGATAGTCTGTGATTTAACTATCGAATAAAAACAAGTGTTCATCCAACATATCAAACAAATCACTGGGCTCTTTAATTAATATTCATTAATTAAACCACTTCTCTATTTTCTCAATCAATATTTGTTAGCCAAATATTTCAATAATCATCTCGGCCTCTTATGCCATTTGGAAAACGTTTCCAAATATCAACGTCTTTTATTTTCTACATATTGGAAAATATCTCTATTTGCAATTGGAAACAATTCCAATCACTTATCTCTATCCCTTTTTGTTTACAACATTCGATTTTTATATTCACTTTACTATCGAATTCAATACGTCGATACAATGATTTCAAATTATCAAAATATCTTAAAAATATTCTAACTCCTTAAATTCCCGGAAAATTTCGCCATAACCTCCCCTGTATCGGGAGCATCGGGAAATTTCAAATAGCTTCCCGGTATCTTCCTCAATCGAAAAGAAAAAGAAAAAGCCAAGCGGCTTGCCGATACGGCGCATAAAACCCATATATGAATTAAACATGTACCTTTTGTCGGGCACATAAATAAAAATCTTCATATACTCCATCCCATATCTGTTTAACACTTGTTCACCTGTTTCCAATTCAATTCAACTCAATCCATTCGTTTTGAATTCAAATTTGAATCGTTTGAATTCGGTCTCGCTTAATTATTCTTTAATTAGCCCTTTTGCCTATTTCACTTCTTTGTTTGAACATAACATGTTCAAATAAAATATTTAACTCGTTCATAACCAAATTGAATTTCAATTTTTATTCTAGTTCTCCTTTCTATTTCGAATATAAATTCTCAAATCGAATTTACTTATTCAAATCCCAATATCCATTTGAAAGCTTCTTAACTAATTTCTATTCAATTCAGTTAATTCCATTCAATAAATCAAAATCGGGTTTCTGTTTCAAAAATCATATTTATTTACACAACTTGAATTCGCATATATTTTATAACTCAAGTCTGAAATTTTCTAAATAGAAACTTCGGATTTTATTTGCTTAAAATCCCTTTAAAATATTAAATAAACCATTTTGGTCGTTAAATAGTTCTGGCGCTGTTTTTCTGAAAATTTGATTTTGACATATCTCAAAATCTATACGATGAAATTCAGATTTTTCTCTTCCATTAGAAAACTATTATCAAATCGGTCGTGACGTTTCTTGTTTCGAAGAATTCCGACTTCAATTGAGTCCTGTATATTCAATTGAAGTTCGAATTGCCAATTTACGAACTGCAGCGCTGCGGCGAGTTCGTTTTAATTATATTTATAAATATAAACTTCTAAACTTCTTAAAATGAATTCAATTCCATTTAATATATATATATTCATATACATTTCAAATTCCATTTGAATCTTTACATTTCAAATTCCATAGTTTTAAATCCTGTATTCAAATCCCATTTGAAATCCTTTATTCGAATTCCATTTCAAATTCTTTATTCGAATTCCCATTTTAATTCAGCTCCTTTTTGAATTTCTATATTTGAAATTCATACTTGAATTTAAATATCCAAACTCCATTCAAATTTCTATTTGAAATTCTAAATGTTTCAAATTCCATTTGAACTTCTATATTCCAATTTCTATATTTGAATTTTTATTGAAATTCAAATATTCACTCCTTTTTAAATTCTATATTCAGAATTCCATAATTTAAAACCCATTTGAATTTCATATTTCAAATCCCATAGATTAAATCCTATTTGAATTCAATTTGAATCTCTTATATTCAAATTTCATTTTCCATTTGAATTCTAATATTCAAATTTATTTCCAGCCCATTTGAATTCTAATATTCAAATTCATTTTCAACACCATTTGAATTTCTAATATTCTGATTCATTTGAATTCCCTTGAATTCAAATTCCATTTCAAAAACCCTTTGGATTTCCTATTTTGAAATCCTATTTGAAATTCCATTTCCCATTCTACTTTGAAATTCTATTTTCAAAGTTTATTTCAAATTCTATTTTGAAATCTCATATTCAAATTTCTACTTAAATTTCTATATTCAATTCCATGTTCAAATTCAATACTCGAATTTCTATTTCAAATCCCTATTCAAATTTCATATTTGAATTCCATTTCAAATCTCTATCCAAATTTCATATTTAAATTCTTCCTTGAAATACTATATTTCAAATTCTATTCAATTCTTCTTTGAAATTCTATATTCCAAATTCTATTTTGAAATTCTACATTCAAATCTCTATTTGAATTCCTTTGAATTCAAATTTTATTTTAATTCCTTGAATTCAAATTCTATTTTTCATTCAAATTCTATTTGAACTTCTATTTGAATTTCAAATATTCAATCTCTTCTTAAAATTCAAATATTTAAACCCCTTTTAAAATTCAAGTGTTATACTCAAATTTCATTTGAGTTATATATTTAAAATTTCCTTTCACATCCTATTTTTGAAATCCCATTTCCTTATTCCAATTTCAAACTTGTATTTCTATTTTTGAATTATCAAATGATAATTCTTTTTCCTTCATTTATAACTTCGTTATAAAAGAACTATTTATAAACTTCGTTTAAAAAGAAACTACTTGTTTTAATTTTTCAAAAACAAGTTTATATTATTATTTCCATTTAAAATTCAAATTCTATTTAAAAATAGAATTTTTCCTTTTTAAATCGCCAATATCCTTTTTACGATATTTTAAAATATCATTTCTTAAGCCCAGTGATATTTAAACACACAAAACAACCAATTATTTATTTTTCTAACACATCATATATAACAATATATATGCAAACAAATAAACAAACAGATAATATATTTTTGAGGAATCCAGTTGGATTCCTCCAACCTGTTTTCCTGCATCCACAGATGTTAGCACATAAATAATACCCATTCTGCTTCGTGGCAGAATATCGCGGTATAGAAGGTCATCCACTAATCATAGCGTGGGGCGTATAGGGTAATCATCCGCTATGAAACTGCGGGCATCCGCTAATGAGACTGCGGGAATCCAACCAATCAATCAACCCAATATATATATAATAGCCTAAATAACTAATATATATAAACAACCAGAAAACAACACAAGCAGCAAACAATTATTTTTAATGAAATAAAAATAATTCTAAAGGTGAGTGAGATTTACTCACCTCGATTTGCCGAAATCCAATTTAAATTAAATTGAATGCCATCTGATTTAAATTAAATTCCATCCCATTCTGACCAACTCTAGATAAATTCCAGATTTTCAAGATCTGCAACAATCGTTCCAACTTGCTTTGTTTAGATAAATTTTGAATTCGTATGAAGCAAATACATGCATTATAACGAGTATGTGAATGTATATATTTACTTACTTCCTTTTAATTTAATCATCACTGATTACATAAAATAAATAAATAAATTTACCTTAGCTAAGACTTATTTCATTTTAATTATTCTTAACAAATGAATTAAAGTAATTATTCTATGTGTATTAAAATTCTGTAAAAATTTGTACCTTATCGTTGTTGTCGATACTCGACTAATTTGCGAAATAAGTCCTCAAACAGCTCATAAATCTTCCATTATCCATTCATGCATTTCCTCGAACATCTTGTTCGCAATCCCACATTAACTCACAGGAATCACCGTACCACCGTAATGCAATTGAAATGGAGGCTAACCCTAATTTCCAGAAATAGAAATCGCTATCCTCAGTATTTAGTTTCGATCCCAAGCTTAAGGTTCAGTGTCGCGTTTGACAAGGCAACGCCATCCTAAACCACTCGCGACTTCCCAAAAGTCGAAGACCCGAAGCCCTAGCGTGTGCCTGAATCGAGAGCGCCTCTAATACACCCATCGCCACTCATCCAGATTCCAAGCACTCTACAGAAAATCAATCGAATCTCTGGACCTTCGAATACCTTAAACCCCATCGCACCCTTCCAGACATAGCGCGGCTCCATCATTCGGAATTTCCGAGTGTCTCGAGATCGATATCAGCTGCCAGAGACTTGCGAGTTTTTCTCAAATCGCAATTATCACTTTGGGTTTGATTTGGTGGAAACGAACGAAAGAACAAGGCTTTGAATTGCCTTTCGTGAGTTATAGAAAGGGTCGAGGGAAATTAGAAGGCAACCAGGTTTAGAAGGGTTTCGGTTGGTTTCAGAAAAAATGGGAACGAAAGCTCAATATATAGATGGGTAAAGGAAACAATTCGTACACTGCCATTACATCCTGCTTTCCTTTGTAACGAAGGTGAGGAACAGAATTTTGTGCTCGAGAAAAATTTAGTCTGCGCGAATTTAGTTTAGGGTGACGATATAAAAGAAGTAGGTCGGCTGAATTAATTCCTTTGATTTGATTTTGTTTAATTAAAAAATAAAATATTTCACGGTCCCTTAATTTCAAATCTCGAACCACTCTTAAATCGTAACGAGTAATGTTGCTAATGTTATCCACCATTCTAAATTCAACGGAATGAGTTCTGAAATTAAATTGTGAAAAAGATAACAATTTGAATTAATGATTTAAACTAAATTAGATTCAACATATATTCGATTTCAAACAATCCAATTTATCGAAAATAAATTATTATTGCCGTTCTAATTCAATAGAATTTATATTAATCGACTGAATTGGCTCAACTCAGTTTTAACTCAACGTCAAATTATTTATTGTTCTAGTATTACGACAATTCAATATATTGGATATTAAATCGTATATCGATTATTAACCCGATAAATTCCATAATAAAAATCCATTTATATTCGAATCAATATTTAAAACCATACTAAATATTTAAAATAAACTGTTCAAAAATCTGGGTCGTTACAGGTGTTAAGCAAGAGAATAAATTATCCGCCACCAAATATATATATATATATATATAATAGAAATCAATCAACAAAGAATGAAATCCAATGTCAGACAAACATCCATTTAGAAGTCCGTTCTGGGTCTGAACGAAACCGGAGGCACCTTATTCCTCATTCCATATGTCCAATATGGAAGAGAGGCCCTCGCATATCCGGACAATCAACAAATACGTCCACACCACTACCACTGTAACCTCATCAAGGCAGCTACCCATATCGAAGGCATTAGTAGTAATCCATTCGATGTGAAGATTACCGGTCTTGCACCGTCTTCATTTTCTTTGACTTTTAATCGTCGTTCAATTATTTGAAATGAGATTTACTTTTCAAATAATTTTAGAATATATATATAATTCAAATCATTCTTTTCCTGGTCAAATTTCAATTCAATCCTATAGAATAATATCAAATGAATCTAACCGTCCGTATTACTTTATAAACCAAGTGAAATTGGTTCATTTCCATTCCATATCGTTTATAATATTTTATAACGATTTATCGCTATTTTTATTTATATAAAAATAGCCCATTTAATTCGAACGACGCTTCAAGTCATTACGCTGCCCTGGCGCCGTTTTTATTCAGATTGATTTATACATTTCTCGAAATCTAACCTTTGGATCTTAGCAAATTTAATATCATTGGAATGATCTTTCCAAAGATGACCCAACGGTTCTAGTTTCGGGAAAATCCGATGGTCGGATCACTCGGTATAATTGTTTAAAATTACGATTCTAAAAAGCAAACTATCGCGCGCGATTCGTTTAATTTTAATTTTTGTATATATATACATATAATTCGTTCGACGATTTCAAAACCATTTATTCTTCAAATAATTGGCTAACGCCTTTAAATTTTGGAAAATTTCGCCATAACCTCCTTTGTACGGGCATATCGGAAAAACCGCAACTTGCCTTGCAAGGCCCTCATAAATCAAAAGAAAAAGCCAAGCGGCTTGCCAATCGGCTCATAAAATCATCAAAACCCCAATAAATACATTAAACATATACCTATTTGTCCGACATATAATTTTATTCCTCTTTTTAACTTCCATGCTATGACCTACTCATTATATACACATGCATAGCTATTTAAAAAATAAATCCAATTCTATATTACTGATTTTAAATAAACCAATTTACGATCACCATTTCATGATATTAATACGGTTTGTTTTGAATATCACATTTCTTATTTTCATCACATACATTAGTTAAAGATTATATTTTAAATTAACCAATAACTACTCCATAGCATGTAAATTTTATCCATTCCATATATACGTTAAAAATTTATTTTTAACGAGCAAACATTTATTTCATTACATGTAAATTTTGTACACTTCATATTCATGTTAAAAATTATATTTTTAACACACAAAAGTTTATTTCATTACATGGAAATTTCATACCCTTCATATTCATGTTAAGAATTATATTTTTAACACACAAACATTTATTTCCATACATGGTTATCTCATACACTTCATATTCATGTTAAGAATTATATTTTTAACACACAAACATTTATTTCCATATATGGTTACTTCATACACTTCATATTCATGTTAAGAATTATATTTTTAACACACAAACATTTATTTCCATACATGGTTATTTCATACACTTCATATTCATGTTAAGAATTATATTTTTAACACACAAACATTTATTGCAAAACATGACTATTTTATATAGTTCATATACATGTTAAAAATACAATTTTTAACAAACAAATATTTATTTCAACACATGAATATTTTTAACACTTCATATATATAATAAAAATGATATTTTTATCTAACAAAAATATATTTCAATCCATGGTTCTTTTTAACACTTCATATGTATGATAAAAATGATATTTTTAACTAACAAAAATATAATTCAACATATGATTATTTTTAATACTTCATTAACATGTTAAAGATGATATTTTTAACTAACAAAAATATAATTCAACATATGATTATTTTTAATACTTCATTAACATGTTAAGAATTATATTTTTAATGCACAAACATTTATTTCAACACATGACTATTTTATATACAACTGTTTAAGAAAATTTCAGCATTATAACGGTACGATATTAGAACCGGGAAAATGATGTCTAGCAGCATCCCTCTCCTGTGCTTGGCTCACGCCATACAAAATCATTCCATTCAATCAAATCAATCATAGGGTTGACAAACCAACCCATATTCAACCAATTTTTTCCATAACACAATCAATTAATCACAATCAATCAATCTTAATTTTATACAATGCATATATGTATTTTATATAGCGTATATATATTTTTATTTATATCGCATTACAATCACAACACAATACAGTCAACTTAAATCAAATCGTCCATGGTCTGTGGACGAGGGAGGTGAGCTAACAAGCACCGTATACAAAATGATTTTTACAACTCATAAATAATTTACTCCATTTTAGTTTTGAATTCAAAAATCTCACATTAGGTCCCACTCCTCCTTAATTTGCAGCTAGCTCTAAAATTCTCCCGGTCACTTCTAGAATGTAGTGTAAGATGTCACGGTCCCAATGCTTCCTGTTTCACCGGATTTTTACATCGTATCAAAAAGATATGATTTTTATAAATTAATTTAACTTTGCAACGCTTTTAAATGTTATAAACCATTTAAAGTATAAAACCCGTTACCTCCAGAAATGATTTGAAACTAGGTTTCGATTTATCGTGCAATCCAAGGCGCTTGAAGATAATTGGGTTGTGCCATGCTCTCGGCCTTCGCGAGGGCTCCCCGGCGATGTGCTCCACATCGAGCTTGATGGCGTGTTGGTGGCGCAAATCTAGGCGAGGTAGTGCAACTTCAGGAACTCGATTCGAGCAAAATACTCCACTTCAGATATCCATACAAGTATGGATTTAAAGAACGCGAGATTCTCTACAAATTTCCCTTAAGAATCAAACGATTTCGTTGAGTGGATTGAAAATTATTGTGGGAGAAAGGATCGAAAGCTTTTCCACGTTCGATATTTAGAGTGGCATGATTTTTTATTTTTATTTTTTCGGATAATGATTTGGCTAAACCCTATTGGCCCATATATATATTTTAATTATTTAATTCTTTTAATTATGAAAATATCCATTAATCAATACGAATTCCAAATCTGTAACGACCCGAAATGTTCCGATCCTGGTCATCGATACAAATACATATCTTGTATCACATATCGACTAATCAAACATCAGAAATTAACAGATCGTTAATAGAAAGAAGTTAGAGGGTGAGAAAATAGAAAGAAAGTTAAAATAGAAGAAAATAAAGAACATAATACAACAGAATCAGAGTATAACGAATCTCACAGCGGAATTGAATAATATATATTATGCTTGAAATACAAAACTGGTATTTGTGCTTACATACATCATCAGGGTACAACATATATACATAACACAGCATCAATAAACTCTACATATATAATATTGAAACTTCCTGCTCCGAGCTCCTTCAAGATATCTGTAAATCCCTGCACTACTTGACTGCCCGTACAAATTTGGGCACCCAAGAGTTTAGGGAATACATAGAAAAATAACTCTGGGTCAGTCATAGGACTGGTGTGAGTAAATGATTCTAAAAAGATTGATTTAACGTTCAAAAATCCTTTTGAAATAAATGATAATCGTAAGACCAATCCATACATAAATACAGATGGTTTTTACCTTACTATAACCCAAAAACATTTTGAAATCATATATTGTTCTAATATTTATAATAATGTCTAAATACAAATAAATATCAATCTAGCGGTCGCTTGCATCTCACGCTCCACGTATATAGTATACAAACAAAACCACGGGCGCTTATTTGAGATTGGATTCCGACTATGACAAGGTATGGAACCACCTGCCGATAGTATATCTGTAGAGGGGAATACACTGGGTTCAACAAGAACGTCTTGCAACCCGGCCTACACATGACCGACCACTCATTTCGCTTGAGTGTATCGAATGTATATCACCAACGGTTGTGTATGGCAACCATTTCCCGAAAAGGGACAACATCGATAGATTTAAGAAGCAAATGGAATTTCTCTAGATCGGTGATTATATACCCTAATGGGAGCGACCCACATAGCCATGTTACCTGCCCGATTTTTGTCATTTCCCGGCTGATGAGGCTTGTGGTTAGAATTTACCTTTAAAACATCTGGTCATCATTCACTTTGAATGCCACATTTTCAGATCCATCAAATCACTAATTGACGTCCACAAATATACTCTAGTTGTAAAAGAAGTGCCCTTCTTTGCCACCAACTCGGTATATTTGTAAAAATCAACATACGTGATTTTTAGGAAATACTCTGTCAAACATTCGTCTATACAAGTCATTCAGGAATAAGATGAACCGAAGGTACTCTCCTACTGCATCCAATATAGGAATCACCCCATGGATCAGTAGCAAGATGCCATTGAAATCCGAAGATTTCAATCACAACAGAAATGCTGTTGAAATATCTCTGGGAGCTAAACGAGAAAATTCAACAGGTAGTTTTTCTCCCGTTCATGAAGATCTGCGGTCTTCAATTCTTTAAATCATATAGACGTCCCCGCACGTTAGTTTACACAAAATCGACTTGAAGTGGTTTTTGGGTCCAGTTCCCATCCCGGTCTCTTCGAACTAATGCGTGGGGAATATTTATTTGATAGTCAGTGTGTGAAGGCCCGCCCCGCACCAACCTACATTTTCTCCAAAGGTGCGCTGTACACATGTCTGGTTAGCACGGAACGGGTCGTCAGAAGAAAAAAGGAAGAAGGAAATGAACATACAAAGAACCTGTAGAATGTCTCACAGCGCATAGAACAAAATATAATAATAACATACTTGACATAAAACAGGAGAGACAGTGCATAAGCTAAAAACCAGAACTAAGCATCATAGCAGCGGAAATCCAAAATATAGCTTATTACAACTTTTCAAACTGTCTCAAAGCAAAAGTAAGATAAAGGAGGTACACTACTAATGCCCAAGTAGCGACCACCAACGACACATGGAGAATGTATATATATATATGTATATCATACGTGGAAGCCTCCTGCCCGCCTCTGAATCAGCTACTCGCGCACCACCAGCTAACCTGTCTCTGGTCTGCTCGTGTGAGCACCCAGAGTAATAAGAGGAGACATAAAACTCTGGGTCAGACATAAAGCCTGGTATGAGCGATAAGCATCTAAAGTGAACAATAACAGGTAGACTAAAACATACCTGAACCTGGACCTGCAACCAAAGAGTTAGCACTACATACTGTACAACACTCTAAGGTACCATATCAAACAGTGTAAAGATACAGAGGTGGGGGAGGTGTGCATGTCATAGTGATGGCAACCAATCAAACATAGCATCCATCCTCACATCTCTCACTCAATGCGTAAAGCATACGATATTCACCACTTCGATCACCCAACATACCTTGCTACGATCACTCTCCCCATGAAGTCATAAATGGCTTCACTGCACTGATAACGTAGCCACTAATCCCTTGCTATGTCCACTTGCCCCATGGAGTTATTCACCCCATCTGCGCTGGCTCATAGCCCTACCAATCCTTACTATGTCCACTTGCCCCATGGAGTTGTTCGCCCCATCTGCGCTGGCTCATAGTCTTACTACGCATCACCTTGCCCCTCGGGTCATAATGACCCTACTGCACTGATAACGTGTCTTGCTACCATCACCTTGCCCCTCAGGTCATAATGACCCTACTGCACTGATAAGTAGCTATCATTCATTTTTAGTGGTGAATCGAAGTTATGAACGTCGATAACTCCTTAGCACACGTCCCGCAGCAAAGCCCAACCATGAAGTGAACTCATTGGTTCCCAACTGGATCCTGAGCTCTAACTTCCCTATTGGACTACCTTTGCATCTCGGGTTATTGGTCAATACTGGGTCGGTTCGGATCTCCCCCTAATCATCAGTTCGGTTCGGATCAGAATGCTCCTTCTTCACTGGATCGGATCGGGTCGTCATCACCCTAGGCGGATTGGGTCGAGGTCTCCAGCTTGCCACGGTTCGGATCGGGTGCTCTCTTCAGATTGGTTCATGGCGCCTTCAACTCGTGGGCGGGCATTCGGGTCGGAGCGTTTGAGTACAAGTTGATCGTGGATGCTACCTCCCTCTGGTGGATCAAGGTAAGAAACTTGAGCGGATCGGGTACGAGAGGCAGTTCACGGTTGAGGTTCGTGGACCCTGCGCAGATGGTTCGGCTCGGAGGAGATGACTTGACTCGTGCTGATGCCCCACGATCCCGTAGGGCAATCCTATCGACCCTCAATCCCCATCCGATCCGAATTCCTGCACCTGGTCCAACGAGTTGTTTACGCCACTCGACGGCGTTTTCGACCATTCCAACTATTCTAAGCAATCACAAAGCATGTCATACAGCCATAGAAACGTATATAATCAACCAAAAACATCAAAACAACAATATAATAGGTTAAAATGGATCAAACATACCCAAAACCCCATATTTCCCCTTAAGCATGCTTAGGTGAAGCTAATGATAGGATTAGCAAAACTTAACCAAATTAACCCAAATTCATATCAGAGGTCTAAAACATCATTTAGGAATTTATGAACATTTTTCCCGAATTTTATCACGTTTAAATTCGCTAATTAACACTAATTAACCTTAATTAGCCATACTTAGTGCAAAACTATGCAAATCACTCACCTTACCCACAAATAAACTAAAATCTGAAATAAATCTCTAATTTGATGCGAATCTCAATGCGAAACAGTAGCTCCAATGTTGATTTGGTGTAGATCTTCCTTGATTAGAGGTTGCTAAGCCAAATCCTTGGTTAAAAGATGATTTGGAGGTGATCTAGAGGTTGGAGGCCATTTTTAGGGTTCCTTGGTGATAAGCGGAGGCTAGAAAACTGAAATGGAATGATTCTCTACTTCATTTCAGCCTCCCTATAACCCTAATCCCGAAATGGGTTATGGGCCTATCCACTAATCACCCTATTTGGCCCGGTTAAGCAGTTTTTCACCTTCCAAACCTTATTTCAGCCATATCTTCCAAACGGTAAGTCCGTTTGGCTATTATGACCACTCTACGGAAAGTTAAACCATCAAACGAATCTAATGGAAGTGGTTTCAGGTCAAAATTCCTTTCCAGTCAAAAGTTATGGCCAAAACAGTACCAACTAAGGGCAAAATGGTCATTTAAAAATCGACAAAAATCATAAACATGGGAAATGACTCTAATGAATGTTTCCCAAAGTTACATGACCATACGACTTCATATGGGAAAGAAATAAATATTCTACGATCCTCCGATGCGTAGGATACGGGTCGTTACACTCTCCCCCCCTTAAGAAATTTCGCCCCTGAAATTCCCTAACCAAATACACAAAGGGTCCCGCATGCCTATCAACCATAAAACAACAATCAAACATGCCAAACAAGTAAAACAAGTCTAACCTAGCATGTGGAAAAACTAAATTACGAAGCAAATCTTACCAGGCAAAGAGTTCTGAATACGTCTTTCTCATGCTCTCCTCTGTCTCCCAAGTACAATCATTTTCGTTCTCGCCCCACTGAACCTTGACTAGCTTCACCGCCTTCCTTCGAAGTTGCTTCGTATCATGCCCCACAATACGAATCAGCTTGCGGTTCCCAACCGCCTCGGGTTCTACTTCGAAGTCCTTTAACTGATCAGGTGAAATAGTCATATCTGATCGTGAACGAACTTCCTCAGTTGGGAAACATGAAATACATTGTGAACTCCCGCCATTTTCTCTGGTAAGCCAACTCTATATGCCAAATTCCTGACTAGTTCAAGAACAGGGAATGGGCCAACAAATCTTGGTGCTAACTTGCCTCTCCTGCCAAATCGTATCACGCTTTTCAACGGAGAGATCTTGACAAACACCAAATCACCAACGGAGAATTTTAAATCTCTTCTCCTCTTATCAGCATAACTCTTCTTCCTTTCTTGGGCAGCTTTCATTCGTTGCTGAATAATCTTAATCTTATCGGAAGTTTCCCTCACCACATCTGGTCCAAGCACAAACTTCTCACCAGTCTCTATCCAACATGATGGTGAGTTGCACGGTCTTCCGTACAAGGCTTCATATGGAGCCATACCGATACTGGATTGGTAGCTATTATTATATGCAAACTCTACTAGATGCAAATGGTCATCCCATGACCCACCAAAATCCAATATACAAGCTCTCAAGAGATCTTCCAATATACGATTCACCCTCTCCGTCTGACCATCGGTATGAGGATGATATGCGGTACTGAGATGTAATCCTGACCCTAGAGCCTCTTGTAAGCTCTTCCAAAACCCACTAGTAAACAACGGGTCTCGGTCACTTACAATGCTTTTGGGTACTCCATGAAATCTCACTAACCACTTCATATACAATTCTGCTAACTTGGCTGCCATTCTGATCGATTTGACTGGTATAAATCTTGCGCTCTTAGTCAATCGATCCACAATTACCCAAATGCTATCATGTCCCGATCTAGTCCTTGGTAAACCTTCGATGAAATCCATCAAGACTTGCTCCCATTTCCATTCGGGAATCTCTAATGGTTGTAACAACCCACTGGGCTTCTTTTGCTCAGCTTTAACTAGCTGGCAATTCATGCATTTGGATATAAACTTCCCAACGTCTCTTTTCATCCCTTCCCAGTAGTAAGTCTGCTTCATGTCTCGATACATCTTATTACCACCGGGATGTATAGTCAGTTTTGAGTGATGACATTCTCTAAGCACTTCATCTCTCAAACCATTCACGTTGGGCACAACTAGTCTTCCATTCTTTCTAAGCCACCCATCTCGATCAAGCCCATACACATTCATCTCCTCACCGTCGATGTCCATCTCTAACTTGGAGATGATTTCCAATAGATTAGGATCGTTCCTCTGGCTGGAACCAATCCGCTCTATCAAAGTGGGTCTGATCACCAAACTAGCTAGCATGACTAGATCCAATTCGCACCTTGGTCTGAAATCAAACCCCGCGATATACTCCAGTTGCTTCCATTCAAGAAACATTGCCCCTAAACTGGCATGTCTCCTACTCAAGGCATCGGCTACCGCATTACCTTTCCCAGGTGTGTATGCGATGTCAAAATCATACGAAGCCAAGAACTCTAACCATCTCTGTTGTCGGAGATTCAGATCCTTCTGAGTGAAGAGATACTTTAACGATTTATGATCGGTAAATAACTCAAATCTTTCTCCCAAGAGATAGTGTCTCCACATCTTCAATGCGAACACAATCGCTGCCAATTCCAAGTCATGGGTAGGATACTTCTTCTCATGCGGCTTTAGCTATCGACTAGCATAAGCTACAACCCTACCTCCTTGCATCAATACAGCACCTAGTCCGGTACCACAAGCATCCGTGTATACCGTAATCTCTTCATTCCCCTTAGGAATGACTAACACTGGCGCATGCGTCAACTTCTCTTTTAGACTCTTGAATGAATTATCACAAACTCCGTCCCAGACGAAGGACTGATTCTTCTTAGTCAATTGAGTCAATGGTGCTGCTGTCCAGGAGAAGTCCGGGATAAACTTACGATAATATCCAGCTAATCCCAAGAAACTTCTTACATCTGTTGCATTCTTGGGCGTAGGCCAATCCTGTATCGTAGCCACCTTCGCAGGGTCCACGGCAATACCACTCTCGGAAACAACATGACCCAAGAATCTCACTTCTCTTCTCCAAAAGTGACACTTAGAGAATTTCGCTTTCAATTGGTGTTTCCTCAACACCTCCATCACTATCCTCAAGTGTCCCTTGTGTTCCTCCTCTGTCCTTGAGTAAACAAGGATATCATCTACGAACACAAGAACAAACTTATTCAATTGATCTCTGAATACTCGATTCATAAGATCCACAAAGTAGGCTGGTGCAATGGTCAACCCAAATGGCATGACCAACCACTCATAAAATCCAGACGGCGTCCTAAATGTCGTTTTCAAAACACTCTCATCCGCTACTCGAAGCTGATGAAATCCTGTCGTGAGGTCCAACTGGGAGAACACTCTTGCTCCTTCCAGTTGATCAAACAAATCATCTATCCGCGGTAGAGGATACTTATTCTTCCTCGTCACCTTATTCAACTCGCGATAGTCCACACACAAACGAAGGGAACCATCTGCCTTAGTGGCAAACACAACTGGTGCTCCCCACTCGGAGACACTCCTAATTAATCCCTTCTTCAAAAGATTGCTGACTTGCACCCTGAGCTCTCACTGCTCCCTTGGTGCCACATGACGAAGTGGCATCACTATAGGTCTGGCATCTTTCACTAAATCAATACGAAACTCAATCTCTCGGTGTGGTGGAAGCCCGGTCACCTCCTCGAAGACGTCCGGATACTGGCCAACAACGGGCACATCTGACAACTCATCCTGCGGGATATCGAGGGAATTTACAAAACTAGCCATAACCCCATCACTAGGTAGACTACCAAACACTACCCTCCGCCCATCATCCGCCCTCACTGTCACCAAAAAGCCCTCACAGTCTACCACCACCCCGTATCTTTGGAGCCAATCGACTCCCAATATAATGCCATACCCAGTAAAGCCCAAAACAAAGCAATCATATACAAACATACATCCATGACTCGATAAGGCCAAATTCCTGCAAATCATACTAAGGCTAGTCGAACCACCAATCGGGTTCGTCACAACCAATGGTCTATCGACTATCTCGGGTTCCAGTCCCAACCTATCTACCAGGTCACTAGATATGAAGGAACGGGAAGCCCCAGTATCAAACAATACTCGAACTGGTACATCATAAATAGAAAGCATACCTTGAATAACAACATTCTTTCCTTTCTTCGCCGTAGTTGGGGCATTCGATGAAGAAGGAACAGCATCAATAGCATATGCTTTCACAATCTGCTTCTCCTTAAGAGGTTGCGGACACTTATCCTTATGATGTCCCACTTGACCACAGTTGTAGCACTTCCTTTCCGCTGGCTTGGCCCGACATTCTTTAGCATAATGGCCCTTCTTACCACAGCTGAAGCACTCAACCTCCTTCTTGTTCTTTTTCTGGCCACCTTTAGATTGGTCCTGCTTCCTCTTATTCTGAGAGTTATTCTTGCCTCCACCGTCTGCTTGCGGCTTTGGCCCTTCTGCAGATGTAGCCTCATTCTTTTACTTAGGGTAAAGACTCTCTGATCTCAAAGCTTTCCCCACAATCAATTCAAAAGTCTCATCGATGTGGTTGATAAGCCTTTCCCCCAAGTATCCATCCAAGCCAGTAATGAACTTCTCGTTCTTCTTCTCAGGATTATCGATAAGAGATAGTCCATACTTCGACAAGGTGTCGAACTTAGCAATATAGTCAGAAACTGCCCTTCCGTTCTGCTTGAGTTCCAAGAACCTCTTGAACAACACTGACTTCTGGGCCGCTGGAATGAACTTCTCGCTAAAGCGAGCCTTGAACTGATCCCAAGTAACCTGATCTTCTGGAGTAGCTGTTCTAATGGCATTCCACCAATTCATCGCTCGCCCTTGCAACTGACGAGACGCTAGCCTTCTCTTCATCGCATCCTCAAGACCCAAGTCATCGAAGATACGATCACAGCTATCCATCCAGTCTTGAACATCTGTGGCCGACTCCGTCCCATGGAACGGCTTCCCACCAAGGTTAGTGTAATCCTTGCACAACTTGGCGAAATCGGCCCTAGGCGCCTGCACTACTGGGCCAACACCAACTCCGGGATTGGGAACTGCCCCTTGCACTTCTCTAAGCATGTCCCTCATGAGGTTAGTAAACATCGCCCTCATGTCAGCGGCATCCCCATTATTGGCTCCTCTACCAGCACCTCTAGCATATCGGCTCATCGTCAATCTGAAAAAGGGAAACGATTAATGACCCCATAGTGGTGCTAGTGCAGTACGACTTCATTCTTATACTACTGATAGTATATACATATATAGCTTTTGAATACCAAAGTAATCACAAATACGCGCTCTCATATACGTACGATCTCTCCCTAGTGTCTTTCCCTAGGTTAACTACGCAACCTAGAGCTCTGATACCAAGTGTGAAGGCCCGCCCCGCACCAACCAACATTTTCTCCAAAGGTGCGCTGTACACATGTCTGGTTAGCACGGAACGAGTCGTCAGAAGAAAAAAGGAAGAAGGAAATGAACATACAAAGAACCTGTAGAATGTCTCACAGCGCATAGAACAAAATATAATAATAACATACTTGACATAAAACAGGAGAGGCAGTGCATAAGCTAAAAACCAGAACTAAGCGGCATAGCAGCGGAAATCCAAAATATAGCTTATTACAACTTTTCAAACTGTCTCAAAGCAAAAGTAAGATAAATGAGGTACACTATTAATGCCCAAGTAGCGACCACCAACGACACAGGGAGAATGTGTATATATATGTATATCATACGTGGAAGCCTCCTGCCCGCCTCCGAATCAGCTACTCGCGCACCACCAGCTAACCTGTCTCTAGTCTGCTCGTGTGAGCACCCAGAGTAATAAGAGGAGACATAAAACTCTGGGTCAGATATAAAGCCTGGTATGAGCGATAAGTATCTAAAGTGAACAATAACAGGTAGACTAAAACATACCTGAACCTGGACCTGCAACCAAAGAGTTAGCACTACATACTGTACAACACTCTAAGGTACCATATCAAACAGTGTAAAGATACGGAGGTGGGGGAGGTGTGCATGTCATAGTGATGGCAAACAATCAAACATAGCATCCATCCTCACATCTCTCACTCAGTGCGTAAAGCATACGATATTCACCACTTCGATCACCCAACATACCTTGCTATGATCACTCTGCCCCATGAAGTCATAAATGGCTTCACTGCACTGATAATGTAGCCAATAATCCCTTGCTATGTCCACTTGCCCCATGGAGTTATTCACCCCATCTGCGCTGGCTCATAGCCCCACCAATCCTTACTATGTCCACTTTCCCCATGGAGTTGTTCACCCCATCTACGCTAGCTCATAGTCTTACTACGCATCACCTTGCCCCTTGGGTCATAATGACCCTACTGCACTGATAACGTAGTCTTGCTACCATCACCTTGCCTCTCAGGTCATAATGACCCAACTGCACTGATAAGTAGCCATCATTCATTTTTAGTGGTGAATCGAAGTTATGAACGTCAACAACTCCTTAGCACACATCCCGCAGCAAAGCCCAACCATGAAGTGAACTCGTTGGTTCCTAATTGGATCCTGAGCTCTAACTTCCCATATTGGACTACCTTTGCATCTCAGGTAATTGGTCAATACTGGGTCGGTTCGGATCTCCCCCTAATCATCAGTTCAGTTTGGATCAGAATGCTCCTTCTTCATTGGATCGGATCGGGTCGAGGTCTCCAGCTTGCCATGGTTCAGATCGGGTGCTCTCTTCAGATCGGTTCATGGCGCCTTCAACTCGTGGGCGGGCATTCGGGTCGGAGCATTCGAGTACAAGTGGATCGTGGATGCTACCTCCCTCTGGTCGGATCAAGGTGAGAAACATGAGCGGATCGGGTACGAGAGGCAGTTCACGGTTGAGGTTCGTGGACCCTGCGCAGATGGTTCGGCTCAGAGGAGATGACTTGACTCGTGCTGATGTCCCACGATCCCATAGGGCGATCCGATCGACCCTCGATCCCCATCCGATCCGAATTCCTGCACCTGGTCCAGCGAGTTGTTTACGCCACTCAACGGCGTTTTCGACCATTCCAACTATTCTAATCAATCACAAAGCATGTCATACAGCCATAGAAACGTATATAATCAACCACAAACATCAAAACAACAATATAATAGGTCAAAATGGATCAAACATACCAAAAACCCCATATTTCCCCTTAAGCATGCTTAGGTGAAACTAATGAGAGGATTAGCAAAACTTAACCAAATTAACCCAAATTCATATCAGAGGTCTAAAACATCATTTAGGAATTTATGAACATTTTTCCCAAATTTTATCACGTTTAAATTCGTTAATTAACACTAATTACCCTTAATTAGCCATACTTAGTGCAAAACTATGCAAATAACTCACCTTAGCCACAAATAAACTAAAATCTGAAATAAATCTCTGATTTGATGCGAATCTCAATGCGAAACAGCAGCTCCAATGTTGATTTGGTGCAGTTCTTCCTTGATTAGAGGTTGCTAAGCCAAATCCTTGGTCAAAAGATGATCTAGAGGTGATCTAGAGGTTGGAGGCCATTTTTATTCCTTGGTGATAAGTGGAGGCTAGAAAACTGAAATGGAATGATTCTCTACTTCATTTCAGCCTCCCCATAACCCTAATCCCGAAATGGGTTATGGGCCTATCCACAAATCACCCTATTTAGCCCGATTAAGCAGTTTTTCACCTTCCAAACCTTATTTCAGCCATATCTCCCAAAATGTAAGTCCGTTTGGCTATTATGACCACTCTATGGAAAGGTAAACCATCAAACAAATCTAATGGAAGTGGTTTCAAGTCAAAATTCCTTTCCAGTCAAAAGTTATGGCCAAAATAGTACCAACTAAGGGCAAAATGGTCATTTAAAAATCGACAAAAATCATGAACATGGGAAATGACTCTATTGAATGTTTCCCAAAGTTACATGATCATACGACTTCATATGGGAAAGAAATAAATATTCTACGATCCTCCGATGCGTAGGATACGGGTTGTTACACAGTGTTTTAACTATCAATGTTAAGCAGTGTAGATGAGTACACTATTTATACAAATTATGCTATAATTAATTTACATAACTTATCAATTCAATTTACTTACACAAATTCAGAATAACAAACAGTATAAGACGACTAAAATAAAATGTGTTAGCATTTATTTTACCTAATTTAGATGCGTTTAGTTACTCCAAAGCACACAGATGATTAACAATTATCATTCAACACAATATTAACGCTCAACAATAATTTGATATTTTATTTCAAGCTTATAATTGTTTAAAATATTTGATCTTAGATAACAATCTATTATATAATAAATAATTATTTTATCCACGATCTGCCTAACTTCACATTATTTTCTTTCCATGCTAAATGTTTGAATACGTGAAAAATTACGGTCCTGGCATGATAAAAATGTGGATCATCATGCTGTGTTCACAAATTTCCTCTTGTCCGATTTTCTTTCTTCTTGCCAGAATTGAACTACCAGGAAATGGATGCAAAGGGTCGGCAATAAGGACTGGTTATCTCTTGTAGTCCATTCCAGGAAATGCTGTACAGTTCAGATACATGGAAATGACATGTATTCATGCAACTTACAGGCTCACGAGAGACAAGTTAGAAGAAGATTTACTGGGAGGATTTGCCAGGAACTGATAATGTAGAATCAAAATTTAATAACAGAAGTTGGCTAAGTTCAACATTTAAGAAATTTGCAAAGAAGGTTGATATGCTGAACTGAAATGAAGGAAATCATTTATCAAAGATTTGCTGCTGGAGTTATATTCAAAACAATGTAAGGAAAATGTCTGGAAACGGATATGAATATTCAAGAACAACCATATCCAATAAATAATTGTTTTACTGATGGCAAGCAAAGCATTTTTCATTGTCTTCTCCGTTCAAATAGTGACTGAAACTGAATCACATATTGGACGGACATACTCGATTAACATTGTAGAATACATTGTTAATATAAAGGGGGAAGACTCGGAAGGCTTGAATGCAGCAAGAGAAAAAGAAGAAGTGATAGATGATATTAGAAACAAAGAAACTCTACATGTTGTGTCTTCTGGACTATCTATGAACAATGAATACCAAACTGGAGTCTTATTCTGCTATGACATTAGTACCAGATATTGAAACTGATGTCAAAGAAGACAAGGATCGAATCGATAATGCAACGATATTGAACTTTCAAATGGGTTTGCAGATAACATTCATGCAAAAGGACAGGAACAGTCTGAAGCAACTAAAGAAAGCATTTTTCCTCTATTTGGCTGCTACCTCCCCTTTCCTTTTCCACTGAAATTCACGACTGTGCACTTGTGTGCATTCACCAATACTTCTATAGCAACTGACCGATCACCATGCATCCATACGATGCAAACACACTCAGCCCAACTCCCTTTTTACTCTTCTTCTTTTCCTCATGTTTGTTTCAGTTCCAGTAGCCTTTGCACCATGCACGCTGTGCACGTATTCTACCATTCCCTTCCAGTAATTCGCCCTCGACGTACTGATCACCGTATACTCTACAACGCGTTTGGACAAGTTCACGGCTGTATCCTATTTTTAATTTGGCTATTTTATAGGACTAGGTGAAATCCCACACAGTTTGTAACAAAAATGTGTGGTTTTGTAACCTATTCTTTCTGTAACAACTTTGCTTTACAAATAAATGACATGGGTGTTGATATATACATACAGCAAAAGATATTTATTACTATCATTATTGGTTATGTTTATAAATTTCCCTGTAGACTAAATGCTTGAATAAAATTTTATAGCTTACTCAAAAATATATGTTGGAAATAAATGAGAAGGTTAGTGAAGAAGAGGTTATGTGGTAGTGGAGAAATACAAAGAAACAAAGTCCCACATTGTGTATGGTTTGTGGATATATCTCCTTAAATACCAAAGCCCCACATGTTATATCAAACAAATAACATGAACACATAAGGACTTGAATGAATGGGATATGGAGGCTTTGGGCTTTCATATTAAATATTAAAATGTCAAAGATATGGGCCTTAGGCCTCTTAAAACACACAGAATTAATTCATTCGATCTCCTTCTTCTTCACTGCACTATTCTTAAAATTACTCTCTTGAGTTCGTGTTGCTCTGCACTTGAAAGCGCTTCAAATTGCAGAGACCGGTCCGTTTTATCTTGGGAGACAATTGCTCAATAACCTTCAGCGCTAGTGAGGGAGCAATATTGTTTCAAAGAAACAGATTTACTCTGGACTCGGACGATACTGAAAGTTACTCTTCTCCTTTTCTGTTTTGCAACGGTTCTGCTCTGTTGCAATTCCGGTCGCGCTTTTCGCCGTTACTAATTCTGAAACAATTCAAATTAGTAACGCTTCTTGACGTGACAATTGGATAGTGACAATTTATTGATTGCTATCAGATTTGTATTGCATTTGCATTGTTACGAATAACAATATATAGTGCTGCTGCTTTATATAAGGGTTCACTGTCTTTTGCTATTCTGTTTCAGGTCTGTTAATGTAATAACCCGGAAATTCTGAACCAGTTAAAATTTTTTATTTTGGCAATTTTAGCCAATTTTGGATATTTAAAATAGATTATTTTAAATAAAATCGACGATAAATTTATTTTGAATATAATTCGAACGTATATATTATATACGTCGTCGTTAGAATATAAATAATTTTATATAATTATAAATAGAATTAAAAATGGCGCGGTAGTTCGATAATTCTATTTCAAACTTCAATTGAACATACCGGGTGCAAAACAATCCGGATTTTAGTGAAACTGAAAACATTAGGATCTAATTGAGAATATCTTTCCAACGAATCCGAAAAATCGAAATTTCATAGCGGGAATCAAAAGATATGTCCAGTTGAAAATTCTGAATAGTCGCTATGGAATTCAGGCCCTTAAAAATGGAAATTTTGCAAGCGACCTCGGATTTCGACGAAACCACTTTTGTTGGATCCGCGATGTCAAATTATTGCTAGATTCCAAATTTTATAATTTTTCGAATCAATATGTGAGCGTGGCAAAGGAAAACGCGTTTAACCAGTTTCAGTTGATTTTAATCGACTGGAAAATGGCCATTTTTCCAACGGTCTCAGAATTTGACGAAATTAGTTTTGTTAGGACCGCATCGTCAATACGAAGCTAGAAAATATTTTTCTGGAATTTTTCTAGTTAGTATGTGACCCAGGTAAATTGAAATGCGCGTTCAAAATCAATATATAGAGTTACATGTTGATTTTGACGAAAACGAATCGAAACGATCAAATCAGCTTGCAATACATATCCCATTGTGTTCGGAATGGGGGTAAAACGCTATGGAAGACAGGCGGTGGGCCTCGTTTTGAGGTCAAAAATAAAAGTTGCTTTTTGGTGAAAATAAAATAATTAAATAAATTAAAAATCTAAAACCCCCTTTCTCCTTTCCTTATACTCTGCCCCCCCATATTTTCAATTCAGGAAAAAAAAGAAAAGAAAAGAAAAGAGGAAGACGGGGGAAACTCGCCCCCCCCCCCCCCCCCCCGCCCCCGATGATCGCTGCCGCCGCGCCAGGCAAGCGCCCCCCTTATGTCGACCGCAACGTCGCAGACCCCCCCCTCATCCACCGACGCGACAACTTCTCCCCCCTAGAAAATCCTCCACCGCAGCGCTTTCCCCCTCCCCCCTGTCCCCTCCCGACGATGACCTCCACGTCCGTGGATGGTCAGATGCGCTGCGACCTCGCCCCTCCTCCTCTATCCTCTCTCCGATCCTCCTCAAACGCCGCAACCACCGCACCCCCAAACACTAGTCCACCGATATCTGAACGGAGCCGCTGCCACCCATGCCGGCTGACAAACATCACCCATGACCCGAAAAACAGTAAGTTTTGCTTTCTTATTTATTTTATTTACATTTATTTAAATTTATTTCTATTTCAAAATATAATTACTGTATGAAAAAAATCAGTTTTGTCTTTGTAATAGGAAGGAATATAAAAAGATTAGTTTTTTTTTTGAAATAGAAAAGACCAGATTTTTAAAGGAAGAAAGACCAGATTTTTAAAGGAAGAAAGACAAGATTTTCATATAGAAGAAAGCGTGATAAAAATTCAATTTGTATATATGTGAAGTAGGCGAGGTAAAGAAACGATTTTTAATTATAGTTGTAGAAAAAATATTTTTATAGTATAAGTAAGTAAAAATATAATTTTTATATTATACAAAGGTTAAAACTATAATTTTTATAGTTTAGAAAGGATAAAAATTCGATTTTTATAAATACGATAGCAAAGTAAAAATTCGATTTTTATATATTGAATAGCGATGTGAAAATTCGTTTTTTATATATATATGAAGTGATTATAAAAATATGATTTTTAAATTGAAAGTGAACAAATAAAAATGTGATTTTTATTTTAAAGACATCAGCAAATAAAAATGTGATTTTTATATATGTAGTGACTACGAGCAGCGAAAGTGACAAAAGGCGAGAACGACAAGATTTCCTGCATTAGAAGTGCCGTGAAGTTGGATAACTATTGGTGAGAATTTCTCACCTTTCAATTTATTTTTCTAGCTATATATATATATATATATATATATATATATATATATATACTAGGATGCAGACGGTGTTTAGTAGCACCCGACACAATCGTCCATAGACCATGGACTTGTTTGTTTGGTTGCATAAATTAGTTAGATTATTTGATTGAAGTTTGAGTTGTTTGGTGAAATGGAATGGATTGATTGATGTGTGAATGGCGTGGGCCTTCACTAGACCGGGGATAAGGCTAGGCCTTGTCCCGTTTCTAGTATCGTGCCGTTATGCCGCCGAAATTTTCTAAAATAAGTTAGAAAAATAAAAATATCATTTTATTTAAAGAATGAACTGAATAGAAATTCATATGTTAAAATAAAATGTTTTATCGTTAAAAATATAATTTTTAACGTGAATATGAATATAGTGAATGTGAATAAATAAATATTCATTTACAAACCGGATGGTTTGTTTATGTACACTGATTCGACTGACATTGATTGGGATGATATATTTTACACATCGCCCAACTGCACAACTAAAATCTGTGTTTGATTGGTTGAAACCCCACACGGGTGTTGGGATGAAATTTGAAGTTCACTTATCCTGATTGATTAAATATGTCGATCGATTGATTGACAGGCTATTATAAGCATTAGATATCTATATTTAATGCTTATACAGTGTAGTGCACTTTGGTTGATGGTTGATTATTTGTCAATGCTATTATATACATGTGTTGTATGAAAATCCATATAATTAATTTTATATGGTGATTGATTGGGCCTCATTCCAATTTTGAAAATATAGAATATTATAAAATAAAGGTTCATGTGTTGACAGTACTCATCCATTGAGATTAGTCATGTGTTGAACGAAATATTTTAAAAATAAAATTTACATCTTTACCAATATAAAATAAAGGTTCATGTGTTGACAGTACTCATCCGTTGAGATTAGTCATTTGTTGAACGAAATATTTTAAAAATAGAAATATTTGAAATAGAAACATTTGAATAGGAAATATTTGAATAAGAAATATTTGAAATAGAATATTTGAAAATAGAAATATATGAAGCCGTGTTGATTAGATTGACGCCATTTTGACGTGAACGATATTTATATCGATTTTATTCATTTTAAAATGAATATTGAAAAGTGATTTCGAAATCGAATATTTTGAAATGAAATTTGAATTAAATGGATTAGAAAACGAATTTGATTTCAATTGAATATAAAACGAATTTGATTTCAATTGAATATATAACGAATTTGATTTCAGTTGAATATATAACAAATTTGAATTGAATCGAATAGAAAACCAATTTGCATTGAATCGAATAGAAAACCAATTTGAATTGAATCAAATAGAAAACCAATTTGAATTGAATCGAATAGAAAACGACTTTGAAATTGAATTGAATTGAAAACAAATTCAAATTGAATTGAAGGCGAATTGAAATGAATTCAAATTGAATTGAAATTTGAATTGAATAGAAATGAATTTTAAAACGAATTTATAAAGAAGAATTCAATTTTGCTTTGGATTGAAATGGAAGTTGAAATAGTTTTTGAAACAAATTTAAAACTATTTATAAAATTCGGTTTAAATAGAAATCGATGAAATATATATTATATATATAATATAATGGCCTGAATAGAACGCGCCGCGCCGCGGCAATTCGTGAATTTCGACCATTTATTCCAAACGGACATTACGGGAGATCCGACCGTCGGATTCTCCTAAAACCGGAACCGTTGGGTTCGTATCGAAAAGAGCTTTCTAAGGAATATTAGAAATTTAAAATCTAACGGTTGGATTTGGAGATACGTCCAAATCAAATTTGGAAAAGGTCGATGTAAGTGCAGTTCGATGGCCGTTGATGGAAATCGACTGTACGGGCCTTGATAAAATTATTAAAAACAGTAATAATTTGTGTAAAATCATAATAAATGATTTGGGAAAAATTGGGATGAAAAACTCCATATTTGAAAAGATAAAAATAGATATTTATCGAAATGAACTAATTTTGAACTAAAATTAAAACCCATTTATTTTCAAATAAATAAATTGGATTTGAAATGGGCTGTAAATAAAATTGATTTGTGGGTTTACCGTGAATGGTGTTTTAAATGACACTTGTTCTTTAACCCGGTGGTAAATAGAATATGATTTGGGTTCGTCGTGAACTGTGTTTTAAATAACACTAGTTCTTTAACCCTGTAAAAGGAGTTTTAATGAATCGGCAATTAAATTGAAATGGGAATTGATAATTTAAATTATCAAATATAGAAATTTAGCGAGAATGGAGTATCACCAGTTTTGCTCCAGAGCGATAGTTAAATCTTTAATTAGATTTGAACGTGAAATGGTAATTAATTTTACCAACACCACTGTGGTGTTAGATATGGAGTATTACCAGTTTTGCTTCATGGGATGAATAGGTTGGGATTGGGAAATAAAATAAATGATTACTTCGGTGTGGTTCGCTAATCTCGACTAGTTTGAAAAACCATAATTTGGTTTGAAATGACATCCAAAGGAAGATTAAAGGATAAATTTTAAAGAATTTATCTTGGATAAAATTAATGGGAACCTTTCCCTAAGAATGTGGAATTGGAATGAGGCGTATGTTGTGTTTGTGTAACATTTGTTTTTAATATACGCGGGTTGTTCGGAAAGGCCGGGTTTATACCCATTCTGAATAACCGATTCGACGATAAGTCGAAGATGAAGACGGTGGTTGAAGACCAGAAGTCTTCACATCATTTGGATAATTACTGACGATCCTGATTGGGCTGTACACCTAAGAGGATGGAAATAGTTGGTGGTCGTCCAGACGTATTTGGAGATCGATGGATATGCGAGGAAAGTGCCTCCGGTTTCGTTCAGACCCAGAACGAACTTGTAAATGGATTGTGTGTCTGACATTGGATTTTATTCTGTGTTGATTGATTTCTTTTAAATATATATCTGTTTGGCGGTGGAGAATTTATTCTCTTGCTTAACGCCCTTCTCTGAGACGTACGAGCTTAGAGGTTATATATCGATGGACATCAATCGCATGGCATGAATTGCCTGTGTGGCACGCTAAGATGCAATAATCAAGGCTTCTGTTGAAAAGCAAAGTCTTGTGGTTGATGATCAAAGCACGGCCTACGTGGCAGCTTTGTGTATAACGTGAATTCGCGGGCCTCACACCTCGATATGGATCAAAAATGGGATAAGGACCCAAGGAGTGCATGACGTTTCTTTCTAGCTATGGTGGTGTCAGTGACTTACCAGCCCTGACATTTATATACTTTTCACCTATGTGGTAATTGGAATGCGAGGCGCCTCGATTATAGGTCTGTAAGGACCGGGAAACGTGTGTTCAGGCATAATTAATCCTCTAACGTAAGTAAGGACCGGCCTTGGAGGATCCGGGGTTGCCCTGAGTGCGTAACCCTGAGACATTTGCTAGAGTGTCTCGAACGTGGAGAGGAGCTTGCCCCTTGCCTCGACTCATGATGGAAATCCAATTTTGAAACGACCCGCAAATCCGTGCTATCTGAGTTGACTAATTACACCACACGTCCAACCCAAATAACAAAGAAATACGAACCATTAATAGAAAGAAGATAGAGGATGAGAAATAGAAAGAAATATTAGAATAGGAGAAAAAACGAAGATCACTACTCACAGCGGAACGAATAAAATATATTATATAACATAAGCTTTGAAATACAATCTGTTTTGTACATATATACATACCATCATCAGAGTACACATAACATTTGATTCAGCGGAAGTAACTCTAAATAACTAACGTTGAAGCCTCCAACTTCAAGCTCCTCCAAGTGTATCTGTAAAAGTCTGAAACACTTGACTGCCCGTACAAATTTGGGCACCCAAGAGTTTAGGAAAAACAAAAAAACAAAATAAACTCCGGGTCAGTCATGGGACTGGTGTGAGTAAACTCCAACCACTTGTTTAACCTTCAAAACTCTTTTCGAAAGAAAAGATAATAGTAAGACCAGCCCACACATAAACATGGACGGCTTTTACCTTACTATAACCCAAATCACTTTGATATCAAATCCAATGATATTATAATAATGTCTACATCAAGTAAATAACCAAATAGCAGAACGCTTGCATCTCACGCTCCACATATATATTATAAAATCAAAAACCCGCATGGCGCTTATTGGAGATTGGATTTCCAACATGACAAGGTATAGAACCACCTTCCGATGATGTATCTCTAGAGGCGAATACACCTGGGTTCAACAAGATCGTCTTGCAACCCGGCCCACACATGACCGACCACTCATTTCGCTTAAGTGTATCGAATGTATATCACCAACGGTTGGGCTCAAACCACCGTTTCCCGAATGGGCAGAATCGATAGATTTAGAAACAAAAGGAATTTCTCTAGATAGGTGATTATACACCCTAATGGGTGCGACCCACATAGCCATGCTGCCTGCCCGATTTTTGTCCTTTCCCGGTTGTTGAGGCCTGAGGCTACGCATACTTACCATTCATTGATAGCACAATCACTTTGAATGCCACATTGTCAGATCCGTTAATCACTAGTTGAGTTTGCACAAATATTCTGGATATTATGCTAAGGGATAAATCCGTTGCAACCATATATATTCATACAGACCAACCCATTTGATCATTGGAAATACTCTGTCAGACATCCGTCCATATACGTTCGTTCTGGGACTGAACGAAACCGAAGGCACTATTTCTATTACTAGAAAAGCCCTTGCACTTTACTCCGTCTTCAATATATTCAGCATACTTGGTTCGCAACGCTTATGCCGATACGGAGTGGTTCTTTGGATAATAATCCAACCGGTCTCTCCATATTGACAACGATGGTCAAAAACTTCGATAGTCTGTGATTTAACTATCGAATAAAAACAAGTGTTCAATCAACATATCAACAAATCACTGGGCCCTTTAATTAATATTTCATTAATTAAATCTCTTCTACACTCTCTTATCAATATTTGTTAACCAAATATTTCAATAACCATATTAGCCCTTTTCGCTATTTTTGATTTCGTTTCCTTGTCGAATCCTATATATATCGATATGTAGATTTCTAATTGTCAAATTTCTTAAAAATATTCTAACTCCTTAAATTTCCGGAAAAATTCGCCATAACCTCCCCTGTATCGGGAGCATCGGGAAATTTCAAATAGCTTTCCTGGTCCTTCTAATCTGAAAAAGAAAAAGAAGAAGCCAAGCGGCTAGCCGATACGGCGCATAAAACCCATATATGAATTTAAACATGTACCTTTTTGTCGGGCACATAAATAAAAATCTTCATATACTCCATCCCATATCTGTTCAACAACTGTTCACCTGTTTTCAATTCAATTCAATACTATCTAATCATTGAATTCAGTTTCGCCCATTTATTCTTTAAGTTGGCCATTTTGCCTATTTTACTCCTTTGTTTGAACATAGCATTTTCAAACAAAATATTTAACTCGTTCATAACCAAATTGAAATTTCAATTTCAATTCTAGTTCTCTTTTCTATTCCGAATATAAATTTCAAATCGAATTTACTTATTTAAGGCCCAATATCAATTCAAAAGCTCCTTAACTAATTTCTATTCAATTTAGTTAATTCCATTCAATAAATCAAAATCTGGTTTCTGTTTCAAAAATCATATTCATTTACACAACTTGAATTCACATATACTTTACAACTCAACCCTGAAATTTTCTAAATAGAAACTTCGGATTTTCTCGCTTAAAATCCTTTTATAATATTAAATAAACCATTATGGTTTTTAAATAGTTCTGGCGCTGTTTTTCTGAAAATTTGATTTTGATATAGCTCAAAATATGTACGACGAAATCCATATTTTTCTCCTTCATTAGAAAACTATTATCAAATCGGTCCTGACGTTTCTTGTTTCGAAGAATTCCGACTTCAACTGCGTTCTGTATACTCAATTGAAGTTCGAATCGCTAATTTACGAACTGCAGCGCTGCGGCGAGTTCGTTTTAATTATATTTATAAATATAAACCTTTTAAACTTCTTAAAAATGAATTCAACTCTATTTAATTCTATTTGAATTCCTTGATTCAAATTCCAATCTCACCTTTGAATTCTATTTTTCAAATCCCAATTCCTTTTCTATTTGATATTCAAATTCAATACTTGAATTTCTATTTGAATTCCCTATATTCAAATTCTATGTTTGAATTCATTTGAATTCTCTTATTCAAACTCTATATTTAAATTCCATTGGAACTTCTATATTCCAATTTCTATATTTGAATTCTATTGAAATTCAAATATTCAAACTCCTTTTTAAATTCTAGATTCAAAATCCCATAGTTTAAAATTCCATTTGAATTCCTTTTTGAATTCTACATTCAAATTTCCTATATTCAATTCTCTTCGAATTCAAATTCTATATTTACTCTATTTGAATTTCAAATATCCAATCTCCGATTCAATTCTATTTTGAAATTTCAAATATCCAACCCCTTTTTAATTCTATCAGTCAAATCCTCTTATTTGAATTCTATTTTAAATCTAGTTTCAAAACTCCATTTAAATTTCTATATTCAAATCTATTTTCAAAACTTCATTTGAATTTCTATATTCAAATCTCCTAGATTAAATCCTTATTTGAATTCAATTTGAATTTCAATTTCAAATCTCTATCCAAGTTTCATATTTCAATTCCATTTCAAATCTCTATTCAAATTTCATATTTGAATTCCATTTCAAATCTCTATTCAAATTTCATATTTGAATTCCATTTCAAATCTCTATTCAAATTTCATATTTGAATTCTTCTTTGAAATTCTATATTTCAAAGTCTGTTTCTATTTGAATTCTTATATCCAATTTCTTTAAACAAGTCTCGGCTTCAATTTCTTTTGACATAGATATTTCTATTTTTCTTTGAAGATAGATTTCCCATTCCAATTTTACACTTGTATTTCTATTTCTGAATTATCAAATGATAATTCTTTTCTCTTCATTTTATAATTTCGTTATAAAAGAACTATTTATAAACTTCGTTTATAAAGGAACTACTTGTTTTATTTTTCAAAAACAAGTTTATATTTTATTCCCATTTAAAATTCAAATTCTATTTAAAAATAGAATTTTCCCTTTTTAAATCTCAAATATCCTTCCACGATATTTTTAAATATCATTACTTAAGCCCAGTGATATTTAAACACACAAAGCAACGAATTATTTATTTTTCTAACACATCATATATAACAATATATATGCAACCAAATAACAAACAGATAATATATTTTTGAGGAATCCAGTTGGATTCCTCCAACCTGTTTCCTGCATCCACTGATGTTAGCACATAAATAATACCCATTCTGCTTCGTGGCAGAATATCGCGGTATAGAAGGTCATCCACTAATCATAGCGTGGGGCGTATAGGGTAATCATCCGCTATGAAACTGCGGGCATCCGCTTATGAGACTGCGGGAATCCAACCAATCAATCAACCCAAAATATATATATATATATATATATATATATATAATAGCCTAAATAACTAATATATATAAAACAACCATAAAACATTCACACAAGCAACAGACAATTATTTTTAATGAAATAAAAATAATTCTAAAGGTGAGTGAGATTTACTCACCAGGATTTCTTTTGCCGAAATATCCTGTGTAAATTTCCAAATCATTTCGGCTATGCATCGTGTTGAATAAATTAATCATGTACCTACCATTAATATAATTCAATGGTTAAATGATTTTTAATTTAAACTAACTTATCCTATGAAATTAATTTATTCTATGTATTTTCAAACACTTAACCCTATATATATTTTCAATGCTTGTTTTGAATAAATAAACCACACTTTAATTACTTTTTTTCCATTTTCTTTTATATAAATTAAATTTCCAATTATATAAACTAATTCATACCTTAATCACGTTCTAAACTCCTCCCTGTCTACAGTGAAGTCAAACCAGACCCCATTTCCCTTCACTGCGGATCTTCCCAGGCTTTATTGTCAAACCCTTCTGGTGATAGCCTATTCCCGTCATCAACTCTTCACAACAACAGACTCGAACACCCCAATCATCACAACACCGAATCCCAATTCAACCCAGATGAACTTCGAACCCCAAAATATCACATCGCGACCCCCCCTAAATGCTCCAAGAGTATTGCTCAAACCCTAAATCATTTGTATTGACTTTGGATCGAGAACCGCTGCCGCACCAGACCCTGTTCGTCGCCCTATCCTCGGCCAACTTCTCGCGCCATTCTCCCCGAAGCTCGAGCATCAGCTCGCGATGAATCGAGTTGCGATTCGATATGAGGGCAGCGGCCATTTTTAATTTCGTTTGTTTTTCTGTTGAACGAAAGAATGGAGTCGCGGTGGTTTATATAAGCAAAAGAAGGGAAACAACGAGTACGAGCCATTAAAATGGCTGTTTGCTTGCTTCGAATTTGGGGAGCAGGAATTTGTGCTCGAGAAAAATAATATGTCTGCCTATAAATGAAGATAGGTCGGCTTTAGGAATTCATGTTTGCTTAAGTACATACACTGCTTTATTTTGATTTGATTTTATATAATATAATAGACCAAAATACCTCATGGTCCCTGATTTGAAATCCCGAATTGCAAATTCAACGTAACAACCGACGTTTCCACATTTATATGATATTCTAACCCTAACGGAACCTATTCTGAAATTTAGTTAACAATATATAACAGACAACAGTTTAAATCGATAATTTATATTAAATTCAATTACCTAAAATATAAATTGATTTTAAAATAACTAAATCCATAGATAATACAAATTTATTATCGTTCTAATTAAAATCTATTGAATTGTTTTGATTCAAATTTTAACTTTGAATTAAATTATAAATTCTCGTATTTCAAAAATTATCAAAATAAATCGTAATTCGATTATTAAATCGATAATCCAATTTTTTTTTATATTATCAACACAATATTTAAAACGATATTAAATATTTAAAGTTAATCGTTCAAAAACCTGGGTCGTTACATTCTTTCCCCCTTAAAATAATTTCGTCCTCGAAATTGCGAAGGTAAGAAAAATGGTACCAATTTATTACTTTTCAAAATCTCACTTATATTGAAACTCAACTCCTCATATTTCCACAGATTTAATTCCACCGAGCTTTAGGTCTTCCTTCATTTAATTTGAATGATCTACGATCAATCCATTTATATCCAATCTGTGTTCTATTAAACTAACTCAAATTGATTCTAGTCAATCGATCCACCCTGAACCATTTAACTTGCTTAAGTTAAATTTCAATTCCAGAATTCAAATCCCTGGGTTTTTCTTTTCAAATTCTTTTGAAATCCCATAAATATATACATATATATTAATTTCCATTTCAAATTCAAAACATTTGAATTTTTCAACTAACTTGTTTTCTTTCAAACAAATTCCCTTCAAAACTTTTCTAAGGCAGCAATTCGTCACTTAGAAACTCGAAAATGAACACTGATGATGTTGCAATCATCATCAGAATTATTTCCCAGCCACTGAAGTGAGTTCAGTGCTTTATCATTTCAAAATCCATCTAAAATGATTTTCTTTCAAATCTTCTAAACAAATCTATATTATTTTAATATACTTTGAAAAATAAATTTCAACTTCCCAGGATTTTGAATTCTTAATTCTGGTTTGAATTTTATTCTAATTCATCTCATTTGTATACTTAATTCCTATACAAATTCTATTTGGTTATAAATAACCATTCCAATTTTATAATCTCGTTTGATTATAATCCTAACAATCAACACATCCATATATTATAATAATTCTAGAAAATTATTCTTTCTATATCAAAATAGAAATTTGGGTAAAATTATTTCATTTACCCACTTTAAAACAATATCATGTTCAATCTTCTGTTCAAGCGTTTAGAAATTCCTATCGACTTCGTGGCGTCCCACGATTCGACCAGAATTCATAAATTACCCAACAGACAAGCCAACACAATATAAAACAATTTTTATATCAACTAACAAATACGCTCTCTCGTATATATATATACTCAACTCATTCTAGGGTACTACTGACCCTCTCTCTAATGAGCACATGCCACACAAGCCTAGGTGTTCGCTCAACCTAAGCTCTGATACCAACTGAAACGACCCGCAAATCCGTGCTATCTGAGTTGACTAATTACACCACACGTCCAACCCAAATAACACAGAAATACGAACCATTAATAGAAAGAAGATAGAGGATGAGAAATAGAAAGAAAGAAATATTAGAATAAGAGAAAAAACGAAGATCACAACTCACAGCGGAACGAATAAAATATATTATATAACATAAGCTTTGAAATACAATCTGTTTTGTACATATATACATACCATCATCAGAGTACACATAACATTTGATTTAGCGGAAGTAACTCTAAATAACTAACGTTGAAGCCTCCAGCTTCAAGCTCCTCCAAGTGTATCTGTAAAAGCCTGAAACACTTGACTGCCCGTACAAATTTGGGCACCCAAGAGTTTAGGAAAAACAAAAAAACAAAATAAACTCTGGGTCAGTCATGGGACTGGTGTGAGTAAACTCCAACCACTTGTTTAACCTTCAAAACTCTTTTCGAAAGAAAAGATAATAGTAAGACCAGCCCACACATAAACATGGACGGCTTTTACCTTACTATAACCCAAATCACTTTGATATCAAATCCAATGATATTATAATAATGTCTACATCAAGTAAATAACCAAATAGCAGAATGCTTGCATCTCACGCTCCACATATATATTATAAAATCAAAAACCCGCATGGCGCTTATTGGAGATTGGATTTCCAACATGACAAGGTATGGAACCACCTTCCGCTAGTGTATCTCTAGAGAGGAATACACTGGGTTCAACAAGATCGTCTTGCAACCCGGCCCACACATGACCGACCACTCATTTCGCTTAAGTGTATCGAATGTATATCACCAACGGTTGGGATCAGCAACCGTCTCCCGACTGGGACAACATCGAATAGAATAAGAAATTAAATGAACCTCTAGATAGGTGATTATACATCCTAATGGGTGCGACCCACATAGCCATGCTGCCTGCCCGATTTTTGTCCTTTCCTGGTTGTTGAGGCCTGAGGCTACGAATACTTACCATTCATTGATAGCACAATCACTTTGAATGCCACATTGTCAGATCCGTTAATCACTAGTTGAGTTTGCACAAATATTCTGGATATTATGCTAAGGGATAAATCTGTTGCAACCATATATATTCATACAGACCAACCCATTTGATCATTGGAAATACTCTGTCAGACATTCGACCATTTACGTTCGTTCTGGGACTGAACGAAACCGAAGGCACTATTTCTCTGTAGTAGAAAAGCCCTTGCACTTTACTCCATCTTCAATATATTCAGCATACTTGGTTCGCAACGCTTATGCCGATACGGAGTGGTTCTTCGCATAATAATCCAACCGGTCTCTCCATATTGACAACGATGGTCAAAAACTTCGATAGTCTGTGATTTAACTACCGAATAAAAACAAGTGTTTATCCAAACATATCAACAAATCACTGGGCTCTTTAATTTATGTTTCATTAATTAAATCTCTTCTCCATTTCCTCTATCAATATTTGTTACCCAAATATTTTCAATAATCATCTTGCCTCTTATGCCATTTGGAAAATGTTTCCAAATATTAGCTTCTTTTATTTTCTATATATTAGAAAATGTCTCTATTTGCAATTGAAAACAATTTCAATCACTTATCTCTATTCCGACTGTTTTAATTATACTCAGGAAATATTTACTGTTATATTTCCAAAATTCCATCACTTGGGTTTAAAACAAATGTTGTGTAAAACATCGTTACAACAACCCAAAATGTTTTATTCAACTAATTCTTTTTCAAACACTTCTCTTCGAGACTGGATCTTGCTATTTATCCATTAAAAATGAAATCAATCAAGTTGGGGTAAAATTACCTCTCAGACCTTAACTGAAAACATCCTCAATTTCAAAATGGCAAAACCACTTACCTCGAATAAATACACTATACAATCAAATCGTTCATTTTTAAAACATGTATAAAGTTCGCTTTCTATTTCAAATTTATAGATTTCCCTTTTTGTTTACAATATTCGATTTTTATATTCATTTACCTATCGAATTCTATACGTCGATACAATGATTTCTAATTATCAAAATATCTTAAAAATATTCTAACTCCTTAAATTTCCGGAAAAATTCGCCATAACCTCCCCTGTATCGGGAGCATCGGGAAATTTCAAATAGCTTCCCGGTATCTTCCTCAATCAAAAGAAAAAGGAAAAGCCAAGCGGCTTGCCGATACGGCGCATAAATCTCATATATGAATTAAACATGTACCTTTTTGTCAAGCACATAAATTTAAATCTTCATATACTTCATCAGGTACCTGTCTAACACATGTTCACCTGTTTTCAATTCAATTCAACACTATCTAATCGTTTGAATTCAGTTCTGCCCATTTATTCTTTAAATCGGCCATTTTGCCTATTTTACTCCTTTGTTTGAACATAGCAATTTCAAACAAAATATTTAACTCGTTCATAACCAAATTGAATTTCAATTTCAATTCTAGTTCTCTTTTCTATTTCGAATATAAATTCTCAAATCGAATTCACTTATTTAAGGCCCAATATCGATTCAATATCTCATTTACTAATTACTATTCGAATTAGTTAATTCTATTTAAAAATCGAAAATCTGATTTCTGTTTCAAAAATCAATTCATTACTCCACCTGAGTTCACATATATTCTATAACTCAAATCTGAAATTTTCTAAATAGAAATTCGGATTTTATTTGCTTAAAAATCCTTTTATAACATGAAATAAACCGTTATGGTTTTAAAACGATTCTGGCGCTGTTTTTCTAAAAATTTGATTTTGACATATCTCAAAATCTATACGACGAAATCCAGATTTTTCTCCTTCATTAGAAAACTATTATCAAATCGGTCCTGACGTTTCTTGTTTCAAAGAGATCCGACCCCAATTGAGTCCTGTATACTCGATTGAAGTTCGAATCGCTATTTTACGAACTGCAGCGCTGCGGCGAGTTCGTTTTAATTATATTTATATATATATATATCTAAACCTTTAAACTTCTTTAAAATGAATTCAACTTCATTTAACTCTATTTGAATTCCTTGATTAAAATTCCAATCTTACTTTTATTTGAATTCTATATTCAAATTCCAATTCCTTTTCTATTTGATATTCAAATTCAACACTTGAATTTCCATTTCAATTCAAATTCAATACTTGAATTCATTTGAATTCTCTTATTCAAACTCTATATTTAAATTCCATTGATCTTCTATATTCCAATTTCTATATTTGAATTCTATTGAAATTCAAATATTCAAACCCCTTTTTAAATTCTATATTCAAAATTCCATAGTTTAAAACCCATTTGAATTTCATATTCAAATCCCATAGATTAAATCCTATTTGAATTCAATTTGAATCTCTTATATTCAAATTTCATTTTCCATTTCCATTTGAATTCTAATATTCAAATTCATTTCCAACCCCATTTGAATTCTAATATTCAAACTTATTTTTAACACCATTTGAATTTCTTCACTCAAATCCATTTGAATTCCCTTGAATTCAAATTCCATTTCAAAACCATTTGGATTTCCTATTTCGAAATCCTATTTGAAATTCTATTTCCAATTCTACTTTGAAAATCCTATTTCAAAGTTTATTTCAAATTCTATTTTGAAATTCTACATGCAAATCTCTATTTGAATTTCTTTATTCGAATTCCTTTGAATTCAAATTTTATTTTAATTCCTTGAATTCAAATTCTATTTTTCATTCTAATTTCGTCTATTCAAATTCTATTTGAACTTCTATTTGAATTTCTAATATTCAATCTCCTCTTAAAATTCAAATATTTAAACTCCTTTTCGAATTCAAATGTTATACTCAAATTTCATTTGAGTTATATATTTAAAAATTTCATTTCACATCCTATTTGAAATTTCATTTCAAATTCCAATTTCACACTTGTATTTCTATTTCTGAATTACCAAATGATAATTCTTTTCACTTCATTTATAACTTCGTTATAAAAGAACTATTTATAAACTTCGTTTAAAAAGAAACTACTTGTTTTATTTTTCAAAAACAAGTTTATATTTTATTTCCATTTAAAATTCAAATTCTATTTAAAAATAGAATTTTTTTCCTTTTTAAATCTCAAATATCCTTCCACGATATTTTAAATATCATTACTTAAGCCCAGTGATATTTAAACACACAAAGCAACGAATTGTTTATTTTTCTAACACATCATATAAAACAATATATATGCAAACAAATAAACAAACAAATAATATATTTTTGAGGAATCCAGTTGGATTCCTCCAACCTGCTTTCCTGCATCCACAGATGTTAGCACATAAATAGTACCCATTCTGCTTCGTGGCAGAATATCGCGGTATAGAAGGTCATCCACTAATCATAGCGTGGGGCGTATAGGGTAATCACCCGCTATGAAACTGCGGGCATCCGCTAATGAGACTGCGGGAATCCAACCAATCAATCAACCCAATATATATATATATAGCCTAAATAACTAATATATATAAAACAAGCAGAAAAATCCAAACAGGCAACAACAATTATTTTTAACGAAATAAAAATAATTATAAATAAAAGGTGAGTGAGATTTACTCACCAGGATTTAAAATCTGCACTTGTACCAATTTCAATTCCTTCTCATTGATTTTCGAGTCTTCGAACTTCACACGGATGATTCCATTTGATTTATATTTGCCTTATTTCGTTCAGCTCGAAATCCTTACTGCTTCAAACTATCGACTTCAACCTCCTCCAGAAAATCACGTCTTCATCTCCTGTTGCTACAGTAGTGCGCACCCTCCAGTTCAATCACCAGTCGGAAATCTTCCCCCTGGAGGAAACGCGATAGCAGATTTATCGAAGTTCACGAAACCCCTTACATCCCGAACCTTTGTGCTCCAAGAGTATTGCTCAAACCCTAAATCGTTTGTATTGACTTCGGATCGAGATCCGCTGCCGCACCAGACTCCGTTCGTCGCCCTATCCTCGGCCAACTTCTCGCGCCATTCTCCCTGAAGCTCGAGCATCAGCTCGCGATGAATTGAGTTGCGATTTGAATATGAGGGCAGCGGCCATTTTTATTCGAACTGAAGGTCTCGATTTTTGACTTGATAAGGAAATAGGGTTTTTCATTGATTAAGGAAAAAGAAGAAGCACCGGAGGATGTGAGGGCTGTGTTGTTTTCGAATGAAGGAATGAAGTTGCGATGGTTTAAATAAGCAAAGGGAGGAGAAACAAATAGTACGTGACATTGAAGTGTTGTCTGCTTGATCCTGAAAGGGAGAGACATTTTCTACAGCTCGAGAAGAGTATAGGTCTGCGAGTTGAAGAATAGAGGTCGGCTGAAATGAAAATATAGGCTTTGGAAATAATTAATCTTACTTTATTCAAAATAAATAACTAAAATATCTTGCGGTTCTTTAATTTGAAATCCCAAACCACTATCTAGTCGCAACGACCGATATTTCCAACATTATACGAGATTCTGAACTCAACGGGACCAGTTTTAAAATTTAATTCAACTGTACAGAACAGATCATTTAATTTAGATTAACGATTTAAATTAAACTCGATTAAAACTATAAATTGATTTCAGACAATTAAATTTTACGAAAATAAATAATTATTATCGTTCTAATCCCCATAGATTTTATATTGATTGACTGGATTGTTTTGATTCAGTTTCAACTGCGACTTCAATTATATTTTGTTCTCGTATTTCGATTATTTGATCGATAATTCACTATAAAAGTTAATTTATATTATCAACTAAATATTTAAAACCATATTAAATATTTAAAATAAACTATTCAAAAATCCGGGTCGTTACATTCTTCCCCCCTTAAAATAATTTCGCCCAAGAAATTGCTAAGGTAGGAAAATGGCACAAATCCATTACTTTTCAAAAATTCACTTATGTTGAAACTCAACTCCTCATATTTCAACAAATTAACACCAACCAAAACTTTTGGTCTTCCCACATTTGATTCGAATGATCTACGATCAATCCATTTATATCCAATCTATATTCCATTAAACCTATTCAAATTTATTCTAGTTAATTGATTCACTTCAATCCATTTAACTAGCCTAAGTTAAATTTCAATTCCAGAATTCAAATCCCTGGATTTTATTTCAAATCCTTCTGAAGTCACATAAATATATATACATATATTTATTTCTATTTGAAATTCAAAACATTTGAATTTTTTCCCATAACTTGTTTTCTTTCAAACAAATTTCCATCAGAACTTTTCTAAGTTAGCAATTCATCACTTAGAAACTCGGAAATGAACACTGATGATGTTGCAATCATCATCAGAATAATTTCCCAGCCACTGAAGTGAGTTTAATGCCTTATTATTTCAAAATCCATGATTTTCTTTCAAATCCTTTAAAACAAATCTATATTATTTTAATATACTTTGAAAAATATTTTTCAACTTCCCAGGATTTTGAATTCTTAATTCTGGTTTGAATTTAATTCTAATTCATCTCATTTGTATATATTTAATTTCTATACAAATTCTATTTGGTTATAAATAACCATTTTAATTTTATAATCTCATTTGATTATAATGATATCAATCAACACATCCATATAATAATAATTCTAGAAAATTATTCTTTCTATATCAAAATAGAAATTTTGGGTAAAATTATTTCATTTACCCACTTAAAAACAATATCATGTCATATTTTCTGTTCAAGTGTTCAGAAATCCCTATCGACTTCGTGGCGTCCCACGATTCGACCAGAATTCATAAACCACTCACAGACTAGTCAACACAATATAAAATAGCTTTTATATCAAATAACAAATATGCTCTCTCGTATTATTTACTCAACTCATTCTAGGGCACTGCTGACCCTATCTCTAATGAGCACATCCCACCAAAGCCTAGGTATTCGCTCAACCTAAGCTCTGATACCACCTGTAACGACCCGCCAATCCGTGCTATCCGAGTTGACTAAATACACCACACGTCCAACCCAAATAACACAGAAATACGAACCATTAATAGAAAGAAGTTAGAGGATGAGAAATAGAAAGAAAGAAATATTAGAATAGAACGAAAACGAAGATCACAACTCACAGCGGAACGAATAAAATATATTATATAACATAACTTTTGAAATACAAATCAGTAACTTTATATACATACCATCCTCAGAGTACAACAATCATTTCTGGAACAGTTATAAACATCTGTTTCCAGATACAAACAAGGTCCACAACGGAATATATGATAGCCTATAGCTAACCGATGAAGCCTCCTGCTTCCAGCTCCTTCAAATGAATCTGTGAAATCCCGACTACTTGACTGCCCGTACAAATTTGGGCACCCAAGAGTTTAGGGAAAACAAACAAAATAAACTCTGGGTCAGTCATGGGACTGGTGTGAGTAAACTCCAACCACTTGTTTAACTTTAAAAATCCTTTCAAAAGAAAAGGTAATAGTAAGACCAGCCCACACATAAACACAGACGGTTTTTTTTTATCTTACTATAACCCAAAACACTTTGATATCAAATCCAGTGATATTATAATAATGTCTACATCAAGTAAATAATCAGATAGCAGAATGCTTGCATCTCACGCTCCACATATATAGTATAAAATCAAAAACCGCATGGCGCTTATTGGAGATTGGATTTCCAACATGACAAGGTATGGAACCACCTTCTGCTAGTGTATCTCTAGAGAGGAATACACTGGGTTCAACAAGAACATCTTGCAACCCGGCCCACACATGACCGACCACTCATTTCGCTTGAGTGTATCGAATGTATATCACCAACGGTTGGGATCAGCAACCGTCTCCCGACTGGGACAACATCGAATAGAATAAGAAATTAAATGAACCTCTAGATAGGTGATTATACATCCTAATGGGTGCGACCCACATAGCCATGCTGCCTGCCCGATTTTTGTCCTTTCCCGGTTGTTGAGGCCTGAGACTACGAATACTTACCATTCATTGATAGCACAATCACTTTGAATGCCACATTGTCAGATCCGTTAATCACTAGTTGAGTTTGCACAAATATTCTAGATATTATGCTAAGGGATAAATCCGTTGCAACCATATATATTCATACAGACCAACCCATTTGATCATTGGAAATACTCTGTCAGACATTCGTCCATTTACGTTCGTTCTGGGACTGAACGAAACCGAAGGCACTATTTCTCTGTAATATAAAAGCCCTTGCACTTTACTCCGTCTTCAGTATATTCAGCATACTTGGTTCGCAACGCTTATGCCGATACGGAGTGGTTCTTCGGATAATAATCCAACCGGTCTCTCCATATTGACAACGATGGTCAAAAACTTCGATAGTCTGTGATTTAACTACCGAATAAAAACAAGTGTTTATCCAAACATATCAACAAATCACTGGGCTCTTTAATTTATGTTTCATTAATTAAATCTCTTCTCCATTTCCTCTATCAATATTTGTTACCCAAATATTTTCAATAATCATCTTGCCTCTTATGCCATTTGGAAAATGTTTCCAAATATTAGCTTCTTTTATTTTCTATATATTAGAAAATGTATCTATTTGCAATTGAAAACAATTTCAATCACTTATCTCTATTCCGACTGTTTTAATTATACTCAGGAAATATTTACTGTTATATTTCCAAAATTCCATCACTTGGGTTTAAAACGAATGTTGTGTAAAACATCGTTACAACAACCCAAAATGTTTTATTCAACTAATTCTTTTTCAAACACTTCTCTTTGAGACTGAATCTTGCTATTTATCCATTAAAAATGAAATCAATCAAGTTGGGGTAAAATTACCTCTCAGACCTTAACTGAAAACATCCTCAATTTCAAAACGGCAAAACCACTTACCTCGAATAAATACACTATACAATCAAATCGTTCATTTTTAAAGCATGTATAAAGTTCGCTTTCTATTTCTAATTTATAGATTTCCCTTTTTGTTTACCATATTCGATTTTTATATTCATTTACCTATCGAATTCTATACGTCGATACAATGATTTCTAATTATCAAAATATCTTAAAAATATTCTAACTCCTTAAATTTCTGGAAAAATTCGCCATAACCTCCCCTGTATCGGGAGCATCGGGAAATTTCAAATAGCTTCCCGGTATCTTCCTCAATCAAAAGAAAAAGGAAAAGCCAAGCGGCTTGCCGATACGGCGCATAAATCTCATATATGAATTAAACATGTACCTTTTTGTCGAGCACATAAATTTAAATCTTCATATACTTCATCAGGTACCTGTCTAACACATGTTCACCTGTTTTCAATTCAATTCAACACTATCTAATCATTTGAATTCAGTTCTGCCCATTTATTCTTTAAATCGGCCATTTTGCCTATTTTACTCCTTTGTTTGAACATAGCAATTTCAAACAAAATATTTAACTCGTTCATAACCAAATTGAATTTCAATTTCAATTCTAGTTCTCTTTTCTATTTCGAATATAAATTCTCAAATCGAATTCACTTATTTAAGGCCCAATATCGATTCAATATCTCATTTACTAATTACTATTCGAATTAGTTAATTCTATTTAAAAATCGAAAATCTGATTTCTGTTTCAAAAATCAATTCATTACTCCACCTAAGTTCACATATATTCTATAACTCAAATCTGAAATTTTCTAAATAGAAATTCGGATTTTATTTGCTTAAAAATCCTTTTATAACATGAAATAAACCGTTATAGTTTTAAAACGATTCTGGCGCTATTTTTCTAAAAATTTGATTTTGACATATCTCAAAATCTATACGACGAAATCCAGATTTTTCTCCTTCATTAGAAAACTATTATCAAATCGGTCCTGACGTTTCTTGTTTCAAAGAGATCCGACCCCAATTGAGTCCTGTATACTCGATTGAAGTTCGAATCGCTATTTTACGAACTGCAGCGCTGCGGCGAGTTCGTTTTAATTATATTTATATATATATATATATATATATATATATATATATATATATATCTAAACCTTTAAACTTCTTTAAAATGAATTCAACTTCATTTAACTCTATTTGAATTCCTTGATTCAAATTCCAATCTTACTTTTATTTGAATTCTATATTCAAATTCCAATTCCTTTTCTATTTGATATTCAAATTCAACACTTGAATTTCTATTTCAATTCAAATTCAATACTTGAATTCATTTGAATTCTCTTATTCAAACTCTATATTTAAATTCCATTGAACTTCTATATTCCAATTTCTATATTTGAATTCTATTGAAATTCAAATATTCAAACCCCTTTTTAAATTCTATATTCAAAATTCCATAGTTTAAAACCCATTTGAATTTCATATTCAAATCCCATAGATTAAATCCTATTTGAATTCAATTTGAATCTCTTATATTCAAATTTCATTTTCCATTTCCATTTGAATTCTAATATTCAAATTCATTTCCAACCCCATTTGAATTCTAATATTCAAACTTATTTTTAACACCATTTGAATTTCTTCACTCAAATCCATTTGAATTCCCTTGAATTCAAATTCCATTTCAAAACCATTTGGATTTCCTATTTCGAAATTCTATTTGAAATTCTATTTCCAATTCTACTTTGAAAATCCTATTTCAAAGTTTATTTCAAATTCTATTTTGAAATTCTACATGCAAATCTCTATTTGAATTTCTTTATTCGAATTCCTTTGAATTCAAATTTTATTTTAATTCCTTGAATTCAAATTCTATTTTTCATTCTAATTTCGTCTATTCAAATTCTATTTGAACTTCTATTTAATTTCTAATATTCAATCTCCTCTTAAAATTCAAATATTTAAACTCCTTTTCTAATTCAAATGTTATACTCAAATTTCATTTGAGTTATATATTTAAAATTTTTATTTCACATCCTATTTGAAATTTCATTTCAAATTCCAATTTCACACTTGTATTTCTATTTCTGAATTACCAAATGATAATTCTTTTCACTTCATTTATAACTTCGTTATAAAAGAACTATTTATAAACTTCGTTTAAAAAGAAACTACTTGTTTTATTTTTCAAAAACAAGTTTATATTTTATTTCCATTTAAAATTCAAATTCTATTTAAAAATAGAATTTTTTTCCTTTTTAAATCTCAAATATCCTTCCACGATATTTTAAATATCATTACTTAAGCCCAGTGATATTTAAACACACAAAGCAACGAATTGTTTATTTTTCTAACACATCATATATAACAATATATATGCAAACAAATAAACAAAAAGATAATATATTTTTGAGGAATCCAGTTGGATTCCTCCAACCTGCTTTCCTGCATCCACAGATGTTAGCACATAAATAATACCCATTCTGCTTCGTGGTAGAATATCGCGGTATAGAAGGTCATCCACTAATCATAGCGTGGGGCGTATAGGGTAATCATCCGCTATGAAACTGCGGGCATCCGCTAATGAGGCTGCAGGAATCCAACCAATCAATCAACCCAATATATATATATAGCCTAAATAACTAATATATATAAAACAAGCAGAAAAATCCAAACAGGCAACAACAATTATTTTTAACGAAATAAAAATAATTATAAATAAAAGGTGAGTGCGATTTACTCACCAGGATTTAAAATCTGCACTTGTACCAATTTCAATTCCTTCTCATTGATTTTCGAGTCTTCGAACTTCACACGGATGATTCCATTTGATTTATATTTGCCTTATTTCGTTCAGCTCGAAATCCTTACTGCTTCAAACTATCGACTTCAACCTCCTCTAGAAAATCACGTCTTCATCTCCTGTTGCTACAGTAGTGCGCACCCTCCAGTTTAATCACCAGTCGGAAATCTTCCCCCCGGAGGAAACGCGATAGCAGATTTATCGAAGTTCACGAAACCCCTTACATTCCGAACCTTTGTGCTCCAAGAGTATTGTTCAAACCCTAAATCGTTTGTATTGACTTCGGATCGAGATCCGCTGCCGCACCAGACTCCGTTCGTCGCCCTATCCTCGGCCAACTTCTCGCGCCATTCTCCCTGAAGCTCGAGCATCAACTCGCGATGAATTGAGTTGCGATTTGAATATGAGGGCAGCGGCCATTTTTATTCGAACTGAAGGTCTCGATTTTTGACTTGATAAGGAAATAGGGTTTTTCATTGATTAAGGAAAAAGAAGAAGCACCGGAGGATGTGAGGGCTGTGTTGTTTTCGAATGAAGGAATGAAGTTGCGATGGTTTAAATAAGCAAAGGGAGGAGAAACAAATAGTACGTGACATTGAAGTGTTGTCTGCTTGATCCTGAAAGGGAGAGACATTTTCTACAGCTCGAGAAGAGCATAGGTCTGCGAGTTGAAGAATAGAGGTCGGCTGAAATGAAAATATAGGCTTTGGAAATAATTAATCTTACTTTATTCAAAATAAATAACTAAAATATCTTGCGGTTCTTTAATTTGAAATCCCAAACCACTATCTAGTCGCAACGACCGATATTTCCAACATTATACGAGATTCTGAACTCAACGGGACCAGTTTTAAAATTTAATTCAACTGTACAGAACAGATCATTTAATTTAGATTAACGATTTAAATTAAACTCGATTAAAACTATAAATTGATTTCAGACAATTAAATTTTACGAAAATAAATAATTATTATCGTTCTAATCCCCATAGATTTTATATTGATTGACTGGATTGTTTTTGATTCAGTTTCAACTGCGACTTCAATTATATTTTGTTCTCGTATTTCGATTATTTGATCGATAATTCACTATAAAAGTTAATTTATATTATCAACTAAATATTTAAAACCATATTAAATATTTAAAATAAACTATTCAAAAATCCGGGTCGTTACACCCCCCACCCCACAGAAAATCCTCCACCGCAGCGCTTCCCCCCCGTCCCCTCCCGACGATGACCGCCACCTCCGTGGATGGTCAGATGCGCTGCGACCTCGCCCCTCCTCCTCTATCCTCTCTCCGATCCTCCTCAAACGCCGCAACCACCGCACCCCCAAACACTAGTCCACCGATGTCTAAACGGAGCCGCTGCCACCCACGCCGGCTGACAAACACCACCCATGACCCGAAAAACAGTAAGTTTTGCTTTCTTATTTATTTTATTTACATTTATTTAAATTTATTTCTGTTTTAAAATATAATTGCTGTATGAAAAAAATCAGTTTTGTCTTTGTAATAGGAAGGAATATAAAAAGATTAGTTTTTTTTAAAATAGAAAAGACCGAATTTTTAAAGGAAGAAAGACCAGATTTTTAAAGGAAGAAAGACCAGATTTTTAAAGGAAGAAAGACAATATTTTCATATAGAAGAAAGCGTGATAAAAATTCAATTTGTATATATGTGAAGTAGGCGAGGTAAAGAAACGATTTTTAATTATAGTTGTAGAAAAAATATTTTTATAGTATAAGTAAGTAAAAATATAATTTTTATATTATACAAAGGTTAAAACTATAATTTTTATAGTTAAGAAAGGATAAAAATTCGATTTTTATAAATACGATAGCAAAGTAAAAATTCGATTTTTATATATTGAATAGCGATGTCAAAATTCGTTTTTTTTATATATATGAAGTGATTATAAAAATATGATTTTTAAATTGAAAGTGAACAAATAAAAATGTGATTTTTATTTTAAAGACATCAGCAAATAAAAATGTGATTTTTATATATGTAGTGACTACGAGCAGCGAAAGTGACAAAAGGCGAGAACAACAAGATTTCCTGCATTAGAAGTGCCGTGAAGTTGGATAGCTATTGGTGAGAATTTCTCACCTTTCAATTTCTTTTTCTAGCTATATATATATATATATATATATACTAGGATGCAGACGGTGTTTAGTAGCACCCGACACAATCGTCCACAGACCATGGACTTGTTTGTTTGGTTGCATAAATTAGTTAGATTATTTGATTGAAGTTTGAGTTGTTTGGTGCAATGGAATGGATTGATTGACGTGTGAATGGCGTGGGCCTTCACTAGACCGGGGATAAGGCTAGGCCTTGTCCCGTTTCTAGTATCGTGCCGTTATGCCGCCGAAATTTTCTAAAATAAGTTAGAAAAATAAAAATATCATTTTATTTAAAGAATGAACTGAATAGAAATTCATATGTTAAAATAAAATGTTTTATCGTTAAAAATATAATTTTTAACGTGAATATGAATATAGTGAATGTGAATAAATAAATATTCATTTACAAACCGGATGGTTTGTTTATGTACACTGATTTGACTGACATTGATTGGGACGATAAATTTTACACATCGCCCAACTGCACAACTAAAATCTGTGTTTGATTGGTTGAAACCCCACACGGGTGTTGGGATGAAATTTGAAGTTCACTCATCCTGATTGATTAAATATGTCGATCGATTGATTGACAGGCCGTTATAAGCGTTAGATATCTATATTTAATGCTTATACAGTGTAGTGCACTTTGGTTGATGGTTGATTATTTGTCAATGCTATTATATACACGTTTTGTATGAAAAGCCATATAATTAATTTTATATGGTGATTGATTGGGCCTCATTCCAATTTAGAAAATAAAGAATATTATAAAATAAAGGTTCATGTGTTGACAGTGCTCATCCGTTGAGATTAGTCATGTGTTGAACGAAATATTTTAAAAATAAAATTTACATCTTTACCAGTATAAAATAAAGGTTCATGTGTTGACAGTACTCATCCGTTGAGATTAGTCATTTGTTGAACGAAATATTTTAAAAATAGAAATATTTGAAATAGAAATATTTGAATAGGAAATATTTGAATAAGAAATATTTGAAATAGAATATTTGAAAATAGAAATATATGAAGCCGTGTTGATTAGATTGACGCCATTTTGACGTGAACGATATTTATATCGATTTTATTCATTTTAAAATGAATATTGAAAAGTGATTTCGAAATCGAATATTTTGAAATGAAATTTGAATTAAATGGATTAGAAAACGAATTTGATTTCAATTGAATATATAACGAATTTGATTTCAATTGAATATAGAACGAATTTGATTTCAGTTGAATATATAACAAATTTGGATTGAATCGAATAGAAAACCAATTTGAATTGAATCGAATAGAAAACCAATTTGAATTGAATCGAATAGAAAACGACTTTGAAATTGAATTGAATTGAAAACGAATTCAAACTGAATTGAAGGCGAATTGAAATGAATTCAAATTGAATTGAAATTTGAATTGAATAGAAATGAATTTTAAAACGAATTTATAAAGAAGAATTCAATTTTGCTTTGGATTGAAATGGAAGTTGAAATAGTTTTTGAAGCAAATTTAAAACTATTTATAAAATTCGGTTTAAATAGAAATCGATGAAATATATATTATATATATTATATATATATATAATATAATGGCCTGAATAGAACGCGCCGCGCCGCGGCAGTTCGTGAATTTCGACCATTTATTTCAAACGGACATTACGGGAGATCCGACCGTCGGATTCTCCTAAAACCAGAACCATTGGGTTCGTATCGAAAAGAGCTTTCTAACGAATATTAGAAATTTAAAATCTAACGGTTGGATTTGGAGATACGTCCAAATCAAATTTGGAAAAGGTTGCTGTAAGTGCAGTTCGATGGCCGTTGATGGAAATCGACTGTACGGGCCTTGATAAAATTATTAAAAATAGTAATAATTTGTGTAAAATCATAATAAATGATTTGGGAAAAATTGGGATGAAAAACTCCATATTTGAAAAGATAAAAATAGATTTTTATCGAAATGAACTAATTTTGAACTAAAATTAAAACCCATTTATTTTCAAATAAATAAATTGGATTTGAAATGGGCTGTAAATAAAATTGATTTGTGGTTTTACCGTGAATGGTGTCTTAAATGACACTTGTTCTTTAACCCGGTGGTAAATAGAATATGATTTGGGTTTGTCGTGAACTATGTTTTAAATAACACTAGTTCTTTAACCCTGTAAAAGGAGTTTTAATGAATCGGCAATTAAATTGAAATGGGAATTGATAATTTAAATTATCAAATATAGAAACTGAGCGAGAATGGAGTATCACCAGTTTTGCTCCAGAGCGATAGCTAAATCTTTAATTAGATTTGAACGTGAAATGGTAATTAATTTTACCAACACCACTGTGGTGTTAGATATGGAGTATTACCAGTTTTGCTTCATGGGATGAATAAGTTGGATTGGGAAATAAAATAAATAATTACTTCGGTGTGGTTCGCTAATCTCAACTAGTTTGAAAAACCATAATTTGGTTTGAAATGACATCCAAAGGAAGATTAAAGGATAAATTTTAAAGAATTTATCTTGGATAAAATTAATGGCAACCTTTCCCTAAGAATGTGGAATTGGAATGAGGCGTATGTTGTGTTTGTGTAACATTTGTTTTTAATATACGCGGGTTGTTCGGAAAGGCCGGGTTTATACCCATTCTGAATAACCGATTCGACAATAAGTCGAAGATGAAGACAGTGGTTGAAGACCGGAAGTCTTCCCATCATTTGGATATTTACTGACGATCCTGATTGGGCTGTACACCCAAGAGGATGGAAATAGTTGGTGGTCGTCCATACATACTTGGAGATCGATGGATATGCGAGGAAAGTGCCTCCGGTTTCGTTCAGACCCAGAACGAACTTGTAAATGGATTGTGTGTCTGACATTGGATTTTATTCTGTGTTGATTGATTTCTGTTAATTATATATCTGTTTGGCGGCAGAGAATTTATTCTCTTGCTTAACGCCCTTCTCTGAGACGTACGAGCTTAGAGGTTATATATCGATGGACATCAATCGCATGGCATGAATTGCCTGTGTGGCACGCTAAGATGCAATGATCAAGGCTTCTGTTGAAAAGCAAAGTCTTGTGGTTGATGATCAAAGCACGGCCTACGTGGCAGCTTTGTGTATAACGTGAATTCGCGGGCCTCACACCTCGATATGAGTCAAAAACGGGATAAGGACCCAAGGAGTGCATGACGTTTCTTTCTAGCTATGGTGGTGTCATTGACTTACCAGCCCTGACATTTATATACTTTTCACCTATGTGGTTGTTGGAATGCGAGGCGCCTCGATTATAGGTCTGTAAGGACTGGGAAACGTGTGTTCAGGCATAATTAATCCTCTAACGTAAGTGAGGACCGGCCTTGGAGGATCTGGGGTTGCCCAGAGTGCGTAACCCTGGGACATTTGCTAGAGTGTCTCGAATGCGGAGAGGAGCTTGCCCCTTGCCTCGACTCATGACGGAAATCCAATTTCCAATACGTGTATTGCGGTTTTAATTGTAGAACTAGTATGGCGACATGATAGATGGTACCCATGCCGCCTAGGATTGATATTTATGATTGAAATTGTTTTGACACTATACACTTATTATAGTATCAATTGATTTGTTTTAAACGTACTAAGCATGTTTGGCTATTATAAGGGAAAACCCTATCCTCCGGCTTGCGTTGCATTGTGTGATGGGACTTGAGTCTTATAATAGCTTCATTTTTCGAAAAAGCATTGCGTTGTTCATTCTATGCACTGGTATTCTTGGGAGGAAACCCGTTCCGTGTTATACGGCGTGGTCCCTTGAATTATTCTCTTTTAAAGTAAAGTTTTAAATAACTGTTTTAGTTCTCACACCAGTCACATGACTGACCTGGAGTTTATTGTTTTAACCTAAACTCTGGGTGCCCCTATTTTCCGCACGGGCAGCTTGTAGTTTTGGTTTTGCAGATTTATATTCACAGGATCCTGGTTTACAGCTGGAATGATATCCGGAAAGCTCTGTATCGGTATATTACCTTCAGTTGTGTTTTGTATTATTTTCCGCTGCTTTGTAATTTATTGTAATCTCTGATAATTTTCGAATGTAATTTATTCATTCATACTCTGTATATTCTTGTATCTGATGGAATTGTTGTAATAGCAATGAAATGTTCTTCGGTCTGTGTTCTGATTTGTCCTGTTCTCAAACGATCAGGGGTTTCGAACGGTCTAGATCGGTTTAACGACTGATTCAGAGCGAGCGAAATTCTTGTCCGTCACAGTTAAACTTGCAAGTCTAAATCCAGAGGTTTACCCCTTAACCAACTAAACATTTGAATCCCCAATGATGTATATATATCGGTGCACATAGCTTGAGTCGCCAAAAAAATAAAAAAATATAGATATATAAAACAGCAGAGAAGATTCAGGTTGCTCACACACCAATATATCTATTCTGTCTTGCTATTTTTATTTTTTCCAGGTTATTCAAACTACTATTTCTAGAGCTTGATCATTTAAAATGAATCTATGTCGCAGCATCAATAATTTAACTATAAGCTGTAAAAGAGTTTAAGTAATTTACTCACATTATTTATGTACTATTGCTTTATATTCTGTTCCTCGAATTTTATTCAACCATTACCATGGTTTAACTACCCTTATCCACTTCAAACATTAGATCAAATAAGACGAAGACATAATAACGTACATATTGTTTAAATCAAAATATATATAACGGTAAGTTTACTCAAAGTGTATATATGTCCACTGTCTTGCTTCCAAATTCCAGATCTCATTCTCTGTTTTAAATCCAGTTCTTTGTATAACAATCTCCACTTGTTTTTCCAATGTCTTTGCTATTGTTCTCTCTGTTTTCACATTGTGTTTCCTACCATTATCATTCTCTGTTTTTCTTTGTTTCTCAATGAACACTTGTTTGTATCATATGAATTCTACTGGTATTTATAGATCAAAGATTTGAGGCTTTATGTTGGGTAGGGTTTAAGGCAAGAAGGCACAACTGCAGTATCTATAGTGAGATGATGTTAGGTGATGTTTGATGTTACAAGACTCTTATGGTTATCAGTCTTTGCCATTGCCTAACCATGTTCCTACTGCAAGTTTTTCACAGTGTATGTCCATATATATTAATAAATAACTTAGCCTCCAAGGAAAAAAAAATCAATCTCATTGATGGCTCGATGCCCTATTTATACATACCTTGTGTACTTCGGCTACCATTTTAATCTAAGGCTGCGGGTTTTTAGGTTTTAGACAGGGTTTTTGCATGTGCTTTTCAAAGAGTATAAGCACAGAGTTCTGTTTTGGTTGGTTCCTTTCTTTTTCCAGCTGTTTCTTGATATTACAAGGCATGTTTTACATGGCTACAATTGCCTAAACCCATAGGATATTACATATGCAGGCTTACCACTATCATGTGAAATGTTTACTTTATTTCTACTGATAGCGCCTAAACTGCACATGCCTATTGTTTTCATTTGTCAAATCATGTATGTATAGCAGGCTTCCTTCTTTCATGTTATAGTATTTTCTTTCAGAATTTCATTTCATTCCAGATCTTCTTAGATTTGCTTTTAATTTTATACTTCACGCACGCATTTAGATATAATGTATATGTCATTTATACACATATAAATTCATTTATATACATACGTTCTATATCTACTTATCGCATTTGTATTTGAAGTCATGTTCTTATTTGTATAGGAAGTAAGATAGTGTTCTCCTTTATGTAAATTTTTATTAGTTACTTATGTAATTCTATGTACAAGATTTTTAAATCAAGTTCTAAATGCAACAAAAGATGTTCAAACAACATACGCTTGACCACACATATATAACCGCTTAATATGATTATTCTAAATTAAGTGGATTCAATTTCATTCATTAAATAAATGCTACAAATCTTTGCATTATTACATATCCCATTTTTATTTCTTACTTAAGTATTCAATATTCATAGGAGTTTTAAAAGCAGCTTAGAACACAACAAAATGATAAAACCTTAATTATATGTTTTATATACATATATAACAGTGGTTAAGGAATTTAAATCATCGACAAATATATTTATATGGAATTTCCCCAAAATATTCCAAAATATACCAATTTATTTTTACTGCATAATCTATACATTATAGATTATAAAACAAGCCCAAAATCACGGCGAGACTTAAGAGTACGAGGGGATTCCAGTTATAATCAAAATCATAGACTCGTATCAAATACATTCATTTCTATGACTAGAAATATTTGTAATTATAGCTGGAAAACATTTCCATTTCATATTCACACATTACTATTCTCCCATATTTATTAGTTCCTAACCGTAGACCAGTAAGAAAACAATCTTCTAATTTTCAACCCCGAAGACCGAAATCAACATCAGATCAACACTGAAAAAATCATTTATCTTAACCAATCTCCAGTTATGTTCTAATTTCTTAACTCCGTATTTTTATTCTTTATCAACATGTATTACCCCATTTTCTTATTTTAAGAAAATACTCCTGATTATATTTGGGACAATAATCCCAAAACTTACGTACTTAACTAGTTTGGACCAAATTTATTCAGATATATATATATATATATATATCTGCTTCAAATTCTCCTTTTTAAACTCTAATCCAATTTAACTAACTGATTCAACTCTACTCAGCCTAACCTCATCTAGTCCATTCCATTAAATTCAAGCCACGTGACTTGTTCTATTTAAATTTTCAAGTTCTCAAATCCAGTTTCCCTGTTATTATATCAAATCAATTTGAAATTACACATATAAATTCCAATTTAAAATGATTTCTATCTAAATCCTACCAAATAATATTATATTACTTTACAATGTTCCTGAAAGTATCTTTCTAACTTTCGGGATTTCAAATTCCAGTTCTTGTTTGAATTTGGTTTTGGTTCGTCTCATTTGTATACTTTATTTTTATACAATTTCAATTTGGTTTTATATAACCATCCACATGTTACAATCTGTTACTAAATTATAATAGCAACCATCATATCCTATTTTTAATAATTCAGAGAATTATTCTTTTATATAAAAATATAATTTTCTGTAAAATTGTTTTATTTTACCCAGCTTTTTAAAACAATACTGTGTCGAATTACTCTGTTCAAGAGTTTGTAAACCTCTATCGATATAGTTTGCAATTCCATATCGATTCCTGATACCAACTGTAGTGGCCATCCATCATCTGAACTATTTTCCAGTGACTGAAGTGATTTCAATGCTTTATCACTTTCAAAATCCATTCAAAATGATTTTATTCAAAAATTCTTCAAAACAAAGCTATATTATTTAAAATACTTTGAATTTTATTTTTTCAACTTTTCGGGATTTAAATTCCAAATTATGGTTTCAATCCAATTTTTTTATTCATCTCATTTGTATGTACAATATTCATATACATATTCTATTTGATTATGGAAAATAAAAAGAATGTATGGAAAGAAATAAAGGGAAAGAATGCATTGCATTCTTTTTATTTTCTTCAATTTTTCTTCTTTTCATTTTCATGCATTTAGATAGGACCGTCATGCATTTTAGGTCATAGTAACATACCTTTTTTTTTTGAAAATACAACTCATTTTAGATTGATACAACAAAATAAGTTAATGATTGTTAATCAGTTGATAGTATTTTTTTTCTCTCAACTAAGATCGAATAAGAAATATAATGAAAAGTTGAAGTTTGAGGGATAATAGTGTAACTGGTACATAGTAAGATTCTTAGGTGATGGCCATGAAATTTATTCTAAATTGTAGTCTTTGTTTAATGAGTGGAGGACTTAAAATATTAATATTGGATTTTCGAATCTTTAAAATTAAGTTGTGTTAAGCAGAATTCGCGTAACTCTCTCTTGTTCTTATATTTTCAATAATAATAATAGTAATCCAAGGGTATCCAACATTGCTTGTAAATCTAGCGTTGGTGTGCAAACCCGCCTAGCTCTATCCGACATGTTGTTGACAAAGTCAGCGTCAGTATATCTTGGTCTCATTTTATGAGTTGGACACCTATGGATTACCGACATGTTATTGACAAAGTCAGTGTCGGCATGCATAATCCGCCAAGCTCTGTCCCAAATCTCCGTAAGTCCGCAAGGCAGTGTATGGGTGGTATACCCTAGTCTTTTTAGTCAGGTATATATAATTAATCGTAAATTTCAATTTTTATAGAGACGGAGAATAAGCAATGATGCCCAAACACTTCTTGACATTATTGATTTGACTAGCCATACACGAGGAAATAATAATACCACTTTACAAACTGTGCCAAGCAATCTAAGAATTTATTTCATGGCTGCACTATGTTATCAACTGGACCAACTGGTCAAACTATAATATAACATTTGAAAACTTGAATTATATTGAAAATTTGTGACAAGTTGAGGTATCTAAAATAAAATCAACTGATTAAAAATTTGTTAACTTAATTTGTTGAACAACTTTCCAGAAACAAGTCGTGTTTTCATTTTTCGTTTTTATTTGTATATGTCCATTGCATTCATGTACTTGCATCAGAACCATATCATACTGCATTTCGATTTTATGGGTAGTATCCGCTAAAAACCCTCACGAGACACCAGTGGTCCTACTAGGGACAACTAGAGGTTTAACAGCTTGTTGCATACGCTCAATGCAATCGTGTTTCCTACGAAAGTGTGACCTATCTAGTGTAGTTTATCATTTTTTGTTTTACTCGAGGACGAGTAAAAGATAAGTGTGGGGGTATTTGATTAAGAAAGAAACGTGTCTATTTTATGCTCTTATATCTTATCTTTTGTATATAAATAAATATTACTTGGGTATTGTTTTGTCACTTTTACAGATATACCAATTAAGCCACTAACAGTCGGAAAAATGGAAAATAGAGGTCAAATTGCCGTGTATACATGCTTGAAGACTTGCAGATGAAGATCTTACATCAAATTTCTTTTTGGACAAGAAAATAACTGGTATGTATATCACAAATCAATGAAGAATTATCAAGGAAGCAAGAGGAAAAGAAGAAAGGCCCAATTTCACTAGAATTAATTAAGGCCCATTTGTGACTGTTTTAGGGTTTAGGTTGGCTATCTATCCTATATATACCCTTGTAATCTCATTGTAAAGATCATCCATGAATTGAGAGTTTTCTCTTTTATGCAATTTTTTTTATTTTCTTAGCAATTAGTGCTGTCTACACAATTAGATTTGATAGAGCACTATTTGTATTTTGCACTTATTTTCATTAGTGATTGACCGTCTGATTAGATTCAGCGGTAATCCCAATTTATTTTCTGTTTGTTATTTAATTTCTGCAATTTTAATTTTTGCCCTTTTTATTGCTTTCCTAGGACATATTGGATTGAATATAGCTTTGATTAGATTCAGATCTGATTCAATTCAATAATAGCTTTATTGTTTTTCAACTGAATGTCCGAATTTTGTCTAGCTCGCCCAAGAAATTATATAAATAATTTAATTTAATTTACCTCCCTATGATTTAACCTGCATATTACACAATCTGTGCACTTGCAGTTATTATTACATAATTCGCACTTTTCTAGTTTTTAGAAAGCGTCGATCAAGGGAGTATACCTTAATATATTCATATTTCAAGTTCCTTATGGCACCAATACTTAGTATTTGATAATCTCTGGTAGTCATATCGTTAACATCAACTTTTCCTTCATTGAAATCAATAATATCCAACCTACATATTTTATAAGTTTAATTTTTGATGTATATTATTTTTTAAAAATAAATTATATTACATTTCAATAAAACTCAAATTTACCTCTTTCTCATTTTAAGAACACTGTGATGATTGTAGTTGATGAAAAACCGTGTTGCACCAACATTGGTCATATTAGGTTGCTCTACAATATAAGAAACACCATGTTATTAAATTTTCACACATTAAAGTAATTGATAGTCATTAGCATAATTGGACCGATGGATGAGAGAATTGAGCTAGATTGATGGAGAAAATGGGGTAAATCCTACCTAATCATATATTAATAAATTTTCTCAATTATGAATGACATAAAAGTCATACTAAAATTGTACTTTTAAATGAATTCAACCTACAACTTGCCACAATGATGATAACTGGTTTCTTAGTAGCTTCTTTCAAAGCGGTAGCAAACAATTTGGCAAATCATCCCAAAAACTAAATTTCACAGTAGAACTGTCAAAACATAAAAATGGAAAGCAAAATATTGTTTATGCATATAACAAAATAAAGATTTAATTTCCATAATATTTAAAGTGCTATATATACATGCCTCCCATCTGTAACTTCAAATATAAAATTGCATTGCTCTTTGCCATTTGCATTCACAAACTCAGTTAAACCATCTTTTAAAATACCACAATCCTTACACTTGAACACTTCAATAAAATCTGATAAATAATAAGAATAAATAAATTAAACTTGCTACTTATTGTAAAACAAATGTGTATGTATGTCTAAAGTATCTTAGATCGTACCTAATAATTGAGCTTGGTCTTTCTCTAGTGATAACTCTTTCACATCAGCAATATCAAAGAAATCAAATTCATTTTCCCGTATCATCATCTCATAATTCAATAATTTGGTTATCTTGGTACGTCTTGTTAACCAAATCTATAGATCGTTGCGGATAGGTTTTATAGATTTTGGTTTGTAGGATTTGACACACAAATTGCTGTGAATGTATATTTGTCCTTCTTCCAACTTGTCCTTCAAATATTCAACATGATTTGCCCATATAAAGGCATGAATTCGGGTATGCTATGTTAGGCAACAAAAACATTTGAAAAAAAGAATAATTATGAGATTGCAATATATATATATATATATATATATATATAAAGAATAAACTGTTTAACTATAATTATTTACCTTGTTATCTAACAATAGGAGATTTCTTCCTAGATATTCCTTGTCACCTTTACTGCTGTAACTTTCCCAGATTCTAAGAACTCGAACTCTGATTTTTCAGTCAAATTTATTATCAATAGGTTTAAGAGAGCTTAAGCGATCAAATCTTTCTAAATATGCCGGTGATATGATTTCCTATGAAAAAAAGATTAGCTAAGTTTTGTTAATCAATGACATATGGATGAAAATAAATAAAACAGAAGTTACATGTATATGTGCTGTATTGACATGTTTTAGAAGTACTAACCTAAGAATACAGATAGGCTTGGAGATGAAAAGGGCGTGACAATATGGAGAAGTAGGGACGAAAGTTATTTATATTGTGCTATGTACAATCTGTTTAGCTGGTCAAACATGATGGTCCATATTCATTATATTTTTTTGAATAAAATTGAAAGACACATCTATAATTTAATTTAGTTGATTAGTTGCTAATGTTAAAGTAAGGATTATGAAGTAATTAACTACTAAAATTCGAAGTGACACTATCATGGATTTTTATATTCATTTGATAAGTAACATTATATGAATATTTGATGTACACGTCAGATATTAATAAAATAATGAATTAAAGTAAAAAAATATTACAATATAAATTATTATAATGTAAAAATAGGTAATTATAAGATAAGATGTTACTGGTAAAATATTCAACATTCTAGAATATGAACAATGTAGAATACATTAATGAAGAAAAGTGTCATGAATAGACGTAAAATCAAAGGGGAAGAGAAATGATAATGTAGAAGAGAGAGAAAATAATTAAATAAAAGTGAAGGGAACTTTAGGAGGGAAGTTGTAGTCAATTATTTTGAATATTGGTGCATTAATTTTTTTTTCCCTTCTCTAACATAATTTTATCATTTTTTTAACCTTTTATAAGACTTAATGCATGGTCATATTGCCAATTATTAATAAATTATATATTCACAAGACTAAATATATTTGCTTTATTAGCAAAGATGCTGTAATGAGATATTTTTGAGAACACTCAGGGACATTCTAATTTAAAAAACAATCAAAAGGTTGCCTCCTTTCTTTCTTTTTTATAGAAAACAACAGTCATAATGAGTTGCAATAAATACTTGTAGAAAATTGTGTATGCAATAAATTTTTTTATTCGATCAACAATGATAATGAGTTGCAATAAATACTTACAGAAAATTGTGTATTCAATAAATACTTACAGAAAATTGTGTATGCAATAAATACTTGTAGAAAATTGTGTATGTAATAAATACTTGTAGAAAACAACAGTCGTAATGAGTTGCAATAAATACTTGCAGAAAATTGTGTATGTAACAAATACTTGTAGAAAATTGTGTATGCAATAAATATTTGTAGAAAATTGTGTACTTGCACAAAACAATAGTCATAATGAGTTGCAATAAATACTTGCAGAAAATTATGTATGCAATAAATACTTGTAGAAAATTGTGTATGCAATATTAGGACTGTAAATAACATATGCACAATTTAGTTTTGTAACCATATGTATGCTAACCATTAAAAAACCTAGAATTGATACATGAGTATGTAAATTAACAACTTTAAGTGAATATAAAGAAGAAAAAATGCTACATAATATTGTGTCATTATATATGGACCAAGCACCAGATACTGAATTTACTTTTTATTTTGGTGGCCTTCCATGTTTTCCACTTCGAAACGGACCAGAACTTTCGCCTTTAAAGCAACAAATAAAATTTTGTATAAGTAATCTAGCAACCAGAATATAATAATAAAACCACTTTTGAAGTTCAAAATTTTAGAATTTAATTTCGAGAACGAAAAAAATATATGATAGTACTTAAAACTTAATAAAATAAGAAAGAAGTTTAAAAATAGTTACGTGTATCAAAATTTTAGAGATCATATATAACACAATTTATTTAGTTAATTTGAGTTAAGACCTAATGGCACTAAGCGCCCAGGCTCACCCTAGCACAACTTTGGCATAACATTAAAGCATATTTCACATTTGCCCAATTTTTTTCAACAAAAAATATAATTTAGATCTTTTTTATATTTAAGGTTTTCTTTACAAACCATTCTCTTTGACATTGTAAAATCAATTTTACTTGTTTCACCAATCTAACCTACACATTAGGTCCATGATGTACTATGAAACAAATAATAATATAACAATATAAATTTATCGAGTACAAAACCACACACATATATAAACGTATTTTTCTATACTTATAACATGGAAATAAGAGAACAAACCTGTATAATAAGTATTTTCTCCAACTTCAGCAGTATATTGATTTTCGCCCATAGCTTAGTGCAAGTTTGTTGAATATATTTTGATAATACCAGCAGGAAAGTTTTCAAGAGAAAATATGTAGGAAAGCTTGAAGAAGAAAATATGATGGTAATATAGAAAGGTTAAAATGAGAATGGAAATCGAAAAGGCGGAAGTAATTAAATGAATCAGGGATATAATTGGAAATCCAGAAATAATTAAATAATTGATAATTTAGTACAGATTAGGAAATTACATAAATGACCTTGATTGGATGAAATAATTAAATGAATCAGGGATATAATTGGAAATCCAAAAATGTAAGATCAGTGGGAGTTATTATATAAATAGACTAGTTAAGTTTTATAAATCAGGTTAATTTTACATAAATTTGTTTAACCTTTATAACAGTTAGCATAGTTGAACTTTTGTTAAACTTGGTTGATTTTAATTAAAATTGTTTAACAATTAGATTGTTGTCAAATTTAATTATTTTAAAACTGAGTTACTTCTTTATTAAAGTTCACTTAGCATAGCTCAATGAGACGACCCGAAATCCCGTTCTCACGGAGACCAGGGTTATCTTTGGAATATAACATAGAAATAGATAATAGCAGAACAAAATTAAATAAATACACCAGATAATGAACAATAGAATATACTGGATAAAAGTAATCATCAGAGTTACACAGTACACAGGATCTTACTTAGTACAAATACAGTTCAGCTATACATAAATGTCTACAGCGGAAAACAAACAAAATATGTACAATAGGAGCTGAACAGCATAAAAAGAAATAAATGATAGAATCCATCTTCAGCTCCAGCTATCCAGAAAAAGAACCAGCTAAACCTGAATACAAGGCTGCCCGTGTAGAAAAAGGGGCACCCGAGTTTGAAAGTGAAACAAACTACGAGTCAGTCTTGGGACTGGTATGAGAAATCCGCTCAACACATATATAATTGGCCAATCACAGGACCACGCCACTTTCGCGGAACGGGTTTACTCCATTGGATTGCCAGTGCTTTAAAACAAATCTTTCTTTTAAACATCGCTATGCTTTTTATAAAAATGAAGCCGTTATAAGACTCAGTTCCCATCACACAATGCAACGCAAACCGGAGGATAGAGTTTTTACCTTATAACGGCCAAAATATGATTGATACGAATAAAACAAAGGCATTTGATATTATTGCTAGTGTTTATATGTTTTGAAAACAATTTCAAATCATAACTATCAATCATAGACGACATGAGCGTCCCATGCCACTATGTCGCCAAATGTATATATACAATCGAAACCACACAGTCACGTATTTGGAAATTGGATTTCCGTCATGAACCAAGGCAAAAGATAGTCCTTACCGAATTCGAGACAATCTAGCCCATGTCTCAGGATCAGAGCTCGAGTGACCCTAGGAGCGACAGGGCCGGTCCACCGATGTGGATTAAAATTCCTGAACAATACGTTTCCCCACCCTTTGGGGCGTAAACGAGCCAACGAATGACTCCATCGGACCCGGATCGTCCGATCAAACCGAGGCGCCTTGCAACAGCAATAACCACATAGGTGAAAAGTATATAAATGTCAGGGCTGGTAGGTCACTGACACCACCCTAGCTAGAAGGAAACGCATGTCCTCCCTAAGGTCCTTCCTCCCGTTTCTGGTTCATACCGGGCTGTGAGGCTCGCGAATTCACGTTATACACAAAGCTACGCCACACATGCGTTGCTTTGATCATTACCACAAGACTTTGCTTTTCAACAGAAGCCCTGATCACTGCATCTTAGCATGCCACACAGGCAATTCATGCCATGCGACTGATGTCCATTGATATACAACCTCTGAGCTCGTGCGTCTCAGAGAAGGGCGTTAAGCAAAAGAATAAATTCTCCGCCGCCAAACAGATGTATATTTAACAGAAATCAATCAACACAGAATAAACTCCAATGTCAGACACACAGTCCATTTACAAGTCCGTTCTGGGTCTGAACGAAACCGGAGGCACTAAATACCTCGCAAACCCTTCGATCACCACGTACGTCTGGACGATCACCACTCATTATCCATATTTCGGGATGCCTCCCAATCAGGACCTCGGTTACCATCCAAACAAGGTGAAGATCTCCGGTCTTCGACCACCGTCTTCATCTTCGACTTTCAATCGTCGGTCGATTATTTGAAATGAGAATTAACTCGGCCTTTTCAAATAATTCACGTATATTTAGAATTTCAAATCAATTTATTTCAATGGTTAAATTATTCGACAACATCAATTTTGTTCTTTAATGTGATCTTCACGCCAAACACATTCAACCATCAAATACCACACAAATCAAGCAAATTTCCGTTTATTTCCATTCCATGATGTTTACAATATTTTATAGCAATTTATCACTATTTTTATTTATTTTAAAATAGTCAATTTATTCAAAACGACGCTTCGGGCCATAACGCGGCCATGGCGCTGTTTTTCTTCAGAATTGATTTACACATATCTGAAAATCTAACCGTTGGATCTTCACAAAATTTACATCGTTAGAAAGGTCTTTTCAAAACGAATCCAACGGTTCCAGTTTCGGGAAAATCCGACGGTCGGATTTCCCGGTACAATCGTTTGAAATTTCGATTTCAAAATACGAATTGCAGCGTCGTTATTCGATTAATATATAATTATATTTATATATATATATATATATATATATATATATATATATATAAATATAATCGCTTCTGGCGCTATTTTTCTTCAGAATTGAATTAAACATTCCAGACAATCCAATCGTTGGATTTTTACAAGGTTGGTGCCGTTGGAAAGATTATTCCAAGGCGAACCCGACGGTTGAGGTTTCGGGAAAATCCAATGGTCGGATTTCCCGCATTAGTTGTTTGAAATCACGGTTTCAAAATACAAACTGCACGGCCTCGTTTCGTTTTAATTTTATTTATATTTATATATTTATATAAATATAGTTCATTCAATGATTTCAATATCGTTTTCACTTCAAATATTTCACTAACGCCTTAAAATTTTGGAAAATTTCGCCATAACCCCCCTGCACCGGGAGCATCGGGAAATCGCAAATAGCTTTCCCGGTCCTTCTAATCTCAAAAAGAAAAAGAAAAAGCCAAGCGGCTAGCCAACATGCTCATAAAATCATCACCCAAACAAAGCAGTAAATGTGTACCTATTTGTCGGGCACAAAATTTTATTCCTCTTCTCTAGCCCCTTTGCTATAACATGTTCAATGAATATGCATGTACATATATATACAGTTCTTATCATTTATCATTTTCTATTCCATTTCGTATTTGATTTCTATTTGGTTAAAAAAAACACCAATCATTCTAATGTTACATAAATAGGTGCAAATCATTTCATTAGCTAATTAATGAATATTTCAACTCATATATGTTTATTTGAACAAGTGGCTATTTTTAACACTTCACATTTCAACGATTCATGCATACAATCAAAATGTGATTTTTATTGTAAAACAATTCCTTTCAAAACACTATTTTTCTATATAGTTCATATAGGTGACAAAAATAGTATTTTTATCATAAAACAATTTCTTTTAAAACGAGATTATTTTACACAGTTCATATAGTCGATAAAAGGTGATTTGTATTATCAAACAATTTATTTCAAAATATGAATACCATTCAATACATGAATTTCTAATCAACGAATGAATATCAATTCAACACATGAATGTTTTCTATAGTTTTTATATATAGATAAAAGGTGATTTTTATTATCAAACAATTTATTTCAAAATATGAATTCCATTCAACACATGAATTTCTAATCAACGAATGAATATCAATTCAACACATGAATGTTTTCTATAGTTTTTATATATAGATAAAAGGTGATTTTTATATTTTAAAACGCGAATACCATTCAACACATGAATTTCTAATCAACGAATGAATATCAATTCAACACATGAAGGTTTTCTATTCAATGAATAAATATAGTTTAAGCATATGAAAATAATTCAAACACACGAATATTATTCAAAATTTCGGCAGCATAACGGTAGGGTAGTTAAAACCGGGACCGTCCCTAGTACGGCTCCTCGCTCTACCTTAAAACCTCGCGGTTTTTGACAATCGGGATCATGCATCTAGTTCGCACGCAGGCGGCATGTATATATTTATTTCATTTCCACAAACTAATCCTATGTGGTTTCAACAAAATATTTCTCAATCACAAACGGGTATTTTTCAACCACAATCAACCAATATCAATCACAAACAATTCCAAACAACCATTCGCTATCAATCAATTTTCACCACAATTTCAACCAATAAATATCGTCCATGGTTTGTGGACGAGGGGTGTATATATATATATATATATATATATATATATATATATATATATATATAGCAATTCAATTTTATTTCAACACATATATAATTGTAGAAAAGAAATTGAAGAGTGAGAAATTCTCACCGAATAGCTAATTCAATCCCACGACTCTTCTTTGCATAAATCTTTGTCGATCTCGCCTTTTGTTGCTTTCTTTGCCCGTATTCTCTACATATGTAAAAATCGAATTTTTTACTATGTTATCCAATATATAAAAATCGAATTTCAAAAATATAGATTCCGCCTTTTCAAAAATAAAGATTATATTTTTAATATTCCTATGATGTAAAAATTATATTTTTATTACTTTAAAAATATAAAAATCATATCTTACTTCTTTTACTTAATAAAAATTTCGTCTTTTCTATTTTAAAAATATGATCTTTTCCATCCAAGTTCAAATCTTTTTCTATTTATATCCTAAAATAAAATTAGTTTTTAAACCCTTTAAAAATCAGTTTTAATACCTTTTAAAAATCAGTTTTAATACCTTTCTAAAAATCAGTTTTAATACCTTTTAAAAATCAGTTTTAATACCTTTTAAAAATCAGTTTTAATACCTTTTAAAAATCAGTTTTAATACCTTTTAAAAATCAGTTTTTTTCAGAATTAAAAATAAAAATAAAATAAAATAAAATAAAAACAACTTACATTGATCTGCGAAGAAGGGGGGTCGTCAGGGTCGGCGGTGGGTCTCGAACTGGGCGGAGCTGGCTTCGAGGGGGGGCGGCGGCTTCAGTGGTCTCGAACGGGGGGCTCGCGAATTGGGCAGGGAGGGTTCAGGTGCGTCGAGGTGGAGAGGATCGGGAATGAGGAGATGGAGGCGTGGGGAGGCTGGACGGCGACGGCGTGGTGGTGGCTCCCAAGAGGCACGACGCGATTTAGATTTAGGGTTTTTTTTTCTTTTTTTTTCTGCTCGAAGTGGAGAGAGAAGAGGGAATGGGGGGGGGGGGGGTTTATATAAAATATATATATTTAATTATTTAATTTTGCAAAAAGTTGACTTTTACATACGACCTCTAAACGAGGCCCACCGCCTGTCGTCCATAGCGTTTTACCCCCATTCCGGACACAATGGGATATGTATCGCAAGCTGATTTGATCGTTACAATCAGTTTCCGTTGAATTTACATTTAAATCACTATATTGAATTTTAAACGTACATTTCAAATTACCGGGGTCACATACTAACTAGAAAAATTCCAGAAAAATATTTTCTAGCTTCGTATTGACGATACGGTCCTAACAAAACTAGTTTCGTCGAATTCTAAGACCGTTTGAAAAATGGCCAATTTCCAGTCGATTAAAATCAACGAAAACTGGTCAAACGCGTTTTCCTTTGCCACGCTCACATATTGATTCGAAAAATTATGAAATTTGAAACCTAGCAATAACTTGACGCTGCGGATCCAACAAAAGTGGTTTCATCGAAATCCGAGGTCGTTTGCAAAATGTCCATTTTTAAGGGCCTGAATTCCATAGCGACTATTCAGAATTTTCAACTGGACATATCTTTTGATTCCCGCTATCAAATTTCGATTGGTCGGATTCGTTAGAAAGATATTACCAATTAGATCCTAATGTTTTTGGTTTCACTAAAATCAGGATTGTTTTTCACCCGGTACAGTCCGACAAAGTTTGAATTCAATTTTTTGAAACTGCAGCGCCATTTCAGGCCTTGTTAATAATTATAATTAATTATATTCGTTTTCAAATGTCGATTCAAACTCAGTTTTCATCGCCATTATTTAAAATATTTATTTTAAATATTTAAAATCTATTATTTTAGCCAATTTAAAAAATTTTAAATTGGTTCAGATTTTCTGGGTCGTTACAATCTCCCCCACTTAAAACTTTTCGTCCCCGAAAAGGAATAAAGTCGAAAGTGGTTTGATAAATCTATAATCATACAACACAACTACCAATCCAATTGTTTTTAACCTTCAAAAAATATACTAATCAAATCCTATATTCTTTTAAAAATAATTCTGCTTTACTCATACTAGGACATTGCTGATCCTATCTGTATAGAGTTACCCGTCCTAGAGCACTACTGGTTCTATTTCTGACGAGTTCGTTCAAATGTTATATTCCAGAACTAAGCTTAACCAAAGCTCTGATACCACGTTGAGACGACCCGAAATCCCGTTCTCACGGAGACCAGGGTTATCTTTGGAATATAACACAGAAACAGATAATAGCAGAACAAAATTAAATAAATACACCAGATAATGAACAATAGAATATACTGGATAAAAGTAATCATCAGAGTTACACAGTACACAGGATCTTACTTAGTACAAATACAGTTCAGCTATACATAAATGTCTACAGCGGAAAACAAACAAAATATGTACAATAGGAGCTGAACAGCATAAAAAGAAATAAATGATAGAATCCATCTTCAGCTCCAGCTATCCAGAAAAAGAACCAGCTAAACCTGAATATAAGGCTGCCCGTGTAGAAAAAGGGGCACCCGAGTTTGAAAGTGAAACAAACTACGAGTCAGTCATGGAACTGGTATGAGAAATCCGCTCAACACATATATAATTGGCCAATCACAGGACCACGCCACTTTCGTGGAACGGGTTTACTCCATTGGATTGCCAGTGCTTTAAAACAAATCTTTCTTTTAAACATCGCTATGCTTTTTATAAAACTGAAGCCGTTATAAGACTCAGTTCCCATCACACAATGCAACGCAAACCGGAGGATAGAGTTTTTACCTTATAACGGCCAAAATATGATTGATACGAATAAAACAAAGGCATTTGATATTATTGCTAGTGTTTATATGTTTTGAAAACAATTTCAAATCATAACTATCAATCATAGACGACATGAGCATCCCATGCCACTATGTCGCCAAATGTATATATACAATCGAAACCGCACAGTCACGTATTTGGAAATTGGATTTCCGTTATGAACCAAGGCAAAAATAGTCCTTACCGAATTCGAGACAATCTAGCCCATGTCTCAGGATCAGAGCTCGAGTGACCCAAGGAGCGACAGGGCCGGTCCACCGATGTGGATTAAAATTCCTGAACAATACGTTTCCCCGCCCTTTGGGGCGTAAACGAGCCAACGAATGACTCCATCGGACCCGGATCGTCCGATCAAACCGAGGCGCCTCGCAACAGCAATAACCATATAGGTGAAAAGTATATAAATGTCAGGGCTGGTAGGTCACTGACACCACCCTCGCTAGAAGGAAACGCATGTCCTCCCTGAGGTCCTTCCTCCCGTTTCTGGTTCATACCGGGGTGTGAGGCTCGCGAATTCACGTTATACACAAAGCTACGCCACACAGGCGGTGCTTTGATCATTACCACAAGACTTTGCTTTTCAACAGAAGCCCTGATCACTGCATCTTAGCATGCCACACAGGCAATTCATGCCATGCGACTGATGTCCATTGATATACAACCTCTGAGCTCGTGCGTCTCAGAGAAGGGCGTTAAGCAAAAGAATAAATTCTCCGCCGCCAAACAGATGTATATTTAACAAAAATCAATCAACACAGAATAAACTCCAATGTCAGACACACAGTCCATTTACAAGTCCGTTCTAGGTCTGAACGAAACCGTAGGCACTAAATACCTCGCAAACCCTTCGATCACCACGTACGCCTGGACGATCACCACTCATTATCCATATTTCGGGATGCCTCCCAATCAGGACCTCGGTTACCATCCAAACGAGGTGAAGATCTCCGGTCTTCGACCACCGTCCTCATCTTCGACTTTCAATCGTCGGTCGATTATTTGAAATGAGAATTAACTCGGCCTTTTCAAATAATTCACGTATATTTAGAATTTCAAATCAATTTATTTCAATGGTTAAATTATTCGACAACATCAATTTTGTTCTTTAATGTAATTTTCACACCAAACACATTCAACCATCAAATACCACACAAATCAAGCAAATTTCAGTTTATTTCCATTCCATGACGTTTACAATATTTTATAGCGATTTATCACTATTTTTATTTATTTTAAAATAGTCAATTTATTCAAAACGACGCTTCGGGCCATAACGCGGCCGTGGCGCTGTTTTTCTTCAGAATTGATTTACACATATCTGAAAATCTAACCGTTGGATCTTCACAAAATTTACATCTTTAGAAAGGTCTTTTCAAAACGAATCCAACGGTTCCAGTTTCGGGAAAATCCGACGGTCGGATCTCCCGGTACAATCGTTTGAAATTTCGATTTCAAAATACGAACTGCAGCGTCGTTATTCGATTAATATATAATTATATTTATATATATATATATATAAATATAATCGCTTCTGGCGCTGTTTTTCTTCAGAATTGAATTAAACATTCTAGACAATCCAACCGTTGGATTTTTACAAGGTTGGTGCCGTTTGAAAGATTATTCCAAGGCGAACCCGACGGTTGAGGTTTCGGGAAAATCCAATGGTCGGATTTCCCGCATTAGTTGTTTGAAATCACGGTTTCAAAATACGAACTGCACGGCCTCGTTTCGTTTTAATTTTTTTATATTTATATAAATATAGTTCATTCAATGATTTCAATATCGTTTTCACTTCAAATATTTCACTAACGCCTTAAAATTTTGGAAAATTTCGCCATAACCTCCCCTGCACCGGGAGCATCGGGAAATCGCAAATAGCTTTCCCGGTCCTTCTAATCTCAAAAAGAAAAAGAAAAAGCCAAGCGGCTAGCCAACAGGCTCATAAAATCATCACCCAAACAAAGCAGTAAATGTGTACCTATTTGTCGGGCACAAAATTTTATTCCTCTTCTCTAGCCCCTTTGCTATAACCTGTTCAATGAATATGCATGTACATATATATACAGTTCTTATCATTTAACATTTTCTATTCCATTTCATATTTGATTTCTATTTGGTTAAAAAAAACACCATTCATTCTAATATTACATAAATAGGTGCAAATCATTTCATTAGCTAATTAATGAATATTTCAACTCATATATGTTTATTTGAACAAGTGGCTATTTTTAACACTTCACATTTCAACGATTCATGCATACAATCAAAATGTGATTTTTATTGTAAAACAATTCCTATCAAAACACTATTTTTCTATATAGTTCATATAGGTGACAAAAATAGGATTTTTATCATAAAACAATTTCTTTTAAAACGAGATTATTTTACACAGTTCATATAGTCGATAAAAGGTGATTTGTATTATCAAACAATTTATTTCAAAATATGAATACCATTCAACACATGAATTTCTAATCAACGAATGAATATCAATTCAACACATGAATGTTTTCTATAGTTTTTATATATAGATAAAAGGTGATTTTTATTATCAAACAATTTATTTCAAAATATGAATACCATTCAACACATGAATTTCTAATCAACGAATGAATATCAATTCAACACATGAATGTTTTCTATAGTTTTTATATATAGATAAAAGGTGATTTTTATTATCAAACAATTTATTTCAAAATATGAATACCATTCAACACATGAATTTCTAATCAACGAATGAATATCAATTCAACACATGAATGTTTTCTATAGTTTTTATATATAGATAAAAGGTGATTTTTATATTTTAAAACGCGAATACCATTCAACACATGAATTTCTAATCAACGAATGAATATCAATTCAACACATGAAGGTTTTCTATTCAATGAATAAATATAGTTTAAGCATATGAAAATAATTCAAACACACGAATATTATTCAAAATTTCGGCAGCATAACAGCAGGGTAGTTAAAACCGGGACCATCCCTAGTACGGCTCCTCGCTCTACCTTAAAACCTCGCGGTTTTTGACAATCGGGATCATGCATCTAGTTCGCACGCAGGTGGCATGTATATATTTATTTCATTTCCACAAACTAATCCTATGTGGTTTCAACCAAATATTTCTCAATCACAAACGGGTATTTTTCAACCACAATCAACCAATATCAATCACAAACAATCCCAAACAACCATTCGCTATCAATCAATTTTCACCACAATTTCAACCAATAAATATCGTCCATGGTTTGTGGACGAGGGGCGTATATATATATATATTTATATATAGCAATTCACTTTTATTTCAACACATATATAATAGTAGAAAAGAAATTGAAGAGTGAGAAATTCTCACCGAATAGCTAATTCAATCCCACGACTCTTCTTTGCATAAATCTTCGTCGATCTTGCCTTTTGTTGCTTTCGTTGCCCGTATTCTCTACATATGTAAAAATCGAATTTTTTACTATGTTATCCAATATATAAAAATTGAATTTCAAAAATTTAGATTCCGCCTTTTCAAAAATAAAGATTATATTTTTAATATTCCTATGATGTAAAAATTATATTTTTATTACTTTAAAAATATAAAAATCATATCTTACTTCTTTTACTTAATAAAAATTTCGTCTTTTCTATTTTAAAAATATGATCTTTTCCATCCAAGTTCAAATCTTTTTCTATTTATATCCTAAAATAAAATCAGTTTTTAAACCCTTTAAAAATCAGTTTTAATACCTTTTAAAAATCAGTTTTAATACCTTTCTAAAAATCAGTTTTAATACCTTTCTAAAAATCGGTTTTAATACCTTTTAAAAATCAGTTTTAATACCTTTTAAAAATCAGTTTTAATACCTTTTAAAAATCAGTTTTTTTCAGAATTAAAAATAAAAATAAAATAAAATAAAAACAACTTACATTGATCTGCGAAGAAGGGGGGTCGTCAGGGTCGGCGGTGGGTCTCGAACTGGGCGGAGCTGGCTTCGAGGGGGGGGGGCTTCAGTGGTCTCGAACGGGGGGCTCGCGAATTGGGCAGGGAGGGTTCGGGTGCATCGAGGTGGAGAGGATCGGGAAGGAGGAGATGGAGCCGCGGGGAGGCTGGACGGCGACGGCGTGGTGGTGGCTCCCAAGAGGCACGACGCGATTTAGATTTAGGGTTTTTTATTTCTTTTTTTTTATTTCTGCTCGAAGTGGAGAGAGAAGAGGGAATATGGGGGGTTTATATAAAATATATATATTTAATTATTTAATTTTGCAAAAAGTTGACTTTTACATACGACCTCTAAACGAGGCCCACCGCCTGTCGTCCATAGCGTTTTACCCCCATTCCGGACACAATGGGATATGTATCGCAAGCTGATTTGATCGTTACAATCAGTTTCCGTTGAATTTACATTTAAATCGCTATATTGAATTTTAAACGTACATTTCAAATTACCGGGGTCACATACTAACTAGAAAAATTCCAGAAAAATATTTTCTAGCTTCGTATTGACGATACGGTCCTAACAAAACTAGTTTCGTCGAATTCTGAGACCGTTTGAAAAATGGCCAATTTCCAGTCGATTAAAATCAACGGAAACTGGTCAAACGTGTTTTCCTTTGCCACGCTCACATATTGATTCGAAAAATTATGAAATTTGAAACCTAGCAATAACTTGACACTGCGGATCCAACAAAAGTGGTTTCGTCGAAATCCGAGGTCGTTTGCAAAATGTCCATTTTTAAGGGCCTGAATTCCATAGCGACTATTCAGAATTTTCAACTGGACATATCTTTTGACTCCCGCTATCAAATTTCGATTGGTCGGATTCATTAGAAAGATATTACCAATTAGATCCTAATGTTTCTGGTTTCACTAAAATCCGGATTGTTTTTCACCCGGTACAGTCCGACAAAGTTTGAACTCAATTTTTTGAAACTGCAGCGCCATTTCAGGCCTTGTTTATAATTATAATTAATTATATTCGTTTTCAAATGTCGATTCAAACTCAGTTTTCATCGCCATTATTTAAAATATTTATTTTAAATATTTAAAATCCATTATTTTAGCCAATTTAAAATTTTTTAAATTGGTTCAGATTTTCTGGGTCGTTACACTCAAAACCTATCAAATGTAATTAATATTAACAAATGTATTTAGTTCTTACAAAAGTTGCTTGACGTACTTATTTTTTGTAAAAACTAGTCCATTTTTGCGAATGCATAGTTAATTTTTACATAAAACTTCTATAAATTTGGTTACTTTTATGGAACTTGATGAACTTAGTTAAATTGTTATAGAACTTAATAATTTTTTCATCAACTTAGTTATTTCTTTATAAAACTCACTTAAAAATTTGTAAAACATAGTAAATTTTTATAAGCGCTTTTAGATTTTTTAAGCGTTGTTAGTTTTTATAAAAGCTGCTTTAATAGTTCGTGTTTTCTCATTTGTGTGGTTAGTGTTTTCCTATGCAACCCAACTCAATATATATTACTTGATCAAACCAAGATCGGAATTATATCATAATTAATACAATATACTCCATGGTAACTTACAAATTTAAAGGCATAAAAACAAACCTTTTATTACCAATTTTAGCTAGGATCTTCCATATAGAAAAACAATATTTTATGTACCTATGTAGCGAATTAAAGGCAATAATTAAGATGCAAATCTATAAAAGAGTTAAATGCAAGCATGGTATACATGAAGTACAGAAGAGCAACATTATCGACATATGGTATTGAAGCAATTAATCATCTAGCTTTACCTACATAAACAAATACTTTTGAAATGGACTTAATCGATAGGTTCTCCTTTGTATTTACTAAATACAACACATAATTAGCAATCAACAATCAATTATCCAACATTCTGAGTGATTAGTCACTTTAATTAAATATGCCAATTTGAAAAGATGCCAAACGTATTTAACAAAGTTAGCAAAATTTGCTTTGCATTGTCTCCTTTGAAACTGATGTCTCTTTTGTACACATCATGCATTCATAATCATAAAACATATAATCTTACTAGCATCACATAAAACATATAATCCAAAAATAAGTGTAAATGGATTTACAAATTGGCTAAGGTAATTCCCTCTCAGTTGTGTATAAGGCATTTTCTCTAAAGTGTTGTTGAATTGTTTCCTCAATTATGTAAAAGGACAATATCTAATTGATCAGCAACACGCTTTATGTGTTTAATATCGCTACTCTTAATGAATATAAAATTAGTGGAACCTACTAAGTGAAGTCATTCCGACGTAGGAAGACAAAATGATTAGCTTGTTATATAAGCAAAAAAATTGATATATAAACATTAAATGCTTCCTGCATTTCAGTATTGATAGAAAATGTTGGGCATGTATTAAGCATTTGTAACGACCTGGATTTCTGGTCGTTAATTCTGAATATTTAATATTTATTTTAAATATTGATTTGATATTATAAATGGAATTTTTATATTTAGTTATTGATTTAATAATCGAAATACGATTTATTTCGAATATATATAATTATCGAAATACAAAAATGAATTTATTTGAATTCATAGTTAAAAGTAAATTGAAAACAGTTTAGATGATCAATACAAACTCCTGTTTAAATTAGAATAATAATATTAAATTATTATTGAAGAATTTAATTGTTTTGAAATAATTTTATATCGATCTAAATTGATATCTTTCCCATATGGTCGAATGGGACTTCGTGACCTATCCCGGTATATTCAAAATAGTGGTATAACCCTAGAAATGGTGGTTGTTACGATCGAATAGGAGGTCGGAAACATTTTGTTTTTAAAAGTTTCGTTAAATTAAAAACAAAATATCATTAAGAAAATTTCTTTTTGTTGTGGATAGAAATAAAACAACAAGGACCAAAATAGAGGCCTCGCTATGAAATTCTAAACCACAAAAGAAATCAAGATGTGGCCTCTCTATAACCAGAGGAATCAAAAGGAGGAGAAGCAAGCACGTTTTCCTCTTCAACTCCACAAATTAAAAGGGCTTGCTGTTCATTTTTAAACCGCAATCTTTTGCTATAACTCAAGAAAAAATCGCAACTCCCCCTTCTATTCAGTTTTCTTCATTCCTATGCTAAATCAAATCGAAGAAAATAAATGGCCACTGTCCCTCTTTGAAAACTAAATCCACTCATTCGAATAGAATCAAAATCGATTAGCCAATGGGACTTCAATCATCTAAGGATTTTGTCGAGATATTGGGTAGCAGTAAGGTATTGGGTAGCAGTAAGGTATATGTCCTTAATAAATTTTAAACTATTTAATTTATTTAGTTGTTATAGTTAATTTAATAAATAATAGCTTAATTGATAGTAAAATAAATAATCATAGGTCAAGATCGATGATTTAAATTGATGGGAAGCCAAGACGATATGGCATGTTAAATGGATCGTCGCCAAATAATAAAAATTGCAGTGAGTAAATCTCTCTCGTTAATTTATTTTTAGCATTTAAAAATAAATTGTTGATTGTTTATATGCATTAAAATTTATCAGTGACTTTTTAAAAATATATTAGTTATTTAGGCTTGGCTATTATATATATATATATATATATATATATATATATATATATATATATATATATATATATATATATATATTGGTTTCGTGATTGGATTGTTCCCGCGGTCTCATTAGCGGATGCCCGCGGTATCATTAGCGGATGATTTCCCTATGCACCCCACAAATATATATTAGTGGATGACCTTCATACTGCGATATCCTGCCTCGAAGAAGGATGGGTATTATTCATGTTGGCTAACGTCTGTGGATGCAGGAAAACAGGTTGGAGGGATCCAACTGGATTCCTCAAAAATATTATTGTTGTTGTTTCACATATATTATCATATATGATGTGTTAGAAATCCTGTGATTTGTAATGGGGTGTTTTGATTGTTTGAAATAGAACTGGGTCTAAATGTTGATTATAAAAATATCGTGAAAGCGATTTTGAGATTTAAAAAGGAAAATTCTATTTTCTAAAATAGAATTCGAATTTTGAATGGACTATAAATATTTACTTGTTTTGTAAATAAAAACAAGTATTGAATTTATAAACGGCGTTTATAAATTAGATAATGCAGTGAATTTATAAACAGTATTTATAAATAAAATAGATTGATTTTCATTGGATAATCAGATAATTGAAATGGAATTATAAACAGTGTTTATAAATAAAGTGGAAAAATTATCATTGGATAATTTGAATATTTGAATTCAAATGTGAATTTAAAAATATAAATGGGGAAATCGTTTTAAAGAAATAAATGAGGGAATTTATTATGATGTTCAGAATATAAATTGAACCAAAATAAATCCGTAAGGATTTATGATTTTGAATTTGATTAATTCGAATTTATTCAAATAGAATTTGAATATACAGAAATTTGAATAGAGGATTCAAATAGAATTTGAATATATAGAAATTTGAATAGAGAATTCAAATAGAATCTGAATATATAGAAATTTGAATATAGAGAATTCAAATAGAATTCGAATATAGAAATTTCAAAGGGAATTGAAAATAGAATTTGAAAATAGAAAGTTGAAATCATTTCGAAATGGGAACGACAAAATATATTTCAGAATGTGGATTTTTAAACAGAATAGAAAATAAATCCAAAGGATTTATAATTTGTAAAAGGAATTGGAATTTAATATAGAAGATCGAAGTATAAATAAATATATTACCGAGTTAGGAAAATCGACAATTTTAGAAAATCGGAAATATGATGTTGAATTGGGAAACTGATTTGATATATATTAAAATATATTAGAATGGAGTTGAATTTATTTTAAATGAAGTTTAAAAGTTTATATATATAAATATAATTAAAATGAACTCGCCGCAGCGCGGTAGTTCGTAAATTGGCAATTAGAACTTCAATTGGGTATACAGGACTCAATTGAAGTCGAAATTCTTTGAAATAAGAATCATCAGGACCGATTTGATAATAGCTTTCTAATGGAAGAGAAAAATCTTCATTTCGTCTTATAGATTTCGTGTTATGTCAGAATCAAATTTTCAGAAAAGCAATGCCATAACCATTATAAAATCATAACGGTTTATTTAAATAAATAAAAGAGATTTTTAGTAATTAAATTTCGAATTTCCATTAGAAAAATGCAGATTGGAGATATAAAATAAATATGAACTCCAGTGAAGTAAGTGAACTGATTTTTGAAACAAAAATCATATTTTTAATTATTGAATAGAATTAACTAATTTGAAGAATAAATAGTTAATCGAGATTTGAATTGAAATAGGCGTTGGACAAGTGAAAGAGATTTGAAAATTTATATTCGAAATCGAATATGTAGCGCGAGTTGAAAATGGAATTAGATTGGGTTCATGAGTAGATAAAAATATATTTGGATGTGATATATCCAAATAAAATAGTGAAATAAGCAAAAGAGCAAATAAGGGGATAATTTAGCAAATCAAGTTCAAAACGATTAGATTGAGTTGGAGTAAGTTGGGAACAGACGTATATGGGTTAGATAGGTTTTGAATAAAGTATATGAAGATTATAATTTGTGTGCCCAACAAAAAGGTGCATGTTTAAATTCCATATGAGGTTTTATGCGCCGAATCGGCAAGCCACTTGGCTTTTTGATTTTCTTTTTGAATGGAAAGGGCCTAGAGAGGCGAGTTGAGGTTTGAACTATTTGCCGGTACAAAGGAGGTTATGGCGAAATTTTCTGGGAATTCAAGGAGTTAGAATATTTTTAAGAAATTTTGGTAGTTAGAAATCAATGTATCGATATATATAGAATTCGATAAGGAAACGAACTTGAAAATAGAATATTATAATAATAAAAAAAAATCGATAATCTAGAAATAGAAAGGGAAATGTATATATGTTTTAAAAATGGAGAATTGGTTATATATGATGTTAATTATTCGAGGTAAGTGGTCTTATCCGTTTTGAAGTTAAAGATGTTTTCAGTCAAGGTCTGAGAGGTAGTTATACCCCAACTTGATTGATTTCGTTTTTAACCAATAAATAGCAAGACCCAGTCTCGAAGAGGAATGTTTGAATAAGAGTTAGTTGAATGCAGTGTTTTGGGTTGTCGTAATGATGATTTACACAACATTCGTTTTAACCCAAGGAAGTGATTTTTTTTGGAAATATGATTATAAATATTTCCTAAGTCTAAAAATGAATGGTCGTGAAAGAGATAAGTAATTGGAATATTTTCCAATTATAAATAGAATATATTTTCTACGTATTGAAAATAAAAGGAGACGATATACGGAAATGTTTTCCAAATAGCGAAAAGGGCTAAGATGATTATTGAAAATATTTGGCTAACAAATATTGATAAGGAAATGGAGTAGTGATTTAATTAATGAATAAAATATTAATTAAGGACCAAGTGATTGTTTGATGCTTTGAATGGATGTTTGTTTTTCTTCGATAGTTAAATAACCGACTATCGAAGTGTTTGCCAATATCGTTGTCAATATGGAGAGACCGGTTGGATTATTATCCGAGAACCACTCCATATTGGTAGTAGCGTTGCGAATCAGATTTTTAAAGAATATATCGAAGATGGAGTAAAGTGCAAAGGCTTTTTCTATAAATGGAAATTGTGCCTTCGGTTTCATTCAATCTCAGAACGAACGTATATGGACGAATGTCTGACAAAGTATTTCCAATGATCGAATATTTTGGTAGGTATAAATATATATGGTGGCAACGTATTTATTCCCTTAGCATAATATCCAGAATATATTTTTGTAAACCAAATTAGTAATTAACGGATCTGACAATGTGACATTCAAAGAGACTGTGTTTAAATGAATGATAAGTAAGCGTAGCCTCAGGCCTCAATAACCGGGAAATGACAAAAATCGGGCAGGCAACATGGCTATGTGGGTATCTTCCATTAGGGTGTATCATCACCTATCTAGAGATTCATTTAATTCCTTATTCTATTCGATGTTGTCCCATTCGGGAAACGGTTGCTGATCCCAACCGTTGGTGATGTACATTCGATGCACTCAAGCGAAATGAGTGGTTGTGACGGCAAGGAATTTCGCTCGATCCGATCCAGTCGCAGTTGGTATCAGAGCTTTGGTTTACAAAGCAGAGAACAAGGCACATTAGAACCATACGAAAGAATTCACCAGATATTGGATTAGTAATATCCAGTTAGAATGACTCGTTAGAGATGGGATCAGTAGCATCCTAAAACAAGTGTAAAGAGTGTATTTTTAAAATGAAGACAAATTTTTGTTTTGAAAATTTAAATCAATTATTCGTATTTGATTATTTATTTATATTGACTTTGGACAGTCCAGTATATAAAGATTTTGCATATACGCCTTGCAAACGTGTATTTAAAGTTTTAATATACTGGATAGATATAGAATCATACTCTAGTGGCCCGAAGATGATTCTGATGGTTGAGTACTCATCGTCAGAATTTATATTCGTGTGACCAAGGTGTGATATCTATATATTTCCATTAGGCTGGTGTGAGAACCAAAACTAATATAGCTAGAATACATTGTTGTGATTTGGCACCAAAACATGATTTTTTGTATATGTATCCAAATTATGAATTTGAAACGTTAATTCACTAATTGATTGATATTTGTGTTGTTTGTTTATTTGTTTGCAAATTTTGAACCATTATGCCTAATAGGATCAAATATTGAACTATATTGAAAATTGGTCGCATTTTCTTGCATATACATGTATATCATTGAACAGGTCATAGCAAGGAGGCTAGAGTTGAAGAATAAAATTTGTTTGCCCGACAAATAGGTACATGTTTACTACATGATTTACTGTTTTGTTTGGGTGATGATGATTTTGTGAGCCTATTGGCTAGCCGCTTGGCTTTTTCTTTTTCTTTTTGAGATCTGAAGGACCGGGGAAGCTATTTGAAATTCCCCGATGCTCCCGGTGCAGGGGAGGTTAAGGCGAAATTTTTCAAAAATTTAGGGTGTTAGCCAAATTTTTGAAATTTTGAAAATTCTCAGAAACTAAAGAGTTGGAGAATGGAAGCCAGATTGAGCGTAGAGCTGAATAATCAAGCCGCTTTCAACTTTGTTCCTTTTCGGGGACGAAAAGTTTTAAGTGGGGGAGATTGTAACAACCCGTAAAATGCAAGCCAGTTTGAAATTTTTATTTTGGCAATTTTAGCGAATTTTGATTATTTAAAATGAATTATTTTAAATAAAATTGGCGAGAAATTTATTTTGAATAGAATTCGACGTATATATTATACGCGTCGTCGTTAGAATATAAATAATTATTTATAATTATAAATAGAATTGAAAATGGCGCGGTAGTTCGATAATTCGATTTCAAACTTCAATTGAATGTACCGGGTGCAAAACAATCCGGATTTTAGTGAAACCAAAAATAATGGAATCTAATAGTGAATATCTTTCCAACGAATCCGACTAATCGAAATTTCATGGCAGGAATCAAAAGATATGTCCAGTTGAAAATTCTGAATAGTCGCTATGGAATTCAGGCCCTTAAAAATGGACATTTTGCAAATGACCTCGGATTTCGACGAAACTAGTTTTGTTAGGTCCGTGTTGTCAAGTTATTGCTAGGTTCCAAATTTCATAATTTTTTGATTCATTATGTGAGCGTGGCAAAGGAAAACGCGTTTGACCAGTTTCAGTTGATTTTAATCGACTGGAAAATGGCCATTTTTCCAACGGTCTCAGAATTCGACGAAACTAGTTTTGTTAGGACCGTATCGTCAATACGAAGCTAGAAAATATTTTTGTGGAATTTATAGAGTTGTTATGTGACCCCGGTAATTTGAAAAGTACGTTTAAAATTCAAAATAGTGATTTAAATGTAAATTCAACGGAAACTAATCGAAACGATCAAATCAGCTTGCGAAACATATCCCATTGTGTTCGGAATAGGGGTTAAACGCTATGGACGACAGGCGGTGGACCTCGTTCAGGGGTCGTATGTAAAAGTCAACTTTTTAGGAAATTAAATAATTAAATAATTAAAATAAAAAAAAACCCCACTTTCTTTATCTCTGCCCCCCCCCCCCGATCGAATTTCATTTTACAGGATTTGAAAAAAAAAAAAAGAAATCGCGAGGCTCGATCCAGCGCCGCCCCACCAGGGATCGACCGCCGCCAGATGCGCCGAGCCCCTGCTCCGCCAGTCTTCTTCTTCCTGCTCGCCTCTTCCTTCCATGACCGATTCGAGGTCGCCCCCCCTTTTTCCTCCACCGTCGAGCACCCCAAGCGCCGCCATCCTCCACCTTCTTCCCTCCTTCTGCCGCAAGTCCTCCTCCCCCTCTGTAAGTCATTTTATTTATTTATTTATTTTATTTTTGTTTATATTTAAAAACTGAATTTGATTTATTTTAAAAACTGAATTTTATCTACTATAAAAACTGATTTTTTAAAAGAATATAAAAACTGATTTTTAAAGAATATAAAAACTGATTTTTAAAGATTTAAAAACTGAATTTTTAAAGATTTAGAACTAATTTTTCTTAAGAAACTAAAAAACTGATTTGTTAAAGATTTATAAACTAATTTTTTTCAGATTTAAAAACTGATTTTTAATTTGAACTTTAAAAGGAAAAAAGATTAGGACTTTAAAAAGCTATGGTTTTTCAAAGGTAAAAGCTGTGTTTTTTTCAAAGTAAAAAGGCTATGATTTTTAGTAAAGTAAAGGTCGGATTTTTATAGATGAAAAGATCTAATTTTTATATGATATACATTGAAATAAAGGAGCGATTTTTATATATTGAACTTCGATAGAAAAATAGGATTTTTATACATTGAGCTTCGATAGAAAAATAGGATTTTTATATATTGAACTTCGATAGAAAAATAGGATTTTTATATATTGAGCTTCGATAGAAAAATAGGATTTTTATATATTGAACTTCGATAGGAAAAAAGGATTTTTATATATTGAACTTCGAAGTAAAAATTCGATTTTTATATATTGAATAACAAAGTAAAAATTCGATTTTTATATATTGAATAACAAAGTAAAAATTCGATTTTTATATATTGAATAACAAAGTAAAAATTCGATTTTTATATATTGAATAACAAAGTAAAAATTCGATTTTTACATATGTAGTGAAAGCGGACAACGAAGGTGACAAAAAGGCGAAACGACGAAGACTTCTGCAAATGAAGTGCCGTGGAGCTTGGATAGCTTTCGGTGAGAATTTCTCACCTTTCAATTTATTGTTCTAGTTATATATATATATATACTAGGATGCAGACGGTGCTTAGTAGCACCCGACACAATCGTCCACAGACCATGGACTTGTTTGTTTGGCTGTGTTGTTAGCTAGATTGTTTGAGTTGATTTGAATTGTTTGGTGAAATGAAATTGATATGATTGATGTGTGAATGGCGTGGGCCTTCACTAGACCGGGGATAAGGCTAGGCCTCGTCCCGTTTCTAGTATCGTGCCGTTATGCCGCCGAAATTTTCTAAAATGTGTTAGAAAAATAAAAATATCATTTTATTTAAAGAATGAACTTAATAGAAATTCATATGTTGGAATAAAATGTTTTATCGTTAAAAATATAATTTTTAACGTGAATGTGAATAAATAAATATTCATTTACAAACCAGACGGTTTGTTTATGTACACCTATTTGAAGGACATTGATTGGGACGATAAATTTTACACATCGCCCAACTGCACGAATAAAATATTTGTTTGATTGTTTGAAACCCCACACGGGTGTTGGGATGAAACTTGAAGTTCACTCATCCTGATTGATTAAATATGTCGATTGATTGATTGACAAGCTGCTATAAGCGTTAAATGTCTATATTTGATGCTTATACAGTGTAGTGCACTTTGGTTGATGGTTGATTATTTTTCAATGCTATTATATACATGTGTTGTATGAAAATCCATATAATTAACATTATATGGTGATTGATTGGGCCTCATTCCAATTTAGAAAATAAAGAATATTATAAAATAAAAGTTCATGTGGTGACAGTGCTCATCCATTGAGATTGGTCATGTGTTGAACGAAATATTTTGATAATAAAATTTACATCTTTATCAATATAAAATAACGGTTCATGTGTTGACAGTACTCATCCTTTGAGATTGGTCATGTGTTGAACGAAATATTTTGATAATAACAACTATTTTGAAAAAGAAATATTTGAAATAAAATATTTGAAATAGAAATTTATGAAGCCGTGTTGATTAGATTGACGCCATTTTGTCGTAAACGATATTTATATCGATTTTATTCATTTTGAAATGAATTGAATATAAAACGATTTCGAAATGAATTGAATTGAAAACGATTTCGAAATGAATTGAATTGAAAACGATTTCGAAATGAATTGAATTGAAAACGATTTCGAAATGAATTGAATTGAAAACGATTTCGAAATGAATTGGATTGAAAACGATTTCGAAATGAATTGAATTGAAAACGATTTCGAAATGAATTGAATTGAAAACGATTTCGAAATGAATTGAATTGAAAACGATTTCGAAATGAATTGAATTGAAAACGATTTCGAAATGAATTGAATTGAAAACGATTTCGAAATGAATTGAATTGAAAACGATTTTGAAATGAATTGAATTGAAAGCGAATTGAATTGAATTCAAATTGAATTGAAATTTGAATAGAATAGAAATGAACTTTGAAACGAATTTAAAAAGAAGAATTCAATTTTGCTTTGAATTGAAATGGAAGTTGAAATAGATTTTGAAACGAATTTTAAAACTATTTATATAATTCGTTTTAAATAGAAATCGACGAAATATATATTATATATATAATATAATGGCCTGAATAGAACGCGCCGCGCCGCGGTAGTTCGCGAATTTCGACCATTTATTTCAAACGGACATTACGGGAGATCCGACCGTCGGATTCTCCTAAAACCAGAACCGTTGGGTTCGTATCGAAAAGAGCTTTCTAAAGAATATTAGAAATTAGAAATCTAACGGTTGGATTTGGAATTATGTCCAAATCAAATTTGAAAAAGGTCGCTGTAAGTGCAGTTCGATGACCATTGATGGAAATCGACTGTACGGGCCTTGATAAAATTATTAAAAATAGTAATAATTTGTGTAAAATCGTAAGAAATGATTTAGAAAGAATTGGGATGAAAAACTCCATATTTGAAAAGATAAAAATAGATTTTTATCGAAATGAACTGGTTTTGAACTAGAATTATAATTCTATTTATTTTTAAATAAATAAATGGAATTTAAAAAGTGTTTTAAAAATAACCAGAACATCCAATGATTGCATTGGAGTGGATTTGAATCGAAATTGTCTTCGGAATATTTCGATGTTGGGATTCGTGATTATACAGGTGTTGTTATGGAAATTTGAAAGATATATATTTATATCGTTATTTCCAATACGACATTTGTTAGTCGTAGGATTTGATATTGAATATAAGCCGATATATTTTCTATTCAGAGCCTTGTATTGAATATCAAATGTGATTTGGGTTTGTCGTGAATGGTGTCTTCACTAGCACTGTTCTTGAACCCAGTTGAGAAAAGATTAAATCCTTTTATTTAGATTTAATGAAGTGTACCAATTAAATAATATTTAATTGGAATTGAATTGATATTGATCTTTGGGTTTATCGTGAACAGTGTTTTAAATAACACTCGTTCTTTAACCCGATAATTAATGAATGTGATTTTGGGTTTATCGTGGACCGTGTTTTAAATGACACTGATTCTTTAACCTAGTTGAAGATTAAAACTAAGTGGAGTTTTAATGAATCTTTAATTAGATTGAAATGATCGAAAATGGAGTATCACCAGTTCTTGTTGCAGTCGTGATAGGGGATTCTCGCTTCGCTGTTTGGTGGCGAACGGGAGACTCTTACCCCTACATTATCTTTGATAAAATTAATGGGAACCTTTCCCTATGAATGTGAAATTTAGAAACTAACTGTCGGTTAGCCAAGCAGAATGGTTTTCTGGATATTGATCTGATGTTGGTTTCGGCCTTCGGGGTTTATATTTGGGAAATTATTCTCTTGATTAATTTACGGTTAGTGACTGATGAGTTGGAATGAGGCGTATGTTGTGTTTGTGTAACACTTATTTAAAATATACGCGAGTTATTCGGAAAGACCGGGTTTATCCCATTCTGGATAACTGATACGACGATAAGTCGAAGATGAAGATGATGGTCGAAGACCGGAGTTCTTCACGTCGTTTGGGTGATTTCTGACGATCTTGATTGGGCTGTACACCCAAGAAGATGGAAACAGTTGGTGATCGTCCAGACGTACTTGGAGATCGATGGATATGCGGGGTACTAGGTGCCTCCAGTTTCGTTCAGACCCAGAACGAACTTGTAAATGGACTGTGTGTCTGACATTGGATTTTAGTCTGTGTGATTGATCTCTATTAAATATATATCTGTTTGGCGGCGGAGAATTTATTCTCTTGCTTAACGCCCTTCTCTGAGACGTACGAGCTCAGGGGTTATATATTGATGGATATCAAACGCATGGAGTGAATTGCCTGTGTGGCATGCCTAAGTGGCAATTGATCGAGGCTTCGGTTGAAAAGCAAAGTCTTGTGGTGATGATCAAAGCAAGGCCTTTGTGGCGTAGCTTTGTGTAACGTTTACCTCGCGTGTTTCACACCCGGTTTGAACCAAAAACGGGAGAGGACCTCAGGGAGGGCATGCGTTTCCTTCTAGCTAAAAAGTGGCGTCAGTGGTTTTACACGCCTTGACGAGTTTGACTTATGTGGTTGTTGCTGTTGCGAGGCGCCTCGGATTGATCGGTCGTTCTCGAACCGATGGAGTCATTTAGTTGGCTCATTTACGCCCCAAAGGGCGGGGAAACGTAGTGTTTAGGCATTTTAATCCACATCGGTGGACCGGCCCTGTCGCTCCAAGGGTCACTCGAGCTCTGACCTGAGACATGGGCTAGATTGTCTCGAATCGGTTGAGGACTATCTTTTGCCTCGGTTCATAGATGGAAATCCAATTTCCAAATACGTGACATCTGCGGTTTTATTTGTAAACCTATATATGGCGACATAGTGGCATGGGACGCTCATGCCGCCTATGATTGATACTTATGATTTGAAGTTGTTTATACACTATGCACTTAGTATCAAACAATTTGTTTTAAACGTATCAAGCATTCTTTGGCTGTTATAAGGGAAAACCCTATCCTCGGCTGCGTTTCATTGTGTGATGGGACCTGGGTCTTATAACAGCTTCATTTTTCTTTATTTAGCATTGCGCTGTTTGTTTTATGCACTGGTATTCTTGGGAGGAAACCCGTTCCGTGTTATACGGCGTGGTCCCTTGATTTACCTAACTTTTAAAATAAAGAATAATAACTGTTTTAGTTCTCACACCAGTCCCATGACTGACCTGGAGTTTATTGTTTTGACCTAAACTCTGGGTGCCCTTATTTTGACACGGGCAGCTAGTAGTTTTGGGTTTTGCAGATTTATATTCACAGGATCCTGGTTTACAGCTGGAACGATATCCGGAAAGCTTTGTATCCGTATATCTACTTCTAGTTGTGTATTGTATTATTTTCCGCTGCAATTTATTTAAATGTAATTTAAATCTCTGATATTTCTGTGTAATATTCATTTTTACTCTGTATATTCTTGTAATCTGATGCATTGTTGTAATAAGCAATGAAATGTTCTTTTATATGCGTTCTGATTTGTCGTGTTCTCAAACGATAGGGCGTTTCGAACGGTCTGGGTCGGTTTAGCGACTAGTTCGGATCGAACGAAATTCCTTGCCGTCACAGTGGTCGGTCATGTGTGGTCGGGTTACAAGATCTTCTTGTTGAACCCAGTGTATTCTCCTCTAGACATACACTATCGGAAGGTGGTTGGTTCCATACCTTGTCATAGTTGGAAATTCATTACCTAATAAGTGCTTGTGGTTTTGATTTGTATATTATATATGTGGAACGTGAGATGCAAATGTTCTACTAGATTTCTATTTATTTGATTTAGACACTATTATAATATCAAAGAGTTTTGATATAAAGATTATTGTTTTCTTTCAAAAAGAACTTGAAAGTTATATCAAGTGTTTGGATTCTTATAAGGGAAAACCCGTTCCGTGTTATACGGCGTGGTCTTATGAGATATCATTTAGTTTCTGAAACCGTTTTAAATTGTTTACTCATACCAGTCCCATGACTGACCCGGAGTTTATTTTGTTTTGTTTTACCTAAACTCTTGGGTGCCTAAATTTGTACGGGCAGCCAAGTAGTTCAGGATTTTACAGATTCATTTGAAGGAGCTTGGAGCAGGAGGCTTCAGTGTTAGTTATATAGAGTGTTGTTCCATTGTGTTATAAGTGTTGTACTCTGATAAGTGAATGTTATACAGTTAAAAAAATTTGTATTTCAAAAGTTATGATATATTATATTTTGTTCCTCTGCAATGTGAGATACTGTGTTGTTATTTCTGTTCTTCTTCTACCTTTTTCTTCTAAAAAAAATGATTCGTATTTTCGTGATATTTGGGTTGGATGTATGATGTATGTAGTCAACTCTGATATTACGGATTTGCGGTTCGTTACAGCATTGGAGCATCGTCCTTGAAAAGTCGTGTGACTTAGTATAGGATCTTTATATATGGAATACAGTGGAATTGACTATGATATACTAACTTGTCTAATACAATAGTTATGCAAGTAAAACTAAACAATATAGAATATCAGAAATAAGTAAGAGTAGTAAGTAAAGTGACATCAGGAATATAATACTAGTTCGGACTTCCCTTCCTACGTCCGGTCCTAGACACCTTCTGGAATTCTACTATCGACACCTTTTCTTCACCCGGAGGAACAGATTCACAAAAATCCGAGCCCCAACAAGGATTTCTCGCTTGAGCACCGACACAAGACTTTTAACAAACAATAAGCATTTGAATTCTAATTGTGTTCTTGAACAACATTGAATAGCCAACAATTGAGTACACCCTTCCTATAATCTTATCCTCAAGTATATAACGTGTATGTGAAGATTGAAGGAAGTATATTACTTGTCGAATCAAGAGATTTGAAATAAATTCAAAGATTCAATAAGTAATTTGAATATTTGAGGGCTTTTTAGAATGTAAGAGAGCTTAAAAATGTAGATCAGAAAATAGAATAGATTTGGTTAGAATCAGTGATTTGAAAATTAAGTTTGTAGTGTATATATAATAGTTAAAAGGTAGAGATCATTCATGAAGAGTTTAATCAAAGAGATGCACCCTGTAACACCCCGTGTATTCTATAACCGTGAAATTCATAAATTAAACTATAACTAATTTTAAATCAAAGAATTAAGGGAAACGGGATACGCCATTGCGTTCGTCTCGGAATTCTGCTTGAGACAGAGTCTGAGTTTGCGTAAAACAGATATCGTATGAAGAAGATATGGACGAACGAAGTTGGGCGAAAAACCAGAAAACGGGTCAGAATGCACTGGCGCACTTGGGAAGTGCGCCAGAACAAAAATGAACTGGCGCACTTGGGAAGTGCGCCAGTACATTTTTGACCTGGCGCACCTGCCAAGTGCGCCCAGGTCAAAAATGACCTGCTGGTCAGGTCTGGTCAAGTCCTGGCTGGCCAGGTCTGTGTTTGGTCGATTTTCTGAGCTTTGCCTTGTCACTAGGGCTAGGTGTCAGCTCCTGGTTGGTCTCTCCTTCAAACGAACGGCTATTATTAAACCAAGCTTCATCGACTGTCTAAATCAATTCACAAACTCTATAAAAAGGACCTAAGGCTTACCCTAATTCACACAAACTAAAATGGAGATGAGACCGTCATGTTGCTGAGGAGAAACTAAGTATAGCCGTCAAAAATTGAGAGGCAACTAGGAGATAATTCAAAGCTTAAAGCAACATCAAATCAATCAAAGCAACGCCTACAACAAAGGATAGCATCTCCAAATTCAGAATTCAGATTCCTGAATTGAAGATTCGTCATACGTTGTAAGTAGAGTGCTATTCCGATATGAATTAAATAATTGTGTTGATTTGTGTAAAGAAAGAAATGGAATTGTGGCGATAATAATCTATATTTGTATGTTGCTTTGATGCTAAATGATTTGGGGATATTGTGGTATACGATTGGATATTTGCAAGTACGTGATTTGCGAAATGGAATTGCGGCGATAATAATCTATATTTGTATGTTATTTTGATTCTAAACGATTTGGCAATACTATGGTGTACGATTGGATTCATGCAAGTATATGATTTATGTTGACAACCACATGTTGTGGAATTTTAATTGGGATTCATGCAAGCATATGATTCATATTGAAAACTACATGTTTGTGGTAGTTATTTACAACACCCATTTGATAATTTCAACTATATGATTCATGTTGAAAGTAACAACTATATGTGTAATAGTTTATTTGAGATTCATGCAAGTATATGATTTACTGTTATGCCAAAATGAGGTATAATTCTATGGTCATCTTTAGTGTAATTTGATCCATTTGAGTATTATGATTCATATGAAGTTATGTTGGAATTGGCATCATAGTTCAAGTATAAAAATCATATTTTTGTGATAGTGACAAAAGCACGCATCTTTGTAAATTTGTATTAATTTTATGAACATGACTAAACTATGTTCGTTATTATGCCCAATTGAAAAACATATTTTTAGGCTCATGTTGTTATCATAAGTTACATTAGAATTACATTAGAATTACATTCCTCTTGCAAGTTTACATAGATAAAATAAAAACCACGATGTAAGTTTAGATATGTTTATGCTATAATTCTATGAATAGAATGAAAACCATGATTCATATAAGAATTAGGTTGGGATAATTCTAGTTGAACCATACTTTTGTATTAGTGACAAAAGTAAGTACCCTTTTGTTAACATGAAGTGATTTTATGGACACGATTAGTTTATGCCTAAATAAAAATATAGGCTTATATTTCTAGTCAAGACCCTGTGCCAATAATAATGATATCTAATTTAGTTAGATTCTTAATTTCAAGTTTACATGGTTAGTTGAACCTATGATTCATGTTTTATGACTAGAATAATTCATGTTTAAGTACTGCTTATGCCATAATCATATGAATAAAATAATTCATGTTTAAGTATTGTTTATGCTATGATTATGTGGATAAAATGATTCATGTTATGCCATGATTATATGATGTTACAATTGCAAGTTCACATGTGCCTATTTTATGTTAATTGAATCGTTCGTTGCAAGTTCATGCGTTCACACTCGCCTTTTTCATGTTACTTTATAAACACCATGTTATAAGCCTCCCCTTTTCATTTGGCTAAATTGGGTTTAAGTATTAAACCCAACACACCTTACGTTGAAGCGAACGTATAATACGGGGGTAATGACGTTTGGGCTAAAATATAGAACATAAGTGTTGGCATGTTTAACGCATGCCAACAACCTTGAAAGAACAATTAAGTGGCATAAATGAAATTTAACCAATAAAGATGAATTTGAATAATGGGCCGCAAATATTTACATATAAAAAGAAAAGAGGCAAAATATGTAAATGTAGAAAAATACGATGTGTTTAACCCGAGGTTGGATTGAATTGTGATGTAAACCTGCCCGGAACCGCCCGGCTGTCCAGTAGTCACAACAATAACTATCCAATGTGGGTGGTTAAACACGGAGCCCAATAAGGACCCGAGGTTAGACTGAGTTGTGGCGTAAGACTGCCCGGACCCAACCGGCAACAGGCAGCCACAACAATACCTGTCTAATGTGAGAGGTCAAGGCTTTAATAAGACAATTAAGGCTGAGTTAGGATTGATAGGATTAAGTAAATTATATTAATACTTAATCAAAATGGAACATGCTAAACTAAACAGACTGATTGGGGGTTAGGTTTATAAAACACTTAACCAACTTAGCATGTTGGCTAGAAATAGAAAACCTAGTAGCGGGGGACCCTTTTCGCAGTAACCCTACAAGGTATCATGATACCCTGAAACTAAGCAGGGTGGGGCACGATTACTGGGCTGATTGTAAGAGGTCAAATCGACGGCGGTGGTGCAGCAGTGTAGGTTCTAATGGGGTGCGTGCGTGCACACACTCCGGCGTAGAAAAATAAGGCACTGGGCACCAGTAGCATACCTGTGCATTCTAGGATTGTGTCTGGCCGCCACCATGGGACTTGATACACCCCATGGTGGGACCAGCATAGGTAACTATGCGAGTAGGAGCCGATCATCATAAAATGGACCACTTCACCCTGATTATGGGGTGCCCGTTGGGAACAAGTTTATATGGGTACAGAGATTAATATGGGGTACGATAGTATATTCGACCCTAGACAACTTAACTAAGTTTATGGTGCTTTCCCATTTCTAGTTTATACCTATCATACCAAGTTCTTTATTCATAGACTGAATAGTCCTAGACTTACTCAGGCTTTATGTCTGACTCTACTTTTCTTTCGTCTTCTTTTCTTCCGTCCCCTCACCCCCCCTCCAGGTCCACAAGGAGGGGATACCGCAGCTTGACCAGCCTTCATATCCAGCTTGAAGAGAAAGAATGTATTGCTTGGATCTTTTCGTTTTGGACTATGGCTTTGGACAGAAACTATGGGACTTTTGCAGTTTATTTATGTTTTTCTTTATGCTTCTTTAAATAATGTAATCAAGACAGTTATGAAGATGTTATGTTTTTGGAAGTATTGTAAGACAATTATGGTATGGTTGGTGTAACACGTATTTTAATGAAATAAAAGTTGTTGTTTTCCGCTGTTCAAAAACATGTGTTCTTATATCTGTCTTGTATATCTGTGACTTATACTTATAAACCTCCAACAAAATTAGGGCATTCCCTTTGAGAGTGACCCTAACGGAGGTGGGGTGTTTCACTTGGTATCAGAGCTTAGGTTTACCAGAGGAGATAAAAAGTTTTGAAAATTTATTTTCAAAAAAGGAAATTTAAAGAAGCATTTTTAAAAAGATAAAATATTTTATTTTAAAAAGGCAAAGTCCCCAAAGCCATAGGTACTATCTCTTATCCTTCGTTTTGAATCTACCCTTTCTGTTTCAGCATGTCTGGAGACCTTACTCCCCAGCTGCTGACGCTTTCACTCCTCCTCCTCCACGTGAACCAGCAAGCGGAAGAGTAACAGAGTAGGAAGACGAATAATAGTCAAACAAGAAAGGATCGTAACAGTAATAATAAGAAACGGGAAAAAAGGAAATGCAATTTTTGTGGTACGGAAGGGCGCATAGCCAAGGATTGTAGAAAGAGGAAAAGAAAGCAAGGAGAATGTTTTCATTGTGGGGAGACTGGACACATCAGCATAGACTGCCCTGAGAAAACAGACTTTGAGAAGGGCGGGAAAGACAACAAGTCCCGAGAGAAGGGGAAGTGTAAATTCTGTGGCAAAGTGGGGCACTTAGTGGAAGATTGCCAGAAAAAGAAGGCCAAGATGAATGGTGGGTGCTTTTCTTGCGGTGAGACAGGCCACATGGCTAAGGACTGCCCAAAGAAACGAGGTATAAATACTTCTGTAGAAAGTGTAGTTTATCTTTATGATCACCCCGTTTGCACTTTATTTGATTCCGGCGCGTCACACTCCTTTATCTCGTCTGCTTTAGTTAGAATCTTTGCACCTAAAAACTAGTATGGTAGAGGACCCCTTAATTGTTTCAAACCCAATTGGGGGCCCAGCTCATTTGTCTATGATCTGTGTAACACCCCGAATTTTAGTTAATACTAAAATTCACTAATTATAGGATAAATAATCTCAGGTGTGGGAATTGGGGGTAACGGGCTGCGTCACTGCGTTCGTCTCGGAAAAATAAGCGAAATAGAGTCCGAGTTTTCGAAAATCGGAGTCCGTATGGCCCAGTTAAGGCCCAATGAAGTTTGCAGAAAAATTAAAGCTTAAAACAGACTTAATAATTTAAAACCAGATTTTAAAATAGAGCAAGCGGGGCCAGGCGGGAAGATTCCCGCCCTACCCATGTCGACAGGGCTGTCGACAGGCCTGTCGATAGGGGTGTCGACTTGCCTGTCGACTTGCTTGTCGACAGGGGGGCGACGCCCAGTAAAACTGGGTGCACCAGTTTAGGTTCTTGGGCTGGCTTGGAGGGCTGGTTCTGGAAGCTTCTTGGATCTGACGGGTCTAAACCAATCTAGGGTTAATCTAAGGGTCTAAAATGCAACCTAATCCTATAAATAAGACCCTAACCCTATCCTAATTCATTCATAATTAGATCTTGTAACTAAACTATGGCAAAATGAAACTTGATCATGACCACCACAAATCAATGAAGAGGAAAGCAAGCTAATCAACCTCTCTAATCAACCTCTAATCTCTTCTAAGCATCTTAATCTTCTTCATTTGGAGTGCAAATTGCTAGTTGTGAGTTTCTATCACTTTAACATCAATTGTTAAAGTAAGTAGATTAGGTGTAATGAGACTTATGGTCTTGAATGCAGATTAGTGAGTTTGAATCATTTGTAATGATATGTTACACGTGGTATCAGAGCAAAGGTTACCAGAACAGATAAAAGTTTTAGAAAACTATTTTTCTAAAAACATTTTTGGAAGAAATATTTTCAAAAACATGTCTTTTAAGAGAAAAGTTTTTGAAAGAAAAGCATAATCCCCGATAGCCATATCTTTATCTCTCGAATTCTCCATTTTGAATCTTTCCCTTTTTCGTCTCAGCATGGCTGAAGATCTTTATCTTCCGGATAGTGTAGCGGTACCAGTATGGTATAGGAGGTTGTTAGAGGCTAGGGCCGCCGCTGCAGGTCCATCAAATGTTCCTCCTCCACCCGTTGCACTCGTTTCTCCTCGCGCGGATACTTTTGCTATGACTTGTAGGAAGTTTAAGGCTATGGGAGGAAAACCTTTTGTGGGAGCTAGGGATTGGCTTAATGAGACGGAAGAATTGATGGAAATCTTGGAAGTAGAAGAGGGAAAGAAAGTCAGGTTGGCCGCTTGGTTAATGGAAGGAGAGGCCTCTTTCTGGTGGGAGGTCACTAATGGAGAACGCCCGATTGACTCTTGGGTGGATTTCAGGCATAGGTTTGAGGCAAAGTTTTTCTCAAAAGCGGAAGAAAATATGCATGAGGAAGAGAAAGGTCCCAATGCTAGTAAAGCACACGAGAAGAAAGGAGATCAGAAGAGACCTCAACAGCAACAACAAAACAAGGGTGGGAAAGGCAACGGTGGGAAGGGAAAGAAGAGGTGCTTCAATTGTGGGACACTAGGCCACCTAAACAAAGATTGTCGCAAGAAGACTAAGACTGGCTGCTTCCACTGTGGCGAAGCAGGGCATCTGATGAAAGACTGTCCAAAGAAGGAACAAAGGACGGGGTCTACCTCAGGAGGACAGGTGCAAGCTCATGTGGCACCAGGTCAGGCTAGGGGGCAAGTACAGGCTCTCGCGATTCGGGAAAGAGGTAGAACTACTTCTATTGAAAGTCTAGTTTTTCTGATCGATCATCCTGTCCGTACTTTATTTGATTTTGACGCATTGAGTTCGTTTATCTCATCATTACTAGTAGAGTCACTGCACTGAGACACCAGTTGGTAGATGATCCCTTAGTTGTTTCAAACCCAATTGGGCTCCATGATGTGTTTGGGTTTGAAAGTTTCTATACTTAGCGTTGGGTTTAGATGTGATGCTTGTTGGGCTTCACGGGCTATGGGTTAGTGGGCATGGACTGGTTATCCAGTAGGGGTGCCGTTCTTGATTTTGAGGGGAGAGTTGTTAGGCTTATGGGCCGCTTGGGTGACACTCTTGAGATCTCTTGTAATCCCATAGAATCTGTTATGCTAAGTTATCTAGAATCGCTTGACACGTCGGTCGAGAGTTTGCAATTTATAGAGTGGTCCGGGAATACTCAGATGTGTTAGGAGGAGGTGAAGGGCTTACCTCCGGAGCGGGAAATTGACTTCCAAATATATCTGGTAGACAAAGCCAAACCAGTGCTTTGGCCAGTGTGCCACATGGCTCCTCGTGAGAGGAGGGAACTCCACAAGTAAGTAGGCGATTTGCTTAAGAAGGGGTTCATAAGACGAAGTATATCGGAGTGGGGCGCTCCAGTAGTTTTTGTTACGAAGGCGGATGGGTCCCTCAGACTTTGTGTAGGCTAAAGAGAACTTAATAAACTCACAAAGAAGAATAGATACCCATTGCCGAGGACAGATGATCTCTTTGATCAGTTAGTGGGCGCCTCAGTATTTTCGCAGTTGGACTTAACCACGAGGTTTCGTCAGTTGGGAATGACCGAGGATAGTATGGAGAAGACTACCTTTAGGACTCCGAATGGTTTTTTTTTATGAGTGGCTGGAGATGCCATTTGGTTTGACGAACGCCCCCGCATATGATGAGAAGGGTGTTCAGGGAGTACCTAAATAAGTTCGTGATGGTCTTTGTAAATGACATCTTGGTCTTTTCTAGGAGCGGAATAAGATTTCGTGTGTGCTCAATAGGATGAGCCAAGCCAGTTGTGGGATAAACGGTGGTTTTGGAGCGAGACTGGCGAGGACATCCAGAGTTGGACAAGGGCTTAATTGTTTGGCCATTTTTACTAGTATCATCGCACGTAGGTCGCCTGAACTCGAAGGAGATATCCCTTGGGTGTTTGTCTGATATTGGTTTAGGCCTTTAGGGCTTGCGTTTGGGGGACATCGAGCTCGACTAGGGTGGTCTGCGTGAGAGATGGATAGTTGTGACGATTTTGCATGGGAGAATATCCTGATTTTCTCTAGGAGTGGAGAAGAACCTGCCCTATATCTTAGGGAAGTATTGGGGACTCTCCAGACGCATAGTCTTAAAAGTGGATGGGATTCTTAGCATCCTATGAGTTCGAGATAGTGTACAACCACGGTAAGGGTAACATAGTAGCGGACGCCTTAAGTAGAAAGGGTTGTCCTCGAGTTTGTGGTTCGTTGAACGACGGGGCTTAGAGTTTATTTCTATGTTTGACTTTAGACCTTCCGTTGATTTTCGTACCCGGTTTGCTAGCCTCCTTGGAGGTTAGGCCTACTCTTTTGGGGCGGATTGGAGAAGCACAGAGGGACGACCCACAGTTGATTGAGTTGGTAGAGAAGCTCATAAGGGGGAAAGTCGTCCAGCCATTTGAGTAGGTACACCCTAGACGATAGGGGGTGCTTGCGTAGAGACGGTAGACTTTGTGTACCGCAAGACGAGGGTTTGAGGAAGGTTATTCTGGATGATGCACACCGTTCTAGGATGACCATTCATCCCGGTGGGGACAAGATGTACCAAGACATGAAGAGGGTTTTCTTCTGGACCGGTATGAAGAAAGATGTGGCCGAGTATGTCGCTCGATGCTTGGTGTGCTAACAATTGGAAGCAAAGTAAAGGAAACCCGGAGGGTTGCTTCACCCGTTGGGAGTTCCGTAATAGGAAGTGGGATAGTGTCTCGATGGATTACCGAAATCAAGGAAGGGTAATACGGGGATTGGGATTATGGTTGATAAACTTACTAAGTGTGCCCATTTCATACCCGGGAAGAGCAAGAGCACTATTCCATGTCTGGCTTCAGTATATATTCGAAAGATTATTAGATTGCATGGTGTACCCTCCAGTATGGTGAGCGATCGGGATCCTATCTTCACTAGAGAGTCTAGAGAGTTTCGAAAGAGTTTCCAAGAGGCGGAAGGGACTCAGTTGTAATTGAGTACCGCGTATCATCCTCAGATAGACGGCCAGACCGAGAGGGTGAATCATATTTTAGAAGACCTTTTAAGGCTATGTATCTTGGATTTTGGAGGTACACGGGAGGAGCATCTTCCATTGGTGGAGTTACCCGACAGACTTAGTGGTGTACATGATGTATTCCATGGGAGGAGGTGCCTACATGAGACTGCAGAGGTGGTAGGGTCGAGTTTGCTTAGAGAAGTGGAAGTAGAGCGTGATGCGACGATTCGGCGAGCTCCTACTTGCATCCTTGGGTCAGAGATTTGGAAGTTGAGAAACAGAGAGGTTCAACTACTCAAAGTACAAAGGGGAGATGAAGAGAATGACGCTACCTGGGAGACGGAAGCGAAGATGCGTTCGAGGTACCCTTTTTCTTTCGGAGGGTATATCCTTTAGCTTCTCCTTCATCACATATCTTGTGCTTATCTTATCCTTAGTATGTCCTCTCGTTAGTACTTTTGACCTTTAGATAGGGTAAACCTATGGTTGAAACATGTGTTTGAGACATGTTATGATTGATGGATGCATGTGGATGCAAGTGTTTGCTAGTGGTTGCTCGTGGATGCATATATACACACTCTAGGCACTAGATCGGCTCAATCACTTCATATTGCATATTGCATAAAATTTTGTGTAGGAAGCTATATTTATGGATGTTTAATGATTGTGTTATCATATGGATGATGCATTTTGGTGAATGATTGTGCACTCATATAGATATTGTATAGGTCGATAGGGTTCTCTCGCATACATAATGGATGCATGGCACTATCATGGTTTGCATATGTTCATACCTTAGATAGGGAACATATACACACACTTTTTGCATATACATACATCATTTGAAATTGTTTTAAGGACAATGGATGCCCGTGTTTGATGGATTGAGTAGATGGTTGTTTGGATGGTAGGATATGCATTCTCCTTAGCCTAGAGATTTCGGGGACGAAATCCTTTAAGGAGGGGAGAATGTAACACCCCGAATTTTAGTTAATACTAAAATTCACTAATTATAGGATAAATAATCTCAGGTGTGGGAATTGGGGGTAACGGGCTGCGTCATTGCGTTCGTCTCGGAAAAATACGCGAAATAGAGTCTGAGTTTTCGAAAATCGGAGTCCGTATGGCCCAGTTAAGGCCCAATGAAGTTTGCAGAAAAATTAAAGCTTAAAACAGACTTAATAATTTAAAACTAGATTTTAAAATAGAGCAAGCGGGGCCAGGCGGGAAGATTCCCGCCCTACCCATGTCGACAGGGCTGTCGACAGGCCTGTCGACAGGGGTGTCGACTTGCCTGTCGACTTGCCTGTCGACAGGGGGGCGACGCCCAGTAAAACTGGGTGCACCAGTTTAGGTTCTTGGGCTGGCTTGGAGGGCTGGTTCTGGAAGCTTCTTGGATCTGACGGGTCTAAACCAATTTAGGGTTAATCTAAGGGTCTAAAATGCAACCTAATCCTATAAATAAGACCCTAACCCTATCCTAATTCATTCATAATTAGATCTTGTAACTAAACTATGGCAAAATGAAACTTGATCATGGCCACCACAAATCAATGAAGAGGAAAGCAAGCTAATCAACCTCTCTAATCAACCTCTAATCTCTTCTAAGCATCTTAATCTTCTTCATTTGGAGTGCAAATTGCTAGTTGTGAGTTTCTATCACTTTAACATCAATTGTTAAAGTAAGTAGATTAGGTGTAATGAGACTTATGGTCTTGAATGCGGATTAGTGAGTTTGAATCATTTGTAATGATATGTTACAATCTGTTTGGGATTGAAAATTTATATTCTAAGCATAGAATTTCAATGTAGTGCCTTTGTTTTGGGCTTTCCGGGATATGGTTTGATTTTGGGCATGGATTGGCTATCCAGTAATAGGGCCATCCTTGATTGTGAGAAAAGGGTTGTTAGGCTCCTGACCCAGCTCGGTAACACTTTGGAAATTTCTTTTAATCATGCAGTTATGCTTAGTTATCTTGAATCGCTAGATGCCTCCATTGAAAATTTGCAATCAATTAGAGTGGTCTGGGAATATCCGGATGTCTTCGAAGAGGTGAAGGGCTTATCTCCGAAGCGGGAGATAGACTTCCGCATATACCTTGTAGATAATGCAAAGCCCGTTGCGTTGCCCGTTAGACACATGGCTCCACGGGAAAGGAAAGAGCTCAGTAAACAGATTAAAGAGCTTCAAGAAAAGGGGTTCATTAGGAGGAGCATTTCGGAATGGGGCGCTCCAGTAGTGTTCGCCACTAAGGCAGAAGGTTCATTTCGCTTATGCATGAGTCGTAAAGAATCACCTTAGTAAGTACATTTGGCAACATAGTTGACATTTTTTTATTTTCAAGAGATAATTCATCTATGTGGAATACCTTCTAGTAAGTGAACAAGATCCAAGATTCACTAGTGAATTTTGGAGAGCTTGCATGGAACCATGAGTACGCAGTTATGTTTGAGCTGAGTATACTAGAAGTAGAGTAAGTGAAAGAGGAACGAGAGGCAACAGTGAAATAGGTTCCAACTCATATTTTGGAAACAAGAATTAAGAAGCTACGAAATTGTGAAGTTAAAGACAGACAAAGCATAATGGAGTTAAGCTCAAAAAATGCGACTTAGAAGATTGAAGGCTAGATTCGTGCATCATATCTCTTCTTAAGAGTATATCCTTGATCCCTCTCTTCCTGTAGAGCTTACTTGCATGCTATCTTTTGTGTATATCCTCTCGGTCCCATTCTCAATCCAATTTCTGTTGCAAACCCCATAGGGAGTATGACTCATCTGTTAGTAACACATGTTGGGGCTCGAGGGTGTTCATTGGTTTGACTAAAGTTTTTGGGTTTTATAGGATACGGATTGGTCTTAGGAAGGGACTCCCTTGTGACCTAAAAGGAGTCCATCATGCTTAGTTTCCTAGAATCATATATAGTGGTTGGGTCGAGTAATTCTTTGGGTGTCAGTCTGATGTTGATTTCGGTCTTCGGGGCTGATGCTTAGAGAATTCTTCTCCTAGTCAATATATATATGTGGCATAGGTTTCCAGTTTTGACATTGCCTAATGGGCACAAAGTTTTTACTTGCTTCTATCATTCGACTATACCTTTAGATATGAACAATTGGGAAAATGGCCTATAGATTAGAGCTACCCGAAAGATTGGCCGGAGTTCACAACGTTTTCACGTTTCACATCTCCGAAAATGTCTACATGAGTCTGCTGAAGTGGTAGAGCCAAATATCCTAGAAGAAGCTGAAGTGGAACGCGAAGCAACCGTAAGGAAAGTTCCAACCCGCATATTAGAAACGGAAGTGAAGAAGCTACGCAACCGCGAAGTCAAGCTCGTCAAAGTTCAGTGGAGCGACGCCGAAGAAGATGCAACTTGGAAAACTGAAGCTAGAATACGCACAACCTACCCTTTTCTTTTCGAGGGTACATCTTTGATCTTTCCTTTTTCCTTAAGTTGCGCTTTTATCTATCTTTTTAGGAATATCTCCTCGACCTTATCTTTTAGGTAGAAACCCTTTGGATGAAAACATGTAATTGAAACATGTTATGGATGATGGTTGCAAGTGGTTGCAAGTGATTGCTAGTGGTTGCTCGTGGTTGCATATACACACACAATCTAGGTTTTAGATCGGCTCAGTCACTTCATATTGCATATGCATATATGTTTGCATTTGTATATGGTTGAATTTTAATGTGTTGTCATATGGATGTTGCATTTGTATGAATGATTGCGCACTCATATAGAATCATAAATAGGAAAATTTGCATACATAATGGATTCATGGCACTTACATAATTTGCATTAAGGAGGTCAACTGAATCAGTAGACCTCCTGATTTTGCATTAGATAAGTACATGTACACACACATTTCGCATATGATCATGAAGCAGTAGAAGTCTTTTAAGGACAATGGATGCTCGTGTTTGATGGATGAGTAGATGGATGTTTGGATGTTAGGATGTACATTCTTCCTGAACTTGAAGATTTCGGGGACGAAATCCTTTTTAAGTGGGGGAGAATGTAACACCCCGTGTAATCTATAACCGTGAAATTCATAAATTAAACTATAACTAATTTTAAATCAAAGAATTAAGGGAAACGGGATACGCCACTGCGTTCGTCTCGGAATTCTGCTTGAGATAGAGTCTGAGTTTGCGTAAAACGGATATCGTATGAAGACGATATGGACGAACGAAGTTGGGCGAAAAACCAGAAAACGGGTCAGAATGCACTGGCGCACTTGGGAAGTGCGCCAGAACAAAAATGAACTGGCGCACTTGGGAAGTGCGCCAGTACATTTTTGACCTGGCGCACCTGCCAAGTGCGCCCAGGTCAAAAATGACCTGCTGGTCAGGTCTGGTCAAGTCCTGGCTAGCCAGGTCTGTGTTTGATCGATTTTCTGAGCCTTGCCTTGTCACTAGGGCTAGGTGTCAGCTCCTGGTTGGTCTCTCCTTCAAACGAACGGCTATTATTGAACCAAGCTTCATCAACGGTCTAAATCAACTCACAAACTCTATAAAAGGACCTAAGGCTAACCCTAATTCACACAAACTAAAATGGAGATGAGACCGTCATGTTGCTGAGGAGAGACTAAGTATAGCCGTCAGAAATTGAGAGGCAATTAGGAGATAATTCAAAGCTTAAAGCAACATCAAATCAATCAAAGCAACGCCTACAACAAAGGATAGCATATCCAAATTCAGAATTCAGATTCCTGAATTGAAGATTCGTCATACGTTGTAAGTAGAGTGCTATTCCGATATGAATTAAATAATTGTGTTGATTTGTGTAAAGAAAGAAATGGAATTGTGCCTATAATAATCTATATTTGTATGTTGCTTTGATGCTAAACGATTTGGGAATATTGTGGTATACGATTGGATATTTGCAAGTACGTGATTTGCGAAATGGAATTATGGCGATAATAATCTATATTTTTATGTTATTTTGATTCTAAACGATTTGGCAATACTATGGTGTACGATTGGATTCATGCAAGTATATGATTTATGTTGACAACCACATGTTATGGAATTTTAATTGGGATTCATGCAAGCATATGATTCATATTGAAAACTACATGTTTGTGGTAGTTATTTACAACACCCATTTGATAATTGCAAGTATATGATTCATGTTGAAAGTAACAACTATATGTGTAATAGTTTATTTGAGATTCATGCAAGTATATGATTTACTGTTATGCCAAAATGAGGTATAATTCTATGGTCATCTTTAGTGTAATTTGATCCATTTGAGTATTATGATTCATATGAAGTTATGTTGGAATTGGCATCTTAGTTCAAGTATAAAAATCATATTTTTGTGATAGTGACAAAAGCACGCATCTTTGTAAATTTGTATTAATTTTATGAACATGACTAAACTATGTTCGTTATTATGCCCAATTGAAAAACATGTTTTTAGGCTCATGTTGTTATCATAAGTTACATTAGAATTACATTAGAATTACATTCCTCTTGCAAGTTTACATAGATAAAATAAAAACCATGATGTAAGTTTAGATATGTTTATGCTATAATTCTATGAATAGAATGAAAACCATGATTCATATAAGAATTAGGTTGGGATAATTCTAGTTGAACCATACTTTTGTATTAGTGACAAAAGTAAGTACCCTTTTGTTAACATGTAGTGATTTTATGGACACGATTAGTTTATGCCTAAATAAAAATATAGGCTTATATTTCTAGTCAAGACCCTGTGCCAATAATAATGATATCTAATTTAGTTAGATTCTTAATTTCAAGTTTACATGGTTAGTTGAACCTATGATTCATGTTTTATGACTAGAATAATTCATGTTTAAGTACTGCTTATGCCATAATCATATGAATAAAGTAATTCATGTTTAAGTATTGTTTATGCTATGATTATGTGGATAAAATGATTCATGTTATGCCATGATTATATGATGTTACAATTGCAAGTTCACATGTGCCTATTTTATGTTAATTGAATCGTTCGTTGCAAGTTCATGCGTTCACACTCCCCTTTTTCATGTTACTTTATAAACACCATGTTATAAGCCTCCCCTTTTCATTTGGCTAAATTGGGTTTAAGTATTAAACCCAACACACCTTACGTTGGAGCGAACGTATAATACGGGGGTAATGACGTTTGGGCTAAAATATAGAACATATGTGTTGGCATGTTTAACGCATGCCAACAACCTTGAAAGAACAATTAAGTGGCATAAATGAAATTTAACCAACAAAGATGAATTTGAATAATGGGCCGCAAATATTTACATATAAAAAGAAAAGAGACAAAATATGTAAATGTAGAAAAATACGATGTGTTTAACCCGAGGTTGGATTGAGTTGTGATGTAAACCTGCCCGGAACCGCCCGGTTGTCCAGTAGTCACAACAATACGTATCCAATGTGGGTGGTTAAACACGGAGCCCAATAAGGACCCGAGGTTAGACTGAGTTGTGGCGTAAGACTGCCCGGACCCAACTGGCAACAGGCAGCCACAACAATACCTGTCTAATGTGAGAGGTCAAGGCTTTAATAAGACAATTGAGGCTGAGTCAGGATTGATAGGATTAAGTAAATTATATTAATACTTAATCAAAATGGAACATGCTAAACTAAGCAGACTGATTGGGGGTTAGGTTTATAAAACACTTAACCAACTTAGCATGTTGGCTAGAAATAGAAAACCTAGTAGCGGGGGACCCTTTTCGTAGTAACCCTACAAGGTATCATGATACCCTGAAACTAGGCCGGGTGGGGCACGATTACTGGCCTGATTCTAAGAGGTCAAATCGACGGTGGTGGTGCAGCAGTATAGGTTCTAACGGGGTGCGGGCGTGCACACACTCCGGCACAGAAAAATAAGGCACTGGGCACCAGTAGCATACATGTGCATTCTAGGATTGTGTCGGGCCGCCACCATGGGACTTGATACACCCCATGGTGGGACCAGCATAGGTAACTACAACATCTGGGGCCGTAAGACACATGTAACTATGCGAGTAGGAGCCGATCATCATAAAATGGATCACTTCACCCTGATTATGGGGTGCCCGTTGGGAACTAGTTTATATGGGTACAAAGATTAATATGGGGTACGATAGTATATTCGACCCTAGACAACTTAACTAAGTTTATGGTGCTTTCCCATTTCTAGTTTATACTTATCATACCCAGTTCTTTATTCATAGACTGAATAGTCCTAGACTTACTCAGGCTTTATGTCTGACTCTACTTTTCTTTCGTCTTCTTTTCTTCCATTCCCCCCCCCCCCAGGTCCATAAGGAGGGAATACCGCAGCTTGACCAGCCTTCATATCCAGCTTGAAAAGAAAGAATGTATTGCTTGGATCTTTTCGTTTTGGACTCTGGCTTTGGACAACAACTATGGGACTTTTGCAGTTTATTTATGTTTTTCTTTATGCTTCTTTAAATAATGTAATCAAGACAGTTATGACGATGTTATGTTTTTGGAAGTATTGTAAGACAATTATGGTATGGTTGGTGTAACACGTATTTTAATGAAATAAAAGTTGTTGTTTTCCGCTGTTCAAAAACATGTGTTCTTATATCTGTCTTGTATATCTGTGACTTATACTTATAAACCTCCACCAAAATTAGGGCATTCCCTTTGAGAGTGACCCTAACGGAGGTGGGGTTTTTCACACCCATTTATTTTCATAAATGAAGAGAAACCCATTCATGAAGAATGATTCCTCTTCATAAAAATAACTGTCGTTTTGAATCAATTAACTGGTCTGTAAATCACCATTCAACTAGTCTGTAAATCACCAGTCAATTGGTTGAAAATACTGAAAATTGTATATATTTAAAATTTGTACAAACTAGTCATTACTGGGCAAAAATATGCTCGACCAGTCGACTGGTTCAACAGTTACTATCAAATGGTACTGAGCATATTGCCTAGTTATGACTGTTCTTCTAGCCATTTTTATATATATATATATATTATAAAAATATGTGCATATGTATTATATAATGAGGATGTATTTTAACGTTATTCTAACATAACTAAACCCACACATATATATAAACTAACTCTTTGATTTGATCTCCATTTCATTGTTGTCTTGAATCAAAAATCGTGTGAATTAACATTCTCCCCTTTTTTTGACTAATGAAAACACCTTGCATTTTTGTTGAGATAATGATTTGCTCCCCCTGAATGTATGCTTGTATATTTTCATATCCCCCTGACTAAAAAGCTTATCTGCAACATTTTGTTAGTGTATATAATATACTTATCGTTTCCTGTAACAAAATGTTAGTGTATATACTGATAACATATATAATGATTATATATTTCTCCCCCTTTGTCATCTATTAAAAAGAATAAGTATCATGATAAAGAGTAGTAATCGATCATATAAATAATTAAAGCACCTGCAGGAGATATTAGATCATTTGCATTTCAATAAACTAAATTTTGTTTTCACTGATATTTAGAGATACCGAAAATAGTCTTCTTTTTGTTGTGGTGTACCTGCAAAAAATATGATATATATATATATACACACACACACACACTTTGGTACCCACTTCCTCTGTTAGGTTCCAGGGGTTAGATGAAAGGTAACCATACCTAAGAGGGTTTAATAGAACGTTTATAAAATAAATTTTTATTATTAATTACAGAACTAAAGTAATCATTAAGATATTTTTATCTGTTTTTCCAATTTACAGGAACCCAATACTTAAATAACTTCTATTGGAATTTCCTTTTGTACTTCTAGATTTATTATAAATATCTCTAGTCATAGAAGTATTTGAATAATTGAATTTTGGATGTGCATTAGTACCAACAGTGATATTTTTATTGTACATAAAAGCATATCTAGTACTATTTCTATGATTAGTTTTATTATATCCTAAACCACTTTTGTCATATAAAGGTCGAGATCTAGATAAAATCATATTTAAATCATTTTGACCTTTACTAAATTTCATGAACTTACTTGTACATTTATCGAATTTGATCCCAAAGTCGCGATTGACATTTTCAGAAGAAATTTTGCTTTTTTTTAAATCATCGATTTCCTTATTTAATTCAGAATTCTTCCATTTTAAAAATCCATTCTTAGTTTCAAGACTAAAAATTTGAGATTCTGAATTATCTAAAGAAGATTGTAATTTTTCAAAATTTTCTTTTGAGTCAGATATTTTATTTTGCAAAATACTATGATTAATTTAAAAACTCACATTCTTTAGATAATTCTAGATTCTTTTCAATTAAAGCTCTATTCTCTTCTTTAAGAGTCAAAATTAAAGAACTAGAATTATTTAAAGAATCTTCTAAAGATGTATTTTTATTTTTTAAAAGACCGATTTCCTTTAAAAGAACATTATTTTTAACTTCTAGCTGCTTATTTTCTTTTTGAAGGAAATCTTTTTGAAAAATAAGTTCTTCGAAGGAATTTTCAAAACATTTGGCTTGTTTAACTAAAAAATTGTTTTCCTCTTCTAATTTGGAATTTTCTTGCAATCTTTAAACTTGGATAAAATGACTGCATTAAGTCTACTCAAGCTTTTAAAATCTTTTAATAATTTTTCATGGTTTAGCAAAAGATCTTTATATAATAAATCTATACATACCGATTGTTATTTGACTTTAGCCATGAGACATTTGCTTCCTTACTCTCTTGATTCTACTTTGTTGCTTTTCCATTTTCTAATCCCTTGACTAGACTTCTTTATTGCCATTTGTTCTAGGTTGTTGTTACGATCCCTAGAACGCCAGGCTCTGTGTAATGACCCGCATTTTCAGCAACAGAATAATTAATTTATTTAATTATTTGAATAGTGATTTAGATAATTAAATGGTCGCTTAATTGAATTATAGTGAATATTTAATTAAGTTAAATAATAGAATCATATATTTATTTCTGAAATAGTCAGAAATAGTGGAATTCACAGTATTGTGTGAATGGGCAATATAAAATATATAAATCAGTTTATATGGAATTATATTGACGAATATATTCATAAACGACAGTTTGAACGAATAATTTATATTATAATTATAATAGAGCTCGAAATGGCGCTGCAGTTCGCTATTTGGCGATTCGAACTTCAACTGGATATACAGGGTTCGTTTTAACTCGGATTTCTGTGAAACAAGAAACGTGTGGAGCTGGTGGAGTATATCTTCCTAGTGGAAGAGAGAAATCAGGATTTCGTCGTGCAGATTTTGTTTTATGTCCAAATCAAATTTTAAAATAGTCGCTATGAAATTCCTTTATATTTTGCAACGCTTTATTTGCGTTATAAATGGATTTTCAATATAGATTGAATATCGAATTAACACTGGAAATTGAATATCGATTTATAAACTCTGAGATGATATTTTAGAGCTGTGGTATATCATATGTGAATATATACAATAATATTTATTTTTAAATATTAAATTTAATTATTTTTAAATATATTTATATATTTAAAAGGGCTATTTAGGACTTTAAAAATAGCCACTTTTGCAAACGAAGTCGGATTTCAACGAAACTAATTTTGTTGGATCCGCAGCGTCAAGTTATTATTAGATTCCAAGTTTGGTGATTTTTAGAGGCAGTGTGTGGCCGTACGAATTTTTAGAGTGAAAAATAGACAGTATTTCGACAGTTAAAAATACGCTGTGTGGGCATACGGAGTCGGAATTCGACGAAACCAGTTTCGTTGGGACCGTAATATCAAACTGAAGGTGCATGTCCAGTTTGGTGATTTTTGGGTATCATGGGTGATCACAAGAATTTTTAAACAGCGTGTACAAGCAGCGATAGCTTAAAATAAATATAAAAACTCGAATAAAAAAATAATATACCATCCTATAAATACCTAACTTTATCCTAACCCTAATCTCCACACAGCAGGAAAATGCGCCGCCACCAGTTCTTGAGGGAAACGTGAGAAATATCCTCTTCCAAATCAAGAATAAATCAAAGGAATTTCTATAAATCCTTATATATACATTTTCGAAATCCTTATGAGAATCTCTTCCCATCTATACCCATTTGAATGGGTGCGATACTCATTTCTGGTTCGCTTGTTTTCTCAGCGCAGGTGTTAGGGCTTCAACGATCCTCGAGTTTGAGTATTTATTGGTAAAATGGAGTTAACGTTTGGGTTTAGGATGTGGAATACCATCGAATTGCAAAGTTTTGAGTAATTTGGGTCAAATTGATGTCGCCGGTTTTCAATAGGGGCGACGGGTTGGTTTCGAACGGAATCTTCATGGAGGTGACGAGATGAACAATATGGTGATGGATTGAAAGAGAATGTAGAGTGGAGATTTTCCATGATTTTTATTGGATTTATAATCAGAGGGAGGATGGACGGTTTGGGATGGAAACTTGGAAATGGAAATGAGGAGCTGCGTCGAAATGTTGCTGGAGGAAGAAAGGAAGTTCGGTGCAGGTTTGTGAAGGTGATGATGGGCCGATGGTTTTGGGTGAGGCCCAATATGTTTTTATATATGAAATTTCAAGTTAGTTTAAAGTAAATAGTACATTAACTGTGAAATTGAATATCTTGATCATACGAAACCAGATTGATGAACCGTAAGTTGCGTTGGGACCGTATGGACGAGCACTACACAATGAAACTGACCGCGAGCGGATTGAAACCCGTTACAATTTATTGCAAAATAAATTGTCCAATCTGAACCGACGGACAAATATCGTTATTTAACGATCTCCAACCAAGGTGAGTAAATCTCACTAACTCTGAACAATTTATATTTTTATAAATGCATTTGTTAGAAGTGATAAATATTGATGGAATTGCTGTGTGTTGGCTGTTTGGTTGAACTGCTAGTCAGTTGATTGGATTTATCGATAACGATATATATAAATCGTATCGAAATATTGATTCTGTTTATCAGAATATTTTATACTCATGTTATTTATGTTGGCTGACATATGTGGATGCAGGGAAACAGGTCGGAGGGACCCAACTGGGTTCCTCAACAATTATTTTACAATTTTCATATATTCTGATATATGAAGTGTTATATCATCTGTTGTTGATGCTATGTGTTTGGATGATGACCGATCAGTTGATTTGATATTTTTACACCATAAGTGATACGAGAAAGTGGAAAAGGGAGATTTTCAAAATATATTTGAAAATAGATTATTTATATAAAATCAACGGATTTTATATATGAAAGGAAAAAGGGTTTATAAAAGAAATCATTTTATAAAATCAAAGCAATAAAGGAAAAATATTTGTAAAACAAATAGAGAAGGGAAATTGGTTGTAAACCATTTACAAATAAAATAGAAAAGAAAATATTTGTAAAACCATTGCAAATAGAGATAAAGAGAAAACATTTGTAGAACATTTACAAATGGAATTAGAAAAAATATTTGTAAAACATTTACAAATAGACTAAAAGGAAATATTTATCTAGAGAAATAAACTGAGTTATAAAAGGAATTATTTATTTAGAAAATAAATAAAATATTGAAGTACTTGAAAATGGATAGAAGTGTAATAAAGGAGAATTTTACACTAAGAAGAGTTTAGACCCGTGCTTCGCACACGGGTAAACAGAATATGAATTCAAAGTGAGAATTTAAGAAGAGGTCTGTTTAACAGATAAAATGAGAAGGTTAATTTATAAATAAAGTTTTATAAATTGAGTTATTTATCTTTGGGATAAATAGAGTATATAAGTCAAGACTTATATAGAGAAGTAAAAATCGATTTCCACATCGATATTTGAAACTGAATATGTATGAAAGAGAATTTATCGAATAAGAGTTATTCAAAGTAAATCTATCGAATATCAGGTTATTCAAAAGGGAGTTTATTGAATATTTGTTATTTGAAATGGGTTGAGCCAAGAGAGTTAATCCAATAGAGTTAATCCAATAAAACAAATTGATTAAGATCAACCGTTAGAGTTAAACTATTAGAGTTGAACTGTTAGAGTTAAACCGTTGGAGTAAACATTTAGAGTTATTTAGTTAGAATTAACCAATTAGAGTTAATCAGTTAGAGTTAATCGATTAGAGTCTAATCGAACTAGAGTTATCCAAATATAGTAATCGAATAAGGGATGATGGAATATTAGTTGATCAATTAGATTTGCTCGAATTTAGTTATTCGAGATAGAGTTAAACAGAAGTAGTCATTTAAGATAAGCTACCAGTAAGCACGGCTGCTAGCGTAATTCGTAGGGCTGCAGATAGCCTAAGGCGGACGGATGTTTCCTGAGGGAATCAGGCGTAACCATTGTGATCGCTGCGATCCAGAGTCAAGCGAATGGTGTCAAGTCAAATATTAGTTAATTGATAAAAGTAATTTAGTCGAGTTAATTAAGCTGAGTTAGTCCAGTTGAACTGATCAAGTAAGTGGGTCAAAAGGAGTAAATCAGACCGAGTTATCTGAACAAGGGTTAGTCCAGTAAGAGTTAAATAGAATAAGAGTTAATTGAATAAGAGTTACAACTTAGAGTTAACCGAGTATGAGTTAATAATTTGGTTCGTTATTTATTCGAGTTAGAAAATCAAAGTATTTATAAAGTCATTATAATTCGGATGCAGGGGATTATAACACATTGTTATAATCAAGTGTTTTTGGGTACGAGAAGCGGATTTGTAAATAAAATCCGAGAATGTCATAAAGAAGTGTTAAAGATTTAGAAAGATGAACTTTGCCTATTTCAAAGTTAGAAATGTTGTTCAGTTAAGGTCTGAGAGGTAACTATACCCCAACTTGATTGGCTTCGTTTTTAACTAAGAAATAGTTAATGTTCGATAGTGAAAGGTGTTTAAGTGGAAACCAAATAAAGGAGATTTGGCGTTGTGATGTTTGTTAAACATCCGTTTAATCCAGTGAAGGAGATTTGGAAATGTTTTCCAAAGGAGATCAGAAATGTTTTCCAAATATAGAAAACAAGGAATGGAAATGTTTTCCCAATGTTAATAATGTATATTTTCTGAATATGTTAAATAAGAAATGTTTAATACCAGAAAAAGGGAAATGAATAAAGGAATGAACTAAAAGTGATAAAGGTTGAATGATATTTGGTCGATAGAATTTCCTTCTGGGATTAATATTGTTGTTTGCACACGGACACGTTTTCATTTGATAGTTAAATCACCGACTATCAAAGTTTTGACCATTTTACGTTGTTAATATGGAGAGACCGGTTGGATTATTATCCAGAGAACCACTCCGTATTGGCATAAGCGTTGTGAATCGAGTATGCTGAAAATATATTGAAGACGGAGTTATGCAAGGGCTATCCTGTTTACAGAATAGTGCCTTCGGTTTGTCCAGTCCTAGGACAAACGTATATGGAAGAATGTCCGACAGAGTATATTCAAAGGATCGCGTAAGTTGATCTCTTCAAACGTACTTACGTTTGGTGGCGGAGGAATTCGTTTCTCTTAGCTTTATACCCGTGGTATTTTTGGTGAAATCAATTTGTGATTTGGCGGGTATGACGATGTGGCATTCAAAGTAATGGAGGTGTGATCTGTCAAAAGATACGTTATGACCTCAAGCCTCATCAACCGGGAAATGACAAAAATCGGGCAGGCAGCATGGCTAAGTCGGTCGCTCCGAAGTAGGGTGTATGATCACCTATCTAGAGAAATTCCTTTTGTTCTTAAATCTATCGATGCTGTCCCATTTCGGGAGGCGGTTGCTGATCCCAACCGTTGGTGATATACATTCGATACACTCAAGCGAAATGAGTGGTCGGTCATGTGTGGGCCGGGTTGCAAGATGTTCTTGTTAAACCCAGTGTATTTGCCTCTAGAGATACACGTTCGAAAGGTGGTCCCATACCTTGTCAAGTTGGAATCCAATCCCCAATAAGTGCCCGCGAGTTTGATTTGTATACTATATATGTAGAGCGTGAGATGCAAGCGTTTCTACTAGATTTTAATTACTTGTGATTAGACATTATTATAATATCAGATAATATATGATTTCCAAAGTGTTTTGGGTTATCGTAAGGTAAAAGCCATCCGTATTTATGAGTGGATTGGTCTTACGATTATCTTTTCTTTTGAAAAGAAATTTTGGAAAGTTAAACCAAATGATTTGAGTTTACTCACACCAGTCCCATGACTGACCCAGAGTTTATTTTGTTTTGTTTTCCCTAAACTCTTGGGTGCCCAAATTGGTACGGGCAGTCAAGTAGTCAGAATTTACAGGTATGCTTGAAGAGCTTGGAGCAGGAGGCTTCAAGATTTTTCTAGCTATTGATTATTTCGCTGTGATGAAAGTGTTGTACTCTGATAATGGTATGGTATACATATACTACTTTGATTTCAAGATATGTTGTCTATTATATTTTATTCGTTCCGCTGTGAGATTCGTGTTACTCTGATGTTGTGTTCTTCTTCTTCTGTTCAAATTTTCTATCTTATCTATCCTCACCCTCTAATTTCTTTCTTGGACTATCCGGTAATTTCGACTTTTGATTGTTCGATAGGTGTTGTATATCGGATAACCAAGGTCGCTTTTTCCCGGGTCGTTACAGTGGTATCAGAGCTGAAGGTTAAGTATTACCTTGGCTCTGTGGCGTGATTCAGTAGAGATGGGGTTAGTAATACCCTAGACTGAGTTTGAGTGTATATATACGAGTGAACGTATTTGTTATTTGATATAAAATGATTTTATATTGTGGAGATTTATTGGTTGAGTTGTTTATGAATTCTGGTCGATCAGTTTGATCCACTGTATCGATAGGGGTTACTAAACGCTTGAATACGATGAACCAACACAGTATGTTTTGAAAGAGGGTAAATGAAATAATTTTACCCAAAGTTATATTTTGATATAAACAAAGTATAGTTATTTGAATTATTATCATATATATTGGATGTGTTGGTTGTGATATAATCAGTTAAGATTATAAAATGTGAAATGATCATGTAAATAGCCAAATAGAATTCATATAAGTGAAATATATGGAATCAGATGAATCAAATCTCAATTTAAATCAGAAATGAAATTAAAATTCTGGAAATGTGAAAAGTGAGTAAAATGAATCTGGTTAAATATATGTGAATTTTAAAATCCTGGGAGATTTTAAATTTGTTACAAGCATTGAAAGGGATATTTTGAAATGGATTTCAAAATGAAAATGTTTAGAAATGGTTTATAGTATTGAACTCACTTCGATAGCTCGAAAGTAGATTCCGATGATGATCCGGACATCATCGGTGTTCATTTTCGAGTTAGTAAGTGACGGATTGCTACCAAAAATTTTGTTTTTGGATTGTTTTGAGAAAACAAGTTGTTTTGATATTCCAAATGAATAATTTGATTTTTGGAAAAGGCTAAGCTGTTTAAAAACTCCCAGAAACAGATTATTTGAAATAAACACAAATTAAATAGAAATTTGTGAAAGCAAATTTGAAATTGAATTGAACCCAGTTCAGTGGAAATTGAATTGAATTGAAATAGAATGGTATCAAGTAGAAATGGACTGGATTAAAGATAATCTGGAATAGAAATGAATTATTGAGTAAGATATTTGAATTGAGATTGGAATTGCAGTTTGATTGGTATATGGCTTGGTTAAGCGAATGGTTGTGTTGGAGATAAAAGTGATTGGAGATTGATTTGGCATGATATTGGTATATGCTAAAGTGATAGCAGAATTGAATGCCCGACAAAAAGGTACACGTTTATATTCATATGAGTTTGATGAGATTTTGATGAGCCGCTGGGCTGTTTTGATTTTCTTTTGGGTTGGAGAGGCCTGTGTGGCGGTTTGGGGATTTTCCCGATGCTCCCGGTACAAAGGAGATGTTGGCGAAATTTTTCAGAATTTCAGGTGCTAGAAAATTTTCAGGAGTTTTGAAAAATTTTCATTTATAGAAATGAAGTAATAATTTAATTAAAATAAATAAATTCAGTTGAAACTGAAATTAAAAAAACTAAATAAATAATTCGAAACTAGTTAATAGGGTTGTTCTCTACCTTAGCAATTTCGAGGACGAAATTATTTTAAGGGGGGAAGAATGTAATGACCCGCATTTTCAGCAACAGAATAATTAATTTATTTAATTATTTGAATAGTGATTTAGATAATTAAATGGTCGCTTAATTGAATTATAGTGAATATTTAATTAAGTTAAATAATAGAATCATATATTTATTTCTGAAATAGTCAGAAATAGTGGAATTCACAGTATTGTGTGAATGGGCAATATAAAATATATAAATCAGTTTATATGGAATTATATTGACGAATATATTCATAAACGACAGTTTGAACGAATAATTTATATTATAATTATAATAGAGCTCGAAATGGCGCTGCAGTTCGCTATTTGGCGATTCGAACTTCAACTGGATATACAGGGTTCGTTTTAACTCGGATTTCTGTGAAACAAGAAACGTGTGGAGCTGGTGGAGTATATCTTCCTAGTGGAAGAGAGAAATCAGGATTTCGTCGTGCAGATTTTGTTTTATGTCCAAATCAAATTTTAAAATAGTCGCTATGAAATTCCTTTATATTTTGCAACGCTTTATTTGCGTTATAAATGGATTTTCAATATAGATTGAATATCGAATTAACACTGGAAATTGAATATCGATTTATAAACTCTGAGATGATATTTTAGAGCTGTGGTATATCATATGTGAATATATACAATAATATTTATTTTTAAATATTAAATTTAATTATTTTTAAATATATTTATATATTTAAAAGGGCTATTTAGGACTTTAAAAATAGCCACTTTTGCAAACGAAGTCGGATTTCAACGAAACTAATTTTGTTGGATCCGCAGCGTCAAGTTATTATTAGATTCCAAGTTTGGTGATTTTTAGAGGCAGTGTGTGGCCGTACGAATTTTTAGAGTGAAAAATAGACAGTATTTCGACAGTTAAAAATACGCTGTGTGGGCATACGGAGTCGGAATTCGACGAAACCAGTTTCGTTGGGACCGTAATATCAAACTGAAGGTGCATGTCCAGTTTGGTGATTTTTGGGTATCATGGGTGATCACAAGAATTTTTAAACAGCGTGTACAAGCAGCGATAGCTTAAAATAAATATAAAAACTCGAATAAAAAAATAATATACCATCCTATAAATACCTAACTTTATCCTAACCCTAATCTCCACACAGCAGGAAAATGCGCCGCCACCAGTTCTTGAGGGAAACGTGAGAAATATCCTCTTCCAAATCAAGAATAAATCAAAGGAATTTCTATAAATCCTTATATATACATTTTCGAAATCCTTATGAGAATCTCTTCCCATCTATACCCATTTGAATGGGTGCGATACTCATTTCTGGTTCGCTTGTTTTCTCAGCGCAGGTGTTAGGGCTTCAACGATCCTCGAGTTTGAGTATTTATTGGTAAAATGGAGTTAACGTTTGGGTTTAGGATGTGGAATACCATCGAATTGCAAAGTTTTGAGTAATTTGGGTCAAATTGATGTCGCCGGTTTTCAACAGGGGCGACGGGTTGGTTTCGAATGGAATCTTCATGGAGGTGACGAGATGAACAATATGGTGATGGATTGAAAGAGAATGTAGAGTGGAGATTTTCCATGATTTTTATTGGATTTATAATCAGAGGGAGGATGGACGGTTTGGGATGGAAACTTGGAAATGGAAATGAGGAGCTGCGTCGAAATGTTGCTGGAGGAAGAAAGGAAGTTCGGTGCAGGTTTGTGAAGGTGATGATGGGCCGATGGTTTTGGGTGAGGCCCAATATGTTTTTATATATGAAATTTCAAGTTAGTTTAAAGTAAATAGTACATTAACTGTGAAATTGAATATCTTGATCATACGAAACCAGATTGATGAACCGTAAGTTGCGTTGGGACCGTATGGACGAGCACTACACAATGAAACTGACCGCGAGCGGATTGAAACCCGTTACAATTTATTGCAAAATAAATTGTCCAATCTGAACCGACGGACAAATATCGTTATTTAACGATCTCCAACCAAGGTGAGTAAATCTCACTAACTCTGAACAATTTATATTTTTATAAATGCATTTGTTAGAAGTGATAAATATTGATGGAATTGCTGTGTGTTGGCTGTTTGGTTGAACTGCTAGTCAGTTGATTGGATTTATCGATAACGATATATATAAATCGTATCGAAATATTGATTCTGTTTATCAGAATATTTTATACTCATGTTATTTATGTTGGCTGACATATGTGGATGCAGGGAAACAGGTCGGAGGGACCCAACTGGGTTCCTCAACAATTATTTTACAATTTTCATATATTCTGATATATGAAGTGTTATATCATCTGTTGTTGATGCTATGTGTTTGGATGATGACCGATCAGTTGATTTGATATTTTTACACCATAAGTGATACGAGAAAGTGGAAAAGGGAGATTTTCAAAATATATTTGAAAATAGATTATTTATATAAAATCAACGGATTTTATATATGAAAGGAAAAAGGGTTTATAAAAGAAATCATTTTATAAAATCAAAGCAATAAAGGAAAAATATTTGTAAAACAAATAGAGAAGGGAAATTGGTTGTAAACCATTTACAAATAAAATAGAAAAGAAAATATTTGTAAAACCATTGCAAATAGAGATAAAGAGAAAACATTTGTAGAACATTTACAAATGGAATTAGAAAAAATATTTGTAAAACATTTACAAATAGACTAAAAGGAAATATTTATCTAGAGAAATAAACTGAGTTATAAAAGGAATTATTTATTTAGAAAATAAATAAAATATTGAAGTACTTGAAAATGGATAGAAGTGTAATAAAGGAGAATTTTACACTAAGAAGAGTTTAGACCCGTGCTTCGCACACGGGTAAACAGAATATGAATTCAAAGTGAGAATTTAAGAAGAGGTCTGTTTAACAGATAAAATGAGAAGGTTAATTTATAAATAAAGTTTTATAAATTGAGTTATTTATCTTTGGGATAAATAGAGTATATAAGTCAAGACTTATATAGAGAAGTAAAAATCGATTTCCACATCGATATTTGAAACTGAATATGTATGAAAGAGAATTTATCGAATAAGAGTTATTCAAAGTAAAGCTATCGAATATCAGTTTATTCAAAAGGGAGTTTATTGAATATTTGTTATTTGAAATGGGTTGAGCCAAGAGAGTTAATCCAATAGAGTTAATCCAATAAAACAAATTGATTAAGATCAACCGTTAGAGTTAAACTATTAGAGTTGAACTGTTAGAGTTAAACCGTTGGAGTAAACATTTAGAGTTATTTAGTTAGAATTAACCAATTAGAGTTAATCAGTTAGAGTTAATCGATTAGAGTCTAATCGAACTAGAGTTATCCAAATATAGTAATCGAATGAGGGATGATGGAATATTAGTTGATCAATTAGATTTGCTCGAATTTAGTTATTCGAGATAGAGTTAAACAGAAGTAGTCATTTAAGATAAGCTACCAGTAAGCACGGCTGCTAGCGTAATTCGTAGGGCTGCAGATAGCCTAAGGCGGACGGATGTTTCCTGAGGGAATCAGGCGTAACCATTGTGATCGCTGCGATCCAGAGTCAAGCGAATGGTGTCAAGTCAAATATTAGTTAATTGATAAAAGTAATTTAGTCGAGTTAATTAAGCTGAGTTAGTCCAGTTGAACTGATCAAGTAAGTGGGTCAAAAGGAGTAAATCAGACCGAGTTATCTGAACAAGGGTTAGTCCAGTAAGAGTTAAATAGAATAAGAGTTAATTGAATAAGAGTTACAACTTAGAGTTAACCGAGTATGAGTTAATAATTTGGTTCGTTATTTATTCGAGTTAGAAAATCAAAGTATTTATAAAGTCATTATAATTCGGATGCAGGGGATTATAACACATTGTTATAATCAAGTGTTTTTCGGTACGAGAAGCGGATTTGTAAATAAAATCCGAGAATGTCGTAAAGAAGTGTTAAAGATTTAGAAAGATGAACTTTGCCTATTTCAAAGTTAGAAATGTTGTTCAGTTAAGGTCTGAGAGGTAACTATACCCCAACTTGATTGGCTTCGTTTTTAACTAAGAAATAGTTAATGTTCGATAGTGAAAGGTGTTTAAGTGGAAACCAAATAAAGGAGATTTGGCGTTGTGATGTTTGTTAAACATCCGTTTAATCCAGTGAAGGAGATTTGGAAATGTTTTCCAAAGGAGATCAGAAATGTTTTCCAAATATAGAAAACAAGGAATGGAAATGTTTTCCCAATGTTAATAATGTATATTTTCTGAATATGTTAAATAAGAAATGTTTAATACCAGAAAAAGGGAAATGAATAAAGGAATGAACTAAAAGTGATAAAGGTTGAATGATATTTGGTCGATAGAATTTCCTTCTGGGATTAATATTGTTGTTTGCACACGGACACGTTTTCATTTGATAGTTAAATCACCGACTATCAAAGTTTTGACCATTTTACGTTGTTAATATGGAGAGACCGGTTGGATTATTATCCAGAGAACCACTCCGTATTGGCATAAGCGTTGTGAATCGAGTATGCTGAAAATATATTGAAGACGGAGTTATGCAAGGGCTATCCTGTTTACAGAATAGTGCCTTCGGTTTGTCCAGTCCTAGGACAAACGTATATGGAAGAATGTCCGACAGAGTATATTCAAAGGATCGCGTAAGTTGATCTCTTCAAACGTACTTACGTTTGGTGGCGGAGGAATTCGTTTCTCTTAGCTTTATACCCGTGGTATTTTTGGTGAAATCAATTTGTGATTTGGCGGGTATGACGATGTGGCATTCAAAGTAATGGAGGTGTGATCTGTCAAAAGATACGTTATGACCTCAAGCCTCATCAACCGGGAAATGACAAAAATCGGGCAGGCAGCATGGCTAAGTCGGTCGCTCCGAAGTAGGGTGTATGATCACCTATCTAGAGAAATTCCTTTTGTTCTTAAATCTATCGATGCTGTCCCATTTCGGGAGGCGGTTGCTGATCCCAACCGTTGGTGATATACATTCGATACACTCAAGCGAAATGAGTGGTCGGTCATGTGTGGGCCGGGTTGCAAGATGTTCTTGTTAAACCCAGTGTATTTGCCTCTAGAGATACACGTTCGAAAGGTGGTCCCATACCTTGTCAAGTTGGAATCCAATCCCCAATAAGTGCCCGCGAGTTTGATTTGTATACTATATATGTAGAGCGTGAGATGCAAGCGTTTCTACTAGATTTTAATTACTTGTGATTAGACATTATTATAATATCAGATAATATATGATTTCCAAAGTGTTTTGGGTTATCGTAAGGTAAAAGCCATCCGTATTTATGAGTGGATTGGTCTTACGATTATCTTTTCTTTTGAAAAGAAATTTTGGAAAGTTAAACCAAATGATTTGAGTTTACTCACACCAGTCCCATGACTGACCCAGAGTTTATTTTGTTTTGTTTTCCCTAAACTCTTGGGTGCCCAAATTGGTACGGGCAGTCAAGTAGTCAGAATTTACAGGTATGCTTGAAGAGCTTGGAGCAGGAGGCTTCAAGATTTTTCTAGCTATTGATTATTTCGCTGTGATGAAAGTGTTGTACTCTGATAATGGTATGGTATACATATACTACTTTGATTTCAAGATATGTTGTCTATTATATTTTATTCGTTCCGCTGTGAGATTCGTGTTACTCTGATGTTGTGTTCTTCTTCTTCTGTTCAAATTTTCTATCTTATCTATCCTCACCCTCTAATTTCTTTCTTGGACTATCCGGTAATTTCGACTTTTGATTGTTCGATAGGTGTTGTATATCGGATAACCAAGGTCGCTTTTTCCCGGGTCGTTACACTCTGATACAAAATGAAAAGTGGTGTGACTTAGGGTAGGATCTTTATATATGGAATAAAGTGGACTTGACTATGATATACTAACTTTTCTAATACAATAGTTATGCAAGTAAAACTAAACAATATAGAATATCACAAATAAGTAAAAGAGTATGTAAAATGACACAAGGAATTTTATACTGGTTCAAGCTTCACGGTCTTACGTCCAATCCCAGACTCCTTCTGGAATTCTACTATCAACACCCTCTCTTCACCCGGAGGAATAGGTTCACAACAACCTAACCCCAACATGGATTTCTCGGTTGAGTACCGACAAAGGACTTTTAACAAACAATAAGAGTTTGACTTTTGATTGTGTTCTTGAATAACACTGAATAGCCAACAATTGAGTACACCCTTCCTGTAATCTTATCCTCAAGTATATAACGTGTATGTGAAGATTGAAGGAAGTATATTACTTATTGAATCAATAAATTTGAAATAAATTCAAAGATTCAATAAGTAATCTGAATATTTGAGAGCTTTTTAGAATGCAATAGAGCTTAGAAATGTAGATCAGAAAATAGAATAGTTTCTGTTAGAATCGATGATTTGAAAACTAAGTTTGTAGCGTATATATAATAGTTGAAAGGTAGAGATCCTTCATGAAGAGTTTCATCAAAGAGATGCACCCATTTATTTTTAGAAATGAAGAGAAACCCCTTCATGAAGAATTATGTCTCTTCGTAAAAATGGCTGCTGTTTCGAGTCAGTCAACTGGTCTGTAAATCACCAGTCAACTGGTTAAAAATACTGAAAATCGTATACATTTAAAATTTGTATAAACTAGTCGTTATTGGGCAAAAATATGCTCGACCAGTCGATTGGTTCAACAGTCACTAGTCGAATGGTACTGAGCATATTACCCAGTTATGATTGTTCTTCTAGCTATTTGTTTATATATATATATATTCTATATATAAAATCAAAATACGTGCATATGTGTTATATAATGACGATAGATTTTAACATTGATCTAACACAAGTAAACACACACATATATAAACTAACTCTTTGATCTCCATTTCGTTGTTTTCTTGCCTCAAAAATATTATGAATCAACAGTCCTCATATATTAAATGCTATTCATTAAATAAACATTAACTCTTTTGAAAACCGTCCACTGAAAATCTTGTTTTAACAACCCTTTAGCTTCACTTCATCGTTTATTCTATTATACACAAAATTTAACGTACCGTAATGATTTCCATCTTCTTAGCAAGTATCTTGAAAAGGCGAACCATGATTCCTTATCAACCGTGTACACACCTTCATTTTCTCAGTGGTAAAGCAAGCATAAAACCTAAAGTAAAACATTTAATATTATCAATCATCAAATGAGAGAATGTTATAGAAATTTAACAAATGAAGAAAAATTTAAATTAAAAGAATGAATGTATCTATCTATAGAATAATGGGAAAAAGAAATAACATCTCCTACACTTTATTTCTATCCAATTATTCTCATCATCATCATAAGCTTCTACTGCAAATTCAAAAGACAAAAAAATCCATTAGCAGCAAAAAATATTCTTTCATCATATGCTAGTAAGGGGATCCCAAATACATATATAGGCCTCAGTTTCCTATTTATTTGTTACTTTCTTTGTATCAGAATCTTCTGAATTCTCCAAGAAAAAGCTTAAGTATTTTTTAAGACAAGAGAAATATACATGCAACTTATTTAAGTGATCTATATTTGGTTTTCCCTATAGCTTCAACATCATTTTTTGTCTATGAGACTTCATGATCATCATGCTTTAAGTGCACATTATAAAGTATTAAATTCTTCAAATAACTTAAATTTATTTGTTACTGCAAAAATACATCTATTGATGCAGTTTTTTAAATCACATTGCTGTTGTTATGACCAAATTCCGTTACCTGCCATTGAGTTTTTTCATTTTGTTAGAAAACAGAATTGATTTTGTTACAAGAACCTGCCACCTACCTAATCTCTGTTTATATTAAGGATCTCTCCATTAAATTTTAGAGTCGAAACCAATTATTAAATCATATGTATCTAAAAAGGAAAAATTATTAAGGATCTATCACATGTTAATCCATATCTAAAAAGGAAAGATTGTTTTCCACCTCTTGGAGCTATGCAGCAAAACTAGGGCTCACGATCGCTTCCACTGACGATCCTATAACAAGGATGGGAACGAAGACAAACAAAGACGAGCTTACAATGGAGATGGCCGCAAATGGGATGGCTGTAGCAGGCCAATCGACTATAGCAGATACTAGGGCTACTGGAGAAGATATTTTCCTTTCAGAGGAATATTTTGCAGCTAAATTTGGACTGAGAACTGAAATTTAGGGAAAGTTTTTACCAAATGGGAGTTTATAGAAAAAGAGGGAAATGAAATAGATTTAGCACCTAAGCTAATTTCACACAGCACGTGCAACATGAATGTTAAATAGTTTACCGACAAATATGACGAGTTGCTCAAAAACGCTGTGCAAATCTCCTAAGAAAATTAACTTTTCATGTAGTGCCAACTTCATCACAAACTTAAAATACACAATAATATATTTTTAATCTATCACATCAGTTGAGATGCTTTTAGGCAAAACCGTAAATTTAGATGTAGTATTATGAATTAAACATGCAAACACTTACCTGCAAGTAGTACTGTGAATTAAACATGACCCTTGTGACACCCCACGTCCATTAATGTCACTCACTAAGGGAATGCATTAACTTTCATGGAGTATTATAAGAGTATAGAACAGAATATCACAATACATATATATATAAAATGGTACTTAAGAAAATTCAAAATTTATTCATTGCAGCGGAAAAGAAAAACATGTTTGGTTACAACATTAAAACCACATACTAGAGTCAAGCACACAAATATCCATCTTGTACAAAATTATTATCAGAGTACATAAAAGTAAATTCATAATCCCACTCCAAATAGTCATAATGGAAAAGCGATAAAGCTGAGCATTACTTTCAACACTTACAAGCACTTCAAGAAGAAGGGAATCCAAGTCAAGCTTCACTATTCCCACCCTGAGGACCTGGGGAGAAAAAGAAAGGAAAGAGGTGAAACAAAAAGGGTCAGACATACGTCTGGCGAGTCTAGTGACTTTAACAATATAATCAGTAAAGTAACAAGATAAGAGCATAAACTGGATATAAGAGATGACTGTAACATAAGCAGATATGACAATGTAACAAGATGTAATTGACTGCGTGATCGACGCTAATCTAAGAACTAGAAAAGCGCGATTTTTTTAAAATAAAATTCTGCAAGCGTACAGTTTGTGTAGCAAACAGGTCGAACACAGGGAGGTTTAATTAAAAATTATTACCTATTTATTCTTAGGCGAATTAGACAGAACTTTGGGGGTTGTTTTCAATGTTGTTGAAATAATGTTATTGAAACTGCTACAAATCTGAATCTAATCAGACGTATATCAAATTCAACAACAGGAAAGAAAATAACAAGTACTAGCAAAAACAACAAAAGTAAATAATAACTGGAACAATAACAGAGAATTAAAAATAGAGTTGCTGTTGAAACTAATCAAACAGTCAACACTAGTATGCAGTAACAAAGACAATAACAATATGTGTTCTACCGAATCTAATCGTGTAGATACACAAATTGTTTTAAAAGAAAAGTAAATAACTAGAACAAGAAAATTTTATTAAACTAATGGCAGTACAGAATTATGAGATGAGATTTACAATGGTTACAATCACATATTTATAGATGAGAAGGGGAAAACCCTAACTAGGTCTATGAATCAATGGCCCTCTTCATTCATGAATATTTCTTGCCTTCCTTGACTACCTGATTGGAGAAAATCTGGGCATATCATGGTAAATATTTTCCATATCTTTCAATTCTCCAATGTGGCTAATTGATTGATAAAAGATTGCAAATTGCATGTGATTTATTCTTCCAATCAGCAATTAATCTTCCAATCAGCAATAAATCTTCCATCAATGACGTTTGTTAGATTCCCATTTCAACATAGGAAAAGAATATATTAAAATTGATCTTTCTTCTTGGCAACAATTCAATTGAAATTGAATGATTTGAATTTAATTCCATGATAAGAATATGGCTATTGCTGAAGTGTTAATTGGTGCACATCATAAATACATACACATGAATATGTGTATGTATATATATAACATAACACTAAACCAGATATTTCTCAAAGCAAAGGAGCCAGTGTGAACGCGCTCCGTTTCTTTGGCAAAAAAGTGAGCTTGACGGGGTTCGAACTCAGGTCTCTCAGCACCAATTCCTATGCCTTTACCAGTGAGCTACTACATCTTTTGCAATTGAAATGAATTTGATGTGAGGAAGTAGCTCTTTCTTGTAGTTGGCCTTTGATTTGAATTGAAGGAGGCATTTCTTGACATCCTGTAAAAACATGCAAAAGTAACCAAAGTATCATTTATTTATTTACAAAAGATAAAGCATAAGAGAAATAAAATAAACACTTTTCAGTGTCAATCAAATACCCCCACACTTATCTTTTACTCGTCCTCGAGTAAAACAAAAAAAAATGAAAAACTAACTAGATAGGTCGCACTTTCGTAGGAAACACGATTGCATTGAGCGTATGCAACAAGCCATTAAACCTCTAGGTGTCCCTAGTAGGACGAGTGGTGTCTCGTGAGGGTTTTCAGCGGATACTACCCACAAAATCCAAATGTAAATTGCTATGATTCTAATGAAACTACATGAATGCAGAGGACTTATGCAAAAATACAAAATAAAAATGAAAACACGACTTGTTTCAGGAAAGTGGTACAACAAATTAAGTTAACAATTTCCAGTCAGTTGATTTTATTTTAGATACCTCGACTTGTCACAAATTTTCAATATAAATCAAGTTTTCAAATGTTAAATTCCAGTTTGGCCAGTTAGTTCGGTCGATAACATAGTGCAGCCATGAAATAAATTCTTAGTTTGCTTGGCACAGTTTGCAAAGTGGTATTCTAATTTTCTCATGTATGGCTAGTCAAATCAATAAGGTCAAGAAGTGTTTGGGTATCATCGCTTATTCTTTATTCTATAAAAATTTAAGATTTATGATTAAGTACACACACCTAACTAAAAAGACCAAGGTTTACCACCCATGCACTGCCTCGCGGACTAACGGAGAGTAGGTAAGGAGCTTGGCGGATTGTGCAGGCCGACTTTGACTTTGTCAACAACGTGTCGGTAATCCTTAGGTGTCCAATCTCATAAAATGAGACCAAGATATTCCAACTTTGACTTTGTCAATAACGTGTCGGATAGAGCTTGGCGGGTTTGCACACCAACGCTCGATATACAAGCAATGTTGGATACCCTTGGAATATTATTATTATTATTATCGAAAATATAAGCACAAAAGAGAGTTACGCGAATTCAACTTAACACAACTTAGTTTCAAAGATTTGACAAGCCATTATAAGCATTTTAAGTCCTCCACTTATTTAAACAAAGTCTACAATATAGAATAGATTTCATGGCCATCACCTAAGAATCTCCCTATGTACCGGTTACACTATTATCCCTCAAAATTCAACTTTTCATCATATTTCTTATTTGATCTTAGTTGAGAGAGAAACATACTATCAACTGGCTAAAAATTGTAAACTTATTTTGTTATATCAATTGAAAATGAGTCGTATTTCAAAAAAAAAAAAAATGGCATGTTACTACAGTCTAAAATGCATGATGGTCCTACTTAAATGGCTGAAAATAAAAAGGAATAAAAACAAAGAAAAATGAAAATGGATGAAATGCAGACTCCCCCCCACACTTGAGTCAGACAGTGTCCCAACTGTCTAAGGCAGAAAAACAAAAATAAAAAAATGAAAAATAAAAATAAAAGAAAAAGAACATGTACCACCTGGTTTCATGGTGGATGATCATGCAGATCGATAGAGTCGTCTTCGTCATATTGCTCAAATTCCAAAAATGGTTTCAGTCGTTGACCGTTTACTTTGAAGACTTTTCCATCTCTATGATTTTCAATTTCAACCGCTCCATGAGGGTATACTGTTTTCACGACATAAGGTCCAGTCCATCGAGATCTGAGTTTTCCTGGAAACAAGTGAAGTTTAGAGTCGTATAAAAGAACTTTTTGACCTACGTTGAATTCCTTACGAAGTATGTTTTTGTCGTGTTGGGCTTTGGTTCTTTCTTTGTAGATTTTCGCATTTTCATACGCCTCATTTCTCAATTCCTCTAATTCAGAAATTTGTAACTTCCTGTGTGAGCCAGCCTTTTCTAAGTCAAAGTTCAAAAATTTTATGGCCCAAAGAGCGCGATGCTCTAATTCAAGAGGTAAGTGACAGGCCTTTCCAAAGACTAATCGATATGGTGACATCCCTAGATTTGTTTTATAAGCAGTGCGAAAAGCCCAAAGTGCATCGATCAGTTTTACGGACCAATCTTTTCTATTGGAACTCACGGTTTTCTCAAGAATTTGTTTGATTTGTCTATTGGAAACTTCTACTTGCCCACTCGTTTGTGGATGGTAGGGGGTCGACAGCTTGTGTGTGATTGAATATTTCTTGAGCAAGGACTCAAAAGCACGATTACAGAAATGAGTGCCATTATCGCTAATGATAGCTCGAGGTGTGCCAAAGCGTGAAAAGATGTTTTCTTTGAGGAATTTGACAACAACCTTGTTGTCATTGGTTTTGGTCGGAATGGCTTCAACCCATTTTGAGACATAATCTACTGCAAGCAAGATGTAAAGATTCCCAAATGAATTAGGGAATGGTCCCATGAAATCGATGCCCCAAACATCGAATAACTCAATCACTAAAATGGGGTTGAGAGGCATCATGTTCCGCTTAGAGATTCGACCTGTTCTTTGACATCGCTCGCATTTAGAGCAAAATTCGAAAGCGTCACGGAAGAGTGTGGGCCAATAAAAACCGCTTTGCAAAACTTTTGCAGCATTTTTTCTTGCACCAAAATGACCGCCACAAGTATGGTCATGTGAGAAAGAGAGAATACTTTGGTGTTCGTGATCGGGCACACACCTTCGAATGATTTGGTCTGGACAGTATTTGAAAAGATACGGGTCGTCCCAATAGAAGTTTCGAACTTTCGAGAGAAATTTTTGTTTGTCTTGTTTCGACCATTCAGCGGGCATTTGTTGTGTGACAAGACAATTCACAATGTCAGCGTACCAAGGGGTGTTAGAGATCGAAAGGAGTTGTTCGTCAGGAAAATAGTCATCGATTTGAGTGTCGTTATCATTTTCGTGCACAATTCGAGAGAGATGATCGGCTACGACATTTTCAGAACCCTTTTTATCTCGTATTTCTATATCGAATTCTTGAAGAAGAAGTATCCAACGAATCAAGCGGGCCTTGGCATCCTTTTTGGAAAGCAAATATCGTAGGGCAGCATGGTCAGTGTAAACTATGACTTTGGATCCTATGAGATATGGTCTGAATTTCTCAAGAGCGAAGACAACGGCCAAAAATTCCTTTTCAGTAGTTGAGTAATTTAGTTGGGCCTCGTTTAAAGTTTTGCTTGCGTAATAAATGACCCGAGGGAGTTTATCGATACGCTGACCCAAGATGGCTCCAATAGCAAAATCAGAAGCGTCACACATAAGTTCGAAGGGTTGAGTCCAATCAGGAGGTTGAATGATGGGAGTTGTGGTCAAGAGTGATTTAAGAGTTTCAAAAGATGTTTGGCAATCAGTGGAAAATTCAAACTTTACGTCTTTAGCAAGTAAGTTCGAGAGAGGTTTTGAAATTTTTGAGAAATCCTTTATGAATCTTCTATAGAATCCCGCATGGCCAAGAAATGAGCGAACATCTTTGACAGATTTAGGAGGAGGTTAATTAGCAATCAAATCGATTTTGGATTTATCGACTTCTAGGCCATCTTTGGAGACGACATGACCTAGAACTATCCCCCTTTTTACCATAAAGTGGCATTTCTCCCAATTAAGCACGAGTGATTTCTCCTTACTACGCTTAAGGACGAGTTCTAGATGAGTGAGACATTGGGAAAAAGATGATCCATATATTGAAAAATCGTCCATGAATATTTCCAAGAATTCTTCCACCATATCAGAGAAAATACTCATCATACACCTTTGGAAAGTCGCGGGGGCATTACAAAGACCAAAAGGCATGCGACGATAAGCAAAGGTTCCAAAGGGACAAGTAAAGGTGGTCTTATGTTGATCCTCTAAAGCAATAGGGATTTGGTTATAGCCAGAGTATCCATCGAGAAAACAGTAGTACTCATGTCCTGCTAAGCGTTCGAGCATTTGGTCAATAAAAGGCAAGGGAAACTGGTCTTTTCGTGTGGCTGAGTTAAGCTTTCGATAGTCGATGCACACACGCCATTTGGTTTTGATTTTTGTTGGGACGAGTTCATTACTTTCATTTTTGATCACTGTGACTCCTGACTTCTTAGGTACAACTTGTACCGGACTCACCCAAGTACTGTCAGAGATGGGATAGATGATGTTATTGTCTAGACATTTGATTATCTCCTCCTTGACCACTTCTCTCATGTTTGGGTTTAATCGCCTTTGAACTTCACGGGTGGGTTTATCCTCATCAACTAAGTGTATGCGATGTTCCATAATTGATGAGCTAATTCCTTTTATATCGCTAATTTCCCATCCCAAGGCGTCCTTATTTTCTCGTAAAATTTCCAAAACTTTTTCTTCTTGGTCTTCGGTAAGATCAGAGGCCAAGATTACAGGGAACATTTCTGAGGAATCTAGGTAGGCATACTTAAGGTCTGGTGGCAAGGGTTTGAGGTCTAACTTAGGAAGTTCTTGTGTATCAACCTTGGTCAACATTCCTTGATTAGATTCAGGTGACGAAGTGTCGGAGTCAAGAATTTTGTTTAGTTCAGAAATGTATTCGAGTTCATCGAAATCGTAGTCGAAATGGTCAAGACACATTTTCAAGGCTTTAGAAGTGTCACTTAAGGTTTCATCAACTGTGGTTTGAATCATGTCAATTTCATCGATCTCAAAATCCCTAGGTTGCTTGTTGAGATTAAAGATGTTTAGCTCGATGGTTAGGTGCCCGAAGGAGAGTCGAAGCTGACCATTTCTACAATTAATGACAGCATTAGAGGTTGCTAAGAAAGGGCGTCCTAAGATCAGTGGTATTTGAACGTTGGGATTTGAGACAGGCTCTGTTTCTAGAACTATAAAATCGACAGGGAAGTAAAACTGTTCGATCTGTATCAAGACGTCTTCGATAATTCCCAATGGCTTTTTGACAGATCGATCGGCTAGCTGAAGAGTGATGTTTGTTGGTTTAATCTCCCCTAGTCCAAGTTGACGATAAACAGTATAAGGAAGAAGGTTGACACTGGCACCAAGGTCGAGTAGGGCACGAGAGATGTGAGTGTTTCCTATTTTACAATCAATCGTAGGGCAGCCAGGGTCTTTATACTTGACTGGGGCAAGATTCGAAAGAACAGAGCTTGTATTCGCAGTTAGAAAGGCAGTTTTTGGGACATTGGTCGCACGTTTTTGTGTGCACAATTCCTTAAGACACTTAGCATATTGAGGAATTTGTTCAATGGTGTCTAAAAGTGGAATGTTCACACGGACTTGTTTGAAAATTTCCAGAATTTTATCGAGATTTGCCGCTTTCTTCTTATTATTGAGCCTATGGGGAAAAGGAGCTACTGGTCTTTCGATTCTGGGATGAGTTTCATCATTCGAAGAAGAAGGTGGTAGGGGTGTAGAAGATGAAATGTTGGGATTGCCAACATTGGTTGTCAAAGGTGGGTCGGGTTTGCCGACACAAGGAGAAGAACTGTTGGGATTGCCAACATTTAAGGGAATTTGAGGTTCAGAAGAATTGGCATTCGAAGCCAATGGATGATCATCAAGATTAGGGATTGGGGTCGAGTTAGAAGGTTCGCCAGGGTTGCCCACGTTATTATCAATCCTCTTTCCAGATCGAAGGGTTGTAATAGCGTTGACTGGATTATGGTTTTCGTCCTCACAAGAATTTACAGTACGAGAGTTATATTTTGGATTCACCTCAGGTTGACTAGGCAACTTTCCTTTCTCATTATTTTTCGCCATTTCCTTTATCATATGCATTAGTTGGTCGATTTTAGCGTCTTGATTATTTATTTGTTTTTCTAATCGAACAATATCTTGTGATGGTTGAGAAGATTGAGATGATTGGTTTGATGATTGAAAATTGGGGTGCCTATAAGGTTGTTTGGATTGAGGTGTAGTTTGAGAGGTTTGAGAATTGGGGGGTAGAGCTTGGTAATTCGGATTGGGAATAAAGGGTTGCATGTGAGATGGGTTTGCCGAATTATTGGGGTTTGACCAAGAAAAGTTTGGGTGGTTCCTCCAACCAGGATTGTACGTGGCTGAGTAAGGGTTATTTTGAGCTATCGCATTGGCTTGGTCCTGAGAGTAGTAGTGGGGTAACCCTTCTCCGGCTTGAGGAGTTTGATTTTCTACGGGAATTTGATTTGGGTCCACGACATGCACTCCTCTAGTAGAAGTACGATTGGGAACGCGAATTGATTCCCATTGCATGTCCTTTTCAGAATAATCTTCTAAGAACCGCCAAGCTTCATCGGCTGTTTTAGACATAAAATATCCTCCACACATTGATTCTAGTTGAGTTTTAGATTGATAGTTAAGCCCTTCATATACAATTTGACACAAGTTGTCTTTTAGAATTCCATGATGAGGACAACTATACAGTAGTTGGTTGAATCTCTCAAAATATTTTGAAAAAGTTTCCCCCTCATTTTGACAAAATTGATTTATCTCAGTTCGGATTTTGAGAGTTTTATGGAAAGGGAAAAACTTTTTCAAGAATATAGTGACAAATTCATCCCAACTTCTTATGGAATGTCGTGGAAGAGAATTTAGCCATCTTTTGGCGCTTTCAAGTAGTGCAAATGGAATTAGCCTTAGCTTGATCGATTCGTTAGATAATTGTTGCATTTTTGTTGTGGACGCATACAATTCAAATTCACTTAGAAATTCATAAGCATTTTCAGACCCAGTAAATTTTGGTACCCCTTGAATAAAGGAATGTTTCAACTCAAAATTGTTTCCTTCAGCTGGTGGAAAAACGATGACAGAGGGTTGGACGGTCCTAGTTGGATAACATCGTTCACGAAGAGACAGGGGTCTATCCATTTGGATATTGAGGTTTTGAAAATTTTGATTTATTTGGTTTTGATCCCCAAAGTTTGGAAAGTTTTGATTCACTCGATTTTTAATTCTCTGTTATTGTTCCAGTTATTATTTACTTTTGTTGTTTTTGCTAGTACTTGTTATTTTCTTTCCTGTTGTTGAATTTGATATATGTCTGATTAGATTCAGATTTGTTGCTTGAACTCCAGTCACCTTGTCCTTGGTTTGAAACTCTTTTTTTTTATTTTTGGTTTTTTTTTAATGAAGTAAATAACAAAAAAAAAGCACAAGAAAATGTGAGGCTGTGGTAGGTTAAAAAAAAGTTTGGAATTTTTTTTTTTGAGAGAATGCTTGTGGATGGGGTTGGTTTGTGCGTTGTGGCAGAAGTGTGGTGGGAAGGAGGGATTGAAGAAGATGGTAATGAAGTGTAGATTGAAAAAAAAAATGTGGTGAAATGAGATTGTGTGAGAGAGAGGGGTATTTGATCAGAGGGGAAAAAAATGAAGCAGGGAAGAATAATGGAAAAAAAATTATGTCCTTGCCCTTTTTTTATTAGTGTTGAAAAGCGGACAAATAGGAAAGAAACAAATGACAAAAAAATAAAAAAGGGAAGAGAGATTTCAGAAAAGAAAGAGAATTGTAAAGGAAGAAAGGAAAGTAATTGTAAAAGATTTGGAAAAGAAATTGAGAAGGGAAAGCAATAAAAGTGAAGACAAAAACAGAAAGAATTTTTTCTTTTGTTTATTGTTGTAAAATTAGAAGAGAGAGAAAAAAATGAGAAAGGAAAAACTTGAAAAGGGAAAGAAATAAATGGAGAAAGAAAGAAAATTAATTACAAGGCAGAGAAGAGAAATTTATAAAAGGATTTTTTTTCTTCAGCAAATTGTAAAAGAAGAAAGGATGTGAGATATTAGTAAGAGGAGAAACAAATGAAAGGAAGGAGAAAGAAGTTGAAAATAGGGAAGAATTAAAAGAAAAATGGCAAGATTTTTTTTTTTTTTTGAACTTGTAAAAGAAGAATGAGAAGTAATTATATAGAAAATTGGAAAGGAGGAATAAAGAGGAAAGAAATCAAAAGAGGATTTTTTTTTTTTGAAAAGAAAGGAAATTTGTAAGAGAAGAAAAGAAATCAATGTATTGAGAACAAGAAAGACAAAAGAAGAAAGGAAAAAAAAAAGTTGCAAAAGAGGAATCGTTTTTTTTTTTTTTTTTTTTTGAAATTTGCAAAAAGAAAAGGACAATTGGATAGAAAGTGGAAAGATGGAAAGAATAAAGGAAAATTGATAGTTGTTTTTTTTTTAATGAAGGAGAGAGTAGGAAAGAAATAAATGAAAAAATGGAAAGAGAGATTGTAAAAGGTTAATGAGAAATGCAATTGGAAAGAAATTAAAAAAAATGCAAGTTTTTTTTATGAAAATTTGAACAAGAAGAAAGGGAAAGAAATGAATGGGAAAAAGCAAAACAAAAATGGAAAAAAATAATAAAAGAGGAAGGAAATAAGAGAAAAAAGCAAGGTTTTTTGAGTAGAGAGGAAGGGTAGAAGAAATTGAGGAAAGAAATAAAAGCAGACAAAAACAAGAAAGAAATCAAAGTAGGCAGAGAAGAAATTGCAAATTTTTTTTTTTTTTTAGAAAGTTGTAGACAAAAGATGGAAACAAATAAAAAGAAAAGGAAAGAGAAAAGAAAAATGTGAAAATCAGCAAGGTGGTAGAAAGATGGAAAGAAATTGAAGAAAAATTAGCAACTTTCTTTTTTTTTTTTGTATATATTTTTTTTTTCTTCTTGAAGGAATTAGATTGGAAGAAATGCAAAATAAAAAAAAGGAAAGAAATAAATGAAAAAAAGAAGGAAAATTAAAAAAAAGCAAGTTTTTTTTTTGAAAGATTGTAAAAGAAGAAATGAATATAAAAGTAGGAAGGAGGATTGAAAAATGGAAAGGAATAATTGAAAATAGGAAAAGAAATTGAAAGAAAATAAAGGCAAGAAATTATTTTTTTTCTCTTGCTTAGTTCATGACAGTATCAATGTAATTAATACGCCACATCACTAATTGAGATTTTTTCTATATGTACAAGAAACAAAAATATATACAAAATAAAATAAAACTAACACGAATCGAAAATTAAATAAACAATAAAATTCAATCGTTACCTCCCCGGCAACGGCGCCAAAAACTTGATCGACGCTAATCTAAGAACTAGAAAAGCGCGATTTTTTTAAAATAAAATTCTGCAAGCGTACAGTTCGTGTAGCAAACAGGTCGAACACAGGGAGGTTTAATTAAAAATTATTACCTATTTATTCTTAGGCGAATTAGACAGAACTTTGGGGGTTGTTTTCAATGTTGTTGAAATAATGTTATTGAAACTGCTACAAATCTGAATCTAATCAGACGTATATCAAATTCAACAACAGGAAAGAAAATAACAAGTACTAGCGAAAACAACAAAAGTAAATAATAACTGGAACAATAACAGAGAATTAAAAATAGAGTTGCTGTTGAAACTAATCAAACAGTCAACACTAGTATGCAGTAACAAAGACAATAACAATATGTGTTCTACCGAATCTAATCGTGTAGATACACAAATTGTTTTAAAAGAAAAGTAAATAACTAGAACAAGAAAATTTTATTAAACTAATGGCAGTACAGAATTATGAGATGAGATTTACAATGGTTACAATCACATATTTGTAGATGAGAAGGGGAAAACCCTAACTAGGTCTATGAATCAATGGCCCTCTTCATTCATGAATATTTCTTGCCTTCCTTGACTACCTGATTGGAGAAAATCTGGGCATATCATGGTAAATATTTTCCATATCTTTCAATTCTCCAATGTGGCTAATTGATTGATAAAAGATTGCAAATTGCATGTGATTTATTCTTCCAATCAGCAATTAATCTTCCAATCAGCAATAAATCTTCCATCAATGACGTTTGTTAGATTCCCATTTCAACATAGGAAAAGAATATATTAAAATTAATCTTTCTTCTTGGCAACAATTCAATTGAAATTGAATGATTTGAATTTAATTCCATGATAAGAATATAGCTATTGCTGAAGTGTTAATTGGTGCACATCATAAATACATACACATGAATATGTGTATGTATATATATAACATAACACTAAACCAGATATTTCTCAAAGCAAAGGAGCCAGTGTGGACGCGCTCCGTTTCTTTGGCAAAAAAGTGAGCTTGACGGGGTTCGAACTCAGGTCTCTCAGCACCAATTCCTATGCCTTTACCAGTGAGCTACTACATCTTTTGCAATTGAAATGAATTTGATGTGAGGAAGTAGCTCTTTCTTGTAGTTGGCCTTTGATTTGAATTGAAGGAGGCATTTCTTGACATCCTGTAAAAACATGCAAAAGTAACCAAAGTATCATTTATTTATTTACAAAAGATAAAGCATAAGAGAAATAAAATAAACACTTTTCAGTGTCAATCACTGCGCTTCTAATAACTATAAGATAATTCCTACACCGCACCAATGCTAATTACACCGCACCATTACTAGTCCCATACTGAAAGTTGACCCCTTTTACTACTAATAATAATAATAATAATAATGGTAGTTTCGTGTACTCCTAGCTGCTGTCAAAGGTGCCTCCTGATCCTATCTCCACTAGTTGTACCCACTACCCTCCCCATTCAACCCGATACTACTAAAAAGGCACGGCTTATACCTACAAGATGCAACAACGTCTTACCTACCAGCCCGGACCCACGCACGCACATGACTCCATTGGACTTGCGTTGCCACCACTAACTCTTTTGACCTCTTACGATCAAACGCAGTTAGCGTGTCCCATCCTCGACCTAGTTCGAGCTTACATAGATACAGAATGGGTTACTAGTTGAAAAGGGTCCACGCACTTGACACAAGCTTCCCTCCTAAGCTTGGTCCCCACTAGGAATTCCCGCTTAACCCCTTCTTATTCCCATGTCTTCTTACATGTTTCACCATGGTTAAGTGCTTCAAATTATATTTCAAATGTTCACCCACTTGACCCCCATGTCTTACTACATGTCTTATCTTGGTTAAGTGCTTATTAATTCATTATAACCGTAATCTTGCAAGACCTCCCACATTAGATTGTCGTTTTGAGGATGTTGGATATGCCAGGCGGTTCCGGGCAGTCGTATACCGCAATCTGAATCTAACCTTGTGTCTTTGCATTATTACGTATCTAATATCTGCCTTTGACCTCTCACATTAGATTACAAAATTGCGGTTGTTGGATGTGCCAGTCGGTGCCGGGCAGTCTTATACCGCAATTCGAATCTAACCTTGTGTCTTAGGCATTCATTATCACTTTCTCAATTCATGTCCCCAATTTCAAATCTTGGATTATAATATATACCCATAATTTCCAATCTAAATTATGTTCATCATTTCAATCCAAATTTATGTCCATAATCTCATGTAAACAAATTGTACCAATTCATGCCCCAAATCAATTACATGATTTCAAGCCTTTTTATGCCGAACTGCATATTATTCAATAATTTCCCCGAACTTTTCCCGCAACGTTCCCACGTCATTTTTGCATATAATGATATGTTAGGCTCGCAGTTAGCCTAATCTCATAAAAACGAAAAGAAGGGAAAAGGGGAAGAGAACCATGACATCAAAACTAGCATAAAAATAAGCATAAGAAGTATGAACTTGCATAGAGCAATAAAATAGATCTAATTAGGCATATGAACTGGCATAGAGCAACAAAATAGATCTAATTGGCATATGGAGCATAAATGACATACGACAATAAGATAGATCATAGATCCAACTAGCATTTGGAACATAAACTGGCATAGAACAATAAGATAGATCCAATAAGCATATGGAACATGAACTTTAGGTCTGAATCTAGAAGATAAGAATTCACCAAATATGATATGATTCATCTTACAAGCATGTTCATAAAGTCCAGTTCACAAACTTATCATAATTTCTTTAATTAATAATATGTGAAAGTAACTTAGACTCACAGTGGTAGAAGAGAAAATAGATTTGAATTCTTCATTCTGAATTTGATTAGCTAAACCATTGTTATAGAATTTGATTCTTATCTTCCAATATGAATACTCTATTCCGATTTGCTTTAGTGTAGAAGAAAGACTAGTTTAGGTTGTGGCAGCATGGAGGCATATCAATTAGTGTAACGAAATTAGGGTTAGGTCTAGGTGTGTTTTTAAAGGTGTGTTAGGTGAATTAGGGCCTTTAGATTAGATTAGAGATCATCTGAACCATCCAAACCAGAAAAACACGTCATCCGGCCAATCCCAGAAGGACCCGTCATCATCCACAAAACACGTCACCAGAAGGCTGTCCAGATCCAACCGGTCGACCGTTTTTGCTTCTGTCCAAAAACGGTCGACTGGTGAAAAACGGGCAGTCAACTTGTTCTTCAGCTTTAAATCTTCAGCTTTAAACTTCAAATCTTCCGAGCTTCATAAATTCTTCATGCAATGTCTGTTTTACGCAAATTCGGACTCTATCTCAAGTAGAATTCCGAGATGAACGCAATGGCGTAACCCATTTCACCTAATTCTTCTTTCAAAAATTAATTATTCTTTAATTATCTCTTATGTCATGTTTTAAAATTATGGGGTGTTACATTCTCCCCTCCTTAAAGGATTTCGTCCTCGAAATCTACAAGTTAAGAAGAATGTATCCTACCATCCAATTATCCATCTACTCATCAATGATCCATAAGCATCCATTGTCCTTAAAAGATTTCTAATGCTATATGAACATATGCAAAATTGTGTGTATATGTTCCTCATCTAATGCAAAGATCAGGCGGTTTATTGATTCAGTTGACCTCCTTAATGCAAAACATGATAGTGTCATGCGTCCATTATGTATGCAAAAGAATCCTAATGATATATATCATTTCTATATGAGTGCACATCCATTCATTCCAATGCAGTATCCATATGATAACACATTCAAGATACATCCATTAACTTAAATATGCACACCTGTAACACCCAGTAAATTCTATAACATTAAGTTTCACAGATTAAAGTATAATTAATTCAAAATGAAAGAATTAAGGGAAACGGGTTTCGCCGTTGTGATCGTCTCGGAATTCTTGTAACGACCCAGAAAATCTGAACCAATTTAAAAAATTTAAATTGGCTAAAATAATGGATTTTAAATATTTAAAATAAATATTTTAAATAATAGAGATGAAAAGTGATTTGAATCGACAATTGAAAACAAATATAATTAATTATAATTATAAACAAGGCCTGAAATGGCGCTGCAGTTTCAAAAATTGAATTCAAACTTTGTCGAACTGTACCGGGTGCAAAACAAAACGGATTTTAGTGAAACCAAAAGTATTTAAATCTGTTAGTGAATGCCTTTCTAATGAATCTGAAAAATCGAATTTTCATAGCGGAAAGCAAAAGTTATGGCCGAATGAATTTTCAGAAAGGTCGCTATGGAATTTATATAGCCCGTGAAATTGGCAATTTTGCATACGACCTCAGAATTCGACAAAACCACTTTTGTTGGATCCGGGATGTGAAGTTATTGCTAGGTTTCAAATTTCATAATTTTTTAGGCTAGTATGTGAGCGTGGCAAAAGAAAACATGTTTTGAACAATTACGGTTAAATTGGATCGACTAGAAATGGGCCTTTTTGCAAACGGTCCCAGAATTCGACGAAACTAGTTTTGTTGGGACCGTATCGTCAAAACATAGCTAGATTTATTTTTCTGGAATTTTTTGAATTAGTTTGTGGCCCTGGCAAATTGAAATGTACGTTCAAATTAAATATTAAATGTTTTATATTTTAATTTGAAGGAAAACTGACTGAAACATTCGAATGGGCCTTCGAAACATATCCCGTTGTGTTCGGAATGGGGTAAAACGCTAGGGACAACAGTCATTGGGTTTGGATTGGTGGTCGTGTCAGAAAACCCTCTTATAAAATCTACCGACCAATCAGAGAGAAAAAAGGAAAATCCCCCATTTTCTCTCTCCCCGTAATCGTGATATACGGCGGAAAGTTAGTCACCGCTTCCTGGCCATTTTCTGGCCACACCACGTCGAACTACCCCCAGACCCAGTTGAACTTTTTGAAGCCCTCCTCACCACCTTCGAATCCATACCCTCCTCGCCCAAAACTATTGACCCTCTCTCGAGTTTCGTGCCCTCAAAGGTTGGAACTTCCAACCGCCGCCGCCGTGTCAGTTCGCCACCGAACTGAGCAAGACCACAGCGCGCCGAAAGCACTCACGTTCCCCTTCGACGTCATGAAGCCCGATCGACCCCTCGATACACGGATTGCCTGAAAGCTCGAAACCTAGTTTCGAAGATTACAAGCAAGTATCGGCTGATTTTATCTAATTTGATTTTAACACCTTTAAAGTGTTGCAAACCTTTGAAAAATCATATCTTTTACGTTCGTTAACGAAATTCGATGAAACAGGAAACATCGTGACCATGTGGACATATTCTACATTTTAGAAGAGACCGCATATTTTTCTGAGCCTTCTGCTATTTTTGGTGGAGTGGAACCCAATGTGAGATTTCTAATTTATAAACAATATGGAAAACGACGATGTATAAATTATATATTCGATGTATGAGTTATATAACCGTTGTACACCTCGTGTATAAGCATTGTATAAGTTGTACATTCGATGTGTTAGTTATATATGCGTTGTAAAAATTATATATGTGTTGAAATAGAAGTGAATTGCTATATATATATATATATATATATATATATATATATATATATATACGCCCCTAGTGCACAAACCATGGACGATATTTATTGGTTGTGATTGGTGTGAAAATTGATTGATAGCGAATGGTTGTTTGGGATTGTTTGTGGTTGATATTGATTGATTGTGGTTGAAAAATACCCATTTGTGGTTGGAAAATATTTGGTTGAAACCACATAGGATTAGTTTGTGGAAATGAAATAAATATATACATGCCGCCTGCGTGCGAACTAGATGCACGATTCCCATTGTCAAAAACCGTGAGGTTTTAAGGTAGAGCGAGGAGCCGTACTAGGGGCGGTCCCGGTTTTAACTACCCTGCCGTTATGCTGCCGAAATTTTGAATAATATTCATGTGTTTGAATTATTTTCATTTGCTGAAACTATATTTATTCATTGAATAGAAAACCTTCATGTGTTGAATCGATATTCATTCGTTGATTATAAATTCATGTGTTGAATGGTATTCGTGCTTTGAAGATAAAAATCACATTTTTATCTATATATAGAAACTATAGAAAACCTGCACGTGTTGAATCGATATTCATTCGTTGAATAGAAATTCATGTGTTGAATGGTATTCATATTTTGAAATAAATTGTTTCATAATAAAAATCACCTTTTAACAACTATATGGACTATGTAAAATAATCTCGTTTTAAAAGAAATTGTTTTATAAGAAAAATCCTAATTTTATTACCTATATAAACTATATAAAATAATTGTGTTTTGAAATGAATTGTTTTACAATAAAAAAATCACATTTTTATTATATACATGAATTATTGAAATGCGAAGTGTTAAAAATAGCCACTCGTTCAAATAAATATGCATGAGTTGAAATATTCATTAATTAGCTAATGATATGATTTTTGCCTATGCATACAACATTAGAATGAATGGTGTTTTTGAACCAAATGGAATCAAATATGAAGTTGAACGGAAAATGATAAATGATAAGAACTGTATATATGTACATGCATATTTATTGAACAGGTTATAGCAAAGGGGCTAGAGAAGAGGAATAAAATTTTGTGCTCGACAAATAGGTACACATTTACTGTTTTGTTTGGGTGATGATTTTATGAGCCTGTTGGCTAGCCGCTTGGCTTTTCTTTTTTCTTTTCGACATGAGACGCCCGTGTGGCTATTTGGGAATTTTCCCAGCCCCTCCCGTACAAAGGAGGTTATGGCGAATTCTTCCGAAATTTAAAGGCGTTAGTGAAATATTTGAAGTGAAAACGATATAGGAATTTTTGAATGAACTATATTTATATAAATATATAAATATAAATAAAATTAAAACGAAACGTGGCCGTGCAGTTCGTGTTTTGAAACCATGATTTCAAACAACTAGTGCGGGAAATCCGACCATTGGATTTTCCCGAAACCGCAACCGTTGGGTTCGCCTTGGAAATATCTTTCCAACGGCACCAACTTTGTAAAAATCCAACGGTTGGTTTGTCTGGAATGTTTAATTAAAATCTGAAGAAAAACAGCGCCAGAAACGATTATATTTATATTTATATATATATAAATATAATTATATTTAATCGAATAACGACGCTGCAGTTCGTATTTTGAAATCGAAACTTCAAACGATTGCACCAGGAGATCCGACTGTCGGATTTTCCCAAAACTGGAACCTTTGGATTCGTTTTGAAAAGACCTTTCTAATGATGTAAATTTTGTGAAGATCCAACGGTTAGATTTTCAGATATGTGTAAATCAAATCTGAAGAAAAACAGCGCCACGGCCGCTTTATGGCCCGAAGCGTCGTTTTAACTAAATTGGCTATTTTTAAATAAATAAAAATAGCGATAAATTGTTATAAAATATCATAAACGATATGGAATGGAAATAAACTGAATTTGCTCGATTTATGTGGTATTTGATGGTTGAATGTGTTTGGTGTGAAAATTACATTAAAGAACAAAATTGGTGTTGTCGAATGATTTAACCATTGAAATAAATTAATTTGAAATTCTAAATATACGTGAATTATTTGAAAAGGCCGAGTTAATTCTCATTTCAAATAATTGACCGACGATTGAAAGTCGAAGATGAAGACGGTGGTTGAAGACCGGAGATCTTCACCTCGTTTGGATGGTAACCGACGTCCTAATTGGAAGGCATCCCGAAATATGGATAATAAGTGGTGATCGTCCAAACGTACGTGGTGATCGATGGGTTTGCGAGGTATTTAGTGCCTTCGGTTTCGTTCAGACCCGGAACGGACTTGTAAATGGACTGTGTGTCTGACATTGGATTTTATTCTGTGTTGATTGATCTCTATTAAATATACATCTGCTTGGCGGCGGAGAATTTATTCTTTTGTTTAACGCCCTTCTCTGAAACGCACGAGCTTAGAGGTTGTATATCGATGGACATCAGTTGCATGGCATGAACTGCTAGTGTGACATGCCTAAGATGCAGTGATCCGGGCTTCTGTTGAAAAGCAAAGTCTTGTGGTGATGATCAAAGCACCGCCTGTGTGGCGTAGCTTTGTGTATAACGTGAATTCGCGAGCCTCACACCCCGGAATGAACCAGAAACGGGAGAAGGACCTCAGGGAGGGCATGCGTTTCTTTCTAGCTAGGGTGGTGTCAGTGACCTACCAGCCCTGACATTTATATACTTTTTCACCTGTGTGGTTGTTGCTATTGCGAGGCGCCTCGGTTTAATCGGACGATCCCGGTCCGATGGAGTCATTCATTGGCTCGTTTACGCCCCAAAGTGCGGGGAAACGTAGTGTTCAGGCATTTTAATCCACATCGGTGGACCGGCCCTGTCGCTCCAAGGGTCGATGCGCTCTGACCCTATGGCTCGGGCTAGAGTGTCACGAAGTCGGTAAGGACTATCTTTTGCCTTGGTTCATGACGGAAATCCAATTTCCAGATACGTGACTGTGCAGTTTTGATTGTATATATATTTGGTGATATAGTGGCATGGGACGCTCATGTTGTCTATGATTGATAGTTATGATTTGAAATTGTTTTCAAAACATATAAACACTAGCAATAATATCAAATGCCTTTGTTTATTCGTATCAAGCATATTTTGGCCGTTATAAGGTAAAAACTCTATCCTCCGGTTTGCGTTGCATTGTGTGATGGGAACTGAGTCTTATGACGACTTCATTTTTATAAAAAGCATCGCGATGGTTAAAAGAATGATTAGTTTTAAAGCACTGGAAATCCAATGGAGTAAACCTGTTCCACGAAAGTGGCGTGGTCCGGTGATTAGCCATATTATATATGTGTTGAGTAGATTTCTCATAACAGTCCCATGACTGACTCGTAGTTTGTTTCACTTTCAAACTCGGGTGCCCCTCTTTCTACACGGGCAGCCTTGTATTCAGTAGCTGGTTATTCCTGGATAGCTGGAGCTGAAGATGGATTCTATCATTTATCTCTTTTTATGCTGTTCAGCTCCTATTGTACATATTTTGTTTGTTTTCCGCTGTAGACATTTATGTATAGCTAAACTGTACTTGTACTAAGTAAGATCCTGTATACTATGTAACTCTGATGATTACTTTTATCCAGTATATTCTATTGTTCATTATCTGGTGTATTTATTTAATTTTCTTCTGCTATTATCTGTTTCTGTGTTATATTCCACAGATTACCTTTGCCGCCATCAGTACGGGGTTTGGGGTCGTCTCATTTGGTATCAGAGCTTTGGTTAAGCTTAGTTCTGGAATATAACATTTGAACGAACTCGTCAAAAATAGAACCAGTAGTGTTCTAGGACGGGTAACTCTATACAGATAGGATCAGTAATATCCTAGTATAAGTAAAGCAGAATGAAATTACACCTTGATAGACACATTTACATTTGATGTATATGTTTCTATGTTTTAAAATTATCTTTTCTGTGACCTAACACTTGATCTGCCATTTGTAGAAGTACTAGAAAAATGAGTGCCAGAAACAGAAAGAATACAGAACCCGATCTAGAGGCTCTATTAAAGAGATATCGAAATCTGAACGGAGCACAGTTCTCGGGCAATGAATCTATAATTCAGACTCAAGCTTGGATGAGTTCTGTAGAAAGAATTTTTGAGCGTATCCAACTGAGGGATGACCAGAAAAGGTAAGTAGCATCTTGGGCGCTCAAAGAAGAAGCTTTAATCTGGTGGGAAACAATCATCAAAGATAATCCAGAAGGTGATATCACCTGGGACAGATTCAAAGTTATTTTCCTAGAAAGATTTACTCCTCCTGAAGCGACGGAGCGATTGTGTGATGAATTTTCTTATCTAATACAAGGTGATATGACCATCCCAGAATATCATAAGAAATTCAACGAACTTGCTCACTTTGCTCCTCATCTGATTCAAGATCCAAAGAGGAAAAATATGAGATTTATTTATGGCCTGCAAAGGAGATATCAAAATAGTGTAATGAGGAATGTGAAGCTTCCTTTTTCTGAAATGATATACATGGCTTATCAGTACTAAGATCTCCATAAGAAAGGAATGTTGCGCGACGAAGAAGAAATTTGTTGTAGTGACAAAGCAGAGTCGGAAACTGATATTCCTGAAGCCAGTACGAGGTCTGAGGTCAGTAAAGAGCCTAAAGTAAATCGAAAAAGGGCTAGATCTAAAAAAGAACCTGCCACAACTACCATATGCAAGAACTGCAATCAGAAGGGGCATTTGTCCAGAAAATGTAAATCTTTAAAGAAACCAATAAAGGATGGATATAGAGCCAATCGAAAGCAAAAGAAGAAAAGGTTAGGAAAAGATGGGGAGTTTCAAGAGAATAGGGAGTGTAAACAGTGCCACGAGGCCGGTCATCTTGCAAAGGATTGCCCGCTCTTAAACAAGCCCGAAGCAGTACATGTAAATGAATTGGCATAAACTTCTGAGCCCTCGGCTAGTCAAGAAAGGGCTGATGTCTTAGAAGGCACGCTCAATGTCAAGAACATTCCAGTTAAAGTACTGTTTGATACTGGCGCGTCACGAAGCTTTATAGCAAAGAGTGTAGTCAAGAAGTTGAATTTAAATGTGAAGAAGCTCAAAGAACCAATGACTGTCCAAAATCCAGTTGGGGGTTCCATCGGTCTCAGTTGGGCTTGTGCAGTACCTGTCTCTTTTTCCTGCTATAAATTCCCTACTATCTCTATGGTCATGAATTTTAATGAATTCGATCTTATTCTGGGACTGGATTGGCTAACCAGATATGATGCAGAGGTTAGATGCGCCGAGAGAGTCATTAGGGCAAATATAAAATCGGGTGGTTATATAACCATTCCCTGTGAAGGACAGAAAGCTAATACAAAAGACTTCTGGGCAACTCTAAATGTTTCTCCAGCCCAAATAGAAAATATCCCTGAAGTCATAGAGAATATTCCTAACCTCATCAAAGATATTCCTGTCGTCAAGAACTATGCGGATGTGTTCGAAGAAGTTGTTCTCTTACCTCCGCAGAGAGAAATAGATTTTAAAATTGCTTTAATTCCGAATGCAAGGCCGGTAGTTCACGCTATTCGAAGAATGTCCTTGAAAGAGAAGGAAGAATTAGACAATCAAACACGACAGCTAGTATGGAAAGGTCTGATCAGGCCTAGTTTCTCTGATTGGGGTGCGGCAGTGGTGTTTGTCCCAAAATCTAACGATACTCCACGTCTATGTGTGGATTATCGTGATCTGAACAAACAGACAATAAAGAACAAATATCCATTACCGCGAATAGATGATTTGTTGGATCGTCTAAATGGAGCACAAGTATTTTCACGAATGGACCTAGCTACAGGCTTCCATCAGCTTCGAATTACCGAAGAGTGTGTTCCAATGACAGCGTTCAGAGGTCCCGACTTATTCTACAAGTGGTTAGTAATGCCGTTCGGCTTATGTAACGCTCCAGCCTACTTCGTCGATCTGATGAATAGGGTGTTTAGATGGGTTTTGAATAAATTTGTTCTGGTTTTCATTGACGATATTCTAATCTTCTCTAAATCAAAGGCCGAACATGAAAAACATTTGGAACAAGTGTTAGAAATCCTCAGAAGGAATGTATTGAAAGCAAAATTTTCCAAATGTATATTCTGGCAAGATGAAGTGAAATTTCTGGGCCACGTCGTATCAAAAGAAGGAATTGCTGTGGATCCAAGCAAAATCACAGCTATTCAAAATTGGAAACAGCCCAGTACCCCCACTGAAGTCCGCAGTTTTCTAGGATTGGCTAGCTATTACCGGAAGTTCGTTAAAAACTTTTCGAAGATATCTGGTCATTTAACGAAGCTTACAAAGAAGCACTCTAAATTCAAATGGACTCCAGAAAGTGAGGAGGCTTTTGAAGAGCTAAAGTTGAGATTAACAACTGCTCCAGTGTTAACCATCATTGATGGCAACCAGGATTTAAAAGTCTGGACTGATGCTTCTAGAGAAGGCCTTGGCGCAGTGTTAATGCAAAGGGTCCAAGTGATTGCTTATGCTAGCCGTCAACTGATGCCACATGAGATGAACTACGTAACTCATGATCTTGAGTTATTGGCTATAGTATTCACCTTGAAAATCTGGAGACACTATCTTCTGGGTGAGAGATTTGAACTATTTACAGATCACCAGTCGTTAAAGTATCTATTCACCCAGAAAGACCTGAATCTGAGGCAGCGACATTGGCTGGATTTTCTTGCAGCATATGACTTTGAAATTATATACACTCCAGGGAAAGCCAATGTCGTGGCCGATGCGTTAAGCCGAAAGAATGAGATGATCGCCAGTTTTATTATCACGAGTTCCTTGCTAGATAAAATATCTACTCTTCAGGAGGATGATCACTTCATTCAGAAGATCAGAGAGATAATTCAACAAGGCGAACCCTCGAGTTTTCAAGTAGATAATGATGGAATTCTAAGGCTCAAAGGTTGAATCTGTGTCCCTAATATTCCTGAGCTTCGAAAGGAATTACTGGATGAATGCCACAAGTCAAAATTTAGTATCCATCCGGGAGTGAGCAAAATGTATAACGACATCAAACGCACTTTCTGGTGGAAGTCGATGAAAATGGACATTTCTTTATATGTTAGCTGATGCCCTACTTGCCAGCTAATCAAAAGTGACCAACAGAAATTGGCTGGATTATTACAACCACTAGAAGTTCCTGGTTGGAAGTGGGAACATATTTCTATGGATTTCATTGATGGCCTGCCTAGGACCAGAAGAGGAAATGACAGTATTTGGGTGATCATAGATCGCTTCACGAAGACTGCCCATTTCATACCTGTCAGATCAAATAGAACTGCTCAGAGTCTAGCGCAGATTTACTTCAAGGAAATAGTTAGACTACACGGAGTGCCGCTCAGTATAGTCAGTGATAGAGATACAATATTCATTAGCAAATTCTGGGAAGCATTTCAAGTCGAGCTGGGAACGAAGTTGAACTTAAGCACCGCTTATCATCCTCAGACAGACGGTCAAACTGAGAGGGTGAATCGTATTTTAGAAGATCTATTGCAGGCTTGTGTTATAGATTTCGGTGGATCATGGGAAGACCATCTGCATTTGGCTGAATTCTCTTATAACAACAGTTACCAGGTGAGCCTGACAATGTTGCCATTTGAAGCATTGTATGGTAGACCGTGCCGATCTCCTGCTTGTTGGGTCGAACCCGGTAATAGACTTGTGTTGGGCCCTGATATGATCCGAGAAGCCGCCGACAAAGTCGATTTTATTAAAAAGCGATTACTCGCCGCTCAAAGCCGACAAAAGAACTATGCCGATAGAAGAAGAAGAGATATATCCTTTACTGTTGGCGACTATGTATATTTGAAAGTATCGCTGATGAGAGGAGTAATCCGGTTCGGTAAAACTGGAAAGTTGGCGCCCAAATTCATTGGTCCGTTTCCTATTCTGGAACGGATAGGAACTCTCGCTTATAGGGTTAAATTGCCTGACTGGTTTCCTGGAGTTCATGATGTATTTCATATATCTCAACTTCGAAAACATGTTCATGATCCAGACTTAATCGTGGAAGAAGCAGCTCAACAGGACATTGAAATTACTCCAGAATTAGCTGTGAGAAGAGAGCCGCTAAAGATTATCGGCAAAGAAACCAAAGAGCTGAGGAACAAGAAGGTTCACTTAGTCAAAGTGAAATGGAGTGGAGATCAGTGAGATTGTACTTGGCAAGCTGAGGAGAGCATTTAGAAAGCCTATCCCAGATGCCGAGTAGATATCTCTGATTGACGCCGGTGCAAGGTACATTTACCCTACTTTGCATTACCATTTAATTCTCTACTCTGTTGTTATTTTCTTTCCATGGATGTGCGCTTTAAAATTCTATAGTCTGAATGATTTAAAAAAAAAGAGTATAGAAATTGATTAGTATATTTTTTTGAAAGGTTGAAAACAATTGGATTGGTTGTTGTGTTGTGTGATTGTAGATTTATCAAACCACTTTCGACTTTGTTCCTTTTCGGGGACGAAAAGTTTTAAGTGGGGGAGATTGTAACGACCCAGAAAATCTGAACCAATTTAAAAATTTTAAATTGGCTAAAATAATGGATTTTAACTATTTAAAATAAATATTTTAAATAAGAGAGATGAAAAGTGATTTGAATCGACAATTGAAAACGAATATAATTAATTATAATTATAAACAAGGCCTGAAATGGCGCTGCAGTTTCAAAAATTGAATTCAAACTTTGTCGGACTGTACCGGGTGCAAAACAAAACGGATTTTAGTAAAACCAAAAATATTTAAATATGTTAGTGAATACCTTTCTAACGAATCTGAAAAATCGAATTTTCATAGCGAAAAGCAAAAGTTATGGCCGAATGAATTTTCAGAAAGGTCGCTATGGAATTTATATAGCCCGTGAAATTGGCCATTTTGCATACGACCTCGAAATTTGACGAAACCACTTTTGTTGGATCCGGGATGTGAAGTTATTGCTAGGTTTCAAAATTCATAATTTTTGAGGCTAGTATGTTAGCGTGGTAAAAGAAAACGTGTTTTGATCAATTACAGTTAAATTGGATCGACCAGAAATGGGCCTTTTTGCAAACGGTCTCAGAATTCGACGAAACTAGTTTTGTTGGGATCGTATCATCAAAACATTGCTAGATTTATTTTTCTGAAATTTTTCGAATTAGTTTGTGGCCCTGGCAAATTGAAATGTACGTTAAAATTAAATATTGAATGTTTTATATTTTAATTTGAAGGAAAACTGATTGAAACATTCGAATGGGCCTTCGAAACATATCCCATTGTGTTCGGAATGGGGGTAAAACGCTAGGGACGATAGTCGTTGGGTTTGGATTGGTGGTTGTGTCAGATAACCCCCTTATAAAATCTACCGACCAATCAAAAAAAAAGGAAAATTCCCCATTTTCTCTCTCCCCGTAATCGCGATATACGGCGGAAAGTTAGTCGCCGCTTCCTGGCCATTTTCCGGCCACACCACGTCGAACTACCCCCAGCCCCAGTTGAACTTTTTGAAGCCCTCCTCACCACCTTCGAATCCATACCCTCCTCGCCCAAAACCGTTGACCCTCTCTCGAGTTTCGTGCCCTCAAAGGTTGGAACTTCCAACCGCCGCCGCCATGTCAGTTCGCCACCGAACTGAGTAAGACCACAACGCGCCGAAAGCCCTCACGTTCCCCTTCGACGTCATGAAGCCCGATCGACCCCTCGATACACGGATTGCCTGAAAGATCGAAACCTAGTTTCGAAGATTACAAGCAGGTATCGGCTGATTTTATTTAATTTGATTTTAACACCTTTAAAGTGTTGCAAACCTTTGAAAAATCACATCTTTTTCGTTCGTTAACGAAATTCGATGAAACAGGAAACATCGTGACCGTGTGGACGTCTTCTACATATTAGAAGAGACCGCATATTTTTCTGAGCCTTCTGCTATTTTTGGTGGAGTGGAACCCAATGTGATATTTATAATTTATAAACGATATGGAAAACGACGATGTATAAATTATATATTCGATGTATGAGTTATATAAGCGTTGTACACCTCGTGTATAAGCATTGAATAAGTTGTACGTTCGATGTATAAGTTATATATGCGTTGGGAAGTTTCAGAATTGATTTAAAATTCAAACAGTTCAAAAACAGTTCAAAATTAAGTTCGAAATTCAAAAACAGACCCAAACCGGGTTGGGCGGGAAAATTCCCGCCCAGGACAAAGGTCGACCAAGGGGTCGAACTGGGTGACCAGGTCGACCACATGGTCGACTTGGGGGTCGACCTGCCCAGTCGACCTGGTCAGGCCCTGGCTGGCCTGGTCGGGTTCTGGTCGAATTTCTGAGCTCTGGTGTGTCACTAGGGCTGACTTGTCACGTTCTGGTTGGCTTCTCTCGAAGTGAATGGTCTAGATTCGTCTATGATCATTTGACGGCTCAAATCAATCTGAAATTCTATATAAACAACTTAAGTCTCCAACCTAAATTCACATAAAAATTAGAGACGGAGCCGCCATGCTGTCGGGAGAAAACTAAGAGGAGCCTCCACTTGTAAAAAAGCTTAGAGACGAGCAAAACTAAACTAAATCAAGATTCAAAACAACGCTTATCTACCCAAAGGAAAGCATTGCAAATTCAGAACTCAGAAACCAGAAACCAAGATCGTTATTGATTGTAGGTATAGTGATTTTTCCGATGAGAATAAAATTAAGACTTGATTCGATGTAAAATGGAAATGGAAATGTACTATTGTATAACGACGATGTTAATTCATATGTGTATTGCAATGATTGTATTGTGAATGGTATTGTGATGTTTGTGGTATAATTGACTTGATGTTGATCCTATTGTACATTTAGAATGAAGGCAACATCACATACAAGTATATGGTTAATATTAGGATTTACACCTATATGGTTTTATACCAACTTTGTCACATGCTAGTTTGTGTTTGAAGTTATGCCTAGATAGAAATATGTTTAGGCTTATGCAAGTTTTAGGTTGTAAGATCCTATCACATATGTGACCAAATATTAGTTCTACATGTTTATGCGTATATATTAAACCTATGTCATATTGCAAGTTCACACCTATTCATATGTTTGTGATTGATTTGCAAGTTCACATATATGTAAGATGATCTAGTCTGTGTTGTAAATTCACATATATGTATGTGGTTCAATCTACGTTGCAAGTTCACACCTATGACATTCATGATGACTATTTTGCAAGTTCACCCCAAATATGTTCATAATGACTATGCCAAAATGCCAAGTTCACACCTATGACATTCATGATGACTGTTTTGCAAGTTCACCCCTATTATGTTCATATTGACTATGCCAAAAATGCCAAGTTTACACCTATGACATGTTTAGGTTAATGGATTCCTTTATGCAAATTTTGTGCGCTAAATTAGGCTAAGTTTTTAGCCTAATATTATATGTCAAAAATCATGCGAATGGAAAAATTAGGCTAAGATTGTTAGCCTAATATTAAGACGTGGTAACGTTGGGGAAAATTGGTAATTATAGGAAACTTGACATACATGGGTGAAAAATCCCCTAGGTAATTTATGACATAAAACGGTATAAATTATATACCGAAAAATGATGAACTTGGAAAGTGGGCCATAACATTTAATGGTTAACAAATTTACATATAACAAGTAAAAGAGACAAATATGTAAATTTAGAAAATACGAGTATGCTTAACCCAAGGTTGTATTGAGTTGTGATGTAAACCTGCCCGGACCCGCCCGGCTGTCCAGTAATCACAACAATACCTATCCAATGTGTGAGGTTAAGGCATTGAGCCCAATAAGGACCCGAGGTTAGACTGAGTTACAGTGTAAATCTGCCCGAAACCGACCGGCACATCCAGTAACCGTAACAACACCTGTCTAATATGAGTTGTTGGTGCTTTAACTAATTTAAAGCTAAGGACAAACTAGTCAGGATGGTAGGGTTAAGTTAACTAAAACACTTAACCAAATTCAACATGTTAACAGAAACTGATGGATGGGGTTAGGTTAATACAGACACTTAACCACTTAACATGTTTGACTAGAAAACCCTAGTAACGGGGACCCATTTCAGCAGTAACCCAATTAGGTATCATGGTAGCCTGAAACTAGGCAGGGTGGGGCACGATTACTGGGCTGATTATAAGCGGTCAAAAGCGACGGCGGTTGGTGCGGCAGTGTAGGTTCTAACGGAGTGCGGGTGTGCACACACTTCGGAGCAGACAAACAGGGCACTGGGCATCAGTAGTATAACCTATGTATTCTAGAATTGTTCGGGCCGCCACCATGGGTCTTGATACACCTCATGGTGGGACCAGCATAGGTATCTATAAATCATTGGGGGTCGTATGACACATATGATTATGTGAGTAGGAGCCGATCTTTAGAAAAAAAGGGGATCACTTCACCCTGATCATGGGGTGCCAGTCTGAATAAGTACAAGTAGGTGCAGAGATATAGTGTGGTGTGCAATAGTATATCCGGTTCGAAACTACTTTATCTTAGTTATGATACTTTCCTATTTCCAATTTATTCCTGCCATGATCTTTTTCTTATTCACATACTGAAGAGTCACTAGACTTACCAGGCTTTATGTCTGATTCTGTTTTTCTTTCATCTTCTTTTCTTCCGTCCCCCCCCCCCCCCCAGGTCCACAGGGAGGAAACAACCCAGCTTAGTCAGACTCTTTGCAAGCTTCAAGATAGTAGATGTATGGTTTGGACTCTCTTTCATTGGTTATGTCTTTTGGACACACTCTATGGGGATTTATGCAGTTTTTTTAATTATGTTTTATGCTTCTTTATTCGATAATCAAGACAGAAATGATGTTGTAATATTTTGGAAGTTATTGTAAGACAATTATGGAAATGTTTTTGTATGAACACGTATTTATGAAATGAAAGTCTGTTTGTTTTCCGCTGCCTATATATATGTGTTTACATCTGTCTTGTGTTTTATCTGTGACTTTTACCTATAAACCTCCACCAAAGTTAAGGCATTCCCTTGGTGAGTGACCTTAATGGAGGTGGGGTGTTTCACTTCGTATCAGAGCACAGGTTTACCAGATCAGATAAAAGTTTTTGAAACAATTTTCAGAAGGGAAGTTTAAAGAAGCATTTTTCAAGAAAAAAAAGTGTTGTTATTTTTAAAAGGTATAATCCCCCAAAGCCATATGCACTATCTCTCTCTATCCTTCGTTTTGAATCTTTCCTTTTTGTTTCAGCATGTCTGGAGATCTTAACCTTCCAAAAGGAATACCGGCACCCGGCTGGTTCAGGAGGTACCTAGAGGCTAGGGCCAATGGCGTGGGCCCAACAGACATTCCTCCTCCAGTGGCAGCGGTTCCTCCTCCTCCTCCTCCTCGGGGAAATGCTTTTGCAAAGACATGTAGAGACTTCAAGGCTATGGGTGGAAAGGACTTTTATGGAACTGAATCCTTTGTAGCAGCGAGAAACTGGCTAAAGGAGACCGAGGATCTGTTTGTCATCATCGAAGTTGACGACAAGCAAAAGATACAGCTAGCAGTGTGGTTGCTTAAGGATGAAGCTTCTTATTGGTGGGAGATCACCAATGCTGAGAGCCCAGTGGAAACATGGGAAGATTTCAGGATGAGGTTTGAGATGAAATTCCTCTCCCAAGGTGAAAGAAGCCTGCAAATGGAGAAGTTCCTAACTCTTAAACAAGGAAGTATGACGATCAGGGAGTACGTCAATCAGTTTAATCAACTGGCCAGATTAGGGCTGGATTTAGTAAACACCCAAAATAAGAAGGCTCTTCGCTTCGTCAAAGGTCTGAATGAGCCTTTACACAGCCTTGCTATGACCCATGTATCCACGGGAGCGACTTATGAAAGCTTGGTGGACATGGCATTGGTACACGAGGAAGACAAGGGCAAGAAAGAGGCAAAGGTGGAAGAAAAGAAAGAGGGTTTACAGGCTAAGAAAACAGACTTCAAGAAAGGCGGAAAGAACAACAAATCCCGTGAAAAGAGAAGGTGTAATTTCTGTGGCATTGTTGGACATATAGTGAAAGACTGCAGAAAGAAGAAGGCAAAGATGAGTGGTGGTTGCTTCCACTGCGGAGAGACTGGACACTTGGCTAAGGACTGCCCAAAGAAGCGAGGGCAGGGACAGAGGACTGGATCCACTTCAGGGGGACAGGTTCATGCACTGGTGGCACCTCCACAAGAACGAGGTAGTAATATTTCTATAGAAAGTGCAGTTTATCTTTATGATCATCCAGTTCACACTCTCTTTGATTATGGTGCATCACACTCCTTTATTTCATCTGCTTTAGTAGAATCTCTGCACCTAGACACTAGTATGGTAGAGGATCCCTTGGTTGTTTCAAACCCAATTGGGGGCTCATCTTATTTGTCAATGGTTTGTTTGGGTTTGAAAATATCTATTCTAAGTGTTGAATTTAGATGTAGTGTCTTTGTTCTGGATTTTTCGGGATATGGATTGATCTTAGGCATGGACTGGTTATCCAGTAACGGTGCCATTCTTGATTGTGAGAAGAGAATGGTTAGACTCTTGAGTCGGCTCGGTAACACTCTAGAAATTTCTTGTAATCCCTCGAATGCTGTTATGCTTAGTTATTTAGAGTCGCTTGATGCTTCTGTTAAGAATTTGTAGTCGGTTAGAGTGGTCCGGGAATATCCGGATGTCTTTGAGGAGGTGAAGGGCTTACCTCCGAGGCGGGAAATAGACTTCCGCATATATCTTGTTGATAATGCAAAGCTCGTAGCTTTACCTGTTAGACACATGGCTTCAAAGGAGAGAAAGGAGCTTAGTAAGCAGGTTAAAGAGCTTCTCGAGAAGGGGTTCATTAGATAGAGCATTTCGGAATGGGGTGCTCCAGTGGTATTCGCAACCAAAGCAGACGGTTCGCTTTGCCTATGCGTTGACTATAGGGAGCTAAACAAGTTGACCAAGAAAAATTGGCACCCTCTTCCCAGAATCGACGATTTGTTTGATCAGCTTGTAGGTGCGTCGGTTTTCTCCCAACTTGATCTGGCTACTGGGTTCAATCAGCTAAGAGTAGCCGAAGATAGCATTGATAAAACGACGTTCATAACCCCAGACGGTTTCTTCGAGTGGCTTGTCATGCCTTTCGACTTGACAAATGCACCCGCATATTTCGTAGATGTAACACCCCACCTCCGCCAGGGTGTCTCTTGCAAGCACTCTGACTTTGGAGGGGCGTTTGAATCAGGTAAACATGCATAATGATATATCAAGGCAGAACAAGAACATATGTATATATGTAAACAGAGTAAATAACATAGATAAAACAACGGAAGATTTCAAACCATTTCAAAACAAGTCTGGTACAACATAATGTCAATTTTCCAAATACACAAGTCTAGATAAAAACAACATTACTGAAAAACTGAAATACATAAGTACTATCCCCAAAATAAGTGATAACCATAGCTAGCTTCATGTCAAGACCGTACATGAGCTAAAATCCCACAAGCAAGTGATCAGGAATCCAAGCTAAGCTCCAATATTCCCTCCCTGAGAACCTGGGGGGGGGGGGAACGGAAGAAAAGAGGCGAAAGAAAACAGGTCAGTCAAAAAGACTGAGTAAGCCCTACTACAATCAATGTAAACTAATAAAGTTAACTGACATGATGAAAGCTGAGATGAACATATGGATAACTACATACTGGCATGATGATTAACTAACAAGGTAGATAAAGGTGTCATCGCATAATCAGGATTAAGGTTTTGCACCATAGGTGTACTAGCAAAGTAACATGACTTGAATAAACCAGTATTGATCCCTTGGCCCAAGCTTTGGCCCAATAACATGAAGTGACCCTAATACGCGGTCCAACCAAACGGTCTAGTCGATCGGCTCCCTATAAGCCTAACTCGTCACGTGTTGGTGTCCATACGGCCCAAACATAATTGCAGTCAGACTGTGCCGGGTCTCCCGTCGGGTGTATCAAGCCCTAGGGTGGCAACCCCTGGACACCATAAACATGCGTGCACAGTCTCGATCTACTGGTACCCGTGCATGTTTTCCCCGGCTTCGGACTATGTGCACGACCATAAGTCCGCCCGGAACTACACCGGCGTACCACTCTGCCGTCGCTTTTGGTCGCTTACCTCAAGTTCAGTAATTCGTGCCCCTCACCCTAGCCTAGTCCCTAGGGCCATAATGATACAAACTTGGGATTACTGCTATAGTGGACCCCCATTGCTAGGATTTTTCTAGTGGGTTAAGTACAGTTTAACCCTCTTGCTAATCATGGATTAACTTGGTTAAGTGTAACGATGAGTTCACGACTTAACCCCGATTAATCTACCAAGCCCAAATTGGTTAAGTACTAAGTGGACCATGACTTAACCCTAATCACGAGGCATTAATTAATTTAATGCGCCTTAACCTCTCACATTAGATCTTGTTGTGGTTACTAGTTAAGCCGGGCGGGTCCGGGTAGCTTTACACCACAACTTGGTCTAACCTCGGGTTCAAGGTACAACATGACCAACTTCTCACATTGGGTCCTATTGTTTGTAGCAACTAGTTAAGCCGGTCGGTTCCGGGTAGGTTTACGCTACAAACTCAACCCAACCTCGAGTTGGTCACACTTATCTTTTCTAAGTGTCATGTCCATCATGTTTCCAAAACATGTTACAAGTTTTCAAGCATTTGGGTAGACCTAACTTAATAGGTAAATTCCCAAAGGGTAGACCTAACTTAATAGGTAAATTCCCAAGCTTATGTTTTTATGTCTTTTAAGTTTACCCAACCCCAAACGCAATCCCATCGCTTACATATCGCAATAGCGCATAAAGGATAGAAAGAGGGAACTTGGCATAATCATGACATAAAGGTGTTGAAGCCACAAGTTTAACATGGTGGCATATGAAATGTACATATGTTCATATACTTGCATATTACATTTTAGGCCTCAAAAGCATGCATAAAACCAAACTTAGCATATTGGTGATATATGGTGATAAATGACATGTAGAAATGGCCATAAGTTCGCATTTAGTCTCACATGCAAGTTATCATAAGGGATATGATAACTTACATGTTGCCAAAATGCAACCTTTAGCATAAAGCTTGAAGCTTTAGGCTCATAAACCCAAGATAAGCTTGCATAACATGATAACATGAACCAAATGATCATCCCAAACTTGCATAACATAACTTGCATATCATATGACAAACTTGCATATCAAACTTGCATAACATAACATGATAAACTTGCATATCATAACATGGCATACTTGCACATCATAACATGGCATACTTGCATAACAAAACTTGCATATCATAACATGGCATACTTGCATAACATAACATGATAAACTTGTATATCATAACATGGAAAACTTGCATAGCATAACATGGCATACTTGCATAACAAAACTTGCATATCATAACATCTCAAACTTGCATAACATGACATAGTAAACTTGCATATCATGGCAAACTTGCATATCATAACATAGCATACTTGCATAACAAAACTTGCATATCATAACATCTCAAACTTGCATAACATGACATAGTAAACTTGCATATCATGGCAAACTTGCATATCATACATTTAACTTTAGAGTTTAAGTATGAAAGTAGAATAGGGCTTACAATGCTTATGAAGACACAAAAATATGACAAAGCCCTTATGAACTCAAATGAACCCAAAATGCAAGCTCCAAATCAATAAAAACCCTTGCTTTATGATGTAAATATGGAAACTTGACTTGAATGCAAGCTAATGATGCTCATACAAGTTTGAAAACACTTGTATGCATGTAAAATCTCTCATAGAAATTTATTTAGAATTTTATGAAGAGAGTGGAGGCCATGAGAGGATTGATTTTGCCATAGTTTAGTTACTAGAATGAATAATGATGATTTAGGGTTAGGTTAGGGGCTTATTTATAGAGATTAGGATTAGTTTCAACCTTAGGATTAAACCCTAGTTCTAATCTCAGCCCTCAAAACCGAATCTGGCCCCCATACTCAACACAAACCCAAAATGGTGCACCAGGCAAAACTGCCCGGCTGGACCAAGTCGACAGCCAAGTCGACAGGGCTGTTGACTTGGGTCCAACCAAGTCGACAGGGCTGTCGACTTGGGTGCTCTGGCGGGAATTTTCCGGCCTGGCCCAAACTGGCCCAAATTTCCAAATTCAAACTTGAATTTGGAATCTGTTTTTACTTTGAAATTTTCTGAAAACTTCGTTGGGCCTTAATCGGGTCATACGGACTCCGATTTTCGAAAACTCGGACTCTATTTCGCGTATTTTTCCGAGACGAACGCAATGGCATATCCCGTTTCCCTTGATTCAGATTTATAAATTAAATTCTGCCTCGATTTATGTTATAATAGGTTATTGAAAATACGGGTTGTTACATTCTCCCCTCCTTAAAGGATTTCGTCCCCGAAATCTTCAAGTTAGGAAGAACGTATCCTAACATCCAACATCCATCTACTCAAAACATCATCCACGAGCAATCATTGTCCTTACAAGATTCTAAATGTTGTATGAACATATGCAAAGGTGTGTGTATATGTACTTATCTAATGCAAATGTCATCAATGCAAATTATGTTAGTGAAATGAATCCATATGTATGCAATTCCTAACATAATGTATAACATCTATATGTGTGCACATAACATACATCCATATGCAACATCCATGTGATAACACAAAAATTTTCATCCATGAATAAGCATAAACACTCTTGCATATGCAATATGAGGAGTGTGTGAGCCGATCTAGTGCCTAACGTGTATAATGCATCCACGAGTAACCACTTACAAACACTTGCAACCACTTGCAACCATCAAGCATAACATGTTTCAAACACATGTTTCATCCAAAGGGTTTCTACCTAAGGTTCTCATGACCAGATTTACACGATAAACTAGATAAACAAGACAAACATGGATAGCAAAAGATATGCTACAAAGAGATCGGGAAGATAAGCATGATATACTCTTCTTTCGGATTACAAGAAATCCCTTCCTAACCCATCCCATATTCTATAAAAGCCCAAAAGGTTTAGTCAACCTAACAGACCCCTCCAAACCCTGACATGTATTACTAGCCAATAAGTCATACCTCCTGACAGAAATAGGACCGAGAATGGGACCGAGAGGATATACGTAAAAAGATAACATGGGAGTAAGTTCCACAGGAAAACAAGGATCAAGGATATACTCTTAGAAAGAGATATGATGCGCGTATCTATCCTTCAGTCTTCTAAGTCACGTTTCCTTGAGTTTAACTCCATTGTGCTTTGACTGTCTTTTACCTCATGATTTCTTAGCTTCTTAACTCTTATTTCCAAATATGAGTTGGAACCCATTTCATTGTCACCTCTCGTCTTCCTTTTTCACTTACTCTTCTATCATTCTTGGCTTAAACATAACTATGACCACATGGTTTCATGCAAGCTCTCCAAAATTCACTAGTGAATCCTGGATCTCGTTTACTTACTATAAAGTATTCCACGCAGCAGAACTTTTCTTGAAAATACCAATCCACGTTGTCAATTGCTCTTACCAACGTGATTTTCTATAACTCATGCTTGAACAAAAGGAACCATCCGCCTAAGAATGATAGGCCGTACTTAGATTCAGTTGCTTGCTCATGACTTCCCGTAGACTAACCCAAAACTGGCTAGGGAAGATTGAGTCATGGTTACTAACTATACTTTAGGGAACCTCGTGCAACCTCTTTATTTCTTGAAAGTAAACTGTCGCTAGCTATGATGCAGTCCTTTTGCTCTTTACCGGAGTGAAATGAGCACTCTTCGTGAGTCTACCTACTATGACCCACATGCTCTTATTCCCTTTCTTGATCTAGGCAGTCCATCCACGAAATCCTTCGTGACGCTTTTCCCCTTCCATTGCGGGGACCTCCAATGGATATAACAGCCCATCGGGCTTCTATGACTCGGCCTTTAACCTGTTGGCACAACATGCATCTTGGGACAAACTCGGCCACTTCCTTGAGTGATGTGCCTCTTCAAGAGCCTTCTTTCTCTCATCGCGTCTTAGCCATCCCTTGTCATCTATAGCGAGGTGACTTATCATCTCGCCTCGAGTTAACTTGTCCATGATCTCGACTAACTGCGAGTCTTCTTTCTGTGAAGTCCCTACTTGATCCAGAAGGGTAGGTCTAAGCTCAAGGGACGCTAACTAACTAATTAAACTGAGAGAACTTCTTACTTCAGTTGCATTCCTTGGAGTCTTCCAATCCTGAACTGCAACTACCTTAGCGGGATCCACCGCTAAGCCTTGCTTAGAAACTATGTGCCCAAGAAATCTAACTCCTTTTTCTCCAAAATGACACTTGGAGAACTTGGCCTTCAACTGATGCGCTCTAAGCGTATCCATCACCTCCACGAGATGCCTTGCGTGCTCTTCCTCATCCTTAGAGAAGGTCAGAATATCATCTACGAAGACCACAACAAACTTGTTCAAGAACTCCCTGAACACCCTACTCATCAAGTCCACGAAACATGCGGGTGCATTAGTCAAGCCGAACGGCATGACAAGCCATTCGAAGAATCCATCTGGAGTTCTGAACGCAGTCTTGTCTCTACTATCTTCAGCTACTCTGAGCTGATGAAATCCAGTAGCAAGATCAAGAGAAAACAGATGTTCCTACAAGCTGATCAAAACAAATCATCGATCCTTGGTAATGGTTGTCTTTTCTCTTTGTTTAACTCACGATAATCAACAAAAAGTCAAAGAGAACCATCTGCCTTGGTAGTAAATACTACAGGCGCTCCCCATTTAGATATACTTCATCTAATGAAGTTCTTCTCAAGCAACTCCTTGACTTGCTTTCTTAACTCTGATCTTGCGGGGCCACGTGCCTAACCGGCCACAAAACTATCTTGGCATTATCAACCAGATAAATGCGGAAATCTATCTCTCGTTTAGGGGTAACCCCCTTTCACTTCACCCAAGATAACAGGATATTCTCGGACCACCCTCACTGATTACAAACTATCGATAGCCGAGTTGAGGGATTCAAGATAACACAACATGACGGGACTCATAGGGTTACTAGAAATTTTTAGGGTATTACCGAGGCGAGTCATGAGCCTCTCAACCCTATGCTCAAAAATCAAGAATGGCTCTAAAACTGGACAACCAATCCATGCCCAAAATCAACCCATACCCCATGAAACCGAGAATATAAGCATCACACGAGAATTCAAATCCACCTAGATAATAGACAAATGGGCGGAACCCCCAATTGGATTTGAAACGCACACGGGATCATTAACTAGACTAGTACTGAGGTGCAAATTATCAACTAAACCGAATGAAATAAACTATGCGATGCACCAGAATCAAACAAAGTACGAACAGGAAAATCAGAAATGTAAACAAGACTTTCAACAGAAATACTACCTTGATCGGGAACTGGAGCGGCATTGAGAGCATGAACTTGCCCTCCCGAAGGTCCAGCACGCTGAGTCTGACCCTGGCCTTGCCCTTGCTTCTTCGGGCAATCCCTAGTGAAGTGTCCCATTTCTCCACAGTTAAAGCAAGTGCCCTTCCTTTTTCTGCAATCCTTGTTTAGATGAGTCGAGCTTCCACAAGTAAAGCACCTTTTTTCCTTCTTATCTTTAGACTTATCCTCCTTCTTGTCACTCCTATTCTCTTCATTGAGTAGGGCCATATTCACCAAACTCTCGAAAGTTGCCCCTAAAGTTATATGAGTCATGGCTAAACCATGTAATGGCTCGTTTAATCCTAGAGCAAAGTATAGGGCCTTCTTCTGAGCTGTGTTAACCAAGTCTAAACCGACCCGAGCCAGTTGATTAAACTTATCTATGTATTCCCTAATAGTCATGTCCCCTTGCTTCAGTGATAGGAACCTTAGTCCAAACTTTCCCCGAAAGTCATCCCATGTCTCAATTGGCCTAGTAGCGGTGGTGACCACCCACCAACGTGCAGCTTCTTCCTTTAGCAACCACACTGCTAATAAAACCTTCCTACGGTCATCTATATCAAAGAAGGCAAAAAGATCTTCGGTTTCTTTCAACCAATTCCTGGCCTCTACGAAAGTCTCGGTTCCAATGAAATTCTTGGAACCCTTCGCCCTAAAGTCTTTGCAAATCTCCGCGAAATCCTCTTGTGGATGCTGAGGGGAAGGAGGAAGAGGAACCTCAGCGACAGGAGGAGGAGAAACATTAACTACCGGAGGAGGAGGAGGAGGAACATCTGCGGGGCCGGCTTCGGTCGCCCTAGCCTCCAAAAGTCTCCTATACCAAACAGGTACTTGTACTCCCTCCGGAATAGCAAAGTTATCGGCCATACTGAAAACGAAGAAAAAGACAGATTCAGAATGGAGAAAAACGAAGGAATTTTGCTAATGGCTTTTTGGGGAATAGCCTTTAAAATAAACTAGACTTTTCTTTTGAAAATACTTTATACTTGGTTTTGAAAATAGTTTTCCAAAAGTTTTCTAAAAACCTTTTTGTTCCTTCTCGTAAACCATATGCTCTGATACCAAATGTAACACCCCACCTCCGCCAGGGTGTCTCTTGCAAGCACTCTGACTTTGGAGGGGCGTTTGAATCAGGTAAACATGCATAATGATATATCAAGGCAGAACAAGAACATATGTATATATGTAAACAGAGTAAATAACATAGATAAAACAGCGGAAGATTTCAAACCATTTCAAAACAAGTCTGGTACAACATAATGTCAATTTTCCAAATACACAAGTCTAGATAAAAACAACATTACTGAAAAACTGAAATACATAAGTACTATCCCCAAAATAAGTGATAACCATAGCTAGCTTCATGTCAAGACCGTACATGAGCTAAAATCCCACAAGCAAGTGATCAGGAATCCAAGCTAAGCTCCAATATTCCCTCCCTGAGAACCTGGGGGGGGGGGGGGAACGGAAGAAAAGAGGCGAAAGAAAACAGGTCAGTCAAAAAGACTGAGTAAGCCCTACTACAATCAATGTAAACTAATAAAGTTAACTGGCATGATGAAAGCTGAGATGAACATATGGATAACTACATACTGGCATGATGATTAACTAACAAGGTAGATAAAGGTGTCATCGCATAATCAGGATTAAGGTTTTGCACCACAGGTGTACTAGCAAACTAACATGACTTGAATAAACCAGTATTGATCCCTTGGCCCAAGCTTTGGCCCAATAACATGAAGTGACCCTAATACGCGGTCCAACCAAACGGTCTAGTCGATCGGCTCCCTATAAGCCTAACTCGTCACATGTTGGTGTCCATACGGCCCAAACATAATTGTAGTCAGACTGTGCCGGGTCACCTGTCGGGTGTATCAAGCCCTAGGGTGGCAACCCCTGGACACCATAAACATGCGTGCACAGTCTCGATCTACTGGTACCCGTGCATGTTTTCCCCGGCTTCGAACTATGTGCACGACCATAAGTCCGCCCGGAACTACACCGGCGTACCACTCTGCCGTCGCTTTTGGTCGCTTACCTCAAGTTCAGTAATTCGTGCCCCTCACCCTAGCCTAGTCCCTAGGGCTATAATGATACAAACTTGGGATTACTGCTGGAGTGGACCCCCATTGCTAGGATTTTTCTAGTGGGTTAAGTACGGTTTAACCCTCTTGCTAATCATGGATTAACTTGGTTAAGTGTAACGATGAGTTCACGACTTAACCCCGATTAATCTACCAAGCCCAAATTGGTTAAGTACTAAGTGGACCATGACTTAACCCTAATCACGAGGCATTAATTAATTTAATGCGCCTTAACCTCTCACATTAGACCTTGTTGTGGTTACTAGTTAAGCCGGGCGGGTCCGGGTAGCTTTACACCACAACTTGGTCTAACCTCGGGTTCAAGGTACAACATGACCAACTTCTCACATTGGGTCCTATTGTATGTAGCAACTAGTTAAGCCGGTCGGTTCCGGGTAGGTTTACGCTACAAACTCAACCCAACCTCGAGTTGGTCACACTTATCTTTTCTAAGTGTCATGTCCATCATGTTTCCAAAACATGTTACAAGTTTTCAAGCATTTGGGTAGACCTAACTTAATAGGTAAATTCCCAAAGGGTAGACCTAACTTAATAGGTAAATTCCCAAGCTTATGTTTTTATGTCTTTTAAGTTTACCCAACCCCAAACGCAATCCCATCGCTTACATATCGCAATAGCGCATAAAGGATAGAAAGAGGGAACTTGGCATAATCATGACATAAAGGTGTTGAAGCCACAAGTTTAACATGGTGGCATATGAAATGTACATATGTTCATATACTTGCATATTACATTTTAGGCCTCAAAAGCATGCATAAAACCAAACTTAGCATATTGGTGATATATGGTGATAAATGACATGTAGAAATGGCCATAAGTTCGCATTTAGGCTCACATGCAAGTTATCATAAGGGATATGATAACTTACATGTTGCCAAAATGCAACCTTTAGCATAAAGCTTGAAGCTTTTGGCACATAAACCCAAGATAAGCTTGCATAACATGATAACATGAACCAAATGATCATCCCAAACTTGCATAACATAACTTGCTTATCATATGACAAACTTGCATATCAAACTTGCATAACATAACATGATAAACTTGCATATCATAACATGGCATACTTGCACATCATAACATGGCATACTTGCATAACAAAACTTGCATATCATAACATGGCATACTTGCATAACATAACATGATAAACTTGCATATCATAACATGGCAAACTTGCATAGCATAACATGGCATACTTGCGTAACAAAACTTGCATATCATAATATCTCAAACTTGCATAACATGACATAGTAAACTTGCATATCATGGCAAACTTGCATATCATAACATAGCATACTTGCATAACAAAACTTGCATATCATAACATCTAAAGCTTGCATAACATGACATGGTAAACTTGCATATCATGGCAAACTTGCATATCATACATTTAACTTTAGAGTTTAAGTATGAAAGTAGAATAGGGCTTACAATGCTTATGAAGACACAAAAATATGACAAAGCCCTTATGAACTCAAATGAACCCAAAATGCAAGCTCCAAATCAATAAAAACCCTTGCTTTATGATGTAAATATGGAAACTTGACTTGAATGCAAGCTAATGATGCTCATACAAGTTTGAAAACACTTGTATGCATGTAAAATCTCTAATAGAAATTTATTTAGAATTTTATGAAGAGAGTGGAGGCCATGAGGGGATTGATTTTGCCATAGTTTAGTTACTAGAATGAATAATGATGATTTAGGGTTAGGTTAGGGGCTTATTTATAGAGATTAGGATTAGTTTCAACCTTAGGATTAAACCCTAGTTCTAATCTCAGCCCTCAAAACCGAATCTGGCCCCCATACTCAACACAAACCCAAAATGGTGCACCAGGCAAAACTGCCCGGCTGGACCAAGTCGACAGCCAAGTCGACAGGGCTGTCAACTTGGGTCCAACCAAGTCGACTCCCAAGTCGACAGGGCTGTCGACTTGGGTGATCTGGCGGGAATTTTCCCGCCTAGCCCAAAGTGGCCCAAATTTCCAAATTCAAACTTGAATTTGAAATCTGTTTTTACTTTGAAATTTTCTGAAAACTTCGTTGGGCCTTAATAGGGTCATACGGACTCCGATTTTCGAAAACTCGGACTCTATTTCGCGTATTTTTGCCGAGACGAACGCAATGGCATAGTCCGTTTCCCTTAATTCAGATTTATAAATTAAATTCTGCCTCGATTTATGTTATAACGGGTTATTGAAAATACGGGTTGTTACAGTAGACCTGATGAGCAGGGTATTCAGAGAGTTCCTCAAAAAATTTGTGGTTGTCTTCGTAGACGATATTTTGATCTTCTCAAAGAATGAGGAAGAGCATGCTCAGCATTTAAAAGAAATCATGGATATTCTCCGTGCACATCTGCTGAAAGAAAATTTTTCCAAGTGCCGCTTTTGGAGAGAAGAAGTAAGGTTTCTTGGGCATGTAGTGTGCAAAGAGGGGTTGGCCGTGGACCCCGCGAAAGTGGTTGCAGTGCAAGATTGGAAGGCACCAAGGAACGCAACCGAAGTCCGAAGTTTTCTAGGGCTAGCAGGTTTCTATCGAAAGTTCATCAGGGATTTTGGGAAAATCTCAGCTCCACTCACAAGGCTAACAAAGAAGAATCTGGCATTCGCTTGGGATTTGGATTGTGATATTGCTTTCCAACGCTTAAAAAGGGCTCTTACAATAGCCCCAGTTCTAACTTTGCCTGACGAAAGGAAAATGTTCACAGTATACACGGATGCATGTGGAACGGGACTAGGAGCTGTTCTAATGCAAGAAGGGAGGGTAGTAGCTTATGGTGGAAGACAATTGAAAGTTCATGAAAAGAACTACCCAACCCACGATCTTGAGTTGCCCGCCATCGTCTTTGCACTTAAGTCTTGGCGCCATTATCTCCTAGGTGAGAAGTTCGAATTATACACTGACCATAAATCTTTGAAGTATCTTTTCTCGCAAAAAGATCTTAACTTAAAGCAACAAAGATGGATGGAGTTTCTTGCCTCGTATGATTTCGAGATTTCCTATACTCCTGGCAAGGGCAATGTAGTAGCAGACGCCTTGAGTAGAAAGAAGTTGACCCTAAGCCCTCTCTTTGTAGAAAGACAAAGTTTGGAGTATATAGCCTGTTTTAACTTTAGGCCCTCCTCTGATTTTGTACCGGGTTTGTTAGCATCTCTTGAAGTACACCCTACTCTTTTGGACTCAATAGGGACTGGACAACGTGAAGACCCTCAGGTTGTTGATGCGATTGATAAACTTATTAGGGGTGAGACTTCTAATCACCTCAATAGATACACCATCGATGATAAGGGTTTGCTAAGGCGGGATGGAAGACTATGCGTCCCACAAGCAAGGGAGTAGATAAAGAAGGTTCTCGAGGAAGCACATCATTCCAAGATGACTATACACCCTAGCGGAGATAAGATGTACAAGGATATAAAAAGAACTTTCTTTTAGTGTGGCATGAAGAAGGACGTGGCATATTTCGTTACTAAGTACATGACCTGCCAACAGGTCAAGGCGGAACAGAAGAAGCCTGGAGGACTGCTTCATCCTCTAGAGGTCCCACAGTGGAAGTGGGATAGCATTTCAATGGACTTCATTAATGGACCGCCTAGGTCAAGAAGGGGGAATACTAGCATTTGGGTAATAGTGGACAGGCTCACAAAAAGCGCCCACTTTTTACCTGTCAAGAGTAGAAGGACTGCCTCATCTCTAGTGTCTCTTTATCTTAAAGAGATAGTTCGACTCTATGGGATACCCTCCAGCATTGTTAGTGATCGAGACCCTATCTTCACAAGCGAGTTTTGGCGGAGTCTACAAGAAGCTGTAGGCACACAGTTATGCTTGAGCACGGCCTATCACCCCCAAACCGATGGCTAGACGGAAAGGGTGAATAGAGTTTTAGAGGATCTTTTGAGGCTTTGCGTTCTTGACTTTGGAGGGACTTGGGAGGATCATCTTCCTTTAGTGGAATTCGCCTACAACAACAGCTACCAAGCCACCATAGGCATGGCACCCTTCGAAGCCTTGTATGGAAGACCGTGCCAATCACCAACTTGTTGGTGGGAGTCTACAAATAAGCTTATACTTGGGCCAGACATGATTAGAGAGACTTCAGAGAAAGTGGACTTAATACGAAGAAGGATGAAGACGGCTCAAGATAGACAGATATCCTGTGCCGACAAAAGAAGGACTGACCTTGAGTTTGAGGTTGGGGACAGGGTTTTGCTTAAGGTATCTCCTTTAAGGAACGTCGTTCGCTTCAGATCCACAGGAAAGCTAGCACCAAGATTTGTAGGGTCGTTCCCTATCATCGAGAAGATTGGGAAGATGGCTTATAGAGTAGAGCTGCTCGAAAGGTTGGCTGGAGTCCACAATGTCTTTCATGTTTCTCACCTACGAAAGTGTTTACATGAGTCTGTGGAAGTGGTGGAGCCAAGCATTCTAGAAGAAGTGGAGATAGAACGAGAAGCAACTATGAGGAATGTTCCAACTCGTATCTTGGGAACTGAAATCAAAAAGCTATGCAACCGTGAAGTCAAGCTCGTTAAAGTTCAATGAAGCGACGCCGAGGAAGACGCAACTTGGGAAACTAAGGACAGAATACGCACGGCCTACCCTTTTCTTTTTTAGGGTACATCTTTTATCTCTCTTTTTCCTTAAGTTATGCTTGTATCTATCTTTTTAGGTATATCTTCTCGGTCCTTTTCCGAACTCCTTAGGTAGAAAACTAATGGATGCAAACATGTATTTGAAAACATGTTATGGATGATGGCTGCAAGTGGTTGCTAGTGATTGCTAGTGGTTGCTCGTGGATGCATATACACACACAACCTAGGTTTTAGATTGGCTCACTCACTTCATATTGCATATGCATATATGTGTTCATATTTGTATGTGGTTGAAACTTGATATGTTGTCATATGGATGTCGCATTTGTATGAATAGTTGTGCACTCATGTAGAATTATGAGTAGGAAAAATTTGCATACACAATGGATTCATTACACTTACATGATTCGCATTAAGGAGGTCAATTGAATTAGTAGACCACCTGATTTTTGCATTAGATAAGGACATGTACACACACTATGCACATGATCATGAAGCATTAGAAGTCTTTTAAGGACAATGGATGCATGTGTTTGTTGGTTGAGTAGATGGACGACTGGATGGTAGGATATACATTCTTCCTAACTTGAAGATTTCAGGGACGAAATCCTTTTAAGAGGGGGAGAATGTAATACCCCGTAAATTCTATAACATTAAGTTTCACAGATTAAAGTATAATTAATTCAAAATGAAAGAATTAAGGGAAACGGGTATTTTCATTGTGATCGTCTCGGAATTCTGCTTGAGATAGAGTCCGAGTTTGCATAAATCGGACTCTGTATGAAGGAGTTACGACCTCCGGAAGTTTCAGAATTCGATTTAGAATTCAAACAGTTCAAACACAGTTCAAAATTCAGTTCGAAATTCAAAAATAGACCCAAACTAGGGTGGGCGGGAAAATTCCCGCCCAGGACCCAGGTCGACCAGGGGGTCGACCTGCCCAGTCGACCTGGTCAGGCCCTGACTGGCCTGGTCAGGTTCTGGTCGAATTTCTGAGCTTTGGTGTGTCACTAGGGCTGACTTGTCACGTTCTGGTTGGCTCCTCTCGAAGTGAATGGTCTAGATTCGTCTATGATCATATGACTGCTCAAAACAATCTGAAATTCTATATAAACAGCTTAAGTCTCCAACCTAAATTCACATAAAAATTAGAGACGGAGCCGCCATGCTGTCGAGAGAAATCTAAGAGGAGCCTCCACTTGTAGAAAAGCTTAGAGATGAGCAAAACTAAACTAAATCAAAATTCAAAACAACGTTTATCTACCCAAAGGAAAGCATTGCAAATTCAGAACTCAGAAACCAGAAACCAAGATCGTCGTTGGTTGTAAGTATAGTGATTTTTCCGATGAGAATAAAATTAAGACTTGATTCGATGTAAAATGGAAATGGAATTGTACTATTGTATAACGACGATGTTAATTCATATATGTGTATTACAATGATTGTATTGTGAATGGTTGTAAAACCCTATGATTCAGTAATGCTAAGATTCACAAATCAAGGCAGAATTAAATGTTAAAATCAAAATCAAGGGAAACGGGCTACGCCATTGCGTTCATCTCGGAATTCTGCATGAAAACGAGTCCGAGTTTGCGTGAATCGGAGTCCATATGAGGAAGATATGGCCTCCATAAGTTTCAGCAAGGTTCAAATTTCAAAATAGACTCAGAAGCGGGCTGGGCGGGAAATTTCCCGCTCAGGACCCCAGGTCGACTGGGGAGTCGACCTGGGTGTCGACCTCCCCCCAAGGTCGACTGGGGAGTCGACCTGGGTGTCGACCCCCCCTAGGTCGACTGGGAAGTCGACCCCCCCCCCCAGTTTTTTTCCAGTTTTCTGAACCTGGTTCGTTTCTCTGTATCTAGACGCCATTCTGACCAGATTCGTTGACTTCTACACTATATAAACAACCCTAGTCTCCTTCTCTATTCACAATTCTTCACTACCATTATGCTGCAAAGATTCTTAGTGAACATGGCTTCTTCTCCTCCACTTAAAAGAAATAATAAATAGAATAATATATATAAAATAAATCAAGACGAGGAGATGCTGCTCAAAGACTTTTAAGAAGAGATTCGAATCAAGATTAAAGCTTCAAGATAAGGATCAAAGGCTAACGTCGCACGAATCATAGCAACGCCATCTTTCTAATCTAAATTTCTGTAAGTCAGTTATTTTTAGATTTGAACGTTTCACTCTGTTCGTGACATGAAATTAAAGGAATAAAAGAATATGCCAAATCTTTCTATTCGAACCTGTGCCTATATCTTTGGACCTAATTAAGAACTGTTATGATTCGATGACCAATTAGGCATTGCTCATGACTATGAACATTGCCTATGACTATGAACATTGCCTATGACTATAAACATTGCCTATGACTATGGACATTGCCTATGACTACGAACATTGCCTATGACTGTGACTGTGACTATGAGGATTATTTCCTTGACTAAACCTATGCCTTTGATTAGAAAACATAACCTATTGCCTATGACAAAACAAGGACATCTGTGATTAAACACCTATGATTCATGACTAGGAAAGTGTTGCTTAAGTTCTGTGATTATGAGATTGGGTCTAAACCCGATTATTCATTCTGCCTGTCCTTGGTTTTCTTTGGTTTTAGACCATGGGAATTTACCAATTAAGTTAGGTCTACCCATGTTCTTGAACCTGCGTCTCTATTCTGTCTATCCTTGGTTTTAGACCTTGGGAATTTACCTATTAAGTTAGGTCTACCCATGTTCTTGAACCTACGTCGTTATTCAAACCTTTTATACCAGTTATTATGTCCATCCTTTTTCATAGCATCTTTGGTTCATTCCCTATATTCTACGAGTCTAGATTTATCCATAATCTAGATTGAATCGCAATTATGCGAACGATGGGAATACGATTTGGGCATAATGTGAAATGGACTAAAAACATAGTTGTAAACTTGGAATTTGGGATAAATTGGGAACATGAATTATGGCATGTTCATAGAAATACAAATTGGATAAATTTAACATGAATTATAGGATGTGTAATTTGAATCTAGTATTGACTTGTAAATCTAGCATTTACATGAGTTATGAACTAGAATAATAAGTCTAGTTTGACGTGAACTGTAATTAGAATGTTAAATCAGGATTGGATTAGCTAATTTGGCATAATAAGTATATTGGTATAAATGTGAAATTGGCCATAATTGGGTATAACTGTCAGGTTTAGCAAAATCATAGTTAGTGACACTTAATTTGGTATAGTTTACATACCAAAAGGGCATAAATAGGATATAGAGGGGGGAATGGGCCATAAGAAGAAATGTTGACAATTCACATTAAAAGAGTAATTAGGAAATAAGTAAATTAGGAATAATTTACTTACAGAATTTGGCCTAAATGAGGAAATGTAAATTTAGACAAATTAAAGGTTTATTAACGACATCTCTTTTAATGGTACACCAGAAAGTTCTAGGGTGACAGAGAGGATAGTGTCTAGGCTTTGGTTTGGAAAATACAAGTTTCCTGCTCTCCCTGGCTATCCCTAACTGATCTAACGGACGGGATGGTTACTTTTAAAACTTGATTTGAAAATAAATTGAAACGCTTTGAACTTAGAAAACACGAATATCCCTAGCCCGAGGTTAGACTGAGTTGCGATGTAAACCTTCCCGGAACCAACCGGCACATCCCGTAGTCGCAACAATACCTGTCTAATGTGAGTGGTAGCGGCTTTAATTTATTTAGTTAAAGCTAGAACAAGAATGGTAGGGTTAAGTTAACTAAGACACTTAACCAGTTCAACATGATAACTAGACTGATGGGTAGGGTTAGGTTCAGACTGACACTTAGCATAGTTAAGCTAGAATGGGAGGGCTAAGTCCATAGAGACACATAACCAAACTCAAGGTAGCAAAACGAGACTTGTAGGGGTTAAGTAAAGTTAATACACTTAGCCAAATTAATATGTTAACTAGACTAGAGGTTTGGGTTAAGTAAAATCTAATACACTTAGCCAATTTTGATATGTTAGCTGGACTAGACCATAGGGTTAAGTAAACCTGAACACTTAACCATCAGGTTGTGATAAAGGAATGAGGTTAAGTCTAAAACATGAAGGGATAATACTTAACCATTAATAACATGTTAGTTAAAACAGACGGGCAAGGTTAAGTTAAAGGAACACTTAACCAATACAAGGTGAATGGGTAGGGTTAAGTAATAAATACTTAACCAATTTAACTTGGTTTGTGGTAGGGTTAAGTCAACATGAATTACTGATAACACTTAACCAGTTTAACAGGATGAATGAAGAGGGTTAAGTTGGCTTGAATTGACTAATGACACTTAACCAATCCAAATTGACGGGAAAGAGAACTAAGTAGTAAACCTTAGTTAAGAAAGCAACAATTCTGGAGACTAAGTGGTAAATCTTAGTTAGTAAAACTAAGTAGTAATTCTTAGTATAACACGGGAAGGAGCGAATGTCCATCTGAGTAAAAAGGAGGCTCCAACGAATTGGGTTACGAAGCCCGAGGCTTCGAGGGGACGTGAGGGTACTCTTGGTATCCCTTTGTGAGGCTGCAGATGATCCTCCTGGGCTCACAGAGGTTAAGGTCTGCGTAGAAGAACCAAGGGTATGCCTTGGTTGCAATATATGGCAACCTAAAGACTAGGATGGACCGTCGTGCTTCGGCGAGAAAACGGTAGCCCTGTGATAGCGACTCGTCATCTACCATCCATCTTGAGTCAATCGAGATACGTGAAACGGAAAGGCGGAGAGCTCCAAAAGACCATATACTTGCTATCTAGTTATGGGTGAGGATGGCCATAGGATAGTGGGGCACCGAGGGCCGGCGTATAGTTATCATTTTACAAGGTGTGCCTTTCATTAGTTGAGGGAGGGGTCAAGTGGGACCATAGCCACTGGAATAAAAACAAACCTTAGCATCTTCATCGGCAGATATATGAAAGCTCCCGACCGAGTTCTGTATTCCTTGATTTGCCCTGTCACAGGACTCGAACCGCACATTACAGGACATGTGCATCTAGACAAGCGATAACGATTCGCGATACATGCGTGGGGAAGTATAAGAACATATACCACTCTAGGTAGTGTGTCCTAGACTTGGGGGCATCGTTCGATAGGTAGCGTAATCCCTAGTTGGACTAGGTGGAATAAACACTGAACTCGAGAAGCGTTCAGCAGATAGCGTAAAACTCTAGTTAAATCTAGAAAGCACTTGATAGAAAACCCTAAATTTGATCTAGGTAATAAATAATGAATGTATGCCAGAAGGCAACGGAATATACAGGGATTTGGATCACGTTATCGTTACTAGTTGGGACACTAGATAGTTGGTGCAGAGATATAGAAACCAGTATAACAAGGAAATAGCGAAGCGGCGAAAGTATTAGAGCGTATCCAGTTTATCTTATCTTAGCATATCTTGTGACTACCTTGTCTAATCTTATTGACCCTATCGTCATGGTGTAATCTTGTATTCAGTTAATTCATGTCGTTTTGTTTTTCCATGTTCACATGCTAGAAGTTACTGAACTTACTCAGGCTTTATGTCTGACTCTGTTTTTCTTTCGTCTTCTTTTCTTCCATCCCCCCCCCCCCCCAAGGTAGTAAAGGAGGGAATAGTATAGCTCAGGTTAAGTTGGACTGTCACCCTTCCCCAGCTTGAAGATTGGTCGAAGTTTTGCTTGGATTCTCTTTTCAGATGCTATGGCTAGTTCTTGCTACATTGGGGAATATAAATGTATTCTTATGCTTCTTTATTTTGTAAGACAGATGACACTCTGATATTGTAAAGAAATCTTTGTACAAACTATTTTATCAATAAACCAAAGTTTTATTTTCCACTGTTTAATTTTTGTCTGTCTTGTAATTTATCTGCATCTTTTACCCTAAATGCTCCACAGAACTTAGTGCATTCCCTTTGTGAGTGACACTAACGGACGTGGGGTGTTACACGTGGTATCAGAGCAGAAGGTTACCAGATCAGATAAAGGATTTGAAAAATTATTTTCAAAACGGTTTTAAAAGAAGCATTTTCAAGAGAAAAGATTTGTTTTAAAGACATATTCCCCAAAGCCATATGCACTATCTTCTCTTCCTCTGTTTAAATTCTTGTCTCCTTCTTTCTTGAGTCTTTGGGAATCCTGGCTTTCTGGGAGGTAACCTCATCGAAGGGCAAAGTAGTGTCCGGCTTCCATCCATAGCCGTAGTTGTTTCACCTACGAGTAGTTTTCTTTTAAAGCTTATAGGGTTTTCCGGACGATGGAGGTAGTTTTCGAGAGATTTGTCAACATGACTACACACGGGAGGGGATGAGGAGTTTGGCTAGGGAGCACAACCCTAGGATGAGGAATTCATGGATGCAGATTTAGCTCACAAAGGAGGAAGGAATTATAAAACCTAAGACAAGAAGAAGTATCTTTACTAGGGTATGATAGGGCATATACTTAAGGACAAGGGCAAGAACGAGGACGAAATTTTCAGAAGGACAAGTACATGCTTTCGCCACCAGGCGTACCTAGGAGAAAGGTAGTCCGGTTGGAAGAGTCTAGTTTTCTGTTCGTACTATTTCCTTAGGTTCTAGCGCTTCTCATTTGTTCATATTCACTTCCATAGTTGGGTCTCTGCACCATAGTACTCGTATAGTTGAAAGATCCCACTAGAATCTCAAATCGAATTGGTGGTCCGACCAGTTTATTTTTGGTTATTAGGGATTTGAGAATAGCTATCGATTTTACTTATATCATCTCACGTAGATCGTCTAAATTCGGGGGAGATATTCCTTGGGTGTTTGTCTGATATTGGTTTAGGCCTTTGGGGCTTGTACTTGAGGAATGACGAGTTTGGTTTGGATGGTTTGCGTGAGAGATGAATAGTTGTGGAAGGCACTCCAAAGAGCACGTAGTGACCTTTCGACTCTTATAGTTATGGCATAGCGGATAAGAGGGAAACCTTTAATCATCTTAGTACATATACCTGGTACCGTGATTTACATCTGTTTATTTTGGAAATGGAGGTCCGGAACTTCACAATCGTGAAGTTAAATTAGTTAAGATACAGTGGAGTAAAGCTCAAGAAGGCTAGATACTAGCATAATACCCTTTTTCCTTGAGGGTGCATCCTTGATTTCTTTGTTTTAGGAGCTTTACGCATAATTGTATCTCTCTTTCCAAAGTATATCACTTAGGTCGTATCTTCGATCCTTAGGTAGAAGCCAATGGATGTAAACATGTATTTGAAACATGTTATGGTTGATGGTTGCAAGTGGTTGCTAATAGTTGCTTTTGAATGCATATGCATACGTATTAGGCACTAGATCAGTTCAGGCGCTTTCATATTGCATTTACAGATATGTATTTGTTTGTAAATTGAACTTGATATGTTATCATATGGGTGTTGCATATGGATGAATGGTTGTGCACACATATAGTATTTACATAACTAGGGATGCTTGCATACATGATTGGACGCATGGCACTGACATGACTCGCATTAAGGAGGTCGACTGAATCAGTAGATAAAGACATATACACACACTATGCATATGAACATGAAAGCATTAGAAATCTTTTAAGGACAATGGATGCATGTGAGTGAATGGTTGAGTAGATGGGTGATTGGATGGTAGGACACATTCTTCCTAACTTGAAGATTTCGGGGACGAAATCCTTTTAAGTGGGGGAGAATGTAACACCCCGTGATTCTGTAACGCTAAGATTCACAAATCAAGGCAGAATTAAATGTTAAAATCAAAATCAAGGGAAACGGGCAGCGCCATTGCGTTCGTCTCGGAATTCTGCATGAAAACGAGTCCGAGTTTGCGTGAATCGGAGTCCGTATGGGGAAGATATGGCCTCCGGAAGTTTCTGCAACGTTCAAATTTCAAAACAGACTCAGAAGCGGGCTGGGCGGGAAATTTCCCGCCCAGGACCCCAGGTCGACTGGGGAGTCGACCCCCCCCCCTCCCAAGGTCGACTGGGGAGTCGACTTGGGTGTCGACCCCCCCGCCCTTGGTCGACTGGGGAGTCGACCTGGGTGTCGACCCCCCTGGTCGACTGGGGAGTCGACCTGGGTGTCGACCCCCCCTGTTTTTTTCCAGTTTTCTGAACCTGGTTCGTTTCTCTGTATCTAGACGCCATTCTGACCAGATTCGTTGACTTCTACACTATATAAACAGCCCTAGTCTCCTTCTCTATTCACAATTCTTCTCTACCCTTATGCAGCAAAGATTCTTAGTGAACATGGCTTCTTCTCCTCCACTTAAAAGAAATAATAAATAGAATAATATATATATAATAAATCAAGACGAGGAGATGCTGCTCAAAGACTTTTAAGAAGAGATTCGAATCAAGATTAAAGCTTCAAGATAAGGATCAAAGGCTAACGTCGCACGAATCATAGCAACGCCATCTTTCTAATCTAAATTTTTGTAAGTCAGTTATTTTTAGATTTGAACGTTTCTCTCTGTTCGTGACATGAAATAAAAGGAATAAAAGAATATGCCAAATCTTACTATTCGAACCTGTGCCTATATCTTTGGACCTAATTAAGAACTGTTATGATTCGATGACCAATTAGGCATTGCCTATGACTATGAACATTGCCTATGACTGTGAACATTGTCTATGACTATGAACATTGCCTATGACTATGGACATTGCCTATGACTACGAACATTGCCTATGACTGTGACTGTGACTATGAGGATTATTTCCTTGACTAAACCTATGCCTTTGATTAGAAAACATAAACTATTGCCTATGACATAACAAGGACATCTGTGATTAAACACCTATGATTCATGACTAGGAAAGTGTTGCTTAAGTTCTGTGATTATGAGATTGGATCTAAACCTGATTATTCATTCTGCCTGTCCTTGGTTTTCTTTGGTTTAGACCATGGGAATTTACCTATTAAGTTAGGTTTACCCATGTTCTTGAACCTGCGTCTCTATTCTGTCTATCCTTGGTTTTAGACCTTGGGAATTTACCTATTAAGTTAGGTCTACCCATGTTCTTGAACCTACGTCGTTATTCAAACCTTTTATACCAGTTATTATGTCCATCCTTTTTCATAGCATCTTTGGTTCATTCCCTATATTCTACGAGTCTAGATTTATCCATAATCTAGATTGAATCGCAATTATGCGAACGATGGGAATACGATTTGGGCATAATGTGAAATGGACTAAAAACATAGTTGTAAACTTGGAATTTGGGATAAATTGGGAACATGAATTATGGCATGTTCATAGAAATACAAATTGGATAAATTTAACATGAATTATAGGATGTGTAATTTGAATCTAGTATTGACTTGTAAATCTAGCATTTACATGAGTTATGAACTAGAATAATAAGTCTAGTTTGACGTGAACTGTAATTAGAATGTTAAATCAGGATTGGATTAGCTAATTTGGCATAATAAGTATATTGGTATAAATGTGAAATTGGCCATAATTGGGTATAACTATCAGGTTTAGTAAAATCTTAGTTAGTGACACTTAATTTGGTATAGTTTACATACCAAAAGGGCATAAATAGGATATAGAGGGGAGAATGGGCCATAAGAAGAAATGTTGACAATTCACATTAAAAGAGTAATTAGGAAATAAGTAAATTAGGAATAATTTACTTATATAATTTGGCCTGAATGAGAAAATGTAAATTTAGAAAAATTAAAGGTTTATTAACAACATCTCTTTTAATGGTACACCAGAAAGTTCTAGGGTGACAGAGAGGATAGTGTCTAGGCTTGGGTTTGGAAAATACAAGTTTCCTGCTCTCCCTGGCTATCCCTAACTGGTCCGACGGACGGGATGGTTACTTTCAAAACTTGATTTGAAAATAAACTGAAACGCTTTGAACTTAGAAAACACAAATATGCCTAGCCCGAGGTTAGACTGAGTTGCGATGTAAACCTGCCCGGAACCAACCGACACATCCAGTAGTCGCAACAATACCTGTCTAATGTGAGTGGTAGCGGCTTTAATTTATTTAGTTAAAGCTAGAACAAGAATGGTAGGGTTAAGTTAACTAAGACACTTAACCAGTTCAACATGATAACTAGACTGATGGGTGGGGTTAGGTTCAGACTGACACTTAGCACAGTTAAGCTAGAATGGGAGGGCTAAGTCCATAGAGACACTTAACCAAACTCAAGGTAGCAAAACGAGACTTGTAGGGGTTAAGTAAAGTTAATACACTTAGCCAATTAATATGTTAACTAGACTAGAGGTTGGGGTTAAGTAAAATCTAATACACTTAGCCAATTTTGATATGTTAGCTGGGCTAGACCATAGGGTTAAGTAAACCTGAACACTTAACCATCAGATTGTGATAAAGGAATGAGGTTAAGTCTAAAACATGATGGGATAATACTTAACCATTAATAACATGTTAGTTTAAACAAACGGGCAAGGTTAAGTTAAAGGAACACTTAACCAACACAGGGTGAATGGGTAGGGTTAAGTAATAAATACTTAACCAATATAACTTGGTTTGTGGTAGGGTTAAGTCAACATGAATTACTGATAAACTTAACCAGTTTAACAGGATGAATGAAGAGGGTTAAGTTGGCTTGAATTGACTAATGACACTTAACCAATCCAAATTGACGGGAAAGAGAACTAAGTAGTAAACCTTAGTTAAGAAAGCAACAATTCTGGAGACTAAGTGGTAAATCTTAGTTAGTAAAACTAAGTAGTAACTCTTAGTATAACACGGGAAGGAGCGAATGTCCGTCTGAGTGAAAAGAAGGCTCCAACGAATTGGGTTACGAAGCCCGAGGCTTCGAGGGGACGTGAGGGTACTCTTGGTTTCCCTCTGTGAGGCTGCAGATGATCGTCCTGGGCTCACAGAGGTTAAGGTCTGCGTGGAAGAACCAGGGGTATGCCTTGGTTGCAATATATGGCAACCTAAAGACTAGGATGGATCGACGTGATTCGGCGAGAAAACGGTATCCCTGTGATAGCAACTCGTCGTCTACCATCCATCTTAAGTCAATCGAGATACGTGAAGCGGAAAGGTGGAGAACTCCAAAAGACCATATACTTGGTATCTAGTTATGGTTGCGGATGGCCATAGGATAGTGGGGCACACGGGGTCGGTGTATAGTTCTAACTTTACAAGGTATGCCTTTCATTAGTTGAGGGAGGGGTCAAGTGGGACCATAGCCACTAGAATAAAAACAGATCTTAGCATCTGCATCGGCAGATATCTAAAAGCTCCCGACCAAGTTCTGTATTCCTTGATTTGCCCTGTCACAGGACTCGGACCGCACATTACAGGACATGTGCATCTAGACAAGCGATAACAATTCGCGATACATGCGTGGGGAAGTATAGGAACATATACCACTCTAGGTAGTGTGTCCTAGACTTGGGGGCATCGTTCGACAGGTAGCGTAATCCCTAGTTGGACTAGGTGGCATAAACCCTGAACTCGAGAAGCGTTTAGCAGATAGCGTAAAACTCTAGTTAAATCTAGAAAGCACTTGATAGAAAACCCCAGATTTGATCTAGGTAATAAATAATGAATGTATGCCGGAAGGCAATGGAATATACAGGGATTGGGATCACGTTATTGTTACTAGTTGGGACATTAGATAGGCGGTGCAGAGATATAGAAACCAGTATAAGAAGGAAATAGCGAAGCAGCGAAAGTATTAGAGCATATCCAGTTTATCTTATCTTAGCATATCTTGTGACTACCTTGTCTAATCTTGTTGACCCTATCGTCATGGTGTAATCTTGTATTCAGTTAATTCATGTCGTTTTGTTTTTCCTTGTTCACATGCTAGAAGTTACTGAACTTACTCAGGCTTTATGTCTGACTCTGTTTTTCTTTCGTCTTCTTTTCTTCCGTCCCCCCCCCCCCCCAGGTAGTAAAGGAGGGAATAGTATAGCTCAGTTTAAGTTGGACTGTCACTCTTTCCCAGCTTGAAGATTGGTCGAAGTTTTGCTTGGATTCTCTTTTCAGATGCTATGGTTGGTTCTTGCTACATTGGGGAATATAAATGTATTCTTATGCTTCTTTATTTTGTAATACAGATGACACTCTGATATTGTAAAGAAATCTTTGTATAAACTATTTTATCAATAAAGCAAAGTTTTATTTTCCACTGTTTAATTTCTATCTGTCTTGTAATTTATCTGCATCTTTTACCCTAAATGCTCCACAGAACTTAGTGCATTCCCTTTGTGAGTGACACTAACGGACGTGGGGTGTTACAATGGTATTGTGATGTTTATGGTATAATTGACTTGATGTTGATCCTATTGTACATTTAGAATGAAGGCAACATCACATACAAGTATATGGTTAAAGTTAGGATTTACACCTATATGTTTTTATATCAACTTTGTCACATGCTAGTTTGTGTTTGAAGTTATGCCTAGATAGAAATATGTTTAGGCTTAGGCAAGTTTTAGGTTGTAAGATCCTATCACATATGTGACCAAATATTTGTTCTACATGTTTATGTGTATATATTAAACCTATGTCATATTGCAAGTTCACACCTATTCATATATTTGTGATTGATTTGCAAGTTCACATATATGTAAGATGATCTAGTCTGTGTTGTAAATTCACATATATGTATGTGGTTCAATCTACGTTGCAAGTTCACACCTATGACATTCATGATGACTATTTTGCAAGTTCACCCCTAATATGTTCATAATGACTATGCCAAAATGCCAAGTTCACACCTATGATATTCATGATGACTATTTTGCAAGTTCACCCCTATTATGTTCATATTGACTATGCCAAAAATGCCAAGTTTACACCTATGACATGTTTAGGTTAACGGATTCCTTTATGCAAATTTTATGCGCTAAATTAGGCTAAGTTTTTAGCCTAATATTATATGTCAAAAATCATGCGAACGGAAAATTAGGCTAAGATTGTTAGCCTAATATTTAGACGGGGTAACATTGGGGAAAATTGGTAATTATAGGAAACTTGACATAAATGGGTGAAAAACCCCTGGGTAATTTATGACATAAAACGGTATAAATTATATACCTAAAAATGATGAACTTGGAAAGTGGGCCATAACATTTAATGGTTAACAAATTTACATATAACAAGTAAAAGAGACAAATATGTAAATTTAGAAAATACGAGTATTCTTAACCCGAGGTTGGATTGAGTTGTGATGTAAACCTTCCCGGACCCGCCCGGCTGTCCAGTAATCACAACAATACCTATCCAATGTGGGAGATTAAGGCATTGAGCCCAATAAGGACCCGAGGTTAGACCGAGTTACGTTGTAAACCTGCTCGGAACCGACCGGCACATCCTGTAACCGTAACAACACCTGTCTAATCTAAGTGGTTGGTGCTTTAACTGATTTAAAGCTAAGGACAGACTAGTCAGGATGGTAGGGTTAAGTTAACTAAAACACTTAACCAAATTCAACATGTTAACTGAAACTGATGGATGGGGTTAGGTTAATACAGAAACTTAACCACTTAACATGTTTGACTAGAAAACCCTAGTAACGGGGACCCATTTCAACAGTGACCCAATTAGGTATCATGGTAGCCTGAAACTAGGCAGGGTGGGGCACGATTACTGGGCTGATTATAAGCGGTCAAAAGCGACGGCGGTTGGTGCGGCAGTGTAGGTTCTAACAGAGTGCGGGTGTGCACACACTTTGGAGCAGACAAACAGGGCACTGGGCATCAGTAGTATAACCTATGTATTCTAGAATTGTGTCGGGCCGCCACCATGGGTCTTGATACACCCCATGGTGGGACCAGCATAGGTATCTATAAATCATTGGGGGTCGTATGACACGTATGATTATGTGAGTAGGAGCCAATCTTTAGAAAAAAAGGGGATCACTTCACCCTGATCATGGGGTGCCAGTCTGAATAAGTACAAGTAGGGCAGAAATATAGTGTGGTGTGCGATAGTATATCCGGTTCGAAACTACTTTATCTTAGTTATGATACTTTCCTATTTCCAATTTATTCCTGCCATGATCTTTTTCTTATTCACATACTGAAGAGTCACTAGACTTACCAGGCTTTATGTCTGATTCTGTTTTTCTTTCATCTTCTTTTCTTCCGTCCCCCCCCCCCCGGTCCACAGGGAGGAAACAACCCAGCTTAGTCAGACTCTTTGCAAGTGTAACACCCCTCCTTTGTTAAGGTCACTCACAAAGGGAATGCCTTAACTTTGGTGGAGCATTTTAGTAAACAGAACAGAAACTTACAAGACAGATAAAACGGTACTTGAAAATTTTTAACTTTATTACAGCGGAAACAAAAATTAATATGGTTACATCCTTTCAATTTCAGAATTCAAGTACAAAATATCAGTCTTGTACAAAAGCCTTCAAAATGCATAGTTTAAAATCATAATCCCCATGGAACGGAAGCTATACAGAGCCAAGCCATACTTTAAGCATTTCAAGCAAAGAGAAATCCGGATCAAGCTAAAGTATTTCCCTCCTTGGATAACCTAGGGAGGGGGAAACGGAAGAAAGGAGGCGAAAACAACAAGGGTCAGACAAAAAGTCTTGCGAGTCCAGTGACTTTCAGCATATGAACAGATAATAATAATATGATATGAACATAAAACTGGATGCGAGATAACTATAACAGGTGTAGCAGATATAACAGAAAAACAGAATGATATAAACTATTGTTTTACACTTCTCTGCACTAATACTAGTATAGCAGAATTAGGTGTCACCCTAATGTCTAAATTGAAGCAGGAACGGGTACAGAATACTTTAACAGAAACAGAATGCTAATAATGGGCCTTTACTACCCGATCAGAAACAGACAGAAGAAGAAACATATTTATCCCTATGGAAACAGAATGTGGAATTAGGTGTACACTAGTAATGGGCCTTTACCACCCGAACAGACGGTACCACACAGAAACAGACAGGTGTTACCACCCAACAGAAATAGACGGTACCAACAGAAACAGACAGAACTAAGCGTACCCTAAAACCCTTCCCCAAGCGATCGGCTCCCTAATACATAAATATCCTGTGTCGGCCCCACAGTAGGGTGTATCACTCCCTAAAGTGACAACCAATTGGCACAGACCTATTTACAGATGTCACGGCGTCTTACATCCTCAGAGGCAGACCGGGATCCATGCACGCACATGACCCGGTTGGAACGCACCATCAACACCCCTCGCCATTATCAGAATGAACCACTTATAATTAGTTCAGTAAGCATGCCCGGACCCTACCTACTGTTGGGTCAAAGTTTTGATACCAGAAAGGGTTACTGACTAATATGGGTCCCAAACAACAGATGACACAAGTAATTCCCCTCCTAACCTTGTGTCCCAAGACTAACAGATTTCAGATTAACTTGTTTACAAGTTCAGACATACAGAGTTCAGATTTACTAATTCACAAATTAAGTTAACAAGTTTTCAGACTAACGGGTCAGATGTACAGATTTTTCAGATTTGTCTAACTTTGTATTGGGCCTACAAATTCATGGACGGGTTTTACTACATTTATTAATCCCTTTGGTTTAACCCTATTTTTCCCCAATACGTTTTAGACGTCATTCTTATCTTAGATTTGCATTAATTAATTATTAATGCACAGACCTCTCACATTAGGTCGGTAGCTTGTGGCCGCTGGATATGCCGGGCGGTTCCGGGCAGACTTCTGCCACAAGCCAGACCTGTGTCTTACGCATGTTATGACTAACTTCTCACATTAGAACCTATTGTTTGCGGCCACTGGATGTGCCGGGCGGTTCCAGGCAGATTTACGCCGCAAACTCACTCTAACCTCGAGTTAGCCATGTTTATCTTTGCGGCCAATTAATTAATAATTTACCGTTTATGCGCGTGCCCAATATATATATGCCAATTCAGATTATATCAATCACAGGATGATTATATCAACATAGCAGATAACAGATTTTATATTACATAACGGATTTAACAGATTTAGCAACTTAGCAGATTTTGGCATATAACAGGTTAGGCATTTCAACCGACAAATTTAACAGATTAGGCATTTCAATCTAATTAGCAGTCTAGGTAATATAACAAAACTAGTAGTTTAGGCAACTAGACAAATTAGCAGATTTAGCAAATTTAATATTTCTAAAAGTTCTATTTACATGCCTTGCCCAATCATAAATTGGCCTAAATTCATATGCTTACATAATTGTCATGATTCACAACATATACTCCATGTTTGCATAAAGTTACATAGCACAGAATATGGACATAATTTGCCATATAACATATGTTCCAATTTTTGTTAAACTAGCATCTTACAGCAGATTCACATATAAATTATACCAAATATAACCATTAATTTCAATGCATGCCATATATCCAAAAATCCCTATTTAGGTGTAATCTAAATAATAGATATCCTAATTAATGTAAATCTTTACACCTAACTTTCCATATCCTTCTTCTTTTCATGTCATGAATCATTATGCAAACTATACCCAACAATATAAATCTTTAAATCATATCTTCTAAAAATCAGATCTTGACTTTTATATGCATTTTGTCCAAAGTCTCAAATCATATGTAATCTTACAATAGTTCCTCTTTTCTTCTAGCATAGAATATGCATAGATCCAAATCTATGTTTACAACATATGCTCATTAATTACAGTTCTAAATTACAACATAGCTATGCATACAACATGCATAAATTATATGTTCATAGTCAAATTTATGCATATGTCCAATATATTTTTTTTTTGCCTCAGACCTAAAGTCATACATTCAATTTAGTCTTGTCAAATTTCGCATCATTCATCCCAAAATTTGCGTTCATACGTTCATCTCTTATGAGATTAGGCACAGGCTCGTGGTAGCCTGGCTATAAAAACAAAAAAGAAGAAAAGGGATACAGAAAAACAGATCTGACAGAAGAAAATATATATACAATCTCAGATTCAGAACCAAAAACATATCAAAATTATTATTAACGTTTATAGCGAAAAATAACTGTACTTGCCTTGATTAGATTAAAGAAAAAACTTTAACTTGCTGTAGAATCTTTGCAGAAACTTTAATCTCTAGTTTGAATTGAGTTGCTTAGGCTGATGTTGATTATCTTCTAGTTTCAATTCCAGCAGAGCAGCGACGCCATTTTTATTTTTTTATTAGAAGAAGAGAGCAATGGAGGCTAGAGAATTGTGTAGGAAACCTAGGTAGAGTCTAGGGTCATTTTTATAGAGTTTATGAACTGATTAGGACCATCGATGTTGCTTGGATTGATCGTAGCCATTCATTCACAAGAGGGACCAATTAGAGCCTGCCACCTAGCCCTAATGACAAAGCAGACCACAGAAAATCGACCAACATAGAATAGGCCAGCCAGGGTGGACTGGGTTCGACCTGGGTCTGAACCAGGTCGACAGCCCTGTCGACAGCCCTGTCGACCTGGTTAGACCAGGTCGACAGCCCAGTCGACCTGGGTGTCTTAGGCGGGAGTTTTCCCGCCTTGGCCAATTGGGCCCGGTTTTAATTTTTAAACTGTTTTATTCTGTTCGAATTTTAAACTTAATTCAGAAAATTCCGAAGGCCATATCTTCTTCATACGGACTCCGTTTTTCGAAAACTCGGACTCTATTTCGCGTATTTTTCCGAGACGAACGCAATGGCGTATCCCGTTTCCCTTAGTTCTTTGATTTCAAATTAATTATACTTTAATTTGTTAATTCCACAGTTATAGAATACACGGGGTGTTACATTCTCCGCCACTTAAAAGGATTTCGTCCCTGAAATCTTCAAGTTGAGAAGAATGTGTCCTACCATCCAATCACCCATCTACTCAACCATCATCCACAAGCATCCATTGTCCTTAGAAAACTTCTAATGTTGTATGAACATATGCAAAAGTGTGTGTATATGTTCCTTATCTAATGCAAAATCAGGCGGTCTACTGATTCAGTTGACCTCCTTAATGCGAATTATGTCAGTGCCATGAGTCCAACATGTATGCAATAGAATTCTGATGATATATTATTTCTATATGAGTGCACAACCATTCACTCAAATGCAACATCCAAGTGCTGAATCAACCATTTTGCATCCACAAGAATTGAAAAATGCTCACTCATCCATATGCAGTATGAGAGTGTTTCCGAGCCGATCTAGTGCCTAGTGTGTGTATATGCATCCACGGGCAACCACTAGCAACCACTTGCATCCACTTGCAACCATCAAACATAACATGTCTCAAACACATGTTTACACCCATTAGTTTCTACCTAAAGTTCAAGTATTCGATCGATAGGATACAGTCGAATGATGGAAGCGAGTACAGATAGAACGAAAATTTGGTTCCCATTAGACATGGGTCCTAAGTATCGGCCCCAAAGACCGGAACCAACATCAAATTGATACCCCACGAAAACTCAGAATGTATGCGTCATACTTGACGCCTAACACAGATATCCCTAAAACCCCAGTCCCAAACAGATGATCCATAACCCTTATGGGTCTGAGTCTACAGCGGAATTCAGAAATAATACTAGTATTAAAGTGCAGAGTATTGATTACAAAATCAAAATACCAGAATCAGAGAAAAAATCTTGACTTCATAATCAGATAAATAAATTAAACCTACTATAGAGATTTTCCTATTTCTATCCTAGCCACTAGCCTCAAGAGTGTTCGCCTTCCCTCCTTGTCGTCGTCTCTTTGGGCAGTCCCTAGTGAAGTGTCCCATCTCCCCACAGTTGAAGCAAGCGCCCTTCCTTTTTCTGCAATCCTTGTTCAGATGAGTTGAGCTCCCACAAGTAAAGCACTTTTTCCCCTTCTTATCTTCAGACTTCTCATCCTTCTTTTGTGTTTCCTTTTTGGGCCCCGCTTTCTTATTCTGTGGTTCTTCCTTCTTTGTCTCTTTCGGGTCCTTGCCTTCCTCGTGCAGTAGTGCCATATCCACCAATTTCTCGTAAGTTGCTCCCATGGGTACATGGGTCATGGCTAGGCTGTGCAGTGGCTCATTTAATCCTTTAACAAAGCGGAGAGCCTTTTTATGCTGATTGTTGACTAAATCCAATCCAAATCTTGCTAGTTGGTTGAACTGGTTGACGTATTCCTTGACCGTCATACTTCCTTGCTTAAGAGACAAGAACTTTTCCAATTGTAAACTTCGTTCAGCTTGCGAGAGGAATTTTGTCTCAAACCTTGTTCTGAAATCCATCCATGTCTCAACCGGCCTCTCGGCGTTAGTGACTTCCCACCAGTAGGAAGCTTCGTCTTTGAGCAGCCATACTGCCAACTGTACCTTCTGCCTATCGTCCACCTCGAAGATAATGAATAGATCCTCAGTTTCTTTGAGCCAATTCCTTGCTTCTACGAATGATTCAGTTCCTTTGAAATCCTTCCCACCCATGGCCCTAAAATCTCTACAGATCTTTGAGAAAGCAATTGCACGAGGAGGGGGTGGAAGAGGGGGATCATTTGCTGGACCTGCAGCGGCGGTCCTAGCCTCAAGATATTGACGAAACCAACCGGGTACATGAACACCCTCTGGTATCTCAGATGCTTCAGACATGCTGAAATGAAAAAGGAACGGTTCAATACAAAAAGAACTGAAAGAAAGATATATGGCTCTTGGGGATTATGTTTTTCAAAATAAGCTTTATTTTTTTGAAAATACTTCCTTTCAAAACCTTTTTTGAAAATAATTTTCAAAACTTTTTATAAAATCTGGTAACCTTCAGCTCTGATACCAAGTGTAACACCCCTCCTTTGTTAAGGTCACTCACAAAGGGAATGCCTTAACTTTGGTGGAGCATTTTAGTAAACAGAACAGAAACTTACAAGACAGATAAAACAGTACTTGAAAATTTTTAACTTTATTACAGCGGAAACAGAAATTAATATGGTTACATCCTTTCAATTTCAGAATTCAAGTACAAAATATCAGTCTTGTAAAAAAGCCTTCAAAATGCATAGTTTAAAATCATAATCCCCATGGAACGGAAGCTATACAGAGCCAAGCCATACTTTAAGCACTTCAAGCAAAGAGAAATCCGGATCAAGCTAAAGTATTTCCCTCCTTGGATAACCTGGGGGGGAAACGGAAGAAAGGAGGCGAAAACAACAAGGGTCAGACAAAAAGTCTGGCAAGTCCAGTGACTTTCAGTATATGAACAGATAATAATAATATGATATGAACATAAAACTGGATGCGAGATAACTATAACAGGTGTAGCAGATATAACAGAAAAACAGAATGATATAAACTATTGTTTTACACTTCTCTGCACTAATACTGGTATAGCAGAATTAGGTGTCACCCTAATGTCTAAATTGAAGCAGGAACGGGTACAGAATACTTTAACAGGAACAGAATGCTAATAATGGGCCTTTACTACCCGATCAGAAACAGACAGAAGAAGAAACATATTTATCCATATGGAAACAGAATGTGGAATTAGGTGTACACTAGTAATGGGCCTTTACCACCCGAACAGACGGTACCACACAGAAACAGACAGGTGTTACCACCCAACAGAAACAGACGGTACCAACAGAAACAGACAGAACTAAGCGTACCCTAAAACCCTACCCCAAGCGATCGGCTCCCTAATACATAAATATCCTGTGTCGGCCCCACAGTAGGGTGTATCACTCCCTAAAGTGACAACCAATTGGCACAGACCTATTTACAGATGTCACGGCGTCTTACATCCTCAGAGGCAGACCGGGATCCATGCACGCACATGACCCGGTTGGAACGCACCATCAACACCCCTCGCCATTATCAGAATGAACCACTTATAATTAGTTCAGTAAGCGTGCCCGGACCCTACCTACTGTTGGGTCAAAGTTTTGATACCAGAAAGGGTTACTGACTAATATGGGTCCCAAACAACAGATGACACAAGTAATTCCCCTCCTAACCTTGTGTCCCCAGACTAACAGATTTCAGATTAACTTGTTTACAAGTTCAGACATACAGAGTTCAGATTTACTAATCCACAAATTAAGTTAACAAGTTTTCAGACTAACGGGTCAGATGTACAGATTTTTCAGATTTGTCTAACTTTGTATTGGGCCTACAAATTCATGGACGGGTTTTACTACATTTATTAATCCCTTTGGTTTAACCCTATTTTTCCCCAATACGTTTTAGACGTCATTCTTATCTTAGATTTGCATTAATTAATTATTAATGCACAGACCTCTCACATTAGGTCGGTAGCTTGTGGCCGCTGGATATGCCGGGCGGTTCCGGGCAGACTTCTGCCACAAGCCAGACCTAACCTCGTGTCTTACGCATGTTATGACTAACTTCTCACATTAGAACCTATTTTTTGCGGCCACTGGATGTGCCGGGCGGTTCCAAGCAGATTTACGCCGCAAACTCATTCTAACCTCGAGTTAGCCATGTTTATCTTTGCGGCCAATTAATTAATAATTTACCGTTTATGCGCGTGCCCAATATATATATGCCAATTCACATTATATCAATCACAGGATGATTATATCAACATAGCAGATAACAAATTTTATATGACATAACGGATTTAACAGATTTAGCAACTTAGCAGATTTTGGCATATAACAGGTTAGGCATTTCAACCGACAAATTTAACAGATTAGGCATTTCAATCTAATTAGCAGTCTAGGCAATATAACAAAACTAGTAGTTTAGGCAACTAGACAAATTAGCAGATTTAGCAAATTTAATATTTCTAAAAGTTCTATTTACATGCCTTGCCCAATCATAAATTGGCCTAAATTCATATGCTTACATAATTGTCATGATTCACAACATATACTCCATGTTTGCATAAAGTTACATAGCACAGAATATGGACATAATTTGCCATATAACATATGTTCCAATTTTTGTTAAACTAGCATCTTACAGCAGATTCACATATAAATTATACCAAATATAACCATTAATTTCAATGCATGCCATATATCCAAAAATCCCTATTTAGGTGTAATCTAAATAATAGATATCCTAATTAATGTAAATCTTTACACCTAACTTTCCATATCCTTCTTCTTTTCATGTCATGAATCATTATGCAAACTATACCCAACAATATAAATCTTTAAATCATATCTTCTAAAAATCAGATCTTGACTTTTATATGCATTTTGTCCAAAGTCTCAAATCATATGTAATCTTACAATAGTTCCTCTTTTCTTCTAGCATAGAATATGCATAGATCCAAATCTATGTTTACAACATATGCTCATTAATTACAGTTCTAAATTACAACATAGCTATGCATACAACATGCATAAATTATATGTTCATAGTCAAATTTATGCATATGTCCAATATTTTTTTTTTTTTGCCTCAGACCTAAAGTCATACATTCAATTTAGTCTTGTCAAATTTCGCATCATTCATCCCAAAATTTGCGTTCATACGTTCATCTCTTATGAGATTAGGCACAGGCTCGTGGTAGCCTGGCTATAAAAACAGAAAAGAAGAAAAGGGATACAGAAAAATAGATCTGACAGAAGAAAATATATATACAATCTCAGATTCAGAACCAAAAACATATCAAAATTATTATTAACGTTTATAACGGAAAATAACTGTACTTGCCTTGATTAGATTAAAGAAAGAACTTTAACTTGCTGTAGAATCTTTGCAGAAACTTTAATGTCTAGTTTGAATTGAGTTGCTTAGGCTGATTTGATTATCTTCTAGTTTCAATTCCAGCAGATCAGCGACGCCATTTTTATTTTTTTATTAGAAGAAGAGAGCAATGGAGGCTAGAGAATTATGTAGGAAACCTAGGTAGAGTCTAGGGTCATTTTTATAGAGTTTATGAACTGATTAGGACCATCGATGTTGCTTGGATTGATCGTAGCCATTCATTCGCAAGAGGGACCAATTAGAGCCTGCCACCTAGCCCTAATGACAAAGCAGACCACAGAAAATCGACCAACATAGAATAGGCCAGCCAGGGTGGACTGGGTTCGACCTAGGTCTGGACCAGGTCGACAGCCCTGTCGACAGCCCTGTCGACCTGGTTAGACCAGGTCGACAGCCCAGTCGACCAGGGTGTCTTAGGCGGGAGTTTTCCCGCCTTGGCCAATTGGGCCCGGTTTTAATTTTTAAACTGTTTTATTCTGTTCGAATTTTAAACTTAATTCAGAAACTTCCGAAGGCCATATCTTCTTCATACGGACTCCGTTTTTCGAAAACTCGGACTCTATTTCGCGTATTTTTCCGAGAAGAACGCAATGGCGTATCCCGTTTCCCTTAGTTCTTTGATTTCAAATTAATTATACTTTAATTTGTTAATTCCACAGTTATAGAATACACGGGGTGTTACAGCAAGCTTCAAGATAGTAGATGTATGGTTTGGACTCTCTTTCATTGGCTATGTCTTTTGGACACACTCTATGGGGATTTATGCAGTTTTTTTAATTATGTTTTATGCTTCTTTATTCGATAATCAAGACAGAAATGATGTTGTAATGTTTTGGAAGTTATTGTAAGACAATTATGGAAATGTTTTTGTATGAACACGTATTTATGAAATGAAAGTCTGTTTGTTTTCCGCTGCCTATATATATGTGTTTACATCTGTCTTGTGTTTTATCTGTGACTTTTACCTATAAACCTCCACCAAAGTTAAGGCATCCCCTTGGTGAGTGACCTTAATGTAGGTGGGGTGTTTCAACACTCATTCATATGCAATATGAAATTGATTAAGCCGATCTTGTGCCTAATGTGTGTATAAATGCATCCACGAGCAAACACTTACATCCACTTGCATCCACCAAACATAACATGCCTCAAACACATTCTTACAACCATAGGATTTTCTACCTAAAGGTTGAAGATATAATCGAGAGGATACACTAAACGATATAACAAGTATAAACAAAGTGGTAGAAAAAGCAGAAGTTAAGAACATACCCTCAAAAAGGAAAGGGTACGACACGTGTATCTTGTCTTTAGTTTCCCAAGTCGCGTTTCCTTGATCATCTCCCCACTGGACTTTAACCAACTTGATCTCTCAGTTGCATAATTTCTTGACCTCCGATCCAAGGATGCATGTAGGAACTCGTCTAACCGTGGCATCTCCCTCTATTTCCACTTCTCTAAGCTTGCTCGACTCTACTACTTCTGTGGTATTATGTAAACATTTTCGCAAATGCGAGACATGAAGTACGTCATGAACACCACTGAGCTTCTCGGGCAACTTCACTCTGTAGGCCATCTGTCCAATTTGCTCTGTAATGGGGAATCGCCCAACGAACCTTGGTTCTAATTTCCCTACAGACCCAAAACGAACTACATTCCTCAACGGTGATACTCTAATAAAGACCATGTCTCCAACACTGAACTCAAGACTAGTCCTTCTCTTATCAGCATATGACTTTTGCCGGTCCTGTGCCGTCTTCATGCGTCTTCGAATCAAGTCTATCTTCTTTGAAGTTTCCCTAATCATCTCGGGCCCAAGAAAAATCTTATCCGTGACTCCCACCAACAAGTTGGTGATCGGAAAGGTCATCCATATAGAGCCTCGAAAGGTGCCATGCCAATACTAGTCTGATAGCTGTTGTTGTAGGCGAACTCTACTAATGGAAGATGTTCCTCCCATGTCCCTCCAAAGTCCAAGATACATAACCTCAAAAGATCTTCTAGAATCTGATCACTCTTTCTGTTTGGCCGTCCGTATGAGGGTGATAAGCGGTACTCAAACACAATTACGTTCCTACCGCCTCTTGCAAGCTCTTCCTAAACTCACTAGTGAAAATGGGATCTCGATCGCTCACAATACTAGAAGGTATGCCGTGTAGACGAATTATCTCTCGGAGATAAACAAATGCTAACCATGACGCTGTTCTTTTACTCTTAACGGGAATAAAATGGGGGTTCTTGGTAAGTCTATCCACTACTACCCAAATACCCGTATTACCCTTCCTTGACCTCGGCAACCCATCGACGAAATCCACGGAAACACTTTCCCATTTCCACTGTGGAACCTCTAAAGGATGAAGCAAACCACTAGGCTTCTTTTGTTCAGCCTTGACTTGCTGGCACACTAAGCATCCAGAAACGAACTCAGCCACATCCTTCTTCATTCTGGCCCAAAAGAAAACTCGCTTCATGTCCCTATACATCTTGTCTCCACCGGGATGTATGGTCAGCTTAGAACGATGTGCTTCTTCAAGGATTGTCTTTCTCAAACTATCGCCTCGAGATATGCAAAGTCTCCCATCCCTACGCAACCAACCTTTGTCATCGATAGTATACCTACTAAGATGGCTCGAACATTCCCCTCTGATGAGCTGGACTAATATCTCTATCAACTGTGGGTCATCTCGCTGTGCCGCACCTATCTGTCCCAAAAGCATAGGTCGTACCTCTAACGATGCCAACAAACTGGGTACATAATCAATAGAGGGTCTAAAGTCAAAGGTAGAGATATACTCTAAACTCTGCCGCTCGACAAACAAAGGACTCAAAGTCAACTTATTTCCACTCAAGGCGTCAACTACAACGTTACCCTTTCCAGGGGTATATGCAATCTCAAAACCGAAGGATGCTAAGAACTCCATCCACCTTTGTTGCCTTAAATTTAAATCTTTTTGAGAGAACAAGTATTTTAGTGACTTATGGTCTATATACAACTCAAACCTCTCACCAAGCAAATTGTGATGCCAAGACTTAAGCGCAAAAACTATGGCGGCTAACTCTAAGTCGTGGGTAGGGTAATTCTTCTCATGGACCTTTAACTGCCTTCCACCATAGCATATCCCTCTTGCATCAAAACAGTGCCAAGCCCTGTCCCGCAAGCATCGGTATACTCTGTGAACGGTTTACTCCCATCAGGCAAAACAAAAACTAGGGTTGTCGTCAATGCCCTCTTCAAACGCTGGAAAGCATCATCACAGTCAACATCCCAAGAAAAGGTCAAATTCTTTTTCGTCAACCGTGTAAGTGGGGCTGATATCTTAGCAAAACCTTGATGAACTTTCTTTAATAGCCCGCCAAACCAAGAAAACTTCTTACTTCTGTTGCATTCTTAGGAATCTTCCAATCTTGGATTGCTACCACCTTTGCGGGATCCACAACTATCTCTTCCTTGGAGACCACGTGCCCTAAGAACCTCACTTCCTTCCTCCAAAAATGACATTTGGAGAACTTAGCTTTGAGTTGATGTGCTCGAAGGGTCTCTAAGACTTCCCTAAGATGTAGGGCATGCTCTTCCTCGCTTCTAGAGAATATCAAGATATCATCCACAAAGACTACCACGACCTTGTTTAGAAACTCAATAAACACCCTACTCATCAAGTCTACGAAATATGCGGGTGCATTCGTCAAACCAAAAGGCATGACGAGCCATTCGAAGAAACCATCTGGAGTTCTAAATGTAGTCTTATCTATGCTATCCTCAGCTACCCTCAACTAATGAAATCCTGTAGCTAAGTCCAACTGCAAGAAAACCGAAGCACCAAACAACTGATCGAACAAATCATCTATCCTCAACAATGGGTGTCTGTTCTTCTTCGTGATCTTGTTCAGCTCCCTATAGTCCACGCACAATCTAAGCGAACCATCAGCCTTCGTTGCAAAAACAATTGGAGCACCCCTCTCCGAGATACTTCTTCTTATGAACCCTTTCTCAAGCAACTCTTTCACTTGTTTACTAAGCTACCTCCTTTCTCTTGGAGCCATGTTGCGCACCGGCAATGCAACTGGCTTTGCATTGTCCACCAAGTATATACGAAAATCTATCTCGCATTTTGGAGGTAAGCCCCTAACTTCCTCAAAGACATCTGCATACGGACGGACTACTCGAACAGATTGCAAATCATCAATAGATGTGTCAAGAGATTCTACGTAGCTAAGCATAACAGAACCATTAGGATCATAAGAAATATCGAGAGTATTACCCAAACTAGTCAACAGTCTAACTACTCTATTTTCACAGTCGAGAATAGCACCATACCTGGCTAGCCAATCCATTCCTAGAATCAACCCATAGCCCGTGAAGCCAAGCACATAAGCGTTGCATTCGAACTCAATGCCATACACATATATTCTCAAATCCCGACATAACATAGAAAGATGAGTCGTACCCCCAATAGGATTTGAGACAACTACGAGATCCTTAACTAGACTAGCATTTAGGTGCAGTGTTTCAACTAACGAAGTAGATATAAAAGAATGTGAAGCGCCAGAATCTAACAAAGTTCGAACAGGATGATCAAAAAGGAAAATCAAACTTTCATCAGAAATGTTTCTACCTCTCTCTTGCTTAGCTGCCATGAGAGCATGAACCTGCCCTCCAGAAGTAGATCATGTCCTCTGTCCTTGCCCTTGTCCTTGCCTCCTTAGGTAGTCTTTAATCATATGTCCTACCTCACCACATTGGAAGCAACCCATCTTCTTCTTCTTCCTAACGTCCTTGCTTAAGTAGCCCGGTGTTCCTTAATTAAAGCACCTTTTCTTCCCTTTGCCCTTGTTATCCTTACCACCATTCTTTTGTTGTTTTTGTGCTTTCTTCGGATCCCCTTTCTTATCTCATGCCTTATCTACATTAGCACCTTTCTCCTCTTCATGCATCAATGCCATGTCAACAAGTTTCTCGAAAGTAGCCCCCATAGGAATGTGGGACATAGCCAACCGGTGTAATGGTTCATCCAGACCCTTGGCAAATCTCAAGGCCTTCTTATGTGGTGTACTAACTAATTCCATACCAAATCTTGCTAACTGGTTAAACTTGTTATAATACTCCTTCACAGACAAACTCCCTTGTTTTCAAAACCAAGAATCTCTCCATGTATAAACTCTCCTCCGCTTGTGAAAGAAATTTCAACTCGAACCTTCGTCTAAAGTCTATCCACATATCCATTGCAAGTCCTCAATTAGTTACTTCCCACCAAAAGGAAGCTTCGTCCTTCATCAACCAAGCAGCTAGCTGAACCTTCCTTCCATCATCTATCTCAAAGATACCAAACAAGTCCTCCACTTCCTTGAGCCAATTCCGAGCCTCAACAAATGTCTCAGCCCCATAAAACGGTTTTCCGCCCATTGCATGGATGTTTATGCATATCTTAGAAAAAGTGTCTACACGGGGAGGAGGAGGAGCTGCAATTGGGGGAGCATTGGCTGGGCCTACGGCAGTAGCCCTAGCCTCTAGATACCTTCTGAACCAGCCTGGTATCGGTATACCCTTGAGTATATCAGGTTCCCCAGACATGCTGAAAGGAAAAAGGAAGAGATTCAAAAAAGAGAATCGAAAGATAGATATATTGCTTTTAGGGATTATGTTTTTCATAATAAACATTTCTCTTGAAAATACCCTCTTTAAACCCTGTTTTTGAAAATACTTCTTTCTAAAAATGCTTTTGAAAACCGTCTTTCAAAATCTTTTATCTGTTCTGGTAACCATCAGCTCTGATACCACGTGTAACACCCCACGTCCATTAATGTCACTCACTAAGGGAATGCATTAACTTTCATGGAGTATTATAAGAGTACAGAACAGAATATCACAAGACAGATATATAAAACGGTACTTAAGAAAATTCAAAATTTATTCAATGCAGCGGAAAAGCAAAACATGTTTGGTTACATCATCAAAACCAAATACTAGAGTCAAGCACACAAATATCCATCTTGTACAAAATTATTATCAGAGTACATAAAAGTAAAACCATAATCCCACTCCAAATAGCCATAATGGAAAAGAGATAAAGCCGAGCATTACTTTCAACACTTCCAAGCATTTCAAGAAGAAGGGAATACAAGTCAAACTTCACTATTCCCACCCTGAGGACCTGGGGGGAAAAGAAAGAAAAGAGGCGAAACAAAAAGGGTCAGACATACGTCTAGCGAGTTTAGTGACTTTAACAATATAATCAGTAAAGTAACAAGATAAGAACATAAACTGGATATAAGAGATGACTGTAACATAAGCAGATATGACTAGGTAACAATATGTAACGTTTATTGTGCTTCTAATCATAATAAGATAATTCCTGCACCGCACCAATGCTAATTACACCGCACCATTACTAGTCCCATACTGAAAGTTGTCCCCTCTTCCTAATCATAATAATAATGGTAGTTTCGTGTACTCCTTGTTGTTGTCATAGGTGCTGCCTGCTCCTATCTCCACTAGTTGTACCCACTACCCTCCCCATTTGATCGGCTCCCTAACTCGTAGATACCCGTGCTGGTCCCACAGTAGGGTGTATCACTCCTTAAAGTGGCAACCCGATACTACTAAAAAGGCATGGCTTATACCTACACGATGCAACAATGTCTTAACTACCAGCCCGGACCCACGCACACACATGACTCCGTTGGGCTTGCGTTGCCACCGTTAACTCTTTTGACCTCTTACAATCAAACCCAGTAAGCGTGTCCCGTCCTCGACCTAGTTCGAGCTCACATAGATACAGAATGGGTTAATGGTTGAAAATGGTCCACACATTTGACGCAAGCTTCCCTCCTAAGCTTGGCCCCCACTAGGAATTCCCACTTAACCCCTTCTTGTTCCCATGCCTTCTTACATGTTTCACCATGGTTAAGTGCTTCAAATTATATTTCACATGTCACCCATGTCACCCACTTAACCCCCATGTCTTACTACATGTCTTATCTTGGTTAAGTTTTTATTAATTCATTATAACCATAATCTTGCAAGACCTCCCACGTTAAATTGTCGTTTTGCGGTTGTTGGATATGCCGGGCGGTTCCGGGAAGTCTTATACCGCAATCCGAATCTAACCTCGTGTCTTTGCATTATTACGTATCTAATTTCTGCCTTTGACCTCTCACATTAGATTACAAAATTGCAGTTGCTGGATGTGCCAGGCGGTTCCGGGCAGTCTTATACCGCAATTCGAATCTAACCTCGTGTCTTAGGCGTTCATTATCACTTTCTCAATTCATGTCCCCAATTTCAAATCTTGGATTATAATGTATACCCATAATTTCCAATCTAAATTATGTTCATCATTTTAATCCAAATTAATGTCCATATAATCTCATGTAAACAAATTGTACCAATTCATGCCCCAAATCAGTTACATGATTTCAAGTCTTTTTATGCCGAACTGCATATTATTCAATAATTTTCCCAAACTTTTCCCGTAACGTTCCCACATCATTCGTACATATAATGATATGTTAGGCTCGCAGTTAACCTAATATCATAAAAAGGAAAAGAAGAGAAGAGGGGAAGAGAACCGTGACATTAAAACTGACAAGAAAAATAAGCATAAGAAGTATGAACTGGCATAGAGCAATAAAATAGATCTAATAAGCATATGAACTGGCATAGAGCAACAAAATAGATCTAATTAGCATATGGAACATAAACTGACATAGGACAATAAGATAGATCCAATTTGCATTTGGAACCTAAACTGGCATAAAACAGTAAGATAGATCCAATAAGCATATGGAACATGAACTTTAGGTACAAATCTAGAAGATAAGAATTCACCAAATATGATATGATTCAACTTACAGGCATGTTCATAAAGTCCAGTTCACAAGCTTATCACAATTACTTTTAATTAATTATATGTGAAAGTAACTTAGACTCACAGTGGTAGAAGAGAAAATAGTTTTGAATTTTGTATTCTGAATTTGATTAGCTAAACCGCTGTTGTAGAATTTGATTCTTATCTTCCAATATGGATACTCTATTCCGATTTGCATTAGTGTAGAAGAAAGACTAGTTTAGATTGTGGCAGCATGGAGACGTATGAATTAGTGTAATGAAATTAGGGTTAGGTCTAGGTGTGTTTTTATAGGTGTATCAGGTGAATTAGGGCCTTTAGATTAGATTAGAGATCATCTGAACCATCCAAACCAGAAAAACATGTCATCCAGCCAATCCCAGAAGGACACGTCATCTTCCACAAAACACGTCACCAAGAGGCTGTCTAGACCCAACCGGTCGACCAGCCTATTTCAACCGGTCAACCGTTTTTGCTTCTGTCCAAAAGCGGTCGACTGGTGAAAAATGGGCGGTTGACTTGTTTTTCAGCTTTAAATCTTCAGCTTTAAACTTCAAATCTTCCGAGCTTCGTAACTTCTTCATACGATGTCCATTTTACGCAAACTCGGGCTCTATCTCAAGCAGAATTCCGAGACGAACGCAATGGCATAACCCGTTTCACCTAATTCTTCATTTAAAAATTAATTGTTCTTTAATTATCTCTTATGTCATGTTTTAAAATTACGGGGTGTTACAACCCTTAGAGGTTGAGTTATATATATATATATATATATATATATATATATATATATATATATATCATAGTTTACATTCAGCGTAATGCTCATAAGCTTTGCTCAACACACATGTAGCATCTAGTAATATCCTTCACTAAAAAATAACATAATTGGGTCCTAGTAAGAATATTTAACATTGCATTTTACATTTTAAAGGTTTTGAATAGTGATCAATTTCACAATGTAAGACCAATCTCATATCTCAACATCTAATATAAAATATCATAGAAATGGACATACCGTGGAATTCAAAAGATAAGCTGGAAATCGGGCAACGTGGTTGCACCAGGACTTTGGCGGAAATGTCAAGTATAGAGAACGTATCTTAAACTTTGAAGAATCTAAATTTGCAGGTTTTGCACAGCTTTTGTAGATCCTCTGGTGATGTCGAATTCAGCGATGTCGAGTGCCACGCAAAGCACCAGTGCTATTGTAGCTAGAGAAGAGGCATATGAGCTGGTGTTGAGAAGCACGAAGAAGATGGAAAAGCGACGCACTGAGATTTGAGATTTAGGGATTTAGAATCGAAGGTTGAGAAGCAAATCGCTATGAGCAAATTAGGATTTAGGGATCGGTCTGGGATTTAGGTTATAAGTAAAATTAAAGTGTAATGGCCCGAATTTCCGTAAAATCTGAGTTGACTGAATACAACACATGTCCAACCTAAATTATGTAGAAATATTAATCATTATGAAATAAAGAATAAAAAGGAAGAAGAAGAACAGAGATAACAATATAGAATCTCATATTGCAACGGAACAAAATATAATATATCATAACTTTTGAAATACAAAATTTTAACTGTGTAACATACAATTATCAGAGTATAACACTTACAAAAAAACGGAAATAACAATACTATATAATGCTGAAGCCTCCTGCTCCAAGCTCCTCCAAATATCTGTAAATACCTGAACTACTTGACTGCCCGTACAAATTTGGCCACCCAAGAGTTTATGGTAAAACAAAACAAAATAAACTTGGGGTCATACATGGGACTGGTGTCAGTAATCTCCAACCACTTGGTTTAATTTTTAAAAATCTTTTTCGAAAGAAAAGATAATCGTAAGACCGATCCATACATAAACACGAATGGTTTTTACCTTACGATAACCCAAACATTTCTATAAAATCAATACTATTATGATATTATAATAGTGTCTAAATCAAATAAATAACAATTTAGTGGGAATTCTTGCATCTCACGTTCCACATACATAATATACAATCAAAACCGTGGTCGATTATTGGGTAATGAATTTCCAACTATGAAAAGGTATTGAACCACCTTCCGATAGTGTTTCTCTAGAGAGGAATACACTGGGTTCAACAAGAACATCTTATAACCCGACCACACATGACCGACCACTCATTTCGCTTGAGTGTATCGAATGTATATCACCAACGGTTGGGATCAACAACCGTTTTCCCGAATGGAACAGCATCGAATAGAATAAAGAAGGAAATAAATTTTCTCTAGATAAGTGATAATACACCCTAATAGGGAGCTAACCACTTAGCCATCCTGACTGCCCGATTTTTGTCATCTTCCGGTTGATGAGGCCTGAGGCTACGATTACTTACATTTCATTGATAACACAATCACTTTGAATGCCACATTGTCAGTCCCATTAACCATTAATTGATTTGCACAAATATAATCTGGATATTATGTTAAGGGAATAATTTCTCCACCACCATATATATTTATACAGACCAACATATGAGATCATTGGAAATACTCTATCAGACATTCGTCCGTACAACTTCGTCCTGGGACTGAACGAAACCGAAGGCACAATTTCCATTTATCCATTTAGGCAATTTCTACCTAGGATTAATAGAAAAATCCTTTGCACTTTACTCCGTCTTCGATGATCTTCATACAGTCTGATTCGCAACGCTACTGCCAATACGAAGTGGTTCTCGGATAATAATCCAACCGGTCTCTCCATATTGACAACGATGGTCGAAAACTATGATAGTCGGTCATTTAACTATCAAAGGAAAAATAATCATCCATTCAAAGCATCAAACAATCACTAGGCCATTAATTAATATTTCATTAATTAATTACTTCTCCATTTCCTTATCAATATATTTACTCTGATATTTCTCCAAACCCGTTTAACCTCTCAAAATTCTAGGAAAAACATTTCCATTTATAATAACTATGTTTATTTCCTATATTATAGAAAATCTCTTTTTAACATCGGAAAACATTTCCATATATTCATAAATCGGTATTCTTCCACATTCGTCAGTCTTTAACCATAAACTAGTAAGAGAACAACTTCCAAAGTATAAACCCCGAAGGCTGAAACCAACATCAGATCGATACTCAGAAAACTATTCAACTTAACTAATCTCTTATCAAACTCTGATTTCCTTAACTCCGTCTCTTAACTTCTTATCAACAAAACCATTTCAATCTGCAAAACGTTTGCTTTTAAACCTTCATTTACCTTAAAACATGTATACGTTTCTTCTTCCATCATCTCAAGATTCAATTTTATAAATTCCCCTCTTCTTACTTATAAAATTTAATTATATGTGTATTCACTATTCAAATTCTATATATACTAGTGTGTGGCCTGTGCTACGCATACGGGCATAGTGTAAATATAGAAATGTTGGTGTTGTAATCGTTGTTGCTGAAGGTGTGGGCACTATTAAATTCTCCAAAAGTACGACTTACTGTGGCAGCATATAAAATATTTGTAATATGATTTTACTATCATGTGAATTTTATAGTGATTGATAATATGTTATGCATGTACAGAAGGATATCCAAGGGCTCCATTACCCTGTTAGTGCATATAATTTTGAAGTCGATATATTTTTGTTCCCGCTTATTGTGAAGCAGTCACAGTTCCCACAAAGAAGGTGGACAAATTTATACGCAACTATCTCCTTGATAACATACGCATATATTTGCATTGCATTGCTTTTTTTTGATGGACTTATTTAATTCATGCATCAATAACTACCACATAATGGGAAAGTAGACATCGCAGGTGTGATGCTAAAGTTGATACACGTATACAACAACGTTGTAAAACAAAATATCATAAACTGACCGCATGATGTAGGGTCACTCCAGATGGAACATAAATTGAGATAAAAAAGAGAACAGTAGCGTCATAGAAAGGTTTTCATATGGCGGAAATTACAATGTCATTCTACCAATTTGTACGCAACAAATACAGACGGAGAAGTGTTACGTGGAAACAACGGTTACAAAATAAATAAGTGCCAAAAAAAAGCCTGAATAAAATTACACGGTGCGGGGGAAATAAAAAGAGACAGAGGGAGTACAAATGAGTGGTGGACACTACAGGTACCGTACTATAAGTAGGTAAACTTCTATTTTACCATCTCCTCTTTGATGTTTGATGACGGTTCTTTGTTTTATCTCAGTTCTGAGTCGTCTAACATTTAAAATAAAGAACAAAAAAATCAGTAATTACATTACTAAAGATTTGCACTGTAGTTAAATCAAGCGTCGCAGAGAAACACTCCCAAATTGAGAGTAAGAGAATAAACAAAAAAAATATTTGCAACTTTTAAATAAATATTATTTATTATTTTTAAATTAGTTTAAAAGAATTATTACTTATAAACTATTCAGAGAAGGAGTTATTGTTTATGTCGAACATGGATTTTGGACAATTGCACGAAAAATCAATAAAAGATTTCTTCCATTACCTTTTACTGATTGCTTTTTTCAAACTTTCTCGAATAACAAATCTTTATGCCCATGCCTTTTCATGATTTTTCAGCTATTAATTATTTACTTCTAAACTTAATACTTATCACTAATTGATATAGTGCATTAATCGTATAGTCTTCCAGTCATGTATTTAATAATAAGTGAAAAAGTGATATAGAATAGTAATATGTTATATTCAACTGCACATACAACCTTTTGATCATGGTTTTAGCTGTTATAGCATCTGAGAACAGTAGGTTTAATATGTTTTGTAATTCCATCAACCAAGTTACAAATTAACAACCATAATATAAATAAACAACATATGTAAAGCATTGGGCAATAAATTTAATGCTTAAATTTTAGTATTAGCTTAGCATCCCATATTAAAATTCAACCTATTTACCACCTCAATTTCAAATAAGCACACAATAGGCGGACAATAAACACTATCTATATTTACCCAGTTTTTGTGAAAATAATTTGATGGTCCTGTGTTAATGTTCTAAGTTTACGAGCTTGTGTCTTGCACTTGTGAACCGCATTTGACAGTTCACGTAATACAAATTGAATCGAAATCATCGACTATTTACAGTCATTAAGTCTCATATGATTCGTGCGTATCTACCATATTCACATAGCTAAAGTGCAATCGTATGCAAGGAGGAACAAAACATCCACGTTCGTAAGTTGGAAAATCGATGAAAAACTTATAGCTATAACTCACTTGGGAGAAAAGACTGAAGATAGCACAGTTGGTGAATCTGGTAAACGATCACACTATAGAAAATAGTATAATCTGTCACCTGCAATGCACAAACAGATTAACAGAACAGGTCGACAGGTCAGCATTTAATTTGTGTAAATCAACAGTATTTCACACTTGCATTACCATGTCATAGGAAAGGTACTCATTCCATAAACAAGCAAAAGTAAAAAAAAAAATATTAAGTCTAATTATAATAATTATGCAGCCGATATAGTAGGCTCCTGTTGAAACAAAGCAGCAGTGAAATGGGAAGTATGGTAAAAGAGTAGAAAAGTATTATAACTGGTTTACATCACACCATCATTTACATAAATATCATCATGGCATGTATAATATCCTTAATTATTGATCTACAAAGCATATTTGAATACTCAAAGAAATGATGATATAAAATATTCGTACCTTCACCACAAAGGACACGGCGACATCGATCAATGGCGTCAACATTTTTGTATTAGCTTTTCCAATCAAGCATTTAGCTGTTAGACAACGAGAAGGAGAAATACGATGATGATGTGAAGGCCATTGTAAAAAGATTTAAGATGAGGCATTTGTTCAAGAATCGAATGAAGAAGGATAGGCTACTTGCTACTTTTAATCATACCACACAGTTTTGTTACCCCTGTGCATTTATAATTTTATATGCTACCTGGACATTTTTTCTCTTTAGTATTTATTTTTGTATGTTGTTCATGCATTGGTAGTAATTGATGTGATGGATATCAAGACCTGACCGAGCAGCGGTAGACTTTGGCTAATTACCGACTGTGTGTACATCATCGATGTCTGTAAATTATCGAAATTGCTAGTCGGTGTTTACAAAAAAGATGGAAACTGTAAAGGTACCCAAAAAAAGCATAATATAACAATGTAACTAAAACAAAACAATAGTAAACATTCATACATGAATGGTACATGATTTTTGGCTAAGATGAATGAATAGTTTGCCAAATTGTGGAAATGATTTACAAATCTCAGATAAAAATTCTACTATAATACCTTGATTATAGATTCATATGGTAAAAAAAATTGAAAATAGCAAAATGCAACTAACTGGAAAGGCTCATTTTGGTAAAACAGATAGTGAAAAGCAAATATAAATTCAAAGTCTTGCAAATCAGTTCGCCTGACCCATGATCTAAACTATGGATATTGCTTTCTAAATCTATTTCAAATAGTTTTGCATTGCCTTGGTCCTTGCCTTATCGATTAGTCAACATATTTGTCCTAAAAATTGTGAAACTACCTGTGTTTTTCAAGTCTTTAAGTATAAAACAGATGTAATTAAAAAAAGGTTGTTAACTGTATGCATGGCACTTTCCACACGCCTAGGGTTATATTATTTGTCATCTCATCATGGTTTAAATAACATGCCTGATTTTTCAATTTATAAAACCAAGTTAAATATAGTTTACAGTAAATAATATAATGGAACTAAGACAGTTGAGTATACCTTGATCATATCAGGCTTTATTTTTACAACATTTCAACCAGTTCAAAAAAAATAAAAAAATAGATAGGTTACTATTTGAGATAGAGATATTCGTAAACACAGGTAATTACACCATAATTTTTACTAATAATTAATATAATTCACTAAATTTATCAGTCGTAAGACTACTTGATGAAATATAGTTATATTATAACAAACAGTTACTGTCAAATTACCCTTAAAGGCCTAAGTTACTGAAATTTGAATCTGAATTTGTAGCAAAGTGATGATTAACAAATTGATAAAATATAGTCATTTATTGTTATAAATGTGAATTTCAGGACCTGTAATTCTAATGTGTAACAAACTGATAATTAAAAATATTTACAAATTGTTAAGTGAATAGCAGATTGATCTTCTGTGGAATCTAATGATTAAAGGTCGGAGTAGAAGATTGTAAATATAGGATAAAGTCAATGTAACAGCCAGCAAACCAAACTCATAAAATCATTTAATAATTCCATCATTAACCGGTTTACTATTTTCCCATTTAATTAAAAGAAATATATTTTATGTAGGTAGCCTTAATTCACCACTGGAATTCGGGAATGGAAGAAGGGAGATTGATTTATCTCTTTGAGCAAAAGTAAAAAGACTAGTTTACAAGAATTACACATCACCCACTAAATTGTATGCCATTATTGAATTATTAACAACCACTTACTAGGCAGAAAAGTTTATTAAAAAATTAGAGTCACTTTCATTAGAAGGATACCAGATAATTAAATCGATAACACGAGAGTAGATGGTAATTTTACACATTCCAAATGTTGGCGAAATATATCTTTCTGCATAGACGGTGCTGAAGATCCAAGTATGCATAATATAGTGTGAGTCCTATGCAGACACCTATGGATACAAATAACATATAAGCTAAATATAAAGTTGAAACAACTCAAATGGAGGAAATAATCAAAAGCTGCAAGCTATGGTAATCCTACAGGAGGCATGAAACCTGCGTGCATGGTATTACATGACATACCATTGTGACATACCATTTGAGAATGAAGTTTCTGAACGTAAAAAGGAGGTAATAAGTGATAACCCAGTTGAAAAGGGTTCTTGCATTGAAGCGCTTATGATTGAAGATGCAAATCATGACCAACATATATTAACTTAAACTTAATGTGGATGCATCATGAAAGCTAAAACCAGGTGCCACGACATAATATTATTTTATCCATATGTAATAAATATAATGGCTTTGAAGGCAATTAATTCTTCTTCTAAGTTTTGATGTTGATACTTACACATTTATATGATCTCATTTTCCAATCCCTTTTTTCTACCTGGTGCTTCATGAGTATTTTTTTCATTATATTCCAATTTTGTTATTAAGATGCACAGAGTTCATTGTATACTCATAGATTTTAATATTTATCGTTATTTCCTATGCATTAAAATACCTTTCCAGTTTTCATCCAGTATACACATGCTATATTTCTTGCTAATTCTGATATGAACTGAAAATGATTTGGAAAAAAGCAATCATCTAGCCTGACCTAGTTTGGAAAATGCATTTTCTAACTGTTGCGGTCAAACCCAAAACTTACATATTAAGTTGATGCTTGAACCACATTACACTGCAAAATCAATCTTAATATTATCTGTTGAAAGAAGCGAAAGGTCTACAGTTTTGATCGCAATAGAGTCACCAAACAATGACACCAACACAACGATATTGGATAAATTTGTTTTCATTTCGCTATGATACATGATTTAGCAAGTTAATAAGCATAATTGATTTGTAAAAGGAGAATTAACTATGTAGTGAAAACATATCATTGGCCCAAAAAAATAGTAAAAGATTTATAAAGTGAGTAAAATCTATTATATATATCTTTTATTAGATATAAAGCTGACCATTTAATTTCTATTCTACGATGTACAATATAATCAATTTAAAGGATACAAATGTTTTCTTTTTCTATTACTGCAATTCTTGTTGGTACTCATCCACTGTTATTTGCAGTTAATTAAAAGAGGTGAGACTATGGAGATGAATTATAGTTTTAAAACAATGGTGTAGAAGGTAAGTAAAATTGATTGACAAACCCACTTATGATGTATTCAGAAGATGTTACTTGTCTCTAGTGTAATTGGTTTAACATGCAGCTAAAATAAGGAATAAAAAATGCAGTAAACCATACATTAAAAATATCATAATTTTATAACTCTGTATACTTGAGTTAGCCTATAGGGGACGAAGAGAAGGTAACTTGCTCTCATTTTAACAAAATATCTGTAATATGCCAACCTTTGGACTTGCTTTGGTAATATGCAAAAAAAAAATATAGTAAAAAAATACGTTAGTAGTTAACAAATTTTCCTATGACAACATAATCAAGATTGAATTTGTAAACCTGGTCATTAAGCCTAAAGCGACTAATCAAATGATCCATATGGTAAATCGTGAATACCTCCATTTGAGCCTGAATGTAAAAAGTTAACAATTGATTACCTATTTCTCTTAGTTAGCCAAAATGAAACATTAACATACAGTAACATATATAAAACCATAGTTTGCGAATAGAAAACAACATAAAACTTAATAAATATTATTTTTACTATCTAAAGGGAACAAATAAAAAATACAGGTACACCGTACATTAAAAATCTCATATTTCTAAAGCTTCATAAATTGGATTGAGCCTATATGGAAAGAGAGAGAATGGTAAATTGCCCTATCATTTAAACAAAACATATGTAATGCACCAATTTCCTGACTTACTCCGGTAATTAGCAAACCTAATTGTATAAATACATAACTATGTTGGTAGTTACCAAATTTTCATGCATTAAAGTAACAAAGGAATGAATATTTAATTTCTAAACTATGCCATCAAATCTAAACCGATTAATGGAATGACAGATATGATAAGTAACGCTATATTATTAAGTTTACAAAGATTAACAATTACTTACCTATTTAGTTTGTTTAGGCTAGATGAAATGTTAACATATCATAACATAAATAAAAGCATTATGCAAAAATTGAAAACATCATCATATCATTTGGTTCAGGAAGTCTTAATTTTTAGTCAATGAGAACATTATCTCTTCTTCATTCTCTATATTGTTTGGTGGAAGTCTAGAAAATTGATACTTCGTGTGGAAAAGATAACTAAATGCCACTGAACAAAATTAATGCTACAAAAATACAGAGAAAAAGAAATCCTACTCAGATCAACGAAACCCTCGACTATTAGTGCTTGAATCTCAATTTTTTTTACAGATTGCATTCAAAAGATGATGAGAATCTAAAAAATGAATACTTGAATTAACCACCAAATTCAAATTTGCAAGTAGCATACTAAAAATGATTACATTTCACTATTCAAGTACTAGATTTAATTAATAGCCATAATAGATTGATGTTTCAAGTGTAAATCTTATTAAATTGGAAATACCTAAAGGTGTACAAAGCAAGCTCCTAGTAATGAAAAGGCTGTAATACATAGACAAAATTGAAGGTTGTGAAGTTGAACAAAAGAAGGGTAGGGCTTTTCTAGTGGAGGCAAATGTGGAAGAATGAAGTTGGAGTGGTTTTTGGGAATCATGGCAATTGGGGAAAGTCTCTTCGTGAAATTATCATTTACAGAGCACGTGTTATAGGATGTGGGGGAAGGAATTAAGCTAATATATTTTAGGAGACCATGTTATTTTTTTGAGCAGTTGGTGGAAAAGTTAAAAATTATGAGTAGGCAGACAAAATAGTTCTATTTTGAAATAAAGGAATATGAGATGTCCACGTAATAGATATTACTCACTTTATAAATCTTTTACTATTTTTTTGGGCCAATGATATGTTTTCACTACATAGTTAATTCTCCGTTTAACATATTATTTTAAATTCAGTTGGTAAATCATTTATGCTTATTAACTTGCTAAATCATGTCTTCATAGCATTTTTGTTTAAATAAATTTTCCCTTTTGCACATAACTTTTTGTTTAAATAATCATGTATTCATAACATTTCATTTTCAAGGAGGTTACCTTTCAATATATTCACCCCATTTACCTATAGTTGTTCTAAATTTGCATGAAAAAAGAAACATCTAACAAAATTTAGCATGAAAACTAATTTTCAAAATTCCATTTGAATAGAATAATCAACTTGCAGTAGAAATAGAGCTATCATACCTAACAGTCTTACCAGTTTAATTTAAAACTAAAAAGAAAAAAAAATTCCTCAATTGGTAAGAATCTTAAATCAAACCTGTCGTGTGCTCCAATCAATACTTCAATGGCCCCTTGTCTCACGGCAGCTCTCTTAATCAGTAGGCCAGTCCCTTAATTTAGCCATAGTGCACCTATAACACATGTCAACCAATTGTAACACGCAATGCTATGGTAAGACACCATAATAGAAAATTCGTAATGATTCATGAAAAATAAAATATCAAATTCAGTCAGAGTATAGAAAATGGAGAAGATTCAAAACACTATAGGTTTTATTAGGGCTGTCAATGGGTCGCGTCGGGTCGGGTTCGGGTTGATTGATAAATGGGTCTGGTCAACCCATTTATTAAACGGGTCATATTTTCCCAACCCTAACCCGACCCGTTTATAAACGGGTTGACCCAACCTGACCCGCACAACCCGTTTAACTAAATGGGTCATTTCGAATTGTGATGGATCAGGTTTACCCATTTGACCTATTGATAGATATTGCCTACTAATATAAGCAACAAAAGAGCCAAATCACCAACATGCACACTGTTATATAATCACCAACATGCAACAAGTTGCAAAGTCACCAACAGACAACACATATATAAACCTTGAAATCACCATATCCAAAAATCATTTTCTATATAAAAGTATATATTCCCATACTGCATAAATTAAAGACTACCTGTAACACCCCGTAATTCTACAACACTAAGATTCACAAATCAAGGCAGAATTAAATTTTAAAATCAAAATCAAGGGAAATAGGCTGCCTCATTGCGTTCGTCTCGGAATTCTGCATGAAAACGAGTCCGAGTTTGCGTAAATCAGAGTACGTATGAGGGAGATATGGCCTCCGGAAGATTCAGCGAAGTTCAAAATTCAAAACAGGTCAAGTTCAAAATTCAAATCGGACCCAGATTGGGCTGGGCGGGAATTTTCCCGCCCAAGGCACCCAGGTCGACTAGGTAGTCGACCTGGGGGTCGACCCCACCCCCCCCCCCCCCCCCGTTTTTCCAGCTTTCTGCACCTGGTTCGTTCTGATGTATTTCGTCACGTTTTCTGCCTAGGTTCGTCCGCCTAACACTATATAAACAACCCTGGTCTTCTTCTCTATTCACAATTCTTTTCTATCCTTATGCTGCATCTGAGAAAATATATAAATAAATAATATATATAAAATAAACCAAGACGAGTAAATGATGCTAAAGATTTCAAGAAGGGGGTCAAGTCAAGCTAGGATTCAAGAGGAGGTTCAAACGACTGTTTTTCTACGAATCATAGCAACGCCATCTTTCTATTCTAATCTAATCTCTATAAGTCAGTTATTTCTAGATTTGAACGTTTTTCTCTGTTCGTGACATGAAATTAAAGGAATAAAAGAATATGCCAAATCTATCTATCTCTCTATTCGAATAAGCGCCTATACTCTTGAACCTAATTAAGAACTGTTATGATTCGAGGACAAAAAAGACCGTGCCTATGAAACTATGGACCTTAAAACCATATGCCTATGACTATGAACATTTGCCTATGACTATGAACATTGCCTATGACTATGGACGTCGCCTATGACTGTGACTGTGACTATGAGGATTATTTCCTTGACTAAACCTATGCCTTTGATTAGAAAACATAAACTATTGCCTATGACATAACAAGGACATCTGTGATTAAACACCTAGGATTCATGACTAGGAAAGTGTTGCTTAAGTTTTATGACTATGAAATTGAGTCTAAACCTAATTTTCTATTCTGTCTATTCTTGGTTTTCTTTGGTTTTAGACCTTGGGAATTTACCTATTAAGTTAGGTCTACCCATGTTCTTGAACCTACGCCTCTATTCTGTCTATTCTTGGTTTTCTTTGGTTTTAGACCTTGGGAATTTACCTATTAAGTTAGGTCTACCCATGTTCTTGAACCTACGTTGTTATTCAACCCTTTTTATGCCAGTTATTATGCCTATCTTTTTCGTAGCATCTTTGGTTCATTCCCTATTTTCTACGAATCTAGATTTATCTATAATCTAGATTGAATCACGATTATACGGACGGTGGGAATACGATTTGGGCAAAATATGAAATTTACTAAAAATGTGGTTTTAACTTGGAAATTGGCATAAATTGGGAACATGTATTATGGCAAGTTCATAAATATGCAAATTGGATAAATTTTACATGAGTTATAGGATGTGTAATTTAAATCTAGTATTGACTTGTAAATCTAGCATTTACATGGACTGTGAACTAGAGTAGTAAGTGTAGTTTGACATGAACTGTAATTAGAATGTTAAATCAGGATTGGATTAGCTAATTTGGCATAATATGTATATTGGTATAAATTTGAAATTGGCCATAATTGGGAATAACTGTCAGGTTTAGCAAAATCATGGTTAATGACACTTGATTTGGTATAGTTTACATACCAAAAAGCATAAATATGATATAGAGGGGAAAAAGGGCCATAAGAATAAATGTTGACAATTTACATTAAAAGAGTAATTAGGGAATAAGTAAATTAGGAATAATTTACTTATAGAATTTGGCCTAAATGAGGAAATGTAAATTTAGACAAATTAAAGGTTTATTAATGACATCTCTTTTAATAATAAACCAGAAAGTTCTAGGGTGACAAAGAGGATAGTGTCTAGGCTTGGGTTTGGAAAATACAAGTTTCCTGCTCTCCCTGGCTATCCCTAACTGATCCGATGGACGGGATTGTTACTTTCAAAACCTAGTTTGAAAATTAATCTAACCCTTGAACTTAGAAAACACGAATATGCCTAACCCGAGGTTAGACTGAGTTGCGATGTAAACCTGCCCGGAACCAACCAGCATATCCAGTATTCGCAACAATATATGTCTAATGTGAGTGGTAGCGGCTTTAACTTATTTTGTTAAAGCCAGAACAAGAATGGTAGGGTTAAGTTAACTAAGACACTTAACCAATTCAACATGATAACCAGACCGGTGGGTGGGGTTAGGTTCATACAGACACTTAACACAGTTTAGCTAGAATGGGAGGGCTAAGTCCATAGGGACACTTAACCAACTTAACATGGTAACAAGACAAGATTTGTAGGGGTTAAGTAACTAAGAAAACACTTAGCCAAATTGACACGTTAACTAGACTAGAAGGTGTGGTTAAGTAAAGCTAATACACTTAGCCAAATAAACATGTTAACTAGTCTAGAGGTTGGGGTTAAGTAAAATTTAATACACTTAGCCAATTTGATGTGTTAGCTGGGCTAGACCGTAGGGTTAAGTAAACTTGAACACTTAACCATCAGACTGTGATAAAGGAATAGGGTTAAGTCTAATTATGAAGGGATAATACTTAACCGTTAATAACATGTTAGTTAAAACAGACGGGCAGGGTTAAGTTAAAAAGGAGCACTTAACCAATACAGGATGAATGGGTAGGGTTAAGTAATAAGAAATACTTAACCAATATAACTTGGTTTGTGGTGGGGTTAAGTCAACATGAATTACTGATAACACTTAACCAGTTTAATAGGATAAATGAAGAGGGTTAAGTTAGCTTGAATTGACTAATGACACTTAACCAATCCAAAGCGATGAGAAAGGAACTAAGCAGTGAACCTTAGTTAAGAAAACAACGATTCTGGAAACTAAGTGGTAAATCTTAGTTAGTAAAACTGAGTAGTAATTCTTAGTATAACACGGGAAGGAGCGAATGTCCGTCTGAGTAAAAAGAAGGCTCCAATGAATTGGGTTACGAAGCCCGAGGCTTCGAGGGGACGTGAGGGTACTCTTGGTATCCCTCTATGAGGCTGCAGATGGTCCTCCTGGGCTCACAGAGGTTAAGGTCTGCGTAGAAGAACCAGGGGTATGCCTTGGTTGCAATATATGGCAACCTAAAGACTAGGATGGACCGTCGTGCTTCGGCGAGAAAATGGTAGCCCTGTGATAGCGACTCGTCGTCTACCATCCATCTTGAGTCAATCGAGATACGTGAAGTGGAAAGGCGGAGAACTCCAAAAGACCATATACTTGCTATCTAGTTATGGGTGAGGATGGCCATAGGATAGCAGGGCACCGGGGGCCGGCGTATAGTTCTCATTTTACAAGGTGTTCCTTTCATTAGTTGAGGGAGAAGTCAAGTGGGACCATAGCCACTGGAATAAAAACAGACCTTAGCATCTGCATCGGCAGATATCTGAAAGCTCCTGACCGAGTTCTGTATTCCTTGATTTTCCCTGTCATAGGTCTCGGACCGCACATTACAGGACATGTGCATCTAGAGAAGCGATAACGGTTCACGATACATGCGTGGTGAAGTATAGGAACATATACCACTCTAGGTAGTGTGTCCTAGACTTGGGGGCATCGATTGGACTAGGGGGCATAAACCCTGAATCCGAGAAGCGTTCAGCAGATAGCGTAAAATCTAGTTGAAACTAGAAAGCACTTGATAGAAAACCCTAGATTAGATTCAGGTAACAAATAATAAATGTATGCCTGAAGGCAATGGGAACTACAGGGATTGGGATCACGTTATCGTTACTAGTTGGGACACTAGTTAGTCGGTGCAGAGATATAGAAACCAGTATAACAAGGAAATAGCGAAGCGTCGAAAGTATTAGAGCATATCTAGTTTATCTTAGCTTAGCATATCTTGTGTTAATCTTATCTAATCTTGCTAACCCTATCATCATGGTGTTATCATGTATTCAGTTAATTCATGTCGTTTTGTTGTTGTTCCATGTTCATATGCTAGAAGTTACTGAACTTGCTCAGGCTTTATGTCTGACTCTGTTATTCTTTCGTCTTCTTTTCTTCCATTCCCCCCCAGGTAGTAAAGGAGGGAATAGTATAGTTCAGGTTAAGTTGGACCGTCACTCTTTCCCAGCTTGAAGATTTGTCGAAGTTTGCTTGGATTCTCTTATCAGATGCTATGGCTGGCTCTTGCTAAAATTGGGGAATATAAATGTTTTTTTATGCTTCTTTATTTTGTAAGACAGATGAAACTCTGATATTGTAAAGAAATCATTGTACAAACTATTTTATCAATAAAGCAAAGTTTTATTTTCCGCTGTTTAATTTCTGTCTGTCTTGTGATTTATCTGCATCCTTTACCCTAAATGCTCCACAGAACTTAGTGCATTCCCTTTGTGAGTGAAACTAACGGATGTGGGGTGTTACACATGGTATCAGAGCTGAAGGTTACCAGATCAGATAAAGGATTTGAAAAATTATTTTCAAAACGGTTTTAAAAGAAGCATTTTCAAAAGAAAAGTTTTGTTTTGAAGGCATATTCCCCAAAGCCATACGCACTATTTTCTCTTCCTCTGTTTTCTTATCTCCTTCTTTCTTGAGTCTCTGGGGCTCCTGGCTTTCTGGGAGGTAACCTCATCGAAGGGCAAAGTAGTACCCGACTTTCATCTAGGGCTGTGTTTGTTTCACTTACGGCCAGTTTTCTTTCAAGCTTATAGGGTTTTCTGTACGATGAAAGCAGCTTTCGAGGGATTTGTCAACATGACTACACACGGAAGAGGATGAGGAGTTTGGCTAAGGAGCACAACCCTAGGATGAGGAATTCATGGATGTAGGTTTAGCTCATGAAGGAGGAAGAAATTATAAAACCTAAGACAAGAGGAAGTATTTTTACTAGGGTAGGATAGGGCATATAATTAAAAGGACAAGGGCAAGAACGAGGAACAAGATCTTCCGAAGGGCGAGTACATACTTTCACCACCAAGCGTACCTAGGAGAAAGGTAGTAAAGTTCTATTGGAAGAGTCTAGTTTTGCTGTTCGTACTCTTTCCTTTGGTTTTAGCGCTTCGCATTTGTTCATATCTGCTTTCATAGTTAAGTCTCTGCACCATAGTACTTGTATAGTAGAAAGATCCCGCTAGAGTCTCAAATCCAATTGGTGGTCCGATCAATTTATTTTCGGTTAGTAAGGATTTGAGGATGGCTATCGAGTTTGCTTATATCATCTCACGTAGATCGTCTAAATTCGGAGGAGATATTCCTTGGGTGCTTGTCTGGTATTGGTTTAGGCCTTTGGGGCTTGTACTTGAGGAACGTTGAGTTCAACTAGGATGGGTTGTCTGAGAGATGAATAGTTGTGGCAGGCACTCTAAAGAGCACGTAGTGACCTTTCGACCTTTATAGTTATGGCATGGTGGATAAGAGGGAGACCTCTAATCATCTTAGTACGTACACTTGGTACCGTGATTGACACCTGTTTATTTTGGAATTGGAGGTCAGGAACTTCACAATCGTGAAGTTAAATTAGTTAAGATATAGTGGAGTAAAGCTCAAGTAGGCTAGATACTAGCATCATACCCTTTTCCTTAAGGGTGCATCCTTGATTTCTTTGTTTAGGAGCTTTACGCATAATTGTTTCTCTCTTTCCAAAGTATATCCTCTAGGTCGTATCTTCGATCCTTAGGTAGAAGCCAATGGATTTAAACATGTATTTGAAACATGTTATGGTTGATGGTTGCAAGTGGTTGCTAATGGTTGCTCGTGAATCCATATGCATACGTATTAGGCACTAGATCAAGTTCAAACGCTTTCATCTTGCATTTACAGATATGTATTTGTTTGTAAGTTGAACTTGATATGTTATCATATGGATGTTGCATATGGATGAATGGTTGTGCACGCATATAGTATTTACATAACTAGGGATGCTTGCATACATGATTGGACGCATGGCACCGACATGATTTGCATTAAGGAGGTCAACTGAATCAACAGACCGCCCGATTTTGCATTAGATAAAGACATATACACACACTATGCATATAAACATGAAAGCATTAGAAATCTTTTAAGGACAATGAATGCCTGTGATTGAATGGTTGAGTAGATGGGTGATTAGATGGTAGGACACATTCTTCCTAACTTGAAGATTTCGGGGACGAAATCCTTTTAAGTGGGGGAGAATGTAACACCCCGTAATTCTACAACACTAAGATTCACAAATCACGGTAGAATTAAATTTTAAAATCAAAATCAAGGGAAATGGCTTGCGCCATTGCGTTCGTCTCGGAATTCTGCATGAAAACGAGTCTGAGTTTGCGTAAATCGGAGTCCGTATGAGGGAGATATGGCCTCCGGAAGATTCAGCGAAGTTCAAAATTCAAAACAGGTCAAGTTTAAAATTCAAATCGGACCCAGATTGGGCTGGGCGGGAATTTTCCCGCCTAAGGCACCCAGGTCGACTGGGTAGTCGACCTGGGTCACCCAGGTCGACTGGGTAATTGACCTGGGGGTCGACCCCCCTCCCCCCCCCCCCGTTTTTCCGGCTTTCTGCACCTGGTTCGTTCTGATGTATTTAGTCACGTTTTCTGCCTAGGTTCGTCCGCCTAACACTATATAAACAGCCCTGGTCTTCTTCTCTATTCACAATTCTTTTCTATCCCTATGCTGCCTCTGAGAAACTATATAAATAAATAATATATATAAAATAAACCAAGACGAGGAAATGCTGCTAAAGATTTCAAGAAGGGGGTCAAGTCAAGCTAGGATTCAAGAGGAGGTTCAAATGACTGTTTTTCTATGAATCATAGCAACGCTATCTTTCTATTCTAATCTAATCTCTATAAGTCAGTTATTTCTAGATTTGAACGTTTTTCTCTATTCATGACATGAAATTAAAGGAATAAAAGAATATGCCAAATCTCTCTCTCTCTATTCGAATAACTGCCTATACTTTTGAACCTAATTAAGAACTGTTATGATTCGAGGACAAATAAGACCGTGCCTATGAAACTATGGACCTTAAAACCATATGCCTATGACTATGAACATTTGCCGATGACTATGAACATTGCCTATGACTATGGACGTCGCCTATGACTGTGACTTTGACTATAAGGATTATTTCCTTGACTAAACCTATGCCTTTGATTAGAAAACATAAACTATTGCCTATGACATAACAGGGACATCTGTGATTAAACACCTAGGATTCATGACTAGGAAAGTTTTGCTTAAGTTTTATGACTATGAAATTGGGTCTAAACCTGATTTTGTATTCTGTCTATTCTTGGTTTTCTTTGGTTTTAGACCTTGGGAATTTACCTATTAAGTTAGGTCTACCCATGTTCTTGAACCTACGCCTCTATTCTGTCTATTTTTGGTTTTCTTTGGTTTTAGACCTTGGGAATTTACCTATTAAGTTAGGTCTACCCATGTTCTTGAACCTACGTCGTTATTCAACCCTTTTTATGCCAGTTATTATGCCTATCTTTTTCGTAGCATCTTTGGTTCATTCCTTATTTTCTACGAATCTAGATTTATCTATAATCTAGATTGAATCACGATTATACAGACGGTGGGAATACGATTTGGGCAAAATATGAAATTTACTAAAAATGTGGTTTTAGCTTGGAAATTGGCATAAATTGGGAACATGTATTATGGCATGTTCATAGATATGCAAATTGGATAAATTTTACATGAGTATAGGATGTGTAATTTAAATCTAGTATTGACTTGTAAATCTAGCATTTACATGGACTGTGAACTAGAATAGTAAGTCTAGTTTGACATGAACTGTAATTAGAATGTTAAATCAGGATCGGATTAGCTAATTTGGCATAATAAGTATATTGGTATAAATTTGAAATTGGCCATAATTGGGAATAACTGTCAGGTTTAGCAAAATCATGGTTAGCGACACTTGATTTGGTATAGTTTACATATCAAAAAGCGTAAATATGATATAGAGGGGAAAAAAGGCCATAAGAATAAATGTTGACAATTTACATTAAAAGAGTAATTAGGAAATAAGTAAATTAGGAATAATTTACTTATATAATTTGGCCTAAATGAGGAAATGTAAATTTAGACAAATTAAAGGTTTATTAACGACATCCCTTTTAATAATAAACCAGAAAGTTCTAGGGTGACAGAGAGGATAGTGTCTAGGCTTGGGTTTGGAATATACAAGTTTCCTGCTCTCCCTGGCTATCCCTAACTGATCCGACGGACGGGATGGTTACTTTCAAAACCTGGTTTGAAAATTAATCAAAACCCTTGAACTTAGAAAACACGAATATGCCTAACCCGAGGTTAGACTGAGTTGCGATGTAAACCTGCCCGGAACCAACCAGCATATCCAGTATTCGCAACAATATATGTCTAATGTGAGTGGTAGCGGCTTTAACTTATTTAATTAAAGCCATAACAAGAATGGTAGGGTTCAGTTAACTAAGACACTTAACCAATTCAACATGATAACCAGACCGGTGGGTGGGGTTAGGTTCATACAGACACTTAACACAGTTAAGCTAGAATGGGAGGGCTAAGTCCATAGGGACACTTAACCAACTTAACATGGTAACAAGACAAGATTTGTAGGGGTTAAGTAACTAAGAAAACACTTAGCCAAATTGACATGTTAACTAGACTAGAAGGTGGGGTTAAGTAAAGCTAATACACTTAGCCAAATAAACATGTTAACTAGTCTAGAGGTTGGGGTTAAGTAAAATTTAATACACTTAACCAATTTGATGTGTTAGCTGGGCTAGACCGTAGGGTTAAGTAAACTTGAACACTTAACCATCACACTGTGATAAAGGAATAGGGTTAAGTCTAAACATGAAGGGATAATACTTAACCGTTAATAACATGTTAGTTAAAACAGACGGGCAGGGTTAAGTTAAAAGGGAGCACTTAACCAATACATGATGAATGGGTAGGGTTAAGTAATAAGAAATACTTAACCAATATAACTTGGTTTGTGGTGGGGTTAAGTCAACATGAATTACTGATAACACTTAACCAGTTTAATAGGATAAATGAAGAGGGTTAAGTTAGCTTGAATTGACTAATGACACTTAACCAATCCAAAGCGATGAGAAAGGAACTAAGTAGTAAACCTTAGTTAAGAAAACAAAGATTCTGGAAACTAAGTGGTAAATCTTAGTTAGTAAAACTAAGTAGTAATTCTTACTATAACACGGGAAGGAGCGAATGTCCGTTTGAGTGAAAAGAAGGCTCCAACGAATTGGGTTACGAAGCCCGAGGCTTCGAGGGGACTTGAGGGTACTCTTAGTATCCCTTTGTGAGGCTGCAGATGATCCTCCTGGGCTCACAGAGGTTAAGGTCTGCGTAGAAGAACCAGGGTTATGCCTTGGTTGCAATATACGGCAACCTAAAGACTAGGATGGACCAGCGTGATTCGACGAGAAAACGGTAGCCCTGTGATAGCAACTCGTCGTCTACCATCCATCTTGAGTCAATCGAGATACGTGAAGCGGAAAGGCGGAGAACTCCAAAAGACCATATACTTGCTATCTGGTTATGGGTGAGGATGGCCATAGGATAGTGGGGCACCGGGGGCCGGTGTATAATTCTCATTTTACAAGGTGTGCCTTTCATTAGTTGAGGGAGGGGTCAAGTGGGACGATAGCCACTGGAATAAAAACAGACCTTAGCATCTGCATCGGCAGATATCTGAAAGCTCCCGACCGAGTTCTGTATTCCTTGATTTTCCCTGTCACAGGACTCGGACCGCACATTACAGGACATGTGCATCTAGACAAGAGATAACGGTTCGCGATACATGCGTGGGGAAGTATAGGAACATATACCACTCTAGGTAGTGTGTCCTAGACTTGGGGGCATCGATTGGACTAGGGGGCATAAAGCCTGAATCCGAGAAGCGTTCAGCAGATAGCGTAAACTCTAGTTGAAACTAGAAAGCACTTGATAGAAAACCCTAGATTAGATTCAGGTAACAAATAATAAATGTTTGCCTGAAGGCAATGGAAACTACAGGGATTGGGATCACGTTATCGTTACTAGTTGGGACACTAGTTAGGCGGTGCAGAGATATAGAAACCAGTATAACAAGGAAATAGCGAAGCGGCGAAAGTATTAGAGCATATCTAGTTTATCTTAGCTTAGCATATCTTGTGTTAATCTTGTCTAATCTTGCCAACCCTATCATCATGGCGTTATCTTTTATTCAGTTAATTCATGTCGTTTTGTTGTTGTTCCATGTTCATATGCTAGAAGTTACTGAACTTACTCAGGCTTTATGTCTGACTCTGTTTTTCTTTCGTCTTCTTTTCTTCCGTTCCCCCCCCTCCAGGTAGTAAAGGAGGGAATAGTATAGCTCAGGTTAAGTTGGACTGTCACTCTTTCCCAGCTTGAAGATTTGTCGAAGTTTGCTTGGATTCTCTTATCAGATGCTATGGCTGGCTCTTGCTAAAATTGGGGAATATAAATGTTGTTTTATGCTTCTTTATTTTGTAAGACATATGATACTCTGATATTGTAAAGAAATCATTGTACAAACTATTTTATCAATAACGCAAAGTTTTATTTTCCGCTGTTTAATTTCTGTCTGTCTTGTAATTTATCTGCATCTTTTACCCTAAATGCTCCACAGAACTTAGTGCATTCCCTTTTGTGAGTGACACTAACGGATGTGGGGTGTTACACGTGGTATCAGAGCTGAAGGTTACCAGATCAGATAAAGGATTTGAAAAATTATTTTCAAAACGGTTTTAAAAGAAGCATTTTCAAAAGGAAAGTTTTGTTTTAAAGGCATATTCCCCAAAGACATACACACTATTTTATCTTCCTCTATTTTCTTATCTCCTTCTTTCTTGAGTCTCTGGGGCTCCTGGCTTTCTGGGAGGTTACCTCATCGAAGGGCAAAGTAGTACCCGACTTCCATCTAGGGCTGTGGTTGTTTCACTTACGGCCAGTTTTCTTTCAAGCTTATAGGGTTTTCTGTACGATGGAAGCAGCTTTCGAGGGATTTGTCAACATGACTACACACGGAAGGGGATGAGGAGTTTGGCTAAGGAGCACAACCCTAGGATGAGGAATTCATGGATGTAGGTTTAGCTCACAAAGGAGGAAGAAATTATAAAACCTAAGACAAGAGGAAGTATTTTTACTAGGGTAGGATAGGGCATATAATTAAAAGGTCAAGGGCAAGAACGAGGAACAAGATTTTCAGAAGGGCAAGTACATACTTTCACCACCAAGCGTACCTAGGAGAAAGGTAGTAAAGTTCTGTTGGAAGAGTCTAGTTTTGCCGTTCGTACTCTTTCCTTTGGTTTTAGCGCTTCGCATTTGTTCATATCTACTTTCATAGTTAAGTCTCTGCACCATAGTACTTGTATAGTAGAAAGATCCCGCTAGAGTCTCAAATCCAATTGGTGGTCCGACCAGTTTATTTTTGGTTAGTAAGGATTTGAGGATAGTTATCGAGTTTGCTTATATCATCTCACGTAGATCATCTACATTCAGAGGAGATATTCCTTGGGTGCTTGTCCGATATTGGTTTAGGCCTTTGGGGCTTGTACTTGAGGAACGTCGAGTTCGACTAGGAAGGGTTGCGTGAGAGATGAATAGTTGTGGCAGGCACTCTAAAGAGCACGTAGTGACCTTTCGACCTTTATAGTTATGGCATGGTGGATAAGAGGGAGACCTCTAATCATCTTAGTACGTACACTTGGTACCGTGATTGACATCTGTTTATTTTGGAATTGGAGGTCAGGAACTTCACAATCGTGAAGTTAAATTAGTTAAGATATAGTGGAGTAAAGCTCAAGAAGGCTAGATACTAGCATCATACCCTTTTCCTTAAGGGTGCATCCTTGATTTCTTTGTTTAGGAGCTTTACGCATAATTGTTTCTCTCTTTCCAAAGTATATCCTCTAGGTCGTATCATCGATCCTTAGGTAGAAGCCAATGGATGTAAACATGTATTTGAAACATGTTATGGTTGATGGTTGCAAGCGGTTGCTAATGGTTGCTCGTGAATGTATATGCATACGTATGAGGCACTAGATCAAGTTCGGACGCTTTCATCTTGCATTTACAGTTATGTATTTGTTTGTAAGTTGAACTTGATATGTTATCATATGGATGTTGCCTATGGATGAATGGCTGTGCACGCATGGAGTATTTACATAACTAGGGATGCTTGCATACATGATTGGATGCATGGCACCGACATGATTTTCATTAAGGAGGTCAATTGAATCAGTAGACCACCTGATTTTGCATTAGACAAAGACATATACACACACTATGCATATAAACATGAAAGCATTAGAAATCTTTTAAGGACAATGAATGCCTGTGATTGAATGGTTGAGTAGATGGGTGATTGGATGGTAAGACACATTCTTCCTAACTTGAAGATTTCGGGGACGAAATCCTTTTAAGTGGGGGAGAATGTAACACCCCGTAATTCTACAACACTAAGATTCACAAATCAAGGCAGAATTAAATTTTAAAATCAAAATCAAGGGAAATGGGCTACGCCGTTGCGTTCGTCTCGGAATTCTACATGAAAACGAGTCTGAGTTTGCGTAAATCGTAGTCCGTATGAGGGAGATATGGCCTCCGGAAGATTCAGCGAAGTTCAAAATTCAAAACAGGTCAAGTTCAAAGTTCAAATCGGACCCAGATTGGGCTGGGCAGAATTTTCCCGCCCAAGGCACCCAGGTCGACTGGGTAGTCGACCTGGTCCACCCAGGTCGACTAGGTAGTCGACTTGGGTCACCCAGGTCGACTGGGTAGTCGACCTGGGGGTCGACCCCCCCCCCCGGTTTTTCCAGATTTCTGCACCTGGTTCGTTCTGATGTATTTAGCCACGTTTTCTGCCTAGGTTCATCCGCCTAACACTATATAAACAGCCCTGGTCTTCTTCTCTATTCACAATTCTTATCTATCCTTATGTTGCCTCTGAGAAAATATATAAATAAATAATATATATAAAATAAACCAAGACGAGGAAATGCTGCTAAAGATTTCAAGAAGGGGGTCAAGTCAAGCTAGGATTCAAGAGGAGCTTCAAACGACTTCAATGACTGTTTTTCTATGAATCATAGCAACGCCATCTTTCTATTCTAATCTAATCTCTGTAAGTCAGTTATTTCTAGATTTGAACGTTTTTCTCTGTTCGTGACATGAAATTAAAGGAATAAAAGAATATGCCATATCTTTCTCTCTCTATTCGAATAAGTGCCTATACTCTTGAACCTAATTAAGAACTATTATGATTTGAGGGCAAATAAGACCGTGCCTATGAAACTATGGACCTTAAAACCATATGCCTATGACTGTGAACATTTGCCTATGACTATGAACATTGCCTATGACTATGGACGTCGCCTATGCCTTTGACTGTGACTATGAGGATTATTTCCTTGACTAAACCTATGCCATTGATTAGAAAACATAAACTATTGCCTATGACATAACAAGGACATCTGTGATTAAACACCTAGGATTCATGACTAGGAAAGTGTTGCTTAAGTTTTATGACTATGAAATTGGGTCTAAATCTGATTTTCTATTCTGTCTATTCTTGGTTTTCTTTGGTTTTAGACCTTGGGAATTTACCTATTAAGTTAGGTCTACCCATGTTCTTGAACCTACGCCTCTATTCTATCTATTCTTGGTTTTAGACCTTGGGAATTTACCTATTAAGTTAGGTCTACCCATGTTCTTGAACCTACGTCGTTATTCAACCCTTTTTATGCTAGTTATTATGCCTATCTTTTTCGTAGCATCTTTGGTTCATTCCCTATTTTCTACGAATCTAAATTTATCTATAATCTAGATTGAATCACGATTATACGGACGGTGAGAATACGATTTGGGCAAAATATGAAATTTACTAAAAATGTGGTTTTAACTTGGAAATTGGCATAAATTGGGAACATGTATTATGGCATGTTCATAAATATGCAAATTGTATAAATTTTACATGAGTTATAGGATGCGTAATTTAAATATAGTATTGACTTGTAAATCTTGCATTTACATGGACTGTGAACTAGAATAGTAAGTCTAATTTGACATGAACTCTAATTAGAATGTTAAATCCGGATTGGATTAGCTAATTTGGCATAATAAGTATATTGGTATAAATTTGAAATTGGCCATAATTGGGAATAACTGTCAGGTTTAGCAAAATCATGGTTAGTGACACTTGATTTGGTATAGTTTACATACCAAAAAGCATAAATATGATATAGAGGGGAAAAAGGGCCATAAGAATAAATGTTGACAATTTACATTAAAAGAGTAATTAGGAAATAAGTAAATTAGGAATAATTTACTTATAGAATTTGGCCTAAATGAGGAAATGTAAATTTAGACAAATTAAAGGTTTATTAACGACATCTCTTTTAATAATAGACCAGAAAGTTCTTGGGTGACAGAGAGGATAGTGTCTAGGCTTGGGTTTGGAAAATACAAGTTTCCTGCTCTCCCTGGCTATCCCTAACTGATCCGACGGACGGGATGGTTACTTTCAAAACCTGGTTTGAAAATTAATCAAAACCCTTGAACTTAGAAAACACGAATATGCCTAACCCGAGGTTAGACTGAGTTGCGATGTAAACCTGCCCCGAACCAACCGGCATATCCAGTATTCGCAACAATATATGTCTAATGTGAGTGGTAGCAGCTTTAATTTATTTAGTTAAAGCTAGAACAAGAATGGTAGGGTTAAGTTAACTAAGACACTTAACCAATTCAACATGATAACCAGACCGGTGGGTGGGGTTAGGTTCATACAGACACTTAACAAAGTTAAGCTAGAATCGGAGGGCTAAGTCCATAGGGACACTTAACCAACTTAACATGGTAACAAGACAAGATTTGTAGGGTTTAAGTAACTAAGAAAACACTTAGCCAAATTGACATGTTAACTAGACTAGAAGGTGGGGTTAAGTAAAGCTAATACACTTAGCCAAATAAACATGTTAACTAGTCTAGAGGTTGGGGTTAAGTAAAATTTAATACACTTAGCCAATTTGATGTGTTAGCTGGGCTAGACCATAGGGTTAAGTAAACTTGAACACTTAACCATCGGACTGTGATAAAGGAATAGGGTTAAGTCTAAACATGAAGGGATAATACTTAACCGTTAATAACATGTTAGTTAAAACAGACGGGCAGGGTTAAGTTAAAAAGGAGCACTTAACCAAGACATGATGAATGGGTAGGGTTAAGTAATAAGAAATACTTAACCAATATAACTTGGTTTGTGGTGGGGTTAAGTCAACATGAATTACTGATAACACTTAACCAGTTTAATAGGATAAATGAAGAGGGTTAAGTTAGCTTGAATTGACTAATGACACTTAACCAATCCAAAGCAATGAGAATGGAACTAAGTAGTAAACCTTAGTTAAGAAAACAACGATCCTGGAAACTAAGTGGTAAATCTTAGTTAGTAAAACTAAGTAGTAATTCTTAGTATAACACGGGAAGGAGCGAATGTCCGTCTGAGTAAAAATAAGGCTCCAACGAATTGGGTTACGAAGCCCGAGGCTTCAAGGGGACGTGAGGGTACTCTTGATATCCCTCTGTGAGGCTGTAAATGATCCTCCTGGGCTCACAGAGGTTAAGATCTGCGTAGAAGAACCAGGGGTATGCCTTGGTTGCAATATATGGCAACCTAAAGACTAGGATGGACCGGCGTGATTCAGTGAGAAAACGGTAGCCCTGTGATAGCGACTCGTCGTCTACCATCCATCTTGAGTAAGTCGAGATATGTGAAGCGGAAAGGCGGAGAACTCCAAAAGACCATATACTTGCTATCTAGTTATGGGTGAGGATGGCCATAGGATAGTGGGGCACCGGGGGCCGGCGTATAGTTCTCATATTACAAGGTGTGCCTTTCGTTAGTTGAGGGAGGGGTCAAGTGGGACCATAGCCACTGGAATAAAAACAGGCCTTAGCATCTGCATCGGCATATATCTGAAAGCTCCCGACCGAGTTCTGTATTCCTTGATTTTCCTTGTCACAGGACTCGGACCGCACATTACAGGACATATGCATCTAGACAAGCGATAACGGTTCGCGATACATGCGTGGGGAATTATATGAACATATACCACTCTAGGTAGTGTGTCCTAGACTTGGGGGCATCGATTGGACTAGGGCGCATAAACCCTGAATCCGAGAAGCGTTCAGCAAATAGCATAAACTCTAGTTGAAGCTAGAAAGCACTTGATAGAAAATCCTAGATTAGATTCAGGTAACAAATAATAAATGTATGCCTGAAGGCAATGGAAACTACAGGGATTGGGATCACATTATCGTTACTAGTTGGGACACTAGTTAGGCGGTGCAGAGATATAGAAACCAGTATAACAAGGAAATAGCGAAGCGGCGAAAGTATTAGAGCATATATAGTTTATCTTAGCTTAGCATATCTTGTGTTAATCTTATCTAATCTTGCTAACCCTATCATCATGGTGTTATCTTGTATTCAGTTAATTCATGTCGTTTTGTTGTTGTTCCATGTTCATATGCTAGAAGTTACTGAACTTACTCAGGCTTTATGTCTGACTCTGTTTTTCTTTCGTCTTCTTTTCTTCCGTTCCCCCCTCCCCCCTAGGTAGTAAAGGAGGGAATAGTATAGCTCAGGTTAAGTTGGACTGTCACTCTTTCCCAGCTTGAAGATTTGTCGAAGTTTGCTTGGATTCTCTTATCAGATGCTATGGCTGGCTCTTGCTAAAATTGGGGAATATAAATGTTGTTTTATGCTTCTTTATTTTGTAAGACAGATGATACTCTGATATTGTAAAGAAATCATTGTACAAACTATTTTATCAATAAAGCAAAGTTTTATTTTCCGCTGTTTAATTTCTGTCTGTCTTGTAATTTATCTGCATCTTTTACCCTAAATGCTCCACAGAACTTAGTGCATTCCATTTGTGAGTGACACTAATAGATATGGTGTGTTACACTGCCAGTATGGAAGTGATACAGTTGTTATAAGTAAAGTATAACTAACAACACACAAGAATAAATTAGAAAAATATAACAGCTTACATATACAAGCATACTGATTACTGCATACATAAAAGATTAACACTAATAGTATATATAAAAGACTAACAGTATGGAAGAGATACAACATATAATCGGGTTTGGCGGGTTAAAATCGGGTTAGCGGGTCAACCCTAAACCCACCCTGTTGACGTCAAAAGTTGGTTACTAGTGACGATCAACCCCCAACCGCGTGATCAACACACGAATAAAGATAAAAAATGCGATAAAAAGTAAAAGAACCAGGAGCACACATAGAATTTTTATAGTGGTTCGGCAAAGACGATGGCTACGTCCACTTTATATATTATTTCTCTTTTTTTTGTTACAAGTACAATGTTTTTTTTGTTTGAAGAAGAGAAAGGAAAAGACTATCTTCCCTTCTTCTTTTTTGGAGAGATTGGAGTTATGGAGAAGCGTAGAGGTAAAAAGCTTGGAGAAAGCCCTCTGGCCAAAAGTCTCCCAAGGTCCCCTTTCCTCTTTAAGCTTAGGGGTATTTATAGGTGGAGAATGCAGCTTGGGCTATTGCGATATGGTCCGGCTATTTCGGGAAAGCCTGGACACGTGGAATCCATCTGTTGGCTTGAGTTGCGGCTGAAGGACTGATTCCACTGTTCATAAATAGTATCCTCGGAAGTTGTGGCTGACGTGGCATCCACGGAGAGGTTTTTTAAAAGTAGAGCTTTATCCGTATATGGTTTGACCGCCTTTATTGCCTTGAATGTCGGGATATTATTTGGACTATCTCTGCAGAAATCTTACATGCTGGCCTGAGATAATCGATCGATGAGTTCTTTCTAGAGGCGGAAAATTCATTCGTCCTGGTGAGCGATTCTTCCGGTAATGCACAATCAATCTGACTGAGATGGACTTGGGCCGATGTGCCATTGCTTTAGGTTACGCCCCTGCTGGGCCTCCTGAAGCGTGACATGCATATGGTTTGCACGTTTGGACTTCGGTCTTGTTCATTGAGACTCTTGCCAAAAAGAGGGTTAACACTTTGCCCCTCAGAATGCATCTTCATCGACAGAGGGAGGTGTGTTCTGAAATCCGAACCGAAGCACAAATGCTCGAGCTTCTATGGTCGTGCCGGACCATATTGAGTCCAGAAAACCGACGGTCCGATGTTGTATTAAGGCCGGAAACCCGACGACCATGCCAGGTCGTATTAAGGCCAGAAAACCTACAACCACCGGGAACCGTATTAAGGACGAGATGATGATTGCCATTTTTACGAGAGTTGGTTCCTACAAACACAAAACAAACTATCCTCGTTTTAGAGGAGGGCGATGGGTCGAGCATTTTATATTACTTGGCTTTAGACGGTGGCGAGCATTAACCATACTCGGCTTAGTGGCGAGCATAAACCATGCTCGGCTTAGGGGCGATCATAAACCATGCTCGGCTTAGAGAGGGCGAGTATTAACCATACTCGGCTTAGGGGCAAGCATAAACCTTGCTCGGCTTTGGGCAAGTGTTTCTTATGCTCGACTCAGGTTAGGTTGGTTAGTTTAGCGAGCTATGCATGCTCATGGTGTAAAGAAGAGAGAGTTGTCTACACTCGTATTTAGAAAATATGACCTCACTCGCTTGAAGGAGTAGGTGTTTGAAATGGTGGTGGGCTTTCGCGCTGACCACACAAAACATGGGGGCGAGCATTATCCATGCTCGGCTTAAAGATTTCACAATATGATCTACTTTAACAAAAAGTAAAATTCATAACTGCTAAGCAACTAAAGAAAAGAAATTCTACGAGGACAGTGATTGATTACAGAGCATTCTCAAGAGCTAAAATCAAGGCGTCCTTGTTATTGAAATAAATACATGGAAAGAAAAGATAAAAAATCTAATTAATGATAATGCCGTGAGTGCTAGTCTTAGGGTCCTTTCCGTTTCTAGGAGCTCGCAGACCAGCCTGAGGAGCATGAGCAGAAGTTCGCGGCGGCATGGCCGGGGCGCGATTTTTGACATATTCATCGAGTTCCCCTTTTCTGACTCGTCCTTCGATGAGATCGTGCAGATGTCGGCAATCATTTGTATTATGTCCAGCTACGTTGTGGAATATACAATACTTACCAGAATCGAGTTCCATCTGGGTCGGTTCTCGTCGAGGTGGTCTTGGAGTAGGCAAGGACTCGCGTATATCGAGGTAGATATCAAACAAAGAGGAATTGAGCTCGGTGTATCGATCGTATTTGTTTTCATTTCGAGGTCGCACATTGCGTTCATCCTTTTCCGGGGCCTTTTCTCTTCCTTTATTCTATCCATTGCCATTAAGTGGACCTTGTTGTTTGGCTTCTGAAACTTCAAGGCTCTCCATTTCAAGGCTGGCATCCTCTTGTCGGAGGAATCTCTCGGCCTTGGAGTAAAAACCATCTATATCTTTGGGGGGATCTCTGGTTAAGGAGTTTGAGAATTCTGACCTCTTCTGAACTCCCGCGATGGCTGCCATCAACACCATCGATCGCTCGGGCCGATCGATAGATGATACAGCTGCGTTGAATCTTTCGAGAAAGGATCTTAGCGTCTCTATGGATCGCTGCTTGATGGTAGATAAAAACATGACACTTTTCGGTCGAGAGATATGCACTTGAAATTGTTCGATGAAGCGAGTGACTAGAGTATTCCAGCTACTGATCGACTCCGTTGTTAGCTGCCGAAACCACATACCGGCTATATCTGTGAGAAAGAGAGGAAAGCACTTAGCCATGAAGCTGGTCGATGCACCAAGTACTTCCATATGTCGCATGTATTGCATGAGGTGAATGGTCGGGTCGGTGCGACCGTTGTATGGCTCGATGGCTGGGAACCTGAAGTCTGGAGGATTTCGAGAATTTCTGATTTCTCAAGTGAAGGGGCTGTGATTGACATTACCTATGTATTTCTGTGAAGAGTTGCCCCGAGTGAAGCGTCGGACGATGTTTGCAAGTTGGCTCCCATCTCCGAGGAGTCGTTGCCATGAATTTAGTTCTCCATTTTGAGGAGGTTTTGTACGAGGATCCGGTAAAAGCATGCTCGGAAGGGTGGCCGTTGGCTGGGCTCGACCTCCGAGATTTGAGTGAAGGTGTGAGGGAAGGTGAGATCTGGCAGGTGGTTCTGGGAAGAATGGCCCCTCTGGAACCTGATGAGTCGTGGGTCGAGCCATGCCCGTAGCAAAGGGTCTAGGCTGATCCAGCATAGCATGTGATGTTCAGAGGCCAGGGTTACCCCCGCTTGAAGCAAGGTTAAGAGAGTTTACGGTAGCGTTTTCTTCTGCTACGGTGAGGGCTGGCATTGTAGGGTGGCCCCCTTCGTTCAAAGGGAAGGCTTCTCCAGCTCTTCATTGAAAAGGAAGAGTGGTTAGACTGGTCTGCGGCAAGATTCCGGGTTGTAATGGGAATGGCGTTGATTCTGAGGGACACGGTGGTAGCTTAACCGATTCGACAGGTCGAGATATTCCAAAGAGTGGAGGCATATTTGCCAGATGACCTAGATCTCGATCGCCTGCCTCCTGAGGTTCTGCTGCTGCAGCTGCGCTGGTTGCTGGAAGTGATATTCCCGGCTGGGGTCGATCGGTTGGTGGGACCAAACTAGGATGAAATAAAGGCGTAGCCTAATCAATGGCCTGATTCCGTGCAGACCGAGGATCGTTTGTTGCCCCAGCTTCGGTCGGTGGAGGAATTGATGTCGAAGCATTCACTCTTGTTTCCAATCGATGGAGAAGGTGATCCATCTACTACTGCTGTCGTTCGAGGACTTTACCCTGAGATGTCATATGGTCTCCGAGTTCGACCATGATTTTATCCATGTCGTCCCGGGTAAGGAATCGAGACATGTCGTCAAGAGAGGAAACTTCGTGGCTTACTTCTGCAGCATCGGTAACGGCTGCATCGGCGTTTGCGGGACGAGAGGATGCTGCATCTTTCTTTCGTTTGTTTGCCATGACCTGAGATAAGCAGGAGCTCGATGGCGATGTCGGTGCGCTGCCCCTTCCTGGCACGCCAAAGTTTTGACATCAAAAGTTGGTTACTAGTGATGATCAACCCACAAACCGTGATCAACACACGAATAAAGATAAAAAATGCAATAAAAAGTAAAAGAACGGGGATCACACACAGAATTCTTATAGTGGTTCAGCAGAGATGATGCCTACGTCCACTTTATATATTATTTCTCTCTTTCTGATTACAAGTACAATGTTTTTTGTTTAAAGAAGAGAAAGGAAAAGACTATCTTCCCTTCTTCTTTTTTGGAGAGATTATGGAAGCGTAGAGATAAAAAGCTTGGAGAAAGCCCTCTGGCCAAAAGTCTCCCAAGGTCCCCTTTTCTCTTTAAGCTTAGGGGTATTTATAGGTGGAGAATGCAGCTTGGGCTGTTGTGATATGGTCCGGCTATTTCGGGAAAGCCTAGACATGTGGAATCCATCTGTTGGCTTGAGTTGCGGCTGAAGGACTGATTCCACTGTTCATAAATAGTATCCTTGGAAGTTGTGGATGATGTGGCATCCACGGAGAGGTTTATTAAAAGTAGAGCTTTATCCGTATATGGTTTGACTGCCTTTATTGCCTTGAAAGTCAAGATACTATTTGGACTAGCTCTGCAGAAATCTTCCACGCTGGCCCGAGATAATCGGTCGACGAGTTCTTTATGGAGGCGGAAAACTCGATCGTCCTGGTGAGCGATTCTTCCGGTAATGCACAATCAATCTGACTGAGTTGGACTTAGGCCGATGTGCCATTGCTTTAGGTTGCGCCCCTGCTTGGCCTCCTGAAGCGTGACTTGCATATGATTTGCACGTTTGGACTTCGGTCGTGTTCATTGAGACTCTTGCCAAAAAGAGGGTTAACACACCCGTTTATAAACGGGTCAAATTCAGGTTGACCCAAAAATGACCCGTTAACTAAACGGGTCGGGTTAACCTGCTAATTTCCGTGCGGGTTTCGGGTCGGGTCATGGGTCGTGTAGGAAATTGACAGCCCAAGGTTTTATCATGATGAACAAACAAACAATTTGGAGAGGAATCAATATTTGTTTGGTATGAATTTAGGTTATTAAAAAGGGATTTAGAGAAATAGAATGGCAGGAAAGTGAAACTTATGTAATTAACCATCCTATAGTCGCATTAGTGATATGAGTGACAGGGTGATACGTGGTGATTATAAAATGTATGTAAGAAGTTGTAAATATATATAACCTCGTTTCATGTAAGAGCATGTCCTAGTTATGGTTTTTCATACAAATAATGGATTGCATTAATTAAAGTTGTTCATATCAAAGGTCAATTCTGTTTTATATTGATTAAATATCTTACTGAAATAATATATGATAACAACAAATATATAAAGTGATTCAAGTTAGGAATTATTCCTTTTTCCATAATAAACATTAAATATTTCTGTTACCATAAACAATAAAGTTTACATTTGGATTAGAAAGGATGCAACAAATAGTAAAAGAATGTTGATAGCGTTAACGTCATAAATTCTTAGTTATAAAACTAAAAAAAAAGATGACCAAAACAGAAATGAAGTTAAATCATAGTGAAATTGGTGAAAGGAAGTTTGAAGCAGCTATTGGCTAGGAAACGAAGCTATTGCCAAAGTTGTTAGGGTTTTGTGTCCGCGAATAGGAAACAACAACCATTGAATGAAAGAAATATGGTAGGACCAACATATCATCCAATTAGATTTTAACATACAACATAGTGATTGTGCATTAAAAGGTATGAAAACTGCGTAGCTTATACGGAACCAATAACCAATTAAGCCAGAATTAATTATTCAAATAGTTTTAAAAATAAATGGAAAGCAAGTAACCCAACACTTCAATAAATATATCAACATCAATTATTGTGAAATTAATGTGGTAGGCTTATATTGGCCAATAACACAGAAATAGTAAACCTAAACAGAATGAGATTTAGCATAATAGAAAAAATTAAGCCGATGCAACATTTAGAAAATATGTAAACTTTTTGTAGAACTGAAGGATTTAAACAACCAAGCTTAACCAATTGAAATATCCAAAATATAATAACAGAAGTAAATAAAAATTCAAATGCTCAGCATCTGAAGTACTAAAAAAGCGTGCCTTATACAAACATGTAATCGGTTAGAGAATAGTTAATTTTTTGAAACAAGCTTAACAAATAATGTGTGGTCAGTATATACCAACTCCGCATACATGTGTAATACAATTGGCATGAATCTCTTGTAGTTGGATTGATTTGGAAAATTCTACAACTTACAAAAAAAACTGTAACTCTGATTGTACTTTAAAAGAACATAGAAATTCATGATAGTGAAACCTTCAGGAAGCAAACACAAATGCACGTTGAGAGTTAAGATGTAAAACAACAATAACTGAGGATTTTAAACAACCGCTTTCAAAACAAAACTATATGAATTTAGCAAATTAGTTACTAATTACATTTCAGTCCAAAAAGTAGTTACTGCTGAAATATAAGATTTATCTACCCTTAAAAAAACTGATTTAAAAGGGCATTAGCAAAAAAAGGGTGTGTGGCATTAGCAAAAAAAGGGTGTGTGTGTAGTAAATAATAGGAACAATATATCATCAAATAAGGTTTTATGAACCCAAGTACCGACTGCATAGCGAAATTACATGTATATAACATAATTCCATCGAGAAGGCTTAAAAAATTAGGATAGAAAAGGATTTTATTTGAAATAAATGAATAGGATGTAGAGCAGTATTGGAATCACAAATAGCTAAATCAAGACATGCTCTAAGTTCTAAAAATAATGTGGTCAAATATATCAAAATCCTCGATTTGAGAAACAAATATTAAAAAATCACGGACCTAATTCAAGTAGATCTCCAATTCGACTTCGTGATTTCACCAACTGTATAACATGTCTAATGCGGATTGTTTTAGGTTACGATCTATCGATAGAAAAATGAGGAAAGAGGGGAGCATGATTTGTAGCGCCGGGAGATAGAAGGCCAGGAAATGATTTAGGATAAGATCTGTCGATAGAAATCTGAAGAAAGAGAATAAGAGGGTTCGGATCCCGTGGGAAATACAGTTCGTGAACTCAAATTAGGCGTTTCAGAGAAAACGACGATGGATTCAAAACGATGTAGTTTGAGAAAGATCGGACACGTGTCGAGCTGTAAATGTTGTGGTACCTGCTTTCAGTAATAGATAGATAGATTTGATAAGTCCATTTCTAGTTATCAAAACTTCTTAAATTTTTTCTATCTCCTTAAATTTCCAAAAAAATTCTCCATCACCTTCTTTGTACCAGTCAATGGCTCAAGACTCAACTCTCCTCTCTAGGCTCTTTCCATTCAAAAAGAAAATCAAAAAGCCAAGCGGCTTGCCGATTCGACGCATAAAAACTCATATGGAATCTAAATGTGTACCTTTTTGTCGGGCACTCGAATTATAATCTTCATACACTTCATTCCATACCTGTCTAACCCATATACGTCCATTCCCAATTTATTCCAACTCAATCCAATCATTTTTAACTCAACTCGCTAATTAAACCTCTCGTTAGTTCTTTTGCCAATTTCATTTTTATTTGAACATATCACGTTCAAATATCTTTTTATCTTGCTGATAAAATAATTAAATTCCATTTTTGATTTAAGTTTCATATTCGATTTCAAATATGAATTCACAAATCTAATTTACCTTTAAAAGTCCAATTTCGATTCAAAATTACATTAACTTATTATTTTTTAGATTAGTTAGTTCTTATTCAATAAATTAAAAATCTGATTTTTGTTTCAAAAATCATTTCATTCACACAACTTGAGTTCGTATTTATTTTATAACTCAAACCTGGATTATTCTAATGGAAATTTGGATTTTATTTACTTAAAATCCTTTTATTTATTTTAAATAAACCGTTATGGTTTTTAAATGGTTATGGCGAAGTTTTTCTGAAAATTTGATTTTGACATAACTCAAAATTTGTAATAACCCGGAAATTCTGAACCAGTTAAAAATTTTTATTTTGGCAATTTTAGCGAATTTTGGATATTTAAAATAGATTATTTTAAATAAAATCGACGAGAAATTTATTGTGAATATAATTCGAACGTATATATTATATACGTCGTCGTTAGAATATAAATAAATTTATATAATTATAAATAGAATTGAAAATGGCGCGGTAGTTCGATAATTCCATTTCAAACTTCAATTGAACATACCGGGTGCAAAACAATCCGGATTTTAGTGAAACTGAAAACATTAGGATCTAATTGAGAATATCTTTCCAACGAATCCGAAAAATAGAAATTTCATAGCGGGAATCAAAAGATATGTCCAGTTGAAAATTCTGAATAGTCGATATGGAATTCAGGCCCTTAAAAATGGAAATTTTGCAAGCGACCTCGGATTTCGAAGAAACCACTTTTGTTGGATCCGCGATGTCAAATTATTGCTAGATTCCAAATTTTATAATTTTTCGAATCAATATGTGAGCGTGGCAAAGGAAAACGCGTTTGACCAGTTTCAGTTGATTTTAATCGACTGGAAAATGGCCATTTTTCCAACGGTCTCAGAATTTGACGAAATTAGTTTTGTTAGGACCGCATCGTCAATACGAAGCTAGAAAATATTTTTTTGGAAATTTTCTTATTAGTATGTGACCCCGGTAAATTGAAATGCGCGTTCAAAATCAATATATAGAGTTACATGTTGATTTTGACGAAAACGAATTGAAACGATCAAATCAGCTTGCGATACATATCCCATTGTGTTCGGAATGGGGGTAAAACGCTATGGGCGATAGGCGGTGGGCCTCGTTTTGAGGTCAAAAATAAAAGTTGCTTTTTGGTGAAAATAAAATAATTAAATAAATTAAAAATCTAAAACCCCCTTTCTCCTTTCCTTATACTCTGCCCCCCCCCCCATATTTTCAATTCAGAAAAAAAAAGAAAAAAAAAAAGAAAAGAGAAAGACGGGGGGGAAACTCGCCGCCCCCCTCCCCCCGATGATTGCTGCCGCCGCCGCCAGGCAAGCGCCCCCCTGATGTCAACCGCAACGTCGCAGACCCCCCCTCATCCACCGACGCGACAACTCCCCCCCCCCCCAGAAAATCCTCCACCGCAGCGCTTCCTCCCCTGTCCCCTCCCGACGATGACCGCCACCTCCGTGGATGGTCAGATGCGCTGCGACCTCGCCCCCTCCTCTATCCTCTCTCCGATCCTCCTCAAACGCCGCAACCACCGCACCCCCAAACCCTGGTCCACCGATGTCTGAACGGAGTCGCTGCCACCCACGCCGGCTGACAAACACCACCCATGACCCGAAATACAGTAAGTTTTGCTTTCTTATTTATTTTATTTACATTTATTTAATTTTATTTCTGTTTTAAAATATAATTACTGTATGAAAAAAATCAGTTTTGTCTTTGTAATAGGAAGGAATATAAAAAGATTAGTTTTTTTTAAAATAGAAAAGACCAGATTTTTAAAGGAAGAAAGACCAGATTTTTAAAGGAAGAAAGACCATATTTTTAAAGGAAGAAAGACAATATTTTCATATAGAAGAAAGCGTGATAAAAATTCAATTTGTATATATGTGAAGTAGGCGAGGTAAAGAAACGATTTTTAATTATAGTTGTAGAAAAAATATTTTTATAGTATAAGTAAAAATATAATTTTTATATTATACAAAGGTTAAAACTATAATTTTTATAGTTTAGAAAGGATAAAAATTCGATTTTTATAAATACGATAGCAAAGTAAAAAATTCGATTTTTATATATTGAATAGCGATGTCAAAATTCGTTTTTTTATATATATATGAAGTGATTATAAAAATATGATTTTTAAATTGAAAGTAAAAAATAAAAATGTGATTTTTATTTTAAAGACATCAGCAAATAAAAATGTGATTTTTATATATGTAGTGACTACGAGCAGCGAAAGTGACAAAAGGCGAGAACGACAAGATTTCCTGCATTGGAAGTGCCGTGAAGTTGGATAGCTATTGATGAGAATTTCTCACCTTTCAATTTCTTTTTCTAGCTATATATATATATATATATACTAGGATGCAGACGGTGTTTAGTAGCACCCGACACAATCGTCCACAGACCATGGACTTGTTTGTTTGGTTGCATAAATTAGTTAGATTATTTGATTGAAATTTGAGTTGTTTGGTGAAATGGAATGGATTGATTGATGTGTGAATGGCGTGGGCCTTCACTAGACCGGGGATAAGGCTAGGCCTTGTCCTGTTTCTAGTATCGTGCCGTTATGCCGCCGAAATTTTCTAAAATATGTTAGAGAAATAAAAATATCATTTTGTTGAATAAATGAACCGAATAGAAGATTCATAGTTTGAATAAAATATTTTGGTCGTTAAAAATATAATTTTTAACGTGAAAGTGAATAAATAAATATCTATAAACAAATCGGCCGATTTGTTTATATACACTGATTTGACTAATATTGATTGGGTCGATATATTTTACACATGGCCCAACTGCACAAATAAAATCTGTGTTTGATTGTTTGAAACCCCACACGGGTGTTGGGATGAAATTTGAAGTTCACTCATCCTGATTGATTAAATATGTCGATCGATTGATTGACAGGCTATTATAAGCGTTAGATATCTATATTTGATGTTTATACAGTGTAGTGCACTTTGGTTGATGGTTGATTATTTTTCAATGCTATTATATACATGTGTTGTATGAAAATCCATATAGTTAACGCTATATGGTAATTGATTGGGCCTCATTCCAATTTAGAAGATAAAGAATATTATAAAATAAAGGTTCTTGTGTTGACAGTACTCACCCGTTGAGATTAGTCATGTGTTGAACGAAATGTTTTAACAATAAAATTTATATCTTTATCATTATAAAATAAAGGTTCATGTGTTGACTGTACTCATCCGTTGAGATTAGTCATGTGTTGAATGAAATATTTTAATAATAAAATTTACTTCTTTATCAATATAAAATAAAGGTTCATGTGTTGACAGTACTCATCCGTTGAGATTAGTCATGTGTTGAACGAAATATTTTAAAAATGGAAATGTTTGAAATAGAATATTTGAAAATAGAAATATATGAAGCCGTGTTGATTAGATTGATGCCATTTAGACGTGAACGATATTTATATCGATTTTACTCATTTTAAAATGAATATTGAAAAGTGTTTTCGAAATCGCATATTTTGAAATGAAATTTGAATTAAATTGAATAGGAAACGAATTCGAATTGAATATATAACGAATTTGGTTTCAATTTAATATAAAACGAATTTGGTTTCAATTGAATATATAACGATTTCGAAATGAATTGAATATATAATGAATTTGATTCAAATAGAAAACCAATTTAAATTGAATCGAATAGAAAACCAATTTGAATTTGAATAGAATAGAAAACAAATCGAATTCGAAATGAATTGAATATATAACGATTTCGAAATGAATTGAATATATAATGAATTTGATTCAAATAGAAAACCAATTTAAATTGAATCGAATAAAAAACCAATTTGAATTTGAATAGAATAGAAAACAAATTGATTTCGAAATGAATTGAATATATAATGAATTCGAATTGAATGGAAAACGAATTTAATTTCAATTGAATAGCAAACGAAACAAATTCGAATTGAATTGAATAGATAACGAATTTGTATTGAATTGAATATAAAACCAATTCGAATTGAATTGAAAACGAGTTCGAATTGAAGTGGAAACAAATTGAAATGAATTCAAATTGAATTGAATAGAAATGAATTTTAAAACGAATTTAAAAGGAAGAATTCAATTTTGATTTGAATTGAAATGGAAGTTGAAATTGTTTTTGAAACGAAATTAAAACGATTTATAAAATTCGTTTTAAATAGAATCGACGAAATATATATTATATATACTATATATATAATATAATGGCCTGAATAGAATGCGCCGCGGCAGTTCGCGAATTTCGACCATTTATTTCAAACGGACATTACGGGAGATCCGACCGTCGGATTCTCCTAAAACCGGAATCGTTGGGTTCGTATCGAAAAGTGATTCCTAACGTATATTTGGAATTTGAAACCTAACGGTTGGATTTGGAGTTACGTCCAAATCAAATTTGAAAAAGGTCGCTGTAAGTGCAGTTCGATGGCCATTGTTGGAAATCGATTGTACGGGCCTTAATAAAATTATTAAAAATAGTAATAATTTGTGTAAAATCATAAGAAATGATTTGAGAAAAATTGGGGTGAAAAACTCCATATTTGAAAAGATAAAAATGGATTTTTATCGAAATGAACTAGTTTTGAAGTAAATTTATAACCCAATTATTTTTAAATAAATAAATTAGATTTAAAAAGGGGTTTTAAATAATCGGAATTTCTAATATATTTGATTGGATTTGAAATGGGTTTATCGTGAACGGTGTTTTAAATAACACTAGTTCTTTAACCCGATAATAAATAGAATGTGATTTGGGTTTGTCGTGAATTGTGTTTTAAATAACACCTAGTTCTTTAACCCAGTAAAAGGAGTTGTAATGAATCTGTAATTAGATTGAAATGTGAATCTATAATCTAAATTATCAAATTTAGAAATGAGCGAGAATGGAGTATCGCCAGTTTTGCTCCAAAGCGATAGTTAAATCTTTAATTAGATTTGAACGTGAAATGGTAATTAATTTTACCGATAACACCATGGTGTTAGATATGGAGTATCACCAGTTTTGCTTCATGGGATGAATAGGTTGGGATTGGGAAATAAAATAAATAATTACTTCGTTGTTGTTCGCTAATCTCGACTAGTTTGGAAAACTATAATTTGGTTTGAAATGACATCCAAAAAAAGATTAAAGGATAAATTTTAAAGAATTTATCTTGGATAAAATTAATGGGAACTTTTCCCTGAGAATATAAATTGGAATGAGGCATATGTTGAGTTTGTGTAACATTTGTTTTTAATATACGCGGGTTGTTCGGAAAGGCCGGGTTTATACCCATTCTGAATAACAGATTCGACGAGAAGTCGAAGATGAAGACGGTGGTCGAAGACCGGAAGTCTTCACATCGTTTGGATTATTACTGGCAATCCTGATTGGGCTGTACACCCAAGATGATGGAAATAGTTGGTGGTCGTCCAGACGTACTTGGAGATGGATGGATATGCGAGGAAAGTGCCTTCGGTTTCGTTCAGACCCAGAACGAACTTTTAAATGGATTGTGTGTCCGACATTGGACTTTATTCTATGTTGATTGATTTCTGTTAAATATATATCTGTTTGGCGGCGGAGAATTTATTCTTTTGCTTAACGCCCTTCTCTGAGACGTACGAGCTTAGAGGTTATATATCGATAGATATCAATCGCATGGCATGAATTGCCACTGTGGCACGCTGAGTTGCATGGATCAAGGCTTCTGTTGAAAAGCAAAGTCTTGCGGTCGATGATCAAAGCATGGCCTACGTGGTAGCTTTGTGTATAGCGTGGATTCGCGAGCCTCACACCTCGGTATGAGTCAAAAACGGGATAAGGACCCAAGGAGTGCATGACGTTTCTTTCTAGCTATGGTGGTGTCAGTGACTTACCAGCCCTGACATTTATATACTTTTCACCTATGTGGTTGTTGGAATGCGAGGCGCCTCGATTATAGGTCTGTAAGGACCGGGAAACGTGTGTTCAGGCATAATTAATCCTCTAACGTAAGTGAGGACCGGCCTTGGAGGATCCAGGATTGCCCAGAGTGTGTAGTCCTGAGACATTTTCTAGAGTGTCTCGAACGCGGAGAGGAGCTTGCCCCTTGCCTCGGCTCATGACGGAAATTCAATTTCCAATACACGTATTGCGGTTTTAATTGTAGAACTAGTATGGCGACATGATATATGGTACCCATGCCGACTATGATTTATATTTATGATTTAAATTGTTTTGACACTATACACTTATTATAGTATCAAGTGATTTGTTTTAAACGTACCAAGCATGTTTGGCTATTATAAGGGAAAACCCTATCCTCCGGCTTGCGTTGCATTGTGTGATGGGACCTAGGTCTTATAATAGCTTCATTTTTCGAAAAAGCATTGCGTTGTTTATTGATATGCACTGGTATTCTTGGGAGGAAACCCGTTCCGTGTTATACGGCGTGGTCCCTTGAATTACTCTCTTTTAAAGTAAAGTCTTAAATAACTGTTTTAGTTCTCACACCAGTCACATGACTGACCTGGAGTTTATTGTTTTAACCTAAACTCTGGGTGCCCCTATTTTCGACACGGGCATCTAGTAGTTTCGGTTTTGCAGATTTATATTCACAGGATCCTGGTTTACAGCTGGAATGATATCCGGAAAGCTCTGTATCCGTATATCACCTTCAGTTGTTCTTTGTATTATTTTTCCGCTGCTATGTAATTTATTGTAATCTCTGATATTTATCAAATGTAATTTATTCATTCATACTCTGTATATTCTTGTATTCTGATGGAATTGTTGTAATAACAATGAAATGTTCTTCCGTCTGCGTTCATTTGTGTGTCGTTCTCAAAGTATCCGCTCTTTCCTTAACGGGGAAGAAACAAGTCCTCACATTTGGTATCAGAGCTTTGGTTTACAAAGCTCGAGAACAAGACACATTAGAACCATACGAAAGAATTCATCAGATATTGGATTAGTAATATCCAATTAGAATGACTCGTTAGAGATAGGATCAGTAGTATCCTAGAACGAGTTTGAAGAGTATATTTTTCAAATGAAAACAATTTTGTTTTGAAAATTTAAATCGTTTTATACGTATTTGGATATTTATTTATTTTGAATATGGACAATCCAATATATAAAGGTTTTGTATATACGCGTCATGAACGTATATTCGAAGTTTTAATATATTAGATAGATATAGAATCACTTTCTAGACACCCGGAGATGGTTCTGATGATTGATCGATCATCATCTGAATTTATGTTCGTGTTTCGAAGGTGTGATATCTATATATTTCCATTAGACTGGTGTGAGAACCAAAACTAATATAGCTAGAACACATTTGTTGTGAATTGGCATCAAAAACATGATTTTTGACTATATATCAGATTTATGGATTTGAAACTCTAATTCACTAATTGATTGATGTTTGTGTTGTTTGTTTATTTAGTTGATAATTTTGAACCAATATGCCTAATTGAAGCAAATATTGAATTGTATTGAAAATTGGTCGCATTTGCTTGCATATACATATACTTACATTGAACAGGTCATAGCAAGGAGGCTAGAGCCGAAGAACAAAATTTGTTTGCCCGACAAATAGGTACATGTTTACTACATAATTTACTGTTTTCTTTGGGTGATGATGATTTTATGAGCCTATTGGCTAGCCGCTTGGCTTTTTCTTTTTCTTTTTGAGATCAGAAGGCCTATATGGCAATTTCGGGATTTTCCCGTGGCTCCCAGTGCAGGGGAGGTTATGGCGAAATTTTTCGAAAATTTAGGGTGTTAGCCAAATTTTTGAAAATTCTCAGAAACTGAAAAGTTGGAGAATGGAAGCCAAATCGAACGTAGAGTTGATTAATCAAACCACTTTCGACTTTGTTCCCTTTTCGGGGATGAAAAGTTTTAAGTGGGGGAGATTGTAATAACCCGGAAATTCTGAACCAGTTAAATTTTTTTATTTTGGCAATTTTAGCGAATTTTGGATATTTAAAATAGATTATTTTAAATAAAATCGACGAGAAATTTATTTTGAATATAATTCGAACGTATATATTATATACGTCGTCATTAGAATATAAATAATTTTATATAATTATAAATAGAATTGAAAATGACGCGGTAGTTCGATAACTCGATTTCAAACTTCAATTGAACATACTGGGTGCAAAACAATCCGGATTTTAGTGAAACTGAAAACATTAGGATCTAATTGAGAACATCTTTCCAATGAATCCGAAAAATCGAAATTTCATAGCGGGAATCAAAAGATATGTCCAGTTGAAAATTCTGAATAGTCGCTATGGAATTCAGGCCCTTAAAAATGGAAATTTTGCAAGCGACCTCGGATTTCGACGAAACCACTTTTGTTGGATCCACGATGTTAAATTATTGCTAGATTCCAAATTTTATAATTTTTCGAATCAATATGCGAGCGTGGCAAAGGAAAACGCGTTTGACCAGTTTCAGTTGATTTTAATCGACTGGAAAATGGCCATTTTTCCAACGGTCTCAGAATTTGACGAAATTAGTTTTGTTAGGACCGCATCGTCAATACGAAGCTAGAAAATATTTTTCTGGAATTTTTCTAGTTAGTATGTGACCCCGATAAATTGAAATGCGACCGCAACGTCGCAGACCCCCCCTCCTCATCCACCGACGCGACAACTTCTCCCCCCCTAAGAAAATCCTCCACCGCAGCGCTTTCCCCCCCTGTCCCCTCCCGACGATGACCGCCACCTCCGTCGATGGTCAGATGCGCTGCGACCTCGCCCCTCCTCCTCTATCCTCTCTCCGATCCTCCTCAAACGCCGCAACCACCGCACCCCGAAACCCTAGTCCACCAATGTCTGAACGGAGCCGCTGCCACCCACGCCGGCTGATAAACACCACCCATGACCCAAAAACAGTAAGTTTTGCTTTCTTATTTATTTTATTTACATTTATTTAAATTTATTTCTGTTTTAAAATATAATTACTGTATGAAAAAAATCAGTTTTGTCTTTGTAATAGGAAGGAATATAAAAAGATTAGTTTTTTTAAAATAGAGAAGACCAGATTTTTAAAGGAAGAAAGACCAGATTTTTAAAGGAAGAAAGACAATATTTTCATATAGAAGAAAGCGTGATAAAAATTCAATTTGTATATATGTGAAGTAAGCGAGGTAAAGAAATGATTTTTAATTATAGTTGTAGAAAAAATATTTTTATAGTATAAGTAAATAAAAATATAATTTTTATATTATACAAAGGTTAAAACTATAATTTTTATAGTTTAGAAAGGATAAAAATTCGATTTTTATAAATACGATAACAAAGTAAAAATTCGATTTTTATATATTGAATAGCGATGTCAAAATTCGTTTTTTTTATATATATGAAGTGATTATAAAAATATGATTTTTAAATTGAAAGTGAACAAATAAAAATGTGATTTTTATTTTAAAGACATCAGCAAATAAAAATGTGACTTTTATATATGTAGTGACTACGAGCAGCAAAAGTGACAAAAGGCGAGAACGACAAGATTTCCTGCATTAGAAGTGCCGTGAAGTTGGATAGCTATTGGTGAGAATTTCTCACCTTTCAATTTCTTTTTCTAGCTATATATATACTAGGATGCAGACGGTGTTTAGTAGCACCCGACACAATCGTCTACAGACCATGGACTTGTTTATTTGGTTGCATAAATTAGTTAGATTATTTGATTGAAATTTGAGTTGTTTGGTGAAATGGAATGGATTGATTGATGTGTGAATGGCGTGGGCCTTCACTAGACCGGGGATAAGGCTAGGCCTTTTCCTGTTTCTAGTATCGTGTCGTTATGCCGCCGAAATTTTCTAAAATATGTTAGAGAAATAAAAATATCATTTTATTGAATAAATGAACCGAATAGAATATTCATAGTTTGAATAAAATATTTTGGTCGTTAAAAATATAATTTTTAACGTGAAAGTGAATAAATAAATATCTATAAACAAATCGGCCGATTTGTTTATATACACTGATTTGACTGATATTGATTGGGTCGATAAATTTTACACATCGTCCAATTGCACAACTAAAATCTGTGTTTGATTGTTTGAAACCCCACACGGGTGTTGGGATGAAATTTGAAGTTCACTCATCCTGATTGATTAAATATGTCGATCGATTGATTGACAGGCTGTTATAAGCGTTAGATATCTATATTTGATGCTTATAAAGTGTAGTGCACTTTGGTTGATGGTTGATTATTTTTCAATGCTATTATATACATGTGTTGTATGAAAATCCATATAGTTAACGCTATATGGTAATTGATTGGTCCTCATTCTAATTTAGAAGATAAAGAATATTATAAAATAAAGGTTCATGTGTTGACAGTACTCACCCATTGAGATTAGTCATGTGTTGAACGAAATGTTTTAACAATAAAATTTATATCTTTATCATTATAAAATAAAGGTTCATGTGTTGACTGTACTCATCCGTTGAGATTAGTCATGTGTTGAACGAAATATTTTAATAATAAAATTTACTTCTTTATCAATATAAAATAAAGGTTCATGTGTTGACAGTACTCATCCGTTGAGATTAGTCATGTGTTGAACGAAATATTTTAAAAATGGAAATGTTTGAAATAGAATATTTGAAAAAAGAAATATATGAAGCCGTGTTGATTAGATTGACGCCATTTAGACGTGAACGATATTTATATCGATTTTACTCATTTTAAAATGAAAATTGAAAAGTGATTTCGAAATCGCATATTTTGAAATGAAATTTGGATTAAATTGAATAGGAAACGAATTCGAATTGAATATATAACGAATTTGGTTTCAATTGAATATAAAACGAATTTGGTTTCAATTGAATATATAACGATTTCGAAATGAATTGAATATATAATGAATTTGATTCAAATAGAAAACCAATTTAAATTGAATCGAATAGAAAACCAATTTGAATTTGAATAGAATAGAAAACAAATCGAATTCGAAATGAATTGAATATGTAACGATTTCGAAATGAATTGAATATATAATGAATTTGATTCAAATAGAAAACCAATTTAAATTGAATCGAATAAAAAACCAATTTGAATTTGAATAGAATAGAAAACAAATCGATTTCGAAATGAATTGAATATATAATGAATTCGAATTGAATGGAAAACGAATTTAATTTCAATTGAATAGCAAACGAAACAAATTCGAATTGAATTGAATAGATAACGAATTTGAATTGAATATAAAACCAATTCGAATTGAATTGAAAACGAATTCGAATTCAAGTGGAAACAAATTGAAATGAATTCAAATTGAATTGAATAGAAATGAATTTTAAAACGAATTTATAAGGAAGAATTCAATTTTGATTTGAATTGAAATGGAAGTTGAAATTGTTTTTGAAACGAAATCAAAACAATTTATAAAATTCGTTTTAAATAGAATCGACGAAATATATATTATATATACTATATATATAACATAATGGCCTGAATAGAACGCGCCGCGCCGCGGTAGTTCGCGAATTTCGACCATTTATTTCAAACGGACATTACGGGAGATCCGACCGTCGGATTCTCCTAAAACCGGAACCGTTGGGTTCGTATCAGAAAGAGCTTCCTAACGAATATTAGGAATTTGAAATCTAATGGTTGGATTTGGAGTTACGTCCAAATCAAATTTGAAAAAGATCGCTGTAAGTGCAGTTCGATGGCCATTGTTGGAAATCAATTGTACGGGCCTTAATAAAATTATTAAAAATAGTAATAATTTGTGTAAAATCATAAGAAATGATTTGAGAAAAATTGGGGTGAAAAACTCCATATTTGAAAAGATAAAAATGGATTTTTATCGAAATGAACTAGTTTTGAACTAAATTTAAAACCCAATTATTTTTAAATAAATAAATTAGATTTAAAAAGGGGTTTTAAATAATCGGAATTTCTAATATATTTGATTGGATTTGAAATGGGTTTATCGTGAACGGTGTTTTAAATAACACTAGTTCTTTAACCCAATAATAAATAGAATGTGATTTGTCGTGAACTGTGTTTTAAATAACACCTAGTTCTTTAACCCAGTAAAAGGAGTTTTAATGAATCTGTAATTAGATTGAAATGTGAATCTATAATCTAAATTATCAAATTTAGAAATGAGCGAGAATGGAGTATCGCCAGTTTTGCTCCAAAGCGATAGTTAAATCTTTAATTAGATTTAAACGTGAAATGGTAATTAATTCTACCGATAACACCATGGTGTTAGATATGGAGTATCACCAGTTTTGCTTCATGGGATGAATAGGTTGGGATTGGGAAATAAAATAAATAATTACTTCGTTGTTGTTCGCTAATCTCGACTAGTTTGGAAAACCATAATTTGGTTTGAAATGACATCGAAAGGAAGATTAAAGGATAAATTTTAAAGAATTTATTTTGGATAAAATTAATGGGAACTTTTCCCTGAGAATATAAATTGGAATGAGGCATATGTTGAGTTTGTGTAACATTTATTTTTAATATACGCGGGTTGTTCGGAATGGCCGGGTTTATACCCATTCTGAATAACCGATTCGACGAGAAGTCGAAGATGAAGACGGTGGTCGAAGACCGGAAGTCTTCACATCGTTTGGATTATTACTGGCAATCCTGATTGGGCTGTACACATAAGAGGATGGAAATAGTTGGTGGTCGTCCAAACGTACTTGGAGATGGATGTATATGCGAGGAAAGTGCCTCCGGTTTAGTTCAGACCCAGAACGAATTTGTAAATGGATTGTGTGTCTGACATTGGACTTTATTCTACGTTGATTGATTTCTGTTAAATATATGTCTGTTTGGCGGCGGAGAATTTATTCTTTTGCTTAACGCCCTTCTCTGAGACGTACGAGCTTAGAGGTTATATATCGATAGATATCAATTGCATGGCATGAATTGCCACTGTGGCACGCTGAGTTGCATGGATCAAGGCTTCTGTTGAAAAGCAAAGTCTTGCGGTCGATGATCAAAGCATGGCCTACGTGGCAGCTTTGTGTATAGCGTGGATTCGCGAGCCGCACACCTCGGTATGAGTCAAAAACAGGATAAGGACCCAAGGAGTGCATGACGTTTCTTTCTAGCTATGGTGGTGTCAGTGACTTACCAGCCCTGACATTTATATACTTTTCACCTATGTGGTTGTTGGAATGCGAGGCGCCTCGATTATAGGTCTGTAAGGACCGGGAAACGTGTGTTCAGGCATAATTAATCCTCTAACGTAAGTGAGGACCGACCTTGGAGGATCCAGGATTGCCCAGAGTGTGTAGTCCTGAGACATTTGCTAGAGTGTCTCGAACGCAGAGAGGAGCTTGCCCCTTGCCTCGGCTCATGACGGAAATTCAATTTCCAATACGCGTATTGCGGTTTTAATTGTAGAACTAGTATGGCGACATGATATATGGTACCCATGCCGTCTATTATTTATATTTATGATTTAAATTGTTTTGACACTATCCACTTATTATAGTATCAAGTGATTTGTTTTAAACGTACCAAGCATGTTTGGCTATTATAAGGGAAAACCCTATCCTCCGGCTTGCGTTGCATTGTGTGATGGGACCTGGGTCTTATAATAGCTTCATTTTTCAAAAAAGCATTGCGTTGTTTATTGATATGCACTGGTATTCTTGAGAGGAAACCCGTTCCGTGTTATACGGCGTGGTCCCTTGAATTACTCCCTTTTAAAGTAAAGTCTTAAATAACTGTTTTAGTTCTCACACCAGTCACATGACTGACCTGGAGTTTATTGTTTTAACCTAAACTCTGGGTGCCCCTATTTTCGACACGGGCAGCTAGTAGTTTCGGTTTTGCAGATTTATATTCACAGGATCCTGGTTTACAGCTGGAATGATATCCGGAAAGCTCTGTATCCGTATATCACCTTCAGTTGTTCTTTGTATTATTTTTTCGCTGCTATGTAATTTATTGTAATCTCTGATATTTATCGAATGTAATTTATTCATTCATACTCTATATATTCTGGTATTCTCATGGAATTGTTGTAATAACAATGAAATGTTCTTCCGTCTGCGTTCATTTGTGTGTCGTTCTCAAAGTATCCGCTCTTTCCTTAACGGGGAAGAAACTATTATTCTCGTCCATTAGAAAGCTATTATTCAATCGGTCCTGGACGATTCTTGTTTCAAAGAATTCCGACTTAAATTGAGTTCCATATACTTAATTGAAGTCCGAAACGCTAATTTACGAACTATCGTGCCGTGGCAAGCTCGTTTTAATTATATTTATATATGAACATTAAACTTCGTTTAATTTAAATTTCGGTCTCGCTCTAATATATATTTTAATATATATTAAATCTTGTTTTCAAATCCAACTTAATATTTCTGACTAATTGTCAGATTTTCGTTACTCGGTTATGAATTTATTTATAACTCAATTTGGTTATACTAAATTCCAAATCTCTTTATAAATAAATTATTTATAAAATTCGATATAATCGAATTTTTATTATAATTTCTTAGATTTATCCCAATTTTGTTTATATTCTGAATTTTAGAATAACATCTGTCATCCCCTTTTTGAACCGATTTCCAATTCATTTTTAAATTCATACTTGAATTTATACTTCTAAATTATCTAATGATAATTTATCTCACTTAATTTATAAACGTTGTTTATATGAAACCCAATTCCTATTCTGTAATATTTTATTGATTTTAACTTACATATATATATATATAGTGAATCTATTTCCATAATTAAAATTCAAACTTCTATTTAATACAATCCCAAATTTTTTTTTGAAAATATTTATTTAAATAAATTCGATCTATCGAATTCAAATCAGAAATCCATACAGATTTATTTTAATTCATTTTACATTCTGAATATCAGAACATATTTATTGTTTCTCTTTGAACTAATTTCCATTTCTCTTTTTAAATTCACTTCTGAATTTACATTTCCCAAATGATCGAAATGATTAACATTTCATTTATAAACACCGTTTATAAATTCACTTCAATTCCCTATATTATTTAATTTATAAACACCGTTTATAATTTCAATGCTTGTTATATATATTCAAAACAAGTTAATATTTCTATAAACCATTCAAAATTCAAATTCTATTTTCAAAAAATAAATTTCCCTTTTTAAATCTCAGAATCCCTTTTCATGATATTTTTATAAATCAACATAGAGGCCTAGTGATATTTAAACAGTCCAAACACCCAATTATCAATATTAGGTTTTCTAACACATCATATATTATAATATATATGAAAACAAATAAATAATAATATTTTTGAGGAATCTAGTTGGATCCCTCCAACCTGTTTTCCTGCATCCACAGACATTAGCCAACATAAATAATACCTATCCCGCTTCAAGGAAGGATATCGCGGTGTAGAAGGTCATCCACTATAATATATTGTGGGGCGCATAGGGTCATCCGCTAATGATACTGCGGGAATCCGCTGATGGTACTGTTGGAATATCCAACCACCAATATATATATATATATATATATATATATATATATATACACAATAGCCACAAACAACAAGCCCAAACAAGTAACACATTTATAATAGCCACAAAAATATTTAAACGCATCCAAACAACTAACAACATTTAAAAATTATATTAAATAGAATCCAGAGAGTGAGTTTACTCACCGTAATTTTATTAACCGAATCCATTCCAGTTCAATTTTAAATTTCTAGTTTTGAAATCCACAACTACGAATTACTCGACTGACTGTTCAATAAAATCTCGTATGCCTCTAATATGATATTTCTTAGTTAATATGACATTATAAAAAATAATACGAGTTTGGATATAAATTAAACTAATTTAATTTAAATAAGAAATTATTAACTAAACTAAAATAATTTAAATTACCTTAATTCCCTTAATGATTTTTTCCAACTGAATACACAATAACTATTTACTATGCAAAATCACACCACCACAAAAATGCCCACTTCCAAAAACCATCATCTACCATTTTCTCCTACCACCATTATTGCCAGTCGGCCTCTTTTCCTTTAACTACACACCCTGACCTTACACCTCAAGCTTGCAGCCATTCCTCTTTTCATGAATCTGTGTAACACCCCGAAAATTCTATAACTGTGAAATTAACAAATTAAAGTATAATTAATCTGAAATCAAAGAACTAAGGGAAACGGGATACGCCATTGCGTTCGTCTCGGAAAAATACGCGAAATAGATTCCGAGTTTTCGAAAAACGGAGTCCGTATGAAGAAGATATGGCCTTCGGAAGTTTTTGAATTAAATTTAAAATTCAAACAGAATTAAATAATTAAATATTCCGAAGTGGGGCCCATTTGGCCAGGGTGGAAGAACACCCGCCTGGGCCACCCAGGTCGACTGGGCTGTCGACCTGGGCTACCCATGTCGACAGGGCTGTCGACAGCCCTGTCGACAGGGGTATCGACCTGGTCGAGCCCAGTCAACCTGGCTGGCCAGGTCGGTGTGTGGTCGAATTTCTGTGGTCTGCTTTGTCATTAGGGCTAGGTGGCGGGTTTTTATTGGTCTCTCTTCCTAATGAATGGCTATGATCTAACCTAGCAACGTCAATGGTCCTAATCAATTCCTAATCTCTATATAAACAACCCTAGACTAAACCCTAACCTATTCATTCAAATTAAGAACATAGCCGCCATGTTGCTGAGGAACGACTAAGAGTAGCCGCCAACTAGAGAAAGGATTAGGGAGAAAGTTCTAAAGCCTAAAGCAATTCAAGCAACCTAAAGCCAATCAATTCAACAAAGGAATCATATCTCTTAATTAGAGAATTCGCCGCAACCATTGTAAGTAGAGTATTACTTTGGTATAATAAACAACTGTGTTGATGTGTATGCTTGAATTGTGGCAATGGAAGTAATTCATATTTGTGCGTTCTTATCAATTTATATACGTTTGGATATTCTTGAATTATATTATTCATTATAAAGAACTACATGCGGTAGTTCTATGCAAATATACGTTTGGAATATTGCGCAAATTATGTAGTCTATGTTGAAGCTACATGTATATAGTTGAGTGAAATTTATGCAAGTTTGGGCTTTGTTATTATGCCATCATGATGTATATTTTATGCATAAATCATTTTGCAAGTAATTGAACAAGTTTGGTTGTTATAGTTCATATGAAACTATGTTGGAATTTTGACACCATAATCCATGTATTAAGTCATGCTTTTGCAAAACTTATGAATATGACTAGGCTATGAATGATATTTGGCATAATTGAAATCTATGATTAAGTCTATCTTGTTTAAAAGAATTATATGATGACATATGTGAGACATGGCTAGGTTAGACTCAAAAATCCCTTTTTGCAAGTTTAAAGCAAACACCATGTTTAGGAATATTTATGCATAAGTATGTTTATACCATCGTTATGTGATTAGACTTAAACGATGATTAAGTTGAACTATGCTTTTGTGTTAGTAACAAAGTATCCCCTTTGTAAACATGTAGAAACCTTATGAACATGACTTGTTTATGCTTATGCTAGAAATACTTATGCCATGCTTATGTTTGATATTATGCCATGCTTATGCTAGAAATATTTATGCCATGCTTATGTTTGACATTATGCCTAAATAAAAATATAGGTTCATGTTGTAGTAAAACCTATGCAAGTTCACATGCTTTTATTCATGTCACCTATGTTACCACTATGCAAGTACACCGATTTCTATTTTGTATTTCCAACGTCGTATTGCAAGTTCATGCGCTCACCTTCCCCTCTTTGTGTATACGCCATAAGCCTCCCCTTTTCGCATGGCTAAATTGGGCTTTAAAAGGCTAAGCCCAATATATATAAACGGACGTGTAAAACGGGGGAAAATAACGTTGGGTTAAAATTAATTAATGAATGAAAATATAAAATAGAAGGGCCCAAATTCAAGTATGGGTTGGGCCCGTGATTGGTGTAACCTTTACACCATTAACTTAATAATGGGCCGCAAATATTTACATATAAGAAATAAAGAAGAATGACAAGATATGTAAATGTAGAAAATACGATGTGTTTAACCCGAGGTTGGATTGAGTTGTGATGTAAACCTGCCCGGAACCGCCCGGCTGTCCAGTAGTCACAACAATACCTATCCAATGTGGGAGGTTAAACATGGAGCCCAATAAGGACCCGAGGTTAGACTGAGTTGTGGCGTAAGACTGCCCGGAACCAACCGGCAACAGGCAGCCACAACAATACCTGTCTAATGTGAGAGGTCAGGGCCTTAATAAGACAATTAAGGCTGAGTCAGGATTGTTAGGATTAAACTAAAGACTTAATCAAAATGGAACATGCTAAACTAAATGGACTGGTGGGGTTAGGTTAGGAAACACTTAACCAACTTAGCATGTTGGCTAGAGATAGAAAACCTAGTAACGGGGGACCCTTTTCAGCAGTAACCCTAAAAGGTGTATCAGGATACCCTGAAACTAGGCAGGGTGGGGCACGATTACTGGGCTGATTGTAAGAGGTCAAAGCGACGGCGGTGGTGTAGCAGTGTAGGTTCTAACGGTGTGCGGGCGTGCACGCACTCCGGCGCAGAAAAATAAGGCACTGGACACCAGTAGCATACCTGTGCACTCTAAGGTTGTGTCGGGGTTGCCACTATGGGACTTGATACACCCCATGGTGGGACCAGCATAGGTAACTACAGACATCGGGGGCCGTAAGACACAATGTAACTATGCGAGTAGGAGCCGATCATCATAGAATGGATCACATCACCCTGATTATGGGGTGCAAATTGGAAACTAGTATATGGGTTCAGAGATTAACATGGGGTACGATAGTATATTCGACCCTAGACAACTGAACCAAGTTTATTGTGCTTGCCCACTTCTTGTTTTACTTATCATACCCAGTTCTTTATTCATAGACAAAATAGTACTAGACTTACTCAGGCTTTATGTCTGACTCTATTTTCCTTTCGTCTTCTTTCTTCCGTTCCCCTCCCCCCCCCCCAGGTCCTCAGGGAGGGAACACAGCAGCTTGACCAACCTCAACATCCAGCTTGAAGAAGAGAAATGTATTGCTTGGACTTTCCTGTTTTGAACTATGGCTTTGGACAATCCACTATGGGGCTTTTGCAGTTTATCTACGTTTTATTTATGCTTCTTTAAATGATGTACTCAAGACAGATTATGAAAGTGTTATGTTATGTTTTTGGAAAGGATGTTGTTGTAACACGTATTTGACTTTATGAAATAAAAGTTTGCTGTTCTTCCGCTGTTTACAAATATGTGTTCTTATATCTGTCTTGTATATCTGTGACTTGTACTTATAAACCTCCACCAAAATTAGGGCATTCCCTTTGAGAGTGACCCTAACGGAGGTGGGGTGTTTCACTTGGTATCAGAGCATAGGTTTACCAGATAAGATAAAAAGTTTTGAAAAAATTATTTTCAAAAAGGAAATTTAAAGAAGCATTTTTAAAAGAAAATATTATTTTATTTTAAAAAGGCAAAGTCCACCCCCCAAAGCCATAGGAACTATCTCTTATCCTTCGTTTTGAATCTATCCTTTTTTTTCAGCATGTCCCAAGATCTTAACTTGCCTGAAGGGGTGCCAATACCTGGTTGGTTTAGACGGTTCTTAGAAGCAAGGGCCACTCAGCCAGGTCCTACCATTCCTCCTCCCCCATCTGAAGGAAATCATCCAGCTGCAGCAGCACCTTTTCCTCCACCTCCTCCTCGGGGAAACACGTTTGCTAAGATATGTAAAGATTTTAAAGCTATGGGAGGAAGGGATTTCCATGGAACTGAGTCCTTCGTGGCAGCTAGAAATTGGCTGAAAGAAACGGAGGACCTATTCATCATCTTTGAGGTAGAAGATAGACAAAAAGTACAACTGGCAGTATTGCTATTGAAGGGCGAGGCTTCCTACTGGTGGGAAGTCACTAATGCTGAAAGACCAGTGGAGACATGGGAGGACATTAGGGCAAGGTTTGAGACCAAATTTCTCTCAGATGCAGAAAGAAGTTTGCAGTTAGAAAAATTCTTATTTCTTAAGCAAGGGGACAAGACAGTCAGAGAATATGTGAATCAGTTCGATGAGCTGGCTAGGTTTGGGCTTGACCTAGTCAACACCCCGCACAAGAAGGCTCTCCGTTTCGTCAAAGGGTTGAATGAGCCATTACACAGTTTGGCCATGACCCATATACCCATGGGAGCCACGTATGAAAGATTGGTGCAAATGGCATTGCTGAATGAAGAGGACAAGGGCAAGAAGGAGACAAAGGCAGAAAGCTCTCAAGGGAAGAAAGAGGGTTTGCAGCCTAAGAAGACGGACTTTAAGAAAGGCGGGAAAGGCAACAAGGAGAAGAGGAAGTGCAATTTCTGTGGCAAAGTGGGGCACTTAGTAAAGGACTGCCGGAAAAAGAAGGCCAAAGAGAATGGTGGGTGCTTTTCGTGCGGTCAGACAGGCCACAGGGCTAAGGACTGCCCAAGGAAACGAGGACAGGGGCAGGGCACTGGATCCACCCCAGGGGCACAGGTTCATGTGCTAGAAGCGCCACCATTGCAACAGCGAGGTATAAATACTTCTGTAGAAAGTGTAGTTTATCTTTATGATCACCCCGTTCGCACTTTATTTGATTCTGGCGCATCACACTCCTTTATCTCGTCTGCTTTAGTAGAATCTCTGCACCTAAAAACTAGTATGGTAGAGGACCCCTTAATTGTTTCAAACCCAATTGGGGGCCCAGCTCATTTGTCTATGATCTGTGTGGGATTGAAAATTTCTATCCTAAGTGTAGAATTTCTATGTAGTGCCTTTGTTTTGGGCTTTTCGGGGTATGGTTTGATTTTGGGTATGGATTGGCTATCCAGTAATGGGGCCATCCTTGATTGTGAGAAAAGGGTTGTTAGGCTCCTAACCCAGCTCGGTAATACTTTGAAAATTTCTTGTAATCCCTCGTATGCGGTTATGCTTAGTTATCTTGAATCGCTAGATGCCTCCGTTGAAAATTTGCAATCAGTTAGAGTGGTCCGGGAATATCCGGATGTCTTCGAAGAGGTGAAGGGCTTGCCTCCAAAGCGGGAAATAGACTTCCGCATATATCTTGTAGATAATGCAAAGCCCGTTGCGTTTCCCGTTAGACATATGGCTCCACGAGAAAGGAAAGAGCTCAGTAAGCAGATTAAAGAGCTTCTAGAAAAGGGGTTCATTAGGAGGAGCATTTCAGAATGGGGCGCTCCAGTGGTGTTCGCTACAAAGGCGGATGGTTCACTCCGTCTATGTGTTGACTATAGGGAGCTCAACAAGCTAACGAAAAAGAATAGGCACCCTCTCCCTAGAATTGACGATTTATTTGACCAGCTTGTAGGAGCGTCTGTTTTCTCCCAACTCGATTTAGCAACCGGTTTTCATCAGCTAAGGGTGGCTGAAGATAGCATCGATAAAACGGCGTTCAGAACCCCAGAAGGCTTCTTTGAATGGCTTGTCATGCCTTTCGGCTTGACAAATGCACCTGCGTACTTCGTGGACCTAATGAGTAGGGTATTTAGAGATTTCCTCAACAAATTCGTAGTGGTCTTCGTAGATGATATCCTTATCTTCTCAAAGAGTGAAGAGGAACATGCTCAGCACTTAAGGGCAATCATGGAAACTTTGCGAGTCCATCAACTAAAAGCCAAATTCTCCAAATGCCACTTTTGGAGGGAAGAGGTGAGGTTCCTTGGGCACATAGTATCCAAACAAGGGTTAGCAGTGGACCCTGCGAAGGTAGTGGCGGTACAGGATTGGAAGACACCAAGGAATGCAACTGAGGTCCGAAGCTTTCTAGGACTAGCGGGTTTCTATCGAAAATTTATAAGGGATTTTGCGAAAATCTCAGCTCCGCTCACGAAATTGACTAAGAAGAATCTAGTGTTTAATTGGGATTTGGATTGCGAGTTTGCTTTCCAACGACTGAAAAGGGCTCTCACAACAGCCCCAGTTTTGACGCTGCCGGATGGGAGCAAGATGTTCACTGTTTATACGGATGCATGTGGGACAGGGCTAGGCGCCGTCTTAATGCAAGAAGGAAGGGTAGTAGCTTATGGCGGGAGGCAGTTGAAGGTGCACGAAAAGAACTACCCAACCCATGATCTTGAGTTAGCCGCCATCGTCTTTGCACTCAAGTCTTGGCGACACTATCTCCTAGGTGAGAAGTTCGAACTTTACACTGACCATAAATCGTTGAAATATCTTTTCTCGCAGAAGGATCTTAACTTGAGGCAACAAAGATGGATGGAGTTTCTTGCCTCGTACGATTTCGAAATCTCCTATACTCCGGGAAAAGGCAACGTAGTGGCAGACGCATTGAGCCGAAAGAAATTGACCCTAAGCCCGTTGTTTGTTGAAAGACAAAGCCTAGAGTTTATAGCCAGCTTCGACTTTAGGCCTTCCTCCGATTTCGTACCGGGCCTGCTAGCATCTCTCGAAGTGCGCCCAACTTTAGTGGATTCAGTAGGGACAGCACAACGCGAAGACCCTCAGCTCGTGGAAATAATTGATAAGCTAATTAGGGGTGAGACTTCAAGTCACCTCAACCGATACTCCATCGACGATAGGGGTTTGCTAAGGCGAGACGGAAGACTATGCGTCCCACAGACAAAAGATTTAGTAAAGAAGGTTCTAGAGGAAGCACATCACTCCAAGATGACGATACACCCAGGCGGAGATAAAATGTACAAAGACATAAAAAGGACTTTCTTCTGGAACGGCATGAAAAAGGACGTGGCAGAGTTCATTTCTAAGTGCATGGTGTGCCAACAGGTTAAGGCGGAACAGAAAAAGCCTGGCGGACTGCTACATCCTCTGGAGGTCCCGCAGTGGAAGTGGGATAGCATCTCAATGGACTTCATCGATGGGCTGCCTAGGTCTAGGAGAGGCAACACTAGTATTTGGGTAATAGTGGATAGGCTTACTAAAAGCGCCCACTTTTTACCTGTCAAAAGTAAAAGAACTGCCTCATCCCTAGCATCACTTTACCTTAAGGAAATCGTTCGACTCCATGGAATACCAACTAGCATTGTTAGTGACCGAGACCCCATCTTCACCAGCGAGTTTTGGCGGAGTCTGCAAGAAGCAGTAGGAACGCAGTTATGCTTGAGCACAGTCTATCATCCCCAAACCGACGGCCAAACAGAGAGAGTGAACAGAGTTTTGGAAGACCTTTTAAGGCTATGCGTCCTTGACTTCGGAGGGACATGGGAAGACCACCTTCCTTTGGTGGAATTTGCCTACAACAACAGCTATCAAGCAACCATCGGAATGGCGCCCTTCGAAGCTTTATATGGAAGACCGTGCCGATCGCCCACTTGTTGGTGGGAGTCCACGGATAAGCTCATACTTGGACCAGACATGATCCGAGAGACTTCAGAGAAAGTAGACTTAATACGAAGAAGGATGAAGACGGCCCAAGACAGACAAAAGTCCTATGCCGACAAGAGGAGGACCGACCTTGAATTTGAGGTTGGAGACAGAGTTTTTCTCAAGGTATCACCGCTAAGGAACGTTGTTCGTTTTGGAACCACAGGAAAACTTGCACCAAGGTTCGTAGGGCCATTCCCTATTATCGAGAAAATTGGGAAAATGGCTTATAGATTAGAGCTACCCGAGAAGTTGGCTGGAGTCCACAACGTTTTTCACGTTTCACATCTCCGAAAATGTCTGCATGAGTCAGCTGAAGTGGTAGAGCCAAATATACTCGAAGAAGCCGAAGTGGAACGCGAAGCAACCATAAGAAAAGTTCCAACCCGCATCTTAGGAACGGAAGTGAAGAAGCTACGCAACCGCGAAGTCAAGCTCGTCAAAATCCAGTGGAGCGACACCGAGGGAGACGCGACTTGGGAAACTGAAGCTAGAATCCGTACAGCCTACCCTTTTCTGTTCGAGGGTACATCCTTGATCTTTCCTTTCCCTTAAGTTGCGCTTTTATCTATCTTTTTAGCTATCTTTCCTCGACCTTATCTTTTAGGTAGAATCTTTTTGGATGAAAACATGTAGTTGAAACATGTTATGGATGATGGTTGCAAGTGGTTGCAAGTGATTGCTAGTGGTTGCAAGTGGTTGCATATACACACACAATCTAGGTTTTAGATCGGCTCAGTCACTTCATATTGCATATGCATATATGTTTGTATTCGTATATGGTTGAACTTTAATGTATTGTCATGTGGATGCTGCATTTGTATTGAATGATTGTGCACTCATGTAGAATCAAGAATAGGGAAATTTGCATACATAATGGATTCATGGCACTTACATAATTCGCATTAAGGAGGTCAACTGAATCAGTAGACCGCCTGATTTTGCATTAGATAAGTTCATGTACACACACGCTTCGCATATGATCATAAAGCATTAGAAGTCTTTTAAGGACAATGGATGCTCGTGTTTGATGGATGAGTAGATGGATGATTGGATGTTAGGATATACATTCCTCCTAACTTGAAGATTTCGGGGACGAAATCCTTTTAAGTGGGGGAGAATGTAACACCCCGAAAATTCTATAACTGTGAAATTAACAAGTTAAAGTATAATTAATCTGAAATCAAAGAACTAAGGGAAACGGGATACGCCATTGCGTTCGTCTCGGAAAAATACGCGAAATAGAGTCCGAGTTTTCGAAAAACGGAGTCCGTATGAAGAAGATATGGCCTTCGGAAGTTTTTGAATTAAATTTAAAATTCAAACAGAATTAAATAATTAAATATTCCGAAGTGGGGCCCATTGGGCCAGGGTGGAAGAACACCCGCCTGGGCCACCCAGGTCGACTGGGCTGTCGACCTGGGCTACCCATGTCGACAGGGCTGTCGACAGCCCTGTCGACAGGGGTATCGACCTGGTCGAGCCCAGTCAACCTGGCTGGCCAGGTCGGTGTGTGGTCGAATTTCTGTGGTCTGCTTTGTCATTAGGGCTAGGTGGCGGGTTTTTATTGGTCTCTCTTCCTAATGAATGGCTATGATCTAACCTAGCAACATCAATGGTCCTAATCAATTCCTAACCTCTATATAAACAACCCTAGACTAAACCCTAACCTATTCATTCAAATTAAGAACATAGCCGCCATGTTGCTGAGGAACGACTAAGAGTAGCCGCCAACTAGAGAAAGGATTAGGGAGAAAGTTCTAAAGCCTAAAGCAATTCAAGCAACCTAAAGCCAATCAATTACACAAAGGAATCATATCTCTTAATTAGAGAATTCGCCGCAACCATTGTAAGTAGAGTATTACTTTGGTATAATAAACAACTGTATTGATGTGTATGCTTGAATTTTGGCAATGGAAGTAATTCATATTTGTGCGTTCTTATCAATTTATATACGTTTGGATATTCTTGAATTATATTATTCATTATAAAGAACTACATGCGGTAGTTCTATGCAAATATACGTTTGGAATATTGCGCAAATTATGTAGTCTATGTTGAAGCTACATGTATATAGTTGAGTGAAATTTATGCAAGTTTGGGCTTTGTTATTATGCCATCATGATGTATATTTTATGCATAAATCATTTTGCAAGTAATTGAACAAGTTTGGTTGTTATAGTTCATATGAAACTATGTTGGAATTTTGACACCATAATCCATGTATTAAGTCATGCTTTTGCAAAACTTATGAATATGACTAGGCTATGAATGATATTTGGCATAATTGAAATCTATGATTAAGTCTATGTTGTTTAAAAGAATTATATAATGACATATGTGAGACATGGCTAGGTTAGACTCAAAAATCCCTTTTTGCAAGTTTAAAGCAAACACCATGTTTAGGAATATTTATGCATAAGTATGTTTATACCATCGTTACGTGATTAGACTTAAACCATGATTAAGTTGAACTATGCTTTTGTGTTAGTAACAAAGTATCCCCTTTGTAAACATGTAGAAACCTTATGAACATGACTTGTTTATGCTTATGCTAGAAATACTTATGCCATGCTTATGTTTGATATTATGCCATGCTTATGCTAGAAATATTTATGCCATGCTTATGTTTGACATTATGCCTAAATAAAAATATAGGTTCATGTTGTAGTAAAACCTATGCAAGTTCACATGCTTTTATTCATGTCACCTATGTTACCACTATGCAAGTACACCGATTTCTATTTTGTATTTCCAACGTCGTATTGCAAGTTCATGCGCTCACCTTCCCCTCTTTGTGTATACGCCATAAGCCTCCCCTTTTCGCATGGCTAAATTGGGCTTTAAAAGGCTAAGCCCAATATATATAAACGGACGTGTAAAACGGGGGAAAATAACGTTGGGTTAAAATTAATTAATGAATGAAAATATAAAATAGAAGGGCCCAAATTCAAGTATGGGTTGGGCCCGTGATTGGTGTAACCTTTACACCATTAACTTAATAATGGGCCGCAAATATTTACATATAAGAAATAAAGAAGAATGACAAGATATGTAAATGTAGAAAATACGATGTGTTTAACCCGAGGCTGGATTGAGTTGTGATGTAAACCTGCCCGGAACCGCCCGGCTGTCCAGTAGTCACAAAAATACCTATCCAATGTGGGAGGTTAAACATGGAGCCCAATAAGGACCCGAGGTTAGACTGAGTTGTGGCGTAAGACTGCCCGGAACCAACCGGCAACAGGCAGCCACAACAATACCTGTCTAATGTGAGAGGTCAGGGCCTTAATAAGACAATTAAGGCTGAGTCAGGATTGTTAGGATTAAGTGAACTAAAGACTTAATCAAAATGGAACATGCTAAACTAAATGGACTGGTGGGGTTAGGTTAGGAAACACTTAACCAACTTAGCATGTTGGCTAGAGATAGAAAACCTAGTAACGGGGGACCCTTTTCAGCAGTAACCCTAAAAGGTGTATCAGGATACCCTGAAACTAGGCAGGGTGGGGCACGATTACTGGGATGATTGTAAGAGGTCAAAGCGACGGCGGTGGTGTAGCAGTGTAGGTTCTAACGGTGCGCGGGCGTGCACGCACTCCGGCGCAGAAAAATAAGGCACTGGACACCAGTAGCATACCAGTGCACTCTAAGGTTGTGTCGGGGTTGCCACTATGGGACTTGATACACCCCATGGTGGGACCAGCATAGGTAACTACAGACATCGGGGGCCGTAAGACACAATGTAACTATGCGAGTAGGAGCCGATCATCATAGAATGGATCACATCACCCTGATTATGGGGTGCAAATTGGAAACTAGTATATGGGTTCAGAGATTAACATGGGGTACGATAGTATATTCGACCCTAGACAACTTAACCAAGTTTATTGTGCTTGCCCACTTCTTGTTTTACTTATCATACCCAGTTCTTTATTCATAGACAAAATAGTACTAGACTTACTCAGGCTTTATGTCTGACTCTATTTTCCTTTCGTCTTCTTTCTTCCGTTCCCCCCCCCCCCCCAGGTCCTCAGGGAGGGAACACAGCAGCTTGACCAACCTCAACATCCAGCTTGAAGAAGAGAAATGTATTGCTTGGACTTTCCTGTTTTGAACTGTGGCTTTGGACAATCCACTATGGGGCTTTTGCAGTTTATCTACGTTTTATTTATGCTTCTTTAAATGATGTACTCAAGACAGATTATGAAAGTGTTATGTTATGTTTTTGGAAAGGATGTTGTTGTAACACGTATTTGACTTTATGAAATAAAAGTTTGTTGTTCTTCCGCTGTTTACAAATATGTGTTCTTATATCTGTCTTGTATATCTGTGACTTGTACTTATAAACCTCCACCAAAATTAGGGCATTCCCTTTGAGAGTGACCCTAACGGAGGTGGGGTGTTTCAATCTGGGCTTTTAGTTGCACCCAAGAAGAAGGCAGCGATATTTTTACTACCAGAAATCCATCGTAGAAACTTACACAATGTGCTAATCCCGTCATCAATTCAAATCAATGCTTTAGCACTTGAATCAAATCCTCCAATCGAACTTCGGTTAACCCTTAGCTCAACATGATTCACAGTTTTCTTCCTTAAGTTGCATTATCAATCCTCCCCTCAAATCGTGATAAACACTAGCCCGATATTCCATGCATCGGCTTCAACAAAAATCGCAATGACCCAAACCAGCTTCGTTCGTTTTAGAATTGCATCGACCCATTCGAATCGTGCTCCTCAAACCAAGGCAGAAATCGGCTTCTACAAAATGATGACAACCCAATCTCCTTCTTGATTAGCAACTGCTTGAGAGAATATTCGAGATTTAAGGATTCGTGGTTTCGAATACGCGATTTGATTTTTTTATTGATTGGAAGAATTGGTCTTTGAACTACCGGAAAAATGAATAAGGAGAGAGACTCGAATTTTGTTTTTCGGTTTTCAGAAGAAAATTTGGGAAAAACGATGACACGGACCCAATTTGTATATGTAATGGGGAAAACTACGTACAAGGACATCAATTCCTAGTTTTACTTCGTGAAGAAGCCGGGGAGCAAAACGTACATGAATTAAAAGATGGAGCTAGCGTATTGAAAAGGTAGCCGTATGTAACATCCCATAAATTTCAACTCTTCAAATATAGAATTTAATTTAATATTGAATTAAAAATGGTATTAAAACATAAATTATGATTCATTAATTTATGACTCCAAAATTTATGTTGATAAACAATTACTTACGTTGCGATGAACTGTGACTGATGATAATGGAAATTATTAAATTGTTTATGCATTTGGACTAGCTAGCTCTGAACTATTGTTGATAAAAAAATTAGCAATTGAATCCTTGATTTTATTTTAAAGGTTTAATATAAGAATTAATGCGATAACTAAAAATAAATTTATAAATATTTACAGTTTAATTTTGTATAGGAAGAATTGTTACAAAACAGAGTGTCAATGAAATATAATGTACGTTTTAACTATGCAATTAATGAAAATCATTATTAACATTTATAATAATAAATGATACATTTTCATTTTTAAATATAAGTATTATTTTACAAAGGTATTAAATCATACATATAATTTGTTTGCTCATTCACATTCACGCAAGTTTATTTTCATTTCCCTTCTTTTTCTACTTTCCCCAAATCCAGTGCCTCCTCTCTCTCCATTTTATTTCTTCATTAATAATGCATTCATTTCTTTCTTCCAATTTATTAATTTCTTTCGATACATTCTATTTTCATGCATGCGCCCTAATTTCAAATACCTCATTATTCTAGTCACATTTTCTTCTATACATATAACCACGTTCATTCATTTCTAAATTTGCATATTTCTTGTCTATTACAAAGAAATGCAAAACGTGTTGTATATATGCATGATGCAAATTAATGCCCACATTTAATTTGAATTAATGAGAAAATTACTTGGCCATGTTTACAAAAGGAGAGCAAAACGATCTTTTCATTTGTTTAGTGAGAAGCATATAGACATATACCATTTATTATATCATTTATAATGCATTCATGCATGCGGTCCATGTCCAAAACAAATGCAAGCCACGTTTTGTATTTTTCCGTTTATGTGAAACTTTTGCCCTTTTAATATGGAAACAAACGTCATATATTTATTTTTATATATAATAAGGTCGAGCTTCTTAAAGTTTTGAAATGCTCCGCACATTTCCTTTGAACCGTTCGTTCTCTTTCCTCGTTTTCTTCTTGAATGCTTGATCCACTCTTCTTTAAATCCAAGTTCCTTCCCGATCCATTTTCTCTAAAACATTCCCATAACTCCTCCGTTCTTAAAAAAAGAGAACGCCTCCATAAAAAAAAAGAATGTTGTTGTGTCATTCTCCTTAATACAAGTGAGCCCCTCAAATCATTCGCTGCCTACATCCGCCACCATCGAAGAACACTAGAAACCCGAGCTTGTAGTTGTTCACCACCACCAAGATCGCACCAGCAAATCAAAGCCGTTGCTTTCCCCTCGTGAATCAACCGCTATCTACTGTGAGTTTCGCCTCATGATTAATTTTGTTTAAGTATTTTAACTATTTAAAATTTGGTGTTTGGTTTAGTTTCTTGCAATTTAGAATCGGGTGTTTAGTAGAAAATGGTTTCTTACGGTTCGGAAAATACCTTGATATGTTTGGGTTATTGTGTATATATCTGAACAGTTGCTTGATTCCTTGGTTCATATTCCAAGTTCACTCGTTGTCATGTATTATTTTTTTGGTCTTGTGTATTCACTTCTGCAAGTCAATTTATAAAATGTTGAAATGTTTTATTTTTATATTTTCCTGAAAGAAATGTTTAATGAAACATGGGAAGTTGGATTAAATTTAGAATTTAAGTTTGCTACTGTATTTTTAACCTTCATTCTTTATATGTTCCCATTGGAAGCTTCCTGAACTTATGTATGTCAACGCTTGTAAACTATCTTTTGTTTAATACTAACTGAGAGACAATACAGCTTTGACATTTTTTATAGTGTTTACAAACATTTATGATGTACAAAATTTAAACCATTCTCCAATTATTGTTTGGTTAACACAAAAGCAAGGTAATGGACCGTTAAAGCATTGCAATTAGTGGCATGAAGATTATATTACCATAGTAGATGAACGCCTTACTATATAGTCACTACTCCTCGGGTAGGTAATTGTTTACTAAATTCATTTCAAGTAAAAAGTAGCGTGAAACTAACTACAAAAATAGAGTTATAACTATATATGCTTCAAGTTTAGAATATGTTGGATTGTATATGCTGGCTAATATATATATGTTGAACCAGATGTATTCGAACTAATATATACTGACTTGTATGTTAATTGGAGAATATGTTTGTCCGCATATGATTGCAATTCACAAATTATAACCCAAGTATCATATGGGTTACTTTATAACTATTAAAATAATTTTTTTTTCATGTGATACCAATGCAAGTAGAACATGTATACTTTATTTTGATTCCTTATTTTGTGATTGAATTATGATATGTATTATTTGTAACATTCGCTAATTAGTCACATATTAAACAATTTAAACCTGTGAAACTATATTAAATTTCAATGCTAAGAAATGCATGCGCCTTGGTTGAATGGAAATCGTATGGCTTGAAAACATGTTAAATAACTTCAAATTTTGTTAGGATTAACCATTATATTTTAGCATTTATTTGATGTTAATTTACTTGAACTATGATTAATTCTGACTCTAGTGTTTTATGATTTTGCATGGAACACTCAAGTCAGATCCTAAGTGTTCCAGATTTAAAGTTTTCCGCTCGCAAACTGGAGAGGAACATGAAGATGTGTATGCTTACGCAAGGCTCGATTGAAATGTAAAACTTTTATTTATTTTAAAAATTATGTATTTATTTATTTATGAATCTTTTGCTGTACAAAAATTATGTAAAACTCTGGTATGTATAAAAATTTATTTCACTGCTATTTTCTGTCTGTGATTCTATGTTTATTCGGTTTAAACTTGATAAGCTAAATAACAATATATCGTTTTGAACGAGCTAAGTTGGTTTAATTATCGACTTGGGGTGGCCAAAAAGGCAGGTTGTTATAGGTAGCTTGGTTGGTTGTATACTTCATTACTTAGGGTAGAAGGTAATAATACTGTAACAACCCGTAAAATGCGAGCCAGTTTGAAATTTTTATTTTGGCAATTTTAGTGAATTTTGAACATTTAAAATAGATTATTTTAAATAATATCGACGAGAAATTTATTTTGAATTGAATTCGACGTATATATTATATACGTCGTCGTTAGAATATAAATAATTTTATATAATTATAAAAGGAATTGAAAATGGCGCGGTAGTTCGATAATTCGATTTCAAACTTCAATTGAATATACCGGGTGCAAAACAATCCGGATTTTAGTGAAACCGAAAACATTGGGATCTATTTGATAATATCTTTCTAACGAATCCGAAAGACCAAGATTTCATAGTGGGAATCAAAAGATATGTCCAGATGAAAATTCTGAATAGTCGCTATGGAATTCAGGCCCTGAAAAATGGACATTTTGCAAACGAACTCGGATTTCGACGAAACCAGTTTCGTTGGGTCCGTGATGTGAAGTTATTGCTAGGTTTCAAATTTCATAATTTTTCGAATCAATACGTGAGCGTGGCAAAGGAAAAACGCGTTTGACCAGTTTTAGTTGATTTTAATCGACTGGAAATAGGCCATTTTTCATACGGTCTCAGAATTCGACGAAACTAGTTTTGTTAGGACCGTATCGTCAATACGAAGCTAGAAAATATTTTTCCAGAATTTTTCGAGTTAGTATGTTGCCCCGGTAATTTGAAATGTACGTTTAAAATTCAATATAGTGATTTAAATGTAAATTTAACGGAAACTGATTGTAACAGCCGAATCAGCTGACGATACATATCCCATTGTGTTCGGAATGGGGGTTAAACGCTATGGACAACAGGTGGTGGGCCTCGTTTTGATGACGTATGTAAAAGTCAACTTTTAAAAATAATAAAATAATAAATAAAAATAAATAAAAAAGAAAACCCCCTTCCTCCCCTTATAACCGATGCCCCCCCCCCCCCCCACGTTCAAAATCATTCCAGCAGAAAAAATAAAAAAACTCTCGAAGTCGACGGAAACCACCGCGCCTCGTCGGCGACGCCCTCCTCCACCGCACCTCCAGCCAGCGTCGATCCCTTCCCCCCTCTCTTCCTCCTCTCTCGATTCTCGTTCTCCCTCTATCTATAACCCTAGACCGACGCAAGGACCCCCACCGTGGCCCCCCTAATCTGCCGATCGCCGCCATGTCCGCCTCGCCCTCCCCATGTGCCGCGACCCCCTTCCCTCCTTCTGCCGCAAGTTCTCCACCCCCTCTGGCCACGACAAACCCTCTTCTCCCCCTAGAAAGCGCTGTAAGCTTTTTATTTTAATTTACTTTAAATGCTTAGCTTAGTTTAATTAAAAAGTGTTATAGAAAATATGATTTTTATATTTTTAGCATAATAAAAATATGGTTTTTATTTTAGTAGAGCATTAAAAATATAATCTTTACTATATAGGAAAATTAAAAATATAATTTTTATATAGGTAAAATATTAAAAATATCATCTTTATATGTGTAGAAAAATAAAAATGAGATTTTTATAAAGATGAAATCTTTAAATTTGAAAAGGCGAAATCTTTATTTTAGGAAAGGCGGAAATTTTATATAGAGAATTTGCGTGATAAAATAGAATTTTTATCCATATAGCATCGAAAGAAAAATATGGTTTTTATATATTGAACTTCGAAAGAAAAATATGGTTTTTATATATTGAACTTCGAAAGAAAATTATGTCTTTTATATATTGAACTTCGAAAGAAAAATATGGCTTTTATATATTGAACTTCAAAAGAAAAATATGGTTTTTATATATCGAACTTCGAAAGAAAAATATGGTTTTTATATATTGAACTTCGAAAGAAAAATATGGTTTTATATATTGAACTTCGAAAGTAAAAATATGATTTTTATATATTGAACTTCGAAAGAAAAATATGGTTTTTATATATTGAACTTCGAAAGAAAAATATGATTTTTATATATTGAATAGCGAAATAAAAATATGATTTTTACATATGTAGTGGCTACGGGCAAAGAAGATGACGAAGATAGGATAACGAAGAAGATTTCTATTAATGAAGAGCCGTGGAGATAGGATAGCTTTCGGTGAGAATTTCTCACCTTTCAATTTCTTTTCTAGTTATATATATATACTAGGATGCAGACGGTGCTTAGTAGCACCCGACACCCGTCATCCACAGACCATGGATGGCTTGTTTGTTAAATTGTTTGATTGTGTAGTTGGTTAGTCTATTTGGTGTGAATTGAATTGTTTGGTGAAATGGAATAAATCTGATTGATGTGTGAATGGCGTGGGCCTTCACTAGACAGGGGATAAGGCTAGGCCTCGTCCCGTTTCTAGTATCGTGCCGTTATGCCGTCGAAATTTTCTAAAATATGTTAGAAAAATAAAAATATCATTTTTATTGTGTAAATGAACTGAATAGAAATTCAAATGTTGAAATAAATATTTTTGACGTTAAAAATATAATTTTTAACGTGAAAGTGAATAAATAAATATTTATAAACAAATCGGCCGATTTGTTTATTTACACTGATTTGACTGATATTGATTGGGTTGATAAATTTTACACATCGCCCAACTGCACAAACAAAAATGTGTGTTTGTTGATTTGGAACCCCACACGGGTGTTGGGATGATATTTGGTGTACACTAATCCCGATTATTTAATTATTGTCGATCGATTGGTCGACAGACTTTGTAAGCGTCGATTATTTATATTTCATGCTTATGCAGTTGTGTAGTGCACTTTGGTTGATGGTTGATTATTTTTCAATGCTATTATATACATGTGTTGTATGGAATCCATATAATTAACGTTATATGGTGATTGATTGGGCCTCATTCCAATCGGGAAAATAATGAATATTATAAAAGAAAATTCATGTGTTGAATATAAAAATAGTCATGTGTTGACGATGTTCATGTGTTGAGTGAAATATTTTAAATAATAAAATTCATATCTTTATCATATTTAAAATTAGAACTACTTCCCAGTAGAAGTCTAATTAAAAATCAAACGATAGATACCATAGTTTTATAAAATATTTTACATAACAAAAATAGTGATGTGCTGACAGTACTCATGTGTTGAGATTAGTCGTGGGTTGAAAGAAATATAGATTCATGTGTTGAATGGGAAAAATATTCATTTGTTGAATAGAATAAAGGAGTTGTGAAAAATATAAAGCCATGTTGATTAGTTTTGCGCCATTTTGACGTGAACGATATTTATATCGATTTTATTCATTTTAAAATGAATATTGAAAACAATTTCGAAATGAACATTGAAAACAATTTCGAAATGAATATTGAAAACGATTTCGAAATGAATATTGAAAACGATTTCGAAATGAATATTGAAAACGATTTCGAAATGAATTGAATTGAAAACGATTTCGAAATGAATTGAATTGAAAACAATTTCGAAATGAATATTGAAAACGATTTCGAAATGAATATTGAAAACGATTTCGAAATGAATTGAACTGAAAACGATTTCGAAATGAATTGAATTGAAAACGATTTCGAAATGAATTGAATTGAAAACGATTTCGAAATGAATTGAATTGAAAACGATTTCGAAATGAATTGAATTGAAAACGATTTCGAAATGAATTGAATTGAAAACGATTTCGAAATGAATTGAATTGAAAACGATTTCGAAATGAATTGAATTGAAAATGATTTCGAAATGAATTGAATTGAAAACGAAATTGAAATGAATTGAATTGAAAACGATTTCGAAATGAATTGAATTGAAAACGATTTCGAAATGAATTGAATTGAAAATGATTTCGAAATGAATTGAATTGAAAACGAATTCAAATTGAATTGAAAGTGAATTGAAAGGAATTCAAATTGAATTAAAATTTGAATTGAATAGAAATGAATTTTAAAACGAATTTATAAAGAAGAATTCAATTTTGATTTGAATTGAAAAGAAAGTTGAAATTGCTTTTGAAACGATTTTAAAACTATTTATATAATTCGTTTTAAATAGAAATCGACGAAATATATATTATATATATAATATAATGGCCTGAATAGAACGCGCCGCGCCGCGGCAGTTCGTGAATTCCGACCATTTATTTCAAACGGACATTGCGGGAGATCCGACCGTCGGATTCTCCTAAAACCGGAACCGTTGGGTTCGTATCGAAAAGAGCTTTCCAATGAATATTAGAAATTTGAAATCTAACGGTTGGATTTGGAATTATGTCCAAATCAAATTCGAAAAAGGTCGCTGTAAGTGCAGTTCGATGGCCGTTGTTGGAAATCGACTGTACGGACCTTGATAAAATTATTAAAAGTATCTATAATTTGTGTAAAATTATAATATGTGAATTGGAAAGAATTGGGCTGGAAAATTCCACATTTGAATAGGTAAAAATAGATTTCTATCGAAATGAACTAGTTTTGAACTAGAATTAAAATCAATTTATTTTTGAAATAAATAAATTGAATTTGAAAGTGATTTTGAAAATAATCAATATTTCCAATACGTGAATTGGACTGGAGTTGAATCGAAATTATCTTCGGAATATTTCGATGTTGGATTTCGTGACCATACAGATATTGTTATGGGAATTTGAAAGATATATTTTATATCGTTATTTCCAATACGATATTTGTTGGTTTCAGAATTTGATATTGAATATAAGCCGGTATATTTTCTATTCAGAGCCTTGTATTTAATATCAAATGTGATTTGGGTTTATCGTGAATCGTGTTTTAGATAACATTGGTTCTTTAACCCAGTTAAAGGCAAAATATCGATTTCTGAAAAGATTAAAACTAAGTGAAGTTTTAATGAATCTTTAATTAGATTAAAATGTGAATTGATAATTTAAATTATCAAATCTGAAAAGTGATCGAGAGTGGAGTATCACCAGTTTTGCGCCAAAGCGATAGTTAAATCTTTAATTACATTTGAACGTGAAATGGTAATTAATTTTACCGATAACACCGTGGTGTTAGATATGGAGTATCACCAGTTTTGCTCCATGGGATATATAGGTTGGGATTGGGAAATAAAACAAATAATTACTTCGGTGTGGTTCGTTAATCCCGACTAGTTTGAAATGATATCCAAAGGAAGATTATAGGATAAATTTAGAAGAATTTATCTTTGATAAAATTAATGGGAACATTTCCCTAAGAATGTGATTTTGTGAATAAAAGAATATTCTGAATTGGAATGAGGCGTTCGTTGTGTTTGTGTAACATTCGTTTATCATATACGTGGATTATTCAGAAAGGCCGGGTTTATACCCATTCTGAATAATCGATTCGACGAGATGTCGAAGATGAAGACGGTGGTTGAAGACCGGAAGTCTTCACATCGTTTGGGTGATTACTGATGATCTTGATTGGGCTGTACACCCAGGATGAGGGAAACAGTTGGTGATCGTCCAGACGTACTTGGAGATGGATGGATATGCGAGGAAAGTGCCTCCGGTTTCGTTCAGACCCAGAACGAACTTGTAAATGGATTGTGTGTCTGACATTGGATTTTATTCTGTGTTGATTGATCTCTATTAAATATACATCTGTTTGGCGGTGGAGAATTTATTTTCTTGCTTAACGCCCTTCTCTGAGACGTATGAGCTCAGAGGTTGTATATCGATGGACATCAGTCGCATGGAGTGAATTGCCAATGTGGCATGCGTAAGTGGCAATTGATCAAGGCTTCTGTTGAAAAGCAAAGTCTTGTGGTTGATGATCAAAGCACGGCCTGTGTGGCGTAGCTTTGTGTATAACGTGAATTCGCGAGCCTCACACCTCGGTATGAGTCAAAAACGGGATAGTGACTGTAGGGAGAGCACGACGTTTCTTTCTAGCTAGGGTGGTGTCAGTGACCTACCAGCCCTGACATTTATATACTTTTCACCTGTGTGGTTGTTGGAATGCAAGGCGCCTCGGATATAGGTCTGTAAGGACCGGGAAACGTGTGTTCAGGAATTGCCAATCCTCAAAAGTAAGAGAGGACCGGCCCTGAAGATCCAAGGATCATAGTGGGGTCCTGAGGCATTTGCTAGAGTGTCTCGAATCGGAGAGGAGCTTGCCCCTTGCCTCGACTCATGACGGAAATCCAATTTCCAATACGTGTATTTCGGCTTTATTTGTAGAGCCTAGTATGGCGACATAGTGGGATGGGGCACTCATGCCATCTATGATTTATATTTATGATTGAATTGTTTTGACACTATACACCTATAATAGTATCAAATAATGTGTTTTAAACGTATCAAGCATGCTTTGGCTGTTATAAGGTAAAAACCCTATCCTCCGGCTTGCGTTGCATTGTGTGATGGGACCTGGGTCTTATAACAGCTTCATTTTTCTTTATTTAGCATTGCGCTGTTTGTTTTATGCACTGGTATTCTTGGGAGGAAACCCGTTCCGTGTTATACGGCGTGGTCCCTTGATTTACCGAACTTTAAAATAAAGAATTATAACTGTTTTAGTTCTCACACCAGTCCCATGACTGACCTGGAGTTTATTGATTTAACCTAAACTCTGGGTGCCACTATTTTCCGCACGGGCAGCTAGTAGTTTTGGTTTTGCAGATTTATATTCACAGGGTCCTGATTAACAGCTGGAACGATGCTCGGAAAGCTCTGTATCCGTGTATCACTTCTAGTTGTGCTTTTGTATTATTTTCCGCTGCTATGTAATTTATTGTAATCTCTGATATTTATCGAATGTAATTTATTCATTTATACTCTGTATATTCTTGTATTCTGATGGAATTGTTGTAATAACAATGAAATGTTCTTCCGTCTGCGTCCTTTTGTGTGTTGTTCTCAAAGTATTCGTGCTTTCCTTCACGGGGAAGTTACGGGTTCTTTCAGTTGGTATCAGAGCTTTGGTTTACAGAGCTCGAGAACAAGACACATTAGAACCATACGAAAGAATTCATCAGATATTGGATTAGTAATATCCAATTAGAATTACTCGTTAGAGATAGGATCAGTAGTATCCTAGAACGAGTGTGAAGAGTATATTTTTCAATTGAAAACAATTTTTGTTTTGAAAATTTAAACCATTTTAAACGTATTTGAATATTTATTTATTTTGAATATGGACAATCCAATATATAAAGATTTTGCATATACGCGTCATGAACGTATATTCGAAGTTTTAATATATTAGATAGATATAGAATCACATTCTAGTTGCCCGGAGATAATTCTGGTAATGCGGCCGCATTATCAGTATTTATGTTCGTGTTTCGAAGGTGTGATTTCCATATATTTCCATTAGACTGGTGTGAGAACCAAACTTATATAGTTAGAACACATTGTTGTGAATTGGCATCAAAAACAAGATTTTCTGTATATATATCAATTTATGAATTAGAAACTCTAATTTACTAATTGATTGATGTTTGTGTTGTTTGTTTATTTGTTTGCTAATTTGAACCATTATGCCTAATTGAATCAAATATTGAATTATATTGAAAATTGGTCGCATTTGCTTGCATATACATATACTTACATTGAACAGGTCATAGCAAGGAGGCTAGAGCAGAGAATAAAATTTGTTTGCCCGACAAATAGGTACATGTTTACTACATAATTTCCTGTTTTGTTTGGGTGATGATGATTTTGTGAGCCTATTGGCTAGCCGCTTGGCTTTTTCTTTTTCTTTTTGAGATCTGAAGGACCGGGGAAGCTATTTGAAATTCCCCGATGCTCCCGGTGCAGGGGAGGTTATGGCGAAATTTTTCGAAAATTTAGGGTGTTAGCCAAATTTTTGAAGAATTTGAAAATTTTCAGAAACTAAAAAGTTGGAGAATGGAAGCCAGACCGAATGTAGAGCTTAATAATCAAACCACTTTCGACTTTGTTCCTTTTCGGGGACGAAAAGTTTTAAGTGGGGGAGATTGTAACAACCCGTAAAATGCGAGCCAGTTTGAAATTTTTATTTTGGCAATTTTAGTGAATTTTGAACATTTAAAATAGATTATTTTAAATAATATCAACGAGAAATTTATTTTGAATTGAATTCGACGTATATATTATATACGTCGTCATTAGAATATAAATAATTTTATATAATTATAAAAGGAATTGAAAATGGCGCGGTAGTTCGATAATTCGATTTCAAACTTCAATTGAATATACCGGGTGCAAAACAATCCGGATTTTAGTGAAACCAAAAACATTGGGATCTATTTGATAATATCTTTCTAACGAATCCGAAAGACCAAGATTTCATAGTGGGAATCAAAAGATATGTCCAGATGAAAATTCTGAATAGTCGCTATGGAATTCAGGCCCTGAAAAATGGACATTTTGCAAACGAACTCGGATTTCGACGAAACCAGTTTCGTTGGGTCCGTGATGTGAAGTTATTGCTAGGTTTCAAATTTCATAATTTTTCGAATCAATATGTGAGCGTGGCAAAGGAAAAACGCGTTTGACCAGTTTTAGTTGATTTTAATCGACTGGAAATTGGCCATTTTTCATACGGTCTCAGAATTCGACGAAACTAGTTTTGTTAGGACCGTATCGTCAATACGAAGCTAGAAAATATTTTTCCAGAATTTTTCGAGTTAGTATGTGGCCCCGGTAATTTGAAATGTACGTTTAAAATTCAATATAGTGATTTAAATGTAAATTTAACGGAAACTGATTGTAACAGCCGAATCAGCTGACGGTATATATCCCATTGTGTTCGGAATGGGGGTTAAACGCTATGGATGACAGGTGGTGGGCCTCGTTTTGATGACGTATGTAAAAGTCAACTTTTAAAAATAATAAAATAATAAATAAAAATAAATAAAAAAGAAAACCCCCTTCCTCCCCTTATAACCGATGCCCCCCCCACGTTCAAAATCATTCCAGCAGAAAAAATAAAAAAACTCTCGAAGTCGACGGAAACCACCACGCCTCGTCGGCGACGCCCTCCTCCACCGCACCTCCAGCCAGCGTCGATCCCTTCCCCCCTCTCTTCCTCCTCTCTCGATTCTCGTTCTCCCTCTATCTATAACCCTAGACCGACGCAAGGACCCCCACCGTGGCCCCCCCTAATCTGCCGATCGCCGCCATGTCCGCCTCGCCCTCCACATGTGCCGCGACCCCCTTCCCTCCTTCTGCCGCAAGTTCTCCACCCCCTCTGGCCACGAAAAACCCTCTTCTCCCCCTAGAAAGCGCTGTAAGCTTTTTATTTTAATTTACTTTAAATGCTTAGCTTAATTTAATTAAAAAGTGTTATAGAAAATATGATTTTTATATTTTTAGCATAATAAAAATATGGTTTTTATTTTAGTAGAGCATTAAAAATATAATCTTTACTATATAGGAAAATTAAAAATATAATTTTTATATAGGTAAAATATTAAAAATATCATCTTTATATGTGTATAAAAATAAAAATGAGATTTTTATAAAGATGAAATCTTTAAATTTGAAAAGGCGAAATCTTTATTTTAGGAAAGGCGAAAATTTTATATAGAGAATAGCGTGATAAAATAGAATTTTTATCCATATAGCATCGAAAGAAAAATATGGTTTTTATATATTGAACTTCAAAAGAAAAATATGGTTTTTATATATTGAACTTCGAAAGAAAAATATGGTTTTTATATATTGAACTTCGAAAGAAAAATATGGTTTTTATATATTGAACTTCGAAAGAAAAATATGGTTTTTATATATTGAACTTCGAAAGAAAAATATGGTTTTTATATATTGAACTTCGAAAGTAAAAATATGGTTTTTATATATTGAACTTCGAAAGAAAAATATGGTTTTTATATATTGAACTTCGAAAGAAAAATATGATTTTTATATATTGAATAGCGAAGTAAAAATATGATTTTTACATATGTAGTGGCTACGGGCAAAGAAGATGACGAAGATAGGATAACGAAGAAGATTTCTATTAATGAAGAGCCGTGGAGCTAGGATAGCTTTCGGTGAGAATTTCTCACCTTTCAATTTCTTTTCTAGTTATATATATATATACTAGGATGCAGACGGTGCTTAGTAGCACCCTACACCCGTCATCCACAGACCATGGATGGCTTGTTTGTTAAATTGTTTTATTGTGTAGTTGGTTAGTCTATTTGGTGTGAATTGAATTGTTTGGTGAAATGGAATAAATCTGATTGATGTGTGAATGGCGTGGGCCTTCACTAGACCGGGGATAAGGCTAGGCCTCGTCCCGTTTCTAGTATCGTGCCGTTATGCCGCCGAAATTTTCTAAAATATGTTAGAAAAATAAAAATATCATTTTTATTGTGTAAATGAACTGAATAGAAATTCAAATGTTGAAATAAATATTTTTGACGTTAAAAATATAATTTTTAACGTGAAAGTGAATAAATAAATATTTATAAACAAATCGGCCGATTTGTTTATTTACACTGATTTGACTGATATTGATTGGGTTGATAAATTTTACACATCGCCCAACTGCACAAACAAAAATGTGTGTTTGTTGATTTGGAACCCCACACGGGTGTTGGGATGATATTTGGTGTACACTAATCCCAAGTATTTAATTATTGTCGATCGATTGGTCGACAGACTGTGTAAGCGTCGATTATTTATATTTGATGCTTATGTAGTTGTGTAGTGCACTTTGGTTGATGGTTGATTATTTTTCAATGCTATTATATACATGTGTTGTATGGAATCCATATAGTTAACGTTATATGGTGATTGATTGGGCCTCATTCCAATCGGGAAAATAATGAATATTATAAAAGAAAATTCATGTGTTGAATATAAAAATAGTCATGTGTTGACGATGTTCATGTGTTGAGTAAAATATTTTAAATAATAAAATTCATATCTTTATCATATTTAAAATTAGAACTACTTCCCAGTAGAAGTCTAATTAAAAATCAAACGATAGATACCATAGTTTTATAAAATATTTTACATAACAAAAATAGTGATGTGTTGACAGTACTCATGTGTTGAGATTAGTCGTGGGTTGAAAGAAATATAGATTCATGTGTTGAATGGTAAAAATATTCATTTGTTGAATAGAATAAAGGAGTTGTGAAAAATATAAAGCCGTGTTGATTAGTTTTGCGCCATTTTGACGTGAACGATATTTATATCGATTTTATTCATTTTAAAATGAATATTGAAAACAATTTCGAAATGAATATTGAAAACAATTTCGAAATGAATATTGAAAACGATTTCGAAATGAATATTGAAAACGATTTCGAAATGAATATTGAAAACGATTTCGAAATGAATTGAATTGAAAACGATTTCGAAATGAATTGAATTGAAAACAATTTCGAAATGAATATTGAAAACGATTTCGAAATGAATATTGAAAACGATTTCGAAATGAATTGAATTGAAAACGATTTCAAAATGAATTGAATTGAAAACAATTTCGAAATGAATTGAATTGAAAACGATTTCGAAATGAATTGAATTGAAAACGATTTCGAAATGAATTGAATTGAAAACGATTTCGAAATGAATTGAATTGAAAATGATTTCGAAATGAATTGAAAACGAAATTGAAATGAATTGAATTGAAAACGATTTCGAAATGAATTGAATTGAAAACGATTTCGAAATGAATTGAATTGAAAACGATTTCGAAATGAATTGAATCGAAAACAATTTCGAAATGAATTGAATTGAAAACGAATTCAAATTGAATTGAAAGTGAATTGAAAGGAATTCAAATTGAATTAAAATTTGAATTGAATAGAAATGAATTTTAAAAAGAATTTATAAAAAAGAATTCAATTTTGATTTGAATTGAAAAGAAAGTTGAAATTGCTTTTGAAACGATTTTAAAACTATTTATATAATTCGTTTTAAATAGAAATCGACGAAATATATATTATATATATAATATAATGGCCTGAATAGAACGCGCCGCGCCGAGGCAGTTCGTGAATTCCGACCATTTATTTCAAACGGACATTGCGGGAGATCCGACCGTCGGATTCTCCTAAAACCGGAACCGTTGGGTTCGTATCGAAAAGAGCTTTCCAATGAATATTATAAATTTGAAATCTAACGGTTGGATTTGGAATTATGTCCAAATCAAATTCGAAAAAGGTCGTTGTAAGTGCAGTTCGATGGCCGTTGTTGGAAATCGACTGTACGGGCCATGATAAAATTATTAAAAATATCTATAATTTGTGTAAAATTATAATATGTGAATTGGAAAGAATTGGGCTGGAAAATTCCACATTTGAATAGGTAAAAATAGATTTCTATCGAAATGAACTAGTTTTGAACTAGAATTAAAATCAATTTATTTTTGAAATAAATAAATTGAATTTGAAAGTGATTTTGAAAATAATCAATATTTCCAATACGTGCATTGGACTGGAGTTGAATCGAAATTATCTTCGGAATATTTCGATGTTGGATTTCGTGACCATACAGATATTGTTATGGGAATTTGAAAGATATATTTTATATCGTTATTTCCAATACGAATTTGATATTGAATATAAGCCGGTATATTTTCTATTCAGAGCCTTGTATTTAATATCAAATGTGATTTGGGTTTATCGTGAATCGTGTTTTAGATAACATTGGTTCTTTAACCCAGTTAAAGGCAAAATATCGATTTCTGAAAAGATTAAAACTAAGTGAAGTTTTAATGAATCTTTAATTAGATTAAAATGTGAATTGATAATTTAAATTATCAAATCTGAAAAGTGATCGAGAGTGGAGTATCACCAGTTTTGCTCCAAAGCGATAGTTAAATCTTTAATTAGATTTGAACGTGAAATGGTAATTAATTTTACCGATAACACCGTGGTGTTAGATATGGAGTATCACCAGTTTTGCTCCATGGGATATATAGGTTGGGATTGGGAAATAAAACAAATAATTACTTCGGTGTGGTTCGTTAATCCCGACTAGTTTGAAATGATATCCAAAGGAAGATTATAGGATAAATTTAGAAGAATTTATCTTTGATAAAATTAATGGGAACATTTCCCTAAGAATGTGATTTTGTGAATAAAAGAATATTCTGAATTGGAATGAGGCGTTCGTTGTGTTTGTGTAACATTCGTTTATCATATACGTGGGTTATTCAGAAAGGCCGGGTTTATACCCATTCTGAATAATCGATTCGACGAGATGTCGAAGATGAAGACGGTGGTTGAAGACCGGAAGTCTTCACATCGTTTGGGTGATTACTGATGATCTTGATTGGGCTGTACACCCAGGATGAGGAAAACAGTTGGTGATCGTCCAGACGTACTTGGAGATGGATGGATATGCGAGGAAAGTGCCTCCGGTTTCGTTCAGACCCAGAACGAACTTGTAAATGGATTGTGTGTCTGACATTGGATTTTATTCTGTGTTGATTGATCTCTATTAAATATACATCTGTTTGGCGGCGGAGAATTTATTCTCTTGCTTAACGCCCTTCTCTGAGACGTATGAGCTCAGAGGTTGTATATCGATGGACATCAGTCGCATGGAGTGAATTGCCAATGTGGCATGCGTAAGTGGCAATTGATCAAGGCTTCTGTTGAAAAGCAAAGTCTTGTGGTTGATGATCAAAGCACGGCCTGTGTGGCGTAGCTTTGTGTATAACGTGAATTCGCGAGCCTCACACCTCGGTATGAGTCAAAAACGGGATAGTGACTGCAGGGAGAGCACGACGTTTCTTTCTAGCTAGGGTGGTGTCAGTGACCTACCAGCCTTGACATTTATATACTTTTCACCTGTGTGGTTGTTGGAATGCGAGGCGCCTCGGATATAGGTCTGTAAGGACCGGGAAACGTGTGTTCAGGAATTGCCAATCCTCAAAAGTAAGAGAGGACCGGCTGTAATAACCCGGAAAATACGAGCCAATTTAAAATTTTTAAATTGATTATTTCAAAGCAATTTGAACCATTGAAATAGAATATTTCAATAAATTAGTGAATTAGATATAGTAAGTCAGTTTGAAAATTGATATTTTGCATATGGCCTCGGAATTCGACGAAACCACTTTTGTCGGGTCCGGGATGTCAAACTATTGCTAGGTTTCAAATTTCATAATTTTTCGAATCAATATGTGAGCGTGACAAAAGAAAACGCGTTTGACCAGTTTCTGTTGAATTTAATCGACAGGAAATTGGCCATTTTTCAAACGGTCTCAAAATTCGACGAAACTAGTTTTGTTAGGACCGTATCGTCAATACGAAACTAGAAAATATTTTTCTGAAATTTTTCTAGTTAGTATGTGACCCCGGTAATTTGAAATGTGCGTTTAAAATTCAATATAAGGACTTAAATGTAATTTCAACGGAAACTGATTGTAACGATCAAACCAGCTTACGATACATATCCCATTGTGTTCGGAATGGGGGTAAAACGCTATGGACGACAGGAGGTGGGCCTCGTTACGAGGTCATATGTAAAAGTCAACCCTTGTGCAAAATTAAATAATTAAATAATGAAAAAAAAAAATAAACTCCCTCCTTTTCTTCTTCACTGCCCCCCCCTCCCCCCCCCCCCGATCATTTACCAGAAAACAAATAAAAAAAAAAAACCTAAAACCTAAATCGCGCCACCCTCCAGACTTCGAAGCCGCTGACGAGGACTTCGCCGAACCCCACCGCACGACCTCCTCCCTCCAGGCGACGCAACCCTCGACAAATCGAAGCAGCCCCCGTCGAAGCCTCGAACCACATCTCGAAGTCACCGCGACACCTCCGAACACCACGCCGCCGACGCCCTCGTCTTCCCTCCTCCCCTTCGCATACCACGGTGAGCTTTTAAGTTATTTTATTTTGATTTTTATTTTTGATTTATAAAACGATTTAAAAACTAATTTCAGAATTTTTAAAAGATTTGAAAACAGAATTTTTAAGGAGAATATAAACTGTTTTTTTTAGAATGTAAAAACAGATTTTTTTAAAAAAAAGATGTAAAAACAGATTTTTAAAAAAAAAAGATTTAAAAACAGATTTTTTAGAAAAAGATTTAAAAACAGATTTTTTAAAAAAAGATTTAAAAACAGATTTTTTTAAAAAAAATTTAAAAACAGATTTTTTAAAAAGATTTAAAAACATAATTTTTTAAAAGAAAAGAAAAACTGGATTTTTAAAAGAAAAGAAAAACTGGATTTTTTAAAAGAAGAATAAAAACTGGATTTTAAAAAAAAAACAAAAACTGATTTTTAAAAGAATGCAAAAAAAACTGAGTTTATTTTAAACTTTGAAATAGAAAAAAAAGGGGGTTTAAACTTTGAAATTAAAAAGGTTAAATCTTTAAAAAAAAAAAGATTTGAACTTGCAAAAATAAAGATCATATTTTTAAAAAGAGAAAAGTCGGAATTTTTGTTAAGTAGAAGAAGTAAGATATGATTCTTATATTTTTAAAGCAATAAAAATATAGTTTTTACATCATAGGAATATTAAAAATATAATCTTTGTTTTTAAAATATGATCTTTATATATTGAATAACATAGTAAAAATTCGATTTTTACTTATGTAGAGAATACGGGAAACGAAAGCGACAAGAAGACGAAATAGACGAAGATTTCCATAAAGGAAGAGTCGTGTGATTGGATAGCTACTGGTGAGAAATTCTCACTCTTCAATTTCATTTTTATATATATATATATGTGTGGAAAATAAAAGTGGATTGCTATATATAAATATTTATATATATATATATATATACGCCCCCTCGTCCACAAACCATGGACGATATTTATTGGTTGAAATTGTTGTGAAAATTGGTTGACGGCAGATTGTTGTTTGGGATTGTTTGTGGTTGGTATTGAATTGATTGAGGTTGAAAAATACCCGTTTGTGATTGGAAAATTATTGGTTGAAACCACATAGGATTAGTTTGTGGTAATGAAATAAATATAAACATGCCGCCTGCGTGCGAATTAGATGCATGATCCCCATTGTCAAAAACCGCGAGGTTTTAAGGTAGAGCGAGGAGCCGTACTAGGGACGGTGCCGGTTTAACTACCCTGCCGTTATGCTGCCGAAATTTTGAATAATCTTTGTGTGTTAGAATTATTTTCATATGTTGAATTATTTGCATGCATAGAAATTAAAGCCATATATTGAAACTATGTCCATGTGTGGAAATATTCATGTGTTGAAAAGTGTTGTGTGAAAATAAAATTCATTTGTGAATGAATGAAGTGTATAAACAATAAAAATCACATTTTTATATATATATATATGAAGTATGAAAAATATTCGCTTTATATAAATAGTTTCAACAATCAAAATTTCATCTTTTCAATAAGAACAACATAAATAAATTGTCCATGTGTGGAAATGCTCATTTGTTGAGAAATGTGTGTAGTGGAAAAGATTCATGTGTTGAATAAAAAGATTGAACGATAAAAATTACATTTTTATTGAAACTATGAAGTGTTGAAACCATACGTTGGTTGAATAAATATTTTAAATGATAAAAATATCATTTTATCATATGTGTGATATGCTAAAGATATGCAGACGATGAAATAAATATTTGTGATAGAAATATTATTTTTAACATGCATAGGAACTAAATAAAATAGTCATGTGTTGAAATCTACTTTAGTTCGCCAAAATTATCATCTTTGAAATGTGAAGTGTTAAAAATATCCACTTGTTCAAATAAACGTGCATGAGTTGAAATATACATTAACTAGCTATTGATATGATTTTAGCCTATGCATGCGATATTAGAATGAATGGTATTTTTAGACCAAAGCAAGTCAAATATGAAGTTGAATCGAAAATGATAAATATTAGAAATTGTATATATGTGCATGCATATCTGTTGAACAGGTTATAGCAAAGGGGCTAGAGAAGAGGAATAAAATTTTGTGCCCGACAAATAGGTACACATTTACTGATTTGTTTGGGTGATGATTTTATGAGCCTATTGGCTAGCCGCTTGGCTTTTTCTTTTTCTTTTTGAGATTAGAAGGACCGGGAACGCTATTTGCGATTTCCCGATGCCCCCGGTACAGGGGAGGTTATGGCGAAATTTTCCAAAATTTTAGGGTGTTAGAAAAATATTTGAAGTGAAATCGATATAGAAATTATTGAATGAACTATATTTATATAAATATATAAATATAAATATAATTAAAACGAAACATGGCCGTACAGTTCATATTTTGAAACCGTGATTTCAAACGACTAGTGCGGAAGATCCGACCATTGGATTTTCCCGAAACCTCAACCGTTGGGTTCGCCTTGGAAATATCTTTCCAACGGCACCAACTTTGTGAAGATCCGACAGTTGGATTGTCTGAAATGTTTAATTCAAATTTAGTGAAAAACAGCGTCAGAAACGATTATATTTATATATATATATATATAATTAAATTAAATCGAATAACGACGCTGCAGTTCGTAAATTGAAATCGTAACTTCAAATGGTTAGTGTGGAAGATCCGACCGTCGGATTTTCCTAAAACTGGAACCGTTGGGTTCGTTTTGAAAAGACCTTCCTAATGGTGTAAAATTTGTGAAGATCCAACGGTTAGATTTTCCTATATGTGTAAAACAAAATTAGTGGAAAGCAGCGCCAGTGCGTCGATACGACCTGAAACGTCGTTTAATTAAATATGGCCGTTTTAAATTAAATAAAAATGGCGATATATCGTTATTAAGTGCTATAGACGATATAGAGTGAAAATAAACCAATTTTGCTGTGTTTGCTTGATATGTGATGGTTGAATATATTTGACGTGAAAATTATAACTAAACAACTGAAATGTGAATGTTGAATAGTTCAACCCTATGATTAATTGGTTTGAAAATCTAAATATACGTGGTTTATTTGAAAAGGCCGAGTTTATCTCATTTCAAATAATCGATCGACGTTGAGAAGTCGAAGAGTCGAAGACGACTGAAGACCGACGATCTCCACGTTGGATGGATGGGCTCTACTGATGCTCGTGATTGGAGTAGCTACCATGAAGGAATTGAAGTAGTAGCCGTCCAAACATAGTGTTGATTGTACGGATATGCGAGGAATTGGTGCCTCCGGTTTCGTTCAGACCCAGAACGGACTTGTAAATGGACTGTGTGTCTGACATTGGATTTTGTTCTGTGTTGATTGATCTCTGTTAAATATATATCTGTTTGGCGGCGGAGAATTTATTCTCTTGCTTAACGCCCTTCTCTGAGACGTACGAGCTTAGAGGTTATGTATTGACAGAAATCAGTCGCATGGAGTGGATTGCCTGTGTGGCACGCCTAAGTGGCATATGATCAAGGCTTCTGTTGCAAAGCAAAGTCTTGTGGTTGATGATCAAAGCATGGTCTGTGTGACTAGCTTTGTGTATAACGTGAATTCGCGAGCCTCACACATCGGTATGAGTCAAAAACGGGAGAGTGACTGCAGGGAGAGCACGACGTTTCTTTCTAGCTAAGGTGGTGTCAGTGACCTACCAGCCCTGACATTATATATACTTTTCACCTGTGTGGTTGTTGGAATGCGCGGCGCCTCGATATAGGTCTGTAAGGACCGGGAAACGTGTGTTCAGGAATAATTAATCCTCAAAAGTAAGAGAGGACCGGCCCTGAAGATCCAAGGATCATAGTGGGGTCCTGGGACATTTGCTAGAGTGTCTCGAATCGGAGAGGAGCTTGCCCCTTGCCTCGACTCATGAAAGAATCCAATTTCCAATACGATATGTGCGGTTGTGATTGTATTACTAGTACGGCGACATAGTAGATGGTAGCTATGCCGTCTAGGATTGATATTTATGATTGAATTTGCTTTTGAAACATATATGCACTAGTAATAATATCAAACACTTTGGTTTATTCGTATGAAGCATCTTTGGCCATTATAAGGTAAAAACTCTATCCTCCGGCTTGCGTTGCATTGTGTGATGGGACCTGAGTCTTATAATGGCTTCATTTTAGAAAAGCATTGCGTTGATTTAATCATTTACTTTCCTTCATGCACGAGCACTCATTGGAGTAAACCCGTTCCGCGAAAGTGGCGTGGTCCTTTGATTTGCCTTATTATTGTTGTTAATAAGTTGAATAGATTTCTCATACCAGTCCCATGACTGACTCGTAGTTTGTTTCACCTTGCAAACTCGGGTGCCCTTATTTTCACACGGGCAGCCTAGTTACAGGTTTATGATGCACCTTTTGGCTCATGGCGAGGCTTGACTACACTGTGCTGACTTGGATTTTCTCCGCCATTATTGTATCTATATTATGATTCCGCCACTGGCGATGTAGACTGATATTCCTTTTGTGTACTCTTTATGTATGATTCCGCCTTAGGCGATGGTGACTGATTATGTATCATTATGCACTAAGTTGTATCCTGTACTGTGCTTCTCTGATGTGATGTTATCTATATGATTCCGCTGTCATATGTGTGTAAATTATTCTATTTTCTGTTTATGCTATTATCTGTGATCTGCCAATGATGATTAATGTGTTATATTCCAATGATTATCCTTAACACCGTGTCACGGGGTTTTGGGATCGTCACAGCTGGTATCAGAGCTTTGGTTAACCTTAGTTCTGGAGTCTAACACATTAAACACTTTGTCAAGATAGAATCAGTAGTATTCTAAGGCGAGTCGCTCATTAGAGATAGGACTAGTAAAGTCCTAGAATGAGCTGAGCAGAATAGCAAAAACAATTGATCAGTCCATCGTTATCTTTCCGTAGGAATATCTGCTTAACTATGCAATAGACTATTATTTCTGTTAACTGACTTTTTCGTTACTTATACAGAATTTGACAAATGGCTACCAGAGGAGCCGCTGCTAGAGGAGGCCGTGCCGGCCGAGGACGAGGTAGGGGAGAAATCCCAGCTCAAGAAGGACCTTTGATACAACCTCCGGCAGCTCAATACTTCGAGCTCGACCGTGTAGCTAAGAGGTATAAGAACTTAGGAGGCAAGACCTTCTCGGGGACTGGTACCGTAATAGAGGCCCTTGCATGGCTCAAAACATGCGAGAAAATTCTTGAAGGCCTAAGGCTAGGAAGCGAAGACAAAGCTACTATGGGCGCCTGGCTTATGCAGGAACAAGCCGAATTATGGTGGGACTCTCTTACCGCCGGGAATAGAGAAGCCGGAAGAACATGGGATGGATTCAAAGAACTCTTCAAGGAGAAATATGTCCCAGAACAAGCTTTAGAAAGAATGCACGATGACTTCGCCAATCTCCAGCAAGGGGATCTTTCCGTGCAAGATTATCTGAACAAATTCACAATGCTGTCGCCCTATGCTCCCGAACTTGTTGCTACCGCGAAATCCAAGAATAAGAGATTTATCTTTGGACTAAAACGTCAATATCATGATAGAGCAATGGCCCATGTCAAGCTGGATTTCAACGAGCTAGTGGAGATGACATGCAACTATGAAGACCTTGATCAAAGGCATCTGGATCAGGATCGCGCTAGAAGTCAAGCAGGAAACAAGCGCAAACCTACTGCAAATCAGGGCGAGTCAAGCCAAGCAGCATCTTCAAAGCCTCAGACTGGCAATCCGCCACGAGGAAATTGCTTTAATTGTGGTAAGCCGGGGCACTACTCAAACGTCTGCACAGCTCCGAAGAGGCAGAGAACAAACTCTCAAGGCTTGAGCCAAGGCTCTCAGAACCCTCGCTCGTGCTTCAACTGTCGCAAGACCGGCCATCTGGTCAAAGACTTTCCTTGCTGAAGAAAGCTACAGTAGCTCATGTCTATGACGGGTCTAGCCCGCCAGCTGCTTCCGACGGAGCAGGTAAACCCGATGTTTTGGGAGGTACCCTTACAATTAAAAATATTCCTGTTTCTGTATTATTTGACACAGGTGCATCCCGTAGTTTTATTGCTAAAAACACAGTGCACAAACTAAAGTTAAAACAGCGAAAGCTTAAAGAATTGGTTGAAGTTCATAACCCGATAGGGGGTCCTATTACTCTCAGTTCATATTGTAGAGTGCCAATCTCTTATTCTTCCTACAAGTTTCCCATTAATTTGATTGTTATGGATTTTCCCGAATTCGACGTCATCCTTGGGTTAGAATGGTTAACGAAATATGAAGCCGAAGTGAAGTGTGCGGAAAGAATTGTTAAAATTCGAACGAAGCTTGGATATATTACGGTTCCTTGTCATGGTTCAAATCCGAATAGAGAAGAATTTTGGTCAGCATTAGAACTTATCCCCACTTCCATAGAAAAGATTCCGATTGTTAGCAAATATGCGGATGTGTTTGAAGAAGTTGAAAACTTACCTCCGCAAAGAGAAATAGAATTCCGAATCGATCTAATTCCCAATGCTAGACCCGTGGTACATCCAATCCGTAGAATGACTCCCAAAGAAAAAGAAGAATTAGGCGATCAAACTCGTCAACTATTGTGGAAAGGTCTAATCAGACCGAGTTTTTCTAATTAGGGTGCAGCTGTTGTGTTTGTCCCAAAGTCAGACGGTACTCTTAGATTATGTGTTGATTACCGAGACCTCAACAAACAGACGCTTAAGAACAAATATCCACTACCCCGCATTGATGATTTGCTAGACCAATTGAATGGGGCGAAAGTATTTTCCCGAGTGGACCTAGCTACAGGTTTTCACCAATTGAGAATAGCAGAAGAGTGTAACAACCCGTATTTTCAATAACCTGTAATAACATAAATCGAGGCAGAATTTAATTCTAAAATGGGAATCAAGGGAAACGGGCTATGCCATTGCGTTCGTCTCGGAAAAATACGCGAAATAGAGTCCGAGTTTTCGAAAATCGGAGTCCGTATGACCAAGATATGGCCTCGCGAAGTTTCACGAAAATTCCCAAATTAAAGTATACTTAATTAAGTGAAATGGGTTGTGTAGATATATATATATATATATATATATTGATATATATATATATATATATATAATTGAAAATTTAATAAATAAATATGCAAAAATGCTCAAAACAGCGAATTGGGAGAGGGGAATAACCGAACCGGCCGATTTTTGAAGTCGACCCGAGCCCGCTGGGTCGACTAGGGGTTAATCCAGGGTGTTTGGCTGTCAACCCGTGGGCCGATTCGCTCAAGTGCAGATTTTGCATTTGAATGGTTCTCATGGTCCATCTTTAATCTAAAGGCCCTAGATGGTTCCTACACTTGACTTCTTCCCCAAGACATGCTTTGATGGCTTGGATTGAATCTAGGGTTAATCCTATGGCCTAAAACACTTGCCTAATCTATAAATAAGACCCTAACCTACCCTAATTCATTCATAATTAAACCTAGTGACTAAACTATGGCAAAATGCTAGCTCTCATGGCCTCCACTAATTTTATGAAGAGGGTTGCATACTAATCACTCTCTAATCAACTTCTAATCCCTTCTTAGCATCTTAATCTTCTTCATTTGGTGTTCAAAGTTGCTAGTTGTGAGTTTCTATCACTTTGATGATCTTTTGGTAAACTAATTAGATGAGATGTGATGAGATTTATGGTTTTGTATGTGGGTTAATGAGCTTTGAATCATATGATATGATGTTAGCATTAATCTTATGTTTATGCATGTTGAGTATGTAAGCTTATGCAAGTTTAATATGATGTATGTTATGTTTGCATGATGCTAAATATGCAAGTTGTGGGCTATGTAATCATATGCATGTTATGCAAGTTCATGGTAATATGCTATGCAAGTTACATGTATGTAAATATGCAAGTTACATGTTTGTTAATATGCAAGTTACATGTATGTAAATATGCAAGTTACATGTTTGTTAATATGCAAGTTACATGTTTGTTAATATGCAAGTTACATGTATGTAAATATGCAAGTTACATGTTTCTTTATATGCAAGTTACATGTTTGTTAATATGCGAGTTACATGTATGTAAATATGCAAGTTACATGTTTATTAATATGCAAGTTCATGATGACACATTATGCAAGTCTATAAGCTAATATGCAAGTTTGTTATGCAAAATGAATATGTAAGTTATGTGACATATTATATGCAAGTTATGTGACATGTTATGCAAGTTCATATGCAAGTTATGTGTTTGTTAATATGCAAGATGGCACCTTTGAAACATGTTCATTCATATGCAAGTTGACACCTTTTATATGTGTTATATCATGAACGAAATTACGTGGGAACGATGGGGTAATTAAATGCATAAGTTAATAAGATTGTGTGAAATTAATATAATTATGCATAACACAAAATAAATAAACATAGTATGGGAATTTGCCTATTTGGTTAGGTGTACCCATACTATGTGTTGGGAATTTACCTATTGAGTTAGGTCTACCCCATGGGAATTTACCTATTAAGTTAGGTCTACCCATGTTAAGAAAACTTGATTAATTAGGGATAATTAATATAAAATTATGAGGGTGATTAATTAGGTGTAATTAATTGACTAAGACACGAGGTTGGACTCAGTTGTAGCGTAAAACTGCCCGGACCCAACCGGCTTAACCAGTTGCTACAAATGTTAGCCCAATGTGAGAGGTCTTAGGCACAAACTAAATACGTAATTAATGTAAAGACACGAGGTTAGACTCTGTTATGACATAAGGCTGCCCGGACCCAACCGGCTTAACCAGCGGTCATAAAAGACAGTCTAATGTGAGAGGTCTTTACAAAGGTTACGTTCTTAATTAATTAATTAAGAAACACTTAACCATATTAGCATGTAGAGGGACATGAGGGGTTAAGTGGGTGCCTCGGGTGGCATGAGAAAATCTAGTGGTTGCCTTGGGTGGCAATAGAAAATACGATTAGAATACTTAACCAAAATGGAACATGTAATTAAAACATGATTAAAGGGTTAAGTGGGATATACTAGAAAAAGGGACAAGCTTAGGTGGGTAGCTTGTGGAGGCCCATTTCAACCAGTAACCCATACGTATCTTTGTGGGCTCGACCCATGTCGAGGACGGGACACGCATACTGGGCTTGACTGTAAGAGGCAAACGGGTTAGCGGTGGCAACGCAAGTCCAACGGGCTTCATATGCGTGAGTGGGCCCGGGCTGGTAGGTAAGCCGTTGTTGCATCGAGTAGATATAAGCCGTGCACCTTTAGTTCCATCAGGTTGCCACATTGGGGAATGATACATCCCACGGTGGGGCCAGCACGGGTATCTACGTTAGGGAGCCGATCGAATGGGAAGTAGTGTGTACACCTAGTGGATTGTAGGGCCCCGTGGCGCCTACTTGGTCACCTAGGGGTACGCAGGTACTAATTAGTAAATTTTATAAGTCCTTGGGTGGGATCAACCTTTAAGTTAGGAACGACTGGTGTGGTGCAGTTTAGTAATTTACCTTAGGGAGGGTAGATGCGTCTTTATCCTTTATCTTCGTTTAGTTGACTGCTTAGGGTAGCCATTCATCCCTATATGTTACCGTATATCAGTTTATGTCTTCTCTGGTTACTTTAACGATTGTATTGTTAAAGTTATAGGACTCGCTCAGACTTATGTCTGACCCTGTTGTTTTTATCTTTTTCCCAACCCTCAGGTCCTACGGTGGATCCTAGCAGTAGTGGAGCTTGATCGGATTGCTGTTCCAGTCTTTAGGAGCTTGGATAGATGTAAAGCTCCAGTTATCCAGTTATCTTTTCTTTTGTTTGGCTATTGTATGAGAGTGGGATTATGTACTTCTTTATTTTGATGGATATTGTACTTGACCTTTATTGTGGTTTTATGATGTAACCAGACATGTTTTACTTCCGCTGTTATGAGATGATGTTTTAAAATTTCAAGTACTATTTATATCTGTCTTGTTGTAATTTTTCTGTTCTATATTCACTAAAATACTCCACCAATGCTATGGCATTCCCTTAGGGAGTGATCATAGCGGGAGTGGGGTGTTACACGTGGTATCAGAGCTTAAGGTTACCAGAACAGATAAAATTTTTGAGAAAAACTACTTTCTAAGAGTATTTTCGAAGAAAGGATTTTTAAAAGCATGTCTTCTAAGAGAAAAAGTTTTTGAAAAAGAAAAGCATAATCCCCAATAGCCATATCTTTATCTTTCGGAATCTCCTTTTTGAATCTTTCCTCTTTCGTTTCAGCATGGCTGAAGATCTTAACATCCCGGAGGGTTTAGTTATACCACTATGGTATAGGAGGTTGCAAGAGGCTAGGGCCGCGGCTGCGGGTCCGGCCAATGCTACTACACCAGAGACAACCGCTCCTCCTCCTCAGCCTAGAGTGGATAATTTTGCTAAGGTTTGCAAGGAGTTCAAGGCTATAGGAGGAAAACCTTTTCTTGGTTCAGAGACTTTCGTAGAGGCTAGAGATTGGCTTAAGGAAGTGGAAGAGTTGCTAGATATCTTTGAAGTGGAAGAGGGAAAGAAAGTCAAGTTGGCGGCTTGGTTAATGAAGGGAGAGGCCTCATTCTGGTGGGAGGTCACTAATGGAGAACGCCCTGTTGACTCTTGGGCAGATTTTAAGCAAAGGTTTGGGGCTAAGTTTCTCTCAAGGGCGGAAGAGAATCTGTTTATGGAGAAGTTCTTGAATTTGAAGCAAGGGAATCTCACGGTGAAAGAATATGTCAACAAATTCAATCAATTAGCAAGGTTTGGCATAGAGTTGGTGAATACACCGGAGAAGAAGGCTTTGAGGTTCGTTAGAGGCTTGAACGAACCATTGCAAGGAATAGCTATGACTCACATTCCTATGGGGGCCACTTTTGAGAAGCTTGTCTACATGGCACTTATGCATGAGGATGATAAGAATTCTAAGGCACCAGAGAAAAAGGGGGATCAGAAGAAACCGCAACAGCAACAACAAGGCAAGGGCGGAAAAGGCAATGGTGACAAAAAGAAGACGAAGAAGAAGTGCTTCAATTGTGGAACACCAGGACACCTTAGTAAGGATTGTCGCAAAAAGAAGAAAACCGGTTGCTTTCATTGTGGTGAAGCAGGGCATCTTGTGAAAAACTGCCCAAAGAAGGGGCAGAAGACGGGGTCTACCTCAGGAGGCCAGGTGCAAGCTCTTATAGCACCACCTCAGTCAGGGGGGCAAGTTCAGGTTCTCTCAGTTCCACCGATTCAGCAGAGAGGTAGAACTATTTCCGTTGAAAGTCTGGTTTTTCTGTTTGATCATCCAGTTCGTACTTTGTTTGACTCTGGCGCATCGCATTCTTTTATCTCATCATCGTTAGTTGAGTCACTGCACTTAGACACCAGTCTAGTTGATGATCCCTTGGTTGTCTCAAACCCAATTGGGGGCTCCATATATCTGTCTATGATATGTTTGGGTTTGAAGATTTCTATACTTAGCGTTGAGTTTAGATGTGATGCTTTTGTATTGGGCTTCACGGGCTATGGGTTGATCTTGGGCATGGACTGGTTATCCAGTAATGGTGCCGTTCTTGATTGCGAAAGGAGAGTTGTCAGGCTCATGACCCGCTTGGGTAACACTCTCGAGATCTCTTGCAATCCCATGGAATCTGTTTTGCTAAGTTATCTTGAATCGCTCGATGCTTCGGTCGAGAGTTTGTGTTCTGTCAGAGTAGTCCGGGAATATCCGGATGTGTTTGAAGAAGTAAAGGGTTTGCCTCCGAAGCGGGAGATAGATTTCCGAATTTATTTGGTGGATAATGCCAAACCAGTGTCTTTGCCAGTACGCCACATGGCTCCTCGTGAGAGAAGAGAACTTCATAAGCAAGTAGGGGAGTTGCTTGAGAAGGGGTTCATAAGGCGAAGTATATCGGAGTGGGGAGCTCCAGTAGTGTTTGCCACGAAGGCGGATGGGTCCCTCAGACTTTGTGTGGATTATAGAGAACTTAATAAGCTCACGAAGAAGAATAGACACCCATTACCGAGGATAGATGATCTCTTTGATCAGTTGGTTGGCGCGTCAGTATTTTCGTAGATGGACTTAGCTACAGGGTTTCATCAGTTAAGAGTGGCGGAGGACAGTATAGAGAAGACTGCTTTCCGGACTCCGGATGGTTTTTATGAGTGGCTAGTGATGCCATTTGGGTTGACAAACGCCCCCGCATACTTTGTTGATCTCATGAGTAGAGTGTTCAGAGAGTATCTGAATAAGTTTGTAGTAGTTTTTGTGGATGACATCTTGGTCTTTTCCAAGAATGAAGAAGAGCATGCCTTACATCTCAAGGAAGTGTTGGAGACTCTTCGAGCGCATAGTCTTAAAGCTAAATTCTCTAAATGCCATTTTTGGAGAAGAGAAGTGCGATTCTTAGGGCATGTGGTCTCTAAGGAAGGGATAGCTGTGGATCCCGCAAAGATAGTATCTATCCAGGATTGGAAAGTTCCTAGAAATGCTACCGAGGTAAGAAGTTTCTTGGGGTTGGCAGGATATTATAGGAAGTTCATCAAAGACTTCGCGAAGATATCAGCCCCATTAACCCGCTTGACGAAAAAGAATCTGGTTTTCTCGTGGGATGTAGATTGTGATGATGCTTTCCGACGGTTAAAGAGAGCTTTGACCACCGCTCCAGTTTTAGTGCTCCCGGATGGGAGTAAGCCGTTTGTTGTTTATACCGATGCTTGTGGAACAGGATTAGGCGCAGTCTTGATGCAGGAGGGAAGGGTAATAGCCTATGGAGGGAGACAATTGAGAGTGCATGAGAAGAATTACCCTACCCATGATCTAGAGTTGGCCGCGATTGTTTTCGCACTTAAGTCTTGGCGCCATTATCTTCTTGGTGAGAGATTCGAGTTGTTCACCGACCATAAATCATTGAAGTACTTATTCTCTCAGAAGGATTTAAACTTAAGACAGCAAAGGTGGATGGAGTTCTTAGCATCCTATGATTTCGAGATAGCGTATACCCCTGGTAAGGGTAACGTGGTGGCAGACGCCTTGAGTAGAAAAAGGCTATCTTTGAGTCCATTGTTCGTGGAACGACGAAGCTTGGAGTTTCTTTCTTTGTTTGACTTCAGACCTTCTGTTGATTTTGTACCTGGTTTGTTGGCATCCTTGGAGGTTAGACCTACTCTTTTGAGACGGATTGGCGAGGCTCAGCGAGACGACCCACAGTTGGTTGTGTTGGTAGAGAAGCTTATAAGAGGGGAGTCGTCCAGCCATTTGGGTAGATACACCATAGATGATAAGGGATGGTTGCATAGAGACGGTAGACTTTGTGTACCGCAAGATGAGGGTTTGAAGAAGGCTATTTTGGATGATGCACATCGTTCAAGAATGACTATTCATCCCGGTGGAGACAAAATGTACCAAGACATGAAGAGAGTTTTCTTCTGGGCCGGTATGAAGAAAGATGTGGCCGAGTATGTGGCTAGATGCTTAGTGTGCCAACAAGTTAAAGTGGAGCAAAGGAAACCCGGTGGGTTGCTACACCCATTGGAAGTTCCACAGTGGAAGTGGGATAGTGTCTCGATGGATTTCATCGACGGGTTACCGAGATCGAGGAAGGGCAATACGGGAATTTGGGTTGTGGTAGACAGACTTACCAAGAGTGCCCATTTTATACCCGTAAAGAGTAAGAGGACCGCTCCATGGCTTGCTTCAGTCTATGTTAGAGAGATTGTTAGATTGCATGGCGTACCATCCAGCAGTGTGAGTGATCGAGATCCTATTTTCACTAGTGAGTTTTGGAGAAGTTTGCAAGAGGCGGTAGGGACTCAGTTGTGTTTGAGCACCGCATATCATCCTCAGACGGACGGTCAGACCGAGAGGGTGAACCGTATCTTAGAAGATCTTTTGAGGCTTTGTATCTTGGATTTTGGAGGTACATGGGAAGAACATCTTCCTTTGGTGGAGTTCGCATATAATAACAGCTTTCAGTCCAGTATTGGTATGGCTCCTTTCGAAGCTCTTTATGGAAGGCCTTGTCGATCTCCTACATGTTGGTGGGAATCTACGGATAAAATCTTGCTTGGGCCGGATATGGTTAGAGAGACTTCAGAGAAGATTGATTTAATTCGAAAAAGGATGAAAGCAGCGCAAGATAGACAGAAATCTTATGCGGATCGGAGAAGGACGGATCTTGAGTTTGAGGTTGGGGACATGGTTTTTGTCAAAGTATCTCCATTGAGAAATGTTGTTCGCTTTGGGTCCGTAGGGAAGTTAGCACCGAGATTTGTTGGGCCGTTTCCTATTAAGGAAAGGATTGGACGGATGGCATATAGGGTGGAGTTGCCCGACAGACTTAGTGGTGTTCATGATGTATTCCATGTATCACATTTGAGGAAGTGCTTACATGAGACCGCGGAGGTGGTAGAGCCGAGCTTGCTTAGAGATGTAGAGGTAGAGCGTGATGCGACGATTCGACGAGCTCCTACTCGCATCCTTGGGTCAGAAACTAGGAAGTTGAGGAACAGAGAAGTTCAGCTAGTTAAAGTGCAATGGGGAGATGACGAAAGCAATGCTACTTGGGAGACGGAAGCAAAGATGCGTTCTTTGTATCCATTTCTTTTTGAGAGTATGTCTTTTAACTTCTCCTTTATTGCTTGTCTAGTACTTATCTTATCTTTAGTATATCCTCTCGCTAATACCTATGACCTTTAGATAGGGTAAAACCTATGGTTGAAACATGTGTTTGAAACATGTTATGGTTGATGGATGCATATGGATGCAATTGTTTGCTAGTGGTTGCTCGTGGATGCATATACACACACATTAGGCACTAGATCGGCTCAGTCACTTCATGTTGCATATTGCATAAATGGATGTGGTAGTTAGATTGATGGATGTATCATGGCTGTGTTATCATATGGATGATGCATTTTTGTGTATGGTTGTGCACGCATGTAGAAATTTGTATGTGTCAATAGGGTTTCGCATACATATTGGATGCATGGCACTATCATGGTTTGCATTAAGGAGGTTTACTGTATCAGTAACCGCCTGATTTTTGCATTAGGTAAGTACATATACACACACTTTTGCATATATCCATCCAGCATTTAGAATCTTGTAAGGACAATGATTGCTCGTGGATGATGCTTTGAGTAGATGGATGATTGGATGGTAGGATACATTCTTCCTAACTTGAAGATTTCGGGGACGAAATCCTTTAAGGAGGGGAGAATGTAACAACCCGTATTTTCAATAACCTGTAATAACATAAATCGAGGCAGAATTTAATTCTAAAATGGGAATCAAGGGAAACGGGCTATGCCATTGCGTTCGTCTCGGAAAAATACGCGAAATAGAGTCCGAGTTTTCGAAAATCGGAGTCCGTATGACCAAGATATGGCCTCGCGAAGTTTCACGAAAATTCCCAAATTAAAGTATACTTAATTAAGTGAAATGGGTTGTGTAGATATATATATATATATATATTGATATATATATATATATATAATTGAAAATTTAATAAATAAATATGCAAAAATGCTCAAAACAGCGAATTGGGAGAGGGGAATAACCGAACCGGCCGATTTTTGAAGTCGACCTGAGCCCGCTGGGTCGACTAGGGGTTAATCCAGGGTGTTTGGCTGTCAACCCGTGGGCCGATTCGCTCAAGTGCAGATTTTGCATTTGAATGGTTCTCATGGTCCATCTTTAATCTAAAGGCCCTAGATGGTTCCTACACTTGACTTCTTCCCCAAGACATGCTTTGATGGCTTGGATTGAATCTAGGGTTAATCCTATGGCCTAAAACACTTGCCTAATCTATAAATAAGACCCTAACCTACCCTAATTCATTCATAATTAAACCTAGTGACTAAACTATGGCAAAATGCTAGCTCTCATGGCCTCCACTAATTTTATGAAGAGGGTTGCATACTAATCACTCTCTAATCAACTTCTAATCCCTTCTTAGCATCTTAATCTTCTTCATTTGGTGTTCAAAGTTGCTAGTTGTGAGTTTCTATCACTTTGATGATCTTTTGGTAAACTAATTAGATGAGATGTGATGAGATTTATGGTTTTGTATGTGGGTTAATGAGCTTTGAATCATATGATATGATGTTAGCATTAATCTTATGTTTATGCATGTTGAGTATGTAAGCTTATGCAAGTTTAATATGATGTATGTTATGTTTGCATGATGCTAAATATGCAAGTTGTGGGCTATGTAATCATATGCATGTTATGCAAGTTCATGGTAATATGCTATGCAAGTTACATGTATGTAAATATGCAAGTTACATGTTTGTTAATATGCAAGTTACATGTATGTAAATATGCAAGTTACATGTTTGTTAATATGCAAGTTACATGTTTGTTAATATGCAAGTTACATGTATGTAAATATGCAAGTTACATGTTTCTTTATATGCAAGTTACATGTTTGTTAATATGCGAGTTACATGTATGTAAATATGCAAGTTACATGTTTATTAATATGCAAGTTCATGATGACACATTATGCAAGTCTATAAGCTAATATGCAAGTTTGTTATGCAAAATGAATATGTAAGTTATGTGACATATTATATGCAAGTTATGTGACATGTTATGCAAGTTCATATGCAATTTATGTGTTTGTTAATATGCAAGATGGCACCTTTGAAACATGTTCATTCATATGCAAGTTGACACCTTTTATATGTGTTATATCATGAACGAAATTACGTGGGAACGATGGGGTAATTAAATGCATAAGTTAATAAGATTGTGTGAAATTAATATAATTATGCATAACACAAAATAAATAAACATAGTATGGGAATTTGCCTATTTGGTTAGGTGTACCCATACTATGTGTTGGGAATTTACCTATTGAGTTAGGTCTACCCCATGGGAATTTACCTATTAAGTTAGGTCTACCCATGTTAAGAAAACTTGATTAATTAGGGATAATTAATATAAAATTATGAGGGTGATTAATTAGGTGTAATTAATTGACTAAGACACGAGGTTGGACTCAGTTGTAGCGTAAAACTGCCCGGACCCAACCGGCTTAACCAGTTGCTACAAATGTTAGCCCAATGTGAGAGGTCTTAGGCACAAACTAAATACGTAATTAATGTAAAGACACGAGGTTAGACTCTGTTATGACATAAGGCTGCCCGGACCCAACCGGCTTAACCAGCGGTCATAAAAGACAGTCTAATGTGAGAGGTCTTTACAAAGGTTACGTTCTTAATTAATTAATTAAGAAACACTTAACCATATTAGCATGTAGAGGGACATGAGGGGTTAAGTGGGTGCCTCGGGTGGCATGAGAAAATCTAGTGGTTGCCTTGGGTGGCAATAGAAAATACGATTAGAATACTTAACCAAAATGGAACATGTAATTAAAACATGATTAAAGGGTTAAGTGGGATATACTAGAAAAAGGGACAAGCTTAGGTGGGTAGCTTGTGGAGGCCCATTTCAACCAGTAACCCATACGTATCTTTGTGGGCTCGACCCATGTCGAGGACGGGACACGCATACTGGGCTTGACTGTAAGAGGCAAACGGGTTAGCGGTGGCAACGCAAGTCCAACGGGCTTCATATGCGTGAGTGGGCCCGGGCTGGTAGGTAAGCCGTTGTTGCATCGAGTAGATATAAGCCGTGCACCTTTAGTTCCATCAGGTTGCCACATTGGGGAATGATACATCCCACGGTGGGGCCAGCACGGGTATCTACGTTAGGGAGCCGATCGAATGGGAAGTAGTGTGTACACCTAGTGGATTGTAGGGCCCCGTGGCGCCTACTTGGTCACCTAGGGGTACGCAGGTACTAATTAGTAAATTTTATAAGTCCTTGGGTGGGATCAACCTTTAAGTTAGGAACGACTGGTGTGGTGCAGTTTAGTAATTTACCTTAGGGAGGGTAGATGCGTCTTTATCCTTTATCTTCGTTTAGTTGACTGCTTAGGGTAGCCATTCATCCCTATATGTTACCGTATATCAGTTTATGTCTTCTCTGGTTACTTTAACGATTGTATTGTTAAAGTTATAGGACTCGCTCAGACTTATGTCTGACCCTGTTGTTTTTATCTTTTTCCCAACCCTCAGGTCCTACGGTGGATCCTAGCAGTAGTGGAGCTTGATCGGATTGCTGTTCCAGTCTTTAGGAGCTTGGATAGATGTAAAGCTCCAGTTATCCAGTTATCTTTTCTTTTGTTTGGCTATTGTATGAGAGTGGGATTATGTACTTCTTTATTTTGATGGATATTGTACTTGACCTTTATTGTGGTTTTATGATGTAACCAGACATGTTTTACTTCCGCTGTTATGAGATGATGTTTTAAAATTTCAAGTACTATTTATATCTGTCTTGTTGTAATTTTTCTGTTCTATATTCACTAAAATACTCCACCAATGCTATGGCATTCCCTTAGGGAGTGATCATAGCGGGAGTGGGGTGTTACAAAGAGTGTGTTCCTTTGACCGCTTTCAGAGGCCCAGACATATTTTATGAATGGTTAGTAATGCCGTTTGGCCTATGCAACGCTCCAGCATACTTTGTCGATCTAATGAATAGAGTGTTCAGGGGAGTTCTAAATAAATTTGTCCTCGTATTCATCGATGATATTTTAATCTACTCAAAATCAAAACCCGAGCATGAAAAACACTTAGAACAAGTATTGGAGATTCTAAGGAAGAACGTCTTCAAAGCCAAATTCTCTAAATGTGTCTTCTGGCAAGAAGAAGTTAAATTTCTTGGCCATGTCGTGTCAGGGAAAGGAATTTCTGTTGACCCAAGCAAGATAACAGCGATTCAAGACTGGAAACAACCCACTACTCCCACAGAAGTTAGAAGTTTTATGGGGTTGGCTAGTTATTAACGGAAGTTCGTTAAGGATTTTTCGAAGATATCCGGTCCGTTAACGAAGCTCACAAAGAAACATGAGAAGTTTAAGTGGACTTCCGACTGTGAAGAAGCTTTCCAGGAATTGAAATCGAAGCTGACCACCGCTCCAATGTTAACTATTATTGATGGCAATCAAGATTTAACGGTTTGGACAGATGCTTCTATTAGAGGTCTTGGTGCAGTGTTAATGCAGAGAGGCCAAGTAGTCGCTTATGCAAGCCGCCAATTGAAACCGCATGAGAAGAATTATGTGACTCATGATCTTGAGTTGCTAGCCATCGTATTTGCCTTGAAAATCTGGAGGCATTACTTATTGGGCGAGAAGTTTATATTGTACACAGATCACCAATCATTGAAGTATTTATATACCCAAAAAGATCTGAATCTGAGACAGCAGCGTTGGCTAGAATTTCTTGCGGCGTATGACCTAGATATCTTGTATACGCCGGGAAAAGCTAACGTAGTAGCGGATGCGCTTAGTAGAAAAACCGCAATTGTTGCCCATCTTATAATTACACCTGGATTGATTGATAGGATTTCAGCCCTTCAGAAAGAAGATGAATTCAATCAGAGAATCAGTAAGAGAGTCCAGGAAGGTGAAACCACGAGTTTCCGTATTGACAATAAAGGGGTTCTCAGGTTAAATAACAGAATTTGCATCCCAAATATTCCAGGCCTTCGAAGAGAAGTGCTAGATGAATGCCATAAATCCAAATTTTGCATCCACCCTGGGGTGAGTAAAATGTACAACGATATCAAACGCACTTTCTGGTGGAAGGCATTGAAAAGAGATATTTCTTTGTATGTTAGCAGATGCCCTACTTTTCAATTGGTCAAGAGTGACCAACAGAAGCTAGCTGGACTGTTGCAACCGTTGGAAGTCCCAGGCTGGAAATGGGAACAGATTTCCATGGATTTCATAGATGGTTTGCCGCGAACCAAGAAAGGTAATGACAGTATTTGGGTAATCGTAGATCGCTTCACGAAGACTGCCCATTTTATACCTGTCAGGTCCAATCGAACTGCCCAAAGTCTAGCTCAGATATATTTCAAAGAAATTGTTAAGCTGCATGGAATTCCCATCAGCATAGTCAGTTATAGAGATCCCCTATTTACTAGCAAGTTCTGGGAGGCTTTCCAGACAGAATTGGGGACAAAACTGAATATGAGCACCGCTTATCACCCCCAAACAGATGGCCAAACTGAGCGGGTGAATAGAATTCTAGAAGACTTATTGTGGGCTTGTATAATCGATTTTGGTGGGTCATGGGAAGATCATTTGCATTTGGTAGAATTCTCATATAACAATAGCTATCAAGCAAGTTTGAGGATGTCACCTTTTGAAGCATTATATGGCAGACCCTGCAGATCTCCAGCATGTTGGGTAGAACCTGGCAACAGACTTGTACTAGGACCCGATATGATTAGGGAAGCATCTGATAAAGTGGACTTCATCAAGAAGCGATTGAAAACCGCCCAAAGTCGACAGAAAAGTTACGCAGACTCTAGAAGGAGGGATTTGACATTTGCTGTTGGTGATCATGTTTATTTAAGAGTTTCTCCGATGAGAGGAGTAATCAGATTTGGTAAGACTGGAAAGTTGGCACCGAGATTTATTGGTCCCTTTCCTATACTTGAGCGAATTGGAACTCTTGCTTATAGGGTTCAATTGCCAGACTGGTTGCCTGGAGTGCACAATGTATTTCACGTATCTCAACTTAGGAGACATGTGCATGATCCGGATCTTGTTGTAGAAGAAGCAGCGCAACAGGATGTGGAGATGACTCCAGAATTAGCACTCAGAAGAGAGCCATTAAAAATTGTGGGCAAAGAAACTAGAGAACTCAGAAGCAAAAAGGTTCATTTAGTTAAAGTGCAGTGGAGCAGTGATCCTAGAGACTGTACTTGGGAAACTGAGGAAAGCATTAAGCAAGCTTATCCCAAATGCAGAGTGGATATCTCTGACTAACTCCGGTGCAAGGTACCTCACCATACTTTGCATTTACATTTTATTTCCTACTTTACTGTTGTTTCCTTTTCGAGGACGAAAAGTTTTAAGTAGGGGAGATTGTAATAACCCGGAAAATACGAGCCAATTTAAAATTTTTAAATTGATTATTTCAAAGCAATTTGAACCATTGAAATAGAATATTTCAATAAATTAGCGAATTAGAAATAGTAAGTCAGTTTGAAAATTGATATTTTGCATATGGCCTCGGAATTCGACGAAACCACTTTTGTCGGGTCCGGGATGTCAAACTATTGCTAGGTTTCAAATTTCATAATTTTTCGAATCAATATGTGAGCGTGGCAAAAGAAAACGCGTTTGACCAGTTTCTGTTGAATTTAATCGACAGGAAATTGGCCATTTTTCAAACGGTCTCAGAATTCGACGAAACTAGTTTTGTTAGGACCGTATCGTCAATACGAAACTAGAAAATATTTTTCTGGAATTTTTCTAGTTAGTATGTGACCCCGGTAATTTGAAATGTGCGTTTAAAATTCAATATAAGGACTTAAATGTAATTTCAACGGAAACTGATTGTAACGATCAAACCAGCTTACGATACATATCCCATTGTGTTCGGAATGGGGGTAAAACGCTATGGACGACAGAAGGTAGGCCTCGTTTCGAGGTCATATGTAAAAGTCAACCCTTGTGCAAAATTAAATAATTAAATAATGAAATAAAATAATAAAAAAAATAAACTCCCTCCTTTTCTTCTTCACTGCCCCCCCCCCCCCCCGATCATTTACCAGAAAACAAATAAAAAAAAAACCTAAAACCTAAATCGTGCCGCCCTCCAGACTTCGAAGCCGCCGACGAGGACTTCGCCGAACCCCACCGCACGACCTCCTCCCTCCAGGCGACGCAACCCTCGACAAATCGAAACAGCCCCCGTCGAAGCCTCGAACCACATCTCGAAGTCACCGCGACACCTCCGAACACCACGCCGCCGACGCCCTCGTCTTCCCTCCTCCCCTTCGCATACCACGGTGAGCTTTTAAGTTATTTTATTTTGATTTTTATTTTTGATTTATAAAACGATTTAAAAACTAATTTCAGAATTTTTAAAAGATTTGAAAACAGAATTTTTAAAGAGAATATAAACTGTTTTTTTTAGAATGTAAAAACAGATTTTTTTAAAAAAAGATGTAAAAACAGATTTTTTTAAAAAAAGATTTAAAAACAGATTTTTTAGAAAAAGATTTAAAAACAGATTTTTTAAAAAAAGATTTAAAAATAGATTTTTTAAAAAAAGATTTAAAAACAGATTTTTTAAAAAGATTTAAAAACAGAATTTTTTAAAAGAAAAGGAAAACTGGATTTTTAAAAGAAAAGAAAAACTGGATTTTTTAAAAGAAGAATAAAAACTGGATTTTTAAAAGAAAACAAAAACTGATTTTTAAAAGAATGCAAAAACTGATTTTTAAAAGAATGCAAAAAAAACTGAGTTTATTTTAAACTTTGAAATAGAAAAAAAAGGGGGTTTAAACTTTGAAATTAAAAAGGTTGAATCTTTTAAAAGAAAAAGATTTGAACTTGCAAAAATAAAGATCATATTTTTAAAAAGAGAAAAGTCGGAATTTTTGTTAAGTAGAAGAAGTAAGATATGATTCTTATATTTTTAAAGCAATAAAAATATAGTTTTTACATCATAGGAATATTAAAAATATAATCTTTGTTTTTAAAATATGATCTTTATATATTGAATAACATAGTAAAAATTCGATTTTTACTTATGTAGAGAATACGGGAAACGAAAGCGACAAGAAGACGAAATAGACGAAGATTTCCATAAAGGAAGAGTCGTGTGATTGGATAGCTACTGGTGAGAAATTCTCACTCTTCAATTTCATTTTTTTATATATATATATATGTGTGGAAAATAAAAGTGGATTGCTATATATAAATATTTATATATATATATATATATATACGCCCCCTCGTCCACAAACCATGGACGATATTTATTGGTTGAAATTGTTGTGAAAATTGGTTGACGGCAAATTGTTGTTTGGGATTGTTTGTGGTTGGTATTGAATTGATTGAGGTTGAAAAATACCCGTTTGTGATTGGAAAATTATTGGTTGAAACCACATAGGATTAGTTTGTGGTAATGAAATAAATATAAACATGCCGCCTGCGTGCGAATTAGATGCATGATCCCCATTGTCAAAAACCGCGAGGTTTTAAGGTAGAGCGAGGAGCCGTACTAGGGACGGTGCCGGTTTAACTACCCTGCCGTTGTGCTGCCGAAATTTTGAATAATCTTTGTGTGTTAGAATTATTTTCATATGTTGAATTATTTGCATGCATAGAAATTAAAGCCATATATTGAAACTATGTCCATGTGTGGAAATATTCATGTGTTGAAAAGTGTTGTGTGAAAATAAAATTCATTTGTGAATGAATGAAGTGTATAAACAATAAAAATCACATTTATATATATATATATATATATATATATATATATGAAGTATGAAAAATATTCGCTTTATATAAATAGTTTCAACAATCAAAATTTCATCTTTTCAATAAGAACAACATAAATAAATTGTCCATGTGTGGAAATGCTCATTTGTTGAGAAATGTGTGTAGTGGAAAAGATTCATGTGTTGAATAAAAAGATTGAACGATAAAAATTACATTTTTATTGAAACTATGAAGTGTTGAAACCATACGTTGGTTGAATAAATATTTTAAATGATAAAAATATCATTTTATCATATGTGTGATATGCTAAAGATATGCAGACGATGAAATAAATATTTGTGATAGAAATATTATTTTTAACATGCATAGGAACTAAATAAAAGTCATGTGTTGAAATCTACTTTAGTTCGCCAAAATTATCATCTTTGAAATGTGAAGTGTTAAAAATATCCACTTGTTCAAATAAACGTGCATGAGTTGAAATATACATTAACTAGCTAATGATATGATTTTAGCCTATGCATGCGATATTAGAATGAATGGTATTTTTAGACCAAAGCAAGTCAAATATGAAGTTGAATCGAAAATGATAAATATTAGAAATTGTATATATGTGCATGCATATCTGTTGAACAGGTTATAGCAAAGGGGCTAGAGAAGAGGAATAAAATTTTGTGCTCGACAAATAGGTACACATTTACTGATTTGTTTTGGTGATGATTTTATGAGCCTATTGGCTAGCCGCTTGGCTTTTTCTTTTTCTTTTTGAGATTAGAAGGACCGGGAACGCTATTTGCGATTTCCCGATGCCCCCGGTACAGGGGAGGTTATGGCGAAATTTTCCAAAATTTTAGGGTGTTAGAAAAATATTTGAAGTGAAATCGATATAGAAATTATTGAATGAACTATATTCATATAAATATATAAATATAAATATAATTAAAACGAAACATGGCCGTGCAGTTCATATTTTGAAACCGTGATTTCAAACGACTAGTGCGGAAGATCCGACCATTGGATTTTCCCGAAACCTCAACCGTTGGGTTCGCCTTGGAAATATCTTTCCAACGGCACCAACTTTGTGAAGATCCGACAGTTGGATTGTCTGAAATGTTTAATTCAAATTTAGTGAAAAACAGCGTCAGAAACGATTATATTTATATATATATATAAATATAATTAAACTAAATCGAATAACGACGCTGCAGTTCGTAAATTGAAATCGTAACTTCAAATGGTTAGTGTGGAAGATCCGACCGTCGGATTTTCCTAAAACTGGTACCGTTGGGTTCGTTTTGTAAAGACCTTCCTAATGGTGTAAATTTTGTGAAGATCCAACGGTTAGATTTTCCTATATGTGTAAAACAAAATTAGTGGAAAGCAGCGCCAGTGCGTCGATACGACCTGAAACGTCGTTTAATTAAATATGGCCGTTTTAAATTAAATAAAAATGGCGATATATCGTTATTAAGTGCTATAGACGATATAGAGTGAAAATAAACCAATTTTGCTGTGTTTGCTTGATATGTGATGGTTGAATATATTTGACGTGAAAATTATAACTAAACAACTGAAATGTGAATGTTGAATAGTTCAACCCTATGATTAATTGGTTTGAAAATCTAAATATACGTGGGTTATTTGAAAAGGCCGAGTTTATCTCATTTCAAATAATCGATCGACGTTGAGAAGTCGAAGAGTCGAAGACGACTGAAGACCGACGATCTCCACGTTGGATGGATGGGCGCTACTGATGCTCGTGATTGGAGTAGCTACCATGAAGGAATTGAAGTAGTAGCCGTCCAAACATAGTGTTGATTGTACGGATATGCGAGGAATTGGTGCCTCCGGTTTCGTTCAGACCCAGAACGGACTTGTAAATGGACTGTGTGTCTGACATTGGATTTTGTTCTGTGTTGATTGATCTCTGTTAAATATATATCTGTTTGGCGGCGGAGAATTTATTCTCTTGCTTAACGCCCTTCTCTGAGACGTACGAGCTTAGAGGTTATGTATTGACAGAAATCAGTCGCATGGAGTGGATTGCCTGTGTGGCATGCCTAAGTGGCATATGATCAAGGCTTCTAATGCAAAGCAAAGTCTTGTGGTTGATGATCAAAGCATGGTCTGTGTGACTAGCTTTGTGTATAACGTGAATTCGCGAGCCTCACACCTCGGTATGAGTCAAAAACGGGAGAGTGACTGCAGGGAGAGCACGACGTTTCTTTCTAGCTAAGGTGGTGTCAGTGACCTACCAGCCCTGACATTATATATACTTTTCACCTGTGTGGTTGTTGGAATGCGAGGCGCCTCGATATAGGTCTGTAAGGACCGGGAAACGTGTGTTCAGGAATAATTAATCCTCAAAAGTAAGAGAGGACCGGCCCTGAAGATCCAAGGATCATAGTGGGGTCCTGGGACATTTGCTAGAGTGTCTCGAATCGGAGAGGAGCTTGCCCCTTGCCTCGACTCATGAAGGAATCCAATTTCCAATACGATATGTGCAGGTTGTGATTGTATTACTAGTACGACGACATAGTAGATGGTAGCTATGCCGTCTAGGATTGATATTTATGATTGAATTTGCTTTTGAAACATATATGCACTAGTAATAATATCAAACACTTTGGTTTATTCGTATGAAGCATCTTTGGCCATTATAAGGTAAAAACTCTATCCTCCGGCTTGCGTTGCATTGTGTGATGGGACCTGAGTCTTATAATGGCTTCATTTTAGAAAAGCATTGCGTTGAATTAATCATTTACTTTCCTTCATGCACGAGCACTCATTGGAGTAAACCCGTTCCGCGAAAGTGGCGTGGTCCTTTGATTTGCCTTATTATTGTTGTTAATAAGTTGAATAGATTTCTCATACCAGTCCCATGACTGACTCGTAGTTTGTTTCACCTTGCAAACTCGGGTGCCCTTATTTTCACACGGGCAACCTAGTTACAGGTTTCTGATGCACCTTTTGGCTCATGGCGAGGCTTGACTACACTGTGCTGACTTGGATTTTCTCCGCCATTAATGTATCTATATTATGATTCCGCCACTGGCGATGTAGACTGATATTCCTTTTGTGTACTCTTTATGTATGATTCCGCCTCAGGCGATGGTGACTGATTATGTATCATTATGCACTAAGTTGTATCCTGTATTGTGCTTCTCTGTTGTGATGTTATCTATATGATTCCGCTGTCATATGTGTGTAAATTATTCTATTTTCTGTTTATGCTATTATCTGTGATCTGCCAATGATGATTAATGTGTTATATTCCAATGATTATCCTTAACACCGTGTCACGGGGTTTTGGGATCGTCACACCGGCCCTGAAGATCCAAGGATCATAGTGGGGTCCTGAGGCATTTGCTAGAGTGTCTCGAATCGGAGAGGAGCTTGCCCCTTGCCTCGACTAATGACGGAAATCCAATTTCCAATACGTGTATTTCGGCATTATTTGTAGAGCCTAGTATGGCGACATAATGGGATGGGGCACTCATGCCGTCTATGATTTATATTTATGATTGAATTGTTTTGACACTATACACTTATAATAGTATCAAATAATGTGTTTTAAACGTATCAAGCATGCTTTGGCGGTTATAAGGTAAAAACCCTATCCTCCGGCTTGCGTTGCATTGTGTGATGGGACCTGGGTCTTATAACAGCTTCATTTTTCTTTATTTAGCATTGCGCTGTTTGTTTTATGCACTGGTATTCTTGGGAGGAAACCCGTTCCGTGTTATACGGCGTGGTCCCTTGATTTACCGAACTTTAAAATAAAGAATTATAACTGTTTTAGTTCTCACACCAGTCCCATGACTGACCTGGAGTTTATTGTTTTAACCTAAACTCTGGGTGCCCCTATTTTCCGCACGGGCAGCTAGTAGTTTTGGTTTTGCAGATTTATATTCACAGGGTCCTGATTAACAGCTGGAACGATGCTCGGAAAGCTCTGTATCCGTGTATCACTTCTAGTTGTGCTTTTGTATTATTTTCCGCTGCTATGTAATTTATTGTAATCTCTGATATTTATCGAATGTAATTTATTCATTTATACTCTGTATATTCTTGTATTCTGATGGAATTGTTGTAATAACAATGAAATGTTCTTCCGTCTGCGTCCTTTTGTGTGTTGTTCTCAAAGTATTCGTGCTTTCCTTCACGGGGAAGTTACGGGTTCTTTCAAATACGTTGATCCCAAATTTATTCAAACCGATGTGGATTTATTTAATATAAATTATCTTGCTTTTCTAGACTCCTATTTTAATGCAACAACTGGCATTCCTAGGGTTATACCCCTAATTTGAACACACTGGAACAGGTAACAAAGCCAATTTGATCTTATGGAGAAGATATTAATTTAAATTGATATAAATTAAATTCAAAATAGTTAATTACTTAATAATATAGTATTATTATCATCTATATTTAAATAAAATATATACTCATTATCTGAATTATTTTGACTTGGATTTAATTTCGAATTAAATTATTGGTTGTTCTTTTTAGGATTACGATAATTCAATATACTTGAAATTAAATTGTAATCTATTAAATTGATAACTTAATATAAAAACCATTTATATTATCAACTCAATATTTAAAACAATACTAAATATTTAAAAGTAATTGATAAAAATCCGGGTCGTTACCTTCTTTCCCTCTTAAAAGAATTTTGTAACAACCCATATTTTGGCCATCAAATATTTAATTTAATTTATTATTTTAAATATTATATTTGGAGTATTGATGAATTTTAATATTTAATTCGTTATTAAAAACGATATTTGAACATTAAATTTATATTTATTATAAATCGAGCTCGAAACGGCGCTGCAGTTCGTAATATTGAATTTTTAACTTTTATTGAATGTACAGGATCCGATATAAATCGGGTTTCTGTGAAACGAGAAACGATGGAACCGTGTTGATGATAATTTTGATATGAAAGAGAAAAATTCAGATTTCGTATTATAATTTGCTAGTTAAGGCCAAATCAAATTTTAAAAAAATCGCTGTGAAAATCGTAATATAAAATATACGCGTTAAAATAGCCATTTTGCAAACGGATTCAGATTTCGACGAAACTAGTTTCATTAGAACCATATCGTTAAATTATTATACAGTGTTGAATGACGTGGCAAACCGATGTCGTATGTGATCACGACAGCCATAAATGCTCGTTCAATTTCCAGAGCGCGTAATTAATTTAATAAATGGTTATTTGGGTATAACTTGAACAAACGATTGAATTAAGCTGCGAAACCAATTCCATTGAGTTCGTATCGTCGATTAGGGTCAGGATAGGTATATAGTTTGTTATTTTTGGAGACTGGTTAATTTGGTGTCCAAAATGGCATTTGCGGTGCGCGTAAAAATAGCCTACCGAGGAAACAGTCTCAGAATGCGATGAAACTGGTGCCGTTGGGTTCGTATTGTAGAATTATTATAGGATTGCAAGGTTTCAAGTTGATTTATCTAGTGATCGTGGAAAATTTAAACGCGTGTTTATTTCTCGTTTTATAAAGGAAAAATTTTCATACGACCTCGGATTTCGACGAAACTTGTCCCACTGGGTCCGGAATACCTTTTTACACTAAGATTAGTTTTTTTATTAGAAAACAGAAATCGTTTGTGGTAGTTTTTATCAACTACTTCACCGCAAAGTTTCGTTATAATAAAATAATATTCAACGATCCCTTTATATACCCTATCAGTATGCTTCTTTTCCCTTATACATAGGCTGTTGCGTCAAGTATCTTCTTTAAATTGACCATTGCATGCAAATGTACGTTTTGCTCTAAATCGGAAAGGGACAACATGACCAGCTATCCTGTTCTCTCTTACTCTATTTCTATGTTCCACTTCTTGCTTAAGAAAAGTCTGTACCCACTCCTACGTCCACAAATCAAATTCCAGGCTGTCCTTTAGTTATGAGTTGCAAACTCACACAAGCGCTATCACTCTTCCCTATGCTCTATCCTATCAGCCTAGTGATTTCCAAATCTTTCAGCTACACCTATGTTAAATGATATGAAAACACGCTCAAAAGTTGAATCAGACCTCACCTCACACAGACTAAATGAATTGAAAATACAAAGAAGTCCTACGAAATGAAAAATCAAGGACAACCACAGCTAATATATCTTTCCTTCCCCAAGTATTACCGGTCACCACTGTTGCGCATTTCACTTGAAATAAAAAAATCTTTAGTCCCCTTGACATTAATGCTCGCCACACCTTAACCAAACAATAGCCAGCCAGCCATGTTTTTAATCACACAACAGTGCTAGTATTTGAAATGATCGTATTTGAAATAAAAGGAAAAATATATGAATAGATTTTTTTTCTCTTTTGTTCGTCCTTCAGTAGACAAAACCCACAGCCTACTGATCCTATCTCCTTAGTATTTTTGAAATCTGAAGGGGGATCTCACAGGCCATCTACCTTCTCTAATCTACCACCTACATGTACGTTGTGATTAAACGTTGTTCTTATCTTCCTTTTCTCCGACTATATATACGAACTACCCTTGTCATCCTTTCTTTGACACCACCTGAAAACAAATACTTCATGAAATAAAGAGACTGCACCTCCTTCCACAAGATAAAATCAAAAGAAAACCGAACACCGGTCACGTATAAACATTCACGTTTAAAAGAAAAGGAATACCCAACTTCCCATGATACAGTGCTGTTGGACGTGGACGGAGTCGGCGCTGGTTGGTGTTCGATAGTAGTGTAGTGAGTGGTTCGCGCGGTGATGCGTGGGGAGGTGCTGCTGTTCGAATGCCAGCAAGTGAGGAGTGGTATAGAGCAAAGTATAAAGCAATGCATGGACTGGAGGAAGTATGCACGGTGGGGGGAGTATCTTGAATGATGGGGTGTCAGTTCTTGCATGGGAGTCTAGGTAAATTGGTAGAAGCAATTAACGTGAGAAAGGACGAGCAATGGGACAACGTGGTGATTTTGGGAACCTTGCGTTGAAAGTAAGTTTTGGTGAAAACAGAAAGTGCACGAGAATTCTGGGTATTGTAATCAAGAATAAGGGTAACGATGAGATATAATCAACTGCTAATTAAAGCCATTTTGATATTTTAAAATGATTTGATCCCGTCGTTATATGTTAACAGGGAAGGATGAACAAATAGGGAACAATATGTGATGGAAGGAAATGACGAATTGCTGTAGGCCTGGGAACGAAAACAACTTCGATCGGAAAGGAAGAAAGTCGCGGAGGAGTTTTAATCAAAGTAATGAGCTATTAAGTTTAAGTTAAATTCTAAACTTAGTTAATATTGTTAGACCAAAAAATGGTCCTAACACCCAAATCGTCGTATTTTGAGCATAGGATATGAAGAAATAACTGAAAAATAGAGAAAAAAGCAAGACAACAATATTTTTATAGTGGTTCGGCGTCAACGGGCCTACGTCCACTTAATATTTTCTATTTCGTTCATGGATTACAATTACAACAGGCATTGTCTCTCTCTCACTCGAATTCAATGAATAATTCCCTCTGAACTCATTGATTTTATTGAGGAAGATTGTGGTTGTTCATGGATTAGTGTTGGCATTGCTGCCATGGATGTTGATATGCCCAAAGTCCCTTGAAAATGCCCTCTGGAGGTGTATTTATAGTTGTAGGAGAGCTCCTGGGAGGAACGGTTCGCGATGGGGTACGTGGCAGGCGATCTAGAAAAATAGGAGAGCCAGTAGCGTTAAGAATAGGTCAAAACAAGCTGCGTGTGAGCAGGTCCGAAGGTCGGATCGCAGTCATGGGTCGGATCGCGGTCATGGGTCGGATCGCAGTCATGGGTTGGATCGCGGTCATAGGTTGGATCGCGGTCATAGGTCGGATCGCAGTCATATGTCTTGCTCTGAGTCCTTGATGCTGGTTTACACCCGTTCACGGAAATGGGCATAACTTTCAAACCGTAAGTCCGATTGAGCCAAACAAAAGCTCAAACTAAAGCTAATTCAAAGGGCTATAAGTATTTGATGAATAGATCCAAATGAGGTCGTTTGATAGGGGTTTCAGGCCAGTTTCTACTGATGTTGTGATTTTGACCAAACTGCCCTGTGTCTTCTGACGAGGCTTCCAATGCTGGAGAGTGATGTTATCCAGAGATTCCATATGAGACAGCATTTACCCAGAGGTGTGTCAACATGATCTTCGGTTTGGGTAGCCTGGTCACAAAGCAGGCTACCTGCAACTACCCAAAGAGAATGCAAGAACTGTAACACACTCAGGTCGTGCACGACCAGCTTTAGCTCCAACTCGAATGGATACTCGAGCGGCATTTCATACTCAGCCCCAAGCAAGAACGCAGCAATTCGAAGAACAGGAACCCAGTCGGGTCGAATGACTCGAACCACGACCCGGGGGCAATATTGATGCGGAATCAAGAAATCCGCATAGACCACCTAGTAATCTCAGATTCGATGCTGGGGGCACCAGCCATGACCTTGATAATGTGCATGAGTTATTTGATGGCAACCTGCTGGCCAGTTTGATTCGGCACCTCTCAAGGAGCAGTACTTCTCAAGATGATGTGGGTAATGACAGTCATAGTCTTTTCACATAGGACATTAGAATATCCTATTATTCCCACGAATTTTAGTTTTTCACCACAACGAGACTTGCTCAGAGGTTTTAATGAATTCAACCCTGAGATGGATAGACTTTCATGACAAAAAGGTGTTAACGTCGAGACGAATGACCAAGATGCCTTCTCGACCCTGGAAAAACAATGACAAGAACATGCAATTCCAAAGAGAATCTATACCACTTTTCGAGCCCATGATCTTGTTTGTCAAGCTCAACTAAACCGAGCATGAGAAAGAAACTTAACAAGATGGTAATGACCATTTCGCATTATGCTGAAGCATAAACGGAGGGGCCCAACTAACTTCATAACGACATTTATTCACTTGCATTCAACAACCTTACTTAACTCCGCAACTGATCTGATGAGAGTAACCGAAGTCGCTGACGCCTGGTGAGGCAATTCTCACTATTTGACTAAAGAGAAGAGATAATATCAAAGCAAATGTGGTTCAACCATTCACATATACAATTTTTGCTAAATTGAGAAACAGTACAGAATGATCTAGGTCGACTAAGATTGCTGAACCTGCAACTCTTACCAGGTGCACGACGGAAAGTATAAAATCTTCAAGATTAGTTGCCCTATTGACTTTACTCAACCCCCATCGATGCTGGGGGCATAAGCCCTGACTTTACTTGCCCTCTGATGGCACTGATGGCACGGGCGCCGATTCGCTGACTGACCATGATGACGACCCTGGCTTGGAGCAAGGTTCAAGACATGTACAATATGCATCTGGAGTATGACCTGATTCATCTTCACCGACCAAGCGAGCTAGCTTGCGGGTCAAATTTGAATATGAACACTCGAACAACACCGAATGGAAGGTATAACAAATTCCTCCACTGCCTTACAATGGCGACGATCATACGAGCACTGGTTCGCATGATTTGTCTCTTACCGACCTGCATGTGATTATTGAATTACGAAGCGATCCAGATTGATTGGGGATTCCTTAAAACATTGTTCGATACGACCGTTGATTTTTTGTATTTACTGGCATGATCCAGAGTGATCATGGCTTTCAGATCCCTTACCGTTATGATTCAATGCGATTTTAAGATCCTGGATTAATATCAAGATATCAAGCTAGTCCAAACTTGAGTACAAATGACAAATTCGTATGATGATTCTGGCGTGCTCCATCAATGTTCCAGATGTTAGCTCAGAGCCCGAAGATTCTCGAAACACTCCATTATTTGGGTGTCTATTCCATACATTGACTCATATATAAAAGAAAGTCCGATCCTACCATGCGCATGACTTGTGTGGAACAATGACGTCGTTTGGCAACGATCTGTGTGTGTAGAATCACGCTCGAGAGCCAACGGTTTAGTATGACTTTTGGACTTGGCCTGACTAGCTCCAATGGAAGCAATGCAACAATTGGATAAAGCCTTCTCAAGGACAAATGATATTCGATAAAGATTTAGCTCAACATATTCAAAGCACATCTCATCTTCAATAAGATGTACTTTGGGGGGCAAAATGCTAGCCTGCTTTGTGACCAGGCTACCCAAAGCGAAGATCATGTTGACACACCTCTGGGTAAATGCTGTCTCATATGGAATCTCTGGATAACATCACTCTCCAGCATTGGTAGCCTCATCAGAAGACACAGGGCAGTTTGGCCAAAATCACAACATCAGTAGAAACTGGCCCGAAATCCCTATCAAACGACCTCATTTGGATCTATTCACATCAAATACTTATAGCCTTTTGAATTAGCTTTCGTTTGAGCTTTGGTTTGGCTCAATCGGGCTTACGGTTTGAAAGTTATGCCCATTTCCGTGAACGGGTGTAAACCAGCATCAAGGACTCAGAGCAAGACCTATGACTGCGATCCGACCTATGATCGCAATCCGACCTATGACCGCGATCCGACCCATGACCGCGATCCGACCTATGACCGCGATCCGACCTTGGACCTGCTCACACGCAGCTTGTTTTGACCTATTCTCAAGGCTACTGGCTCTCCTATTTTTCTGGATTGACTGCCACGTACCCCATCGCGAACCGGTCCTCCCAGGAGCTCTCCTACAACTATAAATACACCTCCAGAGGGCATTTTCAAGGGACTTTTGGGCATATCAACATCCATGGCAACCATGGCCAACACTAATCCATGAACAACCACAATCTTCCTCAATAAAATCAATGAGTTCAGAGGGAATTATTCATTGAATTCGAGTGAGAGAGAGACAATACCCGTTGTAATTGTAATCCATGAACGAAATGAGAAAATATGAAGTGGACGTAGGCCCGTTGATGCCGAAGCACTATAAAAATATTGTTGTCTTGCTTTTTTCTCTATTTTTTCAGTTATTTCTTCATATCCTATGCTCAAAATACGATGATTTGGGTGTTAGGACCATTTTTTGGTCTAAAAATATAAACATATATTATAACGTGATGGGTTTTCAAAAAGGAAACTGGTAAATGACGGCACCGGGAAGGACACGAGAAAGGGGATAAAAGTGATGGAGCCGGAATGTATTAAGCCGCATTTTCTAACCAAGGAAATTAGCAAACGTAATTATTTTATATTAATTAATTACAAATTAAGGAATGATTAATTTATTTTAAACATGAATTAAAATGTGAATAACTCTTTCATATGTTACCAGAATCCGACCGAATAAAAGGCATTGGACCCTATTCTTGAACACTACAATTTGAAACCAACATGGACAGAGTGGAGACTGCTAGAGATTTTTGTTAAATTAAACACTAGTTTAATTTAATTGGAACTGAAATCGAACTGCTTCAGCAACAACGGAATATGGTGAGTTAAACTCACTCAGTTTCCCCATTTATATTTTATATAAATTGGGTTTTTATTTTGTATGCTCTGCTTTCAAATGATTGATTGTTTGCTGGTTATAATTTATTTGTTGATTTAACTGATGAAATTAAACCGTTGGTTAATTTCAGTAAAATACCAAATCGTCATTTTAACGATTGGTTCCAATAAAGGTAACTTACCTTATTGGTCACGTTTATCAATAAACGTGTTTAAAGGTTTGGATTGTTTGATCTGTTTGGATTGTTTGATCTGTTTCAATTGTTTGATCTATTTGAACTGTTTGATCTGTTTGAATTGTTTTAAACTATGTGGAGATAACCGTTTGTATACAGGGAAGAACAGGTTGGAGGGATCCAACCGGATTCCTCAAATATAATATTTAATTTCATATTATTATATATGTACTATCATGACCGGGTTATTGATTTAGTAATGATCATTGACTGAAAAGTCAACATGCATTGTGTTTTAACCAATGGGCTATATTAGTTGAGTAATCGGCGGTAAATGGCCAAAAAGTAAATCGTTTTGTTTATATTGATTCACCATCATGTGAGTTAATAGAAATGAAATTATAAAATTTATTTTATAACTGGAGATAGATTTCGGAATATATTATTTTGAATAAAACTTTATCAAAAGGAAATAAACATTTATTTTTATAATTTTTTATAAAAATTGATTTTACAAAGCAAATTCTGAGATTTATCAGATTTATAAATATGGGAATAGAAATTAACCTTAACGGTTAAAATTTGGAAAATTGGTTTTGGAGAATTAATTAAATGGAGTTATTTAAATTAATTATATTATTAATTAATTTAAAGTGAGAAATAATTGGAATGGGTTAATCGTGCCTTGAGTTGATTAAGCCAACCCTTGTAACTGAAATTTCTTATTAAGTAAATTTTGTTTTGAGTTAATATAATAAAATAGTTAAATGAATATTGTTTAATTTTAATAAGATTTTTATTAAGGATTTACTATTTATTTTAGTAAATAAAGAAATTAACTACCGAAGTAGTTAATGATTGAACTAAATTATTATTTTTAGATAATAATAATTTAGTAATTACTTTTAATGAAAATTTGTCAAAAGTATCGAGGTTAAAAGGAAATGTAAAGTTGAGTACTGAAATAGATTTATCTTATAAATAAGCATTGGTTATTGTTTTCAAGTATTGAACTGAAAGATATTTCGTAACGTTGTTTTCGAGTAATAAGTGAATTGATTTCCAAGTAAAAATAGGAATTGAATACGATATAATATTTTCCTAAGTATTAAAAGAGAATTTGTTTTAGAATAATCTAATGTATAATAAGAAGCGTGAAAACTATATTTATGATATCGAAAGATTTAAGAGTTCAAATATACATTTATTTTAATTAAAAGGCCAAGTGATGCTGAATACTGAACGAGTGAACTCTCTGGATTGTCATGATTGAAACACTGTTTATTTTGATAGTTAAATCACCGACTATCAAAGCTGCCCAATACGATTGTTGGCACGGAAAGACCGGGATCGAATTTATATTCGAAAACCATTCCGACCAACAAATACGTGAACATATCAGAAGTGATCGAGATGGAGCATTGAAGACCGAAGATCTTCCTAAACGGAAGGACTGCTAAAAATCTCTGGTCTGCAGCCAGAGATGTATTGTGGTTCTGTCATGGTTGGAATCTACGGGTTACAAGGACTTCTCGCTACTGATCCATGGGGTAATTCCTATATTGGATGCAGTAGGAGAGTACCTTCGGTTCATCCTGTTCCTGGATGACTTGTATGGACGGATGTCTAATAGAATATTTCCAAAGGAATTACGTACGTTGATTTCTTCAAACGTACCATAGTTGATGGCAGAGAAATGGTTTTCTCTAGCCAAATGACTAGATTATTTTTGTGGACATAAATTAGTGATACCTGGCGGATTTGACTATGTGGCATTCAAAGTGAATAGTGACCAGATATGTTCAAAAGGGATATTTAAACCTCAAGCCTCATCAATCGAATGATGGCAAAAGTCGGGCAGGCAGCATGGCTATGTGGGTCGCTCCCATTAGGGTGTATAATCACCTATCTAGAGAAATTCCTTTTGCTTCTTTAATCTATCGATGCTGTTCCTTTTCGGGAAATGGTGGGTCGCACCCAACCGTTGGTGATATACATTCGATACGCTCAAGCGAAATGAGTGGTCAGTCATGTGAGGGCCGGGTTGCAAGACGTTCTTGTTGAACCCATTGTATTCGCCTCTAGAGATACACTATCGGCAGGTGGTCCCATACCTTGTCATAGTCGGAAATCCAATTTCCAATAAGCGCTTTTTGGTTTTTATACTATATATGTGGAGCGTGAGATGCAAGCGTCCCACTAGATTAATATTTACTTGTAATTAGACATTATTATAATATCAGACAAAATATTGGTTTCAAAAATGTTTTGGGTTATCGTAAGGTAAAAACCATCCGTATTTATGTGTGGATTTGGTCTTACGATTATCCTTTTTCTTTGGAAAGATTTTATACTTTAAAATCAGGTTGTGTGTTACCCATAATATTGTGCGAGTTTATCTCACTCTGGTTCACCAGACTGACCCGGTGTTTTGTAAATGCTCGGGTTAGCACGGGGTGTACAGGTTCAGGTTATCAGATGCTATGAAGTCAAGAGACGAGCCGGAGGTGGTCAGACGTATTGTATCTAGTATTTATTCCGCTGTGTGTTATATATGGGAACAGGTTGTTATAATTGTCTCGTTGTGTGATGTGCTCTGATATTGTAAGTATTTCTAAAAGCTCTCAATAAAGTTATTTCTGTATTATATTTTGTTCCGCTGCGATGTGAGACTCTATGTTGTGTTGTTTCTTCTTCTTCTTCTATTCTAATATTTATTTCTTTCTTATCTCACCCTCTAAATTCTTTCTAATAACGTCCAGTGTTTTCGGTGTTTGGAAGGTCGGCATGAGTTATGTAAAGGTTTTTGTGTCAATTTTCGAGGCTGAAAATCCCTGGGTCATTACAGTGGTATCAGAGCTATTGGTTTAGTGATAACCTTGGCTTTGTGGTGTAACTCGATAGAGATGAGGTTAGTAATACCCTAGATTGAGTTTGAGTATATATATGAGAGCGCATATTTGTAACTTGATATTAAAATTATTTTTAAAATTATTTTTGCCCAAATTATTTTATAATAAAAATAATGATTTTCTTAATTTATTATAATATGGGAAATCGACTGATTTGTTAATGTTGATTTGAATGATATGTGGATTGCTTGAATATAAATCTGAAATGATAGACATGGTTGAAAACCAATATGAAATAAATAAGTTGGATAAATCAATCCAGATTAATAACCCTGAATAGATAATTAAAAAAAGAAATGAAGTGATTATAAATAATTATAATCTCATGTGGATTAGATTGTGTGTAGAACTGGTTGGATCGTCTGATATGGATATTTGAAACTAATTGATGTTGTTTTGGGGACTAATGAAATTTATTTGAGTTGAGGACAGGTGCAAAAGTGCCAATTCAGCTTTAAAATCCATCCAAGAGAAAATTACGGAGTTAACTGAATCCAGTTTGAATAGAGCCGCATAATAACTAAGCCAGCTCGAATATAAAATATTGCTTATCGCGCAATAATGCTCGCAAAAAGGTACGCCTATGCAGAATATGAAATTTTGGTTTTTATTTGGGCTTTGAGTTTGGTTTTTGAATTTTTCCGACCTTGTTGGTCGATGGATATATATTTCTTGAACCTGCGATATTGCAGATGTCCTCTGTATAGGGGAGACTGCCAAAATTTTTCCAAAATTTAAGGTGTTAGAAATTTTTTGAAGATTTTTGGAAAATTCTTTTATTTGGAATAAATTGTTTTTAAAACCAATTAGATTTGTTTTGGGAATAAAAAGGAGTTTTGATAAATATTTTTATAAAGATAATGGGTTTGTAAACGTTCTTTCTTACCTTAGCAATTTCGAGGACGAAATTATTTTAAGGGGGAAAGAATGTAACGACCTGTATTTTGGCCATCAAGTATTTAATTTAATTTATTATTTTAAATATTATATTTGGAGTATTAATGAATTTTAATATTTAATTCATTATTAAAAATGATATTTGAACGTTAAATTTATATTTAATATAAATCGAGCTCGAAACGACACTACAGTTCGTAATATTGAATTTTTAACTTTAATTGAATGTACATGATCCGATATAAGTCGGATATCTGTGAAACGAGAAACGATGGAACCGTGTTGATGATAATTTTGATATGAAAGAGAAAAAATCAGATTTAATGTTATAATTTGCGAGTTATGGCCAAATCAAATTTTAAAATAATCGCTATGAAAATCGTTATTTAAAATATACGCGTTAAAATAGCCAGTTTGCAAACGGACTCAGATTTCGACAAAACTAGTTTCATTAGAACCGTATCATTAAATTATTATACGATGTTGAATTGCATGGCAAACCGATGTCGTATGTGACCACGACAGCCATAAACGCTCGTTCAATTTCTTGAGCGCGTAATTAATTTAATAAAGGGTTATTTGGGTATAACTTAAACAGACGATCGAATTAAGCAGCAAAACCAATTCCGTTGAGTTCGTATTGTCGATTAGGGTCAGGATAGGTATATAGTTTGTTATTTTTTGGAGACCGGTTCATTTGGTGTCCAAAATGGCATTTGCAGTGCATGTAAAAATAGCCTACCGGGGAAACAGTCTCAGAATGCGACGAAACTGGTGCCGTTGGGTTCGTATTGTAGAATTATTATAGGATTGCAAGGTTTCAAGTTGATTTGATTTATCTGGTGATCGTGGAAAATTTAAACGCGTGTTTATTATTGGTTTTATAAAGGAAATTTTTTCATACGACCTCGGATTTCGACGAAACTTGTCCCGTTGGGTCCGGAATACCTTTTTACACTAAGATTAGTTTTTTAATCAGAAAACAGAAATCGTTTGTGGTAGTTTTTATCAACTACTTCACTATAAAGTTTCGTTATAAATAAAATAATATTAAACGACCCCTTTATATACCCTATCAGTAAGCTTCTTTTCCCTTATACATAGGCTGTTGCGTCAAGTATCTTCTTTAAATTGACCATTGCATGCAAATGTACGTTTTGCTCTAAATCGGAAAGGGACAACATGACCAGCTATCCTATACTCTTTTACTCTATTTCTATGTTCCACTTCTTACGTAAGAAAAGTCTGTACCCACTCCTACGTCCACAAATCAAATTCCAGCCTGTCCTATAGTTATGAGTTGCAAACTCACAAAGGCACTAGCACTCTTCCCTACGCTCTACCATATCAGCCTAGTGATTTCCGAATCTTTCAGCTACACTTATGTTAAATGATATGAAAACATGCTCAAAAGTTGAATCAGACCTCACCTCACACAGACTAAATGAATTGAAAATACAAAGAAGTCCTTCGAAATGAAAAATCAAGGACAACCACAGCTAATATATCTTTCCTTCCCCAAGTATTACCAGTCACCACTGTTGCGCATTTCACTGGAAATAAAAAAACTTTAGTCCTTTTGACATTAATGCTCGCCACACCCTAACCTAACAATAGCCAGCCAACCATGTTTTCAATCACACAACAGTGCTAGTATTTGAAATGACCGTATTTGAAATAAAAGGAAAAATATATGAACAATTTTTTTTCTCTTTTGTTCGTCCTTGAGCAGACAAAACCCACAGCTTACCGATCCTATCTCCTTGGTATTTTTGAAATCTGAAGGGGGAACTCATAGGCCATCTACCTCCTCTAATCTACCACCTACGTGTACGTTGTGATTAAACGTTGTTCTTATCTTCCTTTTCTCCGACTATATATACGAACTACCCTTGTCATCCTTTCTTTGACACCACCTGAAAACAAATACTTCATGAAATAAAGAGACTGCACCTCCTTCCACAAAATAATATCAAAAGAAAACCAAACTCCGGTCACGTATAAATATTCACGTTTGAAAGAAAAATAATACCCAACTTCCCATGATACCGTGCTGTTGGACGTGGACGGAGTCGGCGCTGGTTGGTGTTCGACAGTAATGGGGTGAGTGGTTTGCGGGGTGATGCGTGGGGAGGTGCTGGATCGATGAAACAACCCGAAATCCCCCTTACGGGAAATCACGGATTAAGTTGAGAACAAGACCAATCGGAACACAAACAGAAGAACATTTAGTTTCTTATTACAACAGTTCATCAGAATACATGAATATACAGAGTATTAACAAATAAAATACATTCGACAAATATCAGAGATTACAATAAATTATATAGCAGCGGAAAATAATACAAAACACAACTGAAGGAGATAAACGGATACAAATCTTTCCGGATATCGTTCCAGTTGTAATAGGACCCCGTGAATATAAATTTGCAAAACAAAAACTACTAGCTGCCCGTGACGAAAATAAGGGCACCCAAAGTTTAGGTTAAAACAATAAACTCCAGGTCAGTCATGTGACTGGTGTAAGAACTCAAACGGTTATTAATCTTTATTTTAAAGTTAGGTAAATCAAGGGACCACGCCGTATAACACGGAACGGGTTTCCTTCCAAGAATACTAGTGCATAAAACAACAGCGCAATGCTAAATAAAGAACAATGAAGCTATTATAAGACCCAGGTCCCATCACACAATGCAACACAAACCGGAGGATAGGGTTTTACCTTATAATAGCCAAAGAATGCTTGATACGCTAAATTTCATCTTTTATTATTACTATAAGTGTATAGTGTCAAAACAATTTCAATCATAAGTATCAATCATAGGTGGCATGGGTACCATATATCATGTCGCCATATATAGGTTCACAATCAAAACCGCAAAGTCACGTATTTGGAAGTTGGATTTCCATCTGTGAACGGAGGCAAGGGATCGTCCTCACCGCTTCGAGACGCTCTAGTCCGTGTCTCAGGCAAGCGCACAGGCAAGCCTTGGATTGTCAGGGCCGGTCCACCGATGTGGATTAAAATGCCTGAACACTGCGTTTCCCCACCCTATGGGGTGTCAATGAGCCAAATGACTCGATCGGACCCAGATCGTCTGATCTAACCGAGGCACCTCGCAATCCATCATCCACATAAGTAAAATGTCAGGCCGGGTAAAACACTGACACCACTCCTAACTAGAAGGAAACGCATGCCCTCCCTGATGTCCTTCTCCCGTTTCTGGTTCACACCGGGGTGTGTGGCTCGCGAATTAACGCTACACAAAGCTAAGCCACAAAGGCCGTGCTTTGATCATCACCACAAGACTTTTCTTTTCAACAAAAGCCTTGATCATTTGCGTCTCAGCATGCCACACAGGCAATTCACGCTATGCAACTGATATCAACCACACAGATTGAAATCCGATGTCAGACACACATCCATTTACAAGTCCGTTATGGGTCTGAACGAAACCGGAGGAACCTTATTCCTCGCATATCCATCGATCTCCAAATACGTCTGGACGATCACCAACTGATTCCCTCCTCTTGGGTGTACAGCCCAATCAAGACCATCAGTAATTATCCAAACGATGTGAAGACCTCCGGTCTTCGACCACCGTCTTCTTCGTCAACTTATTGTCGTACCAGTTATTCAGAATGGGATAAACCCGGTCTTTCCGAATAACTCGCGTATATAATAAACAAGTGTTACACAAACACAACATACGCCTCATTCCAATTCATCTGTCACTAACCGCAAATTAGTAAGAGAATAATTCCCCAAATATTAACCCCGAAGGCCGAAACCAACATCAGATCAATACCCAGGAAACCACTCATCTCAACTAATCTTCAGTTAGTTGCTAAATTTCACATTCTTAGGGAAACGTTCCCATTAATTTTATCAAAGATAAATTATTTAAATTTATTCTTTAATCTTCTTTTGAATATCAATTCAAACCAAATTATGGTTTATCCAAACTAGTCGGGATTAACGAACCTTACCGAAGTAATCAATTGTTAAATTTCCCAACCCCAGCCTATTCATCCCATGAAGTAAAACTGGTAATACTTCATATCTAACACCATGGTTTTATCGGTAAATTCAATTACAATTTCACGTTTAAATCTAATTAAAGATTTAACTATCATCTGGCGTAAAACTGGTGGTACTCCATTCTCGATCATTTCTTGAATTTGACAATTTTAATTATCAAATTCACTTTTCAATCTATTTAAAGATTCATTAGAACTCCACTTAGTTTTAATCTTTAACTGGGTTAAAAAACCAATGCCATTTAAAAAACGGTTCATGATTAACCCAAAATCACATTTTATTCCATCAGCTTTTAACCGTAAATTAGCACGTGAACAATTCCCTAAGTAATGACCCCGAGGTCGAAACCAACATCAGATTGATACCCAAGAAACCATTCAACTTAACTAATCTTTAGTTAATTTCTGATTTTCTTAACTCCATTGGGTCTAAGAACAGTACTATTAAAGATATCGTTCACGACAACCCAAAATCACATTCCATTAATTGTCGGGTTAAAGAACAAATGTTATTTAAAACACCGTTCACGATAAACCCAAAAATCAATTCCAATTCAATTCCAATTAAATATTATTTAATTGGTACACTTCGTTAAATCTAAATAAAATGATTTAATCTTTTTCTCAACTGGGTTTAAGAACAGTGTTAATGACGACACCATTCACGACAAACCCAAATCCCATTTGATATTAAATACAAGGCTCTGAATAGAAGATATATCGGCTTATATTCAATATCAAATACTACAACCAACAAATATCATGTTGGAAATAACGATATATATATATATATATATATATATATATATATATCTTTCAAATTTCCATAACAATATCTGTATAATCACGACATTCAATATCGAAATATTCTGAAGATAATTTCGATTCAAATCCATTTCCAATTTATATATTGGAAATTCTAGTTATTTTCAAAACCATTTCAAATCCAATTTATTTATTTTTCAAAATAATTGTATTATAATTCCAGTTCAAAACTAGTTCATTTCGATAAAAAACTATTTTTATCTTTTCAAATATGGATTTTTTCATCCCAATTCTTTCCAAGTCATTTCTTATGATTTTACATTAATTATTAATATTTTTAATAATTTTATCAAGGCCCGTACAGTCGATTTCCATCAACGGTCATCGAACTGCACTTACAGCGACCTTTTCCAAATTTTATTTGGACATAATTCCAAATCCAACCATTAGATTTCTAATTTCTTGTATTCGTTAGAAAGCTCTTTTCGATACGAACCCAACGGTTCCAGTTTTAGGAGAATCCGACGGACGGATCTCCCGTAATGTCCGTTCGAAGTCAATGGTCAAAATTCACGAACTGCCGCAGCGCGGCGCGTTCTATTCATGCCATTATATACATACATACATATATATATATATATATATATACATATATTTCGTCGATTTTCTTTTAAAACGTATTTTATAAACCGTTTTAAATTCGTTTTCAAAACGATTTCAACTTCCATTTCAAATTTCAATCAAAATTGAATTTTTCAATATAAATTCGTTTTAAAATCATTTCAAATCGATTTCAATTCAATCTCAATTTAATTCGAATTTCAACTCATTTCAATTTATCAGATTTTGAAATCACTTTCGATGTTCATTGTAAAACTCATAAAATCGCCAAAATTCCCGTTTGTGTTAAAATGGCGTTTAACTACTTAACACGACTTTACATTTCAATATTCACTGAATATTATTTTAAAATATTCGATAATTCTGAACTGGAATCAGACATAGTCAATTACCATATAATGTGATCATATGGATTTTCACCCAACAAATGTATATAACAACAATGAAAACAGCAATCCATCATCCAGAGTGCATTCTACACTGTATAAGCATCAAATATAAATATTTAATGCTTACACAGTCTGTCAATCAATCGATCGACATACCGCTAATTAGTAGGATTAGTGTATGTCAAATTTCATCCCAATACCCATGTGGGGTTTTCAAACAACAATCATAGATTTTATTTGTGCAGTTAGGCGATGTGTAAAATTTATCGTCCCAATCAATATCAGTCAAATCAGTGTATATAAACAAATCGTCTGATTTGTTTATAAATATTTATTTCATTTTAAATACATGTTAAAAATTCTATTTTAAACTATAAAATATTTTTAACTATATAAATATTTTATTTCACATCACACAATCAACTACACGTCAAAATCAAACAAAACAAGCATACAAGCCATCCATGGTCTGTGGACGACGGGTGTCGGGTGCTAATAAACACCGTCTGCATCCTAGTATATATTTCAAACTAGAAATAAATTAAAGGTAAGGAGTTCTCACAGAGGGTTCCACTCCGCCGTGCTTTGCTTTTGAACTGCTGAGCCATCTAGATCTGCTTGAAATTCCAATGCAGTTCTTTTCACGCTGTTCAAATAAAAATTATATTTTTATTGCTTCTTCTAATAAATAAAAATCATATTTTTATTTCTACTTCAAATATTTTTATAACGCTCTTTTTTTATATAAAAATTATATTTTTATATTTCTACTTATATATAAAGATCGAATTTTTACTTTACGACGCATATAAAAATTATATTTCTATTCTTTCTATAATATAAAAATCATATTTTTTATTCTTTCTATAATATAAAAATCATATTTTTTAACCTTTCTATAATATAAAAATTATATTTTAAACCTTTCTATAATATAAAAATTATATTTTTAACCTTTCTATAATGTAAAAATTATATTTTTAACATTTTTATAATATAAAAATTATATTTTTATCCTTTCTATAATATAAAAATTATATTTTTAACCTTTACATACAATGAAAATTATATATATATTTTATTTTAATGCTACCTATAAAAAAAATCATATTTTTATATCGAGAAAATACCTTTAAAATCAACGCTATCATATATTTAAAAACAATAATTTTCTTCTCTATCAATGCCATTTTATTTTAAATAAAAATACTTTAAAAACAATGCTCTTTACATTGAAATTAAACCCATTACAAAATGAATAAAAATTACAGAGGAAAAGCTCACATTTTTAAAGGGGACGGAGGCTAAGTTGACTGGAGGGGCTGCGGTAGGGGAATCAGGCGGCCGGCGGGAGGTCAGGTGGAGTTCGACGTCAGTGGCGGGCCAAGGCAGTGGCGGAGCAGCTGATTTAGGGCTAGGGCACGCAGGGGAGAGAGGGAAGAGAGAATGGAAAGGCGGAGGAGGGGGGAGTAGGTCAGAGTGGCGGCGGCGGTCTAGGGTGCGGCGGCGCCTGCATCGGAGGGGGGGGGTTGCGCGATGGAGGGTCTATAGCGGTTTCTTTTGTTTTTTTATTAAAGCGGCGTTAACCTGAGAATAGAGAGGGAGGAGAGAGTTTGAGGGATATATATGTTTTTTTATTTTATTTTATTTTATTTTTATCCAAAAAGATACTTTTAAATTCAAACTCTAAATCGGGCCCACCGACTATCATCCCTAGCGTATTACCCCCATTACGAACACAATGGGATATGTTTCGTAAGCCAATTCGGCCGTTACGATCAGTTTCCGTTGAATTTAAAATATAACTCTTTATATATTCAATTCAAATGCGCATTTCAATTTACCAGGGCCCCATACGGACTCTAAAAATTACCGAAAAATATTTTCTAGCTTCGTATTGATGATACGGTCCTAACAAAACTAGTTTCGTCGAATTCCAAGACCGTTTGAAAAATGGCCATTTTCCAGTTGATTAAAATCAACTAAAACTAGTCAAGCGCGTTTTCCTTTGCCACACTCACATATTGATTCGAAAAATTACGAAAATTGGAATCTAGCAATAACTTGACATCACAGATCCAACAAAATTGGTTCTGTCGAAATCCGAGGTCGTTTGCAAAATTACCATTTTTAAGGGCCAGAATTCCATAGCGACTATTCTGAATCTTCAACTAGGCATAACTTTTGATTCCCATTATGAAATTTTAACTCTTCGGATTCGTTGGAAAGATATTCTCAAATAGATTCTAATATTTTTGGTTTCGTTAAAATCCGGTTTATTTTGAATCCTGTACATTCATTTGAATTTTGAAATCGAATTATCGAACTACCGCGCCATTTTCACTTCCTTTTATAATTTAAAATAAATATTTATATTCTAACGACGATTCGAATAAATATATACGTTCTATTTCTATTCAAAATAAATTTCTCATCGTTATTATTTAAAATAATTCATTTTAAATATTCAAAATTCATCAAAATTGCCAAAATAAAATTTTTAAACTGACTTAGATTTCCGGGTTGTTACATGCTGCTGTTCGAATGCCAGTAAGTGAGGAGTGGTACAGAGCAAAGTATAAAGCAATGCATGGACTGGAGGAAGTATGCACGGTGGGGGGAGTATCTTGAACGATGGGGTGTCAGTTCTTGCATAGGAGTCTGAGTAAATTGGTAGAAGCAGTTAACGTGAGAAAGGACGAGCAATGGGACAACGTGGTGATTTTGGGAACCTTGCATTGAAAGAAATTTTCGGTGAAAACAGAAGGTGCACGAGAACTCTGGGTATTGTATTCAAGAATAAGGGTAACGATGGGATATAATCAACCGCTAATTAAAGCCATTTTGATATTTTAAAATGATTTGATCCCGTCGTTATATGTTAACAGGGAAGGATGAACAAATAGGGAACATTATGTGATGGAAGGAAATGACGAATTGGTGTAGGCCTGGGAACGAAAACAACTTCGAACGGAAAGGACGAAAGTTGCGGAGGAGTTTTAATCGAAGTAATGAGCTACTAAGTTTAAGTTAAATACTATACTTAGTTAATATATAACATATATTATAACGTGATGGGTTTTCAAACAGGAAACGGGTAAATGACGGCACCGGGAAGGACACGAGAAAGGGGATAAAAGTGATGGAGCCGGAATGTATTAAGCCGCATTTTCTAACCAATAAATTAGCAAACATAATTAGTTTATATTAATTAATTACAAATTAAGGAATGGTTAATTTATTTTAAACATGAATTAAAATGTGAATAACTCTTTCATATGTTACAAGAATCCGACCGAATAAAAGGCATTGGACCCTATTCTTGAACACTACAATTTGAAACCAACTTGGACAGAGTGGAGACTGCTAGAGATTTTTGTTAAATTAAACACTAGTTTAATTTAATTGGAACTGAAATCGAACTGCTTCAGCAACAACGGAATATGGTGAGTTAAACTCACTCAGTTTCCCCATTTATATTTTATATAAATTGGGTTTTTATTTTGTGTGCTCTGCTTTCAAATGATTGACTGTTTGCTGGTTATAATTTATTTGTTGATTTAACTGATAAAATTAAACCATTGGTTAATTTCAGTAAAATACCAAATCGTCATTTTAACGATTGGTTCCAATAAAGGTAACTTACCTTATTAGTCACGTTTATCATTAAATGTGTTTAAAGGTTTGGATTGTTTGATCTGTTTGAATTATTTTAAACTGTGTGGAGATAACCGTTTGTATACAGGGAAGAAGAGGTTGGAGGGATCCAACCGGATTCCGCAAATATATTATTTAATTTCATATTATTATATATGAACTATCATGATCGGGTTATTTGTGACGATCCCAAAATCTGAGTGACAGTATTAAGGATAATAATTGGAATATAACACATCAATCATCATAGCAGAGAACAGATAATAGAAAAAACAATAAATAGAATGATTTTACATGGATATGACAGCGGAATCACAACATGTAACAACATCAGAATAGCACAACGTAGGATATAACTTAGCAAATAAAAGGGAAATGATCAGTCACCATCGCCAGAGGCGGAGTATATACATGCAGTGAGACATAATAAGGGTATCAGTCTACATCGCCGAAGGCGGTACATATGCATACGATAATAAGTACTGAAAGTAAAGCAGTCTGCATCGCCTGTGGTGGAATCATAATATAAGTACAATAATGGAGGAAAATGTCAAAGTCATCTCGGTGAAGTCAGCCTCGCCATGAGCCAAAATGCACTCCATACAACAGTGCTGAGCCAAAAACAACCTGTCACCTGTGAACTAGGTTGCCCATGTAAAAATAAGGGCACCCGCATTTGCAAAGTAAAAAAAACAACGAGTCAGTCATGGGGACTGGTATGAGAAATCTACTTAACAGTCTAAACAACAGTAATAAGCAAATAATAGGACCACGCCACTTTCGCGGAACGAGTTTACTCCAGTGATTGCTGGTGCATTTAAAACAAAGTAAATTCTTTAAAACAACACAATGCTTTTTAAAAATAATAAAGCCATTATAAGACTCAAGTCCCATCATACAATGCAACGCAAGCCGGAGGATAGAGTTTTACCTTATAATGGCCAAATATGCTTAATACGTGTAAAGCAAAATCATTTGATATTATTACTAGTGCATATATGTTTCAAAAACGAATAGCATCATAAATATCAATCATAGGCGACATGAGCGTCCCATGCCACTATGTCACCATACATAAGTTACAATCGAATCCGTTATCTCATATTGGAAATTGGATTTCCGTCATGAGTCGAGGCAAGGGGCAAGCTCCTCTCCGCTTCGAGACATTCTAGCAAATGCCTCAGGACTACACACTCTGGGTAACCCCTGGATCCTCCAAGGCCTGTCCTCTCTTACATTTGAGGATTAGTTGTTCCTGAGCACACGTTTCCCGGTCCTTACAGACCTATAATCGAGGCGCCTCGCATTCCAACAACCACATAGGTGAAAAGTAGATATATAAGGCATGGCTGGTATGTCATCGACATCACCATAGCTAGAAAGAAACGTCATGCACTCCCTGGGTCCTTATCCCGTTTTTGACCCATACCGAGGTGTGAGGCTTGCGAATCCACGCTATACACAAAGCCAGGCTACATAGGTCATGCTTTGATCATCAAACACAAGACTTTGTTTTGCAATAGAAGCCTTGATCACAACATCTTGGCATGCCACATAGGCAATCCACTCCATACGACTGATTTCTATCGATATATAACCTCTGAGCTCGTACGTCTCAGAGAAGGGCGTTAAGAAAAAGAATAAATTCTCCGCCGCCAAATGAATACATATATAACAGAGATCAATCAGTATAGAACAAAATCCAATGTCAGACACACAGTCCATTTACAAGTCCGTTCTGGGTCTGAACGAAACCGGAGGCGTCAAATTCCTCGTATATCCGTCCAATCAACATATACGTTCAGACGGCTACTACTTCCGTTCCTTCACGGTAGCTATCCAGTCAGGAACCTCAGCAGCGCCCATCCAACCGATACGAAGATCGTCGGTCTTGAATCGTCTTTGTATTTTCCAATTCGAATCGCTCGATCAATTATTTGAGATGAGGGTTAGCTCGGCCTTTTCAAATAATTCACGTAATTAGAATTCAAATCAATTCTTTCCATGGTTATATTATTCGACAATCACCTTTCAGTTCTTTAGTATAATTTTCGTGTCAAACACATACAACCATCAAATATCAAACAAATCAAGCCAAATTGGTTTATTTCCAATCTATGTTGCTTATAATATTTTATAACGATTTTTTGCCATTTTTACTTATTTAAAAATGGCCCTATTTAACTAAACGACGTTTCAGGTCGTGCCGTGGCACTGGCGCTGTTTTTCCCCTAATTTGTTTTACACATATCGGAAAATCTAACCGTTGGATTTCTACAAAGTCTATATCAGTGGGAAGATATTCCCTAAGCGAACCCAACGGTTCCAGTTTCGTGAAAATCCGACGGTCGGATCTTCCACACTAGTCGTTTGAAGTTACGGTTTCAAAATTCGAACTGCAGCGTCGTTATTCGATTTAATTTAATTATATTTATATTTATATATAAATATAAATGATTTTGGCGCTGTTTTTCTTCATATTTGAATTAAACATTCCAGAAAATCCAACCGTTGGATTTTTACAAGGTTGGTGCCGTTGGATAGATATTTCCAAGGCGAACCCAGCGGTTGCGGTTTCGGGAAAATCCGATGGTCGGATTTCTTGTACCAATCGTTTCACATTACGATTCCAAAACACGAACTGCACGGCTTCGATTCCTTTTAATTCTATTTATATTTATATATATACAAATATAGTTCATTCTTTAATTTCAACATCGTTTTCACTTCAAATATTTCAGTAGCGCCTTAATATTTCGAAAAATTTCGCCATAACCTCCTTTGTACGGGAAGGGGTTTGGAAATTTATTGGGCCGTGTTAGGTACCCAATAAATCCTATAAAGCATCCTCATATTTATAGTGATATATTCTGCTGTTTACGGGGGAGCGTGTATAGATAATAACTATAGAGAATAAATTCTCGTCACCCCTCTCCGTGTGGAAATAAATAGTCCATGTGCCGTATCTAATGACTAGAGAGACGTGATTATTGTCAACTCCAGACCCGTGTAGGGTTTTTATTAATCTGGCAATTTGTCGTTATATTTTATATAGTCGATATCAGTCATCAGTTCAACCTGTAGTATAAAATCATCGCCATACAAGCCTCTCGCTCGTATGGTAAATCTTCCACCTCGTCACACAAGCTCCAAACGCTTATGTGGAATATGATGAAGTCTATTTATCGTCAAGAAGTATGCCATGTAGTGTAGTTCAAAATTAATTGTTACTATCCTATGGCGATGTTTATTATTTCACACAGAATAAGCAGCACTCTGCATCCAATTGCATTCACAGGAGTTGATATAAAAATAAAATTGCGCAGCCAACTCATCAAGGCTTACCTATTCGTCGGGCACGCAAATAATTTCTTTACTCTACAGCTAATCCATTTTCCCTGTTCAACACATGTATATATATGCAGAATAAAGCTAATAATAATATTTCTAGCAAACTATTATTTATTTCAACACGTGTGTATTTTTATCAAAGCGTATACATGATAAAAGAAATATTTCTATTATCAAAAATATTTATTCAACATGTGAATGTTTTTAACACTTCATATTCACAATAAAGATGTAGTTTTTATTGTCTATTCATTTTATTTTAAAATACGATAACATTCAACACATGAATTTCCATTCAACGAATGAATTTCAATTCAACACATGAATATTCTCTATAGTTTGTATATATATAAAAATGCGATTTTTATCGTCAAATCTATTTGTTTAAATTCGAATAATATTCAACACATGAATTTCAACTCAACGAATGAATTTCAATTCAACACATGAATATTCTCTATAGTTTGTATATATATAAAAATGTGATTTTTTATCGCTAAATCTATTTGTTTAAATTCGAATAATATTCAACACATGGATTTCAACTCAACGAATGAATTTCAATTCAACACATGAATATTCTCTATAGTTTGTATATATATAAAAATGTGATCTTTTATCGCTAAATCTATTTGTTTAAATTCGAATAATATTCAACACATGAATTTCAACTCAACGAATGAATTTCAATTCAACACATGAATATTATCTATAGTTTGTATTTATATAAAAATGTGATTTTTTTTTATCTCTAAATCTATTTGTTTAAATTCGAATAATATTCAACACATGAATTTCAACTCAATGAATGAATTTCAATTCAACACATGAATATTGGTTTCAACATATGTAATTAATTACAACAAATGAAAATTATTCAAACACATGAATATTTCAGAAAATTTCGGCAGCATAACGGCAGGGTAGTTAAAACCGGGACCGTCCCTAGTACGGCTCCTCGCTCTACCTTAAAACCTCGCGGTTTTTGACAATGGGGATCATGCATCTAGTTCGCACGCACGCGGCATGTTTTATTTTCAATTCCACAATCCTATTCTAATTTGTTTCAACCACAAGAGGGTATTTTTCAACCACAAAGGTATTTTTCAACCACAATATCAACCATAAACAATTTTTTTCCAACCATTCGTCATACCATGTAATATCACGTCAATCACAAACAATAAATATCGTCCATGGTCTGTGGACGAGGGGAGTATATATATATATATATATTATTTCTATAATTCACTTGCATTTTATCACAATTCAAAGCATATATGTTTCATACAACGCTTGTATAATTTATACATCGCTAATATAACTTATACAACACATGTACATGATGTATACAATGCGTATATAATTTACACTTCGTTATATAATTTATACAACACGATTCCATTCACACAATTTAGTTTAGATTCCTCACATTGGTTTTTGTAGTGCTAAAAATCGTAGGAAGATCAGAAAAATCCGCGGCTTCTGCTAGATGGTAGAGAGCCTCCCTGATGTCCCGATGTTTCCTGTTTCATCGAATTTCGTTAATACACTAAAAAGATATGATTTTTCAAAGTTTTGCAACACTTAAAAGTGTTATTTTCAATTCAGAAATTCAAATCAGAAGGGTTTGCAAAGCTTCAAAACTAGGTTTTGATTTTAAATCAAAACCGTACCTCGTTGTCCCGATCAGACTATACGGCGTCGAAGGGCTTCGAACTGGCTTCCTATCGACGGTGGTGGCGGTGAACTCGGTGGCTCCTCTGGCGATCGGCGACGGCAGAAAGGGGCTAACTTCCTCGAGGTAGAACGACGCGAATATTGCACGGTTTCTGTCGAGGGTTGTTTTGATTTGAAGAGGGGAGGAAGGCGATCGAAATTGCTAACTGGAGGCGGCGGCGATATTGACTGTGGTGGCGGCGATCGAGGTGGGAAGATCTTGAACGATTTCTGTCGTTCGTTCTGGGGGTCGATCGATTTTTTTTGAAGTGAGAGAAAATAGAAGATATTTTCTAATTTATTATATTTTTAAATTCCTATAATACCCCTTTTAGCCAACGTACACCAATTCCAACCCAACGACTGTCGCCCCTAGCTAAATACCCCCATTTCGGACACAATGGGATATGTTTCGTTGGCCAATTCGACTGTTACAGTCAGTTATTTTTCAAATTAAAGTATAAAACATTTTATATTCAATTTGAACATACATTTCAATTTGCCAGGGCCACAAACTGAAACGTAAAATTCCATAAAAATAAATCTAGCTTTGTTTTGACGATACGGTCCCAACAAAACCAGTTTCGTCGAATTCTGAGCTCATATGCAAAATGTCCATTTTCAGGTCGATCCATTTTAACACAAATTGACCAATCACATTTTCTTTTTCCCCGCTCACATACTAGCTTCAAAAATTATGAAATTTGAAACCTAGCAATATTTTGACATCCCGGACCCAACAAAAGTGGTTTCGTCGAATTCCGAGGTCGTATGCAAAATATCTATTTTCAAGGGCTATATATGTTATATAGCGACCCTTCTGAAAATTCATTTGGCCATAACTTTTGATTCCCGTTATGAAACTTCGATTTTTCAGATTCATTAGAAAGGTATTCATAAACAGATTTAAATATTTTCAGTTTCGCTAAAATCTGTTATATTTTCCACCCGGTACAGTCAGACAAAGTTTGTATTCAAATTTTCAAACTGCCTTACTAGTCCCAATTCATTATTTTATTGAAATATGCTATTTCAATTATTCAAATTCCTTGATAATAACCAATTTTAAAAATTTTAAATTGGTTCACATTTTCCGGGTTATTACAATCTCCCCCACTTAAAACTTTTCGTCCTCGAAAAGGAAATAACAGCAAAGTAGGAAATAAAATGTAAATGCGAAGTATTGTAAAGGTACCTTGCACTGGAGTTAGTCAGAGATGTCCACTCTGCATTTGGGGTAGGCTTGTTTAATGCTTTCCTCAGTCTCCCAAGTACAGTCTCTAGGATCACTACTCCACTGCACTTTGACTAAATGAATCTTTTTGCTCCTTAGCTCTCTAGTTTCTTTGCCAACAATCTTTAATGGCTCTCTTCTGAGCGCTAATTATGGAGTTATGTCTATATCCTGTTGCGCTTCTTCTTCTACAACAAGATCCGGATCATGAGCATGTTTTCTAAGTTGAGACACATGGAACACGTCATGTACACCAGGCAACCAATCAGGTAATGAAACCCTATATGCCAGATTTCCAATTCGTTCGAGTATAGGAAAGGGACCAATAAATCTCGGTGCCAACTTCCCAGTCTTGCCAAATCTGATTACTCCCCGCATTGGAGAAACCCTTAAATACACATAATCGCCAACGGCAAATGATAAGTCTCTTCTTCTCGCATCAGCATAACTTTTCTGTCGGCTTTGTGCGGTTTTCAATCGCTTCTTAATGAAATCGACTTTATCTGATGCTTCTCGAAACATATCGGGCCCTAACACAAGTCTGTTGCTAGGTTCTACCCAACATGCGGGAGATCTGCATGGTCTACCGTATAATGCTTCAAATGGAGACATTCCCAAACTTGCTTGATAGCTATTGTTATAAGAGAATTCAGCTAAATGTAAGTGACCTTCCCATGAGCCTCCAAAATCAATAACGCAAGCCCGTAGTAAAACTTCTAGAATTCTATTCACCCGCTCAGTTTGGCAGAATTTGCTAGTAAATAGGGGATCTCTATCGCTGACTATATTGAGCGATACTCCATGCAGTTTAACTGTTTCTTTGAAGTAAATCTGCGCTAAACTTCGAGCCGTTCTATTGGATCGGACAGGTATGAAATGGGCAGTCTTCGTGAAGCGATCTACGATCACCTATATACTGCCGATTCCTTTCTTAGTTCGAGGCAAGCCATCAATGAAGTCCATCGAAATTTGCTCCCACTTCCATCTTGGAATTTCTAATGGTTACAATAGTCCAGCCAATTTCTACTGATCGCTCTTAACTCGCTGACAAGTGGAGCATCTGCTAACATATAATGAAATATCTCTTTTCAAAGCCCTCCACCAGAATGTGCGCTTGATATCGTTATACATTTTTCTCACACCGGGATGGATACTGAGTTTAGACTTGTGACATTCATCAAGTACTTCCCTTCTGAGCTCAGAAATTTCTGGCACATAAATTCGCCCTCGTAATCTTAGGACCCCTTGGATATCTAGGCTAAAATCTGAGGGTTTTCCATCTCGGATCCGCTGGCTGTCCTTTTAATAAATTCATCGTCTTTCTATAGAATAGTAATCTTATCTTCTAAGGAAGAAGTGATGATAAAACTGGCGATGATTTCATTCTTTCTACTGAGCGCATCTGCGACAAGATTGGCTTTCCCCGGAGTGTATAGAATCTCAAAATCGTATGCTACAAGGAATTATAACCAACGCTGTTGTCTCAAGTTTAGATCTTTCTGGGTGAATAGATATTTCAAGGATTAATGATTGGGAAATAGTTCGAACTTCTCGCCCAATAAATAATGCCTCCAGATTCTCAAAGCAAACACGATAGCTAATAACTCAAGATCATGAGTCGCGTAGTTTCTTTCATGCGGCTTCAGCTGACGGCTGGCATAAGTGACCACTTGGCCTTTTTGCATTAATACTGCGCCTAGCCCTCTAATAGAAGCGTCTGTCCATACAGTCAAGTCTTGGTTGCCTTCTATAATGGTCAATACTGGTGCAGTTGTCAATTTCAGTTTCAGCTCCTGGAAAGCTTCTTCACAATCGGTAGTCCAGTTGAATTTCTCATGCTTCTTTGTAAGCTTTGTCAATACACCAAATATCTTTGAAAAATCCTGAATGAATTTCCGATAGTAACTAGCCAATCCAAGGAAACTTCGAACTTCTGTGGGGGTAGTAGGTAGTTTCCAGTTCTGAATCGCTGTAATTTTGCTTGGATCTATAGCAATCCCATCCTTTGATACCACATGGCCTAGGAACTTAACTTCATCCTACCAGAAGACACACTTAGAAAATTTAGCTTTCAAGACATTTCTTCTCAGAATTTTCTACACTTATTCTAAATGCTTTGCATGCTCGCCTTTCGACTTGGAGTAGATTAAAATGTCATCGACGAAGACTAGAACAAATTTATTCAATACACCACAGAACACTCTGTTCATAAGATCGACGAAGTATGATGGAGTGTTACACAAGCCGAACGACATTACTAACCATTCGTAGAATAAATCGGGACCCCTGAAGGCTGTCAAAGGAACACAGTCTTCGGCTATACGTAATTGGTGGAAACCTATAGCTAGGTCCATTCCGGAGAATACCGTTTCCCCATTTAATTGATCTAACAGATCGTCTATTCAAGGCAAGGGATATTTGTTCTTCAGTGTCTGTTTATTGAGATCTCGGTAATCAACACAAAGTCTTAGAGTACCGTCTGATTTCGGGACAAATACTACTGCTGCTCCCCAAGCTGAGAAGCTCGGTCTGATCAGACCCTTCCAAAGCAATTCCCGGGTTTGACTACCTAACTCTTCTTTTTCTTTTGGGGCCATTCTTCTAATTGGATGTACTACTGGTCGGGCGTTAGGAATTAGATCTATTCTAAATTAAATTTCTCTTTGTGGCGGTAAGTTTTCTACTTCTTTAAACACATCCGCATAGTTTTTAATGACCGGTATCTTTTCTAATGAAGGGGGAGTAACTTCTAATGAAGATCAAAATTCTGTTCTATTAATTTCTGAGCCATGGCATGGTATATATATAGGTCCAAGCTTCGTTTTAGCTTTCACGATTCTTTCGGCACATCTAACTTCGGCCTTATATTTGGTTAACCATTCCAAACCGAGAATAACATCGAATTCAGATAAATCCATGAAGATTAACCTATGGGGAATCTTGTAGAAAGAATAGGAGACAAGCACTCTGCAGTAAGAACTGAGAGTAACAGAACCTCCTATCGGGTTTTGAACTTTAATTAGTTCTTTAAGCTTTCTTACTTTTAACTTTAACTTACTAACAGTGTTACTAGAAATGAAGCTTCATGATGCACCAGCATCAAAAAGTACAGAAACTGGAATATTTTTAATGGTAAGGGTACCTCCCAAGACGTCGGGTTTACCTGATCCATCGGTGATAGCTGGCGGGGTCTCCCCATCATACACATGAGCCACTTGTGCATTCTGCTTCAGAGGACAATTCCTGCTATAGTGCCCTTTCTTATGGCAGTTCTAGCATTCGGCTGAGCTGTGGTTTGGATTTGCCTTTATCTTCCTTGGGGCTTTGAACACATTAGAAAAATGTCCTGTCTTCCCGCAGTTGTAGCAGATCCTTTTCGGTATCTTTCCAGATTTCTGAGTAGCGGCCGCTGTAATGCTAGACTCTGGCTAATCTACTGAAGCTTTGCGCTTATTTCCAGCTTGGCTTTTGGCGCGGTTTTGGTTGGAGTGTCTTTCATCCATATCTTCATAATTGCAAGCCATTTCCACTAATTCTGAGAAGGAGAGTTTGATGTTGCTTATGGCTCTGTCATGGTACTTGCGCCTTAGCCCAAATATAAACCTCGTGTTCTTAGCTTTGTTAGTCATAATAAGCTCTGGAGAATAGCGCGACAACTGAGTGAATTTATTGAGGTAATCTTGGATAGAGAGATCTCCCTGCTGGAGATTAGCAAACCGCTATCGCATCCTCTCTAAGGCCTGCTTAGGTACAAAATTCTTGTTGAACATGGTCTTGAATTGCTCCCAGGTCCTAACAGTACCTGCTGCATCTTCTGAGGTGATGGCATCCCACCACAACTCTGCTTCTTCCTGTAAGAGTCAAATACCTAGTCGTGCTTTGTTGTTGGTCCCCAATCCCATGCCTTCAAAAATCTTTTCACAGGTCTTCAACCAAGCAATAGCCTCTGTCACTGTACCAAGGCCAGGAAAGGGTTTTCCCCTCCAGGTTCCTATACCTCTTTGCTACTCTGTCTAGCTCAAAGTCCTGCGGTGCTGGTGGCTGAATAATAGGGCCCTCCTCAACTACGGGGATATTCCCCCTTCCCCCCTGCTATGCCTGCTCGGCCTCCACGACCACCTCTGGCTGCTGCTGCTCGTGTAGCCATCAGAGAGGGTACTGTATAAGCAAGAAAAGAGTCAAGCTCACAGAATTGATAACTTTCATAAATGATAAAGCAGGGGAACATAAGGAAAGGTAATGATGTACTGATCAAATTGTTTTGCTAATCTGCTTAGCTCATTCTAGGACATTGCTAATCCTATCTCTAATGAGCTACTCGCCTTAGAACACTACTGATTCTATTCTGACGAGGTGTTTAATGTGTTAGATCCCGGAACTAAGGTTAAGCAAAGCTCTGATACCAACTGTGACGATCCCAAAATTCGAGTGATGGTATTAAGGATAATCATTGGAATATAACACATCAATCATCATAGCAGAGAACAGATAATAGCAAAAACAATAAATAGAATGATTTTACATGGATATGACAGCGAAATCACAACATGTAACAACATCAGAATAGCACAACGTAGAATATAACTTAGCAAATAAAAGGGAAATGATCAGTCACCACCGCTAGAGGCGGAATACATACATGCAGTGAGACATAAAAAGGGTATCAGTCTACATCGCCGAAGGCGGTACATATACATACGATAATAAGTACTGAAAGTAAAGAAGTCTGCATAGCCTGTGGCGGAATCATAATATAAGTACAATAATGGCGAAAAATGTCAAAGTCATCTCGGTGAAGTCAGCCTCGCCATGAGCCAAAATGCACTCTATACAACAGTGCTGAGCCAAAAACAACCTGTCACCTGTGAACTAGGCTGCCCGTGTGAAAATAAGGGCACCCGCATTTGCAAAGTGAAACAAACAACGAGTCAGTCATGGGGACTGGTATGAGAAATCTACTTAACAGTCTAAACAACAGTAATAAGCAAATCATAGGACCACGCCACTTTCAAGGAACGGGTTTACTCCAGTGATTGCTGGTGCATTTAACACAAAGTAAATTCTTTAAAACAACGCAGTGCTTTTTAAAAAGAATGAAGCCATTATAAGACTCAAGTCCCATCATACAATGCAACGCAAGCCGGAGGATAGAGTTTTACCTTATAATGGCCAAATATGCTTAATACGTGTAAAGCAAAATCATTTGATATTATTACTAGTGCATATATGTTTCAAAAACGAATAACATCATAAATATCAATCATAGGCGACATGAGCGTCCCATGCCACTATGTCGCCATACATAAGTTACAATCGAATCTGTTATCTCGTATTGGAAATTGGATTTCCGTCATGAGTCGAGGCAAGGGGCAAGCTCCTCTCCGCTTGAAGACATTCTAGCAAATGCATCAGGACTACACACTCTGGGTAACCCCTGGATCCTCCAACGTCGGTCCTCTCTTACGTTTGAGGATTAGTTATTCCTGAACACACGTTTCCCGTTCCTTACAGACCTATAATCGAGGCGCCTCGCATTCCAACAACCACATAGGTGAAAAGTAGATATATATGTCAGGGCTGGTAGGTCACTGACATCACCATAGCTAGAAAGAAACGTCATGCACTCCTCGGGTCCTTATCCCGTTTTTGACTCATACCGAGGTGTGAGGCTCGCGAATCCACGCTATACACAAAGCCAGGCTACGTAGGCCATGCTTTGATCGTCAAACACAAGACTTTGCTTTGCAACAGAAGCCTTGATCACAGCATCTTGGCATGCCACATGGGCAATCCACTCCATACGACTGATTTCTATCGATATATAACCTCTGAGCTCGTACGTCTTAGAGAAGGGCGTTAAGCAAAAGAATAAATTCTCCGCCGCCAAACAGATATATATTTAACAGAGACCAATCAGTATAGAACAAAATCCAATGTCAGGCACACAGTCCATTTACAAGTCCGTTCTAGGTCTGAACGAAACCGGTGGTGTCAAATTCCTCATATATCCGTCCAATCAACATATACGTTCACATGGCTACTACTTCCGTTCCTTCACGGTAGCTACTCCAGTCAGGAACCTCAGCAGCGCCCATCCAACCGATACGAAGATCGTCGGTCTTGAATCGTCTTTGTATTTTCCAATTCGAATCGCTCGATCAATTATTTGAAATGAAGGTTAGCTCGGCCTTTTCAAATAATTCACGTAATTAGAATTCAAATCAATTCTTTCCATGGTTATATTATTCGACAATCACCTTTCAGTTCTTTAGTATAATTTTCGCGTCAAACACATACGACCATCAAATATCAAACAAATCCAGCCAAATTGGATAATTTCCAATCTATGTTGCTTATAATATTTTATAACGATTTTTCGCCATTTTTATTTATTTAAAAATGGCCTTATTTATTTAAACGACGTTTCAGGTCGTGCCGTGGCATTGGCGTTGTTTTTCCCCTAATTTGTTTTACACATATCGGAAAATCTAACCGTTGGATTTCTACAAAGTCTATATCAGTGGGAAGATATTCCCAAAGCGAACCCAACGGTTCCAGTTTCGTCAAAATCCGATGGTCGGATCTTCCACACTAGTCGTTTGAAGTTACGGTTTCAAAATTCGAATTGCAGCGTCGTTATTCGATTTAATTTAATTATATTTATAATTATATATAAATATAAATGATTTTGGCGCTGTTTTTCTTCAGATTTGAATTAAACATTCCAGAAAATCCAACCGTTGGATTTTTACAAGGTTGGTGCCGTTGGAAAGATATTTCCAAGGCGAACCCAGCAGTTGCGGTTTCGGGAAAATCCGATGGTCGGATTTCTCGTACCAATCGTTTCAAATTACGATTCCAAAAAATGAGCTGCACGGCTTTGATTCCTTTTAATTCTATTTATATTTATATATATGTAAATATAGTTCATTCTTTAATTTCAACATCGTTTTCACTTCAAATATTTCACTAACGCCTTAATATTTCGAAAAATTTCAGCATAACCTCCTTTGTACGAGAAGGGGTTTGTAAATTTATTGGGCCGTGTTAGGTACCCAATAAATCCTATAAAGCATCCAGATATTTATAGTGATATATTCTGGTGTTTACGGGGGAGCGTGTATATATAATAACTCCAGAGAATGAATTCTCGTCACCCCGCTCCGTGTGGAAATAAATAGTCCATGTGCCGTATCTAATGACTAGAGAGACGTGATTATTGTCAACTCCAGACCCGTGTGGTGTTTTTATTAATCTGGCAATTTATCATTATATTTTATATAGTCCATATCAGTCATCAGTTCAACCTGTAGTATAAAATCATCGCCATACAAGCCTCTCGCTCGTATGGTAAATCTTCCACCTCGTCCCACAAGCTCCAAATGCTTATGTGGAATATGATGAAGTATGCTTATCGTCAAGAAGTATGCCATGTAGTGTAGTTCAAAATTAATTGTTACTATCCTATGCGATGTTTATTATTTCACAAAGAATAACCAGCACTCCGCATCCAATGGCATTCACAGGAATTGATATAAAATTAAAATTGCGCAACCAACTCATCAAGGCTTACCTATTCGTCGGGCACGCAAATAATTTCTTTACTCTACAGCTAATCCATTTTCCCTGTTCAACACATGCATATATATGAAGAACAAAGCTAATAATAATATTTCTAGCAAACTATTATTTATTTCAACACGTGTGTATTTTTATCAAAGCGTATACATGATAAAAGAAATATTTCTATCATCAAAAATATTTATTCAACACGTGAATGTTTTTAACACTTCATATTCACAATAAAGATGTAGTTTTTATTGTCTATTCATTTTATTTTAAAATACGATAACATTCAACACATAAATTTCCATTCAACGAATGAATTTCAATTCAACACATGAATATTCTCTATAGTTTGTATGTATATAAAAATGTGATTTTTATCGTCAAATCTATTTGTTTAAATTCGAATAATATTCAACACATGAATTTCAACTCAACGAATGAATTTCAATTCAACACATGAATATTCTCTATAGTTTGTCTATGTATAAAAATGTGATTTTTTATCGCTAAATCTATTTGTTTAAACTCAAATAATATTCAACACATGAATTTCAACTCAACGAATGAATTTCAATTCAACACATGAATATTTTCTATAGTTTGTATATATATATATAAATGTGATCTTTTATCGCTAAATCTATTTGTTTAAATTCGAATTATATTCAACACACGAATTTCAACTCAACAAATGAATTTCAATTCAACACATGAATATTCTCTATAGTTTGTATATATATATGTGATTTTTTTATCGCTAAATCTATTTGTTTAAATTCGAATAATATTCAACACATGAATTTCAACTCAACGAATGAATTTCAATTCAACACATGAATATTGGTTTCAACATATGTAATTAATTTCAACAAATGAAAATTATTCTGACACAAGAATATTTCAGAAAATTTCGGCAGCATAACGACAGGGTAGTTAAAACCGGGACCGTCCCTAATACGGCTCCTCGCTCTACCTTAAAACCTCGCGGTTTTTGACAATGGGGATCATGCATCTAGTTCGCACGTAGGCAGCATGTTTTATTTTCAATTCCACAATCCTATTCTAATTTGTTTAAACCACAAGAGGGTATTTTTCAACCACAAAGGTATTTTTCAACCACAATATCAACCACAAACAATTATTTCCAACCATTCGTCATACCATATAATATCTCGTCAATCACAAGCAATAAATATCGTCCATGGTCTGTGGACGAGGGGACTATATATATATATATATATATATATATATATATATATTATTTCTATAATTCACTTGCATTTCATCACAATTCAAAGCATATATGTTTCATACAACGCTTGTATAATTTATACATCGCTAATATAACTTATACAACACATGTACATGATGTATACAATGCATATATAATTTACACTTCGCTTATATAATTTATACAACACGATTCCATTCACACAATTTAGTTTAGATTCCTCACATTGGTTTTTGTAGTGCTAAAAATCGTAGGAAGATCAGAAAAATCCGTGGCTTCTGCTAGATGGTAGAGAGCCTCCCTGCGGTCCCGATGTTTCCTGTTTCATCGAATTTCGTTAACACAATAAAAAGATATGATTTTTCAAAGTTTTGCAATGCTTAAAAGTGTTATTTTCAATTCAGAAATTCAAAGCAGAAGGGTTTGCAAAGCTTCAAAACTATGTTTTGATTTTAAATCAAAACCGTACCTCATTGTCCCGATCAGACTATACGGCGTCGAAGGGCTTCGAACTGGCTTCCTATTGACGGTGGTGGCGGTGAACTCGGTGGCTCCTCTGGCGATCGGCGGCGGCAGAAAGGGGCTAAATTCCTTGAGGTAGAACGACGTGAATATTTCACGGTTTCTGTCGAGGGTTGTTTTGATTTGAAGAGGGGAGGAAGGCGATCGGAATTGCTAACTGGAGGCGGCGGCGATATTGACTGTGGCGGCGGCGATCGAGGTAGGAAGGTCTTGAACGATTTCCGTCATTCGTTCTGGGGGTCGATCGATTTTTTCTGAAGTGAAAGAAAATAGAAGATATTTTCTAATTTATTATATTTTTAAATTCCTATAATACCCCTTCTAGCCAACGTACACCAATTCCAATCCAACGACTGTCGCCCCTAGCTAAATACCCTCATTCCGGACAAAATGAGATATGTTTCGTTGGCCAATTCGACTGTTACAGTCAGTTATTTTTCAAATTAAAGTATAAAACATTTTATATTCAATTTGAACGTACATTTCAGTTTGCCAGGGCCACAAACTGAATCGAAAAATTCCAGAAAAATAAATCTAGCTTTGTTTTGACGATACGGTCCCAACAAAACCAGTTTCGTCGAATTCTGAGCTCATATGCAAAATGTCCATTTTTAGGTCGATCCATTTTAACAGAAATTGACCAATCACATTTTCCCGCTCACATACTGGCTTCAAAAATTATGAAATTTGAAACCTAGCAATATTTTGACATCCTGGACCCAACAAAAGTGGTTTTCTCGAATTCCGAGGTCGTATGCAAAATATCTATTTTCAAGGGCTATATAGGCTATATAGCGACCCTTCTGAAAATTCATTTGGCCATAACTTTTGATTCCCGTTATGAAACTTCGATTTTTCAGATTCATTAGAAAGGTATTCATAAACAGATTTAAATATTTTCAGTTTCGCTAAAATCTGTTATATTTTCCGCCCGGTACAGTCAGACAAAGTTTGTATTCAAATTTTCAAACTGCCTTACTAGTCCCAATTCATTATTTTATTGAAATATGCTATTTCAATTATTCAAATTCCTTGATAATAAACAATTTTAAAAAATTTAAATTGGTTCACATTTTCCGGGTTATTACATTATTGAATTAGTAATGATCATTGACTGAAAAGTCAACATGTGTTGTGTTTTAACCAATGGGCTATATTATTTGAGTAATCGGCGGTAAATGGCCTAAAAGTAAATCGTTTTGTTTATATTGATTCACCATCAGGTGAGTCAATAGAAATGAAGTTATAAAATTTATTTTTTAACTGGAGATAGATTTCGGAATATATTATTGTGAAAAAAACTTTATCAAAAGGAAATAAACATTTATTTTTATAATTTGTTATAAAAATTGATTTTACAAAGAAAATTCTGAGATTTATCAGTTTTATAAATATGGGAATATAAACTAACCTTAACGGTTAAAATTTGGAAAATTGGTCTTGGAGAATTAATTAAATGGAGTTATTTAAATTAATTAAATTATTAATTAATTTAAAGTGAGAAATAATTGGAATGGGTTAATCGTGCCTTGAGTTGATTAAGCCAACCATTGTAACTGAAATTGCTTATTAAGTAAATTTTGTTTTGAGTTAATATAATAAAATAGTTAAATGAATATTGTTTAATTTTAATAATATTTTTATTAAGGATTTACTATTTATTTTAGTAAATAACGAAATTAACTACTGAAGTAGTTAATGATTGAACTAAATTATTATTTTTAGATAATAATAATTTAGTAATTACTTTTAATGAAAATTTATCAAAAGTAATCGAGGTTAAAAGGAAATGTAAAGCTGAGTACTGAAATAGATTTATCTTATAAATAAGCGTTGGTTATTGTTTTCAAGTATTGAACTGAAAGATATTTCATAATGTTGTTTTCGAGTAATTAGTGAATTGATTTCCAAGTGAAAATTGGAATTGAATACGATATAAGATTTTCCTAAGTATTAAAAGAGAATTTGTTTAAGAATAATCTTATGTATAATAAGAAGCGTGAAAACAATATTTATGATATCGAATGATTTAAGAGTTCAAATATACATTTATTTTAATTAAAAGGCCAAGTGATGCTGAATACTGAACCAGTGAACTCTCTAGATTTTCATGATTGAAACACTGTTTATTTTGATAGTTAAATCACCGACTATCAAAGCTGCCCAATACGATTGTTGGAACGGATTGACCGGGATCAAATTTATATTCGAAAACCATTCTGACCAACAAATACGTGAACATATCAGAAGTGATCGAGATGTAGCATTGAAGACCGTAGATCTTCTTAAACGGAAGGACTGCTAATATTCTCTGGTATGCAGCCTGAGATGTACTGTGGTTTTGTCGTTGTTGGAATCTACGGGTTACAAGGACTTCTCGCTACTGATCCATGGGGTGATTCCTATATTGGATGCAGTAGGAGAGTACCTTCGATTCATCCTGTTCCTTGATGACTTGTATGGACGGATGTGTGATAGAATATTTCCAAAGGAAATACGTACGTTGATTTCTTCAAACGTACCATAGTTGATGGCGGAGAAATGGTTTTCTCTAGCCAAATAACTAGAGTATTTTTGTGGACATAAATTAGTGATACCTGGCGGATTTGACGATGTGGCATTCAAAGTGAATAGTGACCATATATGTTCAAAAGGGAAATTTAAACCTCAAGCCTCATCAACTGGGTGATGACAAAAATCAGGCAAGTAGCATGGCTATGTGGGTCGCTCCCATTAGGGTGTATAATCACCTATCTAGAGAAATTCCTTTTGCTTCTTTAATCTATCGATGCTGTCCCTTTTCGGGAAATGGTGGGTCGCACCGAACCTTTAGTGATATACATTCGATACACTCAAGCGAAATGAGTGGTCGGTCATGTGAGGGCCGGGTTGCAAGACGTTCTTGTTGAACCCAGTGTATTCGCCTCTAGAGATACACTATCGGCAGATGGTCCCATACCTTGTCATAGTAGGAAATCCAATTTCCAATAATCGCCCGCGGTTTTTGGTTTGTATACTACATATGTGGAGTGTGAGATGCAAGCGTCCCACTAGATTAATATTTACGTGTAATTAGACATTATTATAATATCAGACAAGATATTGGTTTCAAAAATGTTTGGGGTTATCGTAAGGTAAAAACCGTCCGTATTTATGTGTGGATTTGGTTTTACGATTACCTTTTTCTTTGGAAATATTTTAAACTTTAAAATCATGTTGTGTGTTACCCATAATATTGTGCGAGTTTATCTCACTCTGGTTCACCAGACTGACCCGGTGTTTTGTAAATGCTCGGGTTAGCCCGGGGTGTACAGGTTCAGGTTATCAGATGCTGCGAAGTCCAGAGACGAGCCAGAGGTGTTCGGACGTATTGTAACTAGTATTTATTCCACTATGTGTTATATATGTGAACAGGTTATTATAATTGTCCCGTTGTGTGATGTACTATGATATTGTAAGTATTTCTAAAAGCTCTCAATAAAGTTATTTCTGTATTATATTTTGTTCCGCTGCGATATGAGACTCTGTGTTGTGTTGTTTCTTCTTATTCTTCTATTCTAATATTTCTTTCTTTCTTATCTCACCCTCTAAATTCTTTCTAATAACGTCCAGTGTTTTCGGTGTTTGGAAGGTCAGCATGAGTTACGGTAAAGGTATTTGTGTCGATTTTCGGGGCTGAAACTCCCTGGGTCGTTACAAATTTCATCCCCAAAATTACTAAGGTAGGAAAAGTGCTACAAACCCATTTACTTTTCAAAAACCACTTATGCTGAACTCAACATTTCGTACTTCTATAATTTTAGTCCTACCAAAACTTTTGGTTTCCATTTATATTGCAAATCATATATGTGGTTACATTCATTTAATCTGAATGAATTACACACATTATATTCTCATCCAGTTTATATTTCATTCATATGCTTTCAATTTGATTCCGATCAATTTATTCACTTTAATCCATTTAACTTGCTTAAGTTAAATTTAAATTCTTGAATTCAAATTCCCGAGTTTTCATTCCAAGTCCTTTTGCAATAACATAAATATATATTGTAATGACCCGCCATTTTGACCGTTCCGAATCAACAAAACATGTCAAACTCGAACCGTCCAAAATGATAGATTATTATTGGTTTCTAAGGTAAATATAATAAATCACAGATCACAGACACAGATAAAGAGCAATATGATATCTCGCAGGGGAAAATAAATAATACAATAGTAGTTCATGAAACTACAAAATAAAATTTTACATCAGAGTTTACATAAATAATACAACGGAAGTTTAAAATAATACATATCTAATACATGAATAAATCTAATTATCTGAACATAAACGATAGAGATAACTGGATGACTAGAACAGCTGATCAACAGGTGGATATAGGATGAGAAAAACTGAATATAACTTCAGACTCCAAAGCGAATCTCGAAAGTAGTAAGAATCGATCTGACTCGAACCATAATGCAAAACAAAATAATTCGGATCAGGACTAACATTCTCACGGAAGTAAATAAATTCAAATGAAATGTTCAATGAAATGCACTCAATGACTTAAAGGATGTTTAGGATCACTATCCTCTAAGGATCGTCAAACTAATACACTATATGCAACATTGTCTATAATTAAGTCAATATCAAAATAGAATAGGCGGAATTAGCATACTTACACAGTTGGTATATTTCATAACAAATCTTATGTTTTAAATTCAACAAATCATGTCATATTTACAATTTCAAGTCGAAAATTGCTTTTCAATTTGAATAAATCATATCGTGTTTTATAATTCCAAACATCTTTAGGTCGATTTTTAAAATCCAAACCTTTAGGTTCAAATTTGGTTTATATAATTCAAATCAAATATCATATTTCAATTTCAATAAATCAAATCATATTCCAGTTAAACTACCTTTTACAAAATCCAAGTTCATTTCTTTTAATATTTAAATCATTCAAATTTGCATTTAGGTTATCTTTAAAAATCAAATTCATTCCTAAATTTAGAAATTCAATTTCGAAACAATTTCACAATTCAAGTTCGTCCTTTATAAGTCCAAATCAATTGGAATTCAAATTCATATCTTCTATCAGTTCATTCATTTAAATCAAATTTCACTATATAAATTTTCATCTTAAACCTCGAATTCAAATCATGAAATCTTTACTTATCTACCCATTTAATTTTATTATTAAGGTTTGAAATATATATATATATATATATAAAATAAAAATTAACTTTGAAAATAAATATATATAAGTTTATTAAATTCTAAAATAAATTAGAAAATAGATTATAAACATATATAGGATTAAAATAATATAAAAACAAGTTTAAACAATTATTTCAAATATATAGTTTAAAATAAATAAAATCATAAGAAAAATCTTACATAAGCATTAAATATATTTTTACTTATAAAATCATTTTAAAACATATAATTTAAAATCTTCAAAATTTAAGTTTAAAAAAAATATAAAATCTTAAATTATTATTTTAAAATCAAGTTCGAAATCATTTTACTTCAACAATATGACCAACGGTGTCCGTATATAGTTTTTACCCTATGGTCAAACGATACGGATATTTATCATTTCAATCCGTAAATTTAACATTCTACGGGTATATATTATTTCAACCTATAATCCCAAATTTAGTAAAAATCGTTTAGGTCTATCATTTCAGCCCATAACAATTTTTCCCTAATCTAATGTCCGTTCGGGTATGTATCATTTCAACCCTTAGTGATGTTTCCCAAATTAGGGGTATCAACAATCACAAGCAACAAACACGTAGCAACAATCACAACATATATATCATCAGTGCAACTACGTGTCATATGAATATATCGTGTCACATATGAAATGGACATTCATATCAAATCAAACAATTTCTATCTGTAATCCTATACATTTCATATAACGGTTCATTATTGATCTAACATCTATGAAAAATGTAAGGTGGATGTGAGATAAACTCACCTTTCGTGGCACAGAAATGGAGACGACGGATGGATAGATGTAGAATTAAGCGACGGTTTCCCGGCACGATTTAGAATGTGGCTTCAGCTCGATATCACTCAGTATTTTTTTTTATAAGAGGAGGTAAGGGAATGTCTAAATGGATCGGTGCGGCAATTTGATTTTGGAACGGTATAAACACACACGAACAAATAAATACATATATTTTGAAACCCAATAAATTTTCAAACACCTCAATACAAGAAAATGACACTTACATACATCACACTTACGCGCATACATACAAGAAAATTAACCCGAACACAAGCCAACATGCGAACACAAGAACACACAGTTATACACACACCTTTACTTGACCACACAACACTTACGTATACAACAGAAGCACTGCACACACAACCCAGTACTCAATAAAAAATACGCAAAGAAGCAAAGGAGGGGCACGGTGAAAACTGAGCGGGTGTCGTCTTCGTTTAGGGAGGCGGGTAAGGGTCGGAGCTAGTCAACGGCAGTGGGTTCGGGCCTGGTCGAAGTTTCAGGCGGCTCGGCATGCCAGTTGTTTCTGTCAGCAAAGGGGAAAGGAAGAGCGACGTGGGTTTGGATCAGCATTGGAGTTCGGTAAAGTTCAAAGAGGAGAGAGAGTAGGGCGGAGGTGATGAACGTTGGGAGTAGCAAGGCGTGGCTGAAGGGTTGGCTGGCACTTAAAGGCGCGGACTGGTTCGGACGTTGGATCAACGAGGATAGAGCACTTCTTGGTGGCTTGGCACATTTATAGAGGATGTCGGCTTGGGCTTTTGGGGTGGAGAACAGCTTGTGGACATGGTAGATGGGATAGGAAGAGCTGGACGAGAAAAACGGTGAGAATGATAATTGGGAAAGAAAATAAAGGGAGCAGTGTTTAATTTCTTCTCGTGATTGCAAATCAATGGGTAAAATGAAAATGAAAGGGTGAATATAATGAATGGGGTTGGCTTGGGAAAAGAGAACGTAACAGGCTTTGGAAATGTGAAGGAACAAATGGGTTGGAATTTTGAAAGGCAAAAGAGCAAATGATTTATTATGGAACCAAAAATAAAATGAACGGATATATTTTCAAATGAACGATGTTGTTGTTCACGAATCATTTGATAAGATTAAAAATGGACGTGCATACAATGGTTTGGAAATAAAAGGATGAATATGGCTTTTGAATGAGTTGACATTGGAAAACTATAACGCATGATTTTTGGAAAGGAGAAAACAAGCATATAGTTTTAAAGAAGAGGAACTAAGCGATTACTGGGATGAAACAAATGGAAATATTTGCAAACACATGCATGTAACGTGACAAAGAAAATAAAGTGCAAGACAAGAAAAAAGGAACGACGTGCATGCAAAAATAAAGTGGTGTGAGTCTTTAATAAAAGGAGACATAGTATTATGAATACATAACGTGATCCATTAATTCAAAGAATGGATTGAAATATGTCCCATTTGGAAAATAAAAAAATTAAAAGTGTAGTTTAGTAAAATAAAAGAACGGGTTTTACAGACCCAAAATGTCTAAAAAAATATGAGAAATCCAAATATGGACACTTCGAACTCAAATGGTTTTGTTTCAAAAATTAACTACACAAGTCTTTTCGCAATTTCAGCGCGAACCGAGCACCGAAACTGACAAATGAATATACTGCGCTAATCAGCGTGATGAGACGGACACAAGATAAATAGTTTGCAGTATCAGGATGCTCCATTTAAAAAGGCATTACGGATCCCTTTAAAAAGGAAAAATGGCATGAGAAAACAATAAAATGAAGATCAAAACGTCTGATTTTCACGGCACGAATTTTGCTATCAGATTTGTGACAACGAATAGAATATTTTTCATGTTTATCCGAAGTGTTTTGGAGAGATTTTACGGTCGCTAAAATTTGAACTGTTAGGCGCTGCTTTGCACTGAAAAATGTGCGATCGATAAACATTCAAATTTTCCGACGAAATTTATGCAGTTACTATGTCTCACTGTACGTATTTCAAATTTCCGTTACGAGAAATTATAGAATATTATTAAAGTTAAAACAAAGATATAATTTTTATTAATATTGAAAATAAATTATATAGCTCGACTTTACTATTTAAATAAAATATAAGACTAAATTCAAATTCAACTAAATAAACTCGATTCAATTTATATACAAAATAAGATCACAATTGAAAATATCATTCGTTATATAAAAACCAAAATAAATTTAGTTCTTAATTCAAATTCAAAATAGTTATAAAATACAAACAAACTGAGGTTTGAACGAATAAAATAAAATCAAAGTATCAAAATTTAAATTAAATCATCAAATAAAGATACATTTAAAATTTTGGGTTGTTACATTTACATATATATTTATCACCGTTTCAAATTCAAACCATTTGATTTTTCAAACCCAACTTGTTTTCTTTCAAACAAATTTCCATCAAAAACTTTTCTAAGGTTGCAATCCATCAGTTAGAAACTCGAAAATGAACACTAATAATGTTGCAGTCATCATCAGAATTATTTTCTAGCCACTGAAGTGAGTTCAGTGCTTTACCACTTTAAAAATCCATTTAAAAATGATTTTTATTTAAAAACCCTTCCAAAAAAAGCTATATTATTTTAATATATTTTGGAAAATATTTTTCCAAGTTCTCGGGATTACATTCCAGATTCTGATTTGAATTAAATTCCAGTTCATCTTAATTGAATATTTTTATTCTTATGCAAATTATATTTGGTTATATATAACTATTCCAATTTTTTTCTCATTTGATTATAATAATAACAACCAACTCATCCATATAATATGATAATTCCAGAAAATTACATCTTTTATATCAAAAATATAATTTTGGGTAAATTTATTTCATCTACCTACTTTAAAACATTATTGTGTCAAATTTCTCTATTCAAGTGTTTATAAATTCTTATTAACATCGTGGCATCCCATGATTCGATCAGAATTCATAAACCACTCAATAGACTAGCCAACACAATATAAAACAACTTTTATATCAACTAACAAATACGCACTCTCGCATATATACACTCAACTTATTCAAGGGTACTACTGACCATAGCTCAAATGAGTAAACCACGCCAAAGCCTAGGTATTCGCTCAACCTAAACTCTGATACTGTAACAACCCGTATTTCGATAACATGTTAAGACGAGAATCAAGGCAGAATTTAATTTTAAATTCTGAATCAAGTAAAACGGGCTATGCCATTGCGTTCGTCTCGGAAAAATACGCGAAATAGAGTCTGAGTTTTTGAGAATCGGAGTCCGTATGACCAAGTTATGGTCCGACGAAGTTTTCAGAAAATTCAAGTTCAAAAACGAGTTCTAATTTCGAAAATTTGGCCTAGAAGGCTAGGCGGGAAAATTCCCGCCAGCCACCCCAAGTCGACAGCCCTGTCGACTTGGGAGTCGACATGGCATGACCCAAGTCGACAGCCCTGTCGACTTGGGTGTCGACTTATGGTGGCCGGGCAGTTTTGCCTGGTGCACCTGTTTTCTGTTTTGGCTAGGTTTTTGGGCCTGGTTCGAAATCTGATGGTTCAAGTTGATCCTAGGGTTAATCCTAAGGTCCTAATCACTCCTAATCTCTATAAATAAGCCCCTAACCTACCCCTAAATCCTCATTATTCATTCATGCAACTAATCTATGGCAAAATTGCTCCTCTCATGGCCTCCACTCTCATTCTAAAATTCCTAAGTAAATTCCTATGAGAGATTCATGTTCATTCAAGTGTTTTCAAGCATGAATGGATGTTGTTAGCTTGCATTCAAGTCAAGTTGCAACATTTCTATTTCAAAGCAAGGGTTTTATTGATTTGGAGCTTTCATATTGGGTTTATTAGATTGCATAAGAGCTTCGTCTCAATCTTTGTTTTGCATTTCGATTTGTGCCTTCATAGCAATGTAAGCCCTTTCCCTACTCTTAGATATTAACTATGAAGTTAAATGTTCATGTTGCAAGTTTGGGTTTGATCATTAAGTATGATACATGCTATCATGTCATGCAAGTTTGTGAAGTCATTATCTTGATCTTGTGGGCTAAAAGCTACAACCTTTATGTTGAAATGTTGCATTATGCAACATGAGAACCCTCATAACCTTTATGTCAACTTGCATATGAAGTCATAACCCTTATATGATGATATATGCAAGTTACTACTCATCATTCCATGTCTTTTGTCACCATGATTCGCTTATGTGCCAAGTTTGGGTTTATGCATGTTTTTGAGGCTTAAGAATGTAACATGCAAGTTAATGAACACATTTGTGCCTCATTTGCCACCATGATTAACTTGTCGCTTAATATCCATTTTTGTCATGCCTTTGCCAAGTCTCTTCTTTTAATCCATTATGTTGTTGCGAACGTATATGCGAGTTTAAAAGCGTTGGGTTATGTTATGGGTAATTTCTAATGACATGAAAATATAACTTAAAAACATGACTTGAAATATAACATGGAAGTTGACATGTAAGTATGCTTGAAAATATGAAATTGGGAATTTACCTATTAAGTTAGGTCTACCCATACTATGAAATTGGGAATTTACCTATTAAGTTAGGTCTACCCAAATTCTTGAAAACTTGTAATATGTGTTGGAAACATAATGGACATGACACCTAGATAATATAAGTGTGGCCAACTCGAGGTTGGGTTGAGTTTGTAGCGGAAATCTACCCGGAACCAACCGGCTTAACTAGTTGCTACAAACAATAGGACCCAATGTGAGAAGTTGGTCATGTTGTGCTTGAACCCGAGGTTAGACCAAGTTGTGGTGTAAAGCTACTCGGAATCGACCGGCTTAACTAGTAACCACAACAAAGTCTAATGTGAGAGGTTGAGGTGCATTAAGTAATTAATGCCACATGATAGGGTTAAGTTAATTTGATTAATGACTCTTAACCAAATATGACATGGACAAATGGGTTAAGTAATTTGATTAGGCTAACGATACTTAACAAAACATGACAAGGTTGGGTAGGTTAAGTAACTTGATTTGCCTAATGACACTTAACCATTTTTATACGACTAGTGGACGGGGTTAAGTTAACCAACACTTAACCAAACCAACATGTGAATTTGATACTGTTAATTAAGCTTTCCTAATTACACTTAACCGTATAATACAGTTAGGGGATGTGGTTAAGTTAACCAATACTTAACCCATCCAATTCGGTGATTTTGAAGTGGTTAAGTTAACCAACACTTAACCAATCTAACTCGGTAATTTTGAAGTGATTAAGTAACCTATACTTAAACACTCCAACCCGGTTATTTGATAAGGTTAAGTTAACCAATACTTAACCAATCTAACGTGATAACATGATAAGGCTAAGTCAAGAATCGTTTGAATACACTTGACCAATTTGACTCAGTAATTTGATAGAGTCAAGTTAATACATACTTAACCAACCTGAACATGGTTTGTAGGGTTAAGTCTTGAACTTGGATACTTAGCCAATTTTGACATGATTTGTAGACGGGATTAAGTCATGAACTTAAGTGACACTTAATCCATTATATAAACCCTAGTTCAGAGAATTAGGTGGATAACCGTAATTAACAAGAATAACGGGAATAAGCTAAGGGGTAAACCTTAGTTGGAGAATAGCTAAGTAATAATTCTTAGTCAAGGAATTTTGGACCAGTTCATAGATTGGATGAGTAACCCGATACGGTAGGTCATCGTTTAAGCACATTAGTAGGAGCAAGTTATCTGATTTAGATAAAGGCTCCAGCGAACTGGGTAACGAAGCAGCGGCTTCGGGGAACGTGAGGATATTCTTGGAATCCCTCTGTGAGCTGCCAGGTGATCGCACTAGGCTCATGAGAGGTTAAGGTCTGCGTTAGAAGAACCAAGAGTATGCCTTGTTTGCTATACAAGCGACCTAAAGACGGGGATGGATAGGGGATAGTCGACGATACACGGTCGTGCCCTAGATAGCATTTCGTCAGGCTACCTACCATCTTTGGTCAAGCGTGTACGTACGGAAAGGCAGAGAACACCCAAAATACCATAATTGCTATCTAATTATGGTTGCGGTAAGGCTAGGATGTGGGTTGGCCAGTAGTGTGTTCTCATACAGGATTTATCCTTTCTTGTCTTTCACTAGTTGAGGGAGTGGTCTCGTGGGACCATAGCCACATATAGGAAAAACAGACCTTAGCATCTGCATCGGCAGATAAATCGAAAGCTCCCAACCGAGTCCTGTATTTCTTGATCTGCCCTGTGACTGGACTCGGATGGCACGATGTGATACATGTGCATACAGTCATGGAAAAACGATTCACGATGAATGCGTGGGAAAAAGGGCGCGGTTGACGGTTAGCGTAATTCCTAGTGGCCCTGGGTAGTTGAACCCAAACCGAAATACGAAAACGTGCAATATGTAAGCATAATCATTAGTGGTCCTAGGTGGCATAAGTCCTAGTTGCACAAACGATGATTCATGTTGGGAAAGCCTAGCTAGGTCTAGGGTAACAGTCCAAACGAGCTTAAGGATCATGGAATTACAGTGGAGTAGTATAGAACCTCATGGGAAAGCCCGTACGGTCTACGGCAAGGAACTGAACATTTACATGGAAAGAAACATACGAGTTGAGTAACCTATAAATGCGATATATTAGGTTGACATGAACCATTACACGACTTTTGAGTAAGGGTCATTCATGGTTAACACATGATATGGTGGGGATACTAGTATGGTAGGTGCAGAGCTAGAAATACAGGATAGATACCATGGGACGTTATACATGATAGATATCTTGGGGATATTATACTTGATAGGAACCTGACGATGGGATACCTTGTTTTATCTTGACATCGTAATTTATCATGACACCTTAGTTTATCTGAGTTCAGTAGTTCACCCTGTTATTTTGATTTAGCTTATCTATCTTGTCATCATGCTTATGTTCATCTCAGTTTCTCATGTCAGTTAACTTTACTAGTTTTTATGCTGATAGTAGATAGGGCTTACTCAGTCTTTTTGACTGACCCGTTTTGTTTCGCCTCTTGTCTTCCGTTTCCCTCCCTCAGGTTACAGGGAGGAAACACTGTTGTTCAATTGGGACTTCTTCTGCTTGAAGGTCATCATGGATGGCTTGGACTTTTCTTGGCTATGGCTACTTTACTGTTTTACTTGGGGAATAATTTTCGAAAATGTCTTTATGTTTCTTTACTATTGCAAGACAGGTTTTGATGTACTCTGATGTAAAAGGCTTTAGACCTTATTTATTCATGTTATGAAAGTTTGATTTTACTTCCGCTATTTTATATGTTCTGTCTTGTGATATTTCTGTGCATGTTTACCAATAATGCCCCTCTAAAGCTAGTGCATTCCTTTGCGAGTGACCCTAGCGGAGGCGGGGTGTTACACGTGGTATCAGAGCAGAAGGTTACCAGACTGGGCAAAAGTTTTTAAAGACCTTCTGAAAACTATTTGAAAATCGTTACAAAGAAGCATTTTTCAAGAAAATTTTCTTTTAAAAGAAAAAGGCTATTCCCCAAAGGCCATTAGCACTATCCTTGTTTCCTTAATTGAATCTCTTTTCCTTTCTTTCCTCCATCTGTAGTCACAGTGGTTTTAACTGCGACTAGTCTTTTCTATCTACGAAAGTGCTTTCCATACGATGGAGGTGGTTTTCGAGAGACCAGTGGCCGCGTTAAAGAAAGGATAGTGAGAAAGAGGATAAAGGATACGAGCTTAAGGATGAGCAACTTGTTGGTATGGCTTAGTCCTCAAAGGAGGGAGAAAGATGAACAATGAAACCCATGACGAGAGAGTACCTTTGGCATGGTAAAACGGGGCGGATAGTTAAGTATTATGGGACAAGGACAAGATCATCGGGAGGGCAATAGTATGCTCTCATTTCTAGGGTACCTCAGAAGGAGGGTAACGATCTTGTTAAAGGTTTAGCTTTTCTTCTCTATCATCCCGTTAGGACTTCGTTTTTCGTATCATTTAAGTCTGCTTCGATAGTTGAGTCTCTGCACCTTAAGTACTAGCGTAATAGAGAATCCCATTTTTGTCTCAAAGTCCTATTGGAGAATCAGTCCATTTATACATGACTTGTTTGGATTTGAGAATGTCTATGCCAAGTGTTGAGTTTGGAAATAATGCTTATGTTTATAAGCTATGGATGGATTCTAGGGATGAAGTGGTTATCCAGTAGGGGGTGCCACTCTCGGTTTTGATAGGAGGGTAGTTAGACCTTTTGACTAGCCTTGGTAATACCCTCGAAGTATCGTGTAACCTTTTTGAGGTTCTGTCATGACTAGTTACTTAGAATCCCTTGATGCCCTTATTGGAAATTTGAAGCCCGATCGAGTGGTGTTCGCCGATAAGACGGATGGTTTACTTCATTTATGCATGGGTTATAGAGATCACCCTAGTAAGTGCGCTTGATAACCTGGTTGACATCTGTTTACTTTCAAGAGAAAGTTCTTCTACATGGAATACCTTATAGTATATAAACGAGATCCAAGATTCACTAGTGAATTTTGGAAAGCTTGCATGAGACCATGAGTACGCAGTCATGTTTGCGCCAAGTATTCTAGAAAAAGGATAAGTGCAGGTGGAACGAGAGGCGACGAAGAAATGAGTTCCAGCTCATGTTATGGAAACAGGAAATAAGAAGCTACGAAATCGCGAAGTTAAAAGACGGTCAAGGCACAATGGAATTAAGCTCAAGGAAATACGACTTTGATGGTCAAAGACTAGATACGTGCATGATATCTCCTTTTGGGAGTATATCCTTGATCCCTGTTTTCTGTAGAGCTTACTTGTAGGCTATCTTTTGTGGACATCCTCTCGGTCCTATTTTCTGTTACAAACCCCGTAAGGAGTTTGTCTTGTTTATCTTCTCTACCCTGTTTCAAGGAATCCTAGGTAGAACCCTATGGATGTAAACATGTATTTGAAACATGTTATGATTGATATGGTTGCAAGTGGTTGCTCGTGGATGCGTGAATACACATTAGATACTAGCTCGAGTCGATCACATTTCATATTGCATATGCACGAGTATTTATACTTGTTTATGGATGAAATCGAATGTATTATCATGCGGTTGTTGCATATGAATGAATGATTGTGCACGCATATAGTATCTATATGACTAGGACTATTTGCATACATGTTGGATTCATGGCACTATACATATTTTGCATTAGAAAGATTATTCAGGCCTGATCATTAGCATTAGCTAAGGAACATATACACACACGTTTTGCATATATTCATACAACATTAGAAATCATCTAAGGACAATGGTTGCTTGTGGATGATGTTTTGAGTAGATGAATGATGGATGGTAGGATATGTTCTTCCTAATTTGGAGATTTCGGGGACGAAATCCTAAAAGGTGGGGAGAATGTAATAACCCGTATTTCGATAACATGTTAAGACGAGAATCAAGGCAGAATTTAATTTTAAATTCTGAATCAAGTAAAACGGGCTATGCCATTGCGTTCGTCTCGGAAAAATACGCGAAATAGGGTCTGAGTTTTCGAGAATCGGAGTCCGTATGACCAAGTTATGGTCCGACGAAGTTTTCAGAAAATTCAAGTTCAAAAAAGAGTTCTAATTTCGAAAATTTGGCCTAGAAGGCTAGGCGGGAAAATTCCCGCCAGCCACCCCAAGTCGACAGCCCTGTCGACTTGGGAGTCGACATGGCATGACCCAAGTCGACAGCTGTGTCGACTTGGGTGTCGACTTATGGTGGCCGGGCAGTTTTGCCTGGTGCACCTGTTTTCTGTTTTGGCTAGGTTTTTGGGCCTGGTTCGAAATCTGATGTTTCAGGTTGATCCTAGGGTTAATCCTAAGGTCCTAATCACTCCTAATCTCTATAAATAAGCCCCTAACCTACTCCTAAATCCTCATTATTCATTCATGCAACTAAACTATGGCAAAATTGCTCCTCTCATGGCCTCCACTCTCATTCTAAAATTCCTAAGTAAATTCCTATGAGAGATTCATGTTCATTCAAGTGTTTTCAAGCATGAATGGATGTTGTTAGCTTGCATTCAAGTCAAGTTGCAACATTTCTATTTCAAAGCAAGGGTTTTATTGATTTGGAGCTTTCATATTGGGTTTATTTGATTGCATAAGAGCTTCGTCTCAATCTTTGTTTTGCATTTCGATTTGTGCCTTCATAGCAATGTAAGCCCTTTCCCTACTCATAGATATTAACTATGAAGTTAAATGTTCATGTTGCAAGTTTGGGTTTGATCATTAAGTATGATACATGTTATCATGTCATGCAAGTTTGTGAAGTCATTATCTTGATCTTGTGGGCTAAAAGCTACAACCTTTATGTTGAAATGTTGCATTATGCAACATGAGAACCTTCATAACCTTTATGTCAACTTGCAAATGAAGTCATAACCCTTATATGATGATATATGCGAGTTACTAGTCATCATTCCATGTCTTTTGTCACCATGATTCGCATATGTGCCAAGTTTGGGTTTATGCATGTTTTTGAGGCTTAAGAATGTAACATGCAAGTTAATGAACACATTTGTACCTCATTTGCCACCATGATTAACTTGTGGCTTAATATCCATTTTTGTCATGCCTTTGCCAAGTCTCTTCTTTTAATCCATTACGTTGTTGCGAACGTATATGCGAGTTTAAAAGCGTTGGGTTATGTTATGGGTAATTTCTAATGACATGAAAATATAACTTAAAAACATGACTTGAAATATAACATGGAAGTTGACATGTAAGTATGCTTGAAAATATGAAATTGGGAATTTACCTATTAAGTTAAGTCTACCCATACAATGGAATTGGGAATTTACCTATTAAGTTAGGTCTACCCAAATTCTTGAAAACTTGTAATATGTGTTGGAAACATAATGGACATGACACTTAGATAATATAAGTGTGGCCAACTCGAGGTTGGGTTGAGTTTGTAGCGGAAATCTACCCGGAACCAACCGGCTTAACTAGTTGCTACAAACAATAGGACCCAATGTGAGAAGTTGGTCATGTTGTGCTTGAACCCGAGGTTAGACCAAGTTGTGGTGTAAAGCTACCCGGAACCGACCGGCTTAACTAGTAACCACAACAAAGTCTAATGTGAGAGGTTGAGGTGCATTAAGTAATTAATGCCACATGATAGGGTTAAGTTAATTTGATTAATGACTCTTAACCAAATATGACATGGACAAATGGGTTAAGTAATTTGATTAGGCTAACGATACTTAACAAAACATGACAAGGTTGGGTAGGTTAAGTAACTTGATTTGCCTAATGACACTTAACCATTTTTATACGACTAGTGGACGGGGTTAAGTTAACCAACACTTAACCAAACCAACACGTGAATTTGATACGGTTAATTAAGCTTTCCTAATTACACTTAACCGTATAATACAGTTAGGGGATGTGGTTAAGTTAACCTAGACTTAACCCATCCAATTCGGTGATTTTGAAGTGGTTAAGTTAACCAACACTTAACCAATCTAACTCGGTAATTTTGAAGTGATTAAGTAACCTATACTTAAACACTCTAACCCGGTTATTTGGTAAGGTTAAGTTAACCAATACTTAACCAATCTAACGTGATAACATGATAAGGCTAAGTCACGAATCGTTTGAATACACTTGACCAATTCGTCTCAGTAATTTGATAGGGTCAAGTTAATACATACTTAACCAACCTGAACATGGTTTGTAGGGTTAAGTCTTGAACTTGGATACTTAGCCAATTTTGACATGATTTGTAAACGGGATTAAGTCATGAACTTAAGTGACACTTAATCCATTATATAAACCCTAGTTCAGAGAATTAGGTGGATATCCGTAATTAACAAGAATAACGGGAATAAGCTAAGGGGTAAACCTTAGTTGGAGAATAGCTAAGTAATAATTCTTAGTCAAGGAATTTTGGACCAGTTCATAGATTGGATGAGTAACCCGATACGGTAGGTCATCGTTTAAGCACACGAGTAGGAGCAAGTTATCTGATTTAGATAAAGGCTCCGGCGAACTGGGTAACGAAGCAGCGGCTTCGGGGAACGTAAGGATATTCTTGGTATCCCTCTGTGAGCTGCCAGGTGATCGCACTAGGCTCATGAGAGGTTAAGGTTTGCATTAGAAGAACCAAGAGTATGCCTTGGTTGCTATACGAGCGACCTAAAGACGGGGATGGATAGGGGATAGTCGACGATACACGGTCGTGCCCTAGATAGCATTTCGTCAGGCTACCTACCATCTTTGGTCAAGCGTGTACGTACGGAAAGGCAGAGAACACCCAAAATACCATAATTGCTATCTAATTATGGTTGCGGTAAGGCTAGGTTGTGGGTTGGCCAGTAGTGTGTTCTCATACAGGATTTATCCTGTCTTGTCTTTCACTAGTTGAGGGAGTGGTCTCATGGGACCATAGCCACGTATAGGAAAAACAGACCTTAGCATCTGCATCGGCAGATAAATCGAAAGCTCCCGACCGAGTCCTGTATTTCTTGATCTGCCCTGTGACAGGACTCGGAAGGCACGATGTGATACATGTGCATACAGTCATGGAAAAACGATTCACGATGAATGCATGGGAAAAAGGGCACGGTTGACGGTTAGCGTAATTCCTAGTGGCCCTGGGTAGTTGAACCCAAACCGAAATACGAAAACGTGCAATAGGTAAGCATAATCACTAGTGGTCCTAGGTGGCATAAGTCCTAGTTGCACAAACGATGATTCATGTTGGGAAAGCATAGCTAGGTCTAGGGTAACAGTCCAAACGAGCTTAAGGATCATGGAATTACATTGGAGTAGTATAGAACCTCATGGGAAAGCCCGTACGGTCTACGGCAAGGAACTGAACATTTACATGGAAAGAAACATACGAGTTGAGTAACCTATAAATGCGATATATTAGGTTGACATGAACCATTACACGACTTTTGAGTAAGGGTCATTCATGGTTAACACATGATACGGTGGGGATACTAGTATGGTAGGTGCAGAGCTAGAAATACAGGATAGATACCATGGGACGTTATACGTGATAGATATCTTGGGGATATTATACTTGATAGGAACCTGACGATGGGATACTTTGTTTTATCTTGACATCGTAATTTATCATGACACCTTAGTTTATCTGAGTTCAGTAGTTCACCCTGTTATTTTGATTTAGCTTACCTATCTTGTCATCATGCTTATGTTCATCTCAGTTTCTCATGTCAGTTAAATTTACTAGTTTTTATGCTGATAGTAGATAGGGCTTACTCGGTCATTTTGACTGACCCGTTTTGTTTCGCCTCTTGTCTTCCGTTCCCCCCCCCTCCAGGTTACAGGGAGGAAATACTGTTGTTCAATTGGGACTTCTTCTGCTTGAAGGTCATCATGGATGGCTTGGACTTTTCTTGGCTATGGCTACTTTACTGTTTTACTTGGGGAATAATTTTGGAAAATGTCTTTATGTTTCTTTACTATTGCAAGACATGTTTTGATGTACTCTGATGTAAAAGGCTTTAGACCTTATTTATTCATGTTATGAAAGTTTGATTTTACTTCCGCTATTTTATATGTTCTGTCTTGTGATATTTCTGTGCATGTTTACCAATAATGCCCCTCTAAAGCTAGTGCATTCCTTTGCGAGTGACCCTAGCGGAGGCGGGGTGTTACAGATACCAACTGTGATGGCCTGAATTTCCATACTACCTGAGTTGACTGAATACAACACATGTTCAACCCAAATTACATAGAGATACAAATCATTATGAAATAAAGAAGAAAAAGGTAGAAGAAGAACAAAAATAACAACACATAATCTCACATCGTAATGGAACAAAATATAATATATCATAACTTTTGAAATACAAAATTTTAACTATATGACATACAATTATCAAAGTACAACACTTACAACATAGCGGAAATAACAATACTATATAACGCTGAAGCCTCCTGCTCCTATCTCCTCCAAGTATCTATAAATACCTAAACTACTTGACTGCCCGTACAAATTTGGGCACCCAAGAGTTAAGGGTAAAACAAAACAAAATAAACTTTGGGTCAGTCAAGGGACAGGTGTGAGTAAACTCCAACCACTTGGTTTAACTTTTAAAAATCCTTTTCGAAAGAAAAAATAATCGTAAGACCGATACACACATAAACACGGATGGTTTTTACATTACGATAACCCAAACATTTCTATAAAATCAATACTATTATGATATTATAATAGTGTCTAAATCAAATAAATAATAATCTAGTGGAAACACTTGCATCTCACGTTCCACATACATAATATACAATCAAAACCACGGGCGTTTATTGGATAATGAATTTCCAACTATGACAAGGTATGGAACCACCTTCCGATAGTGTATCTGTAGAGAGGAATACACTGGGTTCAACATGAACATTTTGTAACCCGACCACACATGACCGACCACTCATTTTGCTTGAGTGTATCGAATGTATATCACCAACGGTTGGGATCAGCAATCGTTTTCATGAATGGGACAACATCGAATAGAATAAAGAAGGAAATAAATTTTCTCTAGATAGGTGATAACGCACCCTATTTGGGAGCTACCCACTTAGCCATGTCGCCTGCCCGATTTTTGTCATTTCCCGATTGTTGAGGCCTAAGGCTACGATTACTTACTTTTCATTGATAGCACAATCACTTTGAATGCCACATTGTCAGTCTCGTTAACCATTAATTGATTTGCACAAATATAATCTGGATATTATGTTAAGAGAATAAATTCTCCGCCATAATATACATTTATACAGACTAACATATGCGACAATTGGAAATACTCTGTCAGACATTCGTCCATACAACTTCGTCCTGGGACTGAACGAAACCGAAGGCACAATTTCCATTTATCCATCTTACAAAATTGCTATGTAGGATTAATAGAAAAAGCCTTTGCACATTTTATTTCATTTTCGATTATCTTCATATAATCTGATTCGCAACGCTACTGCCAATACGGAGCGGTTCTCGGATAATAATCCAACCGGTCTCTCCATATTGACAACGATGGTCAAAAACTTCGAAAGTTGGTTATTTAACTAGCGAAGGAAAAATAAACATCCATCCAATGCATAAAACAATCATTAGGCCCTTAATTAATATTTCATTAACTAATTACTTCTCCGTTTACTTATCAATATCTTTACTCAGATATTTCTCCAAAGCCGTTTAACCTCTCGCAATTCTTGGAAAAACATTTCCATTTATAATAACTATATTTATTTCCTATATTATAGAAAATATCTCTTTTTAACATCGTAAAATATTTACGTATATTCATAAATCGTTATTCTTACATATTTGTCAATCTCTAACCATAAACTAGTAAGAGAACAACTTCCTAAGTATAAACCTTGAAGGTCGAAATCAACATCAAATCGATACTCGGAAACCTTTTCAACTTAACTAGTCTCCAGTCAGACTCTGATTTCCTTAACTACATCTCTTAACTTATTATCAACAAAATCATTTCAGTCTGAAAAATGTTTTCTTTTAAACCAGTCAGACTCTGATTCCTCTTTTCTTACTTATAAAATTTCATTATACGTTTATTCGCTTATTAAATTCTATATATATTTGATAAGTAGATTTCTAGTTATCAAAACTTCTTTAACTTTTTCAATCTCTTTAAATTTCCGAAAAAATTCGCCAGCACTTCCTTTTTACCAATCAATAGCTCAAACCTCAACTCGCCTCTCTAGGCCCTTTCCATTCAAAAAGAAAATAAAAAAGAAAAGCGGCTTGCCGATTCGACGCATAAAAACTCATATGGAATCTAAACGTGTACCTTTTTGTCGGGTACTCGAATTATAATCTTCATACACTTCATTCCATACCTGTCTAACCCATATACGTCTATTCCCAATTTATTCCAACTCAGTCCAATCATTTTTAACTCAACTCGCTAATTAATCCTCTCATTAGTTCTTTTGCCTATTTCATTTTTATTTGAACATATCACATTAAAATATCTTTTTATCTAGCTTATAAATTAATCAAATTCCATTTTTGATTTAAGTTTCACATTCGATTTCAAATATGAATTCACAAATCTAATTTACCTTTCAAAGTCCAATTTCGATTCAAAATTCCATTAACTAATTATTCTTTAGATTAGTTAGTTCTTATTCAATAAATTAAAAATCTGATTTTTGTTTCAAAAATCATTTCATTCACACAACTTGAGTTCGTATTTATTTTATAACTCAAACCTGGATTTTTCTAATGGAAATTTGGATTTTATTTACTTAAAATCCTTTTATTTATTTTAAATAAACCGTTATGGTTTTTAAATGGTTGTGACGCTATTTTTATGAAAATTTGATTTTGACATAACTCAAGATCTATATGACGGAATCCATATTTTTGTATTCCATTAGAAAAATATTATTCGGTCCTGACGATTCTTGTTTCAAAGAATTCCGACTTAAATTGAGTTTCATATACTCAATTGAAGTTCGAAACGCCAATTTACGAACTGTCGCGCCGCGGTAAGCTCGTTTAAATAATATTTATATATAAATGAACTTTGTTTAATTTAAATTTCAATCTCGTTCTAATATATATTAAATCCAGTTTTCAAATCCAACTTAATATTTCTGATTATCTCCAATTGTCAGTTTTTCATTACATGGTTATAAATTTATTTATAACTCAATTTGGTTATATTAAATTCCAATTTCCATTATAAATAAATTATTTATAAAATTCGATATAATCGAATTCTAATTATAAGTTCTTAGATTTGTCTCAGTTCCGTTTATATTACGAATTCTGAAATAACATCCATCATCCCCTTTTTGAACCAATTTCCAATTCATTTTTAAATTCATACTCAAATTTAAACTTATAAATTATCTAGTGATAATTTATCTCACTTAATTTGTTTATAAATTTAACTCTCTTGTTTTATAATTTAAAACAAGTTCCTGTTTCAAATCCATTTGAAACCCAATCCCTATTGTGGAATATTTTATTGATTTTAACTTATACATATACAGTGAATTTATTTTCATAATTAAAATTTAAACTTTTATTTAATACAATCCCAATTTTTTTTTCTGAAAATATTTATTTAAATAAATTCGATCTAACGAATTCAAATCATAAATCCATATAAATTTATTTTAATTCAATTTACATTCTGAATATTAGAATAAATTTATCGTTTCACTTTGAACTATCTTCCATTTCCCTTTCTAAATTCACATCTAAATTTACATTCCCCAAATTATCTAAATGATAATTTTTTCCATTTCATTTATAAACACCGTTTATAAATTCACTCCAATTCCCTGAATTATTTAATTTATAAACAATGTCTATAATTTCAATACTTGTTATATATATTCAAAACAAGTTAATATTTCTGTAACCCATTCAAAATTCAAATTCTGTTTTAAAAAAAATAGATTTCCCCTTTTAAATATCAGAATCTCTTTTCATGATATTTATATAAATCAACATTCAGGCCCAGTAATATTTAAACATTCCAAACACCCAATTGTTAATAACAGGTTTTCTAACGCATCATATATGATAATATATATAAAAACAAACAAACAATAATATTTTTGAGGAATCCAGTTGAATCCCTCCAACCTATTTTCCTGCATCCACAGATGTTAGCCAACATAAATAATATCCATCCTGGTTCAAGGTAGGGTATCGCAGTATAGAAGGTCATCCACTACAATATACTGTGGGGTGCATAGGTTCTGTGACGACCCAAACCCCGTAACACGAAGGCAAGGGTAATCTTCGGAATATAACACATAAACAGATAACAGCAGAACAGAAATAAATAAATACACCAGATAATGTACAACAGAATATACTGGATATAATAAACATCAGAGTTACACAACATACAAGATCATAGTAAGTACAAATACAGTTCAACTATACATAAATGTCTACAGCGGAAAACAACATAATATGTACAATAGGAGCTGAACAACATAAAAAGAGATAAATGATAGAATCCATCTTCAGCTCCAGCTATTCAGAAAGAGCCTACTAAAACCTGAATACAAGGCTGCCCGTGTAGAAATAGGGGCACCCGAGTTTGCAAGTGAAACAAACTACGAGTCAGTCATGGGACTGGTATGAGAAATCTATTTGACATATTCTACAATATGGCAAATCACAGGACCACGACACTTTCGCGGAACGGGTTTACTCCAGTGATTGCCAGTGCTTTAAAATAAGTAAATCATTTTAAACATCACTATGCTTTTTATAAATATAAAGCCATTATAAGACTTAGGTCCCATCACACAATGCAACACAAACTGGAGGATAGAGTTTTACCTTATAATTGCCAAAATATGCTTGATACGAGCAAAAACAAATCATTTGATATTATTGCTAGTGTTTATATGTTTCAAAAACAATTTGAATCATAACTATAAATCATAGACAGTATTAATGCCCCATACCACTATGTCGCCATATATAGGTATACAATCAAAATCGCACGATGTCGTATTTGGAAGTTGGATTTCCGTCATGAACCAAGGTCAGGGATCATCCTCACCGCTTCGAGACTGTCTAGCCCGAGCCTCAGGCAAGTACTCTGTCAAGCCTTGGATCGTCAGGGCCAGTCCACCGACGTGGATTAAAATGTCTGAACACTGCGTTTCCCTGCCCTTTGGGGCGTAAATGAGCCAACAAATGACTCCATCGATCCCGGATCGACCGATATAACCGAGGCGCGTCGTAACAGCAACAACCACATAGGTGAAAGTAATATAAATGTCAGGGCTGGTAGGTCACTGACACCACCCTAGCTAGAAAGAAACGCATGTCCTCCCTGATGTCCTCTCCCGTTTCTGGTCCATACGGGGTGTGAGGCTCGCAAAACAATGCTAAACACAAAGCTAGCTATTCAAAGCCGTGCTTTGATCAGCAACCACAAAGCTATGCTTTTCAACAAAAGCTTTGATCATAGCATCTCTGTATGCCACGTTGTCAATATACAACGTCAGATACACGTCCATTTACTAGTCTGTTCTGGGTCTGAACGAAACTGGAGGGTCTTTATTCCTCGGACATCCGTACAATCAACATGTACGTCCGGATGGCTACTACTTCAGCCCCTTCAAGGTAGCTACTCCCATCATGAGCATCGGTAGCACCCCTCCATTCGACGTGAAGATCATTGGCCTTGCACCGTCTTTATATCTTCGACATTTAATCGTCGATCAATTATTTGAAATAAGAATTAACTCGGCCTTTTCAAATAATTTACGGATATTTAGAGTTTCAAACCAATTCATTTCAATGGTTAAATTATTCGACATCATTAATTCTGTTCTTTTAATGTAATTTTCATGCCAAACACATTAAACCATCAAATATTCAATAAACCGGGTGAATTCGGTTTATTTCCTTTCCATATCGTTTATAATATTTTATCCTGATTTATTTCTATTTTTATTTATTTAAAAATAGCCAATTCCTTCAAAACGACGCTTCAGGCCATAACGCGGCCGTGGCGCTGTTTTTCTTTAGATTTGATTTACACATATCTGAGAATTTAACCGTTGGATCTTCACAAATTTTATATCATTAGAAAGATCTTTTCAAACTGAATCCAACGGTTTCAGTTTTGGGAAAATCCGACGGTAGGATCTCCCACAATAATCATTTGAAGTTTCGATTTCAAATATCGAACTGCAGCCTCGTTATTCGATTTATTTACTTATATATATATATATATCAATATAATTGATTTTGGCGCTGTTTTTCTTCAGATTTGAATTAAACATTCCAGACAATTCAACCATTGGATCTTTACAAAGTTGGCGACGTTGGAAAGATATTTCCAAGGCGAACCCAATGGTTATGGTTTTAGGAAAATCCGATGGTCGGATCTCCCGCAATAATCGTTTGAAATCACGGTTTCAAAATACGAACTGCAGCTTCGTTATTCGATTTATTTGATTTATATATATATATATATATATAATCGATTCTTCGATTTCAAAACCATATTCATTTCATACATTTGATAAAAATGATATTTTTATCCAATAGATATTTATTTCAACACATCCCTATTTTTAACAATTCATGTATTTAATAAAATTGTGATTTTTATTGTAAAACAATTTATTTCAAAACACGATTATTTTATATAGTTCAAATAGGTGATAAAAATGTTATTTTTATTATAAAACAATTTATTTCAAAACATAATTATTTTATATAGATCAAACAGGTGATAAAAATGTTATTTTTATTATAAATTTTTTTATTTCAAAACACGATTACTTTTAATAGTTCAAACAGGTGATAAAAATGTTATTTTTGTTATAAAACAATTTATTTCAAAACACGATTATTTTTCAATACATGAATTTCTATTCAACAAATGAATATAGTTTCAACACATAAAAATAAATCAAACACATAAAGATTTCAGAAAATTTCGGCAGCATAACGGCAGGGTAGTTAAAACCGGGACGGTAATCGATGTACGGCTCCTCGCTCTACCTTGAAACCTTGCGGTTTTTGACAATGGGGATTTCATGCATCTAATTCGTACGCAGGCGAGCATGTTTTTATTCCATTTCCACAACCTGTTCTAATTTTGTTTTCAACCACCAATGGGTATTTTTCAACCACAATCAATCATTCTCAACCACAAACAATTCTGTCAACCATTCGCATTATTCACCAAATTTCACATCAACTAAATAATCCAAACAATATCACAACCAATAAATATCGTCCATGGTCTGTAGATGAGGGGAGTGTGTGTATATATATATATATATATTCGTATATAAATATATTTCAATTCACTTCAAATTCAATTCAATGTCATTTCATTGCATATATAATTTTTACAATGCATATATAACTTATACATCGAACATACAACTTATACAACGCTTATACATGAGGTGTACAACGCTTATATAACTCGTACATCGACTATATAATTTATACATCGTCATTTCCATATCGTTTACAATTCAGAAATCTCACTTTGGGTTCCACTCCTCCAAAAATTGCAAAAGACTCAGAAAAATATGCGGTCTCTTCTAAAATGTAGAAGACGTCCTCACGGGTCCACTATCTCTTGTTTCACTGAATTTCGTCAAAAACGAAAAAGATATGATTTTTATAGTGAAATCAAAAACCGTAGCGCTTTAAAGTGCTATTAAAATAGTTTTAATATTATCAGCCGTTACCTTCTTTTAAATCTTCAAAACTAGGTTTGATCTTTTCTCGCAATCCGTGTAGCTTGGTGATGATCGGCCTCTGCCACCTTGTAGTGCTCCGAGAGGCGCTCCCCCACCTGCCACGTCAGCCAACTCGAAGCTCCCCAGGGCACTAAAAACGAGGACGAGTGGCAGAAGTTTGGGGCGCCGATTCGAGCAGATTACTCCACGGTGAAAGGCGAGACCTATATGGATGTGAAGCCCTTGAGAATCTCTACAAAATCTTGAATTGGAGCTAGTGATTTTATTGAGTGTGGAAGGAGAAATCGAGGGGGGAAGTGGCGAACGGTTTTCCGCCTTCAATCGGAGGAGGGAGAGAGAACGTCGGGGTGAGAGAAACTTATGTGGCCCAATCATATTTTTTTTCTTTTATTTATATATTTTTAAATTTCGAAAATAACCTATTTCTCACACGAACCCCAATCCAGACCCAACGACTATCGTCCCTAGCTCAATACCCCCATTCCGAACGCAACGTGATATGTTTCGTAGGCCCATTCGACTATTTCAGTCAGTTTTTCTTCAAACTAAAATATAAAACATTCAATAATTGATTTGAACGTACATTTCAATTTGCCGGGGCCACATACTGATCCCAAAAATTCCAAAAAAATAAATCTAGCTATGTTTTGACGATATGGTCCCAACAAAACTAGTTTCGTTGAATTCTGAGACCGTTTGAAAAATGGCCCTTTTCTGGTCGATCCAATTTAATAGAAATCGACCAACCACATTTTCCTTTGCCACGCTCACATACTAGCTTCAAAAATTATGAAATTTGAAACCTAGCAATAATTTGACAACCCGGATCCAACAAAAGTGGTTTCGTCGAATTCTGAGGTGGTTTGCAAAATGGCCATTTTCACGGGCTATATAAACTCTATAGCGACCTTCCTGAAAATTCATTTGGCCATAACTTTTGACTCCCGCTATGAAACTTCGATTTTTCAGAATCGTTAGAAAGATATTCACTAACAGATTTATATATTTTTGGTTTCACTAAAATCCATTTTATTTTGCACTCGGTACAATCAGTCAAAGTTTGAATTCAAAATTTTAAACTGCCGCGCAATTTCAGGCTATATTTATAATTCAAATTAATTATATTCATTTTCAAACGTCGATTCAAACATACTTTTCGTCGTTATTATTTAAAATAATTTATTTTAAATATTTTAATCCACTAAATTAGCCAAATTAAAAATTTCAAACCGGTTCAGATTTTCCGGGTTGTTACAGGTTCGTCCGCTAATGATACTGCGAGCATCCGCTAATGATACTACGGGAATATCCAACCACCAATATATGTAATAGCCACAAACACCAAGCCTAAATAACTAATATATTTATAATAGCCACAAAAATATTTAAACGCATCCAAACAACCAACCAACAACATATAAAAATTATATTAAATAAAATCCAGAGAGTGAGTTTACTCACCGTAATTTTATTTGCCGAATCCATTCCAGTTCAATTTTAAATTTCTCGTTATGAAATCCTCAGCTACGAATTACTCGACTGATTGTTCGATAAAATTTCTTTGTTAATATGACATTATAAAAAAAACGAGTTTGGATATAAATTAAAATAATTTAATTTAAATAAGAAAGTATTAACTAAATTACAATAATTTAAATTACCTTAATTCCCTTAATGATCTTTCCCAACTGAATACACAATAACCGGTTACTGTGCAAAATCCCACCACCATGAAAATGCCCACTTCCAAAAACCATCATCTACCCTATGCTATTACCACCACTGTTGTCAGTCAACCTCTTTTCCTTTATGAACTACACGCCCCTGACCTTACTCCTCAAGCTTGCAGCCATTCCTCTTTTCATGAATCTGGACTTGTAGTTGCACCCAAGATGAAGGCAACAATATTTTTACTACCAGAAATGCATCCTAGAAACTCACGCAATGTGCCAATCCCTTCATCAATTCAAATCAATGCTTCAGCCCTTGAATCAAATCCTCTAATCGAATTCCGGCTACCCCTTAGCTCAACACGATTCACGATTTTCTTCCTTGAATCACATTATCGATCCTCCCATCAAATCTTGGTAAACACTAGCCCGATATTCCATGCATTGGATTCAACGAAAATCGCAGTGACCTAAACCAACATCATTCGTTTTAGAATTGCATTAACCCACTTGAATCGCACACCTCAAACCAACGCTAGAAACCTGCTTATACAAAATGAGGACATCCCCGTCTCCTCCTTAATTTGCAAACGCTTTAGAGGATCTTCGAGCTTTAAGGATCCGCGGTTTTGAATTTCAATACGCGATTTGATTTCTTTTTAATGATAGGAAGAATCGATCTTTGAACTACAGGAAAAATGAAAGGGGGAAGAGACTCGAATTTTGGTTTTTGGTTTTCAAAAGAAAAAAATTGGATAAAACGATGGCATAGACCCAGTTTATAGATGTAATGGGGAACACTACGTACAAGGACATTAATTCCTTGTTTTACTTCGTGAAGAAGCCGGGGATCAAAACCTACATGAATTGAAAGATAGAGCTCGTGAATTGAAAGGGGAGATGTAGCTAGGTAGGTTGTGTACTTCATTACTTAGGGCAGAAGGAAATAATACGTTAACTCTAAATTTTTTCGAGCCGATGTGCATTTATTTAATTTAAATTATCTTACGTTTCCGTACTCCTATTTAAATGCAACAACTGGCATTCCTAGGGTTATACTCCTATTCTGAACACATTGGAACATGTTACAAAGCCCAATTCGATCATATTGAGAAGATATTAATTTAACTCAATAAAATTAAATTCAAAATAGTTAATTCCTTGATAATATATTATTATTATCATCTATATTCAAATAAAATATATATTCATTATCTGACTTGTTTTGACTTGAGTTTAATTTTGAATTAAATTATTAGTTGTTCTTTTCAGGATACGATAATTCAATATACTTGAAGTTAAATCGTAATCCATTATTAAATCGATAACTCAATAGGAAAATCCATTTATATTATCAACTCAATATTTAAAACAATATTGAATATTTAAAATTAATTTATATAAATCTAGGTCGTTACATAATGGGATATGGAGGTTAAATTAAAATTATAGCAGGATTAATTGTTTTAGCATGGCGCCTTGGTTTTTTCTCGTTTGTCAGCCTTTCCCTTTTGTTTGAATGGTGATAATTGTTTGTTAGCGGATTTTTTTCCCGTTTGAATACAAATTCAACCATCAAATAATTTAATGGTGGCTTAAAATATGAATTCTAATTGAGAACTAACCAATTTTAAATATATTAGTTACTATTCATATTGATTTATTAAAAATATGTTCAAGAAAAATCATTTTTTTTAAAATACACAACATTCAATGTGTAAGTATTAACAAATTCAGCATAATTGAAAACATATTCAACACTTACTATGTGTGAGAGAAGAAAGTTACATGTGAAAGCCTACAAATGGGCATAGAAATTTTAACTTGTATGTAATTTTTGTATTCTTTAAATTTTGGAATCCTTTAATGTTTATAAAAAAATTATTTTTAAATTTCTGACATTTTACAAAATTTTATATTTATTTCAAAATCATGAAAACTTCTAAAGTTTACAATTAAACTTTATATTTACTTTATAAAACATGAAAATTTTAATTTTTTGAATTAATACGTATTAAACATAATTATCAATTATAATATTAATTTTAGATACTGGATAATAAATTTTACTTTTTAATTATTAAAAATTACTTATTAATCATTGATTATTAAAGATTACTTACTACTATATATTATTAATTATTATTACTTCTTAATTATTTTGTTTTTATTAATTAATCAATACTAACTATTGAATATTATTTACAATTAATAGTAGTTATTTATTCTTTGTTATTAGTGTATTATTATTAACATTAAATATTCAAAATTATTACTTTTACTTATCAATTACTTAATAAAAAGATAACAAGAAAATTTTATGAAGAACAAGCATACCAATCCTTTGAAAATCTACTGCAAAATAGCTTAAAACATAGAAGATAGTAAAATGTCTCTATTTGCAATGGAATTTAGTGATGAAAAAAAGATGACCGTACATCGCTGCAATTTGCTATGATTTAGCGATGGAAAACAAAACTCGACTGTAATAATTTTAAAAGTTTAAATATAAAATTCTAGATATTATCCCTTATAGATTCCACGAAAATCCTTCGCTAATTTGCCATGGAATTTTCCACTGCTAAAATTTGCAGCTATTTACAGCTTTTCTTGTAGTTTATTTTACCTTTTCAATCATTTATTTCCATATCTAACCATCATCGTTTTTAGTTATATATTTTACCAATGTACCACAAACTGGATATTTTATAATACTCACTTATCTCAATGTCTTTCAAATTAGCCCCCTTCTGGCCTAAAATTTTCCTGTCTAAATATTTTCCTTTGCAAAGATCCATTTAGAAAGGAGCAGCCTTTAGATGAAAATCCTTGTAGCTAAACTAAATTTACAAATAGAAGTTTCCTCAAGTTAATAATATTTCTTTGATAACACAGCTGCATCTTATAATTACTTTATCACATTCTTTGCTAAAGAAATTTTTTCACAAATAAAAATATTTCCATCATACCACCTTGTTTCTTAAATAAAAAGATGCTTAATTTCCCATATTTTTATCGTATTATTTTATTACTTATTTTTAGAAAATAATTATTCTAAAAATGAAGACTTTTCTATAGAAATAATCTTTTTATAACTTATTCTTTTCATTAAAATGGGGGTATTAAATAGATTTTCTCAACTAAATTATCTTATTTATAAAAACACTGTAAATTTTGTATTATTTTCAGTATTGTTTTAAAATGAATACTCCTACATTCTTACCTGTTAAAATGTCTATTAATGGAATTACTTCATTTATCACAAAATGTTTAAAAAAAATCAAATTTAGGTACTTTACAATATATCAAACTTATCTAATTTTCTTTATTTTTCTTTTCATCTCATGAAAGTACCACCATGAAATGGATCAATTTATTTTCAAATTTAATACTTTGTTCTCATCAAAAGTTCAAAAATATCACTCAAAAATGACCATTTTCTACTAACTGATGAGATAGCTTTAAAATAAGATATATATATATATATATTATAAAAATAATAGTTCCAAATCATTGTTGTTCTCTTAAAAAAAACGATTCTGCCTTACTAAGGTTGGTTTCAATTGCAATCTAATCATAATGTGTATGTCATTCATGTTATAACCAAAGACTTAACATGCCCCATTAGGATTCATCTTGCCTACCATTTTTTCTTTATCCTCCACAAAAGGTTTCTCATAAATAAACAACGTTATACACTGAGGTAATAATGATCAAACAAACAGCACAAACATATAAAGAATTCAATTATAAATCAAAACATTTTCTCTCATATTTACACCAAATTTAAGGTGTAAATCATTATAACATAACAGTTAAACCTACCTAAGGCTCATGTAATTGCCAAACTTTAGCTTTGGTACCAAATGTGAAGACCCTATTAAATTTGGGTGATACAAATTCATAAATAGATGGAAAGTAAATATTTGTTTAATATGGAAATGCATGAATTAATTGATTGCATTTGCATGAGATGGAAAGAAATAAATGCAGGTATTAATTTCTTCCATTTACCCTAAGAAAAGGGATTGATTTACTTTCTATGTGTGCACATTTGTTGCTATTGTAATTAGCCTCCATTATTTTGTTACCATACATTGGTAATTTAATTGATGACTCACATATATTTACACTGGCTATATATTGAGGTTTACACTCCTTTATAAACCTATCCTGGAAAAAAGCCTGTGATCCCCAATGGTGTCTCTTATTGTTAAGCCTATTTGAGGTTTGGATATATAAACTCTTATTTTGTAATCTCTTGTAATTCTCACATATGGAATAAAATCTCTCTCATTTGGACTGGACATACACTATCTCGATGATAGTGGAACCAGTATAAATATTGTGTCTCTTTGTTTCTGTTATAGTTATTTACTATTTGTTTGATGTAATAGAATAATTGCTGTCAGATTAGATTGATGTTCAATTGGCAAATCTAGATCTTGTTTATTGTGCTTCTGCATTTGTGCAACCTTTTCGCACAACAGATTGGTATCAGAGCAAGGTGATTTGTTTTAAATTGTGCATCAATTATTTCTACAGAGGTTGGTAGATTCATGTGATACCCCCAAATCCCCGTGCCACGGAAGCAAGGATAATCATTGGAATATAACACAAACAAGTAACAACAGAACAGAAGTATAGAATTACACCAGATAATGTACATCAAATTATGCTGGAAATAATATAATCATCAGAGTTACACAGCATAACAGGATCATACCTAGTACAGGATACAGTTTCAGCTTAATATAAAATGTTTGCAGCAGAATCAAACATAATATACATAATAAAGTCTGAATAGCACAATAGAAATGATAGAGTCCATCTTCAACTCCATAGCTATCTAGAATGAACCAGCTAAAAATCTAAATATAAGGCTGCCCATGTAGAAAATAGGGGCACCCGAGTTAGCAAAGTGAAACAAACTACGAGTCAGTCATGGGACTGGTATGAGAAATCTTACATAACTTATTTAATATAAAAGCCAATCACAGGACCACGCTGCTAACGCGGAACGGGTTTGCTCCATTGGATTTCCAATGCATAAATATAGTAAATCATTTAAAAAATGCAATGCTTTGTAGAAAAATGAAGCCATTATAAGCTCATGTCCCATCACACAATGCAACGCAAGCCGGAGGATAGAGTTTTACCTTATAATGGCCAAATATGCTTGACACGTATAAATCAAAATCATTTGAGATTATTATTAGTGCATATATGTTTCAAAAACAATTTCAATCATAATATACCAATCATAGACGGCATGGGCTGTAATGACCCGGGATTATTAGGATTTTGACGACTTTGGTTATCGACATAAACACGATGACGACTAACCAAACATCGAAAAATACCTGTCATTAGTGAGGGAAATTAGAGGGTGAGGAAAGATAAGATAGAAAATTAGAATAGAAGAAGAACACAACATTAGAGTAACACGAATCTCAAGCGGAACGAATAAACATATTTCATAACATAGCTTTGAAATACAAATCTGTACTTGAATATACATATCATTATCAAAGTATAACACTTACAACACAGCGGAAATAACTATAACTATACGATCCTGAAGCCTCCTGCTCTAGCTCTTCAATTATATATGTAAAATCCCGACTACTTGACTGCCCGTACAAATTTAGGCACCCAAGAGTTTAGGGAAAACAACAAAATAAACTCCGGGTCAGTCATGGGACTGGTGTGAGCAAAACATTTTAAAACAGTTCAAACAGGTAATCGATATGTAGTGACCCGGGTTTTCGGCGGCTTTGGTTATCGACGTAAGCACGACGTCGATAACCAAAACATCGAAAAATCCGGGTAATTAATGAATGAAATTAGAAGGTGAGAATAGATAAGATAGAACTTATAGAATAGAAGAAGAAGAAGAACATCATCATCATAGTAAACACGAATCTCACAGCGGAACGAATAAAATATAACATAACATATCTTAGAAATAACATCAGTATATGTATACAATAACACTTATCAGAGTACAATACTTACAACAACAGCGGAAATAATAATAGCTATAGAATCCTGAAGCCTCCTGCTCCAAGCTCTCCAAGTGTATCTGTAAAATCCCGACTACTTGACTGCCCGTACAAATTTAGGCACCCAAGAGTTTAGGGAAAACAACAAAATAAACTCCGGGTCAGTCATGGGACTGGTGTGAATAAACTCAAATCATTTAAACAGGTATATGATATCTCATAAGACCACGCCGTGAAATACGGAACGGGTTTTTCCCCTTATGAGAATCCAAATAACTTTTCAAAGCAATATCATTCTGATATTATGATAATGTCTAAGTACAAATATATATCAATCTAGCAGAAACGCTTGCATCTCACGTTACTACATATATAGTATACAATCAAAATCGCAAGCACGTATTGGATGATTGGGTTTCCCACTATGACAAGGTATGGAACCACCTTCCGATCAGTGTACTCTAGGAACGATACACTGGAGTTCAACAAGAACATCTTGCAACTCAGCCACACATGACCGACCACTCATTTCGCTTGAGTGTATCGAATGTACATCACCAACGGTTGGGATCAGCAACCGTTCCCGTATATATATATATATATATATATATATATATATATATATATATATATATATATATATATATATATATATATATATATATATATATATATATATATATATGGGACAGCATTGATAGATTTGAGAAACAAATGAATATTCACTAGATAGGTGATTATACACCCTACTTCGGTGCGACCGACTTAGCCATGCTGCCTGCCCGATTTCTGTCATTTACCGGTTGTGAGGCTAGAAGCTACGCTTTATCATCACGATAGATTCACTTCGAATGCCACATTGTCAGATCCATCGAAAATCACTAATTGACGTCTACAACAATACATTACGTGTCAGCTAAAAGAAGTTTCCTTCTCCGCTTCCACTCTTGGTACGGTTGAAGAAATCAATGTACGTAATCGTCTGGAAATACTCTGTAAGACATCCATCTTCATTCACTTAGAATGTCACATCGTCATACCCGCCAAATCACAAATTGACTTATCCAAAAATAACACGGGTATACAGCTAAGAGAAACGAATTCCTCCGCCACCAAACGTGAATACGTTTGAACAGATCAACTTACGCGATCCATTGGATATACTCTGTCAGACCCTCATCCATACAAGTTGTCCTGGGACTGGACAAACCGAAGGCACTATTCTGTAAACAGGATAGCCCTTGCATTTTACTCCGTCTTCAATTATCTTTGGCATATATGATTCGCGACGCTTATGCCAATACAGAGTGGTTCTTTGGATAATAATCCAACCGGTCTCTCCATATTAACAACGTTAAAATGGTCAAAACTTCGATAGTCGGTGAGTTAACTATCAAAGAAAAACAAGTGTGCAAACAACGATATTATTTCCAAATGGAAATTATATCGAACAAACATCATTTAACATAAATCTCTTTAGTTCATTTATTTACTTATCTCATGTTTCCCTATATTCTAAATTCTTATTTTTCTTTCATCAGAAAACATTTCTGATTCTCGTTTGGAAAACATTTCCAAAACTCCTTTACGATCAAACCTTACCATTTCTTAGTTAAGAAGGAAGTCACTCAAGTTGGGGTATAATTACCACTCAGACCTTAACTGAACAACGTTATAACTTCGAAATGGTCAAAGTTTATCTTTTAATCTTTAACAACTTCTTTACGCCTTTCTCGGATTCAATTTTACTAATCTACTTCTATATTTAAAACATTGGTTATAACGATAACGTTATAATCCCTACTTTCGAATTATCTAACTTTAAATATAACTTCTATTCTTATTTGTGAATAATTAACCTAACACTTATTTATTTATAAATAAATAAATCTCTATTTAAAACACTGGAAAGTATAAGTACTTTCCCGAATTCGATATAAATCGAATTTGCCGATTAACTCTCTTCGAGAAATCTCTATTTGATTAACTCTTCTTCGAATAACCTATATCCGATTAACTTCTTCTCGAATAAACGATATTCAATAATCTCTCTTTGAATAACTAATATTCGATAACTCTTCCTTTTCAAATATCTCATATTTGAAAATCTCACTTCGATTAAACTATAATCGATAACTCCCTTCGATGAAACTAACATCGATAACTCCTTTCGATGAAACTAACATCGATAACTCCTTTCGATGAAACTAACATCGATAACTCCTTTCGATGAAACTAACATCGATAACTTTAACTCGACTAACTTAACTTGACTCGACTAACTCGACTTACTTGGTTCGACCAATTCGATTCGATTAACTAGGCTCGACTAACTTGACTAACTTAACTCGACTTACTTGGTTTGACCAATTCGATTCGATTAACTAGGCTCGACTAACTTGACTAACTTAACTCGACTTACTTGGTTTGACCAATTCGATTAACTCCTATCGAATAACTAATATTCGATTCACTTTATAAAGATTTCCTTTTTAACAACGTTTTATTTATTTGAAAAGATTTACTTTTAAATAACGGTTCTACACTTTAAAAATGATTTCTTTTTATAACGTTTTCCTTTCCAATTCTATTTGTAAATGGTTTACAAATATTTCATTTTCAAATATCACTTTGAAAATTCCCTTATCTACATTTCGGCATGTTATGGCATTCAATCATATCAAATCACGATGTTCAATATCGTCCAAGTACATATAATCAACAACAGGTTATAATTCACATCATATAACAATATATGAAAAACAATAAAATAACTGTTGAGGAATCCAGTCGGATTCCTCCAACCTGTTTCCCTGCATCCACAGATGTTACACAACATGATTGTCATCACTTTCAGTTCAATATGAATTATTCTGACAAACAGAATCAATATACAACTATATAACTGTTTATATATATATATAATATTTCATTAACTGACTAGCAGTTCCATCAAACAGTCAACGCACAATCAAACAGACAATTTCTAACAGTTCTAAAAATACAACATGAAATTATAAACTGTACAGAGTTAGTGAGATTTACTCACCGTTGCGCGTTAATCGTTAAATAACGGTTTGCGTTCTTTGACTCAATAGGACAATTTATTTCTCCATAAATTGTAACGAGCTCGGATTGACTCGCGGTCAGTCCCATTGTGTTGCTCCCGTCTATACGATCCCAATGCAACTTACGGTTTGTGATTCTGATATCATATGAATAAGTTATTGGCATTATCAGTTTGTACACTATTAAATTTAAAATAAACTTAAACATTTATTTTCTTATCGGGCCAAACCTTGTTAACCCGGCCCAAACTCCTACCCGCTTCCCTCTTCTTCTTCTACTTCCGTCGCTCCTCTGTACCTAAACACCAAAACCGATCCTCTTCATTCAATACTCCTCCACTCCTTCATGAATCACAAAACGGAGACCACCACATTCATCTCCTTCCCTTTCTCTCCGCGACCATCACCTCCATTTGCCACTCGAACCCTTGCCTCAAAACCTGTCGAGCAGTCCTACGCTACAGCGAAGGCACCAAAATACCACCGAGTCAATGCAAATTCAGCACACAGGCGCGGATTTCCTTCCTAACCCCTAAAATGAACTCGATAAACACTATCGCACCCTGAAATCACCAAATACCCGAACCCTAGTTTGCTGTTGCAAAAACCCATCGTCCACAACCGTGTTCGAACCACATAAAATGGGTACCAGATCGAAGAGCTCCCTGTACTGATCCCATATATATATAAATTTGAGATTTATAGATGTGTATATCTTTTGTTTTGATTTTTCTTTTTTTGGAATTCTCACGTTGGAAAGCATTGGGGTGGCGGCGGCTTTGTTTGAGCTGAGAAAAATGTGAATTAGGTTTAGAATTTTAGGTAAGGGGTATTTATAAGGGATTTAGATATTTTTAGATATTTTAGAGAATGGAATATTCCCAGTATATTCTCCTTTCTATATGCATTTTTGCTTTCTGTGTCCTTGTTTTTGATTGGTTTGATACCCTGATTGGGTTGGTTTTGGTTGTGGTTGAGACCGAAGGCCCCAGTGGCCTGTGCTGGATCAGAGAAAAATGAAGGGGATATTTCGAATTTGATTTTTCCTATTTTATTTTCTCGTTTTTCTCCTTGTCTTTGGTCCTTAAACATCCTTGTGATCACATACGATCTCCTAAAATCACAAAAACTGACATGCTGCTAGAGTTCGACATTACGGTCCCAACGAAACTGGTTTCGTCGAATTCCGACTCCGTATGTTCACACAGCGTATTTTTAACCGTCGAAATACTGACTGTTTCTCACTCTAAAAATTCGTACGGCCACACAGTGACTCTAAAAATCACGAAACTGGAAATCTAACAATAATTTGACATTGCGGATCCAACAAAACTGGTTTCGTCGAAAACGGAGGTCGTATGCAAAACTGGCTATTTTTCAAGCGCTGAACAGACCGTTTAAATATATAAATATATTTAAATAAAATTAAATAAAATATAAATAAATTTATATTATCATATATATTCACCGAGGAATATCATACAGCTCCAGGAAAATTATATGTTCAATATTCTAAGCTCAGGTTGAATCGATATTCGATTTACATTGAAAAATCCTTTTATAACGTATATAAAGCGTTACGAATTATAAAGGAATTCCGTAGCGACTTTTCTGAGATTTGATTTGGACGTAAATCAAAATCTACATGACGAAATCTCGATTTTTCTCTTCCACTAGAAAGATATACTCCACCAGCTCCTGACGTTTCTTGTTTCACTGAAATCCGGCTTAAAACGAATCCTGTATACTCAGTTGAAGTTCAAATCGCCAAATAGCGAACTACCGCGTCGTTACGCGCTCTATTTTAATTATATTATAATTATACGTTCAAACTGTCGTCGATTGAATATATTCGTCGATATAATTCAACTCTAAGATGAATTACATCTTAGGGATGACCCCGTTCACAGAATATTGTGATTTCCAATATTTTTGATTATTTCGACATTATAATATATTTTATTGTCTTATAATTATTAATTAAATATTCAATATTATTTAATTCACGTTCTCGATATCGATAAATCGATATTTAATAATTAAATAAATTAATTATTCAACAGCTAAAATGCGGGTCACTACAATCTTCCCCCATTAATAAAATTTCGTCCTCGAAATTGCTAAGCTAGGGGATGACCCTATCTTTTGGGTAAAAATTTATCTGTTTACCTCTTGTCTCCGGTTTCAACTGAACCAATTAATATCGACTAAAATATTAATTTATTCCGACTAACTAAATTTTCAAAAATTCTGAAAATTTTCTAACACCTTAACCTTTCAAAAATTTTTGCCAGCACCTCCTTTGTACTGGTCAATATCTCAAACTCGAACTCGCCTCTCTGGGCCTTCTTTAACCCAAAAGAAAATCAAACAGCCAAGCGGCTTGCCAATTTGGCTCATAAATCTCATATCCATATATAATATAAACCGGTACCTTTTTGTCGGGAATATCAACTCTATCACTTCCATATGCTATCAACTCAGCATATACCAGTGTTATTTCCATCAAATTCCAATCAGTTCATATCCTCAAAACCAAATCGAATTTCATTCGAACCCGAATATCAAATTTCAAATACTTAACTCATCAACCCAATTCCATAACAGATTATTCTCTAATCCAATTCAATTCTATTTAACTCAGTTCAAGTTAATATTTCAATTTATTTCTACTATCTTATTCTATTTAACTTCATACGTTAAAATTAAATTCCGAAACTTAATTTCCTGGGTCTACTTCAAATCAATTTGAAATTACAATGCCAATTCAAAACCTTTGAATTTCTAAACAACTTGTTTTCTCAAAACAATTCAAAAACAAAACTTTTGGTAGTAGTCCGTCACTTAGAACTCGAAAATGAACACTGATGATGTCGCGATTCATCATCAGAATCTATTTTCCAGCTATCGAAGTGAGTTCAATACTATATCACCTTCAGTTCGAATTTTTTTTTCAAAATCTCCCAGGAACTTAAAATTTCCTTATTTTAATTCCAATCTGATTTAAATTCAGATTTTTCTTCATTTTATTTCATATACTTTACTTATATGAATTCTGATTAGTCATTTATAATCATTTTACCTTTTTATAATCTTGCACGATTATAATAACAACCAACACAACCAATATACTATATCAAATATATTCGGGTAAAATTATTCCATTTACCCTCTTTCAAAACATACCATGATGGTTCATCGTATTCGAGTGTTTAGTAACCCCCATCGATACAGTGGATCAAACCGATCGACCAGAATTCACAAACAACTCAACCAATAAAACTCCACAATATAAAATCATTTTATATTAACTAACAAATACGTTCACTCGTATATATACACTCAAACTCAGTCTAAGTTATTACTAATCCCATCTCTACTGAATCACGCCACAGAGCCAAGGTAATAACTTAACTTAAGCTCTGATACCAACTGTAGTGACCCGGATTTTCGGCGACTTTGGTTATCGACGTAAGCACGACGTCGATAACCAAAACATCGAAAAATCCCGGTAATTAATGAATGAAATTAGAAGGTGAGAATAGATAAGATAGAACTTATAGAATAGAAGAAGAAGAAGAACATCATCATCAGAGTAAACACGAATCTCACAGCGGAACGAATAAAATATAACATAACATATCTTAGAAATAACATCAGTATATGTATACAATAACACTTATCAGAGTACAATACTTACAACAACAACGGAAATAATAAAAGCTATAGAATCCTGAAGCCTCCTGCTCCAAGCTCTCCAAGTGTATCTGTAAAATCCCGACTACTTGACTGCCCGTACAAATTTAGGCACCCAAGAGTTTAGGGAAAACAACAAAATAAACTCCGGGTCAGTCATGGGACTGGTGTGAATAAACTCAAATCATTTAAACAGGTATATGATATCTCATAAGACCACGCCGTGAAATACGGAACGGGTTTTTCCCCTTATGAGAATCCAAATAACTTTTCAAAGCAATATCATTCTGATATTATGATAACGTCTAAGTACAAATATATATCAATCTAGCAGAAACGCTTGCATCTCACGTTACTACATATATTATACAATCAAAATCGCAAGCACGTATTGGATGATTGGGTTTCCCACTATGACAAGGTATGGAACCACCTTCCGATCAGTGTATTCTAGGAACGATACACTGGAGTTCAACAAGAACATCTTGCAACTCAGCCACACATGACCGACCACTCATTTCTCTTGAGTGTATCGAATGTACATCACCAACGGTTGGGATCAGCAACCGTTCCCGTATATATATATATATATATATATATATATATATATATATATAAATATATATGTATATGGGACAACATTGATAGATTTGAGAAACAAATGAATATTCACTAGATAGGTGATTATACACCCTACTTCGGTGTGACCGACTTAGCCATGCTGCCTGCCCGATTTCTATCATTTACCGGTTGTGAGGCTAGAAGCTACGCTTTATCATCACGATAGATTCACTTCGAATGCCACATTGTCAGATCCATCGAAAATCACTAATTGACGTCTACAACAATACATTACGTGTCAGCTAAAAGAAGTTTCCTTCTCCGCTTCCACTCTTGGTACGGTTGAAGAAATCAATGTACGTAATCGACTGGAAATACTCTGTCAGACATCCATCTTCATTAACTTAGAATGTCACATCGTCATACCCGCCAAATCACAAATTGACTTATCCAAAAATAACACGGGTATATAGCTAAGAGAAACGAATTCCTCCGCCACCAAACGTGAATACGTTTGAACAGATCAACTTACGCGATCCATTGGATATACTCTGTCAGACCCTCGTCCATACAAGTTGTCCTGGGACTGGACAAACCGAAGGCACTATTCTGTAAACAGGATAGCTGTAACACCCCGAATTTTAGTTAATACTAAAATTCACTAATTACAGGATAAATAATCTCAGACGTGGAAATTGGGGGAAACGGGCTGCGTCATTACGTTCGTCTCGGAAAAATACGCGAAATAGAGTCCGAATTTTCGAAAATCGGAGTCCGTATGGCCCAGTTATGGCCCAATGAAGTTTGCAGAAAATTCAAAACTAAAACAGATTTAAAAATTTAAAATATTCAGATTTGGAATGGGCCAGGCGGGGTCAGGCGGGAAGCTTCCCGCCCAACCCATGTCGACAGGCCTGTCGACAGGGGTGTCGACATGCCTGTCGACTTGCCTGTCGACAGGGTCCAGGCGCCCAGTGAACCTGGGTGCACCAGGTTGCACCAGGGTGGGTTTCAGGCTGGCTAGGAGGGCTGGTTCTAGAGATTTCCTAAATCTAAGGGTCCTAATCTAATCTAGGGTTAATCTAAGGGCCTAAAACACTCACCTAATCCTATAAATAAGACCCTAACCCTACCCTAATTCATTCATAATTAAATCTAGTAACTAAACTATGGCAAATTGAAACTTGAGAGGGCCTCCATCAAAATTAGAGAAGGGATAGCATTCCAAATCAACTTCTAGCCTCTTAATCTTCTTCATTAGTTTGCTAATTTTGTTTTGGTGAGCTTCTATCCCCTTAATAATCAATTGTTAAATTGATTAAGATAGGATATGATGATGTATGGTTATGTTTGTGGATCAATGTGTTTATGCAAGCTTAATATTGTATATGTCATGTGTTTTGCAAGTTATATGCTCTATGTCAAGCAAGTTTAGTATATGTGTTCATAACATTTTTATGCAAGTTTAATGTTATATCTTTATGCAAGTTTGGTGCTATGTTTCATGATGATTATGAGGCAAAACACTAAGTTGGACATTGATCTATTATGCAACATGTTAAGCATGCTTATGAAGTTATGTGAATAAATATGCAAGTTAGGTGTATGTTCAAATGCAAGATTAACATGTTATGCATGCATATGAAGTTATGTGAATGACTATGCAAGTTATGTGTATGTTCAAATGCAAGGTTAATATGTTATGCATGCATATGAAGTTATGTGAATAATGATGCAAGTTATGTGTATGTTCAAATGCAAGGTTAATATGTTATGCATGCATATGAAGTTATGTGAATAATGATGCAAGTTATGTGTATGTTTAAATGCGAGATTAACATGTTATGCATGCATATGAAGTTATGTGAATGATTATGCAAGTTAGGTGTATGCTCAAATGCAAGATTACCATGTTACGCATGCTTATGAGGTCATATGAATAATTATGCAAGTTATGTAGATGCTTAAGAGCAAGTTGGGTTAATGTGTGTTCATATATGCAAGTTGACATCCTCTTAACCCATGACAAAGTTATATGCTAAACCCATGATATGTGTGATGGATCTTCCCCTTTTATTATGTCATGAAATGAGAACGATTTACGTGGGGAACGATGGGGTGGGTAAATATGTTAATAAATGGATGATTGGGTATGATTAAGCATACCATAAAAAAATAAATTACCATAAGTGGGAATTTACCTATTGAGTTAGGTCTACCCCATGGGAATTTACCTATTGAGTTAGGTCTACCCATGTTATGGTAAACTTGATATTAATTAGGGATAATTAATATGGGGGTGATTAATTAGGTGTAATTAATCGACTAAGACACGAGGTTGGACTCATTTGTAGTGTAAAACTGCCCGGACCCGACCGGCTTAACCAGTTGCTACAAATGTCAGCCCAATGTGAGAGGTCTTAGCCATAAATTAAATACGTGATTAAGGTAAAGACACGAGGTTAGACTCTGTTATGACGTAAGACTGCCCGGGTTCTACCGGCTTAACCAGGCGGTCATAACAGCCAGTCTAATGTGGGAGGTCTTTATGGGAGATCACGGTCTTAATTAATTAAGAAACACTTAACCATGGTAGCATGTAGTGGGACATGAGGGGTTAAGTGGGTGCCTTGGGTGGCATGAGGAAACTTTGTGGTTGCCTTGGGTGGCATGTGGAATCTAGTGGGTTGCCTTGGGTGGCAATAGAAAATACGATTAGAATACTTAACCAAGTGGAAACATGTAACTAAACATGATTAAAGGGTTAAGTGGGATACACTAGATATATGACAAGCTTAAGTGGGTAGCTTGTGGGGGCCCATTTCAACCAATATCCCAAACGTATCTTTGTGGGCTCGACCCATGTCGAGTGACGGGACACGCATATTGGGCTTGATTATAAGAGGCCAAAAAGGGTTAGCGGTGGCAACGCAAGTCCAACGGGTTTCATATGCGTGTGTGGGCCCGGGCTGGTAGATAAGTCGTTGTTGCATCGTGTAGATATAAAGCCGTGCACCGTTGATAGTATTGGGTAGCCACTTTAGGGGAGTGATACACCCCACTGTGGGACCAGCACGGGTATCTATGGTAGGGAGTCGATCGATGGGGAGTAGTGGGTACACCTAATAAAGATAGGGGCAGACGTCACCTATGTAGGGGTACACGAAACTACTGGGTAAGAATTACTGAGTACACCTAGTGGAGATAGGGGCAGACGACACCTATGTAGTGAGCTAGGAGTACATGAAATTATTGGGGAAATTTTCTAAGTCCTTGGAAGGGATCAACCTTTAAGTAGGAATGACTGGTGTGGTGCAGTTAGTAATTATCCTTGGTGGGTAGATGCGTATTTACGGTTATTTTAGTTCATCCTATGTTGATTGGCTACTTAGTGTAGTCATTATCCCCAAAGGTACCGTACCGAGTTCATGTCATACCCTAATTACTTTAATAATTGTATTGTTAAGGTTATAGGGCTCACTCAGGCTTATGTCTGACCCCGTTGTTTCTATCTTTTTCCCAACCCTCAGGTCCTACGGTGGATCCTAGCAGTAGTAGAGCTTGATCGGATTGCTGTTCCAGTCTTGAGGAGCTTGGGTAGATGTAAAGCTCCAGTTATCCAGTTATCTTTTCTTTCGTTCTGGCTATTGTATTGAGAGTGGGATTATGTACTTCTTTATATTGATGGATATTGTACTTGACTTTTATTGTGGTTTTATGATGTAACCAGACATGTTTATTTCCGCTGTTATGAGATGATGTTTTAAAATTTCAAGTACTACTTATATCTGTCTTGTTGTAATTTTTCTGTTCTATATTCACTAAAATACTCCACCGATGCTATGGCATTCCCTTAGTGAGTGACCATAGCGGGTGTGGGGTGTTACACGTGGTATCAGAGCAAAGGTTACCGGAACAGATAAAATTTTTAGAAAACTATTTTTCTAAAACATTTTTGGAAAAGATATTTTCAAAAACATGTCTTTTAAAGAGAAAAGTTTTTGAAAGAAAAGCATAATCCCCAATAGCCATATCTATATCCTTCGAATTCTCCGTTTTGAATCTTTCCTTTTTCGTTTCAGCATGGCTGAGGATCTTAACTTTCCGGAGGGTGTGACGGTACCAGTATGGTATAGGAGATTGATGGAGGCTAGGGCCACCACTGCGGGTCCAGCGAATATTCCTCCACCAACCGTAGCACCCGATCTTCCTCCTCCCCCTCCTCCTCGCACGGATACTTTTGCTAAGACTTGCAAGGAATTTAAAGCTATGGTAGGGAAACCTTTTCAAGGATCTGAAACCTTTGTGGAGGCTAGAGATTGGCTTAAGGAGGTGGAAGAGTTGATAGATATCTTTGAGATGGAAGAAGGGAAGAAAGTCAAGTTGGCTGCTTGGTTAATGAAGGGAGAGGCCTCATTCTGGTGGGAGGTTACTAATGGAGAACGCCCCGTTGACTCTTGGGCGGATTTTAAGCAAAGATTTGTGGCAAAGTTTCTCTCAAGGGCGGAGGAAAACTTGTATATGGAAAGATTCTTGACTCTAAAGCAAGGAAATCTTTCGGTGAAGGAATATGTTAACAAGTTTAATCAATTGGCAAGGTTTGGCCTAGACATGGTGAATACACCGGAGAAGAAGGCTTTGAGGTTCGTGAAAGGCTTAAATGAACCGATGCATGGGTTGGCTATGACTCACATCCCTATGGGGGCCACCTTTGAGAAGCTAGTTGACATGGCACTCATGTTTGAGGAAGAGAAGGGTCCTAATGCTAATAAGGCACCCGAGAAGAAGGGAGATCAAAAGAGACCTCAACAACAGCAAAGCAAAGGTGGGAAAGGCAACGGTGGCAAGGGCAAGAAGAAGAAGTGTTTCAATTGTGGGACACCTGGCCACCTAAGCAAGGATTGTCGCAAGAAGAAGAAGACCGGTTGCTTCCACTGTGGCGAAGCAGGGCACTTAGTGAAGGATTGCCCTAAGAAAGGGCAAAGGACGGGATCTACCTCAGGAGGACAGGTGCAAGCTCTTATGGCACCGAGTCAGGCTAGGGGGCAAGTACAGGCTCTCGCGGTTCCACCGATTCAGGAGAGAGGTAGAACTATTTCCGTTGAAAGTTTGGTTTTTCTATTCGACCATCCTGTCTGTACATTGTTTGATTCAGGCGCATCGCATTCGTTTATCTCATCATCATTAGTTGAGTCACTGCACTTAGACACCAGTCTGGTAGATGATCCCTTGGTTGTTTCAAACCCAATTGGGGGCTCCACTTATTTGTCCATGGTATGTTTGGGTTTGAAGATTTCTATACTTAGCATAGAGTTTAGATGTGATGCTTTTGTGTTGGGCTTCACGGGCTATGGGTTGATTTTGGGCATGGACTGGTTATCCAGTAATGGTGCCGTTCTTGATTGCGAAAGGAGAGTTGTTAGGCTCATGACCCGCTTGGGTAACACTCTTGAGATCTCTTGTAATCCCAGGGATTCTGTTATGCTAAGTTATCTTGAATCGCTTGACGCTTCGGTCGAGAGTTTGCAATCTGTTAGAGTGGTCCGGGAATATCCGGATGTGTTTGAGGAGGTGAGGGGCTTACCTCCGAAGAGGGAGATTGACTTCCGAATATATTTGGTGGATAATGCTAAACCTGTATCTTTACCAGTGCGCCACATGGCTCCTCGTGAGAGGAGGGAACTCCATAAGCAAGTAGGGGAGTTGCTTGAGAAGGGGTTCATAAGACGGAGCATATCGGAGTGGGGTGCTCCAGTAGTATTTGCTACGAAGGCAGATGGGTCCCTCAGACTTTGTGTAGACTATAGAGAACTCAACAAGCTCACAAAGAAGAATAGACACCCATTGCCGAGGATAGATGATCTTTTCGATCAGTTGGTTGGCGCTTCAGTATTCTCTCAGTTGGACTTGGCCACGGGGTTTCATCAGTTGAGGGTGGCTGAGGATAGCATAGACAAGACTGCCTTTAGAACTCCGGATGGTTTCTATGAGTGGTTGGTGATGCCATTTGGGTTGACGAACGCCCCTGCATATTTCGTTGATTTGATGAGTAGGGTGTTCAGGGAGTTCCTTAATAAATTCGTGGTGGTCTTTGTGGATGATATCTTAGTATTTTCTAAGAGTGAAGAAGAGCATGCCCTACATCTTGGGGAAGTATTGAAGACTCTTCGAGCACATAGCCTTAAGGCTAAATTCTCTAAATGTCACTTCTGGAGGAAGGAAGTGCGGTTCTTGGGGCACGTGGTCTCCAAGGAAGGGATAGCTGTGGATCCCGCGAAGGTAGTATCAGTCCAAGATTGGAAGGTTCCTAGAAATGCTACCGAAGTAAGAAGTTTCTTGGGGTTGGCGGGTTATTATAGGAAGTTTATTAAAGACTTCGCGAAGATATCAGCCCCATTAACCCGCTTAACGAAGAAGAATCTTGTTTTTGCATGGGATGTAGATTGTGATGATGCGTTCCGACGGTTAAAGAGAGCTTTAACCACGGCTCCAGTTTTAGTGTTGCCGGATGGGAGCAAGCCATTTGTTGTCTATACCGATGCCTGTGGGATAGGACTTGGCGCAGTCTTAATGCAAGAGGGAAGGGTAATAGCCTATGGTGGAAGGCAGTTAAGGCCACATGAGAAAAATTACCCTACCCATGATCTAGAGTTGGCCGCTATTGTTTTTGCGCTTAAGATCTGGCGCCATTATCTTCTTGGTGAGAGATTCGAGTTGTTCACTGACCATAAATCCTTGAAATACTTGTTCTCTCAGAAGGATCTAAACTTAAGACAGCAAAGGTGGATGGAGTTCTTAGCATCCTATGATTTCGAGATAGCATATACCCCTGGCAAGGGTAACGTGGTGGCAGACGCCTTGAGCAGGAAGAGGTTGTCCTTGAGTCCATTGTTCGTGGAACAACGAAGCTTGGAGTTTATCTCGATGTTTGATTTCAGACCTTCCATTGATTATGTACCCGGTTTGCTAGCTTCCTTGGAAGTTAGGCATACTCTTTTGGGGCGGATTGGGGAAGCACAGAGGGACGACCCACAGTTGGTTGAGTTGATAGAGAAGCTCATAAGGGGGGAGTCGTCCAGCCATTTGAGTAGGTACACCCTAGACGATAGGGGGTGCTTGCGTAGAGACGGTAGACTTTGTGTACCGGAAGATGAAGGGTTGAGGAAGGTTATTCTTGATGATGCACACCGTTCTAGGATGACCATTCATCCCGGTGGGGATAAGATGTACCAAGACATGAAGAGGGTTTTCTTCTGGGCCGGTATGAAGAAAGATGTAGCCGAGTATGTCGCTCGATGTTTGGTGTGCCAGCAAGTGAAGGCAGAACAAAGGAAACCAGGTGGGTTGCTTCATCCATTGGAAGTTCCGCAGTGGAAGTGGGATAGCGTCTCGATGGATTTTATTGACGGGTTACCCAGATCGAGAAAGGGTAATACAGGAATTTGGGTGGTGGTAGATAGACTTACTAAGAGCGCCCATTTCATACCTGTGAAGAGCAAGAGGACCGCTCCATGGCTAGCTTCAGTATATCTTCGAGAGATAGTTCGATTGCATGGGGTACCCTCTAGCATAGTGAGTGATCGAGATCCTATCTTCACTAGTGAGTTCTGGAGAAGTTTGCAAGAGGCAGTGGGGACTCAATTGTGTCTGAGCACCGCATATCATCCTCAGACAGACGGCCAGACTGAGAGAGTGAATCGTGTTCTAGAAGACCTTTTGAGATTTTGTATCTTAGATTTTGGAGGTACATGGGAAGAGCATCTTCCATTAGTGGAGTTCGCATATAATAACAGCTTTCAGTCCAGTATTGGTATGGCTCCTTTCGAAGCTCTCTATGGAAGGCCTTGTCGATCACCTACATGTTGGTGGGAATCTACGGATAAGATCTTGCTTGGGCCTGATATGGTTAGGGAGACTTCTGAGAAGATTGACTTGATTCGGAGAAGGATGAAAGCAGCGCAGGATAGGCAAAAATCTTATGCGGACAAGAGAAGGACGGATCTTGAGTTTGAGGTTGGGGATATGGTTTTTGTTAAGGTATCTCCGTTGAGAAATGTTGTTCGCTTCGGATCCGTTGGGAAGTTAGCACCAAGGTTTGTTGGGCCGTTTCCTATCAAGGAAAGGATTGGACAGATGGCATATAGGGTGGAGTTGCCCGACAGACTTAGCGGTGTTCATGATGTATTCCATGTATCACATCTGAGGAAATGCTTACATGAGACCGCAGAGGTGGTAGAGCCGAGCTTGCTTAGAGATATAGAGATAGAGCGTGATGCGACTATTAGACGAGCTCCTACTCGCATCCTTGGGTCAGAGACTAGGAGGTTAAGAAACAGAGAGGTTCAACTAGTCAAGGTGCAATGGGGAGAAGATGAGAGCAACGCAACTTGGGAGACGGAAGCGAAGATGCGTTCATTGTACCCATTTCTTTTTGAGGGTATGTCTTTACTTTCTCCTTTATCGTTTGTCTAGTACTTATCTTATCTTTGGTATGTCCTCTCGTTAGTACCTTTGACCTTTAGATAGGGTTAACCTATGGTTGAAACATGTGTTTGAGACATGTTATGGTTGATGGATGCAAGTGGATGCAAGTGTTTGCTAGTGGTTGCTCGTGGATGCATATACACACACTCTAGGCACTAGATCGGCTCAGTCACTTCATATTGCATATTGCATAAAATTGTGTGTAGGAAAATATATTTATGGATGTATAATGGTTGTGTTATCACATGGATGATGCATTTTGGTGAATGATTGTGCACTCATGTAGATATTGTATGTGTCGATTGGGGTTTCTCGCATACATAATGGATGCATGGCACTATCATGGTTTGCATATGTTCATACATTAGATAGGGAACATATACACACACTGTTTGCATATGCTCATACATCATTAGAAACTGTTTAAGGACAATGGATGCCCGTGGTTGATGATTTGAGTAGATGGTTGTTTGGATGGTAGGATATGCATTCTCCTTAGCTTAGAGATTTCGGGGACGAAATCCTTTAAGGAGGGGAGAATGTAACACCCCGAATTTTAGTTAATACTAAAATTCACTAATTACAGGATAAATAATCTCAGACGTGGAAATTGGGGGAAACGGGCTGCGTCATTACGTTCGTCTCGGAAAAATACGCGAAATAGAGTCCGAGTTTTCGAAAATCGGAGTCCGTATGGCCCAGTTATGGCCCAATGAAGTTTGCAGAAAATTCAAAACTAAAACAGATTTAAAAATTTAAAATATTCAGATTTGGAATGGGCCAGGCGGGGTCAGGCGGGAAGCTTCCCGCCCAACCCATGTCGACAGGCCTGTCGACAGGGGTGTCGACATGCCTGTCGACTTGCCTGTCGACAGGGTCCAGGCGCCCAGTGAACCTGGGTGCACCAGGTTGCACCAGGGTGGGTTTCAGGCTGGCTAGGAGGGCTGGTTCTAGAGATTTCCTAAATCTAAGGGTCCTAATCTAATCTAGGGTTAATCTAAGGGCCTAAAACACTCACCTAATCCTATAAATAAGACCCTAACCCTACCCTAATTCATTCATAATTAAATCTAGTAACTAAACTATGGCAAATTGAAACTTGAGAGGGCCTCCATCAAAATTAGAGAAGGGATAGCATTCCAAATCAACTTCTAGCCTCTTAATCTTCTTCATTAGTTTGCTAATTTTGTTTTGGTGAGCTTCTATCCCCTTAATAATCAATTGTTAAATTGATTAAGATAGGATATGATGATGTATGGTTATGTTTGTGGATCAATGTGTTTATGCAAGCTTAATATTGTATATGTCATGTGTTTTGCAAGTTATATGCTCTATGTCAAGCAAGTTTAGTATATGTGTTCATAACATTTTTATGCAAGTTTAATGTTATATCTTTATGCAAATTTGGTGCTATGTTTCATGATGATTATGAGGCAAAACACTAAGTTGGACATTGATCTATTATGCAACATGTTAAGCATGCTTATGAAGTTATGTGAATAAATATGCAAGTTAGGTGTATGTTCAAATGCAAGATTAACATGTTATGCATGCATATGAAGTTATGTGAATGACTATGCAAGTTATGTGTATGTTCAAATGCAAGGTTAATATGTTATGCATGCATATGAAGTTATGTGAATAATGATGCAAGTTATGTGTATGTTCAAATGCAAGGTTAATATGTTATGCATGCATATGAAGTTATGTGAATAATGATGCAAGTTATGTGTATGTTTAAATGCGAGATTAACATGTTATGCATGCATATGAAGTTATGTGAATGATTATGCAAGTTAGGTGTATGCTCAAATGCAAGATTACCATGTTACGCATGCTTATGAGGTCATATGAATAATTATGCAAGTTATGTAGATGCTTAAGAGCAAGTTGGGTTAATGTGTGTTCATATATGCAAGTTGACATCCTCTTAACCCATGACAAAGTTATATGCTAAACCCATGATATGTGTGATGGATCTTCCCCTTTTATTATGTCATGAAATGAGAACGATTTACGTGGGGAACGATGGGGTGGGTAAATATGTTAATAAATGGATGATTGGGTATGATTAAGCATACCATAAAAAAATAAATTACCATAAGTGGGAATTTACCTATTGAGTTAGGTCTACCCCATGGGAATTTACCTATTGAGTTAGGTCTACCCATGTTATGGTAAACTTGATATTAATTAGGGATAATTAATATGGGGGTGATTAATTAGGTGTAATTAATCGACTAAGACACGAGGTTGGACTCATTTGTAGTGTAAAACTGCCCGGACCCGACCGGCTTAACCAGTTGCTACAAATGTCAGCCCAATGTGAGAGGTCTTAGCCATAAATTAAATACGTGATTAAGGTAAAGACACGAGGTTAGACTCTGTTATGACGTAAGACTGCCCGGGTTCTACCGGCTTAACCAGGCGGTCATAACAGCCAGTCTAATGTGGGAGGTCTTTATGGGAGATCACGGTCTTAATTAATTAAGAAACACTTAACCATGGTAGCATGTAGTGGGACATGAGGGGTTAAGTGGGTGCCTTGGGTGGCATGAGGAAACTTTGTGGTTGCCTTGGGTGGCATGTGGAATCTAGTGGGTTGCCTTGGGTGGCAATAGAAAATACGATTAGAATACTTAACCAAGTGGAAACATGTAACTAAACATGATTAAAGGGTTAAGTGGGATACACTAGATATATGACAAGCTTAAGTGGGTAGCTTGTGGGGGCCCATTTCAACCAATATCCCAAACGTATCTTTGTGGGCTCGACCCATGTCGAGTGACGGGACACGCATATTGGGCTTGATTATAAGAGGCCAAAAAGGGTTAGCGGTGGCAACGCAAGTCCAACGGGTTTCATATGCGTGTGTGGGCCCGGGCTGGTAGATAAGTCGTTGTTGCATCGTGTAGATATAAAGCCGTGCACCGTTGATAGTATTGGGTAGCCACTTTAGGGGAGTGATACACCCCACTGTGGGACCAGCACGGGTATCTATGGTAGGGAGTCGATCGATGGGGAGTAGTGGGTACACCTAATAAAGATAGGGGCAGACGGCACCTATGTAGGGGTACACGAAACTACTGGGTAAGAATTACTGAGTACACCTAGTGGAGATAGGGGCAGACGGCACCTATGTAGTGAGCTAGGAGTACATGAAATTATTGGGGAAATTTTCTAAGTCCTTGGAAGGGATCAACCTTTAAGTAGGAATGACTGGTGTGGTGCAGTTAGTAATTATCCTTGGTGGGTAGATGCGTCTTTACGGTTATTTTAGTTCATCCTATGTTGATTGGCTACTTAGTGTAGTCATTATCCCCAAAGGTACCGTACCGAGTTCATGTCATACCCTAATTACTTTAATAATTGTATTGTTAAGGTTATAGGGCTCACTCAGGCTTATGTCTGACCCCGTTGTTTCTATCTTTTTCCCAACCCTCAGGTCCTACGGTGGATCCTAGCAGTAGTAGAGCTTGATCGGATTGCTGTTCCAGTCTTGAGGAGCTTGGGTAGATGTAAAGCTCCAGTTATCCAGTTATCTTTTCTTTCGTTCTGGCTATTGTATTGAGAGTGGGATTATGTACTTCTTTATATTGATGGATATTGTACTTGACTTTTATTGTGGTTTTATGATGTAACCAGACATGTTTATTTCCGCTGTTATGAGATGATGTTTTAAAATTTCAAGTACTACTTATATCTGTCTTGTTGTAATTTTTCTGTTCTATATTCACTAAAATACTCCACCGATGCTATGGCATTCCCTTAGTGAGTGACCATAGCGGGTGTGGGGTGTTACAATAGCCCTTGCATTTTACTCCGTCTTCAATTATCTTTGGCATATATGATTCGCGACGCTTATGCCAATACAAAGTGGTTCTTTGGATAATAATCCAACCGGTCTCTCCATATTAACAACGTTAAAATGGTCAAAACTTCGATAGTCGGTGAGTTAACTATCAAAGAAAAACAAGTGTGCAAACAACGATATTATTTCCAAATGGAAATTATATCGAACAAACATCATTTAACATAAATCTCTTTAGTTCATTTATTTACTTATCTCATGTTTCCCTATATTCTAAATTCTTATTTTTCTTTCATCAGAAAACATTTATGATTCTCGTTTGGAAAACATTTCCAAAACTCCTTTACGATCAAACCTTACCATTTCTTAGTTAAGAAGGAAGTCACTCAAGTTGGGGTATATTTACCTCTCAGACCTTAACTGAACAATGTTATAACTTCGAAATGGTCAAAGTTTATCTTTTAATCTTTAACAACTTCTTTACGCCTTTCTCGGATTCAATTTTACTAATCTACTTCTATATTTAAAACATTGGTTATGACGATAACGTTATAATCCCTACTTTCGAATTATCTAACTTTAATTATAACTTCTATTCTTATTAGTGAATAATTAACCTAACACTTATTTATTTATAAATAAATAAATCTCTATTTAAAACACTGGAAAGTATAAGTACTTTCCCGAATTCGATATAAATCGAATTTGCCGATTAACTCTCTTCGAGAAATCTCTATTTGATTAACTCTTCTTCGAATAACCTATATCCAATTAACTTCTTCTCGAATAAACGATATTCAATAATCTCTCTTCGAATAACTAATATTCGATAACTCTTCCTTTTCAAATATCTCATATTTGAATATCTCACTTCGATTAAACTATAATCGATAACTCCCTTCGATGAAACTAACATCGATAACTCCTTTCGATGAAACTAACATCGATAACTCCTTTCGATGAAACTAACATCGATAACTCCTTTCGATGAAACTAACATCGATAACTTTAACTCGACTAACTTAACTTGACTCGACTAACTCGACTTACTTGGTTCGACCAATTCGATTCGATTAACTAGGCTCGAGTAACTTGACTAACTTAACTCGACTTACTTGGTTTGACCAATTCGATTCGATTAACTAGGCTCGACTAACTTGACTAACTTAACTCGACTTACTTGGTTTGACCAATTCGATTAACTCCTATCGAATAACTAATATTCGATTCACTTTATAAAGATTTCCTTTTTAACAACGTTTTATTTATTTGAAAAGATTTACTTTTAAATAACGGTTCTACACTTTAAAAATGATTTCTTTTTATAACGTTTTCCTTTCCAATTCTATTTGTAAATGGTTTACAAATATTTCATTTTCAAATATCACTTTGAAAATTCCCTTATCTACATTTCGGCATGTTATGGCATTCAATCATATCAAATCACGATGTTCAATATCGTCCAAGTACATATAATCAACAACAGGTTATAATTCACATCATATAACAATATATGAAAAACAATAAAATAACTGTTGAGGAATCCAGTCGGATTCCTCCAACCTGTTTCCCTGCATCCACAGATGTTACACAACATGATTGTCATCACTTTCAGTTCAATATGAATTATTCTGACAAACAGAATCAATATACAACTATATAACTGTTTATATATATATATAATATTTCATTAACTGACTAGCAGTTCCATCAAACAGTCAACGCACAATCAAACAGACAATTTCTAACAGTTCTAAAAATACAACATGAAATTATAAACTGTACAGAGTTAGTGAGATTTACTCACCGTTGCGCGTTAATCGTTAAATAACGGTTTGCGTTCTTTGACTCAGTTGGACAATTTATTTCTCCATAAATTGTAACGAGCTCGGATTGACTTGCGGTCAGTCCCATTGTGTTGCTCCCGTCCATACGATCCCAACGCAACTTACGGTTTGTGATTCTGATATCATATGAATAAGTTATTGGCATTATCAGTTTGTACACTATTAAATTTAAAATAAACTTAAACATTTATTTTCTTATCGGGCCAAACCCTGTTAACCCGGCCCAAACTCCTACCCGCTTCCCTCTTATTCTTCTACTTCCGTCGCTCCTCTGTACCTAAACACCAAAACCGATCCTCTTCATTCAATACTCCTCCACTCCTTCATGAATCACAAAACGGAGACCACCACATTCATCTCCTTCCCTTTCTCTCCGCGGCCATCACCTCCATTTGCCACTCGAACCCTTGCCTCAAAACCCGTCGAGCAGCCCTACGCTACAGCGAAGGCACCAAAATACCACCGAGTCAACGCAAATTCAGCACACAAGCGCGGATTTCCTTCCTGACCCCTAAAATGAACTCGATAAACACTATCGCACCCTGAAATCACCAAATACCCGAACCCTAGTTTGCTGTTGCAAAAACCCATCGTCCACAACCGTGTTCGAACCACATAAAATGGGTACCAGATCGAAGAGCTCCCTGTACTGATCCCATATATATATATAAATTTGAGATTTATAGATGTGTATATCTTTTGTTTTGATTTTTCTTCTTTTGGAATTCTCATGTTGGAAAGCATTGGGGTGGCGACGGCTTTGTTTGAGCTGAGAAAAATGTGAATTAGGTTTAGAATTTTAGGTAAGGGGTATTTATTAGGGATTTAGATATTTTTAGATATTTTAGAGAATGGAATATTCCCAGTATATTCTCCTTTCTATATGCATTTTTTCTTTCTGTGTCCTTGTTTTTGATTGGTTTGATACCCTGATTGGGTTGGTTTTGGTTGTGGTTGAGACCGAAGGCCCCAGTGGCCTGTGCTGGATCATAGAAAAATGAAGGGGATATTTCGAATTTGATTTTTCCTATTTTATTTTCTCGTTTTTCTCCTTGTCTTTGGTCCTTAAACATCCTTGTGATCACATACGATCTCCTAAAATCACAAAAACTGACATGCTGCTAGAGTTCGACATTACGGTCCCAACGAAACTGGTTTCGTCGAATTCCGACTCCGTATGTTCACACAGCGTATTTTTAACCGTCGAAATACTGACTGTTTCTCACTCTAAAAATTCGTACGGCCACACAGTGACTCTAAAAATCACGAAACTGGAAATCTAACAATAATTTGACATTGCGGATCCAACAAAACTGGTTTCGTCGAAAACGGAGGTCGTATGCAAAACTGGCTATTTTTCAAGCGCTGAACAGACCGTTTAAATATATAAATATATTTAAATAAAATTAAATAAAATATAAATAAATTTATATTATCATATATATTCACCGAGGAATATCATACAGCTCCAGGAAAATTATATGTTCAATATTCTAAGCTCAGGTTGAATCGATATTCGATTTATATTGAAAAATCCTTTTCTAACGTATATAAAGCGTTACGAATTATAAAGGAATTCCATAGCGACTTTTCTGAGATTTGATTTGGACGTAAATCAAAATCTACACAACGAAATCTCGAGTTTTCTCTTCCACTAGAAAGATATACTCCACCAGCTCCTGATGTTTCTTGTTTCACTGAAATCCGGCTTAAAACGAATCCTGTATACTCAGTTGAAGTTCAAATCGCCAAATAGCGAACTGCCGCGTCGTTACGCGCTCTATTTTAATTATATTATAATTATACGTTCAAACTGTCGTCGATTGAATATATTCGTCGATATAATTCAACTCTAAGCTGAATTACATCTTAGGGATGACCCCGTTCACAGAATATTGTGATTTCCAATATTTTTGATTATTTCGACATTATAATATATTTTATTGTCTTATAATTATTAATTAAATATTCAATATTATTTAATTCACGTTCTCGATATCGATAAATTGATATTTAATAATTAAATTAATTAATTATTCAACAGCTAAAATGCGGGTCACTACACGATATCTCATAAGACCACGCCGTATAACAGAACGGGTTTTTCCCTTATGAGAATCCAATTTATCATTATATCAAAATCCTTTTGATATTATAATAATGTCTATCAACTACAGTATAATAATCATCTAGCAGAAAACCTTTCATATCACGTTCTACATATATAGTATACAATTAAAATCGCAAGCACGTATTGGGTAATTGGTTTCCAACTATGACAAGGTATGGAACCACCTTTCGCTAGTGTACCTCCAGAAAGGAATACACTGGGTTCAACAAGAACATCTTCCAACCCGGCCACACATGACCGACCACTCATTTCCCTTGAGTGTATCGAATGTATATCACCAACAGTTGGGATCAGCAACCGTTTCCTGAATGGGACAGCATTAACAATAGATTTTTAGAAGTAAATGAAACTCTAGATCAGGTGATTATACACCTTACTTCGGTGCGACCGATTTAGCCATGCTGCCCGCCCGATTTCTGTCATTTACCGATTTGATGAGGCTTGAGGTTACGCTTCATCATCACATCAGATTTACTTCGAATGTTACATCATCAAATCCATCAAATCACCAATTGACGTCCTCAACCATACATTATGTGTTAGCTAAAAGAAGTTTCCTTCTTTGCTTCCACTCTTGGTACGGTTGGAGAAATCAATATACGTGATCGTCTGGAAATACTCTGTCAGACATCCGTCCATACAAGTCATCCAGGAACAGGATGAACCGAAGGCACTATTCTGTAAACAGGATAGCCCTTGCATAACTTCGTCTTCAATTCCCTTTGGCATATATGATTCGCAACGCTTATGCTAATACAGAGTGGTTCTTTGGATAATAATCCAACCGGTCTCTCCATATTAACAACGTTAAAATGGTCAAAACTTCGATAGTCTGTGATTTAACTATCGAATAAAACAAGTGTGCAAACAACGATATTATTTCCAAATGGAAATTTATATCGATCAAACATCATTCAACATTTATCTCTTTATTTCATAAATTTACTTATCTCCTGTTTCCCTATATTCAATATTTCTTATTTTCTAAATTTGGAAAAATATACGTTATTAACAATGGAAAACATTTCCATTTCTTGTTTTCTTTATTAGAAAACATTTCTGGTTTCTTATTTGGAAAACATTTCCAAAGCTTCTTCATTGGACTTAGACAGATGTTTAAACAAACCATCGCGATGCCAACTCAAACCATTTCCTTTACTGCCGAACCTTAATTATTCCTTAGTTAAAAACGAAGCCAATCAAGTTGGGGTAGAACTACCTCTCAGACCTTAACTGAACAACATTTCTAACTTTGAAATAGACAAAGCTCACTTTATATTCCTTTTACTAACTTCCTTATTAACCCTCCTTCGAATAGCTATATTCGATTGACTCTTTTCACTTAAATCTATTCGATTAACCCTTATCAATTAACTCTATTGGACTAACACTAATGGATTAACTCTATTGACTAACGCTATTTATTTACTCATTTCACTTAACTTCTTTCGAATAAACTATGTTCGATAACTCCATTTACTTTCTTCGAATAAACTATATTCGATTAACTCATTTGCTTCTATTTGAATAATCATATTCGATTAACTCATTTTACTTTCTTTGAATAAACTATATTCGATTAACTCATTTGCTTTAACTCTAATATCGATTAACTCCTTTGCTTTAACTCTAATCGATTAAACTAACATCGATTAATTCCTTTGCTTTTACTCTAATCGATTAAACTAACATCGATTAACTCCTTTGCTTTAACTCTGATCGATTAAACTAACATCGATTAACTCCTTTCGATTAAACTAATATCGATTTACTCCTTTGCTTTAACTCTAATCGATTAAACTAACATCGATTAACTCCTTTAGATTAAACAAATATCGATTAACTCCTTTCGATTAAACTAATATCGATTAACTACTTTGCTTTAACTCTAATCAATTAAACTAACATCGATTAACTCCTTTTACTTTCTATTTAACTATTAATTTTTAAAGATTTACTTTTAGTAACGGTTCTTCACTTTACAAATGATTTCCTTCTCATAACAGTTTACATTTTATAACGTTTATTCATTTTCTAAATATCATCTATTTATAAATATTCCAATTTATAAATATTTCTTATTTATAAATATTCCATTTATAAATATTTTATTTTCAAACATCACTTTGAAAATATTCCCTTATCAACATTTCGGTATGTTATGGTATTCAACATATCAAATCACGATGATCAGTATCGTCCAAACACATATAATCGACAACAGATTATATATCACATCATATATCACAATATATGAAAAACAATAAAATAACTGTTGAGGAATCCAGTCGGATTCCTCGAACCTGTTTCCCTGCATCACAGATGTTAAACAGTATAGATAATACCACTTCCAGTTTCATATGATATATTCTGTTAAATAGAATCAATATAGAAATTCAACTAACTGACTAGCAGTTCAATCAAACAATCAACACACAGTCAATCAGCCAATATTAAACAGTTCTAAAAATACAACATGAAATTATAAACTGTTCAAAGTTAGTGAGATTTACTCACATTGGCAGTTCATCGTTAAAGAACGATAAACTGTTTGTTTGATTTGAATCAAACAATTTATTTCGTCATAAATTCAAACGGGCACCAATCCACTCCCAGTCAGTTCCATTGTGTTGCTCCCGTCCATACGACCCCAACGCAACTTACGGTTCATGATTCTGATATCGTATGAAGTAGTTACAACATTTAGAAGTAAATACACAAATTGAATTTAAATAAAACCTTTGAATTCCAACTACCATTGGGCTCACCGTTTAGCTTAAGGCCCAAAACCCAAATCACTTTACCAGGCCCCACCCAATACTACCCTCTTCTTCCTCAAATTATCCCGTCGCTCCTCCTCACAAATAACACAGTCGATCCTCCCTTCACCAACTCCTCCTCCTTCTTTCATTTTCAAATCGAATTAAATTCATGAAAATCCTTATCATCAAAATCTCCTTGATTCCACCACAACCACATGAAACTCGACAGCACCCCTGAGTTCCAAAATGTAGCCTCCTACGGTCGTAGTGCCACTATCGCGAATCACCAACGAGCTCCGGAGCTCCGCCGCTCATCGTCAAACCAACCACCTCGCATCCCTGAACCCGAATCTGGCTTCTGTTTGCACCAATGTCGCCTCAAATTCCAAGTAAACCGTGCCCTAGGCACTGCTGCTCACTCACGCCATTCAGCAAGTCGGATCGAACGCTACAAATAGTACACCAGATTGAAGAGATTCGAGAGCTGATCACAAATATATGTGTGCTTTGATTTATAAGAATTCATGGATTTTGTTTTGGATTATCTAACTTTGTGATTTGGGTTTCCTACGGTTATATATATGCTATGTTTTGGGTTGGTATCATTTGTGGCCGAGAATGAGGTGAACGTGGCCTGTTTATTACCAGAGAAAATAGTTAGGATAGTTTTTTATGTTTTTTTTATTTTTTATTTTATTTATCTGTTTATGCACTCTAAAAATTCATGTGGTCACACGTGATACACAAAAATCATGAAACTGGACATGTAGGTAGAGTTCGACATTACTGTCCCAACAAAACTGGTTTCGTCGAATTCTGACTCCGTATGCTCACACAGCGTATTTTTAACCGTCGAAATACTGACTGTTTTTCACTCTAAAAATCCGTACGACCACATAGTGACTCTAAAAATCACGAAACTGGAAATCTAACAACTATTTGATATTGCGGATCCAACAAAACTGGTTTCGTCGAATTCTGACTTCGGTTGCAAAAGTGACTTATTTTTACAGCTTTGAATGGCCCATTTAAATATATAAATATATTTAATTTAAAATTAAATTAAATATTAAAATTAAAATATTATCATCTCTATTCACATGGAATACAATACAGCTCTAGAATATTCCTATATGAATTTCTACTCGATATTCACTTCTGGGTCAACCTGATATTCGATTTATATTGAAATTCCTTTTTAAAATATAAATAATTCCTTTATAAATTATAAAGGAATTCCACAATGACTTTTCTAAAATTTGTTTGGACATATCTCAAAATCTACACAATGAAATCCCGATTTTTCTCTTCCACTAGAAACGTATACTCCACCAGCTCCACAAAGTTTCTTGTTTCACAGAAATCCAGCTTAAAACGAATCATGTACATTCAGTTGAAGTTCGAATTGCCAATTTACAAACTGCAGCGCCATTTCAAGCTCGATTTTAAATAATATTATAACTCTACATTCAAACCGTCGTTTATATAATATATTCGTTATTCAAATTCAACTCCTAACTGATATATACATTTTAAATAACCCAAATTACACCATACTGTGAATTTCGCTATTTTTGATTATTTCTGAATTAAATATATTATTTAATTATTTAATTATTTAATTAAATTAATTATTCCATATTATTTAATTAAACGACGATTTAATTCACTATATCACTGTTTATATAATTAAATAAATTAATTATAATACATCTGCCAATGCGGGTCATTACAATCTTTCCCACTTAAAATAATTTTGTCCTCGAAATTGCTAAAATGTAGAGGACGACCCTATCGACTGGTTAGAACACATTTGTTCACTTCTCAACTCCGGTTTCACTAGACCAATTTAATTTCAATTAAATATTTATTCATTCCTTAACAACGAAAATTTTCAAAAATCCTGAAAATTTTCTAACGCCTTAATTTTTTTTTTAAAAAAATTTCGCCAGCATCTCCTTCGTACTGGTCATTGGTCAAACTCCAACTCGCCTCTCTGGGCCTTCTCCAACCCAAAAGAAAATCAAGCAGCCAAGCGGCTTGCCAATTTGGCTCATAAATCTTATATCCAATAGAAATATAAACTTGTACCTTTTGTCGGCATATCAACTCTATCACTTTCACCTGCCGTTAATTTAGCGGATACAAGGGTCATCCCAATCAAATTCCAATCTGCTTTTATCCACAACACAACCATTCGCTTATATCTGAGCCAAATATCATTTCAACTCGAGTTTCTTCTCGATTCCCAACTCTTAACTTGATTTTCACATTACACTTCAAATTTGAATCTCACAATCCAATTTGTCTTGATATCATTCTAATTCAATCTCAGTTACCACTTTACTGGCTTTACTTTAATTCAAATTTTCTTTCACAAATTTCTGTTAAATTTGTTTTTAGTTCAAACAGTCTTTCCCTGGGAGTTTTCAAACAGTTTACTCTTTTCAAAAATCAAATTTTCCTTTTTGAACATGTCACTGAGCCCTTAATTAATATTCCATTAGTTAAATCACTTCTCTATTTCTTTATCAATATTTGTTAACCAAATATTTTCAATAACCTTATTGCCCTTTTTGTGTTATTTGGAAAACATTTCTGAATATCGCCTTCCCTTATTTTCTAAACTTTAGAAAATATATGCTATTTATAATTGGAAAATATTCCCATTACTTATCTCTTTTCCGATCTCTTTTATTTCTATACTTAGGAAATATTCTTTATTATATTTCCAAGCTTACACTTATTTGGGTTAAAACGGATGTTGTGTAAAACATTGTTACGACAACCCAAATACTATATTCAACTAACTCTTATTCAACATTGATCATCGAGCCTGAAATCTTACTATTTATTTGTTAATAATGAAATCAATCAAGTTGGGGTATAACTACCTCTCAGACCTTGACTGAATAACATTTATAACATCAAAACAGATATGACTACTTACTCGAATAATCAATACCATACAACTACTTATTCACTTTTAAACACATATACGCTTCCTCTTTCTATTCTTACTAGATTTTATTCTTAGTCTTCCTTTTTGATTTTACTATTCTATTTCTAAGTTCGTTTCCTTATCGACTTCTATATATATTGATATATAAATTTTTAGTTATCAAACTTCTTAAAAATATTCTAACTCCTTAAATTCCCGAAAAAATTTGCCATAACCTCCTTTGTACAAGGAGCATCAGGATATTTCAAATAGCCTCCCATGGCCCTCACCAATCCAAAAGAAAAAGCCAAGAAACTAGCCGATACGGCACATAAATTCTCATATATGAATTAAATACATACCTTTCCGTCGAGCATTCTATTTATATACCTTCATACCTAATCCATACCTATCTCATGTATATTTATACCTGCCCAATCTATTTTAACTATACCTGATCATTTTAACTCAATTCGTTAATTAATTTGTTAATTAAATCTTTAGTCTATTTAACTTTTATATTTGAACATGACATGTTCAAATATATTTTAACTTGCTTATTAACTAATTTGAATCCAAATTTCAAATTTTAGTTCTATATTCGATTTCGAATATCCATTTACAAATCCAATCCACCTTTCAAAGTTCAACTTCAAATTCGAAACTCGATTGACTAATCCCTCTTCGACTTAGTAAATTCTATTCAATTTCTATTCAATTTCTATTCAAATTTTATATCACTTCTATTATTCAAATCTATATATCAAATTCTATTATTCAAATCCTATTCAAATTCTATATATTCAAATTTTATAGTTTAAATTCCATTTGAATTCTATATTCAAATTCTATATATTCAAATCCTATATTTGAATTCCCTTTTTTCTATATTCAAATCCTATATTTGAATTCCATTTGAATTTCTATATTCAAATTCCATTTGAATTTCTATATTCAAATTCCATTTCACTTTCGATATTATAATCCTATATTTTCGAACTCCACTGAATTATATATTCCAATTCCCATTTCAACTCTATTTGAATTCTATATTCGAATTCCTATTTCAAATTCTATTTTGAAATTCTATTGTCAAATTCCATTTCAATCTATTTGAATTCTATATTCAAATTTCGTTTCAAACTATTTGAATTCTATATTCAAATTTCATTATTACTATATATGAATTCTGTATTCAATTTTCCCTTATTTAAATCCTCTTTATTCAAATCTCATTTGAATTTCTATATTCAAACCCCCTTTGAATTTTCTCTATTCAAATCCCCTTTGAATTTTCTTATTTAAATTCTATGTTTGAACTTCCTTTATTCAAATTCCTTTTCAAACTTTCTTTATTCATTCTTTACATAAGTCTCGAATTCAATTCCTTTTGAAATCGATATTTCTACCTTTGGAAAATAGATTTCCCTTTCAATTTCACACTTGAATTTTTATTTCTGAATTATCCAATGATAATTCTCTTCACTTCATTTATAAACTTTGATTATAAAAGAACTTTTTATAAACTTCGTTTATAAAGGAACTTCTCGTTTTATTTCTTTTAAAACAAGTTAATATTTCAAATCTATTTCAAAATTCAAATTCTATATTATAAATCCCATTTTGAAATTCAACACAACTTGTCTTTCCCAAAACAAATTCAAAACAGTATCTCTAGTAGTAATCCGTCACTTACAACTCGAAAATGAATACTAATGATGCAGCTGTCATCATCAGAATCTATTTTCCAGTGATCGAAGAGAGTTCAATACTATAAAATCATTTCTAAACATTTCCACTTTGAAATTCGTTTCAAAATATAATTCACCCTGCTTGTAAAACAATTTAAAATCTCCCAGGATCTTAAATTTTCCTTATTTTTAATCCAAATCCATTTACAGACACTTATCTAATTCTCCAGAGTTTTAACTCAATTTCTGGTTTAAATTTCAGATTTAACTCATCTGATTTCACGTATTTCACTTATATGAATTCTGATTGGTTATTTACATAGCCATTTAATTTGTAATCTTACTCGATTATAATAGTGACCAACACATCCAATATATTAAAATCATTTCAATATAATTCCTTTATATCAAAATCTAATTTGGGTATAATTATTTCACTTACCCGCTTTTCAAAACATACCATGACGGTTCATCATATTCGAGTGTTTACAAAATCCCTACCGATACAGTGGATCAAACTGATCGACCAAAACTCATAAACAACTCACTCAATAAATCTCCACAATAGAAAACAATTTTTATATCAAATACAAATACCTTCACTCGTATATATACACTCAAACTCAATCTAGGGTATTACTAACCCTATCTCTACCAAGTCACGCCACAGAGCCAAGGTAATTCACTTAACTTAAGCTCTGATACTAACTGTAATGACCCGGGATTTTGACAACTTTGGTTATCGACATAAACACGATGACGACTAACCAAACATCGAAAAATACCAGTTGTTAGTGAAAGAAATTATAGGGCGAGGAAAGATAAGATAGAAAATTAGAATAGAAGAAGAAGAAGAAGAACACAACATCAGAGTAACACGAATCTCACAGCGGAATGAATAAACATATTTCATAACATAACTTTGAAATACAAATCTATACTTGAATATACATATCATTATCAAAGTATAGCACTTACAACACAGCGGAAATAACTATAGCTATATGATCCTGAAGCCTCCGGCTCCAGCTCTTCAACTATATCTGTAAATTCCCGACTACTTGACTGCCCGTACAAATTTAGGTACCCAAGAGTTTAGGGAAAACAACAAAATAAACTCCGGGTCAGTCATGGGACTGGTGTGAGTAAAACATTTTAAAACAGTTCAAACAGGTAATCGATATCTCATAAGACCACGCCGTATAACGGAACGGGTTGTTCCCTTATGAGAATCCAAATTATCTTTATATCAAAACAGTTTAATAATCATCTAGCAGAAACGCTTTCATATCACGTTCTACATATATAGTATACAATTAAAATCGCAAGCACGTATTGGGTAATGGGTTTCCAACTATGACAAGGTATGGAACCACCTTTCGCTAGTGTACCTCTAGAAAGAAATACACTGGGTTCAACAAGAACATCTTGCAACCCGGCCACACATGACCGACCACTCATTTCGCTTGAGTGTATCGAATGTATATCACCAACGGTTGGGATCAGCAACCGTTTCCTGAATGGGACAGCATCAACAATAGATTTTTAGAAGTAAATGAAACTCTAGATCAAGTGATTATACACCCTACTTCGGTGCGACCGACTTAGCCATGCTGCCTGCCCGATTTCTGTCATTTACCAATTTGATGAGGCTTGAGGTTACGCTTCATCATCACATCAGATTTACTTCGAATGTCACATCGTCAAATCCATCAAACCACCGATTGACGTCCTCAATCATACATTACGTGTTAGCTAAAAGAGGTTTCCTTCTTTGCTTCCACTCTTGGTACGGTTGGAGAAATCAATATACGTGATCGTCTGGAAATACTCTGTCAGATATCCGTCCATACAAGTCATCCAGGAACAGGATGAACCGAAGGCACTATTCTGTAAACAGGATAGCCCTTGCATAACTCCGTCTTCAATTTCCTTTGGCATTTATGATTCGCAACGCTTATGCCAATACAGAGTGGTTCTTTGGATAATAATCCAACCGGTCTCTCCATATTAACAACGTTAAAATGGTCAAAACTTCAATAGTCTGTGATTTAACTATCGAATAAAACAAGTGTGCAAACAACGATATTATTTCCAAATGGAAATTTATATCGATCAAACATCATTCAACATTTATCTCTTTATTTCATAAATTTACTTATCTCCTGTTTCCCTATATTCAATATTTCTTATTTTCTAAATTTGGAAAAATATACGTTATTAACAATGGAAAACATTTCCATTTCTTGCTTTCTTTATTAGAAAACATTTCTGGTTTCTTATTTGGAAAACATTTCCAAAGCTTCTTCATTGGACTTAGAAAGATGTTTAAACAAACCATCGCGATGCCAACTCAAACCATTTCCTTTACTGTCGAACATAAACTATTCCTTAGTTAAAAACGAAGCCAATCAAGTTGGGGTAGAACTGTAATAACCCGGAAAATCTGGGCCAGTTTAAAATTTTTATTTTGGCAATTTTAGCGAATTTTGATTATTTAAAAAGAATTATTTTAAATAATATCGACGAAAAATTTATTTTGAATATATTTAGAACGTATATATTATATACGTCGTCGTTAGAATATAAATATTTATATATAATTATAAATAGAATTGAAAATGGCGCGGTAGTTCGATAATTCGATTTCAAACTTCAATTGAATGCACCGGGTGCAAAACAATCCGGATTTTAGTGAAACCAGAAATCATAGGATCTATTTGATAGTATCTTTCCAACGAATCCGAAGAATCAAGATTTCATAGCGGAAATCAGAAGATATGTCCAGTTGAAAATTCTGAATAGTCGCTATGGAATTCAGGCCCTTAAAAATGGAAATTTTGCAAACGACCTCAGATTTCGACGAAACCACTTTTGTTGGGTCCGTGATGTTAAATTATTGCTAGATTCCAAATTTCATAATTTTTCGAATCAATATGTGAGCGTGGCAAAGGAAAACGCGTTTGACCAGTTTCAGTTGATTTTAATCGATTGGAAATTGGCCATTTTTCCAACGGTCTCAGAATTCGACGAAACTAGTTTTGTTAACACCGTATCGTCAATACGAAGATAGAAAATATTTTTCTGGGATTTTTAAAGTTCGTATGCGACCCCGGTAATTTGAAATGTACGTTTAAAATTCAATATAGTGATTTAAATGTAAATTCAACTGAAACTAATCGAAACGATCAAATCAGCTTACGATACATATCCCATTGTGTTTGGAATGGGGGTAAAACGCTATGGACGACAGGCGGTGGGCCTCGTTTCGAGGTCATATGTAAAAGTCAACTTTTTGAGAAAAAAATAAAAAATAAAAATTAAAAGCTCTTCTCTCTCCTCACCCTCTCCTATACTTTGCCCCCCCCCCCCGACTCATCAATCAGAAAACAAAATTGAAAGAAAAAAAAACCGCTCGTTCGAATCGAACGCCGACTCTCCCAACGCCATCGCCTGAGCTCCGACCGTCACCAGAGCCTCTCCGCCCCTCTCCTCCTTCTTCCCCACCTCGAGCTGCTCCTCCTTCTCCCCCTCCCTCCTGTCAAGGACCGCACCTCCTCGTCGTGCCCTAACCGCAGCCGCGCCACCGCCTTAGCCGTCACCACCAGACCCAGCGCGCGCCGCCTCCAACCCCCGGCGATCTCCAACAAACCTCCTCCCTCCTGAAACATCAGCAGTAAGTTTTTACTTTTAAATAGGAAAAAAAATCAGTTTTGATAGGATAAAAATAAATTCTTTTAAAATCAGTTTTGGATTTTGAAAGTATACTTTTAAACTCAGTTTGTAAAGTAATAAAAATTTGATTTTTAGTTTTATTTTTGTTGGAGTAGCGATTAAAAGATGAGATCTTTGGAAATGAAAAAATATAGCATTATTTTTTTTATTTAAGTAGCATTGTTCTAAAAATAAAGTAGCATAGACTTTGAAAATAAATATACATGGGTTTTAAAAATAAAAGATGAGATTTTTTTTTTAAGAAGAAAAGAATAGATTTTTAAAAATAAAAAGGTATGATCTTTATAAATGAAAATATATGATTTTTACTTCGAGATTTATAAAAAGGCGTAACCTTTATTTTTAAAAAGGCGTAACCTTTATTTTTAAAAAGGCGTAACCTTTATTTTTAAAAAGGCGTAATCTTTATTTTTATAAAGGCGAAATCTTTATGGTTGAAAGGGCGCGATTTTTATATATTGAATAGCGAAGTAAAAATTCGATTTTTATATATTGAATAGCAAAGTAAAAAATGGGACTTTTATATAGGTAGTGAATACGGGCAACGAAATAGACGAAAGAAAAGCAAAGTGAAGATTTCCTATCCATGAAGAATTGCGTCATTCAGTTTAGCGAAAGGGTGAGAACTCCTCACTCTAAATTTCTTATTCTAGTTATACACACACACATATATATATATATATATATATATATATACTAGGATGCAGACGGTGTTTAGTAGCACCCGACACAATCGTCCACAGACCATGGACTTGTTTGTTTGGTTGCATAGATTAGTTGGATTATTTGATTTGAATTTGGTTGTTTGGAGAATTGAAATTGATTTGATTGATGTGTGAATGGCGTGGGCCTTCACTAGACCGGGGATAAGGCTAGGCCTTGTCCTGTTTCTAGTATCGTGCCGTTATGCCGCCGAAATTTTCTAAAATATGTTAGAAAAAGGAAAATATCATTTTTATTGTGTAAATGAAATGAATAGAAATTCATGTGTTAAAATAAAATATATTATCATTAAAAATATAGTTTTAACATGAAAGTGAATAAATAAATATTTATAAACAAATCGGCCGATTTGTTTATATACACTGATTTGACTGATATTGAATGGGTCGATAAATTTTACACATCGCCCAACTGCACAACTAAAAATCTGTGTTTGATTGTTTGAAACCCCACACGGGTGTTGGGATGAAATTTGAAGTTCACTCATCCTGATTGATTAAATATGTCGATCGATTGATTGACAGGCTGTTATAAGCGTAAGATATCTATATTTGATGCTTATACAGTGTAGTGCACTTTGGTTGATGGTTGATTGTTTATTATTGCTATTATATACATGTGTTGTATGGAATCCATATAATTAACATTATATGGTGGTTGATTGGGCCTCATTCCGATCTGGAAAGTAATGAATATTATAAAAGAAAATTCATGGGTTGAATATAAAAATAGTGATGTGTAGACAGTACTCATGTGTTGAGATTAGTCGTGTGTTGAAATAAATATAGATTCATGTGTTGAATGGGATAAATATTCATTTGTTGGATAGAATAAAGAAGTTTTGAAAATATAAAGCCGTGTTGATTAGATTGACGCCATTTTGACGTAAACGATATTTATATCGATTTTATTCATTTCGAAATGAATTGAATTGAAAACGATTTCGAAATGAATTGAATTGAAAACGATTTCGAAATGAATTGAATTGAAAACGATTTCGAAATGAATTGAATTGAAAACGATTTCGAAATGAATTGAATTGAAAACGATTTCGAAATGAATTGAATTGAAAGCGAATTCAAATGAATTCAAATTGAATTGAATAGAAATGAATTTTAAAACGAATTTATAAAGAAGAATTCAATTTTGATTTGAATTGAAATGGAAGTTGAAATTGTTTTGAAACGAATGTATAACTATTTATAAAATTCGTTTTAAAAGGAAATCGACGAAATATATATAATATATATATATTATATATATAATGGCCTGAATAGAAAGCACCGCGCCGCGGCAGTTCGTGAATTTCGACCATTTATTTCAAACGGACATTGCGGGAGATCCGACCGTCGGATTCTCCAAAAACCGGAACCGTTGGGTTCGTATCGAAAAGAGCTTTCCAATGAATATCAGAAATTTTAAATCTAACGGTTGGATTTGGAGTTATGTCCAAATCAAATTCGAAAAAGGTCGCTGTAAGTGCAGTTCGATGACCGTTGTTGGAAATCGACTGTACGGGCCTTGGTAAAATTATTAAAAATATCCGTAATTTGTGTAAAATCATAATATATGGATTGGAAAGAGTTGAGCTGGAAAATTCCACATTTGAAAAGATAAAAATTGATTTTTATCGAAATAAACTAGTTTTGAACTAGAATTAAAATCAATTTATTTTTGAAATAAATAAATTGAATTTGAAAGTGATTTTAAAAATAATCAATACTCCCAATACGTGGATTGGACTGGAGTTGAATCGAAATTATCTTCGGGATATTTCGATATTGGATTTCGTGACTATACAAATATTGTTATGGGGATTTGAAAGATATATTTTATATCGTTATTTCCAATACGATGTATGTTGGTTTCAGAATTTGATATTGAATGTAAGCCGATATATTTTCTATTCAGAGCCTTGTATTTAATATCAAATGTGATTTGGGTTTATCGTGAATCGGGTTTTAGAAGACATTGGTTCTTCAACCCAGTTAAAGGCAAGATATCAATTTTTGAGAAGATTAAAACTAAGTGGAGTTTTAATGAATCTTTAATTAGATTGAAAAATGAATTGATTATTTAAATTATCAAATCTGAAAGGTGATCGAGAATGGAGTACCACCAGTTTTGCTCCAAAGCGATAGTTAAATCTTTAATTAGATTTGAACGTGAAATGGTAATTAATTTTACCAATAACACAGTGGTGTTAGATGTGGAGTATTACCAGTTTTCTCCATGGGATATATAGGTTGGGATTGGGAAATAAAATAATAATTACTTCGGTGTGGTTCGCTAATCCCGACTAGTTTGGAAAACCATAATATGGTTTGAAATGATATCCAAAGGAAGATTAAAGAATAAATTTAGAAGAATTTATCTTGGATAAAATGAATTGGAACCTTTCCCTAAAAATGTGATTTTGTGAATAAAAGAATATTCTGAATTAGAATGAGGCGTTTGATGTGTTTGTGTAACATTTGTTTATCATATACGTGTGTTATTCAGAAAGGCCGAGTTTATACCCATTCTGAATAACCGATTCGACGAGATGTCGAAGATGAAGACGGTGGTTGAAGACCGGAAGTCTTCACATCGTTTGGATAATTACTGACGATCCTGATTGGGCTGTACACCCAAGAGGATGGAAATAGTTGGCGGTCGTCCAGACGTACTTGGAGATGGATGGATATGCGAGGAAAGTGCCTCCGGTTTCGTTCAGACCTAGAACGGACTTGTAAATGGATGGTGTGTCCGACATTGTATTCCTTTATATTGTATTTGTTGATCTCTGCTAAATATATATCTGTTTGGCGGCGGAGAATTTATTCTCTTGCTTAACGCCCTTCTATGAGACATATGAGCTCAGAGGTTATATATTGGCAGAAATCAGTGGTACGATATGGATTGATAGTGTGGCATGCTGAGATGCAGTGATCCAGACTTTTGTTGAAAAACAAAGTTTGGTGGTTGATGATCAAAGCGCAGCTGATATAGCATGGCTTTGTGTATAGCGTTGATCCGCGAGCCTCACACCCCGGTATGGTGGCAAACTGATGGTTTGATCAGTATGCTTTTTCGTGGATGGGCACCTTAGTGGTGTCGTGGATTTGGTCGACCGAGATGAGCCTAGTGCTCGGGGATATATAGAGTAAGCAGTGTTTTCTCTCGCTGGGACGTAAGCCGCGGTGGTACTCTGGTCCCAAATGTGCGGATGCAGACGGTGTTTTCTCTTGTGGGGACGTAAGCCGTGGTGAATTGCATTCCGCGATCGATCTTTCGAATCAGGAGCCACCATGATGGAAATCCAATTTCCAATACGTGTATTTCGGCTTTATTTGTAGAGCCTAGTATGGCGACATAGTGGGATGGGGCACTCATGCCGTCTATGATTTATATTTATGATTGAAATTGTTTTTGACACTATACACTTATTATAGTATCAAATGATTTGTTTTAAACGTATCAAGCATGTTTGGCTGTTATAAGGTAAAACCCTATCCTCCGGCTTGCGTTGCATTGTGTGATGGGACCTGGGTCTTATAATAGCTTCATTTTTCAAAAAAGCATTGCGCTGTTTATTCTATGCACTAGTATTCTTGGGAGGAAACCCGTTCCGTGTTATACGGCGTGGTCCCTTGAACTACTTTCTTTTAAAGTAAAGTTTTAAATAACTGTTTTAGTTCTCACACTAGTCACATGACTGACCTGGAGTTTATTGTTTTAACCTAAACTCTGGGTGCCCTTATTTTCGACACGGGCAGCTAGTAGTTTTGGTTTTGCAGATTTATATTCACAGGATCCTGGTTTACAGCTGGAATGATATCCGGAAAGCTTTGTATCTGTATATCTCTTCTAGTTGTGTATTGTATTATTTTCCGCTGCTAGGTATTTAAATGTAATTTAAATCTATGATATTTCTGTGTAATATTCATTTATACTCTGTATATTCTTGTAATCTGATGCATTGTTGTAATAACAGTGAAATGTTCTTCTATATGTGTTCAGTTGTGGCTTGTTCTCAGACTATCCGACACTTTCCTTTACGGGGAAGTTACTGGTTTTCACAGTTGGTATCAGAGCCTTGGTTTACAAAGCTCAGAGAACAAGACACATTAGAACCATACGAAAGAATTCATCAGATATTTGATTAGTAATATCCAATTAGAATGACTCGTTAGAGATGGGATCAGTAGTATCCTAGAACGAGTGAGAAGAGTATATATTTAAAGTGAAAACAAACTTTTGTTTTAAAAATTTAAATCAATCATTCGTATTTGATTAGTTATTTATATTGGTTTTGGGCAATTCAGTATATAAAGATTTTGCATATACGCCTTGCAAACGTGTATTCGAAGTTTTAATATATTGAATAGATATAGAATCACACTCTAGTCGCCCGGAGATGATACTGATGATTGAGATCTCATCATCAGTGTTTATGTTCGAGTTTCGAAAGTGAAATATTTATATATTTCCAATCGACTGGTGTGAGAACCAAACTAGATAGATTTATTGTTGTGATTTGGCATCAAAACATGATTTTTTGTATATATATAAAAAAAAATTATTATACCTTTGAAAGTTAACCAACACATTGATTGCTGGCTGTGATGATTATTAATTCAACTAATAGAAATACTGGAATGATATATAAAGCATGAATCAAGATATTTATTAACGAAAAGTAATGCAAACTCTCTTGATAAAATCCTCAAATATAATGTAGGAGATGGTTCTCTATGGCTTATCTAATGCTGACTTCAGTATGACTCCGAAACAAACAAGGAGGGCCCAATAGAAAGCAGAAAAAGAAAGGGATTTGAACTTAGGAGCATACGTGGGTGTTTATTGTCGTATATGTAGAGAAGAAGGGCATTATGCGGTTCGGTGCCCTGAGAGAAAGAAAAGCAAGGAGAAAGAGATAAGAATGGACATAGTTTGTTTTAAGTGCAAAGAAACGGGACATTTTGTGGATAAGTGTCCAAACATCAAGAAAAATCCAGAAAATTAGGAAAAGAAAAGAAGTGCTTCCGATGCAAAGATATAGGGCATTTAGCCCGAAATTGCCCGTTAAAGAAGGGTGATAAGAAATCCAAAGGAAAGTAGATATCTACTTTGGAAATTATGCAAGGAGGAGGCACGACTTCCTAAAAAGTTGGGTTTTAATTTAATGAACTAGCATTTTGGGATATATATATGTATGTATGTGTATGATGCTTGTATGAACTTAAATATGCTTTTGTTTTAAAATTATATCGATATTGTATAATATAGCTAGTGTAAGAGGAATGATTGAACTAAGGTGAATTTGGCACCGCATATTAGAATGGTTTGGAATTTGATTGAAATTGCATGCATATACTTGTACTTACATTGAACAGGTCATAGCAAGGAGGCTAGAGCAGAGAATAAAATTTGTTTGCCTGACAAATAGGTACATGTTTACTACATAATTTACTGTTTTGTTTGGGTGATGATGATTTTATGAGCCTATTGGCTAGCCGCTTGGCTTTTTCTTTTTCTTTTCGAGATCTGAAGGACCGGGGAAGCTATTTGAGATTTCCCGATGCTCCCATTGCAGGGGAGGTTATGGCGAAATTTTTCGAGAATTTAGGGTGTTAGCCAAATTTTTGAAATTTTTGAAAAGTTCTTAGAAACTGAAAAGTTGAAGAACTTAAGCCGTAATCAAAACAATGGAAGTTGAGTTGAATTGTTAAACAACTTTCGACTTTGTTCCTTTTCTGGGACGAAAAGTTTTAAGTGGGGGAGATTGTAATAACCCGGAAAATCTGGGCCGGTTTAAAATTTTTATTTTGGCAATTTTAGCGAATTTTGATTATTTAAAAAGAATTATTTTAAATAATATCGACGAAAAATTTATTTTGAATATATTTAGAACGTATATATTATATACGTCGTCGTTAGAATATAAATATTTATATATAATTATAAATAGAATTGAAAATGGCGCGGTAGTTCGATAATTCGATTTCAAACTTCAATTGAATGCACCGGGTGCAAAACAATCCGGATTTTAGTGAAACCAGAAATCATAGGATCTATTTGATAGTATCTTTCCAACGAATCCGAAGAATCAAGATTTCATAGCGGAAATCAGAAGATATGTCCAGTTGAAAATTCTGAATAGTCGCTATGGAATTCAGGCCCTTAAAAATGGAAATTTTGCAAACGACCTGGGATTTCGACGAAACCACTTTTGTTGGGTCCGTGATGTTAAATTATTGCTAGATTCCAAATTTCATAATTTTTCGAATCAATATGTGAGCGTGGCAAAGGAAAACGCGTTTGACCAGTTTCAGTTGATTTTAATCGACTGGAAATTGGCCATTTTTCCAACGGTCTCAGAATTCGACGAAACTAGTTTTGTTAAGACCGTATCGTCAATACGAAGATAGAAAATATTTTTCTGGGACTTTTAAATTTCGTATGCGACCCCGGTAATTTGAAATGTACGTTTAAAATTCAATATAGTGATTTAAATGTAAATTCAACTGAAACTAATCGAAACGATCAAATCAGCTTACGATACGTATCCCATTGTGTTCGGAATGGGGGTAAAACGCTATGGACGACAGGCGGTGGGCCTCGTTTCGAGGTCATATGTAAAAGTCAACTTTTTGAGAAAAAAATAATAATAAAAAAATTAAAAGCTCTTCTCTCTCCTCACCCTCTCCTATACTTTGCCCCCCCCCCGACTCATCAATCAGAAAACAAAATTGAAAGAAAAAAAAAACCCGCTCGTTCGAATCGAACGCCGACTCTCCCAACGCCATCGCCTAAGCTCCGACCGTCACCAGAGCCTCTCCGCCCCTCTCCTCCTTCTTCCCCACCTCGAGCTGCTCCTCCTTCTCCCCCTCCCTCCTGTCAAGGACCACACCTCCTCGTTGTGCCCTAACCGCAGCCGCGCCACCGCCTTAGCCGTCACCACCAGACCCAGCGCGCGCCGCCTCCAACCCCCGGCGATCTCCAATAAACCTCCTCCCTCCTGAAACATCAGCAGTAAGTTTTTACTTTTAAATAGGAAAAAAAAACAGTTTTGATAGGATAAAAATAAATTCTTTTAAAATCAGTTTTGGATTTTGAAAGTATACTTTTAAACTCAGTTTGTAAAGTAATAAAAATTTGATTTTTAGTTTTATTTTTGTTGGAGTAGCGATTAAAAGATGAGATCTTTGGAAATGAAAAAATATAGCATTATTTTTTTTATTTAAGTAGCATTGTTCTAAAAATAAAGTACCATAGACTTTGAAAATAAATATACATGGGTTTTAAAAATAAAAGATGAGATTATTTTTTTTTAAGAAGAAAAGAATAGATTTTTAAAAATAAAAAGGTATGATCTTTATAAATGAAAATATATGATTTTTACTTCGAGATTTATAAAAAGGCGTAACCTTTATTTTTAAAAAGGCGTAACCTTTATTTTTAAAAAGGCGTAATCTTTATTTTTATAAAGGCGAAATCTTTATGGTTGAAAGGGCGCGATTTTTATATACTGAATAGCAAAGTAAAAATTCGATTTTTATATATTGAATAGCAAAGTAAAAATGTGACTTTTATATAGGTAGTGAATACGGGCAACGAAATAGACGAAAGAAAAGCAAAGTGAAGATTTCCTACCCATGAAGAATTGCGTCATTCAGTTTAGCGAAAGGGTGAGAACTCCTCACTCTAAATTTCTTATTCTAGTTATACATATATATATATATATATATATATATATATATTTATTTATATATATATATATACTAGGATGCAGACGGTGTTTAGTAGCACCCGACACAATCGTCCACAGACCATGGACTTGTTTGTTTGGTTGCATAGATTAGTTGGATTATTTGATTTGAATTTGGTTGTTTGGAGAATTGAAATTGATTTGATTGATGTGTGAATGGCGTGGGCCTTCACTAGACCGGGGATAAGGCTAGGCCTTGTCCCATTTCTAGTATCGTGCCGTTATGCCGCCGAAATTTTCTAAAATATGTTAGAAAAAGGAAAATATCATTTTTATTATGTAAATGAAATGAATAGAAATTCATGTGTTAAAATAAAATATATTATCATTAAAAATATAGTTTTAACGTGAAAGTGAATAAATAAATATTTATAAACAAATCGGCCGATTTGTTTATATACACTGATTTGACTGATATTGAATGGGTCGATAAATTTTACATATCGCCCAACTGCACAACTAAAAATATTTGTTTGATTGTTTGAAACCCCACACGGGTGTTGGGATGAAATTTGAAGTTCACTCATCCTGATTGATTAAATATGTCGATCGATTGATTGACAGGCTGTTATAAGCATAAGATATCTATATTTGATGCTTATACAGTGTAGTGCACTTTGGTTGATGGTTGATTGTTTATTATTGCTATTATATACATGTGTTGTATGGAATCCATATAATTAACGTTATATGGTGATTGATTGGGCCTCATTCCGATCGAGAAAGTAATGAATATTATAAAAGAAAATTCATGGGTTGAATATAAAAATAGTGATGTGTAGACAGTACTCATGTGTTGAGATTAGTCGTGTGTTGAAATAAATATAGATTCATGTGTTGAATGGGATAAATATTCATTTGTTGGATAGAATAAAGAAGTTTTGAAAATATAAAGCCGTGTTGATTAGATTGACGCCATTTTGACGTAAACGATATTTATATCGATTTTATTCATTTCGAAATGAATTGAATTGAAAACGATTTCGAAATGAATTGAATTGAAAACGATTTCGAAATGAATTGAATTGAAAACGATTTCGAAATGAATTGAATTGAAAACGATTTCGAAATGAATTGAATTGAAAAGGATTTCGAAATGAATTGAATTGAAAACAATTTCGAAATGAATTGAATTGAAAACGATTTCGAAATGAATTGAATTGAAAACGATTTCGAAATGAATTGAATTGAAAACGATTTCGAAATGAATTGAATTGAAAACGATTTCGAAATGAATTGAATTGAAAACGATTTCGAAATGAATTGAATTGAAAGCGAATTTAAATGAATTCAAATTGAATTGAATAGAAATGAATTTTAAAACGAATTTATAAAGAAGAATTCAATTTTGATTTGAATTGAAATGGAAGTTGAAATTGTTTTGAAACGAATGTATAACTATTTATAAAATTCGTTTTAAAAGGAAATCGATGAAATATATATAATATATATTATATATATAATGGCCTGAATAGAACGCGCCGCGCCGCGGCAGTTCGTGAATTTCGACCATTTATTTCAAACGGACATTGCGGGAGATCCGACCGTCGGATTCTCCTAAAACCGAAACCGTTGGGTTCGTATAGAAAAGAGCTTTCCAATGAATATTAGAAATTTGAAATCTAACGGTTGGATTTGGAGTTATGTCCAAATCAAATTCGAAAAAGGTCGCTGTAAGTGCAGTTCGATGACCGTTGTTGGAAATCGACTGTACGGGCCTTGGTAAAATTATTAAAAATATCTATAATTTGTGTAAAATCATAATATATGGATTGGAAAGAGTTGAGCTGGAAAATTCCACATTTGAAAAGATAAAAATAGATTTTTATCGAAATAAACTAGTTTTGAACTAGAATTAAAATCAATTTATTTTTGAAATAAATAAATTTAATTTGAAAGTGATTTTAAAAATAATCAATACTCCCAATACGTGGATTGGACTGGAGTTGAATCGAAATTATCTTCGGGATATTTCGATGTTGGATTTCGTTACTATACAAATATTGTTATGGGGATTTGAAAGATATATTTTATATCGTTATTTCCAATACGATGTATGTTGGTTTCAGAATTTGATATTGAATATAAGCCGATATATTTTCTATTCAGAGCCTTGTATTTAATATCAAATGTGATTTGGGTTTATCGTGAATCGGGTTTTAGAAGACATTGGTTCTTCAACCCAGTTAAAGGCAAGATATCGATTTTTGAGAAGATTAAAACTAAGTGGAGTTTTAATGAATCTTTAATTAGATTGAAAAATGAATTGATTATTTAAATTATCAAATCTGAAAGGTGATCGAGAATGGAGTACCACCAGTTTTGCTCCAAAGCAATAGTTAAATCTTTAATTAGATTTGAACGTGAAATGGTAATTAATTTTACCAATAACACAGTGGTGTTAGATGTGGAGTATTACCAGTTTTCTCCATGGGATATATAGGTTGGGATTGGGAAATAAAATAATAATTACTTCGGTGTGGTTCGCTAATCCCGACAAGTTTGGAAAACCATAATATGGTTTGAAATAATATCCAAAGGAAAATTAAAGAATAAATTTAGAAGAATTTATCTTGGATAAAATGAATGGGAACCTTTCCCTAAAAATGTGATTTTGTGAATAAAAGAATATTCTGAATTGGAATGAGGCGTTTGATGTGTTTGTGTAACATTTGTTTATCATATACGTGGGTTATTCAGAAAGGCCGGGTTTATACCCATTATGAATAACCGATTCGACGAGATGTCGAAGATGAAGACGGTGGTTGAAGACCGGAAGTCTTCACATCGTTTGGATAATTACTGACGATCCTGATTGGGCTGTACACCCAAGAGGATGGAAATAGTTGGCGGTCGTCCAGACGTACTTGGAGATGGATGGATATGCGAGGAAAGTGCCTCCGGTTTCGTTCAGACCTAGAACGGACTTGTAAATGGATGGTGTGTCTGACATTGTATTCCTTTATATTGTATTTGTTGATCTCTGCTAAATATATATCTGTTTGGCGGCGGAGAATTTATTCTCTTGCTTAACGCCCTTCTCTGAGACATATGAGCTCAGAGGTTATATATTGGCAGAAATCAGTGGTACGATATGGATTGATAGTGTGGCATGCTGAGATGCAGTGATCCAGACTTTTTTTGAAAAACAAAGTTTGGTGGTTGATGATCAAAGCGCAGCTGATATAGCATGGCTTTGTGTATAGCGTTGATCCGCGAGCCTCACACCCCGGTATGGTGGCAAACTGATGGTTTGATCAGTATGCTTTTTCGTGGATGGGCACCTTAGTGGTATCGTGGATTCGGTCGACCGAGATGAGCCTAGTGCTCGGGGATATATAGAGTAAGCGGTGTTTTCTCTCGCTGGGACGTAAGCCGCGGTGGTACTCTGGTCCCAAATGTGCGGATGCAGACGGTGTTTTCTCTTGTGGGGACGTAAGCCGTGGTGAATTGCATTCCGCGATCGATCTTTCGAATCAGGAGCCACCATGATGGAAATCCAATTTCCAATACGTGTATTTCGGCTTTATTTGTAGAGCCTAGTATGGCGACATAGTGGGATGGGGCACTCATGCCGTCAATGATTTATATTTATGATTGAAATTGTTTTTGACACTATACACTTATTATAGTATCAAATGATTTGTATTAAATGTATCAAGCATGTTTGGCTGTTATAAGGTAAAACCCTATCCTCCGGCTTGCGTTGCATTGTGTGATGGGACCTGGGTCTTATAATAGCTTCATTTTTCGAAAAAGCATTGCGCTGTTTATTCTATGCACTAGTATTCTTGGGAGGAAACCCGTTCCGTGTTATACGGCGTGGTCCCTTGAATTACTTTCTTTTAAAGTAAAGTTTTAAATAACTATTTTAGTTCTCACACCAGTCACATGACTGACCTGGAGTTTATTGTTTTAACCTAAACTCTGGGTGCCCTTATTTTCGACACGGGCAGCTAGTAGTTTTGGTTTTGCATATTTATATTCACAGGATCCTGGTTTACAGCTGGAATGATATACGGAAAGCTTTGTATCCGTATATCTCTTCTAGTTGTGTATTGTATTATTTTCCGCTGCTAGGTATTTAAATGTAATTTAAATCTCTGATATTTCTGTGTAATATTCATTTATACTCTGTATATTCTTGTAATCTGATGCATTGTTGTAATAACAGTGAAATGTTCTTCTATATGTGTTCAGTTGTGGCTTGTTCTCAGACTATCCGACACTTTCCTTTACGGGGAAGTTACGGGTTTTCACAAGAACTACCTCTCAGACCTTAACTGAACAACATTTCTAACTTTGAATTAGGCAAAGCTCACTTTATATTCCTTTTACTAACTTCCTTATTAACCCTCCTTCGAATAGCTATATTCGATTGACTCTTTTCACTTAACTCTATTTGATTAACCCTTATCAATTAACTCTATTGGACTAACACTATTGGATTAACTCTATTGACTAACGCTATTTATTTACTCATTTCACTTAACTCCTTTCGAATAAACTATATTCGATAACTCCATTTACTTTCTTCGAATAAACTATATTCGATTAACTCATTTGCTTCTATTCGAATAACCATATTCGATTAACTCATTTTACTTTCTTTGAATAAACTATATTCGATTAACTCATTTGCTTTAACTCTAATATCAATTAACTACTTTGCTTTAACTCTAATCGATTAAACTAACATCGATTAACTCCTTTGCTTTAACTCTAATCGATTAAACTAACATCGATTAACTCCTTTGCTTTAACTCTGATCGATTAAACTAACATCGATTAACTCCTTTCAATTAAACTAATATTGATTAACTCCTTTGCTTTAACTGTAATCGATTAACCTAACATCAATTAACTCCTTTTGGTTAAACAAATATCGATTAACTCCTTTCGATTAAACTAATACCGATTAACTCCTTTGCTTTAACTCTAATCGATTAAACTAACATCGATTAACTCCTTTTACTTTCTATTTAACTATTCATTTATAAAGATTTACTTTTAGTAACGGTTCTTCACTTTATAAATGATTTCCTTCTTATAACAGTTTCCATTTTATAACGTTTATTCATTTTCTAAATATCTCCTATTTATAAATATTCCAATTTATAAATATTTCTTATTTATAAATATTCCATTTATAAATATTTTATTTTCAAACATCACTTTGAAAATATTCCCTTATCAACATTTCGGTATGTTATGGTATTCAACATATCAAATCAAGATGATCAGTATCGTCCAAACACATATAATCGACAACAGATTATATATCACATCATATATCACAATATATGAAAAACAATAAAATAGCTGTTGAGGAATCCAGTCGGATTCCTCCAACCTGTTTCCCTGCATCACAGATGTTAAACAGTATAGATAATATCACTTCCAGTTTCATATGATATATTCTGTTAAACAGAATCAATATAGAAATTCAACTAACTGACTAGTAGTTCAATCAAACAATCAACACACAGTCAATCAGCCAATATTAAACAGTTCTAAAAATACAACATGAAATTATAAACTGTTCAGAGTTAGTGAGATTTACTCACATTGGCAGTTCATCATTAAAGAACGATAAACTGGTTGTTTGATTTGAATCAAACAATTCATTTCGTCATAAATTCAAACGGGCACCAATCCACTCCCGGTCAGTTCCATTGTGTTGTTCCCATCCATACGACCCCAGCGCAACTTACGGTTCGTGACTCTGATATCGTATGAAGTAGTTACGACATTTAGAAGTAAATACACAAATTGAATTTAAATAAAACCTTTTTATTCCAACTACCATTGGGCTCACCGTTTAGCTTAAGGCCTAAAACCCAAATCACTTTACCAGGCCCGCACCCAATACTACCCTCTTCTTCCTCAAATTATCCCGTCACTCCTCCTCACAAATAACACAGCCGATCCTCCCTTCACCAACTCCTCCTCCTTCGTTCCTTTTAAAATCGAATTAAATTCATCAAAATCTCCTTGATTCCACCACAACCACATGAAACTCGACAGCACCCCTGAGTTCCAACCTATAGCCTCCTACAGTCGTAGCGCCACTATCGCGAATCACCAACGAACTCCGGAGCTCCGCCGCTCATCGTCAAACCAACCACCTCGCATCCCTGAACCCGAATCCGTCTTCTGTTTGCACCAATGTCGCCTCAAATTCCAAGGAAACCGTGCCCTAGGCACTGCTGCTCACTCACGCCATTCAGCAAGTCGGATCAAACGCTACAAAAAGTACACCAGATTGAAGAGATTCAAGAGCTGATCACAAATATATGTGTGCTTTGATTTATAAGAATTCATGGATTTTGTTTTGGATTATCTAACTTTGTGATTTGGGTTTCCTACGGTTATATATATGCTGTGTTTTGGGTTGGTATCATTTGTGGCCGAGAATGAGGTGAACATGGCCTGTTTGTTACCAGAGAAAATAGTTAGGATAGTTTTTTATGTTTTTTATATTTTTTATTTTATTTATCTTTTTATGCACTCTAAAATTCATGTGGTCACACGTGATACACAAAAATCACGAAACTAAACATGTAGGTAGAGTTCGAAATTACTGTCCCAACAAAACTGGTTTCGTCGAATTCCGACTCCGTTTGCTCACACAGCGTATTTTTAACCATCGAAATACTGACTGTTTTTCACTCTAAAAATCCGTACGACCACACAGTGACTCTAAAAATCATGAAACTGGAAATCTAACAACTATTTGATATTGCGGATCCAACAAAACTGGTTTCGTCAAATTCCGACTTCGGTTGCAAAAGTGGCTTATTTTTACAGCTCTGAATGGCCCATTTAAATATATAAATATATTTAAATAAAAATTAAATTAAATATTAAAATTAAAATATTATCGTCTATGTTCACATGGAATACAATACAGCTCTAGAATATTCCTATATGAATTTCTACTCGATATTCACTTCTGGGTCAACCCGATATTTGATTTATATTGAAATTCCTTTTTAAAATATAAATAATTCCTTTACAAATTATAAAGGAATTCCACAGCGACTTTTCTAAAATTTGATTTGGACATATCTCAAAATCTACACAATGAAAACCCAATTTTTCTTTTCCACTAGAATGGTATACTCCACCAGCTCCATACGTTTCTTGTTTCACAGAAATCCGGCTTAAAACGAATCCTGTACATTCAGTTGAAGTTCGAATTGCCAATTTACAAACTGCAGCGCCATTTCAAGCTCGATTTTAAATTATATTATAACTCTACGTTCAAACTGTCGTTTATATAATATATTCGTTATTCAAATTCAACTCCTAACTGATATATATATTTTAAATAACCCAAATTACACCATATTGTGAATTTCGCTATTTTTGATTATTTCTGAATTAAATATATTATTTAATTAAATTAATTATTCCATATTATTTAATTAAACGACGATTTAATTCACTATATTACTGTTTATATAATTAAATAAATAAATTATAATACCTCTGCCAATGCGGGTCATTACATGGGTACCATATATCATGTCACCATATATAGGTTTACAATCAAAACCGCACGATGTCGTATTGGAAGTTGGATTTCCGTTATGAACCAAGGCAAGGGATCGTCCTTACCGAATTCGAGACAATCTAGCCTACCATGTCTCAGGCTACAGTCGCAACTGCACCTGGATCTTCAGGGTCGGTCCACACTTACTTTAGTGGATTAGTAATTCATGAACAATACGTTTCCCTGCCTTATGGGGCATAAAATCTGGTCAGTATGCCGACCATCATATCTGAGGTACCTCGCTTTCCAACATCCACATAAGTAAAAATGTCTAGGCTCCATACCTTGACACCACTCCTAGCTAAAAAGAAGCGTGTCCTCCCTGCAGTCCTCTCCCGTTTCTGGTTCATATCTGGGTGTTGAGCTCGCGAATTAACGCCATACACAAAGCTATGCCATTTAAAGCCGTGCTTTGATCATCATTGTAATGGCCCACAAATCCGTACTATCTGAGTTGACTACATACATCACACGTCCAACCCAAATATCACAGAAAAACGAATCATTTTTTTAGAAGAAAAAGGTAGAAGAAGAACAAAAATAACAACACAGAATCTCACATCTCAGCGGAACAAAACATAATATATCATAACTTTTGAAATACAAAATTTTAACTGTATAACATACACTTATCAGACTACAACACTTACAACACATCGAAAATAAAAATACTATACATATATCTAACACTGAAGCCTCCTGCTCGAAGCTCCTTTAGATAGATCTGTAAAATCTTGAACTACTTGACTGTCCGTACAAATTGGGCACCCAAGAGTTTAGGTAAAACAAAACAAAATAAACTCTGGGTCAGTCATGGGACTGGTATGAGTAAACAATTTAAAATAGTTTAAGAAATTAACTGATATCTCATAAGACCGCGCCGTATAACACGGAACGGGTTTTTCCCTTATGAGAATCCAAACACTTGATATAACTTCAAATTCTTTTTGAAAGAAAACGATAATCTTATATCAAAACTCTTTTGATATTATAATAGTGTCTAAATCAAATAAATAGAAATCTAGTGGAACGCTTTCATCTCACGCTCCACATATATAATATATAATCAAAACCGCGAGCACTTATTGGGTAATGAATTTCCAACTATGACAAGGTATGGAACCACCTTCTGATAGTGTATCTCTAGAGGAGAATACACTGGGTTCAACAAGAACATCTTGTAACCCGGCCACACATGACCGACCACTCATTTCGCTTGAGTGTATCGAATGTATATAACCATGGTTGGGATCTGCAACCGTTTCTAGAATGGGACAGCATCGAATAGAATAAGGAATTGAATGACTTTCTCTAGATAGGTGATAATACACCCTAATGGAAGCTACACATATAGCCATGTGGCCAGCCCAATTTTTGTCATTTCCCGGTTGTTGAGGCCTGAGGCTACGATTACTTATCATTCATTGATAACACAATCACTATGATTGCCACATTGTCAGATCCATTAATCATTAATTGACTTGCACAAATATATTCTGGATATTATGCTAAGAGAATAAATTCTCCGCCACCATATATATTTATAATGACCAACATATGCGATCATTGGAAATACTCTGTTAGACATTCATCCAACTACATTCGTTCTGGGATTGAACGAAACCGAAGGCACAATTTCTTTTAACAGAAAAAGCCCTTGCATTTTTCTCCGTCTTCGATTATCTTCATATAATCTGATTTGTAACGCTACTGCCAATATGGTGTGGTTCTCGGATAATAATCCAACCGGTCTCTCCATATTGACAACGATATTGGCAAATACTTCGATAGTCGGTTATTTAACTATCGAAGAAAAACAAACATTCATTCAAAGCATCAAACAAATCACTGGGCTCTTAATTAATATTTCATTCATTAATTAAATCACTACTTCATTTTCTTATCAATATTTGTTAGCCAAATATTTTCAACAATCATCTTGGCCCTTTTCGCTATTTGGAAAACATTTCCATATATCGCCTCCTTTTATTTTCAATATGTAGAAAATATATTCTATTTATAATTTGAAAATATTCCAATTACTTATCTCTTTCACGACCATTCATTTTTAGACTTAGGAAATATTTATAATCATATTTCCAAAATTTCACTTCCTTAGGTTAAAACGACTGTTGTGTAAAACATCGTTACGATAACCCAAAACACTGCATTAGACTAACTCTTATTCAAACATTCCTCTTCAAACTGGATCTTGCTATTTATCGGTTAAAAAAAAATCAATCAAGTTGGGGTATAACTACCTCTCAGATCTTGACTGAAAACATCCTTAACTTCAAAACGGACAAGACCACTTACCTCGAATAATTAACATCATATAAAACCAATTCTCCATTTTTAAAATGTATATACATTTCTCTTTCTATTTCCGGATTATCGATTTCCTTTTTATTTATAATATTCTATTTTCAAGTTCGTTTCCTTATCAAATTCTAATAAATTGATATATCGATTTCCAGTTATCAAAATTTTCTTAAAAATATTCTAACTCCTTAAATTTCCGGAAAATTTCGCCATAACCTATTTTATACCGGTCGATAGTTCAAACCTCAACTCGCCTCTCTAGGCCCTTCCCATTCAAAAAGAAAATCAAAAGGCCAAGTGGCTTGCCGATTCGATGCATAAAATCTAATATGGAATTTAAACGTGTACCTTTATGTCGGGCACTCGAATTATAATCTTCATACACTTCATTTCCATACCTGCTTAACACCTCCAAATATTCCCCTTTGGTTTCACTCAATCCATCCGTCTTAACCCAATTCGCTAATTTATTTTTTAATTAGCTATTTTGCCTATTTCACTTCTTTGTTTGAACATAACATGTTCAAATATAATATCAACTTTCTTATAAACAGATTGAATTCCATTTTCAATTCAAGTTGCATATTCGATTTCGAATATAAATTTACAAACCAAATTTACTTATCCAAAGCTCAATTTCAATTCAAAACTCAAATAACTAATTATTCTTCAAATTAGTTAATTCTATTCAATAATTAACAAAAATCTGATTTTTCTTTCAATAATCATTTCATTACTCCACTTGAGTTCAAATATATTTTATAACTCAAATCTGGATTTTTCTAAATAGAAATTCGGATTTTATTTGCTTAAAATCCTTTAATTTATTTAAATAAACCGTTATGGTTTTTAAACAGTTATGGCGCTGTTTTTCTGAAACTTTGATTTTGACATAACTCAAAATATATACGACGAAATTCAAAATTTTCTCTTCCATTAGAGAACTATTATTCAATTAGTCCTGACGATTCTTGGTTCACAGAATTCCGACTTAAATTGAGTTCTGTATACTCAATTAAAGTTCGAAACGCCAATTTACGAACTATCGCGCTGCGGCGAGTTCGTTTTAATTTTATATATATGTATATAAACGTTTAAAATTCAGTTATAATAATCAACTCCATTCTGATAAATTTTTAATATATATCAAATCAGTTTCCCAATTCAACATAATATTTTCGATTATCTATAATTATCGATTTTACCTTACTCAATAATATATTTATTTATACTTCGATCTTCTATATTTAATTCCAATTCCTTTTATAAATAAATTATTTATAAAATTCGATATAATCAAATTTCAATTATAAACCCGTTGAACTCTTCTCAATTCAGCTTATCTTCCGAATTTCTAAATATAATCAATCATTTTGTTTCAAAACACTTTCCAATTTACTTTTAAATTCCTATTTGAATTTAAATGGTTTAAATTATCCAAATGATAATTTATTTCACCAAATTTATAACACTGTTTATAAATTAAACTTCCTTGTTTCATGTATTTAAACAAGTTCCCTTTTCAAATTTCTATTTGAAACTCCATCCCTTTGATATTCCGAATTACGGAATAAAAACAGTTGTTCCCTTTCGAATGATTTCAAATTCTATTTTTAAATTCATATTTTAATTTAAATATTCAATTTATCTCTTGATAATTAATTCATTATATTTATAAACACCATTTTATAAATTTCCTTATTTCTATATTTAAACAAGTTCCCTTTTCAAATTTCTATTTAAAACCCAAATCTTATTTTGGAACTTTCTATTTATAATAACTTATATATATAACACCCAATTTATTTTCACATTCAATTTAACTTCTATTTAAATAAATTCGAATTAATCGAATTCAAATCATAAATCCTTATGGATTTATTCTAGTTCAATTTATATTCTGAATATCAGAACAAATTCCATCGTTTATTTCTTTGAAACAATTTCCCTATTTCTATTTTTAAATTCACATTTGAATTTAAATATTCAAATTATCCAATGATAATTTTTCCACTTTATTTATAAACACCATTTTATAAATTCATTTCAATTCTCTGCATTATTTAATTTATAAACAATGTTTATAATTTCACTTCAAATCTCGCATTATTAATTGATGAACAACAATTATAAATTCACTACTTGTTTTATATATTCAAAACAAGTAAATATATTTATAGCTCGATTGAAATTCGATTTCTATTTTAGATAAATAGATTTTTCCCTTTAAATTTCAAATATCCTTTTCCCTGATATTTATATATCAACATTTTGGCCCCAATTATATTTAAACAATCAAACAACCCAATTTTCAATCAACACATTATATATGATAATATATGTGAAAACAGACAATAATAAAACTTGACGAATCCAGTTGGATCCCTCCAATCTCTTTTCCTGCATCCACATACGTTAGTCAACAGAAATAATACCCATCCTGCTTCGTGGCAGGATATCGCGGTATAGAATGTCATCCACTATCATAGCGTGGGGCGTATAGGGTCATCCGCTAATGATACTGCGGGAATCCAACCACCAATATATATATAATAACCACAAACACCAATCCTAAATAACTAATATATATTTAAAATAAACACAGTAATATTTAAACACAACCAACAACCGACAAATTATTTTTAACGATAAAAATAATTTAAATAAAATTCTTGAGCTAGAATTACTCACTGTGATTTTATTTGTCGAATATCCTATCAGTTTCCATATCGTCATCTATGAATTTATCAGCGCCTACGATAATTTATTTTATTCAACGATTACATGATTATTTATTTAAACTAAATACTTAATTTAAATAAATAAATATTCTATATATTTCAAATTATATAAAGTTATACCTCGTTGTCTTGCCATTAACTCAATCAACACTATAATTCTGTAGCGTAGCCTTCACGATTATGAATTCATCGTCATCAGTTTCATTTCACGATGTTTTGATAACATACGAAAGGGTTAACGCTATTTTAATTTTAAACTTGAATTAAAATAAATTTCTTATAAAATAGAATGATAAATTAAATCTAGTTAGCATATTACCTTAATCTCATTTTATTCATCCGTCTTCTCCATCAAGGATACAGAATCTGCTCCTCCCTTCTAACAAGCATCCAAGCCTTCATCACCATCTCCAAAAGAAAAACTGAACACACTTTCTTACTTTCCTACTACTCAAACATGGTAAACATACCCTGTCTCACAATGATAGTTGCTTCATTCTATCTCTTCAAACACCAAAACTCATTACAGTAAATTACCAAACGACAACAGTGTAACGACCCGTATTTTCTGCCTATTTATTTGGGTTATTTTAATTATTTAAGATATTGGTTTGAATATAAATAATCGAATTTAATGATTATATTCTAAATATATTATTTAAATAAATAATAAAATAATAATTTAATTCCAAACCGGTCAGAGAATGTTGTGTCCGCAATATAGGGTGAACGGGCCGTTTGAAATAGTTCGATATTGGATACATTGAAGTTATATCGACGATTTCATTTAGAAACGACGACAAAATATATATAGTTTAAAATTTAATTAAATAACGAGCTGCAGCGGCATGACAGTTCGTATTTTGGCGTTTTGAACTTCAACGGGTCGTACCGGGTTCAAAATAAGTCGGATTTTCTCGAAACAAGAAACATCGGGACCGGTTTGATGATATCTTCCCAATGGCAGAGAAAAATCCAGTTTTCATCGTGTAGATTCTATTTTATGTCCAAATCAAATTCTCAAAAAAACAGCACCAGAATTCCTTTATATATATAGCGCTGCGTTTATATAAAATAACGGTTTTTAAATATTTTGAGTATCGATTTGGCGTGAAATTCAACCTGTGATATTTTTCCTTGGTAATACATCAAATTCTGGTTGTGTATGACCAAATGCGGTATTTTATTTAATTTATATTGAAGTATTTTAAAATTGGGTTATTTTATTCAAATTGGCCAGTTCAAAAGGGACATTTTTCAAACGACCTCTGTTTTCGACGAAACAAATTTTGTTGGGACCGTAACAGTAAATTATTGCCAGATTTTCAGACGGCGCGTCAATCTGGGTTATTTTGTGAGCGTGGCAAAATAAAATGTAAAATAAATCGATCTATTTGGACGTGTACAAACGCTATTTGAGCAAACGGACACAGAATTCGATGAAACAAGTTTCGTTAGAACCATATCGTCAAGATATACAATGTCATCCAGTCGTGTCTCAGACGAGGTTCGTATGTGAGCGCAGCAGCAAATAAACAACGTTCGAAATAGCGATAGGTACAAAATAAAAATCGTTAGTCAGCGTCACTCGTCAAATTAACAAAAATTATATTATCTCCACTCTATATAACCCTCTAAGGTCAGAAATTTCCAGCCATCTCCATTTTCGTCCATGTAATTTTGCAAAAAAGACCCTAAACACAAAACAATTTATCTCTTCCAATCTGACGAGAATTTGTAAGGGCAACCTAAACAAAACTTGTAGATCGGGCTGTTATCTACCTACAGCAAAAAGTTGGGTGAGTTTCGTCCACTGTGGTGGCCGGAATCGAGGTAAAACTAGCAAGATTCATTTTTGTTTTTGGCTAAAATTCGGGGAATTGGTTTGATTTCAGGTGACGAGGCCTTAGGGCTTTCGTAGAGGGGAGAAAGAGCTTCGTTTTGGTGGTAGTCTCGAGTGTTCTGGTTATCGGAGGAGGGAGAATTGTCGAGTTGATCGGAGTGGTCAGTTTTGGGTTTAAATTTCGAAGTTGAAATGGGTTTTCGCGATTTTCTCGTGGCCGTGGTCCTTGTCAGTGGGTGTTGGCCGAGGGTCAGTGGAAGGGGGGCGTGAGGCGGCTCCAACCGTAGTGGTAACGGTGGCTGAAGTGACCTGAGGTGGCAGGGATGTGGGTTTGTTCGTGTTTCGGTGGAGGAGGAAATTCTGGCGGAGGCTGAGGCTATGGCGGTCGGGGCTTCTGGCGAGGGGTGCTGAGGCTGGGGCGGTGGCGCGGACGGTCTCAGTTGGGTCCCAGGCCTAACGGTGGCGAAGTTATGGCGGTCCGATGGTGAGGAGCTTTGGACGAAAATGGGTTAAGGAGGGAGGTTACGGGTTTGTTTTAGGGAGAAAGGGGAAGACGCGTGGTTTCGTTCCACCGATGATGACGTGGCCAATAATTAAGGGGTAATTAAGTTTTTTAATTATTTAATTTATTAATAATCATATAATTTTTACAAACTTTAAATAAGCATATCTTCTTCATACGTGGACGGATTTCAGCGAAACTGGATCCATTGGGATCGCAGGGACGAGACCTATCCGATGGCATTGACTAGGAGTCAATCTGACTCTGTTAAAAATTCAACAAATTTTGAACGATCGACCCAAATTAAAAGTGACAAACGCGTCAACCGTCAACCAGAACAAACTCTGGTAAGTTAATTCTCACACCTTCTGGAATCCTGTGATGTGGTACATTCACAGTAAAATATTTTTTTCAGTTAATAGATTAAATCAGGTGATTGGATGCGATGGATGCAAATTGGCTGTTATGGTTTAATGATTGCAGTTATTTATAATCCGTCAATTATTTAATTCATATATTTTTGTTCAACTGATATCTGTGATGCAGAGAAGGACAGGCTGGAGGGATCCAACCGGATTCCTCAAATTAACTGTATTTTTGTTTGTTGTGCATATATATGAATTGTTCACCCTGACTAACACCAAAACTTGTTTGAGTGTGATGGTTGAATATATATTCATCTTTGTTGTGTTAAAATCAATCGACAGTGTTGATTGGGTAATTGGCAGTGAATGGTCTAAATGTGGTGTTGCAGACGTCAGTTGACCATTCGGTGAATTGACGAAATTTTAAAGTTATAAATTATTTTATAACTGGATTAAAGTTTAATTTAATTTATATAAAGGATTTAAATGGGAATTTATAAATATATATTTTAATCGAGTTTTTTTAAGGGATTATACCAGTTTTAAGAACAGGGAAAAACACAAGATTTTACCTACGGGTTGGGAAGATGAAACTATTGTTTAAAACAATAAAATAGTATTTTAAATCAATTAAGTTTTTTTAATTAATTTAAAAGGGAAATGATAAGTGGCATCATGGTTTGATCAAAAAGGAATGCTAAGAGATTTATAATCCGAGTGTTCAAATGAGATGGGTAAATGGATTTATTGGTAAATGTAAGGCAGTTTTACTTAATTTATAAATCAAATAAAGTGAGTTCAAATGAATTCAAACTTTAAAGGAAAGGGTTAATAGATTATAAATGGACTAAAATATGGAAATGGGAAATGGATTTGTAGAGGTAATTTAGAAGAAATTCCAACAAGATTTTGGAAAGGCTTTAAACCAAATTGAGTACTTAAGGGTTAAAGCATTTAATTGGGCAAACCATGATGATTGGGATAAGGATTTAAAGTTTAAAAGAAAGAACATACAATTTGTTTATGGTCAGTATTGATAAAGAGATAATTGGAAGTAAAGTCACAGTTAGAAAAGTTTATTTTAAAGTAAGAGTAAGTTTTGATTTTAAAGTCCAAGGTAAACGTTTTGATTTGCGAATGCTCAAATAAATAGAATCCAATTATTTAACGAAGGATTTATATTATAAATCAATGTTACAAGCAAATAATGTTGAAGTTAAAAGTTATGGTTTAATGAATATTTACTCAGTTAAAGGAGTTAAGTAAAGCAATGATTAAACGAGGATTTCAATTATAAGGGCTGGTTTAGAAACCAGATTTGAAAACCAAAACGGGGTAATGAGATTTTTGATGTTAGTAGTTAAACTAATATATTCTGTGGTAAGAAAGGGATCGATCAAGGTCTGAGAGGTAACTAAAATACCCCAACTTGATTGGCTTCACTATTATCGAGGAATGGTATTTGTTTGGAGTGAGTGAAGGTGTTGAAATTGGTTTTACCCTATACGAGGAATATCGAACTCTAATGCAAGATTTTGGGAATTAAATAATATTTGCAATATTAGTTTCAAAAGAAATAAAAATATTGATTTCAAATTATATTAAGCATTTGTTATTCAATTAGAGTTGATCGAATATAGTTAGAGTTAGTCAAACATAATTATTCAGGAAGAGTTTCCATTGCGTACGAGTGCTAGCGTAATTTGCAGGGCTGTAGATAGCCTACGGCGAACAGATGTTTCCTGAGGGAATCAGGCGTAACCATTGTGATCGCTGTGTTCTAGAGTCAAGCGAAAGGATGTAAGTCAAGTATTAGTTAATTGATAGAAGTAGTCAAGTCAATTAGTCCAGTTAAGTTAAATAAGTCGGGTTAGTCAAGTTAGAGTTAATCGATCAAAGTAAATCAGTCATAGTTAATCAGAGGAAATTTGGTTTATATCATTAAGTATATACATATATTTTAAAGGGGGCAAGTAAGGTCAAGTGCTGAATCAGCAAACTCATGTTACTCACACATTTGTTATTTGATAGTTAAATCACTGACTATCAAACCTGACCAATACGCTTGTTGGTATGGAAAGACCGGGGTCGAAATTATATTCGAAAACCATTCCGACCAACAAATACGTGAAGATCAGAAGATGATCGAGACGGAGGTTTGAAGACCGTGGATCTCCATAAGCGGAAGAACCGCTAATAATCTTTGGTGAGTTCCCAGAGATAAACTGTGGTTCTGTTGTGGTTGGAAACCACGTGTTGCAAAGACTTCTCGCTACTGATCCATGGGGTGATTCCTATATGAGATGTAGTAGGAGAGTGCCTTCGGTTCATCCTGTTCCTGGATGACTTGTATGGACGGATGTCTGATAGAGTATTTCCAAAAAGAATTACACGCGTTGATTTCTCCAAACGTATGATAGTTGATGGCAGAGAAATGGTTATTCTATAGCCAAATAACTAGAGTATTTTCAGTGGACGTCAATCAAGTGTGATCTGGCGGATCTGACGATGTGGCATCCAAAGTGAATGATGACCAGATGAGTTCTAACCTAAAGCCTCATCGACCGGGAAATGACAAAAATCGGGCAGGCAACATGGCTATGTGGGTCGCTCCCATTAGTGTGTATAATCACCTATCTAGAGAAATTCCATTTGCTTCTTTAATCTATATTCGATGCTGTCCCTTTTCGGGAGGCGGTTGCTGATCCCAACCGTCGGTGATATACATTCGATACACTCAAGCGAAATGAGTGGTCGGTCATGTGAGGGCCGGGTTGTAAGATGTTCTTGTTGAACCCAGTGTATTCGCCTCTAGAGATACACGTGCGGAAGGTGGTCCCATACCTTGTCATAGTTGGAAAACCAATATCCAATAAGCGCCCGCGGTTTTCGATTGTATACTATATATGGGGAGCGTGAGATGCAAGCATTCCTCTAGAATGATATTTACTTGTATTTAGACAATATGATAATATCAGAGCAAGTTATTATTTCAAAAATGGTTCGAGTTATAGTAAGGTAAAAACCGTCCCTGTTTATGTGTGGACTGGTCTTACTATTATCCTTTGATTTCAGAAAAGGATTTCCAAAGTTAAACAAGTGTGTGTTCTGTGAATTTATCACTGATAGTATTCCAGACTGACTCTGTGTATTTTGTTTTAAATCAAATGTGTTCGGGTCAAACCAAGTATGTTCCAGGTTAGATTTCGCTTGGAGTTTTAGGAGCTGGAAGCAGGCGGCTTCACCGTTAGTTATATACAGATATTATTCCGCTATGACTGATATGTTGTACTCTGATGATTGGTATGTATACAAAGTTCTTTTGTATAAAGAAATTTGAGATATTATATTTTATTCGTTCCGCTGTGAGATTCTGATGCGGTGTTCTTCTTCTTTCTTCTATTCTAATACTTCTTTCTTTCTATTCTCACCCTCTAAATTCTTTCTCATAACAATCTGGGGGTTCGATACTTGGGTTTTTGGCAAGTAATACGGGTTTAGATGTTATTGTCAAAGATTCGAGCGTCGCCCTTTTCCCCGGGTCACTACAGTGGTATCAGAGCTATTGGTTTAGTGACAACCTTGGCTCTGTGGCGTGACTCAATAGAGATGGGGTTAGTAATACCCTAGATTGAGTTTGTGTATATATACGAGAGCGCGTATTTGTGATTTGATATTAAAATTATTTCTTTGAAATTATTTTTGCCCAATATATTTTATAAATAGTGGAAGTAATGGTTTTTCAAATTATTATAGTATGGGCGAATTATTTTGATTTGTTAATGTTGATTGTGTGATATGTTTGGATGGTGTGCTCGATCTCATGGATGTAAACTAGAACATTAATCGATTTGTTTAAAACCAATATGAAATAATTAAGTTAGATAATCAATCCAATTTCCAGAAATTTGAATGGATAATTATAGAAATAAAGGAAGTAATTATAAATAATTAATCTCGTGTGGATTGAATTGTGTGTATAATGGGTTGACGTGAACAACATGGGTGTTTTGAACATAACTGACATTGATTCGATGACTAATGAGTTTACTTGGGTGGAGAACAGGTGCAGGAATGCCAGTTCAGCTTTAAATCCCAACCAGAGAGAAATCCTGGAGTTAATCAAGTCCAGTTTGAACAGAGCTGCAAAATTAATTAAGCAAGCTCGTATATAAATTATCGCTTATCGCGTAATAACGCTCGCAAAAAGGTACGCCTACGCAAATATGAATTTTTGGTTTTCTTTAGGGTTTTGAGTTTGATTTTGAATTTTTCCTACCATGAGAGTCGACGTATACATATTTCTTGAACCTGCGATTTTGCAGATGTCCTCCGTAAAGGGGACACTACCGAAATTTTTCTAAAATTAAAGGAGTTAGAAAATTTTGGAGATTTTTGGATTTTCTTTTTTGAAATAAATAGGTTTTAAAACCAATTGGGTCAGTTTGAAAATAAATTCGAGTTTTAAAATTAATTCTTTTTGAAAATATAAAAGTTGACGGCATTTCTTCTACCTTAGCAATTTCGAGGATGAAATTATTTTAAGGGGGAAGGAGTGTAACGACCCATATTTTCTGCCTATTTATTGGGTTACTTTAATTATTTTAATTATTTAAGATATTGGTTTGAATTTAAATAATCGAATTTAACGATTATATTCTGAATATATTATTTAAATAAATAATAAAATAATAATTTAATTCCAAACCGTTCAGAAAATGTTGTGTCGGCAATATAGGGTGAACGGGTCATTTGAAATAGTTCGATATTGGATACATTGAAGTTATATCGACGATTTTGTTTAGAAACGACGACGAAATATATATAGCTTAAAATTTAATTAAATAACGAGCTGCAGCGGCACGGCGGTTCGCGTTTTGGCGTTTTGAACTTCAACTGGTCGTACCGGGTTCAAAATAAGTCGGATTTTCTCGAAACAAGAAACGTCGGGACCAGTTTGACGATATCTTCCCAACGGCAGAGAAAAATCCAGTTTTCATCGTGTAGATTCTGTTTTATGTCCAAATCAAATTCTCAGAAAAACAGCGCCAGAATTTCTTTATATATATAGCGCTGCGTTTGTATAAAATAACGGTTTTTAAATATTTTGAGTATCGATTTGGCGTGAAATTCAACCTGTGATATTTTTCCTTGGTAATACATCAAATTCTAGTTGTGTATGACCAAATGCGGTATTTTATTTAATTTATATTGAAGTATTTTAAAATTGGGTTATTTTATTCAAATTGGCCAGTTCAAAAGGGACATTTTTCAAACGACCTCTGTTTTTGACGAAATAAATTTTGCTGGGACCGTAACAGTAAATTATTGCCAGATTTTCAGACGGCGCATCAATCGGGGTTATTCTTGTGAGCGTGGCAAAATAAAATGTAAAATAAATCGATCTATTTGGACATGTACAAACGCTATTTGAGCAAACGGACACAAAATTCGATGAAACAAGTTTCGTTAGGACCGCATCGTCAAGATATACTATGCCGTCCAGTCGTGTCTCGAACGGGGTTCGTATGTGAGCACAGCAGCGAATAAACAACGTTCGAAATAGCGATAGGTACGAAATAAAAATTGTTAGTCAGCGTCACTTGTCAAATCAACATAAATTATATTATCTCCACTCTAAATAACCTCTAAGGTCAGAAATTTCCAACCATCTCCATTTTCCTCCATGTAATTTTGCAGAAAAGACCCTAAACACAAAACAATTTATATCTTCCAATCCGTCGAGAATTTGTGAGGGCAACCTAAACAAAAGTTGTAGATCGGGCTGTTATCTACCTACAGCAAAATGTAGAGTGAGTTTCGTCCATGTGGTGGCTGAAATCGAGGTAAAACTAGCAAGATTCGTTTTCGTTTTTGGCTAAAATTCGGCGAATTGGTTTGATTTCAGGTGATGGGGCCTTAGGGCTTCCGTAGAGGGGAGAAAGAGCTTTGTTTTGGTGGTAGTCTCGAGTGTTCTGGTGGTCGGAGGAGGGAGAATTGTCGAGTTGATCGGAGTGGTCAGTTTTGGGTTTAAATTTCGAAGCTGAAAAGGGTTTTCGCCATTTTCCAGTGGCCGTGGTCCTTGTCAGTGGGTGGTGGCCGAGGGTCAGTGGAAGGGGGACGTGAGGCGGCCCCAACCGTGGTGGTGGTGGTTGCTGAAGTGACCTGAGGTGGCGGGGTTGTGGGTTTGTTCGTGTTTCGGTGGAGGAGGAAATTCCGGCGGAGGCAGAGGCTATGGCGGCCGGGGATTCTGGCGAGGGGTGCTGAGGCTGGGGCGGTCTCAGGTGGGTCCCAGGCCTGACGGTGGCGAAGTTATGGTGGTCCGATGGTGAGGAGCTTTGGACGAAAATGGGTTAAGGAGGGAGGTTACGGGTTTGTTTTAGGGAGAAAGGGGAAGATGCGTGGTTTCGTTCCACCGATGATGACGTGGCCAATAGTTAAGGGGTAATTAAGTTTTATTTAATTAATTAATTTATTAATAATCGTATAATTTTTACAAACTTTAAATAAGTGTATCTTCTTCATACAGAATGGATTTCAGCGAAACTGAATTCGTTGGGATCGCAGGGACGAGACCTATCCGATGGCACTGACTAGGAGTCAATCTGATGCTGTTGAAAGTTCCGCAAATTTTGAACGATCGACCCAAATTAAAAGTGAAAAACGCGTCAACCGTCAACCAGAACAAACTCTGGTAAGTTAAATATCACACCTTATGGAATCCCGTGACGTGGTACATTCACAGTAAAATATATTTTTCAGTTAACAGTTTAAATTGGGTGATTGGATGCGATGGATGCAAATTGGCTGTTATGGTTTGATGATTGCAGTTATTTATAATCCGTCAATTATTTAATTCATATATTTTTGTTCAACTGATTTCTGTGATGTAGAGAAGGACAGGTTGAAGGGATCCAATCGGATTCCTCAAATAAACTGTATTTTTGTTTGTTGTGCATATATATGAATTGTTCACCCCGACTGACACCAAAACCAGTTTGAGTGTGATGGTTGAATAGATATTCAACTGTGTTATGTGAAAATCTTTCAACAATGTTGATTGGGTAATTGGCAGTGAATGGTCTAAATGTGGTTTTGCAGACGTCAGTTAACCATTCGGTGAATTGACGAAATTTTAAAGTTATAAATTATTTTATAACCGGATTAAAGTTTAATTTAATTTATATAAAGGATTTAAATGGGAATTTATAAATATATTTTTTAATCGAGTTTTTTTTAAGGGATTATACCAGTTTTAAGAACAGGGAAAAACCCAAGATTTTACCTATGGGTTAGGAAGATGAAACTATTGTTTAAAACAATAAAATAGTATTTTAAATTAAATAAGTTTTTTAATTAATTTAAAAGGGAAATTATAAGTGGCGTCATGGTTTGATCAAAAAGGACTGCTAAGAGATTTATAATCCGAGTGTTCAAATGAGATGGGTAAATGGGTTTACTGGTAAATGCAAGGCAGTTTTACTTAATTTATAAATCAAACAAAGTGAGTTCAAATGAATTCAAACTTTAAAGGAAAGGGTTAATAGATTATAAATGGACTAAAATATGGAAATGGGAAATGGATTTGTAGAGGTAATTTAGAAGAAATTCCAACAAGATTTTGGAAAGGCTTTAAACCAAATTGAGTACTTAAGGGTTAAAAGCATTTAATTGGGCAAACCATGGTGATTGGGATAAGGATTTAAAGTGTAAAGGAAAGAACATACAATTTGTTTATGGTCAGTATTGATAAAGAGATAATTGGAAGTAAAGTCACAGTTAGAAAAGTTTATTTTAGGTAAGAGTAAGTTTTGATTTTAAAGTCCAAGGTAAAAGTTTTGGTTTACGAATGCTCAAATAAATATAATCAAATTATTTGACGAAGGATTTATATTATAAATCAATGTTATAAGCAAATAATGTTGAAGTTAAAAGTTATGGTTTAGTGAATATTACTCAGTTAAAGGAGTTAAGTAAAGCGATGATTATACGAGGATTTCAATTATAAGGGCTGGTTTTAAAACCAGATTTGAAAACCAAAAAGGGGTAATGAGATTTTTGATGTTAGTAGTTAAACTAATATATTCTTAGGTAAGAAAGGGGTCGATCAAGGTCTGAGAGGTAACTAAAATACCCCAACTTGATTGGCTTCACTATTATCGAGGAATGGTATTAGTTTGGAGTGAGTGAAGGTATTGAAATTGGTTTTACCCTATACGAGGAATATAGAACTCTAATGCAAGATTTTGGGAATTAAATAATATTTGCAATATTAGTTTCAAAAGAAATAAAAATATTGATTTCAAATTATATTAAGCATTTGTTATTCAATTAGAGTTGATCGAATATAGTTAGAGTTAGTCAAACATAATTATTCAGGAAGAGTTTCCATTGCGTACGACTGCTAGCGTAATTCGCAGGGCTGTAGATAGCCCACGGCGGTCGGATGTTTCCTGAGGGAATCTAGCGTAACCATGGTGATCGCTGTGATCTAGAGTCAAGCGAACGGAGTTAAGTCAAGTATTAGTTAATTGATAGAAGTAGTCAAGTCAATTAGTCCAGTTAAGTTAAATAAGTCAGGTTAGTCAAGTTAGAGTTAATCGATCAAAGTAAATCAGTCAGAGTTAATCAAAGGAAATTTGGTTTATATCATTTATTATATACATATATTTTAAAGGGGCCGAGTAAGGTCAAGTGCTGAATCTGCAAACTTATGTTACTCACACATTTGTTATTCGATAGTTAAATCACCGACTATCAAACCTGACCAATACGCTTGTTGGTATGGAAAGACCGGGGTCGAATTTATATTCGAAAACCATTCCGACCAACAATAACGTGAAGATCAGAAGATGATCGAGACGGAGCTTTGAAGACTGTGGATCTCCATAAGCGGAAGAACCGCTAATAATCTTTGGTGAGCTCCCAGAGATAAACTGTGGTTCTGTCGTAGTTGGAATCCACGGGTTGCAACGACTTCTCGCTACTGATCCATGGGGTGATTCCTATATGAGATGTAGTAGGAGAGTACCTTCGGTTCATCCTGTTCCTGGATGACTTGTATGGACGGATGTCTGACAGAGTATTTCCAAAAAGAATTATATGCGTTGATTTATTGAAACATACGATAGTTGATGGCGGAGAAATGGTTATTCTCTAGCCAAATAACTAGAGTATTTTTGGTGGACGTTAATCAAGTGTGATCTGGCGGATCTGACGATGTGGCATCCAAAGTGAATGATGACCAGATGAGTTCTAGCCTAAAGCCTCATCAACCAGGAAATGACAAAAATCGGGTAGGCAGCATGGCTATGTGGGTCGCTCCCATTAGGATGTATGATCACCTATCTAGAGAAATTCCATTTGCTTCTTTAATCTATATTCGATGTTGTCCCTTTTCGGGAGGCGGTTGCTGATCCCAACCGTCGGTGATATACATTCGATACACTCAAGCGAAATGAGTGGTCGGTTATGTGAGGGCCGGGTTGCAGGATGTTCTTGTTGAACCCAGCGTATTCGCCTCTAGAGATGCACGTGCGGAAGGTGGTTCCATACCTTGTCATAGTTGGAAAACCAATATCCAATAAGCGCCCGCGGTTTTCGATTGTATACTATATATGGGGAGCGTGAGATGCAAGCGTTCCTCTAGATTGATATTTACTTGTATTTAGACATTATGATAATATCAGAGCAAGTTATGATTTCAAAAATGGTTTGGGTTATATAAGGTAAAAACCGTCCGTGTTTATGTGTGGACTGGTCTTACTATTATCCTTTGATTTCAGAAAAGGATTTCCAAAGTTAAACAAGTGTGTGTTCTGTGTATTTATCACTGATAGTATTCCAGACTGACCCGGTGTATTTTGCTTTAAATCAAATGTGCTCGGGTCAGACCGAGTATGTTCCAGGTTAGATTTTGCTTGGAGTTTCAGGAGCTGGAAGAAGGCGACTTCACCGTCAGTTATACACAGATATTATTCCGCTGTGACTGATATGTTGTACTCTGATGATTGGTATATATACAAAGTTCTTTTGTATAAAGAAATTTGAGATATTATATTTTATTTGTTCCGCTATGAGATTATGATGTGGTGTTCTTCTTCTTTTTTCTATTCTAATACTTCTTTCTTTCTATTCTCACCCTCTAAATTCTTTCTCATAACAATCTGAGGGTTTGATACTTGGGTTTTTGGCAAGTAATACGGGTTTAGGTGTTATTGTCAAAGATTCGAGCGCCGACCTTTTCCCCGGTTCGTTACAAACAACCTCCAAGAACCACTATCTCTTCCTTCCTTTGCCAGCGTCACAGCATCTAACCAGTACCAAACACGCACCAAAAATAGTGAAAATGGTATGCCCTAAAGCCTTCAAACTCGCACCCGTATATGGCGAGAGTAGTAAAAATTTCGACATCAAATGCAGATTTCTCCTCTGGACATCGCGGAACCCAGTCATGGTTCTCTGGACAAAATCGAACCCTTAATTCATAAATTAAAAACCATCAAGCTGTCAAAACTTCCAATGCCTCATCCCCTGTAAATCGCAATTACTCAGGACCCCTTCGAAATCTACCATGTTGCAAACAACTAACTCCCTCGAGCTCGTCCCCGTCTGCTTCAGACTAGACTTCTACGCTAGCAATTTTCGTGCCATCTTTCATCACAACATCCAATCCTCCCTGTTGAACCCTGAAATCGCTTTCAAAATCACCATCGCATAAAGGAAACCAATTTGAACTCGAGGCTTACATCGCAGGAAACATCTAACTCTTCCCTTAACTGCCATCACGATTTCCAAAACCCACGAGCCCTCAACTTGCGATCCCGATTTGATTTTCGTTTTAAAAGGCTTCAAACAAGGTTGAAAACCATCGCGCCCACCTCAAAATGAGATCGAATGAAATAGCAGTTGAACAAATTACAGGAATGGTGTTCGATTTTTTATTGGAAGGGACAGTTTTAGGTTTATGGTAAATTCGAAAGGATTGGGGATAGTCGGATTTGGATTTTTATTCTTCGGGAGAAGTAGAAATGAAGATAGAAAAGGGGGTGGTTGCATTTACTTATAAACGAAGGATACTTCTATATAAAGGAATTTAGCCAGTGTTATATGGTTAGATATATAGGCCTAAGTACAATGTGATTAAATGTGATTTGATTTTGATTTAACTGATTCGACTTCGATCTTATCCGTTTAAATTTTATAATAATATATTTGGGGTCCTGAACTCCAATCGAAACACACCGACTGCCATTTCTAGGGTTTAACCACCATTCTGAACACATTGGAACGAATATCGAAGCCTAATTCGATCACCTGGAAAAGATTTTAATTTAAACTAACCATTTAAATTTAATTCAATTGATAAAATTTTATTTTAAGTTCTAACTAATCAAATTTATCAATCAATAAATTATTTATACTCACTTATAATATTTATTGATTAACTGAATTGTCTTGATTTAGTTTTGAAATTCGAACTCAATTATATTTCGTTTTCAGTATTACGATAATTATATATATCCAAAATAAATAGTATTTCGATAAAAAAATCGATAGTTCAATATAAAAATTCATTTATATAATCAACTCAATATTTAAAACTGTATTAAATATTTATAATAATTTGTTCGAAAATTCGGGTTGTTACATTCTTCCCCCTTAAAAGAATTTAGTCCATGAAATTATTAAGGTAGGAAAAATGATACAAGCCCATTAACTTTTCAAAATCCACTTATGTTGAATGTCAACATTTCATATTTCTACAACTTTTAGTTCAACCAATTTTTTTTTTTGTTTCCATTTATATTGCACACCATCTATGTTCATATTCATTTAATCTGAATGATTTAAATTCAAAACATTTATATCCAATTCATATGCTTTTACTTTCATTCAAATTGATTCCAATTCAATCTATCCGTTTCAATCCATTTAACTTGCCTAAGTTAAATTTAAATTCCCGGGTTTTCATTTCAAATTCTTCTGAAATCACATAAATATATATATATATATACGTATTTATTTCCATCTCAAACTCAAAACATTTGAATTTTTTAAACCAATTTGTTTACTTTCAAACAAATTTCCAACAAAAACTTTTCTAAGGTAGCAATCCATCACTTAGAAACTCAAAAATGAACACTGACGATGCTGCAGTCATCATCAGAATTAATTTCCAGCGACTGAAGTGAGTTCAGTGCTTTATCACTTTTCAAAATCCATCAAAAATGATTTTCATTCGAAAAAATCCTTCTAAAACAAAGCTATATTAATTTAATATACTTCGAAAATATTTTTCCAACACCCAGGATTTTAATTTTTTAGTTCTGATTTTAATTTCAGTTCATAACATTTGTAAATTTCATTTATATACAGATTCTATTTGGTTTTATATAACAGTTTCAATTTTTATAATCCCATCTGATCATAATAACAACCAACACATCCATGTATTACAATAATTTCATAAAATTATTCCTTTTCTATCAAAATAGAATTTTGGGTAAAATTATCTCATTTACCCACTTAAAAACGATATCATGTTCAATCTTCTGTTCAAGTATTTACAAACTCTTATCGACGTCGTGGTGTCCCACGATTCGACCAGAATTCATAAACCACCCAACAGACTAGCCAAAACAATATAAAATAGTTTTTATATTAATTAACAAATACACGCTCTCATATATATACGCTCAACTCATTCTAGGGTACTACTGACCCAATCTCTAATGAGCACAATCCCACCAAAGCCTAGGTATTCGCTCAACCTAAGCTCTGATACCAACTGTAATCACCGGCAAATCCGTACTATCTGAGTTGACTACATACATCACACGTCCAACCCAAATATCACAGAAATACGAATCATTTTTTTAGAAGAAAAAGGTAGAAGAAGAACAGAAATAACAACACAGAATCTCACATCGCAGCGGAATAAAATATAATATATCATAACTTTTGAAGTACAAAATTTTAACTGTATAACATACACTTATCAGAGTACAACACTTACAACACAGCTGAAATAAAAATACTATATATATCTAACACTGAAGCCTCCTGCTCCAAGCTCCTTTAGATAGATCTGTAAAATCCTGAACTACTTGACTGTCCGTACAAATTGGGCACCCAAGAGTTTAGGTAAAACAAAACAAAATAAACTCTGGGTCAATCATGGGACTGGTATGAGTAAACAATTTAAAACAGTTTAAGAAAATAACTGATATCTCATAAGACCACGCCGTATAACACGGAACGTGTTTTTCCCTTATGAGAATCGAAACACTTTATATAACTTTCAAATTCCTTTTGAAAGAAAACAATAATCTTTATATCAAAACTCTTTTGATATTATAATAGCGTCTAAATCAAATAAATAGAATTCTAGTGGAACGCTTTCATCTTACGCTCCACATATATTATATACAATCAAAACCGTGAGCACTTATTGGGTAGTGAATTTCCAACTATGACAAGGTATGGAACCACCGTCCGATAGTGTATCTCTAGAGGAGAATACACTGGGTTCAACAAGAACAACTTGTAACCTGACCACACATGACCGACCACTCATTTCGCTTGAGTGTATCAAATGTATATCACCAACGGTTGGGATCAACAACCGTTTCCCAAATGGGACAGCATCGAATAGAATAAGGAATTAAATGAATTTCTATAGACAGGTGATAATACATCCTAATGGAAGCTAGCCACATAGCCATGCTGCCTGCTCGATTTTTTTCATTTCTCGGTTGTTGAGGCCTGAGGCTACGATTACTTATCATTCATTGATAACACAATCACTTTGATTACCACATTGTCAGATCCGTTAATCACTAATTGACTTGCACAAATATATTCCGGATATTATGCTAAGAGAATAAATTCTCCGCCACCATATATATTTATACAGACCAACATATGCGATCATTGGAAATAATCTGTCAGACATTCGTCCATATACGTTCGTTCTGGGATTGAACAAAACCGAAGGCACAATTTCTATTAATAGAAAAAGCCCTTGCATTTTTCTCCATCTTCGATTATCTTCATATAATCTGATTCGCAACGCTACTGCCAATATGGAGTGGTTCTCGGATAATAATCCAACCGGTCTCTCCCTATTGGCAAATACTTCGATAGTCGGTTATTTAACTATCGAAGAAAAACAAATATTCATTCAAAGCATCAAACAAATCACTGGGCTCTTAATTAATATTTCATTCATTAATTAAATCACTACTTCATTTCCTTATCAATATTTGTTAGCCAAATATTTTCAACAATCATCTTGGCCCTTTTCGCTATTTGGAAAACATTTCCATATATCGCCTCCTTTTATTTTCAATACGTAGAAAATATATTCTATTTATAATTGGAAAATATTCCAATTACTCATCTCTTTCCCGACCATTCATTTTTAGACTTAGGAAATATTTATAATCATATTTCCAAAATTTCAGTTCCTTGGGTTAAAACGAATATTGTGTAAAACATCGTTACGACAACCCAAAACACTGCATTCAACTAACTCTTATTCAAACATTGCTCTTCGATACTGGATCTTGATATTTATCCGTTAAAAACGAAATCAATCAAGTCGAGGTATAACTATCTCTTAGACCTTGACTAAAAACATCCTTAACTTCAAAACGGACGAGACCACTTACCTCGAATAATTAACATCATATAAAACCAATTCTCCCTTTTTAAAACGTATATACATTTCTCTTTCTATTTCCAGATTATCGATTTCCTTTTAGTTTATAATATTCTATTTTCAAGTTCGTTTCCATATCAAATTCTAATATATTGATATATTGATTTCCAATTATCAAAATTTCTTAAAAATATTCTCACTCCTTAAATTTTCGGAAAATTTCGCCATAACCACTTTTATACCGGTCGATAGTTCAAACCTCAACTCGCCTCTCTAGGCCCTTCTCATTCAAAAAGAAAATCAAAAAGCCAAGTGGCTTGCCGATTCGGCGCATAAAATCTCATATGGAATTTAAACGTGTACCTTTATGTCGGGCACTCGAATTATAATCTGCATACACTTTATTTCCATACCTGCTTAACACCTCCAAATATTCACATTTGTTTTCTATAGCGCCCCGCCTCTATACCCACTATCGTCCAGTTCATTTCAGAGAAATGTCGTAGACCATAACAGAGAATGAGGTTTGTGAAGGGCGACCAATGTATGATTACTCGATGTGAGGAATGCACATCGAATTCAGATACCGATTAAAATTTCGACATGACCATTCGGTACATAAGGCAACTACACAACGACTACATGCAATCCAGAAAGCAATATAAAATAGGCAACCACAATAATATAAATATGGTATATCTCATAGCCGGACACAGAATAATCATATCACAAAGGCGGAATAGATATGAATAAACGAAGAATGTGTACAACAAGCTAGTGGTCAACAAAGATCCACTAATACATGTACAAAGATCTACATAAAAGAATATGTACACTACGATAGATAATGTCATAGGTACAAAAGTACATAAAACCGCAAAGGCAGAGTAGCAAGCTGAAAGCGGAAGATCGATCCTGCGAGGAGTCCCAAAGGAGTACCTAAAGTGACTCGGTCTGACTCGAGTATTATTTATAGGAATAAACAATAAGCGGATCAGTCTAGCTGTACTCATCAAATAAACTAAGATAATAAGAGATATAACACAGGATGACATGAGTCTAATTATAATATCTAATCATAAATTAATATGAAACAGCGAATGTCAACAAAATCAGGATATGACAATGTTATGTCAGTACACAAATATCTCTAAATGATCTCCTAGCTAATATAGAATGCAACATTCAAATAACAGCACACCACAGGAAATGACAGCGGAATGCCAAATAAACTAAACACATGAATGACAATGAAATGCCAAATAAACTAAACACATGAATGACAGCGGAATGCCAAATACAGATCAAATTGATGACCATCGCATCAAAGTAAAACATAAATCATTTCTCAAATTGACACGCATCGCGCCAAAGTAATCAAGAATCCAGAAATCACTCGAAATCCACAGAACATCATAAAGTGGCATACCTGTTCATTGATGAGATACGATCTCTAGGTAGCGAACCCATAAGTTTAAGCCGGAGCTCCCCACAGAGCTGGGTCGTGACCCCAGTAGAGAGAAATACAAAAATCATGAATCCCAAGAAAACATCATAAAAAGGGGGCAGATCTGTTCATAGATGAGATACGATCTCTAGGTAGCGAACCCATAATTTTGAGCCAAAGCTCCCTACGAAGCCGGGTCGTGACCCCAAGAGAGAGAAAACACATAAATCGTGAAATCTCTAGAAAACATCATAAATCATAGAAAGTTGGACCAAAGTCTCATAGGTGAAATCCAAGAATCGTAAGTCCCACTCAGGCGATCGAGGACCACAAAAACAAGTCATAAGGGATTACATCAATCCAGGTGAGTATAAATTACACCGGGATAGTGAATATAAGAAAATAGCTAAATGTCCCATAACCACTCGCTACTCTCGAATATTTACGAACCCGTTGTTGGTTCATTCTCAAAACATAAATCATAAAGGTTGGAACGAAGTCCTAGAAGTGAAATCCAAGAATCGTAAATCCCACAAGGTCGATCGAGGACCACAAAACACGTCATAAAGGATCACATCGATCCGGGTGAATATAATTTACTCCGAGGTAGTTAATATAAGGAAATAACAACACGTCCCATAACCACATGCTATTCTCGAATATTTACGAACCCGTAACTGGTTTCTATTCAAAACAGAGAAAATAACCACACATGTTCGAACGCACGAGTCCAAGAGTTATTCGCTGAAGTAAACGTATAAGGGGTCATAGTCCTCAGTTTTACTAAGGTAAATAAACTAAATTTCTCGTCCAATCGAGTAAAGAGGATTAGTACACACTAATAGATTAGAATCTGCAGAAGGATTCGTGGTCCATTGATAATATATAAACCCTCTTATAATTTGAAGTGACAATAGACAATAATACGATTGCCGAGGCAAATCGATCAAGGGGATTTACGTCAAAATGACATAAATCCAAATCATAAATCATCAAATGTAAATTTGATAAATCGAATATACATATAGCTCACTAGTGAATCCAATGACGTTAAGAAACAGCCATAAATCACACTGGAGCGACAAGAAACAAAGACACAAAACTAGGTGCCGCAGATCTAAGGGCGATCACCAAGGTGATCGCTAATGCGTAATTCACATTACAACAACTTACATGAAATCAAAGGGATAATGGTTGTAATTTAGATCAATGAATGAATCGAAATCCCAAACTAGCACCTGAAGGTTTTAAACTATATCGGAATAGACTCGAAGGATATCGAGTCGATAATTCACGTTTTAAAGGCGTGAATCATAATCGAACTAATATCAAGGGTCAGAGCCGAATTAATGAGTAAATAGATAGTTTCATTTCTAAGCTCTCGTCGATATGGTTCCAACACATCTTGTTTCGCTGAATTCCGAGTTCGTATGAAAAAGTTATGATTGTTTTAAAGTGGATAATTATTTCACCCTTTGTTTTTCACTGTTCGGTTATTTAATTTGGATGTTTTCCTCCACCAAAAATTACCATTAGCTCCAAATTAGTCTCATTGGAAAGCTCACATCGAGGCGGTTCCAACGCACCTGATTTCGCTCAATTCCGAGTTCGTATGAAGAAGTTATGGCCGTTTAAAAATTGAACATTTTTTTTTCTCTGTTCGGCCATTAATGGCCGAACGGCTGTTAAACCCCAAAAAAATTACATTTTTCCTACCAAACATCTCCAAAATGATACAAATGCCCGAAGGCCATGATGTTAAATACATGCAAATGAGGCGTCTAAAACTCACCGGAGCAACTCATAACACCAAATTCACATGCACAAACATTCACACAAGAGATTTGCTATGATTCTTGATTACTGTTACACAATCTTTTGGCAAAGATCATCTCTACACATTTCTATCATATGGAACAACTCAGGACTTGAGTGTAGACTGGAAATCACTTGGATGAAGTGGCGGAACGTTGCAAGCATGGAATTTGTGTCATTTCTCACCCTTCTGGATCGATTCACCCCCTAGGAGTCGCCCCCTAGGTCACGATCCGATCCTAGGAGTCGCACCCCTAGGTCGCGATCCGACCCTAGGAGTCGCCCCCTAGGTCGCGATACGATCCTAGGAGTCGCACCCCTAGGTCGCGATCTGATCCTAGGAGTCGCACCCCTAGGTCACGATCCAACCCTAGGAGTCGCACTCCTAGGGGTCGTGGCTACCACGATCCGATCATGGAGCGCCTGGGGACCGCGAACCGCATGTAGTTCTGCACTATTTTGACCTATTCTAAAGGCTATTTTCACTCCAACTTGCATGGATCTGATTACACATGTCATATGACGACTTGGAGAGGGTTTCTGGACGTTTTCCACCACATTTCGAGATTTTTTGGATGCATGCCACGTGTCCCACGATCCGCCTGCTGTAAACAGCTATAAATTCACCATTCGGAGGATTTTTCAAGGAATTTTGGCCATTCTTCTTCACTGCTTCCTCCATTACTGAATTGCAAGGATTTTGCACCTTTCTACACATAAATTCTCCTCTTGTAATCTCAATTAACACACGAATTGTGTGCATTGCATGTAACTGATTCTTGTAATCTATCAGTATAACAATAAGATTATAAAGTGGACGTAGGCTACCTGTACAGCCGAACCACTATAAAAACTTCGTGTGTCCCCTCTTTATTTACTATTTTCTGCATTTTTGTGATCTGTGATCTACATTTGGGTGTTAGGCCCAGATTTTGGTCTAACATTTTGGCGCGCCATGAAGGGGGGCACACGACAACTTCAATTTCTAGCTCTATAGGAATCGGATCGCTTGGCTATTGGATCCATGGCAAACAAAAGAAAGAAAACTGGAACTTCCACTCATGCTGAGGATGTGGATGCTGAAGACATAAGGAACGAAGCAAGCCATGAAGCTTCCTCCCATGGAGATCCTTCTGCATACTTGACCAGAGACGAGATGGACAGAGTTCTCACTGAACTGAGAGATCAGATGGCACGACAAGATGATCTCCTCCAGAAACAACAGGAAATGATCAACCTGTTCTTCGCTCGGATGGATGGAAGGCTGAGCAATGCTCAAGCCATTAGAGACGGAGCCACTGAAGCGGCTTGCACAGGCCACCACGATCAGATCGGGTCGGGCCCAGCGACCCGCGGCCCGCCAGCACCAGTGCTCGGGTGCAACCCACTCCTTATTGCAAATGCACAGCAACCTACTTCAGCTCAGGTTCATATAGACACCGGATTGCGAGCTCCAGCTCCTCAACAGCATCAAACGGTTCGTGATCTACCTCCAGGACCGAGTCGGATCTCCCCCCTGCTTCACGATCCGGCCTCACGAGCTGGACTTCACGAACCTACCTCACGAACCGCCCCCTATATCCACGATGCACGAGACGCGATCCCCAGGTAACAGCTCACCAACAGCTTCCATCATCTCCTGCACTCAATGCAGGGGGCACCGGCTCTGATCTTGGCAACTTGCAACAACTTTTTGAGGGCGATTGGCTCGCCAATCTCATTCAACGCCTCTCGATAGGCCGCACTTACCAGAACGACGTGGATGACGTCAATCACAACCCGTTCACTCAGGAAATCAGGAATTCCCGCAATCCACCGGATTTCAAACTTCCACAACTGGAGCATTACAACGGCAGGACAGATCTTACCGTGCATCTCATGCATTACAAACGGCATATGGAATTTCAAATGGTGTCGGAAAACGTCATGGCTAAATGTTTTCCCCTCTTTCTGACTGATATAATTGCTGTGTGGATTCGGCAGCTGGAAACAAAATTGATCAGCAGTTGGAACATGTTGGTCGCACGCTTCATTGAACAATTTCGTTTCCACATCGCACGACCCAAGAACATCATGTCCCTCACCACAATCAAGCAGAGGCCTAGAGAAACTCTGCGCTCATTCCTGGAGAGATTCAACGTTGCAGCAGCATCGGTTGATAGACCTGAACAATCCATGGTACTGATGGCAGCAGTATCCGGCGTTCTAGATAGCTCGGAGTTCAAAAAATCTTTGTACCGAGATCCACCGCGAAACCTCGGCGAATTCTACCTTGAAGCAGATAGATTCCTATGGGAAGAAGATGCAACTTCTAAGAAACGCACTCTCGACGTCAACATGCTCGGAGATGGAGAACCGCCCAATCCTGGAAAAGGCAATGACAAGGGTAAAGGAAAGACCTCTGCTACAAATGATCGTAGTGCTCTACCCCGGAGAGGGTCCAGATACGACAAATACACTGAACTGAATGACATTCTAAGCAACATATACGTGGATACATGGGGTGCTGCCTCCTATCCGAGACCTCCCAAGAGGGAGCCGACACTAGCGCAACGCAATTCTGGCAGACACTGCATATTTCATGACATTGACGGTCATAACACTGATGACTACAGACATTCGCGAGACCTTATCGAGGATCGGGTCAGGCGAGGAGAACTACCCGAGTACGTCATTCAACCAACAACGCCCACACCTGCGCTACCACCACCGACTCCCCGGAGAGGGAACGATCCTGGATCGAGCAATTGCGGGCTTATCATTAACTGATCCCACTCAGCGGATCTCTTCAGTTTGCTAGACTCCGGTCCATAGTTCATGTTTTTAGGTTTTTAGGCGACTTTTTGCCCTTATTTGTTTTCTCTGCATGCAATAAGCATGGCAACATCGGCCCACACGCACGGAACTGACCAGTAGTCTCTAGTCGTGTTCAGGGTTAGAATAACTGTCGCTTAGCTTTCATGACTCAATAAAGATCATTGATGAGCTCCGGCTCCTAACTGGATCCGTCCAGTACAAACATGAGCTCCGGCTCCCAACTGGATCCGTCCAGTATAAACAAATCCTCATGTGCTTTTCCTTGGTCGTCTTACTCCAGTAAGGCCGTCTTGGAACTTTCATTGCTTTTCCTTGGTCGTCTTACTCCGGTAAGGTCGTCGTGGAACCTCACGTGCTTTTCCTTGGTCGTCTTACTCCGGTAAGGCCGTCTGGGAACCTTCATTGCTTTTCCTTGGTCGTCTAACTCCGATAGGGTCGTCTTCGAACCCCTCTAACATCTCCTCGGATGGTTTACCCCGGTAAGGCCATCTAGGAAATATTCTTGCATTGTTTGTTTTATCTTATTGCAGGTACAAACTCCTGGTCTTTTTGGATTTCTATGGCCTTAATATGATCCCGTGAGATCGTTAGTTTTTTGGCCCTAAATACGTTCCAGCGTGATCGTTACATTCTGGATTTGGATTTTTCAGATTATCCAGAACACATCTTCCTTCAATCGGCAAGATATATTCTAGGGGCACCTTGTTACATAATCTTTAGGCAAAGATCATCTCAACACAAATTTCTATCATATGAAACAACTCAGGACTTGAGTGTAGACTGGAAATCACTTGGATGAAGTGGCGGAACGTTGCAAGCATGGAATTTGGGTCATTTTTCACCCTTATGGATCGGTTCCCCCATAGGAGTTGCCCCTAGGTCGCGATCCGATCCTAAGAGTTGCACCCCTAGGTCGTGATCCGACCCTAAGAGTCGCACCCCTAGGTCGTTATCCGATCCGAGGAGTCGCACCCCTAGGTCGTTATCCGATCCTAGGAGTCGCACTCCTAGGTCACGATCCGATCCTAGGGGTCGTGGTTACAACGATCCGATCGTGGAGCGCCCGGGGACCGCGAACCGCCTGAAGTTCTGCACTGTTTTGACCTATTCAAAAGGCTATTTTCACTCCAACTTGAATGGATTTGATTACACATGTCATATGATGACTTGGAGAGGGTTTCTGGACGTTTTCCACCACATTTCGAGATTTTTGGGATGCGTGCCACGTGTCCCATGATCCGCCTGCTGTAAACGGCTATAAATACACCATTCGGAGGATTTTCCAAGGAATTTTGGCCAATCTTCTTCACTGCTTCCTCCATTACTAAATTGCAAGGATTTTGCACCTTTCTACACATAAATTCTCCTCTTGTAATCTCAATTAACACACGGATTATGTGCATTTCATGTAACTGATTGTTGTAATCTGTCAGTATAACAATAAGATTATAAAGTGGACGTAGGCTACATCTACAGCCGAACCACTATAAAAACTTCATGTGACCCCTCTTTATTTACTATTTTCTGCATTTTTGTGATCTGTGATCTGCATTTGGGTGTTAGGCCCAGATTTTGGTCTAACAATTACAAACCCCAAAATAATTAAATTCTCTAACGAAAGAAATCAAATGCGATATAAGTGAATTGTGAAGTCTTAGAACTTGCCGGGTGCGACAATGGTACTTCACAACACCATATTCACATGCATAAGCATATGTACATAAGATTGCAATGATTCAGTTTATAAATTCAAGTATGAACAAAATTCCAAACCAAAGCACACTAAAGCGATTCAAGCGACTTGTAAAGACTTTGAAATTTGCGCGTGCAACGGAGCTTCACAACATCATCAAATCAACTCATAACATATGCATTAGATCGTATGAACAATCCTTATCATAATTTTCAACTCAATGAAACATAAAAACATGAAATCGGCTAAGTTACACTAACATAACCAATTCAATAGCACATGCAAACTCATATGAACACTAAGTTACACTTGTACAAGCCAATGGCTTGTGGCATAGATGTGAGTTCAAAAAGACTCACCTTTGTTTGCTAGAAGATAGAAATCAAGCCAAAGCTTTGTAAAATCAACCTCTCATCAACAAGAACTCAAGAATCTCCAACCTAAACACATTTACATGAATCTCCTACGAATTAGGTCATCGGAAACTTCAAAAATTGAAGAGAGAATAGGTTGTAGAAGATGGAGAGGAGATTACCTAAGCTTTTCCTTGGATTTTCACTTGATTTCAACAAGAATTAGAGCTACAAGATTAAGCTAGGGCTTAGGGAATTTTAATTTCCCATTCCCCTCCCTCATTTCTATTTTCTTAAGTGAAGGGTTGAATGAATGAAGAGGAGGGAGCTATTGAGGGTTATATTATGAGCTAGGTTAGCTCAACCAAGCCCTAGCTAAAGTGTCAAAATTCCGAAGCTTGGAACATATCGATGCTTATAGTCAAAAAGGTCGTAAACGATGATCCGGACTCAATGGAAGTGGTCCCGAATCATAATTTAATCGTTTGTGAAAAATGACATTTTGAGTGATACATAAGATACGACGATATATTTAAATAAAATATTTAAATCTAAAATCGTTTAATGAGCAGGTTGTTACTGACTTCCCCCTTAAAAGAATTGCATCCCCGCAATTCCTTAAGAATGAAGTAATAGGTAACAACCAAAAATAATACCACGGAGTGGTACCACAAAAACCGACACAAAATGAAAAGATCACACCAATGGCTAGGTGAGATCCCAATTTCGTTTCGCAAGATCATAAAAGCTAGAGTTAAATCTCGAACTTCATTACCCATAATGGTAGTCATCCCAAAAGGGTAAAATAATTCCTGAAAAAATCATAAATGGTATGAATTCGTATAGACTTGCCTTTGTTCGTATGATTCTCAAGGGAATGAGAATCACTAGAATGCACAAAAACCAAGAGAATCTAATTTGGAATTTCAAGGAGCAACGAGACTGCATCCTACAGACGCGAGATATCAATAGTAGATATTTCCTTAGGATATGAAATGGGAATTTACGATGGTTGACTAATCTATTCCCAAAACTCAATCACGACGATGTAGCGAACACCGAACTTCAGCGTTTTTAGTCTTACGACAAGGTGGCTGACACCCACAAAAGCACAACACAGAGATTCCAACGAATTTAGCTAAGGAGAGAAATTCTCAATGGAATAATCAATTTTAAAATCAACGATTCAAGGTTGGTAATAGAATACCAATGAGCTAGAAATCGATAACAAATATTGGTAACGGAATACCAATGAACTACTCGGGGAAATCGATTTCTAACCAGGTACTAAATATCATTTAGTAACCATAAAGACGAATCATTGGGAATTATACGAAATTCCCAATATTCAGAAACTCGGGTATCAGTTCTAGAAAACTAGAAACATCGAGAAGATGATGGATAATTAGTGCACAACATACCACTTTGGAACAACATGATTTAAGATAATTTTCCACCAAAAATCTCAAATCGGAAAAACGTCAACAATTAATCAATGAAGCAATAGACAATTTCTCTAACAAGATGAGATTAAATCAAAGAGGTCATAATCCCCAAAGATTTGATTGACAAGGGTTAACAAACATGTGGAGAAAATTATCAATCCAAATGATTCAAACAAACAAAGGAGGAATATCAAAAGAGCTCATCCTTTCGATATTCATTTCTAAAAACAATGCAAGGTTTAGTCCATAAGTGAATATACTATAGCACTTACGGATGATCGATTAGATCATAGATTCGATGCAAGGAATTATTGAGTTTGCCATGAATCACAAAAACCCAAATTTCCCTCCCTTCACGGGAATAATGCGAGATTCCCAATCAATAAGAATTTCTGAGAATCAAAGAACTGAAATCCAGAAATTAGAGACATAAATAAACAACTCTTTGGGTTGTTCCTTGAGTTATTTATTTACTCAAAGAAAAGATTCAAGATAATTTCTAATTAAAAATCTTGAATCACTCAAATTCATGGAATTGCTCCAAGGAAATCTAGAAATAAATTATCTAGAAAAAATAACAAACGATTACGAAAAATCGCAAAAATCCAAAATATTATTATTTTGATTAACTTATTAGAAGTGAATTTTAATTTTAGGAATCATTTCGAATGTCGGATTGTCACATAATGGTGTTTAGGAATTCCGAACTACAACATGGCATCCCATATCTGGTTCAAGACCCTTAACGCACCCGATGGACAAGTTAACACAAGAAAGTCCTCAAAATTTCTAACGTTCATGCGAATCTTGTGAAAACATAAAAATTCAATAAATCATTCGCGATGGCATAAAGGAAATAAATTCCTTTATCAGTTTACGAATAAAACACAAATGATATCTTCTGATAATAAAGAACATGATCGACGTACATCAAAAGAACACAAATAAAATAGTCTCTGAACAAGGTAAATGACATTAGAGAATCAATGACAGGTACCTTGACTCAAGAAGAGGGATCGCAAGAAGCGGGATGCTTTCCCTCATTCTTGATCTTGAGTTTGGAACGCAACGAGGTAACAAGTGAGTTGTTTCAGCCTGAAGGCTTGGTGATCTCACACCGAACTAGAACTACATAGCTGACAACAAGGGAGTAGATTTAGTCACAAAGACATGGTATCTCCATACTGACCGATAAGTGATCAATAGACCATGCTATGTACTTAACGACGTACGAAACAATCTTAACTAGAAATCAAGAAATATCAGGATCAAAGGCACTTACCACATACGTAACGACGCATAGGCAAGATATCCAATGATAAATCAACTATAAGGATCATAAATGATCAACAAGATAAGTGTGATACACAATAGTTTTCAAATGCACAAGTCCAGTAATTATCCGTAAAAGCAAACACAGGGGTCTATAGTCCTCATGTTTATTAAGGCTTTTAACTAAATTTCTCGTACGATTGAAGTAGTCATGAAAATTTCAATGTACGATCACCGAAGCGATCGACAACTTGAAATTTACGTTCTAATAATGTAATTTATACAAAAACCGACATCGATTAGCAACTCGAGTCAAAGAATGAAACAGAAGCACCACTAGAGCACACGGACCCTAGATGGACTATAGAAATCAACCCGAAGGAGAACGAGTCGATGACTATACTAAAGGACCAAAAATAGGTCACTTGATACATAATCAACCCTCCCGTAGGAGGTACACTGGGTGAACTGGCACTCGCACGGCTATGATCAAATATTTCACTTCTTTAAGGAAAAAGAAGGAAGAAATAGTTAGTCTTAAGTTGAATTCAAATGACGCGAATTCGACCAAAATGGAATCGTATAGGAAGATAAGCTATGACGGGTCTTAAGACTCTAACTAAAACCCTAGAGCACGATTCCTGAGAGAGGCTCAAGACAATACCATTGTCATACTATCTTACACTATTCAGGGAAGTGGCTCTGGTACCAACTGTAGCGCCCCGCCTCTATACCCACTATCGTCCAGTTCATTTTAGAGAAATGTCGTAGACCATAACGGAGAATGAGGTTTGTGAACGGCGACCAATGTATGATTACTCCATGTGAGGAATGCACATCGAATTCAGATACCAATTAAAATTTCGATATGACCATTCGGCACATAGGGCAACTACACAACGGCTATATGCAATCCGGAAAGCTGTATAAAATAGGCAACCACAATAATATAAATATGGTATATCTCATAGAGAGACACAGGATAATCATATCAAAAAGGCGGAATAGATATGAATAAACCAAGAATGTGTACAATAAGCTAGTGGTCAACAAAGATCCACTAATACATGTACCAAGATCTACATAAAAGAATATGTACACTACGATAGATAATGTCATAGGTACGAAAGTACATAAAATTGCAGAGGTAGAGTAGCAAGCTGAAAGCGGAAGATCGATCGTGCGAGGAGTCCCAAAGGAGTACCTAGAGTGACTCGGTCTGACCCGAGTATTATTTATAGGAATAAACAATAAGAGGATCAGTCTAGCTGTACTCATCAAATAAACTGAGATAATAAGAGATATAACACATGATGACATGAGTCTAATGATAATATCTAATCATAAATTAATATGAAACAGCGCATGTCAATAAAATCAGGATATGACAATGGAATGTCAGTACACAAATATCTCTAAATAATCTCCTAGCTAATATAAAATGCAACATTCAAATAATAGCACACAACAGGTAATGACAGCGGAATGCCAAATAAACAAAACACATGAATGACAACGGAATGCCAAATATACTAAACACATGAATGACAGCGGAATGCAAAATACACATCAAATTGATGACCATCGCATCAAAGTAAATTATGAATCATAAATCATTTCTCAAATTGACGCGCATCGCGCCAAAGTAATCAAGAATCCAGAAATCACTCGAAATCCAGAAAACATCATAAAGGGGCAGACCTGTTCATAGATGAGATACGATCTCTAGGTAGCGAACCCATAAGTTTGAGATGGAGCTCTCCACAGAGCCGGGTCGTGACCCCGGTAGAGAGAAACACATAAATCATAAATCCCTAGAAAACATCATAAAAAGGGGGCAGATCTGTTCATAGATGAGATACGATCTCTAGGTAGCGAACCCATAAGTTTGAGCCAAAACTCCCCACGAAGCCGGGTCGTGACCCCGGTAGAGAGAAAACACATAAATCGTGTAATCTATATAAAACATCATAAATCATAGAAAGTTGGACCGAAGTCTCATAGGTGAAATCCAAGAATCGTAAATCCCACTCGGGCGATCAAGGACCACAAACACAAGTCATAAGGGATTACATCAATCCGGGTGAGTATAAATTACACCGGGATATTGAATATAAGAAAATAGCTAAATTTCCCATAACCACTCACTATTCTCGAATATTTACGAACCCGTTGTTGGTTCATTCTCAAAACACAAATCATAAAGGTTGGACCGAAGTCCTAGAAGTGAAATTCAAGAATCGTAAATCCCACTAGGGCGATCGAGGACCACAAAACACGTCATAAAGGATCACATCGATCCGGGTGAATAGAAATTACTCCGAGCTAGTTAATATAAGGAAATAGCAACATGTCCCATAACCACATACTATTCTCGAATATTTACGAACCCATAATTGGTTTCTATTCAAAAAAGAGAAAATCACCACACATGTTCGAACGCATGAGTCCAAGAGTTATTCGCCGAAGTAAACGTATAAAGGTTCATAATCCTCAGTTTTACTAAGGTAAATAAACTAAATTTCTCGCCCTATCGAGTAAAGAGGATTCGTACACACTAATATATTAGAATCTGTAGAAGGATTCGTAGTCCATTAATAGTATATAAACCCTCTTACAATTTGTTGTGACAATAGACAATAATACGATTGCCGAGGCAAATCGATCAAGGGGATTTACGTCAAAATGACATAAATCCAAATCATAAATCATCAAATGTAAATTTGATAAATCGAATATACATATAGCTCATTAGTGAATCCAATGACGTTAAGAAACAGCCATAAATCACCCTGGAGCGACAAGAAACAAAGTCACAAAACTAGGTGCCGCAGATCAAAGAGCGATCACCAAGGTGGTCGCTAATACGTAATTCACATTACAACAACATACAGGAAATCGAAGGGATAATGGCTGTAATTTAGATCAACGAATGAATCGAAATCCCAAACTAGCACTCGAAGATTTTAAACTATATCGGAATAGACTCGAAGGATATCGAGTCGATAATTTACGTTTTAATGGCGTGAATCATAATCGAACTAATATCGAGGGTCAAATCCGAATTAACGAGTAAATAGTAGTTTCATTTCGAAGCTCTCGTCGATATGGTTCCAACGCATCTTGTTTCGCTGAATTTCGAGTTCATATGAAAAAGTTATGATTGTTTTAAAGTGGATAATTATTTCACCCTTTGTTTTTCACTGTTCGGTTATTTACATTGGATGTTTACCTCCACCAAAAATTCCCATTAGCTCCAAATCACTCCAATTTAGTTTCATTGGAAAGCCCTCGTCGAGACGGTTCCAAGCACCAGATTTCGCTCAATTCCGAGTTCGTATGAAGAAGTTATGGCCGTTTAAAGATTGAACATTTTTTTTCTTCTATTCGGCCATTAATGGCCAAACAGAAGGCATTTGCTCGGCCATTAATGGCCGAACGGCTGTTAACCCCCAAAAAATTACATTTTTGCCTAACAAACAGCTCCAAAATGATACCGGCCAATGCCCAAAGGCCTATGATGTTAAATACATGTAAATGAGGCGTCTAAAACTCACCGGAGCAACTCATAACACCAAATTCACACAAGATATTTGCAATGATTCTTGATTATAAACCCCAAAATGATTAAATTCTATAATGAAAGAAATCAAATGCGATATAAGTGAATTGTGAAGTCTTAGAACTTGCCGGGTGCGACAATGGTACTTCACAACACCATATTCACATGCATAAGCATATGTACATAAGATTGCAACGATTCGGTTTATAAATTCAAGTGTGAACGAAATTCCAAACCAAAGCACACTAAAGCGATTCCAGCGACTTGTGAAGAATTAGAAATTTTCTGGGGCAACGGAGCTTCACAACATCACCAAATCAACTCATAACATATGCATTAGATCGTATGAACAATCCTTATCATAGTTTTCAACTCAATGAAACATAAAAACATGAAGTCGGCTAAGTTACATTAACATAACCAATTCACTAGCACATGCAAACTCATATGAACACTAAATTACACTTGTACAAGCCAATGGCTTGTGGCATAGATGTGAGTTCAAAAAGAACTCACCTTTGTTTGCTAGAAGATGGAAATCAAGCCAAAGCTTTGCAAAATTAACCTCTCATCAACAAGAGCTCAAGAATCTCCAACCTAAACACATATACATGAATCTCCTACGAATTAGGTAACCGAAAACTTCAGAAATTGAAGAGAGAATAGGTTGGAGAAGATGGAGAGGAGATTACCTAAGCTTTTCCTTGGATTTGCACTTGATTTCAACAAGAATTGGAGCTACAAGATTAAGCTAGGGCTTAAGGAATTTTAATTTCCCATTCCCTCCCCCATTTCTATTTTCTTAAGTGAAGGGTTGAATGAATGAAGAGGGGGGAGCTATTGAGGGTTATACGATGAGCTAGGTTAGCTCAACCAAGCCCTAGCCAAAGTGTCAAAATTCCGAAGCTCGGAACATATCGATGCTTATAGTCAGAAAGGTCGTAAACGATGATCCAGACTCAATGGAAGTGGTCCCAAATCCTAATTTTATCATTTGTGAAAAACGACATTTTGAGTGACACATAAGATACGACGATATATTTAAATAAAATATTTAAATCTAAAATCGTTGAATGAGCGGGTTGTTACAGACTTCCCCCCTTAAAAGAATTGCGTCCCCACAATTCCTTAAGAATGAAGTAATAGGTAACAACCAAAAATAATACCACGGAGTGGTACCACAAAAACCAACATGAAATGAAAAGATCACACCAATGGCTAGGTGAGATCCCAATTTCGTCTCCCAAGATCATAAAAGCTAGAGTTAAATCTCAAACTTCATTACCGATGAAGTTAGTCATCCCAAACGGGTAAAATGATTCCAGAAAAATTCATAAATGGAATGAATTCGTATAGACTCGCCTTTGTTCGTTTGATTCTCAAGGGAATGAGAATCACTAGAATGCACAAAAACCAAGCGAATCTAATTTGGAATTTCAAGGAGCAACGAGACTGCATCCTACAGACGCGAGATATCAATAGCAGATATTTCCTTAGGATATGAAATGGGAATTTACGTTGGTTGACTAATCAATTCCCAAAACTCAATCACGACGATGTAGCGGACACCGAACTTCAGCATTTTAGTCTTGCGACAAGGTGGCTGACACCCACAAAAGAACAACATAGAGATTCCAACGAATTTAGCTAAGGAAAGCAATTATCAAAGGAATAATCAATTTTAACATCAACGATTCAAGGTTGGTAATGGAATACCAACGAGCTAGAAATAGATAACAAATATTGGTAACGAAATACCAATAAACTACTTGGGGAAATCGATTTCTAACCAGGTACTAAATCTCATTTAGTAACCATAAAGACGAATCATTGGGAACTATACGAAATTCCCAATATTCAGAAACTCGGGTATCAGTTCTAGAAAATCAGAAACATCGAGAAGATGATGGATAAGTAGTGCACAACATACCACTTCGGAACAACATGATTTAAGATAATTTTCCGCCAAAAATCTCAAATCGGAAAAACGTTAGCAATTAGTCAATGAAGCAATAGATAATTTCTCTAACAAGATGTGATTAAACCAAAGAGGCCATAATCCCCAAAGATTTGATTGACAAGGGTTAACAAACATGTGGAGAAAATTGTCAATCCAAATGATTCGAATAAACAAAGGAGGAATATCAAAAGAGCTCATCCTTTCGATATTCATTTCTAAGAACAACGCAAGGCTAAGTCCATACGTGAATTGACTATAGCACTTACGGATGATCGACTAGATCATACATTCGATGTAAGGAATTATTGAGTTTGCCGTGGATCGCAAAAACTCAAATTTCCCTCCCTCCACGGGAATAATGCGAGATTCCCAATCATTAAGAATTTCTGAGAATCAAAGAACTGAAATTCAGAAATTAGAGACATAAATAAACAACTCTTTGGGTTTTTCCTTGAGTAATTTATTTACTCAAAGAAAAGATTCAAGATAATTTCTAATTAAAAATCTTGAACCACTCAAATTCATGGAATTGCTCCAAGGAAATCTAGAAATAAATTATCTAGAAAAAATAACAAACGATTATGAAAAATCGCAAAAATCCAAAATATTATTATTTTGATTAACTTATTAGAAGTGAATTTCAATTTTAGGAATCATTTCGAATGTCGGATTATCACATTATTTTGTTTAGGAATTCCGAACTACAACATGGCGTCCCATATCTGGTTCGAGACCCTTAATGCACCCGATGGACAAGTTAACACAAGAAAGTCCTCAAAATTTATAACGTTCACATGAATCTTGTGAAAACATAAAAATTCAATAAATCATTAGGGATGGCATAAAGGAAATAGATTCCTTTATCAGCTTATGAATAAAACACAAATGATATCTTCTGATAATGAAGAACATGATCGACGTACATCAAAAGAACACAAATTAGTCTTTGAACAAGATAAATGACATTAGAGAATCAATGACACGTACCTTGACTCAAGATGAGGGATCGCAAGAAGCGGGATGCTTTCCCCCATTCTTGATCTTGAGTTTGGAACGCAACGAGGTAACAAATGAGTTGTTTCAGCCCGAAGGCTTGGTGATCTCACACCGAACTAGAACTACATAGCTGACAACAAGGGAGTAGATTTAGTCACAAAGACATGGTATCTCCATACCGACCGACAAGTGATCAATAGACCATGTTATGTACTTAATGACGTACGAAACAATCTTAACTAGAAATCAAGAAATATCAGGATCAAAGGCGCTTACCATGTACGTAACGACGCATGGGCAAGATATCCAATGATAAATCAACTATAAGGATCATAAATGATCAACAAGATAAGTGTGTTACACAATAGTTTTCAAATGCACAAGTCCAGTAACTATCTGTCAAAGCAAACACAGGGGTCCATAGTCCTCATGTTTATTAAGGCATTTAATTAAATTTCTCGTACGATTGAAGTAGTCATGACAATTTCAAAGTACAATCACCGTAGCGATTGACAACATGAAATTTACGTTCTAATAACGTAATTTATACAAAAACTGACATCGATTAGCAACTCGAGTCAAAAAATGAAACAGAAGCACAACTAGAGCACACGAGCCCTAGATGGACTATAGAAATCAACCTGAAGGAGAACGAGTCGATAACTATACTAAAGGAACAAAAATAGGTCACTTGATACATAATCAACCCTCCCGTAGGAGGTACACTGGGTGAACTGGCACTCGCACGGCTACGACCAAATATTTCACTTCTTTGAGGAAAAAGAAGGACGAAAAAGTTTGTCTCAAGTTGAATTCAAACGACGCGAATTCGACCAAAATGGAATCGTATAGGAAGATAAGCTATGACGGGTTTTAAGACTCTAACTAAAACCCTAAAGCATGATTCCCGAGAGAGGCTCAAGACAATACCATCGTCATACTATCTTACACTGTTCCGGAAAGTGGCTCTGATACCAATAGTAGCGCCCCGCCTCTATACCCACTATCGTCCAGTTCATTTCAGAGAAATGTTGTAGATCATAACGGAGAATGAGGTTTGTGAACGGCGACCAATGTATGATTACTTCATGTGAGGAATGCGCATCGAATTCAGATACCGATTAAAATTTCGACATGACCATTCGGCACATAGGGCAACTACACAACGACTATATGCAAGCCGGAAAGCAGTATAAAATAGGCAACCACAATAATATAAATATGGCATATCTCATAGCCAGACACAGAATAATCATATCACAAAGGCGGAATAGATATGAATAAACCAAGAATGTGTACAACAAGCTAGTGGTCAACAAAGATCCACAAATACATGTACCAACATCTACATAAAAGAATATGTACACTACGATAGATAATGTCATAGGTACAAAAGTACATAAAACTACAGAGGCAGAGTAGCAAGCTGAAAGCGGAAGATCGATCCTGCGAGGAGTCCCAAAGGAGTACCTAAAGTGACTCGGTCTGACCCGAGTATTATTTATAGGAATAAACAATAAGCGGATCAGTCTAGCTGTACTCATCAAATAAACTGAGATAATAAGAGATATAACACAGGATGACATGAGTCTAATGTTAATATCTAATCATAAATTAATATGAAACAGCGCATGTCAATAAAATCAGGATATGACAATGGAATGTCAGTACACAAATATCTCTAAATAATCTCCGAGTTAATATAGAATGCAACATTCAAATAATAGCACACAACAGGAAATGACAGCGGAATGCCAAATAAACTAAACACATGAATGACAACGGAATGCCAAATAAACTAAACACATGAATGACAGCGGAATGCCAAATACACATCAAATTGATGACCATCGCATCAAAGTAAATCATGAATCATAAATCATTTCTCATATTGACGCGCATCGTGCCAAAGTAATCAAGAATCCAGAAATCACTTAAAATCCAGAAAACATCATAAAGGGGCATACCTGTTCATAGACGAGATACGATCTCTAGGTAGCGAACCCATAAGTTTGAGCCAGAGCTCCCCACAGAGTCGGGTCGTGACCCGGGTAGAGAGAAACACATAAATCACGAATCCCTAGAAAACATCATAAAAAGGGGGCAGATCTATTCATAGATGAGATACGATCTCTAGGTAGCGAACCCATAAGTTTGAGCCAAAGCTCGCCACGAAGCTGGGTCGTGACCCCGGTAGAGAGAAAACACATAAATCGTGAAATCTCCAGAAAACATCATAAATCATAGAAAGTTGGACCGAAGTCTCATAGGTGAAATCCAAGAATCGCAAATCCCACTCGGGCGATCGAGGACCACAAACACAAGTCATAAGGGATTACATCAATCCGGGTGAGTATAAATTACACCAGGATAGTGAATATAAGAAAATAGCAAAATGTCCCATAACCACTCGCTACTCTCGAATATTTACGAACCCGTTGTTGGTTCATTCTCAAAACATAAATCATAAAGGTTGGACCGAAGTCCTAGAAGTGAAATCCAAGAATCGTAAATCCCACAAGGTCGATCGAGGACCACAAAACACGTCATAAAGGATCACATCAATCCGGGTGAATAGAAATTACTCCGAGGTAGTTAATATAAGGAAATAGCAACACGTCCCATAATTACATGCTATTCTCGAATATTTACGAACCATAATTGGTTTCTATTCAAAACAGAGAAAATAACCACACATGTTCGAACGCACGAGTCCAAGAGTTATTCGCCGAAGTAAACATATAAGGGGTCATAGTCCTCAGTTTTACTAAGGTAAATAAACTAAATTTCTCGTCCGATCGAGTAAAGAGGATTAGTACACACTAATAGATTAGAATCTGCAGAAGGATTCGTGGTCCATTAATAATATATAAACCCTCTTATAATTTGAAGTGACAATAGACAATAATATGATTGCCGAGGCAAATCGATCAAGGGGATTTATGTCAAAATGACATAAATCCAAATCATAAATCATCAAATGTAAATTTGATAAATCGAATATACATATAGCTCATTAGTGAATCCAATGACGTTAAGAAACGGCCATAAATCACCCTGGAGTGACAAGAAACAAAGACACAAAACTAGGTGCCGCAGATCAAAGAGCGATCACCAAGGTGATCGCTAATGCCTAATTCACATTACAGCAACATACAGGAAATCAAAGGGATAATGGTTGTAATTTAGATCAACGAATGAATCGAAATCCCAAACTAGCACCCGAAGGTTTTAAACTATATCGGAATAGAATCGAAGGATATCGAGTCGATAATTCACGTTTTAATGGCATAAATCATAGTCGAACTAATATCGAGGGTCAAAGCCGAATTAACGAGTAAATAGATAGTTTCATTTCGAAGCTCTCGTCGGTATTGTTCCAACGCATCTTGTTTCGCTGAATTCCGAGTTCGTATGAAGAAGTTATGACTGTTTTTAAGTGGATAATTATTTCACCCTTTGTTTTTCACTGTTCGGTTATTTACATTGGATGTTTTCCTCCAGCAAAAATTCCCATTAGCTCCAAATCACTCCAAATTCGTTTCATTGGAAAGCGCTCGTTGAGACGGTTCCAACGCACCTGATTTCGCTCAATTCCGAGTTCGTATTATGAAGTTATGGCCGTTTAAAGATTGAACATTTTTTTTCTTCTGTTCGGCCATTAATGGCCGAACAGAAGGCATTTGCTCGGCCATTAATGGCCGAACGGCTGTTAAACCCCAAAAAAGTTTCATTTTTGCCTACCAAACATCTCCAAAATGATACCGGCCAATGCCCGAAGGCCTATGATGTTAAATACATGCAAATGAGGCGTCTAAAACTCACCAGAGCAACTCATAACACCAAATTCACATGCACAAACATTCACACAAGAGATTTACAATGATTCTTGATTATAAACCCCAAAATAATTAAATTCTCTAACGAAAGAAATCAAATGCGATGTAAGTGAATTGTGAAGTCTTAGAACTTGCCGTGTGCGACAATGGTACTTCACAACACCATATTCACATGCATAAGCATATGTACATAAGACTGCAATGATTCGGTTTATAAATTCAAGTATGAACAAAATTCCAAACAAAAGCACACTAAAGCAATTCAAGCGACTTGTGCAGACTTAGAAATTTGCGGGGGCAACGGAGCTTCACAACATCACCAAATCAACTCATAACATATGCATTAGATCGTATGAACAATCCTTATCACAATTTTCAACTCAATGAAACATAAAAGCATGAAATCGGCTAAGTTACACTAACATAATTAATTCACTAGCACATGCAAACTCATATGAACACTAAATTACACTTGTACAAGCCAATGGCTTATGGCATAGATGTGAGTTCAAAAAGAACTCACCTTTGCTTGCTAGAAGATAGAAATCAAGTCAAAGCTTTGCAAAATCAACCTCTCATCAACAAGAGCTCAAGAATCTCCAACCTAAACACATATACATGAATCTCCTACGAATTAGGTCATCGGAAACTTCAGAAATTGAAGAGAGAATAGGTTGGAGAAGATGGAGAGGAGATTACCTAAGCTTTTCCTTGGATTTGCACTTGATTTCAACAAGAATTGGAGCTACAAGATTAAGCTAGGGCTTAGGGAATTTTAATTTCCCATTCCCCTCCCCCATTTCTATTTCCTTAAGTGAAGGGTTGAATGAATGAAGAGGAGGGAGCTATTGAGGGTTATATGATGAGCTAGGTTAGCTCAACCAACCCTTGCCAAAGTGTCAAAATTCCGAAGCTCGGAACATATCGATGTTTATAGTCAAAAAGATCGTAAACGATGATCCAGACTCAATGGAAGTGCTCCCGAATCCTAATTTTATCGTTTGTGAAAAATGACATTTTGAGTGACACATAAGATACGACGATATATTTAAATAAAATATTTAAATCTAAAATCGTCGAATGAGCAGGTTGTTACAGTTTCACTCAATCCATTCGTCTTAACCCAATTCGCTTATTTATTTTCTAATTAGCTATTTTGCCTATTTCACTTCTTTGTTTGAACATAACATGTTCAAATACAATATCAACTTGCTTGTAAACAGATTGAATTCCATTTTCGATTCAAGTTGCATATTCGATTTCGAATATAAATTTACAAACCCAATTTGCTTATCCAAAGCTCAATTTCAATTCAAAGCTCCAATAACTAATTATTCTTCAAATTAGTTAATTCTATTCAATAATTAACAAAAATTCGATTTTCTTTTCAAAAATCATTTCATTACTCCACTTGAGTTTAGATATATTTTATAACTCAAATCTGGATTTTTCTAAATAGAAATTCAGATTTTATTTGCTTAAAATCCTTTAATTTATTTAAATAAACCATTATGGTTTTTAAACAGTTATGGCGCTGTTTTTTTTTGAAAATTTGATTTTGACATAACTCAAAATATATATGACGAAATTCAAAATTTTCTCTTCCATTAGAAAACTATTATTCAATCGGTCCTGACGATTCTTGGTTCACAGAATTCCGACTTACATTGAGTTCTCTATACTCAATTGAAGTTCGAAACGCCAATTTGCGAACTACCGCTGTAACGTCCCGTATTATTGGTAGCTAAATATTTTATTTTATTTATTATTTTATAATATGTTAGTTGGAATATTAATGGATTTTAATATTTTAATTTGTTTTTAAAGCGAAGTTTGAACGTTATAATTTATATAATTATAAAATGAGCTCGAAATAGCGCGGTAGTTCCTAATATGGAGTTTTGAACTTCAATTAAATATTCAGGATCCGATATAAGTCGGATTTCTGTGAAACATGAAACGTTAGAACCGTATTGATGAAAATTTTCACATGGAAGAGAAAAATTCAGATTTCGTATTATAGATTGTTAGTTATGGCTAAATCAATATTTGAAATAGCCGTTGTGGAAATCGTTATTTAAAATATAGGCCTTTAAATTAGCCATTTTGCAAATGGTCTCTGTTTTCGATGAAATCAGTTTCATTGGAACCGTATCGTTAAATTATTGTAAGAAAATCAAATTGCGTGGCAAATCGATGTCATATGTGACCACGAGAGCCGTAAACGCCCAGTTGTTTTCTATAGCGCGTAATTAAATTAATTTAATAAAGAGATATTTAAGTATAACTTGAGCGGACGATCGAATTAAGCATGAAACCAATTCCGTTGAGTTCGTATCGTCCATTATAGTCAGGATAGGTATATAGTTTGTTATTTTTGGAGACCGGTATTCGAAATGGTATTGCGAAGCGTTAAAAATAGCCTATCGGGAAAACGGTCTCAGAATGCGATGAAACTGGTGCCATTGGGTTCGTATTAATTAATTATTGTAGAATTTCAAAGTTTCAAGTTGATCCAATTTATTTAGTAATCGTGGAAAATTTAAACGCGTGTTTTTCGCTGGTTTTATAAAGGAATTTTTTTCAAACGATGTCGTAATTTGACGAAACCTGTTCCATTGGATCCGGAATATTTTTTTATGCTAGGATTAGAATTTTTATCAGACAACAGAAGTCGATTGGGGTTGGTTTCACGTGTTACTTCGTGGTAAAGTTTCATTGATAATAAAATAATAATAATCCACATTTGTATATACCCAGCGTTTGAACCAAACCCTATTTCAAAGCAGCGCATGGTCAACCAAAATGGTCGCCGTCACAATCCATTTGAGCGGCTGAAAGTTCACGAAATCATCCTCCAAACATCTCTTGATTCCCAAATCAATTGCAAATGCTTCCAACGTAAAATCTCTTTAGGCCACCGAGATCCATGATCCCACCGGTGGCGATCTAATTTCCGTCATCGACATGGCCGGAATTCGAATCTAAAGCGGCAGCATTCGTAGGTGTCCATCTGTCGAATGGCTTGACCGAGAGGCACCCGGTCTTGGGAGAAGGAAGAAGTTGGCATTGGCTTCGAGGTGGGGTAGACAGATTTGGCACCGGCGCAGTGTGGCGGTGGTTTCATTTTGGTCAGGCATGGGGTTTTTACAGCAGAAGACGGGATGAGAAACGAAGTAGCAACACTGGGAAAAGCAACATGAAGGAGAACGTATGATTAGGAACTAAACCAAGTTGTGGCAGCAGGAAGTGTTCAAAGAGAAACCGAATTAAGTGGAGTATTAACTTATTTAACTTAGTAAATTTTGGTTTAATTAATTCATAATAGTTAAAACATGAATTATGGCACAGGGATGCTAAAATGGATAGTGCATGATGATGTTGAGATGGCCAGATGGGTTTATCATGACAAACGAAAGCTGTGAATGGAATTACAGGAGGAGACCGTTAAGTATGTGGTGGAGGAGAAAGATAGTCGGCCTTGTTCCCCTAAGCAAATCGACAGATCCATATAAAAGTAATTAGTTTGACTAATTATAGTAATTAATAATCTATTTATTAAAAACATAATGCTTTACTGTTCATAAATCGTGCAGTTGAATGAAGACACCAAAGTGAATGGTTTTGGAACAGTAGCAGTGTGGAGTGAACTGAGAACAAAAAATAGGATCGCCTTATTACAGTAAACGATAGTAACAAAAGTAATAATAGATCGGCTTTTAACAGTATATAGTCACGTTAATTATTTATTTTGACCACTGAAATTTTGTTATTTAATGGTAAACTAATTGGTCATAGGTATTAACGAGGAGGGCTTTGTATACGCAACAGTTCGTTGTAATTAAGGATTGAAGAGCTATCGTGAAGAAGTTGAAGTATGTTGGACCGATTATACCCTTTAAACGTAATTAAGATTTACTAATCATAGCAATTTAAGTGTTAAGTTTTATAACTAAAGGTTATTTAATATAAGTGAATTTTAAAACGTGATTTTTGTACAGGCGTGAAGGGGTCTTAACGTAGCAGGAGATGAGGATACAGGAAGTAGTAAACAGGAGGTCGATCCTTTGTGTCTGCATGTAACTAAGCTTAATTTTTAATTAAAAAAGATATTTATCTTAATTAAAAAGATGTAAAATTGTAACTCGTATAACTTTTTTATTCTATCATCAGAATTGAATGTAACGAAAGGCAAGGGGACTGTATGACCGAACTCTACATGTTTGAACTGTTCAGGACAGAGCAGAAGATGGCTGGCATTTACGGTTAAATTAAACGTTGTTTAATTTAACTGTAATAACACCGTTCATCGAATGAAATCAAGGTGAGTTAAACTCGCTCAGTTTTTCCCATTTATATTTTATATAAATTGGGTTTTTATTTTATGTGTGCTCTGCTTGCTAATGGTTGACTGGTTGCTAGTTATATAATTATTTGTTGATTTAACCGATGAAATTAAACCATCGTTTAACTGAAATACCAAATCGTTATTTTAACGATTGGATCCAATAAAGGTAACTTACCTTGTTGGTCACGTTTATAAAATAAATGTGTTTAATGGTTTGAATTGTTTGATCTGACTGGATTGTTTTGTTAATTTGTTGTTGTGATATAGTTGCTATTTACTATTATATATCAGTTAAATAGGATTAAATGATTTATTTGGAGATAACCATTTGAATACAGGGAAGAACAGGTTGGAGGGATCCAACGGGATTCCTCAAATATATTATTTATTTTCATATTATCAAATGAACTGTCATGTTTGGGTGATTGATTTGAGTATTGATCATTGATTTGAAATTCAACCTGTGTTTGGTTCTACCCAATGGGCAGTATTGGCTGAGTAATCGGCAGTAAATGGCCTAAAAGTAAATTGTTTTATTTATATCGATTTACCGTCAGGTAAGTTGATAGAACTGAAATTATAAAGTTTATTTTATAACTAAAGAAAGATTTTGGAATATATATTTTGAATAAGACTTTAATAAAAGTAAATAAATATTTATTTTTAAAATTAATTGTAAACTAATTTTATAAAGTCAATACTGATGATAATCAAATTTAGAAATACGAGAATAGAAATTAACCTAACGATTAAAATTTGATAATTGTTTTGTTACGAAACAATTAAATGGAATTATTTAAATTAATTATATTATTAATTAATTTAAAGTGAGAACGAATTGGAATCGGTTAATGAGATAATTGTGGTTTAAATTGACTAATCCGACCGTTTATAATTGAGATTATTAATAAGCTAGTGCGTTATGAATAAAATAGCTAAATGAATATTATTTAATTTTAATAAGATTTTAAAAAGGGGTTTACTATTTATTTTTTTAATAAATGAATTAACTACTGAAGTAGTTAATGGTCGAAGTAAATTATTATTTTAATTAACAATAAGTTAGGAAATTATTTTTAATTGAAATTCATTTAAAAGGTAATCGAAGTTGGAATGAAATCCAACTGAATGGTGAAGGGAGTTTAGGAGCAAGTTTTATCTTTAAACTGAGTTTTATAACAAGGTTATAAAAGGAATTTTTAAGCAAATATTATAGCTTAAAATAAATGTTACTTAATTGTTAAAATTAAGTAAAGGGAAATTTAGATAAAAGAGTTTTATAATAAACTAGAGTTATATAAAAGAGGTTTGAGGTGTTATATCGTTAATTCTAAATTAACGTTATTTAGGAGTGTGATTAAGTAAAAGTGGGAGAATGGAATAAGAGTTTAAAAGCGGGAAATGGTTGAATGGATTTGAAAAGGAACTAGTGGAAGTGAAGTTGGTAAAAGACGTGAGTAGCAGGATTTGGTAACCAAATCCGAATCATAAAATGAATTGGTTCAAAGAGGTAGAGGTTAAAAAGTGGTATGTCATAAAGTAGTTACTTAATTGAATTAAGAAATAATGGTATATTAGAGAAAGAGATTTTCAAAAAGATAAGCAGATTGATGAAACCATAATTTGAATAAAATAGTTAAATGGAATTTGTATTGATATTAGAATGAAATATTGGGTTTGGGATTACAACTCGTATCTGTCTTAAGATATGACCGTTGTTGATCAAGGTCTGAGAGGTAATTAAAATACCCCAACTTGAATGACTTCAGGACTATCTGAGAATCATATTAGTTGTAATGGTAAAGAGGTTTGTAAAATTGTTATTTCATTAGAGAAAAATAACGTAACATTTTTGATGGAGATTTGTAATATATATGGATATATAATGAGAATCCAAAGAAAAGGAAAATAAAAGGGAATTGGGTGGCATGGAATTATAACGATATTTCCGAGCTAGATAGAAAACGTAAAGTGGTTCTGATTCAATAAGAATAAGCCCTGGGTGTTGTCAAGAAATGGAAAAAGATATTTCATAACATTGTTTATGAATAATAAGTTAAATTGATTTTCCAATATTAGATAATAACATGACCAATGTTTTGAAAGTGAAAATAGAGATCTGGATATGATAAAGGATTTTACTAAGTATTAAAAATGTCATGTTTAAAGAATAATCTTATGAAGCGAAACTATATTTATAATATCGAAAGATTTAAAAGTTTTAAGTTTACATTTGTTTAATTAAAAGGCTAATTGATGCTGAATATTGAACCAGTGAACTCACTAGATTATCATGATTGAATCACTGATTATTTTGATAGTTAAATCACCGACTATCAAATCTGTCCAGTACGATTGTTGGTATGGAAAGACCGGGATCGAATTTATATTCGAAAACCATTCCGACCAACAAATACGTGAAGATATCAGAAGATGATCGAGATGGAGCATTGAAGACCGTGGATCTTCATTAAACGGAAGAACTGCTAATAATCTCTGGGATTGTAACCAGAGATAAACTATAGATCTATCGTGGTTGGAATCTACGGGTTGCAAGGACTTCTCGCTACTGATCCATGGGGTGATTCCTATATTGAATGCAGTAGGAGAGTACATTCGGTTCATCCTGTTCCTGGATGACTTGTATGGACGAATGTCTGACGGAGTATTTCCTAAAAACCACGTATGTTGATTTTTTCAAATATACCAAGTTGGTGGTGAATAATGGCCCTTCTTTAAAACCCGGAGTATATTTGTGGACGTCAACTAGTGATTTGACAGATCTGACAATGTGGCATTCAGAGTGAATGATGACCAGGTGTGCAAAGATAATTTAAACCTAAAGCCTCATCAACCAGGAAATGACAAAAATCGGACAGGTAGCATGGCTATGTGGGTCGCTCCCATTAGGGTGTATAATCACCTATCTAGAGAAATTCCATTTTTCTTCTTTAATCTATTTCGATGCCGTCCCTTTCGGGAAACGGTGGTTTGAGCCCAACCGTTGGTGATATACGTTCGATACACTTAAGCGAAATGAGTGGTCAGTCATGTGAAGGCCGAGTTGTAAGACGTTCTTGTTGGACCCAATGTATTCGCCTCTAGAGATACACTATCGGCAGGCGGTCCCATACCTTGTCATAGTCGGAATCCCATCTCCAATAAAAGCCCGCAGTTTTGATTGAATACTATATATGTGGAGCTTGGGATGCAAGCGTTCCACTAGATTGTTATTTACTTGTATTTAGACATTATTATAATATCAGAAAAATATTGATTTCAAAAGTGTTTTGGGTTATCGTAAGGTAAAAACCGTTCGTATTTATGTATCGATTCGGTATTACGATTATCCTTTTCTTTTGAAAATATTTTTAAACCTTAAAATCAAGTTGGATGATCCCCCTAAATACTATGCGAGTTTTTCTCACTTTGGTTTACCAGACTGACCCGGTGTTTTGTAAATGCTCGGGTTAGACCGGGTGTACAGGTACAGGTTATCGGATGCTGCGAAGTCCAGAAGCGAGCTGGAGTTGTTCAGACGTATTGTTCCTAATATTTATTCCGCTAGTGTTATGTAAAAGGACAAGTTATTATAACTGTCCCGAGATGTTAATGTACTCTGATATTGTAAGTATTTTTAAATGCTCTCAATAAAGATTTATTTCTGTATTATATTTTGTTCCGCTACGATGTGAGATTTTTTGTTGTGTTGGTTCTTCTTCTTCTATTCTAATATTTATTTCTTTCTTATCTCACCCTCTAATTTCTTTCTATAAACGTTCCAGTGTTTTCGGTTTTTGGAAGGTCGGCATGAGTTACGGTAAAGGTATTTATGTCGATTTTCGAGGCCGAAAATCCCTGGGTCGTTACAGTGGTATCAGAGCTGTTGGTCTAGTAATAACCTTGGCTCTTTGGTGTAGCTCGATAGAGATTGGGTTAGCAATACCCTAGATCGAGATTGAGTGTATATATATGAGAGCGTATTTGTAAATTTTATATACAAATGTTTTGTCTTGTGTTGTTGATCGGTTCAAGTGTTGAGAAGCATTGAACTGGCAATTGACACGATATTGTTTTGTAAAGGGGGTAAATGATGTAATGTTACCCGAATTATATTTTTATATAGAAAAGAAATAATTTTATCAAATTATTGAGATACTAGTGTGTTTGATCGATTTGAATGGAATTCAAATCGGACTGAAAAAATGGAATTGAGACTTAACCTGGTTAAGTGTAATTAAATTCAGAATGATATTAAAATTAAATTAAAAGATTGAAAATTTGAAATTTGATGAATAAATAATAATTGAATAGAAATCAATCAAATATTAATCGATTTATGTTTAAATATGTGAAACCAAAGTAAAATATTAACATTGAATGTAAATTCAATTGATTTCGTTGTGTATTGGTTGTTGCTTGTGAATTCTTTGTTGTTGAATGATAGCTTGTTTAATGGAAATAATCAACAATGTAATGGAGCTAAATGAATTTTAAACTAAAGAATAATTTCCAGTGTAATTAACCTAGATTGAAACTGAATATGAATTTAAATTTATGGTTTAACCCTATAATTGATAATGAATCGATGCTATTTGTTTGATTTTGGAATTTAGTGCAGTTATACTCGTTGACTAGTGAAATATTATCTCAGAATTTCATATATTTATTACTGATATGTGGAATGAGTTAAGTACAGGTAACAGATGGCTAGCCAAATCGTTATTAGTTGAGTAAATCGCATATATGTGAGCAAATATGCTCAATAGCGCTCGTAAAGGTATGCCTACACGAAAAATATAAATTTTGGGTTTTGATTTTTGATTTCCGATCGTGTTGGTTGATGTATATATATTATTTGTTCTTACGATATCGCAGATGTCACTCCGTACAAGGGAGACTCTACCGAATTTTTCCGGGAATTTAATGTGTTAGAAAATTTTCGATATTTTTGAAAATTTATATTGATTATCATAAAATGGTTTTGATTTAAAATAAAATGGATATAGAAAATAATGGGTTGTAACGTTCTTTCTTACCTTAGCAATTTCGAGGACAAAATTATTTTAAGGGGGGAAGGATGTAACGTCCCGTATTTTTGGTAGCCAAATATTTTATTTAATTTATTATTTTAAAATATTTTAGTTGGAATATTAATGGATTTTGATATTTTAATTTGTTTTTGAAGTGAAGTTTGAACGTAATAATTTATATTATTATAAAACGAGCTCGAAATAGTGCGGTAGTTCGTAATATGGAGTTTTGAACTTCAATTGAATATACAGGATCCGATATAAGTCGGCTTTCTGTGAAATAAGAACGTTGGAGCCGTATTGATGATAATTTTCATATGGAAGAGAAAAATTCAGATTTCGTATTATAGATTGTTAGTTGTGGCTAAATCAAAATTCGAAATAGTCGCTATGGAAATTGTTATTTAAAATATAGGCTTTAAATTAGCCATTTTGCAAACGGTCTCTGTGTTCGATGAAATCAGTTTCATTGGAACTGTACCGTTGAATTATTGTAAGAAAATCAAATTGCGTGGCAAACCGATGACGTACGTGACCACGACAGCCGTAAACGCCCAGTTATTTTCTATAGCGCGTAATTAAATTAAAATAATTTAATAAAGAGATATTTGAGTATAACTTGAGCGGATGATCGAATTAAGCAACGAAACCAATTCCGTTGAGTTCATATCGTCGATTATAGTCAGGATAGGTATATAGTTTGTTATTTTTGAAGATCGGTTAATTTGGTGTTTGAAATGGTATTGCGGTGCGTGTAAAAATAGCCTACCGGGAAACCCGTCTCAGAATGCAACGAAACTGGTGCCGTTGGGTTTGTATTAATTAATTATTGTAGAATTTCAAAGTTTCAAGTTGATCGGATTTATTTATTGATCATGGAAAATTTAAACGCGTGGTTTTCGCTGGTTTTATAGAGGAAATTTTTTCAAACGATGTCAGAATTTGACAAAACCTGTTCCGTTGGGTCCGGAATATTTATTTATGCTAGGATTAATATTTTTATTATAAAACAGAAGTCGATTAGGGTTGGTTTCACGTGTTACTTTACGGTGAAGTTTCATTGATTATAAAATAATAATAATCCACATCTATATATACCCAGCGTTTGAACCAAACCCTATTTCAAAGCAGCGCATGGTCAACCGAAATGGTCGCCGTCACAATCCATTCGAACGGCTGAAAGTTCACGAAATCATCCTCCAAACATCTCTTAATTCCCAAATAAATTGCAAATGCTTCCAACGTAAAATCTCTTCAAGCCACCGAGATCCATGATCCCATCGATGGCGATCTAGTTTCCGTCATCGACATGGCCGAAATATGAAGCTAAAGCGGCAGCATTCGTACGTGTGCTGCTGTCGAATGGCTTGACCGAGAGGAACCGGGTCTTGGGCGAAGGTAGGAGTTGGCATTGGCTTCGAGGTGGGGTAGATAGATCTAGTACCGGCGCAGTGTGGCGGTGGTTTCATTTTGGTCAGTCGTGGGTTTTTTTACAGTAGAAGACAGGATGAGAAACGAAGTAGCAGTACTGGGAAAAGCAACTTGAAGGAGAACGAATGATTAGGAACTAAACCAAGTTGTGGCAGTAGGAAGTGTTCAAAGAGCAACCGAGTTAAGTGGAGTATTAACTTATTTAACTTAGTAAATTTTGGTTTAATTAATTCATAATAGTTAAAACATGAATTATGGCACAGGGATGCTAAAATGGACAGTGCATGATGATGTTTAGATGGCCAGATGGGTTTATCGTGATAAACGAAAGTTGTGAATGGAATTACAGGAGGAGATCGTTAAGTATGTGGTGAAGGAGAAAGATAGTCGGCCTTGTTCTCCTAAGCAAATCGACAGATCCATATAAAAGTAATTAGTTTGACTAATTATAGTAATTTAGAATCTATTTATTAAAAACATAATGCTTATACTTTTCATAAATCGTGCAGTTGAATGAAGACACCAAAGTTAATGGTTTTGGAACAGTAGCAGTGTGGAGTGAGCTGAGAACACAAAATTGGATCGCCTTATTACAGTAAATGATAGTAACAAAAGTAATAATAGATTGGCTTTTAACAGTATACAGTCACGTTAATTATTTATTTAAACCACTTAAATTTTGTTATTTAATGGTAAACTAATTGATCACAGGTATTAACGAGGAGGGGCAGCAGTTCGGTGTAATTAAGGATTGAAGAGCTATCGTGAAGAAGTTGAAGTATATTGGACCGATTATACCCTTTAAACGTAATTAAGATTTACTAATCAGAGCAATTTAATTGTTAAATTTTATAACTAAAGGTTAGTTAATCTAAGTGAATTTTAAAACGTGATTTTTGTACAGGCGTGAAGGAGTCTTAACATAGTAAGAGATGAGGATACAGGAAGCAGTAAACAGGAGGCCGATCCTTTATGTCTGCATGTAACTAAGCTTATTTTATAATTAAGAAAGATACTTGTCTTAATTAAAAAGATGTAAAGTTGTATCTCGTATAACTTTTTATTCTATCATCAGAATTGAACGTAAGGAAAGGCAATGGGACTGTATGACCGAACTCTACATGTTTGAACTATTCGGGACAGAGCTGGAGATGGCTGGAATTTACGGTTAAATTAAACGTTGTTTGATTTAACTGTAACAACACCGTTCAACGAATGAAATCAAGGTGAGTTAAACTCACTCGGTTTTTCCCATTTATATTTTATATAAATTGGGTTTTTATTTTATGTGTGCTCTACTTGCTAATGGTTGACTGGTTGCTAGTTATATAATTATTTGTTGATTTAACCAATGAAATTAAACCATCGTTTAATTTTAGTGAAATACCAAATTGTTATTTTAACGATTGGATCCAATAAAGGTAACTTACCTTGTTGGTCACGTTTATAAAATAAACGTGTTTAATGGTTTGAATTGTTTGATCTGACTGGATTATTTTGTTAATTTGTTGTTGTGAAATAGTTTCTATTTACTATTATATATTAGTTAAATGGGATTAAATGATCTGTTTGGAGATAACCATTTGAATACAGGGAAGAACAGGTTGGAGGGATCCAACGGGATTCCTCAAATATATTATTTATTTTCATATTATCATATGAACTGTCATGTTTGGGTGATTGATTTGAGTATTGATCACTGATTTGAAATTCAACCTGTGTTTTGTTCTGCCCAATGGGCAGTATTGGTTGGGTAATCAGCCGTAAGTGGCCTAAAAGTAAATTGTTTTATTTATATCGATTTACCGTCAGGTAAATTGATAGAACTGAAGTTATAAAGTTTATTTTATAACTAAAGATAGATTTTGGAATATATATTTTGAATAAGACTTTATTAAAAGTAAATAAATATTTATTTTTATAATTAATTGTAAATTGTTTTTATAAAGTCAATACTGATGATAATCAGATTTAGTAATACGAGAATAGAAATTAACCTAACAATTAAAATTTGATAATTGTTTTATTAAGAAACAATTAAATGGAATTATTTAAATTAATTATATTATTAATTAATTTAAAGTGGGAACGAATTGGAATCGGTTAATGAGATAATTGTGGTTTAAATTGACTAAACCGACCGTTTATAATTGAGATTATTAATAAGTTAATGTATTATGAATAAAATAGTCAAATGAATATTATTTAATTTTAATAAGATTTCAAAAAGGGGTTTACTATTTATTTTTGTTAATAAACGAATTAACTACTGAAGTAGTTAATGGTCGAAGTAAATTATTATTTTAATTAACAATAAGTGAGGAAATTATTTTTAACTGAAATTCATTTAATAAGTAATCGAAGTTGGAATGAAATCCAACTGAATGGTGAAGGGAGTTTAGGAGCAAGTTTTATCTTTAAACCGAGTTTTATAACAAAGTTATAAAAGGAACTTTTAAGCAAATATTATAGCTTAAAATAAACGTTACTTTATTGTTAAAATTAAGTAAAGGGAAATTGAGATAAAAGAGTTTATAATAAACCAGAGTTATATTAAAGAGGTTTGAGGTGTTATATCGTTAATTCTAAATTAACGTTATTTGGGAGTGTGATTAAGTAAAAGTGGGAGATTGGATTAAGAGTTTAAAAGCGGGTAATGGTTGAATGGATTTGAAAAGAAAATAGTGGAAGTGAAGTTGGTAAAAGAAGTGAGTAGTAGGATTTGGTAACCAAATCCGAATCATAAAATGAATTGGTTCAAAGAGGTAGAGGTTAAAAAGTGGTATGCCATAAAGAAGTTACTTAATTGAATTAAGAAATAATGGTATATTAGAGAAAGAGTTTCAAAAAGATAAGCAGATTTATGAAGCCGTAAATTGAATAAAATAGTTGAATGGAATTTTTATTGATATTAGAATGAAATATTGGGTTTGGGATTACAACTCGTATCTACCTTAAGATATGAACGTTGTTGATCAAGGTCTGAGAGGTAATTAAAATACCCCAACTTGAACAACTTCAGGATTATCTGAGAATGATATTAGTTGTAATGGTAAAAGAGGTTTGTAAATTTATTATTTCATTAGAGAAAAATAACGTAACATTTTTTATGGAGATTTGGAATATACATATATATGGATATATAATGAGAATCCAAAGAAAAGAAAAATAAAAGGGAATTGGGCGGCATGGAATCATAACGATATTTCCGAGTTAGAAAGAAAACGTAAAGTGAGTCTGATTCAATAAGAATAAACCCTGGGTGTTGTCGAGAAATGGAAAAAGATATTTCATAACATTGTTTACGAATAATAAGTTAAATTGATTTTCCAATATTAGATAATAACGTGACCAATGTTTTAAAAGTGAAAATAGAGAACTGGATATGATACAGGATTTTACTAAGTAGTAAAAATGTACCTGTTTAAAGAATGATCTTATGAAGCGAAATATATTTATAATATCGAAAGATTTAAAAGTTTTAAATTTACATTTGTTTAATTAAAAGGTCAATTGATGCTGAATAAGGAACCAGTGAACTCACTGGATTGTGATGATTGGATCACTGATTATTTTGATAGTTAAATCACCGACAATCAAATATTTCCTGTACGATTGTTGGTATGGAAAGATCGGGATCAAACTCATATTCGAAAACCATTCCGACCAACAAATAGGTGAAGATATCAGAAGATGATCGAGATGGAGCATTGAAGACCGTGGATCTTCATTAAACGGAAGAATTGCTAATAATCTCTGGGATTGTAACCAGAGATAAACTGTAGTTCTATCGTGGTTGGAATCTACGGGTTACAAGGACTTCTCGCTACTGATCCATGGGGTGATTCCTATATTGGATGCAGTAGGAGAGTACCTTCGGTTCATCCTGTTCCTGGATGACTTGTATGGACGAATGTCTGACGGAGTATTTCCTAAAAACCACGTACGTTGATTTTTACAAATATACCAAGTTGGTGGCGAAGAATGGCCCTTCTTTAAAACCCGGAGTATATTTGTGGATGTCAATTAGTGATTTGACGGATCTGACGATGTGGCATTCAAAGTGAATGATGACCAGGTGTTCAAAGATAATTTAAACCTCAAGCCTCATCAACTGGGAAATGACAAAAATCGGGCAGGCAGCATGGCTATGTGGGTCGTTCTGATTAGGGTGTATAATCACCTATCTAGAGAAATTCCATTTTGCTTCTTTAATATATTTCGATGCTTCTCCTTTCGGGAAACGCTGGTTTGAGCCCAACCGTTGGTAATATACATTTGATACACTCAAGCGAAATGAGTGGTCAGTCATGTGAAGGTCGGGTTGCAAGACGTTCTTGTTGGACCCAGTGTATTCGCCTCTAGAGATACACTATCGGTAGGTGGTCCCATGCCTTGTCATAGTCAGAATCCAATCTCCAATAAGAGCCTGCGGTTTTGATTGTATACTAGATATGTGGAGCGTGAGATGCAAGCGTTCCACTAGATTGCTATTTACTTGTATTTAGACAGTATTATAATATCATAAAAGATATTGATTTCAAAAGTGTTTTGGGTTATCGAAAGGTAAAAACCGTCCGTATTTATGTATGGATTTGGTCTTACGATTATCCTTTTCTTTTGAAAAGATTTCTAAACTTTAAAATCAAGTTGGATGATCCCCCTAAATACTGTGCGAGTTTTTCTCACTCTGGTTCATCAGACTGACCCGGTGTTTTGTAAATGCTCGAGTTAGACCGGGTGTAAAGGTTCAGATTATCGGATGCTGCGAAGTCTAGAAGCGAGCTGGAGTTGTTCAGATGTATTGTACCTAATATTTATTCCGCTGTGTGTTGTGTATAAGGACAAGTTATTATAACTGTCCAGAGATGTTGATGTACTCTGATATTGTAAGTTTTTTTAAATGCTCTCAATAAAGATTTAATTCTGTATTATATTTTGTTCCGCTGCGATGTGAGATTTTGTGTTGTGTTGGTTCTTCTTCTTCTTCTATTCTAATATTTCTTTCTTTCTTATCTCACCCTCTAATTTCTTTCTATAAAAGTTCCAGTGTTTGGAAGGTCGGCACGAGTTACGGTAAAGGTATTTATGTCGATTTTCGGGGCCGAAAATCCTTGGGTCGTTACAACCGCGCTGCGGCGAGTTCGTTTTAATTATATATATATATATATATATATATATAAACGTTCAAACTTCGTTTATAATAAATTCAACTCCATTCTGATATATTTTTAATATATATCAAATCAGTATCCCAATACAACATAACATTTTCGATTATCTATAATTATCGATTTTTCCTTACTTGGTAATATATTTATTTATACTTTGATCTTCTATATTTAGTTCCAATTCCTTTTATAAATAAATTATTTATAAAATTCGATATAATCGAATTTCAATTATAAACCCATTGAATTCTTCTCAATTCAGCTTATATTCCGAATTCCTAAATATAATCAATTGTTTTGTTTCAAAACACTTCCCGATTTACTTTTAAATTCCTATTTGAATTTAAATGGTTTAAATTATCCAAATGATAATTTATTTCACCAAATTTATAACACTATTTATAAATTCAACTTCCTTGTTTCATATATTTAACCAAGTTCCCTTTTCATATTTCTATTTGAAACTCCATCCCTTTGATATTCCGAATTACAGAATAAAAGCAGTTGTTCCCTTTCGAATGATTTCAAATTCTATTTTTAAATTCATATTTGAATTTAAATATTCAAATTATCTCATGATAATTAATTCATTATATTTATAAACACCATTTTATAAATTTCCTTGTTTCATATATTTAAACAAGTTCCCTTTTCAAAATTCTATTTAAAAACAAAATCTTATTTTGGAACTTTCTATTTATAATAACTTATATATATATAACATCCAATTTATTTTCACATTCAATTTAACTTCTATTTAAATAAATTCGAATTAATCAAATTCAAATCATAAATCCTTAAGGATTTATTTTAGTTCAATTTATATTTTGAACATCAGAATAAATTCCATCGTTTATTTCTTTAAAACGATTTCCCCATTTCTATTTTTAAATTCACATTTGAATTTAAATATTCAAATTATCCAATGATAATTTTTCCACTTTATTTATAAACACCATTTTATAAATTCATTTCAATTCTCTGCATTATTTAATTTATAAACAACGTTTATAATTTCCGTTCAAATCTCGCATTATTAATTGATAAACAACATTTATAAATTCACTACTTGTTTTATATATTCAAAACAAGTTAATATATTTATAGCTCAATTGAAATTCGATTTCTATTTTAGATAAATAGATTTTTCCCTTTAAATTTCAAATATCCTTTTCCCTGGTATTTATATATCAGCATTTTGGCCCTAATGATATTCAAACAATCAAACAACCCAATTTTCAATCAACACATTATATATGATAATATATGTGAAAACAGACAATAATATAATTTGAGGAATCCAGTTGGATCCTTCCAATCTGTTTTCCTACATCCACAGACATTAGTCAACAGGAGTAATACCTGTCCTGCTTCGTGGTAGGATATCGAGGTATAGAAGGTCATCCACTATCATAGCGTGGGGCGTATAGGGTCATCCGCTAATGATACTGCGAGCATCTGCTAATGATACTGCGAGAATCCAACCACCAATATATATATAATAACCACAAACACCAATCCTAAATAACTAATATATATTTAAAATAAACATAGTAATATTTAAAGACAACCAAACAACCAACAAATTATTTTTAACGATAAAAATAATTTAAATAAAATTCTTGAGTGAGAATTACTCACTGTGAAACGACCCGAAATCCCCCTTACGGGAAATCATGGATTGAGTTGAGGACAAGACCAATCAGAACACAAACAGAAGAACATTTCATTACTTATTACAACAATTCATCAGAATACAAGAATATACAGAGTATGAATCAATATTTCATATCATAAAATATCAAAGATTACAATACATTACATAGCAGCGGAAAATAATACAAAACACAACTGAAGGAGATATACGGATACAAAGCTTTCCGAATATCATTCCAGCTGTTAACCTGGATCCTGTGAATATAAATATGCAAAACCAAAACTACTAGCTGCCTGTGTCGAAAATAAGGGCACCCAGAGTTTAGGTTAAAACAATAAACTCCAGGTTAGTCATGTGACTGGTGTGAGAACTAAAACAGTTATTAATCTTTATTTTAAAGTCAGGTAAATCAAGGGACCACGCCGTATAACACGGAACGAGTTTCCTCCCAAGAATACCAGTGCATAAAACAACAGCGCAATGCTAAATAAAGAACAATGAAGCTTTTATAAGACCCAGGTCCCATCACACAATGCAACACAAGCCGGAGGATAGGGTTTTACCTTATAATAGCCAAATAATGCTTGATATGCTAAATTTCATCTTTTATTATTACTATATGTGTATAGTGTCAAAACAATTTCAATCATAAGTATCAATCATAGACGGCATGGGTACCATATATCATGTCGCCATATATAGGTTTACAATCAAAGCCGCAAAGTCACGTATTGGAAGTTGGATTTCCATCTATGAACCGAGGCCAGGGATCATCCTCACCGCTTCGAGACAATCTAGCCTACCATGTCTCAGGATCAGAGCTTGAGTGACCCTTGGATCGTCAGGGCCGGTCCACCGATGTGGATTAAACTTAAATCCTGAACACTACGTTCCCCCGCCATAGGGGGCAAAAATGAGCCAAATGACTCCATCGGCTCCACATAGTCATCGATATATCTGAGGTGCCTCGCAACAGCAACAACCACACATGTGAAAATAATATAAATGTCAGGGCTGGTAGGTCACTGACACCACCTTAGCTAGAAGGAAACGCATGCCCTCCCTGAAGTCCTCTCCCGTTTCTGGTTCACAACCGGGGTGTGAGGCTTGCGAATTAACGCTACACAAAGCTATGCCACACAGGCGGTGCTTTGATCATCAACCACAAGACTTTTCTTTTCAACAAAATCCTTGATCATTTGCCACTTAGGCTTGCCATTCAGGCAATTCACACCATGCGGCCGATGTCTATCGATATACAACCTTTGATCCCGTACGTCTCAGAGAGGGGTGAAGTAAGGGAATGAATTCCCGTTCGCCAGGCAGATGTATATTTAATAGAGATCAATCAACACAGAGCAAAATCCAATGTCAGACACACAGTCCATACAAGTTCGTTTTGGGTCTGAACGAAACCGGAGACACCTTGTACCTCGCATATCCGTCGATCTCAAAGTATGTCTGGACGATCACCAACTGATTCCCTCCTCTTGGGTGTACAGCCCAATCAAGATCATCAGTAATTATCCAAACGATGTGAAGATCTCTGGTCTTCGACCACCGTCTTCATCCTTGACACCACGTCGAATCAGTTATTCAGAATGGGATAAACCCGGTCTTTCCGAATAACTCGCGTATATAATAAACAAGTGTTACACAAACACAACATACACCTCATTCCAATTCAGAATATTCTTTTATTCAAATATTCTTATACTTTGGGAAAGGTTCCCATTAATTTTATCAAAGATAAATTCTTTCAAATTTATTCTTTAATCTTCTTTTGAATATCAATTCAAACTAGTCGGGATTAACGAACCTTACCAAAGTAATCATTTGTTTTAATTTCCCAATACCAACCTATTCATCCCATGAAGTAAAACTGGTAATACTACATATCTAACACCACGGTGTTATCGGTAAATTCAATTACCATTTCACGTTTAAATCTAATTAAAGATTTAACTATCGCCTGAAGTAAAACTGGTGATACTCCATTCTCGATCATTTCAATCTAATTAAAGATTCATTAAAACTCCACTTAGTTTTAATCTTCCCAAAAATCAATATTAATGATTGTTTAACTTAGGAAATCATATTCTGTCTTTAACTGGGTAAAAGAACCAATGTCATTTAAAACACGGTTCACAATAAACCCAAAATCACATTCTAATCCAATTCCAATTAAACATAATTTAATTGGTTTCCTTCATTAAATCTAAAATAAAAAGGTTTAATCTTTTTCTCAACTGGGTTTAAGAACAGTGTTAATGAAGACACCACTCACGACAAACCCAAATCCCATTTGATATTAAATACGAGGCTCTGAATAGAAAATATATCGGCTTATATTCAATATCAAATTCGACCAACAAATATCGTATTGGAGATAACGATATAAATATATCTTTCAAATTTCCATAACAATATCTGTATAATCACGAAATCCAACATCGAAATATTCCAAAGACAATTTCGATTCAAATCCATTCCAATTCAATTATTGGAAATTCTTGTTACCTTTAAAACCATTTCAAATCCAATTTATTTATTTTAAAAATAAATGGATTTTAATTCTAGTTCAAAACTAGTTCATTTCGCTAAAAATCTATTTTTATCTTTTCAAATATGGAATTTTTCATCCCAATTCTTTCCAAATCATTTCTTATGATTTTACACTTATTATTGATATTTTTAATAATTTTATTAAGGCCCGTACAGTCGATTTCCATCAACGGCCATCGAACTGCACTTACAGCGACCTTTTCCAAATTTGATTTGGACATAATTCCAAATCCAACAGTTAGATTTCTAATTTCCTGTATTCATTAGAAAGCTCTTTTCGATACGAACCCAACGGTTCCGGTTTTAGGAGAATCCGACGGCTGGATCTCCCGTAATGTCCACTCGAAGTCAATGGTCGAAATTCACGAACTGCCGCAGCGTGGTGCGTTCTATTCAGGCCATTATATTATATATATTATATATATAATATATACTTTGTCGATTTCCTTTTTAAACGTATTTTATAAATCGTTTTAAATTCGTTTTCAAAACGATTTCAACTTCATATTCAATTTCTAATCAAAATTGAATATTCCATTTCATCGATATATAAATGATTAATATTTTCAAAACATTAGATTCTAAAATCACTTCATTTTCGATATTCATTATAAAAATGAATAAAATCGATATAAATATCGTTCGCGTTAAAATGGCGCATATCAAGTCAACACGGCTTTTATTCAACACATGAATATTGCTTAATTATTTCATTCAACACATGAATTTTTCTTCAACACATGAATATTTATTTTCTTCAACACATGAATGTTTTATTCAACACATGAATATTCATTTTATTCAACACATGAAATTTTCTTTGAATATTATTTGAAAATATTCGTTGTTTTAAAATAATCGTTATTTTAAAATATTCATTCTTTCTGAACTAGAATCAGACACAGTCAATTACCATATAATTTGATCATATGGATTTCACCCAACAAATGTGTATAACAACAATGAAAACAACAATCCATCATCCAGAGTGCATTCTACACTGTATAAGGATTAAATATAAATATTCGACGCTTATACAGCCTGTCAATCAATCGATTGGCATACAACTAATTATTGGGATTAGTGTATGCCCAATATCATCCCAATACCCGTGTAGGGTTTTCAAACAACAAACACAGATTTATTTGTGCAGTTGGGCGATGTGTAAAATTTATCGTCCCAATCAATATCAATACAAATGGGTGTTCATAAACAAATCGTCCGATTTGTTTATAAATATTTATTTTATATACACGTTAAAAAATATATTTTTAACTATAAAATATTTATTCCATCACACAATCAATTTTCACAACACGACAATCAACCAAACAAGTCATCCATGGTCTGTGGACGACGCGTGTCAGTTGATGCTAAGCACCGTCTGCATCCTAGTATATATTTCAACTAAAAAATAAAATAAAAGTAAGAAGTTCTCACCGAGGGTTCCACTCTGCCATGCTTTACTTTTGATCTGCTGAACTGCCTCGACCTGTTTGAAATTCTAATGTAGTCCTTGCCCCGCTGTTCATAATAAAAATTATATTTTTATTGCTTCATTCCAATAAATTAAAATCATATTTTTATTTCTACTTCCTATATTTTTAGAACGCTTCTTTCTATATAAAAATTATATTTTTATATTTCTACTTCATATATAAAGATCGAATTTTTATATCATCGCTATAAAAATCACATTTCTATTTCTACATATATATAATAAAAATTAGATTTTTATTTCGCTACATAAATAAAGATCAAATTTTTACTATCTATATAATGTAAAAATCATACTTTTATTATCTACATTATATAAAAATCATATTTTTATTACCTATACTATATAAAAATCATATTTTTATTACCTACATTATATAAAAATCATACTTTTATTAGTTTAAAAATATATAATTCCTTCTAATAAAAATATAAACTTTCTCATATTAAAAATTAAATCTTTTTATCCTATAAAAATTCAGTTTTCAAACTATTCCCCTTTCATATAAAAACTGAATTTTTATTTTAAAACTAATTACTGTAATTAAACAAAAATAAATAACTATATAAATAAAATTAAAAACTTACATTTTTAAGAAGAAATCGGGTGATGGGAGAGGGGAGAAGCAAGGGGGAGGGTCCCGCAGCGTTGCTGAGGTAGCACAGGCGGTGGGGGCGGTGTCGGGGAGGGCTTTCGTGGCCGGCGGCAGATGGTGGCACTGGTGGGATAGCGGCGGTTTAAATCGAAGGAGGGGGGTGCTCGATGTCGCGCTTGATTGGGGGGAATCGTTGGAGAAGCGGCGTCGATGGGGCAGAGGGCGGCGGACTGGCGTGGGCGGCGATGGCCCGGTAGAGGGGCGATGTCGACGCGTTAGGGGATTTGTGGGAAAACTGTCGGGTTTTATTTTTCTTTTAAATGAAGTGGAGGCTTCTGAATCTAAGCTAGGGTAAGAGATTATATATTATATATTTTATTATTTTATTATTTCAAATTCCCAAAAAGCAACTTTTTATTTCAACCTACAAACGAAACCCACCGACTGTCGTCTATAACTAATTACCCCCATTTCGAACACAATGGAATATGTTTCGTAAGCCAATTCGGCCGTTATGATCAGTTTTCGTCAAAATCAAAATATAACTCTATATATTGAATTTGAACGCACATTTCAATTAACTAGGGCCACATACTGACTCTAAAAATTCCCAAAAAATATTTTCTAGCTTCGTATGGACGATACGGTCCTAACAAAACTAATTTCGTCAATTCTAAGACCGTTTGAAAAATGGCCATTTTTTGGTTGATCGAAATTGACTGAAGCTGTTAAAACACATTCATTTCGCCATGCTCACATATTGGTTCAAAAAATTATGAATTTTGGAATCTAGCAATTACTTGATATCCCGGATCCAACAAAAGTGGTTTCGTCGAAAACGAAGGTCGTTTGCAAAATTTTCATTTTTAAGGGCCGGAATTCCATAGCGACTATTCTGAATTTTCAACTAGACATAACTTTTTATTCCCACTATGAAATTTCAATTCTTCAGATTCGTTGGAAAGATATTTTCAAATAGATTCAAATATTTTTGGTTTTGCCAAAATCCGGTTTATTTTGAATCCTGTACATTCATTTGAACTTTGAAATCAAAATTTTCAAACTATCGCGCCATTTTCAATTCCTTTTTATAATTAAAAAATAATAATTATATTCTAACGACAATTCAAATAAATTTATTCATTCTAATACTATTCAAAATAAATTTCTCGCCATTATTATTTAAAATAAATCATTTTAAATATTCAAAATTCATTAAAATTGTCAAAATAAATTTTTTAAATTGGCTCAGATTTCCGGGTTATTACAATCTCCCCCCCTTAAAACTTTTCGTCCCCGAAAAGGAACGAAGCTGAAAGTTGTTTTGCATATCAACTCAACTTTCATTATTTTCATTATGCTTAAGTTCCTCAACTTTTTAGTTTCTAAGAACTTTTCAAATTTTCGAAAAATTTCGCCATAACCTCCCCTGCACCGGGAGCTTCGGGATATTTCAAATAGCCTCCCATGGCCCTCACCAATCCAAAAGAAAAAGAAAAAGCCAAGCGGCTAGCAAATCAGCTCATAAAATCATCCAGACCCAAAGAAATACAATAAACATGTACCTATTTGTCGGGCAAACAATTTTATTCCTCTTCTCTAGCCTCCTTGCTATGACCTGTTCACACACATATATGTACATGCATGCAATTCCAAATAATTTTTCAATACCATTCAATATTTGATACTATTTGGCTAAATGGTTCAAATTTTAATTAATCAACCAATAATCAAACAACACAATCAACCATCAATTTGTTGATTAGCTTTTCAAATTCATAGCTTTGATATACGTAGAGAAAATCACGTTTTTGATGCCAAATCACAAAAATAGCACTATCAAGTTTTGTTCTCACACCAGTCAATTGGAAATATATAGAAATCCCACTTTCGTCACACGAACATAAACCCTAATGATGGAGCTCCATCATCAAAATCATCTCCGGGCGATTAGAGTGTAATTCTATTTCTATCCAGTATATTAAAATTTCAAATACACGTGGATCCGACGTATATGCAAAATCTTTATATATTGGATTGTCTAAATCAATATAAAAATAATATTCAAATACGAATACTTGATTTAAATTTTCAAAGCAAAAATTATTTTCATTTTTAAAAATATACTCTTCACACTCATTCTAGGATACTACAGATCCCATCTCTTTCGAGTTATTCTTATTGGATATTACTAATCCAATCTCTGATGAATTCTTTCGTTTGGTTCCAATATGTCTTATTCTCTGAGCTTTGTAAACCAAAGCTCTGATACCAAGCTGAAACGACCCGAAATCCCCCTTATGGGAAATCACGGATTGAGTTGAGGACAAGACCAATCAGAACACAAATAGAAGAACATTTCATTGCTTATTACGACAATTTATTTTAATATAAGAATATATAGAGAATGAATCAATATTACATATCATAAAATATCAGAGATTACAATACATTACATAGCAGTGGAAAATAATACAAAACACAACTGAAGGAGATATACGGATACAAAGCTTTCTGAATATCATTACAGCTGTTAACCAGGATCCTGTGAATATAAATCTGCAAAACCAAAACTACTAGTTGCCCGTGTCGAAAATAAGGGCACCCAGAGTTTAGGGAACAATAAACTCCAGGTCAGTCATGTGACTGGTGTGAGAACTAAAACAGTTATTAATCTTTATTTTAAAGTTAGGTAAATCAAGGGACCACGCCGTATAACACGGAACGGGTTTCCTCCCAAGAATACAAGTGCATAAAACAATAGCGCAATGCTAAACAAAGAACAATGAAGCTATTATAAGACCCAGGTCCCATCACACAATGCAACACAAGCCGGAGGATAAGGTTTTACCTTATAATAGCCAAATAATGCTTAATACACCAAATTTCATCTTTTATTATTACTATATGTGTATAGTGTCAAAACAATTTCAATCATAAGTATCAATCATAGACGGCTTGGGTACCATATATCATGTCGCCATATATAGGTTTACAATCAAAGCCGCAAAGTCACATATTGGAAGTTGGATTTCCATCCGGGAACCGAGGCTAGGGATCGTCCTCACCGCTTCGAGACAATCTAGCCTACCATGTCTCAGGATCAGAGCTCGAGTGACCCTTGGATCGTCAGGGCCGGTCCACCGATGTGGATTAAACTTAAATCCTGAACACTGTGTTCCCCCGCCCTATGGGGTGAAAATGAGCCAAATGACTCCATCGGCTCCACATAGTCACCGATATATCTGAGGCGCCTCGCAACAGCAAAACCACACAGGTGAAAATAATATAAATGTCAGGGCTGTTAGGTCACTGACACCACCCTAGCTAGAAGGAAACGCATGCCCTCCCTGAAGTCCTCTCCCATTTCTGGTTCGCAACCGGGGTGTAAGGCTTGCGAATTAACGCTACACAAAGCTATGCCACACAGGCGGTGCTTTGATAATCAACCACAAGACTTTGCTTTTCAGCAAAAGCCTTGATCATTTTCCACTTAAGCAAGCCACACAGGCAATTCACACAATGCAACTGATGTCTATCGATATACAACCTCTGATCCCGTACGTCTCAGAGAGGGGTGAAGTAAGGGAATGAATTCCCCTTCGCCGGGCAGATATATATTTAATAGAGATCAATCAACACAGAGCAAAATCCAATGTCAGACACACAGTCCATACAAGTTCGTTTTGGGTCTGAACGAAACCGGAGGCACCTTGAACCTCGCATATCCATCGATCTCCAAGTACGTCTGGACGATCACCAACTGATTCCCTCCTCTTGGGTGTACAGCCAATCAAGATCATCAGTAATTATCCAAACGATGTGAAGAACTCCGGTCTTCGACCACTGTCTTCATCCTCGACACCACGTCGAATCTGTTATTCAGAATGGGATAAACCCGGTCTTTCTGAATAACTCGCGTATATAATAAACAAGTGTTACACAAACACAACATACGCCTCATTCCAATTTAGAATATTCTTTTATTCAAATATTCTTATACTTTGGGAAAGGTTCCCATTAATTTTATCAAAGACAAATTCTTTCAAATTTATTCTTTATCCTCTTTTAAATATCAATTCAAACTAGTCGGGATTAACGATCATTACCGAAGTAATCATTTGTTTTAGTTTCCCAATCCCAACCTATTCATCCCATGAAGTAAAACTGGTAATACTTCATATCTAACACCATGGTGTTATTGGTAAATTCAATTACCATTTCACGTTTAAATCTAATTAAAGATTTAACTATCGCCTGGAGTAAAACTGGTGATACTCCATCCTCGATCATTTCAATCTAATTAAAGATTCATTAAAACTCCACTTAGTTTTGATCTTCCCAAAAATAATATTAATGATTGTTTAACTTGGGAAATCATATCCTGTCTTTAACTGGGTTAAAGAACCAATGTCATTTAAAACACGGTTCACAATAAACCCAAAATCACATTCTAATCCAATTCCAATTAAACATCATTTAATTGGTATCCTTCATTAAATCTAAAATAAAAAGGTTTAAACTTTTTCTCAACTGGGTTTAAGAACAATGTTAATGAAGACACTACTCATGACAAACCCAAATCCCATTTGATATTAAATACGAGGCTCTGAATAGAAAATATATCGGCTTATATTCAATATCAAATTCTACGACCAACAAATATCGTATTGGAAATAATGATATAAATATATCTTTCAAATTTCTGTAACAATATCTGTATAGTCACGAAATCCAACATCAAAATATTCCAAAGACAATTTCGATTCAAATCCATTCCAATTCAATTATTGGAAATTCTGGTTACCTTTAAAACTATTTCAAATCCAATTTATTTATTTTAAAAATAAATGGATTTTAATTCTAGTTCAAAACTAGTTCATTTCGATAAAAATCTATTTTTATCTTTTCAAATATGGAAATTTTCATCCCAATTCTTTCCAAATTATTTCTTATGATTTTACACTAATTATAGATATTTTTAATAATTTTATCAAGGCCCGTACAGTCGATTTCCATCAACGACTATCGAACTGCACTTACAGCGACCTTTTTAAAATTTGATTTGGACATAATTCCAAATCCAACCATTAGATTTCTAATTTCCTGTATTCGTTAGAAAGCTCTTTTCGATACGAACCCAACGGTTCCGGTTTTAGGAGAATCCGACGGTCGGATCTCTCGTAATGTCCACTTGAAGTCAATGGTTGAAATTCAAGAACTGCCGCAGCGCGGCGCGTTCTATTCAGGCCATTATATTTTATATATATATAATATACTTCATCGATTTCCTTTTAAAACGTATTTTATAAATCATTGTAAATTCGTTTTCAAAACGATTTCAACTTCATATTCAATTTCTAATCAAAATTGAATATTCCGTATCATCGATATAAAAATGATAATATTTTCAAAACATTAGATTTTGAAATCACTTCATTTTTGATATTCATTAAAAAAATGTATAAAATCGATATAAATATCGTTCGCGTTAAAATGGCACATATCTAATCAACACGACTTTTATTCAACACATGAATATTGCTTAATTATTTCATTCAACACATGAATTTTTCTTCAACACATGAATATTTATTTTCTTCAACACATGAATGTTTTATTCAACACATGAATTTTTATTCAACACATGAATATTCATTTCATTCAACACCTGAAATTTTCTCTGAATATTATTTGAAAATATTCGTTATTTTAAAATAATCGTTATTTTAAAATATTCATTCTTTCTGAATTGGAATCAGACACAGTCAATTACCATATAATTTGATCATATGGATTTCACCCAACAAATGTCTATAACAACAATGAAAACAACAATTCATCATCCAGAGTGCATTCTACACTATATAAGCATTAAATATAAATATTCAATGCTTACCCAGCCTGTCAATATATCGATTGGCATACAACTAATTATTGGGATTAGTGTATGCCCAATATCATCCCAATACCCATGTGGGGTTTTCAAACAACAAACACAGAATTATTTGTGTAGTTGGGCGATGTGTAAAATTTATCGTCCCAATCAATATCAATACAAATCGGTGTTCATAAACAAATCGTCCGATTTGTTTATAAATATTTATTTTATATACACTTTAAAAATCATATTTTTAACTATAAGATATTTATTCCATCACACAATCAATTTTCACATCACGACAATCAACCAAACAAGTCATCTATGGTCTGTGGACGACGGGTGTCGGGTGCTTCTAAGCACCGTCTGCATCCTAGTATATATTTCAACTAGAAAATAAAATAAAAGTGAGAAGTTCTCACCGAGGGTTCCACTCCGCCATGCTTTACTTTTGAACTGCTAAACTGTCTCGATCTGTTTGAAATTCTGATGCAGTCCTTGCCCCGTTGTTCAAAATAAAAATTATATTTTTATTGCTTCATTCCAATAAATAAAAATCATATTTTTATTTCTAATTCCTATATTTTTACAACGCTTCTTTCTATATAAAAATTATATTTTTATATTTCTACTTCATATATAAAGATCGAATTTTTATATCATCGCTATAAAAATCACATTTCTATTTCTACATATATATAATAAAAATCAGATTTTTATTTTGCTACATAAATAAAGATCAAATTTTTACTATCTATATAATATTAAAATCATAGTTTTATTATCTACATTATATAAAAATCATATTTTTATTACCTACATTATATGAAAATCATATTTTTATTACCTACATTATATAAAAATCATATTTTTATAACCTACATTATATAAAAGTCATATTTTTATTAGTTTAAAAACATAAATTTCCTTCTAATAAAAATATAAACTTTCTCTTATTAAAAATTAAATCTTTTTATTCTATAAAAATTCAGTTTTCAAACTATTCCCCTTGAATATATAAACTGAATTTTTATTTTAAAACTAATTACTGTAATTAAACAAAAATAAATAAATATATAAATAAAATTAAAAACTTACATTTCTATGATGAAATCAGATGATGGGAGAGGGGAGAAGCAAGGGGGAGGGTCCCGCAGCGTTGTTGAGGTAGCATAGGCGGTGGGGGCGGCGTCGGGGAGGGCTTTCGTGGCCGGCGGCGGATGGTGGCACTGGTGGGGTAGCGGCGGTTTAAATCGAAGGAGGGGGAGTGCTCAATGTCGCGTTTGATTGAGGAGACGGGGAAATCGACGGAGAAGCGACGTCGATGGGGCAGAGGGCGGCGGACTGGTATGGGCGGCGGTGGCCCGGTAGAGAGGCGATGGTGACGCATTAGGGGAATTATGGGAAAACTGTCGGGTTTTGTTTTTCTTTAAACGAAGTGGCGGCTTCTGAATCTAAATTAGGGTTAGAGATTATATATTATATATTTAATTATTTTATTATTTAAATTCCCAAAAAGCAACTTTTTATTTCGACCTCCAAACGAAACCCACCGACTGTCGTCCATAACTAATTACCCCCATTTCGAACACAATGGAATATGTTTCGTAAGCAAATTCGGCCGTTACGATCTGTTTTCGTCAAAATCAAAATATAACTCTATATATTGAATTTGAACGCACATTTCAATTTACCCGGGCCACATACGGACTCTAAAAATTCCCGAAAAATATTTTCTAGCTTTGTATTGACGATACGGTCCTAACAAAACTAATTTCGTCAAGTTCTGAGACTGTTTGAAAAATGGCCATTTTCTGGTCAATCGAAATTGACTTAAACTGTTAAAACACGTTTCACTTCGCCACGCTCACATATTGGTTTAGAAAATTACGAATTTTGGAATCTAGCAATAACTTAACATCACGGATCCAACAAAAGTGGTTTCATCAAAAACGAAGGTCTTTTGCAAAATTTCCATTTTTAAGGGCCAGAATTCCACAGCGACTATTCTGAATTTTCAACTGGACATAACTTTTTATTCCCGCTATGAAATTTCGATTCTTCGGATTCGTTGGAAAGATATTTTCAAATAGATTCTAATATTTTTGGTATTGCCAAATCCTGTTTATTTTGAATCATGTACATTCATTTGAACTTTGAAATCGAAACTTTCAAACTATCGTGCCATTTTTAATTCCTTTTTATAATTAAAATAAAATAATTATATTCTAACGACGATTCAAATAAATTTATTCATTCTAATTCTATTCAAAATAAATTTGTCGCCATTATTATTTAAAATAAACCATTTTAAATATTCAAAATTCATTAAAATTATCAAAAAAAAATTAAATTGGCTCAGATTTCCGGGTTATTACACACTGTGATTTTATTTATTGAATATCCTGTCAGTTTCCATATCATCATCTATGAATTTATCAGCACCTACGATAATTTATTTAATTCAACGATTACATGATTATTTATTTAAACTAACTACTTAATTTAAATAAATAATTTTTCTATATATTTCAAATTCTATAAAGGTATATCTCATTGTCTTGCCATTAACTCGATCAACACTATAATTCCATAGCGTAGCCTTCACGAATATGAATTCATCGTCATCGGTTTCGTTTCATGAAGTCCTGATAACATACGAAAGGGTTAACGCTATTTTAATTTTAAACTTGAATTAAAATAAATTTCTAATAAAATAGAATGATAAATTAAATCTAGTTAGCATATTACCTTAATCTCATTTTATCATCTGTCTTCTCCATCAAAGATACAGAATCTGCTTCTCCCTTCTAACAAGCATCCAAGCCTTCATCACCATCTCCAAAAGAAAAACTAAACACACTTTCTTACTTTCCTACTACTCAAACATGGTAAACATGCCCTGTCTCACCATGATAGTCGCTTCATTCTATCCCTTCAAACACTAAAACTCATTACAGTAAATTACCCGACAACAGCCTCCAAGAACCACTATCTCTTCCTTCCTTTGCCAGCGTCACAGCATCTAACCAGTACCAAACACGCACCAAAACTAGTGAAAATGGTATGCCCCAAAGCCTTCAAACTTGCACCCGTGTATGGAGAGAGCAGTAAAGATTTCGGCATAAAATGCATATCCTCTGGATCATCGCGGAACCCGGTCATGGTTCTCTGGACAAATCTGAACCCTTACCTCATAAATTAAAAACCATCGAGCCCTCAAAACTTCCAACGCCTCATCCCCTGTAAATCGCGATTACTCAGGACCCCTTCGAAATCTACCATGTCGCAAACCACTAACTCCCTCGAGCTCGTCCCCGTCTGCTTCGGACTAGACTTCGACACTAGCAATTTCCGTGCCATCATTCATCACAACATCCAATCCTCCCTGTTGAACCCCGAATTCTCTTTCAAACTCACCATCGCATGAAGGAAACCAATTTGAACTCAAGGCTTACATCGTAGGAAACATCTAACCCTTCCCCTAACTGCCATTGCGATTTCGATAACCACGAGCCCTCAACTTGCGATCCCGATTTGATTTTCATATTAAAAGGCTTTAAACAAGGTTGAAAACCATCGCACCCCCCTCAAAATGAGATCGAATGAAATAGCAGTTGAACAAATTACAGTAATGGTGTTCAATTTTTTATTGGAAGGGACGGTTTTAGGTTTATGTTAAATTCGAATGGATTGGGGATATTCGGCTTTGGATTTTTATTCTTTTGGAGAAGTAGAAATGAAGATAGAAAAGGGGGAGTTGCGTTTACTTATAAACGAAGGATACTTCTATATGAAGGAATTTAGCCAGTGCTATATAGGTAGATATATAGGCATAAGTACAATGTGATTAAATGCTATTTGATCTTTGAATTAACCGATTTGATTTTGATTTAACCGATTCGACTTCGATCTTATCCGTTTAAATTTTATAATAACATATTCGAGGTCCTGAACTCCAATCGAAACACACCGACTGCCATTTATAGGGTTTAACCACCATTCTGAACACATTGGAACGAATATCGAAGCCTGATTCGATCACCTGGAAAAGATTTTAATTTAAACTATCCATTTAAATTTAATTCAACTGATAAAAAATTATTTTAAATTCAAACTAATCAAATTTATCAATCAAAAAATTATTCGTACTCACATAGTATACTTATTGATTAACTGAATTGTCTTGATTTAGTTTTGGAATTCGAACTCAATTATATTTCGTTCTTAGTATTACGATAATTATATATATCTGAAATAAATCATATTTTGATAAAAAAAATTGATAATTCAATATAAAAATTCATTTATATTATCAACTCAATATTTAAAACTATATTAAATATTTAAAATAATTTGTTCGAAAATTCGGGTCGTTACAATCATCCACAAGACTCTGCTTTTCAACAATAAGCCTTGATCATTTGCATCTTAGTATGCCACACTGACTATTCACACCATATGACTGATGTTTATCAATATATAACCTCTGAGCTCGTACGTCTCAGAGAAGTGTGTTAAGCAAGAGAATAAATTCTTCGCCGCCAAATAGATATATATTTAATAGAAATCCATCAATACCGAATAAAATCCAATGTCAAACACACAACCATTTACAAGTTCGTTCTGGGTCTGAACGAAACTAGAGGCACCTTATTCCTCGTCCCATATGTCAAATACAGGAGCGAGGCCCTCGCATGTAACACCCCGTAATTCTGTAACATTAAGCTTCACAAATTAAAGTATATTTAATTTTTAGAAGAAGAATTAAGGGAAACGGGTTACACCATTGCGTTCGTCTTGGAATTCTGCTTGAGATAGAGTCCGAGTTTGTGTAAATCGGACTCAGTTTGACGAAGTTATGGCCTTCAGAAGTTTCAGAATATATAAAACAACTCGAAACTGAATTCAAAATTCAAAACATAACCCAGAAGCGGGCTGGGCGGGAAATTTTCTGCCCAGTACCCCAGTCGACTATGGTGTCGACCTTAGTGTCGACCTCCCCCCTATAGCTCGACCTGGGCCTATTTTGCCAGATCTGGACTGCAGCGATTTTAACCTATTCTGGATGGACCAGATGGCTTCTAGGGCTATCTAATGGCTCTAAAACGCTCTATACACCTATAAAAGAATGCCTAGACCTAAGGTTTCTCCACACAAATTATTTGAGGTGTCTACATGCTGTTTCTCTCTATTCTAGCCTCCACCATTAAAATAAATCTTATTCTCCATTAAAACAAGTTATAGTTCTTCTTCAAATTGGAGATTCAAATCAAGTTAAAGCTTCAAGTTGGACCGTGGACATTACGCTTCAAGCAATGTCACTTTAATCGTAGCAAATCGCCGCAACACTATCTTATTATCCTTTCTAAACCGATCACTGTAAGTTCGGTTATTATTAAGCTTGAACGTGTAATTGGAATCATGAATGTAATAAATCAAAATATAGAACTGTACCTATTTGCAAGTTAATTATCTTTGATTCATGCTTTTGTCAAATCTAAAGTTATCTATGCCTTTGGATCTGATTTATGACTATGACTATGAGACTTTTTCCTAAGACTATGACTATGAAACTGTTGCCTATGAAGCTATTGCCTATGACTATGAGACTTTTGCCTAAGACTATGACTATGAAACTGTTGCCTATGAAATTATTGCCTATGACTATGATTCATGACTATGAGACTGTTGCCCACGACTATGATTCATGACTATGAGACTATTGCCTATGACATTGATTAAGAAACTATTGTGATTAGTCGCCCATGACTATTGTGGTTAATTACCTATAACTATTGTAGTTAGTTGCTTATGCTTATTCCCATTGTTACAATTAACCAATCATGTTGTACCTTGAACTAGCATTATGTTGGACCAAATCACCTATGCATATTCCCTTAATTATGTTGGATCTCATATTTATTGTGTAACTTGGCTAGTTTATTCCTATTCCCTGTTATGTACATCGAACCTATTGGAGCCATTATTTTGGTATTTGGTTCATTGTTGCATGCCTATTCTTTTATATCAATTCTTGTGCTTATCACCTATTACTTTTGTTAGTGCCATTTCATGAGTACTTAGAAGACTTGTAAAATCATGTTATACGTATGATTATGACGCAGGGATTGGGCGTAGCTTAATTAAGTTAATTTGGCATAATAAATATGTTGGTATAATCTGAATTGGCTATAATAGTGAATAATTTACATGCATATTGGACTTGGGCATAAATGATAAAATTTTAATTGGCCGCAAAGTATGTAATTGGCATGTAAACCAAGTCTTGGACATAAACGGTAAACTAGAATATTAATTCTAGTTTTGACATGAACGGTAAATTGGAATATTAATCTAGATTGAGAATGAACTGTAAATGGGAATATTAAATCTAAATTGGTATAAACTGCAAGTTGGGTTAATTGATAGGTAAGTCAAGTTTTGGGCATAGAATATGAGTATGTTTATTGGCATGACAAATGAATATGGTCTAGGCTAAAATGATTTATGGAAAATTTACATGAATAGTAAATATGTAAATTAGAGAAGAGGAAAATGCCTAACCCGAGGTTAGATTGAGTTGTGGTGTAAAACTGCCCAGCACATCCGGTAACCATAACAACACCTATCTAATGTGAGAGGTTAATGTATCATACCCAAGAAAACCCGAGGTTAGATATAGTTGTGCTGTAAAACTGCCCGGAACCGCCCGGCATATTCAGTAACCACAGCAACACCTATCTAATGTGAGAGGTTAGGGCATTAATAAATTAATTAATCCTAATGACACATGCTAAGTATGGGAGGATTAGGTTAATAACCCTGAACCAATATGACATGAGTGGGTTAAGTTAAACATGAATGGACAAGGGGCACCTAATCAACCTAACATAATTTGAGGTAGGGTTAAGTTAACTAAAGGAATACTTAACCGTTATAACATCTGAATAAACAGATGGTAGGGTCAAGTTAACTATGGCAACACTTAACCGTTATAACATAATAATTAAACAAATGGGTAGGGTTAAGTAATAAGGAACACTTAACCAATGGAACATGAATGGGTGAGGTTAAGTAATAAGGAACACTTAACCAATGGAACATGAATGGGTAGGGTTAAGTAATAAGGAATTCTTAACCAATGTAACCTGACAAGTGGGTGGGTTAAGTTAACTCGACTGGATTGATAACACTTAACCAACATAACCTGGTGAATGAGTGGGGTTAAGTTGATGGGAAACACTTAACCAATACAGCATGATGAACAAGAAGAGAACTAAGTAGTAGACCTTAGTTAACTGGACTAAGTTGTAAACCTTAGTTAAGAAAACGAACGATTCAGGAAACTAAGTAGTAAACCTTAGTTAAGAGAACTAAGTAGTAAACCTAAGTCAAGAAAACAAAGTAGAATACGAGGAGGAGTGAACGTCCATCTGATCATGAAGAAGGCTCCAAGGAACTAGGTTACGGAGCACGTGGCTTCAAGGGGACGTGAGGGTACTCTTGGTATCCCTCTGTGAGGCTGCAAATGATCCTCATGGGCTCACAGAGGTTAAGGTCTGCGTTAGAAGAGCCAAGGGTATGCCTTGGTTGCAATAATCAGGCAACCTCAAGGCTAGGATGGACCAGCGTGATTCGGCGAGACCAGTTTTTGCCCTGGGATAGCAACTCGTCGTCTACCTACCATCTTGAGTCAGTCGAGATACGTAAAGTAGAAAGGCGGAGAACTATAAAAGACCATATACTTGCTATCTAGATATGGGTGAGGTTGGCCAATAGGTTTGTGGGGGGCATAGAAGGCCTGCGTATAGTTCTCATTCTTGTTTTTCTTGGGTGCCTTTTATTCATTAGTTGGGGGAGGGGTCAAGTGGGACCATAGCCACTACAAAAACAGACCTTACCATCTACATCGGCAGATAACTTAAAGCTCACGACCGAGTTCCGTGTTTCTTGATTAGCCCTGCCACGGGACTTGTCCCACACATATAGAGGACATGTGCAACTAGACATCGATAACAATTCACGACACGTACATGGGGAAGGTCTAGGAACATATATCACCTTGGGTGGTGTGTCCTAGACTAAGGGGCATCGTCCGATAGGTAGCATAATCCCTAGTTGGACCTAGGTCGCGTAAACCCTGAATCCGAGAAGCATTCAATAGGTAGCATAAACCCTAGTGGCCCTGGGAAGCGTAAACCCCGGTTGAATCTAGGAAGCGCTCGATAGAAAACCCTAGATTAGATCTAGGTAATAAATGGAAGCCCCATAATAGATGTACACCTGAAGGCAACCATAATTTCGGGGTTTGGGATCACGTTATCATATGATCATTTTATATAGATTACTAGTTTGGACACTATTTAGGTAGTGCTGAGATATTGAAATCTGTATAATAGGGTAGTAGCGAAGCAGAGAAGGAGTAGATGCGCATTCAGTTTATCAGTATATTCATTTTACCAGTATATCCAGTTTATCAGTATATTCAGTTTATCTTGCCTTATCAAATCTCATCCTTATCCTATGTTATCTTGTTATTATGGTTTAGTCTTATATTTAGTTTATTCATGTCACGACCCTTTTTCTTGTTTAAATGCTAAGAATCACTGAGCTTACCAGACTTATGTCTAACCTAGTTTGTTTTCGCCTCTTTTCTTTCGTCCTCTCCCCCCTAGGTAGTCAAGGAGGGAATAACTCATCTTAGTTTGGACCATATCTCCTTCCAAGCTTGAAGATTAGTCAAAGTTTTGCTTGGATTCTCTTTTCCATTGCTATGGCTGGCTCACGCTTTATTTGGGGAATATTACTTTTAGTTTATGCTTCTTTACTTTGTTAAACAAGACAGGTGCTTTGTTATACTGAGTAAAACAATCTATGTACAAGCTTTTTTATCAATGAAGTAAAATTTTATTTATTTTCCGCTACTTTATTTGTCTGTCTTGTAATTCATTTGTGTCTTTTACCTAAAGCACTCCACCGAAGTTAAGGCATTCCCTCTGTGAGTGACCTTAACGGAGATGGGGTGTTACACTTGGTATCAGAGCTGAAGGTTACTGGATCAGATAAAAGATTTGAAAAATTATTTTCAAAACGATTTTAAAAGAATCATTTTCAAAAGAAAATTTTGTTTTAAAGGCATGTTCCCCAAAGCCATATGCACTATCTTTTGATCCTCTGTTTGAATCCTTATTTCTTTCTTTCCCGAGTCTCCGGGGCTCCTGGCTTTCTAGGAGGTAACCTCATCGCGGCATAGTTCCGTAAGCTTGATGAGACTACGACACCGGCCAAAGGGCAAAGAAGTGCCCGACTTCCATCTATAGTCGCAGTAGTTTCACCTACGGCTAATTTTTCTTTCGAACTTTGTAGGGTTTTCCGTGCTATGGAGGCATCTTTCGAGAGACTCGTTAACATGTTGAACAAGGATGGTAAAGATGAGAAACTCAGGGATATGGATTTGGTTCACAAAGAAGGAAGAGTCATAGGACAAGAAGGAAGGAAAGAATAGTAAAACCTAAGACAAGAGAAAGTATCTTTAGTATAGTATAACGGGTCATATAACTAAGGACAAGGGCAAGGACAAAGGATAGGATTTTCAGGAGGGCAAGTGCATGCTCTCACCGCAAGCGTACCTGAGGGAGAGGTAGTAGAGCTTCTGTTGAAAAAGTCTAGTTTTTCTTTTGATCCTCCTATTAGTACTCTTTTTGACTTTAGCGCTTCACATTTGTTTATATCTACTTCAATAGTTGAGTCTTTGCACCTTAGTACTTGTATAGTTGGAGATCCCATTTTTGTCACAAATCCAATTGGTAGTTCGACTCATTTATCTTTGGTTTGAAGGGATTTGAGAATACCTATCGAGTTTAAGCGTAATGCTTATGTTTTTGGTTCCTTGGGCTAGGGGTTGATTCTAAGCATGGGTTGGTTAGCTAGTAATTGTGAAAATAGGGTAGTTAGACTCTTGACTTGCCTCGGGAATACCCTCAAGACTTCGTGCGATCCTAAGGGGATCAGTTAGGCTTAGCAACCTAGAATCACTTGATACATCTATCGACGGTTTGTGATCCGTTAGAGCAGTCAATGAGCATGCAGATATTTTGATTAGGTTACGGGTTTACCCCCTAAAACGCAAGATAGACTTCTGCATATATCCAATTGATAATGCAAAGCCAGTTTTGAAGCAGGATTGGCGAGGATAGCAACATCTCACGTAGATCGTCCAAATTTGGAGGAAGTATTTCTTGGGTGCTTGTCTGATATTGGTTTAGGCCTTTGGGGCTTGTACTTGAGGGATGTCGAGTTCGACTAGGATGGTTTGCGCGAGAGAAAAATGGTTGTGGCAGGCGCCCTAAGTAGAAAAAAAAGACTGACCTTAGGAGAGGTAAAAAGTAAATAGCAACCTTTAGCTTTAGACCCTCAAATTTATAACATGATGGATAAGCTAAGTAGAGGAGAGACCTCTAATCATCTTAGTATATACACTTGTTATCATGGTTAACATCTGTTTATCTTGAAAAGATAGTTCGACTACATTGGATACCCTCTAGCACAGTAAGTGATCGAGGTCATATCTTTACTAGTAGGTTTTGGAAATGGAGGTCAAGAAGCTTTGCAATTGTGAAGTTAAATTAGTTAAGGTACGATGGAGTGAAGCTCAATAAGATGCAACTAATAATACTGAAGACTAGATACGCGCATCATACCCTTTTTGAGGGAATACCCTTGATTCTTCCTTTTCTGTTAAGCTTATACTAGTCTTTATCTTTTGAGGTATATCCTCCAAGTCTTATCTTCGATCCTTAGGTAGAAGCCAATGGATGTAAACATGTGTTTGAAACATGTTATGATTGATCGTTGCAAGTGGTTGCTAGTGGTTGATCGTGGATGCATATACACACATTAAGCACTAGATCGACTTAGTCACTTTAATATTTCATTTTCATATATGTATTTGTTGAACTTGATGTGTTATCTTGTGGACGTTGCATTTGAGTGAATGGTTGTGCACTCATATAGAAATAATATGTATCATTAGGATTGCATACATATTGGACACATGGCACTGACATGATTTGAATTAAGGAGGTCAACTGAATCAGTAGACCGCCTGATTTTGCACTAAATAAGGACATATACACACAATATGCATATGATCATGAAAGCGTTAGAAATCTTTTTAAGGACAATGGACGCCTGTGATTGAATGGTTGAGTAGATGGATGATTGGATGGTAGGACACATACTTCCCAACTTAAAGATTTCGGGGACGAAATCCTTAAAGGGGGGAGAATGTAACACCCCATAATTCTATAACATTAAGCTTCACAAATTAAAGTATAGTTAATTTTTAGAAGAAGAATTAAGGGAAACTGGTTATTCCATTACGTTCGTCTCGGAATTCTACTTGAGATAGAGTCCGAGTTTGCGTAAATCGGACTCCGTATGGCGAAGTTATGGCCTTTAGAAGTTTCAAAATATATAAAACAACTCAAAACTGAATTCAAAATTCAAAACAAAACCCAGAAGCGGGCTAGGCGGGAAATTTCCCTCCCAGTAACCAGGATGACCAAGGGGTCGACCTTAGTGTCGACCTCTCCCCTATAGGTCGACCTGGGCCTGTTTTGCCAGATCTGGACTACAGCGATTTTAACCTATTCTAGACGGACCAGATGGCTTCTAGGGCGATCTAATGGCTCTAAAACACTCTCAGCACCTATAAAAGAATGCCTAGACTTAAGGTTTCCCCACAAAAATTCTTTGAGGAGTCTACATGTTGTTTCACTCTATTCTAGCCTCCACCATTAAAATAAATCTTATTCTCCATTAAAAAAGTTATAGTTCTTCTTCAAATTGGAGATTCAAATCAAGTTAAAGCTTCAAGTTGGACCGTGGACATTTCGCTTCAAGCAACGTCGCTCGAATCATAGCAAATCGCCGCAACACTATCTTATTATCCTTTCTAAACCGATCACTGTAAATTCAGTTATTCTTTAGGTTTGAACGTGTAATTGGAATCGTGAATGTAATAAATCAAAATATAGAACTATACCTATTTGCAAGTTAATTATCTTTGATTCATGCTTATGTCAAATCTAAAGTTATCTATGCCTTTGGATCTGATTTATGACTATGACTATGAGACTTTTTCCTAAGACTATGACTATGAAACTGTTGCCTATGAAGTTATTGCCTATGACTATGACTATGAGACTTTTGCCTAAGACTATGACTATGAAACTGTTGCCTATGAAACTATTGCCTATGACTATGATTCATGACTATGAGACTGTTGCCCACGACTATGATTCATGTCTATGAGACTATTGCCTTTGACATTGATTAAGAAACTATTTGTATTAGTCGCCCATTGTAACGACCTGGGTTTTTGACGATCTTGGTTATCCGATATACAAAACATATCGAACATCCAAGGATCGAAAAATACCGGTCATTAATGAAAGAAATTAGAGGGTGAGAATAGATAAGATAGAAACTTAGAATAGAAGAAGAAGAAGAAGAACACAACATCAGAGTAACACGAACCTCACAGCGGAACGAATAACATATAATAGATAACATATCCTTGAAATAAAATCATTTTATGTATATAATAACATTATCAGAGTACAACACTTACAACACAGCGGAAATAAACAATAGCTATATGGTTCTGAAGCCTCCTGCTCCAAGCTTTCCTAGTATATCTGTAAAATCCTGACTACTTGACTACCCGATACAAAATTGGGCACCCAAGAATTTAGGGAAAACAACAAAATAAACTCCGGGTCAGTCATGGTACTGGTGTGAGTAAAACAATTTAAAACAGTTCAAGCAGGTAAATAATATCTCATGAGACCACGCCGTATAATGGAACGGGTTTTTCCTTATGAGAATCCAAAATATCTTTATATCAAAAACCTTTTGATATTATAATAATGTCTATCAAGCACAATATAATAATCATCTAGCAGAAACGCTTTCATCTCACGTTCTACATATATAGTATACAATCAAAACCGCAAGCATATATTGGGTAATAGGTTTCCAACTATGACAAGGTATGGAACCACCTTTCGCTAGTGTACCTCTAGAAAGGAATACACTGGGTTCAACAAGAACATCTTGCAACCCGGCCACACATGACCGACCACTCATTTCGCTTGAGTGTATCGAATGTATATCACCAACAGTTGGGATCAGCAACTGTTTCCTCGAATGGGACAGTATCGATAATAGATTTTTAGAAATAAATGAAACTCTAGATCAGGTGATTATATACCCTAATAGGTGCGACCTACATAGCCATGCTACCTGCCCGATTTCTGTCATTTACCGGATGTGAGGCTAGAAGCTACGCTTTATGATCACACCAGATTCACTTTGAATGCCACATCATCAAATCCATCAAATCACCGATTGACGTCCTCAACAATACATTATGTGTTAGCTAAAAGAAGTTTCCTTCTCCGCTTCCACTCTTGGTACGTTTGGAGAAATCAATATACGTGATCGTCTAGAAATACTCCGTCAGACATCCGTCCATACAAGTCATCCAGGAACAGGATGAACCGAAGGTACTATTCAGTACATTCATCTTAGGCACTGTTATCTAAGACTTATACAATAGCCCTTGCACTTTACTTTGTCTTCAATTTTCTTTGGCATATATGATTCGCAATGCTTATGCCAATACAGAGTGTAACTTTGGATAATAATCCAACCGGTCTCTCTATATTAACAACGTTAAAATGGTCAAAACTTCGATAGTCTGTGATTTAACCATCAAAGAAAAACAGGTGTGCAAACAACGATATTATTTCCAGATGGAAATCCTATCAATCAATCATCAATCATATATATATATATATATATATATATATATATATATATCTATATATATATATTCATATTTCCTTATTTTCTATGTTTAGAAAATATACGTTAACACTGGAAAACGTTTCCACTGTTTATTTACATATCACTATCATTTCACAACTATCAGTCCCTGACTGTAAACTAGTATGAGAACAATTCTCTAAATATAAACCCCGAAGGCCGAAACCAACATCAGATCGATACTCAGAAAACTATTCAACTTAACTAATCTCTAGTTAGTTTCTAATCTTGTTTAGCTCTATTTCTTTACCTCTATTCGATTTACTCTATTTGATTAACTCTAATTCAAATAACTAATATTTGATTAATTCTTATTGATTAACTCTAATTCGAATAACTATGTTCGATTTAACTACTTTCGATTAACTCGACTAGACTAACCATATTCGACTAATTCGTTTCGAATAACTAAATGCGATTAAACTCCTTTTCATTAACTCTATTTACTTTCCTAATAAATATTCCTTATCCAGTAATTCCCTTTTTTACAGCTTTTATTCACTTATCAAATAATCCTTTTTTTAACAGCGTTTATTTACTTATCAAATAATCCCCTTTTTAACAGCGTTTATTTATTTTCTAAATAAATTATCCTTTATATTTCTATTTATTTCCTAAGTGAATAATCCCTTTATAATATCTTATTTATTTACCAAATAAATAATCCATTTAAATGTCTTATTTATTTATCTTAAATGAATAATTCACCTTAAAAACATATTCCATTTATAAATATTCTTTTTATGAATATTTCCTATTTTATAAAATCCTTTGATTTTATAAATATTTTATTTTCAAATATCACTTTGAAAATTCCCTATCAACATTTCGGTATGTTATGGTATTTAACATATCAAACCAATATCGTCCAAACACATATAATCGCCAATAAATTATATATCACATCATATATTCAATTATATGAAACAAAAGTATTTTAAATATTGAGGAATCTAGTCGGATCCCTCCAACCTGTTTCCCTGCATCCACAGATGTTAAACAATATAATCAACATCACTTTCAGTTCAATATGAAATATATTGTTAAACAGAATCAAATATAGAAATTCAACTAACTGACTAGCAGTTCAATCAAACAGTCAACACACAGTCAATCAGCCAATATTTAACAGTTCTAAAAATGCAACATGAAATTATAAACTGTTCAGAGTTAATGAGATTTTACTCACATTCACATTTCATCGTTAAAAAACGATAAACTGTTGTTTGATTTGAATCAAACAGTTTATTTCGCCATAAATTCAAACGGCCCCCAATCCACTTCCAGTCAGTACCATGGTGTTGCCCTCGTCCATACGATCCCAACGGGTCTTGGTTTGCTAAATTTCGATAACATATGAACGAGTTCTGATGTTAACAAGTTTATACGCTATTTTATATTAAAATATACTTAATCTCAACTACGGATGGGCCTTACCCTTTAAACTTGGGTCTAAACCCGAAATGAACAGTTGTCCCCCTTACGATCTGTTCTTTCCCCAAATTTGTGTTCTGCTCCTCTTCATTCTCAGAGTGGAGCAAACCCATTTCTTGGATCCCATCAAAAACCCGTCCACTCCCCAGTATTTTGCAACAGATCCGATCTTTAGCTTCTTCCCTAAAAGAAGAATCCCATCCTCCGGAATTAAAATGCATGGCTCCAAACCAGATCTGACCTCCCCTTTTCAACTCCAAACCATCACCTGTAATTCGCACCCACCCTCCATTCATTTCTCAGCTAAACACAAAAACAACCCTGCTTCTTCAACCATTTCTCTTTTCTCGAAACTGTCAATACATACTCGCGCTGACCCTCCCGCCGTTGCGCCAATTTCGATCATCGGTGGGGCATCAGAGGCCATTACAGTTCCCCCAAAGATCCGCCTTTTACTATGTCCAGATATACGCACGAGCCCCCTTCGTTTCCATGCCACCGTACTGCTCTGTCGACGTTCGGACGACGATCCCAACCCACCGAACTCCACGTCGGACTTCCATTGACCCTCGCCCGAAGTGGTGTTGAACTTGGTGCCACCAATCTCTAGCAATAACTCATGAACACCGCGCCATTTTCGAGCGTGATTCCGGCCAAGCCAGCATGTCGGAGATGATCGTGACTAGTCGGTATGAAGATCTCATAGAGCTTAATGATTTTGGCTTAATTTTCTTTGATTGTGTTATGGCTTTTTGGATCCTTGAGTTTGCTGAAGTATTTTAAAGGGAGGGGTTTTATTTTGATTCGTTAGGAGGCTCTTGTTCGTTGACCAGGAAGATGGGAAAATTAGGTTTCGCTCATTCCCTTTTATAAGGAGTTGGAGAGTTTTTAAGCCGTTCGATTCTATTTGCTGTTGTATTCAAAACGAGGCCACGCAAATCCAAATCTGGACCATTTATTATATTTTATTATATTATACTTACTGTGAAATACCCTCCTGAAAACCAATTCATACGATCTCTTTTTTTTGACAAAATAAGCTGATCCTAGCATAGAAAAATATTCTGGATCCAATGGGATAGGTTTCGTCGAATTCTGACACCGTTTGCGAAAACCCTTTAGAAAATATCGATGAAAAATACCGAGCATTAATTTCTTAAAATTACAGAAAAATCATAAAAATATGAGGCCTTGACGTTTCACTAGACCTCCTCCTAAGGTTTCGTATGAAACTTGTTTCGTTGAATTTGAAGTTCGTTTGACCAGTTAACCATTCAATAAAAGTAACCCCTGTCTAAAACGTATAAATGGTTAACTCAGAACAAGGCGTTTTTGGCCACTAAAGTCACATACGTCATTGGTTTTCCGCGAAACTTGACTTTCTTATAATGATAAATTAATATGAACCCAACGGCACACACTTCATCGCATTCCTAGACTGTTTCCCGGTACGCTATTTTATACGCACACCAAGTGCTATTTTAGACACCAATTTATCCGGTCTTCAAAATTAACAAACAATATATGTTTTCTGACTCTAAACATCAATACAAATTCAACGAAATTCGTTACGTGGCTTTATTCGATCGTTATCTCAAGTTATGATTAAAAACCCTTTTTAAATCGAATTAAATTATTAATAAATTTCATAGCGACTTTTCTAGATTTTGAATTGGACATATCTCAAAATCTATACGACGAAATCTTGATTTTTCTCTTCCACTAGAAAGATATACTCCACTAGCTCCTAACGTTTCTTGTTTCACAGAAATCCGGCTTAAAATGAATCCTGTACATCCAGTTGAAGTTAAAATCGCCAATTTACGAACTGCAGTGCCATTTCAAGCTCGATTTTAATTATACTATAATTATACGTTCAAACTGTCGTTCAAATAATATATTCGTTATTCTAATTCAATTCTAAACTGAATTAAATATCACTGATGATCCAGTTCACACCATATCGCCATTTCAGCCAATTTTGATTATTTCAGAATTAAATATTCACCATTATTTAATTCATGACTATTAAATTCCTTTAATAACCTTTTAAATAATTAAATAAATAAATTATTATACCGCTGAAGATGCGGGTCATTACATTCTTCCCTACTTAAAACAATTTCATCCTCAAAATTGCTAAGGTAGAGGACAAACCCTATCAACTGGTTAGAGGTTATTTGTTCACTTCTTTAATTCCAGTTTCAGCTGAACCAATTTAATTTTAATTAAATTATTAATTAATTCTTATCAACGAAAATTTTCATAAATCCTGAAAATTTTCTAACACCTTAACTTTTCGAAAATTTTTGCCAGCACCTCCTTTGTACTGGTCAATCGGTAAAACTACAACTCGCCTCTCTGGGCCATCTTCAACCCAAAAGAAAATCAAATAGCCAAGCGGCTTGCCAATTCGGCTCATCAAAATCTCAAACCCATATATAATATAAACTGGTACCTTTTCTTTAGGCATATCAATATATCCTTTATATCTGCTGTTAATTCAGCATATACCAATGTCATCCCAAATCAACTCCAATCACTTTTATCCACAACACAACCATTCGCTTATATCCGAGCCAAATATCATTTCAACTCGAGTTTCTTCTCGATTCCCAACTCTTAACTTGATTATCACATTACACTTCAAATTTGAATCTCACAATCCAATTTGTCTTGATATCATTCTAATTCAATCTCAGTTTCCACTTTACTGGCTTTACTTAAATTCAGATTTGCTTTCACAAATTTCTGTTAAACTTGTTTTAATTCAAACCATTTTTCTTCCTGGGAGTTTTTAAATAGTTTACTCTTTTCAAAAATCAAATTTTCCTTTTTGAAATTCAACACAACTTGTCTTTCCCAAAACAAATTCAAAACAGTATCTCTGGTAGTAATTCATCACTTACAACTCGAAAATGAATATTGATGATGCAGTTGTCATCATTAGAATCTATTTTCCAGCGATCGAAGTGAGTTCAATACTATAAAACCATTTCTAAACATTTCCACTTTGAAATTCATTTCAAAATATAATTCACACGGCTTGTAAAACAATTTAAAATATCCCAGGATCTTAAATTTTCCTTATCTTTAATCCAAATCCATTTACAAACACTTATCCAATTCTCCAGAGTTTTAATTTCAATTCTGATTCAAATTCAGATTTAATTCATTTCGTAATACTTATATGAATTTTAATTGGTTATTTACATAACAATTTCACTTTTTATAATCTTACTCGATTATAATCACAACCAATATATCCAATATATTATAATCATTCCAATATAAATCCTTTATATCAAAATATAACTTGGGTAAAATTATTTCATTTACCCTCTTTTTAAAACATACCATGACGGTTCATCGTATTCAAGTGTTTACCAACTCCTACCGATACAGTGGATCAAACTGATCGACCAGAACTCATAAACGACTCAACTAATAAACCTCCACAATATAAAACAAATTTTTATATTAATAACAAATACGTTCACTCGTATATATACACTCAAACTCAATCTAGGGTATTACTAACCCTATCTCTACCGAGTCACGCCACAGAGCCAAGTTATTAACTAAACGTTTGCTTTGATACCAACTGTAACGACCTGGGTTTTTGACGAACTTGGTTATCCGATATACAACACGTATCGAACATCCAAGGATCAAAAAATACCGGTCATTAATGAAAGAAATTAGAGGGTAAAAATAGATAAGATAGAAACTTAGAATAGAAGAAGAAGAAGAAAACAACATCAGAGTAACACGAACCTCACAACGGAACGAATAACATATAATAGATAACATATCCTTGAAATAAAATCATTTTATGTATACAATAACATTATCAGAGTACAACACTTACAACACACGGAAATAAACAATAGCTATATGGTTCTGAAGCCTCCTGCTCCAAGCTCTCCTGGTATATCTATAAAATCCTGACTACTTGACGGCCCGATACAAAATTCGGCACCCAAGAGTTTAGGGAAAACAACAAAATAAACTCTGGGTCAGTCATGGGACTGGTGTGAGTAAAACAGTTTAAAACAGTTCAAGCAGGTGAATGGTATCTCATAAGACCACGCCGTATAACGGAATGGGTTTTTTCCTTATGAGAATCGAAAATATCTTTATATCAAAAATCTTTTGATATTATAATAATGTCTATCAACCACAATATAATAATCATCTAGCAGAAACGCTTTCATCTCACGTTCTACATATATAGTATACAATCAAAACCGCAAGCACGTATTGGGTAATGGGTTTCCAACTATGACAAGGTATGGAACCACTTTTCGCTAGTGTACCTCTAGAAAGGAATACACTGGGTTCAACAAGAACATCTTGCAACCCGGCCACACATGACCGACCACTCCTTTCGCTTGAGTGTATAAAATATATATCACCAACGGTTGGGATCAGCAACCGTTTCCACGAATGGGACAGTATCGACAATAGATTTTTAGAAATAAATGAAACTCTAGATCAGATGATTATACACCCTAATAGGTGCGACCTACATAGCCATGCTACCTATCTGATTTCTGTCATTTACCGGATGTGAGGCTAGAAGCTACGCTTTATCATCACACCAGATTCACTTTAAATGCCACATCATCAAATCCATCAAATCACCGATTGACATTCTCAACAATACATTATGTGTTAGCTAAAAGAAGTTTCCTTCTCCGCTTCCACTCTTGGTACTGTTGGAGAAATCAATATACGTGATCGTCTGGAAATACTCTGTCAGACATCCTCCATACAAGACATCCAGGAACAGGATGAACCGAAGGTACTATTCAGTACATCCATCTTAGGCACTGTTATCTAAGACTTATACAATAGCCCTTGCACTTTACTCCGTCTTCAAATTTCTTTGGCATATATGATTCGCAACGCTTATGCCAATATAGGGTGGTTCTTTGGATAATAATCCAACCGGTCTCTCCATATTAACAACGTTAAAATTGTCAAAACTTCGATAGTCTATGATTTAACCATCAAAGAAAAACAGGTGTGCAAACAACGATATTATTTCTAGATGGAAATCCTATCAATCAATCATCAATCATATATATATCTATATATATATATATTCATATTTCCTTATTTTCTATGTTTAGAAAATATACGTTAACACTGGAAAACGTTTCTATTGTTTATTTACATATCACTATCATTTCACAACTATCAGTCCCTGACTGTAAACTAGTATGAGAACAATTCTCTAAGTATAAACCCCGAAGGCCGAAACCAACATCAGATCGATACTCAGAAAACTATTCAACTTAACTAATCTCTAGTCAGTTTCTAATCTTGTTTAACTCTATTTCTTTACCTCTATTTGATTTACTCTATTTGATTAACTCTAATTCAAATAACTAATATTCGATTAATTCTTATTTATTAACTCTAATTCGAATAACTATGTTCGATTTAACTACTTTCGATTAACTCGACTAGATTAACCATATTTGACTAACTCGTTTCGAATAACTAAATTCGATTAAACTCCTTTTTATTAACTCTATTTACTTTCCTAATAAATATTCCTTATCCAATAATTTCCCTTTTTACAGCTTTTATTCACTTATCAAATAATCCCTTTTTAACAACGTTTATTTACTTATCAAATAATCCCCTTTTTAACAGCGTTTATTTATTTTCTAAATAAATTCTCCTTTATATTTATGTTTATTTCCTAAGTGAATAATCCCTTTATTATATCTTATTTATTTACCAAATAAATAATCCATTTAAATGTCTTATTTATTTATCTTAAATAAATAATTCACTTAAAAAAATATTCCATTTATAAATATTCTTTTTATGAATATTTCCTATTTTATAAAATCCTTTGATTTTATAAATATTTTATTTTCAAATATCACTTTGAAAATTCCCTATCAACATTTCGGTATGTTATGGTATTTAACACATCAAAGCAATATCGTTCAAATACATATAATCGCCAACAGATTATATATCACATCATATATTCAATTATATGAAACAACATTATTTTAAATATTGAGGAATCCCGTCGGATCCCTCCAACCTGTTTCCCTGCATCCACAGATGTTACACAATATAATCAATATCACTTTCAGTTCAATATGAAATATTCTGTTAAACAGAATCAAATATAGAAATTCAACTAACTGGCTAGCAGTTCAATCAAACAGTCAACACATAGTCAATCAACCAATATTTAATAGTTCTAAAAATACAACATGAAATTATAAACTGTTCAGAGTTAATGAGATTTTACTCACATTATCAGTTCATCATTAAAAAACGATAAACTGTTGTTTGATATGAATCAAACAGTTTATTTCGCCATAAATTCAAACGGGCCCCAATCCACTTCCAGTCAGTGCCATGGTGTTGCCCTCGTCCATACGATCCCAATGGGTCATGGTTTGCTAAATTTCGATAACATATGAACGAGTTCTGATGTTAACGCTATTTTAAATTAAAATATACTTAATCTCAACTACGGATGGGCCTTACCCTTTAAACTTGGGCCCAAACCCGAAATGAACAGTTGTCCCTCTTACGATTTGTTCTTTCCCCATATTTGTGTTCTGCTCCTCATCATTCTCAGAGTGGAGCAAACCCATTTCTTGGATCCCATCAAAAACCCGTCCGCTCCCTAGTATTTTGCAACAGATCCGATCTTTATGTTTGCGAAAAAATTATACAATTGTAAACAACTGTAAAATCCAGTCGGCTTTCCTAAACAACAAGGATTGTTGTAGAGGGTGTCGAACTCTGGGACCAAAAATATTTCAATTAATAAATCCAATCAAGTTATTCCAGGAATTATTGATTGAAAACACATAAAATAACAACAAGTAAATAAAAAGAGAGATTTATCTAATAAGAGAAAGCAATTAGGGGATAATGACATAGATTAGATTCATACTCATCAATAGCCAACAAATAATTATAGATCTAATTCATGATTCTATCACAAACATGAATCAACGATAATTAGGTTCTTAAAAACATATAAGTAAATAACAACAAGCATAGCCTATGCAGGAGCTGAGCTCTTAAACAACCATAGACTATCAGGACAGATTCACTAATTAATTTATAAAACTCTAAAATTAGATCTTAATCTGATAATTGTTAGATCGAACACGAATATACCCTATGAAGGAGCATAGCTCTTAAACGACATAGGATATGAAGGTTCAGATCTAACCCTTGATCCAGATCTACATGTATAAAGTCTTCATCTATTGGCTATGTGATTCATGTTGAATCATATCTATTAGCGTCATCACCCCCTAATCAAAGGAGATTAGCTAGATATAGCTAAAGAAGAAGAGAAAAAGAGAATAACATACATGAACATAAATAAAATAAAATAAAATAACAACTGAGTGAAAGGGAGAAGAGTTTTATTCCAAGAAGAGAATCACAGAATAAAACTAAGTGTGTTTTTACAATGAATGAGATAAAGTGTATTTATAGCTGATATGACAAAGGCTTCTTGGAAAATTACACAATGTGGGACTAAAGAATTAGCCCAAATAACACATAAGATAATGTGAACGCAGCTGTAGAGTGAGTGGTCTTGCAAACGAGCTAATGTGAACGCAACATGAGTAAGAGGCCTTTCAAAGGAGCTAATGTGAACACGGCATGAGTATTCACTGAGCCAAATCTTTCTAAATGAACTCTATTTGCAACCGTTCTTCAAGCTTTAAACTCTTCAAGCTTTAGCAATTTCAAACTTCACTCTTTTTAAGACAATCCTTCATACTTTAACCATCAAATGCTCTAGACCATGCTTTTTATGAACAATCTGAAAACACAGCTATAAATACACAATATCAGTTATTTTAAGTAGAAAACTAGATAAATAAGCAGATAAAATATACACATTTACGTGTATATCACTTTAGCTTCTTCCCTAAAAGAAGAATCCCGTCCTTCGGAATTAAAATGCATCGCTCCAGACCAGATCTGACCTCCCCTTTTCAACTCCAAACCGTCACCTGTAATTCGCACCAAACCTCCATTCATTTCTCAGCTAACCACAAAAACAACCCTGCTTCTGCAACCATTTCTCTTTTCTCGAAACTGTTAATACATACTCGCGCTGACCCTCCCGCTGTTGCGCCAATTTCGATCATCGGTGGGGCATCGGAGGCCATCACAGTTCCCCCAAAGATGCGCCTTTTACTGTGTCCAGATATACGCACGAGCCCCGTTCGTTTCCACGCCACCGCACTGCTCTATCGACGTTCGGACGACGATCCCAACCCACCGAACTCCGCGCCGGACTTCCATTGACCCCCACCCTAAGTGGTGTTGAACTTGGTGCCACCAATCTCTAGCAATAACTCATGAACACTGCGCCCTTTTCGAGCGTGATTCCGGCCAAGCCAGCATGTCGGAGATGATCGTGACTAGTCGGTATGAAGATCTCAGAGAGCTTAATGATTTTGGCTTAATTTTCTTTGATTGTGTTATGGCTTTTTGGATCCTTAAGTTTGCTGAAGTATTTTAAAGCGAGGGGTTTTATTTTGATTGGTCTGGAGGCGCTTGTTCGTTGACCAGGAAGATGGGAAAATTAGTTTTCGCTCATTCCCTTTTATAAGGAGTTGGAGAGTTTTTAAGCCGTTCGATTCTATTGGCTGCTGTATTCAAAACGAGGCCACGCAGATCCAAATCTGGACCATTTTATAATATTTTATTATATTATACTTACGATGAAATACCCTCCTGAAAACAAATTCATAAGATCTCTGTTTTTGACAAAATAAGCTAATCCTAGCATAGAAAAATATTCCGGATCCAATGGGACAGGTTTCATCGAATTCGAATACCGTTTGTGAAAACCCTTTAGAAAATATCGATGAAAAATACTGAGCATTAATTTCTTAAAATTACAGAAAAAATTCTAAAAATATGAGGCCTTGACGTTTCACTAGACCTCCTCCTAAGGTTTCGTATGAAACTTGTTTCGTTGAATTTGAAATTCGTTTGACCAGTTAACCATTCAATAAAAGTTACCCCTGTCTAAAATGTATAAATGGTTAACTCAGAACAAGGCGTTTTTGGCCACTAAAGTCACTACGTCAATGGTTTTCCGCGAAACTTGACTTTCTTATAATGATAAATTTATATGAACCCAACAGCACACAATTCGTCGCATTCCTAGACTGTTTCCGGGCACGCTATTTTATACGCACACCAAGTGCTATTTTAGACACCAATTTATCCAGTCATCAAAATTAACAAACAATATATGTTTTCTGACTCTGAATGTCAATACGAATTCAACAGAATTCGTTTCGGCTTAATTCGATCGTTATCTCAAGTTATGATTAAAAACTCTTTTTAAATCGAATTAAATAATCAATAAATTTCATAGCGACTTTTCTAGATTTTGAATTGGACATATCTCAAAATCTACATGACGAAATCCTGATTTTCCTCTTCCACTAGAAAGATATACTCTACCATCTCTTAACGTTTCTTGTTTCACAGAAATCCGGCTTAAAATGAATCCTGTACATCCAGTTGAAGTTCAAATCGCCAATTTACGAACTGCAACGCCATTTCAAGCTCGATTTTAATTATAATAGAATTATACGTTCAAACTGTCGTTCAAATAATATATTCGTTATTCTAATTCAATTCTAAACTGAATTAAATATCACAGATGATTCAGTTCACACCAAATCGCCATTTTAGCCAATTTTGATTATTTCAGAATTAAATATATTATTTAATTTATTATTTTAATTAAATATTCACCATTATTTAATTCCACGACTATTAAATTCCTTTACTCACCTATTAAATAATTAAATAAATTAATTATTATAACACTGAAGATGCGGGTCATTACACTAATGACTATTGTGGTTAATTGCCTATAACTATTGTAGTTAGTTGCTTATGCCTATTCCCATTGTTACAATTAACCAATCATGTTGTACCTTGAACTGGCATTATGTTGGACCAAATCACCTATACCTATTCCCTTAATTATGTTGGATCTCATATTTAGTGTGTAACTTGGCTAGTTTATTCCTATTCACTGTTATGTACATCGAACCTATTGGAGCCATTATTATTGTATTTGGTTCATTATTGCATGCCTATTATTTTATATCAATTCTTGTGCTTATCCCCTATTCCTTTTGTTAGTTCCATTTCATGAGTACTTTGAAGACTTGTGAAATCATGTTATACGTACGATTATGACGCGGGGATTGGGCGTAGCTTAATTAAGTTAATTTGGCATAATAAATATGTTGGCATAATCTGAATTGGTTATAATAGTGAATAATTTACATGCATATTAAACTTGGGCATAAATGATAAAATTTTAATTGGCTGCAAAGTATGTAATTGGAATGTAAACCAAGTCTTGGACATAAATGGTAAACTAGAATATTAAATCTAGTTTTGACATGAACGGTAAATTGGAATATTAATCTAGATTGAGGATGAACTGTAAATGGGAATATTAAATCTAAATTGGTATAAACTGCAAGTTGGGTTAATTGATAGGTAAGTCAAGTTTTGGGCATAGAATATGAGTATGTTAATTGGCATGACAAATGTATATGATCTAGGCTAAATTGATTTATGGAAAATTTACATGAATAGTAAATATGTAAATTAGAGAAGAGGAAAATGCCTAATCCGAGGTTAGATTGAGTTGTGGTGTAAAACTACCCGAAACTGCCCGGCACATCCAGTAACCACAACACCTATCTAATGTGAGAGGTTAGTGTATCATGCCCAAGAAATCCCGAGGTTAGATTGAGTTGTGGTGTAAAACTGTCCGGAACCACCCGGCATATCCAGTAACCACAACAACACCTATCTAATGTAAGAGGTTGGGGCCATAATAAATAAATTAATGCTAATGACACATGTTAAGTATGGGAGGATTAGGTTAATAACCCTTAACCAATATGACATGAGTGGGTTAAGTTAAACATGAATGGACAAGGGGCACCTAATCAACATAACATGATTTGAGGTAGGGTTAAGTTAACTAAAGGAATACTTAACCGTTATAACATGTGAATAAACAGATGGTAGGGTTAAGTTAACTAAGGCAACACTTAACTGTTATAACATAATAATTAAACAGATGGGTAGGGGTAAGTAATTAGGAACACTTAACTAATGGAAAATGAATGAGTGAGGTTAAGTAATAAGGAACACTTAACCAATGGAACATAAATGGGTAGGGTTAAGTAATAAGGAACGCTTAACCAATGTAACATGACAAGTGGGTGGGTAAAGTTAACTCGACTGGATTGATAACACTTAACCAACATAACCTGATGAATGAGTGGGGTTAAGTTGATGGGAAACACTTAGCCAATACAACATGATGAACGAGAAGATAACTAAGTAGTAAACCTTAGTTAAGTGGACTAAGTTGTAAACCTTAGTTAAGAAAACGAATGATTCAGGAAACTAAGTAGTAAACCTTAGTTAAGAGAACTAAGTAGTAAACCTTAGTCAAGAAAACAAAGTAGAATACGAGGAGGAGTGAACGTCCATCTGATCATGAAGAAGGCTCCAACAAACTGGGTTACGGAGCATGAGGCTTCGAGGGGACATGAGGGTACTCTTGGTATCGCTCTGTGAGGCTGCAGATGATCCTTTTGGGCTCACAGAGGTTAAGGTCTGCGTTAGAAGAGCCAAGGGTATGCCTTGGTTGCAATAATAAGGCAACCTAAAGACTAGGATGGACCAGCGTGATTCAGCAAGACCAGTTTTTGCCCTTGGATAGCAACTCGTCGTCTACCTACCATCTTGAGTCAGTCGAGATACGTAAAGCGGATAGGCGGAGAACTCCAAAAGACCATATACTTGCTATCTAGTTATGGGTGAGGTTGGCCAATAGGTTTGTGGGGCATAGAGGGCCTACGTATAGTTCTCATTCTTGTTTTTCTTGGGTGTCTTTCATTCATTAGTTGAGGAAGGGGTCAAGTGGGACCATAGCCACTGCAAAAACAGACCTTAGCATCTGCATCGGTAGATAACTTAAAGCTCCCGACCGAGTTCCGTGTTTCTTGATTAGCCGTGCCACGGGACTTGGGCCGCACATATAGAGGAAATGTGCAACTAGACATCGATAATGATTCATGACACATACGTGGGGAAGGTCTAGGAACATATATCACCCTGGGTGGTGTGTCCTAGACTAGGGGGCATCGTCCGATAGGTAGCATAATCCCTAGTTGGACCTAGGTCGTGTAAACCCTGAATCTGAGAAGCGTTCAATAGGTATCATAAACCCCAGTGGCCCTGGGTAATGTAAACCCTGGTTGAATCTAGGAAGCGCTCGATAGAAAACCCTAGATTTGATCTAGGTAATAAATGGAATCCCCATAATAGATGTACACCTGAAGGCAACCACAATTTCGGGGATCGGGATCACGTTATCATATGATCATTTTATATAGATTACTAAATTTGGACACTAGTTAGGTAGTGCAGAGATATAGAAATCAGTACAATAGGGTAGTAGCGAAGCAGAGAAGGAGTAGAAGCACATTCAGTTTATCAGTATATTAATTTTATCAGTATATCCAGTTTATCAGTATATTCAGTTTTTCTTGCCTTATCAAATCTCACGCTTATCCCATGTTATCGTTTTACTATGGTTTAGTCTTATATTTAGTTTATTCATGTCAGGACCCTTTTTCTCGTTTAAATGCTAAGAATCACTGAGCTTACTAGACTTATGTCTGACCTAGTTTGTTTTCGCCTCTTTTCTTTCGTCCCCCCCCCCCAAGGTAGTCAAGGAGGGAATAGCTCAGCTTAGTTTGGATCATATCTCCTTCCAAGCTTGAAGATTTGTCGAAGTTTTGCTTGGATTCTCTTTTCAATTGCTATGGCTGGCTCACGCTTTATTTGGGGAATATTAATTTCAGTTTATGCTTCTTTACTTTGTTAAACAAGACAGGTGCTTTGTTATACTGAGTAAAACAATCTTTGTACAAGCTATTTTATCAATAAAGTAAAATTTTATTTATTTTCCGTTGCTTTATTTGTCTGTCTTGTAATTCATCTGTGTCTTTTACCTAAAGCACTCCACCGAAGTTAAGGCATTCCCTCTGTGAGTGACCTTAACGGAGGTGGGGTGTTACATCGCACATCCGAACAATCAACAAATATGTCTGGACAACTACCACTGTAACCCTTTCAAGGCAGCAAATTCAATTAAAGGCATCAGTAGACATCCGTTCGATGTGAAGATTATCGATCTTGCACCGTCTTCGTATCTTCGACTTCTAATCGTCGATCAATAATTTAAATGAGAATTAACTCGGCCTTTTCAAATAATTCATGTATACACAGAATTCAAATCAATTCTTTTCATAGTTAAATTATCTGACATTCACGTTTCAGTTCTATATAATAATTTCATGTCAAATACATCTAACCATCAGAATATCCAATAGACTAAGTAAAATCGGTTTATTTTCATTCCATATCATTTATAATATTTTATAATGATTTATCACTATTTTTATTTATATAAAAATAGCCCCTTTTAATTAAATGACGCTTCAGGTCATTACGCGGCCCTGGCGCTGTTTTTATTAAAATTTGAATTACACATTTCTCAAAATCTCACCGTTGGATCTTAGAAAATTTTATATCTTGGAAAGATCTTTCCGAAGCGAACCCAACGGTCTTAGTTTCGGGAAAATCTGATGGTTGGATCTCTCGGTATAATCATTTAAAGTTACGATTCCAAATCGCGAGCGCGATTCATTTTATTTTAATATATATATATATAGTTTGCTCGACGATCCCAAATTATTTATTCTTTAAATAATTTTGTACAATTCATTTTTCACATTAAAAATTATATTTTTAATGAACAAAAATATATTTCAACGCATGGAAATTTTATGCACTTCCTATCCATGTTTAAAAATGATATTTTTAACACATACAAACATTCATTTAAACATATGACTATTTAATTCACTTCGTTAACATGCCAAAAATAACCTTTTTATCTAGTGAAACATATATTAACATGTAATTCTTTTATTCTAAACTAACGTGATAAAGGTGACATTTTTGTGATTTTACATACAATAAAAATGTACTTTTTATTGTTATATCATTTTTCAATCAAACATAAACATTCTTGACTTCATTTACATGTTAAAGGTTACATTTTAAATGAACAAAATCATATTTAACAAATGATCATTTTTCTACATCACTAACATGTAATTGACAATGCTTTAATGAATCAAAACATATTTAACAAATGATCATTTTTCTACTTCACTAACATGTAATTGACAATGTTTTAATGAATCAAAACATATTTAACAAATGATCATTTTTCTACTTCACTAACATGTTATTTGCTCCAAATTTGGGATCAAACACCAAAGATGTAAAAGTTACACTTCACCGATTCGGTAAGAATATGGAACCGCGTACTCGCAAAATAAACGGATAAAAGCAAATAAGAACACAAAGGAATTTTTATACTGGTTCGATTCTCTATGAATCTACATCCACTTTCACAAGAGATTTTATTATCAATATGAGGGTTACAAGATTAACTTCACTCCTACAATATTCCCATCACTCTCTCTTACTCATGAATCACACTTAAATTTATTGAAAGACAATAGGAAAACATATCAATCCGCGGAGATATGGCGTAGATGTGGTAGAATTAGAAGAACTCCTTGTGCTCGAGCTTGGGTGATGAATCTTTAAGTCTTAGATCATTTAGATGGATTTGATGGAAGACATCACCAATGAATTATTGAATCTTTACTTGAAGATGGCAGAATGAATGTTATACTCCTTTGGAATTGTTGAGGAGAGACTTCAGCAGCACTTCGTAGTCCAGAGATTCGATCCCCCTTAACGAAGAAGTGAGGGGGGTATTTATAGGAGATTTCTGGACCAGATGGCAGTTTCGTAATTATTTGGAAAAACGCCTTGACTCATGGCGCTAGAACGGCATGACTCATGCCGCAACATTCTGACTCATGTCGCACCTGACGTGACTTGTTTGCTACAACTCATGTTGCTAACGACATGACTTATGTCGTATAGCGGGTTGACCCTCGGTGCCTTAAGCTCGCGACATGACATGGCTCTTCTCGACATGGTCCATTTCTTCCGGTTGGTAGCTTTTGATAGCCTAGTGATAGCTGGATACGACATGAGTCAGTCACGACATGGTTCATGTTGAGACTTTAATGAGCAGCTTGCTCCTTATGTCACTGAACGACATGAGGGATGGATGGAATGGCGTGTTTCCCTTCATGCCATATAACGATATGGATGTAGGATGGCATGACTCATGTCGTATAACCATATGCTTCCTAGCGCCTTGGACTTTTGGCACGTCATGCCGCCGTGTCGCATGACGACTTAATTTAGCTTTGATGCTACAAATAGGGCACGACATGACTTTACAATGACCTATTTCATATTGCTATACGACACAGAATGCTATGGCATAGTTCTTTCCTTACCCTTTAGAATCTAAGCGACATGGTCTTTATTGTTTGAACAGGCGACGCCATAGCGACTTGCGAGATGAAGAGAACTCCGCCATGATATCAGAACGACATGATTGCTGGACGTTTTATGTCTTGCTTGTACGACATAAATGGGTGCGATATGACTGTGAGTGACCTGGTGCGGTATGAACGAATTTCCTCCCTTCCGGCATGACTCTAATCGACTCATTTAAAATGAAATGACTCTTTTACCCTTTTCATGAGTCAAATTTTGCCCCTCGAAGTTTGCTTTATTGATAATAATGCTGACTTCGACTCTTATATATGCATTCCATGGGTGTTAAGTCGATGAGTGCTTTTACGAAGTGGGTCAAGTCGTTCCCTAGCTCATGTCGCATGTTGTATACGCCTTCTTTATACCGAACGTTTTCATGTCACCATGGGCTTTGAATGTATTCCCATTCGGCCCAGTCCATGTTAACACCTTTATATTATCTTTAAAGTCGCACAACCGTTCATATATCCTATTCCTTTTTTCGTCTTAAAGCTTTACCTCGTTAATGGTGGATTGGATCAGAGAGAAACCATCGCCTTCTTCTTAAGCGACTTATTCAACCAAGCCGACGCTTTTAGCAAAACCAACACGACCAGACCCTGATCAACTTCAACGAGCCCCGTCAATCCAATTCGACACTTATACTCTCAACTTCAGAGAATTCTTCCTTCAACGACTATTCTCAGAACTTATTGTGAATAATTTTTGGATCTAAATTCTTCTTTGTTCTTCTGAATGATAATATTTGTATAGGATTCAAGGATTTTTACTTATTTCTGATAAAGTGATGATCCTGTGAATCGATTTTGGCTGTTTTGTGTTATTGAGATGCTTGTGAATCAAAAACAAGTTGAATTATAATGAGTATACTTGTGTATGAGGGCTCTGAAATTCTTTGATTCTCTTTAAACCCCAATTTCTATGTAATACATACGATTTGCATTTTATGTCGTTCCAGCGTCATGAGTTTCAAACCGTGCTTTGAGCGACATGACTTTAACGCCATAAAAAGCCTTGAATTGGTTGATGATGATCGTATGAGTTGTTCTTGAAGTTTTTGTTATATTGCACACCAATTGCTTGCCGAAATTTTTGAATCACGAATTTTATTGTTTTATCATAGCTGTTGTATGATTCTTTTTAAAGCCAGGACCTCTGTGTTGACGCTGAATTGCTTTTAAGGTCTTATGTCATGAGTTGTCATGTAGACTGACATGAATCTCAAGTCGTAGATCGACACGAGTTCCATGTCGTGAACCAACATGGGTTTCAAACCGTGGCAATGACACGTGCAAGTCGTCAAGTCGCTGCTACGGTATGGAGGACCACGCCATAACGACCTATCCCTAATGTCGTCAAACGTCTTACTTCAACATTTTCGGTGCTTTGATGTATTTTCACACCTTTATTCTTCGAATTTTGCTGCTAGAAAACTGAAACGTATTCAAGTATATCTATGTAGAATGTCTATTGAAAAGCAAGTTCTTCCTCAAAGTAAAGAGACCTCCTTGGTTCAAACCGATCCTTCCTTAAACAAAGCTCCCGAAACTGAACAAACCATAACCTCTATCCAAGTTTCTGCCCCCTTCCTTTGGATCTCCACCTGATTAAAGCTAGGGATCAAGAGAGACAGTCTACCCCCCTAACTCAGGAGCAATACGAACTATTGTGTGGTCAATACGGAATTCCTCTTACGGATGCAATATTACCAAAGGATGGCGTTTTTGCTGACGACCCGCCTATTGGATATGTTGCTGTAAGCAGACAAATGCTAGCAGCTGGTGCTATTCCCCTGTTTAATCCTTTTTTAGGGCGAATCCTAAACCGTCTAGGAATTGCTCCTTTCCAACTCCATCCTAATGGCTACACGGTTCTACTGGGCCTTCATATTCTTTTCATGGATACGACAAAGCAAGAGCCTACTTTCCAGGAACTTCGTTACTTGTGTTCTTTCAAGAGTAGGAAGGACACCCCCTCTATTATGCATGTTGAAGGTGCCAGAAATCGGAAGCTAGTTCTCAAATTACCAGACAGTGTTTTAGGGTTGTTAAACCAATTTTTCTTTGCTAGATGCCCCATACCATTTCGAGGGCAGTGGACAAATGGAGGTATGCGTAGTTTATTCAGTGGTCTCGATTTTACTTTCCTCTGAGTTATATGTTTTTACATTATTTCTTTTGAAATGCAGTACTCCGTACCCTGATTAAGGACAATAAAGCATCCTCTTATTTTAAAGCCACATACGAAACACTAAAAGCCATTGACGAGGCTAAGAGAAGCAGAAAACATTTAATTATGGAAAATATTCTTCGCCAATATGAACTACTTCATCTCTTGAGGAAGTTCTTATGTAAGGCTGGACCTTCCATTCCTAAACCTAACCTTACAAAATCGGATTTTGGAAATCCGGACGACAAGACTGTAACTCAAGCCGATCAAAACCCTACCATTGACCCTTCCTTGAAAAGATGTTCAGGGACTACTAATGGAAAAACGTTACCCTCGTCAATAACTTTGAGCAAGGATAAGATTCTAATCATCGTAGGAGCGAGGATTCTATAACATCAGCCGAATTGGCTAAAAAAGAAAACACTTCCCCGCATTTTGAGTCAAAATCAGATTCCGAACAGGCTGGGAAAGACAATAGGGAAGTGAATCGTTCTGAATCCAACTGTAGGACCGGATATGATGGGGAAGACGTAATTGCATTAGAAAATGATCCAAATATTGAGACTATAACTGGAGATTCTCCTACTAAAAATGCAGCTAAGGAAGATTCTGCAGGTACATTTGACAATTTGAGTGATCTCAACTCCGCTAGATATCTTAGTCAGGATGGTGTGGTTACTCAGCCTCTCAACCCTCAAACCATAGAAACCGGACTTAGGGATGCAGCCTCAACCGAATCAAAAAAGCATCTTAAATCTTTAGGAATCCCCTTAGACCCAGGGGAAATGACTGGTCTGTCAATAACAGTATCCTTTAAAGTAATCCATCATGTGCATTCCAATTCCTTTTCTGTATTTGTATCTTGCTTTAGCATTTTTAGATACTTTGTAGTTTCAAGTATTGAAAACTCATCCATATCTCATTTCAGGTTTAGACATGCACGGGAGACGCTCGTCAGGAATCAGATTAGATTTTAGTAAAAAGAGCAAAGCTATCGATCCAAAGCACTTACTATGATCCGAACCTCAGCAATCATCACATCACCACGAGCAGATCCATCCTCCTCCGCCCTTAAAACCCTCTTCTCAGTCTTTACATGCATCAGAATTCGTCCTGACTGAGGAAGAAAGGAAGAAGATACGTGAGGAAGAAGAGGAAGAGGCTAGAAGACGCAGTTGGCTGAGGGAAGACACTCCCGATAAAGGGGAGCGAGGGAGGAAACGAGGAAGGCATTGCTCTTATAAGCACTCTCGAGTTGCAAAGCTGCCTAATAAGCCCCGACTTCCTTCATCCTCTGGCCCTCTCGGTCCTCTAACCGAGATCCATTCTATTATTAATAAACCTCGCTATAATCTCGGTTCAACGAACATCTCATTTTCCGAAAAGCTTCCAGGTTGGAACTTGAAAGGGCTTTACTTTGATCGTGGAGTAAGTATAACTGACGTCGATGATTTTCTTAAAGAGGTAGATGCGGTTATAAGTCAAACACACACCCAGTTTAATACTGCTAAGAGTCAACTTGAAACAAAATGGAACATCGTAAGAGATATCTTTTACCAAAAGTTGCGGGGATGGGAGAAACTTGGTGATGACCTCCAAAAGCGCCATGATTCCCATCTTACAGAAATTGCCGAGTTGGAGGGTGATAAAGTTAAATGGGAAAAGGTTTTGGATGATCGTGACGCTACTATCCAGTTCTCAATAAAAGAGTCGCAGGGTTAGAAGCATCAGATAACGAGATTAAGAAGCTCCGGGAAGAACTCGATGCTTCCAAACAAAGAGAAAAAGATGCCATAACTGCCAAGCGCAATGTTGATGCCATATTGGTTGTAGAGAAGGATTTCTCCAAACAATATCGGGAAGATGCCGCTGATCTTCGTAAGGAGGTAAAATCTTTGAAGGATCCCAACCAGACACTGATGGCCAAGGTCAAATCTCTTGAGAAGGACAAGATGACTGCAGAAGAAACTCACAAACAGGCTATGGACGAAGCTGATGATGACATGTTCCGCTTTTATGTATACAGTGTCATGAGCCGTGGGAGTTTGCATTACATAGGGGATAGTTTTGCACGTACTTTGGCGCTTGTTTGGGAGCGAGTGTTTGAGATTAATGGTGATGATTGTAGCAAGGATGAACTCATTGACAAACTCCTAGACGACATGTCCAGAGAGGCTTTGGCAGAAAGGGAAGGCACAACTAATAGACGAGAGGACCGGTACTTCCGATGAGAAAGTTCAAACCCAACCTGATGTCAACCTTCCTGTTGATCACTCGGCCTTTGAAACTTCTGGCTTACAAACATTAGCTAACCCATTTGATGCTCCTATAGTTAAAGATGTCACTATTGAGGGGAATATTAATACAGGGAATATTGCTGATGAGCACGGTGAAAACGATGAGGCTGATGATGACAATACCGATCACTGGAGAATCAAGCATAGGGATCCCTCGGAGAATCTTCCAAATACAGGTAAAATTGAAACTAACTTTACCCTGTCGTGCTTAGAGTCCATTTTCGATTCACCTGGGTCCCTTTCTTATTATGCTCAATATTTCCATACTTTGAATTTAATTTCATCCCTGTCTTCTCCTGCCATAGGCAATGCAACAACAACAGGAGCTATTAGGACTGCTCACCATTGACAACTTTCCCTCTTACTTCTGTCATTACTCCCCCTCCTCCTAGTAACACACCCTTGCTTATTACAGCTCCTGGGTCACAAGATGCAAAGATCGGTGCCTTCTCGGATTTGGATGTTGTTGACTACAGCCTTAATGACGACCTTGAAGTCATTAATGCAGATGAAAGTCCCTAAGTTACTACCAAGGATAAAGGAAAGAAATCTGCCAAGTCGTCATTGCCTAAGAAGAAGAAGAAAAGAAGAAGGAGATGGAGGCTATCGTTTTTTCTTCCCAAGAGAATTAGAGTAATGTGGAAGAGACCCCTCCACCTTTACTTAGTAAGCCAGCTTTGAGATCAAGTGACAGGAAGAAATGATCATACTTAGTAGTTGCTCAACATGGTTGTTAATTACTTTCTTTTGTATGTTGTATTCAGGCCGGTTGTATATGCGAGCGCCGGTCCCCGCTTATTACTCTTGTACTTGTCGTCTTTATGCACTCTGTTGTCTGATATTTTGCACTTTAACCTGTGACTTTATGATATAATTCGGCTTTGCTATCAGGAAATTGTGTCCTGCTTTTCATGCCTTAAATTTTGCTTTTAGTTTCGCTGTGCTTTTATATTTTGCATTTCATGCTTGTTTTATATTTGCAATACAAATTCTACACCACAAATTGTTTGTTATGACAGGCTGAGTTAATTCAACCAACTTTATTGTTTTGCAAAATTCAGTTTTGTTGGTTGGAATGACGTAACGCCGGGTTTTCATGAGATTATGACCGGATTGTAGTATGTTTAAGAGAGCGTCATTAGATTTCATTAATGCGATGGTAATACCCCCATACCACAATTGGTTTTAATATTTTGAAAATTAGGCATGATTTTTACAGTTAGATAAAGAAATCTGTTATTACTAGTAACTGAGTGGGCCAGTTACTTGTGGTTTTTATCAGATGACTTTGAGGAAAGTTTTTGGTTCTGTCACTAACTGAATTTGGAAGATTCAGCTTATAACCGGATGCCCTCGAAAGGATCTTTGATCCGTTGTTCGTTAAATCTGAACAATTCAGATGCTTGTTGAACTTGTCGGATGCCTTCGAAGAGGGCTTTGGGTCCGTCAGTAACTGGGTTTGAAGGACAGCGAAACTAAAAGAAAAAATTAAAAGCCCGGTGTTTGTATCGCTATCCAGCCATGTCTTAATGGCATTGGCGATGAACCGGGTTCCCCTCGGGGAGGTCTTGGGTTCAAAAGCCCAGTGTTTATATCACTATCTAGCCATGTCTTAATGGCTTTGGCGATGAACCGGGTGCCCCTCAGGGAGGTCTTGGGTTTAACGTCACATTGTTCCAGGTGGCTGACGCTTGTTTATTTGTCATATTCTTGTTGTGACTTTTCAAAACTAGAACTTTGAACTCTATTATTAAGAATGTGCCCCTATGGTGAAATTCAAATCTTGGTCCGTAGTTTGGGCGTTACATCGTTCTAGGTTTAGAGTTCTTGATTCCCCATATTTATGGCTTTTCACTTCACACCCTCCGTAGCAAAAGTGTGTAGATGTTTGAGTATTAAGAAAAAGGTGCTTAAGCTTTCCCCGTTGGGGATGTGCTATACCACTCATCAAGCCCTATTGGGCTTTAAATGCACTTTCGTTTACTTAAAAACCCTGTAATTACAATCGAAGTTAGCAGCTCGAAATCAAAAACTTGCAAATATACGATTTTAGACCGGTAAAGTAATTTCTTTCACTAATTTGTAGAAACTCTGCATGATATTCACAATGCATGATATATTTATAATTCATGATGTATGTATAATGCAAAATATGTGAAAGATACTTCAAACGAAATAACGACGAAAATGAATGCCATTCCTTGCTCGAGGGAGTGCGATTCCGTTTGTCGTTTTTAGCTCAAAAGTGCTGTCTGCAAACTTCTAGCTTATCATGAATGGCCCCTCCCAATTGGGTCTGAATACCCCGGTTCCTATCATAATTCTCTTCAGGACGAGGTCACCGACTTGAAAAGTTCTTTGCTTGACTTTTGTATTGAAATATCTGGCTACTTTCCGTTGATGGCCCGCTGTCTTAAGCTCTACTTCTTTCCGCTTTTCCTCGAGTAAATCAAGTGCCTCCAAGTGAAGCTCTTCATTCTCCTTCTGGTTGAAGTGGATTCTGCGGTGTGTTGGTACTTCCAGTTCCACTGGGATCATAGCTTCTGACCCGAATGCAAGTGAGAATGGGGTGTGCCCCGTAGCAGTTTTATGTGTTGTCCAGTATGCCCATAACGCAAAATGTAGTTCATCAACCCAGTTGCCTTTGGCTTTTTCGAGACGCTTCTTGATGGTTGACTTTAGTATTTTGTTGATGGCTTCCACCTGCCCGTTTGCTTGTGGATGAGCCACAGGTGCAAAACTCTTTTTGATTTTATATTTAGCGCAGAAGTCTAGGAATTCATTGCTTTCAAACTGGGTTCCATTATCGGTGATGATCTTTTGTTGTACTCCAAACCTGCAAATGATGTTTTTCAAAAAGAAATTGATCACTTTCTTTGACGTGATAGTAGCCAAAGGTTCCTCTTCAGCCCATTTGGTAAAGTAGTCGACAGCTACTATAGCGTATCTCATATTTTCTTTTGCGCCGGGTAATATCCCAATTAAATCTATGCCCCAGACCGCAAATGGCCATGGGCTGACCTTTTGAGTTAACTCGGTGGGAGGTGTTCTTGGAATCTTAGCGAATCACTGACACCTGTCACACTTCTTTACATAGGTCATGGCATCTAGATTTACATCAGGCCAGAAATAGCTATATCACAGAACCTTCTTGGCTAACGTTTGACCGCCAGTGTGTCCTTCGCATTCTCCCTCATGCAACTCTGCCAAAATCGCTCTAGATTCCTTCTTAGTCACACATCGCAGCAATAACATGGAGAATCCTCGCCGGTACAGCCTTCCGTCTTGAATGAGGTACAATGGGGCCTTGAGCAATATTTTCCTTTTGTTTTTCCGCTCTTCAGGTAGTGTCCCATTAAGGATATATTCCTTGATTGGAGTCATCAATGATGTAGGTTCTTCAACGGTTTCCATTATCCAGTCAACACTCACTTCCTCTATGGTTGGGGTAGAAAAGACTTCGATGGGGATGAAACCCAGCAGCTGAACGTCTGATGAACTAGCATATTTGGCAAGAGAATCCACTTTTGAGTTTTGTTCTTTTGGGATGTGAGATATAACATAGTGGTTAAGGCCGTTTAGAAGTTCCATAACTTTGATTAGATAAGAAGGGAGGTTCCCAGTTTTGGTTTGGAACTCTTTGCGTACTTGACCCACTACCAACTGAGAGTCGCTGAGAATCTGCAAAGCTTTTAGGTTTATCTCTTTTGCTAACTTTAACCCTGTTATTAACGCTTCATATTCGGCCTCATTATTGGTTGATGGAAATTCCAATCTCAAGGCATAGCATAAAGAGTAACCTTCTGGGGTTTCTAAGACAATTCCAGCCCCTGAACAATAGTCGTTTCTGGATCCATCAAAGTATAGTTTCCAAGCAATCTCTGTTTCTGCTGGTTCCTTAACCTCTTCTCCTCTGTTTGTAAACTCAGCAATTAATTCCGCTAGGCCTTGGCCATTAATGGCTCTTCGAGGATGGTAAGTGATGTCATATTGACTTAGCTCAACGTTCCATTTTAGTAGCCTCCCTGAAGTTTCTGGACGAAAGAGAATTTGCCTTAATGGTTGATCGGTGAGAACCTTGATAGGATGAGATTGGAAATACGGTCTCATCTTTTTTGAGGCAACAAGAAGGCAATATGCAAGCTTTTCTAGCTTAGGGTAATTTAGCTCTGCCCCGGCGAGCCTCTTTCTAATGTAATATACTGGCAGTTGCACTCCTGCTTCTTCTCGGATTAGTGCTGCACTCAAGGCATGTGATGAAACTGCTAGATATAAAAATAGATCCTCCCCTTCTTTAGGTTTCGATAACATTGGTTGTGATTCCATATGTTTTATCAATTCCTCGAAAGCCTCCTGGCACTCTGAGGTCCACTGGAAGTCCTTCTTTCCTTTTTTCAAAGCATCGAAAAGTGGAATACATCGATCCGTTGCTTTGGAAACGAACCGGTTCAATGCCGCTACCTTTCCATTTAAGCTTTGGAGTTCCTTTTTTGTCCTTAGGGCCTGCATTTACCTTAAAGCTGCAATTTGAGAGGGATTCGCTTCGATGCCCCAAGCATAGACGATAAACCCGAGGAATTTCCCCGAAGCGACTCCGAACGAACATTTTAACGGGTTTAGTTTCATCCCGTATTTCCTGAGTATGTGAAATATTTCTGCCAGATCCTCGAGATGATCTTCAACCTTCTTTGATTTGACTAGCATATCGTCTACATATACTTCCATTGTATTCCCTATCTGAGATTTAAACATGGAGTTTACAAGACGTTGGTAAGTCGCTCCTGCGTTTTTCAGTCCAAATGGCATGACTTTATAGCAATATAGTCCTCTATCCCTTATGAAACTCGTGTTCTCTTCGTCTGGCTTGTGCATCATAATTTGATTATATTCGGAATATGCGTCCATAAAAGATAGTATCCCGTGCCCTGCTGTTGCAGCTACGAGTTGGTCACTTTGGGGCAAAGGAAAACTGTTTTTTTGGCACGGTTTATTAAGATCCGAGTAATCTATACACACTCTCCACTTTCCATTGGACTTTTTGACAAGAACTGGGTTAGAAACCCAATCTGGATATGTAGATTCTCGTATGAAATTATTTTTGAGTAGCCTATCTACTTCTTCTTTTAGAGCCTCAGATCTTTCAAATCCCTGCATTCGTCTTTTTTGTTTCACAGGAGTCAATTTTTGATTTATATTCAACTTGTGAACAATTACATTCGGTGGGATCCCACACATATCTGAGTGTTCCCAGGCAAATACATCTAAGTTTGCTTTCGAAAACAAGATTAATTCCTTTTGCAGCTTCACACCTAGCTGAGATCCTATCTTCAAGACCTGGTTGGGGTCCTTGTCGGATACTAGAACGGGGATAGTATCTTCGGCTGGTGCTGCTCTATTTTCCCCCATACTGTTTTTCCTCGAATCAATTGCTTTCCGAGCGCCACTGTGCTCACCAGTATGGGGGTTTTGCTTTAATTGCTATAAGAGGGGTTTTTGGATGAGGAGCGACGGCTCTACAACCTTCTTCAACTCCTTCTTCCTTGCCTCTGCCAATTCAACCAAATAACACTCTCTTGCTGCTTGTTGATCACCTATAATTGTGCCAACACCATTCTCCATTGGGAATTTCATACTGAGGCGCCACGGAGCCATAGTTATTTTGAATGCTGCCAGAGTAGGTCTTCCTAGGAAGGCATTGTAAGCAGAGGGTTCATCAATTATAACAAAGTCTTGTACCAATGCGGCTTTTTGCTCTCCTTCTCTGAGCTCCACTAGTAGACTGATAACACCAATTGGTTGAACAGCTTGACCAGTGAATCCGTGGACCTTGTTCTGACAGGCTTTTACGTCACCCATGGAAAGCTTCATCCTACGGAATGCGCTAAAGAAGAGGATATTAACTGATGCTCCACTATCGACTAACACCCTTCTAACTATGGTTGGGCCCAGACCAATGGTTATCACCATTGGATCCTCTGTAGTTGTTATGATCACAGTCGGATCTTCGTCTTTAAATGTGATGTCGTCTCGTAGGATTCTCGGTACTTTTGCTGATAAAACCTCATCCATGATCATGAGTTCACCTCTTTTCAAAAAATCCTTCACCTCATGAGCATACTTCACCATGTCCCCCCCAGTTTTTCCCGACCGGGTAGGGGCCTCCTAAAATAGTGTTTATGATCAACCTTGGTACAGCGACAACCGAAGCATTCTTATTCTGTTTAGGTTGTCCTGTAGAGGCTCCTTGGTCTTGAGCTCCCTGAGCATTCTGGGAGTTCTTTTTGTACTGTTGAAGCCTGTTTTTCCTTATCAGTTCTTCAATTAAGCTTTTCAAATGTCTACATTCGTTCGTGCTATGCCCCGGCTGGTTATGAAATCGGCAGAACCTGCCGGACTTTATTACGTTATCAGTGACTCTTAACTTCCCCGTGTCTGGGTATTCTTCAGTGTCTTTGGTTGCCATATAAATGTTTTCTATGGTATCGTTAAGGGGAGTCATTTCAGAATTCTTGAAGAAACGAAGTTTTTTGTTGTTTCGACCATCTTTCCCTTCATTCCCCCTTTTCTGATTTCCTCCGGCGTTTTTCTGTCCTCCTTTCACGTTTACGCCTTTTTCCTATGACAACTCTTTATTTTCTGTAGCTTCCAATGTATAGGCCGGATCCTCATCCACGCCTATATATTCCTCTGCCTTATCAAATAGCTCTTCGAGAGTGGCAGGCTTCTTCTTCTTGATCCACCGCCCAAGTTTGGTCCTTTTATTTATACCTCCTTTTAGAGCCATCAAGGACAAACGTGGCTCATAGTTTCCAACTTCGGTCGCAGCTGTGTTAAAACGAGAAAGGAATGTTTTAATGGATTCCCCTGGCCCTTGTTCCAACTCATACAGTTCCATCACATCATGCACTTTAGTTACTTGAAGCCTGAATTGATGTCTGAACAGCTTGGCCAAGGTGGCAAAGTCATCTCGGACTTTGGGGGGAGTTTTGTGAACCAGAGTGAAGCTACTCCCTCCAAGTAAGTAGGGAAGTATAAACATTTGAGCTCATCAGTGCCACGTGCCCCATCCATGTGCTGGTCATACTTGAATAGGAACACGTTGGGATCGCCAGTTCCATTATAAGCTTGTACAACCGGGGGTTTGAATTTATTTGGATATGGCGCCATTTTAATTCTTTCTGTAAGTGGGGTTTTTGTAGGAGCAAATCCCCATTCCTTCTCGTCGTCCAACTTTTTCTGGCTCTCATTCATGATCTTTCGTACCATTCTGAATATACGCTTCTCCTCATTGAGTTGGTCTACGGGGCGGACACCTTCCTCTTTACCGGATGTTTGCCTGCGCAAACGATCATGGTTCAGATTCCGGGACCCTGGACCTCCCGCATGGGGAAGTGCCCCTTTGGTGGAACCAAACGCTTGTTGAGGAGTCGCCTTTCTCGAGTAGTTATGAGTTGGTGGCTTCATTCCCTTATGACTAGGATTTACAACCTTTTAGACAGAATTTCCTTTATTCGGGCTTGAGGAAGAAGATCTAGTGTCTTCTGTTCCAGTGGTTTTAGCAGTTTTAAGACGGTTTGCACTCATGGTGACTTTGGCCATTGCGACTTGCATGGCGAACATGGTTTCAAGCTTCTTCATCATGGCCTCGTTCGCAATATCAATTCGACTTGTCAGTCCTGTTGCCACTTCATCCAATTCCCTCATTGTTATGGCGGTTCCGGCTTAGAACTTTCACCGACTTCAAACTGATTAGTAGGGGGTGTTTTCCTTGTTATTGGCATTATTGACATCTTCGATGCTTTTACTTGTAGATTTCTTTGATGGTCTACCTGGCTTACCCATGGGTTTAGAGATAAGTATTTCAATTCGGACAACTTAGATAATCGGAGTGTATTCCAATGCAGGGCCTTCTACCTTGTGAGAGAGCGAGAAATGGATTGTCTGACAGGCCCCACGGTGGGCGCTAAATGTTTGCTCCAAATTTGGGATCAAACACCAAAAATGCAAAAGTTACACTTCACCGATTCGGTAAGAATATGGAACCGCGTAATTGCAAAATAAACGGATAAAAGCAAGTAAGAACACAAAGGAATTTTTATAGTGGTTCGATTCTCTATGAATCTACATCCACTTTCATAAGAGATTTTATTATCAATACGAGGATTACAAGATTAACTTCTCTCCTACAATATTCCCATCACTCTCTCGTACTCATGAATCACACTTAAATTTATTGAAAGACAATAGGAAAACATATTAATCCGCGGAGATATGGCGTAGATGTGGTAGAATTAGAAGAACTCCTTCTTCTGCTCGAGCTTGGGTGATGAATCTTTAACTCTTAGATCACTTAGATGGATTTGATGGAAGACATCACCAATGAATTATTGAATCTTTACTTGAAGATGGAGGAATGAATGTTAGACTCCTTTGGAATTATTGAGGAAAGACTTCAGTAGCACTTCGTGGTCCATAGATTCGATCCACCTTAATAAAGAAGTGAGGGGGTATTTATAGGAGATTTCTGGACCAGATGGCAGTTTCGTAATTATCTAGAAAAACGCCTTGACTCATGGTGCTGGAACGGCATGACTCATGCCGCAACATTCTGACTCATGTCGCACCTGACGTGACTTGTTTGCTACAACTCATGTTGCCAATGACATGACTTATGTCGTATAGCGGGTTGACCCTTGGCGCCTTAAGCTCGCGACATGACATGGCTCTTCTCTACATGGTCCATTTCGTCCGGATGATAGCTGTTGACAGCCTAGTGATAGCTGGATGCGACATGAGTCGGTTACAACATGGTTCATGTTGAGACTTTAATAAGCAGCTTGCTCCTTTTGTCACTGAACGACATGAGGGATGGATGGAATGGCGTGTTTACCTTCTTGCCATAGAATGATATGGAGGTAGGACGGCATGAATCATGTCGTATAACCATATGCTTCCTAGCGCCTTGGGCTTATGGCACGTCATGGCACCATGTCGCATGACGACTTAATTTAGCTTTGATGCTATAAATAGGGCGCGACATGACTTTACAATGACCTATTTCATATTGCTATACGACATAGAATGCTATGGCATAGTTCTTTCCTTACCCTTTAGAATCTAAGCGACATGGTCTTTATTGTATGAACCGACGACGCCATAGCGACTTGCGGCATGAAGAGAACTCCGCCACGATATCAGAACGGCATGATTGCTGGATGTTTTATGTCTTGCTTGTACAACATAAATGGGTGCGATATGACTGTGAATGACCTGGTGCGGATTGAATGAATTTCCTCCCTTGCGATATGACTCTAATCGACTCAGTTCAAACGACATGACTCTTTTACCCTTTTTATGAGTTAACACATGTTACTGACAATGTTTTAATTTAGCAAAATCTCTTTAATGAATCAAACATACAATAAAAATGTAATTTTTATTATTGAAATATTTTTATTCAAACATGAATCCTTTTAATGAATTATACATACAATAAGAATGTAATTTTTATTGTTGAAATATTTTTATTCAAAAAATGAATATTTTACATATTTTATACATACAATTACATGAATATTTTTGCATATTTTATACATACAATAAAAATGTGATTTTTATTGTTCAAACAATTTTATTTCAAAACATGAATATTTCACATATTTTATACATACAATAAAAATGTGATTTTTATTGTTCAAACAATTTTATTTCAAAACACGAATATTTTACATATTTTATACATACAATAAAAATGTGATTTTTATTATTCGAACAATTTTTATTTCATACATGGATATTTTTGCATATTTTATGCATACAATAAAAATGTGATTTTTATTGTTCAAACAATTTTTATTTCATACATGAATATTTTTGCATATTTTACACATACAATAAAAATGTGATTTTTATTGTTCAAACAATTTTAGTTTCATCTTGAATATTTTTCCACACATGAATATTTCAGAAAATTTTGGCATTACAACGGCAGGGTATTTAAAACCGACATCATGTCCAGCACGACTCCTCTACTATCCTAGGCCTTGCGACGATACAATGGTTTCATTTCCATAATTTCCACAATACAATTCATTTTTACAACACAATGAATTTACCACAAACACAACCAACTTTGTTGCAACCACAATCAATTTCTACAACACAATATTATCAAACAAATCGTACACGGTCTGTGGACGATGGTGTCAATAGCTACTAAACTCCATCTGCAACCTAATATAATTTTATTCATTTATTTTTGAATTCAGAAATCTCACATTGGTTTTGACTTTGCCTATATTCGTAGTAAGCTCCAAAATTTCCCCGGTCTCTTTTAGAATATCGTGTACGATGCCACGAGTCCAATGTCTCCTGTTTCATCGAACTTCGTTATCGTATGATAAAGACAAGATTTTTATAAATAATAATGGATTTGCAACACTTTATAGTGTCGAAAACCTTTAAATTAATATCAGTCGTATACCTCAGTTTTTGATTCAAAACTGGGTTAGCAGTTTTCTCCAAATCCGTGCAGCTTGGCCAAGATCGAATAGCACCACGTTTTAGTGCTTGGAGAGGAGCTCTGATCGACGGTGGTGGGGTCCAACTCGGTGGCAGATCGGAGGCATGGCGGTGGCTCCAAGGGCGGGACTTTCGAGGCATAGATGTTGATCTACGCACAACAAAAATTTACAAACTTGGTATGGATTTGAGGCTCGAGGGATGCTATTCAAAATTCTCTAAAGGGTCATTGAATTTGGTTGCGTATCTTGGTCGGAATCTAGGAGAGAAGGGGAGAAGCTGTGGTCGTCGTCGGTTTGAGGGAGGCGACGAGTGTTTGAAAATAACAAGGGTTTCAGGAATTATCTCATTGGCCCATATTTATAATTAAATTATTTTTAATTTCTTTAATTCCAAAATTCTCATTTTATCCTTCTGACTCCAAATCAAACCCAACAGTGTCGCCCCTAACTAAATACCCCCATTCCAGACATAATGGAATATGTTCCGTAAGTCCATTCGACTGTTTCAGTCAGTTATTCTTCAAATTAAAATATAAAACATTCAATATTAGATTTGAACGTACATTTTAATTTGTCGGGGCCACATACTAATTCCAAAAATTCCCGAAAAATAAATCTAGCTATGTTTGGATGATACGGTCCCAACAAAACTGATTTCGTTGAATTTGGAGACCATTTGAAAAATGGCCCATTTTCAGGTCGATCCAATTTGCATTGTATTTGCAAAATACGTTTTCTTTTGCCATGCTCACATATTAATTCCAAAAATTATGGAAATTAAAACCTAGCAATAAATTGACATTCCGGATCCAACAAAAGTGGTTTCATCGAAAATGGTGGTCGTTTGCAAAATGGCTATTTTAAGGGCTTTATTATTATTTAAATGTCCAATTTTTAAATTTTGACCAAATTTCTGTTAAAATTACTCAAAATAAATTTTTTACATTGGTTCTGATTTTCTAGGTTGTTATAATTCAGTGGTGATTATGCCATTACTATTTTGGGAGAGAAGGAGACGTTGGTGGAGAATATTATGTTGAGAGAGAAGAGTGTTCCAGACTTGGAACTTTGATGTAGCTTGAGCTTTGGATTCTCATTAGGGTGGAGTTATATGTTAGAACGCAGCCTGACCAACCGTAAAAAAGCGACTTCATAGATAACAGCTTGGAGAAATTGCTTAGAGTGGTAGCGACCAAAGACGAACTGGACACGTTAGCGACCTTTAGAAGTGTTTGAGAACTGTATAACTTCAAGTTCAGTTGAGAAATGCTCGCATTGTATGAGAGATAAAGAGTTTAATGTGCTGAAGGGACCACTGGGTTTGGAAATTGTATCTGATGTAGCTTATTTTGGTAACGGATTTGACGCCACTCAAACTTATCGACTTCTGATGTTGTCTTGCAGTGTTCGGTTCATAGAGCTGATTTTGGCGGATTTGGTGCCATTGTGGTATATCATAGATTTTGTGATGTCATCCTAAAGAAGCATTGCTACATGTAGGTATGTGGAAGAAGATAGATTTATCTTGCCTATAGAGATTTGGATTTTGACTCTGTATTTGAATTGGTGATTGAGAGAATTATTTTTTGGCCATGGTGGTGTTGAGATTATATTGGAATCTGCCTTTTTTATTTGGATATTTGCAACATTTTACTAGAGGCAGAGTCATAGTTCGAGCTCGTTAACATGGTGTGATGGGGGGTAGCTTTGCTGGAACCCATTAGGTAAATATTCATTTTTGGTTTCTATCTCATTGTGAGATTTTGATTTAAGGTGGAGTTCTGATGAAGATTTTTATGTATGAAGAGAATTTGATTCGAGATTGGGTATTGAAGATATGTGATTTTGCATCAAGGTGGAGTGTTAGATTTAGGTGATGCAAAATCACAAATAGATGGAAAGTAAATATTTGTTTAATATGGAAATGCATGAATTAATTGCATTTGCATGGGATGGAAAGAAAAAAATGTATGCATTAATTTCTTTCATTTACCCTAAGGAAAGGGATTGATTTACTTTTTATGTGTGCATATTTGTTGCTATTGTAATTAGCCTCCATTATTTTATCACCGTATGTTGGTAATTTAATTAATGACTCACATAGATTTGCACTGGCTATATATTGAGGTTTACACTTCTTTGTAAACCCATCCTGGCATGGTGCTAGAGATCCCCAATGGTGTCTCTTATTGTTAAGCCTATTTGAGGTTTGGATATGTAAACTCTTATTTTGTAATCTCTTGTAATTCTCTCATGTGGAATAAAATCTCTCCCTTTTGGACTCGACATACACTATCTCGATGAAAATGGAACCAGTATAAATATTGTGTGTCTCTTTATTTCTCTGTTATAGTTATTTACTATTTGTTTGTTGTAACATAATAGTTGTTGTCAGATTAGATTGATGTTTAATTGGCAAATCTAGATCATGTTTATTGCGCTTCCGTATTTGTGCAACCTTTTCGCACAACAAATCCACTATTTTTGAAATCAAATGTCAATTACAAACGATATCAGGCACACTTACAACTAAATTCAGATATTAAAAATATTAGGCCATGGGTAAATAAAATTTTAAAATACTTTACAAAAGAAACTAATAAGAAGGAAGACTACAGTGGTATAAAAGAAATGATTCATATCAATATATCATTACAATCCTCTTTATACATTTAGCATTTATAAAACAATAAACAACATGTGGATGTTGCTCAATACCTAAGCCCCCATTTGTTCTTTTTTCTTTTCCTTTTGCATTCCCTCACCTGCCATTTGTGATAATCTATATAAAAGGAAAAGAGTGTCAACTATTTTTTAACTATGCCAAACCCAATAAACCCGAGCCTAACCTAAGGGATCTGGTTGCTATTGCATAAGAAAAGACTGTCTACGTATCCATTTGATGGGATCAGCCCCACGTGGTTTTATTCTTGCTTATCTCATACATCCAAATACTTGATAGTGCATTAAAACCATTGAATCCATTCAAGCATTTCATCCTTTCAACCATTGTAATCATTATAATTTAATACCAATGTGAACGTTGTGGTCAACATAATCAGTGCAATCAATGCACCGACATAATCAAATAACAATTGATAATAATATCTTGCTCATCTATTACAATAATATTAACGTGCAGTCATCAAATACCAATAATATCCAGTGATAACTCACAGCTTATAAGATAAGAAGATAACAACACAAATATACTTACACAATTATTATTTATCAACCGATAATAATACGCCATAAATGTAAGTATAAACAATTTAGTGTATACTAATCATTTCAAAATAATAACACAGGCATTAACATCAGCGAACGTGTACTAGTCCAATCAATATTAGTAACAAAACATCTATCATCAAATAACCATAATTAACTACTAATCAATTTGCAGTAATAATGGTATAACTTCTCATTTTCATCCTTAATGCAATCCATCATCATGAAACAAAATATGCAGTAAATACAACTTAACTATTAAACACGCGTTACAACCGTTCAATCATATTTATGTTAACTGTTTTTTCATACAAGTACAAGATTGTCTTATTATTGTTCATTATAAAAGAACCTTTCTTGTTTAATTAATTTTTAGAATTCCCGTTGCTTCTTATCTGTCAAAACATTATATTTTATCAAAATATAACCTCATCAAATCACTTGGGAAATCAATTGTATTTTTATTTTATGCCAAAATAATAGTGAGTTTATATTAAATTATTTGAATGTAACGTCCTGGATTTTTGGGTAATCAAATATTTAGTTTTTTTATTATTTTAAATATTTTATTTGGAATATAATGGATTTATAATGTTGAATTTGTTTTTAAAAACGAAGTTTGAACGTTAAATTTATATATAAATATAAATCGATCTCGTAACAGTGTGGTAGTTCATAATATTGAGTTTTCAACTTCAATTGAATATATAGAATCCGTTTTAAGTCGGAATTCTGTGAAACAAGAAATGTTTGAATCTAGTTGATTATAATTTTCATATGAAAGAGAAAAACAATGAGATTTCATGCTATAGTTGTTAGTTTTTTCCAATTCAAATTTTAAAATAGTCGCTATGGAAATCGTTAATAAACGATAACGTTTATTTAATAAAATACTATGGTTTTTATATATATATATTTTTGGATAACATTTAATTTGAAAATGTTAATATTGAGTTATATTATCCATATTGGTCTATATTTGAAGATATATGAAATTTCAATTTGGATATTTAAGATAATATTAATTTATTATTATTTAATTGAATTATTTGGGAATTTATTTATATTTATTTGATATTTAATAAGCGTTAAGAATGACCATTTTGCAAACGACCTCAGTTTTCGGTGAAATTAGTTTCATTGGAATTGTAACGTTAAATTATTGTATAAAACCATATCTCATGGCAATCTGATGTCGTATGTGACTTCGGTAGCCAAAAACGCTTAGATTATTCTTTATTTGTTTTGTCGATTTAAATTGGAGTTTAAGAATAACCGATTATCCACTACAACAAAAACACCATATTACAACTTTAATTTTACAACGGTGGTAAAATCACCGTTGTAATAAACGTTTTTTTACAACTTTTTTCCAGAAAAGTTGTAATAAACTTATTTTTAACAACTGTGTTATTTTGACAGTTGTAATAAAAGCCTATCACAACTTTTATTTTTTGACTGTTGTAATATATGACTACACTACAACAAAAATACCATATTAATAATTAATTAAAATTCGATAATTTATAAAAATATTAATTCTAAATAACTATCGTTTAATAATAATAAATAGTATATTTGAAAATATGTAATAACTAATATTAATAAATTCTTTTCGCTATATAACAATTAATAAATAATAATTATGTATTATTGTTGGAAACAAAAAATAAATAAATAAAAATTAGTTTTTAGTAATGAATAATTAATTTTAGTCATCAATTAATAAGAAGTAAGAATCACTAATTAAGAAGTAAAAATTAGTTTTTTTATAATGATTGTTAAGTATTTAATAATGAATAATTATTATAAAATATACATAATAAACTTTTAATAAGTTATATTTAATTATAAATAAGAAGAAATAAGGAATAGTTAACAATAGCTATTATTAATGAGCAATATCTAATGCTTCAGCAAAATATTTCCTAACACGTCCATATTGTAAATAAGGAATAATTAATAATAGCTATTATGATTGTAATGTCTATTACAACATTTCCCCTACCTCTGTTGCAAATATGGCATGAAATTTAGGCGGCAGTTACTGAAAATTTGGCTCCAAATGCTTTTCACGGGATACGTTTTCACTTGTTACGCAAGCCCCTTCGTATCTCTTCTCCAAAATCAATCCTCTGCCTTCACTTCTTCGCTCACCCCCCATTAGCGAGAAAATCATTTCCTTCCTCTTCCCCTCCACCTTATTCTTCCCTCCGCAAGCGCGTCATTCCTCTCCAGTCAACCTTAAACTTCACACTCGATCTCAATCATTGCCACTCGTGCAAGCTCAAATTCAAAACCGAATCACAATCCTGACTTCTCAAAATCAAGTACCGGATCCAAATTCTCTGCTCCACTTACCTCGGTTTGATCGAATCTTGGACTGCTGCGTGGATCCGAAACCTTGGAGGAGACGTTGTTCTAGATGAGGGTAAGACCGCTTGTTGATTAGTGTTTAGTTTTTGCAGATATCATGTTCGGTGAATTGCTAGCTTGAAACGAGTTGTGCAAATGGACAATTTGGCTCCATAAACCTTGGATATACATGGCATTTATATGACAGAGAATTTCACACATCATAGTAGCAACCATAAATAATTGTCGTCATTAACTTTTGCTGAAAATTGTTAAAGCATACATGTGCGCATTATGTTCCTTTACACAGCAAGTTTTCAACAAATATTTTCAGTTAATAACTTAGTCAGGGGAGTTTGACATTTTCTGATTTCATTACAGGGAAGCAGAACTTATGTTTGAAAGCTATAAAGTCCCAGCTTTGTTCTTAGCAAAAAATGTTGTATGATTATTGTATAAATTTCCAGCTGTTATTTTTTTTGTTCTCTCTAAACTATTTATCATTTTTAGAACAGATATGTTAGCCTTTTTATTAGCCTTCTCAAAATGTTTGCCTTTATTACCAGGTTCTAACTTCTTTTGCTTCTGGGCGTGCTACATCTCTAGTTGTTGATAGGTGTGGATTATTGCTTTTATTTGATTATTTAATGCTGCATGAATGAGGTCTTGTGATTATTCTTTTTATTTCCAACAATGTGTTTGTTTTGAGAGTCCAACTGGTTCTTTAAAATGTTTTTTTATTGTTCTGTACGTCAGCGGCAATATTACAAGTGTTATGAAATAAATTAAATGTTTGAACATGTACATGCTTAGTTTCTAAGTCCATTCGTCCATTCGAGAAGCATTGGTAAGAATTCTACTCATTTGTACAGTGGAGGTGGATCAACTACTATTGCTGTTGTACATGATGACTATGTTCTCCAAAAGGTATGATTTGTCTCTTTGTTCATTTTTAGTCCTGTTGCCGGTTGGTGCTTATATTACTCAAGGAATCAATAATCACTACTGCATTATGGTGTTGGGTGCATAATTGCAGATTGACAATTATATACATTCATCTAAGAACCTACTCATCCAATTTCATATGAATAGAAGTACTCATTTACATTCATTTGCATGAATAGGGATTGTGGTTGATGTTACAACTCAGCTTGAGCACCTAGCTGACAGTAACAGTCAAGTTCTAAACCAGATTTCCGAAAATCTTACTACGTTAAAGGTGAAAATTTGTACTATCTTTTAGATGTCGTTGTATACAGTTGTATTGTCACAAAATGTATGTTATTCACGATTCTCAACCAATTTTGGTTTGCAGTTGCATGATAACCATGAACTCTTGTCAAGGGCGAGAAAAAACTTTGCAATGATCGAAAGCAGGTCCATAGAACAAAATAGAGTTTGTTTTGGTAGATCTGGTATACACATGGATGGGGCCTTTCTGCCCATAGAGATATTCAAGAAGGAGAGATGGTACTATGCATATGAATTTGTTTTCTCCTTCTTTGGCATTCCAAATATTATTTCCATACACATTTATTATCATATATACCATACGAACTATATTCTTCAATTTTCTTCTTTAGGTTATTGAATACCGTGGCGAGCAGGTGAGGCGCAGTGTAGTAGATCTAAGAGAGGCCCGATATAGATTAGAGGGAAAAGATTGTTATGTGAGTTTTTCTTCTTCTTATTTTTATATAATGATACATAATAATATAATATATAAAGTGCATTCCACTGGCATAAGTATTATATGAGATGTAAAACACCAAAATTCAGATACAACATCCTTAATATAGATGATTTATGTTCCTTATTCTTTGTTGCAGTTTTTCTTCTATGTGAGTTTTCCAGCATTGCAAGGCTTCTATGTCCTTTGAGTTCAGACTGCATTAAGCTCTATAATATCTGGAACTTATTGTTTGTAATGCACGAAATTGTCCGAAACTTATTGTTTGTAATACTGAATATTTGAGTATTTTAATAAATTTGTTTGCAAATAACTGTAATATCTGATTTGCTTATGGAGTATTGTTATGTTTAGTGTATTGTTCTTTTCAGTTGCAAAAGATGTCAAGTTTTTTTAAAACCCAAATATCAATCACAACGGTGCATAACAGTTGTAGTAGATATTATTACAACGGTGGATAACTGTTGTAATAAAGCTTATTACAACAGTGTAAAAAAGTTGTAAAATATACATATTACAACGGTGCAAAAAAGTTGTAAAAGATTTTAGTCTATTAAACTTCTTAATACATGACGGTTAGCCCACCATTGTAAAATGTATATTACAACGGTGTTCCACCGTTGTAATAGGGTCATTTTGTTGTAGTGATCTAACAAACTCCAAATTCAACAAAAATAATTTTATTAAATCCGTAATGATTTATAATTATAGTATATGTAATTTCAAGCTGTTTGGATTTATTTTGTGATCGTATGAAATTTAAATGTGTGTTGATTCATGTATGTGAGTTACAAAGGAATTTTCACAAACGACCTCGGAATTCGACGAAACCTTTTATATCATGTCCGGATATTGTTTTATGTTAAGATTTCAATTTTTGTTGAAAACGGAAGTCATATATGGTAGGCTTTAAATGTTACTTCACAATGAAGTTTAATTTAATAAAAAAATATTAAAATGTTTCCTATATAATGCCCTAACACAGTCAAAACCTAATTCCTTCGTTCTCTATGGTCAACGTATGAAATAGCCGCCACTAGCAAAGTGAATAGCCAACAATTCCCCTCTTTCAATTTGAATTTTCTCTGAATCTATTAACTGAATTCGAAAACTATAAACTAAGATGTTATTGAGCTTGATGAGGTCTTGGTTTCTATCAGTGGTGATGGGTTATAGATGTAATAACCCGAAAATCTGAGCCAGTTTAAAATTTTTATTTTGGAAATTTTATTAAATTTTGAATATTATAAAATAAAGGTTCATGTGTTGACCGTACTCATTCGTTGAGATTAGTCATGTGTTGAAAGAAATATTTTAAAAATAAAATTTACATCTTTATCATATATAAAATTAGAAACTAACTGGAAAATAGATAAGATGAGTGGTTTCCTGGTATTGATCTAATGTTGGTTTCGGCCTTCTCGGTTAATGCTTAGGGAATCGTTCTCTTACTACTTTACGGTTGGAGTCTGATTTGAAATCAAACGATAGATACCATAATTTTTATAAAATATATTAAATAACAAAAATAGTCACGTGTTGACAGTACTCATTCGTTGAGATTAGTCATGTGTTGAAAAATAAATATTCATGTGTTGAATAGAATAAATATTCATTTGTTGAATAGAATAAAGAAGTTTTTGAAAAATATAAATCCGTGTTGATTAGAGATGCGTTATTTTGACGCGAACGATCTTTTTATCGAATTTATTCGTTTTATAATGAATATTGAAAAGTGATTTCAAAATCGAATATTTTGAAATGAAATTCGAATTTAATTGAATTGAAATTCAATTTGGAATCAAAATGGAATTGAGCGAATTAGGATTTGAATTGAATTGAAAATAAAATGAATTTGAATTTAATATAAAATGAATTCGAATTAAAATGGATTGAAAATAAATTCGAATTGAAATTGAATCGAATTGAAATTCAAATTAGAATTGAATTGAATTTGAATTGAAATTGAATTGGAATTCAAATTAGAATTGAACTAAATAGAATTGAATTCGAATTGTAATTGAATTGAAAACGAATTAGGATTGAATTAAAATCGATTTGAATTGAAATCAATTTGAAACAAATTTAAAACGAATTTATAAGTGAATATTCAATTTTGATATAAAATTGAAATGGAAGGTGAAACTGTTTTTGAAACGAACTTAAAATGATTTATAAAATTCATTTTAAATAGAAATCAACGAAATATATATTATATATATATAATATAATGGTCTGAAGAGAATGCGCCGCGCTGCGGTAGTTCGAAAATTTCGACTATTGACTTCGGATGGACATTACGGGAGATCCGACCGTCAGATTCTCCTGAAACTGGAACCGTTGGATTCGTATCGAAAAGATCTTTCCAATGAATATTAAAAATTAAAAATCTAACGGTTGGATTTGGAGATAAGTCCAAATCAAATTTGGAAAAGGTCGTTGTAAGTGCAGTTCGATGGCCGTTGTAGGAAATCGACTGTACGGGCCTTGATAAAATTATTAAAAATATTAATAATTTGTGTAAAATCATAATAAATGATTTGGAAAGAGCTGGGATGAAAAATCCCATATTGGAAAAAGGTAAAAGTGGATTTTTTTTCAAAATGAACTAGTTTTGAACTAGAATTATAAATTCAATGTTTTTAAAATAAATAAACTAGATTTGAAATGGTTTTAAAAATAACCAGTATCTTCGATATATGAATTGGAATGGATTTGAATCGAAATCATATTCGGAATAGTTCGATGTTGGATTTCGTGATTATACAGATATTGTTATGGAAATTTGAAAGATATATTTATATCGTTATTTCCAATACGATATTTGTTGGTTTTAGAATTTGATATTGAATATAAGCCGGTATATTTTCTATTCAGAGCCTTGTATTTAATATCAAATGGGATTTTGGTTTGTCGTGAATGGTATTTTTAACAATACTGTTCTTAAACCCAAATGGAGTTAAGAAAATTAGGAACTAACTGGGGATCAGTTAAGTTGAATGGTTTCTTGGATATTAATCTGATGTTGGTTTCGGCCTTCGGGGTTAATATTTAGGGAACTATTCTCTTACTAATTTACGGTTAAGGACTAATAGAATGGAATGTGATGTGGGTTTATCGTGAACCGTGTTTTAAATGACATTGGTTCTTTAACCCAGTTAAAGGTTAAAACTAAGAGGAGTTTTAATGAATCTTTAATTAGATTGAAAATGGGAATTGATAATATAAATTATCAAATATAGGAAATGATCGAAAATGGAGTATCGCCAGTTTTGCCCCGAGCGATAGTTAAATCTTTAATTAGATTTGAATGTGAAATGGTAATTAAATTTACCGATAACACCGTGGTGTTAGTTATGGGGTAATAACAGTTTTGCTCCTTGGGATGAATAGGTTGGGATTGGGAAATAAATTAAATAATTACTTCGGTGTGGTTCGCTAATATCGACTAGTTTGGAAAACCATAATTTGGTTTGATATGACACCCAAAGGAAGATTAAAGAATAAATTTTAAAGAATTTATCTTTGATAAAATTAATGGGAACCTTTCCCAAAAGATGTGAATATTTGAATAAAAGAATATCCAGAATTGGAATGAGTCGTATGTTGTGTTTTCTATCATGTGTTTATTATATACGCGGGTTATTCAGAAAGGCCTGGTTTATACCCATTCTGAATAACCGATTCGACGATAAGTCGAAGATGAAGACGGTGGTCGAAGACCAGAAGTCTTCACATCGTTTAGATAATTACTGATGATCATGATTGTGCTGTACATGCAAGAGGATGGAAATAGTTGGTAGTCGTCCAGACGTACTTGGAGATCGATGGATATGCGAGGAAAGTGCCTCCGGTTTCATTCAGACCCAGAACGAACGTATAAATGGATTGTGTGTTTGACATTGGATTTTATTCTATGTTGAATGATTTCTGTTAAATATATATCTGTTTGGCGGCGGAGAATTTATTATCTTGCTTAACGCCCTTCTTTGAGACGTACGAGCTCAGAGGTTATATATCGATAAATATCAGTCGCATAGCATGAACTGCCGGTGTGGCATGCTGAGATGCAATGGTCAAGGCTTTTGTTGAAAAGCAGAGTCTTGTGGTTGATGATCAAAGCACGGCCTACGTGGCGTAGCTTTGTGTATAGCGTGAATTCGTGAGCCTCACACCTCGGTATGAGTCAAAAACGGGATAAGGACTGCAGGAAGAGCATGACGTTTCTTTCTAGCTATGGTGGTGTCAGTTACCTACCAGCCCTGACATTTATATACTTTTCACCTATGTGGTTGTTGGAACGAGGCACCTCGATTTTAGGTCTGTAAGGACCGGGAAACGTGTGTTCAGGAATTGCCAATCCTCAAACGTAAGAGAGGACCGGCCCTGAAGATCCAAGTGGTTGCCCAGAGAGAGTCGCCCTGAGACATTTGCCAGAGTGTCTCGAAGCGGTGAGGAGTTTGCCCCTTGCCTCGACTTATGACGGAAATCCAATTTCCAATACGAGATATTTCGGTTTTTATTTGTCGAGCCTAGTATTGCGACATGATAGATGGTACCCATGCCGCCTAGGATTGATATTTATGATTGAAATTGTTTTGACACTATACACTTATAATAGTATCAAATGACATGTTTTAAACGTACCAAGCATTATTTGGCTATTATAAGGGAAAACCCTATCCTCCGGCTTGCGTTGCATTGTGTGATGGGACCTGGGTCTTATAATAGCTTCATGTTTTGAAAAAGCATTGCGCTGTTTATTTATATGCACTGATATTCTTAGGAGGAAACCCGTTCCGTGTTATATGGCGTGGACCCTTGAATTACTTACTTTAAGAATTGAATTAATAACTGTTTTAGTTCTCACACCAGTCACATGACTAACCTGGAGTTTATTTTTTTAACCTAAACTCTGTGTGCCCTTATTTTCGACACGGGCAGCTAGTAGTTTTGGTTTCGCAGATTTATATTCATAGGATCCTGATTTACAACTGGAACGATGCTCGGAAAGCTCTGTATCCATGTATTACTTTCAGTTGTGTTTTGTATTATTTTCCGCTGCTATGTAAATTTATTGTAATCTCTGATATTTATCGAATGTATTTTATTCATTTATGCTCTGTATATTCTTGTATCTGATGGAATTGTTGTAATAACAATGAAATGTTCTTCTGTTTGAGTTCTGGTTTGTCGTGTTCTCATACGATCAGGGGTTTCGTATGGTCTTGGTCGGTTTAACGACCGATTCGGATCGAGTGAAATTCCTTGCCGTCACATTTGGTATCAGAGCTTTGGTTTACAGAGCTAGAGAACAAGACACTTTAGAACCGAACGAAAGAATTCATCAGATATTGGATTAGTAATATCCAATTAGAATTACTCGTTAGAGATGGGATCAGTAGCATCCTAGAATGAGTGTGAAGAGTATATTTTTAAAAATGAAAACCAATTTGGTTTTGAAATTTAAATCGTTTTATACGTATTTGAATATTTATTTATATTGAATTTGGGCAATGCAGTATATAAAAATTTTGTATATAAGCGTCATGAACGTATATTCGAAGTTTTAATATACTGGATAGATATAGAATCACATTCTAGGTACCCGAGGATAATTCTGATGATGTGGCCACATCATCAGTATTTATGTTCGAGCTTCGAAGGTGTGATATCTATATATTTCCGTTAGACTGGTGTGAGAACCAAAATATAGCTAGAATACATTGTTGTGAATTGGCACCAATAACATGATTTTCTGTATATATATCGAAATTATGAGTTTGAAACGATAATTCACTAATTGATTGATGATTGTGTTGTATGATTATTCCTTTATACCATTATATGAAAGATCAGTGAATTTAGGCCAAATAGAACCAAATATTGAACTGTATTGAAAATTGTTTGGAATTGCATGCATATACATGTATATACATTGAATAGGTCATAGCAAGGAGGCTAGAGCAGAGGAATAAAATAGTTTGCCCGACAAATAGGTACATGTTTATTGTATTTCTTGAGTTTTGGGTGATTTTGTGAGCCGGTTGGCTAGCCGCTTGGCTTTTTCTTTTCCTTTTTGATTGAAGAAGGCCATGGGAGGCTATATAAAATATCCCGAAGTCCTCGGTGCAGGGGAGGTTATGGCGAAATTTTTCGAAAATTTGGGTGTTAGCCAAATTTTTGAAAAATTAGAAAAGTTCTTAGAAACGGAAAAGTTGAAGAACTTAAGCCATAGCGATAATTTTGAAAGTTGAGTTGGTTTTTAAAACAACTTTCGGCTTCGTTCCTTTTCGGGGACGAAAAGTTTTAAGTGGGGAAGATTGTAATAACCCGAAAATCTGAGCCAGTTTAAAATTTTTATTTTGGCAATTTTATTGAATTTTGAATATTATAAAATAAAGGTTCATGTGTTGACCGTACTCATTCGTTGAGATTAGTCATGTGTTGAATGAAATATTTTAACAATAAAATTTACATCTTTATCATATACAAAATTAGAAACTAACTGGAAAATAGATAAGATGAGTGGTTTCCTGGGTATTGATCTGATGTTGGTTTCGGCCTTCGTGGTTAATGCTTAGGGAATCGTTCTCTTACTACTTTACGGTTGGAGTCTGATTTGAAATCAAATGATAGATACCATAATTTTTATAAAATATATTAAATAACAAAAATAGTCACGTGTTGACAGTACTCATTCGTTGAGATTAGTCATGTGTTGAAAAATAAATATCCATGTGTTGAATAGAATAAATATTCATTTGTTGAATAGAATAAAGAAGTTTTTGAAAAATATAAAGCCGTGTTGATTAGAGATGCGTTATTTTGAAGCGATCGATCTTTTTATCGATTTTATTCGTTTTATAAGGAATATTGAAAAGTGATTTCAAAATCGAATATTTTGAAATGAAATTCGAATTTAATTAAATTGAAATTCAAATTGGAATCGAAATGGAATTGAGCGAATTAGGATTTGAATTGAATTGAAAATAAAATGAATTTGAGTTGAATATAAAATGAATTCGAATTAAAATGGATTGAAAATAAATTCGAATTGAAATTGAATCGAATTGAAATTGAATTGAAATTCAAATTATAATTGAATTGAATTCGAATTGAAATTGAATTGAAATTCAAATTAGAATTGAACTGAATAGAATTGAATTCGAATTGAAATTGAATTGAAAACAAAATTACGATTGAATTAAAATCGATTTGAATTGAAATCAATTTGAAATGAATTTAAAACGAATTTATAAGTGAATATTCAATTTTGATATAAAATTGAAATGGAAGTTGAAACTGTTTTTAAAATGAACTTAAAACGATTTATAAAATTCATTTTAAATAGAAATCGATGAAATATATAATATATATATAATATAATTTCCTGAATAGAACGCGCCGCGCTGCGGCAGTTCTAAAATTTCGACCATTGACTTCGGACGGACATTAAGGGAGATCCGACCGTCGAATTCTCCTGAAACCAGAACCGTTGGGTTCGTATCAAAAAGAGCTTTCCAATAAATATCAGAAATTAAAAATCTAACGGTTGTAGATAAGTCCAAATCAAATTTAGAAAAGGTCACTGTAAGTGCAGTTCGATGGCCGTTGTAGGAAATCGACTGTACGTGCCTTAATAAAATTATTAAAAATATTAATAATTTGTGTAAAGTCAAAATAAATGATTTGGAAAGAGCTGGGATGAAAAATCCCATATTGGAAAAAGGTAAAAGTGGATTTTTATCAAAATGAACTAGTTTTGAACTAGAATTATAAATTCAATATTTTTAAAATAAATAAACTAGATTTGAAATGGTTTTAAAAATAACCAGTATCTCCGATATACGAATTGGAATGGATTTGAATCGAAATCATCTTCGGAATAGTTCGATGTTGGATTTCGTGATTATACAGATATTTTTATGGAAATTTGAAAGATATATTTATATCGTTATTTCCAATACAATATTTGTTGGTTTTAGAATTTGATATTGAATATAAGCCAGTATATTTTCTATTCAGAGCCTTGTATTTAATATCAAATGGGATTTTGGTTTGTCGTGAATGGTATTTTTAATAATACTATTCTTAAACCCAAATGGAGTTAAGAAAATTAGGAACTAACTGGGGATCAGTTAAGTTGAATGGTTTCTTGGATATTAATCTGATGTTGGTTTCGGCCTTCGGGGTTAATATTTAGGGAACTATTCTCTTACTAATTTACGGTTAGAGACTAATAGAATGGAATGTGATGTGGGTTTATCGTGAACCGTGTTTTAAATGACATTGGTTCCTTAACCCAATTAAAGGTTAAAACTAAGAGGAGTTTTAATGAATCTTTAATTAGATTGAAAATGGGAATTGATAATATAAATTATTAAATATAGGAAATGATCGAAAATGGAGTATCGTCCGTTTTGCCCCGAGCGATAGCTAAATCTTTAATTAGATTTGAATGTGAAATGGTAATTAAATTTACCGATAACACCGTAGTGTTAGTTACGGGGTAATAACAGTTTTGCTCCATGGGATGAATTGGTTGGGATTGGGAAATAAATTAAATAATTACTTCGGTGTGGTTCGCTAATCTCGACTAGTTTGGAAAACCATAATTTGGTTTGATATGACACCCAAAGGAAGATTAAAGAATAAATTTTAAAGAATTTATCTTTGATAAAATTAATGGGAACCTTTCCCAAAAGATGTGAATATTTGAATAAAAGAATATCCAGAATTGGAATGAGGCGTATGTTGTGTTTTCTAGCACGTGATTATTATATACGCGGGTTATTCAGAAAGGCCGGGTTTATACCCATTCTAAATAACCGATTCGACGATAACTCAAAGATGAAGACGGTGGCCGAAGACCGGAAGTCTTCACATCGTTTGGATAATTACTGATGATCCTGATTGGGCTGTACAACCAAGAGGATGGAAATAGTTGGTGGTCGTCCAGACGTACTTGGAGATCGATGGATATGCGAGGAAAGTGCCACCGGTTTCGTTCAGACCCAGAACGAACGTATAAATGGATTGTGTCTTTGGCATTGGATTTTATTCTGTGTTGATTGATTTCTGTTAAATATATATTTGTTTGGCGGTGGAGAATTTATTCTCTTGCTTAACGCCCTTCTCTAAGACGTACGAGCTCAGAGGTTATATATCGATAGATATCAGTCGCATAGCATGAATTGCCGGTGTGGCACGCTGAGATGCAATGGTCAAGGCTTTTTATGAAAAGCATAGTCTTGTGTTTGATGATCAAAGCACGGCCTACGTGTCGTAGCTTTGTGTATAGCATGAATTCACGAGCCTCACACCTCGGTATGAGTCAAAAACGGGATAAGGACTGTAGGGAGAGCACGACGTTTCTTTCTAGCTATAGTGGTGTCAGTGACCTACCAGCCCTGACATTTATATACTTTTCACCTATGTGGTTGTTGGAACGAGGCGCCTCGATTTTAGGTCTGTAAGTACCGGGAAACGTGTGTTCAGGAATTGCCAATCCTCAAACGTAAGAGAGGACCGGCCCTGAAGATCCAAGTGGTTGCCCAGAGAGAGTAGCCCTGAGACATTTGCTAGAGTGTCTCGAAGCGGTGAGGAGCTTGCCCCTTGCCTCGACTCATGACGGAAATCCAATTTCCAATACGAGATATTTCGGTTTTTATTTGTAGAGCCTAGTATGGCTACATGCTAGATGGTACCCATGCCACATAGGGTTGATATTTATGATAGTAATTGTTTTGACACTATACACTTATAATAGTACCAAATGATTTGTTTTAAACGTACCAAGCATTATTTGGCTATTATAAGGGAAAACCCTATGCTCCGGCTTGCGTTGCATTGTGTGATGGGACCTGGGTCTTATAATAGCTTCATTTTTCGAAAAAGCATTGTGCTGTTTATTTATATGCACTGGTATTCTTGGGGGGAACCCGTTCCGTGTTATATGGCCTGGTCCCTTGAATTAGTTACTTTAAGAATTGAATTAATAACTGTTTTAGTTCTCACACCGGTCACATGACTAACCAGGAGTTTATTGTTTTAACCAAAACTCTGTGTGCCCTTATTTTCGACACGGGCAGCTAGTAATTTTGGTTTTGCAGATTTATATGCACAGGATCCTGATTTACAGCTGGAACGATGCTCGGAAAGCTCTGTATCCATGTATTACTTTCAGTTGTGTTTTGTATTATTTTCCGCTGCTATGTAAATTTATTGTAATCTCTGATATTTATCGAATGTATTTTATTCATTTATGCTCTGTATATTCTTGTATCTGATGGAATTGTTGTAATAACAATGAAATGTTCTTCTGTTTGAGTTCTGGTTTGTCGTGTTCTCATACGATGAGGGGTTTCGTATGGTCTTGGTCGGTTTAATGACCGATTCGGATCGAGCGAAATTCCTTGCCGTCACAATAGCGGTCGGAGGAGGCTGGTTTCCGGCGAACTAGGGCTGAAGGGTTTGGGTTTCTAGCCGGCTACAGGCAAGGTCGAGTGTGTAGAGGTTCTGAGCAGGAGTCAACGGCGGTGAGGCGTTGTCTTTTGTAGTCACCGATCAACGACCAGCGGTCTGAGAACGATGCGACAGAGTGACCGAGGAGAGGAGCTCGACCGTGTTTTTGAGCAGGAGACAGGAATGTATAAAGCAGTTTATTGGGAACGAAGGAATATATGGGAATGTTGTGCAAAAGGGAACGGGTTGTGTTTGAAAAAGGGTTTTGCAGTTGAAAACGTGCAGAACGTGAAGGCAACATGAAAACTTACTGTGCAAAGTGGGGTATTCGTGCGTTATGGTGAAGCTTTCGGTGAAATAGGGGAACGATGTTTTAAACGAAGTGCTGTTGCGAACTGGAGCCCAAAGCAAAAGTAATCGGACGTAATTTATCTGTTTAATTATCAAACTGATCGTTAGGGAGGTTTGCTTGCTGTTACTTGGCCAAAATCAATTTCTTTGAAGCTAAAGAAACATGTCGCTTTCTTTTCTTTTGTTTCTTCCATGTTATTTTTCCAATATTTTCTCCTCCCGTTTCATTGCTTTCTTCTAACCCTCCAATCACCGCTTCTCTCTCTGTTTCTGCAGGTATTTATCATTTCTTCATCTTACCGAATTTCTATCAAAATCTAGAACCTCTATCCCTTCTTCTAATGCATCGGCAATTTTGAAATTTTCCTCTAAAAGCGCATTACTTTTGGATTCTGATTTATTTGGAGATGGAAGTAACTCAACTCTTCTTCCCAAGGCTCAATCTTCCATTGATTTGATTTTCTTGCGAGTATTTGACTTGATTTTGAATTCCAAGATGTTGTTCAATTTGTTCTCACATCGTCCAGGTGTTTGAAAATTTATTGTGTTTGATCGTTACTGTTACCAAATTATTTTTTATCACACTTCAGATTAACAGTTAATGTTTACATCAAGTTAATTTTGTTATTGTAGTCAAACTATCCGTCGAATTTGCAATAGTTCACATCATGTTGATTTTGTAGTTGTTATTCTGAAATTTTTAACATCAGAGAATAAAATTCACTCATGATATCTTAAAATACACAAATGATGATTAATGGTCATTACTTAATTATTATTTTTACAAAATAGTGTTTTCCCTTACTATTTAAGCTATCCTATGCATAACTGTGCATCATTATAATATGAGTATATTAGTAAATTTACAAAATTGCACACATACACACACCCATATATATATATATATATATATATATATATACATATATACATATATATATGGTCTACGAGATCCAGTTAGCAAATTAGGTTATGGTTTGGAATATGAATATTTCCATGACTTTGCTGGTGCAACATAGGTTGCACATATGTTTCTTTGCAGTAACACAAGTTGAAATAGCTTTCCACAACCTCGACTTTTTCTAGTACAACAAATTTATTGTTTTTATAGTAACATATATGAACTTTTGTTGTTATTGATGTTCACGTTTTTGTACTTTAGTTGAAATCGTGGGGTGATTATTATGGCCAAATGAGAACCCCATGCTTGAATTGTAAAAAAACTTAACCATTAACAAATAAATTAAGAAAATACGAGTGATTTATATATTATAACTCTTAACTATTAAGTTTTCTAAATGATTATGTAGCGACAAGGAATTTCGCTCGATCCGAATCAATCGCTAAACCGATCAAGACCATTCGAAACCCCTGATCATTTGAGAACAGGACAAATCAGAACGCAAATAGAAGAACATTTCATTGTTATCACAACAATTCCATCGGATACAAGAATATACAGAGTATGAATAAATATAATACATTCCATAAATATCAGATATTACAATAAATTTACAATGCAGCGGAAAATAATACAAAATACAACTGAAGGAGATATACGGATACAAAGCTTTCCGAACATCATTCTAGCTGTAAACCAGGTTCCTGTGGATATAAATCTGCAAAACCAAAACTACTAGCTGCCCATGTCAAAATAAGGGCACCCAGAGTTTAGGTTAAAACAATAAACTCCAGGTCAGTCATGTGACTGGTGTGAGAACTAAAACAGTTATTAATTCAATTTTTAAATATAAGGTAAATCAAGGGACCACGCCGTATAACACGGAATGGGTTTCCTCCCAGGAATACCAGTGCAAAGGAATAAACAACGCAATGCTTTTTCGAAAAAATGAAGCTATTATAAGACCCAGGTCCCATCACACAATGCAACGCAAGCCGGAGGATAGGGTTTTCCCTTATAATAGCCAAACATGCTTGATATGTTTAAAACTAATCTTTTGATACTATAATAAGTGTATAGTGTCAAAACAACTTCAATCATAAATATTAATCATAGGCGGCATAGCATCCCATGCTATTGTGTCGCCATACTAGGCTCTACAAATAGAACCGCAATACACGTATTGGAAATTGGATTCCATCATGAGTCGAGGCAAGGGGCAAGCTCCTCTCTGTTCGAGACACTCTAGCAAATGTCCCAGGACCGCACACAGCAATCCTTGGATCTTCAGGGCCGGTCCTCTCTTACTTTTGAGGATTGGCAATTCCTGAGCACACGTTTCCCGGTCCTAACAGACCTAATATCGAGGCGCCTCATCCAACAACCACACAGGTGAAAAGTATATAAATGTCAGGGCTGGTAGATCACTGACACCACCCATAGCTGGAAAGAAACGTCGTGCTCTCCCTATAGTCCGTATCCGGTTTTTTACTCATACCGGGGTGTGAGGCTCACGAATTCACGTTATACACAAAGCTGTGCCACACAGGCCGTGCTTTGATCATCAACCACAAGACTTTGCTTTTCAACAAAAGCCTTGATCATTTGCCACTTACGCGTGCCACACCGGCAATACACTCCATGCGACTGATGTCCATCGATATACAACCTCTGAGCTTGTACGTCTCAGAGAAGGGCGTTAAGCAAGAGAATAAATTCTCTGTCGCCAAATAGATGTATATTTAATAGACATCAATCAACACAGAATAAAATCCAATGTCAGACACACAGTCCATTTACAAGTTCGTTTTGGGTCTGAACGAAACCGGAGGCACTTTCCTCGCATATCCATCGATCTCCAAGTACGTCGGGACGATCACCGACTGATTCCCTCATCTTGGGTGTACAGCCCAATCAAGATCATCAGTAATCACCCAAACGATGTGAAGACTTCCAGTCTTCTACCACCGTCTTCATCTTCGACATATCGTCGAATCGGTTATTCAGAATGGGTAAACCCCGTCTTTCCAAATAACCCACGTATATAATAAACAAATGTTACACAAACACAACATACGCCTCATTCCAATTCTGAATATTCATTTATTCAATTATTCACATTCTTTGGGAAAGGTTCCCATTAATTTTATCAAAGATAAATTCTTTAAAATTTATTCTTTAATCTTCCTTTGGATGACATATCAAACCAGTCGGGATTAACGAACCATACCGAAGTAATTATTTATTTTATTTCCCAATCCCAACCTATTTATCCCATGGAGCAAAACTGTTATTACCCATAACTAACACCACGGTGTTATTGGTAAATTTAATTACCATTTCACGTTTAAATCTAATTAAAGATTTACTATCGCTCGGAGCAAAACTGGCGATACTCCATTCTCAATCACTTTCCAAATCCGATAATTTAAATTATCAATTCACATTTCAATCTAATTAAAGATTCATTAAAACTCCTTTTACTGGGTTAAAGAACTAATGCCATTTAAAACACAGTTCACGATAAACTCAAATCTCATTTGATATTAAATACAAGGCTCTGAATAGAAAATATACCGGCTTATATTCAATATCAAATTCTGATTATTTTTAAAACCACTTAAAATCCAATTTTATTTATTTAAAAATATTGGATTTTAATTCTAGTTCAAAACTAGTTCATTTCGATAAAAATATATTTTTATCTTTTCAATTAGGGAATTTTTCATCCCAGTTCTTTCCAAATCATATATTATAATTTTACACAAATTATAGATATTTTTAATAATTTTATCAAGGCCCGTACAGTCGATTTCCACCAATGGCCATCGAACTGCACTTACAGCGACCTTTTCCAAATTTGATTTGGACGTATCTCCAAATCCAACCATTAGATTTCACATTTCTAATATTTGTTGGAAAGCTCTTTTCGATACGAACCCAACGGTTTTGGTTTCAGGAGAATCCGACGGTCGGATCTCCCGTAACGTCAATTCGAAGTCAATGGTCGAAATTCACGAACTGCCGCAGCGCGGCGCGTTCTATTCAGGCCATTATGTTATATATATATAATATATATAATATATATTTCGTCGATATCCATTTAAAACGAATTTTATAATTCGTTTTAAATTCGTTTCAAAAGCAATTTCAACTTTATATTCAATTTCAAATCAAAAATGAATATTCCCTTATAAATTCGTTTTCCATTTGATTTCAATTCAATTCGAATTCATTTCAATTTTATTTAATTCGAATTCAAATTCGTTTAAATTCAATTTGAATTTGAATTCTATTTCAATCCATTTTATTTCGAATTTATTTTATATTCAATTCAATTTGAATTCATTTTCTAATTATTCGATTTTTAAATCTCTTTTCAATATTCATTATAAAAATGAATAAAATCGATATAAATATCGTTCGCGTCGAAATGGCGCATCACTAATCCACACGGCTTTATAAATTTCAATCACTTCGTTATTCTATTCAACAAATGAATATTTATTCTATTCAACACATGAATTTATATTTCTTTCAACACTTGACTAATCTCAACGAATGAGTATTGTCAACACAACTATTTTTGTTATATAATATATTTTATAAAATTTGGATAAAGATGTTAATTTTTATTGTTAAAATATTTCGTTCAACACCTGACTAATCTCAACGAATGAGTACGGTCAACACATGAATCTTTATTTTATAATATTCTTTATTTTCTCAACTGGAATGAGGCCCAATCAATTACCATATAATGTTAGTTATATGGATTCCACACAACACATGAATATAATAGCAACGATAAATAATCAACCATCATCAAAAGTGCACATCACAACTGTATGTCAACCTATCGATCGACACACAACTAATTATTGGAACTAGTGTACTTCAAATATCATCCCAATACCCGTGTGGGGTTTCACATCAACAAACACTGAATATTATTTGTGCAGTTGGGCGATGTGTAAAATTTATCGTCCCAATCAATATCAGTCACATATGTGTATATAAACAAATCCTCCGATTTGTTTATAACTATTTATTTCATTTTATATACACGTTAAAAATTCTATTTTTAACTATACAATATTTATTTTCTATATAAATATTTTATTTCACATCACACAATGAACTACACATCAAAATTAAACAAACAATCATACAAGCCGTCCATGGTCTGTGGACGATGGGTGTCGGGTGCTGCTAAACACCGTCTGCATCCTAGTATATATAATAATATAACAAGAAAAAGAAAATTAAAAGGTGAGAAGTTCTCACTGAGGGTTCCACTCCGCCGTGCTTTGCTTTTGAATTGCTGAACCATCTGATCTGCTTGAAATTCCAATGCAGTCTTTACTACGCTGTTCATATATAAAAATATTATTTTCATTGCTTCATTCTAATAAATAAAAATCATATTTTTATATTCTACATCATAGATTTATTTACAACGCTTCATTTTATATAAAAACTATATTTTTATATTTCTACCTCATTTATAAAGACCAAATTTTTATTTCATCGCTATAAAAATACCATTTTTATTTCAATATATATATATAATAAAAATCATTTATTTCGCTAGTTAAATAAAGATAATATTTTTATTATTGCCACTATATAATAACAATTATAATTTTAACCTTTCTACTATATAAAAATTATATCTTTAACATTTCTACTATATAAAAATTATATCTTTAACATTTCTACTATATAAAAATTTCGCCCTTTTAGCTAGAATAAAAATCATAACTTTGATTCACATTTAAAAATCTCTATATGGTTATTGCTCACACCAATAGGGATCCAATCTTTATAGGTTAAAAATATAAATCAAAATCATATATTTTTCTAAACAAAGTTCATATCTTTTAGAAAAACAAAATCAAATCTTTTTAATGAACAACTCAAATTTTTATATTACGTTATTTACATATAAAATTAAAAATTGAATTTAAAGAAGCATCTAAATTAAAATCTGAATTAAAAATAATATAAATGGAGAAGCTTACAGTTTTTATCGTTCGGAGGAGATTGGTGGCTGCTACGAACGCTGGTGTGGTGCAGGGGCGGCGTCGGGTCAGCTGGCACTGGGGGTGGGGCCTCTTCAGGTCGACGTGGCGGGGTTCGGGTTCAAGGGGGCTAGGGCTTGGGTTCTCGACGGGGAAGAGGGGATAGGGGCGAACGAGACAGAGGGTAGGGGGTTCGGCGATGCGAGGGGAGGCCGGAGCTCGCGGTGCGGTGGGGCCAACGGCCGGTGGCGGGTTCGATTCCGTCATCGTTCTTTTTTTTTATTTGATCAGCTTTGAAATAGAAGAGAGAGAGAGGAAGGGGGTAACGGGTTTGACCGTGAAGAGGAAGGGGGGCCTGGAGGGTAAAGGTTGGGGGAGAGAGGGATTTTCTTTTTATTTTTTTATTATTTAATTTTAAAAAGTTGACTTTTTCGTTCGACCTCTAAATGAGGCCCACCGCCTATCGTCCATAGCTAATTACCCCCATTCCGGACACAATGGGATATGTATCGTAAGCTGATTCGATCGTTTTGATTAGTTTTCGTCAAATTTACATTTAAATCATTATATTGAATTTTAAACGTACATTTCAAATTACCGGGGTCACATACGGACTCGAAAAATTCTAGAAAAATATTTTCTAGCTTCGTATTGACGATACGGTCCTAACACAACTAGTTTCGTCGAATTTTGAGACCGTTTGAAAAATTGCCATTTTCCAGTCGATTAATATCAACTAAAACTGGTCAAACGCATTTCCTTTGCCACGCTCACATATTGAATCAAAAAATTACGAAAATTGGGATCTAGTAATAACTTGACATCCCGGATCCAACAAAAGTGGTTTCGTCGAAATCCGAGGTCGTTTGCAAAATGGCTATTTTTAAGGGCCAGAATTCCATAGCGACTATCCTGAATATTCATTTGGACATATCGTTTGATTCCCGTTATGAAATTTTGATTTTTCGGATTCACTGAAAAGATATTCTCAATTAGATTATAATATTTTTGGTTTCACTAAATTCTGGTTTATTTTGAATCCTGTACATTCATTTGAAGTTTGAAATCGAATTATCGAACTACCGCGCCATTTTCAATTCCTTTTATAATTTAAAATAATTATTTATATTCTAACGACGATTTATATAAATATATACATTCTAATTATATTCAAAATAAATTTTTCGTCGATATTATTTAAAAAAATTCATTTTAAATATTCAAAATTCATTAAAATTTCCAAAATAAAAATTTTAAACTGGCCCAGATTTTCGGGTTATTACAATCACCCCCACTTAAAACTTTTCGTCCTCAAAAAGGAACGAAGCCGAAAGTTGTTATAAAAACCAACTCAACTTTCTTTGTTTTCGCTACGGCTTAAGTTCTTTAACTTTTCAGTTTCTAAGAAGTTTTCAAATTCTTCAAAAATTTGGCTAACACCCTAAATTTTCGAAAAATTTCGCCATAACCTCCCCTGCACCGGGGACTTCGGGATATTTCATATAGCCTCCTATGGCCTTCTTTAATCAAAAAGAAAAAGAAAAAGCCAATCGGCTCATAAAATCATCATCACCGAAACAAAATAGTAAATTATGGTAAATATGTACCTATTGTCGGGCAAACAATTTTATTCCTCTGCTCTAGCCTCCTTACTATGACCTGTTCAATGTATATATATGCACATGCATGCAATTGCAAATAATTTACAATACATTTCAATATTTGATTCTATTAGGCGTAATGGTTCAAAATATCAAACAAATAAACAAACAACACAACCATCAGTCAATTAGTTGATTATCGTTTCAAATTCATAATTTGATACATATACAGAAAATCATGTTTTTGGTGCCAATTCACAACAATGCATTCTAGCTATATTTTGGTTCTCACACCAGTCTAATGGAAATATAAAGATATCACACCTTCGTAGCTCGAATATAAACTACTGATGTCGTACGTCATCAGTAGAATCATCTCCGGGCGACTAGAGTGTAATTCTATATCTACCCAGTATATTAAAACTTCGAATATACGTTCATGACGCGTATATGCAAAATCTTTATATATTGGATTGTCCAAATTCAAAGTAAATAAATAATCAAATACGTATAAAAAGATTTAAATTTTCAAAATAAAGTTGTTTTCATTTTATTTGAAAAATATACTCTTCACACTCGTTCTAGGATACTACTGATCCTATCTCTAACGAGTTATTCCTTATTGGATATTGCTAATCCAATTTCTGATGAATTCTTTCATATGGTTCTAATGTGTCTTGTTCTCGAGCTCTGTAAACCAAAGCTCTTATACCAAATGTAGCGACAAGGAATTTTGCTCGATCCGAATCGATCGTTAACCGATCAAGACCGTTCGAAACCCCTGATCGTTTGAGAACAGGACAAATCAAAACGCAAACAGAAGAACATTTCATTGTTATCACAACAATTCCATCAGATACAAGAATATACAAAGTATGAATAAATATAATACATTCCATAAATATCAGAGATTATAATAAATTTACAATGCAGTGGAAAATAATACAAAATACAACTGAAGGAGATATACAGATACAAAGCTTTCCGAACATCATTCCAGCTGTAAACCAGGTTCCTGTGGATATAAATCAGCAAAATCCAAACTACTAGCTGCCCGTGTCAAAATAAGGGCACCCAGAGTTTAGGTAAAAACAATAAACTCCAGGTCAGTCATGTGACTGGTGTGAGAACTAAAACAGTTATTAATTCAATTTTTAAATATAAGGTAAATCAAGGGATCATGCCGTATAACATGGAATGGGTTTCCTCCCAGGAATACCAGTGCAAAGGAATAAACAACGCAATGCTTTTTCGAAAAATGAAGCTATTATAAGACCCAGGTCCCATCACATAATGCAACGCAAGCCGGAGGATAGGGTTTTCCCTTATAATAGCCAAACATGCTTGATACGTTTAAAACTAATCTTTCGATACTATAATAAGTGTATAGTGTCAAAACAACTTCAATCATAAATATTAATCATAGACGGCATAGCATCCCATGCTACTATGTCGCCATACTAGGCTCTACAAATAGAACCGCAATACACGTATTGGAAATTGGATTCCATCATGAGTCGAGGCAAGGGGCAAGCTCCTCTCCGTTCGAGACACTCTAGCAAATGTCCCAGGACCGCACACAACAATCCTTGGATCTTCAGGGCCGGTCCTCTCTTACTTTTGAGAATTGGCAATTCCTGAGCATACGTTTCCCGATCCTAACAGACCTAATATCGAGGCGCCTCATCCAACAACCACACAGGTGAAAAGTATATAAATGTCAGGGCTGGTAGGTCACTGACACCACCCATAGCTAGAAAGAAACGTCGTGCTCTCCCTCCAGTCCGTATCCCGTTTTTGACTCATACCGGGGTGTGAGGCTCACGAATTCACATTATACACAAAGTTGTACCACACAGGTTGTGCTTTGATCATCAACCACAAGACTTTGCTTTTCAACAAAAGCCTTGATCATTTGCCACTTATGCGTGCCACACCGGCAATTCACTCCATGCGACCGATGTCCATCCATATACAACCTCTGAGCTCGTACGTCTTAGAGAAGGGCGTTAAGCAAGAAAATAAATTTTCCGCCGCCAAACAGATGTATATTTAATAGAGATCAATCAAAACAGAATAAAATCCAATGTCAGACACACAGTCCATTTACAAGTTCGTTCTGGGTCTGAACGAAACCGGAGGCACTTTCCTCGCATATCCATCGATCTCCAAGTACGTCTAGACGATCACCGGCTTATTCCCTCATCTTGGGTGTACAGCCCAATCAAGATCATCAGTAATCACCCAAACGATGTGAAGACTTCCGGTCTTCTACCACCGCCTTCATCTTCGACATATCGTCGAATCGGTTATTCAGAATGGGTAAACCCCGGTCTTTCCAAATAACCCACGTATATAATAAACAAATGTTGAACAAACACAACATACGCCTCATTCCAATTCTGAATATTCATTTATTCAATTATTCACATTCTTTAGGAAAGGTTCCCATTAATTTTATCAAAGATAAATTCTTTAAAATTTATTCTTTAATCTTCCTTTGGATGTCATATCAAACCAGTCGGGATTAACGAACCACACCGAAGTAATTATTTATTTTATTTCCCAATCCCAACCTATTTATCCCATGGAGCAAAACTGTTATTACCCCATAACTAACACCACGGTGTTATCGGTAAATTTAATTACCATTTCACGTTTAATTCTAATTAAAGATTTACTATCGCTGGGAGCAAAACTGGCGATACTCCATTCTCGATCACTTTCCAAATCTGATAATTAAATTATCAATTCACATTTCAATCTAATTAAAGACTCATTAAAACTCCTTTTACTGGGTTAAAGAACTAATGCCATTTAAAACATAGTTCACGATAAACCCAAATCTCATTTGATATTAAATACAAGGCTCTGAATAGAAAATATACCGTCTTATATTCAATATCAAATTCTGATTATTTTTAAAACCACTTCAAATCCAATTTTATTTATTTAAAAATATTGGATTTTAATTCTAGTTCAAAACTAGTTCATTTCGATAAAAATATATTTTTATCTTTTCAAATAGGGAATTTTTCATCCCAGTTCTTTCCAAATCTTATATTATAATTTTACACAAATTATATATATATTTAATAATTTTATCAAGGCCCGTACAGTCGATTTCCACCAATGGCCATCGAACTGCACTTACAACGACCTTTCCCAAATTTGATTTGGACGTATCCCCAAATCCAACCGTTAGATTTCACATTTCTAATATTCATTGGAAATCTCTTTTCGATACGAACCCAACGGTTCGGGTTTCAAGAGAATCCCACGGTCGGATCTCCCGTAACGTCAATTCGAAGTCAATGTTCGAAATTCACGAACTGCCGCAGCGCGGCGCGTTCTATTCAGGCCATTATATTATAAATATAACATATATTTCGTCGATTTCCATTTAAAACGAATTTTATAATTCTTTTTAAATTCGTTTCAAAAACAATTTCAACTTCACATTCAATTTCAAATCAAAAATGAATATTCCCTTATAAATTCGTTTTCCATTTGATTTCAATTCAATTCTAATTCATTTCAATTTTATTTAATTCGAATTCAAATTCGTTTCAATTCAATTTCAATTTGAATTCTATTTCACTCCATTTTAATTCGAATTTATTTTATATTCAATTCAATTCGAATTCATTTTCTAATTATTCGATTTTTAAATTTATTTTCAATATTCATTATAAAAATGAATAAAATCGATATAAATATCGTTCGCGTCAAAATGGCGCATCACTAATCCACACGGCTTTATAAATTTCAATCACTTCGTTATTCTATTCAACAAATGAATATTTATTCTATTCAACACATGAATTTATATTTCTTTCAACACTTGACTAATCTCGACGAATGAGTACTGTCAACACAACAAATTTTGTTATATAATATATTTTATAAAATTTGGATAAAGATGTTAATTTTTATTGTTAAAATATTTCGTTCAACACCAGACTAATCTCAACGAATGAGTACGGTCAACACATGAATCTTTATTTTATAATATTCTTTATTTTCTCAACTGGAATGAGGCCCAATCAATTAACATATAATGTTAGTTATATGGATTCCACACAACACATGCATATAATAGCAACGATAAATAATCAACCATCATCAAAAGTGCACATCACAACTGTATGTTAACCTATCGATCGACACACAACTAATTATTGGAACTAGTGTACTTCAAATATCATCCCAATACCCGTGTAGGGTTTCACATCAACAAACACTGAATATTATTTGTGCAGCTGGGTGATGTGTAAAATTTATCGTCCCAATCAATATCAGTCAAATATGTGTATATAAACAAATCCTCCGATTTGTTTATAACAATTTATTTCATTTTATATACACGTTAAAAATTCTATTTTTAACTATACAATATTTATTTTCTAAATAAATATTTTATTTCATATCACACAATCAACTACACATCAAAATTAAACAAACAATCATACAAGCCGTCCATGGTCTGTGGACGACGGGTGTCGGGTGCTGCTAAACACCGTCTACATCCTAGTATATATAATAATATAACTAGAAAAAGAAAATTAAAAGGTGAGAAGTTCTCACTGAGGGTTCCACTCCGCCGTACATTGCTTTTGAATTGCTGAACCGTCTGATCTGCTTGAAATTACAATGCAGTCTTTACTACGCTGTTCATATATAAAAATATTATTTTCATTGCTTCATTCTAATAAATAAAAATCATATTTTTATATTCTACATCATATATTTATTTACAACGCTTCATTTTATATAAAATTATATTTTTATATTTCTACCTCATTTATAAAGATCAAATTTTTATTTCATCGCTATAAAAATCCCATTTTTATTTCAATATATATATAATAAAAATCAAATTTTTATTTCGCTAGTTATATAAAGATAATATTTTTATTATTGCCACTATATAATAACAATTATATTTTTAACCTTTCTACTATATAAAAATTATATCTTTAACATTTCTACTATATAAAAATTATATCTTTAACATTTCTACTATATAAAAATTTCGCCCTTTTAGCTAGAATAAAAATCATAACTTTGATTCACATTTAAAAATCTCTATATGGTTATTGCTCACACCAATAAGGATCCAATCTTTATAGGTTAAAACTATAAATCAAAATCATATATTTTTCTAAACAAAGTTCATATCTTCTAGAAAAACAAAATCAAATCTTTTTAATGAACAACTCAAATTTTTATACTACGTTATTTATTTATAAAATTAAAAACTGAATTTAAAGAAGCATCTAAATTAAAATCTGAATTTAAAATAATATAAAAGGAGAAGCTCACAGTTTTTATCGTTCGGAGGAGATTGGTGGATGATGCGAACGCTGGTGTGGTGCAGGGGCAGCGTCGGGTCAGCTGGCGCCGGGGGTGGGGCCTATTCAGCTCGGCGTGGCGGGGTTTGGGTTCAAGGGGGCTAGGGCTTGGGTTCTCGATGGGGAAGAGGGGATAGGGGCGAATGAGACAGATTGAAGGGGTTCGGCGATGCGAGGGGAGGCCGGAGCTCGCGGTGTGGTGGGGCCAACGGCCGGTGGCGGGTTCGATTCCGTCATCGTTTTTTTTATTTGATTGGCCTTGAAATTGAAGAGAGAGAGAGGAAGGGGGTAACGGGTTTGACCGTGAAGAGGAAGGGGGGCCTGGAGGGTAAAGGTTGGGGGAGAGAGGGATTTTCTTTTTATTTTTTTATTATTTAATTTTAAAAAGTTGACTTTTTCATTCGACCTCTAAACGAGGCCCATCGCCTGTCGTCCATAGCTAATTACCCCCATTCTGAACACAATGGGATATGTATTGTAAGCTGATTCGATCGTTTCGATCAGTTTTCGTCAAATTTACTTTTAAATCATTATATTGAATTTTAAACGTACATTTCAAATTACCGGGTCACATACGGACTCGAAAAATTCCAGAAAAATATTTTCTAGCTTTGTATTGACAATACGGTCCTAACACAACTAGTTTCATCGAATTTTGAGACCGTTTGAAAAATGGCCATTTTCCAGTCGATTAAAATCAACTAAAACTGGTCAAACGCGTTTTCCTTTGCCATGCTCACATATTGAATCAAAAAATTACGAGTGCTTACAAGCTTGTATGAGAGATTGTGAGTTCATACAAGTGCTTTCAAGCTTGTATGAGTGTTCTTAGTTTGCATTCAAGTCAAGTTGCAACATTTCTATTACAAAGCAAGGGTTTTTATTGATTTTGCTCAAGGGTTTTCATTGGAGCATTCATATTTGGGTCTTTTTGGTGATTGCATAAGGGCTTCATCTCAATCTTTATAATAAATATTCATTTGTGTCTTCATAGCATTGTAAGCCCTTTTCTACTTTCTTTCTTTGAACTCTAAAGTTAAATGAATGATGCAAGTTTGGGGTTGATCATTATATGCAAGTTTGGTTGATCATTATATGCAAGTTTGATTGATCATTATATGCAAGTTTGGATGATCATTATGCAAGTTGGTTTAACCATTATGTATGACACATGTTGCTATGTTATGCAAGTTTGGGTTGATCATGTTATCATGTTATGCAAGTTAAACTTGATGTTGTGAGCATAAAGCTCTAAGCTTTATATTAAAGGTTGCATTTTGGCAACATGAAAGTTATCATACCCCTTACGATAACTTGCATGTGACGCTAAATGCGAACTTCTAGCAACTTCTACATGTCATTTATCACCATGTAGCACTCATATGCTAAGTTTGGTTTTATGCATGCTTTTGAAGCCTAATGATGCAATATGCAAGTATATGAACATATGTACATCTCATATGCCACCATGATAAACTTGTGGCTTCAACACCTTTTTGTCATGATTATGCCAAGTTCCCTATTTTACCCTTTATGCGTTGTTGCGATTATGTAAACGATGGGATTACGTTGGGGTTGGGCAACATTATGACAAAAACACGGTTTTTATAACATAACGTGATATGTTAACTTGTAATTATGTTTTGGAAACATAATGGACATGACACTTAGAAAATATGAGTGTGGCCAACTCGAGGTTGGGTTGAGTTTGTAGCATAAATCTACCCGGACCCGCCCGGCTTAACTAGTGGCTACAAACAATAGGACCCAATGTGAGAAGTTGGTCATGTTGTGCTCGAACCCGAGGTTAGACCAAGTTGTGGTGTAAAGCTACCCGGACCCGCCCGGCTTAACTAGTAACCACAACAAAGTCTAATGTGAGAGGTTAAAGCACATTAAGTTAATTAATTAATGCCTCCTGATTAGGGTTAAGTCATGGTCCACTTAATACTTAATCAATTTGGGCTGGATGGGTTAATCGGGGTTAAGTCATGAACCTTGGATACACTTAACCAATTTAATCCACGTTTGGATCGGGTTAACCACATTTAACCCGTTAAGGAAACCCTAGTTGCGTGGTCCTTTGCAGCAGTAACCCTCTTGATAGCATCATAAGACCCTAGGACTAGGCTAGGGTGGGGCATGATTACTGGGCTGACATGTAAGCGACCAAAATGACGGCTGTGTAGGTACACCGGTGTAGGTCCAGGCGGACTATGATCGTGCACATAGTCCGGCGTTGGAGAATCAGGCACGGGTACCAGTAGATCTAGGTTGTGCATACTTGATTGGTGTCCGAGGTCTACACCCTAGGACTTGATACACCCTGGGGTGGACCTAGCACAGTTAGCTACATTTCATGTTTGGGCCGTATGACACCGACACTTGACGAGTTAGGCTTATAGGGAGCCGATCAACTAGACCGTGTAGTTGGACCTTGATTTAGGTCACCTCATGATGATGGGCCAAGCTTGGGCCAAGGGATCAATTCTTGTTTTTACTTGACATGTTAGAATGCTAGTACACCCGTGGTGCAAAACTTAACCTTAATTATGCGACGACACCTTTATCTATCTTGTTAGTTAATCATCATGCCAGTATGTTGTTATCCTTATGTTCATCTCAGCTTCTCATGCCAGTTAACTTTACTAGTTCATAGAGAGATAGTAGTTGGGCTTACCAGTCTTTTTGACTGACCTGTTTTCTTTCGCCTCTTTTCTTCCGTTTGCCCCCCCCTCAGGTTCTCAGGGTGGGAACATTGGAGCTTAGCTTGGATCTTTACAGCTTGCTTACTGGATTTGCTCATGTACGGTTTTGGACATTGAGCTAGCTATGGTTTATCACTTCATTTTGGGGATAGTACTTTATGTATTTCAGTTTTTCAGTTTATGCTTTTATCTAGACTTTGTTGTTGGAAAATAATGACCAAGTACTTTGTTGTAACATGACTATGGTTTTGAAATGCTAAGTTTTATCCGCTGCTTTACTACTCTGTTTTACTTATGTGTTCTGTCTTGTGATATCTGCATGCATGTTTACCTTGTTTAACTCCCCTCCAAAGCTAATGTCCTTGCAAGAGTGGCATTGGCGGAGGTGGGGTGTTACATTTGGTATCAGAGCATAAGGTTTACAAGATTTGAGCAAAAGTGTTTTTAAAACTTACCTTTTGAAAAAACTATTTTCAAAACCAATTAAGTATTTTCCAAGAAGAGTCTAGTTATTTTAAAAAGGCTATTCCCCAAAAGCCATAGCACTATCCTTCGTTTCTTCGTTCTGAATCTATCTTTTTCTTCGTTTTAGTATGACCGATCACTTTAACATCCCGGAAGGCGTGCAAGTACCAGTCTGGTTCCGGAGATCCATGGAGGCAAGGGTGAATGAAGCCGGCCCCGCGAACATTCCTCCTGCTTCCCCGGTCGCTAACATCTCTCCTCCTCCCGTAGCTGAGGTTCCTCCTCACCCTCAGCATCCGCAATAGGATTTTGCAAAGCTTTGCAAAGACTTTAAGGCGATGGGTTGCAAGAATTTTGTCGGAACGGAGACTTTTGTGGAGGCAAGAAATTGGTTGAAAGAAACTGAAGATCTCTTCGCCATCTTTGATGTGCAAGATCATAGAAGGGTTCTATTGGCAGCATGGTTATTGAAAGAAGAAGCTGCTTATTGGTGGGAGGTCACCAATGCTACGAGGCCTATAGAGACTTGGGCCGACTTTAGGACAAGATTTGGGCTTAAGTTTCTATCATCAGCTGAGGCGAATTTGCAATTGGAGAAGTTTATATCTTTGAAGCAAGGAGACATGACAGTGAGGGAGTATGTGAATGAGTTTAGCAAGCTCGCCCGATTTGGTTTGGACATGATTAATACTCCCCAGAAGAAGGCTTTGCGCTTTGCACGAGGGTTGAATGAACCACTACAAGGTTTAGCCCTATCTCATATACCTATGGGGGCCACTTTCGAAGGTCTAGTAGACATGGCATTGCTTCAAGGAGACGATAAGAATGGCAAGAAGGAAGTGAAGGCTAATGAGACCCAAGCCAAGAAGACAGACTCCAAGTGGGGAGGAAATCAGAGCAATCAAAACAATAAAAGCAACAAGAACAACAAGGGCAACAAGGCCAAGGCAAAGGACCCAAGAAAAGGCCACTACTGTGGGAATGTAGGGCACATAGCTAAAGACTGTAAGAAAAGGAAGAGGAAGTCAGGCGAGTGCTTTCATTGTGGAGAGAACGGACATTTTAGCAAGGATTGCCCCAAGAAGCAAGGGCAGAATCAGCGTGCAGGACCTTCTGGAGGGCAAGTGCATGCTCTCAACGCCGCTCCAGTTCAGGATCGAGGTAGCATTTCTGTAGAAAGTCTTCTTTATATTTCTGATTATCCTGTTCGCACCTTATTTGATTCTGGCGCATCGCATAGTTTTATTTCTTCTGACATTGTTGAAAGTTTGCACCTAAGTACTAGCTTAGTTGAGGATCCCGTTTGTGTTTCAAATCCAATTGGGGGTTCCGCCCATCTATCTATGATTTGTGTGGATTTGAAGATTTCTATCTTGACTGTAGAATTCGCGTGTAATGCTTATGTTCTCGGATTCACAGGATATGGGTTAATCTTGGGCATGGATTGGTTGTCCAGTTATGGAGCCATTCTCGATTGTGAACATAGGGTGGTGAGGCTCATGACCCGCCTCGGTAATACCCTAGAAATTTATTGTAACCCTAGAGGTCCCGTCATGTTATGCTATCTTGAATCTCTCGACTCGTCCATCGATGATCTGCAATCTGTAAGGGTGGTCCGAGACTATCCTGATGTCTTTGAAGAAGTTAAGGGGTTACGCCCTAAACGAGAGATAGATTTCCGCATTTATCTAGTCGATAATGCCAAGCCAGTATCATTGCCCGTTAGGAACATGGCCCCTCGTGAGAGAAGGGAGCTCAGTAAGCAAATCAAGGAGCTGCTTGAGAAGGGTTTTATTAGACGAAGCATTTCCGAATGGGGTGCTCCGGTGGTATTCGCTACTAAGGCGGATGGTTTGCTTCGTCTGTGTGTTGATTATCGAGAGTTGAACAAGATGACAAAGAAGAATAGGCACCCGTTACCGAGGATTGATGATCTCATTGACCAACTTGTAGGTGCTTCTGTTTTCTCTCAGCTCGATCTAGCCACCGGATTCCATCAGCTTAGAGTAGCTGAGGATAGCATTGATAAAATTGCGTTTAGGACTCCGGATGGATTCTTTGAATGGCTTGTCATGCCATTCGGATTGACTAATGCACCCTCCTACTTCGTAGACTTGATGAGTAGGGTGTTCAGGGAGTTCCTCAACAAGTTTGTTGTTGTCTGCGTGGATGATATTCTGATCTTCTCAAAGGATGAGGAAGAACATGCCAGACATCTCAAGGAAGTGATGGATACGCTTAGAGCGCATCAGTTGAAAGCCAAGTTCTCCAAATGTCATTTCTAGAGAAGGGAAGTTCGGTTTCTTGGACATATAGTTTCTAAGCAAGGCATAGCGGTGGATCCCGCGAAAGTGGTTGTGGTTCAAGATTGGAAGACTCCTAGGAATGCGACCGAAGTAAGAAGCTTTCTCGGTTTGGCGGGCTACTATAGGAAGTTCATCAGAGACTTCGCTAAGATTTCGGCCCCTCTCACTAAGTTGACGAAGAAGAACTTAGTCTTTGCATGGGACTTGGAGTGTGAGCTTGCTTTTCAAAAGCTCAAAAGAGCCCTTACCTCAGCTCCAGTTTTGGCATTACCCGATAATGGTAAGATGTTTACCGTGTACACAGATGCATGTGGCACGGGGTTAGGAGTTGTTTTGATGCAAGAGGGAAGACTGATATGTTATGGGGGTAGGCAACTTAAAGTTCATGAGAAGAACTATCCTACTCATGATTTGGAGTTAGCGGCGATCGTCTTTGCACTCAAATCATGGCGCCACTATCTTCTAGGCGAAAGGTTTGAGTTGTATACTGATCACAAGTCACTCAAATACCTCTTCTCGCAAAAAGATCTGAATCTAAGGCAGCAAAGGTGGATGGAATTTTTGGCATCTTATGACTTCGAGATAGCTTATACCCCTGGCAAGGGTAATGTTTTGGCGGATGCACTAAGCAGAAGGAGATTGACTTTAAGCCCCTTGTTCATTGAGATGAAGAACTTGGAATTCTTGGCAACCTTTGATTTCACAACGGCTGTTGAGTTGATGACGGGTTCATTAGCATCCCTTGAGCTTAGACCCACACTTCTTGATCAAGTTGGGGCTTCGCAGAGGGAAGATCCACAGATAGTCGAAGTTATGGACAAGTTGATTCGGGGTGAGACGTCTAGTCACCTTGCCAGATATACTATTGATGATAAAGGATGGCTAAGGCGTGATGGGAGATTATGTGTTCCTCGGGTGCGAGATTTGGTCCATAGAGTTCTTGAAGAAGCGCATCACTAGAAGATGACTATACATCCGGGAGGAGATAAGATGTATAGAGATATGAAGCGCAGTTTCTTTTGGGATGGAATGAAGAAAGATGTGGCAGAGTATGTTTCAAGGTGCATGGTGTGCCAACAAGTGAAGGCCGAGTCAAAGAAACCAGGTGGGCTATTACATCCATTGGAGGTCCCACAATGGAAGTGGGAGAGTATTTCTATGGATTTTGTGGATGGATTGCCTAGGTCAAGGAGAGGGAACACAAGCATATGGGTCATAGTTGACAGACTTACGAAGAGTGCTCACTTCATCCCAGTAAAGAGCAAGAGGACCGCATCAGGGCTGGCGTCTATTTATCTCCGAGAAATAGTGCGGTTGCATGGAGTTCCTTCTAGCATAGTTAGCGATCGTGACCCGATTTTCACTAGCCAGTTCTGGAACAGTTTGCAAGAAGCGATGGGTACGCGATTGAATTTGAGTACAGCCTATCACCCCCAGACGGATGGCCAAACCGAAAGGGTGAATAGAGTGCTAGATGATCTCTTGAGGCTTTGTGTTCTCGACTTCGGTAGTACTTGGGAAGACCACCTTCCTCTTGTAGAATTTGCTTATAATAATAACTATCAAGCCAGCATAGGGATGGCACCATTTGAAGCTTTATATGGGAGGCCATGTAGGTCACCATCTTGTTGGTGGGAGACAACATATAGACTTATACTTGGGCCCGATATGGTACGAGACACATCCGAGAAAGTTGAATTAGTAAGAAGAAGGATGAAAGCGGCCCAAGATAGACAGAAATCCTATGCTGACAAGAGAAGGGCGGATTTGGAATTCGAAGTGGGAGACATGGTTTTCGTGAAGGTTTCTCCTTTGCGAAATGTGGTACGTTTTGGAGCAGCGGGGAAGCTGGCACCAAGGTTCGTAGGACCCTTCCCTATCATAGAGAGAATTAGAAAGATGGCCTATAAGGTGGGATTGCCCGAGAAGCTAGCCGGAGTGCATAATGTCTTTCATGTCTCGCATCTCCGAAAGTGCCTACATGAGTCCGCTGAGGTGGTTGAACCAAGCATTCTTGAAGACATTGAGGTAGAGAAAGAAGCAACCTTGAGAAGAGCTCCGATTCGTATCTTGGGAACAGAGATCAAGAAGCTAAGGAATCGAGAGGTCAAGTTGGTGAAAGTTCAGTGGGGTGAAGCCGACGAAGATGCAACTTGGGAAACCGAGGAGAAGATGCGTGGGCTTTATCCATTTCTTTTTGAGGGTACATTCTCGATCTCTTTTCCTAATTAGCATATCTTTCTTTTTATCCGCGTTTATCTAGTTTATCTTGTTTCGTAGATCTTGTCATGAGAACCTTAGGTAGAAACCCTTGGTTGAAACATGTATTTGAAACATGTTATGCTTGATGGTTGCAATTGGTTGCAAGTGTTTGCACGTGGATACTCGTGGATGCATGATACACATTAGGCACTAAGATCGGCTCACACGCTTTCATGTTGCATATGCATGAGTGCTTATACTTATTCATGGATGAAACTTGTTATGCTATCACGTGGATGTTGCATATGGATGAATGTTATGTGCACTCATGTAGAGATTATAAATTATGTTAGGAATTTGCATACATATGGACTCATTTCACTAATATGCTTTGCATTAAGGAGGTTTACTGTATCAGTAACCGCCTGATTTTTGCATTAGATAAGTACATATACACACACCTTTGCATATGATCATACAACATTTAGAATCCTTTAAGGACAATGACTGCACGTGGATGATGTTTTGAGTAGATGGATGATGGATAGTAGGATACGTTCTTCCTAACTTGGAGATTTCGGGGACGAAATCCTTTAAAGAGGGGAGAATGTAACACCCCGTAATTTGAACATAAAAATTCACAAATTAAAGTATACTTAATTAAGTGAAATGGGTTGCGCAGAGAAATATACATATATATTGATATATATATATACATATATATAATTGAAAATTAAATAAATAAATATGCAAAAATGTTCAAAACAGCGAATTGGGAGAGGGGAATAACCGAACCGGCCGATTTTTGAGGTCGACCCGGCCCGTTGGGTCGACTAGGGGTTAATCCAGGGTGTTTGGCTGTCAACCCGTGGGCCGATTCGCTCAAATGCAGATTTTGCATTTGAATGGTTCTCATGGTTCAGCTTTAATCTAAAGGCCCTAGATGGTTCCTACACTTGACTTCTTCCCCAAGACATGCTTTGATGGCTTGGATTGAAACTAGGGTTAATCCTATGGCTAATACTATCCTAATCCTCTATAAAAAGACCCCTAAACCTAGCCTAAATCACCATTATTCAATCCTACAACTAAACTATGTCAAATTTGTTCCTCTCATGGCCTCCACTCTCATGATAAAATTCCTAAGCCTATTTCTATGAGAGATTGTGAGTTCATACAAGTGCTTTCAAGCTTGTATGAGTGTTCTTAGTTTGCATTCAAGTCAAGTTGCAACATTTCTATTACAAAGCAAGGGTTTTTATTGATTTGGCTCAAGGGTCTTCATTGGAGCATTCATATTTGGGTCTTTTTGGTGATTGCATAAGGGCTTCGTCTCAATCTTTATAATAAATATTCATTTGTGTCTTCATAGCATTGTAAGCCCTTTTCTACTTTCTTTCTTTGAACTCTAAAGTTAAATGAATGATGCAAGTTTGGGGTTGATCATTATATGCAAGTTTGGTTGATCATTATATGCAAGTTTGGTTGATCATTAAGCAAGTTGGTTTAACCATTATGTATGACACATGTTGCTATGTTATGCAAGTTTGGGTTGATCATGTTATCATGTTATGCAAGTTAAACTTGATGTTGTGAGCATAAAGCTCTAAGCTTTATATTAAAGGTTGCATTTTGGCAACATGAAAGTTATCATACCCCTTATGATAACTTGCATGTGACGCTAAATGCGAACTTCTAGCAACTTCTACATGTCATTTATCACCATGTATCACTCATATGCTAAGTTTGGTTTTATGCATGCTTTTGAAGCCTAATGATGCAATATGCAAGTATATGAACATATGTACATCTCATATGCCACCATGCTAAACTTGTGGCTTCAACACCTTTTTGTCATGATTATGCCAAGTTCCCTATTTTACCCTTTATGTGTTGTTGCGATTATGTAAACGATGGGATTACATTGGTGTTGGGCAACATTATGACAAAAACATGGTTTTTATAACATAACGTGATATGTTAACTTGTAATTATGTTTTGGAAACATAATGGACATGACACTTAGAAAATATGAGTGTGGCCAACTCGAGGTTGGGTTGAGTTTGTAGCATAAATCTACCCGGACCTGCCCGGCTTAACTAGTGGCTACAAACAATAGGACCCAATGTGAGAAGTTGGTCATGTTGTGCTCGAACCCGAGGTTAGACCAAGTTGTGGTGTAAAGCTACCCGGACCCGCCCGGCTTAACTAGTAACCACAACAAAGTCTAATGTGAGAGGTTAAAGCACATTAAGTTAATTAATTAATGCCTCCTGATTAGGGTTAAGTCATGGTCCACTTAATACTTAATCAATTTGGGCTGGATGGGTTAATCGGGGTTAAGTCATGAACCTTGGATACACTTAACCAATTTAATCCACGTTTGGATCGGGTTAACCACATTTAACCCGTTAAGGAAACCCTAGTTGCGTGGTCCTTTGCAGCAGTAACCCTCTTGATAGTATCATAAGACCCTAGGACTAGGCTAGGGTGGGGCACGATTACTGGGCTGACATGTAAGCGACCAAAATGACGGCTGTGTAGGTACGCCGGTGTAGGTCCAGGCGGACTATGATCGTGCACATAGTCCGGCGTTGGAGAATCAGGCACGGGTACCAGTAGATCTAGGCTGTGCATACTTGATTGGTGTCCGAGGTCTACACCCTAGGACTTGATACACCCTGGGGTGGACCTAGCACAGTTAGCTACATTTCATGTTTGGGCCATATGACACCGACACTTGACGAGTTAGGCTTATAAGGAGCCGATCAACTAGACCGTGTAGTTGGACCTTGATTTAGGTCACCTCATGATGATGGGCCAAGCTTGGGCCAAGGGATCAATTCTTGTTTTTACTTGACATGTTAGAATGCTACTACACCCGTGGTGCAAAACTTAACCTTAATTATGCGATGACACCTTTATCTATCTTCTTAGTTAATCATCATGCCAGTATGTTGTTATCCTTATGTTCATCTCAGCTTCTCATGCCAGTTAACTTTACTAGTTCATAGACAGATAGTAGTAGGGCTTACCAGTCTTTTTGACTGACCTGTTTTCTTTCGTCTCTTTTCTTCCGTTCCCCCCCCCTCAGGTTCTCAGGGTGGGAACATTGGAGCTTAGCTTCGATCTTTACAGCTTGCTTACTGGATTTGCTCATGTACGGTTTTGGACATTGAGCTAGTTATGGTTTATCACTTCATTTTGGGGATAGTACTTTATGTATTTCAGTTTTTCAGTTTATGCTTTTATCTAGACTTTGTTGTTGGAAAATAATGACCAAGTACTTTGTTGTAACATGACTATGGTTTTGAAATGCTAAGTTTTATCCGCTGCTTTACTACTCTGTTTTACTTATATGTTCTATCTTATGATATCTGCATGCATGTTTACCTTGTTTAACTCCCCTCCAAAGCTAATGTCCTTGCAAGAGTGGCATTGGCGGAGGTGGGGTGTTACAGTTTCTTTGTTTGTATCGTCCCACATAGATTGTCCAACGTCTAGTGAGATGTTTCTTGGGTGCTTGTCTGATATTGGTTTAGGCCTCTGGGGCTTGTGCTTAAGGGATGTTGAATTCGATTAGTATGGTTTACATGAGATCTATAATCTGGATGATATGAGTGTTACTGTTGGTTCTTCTGTTTTCCATGATTGAATGATCATTCTGATTACTATGGATGAATTGTTGTACTTTTGATTATATGGATTGTAAAGGCTATCACTGTCCGATGTAGGGAAGACAGGAGTTGAGTTCTTCTCTAGAGTTGTGGGTAGGTTAGTTTATTTATTTACCCAATCTCATGTACTTTATTGATGATGTTGGTTAGCTATTTTATCACTCACTAAGACTGTTGTCTGACTCTAGGTTTATGTTTCCCTCTTATTACCTTGGGTTGTTCATCCATTTTTGGATGGGCAGACTAGGTGAATGGTGATAGCTTAATAAGGACGACGTAGCAGTTCGGAGACAAGCAGAAGGCTGGCGTACTTTCTCTCTTATTATATAGTATTTGGATTTTCACTGTTTGTTATTCTACTCTGAGTGTTGTAGTGATTAAAATTTGTACAGACATATGTTGCAATCTTGGTGTATGGGTATACTTTCTAGTTGTTTTGAAAATTTGAGATTTCTGCTCAAATATGCTTCACTAATATTACCTATTGCATATGTTTTATTATATTTCATCCTTACGCTGTGAGATTTACGACAGTTTTCGCCTGTGTTATCATACCTTGATGATCGTTCATGGCTGCCTGGCACACTTTTCCACTTGTTTGGTGCAAGGGTTATGGGCGGTCGTCACATTTAGTATTAGAGCTCTGGTTATCGATTTTAGCCAAAGTTCTAAGACGTAATTATGTAAGAGAGACATGTTTGTATATTTCAATTGGATGTATACTATTAGTATAGTATAGTGTAATAGAGTTTGTATTTCATTCCTATTGTTATCTCATATGTGAACTAATCATTCTATTTTTAGTTTTTTAGAATGAGTCGTCAAACTACGGGAAACATTACTGGGGATAAGCCTGCGATTGGAAGGGCAGGCGATAGTAATCAGCTAGAAGCATTAGTTGTTATACCTTAATGTCTGATTGTGTTCGAGGCCATGATGGTCGCAGTCTTGCTAAGGATGCCCATTCCAGAAGGAGCAATAGAACGTGGTGTTCCTGTGCATGTACCTAGGGATGATTTCGCTAAGCGACAGAGGGGTTATTCTCCTAAAGATGAAGAAGATGAGCTAAGAAGAGGTATATCTTTAGAGCGACTTCAACGTCGGGCCAAGGAGCGAGAAGAAAGGGTCGGTGCTTCTTGGGACGAGACTTTTAGAACCAGACATGAGCCTCATAGAGAAACTTATTCCGACACTAGAGTTGGGGAGAAACTAGATAAGTAAAAGAAGAAATCTAAGAAGAATGCCACGTGGTTTAATTTTCAACTGGAGGGCCATTATGCTAAAGATTATAGGAAGCCAGAAAGTGGAAGGAAGTGATTTAAATGTGGCTAGCCTGGACATAAGAAGAAAGACTGCCCATATTTTCTGAAAGATAAGCAATCGGAGGAAGCATGTGTTCTGGAGGCTATCCCCATTTCCTATTGCATTCCTGATGAGGTTTAAGAGAAGCTGTTGATAAGCTTTCTTCCGGTGGAGTTTGTTTGAGTTCTATTCGGTATTAGAGAATCGTCTTCTTTTACGTACAATAAGATGTATGTCGAATAGGTTCAAAAATGGAAGTTGTAATAGGCTTTTGATTGTAACTGATCCAGTACAGGGCTCATCTACTCTTTGTAGGACTTGTTGTGGTCTAGTTTATATAGTCATGGTTGCTCTTCTATAAATGATCGTTTTTTTGGGACTTTCGCTGGGTTTGGTATTCTTTTGGGATATTGATTGGCTTAAGGGGTATGTGGCGAAAGTGGATTGCGAGAAGCTGTAGACAGTCGAGAATGTGGAAGGGGGAACGGTTATGATTCGGTGTACGTCGAAGATGGTGTCTTCTTAAGTTATTTATATTTTCCTGCGATTCCACCGGGAGACTTATCATCGGAGCTAATCATAAGTGAGTTAGATAATGTCCTTGTAGAAGTCAAAGGCTTACAACCGCATCGTGAGATTGAGTTCAGAATCGATTTGGTCGAGGGTGCTAGACCTATCGTTATGCCTCTTAGGAAGATGGGGCCTAAGGAACAACGATATTAAAGGTGGAAATTCATGAGGAAAAGGATTCATTCATAGAAGTATATCCGAATGAGGTGAACTAGTAATGTTTGCAACCAGGCTGATGACTCGTTAATTGTGTGTGGACTATCGTGAGCGAAATAACGTGACTAAGAAGAACAAGTATATGTTGCCTAGGATTGATGACTTGTTGACCAGTTTCACGAAGCCAAATTGTTTTCCCGGATGGATTGGGCAACAAGATTTCACCAGTTGAGGGTGGAAAAGGATAAGGTTTTGGCCTAAGCAAGTCGATTGCTGAAGCCGCATGAGAAGAATTACACAACTTATGACTTGGAGTTGGCAGCGATTGTGTTTGCTCTAAAGATATGGAGACATTACTGGTTGGGAGTCCAATTTGAATTGTTCACGAAACATAAGTCATTGAAGTATCTTTTCTCCCAAAAGCATTTGAATCTTTGGCAGCAACAGTGCTTAGAGTTTCTGGCATCATATGATTTTGGTATAGCCTATACTCCGGACAAGGGCAACGCAGTTGTAGATGCATTGAGTCGAAGACACGCAAGTTTGGGAGCGATGTATTCAGAATGGAAAAGCCTCGAGTATTGGCAAGGTTCGATTTCAGGCCGTTGGAGCCTGAAATGTTGGCAAGCTTATCGGTGAGACCTACTCTTATCGAAAGGATTGGCAAGAGCCAAAGGAGAGATGAGAAGCTTGTCGAGTTTATCCAGAAGCTGGAACCGGAGAATAAAGAGTTCGAAGTCGATCGAGAAGGTTGACTTCGAAAGCAAGGGCGACTAGTTGTTCCTGATATCGATGGATTGAGAGATGAGGTTCTGAGGGAATGTCATCACTCGAAGTTGACAATTCATCCTGGTGGTAGTAAGATGTATCAGGACATGAAGCAAATCTACTACTGGGAGGGGACGAAGCAAGATATTGGAAAGATCATTTCCAAGTGCATGAACTGTCAATTGGTGAAAGCTAAACTGAAGAAGCCGAGTGGATTGCTTCATACATTGGAAGTTGCTACGTGGAAGTAGGAGAAGATATCGATGGATTTTATCGATGGACTACCTAGAACCAGGGAAGGAAACGAAGGGATTTGGGTCATTATGAACCGTTTGACCAAAAGTGCAAGATTCATTCCTTTCAGATCGACTAGGACAACATCAAATTGGCTGAACTTTATGTGAAATGGTAGTTCGGTTCCATGGTATCCCGAAGAGCATAATGAGTGATCAAGATCCATTGTTCACCAGTGGATTTTGGAGGAGTTTGCAAGAGACATTAGGAACCGAGTTGTGTAAGAGTATAACTTGTCATCTTCAAACTGATGTTCAAACCGAGAGAGTAAACCGAGTTTTGGAAGATCTCCTCAGGGCTTGTTTGTTAAACTTTGGAGGATCATGAGAAGACCATCTACATCTGGTGGAGTTTGCTCCAGTCGAGTATTGGGATGTCACCATACGAGGCGTTGTATGGAAGACCGAGTAATTCTCCAGCTTGTTAGTTATAAATTGGAGATAAGTTAGTGCTTGGGCCAGAGATGATCAGGGAGACATCGGATTGTATCAAGATCCTTCGGCAACGAATGAAGGCGACCCAAGATCGTCAGAAGAGTTATGCGGATAAGCATCGAAAAGATTTGGAATTCGACATGGGCGACATGGTTTTCATGAAGATTTCACCGTTAAAGCATGTTGTTCAATTCGAATGTAAAGGAAAGTTAGTTCCTAGGTTCATTGGATCGTTTCCAATAGTCGAGCGAATTGGGAAGCTCGTATATATATTAGAGTTACTCAAGAAGATGTCATGTGTGCATAACGCTTTTCGCGAATCATTTCTACGAAATATGCACATGATCCGGATGTGATAGTATCTCCAGAACAATATGAAAATCAAGAAGTCGAGGCTGTGGTTATAAGACCTCATAAGTCACTCGTGTTGTGATAAATAACACGAAAAAGCTTAGGAGGAAGATGGTTAATCTAGTCAAGGTACAATGGAGTGAGGATGGCGATGATTGTACGTGGAAGACGGAAGAGAGTATGAAAACGACCCATCTATAGCTCTTCGTCCATATGACCTATTGATATCACACCATCATTACATCAGTATAGCTTGTTGTTATTGTTGTTATTATTGTTATTATTGTTATTGTCTTATTGTTGTTATCTTTAGAATTCCATGTGCTACGATAGGGATATTGATGCATGATTTGATGGCTGCTAGTTTAGATGATAGAATTAGCCGCTTGTGGATGCTAGGCATGCAGAATCATTTTGGTTGCTTATGGTTGTTGGAATTTCAGGGGAAAAGTTCCGGGGGGGGGGGGTAATGTAACAGCCCGCAATTTACATATCGGAAGATTGTAAAATATTTTTATTTTGTTCCCTGAGGGTTGGATCATACTCATATTTTGATATGTTGTTTATGGGGATGATTAACATGCCCATAATTTTAACCAATTTTATTTGTGACGTTTTTCTCCTATCAGTCTTGTATAGGGCATAAATTTTGACTCAGGTCGAATCAGGTGGTGAGACCTGTGCCATTGGAAAGGAAATGATGATTGCCTTTTCGTAGAGTGGTTACATTAAGAATTTGGCTTAGCGGTTTAGGAGGAATCGTTGTTTTAAGGTTTTACATTGGATGTCTAGGTTTATAAGCTAATGGGATGATTTGTGAGGCCCATTAATGGGTTGGTGGAAGGCTATAAATAGAGGATGGGAGGTATGGGAAATAGTTTACTTTCCCCATTCTCTCATTTGGAAAACCCAAGGGATCCACCATTTCTCCATCTTTCCACCATTAAAGCTTAGGAAATCGAAGATCTATAACATTTGAGGCTAGATCAACATTGAGAGGGGATAAATTCCATCAAATCAAGCGGATTGAAGCAAGATCTCCGTTGTCCAGATTCATATTTCACCGTTTTTGCTTTGATTTGAAGAATTGGTGAGTGATATGCATCTCTCACACAGATTCAATCAAGTGTATGAATGTTTGATCATGTTTTTCATCAAATTCAAGTCGTTTTCCTTAGATCTACATCATGGTAAGTTTATTTTCATATGAATCACCATAGGATCTAATCTAGCAATTTTAAACTGGTAATTTTTATGCTATTTCATATGCTTACGCAAGTTAGATCCATAATTTAGTTCATATGTTAATTTATCAAAATTTTGGTGAAATTTACATAATTTTGGTGATAATAGTCATATTCATGTTGTTACAGATTTCAAAACATGATTGTGATGGTATTGGATGAATCAGATGAGATAGTTTCGTCGATGTCGTCGATTGGCGAAGTTTTGGTCGAAATTGGGCTTGGATTCGGCATGTGCAGATTTTGGGTCGAGCATGCACTGCTAAGTGGTTTTGGGTCGAGCGTGCACTACTAAGTGGATTTGGGTCGACGTGCAATGCTACCGTGATTTTGGGTCAAGCGTGCACTGCTACAGTGATTTTGGGTCGAGCATGCACTGCTACAGTGATTTCAGGTCGAGCATGCACTGCTATAGTGACTTTGGGTCGAGCTTGCTCTGCTACAGTGATTCTGGTCGTGCATTGCTACAATTCTGGTCGTGCATTGCTCAAGTGTGTCGAATTGATGGATAATGGTTGCTTGAGAAGGTTGCTTAACCTATGGAAAGTCATCGGGTTAGATGACTTGAGATGCGAAGGCCAAGAGATTATCCTTGCCGTAAGTTCTACCAGGCTCAAAACAGGGGTATGATGGGGGCACCCAAAAGACCGGTTGTAGGTCGAATACCTTGGGTGTAGTTGAAATGCCTAGTTGTCAAGGTTGAACATACATACGTATCATTGAAAGGCGTATGGAGTTTATGCTAGAACTGGGGTTACCATTAGCCCTTGACATATGGCAAGGTTGGCCGTCCTATGATTAACGATGGTTTCGAAGCAGGATTGGCAGTCATAGCCGGAGTTTGTCATGGATGATGGTTTCTTTGTTTGTATCGTCCCACATAGATTGTCCAACGTCTAGTGAGATGTTTCTTGGGTGCTTGTCTGATATTGGTTTAGGCCTCTGGGGCTTGTGCTTAAGGGATGTTGAATTCCATTAGGATGGTTTACTTGAGATCTATAATCTGGATGATATGATTGTTACTGTTGGTTCTTCTATTTGCCATGATTGAATGATCATTCTGATTATTATGGATGAATTGTTGTACTTTTGGTTGTATGGATTGTAAAGGCTATCACTGTCCGATGTGGGGAAGACATGAGTTGAGTTCTTCTCTGGAGTTATGAGTAGATTAGTTTGTTTATTTACCCATTGTCATGTACTTTATTGATGATTTTGGTTAGATGTTTTATCACTCACTAAGTCTGTTGTCTGAATCAAGGTTTTATGTTTCCCTCTTATTACCTAGGGCTGTTCATCCGTTTTTGGATGGGAAGACTAGGTGGCAAGTGACAGGTGATAGCTTAGTAAGTGTAATGGCCCGAATTTCTGTACTCTTTGAGTCGACTAATAATACCACACATCCAACCCAAATTGCACAGAAATACGAATCATTATTAGAAAGAAGTTAGAGGATGAGAAATAGAAAGGAAGAAATATTAGAATAGGTGAAAGCGAAGATCACAAACTCACAGCGGAACGAAAAAATATATTAAATAACATAACTTTTGAAATATAAATCAGTAACTATATATACATACCATCATCAGAGTACAACAGTTATTCCTGGAATAGTTATAGACACATATTTCCAGATACAACATAATATACAGCGGAAAATATGATAGTTTATAGCTAACTGGTAAAGCCTCCTGCTTCAAAACTCCTCTAAGTGAATCTATAAAATCCCGACTACTTGACTACCCGTACAATTTTTAAGCACCCAATAGTTTAGGGAAAACAAAATAAACTCTGGGTCAGTCATGGGACTGGTGTGAGTAAACTCCAACCATTTTTTTAACCTTCAAAATCCTTTTAAGAGAAATGATAATCGTAAGACCGATCCACACATAAACACGGATGGTTTTTACTTTAAAATAACCAAAACATTTTTGATATCAAATCCGGTGATATTATAATAGTGTCTACAACAAATAAATAGAATCTAATGGAACTCTTACATCTCACGCTCCATATCTAATATAAAATCAAAAAACCGCAGGGCGCTTATTGGAGATTGGATTCCCAACATGACAAGGTATGGAACCACCTTCCGATAGTGTATCTCTAGATAGGAATACACTGGGTTCAACAAGAACGTCTTGCAACCCGGCCCACACATGGCCGACTACTTAATTAACTTGAGCATATCGAGCATATTATCACCAACGGTTGGGATCAGCAACCGTTTCCCGAAAGGGACAGCATCGATAGATTAAAGAAGAAAATGGAATATCTCTAGATATGTGATTATACGTCCTACTGGGAGCGACCCACATAGCCATGCTGCCTGCCCGATATTTGTCAATTCCCGGTTGTGAGGCTTGAGGTTTGAAATATCTTCTAGAACATATGGAAACCATTCACTTTGAATGCCACATCGTCAGATCCATCGTAAATCACTAATTTATTCCCAAAAAAATACTCATATTGTTAGGCTAAAGAAGTTTCCCTTCTTTGCCACCAACTTCGTACGTTTGAAGGAATCAACGTACGTAATCCCTTTGGAAATACTCTATAAGATACTCGTCCATACAAGTTGTCCTGGGTCTGGACAAACTGAAGGCTCCATTCTATTAACCATCTTGGGCAATTTCTACCTAGGATTAATAGAACAGCCCTTGCATTTTACTTTGTCTTCAATTATCTTCAGCATAAGTTGATTCATAACGCTTATACCAATACGGAGTGGTTTTCAGATATTAAATCTGATCTCGGTCTCTCCATACTGACAACGGAGGTATAAAATAAATCAAAACTTTGATAGTCAGTAATTTAACTATCAAAGAAAACATCCATACAATTAACGGTCCTATTTCCAATTGGAAATCCTACCGATCAAGCATCAAACAACACTGGCTCTTTTTATACATTATCATTTCAAATTTCAAATTTCTATTTTCCCCTCTTCTAGATTCTTTCAAAATTCAATTGTCTGTCTCGATTCTTGGAAAACATTTCCAATATTCTACTTTCTTTATTCGAGAAAAATATCTCTTATTCCAGTTAGAAAAAACATTTCTAGATATTCACGAAATTCTTATTTTCTATATTTAGAAAATATACCTTATTAATATCGGAAAATAGTTACATCTTGCATTTCTTAATTTCTCGTTGACCAATTCGTTTCATTTTCTATGCATAGAAAATATCTCTCATTTTATTTGGGGAAACATTTCAAAATCCATTTAAATTAACCCGATGTTATAAAATCATCGTTATTATAACTCAAATCATTTATCGTTTTAACCATATTGCTAACCATTCTTCACTATCGAACCTTAACCATTCCTCCATCAATCATGAAGTCAATCAAGTTGGGGTATAGTTGCCTCTCAGACCTTAATTGAACAACATTCTCAATTTTGCAATAATCAAAGCTCACAACTTCTAATAAAACATCGCTTATGTGATTCTCAGATTCAATCTAAGAGTCCACTTCTTTTATGGAAAAATATTGATTATAACAGAAACAATATAATCGATGTTTCCAAATATTTGATTTCTAAAACATTAATTTTAGTGATAGCATTAAAATTGTTGTTTAAAAAAACATTTATTACAACGGTAGCATTATAATCGCTGTTTAGATTTACAAAACATTTATTTTAGTCTTTTCATTTAAATCACTCCATCGATTCTAAAAAAATCAGTTCTACATTCTTGTCTCGACCAATCTCTCACGTTTCATTACTTTGAAAACATTATCTAATTCTTGAACCTATTAGATAAACCAAACTCCTTCCATTGATATTCACCTTCACTTAATCTTTTTTTCTTAAGTAACTCTTATTTTAAACAAAACCCTTGGTTTTTATTTCTTTTAATATCATTCATATACAAAGCTGGATTTTTATTATAATAAATCCATTTATTCAATCTCAAAACTTAAATTTATTTGGTATAACGTAATTCAGGTTCAATATCACCAACAAAGTCCATTCAGCCTCTTTTTTTATAAATTTTGAACATCTTCCTTCGATACCAAATCTTTTACTTAACTAAACTATTAAATAAACGTTTATTTAAAACTATCATTTTAGCCCATTTTAGCTTTAATCCCATTTATAAACTTTGTTTATCAAACTTGGATTCATTTTTGAATATCTTCTCGATTTCAATCATTTCTCTTAACATAATTTACTCTGTAACTTTTATTCAAAATCATCACATAAGTCTTGTGCTTCTTTGGTAAACCTTGCTTATAAAGTTTGGATTTATTTTTAAATCCTCCCTTCAGAACTTTTTACAAACTTCAAATGATATCTCAATCTAGTCTGATTGCCTAAAAAGGCAATCCTTTCAATTATTATTAACTAAAATAATAAATAAGTTTAATATTTACTCTAGTAAATGTGGTTAAGTCCTTGAATAGCTAGAAATACAATAGAATAATTAATTACCTTAGTTATTAAAATGATAATTAACTTAAAAATAAACAATTCAATAATTCCTTTATAATTGCTAAGTTCAGATTCAATTACGAACATCAAATTAAACAACTTTCTATTTTTCTATATAAATTCAGACTTAAATTTATATTTCAATTTTTCCTAAGCTAAATATTTTACTAAATTTACACATGTCATTTATAACCAAATCCTTATTTTATCCATCTAAAACAAGTTTCTAATTTCAAATTTATTCGAAGTTTAATTTCTAATTTGAAAATAATTTTCCTTTTTAAATCTCAACTCTCTTTCTATATTCGAAAATATTTTACGGTATTTAAATACCAAAATTCTAGGGCCAGGGTAGCTCAAACATAAAAAAGTCAATCACTAATTATATATATCACATCATACATCACAATTAAGGAAAAACAGTAATATAAATATTGAGGAACCCAGTTGGGTCCCTCCAACCTGTTTTCCCTGCTCCCACAGATGTTAATCAACGAAAATATCAACAATTTAATTTGGATATGGTCTTAGAATCAATATTCAATCAATGGTTTCTATATCAACCATTCCAATCAATTTTCTCAACTATTCATCCAATCAATAATCACACAGCTTAAAATTAATATAATTAAAACTCATTTATATAGAAGTATAAACGAAGCAGAGTTTGTGAGTTTACTCACCTTGGTCAGTAATCGTTGAATAACGACTCATTTCCAATTAAAAGAATCTGTTGTTTTAATTTTCCAGCAATTCTCACATGCTCCGAATCATTCTAGATTATTCAACTGCATCGCCTTCGTGTATACAATCCTAACAGATCCGAGTTCATCGAATGCTGATATTGTATGACATGGTTATTAACATTAGAGATTTATATCAATTTTAAATTATCATCAACTTAATTAGCAAAATCCTTGTTACCTCATGGCTTTAGTTTCTACCGTCAATTTCTAGTTCAGTTGTAATTAACATCAGATGTGCACTCCTATTTCACTTCTCAGTAGTGCACTATCCATTCAAACCTATTTCAATAGTGCTCCTATAGCCTTAGATTACAATATTTCGATTGCATAGAAACCCAAGATTGTGCCTGCATCCCATTTTTATCAAAGTTGTCGTTAATACATCTTCCCTCGTCACAATCCCCACCCTCACGTTACTTCAATCCCCTACTTCGTACGCCTAATGTTAAACACGTACCCATTAATCCTCCTTTTTTTTGCCTTCGTCCTGTATAGTCAGTCAATACCACGTATTTCAACTCCCCCCAGAAAGACACGCACCATTGCTTCCCCCTTCCATAACCCCTACTGATCTAACTACTTCACCGTATGCCAGTAAGACTTTTCTAATGAACTGCATAACTCTTACTCCATCGAACTATCACCCTCCAACCAAGCTCGCATACCCAGGTAAAACTCGACATCGGCTCGTTACAGTCTCCATCTACAGAACTCGTGACATATATTCACACCAATACCCACCGAATTTTGGTCACCGAACCCTTTCGCCACCTCGAGTATAGTGCCACCATCCATTCGAACTATCACCACCCCACTCAGCACCAAAGCTATGCCCTAGCAACGCTGTCCATATCTCAGAGTGCAGATAGAATGATCGCACCGATCAGCATATACCCAGATTTGAAGCTCTCATGATTACGAAGGAAACAAATTAAACAATTTTCGATTTTGTTTGGCATTGATTTATTTCTGATTTTTGAAACTTGCGATTTGTTTGAGGAAGAACACGATTAAGATATTTTGGGGCTTAGTATTACACCTGAGAGGTTGATTTATAGAAGGAAATATATTATTTATTCGAATCTATTTGGGGTTGATTTTGATTTTTGATAATTTAGAGGCTTGCGATTTACTGTAAAATAAAAGAGCGCCCTGGAGAACGAAAGCATCCAATATTTAACGGTTGGAAACAGCTTGCAAGGCACGGGACTGGATAGCTTGAAGAGCACGGATTTAAATTACTTTACACTCACGGTTGGAAAGTTTGGAACACACAAAATGAGACGGATTGGTGGTCATGTTTACATTGTCTGTACGATTGCGTGCAATTGCTTAATTAAGACAGGAAAGAGGGAATAAGGTGTGTGAAACACCCCGTAATTCTGCGACATTAAGATTCTCAAATTAAAGTATTAGTAATTTTTAAAAGAAAAATTAAAAGAAAAAGATCCATGCAGTTGTTTAATTTAAGTATTGTAACTAACATGAAAAAAAGAAGTAAGGAGAGAACAATAATTATTATTGTTTTAAGACTTATTAACAAAATCCTCTGTAGCTCAGTTGGTTAAGGCATTGGATTTGTAGCATGGAGGTCGGGGGTTCGAACCCCGATGGCGGCATAATTTTTTTATCTTTGTTTTAGAGAGGGCCAACTGAACATGCAAATATATGTACGTATACAAATTCAAAATTTGAAAGGATAAGAACGTACATATAAGGAAATAAAGAAAATATATATATACATATGAGAATATATATATACATATATATGCAAAAATATATGTATACGAAAGATAAAATTCAAGATAAGGCTACAGTCAACGAAATATGGCAACATCATTTGAATTTTGAAAATAAAATGAAAGTTGTGCGTATATATATACGCGTAAAATGGTCGTTAGAGGAATTGTATACATATAAGAATATTTCATGTGAATAAAACAGTTAAATAAATTCCAGAAATTCAAAAGTTTGAAAATCAAACTTTTACGCCAAAATAGCTTGTGGGACCCAATGCTGACTCAGCACTGCGTGTATGATAAGGTTTGGCTAGATTCATCTACGTACCTGGACTATTTTCTTAACTAGGTTCAATGCTGACTCAGCGCTGCGTGTACGATAAGTTCTTGAGCAGCTATATAAACAGCCCCAGTCTTCATTCTCTTTGCACCAATTCTCTTCTATCCTTATGCTGCTAAGATTCATGGCTTCTTCCCCTCTTCTAAATTATCTTAAATAAATAAAATAAAATATGATTCAAGACGAGGAGATGCTGCTAAAAGACTTTTAAGGAGGGATTCAAATCAAAGTTTCAAGTGAAGAATTCAAAGGCTAGCTCAAACAAGTTTCAAGCAACGACGCACGAATCATAGCCACGCTTTCCTTCTTTTCTAGATCTATTTTCTGTAAGTTGGTTATTTCTAGATCTGAATATTTTGTTTTATTTGTGACATGAAATTAAAGGAATAAAGGAATATGCCAAATCTCTCTCTCTCTCTCTCTTCGAATCTGTGTTTATACTCTTGGACTGAATTAAGAACTGTTATGATTCGAGAACAAATAAAACTGTAACCATGACCATGACTATAGAACTGTGGCCTTTGAAAGCATATGCCTTTGGACTATGACATAAGCCTTTGATTTTGGGACATATAAACATTGCCTATGACAATGACTTAGGACTATGGGAATTATTTTCCCTTTTGGACTATGAACATCGCCTATATTGCCTATGACCATGGACATTACTTATTACTAAGAACATAAGCCTTTGAATTGGACATAAACTATTGCTTATGACATAATGAGGACAATTGTGATTTTGACACCCATGATTCATGATTAGGAAAATATTGCTTTAGTTTGGTGATTGTGAAATTGGGTCTAAACCCAATTATTTATTCTACCTGTTCCTTGGTTTTTTTCTTTGGTTTTAAGACAGTGGGAATTTACCTATTAAGTTAGGTCTACCCACGTTCTTGAACCTATTTTGCCCATTCTTTGGTTTTAAGATAGTGGGAATTTACCTATTTAGTTAGGTCTACCCATATTCTTGAACCTACATTGTTATCCAAACCTTTTTATGCCAATTATTCCTTCTTGTCATTTTGATTCATTCCCTTTTTATCTACGAATCTAGATTTATTTATAATCTAGGTTGAATCACGATTATTCGAACGGTGGGAATGCGATTTGGGGAAAAACATGGAAATGAATATGAACGTAATTGTAAACTGGGAAATTGGCATAATTTGGAATATGTATTATGACATGCATATTAAAATGAAAACGGGGAAATTTGACATGGATTAGGGAATATGTGATTTTGACATATTAAATTTAGCGTTAGTAAGTAAGCTAAATTTTAGGCATAAAATGTAAACTAGAAAAATAATTCTAGTTTTGCCATAAATTGTGAATTAGGATGTTAAACCAAGATTGGGTTAATTAAGGTTGATTTGGAATAAGTATATTAGCACAATTTTGAATTTATTCATAATTGTGAGCAATTGTCATGTTTAAAATAAATTATGGTTAGCGACACTAAATTTGGTATAATTTACATACCAAAAAGTATAAATATGATAAATAAGAGAGAATGGGCCATAATAATAAATGTGACAATGTACATTAAAAGAGTAGTAATGAAATAAGTAAATTAGGAGTAATTTACTTATAGAATTCATCATAAATGTTAAATTGTTCATTTACCACAAAATATGTAACTTGGTTAAGTTTTGGCCATAAATTATAAACTAGGATATTTAATCTAGTTTCGGCAATGAAATAGGAAATGGCCTAAACTGCATGTTGGGTTAGGACTTGGGCCTAGAATATAAGTATACTAGTAGGCTTGACAAATAAATATAGGCCAAATTTGTCTAAAAAGGGGAAATGGGCTTTTGAAATAAATTGTTAACAATTTATAAACAAAAGAAAAGTATTTTGATAACATCCCTTTTTATAACACATAGACCAGAAGGTTATAGGGTGACAGAGAGGATAGTGTCTAGGCTTGGGTTTGGAAAATACAAGTTTCCTGCCCTCCCTGGCTATCCCTAACTGATCCGAAGGACGGGATGGTTGTTTTCAAAACCAGATTTGGAAATTAATCAAAAACCCTTTGAACTTAGAAAACATGAATATGCCTAACCCGAGGTTAGACTGAGTTGCGGTGTAAATCTGCCCGGAACCGACCGGCACATCCAATAACCGCAGCAATATCTGTCTAATGTGAGAGGTTACGGCTTTAATTTATTAATTAAAGCTAGAACAAGAATGGGAGAGTTAAGTCCACAGGAACACTTAACCAACCTAACACGGTTAAGCTAGAATGGGAAGGTTAAGGAACACTTAACCAACTTAGCACAGTTAAAGCTAGAATGGGAGGGTTAAGTCCATGGGAATACTTAGCCAAATTAACATGTTGACTAGACTAGAAGGTGGGGTTAAGTAAAGTTAGTACACTTAGCCAATTTAACATGTTAATTAGACTAGAGGTTGGGGTTAAGTAATACACTTAGCCAAATTAATATGTTAACTGGACTAGACCATAGGGTTAAGTAAACTTGAACGCTTAACCATCAGAATATGATAAATGAATAGGGTTAAGTAAAAAGCATAAAGGGATAACACTTAACCCGTTTAACAGGATAAGGGAAGAGGGTTAAGATAGCTTAAATCGACTAAAGACACTTAACCAATCCAACCTGGCGAGAAAGAAAACTAAGTAGTAAACCTTAGTTGAAAGGGGGACTAAGTAGTAAAACTTAGTTAAGAAAACAAGGAATTTGGAAACTAAGTGGTAAACCTTAGTTAGTAGAACTAAGTAGTAATTCTTAGTATAACACGAAGGAGCAAACATCCATCTGGTTTTAAGAAGGCTCCAACGAATTGGGTTACGAAGCCCGAGGCTTCGAGGGGACGTGAGGGTACTCTTGGTATCCCTCTGTAAGGCTGCAGATGATCATCCTGGGCTCACAGAGGTTAAGGTCTGCGTTAGAAGAACCGAGGGTATGCCTCTGTTGCAATATATATGTGGCAACCTAAAGACTAGGATGGACCAGCGTGATTCGACGAGAAGACGTTAGCCCTGTGATAGCAACTCGTCGTCTACCATCCATCTTGAGTCAATCGAGATACGTGAAGCGGAAAGGCGGAGAACTCCAAAAGACCATATACTTGCTATCTAGTTATGGTTGCGGATGGCCATAGGATAGTGGGGCACCGGGGGCCGGCGTATAGTTCTCATTTTACAAGGTGTGCCTTTCATTAGCTGAGGGAAGGGTCAAGTGGGACCATAGCCACTGGAGTAAAAACAGACCTTAACATCTGCATCGGCAGATATCTGAAAGCTCCCGACCGAGTTCTGTATTCCTTGATTTGCCCTGTCACAGGACTCGGATCGCACATTACAGGACATGTGCATCTAGACAAGCGATAACGATTCGCGATACATACGTGGGGAAGCCTAGGAACATATACCACTCTAGGTAGTGTGTCCTAGACTTGGGGGCATTGTTCGACAGGTAGCGTAATCCCTTGTTGGACTAGGTGGCATGAACCCTGAACTCGAAAAGCGTTCAGCAGATAGCGTAAAACTATAGTTAAATCTAGAAAGCAGTGGATAGAAAACCCTAGATTAGATCTAGGTAACAACTAATAAATGGATGCCTGAAGGCGATGGAAAATACAGGGATTGGGATCACGTTATCGTTACTAGTTGAAACACTAGTTAGGCGGTGCAGAGATATAGAAACCAGTATAACAAGGAAATAGCGAAGCTGCGAAAGTATTAGAGCGTATCCAGTCATCTTAGCATATCTTGTGACTACCTTGTCTAATCTTGTTGACCTTATCGTCATGGTGTAATCTTGTATTCAGTTAATTCATGTCGTTTTGTTTTTCCATGTTCACATGCTAGAAGTTACTGAACTTACTCAGGCTTTATGTCTGACTCTGTTTTTCTTTCGTCTTCTTTTCTTCCGTTCCCCCCCCCCCCAGGTAGTTGAGGAGGGAATAGTATAACTCAGGATTAGACTGGACCGTTGCTCTTTCCCAGCTTGAAGATTTGACGAAGTTGTCTTTGGATTCTCTTCCGGATGCTATGGCTGGCTCTTGCTACATTGGGGAATATATAAATGTATTTTCATGCTTCTTTATTTTATAAAGACAGATGATACTCTGATATTGTAAAAGAATCTTGTACAGACTATTTTATCAATAAAGCAAAGTTCTATTTTCCACTGTTTAGTAATTTGTCTGTCTTGTAATTTATCTGCATCTTTTACCTAAAATGCTCCACAGAACTTAGTGCATTCCCTTTGTGAGTGACACTAACGGACGTGGGGTGTTACACGTGGTATCGGAGCTGAAGGTTACCGGATCAGATAAAAGATTTGAAAAAATATTTTCAAAAGGTTTTTAAAGTAGCATTTTTAAAAGAAAGGATTTGTTTAAAGGCATATTCCCCAAAGCCATACGCATTGTCTCCTCTTCCTCTGTTTGAATTCTTGTCTCCTTCTTTCTTGAGTCTCTGGGGCTCCTGGCTTTCTGGGAGATAACCTCATCGAAGGGCGAAGTAGTGCCCGACTTCCATCTATAGCCGTAGTTGTTTCACTTACGGCCAGTCTTCTTTCAAGCTTAGTAGGGTCTTCGGTATGATGGAAGCAGCTTTCGAGAGATTTGCCATAGTTATACACGGAAAGGGATGAGGAGTTTGGCAAAGGAGCACAACCCTAGGATGAGGAACTCATGGAGATAGGTTTAGCTCACGAAGGTGGAAGAAATTATAAAAGAGGAAGTATCTTTACTCGGGTATGATATGGCATACAAATAAGAACAAAGGACAAGATTTTCAGAAGGGCAAGTACATGCTGAGCGTACCTAGGAGATAGGTGGTAAAAGTTTCTGTTGGAAGAATCTAGTTTTTTTGTTCGGATTTAGCACTTCGCACTTGTTCATATTTGCTTCCATAGTTGAGTCTCTGCACCTTAGTACTTGTATAGTAAGAGGATCCCAATCAGTCTCAAACCCAGTGGGTGGTTCGACCCGTTTATTTTTGGTCAGTAGGGGTTTGAATAGCTATCGAGCTTGCCTATATCATATCACGTCGATCATCTAAAATCGGAGGAGATATTCCCTGGATACTTATCTGATATTGGTTTAGGCCTTTGGGGCTTGTACTTGAGGAATGTCAAGTTCGACTAGGATGGTTTGCATGAGAGATGAATAGTTGTGACAGGCGCTCTAAAAAGCGCGTAGTGATCTTTCAACCCTTATACTTTTGGCATGGTGGATAAGGGAGAGACATCTAATCATACACTTGGTACTGTGATTGACATCTGTTTATTTTGGAAATGGAGGTTAGGAACTTCACAATCGTGAAGATAAATTGGTTAAGATACAGTGGAGTAAAGCTCAAGAAGGCTAGATACTAGCAACATGCCCATTTTCCTTAAGGGTGCATCCTTGATTTCTCTGTTTAGGAGCTTTACGCGTAGTTGTTTCTCTCTTTCCAAAGTATATCCTCTAGGTCGTATCTGCGATCCTTAGGTAGAAGCCAATGGATGTAAACATGTATTTGAAACATGTTATGGTTGAATGGTTGCAAGTGGTTGCAAATGGTTGCTCGTGGATGCATATGCATACGTATTAGGCACTAGATCAAGTTCGGACGCTCTCATATTGCATTTACATATATGCCTTTGTTTATAAGTTGAACTTGATATGATATTATATGGACGTTGCATATGGATGAATGGCTGTGCACGCATGTAGTATTTACATGACTAGGGATGTTTGCATGAATGATTGGACGCATGGCACTAACATGATTTGCATTAAGGAGGTCAACTGAATCAGTAGACCGCCTGATTTTGCATTAGATAGAGACATATACACACACTATGCATATGAACATGAAAGCATTAGAAATCTTTTAAGGACAATGAATGCCTGTGATTGAATGGTTGAGTAGATGGGTGATTGGATGGTAGGACACATTCTTCCTAACTTGAAGATTTCGGGGACGAAATCCTTTTAAGTGGGGGAGAATGTAACACCCCGTAATTCTGCGACATTAAGATTATCAAATTAAAGTATAATTAATTTTTAAAAGAAAAATTAAAAGAAAAAGATCCATGCAGTTGTTTAATTTAAGTATTGTAACTAACATGAAAAAAAGAAGTAAGGAGAGAACAATAATTATTATTGTTCTAAGACTTATTAACAAAATCCTCTGTAGCTCAGTTGGTTAAGGCATTGGATTTGTAGCATGGAGGTCGGGGGTTCGAACCCCGGTGGCGGCATAATTTTTTTATCTTTGTTTTAGAGAGGGCCAACTGAACATGCAAATATATGTACGTATACAAATTCAAAATTTGAAAGGATAAGAACGTACATATAAGGAAATAAAGAAAATATATATATATATATATACATATGAGAATATATATATATATATATATATATATATGCAAAAATATATGTATACGAAAGATAAAATTCAAGATAAGGCTACAGTCAATGAAATATGGCAACATCATTTGAATTTTGAAAATAAAATGAAAGTTGTGCGTATATATATACGCGTAAAATGGGCATTAGAGGAATTGTATACATATAAGAATATTTCATGTGAATAAAACAGTTAAATAAATTCCAGAAATTCAAAAGTTTGAAAATCAAACTTTTACGCCAAAATAGCTTGTGGGACCCAATGCTGACTCAGCACTGCGTGTATGATAAGGTTTGGCTATATTCATCTACGTACCTGGACTATTTTCTTAACTAGGTTCAATGCTGACTCAGCGCTGCGTGTACGATAAGGTCTTGAGCAGCTATATAAACAGCCCCAGTCTTCATTCTCTTTGCACCAATTCTCTTCTATCCTTATGCTGCTAAGATTCATGGCTTCTTCCCCTCTTCTAAATTTTCTTAAATAAATAAAATAAAATATGATTCAAGATGAGGAGATGCTGCTAAAAGACTTTTAAGGAGGGATTCAAATCAAAGTTTCAAGTGAAGAATTCAAAGGCTAGCTCAAACAAGTTTCAAGCAACGACGCACGAATCATAGCCACGCTTTCCTTCTTTTCTAGATCTATTTTCTGTAAGTTGGTTATTTCTAGATCTGAATATTTTGTTTTATTTGTGACATGAAATTAAAGGAATAAAGGAATATGCCAAATCTCTCTCTCTCTCTCTCTTCGAATCTGTGTTTATACTCTTGGACTGAATTAAGAACTGTTATGATTCGAGAACAAATAAAACTGTAACCGTGAATATGACTATAGAACTGTGGCCTTTGAAAGCATATGCCTTTGGACTATGACATAAGCCTTTGATTTTGGGACATATAAACATTGCCTATGACAATGACTTAGGACTATGGGAATTATTTTCCCTTTTGGACTATGAACATCGCCTATATTGCCTATGACCATGGACATTACTTATGACTAAGAACATAAGCCTTTGAATTGGACATAGACTATTGCTTATGACATAATGAGGACAATTGTGATTTTGACACCCATGATTCATGATTAGGAAAATATTGCTTTAGTTTAGTGATTGTGAAATTGGGTCTAAACCCAATTATTTATTCTACCTGTTCCTTGGTTTTTTCTTTGGTTTTAAGATAGTGGGAATTTACCTATTAAATTAAGGAGACCCACGTTCTTGAACCTATTTTGCCCATTCTTTGGTTTTAAGACAGTGGGAATTTACTTATTTAGTTAGGTCTACCCATATTCTTGAACCTACATTGTTATCCAAACCTTTTTATGCCAATTATTCCTTCTTGTCATTTTGATTCATTCCCTTTTTATCTACGAATCTAGATTTATTTATAATCTAGGTTGAATCACGATTATTCGAACGGTGGGAATGCGATTTGGGGAAAAACATGGAAATGAATATGAACGTAATTGTAAACTGGGAAATTGGCATAATTTGGAATATGTATTATGACATGCATATTAAAATGAAAACGGTGAAATTTGACATGGATTAGGGAATATGTGATTTTGACATATTAAATTTAGCGTTAGTAAGTAAGCTAAATTTTAGGCATAAAATGTAAACTAGAAAAATAATTCTAGTTTTGCCATAAATTGTGAATTAGGATGTTAAACCAAGATTGGGTTAATTAAGGTTGATTTGGAATAAGTATATTAGCACAATTTTGAATTTATTCATAATTGCGGCAATTGTCATGTTTAAAATAAATTATGGTTAGCGACACTAAATTTGTTATAATTTACATACCAAAAAGTATAAATATGATAAATAAGAGAATGGGCCATAATAATAAATGTGACAATGTACATTAAAAGAGTAGTAATGAAATAAGTAAATTAGGAGTAATTTACTTATAGAATTCATCATAAATGTTAAATTGTTCATTTACCACAAAATATGTAACTTGGTTAAGTTTTGGCCATAAATTATAAACTAGTATATTTAATCTAGTTTCGGCAATGAAATAGGAAATGGCCTAAACTGCATGTTAGGTTAGGACTTGGGCCTAGAATATAAGTATACTAGTAGGCTTGACAAATAAATATAGGCCAAATTTGTCTAAAAAGGGGAAATGGGCTTTTGAAATAAATTGTTAACAATTTATAAACAAAAGAAAAGTATTTTGATAACATCCCTTTTTATAACACATAGACCAGAAGGTTCTAGGGTGACAGAGAGGATAGTGTCTAGGCTTGGGTTTGGAAAATACAAGTTTCCTGCCTCCCTGGCTATCCCTAACTGATCCGAAGGACGGGATGGTTGTTTTCAAAACCAGATTTGGAAATTAATCAAAAACCCTTTGAACTTAGAAAACATGAATATGCCTAACCCGAGGTTAGACTGAGTTGCGGTGTAAATCTGCCCGGAACCGACCGGCACATCCAGTAACCGCAGCAATATCTGTCTAATGTGAGAGGTTGCGGCTTTAATTTATTAATTAAAGCTAGAACAAGAATGGGAGAGTTAAGTCCATAGGAACACTTAACCAACCTAACACGGTTAAGCTAGAATGGGAAGGTTAAGGAACACTCAACCAACTTAGCACAGTTAAAGCTAGAATGGGAGGGTTAAGTCCATGGGAATACTTAGCCAAATTAACATGTTGACTAGACTAGAAGGTGGGGTTAAGTAAAGTTAATACACTTAGCCAATTTAACATGTTAATTAGACTAGAGGTTGGGGTTAAGTAATACACTTAGCCAAATTAATATGTTAACTGGACTAGACCATAGGGTTAAGTAAACTTGAACGCTTAACCATCAGAATATGATAAATGAATAGGGTTAAGTAAAAAGCATAAAGGGATAACACTTAACCCGTTTAACAGGATAAGGGAAGAGGGTTAAGATAGCTTAAATCGACTAAAGACACTTAACCAATCCAACCTGGCGAGAAAGAAAACTAAGTAGTAAACCTCAGTTGAAAGGGGGACTAAGTAGTAAAACTTAGTTAAGAAAACAAGGAATTTGGAAACTAAGTGGTAAACCTTAGTTAGTAGAACTAAGTAGTAATTCTTAGTATAACACGAAGGAGCAGACATCCATCTGGTTTTAAGAAGGCTCCAACGAATTGGGTTACGAAGCCCGAGGCTTCGAGGGGACGTGAGGGTACTCTTGGTATCCCTCTGTAAGGCTGCAGATGATCATCCTGGGCTCACAGAGGTTAAGGTCTACATTAGAAGAACCGAGGGTATGCCTTGGTTGCAATATATATGTGGCAACCTAAAGACTAGGATGGACCAGCGTGATTCGATGAGAAGACGGTAGCCCTGTGATAGCAACTCGTCGTCTACCATCCATCTTGAGTCAATCGAGATACGTGAAGCGGAAAGGCGGAGAACTCCAAAAGACCATATACTTGCTATCTAGCTATCGTTGCGGATGGCCATAGGATAGTGGGGCACCGGGGGCCGGCGTATAGTTCTCATTTTACAAGGTGTGCCTTTCATTAGCTGAGGGAGGGGTCAAGTGGGACCATAGCCACTGGAGTAAAAACAGACCTTAACATCTGCATCGGCAGATATCTGAAAGCTCCCGACCGAGTTCTGTATTCCTTGATTTGCCCTGTCACAGGACTCGGATCGCACATTACAGGACATGTGCATCTAGACAAGCGATAACGATTCGCGATACATACGTGGGGAAGCCTAGGAACATATACCACTCTAGGTAGTGTGTCCTAGACTTGGGGGCATTGTTCGACAGGTAGCGTAATCCCTAGTTGGACTAGGTGGCATAAACCCTGAACTCGAAAAGCGTTCAGCAGATAGCGTAAAACTATAGTTAAATCTAGAAAGCAGTGGATAGAAAACCCTAGATTAGATCTAGGTAACAACTAATAAATGGATGCCTGAAGGCGATGGAAAATACAGGGATTGGGATCACGTTATCGTTACTAGTTGAAACACTAGTTAGGCGGTGCAGAGATATAGAAACCAGTATAACAAGGAAATAGCGAAGCTGCGAAAGTATTAGAGCGTATCCAGTCATCTTAGCATATCTTGTGACTACCTTGTCTAATCTTGTTGACCTTATCGTCATGGTGTAATCTTGTATTCAGTTAATTCATGTCGTTTTGTTTTTCCATGTTCACATGCTAGAAGTTACTGAACTTACTCAGGCTTTATGTCTGACTCTGTTTTTCTTTCGTCTTCTTTTCATCCGTTCCCCCCCAGGTAGTTGAGGAGGGAATAGTATAACTCAGGATTAGACTGGACCGTTGCTCTTTCCCAGCTTGAAGATTTGACGAAGTTGTCTTTGGATTCTCTTCCAGATGTTATGGCTGGCTCTTGCTAAATTGGGGAATATATAAATGTATTTTCATGCTTCTTTACTTTATAAAGACAGATGATACTCTGATATTGTAAAAGAATCTTGTACAGACTATTTTATCAATAAAGCAAAGTTCTATTTTCCACTGTTTAGTAATTTGTCTGTCTTGTAATTTATCTGCATCTTTTACCTAAAATGCTCCACAGAACTTAGTGCATTCCCTTTGTGAGTGACACTAACGGACGTGGGGTGTTACAGTGTGCATCTGTCTGAATAAATATTTAGGGAGACTAAGGTGTGTATTTACCTTCAAAGTTTACGCAGCACCTGTTACATGGAATTACATTTACTAATGGACCATTACGGACAAAAGTAAAACTATAGCTATATTAAGAAATGCACTATGACTCCAAAAAATAACAATATAGAAAAGTTAACTTATAGTGATGTCCCAAATTACTGATATAGGGCGAAAAATACTTCAAATAAAAAGTTGTTTATTTTTCAAAATTAAAATTATAGTAAAATTCTATAAATTAAATTATAACTACATCGCAAAGATCTTGCAATAATAATCTATTTTGGATTTTATAAATTAATCTAGTTATAATCACATATCGTTTTGAAATTAAATCGATTCAGTTCAAAATAAACGAATAAAATTCATATCTAATCTGAATATATACGTATAGCTACAAAATAATCTAATTTGAATTTTAAACTCGATATTTCTATTTTTAAGTTAAAACGATATTCAATATATTTTAAAAATCCATTTACTTTATTAAATAAATCCTTAAAAGTTCCTATATATAATTCAAATAAAATATTTAAAACAAGTTTAAATATTCAGAATTCAACTGCTAAAAATCCGGGTCGTTACATTCCTTCCCCTTAAAATAATTTCATCCTCAAAATTGCTAAGTAGTAAAAATGCTATAACTTTAGCTCTTCATAACCTACTTAGTTAAAATCTTATATTCCAAACCTTCATAACCCAGTTCTTACCCGATCTTCGAATTCTCATACCAATGCTCGACCATTCATAAATCTTTCCAAATGATCTATCCACCATTTTTGGACAATCCATCATCACATTCTTTTTTTCAATCCATATGCTCTTCTGCATACCCACACCCGTTCCAGTTGATTATAAATTCATTTATCAATTTCATGATTCCACTTGAAATTTATTAACCGATCCTGGTTTCCTTATTTCAATTACAATTAACAAAATTTTAAATTAACAAAATTTTCTTGAAATTTTTCTAACTTTTTAAACTTTCGAAAAATTTCGCCAACATCCCCTTTGCACGACTTAATCGGTACAACCATAACTCGCCTTTCTAGGCCTTATCCAATCCAAAAGAAAATCAAAAGGCGAAGCGGCTTTCCCCATAGGTTCATAAAACTATCAAACCCAACTAATATTGTAAACATGTACCTTTTTGTTTGGCATAAATTCTATTTCTTGCATTTGCTTCCATTCAATATCTGCTCAGCATATCTACATATATCCATTCCAAGTTGGTTTCAAATTAATTCAACCTTTGGTCTTTAACTTTTCTAATCAACTTTCGGATTAGTTCACTTCTATTCATTAATCCAAACTGAGTTCTATTTCCAAAAATCAGCCCTCTTATTCTGCTTGAGTTCAATTCCATCACAGTTTAATTCCAAATAACAACATCCAATATATATTCAATCTTGTTTATACATAAGTCGAATCCACTTTATTAATTCCAATTTCAAGTATTTCTCTTTGTTTAATTTCATTCTGGATTACCTTTAATCCAGTCCAATTTCATTTAACTTAAGTTAAATTTTTATTCATTTCATACCTTTTTTCTTTATTCAATCTATTTAACTTATACAAGTTAAATTTTAATTTCAGAATTCAAATTTTTGGGTTTTATTCCAAATTAGTTTGAAATCACATATATTTGTATACACATATTTATAATCAACTCAATTCAAAACATTTGAATTTCTAAAACATCTTGTCTTTTTCAAACAAAATTTTTATTCCTAAATTACTATGGTAGCAATCCATCACTCAGAAACTTGAAAATGAATACTGATAATGTCGCGACCCATTATCAGAATTATTTTCTCGCCACTGAAGTGATTTTAGTGCTTAATCCCTTTAAAAATCCATTTAAACCATTCTTATTAAAAAAATATTTTAAAGTATTGTTATATTACTTTATAATATTTCAAAAAATATTTTCTAAACACCCGAAATGTAAATTCCAATTCTGGTTTGAACTAAATCTTGGTTTACCTCATTTGTATACATTATCCGTATACAAATTATATAACCATTTCAATATCTCATAGTTCCAGTTGATTGTAATAACAACCAACACATTCATATATAATAATTCAGAAATTATTCCTTTTATTTCAAAAATAGTATTTGGAAAAATTACTTCATTTACCCATTTTAAAACAATACCGTATCGAATTGCTTTGTTCGAGAGTTTAGAAATACCTATTGATGCAGTTGTACATCCTGTATCGACCAGAATTCATAAACTACTCAATAAACCAGTCAACACAATATAAAACAATTTTATATCAAATCTACAAATACGCGCTCATATATATACACTCAAACTCAATCTAGGGTATTACTAACCCCATCTCTATTAAATCACGCCACAGAGCCAAGGTTACTACTCAACCTTCAGCTTTGATACCAAATGTAATGGACCGAATTTCCATACTCTTTGAGTCAACTAATAATACCACACGCCCAACCGAAATTGCACAGAAATACGAATCATTATTAGAAAGAAGTTAAAGGATGAGAAATAGAAAGGAAGAAATATTAGAATAGAAGAAAGCGAAGATCACAAACTCACAGTGGAACGAATAAAATATATTAAATGACATAACTTTTGAAATATAAATCAGTAACTATATATACATACCATCATCAGTACCACTGTAATTCCTGGAACAGTTATGTACACCTGTTTCCAAATACAACATAATACACAGCGGAAAATATGATAGTTTATAGCTAACTGGAAAAGCCTCCTGCTTCAAATTTCCTCCAAGTGAATCTGTAAAATCCTGACTACTTGACTGCCCATACAAATTTTGGCCCCCTAAGAGTTTAGGGAAAACAAAATAAACTCTAGGTCAGTCATGGGACTGGTGTGAGTAAACTCCAACCATTCGTTTAACCTTCAAAACCCTTTCAAGAGAAATGATAATCGTAAGACCGATCCACACATAAACACGGATGGTTTTTACCTTACGATAACCAAAACATTTTTGATATCAAATCCAGTGATATTATAATAGTGTCTACAGCAAATAAATAGAATCTAACGGAACGCTTGCATCTCACGCTCTATATCTAATATAAAATAAAAAAACCGCAGGGCGCTTATTGGAGATTGGATTCCCAACATGAGAAGGTATGGAACCACCTTCTGATAGTGTATCTCTATAGAGGAATACACTGGGTTCAACAAAAACATCTTGCAACCCGGAACACTCATGGCTGACCACTCATTTAACTTGAGTGTATCGAGCATACTATCACCTACGGTTGGGATCAGCAACCGTTTCCCAAAAGGGACAGCATCGATAGATTAAAGAAGCAAATGGAATTTCTCTAGATAGGTGATTATACATCTTAATGGGAGCGACCCACATAGCCATGCTGCCTGCCCGATTTTTGTCAATTCCCGGTTGTGAGGCTTGAGGTTTGAATTATCTTCCAGAACTTCTAGCCACCATGCACTTTGAATGCAACATCGTCTGATCCGCCGGAAATCACTAATTGATTCCCATAAAAATACTCAGATTGTTAGGCTAAAGAAGTTTCCCTTCTTTGCTACCAACTTTGTACGTTTGAAGAAATTAGCGTACGTAATCCCTTTGGAAATACTCTGTCGGACACTCGTTCATACAAGTTGTCCTGGGTTTGGGCAAACTGAAGGCACCATTCTATTAATCCATCTTGGGCAATTTCTACCTAGGATTAACATAATTGCCCTTTCATTTTACGCCGACTTCAATTATCTTCAACATAAGTTGATTCATAATGCTTATACCAATACAGAGTGGTTTTCAGATATTAAATCTGATCCCGGTCTCTCCATATTGACAACGGAGGTATAAAATAAATCAAAACTTTGATAGTCGGTGATTTAACTATCAAAGAAAACATCCATACAATTAACGATCCTATTTCCAATTGGAAATCCTACCGATCAAGCATCAACCAACACTAGCTCTTTTTATACATTATCATTTCAAATTTCTATTTTCCCCTCTTCTAGATTCTTTCAAAATTCAATTGTCTATCTCGATTCTTGGAAAACATTTCCAATATTCTACTTTCTTTATTCGAGAAAAATATCTCTTATTCCAGTTAGAAAAAACATTTCTAATTATTCGCGAAATCCTTATTTTCTATATTCATAAAATATACCTTATTAATATTGGAAAATTTCCATCTTGCATTTCTTAATTCCTCGTTGACTAATTCATTTCATTTTCTATGCATAGAAAATATCTCTCATTTTATTTGGGGAAACATTTCAAAATCCTTTTAAATTAACCCGATGTTATAAAAAGATCGTTGTTATAACTAAAACCATTTATCGTTTATTAACTAACCATATTGCTAACCATTCTTCACTATCGAACCTTAACCATTTCTCCATCAATCATGAAGTCAATCAAGTTGGGGTATACTTACCTCTCAGACCTTAATCTTAATTGAACAACATTCTCAACTTTGCAATATTCAAAGCTCACAACTTCTAATAAAACATCGCTTATGTGATTCTTAGATTCAATCTAAGAATCCACTTCTTTTATGGAAAAATATTGATTATAATGGTAACAATATAATCTCTATTTCCAAATATTTGATTTCTAAAACATTAATTTTAATGGTAGCGTTAAAATCACTATTTAAAAAAACATTTATTACAACGGTAGCATTATAATCGCTGTTTAGATTTACAAAACATTTATTTTAATCTTTTCATTTAAATCACTCCATCGATTCTAAAAAAAAATCAATTCTACATTCTTGTCTCGACCAATTTCTCACTTTTCATTACTTTGAAAACATTATTTAATTCTTGAACCTTTTAGATAAACCAAACTCCTTCCATTGATATTCACCTTCACTAATCCTTTTTTTTCTTAAGTAACTCTTATTTTAAACAGTACCCTTGGTTTTTATTTCTTTCAATATTCATATACAAAGCGGGATTTTTATTATAACAAATCCATTTATTCAATCTCAAAACTTAAATTTATTTGGTATAACGTAATTTATGTTCAATATCACCAACAAAGTCCATTCAGCCTCTTTTTTTTATAAATTTTGAACATCTTCCTTCGATACCAAATCTTTTACTTAACTAAACTATTAAGTAAACGTTTATTTAAAACTATCATTTTAGCCCATTTTAGCTTTAATCCTATTTATAAACTTTGTTTATCAAACTTGGATTCATTTTTGAATCTCTTCTCGATTTCAATCATTTCTCTTAACATAATTTACTCTGTAACCTTTATTCAAAATCATCACATATGTCTTGTGCTTCTTTGGTAAACCTTGCTTATAGAGTTTGGATTTATTTTTAAATCCTCCCTTCAGAACTTTTCACAAACTTCAAATGATATCTCAATCTAATCCGATTGCCTAAAAAGGAAATCCTTTTAATTATTATTAACGAAAATAATAATTAACTTTAATATTTACTCTAGTAAATGTGGTTGAGTCCTTGATTAGCTTGAAATAGAATAGAATAATTAATTACCTTAGTTATTAAAATGATAATTAACTTAAAAATAAACAATTCAATAATTCCTTTATAATTGCTAAGTTCAGATTCAATTACGAACATCAATTTAAACAGCTTTCTATTTTTCTATATAAATTCAGACTTAAATTTATATTTCAATTTTTCCCAAGCTAAATATTTTACTAAATTTATACATGTCGTTTATAACCAAATCCTTATTTTATCCATCTAAAACAAGTTTCTAATTTCAAATTTATTCAAAGTTTGATTTCTAATTTGAAAATAAATTTCCTTTTTAAATCTCAACTCTCTTTCTATATTTGAAAATATTTTACGGTATTTAGATACCAAAATTCTTGGGCCAGGGTAGCTCAAACACAACAAAGTCAATCACTGATTATATATATCACATCATACATCACAATCAAGGAAAAACAGTAATATAAATATTGAGGAACCCAGTTGGGTCCCTCCAACTTGTTTTCCCTGCACCCACAGATGTTAATTAACCAAAATATCATCAATTTCATTTGAATATGGTCTTAGAATCAATATTCAATCAATGGTTTCTATATCAACCATTCCAATCAATTTTATCAACCATTCATCTAATCAACAATCACACAGCATAAAATTAATATATTTAAAACTCGTTTATATAGAAGTATAAACGAAGCATAGTTTGTGAGTTTACTCACCTTGGTCAGTTATCGTTGAATAACGACTCATTTCCGATTAAAAGAATCTATTGTTTTAATTTTCCAGCAATCCTCACATGCTCCGAATCATTCTAGATTATTCAACTGCATCGCCTTCGTGTATACAATCCTAAACGATCCGAGTTCATCAAATTCTGATATTTTATGAAATGGTTATTAACATTAGATATTTATATCAACTTTAAATTATCACTAACTTAATTAGTAAAATCTTTGTTGCCTCTTAGCTTTAGTTTCTGCCATTGATTTCTAGTTCTGCTGTAATTAACATCAAATGTGCACTCCTATTTCACTTCTCAGTCGTGCACTATCTATTCAAGCCTATTTCAGTAGTGCTCCTATAGCCTTAGATTACAATATTTCGATTGCATAGAAACTCAAGATTAAGCCTGCATCCTATTTTTCATCAAAGCTGCCGTTAATACATCTTCCCTCATCACAATCCCCACCCTCACGTTACTTCAATCCTTTACTTCCTATGTCTAATGTTAAACATATCCCCATTAATCCTCTTTTTTTTGCCTTCCTCCTGTATAGTCAGTCAATACCACGTATTTTAACTCCACCCCAAAAAGACACGCACCATTGCTTCCCCCTTCCATAACCCCTACTGATCTAACTACTTCACCGTATGCCAGTAGGACTTCACCAATGAACTGCCTAACTCTTACTCCATTGAACCATCACCCTCCAACCAAGCTCGCATACCTAGGTAAAACCCCGACATTGGCTCGTCACAGTCCCCATCTACAGAACTCGTGACATATATTCACACTAATACCCACCGAAGTTTGGTCACCGAACCCTTTCGCCACCTCGAGTACAGTGCCACCATCTCTTCGAACTATCACCACCCCAGTCAGCACCAAAGATGTGCCCTAGCAATGCTGTCCAGATCTCGAACTACAGATAGAATGATCGCACTGATCAGCGTATACCCATATTTGAAGCTCTGTGATTACGAAGGAAACAAATTAAACAATTTTCGATTTTGTTTGGTATTGATTTATTTTTTATTTTTGAAACTTGCGATTTGTTTGAGGAAGAATGCGATTAAAATATTTTGGGGCTTAGTATTACAGCTGAGAGGTTGATTTATAGAAGGAAATATATTCTTTATTCGAATCTATTTGGGGTTGATTTTGATTTTTGATAATTTAGAGGCTTGCGATTTACTGTAAAATGAAAGAGCTCCCTGGAGAATGAAAGCATCCAATATTTAAGGGTTAGAAATAGCTTGCAAGGCACGGGACTGGATAGCTTGAAGGGCACGGATTTAAATTTCTTAACACTCACAGTTGGAAAGTTTGGCACGCACGAAATGAGACGGACTGGTGGTCATGTTTTCATTGTCTGTACGATTGCGTGTAATTACTTAATTAAGACAGGAAAGAGGGAATAAGGTGTGCATCTGTCTGAATAAATATTTAGGGAGACTAAGGTGTGTATTTACCTTCAAAGTTTACGCAGCACCTGTTACATGGGATTACATTTATTTATGGACCATTACGGACAAAAGTAAAACTATAGCTATGTTAAGAAATGCACTATGACTCCAAAAATATAATAATATAGACAAGTTAACTTATATAGTGATGTCCCAAAATACAGATATAGGGTGTGAAATACTTCAAATAAAAAGTTGTTTATTTTTCAAAATAAAAATTATAGTAAAATTCTATAAATTAAATTATAACTACGTCACAAAGATCTTGCAATAATAATCTATTTTGGATTTTATAAAATTAATCTCGTTATAATCACATATCGTTTTGAAATTAAATCGATTCAGTTTCAAAATAAACAAATAAAATACATATCTAATCTGAATATATACTTATAGCTACAAAATAATCTAATTTGAATTTTAAACTCGATATTTCTATTTTTAAACTAAAACGATATTCAACATATTTTAAAAATCCATTTATTTTAAATAATTCCTTAAAAGTTCCTATATATAATTCAAATAAAATATTTAAAAAATAAATAAATATTCAGAATTCAACTGCTAAAAATTCGGGTCGTTACAGTAAGGACAATGTAGCAGTTTGGAGATGAGCAGGAGGCTGACATAATATCTCTCTTAATATATAGTATTTGGATTTCCATTGTTTTTTATTCTACTCTAAGTGTTGTAGTGTAGAAAATTTGTATAGACATATGTTGCAATCTTGGTGAATGGGTATACTTTCTAATTATTTTGAGAATTTGATATTTCTGCTCAAATATGCTTCACTAATATTACCTATTGTATATGTTCTACTATATTTATCCTTGCGCTGTGAGATTTACGACAGGTTTCGCTTGCATTATCAAACCTTGATGATCGTCCATAGCTGCCTAGCACACCTTTCAGCACACTTTTCCTCTTCTTTGGTGCAGGGGTTATGGGCGGTCGTCGCTGTGACGATCCCAAAACCCCGTGACACGGTGTTAAGGATAATCATTGGAATATAACACATTAATCATCATTAGCAGATCACGGATAATAGCATAAACAGAAAATAGAATAGTTTACACATATATGACAGCGGAATCATATAGATATCATCACATCAGAGAAGCACGGTTCAGGATACAACTTAGTGCATAATGATACATAATCAGTCACCATCGCCTGAGGCGGAATCATACATAAAGAGTACACAAAATAAATATCAGTCTACATCGCCAATGGCGGAATCATAATATAGATACAATAATGGCGGAGAAAATCCAAGTCAGCACGGTGTAGTCAAGCCTCGCCATGAACCAAAAGTGCGTCAGAAACCTGTAACTAGGCTGCCCGTGTGAAAATGAGGGCACCCGAGTTTGCAAGGTGAAACAAACTACGAGTCAGTCATGGGACTGGTATGAGAAATCTACTTAACTTATTAACAACAATAATAAGCAAATCAAAGGACCACGCCACTTTCGCGGAACGGGTTTACTCCAATGAGTGCTAGTGCATGAAATAAAGTAAATAATTAAATCATCGCAATGCTTTTTATAAAATGAAGCCATTATAAGACTTAGGTCCCATCACACAATGCAACGCAAGCTGGAGGATAGAGTTTTTACCTTATAATGGCCAAATATGCTTCATACGAATAAAACAAAAGTGCTTGATATTATTACTAGTGTATATATGTTCCAAAAGCAAATTCAATCATAAATATCAATCCTAGGTGGCATAGCTACCTTCTACTATGTCTCCATACTAGTAATACAATCACGTCCGCATATTTTGTATCGGAAATTGGATTCCTTCATGAGTCGAGGCAACGGGCAAGCTCCTCTCCGTTTGAGACACTCTAGCAAATGCCTCGGGATCGCACACAGCAATCCCCTGGATCCTCCAAGGCCGGTCCTCTCTTACTTTTGAGGATTAATTATTCCTGAACACACGTTTCTCGGTCCTTACAGACCTATAATCGAGGCGCCTCGTATTCCAACAACCACACAGGTGAAAAGTAGATATAAATGTCAGGGCTGGGAGGTCACTGACACCACCATAGCTAGAAAGAAACGTCATGCACTCCTTGGGTCCTTCTCCCGTTTTTGACTCATACCGGGGTGTGAGGCTCACGAATTCACGTTATACACAAAGCTACGTCACACAGACCAAGCTTTGATCATCAACTACAAGACTTTGCTTTGCAACAGAAGCCTTGATCATATGCCACTTAGGCATGCCACACAGGCAATCCACTCCATGCGACTGATTTCTGTCAATACATAACCTCTGAGCTCGTACGTCTCAGAGAAGGGCGTTAAGCAAGAGAATAAATTCTCCGCCGCCAAACAGATATATATTTAACAGAGATCAATCAACACAGAACAAAATCCAATGTCAGACACCTAGTCCATTTACAAGTCCGTTCTGGGTCTGAACGAAACCGGAGGCACCAATTCCTCGCATATCCGTACAATCAACAGTATGTTTGGACGGCTACTACTTCAGTTCCTTCATGGTAGCTACTCCAATCACGAGCATCAGTAGCGCCCATCCATCCAATGTGGAGATCGTCGGTCTTCAGCCGTCTTTGACTTCTCAATGTCGATTGATTATTTGAAATGAGGTAAACTCGGCCTTTTCAAATAACCCACGTATATTTAGATTTTCAAATCAATTAATCACATGGTTGGACTATTCAACATTCACATTTCAGTTCCTTAGTTAATATTTTCATGTCAAATACATTCAACCATCACATATCAAGCAAACACAACAAAATTGGTTTATTTCCACTCTATATCGTCTATAGTATTTTATAACGATATATTGCCATTTTTATTTAATTTAAAACGACCATATTTAATTAAACGACGTTTCAGGTCGTGTCGATGCACTGGCGCTGCTTTTCACTAATTTTGTTTTACCCATATCTGGAAATCTAACCGTTGGATCTTCACAAATTTGGTGTCATTGGGAAGGTCATTTCAAAACGAATCCAATGGTTTCAGTTTTGGGAGAATCCGACGGTCGGATCTTCCACACTAGCCATTTGAAGTTACGATTTCAATTTACGAACTGCAGCGTCGTTATTCGATTTAATTTAATTATATTTATATATATATATATAAATATAATCGTTTCTGGCACTGTTTTTCTTCAGTTTTGAATTTAAACATTCCAGACAATCCAACCGTCGGATCTTCACAAAGTTGGTGCCATTGGAAAGATATTTCCAAGGCGAACCCAACGGTTGCGGTTTCGGGAAAATCCAACGGTCGGATTTCCCGCACTAGTCGTTTGAAATCACAGTTTCAAAACACGAACTGCACGGCCACGTTTCGTTTTAATTCTATTTATATTTATATATTTATGTAAATATAGTTCATTCATAAATTCCTATATCGTTTCCGCTTCAATTATTTCACTAACGCCTTTAAATTTCGGAAAATTTCGCCATAACCTCCTTCGTACGGGAGGGTCTGGGAAAATTCCCAAATAGCCAAACGGGTGTCTTACATCAAAAAGAAAAAGAAAAAGCCAAGCGGCTAGCCAACAGACTCATAAAATCATCACCCAAACAAAGCAGTAAATGTGTATCTATTTGTCGGGCACAAAATTTTATTCCTCTTCTCTAGCCCCTTTGCTATAACCTGTTCAATAGATATACATGTACATATATATAATCTTTATCACTTATCATTTTCCATTCAATTTCATATTTGATTTACTTTGGTTTAAAAACACCATTCATTCTAATGTTGCATGCATAGGCTAAAATCATATCATTAGCTAATTAATGTATATTTCAACTCATGCACATTTATTTGAACAAGTGGCTATTTTTAACACTTCACATTCAAAGATGATAATTTTGGGCAAACTAAAATATATTTCAACACATGACCATTTTATTTAGTTCCTATGCATGTTAAAAAGAATATTTCTTTCACAAATATTTATTTCAACGTCCGCATATATTTAGCATATCACAAATATGATAAAAATGATATTTTTTATCGTTCAAAATATTTATTTGACAAATGGATGTTTTCAACACTTCATAGTTTCAATAAAAATGTAATTTTTATTGTTCGATCTTTTTATTCCACACATGAACTTTTCCACTACACACACTTCTCAATAAATGAGCATTTCCACTCATGGGTATTTTATTTATATTGTTCATATTAGAAAGATGGAATTTTTATTGTTGAAACTATTTATATAAGGCGAATATTTTTCATACTTCATATATATATATATATATATATATATATATATATATATATATGTGATTTTATTGTTAGAACACTTCATTCATTCACAAATGAATTTAATTTTCACACGTCACTTTTCAACACATAAACATTTCCACACATGAACTTTTCAACATATGACTTTAATTTCAACGCATGAAAATAATTTCAACATATGAAAATAATTCTAACACACAAAGATTATTCAAAATTTCGGCAGCATAACGACAGGTTAGTTAAAACCGGCACCGTCCCTAGTACGACTCCTTGCTCTACCTTAAAACCTCGCGGTTTTTGACAATGGGGATTCATGCATCTAATTCGCACGCAGGCGGCATGTTTATTTTTATTTCCACAAATATTTCCAATTCATTTCAATCACCAATGGGTATTTTTCAACCACAACCAAACAATATCAACCATAAACAATTATTCAACCATTCGTATTTTTCATCAAATATTTCACACCAATTCACCACAATAAATATCGTCCATGGTTTGTGGACGAGGGGAGTATATATATATATATATATATATATATATATATATATACATATAATTGCTATATTTCACTTGCATTTCACACAAATATCAATTATTCTATGCATGTAAAATTCATACTTCGCTTATATAGCTTACACTACGCATGTACATGAGGTATACGACACGTATGTAATTTATATTTCGCTAATATAAATTATACACGACATTTTCCATTCAATTTCATATTAATTTAGATTTCTCACATTGGTTTTCGGAGTGCTAAAAATCGATACGATGTCAGAAAAATCCGCGGCTTCTTCTATTGGGTAGAGAGCTTCCTTACGGTCTCGATGTTTCTTGTTTCATCGAATTTCGTCAACACACCAAAAAGATATGATTTTCAAAGTGTAAAGATCAAAAAGAACTCACCTTTCACGATGGTTCAAAACTAGGTTTGCGATTTTCGCGAGAACCGGAGCACGAGGGGATGATCGGCGAATTGGACATGGAAGAGGGGAAAGAGGGCTTTCCGGCGGTGGTGGTTTGGTGACGTTCGGTGGTCCAGATCGGCGGCGGCGACGCTAGAAAGGTCGGAACTTTGGAGCTCCGATTCGGGCGGCACAGGCGACGAGGGTGGCGATGCTGGGGTCGGATCTGACGAGGGGGCGGAGGCGGTTCGAATGGTGGCGGTGGCGGAGTCTGGAAGCGGCTGTAGCGGCGGCGGCGGAGGAGAGAAGGTCTCGAATGGGTTTCGCCATTGATTTTGGGGATTTTCTTTTTTTTAAAAAAAAAATTATGAATGGAGAATTCTGATTGGCCGAGGACTATATTAAATTTTTAAATAGTGTTTTCTCAAACGAACTCCTTTTTAAACCCAATGACTGTCGCCCTTAGCTAAATACCCCCATTCCGGACACAATGTGGTATGTTTCGTAGGCCAATTCGACTGTTACAGTCAGTTATTTTTCAATTTAAAGTATAAAACATTTAATTTTTCACTCTGAACGTTCATTTCAATTTGCCAGGGCCACAAACTGATTCGAAAAATTTCAGAAAAATAAATCTAGCTATGTTTTGACTCTACGGTCCCAACAAAACTAGTTTCGTCGAATTCTGAGGTCGTTTGAAAAATGGCCATTTTCTGGTCGATCCAATTTAACAAAAATTGACCAATCACATTTTCTTTTGCCACGCTCACATACTAGCTTCAAAATTTATGAAATTTGAAACCTAGCAATAGTTTGACATCCCGGACCCAACAAAAGTGTTTCGTCGAATTCCGAGGTCGTACGCAAAATATCAATTTTCCAGGGCTATATATTATATATACCAACCCTTTTGAAAATTCATTCGACCATAACTTTTGAATCCCGTTATGAAACTTCGATTTTTCAGATTCGTTAGAAAGGTATTGACTAACAGATTTAAATATTTTTGGTTTCAATAAAATCCGTTATATTTTCCACCCTGCACATTCAGTCAAAGTTTGAATTCAAATTTTCAAACTGTCTCACTCTTTCTAATTCCATATTTTATTGAAATATTCAATTTCAATTGTTCAAATCCTTTGTAATCACCAATTTAAAAAAATTAAATTGGCTCGTATTTTCCGGGTTATTACAATCTCCCCCACTTAAAACTTTTCGTCCTCGAAAAGGAAACAACAGTAAAGTAGGAAATAAAATGAAAATGCAAAGTATTGTAAAGGTACCTTGCACCGGAGTTAGTCAGAGATATCCACTCTGCATTTGGGGTAAGCTTGCTTAATGCTTTCCTCAGTCTCCCAAGTACAGTCTCTAGGATCACTGTCCACTGCACTTTAACTAAATGAACCTTTTTGCTTCTTAGTTCTCTAGTTTCTTTGCCAACAATCTTTAATGGCTCTCTTCTGAGTGATAATTCTGGAGTTATGTCTACATCCTGTTGCGCTGCTTCTTCTACAACAAGATCCGGATCATGCACGTGTCTTCTAAGTTGAGATACGTGAAATATATCGTGCACTCCAGGCAACCAATCTGGCAATTGAACCCTATAAGCAAGAGTTCCAATTCGCTCAAGTATAGGAAAGGGACCAATAAATCTCGGTGCCAACTTCCCAGTCTTGCCAAATCATATTACTCCTCTCATCGGAGAAACCTTCAAATAAACATGATCACCAACAGCAAATGTCAAAATCTCTCCTTCTAGAGTCTACATAACTTTTCTGTCGGCTTTGGGCGGTTCTCAAACGCTTTTTGATGAAGTCGACTTTATCAGATGCTTCTCTAATCATATCGGGTCCTAACACAAGTCTATTGCTAGGTTCTACCCAACATGCTGGAGATCGGCAGGGTCTGCCATATAATGCTTCAAATGGCAACATTCCCAAACTTGCTTGATAACTATTGTTATATGAGAATTCTACCAAATGCAAATGATCTTCCCATGACCCACAAAAATCAATTATACAAGCCCGCAATAAATCTTCTAGAATTCTATTCACCCGCTCAGTTTGGCCATCTGTTTGAGGGTGATAAGCGGTGCTCATATTCAGTTTTGTTCCCAATTATGTCTGGAAAGCCTCCCAGAATTTGCTAGTAAATAGGGGATCTCTATCACTGACTATGCTGATGGGAATTCCATGCAGCTTAACAATTTCTTTGAAGTATATTTGCGCTAGACTTTGAGCGGTTCTATTGGATCTGACAGGTATAAAATGGGCAGTCTTCGTGAAGCTATCTACGATTACCCAAATGCTGTCATTACCTTTCCTGGTTCGCGGCAAACCATCTATGAAATCCATGGAAATCTGTTCCCATTTCCAGCCTGGGACTTCCAACGGTTGCAACAGTCCAGCTAGCTTCTGTTGGTCACTCTTGACCAATTGACAAGTAGGGCATCTGCTTACATACAAAGAAATATCTCTTTTCATTGCCTTCCACCAGAAAGTGCGTTTGATATCGTTGTACATTTTACTCACCCCAGGATGGATGCAAAATTTGGATTTATGGCATTCGTCTAGCACTTCTCTTCGAAGGCCTGGAATATTTGGAATGCAAATCCTATTATTTAACCAGAGAACCCCCCTATTGTCAATACCAAAACTCGTGGTTTCACCTTCCTTGACCTGCTGACTAATTCTCTGAATGAATTCATCGTCTTTTTGAAGGGCTGAAATCCTATCAATCAATCCAGGTGTAATTATAAGATTGGCAATGATTGCGGTTTTTCTACTAAGTGCATCCGCTACTACGTTAGCTTTCCCCGGCGTATACAGGATATCAAGATCATACGCTGTAAGAAATTCTGGCCAACGCTGCTGTCTCAAATTCAGATCTTTCTGGGTATATAAATACTTCAACGATTGATGATCTGTGTACAGTATAAATTTCTCGCCCAATAAATAATGCCTCCAAATTTTTAATGCAAAAACGATGGCTAGCAACTCAAGATCATGAGTCACATAATTCTTCTCATGCGGTTTCAGTTGGCGGCTTGCATAAGCGACTATTTGGCCTCTTTGCATTAACACTGCACTAAGACCTCTAATAGAAGCATCTGTCCAAACCGTTAAATCCTGATTGCCATCAATAATAGTTAACATTGGAGCGGTGGTCAGTTTCGATTTCAATTCCTGGAAAGCTTCTTCACAGTCGGAAGTCCACTTAAACTTCTCATGTTTCTTAGTGAGCTTCGTTAACGGACAAGATATCTTCGAAAAATCCTCAACGAACTTTCGATGATAACTAGCCAACCCCATAAAACTTCTAACTTCCGTGGGAGTAGTGGGTTGTTTCCAGTCTTGAATCGCTGATATTTTGCTTGGGTCAACAGAAATTCCTTTCTCTGACACGACATGGCCGAGAAATTTGACTTCTTCTTGCCAGAAGACACAATTAGAGAATTTGGCTTTGAAGAAGTTCTTCCTTAGAATCTCCAATACTTGTTCTAAGTGTTTTTCATGCTCGGGTTTTGATTTGGAGTAGATTAAAATATCATCGATGAATACGAGGACAAATTTATTCAGAACTCCCCTGAACACTCTATTCATTAGATCGACAAAGTATGCTGGAGCGTTGCATAGGCCAAACGGCATTACTAACCATTCATAAAATATGTCTAGACCTCTGAAAGCTGTCAAAGGAACACACTCTTCTGCTATTCTCAATTGATGAAAACCTGTAGCTAGGTCCATTCGGGAAAATACTTTCGCCCTATTCAATTGTTCTAGCAAGTCATCAATGCGGGGTAATGGATATTTGTTTTTAAGCGTATGTTTGTTGAGGTCTCGGTAATCAACACATAATCTAAGAGTACCATCTGACTTTGGGACAAACACAACAGCTGCACCACAATTAGAAAAACTAGGTCTGATTAGACCCTTCCACAACAGTTGACGAGTTTGATCGCCTAATTCTTCTTTTTCTTTCGGAGTCATTCTGCGAATTGGATGTACCACTGGTCTGGCATTAGGAATTAGATCGATTCGGAATTCTATTTCTCTTTGCGGGGGTAAGTTTTCAACTTCTTCAAACACATCCGCATAGTTCCTAACAATCGGAATCTTTTCTATGGAAGTGGGGATAAGTTCTAATGCTGACCAAAATTCTTCTCTATTCGGATTCGAACCATGATAAGGTATACATATGTGTCCAAGCTCCGTTCGGATTTTAACGATCCTTTCTGCACAATTTACCTCAGCTTCGTATTTCGTTAACCATTCTAGCCCAAGGATAACGTCGAATTCGGGAAAATCCATAACGATCAAATTAATGGGAAGTCTGTAGAAAGAATAAGAGATTGGCACTCTACAACATGTACTGAGAGTAATAGAACCCCCTATCGGATTCTGCACTTCAACCGATTCTTTAAGCTTCCTCTGTTTTAACTTTAATTTGTGCACTGTGTTTCTAGCAATAAAACTACGTGACGCACCCGTGTCAAACAACACAGAAACAGGAATATTTTTAATGGTAAGGGTACCTCCCAAAACATCAGGTTTACCTGCTCCGTCGGAAGCAGCTGGCGGGCTCGACCCGTCATAGACGTGAGCTACTGTAGCTTTCTTCAGTAAAGGAAAGTCTTTGACTAGATGATCGGTCTTGCGACATTTGAAGCATGAGCGAGGGTTCTGGGAGCCTTGGCTCGAGGCTTGAGAATTTGTTTTCTGCCTCTTCGGAGCTGTGCAGACGTTTGAGTAGTGCCCCGGCTTACCACAGTTAAAGCAATTTCCTCTTGGCGGCTTGCCAGTCTGAGGTTTTGAAGATGCTGCTTGGCTTGACTCGCCTTGATTTACAGCAGGCTTGCGCTTGTTTCCGTCTTGGTTTCTAGCGCGATCCTGATCCAGATGCCTTTGATCAAGGTCTTCATAGTTGCATGTCATTTCCACCAGTTCGTTGAATTCCAGCTGGACATGGGCCATGGCTCTATCATGATATTGTCATCTTAGCCCAAGGATAAACCTCTTATTTTTGGATTTCGCAGTGGTGACGAGTTCCGGAGCATAGGGCGACAACAGTGTAAATTTATTTAGATAATCCTACACGGAAAGATCCCCCTGCTGGAGATTGGCAAAGTCATCGTGCATTCTTTCTAGAGCCTGTTCGGGGACATATTTCTCCTTGAAGAGTTCTTTGAATCCATCCCATGTTCTTCCAGCTTCTCTATTCCCAGCGGTGAGAGATTCCCACCATAGTTCAGCTTGTTCCTGCATAAGCCAGGCGCCCATAATAGCTTTGTCTTCGTCTCCAAACCTTAGGCCTTCAAGAATTTTCTCGCATGTTTTGAGCCATGCAAGGGCCTCTATTACGGTGCCAGTTCCCGAGAAGGTCTCGCCTCCTAAGTTCTTATATCTCTTGGCTACGCGGTCTAGCTCGAAGTATTGAGCGGTCGGAGGTTGTATCAAAGGTCCTTCTTGAGCTGGGACTTCTCCTCTTCCTCGGCCTCGGCCGGCACGGCCTCCTCTAGCGGCGGCTGCTCTGGTAGCCATTTGTCAAATTCTGTATAAGCAAGAAAAGATCAGCTAACAGAAATGATAGTCTATTGCATAGTTAAGCAGAAAATTTACGGAAAGATGACGATGGATTGGTCAAATTGTTTTTGCTATTCTGTTCGGCTCATTCTAGGACTTTACTAGTCCTATCTCTAATGAGCTACTCGCCTTAGAATACTACTGATTCTATTTTGATGAAGTGTTTAATGTGTTAGACTCCAGAACTAAGATTAACCAAAGCTCCGATACCAGCTGTGACAGTCCCAAAACCCCGTGACACGGTGTTAAGGATAATCATTGGAATATAACGCATTAATTATCATTAGCAGATCACAGATAATAGCATAAACAGAAAATAGAATAGTTTACACACATATGACAGTGGAATCATATAGATATCATCACATTAGAGAAGCACAGTACATGATACAACTTAGTGCATAATGATACATAATCAGTCACCATCGCCTAAGGCGGAATCATACATAAAGAGTACACAGAACAAATATCAGTCTACATCGCCAATGGCAGAATCATAATATAGATAAAATAATGGCGGAGAAAATCCAAGTCAGCACGGTGTATTCAAGCCTCGCCATGAGCCAAAAGTGCGTCAGAAACCTGTAACTAGGCTGCCTTGTGAAAATGAGGGCACCCGAGTTTGCAAGGTGAAACAAACTACGAGTCAGTCATGGGACTGGTATGAGAAATCTACTTAACTTATTTACAACAATAATAAGAAAATCAAAGGACCACACCACTTTTGCGGAACGGGTTTACTCCAATGAGTGCTAGTGCATGAAATAAAGTAAATAATTAAATCATCGCAATGCTTTTTATAAAATGAAGCCATTATAAGACTCAGGTCCCATCACACAATGCAACGCAAGCCGGAGGATAGAGTTTTTACCTTATAATGGCCAAATATGCTTCATACGAATAAAACAAAAGTGCTTGATATTATTACTAGTGTATATATGTTCCAAAAGCAAATTCAATCATAAATATCAATCCTAGGCGGCATAGCTACCATCTACTATGTCGCCATACTAGTAATACAATCATGTCCACATATTTCTTATTGGAAATTGGATTCCTTCATGAGTCGAGGCAAGGGGCAAGCTCCTCTCCGTTCGAGACACTCTAGCAAATGCCTCGGGACCGCACACAGCAATCCCCTGGATCCTCCAAGGTCGGTCCTCTCTTACTTTTGAGGATTAATTATTCCTGAACACACGTTTCCCGGTCCTTACAGACCTATAATCGAGGCGCCTCGTATTCCAACAACCACACAGGTGAAAAGTAGATATAAATGTCAGGGATGGGAGGCCACTGACACGACCATAGCTAGAAAGAAACGTCATGCACTCCTTGGGTCCTTCTCCCATTTTTGACTCATACCGGGGTGTGAGGCTCACGAATTCACGTTATACACAAAGCTACGTCACACAGACCATGCTTTGATCATCAACCACAAGACTTTGCTTTGCAACAGAAGCCTTGATCATATGCCACTTAGGCGTGTCACACAGGCAATCCACTCCATGCGACTGATTTCTGTCAATACATAACCTCTGAGCTCGTACGTCTCAGAGAAGGGCGTTAAGCAAGAGAATAAATTCTCCGCCGCCAAACAGATATATATTTAACAGAGATCAATCAACACAGAACAAAATCCAATGTCAGACACCCAGTCCATTTACAAGTCCGTTTTGGGTCTGAACGAAACCGGAGGCACCAATTCCTCGCATATCCGTACAATCAACAGTATGTTTGGACGGCTACTACTTCATTTCCTTCATGGTAGCTACTCCAATCACGAGCATCAGTAGCGCCCATCCATCCAATGTAGAGATCGTCGGTCTTCAGCCGTCTTCGACTTCTCAAAGTCGATCGATTATTTGAAATGAGGTAAACTCAGCCTTTTCAAATAACCCACGTATATTTAGATTTTCAAATCAATTAATCACATGGTTGGACTATTCAACATTCACATTTCAGTTCCTTAGTTAATATTTTCATGTCAAATACATTCAACCATCACATATCAAGCAAACACAACAAAATTGGTTTATTTCCACTCTATATCGTCTATAGTATTTTATAATGATATATCGCCATTTTTATTTAATTTAAAACGGCCATATTTAATTAAACGACGTTTTAGGTCGTGTTGATGCACTGGCGCTGCTTTTCACTAATTTTCTTTTACCCATATCTGGGAATCTAACTGTTGGATCTTCACAAATTTGGTGTCATTGGGAAGGTCATTTCAAAACGAATCCAATGGTTTCAGTTTTGGGAGAATCCGACGGTCGGATCTTCCACACTAGCCATTCGAAGTTACGATTTCAATTTACGAACTGCAGCGTCGTTATTCGATTTAACTTAATTATATATATATAAATATAATCGTTTCTGGTGCTGTTTTTCTTCAGTTTTGAATTTAAACATTCCAGACAATCCAACTGTCGGATCTTCACAAAGTTGGTGCCGTTGGAAAGATATTTCCAAGGCGAACCCAACGGTTGCGGTTTCGGGAAAATCCAACGGTTGGATTTCCCGCACTAGTCGTTTGAAATCACGGTTTCATAACACGAACTGCACGGCCACGTTTCGTTTTAATTTTATTTATATTTATATATTTATATAAATATAGTTCATTCAAAAATTCCTATATCGTTTCCACTTCAATTATTTCACTAACGCCTTTAAATTTCGGAAAATTTCGCCATAACCTCCTTTGTACGGGAGGGTCTGGGAAAATCCCCAAATAGCCAAACGGGCGTCTTATATCAAAAAGAAAAAGAAAAAGCCAAGCGGCTAGCCAACAGGCTCATAAAATCATCACCCAAACAAAGTAGTAAATGTGTACCTATTTGTCGGGCACAAAATTTTATTCCTCTTCTCTAGCCCCTTTGCTATAACCTGTTCAATAGATATACATGTACATATATATAATCTTTATCACTTATCATTTTCCATTCAATTTCATATTTGATTTACTTTGGTTTAAAAACACCATTCATTCTAATGTTGCATGCATAGGCTAAAATCATATCATTAGCTAATTAATGTATATTTCAACTCATGCACATTTATTTGAACAAGTGGTTATTTTTAACACTTCACATTTCAATGATGATAATTTTGGGCGAACTAAAATATATTTCAACACATGACCATTTTATTTAGTTCCTATGCATGTTAAAAAGAATATTTCTTTCACAAATATTTATTTCAACGTCCGCATATCTTTAGCATATCACAAATATGATAAAAATGATATTTTTTATCGTTCAAAATATTTATTCGACAAATGGATGTTTTCAACACTTCATAGTTTCAATAAAAATGTAATTTTTATTGTTCGATCTTTTTATTCCACACATGAACTTTTCCACTACACACACTTCTCAACAAATGAGCATTTCCACTCATGGGTATTTTATTTATGTTGTTCATATTAGAAAGATGGAATTTTTATTGTTGAAACTATTTATATAAGGCGAATATTTTTCATACTTCATATATATATATATATATATATATATATAAATGTGATTTTATTGTTAGAACACTTCATTCATTCACAAATGAATTTAATTTTCACACGTCACTTTTCAACACATAAACATTTCCACACATGAACTTTTCAACATATGAATTTAATTTCAACGCATGAAAATAATTTCAACATATGAAAATAATTCTAACACACAAAGATTATTCAAAATTTTGGCAGCATAACGGCAGGGTAGTTAAAACCGGCACCGTCCCTAGTACGGCTCCTCGCTCTACCTTAAAACCTCGCGGTTTTTGACAATGGGGATTCATGCATCTAATTCGCACGCAGGCCGCATGTTTATTTTTATTTCCACAAATATTTCCAATTCATTTCAATCACCAATGGGTATTTTTCAACCACAACCAAACAATATCAACCACAAACAATTATTCAACCATTCGTATTTTTCATCCAATATTTCACACCAATTCACCACAATAAATATCGTCCATGGTTTGTGGACGAGGGGAGCGTGTGTGTGTGTGTGTATATATATATATATATATATATATAATTGCTATATTTCACTTGCATTTCACACAAATATCAATTATTCTATGCATGTAAAATTCATACTTCGCTTATATAGCTTACACTACGCATGTACATGAGGTATACGACACGTATGTAATTTATATTTCGCTAATATAAATTATACACGACATTTTCCATTCAATTTCATATTAATTTAGATTTCTCACATTGGTTTTCGGAGTGCTAAAAATCGATACGATGTCAGAAAAATCTGCGGCTTCTTCTATTGGGTAGAGTGCTTCCTTACGGTCCCGATGTTTCCTATTTCATCGAATTTCGTCAACACACCAAAAAGATATGATTTTTCAAACTGTAAAGATCAAAAAGAACTCACCTTTCACGATGGTTCAAAACTAGGTTTGCGGTTTTCGCGAGAACCGGAGCACGAGGGGATGATCGGCGAGTTGGACGTGGAAGAGGTGAAAGAGGGCTTTCCGACGGTGGTGGTTTGGTGGCGTTTAGTGGTCCAGATCGGCGGCGGCGGCGCTGGAAAGGTCGGAACTTTGGTGCTTCGATTCGGGCGGCACAGGCGACGAGGGTGGCGATGCTGGGGTCGGATCTGACGAGGGGGCGGAGGCGGTTCAAATGGTGGCGGTGGCGGAGTCTGGAAGCGGCTGTAACGGCGGCGGCGGAGGAGAGAAGGTCTCGAACGGGTTTCGCCGTTGATTTTGGGGATTTTCTTTTTTTTTTATTTTTAAAATTTATGAATGGAGAATTCTGATTGGCCGAGGACTATATTAAATTTTTAAATAGTGTTTTCTCAAACGAACTCCTTTTTAAACCCAATGACTGTCGCCCCTAGCTAAATACCCACATTCCGGACACAATGGGGTATGTTTCGTAGGCCAATTCGACTGTTACAGTCAGTTATTTTTCAAACTAAAGTATAAAACATTTAATTTTTCACTCTGAGCGTTCATTTCAATTTGCCCGGGCCACAAACTGATTCGAAAATTCCAGAAAAATAAATCTAGCTATGTTTTGACTCTACGGTCCCAACAAAACTAGTTTCGTCGAATTCTGAGGTCGTTTGAAAAATGGCCATTTTCTGGTCGATCCAATTTAACAGAAATTGACCAATCACATTTTCTTTTGCCACGCTCACGTAATAGCTTCAAAAATTATGAAATTTGAAACCTAGCAGTAGTTTGACATCCCGGACCCAACAAAAGTGGTTTCATCGAATTCCGAGGTCGTATGCAAAATATCAATTTTCCAGGGCTATATATTCTATATACCGACCCTTCTGAAAATTCATTCGGCCATAACTTTTGATTCCCGTTATGAAACTTCGATTTTTCAAATTCGTTAGAATGGTATTGACTAACAGATTTAAATATTTTTGGTTTCACTAAAATCCGTTATATTTTCCACCCTGCACAGTCAGTCAAAGTTTGAATTCAAATTTTCAAACTGTCTCACTCTTTCTAATTCCATATTTTATTGAAATATTCAATTTCAATTGTTCAAATCCTTTGTAATCACCAATTTAAAATTTTTAAATTGGCTCGTATTTTCCGGGTTATTACAGTCACATTTGGTATTAGAGCTTTGGTTATCGATTTTAGCCAAAGTTCTAAAGACGTAATTACGTAAGAGAGATGTACTTGTAGATTTCAATTGGATGGATACTATATAGTAGTGTACAGTGTAATAAGGTTTGAATTTCATTCCTTTTTTAACTCATATATGGACTAATCATTCTATTTTTAGTTTTAGAATGAGTCGTCAAACTACGGGAAACGCTATTGGGGATGAGTCTACGACTGGGCAGGCAGGCGATAACAATCAGCTAGAAGCTTTAGCTATTATGTCGGAATGTCTTCTTATGTTTGGGTCCATGATGGTCGCGGTCTTTCTAAGGATGCCCATTCCAGAAGCAGCAATAGAACATTCCTTCCAATTTGTTTCATGTATATACCATATAAACAAGCTAGCGAAACTGTTATTTAAATCCATCTTCCTTTGTTATCTTTTTTATGTATATACTAATGCTACGTATTGATGATGATCATGACAAAGCTGAGCCTGTGGAATCATGTCTCCTTCAAATTGATTATAGAGAGTGCACTATAATTAAGAGTTTGGTATTAAATTTGTGTTTTTATTATTTATGGTATCAAACAAAGTATTGTATATGTTTTCTCGTGTCTCTCATGTAAAATAAATGGAATTTGTATTTATAATTTGTTAGAACTTGTTGTCTGAAGTGTGATGTTTTTGGTCTTTATGTGATTCTTCAGTTTTCACTTTACTGGTGGCACTAATTTGAATTTGTGAACTTACATCTATTTTGTAGGTATATAATTTTAGAATGGAAAAATAGTAATGAATTTTTTGGTGCACAATGAATAAAAACTTTTAGTTTAAGTTCATCCCATTCTCTAGATTCATTACAAATGAATGGTACGCAAAAAATACTACTACAAATATTCTATTTTATGTTTCATTTTTTAGTGATCTTAATATTATCACTGGGATACGTATTTTAATATTCGTTGGAACAAGTGGACACCACAATGAAGTGTTAAAGTGTCAACTTCTGATATTGCATTGCAAGTTATGGAATGGATAATGTATATAGTTAAGATCCAGTCAATGAGATAATATTTGACTTATGTTGGAAAAATATTTTACATAGATTTATCTCCTATAATTATTTCCTATAAAATAAGATAATTTTTCTGTTTTTATAGCCTCTACATTGATTGTTGTAGATGGCTTGGTGATTATATACTGCCAAAAAGCATAGATAATGTAATAGATGGCTTGATGAAGTATTTTGCAAATGAAAGAGATGCAAAAGTATATTACAAAAAGACATTTAGTTTCATTATTATTTTTTTCTTCTAATTAAATAATCATTTATATATACACATGCACATGCACGCGTCTATAAGTGATTCTTATTAATATATTGGTGATAAATCCTTGGTATCAAACTAGTCAAACCTTAATGTAATCATGTCTACAATTTTTTAATTAAAAGAAAATATTAATGAAAAGATTTCTTCATACGATATTATATAACTTAATGGTCAGTTTTCCCACTGTTGTGCGGTAATACTAGTATAATTAATTGTTAACGTTGTATTTATGAATGTTAATTAATCCGAGCTGGTTTCATATCTCGAATAGCAACAGTGTGTGAGGGAAGCAATTTTGTCAGGCCCGGGAAACAAAGTAAAACATCGGCCCTTGAAACAATAAAATATAAATAAAAAAATAATTAGTTTGTTTTTAACTCATCCGTAAAAATTAATTTAATTAATTTAGATCATAATTTTAAACGAGTTTATCTTGTATGTATGTGGATAGAATCAGACGAAACAAATTGCATTGGAATCATATCGAAGAACGGAACATTATGGAACTAATCTGGACAGTGCGGGAGATAGTTGGAATTTACGATCAAATTAAACAACTGTTTAATTTAATTGTAACCGAACCGTTTCAATGGTAAATAAAAGCCAAGTGAGTTAAACTCACTTAATTCTTCCTACTTATATTTTATATAAGTCGGGTTTTATAATTGTGTGCTATGGTTGTTAATGGTTGATTGTTTGCTAAATATATATTCATATATTAATTGAACCGATGAAATTAAACGCTGTTTAATTTCAGTGAAACACCAAATCTTATTCTAACGATTGGAACCAATTAAGGTAACTTTTCTTATTGGTCACATTTATATTTATATAAACGTGTCAAACTAAATGGTTGATGTTAAATTATCATTATTGGATGTTTATAGAAATTATCAGTTAAATTGTATATTCTCATGAATAATGATTATATTGAGGTAACATATTTGGATGCAGGCAAAAACAGGTTGGAGGGATCCAATTGGATTCCTCACCAGTAGTTTTTAAATTTATTATATTATAATATATGTTAAAATATGAATTTGTGATGCTGGGATTGATAGTTTGGAGGAATCCAACAGGATTCATCACAAATATTGATAATGTTTATCAATATGATTTGTTCGTTCATTTGGACGCGAAATTGGTTTATATTTCACGGTTAGGTACTTTAGTAGATATTGACCTCTTTTGTACCGTTGATAAAAGGAAAGATTTTTGAAATCGACATTAAATCGATTTTGAAAGTTTTCAAAGTGATCTTTATATATTTATGGATGTGAAATACGATGTTTATTTTGATAAATAAAAATCGAATTTTATTTACGTTTTTATAATTATATAAATTATAAATACATGGAAATATTAAGATATTAATAAATAAACAGATAAGTGGTATAAATTAAATGGAAATGTTAAAATGATTGTGAAAAAGGGATTTAGTAGCATAAATGGATTTTTTTTAAAGATTTTAGAATTTTGAAATGGACTAATGAAATTGGAAGAGTACGAGAATTGAATAAAAATGAATGAAAGGTGATTTCTGAAATTGATGGAAGTTTTTTTGCAAACATTGTTTATAAATATATGAAATATGATTAAATGAGTTTTCGTGAATGAGATTAGCAAATACTTGGAATTGAAAATAGAACATGAAAAAATTGGAATTAAGATAATGTCAAATAAATGGATTTTAAGGCAAGATTTGCCGGAAAGGAGTTATAAATGGAAATTCATATAAACTGAGTTATATGGAGAGAGTTGTGAAATGGTTTTGTAAAATAAAGGAATTTGACGATCTGAATTAAATATTGATGAATGGGTAAGATATTTTTAATTGAATATTTAAGATATTTATAAATAAATGGCCAAGCCATTTATAAATAAATGGTCAAGGATTTATAAATGTATAAATTTTAAATGGAAGATTAAGGATTTTGTAAATGGAAAATTATAAATGAAAGGTTAAGAATTTTGGAAATAAAAGGTTATTGTTTTTGAAATGGAATTTATAATATTTGTTATAGAAGTTAAATGGAATTATATTAGTTAAATTTTATGAAATGATATTTTAAATGAATTTGGAAATGATTCTTGAGATTATAAAGGAGCATAATGGTTTTAAAAATTGTAAAAGGGGATTATGATGTGGGTTTTAAATAAATTGGAGCTTGTTGTATGTTGGTTGATTTGAGTAATTTTCGAGGTGTTAATCTGATGTTGGTTTCGGCCTTCAGGGGTTATACTGAGAGATTTATTCACTTACCAATTTACAATGAGGAGCCAATGAGTAGAAGTGAGATGATAATTGAATATTCTTATATTAAATAAGAAAATAGAAATGTTATTCGAATTCGAAATTTTGAATATTTAATTAACGACTAGTTAATTAAAGAGGCTAAATGATGTTGGGTACTGAATCAGTAAATTTATTTTATTTTTATGGATGAATGGTTGTTTAATTGATAGTTAAATAACCGACTATCAAATCTAGCATAATACGATTGTTGGTACGGAAATATCGGGATCGAATTTATATTCGGAAATCATTCTAAACCAGCGAATACGTGAAAGATGATGATTGAAGATGGAGAAATTGAAGACTGTTGATCTTCATGAGCGGAAGGTCTACTTGTGAAATTCTCTTGTGAGCTCCTAGAGATATTTGACAGCAATTTTTTCATGATTGGAATCTACGGATTGCAAGAAATACTCGCTACTGATCATTAAGATAATTCCTATGATGTAGTTGGAGGGTGCCTTGGGTTTGTCCAGTCCCAGGACAACTTGTATGGACCGATGTCTGACAGAGTATTTCCAAAGGGATTACATACATTTATTTCTTCGAACGTACCATAGTTGTGTTAGAGAGGGGCACTTCTATTAGCTTAACAACTAGAGTATCTTTGTGGACGTCAATTAGTGATATCTGGTGGATCTGACGATGTGGCATTCAAAGTGAATGGTGGCCAGATGTTCTAAAAAGAAGATTTAAACCTTAAGCCTCATCAACCGGGAAATGGTATAGAATCAGATGGGTCGCATGGCTATGTAGGTCACTCCCAGTAGGGTGTATTGTCACCATCTAGAGAATTCATATTTGTTCTTCATTTCTCTTCTATATCACCCAGGAATGGTTATGTTGCTAGCAACTCTAGGTGACTATTTATTCAGAACATTTAAGACAAGTGAATGGTCGGTCATGTTTAGCCTAGGTTGCAAGATGTTCTTGTTGAACCCGGTGTATTCCTCTCTAGAGATACACTGTCGAAAGGTGGTCCCATACCTTGCCAGTTGGAATCCATTGTCTAATAAGAGCCCGCAGTTTTGATTGTATACTATGTATGTGGGGCATGAGATGCAAGCGTTCTGCTAGATTGATGTTTATTTGTATTTAGGCATTATTATAATATCAGAAAAGATATGATTTCAAAATGTTTTGGGTTATCGTAAGGTAAAAACCATCCGTGTTTATGTGTGGATCGGTCTTACAATTATCCTTTTCTTTCAGAAAAGATTTGTTAACTTTAGAATCAAGTTGGATGTTTCTTACGAACTTAGTGGGTTTTCTCACTCTGGTTCACCAGACTGATTCGGCGTTTGTAATGCTCGGGTTATACCGATTTTTACAGGTTCAGGTTATCGGATGATGTGAAGAGACGAAATGGAAGAGTTCAGACATAGGATTGTATATAGATATTATTCCGCTTTGTGATTGTATATAAGGACAGGTTATTATAACTGCCCCGATGTGTTGATGTACTCTAATGATTGTCAGTTTTATTTTAAGCTCTCAATAAAGATTTATTTCTATATTATAATTTGTTCCGCTGCGATCTGAGACTCTACGTTGTGTTGGTTCTTCTTCTTCTATTCTAATAGTTCTTTCTTTCTTATCTCACCCTCTAATTTCTTTCTATTATCTATCTGGTGTTTTCGATACTTGAGTTTTGGCAACTAAATACGGGTTTACGTATTATTGTCGAAATTTGGGTGTCGAATTCACGCCGGGTCGCTACAGTGGTGTCAGAGCATAAGGTTTAGTAATAACCTTGACTTTGTGGTGTAACTCGATAGAGATAGGGTTAGTAATACCCTAGATTGAGTTGAGTGAATATATAAGAGCGCATATTTGTAGATTTTATATACAAATGTTTTGTATTGTGTTGTTTGATCGTTCAAGTGTTGAGAAGCATTGAACTAGGGATGACACAATATTGTTTTGTAAAGAGGATAAATGAAATAATTTTACCCAAATTATATTTTTGTATAGTAAAGGAATAATTTTATTAAATAATTGAGACATATGTGTGTTTGGTTGATTTGAATGGAATTCAAATTGAATGATGAATTGGAATGGTTTAATATAACCATGATATTTCACATATAAAATTTGTGAATGATGATTTTAATATGAAACTGAATGAATAAGGATTTAACTTAAGTAAGTTAAAGCAGAATGAATCGGAATAGATTATTTTTGAAATAAAATCAGAATTTGGATTTGTAATGGAGGTAAACTAATTGGAAAGATTAATTAGTTAATTAAATATGAAATGAGACTTAGCCTGGTTAAGTAAATAAGTTAATGAATTAAATTTGTAATTGAAGGCCAATTTGATGTTAATTAATTAATACCAAGGTATGTTAAACCAAAGTAATTATTAATATTCAATACAAATTGAATTATTGGTTGAGCTGATTGTGTGTTGTTTGTTATTTGGATGTTAGATTGGTTGAAATAAAAATCCATCAACAGTTTAATAAGAGTTGAATGAATTGTAAACTAGGGAAATTAATTCCAGTATAATAAATTGGAATGGAATCGCATGAATTGAAATTAATGATTTAAAGTTGTATTTGCAAATGAATTGTTGATCATGTTTGATTTTGGGAATTGGTTTAGTTTCACTATTGATTAATGAAGTTTTATTTATGAATTTCATGTAATTGCTACTTACATGTTGAATTGAGTTTAGTACAGGTGCCAGAAGGCTTTGAGTTTGATGTTGGTTGAATAAATGGCATATAAGTTGAGCAAATATGTTCAATTGCACTCACATATGGTACAAATGCGAAAATATATAATTTTGGTTTTTAAATTTTGTTTTCTGACTGTATAAGTCGATGTATATATATTATTTGTTCCTGCGATATCACAGAAGTCCCTCCGTACAGGGGAGACCCCTGCCAAATTTTTCCAGCAATTTAAGGTGTTAGAAAATTTTGGAAATTTTTATTTACGATATTGAGTTGGATTTTGATTTATAATAATTTGGATTTTAGAAAAAAGATAATGGGTTTGTAACATTTTCTCACCTTGGTAATTTCGGGGACGAAATTCTTTTAAGGTGGAAAGAATGTAACGTCCCGTATTTTTGGGTAAACAAATATTTAAATTAATTTATTATTTTAAATATTTTATTGGAACATAAATGGATTTATAATATTGAATTTGTTTATAAAAACGAAGTTTGAATTTTAAATTTATATATAATTATAAATCGAGCTCGTAACGGCGCGGTAGTTCGTAATATTAAGATTTCAACTTCAATTGAATATACAGAATTCGTTTTAACTCAGAATTCTGTGAAACAAGAAATGTTTGAATCTAGTTCATTATAATTTTCATATGAAAGAGAAAAATTGAGATTTCAACCCATAGATTGTTAGTTTTCTCCAATTCAAATTTTAAAATAGTCGCTATGGAAATTGTTAACAAACAATAATGTTTATTTCATAAAATAATAGGGGTTTTATATATATTTGGATGTCATTTAATTTGAAAATGCTAATATTGAGTTGTAATATCCAAATTGGTTTGTATTTCGAGATATATGATATTTCAAATTCAATATTTAGGATAATATTATTTTATTATTATTTAATTGAATTATTTGGAAATTTATTTATATTTATTTGATATTTTATAAGCGTTAAGAATGGCAATTTTGCAAATGGCCTTGGTTCCCAATGAAATTAGTTTCATTGGAACCGTGACGTTAAATTATTGTATAAAACCGAATCTCATGGAAATATGATGTCGTATCTGACTTTAGTAGCCAAAAACGATTAGATTGTTATTTGTTTGTTTTATCGATTTAAATTGGAATTTAAGAATAACTGATTAACAAACGAACTCCAAATTCAACGAAATTAATTTTATTAAATCCGTAATGATTTATAATTGTAGTTTTTCAAATTTCAAGCTATTTGGATTTATTTTGTGATCGTACGCAATTTAAATGTGTGTCGATTCACTTATGTGAGTTATAAAGGAATTTTCACAAACGACCTTGGAATTCGACAAAACGTTTTCCATCGTGTTTGGAATATTGTTTTATGCTAGGATTTCAATTTTTGTCAAAACGGAAGTCATATATGATAGTTTTTAAACGTTACTTCATGCTAAAGTTTAATTTAATAATAAAATATTAAATGTTGCTTATATAAACCCCTAACACAGTCAAAACCTAATTCCTTCATTCTCTATGGTCAACGTATGAAATAGCCGCCACTAGCAAAGTGAATGGCCAGCAATTCCCCTCTTTCAATTAGAATTTTCTCTGAATCTGTTAATTGAATTCAAAATTTATAAACTAAGATGTTGTTGACCTTGATGAGGTCTTGGTTTTTATCACCGGTGATGGGTTATAGAGGTTGGAGGAGGTTGGTATCAGGAGAACTAGGGTTGATGGGTTTGGGCTTCTAGCTGGCTACAGTCGATGTCGAGTGTGAAGAGGCTCTGAGTAGGAGTCAAGGGTGGTGAGGCACTGTCTCTTGTAGTTGTCGATCAATGACCGAGGGTCTGAGCACGATGTGACAACGTGACTGAGGAGGGGAGCTCGACCGTGTTTTTGAGTAGGAGGCAGGAACATATGAAGCAATTTATTGGGAATGAATGGATATATTGGAATGTTGAGAAAAAGGGAACAGGTTTTGTTTCATTAAAAAAGGTATTTTCCAGTTGAAAACGTGTAGAACATAAAGATAGCATGAAAAGTTACTTTGTGAAGTGGGGTATTCGTGCGTTATGGTGAAGCTTTCAGCAAAGCAAGGGAACGAAGTTTTAAACGAAGAACTGTTGCGAACTGCAATCCAAAGCAAAAGTACTTGGACGTAATTTATATATTTAATAATATAGTTAATTGTTAACATTGTATTTAGGAATGTTAATTTGTCCGAACCTGTTTCATATTTCAGATCGAAGAACAACAGTGCGTGAGGGAAGCAATTTTGTTGGGCCTGGGAAACAAAATAAAACATCGGCCCTTGAAACAATAAAATATAAATAAAAAATAATTAGTTTGTTTTTAACTAATCCGTTAAAAATTAATTTAATTAATTTAGGTCATAATTTTAAACGATTTTATCTTGTATGTATGTGGATAGAATCAGATGAAACAAATTGCATTGGAGCTGTATCGAAGATCAGAACATTACGGAACTAATCTGGACAGTGCAGGAGACAGTTGGAATTTACGGTCAAATTAAACAACTGTTTAATTTAATTGTAACAGAACCGTTTCAATGGTAAAAGAAAATTGAGTTAAACTCACTCAATTCTTCTCACTTATATTTTATATATGTCGGGTTTTATAATTGTGTGCTATGATTGTTAATGGTTGACTATTTTTTAAATATATATATTCATATATTGATTGGACCGAATTTCAGTGAAACACAAAATCATTATTCTAACGATTGGAACCCATTAAAGTAACTTTCCTAATTGGTCACGTTTATATTTATATAAACGTGTTAAATTAAATGGTTGATGTAAATTATCACTATTGGATGTTTATAGAAATATCAGTTGAATTGTACATTCTCATGAATAATGATTATATTGAGGTAACATATTTGGATGTAGGGAAAAACAGGTTGGAGGGATCCAACTAGATTCCTCACCAGTAGTTTTTAAATTTTATTATGTTATAATATATGTTAAAATATGAATTTGTGATGCTGGGATTGATAGTTTGGAGGAATCCAACAAGATTCCTCACAAATATTGATAATGTTTATCAATATGATTTGTTTGTTCATTTAGATGCGAAACTGGGTTATATTTCACAGTTTGGTACTTTAGCAGATATTGACCTCTTTTGTACCATTGATAAAAGGAAAGATTTTTGAAATCGACATTAAATCGATTTCGAACGTTTTCAAATTTATTTTTATATATTTATGGATTTGAAATACGATGTTTATTTTGATAAAATAAACATCGAAGTTTATTTACGTTTTTACAATTACATAACTTATAAATACATGGAAATTTTAGGATATTAATAAATAAATGGATAAGTGGTATAAATTAAATGGAAATGTTAAATTATGGTGAAAAAGGGATTTAGCGGCATAATGGATTTTTTTAAAGATTTTAGAATTTTGAAATGGACTAATGAAATTGGAAGAGTACGAGAATTAAATAAAAATGAATGAAAGGTGATTTCTGGAATTGATGGAAGTTTTTCTGCAAACTTTGTTTATAAATATATGAAATATGATTAAATGGGTTTTCGTGAATGAGATTAGCGAATATATGGAATTGAAAATAGAACATGAATAATTGGAATTGAGATAATGTCAAATAAATGGATTTTAAGGCAAGATTTGCCGGAAAGGAATTATAAATGGAAATTCATATAAACTGAGTTATATGGAGAGAGTTGTGAAATGGTTTTGTAAAATAAAGGAATTTGACGATCTGAATTAAATATTGATGAATGGTTAATATAATTTTAAATGAATGTTTAAGATATTTATAAATAAATGTCCAAGCCATTTACAATTAAATGGTTAAGGATTTATAAATTTATAAATTTTAAATGGAAGATTAAGGATTTTGTAAATGGAAAATTATAAATGAAAGGTTAAGAATTTTGGAAATAAAAGTTATTGTTTTTGAAATGGAATTTATAATATTTGTTATAGAAGTTAAATGGAATTATATTAGTTAATTTTTATGAAATGATATTTTAAATGAATTTGGAAATGATTAGCGAGATTATAAAGGAGTATAATGGTTTTAAAAATGGTAAAAGGGGATTATGATGTGGGTTTTAAATAAATTGGAACTTGTTGTACGTTGGTTGATTTGAGTAATTTTCAAGGTGTCAATCTGATATTGGTTTCGGCCTTCGGGGTTGATACTGAGAGATTTATTCACTTACCAATTTACAATGAGGAGCCAATGAGTAGAAGTGAGATGATAATTGAATATTCTTATATTAAATAAGAAAAGGGAAATGTTTTCCGAATTATCAATTTTGGATATTTAATTAACGGCTAGTTAATTAAAGAGGCCAAATAATGTTGGGTACTGAATAAGTATTTACTTTTATTTTTATGGATGAATGGTTGTTTAATTGATAGTTAAATAACCAACTATCAAATCTAGCATAATATGATTGTTGGTACGGAAAGATCGGGATCGAATTTATATTCGAAAACCATTCTGAACCAGCGAATACGTGAAAGATGATGATTGAAGATGGAGAAATTGAGGACCGTTGATCTTCATGAGCGGAAGGGCTACTTGTGAAATTCTCTAGTGAGCTCCTAGAGATATTTGATAGCAACTCTGTCGTGATTGGAATCTACGGATTGCAAGTAATACTCGCTACTGATCTATAGGATGATTCCTATGATGTAGTAGGAGGGTGCCTTCAGTTCGTCCAGTCCCAGGACAACTTGTATGGACGGATGTATGGCAGAGTATTTCCAAAGGGATTACGTATGTTTATTTCTTCAAACGTACCATATTTATGGCAGAGAGGGGAACTTCTATTAGCTTAAAAACTAGAGTATTTTTGTGGACGTCAATTAGTGATATCTGGCGGATCTGACGATGTGGCATTCAAAGTGAATGGTGGCCAGATGTTCTAAAAAGAAGTTTTAAACCTTAAGCCTCATCAACCAGGAAATGGTTTAAAATTGGGTAGGTCGCATGGCTATGTGGGTCGCTTCCATTAGGGTATATTGTCAACATCTAGAGAATATTCATATTTCTTCTTTTCACTTGTATCTCCCTGGAAGGGTTATGTTGCTAGCAACCGTAGGTGAAAATATATTCGGAACATTCAAGAGAAGCGAATGGTCGGTCATGTTAGCCTGGGTTGCAAGTTGTTCTTGTTGAACCTGGTATATTCCTCTATAGAGATACACTGTTGGAAGGTGGTCCAATACCTTGCCAGTTGGAATCCATCATCCAATAAGAGCCCGCTGTTTTGATTGTATACTATGTATGTGGAGCGTGAGATGCAAGCGTTCTGCTAGGTTGATATTTATTTGTATTTGGACATTACTAGTATCAGAAAAGATATGATTTCAAAATGTTTTAGGTTATCATAAGGTAAATACCATCCGTGTTTATGTATGGATCAGTCTTACAATTATCCTTTTCTTTTAGAAAAGATTTGTTAACTTTAAAATCAAGTTGGATGTTGCTTATAAACTTAGTGGGTATTCTCACTCTGGTTCACCAGACTGATTCGGCATTTGTAATGCTCGGGTTAGCCCGATTTTTACAGGTTCAGGTTATCGGATGATGTGAAGAGACGGGATGGAAGAGTTCAGACGTAGGATTTTATATAGATATTATTCCGCTGGGTGATTATATATGAGGACAGGTTATTATAACTGCCCCGATGCGTTGATGTACTCTGATGATTGTAAGTTTTATTTTAAGCTCTTAATAAAGATTTATTTCTATATCATATATTTTTCCGCTGCGATGTTAGACTCTATGTTGTGTTGGTTCTTCTTCTTCTTTTATTCTAATATTTCTTTCTTGTATCACCCTCTAATTTCTTTCTATAACTATCTGGTGTTTTTGATACTACGGTTTTGCCAAGTAAATACGGGTTTATGTATTATTGTCGAAATTCAAGCGTCGAGTTCCCACCGGATCGTTACGTTTAATGTACTAGAAAGTCATTTTATCGCCATTTTTTCCAAACCTGTGCAATTTATAGTAAAACTACAACATTATTTATCAAAACTTATTTTTTTGAATAAGAATATTTATGATTCTGTTCAGGAATTAGTAAATAATAACCTTATTTAAATTTTCTAAGTAATTTCGTTTTTTTACCATTAATGCATACAAACCATGGATAATCATACTTTTCATTTATTTAGCTTATTTCAATGTCATTACTCAACTTCATGAATTTATTTTTAATGAATAACATATGTATTCAAAACTGAAACTAATTAAAATTTTAATAGTGTAATAATCAGTAGTTAATAAGCAGTAATTTTAGACTCAACGCACCCAAAATGTCTCAAATATAAAAAATTGTCAACATATTGTATCATAAACTAATAATCATAAATATGCTTCAAGAGAACAGAAAAAATAATAATTTCATTCAGTTAATTAAGTTAAAAAACCAATATCTATGCTTTTGCAAATAATCTCCAGACTCATACAAACCATACACATGTATCTTCTCCATTTTATATAACATGTTCTCCTTTGCTGTAACAATTTTTTTGTGAACCATATATAAGCTTTCTTCCTTTTTCTCTTTTATTCTATCCTCACTCTATTCTTTAATTCAGCATTTAATCTTTTCATTATTTCTAACAAGGAAAATTTAGAGAAGAAAATAAGATGTGTTTAAAGAATTTTCAAAGAGGAAGAACGATGAAAAACAAGATAGAGGTCAACGGATCAAATTATTCAAAAAAATAAAAAGGTAGCTCTTATTTCCATGGCGACCAGAAATCACCAAACGCTTTCTCCTCTTTCCCTCTTTTAACCTCCTCTTCATCTCACTTCTCTCTCTAACCTTTCCACCTCACTAAATCTATTGTTTATCTCCTGTACCTTTCCAGCTTTTGCTCATGTGAATTTTAGCCCCTTTCCTCAAACCCTAACTTCACCAATATTGTTTTCTTTCTGGCATTGGTTCTCTGCAATGCCTAGTATCGGATGGATCTGCAACACCCTATTATAACTCAACTGCGGTGTCCCCACTTCCCAGATCTAGTTTTAAATTTGCTCACTTTGGAGTCATGTCAGAACTCTTGAGTTCATCAAAGATTACTTCATCAGTGCCCTAAGCTTTGGAGCTAACCATAAGGCAGCCTTAGGGTGTGGATCATTGATAACGGCGTGCTGGTGAGTCTTCGTGTCTTTGGGTATTGGTGGTGTATAGTGTGCTCTTTACTTGAAGTGGTTGGTTCGGTTGTGATCCTGAGCAAGTGTAAATTGTTCTCTGTGTAATCTGTGGTTTCGACTTAGCTGTGCTCTAAGTAGCGGTTTCGTGTGTGTCTGCCCTTTACTGTAGGCGTGGGAGAAGAATGATTCTTTGTATTGGTTGTGGTTCTTTGAGGTGTTTAGGTTGGCATCCACTGTTATCTACAATTGGAATAGTCTTGGTCTTTTCTTGATGAAGTAAGCAAGCTCTTTGGTGAGCATGGGAAATCTGCTCATTCTCGAGCTTGACAGTGTGGAGTCTTTGGTCTTCAAGCAGTTGATTAGGCGACTCCTAACAAAAGGAAATCTTTTACGATATAACAAGGGAATTTTGTTTGTTAAGTGACTGAGAAATCAGCTTTTACTATATTTGTTTGCATTTATAGTTTGTTAAGTCACACCCTACATGGTTATTCTCTAGCTTTTGTCTAGTTTATTTCAATTGTGACTTAGCTTGTAAAATGCTAGCAGCTGATAGACGATCGGTCTATCCCCTATATTTTGTAGGTTTCATTTGTTGTTTAAATTGAATAGTGACACGGCCTACGATAAAAACCCGGTTGGCCTTGCTGAAAAAAAACAAGGTGGAGGTTAGGGTTAGATTTGGCTCACTAATATAGCAGTTAGAGATTGATTTAGTACATTAGACTAACCCTAGAAATTCTCAAACTAAATCACAGATGCTCACTTAATTACTTCGTAATGAATTAATATTTTAATGTACATCTTATACGTTATTATTATTATTATTATTTTATTATTATTATCCAACCCGTAATAAGAAGGGATTTGAATACACCAAAAAATTAACAAATGGATGTATCTTTAAAACTTATTAAAAGTTATCGTTTATACAAGTGAAGTTATTTCTATCTTTTAGGAAATAAATCCCTAATTAAAATAAATTAACTGACCTACATATCAATCAGTACCTAATTAATCCTCATATGCACAATTAATTAAAGCATTTACATATATACATGTATATGACAATTCAAAGTTATACCAATTAATGTCTAATAAATGCAAAGTATGCATAAACTCCCATAACCATCCATAAAATAAAATATATTGTCAGTTAATGCACAATTGATTGCTAACCTATTTTCAAAAGTGGTATCAGGTATATAATTTTAAAATCCCTCTTTTTTACTATTTCCCTATAACATTCAAAGTCAATGTTTAATCAAGTTACACACACACAAACACACACACATACACAAACACACACATGTATACACACACACATACACACACATAGGATTTGAATAACATGTTAATTAATGTGGATTTAATTTACAGCCTATGAAATTAATGTATTATAATTTTAAAACAACATACACCCCATACACACACACATCAAATCTTTCCTTATATGCAACTTTTGATCCTACATGTCTCTCATTTATATCCGTATACATACATACATACATACTTCCTACTTGGAACACACATTTTTTGATTGTTTTACTTTAAAATTCAAAAATATGTCATTGTTGGAAATCAAACTCATGACTTCACATATTAAAGTCTACTCACTTAACCACTACACCGAACACGGTTTTTTTTTGCTCAAAATAGAAACACTGAAATTTTATGGTTTCATGTGCATATCATTCATTCTTAAAAAAATCAATATTTTGTAAAATATAATTCCAAATATATCAAAACTACATATCAAACTGATCGTTTCGGAAAGATCATCGCAATGATTATAGATACAACATCCGATTTATCTTCTAGTAAAAATTAATTCTTAATTATTTAAGTTTTAGAACCATAAACGTTGTGGGATGTTACAATTCTCATATACCTTGACAGGAAGCAATGATGTGGTTTTCCAAGGTGTTGCCAAGATTAGTTTCTTCCATCCATTTTTTGGATATGAAATTTATGAACCATTTCTGTATCCATGTCGTGAAAACTAAGCATATAATGTCTCTGTCAGGCATCCAACAAGTCCTAGGGAAACCCATGAAAGATTATCTGAAAATACTTAATGTCACGGTAACGGAATTAAGTGATGCTAATGGCAATATGATCTTGATGGCATTAATTAAAGGAGTAGTCCCTGATTCTGAAATCGGGGAATGGTTAATCAGTAAACCTTGTTCGACCTTGGACCTGTTTTATGCCAAAGCCAACCAAATTCTCTTAAAGGAAAAAGCGAGTAATGCTCACAAAAAAGAGAAGGCAAGTCCCAGCTTTAAGGAAATATAGAGTAATGTAGCAGTACAACGGTTAAGGGATAATTTAGGGAAATTGGAAGTAAATGTACAAAACTAGAACCAACGAGATAAGAATTAGGAAGGAGGCGGTAATGGCTATAAAAAACGCAATCAATAAAGAAACGAGAAAATTCGCAATAGGCCCTCAAGCTTTAACAATTTCACGCTGCTTTGTGACTCATTAGAGAACGTATACCTTTACGTTTGTAACACGATGCAGTATAAGAATCCCTCCATCAGGTAGTCAACCGAGAATGAAAAGGAATTTGAATTTTTTTGTCTAGTTCACGAGATCCATGACCTTATGGCCAACGAGTATTGACACTTGAGAGATATCCTTAAATTAATTCGCGAAGGGAAGCTTGATGGAAACAAGCTCACCCTAAGGAACAGGGGAAAAATGTTAGCGGAAGTAATTAGGGTCAAGTAGCACTCAAAGCTACACCTCAACAAAAAAACGAAGGGATTATTATAAACACAATAGTTAGTGGGCCATGCCATGCTGGAAAAAGCCATTGGACAGTGAAACAATTTGTTAACGTGGTAAAACATATAGAGTATGAGGAGTGTGATACCGTGCAAAAATTGGCCTTGGTCAAGCAGAGAAGAATGATATCAGAAACCGAGAAGCAGATGGAGTGGAATCTCCATCGATTGATCCTCTTGTGATATCGACCACAATAGGCCCAATATTTATATGGAGAATCCTTATGTATTACATTAGCTCCAATAATATTTTGTTTGAAGCAGCTTACGATCAGATAACCTAAAGTCATGGATGACACGTATTTTTTTTAATGGATTACATAATGTATCGATAAGAATGGTATATTTTTTTATGGAGTTGGGAGAAGGTGACCGTAGGATTGCGCGCATTCTTTCATTCCTTGTTTTGGATGTCATTTCGCCTTATTTCTTTTATGGGAAGACAGACCCTTGTCGAGCTCCGAGCATGTATCATCCCATGGTGTTTGTTAATGATATTTCCGAATGACGATGGAGTCGATATGGTTGGAGGTGAGCAGATTGCTTTCAAAGCTTGTTATATGGCAGAGCGGAAGAGTTGACGCTATGTAGAAATGTGCTTTTTGTAATATGGTGTACAAAATTCCAAGCAAAGTTATTTGCAAAAAAATGAAGTAGATACTACCAGAGATCATTGCAGAATGTCAGAGTGCATTCATAAAAGGTAGGAGCATTTTTGAAAACTCGTTGCTGGCACACGAACTTAGAGCATCTCCAATAGTATTACGTCTCGTAACATTATGAGACGTAATATTAAGGGGAGAATCGGTTGATTCTTCCAATAGGCGTGCACCGAATTTTTCAAAGGACCCCGAAATTATCGATGCCTTAAGGTAAGTCGCCGATAATTTCGGCGTCGATAAATAGCGCCCTAGGCCAGATTTTTTTTGTTGTTCCTTGAAATTTCTCTTTTTTGTTTTTCTAATCAATTTTTATGTCGTTATGCCGCCATGTATTATGAAGATCGCTCGATGGACCGTTCGAGCATAGCTGGACGAGAAAGCTGATCTAGTGCACACCCCACCCACAGCCGAGACAACGATTCAGGACCTACGGATCCTGCACGAGTTACCCTAGGGTTTCACTCACCGTGTGTTTACAATTCTCGACACCATTCAGGTAAACTTTCTGAATTTAACATAATTTTTTATTGCATGACTTAATCATTTACCAACTTTCGTATGTAGTATGTACTATTATTTTATAGTATAGTAACCAACAACAAAAATATTTTTACTAATCGAGCTACATTTGCATTCGTAGGACTTGGGCGAAGTTTATTACATACCTTTGATGTACTCCCTCTTGGTATTTGAGAGAGGCTACTTGCTAGTCCGTTAGGTCGTTTCTTGCAGACTAGACCAGCCCAGTCCTTCGATCGACCACTGCTAGGGGACTTAGTTAAGAGATGGTGGCCTATGGCACATACTTTTCATTTTCTAGATTTTAAGCTAGGTATCACCTTAGAAGAATTTTATATGCTTACGGGGATTGAGATAGGCGTTGCTTATAGAGTGTCATACCCTTTTGACTCTAGCTATGAGTCACCCGAGTCTTACTTGCAGTATTTTCCCAATTTCTTCGCCGATCATATATCCATTGGAGCCGTTATGCTTGCCTATTTACATAAGTATATTATATCATATATGGATACAGAGGCTACGCAGGATGTTGTATTCCGAGCTTCCCTTTTATATCTCTCTGGTTTGACATTCTTTTTGAACCAAAAGAGTATGATTCGATTGGGCCATCTAGCATCACTAGCCAATTTTGAGCATCTCCATATGATTGACCGGGGCTTGACTAGTTTGGGATGTCTATACACTACACTTGATTCACATACTTTTGGAGAGGTTAAACAGATGTTTGCTTTTTGGTACATGTTATCGTGTTGGTACTACGAGTACACGACCAACATGCATCCACGCATTGTTGAGACCGCCAATCATGTCGCCGAGTCTTTTTTTCCTTCGCATGCGTCGATGGGAGAGTACTCACATAGTCGAGCGTATACCTACTGGTGTCAGACATGACTTGATGGAGGCCTGATCTCATCTTGATCTGAGGGCCAGGGCCAACATTTCACGAGCACCGTGGGCATCTTATTGGATTTCTCTAACACAGGCAGGCCAGCTCGATGATGCTCTTTAGCTATTGCATATCGTTTGTCTCTACGACATGTTATTTTGACCCCACCGGCCTACCTTTCTATTGGTACTTGGGAGACTGTTATTATTATCAAGAACCAGGTGAGCTGCGTATACTTGGAGATCCACTTTCTATTGATGATATGTTCGGGTTACGTTTTACTATCGATAGACAGTATATAAAGGATCTTAGACAGACAGGGTGGGTTGTTACACAGGATTTTTTTTATTGGCAGCAAAATTTGATACTTATAAGCATAGAGTTTCTCCTCGGCACTACATGTTGTTAGTTTACAGTCAGGGTGTGGACTCCGATCACATACGACCGCAAGTGGCAATGGGTAGAGTTCATCCAGCACCATTTACTTTTGATCTGATCCCATCACAGTACTCTGATTAGCCTATGGATTTTTCACTTGATGACTCATTCAGGGTATACGATCTTAGCAATACCTTGATAGTCCAGCCTATTGTTTATCCACCAGATTACATGGTTGCTAGTATCCCCGCAGCTGGATAATATCCTATGCATGAGGTAATATTCTTACTTGTAAATTTATTAGCATATACGATTTTAAGATAGATAAAGTAAGTGTAAATGTCTATTACAGTATGCATCCACACTAGACCAACACAGATGACATATAGCCGCTACTCAGCATATGGCACTGCTACATTTTCAGTCATTGTATCAGGAGCACCAGGCGATAGTACATGGTTTGCAGGGGAAAATCGACGACCTATAGGTTCAACTGGCAGTGCTAGGTGGTGGTGCAGGCGGATCAGATGGTGTTGGAGGATAAGGTGGTGCAGAAGGATCAAGAGGTGGTGGTGACGAAGATGATGATATTCCGTATCATGATGATGTTGACAAGGACGAGGATGGTGAGGAGTCCAAGATGTCGATGACGATGATGCTGTGGATTTATGTTGACGTTGATGTGGATCACGATGATTATGTCGTGGATTATTTATCATGATGTATATATGTTTCTACCATGTCATAATGCACTATATGTTATTTTGTCATGTTTATTCGTGTTTATATGTCAAGTTTATTCATGTTGTACTGGATTATACGATTTATCTGTTATGTTTATTCATGTTGACAACTATATTTTATGATGTTTTTTGTTATGGATTAGACGAGCTCATTATTAAATACTTTATAAATTATACATTCAAACGTCGATTATTTAATAGTTTCCATAAATAATTCCTTCCATTTTATTAAATAAATCGTTGTAATTCATACACGATTATACATCGACCTTTTGGAAATTTGAGTTTGACATAACTCTAGATCTACAATACGAAAATTCAAATTTTCTCTTTCATTAGAAACTCGTAATAAAATTGATTCGGAAGATTATATTTTCAAATAATTCTGACCTATATCGGACCCTATAGAGTGGATTGAAGTTCAAAACGTATAAATACAAACTACCGCGACGTTACGAGCTCGTTATTAAATAATTTAATAAATTATATGTTCAAACGTCGATTATTTAATAAATTCATTATTAATAAGTCATTATAGTTCATAAGCGATTATACAACGACTTTTGAAAATTTGAGTTTGACATAATACTAAATCTAAAATACGAAAATCTGATTTTTCTCTTTTATTAAAAAGCCTTAATCATATAGATTCAGAAAAATATATTTCAAAGAATTTCAACCTATATCGGACCCTGTACACTCAATTGATGTTCAAAAAATATAAATACAAACTACCGCGAAGTTACGAGCTCATTATTAAATAATTTATAAATTATACGTTCAAACGTCGATTATTTAATAATTTCCTTATAAATATTCGGTACAAATAGCCTACCCGCAACTCAAACTCCTTAATGTTGAATTTTTTTTACTCCTTAGCTATAATGGGCAATGACCTTAATCATTTAACTCCTTTGCTATAATAGGGGATGACCCTAATCGTTTAACTCATTTGCTATAATTGGGGACGTCCTTAATCATTTAACTCCTTAACTATTATAGGGGACGACCTTAATCGTTTTGCACCTTAGATATAATAGGGGACGACCCTAATATTTTGCTCCTTAGCTAGGTTTCCAATGAGGGATTACCTTATAGTGTAGCTAAGGAGTTAAACGATTAAGTCGTCCCCTATTATAGCTGTACACTACAAGGACACAATTATCCACAAAGCTACACCCCAACCAATAAAGTGGAACGCTAAACATATAAAATACATGGTTATCGACAAAGCAAACACTCGAACCAATAAAGCAGAACAATAAACACTACAATTACATAGTTATTGATAAAGCAAACACTCGAACCAATAAAGCTGAAACTACAAGTACACAATTATCCATCAATCTACACTCCAACCAATAAAGAGGAACACTAAACACTGAAACTACACAGTTATCGACAAAGCTACACTCGAACCAATAAATCAACACACAAATTAATAAAGCAACACACAAAAAAATAAAGCTAAACACTAACCAGTACCTCATACCTTATATATGGCAGCAAAATTACAAACCATATCTCATACCCAAAATAATTTACACACAAAAATGGATTCCTATTTTATGCAATGCATGGTAGCTTTTGATAGTGATTCTGAGGAAGAAGATATCCTTGAAGAGGAAGTCGAAGAAATATAAGAAATTTTTGACATATACCATGAAGCCTATGGTTCATCATCCATAACTCAACGCGGATCAGTTCCTGACAGGAAGTTTATTAATCAAAACCAATTTGCATACCATAATTCTCTGATGCAATATTACTTTAACGACAACTGCACTTACGGGCCAGATATGTTTCGTAGAAGATACAGGATGTAGAGAGATCTATTTCTTTGAATCTTGAGAGGTATACAAGGTAATAATGAGTACTTTAAGTATAAATAAAATGCATCAAAGACACAGGGGCTCACCGGTGAACAGAAAATGACGGCCGCTATGAGAATGTTAGCTTATGACACTCCTGCAGATGCATTGGACGATACATACTGAATTGCGGAGAGCACAGTACTTGAAACACTTGAAAATTTCTGTCGGGATGTGGTGAAAGTCTACGGAGGGAAGTACTTAAGGTCCCTGAACGAAGACGATATAGTGCGCATCAGAGAAATGCATGAAAGCAGGGGATGGACGGGAATGTTAGGAAGTCTGGACTGTATGCATTGAGAATTGAAGAATTACCTAAGGCATTACAAGGTTTGTACAATGGCAAGGAAAGGCTACCAACCATCATTTTGGAAGCCCTAACATCCTACGATTTGTGGATATGGCATCCTTTCTTCGGAATGCCTGATTCGAATAGTTAATTAAATGTTATAGAAATATCTCATATGTTTAATGATCTTGCTCAAGGCCAGGTACCTCCTATAACATTTACCATTGGACAAAATACTTATAACCATGGATATTAGCTAGATGATGGCATATACCCGAAATGGAACACCACTGTTAAAACATGTCCAAATCCATTAACGCCTAAACAAGAGAAATTCGCGGCGATGTCGGAGGGACAAAGAAAAGATGTAGAACGAGCATTTGGTGTTTTACAGTCTAGATTTGCAATGATCAGTAATCCATGTCATCTGTGGTCTACAAAAAAGATGTCTATAATCATGTTTGCCTGCATTGTTCTACACAACATGATCATTAAAGATGAAAGAGATATGGATGACGGGCATAAGGCACTACGAATACGAAGGTACATCGTAACCACCCGATGTATTCCGACACAACACACAAATAACAAAAGAGGAATTCAACATTCATTTAGACCATCAGCTTGCATTTAAAGATGCACAACTCCATTATAGGCTGCAGAATGATCTTATGAATTATTTATGGAACCACTATATGGATAATTGGTTATCTTAATTCATTTATGTTGATGTATGTTTGTCCAAACTTGTGTTTTATTTTATGATTGTACGAAATTATGCAGTAATGATGATTTAGTTCTTTACTTAAACATAAGCATTCTATTGTATTTTTAAGTATTATTAAGCAACTAGTATTAAAACATCTAAAGCTATCAGATAATGGAAAAGGTAGGAAAATAAATAAAACGCGCATTCCAGTCTAAGTGAGTATAGTTTTTGTAATTGTATTATGACCGTATTATAGATGGTGTATGAAAATATGAACATTTTATATTTGTTGGATGAAAATATGATCGTTTTATAGCCATTCGAATTGCAAAAACAATCGGGTTTTTAGTATTTTAGGGTGAGGAGGGAGCGCCGAAATTATCGATGCTCTACTTACAGCACTGATTAATTCGACGCACGCTGAAAAAATCGACGTGCTTCATATAGCGCTGATAATTTCGACGTGCGAGGCCAATTCCAAATTAGGATTGGCCCTCTGAATATTTCCCGTAATATTACATATCCTAACCTTTGTTGGGGACCAAATGAAGCACAATTCAAAATTAAGAGCAGGAATAGAGCAACTGTTGGAGTTGCTCTTATTAGAAACTTAAACAGTTGCTCTTATTAGAAACTTAAACAAACCAAGTGCTAAAAAATTCTGTATGAAATTTTGATCTTCACAAAGCTTATGATAAAATTAATTGTCATTTCATCATTCATATGTTAAGATGCATGGGTTTCCCTGAAAAGATTGTTAAGTTGATTGGTGAATGTATTAATACTCCTACATTTTCTATAATTATTAATGGAATTTCTAAAGGTCATATTAGATCTAATAGTGTTATTAGACAATGAGATCCACTATCTCCTTACCTTGTTGCAGTAGCTATGGAGTATTTTTCTCTCTAGATGGAATTAGCAGAGCACAAAAGACAAATTCAGACGATGTGCTATTTCGAACCTAAGATAAGCCATCTTCTATACATAAACGACCTAATAATAAGAATTAAATCAAATGAAATTGCTGCAAGAACTATTAAAGACAAATTTCACTTATTGGAGAAGTATGTTGGTCTGAAGTTAAGTGAGAACAAGTCTAAATGCTACTTCAACAAATTTTGTGATGGAAGAGAAAGAATTTTGGAGATCTTGGGTGTTTCTGAAAGGGTAATAATAGTTAAATATCTTGGAGTACCTTTATCCACTAATAAAATTACGAATAGAGAGTGTGTTGGCTTGATAGATAAAATCAAAGGTAAACTACAAGGATGGAATTCCAAACTTATCACATTCACTTGTAGGATTGAATTTGTTCATACTGTGATTCAAGCTAAAGTTAATTATTGGCTTCAAACTTTTCAAATTCCCATGGCTTAAAAGTATGTGCTGATTTTATTTGGAGAGGGGGATGCACAAGATAACATATTTTGATCTGTGTAGACCAAAAGAAGAAGGCGTTGTTGGCTTAAGAAATCTAATAGAGATGAGGGACGTTTTTACCCTTAAACAGGGATGGAAAATCATAACTTCAGGCATTTGGGCACGATGGATAAGACAGAGGTATATAAATACAACTTCGGGCATATGACTATTGACATCAACGCTTCATCCACATAGAAGTAAATTTTACGAATGAGAGACACATTAGGTGCTAATTGTACTATACAAATTACAAATGGAAGGGATACTAACTTATGGAAAGATCCAAGGATTGCAGGAAAGCTCTTATCGACATTGTTGGATGGGATACTTATTCTACTTTCGGACTACCCAAAAAAGCTATAGACACAATTATTGAAAACCAAAGGTGGAAGTGTGTTTCTCTCCCTTGTGGTAGAGAACACAAACAAATTATTGTGGGTATGGCTTTATATTCAGGGCGAAATAATGACATCTGGAGTTGGAGTCATTTTGGTAGTAAAATTTCTATAAAAACTACATGGAATGCAATTCGTATGCATCACCAATAAATTTACTAGAGTCGAATTATTTGGGATAGATCTATTGTCCCTAAAATTCATTCGTACCTTATACAGCAATGTTGCATCGCCTACCTACTAGAGACAAGATCTCATCTTGGGGAATAACTAATGAAAAATTACGTGTTTTGTGTAACTCGGCAGAGGAAAGTCACGAACACTTGTTTTTTGCATGCGATTACTCATTAACTATTCTAAAAAACTATTTATTTGTGTTTAAATTACATGTACATAGCATCAGTCTTAAGGAACAGATTTCGTACCTGGCCAGGAATTATAATGGCAACTACTTGATGTCCAAACTAAATATCATTGTTGTAGTGCTGTAACAAGTACGATTTGGATGGAGTGGAACGCAAGATTTTCAAAGGGAAACAAAGAAAAGCAAGTGTCGTTAGTAAAATTTCTATAGAGAAGGTAAATTAGACTACTCGAATAATTAATCGTAATTTGCTTACCGATAGCTTAGAACCCATAAATGCTGAGATAGATGAACTAACTCTGATGGAAGCTAGGGCCGAAATTCCAGAAACAAGTAATAACCCTCTGCAACCGCCATGAATTGCTTTTTCAAGAATTGGGGGAGACTAAGGGCTTCATTGTCACTTTATTAATGGTATGTATTGGTTTAAGCCGGTTGTATTTAAAGTATGTTACACCATGTGTCCCATGTGATGTAGTCAACTCCTTCTTAGGCTTGTATGCCTAATAAATCAATTTACCAATTTTCAAAGAAAAAACACTTATAAATGCTATAAACTACTAACATTAAAAATGTGTTCCCTGTTAAAAAGTGTGGGTATAAACTTTGTAAAAATATATATTAATATTCACAACACAAACAATGTAATAAAATTTGGAAAATAGGTAAATAATTCATTAATGCAGAGACATATCCTTTATTATGCTTACCATCTTCTAGGCTGCACAAAATTGAAATTCACAATGAGGGTTTCAGGCTTCTTTCATGGGGTGAAATCTTCAAGTTCTTTCATGCAAAATTCGACAGTTTCTCTTCTTCTATGCGAAATCCACTACCTCCACTTTGTCGTGACATCACGACTTCAGATTTGATGAGGTTCATCAACGGACTTTTCTTGTATTAAGGTTCGGTTTTGTATCAAATTTCGAATTTTCGAATGATTATTTATTTCCAGTACCTTGTAAAAGTTGAATCTCTTATAGACTCACAAAAGCCCTAAATTGTTGAGAATGTTAAAGTGCAACTCATCTCATGGAGAAATAATTTAATGGTTAAAAGGAGGAGAAGCTGCTTGGATCATCAAGCATCCATCTTGTCGATTCAAAATGAGCAGTGTATCCAGTTCCAGAACTCTTGTAACAACCCGTATTTTCAGAACCAAATTAAATTTTTTTATTTTGGCAATTTTAATGGATTTTAATAATTTAAAATGATTTATTTTAGATAATAACGACTAAAATTTTATTTTAAATGAAGTTAGAACGAATAAATTTATTTTAATTATATAATGAGCCTAAAATGGCACGGTAGTGTGAAAATTTGATTTTAAATTTCAAACGAATGTACAGGATTAAAAATAAACCGGATTTCAGTAAAACAAGAAATATTCGAATATGTTAAACTGTATATTTCTAACGAATGTGAAAAATCTAGATTTCACTTTATAATTAAAAGTTATGTCCAGTTTAAAATTTGAAATAGCCTCTATGGAATTCATCTATATTTTATATAATATATAGCCCTTAAAAATAGCCATTTTGCAAACGACCTCAGTTTTCGACGAAACCACTTTTATTGGATCCGGAATGTCAAATTATTGCTAGATTCCAAAACTCATAATTTTTGGAATTAGTATGTGAGCATGGCAAAAGAAAACGTGTTTGACTGTTTCGGCTTGAATTGGATCGACCAAAAAGTGGCCATTTTTCAACTGGTCTCCAAATTCAACGAAATTAGTTTTGTTAGGACCATATCGTCAAAACATAGCTAGATTTATTTTTTTGGAAATTTTGGAGTCCGTATGTGTGTGACGAAAAGGAATTTCGCTCGGTCTGAATCAGTCGCTAAACCGACCCAGACCGTTCGAAACGCCCTATCGTTTGAGAACACGACAAATCAGAACGCAGACGGAAGAACATTTCATAGTATATTACAACAATACATCAGATTACAAGAATATACAGAGTATGAATAAATATTACACAGAAATATCAGAGATTTAAATTACATTTAAATACATCGCAGCGGAAAATAATACAATACACAACTAGAAGAGATATACGGATACAAAGCTTTCCGGATATCGTTCCAGCTATAAACCAGGATCCTGTGAATAAAAATCTGCAAAACCAAAACTACTAGCTGCCCATGTCAAAATAAGGGCACCCAGAGTTTAGGTTAAAACAATAAACTCCAGGTCGGTCATGGGACTGGTGTGAGAACTAAAAACAGTTATTAATCTTTATTTTAAAGTTAGGTAAATCAAGGGACCACGCCGTATAACACGGAACGGGTTTCCTCCCAAGAATACCAGTGCATGAAACAACAGCGCAATGCTAAATAAAGAAAAATGAAGCTATTATAAGACCCAGGTCCTATCACACAATGCAACGCAAGCCGGGGGATAGGGTTTTTACCTTATAATAGCCAAGAATGCTTGATATGTTTAAAAGAAATCATTTGATACTATTATAAGTGTATAGTGTATAAAACAACTTCAAATCATACGTATCAATCATAGGCGGCATGAATGCCCCATACCACTATGTCGCCATATATAGGTTATACAATCAAAATCGCAAAAGTCACGTATTTGGAAATTGGGTTTCCATCTATGAACCGAGGCAAAAGATAGTCCTCAACCGATTCGAGACTCTCTAGCCCGAGCCTCAGGATCAGAACGCATCAACCCTTTAGATCGTCCGGGCCGGTCCACCGATGTGGATTATTATGCCTGAACACTACGTTTCCCCTCCCTTTGGGGCGTAAATGAGCCAACGAATGACTCCATCGTACCCGGATCGTCCGATCAAACCGAGGCGCCTCGCAACAACAACAACCACACAGGTGAAAAGTATATAAATGTCAGGGCTGGTAGGCCACTGACACCACCCTAGCTAGAAAGAAACGCATGCCCTCCCTGAGGTCCGTCTCCCATTTTTGGTTCACAACCGGGGTGTGAGGCTCACGAATTCACGTTACACAAAACTGTGCCACACAGGCTGTGCTTTGATCATCACCACAAGACTTTGCTTTTCAACAGTAGCCTCGATCAATTGCATTTTAGCATGCCACACAGGCAAACCACTCTATGCAACCGATATCAGTCACACAGAATGAAATCCAATGTCAGACACACAGTCCATTTACAAGTTCGTTCTGGGTCTGAACGAAACTGGAGGCACCTAGTACCCCGCATATCCATCGATCTCCAAGTACGTCTGGACGATCACCGACTGTTTCCATCTTCTCGGGTGTACAGCCCAATCAAGATCATCAGTAATTACCCAAACGACCTGAAGACCTCCGGTCTTCGACCATCGTCTTCATCTTCGACTTATCGTCGTATCAGTTATTCAGAATGGGATAAACCCGGCCTTTCCGAATAACTCGCGTATATTTTAAATATGTGTTACACAAACACAACATACACCTCATTCCAATTCATCAGTCACTAACCGTAAATTAATCAAGAGAATAATTCCCCAAATATTAACCCCGAAGGCCGAAACCAACATCAGATCAATATCCAGAAAACCATTCTTCTTAGCTAACCAACAATTAGTTTCTAAATTTCACATTCATAGGGAAAGGTTCCCATTAATTTTATCCAAGATAAATTCCTTGAATTTATTCTTTAATCATCTTTTGAATTTCAATTCAACTAGTCGGGATTAACGAACCTTACCGAAGTAATCATTTGTTTTAATTTTCCAATCCCAACCTATTCATCCCATGAAGTAAAACTGGTTATATTTCATATCTAACATCACGGTGTTATCGGTAAATTCAATTACCGTTTGACGTTCAAATCTAATTAAAGATTTAACTAACGCCTAGAGCAAAACTGGTGATACTCCATTTCGATTATTTCAATCTAATTAAAGATTCATTAAAACTCCACTTAGTTTTAATCTTTGACTGGGTTAAAGAATCTGTGTCATTTAAATCACGGTAAACCCAAAATCACCCTCCATTAATTATCGGGTTAAAGAACAAGTGTTATTTAAAACACTGTTCACGATAAACCCAAAAATCAATACTAATTCGATTCCAATTAAATATCATTTAATTTGTACACTTCATTAAATCTAAATAAAAGGATTTAATCTTTTCTCAATTGGGTTCAAGAACAATGTTAATGAAGACAACATTCACGACAAACCCAAATCACATTTGATATTCAATACAAGGCTCTGAATAGAAAATATATTGGCTTATATTCAATATCAAATTCTACGATTAACAAATGTCGTATTGGAAATAATGATATAAATATATATCTTTCAAATTTCCATAACAACATCTGTATAATCACGAATTCGAACATCGAAATATTCCGAAGACAATTTCGATTCAAATCCACTCCAATGCAATCATTGGAAATTCTGGTTATTTTTAAAACCCTTTTTAAATTCAATTTATTTATTTAAAAATAAATAGAATTTTAACTCTAGTTCAAAACTAGTTCATTTCGATAAAAATCTATTTTTATCTTTTCAAATATGGAGTTTTTCATCCCAGTTCTTCACATATCACTTTTGATGATTTTACACAAATTATTAATATTTTTAATAATTTTATCAAGGCCCGTACAGTCGATTTCCATCAACGGCCATCGAACTGCACTTACAGAGACCTTTTTCAAATTTGATTTGGACATAATTCCAAATCCAATCGTTAGATTTCAAATTTCTAATATTCGTTAGAAAGCTCTTTTCGATACGAACCCAACGGTTTCGGTTTTAGGAGAATCCGACGGTCGGATCTCCCGCAATATCCATTCGAAGTTAATGGTCGAAATCCGCGAACTGCCGCGGCGCGACGCGTTCTATCCAGGCCATTATATTATATATATAATATATGCTTCGTCGATTTCAATTCAAAACGTGCTTTATAAATCGTTTTAAATTTATTTTCAAAACGGTTTCAACTTCATATTCAATTTCAAATCAAAATTGAATATTCCAATATAAATTCATTTTAAATTCTTTTCAAATCAATTTCAAATTCATTTCAATTCAATTTCAATTCGAATTCATTTATATTCAATTTCAATTCGAATTCATTTATATTCAATTTCAATTCGAATTCAATTCTATTCAGTTTCAATTCGAATTCATTTATATTCAATTTCAATTCGAATTCAATTCTATTCGGTTTCAATTCGAATTTCTATTCTTTTCAAAATATTAGATTTTGAAATCACTTTCGATATTTATTATAAAATGAATAAAATCGATATAAATATCGTTCACGCCAAAATGGCGTCAATCTAATCAACACGGCTTCGTATATTGATATTTTCAAATATTCCATTTCGAATATTTCTATTTCAAATATTTCTATTTCAAATATTTCTATTTCAATTATTTCTTTTCAAATATTTCTATTTCAAATATTCTATTTCAAATATTTCTATTTCAAAACTGGAATGAGGCCCAATCAATTACCATATAATGTTAATTATATGGATTTTCTACAACACATGTATATATCAACAACGATGAATAATCAACCATCATCCAAAGTGCATTCCACACTGTATAAGCATCAAAGATAAATATTCAACGCTTATAACAGCCCGTCAATCAATCGATCGACATACAACTAAACAATCGGGATTAGTGTACGTCAAATATCATCCCAATACCCATGTGGGGTTTCAAGTAATCAAACACGGATTTTTATTTGTGCAGTTGGGCGATGTGTAAAATTTATTGTCCCAATCAATGTCCTTCAAATAGGTGTACATAAACAAACCGTCCGGTTTGTAAATGAATATTTATTTATTCACATTCACGTTAAAAATTATATTTTTAACGATCAAACTATTTTATTCAACCTATGAATATTCTATTCGGTTTATTTATTAAATAAAATGTTATCTTTATTTTTCTAACTTATTTTTAGAAAATTTCGGCAGCATAACGGCACGATACTAGAAACGGGACAAGACCTAGCCTTATCCCCGGTCTAGTGAAGGCCCACGCCATTCACACATCAATCAAATAATTTTCATTTCACCAAACAATTCAATTCAAACCAAATAATCTAACCAACTACACAACCAAACAATTAAACAAACAAGCCATCCATGGTCTGTGGATGACGGGTGTCGGGTGCTGCTAAGCACCGTCTGCATCCTAGTGTATATATATATATAACTAGAAAAAGAAATTGAAGAGTGAGAAGTTCTCACCGAAAGCTATCCCTACTTCACGACATTCCTTTATAGAAATCTTCGTCGTTTTCGCCTTTTTGTCATCTTCGTTGCCCGTATTCTCTACATATGTAAAAATCGAATTTTTACTTTGCTATTTAATATATAAAAATCGAATTTTTACTATGCTGTTCAATATATAAAAATCGAATTTTTACTTTGCTATTCAATATATAAAAATCGCATTTCTACTATACTATTCAATATATAAAAATCACATTTTTACTTCGCTGTTCAATATAGAAAAATCGAATTTTTTACTTCGCTATTCAATATAGAAAAATCGAATTTTTACTATGCTGTTCAATATATAAAAATCGAATTTTTACTATGCTGTTCAATATATAAAAATCGAATTTTTACTTTGCTGTTCAATATATAAAAATCGAATTTTTACTTTGCTGTTCAATATATAAAAATCAAATCGAATTTTTACTATGCTGTTCAATATATAAAAATCGAATTTTAACTATGCTGTTCAATATATAAAAATCGAATTTTAACTATGCTGTTCAATATATAAAAATCGAATTTTTACTATGCTGTTCAATATATAAAAATCGAATTTTTACTTTGCTATTCAATATATAAAAATCGAATTTTGACTTTGTCATTCAATATATAAAAATCGAATCGAATTTTTACTTTGCTATTCAATATATAAAAATCGAATTTTTACTTTGCTATTCAATATACAAAAATCGAATTTTTACTATGCTATTCAATATACAAAAATCGAATTTTTACTATGCTATTCAATATATAAAAATCGAATTTTTACTTTGCTATTCAATATATAAAAATCGAATTTTTACTTTGCTATTCAATATATAAAAATCGAATTTTTACTATGCTATTCAATATATAAAAATCGAATTTTTACTTCGCTATTCAATATAAAAATCGAATTTTTACTTCACTATTCAATATATAAAAATCGAATTTTTACTATGCTATTCAATATATAAAAATCGAATTTTTACTATGCTATTCAATATATAAAAATCGAATTTTTACTATGCTATTCAATATATAAAAATCGAATTTTTACTTCGCTATTCAATATATAAAAATCGAATTTTTACTTCGTTATTCAATATATAAAAATCGAGTTTTTACTTCGCTATTCAATATATAAAAATCCTATCTTTAATCACTAATCACTTATGTCAAAATCCAATTTTCATTCACCGATGTCAAGCATAAAAACTGATTTTTATTATGCTGTAATCTCGATTAAACACTAATTACTTATGTCATAAATAAACAAATAAGTAAAGTAAAAAGAATAAAATAAAAAGAGAGGACTTACAGTAAAATCGAGAGAGGGGGGTCTTCGGTCAGCAGTAGGAGAAAAAGGGGGGGGGTCTTCGCCGAGCAGCAGAGGGTGGGGGGGTGCGGTGGAGAGAATCACGGGTCGGGGGGGTGTGGTGGAGAGAATCGCGGGTCTGAGGGGGGGTCGTCGGCCGGCGTGCGGTGGTGGTCCCACCTGGAGGCGCGGTGGCGCGATTTAGTTCTAGGTTTTTTTTCTTTATTTTGATTCGATTTTTAATCCCGGGGGGGGGGGGGGTGGGGAGCTCTGCTGAGTGATATAAGAAGAGGGGAGAGGGTTATTTTTTTATTTAATTTCAAAAAGTTGATTTTTACATACGACCCCTAAACGGGGCCCACCGCCTGTTGTCCATAACATATTACCCCCATTACGAACACAATGGGATATGTATCGTAAGCTGATTCGATCAGTTTTCGTCAAAATCAAATTATAACTCTATATATTGAATTTGAACGCGCATTTCAATTTACTGGGGTCACATACTAACTAGAAAAATTCCAGAAAAATATTTTCTAGCTTCGTATTGACGATACGGTCCTAACAAAACTAATTTCGTCGAATTCTGAGACCGTTTGAAAAATGGCCATTTTCCAGTCGATTAAAATCAACTGAAATTGGTCAAACGCGTTTTCCTTTGCCACGCTCACATATTGATTCGAAAAATTATGAAATTTGAAACCTAGCAATAACTTTACATCGCGGACCCAACAAAAGTGGTTTCGTCGAAATCCGAGGTCGTTTGCAAAAATTCCATTTTAAGGGCCTGAATTCCATAGCGACAATTCAAAATTTTCAACTGGACATATCTTTTAATCTCCGCAATGAAATCTTGATTTTTCGGATTCGTTGGAAAGATATCATCAATTAGATCCCATTATTTTTGGTTTCACTAAAATCCGGTTTAATTTGCACCCGGTAAATTCATTTGAAGTTTGAAATCGAATTATCGAACTACCGCGCCATTTTCAATTCCTTTTATATATATAAATAAATATTTATATTCTAACGTCGATTCAAACGAATATATACGTTCGAATTACATTCAAAATAAATTTCTCGTCGATATTATTTAAAATAATTTATTTTAAATAATCAAAATCCACTAAAATTGCCAAAATAAAAATTTTAATCTGGCCCAGATTTTCAAATTCTTCAAAAATTTGGCTAACACCCTAAATTTTCGAAAAATTTCGCCATAACCTCCCCTACACCGGGAGCCACGGGAAAATCCCGAAATTGCCATATAGGCCTTCAGATCTCAAAAGGAAAAAGAAAAAGCCAAGCGGCTAGCCAATTGGCTCATAAAATCATCATCACCCAAACAAAACAGTAAATTTTGTAGTAAACATGTACCTATTTGTCGGGCAAACAAATTTTATTCTCTGCTCTAGCCTCCTTGCTATGACCTGTTCAATGTAAGTACATGTATATGCAAGAAAATGTGACCAAATTACAATATAATTCAATATGTGATTCAATTAGGCTAATTGGCTAAAAATTAGCAAACAAATAAACAAACAACACAAACATCAATCAATTAGTGAATTAGAGTTTCAAATTCATAATTTTGATACATATACAAAAATCATGTTTTTGATGCCAAACAACAACAATGGGCCCTATCTAATTTTTGGTTCACACACCAGTCAATAGGAAATATATAGAAAGCCCACCTTCGTCACTCGAACATAAATTCTAATGATGGAGCTCCATCATCAAAATCATCTCCGGGCGATTAGAGTGTAATTCTGTATCTATCCAGTATATTAAAACTTTAAATACACGTTTGGAAGGCGTATATGCAAAATCTTTATATACTGGACTGTCCTCATCAATATAAATAAATAATCAAATACGTGTAAAACTATTTAAATTTCAAAACAGAATTGTTTTCATTTGAAAAATATACTCTTCACACTCGTTCTAGGATACTACTGATCCTATCTCTAACGAGTCATTCTCATTGGATATTAATAATCCAGTTTCTGATGAATTCTTTCGTATGGTTCTAATGTGCGTTGTTCTCAGAGCTTTGTAAACCAAAGCTCTGATACCAAATGTGACGAAATGTTTCGCTCGGTCCGAATCAGTCGCTAAACCGACCCAGACCGTTCGAAACGCCCTATCGTTTGAGAACACGACAAATCAGAACACAGACGGAAGAACATTTCATAGTATATTACAACAATGCATCAGATTACAAGAATATACAGAGTATGAATAAATATTACACAGAAATATCAGAGATTACATTTAAATACATCGCAGCGGAAAATAATACATTACACAACTAGAAGAGATATACGGATACAAAGCTTTCCGGATATCGTTCCAGCTGTAAACCAGCATCCTGTGAATAAAAATCTGCAAAACCAAAACTACTAGCTGCCCGTGTCAAAATAAGGGCACCCATAGTTTAGGTTAAAATAATAAACTCCAGGTCAGTCATGGGACTTGTGTGAGAACTAAAAACAGTTATTAATCTTTATTTTAAAGTTAGGTAAATCAAGGGACCACGTCGTATAACACGGAACGGGTTTCCTCCCAAGAATACCAGCGCATGAAACAACAGCGCAATGCTAAATAAAGAAAAATGAAGCTATTATAAGACCCAGGTCCTATCACACAATGCAACGCAAGCCGGGGGATAGGGTTTTTACCTTATAATAGCCAAGAATTCTTGATACGTTTAAAAGAAATCATTTGATACTATTATAAGTGTATAGTGTATAAAACAACTTCAAATCATAAGTATCAATCATAGGCGGCATGAATGCCCCATACCACTATGTCGCCATATATAGGTTATACAATCAAAATCGCAAAGTCACGTATTTGGAAATTGGGTTTCCATCTATGAACCGAGGAAAAAGATAGTCCTCAACCGATTCGAGACTCTCTAGCCCGAGCCTCAGGATCAGAACGCATCAACCCTTTAGATCGTCAGGGCCGGTCCACCGATGTGGATTATTATGCCTGAACACTACGTTTCCCCGCCCTTTGGGGCGTAAATGAGCCAACGAATGACTCCATAGGACCCGGATCGTCCGATCAAACCGAGGCACCTCGCAACAGCAACAACCACACAGGTGAAAAGTATATAAATGTCAGGGCTGGTAGGTCACTGACACCACCCTAGCTAGAAAGAAACGCATGCCCTCCCTGAGGTCCGTCTCCCGTTTCTGGTTCACAACCGGGGTGTGAGGCTCGCGAATTCACGTTACACAAAGCTATGCCACACAGGCTGTGCTTTGATCATCACCACAAGACTTTGCTTTTCAACAGAAGCCTCGATCAATTGCATCTTAGCATGCCACACAGGCAAACCACTCTATGCAACCGATATCAGTCACACAGAATGAAATCCAATGTCAGACACATAGTCCATTTACAAGTTCGTTCTGGGTCTGAACGAAACCGGAGGCACCTAGTACCCCGCATATCCATCGATCTCCAAGTACATCTGGACGATTACCAACTGTTTCCATCTTCTCGGGTGTACAGCCCAATCAAGATCATCAGTAATTGCCCAAACGACGTGAAGACCTCCGGTCTTCGACCATCGTCTTCATCTTCGACTTATCGTCGTATCAGTTATTCAGAATGGGATAAACCCGGTCTTTCCGAATAACTCGCGTATATTTTAAATAGGTGTTACACAAACACAACATACGCCTCATTCCAATTCATCAGTCACTAACCGTAAATTAATCAAGAGAATAATTCTCTAAATATTAACCCCGAAGGCCGAAACCAACATCAGATCAATATCCAGAAAACCATTCTGCTTAGCTAACCGACAGTTAGTTTCTAAATTTCACATTCATAGGGAAAGGTTCCCATTAATTTTATCCAAGATAAATTCCTTGAATTTATTCTTTAATCATCTTTTGAATTTCGATTCAACTAGTCGGGATTAACGAACCTTACCGAAGTAATCATTTGTTTTAATTTTCCAATCCCAACCTATTCATCCCATGAAGTAAAACTGGTTATACTTCATATCTAACACCACGGTGTTATTGGTAAATTCAATTACCATTTGACGTTCAAATCTAATTAAAGATTTAACTAACGCCTGGAGCAAAACTGGTGATACTCCATTTCGATTATTTCAATCTAATTAAAGATTCATTAAAACTCCACTTAGTTTTAATCTTTGACTGGGTTAAAGAATCAGTGTCATTTAAAACACGGTTCATGGTAAACCCAAAATCACCCTCCATTAATTATCGGGTTAAAGAACAAGTGTTATTTAAAACACTGTTCACGATAAACCCAAAAATCAATACTAATTCGATTCCAATTAAATATCATTTAATTGGTACACTTCATTAAATCTAAATAAAAGGATTTAATCTTTTCTCAATTGGGCTCAAGAACAATGTTAATGAAGACACCATTCACGACAAACCCAAATCACATTTGATATTCAATACAAGGCTCTGAATAGAAAATATATCGGCTTATATTCAATATCAAATTCTACGATTAACAAATGTCGTATTTGAAATAACGATATAAATATATATCTTTCAAATTTCCATAACAACATCTGTATAATCACGAATTCCAACATCGAAATATTCCGAAGACAATTTCGATTCAAATCCACTCCAATGCAATCATTAGAAATTCTGGTTATTTTTAAAACCCTTTTTAAATTCAATTTATTTATTTAAAAATAAATAGAATTTTAACTCTAGTTCAAAACTAGTTCATTTCGATAAAAATCTATTTTTATCTTTTCAAATACGGAGTTTTTCATCCCAATTCTTCACATATCACTTTTGATGATTTTACACAAATTATTGATATTTTTAATAATTTTATCAAGGCCTGTACAGTCGATTTCCATCGACGGCCATCGAACTGCACTTACAGCGACCTTTTTCAAATTTGATTTGGACATAATTCCAAATCCAACTGTTAGATTTCAAATTTTTAATATTCGTTTGAAAGCTCTTTTCGATACAAACCCAACAGTTCCGATTTTAGGAGAATCCGACGGTCGGATCTCCCGCAATATCCATTCGAAGTCAATGGTCGAAATTCGCGAACTGCCGTGGCGTGGCGCGTTCTATCCAGGCCATTATATTATATATATAATATATATAATATATACTTCATCGATTTCAATTCAAAACGTGCTTTATAAATCGTTTTAAATTTATTTTCAAAACGGTTTCAACTTTATATTCAATTTCAAATCAAAATTGAATATTCCAATATAAATTCATTTTAAATTCTTTTCAAATCGATTTCAAATTCATTTCAATTCAATTTCAATTCGAATTCATTTATATTCAATTTTAATTCGAATTCATTTATATTCAATTTCAATTCGAATTCAATTCTATTCAGTTTCAATTCGAATTCATTTATATTCAATTTCAATTCGAATTCAATTCTATTCGGTTTCAATTCGATTTCTATTCTTTTCAAAATATTAGATTTTGAAATCACTTTCGATATTCATTATAAAATGAATAAAATCGATATAAATATCGTTCACGTCAAAATGGCGTCAATCTAATCAACACGGCTTCATATATTGATATTTTCAAATATTCCATTTCGAATATTTCTATTTCAAATATTTCTATTTCAAATATTTCTATTTCAATTATTTCTTTTCAAATATTTCTATTTCAAATATTATATTTCAAATATTTCTATTTCAAAACTGGAATGAGGCCCAATCAATTACCATATAATGTTAATTATATGGATTTTCTACAACACATGTATATATCAACAACAATGAATAATCAACCATCATCCAAAGTGCATTCCACACTGTATAAGCATCAAAGATAAATATTCAACGCTTATAACAGCCTGTCAATCAATCGATCGACATACAACTAAACAATCGGGATTTGTGTACGTCAAATATCATCCCAATACCCGTGTGGGGTTTCAAGCAATCAAACACAGATTTTTATTTGTGTAGTTGGGCGATGTGTAAAATTTATCGTCCCAATCAGTGTCCTTCAAATAGGTGTACATAAACAAACCGTCCGGTTTGTAAATGAATATTTATTTATTCACATTCACGTTTAAAATTATATTTTTAAACGATCAAACTATTTTATTCAACCTATGAATATTCTATTCGGTTCATTTATTAAATAAAATGTTATCTTTATTTTTCTAACTTATTTTTAGAAAATTTCGGCAGCATAACGGCGCGATACTAGAAACGGGACAAGGCCTAGCCTTATCCCCGGTCTAGTGAAGGCCCACGCCATTCACACATCAATCAAATCAATTTCATTTCACCAAACAATTCAATTCAAACCAAATAATCTAACCAACTACACAACCAAACAATTAAACAAACAAGCCATCCATAGTCTGTGGATGACGGGTGTCGGGTGCTGCTAAGCACCGTCTGCATCCTAGTATATATATATATATAACTAGAAAAAGAAATTGAAGAGTGAGAAGTTCTCACCGAAAGCTATCCCAACTTCACGACATTCCTTTATAGAAATCTTCGTCGTTTTCGCCTTTTTGTCATCTTCGTTGCCCGTATTCTCTACATATGTAAAAATAGAATTTTTACTTTGCTATTCAATATATAAAAATCGAATTTTTACTATGCTGTTCAATATATAAAAATCGAATTTTTACTTTGCTATTCAATATATAAAAATCGCATTTTTACTATGCTATTCAATATATAAAAATCGCATTTTTACTTCGCTATTCAATATAGAAAAATCGAATTTTTACTATGCTATTCAATATAGAAAAATCGAATTTTTACTATGCTGTTCAATATATAAAAATCGAATTTTTACTATGCTGTTCAATATATAAAAATCGAATTTTTACTATGCTGTTCAATATATAAAAATCGAATTTTTACTATGCTGTTCAATATATAAAAATCGAATTTTTACTATGTTGTTCAATATATAAAAATCGAATTTTTATTTTGCTGTTCAATATATAAAAATCGAATTTTTACTTTGCTCTTCAATATATAAAAATCGAATTTTTACTACGCTATTCAATATATAAAAATCAAATTTTTACTATGCTGTTCAATATCAAATTTTTACTATGCTGTTCAATATATAAAAATCGAATTTTTACTTTGCTGTTCAATATATAAAAATCGAATTTTTACTTTGCTTTTCAATATATAAAAATCGAATTTTTACTATGCTATTCAATATATAAAAATCGAATTTTTACTATGCTATTCAATATATTAAAATCGAATTTTTACTATGCTATTCAATATATAAAAATCGAATTTTTACTATGCTATTCAATATATAAAAATCGAATTTTTACTATGCTATTCAATATATAAAAATCGAATTTTTACTTTGCTATTCAATATATAAAAATCGAATTTTTACTTTGCTATTCAATATATAAAATTTTTACTATGCTATTCAATATATAAAAATTGAATTTTTACTCTGCTATTCAATATAAAAATCGAATTTTTACTTCGCTATTCAATATATAAAAATCGAATTTTTACTATGCTATTCAATATATAAAAATCAAATTTTTACTATGCTATTCAATATATAAAAATCGAATTTTTACTATGCTATTCAATATATAAAAATCGAATTTTTACTATGCTATTCAATATATAAAAATCGAATTTTTACTTCGCTATTCAATATATAAAAATCGACTTTTTACTTCGCTATTCAATATATAAAAATCGAATTTTTACTTCGCTATTCAATATATAAAAATCCTATCTTTAATCACTAATCACTTATGTCAAAATCCAATTTTCATTCACCGATGTCAGGCATAAAAACTGATTTTTATTATGCTGTAATCTCAATTAAACACTAATTACTTATGTCATAAATAAACAAATAAGTAAAGTAAAAAGAATAAAATAAAAAGAGAGGACTTACAGTAAAATCGAGAGAGGGGGGTCTTCGGTCAGCAGTAGGAGAAAAAGGGGGGGTCTTCGCCGAGCAGCAGAGGGTACGGGGGTGCGGTGGAGAGAATCGCGGGTCTGGGGGGTGCGGTGGAGAGAATCGCGGGTCTGAGGGGGAAGGTCGTCGGCCGGCGCGCGCGCGGTGGTGGTCCCACCTGGAGGCGCGGTGGAGCGATTTAGTTCTAGGGTTTTTTTTCTTATTTTGATTCGATTTTTAATCGAGGGGGGGGGGGTCTGCTGAGTGATATAAGAAGAGGGGAGAGGGTTATTTTTTTATTATTTAATTTCAAAAAGTTGACTTTTACATACGACCCCTAAACGAGGCCCACCGCCTGTCGTCCATAGCATATTACCCCCATTCCGAACACAATGGGATATGTATCGTAAGCTGATTCGATCGTTTCGATCAGTTTTCATCAAAATCAAATTATAACTCTATATATTGAATTTGAACGCGCATTTCAATTTACTGGGGTCACATACTAACTAGAAAAATTCCAGAAAAATATTTTCTAGCTTCGTATTGACGATACGGTCCTAACAAAACTAATTTCGTCGAATTCTGAGACCGTTTGAAAAATGGCCATTTTCCGGTCGTTTAAAATCAACTGAAACTGGTCAAACGCGTTTTCCTTTGCCACGCTCACATATTGATTCGAAAAATTATGAAATTTGAAACCTAGCAATAACTTTACATCGCGGACCCAATAAAAGTGGTTTCGTCGAAATCCGAGGTCAGCAAAAATTCCATTTTTAAGGGCCTGAATTCCATAGCGACTATTCAGAATTTTCAACTGGACATATCTTTTAATCTCCGCTATGAAATCTTGATTTTTCGGATTCGTTGGAAATATATCATCAATTAGATCCCATTATTTTTGGTTTCACTAAAATCCGGTTTAATTTGCACCCGGTACATTCATTTGAAGTTTGAAATCGAATTATCGAACTACCGCGCCATTTTCAATTCCTTTTATATATATAAATAAATATTTATATTCTAACGTCGATTCAAACGAATATATACGTTCGAATTATATTCAAAATAAATTTCGCGTCGATATTATTTAAATTAATTTATTTTAAATAATCAAAATCCACTAAAATTGTCAAAATACAAATTTTAAACTGGCCCAGATTTTCGGGTTGTTACAATGTGGCCCCGATAAATTGAAATATACGTCGAAATCAATTTTGAACGTTAAATTAATTTATATTTTGATATTGACAAAAACTGATTTAAATGATAGAATTGGTTTATGGGACATATCCCATTGCGTACGGAATGGGGGTAACTAGCTAGGGGCGACAGTCGTTGGGTTCAAATTGGAGATCAAATGAAAAAATAACTTTTTTTTAAATTAAATATATAATAAATTATATAAAGGGTGGTCCACCCCCTTTTTCTCCTTATATCGGTCAAACCCCATTTTACCCGTTCATTTCAAAATAAAATAAAAACAAAAAAAAGACAACGGATCTCGTCGCCGCCCACCTCTAGGCCATTGCCTCGTCGTACGCCCCTCCCCCTCCTCCATCGGTCTTCCCCTTCCTCCTCCTGAGCAGCTGCGCCCTCTCTTCTCTCTCCCCCTTCAATCCATTCAAGCCTCAAACCCCCAAACCCTAGAAACCGGCAACCACCTCCTCGCGTCATCGCCAGCTCGGACGAACCCCCAGTCTCCGACGAACAAGCAGTATTAGGCGAGGAAGATAATGAAGATATTAAAAAGGTAATTAATTAACTTAATTACTTAGTTCATAAATTTATTTAGTTTAGTTAATAATATGAAGTTAGGATTTTTAATAATATAAATTTATGATTTTTAAACTATATAGAGCAATAGTAAAAATATGATTTTTATTATATAATGGCGATATAAAAAAATATGTTTTTTATTCTTATGTAAAAAATATGATAACACCATAAAAATATGATTTTTATATATGTAATAGAGTAATAAAAATATGACTTTTATTATGAGAAGAGCGTAATAAAAATATGATTTTTATTATGTGAGGAGCGTTATAAAAATATGATTTTTATTATGCGAGAAGTGTTATAAAAATACGATTTTAATATATATTATAATGGTATAAAAATATGATTTTTATATATATTATAACGGTATAAAAATATGACTTTTATATATATACTAGCAAGATAAAAATTCGATTTTTATATATACAATAGCGATAAAAAAATATAAATTTTAATGATGTAAAAGTATGAATTTTATCGTAAAAAGGAAATACTTTTGGTTTGATAAAAATAGGATTTTATCGTGTGTATGAAATTATTTTTAGAAAGATAAAAATGTGGATTTTATTCTACAAATAGCTTTAATTAAAAATGTGTTTTTTTATTATGAAATAGCATCGGAATAAAAAAATGATTTTTCATATATATAGAAAGGTTTTAAAATGCGATTTTTACATATATAAACATCATATTAAAAAGTGATTTTTACTATGAACAGCGTGAAAAAGATTGCATTGGAATTTCAGGCAAATCCAAACTGTTCAGAAATTCAGAAATAAAATGGCGGAGTGGAAACCAAAGGTGAGAATATCTTCTCACTCTAGTTTTGTTTACGGTTAAATATATACTAGGATGCAGATGGTGCTTAGTAGCACCCGACACCTTAGATTGAAACTATGGATGTTTGGTTGTTTGTTTAGAATGATTTATTTGTTTGAATTTGGTTTGGGATATGAATGGAATTAATTAAATTTGGTTTGTGCATGGCGCGAGCCAGTATTAGGCAAGGGATAAGGCTAGACTTTATTCCGGTTCTAGTATCGTGCCATTATACTGCCGAAATTTTCTAAAATATGTTAGAACAATAAAAATATCATTTTTATTGTATAAATGAACTGTATAAAATATTCATGTGTTGAAATAAACATTTTATCATTAAAAATATAAATTTTAACGAGTATATGAATGAAAATAAATATTCATTTACAAATTGGATGATTTGTTCATGTACACTCATTTGATTGATATTGATTGGGATGGTATATTTTACACATCACCCAACTACACAAATAAAATCTGTGTGTGTTGATTTATATCCCACATGGGTATTAGGATGATATTTGACATACACTAATCCCAATTGTTTAGTTGTATGTCAATCGATTGGTTGACAGACTATTGTAAGCGTTAATTATTTATATTTAATGCTTATGTAGTTGTGTAGTGCACTCTGGATGATGATTGATTGCTTATCATTGTTGCTGTATACATATGATGTATGAAATCCATATAAATAACATTATACGGTTATTGACTCTGTCTGTGTAACAACCCGGAAAATCAGAACCAATTTAAAATTTTATTTTGATGAATTTTGGTTAGAAAATGCGTTAAAATTTAAAAATTCCATTATTAAATTAAATTATTGAATTAAAATAAAAAGAGAAAAAGAAAAAGGAAAATAAATATTTTTTTTCTTTCTCAAATTCAAATTTACTGCTTAGGATTAGTCGTTGTCCGTGTTTATTGCTTGTCTTCGTCATATCTATAAAAGGCGAGTCTCTCACTCATGATTAACATTTGATTTCAAGTTTATCAATATCACATAAAATGTTGATAATATTTTAGTTAGTGTTGTGATTGTTCAGTTCATAATTGCATGAAATCTTAATTGAAAATTATTTGGTTGTTGTGGATAATTGCTGGGATAATTGTTTGAATTGTTTATGAATAATTGCATAAACGAATACTCAAAATAGTTAATTTTGATTTGATTGTGCAAATCAATTTATGATATTCAATTTGAAATTGTAAGTTTGATTTTGGATTTGAATGTAGAGATTTATACTTGAATTTCTAGTTTGTTTAATTTAATTTGTTCTTGAAAGATAGAGTTAAACTTTAAAATTTAAATGATTAAATTATATTTTAATATAATATTTAAGTTAGATTGTAAGATTACATTTATTGATGGAAAACTTAAATCCTAAGATTTAAATGTTGATTGACATAATTCATGTAGGCGCTTGTTTAATGCACATTCTAAATATGCAAAGAGGGAAAAAACAACTTTATAATATTTCCTTAATTAAATGTTAATAGCAAGGATGTTATCCTTGTATTAACGATCTTTGACTACATGCTAAGGGAAAAAAATATGCCTTAGGAACTTTAATAAAATCTATTAATTTATATTAAAATATTGATTGAAAATAATGTGTAGGTTCTAAATGAAATAAATTCTGAATATATATATATATATGTGTGTGTGTGTGTGTGTGTGTTTGGCTATCCTCGTAAATACTTTTCCCTGTCTATTCTAATTGTATCATTCATTAATTAATAAATTCCCAAATGTGAATTGTTCCCTTGAATTTTGAAAAGAAATAAATAATTATCTAATCAACGCACCATATATGCGCATTAAATAAAGAATGACACAATACAATAAATTTCATGCATTGTGCACATTTAAAACTTGCCACAATATGTTATATCTAATTGTATCCTTCAATCCAATTTGTTCTGTGCTTAAATCAGAAAAAAATGGCTTCTTTCCTCAGATCTATTTCTCCTCCACCTCCATCTCAATGAGCGGACATCGTCGTTCGAAAATATTTCTCCAAATTCCTCATAATTCATTCTGAATTAAAACATGATTTATAAGAGAAAATTAAATAGCAATCTCCAATCTCCAAAATGGTGCATCCTTAATAGCTTGGAAAGAGGTGATGGGAACAATTTCGATCATGTTCCAAGGCTTATCGGCTAAAGGAAGAAAGGACCAAATGGTTAATTAATTGTTTAATTATATTAATTACTTTATGTTAATCCAATATAGTAATTAAAGTTTAAAATGCAATAACGTTGTCAATCAGAAACGGAATTACATGAAACTGAAAGCATTGGACTCGTGTTGATCAGATCTACGTGATGGAACAGTCGAAAAACAGATTTGGAGCTCGTCTTAACTTAACCTTCGGTGAGATCTCTTATTTTAAAATTTAAAATTTATTTTAATTATGATTCCTATGTACGTTGTCAAAATTTACATGTGTATTATACGAGATAGGATTGGGTTGATTTTGATTTCAATAATCTATTAGATTGCATTGAATCATGAAAATTGTCATGATTTGTTAGACAATGAAAAATTATTCTTTTATTGGCAAGTAGAAAATATTAGAATTATCATGATTTGTTAGAAAATTAAAAATTATTCTTTATTTGTCATGTAGGAACATATAAATTGTTAAAATTCGTTTTACAATAAAGGTTATTCCCTTTATCATATATATGAACAAAAATATTCATTGTTTGTTTTCATTAAAAAGAATAGATTAGAATGATTACATTTTTATGTAATTTTGTTTTCATTAAAAAGAATAGATTAGAAAGATTACATTTTTATGTAATTTTGTTTTCATTAAAAAGAATAATTAGAAAGATTAAATTTTTAATGTAGTTTTGTTTTCAGTAAAAAGATTAGATTTTTGATGCAGTTTTGTTTTCATTTAAATGATGAGACAATCAGAAGAAAAAAAATATCATTTTTATTGTAAGTTGTTTTCATTAAAAAGATTAGATAATGAAAATTATAATTTTCATTGTATTTTTCTTTTATGTCAATTTTGTTTAGTTAGATAATTGTTAACAATAGGAAGTCATCACTTTTATTTATTTTTTAAAATTTAAATTGACGATATAAAATTTGTCACCTTTTATTGAATTAGTATTTACAATATAAACTTGTCATCTTTTATTGAATTAGAATTGACGATATAAAATTTGTCACCTTTTATTGAATTAGAATTTACAATATAAATTTGTCATCTTTTATTGAATTAGGATTGACAATATTAAATTGTCATTTATTAGAATAAAGATATGTTATAAATGCCATTTATTTAAAAACATTATGTTGATATAAAAATATCATTCATTTAGAAAATGTACATTAGAATAAAAAGAACATTTTGTTAGAAAATGTACATTAGAAAAAAAATAACATTTTAGGTAAAAATGTTGCATTAGAATAAAATTGACATTTTAGTTAAAAATGTTAGCATTATAAAAACACCATTTTTGTTGTATAAAATGTTAGCATTATAAAAACACCATTTTTGTTATGAAATGTTAGCATTATAATAAAATACCATTTTGTTATAAAATGTTGCATTAGAAACAAAATAACATTTTTGTTATAAGATGTTGCAATAGAAATAAAGTACCATTTTGTTACAAAATGTTATGCTAGATTAAAATCGTCACTTATGTTAGAAGTGTCAAACTAGATAAAAAATGTCATTTATGTTGAAAACATATTCTATAAACAAATATGTCATGTTATGTTGAAAACCTATTTTATAAATAAATATGTAATTTACATGAGAACATATTTTGTAAATGAAATATGTCATTTAGTTGTAATCATATTTTATAAATGAAATATGTCATTTTGTTGTAATCATACTTTATAAATGAAATATGTCATTTTGTTAGAGACAAGTTATGTTAGATAACAATGTCATTTTTGTTAGAAATTGTCATTTTAGAATAAAAATGTCATGTTAGGATTAAATTGTAAATTTAGTTAAAATTTTCATTTTAGAGTAAAAATGTCATGTTAGGATTAAATTTTAAATTTAGTTAAAAATGTCATTTTAGAAAAAAAATGTCATGTTAAGATTAAATTGCCAATTTCGGAAAATTGTCATTTTAGAATAAAAATGTCATGTTAGAAATAAATTGTCAATTTAGTTTAATATGTCATATATGTTAGAGTAATGAATATGTCATTTATTAAGGATAATGATTTGTCAAAAGAATATATCATTTATTTAGATAATGTCGTGTTCTCAATAAAAAGATTACATTTTTATTGTCACGTTGTTTCATTAAAAAGATTGAAATTAAAAGTATCATTTTTATTGCATTAAAATGATTGAAATATTTGTTATATCTATTTCATTGATGAATTGTTGTGTTGTTATGTATGTTATACTCTGACATGATTGAGATTTGGAAAATTAAAGATGTAACAACCCTGATTTTTGAAAGTGGGCTGTAATAACTCAGAAAATTTTGGTGTTTGGAAAATGAATTAAATTAATATTCAAATAGAAGTTATAATTTAAAAACCAAATTAAAATTTGAAACTGTTTGAATAATTCAACTATGAAGTATAAATCTTGTAACTTAATTAAGAAATCTAGTTTACTTATTTTTACTTGAGTTTAAAATTAAACATGAGCACTCACTTAATTTATTGTTTGATGAATTTGGTAAGTTATAAACTAACATGTTCTATTTGTTTTGTATTTTGAATTTTTAATTAACTTAAGGTTAAATGTGTTTTTAAAGTGTCAGATCGTATACAAGGTTTGAGCTTTTATTTAAAACCATTAACTAATTTTGTTGTTAAGTGTAAATTTATTTCCATACATAAGTAGTTGAATATAAGGTTGTTGTAATTAAAAAGGAAGAAATAAATTGAGAAACAATTTACGCGTATTATTGCGTTACATAAAATTTAATTTACGGTTAGTCGTTGAAGTTATAACGCGCTCAAAATAAGTAAATAATGTTGTTCGCCTTGGCTGTATTCTGTTCGCTAGTATCATTCGTTCAGAATAATATTCAAAACTCGAACGTTTGTCTTGTATCCCATCTTAACAATATTCAAACCATATCTGGAAGTTTCATATTTTTGCTGAAATAATTTACTTGTTTTTGTTTTGCTGGATTTCTCTAGACTTGTCAGTTACCATCTGATTTGGGTACCACGTGTTTTTGTTTCTATGTTTCTCCGGATCCTTCGCTTGAACTTTTAAAACTGACGTACCCTTCTGTTTTCGAGGGAACTTTCTTTCCTGCCTACTTTAATCTTCTGGGAGATGATCGCTTTTTATTTCTAAATTAAGTCTTTCCCTAAAGCAAAATCATTTTGCTCCTCTAGATGGCCACCGGCGGATTGTTCACCGTCTCCGCCGTAAAACGCCTTCTCCTCCACCGAGCGAAGCCGACTCTTCCACAAAACCCACAACCGCCACTTCGAGGCAGCATGACCTAAAGTTGCCCCACCGTGGAACTTCAATTCCCTAGCAACCGACTCTTCCACTGCTGCCGCCTCTGGCCGGAAGCAGAAGCAGGCACCCGTGTTCTTACCCTGACCTCCTGTGCTGCCACATAGGGCCTCCATCGCAATGACCTACAATTAGCGATGGCAAAGGCCACCTTCACTTCGGCGTTGCCTTTCCGGACGGGTTCCAGCGCTGCTGTCACCACGTTGAGCTCTATTGCTTCTCCATCATCGTCCGATGGTAAGTATTTTACGATTAAACTTTGTTTTGAGTCTTAGTACTTCAAAGGAAATACTGATTTGAAATTAGAAATTGGGTTTAATTTTTGGAATGACTTTGATTGTCGATTTTGTTACCTTTGTATTGGCTACTTTGTTCACTTGTGCTGGCTGAAGTACTAAGTTTCGGTTTATCATTCCATTTACCATACCATGTTTTCACACATTCACATCTTAGCTTGTTGGAGTTGGGTCTGGAGACAACTATAAAATCTATTTACATGCATGTTACATTTTCGGCACGGAGGCCAAATGATTCATGGTGCTTTTCTCTTGGTTCCTTTACCCTTTTCCCCTAAGAATATACATGAGCTAAAAAGTTGATGCATCACTGTTGATTTATATTGCCATGCATCTTATTTTCCGAGAGCTAAAGTATTGAAACTCGAGTGGTAATTTAAAACATCTTTATTTCTATGCCATGTTCAAGTGTGAAATGAGGGTGATAATGCAGGAATACAAAATGTACATAAAAAAAAATTATTGACCAACTGCCAATCCATGTTCATGTTTTCTTAAATGATTTTAATTTGTTACCACATTAAATTATATACTTCATATATTTCATTCTAATAATGCTGGGTCGTTATTGTGAAACTGTGTACTTCTACGGTGGATAGTGGAATGGTAAATATTCCAACTGTCACAGAGTTTTATTTTAGTATTACTTATGAGTCACACAATTTTCTATATGCGGTTACTGCTTTGTTTCATCCCATGTAGTTTAAGCGATTGATTTTAAGATTTATAGTTATGGAAATTTGTTAAAGTAATGGACATGTTATTGTTCATTCTCATTTGTAACCGGCTGTCCTTAGTGTTTGGCGTTTCATGTTTTGTTCCCTTGTGTAATTATACTACGGCTTATGAGTCATCAGCTTTGGAAGTGTTGATTTTGGGATTTGACTTTAAATGATAAGATGATGATTTCAATTTTGTTCATTTGCCTTTTTTTTCACTACCATGTTGCACTGGACTATTTCTACCTCTATTTGAATGTTGTTCCACTCATATTGCTACCAAGCATACTTTGGTTGCTATCACTCGATGATACATTATATGTGCATGTTCTTCCGCCTGGAAGCATGGGTGAATTTTCATTTCTGCTCTCTGTTCCAGTATTTTCCATTACCGGTTAAAACCGTGGTTGGGTTTGTGGTACCCATTGCAACACAAATGTCCAACTTTAGACCAAAATTATGAAAGGCCAGCAATACATATTTTGTAAACCATGCGCATTGGCACAAGCCAAAGAAAAGTTATCATTGGAGTTCGAGTTCATCCGGGTCAAATAATACTTATGTTTTTCTAAATACAATGATTTTGCTAACATGCATGTATTTGATGATTACATAAATTTTTACAAACTTGGCGATGATTACGTAATTCTAACTATGAAATATAACTTATACATGGAACTTAGACATAGTATCATGTTCAGTCAAATCTTTACTGTCCTTTTATTTTCATGCACTATGATGTTTTTGCTTTATATAGTTGTTGCACATCTGTTGTTGACGGGCATGTACTTCGAACCATTTTAACATAAATATATATGTTTTTCAGCAGTTCATTGATTATTACGTAATGAACCATTTAATATTTTATTGGGATTAAACTAATTATATTTATGTGTTTATCAAAGTCACTAACTTGAAACGAGTTTAATCCTGACCCGAGTGTTTGTGTTTTTGCGTGGAACGCTCGGGTCAGGCCGGTTAGCTCTTAAAGGGAAGAGGCGTAAGAAGACACTTGTGTGCTCAAAGCTCGACAAAAGTTGTAATTGTTTAAAAGAAATTTATGTGTAAATTTATATATTTTTTTTCCGCTGTACAAAATATTGGAAACTCTGATATTTGAATAAAATTTTATTTTGCTACTATTGTTGAGCACTGAGATTCTGTGTTTAATTCCATTTTAAACCCTGTAAGCCGATAACAATCCGTCATTTTGAACGCTTCGAGCTGGTTTAATTACCGACTTGGAGCGATCAAAATGGTGGGTTGTTACAGTTGGTATCAGAGCTATGGTTTTTATAAGACTTGGCTTATTGGGTTTAAAAAAAACTCATTAGAGATAGGGTAAAAATACCACAGAATAAGCGGAATTGACGCTAGAATCGCTATTGAGAGAGCGCGATTTGGGGAAAAGTAAATTATTTTGAAGAGATCCTAGAAGAAAAATATATAATAATAAGTAATTAATGAATTAATTTTTGCCAAGTGTTTTGAAATCTTTCGAGTAATTTGAAAGAGATTTTGGTTGAAATTTAAGAAAAAGTACTAAGTATGGATCTTTCGAGAGATACTCGGATGACGGTTTGGTATTTGAAATAAAGTAAGAATACCAGTGATAATAAATAAAATAAAATAAAAACAACAACCAAGTGTAAATTAATTATATTTCTTTGACGGATATATAATTTGAGTTGAACACAATTTTCATTAAGAAATTCTGTATGACAAGGATTTTGAGTAAACAGATTAGTAAGACCAAGCGGTATGGGATGTTTGGTAATATTTTTCTGGTTACTCTCTTGACTTCTCATATAGAATATTCGGTTGTTTTTGTATTCTCGGTTCTGAAATATACTAGTAACATAATGTGGTACAAGGGCATGTGTTATAATTGAATAATTACTGTTTGAAAGTATAATTTAATTACTGATTTGAAGTGTTTTCTAAGTTGACATGCTTTGCTTTTTGTTCTGTATCACAACTAGTGTGATTTGATTTATTTTGTCGTGTTGTTTTATATTTGATATTTAGTATGAGTATCATATTGATTTTATATATGATGCTCTGACTTGATTTATTTTATCATATTGCTTTTGTATATGATAAAGTCGAATATCAACTTTGTTTTATTCGAGTTGTGATTACCATTTTGCCTCATATATGATAGTTTATTTCTTCAAGTCATGGTTGAGTTTTTAAAGTGTTTGGACGTTATAAACACTTTGAACTTCATGGCATGTATATATTACAAAATAATATTAAGAAAAAAAAAAGCTTTTGATTTTGGGATCGGGATAGATTGGACTTTGTTGTACCAATGGGCCAAAACTCCATCTTGGTCGACCTGATTCAAGTTCGCTACCTGAATCTTGGTGGTTTTAAATTCCGTCCATCTACCACCAAAGGTCAAACGATCTGCTACATTAGGCAATTTTGTTGTTTTGATCGGGATTCCCGATCGGTGGGTAACAGACTACATCAGATGGAGGCGTGGGGGTGCCACGTGTAGTTCCGTGAATGGGTAGCATACGGCCTTCGCCTTAGACTTTCTTGGTTATCCAGGGCTGATCGCCAGGTGTCATTATGGTGCTAAGAGTGGATTATAGTGTGGATTTCTCGATGCGCACTCGAGCTCTACCACTGTGATTTTACAATACTAGCGTCTATTTATTTGGTATCTATGAGTCAAGTTACATTTATCCCATAATCCCCTAATATTTTGATTTTATTATATTATCATATTGATTTTATATATGATAATTGTTATGAGTATCGTATTGATTTATATATGATACTCTGTTTTGATTTTGTTATCATATTGATTTTATATATGATAATTGTTTGAGTATCGTATTGATTTACATATGATACTCTGATTTGATTATATTATCATATTGATTTATATATGATAATTGTTATGAGTATCATATTGGTTTATATATGATACTCTGATTTGATTATATTATCATTTTGATTTATATATATGATAATTGTTATGAGTATCGTATTGATTTATATATGATACTCTAATTTGTTAATATTATCATATTGATTTATATATGATAATTGTTATATTGATTTATACTCTGATTTGATTGACAAACGACAAATGCCAAGAAGATTTTATTGACTTGATTAAGATATCTTATTGTTTGAGTATCGTATTGATTTACATATGATACTCTGATTTGATCATATTGTTTTACAAACGATAAATGCCATGAAAAATTTACCGGCTTGATTGATTATCATTATGAGTATCGCATTTATTTATATGTGGTGCTCTGTTTTGATTTATTTTATCATATTGATTTATATATGAAGATTGTAATGAGTATCATATTGATTTACATATGATACTCTGATTTTATCATATTGCTTTTACATATGATAAGTGTTATGAAGATTTTATTGATTCGATTAATTTTTGTAAGTTATTTATTATTAGTACCTTATTGTTTTGTTATGATTATCGTATTGATTTAGATATGATACTCTATTTTAGATTACTTTATCATATTATTTTTATATATGATAAATGGCAAGTGGATTTTATTAGTTTAGGATACTCTGTTATAGTCGCTCTTACCATTTTATTATGGAAAATATTACGAGTATCGTATTGGTTTATATACGGTACTCTGATTTGTTCTATTTTATCAAATTGTCTTGAAATATGAAGATTTATTGGCTTTGATGCAATTTATTATCATATTGTACGTGATATTGGTTATGAATATCATATTGATTTATATATGATATCCTATCTAATTTTATCATATTTTCCAAATTTACAATGAATTAAATCGTATTGATTTATATACGATACCTTTATATTGAAAATAGGGAGTGGGTATCCTAATATATATTTTATTTGGGGTAAGAATTCAGATATCTACAAAATTTGAGTAATCAAGGTTGGAAATTTTCTGTTGATATAATCTAAATAAGTTGGGGAATTACAGAAGTTTCAAACTCTATATGTTGGATACTCAGGTTAATTAAAATAAGTAAATTGCAAGGACGCAATTTCATTAAGGGGGGGAGTCTGTAACAACCTAGGTTTTTGAAAGTGGGCTGTAATAACTCAGAAAATTTTGGCGTTTGGAAAATGAATTAAATTAAGTTTCAAATAGAAGTTATAATTTAAAAACCAAATTAAAATTTGAAACTATTTGAATAATTCAACTGTGAAGTATAAATCTTGTAACTTAATTAAGAAATTTAGTTTACTTATTTTTACTTGAGTTTAAAATTAAACATGAGCACTCACTTAATTTATTGTTTGATGAATTTGGTAAGTTATAAACTAACTTCTTCTATTTGTTTTTATTTTGAATTTTTAATTAAATTGAGATTAATGTGTTTGTAAAGTGTCAGATCGTATACAAGGTTTGAACTTTTATTTAAAACCGTTAACTAATTTTGTTTCAAATGTTAAGTGTAAATTTATTTCCATACATCAGTAGTTGAATATACGCTTGTTGTAATTAAAAAGGAAGAAATAAATTGAGAAATAATTTATGTGTATTATTGCGTTACATAAAAATTAATTTACGGTTAGTCGCTGAAGTTATAACGCACTCAAAACAAGTAAATAATGTTGTTCGCCTTGGCTGTTTTCTGTTCGCTAGTACCGTTCTTTCAGAATAATATTCAAAACTCGAACGTTTGTCTTGTATCCCATCTTAACAATATTCAAACCATATCTGGAAGATTCAGATTTGTGCTGAAATAATTTACTTGCCTTTGTTCTGCTGGATTTCTCTAGACTTGTCCGTTACCATCTGATTTGGGTACCACGTGTTTTCATTTCTATGTTTCTCTGGATCCTTTGCCTGAACTTTTAAAACTGATGTACCCTTCTGTTTTCGAGGAGGGAAGTTTCTTTCCTTCCTACTTTAATCTTCTGGGAGCTGATTGCTTTTTATTTCTAAATTATGTCTTTCCCCAAAGCAAAATCGTTTTGCTCCTCTGGATGGCCACCGGCGGATTGTTCACCCTCTCCGCCGTAAAGCGCCTTCTCCTCCACCAAACGAAGCCGCCTCTTCCACAAAATCCGCAACCGCCACTTTGAGGTAGCATGACCTAAAGTTGATCCACCGTAAAACTTCAATTCCCTGGCAACTGACTCTTCCACTACTGCCGCCTCTGGCCGGAAGCGGAAGAAGGCACCCATATTCGTTCCCTGACCTCCTGTGCTGCCGCATAGGGCCTCCATCGTGATGACCTCCAATTAGCAATGGAAAAGGCCACCTTCACTTCGGCGCTGCCTTTCCAGACGGGTTCCGGCGCTGCTGTCACCACGTTGAACTCTATTGCTTCTCCATCATCGTCCGATGGTAAGTATTTTACGATTAAACTTTGTTTCGAGTCTCAGTTCTTCAAAGGAAATACTGATTTGAAATTAGAAATTGGGTTTAATTTGTGGATTGACTTTGATTGGCGATTTTGTTAACTTTGTATTGGCTGCTTTATTCACCTGTGTTGGCTGAAGTACTAAGTTTCAGTTTATCATTCCATTTACCATACTGTGTTTTCACACGTTCACATCTTAGCTTGTTGGATTTGGGTCTGGAGACAACTATAAAATCTATTTACATGCATGTTACATTTTGGGCACGGAGGCCAAACGATTCATGTTGCTTTTCTCCTAGTTCCTTTACCCTTTTCCCCTAAGAATATACATGAGCTAAAAAGTTGATGCATCACTGTTGATTTATATTGCCATGCATCTTATTTTCTGAGAGCTAAAATATTGAAACTCGAGTGGTACTTTAAAACATCTTTATTTCTATGCCATGTTCAAGTGTGAAATGAGGGTGATAATGCAGGAATACAAAATGTACGTAAAAAAATTATTGACCAACTGCCAATCCATGTTCTTGTTTTCTTAAATGATTTTAATTTGTTACCACATTAAAGTATATACTTCATATATTTCATTCTAATAATGCTAGGTCATTACTGTGAAATTGTGTACTTCTAAGGTGGATAGTGGAATGGTAAATATTCCAACTGCCACAAAGTTTAATTTTAGTATTACTTATTAGTCACACAATTTTCTATATGCGGTTACTGTTTTGTTTCATCCCACGTCGTTTAAGCGATTGATTTTAAGATTTATAGTTATGGAAATTTGTTAAAGTAATGGACATGTTATTGTTCATTCTCATTTGTAACTGACCGTCCTTAGTGTTTGGCGTTTCATGTTTTGTTCCCTTGTGTAATTATACTACTGCTTATGAATCATCAGCTTTGCAAGTGTTGATTTTGGGATTTGACTTTAAATGATAAGATGATGATTTCAATTTTGTTCATTTGCCTTTTTTTTCACTACCATGTTGCACTGGACTATTTCTACCACTGTTTGAATGTTGTTCCACTCATATTGCTACCATGTCTACCTAGGTTGCTATCACTCGATGATACATTATATGTGCATGTTCTTCCGCCTGGAAGCATGGGTGAATTTTCATTTCCGCTCTCTGTTCCAGTATTTTCCATTACCGGTTAAAACCATGGTTGGGTTTGTGGTACCCACTGCAACACAAATGTCCAACTTTAGACCAAAATTATGAAAGGCCAACAATACATATTTTGTAAACCATGTGCATTGACACATTTGCTTTAATTGTGTTTAATGGCACAAACCAAAGAAAAGTTATCATTGGAGTTTGAGTTCATCCGGGTCAAATAATACTTATGTTGTTCTAAATACAATGATTGAGCTGACATGCATGTATTTGATGATTACATAAATTTTTACAAACTTGGTGATGATTACATAATTCTAACTATGAAATATAACTTATACATGGAACTTAGACATAGTAATCTATTCATTCAAATCTTTACTGTCCTTTTATTTTCATGCACTATGATGGTTTTGCTTTATATAGTTGTCGCACATCTGCTTTTGACGGGCATGTACTTCGAACCATTTTAACATGAATATATATGTTTTTCAGCAGTTCATTGATTATTACATAATGAACCATTTAATATTTTATTGGGATTAAACTAATTATATTTATGTGTTTATCAAAGTCACTTGTAACACCCTACATCCGTTAAGGTCAATCACAAAGGGAATGCCTTAACTTTGGTGGAGAGTTATAGGTAAAAGATACAGGTAAAATACAAGACAGACAAAATTAAAATAGCGGAAAATAGAACTTTACTTTATTTATAAAATAGTTTGTACAACAATTGTTTTCCAATACCAGAATATATGTCTTACAAAATAAAGAAGCATAAAATAACATTTATATTCCCCACTGTAGCGTGAGCCAGCCATAGCAATGGAAAAGAGAATCCAACCAAAACTTCGACTAATGTTCAGCTTGGAAAGAAAACTGGACTAAGTAGTAATATTCCCTCCCTGCGAACCAGGGGGGAAACGGAAGACAAGAAAGCGAAAGAAAACAGAGTCAGACATAAAGTCTGGTAAGTTCAGTAACTTTCAGCATGTGAACAGGTAAAAGCAACATGACATGAATTTAACTGAATACAAGACAACACCATGATGACGGGAATCATAAGGTTAGCACAAGATATGATAAGGTAAGATAAACTGGATGCACTTCTATACTTTCTCTGCTTCGCTACTACCTTGTTATTCTAATTTCTATATCTCTGCATCACCTAATGTAACAACCCGTATTTTTGAATAACATGTTATAACATAAATGGAGGCAGAATTAAACTGTAAAATCTGAATCAAGGGAAACGGGCTATGCCATTGCGTTCGTCTCGGAAAAATACGCGAAATAGAGTCCGAGTTTTCGAAAATCGGAGTCCGTATGACCAAGATATGGCCTCGCGAAGTTTCACAAAAAATTCCCAAATTAAAGTATACTTAATTAAGTGAAATGGGTTGCGCAGAGAAATATATATATATTGATATATATATATATATATATAATTGAAAATTAAATAAATAAATATGCAAAAATGTTCAAAACAGCGAATTGGGAGAGGGGAATAACCGAACCGGCCGATTTTTGAGGTCGACCCGAGCCCCTTGGGTCGACTAGGGGTTAATCCAGGGTGTTTGGCTGTCAACCCGTGGGCCGATTCGCTCAAATGCAGATTTTGCATTTGGATGGTTCTCATGGTTCGTCTTTAATCTAAAGGCCCTAGGTGGTTCCTACACTTGACTTCTTCCCCTAGACATGCTTTGATGGCTTGGATTGAATCTAGGTTTAATCCTATGGCCTAAAACACTTGCCTAATCTATAAACAAGACCCTAACCTACCCTAAATCATCATTATTCATTCATACAATTAAACTATGGCAAAATCAATCCTCTCATGGCCTCCACTCCCTTCATAAAATTCCTAAATAAATTCCTAAGTGATTTTCCATGCATACAAGTGTTTTCAAACTTGTATGAGCATCATTAGCTTGCATTCAAGTCAAGTTTATATATTTGCATCATAAAGAAAGAGTCTTGATCATTTTGGCTCAAGGGTTTTGCTTGCATTTTGGGTTTAATTGATTTCATAAGAGCTTTGTCATATTTTTGTGACTTCTTAAGCATTGTAAGCCCTATTCTACTTTCATACTTAAACTCTAAAGCTAAATGTATGATATGCAAGTTTATATGCAAGTTTATCATGTTGTGATATGCAAGTTTATCATGTTGTGATATGCAAGTTTATATGCAAGTTTATCATGTTGTGATATGCAAGTTTATATGCAAGTATGCCAAGTTATGTTATGCAAGTTTGGGTTGAACATTTTGTTCATGCTATCATGTTATGCAAGCTTATTTTGGGTTTATGAACATAAAGCTTTAAGCTTTATGCCAAAGGTTGCATTTTAGCAACATGTAAGTTATCATATCTCTTATGATAACTTGCATGTGAGGCTAAATGCGAACTTATGGCCATCTCTACATGTCATTTAGCACCATGTATCACCAATATGCTAAGTTTGGTTTTATGCATGCTTTTGAGGCCTAAAAATGTAATATGCAAGTGTATAAACATATGAACATTTCATATGCCACCATGTTAAGCTTGTGGCTTCAATACCTTTATGTCATGATTATGCCAAGTTCCCTCTTTCTATCCTTTATGCGCTATTGCGATATGTAAGCGATGGGATTGCGTTTGGGGTTGGGTAAACTTAAAAGACATAAAACATAAGCTTGGGAATTTACCTATTAAGTTAGGTCTACCCATTGGGAATTTACCTATTAAGTTAGGTCTACCCAATTGCTTGAAAACTTGTAACATGTTTTGGAAACATGACGGACATGACACTTAGAAAAGATAAGTGTGGCCAACTCGAGGTTGGGTTGAGTTTGTAGCGTAAACCTACCCGGAACCGACCGGCTTAACTAGTTGCTACAAACAATAGGACCCAATGTGAGAAGTTGGTCATGTTGTACCTTGAACCCGAGGTTAGACCAAGTTGTGGTGTAAAGCTACCCGGACCCGCCCGGCTTAACTAGTAACCACAACAAGGTCTAATGTGAGAGGTTAAGGCGCATTAAATTAATTAATGCCTCGTGATTAGGGTTAAGTCATGGTCCACTTAATACTTAACCAATTTGGGCTTGGTAGATTAATCGGGGTTAAGTCGTGAACTCATCGTTACACTTAACCAAGTTAATCCAGGATTAGCAAGAGGGTTAAACCGTACTTAACCCACTAGAAAAATTGTAACAACCCGTAAAATGCGAGCCAGTTTGAAATTTTTATTTTGGCCATTTTAGCGAATTTCGAACATTTAAAATAGATTATTTTAAATATAATCGACGAGAAATTTATTTTGAATAGAATTCGAACGTATATATTATACGCGTCGTCGTTAGAATATAAATAATTATATATAATTATAAAAGGAATTGAAAATGGCGCGGTAGTTCGATAATTCGATTTCAAACTTCAATTGAATGTACCGGGTGCAAAACAATCCGGATTTTAGTGAAACCAAAAATAATGGAATCTAATAGTGAATATCTTTCCAACGAAGTTAACAAACTGAGATTTCACTTTAGAAATGATAGGATATGTCCAGTTGAAAATTCAGAATAGTCGCTGTGGAATTTATATATATTTTATATAATATATAGCCCTTAAAAATGGACATTTTGCAAACGACCTCGGATTTCGACGAAACCAGTTTTGTTGGATCCGCAGTGTCAAGTTATTGCTAGGTTTCAAATTTCATAATTTTTCGAATCAATATGTGAGCGTGGTAAAGGAAAACGTGTTTTGACCATTTCAGTTGATTTTAATCGACTGGAAATTGGCCATTTTTCAAACGGTCTCAGAATTCGACGAAACTAGTTTTGTTAGGACCGTATCGCCAATACGAAGCTAGAAAATATTTTTCGGGAATTTTTCTAGTTAGTATGTGACCCCGGTAATTTGAAATGTACGTTTAAAATTCAATATAAGGATTTAAATGTAAATTCAACGGAAACTGATTGCAACGATCAAACCGGCTTACGATACATATCCCATTGTGTTCGGAATGAGGGTAAAACGCTATGGACGACAGGCGGTGGGCCTCGTTTCGAGGTCGGATATGAAAGTCAACCCTTTGGCAAAATTTAATAATAAAATAATAAAATAAAAATAAAAAAATATAGAATTCCCCCCTTTTTCTCTTCTGTTTGGCCCCCCCCCCCGTTTCATTATACCAGAAAGAAATAAAAAAAAAAAAATATATAGAAAACCCTAAGTTCATCGAATCGCGCCGCCCCTGACCTCGACCCGCCGACGAACTCTTCACCGAACACCACCTTCGACGCATCGAAGCAGCGCCTCCTCCCTCCAGACATCCGCGACGCAATCGGAGCCTCCACCTCGAACACCACCTCGCGACACCTCCGAACGCCACCAGAGCCGCCAACTCTCCTCCTCCCATTCGAAATCTCGGTGAGTGTTTAAGTTATTTTGTTTTGTTTTTATTTTTGTTTTAACAGTGAATTGAAAACTGTATTTTTCTTTTAGATTTAAAAACAGGATTTTTAAAAGAAAAGGAAAACAGAATTTTTAAAAGATAGGAAGACAGAATTTTTAAAAAATATGAAAACAGAATTTTTAAAAGATTTAAAAACAGATTTTTTAGAAAAAGATTTAAAAACAGGATTTTTAAAAGAAAAGAAAAACAGAATTTTTAAAAGATATGAAAACAGAATTTTTAAAAGATAGGAAAACAGAATTTTAAAAAAAATTTGAAAACAGAATTTTTGAAAGAAATAAAAACAGAATTTTTGAAAAGAAATAAAAACTGATTTGATAAAGTTTAAAAACTGTTTTGAAAAGAATTTTGAAGACTGATTTTTAAAGAAAATAAAAACGGAGTTTATTTTAAGGTTAGGAAAAAAGGGGTTTAAACTTTGAAATTAAAAAGGTTGAATCTTTTAAAAGAAAAAGATTTGAACTTGCAAAAATAAAGATCATATTTTTAAAAAGAGAAAAGTCGGAATTTTTGATTAGTAGAAGAAGTAAGATATGATTCTTATATTTTTAAAGCAATAAAAATATAATTTTTACATCATAAGAATATTAAAAATATAATCTTTGTTTTTAAAATATGATCTTTATATATTGAATAACATAGTAAAAATGCGATTTTTATCTATGTAGAGAATACGGGAAACGAAAGCGACAAGAAGACGAAATAGGCGAAGAGTTCCACATAGGAAGAGTTGTGTTATTGGATAGCTACTGGTGAGGATTTCTCACTCTTCAATTTCTTTTTAAAATTTTATATATATGTGTTGAAAGTGGAAGTGAATTGCTATATATAAATATCTATATAGATATATATACGCCCCTCGTCCACAAACCATGGACGATATTTATTGGTTGAAATTGTTGTGAAAATTGATTGATAGCGAAGTGAAATAACATATATATGAAAAGTGAAATTTATATATATAGCGAAGTGAAATAACATATATATGAAGGGTGAAATTTATATATATAGCGAAGTGAAATAACATATATATGAAGGGTGAAATTTATATATATAGCGAAGTGAAATAACATATATATGAAGAGTGAAATTTATATATATATATAGCGAAGTGAATATCGAATATATTGAAAGTGAAAATATCGAATATATTGAAAGTGAAAATATTCGAATTGAAAACAATGTATATGAAATATTCGAATTGAAAACGATATATATATATGTATGAAATGAAAACAATGTATATGAAATATTCGAATTGAAAACGATATATATATATGTATGAAATGAAAACAATGTATATGAAATATTCGAATTGAAAACGATATATATATATGTATGAAATGAAAACAATGTATATGAAATATTCGAATTGAAAACGATATATATATATATATATGAAGTGAAAACGATATATATATTGAAAGTGAAAATATCGAATATATCGAAAGTGAAAATATTGAATATATTGAAAGTGAAAATATTGAATATATCGAAAGTGAAAATATCGAATATATTGAAAGTGAAAATATTGAATATATTGAAAGTGAAAGTATCGAATATATTGAAAATGAATATATCGTATATATTGAAAAATGAATATATCGTATGTATTGAAAATGAAAATATCGTATATAGTGAAAGGTGAATATATATATATATATATGAATTGAAAACGATGTATATGAAATATATATATGAATTGAAAACGATGTATATGAAATATATATATGAATTGAAAACGATGTATATGAAATATTCGAATTGAAAACGATGTATATGAAATATTCGAATTGAACTGAATAGAAAACGAATTCGAATTGAATTGAATAGAAAACGAATTCGAATTGAATTGAATAGAAAACGAATTCGAATTGAATTGAATAGAAAACGAATTCGAATTGAATTGAATTGAAAATTGAATTGAATAGAAAACGAATTCGAATTGAATTGAATAGAAAACGAATTCGAATTGAATTGAAAACGAATTCGAATTGAATTGAATAGAAAACGAATTCGAATTGAATTAAATAGAAAACGAATTCGAATTGAATTGAATAGAAAACGAATTCGAATTGAATTGAATAGAAAACGAATTCGAATTGAATTGAATAGAAAATGAATTCGAAATGAATTGAATTGAAAACGAATTCGAATTGAATTGAAATTTGAATTGAATAGAAGTGAATTTTAAAACGAATCTATAAAGAAGAATTCAATTGTGATTTGAATTGAAAAGGAAGTTGAAAATGTTTTTGAAACGAATTCAAAACTATTTATATAATTCGTTTTAAATAGAAATCGACGAAATATATATTATATATATTATATATATAATAAATGGCCTGAATAGAACGCGCCGCGCTGCGGCAGTTCGCGAATTTCGACCATTGACTTCGAACGGACATTACGGGAGATCCGACCGTCGGATTCTCCTGAAATCAGAACCGTTGGGTTCGTATCGAAAAGAGCTTTCTAAGGAATATTAGAAATTTGAAATCTAACGGTTGGATTTGGAGATACGTCCAAATCAAATTCGGAAAAGGTCGCTGTAAGTGCAGTTCGATGGCCATTGATGGAAATCGACCGTACAGGCCTTGATAAAATTATTAAAAATAGTAATAATTTGTGTAAAATCATAAGAAATGATTTGTGAAGAATTGGGATGAAAAACTCCATATTTGAAAAGATAAAAATAGATTTTTATCGAAATGAACTAGTTTTGAACTAGAATTATAATTCTATTTATTTTTGAATAAATAAATTGAATTCGAAAAGGGTTTTGAAAATAACCAAAATTTCCAATGATCGCATTGGAATGGGTTTGAATCGAAATTGTCTTCGGAATATTTCGATGTTGGATTTCGTGATGATACAGATGTTGTTATGGAAATTTGAAAGATATATATTTATATCGTTATTTCCCATACGACATCTGTTAGTCGTAGAACTCGATATTGAATATAAGCCGATATATTTTCTATTCAGAGCCTTGTATTGAATATCGAATGTGATTTGGGTTTGTCGTGAATGGTGTCTTCACTAACACTGTTCTTGAACCCAGTTGAGAAAAGATTAAATCTTTTTATTTAGATTTAATGAAGTGTACCAATTAAATAATATTTAATTGGAATTGAATTGGTATTGATTTTTGGGTTTATCGTGAACAGTGTTTTAAATAACACTCGTTCTTTAACCCGATAATTAATGGAATGTGACTTTGGGTTTATCGCGAACCGTGTTTTTAGATGACACTGATTCTTTAACCCAGTCACAGATTAAAACTAAGTGGAGTTTTAATGAATCTTTGATTAGATTGAAAAGATCGAGAATGGAGTATCACCAGTTTTGCTCCAGGCGATAGTTAAATCTTTAATTAGATTTGAACGTGAAATTTAGAAACTAACTGTCGGTTAGCCAAGCAGAATGGTTTTCTGGATATTGATCTGATGTTGGTTTCGGCCTTCGGGGTTAATATTTGGGGAATTATTCTCTTGATTAATTTACGGTTAGTGACTAATGAATTGGAATGAGGCGTATGTTAAATTTGATTGATTGATGGTTTGGATTGTGCTCGACCAGTTTATGAGCAGAATATGCTTTTACATTTAGCATTGGGTTGGGTTGAAAATATCTGTGTGCTAACGCCTTGTGAAACACTTCACGATTTGACGATAAGGTGTTTAGCGATGTTGTGTTCATTTCAAATTTAACGAATGATTGTGAAATGATATTTTTCTTAAGTGAAAAGAAATGTATTCCCGATTTTGGACAGGGAATGTTTTATAAAAATGTTTTATAAAACAGAAAGGATTTCGAGGCCCAAAACCCGATGATTTCTAAAGTGATTTAGAAATGTATTATATGTTACATTGTGATTATTATGTTGTGAAATGATTTTCCCTACTTCGGGATATGAAATGATTTAGTATGTGACTAAAGATTCGGGTAACCCTGAGACTAAAAGTATGGGTGAGAGGGCGGTGTATGCTCTCCTGAGTGGGAGGTGCATCGTCGGTGTAGCCTACTCCTATGTGGGGTAGGTGCACATATATATATCGAGTTGCGAGGTGCGTACCCTTTGCCTTGTCGATGGGGAGCACGATATTTGGTTGCATACTTGTTTGTATGCATTGTTATGTTTTGGAATTCATATTTCCAAATGATTTGATTTGAGATCCCGAAGTGAAATCTACTTTGATATAGAAAGTTAGATATGTATTTCAAATGATTTGAAATAAGAAATCGGGAATAAAATCCAAAGGAATAATTTCTGTAAATTGAATTGGATTTGGAAAATCTAAGTGTGGTGATTAATCTAAGTGGGTAGATTGGGATATTGCATGTTGATTGATGCATAGTAGATCCATATATCTATATTGATTGTTGCTTATACACTGGCTTTCATGGGGGTAAACCCGTTCCGCGAAAGTGGCGTGGTCCCGTGATTTGCCTTATTTTTGAACAAAGTTAACAACTGTTTTTGAGTTCTCACACCAGTCCCATGACTGACCTGTAGTTTGCTTTTCCCTTGCGAACTCGGGTGCCCCTATTTTCCACACGGGCAGTCGAGTAGTTTTATTTTGCAGATGTTTTGAGCAGGAGTCTGGATTGAAGCTTTAAGCTGTGTCCAGGCATTTACAGTCTTCCGCTGTGTAGTTTATATTTCCGCTGTGCATTGTATTACATTTATGTAAATTTATCTTCCGCTGTGTATTATTATCGATATACTCTGATATTCTGTACTCTGATGTAACATTATTATGATGTTTATTGAAGTCTTCTGTTATTTGTTCTGATGTGTTGTATACCCAAAGTTAGCGTATGCGGGATTCGAACGGTCTTGGTCGGTTTAGCGATCGATTAGGTCCGGGCGAAATCCGTGTCGTTACAACGTGGTATCAGAGCTTTGGTTAAACTCAAATCTTTGGGGTACAACTCGTTAGAACTGAACAAAAGACTCATCAGAGGTAGGATTAGTAATGTCCTATAAAAGAATCCTCATTAGAGATAGAATCAGTAGCATTCTAGAATGAGTGACTCGTTAGAGATGGGGTTAGAAATGCCCCAGAATGAGTCGAGAGTTATTTGTTTATAAATAACGTATTTGTGATTATATATATAATCTGATTTTCGTATATATATCAAATTACGAATTTGAGACTCTAATTCACTAATTGATTGATGTTTGTGTTGTTTGTTTAATTGTTTGATAATTTTGAACCATAATGCCTAATGGTATCAAATATTGACTTGTATTGAAATTTGGTCGCATTTGCTTGCATATACATGTATATCATTGAACAGGTCATAGCAAGGAGGCTAGAGCCGAGAATAAAATTTGTTTGCCCGACAAATAGGTACATGTTTACTACATAATTTCCTGTTTTGTTTGGGTGATGATGATTTTGTGAGCCTATTGGCTAGCCGCTTGGCTTTTTCTTTTTCTTTTTGAGATCTGAAGGACCGGGGAAGCTATTTGAAATTCCCCGATGCTCCCGGTGTAGGGGAGGTTATGGCGAAATTTTTCGAAAATTTAGGGTGTTAGCCAAATTTTTGAAGTTTTGAAAATTCTCAGAAACTAAAGAGTTGGAGAATGGAAGCCAGATCGAATATAGAGTTGAATTATCAAACCACTTTTGACTTTGTTCCTTTTCGGGGACGAAAAGTTTTAAGTGGGGGAGATTGTAACAACCCGTAAAATGCGAGCCAGTTTGAAATTTTTATTTTGGCCATTTTAGCGAATTTCGAACATTTAAAATAGATTATTTTAAATATAATCGACGAGAAATTTATTTTGAATAGAATTCGAACGTATATATTATACGCGTCGTCGTTAGAATATAAATAATTATATATAATTATAAAAGGAATTGAAAATGGCGCGGTAGTTCGATAATTCGATTTCAAACTTCAATTGAATGTACCGGGTGCAAAACAATCCGGATTTTAGTGAAACCAAAAATAATGGAATCTAATAGTGAATATCTTTCCAACGAAGTTAACAAACTGAGATTTCACTTTAGAAATGATAGGATATGTCCAGTTGAAAATTCAGAATAGTCGCTGTGGAATTTATATATATTTTATATAATATATAGCCCTTAAAAATGGACATTTTGCAAACGACCTCGGATTTCGACGAAACCAGTTTTGTTGGATCCGCAGTGTCAAGTTATTGCTAGGTTTCAAATTTCATAATTTTTCGAATCAATATGTGAGCGTGGTAAAGGAAAACGTGTTTTGACCATTTCAGTTGATTTTAATCGACTGGAAATTGGCCATTTTTCAAACGGTCTCAGAATTCGACGAAACTAGTTTTGTTAGGACCGTATCGCCAATACGAAGCTAGAAAATATTTTTCGGGAATTTTTCTAGTTAGTATGTGACCCCGGTAATTTGAAATGTACGTTTAAAATTCAATATAAGGATTTAAATGTAAATTCAACGGAAACTGATTGCAACGATCAAACCGGCTTACGATACATATCCCATTGTGTTCGGAATGAGGGTAAAACGCTATGGACGACAGGCGGTGGGCCTCGTTTCGAGGTCGGATATGAAAGTCAACCCTTTGGCAAAATTTAATAATAAAATAATAAAATAAAAATAAAAAAATATAGAATTCCCCCCTTTTTCTCTTCTGTTTGGCCCCCCCCCCCCCCGTTTCATTATACCAGAAAGAAATAAAAAAAAAAAAATATATAGAAAACCCTAAGTTCATCGAATCGCGCCGCCCCTGACCTCGACCCGCCGACGAACTCTTCACCGAACACCACCTTCGACGCATCGAAGCAGCGCCTCCTCCCTCCAGACATCCGCGACGCAATCGGAGCCTCCACCTCGAACACCACCTCGCGACACCTCCGAACGCCACCAGAGCCGCCAACTCTCCTCCTCCCATTCGAAATCTCGGTGAGTGTTTAAGTTATTTTGTTTTGTTTTTATTTTTGTTTTAACAGTGAATTGAAAACTGTATTTTTCTTTTAGATTTAAAAACAGGATTTTTAAAAGAAAAGGAAAACAGAATTTTTAAAAGATAGGAAGACAGAATTTTTAAAAAATATGAAAACAGAATTTTTAAAAGATTTAAAAACAGATTTTTTAGAAAAAGATTTAAAAACAGGATTTTTAAAAGAAAAGAAAAACAGAATTTTTAAAAGATATGAAAACAGAATTTTTAAAAGATAGGAAAACAGAATTTTAAAAAAAATTTGAAAACAGAATTTTTGAAAGAAATAAAAACAGAATTTTTGAAAAGAAATAAAAACTGATTTGATAAAGTTTAAAAACTGTTTTGAAAAGAATTTTGAAGACTGATTTTTAAAGAAAATAAAAACGGAGTTTATTTTAAGGTTAGGAAAAAAGGGGTTTAAACTTTGAAATTAAAAAGGTTGAATCTTTTAAAAGAAAAAGATTTGAACTTGCAAAAATAAAGATCATATTTTTAAAAAGAGAAAAGTCGGAATTTTTGATTAGTAGAAGAAGTAAGATATGATTCTTATATTTTTAAAGCAATAAAAATATAATTTTTACATCATAAGAATATTAAAAATATAATCTTTGTTTTTAAAATATGATCTTTATATATTGAATAACATAGTAAAAATGCGATTTTTATCTATGTAGAGAATACGGGAAACGAAAGCGACAAGAAGACGAAATAGGCGAAGAGTTCCACATAGGAAGAGTTGTGTTATTGGATAGCTACTGGTGAGGATTTCTCACTCTTCAATTTCTTTTTAAAATTTTATATATATGTGTTGAAAGTGGAAGTGAATTGCTATATATAAATATCTATATAGATATATATACGCCCCTCGTCCACAAACCATGGACGATATTTATTGGTTGAAATTGTTGTGAAAATTGATTGATAGCGAAGTGAAATAACATATATATGAAAAGTGAAATTTATATATATAGCGAAGTGAAATAACATATATATGAAGGGTGAAATTTATATATATAGCGAAGTGAAATAACATATATATGAAGGGTGAAATTTATATATATAGCGAAGTGAAATAACATATATATGAAGAGTGAAATTTATATATATATATAGCGAAGTGAATATCGAATATATTGAAAGTGAAAATATCGAATATATTGAAAGTGAAAATATTCGAATTGAAAACAATGTATATGAAATATTCGAATTGAAAACGATATATATATATGTATGAAATGAAAACAATGTATATGAAATATTCGAATTGAAAACGATATATATATATGTATGAAATGAAAACAATGTATATGAAATATTCGAATTGAAAACGATATATATATATGTATGAAATGAAAACAATGTATATGAAATATTCGAATTGAAAACGATATATATATATATATATGAAGTGAAAACGATATATATATTGAAAGTGAAAATATCGAATATATCGAAAGTGAAAATATTGAATATATTGAAAGTGAAAATATTGAATATATCGAAAGTGAAAATATCGAATATATTGAAAGTGAAAATATTGAATATATTGAAAGTGAAAGTATCGAATATATTGAAAATGAATATATCGTATATATTGAAAAATGAATATATCGTATGTATTGAAAATGAAAATATCGTATATAGTGAAAGGTGAATATATATATATATATATGAATTGAAAACGATGTATATGAAATATATATATGAATTGAAAACGATGTATATGAAATATATATATGAATTGAAAACGATGTATATGAAATATTCGAATTGAAAACGATGTATATGAAATATTCGAATTGAACTGAATAGAAAACGAATTCGAATTGAATTGAATAGAAAACGAATTCGAATTGAATTGAATAGAAAACGAATTCGAATTGAATTGAATAGAAAACGAATTCGAATTGAATTGAATTGAAAATTGAATTGAATAGAAAACGAATTCGAATTGAATTGAATAGAAAACGAATTCGAATTGAATTGAAAACGAATTCGAATTGAATTGAATAGAAAACGAATTCGAATTGAATTAAATAGAAAACGAATTCGAATTGAATTGAATAGAAAACGAATTCGAATTGAATTGAATAGAAAACGAATTCGAATTGAATTGAATAGAAAATGAATTCGAAATGAATTGAATTGAAAACGAATTCGAATTGAATTGAAATTTGAATTGAATAGAAGTGAATTTTAAAACGAATCTATAAAGAAGAATTCAATTGTGATTTGAATTGAAAAGGAAGTTGAAAATGTTTTTGAAACGAATTCAAAACTATTTATATAATTCGTTTTAAATAGAAATCGACGAAATATATATTATATATATTATATATATAATAAATGGCCTGAATAGAACGCGCCGCGCTGCGGCAGTTCGCGAATTTCGACCATTGACTTCGAACGGACATTACGGGAGATCCGACCGTCGGATTCTCCTGAAATCAGAACCGTTGGGTTCGTATCGAAAAGAGCTTTCTAAGGAATATTAGAAATTTGAAATCTAACGGTTGGATTTGGAGATACGTCCAAATCAAATTCGGAAAAGGTCGCTGTAAGTGCAGTTCGATGGCCATTGATGGAAATCGACCGTACAGGCCTTGATAAAATTATTAAAAATAGTAATAATTTGTGTAAAATCATAAGAAATGATTTGTGAAGAATTGGGATGAAAAACTCCATATTTGAAAAGATAAAAATAGATTTTTATCGAAATGAACTAGTTTTGAACTAGAATTATAATTCTATTTATTTTTGAATAAATAAATTGAATTCGAAAAGGGTTTTGAAAATAACCAAAATTTCCAATGATCGCATTGGAATGGGTTTGAATCGAAATTGTCTTCGGAATATTTCGATGTTGGATTTCGTGATGATACAGATGTTGTTATGGAAATTTGAAAGATATATATTTATATCGTTATTTCCCATACGACATCTGTTAGTCGTAGAACTCGATATTGAATATAAGCCGATATATTTTCTATTCAGAGCCTTGTATTGAATATCGAATGTGATTTGGGTTTGTCGTGAATGGTGTCTTCACTAACACTGTTCTTGAACCCAGTTGAGAAAAGATTAAATCTTTTTATTTAGATTTAATGAAGTGTACCAATTAAATAATATTTAATTGGAATTGAATTGGTATTGATTTTTGGGTTTATCGTGAACAGTGTTTTAAATAACACTCGTTCTTTAACCCGATAATTAATGGAATGTGACTTTGGGTTTATCGCGAACCGTGTTTTTAGATGACACTGATTCTTTAACCCAGTCACAGATTAAAACTAAGTGGAGTTTTAATGAATCTTTGATTAGATTGAAAAGATCGAGAATGGAGTATCACCAGTTTTGCTCCAGGCGATAGTTAAATCTTTAATTAGATTTGAACGTGAAATTTAGAAACTAACTGTCGGTTAGCCAAGCAGAATGGTTTTCTGGATATTGATCTGATGTTGGTTTCGGCCTTCGGGGTTAATATTTGGGGAATTATTCTCTTGATTAATTTACGGTTAGTGACTAATGAATTGGAATGAGGCGTATGTTAAATTTGATTGATTGATGGTTTGGATTGTGCTCGACCAGTTTATGAGCAGAATATGCTTTTACATTTAGCATTGGGTTGGGTTGAAAATATCTGTGTGCTAACGCCTTGTGAAACACTTCACGATTTGACGATAAGGTGTTTAGCGATGTTGTGTTCATTTCAAATTTAACGAATGATTGTGAAATGATATTTTTCTTAAGTGAAAAGAAATGTATTCCCGATTTTGGACAGGGAATGTTTTATAAAAATGTTTTATAAAACAGAAAGGATTTCGAGGCCCAAAACCCGATGATTTCTAAAGTGATTTAGAAATGTATTATATGTTACATTGTGATTATTATGTTGTGAAATGATTTTCCCTACTTCGGGATATGAAATGATTTAGTATGTGACTAAAGATTCGGGTAACCCTGAGACTAAAAGTATGGGTGAGAGGGCGGTGTATGCTCTCCTGAGTGGGAGGTGCATCGTCGGTGTAGCCTACTCCTATGTGGGGTAGGTGCACATATATATATCGAGTTGCGAGGTGCGTACCCTTTGCCTTGTCGATGGGGAGCACGATATTTGGTTGCATACTTGTTTGTATGCATTGTTATGTTTTGGAATTCATATTTCCAAATGATTTGATTTGAGATCCCGAAGTGAAATCTACTTTGATATAGAAAGTTAGATATGTATTTCAAATGATTTGAAATAAGAAATCGGGAATAAAATCCAAAGGAATAATTTCTGTAAATTGAATTGGATTTGGAAAATCTAAGTGTGGTGATTAATCTAAGTGGGTAGATTGGGATATTGCATGTTGATTGATGCATAGTAGATCCATATATCTATATTGATTGTTGCTTATACACTGGCTTTCATGGGGGTAAACCCGTTCCGCGAAAGTGGCGTGGTCCCGTGATTTGCCTTATTTTTGAACAAAGTTAACAACTGTTTTTGAGTTCTCACACCAGTCCCATGACTGACCTGTAGTTTGCTTTTCCCTTGCGAACTCGGGTGCCCCTATTTTCCACACGGGCAGTCGAGTAGTTTTATTTTGCAGATGTTTTGAGCAGGAGTCTGGATTGAAGCTTTAAGCTGTGTCCAGGCATTTACAGTCTTCCGCTGTGTAGTTTATATTTCCGCTGTGCATTGTATTACATTTATGTAAATTTATCTTCCGCTGTGTATTATTATCGATATACTCTGATATTCTGTACTCTGATGTAACATTATTATGATGTTTATTGAAGTCTTCTGTTATTTGTTCTGATGTGTTGTATACCCAAAGTTAGCGTATGCGGGATTCGAACGGTCTTGGTCGGTTTAGCGATCGATTAGGTCCGGGCGAAATCCGTGTCGTTACAACGTGGTATCAGAGCTTTGGTTAAACTCAAATCTTTGGGGTACAACTCGTTAGAACTGAACAAAAGACTCATCAGAGGTAGGATTAGTAATGTCCTATAAAAGAATCCTCATTAGAGATAGAATCAGTAGCATTCTAGAATGAGTGACTCGTTAGAGATGGGGTTAGAAATGCCCCAGAATGAGTCGAGAGTTATTTGTTTATAAATAACGTATTTGTGATTATATATATAATCTGATTTTCGTATATATATCAAATTACGAATTTGAGACTCTAATTCACTAATTGATTGATGTTTGTGTTGTTTGTTTAATTGTTTGATAATTTTGAACCATAATGCCTAATGGTATCAAATATTGACTTGTATTGAAATTTGGTCGCATTTGCTTGCATATACATGTATATCATTGAACAGGTCATAGCAAGGAGGCTAGAGCCGAGAATAAAATTTGTTTGCCCGACAAATAGGTACATGTTTACTACATAATTTCCTGTTTTGTTTGGGTGATGATGATTTTGTGAGCCTATTGGCTAGCCGCTTGGCTTTTTCTTTTTCTTTTTGAGATCTGAAGGACCGGGGAAGCTATTTGAAATTCCCCGATGCTCCCGGTGTAGGGGAGGTTATGGCGAAATTTTTCGAAAATTTAGGGTGTTAGCCAAATTTTTGAAGTTTTGAAAATTCTCAGAAACTAAAGAGTTGGAGAATGGAAGCCAGATCGAATATAGAGTTGAATTATCAAACCACTTTTGACTTTGTTCCTTTTCGGGGACGAAAAGTTTTAAGTGGGGGAGATTGTAACAACCCGTAAAATGCGAGCCAGTTTGAAATTTTTATTTTGGCCATTTTAGCGAATTTCGAACATTTAAAATAGATTATTTTAAATATAATCGACGAGAAATTTATTTTGAATAGAATTCGAACGTATATATTATACGCGTCGTCGTTAGAATATAAATAATTATATATAATTATAAAAGGAATTGAAAATGGCGCGGTAGTTCGATAATTCGATTTCAAACTTCAATTGAATGTACCGGGTGCAAAACAATCCGGATTTTAGTGAAACCAAAAATAATGGAATCTAATAGTGAATATCTTTCCAACGAAGTTAACAAACTGAGATTTCACTTTAGAAATGATAGGATATGTCCAGTTGAAAATTCAGAATAGTCGCTGTGGAATTTATATATATTTTATATAATATATAGCCCTTAAAAATGGACATTTTGCAAACGACCTCGGATTTCGACGAAACCAGTTTTGTTGGATCCGCAGTGTCAAGTTATTGCTAGGTTTCAAATTTCATAATTTTTCGAATCAATATGTGAGCGTGGTAAAGGAAAACGTGTTTTGACCATTTCAGTTGATTTTAATCGACTGGAAATTGGCCATTTTTCAAACGGTCTCAGAATTCGACGAAACTAGTTTTGTTAGGACCGTATCGCCAATACGAAGCTAGAAAATATTTTTCGGGAATTTTTCTAGTTAGTATGTGACCCCGGTAATTTGAAATGTACGTTTAAAATTCAATATAAGGATTTAAATGTAAATTCAACGGAAACTGATTGCAACGATCAAACCGGCTTACGATACATATCCCATTGTGTTCGGAATGAGGGTAAAACGCTATGGACGACAGGCGGTGGGCCTCGTTTCGAGGTCGGATATGAAAGTCAACCCTTTGGCAAAATTTAATAATAAAATAATAAAATAAAAATAAAAAAATATAGAATTCCCCCCTTTTTCTCTTCTGTTTGGCCCCCCCCCCCGTTTCATTATACCAGAAAGAAATAAAAAAAAAAAAATATATAGAAAACCCTAAGTTCATCGAATCGCGCCGCCCCTGACCTCGACCCGCCGACGAACTCTTCACCGAACACCACCTTCGACGCATCGAAGCAGCGCCTCCTCCCTCCAGACATCCGCGACGCAATCGGAGCCTCCACCTCGAACACCACCTCGCGACACCTCCGAACGCCACCAGAGCCGCCAACTCTCCTCCTCCCATTCGAAATCTCGGTGAGTGTTTAAGTTATTTTGTTTTGTTTTTATTTTTGTTTTAACAGTGAATTGAAAACTGTATTTTTCTTTTAGATTTAAAAACAGGATTTTTAAAAGAAAAGGAAAACAGAATTTTTAAAAGATAGGAAGACAGAATTTTTAAAAAATATGAAAACAGAATTTTTAAAAGATTTAAAAACAGATTTTTTAGAAAAAGATTTAAAAACAGGATTTTTAAAAGAAAAGAAAAACAGAATTTTTAAAAGATATGAAAACAGAATTTTTAAAAGATAGGAAAACAGAATTTTAAAAAAAATTTGAAAACAGAATTTTTGAAAGAAATAAAAACAGAATTTTTGAAAAGAAATAAAAACTGATTTGATAAAGTTTAAAAACTGTTTTGAAAAGAATTTTGAAGACTGATTTTTAAAGAAAATAAAAACGGAGTTTATTTTAAGGTTAGGAAAAAAGGGGTTTAAACTTTGAAATTAAAAAGGTTGAATCTTTTAAAAGAAAAAGATTTGAACTTGCAAAAATAAAGATCATATTTTTAAAAAGAGAAAAGTCGGAATTTTTGATTAGTAGAAGAAGTAAGATATGATTCTTATATTTTTAAAGCAATAAAAATATAATTTTTACATCATAAGAATATTAAAAATATAATCTTTGTTTTTAAAATATGATCTTTATATATTGAATAACATAGTAAAAATGCGATTTTTATCTATGTAGAGAATACGGGAAACGAAAGCGACAAGAAGACGAAATAGGCGAAGAGTTCCACATAGGAAGAGTTGTGTTATTGGATAGCTACTGGTGAGGATTTCTCACTCTTCAATTTCTTTTTAAAATTTTATATATATGTGTTGAAAGTGGAAGTGAATTGCTATATATAAATATCTATATAGATATATATACGCCCCTCGTCCACAAACCATGGACGATATTTATTGGTTGAAATTGTTGTGAAAATTGATTGATAGCGAAGTGAAATAACATATATATGAAAAGTGAAATTTATATATATAGCGAAGTGAAATAACATATATATGAAGGGTGAAATTTATATATATAGCGAAGTGAAATAACATATATATGAAGGGTGAAATTTATATATATAGCGAAGTGAAATAACATATATATGAAGAGTGAAATTTATATATATATATAGCGAAGTGAATATCGAATATATTGAAAGTGAAAATATCGAATATATTGAAAGTGAAAATATTCGAATTGAAAACAATGTATATGAAATATTCGAATTGAAAACGATATATATATATGTATGAAATGAAAACAATGTATATGAAATATTCGAATTGAAAACGATATATATATATGTATGAAATGAAAACAATGTATATGAAATATTCGAATTGAAAACGATATATATATATGTATGAAATGAAAACAATGTATATGAAATATTCGAATTGAAAACGATATATATATATATATATGAAGTGAAAACGATATATATATTGAAAGTGAAAATATCGAATATATCGAAAGTGAAAATATTGAATATATTGAAAGTGAAAATATTGAATATATCGAAAGTGAAAATATCGAATATATTGAAAGTGAAAATATTGAATATATTGAAAGTGAAAGTATCGAATATATTGAAAATGAATATATCGTATATATTGAAAAATGAATATATCGTATGTATTGAAAATGAAAATATCGTATATAGTGAAAGGTGAATATATATATATATATATGAATTGAAAACGATGTATATGAAATATATATATGAATTGAAAACGATGTATATGAAATATATATATGAATTGAAAACGATGTATATGAAATATTCGAATTGAAAACGATGTATATGAAATATTCGAATTGAACTGAATAGAAAACGAATTCGAATTGAATTGAATAGAAAACGAATTCGAATTGAATTGAATAGAAAACGAATTCGAATTGAATTGAATAGAAAACGAATTCGAATTGAATTGAATTGAAAATTGAATTGAATAGAAAACGAATTCGAATTGAATTGAATAGAAAACGAATTCGAATTGAATTGAAAACGAATTCGAATTGAATTGAATAGAAAACGAATTCGAATTGAATTAAATAGAAAACGAATTCGAATTGAATTGAATAGAAAACGAATTCGAATTGAATTGAATAGAAAACGAATTCGAATTGAATTGAATAGAAAATGAATTCGAAATGAATTGAATTGAAAACGAATTCGAATTGAATTGAAATTTGAATTGAATAGAAGTGAATTTTAAAACGAATCTATAAAGAAGAATTCAATTGTGATTTGAATTGAAAAGGAAGTTGAAAATGTTTTTGAAACGAATTCAAAACTATTTATATAATTCGTTTTAAATAGAAATCGACGAAATATATATTATATATATTATATATATAATAAATGGCCTGAATAGAACGCGCCGCGCTGCGGCAGTTCGCGAATTTCGACCATTGACTTCGAACGGACATTACGGGAGATCCGACCGTCGGATTCTCCTGAAATCAGAACCGTTGGGTTCGTATCGAAAAGAGCTTTCTAAGGAATATTAGAAATTTGAAATCTAACGGTTGGATTTGGAGATACGTCCAAATCAAATTCGGAAAAGGTCGCTGTAAGTGCAGTTCGATGGCCATTGATGGAAATCGACCGTACAGGCCTTGATAAAATTATTAAAAATAGTAATAATTTGTGTAAAATCATAAGAAATGATTTGTGAAGAATTGGGATGAAAAACTCCATATTTGAAAAGATAAAAATAGATTTTTATCGAAATGAACTAGTTTTGAACTAGAATTATAATTCTATTTATTTTTGAATAAATAAATTGAATTCGAAAAGGGTTTTGAAAATAACCAAAATTTCCAATGATCGCATTGGAATGGGTTTGAATCGAAATTGTCTTCGGAATATTTCGATGTTGGATTTCGTGATGATACAGATGTTGTTATGGAAATTTGAAAGATATATATTTATATCGTTATTTCCCATACGACATCTGTTAGTCGTAGAACTCGATATTGAATATAAGCCGATATATTTTCTATTCAGAGCCTTGTATTGAATATCGAATGTGATTTGGGTTTGTCGTGAATGGTGTCTTCACTAACACTGTTCTTGAACCCAGTTGAGAAAAGATTAAATCTTTTTATTTAGATTTAATGAAGTGTACCAATTAAATAATATTTAATTGGAATTGAATTGGTATTGATTTTTGGGTTTATCGTGAACAGTGTTTTAAATAACACTCGTTCTTTAACCCGATAATTAATGGAATGTGACTTTGGGTTTATCGCGAACCGTGTTTTTAGATGACACTGATTCTTTAACCCAGTCACAGATTAAAACTAAGTGGAGTTTTAATGAATCTTTGATTAGATTGAAAAGATCGAGAATGGAGTATCACCAGTTTTGCTCCAGGCGATAGTTAAATCTTTAATTAGATTTGAACGTGAAATTTAGAAACTAACTGTCGGTTAGCCAAGCAGAATGGTTTTCTGGATATTGATCTGATGTTGGTTTCGGCCTTCGGGGTTAATATTTGGGGAATTATTCTCTTGATTAATTTACGGTTAGTGACTAATGAATTGGAATGAGGCGTATGTTAAATTTGATTGATTGATGGTTTGGATTGTGCTCGACCAGTTTATGAGCAGAATATGCTTTTACATTTAGCATTGGGTTGGGTTGAAAATATCTGTGTGCTAACGCCTTGTGAAACACTTCACGATTTGACGATAAGGTGTTTAGCGATGTTGTGTTCATTTCAAATTTAACGAATGATTGTGAAATGATATTTTTCTTAAGTGAAAAGAAATGTATTCCCGATTTTGGACAGGGAATGTTTTATAAAAATGTTTTATAAAACAGAAAGGATTTCGAGGCCCAAAACCCGATGATTTCTAAAGTGATTTAGAAATGTATTATATGTTACATTGTGATTATTATGTTGTGAAATGATTTTCCCTACTTCGGGATATGAAATGATTTAGTATGTGACTAAAGATTCGGGTAACCCTGAGACTAAAAGTATGGGTGAGAGGGCGGTGTATGCTCTCCTGAGTGGGAGGTGCATCGTCGGTGTAGCCTACTCCTATGTGGGGTAGGTGCACATATATATATCGAGTTGCGAGGTGCGTACCCTTTGCCTTGTCGATGGGGAGCACGATATTTGGTTGCATACTTGTTTGTATGCATTGTTATGTTTTGGAATTCATATTTCCAAATGATTTGATTTGAGATCCCGAAGTGAAATCTACTTTGATATAGAAAGTTAGATATGTATTTCAAATGATTTGAAATAAGAAATCGGGAATAAAATCCAAAGGAATAATTTCTGTAAATTGAATTGGATTTGGAAAATCTAAGTGTGGTGATTAATCTAAGTGGGTAGATTGGGATATTGCATGTTGATTGATGCATAGTAGATCCATATATCTATATTGATTGTTGCTTATACACTGGCTTTCATGGGGGTAAACCCGTTCCGCGAAAGTGGCGTGGTCCCGTGATTTGCCTTATTTTTGAACAAAGTTAACAACTGTTTTTGAGTTCTCACACCAGTCCCATGACTGACCTGTAGTTTGCTTTTCCCTTGCGAACTCGGGTGCCCCTATTTTCCACACGGGCAGTCGAGTAGTTTTATTTTGCAGATGTTTTGAGCAGGAGTCTGGATTGAAGCTTTAAGCTGTGTCCAGGCATTTACAGTCTTCCGCTGTGTAGTTTATATTTCCGCTGTGCATTGTATTACATTTATGTAAATTTATCTTCCGCTGTGTATTATTATCGATATACTCTGATATTCTGTACTCTGATGTAACATTATTATGATGTTTATTGAAGTCTTCTGTTATTTGTTCTGATGTGTTGTATACCCAAAGTTAGCGTATGCGGGATTCGAACGGTCTTGGTCGGTTTAGCGATCGATTAGGTCCGGGCGAAATCCGTGTCGTTACAACAATCCTAGCAATGGGGGCCCACTCCAGCAGTAATCCCGAGTTAGTATCATCATGACCCTAGGGACTAGGCTAGGGTGGGGGCACGATTACTGGACTGGAGGTAAAAAACCAAAAGCGACGGCAGAGGGTACGCCGGTGTAGTTCCAGGCGGACTCTGGTCGTGCACATAGTCCGTAGCCGGAGAAAACATGCACGGGTACCAGTAGATCGGGACTGTGCACTCATGTTCATGGTGTCCAGGGGTTGACACCCTAGGGCTTGATACACCCGAAGGGTGGACCCGGCACAGTTCGACTACAATTATGATTGGGCCGTATTGACACCAACACGTGACGAGTTAGGCTTAGGGAGCCGATCGACTAGACCGTTTGGTTGGACCTTGTATTAGGGTCATTTCATGTTATTGGGCCAAAGCTTGGGCCAAGGGATCAATACTTGTTTATTCAAGTCATGTTAGTTTGCTAGTACACCTGTGGTGCAAAACCTTAATCCTGATTATGCGATGACACCTTTATCTACCTTGTTAGTTAATAATCATGCTAGTATATTGTTATCCTTATGTTCATCCCTGCTGCTCATGCCAGTTAACTTTATCAGTTTACATTGATTGTAGTAGGGCTTACTCAGTCTTTTTGACTGACCTGTTTTCTTTTGCCTCTTTTCTTCCGTTCCCCCCCCCCCCCCCCCCAGGTTCTCAGGGAGGGAATACTGGAGCTTAGCTTGGATTTCGGATTGCTTGCTTGTGGTATTTCAGCTCATGTACGGTTTCGACATGAAGCTAGCTATGGTTACCACTTAATTGGGGATAGCACTTATTTATTTCAGTTTTTCAGTTGATGTTGTTTTATCTAGACTTGTTTATTTGGAAAGCTATGTTGTACCAGACTTGTTTTGAAATGTTTTGAAATCTTCCGTTGTTTTATCTATGTTATTTACTCTGTTTACATATATACATATATTCTTGTTCTGCCTTGATATATCATTATGCATGTTTACCTGATTCAAACGCCCCTCCAAAGTCAGAGTGCTTGCAAGAGCCACCCTGGTGGAGGTGGGGTGTTACATTTGGTATCAGAGCATATGGTACGAGAAGGAACAAAAAGGCTTTTAGAAAACTTTTGGAAAACTATTTTCAAAACCAAGTATAAAGTATTTTCCAAAGAAAAGTCTAGTTTATTTTAAAGGCTATTCCCCAAAAAGCCATTAGCAAAATTCCTTCGTTTTTCTCCATTCTGAATCTGTCTTTTTCTTCGTTTTCAGTATGGCCGATAACTTTGCTATTCCGGAGGGAGTACACGTACCTGTTTGGTATAGGAGACTTTTGGAGGCTAGGGCGACCGAAGCCGGCCCCGCAGATATTCCTCCTCCTCCTCCTCCGGTAGTTAATGTTCCTCCTCCTCCTCCGGTGGTTAATGTTCATCCTCCTCCTTTCGCTGAGGTTCCTCTTCCTCCTCCCCCTCAGCATCCTCAAGTGGACTTCGCAAAGACTTGCAAAGATTTCAAAGCAATGGGTGGCAAGAACTTTCAAGGCACTGAGACTTTTGTAGAGGCCAAAAATTGGTTGAAAGAGACCGAGGATTTGTTTGCTATCTTTGGGTTAGACAATCAGAGGAAGCTCTTGTTGGCGGTTTGGCTTATAAAGGATGAAGCCGCTTATTGGTGGGAAGTCACCAATGGTACTAGGCCTGTTGAGACTTGGGCCGATTTCAGGGCAAGGTTCATGCTTAAGTTTCTATCTTCTGCTGAGGAGAATCTGCAAATGGAGAGGTTCATAACTTTGAAACAAGGAGATATGTCTGTCAAAGAATATGTGAACAAGTTCAATCAGTTAGCTCGTTTTGGCTTGGATATGGTGAATACTCCTCAGAAGAAGGCTCTTCGTTTTGCTAGAGGATTGAATGAGCCGTTGCAGGGATTGGCTATGTCACATATTCCCCATGGGGCCACGTTTGAGAGTTTGGTTGATATGGCGTTACTTCAGGGAGATGTCAAGAAAGAAACCAAGATGAATGATACTCAAGCCAAGAAGACTGATTCCCAGGGAAAAGGAAATCAGGGTAATCGAAGTGGTTAGAGCAGTCAAGGCAATCAGAACAAGAACAAGAGTCAAGGCAACAAGGGGAACAACAACAAGGGCAATAACAACAAGGGCAAGAACAACAAGGGGAAGTGCCATTATTGCGGTTCAGTTGGGCATCTTATTAAGGATTGTAAGAAGAGGAAAAGGAAGAATGGTGAATGCTTTTTCTGCGGTGAGACTGGACATTTCAGTAAGGATTGCCCGAGGAAGCAAGGGCAAGGCCAGGGTCAGACTCAGCGTGCTGGACCTTCAGGAGGGCAAGTTCATGCTCTCAATGTCGCTCCAGTTCCCGAACGAGGTAGTATTTCTGTTGAGAGCCTTGTATATATTTCTGATTTTCCAGTTCGTACCTTGTTTGATTCTGGTGCATCGCATAGCTTTATCTCATCTGATCTTGTTGATAGTTTGCACCTTAGTACTAGCTTGGTAGATGATCCCGTCTGTGTCTCAAATCCTATTGGGGGTTCCGCCCATTTGTCTATGATATGTGGGGATTTGAGGATCTCTATACTGAGTGTAGAGTTCTTGTGCAGTGCTTATGTTCTTGGTTTTAGGGGATACAGATTGATATTGGGCATGGATTGGCTGTCCAGATATGGAGCCATTCTTGATTGTGAGCATAGGGTTGTGAGGCTCGTGACTCGCCTCGGAAACACCCTAGAGATTTCTTGTGATCCGAGAGGTCCCGTCATGTTGTGCTATCTGGAATCACTCGACTCGTCAATGGAAACTCTTCAGTCTGTGAGAGTGGTTCGAGAGTATCCGGATGTTTTCGATGAAGTTAGGGTGTTGCCCCCTAAGCGAGAGATTGATTTTCGCATTTATCTGGTGGATAATGCAAAGCCTGTTTCTTTGCCCGTTCGGCACATGGCTCCGCGTGAAAGGCGGGAGCTAAGTAAGCAAGTGAAAGAGTTGCTTGAGAAGAACTTCATTAGACGAAGTATATCTGAATGGGGAGCGCCTGTGGTATTTGCTACCAAGGCGGATGGTTCTCTCCGACTTTGCGTTGACTATCGAGAGTTGAATAAGCTGACTAAGAAGAACAGACACCCGTTACCGAGGATTGATGATCTCTTTGACCAGCTTGTCGGTGCTTCTGTTTTCTCTCAGCTTGATCTTGCTACGGGGTTCCATCAGCTCAGGGTAGCTGAAGATAGTATAGACAAGACTGCGTTTAGAACTCCAGATGGATTCTTCGAATGGCTTGTCATGCCGTTCGGCTTGACTAATGCACCCGCATATTTCGTGGACTTGATGAGTAGGGTGTTCAGGGAGTTCTTGAACAAGTTTGTCGTGGCCTTCGTAGATGATATTCTGATCTTCTCTAAGGATGAGGAAGAGCACGCAAGGCATCTCATGGAGGTGATGGATACGCTTAGAGCGCATCAGTTGAAGGCCAAGTTCTCCAAGTGTCACTTTTGGAGAAGGGAAGTTAGATTCCTTGGGCATATAGTATCTAAGCAAGGCTTAGCGGTGGATCCCGCTAAGGTAGTGGCAGTTCAGGATTGGAAGACTCCAAGGAATGCAACTGAAGTGAGAAGTTTTCTAGGTCTTGCGGGTTTCTACCGGAAGTTCATCAAGGACTTTGCAAAGATATCCGCTCCTCTCACTAAATTGACGAAGAAGAATTTAGTTTTTGCTTGGAGCATAGAATGCGAGCTTGCTTTTCAGAAGCTCAAGAGAGCCCTCACATCAGCACCTGTTCTAGCTTTGCCCGATGGAGGGAAGTTATTTACCGTATACACCGATGCATGTGGCACGGGGTTAGGAGCTGTTCTTATGCAAGAAGGAAGAGTGATATGCTTTGGCGGTAGACAACTCAAAGTGCATGAGAAGAATTATCCCACTCATGACTTAGAGTTGGCAGCAATAGTATATGCACTCAAGGCTTGGCGCCATTATCTTCTGGGAGAAAGATTTGAGCTTATACCGATCACAAGTCATTGAAGTATCTCTTTTCTCAGAAGGATCTAAATCTGAGGCAACAAAGATGGATGGAATTCTTGGCGTCCTACGATTTTGAGATAGCTTATACCCCTGGCAAGGGGAATGTGGTAGCAGATGCATTGAGTAGAAGAAGGTTGACCCTAAGTCCTCTATTCGTTGAGATGAAGAATTTAGAGTATGTGTCAACCTTTGATTTCTCTTTGGCGATTGAGTCGATGACCGGTTCTTTAGCATCTCTGGAACTCAGACCTACCCTTCTTGATCAAGTTGGGGCTTTGCAGAGAGAAGACCCTCTGATAGTTGAGATTATGGATAAGCTAATTCGAGGAGAGACGTCTAGTCATCTCGCTCGATATTCTATTGATGACAAGGGTTGGCTGAGGAGAGACGGAAGGTTATGTGTTCCAATGGTAGAAGATCTAGTAAGAAGAGTTCTTGAGGAAGCGCATCGCTCTATGTTGACTATACATCCGGGCGGAGATAAGATGTATAAAGATATGAAGCGCATTTTCTTTTGGCCTGGGATGAAGAAGGATGTGGCAGAATTTGTCTCTAGATGTATCATTTGCCAGCAAGTTAAGGCCGAGTCGAAGAAGCCCGGTGGGCTATTGCATCCTCTAGACGTTCCACTATGGAAGTGGGAGAGTATTTCCATGGATTTTATCGATGGGCTACCAAGGTCAAGGAAAGGGAATACGAGCATTTGGGTTATTGTGGATAGACTTACGAAGAGTGCTCATTTCATTCCGGTGAAGAGCAAGAGGACCGCATCTTGGCTAGCGTCTGTATATCTTCGTGAGATTGTGAGACTACATGGAGTCCCTTCTAGTATAGTCAGTGACCGTGACCCAATCTTTACAAGTCAATTCTGGAATAGCTTGCAAGAAGCTATGGGCACAAGGTTGAATCTAAGTACGGCTTATCACCCACAGACGGACGGTCAAACCGAAAGGGTGAATAGGGTACTCGTGGATCTGTTGAGGCTTTGTATTCTGGATTTTGGTGGTACTTGGGAAGACCATCTTCCTCTTGTTGAGTTTGCATATAATAACAGTTATCAGGCAAGCATAGGGATGGCACCATTTGAAGCTTTATATGGGAGGCCATGCAAGTCGCCTACATGTTGGTGGGAGACTACAGATGAGCTTATACTTGGGCCTGATATGATCAGAGATACATCCGAGAAGATCGAGTTGATTCGGAGACGGATGAAAGCGGCCCAAGACCGACAGAAATCCTATGCTGATAAGCGAAGAATGGATTTGGAGTTTGATGTTGGGGATATGGTTTTCGTGAAGGTTTCTCCTTTGCGGAATGTGGTCCGATTTGGAGCTGTTGGGAAGTTGGCACCGAGGTTTGTTGGACCATTCCCTATTATAGAGAGGATCGGGCAGATGGCTTATAGAGTGAAGTTGCCCGAGAAGCTTGCTGGAGTACACGATGTTTTTCATGTCTCGCATCTCCGGAAGTGTTTACATGAATCAGCAGAGGTTGTTGAGCCAAGTGTTCTAAAAGATGTAGAAGTGGAGAAAGAGGCTACCTTGAGGAGATCTCCGATTCGTATCTTGGGGACGAAGACCAAGAAGCTAAGGAATCGAGAGGTCAAATTGGTGAAGGTTCAATGGGGTGAAGCCGAAGAAGACGCAACTTGGGAAACCGAGGAGAAGATGCGTGGGCTTTATCCATTCCTTTTTTAGGGTACACTCTCAATCTCTTTTCTTTGTTAGCATATCTTTCTCTTTGCTATCCATGTTTATCTAGTTTATCGTGTTAATCTTGTCATGAGAACCTTAGGTAGAAACCCTTTGGATGAAACATGTGTTTGAAACATGTTATGCTTGATGGTTGCAAGTGGTTGCAAGTGTTTGCAAGTGGATACTCGTGGATGCATAATACACGTTAGGCACTAAGATCGGCTCACACACTTTCATACCGCATATGCATGAGTGTTTATGCTTATTCATGGATGAAAACTTGTTATGCTATCACGTGGATGTTGCATATGGATGAATGTTATGTGCACTCATGTAGAGATTATAAATTATGTTAGGAATTTGCATACATATGGACTCATTTCACTAACATATTTTGCATTAAGGGGGTTTACTGAATCAGTAACCTCCTGATTTTCGCATTAGATAAGTACATATACACACACCTTTGCATATGATCATACAGCATTTAGAACCTTTTAAGGACAATGATTTCTCGTGGATGATGTTTTGAGTAGATGGATGATGGATGGTAGGATACATTCTTCCTAACTTGGAGATTTCGGGGACGAAATCCTTTAAGGAGGGAAGAATGTAACAACCCGTATTTTTAAATAACATGTTATAACATAAATGGAGGCATAATTAAACTGTAAAATATGAATCAAGGGAAACGGGCTATGCCATTGCGTTCGTCTCGGAAAAATACGTGAAATAGAGTCCGAGTTTTCGAAAATCGGAGTCCGTATGACCAAGATATGGCCTCGCGAAGTTTCACGAAAAATTCCCAAATTAAAGTATACTTAATTAAGTGAAATGGGTTGCGCAGATAAATATATATATATATTGATATATATATAATTGAAAATTAAATAAATAAATATGCAAAAATGTTCAAAACAGCGAATTGGGAGAGGGGAATAACCGAACCGGCCGATTTTTGAGGTCGACCCAAGCCCGCTGGGTCGACTAGGGGTTAATCCAGGGTGTTTGGCTGTCAACCCGTGGGCCGATTCGCTCAAATGCAGATTTTGCATTTGGATGGTTCTCATGGTTCATCTTTAATCTAAAGGCCCTAGATGGTTCATACACTTGACTTCTTCCCCAAGACATGCTTTGATGGCTTGGATTGAATCTAGGTTTAATCCTATGGCCTAAAACACTTGCCTAATCTATAAATAAGACCCTAACCTACCCTAAATCATCATTATTCATTTATACAACTAAACTATGGCAAAATCAATCATCTCATGGCCTCCACTCTCTTCATAAAATTCCTAAATAAATTCCTAAGTGATTTTCCATGCATACAAGTGTTTTCAAACTTGTATGAGCATCATTAGCTTGCATTCAAGTCAAGTTTATATATTTGCATCATAATGAAAGAGTCTTGATCATTTTGGCTCAAGGGTTTTGCTTGCATTTTGGGTTTAATTGATTTCATAAGGGCTTTGTCATATTTTTGTGACTTCTTAAGCATTGTAAGCCCTATTCTACTTTCATACTTAAACTCTAAAGTTAAATGTATGATATGCAAGTTTATATGCAAGTTTATCATGTTGTGATATGCAAGTTTATCATGTTGTGATATGCAAGTTTATATGCAAGTTTATCATGTTGTGATATGCAAGTTTATATGCAAGTATGCCAAGTTAAGTTATGCAAGTTTGGGTTGAACATTTTGTTCAAGCTATCATGTTATGCAAGCTTATTTTGGGTTTATGAACATAAAGCTTTAAGCTTTATGCCAAAGGTTGCATTTTAGCAACATGTAAGTTATCATATCTCTTATGATAACTTGCATGTGAGGCTAAATGCGAACTTATGGCCATCTCTACATGTCATTTAGCACCATGTATCACCAATATGCTAAGTTTGGTTTTATGCATGCTTTTGAGGCCTAAAAATGTAATATGCAAGTGTATGAACATATGAACATTTCATATGCCACCATGTTAAGCTTGTGGCTTCAATACCTTTATGTCATGATTGTGCCAAGTTCCCTCTTTCTATCCTTTATGCGCTATTGCGATATGTAAGCGATGGGATTGCGTTTGGGGTTGGGTAAACTTAAAAGACATAAAACATAAGCTTGGGAATTTACCTATTAAGTTAGGTTACCCATTGGGAATTTACCTATTAAGTTAGGTCTACCCAATTGCTTGAAAACTTGTAACATGTTTTGGAAACATGATGGACATGACACTTAGAAAAGATAAGTGTGGCCAACTCGAGGTTGGGTTGAGTTTGTAGCGTAAACCTACCCGGAACCGACCGGCTTAACTAGTTGCTACAAACAATAGGACCCAATGTGAGAAGTTGGTCATGTTGTACCTTGAACTCGAGGTTAGACCAAGTTGTGGTGTAAAGCTACCCGGACCCGCCCGGCTTAACTAGTAACCACAACAAGGTCTAATGTGAGAGGTTAAGGCGCATTAAATTAATTAATTCCTCGTGATTAGGGTTAAGTCATGGTCCACTTAATACTTAACCAATTAGGGCTTGGTAGATTAATCGGGGTTAAGTCGTGAACTCATCGTTACACTTAACCAAGTTAATCCAGGATTAGCAAGTGGGTTAAACCGTACTTAACCCACTAGAAAAATCCTAGCAATGGGGGCCCACTCCAGCAGTAATCCCAAGTTAGGATCATCATGACCCTAGGGGCTAGGCTAGGGTGGGGGCACGATTACTGGACTGGAGGTAAGTGACCAAAAGCGACGGCAGAGAGTACGCCGGTGTAGTTCCGGGCGGACTCTAGTCGTGCACATAGTCCGTAGCCGGAGAAAACATGCACGGGTACCAGTAGATCGGGACTGTGCACTCATGTTCATGGTGTCCAGGGGTTGACACCCTAGGGCTTGATACACCCGAAGGGTGGACCCGGCACAGTTCGACTACAATTATAATTGGGCCGTATTGACACCAACACGTGACGAGTCAGGCTTAGGGAGCCGATCGACTAGACCGTTTGGTTGGACCTTGTATTAGGGTCATTTCATGTTATTAGGCCAAAGCTTGGGCCAAGGGATCAATACTTGTTTATTCAAGTCATGTTAGTTTGCTAGTACACCTGTGGTGCAAAACCTTAATCCTGATTATGCGATGACACCTTTATCTACCTTGTTAGTTAATCATCATGCTAGTATATTGTTATCCTTATGTTCATCCCTGCTGCTCATGCCAGTTAACTTTCAGTTTACATTGATTGTAGTAGGGCTTACTCAGTCTTTTTGACTGACCTGTTTTCTTTCGCCTCTTTTCTTCCGTTCCCCCCCCCCCCCGGTTCTCAGGGAGGGAATACTGGAGCTTAGCTTGGATTTCGGATTGCTTGCTTGTGGGATTTCAGCTCATGTACGGTTTCGACATGAAGCTAGCTATGGTTACCACTTAATTGGGGATAGCACTTATTTATTTCAGTTTTTCAGTTGATGTTGTTTTATCTAGACTTGTTTATTTGGAAAGCTATGTTGTACCAGACTTGTTTTGAAATGTTTTGAATTCTTCCGCTGTTTTATCTATGTTATTTACTCTGTTTACATATATACATATGTTCTTGTTCTGCCTTGATATATCATTATGCATGTTTACCTGATTCAAACGCCCCTCCAAAGTCAGAGTGCTTGCAAGAGCCACCCTGGTGGAGGTGTGGTGTTACACCTAACTAGTAATCTGTATAAACTGATAAAACAATAACGTGATCCCAATCCCCGAAATTGTAGTTGTTTCAGGTGTACATCAATTATTTATTACCTAGATCTAATCTAGAATTTTCTATCGAGCGCATTCTAGATACAACTAGGGTTTACGCCACCTAGGTCGAACTAGGGATTATGCTACCTATTGAACGTTTCTCGGATTTTAGGGTTTACGCGACCTAGGTCCAACTAGGGATTATGCTACCTATCGAACGACGCCCCTAATCTAGGACACACTACCCAGAGTGGTATATGTTCCTAGACTTTCCCCACGTATGTGTTGTGGATCGTTATCACTTTCTAGATGCACATGTCCTCTATACGTGCGACCCGAGTCTCGTGGCAGGGCAAATCAAGAAACATGGGACTCGGTCGGGAGCTTTAAGTTATCTGCCAATGCAAATGCTAAGGTCTGTTTTTCCAATGGTTATGGTCCCACTCAACCCCTCCCTCAACTAATGAAAGACACACCTTGAAAAATGAGAACTATACGTAGGCCCCCCTATGCCCCACTAACCTATAACCATCCGCAACCATAACAAGATAGCAAGTATATGGTCTTTTGGAGTTCTCCGCCTTTCTGCTTCACGTATCTCGATTGACTCAAGATGGTAGGTAGACGATGAGTTGCTATCACAGGGCAACTGGTCTTGCCGAATCACGCTGGTCCATCCTAGTCTTTAGGTTGCCCTATGTTGTAACCAAGGCATACCCTTGGTTCTTCTAACGCAGACCTTAACCTCTGCGGGCCCAGGAGGATCATCTGCAGCCTCACAGAGGGATACCAATAGTACCCTCACGTCCCCTTGAAGCAGCGTGCTTCGTTACCCAGTTCGTTGGAGCCTTCTTTAAGATCAGATGGACGTTCGCATCTTCTCGTGTTCTACTAAGGTTTACTACTTAGTTCTCTTAAATAAGGTTTACCACTTAGTCTCCTGAATCGTTAACTTTCTTAACTAAGGGTTACAACTTAGTCTTCTTAACTAAGGTTTATTACTTAATTCTCCTTCTCGTTAAGTTGGATTGGTTAAGTGTCATTAGTCAATTCAAGTTAACTTAACCCATTCATTTGTCATGTTAAACTGGTTAAGTATTATCAGTAGTTCATGTTGACTTAACCCTACCACAAATCAAGTTATATTGGTTAAGTATTTCTTATTACTTAACCCCACCCCTTCATCTTGTATTGGTTAACTGTTCCCTTTAACTTAACCCTGCCCATCTATTTAGCTAACATGTTATAACAGTTAAGTGTTCTCTTAGTTAACTTAACCCTAACATTTGTTTAATTCATATGTTCTAATGGTTAAGTATTGTCCCTTCATGTTTTAACTTAACCTTGTTCGTTTGTCACACTAAGATGGCTAAGTGTTCTAAGTTTACTTAACTCTACCTTCTAGTTTAGTTAACCTGTTAAATTGGCTAAGTGTATTTTACTTAACCCCACCTTCTAGTCTAGTTAACAAGTTATAATGGTTAAACCTTTTCTTAACCTCACCCACTTGTCTAGTCAACATGTTATAACGGTTATTTAACCCCTACAAGTCTTGTCTTGTTAACATGTTAAGTTGGTTAAATGTTCCTATGGACTTAACCCTTCCATTCTAGCTTAACTATTTCTTATCTTTAAATTATTCATTTAAAGCACCGACCACTCACATTAGACAGATATTGTTGCCGTCACTAGATGTGCCGGTCGGTTCCGGGTAGATTTACACCGTAACTCAGTCTAACCTCGGGTCCTTTTGGGCTCAATGCTCTAACCACCCACATTAGATAGGTATTGTTACGGTTGCTGGATTTGCCAGGCGGTTCCGGGCAGTCTTATACCGTAACTCAATCTAACCTCAGGCTAGGCATATTCGTATTTCCTAGATTTACATATTTATCCTTTTTTTGGTCAATATGTAAATTGTTAACAACTCTTTTAAACAAATGTAACACCCCGAATTTCGGTTAATGCTAAAATTCACTAATTACAGAATAAATAATCTCAGATGTGAGAACTGGGGGAAATGGGCTGCGTCATTGCGTTCGTCTCGGAAAAATACGCGAAATAGAGTCCGAGTTTTCGAGAATCGGAGTCCGTATGGCCCAGTTATGGCCCAATGAAGTTGGTAGAAAATTTAAGATAAAAACAGAATTAAATATTTAAAATCAGATTTCGAATTGGGGCCAGCGGGGGCCAGGCGGGAAAAATTCCCGCCCTTACCATGTCGACAGGGCTGTCGACAGGCCTGTCGACAGGGGGGTCGACTTGCCTGTCAACTTGCCTGTCGACACGGCGTGTCGAGCCAGAGGGCTTGGGTGCACCAGATTTGTTTTTCTGGCTAGGGCTGGGCTGGGTTCTAGAGATTTCCTAAATCTAACGGACCTAATCTAACCTAGGGTTAATCTAAGGGCCTAAAACACTACCTAATCCTATAAATAAGACCCCAACCCTACCCTAATCCATTCATAATTAGATCTTGTAACTAAACTATGGCAAAATGAAACTTGATCATGGCCTCCACAAATCAATGAAGAGAGTGGCATCAACTAAAGCAACTAATTCTACTTCATAGGTTTGCTAATCTAGGTTTTGGTGAGTTCCTATAGCTTTAATAATCAATTGTTAAATTGATTATGGTAGGATGTGATAAGACATGGCTATGTTTGTGGATAAATGTGTTTATGCAAGTTTGTATGATATGTGATTTGCAAGTTTTATGCTATATGCAAGTTTAATGCCATGTTTTATGATGCAAAACACTATGTTGAACATTTATGCATATGTAACATGTTATGCAAACTATATGTGAGAGTATATGCAAGTTATATGTAACATGATATGCAAGTTATACATGTGATTTTATGCATGCTAAGTATTTGATTTTATGCATGCTAAGTATTCGATTGTATGCATGCTAAGTATTGGGTTTTATGCATGCTAAGTGTTTGGGTTTATGCAAGTTAAGTGGTGGGTTTATGCATAATAAGTAATTGATTTTATGCATGCTAAGTAGGTGGTTTTATGCATGCTAAGTGTTTGGTATTATGCATAAATCATGACATGCAAGTTTACCCTTTTAAATGTGATGCATACATATGCAAGATGACACCTTTATATGCTATGCATGTTTACCCTCCTTTAAGATGCAAGTCATATATGCAAGTTCAACATGTTAAGCAAGTTATGTGAATGCTTATATGCAAGTTCAACATGTTATGCAAGTTATGTGTATGCTTATATGCAAGCTCAACATGTTATGCAAGTTGTGTGCATGATGTTATGCAAGTTATGTTTATGAGGTTATGCAAGTTATGTGCATGATATTATGCAAGTTATGTGTATGTTGATATGCAAGTTATGTTTATGATATTATGCAAGTTATGTGTATGATGTTATGCAAGTTAACATGTAACATGTTGTGCAAGTTCACACCTTTAAGACACATGCAAGTTCACCTTTGTATAACCTATGAACACTTATGCAAGTTGCCTTTGTATATATGACATATGTATGTTCATGCAAGTTGGGTTATTTAGTAATGCTAGTTGGGTTAATATCATGATGTAAGTGGACACCTTTTAACCCATGTTAATGTTAATGTATGCTAAGTGAAACCCATGTTAATTGTGAAAGAATCTTCTCTTGGAGATATGTCGTATTAGCATAAGTACGTGGGGAAACGATGGGGTTAATAGACATGTTAATGAATGGTGTGAAATGGTTATGATTAAGCATACCATAAAATGAATAAGCATAAGTGGGAATTTACCTATTGAGTTAGGTCTACCCCATGGGAATTTACCTATTGAGTTAGGTCTACCCATGTTATGAAAAACTTGATATTAATTAGGGATAATTAATATGGGGGTGATTAATTAGGTGAAATTAATCAACTAAGACACGAGGTTGGACCCTTTTGTAGTGGAAGTCTGCCCGGAACCGACCGGCCATCCAGCGGCTACAAATGATTGGCCCAATGTGAGAGGTCTTAGTCATAAATTAAATACATGATTAAAGTAAAGACACGAGGTTAGACCCTTTTGATGACAGAAGTCTGCCCGGAACCAACCGGCATATCCAGCAGCCATAAAAGACGGTCTAATGTGAGAGGTCTTTATGAGGTCATGATCTTAATTAATGAATTAAGAAACACTTAACCATATTAGCATGTAGAGGGGCATGAGGGGTTAAGTGGGTGCCTTGGGCGGCATGTAGTAACTAGTGGGGGTGCCTTGGGTGGCATGAGGAAACTAGTGGGTTGCCTTGGGTGGCAATAGAAAATACGATTAGAATACTTAACCAAAGTGGAACATGTAATTAAACATGATTAAAGGGTTAAGTAAGTGCCTTGGGTGGCATGTGGGAATCAAGTAAGTGCCTTGGGTGGCATGTGGGAATCAAGTAAGTGCCTTGGGTGGCATGTGGGAATCAAGTAAGTGCCTTGGGTGGCATGTGGGAATCAAGTAAGTGCCTTGGGTGGCGTGCGGAAATCTAGTGGGTGCCTTAAGTGGCAATTGAAATATAATTAGATGACTTAACCAAACCTTAACATGTAAGGGGGCATGATTATAAAAAGGGGTTAAGTGGGATGCACTAGATAAAATTACAAGCTTAAGTAGTAGCTTGTGGGGGCCCATTTCAACCAATATCCCAAACGTATCTTTGTGGGCTCGACCCATGTCGAGTGACGGGACACGCATATTGGGCTTGACTATAAGAGGCCAAAACGGGTTAGCGGTGGCAACGCAAGTCCAATGGGTTTCATATGCGTGTGTGGGCCCGGGCTGGTAGATAAGCCGTTGTTGCATCGTGTAGATATAAAGCCGTGCACCGTTGATATTATCAGGTGGCCACTTTGGGGAATGATACACCCCATTGTGGGACCAGCACGGGTATCTACGGTAGGGAGCCGATCGCTTGGGAGTAGTGGGTACACCTAGTAAAGATAGGGGCAGACGGCACCTGTGTAGGGGTACAAGAAACTACTGGGTAAAAATTTCTAAGTACACTTAGTGGGATCAACCTTTAAGTAGGAATTACTCTTGGTGGGTAGAACTGGTGTGGTGCAGTGTAGGAATTACCCTTGGGTGGGTAGATCTGGGGTGGTGTAAGCTAGTAATTATCCTTGGGTGGATAAATGCGTCTTTTCGGTTATCGTAGTACATCCTGTGTTTTGTTGGCTACTTAGTGTAGTCATTATCCCCAGAGGTACCGTACCTTGTTTATATCATACCCTAATTACTTTAATGATTGTATTGTTAGGGTTATAGGACTCACTCAGACTTATGTCTGACCCCGTTGTTGTTTATCTTTTTCCCACCCCTCAGGTTATCAGAGTGGGCCTAGCACTAGAGGGCTTGGACCAGACCGCTATATCTATCTTTTGGGGCTTGGACCGTAGAAGTAAAGCTCGGTTTATCTTTTCTATCTTGGCTATTATCTATGTAATGGGATTATGTACTTCTATTTTATCAGGATGGATATTATGTACTTGACTCTTGTTATGGTTTTGTGATGTAACCAAACATGTTTTGTTAATTGAAATGATGTTTTAAATTTTCAAGTATTACTTATATCTGTCCTGTTGTAATTTTTCTGTTCTATACTCACTAAAAATACTCCACCAAAACTAAGGCATTCCCTTAGTGAGTGACCTTAGCGGGTGTGGGGTGTTACACGTGGTATCAGAGCTTAAGGTTACCAGAACAGATAAAATTTTTAGAAAAACTATTTTCTACGAATATTTTTGAAAGGAGTATTTTCAAAAACATGTCTTTTAAGAGAAAAGTTTTTGAAAGAAAAGCATAATCCCCAATAGCCATATCTATATCTTTCGAGTTCTCCGTTTTGAATCTCTTCCTCTCTCGTTTTGAGTTTCCCCTCCACGTATAGATGATCTTTCTAAGATAGATAAGAATGGAAAACCACTTCAAGGAACTTGGACATTAGTTGGACTAGAAGTTGGTTCAAGAAGGAGGAGGACTTGTAGATACCTATTGGATAGACGGTGGGAGGAAGGCTCAAATAGTTGATGTTTAATGAAGGACGAAACCTCAGTAGTGGGAGGTTACGAGTGGGGAATGGGGATGAAGAAGGCTAGTAGTTATCCTTTTGGGAGGAATAGGACACCTTATTAGGATTGTCCAATGAAGCAAGGGCAAGGTATGGGATCTTCTGGAGGGTAGTTGTATTCCCTCACGCCTAGGGTACCAGATCGGGATAAGACCGTATGGGTTGGAATTTGGATTTCTTTATTATCCGATTCAAACTTTATTTGATTCTGATATATCGAGTTCGTTTATCTCATCATTGTTAGTTGAGTCACTGCACTTAGACACCAGTTTGGTAGATGATCCCTTAGTTGTTTCAAACCCAATTGGGGCTCCATGATGTGTTTGGGTTTGAAAATTTCTATACTTAGCGTTGAGTTTAGATGTGATGCTTGTTGGGCTTCACGGGCTATGGGTTAGTTTTGGGCATGGACTGGTTATCCAGTAGGGGTGCCGTTCTTGATTTTGAAGGGAGAGTTGTTAGGCTTATGACCCGCTTGGGTAACACTCTCGAGATCTCTTGTAATCCCATGGAATCTGTTATGCTAAGTTATCTAGAATCGCTTGACACGTCGGTCGAGAGTTTGCGATCTATAGAGTGGTCCGGGAATACTCGGATGTGTTTTGAGGAGGTGAAGGGCTTACCTCCGGAGCGGGAGATTTACTTCCAAATATATCTGGTAAACAATGCCAAACCAGTGTCTTGGCCAGTGTGCCACGTGGCTCCTCGTGAGAGGAGGGAACTCCATAAGCAAGTAGGCAATTTGCTTGAGAAGGGGTTTAGAAGACGAAGTATACCGGAGTAGGGTGCTCCGGTAGTTTTTGCCACGAAGGCGGATGGGTCCCTCAGACTTTGTGTAGGCTAAAGAGAGCTAAATAAACTCACAAAGAAGAATAGACACCCATTGTCGAGGATTGATGATCTCTTTGATCAGTTGGTTGGCGCCTCAGTGTTTTCGTAGTGGACTCAGCCACGGAGTTTCATCAGTTGAGAGTGGCTGAGGATAGTATAGAGAAGACTACCTTTAGGACTCCGGACGGTTTTTATGAGTGGCTGGTGATGCCATTTGGTTTGACGTACGCCCTCACATACTTTGTTGATTTGATGAGAAGGGTGTTCAGGGAGTACCTGAATAAGTTTGTGATGGTCTTTGTAAATGACATCTTGGTCTTTTCTAGAAGCGGAATAAGTTTTCGTGTGTGCTCAATAGGCTGAGCGAAGCCAGTATGGGATAAACGACGGTTTTGGAGCGAGACTGGCGAGGACATCCAGAATTGGACAAGGGCTTAATTGTTTAGCCATTTTTACTAGTATCATCTCACGTAGGTCGCCTGAACTCGAAGGGGATATCCCTTGGGTGTTTGTCTGATATTGGTTTAGGCCTTTGGGGCTTGCATTTGGGGGACATCGAGCTCGACTAGGGTGGTCTGCGTGAGAGATGGATAGTTGTGACGATTTTGCATGGGAGAATATCCTGATTTTCTCTAGGAGTGGAGAAGAACCTGCCCTACATCTTAGGGAAGTATTGGAGACTCTCCAGGCACATAGTCTTAAAAAGTGAATAGGATTCTTAGCATCCTAAGAGTTTGAGATAGCGTACACCCACGGCAAGGGTAACATGGAAGCGGACGCCTTAAGTAGAAAAAGGTTGTCCTCGAGTTTGCGGTTCGTTGAACGACGAAGCTTGGAATTTATCTCGATGTTTGATTTCAGACCTTCCATTGATTATGTACCCGGTTGGCTAGCTTCCTTGGAGGTTAGACCTACTCTTTTGAGGCGGATTGGAGAAGCACAGAGGGACGACCCACAGTGGGTTGAGTTGGTAGAGAAGCTCATAAGGGGGGAGTCGTCCAACCATTTGAGTAGGTACACCCTAGACGATAGGGGGTGCTTGCGTAGAGACGGTAGACTTTGTGTACCGCAAGACGAGGGTTTGAGGAAGGTTATTTTTGATGATGCACACCGTTCTAGGATGACCATTCATCCCGGTGGGGACAAGATGTACCAAGACATAAAGAGGGTTTTCTTCTGGGCCGGTATGAAGAAAGATATGGCCGAGTATGTCGCTCGATGCTTGGTGTGCCAACAAGTGAAGGCGGAGCAAAAGAAACCAGGTAGGTTGCTTCACCCATTGGAAGTTCCGCAATGGAAGTGGGATAGCATCTCGAAGGATTTTATTGACAGGTTACCAAGATCAAGGAAGGGTAATACGGGAATTTGGGTGGTAGTAGATAGGCTTACTAAGAGCGCCCATTGTATACCTGTGAAGAGTAAGGGAACTGCTCCATGGCTAGCTTCAGTTTATATTCGAGAGATTATTAGATTGCATGGTGTACCCTCCAGTATGGTGAGCGATCGAGATCCTATCTTCACTAGAGAGTTTTGGAAGAGTTTGCAAGAGGCGGTAGGGACTCAGTTGTGTTTGAGTACCGCATATCATCCTCAGACGGACGGCCAGACCGAGAGGGTGAATCATATTTTAGAAGACCTTTTGAGGCTATGTATCTTGGATTTTGGAGGTACATGGGAGGAGCATCTTCCATTGGTGGAGTTGCCCGACAGACTTAGTAGTGTACATGATGTATTCCATGGGGGTGGAAGTGCCTACATGAGACCGCAGGGGTGGTAGAGCCGAGTTTGCTTAGAGAAGTGGAAGCAGAGCGTGATGCGACGATTCGACGAGCTCCTACTTGCATCCTTGGGTCAGAGATTTTGAAAGTTGAGAAACAGAGAGGTTCAACTAGTCAAAGTACAAAGGGGAGATGAAGAGAGTGACGCTACCTGGGAGACGGAAGCGAAGATGCGTTCGAGGTACCCTTTTCTTTCGGAGGGTATGTCCTTTTGCTTCTCCTTCATCGCATATCTTGTGCTTATCTTATCCTTAGTATGTCCTCTCGTTAGTACCTTTGACCTTCAGATAGGATAGTCCTATGGTTGAAACATGTGTTTGAGACATGTTATGTATGATGGATGCAAGTGGATGCAAGTGTTTGCTAGTGGTTGCTCGTGGATGCATATACACACTTTAGGCACTAGATCGGCTCAGTCACTTCATATTGCATATTGCATATTTATGTGGGTAGGTAGCTATATTAATGGATGTATAATGATTGTGTTATCATATGGATGATGCATTTTTGGTGAATGATTGTGCACTCATGTAGATATTGTATGTGTCGATAGGGTTCTCTCGCATACATAATGGATGCATGGCACTATCATGGTTTGCATATGTTCATACATTTAGATAGGGAACATATACACACACTTTTTGCATATGCTCATACATCATTAGAAATTGTTTTAAGGACAATGGATGCCCGTGTTTGATGGATTGAGTAGATGGTTGTTTGGATGGTAGGATATGCATTCTCCTTAGCTTAGAGATTTCGGCTACGAAATCCTTTAAGGAGGGGAGAATGTAACACCCCGAATTTCGGTTAATGCTAAAATTCACTAATTACAGAATAAATAATCTCAGATGTGAGAATTGGGGGAAATGGGCTGCGTCATTGCGTTCGTCTCGGAAAAATACGCGAAATAGAGTCCGAGTTTTCGAGAATCGGAGTCCGTATGGCCCAGTTATGGCCCAATGAAGTTGGCAGAAAATTTAAGATAAAAACAGAATTAAATATTTAAAATCAGATTTCGAATTGGGGCCAGCGGGGGCCAGGCGGGAAAAATTCCCGCCCTTACCATGTCGACAGGGGGGTCGACTTGCCTGTCGACACGGCGTGTCGAGCCAGAGGGCTTGGGTGCACCAGATTTGGTTTTCTGGCTAGGGCTGGGCTGGGTTCTAGAGATTTCCTAAATCTAACGGACCTAATCTAACCTAGGGTTAATCTAAGGGCCTAAAACACTACCTAATCCTATAAATAAGTCCCCAACCCTACCCTAATCCATTCATAATTAGATCTTGTAACTAAACTATGGAAAAATGAAACTTGATCATGGCCTCCACAAATCAATGAAGAGAGTGGCATCAACTAAAGCAACTAATTCTACTTCATAGGTTTGCTAATCTAGGTTTTGGTGAGTTCCTATAGCTTTAATAATCAATTGTTAAATTGATTATGGTAGGATGTGATAAGACATGGCTATGTTTGTGGATAAATGTGTTTATGCAAGTTTGTATGATATGTGATTTGCAAGTTTTATGCTATATGCAAGTTTAATGCCATGTTTTATGATGCAAAACACTATGTTGAACATTTATGCATATGTAACATGTTATGCAAACTATATGTGAGAGTATATGCAAGTTATATGTAACATGATATGCAAGTTATACATGTGATTTTATGCACGCTAAGTTTTTGATTTTATGCATGCTAAGTATTCGATTGTATGCATGCTAAGTATTGGGTTTTATGCATGCTAAGTGTTTGGGTTTATGCAAGTTAAGTGGTGGGTTTATGCATAATAAGTAATTGATTTTATGCATGCTAAGTAGGTGGTTTTATGCATGCTAAGTGTTTGGTATTATGCATAAATCATGACATGCAAGTTTACCCTTTTAAATGTGATGCATACATATGCAAGATGACACCTTTATATGCTATGCATGTTTACCCTCCTTTAAGATGCAAGTCATATATGCAAGTTCAACATGTTAAGCAAGTTATGTGAATGCTTATATGCAAGTTCAACATGTTATGCAAGTTATGTGTATGCTTATATGCAAGTTCAACATGTTATGCAAGTTGTGTGCATGATGTTATGCAAGTTATGTTTATGAGGTTATGCAAGTTATGTGCATGATGTTATGCAAGTTATGTGTATGTTGATATGCAAGTTATGTTTATGATATTATGCAAGTTATGTATATGATGTTATGCAAGTTAACATGTAACATGTTGTGCAAGTTCACACCTTTAAGACACATGCAAGTTCACCTTTGTATAACCTATGAACACTTATGCAAGTTGCCTTTGTATATATGACATATGTATGTTCATGCAAGTTGGGTTATTTAGTAATGCTAGTTGGGTTAATATCATGATGTAAGTGGACACCTTTTAACCCATGTTAATGTTAATGTATGCTAAGTGAAACCCATGTTAATTGTGAAAGAATCTTCTCTTGGAGATATGTCGTATTAGCATAAGTACGTGGGGAAACGATGGGGTTAATAGACATGTTAATGAATGGTGTGAAATGGTTATGATTAAGCATACCATAAAATGAATAAGCATAAGTGGGAATTTACCTATTGAGTTAGGTCTACCCCATGGGAATTTACCTATTGAGTTAGGTCTACCCATGTTATGAAAAACTTGATATTAATTAGGGATAATTAATATGGGGGTGATTAATTAGGTGAAATTAATCAACTAAGACACGAGGTTGGACCCTTTTGTAGTGGAAGTCTGCCCGGAACCGACCGGCCATCCAGCGGCTACAAATGATTGGCCCAATGTGAGAGGTCTTAGTCATAAATTAAATACATGATTAAAGTAAAGACACGAGGTTAGACCCTTTTGATGACAGAAGTCTGCCCGGAACCAACCGGCATATCCAGCAGCCATAAAAGACGGTCTAATGTGAGAGGTCTTTATGAGGTCATGATCTTAATTAATGAATTAAGAAACACTTAACCATATTAGCATGTAGAGGGGCATGAGGGGTTAAGTGGGTGCCTTGGGCGGCATGTAGTAACTAGTGGGGGTGCCTTGGGTGGCATGAGGAAACTAGTGGGTTGCCTTGGGTGGCAATAGAAAATACGATTAGAATACTTAACCAAAGTGGAACATGTAATTAAACATGATTAAAGGGTTAAGTAAGTGCCTTGGGTGGCATGTGGGAATCAAGTAAGTGCCTTGGGTGGCATGTGGGAATCAAGTAAGTGCCTTGGGTGGCATGTGGGAATCAAGTAAGTGCCTTGGGTGGCATGTGGGAATCAAGTAAGTGCCTTGGGTGGCGTGCGGAAATCTAGTGGGTGCCTTAAGTGGCAATTGAAATATAATTAGATGACTTAACCAAACCTTAACATGTAAGGGGGCATGATTATAAAAAGGGGTTAAGTGGGATGCACTAGATAAAATGACAAGCTTAAGTAGTAGCTTGTGGGGGCACATTTCAACCAATATCCCAAACGTATCTTTGTGGGCTCGACCCATGTCGAGTGACGGGACACGCATATTGGGCTTGACTATAAGAGGCCAAAACGGGTTAGCGGTGGCAACGCAAGTCCAATGGGTTTCATCTGCGTGTGTGGGCCCGGGCTGGTAGATAAGCCGTTGTTGCATCGTGTAGATATAAAGCCGTGCACCGTTGATATTATCAGGTGGCCACTTTGGGGAATGATACACCCCATTGTGGGACCAGCACGGGTATCTACGGTAGGGAGCCGATCGCTTGGGAGTAGTGGGTACACCTAGTAAAGATAGGGGCAGACGGCACCTGTGTAGGGGTACAAGAAACTACTGGGTAAAAATTTCTAAGTACACTTAGTGGGATCAACCTTTAAGTATGAATTACTCTTGGTGGGTAGAACTGGTGTGGTGCAGTGTAGGAATTACCCTTGGGTGGGTAGATCTGGGGTGGTGTAAGCTAGTAATTATCCTTGGGTGGATAAATGCGTCTTTTCAGTTATCGTAGTACATCCTGTGTTTTGTTGGCTACTTAGTGTAGTCATTATCCCCAGAGGTACCGTACCTTGTTTATATCATACCCTAATTACTTTAATGATTGTATTGTTAGGGTTATAGGACTCACTCAGACTTATGTCTGACCCCGTTGTTGTTTATCTTTTTCCCACCCCTCAGGTTATCAGAGTGGGCCTAGCACTAGAGGGCTTGGACCAGACCGCTATATCTATCTTTTGGGGCTTGGACCGTAGAAGTAAAGCTCGGTTTATCTTTTCTATCTTGGCTATTATCTATGTAATGGGATTATGTACTTCTATTTTATCAGGATGGATATTATGTACTTGACTCTTGTTATGGTTTTGTGATGTAACCAAACATGTTTTGTTAATTGAAATGATGTTTTAAATTTTCAAGTATTACTTATATCTGTCCTGTTGTAATTTTTCTGTTCTATACTCACTAAAAATACTCCACCAAAATTAAGGCATTCCCTTAGTGAGTGACCTTAGCGGGTGTGGGGTGTTACAACAAATTTGGCCAATATCATATTCATTTGTCATGCCCACTAACATACCTATATTCTAGGCCCAAATCTTAATTTATCTATCATTTAACCTAACCTGCAGTTTTATGCCAATTTAGATCTAGTATTCCCACTTACAGTTCATGTCAAAACTAGATTTGCTACTCTAGTTTACAATTTATGCCTAAAGCTTAGTTTACTTGCCAATACTAGATTCAATATATCAAATTACATTTTCTATAATCCACGTCAAATTACACCAATTTGCATCTAATAGTCATGTTATAATACATGCTCTAAATTATGCCAAATAATATAGATTTTATGTTATACCCCAAATAACCCCGCGTACGTATACCATGATTTCACAAGTTTTCTAAATACTTATGAAATGAAACTAAAAAGGGAATAAAGTATATACATGAGAATTGACATAAAAGAATAGGCATGCAAAAGCGAGCCAAATACAAGGATAATGGATCCAATGGTTTTGGTGTACATAATAGTGAATAAGAATAAACTAAGCAAGTCATACCCTAGGTATGAGATCCAACAAAATGCCAGTTCGGTGTACAACATGGTTTGTAACTATAGTGTTATGGGCATAAACAATTAACCACCATAGTCATGGATAATTAACCAAAATAGTCCTAGGCAATTATCTTAAATAGTCATAGGCAATTAACTGTAATAGTTTCAAAGTCGTGGTCATAGACAATAGTCTTATGTTCATAATCATAGCCAATAATCTCATAGTCATGAATCATGGTCGTAGGAAATGGTCTTATGTTCATAGTCATAGGCATAGTCTTATGTTCGTAGTCATAGGCAATAATCTCATCGGTAATTAATCACAATAATTCTTAATTAGATCCAAAGGCATATACAAGCACAAATTCAAATGAAAGGATCAGGCATATTCTTATATCTATTTAATTTCATGCCACAAATAGATCTAGACGTTCAAATATAAAAAGTAACTGACTTACATGGATCAGTTTTAGGAAAGGATAATCAGATAGCGTTGGTGATTTGCTATGATTTGCATGACGTTGCTCGCAACCGTTGAATTAGCCTTTGATTCTTTTCTTTAAAGCTTTAGTCTTGATTTGAATCTCCAATTTGCAATCCCTAGCTGTAGTCTTCAAGAAATAGTCTTCGTGTTTTATTTTAATTAATTTATTTTAATTATTCCAGAGGCAGCATAAGGAGAGAATAAAATTGTGTAAAGAGAAAGGGGCTAGGGGGATGTTTATATAGGATTAGGCGGACGAATCTAGACTGAAAACGAGACCAGAAACATCAGAATGAACCCAGGCTCAAAACTGGGTTTCAGCACCAGGTCGACCCCGAGGTCGACCCCTAGGTCGACCTGGTCCTGGGTGGGAAATTTCCCTCCCAGCCTGTTCTGGGTTTTGAATTCGAATTTGAATTCAAATTTCGAGCTGTTTTTGATTCTGAAAATCTCTGAAACTTTGGAGGGTCATATCTCCCTCATACGGACTCCATTTCTCGAAAACTCGAACTCGTTTCCAAGTAGAATTTCAAGACGAACGCAATGGCCCAACCCGTTTCCATTGATTCTTATTTTAAAATTTAATTATACTTTAATTTGCGAAACTTAATGTCATGGAAATACGGGGTGTTACATTCTCCCCCTCTTAAAAGGATTTCGTCCCCGAAATCTTCAAGTTAGGAAGAATGTTTCCTACCATCCAATCACCCATCTACTCAACCATTCAATCACAGGCATTCGTTGTCCTTAATAAGATTTCTAATGTTTTCATGTTCATATGCATAGTGTGTGTATATGTCTTTATCTAATGCAAAATCAGGTGGTCTACTGATTCAGTTGGCCTCCTTATTGCGAATCATGTCAGTGCCATGCGTCCAATCATGTATGCAAGCATCCCTAGTTATATAAATACTACATGCGTGCATAGCCATTCATCCATATGCAACATCCATATGATAACATATTAAGTTAAACCCGTTAAGCAAATACATATATGCGAATGCAATATGAAAGTTACTGAGTCGTTCCAGCGCTTATGGTGTGTATATGCATCCACGAGCAACCATTTGCAACCATCAATCATAACATGTTTCAAATACATGCTTCAAATAAATGTTTACATCCATTGGCTTCTACCTAAGGATCGATGATACGCCCTAGAGGATATACCTTAAAAGCTAGAAAGTATGCATAAAATTCCTAGAAAAGGAGATCAATGATGTACCCTTAAGAAAAAGGGTATGATGCGCGTATCGAGTCTTCAGTCTTCTAAGTCGCATCTTCTTGAGCTTCACTATTCTGTACCTTATCTAATTAATCTTCATGATTGCGAAGCTTCTTGACCTCCATTTCCAAAATTGTCGTTGATCGGATAGATGGCTTTTCATTGTCAACTGGATACATGCAGAAGTCTATCCCGCGTTTTAGGGGTAAACTCCTAACCTAATCAAAAACATCTGCGTACTCATGGACTGCCCTAACGGATTGCAAATCGTCGATAAACGCATTAAGCGATTCTAGCTAGATAAGCCTAACTGATTCTTTACACGGAATCTCGAGGGTATTTCCAAGGCAAGTCAAAAATCTAACTACCCTCCTTTCAGAATTACTAGCCAACCAACCCATGCCTATAATCAACTCATAGCCCATGGAACCAAAAACATAAGCATTACGCTTAAACTCAGCACTTAATATAGTTATTCTGAAATCTTTACAAACCAAAGGTAAACGGGCCGAACCACCAATTAGATTTGAGACACTAATGGGATCTTCTATTATACAAGTACTAAGGTGCAGAGACTCAACTATGGAAGTAGATATGAACAAATGCGAAGCGCCAAGATCAAAAGAGTACTAACTGGTTGCTCAAAACGAAAAGCTAAACTTTTCCAACAGAGACTTTTACTATCTCTCTCTCAGGTATTCTGGTAGTGAAAGCATGCACTCGCCCTTCTGAAAATCCTGTCCCTCGTCCTTGCCCTTGTCCTTAATTATATGCCCTATATATACCATGGAAAAGATACTTTCTCTCGTCTTAGGTTTTATAATTCTGTCTTTCTTCGTGAGTCGAGTTTATATCCATGAATTTCTCATCCTTGCGTTGAGATCCCTAGCCAAACTCCCTCATCCTCATCTTTACCATTCCTGTGTAATCATATTGACAAGTTTCTCAAAAGCTGCCTCCATCGCACGGAAAACCCTTCAAAGCTTGAAAGAAAACTAGCTGCAGGTGAAACTATTATGGCTACAGATGGAAGTCGGGCAATACTTTTCCCTTCGATAGGTATCGTAGTCTTATCAAGCCTACGGAATCGTGCCGCAATGAGGTTACCTCCCAGAAAGCCAAGAGCCCCGAAGACTCAAGAAAGAAGGGGACAAGAATCCAAACAGAGGATCAGAAGATAGTGTGTATGGCTTTTGGGGAATATGCCTTTAAAACAAAACTTTTCTTTTGAAAATGCTTCTTTTAAAATCGTTGAAAATAATTTTTCAAATCTTTTATCTGATCCGGTAACCTTTAGCTTTGATACCACGTGTAACACCCCACATCCATTAAGGTCACTCACAAAGGGAATGCCTTAACTTCGGTGGAGAGTTATAGGTAAAAGATACAGATAAATTACAAGACAGACAAAATTAAAACAGCGGAAAATAGAACTTTACTTTATTTATAAAATAGTTTGTACAACAATTGTTTTCCAATACCAGAATATTTGTCTTACAAAATAAAGAAGCATAAAATAACATTTATATTCCCCAATGTAGCATGAGCCAGCCATAGCAATGGAAAAGAGAATCCAAGCAAAACTTCGACTAATCTTCAGCTTGGAAAGAAAACTGGACTAAGTAGTAATATTCCCTCCCTGCGAACCTGGGGGGGGGGGGGGAACGGAAGACAAGAAAGCGAAAGAAAACACAGTCAGACATAAAGTCTGGTAAGTTCAGTAACTTTTAGCATGTGAACAGGTAAAAGCAACATGACATGAATTTAACTGAATACAAGACAACACCATGATGACGGGAATCATAAGGTTAGCACAAGATATGATAAGGTAAGATAAACTGAATGCACTTCTATACTTTCTCTGCTTCGCTACTACATTGTTATTCTAATTTCTATATCTTTGCACCACCAAACTAGTAATCTGTATAAACTGATAAAACAATAACGTGATCCCAATCCCCGAAATTGTGGTTGTTTCAAGTGTACATCAATTATTTATTACCTAGATCTAATCTAGGATTTTCTATCGAGCGCATTCTAGATTCAACTAGGGTTTACGTGTGACGGCCGGGAATTTCGCTCGATCCTAATCAGTCGTTAAACCGATCTAGACCGTTCGAAACCCCTGATCGTTTGAGAACAGGACAAATCAGAATCCACACAGAAGAACATTTCATTGCTATTACAACAATTCCATCAGATACAAGAATATACAGAGTATAATTGAATAAATTACATTCGATAAATATCAGAGATTACAATAAATTACATAGTAGCGGAAAAATAATACAAAGCACAACTGAAGGTGATATACGGATACAGAGCTTTCCGGATATCATTCTAGCTGTAAACCAGGATCCTGTGAATATAAATCTGCAAAACCAAAACTACTAGCTGCCCGTGCGGAAAATAGGGGCACCCAGAGTTTAGGTTAAAACAATAAACTCCAGGTCAGTCATGTGACTGGTGTGAGAACTAAAACAGTTATTAATATTGGTTTTAAAGTTAGATAAATCAAGGGACCACGCCGTATAACACGGAACGGGTTTCCTCCCAAGAATACCAGTGCATAGAACAAACAGCGCAATGCTAAATAAAGAAAAATGAAGCTGTTATAAGACCCAGGTCCTATCACACAATGCAACGCAAGCCGGGGGATAGGGTTTTCCCTTATAACAGCCAAAGCATGCTTGATACGTTTAAAACAAATCATTTGATACTATAATAAGTGTATAGTGTCAAAACATTTCAATCATAAGTATAAATCATAGGCGGCATAGCTACCATCTACTATGTCGCCATACTAGTTCTACAATTAAAGCCGAATTACACGTATTGGAAATTGGATTCCGTCATGAGTCGAGGCAAGGGGCAAGCTCCTCTCCGCGTTCGAGACACTCTAGCAAATGCCTCAGGGTTACGCACTCTGGGCAACCCCGGATCTTCAGGGCCGGTCCTCACTTACGTTAGAGGATTAATTATGCCTGAACACACGTTTCCCGGTCCTTACAGACCTATAATCGAGGCGCCTCGCATTCCAACAACTACATAGGTGAAAAGTATATAAATGTCAGGGCTGGTAAGTCACTGACACAACCAAAGCTAGAAAGAAACGTCGTGCTCTCCCTGCAGTCACTATCCCGTTTTTAACTCATACCGAGGTGTGAGGCTCGCGAATTCACGTTATACACAAAGCTGCCACGTAGGCGTGCTTTGATCATCAACCACAATACTTTGCTTTTCAACAGAAGCCTTGATCCATGCAACTCAGCATGCCACACAGGCAATCCATGTCGTGCGATTGATATCTATCGATATATAACCTCTAAGCTCGTACGTCTCAGAGAAGGGCGTTAAGCAAGAGAATAAATTCTCCGCCGCCAAACAGATATATATTTAACAGAAATCAATCAACACAGAATAAAATCCAATGTCAGACACACAATCCATTTACTAGTCCGTTCTGGGTCTGAACGAAACCGGAGGCACTTTCCTCGCATATCCATCCATCTCCAGGTACGTCTGGACGACCACCAACTATTTCCATCCTTTTGGGTGTACAGCCCAATCAGGATCATCAGTAATTACCCAAACGATGTGAAGACTTCTGGTCTTCGACCACCGTCTTCATCTTCGACTTATCGTCGAATCGGTTATTCAGAATGGGTATAAACCCGGCCTTTCCGAACAACCCGCGTATATTAAAAACAAATGTAACACAAACACAACATACGCCTCATTCCAATTCATTAGTCACTAACCGCAAATTAGCAAGAGAACAATTTCCCAAACATTAACCCTGAAGGCCGAAACCAACATCAGATCAATACCCAGGAAACCATTCTTCTTAGCCAACCTACAGCTAGTTTCTAAATTCCACATTCTTAGGGAAAGGTTCCCATTAATTTTATCCAAGATAAATTCTTTAAAATTTATCCTGTAATCTTCCTTTGGATGTCATTTAAAACCAAATTATGGTTTTTCCAACTAGTCAAGATTAGCGAACCGTAACGAAGTAATTATTTATTTTATTTCCCAATCCCAACCTATTCATCCCATGAAGCAAAACTGGTAATACTCCATATCTAACACCGTGGTGTTATCGGTAAAATTAATTACCATTTCACGTTCAAATCTAATTAAAGATTTAACTATCGCTTTGGAGTAAAACTGGTAATACTCCATTCCCGCTTATTTCTAAATTTGATAATTTAGATTATAGATTCACATTTCAATCTAATTGCAGATTCGTTAGAACTCCTTTTACTGGGTTAAAGAACTAGGTGTTATTTAAAACACAGTTCACGACAAACCCAAATCAAATTCAATCAAATATATTAGAAATTCCGATTATTTAAAACCCCTTTTTAAATCTAATTTATTTATTTAAAAATAAAAACCCGGGTTTTAAATTGAGTTCAACTAGTTCATTTCGATAAAAATCCATTTTTATCTTTTCAAATGTGGAGTTTTTCACCCCAATTTTTCCCAAATCATTTCTTATGATTTTACACAATTTATTACTATTTTTAATAATTTTATCAAGGCCCGCACAGTCGATTTCCATCAACGGCCATCGAACTGCACTTACAGCGACCTTTTTCGAATTTGATTTGGACGTATCTCCAAATCCAACCGTTAGATTTCAAATTTCAAATATTCGTTAGAAAGCTCTTTTCGATACGAACCCAATGGTTCCGGTTTTAGGAGAATCCGACGGTCGGATCTCCCGTAATGTCCGTTTGAAATAAATGGTCGAAATTCGCGAACTACCGCGGCGCGGCGCGTTCTATTCAGGCCATTATATTATATATATAATATATATAATATATATTTCGTCGATTACTATTTAAAACGAATTATATAAATAGTATTAAATTCGTTTCAAAAGCAATTTCAACTTCCATTTCAATTCAAATCAAAATTGAATTCTTCTTTACAAATTCGTTTTAAAATTCATTTCTATTCCATTCAAATTTCAATTCAATTTGAATTCATTTCAATTCGCTTTCAATTCAATTCGAATTCGATTCAATTCAAAGTGGTTTTCTATTCGATTCAATTCAAATTGGTTTTCTATTCGATTCAATTCAAATTGGTTTTCTATTCGATTCAATTCAAATTGGTTTTCTATTCGATTCAATTCAAATTGGTTTTATATTCGATTCAATTCAAATTGGTTTTATATTCGATTCAATTCAAATTGGTTTTCTATTCGATTCAATTCAAATTAGTTTTCTATTCGATTCAATTCAAATTGGTTTTCTATTCGATTCAATTCAAATTGGTTTTATATTCGATTCAATTCAAATTGGTTTTCTATTCGATTCAATTCAAATTGGTTTTATATTCGACTCAATTCAAATTGGTTTTCTATTCGATTCAATTGAAATTGGTTTTCTATTCGATTCAATTCAAATTGGTTTTATATTCGATTCAATTCAAATTGGTTTTCAATTTGATTAATTTCGAAATCGTTTTCAATTCATTTTAAAATGAATAAATCGATATAAATATCGTTCGCGTCAAAATGGCGTTAATCTAATCAACACGGCTTCATATATTTCTATTTTCAAATATTCTATTTCAAATATTTCTATTTCAAATATAATTCATTCAACACATGACTAATCTCAATAGATGAGTACTGTCAACACATGAACCTTTATTTTATATTGATAAAGATGCAAATTTTACTATTAAAATATTTCGTTCAACACATGACTAATCTCAATGGATGAGTACAGTCAACACATGAACTTTTACTTTATAGTGATAAAGATATAAATTTTACTATTAAAATATTTCTTCAACACATGACTAATCTCAACGGATGAGTACAGTCAACACATGAACTTTTACTTTATAGTGATAAAGATATAAATTTTACTATTAAAATATTTCGTTCAACACATGACTAATCTCACGAATGAGTACAGTCAACACATGAACATTTACTTTATAGTGATAAAGATATAAATTTTACTATTAAAATATTTCGTTCAACACATGACTAATCTCACGAATGAGTACAGTCAACACATGAACATTTACTTTATAGTGATAAAGATATAAATTTTATTATTTAAAATATTTCGTTCAACACATGACTAATCTCACGAATGAGTACAGTCAACACATGAACATTTACTTTATAATATTCTTTATCTTCTAAATTGGAATGAGGCCCAGTCAATCACCATATAAAATTAATTATATGGATTTTCATACAACACATGTATATAATAGCACTGACAAATAATCAACCATCAACCAAAGTGCACTACACTGTATAAGCATCAAATATAGATATCTAACGCTTATAACAGCCTGTCAATCAATCGATCGACATAATTAATCAATCAGGATGAGTGAACTTCATATTTCATCCCAACACCCGTGTGGGGTTTCAAACAATCAAACACAGATTTTATTCGTGCAGTTGGGCGATGTGTAAAATTTATCGAACCAATCAATGTCCTTCAAATAGGTGTACATAAACAAACCGTCTGGTTTGTAAATGAATATTTTATTTTATTCACTTTCACGTTAAAAATTATATTTTTAACGATAAAACATTTTATTCCAACATATGAATTTCTATTCGGTTCATTCTTTAAATAAAATGATATTTTTAATTTTCTAACTTATTTTAGAAAATTTCGGCGGCATAACGGCATGATACTAGAAACGGGACGAGGCCTAGCCTTATCCCCGGTCTAGTGAAGGCCCACGCCATTCACACATCAATCAAATTCACCAAACAACCAAATTCAAATCAAATCATCCCTAATCTATGCAACCAAACAAACAAGTCCATGGTCTGTGGACGATTGTGTCGGGTGCTGCTAAGCACCGTCTGCATCCTAGTATATATATATAATTAGAAAAATAAATTGAAGAGTGAGAAATTCTCACCAATAGCTATCCCATCATCTTGACTCTTCTCTTGCAGAAACCTTCGTCGTTCTCGCCCTTTTTGTTATCTTTGTTTCCCGTAGCCACTACATATATAAAAATCACACATTTTTATATTTTGATGTCTTTAAAATAAAAATCACATTTTTATTTATTCACTTTCAATTCAAAAATCATATTTTTATAATCACCACATATATTTAAAAATCGAATTTTTACTTTGCTATTCAACATATAAAAATCGAATTTTTAATTTGATGTTCAATATATAAAAATCATATTTTTGCTTCGCTATTTTCTATATAAAGATCTCGCCTTTTCATATTTAAAAATATCGTCTTTCTTCCTTTATAAAAATAAAGTTTTCGCCTTTATAAAAATAAAGTTTATATTTCCATTCATCACTATAAAAATTACCTCTTTATCTCAACATATATAAAATAAAAATCAGATTTTTATTTCGCTACATATACAAAGATGATATTTTTACATTCTATATCTCATAAAGATTATATTTTTATAGTTCCTACTATGCAAAGATTATATTTTTATCTTTCTACAATATAAAAGATTATATTTTTACTACTTTAAAAATATAAAAATCCAATTTTTAATTCTTTAAAAATATAAAAATCATATCTTTAAATTTTCCTATCGAATAAAATTCAGTTTTTTTTTCTAAACTAATTATGTAAAATAATTTTAGAAAGAAGAAAGAGGGAAAAACAAACTTACAGACGGTTTCAATTGGAGAGAGGGAGCGGCGCTGGGGTAGTATGGGTGTGGTCAGAGGCGTGGGGCTGCGGGTCAGGGGAGGTGGCAGGTCGGAGGGCGATGGGTCAGAGGATGGAGGGGGTGCGGTGCTCGAATTGGGGGTTTAGGGTTCGGGTTTGGGTGGGGTTCGATGTAGGTTCGGCGAGGAGGAAGAAGGAGGGAGGGCTTCGCGAGGGGGAGGGAGCGCCGGCGGCGCTGCCGCGATGGGAGGGGCGCGATCGGCGTCGACGAGGGGATTTAGGTTTTTTTTTCTTTTGAAATGAACGGGGCCTGGGTAGTTAAGGAGAAGGAAGGGGGTTTTAAATTTTTAATTAATTTAATTATTTTATTTTCAAAAAGTTGACTTTTACATACGACCTCGAAACGAGGCCCACCGCCTGTCGTCCATAGCATATTACCCCTATTCCGAACATAATGGGATATGTATCGTAGGTTGATTTGATCGCTTCGATTGGCTTCCGTTAAACTTACATTTAAATTACCATATTGAATTTTAAACGTACATTTCAAATTACCGGAGTCACATACTAACTCCAAAAATTCCAGAAAAATATTTTCTAGCTCCGTATTGACGATACGGTCCTAACAAAACTAGTTTCGTCGAATTCTGAGACCGTTAGAAAAATGGCCAATTTCCAGTCGATTAAAATCAACTGAAACTGGTCAAACGCGTTTTCCTTTGCCACGCTCACATATTGATTCGAAAAATTATGAAATTTGGAATCTAGCAATAACTTGACACTGCGGACTCAACAAAAGTGGTTTCATCGAAATCCGAGGTCGTTTGCAAAATTCCCATTTTTTAAGGGCCTGAATTCCATAACGACTATTCAGAATTTTCAACTGGACATATCTTTTGATTCCCGTTATGAAATCTTGATTTTTCAAATTCGTTGGAAAGATATTATCAAATAGATCCTAATGTTTTTGGTTTCACTAAAATCCGGATTGTTTTGCACCCGGTATGTTCAATTGAAGTTTGAAATCGAATTATCGAACTACTGCGCCATTTTCAATTCTATTTATAATTATATATAAATATTTATATTCTAACGACGACGCGTATAATATATACTTTCGAATATATTCAAAATAAATTTCTCGTCGATTATATTTAAAATAATCTATTTTAAATATTCAAAATTCGCTAAAACTGCCAAAATAAAAATTTTAAACTGGCTCGGATTTCTGGGTTATTACAATCTCCCCCACTTAAAACTTTTCGTCCCCGAAAAGGAACAAAGTCGAAAGTGGTTTGATTAATCAGCTCTACGTTCGATCTGGCTTCCATTCTCCAACTTTTCAGTTTCTGAGAATTTTCAAATTTTCAAAAATTTGGCTAATACCCTAAATTTTCGAAAAATTTCGCCATAACCTCCCCTGCACCGGGAGCATCGGGGAATTTCAAATAGCTTCCCCGGTCCTTCTAATCTCAAAAAGAAAAAGAAAAAGCCAAGCGGCTAGCCAATAGGCTCATAAAATCATCATCACCCAAACAAAACAGTAAATTGTGTAGTAAACATGTACCTATTTGTCGGGCAAACAAATTTTATTCTCTGCTCTAGCCTCCTTGCTATGACCTGTTCAATGTAAGTATATGTATATACAAGCAAATGCGACCAATTATCAATACAGTTCAATATTTGATTCAATTAGGCTAAATGGTTCAAAATTATCAAACAAATAAACAAACAACACAAACATCAATCAATTAGTGGATTAGAATTTTCGAATTCATAATTTTGATACATATACAAAAATCATGTTTTTGATGCCAATTCACAACAATGTGTTCTAACTATGTAAGTTTTGGTTCTCACACCAGTCTAATGGAAATATATCGATATCACACCTTCGTTACTCGAACATGAATACTAATGACGACTAGTCAATCATCAGGATCATCTTCGGGCCACTAGAGCGTGATTCTATATCTATCCAATATATTAAAACTTCGAATATACGTTCACGACGCGTATATGCAAAACCTTTATATACTGGATTGTCCATATTCAATATAAATAAATAATCAAATACGTATAAAACGATTTAAATTTTCAAAACAAAATTGTTTTCATTTGAAAAATATACTCTTCACACTCGTTCTAGGATACTACTGATCCTATCTCTAACGAGTCATTCTAATTGGATATTACTAATCCAATATCTGATGAATTCTTTCGTATGGTTCTAATGTGCCTTGTTCTCGAGCTCTGTAAACCAAAGCTCTGATACCAAATGTGACGGCCGGGAATTTCGCTCGATCCTAATCAGTCGTTAAACTGATCTAGACCGTTCGAAACCCCTGATCGTTTGAGAACAGGACAAATCAAAATCCACACAGAAGAACATTTCATTGCTATTACAACAATTCCATCAGATACAAGAATATACAGAGTATAATTGAATAAATTACATTCGTTAAATATCAGAGATTACAATAAATTACATAGTAGCGGAAAAATAATACTAAGCACAACTGAAGGTGATATACGGATACAGAGCTTTCCGGATATCATTCCAGCTGTAAACTAGGATCCTGTGAATATAAATCTGCAAAACCAAAACTACTAGCTGCCCGTGCGGATAATAGGGGCACCCAGAGTTTAGGTTAAAACAATAAACTCCAGGTCAGTCATGTGACTGGTGTGAGAACTAAAACAGTTATTAATATTGGTTTTAAAGTTAGGTAAATCAAGGGACCACGCCGTATAACACGGAACGGGTTTCCTCCCAAGAATACCAGTGCATAGAACAAACAGCGCAATGCTAAATAAAGAAAAATGAAGCTGTTATAAGACCCAGGTCCTATCACACAATGCAACGCAAGCCGGGGGATAGGGTTTTCCCTTATAACAGCCAAAGCATGCTTGATACGTTTAAAACAAATCATTTGATACTATAATAAGTGTATAGTGTCAAAACATTTCAATCATAAGTATAAATCATAGGCGGCATAGCTACCATCTACTATGTCGCCATACTAGTTCTACAATTAAAGCCGAATTACACGTATTGGAAATTGGATTCCGTCATGAGTCGAGGCAAGGGGAAAGCTCCTCTCCGCGTTCGAGACACTCTAGCAAATGCCTCAGGGTTACACACTCTGGGCAACCCCGGATCTTCAGGGCCAGTCCTCACTTACATTAGAGGATTAATTATGCCTGAACACACGTTTCCCGGTCCTTACAGACCTATAATCGAGGCGCCTCGCATTCCAACAACCACATAGGTGAAAAGTATATAAATGTCAGGGCTGGTAAGTCACTGACACCACCAAAGCTAGAAAGAAACGTCGTGCTCTCCCTGCAGTCACTATCCCGTTTTTAACTCATACCGAGGTGTGAGGCTCGCGAATTCACGTTATACACAAAGCTGCCACGTAGGCGTGCTTTGATCATCAACCACAAGACTTTGATTTTCAACAGAAGCCTTGATCCATGCAACTCAGCATGCCACACAGGCAATCCATGCTGTGCGATTGATATCTATCAATATATAACCTCTAAGCTCGTACGTCTCAGAGAAGGGCGTTAAGCAAGAGAATAAATTCTCCGCCGCCAAACAGATATATATTTAACAGAAATCAATCAACACAGAATAAAATCCAATGTCAGTTACACAATCCATTTACAAGTCCGTTCTGGGTCTGAACGAAACCGGGGTCACTTTCCTCGCATATCCATCCATCTCCAGGTACGTCTGGACGACCACCAACTATTTCCATCCTTTTGGGTGTACAGCCCAATCAGGATCGTCAGTAATTACCCAAACGATGTGAAGACTTCTGGTCTTCGACCACCGTCTTCATCTTCGACTTATCGTCGAATCGGTTATTCAGAATGGGTATAAACCCGGCCTTTCCGAACAACCCGCGTATATTAAAAACAAATGTAACACAAACACAACATACGCATCATTCCAATTCATTAGTCACTAACCGCAAATTAGCAAGAGAACAATTTCCCAAACATTAACCCTGAAGGCCGAAACCAACATCAGATCAATACCCAGGAAACCATTCTTCTTAGCCAACCTACAGCTAGTTTCTAAATTCCACATTCTTAGGGAAAGGTTCCCATTAATTTTATCCAAGATAAATTCTTTAAAATTTATCCTGTAATCTTCCTTTGGATGTCATTTAAAACCAAATTATGGTTTTTCCAACTAGTCGAGATTAGCGAACCGTAACGAAGTAATTATTTATTTTATTTCCCAATCCCAACCTATTCATCCCATGAAGCAAAACTGGTAATACTCCATATCTAACACCGTGGTGTTATCGTTAAAATTAATTACCATTTCACGTTCAAATCTAATTAAAGATTTAACTATCGCTTTGGAGTAAAACTTGTAATACTCCATTCCCGCTTATTTCTAAATTTGATAATTTAGATTATAGATTCACATTTCAATCTAATTGCAGATTCGTTAGAACTCCTTTTACTGGGTTAAAGAACTAGGTGTTATTTAAAACACAGTTCACGACAAACCCAAATCAAATTCAATCAAATATATTAGAAATTCCGATTATTTAAAACCCCTTTTTAAATCTAATTTATTTATTTAAAAATAAAAACCCGGGTTTTAAATTGAGTTCAACTAGTTCATTTCGATAAAAATCCATTTTTATCTTTTCAAATATGGAGTTTTTCACCCTAATTTTTCCCAAATCATTTCTTATGATTTTACACAATTTATTACTATTTTTAATAATTTTATCAAGGCCCGCACAGTCGATTTCCATCAACGGCCATCGAACTGCACTTACAGCGACCTTTTTCGAATTTGATTTGGACGTATCTCCAAATCCAACCGTTAGATTTCAAATTTCAACTATTCGTTAGAAAGATCTTTTCGATACGAACCCAATGGTTCCGGTTTTAGGAGAATCCGACGGTCGGATCTCCCGTAATGTCCGTTTAAATAAATGGTCGAAATTCGCGAACTGCCGCGGCGCGGCGCGTTCTATTCAGGCCATTATATTATATATATAATATATATTTCGTCGATTACTATTTAAAACGAATTATATAAATAGTATTAAATTCGTTTCAAAAGCAATTTCAACTTCCATTTCAATTCAAATCAAAATTGAATTCTTCTTTACAAATTCGTTTTAAAATTTATTTCTATTCCATTCAAATTTCAATTCAATTTGAATTCATTTCAATTCGCTTTCAATTCAATTCGAATTCGATTCAATTCAAAGTGGTTTTCTATTCGATTCAATTCAAATTGGTTTTCTATTCGATTCAATTCAAATTGGTTTTCTATTCGATTCAATTCAAATTGGTTTTATATTCGATTCAATTCAAATTGGTTTTATATTCGATTCAATTAAAATTGGTTTTCTATTCGATTCAATTCAAATTGGTTTTCTATTCGATTCAATTCAAATTGGTTTTCTATTCGATTCAATTCAAATTGGTTTTATATTCGATTCAACTCAAATTGGCTTTCTATTCGATTCAATTCTAATTGGTTTTATATTCGATTCAATTCAAATTGGTTTTCTATTCGATTCAATTGAAATTGGTTTTCTATTCGATTCAATTCAAATTGGTTTTATATTCGATTCAATTCAAATTGGTTTTCAATTCGATTAATTTTGAAATCGTTTTCAATTCATTTTAAAATGAATAAATCGATATAAATATCGTTCGCGTCAAAATGGCGTTAATCTAATCAGCACGGCTTCATATATTTCTATTTTCAAATATTCTATTTCAAATATTTCTATTTCAAATATAATTCGTTCAACACATGACTAATCTCAATAGATGAGTACTGTCAACACATGAACCTTTATTTTATATTGATAAAGATGCAAATTTTACTATTAAAATATTTCGTTTAACACATGACTAATCTCAATGGATGAGTACAGTCAACACATGAACTTTTACTTTATAGTGATAAAGATATAAATTTTACTATTAAAATATTTCGTTCAACACATGACTAATCTCAACGGATGAGTACTGTCAACACATGAACTTTTACTTTATAGTGATAAAGATATAAATTTTACTATTAAAATATTTCGTTAAAATATTTCGTTCAACACATGACTAATCTCACGAATGAGTACAGTCAACACATGAACATTTACTTTATAGTGATAAAGATATAAATTTTACTATTAAAATATTTCGTTCAACACATGACTAATCTCACAAATGAGTACAGTCAACACATGAACATTTACTTTATAGTGATAAAGATATAAATTTTATTATTTAAAATATTTCGTTCAACACATGACTAATCTCACGAATGAGTACAGTCAACACATGAACATTTACTTTATAATATTCTTTATCTTCTAAATTGGAATGAGGCCCAGTCAATCACCATATAAAATTAATTATATGGATTTTCATACAACACATGTATATAATAGCACTGACAAATAATCAACCATCAACCAAAGTGCACTACACTGTATAAGCATCAAATATAGATATCTAACGCTTATAACAGCCTGTCAATCAATCGATCGACATAATTAATCAATCAGGATGAGTGAACTTCATATTTCATCCCAACACCCGTGTGGGGTTTCAAACAATCAAACACAGATTTTATTCGTGCAGTTGGGCGATGTGTAAAATTTATCGACCTAATCAATGTCCTTCAAATAGGTGTACATAAACAAACCGTCTGGTTTGTAAATGAATATTTTATTTTATTCACTTTCACGTTAAAAATTATATTTTTAACGATAAAACATTTTATTCCAACATATGAATTTCTATTCGGTTCATTCTTTAAATAAAATGATATTTTTAATTTTCTAACTTATTTTAGAAAATTTCGGCGGCATAACGGCACGATACTAGAAACGGGACGAGGCCTAGCCTTATCCCCGGTCTAGTGAAGGCCCACGCCATTCACACATCAATCAAATTCACCAAACAACCAAATTCAAATCAAATCATCCCTAATCTATGCAACCAAACAAACAAGTCCATGGTCTGTGGACGATTGTGTCGGGTGCTGCTAAGCACCGTCTGCATCCTAGTATATATATATATAATTAGAAAAATAAATTGAAGAGTGAGAAATTCTCACCAATAGCTATCCCATCATCTTGACTCTTCTTTTGCAGAAACCTTCGTTGTTCTCGCCCTTTTTGTTATCTTTGTTGCCCGTAGCCACTACATATATAAAAATCACACATTTTTATATTTTGATGTCTTTAAAATAAAAATCACATTTTTATTTATTCACTTTCAATTCAAAAATCATATTTTTATAATCACCACATATATTTAAAAATCGAATTTTTACTTTGCTATTCAATATATAAAAATCGAATTTTTAATTTGATGTTCAATATATAAAAATCATATTTTTTCTTCGCTATTTTCTATATAAAGATCTCGCCTTTTCATATTTAAAAATATCGTCTTTCTTCCTTTATAAAAATAAAGTTTTCGCCTTTATAAAAATAAAGTTTATATTTCCATTCATCACTATAAAAATTACCTCTTTATCTCAACATATATAAAATAAAAATCAGATTTTTATTTCGCTACATATACAAAGATGATATTTTTACATTCTATATCTCATAAAGATTATATTTTTATAGTTCCTACTATGCAAAGATTATATTTTTATCTTTCTACAATATAAAAGATTATATTTTTACTACTTTAAAAATATAAAAATCCAATTTTTAATTCTTTAAAAATATAAAAATCATATCTTTAAATTTTCCTATCGAATAAAATTCAGTTTTTTTTCTAAACTAATTATGTAAAATAATTTTAGAAAGAAGAAAGAGGGAAAAACAAACTTACAGACGGTTTCAATTGGAGAGAGGGAGCGGCGCTGGGGTAGTATGGGTGTGGTCGGAGGCGTGGGGCTGCGGGTCAGGGGAGGTGGCAGGTCGGAGGGCGATGGGTCAGAGGATGGAGGGGGTGCGGTGCTCGAATTGGGGGTTTAGGGTTCGGGTTTGGGTGGGGTTCGATGTAGGTTCGGCGAGGAGGAAGAAGGAGGGAGGGCTTCGCGAGGGGGAGGGAGCGCCGGAGGCGCTGCCGCGATGGGAGGGGCGCGATCGGCGTCGACGAGGGGATTTAGGTTTTTTTTTCTTTTGAAATGAACGGGGCCTGGGTAGTTAAGGAGAAGGAAGGGGGTTTTAAATTTTTAATTAATTTAATTATTTTATTTTCAAAAAGTTGACTTTTACATACGACCTCGAAACGAGGCCCACCGCCTGTCGTCCATAGCATATTACCCCTATTCTGAACACAATGGGATATGTATCGTAGGTTGATTTGATCGCTTCGATTGGTTTCCGTTGAACTTACATTTAAATTACCATATTGAATTTTAAACGTACATTTCAAATTACCGGAGTCACATACTAACTCTAAAAATTCCAGAAAAATATTTTCTAGCTCCGTATTGACGATACGGTCCTAACAAAACTAGTTTCGTCGAATTCTGAGACCGTTAGAAAAATGGCCAATTTCCAGTCGATTAAAATCAACTGAAACCGGTCAAACGCGTTTTCCTTTGCCACGCTCACATATTGATTCGAAAAATTATGAAATTTGGAAACTAGCAATAACTTGACACTGCGGACTCAACAAAAGTGGTTTCGTCGAAATCCGAGGTCGATTGCAAAATTCCCATTTTTTAAGGGCCTGAATTCCATAGCGACTATTCAGAATTTTCAACTGGACATATCTTTTGATTCCCGTTATGAAATCTTGATTTTTCGGATTCGTTGGAAAGATATTATCAAATAGATCCTAATGTTTTTGGTTTCACTAAAATCCGGATTGTTTTGCACCCGGTATGTTCAATTGAAGTTTGAAATCGGATTATCGAACTACCGCGCCATTTTCAATTCTATTTATAATTATATATAAATATTTATATTCTAACGACGACGCGTATAATATATACTTTCGAATATATTCAAAATAAATTTCTCGTCGATTATATTTAAAATAATCTATTTTAAATATTCAAAATTCGCTAAAACTGCCAAAATAAAAATTTTAAACTGGCTCGGATTTCCGGGTTATTACATTACGCCACCTAGGTCCAACAAGAGATTATGCTACCTATTGAACGTTTCTCGGATTTTAGGGTTTACGCGACCTAGGTCCAACTAGGGATTATGCTAACTATCGAATGGCGCCCCAAATCTAGGACACACTACTCAGAGTGATATATGTTCCTAGACTTTCCCCAAGTATGTGTCGTGGATCGTTATCGCTGTCTAGATGCACATGTCCTATATATGTGCGACACGAGTCTCGTGGAAGGGCAAATCAAGAAACATGGGACTCGGTCGGGAGCTTTAAGCTATCTGCCGATGCAGATGCTAAGGTCTGTTTTTCCAGTGGCTATAGTCCCACTCGAACCCTCCCTCAACTAATGAAAGGCACACCTTGAAAATGAGAACTATATATAGGCCCCCCTGTGCCCCACCAACCTATGGCCTTCCGCAACCATAACTAGATAGCAAGTATATGGTCTTTTGGAGTTCTCCGCCTTTCCGATTCACGTATCTCGATTGACTCAAGATGGTAGGTAGACGACGAGTTGCAATCACAGGGCTACTGGTCTCGCCGAATCACGCTGGTCCATCCTAGTCTTTAGGTTGCCCTATATTGCAACCAAGGCATACCCTTGGTTCTTCTAATGCGGACCTTAACCTCTGTGAGCCCAGGAGGATCATCTGCAGCCTCACAGAGGGATACCAAGAGTACCCTCACGTCCCCTTGAAGCAGCGTGCTTCGTTACCCTGTTCGTTGGAGCCTTCTTTAAGATCAGATGGACGTTCGCATCTTCTCGTGTTCTACTAAGGTTTACTACTTAGTTCTCTTAACTATGGTTTACCAATTAGTCTCCTGAATCGTTAACTTTCTTAACTAAGGTTTACAACTTAGTCTTCTTAACTAAGGTTTATTACTTAGTTCTCCTTCTCATTAAGTTGGATTGGTTAAGTGTCATTAGTCAATTCAAGTTAACATAACCCATTCATTTGTCATGTTAAACTGGATAAGTGTTATCAGTAGTTCATGTTGACTTAACCCTACCACAAATCAAGTTATATTGGTTAAGTATTTCTTATTACTTAACCCCGCCCCTTCATCTTGTATTGGTTAAGTGTTCCCTTTAACTCAACCCTACCCATCTGTTTAGCTAACATGTTATAACGGTTAAGTGTTCTCTTAGTTAACTTAACCCTAACGTTTGTTTAATTCATATGTTCTAATGGTTAAGTATTGTCCCTTCATGTTCTAACTTAACCTTGTTCGTTTGTTACACTATGATAGCTAAGTGTTCTAAGTTTACTTAACTCCACCTTCTAGTCTAGTTAACATGTTAAATTTGCTAAGTGTATTTTACTTAACCCCACCTTCTAGTCTAGTTAACATGTTATAATGGTTAAACCTTTTCTTAACCTCATCCACTTGTCTAGTCAACATGTTATAATGGTTATTTAACCCCTACAAGTCTTGTCTTATTAACATGTTAAGTTGGTTAAATGTTCCTATGGACTTAACCCTTTCATTCTAGCTTAACTGTTTCTTAGCTTTAAATTACTCGTTTAAAGCACCGACCACTCACATTAGACAGATATTGTTGCGGTCACTGGATGTGCTGGTCGGTTCCAGGCAGATTTACACCGCAACTCAGTCTAACCTCGGGTCCTTTTGGGCTCAATGCTCTAACCACCCACATTAGATAGGTATTGTTACGGTTGCTGGATTTGCCGGGCGGTTCCGGGCAGTCTTATACCGTAACTCAATCTAACCTCGGGTTAGGCATATTCGTCTTTCCTAGTTTTACATATTTATCCTTTTTTTGTCAATATGTAAATTGCTAACAACTCTTTTAAAAATTTTTGGCCTATATCATATTCATTCGTCATGCCCACTAACATGCCTATATTCTAGGCCCAAATCTTGATTTATCTATCATTTAACCCAACCTGCAGTTTTATGCCAATTTAGATCTAGTATTCCCACTTACAGTTCATGTCAAAACTAGATTTGCTACTCTAGTTTACAATTTATGCCTAAAGCTTAGTTTACTTGCCAATACTAGATTCAATATATCAAATTACATCTTCTATAATTCACGTAAAATTACCCCAATTTGCATCTAATAGTCATGTTATAATACATGCTCTGAATTATGCCAAATAATATAGATTTCATGTTATACCCCAAATAACCCCGCGTACGTATACCATGATTTCACAAGTTTTCTAAATACTTATGAAATGAAACTAAAAAGGGAATAAAGTATAAACATGAGAATTGACATAAAAGAATAGGCATGCAAAAGTGAGCCAAATACAAGGATAATGGATCCAATGGTTTTGGTGTACATAATAGTGAATAGGAATAAACTAAGCAAGTCACACCCTAGGTATGAGATCCAACAAAATGCCAGTTCGGTGTACAACATGGTTTGTAACTATAGTGTTATGGGCATAAACAATTAACCACCATAGTCATGGATAATTAACCAAAATAGTCCTAGACAATTATCCTAAATAGTCATAGGCAATTAACTGTAATAATTTCAAAGTCATGGTCATAGACAATAGTCTTATGTTCATAATCATTGCCAATAATCTCATAGTCATAAGTCATGGTCGTAGGAATGGTCTTATGTTCATAGTCATGGGCATAGTCTTATGTTCGTAGTCATAGGCAATAATCTCATCGGTAATTAATCACAATAATTCTTAATTAGATCCAAAGGCATATACAAGCACAGATTCAAATGAAAGGATCAAGCATATTCTTATATCCATTTAATTTCATGCCACAAATAGATCTAGACGTTCAAATCTAAAAAGTAACTGACTTACATGGATCGGTTTTAGAAAAGGATAATCAGATAGCGTTGGTGATTTGTTATGATTTGCACGACGTTGCTCGTAACCGTTGAATTAGCCTTTGATTCTTTTCTTTAGAGCTTTAATCTTGATTTGAATCTCCAATTTGCAATCCCTAGCCGTAGTCTTCAAGAAATAGTCTTCGTGTTTTATTTTAATTTATTTGTTTCAATTATTCCAGAGGTAGCATAAGGAGAGAATAAAATGGTGTAAAGAGAATAGGGCTAGGGGGTTGTTTATATAGGATTAGGTGGACGAATCTAGACTGAAAACGAGACCAGAAACATCAGAATGAACCCAGGCTCAAAACTGGGTTTCAGCACCAGGTCGACCCCCAGGTCGACACTATGGTCGACCTAGTCCCTGGGAGGTCGACACTATGGTCGACCCCCAGGTCGACCTAATCCTGGGCAGGAAATTTCCCGCCCAGCCTGTTCTGGGTTTTGAATTCGAATTTGAATTCGAATTTCGAGTTGTTTTTGATTCTGAAAATCTTTGTAACTTTGGAGGGTCATATATCCCTCATACGGACTTCGTTTCTCGAAAACTCAGACTCGTTTCCAAGCAAAATGTCGAGACGAACGCAATGGCGCAACCCGTTTCCCTTGATTCTTATTTTAAAATTTAATTATACTTTAATTTGCGAAACTTAATGTCACAGAATTACGGGTGTTACATTCTCCCTTGAAACAAGTTTAATCCTGACCCGAGTGTTTGTGTTTTTACATGGAACGCTCGGGTCAGGCCCTAAGTATTACAGATCCATGGGTTAGCTCTTAAAAAGGAGAGGCGCGAGAAGACACTTGTGTGCTCAAAGCTCGACAAAAGATGTAATTGTTTAAAAGAAATTTATGTGTAAATTGTAACGACCCGAATTTTTCGAAACTGTCAAAATTACCGAAATATCCGTCCGCTCTAAAACTACTAACGGAAACTACCAACTTACTACATAGTATTTGATAAATATTCGATACTGCTGAATGTATAGGATGCAATTTTTGATTAACAAAACTATCAAAGATCTTTTAATAAGCTAGGTGTGCTATAATACAAGAAAACTTAAATAAATAAATGTATCGCTTCGCCACTCTGATGAGAGAGACAACAATAAACACTCCTGCAAACTCAAAAAGTAAGTAATATGTGGAATAATAAAGTAAATAGGAAAGATACAATATCACAAGATGCATAATAATAAATAACAAACAAAAAAAGGTTTTGTTATTTAAGAGGCTGCATCACTACCACTTGTGACTGCCTACGTACCCTTATCTAGTTGGGTACCCAATTAGATACAAGATCAAGCCAACGTAGTTCTCCTATTCACAAATAGGACTCACGGAGCCTACAATGCACAAACAACAATGCAATTCCCTAACTAACCTTCAGGATTAATCTTTACACGTAGATTTATCAAATCTAATCATCTTTATTATTTTCCAAATACATTCTTCTTGAAAATAATCTCTTCGATCTTAGAATCCTGATTTCATTTCAAATCCTTGAAATAATATATTCCTTTTATATCAAATCATACTTCACTTCGGGATTTAGAAACAAATCACTTATGAAAATCTCAAATATCTATAATACAAGCATATCAACATATATGACACCAGATTGAGATGTTTTCCCTCAATGAAAAGGCCACTAGGCACGACCTTCACACGTATTAATACCAATAAATGGTGTCTCTCCTTAAAGCAGACCATCTTCTAGGACTTCAACCCATCTCGTACCTTTCTTTAGTCAAGGGTTACCCGAATCTCGGTAACACAACAAATCATTTAGTATCCCGAAGTGATAAATCATTTCACAATAATAATCACGAATAGCTTCAAATCATAGTGTTGTTGTCTTTCTAAATCATTTTAAACAATGGGATTTAAGCCATCGAAGTTCTCTTCGTTTATAAAACATCTTTTTATAAACCACTTATTATCTTCCAAATATTTCTTTCTAAATATTTTCTATTTCTCTGAAGTCAAACATTTCATTTCATATTTTTTTAGGAAAACAATCTTTCAAAATCATTCATTTCAATTTACGTTCATAAATTAAATGAATCAATAATGTTGTTAAATACCTTTTAGTCAAATCGTGAAATAGATCACACGGCGTTTAGCGCACAAATATTTCTACCCAACCCAATGTTAAATATAAAAGCATTCTTGCTCATAAACTGGTCGAGCGCAAATCACACAATCAATCAAACAATAATAACCAATGATAATGATAATCAATAGATCAACATTTATCAGTATTACTTAACTAACATATAAGTAAATTTCCAAGTTATTATAATAGCAAAACAGTGTTTGATTCTGCTAACAGATCTCACTAATCAAATTTAATTATGTCAACCGCAATTAAATCCATAACTACTAGTTTATCATTATTCATATACTTAACCTGTTTCCGACATTATCAACTTAACTACACCTCGCCCAAGATGAGGCCAAGTGAGCCAGGGCACTGGTTACTCCTGAACATCTCCTTAGTTTAAGCACCTCAACCTAATCTCAGAAATAGATAAGCCTACTCATTGGCTTATTAGAGTTATGCATTTCGATTACCTTCTAGTTAAGTAATTAAACATGGCAAGGTTTAAAAGAAGATATTTATAAGAATTCCATAAAACAAGGGATTAGGAAGTGCACTTACATGACTATTCTAGCTTCAAACACTTTCAAACTTACTTCAATTTAACATACAAGTTAAACAACCATCTAAACATTAACTCAAGTCCATGCACACGTTTAAGAGGGTAAAAAAAGTAATTCTACATAATATAAAGTTGTCATTTGCTTTCAAAAGCAAGAGGGGTCTAAAATTTATAACTTTACTTAGTTAATGTCACTTTAACTTTATACTTCATACATAATATATAAACAATATATAACTAAGAGACAACTAAGATCCATACCTAACCATGCACAAAGCCATAAGAACAAAAATAACCACCTCCTTTCATTACCACTAGCCTAAAGATCCAATCTTTAGCACTTCCAAACCAAGTCAAAATCAATCCTCCTCCTCCACCACCTTTGCTCACAGCATCTTCTTGGAACCACTCCTTCCTTCTTCCTTCCTCCACTTCTTACTTACTAATCATGCTTTCCATGATGTCTTAGGCCCAAAGCCAAAGTTTAAAAGAGATTAAAGAAGATTCGGTTAACTTTCGAAAAAGTTAGAGAGTAATTAGTGGATTAGTGCTTAAGCACTTCCACCATTTTTAACCCTCCTACTTCTTGTCAAGAAGTACCATTACAAAGTAGAGTAAGAAAAGAAATTGGGTGTACAATCCTAAGGGTATGCCTCCCTTTATATAGCCTTACGAATGTGATGGGTAAAGACCAAAAGCCCCCCAAAACCCTTATCTTACAAATGAAGTATTTCCAATTTTGCTCATTTTCCTTATTTGCTCATTTCCTAAATATCTTCGATTAAATCATGCATGACATCATCGAGATATTTAGTTAACCACAAACATGAAAATATTTTTATTTGCTAATTACATTCCTAATGATTAATTGGACATCCACTAAAATTTTCAACAACTTTTATTGAGAAAATAACTACATATTTATAAAATGATTTTCCATCATTTTATCAATATTTTCCCAAAAAATATATTTTTGTAAACATTTTTTTCAAAATGAGTCTAGCATCATTGGTTACCACTTAAATGATGTTTAACAAGGTTATAAAATCATGTTTATAACATTTAACAATATTTCAAATAGTTACGATATTCGAATATAAAGTGTTCGAATTTTCCAGGTCTTTACATAAATTTATAATTTTTTTTCTGCTGTACAAAATATTGGAAACTCTAATATTTGAATAAAATTTTATTTTGCTACTATTGTTGAGCACTGAGATTCTGTGTTTAATTCTGTTTTAAACCCTAGAAGACGATAACAATCCGTTGTTTTGAACGCTTCGAGCTGGTTTAATTACCGACTTGGAGCGATCAAAATGGCGGGTTGTTACAAAACATGTTAAAATAATGTCATTATAATTACACTTCCATTTACAAGTTATCCGACTTGTTTATGTGATTGGGACAATAATATTTTACACATCGCCCAAGTGCACAAATAATTATTTATTTATTTGTTGGATGAAACCCCACACGGGTCTTGGGATGATATTATAATCACACATCTCCCTTGCGATTAGATGTAGAATGCACTCTAGTTGTTATTTGGATGTTTACTGATTATTTATCATTCATATGCAATGTATGAAAACATGTAAATGAATTTATATGGTAATTGGTTGGGTCGCATTCCGATTCTGAAATAAAGAATATTTGGTAACAAGAATATTATAAAATAAATAACAATTTAGTATAAAGGACATTTTAGAATAAAGGGTATTTTAAATTAAGAATATTTTAGAATAAAGATATTTTAAATAAAGAATAGTTTAAAATAATGAATATTTTTCAGTGAAATAATTACAATTATAAATTATAATTGCACTTTTGACACGAGGTTAGATTGCATTTGTGGTAGAAGTCTGCCCGGACCCGACCGACATATCCAGCAGCCACTAATGTTGAACCTAATGTGAGAGGTCTAAGTGCGCAAACCCGTAACTTCCCCGTAAAGGTAAGTGTCGGATAGTTCGAGAACAAGCCACAACAGAATGCATACGGAAGAACATTTCATTGTATATTACAACAATGCACCAGATTACAAGAATATACAGAGTATAAATGAATATTACACAGAAATATCAGAGATTTAAAATACATTTAAATAAATTGCAGCGGAAAATAATACAATACACAACTAGAAGAGATATACGGATACAAAGCTTTCCGGATATCGTTCCAGCTGTAATCCAGGATCCTGTGAATATAAATCTGCAAAACCAAAACTACTAGCTGCCCGTGTCAAAATAAGGGCACCCAGAGTTTAGGTTAAAACAATAAACTCCAGGTCAGTCATGTGACTGGTGTGAGAACTAAAACAGTTATTAATCTTTATTTTAAAGTTAGGTAAATCAAGGGACCACGCCGTATACCACGGAACGGGTTTCCTCCCAAGAATACCAGTGCATAAAACAAACAGCGCAATGCTAAATAAAGAAAAATGAAGCTGTTATAAGACCCAGGTCCTATCACACAATGCAACGCAAGCCGGGGATAGGGTTTTCCCTTATAACAGCCAAAGAATGCTTGATACATTTAAAACAAATCATTTGATACTATCATCAGTGCATAGTGTATAAGACAACTTCAAATCATAAGTATCAATCATAGGCGGCATGGGTACCATATATCATGTCGCCATATATAGGTTTACAAATAAAACCGCAAATGTCACGTATTTGGAAATTGGATTTCCGTCTATGAACCGAGGCAAAAGATAGTCCTCAACCGATTCGAGACAATCTAGCCCATGTCTCAGGCAAGTACTCAGTCAAGCCTTGGAGCGACAGGGCCGGTCCACCGATGTGGATTAAAATGCCTGAACACTACGTTTCCCCGCCCTTTGGGGCATAAATGAGCCAACGAATGGCTCCATCAGACCCGGATCGTCCGATCTAACCGAGGCGCCTCGCAACAGCAACAACCACATAAGTCAAACTCGTCAGGGCATGTAAAACCACTGACGCCACTTTTTAGCTAGAAGGAAACGCATGCCCTCCCTGAGGTCCGTCTCCCGTTTTTGGTTCATACCGGGTGTGAAACTCGCGAAGTAAACGTTACACAAAGCTACGCCACAAAGGCCGTGCTTTGATCATCACCACAAGACTTTGCTTTTCAACAGAAGCCTCGATCAATTGCCACTTAAGCATTCCACACAGGCAATTCTCTCCATGCGTTTGATATCCATCAATATATAACCCCTGAGCTCGTACGTCTCAGAGAAGGGCGTTAAGCAAGAGAATAAATTCTCCGCCGCCAAACAGATATATATTTAATAGAGATCAATCACACGGACTAAAATCCAATGTCAGACACACAGTCCATTTACAAGTCTGTTCTGGGTCTGAACGAAACCGGAGGCACCTAGTACCCCGCATATCCTTCGATCTCCAAGTACGTCTGGACGATCACCAACTGCTTCCATCTTCTTGGGTGTACAGCCCAATCAAGATCATCAGTAATCACCCAAACGACGTGAAGACTTCCGGTCTTCGACCATCATCTTCATCTTCGAATTATCGTCGTATCAGTTATTCAGAATGGGATAAACCCAGTCTTCCCGAATAACTCGCGTATACTTTAAATAAGTGTTACACAAACACAACATACGCCTCATTCCAATTCATCAGTCACTAACCGTAAATTAATCAAGAGAATAATTCCCCAAATATTAACTCCGAAGGCCGAAACCAACATCAGATCAATATCCAAAAAACCATTCTGCTTAGCTAACCGACAGTTAGTTTCTGATTTCACATTCATAGGGAAAGGTTCCCATTAATTTTATCAAAGATAAATTCTTTATATTTATTCTTTAATCATCTTTGAATATCAATTCCAAACTAGTCGGGGTTAGCGAACCTTACCGAAGTAATCATTTGTTTTTAATTTCCCAATCCCAACCTATTCATCCCATGAAGTAAAACTGGTAATACTTCATATCTAACACCACGGTGTTCTCGGTAAATTCAATTACCATTTCACGTTCAAATCTAATTAAAGATTTAACTATCGCCTGGAGCAAAACTGGTGATACTCCATTCTCGATCATTTCAATCTAATTAAAGATTCATTAAAACTCCACTTAGTTTTAATCGTTAACTGGGTTAAAGAATCAGTGTCATTTAAAACACGGTTCACGATAAACCCAAAATCACTTTCCATTAATTATCGGGTTAAAGAACGAGTGTTATTTAAAACACTGTCCACGATAAACCCAAAAATCAATATCAATTCAATTCCAATTAAATATTATTTAATTGGTACACTTCATTAAATCTAAATAAAAAGATTTAATCTTTTCTCAATTGGGTTCAAGAACAGTGTTAGTGAAGACACTATTCACGACAAACCCAAATCACATTTGATATTCAATACAAGGCTCTAAATAGAAAATATATCGACTTATATTCAATATCAAATTCTACGATTAACAAATGTCGTATTGGAAATAACGATATAAATATATATCTTTCAAATTTCCATAACAACATCTGTATAATCACGAATTCCCAACATCGAAATATTCCGAAGACAATTTCGATTTAAATCCACTCCAATGCAATCATTGGAAATCCTGGTCATTTTTAAAACCCTTTCGAATTCAATTTATTTATTTAAAAATAAATAGAATTATAATTCTAGTTCAAAACTAGTTCATTTCGATAGAAATCTATTTTTATCTTTTCAAATATGGAGTTTTTCATCCCAAATCTTCACAAATCATTTCTTATGATTTCACACAAATTATTACTATTTTTAATAATTTTATCAAGGCCCGTACAGTCGATTTCCATCAATGGCCATCGAACTGCACTTACAGCGACCTTTTTCAAATTTGATTTGGACGTAACTCCAAATCCAACCATTAGATTTTGAATTTCTAATATTCGTTAGAAAGCTCTTTTCGATACAAACCCAACGGTTCCGGTTTTAGGAGAATCCGACGGTCGGATCTCCCGTAATGTCCGTTTGAAATAAATGGTTGAAATTCACGAACTGCCGCGGCGCGGCGCGTTCTATTCAGGCCATTATATTATATATATAATATATATTTCGTCGATTTCTATTTAAAACGAATTATATAAATAGTTTTAAATTCGTTTCAAAAGCAATTTCAACTTCCTTTTTAATTCAAATCAAAATTGAATTCTTCTTTATAAATTCGTTTTAAAATTCATTTCTATTAAATTCAAATTCCAATTCAATTTGAATTCATTTCAATTCGCTTTCAATTCAATTTGAATTCGTTTTCAATTCAATTCATTTCAAAATCGTTTTCAATTCAATTCATTTCGAAATTGTTTTCAATTCAATTCATTTCGAAATCGTTTTCAATTCAATTCATTTCGAAATCGTTTTCAATTCAATTCATTTCGAAATCGTTTTATATTCAATTCATTTCGAAATCGTTTTCAATTCAATTCATTTCGAAATCGTTTTATATTCAATTCATTTCGAAATCGTTTTCAATTCAATTCATTTCGAAATCGTTTTCAATTCAATTCATTTCGAAATCGTTTTATATTCAATTCATTTCGAAATCGTTTTCAATTCAATTCATTTCGAATTCGTTTTATATTCAATTCATTTCGAAATCGTTTTCAATTCAATTCATTTCGAAATCGATAAAATCGATATAAATATCGTTCACGTCAAAATGGCGTCAATCTAATCAATACGGCTTCATAATTTCTATTTTCAAATATTCTATTTCAAATATTCTATTTCAAAATAGTTGTTATTATCAAAATATTTCGTTCAACACATGACCAATCTCAATGGATGAGTACTGTCAACACATGAACCTTTATTTTATATTGATAAAGATGTAAATTTTATTACTAAAATATTTCGTTCAACACATGACCAATCTCAATGGATGAGTACTGTCAACACATGAACCTTTATTTTATATTGATAAAGATGTAAATTTTATTACTAAAATATTTCGTTCAACACATGACCAATCTCAATGGATGAGTACTGTCAACACATGAACCTTTATTTTATATTGATAAAGATGTAAATTTCATTACTAAAATATTTCGTTCAACACATGACCAATCTCAATGGATGAGTACTGTCAACACATGAACCTTTATTTTATGTTGATAAAGATGTAAATTTTATTACTAAAATATTTCGTTCAACACATGACCAATCTCAATGGATGAGTACTGTCAACACATGAACCTTTATTTTATATTATTCTTTATTTTCTAAATTGGAATGAGGCCCAATCAATCACCATATAATGTTAATTATATGGATTTTCATACAACACATGTATATAATAACATTGAAAAATAATCAACCATCAACCAAAGTGCACTACACTGTATAAGTATCAAATATAGATATCTAACGCTTATAACAGCCTGTCAATCAATCGATCGACATATTAAATCAATCAGGATGAGTGAACTTCAAATTTCATCCCAACACCCGTGTGGGGTTTCGAACAATCAAACGCATATTTTATTTGTGCAGTTGGGCGATGTGTAAAATTTATCGACCCAATCAATGTCCTTCAAATAGGTGTACATAAACAAACCGTCTGGTTTGTAAATGAATATTTATTTATTCACATTCACGTTAAAAATTATATTTTTAACGATCGAACTATTTTATTCAACCTATGAATTTTCTATTCGATTCATTCTTTAAATAAAATGATATTTTTATTTTTCTAACATATTTTAGAAAATTTCGGCGGCATAACGGCACGATACTAGAAACGGGACAAGGCCTAGCCTTATCTCCGGTATAGTGAAGGCTCACGCCATTCACACATCAATCAAATCCATTCATTTCACCAAACAATTCAATTTCAATCAAATAATCTAATTAATTTTTGCAATCAAACAAACAAGTCCATGGTCTGTGGACGATTGTGTCGGGTGCTACTAAGCACCGTCTGCATCCTAGTATATATATATAACTAGAAAAAGAAATTGAAGAGTGAGGAATTCTCAACAATAGCTATCCAACTTCACGGCACTTCATTTAGAGAAATATTCGTCGTTATCTCATCTTTATCAGCTTCGTTGCCCGTATTCTCTACATATGTAAAAATTGAATTTTTTACTTTGCTATTCAATATAAAAAATCGAATTTTTACTTCGCTATTCAATATATAAAAATCATATTTTTACTTCGATGTTCAATATATAAAAATCATATTTTTACTTCGATGTTCAATATATAAAAATCATATTTTTGCTTCGATGTTCCATATATAAAAATCATATTTTTACTTCGATGTTCCAAATATAAAAATCATATTTTCACTTCGATGTTCAATATATAAAAATCATATTTTTACTTCGATGCCATATAGATAAAAATTCCATTTCAAAAATATAGGTTTCGCCTTTTCAAAAATAAAGATTTCGCCTTTTCAAAAATATCATTATAAAAATCACATCTTTATTTTGCTACTCATATAAAGATGATATTTTTAATATTTCTATCATGTAAAAATTATATTTTTAATTCTCTACACAAACAAAAATCAAAGCTTTACCGTGTTAAAAATTCTACCTTTGCAGTTTTAAAAATCCTATCTTTACTGATTTAAAAATCCTATCTTTACTGATTTAATTTTTCATATAAATTAAAACTGGTTTTTATATAGAAACTAAATACATAAGACAAATAAAAATGCACCTTCAGTTCGATTTCTTTTTCCTAGGGTTTTGATTTGCCGAATTCAACATCGGAGCGCTCGCGGTGTGGTGGCTCGACCGGAGCAGCGATGGTGAGGATGGCGGTTTTGGGGCGAAGGGCTTGGGGTCTCTCGATCTGGAAAGGGGAAAGAGGGGTGGGCGACTGGAAGGAGGCGCAGGGGAAGGGTTCGTCGGAGGTGGCTTCGGTGGGGTGGAGCGGCGCTGAATCGAGGGGGGGGTGGTGTTCGGCGATGGGCGCTAGGGTTGGGGGGGGGGTGTTCGGTGATGGGTACGGAGGCGGGTCGCGTGAGGAGGCGGAGGGACCCACGACGATGGGTGGTGGCGGCTGCTCCGTCTTCTTTCCTTCTTTTTTTTTTTAAAAATCGATTTCAAAAGTAAACCGGGGGGGGGGGGGGGTGGGGGGGTCTGATGATATAGAGAGAGGGAGTTTTAATTTTTTTTTATTATTTTAATTCTAAAAAGCAACTTTTATTTTCGACCTCGAAACGAGACCCACCGCCTGTCGTCCCTAGCGTTTCACCCCCATTCCGAACACAATGGGATATGTATCTCAGGTTGGTTCGATCATTTCGATCAGTTTTTGTCAAAATCAACATATAAATCTATATATTGAATTTGAACGCGCATTTCCATTTACCGGGGCCACATACGGACCCAATAAATTCCAGAAAAATATTTTCTAGCTTCGTATTGACGATATGGTCCTAACAAAACTAGTTTCATCGAATTCTGAGACCGTTTGAAAAATGGCCATTTTCCAGTCGATTAAAATCAACTGAAACTGGTCAAACGCGTTTTCCTTCGCCACGCTCACATATTGATTTGAAAAATTATGAAATTTGGAACCTAGCAATAATTTAACATCCCGGACCCAACAAAACTGGTTTCGTCGAAATCCGAGGTCGTTTGCAAAATCTCCATTTTCAAGGCCTAAATTCTATAGCGACTATTCAGAATTTTCAACTGGACATATCTTTTGATTCCCGCTATGAAATTTTGATTTTTCGGATTCGTTAGAAAGATATTATCAATTAGATCCTAATGTTTTTGGTTTCACTAAAATCCGGATTGTTTTTCACCCGGTACATTCAATTGAAGTTTGAAATCGAATTATCGAACTACCGCGCCATTTTCAATTCTATTTATAAATATATATAAATATTTATATTCTAACGACGACGTATATAAATATATACGTCGAATTATATTCAAAATAAATTTCTCGTCGATTATTATTTAAAATAATTCATTTTAAATAATCAAAATTCGCTAAAATTGCCAAAATAAAAATTTTAAACTGGCCCAGATTTTCGGGTTGTTACAATCTCCCCCACTTAAAACTTTTCGTCCCCGAAAAGGAACAAAGTCGAAAGTGGTTTGATTAATCAACTCTACGATCGATCAGGCTTCCGTTCTCCAACTTTTCAGTTTCTGAGAATTTTCAAAATTTCAAAAATTTGGCTAACACCCTAAATTTTTGAAAAATTTCGCCATAACCTCCCCTGCACCGGGAGCATCGGGAAATCTCAAATAGCTTCCCCGGTCCTTCAGATCTCAAAAAGAAAAAGAAAAAGCCAAGCGGCTAGCCAATAGGCTCATAAAATCATCATCACCCAAACAAAACAGTAAATTATGTAGTAAACATGTACCTATTTGTCGGGCAAACAATTTTTATTCTCTGCTCTAGCCTCCTTGCTATGACCTGTTCAAGGTAAGTACATGCATGCAAGCAAATGCGACCAATTTTCGATACAATTCAATATGTGATTCAATTAGGCTAAATGGCTAAAAATTAGCAAACAAATAAACAAACAACACAAACATCAATCAATTAGTGAATTAGAGTCTCAAATTCATAATTTGATATATATACAAAAAATCATGTTTTGATGCCAAATCACAACAATGTATTCTAGCTATATTAGTTTTGGTTCTCACACCAGTCTAATGGAAATATATAGAAAATCACACCTTCGAAACACGAACATAAATTCTGATGATGATCAATCAATCATCAGAACCATCTCCGGGTGTCTAGAATGTGATTCTATATCTATCCAGTATATTAAAATTTCAAATACACGTTTGCAAGGCGTATATGCAAAATCTTTATATACTGGACTGTCCAAATCAATATAAACTAAATAATCAAATAAGAATAATTGATTTTAAATTTTGAAAACAAAATTGTTTCCAATTGAAAAATATACCCTTCACACTCGTTCTAGGATACCACTGATCCTATCTCTAACGAGTCATTCCCATTGGATATTACTAACCCAATATATGATGAATTCTTTCGTATGGTTCTAATGTGCCTTGTTCTCTGCTTTGCAAACCAAAGCTCTGATGTGACGGCCTTGAATTTCGCTCGATCTGAATCAGTCGTTAAACCGATCTAGACCGTTCGAAACCCCTGAACGTTGAGAACATGACAAATCAGAACACAAACAGAAGAACATTTCATTGTATATTACAACAATGCATCAGATTACAAGAATATACACAGTATAAATGAATAAATATTACACAGAAATATCAGAGATTTAAATTATATTTAAATACATAGCAGCGGAAAAATAATATAAAGCACAACTGAAGGTGATATACGGATACAGAGCTTTCCGGATATCATTCCAGCTATAAACCAGGATCCTGTGAATATAAATCTGCAAAACCAAAACTACTAGCTGCCCGTGCGGAAAATAGGGGCACCCAGAGTTTAGGTTAAAACAATAAACTCCAGGTCAGTCATGTGACTGGTGTGAGAACTAAAATAGTTATTTAAAACTTTACTTTAAAAGAGAGTAATTCAAGGGACCACGCCGTATAACACGGAACGGGTTTCCTCCCAAGAATACCAGTGCATTGAATAAACAACCCAATGCTTTTTCGAAAAATGAAGCTGTTATAAGACCCAGGTCCCATCACACAATGCAACGCAAGCCGGAGGATAGGGTTTTACCTTATAACAGCCAAACATGCTTGGTACGTTTAAAACAAATCATTTGATACTATAATAAGTGTATAGTGTCAAAACAGTTTCAATCATAAACATAAATCATAGACGGCATAGCATCCCATGCTACTATGTCGCCATACTAGGCTTTACAAATAAAGCCGAAATACACGTATTGGAAATTGGATTCCGTCATGAGTCGAGGCAAGGGGCAAGCTCCTCTCTGCGTTCGAGACACTCTAGCAAATGCCTCAGGATTACGCACACTGGGTAACCCTTGGATCTTCAGGGCCGGTCCTCACTTACGTTAGAGGATTAGTTATGCCTGAACACACGTTTCCCGGTCCTTACAGACCTACAATCGAGGCGCCTCATCCAACAACCACAAAGGTGAAAAGTATATAAATGTCAGGGCTGGTAAGTCACTGACACCACCAAAGCTAGAAAGAAACGTCGTGCTCTCCCTGCAGTCCGTATCCCGTTTTTAACTCATACCGAGGTGTGAGGCTCGCGAATTCACGTTATACACAAAGCCACACCACGAAGGCCATGCTTTGATCATCAACCACAAGACTTTGCTTTTCAACAGAAGCCTTGATCATTGCATCTTAGCGTGCCACACAGGCAATTCATGCCATGCGACTGATGTCCATCGATATACAACCTCTGAGCTCGTACGTCTCAGAGAAGGGCGTTAAGCAAAAGAATAAATTCTCTGCCGCCAAACAGATGTATATTTAATAGAAATCAATCAACACAGAATAAAATCCAATGTCAGACACACAATCCATTTACATGTCTGTTCTGGGTCTGAACGAAACCGGAGGCACTTTCCTCGCGTATCCATCCATCTCCAAGTACGTCTGGACAACCACCAACTATTTCCATCCTCTTGGGTGTACAGCCCAATCAGGATCGTCAGTAATTACCCAAACGATGTGAAGACTTCCGGTCTTCGGCCACCGTCTTCATCTTCGACATATCGTCGAATCGGTTATTCAGAATGGGTGTAAACCCGGCCTTTCCGAACAACCCGCGTATATTAAAAACAAATGTTACACAAACACAACATACGCCTCATTCCAATTCATTAGTCACTAACCGCAAATTAGCAAGAGAACAATTTCCTAAACATTAACCCCGAAGGCCGAAACCAACATCAGATCAATACCCAGGAAACCATTCTTTTTAGCCAACCTACAGCTAGTTTCTAAATTCCACACTCTTAGGGAAAGGTTCCCATTAAATTTATCCAAGATAAATTCTTTAAAATTTATCCTGTAATCTTCCTTTGGATGTCATTTAAAACCAAATTATGGTTTTTCCAACTAGTCGAGATTAGCGAACCGTAACAAAGTAGTTATTTATTTTATTTCCCAATCTCAACCTATTCATCCCATGAAGCAAAACTGGTAATACTCCATATCTAACACCGTGGTGTTATCGGTAAAATTAATTACCATTTCACGTTCAAATCTAATTAAAGATTTAACTATCGCTTTGGAGCAAAACTTGTAATACTCCATTCCCGCTCATTTCTAAATTTGATAATTTAGATTATAGATTCACATTTCAATCTAATTGCAGATTCGTTAGAACTCCTTTTACTGGGTTAAAGAACTAGGTGTTATTTAAAACACAGTTCACGACAAACCCAAATCACATTCTATTTGTTATCGGGTTAAAGAACTAGTGTTATTTAAAACACTGTTCACGATAAACCCATTTCAAATTTAATCAAATATATTAGAAATTCGATTATTTAAAACCCCTTTTTAAATCTAATTCATTTATTTAAAAATAATTGGGTTTTAAATTTAGTTCAAAACTAGTTCATTTCGATAAAAATCTATTTTTATCTTTTCAAATATGGAGTTTTTCATCCCAAATTTTCCCAAATCATTTCTTATGATTTTACACAAATTATTACTATTTTTAGTAATTTTATCGAGGCCCGTACAGTCGATTTCCAACAACGGCCATCGAACTGCACCTATAGCGACCTTTTTCGAATTTGATTTGGACGTATCTCCAAATCCAACCGTTAGATTTCAAATTTCTAATATTCGTTAGAAAGCTCTTTTCGATACGAACCCAACGGTTCCGGTTTTAGGAGAATCCGACGGTCGGATCTCCCGTAATGTCCGTTTGAAATAAATGGTCGAAATTCACGAACTGCCGCAGCGCGGCGCGTTCCATTCAGGCCATTATATTATATATATAATATATATAATATATATTTCGTCGATTTCTATTTAAAACGAAAATGTTTTGAATTCGTTTCAAAAGCAAATTCAACTTCCATTTCAATTCAAATTAAAATTGAATTCTTCTTTATAAATTCGTTTTAAAATTCATTTCTATTCAATTCAAATTTCAATTCAATTTGAATTCATTTCACTTCATTTTAAATTCAATTCGAATTCGTTTTTCAATTCAATTCAATTCAATTCAAATTGGTTTTCTATTCGATTCAAATTCATTTTCTATTCAATTCATTTCGAAATCGTTATATATTCAATTCATTTCGAAATCGTTATATATTCAATTCATTTCGAAATCGTTTTCTATTCAATTCATTTCGAAATCGTTATATATTCAATTCATTTCGAAATCGTTATATATTCAATTCATTTCGAAATCGTTATATATTCAATTCATTTCGAAATCGTTTTCTATTCAATTCATTTCGAAATCGTTATATATTCAATTCATTTCGAAATCGTTTTCTATTCAATTCATTTCGAAATCGTTATATATTTAATTCATTTGTTTTTGTCAACACACGACTAATCTCAACGAATGAGTACCGTCCATGTGTGACTATTTTTGTTAAAATACTTCGTTCAACACATGACTAATCTCAACGGATGAGTACAGTCAACACATGAACCTTTACTTTATATTGATAAAGATGTAAATTTTATTATTAAAATATTCGTTCAACACATGACTAATCTCAACGGATGAGTACAGTCAACACATGAACCTTTATTTTATATTATTCTTTATTTTTCTAAATTGGAATGAGGCCCAATCAATCACCATATAGTGTTAACTATATGGATTTTCATACATCACACGTATATATAGCATTGAAAATAATCAACCATCAACCAAAGTGCACTACACTGTATAAGCATCAAATATAGATATCTAACGCTTATAACAGCCGGTCAATCAATCGATCGACATATTTAATCAATCAGGATGAGTGAACTTCAATTCCATCCCAACACCCGTGTGGGGTTTCAAACAATCAAACACAGATTTTATTTGTGCAGTTGGGCGATGTGTAAATTTGTCGACCCAATCAATGTCAGTCAAATCAGTGTACATAAACAAACCGTCTGGTTTGTAAATGAATGTTTTATTTTATTCACTTTCACGTTAAAAATTATATTTTTAACGATAAAACATTTTATTTTAACATATGAATTTTATTCAGTTCATTCCTTAAATAAAATGATATTTTATTTTTCTAACATATTTTAGAAAATTTCGGCGGCATAACGGCACTATACTAGAAACGGGACGAGGCCTAGCCTTATCCCCGGTCTAGTGAAGGCCCACGCCATTCACACATCAATCAAATCACTTTCGTTATGCAAACCACAAAATTTGGAGTAAGAGTCTAACCTAGCCTTACTCCTTCGCCTTATAACGGCGCACGTCTAATCCTAACCTATTTATCGATTCGATTTTCCACACCACAAACCACATTCAAACCAATATCGTAATCAATCACCAAACAGCCAAACAAACAAGTCCATGGTCTGTGGACGATTGTGTCGGGTGCTACTAAGCACCGTCTGCATCCTAGTATATATATATAACTAGAAAATGAAATTTAAAGGTGAGAAGTTCTCACCAATAGCTATCCAACTTCACGACACTCCTATTGTAGAGATCTTCGTCGTTCTCGCCCTTTTTGTCAGCTTCGTTGTCGTAGCCACTACATATGTAAAAATCGAATTTTTACTTCGCTATTCAATATACAAAAAATCGAAGTTTTACTTTGCTATTCAATATAAAAATCGAATTTTTACTACTATGTTATATAGATAAAAATTATATTTTTATTACGCTATTTTCTATATAAAGATTTCGCCTTTTTAAATTTAAAGATTTCGCCTTTTTAAATTTAAAGATTTCGCCTTTTTAAATTTAAAGATTTCGCTTTTTAAATTTAAAGATTTTAAATTTAAAGATTTCGCCTTTTTAAATTTAAAGATTTCGCCTTTATAAAAATCATCACTTTACTTCAACGTATATAAAATAAAAATCAGATTTTTATTTCGCTACATATACAAAGATGATATTTTTATATTCTCTATCCTATAAAGATTATATTTTTAATACTTTAAAAATATAAAAACCATATTTTTAATATTTCTATATAGTAAAGATTATATTTTTAATACTTTAAAAATATAAAAATCATATTTTTATCACTTTAAAAATATAAAGATCGTACCTTTTACCAAATAAAAATCCTATCTTTTCACCTTTTAAAGTTCTAATCTTTTTCCATTTAAAATTCAAACCTTTTCTATTTTTTTTTTTTTTTGAAAATCGGTTTTAAATTACTCCTTAAAATCAGTTTTAAATTACTTTTAAAATCAGTTTTAAATTACTTTTAAAATCAGTTTTAAATTACTTTTAAAATCAGTTTTAAATTACTCTTAAAATCAGTTTTAAATTACTTTTAAAATCAGTTTTTAAACTAAAATCGAAATTAGTTTTAAACTTTAAAATAAAAACAGTATTTAATCTTTTTTCAGTTTATATAAATCAAAAATAAAAAAAAAAGAAAAAAAAAGGACTTACAGGGGGGTTTGGGCGTTCACTGTGGGCTTCAAGAGGAGGGAGAAGCGGCGCAGAAGAGGGGGGGGGGGGTTTATCGGAGGCCGGCGGTGGGTCGTGGTGGCTGCGGCTGTGAGCAGGTGGAGGGGGGCTCGGTTGCGTCGGTGGATGGGGGGAGGGGGTCTCGCGTCGGTGTCGAGGAAGGCAAGGGGGAGGAGGAAGGGAAGAAGTGGCGGCGGCACACCTGGGGGGGGGGGGAAGTCGGTGGCGGCTGCGACGTGGGGGGCGACGGGGTTTCGGGGTTTTTTTTTTTTATATTCGATCTGAAGTAATGATTTGGGGGGGGGGGGTTATGTAAATATATATATAATAATTATATATTTTTTTTTCCTTTAAAACCCTAATGTTGACTTTTCGTTTCAACTCAGATTTGAACCCGCCGACTGTCGTCCCTAGCGTAATACCCCCATTCCGAACACAATGGGATATGCCACGTAGGCCAATTCGACTGTTTGAATCAGTTTTCTTTGAATTTACATTTAAATCACTTTATTGAATTTTAAACGTACATTTCAAATTACTGGGGTCACATACTAACTAGAAAAATTCCAGAAAAATATTTTCTAGCTTCGTATTGACGATACGGTCCTAACAAAACTAGTTTCGTCGAATTCTGAGACCGTTGGAAAAATGGCCATTTTCCAGTCGATTAAAATCAACTGAAAATGGTCAAACGCGTTTTCCTTTGCCACGCTCACATATTGATTCGAAAAATTATGAAATTTGAAACCTAGCAATAATTTGACACTGCGGATCCAACAAAAGTGGTTTCATCGAAATCCGAGGTCATTTGCAAAATGTCCATTTTTAAGGGCCTGAATTCCATAACGACTATTCAGAATTTACAACTGGACATATCTTTTGATTCCCGATATGAAATCTGGATTTGTCGGATTCGTTGGAAAGATAATATCAAATATATCCCATTATTTTTGGTTTCACTAAAATCCGGATTGTTTTGCACCCGGTACATTCAATTGAAGTTTGAAATCGAATTATCGAACTACCGCGCCATTTTCAATTCTATTTATAATTATATATAAATATTTATATTCTAACGATGACGCGTATAAATATATTCGTTCGAATTATATTAAAAATAAATTTCTCGTCGATTTTATTTTAAATAATCTATTTTAAATATGCAAAATTCGCTAAAATGGCCAAAATAAAAATTTTAAACTGGCCCAGATTTTCCTGGTTATTACAATCTCCCCCACTTAAAACTTTTCGTCCCCGAAAAGGAACAAAGTCGAAAGTGGTTTGATTATTAAGCTCTACATTCGGTCGGGCTTCCATTCTCCAACTTTTCAGTTTCTGAGAATTTTCAAATTTTCAAAAAATTTGGCTAACACCCTAAATTTTCGAAAAATTTCGCCATAACCTCCCCTGCAATGGGAGCATCGGGGAATTTCAAATAGCTTCCCCGGTCCTTCTGATCTCAAAAAAAAAAAAAAAAAGCCAAGCGGCTAGCCAATAGGCTCACAAAATCATCATCACCCAAACAAAACAGGAAATTATGTAGTAAACATGTACCTATTTGTCGGGCAAACAAATTTTATTCTCTGGCTCTAGCCTCCTTGCTATGACCTGTTCAATGTAAGTATATGTATATGCAAGCAAATGCGACCAATTTTCAATATAGTTCAATATTCGGTTCAATTAGGCATAATGGTTCAAAAATTAGCAAACACTTAAACAAACAACACAACCATCAATCAAATAGTGGATTAACGTTTCAAATTCATAAATTTTGATACATATACAAAAAAATCATGTTTTTGATGCCAATTCACAACAATGTGTTCTAACTATATTAGTTTTGGTTCTCACACCAGTCGAATGGAAATTTATCGATATCACACCTTCGTTACTCGAACATGAATACTAATGACGACTAGTCAATCATCGGAATCATCTTCGGGCCACTAGAGTATGATTCTATATCTATCTAATATATTAAAACTTCGAATATACGTTCATGACGCGTATACGCGAAATCTTTATATATTCGATTGTCCATATTCAAAATAAATAAATAATCAAATACGTATAATTATTTTTTTAAATTTCAAAACAAAATTGTTTTCATTTGAAAAATATACTCTTCACACTCGTTCTAGGATACTACTGATCCTATCTCTAACGAGTCATTCTAATTGGATATTACTAATCCAATATCTGATGAATTCTTTCGTATGGTTCTAATGTGCCTTGTTCTCGAGCTCTGTAAACCAAAGCTCTGATACCAAATGTGACGGCCTTGAATTTCGCTCGATCTGAATCAGTCGTTAAACCGATCTAGACCGTTCGAAACCCCTGAACGTTGAGAACATGACAAATCAGAACACAAACAGAAGAACATTTCATTGTATATTACAACAATGCATCAGATTACAAGAATATACAGAGTATAAATGAATAAATATTACACAGAAATATCAGAGATTTAAATTATATTTAAATACATAGCAGCGGAAAAATAATATAAAGCACAACTGAAGGTGATATACGGATACAGAGCTTTCCGGATATCATTCCAGCTGTAAACCAGGATCCTGTGAATATAAATCTGCAAAACCAAAACTACTAGCTGCCCGTGCGGAAAATAGGGGCACCCAGAGTTTAGGTTAAAACAATAAACTCCAGGTCAGTCATGTGACTGGTGTGAGAACTAAAATAGTTATTTAAAACTTTACTTTAAAAGAGAGTAATTCAAGGGACCACGCCGTATAACACGGAACGGGTTTCCTCCCAAGAATACCAGTGCATAGAATAAACAACACAATGCTTTTTCGAAAAATGAAGCTGTTATAAGACCCAGGTCAATTCACACAATGCAACGCAAGCCGGAGGATAGGGTTTTACCTTATAACAGCCAAACATGCTTGGTACGTTTAAAACAAATCATTTGATACTATAATAAGTGTATAGTGTCAAAACAGTTTCAATCATAAATATAAATCATAGACGGCATAGCATCCCATGCTACTATGTCGCCATACTAGGCTCTACAAATAAAGCCGAAATACACGTATTGGAAATTGGATTCCGTCATGAGTCGAGGCAAGGGGCAAGCTCCTCTCCGCGTTTGAGACACTCTAGCAAATGCCTCAGGATTATGCACACTGGGTAACCCCTGGATATTCAGGGCCGGTCCTCACTTACGTTAGAGGATTAGTTATGCCTAAACACACGTTTCCCGGTCCTTACAGACCTATAATCGAGGCGCCTCATCCAACAACCACAAAGGTGAAAAGTATATAAATGTCAGGGCTGGTAAGTCACTGACACCACCAAAGCTAGAAAGAAACGTCGTGCTCTCCCTGCAGTCCGTATCCCGTTTTTAACTCATACCGAGGTGTGAGGCTCGCGAATTCACGTTATACACAAAGCCACGCCACGAAGGCCATGCTTTGATCATCAACCACAAGAATTTGCTTTTCAACAGAAGCCTTGATCATTGCATCTTAGCGTGCCACACAGGCAATTCATGCCATGCGACTGATGTCCATCGATATACAACCTCTGAGCTTGTACGTCTCAGAGAAGGGCGTTAAGCAAAAGAATAAATTCTCTGCCGCCAAACAGATGTATATTTAATAGAAATCAATCAACACAGAATAAAATCCAATGTCAGACACACAATCCATTTACAAGTCCGTTCTGGGTCTGAACGAAACTGGAGGCACTTTCCTCGCGTATCCATCCATCTCCAAGTACGTCTGGACAACCACCAACTATTTCCATCCTCTTGGGTGTACAGCCCAATCAGGATCGTCAGTAATTACCCAAACGATGTGAAGACTTCCGGTCTTCGGCCACCGTCTTCATCTACGACATATCGTCGAATCGGTTATTCAGAATGGGTGTAAACCCGGCCTTTCCGAACAACCCGCGTATATTAAAAACAAATGTTACACAAACACAACATACGCCTCATTCCAATTCATTAGTCACTAACCGCAAATTAGCAAGAGAACAATTTCCTAAACATTAACCCCGAAGGCCGAAACCAACTGTAACGAACCGGGATTTTCGACTCCGAAAATCAACATCAAACTATCATGTTGACCATTCAGACATCGAACATTCCAGATCATTAATAGAAAGAAGTTAGAGGGTGAGATAAGAAAGAAAGAAATATTAGAATAGAAGAAGAAGAAACACCACACACAGAGTCTCACATCGCAGCGGAACAAAATATAATACAGAAATAACCTTTATTGAAAGCTTTTGAAATACTTACAATATCAGAGTACACATCTGGACAGTGATACTAATCTGTCCTCATATAACACACAGCGGAATAGTAATATCATACGTCTGGACTTTTCCTGCTCGTCTCTTCACAGCAGTCGATAACCTGAACCTGTACAACCCAGTCTAACCCGAGCATTTACAAAACACCGGGTCAGTCTGGTGAACCAGAGTGAGATAAACTCGCACAGTAATAAGGGTAAATCATCCAGTCATGATTTTAGAGTTCAAAAATCTTTACAAAAGAAAAGGATAATCGTAAGACCAAATCCACACATAAACACGGACGTTTTTTTTTTACCTTACGATAACCCAAAACAGTTTTGAAACCAATATCTTGTCTGATATTATAATAATGTCTAAATACAAGTAAATAACAATCTAGTGGAACGCTTGCATCTCACGCTCCACATATATAGTATACAATCACCCGTAGGCGCTTATTGGAGATTGGATTCCGACCTTGACAAGGTATGGGTCCACCTTCCGATAGTGTATCTCTAGAGATGAATACACTGGGTTCAACAAGAACTTCTTACAACCCGGCCCTCACATGACCGACCACTCATTTCGCTTGAGTGTATCGAATGTATACCACCGACGGTTGGGATCAGCAACCGTCTCCCGAAAAGGGACAGCATCGAAACATAGATTAAAGAAGCAAATAGGATTTCCTCTAGATAGGTGATCATACACCCTAATGGGAGCGACCCACATAGCCATGCTGCCTGCCCGATTTTTGTCATTTCCCGGTTGATGAGGCTTGAGGCTTAGATTAGCTTTTGAACATCTGGTCATCATTCACTTTGAATGCCACATCGTCAGATCCGTCAGATATCACTAATTGACGTCCACAAAAATACTCTAGCTGAAAGCTAGAGAATGGCAATTCCCTGCCAACAACTATCGTACGTTTGAAGAAATCAACGTACGTGATCCTTTGGAAATACTCTATCAGACACTCGTCCATATACGTCATCCAGGAACAGGATGAACCGAAGGCACTTTCCTACCGCATCCAATATATAGGAATCACCCCATGGATCAGTAGCGAGAAGTCCTTGCAATCTGTAGATTCCAACTACGACAGAATCACAGTTTATCTCTGCTTGCCAGGCAGAGAAGATTAGTGGTTCTTCCGTTTATGAAAATCCATGGTCTTCAATGCTCCATCTCGAACATCTTCTGATATCTCCACGTATTTATTGGACGGAATGGTTTTCGAATATAAATTCGATCCCGGTCTTTCCGTACCAACAATCGTATTGGACAGATTTGATAGTCGGTGTTTTAACTATCAAAATATATACAGTGTTTCAATCATGACACTCCAATGAGTTCACTGGTTAAGTATTCAGCATCACCTGGCCTTTTAACACTTGATTTATTTTGTTAAATCAAAACTTCTAACTCTGTTAATATTTAAAAAATACGATATTTGAATAACTCTAATTCGATTTAACTCTAATCGATCAACTAATATTCGATTTCAGTCCATTCGCTTGACTCTAGATCACAGCGATCACAATGGTTACGCCTGACTCCCTCAGGAAACATCCGACCGCCGTAGGCTATCTGCAGCCCTGCGAATTACGCTAGCAGTCGTACGAAATGGCAACTTAGCCGAATAATTATGTTTGGCTAATTCTATCTCGAATAACTATATTCAATTTCCCATTTGAAATCTCATTTAAAATTCTCCTTTTAAATTCAGAAATCCATTGGTTTTAACAAAGAAATTTATAGCACATATGTTATAACAATAGCGTTATAATTAATATTTAGATTTACAAAAACAACAGCGCTATAATCGCTGTTTAGATTTACAACCCATTTACTATAGCCAAAGCGCTACAATCGCTATATTAGATTTACAAAATATATATTATAACAACAGCGCTAAAATCGCTGTTTAGATTCCAAAACATATCCACTAACGTCACTTACGATTACCAACTAATACTATCTTCAGATAATCCCGACGTTGTTCAAGTTGGGGTATTTTAATTACCTCTCAGACCTTGATCAACAACATTTAAATTTTCAGATAAATATCAGTTGTAATCCAACACCAAAATTTCACTCCAGTCTCAAGACAAATCCCATTTATAAATTGGATTTAGTTATACAATCTTATGACCCATTTCTTTATCCCCAAATTTCACTTTCTATCGATCCCCTTTTAATTAATTTCAACCCTTATCCACTTTGGAGATCTTATTTCCCTTGTCCCATTTTTACTTGATTTCACTCTCACGTAACGTTAATGTAAAGTTAACGCTTTACACTTTAAATCTCACTTAAAACCTCTGGTTTATAATAAACCCTTTTCTCTTAATCTCCTTTCACTTAATTCATATAATTGAGTACGTTTATTTCCTTTCACCATTCAATTGGCTTGCATCTCACATTCGGTAACTTTTTAAATGAATTCCCATTTAAAAATATATTAAAATAATAACTTATTTCAAACATTAACTACTTTGGTAGTTAATCCCTTTATTAACTAAATTAAATATTAAATCCCTTTTAAATCCTTATTTAAATTCAAACAATATTAATTTAACTATTGTAGTCAAAACACATTAACTTGATAAACAATCCTAATTCCAAACGGTCGATTTAATTAACTCAAAAACTTGATTATCTCATTAACCGATTTCAACAATCCTCGCTTTAAATTAATTAAAAATATAATTAATTTAGATAGATTCTAATTATTTGTTTCCTTTACAAAACAATGATCAAAGTTTAACCCTTTAATTCATTTCTTATTCTTCAACTGGTAAATCCGATTAACATCTTTGCAAAATAACTTCATAACAAATCAAAGTCTTAAACAAATAAAATATTCATTTATTTTTCTTAAATAACTTTTATTCAAATAATATAATTCAATTCTAACTCTGGTTATAAAATAAATTTTATAACCTCAACTCTATCGATTCACCTGTCGGTGAATAAATTTTTGTAACTCGATTGATTTTATAGGCCATACTCTACCAAACACTTAACCAATATCGCCCATTGGTTTAAACCAAACAGATGTTGAATATCCAGTCAATAATCAACCATCAAATCAATCACACAAACAGATCAATTCATATATGATCATATGAAAATAAATAATACATTTGAGGAATCCGGTTGGATCCCTCCAACCTGTTCTTCCCTGTATTCAAATGGTTATCTCAAATCAGACGGTTCAGTTTTGTTTAACTGATAAATTAATAACGACCATTTAACATCAACCACAAACACTTCAAACAATTCAATCATTTTAAACACGTTTATAAATAACGTGACCAACCAAGGTGAGTCACCTTTATTGGAACCAATCATTAAAAATAACGGTTTGGTATTCACTGAAATTAAACACAGTTTAATTTCATCGGTTAAATCAACAGATCAATGTATAACTAGCAAAATAGTCAACCATTTGCAAGCAGAGCACACAAAATAAAAATACCCAATTTATATAAAATATAAAAAGGGTAACTGAGTGAGTTTAACTCACCTTGAGTTGTTCGTTGTCAGAACGGTTTGATTTACAAGCTTTCATCTGTGTTCAAACCCGTCTAACCCAACTCCAAAACGTTACGCTCGTTGGTTAGGGCCCGTGCTTCATTCCAATCTGTTACTGTATGACAACGTCATAAATTATACAATCAACTTATTAATTTTAATTTTTCCAGTACTTAAAAATATTTTATTAACTAAATTTTCGTTCCAACTCATTTTTGCCCGTTTCCGTATCTTTGCGGTAACGTATTGGGTTTAGGCATATTGACATATAACTAGGCATATAAATAAATTCATCTAGACATGTTACCAATGACACTATTCGAACACGATCATATGTCCAACCATACTGTACCCGTGCTTTTATATATAGCAGACCAACAGTTGGGAAGATAGGCATGAAATCCTTAATTCACGTTATTGATAAAATGGCCATCATGAAAATGTGTCTGAGTACGTTCACATTGGGTTTGGCACCTCTAAGTTTGAAAGGATCCTCTAATACTATACTGTACATAAAATAATTAGGGATGTTATTCTAATGTATTAAAGCATTTCACTTAGTCACGTTCAAATTGGATTAGTCCTATTTTAAATAAAGCACTACTTTATTAACTAACTCTAACTCACTATACAAAAGGGATTAGGCACATGAAAGGAGAACCCAACCGACATATGGTACTACTACCTGCTATGAAGCTTCCACTGCCACCATTCACTTGATCGAACGTCGATCAAACAGCACCAGAAGCAGCGCCGTACCCTGCTCCGCCTTCACCGTGAGTGCCACCCAGTCCCGTCCCTTCCTTTACCCCATCGCAAGACTTCTTCCTCCCTTGAACTGCATGTAGTCTCCACGTCCCTTTTTGCTGCATGGAACCCCAACCCCACGCCCCTTTGTCCACGCCCCTTTGTTTTTAATTTATATATATATATATATATTTTCTTTTGACTGAAGGTGGGATTCATGGTTCTGCTCAAAAGAAAGAAGTCTTGCGAGTGCTATTTATAGGTGTGAAACACCTTGGCATCCACGGCACTAAAGGGCGCATAGGTCTGCTACGTAGTTTATTAGGTTGGCGGAAAAGAAATTTGAAAAGGCTGTGTGATGGTGAAGGTACGGTATAGGCATGTGCGATTCAGGGTGATGGTTGGGCAGAAAAACAGCCTAGCCGTGTACCAGTGCATATGTCATTCTGTATACATATAGGTCTGCTGCTTGAGGGTAGCTGTTTAAATACATATATAGGGTAATAATTTAAATTAAATATTATTTTACGCAACTTTACGGTGAAGTAACACGCAGAAACTCCCACAACCGACTTCCGTCTACTGATAAAAAAACTAATCTCAGTGTAAAAAGGTATTCCGGATCCAATGGGAAAGGTTTCGTCGAAATCCGAGGTCATATGAAAAAATTTCCTTTATAAAACCGGAAATCAACACGCGTTTAATTTTTCTATGGTCACCAGATAAATCAAATCCACTTGAAACAGCGAACATTGATAATAACTTTTTGATACGAACCCAACGGCACTAGTTTCGTCGCATTCTGAGACTGTTGCCCGATAGGCTGTTTTTACCCCGAACCGCCCTACCCTTTTTAACGCCAAATTTCCCGATCTCTAAAAATAACAAACTATATACCTATCCTGGCTCTAATCGACGATACGAATTCAACGGAACTAGTTTCGTGGCCTAATTCGATCATCTGCTCCAGTTATGCCCAGATATCCCTTTATTTATTTAAATACGCGCTATAGAAATTGAACGGGCGTTTACGGCTACCATGGCCACATACGACATCGGTTTGCCACGCCATTTGCCATCATGCAATAATTTAACGATACGGTTCTAATGAAACTGATTTCGTCGAAATCTGAGTCCGTTTGCAAAACGGCCATTTTAAAGGCCTATAATTTAATAACGATTTTCCATAGCGACTATTTCAAAATTTTGATTTGGCCATAACTATCAAACTATAACACGAAATCTAGATTTTTCTCTTTCATATGAAAATTGTCGTCAATACGGTCCCAGCATGTCTTGTTTCACAGAAATCCGACTTATATCGAATCCTGTATTCTCAGTTGAAGTTCAAAACTCCAATTTACGAACTGCACGCCATTTTCAAGCTCGAATTTATATTATATATAAATTATAACGTTCAACTTCGTTTCAATAACGATTTCAATATTAAATTTCATTGATATTCCCAATCTAATATTTAAAACTAATTTAAATATTCAGATTCAAATGGTCGAAAAACACGGGTCGTTACATTCTTCCCCCCTTAAAATAATTTCGTCCTCGAAATTGCCAAGGTAAGAAAGAACGTTATAAACTCATTACATTTCAAATCTAATTTTATATTAAATTAGAAACCAATTCAATACAGTGAATAAATATTTTCAAAAATATCGAAAATTCTCTAACACTTTAAATTTCCGAAAAATTTCGCCAGCATCTCCTCTGTATGGCTCAATCGATACAACTCCAACTTGCCTTTCTAGGCCTTCTCCAATCCAAAAGAAAATAAAACAGCCAAACGGCTTGCCAAATAGGCTCATAAATCATCCATCCCATAAAAATAAACGTGTACCTTTTTGTCGGGCATATCATTATATCCTCTCCATCTGCTACCTTGTTAGCATGCACTTCCAACAAAATTCCAATTTTACCCTCGAAACCAAATCCTTCACGCATCCAATCCAAATCCCATTCTTAACTCAACTTCCATCCATCATTGATTTCAACTCTTAAATTACCAATCCAACACCATTTCAGATTCTTGTCTCACAAATTTCAAAATATGATTCTACTCGATATATTATCTCCCGATTCAATTTCCAGTTAATTGGTTTCAATTCAATTCATATTTGCTTTCACAAATTTCTATTAAATTTTGTTTTTGTTCACACAATCTCCCTGGGAGTTTTCAAACAGTAGCTCTTTCAAAAGTCAAAAATTCCTTTTCAGGATTCAAAACAACTTGTTTTTCTCAAAGCAATTCAAAACAAAATTTTGGTAGTAATCCGTCACTTAGAACTCGGAAATGAATACTAATGATGTGGCCAGCATCCTCAGAGTTATTCCCCAGCTATTAAAGTGAGTTCAATACTATATCACGTATCAAAATCGTATTTAAACATTTTCATTTTGAAATCTTTTCAAAATACCCACCTCAAAGTTTGTAAAACAAATTTAAAATCTCCCAGGATCTTAAATTTCTCATATATTCAATCTAGGTTCATTTGCAGACACATTTCCCATATTTAGGAATTTTAATTCCAATTCTGATTTAGATTTCAGATTTAATTCATCTGATTTTATATTATGCGAATTCTAATTGGTTACTTATATCACCATTATAATCAACCAACATATCCAATATACTATAATACTTCAAATATATATCATTCTTTTATATCAAAATATCATTTGGGTAAAATTATTTCATTTACCCTCTTTCAAAAACATACTGTGTCGAATTATTCTGTTCAAGAGTTTAGGAACACTTATCGACACAGTTTGCATTACTGTATTGACCAGAATTCATAAACCACTCGACAAACCAATCAACACAATATAAACAGTTTTTATATAAATTTACAAATACGCGCTCATATATGAATACTCAAACTCAGTCTAGGGTATTACTAACCCCATCTCTACTGAGTTACGCCACAGAGCCAAGGTAATTACTTAACCAATAGCTCTGATACCACTGTAACGAACCGGGATTTTCGACTCCGAAAATCAACATCAAACTATCATGTTGACCATTCAGACATCGAACATTCCAGATCATTAATAGAAAGAAGTTAGAGGGTGAGATAAGAAAGAAAGAAATATTAGAATAGAAGAAGAAGAAACACCACACACAGAGTCTCACATCGCAGCGGAACAAAATATAATACAGAAATAACCTTTATTGAAAGCTTTTGAAATACTTACAATATCAGAGTACACATCTGGACAGTGATACTAATCTGTCCTCATATAACACACAGCGGAATAGTAATATCATACGTCTGGACTTTTCCTGCTCGTCTCTTCACAGCAGTCGATAACCTGAACCTGTACAACCCGGTCTAACCCGAGCATTTACAAAACACCGGGTCAGTCTGGTGAACCAGAGTGAGATAAACTCGCACAGTAATAAGGGTAAATCATCCAGTCATGATTTTAGAGTTCAAAAATCTTTACAAAAGAAAAGGATAATCGTAAGACCAAATCCACACATAAACACGGACGGTTTTTTTTTTACCTTACGATAACCCAAAACAGTTTTGAAACCAATATCTTGTCTGATATTATAATAATGTCTAAATACAAGTAAATAACAATCTAGTGGAACGCTTGCATCTCACGCTCCACATATATAGTATACAATCACCCGTAGGCGCTTATTGGAGATTGGATTCCGACCTTGACAAGGTATGGGTCCACCTTCCGATAGTGTATCTCTAGAGACGAATACGCTGGGTTCAACAAGAACTTCTTGCAACCCGGCCCTCACATGACCGACCACTCATTTCGCTTGAGTGTATCGAATGTATACCACCGACGGTTGGGATCAGCAACCGTCTCCCGAAAAGGGACAGCATCGAAACATAGATTAAAGAAGCAAATAGGATTTCCTCTAGATAGGTGATCATACACCCTAATGGGAGCGACCCACATAGCCATGCTGCCTGCCCGATTTTTGTCATTTCCCGGTTGATGAGGCTTGAGGCTTAGATTAGCTTTTGAACATCTGGTCATCATTCACTTTGAATGCCACATCGTCAGATCCGTCAGATATCACTAATTGACGTCCACAAAAATACTCTAGCTGAAAGCTAGAGAATGGCAATTCCCTGCCAACAACTATCGTACGTTTGAAGAAATCAACGTACGTGATCCTTTGGAAATACTCTGTCAGACACTCGTCCATATACGTCATCCAGGAACAGGATGAACCGAAGGCACTTTCCTACCGCATCCAATATATAGGAATCACCCCATGGATCAGTAGCGAGAAGTCCTTGCAATCCGTAGATTCCAACTACGACAGAATCACAGTTTATCTCTGCTTGCCAGGCAGAGAAGATTAGTGGTTCTTCCGTTTATGAAAATCCATGGTCTTCAATGCTCCATCTCGAACATCTTCTGATATCTCCACGTATTTATTGGACGGAATGGTTTTCGAATATAAATTCGATCCCGGTCTTTCCGTACCAACAATCGTATTGGACAGATTTGATAGTCGATGTTTTAACTATCAAAATATATACAGTGTTTCAATCATGACACTCCAATGAGTTCACTGGTTAAGTATTCAGCATCACCTGGCCTTTTAACACTTGATTTATTTTGTTAAATCAAAACTTCTAACTCTGTTAATATTTAAAAAATACGATATTTGAATAACTCTAATTCGATTTAACTCTAATCGATTAACTAATATTCGATTTCAGTCCATTCGCTTGACTCTAGATCACAGCGATCACAATGGTTACGCCTGACTCCCTCAGGAAACATCCGACCGCCGTAGGCTATCTGCAGCCCTGCGAATTACGCTAGCAGTCGTACGAAATGGCAACTTAGCCGAATAATTATGTTTGGCTAATTCTATCTCGAATAACTATATTCAATTTCCCATTTGAAATCTCATTTAAAATTCTCCTTTTAAATTCGGAAATCCATTGGTTTTAACAAAGAAATTTATAGCACATATGTTATAACAATAGCGTTATAATTAATATTTAGATTTACAAAAACAACAGCGCTATAATCGCTGTTTAGATTTACAACCCATTTACTATAGCCAAAGCGCTACAATCGCTATATTAGATTTACAAAATATATATTATAACAACAGCACTAAAATCGCTGTTTAGATTCCAAAACATATCCACTAACGTCACTTACGATTACCAACTAATACTATCTTCAGATAATCCCGACGTTGTTCAAGTTGGGGTATTTTAATTACCTCTCAGACCTTGATCAACAACATTTAAATTTTCAGATAAATATCAGTTGTAATCCAACACCAAAATTTCACTCCAGTCTCAAGACAAATCCCATTTATAAATTGGATTTAGTTATACAATCTTATGACCCATTTCTTTATCCCCAAATTTCACTTTCTATCGATCCCCTTTTAATTAATTTCAACCCTTATCCACTTTGGAGATCTTATTTCCCTTGTCCCATTTTTACTTGATTTCACTCTCACGTAACGTTAATGTAAAGTTAACGCTTTACACTTTAAATCTCACTTAAAACCTCTGGTTTATAATAAACCCTTTTCTCTTAATCTCCTTTCACTTAATTCATATAATTGAGTACGTTTATTTCCTTTCACCATTCAATTGGCTTGCATCTCACATTCGGTAACTTTTTAAATGAATTCCCATTTAAAAATATATTAAAATAATAACTTATTTCAAACATTAACTACTTTGGTAGTTAATCCCTTTATTAACTAAATTAAATATTAAATCCCTTTTAAATCCTTATTTAAATTCAAACAATATTCATTTAACTATTGTAGTCAAAACACATTAACTTGATAAACAATCCTAATTCCAAACGGTCGATTTAATTAACTCAAAAACATGATTATCTCATTAACCGATTTCAACAATCCTCGCTTTAAATTAATTAAAAATATAATTAATTTAGATAGATTCTATGTTAGCCTACTTTGTGAACTAGGCAACACAAAGTCAAGAAACCAAACATTGAAGGGAATTTCTAATTATAAGACTTCGGTTCGGATTGGAGGAAGACACTACAATTCAGATTGACAGCTGCAGTTGTTCGGATCGGATAGAGTTCTCTGTTCGGATCGGGTTAGAGCAGCATATTGGTTCGGATCGGATAGAGTTCTCTGTTCGGATCAGTGATCTCTTACTGGATAGATTAGTAAGGCATATCCAATCGGATCGGAAGGCGACTAAATCTCGAATGGATCGGAAAGCCATCTGCTTGCCACAACACTGGAGCGGAGCGGGATAGGTTAGAGAAGGAGAGACGCCCAAACCAATCCGGTTCGGATCGGGTATCCCGATCCGAACCCCTTACCTGCACGACTCCGACCAGCACCCATGATCCATGTTAATCTCCTGTAAAATCGCCTGGAGAACCGGACCGGCTATGACTAATTCCTATCCCTAACGTCCTTCCCTTTGATGCGTTGTCAACCTGATAGTTCATCCGAACCCGAAGAGAGTGCGATGGATGACACGTGGCCCGACCCGGATCAAGTCTCAAGCAAATTCACACCTATAAATACCCCATCTGGAGACAAAGAGAAGGATCTTTTTTTCAGCACTTAAAGAATTCAATCACCTCCATCATCCGAACTCTATTACTCCCGGAGAATCCAAATCATCTTTTATTTCTTGTTTTAGTCAATTGAGTGAACAAAAGTGAGTTGTGAGTGAATCTTACATTGTATTTGCAACTGAATTATTGAATATAGTGAAAAATAAGTGGACGTAGGCATTTGTTCGCCGAACCACTATAAATCCTGTGTGTTCATTTTTATTTTTATCTCATTTTATCTTGTTTCAAATCAATTTGGGTGTTAGAACCACTTTTGGGTCTAACATTTTTGGTGCTTTCACTGAGAATCCTCATCTAAATTCTTTTCTGGGATCTCTTTCTACTTTTTGGACCATTGAGTTCAAAGAAGTGAATCCTTAAGTTTCTCCGCTTTCTTACATTCGTTGAAGTAATTGTCAAAGACTCATGGCCAAAGGAAAAGGCAAGGAAGTTCAGTCTGTTCAACGAAATGGAGCTGGCGAAGATCAGCAACATGCTGTTGTAACAAGGTCTCGGGGGTAGAGTTCAGCAGCAGGAAGAATCAATGCAGGAAATCCGAGCCGACAGCAAGGGGAGAGCTCCGATCCGATCCGGGTAGGAGACTCTGAAGCTGTGCATTCCCCCAATCTAAACCGACCTGAGCTGCTCGCTGCATACCGATCCGACCAGGCACCCCAGCTCCGATCCGATCCGACCTCCTACCTCCGACCCGACCCGATGCAGGGTGAAGCTGGAACCTCTACTCGAGTCCCTACAAATGCTCCAATTCCAGCTACCAGGGTTGGTGATCAGGTCAATCCATCTGCGCCCATCACCCAAGGAGATTTCTCGCGTTTGCTTGATATGCTTGAGAGCACGAGGGAAGCCATGAAGGTTCACGAGCGCACTAATCTCATGATGCAGGAAAATATGAGGCTCATGAGTCGGGAGATCAGTGAGCTCCGTCGACAAAGAACTCCATCACCGGTTCGTCACACACCGGTAGATCAATCTTCATCTTCCGAGGAAGAGAGGCCCCGCGAGCGGAGGCCACTCGAACGACCTCAGAATGTGGAGCATCTGACATTTGGATCTTTGGGATCTCGCGAGGATATCGCACGAGCGTTAGGAAACGATGACCCCACTCGGGGGCAAAGACTCCAGTCCCCTCTTCCCGAGATCGACCGGGAGCGCAGGGAAAGGAATCGAGCAGAGGCAGCTCGAAGAAGAAGGGCATCTCCTGAGCAAGAGCCCAGAAGGAACTCGGATACTAGGGCCAGGGAACCTGAGCAGCCCCTAACTAGTGCTGATGTACAGGCAATGGTTCGCCGAATTATGTCCGAGAGCCAGAATTATACAAATGAAGACTATGGCATTGAACGAAGCCATACTCCGTTCACCGACGATATCCTCGACTTCCAGTTTCCCCGACGCTTTAACTTGCCACAGATGGACAAGTATAACGGAAGGACTGATCCGGGACAGCATTTGATGCGGTATTCGTGGCTCATGAATGCCGCTGCTGCCCCTGATGAAGTGAATTGCAAAGCATTCCCAATCTACCTAGAAGATGTGGCATTGTTCTGGTTTACCCGACTTCCTCCTCGTTCGATTTCTAATTACAAGGAACTAAGCGAGCGTTTCATGAACCAGTTCCGACTACATGCCCGAAAGTCCAAGAGTGTTATTGAATTATCGAGAATCAAACAGGCACCAGGAGAATCTCTAAGGGCATATCTTGACCGTTTTAACCAGGCTGTAACTGAGGTCAGTGACCCGCATGAGCCCACTATTCTGATGGCATTGAAGGAAGGAGTCGATCCTGAATCTGAATTTGGAGACTACCTTTCTGGGAAGACACCCCCCACAAGGGAGATATTCTACGAAAAAGCCGATATTTATTTACGACGAGAGGAGGCCAGGGCCAACCGAAAAAGAAAGTCTGAGACGGCTTCAAAGGAGAATGTGCAGAGTAATATCGCCGTGAAACAGTCGGGGGAGAATTCTGGCAAGGTTGAAGTAAATGTAGGAAACAAGGGTGGAAACAGCAATACTAGAGGTGGGGGAAACAACAACAATAACCGTAATTCAAGCGGTAACAGAAGAAACAGAAATAGGGGAAGTGACCCTAACAAGAGACCCCGATTCCAGAACTACGAGAATTATACACCATTGAATGACACCCTGGAAAATATTTATCTGGATACGTACAACGTGATACAGTATAAAAGACCGCCACCTCGTGATTCGACCGAGAAAGAAATGGCGACAGGGAAATTTTGCTTGTTTCATGGGACTCATGGGCATTCGACCAATGAATGTCGGCATTTGAGGGATGTAATTGAAAAGCTGCTGCGTGAAGGAAAGTTGGATGAGTACAAGGTGGCCCCGAGGGACAGGGGGCAAGGGGAGCAGGCTCCAAAACAAATCCTACCTGCTCCCAAGCCTACAGCGCAGCAGAAAGGTAAAGGAATTGTCATCAACTCCATTGTAGGCGGACCTCACCCGGCAATCCGAAGTTTTAGGTCAATGGACCAATATGTGAATGCTGCTAAGCATCTAGATGTGAATGAAGGTGACGATTTGGAAGACGTCGCCCCCATAAAACAACAGAAAACCATGTTCGACGACGTGGTATTTCGCAGCCGAGACAACACTGGGATACAATCTCCCACCAATGATCCGTTGGTTATTACTACCACCATTGGGCCGGCCTTGGTCCATAAGATATTAGTAGACAACGGAAGTTCCGTTAATATTTTGTTCAAGAAGTCATTTGATCAGATGAAGCTTGAGCCCGAAGATCTGAAACCTTGTGAAGGATGGATTAGAGGCTTCAACGGAGCGACGACAGCTCCCATGGGATATATAGAGTTGCCTGTGACCTTAGGGCAAGGAGAACGTAGAAGAGTGCGAATGCTTCAGTTCGTAGTATTGGACGTAGATTCGCCATATAACGCATTTTTAGGGAGACCTGCCCTCGCTGAATTTAGAGTTTGTATCTCCCCTTGGTGCTTGTTACTAAAGTTCCCAACCGAAGCCGGGACTGGAGTAATGAGAGGGGATCAGGTTTCTGGACGGGCCTGCTATGTGGCCGAACTGAAGATGTTGATGAAAGGAGTTATGCTGAGAGTAAGAATGCCTCGTCTCCCTCAAAGGGGGACTCGGCATAGCAATTAGAGAGATTGAACCCGAGGGAGTTGCCCAAAGGGACGCCAGAAGACCTGGATCCCAGAAAAGACGAGGAACCAGAGGCCAGGAATGCAACTCCTAACGAAGCGACAGTGGAAATTCCCATTGATAAAGCTGATCCAGCGAAAGTTTTGAAGATTGGTTCTCAATTGGATCCACGTCGTGCTGAAGAACTGACGGACTTCTTAAAGGCAAACCTAGATGTGTTCGCCTGGACCCATGCTGACATGTGTGGGATATCACCTTCTATTATAAGTCACAAATTGAATGTAAATCCGAAGCATCCACCTGTGAAGCAAAAGAGACGCATGCTGGGCCCAGAGAGGTCGGCTGCTCTCAAAGAGGAAGTAGAGAAATTGAAGCAAAACGGATTTATTCGAGATTCGACTTATCCCGATTGGATATCGAATCCCGTCTTGGTAAAGAAGTCAAACGGAAAGTGGCGAACTTGTATTGACTTTTCAGATTTAAATAAAGCTTGCCCGAAAGATAGTTTCCCACTTCCCAGGATTGACCAGCTTGTAGACTCGACAGCAGGTCATGAACTTCTTTCTTTCATGGACGCATACTCTGGATACAACAAAATTCCTATGCACATACCAGACCAAGAGCATACGAGTTTCATTACTAATTTGGGGCTACATTGTTATGTGGTAATGCCGTTCGGGCTAAAAAACGCTGGAGCTACTTATCAGCGCTTGGTAAATAGAATGTTTTATGATCAAATAGGAAAAACTATGGAAGTTTATGTGGATGATATGCTTGTCAAATCAAAGCAGTCTTCCATTCATACGCAAGACTTAGCGGAAATGTTTGGTATCTTGCGGAAGTATCAGATGAAATTGAATCCTCTGAAATGCTCATTTGGAGTGGCATCGGGAAAGTTCCTTGGCTTTATTGTGAGTTCCCGAGGAATTGAAATCAACCCTAGCCAGATAACAGCAATCAGAAACATCGAAGAACCGAGGAGAATTAAAGACGTCCAAAGTCTGGCAGGGAAGGTAGCGGCGCTGAGTAGATTCATCTCCAAAGCCACAGATAAATGTGTTCCGTTTTTTGATTTGATAAAAAGGGGAAAGAAGAACTTCCAGTGGACTCCCGATTGTGTTAAGGCCTTCCAAAATCTGTTAGAGCTGCTAGAGAAACCGCCAATTTTGTCAAAGCCCGTAGATCACGAAGAATTATTTGTTTATTTGGCAGTCTCGGCCCACGCTGTCAGTACAGCCCTGGTTCGAGAAGAAGACAAAGTACAAAGGCCGGTGTACTATGTGAGTAAGAAATTAGCAGCGGCAGAGCGCAACTATCCGAAAATTGAGAAGCTCGCTTACAGCCTCCTGATTGCATCCCGAAAACTTCGTCACTATTTCCAAGCCCATCCGATAACCATATACACCGACCAACCCTTGAGGCAGGTATTGCAGAGACCCGAAGCGTCAGGAAGGTTGATCAAATGGAACATAGAGCTAAGTCAGTTTGATTTGAATTTTCAACCACGAAAGTCAATCAGGGGGCAAGCGTTAGCAGATTTCATTGCGGAATTCACCATTCCAGAGGAGGAAACAATCAATGACCGAGTGGTTAAATCTGAGGAAGAACTAGAGATGAATCCGTGGAAATTATATACAGATGGAGCTAAGAATGACCGAAGGTCCGGAGCTGGAATTGTCTTAGTTACTCCCGAGGGACGGTCGTTATATTACGCCCTGCGGTTAGAATTTTCGGCAACTAATAATGACTCCGAATATGAAGCCCTGATTACCGGGCTGAAACTTGCTAAGGATCTTGGAGTAAAAATGATAGACATATTTTGTGACTCTAAAATTGTTGTTTGTCAAGTGCGAGAGGAATTCGCGGCTCGAGGACCTCGACTTGTCGCCTACCTCAAGAAAGTGAAAGAGCTATTAAATAGCTTAGAGCGGTACAACATAACACATATTCCCAGGGTTGAAAACCAGAAAGCGGATAGACTGGCAAAATTGGCTAGTTCCGACAATCCAGAAGAGACTGAGGTAATTCCAATTGAAACGTTGGAGTCGCCAAGCTTTGAGTCAATGGAAATTGAATTCGCTTTTGAAGCGGAACCAGAGAAGGAGTCATGGATGACTCCAATTAAGAATTTTCTTAAGAATGGGACACTCCCATCAAAGAAGAGTGAAAAAAGAGCTGTAGTGCGTAAAGCTACCAGATATGTTATACAAGACGATATTCTCTATAGACAAGGATTTTCTATGCCCCTGTTACGATGTATCGCACACGACGACATCAAGCGTGTACTAAGAGAAGTACACGAAGGTGAGTGTGGAGATCATACAGGAGGTCAAACTTTAGCAAAGAAAATATTGCGGTACGGATACTTCTGGCCTACGATCAACAAAGACGCAGCTGATTATTCACGACGCTGCGATAAGTGCCAGAGATTCGCCAAAATCCCCAGGGTACCGTCAACTCAGCTTAAATCGATGGTGAGTCCTTGGCCATTTGCCACATGGGGAATTGATATCATTGGAGTTTTACCAATTGCAAAAGGAGGAGCTAAGTACGCAATAGTAGCCGTGGATTATTTCACGAAGTGGGTGGAAGCTGAGCCCTTGACTAAGATCACAACAAGAAAGGTGATAAGTTTTGTGGTCAGAAATATTATATGCCGATTCGGGATCCCAAGGACGATTATTACTGACAACGGGACCCAATTTGATAGCACTGAATTCAGAAATTTTTGCCAGAAATATAAGATAGACAAACGGTATACTGCAGTTGCCTATCCACAATCGAATGGGCAAGTAGAGGCAATAAACAAGGTAATAAAATCCATCCTCAAGAAGCGATTAGAGCATGCAAAGGCAAAATGGGTTGATGAATTGCCCCTAGCTTTGTGGGCATATCGAACAACGTTTAAAACGGCTACCGGTCATACCCCTTTCTCTCTCTCCTTTGGCTCAGAAGCAGTAATTCCAGTTGAACTGGAAGTTCCTTCCCACAGGGTGACGTATTATGACCCGATGACGAATCGGGCACTTTTACTTGAGTCTCTTGATGAAATCGAAGAGAAAAGGGACGAAGCAGACTTGCGTGCAGCAAGACATCGGCGTCAGATGGCACGCTATTATGACAAAAAAGTTCGTCTCAGAACTTTTGAACCAGGAGATTTGGTGCTAAAGAGAGTTTTTCCATCCCTTCCTCACCTCGGACCAAAATGGGAAGGACCCTTTGTCATCCAACGGAAACTTGAAAAAGGAACCTTCAAGTTAACGACCGTAGATGGCGAAGAAGTTCCTCGAGCATGGAATGCCCAACACTTAATGCGATATTTGGATTAGAAATGCTATACTTTTTGTTATTTTTTCTGTGAATTCTGTAACAAGACATGCCTTGCCTTGGGAAAATCTGATGATATGAATAAAGGACTATAAAGTGGATGTAGGCTACGACTTAGCTGAACCACTATAAAAATATTGTGTGTTATTTACTTTTATGCATTTACATTCATTAGTTGTTCTGTTGTGATTATAAAATACAGGATAACTCTGAGCCTAAAAAAAAAAGGGTTGAAAACAGTTTGGACATAAAAAGAAGCACAATGATTATTTATGCAATAAGACTTAAAAGGATGAGAAAACGACATCCTAACTCTAACTCTCCAGAGAAAGAGAGAGAGTATAAAAGCGCCTCAGACTGAGCGCTGAAGAAGAAATCCTATTCTTAACTCTAACTCTCCAGAGAAAGAGAGAGAGTATAAAAGCGTCTCCGACTGAGCGCTGAAAAAGAGATTCTACTCCGAACTCTAACTCTCCAGAGAAAGAGAGAGAGTATAAAAGCGTCTCCGACTGAGCGCTGAAAAAGAGATTCTACTCCGAACTCTAACTCTCCAGAGAAAGAGAGAGAGAGTATAAAAGCGTCTCCGACTGAGCGCTGAAAAAGAGATTCTACTCCGAACTCTAACTTTCCAGAGAGAAAGAGAGTATAAAGGCGTCTCCGACCGAGCGCCGAGAAAGAAATCTTTTCCCGTTGAGAGACCGGGGAATGAATAGATAACTAAGCTCGAACTCTAACTCTCAAGAGAATGAGAGAGAGTATAAAAGAAATGCCAGGAAAAACAACAAGTATTGATGACACAGGAAATGCTATCCCGTTAGAGAATTGGGAGCATTCAGATTGCATGGTTAAGCATTGAATAACTTATGGAAATTGACTGGGGACACATATACATACACATATTTCCCCCCTCCACAACTTTGTTTCATAACTATAAACATGCATTTTTACATAAGTGCAGAACTGCTGACAAATAAACATTGCAAAAAGTGAATTATTTTTATTTACAAATGAAGGAATTTGTACAGGGAAATAGCCAAAAAAGAAAGTGCGGAAGCTGCTTTTGTAGCAGTACTTATTGGTTCACAAAGATGCTAAAAAGATACAGGGGAACCCACTATTTGGGTTTGGGATGAGCCTTCGATTTCTTGGCAGCTTTCTCTGTATCCTTTGCCTCCTTCTCGGCTTCAGTCAAGATTCGTTTTGATTTCTTTTTCCCTGAAGATGTGGTACTGGAGCCAGCAGACTTCTTCCCGGAAGGCGGGGCACTGGAATCAAGAGAAGATTTTTTAGCAAGTTCTTCGGTAATAGATCTAGTTGAGAGCTTAACAACTAACCTTGAACCTGCATCCACAACTGCGAGGGGCTTGAGGACCTCAGGGTCTAGTTATTCGGCCTTTAATTGCAAGCGCTTGTCTTGATCAGCCTTCATGGCAGCCAAGGTAACGTCATCAGCGCTTTTCGATTCCCCAGTTATTGCAACCTCCGGTTCCTCATCATGCCCCTCGTCTCCTCCGTCGTCCTTTAAAGCTGCAATCATTTCTTCATCATGGGGAGTAGTGACCTTAGTTGGCTCACTTCTTTCCCCCAGGTCTGTGGAAGCAGCCTTGTCTTCCCCTTCTTTGACCCTATCAGCGGGCTTCGTCCCAGTAACAGCTCCTTGAGCTACGTCTGTCTTTGCGGATGATTCAACGCCTACAGAATGAGAAACATCGGTTATCAACTCAGGCGAAAGCAAAGGATTTCTCATCGAACGTTCAATCATGTAGCCAAAGGTAGTAGTAGCCTTGGCAAATTGAGGAGAAAAGATAGGAATACCTTCTGAAGACTTTTCAGCGGGGGTGACTACTACCTCTGGAGTTATTTCAGGAATGGGAGATAGCAAAGTTGCCCGGGGAATTCCCGGGTTTTCGGGATCATACCCTTCTACTTCGGGAGTTGCAGGAGCAGAAGAAGAGGAGCCAGCTTCGGGAATGGTTTTCTGTTTAGACTTCCGCCTCTCTTCTTCCATGGCCTCAGCAATTAGACGGCGCCCTTCAGCTAGCCACTCCGGTTCGTCGTCTCTCAAGTATTTCTCCATCAGCTTATCTTCATCAAGGGAATCGACCTTAAGTTCTTCTTTTTCCCACTCAACGATTTGTTTCCACACTTGAACCAGAGTGGATGGATAGTCCTCGATCCAAGAAATGTTTCGACGACGAATAATGTGCGCGAAGAATTCAATCATTAGCTCGCCGAAGCCCTGAATATCAGCCTCCGCCTCTGATAGTTGTTTGCGGGTTTCCTCCGCAGATTTAATAGAGCACTCCACATTGCCCTCAGCCAGAGCAGCCCTGTTCTCTGCCTCCAACAATTTTGAAGCCAAGTCAGCGTTCTTCTTTTCTAATTCAGCACTCCTCTTCGCTAACTCGGCGTTTTTCTGCTCAAGCTCAGCATAAGCAAGGCGTGTCTTAGCAGCCTCTGATTTGGCCTCGTCAGCTTGCTTCTTCAACTCAGAACGCTCCTGAGTGTGGGATTCAAGCAAGTCATGATAGCGCTTTTGCATGTCCTCAAACTGTTGTTTGAAGTTAGAAGCGTTCTTTTGAGCAACAGCTAGTTGAGCTTGAGTGTCTTCTAAGTCTTTTCCTAAGGTTTTTAAGGCCTTAGCGTCCTCCTCCGCGGTCTTTTGCATTGAGTTAGCATTTGTCATTAGAGTGCGGATGATTCTAGAAAGATTGCGTGAATACTTGAACATCTCGGAATATTGTTTTTCTACCAAATCAATTTTTGCCTTGGCCTCATCTGCCCAATTAGAAGAAATAGGTTCAAGGGTAGGTAGAAAGGTCAGAGTCTCGAAGTAGTGCTCGGGAAATTGCTCCTTTAAATATGCCAGCTTTACTGCGGTTCCCGCATCTGGTGGAGGAGGAGCGAGGATTGTTAATTCGGTGTCCCTTCCTGAAGAAGATTCTGTAGAACCCTTGTCTGTCCTAGGTCGTTTAGTAGCAGGGACTTTTTGCTTACTTAGAGACCCGGTTTCCTTTGGAGGAGTTTTCTCTCTACTCCGCTTTTCATGGGAGGAAGTGGAATCCTTAGATGGTGGTCTATCCTCCTCCCTACGACCTTGATAGCTCTTGTATTTCTCTTGTTCCGGTCGAACTGGTGAGCGGGAGCGTGAGGGCCGAGATCGATAGGGATCATAAGGTCTTCTCTCCTCCCTACCACGGTCATCCCGGCGATCATACTCGGCATCCTGAGGAGGATTGGACATGCTGCGACGAAGCTTTCTTATATCATAATAGGATCGAGACATTGTACCTGCACGATAAAATAAACGAAGTTTAGAATCGATGGATTCATGGAGAAAGAAGTGCAATGAATGCTAAGGCTGCGGTGTAAAGTGCATCCTAAGTGGTGTGTGTCCCCCCAACCAACCCGAGTCTGAAGCTAGACTGGTGCGGGCAGGCTCTTTGGCCTTGGCGGGAGTAGTTTCTTCAGAAGAGGTGAAGACTAAAGGGTCCTTCCTGAAATCCTCTGAAGTATATATAGTCTCAGGTAAGGGGAGATCCCCCAAACCCTGAAATATGTGTTCGTTAGTGCTAGGAACATCCCCTTCGGAAGCGTGAAGTCGCGACTCTTGGGAAGATTTTGACTTGTCTGGAGAAGTAGTTTCCTCGGGGGCAACGTACCCTTCACGATGTTTTTCGGCCAGATTAGCCAGTTCGTCATCTTGTGTGGAAGAGGGAGAAGGTGAAGTTTGAAGAGGAGCTGTAGGAATTCCCGAGCCTTCTCCTATCTCTGGAACTGTTTCCACTGGAGGAATGTATGCATAAGGGACCGTCCCATGACCGATGCTACGGAAAACGGATAGCAGTCCGTGAAAATGAAGGTATTCATCTTTAAGGACCTCGTCGATAGTCAGGAATTTTTGATCGCCATTAAGAAGACGGTGCATCCGATCAAAGAACACCTGATCTGATATCTGTTTGGGATTGTCGACTGCAAACAAAAAGGAAAACAGGTCAGGGTGATGATTCAAGTGTATAGAGTCCGGGTTCAGAAAATCAATGCTTTACTTGATTTTGTCCATCTCCTGGCGCATCCAGACTGTTGCTTTATATAGAACCACTCTAGTCTGGAATCTCCAGCTTTACTGCTAAATGGCGTAGAGATTATCTTCCTTTTTGGGACTGATTCAAAGTAACAGAAAGATGGAGTTTCTCTAGTCCGATGTTTGAAATTATAGAAGAAATGAACATCATCGAACGTGAGCTCTACGCCTAGAATTTCACGATATGCTATGAACAAGGTATGCAAATAGGCATATGAATTGGGATGCAACTGCATGGGGGTAATCCGCATTTGTCTTAAGAAATCAACGATGAAAGGCGAGAATGGAGGAATGGCGCTGACCATGCACATCAATCGAGTGACCGTCATGTATCCTTCTGGAGGGTTGTGGGGACGGTCAGAGCGTGAGGGCACTAGGGTGTCCCTTTTCATTATTCCATACTTTAAGCAAATTCGAACAAGTCGGTCGTTGTCGATTGTCGATTCTACAGAATCTGGAGGTGACTCCAATATAATGGCTGAGTCAAATTCATCGGGTGCTCGATTGTCACCAATCCCTCCTTCCTCCTCAAAGCCCAGGGAAACTTCATTCTCTGAAGACATTTCGTCGCTTTCCCGATGACCAACTCCGTAATCCGGACCCTCACTGTCCCATTCTGGATCAGATGAAGAAGATATATCCTCAAGAGTGGTTTTGTTGGAAGTTTCCGGGGCTTCTTTCCTCTCAGCTAGACGGGAAGAGCGTCTGGGCCTCATTGTCATGGAACAATTGAAGAAGCAATAGCACGGATTAGAGTGAATTATCCCGTGCCCCCCTTTGTGTATGTGTGTGAACTAAAGTGTGTGCAGCAAATATGGGAAATGCAAAATAAAAGTACAGCAATGTAAGACGAAGCTTTGAAGAGAAAGTGATAGTCGGAGTTGTTCTCAATTCTCGTTTATGTTCGCAAGGCACTATCCTAACTGTCCACGAAGTTATTGTCTAGAGTGAATGTTAGTTGAATTAGTTGGGTAGTCTTTGTGTGCCAAGTTTGATACGTTCGGTTCGGTTCGGATATGCATATGATAATTGGCTCAATACAAATATAGATATAGGGTCGGTTCGGATGCTTCATTAAAGCAAGGTCAGTTCAAGACAAGGGAAACAACGGGTTCGGAAGCAGGACTGATCTGATCGGATCGGGTGACCTGATCCGAACCGAACCAGCATCACTTAACCAGTCCATTTATTTCAACCTCTTATCCCATTCACTTCTCCGACCCGAACCGACATTTTCCTTCCTTCCCGTCTTTCTAAAGTATGCAACCCGAACCGATCCCCTTTCCTTCTCCTTCCTTTTTGCTCCTTCGTCTTCTACCCGAACCAACTCCAATTTGTCATCACGCTCTTCATCTTCTTCCTCTTTCTCCCCACTCACAAACAAATCCATTCTATCACCAAAGCTCCAGTTGAGGACAAATATTTGCCCTCTCCAGCCTATCAACGCCTCGAAGTGATGGCGAATCCACCAGTAACGACGTGGAGTTCAAGCGAAGCCCCGTGGCTAAACCATCCCAATCAACCACGAATTGAAATCAAGAGCAGTTATAACGAAGTTATTCGAGATTAAAAAAGCTACCTATATGTTTGATTTGAGAAATCTACAGGGAATAGTTTTAGGATATTGGAGTTTCTGAAGTTTTCGATACTAGAGTTTGGGAGCGGCGGCAGAAAAGAAGAAGAAAAGAAGGAAGACGGTGGAGGATTTATATAAGGGATGGTGTTGACTCCTCGTATTCCTATTCTTTCTCACCCGCTCGGACCGGAGTGAAGGCCCAGTAGCACAACTCTTCTTGAAGGCCCAATGTCCAAGAACCAAATCCACGAAAGCGCTTCGGATCGGAATCCGAACCGAATAAATTTCACACATTAATTTAGCTTCCGACTCGAATTGAGTTCAAAAGAAGAAGAATAAAGGAAGAGCATACCTGCAGGAAGCGTTATATATCGAGAAAAATTTCCAAACTTGCTCAGAAATGAAGAAAATGTGCTCGAGTCAGACACCGAACCGAATAGAAATATGTGCATTCCTCCTGACCGTTCTGATTCAAGGACTAGCATTTCGAACGACATCAAAGCACGCTTCGTACAACAGAAGCATCCTTTGAGGGGGCAAAATGTTAGCCTACTTTGTGAACTAGGCAACACAAAGTCAAGAAACCAAACATTGAAGGGAATTTCTAATTATAAGACTTCGGTTCGGATTGGAGGAAGACACTACAATTCAGATTGACAGCTGCAGTTGTTCGGATCGGATAGAGTCCTCTGTTCGGATCGGGTTAGAGCAGCATATTGGTTCGGATCGGATAGAGTTCTCTGTTCGGATCGGTGATCTCTTACTGGATAGATTAGTAAGGCATATCCAATCGGATCGGAAGGCGACTAAATCTCGAATGGATCGGAAAGCCATCTGCTTGCCACAACACTGGAGCGGAGCGGGATAGGTTAGAGAAGGAGAGACGCCCAAACCAATCCGGTTCGGATCGGGTATCCCGATCCGAACCCCTTACCTGCACGACTCCGACCAGCACCCATGATCCATGTTAATCTCCTGTAAAATCGCCTGGAGAACCGGACCGGCTATGACTAATTCCTATCCCTAACGTCCTTCCCTTTGATGCGTTGTCAACCTGATAGTTCATCCGAACCCGAAGAGAGTGCGATGGATGACACGTGGCCCGACCCGGATCAAGTCTCAAGCAAATTCACACCTATAAATACCCCATCTGGAGACAAAGAGAAGGATCTTTTTTTTCAGCACTTAAAGAATTCAATCACCTCCATCATCCGAACTCTATTACTCCCGGAGAATCCAAATCATCTTTTATTTCTTGTTTTAGTCAATTGAGTGAACAAAAGTGAGTTGTGAGTGAATCTTACATTGTATTTGCAACTGAATTATTGAATATAGTGAAAAATAAGTGGACGTAGGCATTTGTTCGCCGAACCACTATAAATCCTGTGTGTTCATTTTTATTTTTATCTCATTTTATCTTGTTTCAAATCAATTTGGGTGTTAGAACCACTTTTGGGTCTAACATTCTAATTATTTGTTTCCTTTACAAAACAATGATCAAAGTTTAACCCTTTAATTCATTTCTTATTCTTCAACTGGTAAATCCGATTAACATCTTTGCAAAATAACTTCATAACAAATCAAAGTCTTAAACAAATAAAATATTCATTTATTTTTCTTAAATAACTTTTATTCTAATAATATAATTCAATTCTAACTCTGGTTATAAAATAAATTTTATAACCTCAACTCTATCGATTCACCTGTCGGTGAATAAATATTTATAACTCGATTGATTTTATAGGCCATACTCTACCAAACACTTAACCAATATCGCCCATTGGTTTAAACCAAACAGATGTTGAATATCCAGTCAATAATCAACCATCAAATCAATCACACAAACAGATCAGTTCATATATGATCATATGAAAATAAATAATACATTTGAGGAATCCGGTTGGATCCCTCCAACCTGTTCTTCCCTGTATTCAAATGGTTATCTCAAATCAAACGGTTCAGTTTTGTTTAACTGATAAATTAAATAACGACCATTTAACATCAACCACAAACACTTCAAACAATTCAACCATTTTAAACACGTTTATAAATAACGTGACCAACCAAGGTGAGTCACCTTTATTGGAACCAATCGTTAAAAATAACGGTTTGGTATTCACTGAAATTAAACACAGTTTAATTTCATCGGTTAAATCAACAGATCAATGTATAACTAGCAAAATAGTCAACCATTTGCAAGCAGAGCACACAAAATAAAAATACCCAATTTATATAAAATATAAAAAGGGTAACTGAGTGAGTTTAACTCACCTTGAGTTGTTCGTTGTCAGAACGGTTTGATTTACAAGCTTTCATCTGTGTTCAAACACGTCTAACCCAACTCCAAAACGTTACGCTCGTTGGTTAGGGCCCGTGCTTCATTCCAATCTGTTACTGTATGACAACGTCATAAATTATACAATCAACTTATTAATTTTAATTTTTCCAGTACTTAAAAATATTTTATTAACTAAATTTTCGTTCCAACTCATTTTTGCCCGTTTCCGTATCTTTGCGGTAACGTATTGGGTTTAGGCATATTGACATATAACTAGGCATATAAATAAATTCATCTAGACATGTTACCAATGACACTATTCGAACCCGATCATATGTCCAACCATACTGTACCCGTGCTTTTATATATAGCAGACCAACAGTTGGGAAGATAGGCATGAAATCCTTAATTCACGTTATTGATAAAATGGCCATCATGAAAATGTGTCTGAGTACGTTCACATTGGGTTTGGCACCTCTAAGTTTGAAAGGATCCTCTAATACTATACTGTACATAAAATAATTAGGGATGTTATTCTAATGTATTAAAGCATTTCACTTAGTCACGTTCAAATTGGATTAGTCCTATTTTAAATAAAGCACTACTTTATTAACTAACTCTAACTCACTATACAAAAGGGATTAGGCACATGAAAGGAGAACCCAACCGACATATGGTACTACTACCTGCTATGAAGCTTCCACTGCCACCATTCACTTGATCGAACATCGATCAAACAGCACCAGAAGCAGCGCCGTACCCTGCTCCGCCTTCACCGTGAGTGCCACCCAGTCCCGTCCCTTCCTTTACCCCATCGCAAGACTTCCTCCTCCCTTGAACTGCATGTAGTCTCCACGTCCCTTTTTGCTGCATTGAACCCCAACCCCACGCCCCTTTGTCCACGCCCCTTTGTTTTTAATTTATATTTTTTTCTTTTGACTGAAGGTGGGATTCATGGTTCTGCTCAAAAGAAAGAAGTCTTGCGAGTGCTATTTATAGGTGCGAAACACCTTGGCATCCACGGCACTAAAGGGCGCATAGGTCTGCTACGTAGTTTATTAGGTTGGCGGAAAAGAAATTTGAAAAGGCTGTGTGATGGTGAAGGTACGGTATAGGCATGTGCGATTCAGGGTGATGGTTGGGCAGAAAAACAGCCTAGCCGTGTACCAGTGCATATGTCATTCTGTATACATATAGGTCTGCTGCTTGAGGGTAGCTGTTTAAATACATATATAGGGTAATAATTTAAATTAAATATTATTTTACGCAACTTTACGGTGAAGTAACACGCAGAAACTCCCACAACCGACTTCCGTCTACTGATAAAAAAACTAATCTCAGTGTGAAAAGGTATTCCGGATCCAATGGGAAAGGTTTCGTCGAAATCCGAGGTCATATGAAAAAATTTCCTTTATAAAACCGGAAATCAACACGCGTTTAATTTTTCTATGGTCACCAGATAAATCAAATCCACTTGAAACAGCGAACATTGATAATAACTTTTCGATACGAACCCAACGGCACTAGTTTCGTCGCATTCTGAGACTGTTGCCCGATAGGCTGTTTTTACCCCGAACCGCCCTACCCTTTTTGACGCCAAATTTTCCGATCTCTAAAAATAACAAACTATATACCTATCCTGGCTCTAATCAACGATACGAATTCAACGGAACTAGTTTCGTGGCCTAATTCGATCATCTGCTCCAGTTATGCCCAGATATCCCTTTATTTATTTAAATACGCGCTATAGAAATTGAACGGGCGTTTACGGCTACCATGGCCACATACGACATCGGTTTGCCACGCCATTTGCCATCATGCAATAATTTAACGATATGGTTCTAATGAAACTGATTTCGTCGAAATCTGAGTCCGTTTGCAAAACGGCCATTTTAAAGGCCTATAATTTAATAACGATTTTCCATAGCGACTATTTCAAAATTTTGATTTGGCCATAACTATCAAACTATAACACGAAATCTAGATTTTTCTCTTTCATATGAAAATTGTCGTCAATACGGTCCCAGCGTGTCTTGTTTCACAGAAATCCGACTTATATCGAATCCTGTATTCTCAGTTGAAGTTCAAAACTCCAATTTACGAACTGCACGCCATTTTCAAGCTCGAATTTATATTATATATAAATTATAACGTTCAACATCGTTTCAATAACGATTTCAATATTAAATTTCATTGATATTCCCAATCTAATATTTAAAACTAATTTAAATATTCAGATTCAAATGGTCGAAAAACACGGGTCGTTACACCAACATCAGATCAATACCCAGGAAACCATTCTTCTTAGCCAACCTACAGCTAGTTTCTAAATTCCACATTCTTAGGGAAAGGTTCCCATTAAATTTATCCAAGATAAATTCTTTAAAATTTATCCTGTAATCTTCCTTTGGATGTCATTTAAAACCAAATTATGGTTTTTCCAACTAGTCGAGATTAGCGAACCGTAACGAAGTAGTTATTTATTTTATTTCCCAATCCCAACCTATTCATCCCATGAAGCAAAACTGGTAATACTCCATATCTAACACCGTGGTGTTATCGGTAAAATTAATTAACATTTCACGTTCAAATCTAATTAAAGATTTAACTATCGCTTTGGAGCAAAACTGGTAATACTCCATTCCCGCTCATTTCTAAATTTGATAATTTAGATTATAGATTCACATTTCAATCTAATTGCAGATTCGTTAGAACTCCTTTTACTGGGTTAAAGAACTAGGTGTTATTTAAAACACAGTTCACGACAAACCCAAATCACATTCTATTTGTTATCGGGTTAAAGAACTAGTGTTATTTAAAACACTATTCACGATAAACCCATTTCAAATTTAATCAAATATATTAGAAATTCGATTATTTAAAACCCCTTTTTAAATCTAATTCATTTATTTAAAAATAATTGGGTTTTAAATTTAGTTCAAAACTAGTTCATTTCGATAAAAATCTATTTTTATCTTTTCAAATATGGAGTTTTTCATCCCAAATTTTCCCAAATCATTTCTTATGATTTTACACAAATTATTACTATTTTTAGTAATTTTATCGAGGCCCGTACAGTCGATTTCCAACAACGGCCATCGAACTGCACCTATAGCGACCTTTTTCGAATTTGATTTGGACGTATCTCCAAATCCAACCGTTAGATTTCAAATTTCTAATATTCATTAGAAATCTCTTTTCGATACGAACCCAACGGTTCCGGTTTTAGGAGAATCCGACGGTCGGATCTCCCGTAATGTCCGTTTAAAATAAATGGTCGAAATTCACGAACTGCCGCGGCGCGGCGCGTTCCATTCAGGCCATTATATTATATATATAATATATATTTCGTCGATTTCTATTTAAAACGAAAATGTTTTGAATTCGTTTCAAAAGCAAATTCAACTTCCATTTCAATTCAAATTAAAATTGAATTCTTCTTTATAAATTCGTTTTAAAATTCATTTCTATTCAATTCAAATTTCAATTCAATTTGAATTCATTTCACTTCATTTTAAATTCAATTCGAATTCGTTTTTCAATTCAATTCAATTCAATTCAAATTGGTTTTCTATTCGATTCAAATTCATTTTCTATTCAATTCATTTCGAAATCGTTATATATTCAATTCATTTCGAAATCGTTATATATTCAATTCATTTCGAAATCGTTTTCTATTCAATTCATTTCGAAATCGTTATATATTCAATTCATTTCGAAATCGTTTTCTATTCAATTCATTTCGAAATCGTTATATATTCAATTCATTTCGAAATCGTTATATATTCAATTCATTTCGAAATCGTTATATATTCAATTCATTTCGAAATCATTTTCTATTCAATTCATTTCGAAATCGTTTTCTATTCAATTCATTTCGAAATCGTTATATATTCAATTCATTTCGAAATCGTTTTCTATTCAATTCATTTCGAAATCGTTATATATTCAATTCATTTGTTTTTGTCAACACACGACTAATCTCAACGAATGAGTACCGTCCATGTGTGACTATTTTTGTTAAAATACTTCGTTCAACACATGACTAATCTCAACGGATGAGTACAGTCAACACATGAACCTTTACTTTATATTGATAAAGATGTAAATTTTATTATTAAAATATTCGTTCAACACATGACTAATCTCAATGGATGAGTACAGTCAACACATGAACCTTTATTTTATATTATTCTTTATTTTTCTAAATTGGAATGAGGCCCAATCAATCACCATATAGTGTTAACTATATGGATTTTCATACATCACACGTATATATAGCATTGAAAATAATCAACCATCAACCAAAGTGCACTACACTGTATAAGCATCAAATATAGATATCTAACGCTTATAACAGCCTGTCAATCAATCGATCGACATATTTAATCAATCAGGATGAGTGAACTTCAATTCCATCCCAACACCCGTGTGGGGTTTCAAACAATCAAACACAGATTTTATTTGTGCAGTTGGGCGATGTGTAAAATTTGTCGACCCAATCAATGTCAGTCAAATCAGTGTACATAAACAAACCGTCTGGTTTGTAAATGAATTTTTTATTTTATTCACTTTCACGTTAAAAATTATATTTTTAACGATAAAACATTTTATTTTAACATATGAATTTTATTCAGTTCATTCCTTAAATAAAATGATATTTTTATTTTTCTAACATATTTTAGAAAATTTCGGCGGCATAACAGCACTATACTAGAAACGGGACGAGGCCTAGCCTTATCCCCGGTCTAGTGAAGGCCCACGCCATTCACACATCAATCAAATCACTTTCGTTATGCAAACCACAAAATTTGGAGTAAGAGTCTAACCTAGCCTTACTCCTTCGCCTTATAACGGCGCACGTCTAATCCTAACCTATTTATCGATTCGATTTTCCACACCACAAACCACATTCAAACCAATATCGCAATCAATCACCAAGCAGCCAAACAAACAAGTCCATGGTCTGTGGACGATTGTGTCGGGTGCTACTAAGCACCGTCTGCATCCTAGTATATATATATAACTAGAAAATGAAATTTAGAGGTGAGAAGTTCTCACCAATAGCTATCCAACTTCACGACACTCCTATTGTAGAGATCTTCGTCGTTCTCCCCCTTTTTGTCAGCTTCGTTGTCGTAGCCACTACATATGTAAAAATCGAATTTTTACTTCGCTATTCAATATATAAAAAATCGAAGTTTTACTTTGCTATTCAATATAAAAATCGAATTTTTACTACTATGTTATATAGATAAAAATTATATTTTTATCACGCTATTTTCTATATAAAGATTTCGCCTTTTTAAATTTAAAGATTTCGCCTTTTTAAATTTAAAGATTTCGCCTTTTTAAATTTAAAGATTTCGCCTTTTTAAATTTAAAGATTTCGCCTTTATAAAAATCATCACTTTACTTCAACGTATATAAAATAAAAATCAGATTTTTATTTCGCTACATATACAAAGATGATATTTTTATATTCTCTATCCTATAAAGATTATATTTTTAATACTTTAAAAATATAAAAACCATATTTTTAATATTTCTATATAGTAAAGATTATATTTTTAATACTTTATAAATATAAAAATCATATTTTTATCACTTTAAAAATATAAAGATCATACCTTTTACCAAATAAAAATCCTATCTTTTCACCTTTTAAAGTTCTAATCTTTTTCCATTTAAAATTCAAACCTTTTCTATTTTAATTTTTTTTTTTAAAATCAGTTTTAAATTACTCTTTAAAATCAGTTTTAAATTACTTTTAAAATCAGTTTTAAATTACTTTTAAAATCAGTTTTAAATTACTTTTAAAATCAGTTTTAAATTACTTTTAAAATCAGTTTTAAATTACTCTTAAAATCAGTTTTAAATTACTTTTAAAATCAATTTTTAAACTAAAATCGAAATTAGTTTTAAACTTTAAAATAAAAACAGTATTTAATCTTTTTTCAATTTATATAAATCAAAAATAAAATAAAAAGAAAAAAGGACTTACGGGGGGTTTGGGCATTCGCTGTGGGCTTCAAGAGGAGGGAGAAGCGGCGCAGAAGAGGGGGGGAGTTGATCAGAGGCCGGCGGTGGGTCGTGGTGGCTGCGGGTGTGAGCAGGTGGCGGGGGGCTCGGTTGCGTCGGTGGATGGGGGGAGGGGGTCTCGTGTCGGTGTCGAGGAAGGCAAGGGGGAGGAGGAAGGGAAGAAGTGGCGGCGGCACACCTGGGGGGGGGGAAGTCGGTGGCGGCTGCGACGTGGGGGGCGACGGGGTTTCGGGGTTTTTTTTTTTTTATATTCGATCTGAAGTAATGATTTGGGGGGGGGGGGTTATGTAAATATATATATAATAATGTGAATATTAGGCACACATCCCTAAAACGAAACTTAATTAGGCTCACATCCGGTCATAAACTTATTGTAAATTTAGTCCCTATTTTTCGAAAACATATAAAAACATACAAAAAAAATATAAAAAAATCATGTAAATTCGTAATTAATTAAATCAAATAATCGTGAAAAAAATCAGACCAAAAAAACATCAAAAACAACGTCGAAATCACGAAATACAGAAAATCAACGAAATGCAGTAAATTGCATCAAAACATGCATATAAATCGATTAGTTGCATACATGTATGCATTTATTTCAAATCTGCGTCAAAACTGCAGTATAAATGCATACATGTATGCACGTATTGTTAAAACATGCATCTGCCGATGCATTTATTTAAAAACTGCATACCTACGTGCAACTTATTCACGTTTGCATGTATTTTGACATATATGCACACATGTATGCAGTTATATAGAAAAACTGCATACATGTATGCAATTTTTCAAACAGGCATGCATAAATATATGCATGTGTATTCGAATATTTGCATAAATGTATGCAACTATTCGTAAAAGTTGCATACATTGATGCAACTTTTTTTTTTTTAATTTATGTGGACTTCCGAGAATGTTTACAGATTTTAGAATTTTTTTTTTTTTTAAGTGATAGCGCCTGAAAATTTGGACAGAAAACGAAAGAGGCGGAGGTATGGAAAGTGGCAGGCGGAAGATTCCAGGCGGCAGCTAAAATAAGGGGCGGGTTTACAGAGAAAACATTAATTACAGGGATGTATTGCGAATTTAAAACTTGCAAAATAGTTGCATACATGTATGCAACTTTTGCCAATAGTTGCATACATGTATGCAAGTATTTCTGAAGCTGTTTCAGTTGAAAATATATGCAGAAACTTGCATACATGTGTGCAACTATTTGAAATACTTGCACACATGTATGCAAGTACTTACATGTGAAAATAAAATGTGTGCAGAAACTTGCATACATGTATGCAACTATTTTAAATACTTGCACACATGTATGCAAGTATTGCATGTAAAAATATAACAGAGAAATACTTGCACAGATGAATGCAAGTATTCCAAATATGTGCATGATTTGATGCAAATTACTGCATTTTTCGTTGTTTTCTGTATTTTTTTGATTTTGATGCATGTTTTGATTTTATTATGATCTGAATTTTTGGGCGAGTACATGTTTAATTTAAATACGAATTATCGTGATTTTTTTATATTTTTTTTATGAATTTTCGAAAAATAGGGACTAAATTTACAATAAGTTTATGACCGGGTTTTTTTTATATTTAGAAACCTAATAGGGACCTCTAAAAAACGCACCCTATAATAATTATATTTTTTTTTCCTTTAAAACCCTAATGTTGACTTTTCGTTTCAACTCAGATTTGAACCCGCCGACAGTCGTCCCTAGCGTAATACCCCCATTCCGAACACAATGGGATATGCCACGTAGGCCAATTCGACTGTTTGAATCAGTTTTCTTTGAATTTACATTTAAATCACTTTATTGAATTTTAAACGTACATTTCAAATTACTGGGGTCACACACTAACTAGAAAAATTCCAGAAAAATATTTTCTAGCTTCGTATTGACGATACGGTCCTAACAAAACTAGTTTCGTCGAATTCTGAGACCGTTGGAAAAATGGCCATTTTCCAGTCGATTAAAATCAACTGAAAATGGTCAAACGCGTTTTCCTTTGCCACGCTCACATATTGATTCAAAAAATTATGAAATTTGAAACCTAGCAATAATTTGACACTGCGGATCCAACAAAAGTGGTTTCATCGAAATCCGAGGTCATTTGCAAAATGTCCATTTTTAAGGGCCTGAATTCCATAGCGACTATTCAGAATTTACAACTGGACATATCTTTTGATTCCCGATATGAAATCTGGATTTGTCGGATTCGTTGGAAAGATAATATCAAATAGATCCCATTATTTTTGGTTTCACTAAAATCCGGATTGTTTTGCACCCGATACATTCAATTGAAGTTTGAAATCGAATTATCGAACTACCGCGCCATTTTCAATTCTATTTATAATTATATATAAATATTTATATTCTAACGACGACGCGTATAAATATATTCGTTCGAATTATATTCAAAATAAATTTCTCGTCGATTTTATTTAAAATAATCTATTTTAAATATGCAAAATTCGCTAAAATGGCCAAAATAAAAATTTTAAACTTGCCCAGATTTTCCGGGTTATTACAATCTCCCCCACTTAAAACTTTTCGTCCCCGAAAAGGAACAAAGTCGAAAGTGGTTTGATTATTAAGCTCTACATTCAGTCGGGCTTCCATTCTCCAACTTTTCAGTTTCTGAGAATTTTCAAAATTTCAAAAAATTTGGCTAACACCCTAAATTTTCGAAAAATTTCTCCATAACCTCCCCTGCAATGGGAGCATCGGGGAATTTCAAATAGCTTCCCCGGTCCTTCTGATCTCAAAAAGAAAAAGAAAAAGCCAAGCGGCTAGCCAATAGGCTCACAAAATCATCATCACCCAAACAAAACAGGAAATTATGTAGTAAACATGTACCTATTTGTCGGGCAAACAAATTTTATTCTCTGGCTCTAGCCTCCTTGCTATGACCTGTTCAATGTAAGTCTATGTATATGCAAGCAAATGCGACCAATTTTCAATATAGTTCAATATTCGGTTCAATTAGGCATAATGGTTCAAAAATTAGCAAACACTTAAACAAACAACACAACCATCAATCAATTAGTGGATTAACGTTTCAAATTCATAAATTTTGATACATATACAAAAAATCATGTTTTTGATGCCAATTCACAACAATGTGTTCTAATTATATTAGTTTTGGTTCTCACACTAGTCGAATGGAAATATATCGATATCACACCTTCGTTACTCGAACATGAATACTAATGACGACTAGTCAATCATCAGAATCATCTTCGGGCCACTAGAGTATGATTCTATATCTATCTAATATATTAAAACTTCGAATATACGTTCATGACGCGTATACGCGAAATCTTTATATATTCGATTGTCCATATTCAAAATAAATAAATAATCAAATACGTATAATTTTTTTTTTTAAATTTCAAAACAAAATTGTTTTCATTTGAAAAATATACTCTTCACACTCGTTCTAGGATACTACTGATCCTATCTCTAACGAGTCATATTAATTGGATATTACTAATCCAATATCTGATGAATTCTTTCGTATGGTTCTAATGTGCCTTGTTCTCGAGCTCTGTAAACCAAAGCTCTGATACCAAATGTGACGGCCTTGAATTTCGCTCGATCTGAATCAGTCGTTAAACCGATCTAGACCGTTCGAAACCCCTGAACGTTGAGAACATGACAAATCAGAACACAAACAGAAGAACATTTCATTGTATATTACAACAATGCATCAGATTACAAGAATATACAGAGTATAAATGAATAAATATTACACAGAAATATCAGAGATTTAAATTATATTTAAATACATAGCAGCGGAAAAATAATATAAAGCACAACTGAAGGTGATATACGGATACAGAGCTTTCCGGATATCATTCCAGTTGTAAACCAGGATCCTGTGAATATAAATCTGCAAAACCAAAACTACTAGCTGCCCGTGCGGAAAATAGGGGCACCCAGAGTTTAGGTTAAAACAATAAACTCCAGGTCAGTCATGTGACTGGTGTGAGAACTAAAATAGTTATTTAAAACTTTACTTTAAAAGAGAGTAATTCAAGGGACCACGCCGTATAACACGGAACGGGTTTCCTCCCAAGAATACCAGTGCATAGAATAAACAACACAATGCTTTTTCGAAAAATGAAGCTGTTATAAGACCCAGGTCCCATCACACAATGCAACGCAAGCCGGAGGATAGGGTTTTACCTTATAACAGCCAAACATGCTTGGTACGTTTAAAACAAATCATTTGATACTATAATAAGTGTATAGTGTCAAAACAGTTTCAATCATAAATATAAATCATAGACGGCATAACATCCCATGCTACTATGTCGCCATACTAGGCTCTACAAATAAAGCCGAAATACACGTATTGGAAATTGGATTCCGTCATGAGTCGAGGCAAGGGGCAAGCTCCTCTCCGCGTTCGAGACACTCTAGCAAATGCCTCAGGATTACGCACACTGGGTAACCCCTGGATATTCAGGGCCGGTCCTCACTTACGTTAGAGGATTAGTTATGCCTAAACACACGTTTCCCGGTCCTTACAGACCTATAATCGAGGCGCCTCATCCAACAACCACAAAGGTGAAAAGTATATAAATGTCAGGGCTGGTAAGTCACTGACACCACCAAAGCTAGAAAGAAACATCGTGCTCTCCCTGCAGTCCGTATCCCGTTTTTAACTCATACCGAGGTGTGAGGCTCGCGAATTCACGTTATACACAAAGCCACGCCACGAAGGCCATGCTTTGATCATCAACCACAAGAATTTGCTTTTCAACAGAAGCCTTGATCATTGCATCTTAGCGTGCCACACAGGCAATTCATGCCATGCGACTGATGTCCATCGATATACAACCTCTGAGCTCGTACGTCTCAGAGAAGGGCGTTAAGCAAAAGAATAAATTCTCTGCCGCCAAACAGATGTATATTTAATAGAAATCAATCAACACAGAATAAAATCCAATGTCAGACACACAATCCATTTACAAGTCCGTTCTGGGTCTGAACGAAACCGGAGGCACTTTCCTCGCGTATCCATCCATCTCCAAGTACGTCTGGACAACCACCAACTATTTCCATCCTCTTGGGTGTACAGCCCAATCAGGATCGTCAGTAATTACCCAAACGATGTGAAGACTTCCGGTCTTCGGCCACCGTCTTCATCTACGACATATCGTCGAATCGGTTATTCAGAATGGGTGTAAACCCGGCCTTTCCGAACAACCCGCGTATATTAAAAACAAATGTTACACAAACACAACATACGCCTCATTCCAATTCATTAGTCACTAACCGCAAATTAGCAAGAGAACAATTTCCTAAACATTAACCCCGAAGGCCGAAACCAACATCAGATCAATACCCAGGAAACCATTCTTCTTAGCCAACCAACAGCTAGTTTCTAAATTCCACATTCTTAGGGAAAGGTTCCCATTAAATTTATCCAAGATAAATTCTTTAAAATTTATCCTGTAATCTTCCTTTGGATGTCATTTAAAACCAAATTATGGTTTTTCCAACTAGTCGAGATTAGCGAACCATAACGAAGTAGTTATTTATTTTATTTCCCAATCCCAACCTATTCATCCCATGAAGCAAAACTGGTAATACTCCATATCTAACACCGTGGTGTTATCTGTAAAATTAATTACCATTTCACATTCAAATCTAATTAAAGATTTAACAATCGCTTTGGAGCAAAACTGGTAATACTCCATTCCCGCTCATTTCTAAATTTGATAATTTAGATTATAGATTCACATTTCAATCTAATTGCAGATTCGTTAGAACTCCTTTTACTGGGTTAAAGAACTAGGTGTTATTTAAAACACAGTTCACGACAAACCCAAATCACATTCTATTTGTTATCGAGTTAAAGAACTAGTGTTATTTAAAACACTGTTCACGATAAACCCATTTCAAATTTAATCAAATATATTAGAAATTCGATTATTTAAAACCCCTTTTTAAATCTAATTCATTTATTTAAAAATAATTGGGTTTTAAATTTAGTTCAAAACTAGTTCATTTCGATAAAAATCGATTTTTATCTTTTCAAATATGGAGTTTTTCATCCCAAATTTTCCCAAATCATTTCTTATGATTTTACACAAATTATTACTATTTTTAGTAATTTTATCGAGGCACGTACAGTCGATTTCCAACAACGGCCATCGAACTGCACCTATAGCGACCTTTTTCGAATTTGATTTGGACGTATCTCCAAATCCAACCATTAGATTTCAAATTTCTAATATTCGTTAGAAAGCTCTTTTTGATACGAACCCAACGGTTCCGGTTTTAGGAGAATCCGACGGTCGGATCTCCCGTAATGTCCGTTTGAAATAAATGGTCGAAATTCACGAACTGCCGCGGCGCGGCGCGTTCCATTCAGGCCATTATATTATATATATAATATATATAATATATATTTCGTCGATTTCTATTTAAAACGAAAATGTTTTGAATTCGTTTCAAAAGAAAATTCAACTTCCATTTCAATTCAAATTAAAATTGAATTCTTCTTTATAAATTCGTTTTAAAATTCATTTCTATTCAATTCAAATTTCAATTCAATTTGAATTCATTTCACTTCATTTTAAATTCAATTCGAATTCGTTTTTCAATTCAATTAAATTCAATTCAAATTGGTTTTCTATTCGATTCAAATTCATTTTCTATTCAATTCATTTCGAAATCGTTATATATTCAATTCATTTCGAAATCGTTATATATTCAATTCATTTCGAAATCGTTATATATTCAATTCATTTTGAAATCGTTTTCTATTCAATTCATTTCGAAATCGTTATATATTCAATTCATTTCGAAATCGTTTTCTATTCAATTCATTTCGAAATCGTTATATATTCAATTCGTTTCGAAATCGTTATATATTCAATTCATTTCGAAATCGTTATATATTCAATTCATTTCGAAATCGTTTTCTATTCAATTCATTTCGAAATCGTTTTCTATTCAATTCATTTCGAAATCGTTATATATTCAATTCATTTCGAAATCGTTTTCTATTCAATTCATTTCGAAATCGTTATATATTCAATTCATTTGTTTTTGTCAACACACGACTAATCTCAACGAATGAGTACCGTCCATGTGTGACTATTTTTGTTAAAATACTTCGTTCAACACATGACTAATCTCAACGGATGAGTACAGTCAACACATGAACCTTTACTTTATATTGATAAAGATGTAAATTTTATTATTAAAATATTTGTTCAACACATGACTAATCTCAACGGATGAGTACAGTCAACACATGAACCTTTATTTTATATTATTCTTTATTTTTCTAAATTGGAATGAGGCCCAATCAATCACCATATAGTGTTAACTATATGGATTTTCATACATCACACGTATATATAGCATTGAAAATAATCAACCATCAACCAAAGTGCACTACACTGTATAAGCATCAAATATAGATATCTAACGCTTATAACAGCCTGTCAATCAATCGATCGACATATTTAATCAATCAGGATGAGTGAACTTCAATTCCATCCCAACACCCGTGTGGGGTTTCAAACAATCAAACACAGATTTTATTTGTGCAGTTGGGCGATGTGTAAAATTTGTCGACCCAATCAATGTCAGTCAAATCAGTGTACATAAACAAACCGTCTGGTTTGTAAATGAATGTTTTATTTTATTCACTTTCACGTTAAAAATTATATTTTTAACGATAAAACATTTTATTTTAACATATGAATTTTATTCAGTTCATTCCTTAAATAAAATGATATTTTTATTTTTCTAACATATTTTAGGAAATTTCGGCGGCATAACGGCACTATACTAGAAACGGGACGAGGCCTAGCCTTATCCCCGGTCTAGTGAAGGCCCACGCCATTCACACATCAATCAAATCACTTTCGTTATGCAAACCACAAAATTTGGAGTAAGAGTCTAACCTAGCCTTACTCCTTCGCCTTATAACGGCGCACGTCTAATCCTAACCTATTTATCGATTCGATTTTCCACACCACAAACCACATTCAAACCAATATCATAATCAATCACCAAACAGCCAAACAAACAAGTCCATGGTCTGTGGACGATTGTGTCGGGTGCTACTAAGCACCGTCTGCATCCTAGTATATATATATAACTAGAAAATGAAATTTAAAGGTGAGAAGTTCTCACCAATAGCTATCTAACTTCACGACACTCCTATTGTAGAGATCTTCGTCGTTCTCGCCCTTTTTGTCAGCTTCGTTGTCGTAGCCACTACATATGTAAAAATCGAATTTTTACTTCGCTATTCAATATATAAAAAATCGAAGTTTTACTTTGCTATTCAATATAAAAATCGAATTTTTACTACTATGTTATATAGATAAAAATTATATTTTTATCACGCTATTTTCTATATAAAGATTTCGCCTTTTTAAATTTAAAGATTTCGCCTTTTTAAATTTAAAGATTTCGCCTTTTTAAATTTAAAGATTTCGCCTTTTTAAATTTAAAGATTTCGCCTTTTTATATTTAAAGATTTCGCCTTTTTAAATTTAAAGATTTCGCCTTTATAAAAATCATCACTTTACTTCAACGTATATAAAATAAAAATCAGATTTTTATTTCGCTACATATACAAAGATGATATTTTTATATTCTCTATCCTATAAAGATTATATTTTTAATACTTTAAAAATATAAAAACCATATTTTTAATATTTCTATATAGTAAAGATTATATTTTTAATACTTTAAAAATATAAAAATCATATTTTTATCACTTTAAAAATATAAAGATCATACCTTTTACCAAATAAAAATCCTATCTTTTCACCTTTTAAAGTTCTAATCTTTTTCCATTTAAAATTCAAACCTTTTCTATTTTAATTTTTTTTTTAAAATCAGTTTTAAATTACTCTTTAAAATCAGTTTTAAATTACTTTTAAAATCAGTTTTAAATTACTTTTAAAATCAGTTTTATTTTTTTTTTAAAATCAGTTTTAAATTACTCTTAAAATCAGTTTTAAATTACTTTTAAAATCAATTTTTAAACTAAAATCGAAATTAGTTTTAAACTTTAAAATAAAAACAGTATTTAATCTTTTTTCAGTTTATATAAATCAAAAATAAAAAAAAAAGAAAAAAAAAAGGACTTACAGGGGGGTTTGGGCGTTCGCTGTGGGCTTCAAGAGGAGGGAGAAGCGGCGCAGAAGAGGGGGGGTTGATCGGAGGCCGGCGGTGGGTCGTGGTGGCTGCGGCTGTGAGCAGGTGGAGGGGGGCTCGGTTGCGTCGGTGGATGGGGGGAGGGGGTCTCGCGTCGGTGTCGAGGAAGGCAAGGGGGAGGAGGAAGGGAAGAAGTGGCGGCGTCACACCTGGGGGGGGAGTCGGTGGCGGCTGCGACGTGGGGGGCGACGGGGTTTCGGGGGTTTTCTTTTTTTTATATATATATATATTCGATCTGAAGTAATGATTTGGGGGGGGGGGGTTATGTAAATATATATATAATAATTATATATATTTTTTCCTTTAAAACCCTAATGTTGACTTTTCGTTTCAACTCAGATTTGAACCCGCCGACTGTCGTCCCTAGCGTAATACCCCCATTCCGAACACAATGGGATATGCCACGTAGGCCAATTCGACTGTTTGAATCAGTTTTCTTTGAATTTACATTTAAATCACTTTATTGAATTTTAAACGTACATTTCAAATTACTGGGGTCACATACTAACTAGAAAAATTCCAGAAAAATATTTTCTAGCTTCGTATTGACGATACGGTCCTAACAAAACTAGTTTCGTCGGATTCTGAGACCGTTGGAAAAATGGCCATTTTCCAGTCGATTAAAATCAACTGAAAATGGTCAAACGCGTTTTCCTTTGCCACGCTCACATATTGATTCGAAAAATTATGAAATTTGAAACCTAGCAATAATTTGACACTGCGGATCCAAGAAAAGTGGTTTCATCGAAATCCAAGGTCATTTGCAAAATGTCCATTTTTAAGGGCCTGAATTCCATAGCGACTATTTAGAATTTACAACTGGACATACCTTTTGATTCCCGATATGAAATCTGGATTTGTCGGATTCGTTGGAAAGATAATATCAAATAGATCCCATTATTTTTGGTTTCACTAAAATCCGGATTGTTTTGCACCCGGTACATTCAATTGAAGTTTGAAATCGAATTATCGAACTACCGCGCCATTTTCAATTCTATTTATAATTATATATAAATATTTATATTCTAACGACGACGCGTATAAATATATTCGTTCGAATTATATTCAAAATAAATTTCTCGTCGATTTTATTTAAAATAATCTATTTTAAATATGCAAAATTCGCTAAAATGACCAAAATAAAATTTTTAAACTGGCCCAGATTTTCCGGGTTATTACATCTGATACCAACTGTGAAAACCCGTAACTTCCCCGTAAAGCAAAGTGTCGGATAGTTCGAGAACAAGCCACAACAGAATGCATACGGAAGAACATTTCATTGTATATTACAACAATGCACCAGATTACAAGAATATACAGAGTATAAATGAATATTACACAGAAATATCAGAGATTTAAAATACATTTAAATAAATTGCAGCGGAAAATAATACAATACACAACTAGAAGAGATATACGGATACAAAGCTTTCCGGATATCGTTCCAGTTGTAATCCAGGATCCTGTGAATATAAATCTGCAAAACCAAAACTACTAGCTGCCCGTGTCAAAATAAGGGCACCCAGAGTTTAGGTTAAAACAATAAACTCCAGGTCAGTCATGTGACTGGTGTGAGAACTAAAACAGTTATTAATCTTTATTTTAAAGTTAGGTAAATCAAGGGACCACGCCGTATACCACGGAACGGGTTTCCTCCCAAGAATACCAGTGCATAAAACAAACAGCACAATGCTAAATAAAGAAAAATGAAGCTGTTATAAGACCCAGGTCCTATCACACAATGCAACGCAAGCCGGGGGATAGGGTTTTCCCTTATAACAGCCAAAGAATGCTTGATACGTTTAAAACAAATCATTTGATACTATCATCAGTGCATAGTGTATAAGACAACTTCAAATCATAAGTATCAATCATAGGCGGCATGGGTACCATATATCATGTCGCCATATATAGGTTTACAAATAAAACCGCAAATGTCACGTATTTGGAAATTGGATTTCCGTCTATGAACCGAGGCAAAAGATAGTCCTCAACCGATTCGAGACAATCTAGCCCATGTCTCAGGCAAGTACTCAGTCAAGCCTTGGAGCGACAGGGCCGGTCCACCGATGTGGATTAAAATGCCTGAACACTACGTTTCCCCGCCCTTTGGGGCGTAAATGAGCCAACGAATGGCTCCATCAGACCCGGATCGTACGATCTAACCGAGGCGCCTCGCAACAGCAACAACCACATAAGTCAAACTCGTCAGGGCGTGTAGAACCATTGACGCCACTTTTTAGCTAGAAGGAAACGCATGCCCTCCCTGAGGTCCGTCTCCCGTTTTTGGTTCATACCGGGTGTGAAACTCGCGAAGTAAACGTTACACAAAGCTACGCCACAAAGGCCGGGCTTTGATCATCACCACAAGACTTTGCTTTTCAACAGAAGCCTCGATCAATTGCCACTTAGGCATGCCACACAGGCAATTCTCTCCATGCGTCTGATATCCATCAATATATAACCCCTGAGCTCGTACGTCTCAGAGAAGGGCGTTAAGCAAGAGAATAAATTCTCCGCTGCCAAACAGATATATATTTAATAGAGATCAATCACACGGACTAAAATCCAATGTCAGACACACAGTCCATTTACAAGTCCGTTCTGGGTCTGAACGAAACCGGAGGCACCTAGTACCCCGCATATCCTTCAATCTCCAAGTACGTCTGGACGATCACCAACTGTTTCCATCTTCTTGGGTGTACAGCCCAATCAAGATCATCAGTAATCACCCAAACGACGTGAAGACTTCCGGTCTTCGACCATCGTCTTCATCTTCGACTTATCGTCGTATCAGTTATTCAGAATGGGATAAACCCAGTCTTCCCGAATAACTCGCGTATACTTTAAATAAGTGTTACACAAACACAACATACGCCTCATTCCAATTCATCAGTCACTAACCGTAAATTAATCAAGAGAATAATTCCCCAAATATTAACCCCGAAGGCCGAAACCAACATCAGATCAATATCCAGAAAACCATTCTGCTTAGCTAACCGACAGTTAGTTTCTGATTTCACATTCATAGGGAAAGGTTCCCTTTAATTTTATCAAAGATAAATTCTTTATATTTATTCTTTAATCATCTTTGAATGTCAATTCCAAACTAGTCGGGGTTAGCGAACCTTACCGAAGTAATCATTTGTTTTTAATTTCCCAATCCCAACCTATTCATCCCATGAAGTAAAACTGGTAATACTTCATATCTAACACCATGGTGTTCTCGGTAAATTCAATTACCATTTCACGTTCAAATCTAATTAAAGATTTAACTATCGCCTGGAGCAAAACTGGTGATACTCCATTCTCGATCATTTCAATCTAATTAAAGATTCATTAAAACTCCACTTAGTTTTAATCGTTAACTGGGTTAAAGAATCAGTGTCATTTAAAACACGGTTCACGATAAACCCAAAATCACTTTCCATTAATTATCGGGTTAAAGAACGAGTGTTATTTAAAACACTGTCCACGATAAACCCAAAAATCAATATCAATTCAATTCCAATTAAATATTATTTAATTGGTACACTTCATTAAATCTAAATAAAAAGATTTAATCTTTTCTCAATTGGGTTCAAGAACAGTGTTAGTGAAGACACTATTCACGACAAACCCAAATCACATTTGATATTCAAAACAAGGCTCTAAATAGAAAATATATCGGTTTATATTCAATATCAAATTTTACGATTAACAAATGTCGTATTGGAAATAACGATATAAATATATATCTTTCAAATTTCCATAACAACATCTGTATAATCACGAATTCCCAACATCGAAATATTCCGAAGACAATTTCGATTCAAATCCACTCCAATGCAATCATTGGAAATCCTGGTTATTTTTAAAACCCTTTCGAATTCAATTTATTTATTTAAAAATAAATAGAATTATAATTCTAGTTCAAAACTAGTTCATTTCGATAGAAATCTATTTTTATCTTTCCAAATATGGAGTTTTTCATCCCAAATCTTCACAAATCATTTCTTATGATTTCACACAAATTATTACTATTTTTAATAATTTTATCAAGGCCCGTACAGTCGATTTCCATCAATGGCCATCGAACTGCACTTACAGCGACCTTTTTCAAATTTGATTTGGACATAACTCCAAATCCAACCATTAGATTTTGAATTTATAATATTCATTAGAAAGCTCTTTTTGATACGAACCCAACGGTTCCGGTTTTAGGAGAATCCGACGGTCGGATCTCCCGTAATGTCCGTTTGAAATAAATGGTTGAAAATCACGAACTGCCGCGGTGCGGCGCGTTCTATTCAGGCCATTATATTATATATATAATATATATAATATATATTTCGTCGATTTCTATTTAAGACGAATTATATAAATAGTTTTAAATTCGTTTCAAAAGCAATTTCAACTTCCTTTTTAATTCAAATCAAAATTGAATTCTTCTTTATAAATTCGTTTTAAAATTCATTTCTATTCAATTCAAATTCCAATTCAATTTGAATTCATTTCAATTCGCTTTCAATTCAATTTGAATTCGTTTTCAATTTAATTCATTTCGAAATCGTTTTCAATTCAATTCATTTCGAAATTGTTTTCAATTCAATTCATTTCGAAATCGTTTTCAATTCAATTCATTTCGAAATCGTTTTCAATTCAATTCATTTCGAAATCGTTTTCAATTCAATTCATTTCGAAATCGTTTTCAATTCAATTCATTTCGAAATCGTTTTATATTCAATTCATTTCGAAATCGTTTTCAATTCAATTCATTTCGAAATCGTTTTCAATTCAATTCATTTCGAAATCGTTTTATATTCAATTCATTTCGAAATCGTTTTCAATTCAATTCATTTCGAAATCGTTTTATATTCAATTCATTTCGAAATCGTTTTCAATTCAATTCATTTCGAAATCGATAAAATCGATATAAATATCGTTCACGTCAAAATGGCGTCAATCTAATCAACACGGCTTCATAATTTCTATTTTCAAATATTCTATTTCAAATATTCTATTTCAAAATAGTTGTTATTATCAAAATATTTCGTTCAACACATGACCAATCTCAATGGATGAGTACTGTCAACGCATGAACCTTTATTTTATATTGATAAAGATGTAAATTTTATTACTAAAATATTTCGTTCAACACATGACCAATCTCAATGGATGAGTACTGTCAACACATGAACCTTTATTTTATATTGATAAAGAAGTAAATTTTATTACTAAAATATTTCGTTCAACACATGACCAATCTCAATGGATGAGTACTGTCAACACATGAACCTTTATTTTATATTGATAAAGATGTAAATTTTATTACTAAAATATTCCGTTCAACACATGACCAATCTCAATGGATGAGTACTGTCAACACATGAACCTTTATTTTATATTGATAAAGATGTAAATTTTATTACTAAAATATTTCGTTCAACACATGACCAATCTCAATGGATGAGTACTGTCAACACATGAACCTTTATTTTATATTATTCTTTATTTTCTAAATTGGAATGAGGCCCAATCAATCACCATATAATGTTAATTATATGGATTTTCATACAACACATGTATATAATAACATTGAAAAATAATCAACCATCAACCAAAGTGCACTACACTGTATAAGCATCAGATATAGATATCTAACGCTTATAACAGCCTGTCAATCAATCGATCGACATATTAAATCAATCAGGATGAGTGAACTTCAAATTTCATCCCAACACCCATGTGGGGTTTCAAACAATAAAACGCATATTTTATTTGTGCAGTTGGGCGATGTGTAAAATTTATCGACCCAATCAATGTCCTTCAAATAGGTGTACATAAACAAACCGTCTGGTTTGTAAATGAATATTTATTTATTCACATTCACGTTAAAAATTATATTTTTAACGATCGAACTATTTTATTCAACCTATGAATTTTCTATTCGATTCATTCTTTAAATAAAATGATATTTTTATTTTTCTAACATATTTTAGAAAATTTCGGCGGCATAACGGCACGATACTAGAAACGGGACAAGGCCTAGCCTTATCCCCGGTCTAGTGAAGGCTCACGCCATTCACACATCAATCAAATCCATTCATTTCACCAAACAATTCAATTTCAATCAAATAATCTAACTAATTTTTGCAATCAAACAAACAAGTCCATGGTCTGTGGACGATTGTGTCGGGTGCTACTAAGCACCGTGTGCATCCTAGTGTATATATATATAACTAGAAAAAGAAATTGAAGAGTGAGGAATTCTCACCAATAGCTATCCAACTTCACGGCACTTCATTTAGAGAAATATTCGTCGTTGTCTCATCTTTGTCAGCTTCGTTGCCCGTATTCTCTACATATGTAAAAATTGAATTTTTTACTTCGCTATTCAATATAAAAAAATCGAATTTTTACTTCGCTATTCAATATATAAAAATCATATTTTTACTTCGATGTTCAATATATAAAAATCATATTTTTACTTCGATGTTCCATATATAAAAATCATATTTTTACTTTGATGTTCCATATATAAAAATCATATTTTTACTTCGATGTTCCATATATAAAAATCATATTTTCACTTCGATGTTCAATATATAAAAATCATATTTTTACTTTGATGCCATATAGATAAAAATTCCATTTCAAAAATATAGGTTTCGCCTTTTCAAAAATAAAGATTTCGCCTTTTCAAAAATATCATTATAAAAATCACATCTTTATTTTGCTACTCATATAAAGATGATATTTTTAATATTTCTATCATGTAAAAATTATATTTTTAATTCTCTACACAAACAAAAATCAAAGCTTTACCGTGTTAAAAATTCTACCTTTGCAGTTTAAAAAATCCTATCTTTACTGATTTAAAAATCCTATCTTTACTGATTTAATTCTTCATATAAATTAAAACTGGTTTTTATATAGAAACTAAATACATAAGACAAATAAAAACGCACCTTTAGTTCGATTTCTTTTTCCTAGGGTTTTGATTTGCCGAATTCAACATCGGAGCGCTCGCGGTGTGGTGGCTCGACCGGAGCAGCGATGGTGAGGATGGCGGTTTTGGGGCGAAGGGCTTGGGGTCACTCGATCTGGAAAGGGGAAAGAGGGGTGGGCGACTGGAAGGAGGCGCAGGGGCAGGGTTCATCGGAGGTGGCTTCGGTGGGGTAGAGCGGCGCTGAATCGAGGGGGGGTGGTGTTCGGCGATGGGCGCTAGGGTTGGGGGGGGTGTTCGGCGATGGGTACGGAGACGGGTGGCGTGAGGAGGCGGAGGGACCCACGACGATGGGTGGTGGCGGCTGCTCCGTCTTCTTTCCTTCTTTTTTTTAAAAAAAATCGATTTCAAAAGTAAACCGGGGGGGGGGGGGGGTCTTATGATATAGAGAGAGGGAGTTTTAATTTTTTTTATTATTTTAATTCTAAAAAGCAACTTTTATTTTCGACCTCGAAACGAGACCCACCGCCTATCGTCCCTAGCGTTTCACCCCCATTCCGAACACAATGGGATATGTATCGCAGGATGGTTCGATCATTTCGATCAGTTTTTGTCAAAATCAACATATAAATCTATATATTGAATTTGAACGCGCATTTCCATTTACCGGGGCCACATACGGACCCAATAAATTCCAGAAAAATATTTTCTAGCTTCGTATTGACGATACGGTCCTAACAAAACTAGTTTCATCAAATTCTGAGACCGTTTGAAAAATGGCCATTTTCCAGTCGATTAAAATCAACTGAAACTGGTCAAACGCGTTTTCCTTCGCCACGCTCACATATTGATTTGAAAAATTATGAAATTTGGAACCTAGCAATAATTTAACATCCCAGACCCAACAAAACTAGTTTCGTCGAAATCCGAGGTCGTTTGTAAAATCTCCATTTTCAAGGGCCTAAATTCTATAGCGACTATTTAGAATTTTCAACTGGACATATCTTTTGATTCCCGCTATGAAATTTTGATTTTTCGGATTCGTTAGAAAGATATTATCAATTAGATCCTAATGTTTTTGGTTTCACTAAAATCCGGATTGTTTTGCACCCGGTACATTCAATTGAAGTTTGAAATCGAATTATCGAACTACCGCGCCATTTTCAATTCTATTTATAAATATATATAAATATTTATATTCTAACGACGACGTATATAAATATATACGTCGAATTATATTCAAAATAAATTTCTCGTCGATTATTATTTAAAATAATTCATTTTAAATAATCAAAATTCGCTAAAATTGCCAAAATAAAATTTTTAAACTGGCCCAGATTTTCGGGTTGTTACAGTTAGATTTCTCATACCAGTCCCATGACTGACCCGTAGTTTGTTTCACTTTGCAAACTCGGGTGCCCTCTTTTCTACATGGGCAGTCGAATAGCTTATTTGCACATATATTGAGCAGGATTCTGGATTGAAGCTGAAAGATGTGTGCATAGCATTGATAGACTTCCGCTGTATCAGTTTATTCATTTCTGCTGCAATGTATTAAATTATTGTAAAGTATCTTCCGCTGTATTTTATCGATGTACTCTGAAATTCTGTACTTTGATGTAACATTAATGTAATGTTTATAAAAGTCTCATTTTATTTGTTCTGATGTGTTGTATTCCCAGAGTTAGCATATTCGGGTTTTGAGCGGTCTTAGTCGATTTTGCGATTGATTAGGTCCGGGCAAAATCCGTAATCGTTACAGTTGGTATCACAGCTCTGGTTAGCTCAAATCTTTGCGGTACAACTCGTTAGAACTGAGTAGAAGTCTCACCTGAGGTAGGATTAGTAATATCCTATATAATACTCATTAAAGATAGGATCAATAACATCCTAGAGTGAGAAAACTTGTTAGAGATGGGGTTAGAAATGCCCTAAAATGAGTTGAGAGTTACAAGTTTATAATTAATGTATTTGTGATTATATATATAATCTGATCTTAGAAAACATGATTTTTTGAAATATAAAAGATATTTTTTTTTTTAAAGTTAATCAACTAATTGATTGATGATTGTGTTGTGTGATTACTAGTTCAACTAATAAAATTACTGAAACCAATAAAAGAAGGAAAATTGAGTTAGTAAATAAAACAACTTTCAGCTCCGTTACTTTTCGAGAAAATCAGAACCAATTTAAAATTTTATTTTGAGGAAATTTTGTTAGAAAATGCGTCAAAATTTAAAAATTCCATTATTAAATTAAATTATTGAATTAAAAAAAAGAAAGAGAAATAAAAAGAGAAAAGATAAGAAGAAAAAAAAAAATTCTTTCTCAAAATCAAAATTTCTGCTTAGGATCAGTCGTGTCCGTGTTTATTGCTTGTCTTCGTCATATCTATAAAAGGCGAGTCTCTCACTCATGATTAACATTTGATTCCAAGTTTATCAATATCACATAAAATGTTGATAATATTTTAGTTAGTATTGTGATTGTTCAGTTCATAATTGCATGAAATCTTAATTGAAAATTATTTGGTTGTTGTGGATAATTTCTGGGATAACTGATTGAATTGTTTATGAATAATTGCATAAACGAATACTCAAAATAGTTAATTTTGATTTGACTGTGCAAATCAATTTATGATATTCAATTTGAAATTGTAAGTTTGATTTAGGATTTAAACATAGAGATTTATACTTGAATTTCTAGTTTGTTTAATTTAATTTGTTCTTGAAAGATTGAATTAAATTTTTAAAATTAAATGATTAAATTTATAGTTTAATATAATATTTAAGTTAGATTGTAAGATTACATTTATTAATGGAAAAATTAAATCCTAAGATTTAATTGTTGATTGACATAATTCATGTAGGCACTTGTTTAATGCACATTCTAAATATACAAAGAGGAAAAAAAACAACTTTAAAATATCTCCTCAATTAAATGTTAATAGTAAGGATGTTATCCTTGTATTAACAATCTTTGACTACGTGCCAAGGGAAAAAAATATGCCTTAGGAACTTTTTAATAAAATCTATTAATTTAAATTAAAATATTGATTGAAAATAATATGTAGGTTCTAAATGAAATAAATTCTGACTATATATATATACATGTATATATATATATGTGTGTGTGTGTGTGTCTGTGTGTATGTGTGTAAATATATCTTTGGATATCCTCTTAAATACATTTCCCTGTCTATTCTAATTGTATCATTCATTAATTAATAAATTCCCAAATGTGAATTGTTCACTTGAATTTTGTAAAGAAATAAATAATTATCTAATCAACGCACCATATATGCGCATTAAATAAAGAATGACACACTACAATAAATTTCATGCATTGTGCACATTTAAAACTTGCCACAATATGTTATATCTTCATATGCATGCAATTTAATTCTATGCACACTAATTTTTTCCCTTCTTTTCATTAAATTTTCATGTTGGATGTAACGAACAGGGGTTTTCGACCCCGAAAATCGACAAAAAACACCATGTCGAACATTCAAGCATCGAAAACACTAGCACGTTGTGAGAAAGAAGATAGAGGGTGAGACAAGAAAAGAAAGAAATATTAGAATAGAAGAATAAGAGGAAAAATCATCACAACACAGAGTCTCAAATCGTAGCGGAGCAAAATGTAATATAGAAATAAATCTTTATTGAAACTTGAAATAATACTTACAATCAGAGTACATCTGTCAAGAAAATCTGGACAGTTATAATAATCTTTTCTCATATACAACACACAGCTGAAAAAATAGTACACTTGAACTCCTCCAGCATGTCTTCTAAAATTCGTAGTGTCCAATAACCTGAACCTGTACAACCCGGTCTAACCCGAGCATTACAAACACCGGGTCAGTCTGGTAGACCAGAGTGAGAAACACACTAAGTTTAAGGGAATTATCTAACTTGATTTTAAAGTTCAAAATCTTTTCGAAAGAAAAGGATAATCATAAGACCAAATCCACACATAAATATGGAAGGTTTTTACCTTTCGATAACCCAAAACATTTTGAAATCGTTATCTTATTCTGATATTATGATAGTGTCTAAATAAAAATAAATAGTATCTAGCAAAACGCTTACATCTCATGCTCCACATATCTAGTATATAAAGAAAACCGTGGGCTCTTATTGGAGATTGGATTCCGACTATGATAAGGTATGGAACAACCTGCCAATAGTGTATCTCTAGAGAGGAATACACTGGGTTCAACAAGAACATCTTGCAACTAGGCCACACATGACTGACCACTCATTTCTCTTGAGTGTATCGAATATATTATCACCTTACGGCTTTTTGTCACGACCACCGTAGTTCCCGGGAGATACAGAAATGAAAAGAAGTAACAAATATGAATATTCTCTAGATGGTGACGATACACCCTAGTGGGGTAGACCCACATAGCCATGCTTCCTGCCCGATTTTTGTCATTTCCCGGTCGTGAGGCTTGAGGTTATAATCTCCTTTTCGAACATCTGGCCACCATTCACTTTGAACGCCACTTCGTCAGCTCCGTCCATACACGTTGTCCTAGGACTGGACAACCGAAGGCACCCTCCTATCACATCCTAGGAATCACCCTATAGATTAGTAGCGAGTAGTCCTTGAAACCTATAGACTCCAACCACGACAGAATCACAGTTTATCTCCAGGATATAACCAGAGATTATAAGCAATACTTCCGCTTTATGAAGATCTATTGTCTTCAAATGCTCCATCTCGATCACCGTCTGATTTCTTCATGATTACGTATTTGCTGGTCAGAAGGGTTTTCGAATATAAATTCGATCCTGGTCTTTCCGAACCAACAATCGATAATTGGCCAGATTTGATAGTCGGTTATTTAACTATCAAATAAACAAACATTCATCCATAAAATAAATTTACCGGTTCGATATCCAGCATCACTTGGCCTCTTTGATAATTAAGAAATGGTTAATTTAAAACTCTATCTCATCAACATTATGAAAACGTTCAGCTTTTTCTTATATAATATAAGAATATTCAATTATCGTCTCACTGGTACTCTATTAGCTCCTTGTTGCAAATTGGTAAGTGAACAATCCTTTCAGTATCAACCCCGAAGGCCGAAACCAACATCAGATTGACACCTCGAAGATTATTCAACAAATCAACATTACAACAAGTTCTAATTTCGTTAAACTATATCTTTTTCTAATCATACTTAATATATCTTTTTAAAACATTATATATAAACCTTGATGTAATTATAAACCAATTACTATATAAAAACTTCATTTAAACTTACTTTAAATCTATTCTGGTTACAACTTAGTAAAACCTAATCTCTTGTTTGAATACATGACTTAGGATCAAATTCTTATCTTAATCTGTCCAACTAACTTCAATTCAATTGGTTTCTATTCGAATTCCATTTCATACTTTAAACTTCTAACTTCCATTCATTCCATAGCCATATCCAAGTTCATACCCTTATTAATTCTTTCAACATTTGCAATCATTTATAATACATTTAATTAACTTGGCTTTCAATATCTTCATTCACTTGGATTTTTATAGAGTCCAAATAAATAGAATTTCACGAAGAATTCCATTTTAACCTATATTATATATATATATATATATATATATATATTCACTTAAAGTTCGTTTAACGTTAAACTATTTCTTATGGTTTCATTAAACTCCATTTATATATTTAAATCTAAGATTATTCCTTTAGCTATCCTTAAATAGATAATAATAAAATTCAATATTAAAAGTAGGATTTACTCTATCATTAATAATTTCAATTTAAACAACTTTAATAATCCATCACCATTTAGCAGTTGACTTATTCAACTTAACACAGTTAGCTCGGTAATCCATTTCAATTGTTTCTCCCATTTAAATTAATTAATAATATAATTAATTTAATCAATCTCAGTCACTTTGATTATTATTAAATAAATAATAATCAAAAATCAATATAGTTTCAATTCAATTGTTTACAAAAAACAATTAATTAATTTCTTAACCCTTAGGTTAAATCTGCTTGCTCGCTTTAAATCGCATTAACATACAGAATTACTTTATAAAACATTTGATAATCTCTTATAAACTTAATATAAATATAAATTTCCTCTTTATAAACTGTAATTCAAAAAACAGATTTCAAATCTAATTTCAGTTATAAAATAAATTTATAACTTTATTTCCGTCGATTCACGTGACAGTAAATCAATATTCATAAAACGATTTATTTTTAGGCCATCCGATTCTAGTTATCCAACCAATATTTTTCCATTGGTTAACCACAAACAAAACGTTGAATGTATATTCAACAAATCAATGATCAAAGCAACCATCTAATCAGACTGTTTAAACAGTTCATATAATTGTGATATGAAAATAAACAGCAAATTTGAGGAATCCAGTGGGATCCCTCCAACCTGTATCTCCCTACATCCAAATACGTTAATTCAAATAAAATCATCTATTTTAAATAACAGATATAACATTCAAAAATTCAATAATAACAGCAATCCAACATCCATGTTTCAGTTTAATATGTTTATATTATTACAAACGTAACAAACGAGGTAAGTTACCTCATTTGGAAATGATCATTAAAAATAACGATTGGTTTTAAATTAAACAAATGTTTAATTTAATCAGTTTGGTCAATTGTATTCAGCAACCATCAACCAACTAACAACCATAGCACACAAATATTTAAAACCAGACTTATGTAAAATATAAGTGGGATAAAACTGAATGAGTTGAACTCACCTTGGGTTTCCCTTCGTTGTTAGAACGGTTTGTTTTAATTTAATTAAACAAGTGTCTAGTTAAATTAAAAACCTCAGTTGCTTCCATCTCCGATCAAATCTGTTTCAGAACGAAACACTTGTTAAGACGATTCCGACATCTCTTGGTTTGTTGAATTCTGTCAACACATGGACGACATAACAACATTACAAGCTATATTTATTTTTATTTTTATTTTTAGAAAACTAATAAAATATATCTTAACTATAATTTAATAACTAAATTTGTTATTATTATCCTTAAAATAGATCGTTAACTTTATTACGCAAGACATATCTCAAATAAAATATGTATCAGGCGGTGATAACATGGTTTGGCAAAAATGCAAGATCGGATCCTTAATTGGATATACATTAATTATGTATTAAAATAATTGAGCCATTTAATAGTACTGGGCATGTTATATTTTACAGGCGGCCAATTTATATTTGTTTAGGGATAGTGTAAATTAACCTTCTAGTACCGCTATGTATATACATATTAAGACAAAACTTATATACGTAATAATTTTAATAATTTTAATGGGTCTTGCCACTTACCATCGCCCAACCAAACTATGCCGCGTATTCTTCTTCCCCGACCAATTGATCCTGTACTCCTCCTCTTCTATGCCATTTGTGAATATTGACGCTACCTCCACTTCATCCATTTACTGCACCAACCCGTCCCCTTCTTCACACTGCTTCTTTCGAAAGCTTTCCATCTCTCCCTCTCTCTTTTTTCCTCTTCTCTTAAAGCCCACCAGGCCCGATAAAACCACCTTCAAGCCCACGTGTTATAACTTCCTTCCAGTGAAACTACACGTACTCTCATCCCTTCCCACAAGAAACCGCGCTTCACTTTGACGCCCAACTGCACCTCCACTAACCATCATAACCACGGCTTGTCCCTACCAAAATGACTGCCTTCCTCTCTTCCGTCAATAACCAGGTTTGTTCGCAACCTGATTGTCCTCACTGCACAGAAACTGAAAACGTGGATCTCAAGTTTATTTACATATATTTTACTTTGTTTGAAGAGTTTTAAATTTTGAGAAGCACACGGTTCATTTCCTTTACGTCGTTGATTATGGGTTTTCTGGTAACAGGAATGGGAAGTAAGAAGCTGTATTTATACACGAGCATGAAGAGATAAGTTCAAAGTCAGTTTCCTATATTTGTAGCCTTTTAGATAGAGGGATAGAGATGCAGCGTCTCGTCCATTCAAGTAAGGGATGCAGTATGGATAGATTGCGTAGCACAGCTGCGCTTGGTGATTGAAGGGAACTAAGCATGGGCAGAGTAGAAAAATGAATTGTAGATTTAGTAGCCATATGTTTTTAGTTGTAGTAGTGTAATTATTTCAATTTGTTGGACCTTGAAAATCTTACAGTGTGATCAGTATCTTAGGCTAAATTTTTGAAAAGGGAAACACGCAGTGCGTTCCATCCTTTGATGGAAAAAGGCAGTGGTAGGTTGGCTTTATAGCATGTGTGGGCGTTTAGCTGGGTGATTTGAAACTACTTTGCAGTGTATTTTCTTTTCCCGTTCCTTTCAGTAGATGAGAAAGGCCTGCACTGATGGTAAGTGTAACGACCCGGATTTTTACCCGTTGAGATCTGAATATTTAAATTTGTTTTAAATATTTTATTTGAATTATATATAGGAATTTATTTAAATGATATTTAAACGTATCATTTATAATATAATTAAAACGAGTTCAAAATGGCGCGGTAGTTAATATCTATCCAATGAATGTGAAAAATCCAGATTTTCATAACGGGAATAAAAAGTTATGTCCAAATCAAAATTAGAAATAGTCGCTGTAGAATTGTATATAAGCCATAACGGTTTATTTAATATAATTAGATATTGGTTACGAATTTGGGCAAGGTTCTTTTGAGGCGTAATTATAATTTAATTTTTAGAATTTTACTGTAATTTTTAATTAATTAAATATGCAACTTTTTATTTAGAGTGTTTTACACCCTATATCAGCATTTTTGGGATTTCAAAATATAAGTTAAACTACCAATATTATTATATTTTTGGAATCGTGGCGCATCGCTTGACACATTCATACTTTTATTTCTGTCCGTAGTGGCTCGTACGCGAATAGAAATTTAGATGACCAGGTACACTACACTTTATAACTTAAGACATATTTTAATATGCATGTTACCACTCCGTCCATGCATGATATCAGCCTCTTGGTCCATGTTAAATACCTTTTCACACCCATTTGTCACCAAGGATGGTATTTTTCCAAAGGAAAAAAAAAATACATAAACCTTTACTCCATTCGAATGGCGTGCCTCCCAAACATCAGATCCCGTGCTTACCACGAAAATGAAAAAAACCGTGTTACCCACGGCATGAGAACCGTGCTTCCCAAGTCTTTTCAGAACCCTGCGTGCCAAGGCACTGGGTACGGTGACAGGCAAACTACTTTACTTTTAAATATTGGTACCGGCATTCTTGTTCTCACACAGATTAGAAACATGAGCAAATCGAAATGTTTTCTCCAGTAAAAAAAAAAAAGAATCGCGAGTTAAAAAAATAAATTCAAAATCGATTAATTCCCTAAACGGAAAATTCGAAACTCATATATCTGGAAACTTGCGTACCTTGTTCATCCGGGTGTATCTTTCTATAAGCGCAATCATGTTTTGGTGAGCTGGGTTTCCTAGCGTCAACTAGGGCACGGAATTTCAGAGTGTATGGGAGACCGGAGAGAGATTTGGGGAAACTGATGAGTGCAGCAGCAGGTCCATTAAAAGAAAAAGTAGAAGAAGGAAGCGTTGAAGGATAGAAGGAGGAGAGGGTTGTCGTGAGTGGGAATGGAAGCTACTGGCTTTGATCCAATTGTTTTTGATGTAGAGCGGTAGATGTGTTGAGGCCAGACCGATGGGAGGCGTCCTTAGGTGGTCAGTTGAGGCCGTCCGGTGGCCGTTGGTTGCGCCGGCGGTGGTTCGAAGGAGGGGAGATGCTTCGGTAGTAGCTGATGGGGTAAACATTGATTTGAAACTTAATTGGTGATTAGCGTTTAAAACACATTATATAATATAGGCGTGTGAATTATGGTCTGTGGGTGGATAAATTATGGGAAGCAGGTATGGTATTTTAACAAGAAAGTAGTACACGAATGGTAGATGGAAGGTGAGAAACTTCGAACTGACAGTAATGAGAAAGATTAAAATCTTATTAAGTTAATGAGGGGTTTAAGGGTGATTTTGGTTTCAAAATAAATGGTTGGAAATGGGATCAATACTGTTGCGGGTTTTGTTGATCTTAATCAAGGAAGAAGGGGCTTATACGTTATTATGGGTTGTCTGGGCTTAAGTAAAAGGATAAAACAAAGGAGAATACATGGATTAACAGTTGGGGTGTGGTTTGTCTGTGAATGGGAAGGAGTTGGCATGTTTATTTTCCTGTATGAAACTGTCAAGAGAAAGAAAGAAGAAAAAAGAAAAAATAAAAGTAATACAGTTGGACATTTTCTTGCGTCAACCTGGAAGATGCAAGATGGAAGTAATATGCGAGCTAGTCCTTTTAGTGCAGCAAGGTGGAGTATTTTGCTTTGAAAACGTGTTGAATGTATGGAAAAGGAGGAGGGGATTGGCGTGGGTTCTGTTGTTGGAAGTGGGTAGGATATGGAAGGGAGGTACTGACAATTGTTTGGACGGAGGAGCAATAATAGGGAATGCGGCCATTTTCTATAAGGGGTTCATGATGGGTTAGTGTGACAGTATTAGGCAATCAACGAAATTAAAATGAAATTTGACAAAGTGGTCATATTAGAATTGGAACGAAGGAGTCTACATCGATGAACAGTGGTGACGGAGAACGAGCTACTGAAATTTCGTGATCAAATCAAACGCTTGTTTGATTTTAAATGAAACCCAAAGAAGAGCCGTCAACTACAAACCGAGGTGAGTAAACTCACTAACTTTGCCTTGTTTATATTTTTATATAAACGAGTTTTGAAATTTATTTACAGTAATTTTATACCGTGTGATGGTTGCTTGGTTGAATAGTCGATAAGATTGGTTGATAGGATTACATCGTTGATCGATTATTAGTTCTGATATTTCATATTGATGTGAAATAATATTATTGATGTGATTAACATCTGTGGATGGAGGGAAACAGGTTGGAGGGATCCAACTGGATCCCTCAACATTTTATTTACTGTTTTATTTGATGGTGATATATGTTATGCTACATTATCCATGGTTGAATTTGTGTGTTTGGTTTACCCTGGCCTTAGGAACCTGGTATTTTAGATACCGTAAAATATCATCGAATGTGAAAAAGGAAATTAGAATTTAAAAGCAGAGTTTATTTCCAAATTAGAAATAATTTCTTTTTCATTGAGTTGCAAATGGAACCTATTCCATTGGGTAAACCAAGAAAAATGTTATAAATAAAGATATAAATTAAGTGGATCATTAACCATTGGATAAATTAAAAGGTGAGTTCAAATATGAATGTATATTTGAAAGTGAGTATCGGTTTTGAAACCAATATTTGGAAATGGATCCGAATTTAGCAAATTACAGAGGAAAGTTTAAAGAAAGATTTTCAAATGCTTAAAATAAAAGAATAATAGTTTAAAACAAGGAAATATTTTGCAAATAAAATGTATATAAAAAGGGGATTTATAGAAATCGAATTAAGTGGTTAGAAAAATGTATAGTTTATAAATATGTTTAAAGGAGAACTTGAATTGTTTAAAATAAACAGAGTTTATAAATGAACAACGGAAGCGTGTGCGTCGCACACGGTATTTTATTCAAAACAGAAATCATAACGCTGTTGTCATAAGAAATGCTTTTATAATCTTAAACAGCGATTATAACGCTGTCTTTGTAAGAAATGCTTTTATAAAACTAAACAGCGATTTTAGCGCTGTTGTTATAACAGATGTTGTAAATCTATACAGCAATTTTAGACACTGCTGTTATAATAAATGTCTTGGTAAATCTAAATAGCAATTTTAACGCTGCCATTATAAATAACTGTTTTAATAGCAATCTTAATGCTATGGTTATGATAAGTGTTCTATAATGCTAGACAGTGGTTTTAACGCTGTTGTTGAAAGCAATGTTTTATAAATCAAACATTTGAAGACAGCGATTACAACGCTACCGTTATAATCAATATTTTTATAAAGAAGGTGTGTTCGTAGATCAAATCCGAGAGTCGCATAAGCAATGTTTGGTTTAAAGTTGTGAGCTCTGACTATTTCAAAGTTAAGAATGTCGTTCAGTTAAGGTCTGAGAGGTAATTATACCCCAACTTGACTGACTGCATTATTGACGGAGAAATGGTTAAGGCTCGATAGCAAGGGTTGGTTAGTGATATCGTTAGTTAACGAATGATTTATGATTTGAGTTATAATAACGATGTTTATAACATCAGTTAATTCAAAGGATTTAGAAATGTTTTCTAACTGGAGTAAAAGATATTTTCTCAATAAAGGAATTATATATATTGGAAATGTTTCCCAATAATCAAGAGAGAAAATAGAGCTTTGAAAGAACACGAAAGGTGGAAAATGGGAATTGGAAATGATAATGTAATAAAGAACTAATATAAAAGGGGCCCAGTGTTGTTTGATGCTTGATTGATAAAATTTCCATTTGGAAATAAGACCGTTGATTGTATGGATGTTTCTTTGATAGTTAAATCACCGACTATCAAAGTTTTATTTTTTATATACCTCCGTTGTCAATATGGAGAGACCGGGATCAGATTTGATATCAGAAAACCACTCCGTATTGGCGTAAGCGTTATGAAGCAACTTACGCTGAAGAAAATTGAAGACGGAGTTATGCAAGGGCTATCCTATTTACGGGATAGTGCTTTCGGTTTGTCCAGACCCAGGACAACTTGTATGGACGAGTGTCTGACAGAGTATTTCCAAAGGGAGTTACGTACGTTGGTTCCTTCAAACGTACGAAGTTGGTGGCATAGAAGGGAAACTTCTTTAGCCTAACAATCCGAGTATTTTTGTGGGAATCAATTAGTGATTTCCGATGGATCTGACGATGTGGCATTCAAAGTGAATGGTGGCCAGATGTTCTGGAAGATAATTCAAACCTCAAGCCTCATCATCCCGGAATTGGACAAAAATCGGGCAGGCAGCATGGCTATGTGGGTCGCACCCATTAGGATGTATAACCACCTATCTAGAGAAATTCCTTTTGCTTCTCAAATCTATCGATGCTGTCCCTTTTCGGGAGGCGGTTGCTGATCCCAATCGTCGGTGGTATACATTCGATACACTCAAGCGAAATGAGTGGTCGGTCATGTGTGGGCCGGGTTGCAAGACGTTCTTGTTGAACCCAGTGTATTCGTCTCTAGAGATACACTATTGGAAGGTGGTCCCATACCTTGTCATGTTGGAAATCCAATCCCCAATAAGCGCCCTGCGGTTTTCGATTTTATATTGCATATGGAGCGTGAGATGCAAGCGTTCCGCTAGTTTTCTATTTATCTGATGTAGACATTATTATAATATCACTGGATTTGATATCTAATGTTTTGGGTTATCGTAAGGTAAAAACCATCCGTGTTTATGTGTGGATCGGTCTTACGATTATCATTTCTTTTGAAAGGATTTTGAAAGTTAAACCAATGGTTGGAGTTTACTCACACCAGTCCCATGACTGACCCAGAGTTTATTTTGTTTGTTTTCCCTAAACTCTTGGGTGCCCAAATTTGTACAGGCAGTCAAGTAGTTAGGATTTTACAGATTTACCTGGAGGAGATTGAAGCAGGAGGCTTCACCTGTCAGCTATAGACTATCATACTTTCCGCTGTGTATTTTGTTGTATCTGGAAACAGGTGTTTTTAACTGTTCCAGAGATAACTATTGTGCTCTGATGATGGTATGTATATAAATACAGTTACTGTTTTATATTTCAAATGGTATGTTATCTAATATATTTTATTCGTTCCGCTGTGAGTTTGTGATCTTCGTTTTCTCCTATTCTAATATTTCTTTCTTTCTATTTCTCATCCTCTAACTTCTTTCTAAAAATGATTCGTATTTCTGTACAATTTGGGTTGGACGTGTGGTATGATTAGTCAACTCAAAGGGTACAGATTTGCGGGTCGTTTCATTTGGTATCAGAGCTGAAGGTTAAGTGATTACCTTGGCTCTGGGGCGTAACTCAATAGAGATGGGGTTAGTGATACCCTAGGTTGAGTTTGAGTGTATATATATGAGGGAGCGTATTTGTAGATTTAATATAAAATTGTTTTATATTGTGTTGGCTGGTTTGTTGAGTGGTTTATGAATTCTGGTCGAAACAGGAAGTACAACTGCATCGATAGGTGTTTCTAAACTCTCGAACAGAACAATTCGACGCAGTATTGTTTTAAAAATGGGTAAATGATATAATTTTGCCTAAAGGATATTTTTGATATAAAAGAGATAATTTTCTGAAATTATCGAATGTGTTGATTGTTATTACAATTAAATGGAATTATAAATATTGAAGTGGTTATATATATAACCAAATTGAATTTGTATATGAATGAGATATACAAATAAGCTATATTGGAATTGGATTCAAACCAAAATTTGTGGAATTTAAATTCCGGGTGTTTAGAAAAATCTTTTGTGAGGTATTATAAAGTAATATAACATTACTTTAAAGTGTTTTGGATAAAATGTTTTTAAATGGATTTTTAAAGGGATTAAGCACTGAAACCACTTCAGTGGCGAGAAAATAATTCTGATAATGGACTGCAGCATTATCGGTATTCATTTTCGAGTTTCTGAGTGTTGAATTGCTACCATAGTAATTTGGGAATGAAAAATTTGTTTGCAAAGGACAAGATGATTTAGAAATTCAAATGTTTTGAATTGATTTGATTATAAATATATGTACATATATATGATTTCAAACTAGTTGAAATAAAACCCGGGAATTTGAATTCTGAAATTAAATTTTTAACTTGTATAAGTTGAATGGATCAAAATGGTAAAAATGTACCAAATGAATTAAAATTTAACTTAAGTTAAATAAAATTGGATAGGATTATAAATAATTCCGAATGAAATTAAATAAAGAGAAATGATGAGATTCAAATTATGAAGTTGACATATGAATAAACAAGTTGAATATATATATATATTGGATACTGTTGGTTGGAATTAAACTGTGATGGAATTGGACTCAAGCGGAATAAGAAGGCTGATTTTTGGAAATAGAACTCGGTTTGGATTAGAGAATGGAAATGAATTAATCAGAAGTTGAGTAGAGATTTCAAACTTTGAAGTGGGATTGATTTGAAACCAGCTGGAAATGGGTATATGTATGTTGAGCAGAGATTGAATGAAATCAAATGCAGAGATAGAATTATGCCCGACAAAAAGGTACATGTTTACAATATTGTTTGGGTTGATGATTTTATGAGCCTATGAGGCAAGCCACTTGGCTTTTTGATTTTCTTTTGGACTGGAGACGCCTAGATAGGCGAGTTGTGGTTGTGCCGATTGAGCCGTGCAGGGGAGACTCTGCTGAAATTTTTCGAAAATTTAAAGAGTTAGAAAATTTCTAGAAATTTTTGATAAATTAAAAATCGAGTTGTGAATTTTAATTGAAATAGGAAAATCAGAATTGGTTAATAAAATTTCAAGTGGAATAATGAAATCAATAAATGGATTTAAATCAATTGGGATGGGTGTGGATATGCAGAAGGGCATACGGATTGAAGACGAGAATGTGATGATGGATTGACCAAAAGGGGTGTACATATCAATTGGGAAAAATTATGATGGGTCGAGTATGGATATGAGAATTCGAAGTTCGGATAAGAACTGAGTTATGAAGGTATGAGATATAAACTAAGTAGGTTATGAGGAGTTAGAATTACAGCATTACTACTTAGCAATTTCGAGGACGAAATTATTTTAAGGGGGAAGGAATGTAATGACCCGGATTTTTACCCGTTGAGATCTGAATATTTAAATTTGTTTTAAATATTTTATTTGAATTATATATAGGAATTTATTTAAATGATATTTAAACGTATCATTTATAATATAATTAAAACGAGTTCAAAATGGCGCGGTAGTTAATATCTATCCAATGAATGTGAAAAATCCAGATTTTCATAACGGGAATAAAAAGTTATGTCCAAATCAAAATTAGAAATAGTCGCTGTAGAATTGTATATAAGCCATAACGGTTTATTTAATATAATTAGAGATTGGTTACGAATTTGGGCAAGGTTCTTTTGAGGCGTAATTATAATTTAATTTTTAGAATTTTACTGTAATTTTTAATTAATTAAATATGCAACTTTTTATTTAGAGTGTTTTACACCCTATATCAGCATTTTTGGGATTTCAAAATATAAGTTAAACTACCAATATTATTATATTTTTGGAATCATGGCGCATCGCTTGACACATTCGTACTTTTATTTCTGTCCGTAGTGGCTCGTACGCGAATAGAAATTTAGATGACCAGGTACACTACACTTTATAACTTAAGACATATTTTAATATGCATGTTACCTCTCCGTCCATGCATGATATCAGCCTCTTGGTCCATGTTAAATACCTTTTCACACCCATTTGTCACCAAGGATGGTATTTTTCCAAAAGAAAAAAAAAATATACATAAACCTTTACTCCATTCGAATGGCGTGCCTCCCAAACATCAGATCCCGTGCTTACCACGAAAATGAAAAAAACCGTGTTACCCACGGCATGAGAACCGTGCTTCCCAAGTCTTTTCAGAACCCTGCGTGCCAAGGCACTGGGTACAGTGACAGGCAAACTACTTTACTTTTAAATATTGGTACCGGCATTCTTGTTCTCACACAGATTAGAAACATGAGCAAATCGAAATGTTTTCTCCAGTAAAAAAAAAAAGAATCGCGAGTTAAAAAAATAAATTCAAAATCGATTAATTCCCTAAACGGAAAATTCAAAACTCATATATCTGGAAACTTGCGTACCTTGTTCATCCGGGTGTATCTTTCTATAAGCGCAATCATGTTTTGGTGAGCTGGGTTTCCTAGCGTCAACTAGGGCACGGAATTTCAGAGTGTATGGGAGACCGGAGAGAGATTTGGGGAAACTGATGAGTGCAGCAGCAGGTCCATTAAAAGAAAAGGTAGAAGAAGGAAGCGTTGAAGGATAGAAGGAGGAGAGGGCTGTCGTGAGTGGGAATGGAAGCTACTGGCTTTGATCCAATTGTTTTTGGTGTAGAGCGGTAGATGTGTTGAGGCCAGACCGATGGGAGGCGTCCTTAGGTGCTCAGTCGAGGCCATCCGGTGGCCGTTGGTTGCGCCGGCGGTGGTTCGAAGGAGGGGAGATGCTTCGGTAGTAGCTGATGGGGTAAACATTGATTTGAAACTTAATTGGTGATTAGCGTTTAAAACACATTATATAATATAGGCGTGTGAATTATGGTCTGTGGGTGGATAAATTATGGGAAGCAGGTATGGTATTTTAACAAGAAAGTAGTACACGAATGGTAGATGGAAGGTGAGAAACTTCGAACTGATAGTAAGGAGAAAGATTAAAATCTTATTAAGTTAATGAGGGGTTTAAGGGTGATTTTGGTTTCAAAATAAATGGTTGGAAATGGGATCAATACTGTTGCGGGTTTTGTTGATCTTAATCAAGGAAGAAGGGGCTTATACGTTATTATGGGTTGTCTGGGCTTAAGTAAAAGGATAAAACAAAGGAGAATACATGGATTAATAGTTGGGATGTGGTTTGTCTGTGAATGGGAAGGAGTTGGCATGTTTATTTTCCTGTATGAAACTGTCAAGAGAAAGAAAGAAGAAAAAAGGGAAAAAAAAAGGAAGAGTAATACAGTTGGACATTTTCTTGCGTCAACCTGGAAGATGCAAGATGGAAATAATATGCGAGCTAGTCCTTTTAGTGCAGCAAGGTGGAGTATTTTGCTTTGAAAACGTGTTGAATGTATGGAAAAGGAGGAGGGGATTGGCGTGGGTTCTGTTGTTGGAAGTGGGTAGGATATGGAAGGGAGGTACTGACAATTGTTTGGACGGAGGAGCAATAATAGGGAATGCGGCCATTTTCTATAACAAGTTCATGATGGGTTAGTGTGACAGTATTAGGCAATCAACGAAATTAAAATGAAATTTGACAAAGTGGTCATATTAGAATTGGAACGAAGGAGTCTACATCGATGAACAGTGGTGACGGAGAACGAGCTACTGAAATTTCGTGATCAAATCAAACGCTTGTTTGATTTTAAATGAAACCCAAAGAAGAGCCGTCAACTACAAACCGAGGTGAGTAAACTCACTAACTTTGCCTTGTTTATATTTTTATATAAACGAGTTTTGAAATTTATTTACAGTAATTTTATACCGTGTGATGGTTGCTTGGTTGAATAGTCGATAAGATTGGTTGATAGGATTACATCGTTGATCGATTATTAGTTCTGATATTTCATATTGATGTGAAATAATATTATTGATGTGATTAACATCTGTGGATGCAGGGAAACAGGTTGGAGGGATCCAACTGGATCCCTCAACATTTTATTTACTGTTTTATTTGATGGTGATATATGTTATGCTACATTATCCATGGTTGAATTTGTGTGTTTGGTTTACCCTGGCCTTAGGAACCTGGTATTTTAGATACCGTAAAATATCATCGAATGTGAAAAAGGAAATTAGAATTTAAAAGCAGAGTTTATTTCCAAATTAGAAATAATTTCTTTTTCATTGAGTTGCAAATGGAACCTATTCCATTGGGTAAACCAAGAAAAATGTTATAAATAAAGATATAAATTAAGTGGATCATTAACCATTGGATAAATTAAAAGGTGAGTTCAAATATGAATGTATATTTGAAAGTGAGTATCGGTTTTGAAACCAATATTTGGAAATGGATCCGAATTTAGCAAATTACAGAGGAAAGTTTAAGGAAAGATTTTCAAATGCTTAAAATAAAAGAATAATAGTTTAAAACAAGGAAATATTTTGCAAATAAAATGTATATAAAAAGGGGATTTATAGAAATCGAATTAAGTGGTTAGAAAAATGTATAGTTTATAAATATGTTTAAAGGAGAACTTGAATTGTTTAAAATAAACAGAGTTTATAAATGAACAACAGAAGCGTGTGCGTCGCACACGGTATTTTATTCAAAACAGCAATCATAACGCTGTTGTCATAAGAAATGCTTTTATAATCTTAAACAGCGATTATAACGCTGTCTTTGTAAGAAATGCTTTTATAAAACTAAACAGCGATTTTAGCGCTGTTGTTATAACAGATGTTGTAAATCTATACAGCAATTTTAGACACTGCTGTTATAATAAATGTCTTGGTAAATCTAAATAGCAATTTTAACGTTGCCATTATAAATAACTGTTTTAATAGCAATCTTAATGCTATGGTTATGATAAGTGTTCTATAATGCTAGACAGTGGTTTTAACGCTGTTGTTGAAAGAAATGTTTTATAAATCAAACATTTGGAGACAGCGATTATAACGCTACCGTTATAATCAATATTTTTATAAAGAAGGTGTGTTCGTAGATCAAATCCGAGAGTCGCATAAGCAATGTTTGGTTTAAAGTTGTGAGCTCTGACTATTTCAAAGTTAAGAATGTCGTTCAGTTAAGGTCTGAGAGGTAATTATACCCCAACTTGACTGACTGCATTATTGACGGAGAAATGGTTAAGGCTCGATAGCAAGGGTTGGTTAGTGATATCGTTAGTTAACGAATGATTTATGATTTGAGTTATAATAACGATGTTTATAACATCAGTTAATTCAAAGGATTTAGAAATGTTTTCTAACTGGAGTAAAAGATATTTTCTCAATAAAGGAATTATATATATTGGAAATGTTTCCCAACAATCAAGAGAGAAAATAGAGCTTTGAAAGAACACGAAAGGTGGAAAATGGGAATTGGAAATGATAATGTAATAAAGAACTAATATAAAAGGGGCCCAGTGTTGTTTGATGCTTGATTGATAAAATTTCCATTTGGAAATAAGACCGTTGATTGTATGGATGTTTCTTTGATAATTAAATCACCGACTATCAAAGTTTTATTTTTTATATACCTCCGTTGTCAATATGGAGAGACCGGGATCGGATTTGATATCTGAAAACCACTCCGTACTGGCGTAAGCGTTATGAAGCAACTTATGCTGAAGAAAATTGAAGACGGAGTTATGCAAGGGCTATCCTGTTTACGGGATAGTGCTTTCGGTTTGTCCAGACCCAGGACAACTTGTATGGACGAGTGTCTGACAGAGTATTTCCAAAGGGAGTTACGTACGTTGGTTCCTTCAAACGTACGAAGTTAGTGGCATGGAAGGGAAACTTCTTTAGCCTAACAATCCGAGTATTTTTGTGGGAATCAATTAGTGATTTCCGATGGATCTGACGATGTGGCATTCAAAGTGAATGGTGGCCAGATGTTCTGGAAGATAATTCAAACCTCAAGCCTCATCATCCCGGAATTGGACAAAAATTGGGCAGGCAGCATGGCTATGTGGGTCGCACCCATTAGGATGTATAACCACCTATCTAGAGAAATTCCTTTTGCTTCTTAAATCTATCGATGCTGTCCCTTTTCGGGAGGCGGTTGATGATCCTAACCGTCGGTGGTATACATTCGATACACTCAAGCGAAATGAGTGGTCGGTCATGTGTGGGCCGGGTTGCAAGACGTTCTTGTTGAACCCAGTGTATTCGTCTCTAGAGATACACTATCGGAAGGTGGTCCCATACCTTGTCATGTTGGAAATCCAATCCCCAATAAGCGCCCTGCGGTTTTCGATTTTATATTGCATATGGAACGTGAGATGCAAGCGTTCCGCTAGATTTCTATTTATCTGATGTAGACATTATTATAATATCACTGGATTTGATATCAAATGTTTTGGGTTGTCGTAAGGTAAAAACCATCCGTGTTTATGTGTGGATCGGTCTTACGATTATCATTTCTTTTGAAAGGATTTTGAAAGTTAAACCAATGGTTGGAGTTTACTCACACCAGTCCCATGACTGACCCAGAGTTTATTTTGTTTGTTTTCCCTAAACTCTTGGGTGCCCAAATTTGTACGGGCAGTCAAGTAGTTAGGATTTTACAGATTTACCTGGAGGAGATTGAAGCAGGAGGCTTCACCTGTCAGCTATAGACTATCATTCTTTCCGCTGTGTATTTTGTTGTATCTGGAAACAGGTGTTTATAACTGTTCCAGAGATAACTATTGTGCTCTGATGATGGTATGTATATATATACAGTTACTGTTTTATATTTCAAATGGTATGTTATCTAATATATTTTATTCGTTCCGCTGTGAGTTTGTGATCTTCGTTTTCTCCTATTCTAATATTTCTTTCTTTCTATTTCTCATCCTCTAACTTCATTCTAAAAATGATTCGTATTTCTGTGCAATTTGGGTTGGACGTGTGGTATGATTAGTCAACTCAAAGGGTACGGATTTGCGGGTCGTTTCAGTAAGTTAAAAAAAATACAATAGCCTCGGCTATGTTTGCTTTTTCAATGTGGATGAATAGGATTTCCTCATGCTTTCTTTTTAGTTTCAGAAATTGATGGGTAGGGGTTCGCTATAACACAGTAGGCACGAATGGAAATAGAAGCTGTGTATAGAGTGGCTTGTTAGAAAAGAAGTAGAGGATAGTGTTTTCACTTTGATGGGAAACAGAAGCTTTTCAGTATATGGTAGGCTTAGCATGTGTTTTCTTGCTTGCTATATTGGTTGGAAGTAACGAGGCAGCAGGTTTTCGTTTAATGCAAAACAAGTAGGCCGTATGTTCTTTTCTTCCCTAGGGTGGTAGGCTGGGAAAAACGCATGACTTAAGAGTGAAGAAATATTTAATTTATACTATTTAGGACTTAAGTTGTTTATATTATCATGTTTTATGTGGTAAATTTTAATCTACCGTTAAATACCGCTACCCATTGTATTTGTATTGTCATATACAAACCCCTAAATGCAGTGAAAATGGTTGTACCATTATGTTTTGGGTTTTCCGATCTCAAGAAAATTTATTACGTTAAAAATGGGTTTTGTTTGCAAATACGACACTATTTTATTTTCAATACATTTACTGGTCCATGTTTAAATTGAACGTACCGACTAAACAACTCCAATTTACCCCACACTGGAAATCTAGCAATAATTGGTCATGCATATTCCAATAAAATTCGTTTCGTTGGAAACGGAGTCTGTTTGAAAATAAAACTGTTTTAAGGCCTATAGAATACCGATGAAATATATTTAAGTTCAAATCAAATTCTATTTAAATAAAAATAATAAATTATTATTACTGCATATTTCTAGATAAAATTCCACACTCCAGAATAAACCAATATATATTTTAAAACTCCATATTCAGAAATTTGGGTTAAAACGGTATTCAAATATACAGAAATACCTTTTTAAAAATAAAGGCTATTGTTTATAAACAAAATTCCATAGCGACTATTTGAAATTTTGAATTAGACATATTTTACAATTTGTACAATGAAATCATGATTTTTCTCTTTCATTAGAAAATACAATCACATAGATTCAAATGGTTCTTGTTTCACAGAAATCCGAGATACATCGGACCCTATATGTTCAATTAAAGTTCGAAATTCAATATTACGAACTGCCGCGTCGATTTGCGCTCGTTTTAATTAATTTATAAATATATAAATTCAAACTCTATTTTCTGATAAATAAATTCGATATATAATCCATCAATATCACCAAATCAATATTTAAAACAAATTTAAATATTCGTAATTAACGTTCAAAAATCTGGGTCGTTACATTCCTTCCCCCTTAAAAGAATTTCGTCCTTGAAATTACTGAGTGAGAAGAGTGCTCCAATCCCAATTATTTTTAAAACAAATATTCAGAATTATCGTCAAACTTGTAACGACCCGGAGTTTTCGGCCCCGAAAATCGATATAAATACCTTTACCGTATCTTATACCGATCCCCCAAGCACCGGAAACACTGGATAGTTTAGAAAGAATTTAGAGGGTGAGATAAGAAAGAAAGAAATTTTAGAATAGAAGAAAGAAGAAGAACACATCAGAATCTCACAGCGGAACGAATAAAATAAAATATCAAATCCTTTATACAAAAGAACTGGATATACATACCAATCATCAGAGTACAACATATAATTGCACGGGGGAAATAACTTTATATAAATAGCGGTGAAGCCTCCTGCTTCTAGCTCCTGAAACTCCAAGGGAACCTAACCTGGAACATACTCGGTCTGACCCAAGCACATTTGATTTAAAACAAAATACATCGGGTCAGTCTGGAATACTATTAGTGATAAATTCACAGCACACACACACACACTTGCTTAACTTTGGAAATACCTTTATGAAAATACAGGATAATAGTAAGACCAGTCCACATATAAACACGGATGTTTTTTACCTTACTATAACCCAAACCATTTTTGAAATCATAACTTGATCTGATATTATCATAATGTCTAAATACAAGTAAATAACAATCTAGAGGAACGCTTGCATCTCACTCTCCCCATATATAGTATACATACCAAAACCGCAGGCGCTTATTGGATATTGGGTTCCAACTATGACAAGGTATGGGACCACCTTCCGCACGTGTATCTCTAGAGGCGAATACACTGGGTTCAACAAGAACGTCTTGCAGCCCGGCCCACACATGACCGACCACTTATTTCGCTTGAGTGTATCGAATGTATGTCACTGACGGTTGGGATCAGCAACCGCCTGCCCGAAAAGGGACAGCATCGAATACAGATTAAGAAGCAATAGGAATTTCTCTAGATAGGTGATCATACATCCTAATGGGAGCGACCCACATAGCCATGCTGCCTGCCCGATTTTTGTCATTTCCCGGTTGATGAGGCTTGAGGCTAGATCTCATCTGGTCATCATATACTTTGGATGCCACATCATCAGATCCTCCAGATCACACTTGATTGACGTCCATAAACTTACTCTAGCTATCAGTGTGACGGCCCGCCCCGCACCGGCCTGCATTTCCTCCAAAAGTGCGCTGTACACATGCCCGACTAGCACAAGACGGTCGTCATAAGAAAGGAAAGAAGGGAATGAACTAAACGAGGAACCTGTAGAATGTCTCACAGCGCATGGGATAAAATATAATAATAACATACTTGACATAAAACAGGCGAGACAGTGCATAAGCTGATAACTAATAATCAATGTCAACATCAGAGCAGCGGAAATCCAAATACAGCTTATTACAACTTTCCAAATTTACTGTCTCTAACAAAAGAAAGCTAAAGTAGAAGATACACCACCAATGCCCAAGCAGTGATCTTCAACAATACAGGGAGAATACTATATATGTATATTACGTGGAAGCCTCCTGCTCGTCTCCGGATCATCTACCCGTGCATCACCAGCTAACTTGTCTCTAGTCTGCTCGTGTGAGCACCCAGAGTAATAAGAGGAGACATAAAACTCTGGGTCAGACATAAAGCCTGGTATGAGCGATAAGCATCTAAACAGAATAATAACAGGTATACTAAACCATACCTGAACCTGGACCTGCAACCAAAGAGTTAGTACCACATACCGTACAATGCTCTAAGGTGCCATAATGAATAGTGTAAGAATACGGGGGTGGGGTGTGTATGTCAAACAATCAAGCATAGCAACCATCCTCACGTCTCTCACTCAGTGTGTAAAGTATACGATATCTACCACTTTGGAACACTAGACAAAATGAGGTAACGACGAATCCCGACTTGTAGAAACCCCGCTGTGACCAAGCCAAACACTTGGAGTCATGACCAAACATTTCAATGACCCACTTCATTGGTCGTAGCCCTTGGTTCTACCGATGCCATAATGGCCCTGAATCCGCCTTCGTACCTCCTACCATAGTGGTCCAAAGCTATAGACGTCGATAACTCCTTGGCACGCGCCCCGCAGCAAAGCCCAACCATGAAGCGAACTCATTGATTCCCATCTAAATCTTGAGCTCTAACTTCTCATCTGGACTTCCTTTGCATCTCGGGTTTTGATCGAATTGGAGTGGGTCTTCAGAAAAGTTGACGTGCAGTAACAGTCCTAGGACTCGGTTCGGTTCGGTAGCGTCGGTTCGGGTCGATCCTCCATCCTTGTCATCTTCCATTCGATTCGGGTCGGGTGCTTCACTCCGGGTCGGGTCGGTGTCCTCCTCCGGGTCGGGTCGGGGTGCTATCCTCCTCCAGCTCATGCTCCTTCTCCAATCAGCTCCCTCATTTCCATCTACTCCGATCCGATCACTTCGCCTTACTCTAGTCGTAGCCTTCCATTCTTGAGCCGATCCGATCTGACTTCCATTACCCTTCCGATCCGATCCCCTTGTCCACTCCAACTCTAAGGAAACGGCCTTCCTTTTTGCCAAGTCTTCTATGTGCCAAACTCCGGTTCGGGTCGGATTTCCTTGCCCAATTCACATATCCGATCCGAGCCCTCATCCGATCCGATCCGAAGCTCTGCACAGCTTTCTGCAACTTTTTCCAGCAACTTGTTTACGCCATTCGACGACGTTTTTGACAAATCTAATTATTCTAATCAATCATAAAACATACCATAGAGTCATAGCAATATGTAAGAGCAACCCCAAACACCAAACAACAATCCAAATGAATCAAAATAGATCAAAAGTGGCTAAAACCTCACATTTTCCTATAATCCTTCTTAATCATGTTTAAGCACATACTTAGTAAAACTTAATCAAATCGTCTAAATTTTCTAACAGAGGCATGAAATATTATTTAAGAATTTATAAACATTTTTCCAGAATTTATTAGTGTATAAATTCGCTAATCTTCACTAATTACCCTTAATTAACTGTAATTAGTGTCAAAACGATGCTATCACTCACCTTGGCCACAACTAAAACCCCAAAACTGAAATATTCTCTGATTTGGCGCTGTTCCCAATCTTACACAGCAGCTCTACCTCGGTTCTCGTGCTAATACTCCTTTATTTGATGTTTGCTAAGCCTAATCTTCAATTAGAAAGTGATTTTTGGGTGTTTTAGAGAGATTTAGAGAGTGGAGGCCATGACTAGGTTAAGAGGAATGAAAGTGGCGGCTGGAAAATGTCTAAAGAAATGTTTTCTAACCCTAATCAGCCCCTATATACTCCTAAACCCGAAATCCCCCTCTGGGCCTAGCTGCTAATCACCCGGTTAAGCCCAATTAAGCTGTTTTTCACCATCTGAAACTTGTTTCAGCCATATCTCCCAAACGGTAAGTCCGTTTGGCTAATGTGACCATTCTACGTAAAGAGAAACCATCATCCGAAGCCAATGGAAGTGGTTTCAGGTCAAAATTCATTTCCAGTCAAAAGTTATGGCCAAAACAGTGCCAACTAGGGGTAAAATGGTCATTTAAAAATCGAGAAAAATCATGAACATGGGAAATTACCCCAATAGTCGTCTCCCAAAGTTACATGACCATACGACTTCGTATGTGAAAGAAATAAATATCCTACGATCCTATGATGCGTAGAATACGGGTCGTTACACTCTCCCCCCCTTAAGAAATTTCGTCCCCGAAATTCCTTAACCCAAAACATACAAGGGATCCCGCATGCCTAACAACCATATACAACAATCAAATATGCAAAACAAGCAAACAAGCTTATCCTAGCATGCGGAAAACTAAATCGAAGTCAAAATCTTACCAGGCAAAGAGTTCTGGATACTTCTTCCTTATGTCCTCCTCTGTTTCCCAAGTACAATCATTCTCGTCCTCGCTCCACTGTACCTTGACTAGCTTCACCGCCTTCCTTCGAAGTTGCTTCATGTCGTGTGCGACAATACGGGCCGGCTTACGGTTCCCAACCGCCTCGGGTTCTACTTCGAAGTCCTCTAAATGATCAGGTGAAATAGTCATATCTGAGTCGTGAACGAACTTCCTTAGCTGGGAAACATGAAATACGTTGTGAACTCCCGCCATCTTCTCTGGTAAGTCAATTCTATATGCCAAATTCCCGACTAGTTCAAGAACAGGGAATGGGCCAACGAATCTTGGTGCCAACTTGCCTCTCCTGCCGAATCGTATCACGCTCTTCAACGGAGAAATCTTGACAAACACCAAGTCGCCAACGGAGAATTTTAAGTCTCTTCTCCTCTTATCAGCATAACTCTTATGCCTATCTTGGGCAGCCTTCATCCGTTGTTGAATGATCTTGATTTTATCTGAAGTTTCCCTCACCACATCTGGTCCAAGCATAAACTTCTCGCCAGTCTCTATCCAACATGATGGTGAGTTGCACGGTCTTCCATACAAAGCTTCAAATGGAGCCATACCGATACTGGATTGGTAACTATTATTATATGCAAATTCTACTAGATGCAAATGGTCATCCCATGATCCACCAAAATCCAATATACATGCTCTCAAGAGATCTTCCAAAATACGATTCACCCTTTCCGTCTGACCGTCGGTCTGAGGATGATATGCGGTACTGAGATGTAATCTTGACCCTAGAGCCTCTTGTAAGCTTTTCCAAAACCCACTAGTGAACAACGGGTCTCGGTCACTCACAATGCTTTTGGGTACTCCATGAAATCTCACTACCCACTTCATATACAATTCTGCCAACCTGGCCGCCGTCCTGGTCGATTTGACTGGTATAAATCTTGCACTTTTAGTCAATCGATCCACAATTACCCAAATGCTATCATATCCCGATCTAGTCCTTGGTAGGCCATCGATGAAATCCATCTAGACTTGCTCCCATTTCCATTCGGGAATTTCTAAGGGCTGTAACAAACCACTAGGCTTCTTTTGCTCGGCTTTAACTAGCTGGAAATTCATGCATTTGGATATAAACTTCCCAACGTCTCTTTTCATTCCTTCCCAGTAGTAAGTCTGCTTCATATCTCGATACATCTTGTTACCACCGGGGTGTATAGTTAGCTTTGAGTGATGACATTCTCTAAGCACTTCATCTCTCAATCCATTGACATTGGGTACAACAAGCTTTCCATTCTTCCTAAGCCATCCATCTCGATCAAGCCCATACTTGTTCATCTCCTCATCGATATCCATCTCTAACTTGGAGATGATTTCCAATAGGTTAGGATTGTCCCCCTGACTAGAGCCGATCTGCTCAATCTAAGTGGGTCTGATCGTCAAACTTGCTAACATTTCTGGATCCAATTCGCACTTTGGTCTGAAATCAAACCCCGCGATAAACTCCAGTTGCTTCCATTCAAGGAACATAGCCCCTAAGCTGGCATGTCTTCTACTCAATGCATCAGCCACCGCATTGCCCTTTCCCGGTGTATATGCGATGTCAAAATCATAGGAAGCTAAGAACTCTAGCCATCTCTGCTGACGGAGATTCAGATCTTTCTGAGAGAAGAGATACTTTAACGACTTATGATCGGTAAACAGCTCAAAACTTTCTCCCAAGAGATAGTGTCTCCACATCTTTAACGCGAACACGATCGCTGCCAATTCTAAATCATGGGTAGGGTATCTTCTCTCGTGCGGTTTCAATTGTCGACTTGCATAAGCTACAATCCTACCACCTTGCATCAATACAACACCCAGTCCGGTACCACAGGCATCCGTGTATACCGTCATCTCTTCATCCCCCTTAGGAATGACTAACACTGGTGCGCTTGTCAGCTTGTCCTTTAGATTCTTAAATGCATTCTCGCACCTTTCATCCCAGACAAAAGCTTGATTCTTCTTGGTCAACTGGGTCAATGGTGCTGCTAACTTGGAGAAACCTTGGATAAACTTACGATAATATCCCGCTAACCCCAAGAAACTTCTTACATCTGTTGCATTCTTGGGCGTAGGCCAATCCTGTACCGTAGCCACCTTTGCCGGGTCCACGGCAATACCATTCTCTAATACAACATGGCCCAAGAACCTCACTTCCCTCTTCCAGAAGTGACACTTCGAAAACTTTGCTTTCAATTGGTGTTTTCTCAACACCTCCATCACTATTCTTAAATGTCCCTTGTGTTCTTCCTCTGTCCTTGAGTAGACCAAAATATCATCAACGAACACAAGGACAAATTTATTCAACTGATCTCTGAATACCCTATTCATAAGATCCACAAAATATGCTGGGGCATTGGTCAGCCCGAATGGCATGACCAACCACTCATAAAACCCAGACGGCGTCCGAAATGCCGTTTTAGCTATACTCTCAGCTTCCACTATAAGCTGACGAAAACCTGTCGCGAGATCCAACTGAGAAAATACTCTCGCGCCACTCAACTGATCGAACAAATCATCTATCCGCGGTAGAGGATACTTGTTCTTCCTCGTCACTTTATTCAATTCGCGGTAGTCTACACACAAACGAAGGGAACCATCCGCCTTGGTAGCAAACACAACTGGTGCTCCCCATTCAGAAACACTCCTTCTGATAAATCCCTTCTTCAAAAGATCGCTGACTTGCACCTCGAGCTCTCGCTGCTCTCTTGGTGCCATACGACGAAGTGGCATCACTATAGGTCTGGCATCTTTTACCAAATCAATACGGAACTCAATCTCTCGGTGTGGTGGAAGTCCGGTCACTTCTTCGAAAACATCCGGATACTGGCCAACCACGGGCAAACCTGACAACTCACTATGCGGAATGTCGAGGGAGTTTAGAAAACTAGCCAATACCCCCTTACTGGGTAGACCACCAAACACTATCCTCCGCCCATCATCCGCTCTAGCCGTCACCAACAAGCCCTCACAGTCTACCACCACCCCGTATCTTTGGAGCCAATCTACTCCCAAAATAATGCCAAACCCAGTAAAGCCCAAAACAAAGCAATCAAAAACAAACATGCATCCATGAATCGATAAGACCACATTACGACAAATCATGCTAAGGCTAGTCGAACCACCAATCGGGTTCGTCACTACTAAAGGTCTATCGACAATCTCGGGCTCCAATCCCACCCTATCTACCAGGTCACTAGATATGAAAGAACTGGAAGCTCCGGTATCAAACAAAACCCTAACAGGAACATCATAAACAGAAAGCATACCTTGAATGACGACATTCTTTCCCTTCTCCGCCGCTGTTGGGGCATTCGACGAAGAAGGAATAGCATTAAGAGCGTAGGCTTTCACCATTAATTTTTCCTTAGGGGGCTGTGGACACTAGTCCTTGTGATGTCCCATTTGGCCACAGTTGAAGCACTTCCTATCCGCTGGCTTGGCCCGACAATTACTAGCATAATGGCCCTTCTTACCACAGCTGAAGCACTCAACATCTTGCTTATTCTTTTTCTTCTGGCCATCCTTAGCTTGGTTCTGCTTTCTCTTATTCTGGGAACCACCCTTGCCTCCACCACTTGCTTGTGGTTTTGGCTCTTCTGCAGATGCAACCTCAGTCTTCGACTTAGGGTAGAGACTTTCTGATCTTAATGCTTTCCCCACAATCGATTCAAACGTCTCATCGATGTGGTTAATAAGTTTTTCCCCTAAGTACTGATCCAAACCAGTTATGAATTTCTCATTCTTCTTCTCGGCAGTATCAATAAGAGATAACCCATACTTCGACAAAGTGTCGAATTCAGCAATGTACTCCGAGACAGCTCTGCCATTCTGCTTGAGCTCCAAGAATTTCTTAAACAGCACTGACTTCTGAGCAACTGGAATGAACTTCTCACTAAAGCGAGCTTTAAACTGCTCCCAAGTAATCTGGTCTTCGCGAGTAGCTGCTTTTATAGAATTCCACCAATTCATTGCCCGCCCTTGCAGCTGACGGGACGCTAACTTTCTCTTCATTGCATCCTCGATACCCAAATCCTCGAAGATACGTTCGCAACTATCCAACCAATCTTGAACATCCGTGGCCGACTCCGTTCCGTGAAACGACTTCCCACCAAGGCTAGTATAATCCTTATTCAACTTGGCGAAGTCGACTCTTGGCGCCTGCACCATTGGACCACCACCATTTCCACCATTGGGGGCTGCTCTCTGTACATCTCTAAGCATCTCTCTCATGAGGTCAGTAAACATCGTCCTCATGTCAGCAGCATTCCCATTATTGGCTCCCCTACCAGCACCTCTAGTATATCGGCTCATCGTCAATCTGAAAAAGGAAACGATTAACGACTCCATAGTGGTGCTAGTGCAGTACGACTTCATCCTTATACTAGTAATAGTATATATATATAGCTTTTAAAAACCAAAGTAATCACAAATACGCTCTCTCGTATACGTATATTATCTCTCCCTGATAACATCCCTAGGTTAACTACGCAACCTAGAGCTCTGATACCAAGTGTGACGGCCCGCCCCGCACCAGCCTGCATTTCCTCCAAAAGTGCGCTGTACACATGCCCGACTAGCACAAGACGGTCGTCATAAGAAAGGAAAGAAGGGAATGAACTAAACGAGGAACCTGTAGAATGTCTCACAGCGCATGGGATAAAATATAATAATAACATACTTGACATAAAACAGGCGAGACAGTGCATAAGCTGATAACTAATAATCAATGTCAACATCAGAGCAGCGGAAATCCAAATACAGCTTATTACAACTTTCCAAATTTACTGTCTCTAACAAAAGAAAGCTAAAGTAGAAGATACACCACCAATGCCCAAGCAGTGATCTTCAACAATACAGGGAGAATACTATATATGTATATTACGTGGAAGCCTCCTGCTCGTCTCCGGATCATCTACCCGTGCGTCACCAGCTAACATGTCTCTAGTCTGCTCGTGTGAGCACCCAGAGTAATAAGAGGAGACATAAAACTCTGGGTCAGACATAAAGCCTGGTATGAGCGATAAGCATCTAAACAGAATAATAACAGGTATACTAAACCATACCTGAACCTGGACCTGCAACCAAAGAGTTAGTACCACATACTGTACAATGCTCTAAGGTGCCATAATGAATAGTGTAAGAATACGGGGGTGGGGTGTGTATGTCAAACAATTAAGCATAGCAACCATCCTCACGTCTTTCACTCAGTGCGTAAAGTATACGATATCTACCACTTTGGAACACTAGACAAAATGAGGTAACGACGAATCCCGACTTGTAGAAACCCCGCTGTGACCAAGCCAAACACTTGGAGTCATGACCAAACATTTCAATGACCCACTTCATTGGCCGTAGCCCTTGGTTCTACCGAAGCCATAATGGCCCTGAATCCGCCTTCGTACCTCCTACCATAGTGGTCCAAAGCTATAGACGTCGACAACTCCTTGGCACGCGCCCCGCAGCAAAGCCCAACCATGAAGCGAACTCATTGATTCCCATCTAAATCTTGAGCTCTAACTTCTCATCTGGACTTCCTTTGCATCTCGGGTTTTGATCGAATTGGAGTGGGTCTTCAGAAAATTTGACGTGCAGTAACAGTCCTAGGACTCGGTTCGGTTCGGTAGCGTCGGTTCGGTAGCGTCGGTTCGGGTCGGTCCTCCATCCTTGTCATCTTCCATTCGATTCGGGTCGGGTGCTTCACTCCGGGTGGGGTCGGTGTCCTCCTCCGGGTCGGGTCGGGGTGCTGTCCTCCTCCAGCTCATGCTCCTTCTCCAATCAGCTCCCTCGTTTCCATCTACTCCGATCCGATCACTTCGCCTTACTCTAGTCGTAGCCTTCCATTCTTGAGCCGATCCGATCTGACTTCCATTACCCTTCCGATCCGATCCCCTTGTCCACTCCAACTCTAAGGAAACGGCCTTCCTTTTTGCCAAGTCTTCTATGTGCCAAACTCCGGTTCGGGTCGGATTTCCTTGCCCAATTCACATATCCGATCCGAGCCCTCATCCGATCCGATCCGAAGCTCTGCACAGCTTTCTGCAACTTTTTCCAGCAACTTGTTTACGCCATTCGACGACGTTTTTGACAAATCTAATTATTCTAATCAATCATAAAACATACCATAGAGTCATAGCAATATGTAAGAGCAACCCCAAACACCAAACAACAATCCAAATGAATCAAAATAGATCAAAAGTGGCTAAAACCTCACATTTTCCTATAATCCTTCTTAATCATGTTTAAGCACATACTTAGTAAAACTTAATCAAATCGTCTAAATTTTCTAACAGAGGCATGAAATATTATTTAAGAATTTCTAAACATTTTTCCAGAATTTATTAGTGTATAAATTCGCTAATCTTCACTAATTACCCTTAATTAACTGTAATTAGTGTCAAAACGATGCTATCACTCACCTTGGCCACAACTAAAACCCCAAAACTGAAATATTCTCTGATTTGGCGCTGTTCCCAATCTTACACAGCAGCTCTACCTCGGTTCTCGTGCTAATACTCCTTTATTTGATGTTTGCTAAGCCTAATCTTCAATTAGAAAGTGATTTTTGGGTGTTTTAGAGAGATTTAGAGAGTGGAGGCCATGACTAGGTTAAGAGGAATGAAAGTGGCGGCTGGAAAATGTCTAATGAAATGTTTTCTAACCCTAATCAGCCCCTATATACTCCTAAACCCTAAATCCCCCTCTGGGTCTAGCTGCTAATCACCCGGTTAAGCCCAATTAAGCTGTTTTTCACCATCTGAAACTTGTTTCAGCCATATCTCCCAAACGGTAAGTCCGTTTGGCTAATGTGACCATTCTACGGAAAGAGAAACCATCATTCGAAGCCAATGGAAGTGGTTTCAGGTCAAAATTCATTTCCAGTCAAAACTTATGGCCAAAACAGTGCCAACTAGGGGTAAAATGGTCATTTAAAAATCGAGAAAAATCATGAACATGGGAAATTACCCCAATAGTCGTCTCCCAAAGTTACATGACCATACGACTTCGTATGTGAAAGAAATAAATATCCTACGATCCTATGATGCGTAGAATACGGGTCGTTACAATCAGGCTAGAGAATAACCATTCCTCTGCCATCAACTATGGTACGTTTGGAGAAATCAACGCGTGTAATTCCTTTTGGAAATACTCTGTCAGACATCCTTCCATACATGTCATCCAGGAACAGAATGAACCGAAGGTACCCTCCTACCGCGTCTCATATAGGAATCACCCCATGGATCAGTAGCGAGAAGTCCTTGCAAACCGTAGATTCCAACCACGACTGGATCACGTCAGAATAATTCTGGTTGCAACACAGAGAATATTCGTCAAGCGATCTCTCCGCTTAGGAAGATCCACAGTTTTCAATTGCTCCGTCTTCAACAATGTCTTCATGTACTTGCTGGTCGGAATGGTTTTCGAATATAATTCGATCACGGACTTTCCATACCAACAAGCATATTGGTCTGGTTTTGATAGTCGGTGTTTTAACAATCAAATATCAAATGTGTGAATACAATCAGTTTGCCGACTCAACACTAGACACAACTCGACCACTTTAAAATAAATTTAACCAAATTTCCCTTTATACTAACTTTGACTGATTTACTTTAATTGATTAACCTTAACTTGACTAACTCGACCTATTTAACTCAATAAGACTAACTTGATTTGATAACTCTTGACGCTTAACTAATATTGGACTTAACTCCATTCGTTTGACTCTAGATCGCAGCGATCACAATGGTTACGCCTGATTCCCTCAGGAAACATCCGACCGCCGTAGGCTATCTGCAGCCTTGCGAATTACGCTAGCAGTCGTACGCAATGGAAACTCTTCTTAATTAACTATATTTGACCAACTCTAACTCAAACACTATACTCGATCAACTCTGATTGACTAACAAATGTTCATTATAATTTGGAAACAACATTCTTATTACTTTTGAAACTAATATCGTAACATTATTTAATTTCCAAAGCCTTACATCAGAGTTTGATACTCTTCGTATAGGATAAAACCAATCTCAACACTTCATTCGTTCCCAACTAATACTATTCCTTGATAATAGTGAAGCCAACCAAGTTGGGGTATTTTAGTTACCTCTCAGCCCTTAGTCGACAACCTTCTTACCTTAGAATACTATTAGTTCGACACTTAACCACTAATATCCAAATCTCGTTTACAAATCTCGATTTCAAATCTGGGTTTACACAGCTGTTTCTTATATTTGAAATTCTCGTTTAAAGTCTTTTACTTAATTCCTTTATCTAAATTAATATCCATTAAAACATCACTTTAACTTCAAATATTCTTCCACTTAAAACCTTTTGATTTATAATATAAATCCCTCGTCACATAATTTGATTTCATCTACTTGGACATTTTATAATAAACCTTTATCGCCTCTTTGGCTAAACCTCATCGTCATTTGATCACTGGTTAAATGAATTCCACTTGTCAAATCTTGTTGAAACTTGGATTTTACAAATCCCTTTAATAAATTCTTACTTGGCATTAAATTGAATTCACCACTTTCAATCATTTTAAATTAAAGGGTAACTTGCTTTAACATCTATATCAAAATATAGTTAACTTTAATCTTAACCCAAAATAGCATTTTTATCATGTTTACAAGCTTACTCGATAATAATCAAGGTTATTTACAATAACCAATTCAATTATCCCTTTAGATTATAGTTAATCAAAGATTAACTAATATCCAATACTATTCATTGAACATTAACGGACATTTAAACCAACATTTATTTCCTTTGTCCATTCTACTCGAAACGGTGGATTTACCAACTATACACATCAGTTAACTATTAACTGAATCCCAACTGTCATTTCCCCTTTCTTAAATTAATTAATTAAATAAATTAATTAGAGTCACTTTTAATTGTTTGAAAAAACTAATTTCCCTTTTTAACAACCCATGGAATATCTTGATTTCTGCTTCTCAACTGATCAAAACCATTTAACTAAATTCTCTTAATAACTCGATTTAACTTATTTAATTTAAATTCCCGATTTAAATACTCGTATAAAATAATTGAATAACTTAAAATTCAGTTATACAGAAATTATAACTTTGAAACCCCGTCAATTTCCCTGACGGTAGAACAATGTCAAAACCCTACGACTAGACCATTACTGCCCATTTACTCAGTCAACAAAAACAGTTGATCTTAACCACAACAACGATGGTTGTATATTAAACTGTCAACATTTGAAACAGTTTTGGTGTCAGTCGATGTGAACAATCCATATATATGTACAACAAACAAAAATACAGTTTATTTGAGGAATCCGGTCGGATCCCTCCAAATGTCCTTCTCTGCATCACAGATGTCAGTTGATAACAATATACGAGTTAAACAAATAATCAACTGCGATCAATCAGAAGATAACAACCAATTTGCATCCATTGCATCCAATCAGCCAATTTAAACTGTAAACTGCAAAATATATTTAACTGCGAATGTACCACATCACAGTATTCCAGAAGGTGTGAGAATTAACTCACCAGAGTTTGTTCTGGTCGACGGTTGACGCGTTTGTTGCATTTAAACCGAGACGACCATCCAAAATTAGCTGAATTTTCAACGGTGTCAGATTGACTCCTAGTCAGTGCCATCGGATAGGCATCGTCCCTGCGATCCCAACGGATCTTGTTTTGTTAAATTTTGTTATCGTACAGAGAAGTTATGATCAAAACAAATTTACATACTATACGATTATTAATTTAATTTAATTATTAATTAAATTCAGTCATTACCTTAACTAAATCGAAATTCCACGTCAGCGTTTTGACTTTGACCACGCATCTTCCCCTGATGGTTCGTTCTCCCCTACCCGATCCCTTCCTTTTCCCTTCGAAGAAAAACACGACACCTTCCCTCACCCACGACCGCCACAACAGGCTACCGGAGCCCCCACCTCCAATCCCAAAAGCTTCGCTGTGGCCCCAACCCCCAATGATCGGAGCGCCGCCTCCCCTCTTGGCCTCAGCCCGCCGGAAAACCAATTTGAACGGAAGACGTTCATCCTCCTCCTGCCGCCGCCGTACGCAACCGGAACCCATGGGACCACCACCAGTGTGACCGCCGTGCCACCCACCTTCGTTTCCACCTAGGGCGCGCCGCCAGTCCTCACCATCGCGGCCGGAATTTGGCCAAACTCATTCTTGCTTGGGAGATCCGAACCCAAAAACATCACCAAAGTTCATCGCTTCGCCCCGACCACCACAGACGACGGTTGACCCTCAGACCGGTGTCAAAACGAAGGTCTCTCTCCCCTCTACAAAAGCCCCATGGTCTCGGCCTCTGAAATTGGACCAATTCCTCGAATTTTGACCAAGAACGAAAGTGCTTTGCTGCCTTTCCTCGCGAATTCCGGCCACCTGAGTCGACGAAATCACCCCAACTTTTTACAGCATGTAGATCTCAACCAGATCTACAAGTTTACTTTAGGTTGCCATCACAAATTAATGACGGATTGTGAAATATATATATATTTTTGAGTTTGAGGGTTTTTCTGCAAAATTACCATGAAGAAGATGAAGAGGGCTGGAAATTGCTGATGGGAGGGGTATATATAATTGGGTTTATTATATTTTAAGTTGAGTTAACGACCGATGTTGACTAACGATTTTTATTTCGTACCTATCGCTGTTTTAAACGTTGTTATTTCGCTGTTGTGCTTGCATACGAACCCCGTTCGAGACGCGACTGGACGGCATAGTATATTTTGACGATACGGTCCTAACGAATCTTGTTTCGTCGAATTCCGTGCCTGTATGCTCAAATAGCGTTTGTACACGTCCAAATAGATCGATTTATTTTACATTTTATTTTGCCACGGTCACAGAATAACCCTGATTGACGCGCCGTCAGAAAATCTAGCAATAGTTTACCGTTATGGTCCCAACAAAATTTGTTTCGTCGAAAACAAAGGTCGTTTGAAAAATGTCCCTTTTAAACTGGCCAATTTTGAATAAAATAACTCAAATTTAAAATACTTCAACATAATAAAATTTAAATACCGCGGTTGGTCATACCCGATCAGAATTTGACGTATTACCAAGGAAAAATAACCCGGGTTGGATTCTAAGCCAATACGATATTTAAAATATTTAAAAACCATCTATTTATATAAATGCAGCGCTATATATATAAAGGAGTTCGTGGCGCTGTTTTTCTGAGAATTTGATTTGGACATAAAACACAATCTACACGACGGAAACTGGATTTTTCTCTGCCATTGGAAAGATATCGTCAAGCCGGTCCCGACGTTTCTTGTTTCGAAGAAATCCGACTTAATTTGAACCTGGGACGACCCCTTGAAGTTCAAAACATCAAAACGCGAACTACCGCGCCGCTGCAGCTCGTTATTTAATTAAATTTTAAACCTTATCGCGCGATCATCGCCAACTACGCGATATCGTCGATATATATTTTAATACAAACAATATCGAACCTCTATTTCTGCCAATTCACCGTATACAGCAAATTTCAGTAATTTCCAATAATTGGAAATTAAATATTATTTTATTATTTATTTAAATAAATATATTCTAAATTAAACAGTTAAATTCGATTATTTAAATTCCAACCAATGTTTTAAATAATTAAAATAATTCAAATAAATCGGCGGAAAATACGGGTCGTTACATTCCTTCCCCCTTAAAATAATTTCGTCCTCGAAATTGCTAAGTAGAAGAAATGTCGTCTGCTATTATCTTTTCAAAATGTTTAATTTAAAAACTCGAATTTAATTTCAAACAGTCCCAACGGGTTTTAAAACCAATTTATTTCAAATAAAATAATTTCCCCAAAATTTTCCAAAAAAATTCTAACTCCTTAAATCCTGGAAAAATTTCGGTGGAGTCTCCCCTGCACGGAGGACCATCTGCAATATCGCAGGATCAAGAAATATGTATACATCGACTCTCATGGTCGGAAAAATTCAAAATCAAATCCCAAAATCCAAAGTTTTCATATTGCGTAAGCGTACCTTTTGGCGAGCGTTATTATGCGATAAGCGATATATTTTATTCGAGCTTGCTTAATTATTTTGCAGCTCTTCTCAAACTGGATTTAAATATCTCCAGACTTTCCCTCTTGAACTGATTTAAAACTGACCTGGCTTGTCTTCACCTGTTCTCAACTCAAACCAATTTCATCAGTCGTCACAACAATTTGTCAATTATGGTTCAAAGTATCCGTACTATTCGTATCAAGCCACTTTCCACACAGTTCAATCTATACAAGGTTATAATGATTTATAACCACTTTGTTTATTTCTTTAATTATCCATTTGGGTTTATTTATCTGGATTTTATTATCCAACTTGTTTATTTTCAAATTGGTTTTCAACTTCTTAAACTGTTGCTGAATTCTTACACAAACCATCCAATAATCAAACAACCAACAAACACTGCAACCATCCAACCAAATCATTCGGATTTAACATTACTGTTTCTTATTTGGTTTCACTTTGGTTTCACTTATTCCAGTATCACTTGGTTCACATCGATTTGATTTCTCATTCAATTATTGGTTCAATTACCAAATTCCAAAGTATTTGATTTGGTTCCAACACCATATCCAATTCTAACTCAACCCTACTTAACTGAGTCAAGTTGTATTCCCATATTTGGTTTTTATCCCATCCAAAACAATCAAACAGCAAGATATCCCAATATTTCGACAAAATAATTTCTTTTCTATACAAAATATATGGTTTGGGCAAAATTATTTCATTTACCCACTTTTCAAAACAATATTATGTCAATTCTTCCGTTCAAGTATTTAGAAACCACTATCGACGTCGTGGCGTCCCACGATTCGACCAGAATTTATAAACTACTCAACAGGCAAGCCAACACAATATAAAATAAATTTTATATCAACTTACAAATACGCTCTCTCATATACATACACTCAACTCAATCTAGGGTATTACTAAGCCCATCTCTATTGAGTTACACCACAGAGCCAAGGTTATCACTAAACCAATAGCTCTGATACCACCGTAGCGACCCGTAGTTTTCGGCCTCGAAAATCGATATAAATACCTTTACCGTATCTTATACCAAACCTCCAAGCACCGAAAACACTGAATAGTTTAGAAAGAATTTAGAGGGTGAGATAGGAAAGAAAGAAATTTTAGAATAGAAGAAAGAAGAAGAACACATCTGAATCTCGCAGCGGAACGAATAAAATATAATATTAAACCCTTTATACAATAGAACTGGATATACATACCGATCATCAGAGTACAACATATAATTGCACGGGGGAAATAACTTTATATAAATAGCGGTGAAGCCTCCTGCTTCTAGATCCTGAAACTCCAAGGGAACCTAACCTGGAACATACTCGGTCTGACCCGAGCACATTTGATTTAAAACAAAATACATCGGGTCAGTCTGGAATACTATTAGTGATAAATTCACAGCACACACACACTTGCTTAACTTTGGAAATACCTTTATGAAATCATAGGATAATAGTAAGACCAGTCCACACATAAACACTGACGATTTTTACCTTACTATAACCCAAACCATTTTTGAAATCATAACTTGATCTGATATTATCATAATGTCTAAATACAAGTAAATAACAATCTAGAGGAACGCTTGCATCACACTCTCCCCATATATAGTATACAAACCAAAACCGCAGGCGCTTATTGGATATTGGATTCCAACTATGACAAGGTATGGGACCACCTTCCGCACGTGTATCTCTAGAGGCGAATACACTGGGTTCAACAAGAACGTCTTGCAACCCGGCCCACACATGACCGACCACTTATTTCGCTTGAGTGTATCGAATGTATATCACCGATGGTTGGGATCAGCAACCGCCTACCCGAAAAGGGACAACATCGAATACAGATTAAGAAGCAATAGGAATTTCTCTAGATAGGTGATCATACATCCTAATGGGAGCGACCCACATAGCCATGTTGCCTGGCCGATTTTTGTCATTTCTCGGTTGATGAGGCTTGAGGCTAGAACTCATCTGGTCATCATATACTTTGGATGCCACATCATCAGATCCTCCAGATCACACTTGATTGACGTCCATAAACATACTCTAGCTATCACGATAGAGAATAACCATTCCTCTGCCATCAACTATGGTTCGTTTGGAGAAATCAACGCGTGTAATTCCTTTTGGAAATACTCTGTCAGACATCCGTCCATACAAGTCATCCAGGAACAGGATGAACCGAAGGTACCCTCCTACCGCATCTCATATAGGAATCACCCCATGGATCAGTAGCGAGAAGTCCTTGCAAACCGTAGATTCCAACCACGACTGGATCACGTCAGAATAATTCTGGTTGCAACATAGAGAATATTCGTCAAGCGATCCCTCCGCTTAGGAAGATCCACGGTCTTCAATTGCTCCGTCTTCAACAACGTCTTCACGTACTTGCTAGTCAGAATGGTTTTCGAATATAATTCGAACCCGCACTTTCCATACCAACAAGCGTATTGGTCTGGTTTTGATAGTCGGTGTTTTTACTATCAAATATCAAATGTGTGAATACAATCAGTTTGCCGACTCAACACTAGACACAACTCGACCTCTTTAAAATGGATTTAACCAAATTTCTCTTTATACTAACTCTGACTGATTTACTTTAATTGATTAACCTTAACTTGACTAATTCGACCTATTTAACTCAACAAGACTAACTTGATTTGATTACTCTTGACGCTTAACTAATATTGGACTTAACTCCATTCGTTTGACTCTAGATCGCAGCGATCACAATGGTTACGCCTGATTCCCTCAGGAAACATCCGACCGCCATAGGCTATCTGCAGCCCTGCGAGTTACGCGAGCAGTCGTACGCAATGGAAACTCTTCTTGATTAACTATATTTGACCAACTCTAACTCAAACACTATACTCGATCAACTCTGATTGACTAACAAATGTTCATTATAATTTGGAAACAACATTCTTATTACTTTTGAAACTAATATCGTAACATTATTTAATTTCCAATGCCTTGCATCAGAGTTTGATACTCTTCGTATAGGATAAAACCAATCTCAACACTTCACTCGTTCCCAACTAATACTATTCCTTGATAATAGTGAAGCCAACTAAGTTGGGGTATTTTAGTTACCTCTCAGCCCTTAGTCGACAACCTTCTTACCTTAGAATACTATTAGTTCGACACTTAACCATTAATATCCAAATCTCGTTTACAAATCTCGATTTCAAATCTGGGTTTACACAACTGTTTCTTATATTTGAAATTCTAGTTTAAAGTCATTTACTTAATTCCTTTATCTAAATTAATATCCATTAAAACATCACTTTAACTTCAAATATTCTTCCACTTAAAACCTTTTGATTTATAATATAAATCCCTCGTCACATAATTTGATTTCATCTACTTGGACATTTTATAATAAACCTTTATCGCCTCTTTGGCTAAACCTCATCGTCATTTGATCACTGGTTAAATGAATTCCATTTATCAAATCTTGTTGAAACTTGGATTTTACAAATCCCTTTAATAAATTCTTACTTGGCATTAAATTGAATTCACCACTTTAAATCATTTAAATTAAAGGATAACTTGCTTTAACATCTATATCAAAATATAGTTAACTTTAATCTTAACCCAAAATAGCATTTTTATCATGTTTACAAGCTTACTCGATAATAATCAAGGTTATTTACAATAACCAATTCAATTATCTCTTTAGATTTTAATTAATCAAAGATTAACTAATATCCAATACTATTCGTTAAACTTTAACGGACATTTAAACCAACATTTATTTCCTTTGTCCATTCTACTCGAAACGGTGGATTTACCAACTATACACATCCGTTAACTATTAACGAAATCCCAACTGTCATTTCCCCTTTCTTAAATTAATTAATTAACTAAATTAATTAGAGTCACCTTTTAATTGTTTGAAACAATTAATTTCCCTTTTTAACAACCCATGGAATATCTTGATTTCTGCTTCTCAACTGATCAAAACCATTTAACTAAATTCTCTTAATAACTCGATTTAACTTATTTAATTTAAATTCTCGATTTAAATACTCGTATAAAATAATTGAATTACTTAAAATTCAGTTATAAATAAATTATAACTTTGAAACCCCGTCAATTTCCCTGACGGTAGAACAATGTCAAAACCCTACGACTAGACCATTACTGCCCATTTACTCAGTCAACACAAACAGTTGATCTTAACCACAACAACGATGGTTGTATATTCAACTGTCAACATTTGAAACAGTTTTGGTGTCAGTCGATGTGAACAATCCATATATATGTACAACAAACAAAAATACAGTTTATTTGAGGAATCCGGTCGGATCCCTCCAACCTGTCCTTCTCTGCATCACAGATGTCAGTTGATAACAATATACGAGTTAAACAAATAATCAACTGCGATCAATCAGAAGATAACAACCAATTTGCATTCATCACATCCAATCAGCCAATTTAAACTGTAAACTGCAAAATATATTTAACTGTGAATGTACCACATCACAGTATTCCAGGAGGTGTGAGAATTAACTCACCAGAGTTTGTTCTGGTCGACGGTTGACGCGTTTGTTGCATTTAAACCGAGATGACCATCCAAAATTAGCTGAATTTTCAACGGTGTCAGATTGACTCCTAGTCAGTGCCATCGGATAGGTATCGACCCTGCGATCCCAACGGATCTTGTTTCGTTTAATTTCGTTATCGTACGGAGAAGTTATGATTAAAACAAATTTACATACTATATGATTATTAATTTAATTTAATTATTAATTAAATTCAGTCATTACCTTAATTAAATTGAAATTCCATGTCAGCCTTTTGACTTTGACCACGCATCTTCCCCTGATGGTTCGTTCTCCCCTACCCGATCCCTTCCTTTTCCCTTCGAAGAAAAACATGACACCTTCCCTCACCCACGACCGCCACCACAGGCAACTGGAGAACCCCACCTCCAATCCCAAAAGCTTCGTCGTGGCCCCAACCCCCAATGATCGGAGCACCGCCTCCCCTCTTGGCCTCAGCCCGCCGAAAAACCAATTCGAACGAAAGACGTTCATCCTCCTCCTGCCGCCGCCATACGCAACCGGAACCCATGGGACCACCACCAGTGTGACTGTCGTGCCACCCACCTTCGTTTCCACCTAGGGTGCGACGCCAGTCCTCACCATGGCGGCCGGAATTTGGCCAAACCCATTCTTGCTTGCAAGATCCGAACCCAAAAACATCACCAAAGTTCATCGCTTCGCCCCGACCACCACAGACGACGGTTGACCCTCAGACCGGTGTCAAAACGAAGGTCTCTCTCCCCTCTACAAAAGCCCCATGGTCTCGGCCTCTGAAATTGGACCAATTCCTCGAATTTTGACCAAGAACGAAAGTGCTTTGCTGCCTTTCCTCGCGATTTCCGACCACCTGGGTCGACGAAATCACCCCAACTTTTTACAGCATGTAGATCTCGACCAGATCTACAAGTTTACTTTAGGTTGCCATCACAAATTAATGACGGATTGTGAAATATAATTTTTTTTTGAGTTTGAGGGTTTTTCTGCAAAATTGCCATGAAGAAGATGAAGAGGGCTGGAAATTGCTGATGGGAGGGGTATATATAATTGGGTTTATTATATTTTAAGTTGATTTGACGACCGATGTTGACTAACGATTTTTATTTCGTACCTATCGCTGTTTTAAACGTTGTTATTTCGCTGCTGTGCTTGCATACGAATCCCGTTCGAGACGCGACTGGACGCCATAGTATATTTTGACGATACGGTCCTAACGAATCTTGTTTCGTCGAATTCCGTGCATGTATTCTCAAATAGCGTTTGAACACGTCCAAATAGATCGATTTATTTTACATTTTATTTTGCCACGGTCACAGAATAATCCTGATTGACGCGCCGTTAGGAAATCTAGCAATAGTTTACCATTACGGTCCCAACAAAATTTGTTTCGTCGAAAACAGAGGTCGTTTGAAAAATGTCCCTTTTAAACTGGCCAATTTTGAATAAAATAACCCAAATTTAAAATACTTCAACATAATAAAATTTAAATACCGCGGTTGGTCATACCCGACCAGAATTTGACGTATTACCAAGGAAAAATAACCCCGGTTGGATTCCAAGCCAATACGATATTTAAAATATTTAAAAACCATCTATTTATATAAATGCAGCGCTATATATATAAAGGAGTTCGTGGCGCTGTTTTTCTGAGAATTTGATTTGGACATAAAACACAATCTACATGACGGAAACTGGATTTTTCCCTGCCATTGGAAAGATATCGTCAAGCCGGTCCCGACGTTTCTTGTTTCGAAGAAATCCGACTTAATTTGAACCCGGGACGACCCCTTGAAGTTCAAAACGTCAAAACGCGAACTGCCGTGCCGCTGCAGCTCGTTATTTAATTAAATTTTAAACCTTATCACGCGATCGTCATCAACTGCGTGATATCGTCGATATATATTTTAATACAGACAATATCGAACCTCTATTTCTGCCAATTCACCGTATACAACAAATTTCAGCAATTTCCAATAATTGGAAATTAAATATTATTTTATTGTTTATTTAAATAAATATATTCTAAATTAAACAGTTAAATTCGATTATTTAAATTCCAACCGATATTTTAAATAATTAAAATATTTAAAATAATTCAAATAAATCGGCGGAAAATATGGGTCGTTACAAAACTTTTCTAAGTTATATAAATTTTCAAAAAATTCGTCAGCACCTCCTCTACGTGGTTCGATCGGTACAACTACAACTGCCACTTCGGGCTTCCAATATCCAAAAGAAAGCCAAAGCCAAATCGCTACCCAACTAAGGGTATAAAATCAATCACCAACCAATGATATTACGGTTTACCTCTTTGTCGGGCTACTCCATTCCAATTTCGAAGCATATTAATCTACAACCTTTCATCTTCTAACGTATGCTTCAATCTGTAACAAAATCAACTCCCATAGCTTTCTGGTAATCTGTACTAAATTTACAATGCCAGCAACAAATACCGGATTAAATCTTTTAGTTTTCATACAAATTCTTTATACTAGAATTCCTTCTTTCTTTTAATCCATTAAACTGTTAATGGATTCTATCCAATCTAACCGTCCAAGTAATTAACAATCAACTTAACCAAATTATTCGATTTGAATTCAATTGGTTTTGCTTAATAGTTAATATTTAATATTGATCTTCAATGGTGTCTAATATATTTTAATATCAATTGGATAATATTCGGTTAACTTCTATTATTATTCTTTCGACTTCAAATCCCTAGTCTATTCAATTTATTTTCATTACTATATTCATTTGCACCACCTAACTAAGTTAAGTCATATTTCATATTCCATTTAACAAATGACCAAATAACTATGCATAATCCACTTAATCAAATCAAACAATTTATATTTAACTTCCAAACTACAAATCTATTTGGTTGATTCCAATATCTTTAACTCCACTTAAACGAGTTAAGCTCCATTTCCATATTCAATTAACTAATTGAATTTCTTCCATTAGTTTACTTCCATTTCCAAATCAAATTTTTTTGATCCATTTTAATTAAAATTCTCATTTACTAATTTTGTATTGAAATTACCCTTTTACTATGCTGAACTATTCAACATTTTATAATTCAATTTGAATTCTATTTAAATCAACCAAGCACACTAATATCATACTAATTTTATAAATTTATTCCTCTTCTGTGTAAAAATATAGTTTGGGCAAAATTATTTCATTTGACCCTCTTTACAAAACAATATCATGTCCATTGTCAATTCAAAATTGAACCGAACAAATAACACAATACAAAACATTTTAATAAAATATACAAATACGCTCTCTTGTATATATACACTCAACTCAGTCTAGGGTATTACTAACCCCATCTCTATCGAGTTATGCCATAGAGCCAAGGTTATTCCTAAACCATTGCTCTGGTACCACTGTAACGAACAGGGATTTTCGACCCCGAATATCGACACAAAACACCATGTCGAACATTCAAGCATCGAAAACACCGGCACGTTGTGAGAAAGAAGATAGAGGGTGAGATAAGAAAAGAAATAAATATTAGAATAGAAGAATAAGAGGAAAAATCATCACAACACAGAGTCTCAAATCGCAGCGGAGCAAAATATAATATAGAAATAAATCTTTATTGAAACTTGAAATAATACTTACAATTAGAGTATATCTGTCAAGAAAATCTGGACAGTTATAATAATGTTTTCTCATATACAACACACAGCGGGATAAATAGTACGTTTGAACTCCTCCAGCACGTCTTCTGAACTTCGTAGTGTCCAATAACCTGAACATGTACAACCCGGTCTAACCCGAGCATTACAAACACAGGGTCAGTCTGGTGGACCAGAGTGAGAAAAACACACTAAGTTTAAGGGAATCATCCAACTTGATTATAAAGTTCAAAATCTTTTCGAAAGAAAAGGATAATCGTAAGACCAAATCCACACATAAATACAGGCGGTTTTTACCTTACGATAACCCAAAACATTTTGAAATCCATATCTTATTCTGATATTATGATAGTGTCTAAATACAAATAAATAGAATCTAGCAGAATGCCTACATCTCATGCTCCACATATATAGTATACAAACAAAACCACGGGCTCTTATTGGTGATTGGATTTCGAGTATGACAAGGTATGGAACCACCTGCCGATAGTGTATCTCTAAAGAGGAATACACTGGGTTCAACAAGAATGTCTTGCAACCCGGCTACACATGACCGACCACTCATTTCTCTTGATTGTATCGAATATATTATGACCTTATGGCTTTTTGTCGCGACCATCGTAGTTCCCGGGAGATACAGAAATGAAAAAAAGTAACAAATATGAATATTCTCTAGATGGTGACAATACACCCTAATGAGGGCAACCCACATAGCCATGCTGCCTGCCCGATTTTTTTCGTTTCCCGGTTGTGAGGCTTGAGGTTATAATCTCCTTTTTGAACATCTGGCCACCATTCACTTTGAACGCCACTTTGTCAGATCCGTCCATACACGTTGTCCTAGGACTGGACAACCGAAGGTACCCTTCTACCACATCCTAGGAATCACCTATAGATTAGTAGCGAGTAGTCCGTGCAACCATAGATTCCAACTACGACAGAATCACAGTTTATCTCCGAAAGCTAACCAGAGATTATAAGTAATACTTCCGCTTTATGAAGATCTGTGGTCGTCAAATGCTCCTTATCGATCACCGTCTGATTTCTTCATGATTACGTATTTGCTGGTTGGAAGGGTTTTCAAATATAAATTCGATCCCGGTCTTTCCGAACAAACACTCGATAATTGGCCAGATTTGTTAGTCGGTTATTTAACTATCAAATAAACAAACATTCATCCATAAAATAAATCTACCGGTTCGGTATCCAGCATCACTTGGCCTCTTTGATGATTAACAAAATGTTTAATTTAAAACTCTATCTCTTCAACATTATGAAAATGTTCCCCTTTTTCTTATATAATGTATGAATATTCAATTATCGTCTCACTGGTACTCTATTAGCTCCCTGTTGCAAATTGGTAAGTGAATAATCCTTTCAGTATCAACCTCGAAGTCCGAAACCAACATCAGATTGACACCTCGAAGATTACTCAACAAATCAACGTTACAACATGTTCTAATTTTGTAACGACCCGGAAAATCTGAACCAATTAAAAAAAATTAATTTGGCTATTTTAATGAATTTCAAATATTTAAAATAAAATATTTTAAATAATAACGACGAAAAGTATGTTTGAATCGAAGTTTGAAAATAAATATAATTAATTTTAATTATAAATAAGGCCTAAAATGGTGCTGCAGTTTCAAAATTTGAATTCGAACTTTGACTGACTGTACCGGGTGCAAAATAAAACGGATTTTAGTGAAACCAAAAATATCTAAATCTGTTTATTAATATCTTTCGAACAAATCTGAAAAATCGAAGTTTCATAGCGGAAATCAAAAGTTATGGCCAAATGAATTTTCAGAAAGGTCGCTATAGAGTATATATAGCCCTTGAAAATAGACATTTTGCAAACGACCTCGGAATTCAACGAAACCACTTTTGTTGGATCCGGGATGTCAAATTATTGCTAGGTTTCAAATTTCATAATTTTTGAAGCTAGTATGTGAGCGTGGCGAAGGAAAATGTTTTTGGTCAATTATAGTTAAATTGGATCGACCAGAAAATGGCCATTTTTCAAACGATCTCAGAATTGAACGAAACTAGTTTTGTTGGGACCGTATTGTCAAAACATAGTTAGATTAATTTTCCGGATATTTTTAGAGTCAGTATGTGGCCCCGGCAAATTAAAATGTACATTCAGAACAGAATTTGAATGTTTTATACTCTAATTTGAAAAATAATGGATTGTAACAACCGCCTATGAAACATATCCCATTGTGTCCGGGATGGGGGTATTTAGCTAGTGGCGACAGTCGTTGGGTTTGAATTGATGTCCATGTGGAGAAAGACTATTTTAAAATTTAATAAAACCTCGGCCAATCAAATTTCTCCTTCATAATTTTAAAATAAAAATAAAATCAAACCCCCCCCCCCTTAACCCTCGCACCCGACGGAAACCGTCCTCCCTCCTTCCCGACCCAATCGCCGCCGCCACAGGTGACGATAGCCCCTGCCACCACCCAGACTTTGAAGCGTCGCCCCTCCCCATCAAATCAAGACAACCCTCGCCCTCTCTCTCCTCGTCGTCGTCGAGAACGAAGCCTGGGAAGTCGCCAACTTTGACCCGCCGCTACCGCCGATTCCGACCACCGAGCTTCCCCCTCCGACAATCGACAAGAGCGCCCCTCTCCCCTCTTTCACGTGGTGCAGTCGGATTTCGTTATCGTTGCACGGATTTCACGAATTTGCAAAACCTAGTTTGGAACTAAACTGAAAGGTATCGGCTTTGGTTATTTAAACTGATTTATAACACTTCTAAGTGTTGCTAATGATGATTTTGGTTTAAAAATCGTATCTTTATCGTGTGCTAACGAAATTCGATGAAACAGGAGAATCGTGACTGCAAGGACGCTCTCTACAGTCAAGCAGTGTCCGTGGATTTTTCTGAGCTTGCTAGGATTTTTAGAAAGCAACAAACCAATGTGAGATATCCAAACTGAAATGAACGGAAACGAGTTGTATAAGTTATATAAGCGAAGTGTAAATTATATACGCGTTGTATACCTCATGTACATGTGTTGTATAAGTTATATTTGCGATGTATAAATTATACAAGCGTTGCATGAAAAATATATGCAATGAAATTATGTTGAAATGAGAATGAAATATATATATATATATATATATATATACACACACACACACACACTCCCCTCGTCCACAAACCATGGACGATATTTATTGATTGTGAATTTGTGTGGAAAATTTGGTGATTAATGCGAATGGTTGATGAGATTGTTTGTGGTTGATATCGTTTGGTTGTGGTTGAAAAATACCATTGTGGTTGAAAAAAGTAACCGTTTGTGGTTGGAATAAAAATAGAATAGGTTGTGGAAATGAAAGAAAAACATGCTCGCCTGTGTGCGAATTAGATGCATGAAATCCCCATTGTAAAAAACCGCAAGGTTTTAAGGTAGAGCGAGGAGCCGTACATCGATACGGTCCCGGTTTTAACTACCCTGCCGTTATGCTGCCGAAATTTTCAATAATATTCATGTGTTAGAATTATTTTCATATGTTGAAATTATTCATGTGTTGAAACCTTATTCATGTGTTAGAATTATTTTCATATGTTGAAATTATTCATGTGTTCAAACCTTATTCATGTGTTGTAACCAAATTCATGCGTCGAATAAATTCTTTGAATGATAAAAATAACATTTCAACATATATATAGACTATATAAAATACTCTTGATTTTAAATAAATTGTTTTAACCATAAAAATCACATTTTTATTATAAATATAAAGTATAGAAATTATTCATGAGTTGAATAAAGGATTAGAACGATAAAAATCATATCTTTATCGTATATGTGAAGTCGATAACATTCAAGTGTTGGATATATAATTGAACAATAAAATTAACATCTTTATTGTGAATATAGAGCGCTAAAAACATTCGTGTATTGAATAAATATTTTTGATGATAAAATTATCATTTTATCATGTATATGACTTGCTAAAAACATTCGTGTGTTGAATAAATATTTTTGATGATAAAATTATCATTTTATCATGTATATGACTTGCTAAAAACATTCGTGTGTTGAATAAATATTTTTGATGATAAAATTATCATTTTATCATGTATATGACTTGGTAAAAACATTCGTGTGTTGAATAAATATTTTTGATGATAAAATTATCATTTTATCACGTATATGACTTGCTAAAAATATTCGTGTGTTGAATAAATATTTTTGATAATAAAATTATCATTTTATCATGTATGTGACTTGCTAAAAACATTCGTGTGTTGAATAAATATTTTTGATGATAAAATTATCACTTTATCATGTATATGACTTGCTAAAAATATACCAGTGTTGAAATAAATATTTGTTCGCTATGAATATTATTTTTAACATGTATAGGAAATAAATAAAATAGTCATGTGTTGAAAAATATTTTAGTTCGCTAAAAATATCATCTTTATATGAATGTGAAGTGTTAAAATAACCACTTGTTTAAATGAATGGTCATGAGTTGGAAATATTCATTAATTAGCTAATAATGTGATTTTACAGCTTATGTAGGCAACATTAGAATGAAAGGTAACGTGAAACCAAATCGAATTAAATATGAAATTGAATTGTAAATTGAAAAGTGATTGGAATTGCACACATATACATGCATATCTATTGGACAGGTTATAGCAAAGAGGCTTGAGAAGAGGAATCAAATTGTATGCCCGACAAATAGGTACACATTTACTGTTTTGCTTGGGGGATGATTTTATGAGCCGATTGGCTAGCCGCTTGGCTTTTCCTTTTTCTTTTTGAGATGAGACGCCCGTGTGGCTGTTCGGGAATTTTCCCGACCCTTCCCGTACAAAGGAGGTTATGGTGAAATTTTCCAAAATTTAAAGGCGTTAGTGAAATATTTGAAGTGAAAACAATATAGAAATCGCCGAATGAATTTTATATATATATATATATATATATATATATATAAATTAAATTAAAACGAATCGAGGCCGTGCAGTTCGCGTTTTGAAATCGTAATTTTAAACGATTATACCGAAAGATCCGACCATTGGATTTTGATGAAACTGGAACCGTCGGGTTCGCTTTTGAGAGATCTTTCCAACGATATAAACTTTGTTAAGATCCAACGGTTAGATTTTCAGATATGTGTAAAACAAATCTGGAGAAAAACAGTGTCAGTGCCACGGCATGACTTGAAACGTCGTTTAATTAAATATAGCCATTTTTAAATAAATAAAAATGGCGAAAAATCGTTATAAATATTATAAGCGATATGGAATGGAAATGAACCAATTTTACTTGGTTTGCTTGATATTTGATGGTTGAATGTGTTTGACATGAAAATTATACTAAAGAACTGAAATGTGAATGTCGAATAATTTAACCATGGAAAGAATTGATTTGAATTCTAAATATACGTGAATTATTTGAAAAGGCCGAGTTAATCCTCATTTCAAATAATTGTTCGAACGATTCGAAGTTGAAAATATGAAGACGGTTCAAGACCGACGATCTTCGTATTGGATGGATGGGCGCTACTGAGGTTCCTAATTGGAGTAGCTACCTTGAAGGGACTGAAGTAGTAGCCGTCTGGACGTATGTGTTGATTGTACGGATATGCGAGGAATATGGTGCCCCCCGGTTTCGTTCAGACCCAGAACGAACTTGTAAATGGATGTGTGTCTGACATTGGATTTTGTTATGTGTTGATTGATCTCTATTAAATATATATTTGTTTGGTCTCTGAGACATACGAGCTCAGAGGTTATATATCGATAGAAATCAGTTGCATGGGGTGAACTGCCTGTGTGGCATGCCTAAGTGGAAAATGATCAAGGCTTCTGTTGCAAAGCAAAGTCTTGTGGTTGATGATCAAAGCACAATCTACGTGGCATAGCTTTGTGTATAGCGTTGATTCGCGAGCCTCATACCTCGGTATGAGTTAAAAACAGGATAGTGACTACAGGGAGAACACGACGTTTCTTTCTAGCCACGGTGGTGTCAGTGACTTACCAGCCCTGACATTTTTATTATTTTCACCTATGTGGTTGTTGGAATGCGAGGCGCCTCGATTATAGGTCTGTAAGGACTGGGAAACGTGTGTTCAGGAATAATTAATCCTCAAACATAAGAGAGGACCGGCCCTGAAGATCCAAGGGTTACCCAAAGTGTATAGTCCTGAGGCATTTGCTAGAGTGTCTCGAAGCGGAGAGGAGCTTGCCCCTTGCCTCGACTCATGATGGAATCAAATTTCCAATACGAAATTACTGATTTGATTGTAGAACTAGTATGGTGACATAGTAGATGGTAGGTATGCCGCCTATGATTGATATTTATGATTGAATTTGCTTTTGAAACATATATGCACTAGTAATAATATCAAGTACTTTTGTTTTATACGTATCAAGCATTTCTTGGCCATTGTAAGGTAAAAACTCTATCCTCCGGCTTGCGTTGCATTGTGTGATGGGACCTGAGTCTTATAATGGCTTCATTTTTATAAATAGCATAGCGTTATTCAAAGATTTACTTTATTTCTTGCACTGGCAATCACTGGAGTAAACCCGTTCCGCGAAGGTGACGAGGTCCTATGATTTGCCCAATTATTGTTGTTTAATTGGTTAAGTAAATTTCTCATACCAGTCCCATGATTGACTCATAGTTTGTTTTCACTTTGCAAACTCGGGTGCCCTTATTTTCACACGGGCAGCCTAGTTGACAGGTAGCAGGTTATATTTTGGCTTCACACTGCAGCACAGAGAGCGCTTTTGGCTTATGGCGAGGCTTGACTTCACAGTATTCTGTCTATAGATATTCCGCCATTATTATCTATGTATATGATTCCGCTTATGGCAATGTAGACTGACATCTCTTTTATGTACTCTTTACGTATATGTACCGCTTATGGCGATGTAGACTGATCATTTACTCTTATGCACTAAGTTTTATCCTACACTATGCTCTCTGATGCTTATTACATATTAATGATTCCGCTGTCATATTGATGTAGATTATTCTATTTTTCTGTTTTTGCTATTAACTGTACTGTGCTAATAATGATTAATGTGTTATATTTCAATGATTATCTTTAACACCGTCGTACGGGGTTTTGAGATCGTCACAAATTTCATTAAACTATATCTTTTTCTAATCATACTTAATATATCTTTTTAAAACATTATATATAAACCTTGATGTAATTATAATCCAATTACTATATAAAAACTTCATTTAAACTTACTTTAAATCTATTCTGGTTACAACTTAGTAAAACCTCATCTCTTGTTTGAATACGTGACTTAGGATCAAATTCTTATCTTAATCTGTCCAACTAACTTCAATTCAATTGGTTTCTATTCGAATTCCATTTCATACCTTAAACTTCTAACTTCCATTCATTCCATAGCCATATCCAAGTTTATACCCTTATTAATTCTTTCAACATTTGCAATCATTTATAATACATTCAATTAACTTGGCTTTCAATATCTTCATTCACTTGGATTTTTATGGAGTCCAAATAAATAGAATTTCACGAAGAATTCCATTTTAACCTATATATTTTATATATATCTATTCACTTAAAATTCGTTTAACGTTAAACTGTTTCTTACGGTTTCATTAAACTCCATTTATATATTTAAATCTAAGATTATTCCTTTAGATATCATTAAATAAATAATAATAAAATTCAATATTAAAAGTAGGATTTACTCTAACATTAATAATTTCAATAAAAACAACTTTAATAATCCATCACCATTTAGCAGTTGACTTATTCAACTTAACACAGTTAACTCGTTAATCCATTTCAATTGGTTCTCCCATTTCAATTAATTAATAATATAATTTATTTAATCAATCTCAATCACTTTGATTATTATTAAATAAATAATAATCAAATTCAATATAATTTCAGTTCATTTTTTTACAGACAAACAATTAATTTCTTTCTTAACCCTTAGGTTAAATCTGCTTGCTCGCTTTAAATCGCATTAACATACGGAATTACTTTATAAAACATTTGATAATCTCTTATAAACTTAATATAAATATAAATTTCCTTTTTATAAACTGTAATTCAAATAACAGATTTCAAATCTAATTTCAGTTATAATATAAATTTATAACTTTATTTCCGTTGATTCACGTAACAGTAAATCAATATTCATAAAACGATTTATTTTTAGGCCATCTGCTGCTAGTTATCCAACCAATATTTTTCCATTGGTTAACCACAAAAAAAACGTTGAATGTATATTCAACAAATCAATGATCAAAGCAACCATCTAATAAGATTGGTTAAACAGTTCATATAGTTGTGATATGAAAATAAACAGTAAATTTGAGGAATCCAGTGGGATCCATCCAACCTGTATCTCCCTGCATCCAAATATGTTAATTCAAATAAAATCATCTATTTTAAATAACAGATATAACATTCGACAATTCAATAATAACAGCAATCCAACGTCCATGTTTCAGTTTAATATGTTTATATTATTATAAACGTAATCGACACGGTAAGTTACCTCATTTGGAAATGATCGTTAAATATAACGATTGGTTTTAAATTAAACAAACATTTAATTTAATTAGTTCGGTCAACTGTATTTAGCAACCATCAACCAACTAACAACCATAGCACAAAAATATTTAAAACCCGACTTATATAAAATATAAGTGGGATAAAACTGAGTGAGTTGAACTCACCTTGGGTTTCCCTTCGTTGTCAGAACGGTTTGTTTTAATTTAACTAAACAAATGTTTAGTTAAATTAAATTGTTTAGTTAAATTAAAAACCTCAGTTGCTTCCATCTTTGATCAAATCTGTTTCAGAATGAAACGCTTGTTAAGACGATTCTGACATCTCTTGGTTTGTTGAATTCTGTCAACACATGGACGACATAACAACATTAGAAGCTATATTTATTTTTATTTTTATTTTTAGAAAATTAATAAAGTATATCATAACTATAATTTAATAACTAATTTCATTATTATTATCCTTAAAACAGACCGTTAACTTTATTACACAAGACATACCTCAAATAAAATAAGTATCAGGTTGTGATAACATGGTTTGGCAAAAATGCAAGATTGGGTCCTTAATTGGATATACATTAATTATGTATTAAAATAATTGGGCCATTTAATAGTATTGGGCATGTTATATGTTACAGGCGGCCACTTTATATTTGTTTAGGGACAGTGTAAATTAACCTTCTAGTACCGCTATGTATATACATATTAAAATGAAACTTATATACGTAATAATTTTAATAATTTTAATGGGTCTTGCACTTACCACTGCCCAACCAAACAATGTCGCGTATTCTTCTTCCCCTGCCAATTGATCCCGTACTCCTCCTCTTCTATGCCATTTGTGAATACTGACGCTACCTCCACTTCATCCATTTACTGCACCAACCCGTCCCCTTCTTCCCACTGCTTCTTTTGAAATCTTTCCATCTCTCCCTCTTTTTTTTCCTCTTCTCTTAAAGCCCACCAGGCCCGATAAAACCACCTTCAAGCCCACGTGTTATAACTTCCTTCAAGTGAAACTGCACGTACTCTCGTCCCTTCCCACAAGAAACTGCGCTTCACTTTGATGCCCAACTGCACCTCCACTGACCATCATAACCACGGCTTGTCCCCACCAAAATGACCGCCTTCCTCCCTTTAGTCAACAACCAGTTTGTTCGCAACCTAATTGTCTTCACCGCATAGAAACTAAAAACGAGGATCTCGAGTTTATATACATATATTTTACTTTGATTGAAGAGTTTTAAATTTTGAGAAGCTCACGGTTCATTTCTTTTACGATGTTGATTATGGGTTTTCTGGTAACAGGAATGGGGAGTAAGAAGCTGTATTTATACACGAGCATGAAGAGATAAGTTCAAAGTCAGTTTCCTATATTGGTAGCCTTTTAGATAGAGGGATAGAGATGCAGTGTCTCGTCCATTCAAGTAAGGGATGCAGTATGGATAGATTGCGTAGCATAGCTGCGCTTGTTGATTGAAGGGAACTAAGCATGGGAAGAGTAGAAAAACGAATTATAGATTTAGTAGCCATATGTTTTTAGTTGTAGCAGTGTAATTATTTCAGTTCATTGGAACTTGAAAATCTTACAGTGTGATCAGTATCTTAGGCTAGATTTTTGAAAAGGGAAACACGTAGTGCGTTCCATCCTTTGATGAAAAAGGGCAGTGGTAGGTTGGCTTTATAGCATGTGTGGACATTTAGTTAGGTGATTTGAAACTACTTCGCAGTGTATTTTCTTTTCCCGTTCCTTTCAGTAGATGAGCAAGGCCTGCACTGATGGTATGTTAAAAAAATACAATAGCCTCAGCTATGTTTGCTTTTTCAATGCGGATGAATAGGATTTCCTCATGCTTTCTTTTCAGTTTCAGAAATTGATGGGTAGGGGTTCGCTATAACACAGTAGGCACGAATGGAAATAAAAGTTGTGTATAGAGTGGCTTGTTAGAAAAGAAGTAGCGGGCTAGTGTTTTCACTTTGATGGGAAACAGAAGCTTTTCAGTATGTGGTAGGCTTAGCATGTGTTTTCTTGCTTGCTATATTGATTGGAAGTAACGAGGCAGCAGGTTTTCGTTTGATGCTAAAACAAGTAGGCCGTATGTTCTTTTCTTTCCTAGGGTGGTAGGCTGGGAAAAACGCATGACTTAAGAGTGAAGAAATATTTAACTTATACTATTTAGGACTTAAGTAGTTTATATTATAATGTTTTATGTGGTAAATTTTAATCTACCGTTAAATACCGCTACCCATTGTATTTGTATTGTCATACAAAAACCCCCAAATGCAGTGAAAACGGTTGTACCGTTATGTTTTGGGTTTTCCGATCTCAAGGAAATTTATTATGTTAAAAACGGGTTTCGTTTGCAAAAACGGCACTATTTTATTTTCAGTACATATACTGGTCCATATTTAAATTGAACGTACCGACTAAACAACTCTAATTTACCCCAAACTGGAAATCTAGCAATAACTGGTCACGCGTATTCCAATAAAATTCGTTTCATTGGAAACGGAGGCTATGTGAAAATAAAACTGTTTTAAGGCCTATAGAATACCGATGAAATATATTTAAGTTCAAATCAAATTCTATTTAAATAAAAATAATAAATTATTATTACCGTATATTTCTAGATAAAATTCCACAGCTCCAGAATAAACCAATATATATTTTAAAACTCCATATTCAGAAATTTGGGTTAAAACGGTATTCAAATATATAGAAATACCTTTTTAAAAATAAAGGCTATTGTTTATAAACAAAATTCCATAGCGACTGTTTGAAAATTTGAATTGGACATATTTTACAATTTGTACAATGAAATCTCGATTTTTCTCTTTTACTGGAAAATATAATCACATAGATTCAAACGGTTCTTGTTTCACAGAAATCCAACTTATATCGGACCCTGTATGTTCAATTAAAGTTCGAAATTCAATATTATGAACTGCCGTGTTGATTTGCGCTCGTTTTAATTAATTTATAAATATATAAATTTGAACTCTATTTTCTGATAAATAAATTCGATATATAATCCATCAATATCACCAAATCAATATTTAAAACGAATTTCAATATTCGTAATTAACGTTCAAAAATATGGGTCGTTACATTGGAGACATGCATGCGTTTCTTAAAACGTGTGGTCATGCTCTCTACATTCCTTTATTATTTTCAGCGTATGTAAATGCTCGCTTATTTTGAATTCTTCGTATACTAAAAATAAAAAGAACCATACAATGTTTGCCTCTTTATTATCCGTAGTGTTCATATATATAAAAAAAGAAAAGACAAGGAAACGTTAAATCTTGCACTTACGTTTCTTTCCATTGTAATTGTTCATATTTATTTCTTTTTGTTCACTAATCCTTACTATTATAAAATAACATAATTCTCCCTTCTTCTTCCCTTACATCCTCTTTCCTTCAATCCAATTTGTTCTATGCTTAAATTAGAAAAAAAATGGCTTCTTTCCTCAGATCTATTTCTCCTCCGCCTCCATCTCAACGAGCGGACATCGTCGTTCGAAAATATTTCTCCAAATTCCTCATAATTCGTTCTGAATTAAAACATGATTTATAAGAGAAAATTAAAGAGCAATCTCCAATCTCCAAAATGGTGCGTCCTTAATAGCGTGGAAAGAGGTGATGGGAACAATTTCGATCATGTTCCAGGGCTTATCGGCTGAAGGAAGAAAGGGACCAAATGGTTAATTTATTGTTTAATTATATTAATTACTTTACGTTAATCCAATATTGTAATTAAAGTTTAAAATGCAATAACTTTGTCAATCAGAAATGGAATTACACGAAACTGAAAGCGTTGGACTCGTGTTGATCAGATCTACGTGATAGAATTGTCGAAAAACATATTTGGAGCTCGTCTAAAATTAGCCTTTGGTGAGATCTCTTGTTTTAAAATTTAAAATTTATTTTATTTGTGATGTGAAATCTTCCTATGTACGTTGTCAAAATTTACATGTGTGTTGTACGAGATAGGATTGGGTTGATTTTGATTTCAATAATCTATTAGACTACATCGAATCAAGAAAATTGTCATGATTTGTTAGACAAGGAAAAATTATTCTTTTATTGGCAAGTAGAAAATATTAGAATTATCATGATTTGTTAGACAATGAAAAATTATTCTTTATTTGTCATATAGGAACATATGAATTGTTAAAATTTGTTTTACAATAAAGGTTATTCTCTTTATCGTATATATGAACAAAAATATTTATTGTTTGTTTTCATTAAAAAGAATAGATTAGAAAGATTACATTTTTATGTAATTTTGTTTTCATTAAAAAGAAAAGATTAGAAAGACTACATTTTTATGTAATTTTGTTTTCATTAAAAAGAATAGATTAGAAAGATTACATTTTTAATGTAGTTTTGTTTTCAGTAAAAAGATTATATTTTTGATGCAGTTTTGTTTTCATTTAAAAGATGAGACAACTAGAAAAAATATCATTTTTATTGTAAGCTGTTTTCATTAAAAAGATTAGAGAATGAAAATTATAATTTTCGTTGTATTTTTCTTTTATGTCAATTTTGTTTAGTTAGATAATTGTTAACAATAGGAAGTCATCACTTTTACTTATTTTGTAAAATTTGAATTGATGATATAAAATTTGTCACCTTTTATTGAAATAGAAGTTATAATATAAACTTGTCATTTTTATTGAATTAGAATTAACGATATAAAATTTGTCACCTTTTATTGAATTAGAATTTACAATATAAATTTGTCATCTTTTATTGAATTAGGATTGACAATATTAAATAGTCATTTATTAGAATAAAGATATGTTATAAATGTCATTTGCTTAAAAACATTATGTTGATATTAAAATATCATTCATTTAGAAAATGTACATTAGAATAAAAAGAACATTTTGTTAGAAAATGTACATTAGAATGAAAAAAACATTTTGGTTAAAAATGTTACATTAGAATAAAATTGACATTTTAGTTAAAAATGTTAGCATTATAAAAACCTCATTTTTGTTGTATAAAATGTTAGCATTATAAAAACACCATTTTTGTTAAGAAATGTTAGCATTATAATAAAATACCATTTTGTTATAAAATGTTGCATTAGAAACAAAATAACATTTTTGTTATAAGATGTTGCATTAGAAATAAAATACCATTTTGTAACAAAAATGTTATGTTAGATTAAAATTGTCACTTATGTTAGAAGTGTCAAACTAGATTAAAAATGTCACTTATGTTGAAAACATATTCTATAAACCAATATGTCATGTTATGTTGAAAACATATTTTATAAATAAATATGTAATTTACATGGAAAACATATTTTGTAAATGAAATATGTCATTTAGTTGTAATCATACTTTATAAATGAAATATGTCATTTTGTTGTGATCATACTTTATAAATGAAATATGTCATTTAGTTAATTCATAATTGTAAATAAAAAATTTCATTTAGTTAGAGACAAGTTATATTAGATAACAATGTCATTTTTGTTAGAAATTGTCATTTTAGAATAAAAATATCATGTTAGGATTAAATTGTAAATTTAGTTAAAATTGTCATTTTAGAATAGAAATGTCATGTTAGGATTAAATTGTAAATTTAGTTAAAATTGTCATTTTAGAATAAAAATGTCATGTCAGGATTAAATTGTCAATTTAGGTAAAATTGTCATTTTAGAATAAAAATGTCAAGTTAGGAATAAATTGTCAATTTAGTTAAATATGTCATATATGTTAGTTGAATATGTCATTTATTTAGGATAATAATTTGTCAAATGAATATATCATTTATTTAGATTATGTCGTGTTCTCAATAAAAAGATTACATTTTTATTGTCACGTTGTTTCATTAAAAAGATTGAAATAAAAAGTATCATTTTTATTGCATTAAAATGATTGAAATATTTGTTATATCTATTTCATGGATGAATTGTTGTGTTGTTATGTATGTTATACTCTGACATGATTGAGATTTGGAAAATTAAACATGTTAAAATAATGTCATTACAACTACACTTCCATTTACAAGTTATCCGACTTGCTTATGTGATTGGGACGATAATTTTTTACACATCGCCCAAGTGCACAAATAATTTATTATTTATTTGTTGGATGAAACCCCACACTGATCTTGGGATGATATTCTAATCACACATCTCCCTTGCGATTAGCTGTATGTAACAGCCCGCATTTTACGTATCGGAAGATCATAAAATATTTTTATTTTATTCCCTGAGGGTTGGATCATTCTCATCTTTTGATATGTTGCTTATGGGGATGTGTGACATGTCCATAATTTTTACCGATTTTGTTTGTGACCATTTTGCCCCTGTCAGTCTTGTACTGGGCATAACTTTTGACTCAGGTCAAATCAGAGAGTGAGACCGGTGTCATTGGAAAGGAATTGATGATTCCCTTTCCGTAGAGTGGTTACATTAAGGATTTGGTTCAGCGGTTTGGGAGAAATCGCTGTTTTAAGGTTTTTCAGTTGGCTGTTCAGGATTTGGAAGGCTAATGGGCTGATTTGGAGAAGACCCATTAGAGGGTGGGTGGAGACTATAAATAGGGGGTAAGGGGTATGGAGAATGGTTGGCATTTTCCATTCTTTTATGGGGAGGCTTTGATCTCCTTCTTCCTCTAACATCTTTCCACCATTAAAATTCCAAAATCCAAGGAGGGAAATCGAAGATCTACACCATAAGAGGCTAGATCTACATCGTCTCAAGGGCGAATTCATCGGATTGAAGAGTTTGATTCGAAGTGTTCGCTGTCCGGATTGCGTTTTCATTGCTTTTGCTTAGATTTGGATAATTGGTGAGTGATTTACATCTCTCATTCGGATGCATGCAAGTATATGGGTCTTATGTTGTTAATTTCATCATTTCCATGTTATTTTCCTTAGATCCACACCATGCTAAGTCCATTTTATATAAGAATCACCTTAGGATCTGATCTAGATAATTTAAATGGTTAATTTTATGATTTTTCTCAAGATTATGCAAGTTAGATCCGTTTTTATATTCACTTATCATGTTTTGGGAAATTTATGTGTTTTGATGGAAATTGTTAGATTGATGATATTGTTGGTTGCATAACATGTTTGTGATTGCGTTTGGATGAATCGGATAAGCTGGTTTTGTCGGTTTCTTCGTTTTGCGAAGTTTTGGTCGAAATCGGAGTCGAATTGGAGATGTGCAGGTTTCTGGTCGTCCTGGAGTTGGTCGGGTCGGTCTGGAATGAGGTGGTCGGTCATAGTATGGCTTGGGAAGCAAGTCAGGGAGCTGGTCGGTTTAAGCTGGTCGGCCCAGAAGGAGCAGAAGTGTTTCTGGTCGGTTTCAGATGGTGGCATTCTGGTCGGTTTCAGATGGTGGCATTCTGGTTGGTTTTTACTGGAAGCAAATCCTGGTCGCTCTGAAGGAGCTGGTCGATCAGGTGGAGCAAAATCTGGTCGGTCTTGACGGGGTCGATCCAAAGCTGGTCGGTCCCAAGGAGGTCGAGTCGATCCAAAGCTGCAAGGAGGTCGAGTCGATCCAAAGCTGCATGGAGGCGGGTCGTTCTGGAGCAAGGCTGGTCGGTTTTGGCGGGTCGTTCTGGACCAAGGCTGGTCGGTTTTTGGCTGGTCATTCTGGAGCAAGGTTCTGGTCGGTTTTGGCAGGGTCGTTTTCTGAAAATGTACGTTTTCGGGTACGACTCGGGTACGAACCAAAAAGGTGATTCAAGTAGGAAGACTCGAAGTGATGAATGTGTTCGCTGATCAAGGTGAAACAATGAATGTGGAGACAACTCAAAGGTCGTGAGTTGGTGGATAATGGCTGCTCGAGAAGGTTGCTTGAGCTATGAAACATCGTCAAGGTTGGACGATTAGAGATGCGAAGGCCGAGAAGTCATCGTTGTCGTAAGTTCTAGTAGGCTCAAAGCAGGGGTACGATGGGTATCGTTGAAAGGCCTAAAAGACCGGTTGTTGGTCGAGTACCCTGGGTCTTTCTGGTTGGGGAAAGGCCTAGTGTCAAGGTTGGACATTGCCAAGGTTGGGCATATGGAGTTCATGCTAGAACTGGGGTTATCATTAGCCCTTGACATATGGCAAGGTTGGCCGTCATACGATAATGATGATTTCGAAGCAGGATTGGCGGTGATAGCCAGAGTCGATTATGGATGATTGTTTGTTCTGTTTGTACTAACTCACATAGATTATCCAAAGTCGAGGGAGATGTTCTTTGAGTGCCTAAGTGATATTGGTTTAGGCCTCTGGTGAGGGTACTTGAGGAATGTTAAACTCGAGTAGGGTTGTCTGTGTGAGACCTATATAATCTGGATGTTATGTGTGTTCTCTGTGATTGAATGGGTGTTCTGGTTTCTATGGATGAATGGTTGAAATGCTTGTCGTAAAGGCTATCACAGTCCGATGTGGGGAAGATAAGGTTGAGTTCTTCTCTGGTGATGTGGGTAGATAAGTTGTTCATTTACCCATTCTCATATGCTTTCTTGTTGAAGTTTGTTAGCTGTATTATCGCTCACTAAGACTATTGTCTGACTCAAGGTTTTATGTCTCCTCTTATTACCTTGGGCTGTTCATCCGGTAGTGGATGGGCAGACTAAGTAGCAGGTTACAGGTAATGGAGCTTAGTGATACGAGGAAGCTGAGCGATGACGAGCAGGAGGCTGGCGTACTAGTTTTATTCTATCTAGTATTTCTGTTTCCGCTGTTTGAGCTGCTTGAGAGTTGTAGTGAGGCCTTATGTACAAACTTGGATATCAGTTGGATAATCTTTCTGGATGTTGAAAGAGTTTCAAAAGTTTGCTATATGATACCTCATTACTATCACCTGTTGTATATATTCTATTATATTTTATCCTTGCGCTGTGAGTTCTACGACAGGTTTCGATGTGTTCACTTACTATGATGATCGTCCATAGCAGCCTGGCACGCCTTTCAGCGCATTATTCCTCTTGTTTAGTGCGGGGGTTATGGGCGGTCGTCACACTGTAGAATGCACTCTGGTTGTTATTTGGATGTTTACTGATTATTTATCATTCATGTGCAATGTATGAAAACCATATAAATGAACTTATATGGTAATTGGTTGGGCCGCATTCCGATTCAGAAATAAAGAATATTCGGTAACAGGAATATTATAAAATAAATAACAATTTAGTATAAAGGACGTTTTAGAATAAAGGATATTTTAAATTAAGAATATTTTTGAATAAAGATATTTTAAATAAAGAATAGTTTAAAATAATGAACATTTTTTAGTGAAATAATTATAATTATAAATTATAATTGCACTTTTGACACGAGGTTAGGTTGCATTTGTGGTAGATGTCTGCCCGGACCCGACCGGCATATCTAATAGCCACTAATGTTGAACCTAATGTGAGAGGTCTAAGTGCGCAAATACGAAGCAGGCCATGACACGAGGTTAAGCCCAACTTGTGGGATAAGTCTGCCCGGACCCGACCGACATGTCCAGCATCCGCAAGTTGAAACGCCATTTTAACCCGAACGGGTTTATCGATCGTTTTTATTCATTTTATAATGAATAGAATAAAAAGTAGTAATTTCCAAAATCTAATATTTTGAAAACATTATTTTAATAAAGAAATAGAATAAATCTTTTGTAACAACCCGGAAAATCTGGGCCAATTTAAAATTTTTATTTTGGCAATTTTAGCGAATTTTGATTATTTAAAATGAATTATTTTAAATAATATCGACGAGAAATTTATTTCGAATATAATTCGAACGTATATATTATACGCGTCGTCGATAGAATATATAATAATTATATATAATTATAAAAGGAATTGAAAATGGCGCGGTAGTTCGAAAATTCGATTTCTAATTTCAAATGAATATACAGAATTCAATATAAGTCAGAATTGAACGAAACAAGAAATATTTGAATCTGTATAACTATATCTTTGTAACGAAGTTAACAAACTGAGATTTCATCTTAGAAATGATAAGATATGTCCAGTTTAAAATTTGAAATAGTCGCTGTGGAATTTATATATATTTTTATATATATAAGGCCCTTAAAAAATGGACATTTTGCAAATGACCTCGGATTTCGACGAAACCACTTTTGTTGGGTCCGTGATGTTGAATTATTGCTAGGTTTCAAATTTCATAATTTTTCGAATCAATATGTGAGCGTGGCATAGGAAAGCGTGTTTTGACCATTTCAGTTGATTTTAATCGACTGGAAATTGGCCATTTTTCATACGGTCTCGGAATTCGACGAAACTAGTTTTGTTAGGACCGTATCGTCAATACGAAGCTAGAAAATATTTTTCTGGAATTTTTCTAGTTGGTATGTGACCCCGGTAATTTGAAATGTACGTTTAAAATTCAATATAGTGATTTAAGTGTAAATTCAAAGGAAACTGATTCAAACGATCGAATCAGCCTACGATACATATCCCATTGTGCTCGGAATGGGGGTAGAACGCTATAGACGACAGGCGGTGGACCTCGTTTCGAGGTCGGATGTAAAAGTCAACTATTTGCAAATAAAATAATTAAAATAAAATAATAATAATAATAAAAAAAGAATAAACCCCTTTCCTCCTTATTACCCAGGCCCCCCCCCCCCCCCCGTTATTTTCAGAAATCAAGATCGAAAAGGAAAAAAAAAGAAAAAAAAAATGAAAGGGGGGCGCGGTGGAGCCGCCACCCACCACCGCTCGTCGGCGGTCAGGACCCCACCGCCGCCGCTGATTCGAGCGCTCCCCCCCCCCCTTCTTCTTCCCGTCCGCCTGTCCTCCTCCTCCTCCACGTCAAATCGAACGACCCCTAACCGGCCACCCTCCCCACGACGACGACGCCGCCCCAGGCCTCGACGCTCCCTCCGCTCCTCCTTCAACCCAACACCCCACCAGTCGACGACCGACGCGGCCAAACCCCCCCCCCCCCCCCAGTCCCGCTCCTCTCCCTCCACTTCTTGCTGACGGCCACTGAAAACCCCTACCCTAGTTAAGCGATGTAAGTTTTTTATTTATTTTATTAGTTTATTTTATTTTTATTTTATATTAACAGAAAATAGACTGTTTTTTTTAGGATTTTAAACCGAATTTTTTTAATAGGAATTTTAAAACTGATTTTATTTTTAGATTTTAAATAGCAAAAGATTTAAACTTTAAAAAGAGAAAAGACGATATTTTTAAAGTAGAAAAGACGGTATTTTTAAAGGTGAAAAGATAGGATTTTTATTTGGTAAAAGATACGATCTTTATATTTTTAAAGTGATAAAAATATAGTTTTTATATTTTTAAAGAATTAAAAATATAATCTTTTATATGGTAGGAAGATAAAAATATAGTCTTTACTATATAGAAGTATTAAAAATATAATCTTTACTATATAGAAATTTTAAAAATATGATTTTTATATTTTTAAGGTATTAAAAATATAATCTTTATAGGATAGAGAATATAAAAATATCATCTTTGTATATGTAACGAAATAAAAATCTGATTTTTATTTTATCTACGTTGAGATAAAGCGGTAAATTTAAAAAGGTGAAATCTTTAAATTTAAAAAGGTGAAATCTTTAAATTTAAAAAGGCGAAATCTTTATATAGAAAATAGCGTGATAAAAATATAATTTTTATCTATAGAACATAGAAGTAAAAATTCGATTTTTATAAATTGAATAGCGAAGTAAAAATTCTATTTTTACAAATATGAAATAGCGATGAAAATTCTATTTTCACAATATGAGGTTAGCGATAAAAATATGACTTTCAAATTGAAAGTGAATAAATAAAAATGTGATTTTTATTTTAAAGACATCGAAATATAAAAATGTGATTTTTATATATATAGTGACTACGGGCAACGAAGATGACGAAGATACGATGAAGATGAAGATTTCTATCAAATGAAGAGCCGTGGAGCTAGGATAGCTTTCGGTGAGAACTTCTCACTCAAATCCTATTTTTCTAGTTATATATATATATACTAGGATGCAGACGGTGCTTATTAGAAGCACCCGACACCCGTCCACATACCATGGACTTGTTTGTTTGGTTGTGTAGTTGGTTAGATTATTTGATTGGATTTGATTGATTGGTTGAATTGGAAATTGATTAAAATTGATATGTGAATGGCGTGGGCCTTCACTAGACCGGGGATAAGGCTAGGCCTCGTCCCGTTTCTAGTATCGTGCCGTTATGCCGCCGAAATTTTCTAAAATATGTTAGAAAATAAAAATATCATTTTTATTGTATAAATGAACCGAATAGAAATTCAAGTGTTGAAGTAAATATTTTTGTCGTTAAAAATATAACTTTTAACGTGAAAGTGAATAAATAAATATTTATAAACAAATCGGCCGATTTGTTTATATACACTGATTTGACTGATATTGATTGGGTCGATAAATTTTACACATCGCCCAACTGCACAAACGAAAATGTGTGTTTGTTGATTTGAAACCCCACACGGGTGTTGGGATGATATTTGGCGTACACTAATCCCAATTATTTAATTGTTGTCGATCGATGGATTGACAGATTGTGTAAGCGTCGATTATTTATATTTGATGCTTATGCAGTTGTGTGGTGCACTTTGGTTGATGGTTGATTATTTTTCAATGCTATTATATACATGTGTTGTATGGAATCCATATAATTAACATTATGTGGTGAATGATTGGGCCTCATTCCAATTGGGAAAATAAGGAATATTATAAAAGAAAATTCATGGTTGAATATAAAAATAGTCATGTGTTGACGATGTTCATGTGTCGAGTGAAATATTTTATATAATCAAAATTACATCTTTATCATATTTAAAATTAGAACTACTTCCCAGTAGAAGTCTAATTAAAATCAAACGATAGATACCATAGTTTTATAAAATATTTCACATAACAAAAATAGTGATGTGTTGACAGTACTCATGTGTTGAGATTAGTCGTGCGTTGAAAGAAATATAGGTTCATGTGTTGAATTGAATAGAAGTTTTTGAAATATATAAAGCCGTGTGGATTAGAGATGCGCTATTTTGACGTGAACGATATTTATATCGATTTTATTCGTTTTACAACGAATATTGAAAAGTGATTTCAAAACTAAATATTTTGAAATGAAATTCAATTGAATTAGATTAAAATTCGAATTGAATAGGAAGTGAATTTGAATTTGAATAAAATAGGGATGAATTGAATTGAAAACGATTTCGAAATGAATGGAATTGAAAACGAATTCAAATTGAATTGAAAGTGAATTGAAATGAATTCAAATTGAATTGAAATGAATTCAAATTGAATTGAAATTTGAATTGAATAGAAATGAATTTTAAAACGAATTTATAGAGAAGAATTCAATTTTGATTTGAATTGAAATGGAAGTTGAAATTGCTTTTGAAACAAATTCAAAACTATTTTTAAAATTCGTTTTAAAAGGAAATCGACGAAATATATATTATATATATTATATATATAATATAATGGCCTGAATAGAACGCGCCGCGGCAGTTCGTGAATTTCGACCATTTATTTCAAACGGACATTGCGGGAGATCCAACCGTCGGATTCTCCTAAAACCGGAACCGTTGGGTTCGTATCGAAAAGAGCTTTCCAATGAATATGAGAAATTTGAAATCTAACGGTTGGATTTGGAATTATGTCCAAATCAAATTCGAAAAAGGTCGCTATAAGTGCAGTTCGATGGCCGTTGTTGGAAATCGACTGTACGGGCCTTGATAAAATTATTAAAAATATCTATAATTTGTGTAAAATTATAATATGTGAATTGGAAAGAACTGGGGTGAAAATTCCACATTTGAAAAGATAAAAATAGATTTTTATCGAAATGAACTAGTTTTGAACTAGAATTGAAATCAATTTATTTTTGAAATAAATAAATTGAATTTGAAAGTGATTTTGAAAATAATCGATAATTTCCAATACGTGGATTGGAATGGAGCTGAATCGAAATTATCTTCGGGATATTTCGATGTTGGATTTCGTGACTATACAGATATTGTTATGGGAATTTGAAAGATATATTTTATATCGTTATTTCCAATACGATATTTGTTGGTTTCAGAATTTGGTATTGAATATAAGTTGATATATTTTCTATTCGGAGCCTTGTATTTAATATCAAATGTGATTTGGGTTTGTCGTGAATCGTGTTTTGATGACATTGGTTCTTTAACCCAGTTAAAGGCAGGATATTGATTTTTGAAAAGATTAAAACTAAGTGGAGTTTTAATGAATCTTTAATTAGATTAAAATGTGAATTGATAATTTAAATTATCAAATCTGAAAAGTGATCGAGAGTGGAGTATCACCAGTTTTGCTCCAAAGCGATAGTTAAATCTTTAATTAGATTTGAACGTGAAATGGTAATTAATTTTACCGATAACACCGTGGTGTTAGATGTGGAGTATTACCAGTTTTCTCCATGGGATATATAGGTTGGGATTGGGAAATAAAATAAATAATTACATCGGTGTGGTTCGTTAATCCCGACTAGTTTGAAATGATATCCAAAGGAGGATTATAGGATAAATTCAGAACAATTTATCTTGGATAAAATTAATGGGAACCTTTCCCTAAGAATGTGATTTTGTGAATAAAAGAATATTCTGAATTGGAATGAGGCGTTTGTTGTGTTTGTGTAACATTCGTTTATTATATATGTGGGTTATTCAGAAAGGCCGGGTTTATACCCATTCTGAATAACCGATTCGACGAGATGTCGAAGATGAAGACGGTGGTTGAAGACCGGAAGTCTTCACATCGTTTGGGTGATTACTGATGATCTTGATTGGGCTGTACACCCGAGATGAGGGAAACAGTCGGTGATCGTCCAGACGTACTTGGAGATCGATGGATATGCGAGGAAAGTGCCTCCGGTTTCGTTCAGACCCAGAACGGACTTGTAAATGGACTGTGTGTCCGACATTGGATTTTAGTCCGTCTGATTGATCTCTATTAAATATATATCTGTTTGGCGGCGGAGAATTTATTCTCTTGCTTAACGCCCTTCTCTGAGACGTACGAGCTCAGGGGTTATATATTGATGGATATCAAACGCATGGAGTGAATTGCCTGTGTGGCATGCGTAAGTGGCAATTGATCAAGGCTTCTGTTGAAAAGCAAAGTCTTGTGGTTGATGATCAAAGCACGGCCTGTGTGGCGTAGCTTTGTGTATAACGTGAATTCGCGAGCCTCACACCTCGGTATGAGTCAAAAACGGGATAGTGACTGCAGGGAGAGCACGACGTTTCTTTCTAGCTAGGGTGGTGTCAGTGACCTACCAGCCCTGACATTTATATACTTTTCACCTGTGTGGTTGTTGGAATGCGAGGCGCCTCAGATATAGGTCTGTAAGGACCGGGAAACGTGTGTTCAGGAATAACTAATCCTCAAAAGTAAGAGAGGACCGGCCCTGAAGATCCAAGGATCAAAGTGGGGTCCTGGGACATTTGCTAGAGTGTCTCGAACGCGGAGAGGAGCTTGCCCCTTGCCTCGACTCATGATGGAATCCAATTTCCAATACGTGTATTGCGGTTTTAATTGTAGAACTAGTATGGCGACATGATATATGGTACCCATGCCGTCTATGATTGATATTTATGATTGAAATTGTTTTGACACTATACACTTATTATAGTATCAAATAATGTGTTTTAAACTTATCAAGCATGCTTTGGCTGTTATAAGGGAAAACCCTATCCTCCGGCTTGCGTTGCATTGTGTGATGGGACCTGGGTCTTATAACAGCTTCATTTTTGTTTATTTAGCATTGCGCTGTTTGTTCTATGCACTGGTATTCTTGGGAGGAAACCCGTTCCGTGTTTTACGGCGTGGTCCCTTGATTTACCGAACTTTAAAATAAAGAATATTAACTGTTTTAGTTCTCACACCAGTCACATGACTGACCTGGAGTTTATTGTTTTAACCTAAACTCTGGGTGCCCCTATTTTCCGCACGGGCAGCTAGTAGTTTTGGTTTTGCAGATTTATATTCACAGGGTCCTGATTTACAGCTGGAACGATGCTCGGAAAGCTCTGTATCCGTGTATCACTTCTAGTTGTGCTTTTGCATTATTTTCCGCTGCTATGTAATTTATTGTAATCTCTGATATTTATCGAATGTAATTTATTCATTTATACTCTGTATATTCTTGTATCTGATGGAATTGTTGTAATAACAATGAAATGTTCTTCCGTATGCGTCCTATTGTGTGTTGTTCTCAAAGCATTCGTGCTTTCCTTCACGGGGAAGTTACGGGTCCTTTCATTTGGTATCAGAGCTTTGGTTTACAGAGCTCGAGAACAAGACACATTAGAACCATACGAAAGAATTCATCAGATATTGGATTAGTAATATCTAATTAGAATGACTCGTTAGAGATAGGATCAGTAGTATCCTAGAACGAGTGTGAAGAGTATATTTTTCAAATGAAAACAATTTTGTTTTGAAAATTTAAATCTCTTTATACGTATTTGAATATTTATTTATGTTGAATATGGACAATCGAGTATATATAGATTTCGCGTATACGCGTCATGAACGTATATTCGAAGTTTTAATATACTGGGTAGATATAGAATCACATTCTAGACACCCGGAGATGGTTCTGATGATTGATATATCATCATCAGAATTTATGTTCGTGTTTCGAAGGTGTGATTCCTATATATTTCCATTAGACTGGTGTGAGAACCAAAACTTATATAGTTAGAACACTTTGTTGTGAATTGGCATCAAAACAAGATTTTCTGTATATATATCAAAAATTATGAATTTGAAACTCTAATTCACTAATTGATTGATGTTTGTGTTGTTTGTTTAATTGTTTGCTAATTTCTAACCATTTATGCCTAATATAATCAAATATCGAAGTGTATTGAAAATTGGTCGCATATGCATGCATATATATACTTACATTGAACAGGTCATAGCAAGGAGGCTAGAGCCGAAGAATAAAATTTGTTTGCCCGACAAATAGGTACATGTTTACTACATAATTTCCTGTTTTGTTTGGGTGATGATGATTTTGTGAGCCTATTGGCTAGCCGCTTGGCTTTTTCTTTTTATTTTTGAGATCTGAAGGACCGGGGAAGCTATTTGAAATTCCCCGATGCTCCCGGTGCAGGGGAGGTTATGGCGAAATTTTTCAAAAATTTAGGGTGTTAGCCAAATTTTTGAAATTTTGAAAATTCTCAGAAACTGAAAAGTTGGAGAATGAAAGCCAGATCGAACGTAGAGTTGATTAATCAAACCACTTTCGACTTTGTTCCTTTTCGGGGACGAAAAGTTTTAAGTGGGGGAGATTGTAACAACCCGGAAAATCTGGGCCAATTTAAAATTTTTATTTTGGCAATTTTAGCGAATTTTGATTATTTAAAATGAATTATTTTAAATAATATCGACGAGAAATTTATTTCGAATATAATTCGAACGTATATATTATACGCGTCGTCGATAGAATATATAATAATTATATATAATTATAAAAGGAATTGAAAATGGCGCGGTAGTTCGAAAATTCGATTTCTAATTTCAAATGAATATACAGAATTCAATATAAGTCAGAATTGAACGAAACAAGAAATATTTGAATCTGTATAACTATATCTTTGTAACGAAGTTAACAAACTGAGATTTCATCTTAGAAATGATAAGATATGTCCAGTTTAAAATTTGAAATAGTCGCTGTGGAATTTATATATATTTTTATATATATAAGGCCCTTAAAAAATGGACATTTTGCAAATGACCTCGGATTTCGACGAAACCACTTTTGTTGGGTCCGTGATGTTGAATTATTGCTAGGTTTCAAATTTCATAATTTTTCGAATCAATATGTGAGCGTGGCATAGGAAAGCGTGTTTTGACCATTTCAGTTGATTTTAATCGACTGGAAATTGGCCATTTTTCATACGGTCTCGGAATTCGACGAAACTAGTTTTGTTAGGACCGTATCGTCAATACGAAGCTAGAAAATATTTTTCTGGAATTTTTCTAGTTGGTATGTGACCCCGGTAATTTGAAATGTACGTTTAAAATTCAATATAGTGATTTAAGTGTAAATTCAAAGGAAACTGATTCAAACGATCGAATCAGCCTACGATACATATCCCATTGTGCTCGGAATGGGGGTAGAACGCTATAGACGACAGGCGGTGGACCTCGTTTCGAGGTCGGATGTAAAAGTCAACTATTTGCAAATAAAATAATTAAAATAAAATAATAATAATAATAATAAAAAAAAAAAGAATAAACCCCTTTCCTCGTTATTACCCAGGCCCCCCCCCCCCCCCCCGTTATTTTCAGAAATCAAGATCGAAAAGAAAAAAAAAAGAAAAAAATAATGAAAGGGGGGCGCGGTGGAGCCGCCACCCACCACCGCTCGTCGGCGGTCAGGACCCCACCGCCGCCGCTGATTCGAGCGCTCCCCCCCTGTAACGACCCAGGTTTTTGAACGATTAATTTTAAATATTTAATATCATTTTAAATATTGTGTTGGTAATATAAAAGAATTTTTATATTGGATTATCGATTAAATAATCGAAATACGATTTAATTTGATAATTATCGAAATACGAGAAGTTTGAAATGATTCAATTCGAAGTTAAAACTGAATCGAAACAATGTCGATTAATATAAATTTTATATTGAAATAGAGCGATGATAATAATTTATTTTTGTTAAATTAAATTATTTTGAAATCGATTTATGTTTTAAATCATTAATTTAAATTGTTATTTCCTCTACACAGTCGAATTAAATTCCAGAACTAATTCCGTGAAGTTCAGAATAACACTATAATCTGACAACGTCGGTCGTTACGTTAGGATAGCAGTTTTGGTTTTCGAGTAACGGTACCACGAGATATTTAAGTTATTTAGTTAAATAAAATCAAATTAAAATACAAACACATCGTTTCAGCCACCCTAAGATTTTTTATCAAAAGCCGACCTATATACTGAAATAGCGCAGACCTAAAGAAATCAAGCCACCCTATATTTCTTCCTCGAGCACAAATTCCTGTCGTTCACATTTGATATCCAGGAGAAAACATGAATTAATGGCGAGTACGAATTGTTCCCTCCCTCTTTTCTATAAATTGCGACACTCCTCCCTCTTCAATTCATTTTGGGTCTTCAGCAAAAATCGAACTCAAAAGCTTCAATGGATATATCCGCACCCTTTCCTTTAAAATCACGACATCCCCTTCCATTTATTTCCTTTAATCCTCTTCTGGAAGTAAAATAAAAAGGGCTGCTCCTTCTTTTGCTAATCAAAATCGAGTTCAAGCCTAAATGAAATCATACCGAATCCGCAAGCTTCAAGTGGAAACTCCCACTCCAATTTCAAAGTCCCTCAGTGAAATCGACTAACTCCGAAGTCAATCAATGTCGCGAGGATCGACATCAACGAGGCGAGCTTGTGAAGGGGGTATTGGATACTGTTAAACGATGCGATGACTTAGGGTTTGCATCGGAGTTTGTGTGATCGTCAGAGGGGTCGGTCAGGAGCGGTGCGATGGGTTCTGTAAGTCTCGAACAGTCGGTTTGGGATCTCAATTTTTGTTAAGGAATGAAGGTCGATCGAATAGAAATGGGAATCTCGTATGATAGTGGAGCGGTAGCGTTTGTACCGAGAAGTTCGACAGTGGAGTTACCGCTGTTTAAAGGAAGAAGAAGGCATTTTCTTAAGGTAAGAGATTTAGTTAATTTAAATTAATTTGTGAGGGTTAATTTAGAAAGGGAAATAGATAAAAAGTAAGTAAATTTGTTGTTTATCTATTTAAGCGGTAAATGTATAAAAGGGGTTTAATGTTTAAAATACATAGAATAAATATTTTATTTATGGTGTGGATAATTTAAATAAATAATTTGTTTAATCATCAAATAAAAATATCATGGGAATAAATTCATTCCAGACAATTCGAGATGGTTCGGTGGAGATGACCCATCACCGAGATGATGGGAATTAAAATCAGAATGCATAACAGTGCTGATAAAACAAAGTATATTGGATAAAATGGAAAATACCTCGCAACAAGGTTTGGATTGAGTCAGAAAGGGATCGGAAAAAAATCTGGTGAGTAAATCTCACTCACCTTTTATTTTAATTATTTTTACTTCGTAAAAATAATTGTTGATGCTTGTTTGGATTTTTCTGCTTGCTTTATATATATTAGTTATTTAGGCTATTATATATATATTGGGTTGATTGATTGGTTGGATTCCCGCAGTCTCATTAGCGGATGCCCGCAGTTTCATAGCGGATGATTACCCTATACGCCCCACGCTATGATTAGTGGATGACCTTCTATACCGCGATATTCTGCCACGAAGCAGAATGGGTATTATTTATGTGCTAACATCTGTGGATGCAGGAAAACAGGTTGGAGGAATCCAACTGGATTCCTCAAAAATATATTATCTGTTTGTTCATTTGTTTGCATATATATTGTTATATATGATGTGTTAGAAAAATAAATAATTCGTTGCTTTGGGTGTGTTTAAATATCACTGGGCCAATTAAAAGGACATTTGAGATTTTTTTAAAAAGGGAAATTCTATTTTTAAATAGAATTTGAATTTTAAATGGAATAAAAATATAAACTTGTTTTTGAAAATAAAACAAGTAGTTTCTTTATAAACGAAGTTTATAAATAGTTCCTTTATAACGAAGTTATAAACGAAGTAAAAAGAATTATCATTTGATAATTCAGAAATAGAAATACAAGCATGGAATTGAAATTTGAGATGGAATTTCAAAATAAGATGTGAGAATGAAATTTAAATATATAACTCAAATGAAATTTGAGTATAAACAATTGAATAGTAGAATTAGAAAAGAAGTTTAAATATTCGAATTTTAAATAAAAGGAAAGGGAGATTGAATATTAGAAATTCAAATAGAAGTTCAAATAGAATTTGAATAGATGAAATTTGAATAAAAAAAAAATAGAATTTGAATTTAAGGAATTAAAATAAAATTTGAATTCAAAGGAATTCGAATAAAGAAATTCAAATAGAGATTTGAATGTAGAATTTCAAAATAGAATTTGAAATATAGAATTTCAAAGAAGAATTGAATAGAATTTGAAATATAGAATTTCAAAGAAGAATTCAAATGTGAAATTTGAATAGAGATTTGAATGGAATTTAAATATGAAATTTGAATAGAGATTTGAAATAGAAATACAAGTATTGAATTTGAACTTGGAATTGAGTATAGAAATTCAAGTAGAAATTTGAATATGAGATTTCAAAATAGAATTTGAAATAAACTTTGAAATAGGATTTTCAAAGTAAAATTGGAAATAGAATTTCAAACAGGATTTCAAATAGGGAATCCAAATAGTTTTGAAATGGAATTTGAATTCAAGGGAATTCAAATGAATTTGAATATTAGAAATTCAAATGGTGTTGAAATTGAATTTGAATATTAGAAATTCAAAGGGTGTTGAAAATGAATTTGAATATTAGAAATTTAAAGGGAGTTTGGATATTTAAATTCAAGTATGAATTTCAAATATAGAAATTCAAAAAGGAGTTGAATTAAAGTGGGAATTCGAATAGAGGATTTGAAATGGAATTCGAATAGAGAATTTGAAATGGAATTCGAATAAAGGATTTCAAATGGGATTTGAATACAGGATTTAAAACTATGAAATTTGAAATATAAAGATTCAAATGGAATTTGAAATATATATGAATATATATATATATTGGACGAAATTGAATTCATTTTAAGAAGTTTAAAAGTTTATATTTATAAATATAATTAAAACGAACTCGCCGCAGCGCTGCAGTTCGTAAAATAGCGATTCGAACTTCAATTGAATATACCGAGTGCAATTGAAGTCGGAATTCTGCGAAACAAGAAACGCCAGGACCGATTTGATAATAGCTTTCTAATGAAGGAGAAAAATCTGAATTTCGTCGTATGGATTTTGAGATATGTCAAAATCAAATTTTCAGAAAAACAGCGCCAGAATCGTTTTAAAACCAAAATGGTTTATTTAATTTTATAAAAGGATTTTTAAGCAAATAAAATCCGAAGTTTCTATTTAGAGAATTTCAGAGTTAAGTTGTAAAATATATGCGAATTCAAGTTGTGTAAATGAATATGATTTTTGAAATAGAAACCAGATTTTGATTTATTGAATAGAATTGACTAAATTGGATAGAAATTAGTTAAGGAGATTTCGAATGGATATTGGGGTTTAAATAAGTAAATTCGATTTGAAAATTTATATTCGAAATAGAAAAGGAAACTAGAATTGAAATTGAAATTCAATTTGGTTATGAACGAGTTAAACATTTTGTTTGAACATGTTATGTTCAATAAAGAAGTGAAATAGGCAAAATGGCTAATTAAAGAATAATTGAGCGAAACTGAATTCAAACGATTCAAAATTGAATTCAAACGAATGGATTGAGTTGAATTGGATTGGAAACAGGTGAACATGTGTTAAGCAGGTTGGATATGAAGTATATGAAGATTTAAATTTATGTGCTCGACAAAAAGGTACATGTTTAATTCGTATATGAGATTTTATGCGCCGTATCGGCAAGCCGCTTGGCTTTTCCTTTTTCTTTTTGATTGAGGAAGATACCGGGAAGCTATTTGCAATTTCCCGATGCTCCCGATACAGGGGAGGTTATGGCGAAATTTTCCGGAAATTTAAGGAGTTAGAATATTTTTAAGAAATTTTGACAATTTGAAATCTATATATCGATATATATAGAATTCGATAAGGAAACGAAATCAAAAATAGCGAAAAGAGCCAAAATGGTTATTGAAATATTTGGTTAACAAATATTGATAAGAAAATGGGAAAGAGATTTAATTAATGAAATATTAATTAAAGAGCCCAGTGATTTGTTTGATATGTTTGGATGAACACTTGTTTTTATTCGATAGTTAAATCACAGACTATCGGAGTTTTTGACCATCGTTGTCAATATGGAGAGACCGGTTGGATTATTATCCGAAGAACCACTCCGTATCGGCATAAGCGTTGCGAACCAAGTATGCTGAATATATTGAAGACGGAGTAAAGTGCAAGGGCTTTTCTATTTATAGAAATGGTGCCTTCGGTTTCGTTCAATCCCAGAACGAACGTAATATGGACGAATGTCTGACAGAGTATTTCCAATGATCAAATGGGTTGGTCTGTATGAATATATATGGTTGCAACGGATTTATCCCTTAGCATAATATCCAGAATATTTGTGCAAACTCAACTAGTGATTAACGGATCTGACGATGTGGCATTCAAAGTGATTGTGTTATCAATGAATGGTAAGTATGCGTAGCCTCAGGCCTCAACAACCGGGAAAGGACAAAAATCGGGCAGGCAGCATGGCTATGTGGGTCGCACCCATTAGGGTGTATAATCACCTATCTAGAGAAATTCCTTTTGTTTCTAAATCTATCGATTCTGCCCATTCGGGAAACGGTGGTTTGAGTCCAACCGTTGGTGATATACATTCGATACACTCAAGCGAAATGAGTGGTCGGTCATGTGTGGGCCGGGTTGCAAGACGTTCTTGTTGAACCCAGGTGTATTTGCCTCTAGAGATACATCATCGGAAGGTGGTCCCATACCTTGTCATGTTGGAAATCCAATCTCCAATAAGCGCCATGCGGGTTTTGATTTTATACTATATATGTGGAGCGTGAGATGCAAGCGTTCTGCTATTTGATTATTTATTTGATGTAGACATTATTATAATATCACTGGATTTTCGTATCAAAGTGTTTTGGGTTATAGTAAGGTAAAAACCGTCCGTGTTTATGTGTGGACTGGTCTTACTATTATCTTTTCTTTTGAAAAGATTTTTAAAGTTAAACAAGTGGTTGGAGTTTACTCACACCAGTCCCATGACTGACCCAGAGTTTATTTTGTTTTGTTTCCCTAAACTCTTGGGTGCCCAAATTTGTACGGGCAGTCAAGTGTTTCAGGCTTTTACAGATACACTTGGAGGAGTTTGAAGCAGGAGGCTTCAACGTTAGTTATCTAGAGTTACTTCCGCTGGATCAAATGTTATGTGTACTCTGATGATGGTATGTATATATGTACAAAACAGATTTGTATTTCGAAGCTTATGCTATATAATATATTTTATTCGTTCCGCTGTGAGTTTGTGATCTTCGTTTTCTTCTATTCTAATATTTCTTTCTTTCTATTTCTCATCCTCTAACTTCTTTCTAATAATGAGTCGTATTTCTGTGTTATTTGGGTTGGACGTATGGTGTATTTAGTCAACTCAGGTAGCACGGATTTGCGGGCCGTTACAGGTGGTATCAGAGCTTAGGTTGAGCGAACACCTAGGCTTGTGTGGCATGTGCTCATTAGAGATAGGGTCAGCAGTACCCTAGAATGAGTTAAGTGTATATATACGAGAGAGCGTATTTGTTAATTGATATTAAAAGTTGTTTTATATTGTGTTGACTAGTCTGTTGAGTGGTTTATGAATTCTGGTCGAATCGTGGGACGCCACGAAGTCGATAGGAATTTCTAAACACTTAAACAGAGAAAGTCGACACAGTATTGTTTTAAAGAGGGTAAATGAAATAATTTTACCCAAAACTCTATTTTTGATATAGAAAGAATAATTTTCTAGAATTATTATTATATGGATGTGTTGGATGTTGATATTATAATCAAATGAGATTATAAAAATTAAAATGGTTATTTATAACCAAATAGAATTTGTATAGGAATTAAATATACAAATGGGATGAATTAGAATTGAAATTCAAACCAGAATTTGGAATTCAAAATCCTGGGAAGTTGAAAAATATTTTTCAAAGTATATTAAAATAATATAGCTTTGTTTGGAAGGATTTTTGATTTAAAATCATTTTAGATTGGGTTTAAAATTTTTAAAGCACTAAACTCACTTCAGTAGCTGGAAAATAATTCTGATAATGATTGCAACATCATCAGTGTTCATTTTCGAGTGTCTAAATGATGAATTGCTACCTTAGAAAAAGTTTGATGGAAATTTGTTTGAAAGGAAACAAGTTAGTTGAAAAATTCAAATATTTTGAATTTGAAAAGATTATAACTATATGTATATATTTATATGATTTCAGAAGGATTTGAAATAAACGCCCGGGTATTTGAATTCTGAAATTTAAATTTAACTTATGATAGTTAAATGATTAAAGTGAATAAATTGAGCGGAATCAATTTGAATTAGTTTAATAGAACATAGATTGGATATAAAAGGGATTGATCGTAGATCATTCAAATTAAATGTGTGAAGACCAAAAGTTTTGGTTGAAATTAATTTATTGAAATATGAGGAGTTGAGTTTCAATATAAAGAAGTTTTGAAAAGTAATAGATTTGTATCACTTTTCCTATCTTAGCAATTTCGAGGACGAAATTATTTTAAGGGGGGAAGAATGTAACGACCCAGGTTTTTGAACGATTAATTTTAAATATTTAATATCATTTTAAATATTGTGTTGGTAATATAAAAGAATTTTTATATTGGATTATCGATTAAATAATCGAAATACGATTTAATTTGATAATTATCGAAATACGAGAAGTTTGAAATGATTCAATTCGAAGTTAAAACTGAATCGAAACAATGTCGATTAATATAAATTTTATATTGAAATAGAGCGATGATAATAATTTATTTTTGTTAAATTAAATTATTTTGAAATCGATTTATGTTTTAAATCATTAATTTAAATTGTTATTTCCTCTACACAGTCGAATTAAATTCCAGAACTAATTCCGTGAAGTTCAGAATAACACTATAATCTGACAACGTCGGTCGTTACGTTAGGATAGCAGTTTTGGTTTTCGAGTAACGGTACCACGAGATATTTAAGTTATTTAGTTAAATAAAATCAAATTAAAATACAAACACATCGTTTTAGCCACCCTAAGATTTTTTATCAAAAGCCGACCTATATACTGAAATAGCGCAGACCTAAAGAAATCAAGCCACCCTATATTTCTTCCTCGAGCACAAATTCCTGTCGTTCACATTTGATATCCAGGAGAAAACATGAATTAATGGCGAGTACGAATTGTTCCCTCCCTCTTTTCTATAAATTGCGACACTCCTCCCTCTTCAATTCATTTTGGGTCCTCAGCAAAAATCGAACTCAAAAGCTTCAATGGATATATCCGCACCCTTTCCTTTAAAATCACGACATCCCCTTCCATTTATTTCCTTTAATCCTCTTCTGGAAGTAAAATAAAAAGGGCCGCTCCTTCTTTTGCTAATCAAAATCGAGTTCAAGCCTAAATGAAATCATACCGAATCCGCAAGCTTCAAGTGGAAACTCCCACTCCAATTTCAAAGTCCCTCAGTGAAATCGACTAACTCCGAAGTCAATCAATGTCGCGAGGATCGACATCAACGAGGCGAGCTTGTGAAGGGGGTATTGGATACTGTTAAACGATGCGATGACTTAGGGTTTGCATCGGAGTTTGTGTGATCGTCAGAGGGGTCGGTCAGGAGCGGTGCGATGGGTTCTGTAAGTCTCGAACAGTCGGTTTGGGATCTCAATTTTTGTTAAGGAATGAAGGTCGATCGAATAGAAATGGGAATCTCGTATGATAGTGGAGCGGTAGCGTTTGTACCGAGAAGTTCGACAGTGGAGTTACCGCTGTTTAAAGGAAGAAGAAGGCATTTTCTTAAGGTAAGAGATTTAGTTAATTTAAATTAATTTGTGAGGGTTAATTTAGAAAGGGAAATAGATAAAAAGTAAGTAAATTTGTTGTTTATCTATTTAAGCGGTAAATGTATAAAAGGGGTTTAATGTTTAAAATACATAGAATAAATATTTTATTTATGGTGTGGATAATTTAAATAAATAATTTGTTTAATCATCAAATAAAAATATCATGGGAATAAATTCATTCCAGACAATTCGAGATGGTTCGGTGGAGATGACCCATCACCGAGATGATGGGAATTAAAATCAGAATGCATAACAGTGCTGATAAAACAAAGTATATTGGATAATATGGAAAATACCTCGCAACAAGGTTTGGATTGAGTCAGAAAGGGATCGGAAAAAAATTTGGTGAGTAAATCTCACTCACCTTTTATTTTAATTATTTTTACTTCGTAAAAATAATTGTTGATGCTTGTTTGGATTTTTCTGCTTGCTTTATATATATTAGTTATTTAGGCTATTATATATATATTGGGTTGATTGATTGGTTGGATTCCCGCAGTCTCATTAGCGGATGCCCGCAGTTTCATAGCGGATGATTACCCTATACGCCCCACGCTATGATTAGTGGATGACCTTCTATACCGCGATATTCTGCCACGAAGCAGAATGGGTATTATTTATGTGCTAACATCTGTGGATGCAGGAAAACAGGTTGGAGGAATCCAACTGGATTCCTCAAAAATATATTATCTGTTTGTTCATTTGTTTGCATATATATTGTTATATATGATGTGTTAGAAAAATAAATAATTCGTTGCTTTGGGTGTGTTTAAATATCACTGGGCCAATTAAAAGGACATTTGAGATTTTTTTAAAAAGGGAAATTCTATTTTTAAATAGAATTTGAATTTTAAATGGAATAAAAATATAAACTTGTTTTTGAAAATAAAACAAGTAGTTTCTTTATAAACGAAGTTTATAAATAGTTCCTTTATAACGAAGTTATAAACGAAGTAAAAAGAATTATCATTTGATAATTCAGAAATAGAAATACAAGCATGGAATTGAAATTTGAGATGGAATTTCAAAATAAGATGTGAGAATGAAATTTAAATATATAACTCAAATGAAATTTGAGTATAAACAATTGAATAGTAGAATTAGAAAAGAAGTTTAAATATTCGAATTTTAAATAAAAGGAAAGGGAGATTGAATATTAGAAATTCAAATAGAAGTTCAAATAGAATTTGAATAGATGAAATTTGAATAAAAAAAAAATAGAATTTGAATTCAAGGAATTAAAATAAAATTTGAATTCAAAGGAATTCGAATAAAGAAATTCAAATAGAGATTTGAATGTAGAATTTCAAAATAGAATTTGAAATATAGAATTTCAAAGAAGAATTGAATAGAATTTGAAATATAGAATTTCAAAGAAGAATTCAAATGTGAAATTTGAATAGAGATTTGAATGGAATTTAAATATGAAATTTGAATAGAGATTTGAAATAGAAATACAAGTATTGAATTTGAACTTGGAATTGAGTATAGAAATTCAAGTAGAAATTTGAATATGAGATTTCAAAATAGAATTTGAAATAAACTTTGAAATAGGATTTTCAAAGTAAAATTGGAAATAGAATTTCAAACAGGATTTCAAATAGGGAATCCAAATAGTTTTGAAATGGAATTTGAATTCAAGGGAATTCAAATGAATTTGAATATTAGAAATTCAAATGGTGTTGAAATTGAATTTGAATATTAGAAATTCAAAGGGTGTTGAAAATGAATTTGAATATTAGAAATTTAAAGGGAGTTTGGATATTTAAATTCAAGTATGAATTTCAAATATAGAAATTCAAAAAGGAGTTGAATTAAAGTGGGAATTCGAATAGAGGATTTGAAATGGAATTCGAATAGAGAATTTGAAATGGAATTCGAATAAAGGATTTCAAATGGGATTTGAATACAGGATTTAAAACTATGAAATTTGAAATATAAAGATTCAAATGGAATTTGAAATATATATGAATATATATATATATTGGACGAAATTGAATTCATTTTAAGAAGTTTAAAAGTTTATATTTATAAATATAATTAAAACGAACTCGCCGCAGCGCTGCAGTTCGTAAAATAGCGATTCGAACTTCAATTGAATATACCGAGTGCAATTGAAGTCGGAATTCTGCGAAACAAGAAACGCCAGGACCGATTTGATAATAGCTTTCTAATGAAGGAGAAAAATCTGAATTTCGTCGTATGGATTTTGAGATATGTCAAAATCAAATTTTCAGAAAAACAGCGCCAGAATCGTTTTAAAACCAAAATGGTTTATTTAATTTTATAAAAGGATTTTTAAGCAAATAAAATCCGAAGTTTCTATTTAGAGAATTTCAGAGTTAAGTTGTAAAATATATGCGAATTCAAGTTATGTAAATGAATATGATTTCTGAAATAGAAACCAGATTTTGATTTATTGAATAGAATTGACTAAATTGGATAGAAATTAGTTAAGGAGATTTCGAATGGATATTGGGGTTTAAATAAGTAAATTCGATTTGAAAATTTATATTCGAAATAGAAAAGGAAACTAGAATTGAAATTGAAATTCAATTTGGTTATGAACGAGTTAAACATTTTGTTTGAACATGTTATGTTCAATAAAGAAGTGAAATAGGCAAAATGGCTAATTAAAGAATAATTAAGCGAAACTGAATTCAAACGATTCAAAATTGAATTCAAACGAATGGATTGAGTTGAATTGGATTGGAAACAGGTGAACATGTGTTAAGCAGGTTGGATATGAAGTATATGAAGATTTAAATTTATGTGCTCGACAAAAAGGTACATGTTTAATTCGTATATGAGATTTTATGCGCCGTATCGGCAAGCCGCTTGGCTTTTCCTTTTTCTTTTTGATTGAGGAAGATACCGGGAAGCTATTTGCAATTTCCCGATGCTCCCGATACAGGGGAGGTTATGGCGAAATTTTCCGGAAATTTAAGGAGTTAGAATATTTTTAAGAAATTTTGACAATTTGAAATCTATATATCGATATATATAGAATTCGATAAGGAAACGAAATCAAAAATAGCGAAAAGAGCCAAAATGGTTATTGAAATATTTGGTTAACAAATATTGATAAGAAAATGGGAAAGAGATTTAATTAATGAAATATTAATTAAAGAGCCCAGTGATTTGTTTGATATGTTTGGATGAACACTTGTTTTTATTCGATAGTTAAATCACAGACTATCGGAGTTTTTGACCATCGTTGTCAATATGGAGAGACCGGTTGGATTATTATCCGAAGAACCACTCCGTATCGGCATAAGCGTTGCGAACCAAGTATGCTGAATATATTGAAGACGGAGTAAAGTGCAAGGGCTTTTCTATTTATAGAAATGGTGCCTTCGGTTTCGTTCAATCCCAGAACGAACGTAATATGGACGAATGTCTGACAGAGTATTTCCAATGATCAAATGGGTTGGTCTGTATGAATATATATGGTTGCAACGGATTTATCCCTTAGCATAATATCCAGAATATTTGTGCAAACTCAACTAGTGATTAACGGATCTGACGATGTGGCATTCAAAGTGATTGTGTTATCAATGAATGGTAAGTATGCGTAGCCTCAGGCCTCAACAACCGGGAAAGGACAAAAATCGGGCAGGCAGCATGGCTATGTGGGTCGCACCCATTAGGGTGTATAATCACCTATCTAGAGAAATTCCTTTTGTTTCTAAATCTATCGATTCTGCCCATTCGGGAAACGGTGGTTTGAGTCCAACCGTTGGTGATATACATTCGATACACTCAAGCGAAATGAGTGGTCGGTCATGTGTGGGCCGGGTTGCAAGACGTTCTTGTTGAACCCAGGTGTATTTGCCTCTAGAGATACATCATCGGAAGGTGGTCCCATACCTTGTCATGTTGGAAATCCAATCTCCAATAAGCGCCATGCGGGTTTTGATTTTATACTATATATGTGGAGCGTGAGATGCAAGCGTTCTGCTATTTGATTATTTATTTGATGTAGACATTATTATAATATCACTGGATTTTCGTATCAAAGTGTTTTGGGTTATAGTAAGGTAAAAACCGTCCGTGTTTATGTGTGGACTGGTCTTACTATTATCTTTTCTTTTGAAAAGATTTTTAAAGTTAAACAAGTGGTTGGAGTTTACTCACACCAGTCCCATGACTGACCCAGAGTTTATTTTGTTTTGTTTCCCTAAACTCTTGGGTGCCCAAATTTGTACGGGCAGTCAAGTGTTTCAGGCTTTTACAGATACACTTGGAGGAGTTTGAAGCAGGAGGCTTCAACGTTAGTTATCTAGAGTTACTTCCGCTGGATCAAATGTTATGTGTACTCTGATGATGGTATGTATATATGTACAAAACAGATTTGTATTTCGAAGCTTATGCTATATAATATATTTTATTCGTTCCGCTGTGAGTTTGTGATCTTCGTTTTCTTCTATTCTAATATTTCTTTCTTTCTATTTCTCATCCTCTAACTTCTTTCTAATAATGAGTCGTATTTCTGTGTTATTTGGGTTGGACGTATGGTGTATTTAGTCAACTCAGGTAGCACGGATTTGCGGGCCGTTACACCCCCCCTTCTTCTTCCCGTCCGCCTGTCCTCCTCCTCCTCCACGTCAAATCGAACGACCCCTAACCGGCCACCCTCCCCACGACGACGACGCCGCCCCAGGCCTCGACGCTCCCTCCGCTCCTCCTTCAACCCAACACCCCACCAGTCGACGACCGACGCGGCCAAACCCCCCCCCCCCCCAGTCCCGCTCCTCTCCCTCCACTTCTTGCTGACGGCCACTGAAAACCCCTACCCTAGTTAAGCGATGTAAGTTTTTTATTTATTTTATTAGTTTATTTTATTTTTATTTTATATTAACAGAAAATAGACTGTTTTTTTTAGGATTTTAAACCGAATTTTTTTAATAGGAATTTTAAAACTGATTTTATTTTTAGATTTTAAATAGCAAAAGATTTAAACTTTAAAAAGAGAAAAGACGATATTTTTAAAGTAGAAAAGACGGTATTTTTAAAGGTGAAAAGATAGGATTTTTATTTGGTAAAAGATACGATCTTTATATTTTTAAAGTGATAAAAATATAGTTTTTATATTTTTAAAGAATTAAAAATATAATCTTTTATATGGTAGGAAGATAAAAATATAGTCTTTACTATATAGAAGTATTAAAAATATAATCTTTACTATATAGAAATATTAAAAATATGATTTTTATATTTTTAAGGTATTAAAAATATAATCTTTATAGGATAGAGAATATAAAAATATCATCTTTGTATATGTAACGAAATAAAAATCTGATTTTTATTTTATCTACGTTGAGATAAAGCGGTAAATTTTAAAAGGTGAAATCTTTAAATTTAAAAAGGTGAAATCTTTAAATTTAAAAAGGCGAAATCTTTATATAGAAAATAGCGTGATAAAAATATAATTTTTATCTATAGAACATAGAAGTAAAAATTCGATTTTTATAAATTGAATAGCGAAGTAAAAATTCTATTTTTACAAATATGAAATAGCGATGAAAATTCTATTTTCATAATATGAGGTTAGCGATAAAAATATGACTTTCAAATTGAAAGTGAATAAATAAAAATGTGATTTTTATTTTAAAGACATCGAAATATAAAAATGTGATTTTTATATATATAGTGACTACGGGCAACGAAGATGACGAAGATACGATGAAGATGAAGATTTCTATCAAATGAAGAGCCGTGGAGCTAGGATAGCTTTCGGTGAGAACTTCTCACTCAAATCCTATTTTTCTAGTTATATATATATATACTAGGATGCAGACGGTGCTTATTAGAAGCACCCGACACCCGTCCACATACCATGGACTTGTTTGTTTGGTTGTGTAGTTGGTTAGATTATTTGATTGGATTTGATTGATTGGTTGAATTGGAAATTGATTAAAATTGATATGTGAATGGCGTGGGCCTTCACTAGACCGGGGATAAGGCTAGGCCTCGTCCCGTTTCTAGTATCGTGCCGTTATGCCGCCGAAATTTTCTAAAATATGTTAGAAAATAAAAATATCATTTTTATTGTATAAATGAACCGAATAGAAATTCAAGTGTTGAAGTAAATATTTTTGTCGTTAAAAATATAACTTTTAACGTGAAAGTGAATAAATAAATATTTATAAACAAATCGGCCGATTTGTTTATATACACTGATTTGACTGATATTGATTGGGTCGATAAATTTTACACATCGCCCAACTGCACAAACGAAAATGTGTGTTTGTTGATTTGAAACCCCACACGGGTGTTGGGATGATATTTGGCGTACACTAATCCCAATTATTTAATTGTTGTCGATCGATGGATTGACAGATTGTGTAAGCGTCGATTATTTATATTTGATGCTTATGCAGTTGTGTGGTGCACTTTGGTTGATGGTTGATTATTTTTCAATGCTATTATATACATGTGTTGTATGGAATCCATATAATTAACATTATGTGGTGAATGATTGGGCCTCATTCCAATTGGGAAAATAAGGAATATTATAAAAGAAAATTCATGGTTGAATATAAAAATAGTCATGTGTTGACGATGTTCATGTGTCGAGTGAAATATTTTATATAATCAAAATTACATCTTTATCATATTTAAAATTAGAACTACTTCCCAGTAGAAGTCTAATTAAAATCAAACGATAGATACCATAGTTTTATAAAATATTTCACATAACAAAAATAGTGATGTGTTGACAGTACTCATGTGTTGAGATTAGTCGTGTGTTGAAAGAAATATAGGTTCATGTGTTGAATTGAATAGAAGTTTTTGAAATATATAAAGCCGTGTGGATTAGAGATGCGCTATTTTGACGTGAACGATATTTATATCGATTTTATTCGTTTTACAACGAATATTGAAAAGTGATTTCAAAACTAAATATTTTGAAATGAAATTCAATTGAATTAGATTAAAATTCGAATTGAATAGGAAGTGAATTTGAATTTGAATAAAATAGGGATGAATTGAATTGAAAACGATTTCGAAATGAATGGAATTGAAAACGAATTCAAATTGAATTGAAAGTGAATTGAAATGAATTCAAATTGAATTGAAATGAATTCAAATTGAATTGAAATTTGAATTGAATAGAAATGAATTTTAAAACGAATTTATAGAGAAGAATTCAATTTTGATTTGAATTGAAATGGAAGTTGAAATTGCTTTTGAAACAAATTCAAAACTATTTTTAAAATTCGTTTTAAAAGGAAATCGACGAAATATATATTATATATATTATATATATAATATAATGGCCTGAATAGAACGCGCCGCGCCGCGGCAGTTCGTGAATTTCGACCATTTATTTCAAACGGACATTGCGGGAGATCCAACCGTCGGATTCTCCTAAAACCGGAACCGTTGGGTTCGTATCGAAAAGAGCTTTCCAATGAATATGAGAAATTTGAAATCTAACGGTTGGATTTGGAATTATGTCCAAATCAAATTCGAAAAAGGTCGCTATAAGTGCAGTTCGATGGCCGTTGTTGGAAATCGACTGTACGGGCCTTGATAAAATTATTAAAAATATCTATAATTTGTGTAAAATTATAATATGTGAATTGGAAAGAACTGGGGTGAAAAATTCCACATTTGAAAAGATAAAAATAGATTTTTATCGAAATGAACTAGTTTTGAACTAGAATTGAAATCAATTTATTTTTGAAATAAATAAATTGAATTTGAAAGTGATTTTGAAAATAATCGATAATTTCCAATACGTGGATTGGAATGGAGCTGAATCGAAATTATCTTCGGGATATTTCGATGTTGGATTTCGTGACTATACAGATATTGTTATGGGAATTTGAAAGATATATTTTATATCGTTATTTCCAATACGATATTTGTTGGTTTCAGAATTTGGTATTGAATATAAGTCGATATATTTTCTATTCGGAGCCTTGTATTTAATATAAATGTGATTTGGGTTTGTCGTGAATCGTGTTTTGATGACATTGGTTCTTTAACCCAGTTAAAGGCAGGATATTGATTTTTGAAAAGATTAAAACTAAGTGGAGTTTTAATGAATCTTTAATTAGATTAAAATGTGAATTGATAATTTAAATTATCAAATCTGAAAAGTGATCGAGAGTGGAGTATCACCAGTTTTGCTCCAAAGCGATAGTTAAGTCTTTAATTAGATTTGAACGTGAAATGGTAATTAATTTTACCGATAACACCGTGGTGTTAGATGTGGAGTATTACCAGTTTTCTCCATGGGATATATAGGTTGGGATTGGGAAATAAAATAAATAATTACATCGGTGTGGTTCGTTAATCCCGACTAGTTTGAAATGATATCCAAAGGAGGATTATAGGATAAATTCAGAACAATTTATCTTGGATAAAATTAATGGGAACCTTTCCCTAAGAATGTGATTTTGTGAATAAAAGAATATTCTGAATTGGAATGAGGCGTTTGTTGTGTTTGTGTAACATTCGTTTATTATATACGTGGGTTATTCAGAAAGGCCGGGTTTATACCCATTCTGAATAACCGATTCGACGAGATGTCGAAGATGAAGACGGTGGTTGAAGACCGGAAGTCTTCACATCGTTTGGGTGATTACTGATGATCTTGATTGGGCTGTACACCCGAGATGAGGGAAACAGTCGGTGATCGTCCAGACGTACTTGGAGATCGATGGATATGCGAGGAAAGTGCCTCCGGTTTCGTTCAGACCCAGAACGGACTTGTAAATGGACTGTGTGTCCGACATTGGATTTTAGTCCGTGTGATTGATCTCTATTAAATATATATCTGTTTGGCGGCTGAGAATTTATTCTCTTGCTTAACGCCCTTCTCTGAGACGTACGAGCTCAGGGGTTATATATTGATGGATATCAAACGCATGGAGTGAATTGCCTGTGTGGCATGCGTAAGTGGCAATTGATCAAGGCTTCTGTTGAAAAGCAAAGTCTTGTGGTTGATGATCAAAGCACGGCCTGTGTGGCGTAGCTTTGTGTATAACGTGAATTCGCGAGCCTCACACCTCGGTATGAGTCAAAAACGGGATAGTGACTGCAGGGAGAGCACGACGTTTCTTTCTAGCTAGGGTGGTGTCAGTGACCTACCAGCCCTGACATTTATATACTTTTCACCTGTGTGGTTGTTGGAATGCGAGGCGCCTCGGATATAGGTCTGTAAGGACCGGGAAACGTGTGTTCAGGAATAACTAATCCTCAAAAGTAAGAGAGGACCGGCCCTGAAGATCCAAGGATCAAAGTGGGGTCCTGGGACATTTGCTAGAGTGTCTCGAACGCGGAGAGGAGCTTGCCCCTTGCCTCGACTCATGATGGAATCCAATTTCCAATACGTGTATTGCGGTTTTAATTGTAGAACTAGTATGGCGACATGATATATGGTACCCATGCCGTCTATGATTGATATTTATGATTGAAATTGTTTTGACACTATACACTTATTATAGTATCAAATAATGTGTTTTAAACGTATCAAGCATGCTTTGGCTGTTATAAGGGAAAACCCTATCCTCCGGCTTGCGTTGCATTGTGTGATGGGACCTGGGTCTTATAACAGCTTCATTTTTGTTTATTTAGCATTGCGCTGTTTGTTCTATGCACTGGTATTCTTGGGAGGAAACCCGTTCCGTGTTTTACGGCGTGGTCCCTTGATTTACCGAACTTTAAAATAAAGAATATTAACTGTTTTAGTTCTCACACCAGTCACATGACTGACCTGGAGTTTATTGTTTTAACCTAAACTCTGGGTGCCCCTATTTTCCGCACGGGCAGCTAGTAGTTTTGGTTTTGCAGATTTATATTCACAGGGTCCTGATTTACAGCTGGAACGATGCTCGGAAAGCTCTGTATCCGTGTATCACTTCTAGTTGTGCTTTTGCATTATTTTCCGCTGCTATGTAATTTATTGTAATCTCTGATATTTATCGAATGTAATTTATTCATTTATACTATGTATATTCTTGTATCTGATGGAATTGTTGTAATAACAATGAAATGTTCTTCCGTATGCGTCCTATTGTGTGTTGTTCTCAAAGCATTCGTGCTTTCCTTCACGGGGAAGTTACGGGTCCTTTCATCTTTAATCAAGATTTAATGGAGTTCTCCAATTAATTAATATTTATTTGGAATTAAATAAAATAAATTGGATTTTGGGTTTGTCGTGAATGGTGTTTTAAATAACACTGTTCTTAAACCTCGTGTGAAAAGAATAAAGCTTTTAATTCAGATTTAGAGAAGTTTACTAATTAATTAATCTTTTAATTATGTACTAAAATGAAAGTTGATTGAGGGTTTATCGTGAACTATGTTTTAAACGACATTTGTTCTTTAATCCCAATTAACAGTGAAATTATAATTTTGAATTTATAAATCTTTTATTAAGATTTAAATGGAATTTATAAATCTTTTATAAAGATGAAACAGTATTTTTCCAAAGTAAAGTTTTCCAATTTAATATATTAAATTGGAATTGAATGGAATTCAATTTAATAATAATCGAGATAAGCTTCCGTAAAAGAAGACCGATACTATATATGGAATTTAAGAGGCTTTGCCATTATTCCATTTATATTATTGGTCTGATACAGAAATTTATATCGATTGTATATTGATTTGATTTCTGTTAAAATTCCATATTTTATGGAAGACGTTTTGGGCTTACCATGAACTGTGTTTTTAAATGACATTAGTTCTTTAACCCAGTTAAAGATAATATTAATTTCTTAAATTTAAATAATCATTAAATAATGATTTTTGATATTTAAAACCAAATTGGGGTTTTAATAAATCTTTAAAAGAAAGATTAAAGAATAAATTTAAAGAATTTATCTTTGATAGAATAATGTGAATATTTTATTTAAAAGAGTATTCTGAATTGGAATGAGGCGTTTGATGTGTGTTTTTTTATATAACACATGATTTTTGATTATAAAATACGCGAGTTATTCGGGAAGACCAGGTTTAACCCATTCTGAATAATTGCTGCGACGATTCAAAGTCGAAGATAAAGACGGTGGTTGAAGACCGGTGATCTTCACATCGAATGGATGACTGCTGATGCCCTGGACTGATTTGCTCCTAGGAAAGGGTTAAAGTGGTAGTTGTAACAACCCGGAAAATCAGAACCAATTTAAAAGTTTTATTTTGGCAATTTTATTGAATTTTGAATATATAAAATGATTTATTTTAAATAATAACCATGCGAAATTTATTTGAATAGAAATAGAACGCATATGTTTATTTGAATAAACGTTAGAACATAAATATTCATTTTAATTATAAAAGGAATTGAAAATGGATCGGTAGTTTTAAAATTCGATTTCAAATTTCAAACGAATGTACATGATTCAAAATAAACCGGATTTTAGCGAAACCAAAAATATTTGAATCTATTTGAAAATATCTTTCCGGAGAATCCAAAAAATTGAAATTTCATAGCGGGAATAAAAAGTTATTCCCAGTTGAAATTTCAGAATAGTCGCTATGGAAATATAGCCCTTAAAAATGGAAATTTTGCAAACGACCTCCATTTTCGACGAAACCACTTTTGTTGGATCTAAGATGTCAATTTATTGCTAGATTCCAAAATTCATAATTTTTGGAATTAATATGTGAGCGTGCCAAAGTAAAACGTGTTTTGACAGTTTTAGTCAATTTGGATCGACCAAAAAATGGCCATTTTTCAAATGATCTCCAAATTTGATGAAAGTAGTTTTGTTAGGACCGTATCGTCAATACGAAGCAAGAAATAATTTTTCTGGAATTTTTAGAATCAGTATGTGGCCCCGGTAAATTAAAATGTGTGTTTGATTTTAAAATATAATGATTTGTATTTTAAATTTAGTGGAAACTGATCATAGTAGCCGAACTTGCTTACGAAACATATCCCATTGTGTTCGGAATAGGGGTAATTAGCTAGGAACAACAGTCGTTGGGACTGGATTGGAGTTCGAATGAAATACTAACTTTTGGATAATAAAATAAATAAATAATTAAATATAAAATTATATAACTCTCCCCCCTCCTCATTACCGGATCAACGCTTGAAATTAAAATATATAAAAAAACCGCCGGACCCTCTCCCCCAAATTCCCGTCGCCCCTTTGATCCGCCCAACGCCGCCACCCATCGACGTAGAGCACGACGCCCACCGCTGCCACCCATCGACGTCGAGCACCGCGCCCACCTCTTCAGCCATCCCCTCTGGACCGCCGCCCTCCCCTTCTTCCTCATCTCCGACCTAGCCTGCCACCCAAACCCATAACCCTAAAATTGAGACAACCACAGCCACTACACCCTGTAAAAACCCGAAATTCTAGGCCAGTTTAAAATTTTTATTTTGGCAATTTTAACGAATTTTGAATATTTAAAATGGATTATTTTAAATAAAATCGACGAGAAATTTATTTTGAATAGAATTCGACGTATATATTATACACGACGTCGTTAGAATATAATATTTATATATAATTATAAATAGAATTGAAAATGGCGCGGTAGTTCGATAATTCGATTTCAAACTTCAATTGAATGTACCGGGTGCAAAAAAATCCGGATTTTAGTGAAACCAAAAACAATGGAATCTAATTGTGAATATCTTTCCAACGAATCCGAAAAATTGAAATTTCATAGCGGGAATCAAAAGATATGTCCAGTTGAAAATTCTGAATAGTCGCTATGGAATTCAGGCCCTTAAAAATGGGAATTTTGCAAACGACCTCGTATTTCGACGAAACCACTTTTGTTGGGTCCGCAGTGTCAAGTTATTTCTAGGTTTCAAATTTCATAATTTTTCGAATCAATATGTGAGCGTGGCAAAGGAAAACGCGTTTGACCAATTTCAGTTGATTTTAATCAACTGGAAATTGGCCATTTTTCCAACGGTCTCAGAATTCGACGAAACTAGTTTTGTTAGGACCGTTTCGTCAATACGAAGCTAGAAAATATTTTTCGGGAATTTTTAGAGTTAGTATGTGACCCCGGTAATTTGAAATGTACGTTTAAAATTCAATATAGTGATTTAAATGTAAATTTAACGGAAACTGATTCAAACAGTCGAATCAGCCTACGATACATATCCCATTGTGTTCGGAATGGGGGTAAAATGCTATGGACGACAGGCGGTGGGCCTCGTTTAGAGGTCGTATATGAAAGTCAACTTTTTGAAAAATAAAATAATTAAATTAATTAAAAAATTAAATCTCTCCCTTTACCTTCTGGCCCCCCCTCTTTATTTCAAAATCGATTTTCATAAAGAAAGAAAAAAAAGGGAGACGACGGAAAGGGGGGAGGAACCCTGTCACGCCGCCGCCCTCCCCATAAACCGCCGCCACCTCGCTCGAGACCCCCCTCCCATCTTTCCAGCGGCGCCGCGAGCCACCCAAAACCCCCCCTTCGCCTGCGACATCGAGCCCCCCCATCGCGCCAGCAACCGCCGCCTCCCCCTTCGAAACCCCTGCTCCGCCCGCCTCCTTCTTCTTCCTGCTCTCCTCCTCCCTGACCCCACCTGCCGTGACCCAGACCCGACAGCCGCCCCCCTAGACCCGAACCCGCACCCCCTTGGCCCAAAACCCGACCTCCGACCACCTCAGACGAGGTGAAGCCCCCCCAGCCTTCGATTTTGACTGTAAGCCCTTTTTACTTATTTATTTTATTTCTTTTTTTCTATGTAATTGGTATTAGCAATTATAAAAATCAGTTTTTGTATATTTTTCAAATATAAAAGTTAGGATTTTTCAAATATAAAAGACAGGATTTTTAAAATATAAAAGACGTGATTTTTAAAATATAAAAGATTAGATTTTTAAAGGAAGAAAGATGATATTTTTAAATGGAGAAAGGTGAGATTTTTACATATGTAGCGAGGTAAAAATATGATTTTTATATATTGAACATCGAAGTAAAAATATGATTTTTTATATATTGAACATCGAAGTAAAAATATGATTTTTATATATTAAACATCGAAGTAAAAATATGATTTTTATATATTGAACATCGAAGTAAAAATATGATTTTTTTTAATATTGAATAGCATAGTAAAAATTCGATTTTTAAATATATGAAGTAATTATAGAAATATGATTTTTAAATTGAGAGTGAACAAATAAAAATGTGACTTTTATTTTAAAGACATCAAAATATAAAAATGTGTGATTTTTATATATGTAGTGACTACGGGCAACGAAGATGATAAAAAAGGTGAGAATAAAGAGGATTTCTATAAATGAAGTGTCGTGAAGTTGGATAGCTATCGGCGAGAACTTCTCACTCTAAATTCTCTTTTTCTAGTTATATATATATATATACTAGGATGCAGACGGTGCCTAGTAGCACCCGACACCCGTCATCCAAAGACCATGGATGGCTTGTTTGTTAAATTGTTTGGTTGAGTAGTTGGTTAGTTGTTTGGTTTGAATTGAATTGTTTGGTGAGATGGAATTGATTTGATTGATGCGTGAATGGCGTGGGCCTTCACTAGACTGGGGATAAGGCTAGGCCTCGTCCCGTTTCTAGTATCGTGCCGTTATGCCGCCGAAATTTTCTAAAATAAGTTAGAAAATAAAAATATCATTTTATTTAAAGAATGAACTGAATAGAAATTCATATGTTAAAATAAAATGTTTTATCGTTAAAAATATATAATTTTTAACGTGAATATGAATATAGTGAATGTGAATAAATAAATATTCATTTACAAACCGGACGGTTTGTTTATGTACACATATTTGAAGGACATTGATTGGGACGATAAATTTTACACATCGCCCAACTGCACTAATAAAATATGTGTTTGATTGTTTGAAACCCCACACGGGTGTTGGGATGAAATTTGAAGTTCACTCATCCTGGTTGATTAAATATGTCGATCGATTGATTGACAGGCTGTTATAAGCGTTAGATATCTATATTTGATGCTTATACAGTGTAGTGCACTTTGGTTGATGGTTGATTATTTTTCAATGCAATTATATACATGTGTTGTATGGAAATCCATATAATTAACATTATATGGTGATTGATTGGGCCTCATTCCAATCGAGAAAATAATAAATATTATAAAAGAAAATCCATGTGTTGAATATGAAAATAGTCATGTGTTGACGATGTTCATGTGTTGAGTGAAATATTTTATACAATGAAATTTACATCTTTATCATATTTAAAATTAGAACTACTTTACGGTTGAAGTCTAATTAGAATCAAATGATAGATACCATAGTTTTATAAAATATTTTACATAACAAAAATAGTGATGTGTTGACAGTACTCATGTGTTGAGATCAGTCGTGTGTTGAAAGAAATATAGATTCATGTGTTGAATAGAATATATATTCATTTGTTAAATAGGATAACGAATTTATTGAAATATATAAAGCCGTGTTGATTAGAGTTGCGCCATTTTGACGTGAACGATATTTATATCGATTATATTCGTTTTTATAATGAATATAGAAAAGGTAGTGATTTCAAAATATAACGTTTTGAAAATATTATCATTTATATAGTAATGATATGAAATATTCAATTTTGATTTGAAATGGAATATAGAGTTGAAATGGTTTTGAAAACGAATTTAAAACGTTTTATAAAATACGTTTTAAAAAGGAAATTGACGAAATATATATAATATATATATATTATATATATATATAATGGCCTGAATAGAACGCGCCGCGCCGCGGCAGTTCGTGAATTTCGACCATTGACTTCGAATTGACGTTGCGGGAGATCCGACCGTCGGATTCTCCTAAAACCGGAACCGTTGGGTTCGTATCGAAAAGAACTTTCCAATGAATATTAGAAATTTGAAATCTAACAGTTGGATTTGGAATTATGTCCAAATCAAATTTGAAAAAGGTCGATGTAAGTGCAGTCCGATGGCCGTTGTTGGAAATCGACTGTACGGGCCTTAATAAAATTATTAAAAATATTAATAATTTGTGTAAAATCATAATATGTGAATTGGAAAGAACTGGGGTGAAAAACTCCACATTCGTAAAGATAAAAATAGATTTTTATCGAAATGAACTAGTTTTGAACTAGAATTAAAATCAATTTATTTTTGAAATAAATAAATTGAATTTGAAAGTGATTTTAAAAACAATCAATATTCCCAATACGTGAATTGGACTGGAGTTGAATCGAAATTATCTTCGGAATATTTCGATGTTGAATTTCGTGACTATACAGATATTGTTATGGGAATTTGAAAGATATATTTTATATCGTTATTTCCAATACGATATTTGTTGGTTTCAGAATTTGATATTGAATATAAGCCGATATATTTTCTATTCAGAGCCTTGTATTTAATATCAAATGTGATTTGGGTTTATCGTGAATCGTGTTTTAGATGACATTGGTTCTTTAACCCAGTTAAAGGCAGGATGTTGATTTTTGAGAAGATTAAAACTAAGTGGAGTTTTAATGAATCTTTAATTAGATTAAAATGTGAATTGATAATTTAAATTATCAAATCTGAAAAGTGATCGAGAGTGGAGTATCACCAGTTTTGCTCCAAAGCGATAGTTAGATCTTTAATTAGATTTAAACGTGAAATGGTAATTAATTTTACCGATAACACCGTGGTGTTAGGAATGGAGTATCACCAGTTTTGCTCCATTGGATATATAGGTTGGGATTGGGAAATAAAATAAATAATTACTTCGGTGTGGTTCGTTAATCCCGACTAGTTTGAAATTATATCCAAAGGAAGATTACAGGATAAATTTAGAAGAATTTATCTTGGATAAAATTAATGGGAACCTTTCCCTAAGAATGTGATTTTGTGAATAAAAGAATATTCTGAATTGGAATGAGGCGTTCGTTGTGTTTGTGTAACATTTGTTTATTATATACGTGGGTTATTCAGAAAGGTCGGGTTTATACCCATTCTGAATAACCGATTCGACGAGATGTCGAAGATGAAGACGGTGGTTGAAGACCGGAAGTCTTCACATCGTTTGGGTGATTACTGATGATCTTGATTGGGATGTACACCCAGGATGAGGGAATCAGTTGGTGATCGTCCAGACGTACTTGGAGATGGATGGATATGCGAGGAAAGTGCCTCCGGTTTCGTTCAGACCCAGAACGAACTTGTAAATGGATTGTGTGTCTGACATTGGATTTTATTCTGTGTTGATTGATCTCTATTAAATATACATCTGTTTGGCGGCGGAGAATTTATTCTCTTGCTTAATGCCCTTCTCTGAGACATACGAGCTCAGAGGTTGTATATCGATGGACATCAGTCGCATGGAGTGAATTGCCTGTGTGGCACACATAAGTGGCAATTGATCAAGGCTTCTGTTGAAAAGCAAAGTCTTGTGGTTGATGATCAAAGCACGGCCTGTGTGGCGTAGCTTTGTGTATAACGTGAATTCGCGAGCCTCACACCTCGGTATGAGTCAAAAACGGGATAGTGACTGCAGGGAGAGCACGACGTTTCTTTCTAGCTAGGGTGGTGTCAGTGACCTACCAGCCCTGACATTTATATACTTTTCACCTGTGTGGTTGTTGGATACGAGGCGCCTCGGATATAGGTCTGTAAGGACCGGGAAACGTGTGTTCAGGAATAATTAATCCTCAAAAGTAAGAGAGGACCGACCCTGAAGATCCAAGGATCATAGTGGGGTCCTGAGGCATTTGCTAGAGTGTCTCGAACGCGGAGAGGAGCTTGCCCCCTTGCCTCGGCTCATGATGGAATCCAATTTCCAATACGTGATATTGTGGTTTTAATTGTAGAACTAGTATGGTGACATGATATATGGTACCCATGCCGTCTATGATTGATATTTATGATTGAAATTATTTTGGCACTATACACCTATAATAGTATCAAGTGATTTGTTTTAAACGTACCAAGCATGTTTGGCTATTATAAGGGAAAACCCTATCCTCCGGCTTGCGTTGCATTGTGTGATGGGACCTGGGTCTTATAATAGCTTCATTTTTTTCAAAAAGCATTACGCTGTTTTGATATGTGCACTAGTGTTCTTGGGAGGAAACCCGTTCCGTGTTATACGGCGTGGTCCCTTGAATTACTATCTTTAAAGCAAAGTTTTAAATGACTGTTTTAGTTCTCACACCAGTCACATGACTGACCTGGAGTTTATTGTTTTAACCTAAACTTTGGGTGCTCCTATTTTCCGCACGGGCAGCTAGTAGTTTTGGTTTTGCAGATTTATATTCACAGGGTCCTGATTAACAGCTGGAACGATGCTCGGAAAGCTCTGTATCCGTGTATCATTTCTAGTTGTGCTTTTGTATTATTTTCCACTGCGATGTATTTAAATGTAATTTAAATCTCTGATATTTATCGAATGTAATTTATTCATTTATACTCTGTATATTCTTGTATCTGATGGAATTGTTGTAATAACAATGAAATGTTCTTCCGTCTGCGTTCCAATTTGTCCTGTTCTCAAAACGATCAGGGGTTTCGAACGGTCTTTATCGGTTTAACGATCGATTTAGATCGAGCGAAATTCCTTGCCGTTACAGTGGTATCGGAGCTTTGGTTTACAGAGCTCGAGAACAAGACACATTAGAACCATACGAAAGAATTCATCAGATATTGGATTAGTGATATCCAATTAGAATGACTCGTTAGAGATGGGATCAGTAGTATCCTAGAGCGAGTGTGAAGAGTATATTTTTCAAATGAAAACAATTTTGTTTTGAAAATTTAAATTGCTTTATACATATTTGAATATTTATTTATATTGATATGGACAATCCACTATATAAAGATTTTGCATATACGCGTCATGAACGTATATTCGAAGTTTTAATATATTGGATAGATATGGAATCACATTCTAGTCGCCCGGAGATGGTACTGATGATTGTCATGACATCATCAGTATTTATGTTCGTGTTTCGAAGGTGTGATTTCTATATATTTCCATTAGACTGGTGTGAGAACCAAAACTTATATAGCTAGAAACATTGTTGTGAATTGGCATCAAAAACATGATCTTTTGTATATATATCAAAATTATGAATTTGAAACGTTAAATTCACTAATAGATTGATGTTTGAGTTGTTTGTTTAGTTGTTTGATAATTTTTGAACCATTTATGCCTAATTGTATCAAATATTGAACTATATTGAAAATTGGTCGCATTTGCTTGCATATATGTACTTTTATTGAACAGGTCATAGCAAGGAGGCTAGAGCCGAAGAATAAAATTTGTTTGCCCGACAAATAGGTACATGTTTACTACATAATTTACTGTTTTGTTTGGGTGACGATGATTTTATGAGCCTATTGGCTAGCCGCTTCGCTTTTTCCTTTTCTTTTTGAGATTAGAAGGACCGGGGAAGCTATTTGAAATTCCTTGATGCTCCCGGTGCAGGGGAGGTTATGGCGAAATTTTTCGAAAATTTAGGGTGTTAGCCAAATTTTTGAAAATTTGAAAATTCTCAGAAACTGAAAAGTTGGAGAATGGAAGCCAGATCGAACGTAGAGCTGATTAATCAAACCACTTTCGACTTTGTTCCTTTTCGGGGACGAAAAGTTTTAAGTGGGGGAGATTGTAATAACCCGGAAATTCTGGGCCAGTTTAAAATTTTTATTTTGGCAATTTTAACGAATTTTGAATATTTAAAATGGATTATTTTAAATAAAATCGACGAGAAATTTATTTTGAATAGAATTCGACGTATATATTATATGCGTCGTCGTTAGAATATAATATTTATATATAATTTTAAATAGAATTGAAAATGGCGCGGTAGTTCGATAATTCGATTTCAAACTTCAATTGAATGTACCGGGTGCAAAACAATCCGGATTTTAGTGAAACCAAAAACAATGGAATCTAATTGTGAATATCTTTCCAACGAATCCGAAAAATTGAAATTTCATAGCGGGAATCAAAAGATATGTCCAGTCGAAAATTCTGAATAGTCGCTATGGAATTCAGGCCCTTAAAAATGGGAATTTTGCAAACGACCTCGGATTTCGACGAAACCACTTTTGTTGGGTCCGCAGTGTCAAGTTATTGCTAGGTTTCAAATTTCAAAATTTTTTGAATCAATATGGGAGCGTGGCAAAGGAAAACGCGTTTGACCAGTTTCAGTTGATTTTAATCAACTGGAAATTGGCCATTTTTCCAACGGTCTCAGAATTCGACGAAACTAGTTTTTTTAGGACCGTATCGTCAATACGCAGCTAGAAAATATTTTTCGGGAATTTTTAGAGTTAGTATGTGACCCCGGTAATTTGAAATGTACGTTTAAAATTCAATATAGTGATTTAAATGTAAATTTAACGGAAACTGATTCAAACAGTCGAATCAGCCTATGATACATATCCCATTGTGTTCGGAATGGGGGTAAAACGCTATGGAAGACAGGCGGTGGGCCTCGTTTAGAGGTCGTATGTGAAAGTCAACTTTTTGAAAAATAAAATAATTAAATTAATTAAAAAATTAAATCTCTCCCTTTACCTTCTGGCCCCCCCTCTTTATTTCAAAATCGATTTTCATAAAGAAAGAAAAAAAAAGGAGACGACGGAAAGGGGGGAGGAACCCTGTCACGCCGCCGCCCTCCCCTTAAACCGTCGCCACCTCGCTCGAGACCCCCCTCCCACCTTTCCAGCGGCGCCGCGAGCCACCCAAACCCCCCCCTTCGCCTGCGACATCGAGCCCCCCCCCCCCATCGCGCCAGCAACCGCCGCCTCCCCCTTCGAAACCCCTGCTCCGCCCGCCTCCTTCTTCTTCCTGCTCTCCTCCTCCCTGACCCCACCTGCCGTGACCCAGACCCGACAGCCGCCCCCCTAGACCCGAACCCGCACCCCCCATGGCCCAAAACCCGACCTCCGACCACCTCAGACGAGGTGAAGCCCCCCCAGCCTTCGATTTTGACTGTAAGCCCTTTTTACTTATTTATTTTATTTCTTTTTTCTATGTAATTGGTATTAGCAATTATAAAAATCAGTTTTTGTATATTTTTCAAATATAAAAGTTAGGATTTTTCAAATATAAAAGACAGGATTTTTAAAATATAAAAGACGTGATTTTTAAAATATAAAAGATTAGATTTTTAAAGGAAGAAAGACGATATTTTTAAATGGAGAAAGGTGAGATTTTTACATATGTAGCGAGGTAAAAATATGATTTTTATATATTGAACATCGAAGTAAAAATATGATTTTTTTATATTGAACATCGAAGTAAAAATATGATTTTTATATATTGAACATCAAAGTAAAAATATGATTTTTATATATTGAACATCGAAGTAAAAATATGATTTTTATATATTGAACATCGAAGTAAAAATATGATTTTTATATATTGAATAGCATAGTAAAAATTCGATTTTTAAATATATGAAGTGACTATAGAAATATGATTTTTAAATTGAGAGTGAACAAATAAAAATGTGACTTTTTTTTTAAAGACATCAAAATATAAAAATGTGTGATTTTTATATATGTAGTGACTACGGGCAACGAAGATGATAAAAAAGGCGAGAATAAAGAGGATTTCTATAAATGAAGTGTCGTGAAGTTGGATAGCTATCGGTGAGAACTTCTCACTCTAAATTCTCTTTTTCTAGTTATATATATATATATATATATATATATATATATACTAGGATGCAGACGGTGCCTAGTAGCACCCGACACTCGTCATCCACAGACCATGGATGGCTTGTTTGTTAAATTGTTTGGTTGAGTAGTTGGTTAGTTGTTTGGTTTGAATTGAATTGTTTGGTGAGATGGAATTGATTTGATTGATGCGTGAATGGCGTGGGCCTTCACTAGACTGGGGATAAGGCTAGGCCTCGTCCCGTTTCTAGTATCGTGCCGTTATGCCGCCGAAATTTTCTAAAATAAGTTAGAAAATAAAAATATCATTTTATTTAAAGAATGAACTGAATAGAAATTCATATGTTAAAATAAAATGTTTTATCGTTAAAAATATATAATTTTTAACGTGAATATGAATATAGTGAATGTGAATAAATAAATATTCATTTACAAACCGGACGGTTTGTTTATGTACACCTATTTGAAGGACATTGATTGGGACGATAAATTTTACACATCGCCCAACTGCACAAATAAAATATGTGTTTGATTGTTTGAAACCCCACACGGGTGTTGGGATGAAATTTGAAGTTCACTCATCCTGATTGATTAAATATGTCGATCGATTGATTGACAGGCTGTTATAAGCGTTAGATATCTATATTTGATGCTTATACAGTGTAGTGCACTTTGGTTGATGGTTGATTATTTTTCAATGCAATTATATACATGTGTTGTATGGAAATCCATATAATTAACATTATATGGTGATTGATTGGGCCTCATTCCAATCGGGAAAATAATAAATATTATAAAAGAAAATCCATGTGTTGAATACGAAAATAGTCATGTGTTGACAATGTTCATGTGTTGAGTGAAATATTTTATACAATGAAATTTACATCTTTATCATATTTAAAATTAGAACTACTTTACGGTTGAAGTCTAATTAGAATCAAACGATAGATACCATAGTTTTATAAAATATTTTACATAACAAAAGTAGTGATGTGTTGACAGTACTCATGTGTTGAGATTAGTCGTGTGTTGAAAGAAATATAGATTCATGTGTTGAATAGAATATATATTCATTTGTTGAATAGGATAACGAATTTATTGAAATATATAAAGCCTTGTTGATTAGAGTTGCGCCATTTTGACGTGAACGATATTTATATTGATTATATTCGTTTTTATAATGAATATAGAAAAGGTAGTGATTTCAAATATAACGTTTTGAAAATATTATCATTTATATAGTAATGATATGAAATATTCAATTTTGATTTGAAATGGAATATAGAGTTGAAATGGTTTTGAAAACGAATTTAAAACGTTTTATAAAATACGTTTTAAAAAGGAAATTGACGAAATATATATAATATATATATATATATTATATATATAATGGACTGAATAGAACGCGCCGCGCCGCGGCAGTTCGTGAATTTCGACCATTGACTTCGAATTGACGTTGCGGGAGATCCGACCGTCGGATTCTCCTAAAACCGGAACCGTTGGGTTCATATCGAAAAGAGCTTTCCAATGAATATTAGAAATTTGAAATCTAACGGTTGGATTTGGAATTATGTCCAAATCAAATTCGAAAAAGGTCGATGTAAGTGCAGTCCGATGGCCGTTGTTGGAAATCGACTGTACGGGCCTTGATAAAATTATTAAAAATATTAATAATTTGTGTAAAATCATAATATGTGAATTGGAAAGAACTGGGGTGAAAAACTCCACATTCGTAAAGATAAAAATAGATTTTTATCGAAATGAACTAGTTTTGAACTAGAATTAAAATCAATTTATTTTTGAAATAAATAAATTGAATTTGAAAGTGATTTTAAAAATAATCAATATTCCCAATACGTGAATTGGACTGGAGTTGAATCGAAATTATCTTCGGAATATTTCGATGTTGAATTTCGTGACTATACAGATATTGTTATGGGAATTTGAAAGATATATTTTATATCGTTATTTCCAATACGATATTTGTTGGTTTCAGAATTTGTTATTGAATATAAGCCGATATATTTTCTATTCAGAGCCTTGTATTTAATATCAAATGTGATTTAGGTTTATCGTGAATCGTGTTTTAGATGACATTGGTTCTTTAACCCAGTTAAAGGCAGGATGTTGATTTTTGAGAAGATTAAAACTAAGTGGAGTTTTAATGAATCTTTAATTAGATTAAAATGTGAATTGATAATTTAAATTATCAAATCTGAAAAGTGATCGAGAGTGGAGTATCACCAGTTTTGCTCCAAAGCGATAGTTAGATCTTTAATTAGATTTAAACGTGAAATGGTAATTAATTTTACCGATAACACCGTGGTGTTAGGAATGGAGTATCACCAGTTTTGCTCCATGGGATATATAGGTTGGGATTGGGAAATAAAATAAATAATTACTTCGGTGTGGTTCGTTAATCCCGACTAGTTTAAAATTATATCCAAAGGAAGATTATAGGATAAATTTAGAAGAATTTATCTTGGATAAAATTAATGGGAACCTTTCCCTAAGAATGTGATTTTGTGAATAAAAGAATATTCTGAATTGGAATGAGGCGTTCGTTGTGTTTGTGTAACATTTGTTTATTATATACGTGGGTTATTCAGAAAGGCCGGGTTTATACCCATTCTGAATAACCGATTCGACGAGATGTCGAAGATGAAGACGGTGGTTGAAGACCGGAAGTCTTCACATCGTTTGGGTGATTACTGATGATCTTGATTGGGCTGTACACCCAGGATGAGGGAATCAGTTGGTGATCGTCCAGATGTACTTGGAGATGGATGGATATGCGAGGAAAGTGCCTCCGGTTTCGTTCAGACCCAGAACGAACTTGTAAATGGATTGTGTGTCTGACATTGGATTTTATTCTGTGTTGATTGATCTCTATTAAATATACATCTGTTTGGCGGCGGAGAATTTATTCTCTTGCTTAACGCCCTTCTCTGAGACATACGAGCTCAGAGGTTGTATATCGATGGACATCAGTCGCATGGAGTGAATTGCCTGTGTGGCACACATAAGTGGCAATTGATCAAGGCTTCTGTTGAAAAGCAAAGTCTTGTGGTTGATGATCAAAGCACGGCCTGTGTGGCGCAGCTTTGTGTATAACGTGAATTCGCGAGCCTCACACCTCGGTATGAGTCAAAAACGGGATAGTGACTGCAGGGAGAGCACGACGTTTCTTTCTAGCTAGGGTGGTGTCAATGACCTACCAGCCCTGACATTTATATATTTTTCACCTGTGTGGTTGTTGGATACGAGGCGCCTCGGATATCGGTCTGTAAGGACCGGGAAACGTGTGTTCAGGAATAATTAATCCTCAAAAGTAAGAGAGGACCGGCCCTGAAGATCCAAGGATCATAGTGGGGTCCTGAGGCATTTGCTAGAGTGTCTTGAACGTGGAGAGGAGCTTGCCCCTTGCCTCGGCTCATGATGGAATCCAATTTCCAATACGTGATATTGCGGTTTTAATTGTAGAACTAGTATGGCGACATGATATATGGTACCCATGCTGTCTATGATTGATATTTTTGATTGAAATTATTTTGGCACTATACACCTATAACAGTATCAAGTGATTTGTTTTAAACGTACCAAGCATGTTTGGCTATTATAAGGGAAAACCCTATCCTCCGGCTTGCATTGCATTGTGTGATGGGACCTGAGTCTTATAACAGCTTCATTTTTTCAAAAAGCATTGCGCTGTTTTGTTATGTGCACTAGTGTTCTTGGGAGGAAACCCGTTCCGTGTTATACGGCGTGGTCCCTTGAATTACTATCTTTAAAGCAAAGTTTTAAATGACTGTTTTAGTTCTCACACCAGTCACATGACTGACCTGGAGTTTATTGTGTTAACCTAAACTCTGGGTGCCTCTATTTTCCGCACGGGCAGCTAGTAGTTTTGGTTTTGCAGATTTATATTCACAGGGTCCTGATTAACAGCTGGAACGATGCTCGGAAAGCTCTGTATCCGTGTATCACTTCTGGTTGTGCTTTTGTATTATTTTCCGCTGCGATGTATTTAAATGTAATTTAAATCTCTGATATTTATCGAATGTAATTTATTCATTTATACTCTGTATATTCTTGTATCTGATGGAATTGTTGTAATAACAATGAAATGTTCTTCCGTCTGCGCTCCAATTTGTCCTGTTCTCAAAACGATCAGGGGTTTCGAACGGTCTTTATCGGTTTAACGATCGATTCAGATCGAGCGAAATTCCTTGCCGTTACACACCCCCTCCGCCTCCTCCCCTGACGTCAGCCGCGCCTCCCCCTCCCTGTCTCCGACGAACCCAAACACCCCACCTCCTATAAGTTTTTTTTCTTTTATTTATTTATTTTTATTACTAGGAAGTAATTAGTTATATAGAAATAAAAAAAATCAGTTTTACCTATGATGATAGTGAATAAAAATTAGTTTTTTATTTATATATTAATGTAGAATAAATTAGATTTTTAATTTATATATATGTTCTTTGTTAAAAGAGTTGATTTTTAATCAAAGCTTTGATTTTTAAATTATAAAGTAGCGATTTTATAAACATGAAAGGTTTGATTTTTATAAAACATAAAAATTCAATTTTTAATGTGTGCAAAGCGAGATAAAAATTAGATTTTTATTTATGTGAAGGGCAAATAAAAATTGGATTTTTATTGTTTGAATGGTATAGAAAGATATGATTTTTCATGGGAGAAGATATGATTTTTATGAATATAAAAATATTTTTTTTTCAGTTTTTATAATGTGAACAACAATATAAAGATTCGATTTTTAATCATAGAAAGATTCGATTTTTAATCATAGAAAGAAGAGATTTTTATATACATAACAACGAGATAAAAATATGATTTTATTTATGTAGCGATATTATAGAAATATAATTTTTATACATATAACGTTATAAAAATATGATCTTTATACATGTAGGGATAAAATAAAAAGATGAGATTTTTAAATATATAATCATCATAATAAAAATGTGATTTTTACTATGAACAGTGTGGAAAAGACTGCGTTGAATTTCAGGCAAATCCAAGCCATTCAGAAATGAAACGACGGAGTGGAACCCAAAGGTGAGAACTTCTCACTTTAATTTATTTTTTAGTTAAAATATATACTAGGATGTAGACAGTTCTTAGCAGCACCCAACACCCGTCATCCACAAACCATTGAAGACTTGTTTGTTTGTTTGATTGTGTGATGTGGAATGGAATAAATATTTTATAATTAAAAATACAATTTTTAACGTATATATGAATAAAATAAATATTCATAAACAAATCGGACGATTTGTTTATGTACACACATTTGACTTATATTGATTGGGATGATATATTTTACACATCGCCCAACTGTACAAATAAAATTCATTATTTGTTGATTGAAACCCCACGCGGGTACTGGGATGATATTGGACATACACTCATCCCAGTATTTAGTTATATGTCAATCGATTAGTTGACAAGCTGTTGTAAGCGTTGAATATTTATATTTGATGCTTATGCAGTGTAGAATGCACTCTGGATGATGGTTGACTGTGTTTGGTTATTATTGTGTACATGTGTTGTACGAAATCCATATAATCAAATTATATGGTAATAGATTGTGTTTGATTCGAGTTCAGAAAGAATGAATATTTTAAAATAACGATTATTTTAAAATAACGAATATTTTAAAATAATATCCAGTAAAAGATCAAAATCTGATTTTAATGTCCGATTTGGGATGGACACGAATATATTTAAATATACAAAGCCATGTTGATTAGATTAACGCCATTTTGACGTGAATGATATTTATATCAATTTTATTCATTTCTATAATGAATATCGAAAAGGAAATTATTTTGAAATATAATGATTTCGAAAATACTATCATTTATATATCGATGACATGGAATATTCAATTTTGATTAGAAATTGAATATGAAGTTGAAATTGTTTTGAAAACAAATTTGAAACGATTTATAAAATACGTTTTAAATGGAAATCAACGAAATATAATATATATATATTATATATATAATGTCCAGAATAGAATGCGCCGCGCTGCGTCTGTTCGCGAATTTCGACCATTGACTTCGAATGGACATTACGGGAAATCCGACCGTCGAATTCTCCTAAAACCAGAACTGTTGGGTTCGTATCGAAAAGAGCTTTCAAAAGAATTTTAGAGATTTGAGATCTAATGGTTGGATTTGGAATTATATCCAAATCAAATTTGGAAAAGGTCATTGTAAGTGCAGTTCGATGGCCGTTCATTGAAATCGACTGTACGGGCCTTGATAAAATTATTAAAAATATCAATAATTTGTGTACAATCATAATAAATGATTTGGAAAGAATTGGGATGAAAAATTCCATATTTGAAAAGAAAAAAATATATTTTTATCGAAATGAACCAGTTATGAACTAGAATTATAATCCAATATTTTTAAATAAATAAATGGGATTTGAAATGGTTTTAAAAATAACCGGAATTTCCAATATATGAATTGGAATGGATTTGAATTGAAGTTATCTTCGGAATACTTCGATGTTGGATTCCGTGATTATATGGATGTTGTGGAGGAATTTGAGATACATACATACATAGATATATATATATATCGTTATTCCAATACGATATTTGTTGGTTTCAGAATTTGATATTGAATATAAGCCAATATATTTTCTATTTAGAGCCTTGTTGTAACGGCCCGCAAAGTCCGTAATATTAGAGTTGACTACATACACCATACGAACTTCAACTGTATAACATACACTTATCAGAGTATCACGAAAATACGAATCATTTTTTTTAGAAGAAAAAGGTAGAAGAAGAACAGAAATAACAACACAGAATCTCACATCGCAGCGGAACAAAATATAGTATATCATGACTTTTGAAATACGAACTTCAACTGTATAACATACACTTATCAGAGTACAACACTTACAACACAGCGGAACAAAACTCTATATAACTAACGCTGAAGCCTCCTGCTCCAAGCTCCTTTAGATAGATCTGTAAAATCCTGAACTACTTGACTGCCCGTACAAATTTAGGCACCCAAGTGTTTAGGTAGAACAAAACAAAATAAACTCCGGGTCAGTCATGGGACTGGTATGAGTAAACAGTTTAAAATAGCTCGAACAAGTAAACGACATCTCATAAGACCACACCGTATAACGGAACGGGTTTTTCCCTTATGAGAATCCAAAATATCTTTATATCAAAAACCTTTTGATATTATAATAATGCCTATCAACCACAATATAATAATCATCTAGCAGAAACGCTTTCATCTCACGTTCTACATATATAGTATACAATCAAAACTGCAAGCACGTATTGGGTAATGGATTTCCAACTATGACAAGGTATGGAACCACCTTCCGCTGGTGTATCTCTAGAGGAGAATACACTGAGTTCAATAAGAACATCTTGCAACTCAGACACACATGACCGACCACTCATTTCGCTTGAGTGTATCGTATGTATATCACCAACGGTTGGGATCAGCAACCGTTTCCCGAATGGGACAGCATCGACAATAGATTTTTAGAAGTAAATGAAACTCTAGATCAGGTGATTATACACCCTAATAGGTGCGACCTACATAGCCATGTTGCCTGCCCAATTTTTGTCATTTCCCGGTTGTTAAGGCCAGAGGCTACGATTACTTTCCATTCATTTATAACACGATCACTTTGAATGCCACATTATCAGATCCGTTAATCACTAATTGGTTTGCACAAATATTTTGGATGTTATGCTAAGGGAATAAATCCGTTGCAACCATATATATTTATACAGACCAACCCATTTGATCATTGGAAATACTTTGTCAGACATTTGTCCATTTACATTCGTTCTGGGATTGAACGAAACCGAAGGCACTATTCTGTACATCCATCCTAGGCAATCTCTACCTAGGACTTTATACAACAGCCCTTGCACTTTACTCCATCTTCAATATATTCAGCATACTGGGTTCGCAACGCTTATGCCAATACGGAGTGGTTCTTTGGATAATAATCCAACCGGTCTCTCCATATTAACAACGTTAAAATGGTCAACACTTTGATAGTTGGTGATTTAACTATCAAAGAAAAACAAGTGTTTCGATAGTCGATGATTTAACTATCGAAGAAAACAAGTGTTCATCCAATATCAGACAATCCCTGAGCCCTTAATTAATATTTCATTAATTTAATCACTTCTCCATTTCTTTATCAATATTTGTTAACCAAATATTTTCAATAACCATATTGGCCTTTTACGCTATTTGGAAAACATTTCCGAATATCGCCTTCCTTTATTTTCTTAAACTTAGAAAATATATGCTAGTTATAATTGGAAAATATTCTAATTACTTATCTCTTTTCCGATCTCGTTTATTTCTAAACTTAGGAAATATTTATTGTTCTATTTCCAAGCTTACACTTATTTGGGTTAAACGGATGTTGTGTAAAACATCGTTACGACAACCCAAATATTATATTCAACTAACTCTTATTCAACATTGATCTTCGAGCCTGAAATCTTACTATTTATTTGTTAAAAAATGAAATTAATCAAGTTGGGGTATAACTACCTCTTAGACCTTGACTGAATAACATTTACAACGTCAAAATAGATAAGACTACTTACTCGAATAATCAATACCATACAACTAGTTATTCACTTTTAAACACATACACACTTTCTCTTTCTATTCTTACTGGATTTTATTCTTATTCTTCCTTTTTGATTATACTATTATATTTCTAAGTTCGTTTCCTTATCGACTTCTATATATATTGATATATAGATTTCTAGTTATCAAACTTCTTAAAAATATTCTAACTCCTTAAATTCTCGGAAAATTTCGCCATAACCTCCTTTGTACCGGAAGCAACGGGATATTTCAAATAGCCTCCCATGGCCCTCACCAATCCAAAAGAAAAAGAAAAAGTCAAGCAGCTTGCCGATACGGCGCATAAAATCTCATATATGAATTAAATACGTACCTTTTTGTAATGACCCGGATTTTGAGCGACTTTAGTTATCGACATAAACACGACGTCGATAACCAAAACACCGAAAAATCCTGGTAATTAGTGAAAGAAATTAGAGCGTGAGGATAGATAAGATAGAAACTTAGAATAGAAGAAAAAGAAGAACACAACATCAGAGTAACACGAATGTAATAACCCGAAAAATACAAGCCAATTTAAAAATTTTTAATTGGTGATTTCAAAGGAATTTGAACAATTGAAATAGAATATTTCAATAAAATAGTGAATTAGAAATAGTGAGTCAGTTTGAAAATTTGAACTCAAACTTTGACTGACTGTGCAGGGTGGAGAATATAACGGATTTTAGCGAAACCAAAAATATTTAAATCTGTTAGTCAATACCTTTCTAACGAATCTGAAAAATCAAAGTTTCATAGCGGGAATCAAAAGTTATGGCCGAATGAATTTTCAGAAAGGTCCCTATATAGAATATATAGCCCTGGAAAAATGATATTTTGCAACCGACCTCGGAATTCGACGAAACCACTTTTGTTGGGTCCGGGATGTCAAACTATTGCTAGGTTTCAAATTTCATAATTTTTGAAGCTAGTATGTGAGCGTGGCAAAAGAAAATGCATTTGGTCAATTTCTGTTAAATTGGATCGACCAGAAAATGGCCATTTTTCAAACGATCTCAGAATTCGATGAAACTAGTTTTGTTGGGACCGTAGCATCAAAACATAGCTAGATTTATTTTTCTTGAATTTTTCGAGTCAGTTGTGGCCTTGCCAAATTGAAATGTGCGTTCAAAGTTAAAATTTAATGTTTTATACTTTAATTTAAAAAATAACTGACTGTAACAGTCGAATTGGCCAATGAAACATATCCCATTGTGTCCGGGATGGGAGTATTTAGCTAGGGGCGACAGTCGTTGGGCTTGAAAAGGAGTTCGTTGGTGAAAACCCTAATTTTCTGTAATATATATATTCCGGCGAATCAGAAAATTCCATTCATTATTTAAAAAATAAAAATAAAAAACTAAAAATCCCCATAACCCACGAACGAACGGCGAAACCCGTTCGATTCTTCTCCGACCGATTGCCGCCGCCTCAGCCCTCAATCGCTGCCGCCACCACCTGTCGTCGACGCGCCTCCCTCCCCTCGTCAGATCCAATCCACCCACGACCAGAACCATCGCCTCCTCCGCCTGAATCGAGCGCCCAAAGTCCACCACTTCCCATCGCCGCCGCCGCTCCGATCTTCCTCCGAGCTCCACCAAACCACCACCGACAGGACCCCCACTCGAAGCTCTTCCATGTCCAACTCCCTGATCGTCATCTAGGCCAGTGGATTTCGCGAAAACCTCAAACCTAGTTTCGAACCAAATAGAAAGGTGAGTCCTTTTTGATGTCTGCACTTTGAAAATCATATCTTTTTAGTGTGTTGACGAAATTTGATGAAACAGGAGATATCGTGACCGTAAGGAGGCTCTCTACACTCTAGAAGAAGCCGCGGATTTTTCTGACATCGTATCTATTTTTAGCGAAGCAACAAACCAAGGTGAGAAATCAAAATTAAATGAATTTGAATGGAAAATGTCGTGTATAAATTATTTTAGTGAAATATAAATTACACACGTGTTGTATACCTCATGTACATGCGTGGTGTAAGCTATATAAGCGAAGTATGAATTATACATGCATAGAATAATTGATACATGTGTTGAAATGCAAGTGAAATATAGCAATAATATATATATATACACACACTCCCCTCGTCCACAAACCATGGGCGATATTTATTGTCGTGAATTGGTGTGAAATATTGGATGAAAAATACGAGTGGTTGAATAATTGTTTGTGGTTGATATTGTTTGGTTGTGGTTGAAAAATACCCATTGGTGATTGTAATGAATTGGAAATATTTGTGGAAATAAAAATAAATATGCCGCCTGCATGCGAATTAGATGCATGAATCCCCATTGTCAAAAACCGCGAGGTTTTAAGGTAGAGCGAGGAGCCGTACTAGGGACGGTGCTGGTTTTAACTACCCTGCCATTATGCTGCCGAAATTTTGAATAATCTTTATGTGTTAGAATAATTTTCATATGTTGAAATTATTTTCATGCGTTGAAATTAAAGCCATATGTTGAAACTATATCCATGTGTGGAAATGTTCATGTGTTGAAAAGTGATGTGTGAAAATTAAATTCATGTGTGAATGAATGAAGTGTTTAAGCAATAAAAATCACATTTTTATAATATATATGAAGTATGAAAAATATTCGCCTTATATATAAATAGTTTCAACAATAAAAATTCCATCTTTCTAATATGAACAACATAAATAAAATATCCATGTGTGGAAATGCTCTTGTGTTGAGAAGTGTGTGTAGTGGAAAAGTTCATGTGTTGAATAAAAAGATCGAACAATAAAAATTACATTTTTATTGAAACTATGAAGTGTTGAAAACATCCATTTGTCGAATGAATATTTTAAATGATAAAAATATCATTTTTATCATATATGTGATTTCAAACGGACGTTGAAATAAATATTTGTGAAGAAATATTATTTTTAACATGCATAGGAACTAAATAAAATAGTCATGTGTTGAAATCTATTTTAGTTCGCCAAAATTATCATCTTTGAAATGTGAAGTGTTAAAAATAGCCACTTGTTCAAATAAATGCGCATGAGTTGAAATATACATTAATTAGCTAATGATATGATTTTAGCCTATGCATACAACATTAGAATGAATGGTGTTTTTTAAACCAAAGTAAATCAAATATGAAGTTGAATGGAAAATGATAAGTGATAAAAATTGTATATGTACATGCATATTTATTGAATAGGTTATAGCAAAGGGGCTAGAGAAGAGGAATAAAATTTTGTGCCCGACAAATAGGTACACATTTACTGTTTTGTTTGGGTGATGATTTTATGAGCCTGTTGGCTAGCCGCTTGGCTTTTTCTTTTTCTTTTTGACATGAGACGCCCGTGTGGCTATTTGGGAATTTTCCCAGCCCCTCTCGTACAAAGGAGGTTATGGCGAAATTTTCCAAAATTTAAAGGCGTTAGTGAAATAATTGAAGTGAAAACGATATAGGAATTTTTGAATGGGCTATATTTATATAAATATATAAATATAAATAAAATTAAAACGAAACGTGGCCGTGCAGTTCGTGTTTTGAAACTGTGATTTCAAACGACTAGTGCGGGAAATCCGACCATTGGATTTTCCCGAAACCGCAACCGTTGGATTCGCCTTGGAAATATCTTTCCAACGGCACCAAATTTGTGAAGATCCGACGGTTGGATTGTCTGGAATGTTTAATTCAAATCTGAAGAAAAACAGCGCCAGAAACGATTATATATATATATATATAAATATAATTAAATTAAATTGAATAACGACGCTGCAGTTCGTAAATTGAAATCATAACTTCAAATGGCTAGTGCGGAAGATCCGACCGTCGGATTTTCCCAAAACTGAAACCGATGGATTCGTTTTGAAACGACCTTCCTAATGATATAAAATTTGTGAAGATCCAACGGTTAGATTTTCAGATATGTGCAAAACAAAATTAGTGAAAAATAGCGCCAGTGCATCGATACGACCTGAAACGTCGTTCAATTAAATTTGGCCGTTTTAAATTAAATAAAAATGGCGATATATCGTTATAAAATACTATAGACGATATAGAGTGGAAATAAACCAATTTCATTGTGTTTGCTTGATATGTGATGGTTGAATGTATTTAACATGAGAATTATAACTAAAGAACTGAAATGTGAATGTTGAATAGTCCAACCATGTGATAAATTGATTTGAAAATCTAAATATAAGTGGGTTATTTGAAAAGGCCAAGTTTATCTCATTTCAAATAATCGATCGATGTTGAGAAGTCGAAGAGTGGAAGACAGTTGAAGATCGACGATCTTCACATTGGATGGATGGGCGCTACTGATGCTCGTGATTGGAGTAGCTACCATGAAGGAACTGAAGTAGTAGCCGTCCAAACATATTGTTGATTGTACGGATATGCGAGGAATTGGTGCCTCTGGTTTCGTTCAGACCCAGAACGGACTTGTAAATGGACTGTGTGTCTGACATTGGATTTTGTTCTGTGCTGATTGATCTCTGTTAAATATATATCTGTTTGGCGGCGGAGAATTTATTCTCTTGCTTAACGCCTTTCTCTGGGTCGTACGAGCTCAGTGGTTATGTATTGATAGAAATCAGTCGCATGGAATGGATTGCCTGTGTGGCACGCCTGAGTGGCACATGATCAAGGCTTCTGTTGCAAAGCAAAGTCTTGTGGTTGATGATCAAAGCATGGTCTGTGTGACGTACCTTTGTGTATAACGTGAATTCGCGAGCCTCACACCTCGGTATGAGTCAAAAACGGGAGAAGGACCCAAGGAGTGCACGACATTTCTTTCTAGCTATGGTGGTGTCGGTGACCTCCCAACCCTGACATTTATATCTACTTTTCACCTGTGTGGTTGTTGGAATACGAGGCGCCTCGATTATAGGTCTGTAAGGACCGGGAAACGTGTGTTCAGGAATAACTAATCCTCAAAAATAAGGGAGGACCGGCCTTGGAGGATCCAGGGATTGCTGTGTGTGGTCCCGAGACATTTGCTAGAGTGTCTCGAATCGGAGAGGAGCTTGCCCCTTGCCTCGACTCATGGAGGAATCCAATTTCCAATACGAAATATGCGGACGTGATTGTATTACTAGTATGGCGACATAGTAGATGGTAGCTATGCCGCCTAGGATTGATATTTATGATTGAAATCGCTATTGAAACATATATGCACTAGTAATAATATCAAACACTTTTGTTTTACTCGTATGAAGCATTTTTGGCCATTATAAGGTAAAAATTCTATCCTTCGGCTTGCGTTGCATTGTGTGATGGGACCTGAGTCTTATAATGGCTTCATTTTTCAAAGCATTGCGATGATTTAATCATTTACTTTATTTCATGCACTAGCACTCATTGGAGTAAACCCGTTGCGCGAAAGTGGCGTGGTCCTTTGATTTGCCTTATTATTGTTGTTAATAAGTTAAGTAGATTTCTCATACCAGTTCCATGACTGGCTCGTAGTTTGTTTCACCTTGCAAACTCGGGTGCCCTCATTTTCACATGGGCAACCTAGTTACAGGTTTCTGACGCACTTTTGGCTCATGGCGAGGCTTGACTACACCGTGCTGACTTGGATTTTCTTCGCCATTATTGTATCTATATTATGATTCCGCCATTGGCGATGTAGGCTGATATTTATTTTGTGTACTCTTTATGTATGATTCCGCCTCAGGCGATGGTGACTGATTATGTATCATTATGCACTAAGTTGTATCCTATACTGTGCTTCTCTAATGTGATGATATCTATATGATTCCGCTGTCATATGTGTGTAAATTATTCTATTTTCTGTTTATGCTATTATCTGTGATCTGCTAATGATGATTAATGTGTTATATTCCAATGATTATCCTTAACACCGTGTCACGGGGTTTTGGGATCGTCATAACGAATCTCACAGCGGAACGAATAACATATAATAGATAACATATCCTTGAAATAAATAATTATATGTATACAATACATTATCAGAGTACAACACTTATAACACAGCGGAAATAACTATAGCTATACAATCCTGAAGCCTCCTGCTCCAGTTCTTCAAGTATCTGCAAATTCCTGACTACTTGACTGCCCGTACAAAATTGGGCACCCAAGAGTTTAGGGAAACAAACAAATAAACTCCGGGTCAGTCATGGGACTGTTATGAGTAAAACAGTTTAAAATAGTTCAAACAGGTAAACGATATCTCATAAGACCACGCCGCATAACGGAACGGGTTTTTCCCTTATGAGAATCCCAAATAACTTTATATCAAAAACCTTTTGATATTATAATAATGTCTATCAACCACAGTATAATAACCATCTAGCAGAAACACTTTCATCTCACGTTCTACATATATTGTATACAATCAAAACCGCAAGCACGTATTGGGTATTGGATTTCCAACTATGACAAGGTATGGAACCACCTTTCGCTAGTGTACCTCTAGAGAGGAATACACTGGGTTCAACAAGAACATCTTGCAACCCATCCACACATGACCGACCACTCATTTGCTTGAGTGTATCGAATGTATATTACCAACGGTTGGGATCAGCAACCGTTTCCCGAATGGGACAGTATCGACAATAGATTTTTAGAAATAAATGAAACTCTAGATCAGGTGATTATACACCCTAATAGGTGCGACCTACATAGCCATGCTGCCTGCCCGATTTCTGTCATTTACCGGTTGATGAGGCTAGAAGCTACGCTTTATCATCACACCAGATTCACTTTGAATGCCACATCATCAAATCCATCCAATCACTGATTGACATCCTCAACAATACATTATGTGTTAGCTAAAAGAAGTTTCCTTCTCTGCTTCCACTCTTGGTACGGTTGGAGAAATCAATATACGTGATCGTTTGGAAATACTCTGTCAGACATCCGTCCATACTTGTCATCCAGGAACAGGATGAACCGAAGGTACTATTCAGTATATCCATCTTAGGTAGTGTTATCTAAGAATTATACAATAGCCCTTGCACTTTACTCCGTCTTCAATTATCTTTGGCATATATGATTCGCAACGCTTATGCCAATACAGAGTGGTTCTTTAGATAATAATCCAACCGGTCTCTCCATATTAACAACGTTAAAATGGTCAAAGCTTCGATAGTCTGTGATTTAACTATCAAAGAAAAACAATTGTGCAAACAACGATATTATTTCCAAACGGAAATTCTATCAATCAATCATCAATCATATATATATCTCTATATATTGTTTTCGAACAAATTAACAACTGTAAACAATTGTTTAATCCGTTCGGCTTTCCTAAACAACAAGGATTGTTGTAGAGGGTGTCGAACTCTGGGACCAAAAATATTTTAATTAATAAATCCAATCAAGTTATCCCTAACTTTTGATTGGTTGAAAACAAAGAAAATAGCAAAATTAAATAAAAGAGAGTTTTAACAATAAGTGAAAGCAATTAGGGGATAATGACATAGATCAGATTCATAATCATCAATAGCCAAAAGATTAACCAGATCTAATACATGTTTCTGTCACAAACATGAATCAATGATAATAGGTTTTTAGAAACAAATATGTAAATAACGACAAGCATAGCCTATGCAGGAGCTCAGCTCTACAACCATAGACTATCAGGACAGATTCACTAATTAATTTCTAAAAACCTAAAATTAGATCTAGATCTGATAAACGTTAGATCGAACACGAATATATCCTGTGAAGGAGCTTAGCTCTTAAACGACACAAAATATGAAGGTTCAGATCTAACCCTTAATTCAGATCCAGATCTACATGTATACAGTCCTCATCTTTTGGCTATGTGATTCATATTGAATCATACTATCAGCGTCATCACCCCCTAATCATTTAAATTAAAGGATAACTTGCTTTAACATCTATATCAAAATATAGTTAACTTTAATCTTAACCCAAAATAGCATTTTTATCATGTTTACAAGCTTACTCGATAATAATCAAGGTTATTTACAATAACCAATTCAATTATCCCTTTAGATTTTAATTAATCAAAGATTAACTAATATCCAATACTATTCGTTAAACTTTAACGGACATTTAAACCAACATTTATTTCCTTTGTCCATTCTACTCGAAACGGTGGATTTACCAACTATACACATCCGTTAACTATTAACGAAATCCCAACTGTCATTTCCCCTTTCTTAAATTAATTAATTAACTAAATTAATTAGAGTCACCTTTTAATTGTTTGAAACAATTAATTTCCCTTTTTAACAACCCATGGAATATCTTGATTTCTGCTTCTCAACTGATCAAAACCATTTAACTAAATTCTCTTAATAACTCGATTTAACTTATTTAATTTAAATTCCCGATTTAAATACTCGTATAAAATAATTGAATAACTTAAAATTCAGTTATAAATAAATTATAACTTTGAAACCCCGTCAATTTCCCTGACGGTAGAACAATGTCAAAACCCTACGACTAGACCATTACTGCCCATTTACTCAGTCAACACAAACAGTTGATCTTAACCACAACAACGATGGTTGTATATTCAACTGTCAACATTTGAAACAGTTTTGGTGTCAGTCGATGTGAACAATCCATATATATGCACAACAAACAAAAATACAGTTTATTTGAGGAATCCGGTCGGATCCCTCCAACCTGTCCTTCTCTGCATCACAGATGTCAGTTGATAACAATATACGAGTTAAACAAATAATCAACTGCGATCAATCAGAAGATAACAACCAATTTGCATTCATCACATCCAATCAGCCAATTTAAACTGTAAACTGCAAAATATATTTAACTGTGAATGTACCACATCACAGTATTCCAGGAGGTGTGAGAATTAACTCACCAGAGTTTGTTCTGGTCGACGGTTGACGCGTTTGTTGCATTTAAACCGAGATGACCATCCAAAATTAGCTGAATTTTCAACGGTGTCAGATTGACTCCTAGTCAGTGCCATCAGATAGGTATCGACCCTGCGATCCCAACGGATCTTGTTTTGTTTAATTTCGTTATCGTACGGAGAAGTTATGATTAAAACAAATTTACATACTATATGATTATTAATTTAATTTAACTATTAATTAAATTCAGTCATTACCTTAATTAAATTGAAATTCCATGTCAGCCTTTTGACTTTGACCACGCATCTTCCCCTGATGGTTCGTTCTCCCCTACCCGATCCCTTCCTTTTCCCTTCGAAGAAAAACATGACACCTTCCCTCACCCACGACCGCCACCACAGGCAACTGGAGAACCCCACCTCCAATCCCAAAAGCTTCGTCGTGGCCCCAACCCCCAATGATCGGAGCGCCGCCTCCCCTCTTGGCCTCAGCCCGCCGAAAAACCAATTCGAACGAAAGACGTTCATCCTCCTCCTGCCGCCGCCATACGCAACCGGAACCCATGGGACCACCACCAGTGTGACCGTCGTGCCACCCACCTTCGTTTCCACCTAGGGCGCGACGCCAGTCCTCACCATGGCGGCCGGAATTTGGCCAAACCCATTCTTGCTTGCAAGATCCGAACCCAAAAACATCACCAAAGTTCATCGCTTCGCCCCGACCACCACAGACGACGGTTGACCCTCAGACTGGTGTCAAAACGAAGGTCTCTCTCCCCTCTACAAAAGCCCCATGGTCTCGGCCTCTGAAATTGGACCAATTCCTCGAATTTTGACCAAGAACGAAAGTGCTTTGCTGCCTTTCCTCGCGATTTCCGGCCACCTGGGTCGACGAAATCACCCCAACTTTTTACAGCATGTAGATCTCGACCAGATCTACAAGTTTACTTTAGGTTGCCATCACAAATTAATGACGGATTGTGAAATATAATTTTTTTTTGAGTTTGAGGGTTTTTCTGCAAAATTGCCATGAAGAAGATGAAGAGGGCTGGAAATTGCTGATGGGAGGGGTATATATAATTGGGTTTATTATATTTTAAGTTGATTTGACGACCGATGTTGACTAACGATTTTTATTTCGTACCTATCTCTGTTTTAAACGTTGTTATTTCGCTGCTGTGCTTGCATACGAATCCCGTTCGAGACGCGACTGGACGCCATAGTATATTTTGACGATACGGTCCTAACGAATCTTGTTTCGTCGAATTCCGTGCATGTATTCTCAAATAGCGTTTGAACACGTCCAAATAGATCGATTTATTTTACATTTTATTTTGCCACGGTCACAGAATAATCCTGATTGACGCGCCGTTAGGAAATCTAGCAATAGTTTACCGTTACGGTCCCAACAAAATTTGTTTCGTCGAAAACAGAGGTCGTTTGAAAAATGTCCCTTTTAAACTGGCCAATTTTGAATAAAATAACCCAAATTTAAAATACTTCAACATAATAAAATTTAAATACCGCGGTTGGTCATACCCGACCAGAATTTGACGTATTACCAAGGAAAAATAACCCCGGTTGGATTCCAAGCCAATACGATATTTAAAATATTTAAAAACCATCTATTTATATAAATGCAGCGCTATATATATAAAGGAGTTCGTGGCGCTGTTTTTCTGAGAATTTGATTTGGACATAAAACACAATCTACATGACGGAAACTGGATTTTTCCCTGCCATTGGAAAGATATCGTCAAGCCGGTCCCGACGTTTCTTGTTTCGAAGAAATCCGACTTAATTTGAACCCGGGACGACCCCTTGAAGTTCAAAACGTCAAAACGCGAACTGCCGTGCCGCTGCAGCTCGTTATTTAATTAAATTTTAAACCTTATCACGCGATCGTCATCAACTGCGTGATATCGTCGATATATATTTTAATACAGACAATATCGAACCTCTATTTCTGCCAATTCACCGTATACAACAAATTTCAGCAATTTCCAATAATTGGAAATTAAATATTATTTTATTGTTTATTTAAATAAATATATTCTAAATTAAACAGTTAAATTCGATTATTTAAATTCCAACCGATATTTTAAATAATTAAAATATTTAAAATAATTCAAATAAATTGGCGGAAAATATGGGTCGTTACAAAACTTTTCTAAGTTATATAAATTTTCAAAAAATTCGTCAGCACCTCCTCTGCGTGGTTCGATCGGTACAACTACAACTGCCACTTCGGGCTTCCAATATCCAAAAGAAAGCCAAAGCCAAATCGCTACCCAACTAAGGGTATAAAATCAATCACCAACCAATGATATTACGGTTTACCTCTTTGTCGGGCTACTCCATTCCAATTTCGAAGCATATTAATCTACAACCTTTCATCTTCTAACGTATGCTTCAATCTGTAACAAAATCAACTCCCATAGCTTTCTGGTAATTTGTACTAAATTTACAATGCCAGCAACAAATACCGGATTAAATCTTTTAGTTTTCATACAAATTCTTTATACTAGAATTCCTTCTTTCTTTTAATCCATTAAACTGTTAATGGATTCTATCCAATCTAACCGTCCAAGTAATTAACAATCAACTTAACCAAATTATTCGATTTGAATTCAATTGGTTTTGCTTAATAGTTAATATTTAATATTGATCTTCAATGGTGTCTAATATATTTTAATATCAATTGGATAATATTCGGTTAACTTCTATTATTATTCTTTCGACTTCAAATCCCTAGTCTATTCAATTTATTTTCATTACTATATTCATTTGCACCACCTAACTAAGTTAAGTCATATTTCATATTCCATTTAACAAATGACCAAATAACTATGCATAATCCACTTAATCAAATCAAACAATTTATATTTAACTTCCAAACTACAAATCTATTTGGTTGATTCCAATATCTTTAACTCCACTTAAACGAGTTAAGCTCCATTTCCATATTCAATTAACTAATTGAATTTCTTCCATTAGTTTACTTCCGTTTCCAAATCAAATTTTTTTGATCCATTTTAATTAAAATTCTCATTTACTAATTTCGTATTGAAATTACCCTTTTACTATGCTGAACTATTCAACATTTTATAATTCAATTTGAATTCTATTTAAATCAACCAAGCACACTAATATCATACTAATTTTATAAATTTATTCCTCTTCTGTGTAAAAATATAGTTTGGGCAAAATTATTTCATTTGACCCTCTTTACAAAACAATATCATGTCCATTGTCAATTCAAAATTGAACCGAACAAATAACACAATACAAAACATTTTAATAAAATATACAAATACGCTCTCTTGTATATATACACTCAACTCAGTCTAGGGTATTACTAACCCCATCTCTATCGAGTTATGCCATAGAGCCAAGGTTATTCCTAAACCATTGCTCTGGTACCACTGTAACGAACAGGGATTTTCGACCCCGAATATCGACACAAAACACCATGTCGAACATTCAAGCATCGAAAACACCGGCACGTTGTGAGAAAGAAGATAGAGGGTGAGATAAGAAAAGAAATAAATATTAGAATAGAAGAATAAGAGGAAAAATCATCACAACACAGAGTCTCAAATCGCAGCGGAGCAAAATATAATATAGAAATAAATCTTTATTGAAACTTGAAATAATACTTACAATTAGAGTATATCTGTCAAGAAAATCTGGACAGTTATAATAATGTTTTCTCATATACAACACACAGCGGGATAAATAGTACGTTTGAACTCCTCCAGCACGTCTTCTGAACTTCGTAGTGTCCAATAACCTGAACATGTACAACCCGGTCTAACCCGAGCATTACAAACACAGGGTCAGTCTGGTGGACCAGAGTGAGAAAAACACACTAAGTTTAAGGGAATCATCCAACTTGATTATAAAGTTCAAAATCTTTTCGAAAGAAAAGGATAATCGTAAGACCAAATCCACACATAAATACAGGCGGTTTTTACCTTACGATAACCCAAATCATTTTGAAATCCATATCTTATTCTGATATTATGATAGTGTCTAAATACAAATAAATAGAATCTAGCAGAATGCCTACATCTCATGCTCCACATATATAGTATACAAACAAAACCACGGGCTCTTATTGGTGATTGGATTTCGAGTATGACAAGGTATGGAACCACCTGCCGATAGTGTATCTCTAAAGAGGAATACACTGGGTTCAACAAGAATGTCTTGCAACCCGGCTACACATGACCGACCACTCATTTCTCTTGATTGTATCGAATATATTATGACCTTATGGCTTTTTGTCGCGACCATCGTAGTTCCCGGGAGATACAGAAATGAAAAAAAGTAACAAATATGAATATTCTCTAGATGGTGACAATACACCCTAATGAGGGCAACCCACATAGCCATGCTGCCTGCCCGATTTTTTTCGTTTCCCGGTTGTGAGGCTTGAGGTTATAATCTCCTTTTTGAACATCTGGCCACCATTCACTTTGAACGCCACTTTGTCAGATCCGTCCATACACGTTGTCCTAGGACTGGACAACCGAAGGTACCCTTCTACCACATCCTAGGAATCACCTATAGATTAGTAGCGAGTAGTCCGTGCAACCATAGATTCCAACTACGACAGAATCACAGTTTATCTCCGAAAGCTAACCAGAGATTATAAGTAATACTTCCGCTTTATGAAGATCTGTGGTCGTCAAATGCTCCTTATCGATCACCGTCTGATTTCTTCATGATTACGTATTTGCTGGTTGGAAGGGTTTTCAAATATAAATTCGATCCCGGTCTTTCCGAACAAACACTCGATAATTGGCCAGATTTGTTAGTCGGTTATTTAACTATCAAATAAACAAACATTCATCCATAAAATAAATCTACCGGTTCGGTATCCAGCATCACTTGGCCTCTTTGATGATTAACAAAATGTTTAATTTAAAACTCTATCTCTTCAACATTATGAAAATGTTCCCCTTTTTCTTATATAATGTATGAATATTCAATTATCGTCTCACTGGTACTCTATTAGCTCCCTGTTGCAAATTGGTAAGTGAATAATCCTTTCAGTGTCAACCTCGAAGTCCGAAACCAACATCAGATTGACACCTCGAAGATTACTCAACAAATCAACGTTACAACATGTTCTAATTTTGTAACGACCTGGAAAATCTGAACCAATTAAAAAAAATTAATTTGGCTATTTTAATGAATTTCAAATATTTAAAATAAAATATTTTAAATAATAACGACGAAAAGTATGTTTGAATCGAAGTTTGAAAATAAATATAATTAATTTTAATTATAAATAAGGCCTAAAATGGTGCTGCAGTTTCAAAATTTGAATTCGAACTTTGACTGACTGTACCGGGTGCAAAATAAAACGGATTTTAGTGAAACCAAAAATATCTAAATCTGTTTATTAATATCTTTCGAACAAATCTGAAAAATCGAAGTTTCATAGCGGAAATCAAAAGTTATGGCCAAATGAATTTTCAGAAAGGTCGCTATAGAGTATATATAGCCCTTGAAAATAGACATTTTGCAAACGACCTCGGAATTCAACGAAACCACTTTTGTTGGATCCGGGATGTCAAATTATTGCTAGGTTTCAAATTTCATAATTTTTGAAGCTAGTATGTGAGCGTGGCGAAGGAAAATGTTTTTGGTCAATTATAGTTAAATTGGATCGACCAGAAAATGGCCATTTTTCAAACGATCTCAGAATTGAACGAAACTAGTTTTGTTGGGACCGTATTGTCAAAACATAGTTAGATTAATTTTCCGGATATTTTTAGAGTCAGTATGTGGCCCCGGCAAATTAAAATGTACATTCAGAACAGAATTTGAATGTTTTATACTCTAATTTGAAAAATAATGGATTGTAACAACCGAATTGGCCTATGAAACATATCCCATTGTGTCCGGGATGGGGGTATTTAGCTAGTGGCGACAGTCGTTGGGTTTGAATTGATGTCCATGTGGAGAAAGACTATTTTAAAATTTAATAAAACCTCGGCCAATCAAATTTCTCCTTCATAATTTTAAAATAAAAATAAAATCAAACCCCCCCCTTAACCCTCGCACCCGACGGAAACCGTCCTCCCTCCTTCCCGACCCAATCGCCGCCGCCACAGGTGACGATAGCCCCTGCCACCACCCAGACTTTGAAGCGTCGCCCCTCCCCATCAAATCAAGACAACCCTCGCCCTCTCTCTCCTCGTCGTCGTCGAGAACGAAGCCTGGGAAGTCGCCAACTTTGACCCGCCGCTACCGCCGATTCCGACCACCGAGCTTCCCCCTCCGACAATCGACAAGAGCGCCCCTCTCCCCTCTTTCACATGGTGCAGTCGGATTTCGTTATCGTTGCACGGATTTCACGAATTTGCAAAACCTAGTTTGGAACTAAACTGAAAGGTATCGGCTTTGGTTATTTAAACTGATTTATAACACTTCTAAGTGTTGCTAATGATGATTTTGGTTTAAAAATCGTATCTTTATCGTGTGCTAACGAAATTCGATGAAACAGGAGAATCGTGACTGCAAGGACGCTCTCTACAGTCAAGCAGTGTCCGTGGATTTTTCTGAGCTTGCTAGGATTTTTAGAAAAGCAACAAACCAATGTGAGATATCCAAACTGAAATGAATGGAAACGAGTTGTATAAGTTATATAAGCGAAGTGTAAATTATATACGCGTTGTATACCTCATGTACATGTGTTGTATAAGTTATATTTGCGATGTATAAATTATACAAGCGTTGCATGAAAAATATATGCAATGAAATTATGTTGAAATGAGAATGAAATATATATATATATATATATATATATATATATATATATATATACACACACACACACACTCCCCTCGTCCACAAACCATGGACGATATTTATTGATTGTGAATTTGTGTGGAAAATTTGGTGATTAATGCGAATGGTTGATGAGATTGTTTGTGGTTGATATCGTTTGGTTGTGGTTGAAAAATACCATTGTGGTTGAAAAAAGTAACCGTTTGTGGTTGGAATAAAAATAGAATAGGTTGTGGAAATGAAAGAAAAACATGCTCGCCTGTGTGCGAATTAGATGCATGAAATCCCCATTGTAAAAAAACGCAAGGTTTTAAGGTAGAGCGAGGAGCCGTACATCGATACGGTCCCGGTTTTAACTACCCTGCCGTTATGCTGCCGAAATTTTCAATAATATTCATGTGTTAGAATTATTTTCATATGTTGAAATTATTCATGTGTTGAAACCTTATTCATGTGTTAGAATTATTTTCATATGTTGAAATTATTCATGTGTTCAAACCTTATTCATGTGTTGTAACCAAATTCATGCGTCGAATAAATTCTTTGAATGATAAAAATAACATTTCAACATATATATAGACTATATAAAATACTCTTGATTTTAAATAAATTGTTTTAACCATAAAAATCACATTTTTATTATAAATATAAAGTATAGAAATTATTCATGAGTTGAATAAAGGATTAGAACGATAAAAATCATATCTTTATCGTATATGTGAAGTCGATAACATTCAAGTGTTGGATATATAATTGAACAATAAAATTAACATCTTTATTGTGAATATAGAGCGCTAAAAACATTCGTGTATTGAATAAATATTTTTGATGATAAAATTATCATTTTATCATGTATATGACTTGCTAAAAACATTCGTGTGTTGAATAAATATTTTTGATGATAAAATTATCATTTTATCATGTATATGACTTGCTAAAAACATTCGTGTGTTGAATAAATATTTTTGATGATAAAATTATCATTTTATCATGTATATGACTTGCTAAAAACATTCGTGTGTTGAATAAATATTTTTGATGATAAAATTATCATTTTATCACGTATATGACTTGCTAAAAATATTCGTGTGTTGAATAAATATTTTTGATAATAAAATTATCATTTTATCATGTATGTGACTTGCTAAAAACATTCGTGTGTTGAATAAATATTTTTGATGATAAAATTATCACTTTATCATGTATATGACTTGCTAAAAATATACCAGTGTTGAAATAAATATTTGTTCGCTATGAATATTATTTTTAACATGTATAGGAAATAAATAAAATAGTCATGTGTTGAAAAATATTTTAGTTCGCTAAAAATATCATCTTTATATGAATGTGAAGTGTTAAAATAACCACTTGTTTAAATGAATGGTCATGAGTTGGAAATATTCATTAATTAGCTAATAATGTGATTTTACAGCTTATGTAGGCAACATTAGAATGAAAGGTAACGTGAAACCAAATCGAATTAAATATGAAATTGAATTGTAAATTGAAAAGTGATTGGAATTGCACACATATACATGCATATCTATTGGACAGGTTATAGCAAAGAGGCTTGAGAAGAGGAATCAAATTGTATGCCCGACAAATAGGTACACATTTACTGTTTTGCTTGGGGGATGATTTTATGAGCCGATTGGCTAGCCGCTTGGCTTTTCCTTTTTCTTTTTGAGATGAGACGCCCGTGTGGCTGTTCGGGAATTTTCCCGACCCTTCCCGTACAAAGGAGGTTATGGTGAAATTTTCCAAAATTTAAAGGCGTTAGTGAAATATTTGAAGTGAAAACAATATAGAAATCGCCGAATGAATTTTATATATATATATATATATATATATATATATATATATATATATATATAAATTAAATTAAAACGAATCGAGGCCGTGCAGTTCGCGTTTTGAAATCGTAATTTTAAACGATTATACCGAAAGATCCGACCATTGGATTTTGATGAAACTGGAACCGTCGGGTTCGCTTTTGAGAGATCTTTCCAACGATATAAACTTTGTTAAGATCCAACGGTTAGATTTTCAGATATGTGTAAAACAAATTTGGAGAAAAACAGTGTCAGTGCCACGGCATGACTTGAAACGTCGTTTAATTAAATATAGCCATTTTTAAATAAATAAAAATGGCGAAAAATCGTTATAAATATTATAAACGATATGGAATGGAAATGAACCAATTTTACTTGGTTTGCTTGATATTTGATGGTTGAATGTGTTTGACATGAAAATTATACTAAAGAACTGAAATGTGAATGTCGAATAATTTAACCATGGAAAGAATTGATTTGAATTCTAAATATACGTGAATTATTTGAAAAGGCCGAGTTAATCCTCATTTCAAATAATTGTTCGAACGATTCAAAGTTGAAAATATGAAGACGGTTCAAGACCGACGATCTTCGTATCGGATGGATGGGCGCTACTGAGGTTCCTAATTGGAGTAGCTACCTTGAAGGGACTGAAGTAGTAGCCGTCTGGACGTATGTGTTGATTGTACGGATATGCGAGGAATATGGTGCCCCCCGGTTTCGTTCAGACCCAGAACGAACTTGTAAATGGATGTGTGTCTGACATTGGATTTTGTTATGTGTTGATTGATCTCTATTAAATATATATTTGTTTGGTCTCTGAGACATACGAGCTCAGAGGTTATATATCGATAGAAATCAGTTGCATGGGGTGAACTGCCTGTGTGGCATGCCTAAGTGGAAAATGATCAAGGCTTCTGTTGCAAAGCAAAGTCTTGTGGTTGATGATCAAAGCACAATCTACGTGGCATAGCTTTGTGTATAGCGTTGATTCGCGAGCCTCATACCTCGGTATGAGTTAAAAACAGGATAGTGACTACAGGGAGAACACGACGTTTCTTTCTAGCCACGGTGGTGTCAGTGACTTACCAGCCCTGACATTTTTATTATTTTCACCTATGTGGTTGTTGGAATGCGAGGCGCCTCGATTATAGGTCTGTAAGGACTGGGAAACGTGTGTTCAGGAATAATTAATCCTCAAACATAAGAGAGGACCGGCCCTGAAGATCCAAGGGTTACCCAAAGTGTATAGTCCTGAGGCATTTGCTAGAGTGTCTCGAAGCGGAGAGGAGCTTGCCCCTTGCCTCGACTCATGATGGAATCAAATTTCCAATACGAAATTACTGATTTGATTGTAGAACTAGTATGGTGACATAGTAGATGGTAGGTATGCCGCCTATGATTGATATTTATGATTGAATTTGCTTTTGAAACATATATGCACTAGTAATAATATCAAGTACTTTTGTTTTATACGTATCAAGCATTTCTTGGCCATTATAAGGTAAAAACTCTATCCTCCGGCTTGCGTTGCATTGTGTGATGGGACCTGAGTCTTATAATGGCTTCATTTTTATAAATAGCATAGCGTTATTCAAAGATTTACTTTATTTCTTGCACTGGCAATCACTGGAGTAAACCCGTTCCGCGAAGGTGACGAGGTCCTATGATTTGCCCAATTATTGTTGTTTAATTGGTTAAGTAAATTTCTCATACCAGTCCCATGATTGACTCATAGTTTGTTTTCACTTTGCAAACTCGGGTGCCCTTATTTTCACACGGGCAGCCTAGTTGACAGGTAGCAGGTTATATTTTGGCTTCACACTGCAGCACAGAGAGCGCTTTTGGCTTATGGCGAGGCTTGACTTCACAGTATTCTGTCTATAGATATTCCGCCATTATTATCTATGTATATGATTCCGCTTATGGCAATGTAGACTGACATCTCTTTTATGTACTCTTTACGTATATGTACTGCTTATGGCGATGTAGACTGATCATTTACTCTTATGCACTAAGTTTTATCCTACACTATGCTCTCTGATGCTTATTACATATTAATGATTCCGCTGTCATATTGATGTAGATTATTCTATTTTTCTGTTTTTGCTATTAACTATACTGTGCTAATAATGATTAATGTGTTATATTTCAATGATTATCTTTAACACCGTCGTACGGGGTTTTGAGATCGTCACAAATTTCATTAAACTATATCTTTTTCTAATCATACTTAATATATCTTTTTAAAACATTATATATAAACCTTGATGTAATTATAATCCAATTACTATATAAAAACTTCATTTAAACTTACTTTAAATCTATTCTGGTTACAACTTAGTAAAACCTCATCTCTTGTTTGAATACGTGACTTAGGATCAAATTCTTATCTTAATCTGTCCAACTAACTTCAATTCAATTGGTTTCTATTCGAATTCCATTTCATACCTTAAACTTCTAACTTCCATTCATTCCATAGCCATATCCAAGTTTATACCCTTATTAATTCTTTCAACATTTGCAATCATTTATAATACATTCAATTAACTTGGCTTTCAATATCTTCATTCACTTGGATTTTTATGGAGTCCAAATAAATAGAATTTCACGAAGAATTCCATTTTAACCTATATATTTTATATATATCTATTCACTTAAAATTCGTTTAACGTTAAACTGTTTCTTACGGTTTCATTAAACTCCATTTATATATTTAAATCTAAGATTATTCCTTTAGATATCATTAAATAAATAATAATAAAATTCAATATTAAAAGTAGGATTTACTCTAACATTAATAATTTCAATAAAAACAACTTTAATAATCCATCACCATTTAGCAGTTGACTTATTCAACTTAACACAGTTAACTCGTTAATCCATTTCAATTGGTTCTCCCATTTCAATTAATTAATAATATAATTTATTTAATCAATCTCAATCACTTTGATTATTATTAAATAAATAATAATCAAATTCAATATAATTTCAGTTCAATTTTTTACAGACAAACAATTAATTTCTTTCTTAACCCTTAGGTTAAATCTGCTTGCTCGCTTTAAATCGCATTAACATACGGAATTACTTTATAAAACATTTGATAATCTCTTATAAACTTAATATAAATATAAATTTCCTTTTTATAAACTGTAATTCAAATAACAGATTTCAAATCTAATTTCAGTTATAATATAAATTTATAACTTTATTTCCGTTGATTCACGTAACAGTAAATCAATATTCATAAAACGATTTATTTTTAGGCCATCTGCTGCTAGTTATCCAACCAATATTTTTCCATTGGTTAACCACAAAAAAAACGTTGAATGTATATTCAACAAATCAATGATCAAAGCAACCATCTAATAAGATTGGTTAAACAGTTCATATAATTGTGATATGAAAATAAACAGTAAATTTGAGGAATCCAGTGGGATCCATCCAACCTGTATCTCCCTGCATCCAAATATGTTAATTCAAATAAAATCATCTATTTTAAATAACAGATATAACATTCGACAATTCAATAATAACAGCAATCCAACGTCCATGTTTCAGTTTAATATGTTTATATTATTATAAACGTAATCGACACGGTAAGTTACCTCATTTGGAAATGATCGTTAAATATAACGATTGGTTTTAAATTAAACAAACATTTAATTTAATTAGTTCGGTCAACTGTATTTAGCAACCATCAACCAACTAACAACCATAGCACAAAAATATTTAAAACCCGACTTATATAAAATATAAGTGGGATAAAACTGAGTGAGTTGAACTCACCTTGGGTTTCCCTTCGTTGTCAGAACGGTTTGTTTTAATTTAACTAAACAAATGTTTAGTTAAATTAAATTGTTTAGTTAAATTAAAAACCTCAGTTGCTTCCATCTTTGATCAAATCTGTTTCAGAATGAAACGCTTGTTAAGACGATTCTGACATCTCTTGGTTTGTTGAATTCTGTCAACACATGGACGACATAACAACATTAGAAGCTATATTTATTTTTATTTTTATTTTTAGAAAATTAATAAAGTATATCTTAACTATAATTTAATAACTAATTTCATTATTATTATCCTTAAAACAGACCGTTAACTTTATTACACAAGACATACCTCAAATAAAATAAGTATCAGGTTGTGATAACATGGTTTGGCAAAAATGCAAGATTGGGTCCTTAATTGGATATACATTAATTATGTATTAAAATAATTGGGCCATTTAATAGTATTGGGCATGTTATATGTGTAACAACCCGTAAAATCTGGGCCAGTTTAAAATTTTTATTTTGGCAATTTTAGCGAATTCTGATTATTTAATATGAATTATTTTAAATAATATCGACGAGAATTTATTTTGAATATAATTCGAACGTATATATTATACGCGTCGTCGTTAGAATATAAATATTTATATATAATTATAAATAGAATTGAAAATGGCGCGATAGTTCGATAATTCGATTTCAAACTTCAATTGAATGTACCGGGTGCAAAACAATCCGGATTTTAGTGAAACCAAAAATAATGGAATCTAATAGTGAATATCTTTCCAACGAATCCGAGAAATCAAGATTTCAAATCGGGAATCAAAAGATATGTCCAGTTGAAAATTCTGAATAGTCGCTATGGAATTCAGGCCCTTAAAAATGGACATTTTGCAAATGACCTCGGATTTCGACGAAACCACTTTTGTTGGGTCCGCAGTGTAAAGTTATTGCTAGGTTTCAAATTTCATAATTTTTCGAATCAATATGTGAGCGTGGCAAAAGAAAACGCATTTGACCAGTTTCTATTGAATTTAATCGACTGGAAATTGGCCATTTTTCAAACGGTCTCAGAATTCGACGAAACTAGTTTTGTTAGGACCGTATCGTCAATACGAAACTAGAAAATATTTTTCTGGAATTTTTCTAGTTAGTATGTGACCCCGGTAATTTGAAATGTACGTTTAAAATTCAATATAAGGATTTAAATTGTAAATTTCAACAGAAACTGATTGTAACGATCGAACCAGCTTGCGATACATATCCCATTGTGTTCGGAATGGGGGTAAAACGCTATGGACGACAGGCGGTGGACCTCATTTCGAGGTCATATGTAAAAGTCAACCCTTGAGCATAATTTAATAATTAAATAATATAATAAAATAATAAAAAAATACATTCCCCCCCTTTTTCTTCCTCGTTGGCCCCCCCCCCCCCCCCGATCAGTATTCACAAACGAAATAAAAAAAAAAAAAAAAAAAGAAGAAACCCTAAATACTCCGAAGCCGCCGCCTGACCGCCGAAGCCCCACCGCCTGGCCGCCGAACCCTTCGCCTGAGCCACCCTCGCAACCTCCTCCCACCGAACGACACAATCGAAGCAACGCCCTAGCCAATCGAAGCAGCACCCTCGTCGAAGGCTCGAACCACCGCCGCGACGTCTCAGAACCGCCGAGCCGCCCTTGACTTCCCTCCTCCCCTTCGCATACCACGGTGAGCGTTTAATTTGATTTTATTTTTATTTTTGCTTTTTATTTTTGTTTTACAGTAAAGTTTTAAAAACTGTATTTTTAAATAATTTAAAAACTGTTTTTTTTTTAAAGAAAAGAAACTGATTTTTGTTTTAGGAATTTTAAAACTGTTTTAAAAGGATTTTAAAAACTGGATTTAAAAAAAAAAAAAAAAAGGATAAAAACAGATTTTATAAAAGGTAAAAACTGATTGGTTAAAGCTTTAAAAACTGTTTTGAAAATAATTTAAAAACGGTTTTGAAAAGAAAATAAAAACTGTTTTGAAAATAATTTAAAAAACGGTTTTGAAAAGAAAATAAAAACTGATTTGAAAAGGAAAAGAAAACTGATTTTATTTTAAACTTTGAAATTAAAAAGATTTAATCTTTCAGTAGAAAAAGATTTGAACTTTTAAAAATAAAGATCATATTTTTAAAAAAGAGAAAAGACAGAATTTTGTTAAGTAGAAGAAGTAAGATGTGATTCTTATATTTTTAAAGTAATAAAAATATAATTTTTACATCATAGAAATATTAAAAATATAATCTTTGTTTTTAAAATATAATCTTTATATATTGAATAACATAGTAAAAATTCGATTTTTACTTATGTAGAGAATAAGGGAAACGAAAGCGACAAGAAGACGAAATAGACGAAGATTTCCATAAAGGAAGAGTCGTGTAGTTGGATAGCTATTGGTGAGGATTTCTCACTCTTCAATTTCTTTTTATAATTTTATATATGTGTTGAAAGTGAAAGTGAATTGCTATATATAAATATCTATATATATATATATATACGCCCCTCGTCCACAAACCATGGACGATATTTATTGGTTGAAATTGTTGTGAAAATTGATTGATAGCGAAGTGAAATAACAAATATATGAAAAGTGAAATTTATATATATAGCAAAGTGAAAATATCGGATATATTGAAAGTGAAAATATTGAATATATTGAAAGTGAAAATATTGAATATATTGAAAGTGAAAATATCGAATATATCGAAAGTGAAAATATCGAATATATTGAAAGTGAAAATATTATATATATTAGAAGTGTATGAAATATATATATCGAAAGTGAAAATATCGAATATATTGAAAGTGAATATATATATATATATATGAATTGAAAACGATGTATATGAAATATTCGAATTGAAAACGATGTATATGAAATATTTGAATTGAAAACGAATTCGAATTGAATTGAATAGAAAACGAATTCGAATTGAATTGAATAGAAAACGAATTCGAATTGAATTGAATAGAAAACGAATTCGAATTGAATTGAATAGAAAACGAATTCGAATTGAATTGAATAGAAAACGAATTCGAATTGAAATGAATAGAAAATGAATTCGAATTGAATTGAATAGAAAACGAATTCGAATTGAAATGAATAGAAAATGAATTCGAATTGAATTGAATAGAAAACGAATTCGAATTGAATTGAATAGAAAATGAATTCGAATTGAATTGAATAGAAAACGAATTCGAATTGAATTGAATAGAAAACGAATTCGAATTGAATTGAATAGAAAACGAATTCGAATTGAATTGAATAGAAAACGAATTCGAATTGAATTGAATAGAAAACGAATTCGAATTGAATTGAATAGAAAACGAATTCGAATTGAATTGAATAGAAAACGAATTCGAATTGAATAGAAAACGAATTCGAATTGAATTGAATAGAAAACGAATTCGAATTGAATTGAATAGAAAATGAATTCGAATTGAATTGAAATAGAAAATGAATTCGAATTGAATTGAATAGAAAACGAATTCGAATTGAATTGAATAGAAAATGAATTCGAATTGAATTGAAATAGAAAATGAATTCGAATTGAATTGAATAGAAAACGAATTCGAATTGAATTGACTAGAAAACGAATTCGAATTGAATTGAATAGAAAACGAATTCGAAATGAATTGAATTGAAAACGAATTCAAATTGAATTGAAATTTGAATTGAATAGAAATGAATTTTAAAACGAATCTATAAAGAAGAATTCAATTGTGATTTGAATTGAAAAGGAAGTTGAAAATGTTTTTGAAACGAATTCAAAACTATTTATATAATTCGTTTTAAATAGAAATCGACGAAATATATATTATATATATTATATATATAATAAATGGCCTGAATAGAACGCGCCGCGCTGCGGCAGTTCGCGAATTTCGACCATTGACTTCGAACGGACATTACGGGAGATCCGACCGTCGGATTCTCCTGAAATCAGAACCGTTGGGTTCGTATCGAAAAGAGCTTTCTAAGGAATATTAGAAATTTGAAATCTAACGGTTGGATTTGGAGATACGTCCAAATCAAATTCGAAAAAGGTCGCTGTAAGTGCAGTTCGATGGCCATTGATGGAAATCGACCGTACAGGCCTTGATAAAATTATTAAAAATAGTAATAATTTGTGTAAAATCATAAGAAATGATTTGGGAAGAATTGGGATGAAAAACTCCATATTTGAAAAGATAAAATAGATTTTTATCGAAATGAACTAGTTATTAACTAGAAAAATAATCCAATGGTTATAAATAAATAAATTGGATTAGATTTGAATTGAAATTATCAATGGATATTTTCGATATTGGATTCCGTGATTACAGATATTGTGATGGGAATTTGGAAGATATCGATATCGTTATTCCCGATATGATATCTGTTGGTTTCAGGATTTGATGTTAAATATAAGTCAATACTCTCTCTATTTAAAACCTTATATTTAATGTCAAATTTGATTGATGGATGGTTTGGACTGTGCTCGACCAGTTTATGAGCAGAATATGCTTTTACATTTAGCATTGGGTTGGGTTGAAAATATCTGTGTGCTAACGCCTTGTGAAACACTTCACGATTTGACGATAAGGTGTTTAGCGATGTTGTGTTCATTTCAAATTTAACGAATGATTGTGAAATGATATTTTTCTTAAGTGAAAAGAAATGTATTCCCGATTTTGGACAGGGAATGTTTTATAAAAATGTTTTATAAAACAGAAAGGATTTCGAGGCCCAAAACCCGATGATTTCTAAAGTGATTTAGAAAATGTATTATATGTTACATTGTGGTTCATCGCATATTCGATTAGTTGCTATTGATGATGTATCTGTTTGGTGGCGGAGAATTTATTCTCTTGCTTAACACCCTTCTTTGAGACGTACGAGCTCAAAGGTTATGTGATTAATAGTGACTGATCATATGCGTGAATTACTGATGTGAAGTACTATATTTTGAAAGTACTTGTGATTATTACGTTGTGAAATGATTTTCCCTACTTCGGGATATGAAATGATTTAGTATGTGACTAAAGATTCGGGTAACCCTGAGACTAAAAGTATGGGTGAGAGGGCGGTGTATGCTCTCCTGAGTGGGAGGTGCATCGTCGGTGTAGCCTACTCCTATGTGGGGTAGGTGCACATATATATATCGAGTTGCGAGGTGCGTACCCTTTGCCTTGTCGATGGGGAGCACGATATTTGGTTGCATACTTGTTTGTATGTATTGTTATGTTTTGGAATTCACATTTCCAAATGATTTGATTTGAGATCCCGAAGTGAAATCTACTTTGATATAGAAAGTTAGATATGTATTTCAAATGATTTGAAATAAGAAATCGGGAATAAAATCCAAAGGAATAATTTCTGTAAATTGAATTGGATTTGGAAAATCTAAGTGTTGTGATTAATCTAAATGAGTAGATTGGGATATTGCATGTTGATTGATGCATAGTAGATCCATATATCTATATTGATTGTTGTTTATACACTGGCTTTCATGGGGGTAAACCCGTTCCGCGAAAGTGGCGTGGTCCCGTGATTTGCCTTATTTTTGAACAAAGTTAACAACTGTTTTTGAGTTCTCACACCAGTCCCATGACTGACCTGTAGTTTGCTTTTCCCTTGCGAACTCGGGTGCCCCTATTTTCCACAAGGGCAGTCGAGTAGTTTTATTTTGCAGATGTATTGAGCAGGATTCTGGATTGAAGCTTTAAGCTGTGTCCAGGCATTTACAGTCTTCCGCTGTATAGTTTATATTTCCGCTGTGCACTGTTTTACATTTATGTAAATTTATCTTCCGCTGTGTATTATTTTCGATATACTCTGATATTCTGTACTCTGATGTAACATTATTATGATGTTTATTGAAGTCTTCTGTTATTTGTTCTGATGTGTTGTATACCCAAAGTTAGCGTATGCGGGATTCGAACGGTCTTGGTCGGTTTAGCGATCGATTAGGTCCGGGCGAAATCCGTGTGGTTACAACGTGGTATCAGAGCTTTGGTTAAACTCAAATCTTTGGGGTACAACTCGTTAGAACTGAACAAAAGACTCATCAGAGGTAGGATTAGTAATGTCCTATAAAAGAATCCTCATTAGAGATAGAATCAGTAGCATTCTAGAATGAGTGACTCGTTAGAGATGGGGTTAGAAATGCCCCAGAATGAGTCGAGAGTTATTTGTTTATAAATAACGTATTTGTGATTATATATATAATCTGATTTTCGTATATATATCAAATTACGAATTTGAGACTCTAATTCACTAATTGATTGATGTTTGTGTTGTTTGTTTAATTGTTTGATAATTTTGAACCATAATGCCTAATGGTATCAAATATTGACTTGTATTGAAATTTGGTCGCATTTGCTTGCATATACATGTATATCATTGAACAGGTCATAGCAAGGAGGCTAGAGCCGAGAATAAAATTTGTTTGCCCGACAAATAGGTACATGTTTACTACATAATTTCCTGTTTTGTTTGGGTGATGATGATTTTGTGAGCCTATTGGCTAGCCGCTTGGCTTTTTCTTTTTCTTTTTGAGATCTGAAGGACCGGGGAAGCTATTTGAAATTCCCCGATGCTCCCGGTGCAGGGGAGGTTATGGCGAAATTTTTCAAAAATTTAGGGTGTTAGCCAAATTTTTGAAATTTTAGAAATTCTCAGAAACTGAAAAGTTGGAGAATGGAAGCCAGGTCGAGCGTAGAGTTGAATTATCAAACCACTTTCGACTTTGTTCCTTTTCGGGGACGAAAAGTTTTAAGTGGGGGAGATTGTAACAACCCGTAAAATCTGGGCCAGTATAAAATTTTTATTTTGGCAATTTTAGCGAATTCTGATTATTTAATATGAATTATTTTAAATAATATCGACGAGAATTTATTTTGAATATAATTCGAACGTATATATTATACGCGTCGTCGTTAGAATATAAATATTTATATATAATTATAAATAGAATTGAAAATGGCGTGATAGTTCGATAATTCGATTTCAAACTTCAATTGAATGTACCGGGTGCAAAACAATCCGGATTTTAGTGAAACCAAAAATAATGGAATCTAATAGTGAATATCTTTCCAACGAATCCGAGAAATCAAGATTTCAAATCGGGAATCAAAAGATATGTCCAGTTGAAAATTCTGAATAGTCGCTATGGAATTCAGGCCCTTAAAAATGGACATTTTGCAAATGACCTCGGATTTCGACGAAACCACTTTTGTTGGGTCCGCAGTGTAAAGTTATTGCTAGGTTTCAAATTTCATAATTTTTCGAATCAATATGTGAGCGTGGCAAAAGAAAACGCATTTGACCAGTTTCTATTGAATTTAATCGACTGGAAATTGGCCATTTTTCAAACGGTCTCAGAATTCGACGAAACTAGTTTTGTTAGGACCGTATCGTCAATACGAAACTAGAAAATATTTTTCTGGAATTTTTCTAGTTAGTATGTGACCCCGGTAATTTGAAATGTACGTTTAAAATTCAATATAAGGATTTAAATTGTAAATTTCAACAGAAACTGATTGTAACCATCGAACCAGCTTGCGATACATATCCCATTGTGTTCGGAATGGGGGTAAAACGCTATGGACGACAGGCGGTGGACCTCATTTCGAGGTCATATGTAAAAGTCAACCCTTGAGCATAATTTAATAATTAAATAATATAATAAAATAATAAAAAAATACATTCCCCCCCTTTTTCTTCCTCGTTGGCCCCCCCCCCGATCAGTATTCACAAACGAAATAAAAAAAAAAAAAAAAAAGAAGAAACCCTAAATACTCCGAAGCCGCCGCCTGACCGCCGAAGCCCCACCGCCTGGCCGCCGAACCCTTCGCCTGAGCCACCCTCGCAACCTCCTCCCACCGAACGACACAATCGAAGCAACGCCCTAGCCAATCGAAGCAGCACCCTCGTCGAAGGCTCGAACCACCGTCGCGACGTCTCAGAACCGCCGAGCCGCCCTTGACTTCCCTCCTCCCCTTCGCATACCACGGTGAGCGTTTAATTTGATTTTATTTTTATTTTTGCTTTTTATTTTTGTTTTACAGTAAAGTTTTAAAAACTGTATTTTTAAATAATTTAAAAACTGTTTTTTTTTTTAAAGAAAAGAAACTGATTTTTGTTTTAGGAATTTTAAAACTGTTTTAAAAGGATTTTAAAAACTGGATTTTAAAAAAAAAAAAAAAAAGGATAAAAACAGATTTTATAAAAGGTAAAAACTGATTGGTTAAAGCTTTAAAAACTGTTTTGAAAATAATTTAAAAACGGTTTTGAAAAGAAAATAAAAACTGTTTTGAAAATAATTTAAAAAACGGTTTTGAAAAGAAAATAAAAACTGATTTGAAAAGGAAAAGCAAACTGATTTTATTTTAAACTTTGAAATTAAAAAGATTTAATCTTTCAGTAGAAAAAGATTTGAACTTTTAAAAATAAAGATCATATTTTTAAAAAAGAGAAAAGACAGAATTTTGTTAAGTAGAAGAAGTAAGATGTGATTCTTATATTTTTAAAGTAATAAAAATATAATTTTTACATCATAGAAATATTAAAAATATAATCTTTGTTTTTAAAATATAATCTTTATATATTGAATAACATAGTAAAAATTCGATTTTTACTTATGTAGAGAATAAGGGAAACGAAAGCGACAAGAAGACGAAATAGACGAAGATTTCCATAAAGGAAGAGTCGTGTAGTTGGATAGCTATTGGTGAGGATTTCTCACTCTTCAATTTCTTTTTATAATTTTATATATGTGTTGAAAGTGAAAGTGAATTGCTATATATAAATATCTATATATATATATACGCCCCTCGTCCACAAACCATGGACGATATTTATTGGTTGAAATTGTTGTGAAAATTGATTGATAGCGAAGTGAAATAACAAATATATGAAAAGTGAAATTTATATATATAGCAAAGTGAAAATATCGGATATATTGAAAGTGAAAATATTGAATATATTGAAAGTGAAAATATTGAATATATTGAAAGTGAAAATATCGAATATATCGAAAGTGAAAATATCGAATATATTGAAAGTGAAAATATTATATATATTAGAAGTGTATGAAATATATATATCGAAAGTGAAAATATCGAATATATTGAAAGTGAATATATATATATATATATATATGAATTGAAAACGATGTATATGAAATATTCGAATTGAAAACGATGTATATGAAATATTTGAATTGAAAACGAATTCGAATTGAATTGAATAGAAAACGAATTCGAATTGAATTGAATAGAAAACGAATTCGAATTGAATTGAATAGAAAACGAATTCGAATTGAATTGAATAGAAAACGAATTCGAATTGAATTGAATAGAAAACGAATTCGAATTGAAATGAATAGAAAATGAATTCGAATTGAATTGAATAGAAAACGAATTCGAATTGAAATGAATAGAAAATGAATTCGAATTGAATTGAATAGAAAACGAATTCGAATTGAATTGAATAGAAAATGAATTCGAATTGAATTGAATAGAAAACGAATTCGAATTGAATTGAATAGAAAACGAATTCGAATTGAATTGAATAGAAAACGAATTCGAATTGAATTGAATAGAAAACGAATTCGAATTGAAATGAATAGAAAATGAATTCGAATTGAATTGAATAGAAAACGAATTCGAATTGAATTGAATAGAAAACGAATTCGAATTGAATTGAATAGAAAACGAATTCGAATTGAATTGAATAGAAAACGAATTCGAATTGAATTGAATAGAAAACGAATTCGAATTGAATAGAAAACGAATTCGAATTAAATTGAATAGAAAACGAATTCGAATTGAATTGAATAGAAAATGAATTCGAATTGAATTGAAATAGAAAATGAATTCGAATTGAATTGAATAGAAAACGAATTCGAATTGAATTGAATAGAAAATGAATTCGAATTGAATTGAAATAGAAAATGAATTCGAATTGAATTGAATAGAAAACGAATTCGAATTGAATTGACTAGAAAACGAATTCGAATTGAATTGAATAGAAAACGAATTCGAAATGAATTGAATTGAAAACGAATTCAAATTGAATTGAAATTTGAATTGAATAGAAATGAATTTTAAAACGAATCTATAAAGAAGAATTCAATTGTGATTTGAATTGAAAAGGAAGTTGAAAATGTTTTTGAAACGAATTCAAAACTATTTATATAATTCGTTTTAAATAGAAATCGACGAAATATATATTATATATATTATATATATAATAAATGGCCTGAATAGAACGCGCCGCGCTGCGGCAGTTCGCGAATTTCGACCATTGACTTCGAACGGACATTACGGGAGATCCGACCGTCGGATTCTCCTGAAATCAGAACCGTTGGGTTCGTATCGAAAAGAGCTTTCTAAGGAATATTAGAAATTTGAAATCTAACGGTTGGATTTGGAGATACGTCCAAATCAAATTCGAAAAAGGTCGCTGTAAGTGCAGTTCGATGGCCATTGATGGAAATCGACCGTACAGGCCTTGATAAAATTATTAAAAATAGTAATAATTTGTGTAAAATCATAAGAAATGATTTGGGAAGAATTGGGATGAAAAACTCCATATTTGAAAAGATAAAATAGATTTTTATCGAAATGAACTAGTTATTAACTAGAAAAATAATCCAATGGTTATAAATAAATAAATTGGATTAGATTTGAATTGAAATTATCAATGGATATTTTCGATATTGGATTCCGTGATTACAGATATTGTGATGGGAATTTGGAAGATATCGATATCGTTATTCCCGATATGATATCTGTTGGTTTCAGGATTTGATGTTAAATATAAGTCAATACTCTCTCTATTTAAAACCTTATATTTAATGTCAAATTTGATTGATGGATGGTTTGGATTGTGCTCGACCAGTTTATGAGCAGAATATGCTTTTACATTTAGCATTGGGTTGGGTTGAAAATATCTGTGTGCTAACGCCTTGTGAAACACTTCACGATTTGACGATAAGGTGTTTAGCGATGTTGTGTTCATTTCAAATTTAACGAATGATTGTGAAATGATATTTTTCTTAAGTGAAAAGAAATGTATTCCCGATTTTGGACAGGGAATGTTTTATAAAAATGTTTTATAAAACAGAAAGGATTTCGAGGCCCAAAACCCGATGATTTCTAAAGTGATTTAGAAAATGTATTATATGTTACATTGTGGTTCATCGCATATTCGATTAGTTGCTATTGATGATGTATCTGTTTGGTGGCGGAGAATTTATTCTCTTGCTTAACACCCTTCTTTGAGACGTACGAGCTCAAAGGTTATGTGATTAATAGTGACTGATCATATGCGTGAATTACTGATGTGAAGTACTATATTTTGAAAGTACTTGTGATTATTACGTTGTGAAATGATTTTCCCTACTTCGGGATATGAAATGATTTAGTATGTGACTAAAGATTCGGGTAACCCTGAGACTAAAAGTATGGGTGAGAGGGCGGTGTATGCTCTCCTGAGTGGGAGGTGCATCGTCGGTGTAGCCTACTCCTATGTGGGGTAGGTGCACATATATATATCGAGTTGCGAGGTGCGTACCCTTTGCCTTGTCGATGGGGAGCACGATATTTGGTTGCATACTTGTTTGTATGTATTGTTATGTTTTGGAATTCACATTTCCAAATGATTTGATTTGAGATCCCGAAGTGAAATCTACTTTGATATAGAAAGTTAGATATGTATTTCAAATGATTTGAAATAAGAAATCGGGAATAAAATCCAAAGGAATAATTTCTGTAAATTGAATTGGATTTGGAAAATCTAAGTGTTGTGATTAATCTAAATGAGTAGATTGGGATATTGCATGTTGATTGATGCATAGTAGATCCATATATCTATATTGATTGTTGTTTATACACTGGCTTTCATGGGGGTAAACCCGTTCCGCGAAAGTGGCGTGGTCCCGTGATTTGCCTTATTTTTGAACAAAGTTAACAACTGTTTTTGAGTTCTCACACCAGTCCCATGACTGACCTGTAGTTTGCTTTTCCCTTGCGAACTCGGGTGCCCCTATTTTCCACACGGGCAGTCGAGTAGTTTTATTTTGCAGATGTATTGAGCAGGATTCTGGATTGAAGCTTTAAGCTGTGTCCAGGCATTTACAGTCTTCCGCTGTGTAGTTTATATTTCCGCTGTGCACTGTTTTACATTTATGTAAATTTATCTTCCGCTGTGTATTATTTTCGATATACTCTGATATTCTGTACTCTGATGTAACATTATTATGATGTTTATTGAAGTCTTCTGTTATTTGTTCTGATGTGTTGTATACCCAAAGTTAGCGTATGCGGGATTCGAACGGTCTTGGTCGGTTTAGCGATCGATTAGGTCCGGGCGAAATCCGTGTCGTTACAATATGTTACAGGCGGCCACTTTATATTTGTTTAGGGACAGTGTAAATTAACCTTCTAGTACCGCTATGTATATACATATTAAAATGAAACTTATATACGTAATAATTTTAATAATTTTAATGGGTCTTGCACTTACCACTGCCCAACCAAACAATGTCGCGTATTCTTCTTCCCCTGCCAATTGATCCCGTACTCCTCCTCTTCTATGCCATTTGTGAATACTGACGCTACCTCCACTTCATCCATTTACTGCACCAACCCGTCCCCTTCTTCCCACTGCTTCTTTTGAAATCTTTCCATCTCTCCCTCTTTTTTTTCCTCTTCTCTTAAAGCCCACCAGGCCCGATAAAACCACCTTCAAGCCCACGTGTTATAACTTCCTTCAAGTGAAACTGCACGTACTCTCGTCCCTTCCCACAAGAAACTGCGCTTCACTTTGATGCCCAACTGCACCTCCACTGACCATCATAACCACGGCTTGTCCCCACCAAAATGACCGCCTTCCTCCCTTTAGTCAACAACCAGTTTGTTCGCAACCTAATTGTCTTCACCGCACAGAAACTAAAAACGAGGATCTCGAGTTTATATACATATATTTTACTTTGTTTGAAGAGTTTTAAATTTTGAGAAGCTCACGGTTCATTTCTTTTACGACGTTGATTATGGGTTTTCTGGTAACAGGAATGGGGAGTAAGAAGCTGTATTTATACACGAGCATGAAGAGATAAGTTCAAAGTCAGTTTCCTATATTGGTAGCCTTTTAGATAGAGGGATAGAGATGCAGTGTCTCGTCCATTCAAGTAAGGGATGCAGTATGGATAGATTGCGTAGCATAGCTGCGCTTGTTGATTGAAGGGAACTAAGCATGGGAAGAGTAGAAAAACGAATTATAGATTTAGTAGCCATATGTTTTTAGTTGTAGCAGTGTAATTATTTCAGTTCATTGGAACTTGAAAATCTTACAGTGTGATCAGTATCTTAGGCTAGATTTTTGAAAAGGGAAACACGTAGTGCGTTCCATCCTTTGATGAAAAAGGGCAGTGGTAGGTTGGCTTTATAGCATGTGTGGACATTTAGTTAGGTGATTTGAAACTACTTCGCAGTGTATTTTCTTTTCCCGTTCCTTTCAGTAGATGAGCAAGGCCTGCACTGATGGTATGTTAAAAAAATACAATAGCCTCAGCTATGTTTGCTTTTTCAATGCGGATGAATAGGATTTCCTCATGCTTTCTTTTCAGTTTCAGAAATTGATGGGTAGGGGTTCGCTATAACACAGTAGGCACGAATGGAAATAAAAGTTGTGTATAGAGTGGCTTGTTAGAAAAGAAGTAGCGGGCTAGTGTTTTCACTTTGATGGGAAACAGAAGCTTTTCAGTATATGGTAGGCTTAGCATGTGTTTTCTTGCTTGCTATATTGATTGGAAGTAACGAGGCAGCAGGTTTTCGTTTGATGCTAAAACAAGTAGGCCGTATGTTCTTTTCTTTCCTAGGGTGGTAGGCTGGGAAAAACGCATGACTTAAGAGTGAAGAAATATTTAACTTATACTATTTAGGACTTAAGTAGTTTATATTATAATGTTTTATGTGGTAAATTTTAATCTACCGTTAAATACCGCTACCCATTGTATTTGTATTGTCATACAAAAACCCCCAAATGCAGTGAAAACGGTTGTACCGTTATGTTTTGGGTTTTCCGATCTCAAGGAAATTTATTACGTTAAAAACGGGTTTCGTTTGCAAAAACGGCACTATTTTATTTTCAGTACATATACTGGTCCATATTTAAATTGAACGTACCGACTAAACAACTCTAATTTACCCCAAACTGGAAATCTAGCAATAACTGGTCACGCGTATTCCAATAAAATTCGTTTCGTTGGAAACGGAGGCTATGTGAAAATAAAACTGTTTTAAGGCCTATAGAATACCGATGAAATATATTTAAGTTCAAATCAAATTCTATTTAAATAAAAATAATAAATTATTATTACCGTATATTTCTAGATAAAATTCCACAGCTCCAGAATAAACCAATATATATTTTAAAACTCCATATTCAGAAATTTGGGTTAAAACGGTATTCAAATATATAGAAATACCTTTTTAAAAATAAAGGCTATTGTTTATAAACAAAATTCCATAGCGACTGTTTGAAAATTTGAATTGGACATATTTTACAATTTGTACAATGAAATCTCGATTTTTCTCTTTTACTGGAAAATATAATCACATAGATTCAAACGGTTCTTGTTTCACAGAAATCCAACTTATATCGGACCCTGTATGTTCAATTAAAGTTCGAAATTCAATATTATGAACTGCCGTGTTGATTTGCGCTCGTTTTAATTAGTTTATAAATATATAAATTTGAACTCTATTTTCTGATAAATAAATTCGATATATAATCCATCAATATCACCAAATCAATATTTAAAACGAATTTCAATATTCGTAATTAACGTTCAAAAATATGGGTCGTTACATTGGAGACATGCATGCGTTTCTTAAAACTGTGGTCATGCTCTCTACATTCCTTTATTATTTTCAGCGTATGTAAATGCTCGCTTATTTTGAATTCTTCGTATACTAAAAATAAAAAGAACCATACAATGTTTGCCTCTTTATTATCCGTAGTGTTCATATATATAAAAAAAGAAAAGACAAGGAAACGTTAAATCTTGCACTTACGTTTCTTTCCATTGTAATTGTTCATATTTATTTCTTTTTGTTCACTAATCCTTACTATTATAAAATAACATAATTCTCCCTTCTTCTTCCCTTACATCCTCTTTCCTTCAATCCAATTTGTTCTATGCTTAAATTAGAAAAAAAATGGCTTCTTTCCTCAGATCTATTTCTCCTCCGCCTCCATCTCAACGAGCGGACATCGTCGTTCGAAAATATTTCTCCAAATTCCTCATAATTCGTTCTGAATTAAAACATGATTTATAAGAGAAAATTAAAGAGCAATCTCCAATCTCCAAAATGGTGCGTCCTTAATAGCGTGGAAAGAGGTGATGGGAACAATTTCGATCATGTTCCAGGGCTTATCGGCTGAAGGAAGAAAGGGACCAAATGGTTAATTTATTGTTTAATTATATTAATTACTTTACGTTAATCCAATATTGTAATTAAAGTTTAAAATGCAATAACTTTGTCAATCAGAAATGGAATTACACGAAACTGAAAGCGTTGGACTCGTGTTGATCAGATCTACGTGATAGAATTGTCGAAAAACATATTTGGAGCTCGTCTAAAATTAACCTTTGGTGAGATCTCTTGTTTTAAAATTTAAAATTTATTTTATTTGTGATGTGAAATCTTCCTATGTACGTTGTCAAAATTTACATGTGTGTTGTACGAGATAGGATTGGGTTGATTTTGATTTCAATAATCTATTAGACTACATCGAATCAAGAAAATTGTCATGATTTGTTAGACAAGGAAAAATTATTCTTTTATTGGCAAGTAGAAAATATTAGAATTATCATGATTTGTTAGACAATGAAAAATTATTCTTTATTTGTCATGTAGGAACATATGAATTGTTAAAATTTGTTTTACAATAAAGGTTATTCTCTTTATCGTATATATGAACAAAAATATTTATTGTTTGTTTTCATTAAAAAGAATAGATTAGAAAGATTACATTTTTATGTAATTTTGTTTTCATTAAAAAGAAAAGATTAGAAAGACTACATTTTTATGTAATTTTGTTTTCATTAAAAAGAATAGATTAGAAAGATTACATTTTTAATGTAGTTTTGTTTTCAGTAAAAAGATTATATTTTTGATGCAGTTTTGTTTTCATTTAAAAGATGAGACAACTAGAAAAAATATCATTTTTATTGTAAGCTGTTTTCATTAAAAAGATTAGAGAATGAAAATTATAATTTTCGTTGTATTTTTCTTTTATGTCAATTTTGTTTAGTTAGATAATTGTTAACAATAGGAAGTCATCACTTTTACTTATTTTGTAAAATTTGAATTGATGATATAAAATTTGTCACCTTTTATTGAAATAGAAGTTATAATATAAACTTGTCATTTTTATTGAATTAGAATTAACGATATAAAATTTGTCACCTTTTATTGAATTAGAATTTACAATATAAATTTGTCATCTTTTATTGAATTAGGATTGACAATATTAAATAGTCATTTATTAGAATAAAGATATGTTATAAATGTCATTTGTTTAAAAACATTATGTTGATATTAAAATATCATTCATTTAGAAAATGTACATTAGAATAAAAAGAACATTTTGTTAGAAAATGTACATTAGAATGAAAAAAACATTTTGGTTAAAAATGTTACATTAGAATAAAATTGACATTTTAGTTAAAAATGTTAGCATTATAAAAACCTCATTTTTGTTGTATAAAATGTTAGCATTATAAAAACACCATTTTTGTTAAGAAATGTTAGCATTATAATAAAATACCATTTTGTTATAAAATGTTGCATTAGAAACAAAATAACATTTTTGTTATAAGATGTTGCATTAGAAATAAAATACCATTTTGTAACAAAAATGTTATGTTAGATTAAAATTGTCACTTATGTTAGAAGTGTCAAACTAGATTAAAAATGTCACTTATGTTGAAAACATATTCTATAAACCAATATGTCATGTTATGTTGAAAACATATTTTATAAATAAATATGTAATTTACATGGAAAACATATTTTGTAAATGAAATATGTCATTTAGTTGTAATCATACTTTATAAATGAAATATGTCATTTTGTTGTGATCATACTTTATAAATGAAATATGTCATTTAGTTAATTCATAATTGTAAATAAAAAATTTCATTTAGTTAGAGACAAGTTATATTAGATAACAATGTCATTTTTGTTAGAAATTGTCATTTTAGAATAAAAATATCATGTTAGGATTAAATTGTAAATTTAGTTAAAATTGTCATTTTAGAATAGAAATGTCATGTTAGGATTAAATTGTAAATTTAGTTAAAATTGTCATTTTAGAATAAAAATGTCATGTCAGGATTAAATTGTCAATTTAGGTAAAATTGTCATTTTAGAATAAAAATGTCAAGTTAGGAATAAATTGTCAATTTAGTTAAATATGTCATATATGTTAGTTGAATATGTCATTTATTTAGGATAATAATTTGTCAAATGAATATATCATTTATTTAGATTATGTCGTGTTCTCAATAAAAAGATTACATTTTTATTGTCACGTTGTTTCATTAAAAAGATTGAAATAAAAAGTATCATTTTTATTGCATTAAAATGATTGAAATATTTGTTATATCTATTTCATGGATGAATTGTTGTGTTGTTATGTATGTTATACTCTGACATGATTGAGATTTGGAAAATTAAACATGTTAAAATAATGTCATTACAACTACACTTCCATTTACAAGTTATCCGACTTGCTTATGTGATTGGGACGATAATTTTTTACACATCGCCCAAGTGCACAAATAATTTATTATTTATTTGTTGGATGAAACCCCACACTGATCTTGGGATGATATTCTAATCACACATCTCCCTTGCGATTAGCTGTATGTAACAGCCCGCATTTTACGTATCGGAAGATCATAAAATATTTTTATTTTATTCCCTGAGGGTTGGATCATTCTCATCTTTTGATATGTTGCTTATGGGGATGTGTGACATGTCCATAATTTTTACCGATTTTGTTTGTGACCATTTTGCCCCTGTCAGTCTTGTACTGGGCATAACTTTTGACTCAGGTCAAATCAGAGAGTGAGACCGGTGTCATTGGAAAGGAATTGATGATTCCCTTTCCGTAGAGTGGTTACATTAAGGATTTGGTTCAGCGGTTTGGGAGAAATCGCTGTTTTAAGGTTTTTCAGTTGGCTGTTCAGGTTTTGGAAGGCTAATGGGCTGATTTGGAGAAGACCCATTAGAGGGTGGGTGGAGACTATAAATAGGGGGTAAGGGGTATGGAGAATGGTTGGCATTTTCCATTCTTTTATGGGGAGGCTTTGATCTCCTTCTTCCTCTAACATCTTTCCACCATTAAAATTCCAAAATCCAAGGAGGGAAATCGAAGATCTACACCATAAGAGGTTAGATCTACATCGTCTCAAGGGCGAATTCATCGGATTGAAGAGTTTGATTCGAAGTGTTCGCTGTCCGGATTGCGTTTTCATTGCTTTTGCTTAGATTTGGATAATTGGTGAGTGATTTACATCTCTCATTCGGATGCATGCAAGTATATGGGTCTTATGTTGTTAATTTCATCATTTCCATGTTATTTTCCTTAGATCCACACCATGCTAAGTCCATTTTATATAAGAATCACCTTAGGATCTGATCTAGATAATTTAAATGGTTAATTTTATGATTTTTCTCAAGATTATGCAAGTTAGATCCGTTTTTATATTCACTTATCATGTTTTGGGAAATTTATGTGTTTTGATGGAAATTGTTAGATTGATGATATTGTTGGTTGCATAACATGTTTGTGATTGCGTTTGGATGAATCGGATAAGCTGGTTTCGTCGGTTTCTTCGTTTTGCGAAGTTTTGGTCGAAATCGGAGTCGAATTGGAGATGTGCAGGTTTCTGGTCGTCCTGGAGTTGGTCGGGTCGGTCTGGAATGAGGTGGTCGGTCATAGTATGGCTTGGGAAGCAAGTCAGGGAGCTGGTCGGTTTAAGCTGGTCGGTCCAGAAGGAGCAGAAGTGTTTCTGGTCGGTTTCAGATGGTGGCATTCTGGTCGGTTTCAGATGGTGGCATTCTGGTTGGTTTTTACTGGAAGCAAATCCTGGTCGCTCTGAAGGAGCTGGTCGATCAGGTGGAGCAAAATCTGGTCGGTCTTGACGGGGTCGATCCAAAGCTGGTCGGTCCCAAGGAGGTCGAGTCGATCCAAAGCTGCAAGGAGGTCGAGTCGATCCAAAGCTGCATGGAGGCGGGTCGTTCTGGAGCAAGGCTGGTCGGTTTTGGCGGGTCGTTCTGGAGCAAGGCTGGTCGGTTTTTGGCTAGTCATTCTGGAGCAAGGTTCTGGTCGGTTTTGGCAGGGTCGTTTTCTGAAAATGTACGTTTTCGGGTACGACTCGGGTACGAACCAAAAAGGTGATTCAAGTAGGAAGACTCGAAGTGATGAATGTGTTCGCTGATCAAGGTGAAACAATGAATGCGGAGACAACTCAAAGGTCGTGAGTTGGTGGATAATGGCTGCTCGAGAAGGTTGCTTGAGCTATGAAACATCGTCAAGGTTGGACGATTAGAGATGCGAAGGCCGAGAAGTCATCGTTGTCGTAAGTTCTAGTAGGCTCAAAGCAGGGGTACGATGGGTATCGTTGAAAGGCCTAAAAGACCGGTTGTTGGTCGAGTACCCTGGGTCTTTCTGGTTGGGGAAAGGCCTAGTGTCAAGGTTGGACATTGCCAAGGTTGGGCATATGGAGTTCATGCTAGAACTGGGGTTATCATTAGCCCTTGACATATGGCAAGGTTGGCCGTCATACGATAATGATGATTTCGAAGCAGGATTGGCGGTGATAGCCAGAGTCGATTATGGATGATTGTTTGTTCTGTTTGTACTAACTCACATAGATTATCCAAAGTCGAGGGAGATGTTCTTTGAGTGCCTAAGTGATATTGGTTTAGGCCTCTGGTGAGGGTACTTGAGGAATGTTAAACTCGAGTAGGGTTGTCTGTGTGAGACCTATATAATCTGGATGTTATGTGTGTTCTCTGTGATTGAATGGGTGTTCTGGTTTCTATGGATGAATGGTTGAAATGCTTGTCGTAAAGGCTATCACTGTCCGATGTGGGGAAGATAAGGTTGAGTTCTTCTCTGGTGATGTGGGTAGATAAGTTGTTCATTTACCCATTCTCATATGCTTTCTTGTTGAAGTTTGTTAGCTGTATTATCGCTCACTAAGACTATTGTCTGACTCAAGGTTTTATGTCTCCTCTTATTACCTTGGGCTGTTCATCCGGTAGTGGATGGGCAGACTAAGTAGCAGGTTACAGGTAATGGAGCTTAGTGATACGAGGAAGCTGAGCGATGACGAGCAGGAGGCTGGCGTACCAGTTTTATTCTATCTAGTATTTCTGTTTCCGCTGTTTGAGCTGCTTGAGAGTTGTAGTGAGGCCTTATGTACAAACTTGGATATCAGTTGGATAATCTTTCTGGATGTTGAAAGAGTTTCAAAAGTTTGCTATATGATACCTCATTACTATCACCTGTTGTATATATTCTATTATATTTTATCCTTGCGCTGTGAGTTCTACGACAGGTTTCGATGTGTTCACTTACTATGATGATCGTCCATAGCAGCCTGGCACGCCTTTCAGCGCATTATTCCTCTTGTTTAGTGCGGGGGTTATGGGCGGTCGTCACACTGTAGAATGCACTCTGGTTGTTATTTGGATGTTTACTGATTATTTATCATTCATGTGCAATGTATGAAAACCATATAAATGAACTTATATGGTAATTGGTTGGGCCGCATTCCGATTCAGAAATAAAGAATATTCGGTAACAGGAATATTATAAAATAAATAACAATTTAGTATAAAGGACGTTTTAGAATAAAGGATATTTTAAATTAAGAATATTTTTGAATAAAGATATTTTAAATAAAGAATAGTTTAAAATAATGAACATTTTTTAGTGAAATAATTATAATTATAAATTATAATTGCACTTTTGACACGAGGTTAGGTTGCATTTGTGGTAGATGTCTGCCCGGACCCGACCGGCATATCTAATAGCCACTAATGTTGAACCTAATGTGAGAGGTCTAAGTGCGCAAATACGAAGCAGGCCATGACACGAGGTTAAGCCCAACTTGTGGGATAAGTCTGCCCGGACCCGACCGACATGTCCAGCATCCGCAAGTTGAAACGCCATTTTAACCCGAACGGGTTTATCGATCGTTTTTATTCATTTTATAATGAATAGAATAAAAAGTAGTAATTTCCAAAATCTAATATTTTGAAAACATTATTTTAATAAAGAAATAGAATAAATCTTTTGTAACAACCCGGAAAATCTGGGCCAATTTAAAATTTTTATTTTGGCAATTTTAGCAAATTTTGATTATTTAAAATGAATTATTTTAAATAATATCGACGAGAAATTTATTTCGAATATAATTCGAACGTATATATTATACGCGTCGTCGATAGAATATATAATAATTATAAAAGGAATTGAAAATGGCGCGGTAGTTCGAAAATTCGATTTCTAATTTCAAATGAATATACAGAATTCAATATAAGTCAGAATTGAACGAAACAAGAAATATTTGAATCTGTATAACTATATCTTTGTAACGAAGTTAACAAACTGAGATTTCATCTTAGAAATGATAAGATATGTCCAGTTTAAAATTTGAAACAGTCGCTGTGGAATTTATATATATTTTTATATATATAAGGCCCTTAAAAAATGGACATTTTGCAAATGACCTCGGATTTCTACGAAACCACTTTTGTTGGGTCCGTGATGTTGAATTATTGCTAGGTTTCAAATTTCATAATTTTTCGAATCAATATGTGAGCGCGGCATAGGAAAGCGTGTTTTGACCATTTCAGTTGATTTTAATCGACTGGAAATTGGCCATTTTTCATACGGTCTCGGAATTCGACGAAACTAGTTTTGTTAGGACCGTATCGTCAATACGAAGCTAGAAAATATTTTTCTGGAATTTTTCTAGTTGGTATGTGACCCCGGTAATTTGAAATGTACGTTTAAAATTCAATATAGTGATTTAAGTGTAAATTCAAAGGAAACTGATTCAAACGATCGAATCAGCCTACGATACATATCCCATTGTGCTCGGAATGGGGGTAGAACGCTATAGACGACAGGCGGTGGACCTCGTTTCGAGGTCGGATGTAAAAGTCAACTATTTGCAAATAAAATAATTAAAATAAAATAATAATAATAAAAAAAAAAAAAGAATAAACCCCTTTCCTCCTTATTACCCAGGCCCCCCCCGTTATTTTCAGAAATCAAGATCGAAAAGAAAAAAAAAAAAGAAAAAAATAATGAAAGGGGGGCGCGGTGGAGCCGCCACCCACCACCGCTCGTCGGCGGTCAGGACCCCACCGCCGCCGCTGATTCGAGCGCTCCCCCCCCCTTCTTCTTCCCGTCCGCCTGTCCTCCTCCTCCTCCACGTCAAATCGAACGACCCCTAACCGGCCACCCTCCCCACGACGACGACGCCGCCCCAGGCCTCGACGCTCCCTCCGCTCCTCCTTCAACCCAACACCCCACCAGTCGACGACCGACGCGGCCAAACCCCCCCCCCCCCCCCAGTCCCGCTCCTCTCCCTCCACTTCTTGCTGACGGCCACTGAAAACCCCTACCCTAGTTAAGCGATGTAAGTTTTTTATTTATTTTATTAGTTTATTTTATTTTTATTTTATATTAACAGAAAATAGACTGTTTTTTTTAGGATTTTAAACCGAATTTTTTTAATAGGAATTTTAAAACTGATTTTATTTTTAGATTTTAAATAGCAAAAGATTTAAACTTTAAAAAGAGAAAAGACGATATTTTTAAAGTAGAAAAGACGGTATTTTTAAAGGTGAAAAGATAGGATTTTTATTTGGTAAAAGATACGATCTTTATATTTTTAAAGTGATAAAAATATAGTTTTTATATTTTTAAAGAATTAAAAATATAATCTTTTATATGGTAGGAAGATAAAAATATAGTCTTTACTATATAGAAGTATTAAAAATATAATCTTTACTATATAGAAATATTAAAAATATGATTTTTATATTTTTAAGGTATTAAAAATATAATCTTTATAGGATAGAGAATATAAAAATATCATCTTTGTATATGTAACGAAATAAAAATCTGATTTTTATTTTATCTACGTTGAGATAAAGCGGTAAATTTAAAAAGGTGAAATCTTTAAATTTAAAAAGGTGAAATCTTTAAATTTAAAAAGGCGAAATCTTTATATAGAAAATAGCGTGATAAAAATATAATTTTTATCTATAGAACATAGAAGTAAAAATTCGATTTTTATAAATTGAATAGCGAAGTAAAAATTCTATTTTTACAAATATGAAATAGCGATGAAAATTCTATTTTCACAATATGAGGTTAGCGATAAAAATATGACTTTCAAATTGAAAGTGAATAAATAAAAATGTGATTTTTATTTTAAAGACATCGAAATATAAAAATGTGATTTTTATATATATAGTGACTACGGGCAACGAAGATGACGAAGATACGATGAAGATGAAGATTTCTATCAAATGAAGAGCCGTGGAGCTAGGATAGCTTTCGGTGAGAACTTCTCACTCAAATCCTATTTTTCTAGTTATATATATATATATACTAGGATGCAGACGGTGCTTATTAGAAGCACCCGACACCCGTCCACATACCATGGACTTGTTTGTTTGGTTGTGTAGTTGGTTAGATTATTTGATTGGATTTGATTGATTGGTTGAATTGGAAATTGATTAAAATTGATATGTGAATGGCGTGGGCCTTCACTAGACCGGGGATAAGGCTAGGCCTCGTCCCGTTTCTAGTATCGTGCCGTTATGCCGCCGAAATTTTCTAAAATATGTTAGAAAATAAAAATATCATTTTTATTGTATAAATGAACCGAATAGAAATTCAAGTGTTGAAGTAAATATTTTTGTCGTTAAAAATATAACTTTTAACGTGAAAGTGAATAAATAAATATTTATAAACAAATCGGCCGATTTGTTTATATACACTGATTTGACTGATATTGATTGGGTCGATAAATTTTACACATCGCCCAACTGCACAAACGAAAATGTGTGTTTGTTGATTTGAAACCCCACACGGGTGTTGGGATGATATTTGGCGTACACTAATCCCAATTATTTAATTGTTGTCGATCGATGGATTGACAGATTGTGTAAGCGTCGATTATTTATATTTGATGCTTATGCAGTTGTGTGGTGCACTTTGGTTGATGGTTGATTATTTTTCAATGCTATTATATACATGTGTTGTATGGAATCCATATAATTAACATTATGTGGTGAATGATTGGGCCTCATTCCAATTGGGAAAATAAGGAATATTATAAAAGAAAATTCATGGTTGAATATAAAAATAGTCATGTGTTGACGATGTTCATGTGTCGAGTGAAATATTTTATATAATCAAAATTACATCTTTATCATATTTAAAATTAGAACTACTTCCCAGTAGAAGTCTAATTAAAATCAAACGATAGATACCATAGTTTTATAAAATATTTCACATAACAAAAATAGTGATGTGTTGACAGTACTTATGTGTTGAGATTAGTCGTGTGTTGAAAGAAATATAGGTTCATGTGTTGAATTGAATAGAAGTTTTTGAAATATATAAAGCCGTGTGGATTAGAGATGCGCTATTTTGACGTGAACGATATTTATATCGATTTTATTCGTTTTACAACGAATATTGAAAAGTGATTTCAAAACTAAATATTTTGAAATGAAATTCAATAGAATTAGATTAAAATTCGAATTGAATAGGAAGTGAATTTGAATTTGAATAAAATAGGGATGAATTGAATTGAAAACGATTTCGAAATGAATGGAATTGAAAACGAATTCAAATTGAATTGAAAGTGAATTGAAATGAATTCAAATTGAATTGAAATGAATTCAAATTGAATTGAAATTTGAATTGAATAGAAATGAATTTTAAAACGAATTTATAGAGAAGAATTCAATTTTGATTTGAATTGAAATGGAAGTTGAAATTGCTTTTGAAACAAATTCAAAACTATTTTTAAAATTCGTTTTAAAAGGAAATCGACGAAATATATATTATATATATTATATATATAATATAATGGCCTGAATAGAATGCGCCGCGCCGCGGCAGTTCGTGAATTTCGACCATTTATTTCAAACAGACATTGCGGGAGATCCAACCGTCGGATTCTCCTAAAACCGGAACCGTTGGGTTCGTATCGAAAATAGCTTTCCAATGAATATGAGAAATTTGAAATCTAACGGTTGGATTTGGAATTATGTCCAAATCAAATTCGAAAAAGGTCGCTATAAGTGCAGTTCGATGGCCGTTGTTGGAAATCGACTGTACGGGCCTTGATAAAATTATTAAAAATATCTATAATTTGTGTAAAATTATAATATGTGAATTGGAAAGAACTGGGGTGAAAAATTCCACATTTGAAAAGATAAAAATAGATTTTTATCGAAATGAACTAGTTTTGAACTAGAATTGAAATCAATTTATTTTTGAAATAAATAAATTGAATTTGAAAGTGATTTTGAAAATAATCGATAATTTCCAATACGTGGACTGGAATGGAGCTGAATCGAAATTATCTTCGGGATATTTCGATGTTGGATTTCGTGACTATACAGATATTGTTATGGGAATTTGAAAGATATATTTTATATCGTTATTTCCAATACGATATTTGTTGGTTTCAGAATTTGGTATTGAATATAAGTCGATATATTTTCTATTCGGAGCCTTGTATTTAATATCAAATGTGATTTGGGTTTGTCGTGAATCGTGTTTTGATGACATTGGTTCTTTAACCCAGTTAAAGGCAGGATATTGATTTTTGAAAAGATTAAAACTAAGTGGAGTTTTAATGAATCTTTAATTAGATTAAAATGTGAATTGATAATTTAAATTATCAAATCTGAAAAGTGATCGAGAGTGGAGTATCACCAGTTTTGCTCCAAAGCGATAGTTAAATCTTTAATTAGATTTGAACGTGAAATGGTAATTAATTTTACCGATAACACCGTGGTGTTAGATGTGGAGTATTACCAGTTTTCTCCATGGGATATATAGGTTGGGATTGGGAAATAAAATAAATAATTACATCGGTGTGGTTCGTTAATCCCGACTAGTTTGAAATGATATCCAAAGGAGGATTATAGGATAAATTCAGAACAATTTATCTTGGATAAAATTAATGGGAACCTTTCCCTAAGAATGTGATTTTGTGAATAAAAGAATATTCTGAATTGGAATGAGGCGTTTGTTGTGTTTGTGTAACATTCGTTTATTATATACGTGGGTTATTCAGAAAGGCCGGGTTTATACCCATTCTGAATAACCGATTCGACGAGATGTCGAAGATGAAGACGGTGGTTGAAGACCGGAAGTCTTCACATCGTTTGGGTGATTACTGATGATCTTGATTGGGCTGTACACCCGAGATGAGGGAAACAGTCGGTGATCGTCCAGACGTACTTGGAGATCGATGGATATGCGAGGAAAGTGCCTCCGGTTTCGTTCAGACCCAGAACGGACTTGTAAATGGACTGTGTGTCCGACATTGGATTTTAGTCCGTGTGATTGATCTCTATTAAATATATATCTGTTTGGCGGCGGAGAATTTATTCTCTTGCTTAACGCCCTTCTCTGAGACAAACGAGCTCAGGGGTTATATATTGATGGATATCAAACGCATGGAGTGAATTGCCTGTGTGGCATGCGTAAGTGGCAATTGATCAAGGCTTCTGTTGAAAAGCAAAGTCTTGTGGTTGATGATCAAAGCACGGCCTGTGTGGCGTAGCTTTGTGTATAACGTGAATTCGCGAGCCTCACACCTCGGTATGAGTCAAAAACGGGATAGTGACTGCAGGGAGAGCACGACGTTTCTTTCTAGCTAGGGTGGTGTCAGTGACCTACCAGCCCTGACATTTATATACTTTTCACCTGTGTGGTTGTTGGAATGCGAGGCGCCTCGGATATAGGTCTGTAAGGACTGGGAAACGTGTGTTCAGGAATAACTAATCCTCAAAAGTAAGAGAGGACCGGCCCTGAAGATCCAAGGATCAAAGTGGGGTCCTGGGACATTTGCTAGAGTGTCTCGAACGCGGAGAGGAGCTTGCCCCTTGCCTCGACTCATGATGGAATCCAATTTCCAATACGTGTATTGCGGTTTTAATTGTAGAACTAGTATGGCGACATGATATATGGTACCCATGCCGTCTATGATTGATATTTATGATTGAAATTGTTTTGACACTATACACTTATTATAGTATCAAATAATGTGTTTTAAACGTATCAAGCATGCTTTGGCTGTTATAAGGGAAAACCCTATCCTCCGGCTTGCGTTGCATTGTGTGATGGGACCTGGGTCTTATAACAGCTTCATTTTTGTTTATTTAGCATTGCGCTGTTTGTTCTATGCACTGGTATTCTTGGGAGGAAACCCGTTCCGTGTTTTACGGCGTGGTCCCTTGATTTACCGAACTTTAAAATAAAGAATATTAACTGTTTTAGTTCTCACACCAGTCACATGACTGACCTGGAGTTTATTGTTTTAACCTAAACTCTGGGTGCCCCTATTTTCCGCACGGGCAGCTAGTAGTTTTGGTTTTGCAGATTTATATTCACAGGGTCCTGATTTACAGCTGGAACGATGCTCGGAAAGCTCTGTATCCGTGTATCACTTCTAGTTGTGCTTTTGCATTATTTTCCGCTGCTATGTAATTTATTGTAATCTCTGATATTTATCGAATGTAATTTATTCATTTATACTCTGTATATTCTTGTATCTGATGGAATTGTTGTAATAACAATGAAATGTTCTTCCGTATGCGTCCTATTGTGTGTTGTTCTCAAAGCATTCGTGCTTTCCTTCACGGGGAAGTTACGGGTCCTTTCATTTGGTATCAGAGCTTTGGTTTACAGAGCTCGAGAACAAGACACATTAGAACCATACGAAAGAATTCATCAGATATTGGATTAGTAATATCTAATTAGAATGACTCGTTAGAGATTGGATCAGTAGTATCCTAGAACGAGTGTGAAGAGTATATTTTTCAAATGAAAACAATTTTGTTTTGAAAATTTAAATCTCTTTATACGTATTTGAATATTTATTTATGTTGAATATGGACAATCGAGTATATATATATTTCGCGTATACGCGTCATGAACGTATATTCGAAGTTTTAATATACTGGGTAGATATAGAATCACATTCTAGACACCCGGAGATGGTTCTGATGATTGATATATCATCATCAGAATTTATGTTCGTGTTTCGAAGGTGTGATTCCTATATATTTCCATTAGACTGGTGTGAGAACCAAAACTTATATAGTTAGAACACTTTGTTGTGAATTGGCATCAAAACAAGATTTTCTGTATATATATCAAAAATTATGAATTTGAAACTCTAATTCACTAATTGATTAATGTTTGTGTTGTTTGTTTAATTGTTTGCTAATTTCTAACCATTTATGCCTAATATAATCAAATATCGAAGTGTATTGAAAATTGGTCGCATATGCATGCATATATATACTTACATTGAACAGGTCATAGCAAGAAGGCTAGAGCCGAAGAATAAAATTTGTTTGCCCGACAAATAGGTACATGTTTACTACATAATTTCCTGTTTTGTTTGGGTGATGATGATTTTGTGAGCCTATTGGCTAGCCGCTTGGCTTTTTCTTTTTATTTTTGAGATCTGAAGGACCGGGGAAGCTATTTGAAATTCCCCGATGCTCCCGGTGCAGGGGAGGTTATGGCGAAATTTTTCAAAAATTTAGGGTGTTAGCCAAATTTTTGAAATTTTGAAAATTCTCAGAAACTGAAAAGTTGGAGAATGAAAGCCAGATCGAACGTAGAGTTGATTAATCAAACCACTTTCGACTTTGTTCCTTTTCGGGGACGAAAAGTTTTAAGTGGGGGAGATTGTAACAACCCGGAAAATCTGGGCCAATTTAAAATTTTTATTTTGGCAATTTTAGCGAATTTTGATTATTTAAAATGAATTATTTTAAATAATATCGACGAGAAATTTATTTCGAATATAATTCGAACGTATATATTATACGCGTCGTCGATAGAATATATAATAATTATATATAATTATAAAAGGAATTGAAAATGGCGCGGTAGTTCGAAAATTCGATTTCTAATTTCAAATGAATATACAGAATTCAATATAAGTCAGAATTGAACGAAACAAGAAATATTTGAATCTGTATAACTATATCTTTGTAACGAAGTTAACAAACTGAGATTTCATCTTAGAAATGATAGGATATGTCCAGTTTAAAATTTGAAATAGTCGCTGTGGAATTTATATATATTTTTATATATATAAGGCCCTTAAAAAATGGACATTTTGCAAATGACCTCGGATTTCGACGAAACCACTTTTGTTGGGTCCGTGATGTTGAATTATTGCTAGGTTTCAAATTTCATAATTTTTCGAATCAATATGTGAGCGTGGCATAGGAAAGCGTGTTTTGACCATTTCAGTTGATTTTAATCGACTGGAAATTGGCCATTTTTCATACGGTCTCGGAATTCGACGAAACTAGTTTTGTTAGGACCGTATCGTCAATACGAAGCTAGAAAATATTTTTCTGGAATTTTTCTAGTTGGTATGTGACCCCGGTAATTTGAAATGTACGTTTAAAATTCAATATAGTGATTTAAGTGTAAATTCAAAGGAAACTGATTCAAACGATCGAATCAGCCTACGATACATATCCCATTGTGCTCGGAATGGGGGTAGAACGCTATAGACGACAGGCGGTGGACCTCGTTTCGAGGTCGGATGTAAAAGTCAACTATTTGCAAATAAAATAATTAAAATAAAATAATAATAATAATAAAAAAAAAAAGAATAAACCCCTTTCCTCCTTATTACCCAGGCCCCCCCCCGTTATTTTCAGAAATCAAAATCGAAAAGAAAAAAAAAAAAAAATGAAAGGGGGGCGCGGTGGAGCCGCCACCCACCACCGCTCGTCGGCGGTCAGGACCCCACCGCCGCCGCTGATTCGAGCGCTCCCCCCCCTTCTTCTTCCCGTCCGCCTGTCCTCCTCCTCCTCCACGTCAAATCGAACGACCCCTAACCGGCCACCCTCCCCACGACGACGACGCCGCCCCAGGCCACGACGCTCCCTCCGCTCCTCCTTCAACCCAACACCCCACCAGTCGACGACCGACGCGGCCAAACCCCCCCCCCCCCCCAGTCCCGCTCCTCTCCCTCCACTTCTTGCTGACGGCCACTGAAAACCCCTACCCTAGTTAAGCGATGTAAGTTTTTTATTTATTTTATTAGTTTATTTTATTTTTATTTTATATTAACAGAAAATAGACTGTTTTTTTTAGGATTTTAAACCGAATTTTTTTAATAGGAATTTTAAAACTGATTTTATTTTTAGATTTTAAATAGCAAAAGATTTAAACTTTAAAAAGAGAAAAGACGATATTTTTAAAGTAGAAAAGACGGTATTTTTAAAGGTGAAAAGATAGGATTTTTATTTGGTAAAAGATACGATCTTTATATTTTTAAAGTGATAAAAATATAGTTTTTATATTTTTAAAGAATTAAAAATATAATCTTTTATATGGTAGGAAGATAAAAATATGGTCTTTACTATATAGAAGTATTAAAAATATAATCTTTACTATATAGAAATATTAAAAATATGATTTTTATATTTTTAAGGTATTAAAAATATAATCTTTATAGGATAGAGAATATAAAAATATCATCTTTGTATATGTAACGAAATAAAAATCTGATTTTTATTTTATCTACGTTGAGATAAAGCGGTAAATTTAAAAAGGTGAAATCTTTAAATTTAAAAAGGTGAAATCTTTAAATTTAAAAAGGCGAAATCTTTATATAGAAAATAGCGTGATAAAAATATAATTTTTATCTATAGAACATAGAAGTAAAAATTCGATTTTTATAAATTGAATAGCGAAGTAAAAATTCTATTTTTACAAATATGAAATAGCGATGAAAATTCTATTTTCACAATATGAGGTTAGCGATAAAAATATGACTTTCAAATTGAAAGTGAATAAATAAAAATGTGATTTTTATTTTAAAGACATCGAAATATAAAAATGTGATTTTTATATATATAGTGACTACGGGCAACGAAGATGACGAAGATACGATGAAGATGAAGATTTCTATCAAATGAAGAGCCGTGGAGCTAGGATAGCTTTCGGTGAGAACTTCTCACTCAAATCCTATTTTTCTAGTTATATATATATATACTAGGATGCAGACGGTGCTTATTAGAAGCACCCGACACCCGTCCACATACCATGGACTTGTTTGTTTGGTTGTGTAGTTGGTTAGATTATTTGATTGGATTTGATTGATTGGTTGAATTGGAAATTGATTAAAATTGATATGTGAATGGCGTGGGCCTTCACTAGACCGGGGATAAGGCTAGGCCTCGTCCCGTTTCTAGTATCGTGCCGTTATGCCGCCGAAATTTTCTAAAATATGTTAGAAAATAAAAATATCATTTTTATTGTATAAATGAACCGAATAGAAATTCAAGTGTTGAAGTAAATATTTTTGTCGTTAAAAATATAACTTTTAACGTGAAAGTGAATAAATAAATATTTATAAACAAATCGGCCGATTTGTTTATATACACTGATTTGACTGATATTGATTGGGTCGATAAATTTTACACATCGCCCAACTGCACAAACGAAAATGTGTGTTTGTTGATTTGAAACCCCACACGGGTGTTGGGATGATATTTGGCGTACACTAATCCCAATTATTTAATTGTTGTCGATCGATGGATTGACAGATTGTGTAAGCGTCGATTATTTATATTTGATGCTTATGCAGTTGTGTGGTGCACTTTGGTTGATGGTTGATTATTTTTCAATGCTATTATATACATGTGTTGTATGGAATCCATATAATTAACATTATGTGGTGAATGATTGGGCCTCATTCCAATTGGGAAAATAAGGAATATTATAAAAGAAAATTCATGGTTGAATATAAAAATAGTCATGTGTTGGCGATGTTCATGTGTCGAGTGAAATATTTTATATAATCAAAATTACATCTTTATCATATTTAAAATTAGAACTACTTCCCAGTAGAAGTCTAATTAAAATCAAACGATAGATACCATAGTTTTATAAAATATTTTACATAACAAAAATAGTGATGTGTTGACAGTACTCATGTGTTGAGATTAGTAGTGTGTTGAAAGAAATATAGGTTCATGTGTTGAATTGAATAGAAGTTTTTGAAATATATAAAGCCGTGTGGATTAGAGATGCGCTATTTTGACGTGAACGATATTTATATCGATTTTATTCGTTTTACAACGAATATTGAAAAGTGATTTCAAAACTAAATATTTTGAAATGAAATTCAATTGAATTAGATTAAAATTCGAATTGAATAGGAAGTGAATTTGAATTTGAATAAAATAGGGATGAATTGAATTGAAAACGATTTCGAAATGAATGGAATTGAAAACGAATTCAAATTGAATTGAAAGTGAATTGAAATGAATTCAAATTGAATTGAAATGAATTCAAATTGAATTGAAATTTGAATTGAATAGAAATGAATTTTAAAACGAATTTATAGAGAAGAATTCAATTTTGATTTGAATTGAAATGGAAGTTGAAATTGCTTTTGAAACAAATTCAAAACTATTTTTAAAATTCGTTTTAAAAGGAAATCGACGAAATATATATTATATATATTATATATATAATATAATGGCCTGAATAGAACGCGCCGCGCCGCGGCAGTTCGTGAATTTCGACCATTTATTTCAAACGGACATTGCGGGAGATCCAACCGTCGGATTCTCCTAAAACCGGAACCGTTGGGTTCGTATCGAAAAGAGCTTTCCAATGAATATGAGAAATTTGAAATCTAACGGTTGGATTTGGAATTATGTCCAAATCAAATTCGAAAAAGGTCGCTATAAGTGCAGTTCGATGGCCGTTGTTGGAAATCGACTGTACGGGCCTTGATAAAATTATTAAAAATATCTATAATTTGTGTAAAATTATAATATGTGAATTGGAAAGAACTGGGGTGAAAAATTCCACATTTGAAAAGATAAAAATAGATTTTTATCGAAATGAACTAGTTTTGAACTAGAATTGAAATCAATTTATTTTTGAAATAAATAAATTGAATTTGAAAGTGATTTTGAAAATAATCGATAATTTCCAATACGTGGATTGGAATGGAGCTGAATCGAAATTATCTTCGGGATATTTCGATGTTGGATTTCGTGACTATACAGATATTGTTATGGGAATTTGAAAGATATATTTTATATCGTTATTTCCAATACGATATTTGTTGGTTTCAGAATTTGGTATTGAATATAAGTCGATATATTTTCTATTCGGAGCCTTGTATTTAATATCAAATGTGATTTGGGTTTGTCGTGAATCGTGTTTTGATGACATTGGTTCTTTAACCCAGTTAAAGGCAGGATATTGATTTTTGAAAAGATTAAAACTAAGTGGAGTTTTAATGAATCTTTAATTAGATTAAAATGTGAATTGATAATTTAAATTATCAAATCTGAAAAGTGATCGAGAGTGGAGTATCACCAGTTTTGCTCCAAAGCGATAGTTAAGTCTTTAATTAGATTTGAACGTGAAATGGTAATTAATTTTACCGATAACACCGTGGTGTTAGATGTGGAGTATTACCAGTTTTCTCCATGGGATATATAGGTTGGGATTGGGAAATAAAATAAATAATTACATCGGTGTGGTTCGTTAATCCCGACTAGTTTGAAATGATATCCAAAGGAGGATTATAGGATAAATTCAGAACAATTTATCTTGGATAAAATTAATGGGAACCTTTCCCTAAGAATGTGATTTTGTGAATAAAAGAATATTCTGAATTGGAATGAGGCGTTTGTTGTGTTTGTGTAACATTCGTTTATTATATACGTGGGTTATTCAGAAAGGCCGGGTTTATACCCATTCTGAATAACCGATTCGACGAGATGTCGAAGATGAAGACGGTGGTTGAAGACCGGAAGTCTTCACATCGTTTGGGTGATTACTGATGATCTTGATTGGGCTGTACACCCGAGATGAGGGAAACAGTCGGTGATCGTCCAGACGTACTTGGAGATCGATGGATATGCGAGGAAAGTGCCTCCGGTTTCGTTCAGACCCAGAACGGACTTGTAAATGGACTGTGTGTCCGACATTGGATTTTAGTCCGTGTGATTGATCTCTATTAAATATATATCTGTTTGGCGGCGGAGAATTTATTCTCTTGCTTAACGCCCTTCTCTGAGACGTACGAGCTCAGGGGTTATATATTGATGGATATCAAACGCATGGAGTGAATTGCCTGTGTGGCATGCGTAAGTGGCAATTGATCAAGGCTTCTGTTGAAAAGCAAAGTCTTGTGGTTGATGATCAAAGCACGGCCTGTGTGGCGTAGCTTTGTGTATAACGTGAATTCGCGAGCCTCACACCTCGGTATGAGTCAAAAACGGGATAGTGACTGCAGGGAGAGCACGACGTTTCTTTCTAGCTAGGGTGGTGTCAGTGACCTACCAGCCCTGACATTTATATACTTTTCACCTGTGTGGTTGTTGGAATGCGAGGCGCCTCGGATATAGGTCTGTAAGGACCGGGAAACGTGTGTTCAGGAATAACTAATCCTCAAAAGTAAGAGAGGACCGGCCCTGAAGATCCAAGGATCAAAGTGGGGTCCTGGGACATTTGCTAGAGTGTCTCGAACGCGGAGAGGAGCTTGCCCCTTGCCTCGACTCATGATGGAATCCAATTTCCAATACGTGTATTGCGGTTTTAATTGTAGAACTAGTATGGCGACATGATATATGGTACCCATGCCGTCTATGATTGATATTTATGATTGAAATTGTTTTGACACTATACACTTATTATAGTATCAAATAATGTGTTTTAAACGTATCAAGCATGCTTTGGCTGTTATAAGGGAAAACCCTATCCTCCGGCTTGCGTTGCATTGTGTGATGGGACCTGGGTCTTATAACAGCTTCATTTTTGTTTATTTAGCATTGCGCTGTTTGTTCTATGCACTGGTATTCTTGGGAGGAAACCCGTTCCGTGTTTTACGGCGTGGTCCCTTGATTTACCGAACTTTAAAATAAAGAATATTAACTGTTTTAGTTCTCACACCAGTCACATGACTGACCTGGAGTTTATTGTTTTAACCTAAACTCTGGGTGCCCCTATTTTCCGCACGGGCAGCTAGTAGTTTTGGTTTTGCAGATTTATATTCACAGGGTCCTGATTTACAGCTGGAACGATGCTCGGAAAGCTCTGTATCCGTGTATCACTTCTAGTTGTGCTTTTGCATTATTTTCCGCTGCTATGTAATTTATTGTAATCTCTGATATTTATCGAATGTAATTTATTCATTTATACTCTGTATATTCTTGTATCTGATGGAATTGTTGTAATAACAATGAAATGTTCTTCCGTATGCGTCCTATTGTGTGTTGTTCTCAAAGCATTCGTGCTTTCCTTCACGGGGAAGTTACGGGTCCTTTCATCTTTAATCAAGATTTAATGGAGTTCTCCAATTAATTAATATTTATTTGGAATTAAATAAAATAAATTGGATTTTGGGTTTGTCGTGAATGGTGTTTTAAATAACACTGTTCTTAAACCTCGTGTGAAAAGAATAAAGCTTTTAATTCAGATTTAGAGAAGTTTACTAATTAATTAATCTTTTAATTATGTACTAAAATGAAAGTTGATTGAGGGTTTATCGTGACCTATGTTTTAAACGACATTTGTTCTTTAATCCCAATTAACAGTGAAATTATAATTTTGAATTTATAAATCTTTTATTAAGATTTAAATGGAATTTATAAATCTTTTATAAAGATGAAACAGTATTTTTCCAAAGTAAAGTTTTCCAATTTAATATATTAAATTGGAATTGAATGGAATTCAATTTAATAATAATCGAGATAAGCTTCCGTAAAAGAAGATCGATACTATATATGGAATTTAAGAGGCTTTGCCATTATTCCATTTATATTATTGGTCTGATACAGAAATTTATATCGATTGTATATTGATTTGATTTCTGTTAAAATTCCATATTTTATGGAAGACGTTTTGGGCTTACCATGAACTGTGTTTTTAAATGACATTAGTTCTTTAACCCAGTTAAAGATAATATTAATTTCTTAAATTTAAATAATCATTAAATAATGATTTTTGATATTTAAAACCAAATTGGGGTTTTAATAAATCTTTAAAAGAAAGATTAAAGAATAAATTTAAAGAATTTATCTTTGATAGAATAATGTGAATATTTTATTTAAAAGAATATTCTGAATTGGAATGAGGCGTTTGATGTGTGTTTTTTTATATAACACATGATTTTTGATTATAAAATACGCGAGTTATTCGGGAAGACCAGGTTTAACCCATTCTGAATAATTGCTGCGACGATTCAAAGTCGAAGATAAAGACGGTGGTTGAAGACCGGTGATCTTCACATCGAATGGATGACTGCTGATTCCCTGGACTGATTTGCTCCTAGGAAAGGGTTAAAGTGGTAGTTGTAACAACCCGGAAAATCAGAACCAATTTAAAAGTTTTATTTTGGCAATTTTATTGAATTTTGAATATATAAAATGATTTATTTTAAATAATAACCATGCGAAATTTATTTGAATAGAAATAGAACGCATATGTTTATTTGAATAAACGTTAGAACATAAATATTCATTTTAATTATAAAAGGAATTGAAAATGGATCGGTAGTTTTAAAATTCGATTTCAAATTTCAAACGAATGTACATGATTCAAAATAAACCGGATTTTAGCGAAACCAAAAATATTTGAATCTATTTGAAAATATCTTTCCGGAGAATCCAAAAAATTGAAATTTCATAGCGGGAATAAAAAGTTATTCCCAGTTGAAATTTCAGAATAGTCGCTATGGAAATATAGCTCTTAAAAATGGAAATTTTGCAAACGACCTCCATTTTCGATGAAACCACTTTTGTTGGATCTAAGATGTCAATTTATTGCTAGATTCCAAAATTCATAATTTTTGGAATTAATATGTGAGCGTGCCAAAGTAAAACGTGTTTTGACAGTTTTAGTCAATTTGGATCGACCAAAAAATGGCCATTTTTCAAATGGTCTCCAAATTTGATGAAAGTAGTTTTGTTAGGACCGTATCGTCAATACGAAGCAAGAAATAATTTTTCTGGAATTTTTAGAATCAGTATGTGGCCCCGGTAAATTAAAATGTGTGTTTGAATTTAAAATATAATGATTTGTATTTTAAATTTAGTGGAAACTGATCATAGTAGCCGAACTTGCTTACGAAACATATCCCATTGTGTTCGGAATAGGGGTAATTAGCTAGGAACAACAGTCGTTGGGACTGGATTGGAGTTCGAATGAAATACTAACTTTTGGATAATAAAATAAATAAATAATTAAATATAAAATTATATAACTCTCCCCCCTCCTCATTACCGGATCAACGCTTGAAATTAAAATATATAAAAAAACCGCCGGACCCTCTCCCCCAAATTCCCGTCGCCCCTTTGATCCGCCCAACGCCGCCACCCATCGACGTAGAGCACGACGCCCACCGCTGCCACCCATCGACGTCGAGCACCGCGCCCACCTCTTCAGCCATCCCCTCTGGACCGCCGCCCTCCCCTTCTTCCTCATCTCCGACCTAGCCTGCCACCCAAACCCATAACCCTAAAATTGAGACAACCACAGCCACTACACCCTGTAAAAACCCGAAATTCTAGGCCAGTTTAAAATTTTTATTTTGGCAATTTTAACGAATTTTGAATATTTAAAATGGATTATTTTAAATAAAATCGACGAGAAATTTATTTTGAATAGAATTCGACGTATATATTATACGCGACGTCGTTAGAATATAATATTTATATATAATTATAAATAGAATTGAAAATGGCGCGGTAGTTCGATAATTCGATTTCAAACTTCAATTGAATGTACCGGGTGCAAAAAAATCCGGATTTTAGTGAAACCAAAAACAATGGAATCTAATTGTGAATATCTTTCCAACGAATCCGAAAAATTGAAATTTCATAGCGGGAATCAAAAGATATGTCCAGTTGAAAATTCTGAATAGTCGCTATGGAATTCAGGCCCTTAAAAATGGGAATTTTGCAAACGACCTCGGATTTCGACGAAACCACTTTTGTTGGGTCCGCAGTGTCAAGTTATTTCTAGGTTTCAAATTTCATAATTTTTCGAATCAATATGTGAGCGTGGCAAAGGAAAACGCGTTTGACCAATTTTAGTTGATTTTAATCAACTGGAAATTGGCCATTTTTCCAACGGTCTCAGAATTCGACGAAACTAGTTTTGTTAGGACCGTTTCGTCAATACGAAGCTAGAAAATATTTTTCGGGAATTTTTAGAGTTAGTATGTGACCCCGGTAATTTGAAATGTACGTTTAAAATTCAATATAGTGATTTAAATGTAAATTTAACGGAAACTGATTCAAACAGTCGAATCAGCCTACGATACATATCCCATTGTGTTCGGAATGGGGGTAAAACGCTATGGACGACAGGCGGTGGGCCTCGTTTAGAGGTCGTATATGAAAGTCAACTTTTTGAAAAATAAAATAATTAAATTAATTAAAAAATTAAATCTCTCCCTTTACCTTCTGGCCCCCCCTCTTTATTTCAAAATCGATTTTCATAAAGAAAGAAAAAAAAGGGAGACGACGGAAAGGGGGGAGGAACCCTGTCACGCCGCCGCCCTCCCCATAAACCGCCGCCACCTCGCTCGAGACCCCCCTCCCATCTTTCCAGCGGCGCCGCGAGCCACCCAAAACCCCCCCCCCCCTTCGCCTGCGACATCGAGCCCCCCCCATCGCGCCAGCAACCGCCGCCTCCCCCTTCGAAACCCCTGCTCCGCCCGCCTCCTTCTTCTTCCTGCTCTCCTCCTCCCTGACCCCACCTGCCGTGACCCAGACCCGACAGCCGCCCCCCTAGACCCGAACCCGCACCCCCTTGGCCCAAAACCCGACCTCCGACCACCTCAGACGAGGTGAAGCCCCCCCAGCCTTCGATTTTGACTGTAAGCCCTTTTTACTTATTTATTTTATTTCTTTTTTTCTATGTAATTGGTATTAGCAATTATAAAAATCAGTTTTTGTATATTTTTCAAATATAAAAGTTAGGATTTTTCAAATATAAAAGACAGGATTTTTAAAATATAAAAGACGTGATTTTTAAAATATAAAAGATTAGATTTTTAAAGGAAGAAAGATGATATTTTTAAATGGAGAAAGGTGAGATTTTTACATATGTAGCGAGGTAAAAATATGATTTTTATATATTGAACATCGAAGTAAAAATATGATTTTTTATATATTGAACATCGAAGTAAAAATATGATTTTTATATATTAAACATCGAAGTAAAAATATGATTTTTATATATTGAACATCGAAGTAAAAATATGATTTTTTTTAATATTGAATAGCATAGTAAAAATTCGATTTTTAAATATATGAAGTAATTATAGAAATATGATTTTTAAATTGAGAGTGAACAAATAAAAATGTGACTTTTATTTTAAAGACATCAAAATATAAAAATGTGTGATTTTTATATATGTAGTGACTACGGGCAACGAAGATGATAAAAAAGGTGAGAATAAAGAGGATTTCTATAAATGAAGTGTCGTGAAGTTGGATAGCTATCGGCGAGAACTTCTCACTCTAAATTCTCTTTTTCTAGTTATATATATATATATACTAGGATGCAGACGGTGCCTAGTAGCACCCGACACCCGTCATCCAAAGACCATGGATGGCTTGTTTGTTAAATTGTTTGGTTGAGTAGTTGGTTAGTTGTTTGGTTTGAATTGAATTGTTTGGTGAGATGGAATTGATTTGATGGATGCGTGAATGGCGTGGGCCTTCACTAGACTGGGGATAAGGCTAGGCCTCGTCCCGTTTCTAGTATCGTGCCGTTATGCCGCCGAAATTTTCTAAAATAAGTTAGAAAATAAAAATATCATTTTATTTAAAGAATGAACTGAATAGAAATTCATATGTTAAAATAAAATGTTTTATCGTTAAAAATATATAATTTTTAACGTGAATATGAATATAGTGAATGTGAATAAATAAATATTCATTTACAAACCGGACGGTTTGTTTATGTACACATATTTGAAGGACATTGATTGGGACGATAAATTTTACACATCGCCCAACTGCACTAATAAAATATGTGTTTGATTGTTTGAAACCCCACACGGGTGTTGGGATGAAATTTGAAGTTCACTCATCCTGGTTGATTAAATATGTCGATCGATTGATTGACAGGCTGTTATAAGCGTTAGATATCTATATTTGATGCTTATACAGTGTAGTGCACTTTGGTTGATGGTTGATTATTTTTCAATGCAATTATATACATGTGTTGTATGGAAATCCATATAATTAACATTATATGGTGATTGATTGGGCCTCATTCCAATCGAGAAAATAATAAATATTATAAAAGAAAATCCATGTGTTGAATATGAAAATAGTCATGTGTTGACGATGTTCATGTGTTGAGTGAAATATTTTATACAATGAAATTTACATCTTTATCATATTTAAAATTAGAACTACTTTACGGTTGAAGTCTAATTAGAATCAAATGATAGATACCATAGTTTTATAAAATATTTTACATAACAAAAATAGTGATGTGTTGACAGTACTCATGTGTTGAGATCAGTCGTGTGTTGAAAGAAATATAGATTCATGTGTTGAATAGAATATATATTCATTTGTTAAATAGGATAACGAATTTATTGAAATATATAAAGCCGTGTTGATTAGAGTTGCGCCATTTTGACGTGAACGATATTTATATCGATTATATTCGTTTTTATAATGAATATAGAAAAGGTAGTGATTTCAAAATATAACGTTTTGAAAATATTATCATTTATATAGTAATGATATGAAATATTCAATTTTGATTTGAAATGGAATATAGAGTTGAAATGGTTTTGAAAACGAATTTAAAACGTTTTATAAAATACGTTTTAAAAAGGAAATTGACGAAATATATATAATATATATATATATTATATATATATATAATGGCCTGAATAGAACGCGCCGCGCCGCGGCAGTTCGTGAATTTCGACCATTGACTTCGAATTGACGTTGCGGGAGATCCGACCGTCGGATTCTCCTAAAACCGGAACCGTTGGGTTCGTATCGAAAAGAACTTTCCAATGAATATTAGAAATTTGAAATCTAACAGTTGGATTTGGAATTATGTCCAAATCAAATTCGAAAAAGGTCGATGTAAGTGCAGTCCGATGGCCGTTGTTGGAAATCGACTGTACGGGCCTTAATAAAATTATTAAAAATATTAATAATTTGTGTAAAATCATAATATGTGAATTGGAAAGAACTGGGGTGAAAAACTCCACATTCGTAAAGATAAAAATAGATTTTTATCGAAATGAACTAGTTTTGAACTAGAATTAAAATCAATTTATTTTTGAAATAAATAAATTGAATTTGAAAGTGATTTTAAAAACAATCAATATTCCCAATACGTGAATTGGACTGGAGTTGAATCGAAATTATCTTCGGAATATTTCGATGTTGAATTTCGTGACTATACAGATATTGTTATGGGAATTTGAAAGATATATTTTATATCGTTATTTCCAATACGATATTTGTTGGTTTCAGAATTTGATATTGAATATAAGCCGATATATTTTCTATTCAGAGCCTTGTATTTAATATCAAATGTGATTTGGGTTTATCGTGAATCGTGTTTTAGATGACATTGGTTCTTTAACCCAGTTAAAGGCAGGATGTTGATTTTTGAGAAGATTAAAACTAAGTGGAGTTTTAATGAATCTTTAATTAGATTAAAATGTGAATTGATAATTTAAATTATCAAATCTGAAAAGTGATCGAGAGTGGAGTATCACCAGTTTTGCTCCAAAGCGATAGTTAGATCTTTAATTAGATTTAAACGTGAAATGGTAATTAATTTTACCGATAACACCGTGGTGTTAGGAATGGAGTATCACCAGTTTTGCTCCATTGGATATATAGGTTGGGATTGGGAAATAAAATAAATAATTACTTCGGTGTGGTTCGTTAATCCCGACTAGTTTGAAATTATATCCAAAGGAAGATTACAGGATAAATTTAGAAGAATTTATCTTGGATAAAATTAATGGGAACCTTTCCCTAAGAATGTGATTTTGTGAATAAAAGAATATTCTGAATTGGAATGAGGCGTTCGTTGTGTTTGTGTAACATTTGTTTATTATATACGTGGGTTATTCAGAAAGGTCGGGTTTATACCCATTCTGAATAACCGATTCGACGAGATGTCGAAGATGAAGACGGTGGTTGAAGACCGGAAGTCTTCACATCGTTTGGGTGATTACTGATGATCTTGATTGGGATGTACACCCAGGATGAGGGAATCAGTTGGTGATCGTCCAGACGTACTTGGAGATGGATGGATATGCGAGGAAAGTGCCTCCGGTTTCGTTCAGACCCAGAACGAACTTGTAAATGGATTGTGTGTCTGACATTGGATTTTATTCTGTGTTGATTGATCTCTATTAAATATACATCTGTTTGGCGGCGGAGAATTTATTCTCTTGCTTAATGCCCTTCTCTGAGACATACGAGCTCAGAGGTTGTATATCGATGGACATCAGTCGCATGGAGTGAATTGCCTGTGTGGCACACATAAGTGGCAATTGATCAAGGCTTCTGTTGAAAAGCAAAGTCTTGTGGTTGATGATCAAAGCACGGCCTGTGTGGCGTAGCTTTGTGTATAACGTGAATTCGCGAGCCTCACACCTCGGTATGAGTCAAAAACGGGATAGTGACTGCAGGGAGAGCACGACGTTTCTTTCTAGCTAGGGTGGTGTCAGTGACCTACCAGCCCTGACATTTATATACTTTTCACCTGTGTGGTTGTTGGATACGAGGCGCCTCGGATATAGGTCTGTAAGGACCGGGAAACGTGTGTTCAGGAATAATTAATCCTCAAAAGTAAGAGAGGACCGACCCTGAAGATCCAAGGATCATAGTGGGGTCCTGAGGCATTTGCTAGAGTGTCTCGAACGCGGAGAGGAGCTTGCCCCCTTGCCTCGGCTCATGATGGAATCCAATTTCCAATACGTGATATTGTGGTTTTAATTGTAGAACTAGTATGGTGACATGATATATGGTACCCATGCCGTCTATGATTGATATTTATGATTGAAATTATTTTGGCACTATACACCTATAATAGTATCAAGTGATTTGTTTTAAACGTACCAAGCATGTTTGGCTATTATAAGGGAAAACCCTATCCTCCGGCTTGCGTTGCATTGTGTGATGGGACCTGGGTCTTATAATAGCTTCATTTTTTCAAAAAGCATTACGCTGTTTTGTTATGTGCACTAGTGTTCTTGGGAGGAAACCCGTTCCGTGTTATACGGCGTGGTCCCTTGAATTACTATCTTTAAAGCAAAGTTTTAAATGACTGTTTTAGTTCTCACACCAGTCACATGACTGACCTAGAGTTTATTGTTTTAACCTAAACTTTGGGTGCTCCTATTTTCCGCACGGGCAGCTAGTAGTTTTGGTTTTGCAGATTTATATTCACAGGGTCCTGATTAACAGCTGGAACGATGCTCGGAAAGCTCTGTATCCGTGTATCATTTCTAGTTGTGCTTTTGTATTATTTTCCGCTGCGATGTATTTAAATGTAATTTAAATCTCTGATATTTATCGAATGTAATTTATTCATTTATACTCTGTATATTCTTGTATCTGATGGAATTGTTGTAATAACAATGAAATGTTCTTCCGTCTGCGTTCCAATTTGTCCTGTTCTCAAAACGATCAGGGGTTTCGAACGGTCTTTATCGGTTTAACGATCGATTTAGATCGAGCGAAATTCCTTGCCGTTACAGTGGTATCGGAGCTTTGGTTTACAGAGCTCGAGAACAAGACACATTAGAACCATACGAAAGAATTCATCAGATATTGGATTAGTGATATCCAATTAGAATGACTCGTTAGAGATGGGATCAGTAGTATCCTAGAGCGAGTGTGAAGAGTATATTTTTCAAATGAAAACAATTTTGTTTTGAAAATTTAAATTGCTTTATACATATTTGAATATTTATTTATATTGATATGGACAATCCACTATATAAAGATTTTGCATATACGCGTCATGAACGTATATTCGAAGTTTTAATATATTGGATAGATATGGAATCACATTCTAGTCGCCCGGAGATGGTACTGATGATTGTCATGACATCATCAGTATTTATGTTCGTGTTTCGAAGGTGTGATTTCTATATATTTCCATTAGACTGGTGTGAGAACCAAAACTTATATAGCTAGAAACATTGTTGTGAATTGGCATCAAAAACATGATCTTTTGTATATATATCAAAATTATGAATTTGAAACGTTAAATTCACTAATAGATTGATGTTTGAGTTGTTTGTTTAGTTGTTTGATAATTTTTGAACCATTTATGCCTAATTGTATCAAATATTGAACTATATTGAAAATTGGTCGCATTTGCTTGCATATATGTACTTTTATTGAACAGGTCATAGCAAGGAGGCTAGAGCCGAAGAATAAAATTTGTTTGCCCGACAAATAGGTACATGTTTACTACATAATTTACTGTTTTGTTTGGGTGACGATGATTTTATGAGCCTATTGGCTAGCCGCTTGGCTTTTTCCTTTTCTTTTTGAGATTAGAAGGACCGGGGAAGCTATTTGAAATTCCTTGATGCTCCCGGTGCAGGGGAGGTTATGGCGAAATTTTTCGAAAATTTAGGGTGTTAGCCAAATTTTTGAAAATTTGAAAATTTTCAGAAACTGAAAAGTTGGAGAATGGAAGCCAGATCGAACGTAGAGCTGATTAATCAAACCACTTTCGACTTTGTTCCTTTTCGGGGACGAAAATTTTAAGTGGGGGAGATTGTAATAACCCGGAAATTCTGGGCCAGTTTAAAATTTTTATTTTGGCAATTTTAACGAATTTTGAATATTTAAAATGGATTATTTTAAATAAAATCGACGAGAAATTTATTTTGAATAGAATTCGACGTATATATTATATGCGTCGTCGTTAGAATATAATATTTATATATAATTTTAAATAGAATTGAAAATGGCGCGGTAGTTCAATAATTCGATTTCAAACTTCAATTGAATGTACCGGGTGCAAAACAATCCGGATTTTAGTGAAACCAAAAACAATGGAATCTAATTGTGAATATCTTTCCAACGAATCCGAAAAATTGAAATTTCATAGCGGGAATCAAAAGATATGTCCAGTCGAAAATTCTGAATAGTCGCTATGGAATTCAGGCCCTTAAAAATGGGAATTTTGCAAACGACCTCGGATTTCGACGAAACCACTTTTGTTGGGTCCGCAGTGTCAAGTTATTGCTAGGTTTCAAATTTCAAAATTTTTTGAATCAATATGGGAGCGTGGCAAAGGAAAACGCGTTTGACCGGTTTCAGTTGATTTTAATCAACTGGAAATTGGCCATTTTTCCAACGGTCTCAGAATTCGACGAAACTAGTTTTTTTAGGACCGTATCGTCAATACGCAGCTAGAAAATATTTTTCGGGAATTTTTAGAGTTAGTATGTGACCCCGGTAATTTGAAATGTACGTTTAAAATTCAATATAGTGATTTAAATGTAAATTTAACGGAAACTGATTCAAACAGTCGAATCAGCCTATGATACATATCCCATTGTGTTCGGAATGGGGGTAAAACGCTATGGAAGACAGGCGGTGGGCCTCGTTTAGAGGTCGTATGTGAAAGTCAACTTTTTGAAAAATAAAATAATTAAATTAATTAAAAAATTAAATCTCTCCCTTTACCTTCTGGCTCCCCCTCTTTATTTCAAAATCGATTTTCATAAAGAAAGAAAAAAAAAGGAGACGACGGAAAGGGGGGAGGAACCCTGTCACGCCGCCGCCCTCCCCTTAAACCGTCGCCACCTCGCTCGAGACCCCCCTCCCACCTTTCCAGCGGCGCCGCGAGCCACCCAAACCCCCCCCTTCGCCTGCGACATCGAGCCCCCCCCATCGCGCCAGCAACCGCCGCCGCCCCCTTCGAAACCCCTGCTCCGCCCGCCTCCTTCTTCTTCCTGCTCTCCTCCTCCCTGACCCCACCTGCCGTGACCCAGACCCGACAGCCGCCCCCCTAGACCCGAACCCGCACCCCCCTTGGCCCAAAACCCGACCTCCGACCACCTCAGACGAGGTGAAGCCCCCCCAGCCTTCGATTTTGACTGTAAGCCCTTTTTACTTATTTATTTTATTTCTTTTTTCTATGTAATTGGTATTAGCAATTATAAAAATCAGTTTTTGTATATTTTTCAAATATAAAAGTTAGGATTTTTCAAATATAAAAGACAGGATTTTTAAAATATAAAAGACGTGATTTTTAAAATATAAAAGATTAGATTTTTAAAGGAAGAAAGACGATATTTTTAAATGGAGAAAGGTGAGATTTTTACATATGTAGCGAGGTAAAAATATGATTTTTATATATTGAACATCGAAGTAAAAATATGATTTTTTTATATTGAACATCGAAGTAAAAATATGATTTTTATATATTGAACATCGAAGTAAAAATATGATTTTTATATATTGAACATCGAAGTAAAAATATGATTTTTATATATTGAACATCGAAGTAAAAATATGATTTTTATATATTGAATAGCATAGTAAAAATTCGATTTTTAAATATATGAAGTGATTATAGAAATATGATTTTTAAATTGAGAGTGAACAAATAAAAATGTGACTTTTTTTTTAAAGACATCAAAATATAAAAATGTGTGATTTTTATATATGTAGTGACTACGGGCAACGAAGATGATAAAAAAGGCGAGAATAAAGAGGATTTCTATAAATGAAGTGTCGTGAAGTTGGATAGCTATCGCTGAGAACTTCTCACTCTAAATTCTCTTTTTCTAGTTATATATATATATATATATATATATATATATATATATATACTAGGATGCAGACGGTGCCTAGTAGCACCCGACACTCGTCATCCACAGACCATGGATGGCTTGTTTGTTAAATTGTTTGGTTGAGTAGTTGGTTAGTTGTTTGGTTTGAATTGAATTGTTTGGTGAGATGGAATTGATTTGATTGATGCGTGAATGGCGTGGGCCTTCACTAGACTGGGGATAAGGCTAGGCCTCGTCCCGTTTCTAGTATCGTGCCGTTATGCCGCCGAAATTTTCTAAAATAAGTTAGAAAATAAAAATATCATTTTATTTAAAGAATGAACTGAATAGAAATTCATATGTTAAAATAAAATGTTTTATCGTTAAAAATATATAATTTTTAACGTGAATATGAATATAGTGAATGTGAATAAATAAATATTCATTTACAAACCGGACGGTTTGTTTATGTACACCTATTTGAATGACATTGATTGGGACGATAAATTTTACACATCGCCCAACTGCACAAATAAAATATGTGTTTGATTGTTTGAAACCCCACACGGGTGTTGGGATGAAATTTGAAGTTCACTCATCCTGATTGATTAAATATGTCGATCGATTGATTGACAGGCTGTTATAAGCGTTAGATATCTATATTTGATGCTTATACAGTGTAGTGCACTTTGGTTGATGGTTGATTATTTTTCAATGCAATTATATACATGTGTTGTATGGAAATCCATATAATTAACATTATATGGTGATTGATTGGGCCTCATTCCAATCGGGAAAATAATAAATATTATAAAAGAAAATCCATGTGTTGAATACGAAAATAGTCATGTGTTGACAATGTTCATGTGTTGAGTGAAATATTTTATACAATGAAATTTACATCTTTATCATATTTAAAATTAGAACTACTTTACGGTTGAAGTCTAATTAGAATCAAACGATAGATACCATAGTTTTATAAAATATTTTACATAACAAAAGTAGTGATGTGTTGACAGTACTCATGTGTTGAGATTAGTCGTGTGTTGAAAGAAATATAGATTCATGTGTTAAATAGAATATATATTCATTTGTTGAATAGGATAACGAATTTATTGAAATATATAAAGCCTTGTTGATTAGAGTTGCGCCATTTTGACGTGAACGATATTTATATTGATTATATTCGTTTTTATAATGAATATAGAAAAGGTAGTGATTTCAAATATAATGTTTTGAAAATATTATCATTTATATAGTAATGATATGAAATATTCAATTTTGATTTGAAATGGAATATAGAGTTGAAATGGTTTTGAAAACGAATTTAAAACGTTTTATAAAATACGTTTTAAAAAGGAAATTGACGAAATATATATAATATATATATATTATATATATAATGGACTGAATAGAACGCGCCGCGCCGCGGCAGTTCGTGAATTTCGACCATTGACTTCGAATTGACGTTGCGGGAGATCCGACCGTCGGATTCTCCTAAAACCGGAACCGTTGGGTTCATATCGAAAAGAGCTTTCCAATGAATATTAGAAATTTGAAATCTAACGGTTGGATTTGGAATTATGTCCAAATCAAATTCGAAAAAGGTCGATGTAAGTGCAGTCCGATGGCCGTTGTTGGAAATCGACTGTACGGGCCTTGATAAAATTATTAAAAATATTAATAATTTGTGTAAAATCATAATATGTGAATTGGAAAGAACTGGGGTGAAAAACTCCACATTCGTAAAGATAAAAATAGATTTTTATCGAAATGAACTAGTTTTGAACTAGAATTAAAATCAATTTATTTTTGAAATAAATAAATTGAATTTGAAAGTGATTTTAAAAATAATCAATATTCCCAATACGTGAATTGGACTGGAGTTGAATCGAAATTATCTTCGGAATATTTCGATGTTGAATTTCGTGACTATACAGATATTGTTATGGGAATTTGAAAGATATATTTTATATCATTATTTCCAATACGATATTTGTTGGTTTCAGAATTTGTTATTGAATATAAGCCGATATATTTTCTATTCAGAGCCTTGTATTTAATATCAAATGTGATTTGGGTTTATCGTGAATCGTGTTTTAGATGACATTGGTTCTTTAACCCAGTTAAAGGCAGGATGTTGATTTTTGAGAAGATTAAAACTAAGTGGAGTTTTAATGAATCTTTAATTAGATTAAAATGTGAATTGATAATTTAAATTATCAAATCTGAAAAGTGATCGAGAGTGGAGTATCACCAGTTTTGCTCCAAAGCGATAGTTAGATCTTTAATTAGATTTAAACGTGAAATGGTAATTAATTTTACCGATAACACCGTGGTGTTAGGAATGGAGTATCACCAGTTTTGCTCCATGGGATATATAGGTTGGGATTGGGAAATAAAATAAATAATTACTTCGGTGTGGTTCGTTAATCCCGACTAGTTTGAAATTATATCCAAAGGAAGATTATAGGATAAATTTAGAAGAATTTATCTTGGATAAAATTAATGGGAACCTTTCCCTAAGAATTTGATTTTGTGAATAAAAGAATATTCTGAATTGGAATGAGGCGTTCGTTGTGTTTGTGTAACATTTGTTTATTATATACGTGGGTTATTCAGAAAGGCCGGGTTTATACCCATTCTGAATAACCGATTCGACGAGATGTCGAAGATGAAGACGGTGGTTGAAGACCGGAAGTCTTCACATCGTTTGGGTGATTACTGATGATCTTGATTGGGCTGTACACCCAGGATGAGGGAATCAGTTGGTGATCGTCCAGACGTACTTGGAGATGGATGGATATGCGAGGAAAGTGCCTCCGGTTTCGTTCAGACCCAGAACGAACTTGTAAATGGATTGTGTGTCTGACATTGGATTTTATTCTGTGTTGATTGATCTCTATTAAATATACATCTGTTTGGCGGCGGAGAATTTATTCTCTTGCTTAACGCCCTTCTCTGAGACATACGAGCTCAGAGGTTGTATATCGATGGACATCAGTCGCATGGAGTGAATTGCCTGTGTGGCACACATAAGTGGCAATTGATCAAGGCTTCTGTTGAAAAGCAAAGTCTTGTGGTTGATGATCAAAGCACGGCCTGTGTGGCGCAGCTTTGTGTATAACGTGAATTCGCGAGCCTCACACCTCGGTATGAGTCAAAAACGGGATAGTGACTGCAGGGAGAGCACGACGTTTCTTTCTAGCTAGGGTGGTGTCAATGACCTACCAGCCCTGACATTTATATATTTTTCACCTGTGTGGTTGTTGGATACGAGGCGCCTCGGATATAGGTCTGTAAGGACCGGGAAACGTGTGTTCAGGAATAATTAATCCTCAAAAGTAAGAGAGGACCGGCCCTGAAGATCCAAGGATCATAGTGGGGTCCTGAGGCATTTGCTAGAGTGTCTTGAACGTGGAGAGGAGCTTGCCCCTTGCCTCGGCTCATGATGGAATCCAATTTCCAATACGTGATATTGCGGTTTTAATTGTAGAACTAGTATGGCGACATGATATATGGTACCCATGCCGTCTATGATTGATATTTTTGATTGAAATTATTTTGGCACTATGCACCTATAACAGTATCAAGTGATTTGTTTTAAACGTACCAAGCATGTTTGGCTATTATAAGGGAAAACCCTATCCTCCGGCTTGCGTTGCATTGTGTGATGGGACCTGAGTCTTATAACAGCTTCATTTTTTCAAAAAGCATTGCGCTGTTTTGTTATGTGCACTAGTGTTCTTGGGAGGAAACCCGTTCCGTGTTATACGGCGTGGTCCCCTGAATTACTATCTTTAAAGCAAAGTTTTAAATGACTGTTTTAGTTCTCACACCAGTCACATGACTGACCTGGAGTTTATTGTTTTAACCTAAACTTTGGGTGCTCCTATTTTCCGCACGGGCAGCTAGTAGTTTTGGTTTTGCAGATTTATATTCACAGGGTCCTGATTAACAGCTGGAACGATGCTCGGAAAGCTCTGTATCCGTGTATCATTTCTGGTTGTGCTTTTGTATTATTTTCCGCTGCGATGTATTTAAATGTAATTTAAATCTCTGATATTTATCGAATGTAATTTATTCATTTATACTCTGTATATTCTTGTATCTGATGGAATTGTTGTAATAACAATGAAATGTTCTTCCGTCTGCGTTCCAATTTGTCCTGTTCTCAAAACGATCAGGGGTTTCGAACGGTCTTTATCGGTTTAACGATCGATTTAGATCGAGCGAAATTCCTTGCCGTTACAGTGGTATCGGAGCTTTGGTTTACAGAGCTCGAGAACAAGACACATTAGAACCATACGAAAGAATTCATTAGATATTGGATTAGTGATATCCAATTAGAATGACTCGTTAGAGATGGGATCAGTAGTATCCTAGAGCGAGTGTGAAGAGTATATTTTTCAAATGAAAACAATTTTGTTTTGAAAATTTAAATTGCTTTATACATATTTGAATATTTATTTATATTGATATGGACAATCCACTATATAAAGATTTTGCATATACGCGTCATGAACGTATATTCGAAGTTTTAATATATTGGATAGATATGGAATCACATTCTAGTCGCCCGGAGATGGTACTGATGATTGTCATGACATCATCAGTATTTATGTTCGTGTTTCGAAGGTGTGATTTCTATATATTTCCATTAGACTGGTGTGAGAACCAAAACTTATATAGCTAGAAACATTGTTGTGAATTGGCATCAAAAACATGATCTTTTGTATATATATCAAAATTATGAATTTGAAACGTTAAATTCACTAATAGATTGATGTTTGAGTTGTTTGTTTAGTTGTTTGATAATTTTTGAACCATTTATGCCTAATTGTATCAAATATTGAACTATATTGAAAATTGGTCGCATTTGCTTGCATATATGTACTTTTATTGAACAGGTCATAGCAAGGAGGCTAGAGCCGAAGAATAAAATTTGTTTGCCCGACAAATAGGTACATGTTTACTACATAATTTACTGTTTTGTTTGGGTGACGATGATTTTATGAGCCTATTGGCTAGCCGCTTGGCTTTTTCCTTTTCTTTTTGAGATTAGAAGGACCGGGGAAGCTATTTGAAATTCCTTGATGCTCCCGGTGCAGGGGAGGTTATGGCGAAATTTTTCGAAAATTTAGGGTGTTAGCCAAATTTTTGAAAATTTGAAAATTCTCAGAAACTGAAAAGTTGGAGAATGGAAGCCAGATCGAACGTAGAGCTGATTAATCAAACCACTTTCGACTTTGTTCCTTTTCGGGGACAAAAAGTTTTAAGTGGGGGAGATTGTAATAACCCGGAAATTCTGGGCCAGTTTAAAATTTTTATTTTGGCAATTTTAACGAATTTTGAATATTTAAAATGGATTATTTTAAATAAAATCGACGAGAAATTTATTTTGAATAGAATTCGACGTATATATTATATGCGTCGTCGTTAGAATATAATATTTATATATAATTTTAAATAGAATTGAAAATGGCGCGGTAGTTCGATAATTCGATTTCAAACTTCAATTGAATGTACCGGGTGCAAAACAATCCGGATTTTAGTGAAACCAAAAACAATGGAATCTAATTGTGAATATCTTTCCAACGAATCCGAAAAATTGAAATTTCATAGCGGGAATCAAAAGATATGTCCAGTCGAAAATTCTGAATAGTCGCTATGGAATTCAGGCCCTTAAAAATGGGAATTTTGCAAACGACCTCGGATTTCGACGAAACCACTTTTGTTGGGTCCGCAGTGTCAAGTTATTGCTAGGTTTCAAATTTCAAAATTTTTTGAATCAATATGGGAGCGTGGCAAAGGAAAACGCGTTTGACCGGTTTCAGTTGATTTTAATCAACTGGAAATTGGCCATTTTTCCAACGGTCTCAGAATTCGACGAAACTAGTTTTTTTAGGACCGTATCGTCAATACGCAGCTAGAAAATATTTTTCGGGAATTTTTAGAGTTAGTATGTGACCCCGGTAATTTGAAATGTACGTTTAAAATTCAATATAGTGATTTAAATGTAAATTTAACGGAAACTGATTCAAACAGTCGAATCAGCCTATGATACATATCCCATTGTGTTCGGAATGGGGGTAAAACGCTATGGAAGACAGGCGGTGGGCCTCGTTTAGAGGTCGTATGTGAAAGTCAACTTTTTGAAAAATAAAATAATTAAATTAATTAAAAAATTAAATCTCTCCCTTTACCTTCTGGCCCCCCCTCTTTATTTCAAAATCGATTTTCATAAAGAAAGAAAAAAAAAGGAGACGACGGAAAGGGGGGAGGAACCCTGTCACGCCGCCGCCCTCCCCTTAAACCGTCGCCACCTCGCTCGAGACCCCCCTCCCACCTTTCCAGCGGCGCCGCGAGCCACCCAAACCCCCCCTTCGCCTGCGACATCGAGCCCCCCCCCATCGCGCCAGCAACCGCCGCCTCCCCCTTCGAAACCCCTGCTCCGCCCGCCTCCTTCTTCTTCCTGCTCTCCTCCTCCCTGACCCCACCTGCCGTGACCCAGACCCGACAGCCGCCCCCCTAGACCCGAACCCGCACCCCCCTTGGCCCAAAACCCGACCTCCGACCACCTCAGACGAGGTGAAGCCCCCCCAGCCTTCGATTTTGACTGTAAGCCCTTTTTACTTATTTATTTTATTTCTTTTTTCTATGTAATTGGTATTAGCAATTATAAAAATTAGTTTTTGTATATTTTTCAAATATAAAAGTTAGGATTTTTCAAATATAAAAGACAGGATTTTTAAAATATAAAAGACGTGATTTTTAAAATATAAAAGATTAGATTTTTAAAGGAAGAAAGACGATATTTTTAAATGGAGAAAGGTGAGATTTTTACATATGTAGCGAGGTAAAAATATGATTTTTATATATTGAACATCGAAGTAAAAATATGATTTTTTTATATTGAACATCGAAGTAAAAATATGATTTTTATATATTGAACATCGAAGTAAAAATATGATTTTTATATATTGAACATCGAAGTAAAAATATGATTTTTATATATTGAACATCGAAGTAAAAATATGATTTTTATATATTGAATAGCATAGTAAAAATTCGATTTTTAAATATATGAAGTGACTATAGAAATATGATTTTTAAATTGAGAGTGAACAAATAAAAATGTGACTTTTTTTTTAAAGACATCAAAATATAAAAATGTGTGATTTTTATATATGTAGTGACTACGGGCAACGAAGATGATAAAAAAGGCGAGAATAAAGAGGATTTCTATAAATGAAGTGTCGTGAAGTTGGATAGCTATCGGTGAGAACTTCTCACTCTAAATTCTCTTTTTCTAGTTATATATATATATATATATATATATATATATATATATATATATATATATATACTAGGATGCAGACGGTGCCTAGTAGCACCCGACACTCGTCATCCACAGACCATGGATGGCTTGTTTGTTAAATTGTTTGGTTGAGTAGTTGGTTAGTTGTTTGGTTTGAATTGAATTGTTTGGTGAGATGGAATTGATTTGATTGATGCGTGAATGGCGTGGGCCTTCACTAGACTGGGGATAAGGCTAGGCCTCGTCCCGTTTCTAGTATCGTGCCGTTATGCCGCCGAAATTTTCTAAAATAAGTTAGAAAATAAAAATATCATTTTATTTAAAGAATGAACTGAATAGAAATTCATATGTTAAAATAAAATGTTTTATCGTTAAAAATATATAATTTTTAACGTGAATATGAATATAGTGAATGTGAATAAATAAATATTCATTTACAAACCGGACGGTTTGTTTATGTACACCTATTTGAATGACATTGATTGGGACGATAAATTTTACACATCGCCCAACTGCACAAATAAAATATGTGTTTGATTGTTTGAAACCCCACACGGGTGTTGGGATGAAATTTGAAGTTCACTCATCCTGATTGATTAAATATGTCGATCGATTGATTGACAGGCTGTTATAAGCGTTAGATATCTATATTTGATGCTTATACAGTGTAGTGCACTTTGGTTGATGGTTGATTATTTTTCAATGCAATTATATACATGTGTTGTATGGAAATCCATATAATTAACATTATATGGTGATTGATTGGGCCTCATTCCAATCGGGAAAATAATAAATATTATAAAAGAAAATCCATGTGTTGAATACGAAAATAGTCATGTGTTGACAATGTTCATGTGTTGAGTGAAATATTTTATACAATGAAATTTACATCTTTATCATATTTAAAATTAGAACTACTTTACGGTTGAAGTCTAATTAGAATCAAACGATAGATACCATAGTTTTATAAAATATTTTACATAACAAAAGTAGTGATGTGTTGACAGTACTCATGTGTTGAGATTAGTCGTGTGTTGAAAGAAATATAGATTCATGTGTTGAATAGAATATATATTCATTTGTTGAATAGGATAACGAATTTATTGAAATATATAAAGCCTTGTTGATTAGAGTTGCGCCATTTTGACGTGAACGATATTTATATTGATTATATTCGTTTTTATAATGAATATAGAAAAGGTAGTGATTTCAAATATAACGTTTTGAAAATATTATCATTTATATAGTAATGATATGAAATATTCAATTTTGATTTGAAATGGAATATAGAGTTGAAATGGTTTTGAAAACGAATTTAAAACGTTTTATAAAATACGTTTTAAAAAGGAAATTGACGAAATATATATAATATATATATATATTATATATATAATGGACTGAATAGAACGCGCCGCGCCGCGGCAGTTCGTGAATTTCGACCATTGACTTCGAATTGACGTTGCGGGAGATCCGACCGTCGGATTCTCCTAAAACCGGAACCGTTGGGTTCATATCGAAAAGAGCTTTCCAATGAATATTAGAAATTTGAAATCTAACGGTTGGATTTGGAATTATGTCCAAATCAAATTCGAAAAAGGTCGATGTAAGTGCAGTCCGATGGCCGTTGTTGGAAATCGACTGTACGGGCCTTGATAAAATTATTAAAAATATTAATAATTTGTGTAAAATCATAATATGTGAATTGGAAAGAACTGGGGTGAAAAACTCCACATTCGTAAAGATAAAAATAGATTTTTATCGAAATGAACTAGTTTTGAACTAGAATTAAAATCAATTTATTTTTGAAATAAATAAATTGAATTTGAAAGTGATTTTAAAAATAATCAATATTCCCAATACGTGAATTGGACTGGAGTTGAATCGAAATTATCTTCGGAATATTTCGATGTTGAATTTCGTGACTATACAGATATTGTTATGGGAATTTGAAAGATATATTTTATATCATTATTTCCAATACGATATTTGTTGGTTTCAGAATTTGTTATTGAATATAAGCCGATATATTTTCTATTCAGAGCCTTGTATTTAATATCAAATGTGATTTGGGTTTATCGTGAATCGTGTTTTAGATGACATTGGTTCTTTAACCCAGTTAAAGGCAGGATGTTGATTTTTGAGAAGATTAAAACTAAGTGGAGTTTTAATGAATCTTTAATTAGATTAAAATGTGAATTGATAATTTAAATTATCAAATCTGAAAAGTGATCGAGAGTGGAGTATCACCAGTTTTGCTCCAAAGCGATAGTTAGATCTTTAATTAGATTTAAACGTGAAATGGTAATTAATTTTACCGATAACACCGTGGTGTTAGGAATGGAGTATCACCAGTTTTGCTCCATGGGATATATAGGTTGGGATTGGGAAATAAAATAAATAATTACTTCGGTGTGGTTCGTTAATCCCGACTAATTTGAAATTATATCCAAAGGAAGATTATAGGATAAATTTAGAAGAATTTATCTTGGATAAAATTAATGGGAACCTTTCCCTAAGAATTTGATTTTGTGAATAAAAGAATATTCTGAATTGGAATGAGGCGTTCGTTGTGTTTGTGTAACATTTGTTTATTATATACGTGGGTTATTCAGAAAGGCCGGGTTTATACCCATTCTGAATAACCGATTCGACGAGATGTCGAAGATGAAGACGGTGGTTGAAGACCGGAAGTCTTCACATCGTTTGGGTGATTACTGATGATCTTGATTGGGCTGTACACCCAGGATGAGGGAATCAGTTGGTGATCGTCCAGACGTACTTGGAGATGGATGGATATGCGAGGAAAGTGCCTCCGGTTTCGTTCAGACCCAGAACGAACTTGTAAATGGATTGTGTGTCTGACATTGGATTTTATTCTGTGTTGATTGATCTCTATTAAATATACATCTGTTTGGCGGCGGAGAATTTATTCTCTTGCTTAACGCCCTTCTCTGAGACATACGAGCTCAGAGGTTGTATATCGATGGACATCAGTCGCATGGAGTGAATTGCCTGTGTGGCACACATAAGTGGCAATTGATCAAGGCTTCTGTTGAAAAGCAAAGTCTTGTGGTTGATGATCAAAGCACGGCCTGTGTGGCGCAGCTTTGTGTATAACGTGAATTCGCGAGCCTCACACCTCGGTATGAGTCAAAAACGGGATAGTGACTGCAGGGAGAGCACGACGTTTCTTTCTAGCTAGGGTGGTGTCAATGACCTACCAGCCTTGACATTTATATATTTTTCACCTGTGTGGTTGTTGGATACGAGGCGCCTCGGATATAGGTCTGTAAGGACCGGGAAACGTGTGTTCAGGAATAATTAATCCTCAAAAGTAAGAGAGGACCGGCCCTGAAGATCCAAGGATCATAGTGGGGTCCTGAGGCATTTGCTAGAGTGTCTTGAACGTGGAGAGGAGCTTGCCCCTTGCCTCGGCTCATGATGGAATCCAATTTCCAATACGTGATATTGCGGTTTTAATTGTAGAACTAGTATGGCGACATGATATATGGTACCCATGCCGTCTATGATTGATATTTTTGATTGAAATTATTTTGGCACTATACACCTATAACAGTATCAAGTGATTTGTTTTAAACGTACCAAGCATGTTTGGCTATTATAAGGGAAAACCCTATCCTCCGGCTTGCGTTGCATTGTGTGATGGGACCTGAGTCTTATAACAGCTTCATTTTTTCAAAAAGCATTGCGCTGTTTTGTTATGTGCACTAGTGTTCTTGGGAGGAAACCCGTTCCGTGTTATACGGCGTGGTCCCTTGAATTACTATCTTTAAAGCAAAGTTTTAAATGACTGTTTTAGTTCTCACACCAGTCACATGACTAACCTGGAGTTTATTGTGTTAACCTAAACTCTGGGTGCCTCTATTTTCCGCACGGGCAGCTAGTAGTTTTGGTTTTGCAGATTTATATTCACAGGGTCCTGATTAACAGCTGGAACGATGCTCGGAAAGCTCTGTATCCGTGTATCACTTCTGGTTGTGCTTTTGTATTATTTTCCGCTGCGATGTATTTAAATGTAATTTAAATCTCTGATATTTATCGAATGTAATTTATTCATTTATACTCTGTATAGTCTTGTATCTGATGGAATTGTTGTAATAACAATGAAATGTTCTTCCGTCTGCGCTCCAATTTGTCCTGTTCTCAAAACGATCAGGGGTTTCGAACGGTCTTTATCGGTTTAACGATCGATTCAGATCGAGCGAAATTCCTTGCCGTTACACACCCCCTCCGCCTCCTCCCCTGACGTCAGCCGCGCCTCCCCCTCCCTGTCTCCGACGAACCCAAACACCCCACCTCCTATAAGTTTTTTTCTTTTATTTATTTATTTTTATTACTAGGAAGTAATTAGTTATATAGAAATAAAAAAATCAGTTTTACCTATGATGATAGTGAATAAAAATTAGTTTTTTATTTATATATTAATGTAGAATAAATTAGATTTTTAATTTATATATATGTTCTTTGTTAAAAGAGTTGATTTTTAATCAAAGCTTTGATTTTTAAATTATAAAGTAGCGATTTTATAAACATGAAAGGTTTGATTTTTATAAAACATAAAAATTCAATTTTTAATGTGTGCAAAGCGAGATAAAAATTAGATTTTTATTTATGTGAAGGGCAAATAAAAATTGGATTTTTATTGTTTGAATGGTATAGAAAGATATGATTTTTCATGGGAGAAGATATGATTTTTATGAATATAAAAATATTTTTTTTCAGTTTTTATAATGTGAACAACAATATAAAGATTCGATTTTTAATCATAGAAAGATTCGATTTTTAATCATAGAAAGAAGAGATTTTTATATACATAACAACGAGATAAAAATATGATTTTATTTATGTAGCGATATTATTGAAATATAATTTTTATACATATAACGTTATAAAAATATGATCTTTATACATGTAGGGATAAAATAAAAAGATGAGATTTTTAAATATATAATCATCATAATAAAAATGTGATTTTTACTATGAACAGTGTGGAAAAGACTGCGTTGAATTTCAGGCAAATCCAAGCCATTCAGAAATGAAACGACGGAGTGGAACCCAAAGGTGAGAACTTCTCACTTTAATTTATTTTTTAGTTAAAATATATACTAGGATGTAGACAGTTCTTAGCAGCACCCAACACCCGTCATCCACAAACCATTGAAGACTTGTTTGTTTGTTTGATTGTGTGATGTGGAATGGAATAAATATTTTATAATTAAAAATACAATTTTTAACGTATATATGAATAAAATAAATATTCATAAACAAATCGGACGATTTGTTTATGTACACACATTTGACTTATATTGATTGGGATGATATATTTTACACATCGCCCAACTGTACAAATAAAATTCATTATTTGTTGATTGAAACCCCACACGGGTACTGGGATGATATTGGACATACACTCATCCCAGTATTTAGTTATATGTTAATCGATTAGTTGACAAGCTGTTGTAAGCGTTGAATATTTATATTTGATGCTTATGCAGTGTAGAATGCACTCTGGATGATGGTTGACTGTGTTTGGTTATTATTGTGTACATGTGTTGTACGAAATCCATATAATCAAATTATATGGTAATAGATTGTGTTTGATTCGAGTTCAGAAAGAATGAATATTTTAAAATAACGATTATTTTAAAATAACGAATATTTTAAAATAATATCCAGTAAAAGATCAAAATCTGATTTTAATGTCCGATTTGGGATGGACACGAATATATTTAAATATACAAAGCCATGTTGATTAGATTAACGCCATTTTGACGTGAATGATATTTATATCAATTTTATTCATTTCTATAATGAATATCGAAAAGGAAATTATTTTGAAATATAATGATTTCGAAAATACTATCATTTATATATCGATGACATGGAATATTCAATTTTGATTAGAAATTGAATATGAAGTTGAAATTGTTTTGAAAACAAATTTGAAACGATTTATAAAATACGTTTTAAATGGAAATCAACGAAATATAATATATATATATTATATATATAATGTCCAGAATAGAATGCGCCGCGCCGCGTCTGTTCGCGAATTTCGACCATTGACTTCGAATGGACATTACGGGAAATCCGACCGTCGAATTCTCCTAAAACCAGAACTGTTGGGTTCGTATCGAAAAGAGCTTTCAAAAGAATTTTAGAGATTTGAGATCTAATGGTTGGATTTGGAATTATATCCAAATCAAATTTGGAAAAGGTCATTGTAAGTGCAGTTCGATGGCCGTTCATTGAAATCGACTGTACGGGCCTTGATAAAATTATAAAAAATATCAATAATTTGTGTACAATCATAATAAATGATTTGGAAAGAATTGGGATGAAAAATTCCATATTTGAAAAGAAAAAAATATATTTTTATCGAAATGAACCAGTTATGAACTAGAATTATAATCCAATATTTTTAAATAAATAAATGGGATTTGAAATGGTTTTAAAAATAACCGGAATTTCCAATATATGAATTGGAATGGATTTGAATTGAAGTTATCTTCGGAATACTTCGATGTTGGATTCCGTGATTATACGGATGTTGTGGAGGAATTTGAGATACATACATACATAGATATATATATATATATCGTTATTCCAATACGATATTTGTTGGTTTCAGAATTTGATATTGAATATAAGCCAATATATTTTCTATTTAGAGCCTTGTTGTAACGGCCCGCAAAGTCTGTAATATTAGAGTTGACTACATACACCATACGAACTTCAACTGTATAACATACACTTATCAGAGTATCACGAAAATACGAATCATTTTTTTTAGAAGAAAAAGGTAGAAGAAGAACAGAAATAACAACACAGAATCTCACATCGCAGCGGAACAAAATATAGTATATCATGACTTTTGAAATACGAACTTCAACTGTATAACATACACTTATCAGAGTACAACACTTACAACACAGCGGAACAAAACTCTATATAACTAACGCTGAAGCCTCCTGCTCCAAGCTCCTTTAGATAGATCTGTAAAATCCTGAACTACTTGACTGCCCGTACAAATTTAGGCACCCAAGTGTTTAGGTAGAACAAAACAAAATAAACTCCGGGTCAGTCATGGGACTGGTATGAGTAAACAGTTTAAAATAGATCGAACAAGTAAACGACATCTCATAAGACCACACCGTATAACGGAACGGGTTTTTCCCTTATGAGAATCCAAAATATCTTTATATCAAAAACCTTTTGATATTATAATAATGCCTATCAACCACAATATAATAATCATCTAGCAGAAACGCTTTCATCTCACGTTCTACATATATAGTATACAATCAAAACTGCAAGCACGTATTGGGTAATGGATTTCCAACTATGACAAGGTATGGAACCACCTTCCGCTGGTGTATCTCTAGAGGAGAATACACTGAGTTCAATAAGAACATCTTGCAACTCAGACACACATGACCGACCACTCATTTCGCTTGAGTGTATCGTATGTATATCACCAACGGTTGGGATCAGCAACCGTTTCCCGAATGGGACAGCATCGACAATAGATTTTTAGAAGTAAATGAAACTCTAGATCAGGTGATTATACACCCTAATAGGTGCGACTTACATAGCCATGTTGCCTGCCCAATTTTTGTCATTTCCCGGTTGTTAAGGCCAGAGGCTACGGTTACTTTCCATTCATTTATAACACGATCACTTTGAATGCCACATTATCAGATCCGTTAATCACTAATTGGTTTGCACAAATATTTTGGATGTTATGCTAAGGGAATAAATCCGTTGCAACCATATATATTTATACAGACCAACCCATTTGATCATTGGAAATACTTTGTCAGACATTTGTCCATTTACATTCGTTCTGGGATTGAACGAAACCGAAGGCACTATTCTGTACATCCATCCTAGGCAATCTCTACCTAGGACTTTATACAACAGCCCTTGCACTTTACTCCATCTTAAATATATTCAGCATACTGGGTTCGCAACGCTTATGCCAATACGGAGTGGTTCTTTGGATAATAATCCAACCGGTCTCTCCATATTAACAACGTTAAAATGGTCAACACTTTGATAGTTGGTGATTTAACTATCAAAGAAAAACAAGTGTTTCGATAGTCGATGATTTAACTATCGAAGAAAACAAGTGTTCATCCAATATCAGACAATCCCTGAGCCCTTAATTAATATTTCATTAATTTAATCACTTCTCCATTTCTTTATCAATATTTGTTAACCAAATATTTTCAATAACCATATTGGCCTTTTACGCTATTTGGAAAACATTTCCGAATATCGCCTTCCTTTATTTTCTTAAACTTAGAAAATATATGCTAGTTATAATTGGAAAATATTCCAATTACTTATCTCTTTTCCGATCTTGTTTATTTCTAAACTTAGGAAATATTTATTGTTCTATTTCCAAGCTTACACTTATTTGGGTTAAACGGATGTTGTGTAAAACATCGTTACGACAACCCAAATATTATATTCAACTAACTCTTATTCAACATTGATCTTCGAGCCTGAAATCTTACTATTTATTTGTTAAAAAATGAAATTAATCAAGTTGGGGTATAACTACCTCTTAGACCTTGACTGAATAACATTTACAACGTCAAAATAGATAAGACTACTTACTCGAATAATCAATACCATACAACTAGTTATTCACTTTTAAACACATACACACTTTCTCTTTCTATTCTTACTGGATTTTATTCTTATTCTTCCTTTTTGATTATACTATTATATTTCTAAGTTCGTTTCCTTATCGACTTCTATATATATTGATATATAGATTTCTAGTTATCAAACTTCTTAAAAATATTCTAACTCCTTAAATTCTCGGAAAATTTCGCCATAACCTCCTTTGTACCGGAAGCAACGGGATATTTCAAATAGCCTCCCATGGCCCTCACCAATCCAAAAGAAAAAGAAAAAGTCAAGCAGCTTGCCGATACGGCGCATAAAATCTCATATATGAATTAAATACGTACCTTTTTGTAATGACCCGGATTTTGAGCGACTTTAGTTATCGACATAAACACGACGTCGATAACCAAAACACCGAAAAATCCTTGTAATTAGTGAAAGAAATTAGAGCGTGAGGATAGATAAGATAGAAACTTAGAATAGAAGAAAAAGAAGAACACAACATCAGAGTAACACGAATGTAATAACCCGAAAAATACAAGCCAATTTAAAAATTTTAAATTGGTGATTTCAAAGGAATTTGAACAATTGAAATAGAATATTTCAATAAAATAGTGAATTAGAAATAGTGAGTCAGTTTGAAAATTTGAACTCAAACTTTGACTGACTGTGCAGGGTGGAGAATATAACGGATTTTAGCGAAACCAAAAATATTTAAATCTGTTAGTCAATACCTTTCTAACGAATCTGAAAAATCAAAGTTTCATAGCGGGAATCAAAAGTTATGGCCGAATGAATTTTCAGAAAGGTCCCTATATAGAATATATAGCCCTGGAAAAATGATATTTTGCAACCGACCTCGGAATTCGACGAAACCACTTTTGTTGGGTCCGGGATGTCAAACTATTGCTAGGTTTCAAATTTCATAATTTTTGAAGCTAGTATGTGAGCGTGGCAAAAGAAAATGCATTTGGTCAATTTCTGTTAAATTGGATCGACCAGAAAATGGCCATTTTTCAAACGATCTCAGAATTCGATGAAACTAGTTTTGTTGGGACCGTAGCATCAAAACATAGCTAGATTAATTTTTCTGGAATTTTTCGAGTCAGTTGTGGCCTTGCCAAATTGAAATGTGCGTTCAAAGTTAAAATTTAATGTTTTATACTTTAATTTAAAAAATAACTGACTGTAACAGTCGAATTGGCCAACGAAACATATCCCATTGTGTCCGGGATGGGAGTATTTAGCTAGGGGCGACAGTCGTTGGGCTTGAAAAGGAGTTCGTTGGTGAAAACCCTAATTTTCTGTAATATATATATTCCGGCGAATCAGAAAATTCCATTCATTATTTAAAAAATAAAAATAAAAAACTAAAAATCCCCATAACCCACGAACGAACGGTGAAACCCGTTCGATTCTTCTCCGACCGATTGCCGCCGCCTCAGCCCTCTATCGCTGCCGCCACCACCTGTCGTCGACGCGCCTCCCTCCCCTCGTCAGATCCAATCCACCCACGACCAGAACCATCGCCTCCTCCGCCTGAATCGAGCGCCCAAAGTCCACCACTTCCCATCGCCGCCGCCGCTCCGATCTTCCTCCGAGCTCCACCAAACCACCACCGACAGGACCCCCACTCGAAGCTCTTCCACGTCCAACTCCCTGATCGTCATCTAGGCCAGTGGATTTCGCGAAAACCTCAAACCTAGTTTCGAACCAAATAGAAAGGTGAGTCCTTTTTGATGTCTGCACTTTGAAAATCATATCTTTTTAGTGTGTTGACGAAATTTGATGAAACAGGAGATATCGTGACTGCAAGGAGGCTCTCTACACTCTAGAAGAAGCCGCGGATTTTTCTGACATCGTATCTATTTTTAGCGAAGCAACAAACCAAGGTGAGAAATCAAAATTAAATGAATTTGAATGGAAAATGTCGTGTATAAATTATTTTAGTGAAATATAAATTACACACGTGTTGTATACCTCATGTACATGCGTGGTGTAAGCTATATAAGCGAAGTATGAATTATACATGCATAGAATAATTGATACATGTGTTGAAATGCAAGTGAAATATAGCAATAATATATATATATACACACACTCCCCTCGTCCACAAACCATGGGCGATATTTATTGTCGTGAATTGGTGTGAAATATTGGATGAAAAATACGAGTGGTTGAATAATTGTTTGTGGTTGATATTGTTTGGTTGTGGTTGAAAAATACCCATTGGTGATTGTAATGAATTGGAAATATTTGTGGAAATAAAAATAAATATGCCGCCTGCATGCGAATTAGATGCATGAATCCCCATTGTCAAAAACCGCGAGGTTTTAAGGTAGAGCGAGGAGCCGTACTAGGGACGGTGCTGGTTTTAACTACCCTGCCGTTATGCTGCCGAAATTTTGAATAATCTTTATGTGTTAGAATAATTTTCATATGTTGAAATTATTTTCATGCGTTGAAATTAAAGCCATATGTTGAAACTATATCCATGTGTGGAAATGTTCATGTGTTGAAAAGTGATGTGTGAAAATTAAATTCATGTGTGAATGAATGAAGTGTTTAAGCAATAAAAATTACATTTTTATAATATATATGAAGTATGAAAAATATTCGCCTTATATATAAATAGTTTCAACAATAAAAATTCCATCTTTCTAATATGAACAACATAAATAAAATATCCATGTGTGGAAATGCTCTTGTGTTGAGAAGTGTGTGTAGTGGAAAAGTTCATGTGTTGAATAAAAAGATCGAACAATAAAAATTACATTTTTATTGAAACTATGAAGTGTTGAAAACATCCATTTGTCGAATGAATATTTTAAATGATAAAAATATCATTTTTATCATATACGTGATTTCAAACGGACGTTGAAATAAATATTTGTGAAGAAATATTATTTTTAACATGCATAGGAACTAAATAAAATAGTCATGTGTTGAAATCTATTTTAGTTCGCCAAAATTATCATCTTTGAAATGTGAAGTGTTAAAAATAGCCACTTGTTCAAATAAATGTGCATGAGTTGAAATATACATTAATTAGCTAATGATATGATTTTAGCCTATGCATACAACATTAGAATGAATGGTGTTTTTTAAACCAAAGTAAATCAAATATGAAGTTGAATGGAAAATGATAAGTGATAAAAATTGTATATGTACATGCATATTTATTGAATAGGTTATAGCAAAGGGGCTAGAGAAGAGGAATAAAATTTTGTGCCCGACAAATAGGTACACATTTACTGTTTTGTTTGGGTGATGATTTTATGAGCCTGTTGGCTAGCCGCTTGGCTTTTTCTTTTTCTTTTTGACATGAGACGCCCGTGTGGCTATTTGGGAATTTTCCCAGCCCCTCTCGTACAAAGGAGGTTATGGCGAAATTTTCCAAAATTTAAAGGCGTTAGTGAAATAATTGAAGTGAAAACGATATAGGAATTTTTGAATGGGCTATATTTATATAAATATATAAATATAAATAAAATTAAAACGAAACGTGGCCGTGCAGTTCGTGTTTTGAAACTGTGATTTCAAACGACTAGTGCGGGAAATCCGACCATTGGATTTTCCCGAAACCGCAACCGTTGGATTCTCCTTGGAAATATCTTTCCAACGGCACCAAATTTGTGAAGATCCGACGGTTGGATTGTCTGGAATGTTTAATTCAAATCTGAAGAAAAACAGCGCCAGAAACGATTATATTTATATATATAAATATAATTAAATTAAATTGAATAACGACGCTGCAGTTCGTAAATTGAAATCATAACTTCAAATGGCTAGTGCGGAAGATCCGACCGTCGGATTTTCCCAAAACTGAAACCGATGGATTCGTTTTGAAACGACCTTCCTAATGATATAAAATTTGTGAAGATCCAACGGTTAGATTTTCAGATATGTGCAAAACAAAATTAGTGAAAAATAGCGCCAGTGCATCGACACGACCTGAAACGTCGTTTAATTAAATTTGGCCGTTTTAAATTAAATAAAAATGGCGATATATCGTTATAAAATACTATAGACGATATAGAGTGGAAATAAACCAATTTCATTGTGTTTGCTTGATATGTGATGGTTGAATGTATTTAACATGAGAATTATAACTAAAGAACTGAAATGTGAATGTTGAATAGTCCAACCATGTGATAAATTGATTTGAAAATCTAAATATAAGTGGGTTATTTGAAAAGGCCAAGTTTATCTCATTTCAAATAATCGATCGATGTTGAGAAGTCGAAGAGTGGAAGACAGTTGAAGACCGACGATCTTCACATTGGATGGATGGGCGCTACTGATGCTCGTGATTGGAGTAGCTACCATGAAGGAACTGAAGTAGTAGCCGTCCAAACATATTGTTGATTGTACGGATATGCGAGGAATTGGTGCCTCTGGTTTCGTTCAGACCCAGAACGGACTTGTAAATGGACTGTGTGTCTGACATTGGATTTTGTTCTGTGCTGATTGATCTCTGTTAAATATATATCTGTTTGGCGGCGGAGAATTTATTCTCTTGCTTAACGCCTTTCTCTGAGTCGTACGAGCTCAGTGGTTATGTATTGATAGAAATCAGTCGCATGGAATGGATTGCCTGTGTGGCACGCCTGAGTGGCACATGATCAAGGCTTCTGTTGCAAAGCAAAGTCTTGTGGTTGATGATCAAAGCATGGTCTGTGTGACGTAGCTTTGTGTATAACGTGAATTCGCGAGCCTCACACCTCGGTATGAGTCAAAAACGGGAGAAGGACCCAAGGAGTGCACGACATTTCTTTCTAGCTATGGTGGTGTCGGTGACCTCCCAACCCTGACATTTATATCTACTTTTCACCTGTGTGGTTGTTGGAATACGAGGCGCCTCGATTATAGGTCTGTAAGGACCGGGAAACGTGTGTTCAGGAATAACTAATCCTCAAAAATAAGGGAGGACCGGCCTTGGAGGATCCAGGGATTGCTGTGTGTGGTCCCGAGACATTTGCTAGAGTGTCTCGAATCGGAGAGGAGCTTGCCCCTTGCCTCGACTCATGGAGGAATCCAATTTCCAATACGAAATATGCGGACGTGATTGTATTACTATTATGGCGACATAGTAGATGGTAGCTATGCCGCCTAGGATTGATATTTATGATTGAAATCGCTATTGAAACATATATGCACTAGTAATAATATCAAACACTTTTGTTTTACTCGTATGAAGCATTTTTGGCCATTATAAGGTAAAAATTCTATCCTTCGGCTTGCGTTGCATTGTGTGATGGGACCTGAGTCTTATAATGGCTTCATTTTTCAAAGCATTGCGATGATTTAATCATTTACTTTATTTCATGCACTAGCACTCATTGGAGTAAACCCGTTCCGCGAAAGTGGCGTGGTCCTTTGATTTGCCTTATTATTGTTGTTAATAAGTTAAGTAGATTTCTCATACCAGTTCCATGACTGGCTCGTAGTTTGTTTCACCTTGCAAACTCGGGTGCCCTCATTTTCACATGGGCAACCTAATTACAGGTTTCTGACGCACTTTTGGCTCATGGCGAGGCTTGACTACACCGTGCTGACTTGGATTTTCTTCGCCATTATTGTATCTATATTATGATTCCGCCATTGGCGATGTAGGCTGATATTTATTTTGTGTACTCTTTATGTATGATTCCGCCTCAGGCGATGGTGACTGATTATGTATCATTATGCACTAAGTTGTATCCTATACTGTGCTTCTCTAATGTGATGATATCTATATGATTCCGCTGTCATATGTGTGTAAATTATTCTATTTTCTGTTTATGCTATTATCTGTGATCTGCTAATGATGATTAATGTGTTATATTCCAATGATTATCCTTAACACCGTGTCACGGGGTTTTGGGATCGTCATAACGAATCTCACAGCAGAACGAATAACATATAATAGATAACATATCCTTGAAATAAATAATTATATGTATACAATACATTATCAGAGTACAACACTTATAACACAGCGGAAATAACTATAGCTATACAATCCTGAAGCCTCCTGCTCCAGTTCTTCAAGTATCTGCAAATTCCTGACTACTTGACTGCCCGTACAAAATTGGGCACCCAAGAGTTTAGGGAAACAAACAAATAAACTCCGGGTCAGTCATGGGACTGGTATGAGTAAAACAGTTTAAAATAGTTCAAACAGGTAAACGATATCTCATAAGACCACGCCGCATAACGGAACGGGTTTTTCCCTTATGAGAATCCCAAATAACTTTATATCAAAAACCTTTTGATATTATAATAATGTCTATCAACCACAGTATAATAACCATCTAGCAGAAACACTTTCATCTCACGTTCTACATATATTGTATACAATCAAAACCGCAAGCACGTATTGGGTATTGGATTTCCAACTATGACAAGGTATGGAACCACCTTTCGCTAGTGTACCTCTAGAGAGGAATACACTGGGTTCAACAAGAACATCTTGCAACCCATCCACACATGACCGACCACTCATTTGCTTGAGTGTATCGAATGTATATTACCAACGGTTGGGATCAGCAACCGTTTCCCGAATGGGACAGTATCGACAATAGATTTTTAGAAATAAATGAAACTCTAGATCAGGTGATTATACACCCTAATAGGTGCGACCTACATAGCCATGCTGCCTGCCCGATTTCTGTCATTTACCGGTTGATGAGGCTAGAAGCTACGCTTTATCATCACACCAGATTCACTTTGAATGCCACATCATCAAATCCATCCAATCACTGATTGACATCCTCAACAATACATTATGTGTTAGCTAAAAGAAGTTTCCTTCTCCGCTTCCACTCTTGGTACGGTTGGAGAAATCAATATACGTGATCGTTTGGAAATACTCTGTCAGACATCCGTCCATACTTGTCATCCAGGAACAGGATGAACCGAAGGTACTATTCAGTATATCCATCTTAGGTAGTGTTATCTAAGACTTATACAATAGCCCTTGCACTTTACTCCGTCTTCAATTATCTTTGGCATATATGATTCGCAACGCTTATGCCAATACAGAGTGGTTCTTTAGATAATAATCCAACCGGTCTCTCCATATTAACAACGTTAAAATGGTCAAAGCTTCGATAGTCTGTGATTTAACTATCAAAGAAAAACAATTGTGCAAACAACGATATTATTTCCAAATGGAAATTCTATCAATCAATCATCAATCATATATATATCTCTATATATTGTTTTCGAACAAATTAACAACTGTAAACAATTGTTTAATCCGTTCGGCTTTCCTAAACAACAAGGATTGTTGTAGAGGGTGTCGAACTCTGGGACCAAAAATATTTTAATTAATAAATCCAATCAAGTTATCCCTAACTTTTGATTGGTTGAAAACAAAGAAAATAGCAAAATTAAATAAAAGAGAGTTTTAACAATAAGTGAAAGCAATTAGGGGATAATGACATAGATCAGATTCATAATCATCAATAGCCAAAAGATTAACCAGATCTAATACATGTTTCTGTCACAAACATGAATCAATGATAATAGGTTTTTAGAAACAAATATGTAAATAACGACAAGCATAGCCTATGCAGGAGCTCAGCTCTACAACCATAGACTATCAGGACAGATTCACTAATTAATTTCTAAAAACCTAAAATTAGATCTAGATCTGATAAACGTTAGATCGAACACGAATATATCCTGTGAAGGAGCTTAGCTCTTAAACGACACAAAATATGAAGGTTCAGATCTAACCCTTAATTCAGATCCAGATCTACATGTATACAGTCCTCATCTTTTGGCTATGTGATTCATATTGAATCATACTATCAGCGTCATCACCCCCTAATCAAAGGGGATTAGCTAGACATAGCTAAAAAAGAAGAGAAAAAGAAAATAAATAACATGAACATAAATAAAATAAACAAAAAGTAAAAAGAAAGGGAGAGAATGATTTTATTCCAAGAAGAGAATTACAGAATAAAACCTAATGTGTTCTTACAAGACTAAGATACAATGTATTTATAGCTGATATGACAAAGGCTAGCTAGCTAATTACATAATGTGGGACTAAAGAAATAACCCAAATAACACATAAGCCAGTGTGAACGCAGCTTTAGAGTGAGTGGTCTAGCAAATAGGCTAGTGTGAACGCAACATGAGTAAGAGGCCTTCCAAATGAGCTAATGTGAATGCAGTTTGAGTCTTTATTGAGCCAAATCTTCTTAACTGAAATATAATTGCAACCGTTCTTCAAGCTTTAGACTCTTCAAGCTTTAGCAATTTTAAACTTCACTCTTTTTAAGCAAATTCTTCATGCTTTATCCATCAAATGCTCTAAACCATGCTTCTTGTCAACAATCTGAAAATACAGCTATAAATACAAAGTATCAATTATTTTAAAGGGAAATAAGATAAATAATGGATAAAATATACACATTTACGTATATCATATATATATATATATATTCATATTTTCCTTGTTTCAATATTTGATTACGTTTCTGATTCTATTTGGAAACATTTCCAAATCTTCTATACTTGGATTTAAACAGATGTTTAAATCAACATCGCGACGACAACTCAAACCACTTTACTTATTTACTAAATTCACTTAACCACTTTCACACTCGAACCTTTCCCATTTCTAAATTAAAAACGAAGTCAATCAAGTTGGGGTATAATTACCTCTCAGTCCTTAACTGAACAACATTTCAAATCTCGAGATAGGGTAAGTTCATCGTTTAACTCTTTAACATTTCCTTACGAAATTCTCTTTCGAATAATCTCTATTCGATAACTCCTCCTTTCGAATAAACTATATTCGATTTACTCCTTTAATTCTATTCGAATAAACTATATTCGATTACTCCTTTTATTTAGCTCTATTCGAATAAACTAATATTCGATTTAACTTCTTTTGATTAACTAAATTCGATAACTCCTTTAATTCTATTCGAATAAACTATATTCAATTACTCCTTTTATTTAACTCTATTCGAATAAACTAATATTCGATTTAACTTCTTTTGATTAACTAAATTTGATAACTCCTTTAATTCTACTCGAATAAACTATATTTGATTTAACTTCTTTCGATTAACTAAATTCGATAACTCCTTTAATTCTATTTTAATAAACTATATTCGATTACTCCTTTTATTTAACTCTATTCGAATAAACTAATATTCGATTAACTTGGTTTGCCTAACTCTATCTCAATTAACTCCTATCGAATAACTAATTCGATAACACTAATTGAATAATTGATATTCAATTAACTCTACTTGTCGATTTACCCTTATTCACTCACTTTATATGCTTTATAAAGATTTCCTTCTACAGCGTTTATTTACTTAAAATGACTACCTTCTACAGCGTTTATTCCTTATCTATTTGTTTACTTAACAAATAACTACTCCCTTTTCTTTTCTTTTTCTATTTATTTAACAAATAAATATTCCTCTTTACTTTCCTATTTGTAACTGTTTTACGAATATCTCCTTTTAAATCTCTATTCTATTTGTTTGACAAATATTTTTCCTTTATATTTGTTTTACTAATATTTTCCTTTCTATTTGATTTACAAATATGTTTCTTCTATATTTGATTTACCAAATATATTCCTTTTATATTTGATTTACCAAATATATTTCTTTTATATTTGATTTACCAAATATATTTCTTTTCACAAAAATCCTTTTTCTTTTATAATATAAAATCCATTGATTTTATATAAATAAATTTATTTCAAATATAAACTTTGAAAATCCCTTTTCTTTTATTAACTCCTGTCAAATATTCCTTTTTATAAACCTATTTATTTTCTCAAATGAATATTCCTTTATCTATTTGTTTACTAAATAAATATTCCTTTATCCTATTTATTTTCTAAATAAATATTTCTCTTTTATAATACCCTTCTGATATTATAAATACTTTAAATCTCAAACTATTTCCTTTGATTTCCTATTTGTAAATGTCTTACAAATATTCCTTCTCCTATTTGTTTTACAAATAATTTCCTTTATATTTGTTTAACAAATATATTTCCTTTACCAAAACCCTTTTTTTATATATAAAAATCCAGTGATTTTATATAAATAAATCATTTTCAAAATATACTTTGAAAATCCCTTTTCTGCATTCTGATATTTCTTATGGTATTTACCACGCCATATAACAATGATAAATATCATTCAACACACATAATCAATGTCAGATTATATATCACCTCATATATCACAATATATGAATAAAAGTAAAATAAATGTTGAGGAATCCAATGTCTCCCTGCATCACAGATGTTAAACAATATAGATAACATCGCTTTCAGTTCCATATGATATATTCTGTTACTAGAATCAATATAGAAAATTCAACTAACTGACTAGCAGTTCAATCAAACAATCAACACACAGTCAATCAGCCAATATCTAACAGTTCTAAAAATACAACATGAAATTATAAACTGTTCAGAGTTAGTGAGATTTACTCACATTGGCAGTTCATCATTAAAGAATGATAAACTGTTGTTTAATTTGAATCAAACAATTTATTTTGCCATAAATTCAAACGAGCTCCATTCTGCTCCCTGTCAGCTCCAGTGCGTAGCCACCGTCCATACGATCCCAACGCAACTTACGGTTCGTCAATCTGATATCGTACGATCAAGTTATTGCATTGTAAAGTTAATACATTATTAAGATTTCAACTTAAACAAGTATATATTATATTGTTGGGCTCTCACCCTTTTGTATTTGTTTTGGCCTATCTAACAAATGTCCAAACCCGCTCCTTACCATCTTCCCCAATAAACGAACGCGACCTACTGCTCCTTCTTTGCCATTACCACCCTTTTACCCTCCAAGAACTCATTTATCACTCTTCTTTTTAATTTAACTTGGGCTTCACTACAAAAGGAATAACCCCGGCCCAACAGAAATCCTTAAGGCCCAGACCCGAACACTAAAACCCTCTACCTCTTTTTTTTCAGTGACCACCGCTTTCCTTCACCTTGTTCGCCTGTCGGTGCCACCACCATCACCATTCACCTCGACTCCACTGTTCCTACCGGATGGCCACCCTCAGATGAACTCCGGTGCCGCCCCTGATGTTCGACATGCACTCCGTCAGTTCCAACCGGAGACGAATGAAACCTCCCCAAATTCTCAACATCGGCCAACCTCCTGCTTTTGAACCCACCTCACTTTTCTTTGATTTCCAAACAAGCACAACCCCGCAACACCTCCTTCTACACAGCACAAATCTGGAACCCTTCCTCCTAACGTGTTACCTCATGCAAACCACAACAGTTCGATGCCACACCCATCCACATCTCACCAATACAAAAAAAATATCCAATTTGCAAAACGTTGCTCCAATCGCTAGCTTCCATTTGTTTTATATATATTTTAGTTGCCATTAAGGCTGTTGCGACAAAACAGAAGAAATAACGGGCATGCTGATGGTTTTATACTCTTCTATCCCGTCACTTTTGAAGACGTGGACACTATAGGGTTCGTGCGGTTGAAAAAGAGATTGGTAGGAGGGAAGACGTGGCCTTGTAATATGACACAAAGAATTTGTGGATAGAAAGAGAAGGGCGTGGAGCATTAAGGAACCATACACTTTGTTTTAACTTTTAGTAACATAAGATTTCATTTATGACCGACGGCGTCAAACAGAAATAAACACACCGTCGTGATGAGCGAGGTGTCCCGACTCCAGAAATATAATAATACCGGTAGGTGGTCTTATATTTTGAAACTTCAAAATGTTGATTTCAGGGTGCGAAATACTTCAAATAAAAAGTCGCTTATTAAATTAATTAAAAATTATAGTAAAATTCTAAAAATTAAATTATCACTATTTCCAAAAAGAACCTTGTCTGAATTCACACCCGATATCTAGTTATTTTGAAATAACCGTTATGGTCGATAAGCGATTTTATAGCGACTATTCTGAAATTTGGTTTGGACATATCTCAAAATCTACATGACAAAATCCCGATTTTTCCCTTCCACTAGAAAGATATACTCCACCCGCTCCACACGTTTCTTATTTCACAGAAATCTTATTTAAAACGAATCCTGTACATCCAGTTGAAGTTCAAATCATCAAATAGCGAACAGTCGTGCCATTTCGAGCTCTATTTTAATTATATTATATTTCTACGTTCAAACTGACGTCGATTGAATATATTCGTTATTCAATTCAATTCCAAGCTGAATTAAATATCACGGATGATCCAGTTCACACCATATCGCCATTTCAGCCAATTTTGATTATTTCAGAATTAAATATATTATTTAATTATTATTTTAATTAAATATTCACTATTATTAAATTCCACGACAAATATATTCTTTTAATTACCTTTTAAATAATTAAATATATTAATTCTAATACCTCTGCCAATGCGGGTCATTGCACTTTTTGTCGAGCACTCTATTTATATACCTTCATACCTTATCCCATACCTGTCTCCTATATGTCTATACCTATCCAAATTATTTCAACTATACCTGATCGTTTTAATTCAATTCGTTAATTAACTCTTTGCCTATTTCACTAATTTATTTGAACATATCACATACAAATATATTTTAATCTACTCATGAACCAAATCTAATTCTGTTTTCAACTCGATTTATATATTCGATTTCGAATATAAATTCTCAATTTCTTTCACTTATCCAAAAACCTAATTTCGATTCAATTTTTTTAACTAATTATTCTCCCATTTTAGTTAATTCTATTTAACCATTTAAAATATGATTTCTGTCTCAAAAATCATTTCACTTACTTCACTGGAGTTCATATTTATTTTGTATCTCCAGTCTGGATTTTTCTAATGTCAATTCGGATTTTATTTCCTTAAAATCCTTTTATTTATTTATTTAAATAAACCATTATCGTTTTTAAAACGATTATGGCGCTGTTTTTCTAAAAAATGGATTTTAACATAACTCAAAATCTGCACGACGAAATCCAGATTTTTCTCTTCTATTAGAAAACTATTATTCAACTGGTCCCAACGATTCTTGTTTCAAAGAATTCTGACTTCAATTGAGTTCTGTATACTCAACTGAAGTTCGAATCGCCAATTTACGAACTGTCGTGCTGCAGCGAGTTCGTTTTAAATTATATATATATATAAACGTTTTAACTTCGTTTATAATAAATTCAACTCCATTCTGATATATTTTTAATATATATCAAATCCAAATTTCCAATTCAACATAATATTTCCGATCTTCTAAAATTGTCGATTTTCCCTAACTCGGAAATAAATTTATTTATACTTCGATCTTCTTCATTCAAATTCTATTTCAATTCAAACTGAATTCCCTATATTCAACTTCCATTTTCAATCTCCATTTGAATTTCAATATTCAAATCTATTTTCAAACTTCATTTGAATTTCTATATTCAAATTCAATTTTAACTTTATTTGAATCCTATATTCAAATTCAATTTTTAAATTTATTTGAATTTCTATATACAAATTCTATTTCAATTCTATTTCAATCATATATTCAAATTCCCATTTCAACTCTATTTGAATTCTATATTCAAAATCCCATTTCAAATTCTATTTTCAAATTCTATTTTCAAATTCCATTTTAATTTATTTGAATTCTCTATTCAAATTTCATATTCAAACTATTTGAATTCTATATTCAAATTCCATATTTAAACTATTTGAATTCTATATTCAAATTCCATATTTAAACTATTTGAATTCTATATTCAAATTCCATATTTAAACTATTTGAATTCTATATTCAAATTCCCATTTCAAATTCTATTTTGAAATTTTATTTTCAAATTCCATTTCAATCTATTTGAATTCTCCATATTCAATCTATTTGAATTCTATATTCAAATTCCATATTTAAACTATTTGAATTCTATATTCAAATTCCATATTTAAACTATTTGAATTCTATATTCAAATTCCATATTTAAACTATTTGAATTCAATGTTCAAATTGCATATCAATAATTTCTTCATTCAAATTCCATTTCACTTTTGATATTCAAATTCTACATTTGAATTTCCTTTATATTTTTTATATTCAAATTCTATATTTGAATTCCATTTGAATTTCTATATTCAAACTCTATTTGAATTTCTATATTCAATTTCTATTTGAATTCTCTTTATTCAAATTCTATTTCAAACATTCTTTATTCATTCTTTAAACAAGTCTCGATTTCAATTCCTTTAGAAATCGATATTTCTACTTTTGGAATCCCTTTTCAATTTCACACTTGTATTTTTATTTCTGAATTATCCAATGATAATTCTTTTCACTTCATTTATAAACTTCGTTTATAAAAGAACTATTTATAAACTTCGTTTATAAAGGAACTACTTGTTTTATTTCTTTTAAAAACAAGTTAATATTTCAAATCTATTTAAAAATTCAAATTCTATTATAAAAAAATAGAATTTCCCTTTTAAATCTCAAATATCCCTTTCAGGATATTTTTAAATATCGATACTTAGGCCCAGTGATATTTAAACACCAAACAACCAATTATTTATTTCAATTTTTCTAACACATCATATATGACAGTATATATGCTAATAAACAAACAGATAATATATTTTTGAGGGATCCAGTTGGATCCCTCCAACCTGTTTTCCTTCATCCAAAGACGTTAGTCAACATAGTAATACCCATCCTGCTTCGAGGCAGGATATCGCGATATGAAGGTCATCCACTAATATATATTGTGGGGCGCATAGGGAAATCATCCGCTATGGTACCGCGGGCATCCGCTAATGAGATTGCGGGAATCAATCCATCCATCAACCCGATATATATATAACAGTCAATCCTAAATAACTAATATATTTAAATCAACCAGAAAGCATTCAAACAAGCAACAATAATTATTTTTACCGAATAAAAATAATTCTAAATAACATGTGAGTGAGATTTACTCACCGATGATTCTTCTTTGTCGAATATCCATTCCGATCCCAAATCATCTCGGCTTTGAATCTAACTAAATCCTTTATCTTGAACCATCTCAAATGAATATATTACCTATGGTTATTTAATTTTATATGTCGATTAAATGATTATTCAATTAAATTAACTATTATACTAAATAAAATTAAATATTAACTAAATAATTTATTTAATTACCTTTTCCATTTTTCTTCTTAACCCTCACCATTTACTGACCTCACGACCATCTTACTTTGACTGAGCGCCTCAACCTCTCACTGTAAACAACTGCCGTGACCCACTTTCAGCTTGAACATCATCACCAGAACTCCTCTTCTTCCTTTTGCTCACAGTACAAGACCTGACCTGCTTCATCTCCTCCATCTCGAATACAGTACAATCCCTTCTTCCTTTCCATTATTCCTGCGCTTCCTTTCTTCTACTAAAATCAGTCGCCACACTTCTCCTCAGCGCCAGACAGTGCCACGCCTTTCTCGACCTTCCACTTCCATTTGCAGACCCCTCCCCCTTCGAACTGAAATCGATTCTAACCTCAGAACCCTCTCTATAAATCGTGACTTCACACAGAACAATCTCGACCTCTCCTTCTCCACCCGGACACCCCAAATCAACATCTCGACACCCTCCAACCAGTCAGACTCCGTGCCAAACTCCAGAAAAAGGATTGCGACTCACATACACAAGAGAGACAACGTTCTGACGGAAACCCGTAAACTCGTGATACCTTGATTTCTCGAATTTAAGCCCGAAATGAACGGATCTGCAAGTGATACAAGCCCGCGTTCGAGCTCCAGGAATTTCGATTTCACATCGCGACTTCTGACGCCCTCAATTCTTGCTCTCCATACGGATTCGAAGTCGAACTCGAATTCGGTTTCCCCTTCTTCTTTTTAGTCCCTGATCGATCTCGAGTTTGGTTGAATAAATTGAAATAAAGGGGGACTTCGGCTTTTATAAAGGAAGGGGGTGGAAGAAAAGAAGCCACGGTTGTTTAATTTTGTGGTTATAAAGGGAGCAGGGGTTTGTTTTTATTTGTGGTTATAAAGGAAGCACGGGGTTTGGTTTGTTTATAATCAGTATCCTTTATTTTAAATTATCACTTTCATTTCAAATTCTTATTTGAACCCAACAGGCCATCCTATGGTTTAACCACTACTCTGAACACGCTGGGACCAGTTTCAAACCCCTATTCGATCATCTGGAGATGATATTAATTTAAATCGATTTAAATTAAATTTCAAACCAATAAATTCTTCGATAATAATTTAAAATTATTATTCTAATTTAAACAGGAGTTTGTATTGATCGTCTAAATTATTTTCAAATCAGTTTTAACTTCGAATTCAGTTATTCGCCGATTCCTTATTTTGATAATTTAATATATACGATATCAAATCGAAATTGATATTTAAATTGATAACAAAAATATAATAATTCATTTACATTATTAACTAATTATATCCATTTTAAATATTTAAAATTAGTTGACCGAAAACTCGGGTCATTACAATCTTTCCCCCTTAAAAGAATTTCGTCCCCGAAATTAGTAAGGTAGGAAAAGTGTTACAAACCCATTTTCTGTTCAAAAACATTCTTATGTTGATACTCAATATTTCATATTCCATTCATATGCAATCCAGTTTTATTCAAATTGATTCTGATCAATTTATTCACTTCGGTCTATTTAACTTACTTAAGTTAAATTTCAATTCTAGAATTCAAATACCCGAGTTTCCATTTCAAATTCTTTGAAATAACATAAATATATACATATATTTATAATCTTTTCAAATTCAACACATTTGAATTTTCCAAATCAACTTGTTTTTCTTTTAAACAAATTTCCATCCAAACTTTTCTAAGGCAGCAATCCATCACTTAGAAACTCAAAACGAATACTGATAATGTTGCAATCATTATCAGAATAATTTTCCAGTCACTGAAGTGAGTTTAGTGCTTAATTACTTTCAAAAATAATAATTTCCTAGCACCCAAGATTAAATTTTTAAATTTCTGGTTTGAATTCAACTCTAATTCATCTCATTTGTATATTTCATTCTTATACAAATTATATTGGTTATATTTAACCATTCTGTTTTATAATCTCATTCGATTATAATTCTAACAATCAACTCAACCATTTAAAACAATATCGTGTCCAATCTTCTGTTCCAGTATTTATAAACTCCTATCGACATCGTGTGGTCCCACGATTCGATCAGAATTCATAATTCACCCAACAGACTAGTCAACACAATATAAAACAGTTTTTATATCAAATAACAAATATGCTCCTTCGTATATATATACACTCAACTCATCCTAGGGTACTGCTGACCCTATCTCTAATGAGCACAATCCAACAAGCCTAGGTATTCGCTTAACCTCGCTATGATACCAACTGTAACGGCCCGCAAAGTCCATAATATAAGAGTTGACTACATACACCATACATCCAACTCAAATATCACAAAAATACGAATCATTTTTTTGGAAGAAAAAGATAGAAGAAGAACAGAAATAACAACACAGAATCTCACATCACAGCGGAACAAAATATAATATATCATAACTTTTGAAATACGAACTTCAACTGTATAACATACACTTATCAGAGTACAACACTTACAATATAGCGGAACAAAACTCTATATAACTAACGCTGAAGCCTCCTGCTCCAAGCTCCTTTAGATAGATCTGTAAAATCCTGAACTACTTGACTGCCCGTACAAATTTAGGCACCCAAGAGTTTAGGTAGAACAAAACAAAATAAACTCCAGGTCAGTCATGAGACTTGTATGAGTAAACAGTTTAAAACAGCTCGAACAAGTAAACGACATCTCATAAGACCACGCCGTATAACGGAACGGGTTTTACCCTTATGAGAATCCAAAATATCTTTATATCAAAAACCTTTCGATATTATAATAATGCCTATCAACCACAATATAATAATCATCTAGCAGAAACACTTTCATCTCACCTTCTACATATATAGTATACAATCAAAACCGCAAGCACGTATTGGGTAATGGATTTCCAACTATGATAAGGTATGGAACCACCTTCCGCTGGTGTATCTCTAGAGGAGAATACACCGAGTTCAACAAAAACATCTTGCAACTCAGCCACACATGAACGACCACTCATTTCGCTTAAGTGTATCGAATGTATATCACCAACGGTTGGGATCAGCAACCGTTTCCCGAATGGGACAGCATCGACAATAGTTTATTGAAGTAAATAAAAATCTAGATCAGGTGATTATACACCCTAATAGGTGCGACCTACATAGCCATGCTGCCTGCCCGATTTTTGTCATTTCTCGGTTGACAAGGCTAGAGGCTACGATTACTTTCCATTCATTTATAACACGATCACTTTGAATGCCACATTATCAGATCTGTTAATCACTAATTGGTTTGCACAAATATTCCGGGTGTTATGCAAAGGGAATAAATCCATTGCAACGATATATATTTATACAGACCAACCCATTTGATAATTGGAAATAATTTGTCAGACATTCGTCCATTTACGTTCATTATGGGATTGAACGACACCGAAGGCACTATTCAGTACATCCATCCTAGGCAATCTCTACCTAGGACTTTATACAACAGCCCTTGCACTTTACTCCGTCTTTAATATATTCAGCATACTGGGTTTGCAACGCTTTTGCTAACACGGAGTGGTTCTTTGGATAATAATCCAACCGGTCTCTCCATATTAACAACGTTAAAATGGTCAACACTTTGATAGTCGGTGATTTAACTATCAAAGAAAAACAAGTGTTTCGATAGTCGATGATTTAACTATCGAAGAAAACAAGTGTTCATCCAATATCAAACAATCCTTGAGCCCTTAATTAATATTTCATTAATTTAATCACTTCTCCATTTCTTTATCAATATTTATTAACCAAATATTTTCAATAACCATATTGGCCTTTTACTCTATTTGGAAAACATTTCCGAATATCACCTTCCTTTATTTTCTTAAACTTAGAAAATATATGCTAGTTATAATTGGAAAATATTCCAATTACTTATCTCTTTTCCAATCTCGTTTATTTCTTAACTTAGGAAATATTTATTGTTCTATTTCCAAGCTTACACTTATTTGGGTTAAAACGGATGTTGTGTAAAACATCGTTACGACAACCCAAATATTATATTCAACTAACTCTTATTCAACATTGATCTTCGAGCCTGAAATCTTACTATTTATTTGTTAAAAAATGAAATTAATCAAGTTGGGGTATAACTACCTCTCAGACCTTGACTGAATAACATTTACGATGTCAAAACAGATAAGACTACTTACTCGAATAATCAATACCATACAACTAATTATTCACTTTTAAACACGTACATGCTTTCTATTCTTACTGGATTTTATTCTTATACTTCCTTTTCGATTACACTATTCTATTTCTAAGTTCGTTTCCTTATCGACTTCTATATATATTGATATATAGATTTCTAGTTATCAAACTTCTTAAAAATATTCTAACTCCTTAAATTCCCGGAAAATTTCGCCATAACCTCCTTTGTACCGGAGCATCGGGATATTTCAAATAGCCTCCCATGGCCCTCACCAATCCAAAAGAAAAAGAAAAAGTCAAGCGGCTTGCCGATACGGCGCATAAAATATCATATATCAATTAAATGCGTACCTTATTGTCGAGCACTCTATTTATATACCTTCATACCTTATCCCATACCTGTTTCCTGTATGTCTATACCTGTCCAATTTATTTCAACTATACCTGATCGTTTTAACTCAATTCGTTAATTAACTCTTTGCCTATTTCAATAATTTATTTGAACATATCACATACAAATATATTTTAATCTACTCATGAACCAAATCTAATTCTATTTTCGACTCGAGTTACATATTCGATTTCGAATATAAATTCTCAATTTCTTTCACTTATCCAAAAACCCAATTTCGATTCAAATTTCTTTTAACTAATTATTCTCCCATTTTAGTTAATTCTATTTAACCATTTAAAATATGATTTCTGTCTCAAAAATCATTTCACTTACTTCGCTGGAGTTCATATTTATTTTGTATCTCCAGTCTGGATTTTTCTAATGTCAATTCGGATTTTATTTCCTTAAAATCCTTTTATTTATTTAAATAAACCTTATCATTTTTAAAACGATTATGGCACTGTTTTCCTAAAAAATGGATTTTGACATAACTCAAAATCTACACGACGAAATCTAGTTTTTTCTCTTCTATTAGAAAACTATTATTCAACAGGTCCTGACGATTCTTGTTTCAAAGAATTCCGACATCAATTGAGTTCCGTATACTCAACTGAAGTTCGAATCGCCAATTTACGAACTGCCGTGCTTCGGCGAGTTCGTTTTAAATTATTTATATATATATATATATATGTATATATATATTTATATATATAAAGGTTTTAACTTCGTTTATAATAAATTCAACTCCATTCTGATATATTTTTAATATATATCAAATCCAAAATTCCAATTCAACATAATATTTTCGATCTTCTAAAATTGTCGATTTTCCCTAACTCGGAAATAAATTTATTTAAACTTTGATCTTTTATATTCAAATTCTATTTGAATTCAAATTCTATTTGAATTCAAATTGAATTCCCTATATTCAAATTCAATTTTCAATCTCCATTTGAATTTCTATATTCAAATCTATTTTCAAACTGCAATTGAATTTCTATATTCAAATTCAATTTTAACTTTATTTGAATCCTATATTCAAATTCAATTTTTAACTTTATTTGAATTTCTATATTCAGATTCTATTTCAATTCTATTTGAATCATATATTCAAATTCCCATTTCAACTCTATTTGAATTCTATATTCAAATTCCCATTTCAAATTCTATTTTGAAATTCTATTTTGAAATTCTATTTCAATCTATTTGAATTCAATATTCAAATTCCATATTCAAAATATTTGAATTCTATATTCAAATTCCATATTTAAACTATATGAATTATATATTCAAATTCCATATTTAATCTATTTGAATTCTATATTCAAATTCCCATTTCAAATTCTATTTTGAAATTATATTTTTAAATTCCATTTCAATCTATTTGAATTCTATATTCAAATTCCGTATTCAAACTATTTGAATTCTATATTCAAGTTCCATATTTAAACTATTTGAATTCTATATTCAAATTCCATATTTAAACTATTTGAATTTTATATTCAAATTCCATATTTAAACTATTTGAATTCTATATTCAAATTCCATATTTAAAATTTCTTTTATTCAAATTCCATTTCACTTTCGATATTCAAATTCTACATTTGAATTTCCTTTATATTTTCTATATTCAAATTCTATATTTGAATTCCATTTGAATTTCTATATTCAAACTCTATTTGAATTTCTATATTCAATTTCTATTTGAATTCTATTTATTCAAATTCTATTTCAAACTTTCTTTATTCATTCTTTAAACAAGTCTCGATTTCAATTCCTTTTGAAATCGATATTTCTACTTTTGGAAAATAGATTTCCCTTTTCAATTTCACACTTGTATTTTTATTTCTTAATTATCCAATGATAATTCTTTTCACTTCATTTATAAACTTCGTTTATAAAAGAACTATTTATAAACTTCATTTATAAGGGAACTACTTGTTTTATTTCTTTTAAAAACAAGTTAATATTTCAAATCTATTTAAAAATTAAAATTCTATTTTAGAAAAATAGAATTTCCCTTTTAAATCTCAAATATCCCTTTCAGGATATTTTTAAATATCAATACTTAGGCCTAGTGATATTTAAACAACAAACAACCAATTATTTATTTCAGGTTTTCTAACACATCATATATGACAGTATATATGCAAATAAACAAACAGATAATATATTTTTGAGGGATCCTGTAACAACCCGGAAATCTGGGCCAGTTTAAAATTTTTATTTTGGTAATTTTAGCGAATTTTGAATATTTAAAATGAATTATTTTAAATAGTATGGACGAAAAATTTATTTTGAATAGAATTTGAACGTATATATTATATAGATCGTCGATATAATATAAATATTTATATATATATATATTTATAAAAGGAATTGAAAATGGCGCGGTAGTTCAATAATTCGATTTCAAACTTCAATTGAATGTACCGGGTGCAAAACAAACCGGATTTTAGTGAAACCAAAAATAATGGAATCTAATAGTGACTATCTTTCCAACGAATCCGAAAAATCAAAATTTCATAGCGGGAATCAAAAGATATGTCCAGTTGAAAATTCTGAATAGTCGCTATGGAATTCAGGCCCTTAAAAATGGAAATTTTACAAACGACCTCGGATTTCGACGAAACCACTTTTGTTGGGTCCGCGATGTCAAGTTATTGCTTGGTTTCAAATTTCGTAATTTTTTGACTCGATATGTGAGCGTGGTAAAGGAAAACGCGTTTGACCAGTTTTAGTTGATTTTAATCGATTGGAAATTGGCCAATTTCAAACGGTCTCAGAATTCGACGAAACTAGTTTTGTTAGGACCGTATCGTCAATACGAAGCTAGAAATAATTTTTCGAGAATTTTTAGAGATCGTATGTGGGCCCGGTAAATTGAAATGCGCGTCTAAATTCAATATATAGAGTTATATGTTGATTTCGACGGAAACAGATCGAAACGATCGAATCAGCTTACGACACATATCCCATTGTGTTCGGAATGGGGGTAAAACGCTATGGACTACAGGCGGTGAGCCTCGTTTAGAGGTCAAATGAAAAAGTCATCTTTTTGAAACTAAATAATTAAAAAAAACCTCTCCTTACATCACTCAGCACCCCCCTCCCCCGATTAAAAATCAAAACAGAAAGGGAAAAAAAACTAATTCGAACGACGCGACCCCCCTAACGCCTGCCGTCGCCGCTCCTTCATCTTCTTCCTCCTCCTCGCACCGCGCAGCAGTCCACCCCCCCGACCCCTCTTCCCCTTCCACGAATCCCTGACCGCCACGCTCGAACGACGCGACCCGCCACCCTGAAGACCTGGCGCTGCCACTCCAGAAGGCCGCAACACCTCCTCCCACCAACGAGAACGCAGCGCCCCCCCCCTCTTCCGATTTGAACAGTACGTTTTTTTTTTACTTTACTTTATTCTTTTTCCCGTTATCCTAACTCATTTATGTAAATTTTTTTTATAAAATGTCTGAAAATTAAAGATAGGTTTTTTTATCATATTGTTAGCATTAGAAAAATATAATTTTTTTTACTAATGAAAAGATTATATTTTTGAATATGGAAAATATTATGTTTCTAGAAAATAGAAAATAGATTTGCTTTGAAAATAAAAATGGAATTTTTATATATATACAAGTGAAGTAAAATAGAATTTTTTTTAGCGAAGTAGAAATAGAATTTTTATAGGGAAAACTGATTTGTAAAAATATAATCTTTTTAAATAGTATAGCGTTGTAAAAATATAATCTTTTTATATAGTATAGCGTTGTAAAAATATAATCTTTTTATATAGAATAGCGTTGTAAAAATATAATTTTTCCTTGTATGAAGTAGCAAATTAAAAATATATTTTTATATAATAGAGAATATAAAAATGTGATTTTTATATATGTAGTGAATACGGACGACGAAAGGGACAAAAAGAGAGACAATGAAGATTTTCTACCTAAGAAGAGTCGTGGCGTTGGATTTAGCTTTCGATGAGAATTTCTCACTCTTTAATTTATTTTTCTAGGTATAAAATATATACTAGGATGTAGACGGTGTTTAGTAGCACCCGACACCCGTCGTCCACAGACCATGAATGGCTTGTATGCTTGGTTGTTTAATTTTGATGTGTAGTTGATTGTGTGATGTGATGAGGAATGAAATAAAATATTTATATAGATGAAATAAAATATTGTATAGTGGAAAATACTTTATTGTTAAAAATAGAATTTTTAATGTGTATATGAAATGAAATAAATATTTATAAACAAATCGGACGATTTGTTTATATACACACATTTGACTGATATTGATTGGGACGATAAATTTTACACATCGCCCTACTGCACAAATAAAATCTGTGTTTGATTGTTTGAAACCCCACACGGGTATTGAGAAGATATTTGATGTACACTAATCCCAATAATTAGTTGTATGTCGATCGATTGATTGACAGGCTGCTATAAGTGTTGAATATTTATATTCGATGCTTATATAGTGTAGAATGCACTTTGGATGATGGTTGATTATTCATCGTTGTTATTGTATACATGTGTTGTAGAAAATCCATATAATTAACATTATATGGTAATTGATTGGGCCTCATTCCAGTTTTCAAATAGAAATATTTGAAAAAGAAATATTTGAAAAAAAGAAATATTTGAAATAGAATATTTGAAAATAGAAATATATGAAGCCGTGTTGATAGATTGACGCCATTTTGACGTGAACGATATTTATATCGATTTTATTCATTTTATAACGAATATCGAAAGTGATTTCAAAATCTGGTATTTTGAATTTAAATGAATTCAAATTGAAAATGAATAGAAATGAATTCAAATTGAAATTGAATAGAAATGAAATCGAATTGAAATTGAAATTGAATTGAAAACGAACAGAAATTGAATTAGAAATCAATTTGAATTAAATCAATTCGAAATGAAAAGAAAATGAATTTATGTTGGAAAATCCGATTTTGATTTGAAGTTGAAATCGTTTTGAAAACGAATTTAAAAATGATTTATAAAATACGTTTTAAAAGGAAATCGACGAAGTATATATTATATATATTATATATATAATATAATGGCCTGAATAGAACGCGCCGCGCCACGGCAGTTCGCGAATTTCGACCATTGACTTCGAATGGATATTGCGGGAGATCAGACCGTCGGATTCTCCTAAAACCGGAACCGTTGGGTTCGTATCGAAAAGAGATTTCTAACGAATATTAGAAATTTGAAATCTAATGGTTGGATATGGAATTATGTCCAAATCAAATTTGGAAAAGATCGCTGTAAGTGCAGTTCGATGGCCGTTGACGGAAATCGACTGTACGGGCCTTGATAAAATTCACTATTATTAAATTCCACGACAAATATATTCTTTTAATTACCTTTTAAATAATTAAATATATTAATTCTAATACCTCTGCCAATGCGGGTCATTACACTTTTTGTCGAGCACTCTATTTATATACCTTCATACCTTATCCCATACCTGTCTCCTATATGTCTATACCTGTCCAAATTATTTCAACTATACCTGATCGTTTTAATTCAATTCGTTAATTAACTCTTTGCCTATTTCACTAATTTATTTGAACATATCACATACAAATATATTTTAATCTACTCATGAACCAAATCTAATTCTGTTTTCAACTCGATTTATATATTCGATTTCGAATATAAATTCTCAATTTCTTTCACTTATCCAAAAACCTAATTTCGATTCAAATTTTTTTTAACTAATTATTCTCCCATTTTAGTTAATTCTATTTAACCATTTAAAATATGATTTCTGTCTCAAAAATCATTTCACTTACTTCACTGGAGTTCATATTTATTTTGTATCTCCAGTTTGGATTTTTCTAATGTCAATTCGGATTTTATTTCCTTAAAATCCTTTTATTTATTTATTTAAATAAACCATTATCGTTTTTAAAACGATTATGGTGCTGTCTTTCTAAAAAACGGATTTTAACATAACTCAAAATCTGCACGACGAAATCCAGATTTTTCTCTTCTATTAGAAAACTATTATTCAACTGGTCCCGACGATTCTTGTTTCAAAGAATTCTGACTTCAATTGAGTTCTGTATACTCAACTGTAGTTCGAATCGCCAATTTACGAACTGCCGTGCTGCAGCGAGTTCGTTTTAAATTATATATATATAAACGTTTTAACTTCGTTTATAATAAATTCAACTCCATTCTGATATATTTTTAATATATATCAATGTGAAAACCCGTAACTTTCCCGTTAAGGAAAGCGGCGGATAGTTCGAGAACAAACCACAACAGAACACATACAGAAGAACATTTCATTGTATATTACAGCAATGCATCAGATTACAAGAATATACAGAGTATAAAAGAATATTACACAGAAATATCAGAGATTTAAATTACATTGCAGCGGAAAATAATACAATACACAACTAGAATGAGATATACGGATACAAAGCTTTCCGGATATCGTTCCAGCTGTAAACCAGGATCCTATGAATATAAATCTGCAAAACCAAAACTACTAGCTGCCCGTGACAAAATAGGGGCACCCAGAGTTTAGGTTAAAACAATAAACTCCAGGTCAGTCATGGGACTGGTGTGAGAACTAAAACAGTTAATCTTTATTTTTAAAGTTAGGTAAATCCAGGGACCACGCCGTATAACACGGAACGGGTTTCCTCCCAAGAATACCAGTGCATAAAACAAACAGCGCAATGCTAAATAAAGAAAAATGAAGCTGTTATAAGTCCCAGGTCCCATCACACAATGCAACGCAGCCGAGGATAGGGTTTTCCCTTATAACAGCCAAAGAATGCTTGATACGGTTAAAACAAATCATTTTGATACTATTATAAGTGAATAGTGTATAAAACAACTTCAAATCATAAGTATCAATCATAGGCGGCATAAGCGCCCCATCCCACTATGTCGCCATACTAGGCTCTACAAATAAAACCGCAAGTGTCACGTATTTGGAAATTGGATTTCTATCTATGAACCGAGGCAAAAGATAGTCCTCAACCGATTCGAGACTGTCTAGCCCGAGCCTCAGGCAAGTACTCTGTCAAGCCTTTGGATCCTCAGGGCCGGTCCACCGATGTGGATTAAAATGCCTGAACATGCGTTTCCCCGCCCTATGGGGCGTAGGTGAGCCAACTAAATGACTCTATCGGACCCGGATCGTCCGATCAAACCGAGGCGCCTCGCAACAGCAACAACCACATAAGTCAAACTCGTCAGGGCGTGTAAAACCACTGACGCCACTTCTAGCTAGAAAGAAACGCATGCCCTCCCTGACGTCCTCTCCCGTTTTTGGTTCATACCGGGTGTGAAGCTCGCGAATTCACGTTACACAAAGCTGTGCCACACAGGCTGTGCTTTGATCATCACCACAAGACTTTGCTTTTCAACAGAAGCCTCAATCTATTGCCACTTAGGCATGCCACACAGGCAATTCACTCTATGTGTTTGATATCCATCAGTATATAACCCCTGAGCTCGTATGTCTCAGAGAAGGGCGTTAAGCAAGAGAATAAATTCTCCGTCGCCAAACAGATATATATTTAATAGAAATCAATCACACAGACTAAAATCCAATGTCAGACACACAGTCCATTTACAAGTCCGTTCTGGGTCTGAACGAAACCGGAGGCACCTAGATCCCCGCATATCCATCGATCTCCAAGTACGTCTGGACGATCACTAACTGTTTCCATCTTCTTGGGTGTACAACCCAATCAAGATCATTAGTAATCACCCAAACGACGTGAAGACTTCTGGTCTTCGACCACCGTCTTCATCTTCGACACCACGTCGAATCAGTTATTCAGAATGGGATAAACCCGGTCTTTCTGAATAACTCGCGTATATATTATAAAAGTGTTACACAAACACAACACACGCCTCATTCCAATTCAGAATATTCTTTTATCTCCTTTGAATATCAATTCAAACTAGTCGGGATTAGCGAACCACACCGAAGTAATCATTTATTTTATTTCCCAATCCCAATCTATTCATCCCATGAAGTAAAACTGGTAATACTTCATATCTAACACCACAGTGTTATCGGTAAATTCAATTACCATTTCACGTTCAAATCTAATTAAAGATTTAACCATCGCCTGGAGCAAAACTGGTGATACTCAATTTTCGATCATTTCAATCTAATTAAAGATTCATTAAAACTCCACTTAGTTTTAATCTTTAACTGGGTTAAAGAATCAGTGTCATTTAAAACACGGTTCACGATAAACCCAAAATCACATTCCATTAATTATCGGGTTAAAGAACAAGTGTTATTTAAAACACTGTTCACGATAAACCCAAAAATCAATACCAATTCAATTCCAATTAAATATCGTTTAATTGGTACACTTCATTAAATGTAAATAAAAAGATTTAATTTTTTTCTCAACTGGGTTCAAGAACAGTGTTAGTGAAGACACCATTCACGACAAACCCAAATCACATTTGATATTCAATACAAGGCTCTGAATAGAAAATATATCGGCTTATATTCAATATCAAATTCTACGACTAACAAATGTCGTATTGGAAATAACGATATAAATATATATCTTTCAAATTTCCATAACAACATCTGTATAATCACGAATTCCAACATCGAAATATTCCGAAGACAATTTCGATTCAAATCCACTCCAATGCAATCATTGGAAATTTTGGTTATTTTCAAAACCCTTTTCAAATTCAATTTATTTATTTAAAAATAAATAGAATTATAATTCTATTTCAAAACTAGTTCATTTCGATAAAAATCTATTTTTATCCTTTCATGTAACGACCCGGATTTTGAGCGACTTTGGTTATCGACATAAGCACGATGTCGATAACCAAAACACCGAAAAATCCTGGTAATTATTGAAAGAAATTAGAGGGTGAGGAAAGATAAGGTAGAACTAATAGAATAGAAGAAGAAGAACAGAAAACAACAACAACATCAGAGTAACACGAATCTCACAGCGGAACGAATAACATATAATATATGTAACATAACTTTGAAATATACATCTGTATTTGAATATACATCATTTTCAAAGTACAGCACTTACAACACAGCGGAAATAACTATAGCTATATGATCCTGAAGCCTCCTGCTCCAGCTCTTCAAGTGTATCTGTAAAATCCCGACTACTTGACTGCCCGTACAAATTTAGGCACCCAAGAGTTTAGGGAAGACAAAACCAAATAAACTCCGGGTCAGTCATGGGACTGGTGTGAGTAAACTCAAATCATTTAAACAGGTATATGATATCTCATAAGACCACGCCGTGAATACGGAACGGGTTTTTCCCTTATGAGAATCCAAACATCTTTGAAAAGCAATATCATTCTGATATTATGATAATGTCTAAATACAAATAGATATCAGTCTAGTAGAAACGCTTGCATCTCACGTTCTACATATATAGTATACAATCAAAACCGCAGGTGCGTATTGGATGATTGGGTTTCCAACTATGACAAGGTATGGAACCACCTTCCGATCAGTGTACTCTAGGAACGATACACTGGAGTTCAACAAGAACATCTTGCAACTCAGCCACACATGACCGACCACTCATTTCGCTTGAGTGTATCGAATGTACATCACCAACGGTCGGGATCAGCAACCGTTTCCCGTATATATATGGGACAGCATTGATAGATTTAAGAAGCAAATGAATATTCTCTAGATAGGTGATTATACACCCTACTTCGGTGCGACCGACTTAGCCATGCTGCCTGCCCGATTTCTGTCATTTACCGGATGTGAGGCTAGAAGCTACGCTTACTTTCCATTCATTTATAACACGATCACTTTGAATGCCACATTATCAGATCCGTAAATCATTAGTTGGTTTATACAAATATCCTGGATGTTATGCTAAGGGATAAATCCGTTGCAACCATATATATTTATACAGACCAACCCATTCGATCATTGGAAATACTTTGTCAGACATTCGTCCATTTACGTTCGTTCTGGGACTGAACGAAACCGAAGGCACTATTCTGTAAACAGGACAGCCCTTGCACTTTACTCCGTCTTCAATTTCTTCATCGTATTTGATCACAACGCTTATGTCGATACGGAGTGGTTCTTCGGATAATAATCCAACCGGTCTCTCCATATTAACAACGTAAAATGGTCAAAACTTCGATAGTCTGTGATTTAACTATCAGATGAAAATATGTCGGTGTACAAACAACGATCTTAATTCCAAATGGAATTATCGATCCAATCATCAATCATATATATATATATATATATATATATTCATATTTCCTTATTTTCTAAAACTAGAAAATATATGTTTCAACATTGGAAAAACATTTCCAATCCTCATTTACGCATCACTACCATTCCACAACTATTAGTCCCTAACTGTAAACTAGTAAGAGAACAATTCTCTAAGTATAAACCCCGAAGGCCGAAACCAACATCAGATCAACACTCAGAAAACTATTCAACTTACTAATCTCTAGTCAGTTTCTAATTTTTGTTTAACTTCACTTCTTAATTTCTATATTCGATTAACCCCTTTTTATAAACTACGTTTGATTAACTCCTTTTGATAAACTACGTTTGATTAACTCCTTTTGATAAACTACGTTTGATTAACTCCTTTTGATAAACTACGTTTGATTAACTCCTTTTGATAAACTACGTTTGATTAACTCCTTTTGATAAACTACGTTTTCCGTTACAACTATTTCCTATTTACAACTTCTATTTACCGTTACAAATATTTCCTATTTATAACTTCTATTTACCGTTACAAATATTTCCTATTTATAACTTCTATTTACCGTTACAAATATTTCCTATTTACAACTTCTATTTACCGTTACAAATATTTCCTATTTACAACTTCTATTTACCGTTACAAATATTTCCTATTTATAACTTCTATTTACCGTTACAAATATTCCTTATTTACAACTTCTATTTACCATTACAAATATTCCTATTTACAACTTCTATTTACCATTACAAATATTCCTATTTATAACGGTTTATTTATCTTCTAAATAAATATTCTTTATTCTATTTTTTTCTAAATAAATATTTCCCTTTTCAATTCTATTTATTTTATCAACATTTTTCCCTCTTATAAAACTCTATTCGTTTTATAAATAATTTCCTTTTATAAAACCGTGTTCATTTTATAAATACTCTATTTTCAAATTGTTTCCTTTTATAAAATCGGTTGATTTTATAAAATTCCTTTATTTCAAAATACATTGAAATATTCCTTTTTACAACTCAGGGTTTCTTATGATATTCAAAATATCAAATAACAATGATTAATATCATTCTAACACACATAATCCAGAACAGATTATATAACACATCATATAACACAATATATGAAAACAGTAAAATAATTGTCGAGGAATCCAGTCGGATTCCTCCAACCTGTCTCCCTACATCCACAGATGTTACACAATATAATATACATCATATTTCATTTTGAAATGAAATATCCTACTGTACAGAACCATATTTGATTAACAGTACATAGATTAAGTATAACTACGTTTTCAATCAAATCTATTTAACAATCCTGTTTAACAATCAATATACATCAGTCAATTAATAAAGTACAATTTATATTAAAATATAAATTTAGGAGAGTTAGTGAGTTTTACTCACATTGGATTATCATCGTCAAAGAACAATAATTGTCGCTTGATTCAGATTCAGACGGAAAATTTATTTTGTCGTAAATCCAGAACATCTCCAGATCATTCCCAACCAATTCCATGTTGTTGTTCCCGCTCATACGATCCTATCGGATCTAGTTTCGTCAAGTTCCTTTTCAAGACTCGGCCCAAACTTCATTGAACCCTCTTCGACCTGTTTGTCTACAGCCCACTCCTTTAAATACTCCAGCCCACCTTCATTTAAGCCCATCCATTTTCTGCGTATCCACCTTCTTCCACGATAGCAGAAAAATCCGGTTCCTCCTTCCTTTTTGCCATTGCCGGTTTCTCAGCCTTCACGTGTTTTCACATTATACATCCCCATTTCATAAATATCCCACTGTCATCATAATGCTTCGGACCAAAACCGTAACCCTCACTCCATATTTCGCATGAAATCAGACCAGTCCGCCAAAATGATCTCTCCACTTTCTTTATATCACACACAACTTCTTGGTGCTGACTTCAACATCCTTATTCCTTCACGCCACAACTGTAAAGCCACCGAAACTTTTTGGCATGCACTCCCTTCCTCATATACAATATTTAACCTCAAACGCAGCATGCAATTCCCCATTTTATTTACGCAAAGAAATTACCTCCTCCCTAGAAAAACAGAACAGTCCACCCTTCTAAGTTCTAACCCCATGCTCCATTCAAGCTTACGTCATGTCCTGCTCCCCCATCGCCCATGAGTTCCCTTCCTCTTCGTTGCGATCTTCCAGACCGAGAGCTCAACAATTTTCGCACTTCAGCACTGCATCGAAACAAAACAACACAAACCCTCACTGCAATGCTCCCATTTAACGATGACACCCTACAACACACACAGTTCGAGATCACCTGTCGCTGTACTGCCTGTCGTCGACTGACGGTCGATCAACATCCACCAGATGACGCGCCTTAATGTCCACAACGATCGCCAGTAGCATTGTTAAACTCGACGCTGCAGTTCGCTCCAGTTTTGCTTCGAACGCCGTGCCTCTTTGGTGCAATTCCAGCTAGTACGGCTCTCAGATTTCGATCATCTCTGTCTAGAAGGGGAATCACGATGAGGGGAATAATTTCTCTGCTAGGAAATTTTAATTTAGGTCAGTGGATGAAAAGGATTTGAAGGAAGTTGTTTCGAAGATTAGAAATCGTTCAGTTTTTACTTTTAAATAGGGTGGAGGCGCAGATTCATTTCTGCGTTGACCAGAGGATAAAACCTAGGGTTGTGACCGAGTGGTTCTATTTATAGGGAGAGAATTAAAGTATAATATTATTAAACGATACTTCACTATGAAGTAACGCGACAAAGCAACTACGTATGATACCCGGTCGAGATGAAACTCTTGTTCCTAGCATAGAAAAATATTCCGGACCCAATGGAACAGGTTTTGTCAAATTCCGGTATCGTTTGTGAAAATCCTTTAGAAAATATCAATGAAAAACACCGAGCAATAATTCCTTAAAATTACAGAAAAAATCCTAAAAATATGAGGCTTTGACATTTCACTAGACCTTTTCCTAAGGTTTCGTATGAAACTTGTTTCGTTGAATTTTGAGTTCGTTTGACCAGTTAACCATTCAGTTTAGTTTGTTTTAAGTTAAAAACATAGCGTACCCCACTATGAAATATTTTGTTCACGTAGAGACTGTTATGGGACAGAAACAAAAATACCATTTAAATGAGTGATGTGGTCTAGTCCCAAAAATGTAATAATACCGGTAGATGAACTCATATTGTGAAACCCAAAAATATTGATTATAGGGTGCAAAATACTCCAAATAAAAAGTCGCATATTTAATTAATTAAAAATTACAGTAAAATTCAAAAAATTAAATTATCGCTATTTCCCAAGAGAACCTTGTCTAAATTCAAACCCTATCTCTAGTTATATCGAATAATCCGTTACGGTCGATAAACGATTCTATAGCGACTATTTTAAAATTTGATTTGGACATATCTCAAAATCTACACGATGAAATCCCGATTTTTCTCTTCCACTAGAAAGATATACTCCACCAGCTCCACACGTTTCTTGTTTCACAGAAATCCGATTTAAAACGAGTCCAGTACACTCAGTTGAAGTTTGAATCGCCAAATAGCGAACTGCAGCGCTATTTCAAGCTCTATTTTAATTATATTATAATTATACGTTCAAACTGACGTCGATTGAATATATTCGTTATTCAAATTCAAATTCCAAACTGAATTATTCCTTATATAAAATCCAATTCACACTGTATTGTGAATTCAGCTATTTTGACTATTTCGACATTATAATATATTATTATATTATAATTATCAATTAAATATTCAACATTATTTTAATTCCAGTTATCGATATCGCCAAAACGATATTTAAATAATTAAATAAATTAATTATTCAACGGTCAGAAATGCGGGTCATTACAATCTTTCCCCCTTAAAATAATTTCGTCCTCGAAATTGCTAAGGTAGTGGACGACCCTATCTACTGGGTAAAAATATATCCGTTTACCTCTTATCTTCGGTTTCAATTGAACCAATTAATATCGACTAAAATATTAATTTATTCCGACTAGCTAAATTTTCAAAAATTCTGAAAATTTTCTAACACCTTAACTTTTCGGAAAATTTCGCCATAACCTCCTTTGTACAGCCCTATCGGTAAAACTCCAACTCGCCTCTCTAGGCCTTCTCCAACCCAAAAGAAAATCAAACAGCCAAGCGGCTTGCCAATTCGGCTCATCAAAATCTCAAACTCATATGAAATATAAACTTGTACCTTTTTGTCGGGCCTACCATTATATCATTTCCATCGATTAACACCCTGCATATACCAATGTCATACTAATCTAACTTCGATTAGTTTATATCCTCAACTCAAACCATTCGCTTATACTTAAGTCGAATTTCATTTAAACTCCAATATCCAATTTCAACTTTTGGTTTATCAACTTAATTTCATTCAGATTAGTTCAATCCAGTTTTTATTTCTATAATCCAATCCAGTTTTAATTTAACTTAGTTCAAGTTTAATTCAAATTTATTATTCACTTTCACTATTTTAACCCATTTAACTTCATAAGTTAAATTTAGATTTCAAATTTCAAATCCCTGTGTTTATTCAAATCACTTGAAATCATAATAACAATTCAAAATCCTTCGAATTCCCGAATAACTTGTTTTTGCAAACAATTTCAAAACAAAATCTTTGGTAGTAATCCGTCACTTTAGAAACTCGAAAATGACACTGATGATGCGGCCGCACTCATCAGAATTATTTTCCAGCCATCAAAGTAAGTTCAATACTATATTTCTTTCGAAAATCATTTCTAAACACTTTCATTTTGAAAACATTTCAAAATCTCCCAAGAACTTAAAATTTCCTTATTTTAATTCCAATTCTGATTTTAAATTCAGATTTACTTCATCTTATTTCATATACTTTACTTATATGAATTCTGATTGGTTATTTATAACTATTTCACTTTTATAAAACCTCATTCGATTATAATAACAGCCAACACAACCAATTATACTATGTTAATTTCAAAACATACCATGTCGGTTCATCGTGTTCAAGAGTTTAGTAACTCCTACCGATACAGTGGATCAAACTGATCGACCAGAACTCATAAACGACTCAACCAATGAATCTCCACAATATAAAACAAATTTTTATATCAATAACAAATACGTTCACTCGTATATATACACTCAATCTCAGTCTATGGTATTACTAACCCTATCTCTACCGAGTCACGCCACAGAGCCAAGTAATTCTTAACTTAAGCTCTGATACCAACTGTAACGACCCGGATTTTGAGCGACTTTGGTTATCGACATAAGCACGATGTCGATAACCAAAACACCGAAAAATCCTGGTAATTATTGAAAGAAATTAGAGGGTGAGGAAAGATAAGGTAGAACTAATAGAATAGAAGAAGAAGAACAGAAAACAACAACAACATCAGAGTAACACGAATCTCACAGCGGAATGAATAACGTATAATATATGTAACATAACTTTGAAATATACATCTGTATTTGAATATACATCATTTTCAAAGTACAGCACTTACAACACAGCGGAAATAACTATAGCTATATGATCCTGAAGCCTCCTGCTCCAACTCTTCAAGTGTATCTGTAAAATCCCGACTACTTGACTGCCCGTACAAATTTAGGCACCCAAGAGTTTAGGGAAGACAAAACCAAATAAACTCCGGGTCAGTCATGGGACTGGTGTGAGTAAACTCAAATCATTTAAACAGGTATATGATATCTCATAAGACCACGCCGTGAATACGGAACGGGTTTTTCCCTTATGAGAATCCAAACATCTTTGAAAAGCAATATCATTCTGATATTATGATAATGTCTAAATACAAATAGATATCAGTCTAGTAGAAACGCTTGCATCTCACGTTCTACATATATAGTATACAATCAAAACCGCAGGTGCGTATTGGATGATTGGGTTTCCAACTATGACAAGGTATGGAACCACCTTCCGATCAGTGTACTCTAGGAACGATACACTGGAGTTCAACAAGAACATCTTGCAACTCAGCCACACATGACCGACCACTCATTTCGCTTGAGTGTATCGAATGTACATCACCAACGGTCGGGATCAGCAACCGTTTCCCGTATATATATGGGACAGCATTGATAGATTTAAGAAGCAAATGAATATTCTCTAGATAGGTGATTATACACCCTACTTCGGTGCGACCGACTTAGCCATGCAGCCTGCCCGATTTCTGTCATTTACCGGATGTGAGGCTAGAAGCTACGCTTACTTTCCATTCATTTATAACACGATCACTTTGAATGCCACATTATCAGATCCGTAAATCATTAGTTGGTTTATACAAATATCCTGGATGTTATGCTAAGGGATAAATCCGTTGCAACCATATATATTTATACAGACCAACCCATTCGATCATTAGAAATACTTTGTCAGACATTCGTCCATTTACGTTCGTTCTGGGACTGAACGAAACCGAAGGCACTATTCTGTAAACAGGACAGCCCTTGCACTTTACTCCATCTTCAATTTCTTCATCGTATTTGATCACAACGCTTATGTCGATACGGAGTGGTTCTTCGGATAATAATCCAACCGGTCTCTCCATATTAACAACGTAAAATGGTCAAAACTTCGATAGTCTGTGATTTAACTATCAGATGAAAATATGTCGGTGTACAAACAACGATCTTAATTCCAAATGGAATTATCGATCCAATCATCAATCATATATATATATATATATATATATTCATATTTCCTTATTTTCTAAAACTAGAAAATATATGTTTCAACATTGGAAAAACATTTCCAATCCTCATTTACGCATCACTACCATTCCACAACTATTAGTCCCTAACTGTAAACTAGTAAGAGAACAATTCTCTAAGTATAAACCCCGAAGGCCGAAACCAACATCAGATCAACACTCAGAAAACTATTCAACTTACTAATCTCTAGTCAGTTTCTAATTTTTGTTTAACTTCACTTCTTAATTTCTATATTCGATTAACCCCTTTTTATAAACTACGTTTGATTAACTCCTTTTGATAAACTACGTTTGATTAACTCCTTTTGATAAACTACGTTTGATTAACTCCTTTTGATAAACTACGTTTGATTAACTCCTTTTGATAAACTACGTTTGATTAACTCCTTTTGATAAACTACGTTTGATTAACTCCTTTTGATAAACTACGTTTTCCGTTACAACTATTTCCTATTTACAACTTCTATTTACCGTTACAAATATTTCCTATTTATAACTTCTATTTACCGTTACAAATATTTCCTATTTATAACTTCTATTTACCGTTACAAATATTTCCTATTTATAACTTCTATTTACCGTTACAAATATTTCCTATTTACAACTTCTATTTACCGTTACAAATATTTCCTATTTATAACTTCTATTTACCGTTACAAATATTCCTTATTTACAACTTCTATTTACCATTACAAATATTCCAATTTACAACTTCTATTTACCATTACAAATATTCCTATTTATAACGGTTTATTTATCTTCTAAATAAATATTCTTTATTCTATTTTTTTCTAAATAAATATTTCCCTTTTCAATTCTATTTATTTTATCAACATTTTTCCCTCTTATAAAACTCTATTCGTTTTATAAATACTTTCCTTTTATAAAACCGTGTTCGTTTTATAAATACTCTATTTTCAAATTGTTTCCTTTTATAAAATCGGTTGATTTTATAAAATTCCTTTATTTCAAAATACATTGAAATATTCCTTTTTACAACTCAGGGTTTCTTATGATATTCAAAATATCAAATAACAATGATTAATATCATTCTAACACACATAATCCAGAACAGATTATATACCACATCATATAACACAATATATGAAAACAGTAAAATAATTGTCGAGGAATCCAGTCGGATTCCTCCAACCTGTCTCCCTGCATCCACAGATGTTACACAATATAATATACATCATATTTCATTTTGAAATGAAATATCCTACTGTACAGAACCATATTTGATTAACAGTACATAGATTAAGTATAACTACGTTTTCAATCAAATCTATTTAACAATCCAGTTTAACAATCAATATACATCAGTCAATTAATAAAGTACAATTTATATTAAAATATAAATTTAGGAGAGTTAGTGAGTTTTACTCACATTGGATTATCATCGTCAAAGAACAATAATTGTCGCTTGATTCAGATTCAGACGGAAAATTTATTTTGTCGTAAATCCAGAACATCTCCAGATCATTCCCAACCAATTCCATGTTGTTGTTCCCGCTCATACGATCCTATCGGATCTAGTTTCGTCAAGTTCCTTTCAAAACTCGGCCCAAACTTCATTGAACCCTCTTCGACCTGTTTGTCTACAGCCCACTCCTTTAAATACTCCAGCCCACCTTCATTTAAGCCCATCCATTTTCTGCGTATCCACCTTCTTCCACGATAGCAGAAAAATCCGGTTCCTCCTTCCTTTTTGCCATTGCCGGTTTCTCAGCCTTCACGTGTTTTCACATTATACATCCCCATTTCATAAATATCCCACTGTCATCATAATGCTTCGGACCAAAACCGTAACCCTCACTCCATATTTCGCATGAAATCAGACCAGTCCGCCAAAATGATCTCTCCACTTTCTTTATATCACACACAACTTCTTGGTGCTGACTTCAACATCCTTATTCCTTCACGCCACAACTGTAAAGCCACCAAAACTTTTTGGCATGCACTCCCTTCCTCATATACAATATTTAACCTCAAACGCAGCATGCCATTCCCCATTTTATTTACGCAAAGAAATTACCTCCTCCCTAGAAAAACAGAACAGTCCACCCTTCTAAGTTCTAACCCCATGCTCCATTCAAGCTTACGTCATGTCCTGCTCCCCCATCGCCCATGAGTTCCCTTCCTCTTCGTTGCGATCTTCCAGACCGAGAGCTCAACAATTTTCGCACTTCAGCACTGCATCGAAACAAAACACCACAAACCCTCACTGCAATGCTCCCATTTAACGATGACACCCTACCACACACACAGTTCGAGATCACCTGTCGCTGTACTGCCTGTCGTCGACTGACGGTCGATCAACATCCACCAGATGACGCGCCTTAATGTCCACAACGATCGCCAGTAGCATTGTTAAACTCGACGCTGCAGTTCGCTCCAGTTTTGCTTCGAACGCCGTGCCTCTTTGGTGCAAATTCCAGCTAGTACGGCTCTCAGATTTCGATCATCTCTGTCTAGAAGGGGAATCACGATGAGGGGAATAATTTCTCTGCTAGGAAATTTTAATTTAGGTCAGTGGATGAAAAGGATTTGAAGGAAGTTGTTTCGAAGATTAGAAATCGTTCAGTTTTTACTTTTAAATAGGGTGGAGGCGCAGATTCATTTCTGCGTTGACCAGAGGATAAAACCTAGGGTTGTGACCGAGTGGTTCTATTTATAGGGAGAGAATTAAAGTATAATATTATTAAACGATACTTCACTATGAAGTAACGCGACAAAGCAACTACGTATGATACCCGGTCGAGATGAAACTCTTGTTCCTAGCATAGAAAAATATTCCGGACCCAATGGAACAGGTTTTGTCAAATTCCGGTATCGTTTGTGAAAATCCTTTAGAAAATATCAATGAAAAACACCGAGCAATAATTCCTTAAAATTACAGAAAAAATCCTAAAAATATGAGGCCTTGACATTTCACTAGACCTTTTCCTAAGGTTTCGTATGAAACTTGTTTCGTTGAATTTTGAGTTCGTTTGACCAGTTAACCATTCAGTTTAGTTTGTTTTAAGTTAAAAACATAGCGTACCCCACTATGAAATATTTTGTTCACGTAGAGACTGTTATGGGACAGAAACAAAAATACCATTTAAATGAGTGATGTGGTCTAGTCCCAAAAATGTAATAATACCGGTAGATGAACTCATATTGTGAAACCCAAAAATATTGATTATAGGGTGCAAAATACTCCAAATAAAAAGTCGCATATTTAATTAATTAAAAATTACAGTAAAATTCAAAAAATTAAATTATCGCTATTTCCCAAGAGAACCTTGTCTAAATTCAAACCCTATCTCTAGTTATATCGAATAATCCGTTACGGTCGATAAACGATTCTATAGCGACTATTTTAAAATTTGATTTGGACATATCTCAAAATCTACACGATGAAATCCCGATTTTTCTCTTCCACTAGAAAGATATACTCCACCAGCTCCACACGTTTCTTGTTTCACAGAAATCCGATTTAAAACGAGTCCTGTACACTCAGTTGAAGTTTGAATCGCCAAATAGCGAACTGCAGCGCTATTTCAAGCTCTATTTTAATTATATTATAATTATACGTTCAAACTGACGTCGATTGAATATATTCGTTATTCAAATTCAAATTCCAAACTGAATTATTCCTTATATAAAATCCAATTCACACTGTATTGTGAATTCAGCTATTTTGACTATTTCGACATTATAATATATTATTATATTATAATTATCAATTAAATATTCAACATTATTTTAATTCCAGATATCGATATCGCCAAAACGATATTTAAATAATTAAATAAATTAATTATTCAACGGTCAGAAATGCGGGTCATTACATTTCATATATGGAGTTTTTCATCCCAATCCTTTCTAAATCATTTCTTATGATTTTACACAAATTATTACTATTTTTAATAATTTTATCAAGGCCCGTATAGTTGATTTCCATCAATGGCCATCGAACTGCACTTATAGCGACCTTTTTCGAATTTGATTTGGACATAATTCCAAATCCATCCGTTAGATTTCTAATTTCTAATATTCGTTAGAAAGCTCTTTTCGATACGAACCCAACGGTTCCGGTTTTAGGAGAATCCGACGGTCGGATCTCCCGTAATGTCCGTTTGAAATAAATGGTCGAAATTCACGAACTGCCGCGGCGCGTTCTATTCAGGCCATTATATTATATATATAATATATATTTCGTCGATTTCTACTTAAAACGAATTATATAAATAGTTTTAAATTCGTTTCAAAAGCAAATTCAACTTCCATTTCAATTCAAATCAAAATTGAATTCTTCTTTATAAATTCGTTTTAAAATTCATTTCTATTCAATTCAAATTTCAATTCAATTTGAATTCAATTCAATTTCAATTCAATTCATTTCGAAATCGTTTTCAATCCAATTCATTTCGAAATCGTTTTCAATCCAATTCATTTCGAAATCGTTTTCAATCCAATTCATTTCGAAATTGTTTTCAATTCAATTCATTTCGAAATCGTTTTCAATTCAATTCATTTCGAAATCGTTTTCAATTCAATTCATTTCGAAATTGTTTTCAATTCAATTCATTTCGAAATCGTTTTCAATTCAATTCATTTCGAAATCGTTTTCAATTCAATTCATTTCGAAATCGGTAAAATCGATTTAAATATCGTTCACGTCAAAATGGCGTCAATCTAATCAACACGGCTTCATAAATTTCTATTTTCAAATATTCTATTTCAAATATTTCTTTTTCAAAGTAGTTGTTATTATCAAAATATTTCGTTCAACATATGACCAATCTCAATGGATGAGTACTGTCAACACATGAACCTTTATTTTATAATATTCTTTATTTTCTAAATTTGAATGAGGCCCAATCAATTACCATATAAAGTTAATTATATGGATTCCATACAACAAATGTATATAATAGCAACGATAGATAATCAACCATCAACCAAAAGTGCACTACACTGTATAAGCATCAAATATAGGTATCTAACGCTTATAACAGCCTGTCAATCAATCGATCGACATATTTAATCAATCAGGACGAGTGAACTTCATATTTCATCCCAACACCCGTGTGGGGTTTCAAATCAACAAACATTTATTTTTATTTGTGCAGTTGGGCGATGTGTAAAATTTATCGTCCCAATCAATGTCATTCAAATAGGTGTACATAAACAAACCGTCCGGTTTGTAAATGAATATTTTATTTTATTCACTTCACGTTAAAATTTATATTTTTAATGACAAAACATTTTATTTTAACTTATGAATTTCTATTTAGTTCATTCTTTAAATAAAATGATATTTTTATTTTCCTAACATATTTTAGAAAATTTCGGCGGCATAACGGCACGATACTAGAAACGGGACGAGGCCTAGCCTTATCCCCGGTCTAGTGAAGGCCCACGCCATTCACACATCAATCAAATCCATTCATCTCACCAAACAATTCAATTTCTAACCAAATAATCTAACCAACTACACAACCAAACAATTAAACAAACAAGCCATCCATGGTCTGTGGATGACGGGTGTCGGGTGCTACTAAACACCGTCTGCATCCTAGTATATATATATATATAAAACTAGAAAAGAAATTGAAAGGTGAGAAATTCTCACTAATAGGTATCCAATCATCTTGACTCTTCTTTTGATAGAAATCTCCATCGTCACCGCCTCTTCGTCATTTTCGTTGCCCGTAGTCACTATATATATAAAAATCACATTTTTACTTCGATGTTCCATATATAAAAATCGAATTTTTACTTCGATGTTCAATATATAAAAATCACATTTTTACTTCGATGTTCAATATATAAAAATCGAATTTTTACTACCCTGCTCTATAAAAAGATTTCGCCTTTCTATAATATAAAAATTATATTTCCCTCGAAGTAAAAATCATATTTTTACTTCACTACTCATCTCAAAATATCGTCTTTTTATTTCTAAAAATATTGTCTTTTCATTTCTAAAAATATTGTCTTTTCATTTCTAAAATCTAATCTTTTATAGTTTTAAAAAAAATCACTTCTTTTATATTTTAAAAATCACGTTTTTTGCCTTTTTACATATAAAGATCTCGCCTTTTTTAAACTTATAGATGTCGCCTTTTCAAAAATAATTTTATTAAGCTATATATATTAAAGGTTATATTTTTATCAAGCTTTACAGTTTTTTTTTAAAAAATAATATCTTTACAGTTTTAAAGCAAATAAAAAAAATCGGTTTTAAAGTAAATAAATAAATAAAAAAATCAGTGAACTTACAGGGGGGCTTTGGCTGCGTCGGTCGTCGGCTAGGGAGGGGAGGTGCGCCATCGATCAGGCGAAGGAGGGGGGGAGGCGGTTGTCGGGGTGTGCCTGGCGTTGGGTATTGGAAGCGACGGGCGGCGTGTGGTCAGGGGAGGGGCTCGCGATTCAATCGAGAAGGAGGAGGAGGTTGAGAAGGAGAGGGCGGCGGAAGGGGCTCGTCAGAGGGCGCGACAGCCTGGCGGCGGATCGGGAGCACGATCGTCGATCGATCGTGAAGAATGGGGGGGGCTTGAACGTTTTTTTCTCTCTTTTTTTTATTCTGGAATGAGAAAACAAAACAAGAAAGGGGGTATATGTTAATTTATATTAAATAATTTTTTTTATTATTTTATTTTGCAAAAAGTTGACTTTCACATACGACCTCGAAACGAGACCCACCGCCTATCGTCTATAGCGTTTTGCCCCCATTCCGAACACAATGGGATAAGTATCGAAAGCTAATTCGGCTGTTGCAATCAGTTTTCGTCAAAATCAACATATAACTCTATATATTGAATTTGAACGCGTACTTCAATTTACCGGGGTCACATACGATCTTTAAAAATTCCTTAAAAATATTTTCTAGCTTCGTATTGACGAGATGGTCCTAACAAAACTAGTTTCGTCGAATTCCGAGACCGTTCGAAAAATGGCCATTTTCCAGTCGATTAAAATCAACTGAAACTGGTCAAACGCGTTTTCCTTTGCCCCGCTCACGTATTGATTCGAAAAATTATGAAATTTGGAACCTAGCAATAACTTGACACTGCGGACCCAACAAAAGTGGTTTCGTCGAAATCCGAGGTTGTTTGCAAAATTCCCATTTTTAAGGGCTTGAATTCCACAGCGACAATTCAGAATTTTCAACTGGACATATCTTTTGATTCCCGCTATGAAATTTTGATTTTTCGGATTCGTTGGAAAGATATCATCAATTAGATCCTACTGTTTTTGGTTTCACTAAAATCCGGATTGTTTTGCACCCGGTACATTCAATTGAAGTTTGAAATCGAATTATCGAACTACCGCGCCATTTTCAATTCTATTTATAATTATATAAATAGTTATATTCTAACGACGGCGTATATAATATATACGTCGAATTCTATTCAAAATAAATTTTCTCGTCGTTTTTATTTAAAATAATTCATTTTAAATATTCGAAATTCGCTAAAATTGCCAAAATAAAAATTTTAAACTGGCCCAGAATTTCGGGTTGTTACAATCAAATCCAAATTTCCAATTCAACATAATATTTCCGATCTTCTAAAATTGTCGATTTTCCCTAACTCGGAAATAAATTTATTTATACTTCGATCTTATTTATTCAAATTCTATTTCAATTCAAACTGAATTCCCTATATTCAACTTCCATTTTCAATCTCCATTTGAATTTCAATATTCAAATCTACTTTAAAACTTCATTTGAATTTCTATATTCAAATTCAATTTTAACTTTATTTGAATCCTATATTCAAATTCAATTTTTAAATTTATTTGAATTTCTATATACAAATTTAATTTCAATTCTATTTCAATCATATATTCAAATTCCCATTTCAACTCTATTTGAATTCTATATTCAAATTCCCATTTCAAATTCTATTTTCAAATTCTATTTTCAAATTCCATTTCAATCTATTTGAATTCTATATTCAAATTCCATATTCAAACTATTTGAATTCTATATTCAAATTCCATATTTAAACTATTTGAATTCTATATTCAAATTCCATATTTAAACTATTTGAATTCTATATTCAAATTCCCATTTCAAATTCTATTTTGAAATTTTATTTTCAAATTCCATTTCAATCTATTTGAATTCTCCATATTCAAACTATTTGAATTCTATATTCAAATTCCATATTTAAACTATTTGAATTCTATATTCAAATTCCATATTTAAACTATTTGAATTCTATTTTCAAATTCCATATTTAAACTATTTGAATTCAATGTTCAAATTGCATATCAATAATTTCTTCATTCAAATTCCATTTCACTTTTGATATTCAAATTCTACATTTGAATTTCCTTTATATTTTTTATATTCAAATTCTATATTTGAATTCCATTTGAATTTCTATATTCAATGTGACGATCCCAAAACCCCGTGACACGGTGTTAAGGATAATCATTGGAATATAACACATTAATCATCATTAGCAGATCACAGATAATAGCATAAACAGAAAATAGAATAATTTACACACATATGACAGCGGAATCATATAGATATCATCACATCAGAGAAGCACAGTACAGGATACAACTTAGTGTATAATGATACATAATCAGTCACCATCGCCTGAGGCGGAATCATACATAAAGAGTACACAAAAGGAATATCAGTCTACATCGCCAGTGGCGGAATCATAATATAGATACAATAATGGCGGAGAAAATCCAAGTCAGCACGGTGTAGTCAAGCCTCGCCATGAGCCAAAAGGTGCGTCAGAAACCTGTAACTAGGCTGCCCATGTGAAAATGAGGGCACCCGAGTTTGCAAGGTGAAACAAACTACGAGTCAGTCATGGGACTGGTATGAGAAATCTACTCAATTCATTAACAACAATAATAAGGCAAATCAAAGGACCACGCCACTTTCGCGGAACGGGTTTACTCCAATGAGTGCTAGTGCATGAAATAAAGTAAATGATTAAATCAACGCAATGCTTTTTATAAAATGAAGCCATTATAAGACTCAGGTCCCATCACACAATGCAACGCACGCCGGAGGATAGAGTTTTTACCTTATAATGGCCAAAGATGCCTCATACGAATAAAACAAAGTGTTTGATATTATTACTAGTGCATATATGTTTCAAAAGTGATTTCAATCATAAATATCAATCATAGGCGGCATAAATGACCCATACCACTATGTTGCCATACTAGTAATACTGTAACGACCACGAGATTTTCGACTCCGAAAATCGACACAAAACCCAGTGTCGACTGTTCAGACATCGAGAATACCGTATCATTAATAGAAGAAATTAGAGGGTGAGATAGAAAAGATAGAACTAATAGAATAGAAGGAGAAGAACACAACTGAGCATAATCAAAGTAAACACGAATCTCACAGCGGAACGAATAAAATATATTATATAACATAACTTTTGAAATACAAATCAGTAACTTTATATACATACCATCATCAGAGCACAACAGTCATTTCTGGAACAGTTATAAACACCTGTTTCCAGATACAAACAAGGTCCACAGCGGAATATATGATAGCCTATAGCTAACCGGTGAAGCCTCCTGCTTCCAACTCCTTCAAATGAATCTGTGAAATCCCGACTACTTGACTGCCCATACAAATTTGGGCACCCAAGAGTTTAGGGAAAACAAAACAAAATAAACTCTGGGTCAGTCATGGGACTGGTGTGAGTAAACTCCAACCACTTGTTTAACTTTAAAAATCCTTTCAAAAGAAAGATAATAGTAAGACCAGCCCACACATAAACACGGAGGGTTTTTACCTTACTATAACCCAAAACACTTTAATACGCAAATCTAGTGATATTATAATAATGTCTACCTCAAGTAAATAACCAAATAGCAGAACGCTTGCATCTCACGCTCCACATATATATTATAAAATCAAAAACCGCATGGCGCTTATTGGAGATTGGATTTTCCAACATGACAAGGTATGGAACCACCTTCCGCTAGTGTATCTCTAGAGAGGAATACACTGGGTTCAACAAGAACATCTTGTAACCCGGCCCACACATGACCGACCACTCTTTTCGCTTGAGTGTATCGAATGTATATCACCAACGGTTGGGATCAGCAACCGCCTCCCGACTGGGACAGCATCGAATAGAATAAGAAATTAAATGAACCTCTAGATAGGTGATTATACATCCTAATGGGTGCGACCCACATAGCCATGCTGCCTGCCCGATTTTTGTCCTTTCCCGGTTGTTGAGGCCTGAGGCTACGAATACTTACCATTCATTGATAGCACAATCACTTTGAATGCCACATTGTCAGATCCGTTAATCACTAGTTGAGTTTGCACAAATATTCTGGATATTATGCTAAGGGATAAATCCGTTGCAACCATATATATTCATACAGACCAACCCATTTGATCATTGGAAATACTCTGTCAGACATTCGTCCATTTACGTTCGTTCTGGGATTGAACGAAACCGAAGGCACTATTTCTATTTAATAGAAAGAGTCCTTGCACTTTACTCCATCTTCGATTATCTTCATATAATCTGATTCGCAACGCTACTGCCAATACAGAGTGGTTCACGGATAATAATCCAACCGGTCTCTCCATATTGACAACGATGGTACAAACTTCGATAGTCTGTGATTTAACTATCGAATAAAAACAAGTGTTCACCCAACATATCAAACAAATCACTGGGCTCTTTAATTAATATTCATTAATTAAATCACTTCTCCATTTTCTCTATTTGCAATTGGAAACAATTCCAATCACTTATCTCTATCCCGACCATATTATACTCAGGAAATATTTACTTGTTATATTTCCAAAATTCCATCACTTGGGTTTAAAACGAATGTTGTGTAAAACATTGTTATAACAACCCAAAATATTTTCTTCAACTAACTCCTTTTCAAACACTTCTCTTCGAGACTGGATCTCGCTATTTATCCATTAAAAATGAAATCAATCAAGTTGGGGTAAAATTACCTCTCAGACCTTAACTGAAAACATCCTCAACTTCAAAACGGCGAAACCACTTACCTCGAATAAACACACTATAAAACCCAATTATTCATTGTTAAAACATGTGCGTGGTTCGCTTTCTATTTCAAATTTAGATTTCCCTTCCTGTTTCCAATATTCTATTTTGATTTCATTTCCTTATCGAATTCTACATATATTGATATATTGATTTATAACTATCAAATTATCTTAAAAATATTCTAACTCCTTAAATTTCCGGAAAAAATCGCCATAACCTCCCCTGTATCGGGAGCATCGGGAAATTTCAAATAGCTTCCCGGTAACTTCTCATCTCAAAAAGAAAAAGAAAAAGCCAAGCGGCTTGTCGATACGGCGCATAAAACCTCATATATGAATTTAAACATGTACCTTTTTGTCGGGCACATAAATTAAAATCTTCATATACTTCATCCCATACCTGTCTAACACCTGTTCACCTGTTTTCAATTCAATTCAACACTATCTAATCGTTTGAATTCAGTTTCGCCCATTTATTCTTTAATTAGTCATTTTGCCTATTTCACTTCTTTGTTTGAACATAACATGTTCAAACAAAATATTTAACTCGTTCATAACCAAATTAAATTTCAATTTCAATTCTAGTTCTCTTTTCTATTTCGAATATAAATTTCAAATCGAATTTTCTTATTTAAAGCTCAATATCCATTCAAAATCTCATTTAACTAATTTCCGTTCAAATTAGTTAATTCTATTCAATAATCAAAAATCTGATTTCTGTTTTAAAAATCAACTCATTACTCCATTTGAGTTCAGATATATTTCACCTCTCAAACCTGGGCTTTTTAAATAAAAATGCGGATTTTCTTTGCTTAAAAAAAATCCCTGTATTTATTATATAAAATCCATTATGGTTTGTAATGGGTTTGGCGCTGCTCTTTTAAAAATTTGATTTTGACATATCTCAAAATTTATACGACGAAATCCAAATTTTTCTCCTCCATCAGAAAACTATTATTCAACCGGTCCTGACGATTCTTGTTTCAAAGAATTCCGACTTCAATTGAGTCCTGTATACTCAATTGAAGTTCGAGTCGCCAATTTACGAGCTGCAGCGATGCGGCGAGTTCGTTTTAATTATATATATATATATATATATATATATACACTTTTAACTCCATTTAAAATAACTTCAACCCCGTTTCCATTCAAATTGAATTTCCTATATTCAATTTCCATTTGCATTTCTAATTGAATTTCATATGTTCACACTCCGTTTGAAATTTCTATTTGAATTTCTATCTAAATCCCTTTATTCAAGTTCCACTTGAATTTCTTTATTCAAATTCTCTTTTAATTTCTACTTGAATTCTATTTAATCCAACTTCCCTTTTAGTTCTATTTTCAACTCCAATTGAATTCCTATATTCAAAGACTACTTCAAATCCTGTTTTGAAATGTCATTTCAAATTCTAAATACAAGCTCCATTTAAATTTCTAGATTCACTTTCTAGTTGAATTTCTCTTTATTCAAATTCTAATTTGAATTCTCTTTGAATTCAAGTCCCACATTTAAACTCGCTTTGAATTCTAATTCCATATTTAAATTCATTTTTAACACCATTTGAATTCTAATATTCAAATTCATTTTGGATTCTATCTGAATCCTATATTTAAATTCCATTTGAGTTTTATTTAAATTATTATATTTAAACTCTCTATTTAAATCCCATTTGAATATTTTCTTTATTCAAATCCATTGAATTTCTTTGCATTCAAATTCTATTCAGTTTCTCTTATTCAAATTATTTGAATTTCTATTATTCAAATTCTATATTCGAATTTCCATTATTTAAATACTATTTAAATTTCTTGTATTCAAACTCTATTTGAATTTCCTTTTAAATTACTATATTCAAATGCCATTTGAATTTCCATATTGAATTTTCTATTTTAAAATTTCTTTATTCAAATATTATATTCAAATGCTATACTCACATTTCATTTGAAATATATATATATAATTAAAATTCCATTTCAAACCCTTTTTGGAATTTTCTTTAGAATTTCAAATATTCAAACTTCTTTCTAACATTCAAATTCTATTTGAATTTCTACTCAAAATTTCTATTTCAAGTTCTCTTCTTAGATTTCATTTCAAAATTCCATTTTTTTGAAATTATATTTCAAAGTTCCATTTTAAAAAAACTCTGTATTTTAAATTCTACTTGAAATTTCAAATTCTATTTTAGAAAAATAAAATTTCCCTTTTAAATTTCAAATATCCCTTCCGGATAATTTAAATAAATTTACACTTAGCCCAGTGATATTTAAACACCAAACAACCAATTAGTTATTTCAGGTTTTCTAACACATCATATATCACGGTATATATATGTAATCAAACAACCAAACAGATAATATATTTTTGAGGAATCCAGTTGGATTCCTCCAACCTGTTTGCCCTGCATCCACAGACGTTAGCACATAAATAATACCCATTCTGCTTCATGGCAGAATATCGCGGTATAGAAGGTCATCCACTAATCATAGCGTGGGGGCGTATAGGGTAATCATCCGCTAATGGTACTGCGGGCATCCGCTAATGAGACTGCGGGAATCCAACCAATCAATCAACCCAATATATATATATAGCCTAAATAACTAATATATATATATAACAACCAGAAAGCATTCACACAAGCAACAAACAATTATTTTTACGAAGTAAAAATAATTATTAATAAAAGGTGAGTGAGATTTACTCACCGAGATATTTAATTGCCGGAATGAATCGAAGACGTATGATTTAAATTCCATCTGACTCTGGGAAAATCCAAGCCCATTTTCCTGCTATGATTCCAACCCGACTTGCATTCACATTTTGCACCTTGTATAAATTAAATGTAGTATTTATAAATATGCAACTTATATTGACTATATATATTTATTTTCTCTCCGCTTTACATAATCCGACTTTTATTTAATTAACATAAAATAATATACCTAAATTCCAAACTCTTTCTTCCTTAATTTACAAATCATCTTTGATATGCATTGCCTTGAATAAATTAGCTTTGTACCTACCATTATTTATTTTAATTAAATGGCCAAACGATTATTTAATTTAAATTTTGACACTACAATGGATAAATATACTATTCTATGAAGTCAAAATTTAAAAATAACGTATACCTTATCGCCTCGTAAATAAATTGATCCATCGAAGAACACTTAAAAATTGTTGTCTTCACCCACTGCGGTCAGCCCAAAATGACCCCATTTCGTTTGTGGCATATCATCGAATACCTCACATATGCTCCAGCATATATGTTCGTCATTCTCACCACTGCATTGCATCAACTCCAGATCGTCACTTCCAGTAGACCGGATCGCCAACAAAGGCCCAGAACGTGAACTCTAACTCGAAACCAATTTCAAGGCCAACCTCCTCCTTGTTGCAGCTTTAGTATCGCTCCACCTCCCAGATCTGCTCGCAAATCCCACTTCACCAGTGACAGTAACCCCGCATACCCCAAAACTCTTCCAAAATCGCCACTCCCTTACTCATCCAATAGCGCACCAGAAAAGGTTTGGAATCCCCTTTGCAAACTACATCGCGTCCCTCTTCCTTGCAACGCGATGGCACCAGTACTCGTTCGAGCTTCAGGGTCTTGGCATTTTGAATCGCAGTCCCCCTTTTGATTTCCGTTCTTTTTTCTAAATCGAAGATTCAATTTCGGTTTTAATTTTTGACAGAAGGGGACTTGAGATTTGTTTTGTTTGTTTGGAAAATGGGGAGAATATGATTGGCGATAGGTTGAATTTATAGGAGACAAAAGACAAAAGGTACTTCTCACCATTTAAAATCATGTTTCTTAGATATCAGAAGTAGGAGACCAAAATTTTTGCTCGAGAAGGAAATGCTGCGTGATTTAACAAGTTAGGGTGGCGTTGTAAGGAGTAGGTCGGCTCATAATCTACTGATGTGAATTTTTATTTTGATTTTATTTAAAATATCATGCGGTTTCTTAACTTGAAATCCCGAACCGCTAATTTAACACAACGACCGACGTTTATACGTTATTCTGAACTCAAAGGTGTAGATTCAAAAATTTAATTCGAGCATATAGAAGTAATAACAAATTAAATTAACATTTTTAATTAAATTCGATTTAGAATGTAAATTGATTTCAATAATTAAATTCAATGATAATAAATCAAAATTTTGATTTCTAATTCAAATGAAATTTACATTAATCCATAGAATTGTCTTGATTCGGGTTTGAATTCTGACTTCAATTATATATTATTCTCGTATCACGATAATTCAATATATATTCAAAACTAAATCATATATTAATCCGATTAATTCAATAAAAATCCATTTACTATTTCAGTTAAATGTTTTAAAACAAATTTAAATATTCATTATAAAACAACAAAAATCTGGGATGTTACATTCCTTCCCCCTTAAAATAATTTCGTCCTCGAAATTGCTAAGGTAGGAAAAATGGTACAAATCCATTACTTTTCAAAAATTCACTTTTGTTGGAACTCAACTCCTCATATTTCAACAAATTAGCTCCAACCAAAACTTTTGGTCTTTACACATTTAATTCGAATGATCTACGATCAATCCATTTATATCCAATCTATATTCCATTAAACCTATTCAAATTGATTCTAGTCGATTGATTCACTTCAATCCATTTAACTAGCTTAAGTTAAATTCCACTTCCAGAATCCAAATCCCAGGGTTATCATTTCAAATCCTTTTGAAATCACTTAAACATGTACATATATTTATAATCTTTTCAAATTCAAAATATTTGAATTTTTCAACTAACTTGTTTTCTTTCAAACAAATTCCCATCAAAATTTTTCTAAGGTAGCAATCCATCACTTAGAAACTCGAAAATGAATACTGATAATGCTGCAGTCATTATCAGAATTATTTCCTAGCTACTGAAGTGAGTTCAGTGCTTTAACACTTTCAGAATCCATTCAAAAATGATTTTTATTCAAAAATCCCTTTCAAAACAAAGCTATATTAATCTAATATACTTCAGAAAATATTTTCCAACTTCCCAGGATTTAAATTCTGAATTCTAGTTTGAATTCAATTCTAATTCATCTTATTTGTATATTCTTCATTCATATACAAATTCTACTCGGTTATATATAACCATTCCCATTTTATAATCTTATTTGAATATTAACATTCAACACATCCTTATAATATAATGATCTCAAAAATCATTCTTTCTATATCAAAATATAATTTTGGGTAAAATTATTTCATCTACCCACTTGAAAATAATATCATGTTCAATCATCTGTTCAAGTGTTTAGAAATTCCTATCGACTTCGTGGCGTCCCACTATTTGATCAGAATTCATAAACCACTCAACAGACTAGCCAACACAATATAAAATAATTTTTTTTTATCAATTTACAAATACGCGCTCTCGTATATACACTCAACTCATTCTAGGGTACTACTGACCCTATCTCTAATGAGCACATGCCACACAAGCCTAGGTATTCGCTCAACCTAAGCTCTGATACCACTATAACGACCACGAGATTTTCGACTCCGAAAAGCGACACAAAACCCAGTGTCGACTGTTCAGACATCGAGAATACCGTATCATTAATAGAAGAAATTAGAGGGTGAGATAGAAAAGATAGAACTAATAGAATAAAAGGAGAAGAACACAACTGAGCATAATCAAAGTAAACACGAATCTCACAGCGGAACGAATAAAATATATTATATAACATAACTTTTGAAATACAAATCAGTAACTTTATATACATACCATTATCAGAGCACAACAGTCATTTCTGGAACAGTTATAAACACCTGTTTCCAGATACAAACAAGGTCCACAGCGGAATATATGATAGCCTATAGCTAACCGGTGAAGCCTCCTGCTTCCAACTCCTTCAAATGAATCTGTGAAATCCCGACTACTTGACTGCCCATACAAATTTGGGCACCCAAGAGTTTAGGGAAAACAAAACAAAATAAACTCTGGGTCAGTCATGGGACTGGTGTGAGTAAACTCCAACCACTTGTTTAACTTTAAAAATCCTTTCAAAAGAAAGATAATAGTAAGACCAGCCCACACATAAACACGGACGGTTTTTACCTTACTATAACCCAAAACACTTTGATACGCAAATCTAGTGATATTATAATAATGTCTACATCAAGTAAATAACCAAATAGCAGAACGCTTGCATCTCACGCTCCACATATATATTATAAAATCAAAAACCGCATGGCGCTTATTGGAGATTGGATTTTCCAACATGACAAGGTATGGAACCACCTTCCGCTAGTGTTTCTCTAGAGAGGAATACACTGGGTTCAACAAGAACATCTTGTAACCCGGCCCACATATGACCGACCACTCATTTCGCTTGAGTGTATCGAATGTATATCACCAACGGTTGGGAACAGCAACCGCCTCCCGACTGGGACAGCATCGAATAGAATAAGAAATTAAATGAACCTCTAGATAGGTGATTATACATCCTAATGGGTGCGACCCACATAGCCATGCTGCCTGCCCGATTTTTGTCCTTTCCCGGTTGTTGAGGCCTGAGGCTACGAATACTTACCATTCATTGATAGCACAATCACTTTGAATGCCACATTGTCAGATCCGTTAATCACTAGTTGAGTTTGCACAAATATTCTGGATATTATGCTAAGGGATAAATCCGTTGCAACCATATATATTCATACAGACCAACCCATTTGATCATTGGAAATACTCTGTCAGACATTCGTCCATTTACGTTCGTTCTGGGATTGAACGAAACCGAAGGCACTATTTCTATTTAATAGAAAGAGTCCTTGCACTTTACTCCATCTTCGATTATCTTCATATAATCTGATTCGCAACGCTACTGCCAATACAGAGTGGTTCACGGATAATAATCCAACCAATCAATCAACCCAATATATATATTTATATATATATATCGCCTAAATAACTAATATATATATAAAACAACCTGAAAGTATTCACACAAGCAACAAACAATTATTTTTACGAAGTAAAATTAATTATTAATAAAAGGTGAGTGATATTTACTCACCGAGATATTTAATTGCCGGAATGAATCAAAGACGTATGATTTAAATTCCATCTGACTCTGGGAAAATCCAAGCCAATTTTCCTGCTATGATTCCAACCCGACTTGCATTCACATTTTGCACCTTGTATAAATTAAATGTAGTATTTATAAATATGCAACTTATATTGACTATATATATTTATTTTCTCTCCGCTTTACATAATCCGACTTTTATTTAATTAACATAAAATAATATACCTAAATTCCAAACTCTTTCTTCCTTAATTTACAAATCATCTTTGATATGCATTGCCTTGAATAAATTAGCTTTGTACCTACCATTATTTATTTTAATTAAATGGCCAAACGATTATTTTATTTAAAATTTGACACTACAATGGATAAATATACTATTCTATGAAGTCAAAATTTAAAAATAACGTATACCTTATCGTCTCGTAAATAAATTGATCCATCGAAGAACACTTAAAAATTGTTGTCTTCACCCACTGCGGTCAGCCCAAAATGACCCCATTTCGTTTGTGGCATATCATCGAATACCTCACATATGCTCCAGCATATATGTTCGTCATTCTCACCACTGCATTGCATCAACTCCAGATCGTCACTTCCAGTAGACCGGATCGCCAACAAAGGCCCAGAACATGAACTCTAACTCGAAACCAATTTCAAGGCCAACCTCCTCCTTGTTGCAGCTTTAGTATCGCTCCACCTCCCAGATCTGCTCGCAAATCCCACTTCACCACTGACAATAACCCCGCATACCCCAAAACTCTTCCAAAATCGCCACTCCCTTACTCATCGAATCGCGCACCAGAAAAGGTTTGGAATCCCCTTTGAAAACTACATCGCGTCCCTCTTCCTTGCAACGCGATGGCACCAGTACTCGTTCGAGCTTCAGGGTCTTGGCATTTTGAATCGCAGTCCCCCTTTTGATTTCCGTTCTTTTTTCTAAATCGAAGATTCAATTTCGGTTTTCATTTTTGACAGAAGGGGACTTGAGATTTGTTTTGTTTGTTTGGAAAATGGGGAGAATATGATTGGCGATAGGTTGAATTTATAGGAAACAAAAGACAGAAGGTACTTCTCACCATTTAAAATCATGTTTCTTAGATATCAGAAGTAGGAGACCAAAATTTTTGCTCGAGAAGGAAATGCTGCGTGATTTAACAAGTTAGGGTGGCGTTGTAAGGAGTAGGTCGGCTCATAATCTACTGATGTGAATTTTTATTTTGATTTTGTTTAAAATATCATGCGGTTTCTTAACTCGAAATCCCGAACCGCTAATTTAACACAACGACCGACGTTTATACGTCATTCTGAACTCAAAGGTGTAGATTCAAAAATTTAATTCGAGCATATAGAAGTAATAACAAATTAAATTAACATTTTTAATTAAATTCGATTTAGAATGTAAATTGATTTCAATAATTAAAATCAATGATAACAAATTAAAATTTTGATTTCTAATTCAAATGAATTTTACATTAATCCATAGAATTGTCTTGATTCGGGTTTGAATTCTGACTTCAATTATATATTATTCTCGTATCACGATAATTCAATATATATTCAAAATTAAATCATATATTAATCCGATTAATTCAATAAAAATCCATTTACTATTTCAGTTAAATGTTTTAAAACAAATTTAAATATTCATTATAAAACAACAAAAATCCGGGATGTTACAAATACAATCACGTCCGCATATTTCGTATTGGAAATTGGATTCCTTCATGAGTCGAGGCAAGGGGCAAGCTCCTCTCCGATTCGAGACACTCTAGCAAATGCCTCGGGACCGCACACAGCAATCCCATGGATCCTCCAAGGCCGGTCCTCTCTTACTTTTGAGGATTAGTTATTCCTGAACACACGTTTCCCGGTCCTTACAGACCTATAATCGAGGCACCTCGCATTCCAACAACCACACAGGTGAAAAGTAGATATAAATGTCAGGGCTGGGAGGTCACTGACACCACCATAGCTAGAAAGAAACGTCATGCACTCCTTGGGCCCTTCTCCCGTTTTTGACTCATACCAGGGTGTGAGGCTCGCGAATTCACGTTATACACAAAGCTACGTCACACAGACCATGCTTTGATCATCAACCACAAGACTTTGCTTTGCAACAGAAGCCTTGATCACATGCCACTTAGGCGTGCCACACAGGCAATCCACTCCATGCGACTGATTTCTGTCAATACATAACCTCTGAGCTCGTACGTCTCAGTGAAGGGCGTTAAGCAAGAGAATAAATTCTCTGCCGCCAAACAGATATATATTTAACAGAGATCGATCAACACAGAACAAAATCCAATGTCAGACACACAGTCCATTTACAAGTCCGTTCTGGGTCTGAACGAAACCGGAGGCACCAATTCCTCGCATATCCGTACAATCAACAATATGTTTGGACGGCTACTACTTCAATTCCTTCATGGTAGCTACTCCAATCACGAGCATCAGTAGTGCGCATCCATCCAATGTGGAGATCGTCGGTCTTCAGTCGTCTTCGACTCTTCGACTTCTCAATGTCGATCGATTATTTGAAATGAGATAACCTCGGCCTTTTCAAATAACCCACGTATATTTAGATTTTCAAACCAATTAATCACAGGGTTGAACTATTCAACATTCACACTTCAATTATTTAGTTACAATTTTCATGTCAAATACATTCAACCATCACGTATCAAGCAAACACCACAAAATTGGTTCATTTTCACTCTATATCGTCTATAGCACTTTATAACGATATATCGTCATTTTTATTTAATTTAAAACGGCTATATTTAATTAAACGACGTTTCAGGTCATGTCGATGCACTGGCGCTGCTTTCCACTAATTTTGTTTTACACATATCTGAAAATATAACCGTTGGATCCTCACAAATTTTACATCATTAGGAAGGACATTTCAAAACGAATCCAACGGTTTTAGTTTTGGGAAAATCCGACGGTCGGATTTTCCACACCAACCATTTGAAGTTACGATTTCAATTTACGAACTGCAGCGTCGTTATTCGATTTAATTTAATTATATTTATATATATATATATAAATATAATCGTTTCTGGCGCTGTTTTTCTTCAGTTTTGAATTAAACATTCCAGACAATCCAACCGTCGGATCTTCACAAAGTTGGTGCCGTTAGAAAGATATTTCCAAGGCGAACCCAACGGTTGAGGTTTCGGGAAAATCCAATGGTCGGATCTTCCGCACTAGTCGTTTGAAATCACGGTTTCAAAATATGAACTGCACGTTCACGTTTCGCTTTAATTCTATTTATATTTATATATTTATATAAATATAGCTCATTCAAAAATTCCTATATCGTTTTCACTTCAATTATTTCACTAACGCCTTTAAATTTTGGAAAATTTCGCCACAACCTCCTTTGTACGGGAGGGTCTGGGAAAATTCCCAAATAGCCACACGGGCGTCTCATATCAAAAAGAAAAAGCCAAGCGGCTAGCCAACAGGCTCATAAAATCATCACCCAAACAAAGCGGTAAATGTGTACCTATTTGTCGGGCACAAAATTCTATTTCTCTTCTCTAGCCCCTTTTTGCTTTAACCTGTTCAATAGATATGCATGTACATATATATAATTTCTAACATTTATCGTTTTCCATTCAATTTCATATTTGACTTGCTTTGGTCTAAAAACACCATTCATTCTAATATCGCATGCATAGGCTTAAATCATATCATTGGCTAGTTAATGTATATTTCAACTCATGCACGTTTATTTGAACAAGTGGATATTTTTAACACTTCATATTTTAAAAGATGATAATTTTGGCGAACTAAAATAGATTTCAACACATGACTATTCTATTTAGTTCCTATGCATGTTAAAAATAATACTTCTATCATAAATATTTATTTCAACGTCCGCATCTCTTTAGCATGTCACACATATGATAAAAATGATATTTTATCATTTAAAATATTTATTCAACTAATGTATGGTTTCAACACTTCATAGTTTCAATAAAAATGTAATTTTTATCGTTCAATCTTTTTATTCAACACATGAACTTTTCCACTACACACACTTCTCAACAAATGAGCATTTCCACACATGGACATTTTATTTATGTTGTTCTTATTAGAAAGATGAAATTTTGATTGTTGAAACTATTTATATAAGGCGAATATTTTTCATTCTTCATATATATATATAAAAATGTGATTTTTATTGATTAAACACTTCATTCATTCACAAATGAATTTAATTTTCACACAACACTTTTCAACACATGAATATTTCCACACATGGACATAGTTTCATATATGACTTTAATTTCAACGCATGTAAAATAATTTCAACACATGAAAATAATTCTAACACACAAAGATTATTCAAAATTTCGGCAGCATAACGGCAGGGTAGTTAAAACCGGCACCGTCCCTAGTACGGCTCCTCGCTCTACCTTAAAACCTCGCGGTTTTTGACAATGGGGATTCATGCATCTAATTCGCAAGCAGGCAGCATGTTTATTTTTATTTCCACACATATTTCCAATTCATTTCAATCCCCAATGGGTATTTTTCAACCACAACCAAACAATATCAACCACAAACAATTATTCAACCATTCGTATTTTTCACCCAATATTTCACACCAATTCACCACAATAAATATCGTCCATGGTTTGTGGACGAGGGGAGTATATATATAGATAATATAATATATATTTGCTATATTTCACTTGCATTTCAACACATATATCAATTATCCTATGCATGTAAAAATTCATACTTCGCTTATATAGCTTACACTACGCATGTACATGAGGTATACAACACGTATGTAATTTATAATTCGCTTATATAAATTATACACGACATTCTCCATTCAATTTCACGTTAATTTAGATTTCTCACCTTGGTTTTCTGAGCGCTAAAAATCGATACGATGTCAGAAAAATCCGCAGCTTCTTCTATTGGGTAGAGAGCTTCCTTGCGGTCTCGATGTTTCCTGTTTCATCGAATTTCGTCAACATACCAAAAAGATATGATTTTCAAACGGTTTGCAACGGTTTTAAAGTGTCGTAAAACAATTTAATTAAACAGGCCGTTACCTCAGCTAAAGGTTTCGAAACTAGGTCAGCGATTTTTGATCAAACCGTGTAGCGGTTGGATGATCGGCCAGTGCAGGGTTGTAGGCGGAGGAGAGGCGCACGTGCGGGCCCCACGGCGTTGAACTCGACGGCCTCTGGGCGGCGGAATCGACCTCCGAACGGCTGGACTTTGGAGGAGCGGATCCGGCGAAATACTCGACGATGCTGGGCGAGGTTGGTATGGATTTGAAGCTCGTCTCGAGCTCTACGAAAAACTCCAAAGGGCCCTGGTGTTTTGATGAGCGGATGTGGAGATTTGGAGGAGAGAAGGCAGAGAAGGAAGCCGCCGTTCGATCTGGGGGGCGTCGGGGGTTTTCCGCGTTTTTTTTTATTTTTAAAATTTATGAAAGAAAAAATATGATTGGCCGAGACTATATTAAAATTTTTAAATAGTGTTTTCTTAAACGAACTCCTTTTTAAACCCAACGACTGTCGCCCCCAGCTAAATACCCCCATTCCGGACACAATGGGATATGTTTCGTAGGCCAATTCGACTGTTACAGTCAGTTATTTTTCAAATTAAAGTATAAAACATTTAATTTTTAACTCTGCACGCACATTTCAATTTGCCAGGGCCACAAACTGATTCGAAAAATTCCAGAAAAATAAATCTAGCTATGTTTTGACGCTACGGTCCCAACAAAACTAGTTTCGTCGAATTCTGAGGTCGTTTGAAAAATGGCCATTTTCTGGTCGATCCAATTTAACAGAAATCGACCAAACACATTTTCTTTTGCCACGCTCACATACTAGCTTCAAAAATTATGAAATTTGAAACCTAGCAATAGTTTGACATCCCGGACCCAACAAAAGTGGTTTCGTCGAATTCCGAGGTCGTATGCAAAATATCAATTTTCCAGGCCTATATTCTATATACCGACCCTTCTGAAATTCATTCGGCCATAACTTTGGATTCCCGTTATGAAACTTCGATTTTTCAGATTCGTTAGAAAGGTATTGACTAACAGATTTAAATATTTTTGGTTTCACTAAAATCCGTTATATTTTCCACCCTGCATAGTCGGTCAAAGTCTGAATTCAAATTTTCAAACTGACTCACTATTCTTAACTCACTATTTTATTGAAATATTCTATTTCAATGGTTCAAATTGCTTTGAAATAATCAATTTAAAATTTTTAAATTGGCTCGTATTTTCCGGGTTATTACAATCTCCCCTACTTAAAACTTTTCGTCCTCGAAAAGGAAACAAAGTAAAGTAGGAAATAAAATGTAAATGCAAAGTATGGTAAAGGTACCTTGCACCGGAGTTAGTCAGAGATATCCACTCTGCATTTGGGGTAAGCTTGCTTAATGCTTTCCTCAGTTTCCCAAGTACAGTCTCTAGGATCACTGCTCCATTGCACTTTAACTAAATGAACCTTTTTGCTTCTGAGTTCTCTAGTTTCTTTGCCAACAATTTTTAATGGCTCTCTTTTGAGTGCTAATTCTGGAGTTATCTCCACATCCTGTTGCGCTGCTTCTTCTACAACAAGATCCGGATCATGCACATGTCTCCTAAGTTGAGATACGTGAAATACATTGTGCACTCCAGGCAACCAATCTGGCAATTGAACCCTATAAGCAAGAGTTCCAATTCGCTCAAGTATAGGAAAGGGACCAATAAATCTCGGAGCCAACTTCCCAGTCTTACCAAATTTGATTACTCCTCTCATCGGAGAAACCTTTAAATAAACATGATCACCAACAGCAAATGTCAAATCTCTCCTTCTAGAGTCTGCATAACTTTTCTGTCGGCTTTGGGCGGTTTTCAATCGCTTCTTGATGAAGTCCACTATATCAGATGCTTCTCTAATCATATCGGGTCCTAGTACAAGTCTGTTGCCAGGTTCTACCCAACATGCTGGAGATCTGCAGGGTCTGCCATATAATGCTTCAAACGGTGACATCCTCAAACTTGCTTGATAGCTATTGTTATATGAGAATTCTGCTAGATGCAAATGATCTTCCCATGACCCACCAAAATCGATTATACAAGCTCGCAATAAATCTTCTAGAATTCTATTCACTCGCTCAGTTTGGCCATCTGTTTGGGGGTGATAAGCGGTGCTCATATTCCGTTTTGTCCCCAATTCTGTCTGGAAAGCCTCCCAGAACTTGCTAGTAAATAGGGGATCTCTATCACTTACTATGCTGATGGGAATTCCATGCAGCTTAACAATTTCTTTGAAATATATCTGTGCTAGACTTTGGGCAGTTCTATTGGACCTAACAGGTATAAAATGGGCAGTCTTCGTGAAGCGATCTACGATTACCCAAATACTGTCATTACCTTTCTTGGTTCGCGGCAAACCATCTATGAAATCCATGGAAATCTGTTCCCATTTCAAACCTGGGACTTCCAATGGTTGTAACAGTCCAGTTAGCTTCTGTTGGTCACTCTTGACCAATTGACAAGTAGGGCATCTGCTAACATACAAAGAAATATCTCTTTTCATTGCCTTCCACCAGAAAGTGCGTTTGATATCGTTGTACATTTTACTCACCCCAGGATGGATGCAAAATTTGGATTTATGGCATTCATCTAGCACTTCTCTTTTAAGCTCGGGAATGTCGGGAACACATATTCTTCTATTCAGCCTTAGAACTCCCTCACTATCCACTTGGAAACTGGAGCCTTCGCCCCTTTGAATCCTTTTTATCATCTCTTTCACAAAATTGTCACTCTTCTGAAGAACAGATATCCTATCAATCAATCCAGGTGTAATTATAAGATTGGCAATAATTGCGGTTTTCCTACTAAGTGCATCCGCTACTACGTTAGCTTTCCCCGGCGTATACAGGATATCAAGATCATACACTGCAAGAAATTCTAGCCAACGCTGCTGTCTCAGATTCAGATCTTTTTGGGTATATAAATACTTCAATGATCGATGATCTGTGTACAGTATAAATTTCTCGCCCAATAAGTAAAGCCTCCATATTTTCAAGGCAAATACGATGGCTAGCAACTCAAGATCATGAGTCACATAATTCTTCTCATGCGGTTTCAATTGGCGGCTTGCATAAGCGACTACTTGGCCTCTCTGCATTAATACTGCACCAAGACCTCTAATAGAAGCATCTGTCCAAACCGTTAAATCCTGATTGCCATCAATAATAGTTAATACTGGAGCGGTGGTCAGCTTCGATTTCAATTCCTGGAAAGCTTCTTCACAGTCGGAAGTCCACTTAAACTTCTCATGTTTCTTTGTGAGCTTCGTTAACGGACCGGATATCTTCGAAAAATCCTTAACGAACTTCCGATAATAACTAGCCAACCCCATAAAACTTCTAACTTCTGTGGGAGTAGTGGGTTGTTTCCAGTCTTGAATCGCTATTATTTTGCTTGGGTCAACAGAAATTCCTTTCTCTGACACGACATGGCCAAGAAATTTAACTTCTTCTTGCCAGAAGACACATTTAGAGAATTTGGCTTTGAAGACGTTCTTCCTTAGAATCTCCAATACTTGTTCTAAGTGTTTTTCATGCTCGGGTTTTGATTTGGAGTAGATTAAAATATCATCGATGAATACGAAGACAAATTTATTCAGAACTCCCCTGAATACTCTATTCATTAGATCGACAAAGTATGCCGGAGCGTTGCATAGGCCAAACGGCATTACTAACCATTCATAAAATATGTCTGGGCCTCTGAAAGAGGTCAAAGGAACACACTCTTCTGCTATTCTCAATTGATGAAAACCTGTAGCTAGGTCCATTCGGGAAAATACTTTCGCCCCATTCAATTGGTCTAGCAAATCATCAATGCGGGGTAATGGATATTTATTTTTAAGCGTCTGTTTGTTGAGGTCTCGGTAATCAACACATAATCTAAGAGTACCGTCTGATTTCGGGACAAACACAACAGCTGCACCCCAATTAGAAAAACTAGGTCTGATTAGACCCTTCCACAATAGTTGACGAGTTTGATCGCCTAATTCTTCTTTTTCTTTCGGAGTCATTCTACGAATTGGATGCACCACTGGTCTGGCATTGGGAATTAGATCGATTCGGAATTCTATTTCTCTTTGCGGAGGTAAGTTTTCAACTTCTTCAAACACATCCGCATAGTTGCTAACAATCGGAATCTTTTCTATGGAAGTGGGGATAAGTTCTAATGCTGACCAGAATTCTTCTCTATTCGGATTCGAACCATGACAGGGAATATATATATGTCCAAGCTCCGTTCGGATTTTAACAATTCTTTTCGCACACTTCACTTCGGCTTCATATTTCGTTAACCAATCCAGCCCGAGAATAATATCGAATTCGGGAAAATCCATAACGACTAGATTGAAAGGAAACTTGTAGAAAGAATAAGAGATTGGCACTTTACAACAGGAACTGAGAGTAATAGGACCCCCTATCGGGTTATGAACTTCAACCGATTCTTTAAGCTTTCTCTGTTTTAACTTTAATTTGTGCACTGTGTTTTTAGCAATAAAACTATGCGATGCACCTGTGTCAAATAATACAGAAACAGGAATATTTTTAATTGTAAGGGTACCTCCCAAAACTCGAGTTTACCTGCTCCGTCGGAAGCAGCTGGCGGGCTAGACCCGTCATAGACATGAGCTACAGTAGCTTTCTTCAGCAAAGGACAGTCTTTGACCAGATGATCGGTCTTGCGACAATTGAAGCACGAGCGAGGGTTCTGAGAGCCTTGGCTCGAGCCTTGAGAATTTGTTTTCTGTCTCTTCGGAGCTGTGCAGACGTTTGAGTAGTGCCCCGGCTTACCACAGTTAAAGCAATTTCCTCTTGGCGGCTTGCCAGTCTGAGGTTTTGAAGATGCTGCTTGGCTTGACTCGCCTTGATTTACAGCAGGCTTGCGCTTGTTTCCGGCTTGGCTTCTAGCGCGATCCTGATCCAGATGCCTTTGATCAAGGTCTTCATAATTGCATGTCATTTCCACTAGTTCATTGAAATCCAGCTTGACATGGGCCATGGCTCTATCATGATATTGTCGTCTTAGTCCAAAGATAAACCTCTTATTTTTGGATTTCGCAGTAGCGACGAGTTCTGGAGCATAGGGCGACAGCATTGTAAATTTGTTCAGATAATCTTGCACGGAAAGATCCCCTTGCTGGAGATTGGCGAAGTCATCGTGCATTCTTTCTAGAGCTTGTTCTAGGACATATTTCTCCTTGAAAAGTTCTTTAAATCCATCCCATGTTCTTCCAGCTTCTCTATTCCCGGCGGTAAGAGATTCCCACCATAACTCGGCTTGTTCCTGCATAAGCCAAGCGCCCATAACAGCTTTGTCTTCGTCTCCTAGCCTTAGGCCTTCAAGAATTTTCTCGCATGTTTTGAGCCATGCAAGGGCCTCTATTACGGTTCCAGTTGCCGAGAAGGTCTTGCCTCCTAAGTTCTTATATCTCTTAGCTACACGGTCGAGCTCGAAGTATTGAGCTGCCGGAGGTTGTATCAAAGGCCCTTCTTGAGCTGGGATTTCTCCCCTTCCTCGGCCTCGGCCGGCACGGCCTCCTCTAGCGGCGGCTGCTCTTGTAGCCATTTGTCAGATTCTGTATAAGCAACGGAAAAAAAAAATAGCTAACAGAAATGATAGTCTATTGCATAGTTAAGCAGAAATTTCTACGGAAAGATAACGATGGACTGATCAATTGTTTTGCTATTCTGCTCCGCTCATTCTAGGTCTTTACTAGTCCTATCTCTAATGAGCGACTCGCCTTAGAATACTACTGATTCTATTTTGACAAAGTGTTTAATGTGTTAGATTCCAGAACTAAGGTTAACCAAAGCTATGATACCAGCTGTGACGATCCCAAAACCCCGTGACACGGTGTTAAGGATAATCATTGGAATATAACACATTAATCATCATTAGCAGATCACAGATAATAGCATAAACAGAAAATAGAATAATTTACACACATATGATAGCGGAATCATATAGATATCATCACATCAGAGAAGCACAGTACAGGATACAACTTAGTGTATAATGATACATAATCAGTCACCATCGCCTGAGGCGGAATCATACATAAAGAGTACACAAAAGGAATATCAGTCTACATCGCCAGTGGTGGAATCATAATATAGATAAAATAATGGTGGAGAAAATCCAAGTCAGCACGGTGTAGTCAAGCCTCGCCATGAGCCAAAAGGTGCGTCAGAAACCTGTAACTAGGCTGCCCATGTGAAAATGAGGGCACCCGAGTTTGCAAGGTGAAACAAACTACGAGTCAGTCATGGGACTGGTATGAGAAATCTACTCAATTCATTAACAACAATAATAAGGCAAATCAAAGGACCACGCCACTTTCGCGGAACGGGTTTACTCCAATGAGTGCTAGTGTATGAAATAAAGTAAATGATTAAATCAACGCAATGCTTTTTATAAAATGAAGCCATTATAAGACTCAGGTCCCATCACACAATGCAACGCACGCCGGAGGATAGAGTTTTTACCTTATAATGGCCAAAGATGCCTCATACGAATAAAACAAAGTGTTTGATATTATTACTAGTGCATATTTGTTTCAAAAGCGATTTCAATCATAAATATCAATCATAGGCGGCATAAATGACCCATACCACTATGTCGCCATACTAGTAATACAATCACGTCCGCATATTTCGTATTGGAAATTGGATTCCTTCATGAGTCGAGGCAAGGGGCAAGCTCCTCTCCGATTCGAGACACTCTAGCAAATGCCTCGGGACTGCACACAGCAATCCCTTGGATCCTCCAAGGCCGGTCCTCTCTTACTTTTGAGGATTAGTTATTCCTGAACACACGTTTCCCGGTCCTTACAGACCTATAATCGAGGCGCCTCGCATTCCAACAACCACACAGGTGAAAAGTAGATATAAATGTCAGGGCTGGGAGGTCACTGACACCACCATAGCTAGAAAGAAACGTCATGCACTCCTTGGGTCCTTCTCCCGTTTTTGACTCATACCGGGGTGTGAGGCTCGCGAATTCACGTTATACACAAAGCTACGTCACACAGACCATGCTTTGATCATCAACCACAAGACTTTGCTTTGCAACAGAAGCCTTGATCACATGCCACTTAGGCATGCCACACAGGCAATCCACTCCATGCGACTGATTTCTGTCAATACATAACCTCTGAGCTCGTACGTCTCAGAGAAGGGCGTTAAGCAAGAGAATAAATTCTCCGCCGCCAAACAGATATATATTTAACAGAGATCGATCAATACAGAACAAAATCCAATGTCAGACACACAGTCCATTTACAAGTCCGTTCTGGGTCTGAACGAAATCGGAGGCACCAATTCCTCGCATATCCGTACAATCAACAATATGTTTGGACGGCTACTACTTCAATTCCTTCATGGTAGCTACTCCAATAACGAGCATCAGTAGCGCCCATCCATCCAATGTGGAGATCGTCGGTCTTCAGTCGTCTTCGACTCTTGGACTTCTCAACGTCGATCGATTATTTGAAATGAGATAACCTCGGCCTTTTCAAATAACCCACGTATATTTAGATTTTCAAACCAATTAATCACAGGGTTGAACTATTCAACATTCACACTTCAATTATTTAGTTACAATTTTCATGTCAAATACATTCAACCATCACGTATCAAGCAAACACCACAAAATTGGTTCATTTTCACTCTATATCGTCTATAGCACTTTATAACGATATATCGCCATTTTTATTTAATTTAAAACGGCTATATTTAATTAAACGACGTTTCAGGTCATGTCGATGCACTGGCGCTGCTTTCCACTAATTTTGTTTTACACATATCTGAAAATCTAACCGTTGGATCCTCACAAATTTTACATCATTAGGAAGGTCATTTCAAAACGAATCCAACGGTTTCAGTTTTGGGAAAATCCGACGGTCGGATTTTCCACACCAACCATTTGAAGTTACGATTTCAATTTACGAACTGCAGCGTCGTTATTCGATTTAATTTAATTATATTTATATATATATATATAAATATAATCGTTTCTGGCGCTGTTTTTCTTCAGTTTTGAATTAAACATTCCAGACAATCCAACTGTCGGATCTTCACAAAGTTGGTGCCGTTAGAAAGATATTTCCAAGGCGAACCCAACGGTTGAGGTTTCGGGAAAATCCAATGGTCGGATCTTCCGCACTAGTCGTTTGAAATCACGGTTTCAAAATATGAACTGCACGTTCACGTTTCGCTTTAATTCTACTTATATTTATATATTTATATAAATATAGCTCATTCAAAAATTCCTATATCGTTTTCACTTCAATTATTTCACTAACGCCTTTAAATTATGGAAAATTTCGCCATAACCTCCTTCGTACGGGAGGGTCTGGGAAAATTCCCAAATAGCCACACGGGCGTCTCATATCAAAAAGAAAAAGAAAAAGCCAAGCGGCTAGCCAACAGGCTCATAAAATCATCACCCAAACAAAGCGGTAAATGTGTACCTATTTGTCGGGCACAAAATTCTATTTCTCTTCTCTAGCCCCTTTTTGCTTTAACCTGTTCAATAGATATGCATGTACATATATATAATTTCTAACATTTATCATTTTCCATTCAATTTCATATTTGACTTGCTTTGGTCTAAAAACACCATTCATTCTAATATCGCATGCATAGGCTAAAATCATATCATTGGCTAGTTAATGTATATTTCAACTCATGCACGTTTATTTGAACAAGTGGATATTTTTAACACTTCATATTTTAAAAGATGATAATTTTGGCGAACTAAAATAGATTTCAACACATGACTATTTTATTTAGTTCCTATGCATGTTAAAAATAATACTTCTATCATAAATATTTATTTCAACGTCCGCATCTCTTTAGCATGTCACACATATGATAAAAATGATATTTTATCATTTAAAATATTTATTCAACCAATGTATGGTTTCAACACTTCATAGTTTCAACAAAAATGTAATTTTTATCGTTCAATCTTTTTAGTCAACACATGAACTTTTCCACTACACACACTTCTCAACAAATGAGCATTTCCACACATGGACATTTTATTTATGTTGTTCTTATTAGAAAGATGAAATTTTGATTGTTGAAACTATTTATATAAGGCGAATATTTTTCATACTTCATATATATATAAAAATGTGATTTTTATTAATTAAACACTTCATTCATTCACAAATGAATTTAATTTTCACACAACACTTTTCAACACATGAATATTTCCACACATGGACATAGTTTCATATATGACTTTAATTTCAATGCATGTAAAATAATTTCAACACATGAAAATAATTCTAACACACAAAGATTATTCAAAATTTCGGCAGCATAACGGCAGGGTAGTTAAAACCGGCACCGTCCCTAGTACGGCTCCTCGCTATACCTTAAAACCTCGCGGTTTTTGACAATGGGGATTCATGCATCTAATTCGCACGCAGGCTGCATGTTTATTTTTATTTCCACACATATTTCCAATTCATTTCAATCCCCAATGGGTATTTTTCAACCACAACCAAACAATATCAACCACAAACAATTATTCAACCATTCGTATTTTTCACCCAATATTTCACACCAATTCACCACAATAAATATCGTCCATGGTTTGTGGATGAGGGGAGTATATATATAGATAATATAATATATATTTGCTATATTTCACTTGCATTTCGACACATATATCAATTATCCTAAGCATGTAAAAATTCATACTTCGCTTATATAGCTTACACAACGCATGTACATGAGGTATACAACACGTATGTAATTTATATTTCGCTTATATAAATTATACACGACATTCCCCATTCAATTTCACATTAATTTAGATTTCTCACCTTGGTTTTCTGAGCGCTAAAAATCGATACGATGTCAGAAAAATCCGCAGCTTCTTCTATTGGGTAGAGAGCTTCCTTGCGGTCTCGATGTTTCCTGTTTCATCGAATTTCGTCAACATACCAAAAAGATATGATTTTCAAACGGTTTTAAAGTGTCGTAAAACAATTTAATTAAACAGGCCGTTACCTCAGCTAAAGGTTTCGAAACTAGGTCAGCGATTTTTGATCAAACCGTGTAGCGGTTGGATGATCGGCCAGTGCAGGGTTGTAGGCGGAGGAGAGGCGCACGTGCGGGCCCCACAGCGTTGAACTCGACGGCCTCTGGGCGGCGGAATCGACCTCCGAACGGCTGGACTTTGGAGGAGCGGATCCGGCGAAATACTCGACGATGCTGGGCGAGGTTGGTATGGATTTGAAGCTCGTCTCGAGCTCTACGAAAAACTCCAAAGGGCCCTGGTGTTTTGATGAGCGGATGTGGAGATTTGGTGGAGAGAAGGCGGAGAAGGAAGCCGCCGTTCGATCTGGGGGGGGGGGGGGTCGGGGGTTTTCCGCGTTTTTTTTTTAATTTATGAAAGAAAAAATATGATTGGCCGAGACTTTATTAAAATTTTTAAATAGTGTTTTCTTAAACGAACTCCTTTTTAAACCCGACGACTGTCGCCCCTAGCTATATACCCCCATTCCGGACACAATGGGATATGTTTCGTAGGCCAATTCAACGGTTACAGTCAGTTATTTTTCAAATTAAAGTATAAAACATTTAATTTTTAACTCTGCACGCACATTTCAATTTGCCAGGGCCACAAACTGATTCGAAAAATTCCAGAAAAATAAATCTAGCTATGTTTTGACGCTACGGTCCCAACAAAACTAGTTTCGTCGAATTCTGAGGTCGTTTGAAAAATGGCCATTTTCTGGTCGATCCAATTTAACAGAAATCGACCAAACACATTTTCTTTTGCCACGCTCACATACTAGCTTCAAAAATTATGAAATTTGAAACCTAGCAATAGTTTGACATCCCGGACCCAACAAAAGTGGTTTCGTCGAATTCCGAGGTCGTATGCAAAATATCAATTTTCCAGGCCTATATTCTATATACCGACCCTTCTGAAATTCATTCGGCCATAACTTTTGATTCCCGTTAGGAAACTTCGATTTTTCAGATTCGTTAGAAAGGTATTGACTAACAGATTTAAAATTTTTGGTTTCACTAAAATCCGTTATATTTTCCACCCTGCATAGTCGGTCAAAGTCTGAATTCAAATTTTCAAATTGACTCACTATTCTTAACTCACTATTTTATTGAAATATTCTATTTCAATGGTTCAAATTGCTTTGAAATAATCAATTTAAAAATTTTAAATTGGCTCGTATTTTCCGGGTTATTACATTCAAACTCTATTTGAATTTCTATATTCAATTTCTATTTGAATTCTCTTTATTCAAATTCTATTTCAAACATTCTTTATTCATTCTTTAAACAAGTCTCGATTTCAATTCCTTTAGAAATCGATATTTCTACTTTTGGAATCCCTTTTTAATTTCACACTTGTATTTTTATTTCTGAATTATCCAATGATAATTCTTTTCACTTCATTTATAAACTTCGTTTATAAAAGAACTATATATAAACTTCGTTTATAAAGGAACTACTTGTTTTATTTCTTTTAAAAACAAGTTAATATTTCAAATCTATTTAAAAATTCAAATTCTATTATAAAAAAAATAGAATTTCCCTTTTAAATCTCAAATATCCCTTTCAGGATATTTTTAAATATCGATACTTAGGCCCAGTGATATTTAAACACCAAACAACCAATTATTTATTTCAGTTTTTCTAACACATCATATATTACAGTATATATGCAAATAAACAAACAGATAATATATTTTTGAGGGATCCAGTTGGATCCCTCCAACCTGTTTTCCTTCATCCAAAGACGTTAGTCAACATAGTAATACCCATCCTGCTTCGAGGCAGGATATCGCGGTATGAAGGTCATCCACTAATATATATTGTGGGGCGCATAGGGAAATCATCCGCTATGGTACCGCGGGCATCCGCTAATGAGATTGCGGGAATCAATCCAACCATCAACCCAATATATATATAACAGTCAATCCTAAATAACTAATATATTTAAATCAACCAAAAAGCATTCAAACAAGCAACAATAATTATTTTTACCGAATAAAAATAATTCTAAATAACAGGTGAGTGAGATTTACTCACCGATGATTCTTCATTGTCGAATATCCATTCCGATCCCAAATCATCTCGGCTTTGAATCTAACTAAATCCTTTATCTTGAACCATCTCAAATGAATATATTACCTATGGTTATTTAATTTTATATGTCGATTAAACGATTATTCAATTAAATTAACTATTATACTAAATAAATTAAATATTAACTAAATAATTTATTTAATTACCTTTTCCATTTTTCTTCTTAACCCTCACCATTTACTGACCTCACGACCATCTTACTTTGACTGAGCGCCTCAACCTCTCACTGTAAACAACTGCCGTGACCCCCTTTCAGCTTGAACATCATCACCAGAACTCCTCTTCTTCCTTCTGCTCACAGTACAAGACCTGACCTGCTTCATCTCCTCCATCTCGAATACAGTACAATTCCTTCTTCCTTTCCATTATTCCTGCGCTCCCTTTCTTCTACTAAAATCAGTCGCCACACTTCTCCTCAGCGCCAGACAGTGCCACGCCTTTCTCGACCTTCCACTTCCATTTGCAGACCCCTCCCCCTTCGAACTGAAATCGATTCTAACCTCAGAACCCTCTCTGAAAATCGTGACTTCACACAGAACAATCTCGACCACTCCTTCTCCACTCGGACATCCCAAATCAACATCTCGACACCCTCCAACCAGTCAGACTCCGCGCCAAACTCCATAAAAAGGATTGCGACTCACATACACAGGAGAGACAACGTTCTGACAGAAACCCGTAAACTCGTGATACCTTGATTTCTCGAATTTAAGCCCGAAATGAACGGATCCGCAAGTGATACAAGCCCGCGTTCAAGCTCCAGGAATTTCAATTTCACATCGCGACTTCTGACGCCCTCAATTCTTGCTCTCCATACGGATTCGAAGTCGAACTCGAATTCGGTTTCCCCTTCTTCTTTTTAGTCCCTGATCGATCTCGAGTTTGGTTGAATAAATTGAAATAAAGGGGGACTTCGGTTTTTATAATGGAAGGGGGTGGAAGAAAAGAAGCCACGGTTGTTTAATTTTGTGGTTATAAAGGGAGCAGGGGTTTGTTTTTATTTGTGGTTATAAAGGAAGCATGGGGTTTGGTTTGTTTATAATCAGTATCCTTTATTTTAAATTATCACTTTGATTTCAAATTCTTATTTGAGCCCAACAGGCCATCCTATGGTTTAACCACTACTATGAACACGTTGGGACCAGTTTCAAACCCCTACTCGATCATCTGGAGATGATATTAATTTAAATCGATTTAAAATAAATTTCAAACCAATAAATTCTTCGATAATAATTTAAAATTATTATTCTAATTTAAACAGGAGTTTGTATTGATCGTCTAAATTATTTTCAAATCAGTTTTAACTTCGAATTCAGTTATTCGCCGATTCCTTATTTTGATGATTTAATATATACGATATCAAATCGAAATTGATATTTAAATTGATAACAAAAATATAATAATTCATTTATATTATTAACTAATTAAATCCATTTTAAATATTTAAAATTAGTTGACCGAAAACTCGGGTCATTACAATCTTTCCCCCTTAAAAGAATTTCGTCCCTGAAATTAGTAAGGTAGGAAAAGTGTTACAAACCCATTTTCTGTTCAAAAACATTCTTATGTTGATACTCAATATTTCATATTCCATTCATATGCAATCCAGTTTTATTCAAATTGATTCTGATCAATTTATTCACTTCGGTCTATTTAACTTACTTAAGTTAAATTTCAATTCTAGAATTCAAATACCCGAGTTTCCATTTCAAATTCTTTGAAATAACATAAATATATACATATATTTATAATCTTTTCAAATTCGACACATTTGAATTTTCCAAATCAACTTGTTTTTCTTTTAAACAAATTTCCATCCAAACTTTTCTAAGGCAGCAATCCATCACTTAGAAACTCAAAACGAATACTGATAATGTTGCAATCATTATCAGAATAATTTTCCAGTCACTGAAGTGAGTTCAGTGCTTAATTACTTTCAAAAATAATAATTTCCTAGCACCCAAGATTAAATTTTTAAATTTCTGGTTTGAATTTAACTCTAATTCATCTCATTTGTATATTTCATTCTTATACAAATTATATTGGTTATATTTAACCATTCTGTTTTATAATCTCATTCGATTATAATTCTAACAATCAACTCAACCATTTAAAACAATATCGTGTCCAATCTTCTGTTCCCGTATTTATAAACTCCTATCGACATCGTGTGGTCCCACGATTCGATCAGAATTCATAATTCACCCAACAGACTAGTCAACACAATATAAAACAGTTTTTATATCAAATAACAAATATGCTCCTTCGTATATATATACACTCAACTCATCCTAGGGTACTGCTGACCCTATCTCTTATGAGCACAATCCGACAAGCCTAGGTATTCGCTTAACCTCGCTATGATACCAACTGTAACGGCCCGCAAAGTCCATAATATAAGAGTTGACTACATACACCATACATCCAACTCAAATATCACGAAAATATGAATCATTTTTTTGGAAGAAAAAGGTAGAAGAAGAACAGAAATAACAACACAGAATCTCACATCACAGCGGAACAAAATATAATATATCATAACTTTTGAAATACGAACTTCAACTATATAACATACACTTATCAGAGTACAACACTTACAATATAGCGGAACAAAACTCTATATAACTAACGCTGAAGCCTCCTGCTCCAAGCTCCTTTAGATAGATCTGTAAAATCCTGAACTACTTGACTGCCCGTACAAATTTAGGCACCGAAGAGTTTAGGTAGAACTAAACAAAATAAACTCCAGGTCAGTCATGGGACTTGTATGAGTAAACAGTTTAAAACAGCTCGAACAAGTAAATGACATCTCTTAAGACCACGCCGTATAACGGAACGGGTTTTACCCTTATGAGAATCCAAAATATCTTTATATCAAAAACCTTTCGATATTATAATAATGCCTATCAACCACAATATAATAATCATCTAGCAGAAACACTTTCATCTCACCTTCTACATATATAGTATACAATCAAAACCGCAAGCACGTATTGGGTAATGGATTTCCAACTATGATAAGGTATGGAACCACCTTCCGCTGGTGTATCTCTAGAGGAGAATACACCGAGTTCAACAAGAACATCTTGCAACTCAGCCACACATGACCGACCACTCATTTCCCTTGAGTGTATCGAATGTATATCACCAACGGTTGGGATCAGCAACCGTTTCCCGAATGGGACAGCATCGACAATAGTTTATCGAAGTAAATGAAAATCTAGATCAGGTGATTATACACCCTAATAGGTGCGACCTACATAGCCATGCTGCCTGCCCGATTTTTGTCACTTCCCGGTTGACAAGGCTAGAGGCTACGATTACTTTCCATTCATTTATAACACGATCACTTTGAATGCCACATTATCAGATCTGTTAATCACTAATTGGTTTGCACAAATATTCCGGGTGTTATGCAAAGGGAATAAATCCATTACAACCATATATATTTATACAGACCAACCCATTTGATAATTGGAAATAATTTGTCAAACATTCGTCCATTTACGTTCATTATGGGATTGAACGACACCGAAGGCACTATTCAGTACATCCATCCTAGGCAATCTCTACCTAGGACTTTATACAACAGCCCTTGCCCTTTACTCCGTCTTCAATATATTCAGCATACTGGGTTTGCAACGCTTTTGCTAACACGGAGTGGTTCTTTGGATAATAACCCAACCGGTCTCTCCATATTAACAACGTTAAAATGGTCAACACTTTGATAGTCGGTGATTTAACTATCAAAGAAAAACAAGTGTTTCGATAGTCGATGATTTAACTATCGAAGAAAACAAGTGTTCATCCAATATCAAACAATCCCTGAGCCCTTAATTAATATTTCATTAATTTAATCACTTCTCCATTTCTTTATCAATATTTATTAACCAAATATTTTCAATAACCATATTGGCCTTTTACTCTATTTGGAAAACATTTCCGAATATCACCTTCCTTTATTTTCTTAAACTTAGAAAATATATGCTAGTTATAATTGGAAAATATTCCAATTACTTATCTCTTTTCCGATCTCGTTTATTTCTTAACTTAGGAAATATTTATTGTTCTATTTCCAAGCTTACACTTATTTGGGTTAAAACGGATGTTGTGTAAAACATCGTTACGACAACCCAAATATTATATTCAACTAACTCTTATTCAACATTGATCTTCGAGCCTGAAATCTTACTATTTATTTGTTAAAAAATGAAATTAATCAAGTTGGGGTATAACTACCTCTCAGACCTTGACTGAATAACATTTACGACGTCAAAACAGATAAGACTACTTACTCGAATAATCAATACCATACAACTAATTATTCACTTTTAAACACGTACATGCTTTCTATTCTTACTGGATTTTATTCTTATACTTCCTTTTCAATTACACTATTCTATTTCTAAGTTCGTTTCCTTATCGACTTCTATATATATTGGTATATAGATTTCTAGTTATCAAACTTCTTAAAAATATTCTAACTCCTTAAATTCCCAGAAAATTTCGCCATAACCTCCTTTGTACCCGGAGCATCGGGATATTTCAAATAGCCTCCCATGGCCCTCACCAATCCAAAAGAAAAAGAAAAAGTCAAGCGGCTTGCTGATACGACGCATAAAATCTCATATATCAATTAAATGCGTACCTTATTGTCGAGCACTCTATTTATATACCTTCATACCTTATCCCATACATGTTTCCTGTATGTCTATACCTATCCAATTTATTTCAACTATACCTGATCGTTTTAACTCAATTCGTTAATTAACTCTTTGCCTATTTCAATAATTTATTTGAACATATCACATACAAATATATTTTAATCTACTCATGAACCAAATCTAATTCTATTTTCGACTCGAGTTACATATTCGATTTCGAATATAAATTCTCAATTTCTTTCACTTATCCAAAAACCCAATTTCGATTCAAATTTCTTTTAACTAATTATTCTCCCATTTTAGTTAATTCTATTTAACCATTTAAAATATGATTTCTATCTCAAAAATCATTTCACATACTTCACTGGAGTTCATATTTATTTTGTATCTCCAGTCTGGATTTTTCTAATGTCAATTCGGATTTTATTTCCTTAAAATCCTTTTATTTATTTAAATAAACCTTATCGTTTTTAAAACGATTATGGCACTGTTTTCCTAAAAAATGGATTTTGACATAACTCAAAATCTACACGACGAAATCTAGTTTTTTCTCTTCTATTAGAAAACTATTATTCAACTGGTCCTAACGATTCTTGTTTCAAAGAATTCCGACATCAATTGAGTTTTGTATACTCAACTGAAGTTCGAATCGCCAATTTACGAACTGCCGTGCTTCGGCGAGTTCGTTTTAAATTATTTATATATGTATGTATATATATATATATATATAAAGGTTTTAACTTCGTTTATAATAAATTCAACTCCATTCTGATATATTTTTAATATATATCAAATCCAAAATTCCAATTCAACATAATATTTTCGATCTTCTAAAATTGTCGATTTTCCCTAACTCGGAAATAAATTTATTTAAACTTTGATCTTTTATATTCAAATTCTATTTGAATTCAAATTGAATTCCCTATATTCAAATTCAATTTTCAATCTCCATTTGAATTTCTATATTCAAATCTATTTTCAAACTACAATTGAATTTCTATATTCAAATTCAATTTTAACTTTATTTGAATCCTATATTCAAATTCAATTTTTAACTTTATTTAAATTTTTATATTCAAATTCTATTTCAATTCTATTTGAATCATATATTCAAATTACCATTTCAACTCTATTTGAAATCTATATTCAAATTCCCATTTCAAATTCTATTTTGAAATTCTATTTTCAAATTCCATTTCAATCTATTTGAATTCAATATTCAAATTCCATATTCAAAATATTTGAATTCTATATTCAAATTCCATATTTAAACTATTTGAATTCTATATTCAAATTCCATATTTAAGCTATTTGAATTCTATATTCAAATTCCCATTTCAAATTCTATTTTGAAATTATATTTTCAAATTCCATTTCAATCTATTTGAATTCTATATTCAAATTCCGTATTCAAACTATTTGAATTCTATATTCAAGTTCCATATTTAAACTATTTGAATTCTATATTCAAATTCCATATTTAAAATATTTGAATTTTATATTCAAATTCCATATTAAAACTATTTGAATTCTATATTCAAATTCCATATTTAAAATTTCTTTTATTCAATTTCCATTTCACTTTCGATATTCAAATTCTACATTTGAATTTCCTTTATATTTTCTATATTCAAATTCTATATTTGAATTCCATTTGAATTTCTATATTCAAACTCTATTTGAATTTCTATATTCAATTTCTATTTGAATTCTCTTTATTCAAATTCTATTTCAAACTTTCTTTATTCATTCTTTAAACAAGTCTCGATTTCAATTCCTTTTGAAATCGATATTTCTACTTTTGGAAAATAGATTTCCCTTTTCAATTTCACACTTGTATTTTTATTTCTGAATTATCCAATGATAATTCTTTTCACTTCATTTATAAACTTCGTTTATAAAAGAACTATTTATAAACTTCATTTATAAGGGAACTACTTGTTTTATTTCTTTTAAAAACAAGTTAATATTTCAAATCTATTTAAAAATTAAAATTCTGTTTTAGAAAAATAGAATTTCCCTTTTAAATCTCAAATATCCCTTTTAGGATATTTTTAAATATCAATACTTAGGCCTAGTGATATTTAAACAACAAACAACCAATTATTTATTTCAGGTTTTCTAACACATCATATATGACAGTATATATGCAAATAAACAAACAGATAATATATTTTTGAGGGATCCTGTAACAACCTGAAAATCCAAAAAATCAAAATTTCATAGTGGGAATCAAAAGATATGTCCAGTTGAAAATTCTGAATAGTCGCTATGGAATTCAGGCCCTTAAAAATGGAAATTTTCCAAACGACCTTGGATTTCGACGAAACCACTTTTGTTGGGTCCGTGATGTCAAGTTATTGCTTGGTTTCAAATTTCGTAATTTTTTGACTCGATATGTGAGCGTGGCAAAGGAAAACGCGTTTGACCAGTTTTAGTTGATTTTAATCGACTGGAAATTGGCCAATTTCAAACGGTCTCAGAATTCGACGAAACTAGTTTTGTTAGGACCGTATCGTCAATACGAAGCTAGAAATAATTTTTCGAGAATTTTTAGAGATCGTATGTTGGCCCGGTAAATTGAAATGCGCGTCTAAATTCAATATATAGAGTTATATGTTGATTTCGACGGAAACAGATCGAAACGATCGAATCAGCTTACGACACATATCCCATTGTGTTCGGAATGGGGGTAAAATGCTATGGACTACAGGCGGTGAGCCTCGTTTAGAGGTCAAATGAAAAAGGCAACTTTTTGAAATTAAATAATTAAAAAAAAACCTCTCCTTACATCACTCAGCACCCCCTCCCCTGATTAAAAATCAAAACAGAAAAGGAAAAAAAACTAATTCGAACGACGCGACCCCCCCCCCCCAACGCCTGCCGTCGCCGCTCCTTCATCTTCTTCCTCCTCCTCGCACCGCGCAGCAGTCCACCCCCCCGACCCCTCTTCCCCTTGCACGAATCCCTGACCGCCACGCTCGAACGACGCGACCCGCCACCCTTAAGACCTGGCGGCGCCACTCCAGAAGGCAGCAGCACCTCCTCCCACCATCGAGAACGCAGCGCACCCCCCCTCTTCCGATTTGAACAGTACATTTTTTTTACTTTACTTTATTCTTTTTCCCTTTATCCTAACTCATTTATGTAAAAAAAATTTTATAAAATGTCTGAAAATTAAAGATAGGATTTTTATCATATTGTTAGCATTAGAAAAATATAATTTTTTTTACTAATGAAAAGATTATATTTTTGAATATGGAAAATATTATGTTTCTAGAAAATAGAAAATAGATTTGCTTTGAAAATAAAAATGGAATTTTTATATATATACAAGTGAAGTAAAATAGAATTTTTTTTTAGCGAAGTAAAAATAGAATTTTTATAGGGAAAACTGATTTGTAAAAATATAATCTTTTTATATAGTATATCGTTGTAAAAATATAATCTTTTTATATAGAATAGCGTTGTAAAAATATAATTTTTCCTTGTATGAAGTAGCAAATTAAAAATATATTTTTATATAATAGAGAATATAAAAATGTGATTTTTATATATGTAGTGAATAATGACGACGAAAAGGACAAAAAGAGAGACAATGAAGATTTTCTACCTAAGAAGAGTCGTGGCGTTGGATTTAGCTTTCGGTGAGAATTTCTCACTCTTTAATTTATTTTTCTAGGTATAAAATATATACTAGGATGCAGACGGTGTTTAGTAGCACCCGACACCCGTTGTCCACAGACCATGAATAACTTGTTGCTTGGTTGTTTAATTTTGATGTGTAGTTGATTGTGTGATGTGATGAGGAATGAAATAAAATATTTATATAGACGAAATAAAATATTGTATAGTGGAAAATACTTTATTGTTAAAAATAGAATTTTTAACGTGTATATGAAATGAAATAAATATTTATAAACAAATCGGACGATTTGTTTATATACACACATTTGACTGATATTGATTGGGACGATAAATTTTACACATCGCCCAACTGCACTAATAAAATCTGTGTTTGATTGTTTGAAACCCCACACGGGTATTGAGAAGATATTTGATGTACACTAATCCGAATAATTAGTTGTATGTCGATCGATTGATTGACAGGCTGCTATAAGTGTTGAATATTTATATTCGACGCTTATACGGTGTAGAATGCACTTTGGATGATGGTTGATTATTCATCGTTGTTATTGTATACATGTGTTGTAGAAAATCCATATAATTAACATTATATGGTAATTGATTGGGCCTCATTCCAGTTTTCAAATAGAAATATTTGAAAAAGAAATATTTGAAAAAAAGAAATATTTGAAATAGAATATTTGAAATAGAATATTTGAAAATAGAAATATATGAAGCCGTGTTGATAGATTGACGCCATTTTGACGTGAACGATATTTATATCGATTTTATTCATTTTATAACGAATAGCGAAAGTGATTTCAAAATCTGATATTTTGAATTTAAATGAATTCAAATTGAAAATGAATAGAAATGAATTCAAATTGAAATTGAATAGAAATGAATTCGAATTGAAATTGAAATTGAATTGAAAATGAACAGAAATTGAATTAGAAATCAATTTGAATTAAATCAATTCGAAATGAAAAGAAAATGAATTTATGTTGGAAAATCCGATTTTGATTTGAAGTTGAAATAGAAGTTGAAATCGTTTTGAAAACGAATTTAAAAACGATTTATAAAATACGTTTTAAAAGGAAATCGACGAAGTATATATTATATATATTATATATATAATATAATGGCCTGAATAGAACGCGCTGCGCCACGGCAGTTCGCGAATTTCGACCATTGACTTCGAATGGATATTGCGGGAGATCCGACCGTCGGATTCTCCTAAAACCAGAACCGTTGGGTTCGTATCGAAAAGAGCTTTCTAACGAATATTAGAAATTTAAAATCTAATGGTTGGATTTGGAATTATGTCCAAATCAAATTTGGAAAAGATCGCTGTAAGTGCAGTTCGATGGCCGTTGACGGAAATCGACTGTATGGGCCTTGATAAAATTAATAAAAATAGTAATAATTTGTGTAAAATCATAATAAATGATTTGGGAAAAATTGGGATGAAAAACTCCATATTTGAAAAGATAAAAATAGATTTTTATCGAAATGAACTAGTTTTGAACTAGAATTATAATTCTATTTATTTTTAAATAAATAAACTGGATTTGAAATGGTTTTGAAAATAACCAGAATTTCCAATAATTATATCGGAATGGATTTGAATCGAAATTGTCTTTGGATTATTTCGATGTTGGATTTCGTGATGATACAGATATTGTTATGGGAATTTGAAAGATATATATATCGTTATTTCCAATACGATATCTGTTGGTCGTAGAATTTGATATTGAATATAAGCCGGTATATTTTCTATTCAGAGCCTTGTATTTAATATCAAAAATGTGATTTGGGTTTGTCGTGAATGGTGTCTTCATTAACACTGTTCTTATGCCCAGTTGAGAAAAGATTAAATCTTTTTATTTAGATTTAATGAAGTGTACCAATTAAATAATATTTGATTGGAATTGAATTCGAATTGATTCTTGGGTTTGTCGTGAATGGTGTCTTCATTAACACTGTTCTTAAGCCCAGTTGAGAAAAGATTAAATCTTTTTATTTAGATTTAATGAAGTGTACCAATTAAATAATATTTGATTGGAATTGAATTCGAATTGATTCTTGGGTTTATCGTGGATGGTGTTTTAAATAACACTCGTTCTTTAACCCGATAATTAATAGAATGTGATTTTGGGTTGTCGTGAACGGTATCTTCAATAATACTGTTCTTAGACCCAAAGAAGTTAAGAAGATCCAGATACAAACTGGAGATTAGTTGAGTTGAATGGTTTCTGGGGTATTGATCTGATGTTGGTTTCGGCCTTCGGGGTTAATATTTTGGGAATTGCTCACTTGCTAATTTATGGTTAGGGACTGATTGAAATGTGATGTGATTTTGGGGTTTATCGTGAACCGTGTTTTAAATGACACTGATTCTTTCACCCAGTCACAAATTAAAACTAAGTGGAGTTTTTAATGAATCTTTAATTAGATTGAAATAATCGAGAATGGAGTATCACCAGTTTTGCTCCAGGCGATAGTTAAATCTTTAATTAGATTTGAACGGAAAATGGTAATTGAATTTACCGATAACACTGAGGTGTAAGATATGAAGTATTACCAGTTTTACTTCATGGGATGAATAGGTTGGGACTGGGAAATAAAATAAATGATTACTTCGGTAAGGTTCGCTAATCCCGACTAGTTTGAATTGATATTCAAAAGTAGATTAAAGAATAAATTTAAAGGATTTATCTTTGATAAAATTAATGGGAACCTTTCCCTATGAATGTGAAATTTAGAAACTAACTGTCGGTTAGCTAAGCAGAATGGTTTTCTTGATATCGATCTGATGTTGGTTTCGGCCTTCGGGGTTAATACTTGGGGAATTATTCTCTTGATTAATTTACGGTTAGTGACTGATGAATTGGAATGAGGTGTATGTTGTGTTTGTGTAACACTTATTTAAAATATACGCGAGTTATTCGGAAAGACCGGGTTTATCCCATTTTAAATAATTGATACGACGATAAGTCGAAGATGAAGACGGTGGTCGAAGACTGGAGGTCTTCACGTCGTTCGGTTGATTGCTGATGATCTTGATTGGGATGTACACCCAAGAAGATGGAAACAGTTGGTGATCGTCCAGGCGTACTTGGAGATCGATGGATATGCGGGGTACTAGGTGCCTCCGGTTTCGTTCAAACCCAGAACGGACTTGTAAATGGACTGTGTGTCTGACATTGGATTTTAGTCTGTGTGATTGATTTCTATTAAATATATATCTATTTGGCGGAGGAGAATTTATTCTCTTGCTTAACACCCTTCTCTGAGACGTACGAGCTCAGGGGTTATATACTGATGGATATCAAACGCATGGAGTGAATTGCCTGTGTGGCATGTCTAAGTGGCAATTAACCAAGGCTTCTGTTGAAAAGCAAAGTCTTGTGGATGATGATCAAAGCAAGGCCTGTGTGGCACAGCTTTGTGTAACGTGAATTCGCGCGGTTGTGAACCAGAAACGGGAGAGGACCTCGGGGAGGACATGCGTTTCTTTCCAGCTAGGGTGGTGTCAGTGACCTACCAGCCCTAACATTTATATACTTTTCACCTGTGTGGTTGTTGCTGTTGTGAGGCGCCTCGGTTTGATCGGACGATCCAGGTCCGATGGAGCCATTCGTTGGCTCATTTACGCCCCAAAGGGCGGGGAAACGTAGTGTTCAGGCATAATAATCCACATCGGTGGACCGGCCCTGTCGCTCCAAGGCTTGCCTGCGCCTTTGCCTGAGGCTCGGGCTAGCGAGTCTCGAATCGGTAGAGGACAATCCCTAGCCTCGGTTCATAGATGGAAATCCAATTTCCAAATACGTGACATTAGCGGTTTTAATTGTAGAACTAGTATGGAGACATGATATATGGTACCCATTCCGCCTATGATTGATACTTATGATTTGAAGTTGTTTTATACACTATGCACTTATAATAGTATCAAACGATTTGTTTTTAAACATATCAAGCATTCTTTGGCTGTTATAAGGGAAAACCCTATCCCCCGGCTTGCGTTGCATTGTGTGATAGGACCTGTGAAACGACCCGAACTCCCCCGGTCTCCGAAGAGAAGAGAAAGAACGAATTGTTTTTGAGAACACGACAAATCAGAACGCAGACGGGAGAACATTTCATTGTATATTACAACAATGCATCAGATCACAAGAATATACAGAGTATAAACGAATAAATATTACACAGAAATATCAGAGATTTAAATTACATTTAAATACATTACATAGCAGCGGAAAATAATACAGTACACAACTAGAAGAGATATACGGATACAAAGCTTTCCGGATATCATTCCAGCTGTAAACCAGGATCCTGTGAATATAAATCTACAAAACCAAAACTAGTAGCTGCCCATGTCAAAATAAGGGCACCCAGAGTTTAGGTCAAAACAATAAACTCCAGGTCAGTCATGGGACTGGTGTGAGAACTAAAGCAGTTATTAATCTTTATTTTTAAAGTTAGGTAAATCAAGGGACCACGCCGTATAACACGGAACGGGTTTCCTCCCAAGAATACCAGTGCATAAAACAAACAGCGCAATGCTAAATAAAGAAAAATGAAGCTGTTATAAGACCCAGGTCCTATCACACAATGCAACGCAAGCCGGGGGATAGGGTTTTCCCTTATAACAGCCAAAGAATGCTTGATACGTTTAAAACAAATCATTTGATACTATAATAAGTGCATATTGTATAAAACAACTTCAAATCATAAGTATCAATCATAGGCGGCATGGGTACCATATATCATGTCGCCATACTAGTTCTACAATTAAAACCGCAAATGTCACGTTTTTGGAAATTGGATTTCCATCTATGAACCGAGGCAAGGGATCGTCCTCAACTGATTCGAGACAATCTAGCCCATGTCTCAGGACCCAGACTCAGGTGGGCCTTGGATCGTCAAGGCCGGTCCACCGATGTGGATTATTATGCCTGAACAATACGTCTCTCCGCCCTTTGGGGCGTAAATGAGCCAACGAATGGCTCCATCGGACCCGGATCGTCCGATCTAACCGAGGCGCCTCGCAACAGCAACAACCACATAAGTCAAACTCGTCAGGGCGTGTAAAACCACTGACGCCACTTCTAGCTAGAAAGAAACGCAAGTCCTCCCTGAGGTCCGTCTCCCGTTTTTGGTTCATACCGGGTGTGAAACTCGCGAAGTAAACGTTACACAAAGCTACGCCACAAAGGCCGTGCTTTGATCATCACCACCAGATTTTTGCTTTTCAACAGAAGCCTCGATCAATTGCCACTTAGGCATGTCACACAGGCAATTCACTCCATGCGTTTGATATCCATCAGTATATAACCCCTGAGCTCGTACGTCTCAGAGAAGGGCGTTAAGCAAGAGAATAAATTCTCCGCCGCCAAAAAGATATATATTTAATAGAGATCAGTCACACGGACTAAAATCCAATGTCAGACACACAATCCATTTACAAGTCCGTTCTGGGTCTGAACGAAACCGGAGGCACCTAGTACCCCGCATATCCATCAATCTCCAAGTACGTCTGGACGATCACTAACTGTTTCCATCTTCTTGGGTGTACATCCCAATCAAGATCATTAGTAATTATCCAAACGACGTGAAGACCTCCGGTCTTCGACCATCGTCTTCATCTTCGACTTATCGTCGTATCAGTTATTCAGAATGGGATAAACCCGGTCTTTCCGAATAACTCGCGTATATTTTAAATAAGTGTTACACAGACACAACATACGCCTCATTCCAATTCATCAGTCACTAACCGTAAATTAATCAAGAGAATAATTTCCCAAATATTAACCTCGAAGGCCGAAACCAACATCAGATCAATATCCAGAAAACCATTCTGCTTGGCTAGCAGACCGTTAGTTTCTAAATTTTACATTCATAGGGAAAATTTCCCATTAATTTTATCCAAGATAAATTCCTTAAAATTTATTCTTTAATCTATTTTTGAATATCAATTCAAACTAGTCGGGATTAGCGAACTTTACCGAAGTAATCATTTGTTTTAATTTCCCAATCCCAACCTATTCATCCCATGAAGTAAAACTGGTTATACTTCATATCTAACACCACGGTGTTATCGGTAAATTCAACTACCATTTCACGTTCAAATCTAATTAAAGATTTAACTATCGCCTGGAGAAAAACTGGTGCTACTCCATTCTCGATCATTTCAATCTAATTAAAGATTCATTAAAACTCCACTTAGTTTTAATCTTTAACCGGGTTAAAGAATCAGTTTCATTTAAAACACAGTTCACGATAAACCCAAAATCACATCCATTAATTATCGGGTTAAAGAACGAGTGTTATTTAAAACACTGTCCACGATAAACCCAAAAATCAATATCAATTTGATTCCAATTAAATATTATTTAATTGGTACACTTCATTAAATCTAAATAAGAAGATTTAATCTTTTCTCAACTGGGTTCAAGAACAGTGTTAGTGAAGACACCATTCACGATAAACCCAAATCACATTTGATATTCAATACAAGGCTCTAAATAGAAAATATATCGGCTTATATTCAATATCAAATTCTACGATTAACAAATGTCGTATTGGAAATAACGATATAAATATATATCTTTTAAATTTCCATAACAACATCCGTGTAATCACGAATTCCAAGATCGAAATATTCCGAAGACAATTTCGATTCAAATCCATTCCAATGAAATCATTGGAAATTCTGGTTATTTTCAAAACCATTCCAAATTCCATTTATTTATTTAAAAATAAATAGAATTTTAATTCTAGTTCAAAACTAGTTCATTTCGATAAAAATCTATTTTTATCTTTCAAATATGGAGTTTTTCATCCCAATTCTTTCTAAATCATTTCTTATGATTTTACACAAATTATTACTATTTTTAATAATTTTATCAAGGCCTGTACAGTCGATTTCCATCAACGGCCATCGAACTGCAATTACAGCGACCCTTTTCAAATTTGATTTGGACGTATCTCCCAATCCAACTGTTAGATTTCTAATTTCTAATATTCGTTAGAAAGCACTTTTCGATACGAACCCAACGGTTCCGGTTTTAGGAGAATCCGACGGTCGGATCTCCCGTAATATCCGTTCGAAGTCAATGGTCGAAATTCGCGAACTGCCGCGGCGCGGCGCGTTCTATTCAGGCCATTATATTATATATATATATATAATATATATAATATATATTTCGTCGATTTCCTTTCGAAATGAATTTTATAAATCATTTTAAATTCGTTTTCAAAACGGTGTCAACTTCATATTCAATTTCTAATCAAAATTGAATATTACAATATAAATTCGTTTTAAATTCATTTCAAATCGATTTCTATTCGAATTCATTTACATTCAAATTCAATTCGAATTCCTTTCTATTTGTTTTCAATTCAAATTCATTTCTATTCAGTTTCAATTCGAATTTCTATTCTTTTCAAAATATTAGATTTTGAAATCACTTTCGATATTCATTATAAAATGAATAAAATCGATATAATTATCGTTCACGTCAAAATGGCGTCAATCTAATCAACACGGCTTCATATATTGATATTTTCAAATATTCCATTTTGAATATTTCTATTTCAACTATTTCTATTCAAATATTTCTATTTCAAATATTTCTATTCAAATATTTCTATTCAAATATTTTATTTCAAATATTTCTATTCAAATATTTCTTTTCAAATATTTCTATTCAAATACTTTATTTCAAATATTTCTATTCAAATATTTCTATTTCAAAACTGGAATGAGGCCCAATCAATTACCATATAGTGTTAATTATATGGATTTTCTACAACACATGTATACAATAACAACGATGAATAATCAACCATCATCCAAAGTGCATTCTACACTATATAAGCATCAAATATAAATATTCAACGCTTATAATAGTCTGTCAATCAATCGATCGACATACAACTAAACAATCGGGATTAGTGTACGTCAAATATCATCCCAATACCCGTGTGGGGTTTCAAACAATCAAACACTGATTTTAGTTATGCGGTTGGGCGATGTGTAAAATTTATCGACCCAATCAATCCTTCAAATAGGTGTACATAAACAAACCGTCTGGTTTGTAAATGAATATTTTATTTTATTCACTTCCACGTTAAAAATTATATTTCTAACGATAAAATATTTTATTTTAACACATGAATTTTTATTCAGTTCTTTTAAACAATAAAAATGATATTTTTATTTTTCTAACATATTTTAGAAAATTTCGGCGGCATAACGGCACGATACTAGAAACGGGACGAGGCCTAGCCTTATCCCCGGTCTAGTGAAGGCCCACGCCATTCACACATCAATCAAATTCAACAAACAACCAAATTCAAATCAAATCATCTAACTAGTTTATGCACCAAACAAACAAGTCCATGGTCTGTGGACGATTGTGTCGGGTGCTACTAAGCACCGTCTGCATCCTAGTGTATATATATGAATAGAAATGAAATTGAAAGGTGAGAAATTCTCACCGAAAGCTATCCCAACTTCACGACACTCCTATTGCAGAAAATCTTGTCGTTCTCGCCTTTTTGTCATCTTCGTTGCCCGCGGCCACTACATATGTAAAAATCGAATTTTCACTTCGTTATTCAATATATAAAAATCGAATTTTTACTTCGATGTTCAATATATAAAAATCGCATTTTTACTTCGATGTTCAATATATAAAAATCACATTTTTACTTCGATGTTCAATATATAAAAATCACATTTTTATTTTGATGTTCAATTAATAAAAATCACATTTTATTTTTTTCTACACATATCAAGATGGTATTTCTAATATTCCTATCATGTAAAAATTATATTTTTAATCCTCTACCTAAACAAAAATCATATTTCTACCACTTCTATATAGTAAAGATTATATTTTTAATACTTTAAAAATATAAAAATCATATTTTTAGTTTCTACATCATATAAAAATTATATTTTTATCTTCCACAATTCAAAATCAAATCTTTACTTTTCAAAGTCAAATCATTTTGATTTAAAAATCTAATCTTACCTAGTTAATAAAAATCGCATCTTTCTAGTTTAAAAATAACTATTAATCCTAAATAAACATCTATTCTTTTCTAAACTAAAAATCAATGCTTTTAAATTAATAAAAATTAGTTCTTGTTATCTATAAAAATTCAGTTTTTGCTTATCATAAATAAAAAGAAATAAGGATAAAAACTTACAAGGGGGGTTTCAGCTGTTCGTTGAAGGCTGGAAGGGTGGCGGAGGGCTTTGGGGGTTGCGACGGGGTCAGCAGGAGGTGGGGGAGGAGTGGAAATCGAGGGGAGGGGGCGTGCGACGCGAATTGGGGAAAACCGAAGGGGGAGGGGGTTTCGACGCCGCAGGCGAAGGGGGGGGGGGGTTGGAGGTGGCGCGCCGCCACCTGGGGCACGGCGGTGGGCGGCGCTGCCCTAGGGGGGCGCGATGCTCGTCTCCGTTCTTTTTTTTTATTCTGAATTGAAACGATATCGGGGGGGCCTGGTTAAGGGAGGAGAGAGATTTCTTTTCTTTTATTATTTTTTTTATTATTTTAATTTCAAAATGTTGACTTTTACGTACGACCACTAAACGGGGCCCACCGCCTGTCGTCTATAGCGTTTTACCCCCATTCCGAACATAATGAGATATGTATCGTAGGCTGATTCGATCGTTTCGATCAGTTTCCGTTAAATTTACATTTAAATCGCTATATTGAATTTTAAACGTACATTTCAAATTACCGGGGTCACATACTAGCTCTAAAAATTCTCGAAAAATATTTTCTAGCTTCGTATTGACGATACGGTCCTAACAAAACTAGTTTCATCGAATTCTGAGACTGTTGGAAAAATGGCCATTTTCCAGTCGATTAAAATCAACTGAAACTGGTCAAACGTGTTTTCCTTTGCCACGCTCACATAATGATTCGAAAAATTATGAAATTTGGAATCTAACAATAACTTGACATCCCGGACCCAACAAAACTGGTTTCGTCGAAATCCGAGGTCGTTTGCAAAATTCCAATTTTAAGGGCCTGAATTCCATAGCGACTATTCAGAATTTTCAATTGGACATATCTTTTGATTCCCGCTATGAAATCTTGATTTTTCGGATTCGTTGGAAAGATATTCACAATTAGATTTCAATATTTTTGGTTTCACTAAAATCCGGATTGTTTTGCACCCGGTACATTCAATTGAAGTTTGAAATTGAATTATCGAACTACCGCGTCATTTTCAATTCTATTTATAATTATATATAAATATTTATATTCTAACGACGACGCGTATAAATATATACGTTCGAATTATATTCAAAATAAATTTCTCGTCGGTATTATTTAAAATAACCTATTTCAAATATTCAAAATTCGCTAAAATTGCCAAAATAAAAATTTTAAACTGGCCCAGAATTTCCGGGTTATTACAACCTGGGTCTTATAACAGCTTCAATTTTCTTTATTTAGCATTGCTCTGTTTGTATTATGCACTGGTATTCTTGGGAGGAAACCCGTTCCGTGTTATACAGCGTGGTCCCTTGATATATCTGATTTAAAGTAAAGTTTTAAATAACTGTTTTAGTTCTTACACCAGTCCCATGACTGACCTGGAGTTTATTGTTTTAACCTAAACTCTGGGTGCCCTTATTTTGACACGAGCAGCTAGTAGTTTTGGTTTTGCAGATTTATATTCACAGGATCCTGGTTTACAGCTGGAACGATATCCGGAAATCTTTGTATCCGTATATCTCCTTCTAGTTGTGTATTGTATTATTTTCCACTGCTATGTAATTTATTGTAATCTCTGATAATTCTATGTAATATTTATTTGTTTATACTCTGTATATTCTTGTAATCTGATGCATTGTTGTAATATACAATGAACTGTTCTTCCGTCTGCATTCTGTTGTGGCTTGTTCTCGAACTATCCGCGCTTTCCTCACCGGGGAAGTTACGGGTCTTCACATTTGGTATCAGAGCTTTGGTTTACAAAGCTCAGAGAACAAGACACATTAGAACCATACGAAAGAATTCATCAGATATTCGATTAGTAATATCCAATGGGAATGACTCGTTAGAGATAGGACAGTAGTATCCTAGAACGAGTGTGAAGAGTATATTCTTAAAGTGAAAACAAATTTTGTTTTGAAAATTTAAAATCAATTATTCGTATTTGATTATTTCATATTGATTAGGACAGTCCAGTATATAGAGATTTTGCATATACGTCCTGCAAACGTGTGTTCGAAATTTTAATATATTGGATAGATATAGAATCACACTCTAGTCGCCCGGAGAGGATTCTGATTATGAGGCCTCATCATCAGTGTTTATATTCGAGTGACGAAAGTGAGATTTCTATACATTTCCTATTGACTGGTGTGAGAACCAAAATTAGATAGGGGCTATTGTTGTGATTTGGCATCAAAAATCTGATTTTTGACTATATATCAAAGTAATGAATTTCAAATGATAATTCACTAATTGATTGCTGATTGTGTTATTTGATTATTGGTTGATTAATTGAAATTTAAACCATTTAGTTAAATTGTACCAAAAAGTGAGTTGTATTGAAAATTTATCGCATTTGCTTGCATATACTTGTACTTACATTGAACAGGTCATAGCAAGGAGGCTAGAGCAGAGAATAAAATTTGTTTGCCCGACAAATAGGTACATGTTTACTATATAATTTACTGTTTTGTTTGGGGGATGATGATTTTATGAGCCTATTGGCTAGCCGCTTGGCTTTTTCTTTTTCTTTTTGAGATCAGAAGGCCTGTATGGCAATTTCGGGATTTTCCCGTGGCTCCCGGTGCAGGGGAGGTTATGGCGAAATTTTTCGAAAATTTAGGGTGTTAGCCAAATTTTTGAAATTTTTGAAAAGTTCTTAGAAACTGAAAAGTTGAAGAACTTAAGCCGTAATCAAAATAATGGAAGTTGAGTTGATTTGTGAAACAGCTTTCGGCTTTGTTCCTTTTCGGGGACGAAAAGTTTTAAGTGGGGAGATTGTAATAACCCGGAAATCTGGGCCAGTTTAAATTTTTTATTTTGGCAATTTTAGCGAATTTTGAATATTTAAAATGAATTATTTTAAACAGTATAGACGAAAAATTTATTTTGAATAGAATTTGAACGTATATATTATATAGATCGTCGATAGAATATAAATATTTATATATATTTATAAAAGGAATTGAAAATGGCACGGTAGTTCGATAATTCGATTTCAAACTTCAATTGAATGTACCGGGTGCAAAACAAACCGGATTTTAGTGAAATCAAAAATAATGGAATCTAATAGTGACTATCTTTCCAACGAATCGAAAAAATCAAAATTTCATAGCGGGAATCAAAAGATATGTCCAGTTGAAAATTCTGAATAGTCGCTATGGAATTCAGGCCCTTAAAAATGGAAATTTTGCAAACGACCTCGGATTTCGACGAAACCACTTTTGTTGGGTCTGTGATGTCAAGTTATTGCTAGGTTATAAATTTCGTAATTTTTTGACTCGATATGTGAGCGTGGCAAAGGAAAGCGCGTTTGACCAGTTTCAGTTGATTTTAATCGATTGGAAATTGGCCACTTTTCAAACGGTTTCAGAATTCGACGAAACTAGTTTTGTTAGGACCGTATCGTCAATACGAAGCTAGAAATAATTTTTCAAGAATTTTTAGAGATCGTATGTGGGCCCGGTAAATTGAAATGCGCGTCTAAATTCAATATATAGAGTTATATGTTGATTTCGACGGAAACAGATCGAAACGATCGAATCAGCTTACGATACATATCCCATTATGTTCGGAATGAGGGTAAAACGCTATGGACGACAGGCGGTGGGCCTCGTTTAGAGGTCAAATGAAAAAGTCAACTTTTTGAAATTAAATAATTAAAAAAAACCATCTCATTACATCCCTCAGCACCCCCGTCCCCCCCCCCCCCCCGATTAAAAATCAAAACAAAAAAGAAAAAAAAGCCTAATTCGAACGACGCGACCCCCCCAGTGCCTGTCGCCGCCGCTCCTTCATCTTCTTCCTCCTCCTCGCACCGCGCAGCAGTCCACCCCGCCGACCCCTCTTCCCCTTCCACGAATCCCTGACCGCCACGCTCGAACGACGCGACCCGCCACCCTGAAGACCTGGCGCCGCCACTCCAGAAGGCCGCAGTGAAGGTAAATTAGGATCGATTTAGCAGCAGAAACAACAAAACAAAAAAAGCCTAATTAACAAAATCGAACTGAATTAGATCCAAAAAGGGTACCTTTCTTCTTTGATTTGCAAGAACGAATGATGCCCTAACTTAGATCGTTGAATTAAACTTCAGATCTGATCGAATCAAGTACTTGAATCCGAGCACCTCTATTGGAGATCCACAGGTGATGTTCTCCAGCACGACAATCGATATCGGAGGATGAAGAGATGGTACTAGCCGATTGAATTGAATGGGATCTAGGGGTTTTAGAATGATACGATTTTGGGTTTTATTTCTAAAAGGGAAAAAATGAATGAATGAGGCGGCCTATCATTCCCTTTTATAACTCAAACCCTAAAAGATATTTTTCCAATCCCCTTTAACCCGTTCAATAATTTAAACAAAAGAAATAGTCAAACTAATTTTGATTTCCTTTTTATTTAAACACTCTCTCCATTTGCAACACCTATAAGTGTGACCCAATAGGTTGTTGCAGCGTTGGCAATAATTTAAACACTTAAACTGTAAATAGTGAGCGGCACCTAGTAGTACATCACTGCTACCCAAGCTACAACAATATCAATGATTCGACATGACCTTTGTGAATAGTGTATCAATATAATTTAATCCTTTTAACCATTATATCCAAGATTAAACTAAAGGCATGGATTGTATCATCCTCTTTATAATTCAATCTGTTTTTCTTGATCGATGAGTAGACTGTTTAAAACAAATCAATATCTGAGCATGGCCATGCATTTAACAGTCTTACTCAATCAAGAGGCCCATGGATATCACTACGAATATACCGTAGGGTTAAATTCCATCTAGATCATTCATAATTTTTCGTTCGAATCCAGATATATCCAATAATCACCGTTATCGTCACTCTGTTACGAAATAACTTTAGATGATATCAAAACACAAATATCCTCGAATAAAATTATAATGATTTCAGGTCTGAGGACCATTACATCACTGTCACTATGAGAATAACTTATGATACTGTTAATTATATTCCATGTAGTTATCTCACGGTGGGTCAGCCCAATACGATAGTCTCTAATACGTATTTATATCTTGACTTTAATATCACGTATATCAATGATCAATGAGATGTGATCATCAGTCAATCAATATACTAGTCTTAATGCTTTTTTGTTGTCCTGTATAAACAATAAAACTAGACTAGGGACATTTAAGAATTATAATACTTATCACATTATATAATCTCAAGTTCAGTCTTTCTCGAACTATATAATTTTGTATTATTATTCTAAGGACTTCTATTATATTAATATTTATATTACGCAGTAAATATAATATAATAGAATATTTTGTTTCAAATAAAATAATAACAACAACATTGTTATCAATCTCATCAAATGGAATGCCTCTAGGGCATAAACTCTAACAATCTCCCACTTGCACTAGAGTCAATCATTCACGAATCGTATACTCATGAAACTAGTGTGACTATTAAACGTCTGCTGCAACAGAGTTTAATTCAGTAGGTCTGCAACATTACAACGTTTGTAACTTTGCAGATATGTTCATTTCCTTTGTGAACAACTTCACATAGGAATTATATTTCTTAAATATATATTTGGATTAATAGTGAGTTTAAGGTTTTAGGCTTGAGCATCAGCCACATTGTTATCGCAACGTATATCATTGGATCAACAATGAATTAAGTTCAATCATGAACTTCTTAATACAAACATTTTCTTGCTTAGAATCAATATTTATTTCTTGTTTTTAAATTAATATTATTCACAATAATTAATGTGTTATCAAATAACATTAGAATTATTATGTCACTCCCACTCAATTTCTTGTCTATACAAGATTCAATGATATTATGTGGTTTTCGAGACATTTCGATTTCTATTTCATTTCCATAGGTGTCTTAGAGATTGGATTTCCATTAAGATTGATACCAATTCGAGCAATAAAATGTTTTATTCTCAGAGGATTTATAGAAATAATATCCATTTGTTTCTTGTGGATATTACACAAAATAGTTATTTGATTTGGGTTCGATCTTATCAGAGGAGGGACGTTTAACAAATGCCTTACATACCAAATCTTCAAATTAGACACACTAGGACATTTCCTAGTCCGTATCTTATATGGCTTCTTTAAAATCGTTTTAGTGGGATCTAAATGCAATTGTTCTAATTCAATTTATTCAGAAGATCTATTTGACTTGTCATTAATCATACTATATCTTATAAGGTGCGATTTCTCCTTTTAGATACACCAATCCAATATGGTCTTCTAGATGGAGCAAGTTATGAAACAATTTCAAACTCATATGGACAGTCATTAATTAATTGGCTTAAATATTCTCTTTGATCCTTTCAGAGAGAATTTATTTTCTATTAAAATTGGTTTATAACTTCACTTTGAATTCTTTGAACTTTTCAAATGATTCTGATATGTATTTCATAAGATACACATATCTATATATATTGACATCATCAGTAAATATAATGAAGTAATAGAACCTACCTCTAGCTTATGTATTCATTGCTCCATATACATCATTATGTATGAGGCCCAATGCTTATCACTTATTCGTCGTGTCAGGTGAAAGGTGATTCAGTTATTTTGCTTAATAAACAAGATCTGTATTCTTCATATGATTCGAAATCAATTGATTTCAAAATTCCGTCATTATGGAGTTTTGACATACTTTCTTGTTTACTGAGCTAACTGGTAATACTAAAGGTACAATGGATTTAAATCACTAAATTTAATCCATTCATTATCAATGTCAAATACATTATAGTTAAGGATTTACAAATATCATTAACTGTTTATGAAATTCCATACGATATTTCACTTAAATAAAATAAATAACAATTATTCTTTTATCACAAATGAAATTCAAACTTGTCCGAACAAGATATATTATAACATTTTATTTTAAGTGGAATTTCATTATAACAATTATTTTGTTTATTTAATTAAGCCAGTATAATAAAAGAATCGCCTTCCTTTGGATAATTCAGCAACATTTGCTTCATTTCCAATCGTAAGTCCACTTTTCTATTTAATCAAATTTCTGCTCATTATGCAATCAACATACATTTATGCGATTTATATCTAGTATCTAATACTAGAAATATACAAAAGTAGATTTTATATCATTTATATCTTAACTGGTTAAAGTCATACTTTAACTCGTTTTAGATCCTCTCACTATATCTAAAACAATTACGTTTAATTTGTTTGAGGACAATCCACAAATTTTAATATTAGTCAAGAAATTTGATTTAATTCAATTTATCCTTCTTAAGGATTAATTTAAATTATCGGAGTTATTAATTATTTAATATCTACAGTAGATAATAAAATAATAACTGATTCTGTAATATTTATTTAATATGAATTTTTTTTTGACATTCAAAACTTTATATTAACATAAATATGTAATTTAAACTAAAATACGCTCCCACTCAAATTAACAGTGATGAACATTTTGTTCAGTATTATTCATTTTCTCAAATATAGAATAATTCACGCTGTTGTCTCTAAGGCCATAATCGTATTATGCGGCCTAATTAAGTCAGACCCAATAATAGGTTGGAGCACCACATCTTACTCCATCGCATATAACCAAAATAAAAGGTGCACAACGCTTTGGCGTTAGTTACATCCAGTGATTTTGGACAGTGATGAGTATATTATTGGAAGACGTCACCATGACTTAATATAACAAAAAAAATTGCTTTAGAGAGAATTTATAATTCGTAGTGGAGAACATTATTAGAGTTATTTACATATATCTAAATATATGTAATTTATATTCATAATATAAATTGGATTTAAATGATATATATATATACATGCATCATTAAGCAAGTTAATATTACCAACTATTTCTGGAAATATAGATTCATTTACTTATAGAATCAATATATGCAGCCATATATCTGTATATATAACTCATACATCATATTCAAAACGTTAATTACATTTACTTAGGGTCATACCCCGTTCTATGTAATAATTCACCATATGGAACCTACAGGTTTACATATATTCACATTAACATTTGTTCCTAGTATATCAATCAGCTAGCATTATCATATAATATTTGCCTCTAATATTATAACATTACAGAATTGTTCTGCAATAATTCGTGTTTGCACATTTCATTAAGTATTACATACAAGTTCAAAGCTTATACATATATAAAATATTTACAAATATTGGCTTTCACACTCTCTTGTACAATATCAACCAAAAAAATGCAATGTCTGCTCTTCTGCTTTGGAATCATGCCCTTCCGAGTTGATCCTTTCGCTGAGCTGAAACAATTTCAGCAACCATTAATCCTGGATGTTTGAAACAGTTTTTCAATCCATGGTTATAAGCAGAGTTAAACACATCATGTGTATTTTAATATTTTGCATTTATTTATACACACATTAAATGTACATATAACATTTATATGTTTTTGAGTCAATGGTCAATGAATTTCAACTTAATTCTTTACAGTTCAAGATTTTGTGAACATATTTGAACTAGGTAACAAACATGTGATTAACATTTAAAAGGAAACCAAATTCATATTTATGTGGATAATGTTTTAAAGTTAAGGGTGAAATACTAGCAAGTCATACTTGCTATGAACAATGTAACCAAAACTAGAATATAACATATAAAACAATATAAATATATGTGTCCTCCACAAGTTTCACCTGCAAATCAAATTTGCAGTGATCTATATAATAACAGTATGCATTGGAAGTGCAACATTATTTCTGAAATATATAAGTATATGGGAATGAACTAAATTTCAAGTCTAGTTATATGTTATAACAAATATATCATATCACACATAACATGTTAGATGTGAATATGCAGACATATCTACATATTCAATGTGGTTCAAGAGTTTTGTAATCTGGACATAGTTCCAGATTCTATACAGTTACTATATATAACGACTAACTGCAATTTCAATGTATCATATACATCTACTATGTAAATCTTTTGTTTACGCATTGGTATGCATAGCATTTATATATGCATCATCATATTTCAAGTTAAGATCATAAACACAATTATTTTACTTTATAAAATTCTTCAATGATTCAAAATCATTTAGAATATACCTTGAATGTCAATGATACTTATATATTTGATCTAAATCAAATATATGCATGTAACAGAGTCACGCTCTGCTTTCATAGTGTATTCATATCAAAAGTAAAACTTTATAACATACCCAATATCATCGTTTCAGTGTTATTTCATATTACTGGTTAGTAAGAAATTATAAGATGACTAGACGTAATATGGTTTAAGAAATCAGTGTTTATAATGACTTGTCATTGTAGATCAAGAAAGGAACAACAATTTGCAGATTATTCGATTTTCAAACTTAACCAACATAATCATGTTATAAAACTATCAAACCCTTTGATTATGTGTTTGGCATTGTAAATATCCAACAAAGTCTGTAATAACCTAATATACATTAATCCAAGTTTAACTTTATACAGATAACATACAAATTTATAATTATGGATTTTAAAATTTCAAGTTACTGTCAAACAGATCTTAAATATTTGTCCTGAAACCAATTATGTACATTAAAATAAAACATACATAGATAACAATTAATCAATATGCTTTAGGATATAAAAGGTAATATAGGTAATACCAATTCCATTATTAATATCGAATATTAATATATATATACACACACACATACACATACATGTATATTATCCCATTAGATCATCTCATATCCATGTATAACACTGTAATTACTCATTATTACATTGTTAAAATAACACAAACAAACATATTTGTACTTACAGGATATATTTCATTTTGATGAAACATATTCATCAATAAATCACATCTGATATGTGATAAGCACTGATTACAGTTTATATATATAGTAGGAGGTTGATAAAGGATATATACTATATATATGTATATCATATATCAAAATGATCACTTTTAAAGATTTAAACAAGATTTTAAATCCAAAAGATTGCATACATCATATGCAGCAATATACATGTAAAATGAAATTTACAAAACAGATTTGAGGTATATAATCATTAGTTTATCTTGATACAATAGATGATCTTATAAACAAATTCCAGTAGGCTATTTCAAACCTATTTCGAAAACAGTTCATCATATGTACATATCTAGAATAGAACAAGATAGATCAGATCATATCTGATATGTTAATATCAGTTTCATTCATATATATGTGACTGTAATATTGAAAAAGATAAAACAGATCAAATCTGACACATTAACTTGAGTATTGCACATTCACATGTAACTGAAATATAAAACAAGATTAAGCCAGACTAAATCTTATGTGTTTATGTCAGTTTTCTTGTATGCATATTGCTCTTATATTAACCAAAATAAATCAGATCAAATCTGATGTTTTGTATCTGTTTTTGCTTGGCCTACATGGTCAGATCAGATCTGATCAAACTACGGCTATTTTCAATATTTAATGATCATATGTGTTCATATATGTTAATCATATAATACTGTGCTATATGGTAACATAGATTTACATATATATATATATATATATATATATATATATATATATATATCCCAAAAGATAAGGATCCATGGTAAAATTGTGCATACAGATTTAACATTATTTAAACTAACCAAGTTATCCATATGAAAAAAACTATATACTTATCAACTAATATCACATATATTAGATGATCAATTCACATAATCAAGACTTAACACTTATCATGTCGAGTTATGCCTCAAAATCATCTAACAGTCATTTAGAAGATAAAATTAAACTAAAAACTTTAAGGCTTAGATGCATATCAGTATGAACAGATGACTGGATTGTAAGGACTTTATGCAATAAGGACCTAGTGCATTGATAATGTCATAGCTGATTGCCATTATAGATTTATGTAGTAATCCTACCAAAATTTGACGAAATAATATTATCCAATTATTTCAATCACAGATCTATAGTTCAATATTTTATATCAACGATTTGATTAAAACAACTAAACATAGTGAAAAAGATAATAAAGGTGATTATCCAATTCATAATCAAACCCCTTAAACAAATCCAAATTAAAATGTTTTGGACTTTCAATCATTCAATCTGAAAGTATCAAGTTCGATCCCAATGTTAATAACAGAAACAATTATGATTAAACCATGTAGTATATTGATGAAAACTGGAGATTCATTCATGTACAACTGAATCAACAACGTTTACTAATTCAGATCCAATTAGCATAAACAAAACAGAATTTTGCTTAATTTGAAACAACTTTATTTCAGAATCGGATTTTATAAAACTCCAGATCTATTCTTTATCAATATTCACCACGTCATTTAAATTATTACAATAATAATTTTATGGCCTAATCAATAATTGATTCGAGTTAAAAACCTGGCTCTGATACCATTGAAGGTAAATTAGGATCGATTTAGCAGTGGAAACAACAAAACAAAAAAAGCCTAATTAACAAAATCGAACTGAATTAGATCCAAAAAGGGTACCTTTCTTCTTTGATTTGCAAGAACGAATGATGCCCTAACTTAGATCGTTGAATTAAACTTCAGATCTGATCGAATCAAGTACTTGAATCTGAGCACCTCTATTGGAGATCCACAGGTGATGTTCTCCAACACGACAATCGATATCGGAGGATGAAGAGATGGTACTAGCCAATTGAATTGAATGGGATCTAGGGGTTTTAGAATAATACGATTTTGGGTTTCTTTTCTAAAAGGGAAAAAATGAATGAATGAGGCGGCCTATCATTCCCTTTTATAACTCAAACCCTAAAAGATATTTTTCCAATCCCCTTTAACCCGTTCAATAATTTAAACAAAAGAAATAGTCAAACTAATTTTGATTTCCTTTTTATTTAAACACTCTCTCCATTTGCAACACCTATAAGTGTGACCCAATAGGTTGTTGCAGCATTGGCAACAATTTAAACACTTAAACTGTAAACAGTGAGCGGCACCTAGTTGTACATCACTGCTACCCAAGCTACAACAATATCAATGATTCGATATGACCTTTGTGAATAGTGTATCAATATAATTTAATCCTTTTAACCATTATATCCAAGATTAAACTGGAGGCATGGATTGTATCATCCTCTTTATAATTCAGTCTGTTTTTCTTGATCGATGAGTAGACTGTTTAAAACAAATCAATATCTGAGCATGGCCATGCATTTAACAGTCTTAATCAATCAAGAGGCCCATGGATATCACTACGAATATATCGTAGGGTTAAATTCCATCTAGATCATTCATAATTTTTCATTCGAATCCAGATATATCCAATAATCACCGTTATCGTCACTCTGTTACGAAATAACTTTAGATGATATCAAAACACAAATATCCTCGAATAAAATTATAATGATTTCAGGTCTGAGGACCATTACATCACTGTCACTATGAGAATAACTTATGATACTGTTAATTATATTCCAAGTAGTTATCTCACAGTGGGTCAGCCCAATACGTATTTATATCTTGATTTTAATATCACGTATATCAATGATCAATGAGATGTGATCATCAGTCAATCAATATACTAGTCTTAATGCTTTATTGTTGTCCTGTATAAACAATTAAACTAGACTAGGGACATTTAAGAATTATAATACTTATCACATTATATAACAAGTTCAGTCTTACTCGAACTATATAATTTCGTATTATTATTCTAAGGACTTCTACTATATTAATATTTATATTACGCAGTAAATATAATATAATAGAATATTTTATTTCAAATAAAATAATAACAACAACATTGTTATCAATCTCATCAGATGGATTGCCTCTAGGGCATAAACTCTAACACGCAGCACCTCCTCCCACCACCGAGAATGCAACGCACCCCCCCTCTCTTCCGATTTGAACAATACGTTTTTTTTTACTTTACTTTATTCTTTTTCCCTTTATCCTAACTCATTTATGTAAAAAAAAATTTTATGAAATGTATGAAAATTAAAGATAGGATTTTTATCATATTGTCAGCATTAGAAAAATATAATTTTTTTTTACTAATGAAAAGATTATATTTTTGAATATGGAAAATATTATATTTCTAGAAAATAGAAAATAGATTTGCTTTGAAAATAAAAATGGAATTTTTATATATATACAAGTGAAGTAAAGTAGATTTTTTTTAGCGAAGTAAAAATAGAATTTTTATAGGGAAAACTGATTTGTAAAAATATAATCTTTTTACATTGTATAGCGTTGTAAAAATATATTCTTTTTATATAGTATAGCGTTGTAAAAATATAATCTTTTTATATAGAATAGTGTAACGACCCGACTTTTAGACCCTCGATTGTCGACACTAATACATCCACGGTATTCACGTGCCGAGCACCCAAGTGTCGGAAAGACGAAAAGTTAGGGTGAAATAAAATAAAAACAAATAGACTAAGGAAGAAGAGGACACAATATCAGAATCTCACAACGGAACGATAACATATAATATAAAGAATGTTCTTTACAAAATAAACTGTATGTTTACAACTATCAGAGAAGACCAACCTATCATCAACTTGAACAGTCATAACAACATGTCCTCATTACTGTTGATGTACAACATATAATGCAGCGGATATAAAAAGTACGGTAAGTTGAACTCCAACTCTCTTCCAGAAGCTCCAAAGCATCCAAAGTAAAACCTACTATACTCAGTCTACTCGAAGGAGTATGTGAGGGTTTTAGGGAAAACAGAAACTAAGCATCAGACATCAGTCTGGTGTGAGAAACTCAAGATACATATTGCATGTAACAACACTGAGGGAACTATGCAGATTACCGCTCCGGTTTTCCCCTCAATTGAAACCAACCATTTATTATGAGAAGTATAGTTGTATTATAAATAATGTCTAGGGTGTAGAATATAAATAAATTCACATAGAAGGAATGGTTACATTGGTTACATTCAACAACTATTAAGTGTACAAACAAAACCGATAAGGCACGTTCGCATATTGGATTTTCCATCGGAGATCTCTCAATATAGATCCGAACTCCATGCACAAGGGTCAGAAAGTACCTCCGAGCGTCGTATATCTCTAGATGAAATATACCATAAGGTAAACACAACTGGCCCACACACGAAAACACCGGAGTGCACCACGTGGAACCAAATATACCCAACTCCCGCGCGCAACTTCAAAGAGCTCCCGCAACGATTCGATAATAAGCATACACTAGATATGGAGTCAATATATCCTGCCGTAGGTTAGCAAAACCCCAGATTGTGCTCCTACTCTGTTTTTAGCCATTTCCGATGTCGAGGTTTCGTTCAGCATCGTTCACATGAATCTTCACCACTCGAACAAAACAAGAATTCCCAGTTGGAATCCCACAGCTCAATAGATCTTGGAATCACACATAGATCTTCACAGATCTTGGAATCACACATGGATTCTAATACATCAACAGATCTTGGAATCACACATAGATTCTTTCATAGACCTTAGAATCACTATATGTGTTCGAGCATCTCAATAGATCTCGAATCACCACATAGCCTTCACTTCCTAGCCACTTCCAAAACATAGAACCCGTATACTAGTTTTGAAGTGGTTTTCGATAAGTAGAACACTTACCAATCCCGGTCTCCTCAAAACTAGTCGCTAGATTTAAGGTCAAGTTCTATAGTCAATTAACTGACTACAATTCACACAATAGACGATTGTATATGGAAAACAACCTCGCTTAATTTCCATAACAATTGAATAAACATCCAAGGCACTATGAAGGTTACAAAGCGTGTTAAACAATCAAATCACTATCAAGTCACATGCATGATAAACAGTTGAAGCACGGTTAACTCATATAAACGGCTTCTAATCCCATTCCCATTTAATTAACCTTTCATTAATTAAAACTTCTGTTATTAGTAAAACTCCTTTTATCTAATAAAACTTCATTTGTCAAATACGACTTCGCTTATTAATCAATAACCCATGCTCGATTAATATTCCTTTATTAGTATAACTTCTTTTAACTAATAAAACTTCATTTGTCTAACTAGACTTCCTTATTAATCAATAACTCATACTCGATTAATATTCCTTTATTAGTAAACTTCTTTTATCTAATAAAACTTCATTTGTCTAACAAGACTTTGCTTATTAATCAATAACTCATACTCGATTAATATTCCTTTATATACTTGCGTATATATTCAACTTATACATATAAAAGGTGTATATGTATATATTATACTAATTCACTATCCCTTTATAGTCTTGAATACTTAAAATCGTATTCATATACTTATCCCTCCGGTATAAGTATATCCATAATTCACTTCTAAGATTCCCTCTATAACTTCAATACTACAAAACGTATTCATATACTTATCCCTCCGGTATAAGTATAACCATAATCAATTTATAAGATTTTTCTTAAAATATAATCAAAGAGGTTAAAACCATTGTTTAATAAAGAACCTCTTCTCTTTATAAGTTAAACATCTTATTCAATATCTTTATTCTGAAAGATTTCTATACTTGTTTCTATCTTTAAAATAAATTATTAAAGATCTAAGTATATTCAAAACCAATAAACCGTATATTCCAGTTTAACTACATTCCAAGGGTTTAAAACAAGTGTTGCTAAAACAATGTTTACAACAAACCCAAAACAATCCTTTATAATTTATCTTTAAATGTTTGTTTAAAGATTCAATTATATTTACTTCCATGATATAATCTGAGAGGGTTAAAGACTAATGTAATTAACACATTGTCACGACAAACCCAAAACCATTTTATGCTTATAGAAATCACACTTCGTGCACTTAACTCGTTTCCGACATTATCAACTTAACTATCCCTCGGTCAAGAGTGAGGCCAGGTAAGTTAGAGCACAGGTTGCATATCACCCCTTGCCTAGACACCCCATTCTTGACACTCACAGATAGATAAGCCTACTCGTCGGCTTATTAGAATTAAGCACAGTAACCATGATATTCAATAAACAAGTAATTAGGAAGTGCACTCATATCACTATTCTAGCTTCACACACTTTCAAAATTACTTCAATTTAACATACAAGTTAAACAACCATTTTAACATGATAAGAAATCACTAAGGACGTCATTACAAAGTTCCATACAATGTATTGAAAACACAACAATTAAAACTGCATATATAGTGACTATCGCTATAAGTGCACTTTCAAGTTCAAGTTCACAATATGTCAATTCCCTACTAATCCTTATGTGCTTTGTTTCAAGTCCATTCCACTTGTTATACAAGTCAATTCAAGTCCATTCCAATCCATTAACATGGATCACATATGTTGCTTACTTTTAAAGTAAGAATCAAGACAACATTTTTAACATAAGTTACCAACATTCAAGCAACTTTAAGCATAGTTAAAAACATGCAAAAGGGTTTATGTTTGTTGTCCTAAATAGTGAGTAAACTCACCTTAATCCTTAGCAAATCCTAGCTCCAAGAATAAGAACCATGATCCAAACTAGCAACCTCCTTTCTTTCCTTCCTTTCCTTGCTTTTCCTTGCTTCCTTCTTGTATATAGCTCACGGCCTAAAATAGAGAATGGAGAGGTTCTTCGATTTTTCAACTTCTAACTAGCTAGAAGATCTTGTAATGGTGTAGGAAGGCTTCACTCAAAGTTTGGCTTGATTTGAAGTTCATTTGAGTGTACTTTGAGAAAGTTAGTAAGGAAGAGGAAGAAGATGAAGATAAGCCATTAAAAGCTTCAATTTTGCTTAGGAATTTTGTGTAATAAAGAAGGAGGTATAACCCTCCTTATATAGGAAAAAGAAGGTGGATGGGAAAAGACCAAAATGCCCTTAAAACCCTAAACGTACTCATGAAAGAAGTGAAAGGTGTGTAAGAGAAGTGAAAGGTGTGTAAGAGATGGTAAGTTTGCTTTTTTTCAAAGACTTTAAGTAAGCATTCATTTGTATACATATAAGAAGCTTATATGCATACACTTAGGATATTTTATAAACCATTGATGTGACTAATTATGCATACATTTATGTGTATAAGCATGTATGTGCATATATATCATACAACGTTGCAACGATGTGAAACAACTTCTATTCAACGATAGGATGAGAATCTGGAAGTTGAATCTCGATCATATTTTTAGTTCTTTATCAAATGATTTATTCAAGTAAACAAAACTTGGAAATAAATTCATTAACTTATTTAAACAATTAAAACAAGCATACTTAAATTATAAATCACTTATTTGAATATTTAAATACCCAAAATACAAAACTTTCCTTAAATGCTCATTTTTGAAAATGATGACATCATCAAAATAGTTAACCATAAATATGAAAAATAATTTTATTTACTAATTACTTTCCTAATGAATAATTAGACATCCACTAAAATTTTCAACAACTTTTATTGAGAAAACAACCATTTATCAATAAAATGATTTTCGGTCATTTTATCAATATTTTACCAAAAATATATTTTTGAAAGCATTTTTTTCTAAAATGAGTCTAGTATCATTATTTACTTGTTAAATGATATTTTACAAGGTTATAAAATCACATTTATAACATTTAACAATATTACAAATTGTTACGATATTCGAAGATTAAGTGTTCGATTTTTCGGGTCTTTACAAATAGCGTTGTAAAAATATAATTTTTCCTTGTATGAAGTAGCGAATTAAAAATATATTTTTATATAATAGAGAATATAAAATTGTGATTTTTATATATGTAGTGAATACGGACGACGAAAAGGACAAAAAGAGAGACAATGAAGATTTTTTACCTAAGAAGAGTCGTGGCGTTGGATTTAGCTTTCGGTGAGAATTTCTCACTCTTTAATTTATTTTTCTAGGTATAAAATATATACTAGGATGCAGACGGTGTTTAGTAGCACCCGACACCCGTCGTCCACAGACCATGAATGGCTTGTATGCTTGGTTGTTTAATTTTGATGTGTAGTTGATTGTGTGATGTGATGAGGAATGAAATAAAATATTTATATAGATGAAATAAAATATTGTATAGTGGAAAATACGTTATAGTTAAAAATAGAATTTTTAACGTGTATATGAAATGAAATAAATATTTATAAACAAATTGGACGATTTGTTTATATACACACATTTGACTGATATTGATTGGGACGATAAATTTTACACATCGCCCAACTGCACAAATAAAATCTGTGTTTGATTGTTTGAAACCCCACACGGGTATTGGGAAGATATTTGACGTACACTAATCCCAATAATTAGTTGTATGTCGATCGATTGATTGACAGGCTGCTATAAGCGTTGAATATTTATATTCGATGCTTATACTGTGTAGAATGCACTTTGGATGATGGTTGATTCTTCATCGTTGTTATTGTATACATGTGTTGTAGAAAATCCATATAATTAACATTATATGGTAATTGATTGGGCCTCATTCCAGTTTTCAAATAGAAATATTTGAAAAAGAAATATTTGAAAAAAAGAAATATTTGAAATAGAATATTTGAAAATAGAAATATATGAAGCCGTGTTGATAGATTGACGCCATTTTGACGTGAACGGTATTTATATCGATTTTATTCATTTTATAACGAATATCGAAAGTGATTTCAAAATCTGATATTTTGAATTGAAATGAATTCAAATTGAAAATGAATAGAAATGAATTCAAATTGAAATTGAATAGAAATGAATTCGAATTGAAATTGAAATTGAATTGAATTGACAACGAACAGAAATTGAATTAGAAATCAATTTGAATTAAATCAATTCGAAATGAAAAGAAAATGAATTTATGTTGGAAAATTCGATTGATTTGAAGTTGAAATAGAGGTTGAAATCGTTTTGAAAACGAATTTAAAAACGATTTATAAAATACATTTTAAAAGGAAATCGACGAAGTATATATTATATATATTATATATATAATATAATGGCTTGAATAGAACGCGCCGCGCCGCGGTAGTTCGCGAATTTCGACCATTGACTTCGAATGGATATTGCGGGAGATCTGACTGTCGAATTCTCCTAAACCCAGAACCGTTGGGTTCGTATCGAAAAGAGCTTTCTAACGAATATTAGAAATTTGAAATCTAACAGTTGGATTTGGAATTATGTCCAAATCAAATTTGGAAAAGGTCGTTGTAAGTGCAGTTCGATGGCCGTTGACGGAAATCGACTGTACGGGCCTTGATAAAATTATTAAAAATAGAAATCATTTGTGTAAAATCATAAGAAATGATTTGGAAAAAATTGGGATGAAAAAATCCATATTTGAAAAGATAAAAATAGATTTTTATCGAAATGAACTAGTTTTGAACTAGAATTATAATTCTATTTATTTTTAAATAAATAAACTGGATTTGAAATGGTTTTGAAAATAACCAGAATTTCCAATAATTATATTGGAATGGATTTGAATCGAAATTGTCTTTGGATTATTTCGATGTTGGATTTCGTGATGATACAGATATTGTTATGGGAATTTGAAAGATATATATATCGTTATTTCCAATACGATATCTGTTGGTCGTAGAATTTGATATTGAATATAAGCCGGTATATTTTCTATTCAGAGCCTTGTATTTAATATCAAAAATGTGATTTGGGTTTGTCGTGAATGGTGTCTTCATTAACACTGTTCTTATGCCCAGTTGAGAAAAGATTAAATCTTTTTATTTAGATTTAATGAAGTGTACCAATTAAATAATATTTGATTGGAATTGAATTCGAATTGATTCTTGGGTTTGTCGTGAATGGTGTCTTCATTAACACTGTTCTTAAGCCCAGTTGAGAAAAGATTAAATCTTTTTATTTAGATTTAATGAAGTGTACCAATTAAATAATATTTGATTGGAATTGAATTCGAATTGATTCTTGGGTTTATCGTGGATGGTGTTTTAAATAACACTCGTTCTTTAACCCGATAATTAATAGAATGTGATTTTGGGTTGTCGTGAACGGTATCTTCAATAATACTGTTCTTAGACCCAAAGAAGTTAAGAAGATCCAGATACAAACTGGAGATTAGTTGAGTTGAATGGTTTCTGGGGTATTGATCTGATGTTGGTTTCAGCCTTCGGGGTTAATATTTTGGGAATTGCTCACTTGCTAATTTATGGTTAGGGACTGATTGAAATGTGATGTGATTTTGGGGTTTATCGTGAACCGTGTTTTAAATGACACTGATTCTTTCACCCAGTCACAGATTAAAACTAAGTGGAGTTTTTAATGAATCTTTAATTAGATTGAAATAATCGAGAATGGAGTATCACCAGTTTTGCTCCAGGCGATAGTTAAATCTTTAATTAGATTTGAACGGGAAATGGTAATTGAATTTACCGATAACACTGAGGTGTTAGATATGAAGTATTACCAGTTTTACTTCATGGGATGAATAGGTTGGGATTGGGAAATAAAATAAATGATTACTTCGGTAAGGTTCGCTAATCCCGACTAGTTTGAGTTGATATTCAAAAGTAGATTAAAGAATAAATTTAAAGGATTTATCTTTGATAAAATTAATGGGAACCTTTCCCTATGAATTTGAAATTTAGAAACTAACTGTCGGTTAGCTAAGCAGAATGGTTTTCTTGAAATCGATCTGATGTTGGTTTCGGCCTTCGGGGTTAATATTTGGGGAATTATTCTCTTGATTAATTTACGGTTAGTGACTGATGAATTGGAATGAGGCGTATGTTGTGTTTGTGTAACACTTATTTAAAATATATGCGAGTTATTCGGAAAGACCGGGTTCATCTCATTCTGAATAATTGATACGACGATAAGTCGAAGATGAAGACGGTGGTCGAAGACCGGAGGTCTTCACGTCGTTTGGGTGATTACTGATGATCTTGATTGGGATGTACACCCAAGAAGATGGAAACAGTTGGTGATCGTCCAGATGTACTTGGAGATCGATGGATATGCGGGGTACTAGGTGCCTCCGGTTTCGTTCAAACCCAGAACGGACTTGTAAATGGACTGTGTGTCTGACATTGGATTTTAGTCTGTGTGATTGATTTCTATTAAATATATATCTATTTGGGGGTGGAGAATTTATTCTCTTGCTTAACGCCCTTCTCTGAGAAGTACGAGCTCAGGGGTTATATACTGATGGATATCAAACGCATGGAGTGAATTGCCTGTGTGGCATGTCTAAGTGGCAATTGACCAATGCTTTTGTTGAAAAGCAAAGTCTTGTGGATGATGATCAAAGCAAGGCCGGTGTGGCACAGTGTAATAACCCGGAAAATGTGAACCAGTTTAAAATTTTTAAATTAGGTTATTACCAAGAAATTTGAATGGTTGAAATAGTATATTTCAATAAAATATAGAATTTGGTATGGTATTGCAGTTTGAAAATTTGAATACAAACTTTGTCTGACTGTACCAGGTGTAAAATATAACGGATTTTGACGAAACTGAAAATATTTAAATCTGTTTATCAATACCTTTCTAACGAATATGAAAAATCGAAATTTCATAACGGAAATCAAAAGTTATGGCCGAATGAATTTTCAGAAAGGTCGCTGTATAGTATATATAGCCCTTGAAAATTGAGATTTTGCATACGACCTCGGAATTCGACGAAACCACTTTTGTTGGGTCCGGGATGTCAAATTATAGCTAAGTTTCAAATTTCGTAATTTTTGAAGCTAGTATGTGAGCGGGGAAAAAGATAACGTGTTTGGTCAAATTCTGTTAAAATGGGTCGGCCTAAAAATGGCCGTTTTTCAAACGAGCTCAGAATTCGACGAAACTGGTTTTGTTAGGACCGTATCATCAAAACAAAGCTAGATTTATTTTTCTGGAATTTTTCGATTCAGTTTGTGGCCCTGGCAAATTGAAATGTACGTTTAAATTAAATATTGAATGTTTTATATTTTAATTTGAAAAATAACTGGCTGTAACAGTCGAAATGGCCAACGAAACATATCCCATTGTGTCCGGAATGGGGGTATTTAGCTAGGGGCGACAGTCGTTGGGTTTAAAAAGGAGTCCGGTTGCAAAAACACTATTTAAAAGTTTCTATAAAGCTCCGGCCAATAGGAAATTTTCTTTAAAAAAATAAAAAATAAAAAAACCTAAAACCCTAGCCGCCAGAGAAAGATTGGGCGATCCACGTTGCTCGAGACTTCTTCCCCTTTTTCCGACCGCCTCAGGCGATTTCACCGCCGACCCCAGTTGAAGTTTTTGTTCGCCGTAGTCCCCTCTCCACATCCGACCAACCCACGTCTCCTCCCATCGACTATCGACGCCGGAAATCGAGGAGGAAGGCGCGACCTTCTCAGCGCCGCCGCGACGAGTACAGACCACCGGACCACTTGCCACCACCGCCGTTCTGGAGGTGCTTCGTAGCTCTTCGACGCAGCGTAGCCTGATCGAAGCATAGAGGTACGGATCGACTGAAATTTTGAGACCTAGTTTCGAAGGTTTTAAAAACCTTTCTGATAAAAATTATGAAATGAAAATGACACTTTTAAGTGTTGCAAAACTTTGAAAAATAATATCTTTTTCGTTCTTTAACGAAATTTGATGAAACAGGAGACACCGTGACCGCAAGGAGGCTCTCTACATTCTAGAAGAAGCCGCGGATTTTTCTAACCTTCCTACGATTTTTAGCACCACAATAACCAATGTGAGGAATCTAAACTATTTGTGTGAATGAAATCGTGTTGTATAAATTATATAAGCTAAGTGTAAATTATATACGCATTGTATACCTCATGTACATGTGTTGTATAAGTTATATTAGCGATGTATAAATTATACAAGCGTTGAATGAAACATATATGCTTTGAATGGTGATGAAATGCAAGTGAATTATTATATTATATATACATACATACATATATATATATATATATATATATATATATATATATATATACTCCCCTCGTCCACAGACCATGGACGATATTTATTGCTTGTGATTGACGTGATATTATATGGTTTAACGAATGGTTGGAAATAATTGTTTGTGGTTGATATTGTGGTTGAAAAATACCTTTGTGGTTGAAAAATACCCTCTTGTGGTTGAAACAAAATAAAATAGGATTGTGGAATTGAAAATAAAACATGCCGCCTGCATGCGAACTAGATGCATGATCCCCATTGTCAAAAACCGCGAGGTTTTAAGGTAGAGCGAGGAGCCGTACTAGGGACGGTCCCAGTTTTAACTACCCTGCCGTTATGCTACCGAAATTTTCTGAAATATTTATGTGTTAGAATAATTTTCATTCATTTTTATATATATACAAACGATATCGAATATTCATGTGTTGAGTTGCAATTCATTCGTTGAGTTGAAATTCATGTGTTGAATATTAATTGAATTTAAACAAATGGCTTTAGCGATAAAAATCACATTTTTATATAGACAAACGATATAGAATATTTATGTTTTGAGTTGCAATTCATTCGTTGAGTTGAAATTCATGTGTTGAATATTAATTGAATTTAAACAAATGGCTTTAGCAATAAAAATCACATTTTTATATAGACAAACGATATAGAATATTCATGTGTTGAGTCGCAATTCATTCGTTGAGTTGAAATTCATGTGTTGAATATTAATTGAATTTAAACAAATGGCTTCAGCAATAAAAATCACATTTATATATATATACAAACGATATCGAATATTCATGTGTTGAGTTGCAATTCATTCGTTGAGTTGAAATTCATATGTTGAATATTAATTGAATTTAAACAAATGGCTTTAGTGATAAAAATCACATTTTTATATAGACAAACGATATAGAATATTCATGTGTTTAGTTGCAATTCATTCGTTGAGTTGAAATTCATGTGTTGAATATTAATTGAATTTAAACAAATGGCTTTAGCGATAAAAATCACATTTTTATATAGACAAACGATATAGAATATTCATGTGTTGAGTTGCAATTCATTCGTTGAGTTGAAATTCATGTGTTGAATATTAATTGAATTTAAACAAATGGCTTTAGCAATAAAAATCACATTTTTATATATATACAAACGATATCGAATATTCATGTGTTGAGTTGCAATTCATTCGTTGAGTTGAAATTCATGTGTTGAATATTATTTGAATTTAAACAAATGGCTTTAGCAATAAAAATCACATTTTTATATATATATACAAACGATATAGAATATTCATGTGTTGAATTGCAATTTGTTCGTCGAGTTGAAATTCATGTGTTGAATGTTATCGTATTTTAAAAATAAAATGAATAGACAATAAAAACTATATTTTTCTTGTGAATAGGAAGAGTTAAAAATACACATGTGTCGAATAAATATTTTTGATGATAAAAATATTCCTTTTATCATGTATACGCTTAGTTAAAAATACACATGTGTCGAATAAATATTTTGGATGATAAAAATATTCCTTTTATCATGTATACGCTTAGTTAAAAATACACAGGTGTTGAAATAAATAATAGTTTGCTAGAAATATTATTATTAGCTTTGTTCTGCATATATATACATGTGTTGAACAGGAAAAATGGATTAGCTGTAGAGTAAAGAAATTATTTGCATGCCCGACAAATAGGTAAACCTTGATAAGTTGGCTGCGCAATTTTATTTATATATCAACTCCTGTGAATGCCATTGGATGCGGAGTGCTGGTTATTCTGTGTGAAATAATAAATAACGCCATAGGATAGTAACAATTAATTTTGAACTACACTACATAGCATACTTCTTGATGATAGGCATACTTCATCATATTCCACATAAGCAATTGGAGCTTGTGTGACGAGGTGGGAGATTTACCATACAAGCAAGAGGCTTGTATGGCGATGACTATGTACTACAGGTTGAACTGATGACTGATATGAACTATATAAATTATAACGATAAATTGCCAGATTAATAAAAACCCCATACGGGTCTGGAGTTGACAATAATTACGTCGCTCTACTTATTAGATACGGCGCATGGACTATTTATTTCCACACGGAAACGGGGTGACGGGAATTTATTCTCTGGAGTGATTATCAGTACATGCTCCCCCATGAACACCAAAATATATCACTATAAATATGTGAATGCTTTTTAGGATTTATTGGGTACCTAATACGACCCAATAAATTTCCAAACCCCTCCCCGTAAAAAGGAGGTGATGGCGAAATTTTTCGAAATATTAAGGCGTTAGTGAAATATTTGAAGTGAAAACGAAATTGAAAATAATAGAATGAACTATATTTATATATATATATATAAATATAATAAAAAGGAATAGAGGCCGTGCAGTTCGTGTTTCGGAATCATAATTTGAAATGATTAGTACGAGAAATCCGACCATCAGATTTTCCCGAAACCGCAATCGCGGAGTTCCCCTTGGAAATATCTTTCTAACGGCACCAACCTTGTAAAAATCCAACGGTTGGATTGTTCGGAATGTTTAATTCAAATCTGAAGAAAAACAACGCCAGAATCGTTTATATTTATATATAAATATCAATATAATTAAATTTAATCGAATAACGAAGCTGCAGTTCGAATTTTGAAACCGTAACTTCGAACGACTAGTGTGGGAGATCCGACCGTCGGATTTTCACGAAACTGGAACCGTTGGGTTCGCTTTGGGAATATCTTCCCACTGATATAGGCTTTGTAGAAATCCAACGGTTAGATTTTCTGACATGTGTAAAACAAATTAAGGGAAAAACAGCGCCAGTGCCACGGCACGACCTGAAACGTCGTTTAATTAAATATGGCCATTTTTAAGTAAATAAAAATGGCGAAAAATCATTATAAAGCATTATAAGCGTTATTGATTGAGGGTAAACCAAATGGGCTTGAATTGTTTGATATTTGATGGTTGTATGTGTATGACATGAAAATAACACTAAGGAACCGAAAGATGGATGTCGAATAATATAACCATATAAAGAATCGATTTAAATTCTGATGACGTGGATTATTTGAAAAGGCCGAGCTAACCCTCATTTCAAATAATTTATCGAGCGATTCGAATTGAAAAACGCAAAGACGATTCAAGACCGACGATCTTCGTATCGGTTGGATGGGCGCTATTGAGGTTCCTGACCGGAGTAGCTACCGGGAAGGGACGGAAGTAGTAGCCGTCTGAACGTATGTGTTGATTGGACGGATATAAGAGGAATTTGACGCCTCCGGTTTCGTTCAGACCCAGGACGGACTTGTAAATGGACTGTGTGTCTGACATTGGATTTTGTTCTATACTGATTGATCTCTGTTAAATATATATCTGCTTGGCGGCGGAGAATTTATTCTTTTGCTTAACGCCCTTCTCTGAGACGTATGAGCTCAGAGGTTATATATCGATGGAAATCAATCGTATGGAGTGGACTGCCTATGTGGCATGCCAAGATGCTGTGATCAAGGCTTCTGTTGCAAAGCAAAGTCTTGTGGATGATGATCAAAGCAAGGTCTACGTAGCCTAGCTTTGTGTATTTCGTAGATTCGCGAGCCTCACACCTCGGTATGAGTTAAAAACGGGATACGGAATGCAGGGAGAGCACGACGTTTCTTTCTAGCTATGGTGGTGTCAGTGACTTACCAGCCCTGACCTATATATCTACTTTTCACCTTTGTGGTTGTTGGAATGCGAGGCGCCTCGATTATAGGTCTGTAAGGACCGGGAAACGTGTGTTCAGGAATAACTAATCCTCTAACGTAGGTGAGGACCGGCCCTGAAGCATCCAGGGGTTACCCAAAGTGTGTAGTCCCGAGCCATTTGCTAGAGTGTCTCGAAGCGGGGAGGAGCTTGCCCCTTGCCTCGACTCATGACGGAAATCCAATTTCCAATACGAAATAACGGACTTGATTGTAGAACTAGTATGGCGACATAGTAGATGGTAGCTATGCCGCCTATGATTGATATTTATGATGTTATTCGTTTTTGAAACATATATGCACTAGTAATAATATCAAATGATTTTGCTTTATATGTATCAAGCATATTTGGCTATTATAAGGTAAAACTCTATCCTCCGGCTTGTGTTGCATTGTGTGATGGAACCTGAGTCTTATAATGGCTTCATTCTTTCTAAAAGCATTGCGTTGTTTTAAAAGAATTTACTTTGTTTAAATGCACTAGCAATCACTAGAGTAAACCCGTTCCGCGAAAGTGGCGTGGTCCTATGATTTGCTATTTACTGTTGTTAACTGTTAAATAGATTCCTCATACCAGTCCCCATGACTGACTTGTTGTTTGTTTCACTTTGCAAACGCGGGTGCCCTTATTTTCACACGGGCAGCCTAGTACACAGGTGACAGGTTGTTTTTGGCTCTGCACTGCTGCATAGGGTGCATTTTTGGCTCATGGCGAGGCTGACTTCATAGAGACGACTTTGACATTTTCCGCCATTACTGTACTTATATTATGATTCCGCCACTGGCGATGCAGACTGATTTACTTTCCGTATTTCTCACTATATGTATATGTATTCCGCCTCCGGCGATGTAGACTGATATCCTTATTATGTCTCACTGCATGTATGTATTCCGCCCTTGGCGATGATGACTGATCACTTTCCTTTTTATTTACTAAGTATATCCCACGTTATGCTATTCTGATATTCCTACATGTTGTGATTCCGCTATCATATCCATGTAAAATTATTTTATTTATTGTTTCTGCTATTTTCTGTACTCTGCTATGATGATTAATGTGTTATTTCCCAATGATTATCCTTAATACCGCCCCTCGGATTTTGGGATCGTCACAGTTGGTATCAGAGCTTTGGTTAACCTTAGTTCCGGGATCTAACACATTGAACACCTCGTCATAATAGAATCAGTAGTGTTCTAATGCGAGTAGCTCATTAGAGATAGGATTAGCAATGTCCTAGAATGAGCTAAGCAGATTAGCAAAACAATTTGATCAGTACATCATCATTATCTTTCCTTGTATTCCCTTGCTTTATCATTTATGAAAATTATCAAATCTGTGAGCTTGACTCTTTTCTTTCTTATACAGTACTCTTAGATGGATACACGAGCAGTAGCAGCTAGAGGAGGCCGTGGAGGCCGAGGAGATGCAGCAAGAGGACGGGGGAATATCCCCGTAGTAGTGGAAGGCCCTATTGTTCCACCACCAGCACCAGAAGACTTTGAGCTAGATAAAGTAGCAAAGAGGTACAGAAATCTTGGGGGAAAACCTTTTACTGGCACTGGCACAGTGACCGAGGCAATAGCTTGGCTGAAAACCTGTGAGAAAATCTTCGAAGGCATGGGCATGGGAACCAATAATAAATCCCGACTTGGCATTTGGCTCCTTCAAGAGGAAGCAGAGCTGTGGTGGGATGCCATTACCTCAGTGGATGCAGCTGGTACTGTTAGAACTTGGGAACAATTTAAAGCTATGTTCAATGAGAAGTTTGTACCGGAACAGGCTCTAGAGAGGATGCGGGAGCAGTTTGCTAATCTCCAGCAAGGGGATCTCTCTATTCAGGATTATCTAAATAAGTTCACCCAATTATCGCGCTATGCTCCAGAGCTGATTTTGACCAACAAAGCAAAGAACAAGAGGTTCATATTTGGGCTGAAGCGCAAATACCATGATAGAGCTATGAGCAACATCAAACTCTCCTTTACAGAACTGGTAGAGATGGCTTGCAATTACGAAGACATGGATGAGAGGCACGCTAGCCAAGACCGCACCAAAAGCCAAGCTGGAAATAAGCGCAAGGCTTTAACCGATCAACCCGAATCTAGCATTACCGCGGCCGCTACTCAGAAACCTGCAAAGATCCCGAAAGGAAATTGCTACAACTGCGGGAAGCCAGGGCATTTTTCTAATGTATGCAAAGCTCCGAGGGAACCAAAGGCAAATGACTCAGCCGAATGCTACAACTGCCATAAGAAGGGGCACTATAGCAGGAACTGTCCTCTGAAGCAGAATGCTCAAGTGGCTCATGTTTATGACGGGAAGACCCCGCCAGCTATCACGGATGGATCAGGTAAACCCGATGTCTTGGGAGGTACCCTTACCATTAAAAATATTCCTGTTTCTGTACTTTTTGATACTGGTGCATCACGTAGCTTCATTTCTGGTAACCTTGTTCACAAATTAAAATTGAAACGAAGAAAACTTGAGGAACCAATTAAAGTTCGAAACCCAATAGGAAGTTCCATCAGTCTCAGTTTATACTGTAGAGTGCCAATCTCTTACTCTTGCTACAAGTTCTCTTTTAAAGTGATTGTCATGGACCTTTCCGAATTTGATATTATACTGGGGCTGGACTGGTTGACACAGTATAAGGCCGAAGTTAGATGTGCCGAAAGAATAGTTAAAGTCGAAACAAAGCTTGGACCTATATATATACCATGTCATGGCTCAGAAATTAATAGAACAGAATTTTGGTCTTCTTTAGAAGTTACTCCCCTTTCAATAGAAAAGATACCGGTCATTAAAAACTATGCGGATGTGTTTGAAGAAGTAGAAAACTTACCGCCGCAAAGAGAAATTGAATTTAGGATAGATTTAATTTCTAACGCCCGACCAGTAGTACATCCAATTAGAAGAATGGCCCCGAAAGAAAAAGAAGAGTTAGGTAGTCAAACCCGAGAAAGGCCTGATCAGACCGAGCTTTTCAGCTTGGGGAGCAGCAGTAGTATTTATCCCGAAATCAGACGGTACTCTAAGACTTTGCGTTGATTACCGGGATCTCAATAAGCAGACACTGAAGAAAAAAAATATCCTTTGCCCCGTATAGATGATCTGTTAGATCAATTAAATGGAGCAATAGTATTCTCCAGAATGGACCTCGCTACAGGTTTCCACCAATTGCGTATAGCCGAAGACTGTGTTCCTTTGACAGCCTTCAGGGGTCCCGGTTTATTCTACGAATGGTTAGTAATGTCGTTCGGCTTGTGTAACGCTCCGGCATACTTTGTCGATCTTATGAACAGAGTGTTCCGTGGTGTATTGAATAAATTTGTTCTAGTCTTCATCGATGACATCTTAATATACTCTAAGTCGGAAGACGAGCATGCAAAACATTTAGAACAAGTGTTGAAAATTCTAAGGAGAAATGTCTTGAAAGCTAAATTTTCTAAGTGTGTCTTCTGGCAGAATGAAGTTAAATTCCTAGGCCATGTCGTATCAAAGGAAGGAATTGCTGTAGATCCAAGCAAAATTACAGCGATTCAGAACTGGAAACAACCCACTACGCCCACTGAAGTTCGAAGTTTCCTTTGATTAGCTAGTTACTATCGGAAATTCGTTCAGGATTTTTCAAAGATATCAGGAGTACTGACAAAGCTTACAAAGAAGCATGAGAAATTCAAATGGACTCCCGAATGTGAAGAAGCTTTCCAGGAGATGAAACTGAAATTGACAACTGCTCCAGTATTGACAATAATAGAAGGTAATCAAGACTTGACTATATGGACAGATGCTTCTATTAGAGGGCTAGGCGCAGTATTAATGCAAAAAGGCCAAGTGATCGCTTATGCCAGCCGTCAACTAAAGCCGCATGAAAGGAACTATGCAACTCATGATCTTGAGTTATTAGCTATCGTGTTCGCTTTAAGAATCTGGAGGCATTATTTATTGGGCGAGAAGTTCGAACTATTTACCGATCATCAATCCTTGAAATACCTGTTCACCCAGAAAGATTTAAACTTGAGACAACAGCGCTGGTTAGAATTCCTTGCAGCATATGATTTTGAAATTCTATACACTCCAGGGAAAGCCAACGTTGTAGCCGATGCGCTCAGCAGAAAGAATGAAATCATCGCCAGTTTTGTCATCACGTCTTCATTAATAGACAGGATCTCGACTCTTCAGAAAGGCGATGAATTTATTCAAAGAATCAGTCAAAGAATCAAAGGAGGTGAATCCACAAGTTTTCGACTCGATGACAAAGGAGTTCTAAAATTAAAGGGCAGAATTTGCATCCTAAACCTTCCCGAGCTCAGAAGAGAAATACTTGATGAGTGCCACAAATCCAAATTAAGTATCCATCCCGATGTGATCAAAATGTATAACGATATCAAACGCACATTCTGGTGGAAAGCTATGAAAAGAGATATCCCATTATATGTTAGCAGATGCCCCACTTGTCAGCTAGTTAAGAGTGATCAGCAGAAATTGGCTGGATTATTACAACCATTAGAAATTCCAAGTTGGAAGTGGGAACAAATCTCGATGGATTTCATCGATGGCCTGCCTCGAACTAAGAAAGGAAACGACAGTATATGGGTAATCGTAGATCGCTTCACGAAGACTGCCCATTTCATACCTGTCCGATCCAACAGAACGGCTCAAAGTCTAGCACAGATTTACTTCAGAGAAATAGTTAAACTACATGGAGTGCCGCTCAATATAGTCAGCGATAGAGATCCCCTATTTACTAGCAAATTCTGGGAAGCATTCTAGGAAGAATTGGGAACCAAATTAAATCTAAGCACCGCTTATCACCCACAGACAGACGGTCAAACTGAGCAGGTGAATAGAATTCTAGAAGATTTACTGCGGGCTTGCGTTATTGATTTCGGAGGTTCATGGGAAGATCATTTACATTTAGCAGAATTCTCTTACAACAATAGCTATCAAGCAAGTTTGGGAATGTCTCCATTTGAAGCATTATACGGTAGACCGTGCAGATCTCCCGCATGTTGGGTAGAACTTGGCAATAGACTTGTGTTAGGGCCCGATATGATTCAAGAAGCATCGGATAAGGTCGATTTCATTAAGAAGCGATTAAAAACCGCACAGAGCCGACAGAAAAGTTATGCTGATGCGAGAAGAAGGGATATATCGTTTGCCGTTGGCGATTATGTTTATTTAAGAGTTTCTCCAATGCGAGGAGTAATCAGATTTGGCAAGACTGGGAAGTTGGCACCGAGATTTATTGGTCCCTTTCCTATACTTGAACGGATTGGAACTCTTGCATATAGGGTTTCATTACCTAATTGGTTGCCTGGTATACATGATGTGTTCCACGTATCTCAACTCAGAAAACATGTTCATGATCCCGACCTTATTGTGGAAGAAGCAGCGCAACATGATATTGACATAACTCCAGAATTAGCACTCAGTAGAGAGCCATTAAAGATAGTTGGCAAAGAAACCAGAGAGCTAAGGAGGAAAAAGATTAATTTAGTCAAAGTGCAGTAGAGTAGTGATCCTAGAGACTGTACTTGGGAGACCGAGGAAAGCATTAAACAAGCCTATCCCAAATGCAGAGTGGACATCTCTGACTAACTCCGGTGCAAGGTACCTTTACAATACTTTGCATTTACATTTTATTTCCTGCTTAACTGTTATTTCCTTTTCGAGGACGAAAAGTTTTAAGTGGGGGAGATTGTAATAACCCGGAAAATGTGAACCAGTTTAAAATTTTTAAATTAGGTTATTACCAAGAAATTTGAATGGTTGAAATAGTATATTTCAATAAAATATAGAATTTGGTATGGTATTGCAGTTTGAAAATTTGAATACAAACTTTTTCTGACTGTACCAGGTGTAAAATATAACGGATTTTGACGAAACTGAAAATATTTAAATCTGTTTATCAATACCTTTCTAACGAATATGAAAAGTCGAAATTTCATAACGGAAATCAAAAGTTATGGCCGAATGAATTTTCAGAAAGGTCGGTGTATAGTATATATAGCCCTTGAAAATTGAGATTTTGCATACGACCTCGGAATTCGACGAAACCACTTTTGTTGGGTCCGGGATGTCAAATTATAGCTAAGTTTCAAATTTCGTAATTTTTGAAGCTAGTATGTGAGCGGGGCAAAAGATAACGTGTTTGGTCAAATTCTGTTAAATTGGGTCGACCTAAAAATGGCCGTTTTTCAAACGAGCTCAGAATTCGATGAAACTGGTTTTGTTAGGACCGTATCGTCAAAACAAAGCTAGATTTATTTTTCTGGAATTTTTCGATTCAGTTTGTGGCCCTGGCAAATTGAAATGTACGTTTAAATTAAATATCGAATGTTTTATATTTTAATTTGAAAAATAACTAGCTGTAACAGTCGAAATGGCCAACGAAACATATCCCATTGTGTCCGGAATGGGGGTATTTAGCTAGGGGCGACAGTCGTTGGGTTTAAAAAGGAGTCCCGTTGCAAAAACACTATTTAAAAATTTCTATAAAACTCCGGCCAATAGGAAATTTTCTTTAAAAAAAAAAACCTAAAACCCTAGCCGCCAGAGAAAGATTGGGCGATCCACGTTGCTCGAGACTTCTTCCCCTTTTTCCGACCGCCTCAGGCGATTTCACCGCCGACCCTAGTTGAAGTTTTTGTTCGCCGTAGTCCCCTCTCCACATCCGACCAACCCACGTCTCCTCCCATCGACTATCGACGCCGGAAATCGAGGAGGAAGGCGCGACCTTCTCAGCGCCGCCGCGACGAGCACAGACCACCGGACCACTTGCTACCACCGCCGTTCTGGAGGTGCTTCGTAGCTCTTCGACGCAGCGTAGCCTGATCGAAGCATAGAGGTACGGATCGACTGAAATTTTGAGACCTAGTTTCGATGGTTTTAAAAACCTTTCTGATAAAAATTCTGAAATGAAAATGACACTTTTAAGTGTTGCAAAACTTTGAAAAATAATATCTTTTTCGTTCTTTAACGAAATTTGATGAAACAGGAGACACCGTGACCGCAAGGAGGCTCTCTACATTCTAGAAGAAGCCGCGGATTTTTCTGACCTTCCTACGATTTTTAGCACCACAATAACCAATGTGAGGAATCTAAACTATTTGTGTGAATGAAATCGTGTTGTATAAATTATATAAGCTAAGTGTAAATTATATACGCATTGTATACCTCATGTACATGTGTTGTATAAGTTATATTAGCGATGTATAAATTATACAAGCGTTGAATGAAACATATATGCTTTGAATGGTGATGAAATGCAAGTGAATTATTATATTATATATATATATATATACTCCCCTCGTCCACAGACCATGGACGATATTAATTGCTTGTGATTGACGTGATATTATATGGTTTAACGAATGGTTGGAAATAATTGTTTGTGGTTGATATTGTGGTTGAAAAATACCTTTGTGGTTGAAAAATACCCTCTTGTGGTTGAAACAAAATAGAATAGGATTGTGGAATTGAAAATAAAACATGCCGCCTGCGTGCGAACTAGATGCATGATCCCCATTGTCAAAAACCGCGAGGTTTTAAGGTAGAGCGAGGAGCCGTACTAGGGACGGTCCCGGTTTTAACTACCCTGCCGTTATGCTGCCGAAATTTTCTGAAATATTTATGTGTTAGAATAATTTTCATTCATTTTTATATATATACAAACGATATCGAATATTCATGTGTTGAGTTGCAATTCATTCGTTGAGTTGAAATTCATGTGTTGAATATTAATTGAATTTAAACAAATGGCTTTAGTGATAAAAATCACATTTTTTTATAGACAAACGATATAGAATATTCATGTGTTGAGTTGCAATTCATTCGTTGAGTTGAAATTCATGTGTTGAATATTAATTGAATTTAAACAAATGGCTTTAGCGATAAAAATCACATTTTTATATAGACAAACGATATAGAATATTCATGTGTTGAGTTGCAATTCATTCGTTGAGTTGAAATTCATGTGTTGAATATTAATTGAATTTAAACAAATGGCTTTAGCAATAAAAATCACATTTTTATATATATACAAACGATATCGAATATTCATGTGTTGAGTTGCAATTCATTCGTTGAGTTGAAATTCATGTGTTGAATATTATTTGAATTTAAACAAATGGCTTTAGCAATAAAAATCACATTTTTATATATATACAAACGATATAGAATATTCATGTGTTGAATTGCAATTTGTTCGTCGAGTTGAAATTCATGTGTTGAATGTTATCGTATTTTAAAAATAAAATGAATAGACAATAAAAATTATATTTTTCTTGTGAATAGGAAGAGTTAAAAATACACATGTGTCGAATAAATATTTTTGATGATAAAAATATTCCTTTTATCATGTATACGCTTAGTTAAAAATACACATGTGTCGAATAAATATTTTTGATGATAAAAATATTCCTTTTATCATGTATACGCTTAGTGAAAAATACACACGTGTTGAAATAAATAATAGTTTGCTAGAAATATTATTATTAGCTTTGTTCTGCATATATATACATGTGTTGAACAGGAAAAATGGATTAGCTGTAGAGTAAAGAAATTATTTGCGTGCCCGACAAATAGGTAAACCTTGATGAGTTGGCTGCGCAATTGTATTTATATATCAACTCTTGTGAATGCCATTGGATGCGGAGTGCTGGTTATTCTGTGTGAAATAATAAATAACGCCATAGGATAGTAACAATTAATTTTGAACTACACTACATGGCATACTTCTTGATGATAGGCATACTTCATCATATTCTACATAAGCAATTGGAGCTTGTGTGACGAGGTGGGAGATTTACCATACAAGCAAGAGGCTTGTATGGCGATGACTATGTACTACAGGTTGAACTGATGACTGATATGAACTATATAAATTATAACGATAAATTGCCAGATTAATAAAAACCCCACACGGGTCTGGAGTTGACAATAATCACGTCGCTCTAGTTATTAGATACGGCACATGGACTATTTATTTCCACACGGAAACGGGGTGACGGGAATTTATTCTCTGGAGTGATTATCAGTACATGCTCCCCCGTGAACACCAAAATATATCACTATAAATATGTGAATGCTTTTTAGGATTTATTGGGTACCTAATACGACCCAATAAATTTCCAAACCCCTCCCCGTACAAAGGAGGTGATGGCGAAATTTTTCGAAATATTAAGGCGTTAGTGAAATATTTGAAGTGAAAACGAAATTGAAATTAATAGAATGAACTATATTTATATATATAAATATAAAAAAAAGGAATAGAGGCCGTGCAGTTCGTGTTTCGGAATCATAATTTGAAATGATTAGTACGAGAAATCCGACCATCAGATTTTCCCGAAACCGCAATCCCGGAGTTCCCCTTGGAAATATCTTTCTAACGGCACCAACCTTGTAAAAATCCAACGGTTGGATTGTCCGGAATGTTTAATTCAAATCTGAAGAAAAACAACGCCAGAATCGTTTATATTTATATATAAATATAAATATAATTAAATTTAATCGAATAACGACGCTGCAGTTCGAATTTTGAAACCGTAACTTCAAACGACTAGTGTGGGAGATCCGACCGTCGGATTTTCACGAAACTGGAACCGTTGGGTTCGCTTTGGGAATATATTCCCACTGATATAGACTTTGTAGAAATCCAACGGTTAGATTTTCCGATATGTGTAAAACAAATTAAGGGAAAAACAGTGCCACGGCACGACCTGAAACGTCGTTTAATTAAATATGGCCATTTTTAAGTAAATAAAAATGGCGAAAAATCATTATAAAGCATTATAAGCGTTATTGATTGAGGATAAACCAAATGGGCTTGAATTGTTTGATATTTGATGGTTGTATGTGTATGACATGAAAATAACACTAAGGAACCGAAAGATGGATGTCGAATAATATAACCATATAAAGAATCGATTTAAATTCTAATGACGTGGATTATTTGAAAAGGCCGAGCTAACCCTCATTTCAAATAATTTATCGAGCGATTCGAATTGAAAAACGCAAAGACGATTCAAGACCGACGATCTTCTTATCGGTTGGATGGGCGCTATTGAGGTTCCTGACCGGAGTAGCTACCGGGAAGGGACTGAAGTAGTAGCCGTCTGAACGTATGTGTTGATTGGACGGATATACGAGGAATTTGACGCCTCCGGTTTCGTTCAGACCCAGGACGGACTTGTAAATGGACTGTGTGTCTGACATTGGATTTTGTTCTATACTGATTGATCTCTGTTAAATATATATCTGCTTGGCGGCGGAGAATTTATTCTTTTGCTTAACGCCCTTCTCTGAGACGTATGAGCTCAGAGGTTATATATCGATGGAAATCAATCGTATGGAGTGGACTGCCTATGTGGCATGCCAAGATGCTGTGATCAAGGCTTCTATTACAAAGCAAAGTCTTGTGGATGATGATCAAAGCAAGGTCTACGTAGCCTAGCTTTGTGAATTTCGTAGATTCGCGAGCCTCACACCTCGGTATGAGTTAAAAACGGGATACGGACTACAGGGAGAGCACGACGTTTCTTTCTAGCTATGGTGGTGTCAGTGACTTACCAGCCCTGACATATATATCTACTTTTCACCTTTGTGGTTGTTGGAATGCGAGGCGCCTCGATTATAGGTCTGTAAGGACCGGGAAACGTGTGTTCAGGAATAACTAATCCTCTAACGTGGGTGAGGACCGGCCCTGAAGCATCCAGGGGTTACCCAGAGTGTGTAGTCCCGAGGCATTTGCTAGAGTGTCTCGAAGCGGGGAGGAGCTTGCCCCTTGCCTCGACTCATGACGGAAATCCAATTTCCAATAAGAAATAACGGACTTGATTGTAGAACTAGTATGGCGACATAGTAGATGGTAGCTATGCCGCCTATGATTGATATTTATGATGTTATTCGTTTTTGAAACATATATGCACTAGTAATAATATCAAATGATTTTGCTTTATACGTATCAAGCATATTTGGCTATTATAAGGTAAAACTCTATCCTCCGGCTTGCGTTGCATTGTGTGATGGGACCTGAGTCTTATAATGGCTTCATTCTTTCTAAAAGCATTGCGTTGTTTTAAAAGAATTTACTTTGTTTAAATGCACTAGCAATCACTGGAGTAAACCCGTTCCGCGAAAGTGGCGTGGTCCTATGATTTGCTATTTACTGTTGTTAACTGTTAAATAGATTCCTCATACCAGTCCCCATGACTGACTCGTTGTTTGTTTCACTTTGCAAACGCGGATGCCCTTATTTTCACACGGGCAGCCTAGTACACAGGTGACAGGTTGTTTTTGGCTCAGCACTGCTGCATAGGGTGCATTTTTGGCTCATGACGAGGCTGACTTCATAGAGACGACTTTGACATTTTCCGCCATTACTGTACTTATATTATGATTCCTCCACTGGCGATGCAGACTGATTTACTTTCCGTATTTCTCACTATATGTATATGTATTCTGCCTCCGGCGATGTAGACTGATATCCTTATTATGTCTCACTGCATGTATGTATTCCGCCCCTGGCGATGAAGACTGATCACTTTCCTTTTTATTTACTAAGTATATCCCACGTTATGCTATTCTGATATTCCTACATGTTGTGATTCCGCTGTCATATCCATGTAAAATTATTTTATTTATTGTTTCTGCTATTATCTGTACTCTGCTATGATGATTAATGTGTTATTTCCCAATGATTATCCTTAATACCGCCCCTCGGATTTTGGGATCGTCACACACAGCTTTGTGTAACGTGAATTCGCGAGCCTCACACCCCGGTTGTGAACCAAAAATAGGAGAGGACCTCAGGGAGGACATGCGTTTCTTTCTAGCTAGGGTGGTTTCAGTGACCTACCAGCCCTGACATTTATATACATTTCACCTGTGTGGTTGTTGCTGTTGCGAGGCGCCTCAGTTTGATCGGACGATCCGGGTCCGATGGAGCCATTCGTTGGCTCATTTACGCCCCAAAGGGCGGGGAAACGTAGTGTTCAGGCATAATAATCCACATCGGTGGACCGGCCCTGTCGCTCCAAGGCTTGCCTGAGGCTCGGGCTAGAGAGTCTTGAATCGGTAGAGGACGATCCCTAGCCTCGGTTCATAGATGGAAATCCAATTTCCAAATATGTTACATTTGCGGTTTTAATTGTATAACCAGTATGGCGACATGATATATGGTACCCATGCCGCCTATGATTGATACTTATGATTTGAAGTTGTTTTATACACTATGAACTTATAATAGTATCAAATGATTTGTTTTTAAATGTATCAAGCATTCTTTGGCTGTTATAAGGGAAAACCCTACCCCCCGGCTTGCGTTGCATTGTGTGATAGGACCTGGGTCTTATAACAGCTTCATTTTTCTTTATTTAGTATTGCGCTGTTTGTATTATGCACTGGTATTCTTGGGAGGAAACCCGTTCCGTGTTATACAGCGTGGTCCCTTGATATATCTGATTTAAAGTAAAGTTTTAAATAACTGTTTTAGTTCTCACACCAGTCCCATGACTAACCTGGAGTTTATTGTTTTAACCTAAACTCTGGGTGCCCTAATTTTGACACGGGCAGCTAGTAGTTTTGGTTTTGCAGATTTATATTCACAGGATCCTGGTTTACAACTGGAACGATATCCGGAAAGCTTTGTATCCGTATATCTCCTTCTAGTTGTGTATTGTATTATTTTCCGTTGCTATGTAATTTATTGTAATCTCTAATATTTCTGTGTAATATTTATTTGTTTATACTCTGTATATTCTTGTAATCTGATGCATTGTTGTAATATACAATGAAATGTTCTTCCGTCCGCGTTCTGTTGTGGCTTGTTCTCGAATTATCCGCGCTTTCCTCACCGGGGAAGTAACGGGTCTTCACAGATCCAGTTGGATCCCTCCAACCTGTTTTCCTGCATCCAAAGACGTTAGTCAACATAGTAATACCCATCCTGCTTCGAGGCAGGATATCGCAGTATGAAGGTCATCCACTAATATATATTGTCGGGCGCATAAGGAAATCATCCGCTATGGTACCGCGGGTATCCGCTAATGAGAATGCGGGAATCAATCCAACCATCAACCTAATATATATATAATAGTCAATCTTAAATAACTAATATATTTAAATCAACCAGAAAGCATTCAAACAAGCAACAATAATTATTTTTACCGAATAAAAATAATTCTAAATAACAGGTGAGTGAGATTTACTCACTGATGATTCTTCTTTGTCGAATATCTATTCCGATCCCAAATCATCTCGGCTTTGAATCCAACTAAATCCTTTATCTTGAACCATCTCAAATGAATATATTACCTACGGTTATTTAATATTATATGTCGATTAAACGATTATTCAATTAAATTAATTATTATGCTAAATAAATTAAATATTAACTAAATAATTTATTTAATTACCTTTTCCATTTTTCTTCTAAACCCTCACCATTTACTGACCTCACGACCATCTTACTTTGACCGAGCGCCTCAACCTCTCACTGTAAACAACTTTCATGACCCCCTTTCAGCTTGAACATCATCACCAGAACACCTCTTCTTCCTTCTGCTCACAGTACAACACCTGACCTGCTTCATCTCCTCCATCTCGAATAGAGTACAATCCCTTCCATTTCCATTTGCAGGCCCCTCCCCGTTCGAACTGAAATCGATTCTAACCTCAGAACCCTCTCTGAAAATCGCGACTTCACACAGAACAATCTTGACCTCTCCTTCTCCACTCGCACACCCTAAATCAACATCTCGACACCCTCCAACCTGTCAGACTCCGCGCCAAACTCCATAAAAAGGATCGCGGCTCACATATACATGAGCGACAACGTTCTGACGGAAACCCCTAAACTCGCGATACCTTGATTTCTTGAATTTAAGCCCGAAATTAACGGATCCGCAAGTGATACAAGCCCGCGTTCGAGCTCCAAGAATTTTGATTTCACATCGCAACTTTTGACGCCCTCAATTCTTGCTCTCCATACGGATTCGAAGTCGAACTCGAATTCGGTTTCCCCTTCTTCTTTTTAGTCCCTGATCGATCTCGAGTTTGGTTGAATAAATTGAAATAAAGGGGGACTTCGGTTTTTATAAAGGAAGAGGGTGGAAGAAAAGAAGCCACGGTTGTTTAATTCTATGTTTATAAAGGGAGCACGGGTTTGTTTTTATTTGTGGCATAAAGGAAGCACGGGGTTTGGGTTGTTTATAATCATTATCCTTTATTTTAAATTATCACTTTGATTTCAAATTCTTATTTGAGCCCAACAACAGGCCATCCTATGGTTTAACCACTACTCTGAACACGCTGGGACCAGTTTCAAACCCCTATCCGATCATCTGGAGAAGATATTAATTTAAATCGATTTAAATTAAATTTCAAACCAATAAATTCTTCGATAATAATTTAATATTGTTATTCTAATTTAAACAGGAGTTTGTATTGATCGTCTAAACTGTTTTCAAATCAGTTTTAACTTCTAATTCAGTTATTCGTCGATTCCTTATTTTGATAATTTAATATATACGATATTAAATCAAAATCGATATTTAAATCGTTAACAAAAATATAAAAATTCATTTATATTATTAACTAAATATTTAAATCCATTTTAAATATTTAAAATTAGTTGACCGAAAACCTAGGTCATTACAATCTTTCCCCCTTAAAAGAATTTCGTCCCCGAAATTAGTAAGGTAGGAAAAGTGTTACTAACCCATTTTCTGTTCAAAAACATTCTTATGTTGATACTCAATATTTCATATTCCATTCATATGCAATCCAATTTTATTCAAATTGATTCTGATTAATTTATTCACTTCGGTCTATTTAACTTACTTAAGTTAAATTTCAATTCCAGAATTCAAATACCCGAGTTTCCATTTCAAATTCTTTGAAATAACATAAATATATACATATATTTATAATCTTTTCAAAGTCAACACATTTGAATTTTCCAAATCAACTTGTTTTTCTTTTAAACAAATTTCCATCCAAACTTTTCTAATGCAGCAATCCACCACTTAGAAACTCAAAAATGAATACTGATAATGTTGCAATCATTATCAGAATAATTTTCCAGCACTGAAGTGAGTTCAGTGCTTAATTACTTTCAAAATAAATAATTTCCAAGCACCTAGGATTAAATTTTTAAATTTCTAGTTTGAATTCTACTCTAATTCATCTCATTTGTATATTTCATTCTTATACAAATTATATTGGTTATATTTAACCATTCTGTTTTATAATCTCATTCGATTATAATTCTAACAATCAACTTAACCATTTAAAACAATTTCGTGTCCAATCTTCTGTTCCAGTATTTATAAACTCCTATCGACATCGTGGCATCCCACGATTCGATCAGAATTCATAATTCACCCAACAGACTAGTCAACACAATATAAAACAGTTTTTATATCAAATAACAAATACGCTCCCTCGTATATATATATATATATATATACACACACACACTCAACTCATCCTAGGGTACTGCTGACCCTATCTCTAATGAGCACAATCCAACAAGCCTAGGTATTCGCTTAACCTCGCTCTGATACTAACTGTAACGGCCCGCAAAGTCCGTAATATAAGAGTTGACTACATACACCATACACCCAACTCAAAAATCATGAAAATACGAATCATTTTTTTTAGAAGAAAAAGGTAGAAGAAGAACAGAAATAACAACACAGAATCTCACATCGCAGCGGAACAAAATATAATATATCATAACTTTTGAAATATGAACTTCTACCGTATAACATACACTTATCAGAGTACAACACTTACAACACAGCGGAACAAAACTCTATATAACTAACGCTGAAGCCTCCTGCTCCAAGCTCCTTTAGATAGATCTGTAAAATCCTGAACTACTTGACTGCCCGTACAAATTTAGGCACCCAAGAGTTTAGGTAGAACAAAACAAAATAAACTCTGGGTCAGTCATGGGACTGGTATGAGCAAACAGTTTAAAACAGCTCGAACGAGTAAACGACATCTCATAAGACCACGCCATATAATGGAACGGGTTTTTCCCTTATGAGAATCCAAAATATCTTTATATCAAAAACCTTTTGATATTATAATAATGCCTTTCAACCACAATATAATAATCATCTAGTAGAAACGCTTTCATCTCACGTTCTACATATATAGTATACAATCAAAACCGCAAGCACGTATTGGGTAATGGATTTCCAACTATGACAAGGTATGGATCCACCTTCCGCTGGTGTATCTCTAGAGAAGAATACACCGAGTTCAACAAGATCATCTTGCAACTCAGCCACACATGACCGACCACTCATTTCGCTTGAGTGTATCGAATGTATATCACCAACGGTTGGGATCAGCAACCGTTTCCCGAATGGGACAGCATCGACATTAGATTTTTAGAAGTAAATGAAACTCTAGATAAGGTGATTATACACCCTAATAGGTACGACCTACATAGCCATGCTTCTTGCCCGATTTTTGACATTTCCCGGTTGTTAAGGCCAGAGGCTACGATTACTTTCCACTCATTTATAACACGATCACTTTGAATGCCACATTATCAAATCCGTTAATCACTAATTGGTTTGCACAAATATTCTGGATGTTATGCTAAGGGAATAAATCCGTTGCAACCATATATATTTATATAGACCAACCCATTTGGTCATTGGAAATACTTTGTCAGACATTCGTCCGTTTACGTTTGTTCTGGGATTGAACGAAACCGAAGGCACTATTCAGTACATCCATCCTAGGCAATCTCTACCATGGACTTTATACAACAGCCCTTGCAATTTACTCCGTCTTCAATATATTCATCATACTGGGTTCGCAACGCTTATGCCAATACGGAGTGGTTCTTTAGATAACAATCCAACCGGTCTCTCCATATTAACAACGTTAAAATGGTCAACACTTTGATAGTCGGTGATTTAACTATCAAAGAAAAACAAGTGTTTCGATAGTCGATGATTTAACTATCGAAGAAAACAAGTGTTCATCCAATATCAAACAATCCCTGAGCACTTAATTAATATTTCATTAATTTAATCACTTCTCCATTTCTTTATCAATATTTGTTAACCAAATATTTTCAATAACCATATTGGCCTTTTACGCTATTTGGAAAACATTTCTGAATATCGCCTTCCTTTATTTTCTTAAACTTAGAAAATATATGATAGTTATAATTGGAAAATATTCCAATTACTTATCTCTTTTCTATCTCGTTTATTTCTAAACTTAGGAAATATTTATTGTTCTATTTCCAAGCTTTCACTTATTTGGGTTAAAACGGATGTTGTGTAAAACATCGTTACGACAACCCAAATATTATGTTCAACTAACTCTTATTCAACATTGATCTTCGAGCCTGAAATCTTACTATTTATTTGTTAGAAAATGAAATTAATCAAGTTGGGGTATAACTACCACTCAGACCTTGACTGAATAACATTTACAACGTCAAAACAGATAAGACTACTTACTCGAATAATCAATACCATACAACTAATTATTCACTTTTAAACATGTACACACTTTCTCTTTCTATTCTTACTGGATTTTATTCTTATTTTGATTATACTATTCTATTTCTAAGTTCGTTTCCTTATCGACTTCTATATATATTGATATATAGGTTTCTAGTTATCAAACTTCTTAAAAATATTCTAACTCCTTAAATTCCCGGAAAATTTCGCCATAACCTCCTGTGTACTGGGAGCATCGGGATATTTCAAATAGCCTCCCATGGCCCTCACCAATCCAAAAGAAAAAGAAAAAGTCAAGCGGCTTGCCGATACGGCGCATAAAATATCATATATGAATTAAATACATACCTTTTTGTCGAGCACTCTATTTATATACCTTCATACCTTATCCCATACCTGTCTCCTGTATGTCTATACCTGTCCAATTTATTTCAACTATACCTGATCGTTTTAACTCAATTCGTTAATTAACTCTTTGCCTATTTCACTAATTTATTTGAACATATCACATACAAATATATTTTAATCTACTCATGAGCCAAATCTAATTCTATTTTCGACTCGAGTTATATATTCGATTTCAAATATAAATTCTCAATTTCTTTCACTTATTCAAAAAACCAATTTCGATTCAAATTTCTTTTAACTAATTATTCTCCCATTTTAGTTAATTATATTTAACCATTTAAAATATGATTTCTATCTCAAAAAATAATTTCACTTACTTCACTGGAGTTCATATTTATTTTGTATCTCCAGTCTGGATTTTTCTAATGTCAATTCGGACTTTATTTCCTTAAAATCCTTTTATTTATTTAAATAAACCGTTATCATTTTTAAAACGATTATGGCACAGTTTTCCTAAAAAGTGGATTTTGACATAACTCAAAATCTACACGACGAAATCCAGATTTTTCTCTTCTATTAGAAAATTATTATTCAACTGGTCCCGACGATTCTTGTTTCAAAGAATTCTGACTTCAATTGAGGTCTGTACACTCAACTGAAGTTCGAATTGCCAATTTACGAACTGTTGTGCTGCGGCGAGTTCGTTTTAAATTATATATATATATATAAACGTTTTAACTTCGTTTATAATAAATTCAACTCCATTCTGATATATTTTTAATATATATCAAATCCAAATTTCCAATTCAACATAATATTTCCGATCTTCTAAAATATTTGATTTTCCCTAACTCGGAAATAAATTTATTTATACTTCGATCTTCTATATTCAAATTCTATTTCAATTCAAATTGAATTCCCTATATTCAAATTCCATTTTCAATCTCCATTTGAATTTCTATATTCAAATCTATTTTCAAACTTCATTTGAATTTCTATATTCAAATTCAATTTTAACTTTATTTGAATCCTATATTCAAATTCAATTTTTAACTTTATTTGAATTTCTGTATTCAAATTCTATTTCAATTCTATTTGAATCATATATTCAAATTCCCATTTCAACTCTATTTGAATTCTATATTCGAATTCCCATTTCAAATTTTATTTTGAAATTCTATTTTCAAATTCCATTTCAATCTATTTGAATTCTATATTCAAATTCCATATTCAAACTATTTGAATTCTATATTCAAATTCCATATTCAAACTATTTGAATTCTATATTCAAATTCCATATTTAAACTATTTGAATTCTATATTCAAATTCCATATTTAAACTATTTGAATTCTATATTCAAATTCCATATTTAAACTATTTGAATTCTATATTCAAATTCCCATTTCAAAATCTATTTTCAAATTCTATTTTCAAATTCCATTTCAACCTATTTGAATTCTATATACAAATTCCATATTCAAACTATTTGAATTCTATATTTAAACTGTTTGAATTCTATATTCAAATTCCATATTTAAACTATTTGAATTCTATATTCAAATTCCATATTTGAACTACTTGAATTCAATATTCAAATTCCATATTAAAAATTTCTTTATTCAAATTCCATTTCACTTTCGATATTCAAATTCTACATTTGAATTTCCTTTATATTTTCTATATTCAAATTCTATATTTGAATTCCATTTGGATTTCAATATTCAAACTCCATTCGAATTTTATATTCAATTTCTATTTGAATTCTCTTTATCCAAATTCTGTTTCAAACTTTCTTTATTCATTCTTTAAACAAGTCTCGATTTCAATTCCTTTTGAAATCGATATTTCTACTTTTGGAAAATAGATTTCCCTTTTCAATTTCACACTTGTATTTTTATTTCTGAATTATCCAATGATAATTCTTTTCACTTCATTTATAAACCTCGTTTATAAAAGAACTATATAAAAACTTCGTTTATAAAGGAAGTACTTGTTTTATTTCTTTTAAAAACAAGTTAATATTTCAAATCTATTTAAAAATTCAAATTCTATTTTAGAAAAATATAATTTCCCTTTTAAATCTTAAATATCCCTTTCAGGATATTTTTAAATATCAATACTTAGGCCCAGTGATATTTAAACACCAAACAACCAATTATTTATTTCAGGTTGTCTAACACATCATATATGACAGTATATATGCAAATAAACAAACGGATAATATATTTTTGAGGGATCCAGTTGGATCCCTCCAACCTGATTTCCTGCATCCAAAGACGTTAGTCAACATAGTAATACCCATCCTGCTTCGAGGCAGGATATCGCGGTATGAAGGTCATCCACTAATATATATTGTGGGGCGCATAGGGAAATCATCCGTTATGGTACAGCGGGCATCCGCTAATGAGACTGCAGGAATCAATCAAACCATCAACCCAATATATATATATATAATAGTCAATCCTACATAAGTAATATATTTAAATCAACCAGAAAGCATTCAAAAGAGCAACAATTATTTTTACCGAATAAAAATAATTCTAAATAACAGGTGAGTGAGATTTACTCACAGATGATTCTTCTTTGTCGAATATCCATTCCGATCCTAAATCATCTTGGCTTTGAATCCAACTAAATCCTTTATCTTGAACCATCTCAAATGAATATATTACCTATGGTTATTTAATTTTATATGTCGATTAAACGATTATTAAATTAAAATAACTATTATACTAAATAAATTAAATATTAACTAAATAATTTATTTAATTACCTTTTCCATTTTTCTTCTTAACCCTCACCATTTACTGACCTCACGACCATCTTACTTTGACTGAGCGCCTCAACCTCTCACTGTAAACAACTGTCGCGACCCCCTTTTAGCTTGAACATCATCACCAGAACTCCTCTTCTTCCTTCTGCTCACAGTACAAGACCTGACCTGCTTCATCTCCTCCATCTCGAATACAGTACAATCCCTTCTTCCTTTCCATTATTCCTGCGCTCCCTTTCTTCTACTAAAATCAGTTGCCACACTTCTCATCAGCGCTTGACAGTGCCACGCCTTTCTCGACCTTCCACTTCCATTTGCAGACCCCTCCCCCTTCGAACTGAAATCGATTCTAACCTCAGAACCGTCTCTGAAAATCGCGACTTCACGCAGAACAATCTCGACCTATCCTTCTCCATTCGCACACCCCAAATCAACATCTCGACACCCTCCAACCTATCAGACTCCACGCAAAATTCCTGAAAAAAGATCGCGACTCACATACACAGGAGCGACAACGTTCTAACGGAAACCCCTAAACTCGCGATACCTTGATTTCTCAAATTTAAGATCGAAATGAACAGATCCGCGAGTGATACAAGCCCGCGTTCGAGCTCCAGGAATTTTGATTTTACATCGCGACTTCTGACGCCCTCAATTCTTGCTCTCCATACGGATTCGAAGTTGAACTCGAATTCGGTTCCCCCTTCTTCTTTTTAGTCCCTGGTCTATCTCGAGTTTGGTTGAATAAATTGAAATAAAGGGGGACTTCGGTTTTTATAAAGGAAGGGGGTGGAAGAAAAGAAGCTATGGTTGTTTAATTCTATGGTTATAAAGGAAGCACGGGTTTGTTTTTATTTGTGGTTATAAAGGATGTACAGGGTTTGGTTTGTTTATAATCATTATCCTTTATTTTAAATTATCACTTTGATTTCAAATTCTTATTTGAGCCCAACAACAGGACATCATATGGTTTAACCACTACTCTGAACACACTGGGACCAGTTTCAAACCCCTATTCGATCATCTAGAGATGATATTAATTTAAATCGATTTAAATTAAATTTCAAACCAATAAATTCTTCGATAATAATTTAATATTATTATTCTAATTTAAACAGGAGTTTGTATTGATCGTCTAAACTATTTTCAAATCAGTTTTAACTTCGAATTCAGTTATTCGCCGATTCCTTATTTTGATAATTTAATATATACGATATCAAATCAAAATCGATATTTAAATCGATTAAAAAAATATAAAAATTCATTTATATTATTAATTAAATATTAAATCCATTTTATATATTTAAAATTAGTTGACCGAAAACCCGGGTCATTACACTTGTATTTATTATCAAATGGATTTTGAGTTTTGTCGTGAACTGTTTCTTCACTAACACTGTTCTTAAACCTAGTTGAGAAAAGATTAAATCTTTTTATTAAGATTTAACAGGAATTTTCCAAAGTAAAGTTTCCCGATTTAATAATATAAGCCAATATATTTTCTATTCAGAGCCATGTATTTAATAACAAATGGATTTTGAGGTTTGTCGTGAACGGTGTCTTCACTAACACTATTCTTAAACCCAGTTGAGAAAAGATTAAATCTTTTTATTAAGATTTAACAAGAATTTTCCAAAGTAAAGTTTCCCAATTTAATATATTAAATTGGAATGGAATGGAATTCGATTTGATAATAATCGAAGTGAACTTCTGTGGAGGAAGACTGTTAATACGTATGGAATTTAGAAGGCTTTGCAGTTATTCTATTTATACTATTAGTCAGATATGGAAATTGATATCGATTATATATTGATTTGTTTTTCCGTGAAAATTCCATAATTAATGGAATGGATTTGGGTTTATCGTGAACTGTGTTTTAAATGACATTAGTTCTTCAACCCAGTTAAAGGCAGGATAACATGTTTGTCATTGTATTTCGAACTTAGTAGCTGCTAAATATGTATCTGTTTGGTGGCGGAGAATTTATTCTCTTTCTTAACACCCTTCTCTGAGACGTACGAGCTCAGAGGTTATATATAGGTAGAAATCAATATTACGATGTAGATTTTCGATGCGACATGTTTGTGTTTCCAAAGTTAAATAATTATTAATATTGATTTTTGGGAAGATTAAAACTAAGTGGAGTTTTAATGAATCTTTAATTAGATTGAAATGTGAATTGATAATTTAAATTATCGAATTTGGGAAATGATCGAGAATGGAGTATCACCATTTTTGCTCCAAGCGATAGTTAAATTTTAATTAGATTTGATCAGGAAATGGTAATTAAATTTACCGATAACACCATGGTGTTAGTTATGGAGTGATAACAGTTTTGCTCCATGGGATGAATAACTTAGGATTGGGAAATTAAATAAATGATTACTTCGGTGTGGTTCGCTAATCTCGACTAGTTTTGAGAACCTTAATATGGTTTGAAATGATAACCAAAGGAAGATTAAAGAATAAATTTTAAAGAATTTATCTTTGATAAAATTAATGGGAACCTTTCCTTAATGATGTGAATATTTGGATAAAAGAATATTCAGAATTGGAATGAGGCGTATGTTGTGTTTTATAGCACTCGTTTATTATATACGCGAGTTATTCGGAAAGGTCGGGTTTATACCCATTCTGAATAACTGATTCGATGATAAGCCGACGATGAAGACGGTGGTTGAAGACCGAAGATTTTCACATCGTTTGGATGACTACTGATGTCTTGATTGGGCTGTACACCCAAGACGATGTAATAAGTGGTGATCGTCCAGACGTACTTGGGGATCGACCGGATATGCGAGGACCTCTCTCCTGTATTGGACATACATGACGAGGAATAAGGTGCATCCGGTTTCATTCAGACCCAGAACGAACTTGTAAATGGATTGTGTGTCTGACATTGGATTTTATTCTGTGTTGATTGATCTCTATTAAATATACATCTGCCTTGTGAAGGGGAATTTATTCCCTTACTTCACCCTTCTCTGAGACGTACGGGATCTGTAACACCCCACTCCCGCTATGATCACTCACTAAGGGAATGCCATAGCATCGGTGGAGTATTTTAGTGAATATAGAACAGAAAAATTACAACAAGACAGATATAAATAGTACTTGAAATTTAAAACATCATCTCATAACAGCGGAAGTAAACATGTCTGGTTACATCACAAAACCATAATAAGAGTTAAGTACAAATATCCATTCTTGCTAAATAAAAATACATAATCCCAATACATGAACTGATAGCCATAAAAGAAAAAGGGTAAGCTGAGCTCTACATCTAGGGTCCAAGCTCCAAGAGAGTAATAAAAGCAGCCTGATCAAAGCCCACTCGTACTGGGCCCACTCTGAGAACCTGAGGGTTGGAAAAAGATAAAAACAACGGGGTCAGACATAAGTCTGAGCGAGTCCTATAACTTTAACAATACAATCATTAAAGTAACCAGAGAAGACATAAACTTGACATACGGTAATGTCTGGGGATGAATGGCTACACTAAGCAGCTTGGTAGACTTAGGATAAACTAAGATTACTATAAAGACGCATTTACCCACCCAAGGATAATTACTACACCGCACCACACCAGTCATTCCTTCTTAAAGGTTGATCCCTCCCAAGGACTTAGAAAATTTACCCAGTAGTTTCGTGTACCCCTAGCCCACTACATAGGTGCCGTCTGCCCCTATCTCCACTAGGTGTACTTAGTAATTTTACCCAGTAGTTTCGTGTACCCCTACATAGGTGCCGTCTGCCCCTATCTTTATTAGGTGTACCCACTACTCCCCAGCGATCGGCTCCCTACCGTAGATACCCGTGCTGGTCCCACAATGGGGTGTATCATTCCCCAAAGTGGCCACCTGATAATATCAACGGTGCACGGCTTTATATCTACACGATGCAACAACGACTTACCAACCAGCCCGGGTCCACACACGCATATGAAACCCGTTGATCCTGCGTTGCCACCGCTAACCCGTTTTGGCCTCTTATAATCAAGCCCAATATGCGTGTCCCGTCACCCGACTAGAGTCGAGCCCACAAAGATACGTTTGGGATATTGGTTGAAATGGGCCCCCACAAGCTACCCACCTAAGCTTGTCACTTATCTAGTGTATCCCACTTAACCCTTTAATCATGTTTAATTACATGTTTCCACTTGGTTAAGTATTCTAATCGTATTTTCTATTGCCACCCAAGGCAACCCACTAGATTTCCACATGCCACCCAAGGCACCCACTTAACCCCTCATGTCCCTCTACATGCTAATATGGTTAAGTGTTTCTTAATTAATTAATTAAGATCATGACCTCATAAAGACCTCTCACATTAGAACATCTTTTATGACTGCTGGATATGCCGGTTGGTTCCGGGCAGACTTCTGTCATAAAAAGGGTCTAACCTCGTGTCTTTACTTTAATCACGTATTTAATTTATGACTAAGACCTCTCACATTGGGCCAATCATTTGTAGCCGCTGGATGGCCGGTCGGTTCCGGGCAGACTTCCGCTACAAAAGGGTCCAACCTCGTGTCTTAGTTGATTAATTACACCTAATTAATCACCCCCATATTAATTATCCCTAATTAATATCAAGTTTTTCATAACATGGGTAGACCTAACTCAATAGGTAAATTCCCATGGGGTAGACCTAACTCAATAGGTAAATTCCCACTTATGTTAATTTATTTTTTTATGGTATGCTTAATCATACCCAATCATACTTTTATTAACATATTTATTAACCCCATCGTTCCCCAAGTAAATCGTTCTCCTTCCATGACATAATAAAGGGAAGATCCATCACAAATATCATGGGTTTAACCAAATCTTAGCATATAACTTTGTCATGGGTTAAGAGGATGTCAACTTGCATATATGAGCATATATTAACCCAACTACATTTAACCCAAACTTGCATATTATCATACACATGACTTGCATAACATGTTGAACTTGCATATAAGCATTCTCATAACTTGCATAACATGTTAAACATGCATTTAAGCATACACATAACTTGCATAAGCATTCTCATACTTGCATAAGCATGCATAACTTGCATGTCATGTTAAACTTGCATTTAAGCATATACATAACTTGCATAAGCATTCTCATACTTGCATAAGCATGCATAACTTGCATATCATGTTAAACTTGCATTTAAGCATATACATAACTTGCATATGAACTTGCATAACAACCTACACATAACTTACATAACATCATACACATAACTTGCATATGAACTTGCATACTTGTTAAACATGCATAAACCCACTTATTAAACATGCATAAACCCACTTGTTAAACATGCATAAACCAACTTATTAAACATGCATAAACCCACTTATTAAATATGCATAAACATAGGAAAACATAGAGTAACATATCATTACAAATGATTCAAACTCACTAATCCGCATTCAAGACCATAAGTCTCATTACACCCAATCTACTTACTTTAGCAATTGATGTTAAAGTGATAGAAACTCACCAAACCCAAGATTAGCAAACTTATGAAGTGGAATTGGTTGCTAAATATGAAGAAGATGATGATTAGAGGTTGATTAGCTTGCAACTTCCTTCATAAATTAGTGGAGGCTCCTCTTAAGTTTGATTTTGGCGGCATGAGGCCATCATTTCTATTTTTAGTATGAATTAGGGTAGTATTAGGGTGTATTTATAGATTAGGTGAGTGTTTTAGGCCCTTAGATTAACCCTAAATTAGATTAGGACCCTTAGATTTCGGCACCTTCCAGAAACCAGCCCTAAGACCAAGCCCAAACCCCAAACTGGTGCACCCAACCACAGAACTCTCTAGAAACTGTGCAGGTTTCTTGGCTCGGCACGGGCACACTTCCCAAGTGCGCCAGTGTATTTCTGTACTGGCGCAATTCATAAGTGCGCCAGTGCATTTTTGTACTGGCGCACTTCACAAGTGCGCCAGTGCATTTCTGGCCTGTTTCTGGTTTTTCTGCCTAACTTCGTTCGTCCATATCTCTTTCATACGGTGCCCGTTTTACGCAAACTCGGACTCTATTTCGCGTATTTTTCCGAGACGAACGCAATGACGTAACCTGTTTCCCCTAATTCCAACATCTGGGATTAGTTATTCTTTAATTTGTGAATTTTACCTTAACCGAAAATTCGGGGTGTTACATTCTCCCCTCCTTAAAGGATTTCGTCCCCGAAATCTCTAAGCTAAGGAGAATGCATATCCTACCATCCAAACAACCATCTACTCAATCCATCAAACACGGGCATCCATTGTCCTTAAAACAGTTTCTAATGATGTATGAGCATATGCAAAAAGTGTGTGTATATGTTCCCTATCTAATGTATGAACATATGCAAACCATTATAGTGCCATGCATCCATTATGTATGCGAGAGAACCCTATCGACACATACAATATCTACATGAGTGCACAATCATTCACCAAAATGCATCATCCATATGATAACACAATCATTACACATCCATAAATACAGCTTCCTACACACAATTTTTATGCAATATGCAATATGAAGTGATTGAGCCGATCTAGTGCCTAGAGTGTGTGTATATGCATCCACGAGCAACCACTAGCAACCACTTGCATCCACATGCATCCATCAAACATAACATGTCTCAAACACATGTTTCAACCATAGGTTTACCCTATCTAAAGGTCAATCGGTACTAACGAGAGGATATACTAAGGATAAGATAAGTACTAGACAACAATAGAGGAGAAAGTAAAGACATACCCTCAAAAAGAAATGGTTACAATGAACGCATCTTCGCTTCCGTCTCCCAAGTTGCGTTGCTCTCCTCTTCTCCCCATTGCACTTTAACTAGTTGAACCTCTCTGTTTCTCAACTTCCTAGTCTCTGACCCAAGGATGCGGGTAGGAGCTCGTCGAATAGTCGCATCACGCTCTACTTCCACTTCTTTAAGCAAGCTCGGCTCTACCACCTCTGCGGTCTCATGTAAGCACTTCCTCAAATGGGACACATGGAATACATCATGTACACCACTAAGTCTGTCGGGAAACTCCACTCTATATGCCATCCGTCCAATTCTTTCCTTAATGGGAAATGGCCCTACGAACCTTGGCGCTAACTTCCCAACAGATCCAAAGCGAACCACATTTCGCAATGGAGACACTTTGACAAAGACCATGTCCCCAACTTCAAACTCAAGGTCCGTCCTTCTCTTGTCCACATAAGATTTTTGCCTATCCTGTGCTGCTTTCATCCTTCTTCGAATCAAGTCAATCTTCTCAGAAGTCTCCCTAATCATATCAGGCCCAAGCAAGATCTTATCCGTAGATTCCCACCAACATGTAGGTGATCGACAAGGCCTTCCATAGAGAGCTTCGAAAGGAGCCATACCAATACTGGACTGAAAGCTGTTATTATATGCGAACTCCACCAATGGAAGATGCTCTTCCCATGTACCTCCAAAATCTAAGATACAAAGTCTCAAAAGGTCTTCTAGAACACGATTCACCCTCTCAGTCTGGCCGTCCGTCTGAGGATGATATGCGGTGCTCAGACACAATTGAGTCCCCACTGCTTCTTGCAAACTTCTCCAGAACTCGCTAGTGAAGATAGGATCTCGATCACTCACTATGCTAGAGGGTACCCCATGCAACCGAACTATCTCTCGAAGATATACTGAAGCTAGCCATAGAGCAGTCCTCTTGCTTTTCACAGGTATGAAGTGGGCGCTTTTAGTAAGTCTGTCTACCACAACCCAAATTCCCGTATTACCCTTTCTTGATCTGGGTAACCAGTCAATAAAATCCATCGAGACGCTATCCCACTTCCATTGTGGAACTTCCAATGGGTGAAGCAACCCACCAGGTTTCTTTTGCTCCGCCTTCACTTGTTGGCACACCAAGCATCGAGCGACATACTCGGCCACATCTTTCTTCATACCGGCCCAGAAGAAAACCCTCTTCAGGTCTTGGTACATCTTGTCCCCACCGGGATGAATGGTCATCCTAGAACGGTGTGCATCATCAAGAATAACCTTCCTCAAACCCTCGTCTTGCGGTACACAAAGTCTACCGTCTCTACGCAAGCACCCCCTATCGTCTAGGGTGTACCTACTCAAATGGCTGGACGACTCCCCCCTTATGAGCTTCTCCACCAACTCAACCAACTGTGGGTCATGTAACGAACCGGGGATTTCGGACCCGAAAACCGACATAAATACCTTTACTGTAACTCATGTCGATCCTCCAAGCACCGAAACACTGGATAGTTAATAGAAATAAATTAGAGGGTGAGATAAGAAAGAAAGAAATACTAGAATAGAAGAAGAAGAAAATACCACACAGAGTCTCACATCGCAGCAGAACAAAATATAATACAGAAATAATCTTTATTGAAAGCTTTAAAATACTTACAGTATCAGAGTACATCATACCATGGGACAGATATAATAGCCTGTTCCCATATATAACACACAGCGGAATAGTAGTAATATCATACGTCCGAACAACTCCAGCTCGTCTCTTCATAGCAGTCGACAACCTGAACTTGTACACTCCGGGCTAACCCGAGCATTTACAAAACACCGGGTCAGTCTGGTGAACCAGAGTGAGATAAACTCGCACAGTAATAAGGGTAAATCATCCAGTCATGATTTTAAAGTTCAAATTCTTATCAGAAGGAAAGGATAATCGTAAGACCAAATCCACACATAAACACGAACGGTTTTTACCTTACGATAACCCCAAACCACTTTTGAAATCAATATCTTTTCTGATATTATAATAATGTCTAAATACAAGTAAATAGAATCTAGTAGAACGCTTGCATCTCACGCTCTACATATATAGTATACAATCAAAAACCGCGGGTGCTTATTGGAGATTGGATTCCAACTTGACAAGGTATGGGACCACCTGTCGATCGTGTATCTCTAGAGACGAATACACTGGGTTCAACAAGAACGTCTTGCAACCCGGCCCTCACATGACCGACCACTCATTTCGCTTGAGTGTATCGAATGTATATCACCGACGGTTGGGATCAGCAACCGTCTCCCGACAAGGGACAGCATCGAAACATAGATTAAGAAACAAATAGGATTTCCTCTAGATAGGTGATTATACACCCTAATGGGAGCGACCCACATAGCCATGCTGCCTGCCCGATTTTTGTCATTTCTCGGTTGATGAGGCTTGAGGTCAGAATTAACTCTTTGAACATCTGGTCACCATTCACTTTGAATGCCACATCGTCAAATCCATCAGATATCACTAATTGACATCCACAAAAATACTCTAGCAGTTAAGCTAAGAGAACGGCGATTCCCCGCCAACACTATAGCACGTTTGAAGAAATCAACGTACGTGATCCTTCGGAAATACTCTGTCAGACATTCGTCCATATACGTCATCCAGGAACAGGATGAACCGAAGGCACTCTCCTACTGCATCCATATAGGAATCACCCCATGGATCAGTAGCGAGAAGTCCTTGCAACCCGTTGATTCCAACCACGACAGAATCACAGCTTATCTCTGCTTGCCAGGCAGAGAATATTAGTGGTTCTTCCGTTTATGAAAATCCATGGTCTTTAATGCTCCATCTCGATCATCTTCTGATATCTTCACGTATTTGTTGGTCGGAATGGTTTTCGAATAAATTCGATCCCGGTCTTTCCATACCAACAATCGTATTGGGAGGGTTTGATAGTCGGTGTTTTAACTATCAAATATGTACAGTGTTTCAATCATGACACTCCAATGAGTTCACTAGTTCAGTATTCCGCATCACTTGGCCTTTAAACAACTGGTTTACTTTTGTTAAATTAAACTTCTAACTCATTTAATATTTAAAAATACGATGTTTGAATAACTCTACTTCGATTTAACTCTATTCGATTAACTCTAATTGATTAACTAATACTCGACTTAAATCCATTCGCTTGACCCTAGATCGCAGCGATCACAATGGTTACGCCTGATTCCCTCAGGAAACATCCGACCGCCGTAGGCTATCTGCAGCCCTGCAAATTACGCTAGCAATCGTACGAAATGGCAACTTAGCCGAATAATTATGTTTGGCTAGTTCTATCTCGAATAGCTATATTCAATTTCCCACTTAATTCTTCCGTCAAATCATCTTTTAGATTCGGAAATCCATTATTTTAACAAAGAAATTTATAGCACATATGTTATAACAATAGCGTTATAATTACTATTTAGATTTTCAAAACAACAGCGCTATAATCGCTGTTTAGGTTTACAATCCATTTACTATAACAACAACGCTATAGTCGCTATTAGATTTACAACACATATATTATAACAAAAGCGCTTAAATCGCTGTTTAGATTTTCAAAACATATTCACTAACGTCTCTTACGATTACCAACTAATACTATCTTCAGATAATCCCGATGTTGTTCAAGTTGGGGTATTTTAAATTACCTCTCAGACCTTGATCAAACAATGTTCATATCTTCAGAAAAATACAAGTTGTAATCGAACCCAAAATTCCATTCCCATCTTAAAACAATTCCCATTTAACTCTGATTTGGTTATACAACCCTATGCCCCATTTCTGTAACTAAATCCACTTATTTCCAATTTCCTTTCAAAATATTTGACCATTTCGTGCCTTGGGAATTTCACTTTACACTTTTCCCCTTTTTCTTGATTTCATTTCCAAGTAACGTTAATATAAAATGAACGCTTTCACACTTTAATCCTCATTTATATATTCTGGTTTGTCTTAAACCCTTTCCTTAATTCCCTTTCACTTAAGATATATAATTAAGTAACCTTTAATTTAATTTGCCGTATTCACTTAAAATTCCCTTTATAACTTCGTTATAAAAATTCGGGTTTTAAATATAAAACCAGTTCTTGAATTCCTTTCACCATCCAATTGGATTACATTCCACCTTTGATAACTCTTTAAATGTATTCCCATTTAAAAAAGTAAATTTCCTAAATTATCATTAATTAAAAATAATAATTTATTTCAATCATTAACTACTTCAGTAGTTAATTCCTTTATTAACTAAATTAAATGGTAAATCCCTTTTTAAAATCTTATTTAAATTTAAACAATATTCATTAAACTATTTTTAGTAATCCCCTTAATTAATTCTTGATAAAACAATTTCCCAAATCTAGTCATTCGATTTGATCTCTTATTCTCGTACTTTAAATCTGATTATCATCAGAAGTTACTTTATAAAATCAATTAATAATAAATCAAAATCTTAAATAAATAAAATATTTATTTAATTCTCTTTAATAACTTTTATTCAAAATAACATATTCAAAAATCTATCCCTAGTTACAAAATAAATTTTATAACTTCATCTCTATTGACTCACCTGACGGTGAATCAATATCTATAACCCGATTGATTATAAAGGCCATACCCTGCCAAACACTTGACCAATACCGTCCATTGGTTCAACCCAAACAGATGTTGAATATTCAGTCAATAACAACAATCAAATCAAATCTATCAGCCAACCATATCAGTTTATATATAATAACATGAAAATAAATAATACATTTGAGGGATCCGGTTGGGTCCCTCCAACCTGTTCGTCCCTGTATACAAACGGTTATCACCAAACAGTTCAAACAGATCAAGCAATTCAAATCATCAAACACGTTTATTTATAAACGTGGCCAATAGGGTGAATTACCTCCGTTGGATCAAATCGTTAAAATAACGATTTGAAATTTCTTTGAAATTAAACAATGGTTTAATTTCATCAGTTAAATCAACAAACAAAGGTATAACTAACAACAGGCAATCATCAGCAAGCAAAGCACACAAAATAAAAATACCCAATTTATATAAAATATAAATGGGAAAACTGAGTGAGTTTAACTCACCTGATTTGATTTACTTTTGAAGCGGTTCATTTTAATTAAATTAAACTAGTGTTTAATTTAATTAAAAATTTCCAGAGTTTTCGGCTTCGCCCAAACTGCTCCAGAATGTAGATCTCGGCAACATAGTTCCAATGAAGCTCGTTCGATCCAATTCTGATAAGATATGCGCAATTATAAATGTTATAATTAAATAAAACAATTTCTACAATTATTTACTTATATTTTGTTATATAATTACTTTAATTATCAGATGATTCAGAATCCAAGCCCGATTGCCTTTCGTTTCCTTCGTAAGAGTTTTCTGTTTGAACTGCATGAATTAAAATACCATGATTATCCGATTTTAAATAAACTAATGAAATTCTTAAGTAACAAATTTTAAATTAATTTACTTTGTAAATTTACATCTTCACAGAAGCCAATGAGCCTACTACTTTTCCCTTCCATCGAAATGACACATGCTCAGACAAAATCTCATTTCATAGTCTTGATTCCATTCTGCACATATACGATGGAGTTATTAACAATATAAGCTATATATATCTAGTTATAATAATTTTCCTTAATTAAGTTTTGAACTAATTACCTTTCTTACTGCTAATTACGTTTTGTATTCCAGAATTTAGACCGACCCAGTATTCTTTCGGTTATCAGCTTTTGTCGTTCCAATCTTTGTTTTAATCTGCATTAGGTAAATACTATTTTAATTACAATCCTTATCCCATTGTTAAACATAATTAAATTATATTTAATAATTTACGCTGTTAATAGGATTCCACCGAGCCATTCATCCTGTTTTAATTTTGTTCTCTTCTGCTCCTGGCCTTCGAGCAAGCTTTCATCGTGCTTCCTCAATGGACGCTGCCAAGCAAAAGAATCCACGTTGTAATTTAACAATTTAAAGTTATTAAGCCTCACTAAAAAACTAATTAAGTTAATTGCTCAAGATTTGGCCAATTAAACCTTTCTTTTACTGAACGATCCCTTTACCATTTCACGCTGCTTTACTTGGGAACCAAAAACCAAACCGCACCCGTTTCCTCTCTATCCTCATCCAAGCGTCCTTAGCTGAAGACTCTTCCCCTTGCCGCTGATCTATTGCCGCTAACTGATGCTCCAAGGGGCCACCATCCTTCGCTCAACGTCCTGTCAGGTCCGGCGCCGCTAGTACCCCACAGTCCCCCCAAAGCTGCCGCGGCTTTCGAGACTATTTCCATCTGCTATCGTGACTGACGCTGATCCCCTCCGTTGAACTTCCAGTCCTCGTTGAGTTTAAGAGTTTCGCTGTTGTGGAGATTAAATTTAGTTTCGTATGGGAGCAAAGGCTGCGGTGTTACCATGAAGAAGAGATGTTAGAAGAAAGAAGCCTGGAATTTTGAAACAAAAAACAAACGAGAATCATACCCATGTATTTATACAAGACGATGGTGTGGGTAGCAAGGAATTCGGGTACAACTTTTAGGGTAAGTAGCTGAAAATATAGGCTAGCTGTATGTCTGGGAATTCCCAAACCTTGGTCGGCAAGGCTTCATAAATTTGGGACAGAAGTTTGTATGTCAGAACAACTATGATTTTGATGTATCACTTAGCTTGCATGGGTAGGAAATATTATATAATTATTATAATGAAACTTGGGTGTAAAGTAACACACAAATTCTACTTCATATGATTTCTGTTTACTGATAAAAAAACTATCCTCGACGTAAAACGGTATTCCGGACCCAATGGGACAAGTTTCGTCGAAATCCGAGGTCGTATGAAAAATTTTCCTTTATGAAACCGGAAATAAACACGCGTTTAATTTCTCCACGATCACCAGATAAATCAAATCAACTCGAAACTGCGAAGTCTGACAATAACTTTTCGATACGAACCCAATGGCACTAATTTCGTCGCATTCTGAGACTGTTGCCCCGGGTAGGCTATTTTTACCTCGAACCGCCCTACCCTTTTTAACGCCAAATTTCCCGATCTCTAAAAATAACAAACTATATACCTACCCTGACTATAATCGATGCTATGAACTCAACGGAACTGGTTTCGTCGAAAACAGAGTCCGTTTGCAAAACGGCTACTTTAAAGGCCTATAATTTAATAACGATTTTCCATAGCGACTATTTCAAAATTTGATTTAGCCATAACTCGCAATCTATAACACGGAATCTGGAGTTTTCTCTTTCATATGAAAATTATCGTCAATACGGTCCCAACGTTTCTTGTTGCACAGAATTCCGGCTTATATCGAACCCTGTATTCTCAGTTGAAGTTCAGAACTCCAATTTACGAACTGCACGCCATTTTCGAGCTCGATTTTATATTATATATTATAACGTTCAACTTCGTTTTTAATAATGAATTAAATATTAAATTCCATTAATATTTCCAATATAATATTTAAAACTAATTTAAATATTCATATTCAAATGGTCGAAAAACATGGGTCGTTACATTCTTCCCCCCTTAAAATAATTTCGTCCTCGAAATTGCTAAGGTAAGAAAGAATGTTAAAAATTCATTAATTTCAAATCTAATTTTATATTAAATTAGAAATCAATTCAATACTGTAAATAAATATTTTCAAAAATATCGAGAATTTTCTAACACTTCAAATTTTCGAAAAATTTCGCCAGCACCACCTCTGTACGGCTCAATCGGTACAACTCCAACTCGCCTTTCTAGGCCTCCTCCAATCCAAAAGAAAATGAAACAGCCAAGTGGCTTGCCAAATAGGCTCATAAATCACCAAACCCATATAGAAATAAACGTGTACCTTTTTGTCGGGCATATTATATTCTCTCCATCTGCTATCCTGTCAGCATATACATGCATTCCCAAACCAAAATTCCAGTTTTATCCTCAAAACCAAATCCTTCACACATCCAAGCCAAATCTCATTCTTAACTCAATTTCCATCCATTATCAATTCCAACTCTTAACTTACCAGTCCAACACCATCTTAGATTCCTGTCTCACAATTCAAAATCTGATTCAACTTGATATATTATATCTCGATTAAATTTCCAGTTAACTGGTTCCAATTCGATTCATATTTATTTTCACAAATTTCTATTTAATCTTACTTTTGTTCAAACAATCTCCCTGGGAATTTTTAAATAGTTCTGCTCTTTCAAAAATCAAATATTCCTTTTCAAGATTCAAACAACTCGTTTTTTCTCAAAGCAGTTCTAAACCAGAATTTTGGTAGTAATCCGTCACTTAGAACTCGGAAATGAACACTGATGATGTGGCCAGCATCCTCAGAGTTATTCCCCAGCTATCGAAGTGAGTTCAATACTATATCACTTATCAAAACCATATTCAAACCCTTTCATTTTGAAGTCTATTTCAAAATACCCAACTGAATGTTTGTAAACAAATTTAAAATCTCCCAGGATTTTAAAATTCTCATATATTCAATTCAAGTTCATTTACAACACCCTTCCCTCTTTTAGGAATTTTAATCCCAATTCTGATTTTAATTTCAGATTTAATTTATCTGATTCCATATTTTTATACTAATATGAATTCTGGTTGGTCATTTACATAACCATTTCAATTATAATCTCATTCGATTATAATAACAAACAACACATCCAATATATTATAATACTTCAAATATTAATCATTCTTTTATATCAAAATATCATTTGGGTAAAATTATTTCATTTACCCTCTTTCAAACATATCGTGATGACCCATTGTATTCGAGTGTTTATAAACCCCTATCGATACGGTGGATAAAACTGATCGATCAGAACTCATAAACATCTCAACCAATAAATCTCCACAATATAAAACAATTTTTATAAAATCTACAAGTACATTCACTCATATACATACACTCATACTCAATCTAGGGTATTGCTAACCCCATCTCTATTGAGTCACGCCACAGAGCCAAGGTAATCACTTAACCTTCAGCTCTGATACCACTGTAACGAACCGGGGATTTCGGACCCGAAAACCGACATAAATACCTTTACTGTAACTCATGTCAATCCTCCAAGCACCGAAACACTGGATAGTTAATAGAAAGAAATTAGAGGGTGAGATAAGAAAGAAAGAAATACTAGAATAGAAGAAGAAGAAAACACCACACAGAGTCTCACATCGCAGCAGAACAAAATATAATACAGAAATAATCTTTATTGAAAGCTTTAAAATACTTACAGTATCAGAGTACATCATACCATGGGACAGATATAATAGCCTGTTCCCATATACAACACACAGCGGAATAGTAGTAATATCATACGTCCGAACAACTCCAGCTCGTCTCTTCATAACAGTCGACAACCTGAACTTGTACACTCTGGGCTAACCCGAGCATTTACAAAACACCGGGTCAGTCTGGTGAACCAGAGTGAGAAAAACTCGCACAGTAATAAGGGTAAATCATCCAGTCATGATTTTAAAGTTCAAAATCTTTTCAGAAGGAAAGGATAATCGTAAGACCAAATCCACACATAAACACGGACGGTTTTTACCTTACGATAACCCCAAACCACTTTTGAAATCAATATCTTTTCTGATATTATAATAATGTCTAAATACAAGTAAATAGAATCTAGTAGAACGCTTGCATCTCACGCTCTATGTATATAGTATACAATCAAAAACCGCGGGTGCTTATTGGAGATTGGATTCCAACTTGACAAGGTATGGGACCACCTGCCGATCGTGTATCTCTAGAGACGAATACACTGGGTTCAATAAGAACGTCTTGCAACCCGGCCCTCACATGACCGACCACTCATTTCGCTTGAGTGTATCGAATGTATATCACCGACGGTTGGGATCAGCAACCGTCTCCCGACAAGGGACAGCATCGAAACATAGATTAAGAAACAAATAGGATTTCCTCTAGATAGGTGATTATACACCCTAATGGGAGCGACCCACATAGCCATGCTGCCTGCCCGATTTTTGTCATTTCTCGGTTGATGAGGCTTGAGGTCAGAATTAACTCTTTGAACATCTGGTCACCATTCACTTTGAATGCCACATCGTCAAATCCATCAGATATCACTAATTGACATCCACAAAAATACTCTAGCAGTTAAGCTAAGAGAACGGCGATTCCCCGCCAACACTATAGCACGTTTGAAAAAATCAACGTACGTGATCCTTCGGAAATACTCTGTCAGACATTCGTCCATATACGTCATCCAGGAACAGGATGAACCGAAGGCACTCTCCTACTGCATCCATATAGGAATCACCCCATGGATCAGTAGCGAGAAGTCCTTGCAACCCGTTGATTCCAACCACGACAGAATCACAGCTTATCTCTGCTTGCCATGCAGAGAATATTAGTTGTTCTTCCGTTTATGAAAATCCACGGTCTTTAATGCTCCATCTCGATCATCTTCTGATATCTTCACGTATTTGTTGGTCGGAATGGTTTTCGAATAAATTTGATCCCGGTCTTTCCATACCAACAATCGTATCGGGAGGGTTTGATAGTCGGTGTTTAAATATCAAATATGTACAGTGTTTCAATCATGACACTCCAATGAGTTCACTAGTTCAGTATTCCGCATCACTTGGCCTTTAAACAACTGGTTTACTTTTGTTAAATTAAACTTCTAACTCTTTTAATATTTAAAAATACGATGTTTGAATAACTCTACTTCGATTTAACTCTATTCGATTAACTCTAATTGATTAACTAATACTCGACTTAAATCCATTCGCTTGACCCTAGATCGCAGCGATCACAATGGTTACGCCTGATTCCCTCAGGAAACATCCGACCGCCGTAGGCTATCTGCAGCCCTGTGAATTACGCTAGCAGTCGTACGAAATGGCAACTTAGCCGAATAATTATGTTTGTCTAGTTCTATCTCGAATAGCTATATTCAATTTCCCACTTAATTCTTCCGTCAAATCATCTTTTAGATTCGGAAATCCATTATTTTAACAAAGAAATTTATAGCACATATGTTATAACAATAGCGTTATAATTACTATTTAGATTTTCAAAACAACAGCGCTATAATCGCTGTTTAGGTTTACAATCCATTTACTATAACAACAACGCTATAGTCGCTATTAGATTTACAACACATATATTATAACAACAGCGCTTAAATCGCTGTTTAGATTTTCAAAACATATTCACTAACGTCTCTTACGATTACCAACTAATACTATCTTCAGATAATCCCGATGTTGTTCAAGTTGGGGTATTTTAAATTACCTCTCAGACCTTGATCAAACAATGTTCATATCTTCAGAAAAATACAAGTTGTAATCGAACCCAAAATTCCATTCCCATCTTAAAACAATTCCCATTTAACTCTGATTTGGTTATACAACCCTATGCCCCATTTCTGTAACTAAATCCACTTATTTCCAATTTCCTTTCAAAATATTTGACCATTTCGTGCCTTGGGAATTTCACTTTACACTTTTCCCCTTTTTCTTGATTTCATTTCCAAGTAACGTTAATATAAAATGAACGCTTTCACACTTTAATCCTCATTTATATATTCTGGTTTGTCTTAAACTCTTTCCTTAATTCCCTTTCACTTAAGATATATAATTAAGTAACCTTTAATTTAATTTGTCGTATTCACTTAAAATTCCCTTTATAACTTCGTTATAAAAATTCGGGTTTTAAATATAAAACCAGTTCTTGAATTCCTTTCACCGTCCAATTAGATTACATTCCACCTTTGATAACTCTTTAAATGTATTCCCATTTAAAAAAGTAAATTTCCTAAATTATCATTAATTAAAAATAATAATTTATTTCAATCATTAACTACTTCAGTAGTTAATTCCTTTATTAACTAAATTAAATGGTAAATCCCTTTTTAAAATCTTATTTAAATTTAAACAATATTCATTAAACTATTTTTAGTAATCCCCTTAATTAATTCTTGATAAAACAATTTCCCAAATCTAGTCATTCGATTTGATCTCTTATTCTCGTACTTCTAAATCTGATTATCATCAGAAGTTACTTTATAAAATCAATTAATAATAAATCAAAATCTTAAATAAATAAAATATTTATTTAATTCTCTTTAATAACTTTTATTCAAAATAATATATTCAAAAATCTATCCCTAGTTACAAAATAAATTTTATAACTTCATCTCTATTGACTCACCTGACGGTGAATCAATATCTATAACCCGATTGATTATAAAGGCCATACCCTGCCAAACACTTGACCAATACCGTCCATTGTTTCAACCCAAACAGATGTTGAATATTCAGTCAATAACAACAATCAAATCAAATCTATCAGCCAACCATATCAGTTTATATATAATACCATGAAAATAAATAATACATTTGAGGGATCCGGTTGGGTCCCTCCAACCTGTTCGTCCCTGTATACAAACGGTTATCACCAAACAGTTCAAACAGATCAAGCAATTCAAATCATCAAACACGTTTATTTATAAACGTGGCCAATTGGGTGAATTACCTCCGTTGGATCAAATCGTTAAAATAACGATTTGAAATTTCTTTGAAATTAAACAATGGTTTAATTTCATCAGTTAAATCAACAAACAAAGGTATAACTAACAACAGGCAATCATCAGCAAGCAAAGCACACAAAATAAAAATACCCAATTTATATAAAATATAAATGGGAAAACTGAGTGAGTTTAACTCACCTGATTTGATTTACTTTTGAAGCGGTTCATTTTAATTAAATTAAACTAGTGTTTAATTTAATTAAAAATTTCCAGAGTTTTCGGCTTCGCCCAAACTGCTCCAGAATGTAGATCTCGGCAACATAGTTCCAATGAAGCTCGTTCGATCCAATTCTGATAAGATATGCGCAATTATAAATGTTATAATTAAATAAAACAATTTCTACAATTATTTACTTGTATTTTTTTATATAATTACTTTAATTATCAGATGATTCAGAATCCAAGCCCGATTGCCTTTCGTTTCCTTCGTAAGAGTTTTCTGTTTGAACTGCATGAATTAAAATACCATGATTATCCGATTTTAAATAAACTAATGAAATTCTTAAGTAACAAATTTTAAATTAATTTACTTTGTAAATTTACATCTTCACAGAAGCCAATGAGCCTACTACTTTTCCCTTCCATCCAAATGACACATGCTCAGACAAAATCTCATTTCATAGTCTTGATTCCATTCTGCACATATACGATGGAGTTATTAACAATATAAGCTATATATATCTAGTTATACTAATTTTCCTTAATTAAGTTTTGAACTAATTTCCTTTCTTACTGCTAATTACGTTTTGTATTCCAGAATTTAGACCGACCCAGTATTCTTTCGGTTATCAGCTTTTGTCGTTCCAATCTTTGTTTTAATCTGCATCAGGTAAATACTATTTTAATTACAATCCTTATCCCATTGTTAAACATAATTAAATTATATTTAATAATTTACGCTGTTAATAGGATTCCACCGAGCCATTCATCCTGTTTTAATTTCGTTCTCTTCTGCTCCTGGCCTTCGAGCCAGCTTTCATCGTGCTTCCTCAATGGACGCTGCCAAGCAAAAGAATCCACGTTGTAATTTAACAATTTAAAGTTATTAAGCCTCACTAAAAAACTAATTAAGTTAATTGCTCAAGATTTGGCCAATTAAACCTTTCTTTTACTGAACGATCCCTTTACCATTTCACGCTGCTTTACTTGGGAACCAAAAACCAAACCGCACCCGTTTCCTCTCTATCCTCATCCAAGCGTCCTTAGCTGAAGACTCTTCCCCTTGCCGCTGATCTATTGCCGCTAACTGATGCTCCAAGGGGCCGCCATCCTTCGCTCAACGTCCTGTCAGGACCGACGCCGCTAGTACCCCACAGTCCCCCCGAAACTGCCGCGGCTTTCGAGCCTATTTCCATCTGCTATCGTGACTGACGCCGATCCCCTCCGTTGAACTTCCGGTCCTCGTTGAGTTTAAGAGTTTCGCTGTTGTGGAGATTAAATTTAGTTTCGTATGGGAGCAAAGGCTGCGGTGTTACCATGAAGAAGAGAAGTTAGAAGAAAGAAGCCTGGAATTTTGAAACAGAAAACAAACGAGAATCATACCCATGTATTTATACAAGACGATGGTGTGGGTAGCAAGGAATTCGGGTACAACTTTTAGGGTAAGTAGCTGAAAATATAGGCTAGCTGTATGTCTGGGAATTCCCAAACCTTGGTCGGCAAGGCTTCATAAATTTGGGATAGAAGTTTGTACGTCAGAACAGCTATGATTTTGATGTATCACTTAGCTTGCATGGGTAGGAATTATTATATAATTATTATAATGAAACTTGGGTGTAAAGTAACACACAAATTCTACTTCATATGATTTCTGTTTACTGATAAAAAAACTATCCTCGACGTAAAACGGTTTTCCGGACCCAATGGGACAAGTTTCGTCGAAATCCGAGGTCGTATGAAAAAGGTTCCTTTATGAAACCGGAAATAAACACGCATTTAATTTTTCCACGATCACCAGATAAATCAAATCAACTCGAAACTGTGAAGTCTGACAATAACTTTTCGATACGAACCCAATGGCACTAATTTCGTCGCATTCTGAGACTGTTGCCCCGGGTAGGCTATTTTTACCTCGAACCGCCCTACCCTTTTTAACGCCAAATTTCCCGATCTCTAAAAATAACAAACTATATACCTATCCTGACTATAATCGATGCTATGAACTCAACGGAACTGGTTTCGTCGAAAACAGAGTCCGTTTGCAAAACGGCTACTTTAAAGGCCTATAATTTAATAACGATTTTCCATAGCGACTATTTCAAAATTTGATTTAGCCATAACTCGCAATCTATAACACGGAATCTGGAGTTTTCTCTTTCATATGAAAATTATCGTCAATACGGTCCCAACATTTCTTGTTGCATAGAATTCCGGCTTATATCGAACCCTGTATTCTCAGTTGAAGTTCAGAACTCCAATTTACGAACTGCACGCCATTTTCGAGCTCGATTTTATATTATATATTATAACGTTCAACTTCGTTTTTAATAACGAATTAAATATTAAATTCCATTAATATTTCCAATATAATATTTAAAACTAATTTAAATATTCATATTCAAATGGTCGAAAAACACGGGTCGTTACAGGTCGTCCCTCTGTGCTTCTCCAATCCGCCCCAAAAGAGTAGGTCTAACCTCCAAGGAAGCTAGCAAACCGGGTACATAATCAATGGAAGGTCTGAAATCAAACATCGAGATAAATTCCAAGCTTCTTTGTTCCACGAACAATGGACTCAAGGACAACCTTTTTCTGCTCAAGGCGTCCGCCACCACGTTACCCTTGCCAGGGGTATACGCTATCTCGAAATCATAGGATGCTAAAAACTCCATCCACCTTTGCTGTCTCAAATTCAAATCCTTCTGAGAAAACAAGTACTTCAATGATTTGTGGTCAGTGAACAATTCGAATCTCTCACCAAGAAGATAATGGCGCCAAATCTTAAGCGCAAAAACAATAGCGGCCAGCTCTAAATCATGGGTAGGGTAATTTTTCTCATGCACTCTCAACTGCCTTCCACCATAGGCTATTACCCTTCCCTCTTGCATTAAGACTGCGCCTAGTCCTATCCCACAAGCGTCAGTATAGACAATAAATGGCTTGCTCCCATCTGGCAATACTAAAACTGGAGCAGTGGTTAAAGCTCTCTTTAACCGCCGGAACGCATCATCACAATCTACGTCCCATGCGAAAACAAGATTCTTCTTCGTTAAGCGGGTTAACGGGGCTGATATCTTCGCGAAGTCTTTAATAAACTTCCTATAATAACCCGCCAACCTCAAGAAACTTCTTACTTCGGTAGCATTCTTCGGAACCTTCCAATCCTGAATTGATACTACCTTCGCGGGATCCACAGCTATCCCTTCCTTGGAGACCACGTGCCCCAAGAAACGCACCTCCTTCCTCCAGAAGTGACATTTAGAGAATTTAGCCTTAAGGCTATGTGCTCGAAGAGTCTTCAATACCTCCCCCATATGTAGGGCATGCTCTTCTTCACTCTTAGAAAATACTAAGTTATCATCCACAAAGACCACCACGAATTTATTAAGGAACTCCCTGAACACCCTACTCATCAAATCCACAAAGTATGCAGGGGCGTTCGTCAACCCAAATGGCATCACCAGCCACTCATAGAAACCATCCAGAGTCCTAAAGGCAGTCTTGTCTATGCTATCCTCAGCCACTCTCAACTGATGAAACCCCGTGGCTAAGTCCAACTGAGAAAATACTGAAGCGCCGACCAACTGATCGAAAAGATCATCAATCCTCGGCAATGGGTGTCTATTCTTCTTTGTGAGCTTGTTGAGTTCTCTATAGTCTACACAAAGTCTGAGGGACCCATCCGCCTTCGTAGCAAATACTACTGGAGCACCCCACTCCGATATACTCCGTCTTATGAACCCCTTCTCAAGCAACTCCCCTACTTGCTTATGGAGTTCCCTCCTCTCACGAGGAGCCATGTGGCGCACTGGTAAAGATACAGGTTTAGCATTATCCACCAGATATATTCGGAAGCCAATCTCCCGCTTCGGAGGTAAGCCCTTCACCTCCTCAAACACATCCGAATATTCCCGGACCACTCTAACAGATTGCAAACTCTCGACTGAAGCGTCAAGCGATTCAAGATAACTTAGCATAACAGAATCCATGGTATTACAAGAGATCTCGAGAGTGTTACCCAAGCGGGTCATGAGCCTAACAACTCTCCTTTCGCAATCAAGAACAGCACCATTACTGGATAACCAGTCCATGCCCAAAATCAACCCATAGCCCGTGAAGCCCAACACAAAAGCATCACATCTAAACTCAATGCTAAGTATAGAAATCTTCACACCCAAACATATCATGGACAAATAAGTGGAGCCCCCAATTGGGTTTGAAACAACCAAGGGATCATCTACCAGACTGGTGTCTAAGTGCAGTGACTCAACTAATGATGATGAGATAAACGAATGCAATGCGCCAGAATCAAACAATGTTCGGACAGGATGATCAAATAGAAAAACCAGACTTTCAACGGAAATAGTTCTACCTCTTTCCTGAATCGGTGGGACCGCGAGAGCCTGTACTTGCCCCCTAGCCTGACCCGGTGCCATAAGAGCTTGCACCTATCCTCCTGAGGTAGATCCCGTCCTTTGCCCTTTCTTAGGACAGTCTTTCACTAGATGCCCTGCTTCGCCACAGTGGAAGCAGCCAGTCTTCTTCTTCTTGCGACAATCCTTGCTTAGGTGGCCAGGTGTCCCACAATTAAAACACTTCTTCTTCTTGCCCTTGCCACCGTTGCCTTTCCCACCTTTGTTTTGTTGTTGTTGCTGAGGTCTCTTTTGATCTCCCTTCTTCTCGGGTGCCTTATTAGCATTGGGACCCTTCTCTTCTTCATGCATGAGTGCCATGTCAACTAGCTTCTCGAAGGTGGCCCCCATAGGGATATGAGTCATAGCCAACCCATGCATCGGTTCATTCAAGCCTTTGACGAACCTCAAAGCCTTCTTCTCCGGTGTATTCACCATGTCTAGGCCAAACCTTGCCAATTGATTAAACTTGTTGACATATTCCTTCACTGAGAGATTTCCTTGCTTTAGAGTCAAGAATCTTTCCATATACAAGTTTTCCTCCGCCCTTGAGAGAAACTTTGCCACAAATCTTTGCCTAAAATCCGCCCAAGAGTCAACGGGGCGTTCTCCATTAGTGACCTCCCACCAGAATGAGGCCTCTCCCTTCATTAACCAAGCAGCCAACTTGACTTTCTTCCCTTCTTCCATCTCAAAGATATCTATCAACTCTTCCACCTCCTTAAGCCAATCTCTAGCCTCCACAAAAGTTTCAGATCCTTGAAAAGGTTTCCCTCACATAGCTTTGAATTCCTTGCAAGTCTTAGCAAAAGTATCCGTGCGAGGAGGAGGAGGAGGAAGATCGGGTGCTACGGTTGGTGGAGGAACATTTGCTGGACCCGCAGTGGTGGCCCTAGCCTCCATCAATCTCCTATACCATACTGGTATCGTCACACCCTCCGGAAAGTTAAGATCCTCAGCCATGCTGAAACGAAAAAGGAAAGATTCAAAACGGAGAATTCGAAGGATAAAGATATGGCTATTGGGGATTATGCTTTTCTTTCAAAAACTTTTCTCTTAAAAGACATGTTTTTGGAAATATCTCTTCCAAAAATGTTTTTAGAAAAATAGTTTTCTAAAAATTTTATCTGTTCCGGTAACCTGGCTCTGATACCACGTGTAACACCCCACTCCCGCTATGATCACTCACTAAGGGAATGCCATAGCATCGGTGGAGTATTTTAGTGAATATAGAACAGAAAAATTACAACAAGACAGATATAAATAGTACTTGAAATTTAAAACATCATCTCATAACAGCGGAAGTAAACATGTCTGGTTACATCACAAAACCATAATAAGAGTTAAGTACAAATATCCATTCTTGCTAAATAAAAATACATAATCCCAATACATGAACTGATAGCCATAAAAGAAAAAGGGTAAGCTGAGCTCTACATCTAGGGTCCAAGCTCCAAGAGAGTAATAAAAGCAGCCTGATCAAAGCCCACTCGTACTGGGCCCACTCTGAGAACCTGAGGGTTGGAAAAAGATAAAAACAACGGGGTCAGACATAAGTCTGAGCGAGTCCTATAACTTTAACAATACAATCATTAAAGTAACCAGAGAAGACATAAACTTGACATACGGTAATGTCTGGGGATGAATGGCTACACTAAGCAGCTTGGTAGACTTAGGATAAACTAAGATTACTATAAAGACGCATTTACCCACCCAAGGATAATTACTACACTGCACCACACCAGTCATTCCTTCTTAAAGGTTGATCCCTCCCAAGGACTTAGAAAATTTACCCAGTAGTTTCGTGTACCCCTAGCCCACTACATAGGTGCCGTCTGCCCCTATCTCCACTAGGTGTACTTAGTAATTTTACCCAGTAGTTTCGTGTACCCCTACATAGGTGCCGTCTGCCCCTATCTTTATTAGGTGTACCCACTACTCCCCAGCGATCGGCTCCCTACCGTAGATACCCGTGCTGGTCCCACAATGGGGTGTATCATTCCCCAAAGTGGCCACCTGATAATATCAACGGTGCACGGCTTTATATCTACACGATGCAACAACGACTTACCAACCAGCCCGGGTCCACACACGCATATGAAACCCGTTGATCCTGCGTTGCCACCGCTAACCCGTTTTGGCCTCTTATAATCAAGCCCAATATGCGTGTCCCGTCACCCGACTAGAGTCGAGCCCACAAAGATACGTTTTGGATATTGGTTGAAATGGGCCCCCACAAGCTACCCACCTAAGCTTGTCACTTATCTAGTGTATCCCACTTAACCCTTTAATCATGTTTAATTACATGTTTCCACTTGGTTAAGTATTCTAATCGTATTTTCTATTGCCACCCAAGGCAACCCACTAGATTTCCACATGCCACCCAAGGCACCCACTTAACCCCTCATGTCCCTCTACATGCTAATATGGTTAAGTGTTTCTTAATTAATTAATTAAGATCATGACCTCATAAAGACCTCTCACATTAGACCATCTTTTATGACTGCTGGATATGCCGGTTGGTTCCGGGCAGACTTCTGTCATAAAAAGGGTCTAACCTCGTGTCTTTACTTTAATCACGTATTTAATTTATGACTAAGACCTCTCACATTGGGTCAATCATTTGTAGCCGCTGGATGGCCGGTCGGTTCCGGGCAGACTTCCGCTACAAAAGGGTCCAACCTCGTGTCTTAGTTGATTAATTACACCTAATTAATCACCCCCATATTAATTATCCCTAATTAATATCAAGTTTTTCATAACACGGGTAGACCTAACTCAATAGGTAAATTCCCATGGGGTAGACCTAACTCAATAGGTAAATTCCCACTTATGTTAATTTATTTTTTTATGGTATGCTTAATCATACCCAATCATACTTTTATGAACATATTTATTAACCCCATCGTTCCCCACGTAAATCGTTCTCCTTCCATGACATAATAAAGGGAAGATCCATCACAAATATCATGGGTTTAACCAAATCTTAGCATATAACTTTGTCATGGGTTAAGAGGATGTCAACTTGCATATATGAGCATATATTAACCCAACTACATTTAACCCAAACTTGCATATTATCATACACATGACTTGCATAACATGTTGAACTTGCATATAAGCATTCTCATAACTTGCATAACATGTTAAACATGCATTTAAGCATACACATAACTTGCATAAGCATTTTCATACTTGCATAAGCATGCATAACTTGCATATCATGTTAAACTTGCATTTAAGCATACACATAACTTGCATAAGCATTCTCATACTTGCATAAGCATGCATAACTTGCATATCATGTTAAACTTGCATTTAAGCATATACATAACTTGCATATGAACTTGCATAACAACCTACACATAACTTACATAACATCATACACATAACTTGCATATGAACTTGCATACTTGTTAAACATGCATAAACCCACTTATTAAACATGCATAAACCCACTTGTTAAACATGCATAAACCAACTTATTAAACATGCATAAACCCACTTATTAAATATGCATAAACATAGGAAAACATAGAGTAGTATATCATTACAAATGATTCAAACTCACTAATCCGCATTCAAGACCATAAGTCTCATTACACCCAATCTACTTACTTAAGCAATTGATGTTAAAGTGATAGAAACTCACCAAACCCAAGATTAGCAATCTTATGAAGTGGAATTGGTTGCTAAATATGAAGAAGATGATGATTAGAGGTTGATTAGCTTGCAACTTCCTTCATAAATTAGTGGAGGCTCCTCTTAAGTTTGATTTTGGCGGCATGAGGCCATCATTTCTATTTTTAGTATGAATTAGGGTAGTATTAGGGTGTATTTATAGATTAGGTGAGTGTTTTAGGCCCTTAGATTAACCCTAAATTAGATTAGGACCCTTAGATTTCGGCACCTTCCAGAAACCAGCCCTAAGACCAAGCCCAAACCCCAAACTGGTGCACCCAACCACAGAACTCTCTAGAAACTGTGCAGGTTTCTTGGCTCGGCACGGGCGCACTTCCCAAGTGCGCCAGTGTATTTCTATACTGGCGCACTTCATAAGTGCGCCAGTGCATTTTTGTACTGGCGCACTTCACAAGTGCTCCAGTGCATTTCTGGCTTGTTTCTGGTTTTTCTGCCTAACTTCGTTCGTCCATATCTCTTTCATACGGTACCCGTTTTACGCAAACTCGGACTCTATTTCGCGTATTTTTCCGAGACGAACGCAATGACGTAGCCCGTTTCCCCTGATTCCCACATCTGGGATTAGTTATTCTTTAATTTGTGAATTTTAGCATTAACCGAAAATTCGGGGTGTTACAGGATCAAAGGCTATATATCGATAGACATCAGTCGCATGGCGTGAATTGCCAATGTGGCATGCTGAGATGCAAATGATCAAGGCTTCTATTGAAAAGCAGAGTCTTGTGGTTGATGATCAAAGCACGGCTTTAATATAGCGTAGCTTTGTGTATGGCGTTAATTCGCGAGCCTCACAGCTCGGTATGAGTCAAAAACGGGATCGGACCGTCTGGAGAACATGACGTTTCTTTCTACCTATGGGTGGTGTCAGCGTTTTACTAGCCCTAACATTGTTGTTATTTTACCTATGTGGTTGTTGGATTGCGAGGCGCCTCGGATATATCGGTCTCTTCGGAGCCGATGGATATAGGTCCGATAAGATCAGGAAACATGTGTTCAGGAAGTGCCAATCCTCTAACGTAAGTGTGGACCGGTTCAACCAATCCAGGGTTCTCTACGGGGAATCCTCAGGCATTTGCTAGAGTGTCTCAAAGCGGAGAGGAGCCATCCCTGGCCTCGACTCATGACAGAAATCTAATTTCCAATGCGTGACATTTCTGTTTTGATTGTAGAGCCTAGCACTGGAAACATAGTAGCATGGGATGTTATGCTGTCTTTGATTGATACATTTATATTTATAGTTGATTTCTTCACTTATAGTAATAATAAAAGATGAAAATTCACGTATCAAGCATTATTTGGCTATTATAAGGTAAAACCGTATCCTCCGGCCTGCGTTGCATTATGTGATGGGATCTGGATCTTATAATAGCTTCATTGTTCTTTATTTAGCATGGCGTTGTTTATTTATGCACTGGTATTCTTGGGGTGTAAACCCGTTCGGTGTTATACGGCATGGTCCCTTGATTTACCTAACTTTAAAAATAAAGATTGTGTAATGACCCGCATTGGCAGAGGTATTATAATTAATTTATTTAATTTTATAAATAGTGACATAGTGAATTAAATGGTCGTGAAATTAAATAATGGTGAATATTTAATTAAAATGATAAATTAAAAAATATATTTAATTCTGAAATAATCAGAATTGGCAGAAATGGCGATATGGTGTGAACTGGATCATCTGTGATATTTAATTCAGTTTAGAATTGAATTAGAATAACGAATATATTATATAAAAGACAGTTTGAACGTAGAGTTATAATATAATTTAGAATTGAGCTCGAAATGGCGTTGCAGTTCGTAATTTGGCGATTCGAACTTCGACTGAATGTATAGGATTCGTTTTAAATCGGATTTCTGTGAAACAAGAAACGTGTGGAGCTGGTGGAGTATATCTTTCTAGTGGAAGAGAAAAACCAGGATTTCATCGTGTAGATTTTGATTTATGTCCAAATCCAATTTTAGAAAAAGTCGCTGTAGAATTCCTTTATAATTTATAAAGGAATTATTTGTATTTTAAAAAGGAATTTCAATATAAATCGAATATCGGGTTGACCCAGATTTGAAATATCGAGTTGTAAATCCCAGTAGAGCTGTATGGTATTCCACTGTGAATATATACGATAATATAAATTTATTTATATTTAATTTAATTATATTTAAATATATTTATATATTTAAATGGGTCATTCAGAGCTTTAAAAATAGCCAGTTTTGCAAACGACCTCATAATTCGACGACACCAATTTTGTTAGATCCGCAATATTAAATTATTGCTAGATGTCAATTTTCGTGATTCTTAGAGTCAGTATGTGGCCATACCGATTTTTAAGGTGAAAAACAGTCGATATTCTGAGAGTTAAAAATATGCTGTGTGAGAATACGAAGTCGGAATTTGACGAAACCAGTTTCATTGGGACCGTAATGTCGAACTATAGCTGCATGTCCAGTTTCGTGATTTTTAGGTATTGCGTGTGATCACACGAATTTTTAGAAGTCAGAAAAAAATAAATACAAATAAAAGTAAAATATCTAAAAGCCTTCTAAGGCCTAGAACGAGCCACCCAACCATCGTTTACAGCCACACAAAATATATGATCACCCTATATAATGTCATCTACTCACTAACCTAATTCACTTCCTCAAAATATCCGCCGTCACATTTTGTTCTTCAGCAAAAACAACTCGTGAGGTTTAAAAATCAAAGAAAAATCAAATTAAAAGTTATAAATACCAAAATATTTATATATGAGTTCGGGTTAATCTTCCCTATCATCTGGTATAAACATCGTTAAGCACGATGCCTTTTTTTTCCTTCAAAACATTCACAGTGGAGCTAGGGCTGACGCCCAGCATCAACATCGTGGCTTGTAGGCGGAATCGAGGTAATAGGAAGACTTGGGGTGGCGAGGCGCAGTGGTTGGCGGCGTCAAAAGGGACTCCGGTGGTCCTGGGTGAAATGCGACCAAGTTATAGGCATTTTGGGGCTACAGGTGTTTGTGACAGGGTGACGTCGAGTTGGGCATTCATGCTGTAATGACCCGCATTGGCAGAGGTATTAGAATTAATTTATTTAATTATTTAAAAGGTAATTAAAAGAATTTATTGGTCGTGGAATTAAATAATGGTGAATATTTAATTAAAAAATAAATAAATAATATATTTAATTCTGAAATAATCAAAATTGGTTGAAATGGCGATATGGTGTGAACTAGATCATCCGTGATATTTAATTCAACTTGGAATTGAATTTGAATAACGAACATATTCAATCGACGACAGTTTGAATGTTAAAATAGAGCTTGAAATGGCGCTATAGTTCGCTATTTGGCGATTTGAACTTCAACTGAATATACAGGGTTCGTTTTAAATCGGATTTCTGTGAAATAAGAAACGACTGGAGCTGGTGGAGTATATCTTTCTAGTGGAAGAGAAAAATCGGGATTTCATTGTGTAGATTTTGAGATACGTCCAAATCAAATTTTAGAAAAGTCGTTGTGGAATTCCTTTATAATTTATAAAGGAATTATTTATATTTTAAAAAGGGAATTTCAATATAAATCGAATATCGATTTAATCGGGATTTGAAATATCAAGTTATAAATGCCAGTAGAGTTGTATGGTATGCCACTGTGAATATAGACGATAGTATTTATTTTTAAAATTTAAATTTAATTATATTTAAATGTATTTATATATTTAAATAGGTTATCTAGAGCATTGAAAATAGCCACTGTGGCAAACGAAGTCGGAATTCGATGAAACCAGTTTTGTTGGATCCGCAATATCAAATAGTTATTAGATTTCCAGTTTCATGATTTTTAGAATCACTGTGTGGCCACACGGATTTTTAGAGTGAGAAACAGTCAGTATTTTGACAGTTAAAAATACGCTGTGTGAGCATACGAAGTCGAAATTCGACGAAACCAGTTTCGTTGGGACCGTAATGTCGGACTCTAGCTACATGTCCAGTTTCGTGATTTTTAGGTATCGTGTGTGTTCACAGGGATTTTTAGAAGACGTATACACTTAACGATTGCTTAAAATAAAATAATTAAGGAAAAAATATCCTAATCTATTCATGGACACAACAAGGCCACGCTGCCTCTTTTCTTAACCACACAGTGAAGATTAAAACATGGGAATACCCATCTCATTTCATCAGAACAAAAACGCAGAAGAATCAACGAGAAGAAAATTCAAAACAATACAAATAAAACCCCATAAATCACCTGTAATGACCCGCAAAGCCGCAGCATCGGAGTTGACTATATACATCATACGTCCAACCCAAATATCACGAAAATACAAAACATTTTTTTTAGAAGAAGAAGAACAGAAACAACAACACAGAATCTCACATCGCAGCGGAACAAAATATAATATATCATATCTTTGAAATACAAAATCTTAACTGTAAAACATACACTTATCAGAGTACAACACTTACAACACATCGGAACAAAACTCTATAACTAGATAACGCTGAAGCCTCCTGCTCCAAGCTCCTTTAGATAGATCTGTAAAATCCTGAACTACTTGACTGCCCGTACAAATTTAGGCCCCCAAGAGTTTAGGTAGAACAAAACAAATAAACTCCAGGTCAGTCATGGGACTGGTATGAGTAAACAGTTTTAAACAGTTTCAGAAAACTAAATGACATCTCATAAGACCACGCCGTATAACACGGAACGGGTTTTTCCCTTATGAGAATCCAAACACCTGATTTAACTTTCAAAATCCCTTTGAAAGGAAAGATAATCTTTATATCAAAACTCTTTTGATATTATAATAATGTCTAAATCAAGTAGATAACAATCTAGTGGAACTTTTGCATCTCACGTTCCACATATATGATATACAATCAAAAACCACAAGCACGTATTGGGTATTTGATTTCCATCTATGACAAGGTATGGAACCACCTTCCGCTGGTATATCTCTAGAGGAGAATACACCGAGTTCAACAAGAACATCTTGCAACTCAGCCACACATGACCGACCACTCATTTCGCTTGAGTGTATCGAATGTATATCACCAACGGTTGGGATCAGCAACCGTTTCCCAAATGGGACAGCATCGACAATAGATTTTTAGAAGTAAATGAACTCTAGATAGGTGATTATACACCCTAATTGGTTAGACATGCTGCCTGCCCTATTTCTGTCATTTACCGGATGATGAGGCTTGAAGCTACACTTTATCATCACACCAGATTCACTTCGAATGCCACATTGTCAGATCCATCGAAAATCACTAATTGATGTCTACAACAATACATTACGTGTTAGCTAAAGAAGTTTCCTTCTCCGCTTCCACTCTTGGTACGGTTGAAGAAATCAATGTACGTGACCTTTCTGGAAATACTCTGTCAGACATTCATCCATACAAGTCACCCAGGAACAGGATGAACCGAAGACACTATTTCTATTAATAGAAAAAAGTCCTTGCACTCTACTCCGTCTTCGATTATCTTTATATAATTTGATTCGCAACGCTAATGCCAATACGGAGTGGTTCTTCGGATAATAATCCAACCGGTCTCTCCATATTGACAACGATGGTCAAAACTTCGATAGTCTGTGATTTAACTATCGAATAAAAACAAGTGTTTCGATAGTCGATGATTTAACTATCGAAGAAAACAAGTGTTCATCCAAACATCCAACAATCACTGAGCCTTTAATTAATATTTCATTAATTAAATCTCTTCTCTATATCTTTATCAATATTTGGTAACCAAATATTTTCAATAACCATATTTGCCTTTTACGTTATTTGGAAAACATTTCCGAATATCGCCTTCCTTTATTTTCTAAACTTAGAAAACATATGATAGTTATAATTGGAAAATATTCCAATTACTTATCTCTTTTTCAATCTCGTTTATTTCTATACTTAGGAAATATTTATTATTCTATTTCCAAGTTACACTTATTTGGGTTAAAACGGATGTTGTGTAAAACATCGTTACGACAACCCAAATACTATATTCAACTAAATCTTATCCCACATTGATCTTCGAGCCTAGAATCTTACTATTTATTTGTTAAAAATGAAATCAATCAAGTTGGGGTATAACTACCTCTCAGACCTTGACTGAATAACATTTATAACGTCAAAACAGATATGACTACTTACTCGAAAAATGAATAACATACAACTACTTCTTCACTTTTAAACACGTATATATCTTCTCTTTCTATTCTTACTAGATTTTATTCTTATACTTCCTTTTTGATTATACGATTCTATTTCTAAGTTCGTTTCCTTATCGACTTCTATATATATATATCGATGCGTTGATTTCTAACTATCAAATTATCTTAAAAATATTCTAACTCCTGAAATTCCCGGAAAAATTCGCCATAACCTCCTTTGTACCGGGAGCTTCGGGATATTTCAAATAGCCTCCCATGGCCCTTACCAATCCAAAAAGAAAAAGAAAAGCCAACTGGCTAGCCGATACAGCGCATAAAATCTCATATGGAAATTAAATACGTACCTTTTTGTCGGGCATTCTATTTATATACCTTCTAACACTTTATTCCAAACCTGTCTCTTGTATCTATACCTGCCCAATCTATTTTAACTATACCAATCGGTTTAACTAAATTTGTTAATTAAATTTGTTAATTTACTCCTTAGTATATTTCACTTTTATGTTTGAACATGACATGTTCAAATATATTTTAACTCGCATATAAACAAATTCTAATTATACTCATACTCTCGTTTCCTTATCGACTTCTCTATTCAAATTCCAATTCAATTCTATTTGAATTCTCTTAGTTTAAACTTCATTTGAATTCTATTAAAATCCCTATATTTAAACTCCATTTGAAATTCTATTTTCAAACTCTATAGTTAAAGTCCATTTGAATTCTATATTCAAATTCTATAGTTTAAAGTCCATTTGAATTCTATATTCAAATTCTATTTGAATTCTCTGCATTATTTATAAACAACTTTTATAACTTCACTTAAAATCCCACACTATATATTTATAAACAAAGTTTATAAATTCAATTCAAATCCCACATTTTGATTTATAAACAGAGTTTATAAATTCAATTCAAATCCCATATTTTGATTTATAAACAAAGCTTATAAATTCAATTCAAATCCCGCATTTTGATTTATAAACAGAGTTTATAAATTCAATTCAAATCCCGCATTTTGATTTATAAACAGAGTTTATAAATTCAATTCAAATCCCACATTTTGATTTATAAACAGAGTTTATAAATTCAATCCAAATCCCATATTTTGATTTATAAACAGAGTTTATAAATTCAATTCAAATCCCATATTTTGATTTATAAACTCGTTTTATATATATCTTCAAAACAAGTTAATATTTTCTATAGTTCATTAAAAATTCAAATTCTATTTATAAAAATAGAATTCCCTTTTAAAATCTCAAATACTCTTTCAAGGTATTTTATAAATCAATATTCCCAGCCCCCAGTGATAATTTAAACAATCAAATCAACCAATTTTCAATCATTTGATTTTTAACACATCATATATGAATATATATGAAATCAAACAAACAACAACAGATAATATATTTTTGAAGAATCCAGTTGGATTCCTCCAACCTGTTTTCCTGCATCCACAGACGTTAGTCAACATAGTAATACCCATCCTGCTCCGAGGCAGGATATCACGGTATGAAGCTCATCCACTATCATAGCGTGGGGCGTATAGGGTAATCATCCGCTAATGAAACCGCGGGAATCCGCTAATGAGACTGCGGGAATCCAACCAATCATCAACCCAATATATATATATATATATATATATATATATATATATATATATATATATATATCCTAAATAACTAATATATATTTAAAAACAATCAGACAGCACTCAAACAAGCACAGACAATTATTTTTAACTATATAAAAAAAATTCTAAATAAAAGGTGAGATTTACTCACCAGGGCTTTTATTTGCCGAATATCCAATTAAATCCCAAACCGTCTCTTTTACAAATCCACTTGACTTGTCTTGACTGATTTTATTTTTCACCTACGATTAATTGATTTTTTTACTTATCAATTAAACGACTATTAATTTTAAATTAACTTCTTGAATAAAAATAATTAAACGTAACTAACTAAATAAATTTATTTAATTACCTTAAATCCATTCTCCCTCTCTTTCCTTGTTCACCGTCACACCACTCCTGAAACCATCGAACCCAAACCCACTTCCTCTCCAAACCCCTGGTTCATCATCATCGGTTTTAGGCCTAGACCAACCTCTCCTATTTCCTTCGCGATGTCCATTTTCCCCCCTTTCATTGATCGATGCAACCACCAGGAGGTTGCCGCAACTTCCTGCTTTCACCTCAGCTCACCCCACAGGATCGACAGTCCTTATTACCATTGAACTCGAGACCCTCTTGCAACCTATAGGACTTGCCGCATAAACCCTACCCAGCAGCAGTTCGAAACCCCAGTAGCCAAGTGACCTTCGAACTCTGACCTTTCCCCTTTCTTGAATTAACACATCGCGATTCCCTCTTCTGCCATGAACAAGCTTCAATCGCCTTCTGCTATCCCTCAAAAACACGAAATCGAACTCCACATCTTCACCTAAAATTCGCGGATCCATACGCGATGGTTGATATTGGCTTCACCAAATTGGGTTTCACCCCTTGCTGAACTTGCGAGGATATGATGTTGAGGAAGGAATTAAACACAGTTTTTCGATTTAAATTCTTTTAAGAGGCGAGCGGCCATCGATTTGTTAAAGCTTCAGTCGACTGTAAAGATGAACGACTTTATAATAGAAGAGGTAGGTAGGGGGTGTGGGTTTTATTTGAACAGCGTGGCCTCTATTTTGGGTCCTGGTTGTTTTGTTTCTGACCACTTAACAAAGATATTTTATTTTTATTTTTATTTAATTGGTATCCTTTAATTTAAAATACTCCTTAACTGCGAACTCCTTTCAGAATCCAACAACTGTCAATTCTAGGGTAATACCCCTATTCTGGACACACTGGGATAGGTCACGTAGTCTAATTCGATCATCTGAAAGAGATATTAATTTAAAATGATATTAATTAATTTCAAAACCATTAATTTCTTCGATAATAATTTAATATTATTATTCTAACTCAACTGAATTTTATACTGATCATCTGAACTGATTCGATTCAGCTGTATATTTTTAAATTAAATTATTACTGCATTACGATAATTTAATTTATTCGACATTAAATCGAAATCGATTATTAAATTGATAACTTAATATAAATATTATATCATCAACTAAATATTTAAATCTATTTTAAATATTTAAAATTAGTTGACCGAAAATCCCGGGTCATTACAATCTTCCCCACTTAAAATAATTTCATCCTCGAAATTGCTAAGGTAGAAAAAGTGCTACAAACCCATCTATCTTTTCAAAACTTATTTATATTGATACTCAACATTTCAAACTTCCTTACGTAACTATCTTTCGAATAAATCCATATTCGATAACTCCTCCCTTCGAATAACTATATTCGATAATCTCTCTTTCAAATAACTAGATTCGAAAACCTTTCTTCGAATAAACTATATTCGATTTACTCTATTCAATTCACTCTTATCAATTAACTCTATTTGATTAGCTCTTTCACTTAACTCCTTCCGAATAAGCTATATTCGATAACTCCTTTAACTCTATTCGAATAAACTATATTTGATTAACTCTTTTAATTCTATTCGAATAACTAATATTCGATTTAACTCCATTTGCTTGACTCTAGATTGCAGCGATCACAATGGTTACGCCTGATTCCCTCAGGAAACATCCGACCGCCCTAGGCTATCTGCAGCCCCGCGAATTACCCTAGCAGTCGTATGAAATGGCAACTTATCCAGAGTAACCATGTTTGACTAACTCTATTTCAATAACTATATTCGATCAACTTTAATTGAATAACTAACATTCAATTAAAACCTAATTCGATTAACTATGTTCAATTAACTTTATCTGGTTAACTCTAAATTTGAATAACAAATATTCGATAAATTCTAATTGAATAATTAATATTCAATTAACTCTACGGATTAACCCTAACTGATTAACTCTAACTGGTTAATTCTTACTCTAATCGATTTATTCTAACTCTAATCGACTTCTCCTATTCGAATAACTCCTATTGGATAACATTTTTTTGTTTATAAAGATTTACTTTCAGTAACGGTTCTTCACTTTTTTAATGTTCTCTTTAATAACATTACTTTACTTATACAAGTGTTGTGTACCCCTTCTATTTAAAACTACCGGTGTTAAAAACCAATATCACTTCTCTATATAAGTTCAGACTTATATATTCCATTTATCGAATGATAAATATTTAATTTAATTTATAAACGGTTAGTTATAAATTAATCTTTTCTATTTATCTGTTTAAAAACAGATTCCCATTTTCTATTCATCTTCTAAATATTCCTTCGATTAAATTCTATTTATTTAACAAATAAATATCTCATTTATAACATTCTATTTATTTTTATAAATAAATATTCCCATTTAATCTATTTGTAATTGTTTTACAAATATTCCCTTTTAAATTCTATTTTTTTGCACATACTTCCTTTGTATTTGTGTTACAAATATATTTCCTTTATATTTGTTTTACGAATATATTTTCTTTTTAACTCTTTTGGTTTTTCCTTTATTCCCACCCAATTCATATTTCAGTCACATTGATTTCACTCAATTTATTCATTTCGATCCATTTAACTTACTTAAGTTAAATTTAATTTCAATCATTCAAATTCCCATTAACTAGTTGCTAATTAACCGTTTTGCCTATTTCACCCTTTTTATTTGAATATAACTTGTTCAAATATATGTTGTAATAACCCGGAAAAAGTGAAACAGTTTAAAAATTTTAAATCAGGTTATTACCAAGAAATTTAAATAATTTAAATAGCCTATTTCCATAAAATATAGAATTGGGTATAATATTGTAGTTTGAAATTTTGAATACAAACTTTGTCTGACTGTACCGGGTGGAAAATATAACGGATTTTAACGAAACTAAAAATATTTAAATCTGTTTCTCAATACCTTTCTAACGAATCTGAAAAATCGAAGTTTCATAACGGAAATCAAAAGTTATGGCCAAATGAATTTTCAGAAAGGTCGCTATATAGTATATATAGCCCTTGGAAATTGAGATTTTGCATACGACCTCGGAATTCGACGAAACCACTTTTGTTGGGTCCGGGATGTCAAATAATTGCTAAGTTTCAAATTTCATAATTTTTAAAGCTAGTATGTGAGCGGGGCAAGAGATAATGTGATTGGTCAAATTCTATTAAAAAGGGTCGACCTAGAAATGGCCGTTTTTCAAACGAGCTCAGAATTCGACGAAACTGGTTTTGTTAGGACCGTATCGTCAAAACAAAGCTAGATTTATTTTTCTGTAATTTTTCGATTCAGTTTGTGGCCCTGGCAAATTGAAATGTACGTTTAAATTAAATATCGAATGTTTTATATTTTAATTTGAAAAATAACTGACTGTAACAGTCGAAATGGCCAACGAAACATATCCATTGTGTCCGGAATGGGGGTATTTAACTAGGGGCAATAGTCGTTGGGTTAGATTTCGAGTTCGTCTGAGAAAGGGGGTATTTTAGGAATTAAATAAATTAAAAAATTAAAATAAAAGGAGTGGGCCAATCAGAATTCGTCTTCTACATCGAAACTCCCAGGCGCGACGCGGAAAAAGCTCCGAATCTTCTCTCTTCAATTTCTCCACAACCACTCAACGAAATCAAGCAAACTCAAATCCATTTTGAAGAGCGTTCAGAGATCTTCAAATCCATAGCAACTTCAAGAATTATGGTTGCGTATTTAAGGAGATATCGCGCCAGGAAGGTCCGAACTTTGCGCCGCCGCCGTGGGTGCTGGAGACCACCGAGCTGATCATCTCGGGTAGCTTTGGGAAGCTCTTTCCTTCCTCTTCGACGCAGCGCTGGCCGTTCGTCCTAAAACTTCGTGGTTTTACCGAAAAGTTTGACCCTAGTTTTTGAAATCAAAAAGGGTATACGGCTGAAACCATTTTCAACTGATTTTTACACTATAAAGCGTTGCAAACTTGTAAAAATCGTATCTTTTTGCTATGTTAACGAAATTCGATGAAACAGGAGACACCATGACCGCAAGGAGGCTCTCTACATTCTAGAAGAAGCCGCGGATTTTTCTGACCTTCCTACGATTTTTAGCACTGCAATAACCAATGTGAGGAATCTAAACTATTTGTGTGAATGAAATCGCATTGTATAAATTATATAAGCGAAGTGTAAATTATATACGCATTGTATACCTCATGTACATGTGTTGTATAAGTTATATTAGCGATGTATAAATTATACAAGCGTTGAATGAAACATATATGCTTTGAATTGTGATGAAATGCAAGTGAATTATTATATATATATATATATATATATATATATATATATATATATATACTCCCCTCGTCCACAGACCATGGACGATATTTATTGCTTGTGTTTGACGTGATATTATATGGTATGACGAATGGTTGGAAATAATTGTTTGTGGTTGATATTATGGTTGAAAAATACCTTTATGGTTGAAAAATACCTTTGTGGTTGAAAAATACCCTCTTGTGGTTGAAACAAAATAGAATAGGATTGTGGAATTGAAAATAAAACATGCCGCCTGCGTGCGAACTAGATGCATGATCCCCATTGTCAAAAACCGCGAGGTTTTAAGGTAGAGCGAGGAGTCGTACTAGGGACGGTCCCGGTTTTAACTACCCTGTCGTTATGCTGCCGAAATTTTCTGAAATATTTATGTGTTAGAATAATTTTCATTCGTTGAAATAAATTGCATAAACTATATCGAATATTCATGTGTTGAGTTGCAATTCATTCGTTGACTTGAAATTCATGTGTTGAATATTATTTGAATTTAAACAAATGGCTTTAGCGATAAAAATCACATTTTTATATATATACAAACTATATCGAATATTCATGTATTGAGTTGCAATTCATTCGTTGAGTTGAAATTCATGTGTTGAATATTATTTGAATTTAAACAAATGGCTTTAGCGATAAAAATCACATTTTTTTATATATACAAACTATATAGAATATTCATGTGTTGAATTGCAATTCATTCGTTGAGTTGAAGTTCATGTGTTGAATGTTATCATCTTTTAAAAATAAAATGAATCGACAATGAAAACTATATTTTTATAGTGAATATGAAGAGTTAAAAATACACATGTGTCGAATAAATATTTTTGATGATAAAAATTTTCCTTTTATCATGTATACGCTTAGTTAAAAATACACATGTGTCGAATAAATATTTTTGATGATAAAAATATTCCTTTTATCATGTATACGCTTAGTTAAAAATACACATGTGTCGAATAAATATTTTTAATGATAAAAATATTCCTTTTATCATGTATAAGCTTAGTTAAAAATACACATGTGTCGAATAAATATTTTTGATGATAAAAATATTCCTTTTATCATGTATACGCTTAGTTAAAAATACACATGTGTCGAATAAATATTTTTGATGATAAAAATATTCCTTTTATCATGTATACGCTTAGTTAAAAATACACATGTGTCGAATAAATATTTTTGATGATAAAAATATTCCTTTTATCACGTATACGCTTAGTTAAAAATACACATGTGTTGAAATAAATACTAGTTTGCTAGAAATATTATTATTAGCTTTGTTCTGCATATATATACATGTGTTGAACAGGAAAAATGGATTAGCTGTAGAGTAAAGAAATTATTTGCGTGCCCGAAAAATAGGTAAATCTTGATGAGTTGGCTGCGCAATTTTATTTATATATCAACTCCTGTGAATGCCATTGGATGCGGAGTGCTGGTTTTTCTGTGTGAAATAATAAATAACGCCATAGGATAGTAACAATTAATTTTGAACTACACTACATGGCATACTTCTTGACGATAGGCATACTTCATCATATTCCACATAAGCAATTGGAGCTTGTGTGACGAGGTGGAAGATTTACCATACAAGCAAGAGGCTTGTATGGCGATGACTATGTACTACAGGTTGAACTGATGACTGATATGGACTATATAAATTATAACGATAAATTGCCAGATTAATAAAAACCCCACACGGGTCTGGAGTTGACAATAATCACGTCGCTCTAGTTATTAGATACGGCACATGGACTATTTATTTCCACACGGAAACGGGGTGACGGGAATTTATTCTCTTGAGTGATTATCAGTACATGCTCCCCCGTAAACACCGGCATATATCACTATAAATATGTGAATGCTTTTTAGAATTTATTGGGTACCTAATACGGCCCAATAAATTTCCAAACCCCTCCCCGTACAAAGGAGGTTATGGCGAAATTTTTCGAAATATTAAGGCGTTAGTGAAATATTTGAAGTGAAAACGAAGTTGAAAATATAAAATGAACTATAGTTGAAATTATAGAATGAACTATATTTATATATATAAATATAAATATAATTAAAAGGAATAGAGGCCGTGCAGTTCGCGTTTCGGAATCGTAATTTGAAACGATTAGTACGAGAAATCCGACCATCGGATTTTCCCGAAACCGCAACCGCTGGGTTCGCCTTGGAAATATCTTTCCAACGGCACCAACCTTGTAAAAATCCAACGGTTGGATTGTCCGTGTAACACCCCACCTCCGCCAGGGTGACTCTTGCAAGCACTCTGACTTTGGAGGGGCGTTTGAATCAGGTAAACATGCATAATGATATATCAAGGCAGGACAAGAACATATGTATATATGTAAACAGAGTAAATATCATAGATAAAACAGCGGAAGATTTCAAAACATTTCAAAACAAGTCTGGTACAACATAGCTTTCCAAATAAAAAAGTCTAGATAAAACAACATCAACTGAAAAACTGAAATACATAAGTGCTATCCCCAAATAAGTGGTAACCATAGCTAGCTTCATGTAGAAACCGCACATGAGATGAAATCCCACAAGCAAGCAATCTGAAATCCAAGCTAAGCTCTAGTATTCCCTCCCTGAGAACCTGGGGGGGGGAACGGAAGAAAAGAGGCGAAAGAAAACAGGTCAGTCAAAAAGACTGAGTAAGCCCTACTACAATCAATGTAAACTGATAAAGTTAACTGGCATGAGCAGCAGGGATGAACATAAGGATTACAACATACTAGCATGATGATTAACTAACAAGGTAGATAAAGGTGTCATCACATAATCAAGATTAAGGTTTTGCACCACAGGTGTACTAGTAAACTAACATGACTTGAATAAACAAGTATTGATCCCTTGGCCCAAGCTTTGGCCCAATAACATGAAATGACCCTAATACAAGGTCTAACCAAACGGTCTAGTCGATCGGCTCCCTATAAGCCTAACTCATCATGTGTTGGTGTCCATACGGCCCAAACATGATTGTAGTCAGACTGTGCCGAGTCTCCCGTCGGGTGTATCAAGCCCTAGGGTGGCAACCCCTGGACACCATAAACATGCGTGCACAGTCTCGATCTACTGGTACCCGTGCATGTTTTCCCCGGCTTCGGACTATGTGCACGACCATAAGTCCGCCCGGAACTACACCGGCGTACCACTCTGCCGTCGTTTATTGGTCGCTTACCTCAAGTTCAGTAATTCGTGCCCCACACCCTAGCCTAGACCCTAGGGCTATGATGATACAAACTTGGGATTACTGCTAGAGTGGACCCCCATTGCTAGGATTTTCTAGCGGGTTAAGTACGGTTTAACCCTCTTGCTAATCATGGATTAACTTGGTTAAGTGTAACGATGAGTTCATGACTTAACCCTGATTAATCTACCAAGCCCAAATTGGTTAAGTATTAAGTGGACCATGACTTAACCCTAATCACGAGGCATTAATTAATTTAATGTGCCTTAACCTCTCACATTAGACCTTGTTGTGGTTACTAGTTAAGCCGGGCGGGTCCGGGTAGCTTTACACCACAACTTGGTCTAACCTCGGGTTCAAAGTACAACATGGCCAACTTCTCACATTGGGTCCTATTGTTTGTAGCAACTAGTTAAGCCGGTCGGTTCCGGGTAGGTTTACGCTATAAACTCAACCCAACCTCGAGTTGGTCACACTTATCTTTTCTAAGTGTCATGTCCATCATGTTTCCAAAACATGTTACAAATTTTCAAGCAATTGGGTAGACCTAACTTAATAGGTAAATTCCCAATGGGTAGACCTAACTTAATAGGTAAATTCCCAAGCTTATGTTTTTATGTCTTTTAAGTTTACCCAACCCCAAACGCAATCCCATCGCTTATATATCGCAATAGCGCATAAAGGATAGAAAGAGGGAACTTGGCATAATCACGACATAAAGGTGTTGAAGCCACAAGTTCAACATGGTGGCATATGAAACGTACATATGTTCATATACTTGCATATTACATTTTTAGGCCTCAAAAGCATGCATAAAACCAAACTTAGCAAATTGGTGATACATGGTGATAAATGACATGTAAAAATGGCCATAGGTTCGCATCTAGCCTCACATGCAAGTTATCATAAGAGATATGATAACTTACATGTTGCCAAAATGCAACCTTTAGCATAAAGCTTGAAGCTTTATGTTCATAAACCCAAGATAAGCTTGCATAACATGATAGCATGAACAAAATGTTCAACCCAAACTTGCATAACATAACTTGCATATCAAATGACAAACTTCCATATCAAACTTGCATAACATAACACGATAAACTTGCATATCATAACATGGCATACTTGCATATGAACTTGCATATCACAACATGATAAACTTGCATATCATAGCATAACAAACTTGCATACAAACTTGCATATCACAACATGATAAACTTGCATATCATAGCATAGTAAACTTGCATATAAACTTTCATATCATACATTTAACTTTAGAGTTTAAGTATGAAAGTAGAATAGGGCTTACAATGCTTAGGAAATATGACAAAGCCCTTATGCAACCAAATAAACCCAAAATGCAAGCTTTAACATAAAAACCCTTGAGCCAAAATGATCAAAACTCTTTCTTTATGATGCAAATATAGAAACTTGACTTGAATGCAAGCTAATGACACTCATACAAGCTTGAAAACACTTGTATGCATGGAAAATCTCATAGAAATTTATTTAGGAATTTTATGAAGAGAGTGGAGGCCATGAGAGGTAAAATTTTGCCATAGTTTAGTTGTATGAATGAATAATGATGATTTAGGGTTAGGTTAGGGTCTTATTTATAGATTAGGAAAGTGTTTTAGGCCATAGGATTAAACCCTAGTTGCAATCTCAGCCATTAAAACCGAATCTGGCCCCCAAACTCAACACAAACCCAAAATGGTGCACCAGGCAGAACTGCCCGGCTGGACCAAGTTGACAGCCAAGTCGACAGGGCTGTCGACTTGGGTCCAACCAAGTCGACTCCCAAGTCGACAGGGATGTCGACTTAGGTGCTCTGGCGGGAATTTTCCCGCCTGGCCCAAACTGGCCCAAATTTCCAAATTCAAACTTGAATTTGAAATCTGTTTTTACTTTGAAGTTTTCTGAAAACTTCGTTGGGCCTTAATCGGGTCATACGGACTCCGATTTTCGAAAACTCGGACTCTATTTCGCGTATTTTTTCGAGACGAACGCAATGGCATAGCCCGTTTCCCTTGATTCAGATTTAGAATTAAATTCTGCCTCGATTTATGTTATAACAGGTTATTGAAAATACGGGTTGTTACATTCTCCCCTCCTTAAAGGATTTCGTCCCCGAAATCTTCAAGTTAGGAAGAACGTATCCTACCATCCAACATCCATCTACTCAAAACACCATCCACGAGCAATCATTGTCCTTACAAGATTCTAAATGTTGTATGAACATATGCAAAGGTGTGTGTATATGTACTTATCTAATGCAAATATCATCAATGCAAATTATGTTAGTGAAATGAATCCATATGTATGCAATTCCTAACATAATGTATAACATCTATATGTGTGCACATAACATACATCCATATGCAGCATCCATGTGATAACACAAAAATTTTCATCCATGAATAAGCGTAAACACTCATGCATATGCAATATGAGGAGTGTGTGAGCCGATCTAGTGCCTAATGTGTATAATGCATCCACGAGTAACCACTTGCAAACACTTGCAACCACTTGCAAACATCAAGCATAACATGTTTCAAACACATGTTTCATCCAAAGGGTTTCTACCTAAGGTTCTCATGACAAGATTAACACGATATGGATAGCAAAAGATATGCTACAAAGAGATCGGGAAGATAAGCAGGATATACCCCTTTTGGATTAAAAGAAATCCCTTCCTAACCCCAATCCTATAAAAGCCCAGAAGGTTTAGTCAACCTAACGGACTCCTTCAAACCCTAACATGAATTACTAGCCAATAAGTCATACCTCCCGACAGAAATAGGACCGAGAATGGGACCGAGAGGATATACGTAAAAAGATAACATGCGAGTAAGTTCCACGGGAAAACAAGGACCAAGGATATGCTCTTAAAAAGAGATATGATGCGCGTATCTAGCCTTCAGTCTTCTAAGTCACATTTCCTTGAGTTTAACTCCACTGTGCTTTGACCGTCTTTTACCTCATGATTTCCTAGCTTCTTAACTCTTATTTCCAAATATGAGTTGGAACCCATTTCATTGTCGCCTCTCGTCTTCCCTTTTCACTTACTCTTCTTATCATTCTTGGCTATGACCTCATGGTTTCATGCAAGCTCTCCAAAATTCACCAGTGAATCCTGGATCTCGTTTACTTACTATAAAGTATTCCATGCAGCAGAACTTTTCTTGAAAATACCAATCCACGTTGCCAATTACTCTTACTAACGTGATTTTCTATAACTCACGCTTGAACGAAATGAACCATCTGCCTGCGAATGATGGGCCGTGCTTAGATTCAGTCGTTTGCCCATGACTTCCCGTAGACTATCCCAAAACTGGCTAGTGAAGATTAAGTCATGGCTACTAACTATACTTTGGGGAACCTCGTGCAACCGCTTTATTTCTTGAAGGTAAACTGTCGCTAGCTATGATGCAGTCCTTTTTCTCTTTACCGGAGTGAAATGAGCACTCTTCGTGAGTCTACCTACTATGACCCACATGCTCTTATTCCCTTTTCTTGATATAGGCAGTCCATCCACGAAATCCTTCGTGATGCTTTTCCCCCTTCCATTGCGGGGACCTCCAACGGATATAATAGCCCACCGGGCTTTTATGACTTGGCCTTTAACCTGTTGGCACAACATGCACCTTGGGACAAACTCGGCCACCTCCTCGGGTGATGTGCATCTTCAAGAACCTTCTTTCTTTCATCGCGTCTTAGCCATCCCTTGCCATCTATAGCGGGGTGTCTTAACATCTCGCCTCGAATCAACTTGTTCATGATCTCGACTAACTGCGGGTCTTCTTTCTGTGAAGTCCCTACTTGATCCAGAAGGGTAGGTCTAAACTCAAGGGACGCTTACTAACTAACTAAACTGAGAGAACTTCTTACTTCGGTTGCATTCCTTGGAGTCTTCCAATCCTGAACTGCAACTACTTTAGCGGGATCCACCGCTAAGCCTTGCTTAGAAACTATGTGCCCAAGGAATCTAACTTCCCTTCTCCAAAAGTGACACTTTGGAGAACTTGGCCTTTAACTGATGCGCTCTAAGCGTATCCATCACCTCCACGAGATGCCTTGCGTGCTCTTCCTCATCCTTAGAGAAGATCAGAATATCATCTACGAAGACCACGACAAACTTGTTCAAGAACTCCCTGAACACCCTACTCATCAAGTCCACGAAGTAGGTGGGTGCATTAGTCAAACCGAATGGTATGACCAACCATTCTAAGAATCCATCTGGAGTTCTGAACGCAGTTTCGCCTATACTATCCTCAGCTATTCTGAGCTAATGGAACAAGTGTTCCTACAAGCTGATCAAACAAATCATCGATCCTTGGCAATGGTTGTCTATTCTCTTCGTTTAACTCACGATAATCAATACAAAGTCGAAGAGAACCATCTGCCTTGGTAGTAAATACTACAGGCGCTCCTCATTTAGATATACTTCATCTAATGAAGTTCTTCTCAAGCAACTCCTTGACTTGCTTTCTTAACTCTCATCTTGCGGGGCCATGTGCCTTACCGGCCACGAAACTTTCTTGGCATTATCAACCAGATAAATGCGGAAATCTAACTCTCGTTTAGGGGTAACCCCCTTCACTCCACCCAAGATATCAGGATATTCTCGGACCACCCTCACCGATTACAAACTATCGATAGACGAGTTGAGGGATTCAAGATAACACAACATGACGGGACTCATAGGGTTACTAGAAATTTTTAGGGTATTACCGAGGCGAGTCATGAGCCTCACAGCCCTATGCTCAAAAATCAAGGATGGCTCCAAAACTGGACAACCCATCCATGCCCAAAATCAACCCATACCCCATGAAACCGAGAATATAAGCATCACGCGAGAATTCAAATCCACCTAGATAATAGACAAATGGGCGGAACCCCCAATTGGATTTGAAACACACACGGGATCATTAACTAGACTAGTACTTAGGTGCAAACTATCAACAAGATCAGATGTGATAAACTATGCGATGCACCAAAATCAAACAAGGTACGAATAGGAAAATCAGAAATGTAAACAAGACTTTCAACAGAAATACTACCTCGATCGGGAACTGGAGCGGCATTGAGAGCATGAACTTGCCCTTCCGAAGGTCCAGCACGCTGAGTCTGACCCTGGCCTTGCCCTTGCTTCTTCGGGCAACCCCTAGTGAAGTGTCCCAACTCACCACAACGATAGCATTCACCACTCTTCCTTTTCCTCTTCTTACAATCCTTAATAAGATGCCCAACTGAACCACAATAATAGCACTTCCCCTTTTTGTTATTGCCCTTGTTGTTGTTCCCCTTGTTGCCTTGACTCTTGTTCTTGTTCTTGTTTTGATTGCCTTGACTGCTCAGACCACTTGGATTACCCTGATTTCCTTTCCACTGTGAATCAGTCTTCTTGGCTTGAATATCATTCATCTTGATCTCCTTCTTGTCACTCCTATTCTCTTCATTGAGTAGGGCCATATTCACCAAGCTCTCGAAAGTTGCCCCCAAGGGTATATGAGTCATGGCTAAACCATGTAATGGCTCGTTTAATCCTAGAGCAAAGTATAGGGCCTTCTTCTGAGCTGTGTTAACCAAGTCTAAACCGACCCGAGCCAGTTGATTAAACTTATCTATGTATTCCCTAATAGTCATGTCCTCTTGCTTTAGTGATAGGAACCTTAGTCCAAACTTTCCCCGAAAGTCATCCCAAGTCTCAATTGGCCTAGTAAAGGTGGTGACCACCCACCAACGTGCAGCTTCTTCCTTTAGCAACCACAGTGCCAACAAAACCTTCATACGGTCATCTACGTTAAAGAGGGCGAAAAGATCTTCGGTTTCTTTCAACCAATTCCTGGCCTCTACGAAAGTCTCGGTTCCAATGAAATTCTTGCAACCCATCGCCCTAAAGTCTTTGCAAATCTCCGCGAAATCCTTTTGTGGATGCTGAGGGGGAGGAGGAAGAGGAACCTCAGCGACAGGAGGAGGAGGAACATTAACTACCGGAGGAGGAGGAGGAACATCTGCGGGGCCGGCTTCGGTCGCCCTAGCCTCCAAAAGTCTCCTATACCAACCAGGTACGTGTACTCCCTCCGGAATGGCAAAGTTATCGGCCATACTGAAAACGAAGAAAAAGACAGATTCAGAATGGAGAAAAACAAAGGAATTTTGCTAATGGCTTTTCGGGGAATAGCCTTCAAAATAAACTAGACTTTTCTTTGGAAAAATACTTTATACTTGATTTTGAAAATAGTTTTCCAAAAGTTTTCTAAAACCTTTTTGTTTCTTCTCGTAAACCATATGCTCTGATACCAAATGTAACACCCCACCTCCGCCAGGGTGACTCTTGCAAGCACTCTGACTTTGGAGGGGCGTTTGAATCAGGTAAACATGCATAATGATATATCAAGGCAGGACAAGAACATATGTATATATGTAAACAGAGTAAATATCATAGATAAAACAGCGGAAGATTTCAAAACATTTCAAAACAAGTCTGGTACAACATAGCTTTCCAAATAAACAAGTCTAGATAAAACAACATCAACTGAAAAACTGAAATACATAAGTGCTATCCCCAAATAAGTGGTAACCATAGCTAGCTTCATGTCGAAACCGCACATGAGCTGAAATCCCACAAGCAAGCAATCTGAAATCCAAGCTACGCTCCAGTATTCCCTCCCTGAGAACCTGGGGGGGGGGGGGGAACGGAAGAAAAGAGGCGAAAGAAAACAGGTCAGTCAAAAAGACTGAGTAAGCCCTACTACAATCAATGTAAACTGATAAAGTTAACTGGCATGAGCAGCAGGGATGAACATAAGGATAACAACATACTAGCATGATGATTAACTAACAAGGTAGATAAAGGTGTCATCACATAATCAAGATTAAGGTTTTGCACCACAGGTGTACTAGTAAACTAACATGACTTGAATAAACAAGTATTGATCCCTTGGCCCAAGCTTTGGCCCAATAACATGAAATGACCCTAATACAAGGTCTAACCAAATGGTCTAGTCGATCGGCTCCCTATAAGCCTAACTCGTCACGTGTTGGTGTCCATACGGCCCAAACATGATTGTAGTCAGACTGTGCCGGGTCTCCCGTCGGGTGTATCAAGCCCTAGGGTGGCAACCCCTGGACACCATAAACATGCGTGCACAGTCTCGATCTACTGGTACCCGTGCATGTTTTCCCCGGCTTCGGACTATGTGCACGACCATAAGTCCGCCCGGAACTACACCGGCGTACCACTCTGCCGTCGTTTATTGGTCGCTTACCTCAAGTTCAGTAATTCGTGCCCCACACCCTAGCCTAGACCCTAGGGCCATGATGATACAAACTTGGGATTACTGCTGGAGTGGACCCCCATTGCTAGGATTTTCTAGTGGGTTAAGTACGGTTTAACCCTCTTGCTAATCATGGATTAACTTGGTTAAGTGTTACGATGAGTTCACGACTTAACCCTGATTAATCTACCAAGCCCAAATTGGTTAAGTATTAAGTGGACCATGACTTAACCCTAATCACGAGGCATTAATTAATTTAATGCGCCTTAACCTCTCACATTAGACCTTGTTGTTGTTACTAGTTAAGCCGGGCGGGTCCGGGTAGCTTTACACCACAACTTGGTCTAACCTCGGGTTCAAGGTACAACATGGCCAACTTCTCACATTGGGTCCTATTGTTTGTAGCAACTAGTTAAGCCGGTCGGTTCCGGGTAGGTTTACGCTACAAACTCAACCCAACCTCGAGTTGGTCACACTTATCTTTTCTAAGTGTCATGTCCATCATGTTTCCCAAACATGTTACAAATTTTCAAGCAATTGGGTAGACCTAACTTAATAGGTAAATTCCCAATGGGTAGACCTAACTTAATAGGTAAATTCCCAAGCTTATGTTTTTATGTCTTTTAAGTTTACCCAACCCCAAACGCAATCCCATCGCTTACATATCGCAATAGCGCATAAAGGATAGAAAGAGGGAACTTGGCATAATCACGACATAAAGGTGTTGAAGCCACAAGTTCAACATGGTGGCATATGAAACGTACATATGTTCATATACTTGCATATTATATTTTTAGGCCTCAAAAGCATGCATAAAACCAAACTTAGCAAATTGGTGATACATGGTGATAAATGACATGTAAAAATGGCCATAGGTTCGCATCTAGCCTCACATGCAAGTTATCATAAGAGATATGATAACTTACATGCTGCCAAAATGCAACCTTTAGCATAAAGCTTGAAGCTTTATGTTCATAAACCCAAGATAAGCTTGCATAACATGATAGCATGAACAAAATGTTCAACCCAAACTTGCATAACATAACTTGCATATCAAATGACAAACTTGCATATCAAACTTGCATAACATAACACGATAAACTTGCATATCATAACATGGCATACTTGCATATAAACTTGCATATCACAACATGATAAACTTGCATATCATAGCATAACAAACTTGCATACAAACTTGCATATCACAACATGATAAACTTGCATATCATAGCAGTAAACTTGCATATAAACTTTCATATCATACATTTAACTTTAGAGTTTAAGTATGAAAGTAGAATAGGGCTTACAATGCTTAGGAAATATGACAAAGCCCTTATGCAACCAATTAAACCCAAAATGCAAGCTTTAACATAAAAACCCTTGAGCCAAAATGATCAAAACTCTTTCTTTATGATGCAAATATAGAAACTTGACTTGAATGCAAGCTAATGACACTCATACAAGCTTGAAAACACTTGTATGCATGGAAAATCTCATAGAAATTTATTTAGGAATTTTATGAAGAGAGTGGAGGCCATGAGAGGTAAAATTTTGCTATAGTTTAGTTGTATGAATGAATAATGATGATTTAGGGTTAGGTAGGGTCTTATTTATAGATTAGGCAAGTGTTTTAGGCCATAGGATTAAACCCTAGTTGCAATCTCAGCCCTTAAAACCGAATCTGGCCCCCAAACTCAACACAAACCCAAAATGGTGCACCAGGCAGAACTGCCCGGCTGGACCAAGTCGACAGCCAAGTCGACAGGGCTGTCGACTTGGGTCCAACCAAGTTGACTCCCAAGTCGACAGGGCTGTCGACTTGGGTGCTCTGGCGGGAATTTTCCCGCCTTGCCCAAACTGGCCCAAATTTCCAAATTCAAACTTGAATTTGAAATCTGTTTTTACTTTGAAGTTTCCTGAAAACTTCGTTGGGCCTTAATCGGGTCATATGGACTCCGATTTTCGAAAACTCGGACTCTATTTCGCGTATTTTTCCGAGACGAACGCAATGGCATAGCCCATTTCCCTTGATTCAGAATTTAGAATTAAATTCTGCCTCGATTTATGTTATAACAGGTTGTTGAAAATACGGGTTGTTACAGTCCGGAATGTTTAATTCAAATCTGAAGAAAAACAGCGCTAGAATCGTTTATATTTATATATAAATATAAATATATTTAAATTAAATCGAATAACGACGCTGCAGTTCGAATTTTGAAACCGTAACTTCAAACGACTAGTGTGGAAGATCCGACCGTCGGATTCTCATGAAACTGGAACCGTTGGGTTCGCTTTGGGAATATCTTCCCACTGATATAGACTTTGTAGAAATCCAACGGTTAGATTTTCCGATATGTGTAAAACAAATTAAGGGAAAAACAGCGCTAATGCCACGGCACGACCTGAAACGTCGTTTAATTAAATATGGCCATTTTTAAATAAATAAAAATAGCGAAAAATCGTTATAAAATATTATAAGCAATATTGATTGAGAATAAACCAATTGGGCTTGAATCGTTTGATATTTGCTGGTTGTATGTGTATGACATGAAAATAACACTAAAGAACCGAAAGATGGATGTCGAATAATATAACCATAAAATGAATCGATTTAAATTCTAATGACGTGAATTATTTGAAAAGGCCGAGCTAACCCTCATTTCAAATAATTTATCGAGCGATTCAAATTGGAAAATGCAAAGACGATTCAAGACCGACGATCTTCGTATCGGTTGGATGGGCGCTACTGAGGTTCCTAACCGGAGTAGCTACCGGAAGGGGACGGAAGTAGTAGCCGTCTGAACGCATGTGTTGATTGTACGGATTTGCGAGGAATTTGACGCCTCCGGTTTTGTTCAGACCCAGGACGGACTTGTAAATGGACTGTGTGTCTGACATTGGATTTTGTTCTGTACTGATTGATCTCTGCTAAATATATATCTGTTTGGCGGCGGAGAATTTATTCTTTTGCTTAATGCCCTTCTCTGAGACGCACGAGCTCAGGGGTTATATATTGATAGAAATCAGTCGTATGGAGTGGACTGCCTATGTGGCATGCCAAGATGCTGTGATCAAGGCTTCTGTTGCAAAGCAAAGTCTTGTGGATGATGAACAAAGCAAGGTCTACGTGGCCTAGCTTTGTGTATTTCGTAGATTCACGAACCTCACACCCCGGTATGAGTTAAAAACGGGATACGGACTGCAGGGAGAGCACGACGTTTCTTTCTAGCTATGGTGGTGTCAGTAACTTACCAGCCCTGACATATATATCTACTTTTCACCTTTGTGGTTGTTAGAATGCGAGGCGCCTCGATTATAGGTCTGTAAGGACCGGGAAACGTGTGTTCAGGCATAATTAATCCTCTAACGTAAGTGAGGACCGGCCCTGAAGCATCCAGGGGTTACCCAGAGTGTGTAGTCCCAAGGCATTTGCTAGAGTGTCTCGAAGCGGAGAGGAGCTTGCCCCTTGCCTCGACTCATGACGGAAATCCAATTTCCAATACGAAATTACGGTCTTGATTGTAGAACTAGTATGGCGACATAGTAGATGGTAGCTATGCCGCCTATGATTGATATTTATGATGCTATTCGCTTTTGAAACATATATGCACTAGTAATAATATCAATTGATTGTGCTTTATACGTATCAAGCATATTTGGCCCTTATAAGGTAAAACTCTATCCTCCGGCTTGCGTTGCATTGTGTGATGGGACCTGAGTCTTATAATGGCTTCATTCTTTCAAAAAGCATTGCGTTGTTTTTAAAAGAATTTACTTTGTTTTAAATGCACTAGCAATCACTGGAGTAAACTCGTTCCGCGAAAGTGGCGTGGTCCTATGATTCGCATATTACTGATGTTTTATTGTTAAATAGATTCCTCATACCAGTCCCCATGACTGACTCGTTGTTTGTTTCACGTTGCAAACGCGGGTGCCCTTATTTTCACACGGGCAGCCTAGTACACAGGTGACAGGTTGTTTTTGGCTCTGCACTGCTGCATAGAGTGCATTTTTGGCTCATGGCGAGGCTGACTTCACAGAGATGACTTTGACATTTCTCGCCATTACTTTACTTATATTATGATTCCGCCACTGGCGATGCAGACTGATTTACTTTCTGTATTTCTCACTATATATATATGTATTCCGCCTTCGGCGATGTAGACTGATACCCTTATTATGTCTCACTGCATGTATGTATTCCGCCTCTGGCGATGATGACTGATGTAATGACCCGAATATTTGACGATGTAATAATTAACTTATTTAATTATTTAAATAATGGATATATTATTTAATCGACGATATTAGAACGTATAATTATATTATAATTAAAACCGAGCTTGAAATGGCGCTGCAGTTCGTTATTTGGCGATTCGAACTTCAACTGAATGTACAGAGTTCGTTTTAAATCGGATTTCTGTGAAACAAGAAACGCGTGGAGCTGGTGGAGTATATCTTTCTAGTGGAAGAGAAAAATCAGGATTTCGTCGTGTAGATTTTTAGATATGTCCAAATCAATTTTTAAAATAGTCGTTATAGAATCGTTTATCGACCGTAACGGATTATTCGATATAACTAGAGATCGGGTTTGAATTAAGACAAGGTTCTTTTAGGACATAGTGATAATTTAATTTTTAGAATTTTATGGTAATTTTTTTTATTTAATTAAGCAACTTTTTATTTGGAGTGTTTTGCACCCTATGACGATATTTTTGGGTTTCACAATATGAGTTAATCTACCGGTATTATTATATTTTTGGGATTGTGGCACCGAGCTCGATACAACGGTACCTTTATTTCAGTCGGTACGTGAAGGAAATTTTATGAAAACAAGATACATTAGATTTTATATTCTAAAACTTAGGAGCAAAGGGAAAGGGTACCGCATAAGAATATATATACATTATTTTGTCTGCCGACAACCCTTCAAATTTTATTGCTAAGTTTAAGCCACGTAGAGCTTAGATAACCAAGGAAATCGAAAACATACCCTATAAGATACCCCCTCTTCCACATCCCTTAAGACCTAATTCCCCGACCCAATTCTTTCATCCGCCACTAAATACCATTCCTCAAATGAAATCGAACAAAAATAAATAAATAAATATAAAACAACAAACAAATACTGGAAGGAGTTGTTCTGGACATGCAAGTGAAGATATAAGCATGAAAAGGAGGGACTGACGGGTTCGGTTGTGGGTTCTCCGTAACTCACTAACAAGGCTCAAAGACGTGAGCGTGTCGAGCAGAAGAAGGAGGGAAGAGGAGCAAACTAGTGGCGGGTCTGTTGGTTAATGGTGCGTGAAGAATGGAGTGCGTTGTTCTGAGAAGTGTGGAGCTGAGTTCGGCTTCCAGGCAACGGTTTTACGATGGAGAAGTACATCGACAAGGTCTGTAAAATAGAGGAGCACGGTTTGTCTGTCTTTGAGAAAGGCGGAGTCTCTGCGTGTGTGAGAATTGGCAGAAAACGGAGATAAGGGAAAGAAGAGGTTGTTGGCATGTTTATGGAGGAAGTTGACTGGTGAAGAAATGGTGTCGGTTGGGGAGTTGGATAGTATATTTCGTTTGAGTTTAATGGGGTAAAGAAATGAAACTGAGATGATGGGAGATTGGCTGTGGCCATTGCCACAGGAAGGTGCTTACGGTTATTTCAGGGGTAAAGGAGATTTTGCGTTTCCATTTTTATGAAGTATGGTAGTTTGTTTGGGCGTGAATACCATTGAGTGAGAGGTAAATAATGGTGGATGTATTTACTGGAAAGAGCGGTTGTGATTGGGGGTGAAGTTGGTTCTTGTTTTGACAAGAAGAAAATGTTTGATGGTGCGGTTTTAAATATGCAGGAATAATGAACGTTCAAATGGATAAAGATTTGCGGGTTGAACCGAATATAAAATGTTTGACGAACGGTCCGTCACGTTAAATCATACGAGCATATGATAAGCACTGGAACTGGTTTGGAATGGATATGGAGCTCGTCTCAATTCATTACAATCAGAATCGCCGACCGTAAATCGTTGGTTAACGATTACGGACAATGTGAGTAAAACTCACTAACTCTCCTCAATTTGTATTTTAATATAAATTGTACTTTATTTATTGACTGCTGTAGATTGATTGTCAAACTGGACTGTTAAATAGATTTGATTGAAAACGTAGTTATAATAGTCTATGTACTGTTAATCAAATATGGTTCTATACAACAGGATATTTCATTTCAAAATGAAATATGATGTATATTATACTGTCTAACATCTGTGGATGCAGGGAGACAGGTTGGAGGAATCCGACTGGGTTCCTCAACAATTATTTTATTGGTTTCATATATTGTGATATATGTTGGGATTTATAATCTGTTATTGATTATGGATGTTAGAACGATATTGATCATCGTTGTTTGATATTTTAAATATCATAAGAAAACACTGAGTTGTGAAATGGAATATTTCAATGTATATTGAAATAAAGAAATATTATAGAATCACAGGATTTTATAAAAGGAAATTATTTATAAAACGAACACGGTTTTATAAAAGGAAATTATTTATAAAACGAACATGGTTTTATAAAAGGAAATTATTTATAAAACGAACACGGTTTTATAATAGGAATTTTTTTATAAAACGAATAGAGTTTTTTAAAAGGGAAAAATGTTGATAAAACAAATAGAATAGGAAAATGAATATTTCAATGTATATCGAAATAAAGGAGTTTTATAAAATCAACCGATTTTATAAAAGGAAACAATTTGAAAATAGAGTATTTATAAAATCACAGGATTTTATAAAAGGAAATGGTTTATAAAACGAACACGGTTTTATTAAAAGGAAGTATTTATAAAATCATAGGATTTTATAAATAGGGGATATTTATTTAGAAAATAAATAGAAATAGAAAAGGAAAATATTTATTTAGAAAATAAATAGACGTTATAAATAGAGAATATTTGTAACGGGAATAAACAGTTATAAATAGGAAATATTTGTAACGATAATCAGAAGTTATAAATAGAGAATATTTGTAACGGGAATAAACAGTTATAAATAGGAAATATTTATAACGGGAATAAACAGTTATAAATAGAGAATATTTGTAACGGAAATCAAACGTTATAAATATGAAATATTTGTAACAGTAAATAGAAGTTATAAATAGGAAATATTTGTGACGGCAATTTGAAGTTATAAATAGGGAATATTTGTAACGGTAAATAGAAGTTATAAAAAGGAAATTGACGAGATATAAAAGAGATAATCGAATAGAGTTAAATCGAATTTAGTATTCGAAGGAGCTAATCGAATTTAGTTATTTGAAAAGAGTTAATTGAATATTAGTTATTCAATTAGAGATAATCAAATAAAGTTAATCGATTAGAGATAATCAAATAAAAGTTAATCGAATTAGTCGAAGTAAGTTAATCGACTATTAGTTAGTCGAATGTTGGTTAAGCAAATAAGTGTAAATCGACTATTAGTTAATCAGAGATTAGTTAATCGAATATGAGTTAAACAAATAGGATTAATCGAATTAGAATTAATCGAATTAGGGTTGATTGAATATTAGTTATTCAATTAGAGTTGATCGAATCTAGTTATTCGAGAAGAAGTTAGTCAAACATAGTTGTTCAGGATAAGTGCCATTTAGTACGATTGCTAGCGTAATTCGCAGGGCTGCAGATAGCCTACGGCGGTCGGATGTTTCCTGAGGGAATCAGGTGTAACCATTGTGATCGCTGCGAACTAGAGTCAAGCAAATGGAGTTAATCGAATCTTAGTTATTCGAATTAGAGTAAATTAAATAAAGTTAATTGATTAGAGTAAATCAAACAGAGTTAATCGATTAGAGTTAAAACAGACATTGTTATTAAGGATGAAGTTAAATCGAATATTAGTTATTCGAAATGGAGTTAATTCAGTAGAGTTAATCAAATAGGAGTTAAGCAATTAGAGTTAATCAAATAGAGTTATTCGAATATTAGTTGTTTGAATAAGAGTTAAATAAAAAGGAGTTAATCAAATAGGGTTATTCGAATATTAGTTATTCGAATAGGCGTAATGAAATAGAATTAACCAAAAAGAGATAATCGAATATAATCTATTCGAAGAGAGTTAATCGGATATAATCTATTCGAAGAGAGTTTATCGACTATTAGTTATTCGAAGGAGAGTTAATCAAATGGAGATTACTCGATAGGGAGTTATACGTTGAATTCGATTTATATCAAATTGGGGAAAATATTATTTACTTTCCAGTTTTTAAATCAGGATTTATTTATTTATAAATAAATTAGTTGTTAGATTAATTCATCAAAGTAAGAATAAAGGTTAGACTTGTAAGTTGGATAATTCAGAAGTAGGGTTTATAACGTTAAACGTTATAATAAATGTTTTTCATAAAGAAGTGGATTCGTAATCTGAATCCGGGTATTTGCGTAAGTAAATGATTGTAGAATTTGAAGCGATGAGCTTTATCTATTGCAAGGTTAAGAACGTTGTTCAGTTAAGGTCTGAGAGGTAATTATACCCCAACTTGATTGACTTTGAAATTGACTAAGGAATAGTTGAAGTTCGATAACCAAGGATGATTAGTAATGCAGTTAAGTAATAAACGACTTATGGATTTAATGGTTGTAACGATGTTTTATACACCGTTAGATAAAATCCATATAAAACGAGTTTTGGAAACATTTTCCAAATATAAATCAAAGATGTTTTCTAAGTTTAGAAATAAGGAAATATGAATATATATATATATATATATATACATATATATTCGATGATTGGATCGATAATTCCATTTGGAATTAAGATCGTTGTTTGTACACCGACATGTTTTCATTTGATAGTTAAATCATAGACTATCAAAGTTTTGACCATTTTATGTTGTTAATATGGAGAGGCCGGTTGGATTATTATCCGAAGAACCACTCCGTATTGACATAAGCGTTGTGATCAAATACGATAAAGATAATTGAAGACGGTGTTATGCAAGGGCTGTCCTGTTTACAGAATAGTGCCTTCGGTTTCGTTCAGTCCCAGAACGAACGTATATGGACGAGTGTCTGACAGAATATTTCCAATGATTGAATGGATTGGGCTGTACAAATATATATGGTGGCAACGGATTTATTCCCTTAGCATAACATCCAGAATATTTGTATAAACCAACTAATGATTAACGGATCTGATAATGTGGCATTCAAAGTGATCGTGTTATAAATGAATGGAAGGTAAGCGTAGCTTCTAGCCTCACATCTGGTAAATGACAAAAATCGGGCAGGCAGCATGGCTAAGTCGGTCGCACCGAAGTAGGGTGTATAATCACCTATCTAGAGAATATTCATTTGCTTCTTTAATCTGTCAATGTTGTCCCATATATATATATATACGGGAACGGTTGCTGATCCCAACCGTTGGTGATATACATTCGATACACTCAAGCGAAATGAGTGCTCGGTCATGTGTGGCTGAGTTGCAAGATGTTCTTGTTGAACTCCAGTGTATCGTTCCTAGAGTACACTGATCGGAAGGTGGTTCCATACCTTCTCATAGTTGGAAATCCATTTCCCAATACGTGCTTGCGGTTTTGATTGTATACTATATATGTAGAATGTGAGATGCAAGCGTTTCTGCTAGATTGATATCTAATTGTATTTAGACATTATTATAATATCAGAATGATATTGCTTTTCAAAGATGTTTGGATTCTCATAAGGGAAAAACCCGTTCCGTATTCACGGCATGGTCTTATGAGATATCATATACTTGTTTAAATGATTTGAGTTTACTCACACCAGTCACATGACTGACCCGGAGTTTATTTTGTTTTATTTTCCCTAAACTCTTGGGTGCCTAAATTTGTATGGGCAGTCAAGTAGTCAGGATTTTACAGATACATGAATAGCTTGGAGCAGGAGGCTTCAGGATTCTATAGCTATTATTATTTCCGCTGTGTTGTAAGTGTTATTGTATACAAGATTCAGTTTTGTATTTCAAAAGTTATGTTATATTTTATTCGTTCCGCTGTGAGATTCGTGTTTACTCCGATGATGATGTTCTTCTTCTTCTTCTATTCTAAGTTTCTATCTTATCTATCCTCACCCTCTGTCTTCTTTCTATTAGTTTCTTGAATTTCCAGTGTAATTTGGGGTTGGACTTGTGTTATTTAGTCAGCTCAAATTCCCCTGGATTTTCGGGTCACTACAGTTGGTATCAGAGCTTAAGTTAAGTATTACCTTGGCTCTGTGGCGTAACTCAGTAGAGATGGGATTAGTAATATCCTAGATTGAGTTGAGTGTATATATACGAGTGAACGTATTTGTTATTTGATATAAAAATTTGTTTTATATTGTGGAGCTTTATTGGTTGAGTGGCTTATGAATTCTGGTCGATAGTGGGGCACCACAATATCGATAAGGGTTTCTAAACGCTCGAATACGATGAGTCGACACGGTATGTTTTGAAAGAGGGTGAATGAAGTAATTTTACCCGAATTATATTTTGATATAAAAAAATGGTTAAGATTTGAATCAATATAGTATATTGGATGTGTTGGTTGTTGCTATAATCGAAAGAGATTATAAAAAGGTGAAATGGTTATAAATAACTAATCAGAATTCATATAAGTAAAGTAGGTCAAATAAGATGGAGTAAATTTGAATTTAAATCAGATTTGGAATTATATTAAGGAAATTTTATGTTCCTAGGAGAGTTTGAAATTTGTTTTCAAATTGAAAGAGAAATATAGTATTGAACTCACTTCGATCGCTGGGAAACAATTCTGATGATGGTGTACACATCATCAGTGTGATTTTCGAGTTTCAAAGTGACGGATTACTACCAAAGGTTTTTGTTTTCGAATTGTTTTGTGAAAACAAGTGGTTTAGAAATTCAAATGTTTTGAATTGGTATTATGATTTCAAATTGATTTGAAATAAACCCAAGGATTTAAATTCCAGAATGAGATGGTAAAAGAGAATAATAAACTAAAATTTAACTTGAACTAAGTTAAATAAAAAAATTGGATTTGATTAGTGAATAATCTGGAATGGTATTGGAATTGGTGAGTTAAAATTTTGAAAATCGAGAATGGAACTCGAGTTAAGAATGAGATTTGATTGGAGGACATAAACTGTTTGGAGTTGATTTGTATGGCATAGTATATGCAGAATTGGTAACAGATGATAGGGATATAGTGATAAGCCCAACAAAAAGGTACAAGTTTATATTTCATATGAGTTTGAGATTTATGAGCCGAATTGGCAAGCCACTTGGCTGTTTGATTTTTCTTTGAGTTGGAGAAGGCCCAGAGAGGCGAGTTGTGGTTTTACCGATAGGGTTGTACAAAGGAGGTTATGGCAAAAATTTCCAGAAATTCCGGGTGTTAGAAAATTTTTGAAAATTTAATAAGTCGGAGTAAATTAATATTTTAATCGAAATTTAAGTGGTTCAGTGAAACTGAAGTTAAGGGGTAAACCGATAAATATTTACCTAATAGATAGGGTCGTCCTCTAACTTAGCAATTTCGAGGGCGAAATTATTTTAAGTGGGGAAGAATGTAATGACCCGGATATTTGACGATGTAATAATTAACTTATTTAATTATTTAAATAATGGATATATTATTTAATCGACGATATAATTATATTATAATTAAAACCGAGCTTGAAATGGCGCTGCAGTTCGTTATTTGGCGATTCGAACTTCAACTGAATGTACAGAGTTCGTTTTAAATCGGATTTCTGTGTAACAAGAAACACGTGGAGCTGGTGGAGTATATCTTTCTAGTGGAAGAGAAAAATCAGGATTTCGTCGTGTAGATTTTTAGATATGTCCAAATCAATTTTTAAAATAGTCGCTATAGAATCGTTTATCGACCGTAACGGATTATTCGATATAACTAGAGATCGGGTTTGAATTTAGACAAGGTTCTTTTAGGACATAGTGATAATTTAATTTTTAGAATTTTATGGTAATTTTTTTTATTTAATTAAGCAACTTTTTATTTGGAGTGTTTTGCACCCTATGACGATATTTTTGGGTTTCACAATATGAGTTAATCTACCGGTATTATTATATTTTTGGGATTGTGGCACCGAGCTCGATACAACGGTACCTTTATTTCAGTCGGTACGTGAAGGAAATTTTATGAAAACAAGATACATTATATTTTATATTCTAAAACTTAGGAGCAAAGGGAAAGGGTACCGCATAAGAATATATATACATTATTTTGTCTGCCGACAACCCTTCAAATTTTATGGCTAAGTTTAAGCCACGTAGAGCTTAGATAACCAAGGAAATCGAAAACATACCCTATAAGATACCCCCTCTTTCACATCCCTTAAGACCTAATTCCCCGACCCAATTCTTTCAGCCGCCACTAAATACCATTCCTCAAATGAAATCGAACAAAAATAAATAAATAAATATAAAACAACAAACAAATACTGGAAGGAGTTGTTCTGTACATGCGAGTGAAGATAGAAGCATGAAAAGGAGGGACTGACGGGTTCGGTTGTGGGTTCTCCGTAACTCACTAACAAGGCTCAAAGACGTGAGCGTGTCGAGCAGAAGAAGGAGGGAAGAGGAGCAAACTAGTGGCGGGTCTGTTGGTTAATGGTGCGTGAAGAATGGAGTGCGTTGTTCTAAGAAGTGTGGAGCTGAGTTCGGCTTCCAGGCAACGGTTTTACGATGGAGAAGTACATCGACAAGGTCTGTAAAATAGAGGAGCACGGTTTGTCTGTCTTTGAGAAAGGCGGAGTCTATGCGTGTGTGAGAATTGGCAGAAAACGGAGATAAGGGAAAGAAGAGGTTGTTGGCATGTATATGGAGCAAGTTGACTAGTGGAGAAATGGTGTCGGTTGGGGAGTTGGATAGTATATTTCATTTGAGTTTAATGGGGTAAAGAAATGAAACTGAGATGATGGGAGATTGGCTGTGGCCATTGCCACAGGAAGGTGCTTACGGTTATTTCAGGGGTAAAGGAGATTTTGCGTTTCCATTTTTATGAAGTATGGGAGTTTGTTTGGGCGTGAATACCATTGAGCGAGAGGTAAATAATGGTGGATGTATTTACTGGAAAGAGCAGTTGTGATTGGGGGTGAAGTTGGTTCTTGTTTTGACAAGAAGAAAATGTTTGATCGTGCGGTTTTAAATATGCAGGAATAATGAACGTTGAAATGGATAAAGATTTGCGGGTTGAACCGAATATAAAATGTTTGACGAACGGTCCGTCACGTTAAATCGTACGAGCATATGATAAGCACTGGAACTGGTTTGGAATGGATATGGAGCTCGTCTCAATTCATTACAATCAGAATCGCCGACCGTAAGTCGTTGGTTAACGATTACGGACAATGTGAGTAAAACTCACTAACTCTCCTCAATTTGTATTTTAATATAAATTGTACTTTATTGATTGACTGCTATAGATTGATTGTTAAACTGGACTGTTAAATAGATTTGATTGAAAACGTAGTTATAATAGTCTATGTACTGTTAATCAAATATGGTTCTGTACAACAGGATATTTCATTTCAAAATGAAATATGATGTATATTATACTGTGTAACATCTGTGGATGCAGGGAGACAGGTTGGAGGAATCCGACTGGGTTCCTCAACAATTATTTTATTGTTTTCATATATTGTGATATATGTTGGGATTTATAATCTGTTATTGATTATGGATGTTAGAACGATATTGATCATCGTTGTTCGATATTTTAAATATCATAAGAAAACCCTGAGTTGTGAAATGGAATATTTCAATGTATATTGAAATAAAGAAATTTTATAGAATCACAGGATTTTATGAAAGGAAATTATTTATAAAACGAACACGGTTTTATAAAAGGAAATTATTTATAAAACGAACACGGTTTTATAAAAGGAAATTATTTATAAAACGAACATGGTTTTATAAAAGGAAATTTTTTATAAAACGAATAGAGTTTTATAAAAGGGAAAAATGTTGACAAAACAAATAGAATAGGAAAATGAATATTTCAATGTATATCGAAATAAAGGAGTTTTATAAAATCAACCAATTTTATAAAAGGAAACAATTTGAAAATAGAGTATTTATAAAATCACAGGATTTTATAAAAGGAAATGGTTTATAAAACGAACACGGTTTTATTAAAAGGAAGTATTTATAAAATCATAGGATTTTATAAATAGGGGATATTTATTTAGAAAATAAATAGAAATAGAAAAGGAAAATATATATTTAGAAAATAAATAGACGTTATAAATAGAGAATATTTGTAACGGGAATAAACAGTTATAAATAGGAAATATTTGTAACGGTAATCAGAAGTTATAAATAGAGAATATTTGTAATGGGAATAAACAGTTATAAATAGGAAATATTTTAACGGGAATAAACAGTTATAAATAGAGAATATTTGTAACGGAAATCAAACGTTATAAATATGAAATATTTGTAACGGTAAATAGAAGTTATAAATAGAAAATATTTGTGACGGCAATTTGAAGTTATAAATAGGGAATATTAGTAACGGTAAATAGAAGTTATAAAAAGGAAATTGACGAGATATAAAAGAGATAATCGAATAGAGTTAAATCGAATTTAGTATTCGAAGGAGCTAATCGAATTTAGTTATTTGAAAAGAGTTAATTGAATATTAGTTATTCAATTAGAGATAATCAAATAAAGTTAATCGATTAGAGATAATCAAATAAAAGTTAATCGAATTAGTCGAAGTAAGTTAATCGACTATTAGTTAGTCGAATGTTGGTTAAGCAAATAAGTGTAAATCGACTATTAGTTAATCAGAGATTAGTTAATCGAATATGAGTTAAACAAATAGGATTAATCGAATTAGAATTAATCGAATTAGGGTTGATTGAATATTAGTTATTCAATTATAGTTGATCGAATCTAGTTATTCGAGAAGAAGTTAGTCAAACATAGTTGTTCAGGATAAGTGCCATTTAGTACGACTGCTAGCGTAATTCGCAGGGCTGCAGATAGCCTACGGCGGTCAGATGTTTCCTGAGGGAATCATGTGTAACCATTGTGATCGCTGCGATCTAGAGTCAAGCAAATGGAGTTAATCGAATATTAGTTATTCGAATTAGAGTAAATCAAATAAAGTTAATCGATTAGAGTAAATCAAATAGAGTTAATCGATTAGAGTTAAAACAGACATTGTTATTAAGGATGAAGTTAAATCGAATATTAGTTATTCGAAATAGAGTTAATTCAGTAGAGTTAATCAAATAGGAGTTAAGCAATTAGAGTTAATCAAATAGAGTTATTCGAATATTAGTTGTTTGAATAAGAGCAAAATAAAAAGGAGTTAATCAAATAGGGTTATTCGAATATTAGTCATTCGAATAGGAGTAATGAAATAGAATTAACCAAAAAGAGATAATCGAATATAATCTATTCGAAGAGAGTTAATCGGATATAATCTATTCGAAGAGAGTTTATCGACTATTAGTTATTCGAAGGAGAGTTAATCAAATGGAGATTACTCGATAGGGAGTTATACGTTGAATTCGATTTGTATCAAATTGGGGAAAATATTATTTACTTTCCAGTTTTTAAATCAGGATTTATTTATTTATAAATAAATTAGTTGTTAGATTAATTCATCAAAGTAAGAATAAAGGTTAGACTTGTAAGTTGGATAATTCAGAAGTAGGGTTTATAACGTTAAACGTTATAATAAATGTTTTTCATAAAGAAGTGGATTCGTAATCTGAATCCGGGTATTTGCGTAAGTAAATGATTGTAGAATTTGAAGCGATGAGCTTTATCTATTGCAAGGTTAAGAACGTTGTTCAGTTAAGGTCTGAGAGGTAATTATACCCCAACTTGATTGACTTTGAAATTGACTAAGGAATAGTTGAAGTTCGATAACCAAGGATGATTAGTAATGCAGTTAAGTAATAAACGACTTATGGATTTAATGGTTGTAACGATGTTTTATACACCGTTAGATAAAATCCATATAAAACGAGTTTTGGAAACATTTTCCAAATATAAATCAAAGATGTTTTCTAAGTTTAGAAATAAGGACATATGAATATATATATATATATATATATATATATATATATATATTCGATGATTGGATCGATAATTCCATTTGGAATTAAGATCGTTGTTTGTACACCGACATGTTTTCATTTGATAGTTAAATCATAGACTATCAAAGTTTTGACCATTTTACGTTGTTAATATGGAGAGGCCGGTTGGATTATTATCCGAAGAACCACTCCGTATTGACATAAGCATTGTGATCAAATACGATAAAGATAATTGAAGACGGTGTTATGCAAGGGCTGTCTTGTTTACAGAATAGTGCCTTCGGTTTCGTTCAGTCCCAGAACGAACGTATATGGACGAGTGTCTGACAGAATATTTCCAATGATTGAATGGATTGGGCTGTACAAATATATATGGTGGCAACGGATTTATTCCCTTAGCATAACATCCAGAATATTTGTATAAACCAACTAATGATTAACGGATCTGATAATGTGGCATTCAAAGTGATCGTGTTATAAATGAATGGAAAGTAAGCGTAGCTTCTAGCCTCACATCAAGTAAATGACAAAAATCGGGCAGGCAGCATGGCTAAGTCGGTCGCACCGAAGTAGGGTGTATAATCACCTATCTAGAGAATATTCATTTGCTTCTTTAATCTGTCAATGCTGTCCCATATATATAAACGGGAACGGTTGCTGATCCCAACCGTTGGTGATATACATTCGATACACTCAAGCGAAATGAGTGGTCGGTCATGTGTGGCTGAGTTGCAAGATGTTCTTGTTGAACTCCAGTGTATCGTTCCTAGAGTACACTGATCGGAAGGTGGTTCCATACCTTGTCATAGTTGGAAATCCATTTCCTAATATGTGCTTGCAGTTTTGATTGTATACTATATATGTAGAACGTGAGATGCAAGCGTTTCTGCTAGATTGATATCTAATTGTATTTAAACATTATTATAATATCAGAATGATATTGCTTTTCAAAGATGTTTGGATTCTCATAAGGGAAAAACCCGTTCCGTATTCACGGCGTGGTCTTATGAGATATCATATACTTGTTTAAATGATTTGAGTTTACTCACACCAGTCACATGGCTGACCCGGAGTTTATTTTGTTTTATTTTCCCTAAACTCTTGGGTGCCTAAATTTGTATGGGCAGTCAAGTAGTCAGGATTTTACAGATACATGAAGAGCTTGGAGCAGGAGGCTTCAGGATTCTATAGCTATTATTATTTCCGCTGTGTTGTAAGTGTTATTGTATACAAGATTCAGTTTTGTATTTCAAAAGTTATGTTATATTTTATTCGTTCCGCTGTGAGTTTCGTGTTTACTCTGATGATGATGTTCTTCTTCTTCTTCTATTCTAAGTTTCTATCTTATCTATCCTCACCCTCTGTCTTCTTTCTATTAGTTTCTTGAATTTCCAGTGTAATTTGGGGTTGGACTTGTGTTATTTAGTCAGCTCAAATTCCCTCGGATTTTCGGGTCACTACAGTTGGTATCAGAGCTTAAGTTAAGTATTACCTTGGCTCTGTGGCGTAACTCAGTAGAGATGGGATTAGTAATATCCTAGATTGAGTTGAGTGTATATATACGAGTGAACGTATTTGTTATTTGATATAAAAATTTGTTTTATATTGTGGAGCTTTATTGGTTGAGTGGCTTATGAATTCTGGTCGATAGTGGGGCACCACAATATCGATAAGGGTTTCTAAACGCTCGAATACGATGAGTCGACACGGTATGTTTTGAAAGAGGGTGAATGAAGTAATTTTACCCGAATTATATTTTGACATAAAAAAATGGTTAAGATTTGAATCATTATAGTATATTGGATGTGTTGGTTGTTGCTATAATCGAAAGAGATTATAAAAAGGTGAAATAGTTATAAATAACTAATCAGAATTCATATAAGTAAAGTAGGTCAAATAAGATGGAGTAAATTTGAATTTAAATCAGATTTGGAATTATATTAAGGAAATTTTAAGTTCCTGGGAGAGTTTGAAATTTGTTTTCAAATTGAAAGAGAAATATAGTATTGAACTCACTTCGATCGCTTGGAAATAATTCTGATGATGGTGTACACATCATCAGTGTGATTTTCGAGTTTCAAAGTGACGGATTACTACCAAAGGTTTTTGTTTTCGAATTGTTTTGTGAAAACAAGTGGTTTAGAAATTCAAATGTTTTGAATTGGTATTATGATTTCAAATTGATTTGAAATAAACCCAGGGATTTAAATTCCAGAATGAGATGGTAAAAGAGAATAATAAACTAAAATTTAACTTGAACTAAGTTAAATAAAAAAATTGGATTTGATTAGTGAATAATCTGGAATGGTATTGGTATTGGTGAGTTAAAATTTTGAAAATCGAGAATGGAACTCGAGTTAAGAATGAGATGTGATTGGAGGATATAAACTGTTTGGAGTTGATTTGTATGGCATAGTATATGCAGAATTGGTAACAGATGATAGGGATATAGTGATAAGCCCAACAAAAAGGTACAAGTTTATATTTCATATGAGTTTGAGATTTATGAGCCGAATTGGCAAGCCACTTGGCTGTTTGATTTTTCTTTGAGTTGGAGAAGGCCCAGAGAGGCGAGTTATGGTTTTACCGATAGGGCTGTACAAAGGAGGTTATGGCAAAATTTTCCAGAAATTCCGGGTGTTAGAAAATTTTCAAATTTTTTGAAAATTTAATAAGTCGGAGTAAATTAATATTTTAATCGAAATTTAAGTGGTTTAGTGAAACTGAAGTTAAGGGGTAAACCGATAAATATTTACCTAATATATAGGGTCGTCCTCTAACTTAGCAATTTCGAGGGCGAAATTATTTTAAGTGGGGAAGAATGTAATGACCCGGATATTTGACGATGTAATAATTAACTTATTTAATTATTTAAATAATGGATATATTATTTAATCGACGATATTAGAACGTATAATTATATTATAATTAAAACCGAGCTTGAAATGGCGCTGCAGTTCGTTACTTGGCGATTCGAACTTCAACTGAATGTACAGAGTTCGTTTTAAATCGGATTTCTGTGTAACAAGAAACGCGTGGAGCTGGTGGAGTATATCTTTCTAGTGGAACAGAAAAATCAGGATTTCGTCGTGTAGATTTTTAGATATGTCCAAATCAATTTTTAAAATAGTCGCTATAGAATCGTTTATCGACCGTAACGGATTATTCGATATAACTAGAGATCGGGTTTGAATTTAGACAAGGTTCTTTTATGACATAGTGATAATTTAATTTTTAGAATTTTATGGTAATTTTTTTTATTTAATTAAGCAACTTTTTATTTGGAGTGTTTTGCACCCTATGACGATATTTTTGGGTTTCACAATATGAGTTAATCTACCGGTATTATTATATTTTTGGGATTGTGGCACCGAGCTCGATACAACGGTACCTTTATTTCAGTCGGTACGTGAAGGAAATTTTATGAAAACAAGATACATTAGATTTTATATTCTAAAACTTAGGAGCAAAGGGAAAGGGTACCACATAAGAATATATATACATTATTTTGTCTACCGACAACCCTTCAAATTTTATGGCTAAGTTTAAGCCACGTAGAGCTTAGATAACCAAGGAAATCGAAAACATACCCTATAAGATACCCCCTCTTTCACATCCCTTAAGACCTAATTCCCCGACCCAATTCTTTCAGCCGCCACTAAATACCATTCCTCAAATGAAATCGAACAAAAATAAATAAATAAATATAAAACAACAAACAAATACTGGAAGGAGTTGTTCTGGACATGCGAGTGAAGATAGAAGCATGAAAAGGAGGGACTGACGGGTTCGGTTGTGGGTCCTCCGTAACTCACTAACAAGGCTCAAAGACGTGAGCGTGTCGAGCAGAAGAAGGAGGGAAGAGGAGCAAACTAGTGGCGGGTCTGTTGGTTAATGGTGCGTGAAGAATGGAGTGCGTTGTTCTGAGAAGTGTGAGGTGAGTTCGGCTTCCAGGCAACGGTTTTACGATGGAGAAGTACATCGACAAGGTCTGTAAAATAGAGGAGCACGGTTTGTCTGTCTTTGAGAAAGGCGGAGTCTCTGTGTGTGTGAGAATTGGCAGAAAACGGAGATAAGGGAAAGAAGAGGCTGTTGGCATGTTTATGGTGGAAGTTGACTGGTGGAGAAATGGTGTCGGTTGGGGAGTTGGATAGTATATTTCGTTTGAGTTTAATGGGGTAAAGAAATGAAACTGAGATGATGGGAGATTGGCTGTGGCCATTGCCACAGGAAGGTGCTTACGGTTATTTCAGGGGTAAAGGAGATTTTGCGTTTCCATTTTTATGAAGTATGGGAGTTTGTTTGGGCGTGAATACCATTAAGCGAGAGGTAAATAATGGTGGATGTATTTACTGGAAAGAGCAGTTGTGATTGGGGGTGAAGTTGGTTCTTGTTTTGACAAGAAGAAAATGTTTGATCGTGCGGTTTTAAATATGCAGGAATAATGAACGTTGAAATGGATAAAGATTTGCGGGTTGAACCGAATATAAAATGTTTGACGAACGGTCCGTCACGTTAAATCATACGAGCATATGATAAGCACTGGAACTGGTTTGGAATGGATATGGAGCTAATCTCAATTCATTACAATCAGAATCGTCGACCGTAAATCGTTGGTTAACGATTACGGACAATGTGAGTAAAACTCACTAACTCTCCTCAATTTGTATTTTAATATAAATTGTACTTTATTTATTGACTGCTGTAGATTGATTGTTAAACTGGACTGTTAAATAGGTTTGATTGAAAACGTAGTTATAATAGTCTATGTACTGTTAATCAAATATGGTTCTGTACAACAGGATATTTCATTTCAAAATGAAATATGATGTATATTATACTGTGTAACATCTGTGGATGCAGGGAAACAGGTTGGAGGAATCCGACTGGGTTCCTCAACAATTATTTTACTGTTTTCATATATTGTGATATATGTTGGGATTTGTAATCTGTTATTGATTATGGATGTTAGAACGATATTGATCATCGTTGTTCGATATTTTAGATATCATAAGAAAACCCTGAGTTGTGAAATGGAATATTTCAATGTATATTGAAATAAAGAAATTTTATAGAATCACAGGATTTTATAAAAGGAAATTATTTATAAAACGAACACGGTTTTATAAAAGGAAATTATTTATAAAACGAACACGGTTTTATAAAAGGAAATTATTTATAAAACGAACACGGTTTTATAAAAGGAAATTTTTTATAAAACGAATAGAGTTTTATAAAAGGGAAAAATGTTGATAAAACAAATAGAATAGGAAAATGAATATTTCAATGTATATTGAAATAAAGGAGTGTTATAAAATCAACCGATTTTATAAAAGGAAACAATTTGAAAATAGAGTATTTATAAAATCACAGGATTTTATAAAAGGAAATGGTTTATAAAACGAACACGGTTTTATTAAAAGGAAGTATTTATAAAATCATAGGATTTTATAAATAGGGGATATTTATTTAGAAAATAAATAGAAATAGAAAAGGAAAATATTTATTTAGAAAATAAATAGACGTTATAAATAGAGAATATTTGTAACGGGAATAAACAGTTATAAATAGGAAATATTTGTAACGGTAATCAGAAGTTATAAATAGAGAATATTTGTAACGGGAATAAACAGTTATAAATAGGAAATATTTATAACGGGAATAAACAGTTATAAATAGAGAATATTTGTAACGGAAATCAAACGTTATAAATATGAAATATTTGTAACGGTAAATAGAAGTTATAAATAGGAAATATTTGTGACGGCAATTTGAAGTTATAAATAGGGAATATTTGTAACGGTAAATAGAAGTTATAAAAAGGAAATTGACGAGATATAAAAGAGATAATCGAGTAGAGTTAAATCGAATTTAGTATTCGAAGGAGCTAATCGAATTTAGTTATTTGAAAAGAGTTAATTGAATATTAGTTATTCAATTAGAGATAATCAAATAAAATTAATCGATTAGAGATAATCAAATAAAAGTTAATCGAATTTGTCGAAGTAAGTTAATCGACTATTAGTTAGTCGAATGTTGGTTAAGCAAATAAGTGTAAATCGACTATTAGTTAATCAGAGATTAGTTAATCGAATATGAGTTAAACAAATAGGATTAATCGAATTAGAATTAATCGAATTAGGGTTGATTGAATATTAGTTATTCAATTAGAGTTGATCGAATCTAGTTATTCGAGAAGAAGTTAGTCAAACATAGTTGTTCAGGATAAGTGCCATTTAGTACGACTGCTAGCGTAATTCGCAGGGCTGCAGATAGCCTACGGCGGTCGGATGTTTCCTGAGGGAGTCAGGTGTAACCATTGTGATCGCTGCGATCTAGAGTCAAGAAAATGGAGTTAATCGAATATTAGTTATTCGAATTAGAGTAAATCAAATATAGTTAATCGATTAGAGTAAATCAAATAGAGTTAATCGATTAGAGTTAAAACAGACATTGTTATTAAGGATGAAGTTAAATCGAATATTAGTTATTCGAAATAGAGTTAATTCAGTAGAGTTAATCAAATAGGAGTTAAGCAATTAGGGTTAATCAAATAGAGTTATTCGAATATTAGTTGTTTGAATAAGAGTTAAATAAAAAGGAGTTAATCAAATAGGGTTATTCGAATATTAGTTATTCGAATAGGAGTAATGAAATAGAATTAACCAAAAAGAGATAATCGAATATAATCTATTCGAAGAGAGTTAATCGGATATAATCTATTCGAAGAGAGTTTATCGACTATTAGTTATTCGAAGGAGAGTTAATCAAATGGAGATTACTCGACAGGGAGTTATACGTTGAATTCGATTTGTATCAAATTGGGGAAAATATTATTTACTTTCCAGTTTTTAAATCAGGATTTATTTATTTATAAATAAATTAGTTGTTAGATTAATTCATCAAAGTAAGAATAAAGGTTAGACTTGTAAGTTGGATAATTCAGAAGTAGGGTTTATAACGTTAAACGTTATAATAAATGTTTTTCATAAAGAAGTGGATTCGTAATCTGAATCCGGGTATTTGCGTAAGTAAATGATTGTAGAATTTGAAGCGATGAGCTTTATCTATTGCAAGGTTAAGAACGTTGTTCAGTTAAGGTCTGAGAGGTAATTATACCCCAACTTAATTGACTTTGAAATTGACTAAGGAATAGTTGAAGTTCGATAACCAAGGATGATTAGTAATGCAGTTAAGTAATAAACTACTTATGGATTTAATGGTTGTAACGATGTTTTATACACCGTTAGATAAAATCCATATAAAACGAGTTTTGGAAACATTTTCCAAATATAAATCAAAGATGTTTTCTAAGTTTAGAAATAAGGAAATATGAATATATGTATATATATATATATATATTCGATGATTGGATCGATAATTCCATTTGGAATTAAGATCGTTGTTTGTACACCGACATGTTTTCATTTGATAGTTAAATCATAGACTATCAAAGTTTTGACCATTTTACGTTGTTAATATGGAGAGGCCGGTTGGATTATTATCCAAAGAACCACTCCGTATTGACATAAGCGTTGTGATCAAATACGATAAAGATAATTGAAGACGGTGTTATGCAAGGGCTGTCCTGTTTACAGAATAGTGCCTTCGGTTTCGTTCAGTCCCAGAACGAACGTATATGGACGAGTGTCTGACAGAATATTTCCAATGATTGAATGGATTGGGCTGTACAAATATATATGGTGGCAACGGATTTATTCCCTTAGCATAACATCCAGAATATTTGTATAAACCAACTAATGATTAACGGATCTGATAATGTGGCATTCAAAGTGATCGTGTTATAAATGAATGGAAAGTAAGCGTAGCTTCTAGCCTCACATCTGGTAAATGACAAAAATCGGGCAGGCAACATGGCTAAGTCGGTCGCACCGAAGTAGGGTGTATAATCACCTATCTAGAGAATATTCATTTGCTTCTTTAATCTGTTAATGCTGTCCCATATATATATATATATATATATATATATATATATATATATATATATATATATATATATATATATATATATATATACGGGAACGGTTGCTGATCCCAACCGTTGGTGATATACATTCGATACACTCAAGCGAAATGAGTGGTCGGTCATGTGTGGCTGAGTTGAAAGATGTTCTTGTTGAACTCCACTGTATCGTTCCTAGAGTACACTGATCGGAAGGTGGTTCCATACCTTGTCATAGTTGGAAATCCATTTCCCAATACGTGCTTGCAGTTTTGATTGTATACTATATATGTAGAACGTGAGATGCAAGCGTTTCTGCTAGATTGATATCTGATTGTATTTAGACATTATTATAATATCAGAATGATATTGCTTTTCAAAGATGTTTGGATTCTCATAAGGGAAAAACCCGTTCCGTATTCACGGTGTGGTCTTATGAGATATCATATACTTGTTTAAATGATTTGAGTTTACTCACACCAGTCACGTGACTGACCCGGAGTTTATTTTGTTTTATTTTTCCTAAACTCTTGGGTGCCTAAATTTGTATGGGCAGTCAAGTAGTCAGGATTTTACAGATACATGAAGAGCTTGGAGAAGGAGGCTTCACGATTCTATAGCTATTATTATTTCCGCTGTGTTGTAAGTGTTATTGTATACAAGATTCAGTTTTGTATTTCAAGAGTTATGTTATATTTTATTCGTTCCGCTGTGAGATTCGTGTTTACTCTGATGATGATGTTCTTCTTCTTCTTCTATTCTAAGTTTCTATCTTATCTATCCTCACCCTCTGTCTTCTTTCTATTAGTTTCTTGAATTTCCAGTGTAATTTGGGGTTGGACTTGTGTTATTTAGTCAGCTCAAATTCCCCCGGATTTTCGGGTCACTACAGTTGGTATCAGAGCTTAAGTTAAGTATTACCTTGGCTCTGTGGCGTAACTCAGTAGAGATGGGATTAGTAATATCCTAGATTGAGTTGAGTGTATATATACGAATGAACGTATTTGTTATTTGATATAAAAATTTGTTTTATATTGTGGAGCTTTATTGGTTGAGTGGCTTATGAATTCTGGTCGATAGTGGGGCACCACAATATCGATAAGGGTTTCTAAACGCTCGAATACGATGAGTCGACACGGTATGTTTTGAAAGAGGGTGAATGAAGTAATTTTACCCGAATTATATTTTGATATAAAAAAATGGTTAAGATTTGAATCATTATAGTATATTGGATGTGTTGGTTGTTGCTATAATCGAAAGAGATTATAAAAAGGTGAAATAGTTATAAATAACTAATCAGAATTCATATAAGTAAAGTAGGTCAAATAAGATGGAGTAAATTTGAATTTAAATCAGATTTGGAATTATATTAAGGAAATTTTAAGTTCCTGGGAAAGTTTGAAATTTGTTTTCAAATTGAAAGAGAAATATAGTATTGAACTCACTTCGATCGCTGGGAAATAATTCTGATGATGGTGTACACATCATCAGTGTGATTTTCGAGTTTCAAAGTGACGGATTACTACCAAAGGTTTTTGTTTTCGAATTGTTTTGTGAAAACAAGTGGTTTAGAAATTCAAATGTTTTGAATTGGTATTATGATTTCAAATTGATTTGAAATAAACCCAAGGATTTAAATTCCAGAATGAGATGGTAAAAGAGAATAATAAACTAAAATTTAACTTGAACTAAGTTAAATAAAAAAATTGGATTTGATTAGTGAATAATCTGGAATGGTATTGGAATTGGTGAGTTAAAATTTTGAAAATCGAGAATGGAACTCGAGTTAAGAATGAGATGTGATTGGAGGACATAAACTGTTTGGAGTTGATTTGTATGGCATAGTATATGGAGAATTGGTAACAGATGATAGGGATATAGTGATAAGCCCAACAAAAAGGTACAAGTTTATATTTCATATGAGTTTGAGATTTATGAGCCGAATTGGCAAGCCACTTGGCTGTTTGATTTTTCTTTGAGTTGGAGAAGGCCCAGAGAGGCGAGTTGTGGTTTTACCGATAGGGCTGTACAAAGGAGGTTATGGCAAAAATTTCCAGAAATTCCGGGTGTTAGAAAATTTTCAAAATTTTTGAAAATTTAATAAGTCGGAGTAAATTAATATTTTAATCGAAATTTAAGTGGTTCAGTGAAACTGAAGTTAAGGGGTAAACCGATAAATATTTACCTAATAGATAGGGTCGTCCTCTAACTTAGCAATTTTGAGGGCGAAATTATTTTAAGTGGGGAAGAATGTAATGACCCGGATATTTGACGATGTAGTAATTAACTTATTTAATTATTTAAATAATGGATATATTATTTAATCGACGATATAATTATATTATAATTAAAACCGAGCTTGAAATGGCGCTGCAGTTCGTTATTTGGCGATTCGAACTTCAACTGAATGTACAGAGTTCGTTTTAAATCGGATTTCTGTGTAACAAGAAACGCGTGGAGCTGGTGGAGTATATCTTTCTAGTGGAAGAGAAAAATCAGGATTTCGTCGTGTAGATTTTTAGATATGTCCAAATCAATTTTTAAAATAGTCGCTATAGAATCGTTTATCGACCGTAACGGATTATTCGATATAACTAGAGATCGGGTTTGAATTTAGACAAGGTTCTTTTAGGACATAGTGATAATTTAATTTTTAGAATTTTATGGTAATTTTTTTTATTTAATTAAGCAACTTTTTATTTGGAGTGTTTTGCACCCTATGACGATATTTTTGGGTTTCACAATATGAGTTAATCTACCGGTATTATTATATTTTTGGGATTGTGGCACCGAGCTCGATACAACGGTACCTTTATTTCAGCCGGTACGTGAAGGAAATTTAATGAAAACAAGATACATTAGGTTTTATATTCTAAAACTTAGGAGCAAAGGGAAAGGGTACCGCATAAGAATATATATACATTATTTTGTCTGCCGACAACCCTTCAAATTTTATGGCTAAGTTTAAGCCACGTAGAGCTTAGATAACCAAGGAAATCGAAAACATACCCTATAAGATACCCACTCTTTCACATCCCTTAAGATCTAATTCCCCGACCCAATTCTTTCAGCCGCCACTAAATACCATTCCTCAAATGAAATCGAACAAAAATAAATAAATAAATATAAAACAACAAACAAATACTGGAAGGAGTTGTTCTGGACATGCGAGTGAAGATAGAAGCATGAAAAGGTGGGACTAACGGGTTCGGTTGTGGGTTCTCCGTAACTCACTAACAAGGCTCAAAGACGTGAGCGTGTCGAGCAGAAGAAGAAGGAAGAGGAGCAAACTAGTGGCGGGTCTGTTGGTTAATGGTGCGTGAAGAATGGAGTGCGTTGTTCTGAGAAGTGTGGAGCTGAGTTCGGCTTCCAGGCAACGGTTTTACGATGGAGAAGTACATCGACAAGGTCTGTAAAATAGAGGAGCACGGTTTGTCTGTCTTTGAGAAAGGCGGAGTCTCTGCGTGTGTGAGAATTGGTAGAAAACGGAGATAAGGGAAAGAAGAGGCTGTTGGCATGTTTATGGAGGAAGTTGACTGGTGGAGAAATGGTGTCGGTTGGGGAGTTGGATAGTATATTTCGTTTGAGTTTAATGGGGTAAAGAAATGAAACTGAGATGATGGGAGATTGGCTGTGGCCATTGCCACAGGAAGGTGCTTACGGTTATTTCAGGGGTAAAGGAGATTTTGCGTTTCCATTTTTATGAAGTATGGGAGTTTGTTTGGGCGTGAATACCATTGAGCGAGAGGTAAATAATGGTGGATGTATTTACTGGAAAGAGCGGTTGTGATTGGGGGTGAAGTTGGTTCTTGTTTTGACAAGAAGAAAATGTTTGATGGTGCGGTTTTAAATATGCAGGAATAATGAACGTTGAAATGGATAAAGATTTGCGGGTTGAACCGAATATAAAATGTTTGACGAACGGTCCGTCACGTTAAATCATACGAGCATATGATAAGCACTGGAACTGGTTTGGAATGGATATGGAGCTCGTCTCAATTCATTACAATCAGAATCGCCGACCGTAAATCGTTGGTTAACGATTACGGACAATGTGAGTAAAACTCACTAACTCTCCTCAATTTGTATTTTAATATAAATTGTACTTTATTTATTGACTGCTGTAGATTGATTGTTAAACTGGACTGTTAAATAGGTTTGATTGAAAACGTAGTTATAATAGTCTATGTACTGTTAATCAAATATGGTTCTGTACAACAGGATATTTCATTTCAAAATGAAATATGATGTATATTATACTGTGTAACATCTGTGGATGCAGGGAGACAGGTTGGAGGAATCCGACTGGGTTCCTCAACAATTATTTTACTGTTTTCATATATTGTGATATATGTTGGGATTTATAATCTGTTATTGATTATGGATGTTAGAACGATATTGATCATCGTTGTTCGATATTTTAAATATCATAAGAAAACCCTGAGTTGTGAAATGGAATATTTCAATGTATATTGAAATAAAGAAATTTTATAGAATCACAGGATTTTATAAAAGGAAATTATTTATAAAACGAACACGGTTTTATAAAAGGAAATTATTTATAAAACGAACACGGTTTTATAAAAGGAAATTATTTATAAAACGAACACGGTTTTATAAAAGGAAATTTTTTATAAAACGAATAGAGTTTTATAAAAGGGAAAAATGTTGATAAAACAAATAGAATAGGAAAATGAATATTTCAATGTATATCGAAATGAAGGAGTTTTATAAAATCAACCGATTTTATAAAAGGAAACAATTTGAAAATAGAGTATTTATAAAATCACAGGATTTTATAAAAGGAAATGGTTTATAAAACGAACACGGTTTTATTAAAAGGAAGTATTTATAAAATCATAGGATTTTATAAATAGGGGATATTTATTTAGAAAATAAATAGAAATAGAAAATAAATAGAAATATAAATAGGGGATTTTATAAATGGGCTGAAGCGCAAGTACCATGATAGAGCTATGAGCAACATCAAACTCTCCTTTACAGAACTAGTAGAGATGGCTTGCAATTACGAAGACATGGATGAGAGGCATGCTAGCCAAGACCGCGCCAAAAGCCAAGCTGGAAATAAGCGCAAGGCTTCAACAGATCAACCCGAATCTAGCATTACCGCGGCTGCTACTCAAGAAACCTGCAAAGATCCCGAAAGGAAATTGCTACAACTGCGGGAAGCCAGGTCATTTTTCTAATGTATGCAAAGCCCCGAGGAAGCCAAAGGCAAATGACTCAGCCGAATGCTACAACTGCCATAAGAAGGGGCACTATAGCAGGAGCTGTCCTCTGAAGCAGAATGCACAAGTGGCTCATGTCTATGACGGGAAGACCCCGCCAGCTACCACCGATGGATCAGGTAAACCCGACGTCTTGGGAGGTACCCTTACCATTAAAAATATTCCTGTTTCTGTACTTTTTGATACTGGTGCATCACGTAGCTTCATTTCTGGTAACCTTGTTCACAAATTAAAATTGAAACGAAGAAAACTTAAGGAACCAATCAAAGTTCAAAACCTGATAGGAGGTTCTGTTAGTCTCAGTTTATACTGTAGAGTGCCTATCTCTTATTCATGTTACAAGTTTCCCATCCACTTAATTGTCATGGATTTATCGGAATTCGATGTTATTCTCGGTTTGGAATGGTTGACCAAATATAAAGCCGAAGTTAGATGTGCCGAAAGAATCGTTAAAGTCGAAACGAAGCTTGGGCCTATATATATACCATGCCATGGCTCAGAAATTAATAGAACAGAATTTTGGTCTTCTTTAGAAATTACTCCCCCTTCGATAGAAAAGATACCGGTTGTTAAAAACTATGCGGATGTGTTTGAAGAAGTAGAAAACTTACCGCCGCAAAGACAAATTGAATTTAGGACAGATCTAATTCCTAACGCTCGACCAGTAGTACATCCAATAAGAAGAATGGCTCCGAAAGAAAAAGAAGAGTTAAGTAGTCAAACCCGAGAATTGCTTTGGAAAGGTCTAATCAGACCGAGCTTTTCAGCTTGGGGGGCAGCAGTAGTATTTGTCCCGAAATCAGACGGTACTCTAAGACTTTGTGTTGATTACCGAGATCTCAATAAGCAGACACTGAAGAACAAATATCCCTTGCCCCGAATAGATGATCTATTAGATCAATTAAATGGAGCAACAGTATTCTCCAGAATGGACCTAGCTACAGGTTTCCACCAATTAGGTATATCTGAGGACTGTGTTCCTTTGACAGCCTTCAGGGGTCCCGATTTATTCTACGAATGGTTAGTAATGTCGTTCGGCTTGTGTAACGCTCTGGCATACTTCGTTGATCTTATGAACAGAGTGTTCCGTGGTGTATTGAATAAATTTGTTCTAGTCTTCATCGATGACATTTTAATCTACTCTAAGTCGGAAGACGAGCATGCAAAACATTTAGAACAAGTGTTGAAAATTCTAAGGAGAAATGTCTTGAAAGCTAAATTTTCTAAGTGTGTCTTCTGGCAGAATGAAGTTAAATTCCTAGGCCATGTCGCATCAAAAGAAGGAATTGCTATAGATCCAAGCAAAATTACAGCGATTCAGAACTGGAAACAACCTACTACGCCCACTGAAGTTCGAAGTTTCCTTGGATTGGCTAGTTACTATCGGAAATTCGTTCAGGATTTTTCAAAGATATCAGGAGTATTGAAAAAGCTTACAAAGAAGCATGAGAAATTCAAATGGACTCCCGAATGTGAAGAAGCTTTCTAGGAGCTGAAACTGAAGTTGACAACCGCTCCAGTATTGACCATTATAGAAGGTAACCAAGACTTGACTGTATGGATAGATGCTTCTATTAGAGGGCTAGGCGCAGTGTTAATGTAAAAAGGCCAAGTGATCGCTTATGCCAGCCGTCAACTAAAGCCGCATGAAAGAAACTATGCTACTCATGATCTTGAGTTATTAGCTATCATGTTCGCTTTAAGAATCTGGAGGCATTATTTACTGGGCGAGAAGTTTTAACTATACACCGATCATCAATCCTTGAAATACCCGTTCACCCAGAAAGATCTAAACTTGAGACAACAGCGTTGGTTAGAATTCCTTGCAGCATACGATTTTGAAATTCTATACACTCCAGGGAAAGCCAATGTTGTAGCAGATGCGCTCAGTAGAAAGAATGAAATCATCACCAGTTTTGTCATCACGTCTTCATTAATAGACAGGATCTCGACCCTTCAGAAAGACGATGAATTTATTCAAAGAATCGGTCAAAGAGTCAAAGGACGTGAATCCACAAGTTTTCGACTCGATGACAAAGGAATTCTAAGATTAAAGGGCAGAATTTGCATCCCAAACCTTCCCGAGCTCAGAAGAGAAATACTTGATGAGTGCCACAAATCCAAATTAAGTATCCATCCCGGTGTGAGCAAAATGTATAACGATATCAAACGCACATTCTGGTGGAGAGCTATGAAAAGAGATATCTCATTATATGTTAGCAGATGCCCCCACTTGTCAGCTAGTTAAGAGTGATCAGCAGAAATTGGCTGGATTATTACAACCATTAGAAATTCCAGGATGGAAGTGGGAACAAATCTCGATGGATTTCATCGATGGTTTGCCTCGAACTAAGAAAGGAAACGACAGTATATGGGTAATCGTAGATCGCTTCACGAAGACTGCCCATTTTATACCTGTCCGATCCAACAGAACGGCTCAAAGTCTAGCACAGATTTACTTCAGAGAAATAGTTAAACTACATGGAGTGCCGCTCAATATAGTCAGCGATAGAGATCCCCTGTTTACTAGCAAATTCTGGGAAGCATTCCAGGAAGAATTGAGAACTAAATTGAATCTAAGCACCGCTTATCACCCTCAGACAGATGGCCAAACTGAGCGGGTGAATAGAATTCTAGAAAATTTGCTGCGGGCTTGCGTTTTTGATTTCGGAGGTTCATGGGAAGATCATTTAAATCTAGTCGAATTCTCTTACAACAATAGCTATCAAGCAAGTTTGGGAATGTCTCCATTTGAAGCATTATACGGTAGACCGTGCAGATCTCCCGCATGTTGGGTAGAGCCTGGCAACAGACTTGTGTTAGGGCCCGATATGATTCAAGAAGCATCGGATAAAGTCGATTTCATTAAGAAGAGATTGAAAACAGCGCAGAGCCGACAGAAAAGTTATGCTGATGCGAGAAGAAGGGATATATCGTTTGCCGTTGGTGATTATGTTTATTTAAGAGTTTCTCCAATGCGAGGAGTAATCAGATTTGGCAAGACTGGGAAGTTGGCACCGAGGTTTATTGGTCCCTTTCCTATACTTGAACGGATTGGAACTCTTGCATATAGGGTTTCATTACCTAATTGGTTGCCTAGTATACATGATGTGTTACACGTGTCTCAACTCAGAAAACATGTTCATGATCCCGACCTTATTGTGGAAGAAGCAGCGCAACATGATATTGACATAACTCCGGAATTAGCACTCAGTAGAGAGCCATTAAAGATAGTTGGCAAAGAAACCAGAGAGCTAAGGAGGAAAAAGATTCATCTAGTCAAAGTGCAGTGGAGTAGTGATCCTAGAGACTGTACTTGGGAGACTGAGGAAAGCATTAAACAAGCCTATCCCAAATGCAGAGTGGACATCTCTGACTAACTCCGGTGCAAGGTACCTTTACAATACTTTGCATTTACATTTTATTTCCTGCTTAGCTGTTATTTCCTTTTCGAGGACGAAAAGTTTTAAGTGGGGGAGATTGTAATAACCCGAAAAAAGTGAACCAGTTTAAAAATTTTAAATCAGATTATTACCAAGAAATTTAAATAGCCTATTTCCATAAAATATAGAATTGGGTATAATATTGCAGTTTGAAATTTTGAATACAAACTTTGTCTGACTGTACCGGGTGCAAAATATAACGGATTTTAACGAAACTGAAAATATTTAAATCTGTTTATCAATACCTTTCTAACGAATCAGAAAAATCGAAGTTTCATAACGGAAATCAAAAGTTATGGCCAAATGAATTTTCAGAAAGGTCGCTATATAGTATATATAGCCCTTGGAAATTGAGATTTTGCATACGACCTCGGAATTCGACGAAACCACTTTTGTTGGGTCCGGGATGTCAAATTATTGCTAAGTTTCAAATTTCATAATTTTTGAAGCTAGTATGTGAGCGGGGCAAGAGATAATGTGATTGGTCAAATTCTGTTAAAAAGGGTCGACCTAGAAATGGCCGTTTTTCAAATGAGCTCAGAATTCTATGAAACTGGTTTTGTTTGGACCGTATCGTCAAAACAAAGCTAGATTTATTTTTCTGGAATTTTTCGATTCAATTTGTGGCCCTGGCAAATTGAAATGTACGTTTAAATTAAATATCGAATGTTTTATATTTTAATTTGAAAAATAACTGACTGTAACAGTCGAAATGGCCAAAGAAACATATCCCATTGTGTCCGGAATGGGGGTATTTAGCTAGGGGCGACAGTCGTTGGGTTAGATTTCGAGTTCGTCTGAGAAAGTGGGTATTTTAGGAATTAAATAAATTAAAAAATTAAAATAAAAGGAGCGGGCCAATCAGAATTCGTCTTCTACATCGAAAGTCCCAGGCGCGACGCAGAAAAAGCTCTGAATCTTCTCCCTTCAATTTCTCCACAACCACTCAACGAAATCAAGCAAACTCAGATCCATTTTGAAGAGCGTTCAGAGATCTTCAAATCCATAGAAATTTCAAGAATTATCGTTGCGTATTTAAGGAGATATCGCGCCAGGAAGGTCCGAACTTTGCGCCGCCGCCGTGGGTGCTGGAGACCACCGAGCTGATCATCTCGGGTAGCTTTGGGAAGCTCTTTCCTTCCTCTTCGACGCAGCGCTGGCCGTTCGTCCTAAAACTTCGTGGTTTTGCCGAAAAGTTTAACCCTAGTTTTCGAAATCAAAAAGGGTATACGGCTGAAACCATTTTCAACTGATTTTTACACTATAAAGCGTTGCAAACTTGTAAAAATCGTATCTTTTTGCTATGTTAACGAAATTCGATGAAACAGGAGACACCGTGACCGCAAGGAGGCTCTCTACATTCTAGAAGAAGCCGCGGATTTTTCTGACCTTCCTACGATTTTTAGCACTGCAATAACCAATGTGAGGAATCTAAACTATTTGTGTGAATGAAATCGCGTTGTATAAATTATATAAGCGAAGTGTAAATTATATACGCATTGTATACCTCATGTACATGTGTTGTATAAGTTATATTAGCGATGTATAAATTATACAAGCGTTGAATGAAACATATATGCTTTGAATTGTGATGAAATGCAAGTGAATTATTATATTATATATATATACTCCCCTCGTCCACAGACCATGGACAATATTTATTGCTTGTGTTTGACGTGATATTATATGGTATGACGAATGGTTGGAAATAATTGTTTGTGGTTGATATTATGGTTGAAAAATACCTTTATGGTTGAAAAATACCTTTGTGGTTGAAAAATACCCTCTTGTGGTTGAAACAAAATAGAATAGGATTGTGGAATTGAAAATAAAACATGCCGCCTGCGTGCGAACTAGATGCATGATCCCCATTGTCAAAAACCGCGAGGTTTTAAGGTAGAGCGAGGAGCCGTACTAGGTACGGTCCCGGTTTTAACTACCCTGCCGTTATGCTGCCGAAATTTTCTGAAATATTTATGTGTTAGAATAATTTTCATTCGTTGAAATAAATTGCATAAACTATATCGAATATTCATGTGTTGAGTTGCAATTCATTCGTTGAGTTGAAATTCATGTGTTAAATATTATTTGAATTTAAACAAATGGCTTTAGCAATAAAAATCACATTTTTATATATATACAAACTATATAGAATATTCATGTGTTGAATTGCAATTCATTCGTTGAGTTGAAGTTCATGTGTTGAATGTTATCATCTTTTAAAAATAAAATGAATCGACAATGAAAACTATATTTTTATATTGAATATGAAGAGTTAAAAATACACATGTGTCGAATAAATATTTTTGATGATAAAAATATTCCTTTTATCATGTATTCGCTTAGTTAAAAATACACATGTGTCGAATAAATATTTTTGATGATAAAAATATTCCTTTTATCATGTATACGCTTAGTTAAAAATACACATGTGTCGAATAAATATTTTTGATGATAAAAATATTCCTTTTATCATGTATACGCTTACTTAAAAATACACATGTGTCGAATAAATATTTTTGATGATAAAAATATTCCTTTTATCATGTATACGCTTAGTTAAAAATACACATGTGTCGAATAAATATTTTTGATGATAAAAATATTCCTTTTATCATGTATACGCTTAGTTAAAAATACACATGTGTCGAATAAATATTTTTGATGATAAAAATATTCCTTTTATCACGTATACGCTTAGTTAAAAATACACATGTGTTGAAATAAATAATAGTTTGCTAGAAATATTATTATTAGCTTTGTTCTGCATATATATACATGTGTTGAACAGGAAAAATGGATTAGCTATAGAGTAAAGAAATTATTTGCGTGCCCGACAAATAGGTAAACCTTGATGAGTTGGCTGCGCAATTTTATTTATATATCAACTCCTGTGAATGCCATTGGATGCGGAGTGCTGGTTTTTCTGTGTGAAATAATAAATAACGCCATAGGATAGTAACAATTAATTTTGAACTACACTACATGGCATACTTCTTGACGATAGGCATACTTCATCATATTCCACATAAGCAATTGGAGCTTGTGTGACGAGGTGGAAGATTTACCATACAAGCAAGAGGCTTGTATGGCGATGACTATGTACTACAGGTTGAACTGATGACTGATATGGACTATATAAATTATAACGATAAATTGCCAGATTAATAAAAACCCCACACGGGTCTGGAGTTGACAATAATCACGTCGCTCTAGTTATTAGATACGGCACATGGACTATTTATTTCCACACGGAAACGGGGTGACGGGAATTTATTCTCTGGAGTGATTATCAGTACATGCTCCCCTGTAAACACCGGAATATATCACTATAAATATGTGAATGCTTTTTAGGATTTATTGGGTACCTAATACGGCCCAATAAATTTCCAAACCCCTCCCCGTACAAAGGAGGTTATGGCGAAATTTTTCGAAATATTAAGGCGTTAGTGAAATATTTGAAGTGAAAACGAAGTTGAAAATATAAAATGAACTATAGTTGAAATTTTAGAATGAACAATATTGATATATATAAATATAAATATAATTAAAAGGAATAGAGGCCGTGCAGTTCGCGTTTCGGAATCGTAATTTGAAACGATTAGTACGAGAAATCCGACCATCGGATTTTCCCGAAACCACAACCGCTGGGTTCGCCTTGGAAATATCTTTCCAACGGCACCAACCTTGTAAAAATCCAACGGTTGGATTGTCCGGAATGTTCAATTCAAATCTAAAGAAAAACAGCGCCAGAATCATTTATATTTATATATAAATATAAATATAATTAAATTAAATCGAATAACGACGCTGCAGTTCGAATTTTGAAACCGTAACTTCAAACGACTAGTGTGGAAGATCTGACCGTCGGATTCTCACGAAACTGGAACCGTTGGGTTCGCTTTGGGAATATCTTCCCACTGATATAGACTTTGTAGAAATCCAATGGTTAGATTTTCCGATATGTGTAAAACAAATTAAGGGAAAAACAGCGCCAGTGCCGCGGCACGACCTGAAACGTCGTTTAATTAAATATGGCCATTTTTAAATAAATAAAAATGGCGAAAAATCATTATAAAATATTATAAGCAATATTGATTGAGAATAAACCAATTGGGCTTGAATCGTTTGATATTTGATGGTTGTATGTGTATGACATGAAAATAACACTAAAGAACCGAAAGATGGATGTCGAATAATATAACCATAAAATGAATCGATTTAAACTCTAATGACGTGAATTATTTGAAAAGGCCGAGCTAACCCTCATTTCAAATAATTTATCGAGCGATTCGAATTGGAAAATGCAAAGACGATTCAAGACCGACGATCTTCGTATCGGTTGGATGGGCGCTACTGAGGTTCCTAACCGGAGTAGCTACCGGAAGGGGACGGAAGTAGTTGCCGTCTGAACGTATGTGTTGATTGTACGGATTTGCGAGGAATTTGACGCCTCCGGTTTCATTCAGACCCAGGACGGACTTGTAAATGGACTGTGTGTCTGACATTGGATTTTGTTCTGTACTGATTGATCTCTGTTAAATATATATCTGTTTGGCGGCGGAGAATTTATTCTTTTGCTTAACGCCCTTCTCTGAGATGCACGAGCTCAGGGGTTATATATCGATAGAAATCAATCGTATGGAGTGGACTGCCTATGTGGCATGCCAAGATGTTGTGATCAAGGCTTCTGTTGCAAAGCAAAGTCTTGTGGATGATGATCAAAGCAAGGTCTACGTGGCCTAGCATTGTGTATTTCGTAGATTCGCGAACCTCACACCCCGGTATGAGTTAAAAACGGGATACGGACTGCAGGGAGAGCACGACGTTTCTTTCTAGCTATGGTGGTGTCAGTGACTTACCAGCCCTGACATATATATCTACTTTTCACCTTTGTGTTTGTTGGAATGCGAGGCGCCTCGATTATAGGTCTGTAAGGACCGAGAAACGTGTGTTCAGGCATAATTAATCCTCTAACGTAAGTGAGGACCGGCCCTGAAGCATCCAGGGGTTACCCAGAGTGTGTAGTCCCGAGGCATTTGCTAGAGTGTCTCGAAGCGGAGAGGAGCTTGCCCCTTGCCTCGACTCATGACGAAAATCCAATTTCCAATACGAAATTACGGTCGTGATTGTAGAACTAGTATGGCGACATAGTAGATGGTAGCTATGCCGCCTATGATTGATATTTATGATGCTATTCGCTTTTGAAACATATATGCACTAGTATTAATATCAATTGATTTTGCTTTATACGTATCAAGCATATTTGGCCCTTATAAGGTAAAACTCTATCCTCCGGCTTGCGTTGCATTGTGTGATGGGACCTGAGTCTTATAATGGCTTCATTCTTTCAAAAAGCATTGCGTTGTTTTTAAAAGAATTTACTTTGTTTTAAATGCACTAGCAATCACTGGAGTAAATCCGTTCCGCGAAAGTTGCGTGGTCCTATGATTCGCTTATTACTGATGTTTAATTATTAAATAGATTCCTCATACCAGTCCCCATGACTGACTCGTTGTTTGTTTCACTTTGCAAACGCGGGTGCCCTTATTTTCACACGGGCAGCCTAGTACACAGGTGACAGGTTGTTTTTGGCTCTGCACTGCTGCATAGAGTGCATTTTTGGCTCATGGCGAGGCTGACTTCACAGAGATGACTTTGACATTTTCCGCCATTACTGTACTTATATTATGATTCCGCCACTGGCGATGCAGACTGATTTACTTTCCGTATTTCTCACTATATGTATATGTATTCCGCCTTCGGCGATGTAGACTGATACCCTTATTATGTCTCACTGCATGTATGTGTTCCGCCTCTGGCGATGATGACTGATCACTTTCCTTTTTATTTACTAAGTTATATCCCACGTTATGCTATTCTGATATTCCTACATGTTGTGATTCCGCTGTCATATCCATGTAAAATTATTTTATTTATTGTTTCTGCTATTATCTGTACTCTGCTATGATGATTAATGTGTTATTTCCTAATGATTATCCTTAATACCGCCCCTCGGATTTTGTGATCGTCACATATGTCAACTTAATTATAAACTAATCTAATTATATTTTCAACTCGAGTTATATATTCGATTTCGAATATAAATTCTCAATCTCTTTCATATCCAAAAACCCAATTTCGATTCAAATTTCCTTTAACTAATTATTTTCCAATTTAGTTAATTCTATTTAACCATTTAAAATATGATTTTTGTCTCAAAAATCATTTCACTTACTTCACTGGAGTTCATATTTATTTTATATCTCCAGTCTGGATTTTTCTAATGCCAATTCGGATTTTATTTCCTAAAAATCCTTTTATTTATTTAATTAAACCGTTATGGTTTTATAATGGTTCTGGCGCTTCTTTTCTAAAAATTTGATTTTGATATAACTCAAAATCTATATGACGAAATCCATATTTTTCTCTTTCATTAGAAAACTATTATTCAACCGGTCCCGATGATTCTTGTTTCAAAGAATTCCGACTTCAATTGAGTTTTGTATACTAAATTGAAGTTCGAATCGCCAATTTACGAACTGCCATGCTACGTCGAGCTTGTTTTAATTATATTTATAAATATAAACGTTTTAACTTTGTTTATAATAAATTCAACTCCATTTTGATATATTTTTAATATATATCCAATCCGTTTCACATAATATTCCTAATCTATTTCACTTCTAATATTTAAATCCTATATATTTACAATATTCAAATTCCATTTGAATTTCTTTATTCAATTTCTATTTAAATTCCTTTGTATTTGCAATATTCAAATTCCATTTGAATTTCTTTATTCAAACTCATTTGAATTCCTTTGAATTCAAATTCTATTTCACTTTTATTATATATATATATATATATATTCAAATTCCTTTATTTTACTTCTATTTGAATTCTATATTCCAATTCCCATTTCAAAATTCCTTTGAAGTAATATAAATATATACATATATTTATATCTATCTCAAATTCAAAACATTTGAATTTTCAAACAACTTGTTTCTTTCAAACAAATTTCCATCAAAACTTTTCTAAGGCAGCAATTCATCACTTAGAAACTCGAAAATGAACACTGATGAGGTTGCGATCATCATCAGAATTATTTCCCAACTACTGAAGTGAGTTCAGTGCTATATTTCTTTCAAAATCCATTTAGAAAAATATTTTCCAAACTCCCAGGATTTTAAATTCTTAATTTTGGTTTGAATTCAAATTTCAATTTATCTCATTTGTATATTTGATTTCATATATAAATTCCATTGGTTATATATATAACTATTTCAGTTTTTATAATCTAATTTGATTATAATCCTAACAATTAACTCAACTATTTAAAAACAATATCATGTCCAATCTTCTGTTCAGGTGTTTATAAACTCCTATCGACATCGTGGCGTCCCACGATTCGATCAAAATTCATAATTCACTCAACAGACTAGTCAACACAATATAAAACAGTTTTTATATCTAATAACAAGTACGCTCTCTCATATATATATATATATATACACTCAACTCATTCTAGGGTACTACTGACCATATCTCTAATGAGAACAATACAACAAGCCTAGGTATTCGCTCAACCTAAGCTCTGATACCACTGTAATGACCCGCAAAGCCGCAACATCGGAGTTGACTATATACATCATACGTCCAACTCAAATATCACGAAAATACGAAACATTTTTTTTAGAAGAAGAAGATAGAAGAAGAACAGAAACAACAACACAGAATCTCACATCGCAGCGGAACAAAATATAATATATCATATCTTTGAAATACAAAATCTTAACTGTATAACATACACTTATCAGAGTACAACACTTACAACACAGCGGAACAAAACTCTATAATTAGATAACGTTGAAGCCCCCTGCTCCAAGCTCCTTTAGATAGATCTGTAAAATCCTGAACTACTTGACTGTCCGTACAAATTTAGGAACCCAAGAGTTTAGGTAGAACAAAACAAATAAACTCCGGGTCAGTCATGGGACTGGTATGAGTAAATAGTTTTAAACAGTTTTAGAAAACTAAATGATATCTCATAAGACCACGCCGTATGACACGGAATGGGTTTTTCCTTTATGAGAATCCAAACACTTGATTTAACTTTCAAAATCCCTTTGAAAGGAACGATAATCTTTATATCAAAACTCTTTTGATATTATAATAATGTCTAAATCAAGTAGATAACAATCTAGTGGAAGGTTTGCATCTCACATTCCATATATATGATATACAATCAAAAACCGCAAGCACGTATTGGGTATTTGATTTCCAACTATGACAAGGTATGGAACCACCTTCCGCTGGTATATCTCTAGAGGAGAATACACCGAGTTCAACAAGAACATCTTGCAACTCACCCACGCATGACCGACCACTCATTTCGCTTGAGTGTATCGAATGTATATCACCAACGGTTGGGATCAGCAACCATTTCCCGAATGGGACAGCATCGACAATAAATTTTTAGAAGTAAATGAACTCTAGATAGGTGATTATACACCCTAATAGGTTAGACATGCTGCCTGCCCGATTTCTGTCATTTACCGAATGATGAGGCTTGAAGCTATGCTTTATCACCACACCAGATTCACTTCGAATGCCACATTGTCAGATCCATCGAAAATCACTAATTGATGTCTACAACAGTATATTACGTGTTAGCTAAAGAAGTTTCCTTCTCCGCTTCCACTCTTGGTACTGTTGAAGAAGTCAATGTACGTGACCTTTTTGGAAATACTCTGTCAGACATTCATCCATACAAGTCACCCAGGAAAATGATGAACCGAAGGCACTATTTCTATTAATAGAAAAAAGTCCTTGCACTCTACTCCGTCTTTGATTATCTTTATATAATATGATTCGCAACGCTACTGCCAATACGGAGTGTTTCTTCGGATAATAATCCAACTGGTCTCTCCATATTGACAACGATGGTCAAAACTTCGATAGTCTGTGATTTAACTATCGAATAAAAACAAGTGTTTGATAGTCGATGATTTAACTATTGTAACACCCCGTGTATTTTATAACAGTGAAATCCACAAATTAAAGTATAATAAATTCTAATTAAAGTATTAAGGGAAACGGGATACGCCATTACGTTTGTCTCGGAAAAATACGCGAAATAGAGCCCGAGTTTTCGAAAAACGGAGTCCGTATGACCAAATTTATGGCCCGATGAAGTTTTAGAAAATTCAAATTTCGAAAACAGATTTAAATTTCAGACCAATCAGAGTAGGCGGGAAAATTCCCGCCCAAACCCACCAGGTCGACCCTAGGGTCGACCTGCCAGGCCAGGTCGACCAGGGAGTCGACCTAGGTGTCGACCTGCCCAGGCAGGTCGACTCTAGAGTCGACCTGGGGGTCGATTGGGGAGTCGACCTGGCCTCTGAGCCAGGTCGAACCCAGCCCACCCTGGCTGGCCTGGTCTATGTTTGGTCGATTTTCAGAGCCTTGCCTTGTCAATAGGGCTAGGTGTCAGCTCCTGGTTGGTCTCTTCTTTGAACGAACGGCTATTGTTACACCAAGCTTCATCGACGGTCTAAATTAACTCAAAAACTCTATAAAAAGGACCTAAGACTAACCCTAATTCACATAAACTAAAATGGAGATGAGACCGTCATGCTGCTGAGGAGAGACTGAGGATAGCCGTCAGAAATAGAGAGACAATTAGGAGATAAATCAAAAGCTTAAAGCAACTTTAATCAAATCAAAGCAACGCCTACAACAAAGGATAGCATCTCCAAATTCAGAATTCAGATTCCTGAATTGAAGATTCGTCACACGTTGTAAGTAGAGTGCTATTCCGATGTGAATTAAATAATTGTGTTGATTTGTGTAAAGTAAGAAATGGAATTGTGGCGATAATAATCTATATTTGTATGTTGCTTTGATGCTAAACGATTTGGGAATATTATGGTATACGATTGGATATTTGCAAACACGCGATTTGCGTTGGAAGTTAACAACGAAATGGAATTGTGGCGATAATAACTTATGTTTGTACGTTATTTTGATTTGGCAATGCTATGGTGTACGATTTGATTCATACAAGTATATGGTTTATGTTGACAACCACATGTTGTGGAATTTTAATTGGGATTCATGCAAGCATATGATTCATATTGAAAACTACATGTTTGTGGTAGTTATTTACAACACCCATTTGATAATTGCAAGTATATGATTCATGTTGAAAATAACAACTATATGTTGTAATAGTTTATTTGAAATTCATGCAAGTATATGATTTATTGTTATGCCAACATGATGTATAATTCTATGGTCATCTTTAGTGTAATTTGATCCACTTAAGTATTATGATTCATATGAAGGTTATGTTGGAATTGGCATCATAGTTCAAGTATAAAAATCATGATTTTGTAATAGTGACAAAAGCAAGCGTCTTTGTAAGCTTGTATTAATTTTTTGAACACGACTAAACTATGTTTGTTATTATGCCTAGTTGAAAACATGTTTCTAGGCTTATGTTGTTATCATAATCATATGATAATATATTTGGCACATAAGTTACATTAGAAACTACACTAGAATTACATCCCACTTACAAGTTAAATAGATAGGATAAAAACCATGATTATATGAATAGTGGGATTCATGTTCAATTATGTTTATGCCATGACTATATGAATTATGATTATGCGATAATTATATGATTAGAATGGTTCATGTTTAAGTATCATTTATGCCATGACTGCACGAATAGAATGATTCATGTTTTGTTTATACCATGATTATGTGAATAGAATGATTCATGTTTAAGTATTGCTTATATTATATGTTGTTACAATTGCAAGTTCACATGTGCCTACCTTATGTTAATTGAATCGTTATGTTGCAAGTTCATGCGTTCACACTCCCCTTTTTATGTTACCTTACAAACACCATGTTATAAGACTCCCCTTTTCATATGGCTAAATTGGGTTTAAGTATTAAACCCAATACACCTTACATTTGAACGAACGTGTAAAACGGGAGTAATGACGTTTGGGCTAAAATATAGAACATATGTGTTGGCATGTTTGACGCATGCCAAAAATCTTGAAAATCAATTAAGTGGCATAAATAAATCTTAATCAATAAAGATGAATTTGAATAATGGGCCGCAAATATTTACATATAAAAAGAAAAGAGACAAAATATGTAAATGTAGAAAATACGATGTGTTTAACCCGAGGTTGGATTGAGTTGTGATGTAAACCTGCCCGGAACCGCCCGGCTGTCCAGTAGTCACAACAATACCTATCCAATGTGGGTGGTTAAACACGGAACCCAATAAGGACCCGAGGTTAGACTGAGTTGTGGCGTAAGACTGCCCGGACCTAACCGGCAACAGGCAGCCACAACAATACCTGTCTAATGTGAGAGGTCAAGGCTTTAATAAGACAATTAAGGCTGAGTCAGGATTGATAGGATTAAGTGAATTAAGACTTAATCAAAATGGAACATGCTAAACTAAACAGACTGATTGGGGGTTAGGTTTATAAAACACTTAACCAACTTAGCATGTTGGCTAGAAATAGAAAACCTAGTAGCGGGGGACCCTTTTCAGCAGTAACCCTACAAGGCGTATCATGGTACCCTGAAACTAGGCAGGGTGGGGCACGATTACTGGGCTGACTGTAAGAGGTCAAATCGACGGCGGTGGTGCATCAGTGTAGGTTCTAACGGGGTGCGGGCGTGCACACACTCCGACGCAGAAAAATAAGGCACTGGGTACCAGTAGCATACTTGTGCATTCTAGGATTGTGTCGGGCCGCCACCATGGGACTTGATACACCCCATGGTGGGACCAGCACAGGTAACTACAACATCGGGGGTCGTAAGACACATGTAACTACGCGAGTAGGAGCCGATCATTATAAAATGGATCACTTCACCCTGATTATGGGGTGCCTGTTGGGAACTAGTTTATATGGGTACAGAGATTAATATGAGGTACGATAGTATATTCGACCCTAGACAACTTAACTTGGTTTATGGTGCTTTCCCATTTCTAGTTTATACTTATCATACCCAGTTCTTTATTCATAGACTGAATAGTCCTAGACTTACTCAGGCTTTATGTCTGACTCTACTTTCCTTTCGTCTTCTTTTCTTCCGTTCCCCCCCAGGTCCACAGGGAGGGAATACCGCAGCTTGACCAGCCTTCATATCCAGCTTGAAGAGAAAGAATGTACTGCTTGGATCTTTTCGTTTTGGACTATGGCTTTGGACAGCAACTATGGGACTTTTGCGGTTTATTTATGTTTTCTTTATGCTTCTTTAAATATTGTAATCAAGACAGTTATGAAGATGTTATGTTTAACACGTATTTTAATGAAATAAAAGTTGTTGTTTTTCCGCTGTTCAAAAATATGTGTTATTATATCTGTCTTGTATATCTGTGATTTATACTTATAAACCTCCACCAAAATTAGGGCATTCCCTTTGAGAGTGACCCTAACGGAGGTGGGGTGTTTCACTTGGTATCAGAGCATAGGTTTACCAGATAAGATAAAAAGGTTTTGAAAATTTATTTTTCAAAAAAGAAATTTAAAGAAGCATTTTTAAAAGATAAAATATTATTTTATTTTAAAAGGCAAAGTCCCCCCAAAGCCATAGGAACTATCTCTTATCCTTCGTTTTGAATATATCCTTTTTGTTTCAGCATGTCCGAAGAACTTAACTTGCCAGAGGGTGTACCAATACCTAGTTGGTTTAGACGGTTCTTAGAAGCAAGGGCCACTCAGCCAGGTCCTACCGTTCCTCCTCCCCCAGCTGCAGGAAATCATCCAGCTGCAGCAGCACCTCTTCCTCCACCTCCTCCGCGGGGAAACACCTTTGCTAAGATATGTAAAGATTTTAAAGCTATGGGAGGAAAGGATTTTCATGGAATTGAGTCCTTCGTGGCAGCTAGAAATTGGCTGAAAGAAACCGAGGACTTATTCATCATCTTTGAGGTAGAGGATAGACAGAAAGTACAACTGGCAGTATGGCTACTTAAGGGCGATGCTTCCTACTGGTGGGAAGTCACTAATGCAAAAAGACCAGTAGAAACATGGGAGGACTTTAGGGCAAGGTTTGAGGCTTGCTAGCATCTCTCGAAGTACGCCCGACTTTAGTGGACTCGATAGGGACAACACAACGCGAGGACCCTCAGCTTGTGGAGACGATTGATAGGCTGATTAGGGGTGAGACTTCAAGTCACCTCAACAGATACTCCATCGACGATAAGGGTTGGCTAAGGCGAGACGGAAGGCTATGCGTCCCACAGACAAGGGATTTAGTAAAGAAGGTTCTCGAAGAAGCACATCACTCCAAGATGACGATACACCCAGGCGGCGATAAAATGTACAAGGACATAAAAAGAACTTTCTTTTGGAATGGCATGAAGAAGGACGTGGCAGAATTCGTTTCTAAGTGTATGGTGTGTCAACAGGTTAAGGCGGAACAGAAAAAGCCTGGCGGTCTGCTACATCCTCTAGAGGTCCCGCAGTGGAAGTGGGATAGCATCTCAATGGACTTCATCGATGGGCTGCCTAGGTCTAGGAGAGGCAACACTAGCATTTGGGTAATAGTGGATAGGCTTACTAAAAGCGCCCACTTTTTACCTGTCAAAAGTAAAAGAACTGCCTCATCCCTAGCATCTCTTTACCTCAAGGAAATCGTTCGACTCCATGGAATACCGTCCAGCATCGTTAGTGACCGAGACCCTATCTTCACCAGTGAGTTTTGGCGGAGTCTGCAAGAAGCGGTAGGAACACAGTTATGCCTGAGCACAGCCTATCATCCCCAAACCGATGGCCAAACAGAAAGAGTGAACAGAGTTTTGGAGGACATTTTAAGACTGTGCGTCCTTGACTTCGGAGGGACGTTGGAAGACCATCTTCCTTTGGTAGAATTTGCCTACAACAACAGCTATCAAGCAACCATCGGAATGGTGCCCTTCGAAGCTTTATATGGAAGACCGTGCCGATCGCCCACTTGTTGGTGGGAGTCTACTGATAAGCTCATACTTGGACCAGATATGATCGGAGAGACTTCAGAAAAAGTAGACTTAATACGAAGAAGGATGAAGATGGCCCAAGACAGACAAAAGTCCTACGCCGACAAGAGGAGGACTGGCCTTGAATTTGAGGTTGGAGACAGAGTTTTTCTTAAGGTATCTCCGAACGTTGTTCGTTTTAGAACCACAGGAAAGCTAGCACCGAGGTTCGTAGGGCCATTCCCTATCATTGAGAAAATTGGGAAAATGGCCTATAGATTAGAGCTACCCGAAAAATTGGCCGAAGTTCACAACGTCTTTCACGTTTCACATCTCCGAAAATGTCTACATTAGTCTGCTGAAGTGGTAGAGCCAAATATCCTAGAAGAAGCTGAAGTGGAACGCGAAGCAACCATAAGGAAAGTTCTAACCCGCATATTAGGAATGGAAGTGAAGAAGCTACGCAACCGCGAAGTCCAGCTCATCAAAGTTCAGTGGAGCAATGCCGAAGAAGATGCAACTTGGGAAACTGAAGCTAAAATACGCACAGCCTACCCTTTTCTTTTTGAGGGTACATCTTTGATCTTTCCTGCTTCCTTAAGTTGCGCTTTTATCTATCTTTTTAGGTATATCTCCTAGACCCTATCTTTTAGGTAGAAAACCTTCAGACGGAAACATGTAATTGAAACATGTTATGGATGATGATTGCAAGTGGTTGCAAGTGATTGCTAGTGGTTGCTCGTGGTTGCATATACACACACAATCTAGGTTTTAGATCGGCTCAATCACTTCATATTGCATATGCATATATGTTTGCATTCGTATATGGTTGAACTTTAGTATGTTTCATACGGATGTTGCATTTATATGAATGATTGTGCACTCATGTAGAATCATGAATAGGAGGATTTGCATACATAATGGATTCATAGCACTTACATAATTCGCATTAAGGAGGTCAACTGAATCGATAGACCGCCTGATTTTGCATTAGATAAGTACATGTACACACACACTTCGCATATTATCATGAAGCATTAGAAGTCTTTTAAGAACAATGGATGCTCGTGTTTGATGGATGAGTAGATGGATGTTTGGATGTTAGGATGTACATTCTTCCTGAACTTAAAGATTTCGGGACGAAATCCTTTTAAGTGGGGGAGAATGTAACACCCCGTGTATTTTATAACAGTGAAATCCACAAATTAAAGTATAATAAATTCTAATTAAAGTATTAAGGGAAACGGGATACGCCATTGCGTTTGTCTCAGAAAAATACGCGAAATAGAGTCCGAGTTTTCGAAAAACGGAGTCCGTATGACCAAATTATGGCCCGATGAAGTTTCAGAAAATTCAAATTTCGAAAACAGATTTAAATTTTAGACCAATCAGAGTAGGCGGGATAATTCCCGCCCAAACCCACCAGGTCGACCCTAGGGTCGACCTGGCCAGGCCAGGTCGACCTGGGAGTCGACCTAGGTGTCGACCTGCCCAGGCAGGTCGACTCTAGAGTCGACCTGGGGGTCGACTGGGGAGTCGGCCTGGCCCCTGAGTCAGGTCGAACCCAGCCCACCCTGGCTGGCCTGGTCTATGTTTGGTCGGTTTTCTGAGCCTTGCCCTATCACTAGGGCTAGGTGTCAGCTCCTGGTTGGTCTCTTCTTTGAACGAACGGCTATTGTTACACCAAGCTTCATCGACGGTCTAAATTAACTCAAAAACTCTATAAAAAGGACCTAGGACTAACCCTAATTCACATAAACTAAAATGGAGATGAGACCGTCATGCTGCTGAGGAGAGACTGAGGATAGCCGTCAGAAATAGAGAGACAATTAGGAGATAAATCAAAAGCTTAAAGCAACGTTAATCAAATCAAAGTAACGCCTACAACAAAGGATAGCATCTCCAAATTCAGAATTCAGATTCCTGAATTGAAGATTCGTCACACGTTGTAAGTAGAGTGCTATTCCGATGTGAATTAAATAACTGTGTTGATTTGTGTAAAGTAAGAAATGGAATTGTGGCGATAATAATCTATATTTGTATGTTGCTTTGATGCTAAACGATTTGGGAATATTATGGTATACGATTGGATATTTGCAAACACGCGATTTGCGTTTGAAGTTAACAACGAAATGGAATTGTGGCAATAGTAACTTATGTTTGTATGTTATTTTGATTTGGCAATGCTATGGTGTACGATTTGATTCAAACAAGTATATGGTTTATGTTGACAACCACATGTTGTGGAATTTTAATTGGGATTCATGCAAGCATATGATTCATATTGAAAACTACATGTTTGTGGTAGTTATTTACAACACCCATTTGATAATTGCAAGTATATGATTCATGTTGAAAATAACAACTATATGTTGTAATAGTTTATTTGAAATTCATGCAAGTATATGATTTATTGTTATGCCAACATGATGTATAATTCTATGGTCATCTTTAGTGTAATTTGATCCACTTAAGTATTATGATTCATATGAAGGTTATGTTGGAATTGGCATCATAGTTCAAGTATAAAAATCATGATTTTGTAATAGTGACAAAAGCAAGCATCTTTGTATGCTTGTATTAATTTTATGAACACGACTAAACTATGTTTGTTATTATGCCTAGTTGAAAACATGTTTCTAGGCTTATGTTGTTATCATAATCATATGATAATATATTTGGCACATAAGTTACATTTGAAATTACACTAGAATTACATCCCACTTACAAGTTACATAGATAGGATAAAAACCATGATTATATGAATAGTGGGATTCATGTTCAATTATGTTTATGCCATGACTATATGAATTATGATTATGCCATAATTATATGATTAGAATGGTTCATGTTTAAGTATCATTTATGCCATGACTATACGAATAGATTGATTCATGTTTTGTTTATACCATGATTATGTGAATAGAATGATTCATGTTTAAGTATTGCTTATATTATATGTTGTTACAATTGCAAGTTCACATGTGCCTACCTTATGTTAATTTAATCGTTATGTTGCAAGTTCATGCGTTCACACTCCCCTTTTTATGTTACCTTACAAACACCATGTTATAATCCTCCCCTTTTCATATGGCTAAATTGGGTTTAAGTATTAAACCCAATACACCTTACATTTGAACGAACGTGTAAAACAGGGGTAATGACGTTTGGGCTAAAATATAGAACATATGTGTTGGCATGTTCGACGCATGCCAACAATCTTGAAAATCAATTAAGTGGCATAAATAAATCTTAATCAATAAAGATGAATTTGAATAATGGGCCGCAAATATTTACATATAAAAAGAAAAGAGACAAAATATGTAAATGTAGAAAATACGATGTGTTTAACCCGAGGTTGGATTGAGTTGTGATGTAAATCTGCCCGGAACCGCCCGGCTGTCCAGTAGTCACAACAATACCTATCCAATGTAGGTGGTTAAACACGGAGCCCAATAAGGACCCGAGGTTAGACTGAGTTGTGGCGTAAGACTACCCGGACCCAACCGGCAACAGACAGCCACAACAATACCTGTCTAATGTGAGAGGTCAAGGCTTTAATATGACAATTAAGGCTGAGTCAGGATTGATAGGATTAAGTGAATTAAGACTTAATCAAAATGGAACATGCTAAACTAAACAGACTGATTGGGGGTTAGGTTTATAAAACACTTAACCAACTTAGCATGTTGGCTAGAAATAGAAAACCTAGTAGCGGGGTGTAATAACCCGAAAATGCGAGCCAGTTTGAAATTTTTATTTTAGCGATTTTAGCGAATTTTGAATATTTAAAATAGATTATTTTAAATAAAAACGACGAGAAATTTATTTTGAATAGAATTCGACGTATATATTTATATACGTCGTCGATAGAATATAAATAATTATATATAATTATAAATAGAATTGAAAATGGCGTGGTAGTTCGATAATTCGATTTCAAACTTCAATTGAATGCAGCGGGTGCAAAACAATCCGGATTTTAGTGAAACCAAAAACATTAGGATCTAATTGGTAATATCTTTCCAACGAATCCGACCAATCAAGATTTCATAGCGGGAATCAAAAGATATGTCCAGTTGAAAATTTTGATTAGTCGCTATGGAATTCAGGCCCTTAAAAATAGACATTTGGCAAATGACCTCGGATTTCGACGAAACCACTTTTGTTGGGTCCGTGATGTCGAATTATTGCTAGATTCCAAATTTCATAATTTTTTGAATCAATATGTGAGCGTGGCAAAGGAAAACGCGTTCGACCAGTTTCAGTTGATTTTAATCGACTGGAAATTGGCCATTTTTCCAACGGTCTCGGAATTCGACGAAATTAGTTTTGTTAGGACCGTATCGTCAATACGAAGCTAGAAAATATTTTTCTGGAATTTTTCTAGTTAGTATGTGACCCCAGTAATTTGAAATGTATGTTTAAAATTCAATATAGTGATTTAAATGTAAATTTAACGAAAACTGATTGTAACAGCCGAATCAGCTTACGATACATATCCTATTGTGTTCGGAATGGGGGTGAAACGCTATGGGCGACAGTCGGTGGGCCTCGTTTCGAAGTCGAATAAAAAGTCAACTCCTTGGGATAAAATAAATTAAAATTAAATTAAATATATAAAATCTTTTTCATATACCCCCCCCATTCATAATCGATTTACAGGAAAAAAAAGAAAACGCATCCAAATCGATCTCCCCCCCCCCCCCCCCCGCTATTCCACCGTCGCCGCACTCCGACCACCGCGCCACCGCCGCCTCCCCTTTACCATGCCTCCCTCTCCTTTCCTTCCTCCTCCCCTTCTAGAAAACCGTGATAGCCCCCAAACCCTAACCCCGTCAGAGCTCGTAGAAGCCCACCCCCCTCTGTGTCGCCGCCGCCTCGAGAAGAACCACCCCCCCCCCCCAGCGGCGCGACTCCCGAGACCCCACCCATCGACTGAAGCCCCCTCCCTCTCTCGCAGTCGCGGATCGAAGCCCCCCCCCCAAAACCTCTTGCGCGACCGACGCACCATAACCCCCCCCTCCCCCCCCGGCTGGTATGTTATTATTTTTATTTTACTTTCTTATTTTATTTTATTTTCATTTTCAAAAAAAAAAAAGAGAAAACAATTAGGATTTTTAACAATATAAAATTAGAAAAGATTTGATTTTTAAATAAGGAGAAAGACTGAATTTTTACTAATAAAAAGGTTAAGGATATAACTTTCATATACATAGTAGTAAAAATATGATTTTTATATTTTTAAAGAATTAAAAATATAGTCTTTACTACATAGAAATATTAAAAATATGATTTTTATATTTTTAAAGTATTAAAAATATAATCTTTATAGGATAGAGAATATAATCTTTGTATATGTGGCGAAAACTTTATTTTTATAAAGGCGAAAACTTTATTTTTATAAAGGCGAAAACTTTATTTTTGAAAGGGCGAAATCTTTATATGAGGAATAAGATGATAAAAATATAATCTTTATCTAATAGTAGCGTTGTGAAAATATGCTTATTTTTATATATATTGAATAACAGAATAAAAATTCGGTTTTTAAATATAGAAAGCGATTGTAAAAATATGATTTTTATTTCAAAGACAACAAAATATAAAAATGTGTGATTTTTATATATGTAGTGGCTACGGGCAAAGAAGGCAACGAAGATGCGATGACGATGAAGATTTCTATCAATGAAGTGCCGTGGAGCTAGGATAGCAATAGGTGAGAATTTCTCACCTTTCAATTTCTTTTCTAGTTCTATATATATACTAGGATGCAGACGGTGTTTAGTAGCACCCGACACAATCGTCCACAGACCATGGACTTGTTTGTTTGGCTGTTTGGTGATTGATTGCGATATTGGTTTGAATGTGGTTTGTGGTGTGGAAAATCGAATCGATAAATTGGTTAGGATTAGACGTGCGCCGTTATAAGGCGAAGGAGTAAGGCTAGGTTAGACTCTTACTCCAAATTTTGTGGTTTGCATAACGAAAGTGATTTGATTGATATGGGTATGGCGGTGGCCATTATTAGACCGGGGACAAGGCTAGGCCTTATCCCGTTTCTAGTATCGTGCCGTTATGCCGCCGAAATTTTCTAAAATATGTTAGAAAAATAAAAATATCATTTTATTGAGTAAATGAACTGAATAGAAATTCATGTGTTAAAATAAAATGTTCTATCGTTAAAAATATAATTTTTAACGTGAAAATGAATATTTATAAACAAATCGGCCGATTTGTTTATATACACTGATTTGACTGATATCGATTGGGTTGATAAATTTTACACGTCGCCCAACTGCACAAATAAAATCTGTGTTTGATTGTTTGAAACCCCACACGGGTGTTGGGATGAAATTTGATGTTCACTCATCCTGATTGATTAAATATGTCGATCGGTCGATTGACAGACTGTTATAAGCGTCAGATATCTATATTTGATGCTTATACAGTGTAGTGCACTTTGGTTGATGGTTGATTGTTTATTAATGCTATTATATACATGTGTTGTATGGAATCCATATAATTAACGTTTTATGGTGATTGATTGGGCCTCATTCCAATCGGGAAGATAATGAATATTAGAAAAGAAAATTCATGTGTTAAATATAAAAATAGTCATGTGTTGACGATGTTCATGTGTTGAAAATATTCGTGTGTTAAGTAAAATATTTTAAATACAATAAATTACATCTTTATCACATTTAAGATTAGAACTACTTCTCAGTAGGAGTCTGATTAAAATCAAACGATAGATACCATAGTTTTATAAAATATTTTACATAACAACAATAGTGATGTGTTGACAGTACTCATGTGTTGAGATTATTCGTGTGTTGAAAGCAATATAGATTCATGTGTTGAATGGGATAAATATTCATTTGTTGGATAGAGTAAAGAAGTTTTGAAAATATAAAGTCGTGTTGATTAGAGATGCGTTATTTGGACGCGAACGATATTTATATCGATTTTATTCGTTGTATAATGAATATTGAAAAGTGATTTCAAAATTAAATATTTTGAAATGAAATTCAAATTGAATTAGATTAGAATTCGAATTGAATAGGAAGCGAATTTGAATTCGAATAAAATAGAAATAAATTCAAATTGATTTAAGTTGAAATTGAAATTGAAAACGAACTGAAATTTAATGGAATTCGAATCGAAATTAAATTGAAATCAATTTGAATTGAAACGAATTTGAATTTGAATTGAATTGAAATGAATTTGAATTTGAATTGAATTGAAACGAATTTAAATTTGAATTGAATTGAAACGAATTTGAATTTGAATTGAATTGAAACGAATTTGAATTTGAATTGAATTGAAATGAACTCGAATTGAATTGAAATCAAATCGATTTGAAATTGACGATGAAGTTGAAATTGTTTTGAAACGAATGTAGAACTATTTATAAAATTCGTTTTAAAAGGAAATCGACGAAATATATATTATATATATATATAATGGCCTGAATAGAACGCACCGCGCCGCGGTAGTTCGTGAATTTCGACCATTTATTTCAAACGGACATTGCGGGAGATCCGACCGTCGGATTCTCCTAAAACCGGAACCGTTGGGTTCGCATCGAAAAGAGCTTTCCATTGAATATTAGAAATTTGAAATCTAACGGTTGGATTTGGAATTATGTCCAAATCAAATTCAGAAAAGGTCGCTGTAAGTGCAGTTCGATGGCCGTTGATGGAAATCGACTGTACGGGCCTTGATAAAATTATTAAAAATATCTATAATTTGTGTAAAATTATAATATGTGAATTGGAAAGAATTGGGCTGGAAAATTCCACATTTGAAATGAAAAAAAATAGATTTTTGTCGAAATGAACTAGTTTTGAACTAGAATTGAAAACAATTTATTTTTAAAATAAATAAATTGAATTTGAAAGTGATTTTAGAAAATAATCAATATTTCCAATACGTGAATTGGACTGGAGTTGAATCGAAATTATCTTCGGAATATTTCGATGTTGGATTTCGTGACCATACAGATATTGTTATGGGAATTTGAAAGATATATTTTATATCGTTATTTCCAATACGATATTTGTTGGTTTTAGAATTTGATATTGATTATAAGCCGATATATTTTCTATTCAGAGCCTTGTATTTAATATCAAATGTGATTTGGGTTTGTCGTGAATCGTGTTTTAGAAGACACTGGTTCTTTAACCCAGTTAAAGACATAATATTGATTTTTGAGAAGATTAAAACTAAGTGGAGTTTTAATGAATCTTTAATTAGATTAAAAAGTGAATTGATAATTTAAATTATCAAATCTGAAAAGTGATCGAGAGTGGAGTATCACCAGTTTTGCTCCAAAGCGATAGTTAAATCTTTAATTAGATTTGAACGTGAAATGGTAATTAATTTTACCGATAACACCGTGGTGTTAGATATGGAGTATCACCAGTTTTGCTCCATGGGATATATAGGTTGGGATTGGGAAATAAAACAAATAATTACTTCGGTGTGGTTCGCTAATCCCGACTAGTTTGAAATGATATCCAAAGGAAGATTATAGGATAAATTTAGAAGAATTTATCTTTGATAAAATTAATGGGAACATTTCCCTAAGAATGTGATTTTGTGAATAAAAGAATATTCTGAATTGGAATGAGGCGTTCGTTGTGTTTGGGTAACATTTGTTTATCATATACGTGGGTTATTCAGAAAGGCCGGGTTTATACCCATTCTGAATAACCGATTCGACGAGATGTCGAAGATGAAGACGGTGGTTGAAGACCGGAAGTCTTCACATCGTTTGGGTGATTACTGATGATCTTGATTGGGCTGTACACCCAGGATGAGGGAATCAGTTGGTGATCGTCCAGACGTACTTGGAGATGGATGGATATGCGAGGAAAGTGCCTCCGGTTTCGTTCAGACCCAGAACGAACTTGTAAATGGATTGTGTGTCTGACATTGGATTTTATTCTGTGTTGATTGATCTCTATTAAATATACATCTATTTGGCGGCGGAGAATTTATTCTCTTGCTTAACGCCCTTCTCTGAGACATACGAGCTCAGAGGTTGTATATCGATGGACATCAGTCGCATGGAATGAATTGCCTGTGTGGCATGCGTAAGTGGCAATTGATCAAGGCTTCTGTTGAAAAGCAAAGTCTTGTGGTTGATGATCAAAGCACGGCCTGTGTGGTGTAGCTTTGTGTATAACGTGAATTCGCGAGCCTCACACCTCGGTATGAGTCAAAAACGGGAGATGGACCGCTGGGAGAGCACGACGTTTCTTTCTAGCTAGGGTGGTGTCAGTGACCTACCAGCCCTGACATTTATATACTTTTCACCTGTGTGGTTGTTGGATACGAGGCGCCTCGGATATAGGTCTGTAAGGACCGGGAAACGTGTGTTCAGGAATTGCCAATCCTCAAAAGTAAGAGAGGACCGGCCCAGCCGATTCCAAGGATCATAGTGGGGTCCTGAGGCATTTGCTAGAGTGTCTCGAACGCGGAGAGGAGCTTGCCCCTTGCCTCGACTCATGACGGAAATCCAATTTCCAATACGTGTATTGCGGTTTTAATTGTAGAACTAGTATGGCGACATGATATATGGTACCCATGCCGTCTATGATTGATATTTATGATTGAAAATGTTTTGACACTATACACTTATTATAGTATCAAATGATTTGTTTTAAACGTACCAAGCATGTTTGGCTATTATAAGGGAAAAACCTATCCTCCGGCTTGCGTTGCATTGTGTGATGGGACCTGGGTCTTATAATAGCTTCATTTTTCAAAAAAGCATTGCGCTGTTTATTCTATGCACTGGTATTCTTGGGAGGAAACCCGTTCCGTGTTATACGGCGTGGTCCCTTGATTTACCTAACTTTAAAACCAATATTAATAACTGTTTTAGATCTCACACCAGTCACATGACTGACCTGGAGTTTATTGTTTTAACCTAAACTCTGGGTGCCCTTATTTTTCGCACGGGCAGCTAGTAGTTTTGGTTTTGCAGATTTATATTCACAGGGTCCTGATTTACAGCTGGAACGATGCTCGGAAAGCTCTGTATCCGTGTATCACTTTCAGTTGTGTTTTGTATATTTTTCCGCTGCTATGTAATTTATTGTAATCTCTGATATTTGTCAAATGTAATTTATTCATTTTTACTCTGTATATTCTTCTATCTGATGGAATTGTTGTAATAGCAATGAAATGTTCTTCCGTATGCGTTCCATTTTGTCTTGTACTCAATTCTATCCGTGCTTTCCTTCACGGGGAAGTTACGGGTCGTCTCAGTTGGTATCAGAGCTTTGGTTTGCAGAGCTCGAGAACAAGACACATTAGAACCATACGAAAGAATTCATCAGATATTGGGTTAGCAACATCCAATTAGAATTACTCGTTAGAGATAGGATCAGTAGTATCCTAGAACGAGTGTGAAGAGTATATTTTCCAATTGAAAACAATTTTGTTTTGAAAATTTAAGCCATTTTAAACGTATTTGAATATTTATTTATTTTTTTTTGAATTTGGACAATCGAGTATATATAGATTTCGCATATACGCGTCATGAACGTATATTCGAAGTTTTAATATACTGGGTAGATATAGAATCACATTCTAGACACCCGGGGATAATTCTGGTGATGTGGCCACATCATCAGTATTTATATTCGTGTTTCGAAGGTGTGATATCTATATATTTCTATTAGACTGGTGTGAGAACCAAAACTAATATAGATAGATTCAGTTGTTGTGAATTGGCATCAAAAACATGATTTTCTGTATATGTATCAAAATTAAGAATTTGAAACTCTAATCCACTAATTGATTGATGTTTGTGTAGTTTGTTTATTTGTTTGCTAATTTTGAAATATTTAGCCTAATTGAATCAAATATTGAATTGTATTGAAATTGGTCGCATTTGCTTGCATATACATATACTTACATTGAACAGGTCGTAGCAAGGAGGCAAGAGCCGAAGAATAAAATTTGTTTGCCCGACAAATAGGTACATGTTTACTACATAATTTCCTGTTTTGTTTGGGTGATGATGATTTTTGTGAGCCTATTGGCTAGCCGCTTGGCTTTTTCTTTTTCTTTTTGAGATCTGAAGGACCGGGGAAGCTATTTGAGATTTCCCGATGCTCCCATTGCAGGGGAGGTTATGGCGAAATTTTTCGAAAATTTAGGGTGTTAGCCAAATTTTTGAAAATTTTGAAAAGTTCTTAGAAACTGAAAAGTTGAAGAACTTCAGCCGTAATCAAAACAATGGAAGTTGAGTTGAATTGTTAAACAACTTTCGACTTTGTTCCTTTTCGGGGACGAAAAGTTTTAAGTGGGGGAGATTGTAATAACCCGAAAATGCGAGCCAGTTTGAAATTTTTATTTTAGCGATTTTAGCGAATTTTGAATATTTAAAATAGATTATTTTAAATAAAAACGACGAGAAATTTATTTTGAATAGAATTCGACGTATATATTTATATACGTCGTCGATAGAATATAAATAATTATATATAATTATAAATAGAATTGAAAATGGTGCGGTAGTTCGATAATTCGATTTCAAACTTCAATTGAATGTAGCGGGTGCAAAACAATCCGGATTTTAGTGAAACCAAAAACATTAGGATCTAATTGGTAATATCTTTCCAACGAATCCGACCAATCAAGATTTCATAGCGGGAATCAAAAGATATGTCCAGTTGAAAATTCTGAATAGTCGCTATGGAATTCAGGCCCTTAAAAATAGATATTTGGCAAATGACCTCGGATTTCGACGAAACCACTTTTGTTGGGTCCGTGATGTCGAATTATTGCTAGATTCCAAATTTCATAATTTTTCGAATCAATATGTGAGCGTGGCAAAGGAAAACGCGTTCGACCAGTTTCAGTTGATTTTAATCGACTGGAAATTGGCCATTTTTCCAACGGTCTCGGAATTCGACGAAATTAGTTTTGTTAGGACCGTATCGTTAATACGAAGCTAGAAAATATTTTTCTGGAATTTTTCTAATTAGTATGTGACCCCAGTAATTTGAAATGTATGTTTAAAATTCAATATAGTGATTTAAATGTAAATTTAACGAAAACTGATTGTAACAGCCGAATCAGCTTACGATACATATCCCATTGTGTTCGTAATGGGGGTGAAACGCTATGGGCGACAGTCGGTGGGCCTCGTTTCGAAGTCGAATAAAAAGTCAACTCCTTGGGATAAAATAAATTAAAATTAAATTAAATATATAAAATCTTTTTCATATACCCCCCCCCCCCCGTTCATAATCGATTTACAGAAAAAAAAGAAAAAAAAACGCATCCAAATCGATCTCGCCCCCCTCCCCCGCTATTCCACCGCCGCCGCACTCCGACCACCGCGCCACCAGAGCCCACCGCCGCCGCCTCCCCTTTACCACGCCTCCCTCTCCTTTCCTTCCTCCTCCCCTTCTAGAAAACCGCGATAGCCCCCAAACCCTAACCCCGTCAGAGCTCGTAGAAGCCCACCCCCCTCTGTGCCGCCGCCGCCTCGAGAAGAACCCCCCCCCCCCCCCAGCGGCGCGACTCCCGAGACCCCCACCCATCGACTGAAGCCCCCTCCCTCTCTCGCAGTCGCGGATCGAAGCCCCCCCCCCCAAAACCTCTTGCGCGACCGACGCACCATAACCCCCCCGGCTGGTATGTTTTTATTTTTATTTTACTTTCTTATTTTATTTTATTTTATTTTATTTTCATTTTCAAAAAAAAAAGAGAAAACAATTAGGATTTTTAACAATATAAAATTAGAAAAGATTTGATTTTTAAATAAGGAGAAAGACTGAATTTTTACTAATAAAAAGGTTAAGGATATAACTTTCATATACATAGTAGTAAAAATATGATTTTTATATTTTTAAAGAATTAAAAATATAGTCTTTACTATATAGAAATATTAAAAATACGATTTTTATATTTTTAAAGTATTAAAAATATAATCTTTACAGGATAGAGAATATAATCTTTGTATATGTGGCGATAACTTTATTTTTATAAAGGCGAAAACTTTATTTTTATAAAGGCGAAAACTTTATTTTTATAAAGGAAAAACTTTATTTTTGAAAGGGCGAAATCTTTATATGAGGAATAAGGTGATAAAAATATAATCTTTATCTAATAGTAGCGTTGTGAAAATATGCTTATTTTTATATATATTGAATAACAGAATAAAAATTCGATTTTTAAATATAGAAAGCGATTGTAAAAATATGATTTTTATTTCAAAGACAACAAAATATAAAAATGTGTGATTTTTATATATGTAGTGGCTACGGGCAAAGAAGGCAACGAAGATGCGATGACGATGAAGATTTCTATCAATGAAGTGCCGTGGAGCTAGGATAGCAATAGGTGAGAATTTCTCACCTTTCAATTTCTTTTCTAGTTCTATATATATACTAGGATGCAGACGGTGTTTAGTAGCACCCGACACAATCGTCCACAGACCATGGACTTGTTTGTTTGGCTGTTTGGTGATTGATTGCGATATTGGTTTGAATGTGGTTTGTGGTGTGGAAAATCGAATCGATAAATTGGTTAGGATTAGACGTGCGCCGTTATAAGGCGAAGGAGTAAGGCTAGGTTAGACTCTTACTCCAAATTTTGTGGTTTGCATAACGAAAGTGATTTGATTGATATGGGTATGGCGGTGGCCATTATTAGACCGGGGACAAGGCTAGGCCTTATCCCGTTTCTAGTATCGTGCCGTTATGCCGCCGAAATTTTCTAAAATATGTTAGAAAAATAAAAATATCATTTTATTGAGTAAATGAACTGAATAGAAATTCATGTGTTAAAATAAAATGTTCTATCGTTAAAAATATAATTTTTAACGTGAAAATGAATATTTATAAACAAATCGGCCGATTTGTTTATATACACTGATTTGACTGATATCGATTGGGTTGATAAATTTTACACGTCGCCCAACTGCACAAATAAAATCTGTGTTTGATTGTTTGAAACCCCACACGGGTGTTGGGATGAAATTTGATGTTCACTCATCCTGATTGATTAAATATGTTGATCGGTCGATTGACAGACTGTTATAAGCGTCAGATATCTATATTTGATGCTTATACAGTGTAGTGCACTTTGGTTGATGGTTGATTGTTTATTAATGCTATTATATACATGTGTTGTATGGAATCCATATAATTAACGTTATATGGTGATTGATTGGGCCTCATTCCAATCGGGAAGATAATGAATATTAGAAAAGAAAATTCATGTGTTAAATATAAAAATAGTCATGTGTTGACGATGTTCATGTGTTGAAAATATTCGTGTGTTGAGTAAAATATTTTAAATAAAATAAATTACATCTTTATCACATTTAAGATTAGAACTACTTCTCAGTAGGAGTCTGATTAAAATCAAATGATAGATACCATAGTTTTATAAAATATTTTACATAACAACAATAGTGATGTGTTGACAGTACTCATGTGTTGAGATTATTCGTGTGTTGAAAGCAATACAGATTCATGTGTTGAATGGGATAAATATTCATTTGTTGGATAGAGTAAAGAAGTTTTGAAAATATAAAGCCGTGTTGATTAGAGATGCGTTATTTGGACGCGAACGATATTTATATCGATTTTATTTGTTGTATAATGAATATTGAAAAGTGATTTCAAAATTAAATATTTTGAAATGAAATTCAAATTGAATTAGATTAGAATTCGAATTGAATAGGAAGCGAATTTGAATTCGAATAAAATAGAAATAAATTCAAATTGATTTAAGTTGAAATTGAAATTGAAAACGAACTGAAATTTAATGGAATTCGAATCGAAATTAAATTGAAATCAATTTGAATTGAAACGAATTTGAATTTGAATTGAATTGAAACGAATTTGAATTTGAATTGAATTGAAACGAATTTGAATTTGAATTGAATTGAAATGAATTTGAATTTGAATTGAATTGAAATGAATTTGAATTTGAATTGAATTGAAATGAACTCGAATTGAATTGAAATCAAATCGATTTGAAATTGACGATGAAGTTGAAATTGTTTTGAAACGAATGTAGAACTATTTATAAAATTCGTTTTAAAAGGAAATCGACGAAATATATATAATATATATATATATATTATATATATAATGGCCTGAATAGAACGCGCCGCGCCGCGGTAGTTCGTGAATTTCGACCATTTATTTCAAACGGACATTGCGGGAGATCCGACCGTCGGATTCTCCTAAAACCGGAACCGTTGGGTTCGCATCGAAAAGAGCTTTCAATTGAATATTAGAAATTTGAAATCTAACGGTTGGATTTGGAATTATGTCCAAATAAATTCAGAAAAGGTCGCTGTAAGTGCAGTTCGATGGCTGTTGATGGAAATCGACTGTACGGGCCTTGATAAAATTATTAAAAATATCTATAATTTGTGTAAAATTATAATATGTGAATTGGAAAGAATTGGGCTGGAAAATTCCACATTTGAAATGAAAAAAAATAGATTTTTGTCGAAATGAACTAGTTTTGAACTAGAATTGAAATCAATTTATTTTTAAAATAAATAAATTGAATTTGAAAGTGATTTTAGAAAATAATCAATATTTCCAATACGTGAATTGGACTGGAGTTGAATCGAAATTATCTTCGGAATATTTCGATGTTGGATTTCGTGACCATACAGATATTGTTATGGGAATTTGAAAGATATATTTTATATCGTTATTTCCAATACGATATTTGTTGGTTTCAGAATTTGATATTGAATATAAGCCGATATATTTTCTATTCAGAGCCTTGTATTTAATATCAAATGTGATTTGGGTTTGTCGTGAATCGTGTTTTAGAAGACACTGGTTCTTTAACCCAGTTAAAGACATAATATTGATTTTTGAGAAGATTAAAACTAAGTGGAGTTTTAATGAATCTTTAATTAGATTAAAAAGTGAATTGATAATTTAAATTATCAAATCTGAAAAGTGATCGAGAGTGGAGTATCACCAGTTTTGCTCCAAAGCGATAGTTAAATCTTTAATTAGATTTGAACGTGAAATGGTAATTAATTTTACCGATAACACCGTGGTGTTAGATATGGAGTATCACCAGTTTTGCTCCATGGGATATATAGGTTGGGATTGGGAAATAAAACAAATAATTACTTCGGTGTGGTTCGCTAATCCCGACTAGTTTGAAATGATATCCAAAGGAAGATTATAGGATAAATTTAGAAGAATTTATCTTTGATAAAATTAATGGGAACATTTCCCTAAGAATGTGATTTTGTGAATAAAAGAATATTCTGAATTGGAATGAGGCATTCGTTGTGTTTGGGTAACATTTGTTTATCATATACGTGGGTTATTCAGAAAGGCCGGGTTTATACCCATTCTGAATAACCGATTCGACGAGATGTCGAAGATGAAGACGGTGGTTGAAGACCGGAAGTCTTCACATCGTTTGGGTGATTACTGATGATCTTGATTGGGCTGTACACCCAGGATGAGGGAATCAGTTGGTGATCGTCCAGACGTACTTGGAGATGGATGGATATGCGAGGAAAGTGCCTCCGGTTTCGTTCAGACCCAGAACGAACTTGTAAATGGATTGTGTGTCTGACATTGGATTTTATTCTGTGTTGATTGATCTCTATTAAATATACATCTATTTGGCGGCGGAGAATTTATTCTCTTGCTTAACGCCCTTCTCTGAGACATACGAGCTCAGAGGTTGTATATCGATGGACATCAGTCGCATGGAATGAATTGCCTGTGTGGCATGCGTAAGTGGCAATTGATCAAGGCTTCTGTTGAAAAGCAAAGTCTTGTGGTTGATGATCAAAGCACGGCCTGTGTGGTGTAGCTTTGTGTATAACATGAATTCGCGAGCCTCACACCTCGGTATGAGTCAAAAACGGGAGATGGACCGCTGGGAGAGCACGACGTTTCTTTCTAGCTAGGGTGGTGTCAGTGACCTACCAGCCCTGACATTTATATACTTTTCACCTGTGTGGTTGTTGGATACGAGGCGCCTCGGATATAGGTCTGTAAGGACCGGGAAACGTGTGTTCAGGAATTGCCAATCCTCAAAAGTAAGAGAGGACCGGCCCAGCCGATTCCAAGGATCATAGTGGGGTCCTGAGGCATTTGCTAGAGTGTCTCGAACGCGGAGAGGAGCTTGCCCCTTTCCTCGACTCATGACGGAAATCCAATTTCCAATACGTGTATTGCGGTTTTAATTGTAGAACTAGTATGGCGACATGATATATGGTACCCATGCCGTCTATGATTGATATTTATGATTGAAAATGTTTTGACACTATACACTTATTATAGTATCAAATGATTTGTTTTAAACGTACCAAGCATGTTTGGCTATTATAAGGGAAAACCCTATCCTCCGGCTTGCGTTGCATTGTGTGATGGGACCTGGGTCTTATAATAGCTTCATTTTTCGAAAAAGCATTGCGCTGTTTATTCTATGCACTGGTATTCTTGGGAGGAAACCCGTTCCGTGTTATACGGCGTGGTCCCTTGATTTACCTAACTTTAAAACCAATATTAATAACTGTTTTAGTTCTCACACCAGTCACATAACTGACCTGGAGTTTATTGTTTTAACCTAAACTCTGGGTGCCCTTATTTTCCGCACGGGCAGCTAGTAGTTTTGGTTTTGCAGATTTATATTCACAGGGTCCTGATTTACAGCTGGAACGATGCTCGGAAAGCTCTGTATCCGTGTATCACTTTCAGTTGTGTTTTGTATATTTTTCCGCTGCTATGTAATTTATTGTAATCTCTGATATTTGTCAAATGTAATTTATTCATTTTTACTCTGTATATTCTTGTATCTGATGGAATTGTTGTAATAGCAATGAAATGTTCTTCCGTATGCGTTCCATTTTGTCTTATACTCAATTCTATCCGTGCTTTCCTTCACGGGGAAGTTACGGGTCGTCTCAGTTGGTATCAGAGCTTTGGTTTGCAGAGCTCGAGAACAAGACACGTTAGAACCATACGAAAGAATTCATCAGATATTGGGTTAGCAACATCCAATTAGAATTACTCGTTAGAGATAGGATCAGTAGTATCCTAGAACGAGTGTGAAGAATATATTTTCCAATTGAAAACAATTTTGTTTTGAAAATTTAAGCCATTTTAAACGTATTTGAATATTTATTTATTTTTTTTGAATTTGGACAATCGAGTATATATAGATTTCGCATATACGCGTCATGAACGTATATTCGAAGTTTTAATATACTGGGTAGATATAGAATCACATTCTAGATACCCGGGGATAATTCTGGTGATGTGGCCACATCATCAGTATTTATATTCGTGTTTCGAAGGTGTGATATCTATATATTTCCATTAGACTGGTGTGAGAACCAAAACTAATATAGATAGATTCAGTTGTTGTGAATTGGCATCAAAAACATGATTTTCTGTATATGTATCAAAATTAAGAATTTGAAACTTTAATCCACTAATTGATTGATGTTTGTGTTGTTTGTTTATTTGTTTGCTAATTTTGAACTATTTAGCCTAAATGAATCAAATATTGAATTGTATTGAAATTGGTCGCATTTGCTTGCATATACATATACTTACATTGAACAGGTCGTAGCAAGGAGGCTAGAGCCGAAGAATAAAATTTGTTTGCCCGACAAATAGGTACATGTTTACTACATAATTTCCTGTTTTGTTTGGGTGATGATGATTTTTGTGAGCCTATTGGCTAGCCGCTTGGCTTTTTCTTTTTCTTTTTGAGATCTGAAGGACCGGGGAAGCTATTTGAGATTTCCCGATGCTCCCATTGCAGGGGAGGTTATGGCGAAATTTTTCGAAAATTTAGGGTGTTAGCCAAATTTTTGAAAATTTTGAAAAGTTCTTAGAAACTGAAAAGTTGAAGAACTTCAGCCGTAATCAAAACAATGGAAGTTGAGTTGAATTGTTAAACAACTTTCGACTTTGTTCCTTTTCGGGAACGAAAAGTTTTAAGTGGGGGAGATTGTAATAACCCGAAAATGCGAGCCAGTTTGAATTTTTTTTTAGCGATTTTAGCGAATTTTGAATATTTAAAATAGATTATTTTAAATAAAAACGACGAGAAATTTATTTTGAATAGAATTCGACGTATATATTTATATACGTCGTCGATAGAATATAAATAATTATATATAATTATAAATAGAATTGAAAATGGCGCGGTAGTTCGATAATTCGATTTCAAACTTCAATTGAATGTAGCGGGTGCAAAACAATCCGGATTTTAGTGAAACCAAAAACATTAGGATCTAATTGGTAATATCTTTCCAACGAATCCGACCAATCAAGATTTCATAGCGGGAATCAAAAGATATGTCCAGTTGAAAATTCTGAATAGTCGCTATGGAATTCAGGCCCTTAAAAATAGACATTTGGCAAATGACCTCGGATTTCGACGAAACCACTTTTGTTGGGTCCGTGATGTCGAATTATTGCTAGATTCCAAATTTCATAATTTTTCGAATCAATATGTGAGCGTGGCAAAGGAAAACGCGTTCGACCAGTTTCAGTTGATTTTAATCGACTGGAAATTGGCCATTTTTCCAACGGTCTCGGAATTCGACGAAATTAGTTTTGTTAGGACCGTATCGTCAATACGAAGCTAGAAAATATTTTTCTGGAATTTTTCTAGTTAGTATGTGACCCCAGTAATTTGAAATGTATGTTTAAAATTCAATATAGTGATTTAAATGTAAATTTAACGAAAACTGATTGTAACAGCCGAATCAGCTTACGATACATATCCCATTGTGTTCGGAATGGGGGTGAAACGCTATGGGCGACAGTCGGTGGGCCTCGTTTCGAAGTCGAATAAAAAGTCAACTCCTTGGGATAAAATAAATTAAAATTAAATTAAATATATAAAATCTTTTTCATATACCCCCCCCCCCCGTTCATAATCGATTTACAGAAAAAAAAAAGAAAAAAAAACGCATCCAAATCGATCTCGCCCCCCCCCCCATTCCACCGCCGCCGCACTCCGACCACCGCGCCACCAGAGCCCACCGCCGCCGCCTCCCCTTTACCACGCCTCCCTCTCCTTTCCTTCCTCCTCCCCTTCTAGAAAACCGCGATAGCCCCCAAACCCTAACCCCGTCAGAGCTCGTAGAAGCCCACCCCCCTCTGTGCCGCCGCCGCCTCGAGAAGAACCCCCCCCCCCCAGCGGCGCGACTCCCGAGACCCCCACCCATCGACTAAAGCCCCCTCCCTCTCTCGCAGTCGCGGATCGAAGCCCCCCCCAAAACCTCTTGCGCGACCGACGCACCATAACCCCCCCGGCTGGTATGTTTTTATTTTTATTTTACTTTCTAATTTTATTTTATTTTATTTTATTTTCATTTTCAAAAAAAAAAGAGAAAACAATTAGGATTTTTAACAATATAAAATTAGAAAAGATTTGATTTTTAAATAAGGAGAAAGACTGAATTTTTACTAATAAAAAGGTTAAGGATATAACTTTCATATACATAGTAGTAAAAATATGATTTTATATTTTTAAAGAATTAAAAATATAGTCTTTACTATATAGAAATATTAAAAATATGATTTTTATATTTTTAAAGTATTAAAAATATAATCTTTATAGGATAGAGAATACAATCTTTGTATATGTGGCGAAAACTTTATTTTTATAAAGGCGAAAACTTTATTTTTATAAAGGCGAAAACTTTATTTTTATAAAGGCGAAAACTTTATTTTTATAAAGGAAAAAATTTATTTTTGAAAGGGCGAAATCTTTATATGAGGAATAAGGTGATAAAAATATAATCTTTATCTAATAGTAGCGTTGTGAAAATATGCTTATTTTTATATATATTGAATAACAGAATAAAAATTCGATTTTTAAATATAGAAAGCGATTGTAAAAATATGATTTTTATTTCAAAGACAACAAAATATAAAAATGTGTGATTTTTATATATGTAGTGGCTACGGGCAAAGAAGGCAACGAAGATGCGATGACGATGAAGATTTCTATCAATGAAGTGCCGTGGAGCTAGGATAGCAATAGGTTAGAATTTCTCACCTTTCAATTTCTTTTCTAGTTCTATATATATACTAGGATGCAGACGGTGTTTAGTAGCACCTGACACAATCGTCCACAGACCATGGGCTTGTTTGTTTGGCTGTTTGGTGATTGATTGCGATATTGGTTTGAATGTGGTTTGTGGTGTGGAAAATCGAATCGATAAATTGGTTAGGATTAGACGTGCGCCGTTATAAGGCGAAGGAGTAAGGCTAGGTTAGACTCTTACTCCAAATTTTGTGGTTTGCATAACGAAAGTGATTTGATTGATATGGGTATGGCGGTGGCCATTATTAGACCGGGGACAAGGCTAGGCCTTATCCCGTTTCTAGTATCGTGCCGTTATGCCGCCGAAATTTTCTAAAATATGTTAGAAAAATAAAAATATCATTTTATTGAGTAAATGAACTGAATAGAAATTCATGTGTTAAAATAAAATGTTCTATCGTTAAAAATATAATTTTTAACGTGAAAATGAATATTTATAAACAAATCGGCCGATTTGTTTATATACACTGATTTGACTGATATCGATTGGGTTGATAAATTTTACACGTCGCCCAACTGCACAAATAAAATCTGTGTTTGATTGTTTGAAACCCCACACGGGTGTTGGGATGAAATTTGATGTTCACTCATCCTGATTGATTAAATATGTCGATCGGTCGATTGACAGACTGTTATAAGCGTCAGATATCTATATTTGATGCTTATACAGTGTAGTGCACTTTGGTTGATGGTTGATTGTTTATTAATGCTATTATATACATGTGTTGTATGGAATCCATATAATTAACGTTATATGGTGATTGATTGGGCCTCATTCCAATCGGGAAGATAATGAATATTAGAAAAGAAAATTCATGTGTTAAATATAAAAATAGTCATGTGTTGACGATGTTCATGTGTTGAAAATATTCGTGTGTTGAGTAAAATATTTTAAATACAATAAATTACATCTTTATCACATTTAAGATTAGAACTACTTCTCAGTAGGAGTCTGATTAAAATCAAACGATAGATACCATAGTTTTATAAAATATTTTACATAACAACAATAGTGATGTGTTGACAGTACTCATGTGTTGAGATAATTCGTGTGTTGAAAGCAATATAGATTCATGTGTTGAATGGGATAAATATTCATTTGTTGGATAGAGTAAAGAAGTTTTGAAAATATAAAGCCGTGTTGATTAGAGATGCGTTATTTGGACGCGAACGATATTTATATCGATTTTATTCGTTGTATAATGAATATTGAAAAGTGATTTCAAAATTAAATATTTTGAAATGAAATTCAAATTGAATTAGATTAGAATTCGAATTGAATAGGAAGCGAATTTGAATTCGAATAAAATAGAAATAAATTCAAATTGATTTAAGTTAAAATTGAAATTGAAAACGAACTGAAATTTAATGGAATTCGAATCGAAATTAAATTGAAATCAATTTGAATTGAAACGAATTTGAATTTGAATTGAATTGAAACGAATTTGAATTTGAATTGAATTGAAACGAATTTGAATTTGAATTGAATTGAAACGAATTTGAATTTGAATTGAATTGAAATGAACTCGAATTGAATTGAAATCAAATCGATTTGAAATTGACGATGAAGTTGAAATTGTTTTGAAATGAATGTAGAACTATTTATAAAATTCGTTTTAAAAGGAAATCGACGAAATATATATAATATATATATATTATATATATAATGGCCTGAATAGAACGCGCCGCGCCGCGGTAGTTCGTGAATTTCGACCATTTATTTCAAACGGACATTGCGGGAGATCCGACCGTCGGATTCTCCTAAAACCGGAACCGTTGGGTTCGCATCGAAAAGAGCTTTCCATTGAATATTAGAAATTTGAAATCTAACGGTTGGATTTGGAATTATGTCCAAATCAAATTCAGAAAAGGTCGCTGTAAGTGCAGTTCGATGGCCGTTGATGGAAATCGACTGTACGGTCCTTGATAAAATTATTAAAAATATCTATAATTTGTGTAAAATTATAATATGTGAATTGGAAAGAATTGGGCTGGAAAATTCCACATTTGAATTGAAAAAAAATAGATTTTTGTCGAAATGAACTAGTTTTGAACTAGAATTGAAATCAATTTATTTTTAAAATAAATAAATTGAATTTGAAAGTGATTTTAGAAAATAATCAATATTTTCAATACGTGAATTGGACTGGAGTTGAATCGAAATTATCTTCGGAATATTTCGATGTTGGATTTCGTGACCATACAGATATTGTTATGGGAATTTGAAAGATATATTTTATATCGTTATTTCCAATACGATATTTGTTGGTTTCAGAATTTGATATTGAATATAAGCCGATATATTTTCTATTCAGAGCCTTGTATTTAATATCAAATGTGATTTGGGTTTGTCGTGAATCGTGTTTTAGAAGACACTGGTTCTTTAACCCAGTTAAAGACATAATATTGATTTTTGAGAAGATTAAAACTAAGTGGAGTTTTAATGAATCTTTAATTAGATTAAAAAGTGAATTGATAATTTAAATTATCAAATCTGAAAATTGATCGAGAGTGGAGTATCACCAGTTTTGCTCCAAAGCGATAGTTAAATCTTTAATTAGATTTGAACGTGAAATGGTAATTAATTTTACCGATAACACCGTGGTGTTAGATATGGAGTATCACCAGTTTTGCTCCATGGGATATATAGGTTGGGATTGGGAAATAAAACAAATAATTACTTCGGTGTGGTTCGCTAATCCCGACTAGTTTGAAATGATATCCAAAGGAAGATTATAGGATAAATTTAGAAGAATTTATCTTTGATAAAATTAATGGGAACATTTCCCTAAGAATGTGATTTTGTGAATAAAAGAATATTCTGAATTGGAATGAGGCGTTCGTTGTGTTTGGGTAACATTTGTTTATCATATACGTGGGTTATTCAGAAAGGCCGGGTTTATACCCATTCTGAATAACCGATTCGACGAGATGTCGAAGATGAAGACGGTGGTTGAAGACCGGAAGTCTTCACATCGTTTGGGTGATTACTGATGATCTTGATTGGGCTGTACACCCAGGATGAGGGAATCAGTTGGTGATCGTCCAGACGTACTTGGAGATGGATGGATATGCGAGGAAAGTGCCTCCAGTTTCGTTCAGACCCAGAACGAACTTGTAAATGGATTGTGTGTCTGACATTGGATTTTATTCTGTGTTGATTGATCTCTATTAAATATACATCTGTTTGGCGGCGGAGAATTTATTCTCTTGCTTAACGCCCTTCTCTGAGACATACGAGCTCAGAGGTTGTATATCGATGGACATCAGTCGCATGGAATGAATTGCCTGTGTGGCATGCGTAAGTGGCAATTGATCAAGGCTTCTGTTGAAAAGCAAAGTCTTGTGGTTGATGATCAAAGCACGGCCTGTGTGGTGTAGCTTTGTGTATAACGTGAATTCGCGAGCCTCACACCTCGGTATGAGTCAAAAACGGGAGATGGACCGCTGGGAGAGCACGACGTTTCTTTCTAGCTTGGGTGGTGTCAGTGACCTACCAGCCCTGACATTTATATACTTTTCACCTGTGTGGTTGTTGGATACGAGGCGCCTCGGATATAGGTCTGTAAGGACCGGGAAATGTGTGTTCAGGAATAGCCAATCCTCAAAAGTAAGAGAGGACCGGCCCAGCCGATTCCAAGGATCATAGTGGGGTCCTGAGGCATTTGCTAGAGTGTCTCGAACGCGGAGAGGAGCTTGCCCCTTGCCTCGACTCATGACGGAAATCCAATTTCCAATACGTGTATTGCGGTTTTAATTGTAGAACTAGTATGGCGACATGATATATGGTACCCATGTCGTCTATGATTGATATTTATGATTGAAAATGTTTTGACACTATGCACTTATTATAGTATCAAATGATTTGTTTTAAACGTACCAAGCATGTTTGGCTATTATAAGGGAAAACCCTATCCTCCGGCTTGCGTTGCATTGTGTGATGGGACCTGGGTCTTATAATAGCTTCATTTTTCGAAAAAGCATTGCGCTGTTTATTCTATGCACTGGTATTCTTGGGAGGAAACCCGTTCCGTGTTATACGGCGTGGTCCCTTGATTTACCTAACTTTAAAACCAATATTAATAACTGTTTTAGTTCTCACACCAGTCACATGACTGACCTGGAGTTTATTGTTTTAACCTAAACTCTGGGTGCCCTTATTTTCCGCACGGGCAGCTAGTAGTTTTGGTTTTGCAGATTTATATTCACAGGGTCCTGATTTACAGCTGGAACGATGCTCGGAAAGCTCTGTATCCGTGTATCACTTTCAGTTGTGTTTTGTATATTTTTCCGCTGCTATGTAATTTATTGTAATCTCTAATATTTGTCAAATGTAATTTATTCATTTTTACTCTGTATATTCTTGTATCTGATGGAATTGTTGTAATAGCAATGAAATGTTCTTCCGTATGCGTTCCATTTTGTCTTGTACTCAATTCTATCCGTTCTTTCCTTCACGGGGAAGTTACGGGTCGTCTCACGGGGGACCCTTTTCAGCAGTAACCCTACAAGGCGTATCATGATACCCTGAAACTAGGCAGGGTGGGGCACGATTACTGGGCTGACTGTAAGCGGTCAAATCGACGGTGGTGGTGCAGCAGTGTAGGTTCTAACGGGGTGCGGGCGTGCACACACTCCGGCGCAGAAAAATAAGGCACTGGGTACCAGTAGCATACTTGTGCATTCTAGGATTGTGTCGGGCCGCCACCATGGGACTTGATACACCCCATGGTGGGACCAGCACAGGTAACTACAACATCGGGGGCCGTAAGACACATGTAACTACGCGAGTAGGAGCCGATCATTATATAATGGATCACTTCACCCTGATTATGGGGTGCCTGTTGGGAACTAGTTTATATGGGTACAGAGATTAATATGGGGTACGATAGTATATTCGACCCTAGACAACTTAACATGGTTTATGGTGCTTTCCCATTTCTAGTTTATACTTATCATACCCAGTTCTTTATTCATAGACTGAATAGTCCTAGACTTACTCAGGCTTTATGTCTGACTCTACTTTCCTTTCGTCTTCTTTTCTTCCGTTCCCCCCCCCCCCCCCAGGTCCACAGGGAGGGAATACCACAGCTTGACCAGCCTTCATATCCAGCTTGAAGAGAAAGAATGTATTGCTTGGATCTTTTCGTTTTGGACTATGGCTTTGGACCGCAACTATGGGACTTTTGCAGTTTATTTATGTTTTCTTTATGTTTCTTTAAATAATGTAATCAAGACAGTTATGAAGATGTTATGTTTTTGGAAGTACTGTAAGACAATTATGGTATGGTTGGTGTAACACGTATTTAATGAAATAAAAGTTGTTGTTTTTCCGCTGTTCAAAAATATGTGTTATTATATCTGTCTTGTATATATGTGATTTATACTTATAAACCTCCACCAAAATTAGGGCATTCCCTTTGAGAGTGACCCTAACGGAGGTGGGGTGTTTCAACTATCGAAGAAAACAAGTGTTCATCCAAACATCCAACAATCACTGAGCCTTTAATTAATATTTCATTAATTAAATCTCTTCTCTATTTCTTTATCTATATTTGTTAACTAAATATTTTCAATAACCATATTTGCCTTTTACGTTATTTGGAAAACATTTCTGAATATTGCCTTCCTTTATTTTCTAAACTTATAAAACATATGATAGTTATAATTGGAAAATATTCCAATTACTTATCTCTTTTCCGATCTCGTTTATTTCTATACTTAGGAAATATTTATTATTCTATTTCCAAGTTACACTTATTTGGGTTAAAACGGATGTTGTGTAAAACATCGTTACGACAACACAAATACTATATTCAACTAACTCTTATCCCACATTGATCTTCGAGCCTGGAATCTTACTATTTAATTGTTAATAATGAAATCAATCAAGTTGGGGTATAACTACCTCTCAGACCTTGACTGAATAACATTTATAACGTCAAAATAGATATGACTACTTACTCGAAAAATCAATAACATACAACTACTTCTTCACTTTTAAACACGTATATATCTTCTCTTTCTATTCTTACTAGATTTTATTCTTATACTTCCTTTTTTATTATACGATTCTATTTCTAAGTTCGTTTTCTTATCGACTTCTATATATATCAATACGTTGATTTCTAACTATCAAATTATCTTAAAAATATTCTAACTCCTTAAATTCCCGGAAAAATTCGCCACAACCTCCTTTGTACCAGGAGCTTCAGGATATTTCAAATAGCCTCCTATGGCCCTTACCAATCCAAAAAGAATAAGAAAAACCAAGTGGCTAGCCGATACAGCGCATAAAATCTCATATGGAAATTAAATACGTACCTTTTTGTCGGGCATTCTATTTATATACCTTCTAACACTTTATTCCAAACCTGTCTCCTGTATCTATACCTGCCCAATCTATTTTAACTATACCAATCGGTTTAACTAAATTTGTTAATTAAATTTGTTAATTTACTCCTTAGTCTATTTCACTTTTATGTTTGAACATGACATGTTCAAATATATTTTAACTCGCATATTAACAAATTCTAATTATACTCATACTCTCGTTTCCTTATCGACTTCTCTATTCAAATTCCAATTCAAATCTATTTGAATTCTCTAAGTTTAAACTTCATTTGAATTCTATTAGAATCCCTATATTTAAACTCCATTTGAAATTCTATTTTCAAACTCTATAGTTAAAGTCCATTTGAATTCTATATTCAAATTCTATAGTTTAAAGTCCATTTGAATTCTATATTCAAATTCTATTTGAATTCTCTGCATTATTTATAAACAACATTTATAACTTCACTTAAAATCCCACACTTTATATTTATAAACAAAGTTTATTAATTCAATTCAAATCCCACATTTTGATTTATAAACAGAGTTTATAAATTCAATTCAAATCCCATATTTTGATTTATAGACAAAGTTTATAAATTCAATTCAAATCCCACATTTTTATTTATAAACAGAGTTTATAAATTCAATTCAAATCCCGCATTTTGATTTACAAACAGAGTTTATAAATTCAATTCAAATCCCACATTCTGATTTATAAACAGAGTTTACAAATTCAATCAAATCCCATATTTTGATTTATAAACAGGATTTATAAATTCAATTCAAATCCCATATTTTGATTTATAAACAGAGTGTATAAATTCAATACTCGTTTTATATATATCTTCAAAACAAGTTAATATTTTCTATAGTTCATTAAAAATTCAAATTCTGTTTATAAAAATAGAATTCCCTTTTAAAATCTCAAATACCCTTTCAGGGTATTTTATAAATCAATATTCCCAGCCCCCAGTAAAAATTTAAACAATCAAATCAACCAATTTTCAATCATTTGATTTTTAACACATCATATATGAATATATATGAAATCAAACAAACAACAACAGATAATATATTTTTGAGGAATCCAGTTGGATTCCTCCAACCTGTTTTCCTGCATCCACAGACGTTAGTCAACATAGTAATACCCATCCTGCTTCGAGGCAGGATATCGCGGTATGAAGGTCATCCACTATCATAGCGTGGGGAGTATAGGGTAATCATCCGCTAATGAACCGCGGGCATCCGCTAATGAGACTGCGGGAATCCAACCAATCATCAACCCAATATATATATATATATATATATATATATATATATATATATCATAAATAACTAATATATATTTAAAAACAATCAAACAACATTCAAACAAGCACAGACAATTATTTTTAACTATATAAAAATAAATTTCTAAATAAAAGGTGAGATTTACTCACCAGGGCTTTTATTTGCCGAATATTCAATTAAATCCCAAACCGTCTCTTTTACAAATCCACTTGACTTGTCTTGACTGATTTTATTTTTCACCTACGATTAGTTGATTTTTTTACTTATCGATTAAACGACTATTAATTTTAAATTAACGTATTGAATAAAAATAATTAAACGTAACTTACTAAATAAATTTATTTAATTACCTTAAATCCATTCTCCCTCTCTTTCCTTGTTCACCATCACACCAATCCTGAAACCATCGAACCCAAACCCACTTCCTCTTCAAACCCCTGGTTCATCATCGTCGGTTTTAGGCCTAAACCAACCTCTCCTATTTCCTTCGCGATGTCCATTTTCCCCCCTTTCATTGATCGATGCAACCACCAAGAGGTTGCCGCAACTCCCTGCTTTCACCTCAGCTCACCTAACAGGATCGACAGTCCTTATTACCGTTGAACTCGAGACCCTCCTGCAACCTATAGGACTTGCCGCATAAACCCTACCCAGCAGCAGTTCGAAACCCCAGTAGCCAAGTGACCTTCGAACTCTGACCTTTCCCCTTTCTTGAATTAACACATCGCGATTCCCTCTTCTACCACGAACAAGCTTCAATCGCCTTCTGCTATCCCTCAAAAACCCGAAATCGAACTCCACATCTTCACCTAAAATTCGCGGATCCATGCGCGATGGTTGATATTGGCTTCACCAAATTGGGTTTCACCCCTTGCTAAACTTACGAGGATATAATGTTGAGGAAGGAACTAAACACAGTTTTTCGATTTGAATTCTTTTAAGAGGCGAGCGGCCATCGATTTGTTAAAGCTTCAGTCGACTGTAAAGAGGAACGGCTTTATAATGGAAGAGGTAGGTGGGGGTGTGGGTTTTATTTGAACAGCGTGGCCTCTGTTTTGGGTCCTGATTGTTTTGTTTCTGACCACTTAACAAAGATATTTTATTTTTATTTTTATTTAAATTGGTATCCTTTAATTTCAAATACTCCTTAACTGCGAACCCTTTCAGAACCCAACAACTGTCAATTCTAGGGTAATACCCCTATTCCGGACACACTGGGATAGGTCACTTAGTCTAATTCGATCATCTGAAAGAGATATTAATTTAAACTGATATAAATTAATTTCAAAACCATTAATTTCTTCGATAATAATCTAATATTATTATTCTAACTCAACTGAATTTTATACTGATCATCTGAACTGATTCGATTCAGCTGTATATTTTTAAATTAAATTATTACTGCATTACGATAATTTAATTTATTCGACATTAAATCGAAATTGATTACTAAATTGATAACTTAATATAAATATTCATTCATATCATCAAATAAATATTTAAATCCATTTTAAATATTTAAAATTAGTTGACCGAAAATCCCGGGTCATTACATCACCACATAAACATATTCGGTTTCACATTGGTTTCCTCTTCGATCTGCTATACTTTTTGTGGAAGTCGACGTGCTGTTTCCATCGTTAGGTTGTGAGCAGCAAACATAGGGTTTGATCTTGGGTGTAAATGGTGCAACGAAGCGTGTGGATGAGCAACTTATGGTATATTTTGTGTGGAGATCGACATGGTTCGCTGTCGCCAGTTCCACGGTGGGCTTTGAGGTCGCGTTCTGAACCGGGAGATCGAGCGTGACTTGAGGGAGATAGGGAAGAGCGGGGTTTGAAGAGGAGTTGATTGTGATTTTTGGTGGATTTAATTATGTGATGGAGATGGAGATAATGGAGGGGGAAGTAGCGGTGGATGGCTTTGCTTTAGTGAAGCGATCGGAATTTTGGGGGAGATGAAGTGTAGAGAGCGGGTTCGGGTCTATTAAGGGTAAGTGTGCCAGAAATTAAAGTGATAAAGCCCAATTAGGTTTATAATTTAGTTTCTAAGTTTAGTTAAATTTAAATTAGTGTACAATCTTATAAAACCAATAACTTATTCATATGAAATCAGAATCATGAACCGTAAATTGCGTTGGGATCGTATGGACGGTGGCTACACCATGGGACTGACCGAGAGTGAATTCGAGCTCGTTACAATTTATGGCGAAATAAATTGTTCGATCTAAATCAACGACAATTATCGTTAATTAACGATGATAGTCCAATGTGAGTAAAACTCACCAACTCTGAACAGTTTATATTTTCATGTTGTATTTTTAGAACTGTTAAAATTGTCTGATTGACTGTGTGGTGACTGTTTGATTGAATTGCTAGTCAGTTAGTGGAAATTATATATATATATATATATTGATTCTATTTAACAAAATATATCATATGGAACTGAAAGTGATGCTATCTATATTGTTTAACATCTGTGATGCAGGGAAACAGGTTGGAGGAATCCGACTGGATTCCTGTAACGACCCAGCGTTTTCGGCCCTGAAAATCGATATAAATACCTTTACTGTATCTCATACTGATCCTCCAAGCACTGAAAAACACTGAATAGTTTAGAAAGAATTTAGAGGGTGAGATAAGAAAGAAAGAAATTATAGAATAGAAGAAAGAAAAAGAACATCACATCCGCACTCACAGCGAAACAGATAAAATATAATATCAAATATACAAAAGAATTTTGTATACATACCAATCATCAGAGTTTAACATATAACTGCACAACGGAATTAGCTTTATATAACTAGTGGTGAAGCCGCCTGCTTCCAGCCTCTGAGACTCCAAGCGAACCTAACCTGTACATATGCTTGGTCTGACCCGAGCACATTTGATTTAAAACAAAATACACCGGGTCAGTCTGGAATACTATCAGTGATAAATTCACAGAACACACACACTGGTTTAACTTTGGAAAATCCTTTCTGAAACAAAAGATAATAGTAAGACCAGTCCACACATAAACACGGACGGTTTTTACCTTACTATAACCCAAACCATTTCTCAAAATCATAGTTTGTTCTGATATTATCATAATTTCTAAATACAAGTAATTATCAATCTAGTGGAACGCTTGCATCTCACGCTCCACATATATAGTATATAATCAAAACCGCGGGCGCTTATTGGATTTTGGATTTCCAACCTTGACAAGGTATGGGACCACCTACCGATAGTGTATCTCTAGAGGCGAATACACTGGGTTCAACAAGAACATCTTGCAACCCGGCCCTCACATGACCGACCACTCATTTCGCTTGAGTGTATCGAGTGTATATCACCGACGGTTGGGCTCAAACCACCGTCTCCCGATAAGGGACAACATCGAACATAGATTAAGAAGCAATAGGAATTTCTCTAGATAGGTGATCATACATCCTAATGGGAGCGACCCACATAGCCATGCTGCCTGCCCGATTTTTGTCATTTCCGGTTGATGAGGCTTGAGGTCAGAACACATCTGGTCATCATATACTTTGAACGCCACATCGTCAGATCCGCCAGATCATACTGATTGACGTCCACAAACATACTCTAACAATCTGGCTAGAGAATGACCATTTCTCCGCCATCAGCTATGGTACGTTTGGAGAAATCAACGCATGTAAATCCTTTTGGAAATACTCTGTCACACATCCATCCATACAAGTCATTCAGGAACAGGATGAACCGAAGGTACTCTCCTACTGCATCTCATATAGGAATCACCCCAAGGATCAGTAGCGAGAAGTCCTTGCAACCTGTAGATTCCAACCACGACAGAACCACAGTTTATCTCTGGCCGCTAAACCGGAGATTTTTAGCTGTCCTTCCGCTTATGAAAATCCACAGTCTTCAATGCTCCATCACGATCATCTTCTGATCTCTACACGTATTTTTTGGTCGGAATGGTTTTCGAATATAATTCGATTCCGGACTTTCCATACCAACAATCGTATTGATCAACTTCGATAGTCGGTGTTTTAACTATCGAATAACGATAGTGTGCATACAATGGGTTTTGCTGATTCAACACTTAACACAACTTGACCCCTTTTAAAACATACTTAACGATATAAACCAAATTTTCTCTGATTAACTCTGAATGATTTACTTTGATCGATTAACTCTAATTTGACTAACTCGACCTATTTAACTCGACTAGACTAACTCGACTTGATTACTACTATCGATTGATTAATACTTGACTTAACTCCATCTGCTCGACTCTAGATCGCAGCGATCACAATGGTTACGCATGATTCCCTCAGGAAACATCTGACCGCCGTAGGCTATCTGCAGCCCTGCGAATTACGCTAGCAGTCGTACGCAATGGAAACTTCCCTAGATAACTTGGTTTGACTAACTCTAACTATATTCGATCAACTCTAATTGACTAACAAATGTTTACTATAATTTGAAAACAACATTCTTATTTCTTTTGAACTCATATCATAATATTATTTAATTTCCAAAACCTTGCATCAGAGTTTGATATTCTCGTATAGGATAAAACCAATCTCAACACTTCACTCGTTCCAAACTAATACTATTCCTTGATAATAGTGAAGCCAACCAAGTTGGGGTATTTTAGTTACCTCTCAGACCTTGATCAACAACGTTCTTACCTCAGAATAATGTTAGTTCGTCACTTAACCACCGACACTAAGTCTTGTTTCAAATCTTGATTTCAAACTTGGGTTTACAAAACCTTTCCTTACATTTGAAATCCTCGTTCGAATATCCCATCACTTAATTCCTGTAAAGTATCATTCCAATTTGAATTCGCCTTGCTTAATTTGAAACATTAAGTAAACCCTGATTTAAATCTTTATACTTACCTACCAACTTCATCTACCAAGTTTGTCGAACACTTGGATCATAAAACATTCCATAATCTCTTAATCGAATTTATCTCCAACTAATTATTTCTTACTTGATTTCAAATTGAATTCATTACTTTAAATCATTCTAAATTAAAAGGATAATTAGTTTTACCATTAACCATATTAAAATATAGTTAACTTTGCCCCAAAACCAAAATAGGATTACTATTACTTTTACAAGCTTACTCAAAATAATTTAGGTTATTAACTATACGCAGTTCAATATTCTCTTTAGATTTTTAGTTAATCGAATATTAACTATGCTCTAACTCTACTCGTTACACTTTAACGAATATTTAAATCCATATCTATCCCTTTGTCTATTTTACTCGAAAACGGTGGATTTTACCAACCGTACATATATCAGTTAACAGTGAACTGAATTTTCTTTGTCATTTTCCTTTTCTTAAATTAATCAAATAACTTAATTGATTAAAAATCAACCTTTAATTATTTGAAAACAAATTGTCAAATTTAACCAATCCGTAGGTAAAACCTTGGGTTTTTCTCTGCTTTCAACACTGGTATAATCCATTTAAATAACCCTTTAAACCCGATTAAAAATAGATATTTATAATTTCCATTTAAATCCCTTATATAATTTTATTTAAAACTTAATTCCAGTTATTAAATAACTTATGACTCTAACACTGCGTCGATTCACCCAACAGTCAACTGATGTCAGAAACAACACATTCTAGACCGTTCACTGCCAATTACCAAATCAACACTGTCAGTTGATTTCAAACACAACACAGGTGCGTATCTATTCAACCATCAACATACAGACAGGTTTTGGTGTCAGTCAAGGTGAACAATTCATATATATGCATAACAAACAAAATATAGTTATTTGAGGAATCCGGTCGGATCCCTCCACCCTGTCCTTCTCTGCATCACAGATGTAAGTTGATAACAATATGCGAATTAAATAATTGGCAGAATATAAATAACTGCAACCATCAAACGACAACAAACAACTTGCATCCATCGCATCCGATCAACCAATTTAAACTGTTAACTGTAAAATATATTTTACTGTGACAGTACCACATCACAGGATTTCGGAAGGTGTTAGAATTAACTCACCAGAGTTTGTTCTGGTCGACGGTTGACGCGTTTGTCGCTTTTAATTTGGGACGACCGTCCAAAATTAGCTGAATTTTCAACAGCGTCAGATTGACTCCTAGTCGGTGCCATCGGATAGGTCTCGTCCCTGCGATCCCAACGATCTTGTTTCGTTAAACTTCGTTAACATATGCAAAAGTTATGCTATTTACAATATTTACCTAATTTAAATGAATATATATTTAATTTAATTAATTAAATTATTTTTATCTTAATTATTTCCTAATTGCGTTATTAGCCAAATTACCTTCCCTGCCCTTCTAAAAAAAAATCCAACTTTCCCATCTCTAGCGATATCCAATTTTTAAAATTGAAAAACCATTTTAATATTAATTAAATTTAATTTCCAAAAAAAATATTTAAAAATATTCATTTAATTATAACTTAAAAATTATGACCCGGATCAAAAATCTGCTGTAACTCATTTTAAAGTATTTTTCGATAAGAATCCAACGGTCCTTGTTTCGTGGAAATCCGACTTGTTTTGGAAAAGTTATAAGCTTTTAAAGTTTATTGTTAAAAATTACGAAAATGCCCCTGGTCTATTTTAAATTCAAATTAAATTCAAATTAAATTTTAAATTTAAACTTAAATTAACCATCCCATCCGTCGGGTCGGTTAGGGATAGCCAGGGAGAGCAGAAAACAATATTTTCCAAACTCAAGCCTTATACACTATCCTCTCTGTCACCCTTAGAATGTTCCGATATTTATTTTTACAAATTCTATTTTAATTATAATATATATATATATACATTTATTACCAAAATAAATAAATAAATAAATATTATTTAAAAACTTACCCCGTGAAGCCCAAGCCTCTACCTAAGAGTCCTTAGCTCCCCGTCTTGCCCTCCTTTCTCCCTTTCTTCCTTTTCCCTATTTTTCTATTATTTTATTATTATTTCTGTCATTGCCAAAGTTTGAAAGAGGAGGAGTGAGTTTAAAATGAAGGGCGGGGGCGCGCCTATTTATAGCCGAAGAAGTCATATGGATTGCTGAGGTGGCGCAAATCCAACGGTCGAAAATGGATGGCTAGGATTAATCCTTAAATTAATTAAATTATTATTAAATTTAATAATTTATGAATAGTAAAGTGTGTTTTCTCAACCCTATTCGGACGTTAATTTGACTTACTTATTGATGCCTTATCCAAAAACTTTTTCAACCATGTTGTCCAATTTTTCTTGCTCTTCAATAATATATAAAAATATTTCAAATTCGAATTCGTTTGAACTGTAACAACCCGAAAATCTGGGCCAGTTTAAAATTTTTATTTTGGCAATTTTAGCGAGTTTTGAATATTTAAAATAGATTATTTTAAATAAAAATCAACGAGAAATTTATTTTGAATAGAATTCGGCGTATATACTATATACGTCGTCGTTAGAATATAAATATTTATATATAATTATAAATAGAATTGAAAATGGCGCGATAGTTCGATAATTCGATTTCAAACTTCAATTGAATGTACCGGGTGCAAAACAATCCGGATTTTAGTGAAACTGAAAGCATTAGAATCTAATTGTGAATATCTTTCCAACGAATCCAAAAAATCGAAATTTCATAGCGGGAATAGAAAGACATGTCCAGTTGAAAATTCTGAATAGTCGCTATGGAATTCAGGCCCTTAAAAATAGCCATTTTGCAAACGACCTCGGATTTCGACGAAACCAGTTTTGTTGGGTCCGGAATGTCGGATTATTGCTAGGTTTCAAATTTCATAATTTTTTGATTCAGTATGTGAGCGTGGCAAAAGAAAACGTGTTTCAACAGTTTCAGTCAATTCTGATCGACCTGAAAATGACCATTTTTCAAACGGTCTCAGAATTCGACGAAACCAGTTTTGTTGGGACCGTATCGTCCCCACATAGCCAGATTTATTTTTCTGGAATTTTTCGAATCAGTTTGTGACCCCGGCAAATTAAAATATTCGTTCAAATTTAAAATATAAATGTTTTATACTTTGATTTGAAGAATAACTGACTCTAACAGTCGAATTGGCTAACGAAACATATTCCATTGTGTTCAGAATGGGGGTAATTAGCTGAGGACGAAAATCGTTGGGTTTGATTTAGAGTTCAAACGCAAAGCAAAAATAAAAGGGATTAAATCAATATTAAAATAATATAAATACTCAGTCAAAACCCTAGTCCTATACACTATGGTCAACCCGTTCTTCAATAGCCGTCGGGTGCGAATCATTGGGCAAAAAAAAAGAAAAAGCTCCCAAGAACACGGTGATTTTTCATGAAATTCAAGAATCAATTCACAAAAACTTCAACACGAAAATATTGAGGGATGTGAGATCTTCAAGATGATGTGGGTTTACTCGAATTTCGTGACCTGGAGTCCTCGATTTCCGGCTTTGAAGCTCAGCCGTTCAAACGAGGTTTGGGAGCTAGGGGGCTGTCGCACTTCCTCGTTTTGGGTGTGAGGGTTCGCGAGCTCGAGGCCGTCGGAGGGAGCATCATCGAGGGTGGTTCTGACCACCGTGGCAGCGACAAAGGGGAGACCCTAGTTCAGTGGTTGGGTTGGAAGGAGGAGCGGCCTTATCCCAAGGATGAAGAACGGGACAGGAAAACTGAAAGAAGGTTAATTTTTAACTAATTATAATACTTAATTTATACAGTGTTTAGAAATTAATCGCATTGACTTTTAATTTGATTTTTGTTTTTTTTTAACAATGTTAAAAATCTGGTCTTTAATATGAAATTGAATTTATAAAAATTTGATTTTTAAATAAATGGTTTTGCTATAAAATTGAGATTTGTTTTTTTAAAAAAAATATATATATAAAGAGCATTCTTTTTGTAAAATATAAAATTAGCATTCTTCTTGTAAAATAAAATTTTCACTTGTTTTTCAGAATATAAACATCTATGATTTGAAAATATAAAAAATGTCTTTGTTTTAAAATATAAAAATATCTTTGTTTTAGAAAGATAAGAATATACTTTGTTTAGAAAAAAATAGAAATAGCTTCGATTTTTAGAAATAAAAATAGCGATGTTTCTAAATAATAAATTAGAATTACTTTTAAAATGAAATTAGCGTATGGTTTTAGAAATAAAAACCAGATTTATATAAATATGATTTTCAAAATAAATAAATAAATGAAATCGCGATGATTTTAAAATGCGATTTTTAAATAAATAGCACTGTATTAAGAATGTGATTTTTAATATAAACCGCTTGAAAACAGATTGCGATGGAATCGAATGGAAGCGAACAGAATTCAGACCGTTCAGAAATTCAAAAATAAAACTAGTGGTGTGGAAACCAAAGGTGAGAATTTCTCACCTTTCAATTTCTTTTTCTAGTTATATATATATACTAGGATGCAGACGGTGCTTAGTAGCACCCGACACAATCGTCCACAGACCATGGACTTGTTTGTTTGATTGCAAAAATAAGTTAGATTATTTGATTGAAATTGAATTGTTTGGTGAAATAAATTGATTTGATTGATGTGTGAATGGCGTGGGCCTTCACTAGACCGGGGATAAGGCTAGGCCTCGTCCCGTTTCTAGTATCGTGCCGTTATGCCGCCGAAATTTTCTAAAAATATGTTAGAAAATAAAAATATCATTTTATTGAATAAATGAACTGAATAGAATATTTTCTTAGGTTGAATAAAATGTTTTATCGTTAAGAATATAATTTTTAACGTGAAAGTGAACAAATAGATATTTATAAACAAATCGGTCGATTTGTTTATATACACTGATTTGACTGACATTGATTGGGACGATAAATTTTACACATCGCCCAACTGCACAAATAAAATTTGTGTTTGATTGTTTGAAACCCCACACGGGTGTTGGGATGAAATTTGAAGTTCACTCATCCTGATTGATTAAATATGTCGATCGATTGATTGACAGGCTGTTCTAAGCATTAGATATCTATACTTGATGTTATACAGTGTAGTGCACTTTGGTTGATGGTTGATTATTTTTCAATGCTATTATGTACGTGTGATGTGTGAAAACCCATATAATTAACATTATATGGTGATTGATTGGGCCTCATTCCAATTTAGAAAATAAAGAATAATATAAAATAAAGGTTCATGTGTTGACAGTACTCATCCATTGAGATTGGTCATGTGTTGAACGAAATATTTTAGTAATAAAATTTACATCTTTATAATATAAAATAAAGGTTCATGTGTTGACAGTACTCATCCATTGAGATTGGTCATGTGTTGTACGAAATATTTTAGTAATAAAATTTACATCTTTATCAATATAAAATAAAGGTTCATGTGTTGACAGTACTCATCCATTGAGATTGGTCATGTGTTGAACGAAATATTTTAGTAATAAAATTTACATCTTTATCAATATAAAATAAAGGTTCATGTGTTGACAGTACTCATCCATTGAGATTGGTCATCTTTTGAATGAAATATTTTAGTAATAAAATTTACATCTTTATCAATATAAAATAAAGGTTCATGTGTTGACAGTACTCATCCATTGAGATTGGTCATGTGTTGAACGAAATATTTTGATAATAACAACTTTTTCTAAATAGAAATATTTGAAATAGAAATATTTGAAAAGGAAATATTTGAAATAGAATATTTGAAAATAGAAATATATGAAGCCGTGTTGATTAGATTGACGCCATTTTGACGTGAACGATATTTATATCGATTTTAAACGATTTCGAAATGAATTGAATTGAAAACGATTTTGAAATGAATTGAATTGAAAATGGTTTCGAAATGAATTTAATTGAAAACGATTTCGAAATGAATTGAATTGAAAACGATTTCGAAATGAATTGAATTGAAAACGATTTCGAAATGAATTGAATTGAAAACGATTTCGAATTGAATTGAAAACGATTTCGAAATGAACTGAATTGAAAACGATTTCGAAATGAATTGAAAACGAATTCAAATTGAATTGAAAGCGAATTGAAATGAATTCAAATTGAATTGAAATTTGAATTGAATAGAAATGAATTTTAAAACGAATTTATAAAGAAGAATTCAATTTTGATTTGAATTGAAAAGGAAGTTGAAATTGCTTTTGAAACGAATTTAAACTATTTATATAATTCGTTTTAAATAGAAATCGACGAAATATATATTATATATATTATATATATATAATATAATGGCCTTAATAGAACGCGTCGCGCCGCGGCAGTTCGTGAATTTCGACCATTTATTTCAAACGGACATTACGGGAGATCCGACCGTCGGATTCTCCTAAAACCGGAACTGTTGGGTTCGTATCGAAAAGAGCTTTCTAATGAATTAAAAATTAGAAATCTAACGGTTGGATTTGGAATTATGTCCAAATCAAATTTGAAAAAGGTCGCCGTAAGTGCAGTTCGATGGCCATTGATGGAAATCGACTGTACGGGCCTTAATAAAATTATTAAAAATAGTAATAATTCATGTAAAATCATAAGAAATGATTTGTGAAGAATTGGGATGAAAAACTCCATATTTGAAAAGATAAAAATAGATTTTTATCGAAATGAACTAGTTTTGAACTAGAATAGTAATTTATTTATTTTTAAAATAAATAAATTGGATTTGAAATGGTTTTGAAAATAACCAGAACTTCCAATAATTGCATTGGAATGGATTTGAATCGAAATTGTCTTCGGAATATTTCGATGTTTGATTTCGTGATTATACAGGTGTTGTTATGGAAATTTGAAAGATATAGATATATATATCGTTATTTCCAATACGATATCTGTTGGTCGTAGAATCTGATATTGAATATAAGCCGATATATTTTCTATTCAGAGCCTTGTATTTAATATCAAATGTGATTTGGGTTTGTCGTGAATGGTGTCTTTACTAACACTGTTCTTGATCCCAGTTGAGAAAAGATTAAATCTTTTTATTTAGATTTAATGAAGTGTACCAATTAAATAATATTTAATTGAAATTGATATTGATTTTTGGGTTTATCGTGAACAGTGTTTTAAATAACACTTGTTCTTTAACCCGATAATTAATGAATGTGACTTTGGGTTTATCGTGAACCGTGTTTTAAATGACACGGATTCTTTAATCCAGTTAACGATTAAAACTAAATGGAGTTTTAATGAATCTTTAATTAGATTGAAAAGATCGAAAATGGAGTACCACCAGTTTTGCTCCAGGCGATAGTTAAATCTTTAATTAGATTTGAACGTGAAATGGTAATTGAATTTACCGATAACACTGTGGTGTTAGATATGAAGTATAACCAGTTTTACTTCATGGGATGAATAGGTTGGGATTGGAAAATTAAAACAAATGATTACTTCGGTAAGGTTCGCTAATCCCGACTAGTTTGAATTGATATTCAAAAATAGATTAAAGAATAAATTCAAGAAATTTATCTTGGATAAAATTAATGGGAACCTTTCCCTATGAATGTGAAATTTAGAAACTAACTGTCGGTTAGCTAAGCAGAATGGTTTTCTGGATATTGATCTGATGTTGGTTTCGGCCTTCGGGGTTAATATTTGGGGAATTATTCTCTTGATTAATTTACGGTTAGTGACTGATGAATTGGAATGAGGCGTATGTTGTGTTTGTGTAACACTTATTTAAAATATACGCGAGTTATTCGGGAAGACCGGGTTTATCCCATTCTGAATAACTGATACGACGATAAGTCGAAGATGAAGATGATGGTCGAAGACCGGAGGTCTTCACGTCGTTTGGGTGATTACTGATGATCTTGATTGGGCTGTACACCCAAGAAGATGGAAACAGTTGGTGATCGTCCAGACGTACTTGGAGATCGAAGGATATGCGGGGTACTAGGTGCCTCCGGTTTCGTTCAGACCCAGAACGGACTTGTAAATGGACTGTGTGTCTGACATTGGATTTTAGTCCGTGTGATTGATCTCTATTAAATATATATCTGTTTGGCGGCGGAGAATTTATTCTCTTGCTTAACGCCCTTCTCTGAGACATACGAGCTCAGGGGTTATATATTGATGGATATCAAACGCATGGAGTGAATTGCCTGTGTGGCATGCCTAAGTGGCAAATGATCGAGGCTTCTGTTGAAAAGCAAAGTCTTGTGGTTGATGATCGAAGCACGGCCTTCGTGGCGTAGCTTTGTGTAACGTTTACTTCGCGAGTTTCACACCCGGTATGAACCAAAAACGGGAGACGGACCTCAGGGAGGGCATGCGTTTCTTTCTAGTTAGAAGTGGCGTCAGTGGTTTTACACGCCCTGACGAGTTTGACTTATGTGGTTGTTGCTGTTGCGAGGCGCCTCGGTTATATCGGTTTCGGCCGATGCATTCTGGTCGGCTGACGGGCCAGGCTTACGCCCCAAAGGGCGGGGAAACGCAGTGTTCAGGAATTTTAATCCACATCAGTGGACCGGCCCTAACGATCCAAAGGCTTGACAGAGTACTTGCCTGAGGCTCGGGCTAGACAGTCTCGAATCGGTTGAGGAATATCTTTTGCCTCGGTTCATAGATGGAAATCCAACTTCCAAATACGTGACATTTGCGGTTTTGATTGTAGAGCCTAGTATGGCGACATGATATATGGTACCCATGCCGCCTATGATTGATGCTTATGATTTGAAGTTGTTTTATACACTATGCACTTATAATAGTACCAAATGATTTGTTTTAAACGTATCAAGCATTCTTTGGCTGTTATAAGGGAAAACCCTATCCCCCGGCTTGCGTTGCATTGTGTGATAGGACCTGGGTCTTATAACAGCTTCATTTTTCTTTATTTAGCATTGCGCTGTTGTTTTATGCACTGGTATTCTTGGGAGGAAACCCGTTCCGTGTTATACGGTGTGGTCCCTTGATTTACCGAACTTTAAAGATAAAGATTAATAATTGTTTTAGTTCTCACACCAGTCACATGACTGACCTGGAGTTTATTGTTTTAACCTAAACTCTGGGTGCCCTTATTTTGACATGGGCAGCTAGTAGTTTTGGTTTTGCAGATTTATATTCACAGGATCCTGGTTTACAGCTGGAACGATATCCGGAAAGCTTTGTATCCGTATATCTCCTTCTAGTTGTGTATTGTATTATTTTCCGCTGCGATGTATTTAAATGTAATTTAAATCTCTGATATTTCTGTGTAATATTCATTTATACTCTGTTTATTCTTGTAATCTGATGCATTGTTGTAATATACAATGAAATGTTCTTTTATATGCGTTCTGTTGTGGCTTGTTCTCGAACTATCCGGCGCTTTCCTTTACGGGGAAGTTACGGGTTTTCACAGTTGGTATCAGAGCTTTGGTTTACAAAGCTCAGAGAACAAGGCACATTAGAACCATATGAAAGAATTCATCAGATATTGGATTAGTAATATCCAATGAGAATGACTCGTTAGAGATGGGATCAGTAGTATCCTAGAACGAGTGTGAAGAGTATATTTTTCAAATGAAAACAATTTTTGTTTTGAAAATTTAAATCAATTATTCTTATCTGATTATCTATTTATATTGAGTTGGACAGTCCAGTATATAAAGATTTTGCGTATACGTCTGATCCACGTGTATTTGGAATTTTAATATACTGGATAGATATAGAATTGCACTCTAGTCGCCCGGGAGTGATTCTGATGATTGATATATCATCATCAGAATTTATATTCGAGTGACGAACGTGTAATATCTATATATTTCCATTAGACTGGTGTGAGAACCAAAATTAGATAGGGCTTATTGTTGTGATTTGGCATCAAAAATCTGATTTTTGTATATGTATCAAAGTGATGAATTTGAAACTATAATTCACTAATTGATTGATGGTTTTATTGTTTGAATAATTAAAATTTGAACCATTTAGTTCATTTGAATCAAATATTGGATTATATTGAAAATTGGTCGCATTTTCTTGCATATACATGTATATCATTGAACAGGTCATAGCAAGGAGGCTAGAGCAGAGAATAAAATTTGTTTGCCCGACAAATAGGTACATGTTTACTACATAATTTACTGTTTTGTTTGGGTGATGATGATTTTATGAGCCTATTGGCTAGCCGCTTGGCTTTTTCTTTTTCTTTTTGAGATTAGAAGGACCGGGGAAGCTATTTGAAATTCCCCGATGCTCCCGGTGCAGGGGAGGTTATGGCGAAATTTTTCGAAAATTTAGGGTGTTAGCCAAATTTTTGAAATTTTTGAAAATTCTCAGAAACGGAAAAGTTGGAGAATGAAAGCCAGATCGAAAGTAGAGTTGATTAATCAAACCACTTTCGACTTTGTTCCTTTTCGGGGACGAAAAGTTTTAAGTGGGGGAGATTGTAACAACCCGAAAATCTGGGCTAGTTTAAAATTTTTATTTTGGCAATTTTAGCGAGTTTTGAATATTTAAAATAGATTATTTTAAATAAAAATCAACGAGAAATTTATTTTGAATAGAATTCGGCGTATATATTATATACGTCGTCGTTAGAATATAAATATTTATATATAATTATAAATAGAATTGAAAATGGCGTGGTAGTTCGATAATTCGATTTCAAACTTCAATTGAATGTACCGGGTGCAAAACAATCCGGATTTTAGTGAAACTGAAAGCATTAGAATCTAATTGTGAATATCTTTCCAACGAATCCGAAAAATCGAAATTTCATAGCGGGAATAGAAAGATATGTCCAGTTGAAAATTCTGAATAGTCGCTATGGAATTCAGGCCCTTAAAAATAGCCATTTTGCAAACGACCTCGGATTTCGACGAAACCAATTTTGTTGGGTCCGAAATGTCGGATTATTGCTAGGTTTCAAATTTCATAATTTTTCGATTCAGTATGTGAGCGTGGCAAAAGAAAACGTGTTTCAACAGTTTCAGTCAATTCTGATCGACCTGAAAATGACCATTATTCAAATGGTCTCAGAATTCGACGAAACCAGTTTTGTTGGGACCGTATCGTCCCCACATAGCCAGATTTATTTTTCTGGAATTTTTCGAATCAGTTTGTGACCCCGGCAAATTAAAATATTCGTTCAAATTTAAAATATAAATGTTTTATACTTTGATTTGAAGAATAACTGACTCTAACAGTCGAATTGGCTAACGAAACATATTCCATTATGTTCAGAATGGGGGTAATTAGCTGAGGACGAAAATCGTTGGGTTTGATTTAGAGTTCAAACGCAAAGCAAAAATAAAAGGAATTAAATCAATATTAAAATAATATAAATACTCAGTCAAAACCCAAGTCCTATACACTATGGTCAACCCGTTCTTCAATAGCCGCCGGGTGCGAATCATTGGGCAAAAAAAAAAAAAAAGCTCCCAAGAACACGGTGATTTTTCATGAAATTCAAGAATCAATTCACAAAAACTTCAACACGAAAATATTGAGGGATGTGAGATCTTCAAGATGATGTGGGTTTACTCGAATTTCGTGACCTGGAGTCCTCGATTTCCGACTTTGAAGCTCAGCCGTTCAAACGAGGTTTAGGAGCTAGGGGGGCTGTCGCACTTCCTCGTTTTGGGTGTGAGGGTTCGCGAGCTCGAGGCCGTCGGGGGGAGCATCATCGAGGGTGGTTCTGACCACCGTGGCAGCGGCAAAGGGGAGACCCTAGTTCAGTGGTTGGGTTGGAAGGAGGAGCGGCCTTATCCCAAGGATGAAGAACGGGACAGGAAAACTGAAAGAAGGTTAATTTTTAACTAATTATAATACTTAATTTATACAGTGTTTAGAAATTAATCGCATTGACTTTTAATTTGATTTTTGTATTTTTTAACAATGTTAAAAATCTGGTCTTTAATATGAAATTGAATCTATAAAAATTTGATTTTTAAATAAATGGTTTTGCTATAAAATTGAGATTTGTTTTTTTAAAAAAATATATATATAAAGAGCATTCTTTTTGTAAAATATAAAATTAGCATTCTTCTTGTAAAATAAAATTTTCACTTGTTTTTCAGAATATAAACATCTATGATTTGAAAATATAAAAAATGTCTTTGTTTTAAAATATAAAAATATCTTTGTTTTAGAAAGATAAGAATATACTTTGTTTAGAAAAAAATAGAAATAGCTTCGATTTTTAGAAATAAAAATAGCGATGTTTCTAAATAATAAATTAGAATTACTTTTAAAATGAAATTAGCGTATGGTTTTAGAAATAAAAACCAGATTTTTATAAATATGATTTTCAAAATAAATAAATAAATAAAATCGCGATGATTTTAAAATGCGATTTTTAAATAAATAGCACTGTATTAAGAATGTGATTTTTAATATAAACCGCTTGAAAACAGATTGCGATGGAATCGAATGGAAGCGAACAGAATTCAGACCGTTCAGAAATTCAAAAATAAAACTGGTGGTGTGGAAACCAAATGTGAGAATTTCTTACCTTTCAATTTCTTTTTCTAGTTATATATATATACTAGGATGCAGACGGTGCTTAGTAGCACCCGACACAATCGTCCACAGACCATGGACTTGTTTGTTTGATTGCAAAAATAAGTTAGATTATTTGATTGAAATTGAATTGTTTGGTGAAATAAATTGATTTGATTGATGTGTGAATGGCGTGGGCCTTCACTAGACCGGGGATAAGGCTAGGCCTCGTCCCGTTTCTAGTATCGTGCCGTTATGCCGCCGAAATTTTCTAAAAATATGTTAGAAAATAAAAATATCATTTTATTGAATAAATGAACTGAATAGAATATTTTCATAGGTTGAATAAAATGTTTTATCGTTAAGAATATAATTTTTAACGTGAAAGTGAACAAATAGATATTTATAAACAAATCGGCCGATTTGTTTATATACACTGATTTGACTGACATTAATTGGGACGATAAATTTTACACATCGCCCAACTGCACAAATAAAATCTGTGTTTGATTGTTTGAAACCCCACACGGGTGTTGGGATGAAATTTGAAGTTCACTCATCCTGATTAATTAAATATGTCGATCGATTGATTGACAGGCTGTTCTAAGCGTTAGATATCTATACTTGATGCTTATACAGTGTAGTGCACTTTGGTTGATGGTTGATTATTTTTCAACGCTATTATGTACGTGTGATGGGTGAAAACCCATATAATTAACATTATATGGTGATTGATTGGGCCTCATTCCAATTTAGGAAATAAAGAATAATATAAAATAAAGGTTCATGTGTTGACAGTACTCATCCATTGAGATTGGTCATGTGTTGAACGAAATATTTTAGTAATAAAATTTACATCTTTATAATATAAAATAAAGGTTCATGTGTTGACAGTACTCATCCATTGAGATTGGTCATGTGTTGAACGAAATATTTTAGTAATAAAATTTACATCTTTATCAATATAAAATAAAGGTTCATGTGTTGATAGTACTCATCCATTGAGATTGGTCATGTGTTGAACGAAATATTTTAGTAATAAAATTTACATCTTTATCAATATAAAATAAAGGTTCATGTGTTGACAGTACTCATCCATTGAGATTGGTCATGTGTTGAACGAAATATTTTAGTAATAAAATTTACATCTTTATCAATATAAAATAAAGGTTCATGTGTTGACAGTACTCATCCATTGAGATTGGTCAAGTGTTGAACGAAATATTTTAGTAATAAAATTTACATCTTTATCAATATAAAATAAAGGTTCATGTGTTGACAGTACTCATCCATTGAGATTGGTCATGTGTTGAACGAAATATTTTAGTAATAAAATTTACATCTTTATCAATATAAAATAAAGGTTCATGTGTTGACAGTACTCATCCATTGAGATTGGTCATGTGTTGAACGAAATATTTTGATAATAACAACTTTTTCTAAATAGAAATATTTGAAATAGAAATATTTGAAAAGGAAATATTTGGAATAGAATATTTGAAAATAGAAATATATGAAGCCGTGTTGATTAGATTGACGCCATTTTGACGTGAACGATATTTATATAGATTTTAAACGATTTCGAAATGAATTGAATTGAAAACGATTTCGAAATGAATTGAATTGAAAACGATTTCGAAATGAATTGAATTGAAAACGATTTCGAAATGAATTGAATTGAAAACGATTTCGAAATGAATTGAATTGAAAACGATTTCGAATTGAATTGAAAACGATTTCGAAATGAACTGAATTGAAAATGATTTCGAAATGAATTGAAAACGAATTCAAATTGAATTGAAAGCGAATTGAAATGAATTCAAATTGAATTGAAATTTGAATTGAATAGAAATGAATTTTAAAACGAATTTATAAAGAAGAATTCAATTTTGATTTGAATTGAAAAGGAAGTTGAAATTGCTTTTGAAACGAATTTAAAAATATTTATATAATTCGTTTTAAATAGAAATCGACGAAATATATATTATATATATTATATATATAATATAATGGCCTGAATAGAACGCGCCGCGCCGCGGCAGTTCGTGAATTTCGACCATTTATTTCAAACGGACATTACGGGAGATCCGACCGTCGGATTCTCCTAAAACCGGAACCGTTGGATTCGTATCGAAAAGAGCTTTCTAACGAATATTAGAAATTAGAAATCTAACGGTTGGATTTGGAATTATGTCCAAATCAAATTTGAAAAAGGTCGCTGTAAGTGCAGTTCGATGGCCTTGATGGAAATCGACTGTACGGGCCTTAATAAAATTATTAAAAATAGTAATAATTCATGTAAAATCATAAGAAATGATTTGTGAAGAATTGGGATGAAAAACTCCATATTTGAAAAGATAAAAATAGATTTTTATCGAAATGAACTAGTTTTGAACTAGAATAGTAATTTATTTATTTTTAAAATAAATAAATTGGATTTGAAATGGTTTTGAAAATAACCAAAACTTCCAATAATTGCATTGGAATGGATTTGAATCGAAATTGTCTTCGGAATATTTCGATGTTTGATTTCGTGATTATACAGGTGTTGTTATGGAAATTTGAAAGATATAGATATATATGTCGTTATTTCCAATACGATATCTGTTGGTCGTAGAATCTGATATTGAATATAAGCCGATATATTTTCTATTCAGAGCCTTGTATTTAATATCAAATGTGATTTGGGTTTGTCGTGAATGGTGTCTTCACTAACACTGTTCTTGAACCCAGTTGAGAAAAGATTAAATCTTTTTATTTAGATTTAATGAAGTGTACCAATTAAATAATATTTAATTGAAATTGATATTGATTTTTGGGTTTATCGTGAACAGTGTTTTAAATAACACTTGTTCTTTAACCCGATAATTAATGAATGTGACTTTGGGTTTATCGTGAACCGTGTTTTAAATGAAACGGATTCTTTAACCCAGTTAACGATTAAAACTAAATGGAGTTTTAATGAATCTTTAATTAGATTGAAAAGATCGAAAATGGAGTACCACCAGTTTTGCTCCAGGCGATAGTTAAATCTTTAATTAGATTTGAACGTGAAATGGTAATTGAATTTACCGATAACACTGTGGTGTTAGATATGAAGTATAACCAGTTTTACTTCATCGGATGAATAGGTTGGGATTGGGAAATTAAAACAAATGATTACTTCGGTAAGGTTCGGTAATCCCGACTAGTTTGAATTGATATTCAAAAATAGATTAAAGAATAAATTCAAGAAATTTATCTTGGATAAAATTAATGGGAACCTTTCCCTATGAATGTGAAATTTAGAAACTAACTGTCGGTTAGCTAAGCAGAATGGTTTTCTGGATATTGATCTGATGTTGGTTTCGGCCTTCGGGGTTAATATTTAGGGAATTATTCTCTTGATTAATTTACGGTTAGTGACTGATGAATTGGAATGAGGCGTATGTTGTGTTTGTGTAACACTTATTTAAAATATACGCGAGTTATTCGGGAAGACCGGGTTTATCCCATTCTGAATAACTGATACGACGATAAGTCGAAGATGAAGACGATGGTCGAAGACCGGAGGTCTTCACGTCGTTTGGGTGATTACTGATGATCTTGATTGGGCTGTACACCCAAGAAGATGGAAACAATTGGTGATCGTCCAGACGTACTTGGAGATCGAAGGATATGCGGGGTACTAGGTGCCTCCGGTTTCGTTCAGACCCAGAATGGACTTGTAAATGGACTGTGTGTCTGACATTGGATTTTAGTCCGTGCGATTGATCTCTATTAAATATATATCTGTTTGGCGGCGGAGAATTTATTCTCTTGCTTAACGCCCTTCTCTGAGACGTACGAGCTCAGGGGTTATATATTGATGGATATCAAACGCATGGAGTGAATTGCCTGTGTGGCATGCCTAAGTGGCAAATGATCGAGGCTTCTGTTGAAAAGCAAAGTCTTGTGGTTGATGATCGAAGCACGGCCTTCGTGGCGTAGCTTTGTGTAACGTTTACTTCGCGAGTTTCACACCCGGTATGAACCAAAAACGGGAGACGGACCTCAGGGAGGGCATGCGTTTCTTTCTAGTTAGAAGTGGGGTCAGTGGTTTTACACGCCCTGACGAGTTTGACTTATGTGGTTGTTGCTGTTGTGAGGCGCCTCGGTTATATCGGTTTCGGCCGATGCATTCTGGTCGGTTGACGGGCCAGGCTTACGCCCCAAAGGGCGGGGAAACGCAGTGTTCAGGAATTTTAATCCACATCAGTGGACCGGCCCTGACGATCCAAAGGCTTGACAGAGTACTTGCCTGAGGCTCGGGCTAGACAGTCTCGAATCGGTTGAGGACTATCTTTTGCCTCGGTTCATAGATGGAAATCCAACTTCCAAATACGTGACATTTGCGGTTTTGATTGTAGAGCCTAGTATGGCGACATGATATATGGTACCCATGCCGCCTATGATTGATACTTATGATTTGAAGTTGTTTTATACACTATGCACTTATAATAGTATCAAATGATTTGTTTTAAACGTATCAAGCATTCTTTGGCTGTTATAAGGGAAAACCCTATCCCCCGGCTTGCGTTGCATTGTGTGATAGGACCTGGGTCTTATAACAGCTTCATTTTTCTTTATTTAGCATTGCGCTGTTGTTTTATGCACTGGTATTCTTGGGAGGAAACCCGTTCCGTGTTATACGGCGTGGTCCCTTGATTTACCGAACTTTAAAGATAAAGATTAATAACTGTTTTAGTTCTCACACCAGTCACATGACTGACCTGGAGTTTATTGTTTTAACCTAAACTCTGGGTGCCCTTATTTTGACACGGGCAGCTAGTAGTTTTGGTTTTGCAGATTTATATTCACAGGATCCTGGTTTACAGCTAGAACGATATCCGGAAAGCTTTGTATCCGTATATCTCCTTCTAGTTGTGTATTGTATTATTTTCCGCTGCTATGTATTTAAATGTAATTTAAATCTCTGATATTTCTGTGTAATATTCATTTATACTCTGTTTATTCTTGTAATCTGATGCATTGTTGTAATATACAATGAAATGTTCTTTTATATGCGTTCTGTTGTGGCTTGTTCTCGAACTATCCGGCGCTTTCCTTTACGGGGAAGTTACGGGTTTTTCACATGAACTTTCAAATAATTTAAATTCAGATTCAAAATAGTGTTTTGTGTTAGTTTCAACATCTTCTTGTCTCATGTTGGAGTATCAAACGATAACGGTTTTCAGAAATTCTTCCACCATCTGGTCCGATTTTTAACGTACTTCAATCCTATGTATTCAAATCAAAAATCGGAGTCCGTTTAGATTTTCAAATAATTTATTTAAATTTTGTTTCCTTAATAACTTTCTATATCCGTTATAGGATTTTCCCAGACTTCATATATAGCTAATATCCTATGTTTAGAATTTTCCTGGATAGGTCTCCCAGTTTTGCCGTTACCATTAGCAATTTCCAATTACCATCAAAATTTAGTTCAAATTTTGGCCTTTTATTTTTTTCTTTTCCACATACGGATGTCATTTTTGACGTAACTTGGTTGATTACCTAATTTCATCATTTCGGAATTAATGAAACTGATTTCATCGAAATCCGATTCGTTAGCCACTACTTCCTTTGTAAATGTACCATTTTTAGTTCAAAATTTATCCTTTTATACTACCAGTTCACATTATATTGCAGATCCACTAAATTTCTACCATTTCGAAATTAAATATTATTATATTAATAAAATATTCAAAATTATTAAAATTAAACCATTTAACATTCCAAAACAATATAAAAAAACATTTTAAAATATTAAACTAAATGGTCAAAAATCTGGGCTGTTACATTCCTTCCCCCTTAAAATAATTTCGTCCTCGAAATTGCTAAGGCAGAAAGATTGTTGCAAATCCACTATCTTTACAAATATATTTAATTAAGAATCGATTTTATTTTCAAAATTAATCAAATCAGTTTTAAAAGCAATTTATTTCAACTAATCAAATTTTCAAAAAACCTTCAAAAATATTCCAACATCTTAAATTTTTGAAAATTTTTGGCAGAGTCTCCCCTGTACGGAGGGCATCTGCAATATCGCAGATTCAAAAAAAATATTCATCGACCAACACGGTCGGAAAATTTAAAAATTCAAACCCAAAATCCAAATAAAAACCAAAATTTTATATTTTGCGTAGGTGTACCTTTTTGCGAGCGTTATTATGCGATAAGTGTAACACCCCGAAAATTCTATAACTGTGAAATTCAAGAATTAGAGTATAATCAAATTCAAATCAAAGAACTAAGGGAAACGGGAAACGGGATACGCCATTGCGTTCGTCTCGGAAAAATACGCGAAATAGAGTCCGAGTTTTCGAAAAACGGAGTCCGTATGAAGAAGATATGGCCTTCGGAAGTTTTGAATCAAATTTAAAATTCAAACAGAATAAAATAATAATTTAAAATCGGGCCCATTGGGCCAGGGTGGAAGAACACCCGCCTGGGCCACCCAGGTCGACTGGGCTGTCGACCTGGGCTACCCATGTCGACAGGGCTGTCGACAGCCCTGTCGACAGGGGTATCGACCTGGTCGAGCCCAGTCAACCTGGCTGGCCAGGTCGGTGTGCGGTCGAATTTCTGTGGTCTGCTTTGTCATTAGGGCTAGGTGGCGGGTTTTTATTGGTCTCTCTTCCTAATGAATGGCTATGATCTAACCTAGCAACATCAAGGGTCCTAATCAATTCCTAACCTCTATATAAACAACCCTAGACTAAACCCTAATCTATTCATTCAAATTAAGAACATAGCCGCCATGTTGCTGAGGAACGACAAAGAGTAGCCGCCAACTAGAGAGAGAATTAGGAAGAAAGTTCTAAAGCCTAAAGCAATTCAAGCAACCTAAAGCTAATCAATTCAACAAAGGAATCGTGTCTCTTAATTAGAGAATTCGCCGCAACCATTGTAAGTAGAGTATTACTTTGGTATAAATAAACAACTGTGTTGATGTGTATGCTTGAATTGTGGCAATGGAAGTATTTCATATTTGTGCGTTCTTATCAATTTATATACGTTTAGATTATGTTATTCATGTTATAAAGAACTACATGCGGTAGTTCTATGCAAGTAAACGTTTGGAATATTTCGCAAATTATGTAATCTATGTTGAAGCTACATGTATGTAGTTGATTGAAATTCATGCAAGTTTGGGCTTTGTGATTATGCCATCATGATGTATATTTTTGTGCATAAATCATTTTGCAAGTAACAAGTTTGGTTGTTATAGTTCATATGAAACTATGTTGGAATTTTGATACCATAATCCATGTATTAAGTCATGCTTTTGCAAATTTATGAATATGGCTAGGCCTTGAATGATATTTGGCATAATTGGAATCCATGATTAAGTCTATCTTGTTTATATGATGACATATATGAGACATGGCTAGGTTAGACTCAAAAATCCCTTTTTGCAAGTTTTAAAGCAAACACCATGATTAGGAATATTTATGCATAAGTATGTTTGTACCATCGTTATGTGATTGGACTTAAACCATGATTAAGTTGAACTATGCTTTTGTGTTGGTAACAAAGTATCCCCTTTGTAAACATGTAGAAACCTTATGAACATGACATGTTTATGTTTATGCCAAAAGTATTTATGCCATGCTTATGTTTGACATTATGCCATGTTTATGCCAAAAGTATTTATGCCATGCTTATGTTTGACATTATGCTATGCTCATGCTAGAAATGTTTACGACATGCTCATGTTTGACAATATGCCTAAATAAGAATATAGGTTCATGTTGTAGTTAAACCTATGCAAGTTCACATGCTTTGATTCATGTCACCTATGTTACCACTATGCAAGTACACCAATTTCTATTTTGTATTTCCAACGTCGTATTGCAAGTTCATGCGCTCACCTTCCCCTCTTTGTGTATACGCCATAAGCCTCCCCTTTCGCATGGCTAAATTGGGCTTTAAAAGGCTAAGCCCAATATATATGAACGGACGTGTAAAACGGGGGAAAATAACGTTGGGTTAAAATTAATTAATGAATGAAAATATAAAATAAAAGGGCCCAAATTCAAGTATGGGTTGGGCCCATGATTGGTGTAACCTTTACACCATTTACTTAATAATGGGCCGCAAATATTTACATATAAATAAAGAAGAATGACAAGATATGTAAATGTAGAAAATACGATGTGTTTAACCCGAGGTTGGATTGAGTTGTGATGTAAACCTGCCCGGAACCGCCCGGCTGTCCAGTAGTCACAACAATACCTATCCAATGTGGGAGGTTAAACATGGAGCCCAGCAAGGACCCGAGGTTAGACTGAGTTGTGGCGTAAGACTGCCCGGAACCAACCGGCAACAGGCAGCCACAACAATACCTGTCTAATGTGAGAGGTCCGGGCCTTAATAAGACAATTAAGGCTGAGTCAGGATGGTTAGGATTAAGTGAACTAAAGACTTAATCAAAATGGAACATGCTGAACTAAACGGACTGGTGGGGTTAGGTTAGGAAACACTTAACCAACTTAGCATGTTGGCTAGAGATAGAAAACCTAGTAACGGGGGACCCTTTTCAGCAGTAACCCTAAAAGGTGTATCAGGATACCCTGAAACTAGGCAGGGTGGGGCACGATTACTGGGCTAATTGTAAGAGGTCAAAGCGACGGCGGTGGTGTAGCAGTGTAGGTTCTAACGGAGTGCGGGCGTGCACACACTCCGGAGCAGAAAAATAAGGCACTGGACACTAGTAGCATACCTGTGCACTCTAAGGTTGTGTCGGGTTGCCACTATGGGACTTGATACACCCCATGGTGGGACCAGCATAGGTAACTACAGACATCGGGGGCCGTAAGACACATGTAACTGTGCGAGTAGGAGCCGATCATCATAGAATGGATCACATCACCCTGATTATGGGGTGCAAATTGGAAACTAGTTTGTATGGGTTCAGAGATTAACATGGGGTACGATAGTATATTCGACCCTAGACAACTTAACCAAGTTTATTGTGCTTACCCACTTCTTGCTTTACTTATCATACCCAGTTCTTTATTCATAGACAAAGTAGTACTAGACTTGCTCAGGCTTTATGTCTGACCCTATTTTCTTTCGTCTTCTTTCTTCCGTTCCCCCCCCCCCCCAGGTCCTTAGGGAGGGAACACAGCAGCTTGACCAACCTCAACATCCAGCTTGAAGAAGAGAAATGTATTGCTTGGACTTTCCTGTTTTGAATTATGGCTTTGGACAATCCACTATGGGGCTTTTGCAGTTTATCTACGTTTTATTTATGCTTCTTTAAATAATGTACTCAAGACAGATTATGAAAGTGTTATGTTATGTTTTTGGAAAGGATGTTGTTGTAACACGTATTTGACTTTTTGAAATAAAGTTTGTTGTTCTTCCGCTGTTTACAAATATGTGTTCTTATATCTGTCTTGTATATCTGTGACTTGTACTTATAAACCTCCACCAAAATTAGGGCATTCCCTTTGAGAGTGACCCTAACGGAGGTGGGGTGTTTCACTTGGTATCAGAGCATAGGTTTACCAGATAAGATAAAAAGTTTTGAAAAATTATTTTCAGAGAGGAAATTTAAAGAAGCATTTTTAAAAGAAAATATTATTTTATTTTAAAAGGCAAAGTCCACTCCCCAAAGCCATAAGAACTATCTCTTATCCTTCGTTTTGAATCTATCCTTTTTTGTTTCAGCATGTCCCAAGATCTTAACTTGCCTGAAGGGGTGCCAATACCTGGTTGGTTTAGACGGTTCTTAGAAGCAAGGGCCACTCAGCCAGGTCCTACCGTGCCTCCTCCCCCAGCAGAAGGAAATCATCCAGCTGCAGCAGCACCTTTTCCTCCACCTCCTCCTCGGGGAAACACATTTGCTAAGATATGTAAAGATTTTAAAGCTATGGGAGGAAGGGATTTCCATGGAACTGAGTCCTTCGTAGCAGCTAGGAATTGGCTGAAAGAAACGGAGGACCTATTCATCATCTTTGAGGTAGAGGATAGACAAAAAGTACAGTTGGCAGTGTGGCTATTGAAGGGCGAGGCTTCCTACTGGTGGGAAGTCACTAATGCTGAAAGACCAGTGGAGACATGGGAGGACTTTAGGGCAAGGTTTGAGACAAAATTTCTCTCAGATGCGGAAAGAAGTTTGCAGTTGGAAAAATTCTTATTTCTTAAGCAAGGAGACAAGACTGTCAGAGAGTATGTGAATCAGTTCGATGAGCTGGCTAGGTTTGGACTTGACCTAGTCAACACCCCGCACAAGAAGGCTCTCCGTTTCGTTAAAGGGTTAAATGAGCCATTACACAGTTTGGCCATGACCCATATACCCATGGGAGCCACGTATGAAAGATTGGTACAAATGGCATTGCTGAATGAAGAGGATAAGGGCAAGAAGAAAGAGGGTTTGCAGCCCAAGAAGACAGACTTTAAGAAGGGCGGAAAAGGCAACAAAGAGAAGAGGAAGTGCAATTTCTGTGGCAAAGTGGGGCACTTAGTAAAGGACTGCCGGAAAAAGAAGGCCAAGGAGAATGGTGGGTGCTTTTCATGCGGTCAGACAGGCCACAGGGCTAAGGACTGCCCAAAGAAACGAGGACAGGGGCAGGGCGCTGGATCCACCCCAGGGGCACAGGTTCATGTGCTAGAAGCGCCACCATTGCAACAGCGAGGTATAAATACTTCTGTAGAAAGTGTAGTTTATCTTTATGATCACCCCGTTCGCACTTTGTTTGATTCTGGCGCATCACACTCCTTTATCTCGTCTGCTTTAGTAGAATCTCTGCACCTAAAAACTAGTATGGTAGAGGACCCCTTAATTGTTTCAAACCCAATTGGGGGCCCAGCTCATTTGTCTATGATCTGTTTGGATTTGAAAATTTCTATTCTAAGTGTTGAATTTCAATGTAGTGCCTTTGTTTTGGGCTTTTCGGGGTATGGTTTGATTTTGGGTATGGATTGGCTATCCCGTAATGGGGCCATCCTTGATTGTGAGAAAAGGGTTGTTAGGCTCCTAACCCAGCTCGGTAATACTTTGGAAATTTCTTGTAATCCCTCGTATGCGGTTATGCTTAGTTATCTTGAATCGCTAGATGCCTCTGTTGAAAACTTGCAATCAGTTAGAGTGGTCCGGGAATATCCGGATGTCTTCGAAGAGGTGAAGGGCTTGCCTCTAAAGCGGGAAATAGACTTCCGCATATATCTAGTAGATAATGCAAAGCCCGTTGCGTTGCCCGTTAGACATATGGCTCCACGAGAAAGGAAAGAGCTCAGTAAGCAGATTAAAGAGCTTCTAGAAAAGGGGTTCATTAGGAGGAGCATTTCAGAATGGGGCGCTCCAGTGGTGTTCGCTACGAAGGCGGATGGTTCACTCCGTCTATGTGTTGACTATAGGGAGCTCAACAAGCTAACGAAAAAGAATAGGCACCCTCTCCCTAGAATTGACGATTTATTTGACCAGCTTGTAGGAGCGTCTGTTTTCTCCCAACTCGATTTAGCAACCGGTTTTCATCAGCTAAGGGTGGCTGAAGATAGCATCGATAAAACGGCGTTCAGAACCCCAGACGGTTTCTTTGAATGGCTTGTCATGCCTTTCGGCTTGACAAATGCACCTGCGTACTTCGTGGACCTAATGAGTAGGGTATTTAGAGATTTCCTCAACAAATTCGTAGTGGTCTTCGTAGATGATATCCTTATCTTCTCAAAGAGTGAAGAGGAACATGCTCAGCACCTAAGGGCAATCATGGAAACTTTGCGAGTCCATCAACTAAAAGCCAAATTCTCCAAGTGCCACTTTTGGAGAGAAGAGGTGAGGTTCCTTGGGCACATAGTATCCAAACAAGGGTTAGCGGTGGACCCTGCGAAGGTAGTGGCGGTACAGGATTGGAAGACACCAAGGAATGCGACTGAGGTCCGAAGCTTCCTAGGACTAGCAGGTTTCTATCGAAAATTCATAAGGGATTTTGCGAAAATCTCAGCTCCGCTCACGAAATTGACTAAGAAGAATCTAGTGTTTAATTAGGACTTGGATTGCGAGTTTGCTTTCCAACGACTGAAAAGGGCTCTCACAACAGCCCCAGTTTTGACGCTGCCAGATGGGAGCAAGATGTTCACTGTTTATACGGATGCATGTGGGACAGGGCTAGGCGCCGTCTTAATGCAAGAAGGAAGGGTAGTAGCTTATGGCGGGAGGCAGTTGAAGGTACACGAAAGGAACTACCCAACGCACGATCTTGAGTTAGCCGCCATCGTCTTTGCACTCAAGTCTTGGCGACACTATCTCTTAGGTGAGAAGTTCGAACTTTACACTGACCATAAATCGTTGAAATATCTTTTCTCGCAGAAAGATCTTAACTTGAGGCAACAAAGATGGATGGAGTTTCTTGCCTCGTACGATTTCGAAATCTCCTATACTCCGGGCAAAGGCAACGTAGTGGCAGACGCGTTGAGCCGAAAGAAATTAACCCTAAGCCCGTTGTTTGTTGAAAGACAAAGCCTAGAGTTTATAGCCAGCTTCGACTTTAGGCCTTCCTCCGATTTCGTACCAGGCTTGCTAGCATCTCTCGAAGTGCGCCCAACTTTAGTAGATTCAGTAGGGGCAGCACAACGCGAAGACCCTCAGCTCGTGGAAATAATTGATAAGCTAATTAGGGGTGAGACTTCAAGTCACCTCAACCGATACTCCATCGACGATAGGGGTTTGCTAAGGCGAGACGGAAGGCTATGCGTCCCACAGATTAAAGATTTAGTAAAGAAGGTTCTCGAGGAAGCACATCACTCCAAGATGACGATACACCCAGGCGGGGATAAAATGTACAAAGACATAAAAAGGACTTTCTTTTGGAATGGCATGAAAAAGGACGTGGCAGAATTCGTTTCTAAATGTATGGTGTGCCAACAGGTTAAGGCGGAACAGAAAAAGCCTGGCGGACTACTACATCCTCTGGAGGTCCCGCAGTGGAAGTGGGATAGCATCTCAATGGACTTCATCGATGGGCTGCCTAGGTCTAGGAGAGGCAACACTAGCATTTGGGTAATAGTGGATAGGCTTACTAAAAGCGCCCAATTTTTACCTGTCAAAAGTAAAAGGACTGCCTCATCCCTAGCATCACTTTACCTCAAGGAAATCGTTCGACTCCATGGAATACCATCTAGCATTGTTAGTGACCGAGACCCCATCTTCCCCAGTGAGTTTTGGCGGAGTCTGCAAGAAGCAGTAGGAACGCAGTTATGCTTGAGCACAGCCTATCATCCCCAAACCGACGGCCAAACAGAGAGAGTGAACAGAGTTTTGGAAGACCTTTTAAGACTATGCGTCCTTGACTTCGGAGGGACATGGGAAGACCACCTTCCTTTAGTGGAATTTGCCTACAACAACAGCTATCAAGCAACCATCGGAATGGCGCCCTTCGAAGCTTTATATGGAAGACCGTGCCGATCGCCCACTTGTTGGTGGGAGTCTACGGATAAGCTCATACTTGGACCAGATATGATCCGAGAGACTTCAGAGAAAGTAGACTTAATACGAAGAAGGATGAATACGGCCCAAGACAGACAAAAGTCCTATGCCGACAAGAGGAGGACCGACTTTGAATTCGAGGTTGGAGACAGAGTTTTTCTCAAGGTATCACCACTAAGAAACGTTGTTCGTTTTGGAACCACAGGAAAGCTTGCACCAAGGTTCGTAGGTCCATTCCCTATCATCGAGAAGATTGGGAAAATGGCCTATAGATTAGAGCTACCCGAAAAGTTGGCTGGAGTCCACAACGTTTTTCACGTTTCACATCTCCGAAAATGTCTACACGAGTCTGCTGAGGTGGTAGAGCCGAATATCCTCGAAGAGGCCGAAGTGGAACGCGAAGCAACCATAAGAAAAGTTCCAACCCGCATATTAGGAACGGAAGTGAAGAAGCTACGCAACCGCGAAGTCAAGCTCGTCAAAGTTCAGTGGAGCGACGCCGAGGGAGACGCGACTTGGGAAACTGAAGCTAGAATCCGTACAGCCTACCCTTTTCTGTTCGAGGGTACATCCTTGATCTTTCCTTTTCCTTAAGTTGCGCTTTTATCTATCTTTTTAGGGATATTTCCTCGACCTTATCTTTTAGGTAGAATCTTTTTGGATGGAAACATGTAGTTGAAACATGTTATGTATGATGGTTGCAAGTGGTTGCAAGTGATTGCTAGTGGTTGCTCGTGGTTGCATATACACACACAATCTAGGTTTTAGATCGGCTCAGTCACTTCATATTGCATATGCAAATATGTTTGCTTTCGTATGTGGTTGAACATTAATGTGTTGTCATGTGGATGCTGCATTTGTATTGAATGAGTGTGCACTCATGTAGAATCATGAATAGGAAAATTTGCATACATAATGGATTCATGGCACTTACATAATTCGCATTAAGGAGGTCAACTGAATCAGTAGACCGCCTGATTTTGCATTAGATAAGTACATGTACACACACACTTCGCATATGATCATGAAGCATTAGAAATCTTTTAAGGACAATGGATGCTCGTGTTTGATGGATGAGTAGATGGATGATTGGATGTTAGGATATACATTCCTCCTAACTTGAAGATTTCGGGGACGAAATCCTTTTAAGTGGGGGAGAATGTAACACCCCGAAAATTCTATAACTGTGAAATTCAAGAATTAGAGTATAATCAAATTCAAATCAAAGAACTAAGGGAAACGGGATACGCCGTTGCGTTCGTCTCGGAAAAATACGCGAAATAGAGTCCGAGTTTTCGAAAAACGGAGTCCGTATGAAGAAGATATGGCCTTCGGAAGTTTTGAATCAAATTTAAAATTCAAACAGAATAAAATAATAATTTAAAATCGGGCCCATTGGGCCAGGGTGGAAGAACACCCGCCTGGGCCACCCAGGTCGACTGGGCTGTCGACCTGGGCTACCCATGTCGACAGGGCTGTCGACAGGGGTATCGACCTGGTCGAGCCCAGTCAACCTGGCTGGCCAGGTCGGTGTGCGGTCGAATTTCTGTGGTCTGCTTTGTCATTAGGGCTAGGTGGCGGGTTTTTATTGGTCTCTCTTCCTAATGAATGGCTATGATCTAACCTAGCAACATCAAGGGTCCTAATCAATTCCTAACCTCTATATCAACAACCCTAGACTAAACCCTAATCTATTCATTCAAATTAAGAACATAGCCGCCATGTTGCTGAGGAACGACAAAGAGTAGCCGCCAACTAGAGAGAGAATTAGGAAGAAAGTTCTAAAGCCTAAAGCAATTCAAGCAACCTAAAGCTAATCAGTTCAACAAAGGAATCGTGTCTCTTAATTAGAGAATTCGCCGCAACCATTGTAAGTAGAGTATTACTTTGGTATAAATAAACAACTGTGTTGATGTGTATGCTTGAATTGTGGCAATGGAAGTATTTCATATTTGTGCGTTCTTATCAATTTATATACGTTTGGATTATGTTATTCATGTTATAAAGAACTACATGCGGTAGTTCTATGCAAGTAAACGTTTGGAATATTTCGCAAATTATGTAATCTATGTTGAAGCTACATGTATGTAGTTGATTGAAATTCATGCAAGTTTGGGCTTTGTGATTATGCCATCATGATGTATATTTTTGTGCATAAATCATTTTGCAAGTAACAAGTTTGGTTGTTATAGTTCATATGAAACTATGTTGGAATTTTGATACCATAATCCATGTATTAAGTCATGCTTTTGCAAATTTATGAATATGGCTAGGCCTTGAATGATATTTGGCATAATTGGAATCCATGATTAAGTCTATCTTGTTTATATGATGACATATATGAGACATGGCTAGGTTAGACTCAAAAATCCCTTTTTGCAAGTTTTAAAGCAAACACCATGATTAGGAATATTTATGCATAAGTATGTTTGTACCATCGTTATGTGATTGGACTTAAACCATGATTAAGTTGAACTATGCTTTTGTGTTGGTAACAAAGTATCCCCTTTGTAAACATGTAGAAACCTTATGAACATGACATGTTTATGTTTATGCCAAAAGTATTTATGCCATGCTTATGTTTGACATTATGCCATGTTTATGCCAAAAGTATTTATGCCATGCTTATGTTTGACATTATGCTATGCTCATGCTAGAAATGTTTACGACATGCTCATGTTTGACAATATGCCTAAATAAGAATATAGGTTCATGTTGTAGTTAAACCTATGCAAGTTCACATGCTTTGATTCATGTCACCTATGTTACCACTATGCAAGTACACCAATTTCTATTTTGTATTTCCAACGTCGTATTGCAAGTTCATGCGCTCACCTTCCCCTCTTTGTGTATACGCCATAAGCCTCCCCTTTCGCATGGCTAAATTGGGCTTTAAAAGGCTAAGCCCAATATATATGAACGGACGTGTAAAACGGGGGAAAATAACGTTGGGTTAAAATTAATTAATGAATGAAAATATAAAATAAAAGGGCCCAAATTCAAGTATGGGTTGGGCCCATGATTGGTGTAACCTTTACACCATTTACTTAATAATGGGCCGCAAATATTTACATATAAATAAAGAAGAATGACAAGATATGTAAATGTAGAAAATACGATGTGTTTAACCCGAGGTTGGATTGAGTTGTGATGTAAACCTGCCCGGAACCGCCCGGCTGTCCAGTAGTCACAACAATACCTATCCAATGTGGGAGGTTAAACATGGAGCCCAGCAAGGACCCGAGGTTAGACTGAGTTGTGGCGTAAGACTGCCCGGAACCAACCGGCAACAGGCAGCCACAACAATACCTGTCTAATGTGAGAGGTCCGGGCCTTAATAAGACAATTAAGGCTGAGTCAGGATGGTTAGGATTAAGTGAACTAAAGACTTAATCAAAATGGAACATGATGAACTAAACGGACTGGTGGGGTTAGGTTAGGAAACACTTAACCAACTTAGCATGTTGGCTAGAGATAGAAAACCTAGTAACGGGGGACCCTTTTCAGCAGTAACCCTAAAAGGTGTATCAGGATACCCTGAAACTAGGCAGGGTGGGGCACGATTACTGGGCTGATTGTAAGAGGTCAAAGCGACGGCGGTGGTGTAGCAGTGTAGGTTCTAACGGAGTGCGTGCGTGCACACACTCCGGAGCAGAAAAATAAGGCACTGGACACTAGTAGCATACCTGTGCACTCTAAGGTTGTGTCGGGTTGCCACTATGGGACTTGATACACCCCATGGTGGGACCAGCATAGGTAACTACAGACATCGGGGGCCGTAAGACACATGTAACTGTGCGAGTAGGAGCCGATCATCATAGAATGGATCACATCACCCTGATTATGGGGTGCAAATTGGAAACTAGTTTGTATGGGTTCAGAGATTAACATGGGGTACGATAGTATATTCGACCCTAGACAACTTAACCAAGTTTATTGTGCTTGCCCACTTCTTGCTTTACTTATCATACCCAGTTCTTTATTCATAGACAAAGTAGTACTAGACTTGCTCAGGCTTTATGTCTGACCCTATTTTCTTTCGTCTTCTTTCTTCCGTTCCCTCCCCCCCCCCCAGGTCCTCAGGGAGGGAACACAGCAGCTTGACCAACCTCAACATCCAGCTTGAAGAAGAGAAATGTATTGCTTGGACTTTCCTGTTTTGAATTATGGCTTTGGACAATCCACTATGGGGCTTTTGCAGTTTATCTATGTTTTATTTATGCTTCTTTAAATAATGTACTCAAGACAGATTATGAAAGTGTTAATTTATGTTTTTGGAAAGGATGTTGTTGTAACACGTATTTGACTTTTTGAAATAAAGTTTGTTGTTCTTCCGCTGTTTACAAATATGTGTTCTTATATCTGTCTTGTATATCTGTGACTTGTACTTATAAACCTCCACCAAAATTAGGGCATTCCCTTTGAGAGTGACCCTAACGAAGGTGGGGTGTTTCAATAAGCGATATATATTATACTCGAGCCTGCTTAACTGTTATGCAACTCTATTCAAACTGGAGACGATTAACTCCAGAATTCCTCTTGGATAAGTTTTAAAACAGAATTGGCACTTCTGTACCTGTTCTGAACTCAAATAAACTTCATCAGTTCCCAAAACAAATATCAGTTTGGTTTAAAATATCCATATTATCCATTGTGACCAATTCTACTCACATGAGAGTTTATTTATAATCGCTTCTTGACCAATCCCTTTATTCCTTTCATTAAGCTTGGATTGATTCTTCCTCCATTTATTCATTTCAGATTGGTTTCAACCAAGTCCAAATTTATATTCATATTCAAGTTCATATTAATAAAATCGAACACACAATCCAAACATATCATTCAACTTTACGTCTAACTGTTGGTGAATTTTTTATACTATCCATCCAACACATCAACAACCAAGGTATAACAATCCAACCAAAACATTTTGACTTAACATTACCATTCCTTATTTGTTTTCATTTTGGTTTCACATATCGATACATATCAGATCGATTTTTAATCCAATTATTAATTTGATTACTCAGTTCCAGACAAATTTTATTCCAACACTATCTATTTATAATTTAACTCGACTGAACTAAGTTAAGTCGTATTCCATACTTAGTTTTAACCCCATAGATACCTCAATAATACGATAAATTAATTTCCTTTTTATACAAAAATATAATTCGGGTAAAATTATTTCATTTACCCTCTTTGCAAAATATTTGAAAATAATTTATATTCAAATTACAAATACGCGCTCTCATATACAGACCCATACTCAATCTAGGGCATTGCTAACCCCATCTCCATTAAGTTACACCACAGAGTCAAGGATATCTCTAAACCAATAGCTCTGATACCACTGTAACGACCCAGCGTTTTCGGCCCCAAAAATCGATATAAATATCTTTACCGTATCTCATACCGATCCTCCAAGCACCGAAAAACACTGAGTAGTTTAGAAAGAATTTAGAGGGTGAGATAAGAAAGAAAGAAATTTTAGAATAGAAGAAAGAAGAACAACATCACATCAGCACTCACAACGGAACAGATAAAATATAATATCAAATATACAAAAGAATTTTGTATACATACCAATCATCAGAGTTTAACATATAACTGCACAACGGAATTAGCTTTATATAACTAGTGGTGAAGCCGCCTGCTTCCAGCTTCTGAGACTCCAAGCGAACCAAACCTGTACATATGCTTGGTCTGACCCGAGCACATTTGATTTAAAACAAAATACACCGGGCCAGTCTGGAATACTATCAGTGATAAATTCACAGAACACACACACTGGTTTAACTTTGGAAAATCCTTTCTGAAACAAAGGATAATAGTAAGACCAGTCCACACATAAACACGGACAGTTTTTACCTTACTATAACCCAAACCATTTCTCAAAATCATAGTTTGTTCTGATATTATCATAATATCTAAATACAAGTAATTATCAATCTAGTGGAACGCTTGCATCTCACGCTCCACATATATAGTATACAATCAAAACCGCGGGCGCTTATTGGATTTTGGATTTCCAACCTCGACAAGGTATGGGACCACCTGCCGATAGTGTATCTCTAGAGGCGAATACACTGGGTTCAACTTGAACATCTTGCAACCCGGCCCTCTCATGACCGACCACTCATTTCGCTTGAGTGTATCGAATGTATATCACCGACGGTTGGGCTCAAACCACCGTCTCCCGATAAGGGACAACATCGAACATAGATTAAGAAGCAATAGGAATTTCTCTAGATAGGTGATCATACATCCTAATGGGAGCGACCCACATAGCCATGCTGCCTGCCCGATTTTTGTCATTTCCGGTTGATGAGGCCTGAGGTCAGAACACATCTGGTCATCATATACTTTGAATGCCACATCGTCAGATCCGCCAGATCACACTGATTGACGTCCACAAACATACTCTAGCTATCTGGCAAGAGAATGACCATTTCTCCGCCATTAGCTATGGTACGTTTGGAGAAATCAACGCATGTAAATCCTTTTGGAAATACTCTGTCACACATCCGTCCATACAAGTCATCCAGGAACAGGATGAACCGAAGGTACTCTCCTACTGCATCTCATATAGGAATCACCCCAAGGATCAGTAGCGAGAAGTCCTTGCAACCAGTAGATTCCAACCACGACAGAACCACAGTTTATCTCTGGCCGCTAAACCGGAGATTTTTAGCAGTCCTTCCGCTTATGAAAATCCACTGTCTTTAATGCTCCATCACGATCATCTTCTGATCTCTACACATATTTGTTGGTCGGAATGGTTTTCGAATATAATTCGATTCCGAACTTTCCATACCAACAATCGTATTGGTCAACTTCGATAGTCGGTGTTTTAACTATCGAATAACGATAGTGTGCATACAATGGGTTTTGCTGATTCAACACTTAACACAACTTGACCCCTTTTAAAACATACTTAACGATATAAACCAAATTTTCTCTGATTAACTCTGATTGATTTACTTTGATCGATTAACTCTAATTTGACTAACTCGACCAATTTAACTCGACTAGACTAACTCGACTTGATTACTACTATCGATTAATTAATACTTGACTTAACTCCATCCATCGACTCTAGATCGCAGCGATCACAATGGTTACGCCTGATTCCCTTAGGAAACATCTGACCACCGTAGGCTATCTATAGCTCTGCGAATTACGCTAGCAGTCGTACGCAATGGAAACTTCCCTAGATAACTTGGTTTGACTAACTCTAACTATATTCGATCAACTCTAATTGACTAACAAATGTTTACTACAATTTGAAAACAACATTCTTATTTCTTTTGAACTCATATTGTAATATTATTTAATTTCCAAAATCTTGCATCAGAGTTTGATATTCTCGTATAGGATAAAACCAATCTCAACACTTCACTCGTTCCAAACTAATACTATTCCTTGATAATAGTGAAGCCAACCAAATTGGGGTATTTTAGTTACCTCCCAGACCTTGATCAACAACGTTCTTACCTCAGAATAATGTTAGTTCGTCATTTAACCACCGACACTATCTCGTTTCAAATCTTGATTTCAAACTTGGGTTTACAAAACCTTTCCTTACATTTGAAATCCTTGTTCGAATATCCCATCACTTAATTCCTGTAAAGTATCATTCCAATTTGAATTCGCCTTGCTTAATTTGAAACATTAAGTAAACCCTGATTTAAATCTTTATACTTACCTACCAACTTCATCTACCAAGTTTGTCGAACACTTGGGTCATAAAACATTCCATAATCTCTTAATCAAATTTATCTCCAACTAATTATTTCTTACTCGATTTCAAATTGAATTCATTACTTTAAATCATTTTAAATTAAAAGGATAATTAGTTTTACCATTAACCATATTAAAATATAGTTAACTTTTCCCCAAATCCAAAATAGGATTATTATTACTTTTACAAGCTTACTCAAAATAATTTAGGTTATTAACAATACCCAGTTCAATATTCTCTTTAGATTTTTAGTTAATCGAATATTAACTATGCTCTAACTCTACTCGTTACACTTTAACGAATATTTGAATCCATATCTATCCCTTTGTCTATTTTACTCGAAAACGGTGGATTTTATCAACCGTATATATATATATATATATATATATATATATATATATATATATATATATATCAGTTAACAGTAATTGAATTTCCTTTGTCATTTCCCTTTTCTTAAATTAATCAAATAACTTAATTGATTAAAAATCAACCTTTAATTGTTTGAAAACAAATTGTCAAATTTAACCAATCCGTAGGTAAAACCTTGGGTTTTTCTCTGCTTTCAACACTGGTATAATCCATTTAAATAACCCTTTAAACCAGATTAAAAATAGATATTTATAATTTCCATTTAAATCCCTTATATAATTTTATTTAAAACTTAATTCCAGTTATAAAATAACTTATGACTCTAACACTGCGTCGATTCACCCAACAGTCAACTGACGTCAGAAACAACACATTCTAGACCGTTCACTGCCAATTACCAAATCAACACTGTCGGTTGATTTTAAACACAAAACAGGTGCGTATATATATTCAACCGTCAACATACAGACAGGTTTTGGGGTCAGTCAAGGTGAACAATTCATATATGCATAACAAACAAAATATAATTAATTTGAGGAATCCGGTCGGATCCCTCCAACCTGTCCTTCTCTGCATCACAGATGTAAGTTGATAACAATATGCGAGTTAAATAATTGACAGAATATAAATAACTGTAACCATCAAATAACAACAAACAACTTGCATCCATCGCATCCAATCAACCAATTTAAACTGTTAACTGTAAAATATATTTTACTGTGAATGTACCACATTACAGGATTCCAGAAGGTGTGAGAATTAACTCACCAGAGTTTGTTCTGGTCGACGGTTGACGCGTTTGTCGATTTTAATTTGGGACGACTGTAAAGACCCGCAAATCCCCACCCTTTGAATCGACCATAAACCACACAGGTCTGACCCAAAAAGTGAAAATCTACGAATACTTTAACTTTGGGCATACAACATATTAAAACAACAACAGAAGACTTTTATAACATATCATCATATAATGTTACATCAGAGTACAGAATATACATATCAGAGTACATTGGAATATAATTACAGCGGAAGATAAATACAAAAATGTAATATACTGCAACGGAAGAACACAGCGGAAGACTCTCTATCTCTGGACACAGCTTTATGCTTCAACCCAGAATCCTGTTTAATATATCTGCAAAAATAGCTACTCGACTGCCCGTGTGGAAAATATGGGCACCCGAGTTTGCCAGTGGACAAAACTACAGGTCAGTCATGGGACTGGTGTGAGAATTCTACCTAACCTATAAAATATAATAAGGCTAATCACAGGACCACGCCACTTTCGCGGAACGGGTTTTCTCCTATGGATTGCCAGTGCATGACTAAAGTAAATCGTCAAAATAGCGCAATGCTTTTTTTAGAAAAATGAAACCATTATAAGACCCAAGTCCCATCACACAATGCAACGCAAACCGGAGGATAGGGTTTTACCTTATAATGATCAAAAGATGCTTGATACGATAAACACGGTATTATATAATAATAGTGTGCAACCAAATTGAAGGACATCAAAGTAAATGTATTAATCCTAGACGGCATGAGTGCCCCATCCCACTATGTCGCCATATATAGGTATACAATCAAAAACGCGTGATGTCGTATTGGAAATTTGGGTTTCCATCTGAGTCAAGGCTAGGAGCGAATTCCTTACCGATTCGAGACACTCTAGCAATGCCCAGGATTGGTACTCTGTCCAACCCTTGGATCCTGCAGGGCCGGTCCGTCCCCGTGTTGGTACTCTGTCCAACTGGTGCAATGGACTGGATTAGTTATTCCTGAACACACGTTTCCCGATCCTAACGGATCTCTGATTGGCCACAATACGACCAATATACCTGAGGTACCTCAAATCCAACAACCACATAAGTAAAATGTCAGCCAGTTTAAGCACCGACACCACTTCTAGCTAGAAAGAAACGTGCGCACTCCCTGCGTTCCCTTGCTCCGTTTTAGACTCAACCGGGGTGTGAGGCTCGCGAAGTAACGTATTACACAAAGCTATTTCCATACCAGACTATGCTTTGATCATCATACAAGGCTCTGCTTTGCAGCAATAAGCTTTGTTCAATTGCAACTTGGCGTGCCACATCAACAACTCATATCATGCGATCGGTAATTATTTAACATACAAAAGGGTGTTAAGCAAGAGAATAAATCCTCTGCCACCATGCATTTATATATTAAATAAAAACCGATTTAATTACATGAAATAAATTTCAATGTCAGGCATGCTATCCATTTACAAGTCCGTTCTGGGTCTGAACGAAACAACGTATCCGTCGATCTCCAGTACGTCTGGAAGATCATCACTTTTACCTTGCTTTGGGGGATCAGTCCCAATTCAAGATATTAGTCACCATCAACCAAACGATGTGAAGCTCTCAGGTCTTCAGTCACCGTCTTCATCTTCGACTCTTGATCGTCGTGATGATTATTCAGAATGGGTTAGACCCGGTCTTTCTGAATAACTCGCGTATTTGTAATTAAAATCAACCATACGCCACATTCCAACTTTGAATATCCTTTTAAATAAAAATTATTATTTATGTTAAAAGGTTCTCATTAATTTTATCAAAGATAAAATAAATTACATTTTAATCCTTCTAAAAAGATTTATTAATATTCCAATTTTGATTTTCAATTTATAAAATAGATTTATAAATTTCAAATAGTAATTTCAATGTAAATTGGATTAAAGGATAAATGTTATTTGAAACATCGTCCACTACAAATCCAATCTACATATCAATTACCAACCATAATTGTTAAGATCTAATAATCTTAAATAAAAGATTTATCTTAAAGATATTAATTCATTACTATATAAAAAAAACACATTTTAAAATAATCAATAAAATATTCTATATATAAAAGATTCTAAATGTAAAATATACTTTATAATACAAAATCCTTTATTTTACAAAAATCCTTTCATCATATAAAAATTCTTTATTTAAAAAGAAATTCTGCATTGGAATGCGACTCAACCATATACCATATAATTTGGGTCATATGGGTTTCATACATTTCATGTGTAGGGTAATAACAGGAAATAATCCTCAATCCATCCATTAACAACCAGAGTGACAATGTCAACTGTGTGAGCATTAAAATAAAACAGTAACGCTCATCGCAGCCTGTCGATCAATCGATAGACATATAATAACATTGGGATTTGTGTCAGTCAAGTATCGTCCCAATACCCGTGTGGGGTTTTCAGCCAACAAACAAATAATAAATTATTTGTGCACTTGGGCGATGTGTAAAAAAAATAATCGTCCCAATCACATAAACAAGTCGGATGACTTGTAAATGGAAGTGTAATATTCAATTTTGAATATACTAACATTACATTTAACACATCAAAATACAACATCACAGGCAAATATTTCAATACTCTTTATTATGAACATATGACAATAAAAATCGTGACTTTTATTTATTTACCAAAAATACATATTTTTGGTCTCATTCATTTTAATGACAAAATGAATATTTGACTTCATTATTTTTAATGTATAAAGATATACATCCTTAATTCATTCTTTTTAATGTATGAAAACATACATTTTAAATCCATTCTTTTTCTCAACATAAACAAATATGATGATTTTGTTTCTTAACTTCTAATGCAACAAAATGAGAATTTTGTCTAATATTTTTCAATGAATAAAGATGTCTATTTTTACTTCATTCATTTTAATGTGCCAAAAATATCCATTTTGTCTAATTCACTTTTAATATACAAAAATGAGTATTTTGTTTTAGTCTCTTTTCTTATGCATAAAAAAAATGTTTATTTTTAATCTATTCTTTTTTTAATGACACCAAGTGTTCATTTCTAATTAATCCTTTTTAATGACACAAAATGTTCATTTCTAATTAATCCTTTTTAATGACACAAAATGTTCATCTCTAATTAATCCTTTTAATGACACAAAATGTTCATTTCTAATTAATCCTTTTTAATGACACAAAATGTTCATCTCTAATTAATCCTTTTAATGACACAAAAATGTTCATTTCTAATTAATCCTTTTAATGACACAAAAATGTTCATTTCTAATTAACCCTTTTTAATGACACAAAATGTTCATTTCTAATTCACTGACATGTTAACTCAAAATGACAATTTAAATTCACTAATCAAGTCTTGACAAGAATGTTGTTCTTTTTCACTTACAATAGAAAATGAAAATAAAAAGAATTCACATGTCTTGTTCTTTTATTTACCATAGAAATACCAATAAAATGATCAACATATTCTGGTCTTTTCATTTACAAAAGAAGTTGTAAATAAAGTGGTCCTCATATTTTTACTCTTTTCATTTACAATAGGAGTTGTAAATAAATGCTTCTCATGTTCCTGTTCTTTTTATTTTCTATCGCACCAAAAATGTCGATAAAAATGAATCACTAACATTGTCTATTTTTATCGCACCAAGAATGTCGATAAAAATGAACCACTAACATTGTCTATTTTTATCGCACCAAGAATGTCGATAAAAATGAATCATTAACATTATCTATTTTTATCGCACCAAGAATGTCGATAAAAATGAATCACTAACACTGTCTATTTTTATCGCACCAAGAATGTCGATAAAAATGACAACATTAACCATTCTATTTTCACCGCGTTCAAAATGACGATAAAATATTCAACATTAACTATTCTATTTTTACCGCATTCAAAATGACGATAAGATATTCAATATTAACAATTCTATTTTTACCGCATTCAAAATGACGATAAAATATTCAATATTAACAATTCTATTTTTACCGCATTCAAAATGACGATAAAATATTCAGCATTAACAATTCTATTTTTACCTACTATAGGAAATGTAAATAAATATATTTCTAAATTCTATTCTTTTTATTTACATAACTGATTAACCTGTTTTACTCTTTTTCTATTACAAAGAAAATGTAAACAAAGTGATTAACATATTTTACTCTTTCTCTTTTACAAAGAAAATGTAAACAAAGTGATTAACATGTTTTACTCTTTTTCTATTACAAAGAAAATGTAAACAAAATGATTTACATATTTTACTCTTTTTCTATTACAAAGAAAATGTAAACAAAATGATTTACATATTTTACTCTTTTTCTATTACAATGAAAATGTAAACAAAATGATTTACATATTTTACTCTTTTTCTTTTACAAAGAAAATGTAAACAAAATGATTTACATATTTTACTCTTTTTCTATTACAATGAAAATGTAAACAAAATGATTTACAAAACTTTGTTTCTTTTCTTTCACCATATAAACATCAATAATGTGAATAACATATTTTTAGCCTTATCATTTACAAAGGAAGGTGTAAATAAATGATTAACCTATTTTGCGATTTAAAAATATGATCTTTTATATTTTACAAAGTAAAAATATCAACTTTACTATTTTACAATGTAAAAATATAATCTTTTCTATTTCGCAATGTAAAAATATGACTTTTTCTATTTTGCAATGTAAAAATATGACTTTTTCTATTTTGCAATGTAAAAATATGACTTTTTCTATTTTGCAATGAAAATGATAACTTCTTCTATTTTAAATATAAAAAGATTGTCTTTTTATTTTCATCGTCAAAATTTCATCTTTTTGTTTCCAATATAAAAAGATTGTCTTTTTATTTCTTTTTATCACATCTAAATGTGTTCATTTATTTACAAAGAAATGTAAATAAAAACTTATTCTTTTATATTTGTTCTTTTATTAATAACAGAAATGTAAATAAAAACTCTTTTTTTTTTTTTTAGGACAAAAAGAAATTCATTTGTGTACATGTTCTAAAAATAAAAGAGGATTTTATTTGTTTTACAAGTTCTAATCCAATCTTAACATATATATATATACTGAATAAAATATGTTATGATCTCATTTTAGATCCCATTTCTCCAACCGCAAATAAGATATATATAAATCCAAGCGGATTTTGCAAATCATGTACAACAATCATTCAACAAACAACAATTATCACTCCAAACAACACCCAACATTTCAGGTCAGAATTAAACGATCAAACAATTATTTTTAATGCAAGAAAATAATTGATAATTAATTAAACAAATAAAATTAGAATCCTCACATTGAATTTTTGGCCAAAATTTTACTGTCTCCTTTTCAGCTGCGTTCTGCGCCATCGCGAAGCTCTTAATTTTGTGATTCCAACGCAATTTACGGTTCGTCAAACGGACCTCGTATGAAAGAGTTATGAATTTTTAAAGATCGGGTAATTAAATAATTAATTAATATTCGTGAAAATACCTAAAAATTTCACTGTCTCAGAATTGGACAAAATTAGTGTCTGCGCGTCCATCTCGTCGCCACGATCCCAACGCACCTGAAATCGTCGATTTTCGACTTCGTATGAGTGAGTTATGCAATTTTAAAGTTCTGAAAATTAATTAAATAATTTAAAAATAAAATAGAAAATACCCTCAGCCCATTGACCGAAAAACACTGTTCACCGCCGAACTTTGACCGCACTTTGCCGCTGCCTCGGGCCACCTGACGCCACGGGACCACCGCCAATGTCTTCGTGTTGGCGAGACGCACCACCACCAGAAAGAGCCGCCCCTAAAGCTTCTCCGATCATCGGGAAATCGCCTAGAAAGGATTTCGCCTCGCGGGTCCCACAGGCCGCCTCACACCTCCAAACTCCCTGAAATTTTCTGAGCATCTTCGTCTTGCATAGACGAAGAACTTCCGTGTTCGTGACTTCGTCCAATTCTTCCTCGATTCACGGGAATTTCTTGATTTACGTTTTGAGCTTCTGAATTTCGAAATCAGCGAGCTTTAAGACGAGATTCCGGCGAATCCGAGCGTTGTTTGACAAAACCGACTACACCATTAGCTTCGTATTGTCGAGACCTTCGAGAAAACATATAATTTGCTATGGTTTGAAGAGATTTTATTTTTTTATGAATTTTAGAGGAAGAGGGAGCCGCCATGGAAATTGAGAAAAAATGATGGAAAAGAGAGTGGCTGCTGTGTATTTCGAATATCAGCCCTAAAACTCAGAAAAAAGATAATATATACCATGGGTTTAATTTTGGTTTGGGCCCAAATATCATTATGTGCCCAATTACTCAATTTTCAACTGTTTTCTTCAATTCAAAAATCCTTATAAATACATGCTGATTTCAAAATTAGTAAAATTTTAAACATAATTATTTCAGGTCATTACGAACCCAACGAACCTAATTTCGTAATTTTCCAATTCCGTATGAATTTATTATAAATTTCCGAAGTTTGAAAATAGGCTGTATTTCCACTGTAAAAATTATACAGGCCACAAAATAATTCCAAAAATTATAAATTTTAGAATTTTACCTTAATTTAATATTCCGAATCCATAGAAACTGGTTTCGTCGAATTCGGAGTTCGTTTGCAAAAATTCTATTTTTCAGGTGTATATTTTAATATTTAAAAATACCAAAAATAGTGGAATTTTTCCGAAACTCAAAAATATAAGTTCTTATAGTCATTTTTATATGTAAACAACATTCTAAAACCAATGGAGATGGTTTCGGGTCCTAATTCCTTATCCTGCAAAATGTAGCATTTTGGCCCTTATAAATTTCATAGCGACCTTTCTAAATATTGAATTGGCCATAACTTTTGATTCCCGTTATGAAATTTCGATTTTTCGGATTCGTTTAGAAAGATATTTTTAAATAGATTCTAATATTTTTGGTTTCACTAAAATCCGTTAAATTTTGCATCCTGTACGGTCAGTCAAAGTTCAAGTTTGACTTTTCAAACTACCGCGTTATTTCTAACTCTTTTTATAATAAAAAATTAAATCATTCATTCTAACTTCGATTTAAATCAAATTTGTGATCATTATTATTTAAATAAATTATTTTATATTGTCAAAATTCATTAAAATTTTCTGAAATACAATTTTTAATTGGTCCTGATTTTTGCGGGTTGTTACAATCGCCCCCACTTAAAAACTTTTCGTCCTCGAAAAGGAACGTAGCTAAAAATTGTAAAATTAACTATCTTAATTTTTAAATTTTAATGGTTGATTATCTTTTCAAAATATTTATAACTTTATATATATAAAAATCATATTTCACAAAATATATTATAAATATCAAAAAAATACGTTAATTATAAATTCGTAACTCTGAACTCGTTCTAGGGCATTACTAACCCCATCTCTAACGAGTTTACTCATTCTAGGATACTGCTGATCCTATCTCTAATGAGTATTCTTATTGGATATTACTAATCCAATCTCTGATGAGTCTTTTGTTCAGTTCTAACAAGTTGTACCCCAAAGATTTGAGCTAACCAGAGCTCTGATACCAACTGTAAAGACCCGCAAATCCCCACCCTTTGAATCGACCATAAACCACACAGGTCTGACCCAAAAAGTGAAAATCTACGAATACTTTAACTTTGGGCATACAACATATTAAAACAACAACAGAAGACTTTTATAACATATCATCATATAATGTTACATCAAAGTACAGAATATACATATCAGAGTACATTGGAATATAACTACAGCGGAAGATAAATACAAAAATGTAATATACTGCAACGGAAGAACACAGCGGAAGACTCTCTATCTCTGGACACAGCTTTAAGCTTCAACCCAGAATCCTGTTTAATATATCTGCAAAAATAGCTACTCGACTGCCCGTGTGGAAAATATGGGCACCCGAGTTTGCCAGTGGACAAAACTACAGGTCAGTCATGGGACTGGTGTGAGAATTCTACCTAACCTATAAAATATAATAAGGCTAATCACAGGACCACGCCACTTTCGCGGAACGGGTTTTCTCCTATGGATTGCCAGTGCATGACTAAAGTAAATCGTCAAAATAGCGCAATGCTTTTTTTAGAAAAATGAAACCATTATAAGACCCAAGTCCCATCACACAATGCAACGCAAACCGGAGGATAGGGTTTTACCTTATAATGATCAAAAGATGCTTGATACGATAAACACGGTATTATATAATAATAGTGTGCAACCAAATTGAAGGACATCAAAGTAAATGTATTAATCCTAGACGGCATGAGTGCCCCATCCCACTATATCGCCATATATAGGTATACAATCAAAACCGCGTGATGTCGTATTGGAAATTTGGGTTTCCATCTGAGTCAAGGCTAGGAGCGAATTCCTTACCGATTCGAGACACTCTAGCAATGCCCAGGATTGGTACTCTGTCCAACCCTTGTGTGACGAAATGGAATTTCGCTCAGTCCGAACCAGTCGCTAAACCGATCCAGGCCGTTCAAAACGCCCTATCGTTTGAGAACAGGACAAAACAGAACGCATACAAAAGAACATTTCATTGTATACTACAACAATGCATCAGATTACAAGAATATACAGAGTATAAATGAATATTACACAGAAATATCAGAGATTCAAGTTACATTTAAATACATAGCAGCGGAAAATAATACAATGCACAACTAGAAGAGATATACGGATACAAAGCTTTCCGGATATCGTTCCAGCTGTAATGTAACACCCCACGCCCGCTAGGGTCACTCACTAAGGGAATGCCATAGCATCGATGGAGTATTTTAGTGAATATAGAACAGAAAAATTACAACAAGACAGATATAAATAGTACTTGAAATTTTAAAACATCATCTCATAACAGCGGAAATAAACATGTATGGTTACATCATAAAACCACGGTAAAGTCAAGTACAATATCCATCAAAATAAAGAAGTACATAATCCCACTCTCTCATACAATAGACAAAACAAAAGAAAAGATAGCTGGATAACTGGAGCTTTACATCTACCCAAGCTCCTAAAGACTGGAACAACAATCCGATCAAGCTCTACTACCGCTAGGATCCACCGTAGGACCTGAGGGTTGGGAAAAAGATAAAAACAACGGGGTCAGACATAAGTCTGAGTGAGTCCTATAACTTTAACAATACAATCATTAAAGTAACCAGAGAAGACATAAACTTGACCTACGGTAATATCTGGGGATGAATGGCTACACTAAGCAGCTTGGTAGACTTAGGATAAACTAAGATAACCGTCAGGACGCATCTACCCACCCAAGGATAATTACTAACAGCACCACACCAGTCATTCCTACTTAAAGGTTGATCCCTTCCAAGGACTTAGAAAATTTCCCCAGTAGTTTTGTGTACTCCTAGCCCACTACATAGGTGTCGTCTGCCCCTATCTCCACTAGGTGTACTCAGTAATTCTTGCCCAGTAGTTTCGTGTACCCCTACATAGGTGCCGTCTGCCCCTATCTCCACTAGGTGTACCCACTACTCCCCAAGCGATCGGCTCCCTACCGTAGATACCCGTGCTGGTCCCACAGTGGGGTGTATCACTCCCCTAAAGTGGCTACCCAATACTAACGGTGCACGGCTTTATATCTACACGATGCAACAACGGCTTATCTACCAGCCCGGGCCCACACGCGCATATGAAACCCGTTGGACTTGCGTTGCCACCGCTAACCCGTTTTGGCCTCTTATAATCAAGCCCAATATGCGTGTCCCGCCACTCGACATGGATCGAGCCCACAAAGATACGTTTGGGATATTGGTTGAAATGGGCCGCCACAAGCTACCCACTTAAGCTTGTCAAATATCTAGTGTATCCCACTTAACCCTTTAATCATGTTTAATTACATGTTTTCACTTGGTTAAGTATTCTAATCGTATTTTCTATTGCCACCCAAGGCAACCCACTAGATTCCACATGCCACCCAAGGCAACCACAAAATTTCCTCATGCCACCCAAGGCACCCACTTAACCCCTCATGTCCCACTACATGCTACTATGGTTAAGTGTTTCTTAATTAATTAAGACCGTGATCTCCCATAAAGACCTCCCACATTAGACTGGCTGTTATGACCGCCTGGTTAAGCCGGTAGAATCCGGGCAGTCTTACGTCATAACAGAGTCTAACCTCGTGTCTTTACCTTAATCACGTATTTAATTTATGGCTAAGACCTCTCACATTGGGCTGACATTTGTAGCAACTGGTTAAGCCGGTCGGGTCCGGGCAGTTTTACACTACAAATGAGTCCAACCTCGTGTCTTAGTCGATTAATTACACCTAATTAATCACCCCCATATTAATTATCCCTAATTAATATCAAGTTTTCCATAACATGGGTAGACCTAACTCAATAGGTAAATTCCCATGGGGTAGACCTAACTCAATAGGTAAATTCCCACTTATGGTAATTTATTTTTATGGTATGCTTAATCATACCCAATCATTCATTTATTAACATATTTACCAACCCCATCGTTCCCCACGTAAATCGTTCTCATTACATGACATAATAAAGGGGAAGATCCATCACAAATATCATGGGTTTAGCGTAAAACTTTGTCATGGGTTAAGAGGATGTCAACTTGCATATATGAGCATATATTAACCCAACTACATTTAACCCAAACTTGCATATTATCATACACATGATTTGCATAACATGTTGCATATGAGCTTGCATATTATCATACACATATCTTGCATAACATGTTGGACTTGCATATAGGCATTCTCATAACTTGCATAACATGTTAAACATGCATTTAAGCATACACATAACTTGCATAAACATTCACATACTTGCCTAAGCATCCACATACTTGCATAAGCATTCACATACTTGCATAAACATGCATAACTTGCATATCATGTCATTTAAGCATATACATATCTTGCATAAGCATTCATATACTCGCATAAGCATGCATAACTTGCATATCACATAAATCTTTCATTTAAACATATATATGACTTGCATAAGCATCCATACACTTGCATAAGCATGCATAACTTGCATAACTCACTTTGTTAAACATGCATAATTCCACTCATTAAATATGCATAAATCAACTTGTTAAACATGCATAAATCAACTTATTAAGCATGCATAAACCAACTTATCAAATATGCATAAACATAGAACAACATAGAGTAACATATCATTATAAATGATTCAAACTCATTAATCCGCATTTAAGACCATAAGTCTCATTACACCCAATCTACTTACTTTAACAATTGAAGTTAAAGTGATAGAAACTCACCAAATCCAAGATTAACCAACTTATGAAGAGGGATTAGTTGCTAATTATGAAGATGGTGATGATTAGAGAATGATTTGAGAGGGATTAGCTTGAAACTTCCTTCTAAGATTAATGGAGATTCCTTCTAGGATTTAATTTGGCGGCATGAGGCCTTCATTTCTATTTTTGGTAAGGATTAAGGGGGGTTTAGGGTGTATTTATAGATTAAGAGAGTGTTTTAGGCCCTTAGATTAACCCTAGATTAATTTAGGTCCGTTAGATTTAGGAAATCTCTAGAACCAAGCCCAGCCCTAGCCAGAAAACCAGATCTGGTGCACCCAAGCACCCTGGTTCGACACGCCATGTCGACAGGCAAGTCGACAGGCAAGTCGACACCCCTGTCGACAGGCCTGTCGACAGCCCTGTCGACATGGTCAAGGCGGGAGTCTTCCCGCCTGGCCCCGCTGGTTCTAATTTAAAATTTAAATTTAAATTCCTAAATCTATTTTTAGCTCTAATTTTTCTGCAAACTTCTTTGGGCCATAACCGGGCCATACGGACTCCAATTCTCGAAAACTCGGACTCTATTTCGCGTATTTTTCAGAGACGAACGCAATAACGCAGCCCGTTACCCCCAATTCCCACGTCTGAGATTATTTATCCTGTGATTAGTGAATTTTAGTATTAACTAAAATTCGGGGTGTTACATGTATACCAGGATCCTGTGAATATAAATCTGCAAAACCAAAACTACTAGCTGCCCGTGTCAAAATAAGGGCACCCAGAGTTTAAGTTAAAACAATAAACTCCAGGTCAGTCATGTGACTGATGTGAGAACTAAAACAGTTAATCTTTATTTTAAAAGTTAGGTAAATCAAAGGACCACGCCGTATAACACGGAACGGGTTTCCTCCCAAGAATACCAGTGCATAAAACAAACAGCGCAATGCTAAATAAAGAAAAATGAAGCTGTTATAAGACCCAGGTCCCATCACACAATGCAACGCAGCCGAGGATAGGGTTTTCCCTTATAACAGCCAAAGAATGCTTGATACGTTTAAAACAAATCGTTTGATACTATTATAAGTGCATAGTGTATAAAACAACTTCAAATCATAAGTATCAATCGTAGACGGCATGGGTACCATATATCATGTCGCCATACTAGTTCTACAATTAAAACCGCAAATGTCACGTATTTGGAAATTGGATTTCCATCTATGAACCTAGGCAAAAGATAGTCCTCAACCGATTCGAGACAATCTAGCCCATGTCTCAGGAACAGCCGCAACTGCCCCATGGAGCGACAGGGCCGGTCCACCGATGTGGATTATTATGCCTGAACACTACGTTTCCCCGCCCTTTGGGGCGTAAATGAGCCAACAAATGACTCCATCGGACCCGGGTCGTCCGATCAAACCGAGGCGCCTCGCAACAGCAACAACCACATAAGTCAAACTCGTCAGGGCGTGTAAAACCACTGACGCCACTTTTTAGCTAGAAGGAAACGCATGCCCTCCCTGAGGTCCGTCTCCCTCTTTTGGTTCATACCGGGTGTGAAACTCGCGAATTCACGTTACACAAAGCTGTGCCACACAGGCTGTGCTTTGATCATCACCACAAGACTTTGCTTTTCAACAGAAGCCTCGATCTATTGCCACTTAGGCATGCCACACAGGCAATTCACTCTATGTGTTTGATATCCATCAGTATATAACCCCTGAGCTCGTATGTCTCAGAGAAGGGCGTTAAGCAAGAGAATAAATTCTCCGCCGCCAAACAGATATATATTTAATAGAAATCAATCACACAGACTAAAATCCAATGTCAGACACACAGTCCATTTACGAGTCCGTTCTGGGTCTGAACGAAACCGGAGGCACCTAGTACCCCGCATATCCATCGATCTCCAAGTACGTCTGGACGATCACCAACTGTTTCCATCTTCTTGGGTGTACAGCCCAATCAAGATCATCAGTTATCACCCAAACGACGTGAAGACTTCCGGTCTTCGACCACCGTCTTCATCTTCGACACCACGTCGATTCAGTTATTCAGAATGGGATAAACCCGGTCTTTCTGAATAACTCGCGTATATATTATAAAAGTGTTACACAAACACATCATACGCCTCATTCCAATTCAGAATATTCTTTTATTCGAATATTCCCATACTTTGGGAAAAGTTCCCATTAATTTTATCCAAGATAAATTCTTTAAATTTATTCTTTAATCTCCTTTGAATATCAATTCAAACTAGTCGGGATTAGCGAACCACACCGAAGTAATCATTTATTTTATTTCTCAATCCCAACCTATTTATCCCATGAAGTAAAACTGGTAATACTTCATATCTAACACCACGGTGTTATCGGTAAATTCAATTACCATTTCACGTTCAAATCTAATTAAAGATTTAACTATCGCCTGGAGCAAAACTGGTGATACTCCATTCTCGATCATCTCAATCTAATTAAAGATTCATTAAAACTCCACTTAGTTTTAATCGTTAACTGGGTTAAAGAATCAGTGTCATTTAAAACACGGTTCACGATAAACCCAAAATCACATTCCATTAATTATCGGGTTAAAGAACAAGTGTTATTTAAAACACTGTTCACGATAACCCCAAAAATCAATACCAATTCAATTCCAATTAAATATCGTTTAATTGGTACTCTTCATTAAATCTAAATAAAAAGATTTAATCTTTTCACAACTAGGTTCAAGAATAGTATTAGTGAAGACACCATTCGCGACAAACCCAAATCACATTTGATATTCAATACAAGGCTCTGAATAGAAAGTATATCAGCTTATATTCAATATCAAATTCTACGACTAACAAATGTCGTATTGGAAATAACGATATAAATATATATCTTTCAAATTTCCATAACAACATCTGTATAATCACGAATTCCAACATTGAAATATTCCGAAGACAATTTCGATTCAAATCCACTCCAATGCAATCATTGGAAATTTTCAAAACCCTTTTCAAATTCAATTTATTTATTTAAAAATAAATAGAATTATAATTCTAGTTCAAAACTAGTTCATTTCGATAAAAATCTATTTTTATCTTTTCAAATATGGAGTTTTTCATCCCAAATCTTCACAAATCATTTCTTATGATTTTACACAAATTATTACTATTTTTAATAATTTTATCAAGGCCCGTACAGTCGATTTCCATCAATGGCCATCGAACTGCACTTATAGCGACCTTTTTTCAAATTTGATTTGGACATAATTCCAAATCCAACCGTTAGATTTCTAATTTCTAATATTCGTTAGAAAGCTCTTTTCGATACGAACTCAACGGTTCCGGTTTTAGGAGAATCCGACGGTCGGATCTCCCGTAATGTCCGTTTGAAATAAATGGTCGAAATTCACGAACTGCCGCGGCGCGGCGCGTTCTATTCAGGCCATTATATTATATATATAATATATATAATATATACTTCGTCGATTTCTATTTAAAACGAATTATATAAATAGTTTTGAATTCATTTCAAAAACATTTTCAACTTCCTTTTCAATTCAAATCACAATTGAATTCTTCTTTATAGATTCGTTTTAAAATTCATTTCTATTCAATTCAAATTTCAATTCAATTTGAATTCGTTTTCAATTCAATTCATTTCGAAATCGTTTTCAATTCAATTCATTTCGAAATCGTTTTCAATTCACTTCATTTCGAAATCGTTTTCAATTCACTTCATTTCGAAATCGTTTTCAATTCACTTCATTTCGAAATCGTTTTCAATTCAATTCATTTCGAAATCGTTTTCAATTCAATTCATTTCGAAATCATTTTCAATTCACTTCATTTCGAAATCGTTTTCAATTCACTTCATTTCGAAATCGTTTTCAATTCACTTTGAATTCGTTTTCAATTCAATTCATTTCGAAATCGTTTTCGATTCACTTTGAATTCGTTTTCAATTCAATTCATTTCAAAATCGTTTTCAATTCAATTCATTTCGAAATCGTTTTCAATTCAATTCATTTCGAAATCGTTTTAAATATCGTTCACGTCAAAATGGCATCAATCTAATCAACACGGCTTCATATATTGATATTTTCAAATATTCCATTTCGAATATTCCTATTTCAAATATTTCTATTTTAAAACTGGAATGAGGCCCAATCAATTACCATATAAAGTTAATTATATGGATTTTCATACAACACATGTATATAATAGCATGGAAAATAATCAACCATCAACCAAAGTGCACTACACTGTATAAGCATCAAATATAGATATCCAACGCTTAAAACAGCCTGTCAATCAACCGATCGACATATTTAATCAATCAGGATGAGTGAACTTCAAATTTCATCCCAACACCCGTGTGGGGTTTCAAACAATCAAACACAGATTTTATTTGTGCTGTTGGGCGATGTGTAAAATTTATCGACCCAATCGATGTCCTTCAAATAAGTGTACACAAACAAACTGTCTGGTTTGAAAATGAATATTTATTTATTCACATTCACGATATTCATATTCACGTTAAAAATTATATTTTTAACGATAAAACATTTTATTCCAACATATGAATTTCTATTATTCATTTACAAAATAAAATGATATTTTTATTTTCTAACATATTTTAGAAAATTTCGGCGGCATAACGACACGATACTAGAAACGGGACAAGGCCTAGCCTAATCCCCGGTCTAGTGAAGGCCCACGCCATTCACACATCAATCATATCAATTTCAATTTCACCAAAACAATCCAATCCAAATCAAATAATCTAACCAACTACACAACCAATCAAACAAGTCCATGGTCTGTGGACGGGTGTCGGGTGCTTCTAATAAGCACCGTCTGCATCCTAGTATATATATATATAACTAGAAAAGTAGAATTTGAGTGAGAAGTTCTCACCAATAGCTATCCTAGCTCCACGGCACTTCAAATGCAGGAAATCTTCACTGTTCTCGCCCTTTTGTCACCTTCGTTGTCCGCTTTCACTACATATGTAAAAATCGAATTTTTTACTTCGCTATTCAATATATAAAAATCCATTTCAAAAATATAGATTTCGCATTTTTACATCTAAAATTCGCCTTTTCATATTTAAAAAAAATCGCCTTTTCATATTTAAAAACATCGCCTTTTCATATTTAAAAACATCGCCTTTTCATATTTAAAAGTCTGTTTTTAATCATTTTAAAAATTTGACTTTAACATCAAATAAAATTCTGTTTTTAACATTCTAAAAATCTGTTTTTAACCTTATAATTAAAATCAGTTTTTATTCTCTATAAAAATCAGTTTTTATATGCCTATAAAAATCAATTTTTAATTGCTATAAAAATCAGTTTTTAATTTTCCTGTTTATATAAAATAAAAATAAAACAAATAAATTAAAAAAACGACTTACAGGGGGGGGGGGCTGTCGACGCCGGGGTCTGGCGATCTGGACGAGGCGGCGGTGGGAGGATGGGTGGCTAGGGCTGAAGGGAGGCGGAGGGGGAAAGGGTTCGCGCGTTCGATCGAAGGGAAGGGGAGATGGTGAGGGGGGCGTAGCAGGAGGAGGCGCCGGACTGGGGGAGGTCGCGGTCGGCGGTGGCGGCGTCGTCTCTGGCGGCTAGGTCTGGAGCTTGGGCGCTTTTTTTTTCTGTAGAATGAAATCGGGGGGGGGGGGGCCTGGGTAGTTAAGAAGAAAAGAATTTTAAATTTATTATTTTATTTAATTATTTTAATTTCTAAAAAGGTTGACTTTTACATACGACCTCTATACGAGGTCCACCGCCTGTCGCCCATAGCGTTTCACCCCCATTCCGAACACAATGGGATATGTACCGCAAGCTGAATCGACCGTTTCGATCAGTTTCCGTTGCATTTACATTTAAATCACTATATTGAATTTTAAACGTACATTTCAATTTACCGGGGCCACATACGAACTCTAAAAATTCTAGAAAAATATTTTCTAGCTTCGTATTGACGATACGGTCCTAACAAAACTAGTTTCGTCGAATTCTGAGACCGTTAGAAAAATGGCCATTTTCCAGTCGATTAAAATCAACTGAAACTGGTCAAACGCGTTTTCCTTTGCCGCGCTCACATATTGAATCGAAAAATTATGAAATTTGAAATCTAGCAATAACCTGACATCACGGACCCAACAAAACTGGTTTCGTCGAAATCCGAGGTCGTTTGCAAAATGTCCATTTTTAAGGGCCTGAATTCCATAGCGACTATTCAGAATTTTCAACTGGACATATCTTATCATTTCTAAGATGAAATCTCAGTTTGTTAACTTCGTTACAAAGATATAGTTATACAGATTCAAATATTTCTTGTTTCGTTCAATTCTGACTTATATTGAATTCTGTATATTCATTTGAAATTAGAAATCGAATTTTCGAACTACCGCGCCATTTTCAATTCCTTTTATAATTATATATAATTATTATATATATTCTAACGACGACGTATATAATATATACGTTCTATTATATTCAAAATAAATTTTCGTCGATATTATTTAAAATAATCTATTTTAAATATTCGAAATTCGCTAAAATTGCCAAAATAAAAATTTTAAACTGGCCCAGATTTTCCGGGTTATTACACCTTGGATCCTGCAGGGCCGGTCCGTCCCCGTGTTGGTACTCTGTCCAACTGGTGCAATGGACTGGATTAGTTATTCCTGAACACACGTTTCCCGATCCTAACGGATCTCTGATTGGCCACAATACAACCAATATACCTGAGGTACCTCAAATCCAACAACCACATAAGTAAAATGTCAGCCAGTTTAAGCACCGACACCACTTCTAGCTAGAAAGAAACGTGCGCACTCCCTGCGTTCCCTTGCTCCGTTTTAGACTCAACCGGGGTGTGAGGCTCGCGAAGTAACGTATTACACAAAGCTATGTCCATACCAGACTATGCTTTGATCATCATACAAGGCTCTGCTTTGCAACAATAAGCTTTGTTCAATTGCAACTTGGCGTGCCACATCAACAACTCATATCATGCGATCGGTAATTATTTAACATACAAAAGGGTGTTAAGCAAGAGAATAAATCCTCCGCCACCATGCATTTATATATTAAATAAAAACCGATTTAATTACATGAAATAAATTTCAATGTCAGGCATGCTATCCATTTACAAGTCCGTTCTGGGTCTGAACGAAACAACGTATCCGTCGATCTCCAGTACGTCTGGAAGATCATCACTTTTACCTTGCCTTGGGGGATCAGTCCCAATTCAAGATATTAGTCACCATCAACCAAACGATGTGAAGCTCTCAGGTCTTCAGTCACCGTCTTCATCTTCGACTCTTGATCGTCGTGATGATTATTCAGAATGGGTTAGACCCGGTCTTTCTGAATAACTCGCGTATTTGTAATTAAAATCAACCATACGCCACATTCCAACTTTGAATATCCTTTTAAATAAAAATTATTATTTATGTTAAAAGGTTCTCATTAATTTTATCAAAGATAAAATAAATTACATTTTAATCCTTCTAAAAAGATTTATTAATATTCCAATTTTGATTTTCAATTTATAAAATAGATTTATAAATTTCAAATAGTAATTTCAATGTAAATTGGATTAAAGGATAAATGTTATTTAAAACATCGTCCACTACAAATCCAATCTACATATCAATTACCAACCATAATTGTTAAGATCTAATAATCTTAAATAAAAGATTTATCTTAAAGATATTAATTCATTACTATATAAAAAATACACATTTTAAAATAATCAATAAAATATTCTATATATAAAAGATTCTAAATGTAAAATATACTTTATAATACAAAATCCTTTATTTTACAAAAGTCCTTTCATCATATAAAAATTCTTTATTTAAAAAGAAATTCTGCATTGGAATGCGACTCAACCATATACCATATAATTTGGGTCATATGGGTTTCATACATTTCATGTGTAGGGTAATAACAGGAAATAATCCTCAATCCATCCATTAACAACCAGAGTGACAATGTCAACTGTGTGAGCATTAAAATAAAACAATAACGCTCATCGCAGCCTGTCGATCAATCGATAGACATATAATAACATTGGGATTTGTGTCAGTCAAGTATCGTCCCAATACCCGTGTGGGGTTTTCAGCCAACAAACAAATAATAAATTATTTGTGCACTTGGGCGATGTGTAAAAAAAATAATCGTCCCAATCACATAAACAAGTCGGATGACTTGTAAATGGAAGTGTAATATTCAATTTTGAATATACTAACATTACATTTAACACATCAAAATACAACATCACAGGCAAATATTTCAATACTCTTTATTATGAACATATGACAATAAAAATCGTGACTTTTATTTATTTACCAAAAATACATATTTTTGGTCTCATTCATTTTAATGACAAGATGAATATTTGACTTCATTATTTTTAATGTATAAAGATATACATCCTTAATTCATTCTTTTTAATGTATGAAAACATACATTTTAAATCCATTCTTTTTCTCAACATAAACAAATATGATGATTTTGTTTCTTAACTTCTAATGCAACAAAATGAGAATTTTGTCTAATATTTTTCAATGAATAAAGATGTCTATTTTTACTTCATTCATTTTAATGTGCCAAAAATATCCATTTTGTCTAATTCACTTTTAATATACAAAAATGAGTATTTTGTTTTAGTCTCTTTTCTTATGCATAAAAAAAATGTTTATTTTTAATCTATTCTTTTTTTAATGACACCAAGTGTTCATTTCTAATTAATCCTTTTTAATGACACAAAATGTTCATTTCTAATTAATCCTTTTTAATGACACAAAATGTTCATCTCTAATTAATCCTTTTAATGACACAAAAATGTTCATTTCTAATTAATCCTTTTTAATGACACAAAATGTTCATTTCTAATTAATCCTTTTTAATGACACAAAATGTTCATCTCTAATTAATCCTTTTAATGACACAAAAATGTTCATTTCTAATTAATCCTTTTAATGACACAAAAATGTTCATTTCTAATTAATCCTTTTTAATGACACAAAATGTTCATTTCTAATTCACTGACATGTTAACTCAAAATGACAATTTAAATTCACTAATCAAGTCTTGACAAGAATGTTGTTCTTTTTCACTTACAATAGAAAATGAAAATAAAAAGAATTCACATGTCTTGTTCTTTTATTTACCATAGAAATACCAATAAAATGATCAACATATTCTGGTCTTTTCATTTACAAAAGAAGTTGTAAATAAAGTGGTCCTCATATTTTTACTCTTTTCATTTACAATAGGAGTTGTAAATAAATGCTTCTCATGTTCCTGTTCTTTTTATTTTCTATCGCACCAAAAATGTCGATAAAAATGAATCACTAACATTGTCTATTTTTATCGCACCAAGAATGTCGATAAAAATGAACCACAACATTGTCTATTTTTATCGCACCAAGAATGTCGATAAAAATGAATCATTAACATTGTCTATTTTTATCGCACCAAGAATGTCGATAAAAATGAATCACTAACACTGTCTATTTTTATCGCACCAAGAATGTCGATAAAAATGACAACATTAACCATTCTATTTTCACCGCGTTCAAAATGACGATAAAATATTCAACATTAACTATTCTATTTTTACCGCATTCAAAATGACGATAAGATATTCAATATTAACAATTCTATTTTTACCGCATTCAAAATGACGATAAAATATTCAATATTAACAATTCTATTTTTACCGCATTCAAAATGACGATAAAATATTCAGCATTAACAATTCTATTTTTACCTACTATAGGAAATGTAAATAAATATATTTCTAAATTCTATTCTTTTTATTTACATAACTGATTAACCTGTTTTACTCTTTTTCTATTACAAAGAAAATGTAAACAAAGTGATTAACATATTTTACTCTTTCTCTTTTACAAAGAAAATGTAAACAAAGTGATTAACATGTTTTACTCTTTTTCTATTACAAAGAAAATGTAAACAAAATGATTTACATATTTTACTCTTTTTCTATTACAAAGAAAATGTAAACAAAATGATTTACATATTTTACTCTTTTTCTATTACAATGAAAATGTAAACAAAATGATTTACATATTTTACTCTTTTTCTTTTACAAAGAAAATGTAAACAAAATGATTTACATATTTTACTCTTTTTCTATTACAATGAAAATGTAAACAAAATGATTTACAAAACTTTGTTTCTTTTCTTTCACCATATAAACATCAATAATGTGAATAACATATTTTTAGCCTTATCATTTACAAAGGAAGGTGTAAATAAATGATTAACCTATTTTGCGATTTAAAAATATGATCTTTTATATTTTACAAAGTAAAAATATCAACTTTACTATTTTACAATGTAAAAATATAATCTTTTCTATTTCGCAATGTAAAAATATGACTTTTTCTATTTTGCAATGTAAAAATATGACTTTTTCTATTTTGCAATGTAAAAATATGACTTTTTCTATTTTGCAATGAAAATGATAACTTCTTCTATTTTAAATATAAAAAGATTGTCTTTTTATTTTCATCGTCAAAATTTCATCTTTTTGTTTCCAATATAAAAAGATTGTCTTTTTATTTCTTTTTATCACATCTAAATGTGTTCATTTATTTACAAAGAAATGTAAATAAAAACTTATTCTTTTATATTTGTTCTTTTATTAATAACAGAAATGTAAATAAAAACTCTTTTTTTTTTTTTTAGGACAAAAAGAAATTCATTTGTGTACATGTTCTAAAAATAAAAGAGGATTTTATTTGTTTTACAAGTTCTAATCCAATCTTAACATATATATATATACTGAATAAAATATGTTATGATCTCATTTTAGATCCCATTTCTCCAACCGCAAATAAGATATATATAAATCCAAGCGGATTTTGCAAATCATGTACAACAATCATTCAACAAACAACAATTATCACTCCAAACAACACCCAACATTTCAGGTCAGAATTAAACGATCAAACAATTATTTTTAATGCAAGAAAATAATTGATAATTAATTAAACAAATAAAATTAGAATCCTCACATTGAATTTTTGGCCAAAATTTTACTGTCTTCTTTTCAGCTGCGGTCTGCGCCATCGCGAAGCTCTTAATTTTGTGATTCCAACGCAATTTACGGTTCGTCAAACGGACCTCGTATGAAAGAGTTATGAATTTTTAAAGATCGGGTAATTAAATAATTAATTAATATTCGTGAAAATACCTAAAAATTTCACTGTCTCAGAATTGGACAAAATTAGTGTCCGCGCGTCCATCTCGTCGCCACGATCCCAACGCACCTGAAATCGTCGATTTTCGACTTCGTATGAGTGAGTTATGCAATTTTAAAGTTCTGGAAATTAATTAAATAATTTAAAAATAAAATAGAAAATACCCTCAGCCCATTGACCGAAAAACACTGTTCACCGCTGAACTTTGACCGCACTTTGCCGCTGCCTCGGGCCACCTGACGCCACGGGACCACCGCCAATGTCTTCGTCTTGGCGAGACGCACCACCACCAGAAAGAGCCGCCCCTAAAGCTTCTCCGATCATCGGGAAATCGCCTAGAAAGGATTTCGCCTCGCGGGTCCCACAGGCCGCCTCACACCTCCAAACTGCCTGAAATTTTCTGAGCATCTTCGTCTTGCGTAGACGAAGAACTTCCGTGTTCGTGACTTCGTCCAATTCTTCCTCGATTCACGGGAATTTCTTGATTTACGTTTTGAGCTTCTGAATTTCTAAAACAGCGAGCTTTAAGACGAGATTCCGGCGAATCCGAGCGCTGTTTGACAAAACCGACTACACCATTAGCTTCGTATCGTCGAGACCTTCGAGAAAACATATAATTTGCTATGGTTTGAAGAGATTTTATTTTTTTATGAATTTTAGAGGAAGAGGGAGCCGCCATGGAAATTGAGAAAAAATGATGAAAAAGAGAGTGGCTGCTGTGTATTTTGAATATCAGCCCTAAAACTCAGAAAAAAGATAATATATACCATGGGTTTAATTTTGGTTTGGGCCCAAATATCATTATGTGCCCAATTACTCAATTTTCAACTGTTTTCTTCAATTCAAAAATCCTTATAAATACATGCTGATTTCAAAATTAATAAAATTTTAAACATAATTATTTCAGGTCATTACGAACCCAACGAACCTGATTTCGTAATTTTCCGATTCCGTGTGAATTTATTATAAATTTCCGAATTTTGAAAATAGGCTGTATTTCCACTGTAAAAATTATACAGGCCACAAAATAATTCCAAAAATTATAAATTTTAGAATTTTACCTTAATTTAATATTCCGAATCCATAGAAACTGGTTTCGTCGAATTCGGAGTTCGTTTGCAAAAATTCTATTTTTCAGGTGTATATTTTAATATTTAAAAATACCAAAAATAGTGGAATTTTTCCGAAACTCAAAAATATAAGTTCTTATAGTCATTTTTATATGTAAACAACATTCTAAAACCAATGTAGATGGTTTCGGGTCCTAATTCCTTATCCTGCAAAATGTAGCATTTTGGCCCTTATAAATTTCATAGCGACCTTTCTAAATATTGAATTGGCCATAACTTTTGATTCCCTTTATGAAATTTCGATTTTTCGGATTCGTTTAGAAAGATATTTTTAAATAGATTCTAATATTTTTGGTTTCACTAAAATCCGTTAAATTTTGCATCCTGTACGGTCAGTCAAAGTTCAAGTTTGACTTTTCAAACTACCGCGTTATTTCTAACTCTTTTTATAATAAAAAATTAAATCATCCATTCTAACTTCGATTTGAATCAAATTTGTGATCATTATTATTTAAATAAATTATTTTATATTGTCAAAATTCATTAAAATTTTCTAAAATACAATTTTAAATTGGTCCTGATTTTTGCGGGTTGTTACAACGACCGTCCAAAATTAGCTGAATTTTCAACAGCGTCAGATTGACTCCTAGTTAGTGCCATTGGATAGGTCTTGTCCCTGCGATCCCAACGGATCTTGTTTCGTTAAATTTCTTTAACATATGAAAAATTTATGCTATTTACAATATTTACCTAATTTAAATGAATATATATTTAATTAAATTAATTAAATTATTTTTATCTTGATTATTTCCTAATTGCGTTATTAGCCAAATTACCTTCCCCGCCCTTCTAAAAAAATCCTACTTTCCCATCTCTAGCCATATCTAATTTTTAAAATTGAAAAACCATTTTAATATTAATTAAATTTAATTTCCAAAAAAAATATTTAAAAATATTCATTTAATTATAACTTAAAAATTATAACCTAGATAAAAAATCTGCTGTAACTCATTTTAAAGTATTTTTCGATAAGAATCCAACGGTCCTTGTTTCATGGAAATCCAACTTGTTTTGGAAAAGTTATAAGCTTTTAAAGTTTATAGTTAAAAATTACGAAAATGCCCCTTGTCTATTTTAAATTCAAATTAAATTTTAAATTTAAATTTAAATTAACCATCACATCCGTCGGGTCAGTTAGGGATAGCCAGGGAGAGCAGGAAACTATATTTTCCAAACTTAAGCCTTAGACACTATCCTCTCTGTCACCCTTAGAATGTTCCGATATTTATTTTTACAAATTCTATTTTAATTATAATATATATATATATATATATATATATTGCCAAAATAAATAAATAAATAAATATTATTTAAAAACTTATCCGTGAAGCCCAAGCCTCTGCCTAAGAGTTCCTAGCTCCCCGTCTTGCCCTCTTTTCTCCCTTTCTTCCTTTTCCCTATTTTTCTAATATTTTATTATTATTTCTGTCATTGCCAAAACATGAAAGAGGAGGAGGAGGAGGAGTGAGTTTAAAATGAAGGGGAGGGGGCTATTTATAGCCGAAGAAGTCATATGGGTTGCTGAGGTGGCGCGAATCCAACGGTCGAAAATGGATGGCTAGGATTAATCCTTAAATTAATTAAATTATTAATAAATTTAATAATTTATGAATAGTAAAGTGTGTTTTCTCAACCCTATTCGGACACTAATTTGACTTACTTATTGATACCTTATCCAAAATCTTTTTCAACCATGTTGTTCAATTTTTCTTGCTCTTCAATAATATATAAAAATATTTCAAATTCGAATTCGTTTGAACTTTCAAATAATTTAAATTCAAATTCAAAATGGTGTTTTGTGTTAGTTTCAACATCTTCCGGTCTCATATTGGAGTATCAAACGATAACGGTTTTCAGAAATTCTTCCACCATCTGGTCCGGTTTTTAACGTACTTCAATCCTATGTATTCAAATCAAAAATCGGAGTTCGTTTAGATTTTCAAATAATTTATTTAAATTTTGTTTTCTTAATAACTTTCTATATCCGTTATAGGATTTTCCCAGACTAGATATATAGCTAATATCCTATGTTTAGAATTTTCCTGGAAAGGTCTCAGGTTCCAGTTTTGTCGTTACCATTAGCAAATTCCAATTACTGTCAAAATTTAGTTCAAATTTTGGCCTTATATTTTTTTCTTTTCCACATACGGATGTCATTTTTGACGTAACTTGGTTGATTACCTAATTTCATTATTTCGGATTTAATGAAACTGATTTCATCGAAATCCGAGTTCGTTAGCTACTACTTCCTTTGTAAACGTACTATTTTTAATTCAAAATTAATCCTTTTATACAGCCAGTTCGCATTATATTGCAGATCCACTAAATTTCTACCATTTCGGAATAAAATATTATTATATTAATAAAATATTCAATATTATTGAAATTAAACCATTTAAAATTCCAAAACAATATAAAAAACATTTTTAAATATTAAACTAAATGGTCAAAAATCTGGGCCATTACAATTCCTCAAAATTTATTTTACTGTGATTTATATATCGTGATATATAATGTGATATATAATCTGACGTTGATTATATGTGTTTGGACGATATTTATCGTTGTTATATGGCGTGGTAAATACCATAAGAAATATCAGAATGTAGAAAAGGGATTTTCAAAGTATATTTTGAAAATAATTTATTTATATAAAATCAATGGATTTTATATTATAAAAGAAAAAGGGTTTTGAACAAAAGAAATATATTTGTAAATCAAATATAAGGGAATTATATTTGTAAATCAAATATAAGGGAATTATATTTGTTAATTAAATATAAAGGAATTTATTTGTTAATCAAATATAAGGGGATTTATTTGTTAATCAAATATAGAAGGAATTTATTTGTTAATTAAATATAAAGGAAATATATTTGAAAGCAAATATAAAGGAATATATAGGTAAAACATAAATAAAGAGTTAAAAGGAATATTTATTTGTTAATAAATAAAAGAAAAAGGAGATATTTATTTGTTAAGATAAATAGAAAGAGGAGATATTTTTTTGTTAAGATAAATTGAAATCAAAGGAATATTTATTTGTTAATAAATAGAATAGAAGAAAGAGGAATATTTATTTGTAAATAGAAAAGAAAAGAAAAAGGAATATTTATTTGTTAATAGATAGAATAGATATAAAAGGAAATATTATTGGCTAAATAGAATAGAAGAGATAAAAGAAATATTTATTTGTTAAATAAATAGAACGGAAAAAGGGAGTAGTTATTTTTAAGTAAACAAATAGATAAGTAAATAAACGCTGTAGAAGGTAATCATTATAACTAAATAAACGCTGTAGAAGGTAATCATTATAACTGAATAAACGTTGTAGAAGGTAATCATTATAAGTAAATAAACGCTGTAGAAGGAAATCTTTATAAAGCATATAAAGTCAGTGAATAAGGGTAAATCGACAAGTAGAGTTAATTGAATATCAGTTATTCAATTAGAGTTATCGAATTAGTTATTCAATAGGAGTTAATTGAGATAGAGTTAGGCAAACTAAATTAATCGAATATTAGTTTATTCGAATAGAGTTAAATAAAAGGAGTAATCGAATATTAGTTTATTCGAATAGAATTAAAGGAGTTAAATCAAATATAGTTTATTCGAAAGGAGGAGTTATCGAATAGAGATTATTCGAAAGAGAATTTCGTAAGGAAGTGTTAAAGAGTTAAAAGATGAACTTACCCTATTTCGAGATTTGAAATGTTGTTCAGTTAAGGTCTGAGAGGTAATTATACCCCAACTTGATTGACTTCTTTTTTAATTTAGAAATGGGTAAGGTTCGAGAGTGAAAGTGGTTAAGTGAATTTAGTAAATAAGTAAAGTGGTTTGAGTTGTCGTCGTGATGTTGATTTAAAACATCTGTTTAAATCCAAGTATAGAAGATTTGGAAATATTTTCCAAATAGAATCAGAAACGTAATCAAATATTGAAACAAGGAAAATATTAATATATATATATATATATATGATTGATGATTGATTGATAGAATTTCCATTTGGAAATAATATCGTTGTTTGCATACATGTTTTTCTTTGATAGTTAACTCACAGATTATCGAAGTTTTGACCATTTAACGTTGTTAATATGGAGAGACCGGTTGGATTATTATCCAAAGAACCACTCTATATTGGCATAAGCGTTGCAAATCATATATGCCAAAGATAATTGAAGACGGAGTAAAGTGCAATGGCTATTGTTTAAGTCTTAGATAACACTACCTAAGATGGATGTACTGAATAGTGCCTTCGGTTCATCCTGTTCCTGGATGACTTGTACGGACGGATGTCTGACAGAGTATTTCCAGACGATCACGTATATTGATTTCTCCAACCGTACCAAGAGTGGAAGCGGAGAAGGAAACTTCTTTTAGCTAACACATAATGTATTGCTGAGGACGTCAATCGGTGATTGGATGGATTTGATGATGTGGCATTCAAAGTGAATCTGGTGATGATAAAGCGTAGATTCTAGCCTCATCAACCGGTAAATGACAGAAATCGGGCAGGCAACATGGTTATGTAGGTCGCACCTATTAGGGTGTATAATCACCTGATCTAGAGTTTCATTTATTTCTAAAAATCTATTGTCGATACTGTCCCATTCGGGAAACGGTTGCTGATCCCAATCGTTGGTGATATACATTCGATACACTCAAGCAAATGAGTGGTCGGTCATGTGTGGCCGGGTTGCAAGATGTTCTTGTTGAACCCAGTGTATTCCTCTCTAGAGGTACACTAGCGAAAGGTGGTTCCATACCTTGTCATAGTTGGAAATCCATTACCCAATACGTGCTTGCGGTTGTGATTGTATACTATATATGTAGAACATGAGATGAAAGCGTTTCTGCTAGATGATTATTATATTGTGTTGATAGACATTATTATAATATCAAAAGGTTTTGATATAAAGATATTTTGGATTCTCATAAGGGAAAAACCCGTTCCGTTATGTGGCGTGGTCTTATGAGATATCGATTACTACCTGTTTTAAAACTGTTTTAATCATACCAGTCCCACGATTGACCCAGAGTTTATTATTTTTTGTTTTCCCTAAACTCTTGGGTGCCTAAATTTGTACGGACAGTCGAGTAGTCAGGATTTACAGATATACTTGGAAAGCTTGGAGAAGGAGGTTTCAAGATTTTATAGCTACTGTTTTTTCGCTGTTGTTGTAAGTGTTGTATTCTGATAAAGTGTTATTGTATATATATAACTGTTTTACTTAAAAGTTATGTTATATGTTATTCGTTCCGCTGTGAGATTCGTGTTACTCTGATGATGTAAGTTCTTCTTTTCTTCTTCTATTCTAAGTTTCTATCTTATCTATCCTCACCCTCTAATTTCTTTCATTAATTACCAGGATTTTTCGATGATTGGTTATCGACATCGTGTTTATGTCGATAACCAAAGTCGCCAAAAAATCCGGGTCATTACAGTTGGTATCAGAGCAGAAGGTTAATTGATTAACTTGGCTCTGTCGTGTGACTCGGTAGAGATAGGGTTAGTAATACACTAGATTGAGTTTGAGAGTATATATACGAGTGAACGTATTTTTAGATGATATAAAAATAATTTTATATTGTGGAGATTTATTGGTTGAGTAGTTTATGAGTTCTGGTCGATCAGTTTGATCCACTGTATCGGTAGGAGTTAATAAACACTCGAATACGATGAACCGTCATGGTATGTTTTGAAAAGAGGGTAAATGAAATAATTTTACCCAAATTATATTTTTGATATAAAGGATTTATATTGAAATGATTATAATATATTGGATATATTGGTTGTGATTATAATCGAGTAAGGTTATAAGTAGAATGGTTATGTAAATAACCAATTAGAATTCATATAAGTAAAATACGTGGAATCATATGAATTAAATCTGAAATTAAACCAGAAATTGAATTAAAACTCTGGAAAATTGGATAAGTGTTTGTAAATGGATTTGGATTAAAAATAAGGAAAATTTAAGATCCTGGGAGATTTCAAATTGTTTTACAAGCAGTGTGAATTATATTTTGAAATGAATTTCAAAGTGGAAATGTTTAAAAATGGTTTTATAGTATTGAACTCACTTCGATTGCTGGAAAATAAAAATCTGATGATGACAGGTGCATCATAAGTATTCATTTTCGAGTTGTAAGTGACGAATTACTACCAGAGATACTGTTTTGAATTTGTTTTGGGAAAGACAAGTTGTGTTGAATTTCAAAATGGGATTTATAATAAATAATGAATAAAGAAAGTTTGAAATAGAAATTTAATATAGAAATTCAAAGGGAGTTTGAATATATGAAATTCAATGGAATTGACATAGAAATTGAATATAGAAATTCAAAGGGAGTTTGAATATATGAAATTCAATGGAATTGAAATAGAAATTGAATATAGAAATTCAAAGGGAGTTTGAATATATGAAATTCAATGGAAGTGATATAGAATTTGAATAGAGAAATTCAAATAGGATTTGAATATAGAAATTCAAATGGAATTATAATATAGAATTTGAATATAGAAAATATAAAGGAATTTAAATATAGAATTTGAATATATGGAATTTGAATATAGAAATTCAAATGGGATTTATAATATAAAATTTGAATAGAAATTGAGTAGAATTAACTAAGTCGAAGAGAAATTAGTTAATCAAGTTTTGAATTTGAAGTTGAACTTTGAAAGGTGAATTGGATTTGTAAATGGATATTCGAAATCGAATATAGAACATAAATTTGAAATTTGGATTCAAATTAGTTAATAAGCAAGTTAAAATATATTTGAACATCTCATATTCAAATATAAAAGTGAAATAGACTAAAGAGTTAATTAACAAATTAATTAACGAATTGAGTTAAAACGATCAGGTATAGCTAAAATAGATTGGACAGGTATAGATATACAGGAGACAGGTTTGGAATATAGTATAGAAGTGAAATAGATAGAATGCTCGACGAAAAGGTACGTATTTAATTCATATATGAGATTTTATGCGACGTATCGGCTAGCCGCTTGGCTTTTCTTTTTCTTTTTGGATTGTTGAGGGCCATGGGAGGCTATTTGAAATATCCAGATGCTCCTAGTACAAAGGAGGTTATGGCGGATTTTTCCGAGAATTTAAGGAGTTAGAATATTTTTAAGATAATTTGATAGTTAGAAATCAACGTATCGATATATATAAAAGTCGATAAGGAAACGAACTTAGAAATAGAATAGTAAAATCAAAAAGGAAGACTAAGAATAAAATCTAGTAAGAATAGAAAGAGGAAGCGTATACGTATTTAAAAGTGAATAAGTAGTTGTATGGTATTGATTATTCGAGTACGTAGTCATATCCGTTTTGACGTTATAAATGTTATTCAGTCAAGGTCTGAGAGGTAGTTATACCCCAACTTGATTGATTTCATTATTAACAAATAAATAGTAAGATTTTAGGCTCAAAGATCAATGTTGAATAAGAGTTAGTTGAATATAGTATTTGGGTTGTCATAGCGATGTTTTACACAACATCCGTTTTAACCTAAATAAGTGTAAACTTGGAAATAGAATAATAAATATTTCCTAAGTATAGAAATAAACGAGATAGGAAAAGAGATAAGTAATTGGAGTATTTTCCAATTATAAATAGGATTATAAAGGTTATTGATTTAGAAAATAAAAGAAGGCGATATTCAGAAATGTTTTCCAAATAACATAAAAGGCCAATACGGTTATTGAAAATATTTGGTTAACAAATATTAATAAAGAAATAGAGAAGTGATTTAACTAATGGAATATTGATTATGGGCTCAGTTGAATTTCAAAAAGGAAAATTTGATTTGGAAAAGAGTAAACTGTTTAAAAACTCCCAGGGAAAGACTGTTTCAATTAAAAACAAATTTAACCTAAATTTGTGAAAGCAAATTTGAATTAAAGTAAAGCTGGTGAAGTGGTAACTGAGATTGAATTAGAATGATATCAAGACAAATTGGATTGTGGGATTCAAATTTGAAGAGTAATGTGATAACCAAAGTCGCCAAAAATCAAGTTAAGAGTTGGGAATCGAGAAGAAACTCAAGTTGAAATGATATTTGGCTCGGATATAAGCGAATGGTTGTGCTGTGGATAAAAGCAGATTGGAATTTGATTTGGGATGACCCTTGTACCTGCTGAATTGATAACAGGTGGAAATGATATAATGATATGCCGTCAAAAAGGTACAAGTTTATATTTCTATTGGATACAAGATATATGAGCCGATTTGGCAAGCCGCTTGCCTGTTTGATTTTATTTTGGGATGGAGATGGCCCAGAGAGGCGAGTGGTGGTTTGACCTATTAACCAGTATAAAGGAGGTTATGGCGAAATTTTTCGAAGAGTTAAGGCGTTAGAAAATTTTCAGGATTTTTGGAAATTTTCGTTGATAAAAAATTAATAAAATAATTTAATTGAAATTAAATTGGTTCAGTTGAAACTGAAGTTAAGTGAACAAATATGTTCTAACCAGTCGATAGGGTCATCCTCTACCTTTTAGCAATTTCGAGGACGAAATTATTTTAAGTGGGAAAGATTGTAATGACCCGCATTGGCAGAGGTATTAGAATTAATTTATTTAATTATTTAAAAGGTAATTAAAAGAATTTATTGGTCGTGTAATTAAATAATGGTGAATATTTAATTAAAGAAATAATTAAATAATATATTTAATTCTGAAATAATCAAAATCGGCTGAAATGGCGATACGGTGTGAACTGGATCATCCGTGATATTTAATTCAGCTTGGAATTGAATTTGAATAACGAATATATTCAATCGACGACAGTTTGAACGTATAATTATAATATAATTAAAATAGAGCTTGAAATGGCACTGCAGTTCGCTATTTATAGATTTGAACTTCAACTAAATATACAGGGTTCGTTTTAAATCGGATTTCTATGAAATAAGAAACGTGTGGAGCTGGTGGAGTATATCTTTCTAGTGGAAGTGAAAAATCGAGATTTCATTGTGTAGATTTTGAGATATGTCCAAATCAAATTTTAGAAATTCGCTGTGGAATTCCTTTATAATTTATAAAGGAATTATTTATATTTAAAAAGGGAATTTCAATATAAATCGAATATCTATTTAATCAGGATTTGAAATATCAAGTTATAAATGCCAGTAGAGCTGTATGGTATGCCACTATGAATATAGACGATAATATTTATTTTTAAATATTAAATTTAATTATATTTAAATATATTTATATATTTAAATAGGTTATTTAGAGCGTTGAAAATAGCCACTCTTGCAAACGAAGTCGGAATTCGACGAAACAAGTTTTGTTGGATCCGCAATATCAAATAGTTGTTAGATTTCCAGTTTCGTGATTTTTAGAGTCATTGTGTGGCCGCACGGATTTTAGAGTGAGAAACAGTCAGTATTTCGATAGTTAAAAATACGTTGTGTGAGCATACGAAGTCGGAATTCGACAAAACTAGTTTCGTTGGGACCGTAATGTCGGACTCTAGCTACATGTCCAGTTTCGTGATTTTTAGGTATCGTGTGTGTTCGCAGGGATTTTTAGAAGACGTATACACTAAACGATTGCTTAAAATAAAATAAAATAATTAAGGAAAAAATATCCTAATCTATTCATGGACACAACAAGGCCACGCTGCCTCTTTTCTTAACCACATAATGAAGATTAAAACATGGGAACACCCATCTCATTTCATCAGAACAAAAACGCAGAAGAATCGAGGAAAAGGAAAATCAAAACAATACAAATAAAACCCCATAAATCACCACATAAACATATTCGGTTTCACATTGGTTTCCTCTTCGATCTGCTATACTTTTTGTGGAAGTCGACGTGCTGTTTCCATCGTTGGGTTGTGAGCAGCGAACATAGGGTTTGATCTTGGGTATAAATGGTGCAACGATTCGCGAAACGGAGTTTGATTGTGGATTCTACGTGTGGATGAGCAGCTTGTGGTATATTTTGTGTGGAGATCGACATGGTTCGCTATCGCCAGTTCCACGGTGGGCTTTGAGGTCGCGTTCTGAACCGGGAGATCGAGCGTGACTTGAGGGAGATACGGAGGAGCGGGGTTTGAAGAGGAGTTGATTGTGATTTTTTGTGGATTTAATTATGTGATGGAGATAATGGAGGGGGAAGTAGCCGTGGATGGCTTTGCTTTACTGAAGCGATTGGAATTTTGGGGGAGATGAAGTGTAGAGAGCGGGTTCAGGTCTATTAAGGGTAAGTGGGCCAGAAATTAAAGTGATAAAGCCCAATTGGGTTCATAATTTAGTTTCTAAGTTTAGTTAAATTTAAATTAGTGTACAATCTTATAAAATCAATAACTTATTCATATGAAATCAGAATCATGAACCGTAAGTTGCGTTGGGATCGTATGGATGGTGGCTACACCATGGGACTGACCGGGAGTGAATCCGAGCTCGTTACAATTTATGGCGAAATAAATTGTTCGATCTAAATCAACGACAATTATCGTTAATTAACGATGATAGTCCAATGTGAGTAAAACTCACCAACTCTGAACAGTTTATATTTTCATGTTGTATTTTTAGAACTGTTAAAATTGTCTGATTGACTGTGTGGTGACTGTTTGATTGAACTGCTAGTCAGTTAGTGGAAATTATATATATATATAGATTCTGTTTAACAGAATATATCATATGGAACTGAAAGTGATGTTATATATATTGTTTAACATCTGTGATGCAGGGAAACAGGTTGGAGGAATCCGGCTGGATTCCTCAACATTTATTTTACTGTGATTTATATATTGTGATATATAATGTGATATATAATTTTACGTTGATTATATGTGTTTGGACGATATTTATCGTTGTTATATGGCGTGGTAAATACCATAAGAAATATCAGAATGTAGAAAAGGGATTTTCAAAGTATATTTTGAAAATAATTTATGTATATAAAATCAATGGATTTTATATTATAAAAGAAAAAGGGGTTTGAACAAAAGAAATATATTTGTAAATCAAATATAAGGGAATTATATTTGTAAATCAAATATAAGGGAATTATATTTGTTAATCAAATATAAAGGAATTTATTTGTTAATCAAATATAAGCGGATTTATTTGTTAATCAAATATAGAAGGAATTTATTTGTTAATTAAATATAAAGGAAATATATTTGAAAGCAAATATAAAGGAATATATAGGTAAAACATAAATAAAGAGTTAAAAGGAATATTTATGTAACGGCCCGCCCCGCACCAACCAACATTTACTCCAAAAGTGCGCTGTACACATGTCCAGTTAGCACAGAACGGGTCGTGAGAAGGAAAGAAAGAAGAGAATGAACTAATCAAGGAACCTGTAGAATGTCTCACAGCGCATGGGATAAAATATAATAATAACATACTTGACATAAAACAGGCGAGACAGTGTATAAGCTGATAACTAAAATCAACATCAATCATCAGAGCAGCGGAAATCCATATACAGCTTATTACAATTTTCCAAATTTACTGTCTCTAAACAAAAGAAAGCTAAAGTAGAAGATACACCAACAATGCCCAAGCAGTGATCTTCAACAACACAGGGAGAATATTATGTAAATAGTACGTGGAAGCCTCCTGCTCGTCTCCGGACCATCTACCCGTGCATCACCAGCTAACCTGTCTCTAGTCTGCTCGTGTGAGCACCCAGAGTAATAAGAGGAGACATAAAACTCTGGGTCAGACATAAAGCCTGGTATGAGCGATAAGCATCTTAAACAGAACAATAACAGGTATACTAAACCATACCTGAACCTAGACCTGCAACCAAAGAGTTAGCACCACATACCGTACAATGCTCTAAGGTGCCATAATGAATAGTGTAAGAATACGGGGGTGGGGTGTGTATGTCAAGCAATCAAGCATAGCAACCATCCTCACGTCTCTCACTCAGTGCGTAAAGTATACGATATCTACCACTTTGGAACACTAGACAAACTGAGGTAACGACGAATCCCGACTTGTAGAAACCCTGCTGTGACCAAGCCAAACACTTGGAGTCATGACCAAACATTTCAATGACCCACTTCATTGGTCGTAGCCCTTGGTTCTACCTATGCCTTAATGGCCCTGAATCCGCCTTCGTACCTCCTACCATAGTGGTCCAAAGCTATAGACGTCGATAACTCCTTGGCACGCGTCCCGCAGCAAAGCCCAACCATGAAGCGAACTCATTGATTCCCATCTAAATCTTGAGCTCTAACTTCTCATCTGGACTTCCTTTGCATCTCAGGTTTTGATCGAATTGGAGTGGGTCTTCAGAAAAGTTGGCGTGCAGTAACAGTCCTAGAACTCGGTTCGGTTCGGTAGCGTCGGTTCGGGTCGGTCCTCCATCCTTGTCATCTTCCATTCGATTCGGGTCGGGTGCTTCACTCCGGGTCGGGTCGGTGTCCTCCTCCGGGTCGGGTCGGGGTGCTGTCCTCCTCCAGCTCATGCTCCTTCTCCAATCAGCTCCCTCGTTTCCATCTACTCCGATCCGATCCGGTCACTTCGCCTTACTCTAGTCGTAGCCTTCCATTCTTGAGCCGATCCGATCTGACTTCCATTACCCTTCCGATCCGATCCCCTTGTCCACTCCAACTCTAAGGAAACGGCCTTCCTTTTTGCCAAGTCTTCTATGTGCCAAACTCCGGTTCGGGTCGGATTTCCTTGCCCAATTCACATATCCGATCCGAGCCCTCATCCGATCCGAAGCTCTACACAGCTTTCTGCAACTTTTTCCAGCAACTTGTTTACGCCATTCGACGACGTTTTTGACAAATCTAACTATTCTAATCAATCATAAAACATACCATAGAGTCATAGCAATATGTAAGAGCAACCCCAAACACCAAACAACAATCCAAATGAATCAAAATAGATCAAAAGTGGCTAAAACCTCACATTTTCCTATAATCCTTCTTAATCATGTTTAAGCACATATTTAGTAAAACTTAATCAAATCGTCTAAATTTTCTAACAGAGGCATGAAATATTATTTAAGAATTTCTAAACATTTTTCCAGAATTTATTAGTGTATAAATTCGCTAATCTTCACTAATTACCCTTAATTAACTGTAATTAGTGTCAAAACGATGCTATCACTCACCTTTGCCACAACTAGAACCCCAAAAATGAAATATTATCTGATTTGGCGCTGTTCCTAATCTTATACAGCAACTCCAACCTTGCTTTGGTGCTTTTTCTTCTTAATTTAATGTTTGCTAAGCCTAATCTTCAATTAGAAGGTGATTTTTGGGTGTTTTAGAGAGATTTAGAGAGTGGAGGCCATGACTAGGTTAAGAGGAATGAAAGTGGCGGCTGGAAAATGTCTAAAGGAATGTTTTCTAACCCTAATCAGCCCCTATATACTCCTAAACCCGAAATTCCACTCTGGGCCTAGCTGCTAATCACCCGCTTAAGCCCAATTAAGCTGTTTTTCACCATCTGAAACATGTTTCAGCCATATCTCCCAAACGGTGAGTCCGTTTGGCTAATGTGACCACTATACGGAAAGAGAAACCATCATCCGGAGCCAATGGAAGTGGTTTCAGGTCAAAATTCCTTTCCAGTCAAAAGTTATGGCCAAAACAGTGATAACTAGGGGTAAAATGGTCATTTAAAAATCGGGAAAAATTATGAACATGGGAAATGACCCTAATAGTCGTTCCCCAAAGTTACATGACCATACGACTTCGTATGTGAAAGAAATAAATATTCTACGATCCTATGATGCGTAGAATGCGGGTCGTTACACTCTCCCCCCCTTAAGAAATTTCGCCCCCGAAATTCCTTAACCCAAAACATACAAAGGATCTCGCATGCCTAACAGCCACGTACAACAATCAAACATGCAAAACAAGCAAACAAGCCTATCCTAGCATGCGGAAAACTAAATCGAAGTCAAAATCTTACCAGGCAAAGAGTTCTGGATACTTCTTCCTTATGTCCTCCTCTGTTTCCCAAGTACAATCACTCTCGTCCTCGCTCCACTGTACCTTGACTAGCTTCACCGCCTTCCTTCGAAGTTGCTTCATGTCGTATTCGACAATACGGGCCGGCTTGCGGTTCCCAACCGCCTCGGGTTCTACTTCGAAGTCCTCTAACTGATCAGGTGAAATAGTCATATCTGAGTCGTGAACGAACTTCCTTAGTTGGGAAACATGAAATACGTTATGAACTCCCGCCATCTTCTCTAGTAAGTCAATTCTGTATGCCAAATTCCCGACTAGCTCGAGAACAGGGAATGGGCCAATGAATCTTGGTGCCAACTTGCTTCTCCTGCCAAATCGTATCACGCTCTTCAACGGAGAAATCTTGACAAACACCAAGTCGCCAACGGAGAATTTTAAGTCTCTTCTCCTCTTATCAGCATAACTCTTCTGCCTATCTTGGGCAGCCTTCATCCGTTGTTGAATGGTCTTGATTTTATCTGAAGTTTCCCTCACCACATCTGGTCCAAGCATAAACTTCTCGCCAGTCTCTATCCAACATGATGGTGAGTTACACGGTCTTCCGTACAAAGCTTCAAACGGAGCCATACCGATACTGGATTGGTAGCTATTATTATATGCAAACTCTACTAGATGCAAATGGTCATCCCATGATCCACCAAAATCCAATATACATGCTCTCAAGAGATCTTCCAAAATATGGTTCACCCTCTCCGTCTGACCGTCGGTCTGAGGATGATATGCAGTACTGAGATGTAACTCTGACCCTAGAGCCTCTTGTAAGCTCTTCCAAAACCCACTAGTGAACAACGAGTCTCGGTCGCTCACAATGCTTTTAGGTACTCCATGAAATCTCACTACCCACTTCATATACAATTCTGCTAACTTAGCTGCCGTTCTGGTCGATTTGACTGGTATAAACCTTGCGCTTTTAGTCAATCGATCCACAATCACCTAAATGCTATCATGTCCCGATCTAGTCCTTGGTAAACCATCGATGAAATCCATCGAGACTTGCTCCCATTTCCATTCGGGAATCTCTAAGGGCTGTAACAACCCACTAGGCTTCTTTTGCTCGGCTTTAACTAGCTGGCAATTCATGCACTTGGATATAAACTTCCCAACGTCTCTTTTCATCCCTTCCCAGTAGTAAGTCTGCTTCATACCTCGATACATCTTGTTACCACCGGGGTGTATAGTCAGCTTTGAGTGATGACATTCTCTAAGCACTTCATCCCTCAATCTATTGACATTGGGTACAACAAGCTTTCCATTCTTTCTAAGCCATCTATCTCGATCAAGCCCATACTTGTTCATCTCCTCATCGATACCCATCTCTAACTTGGAGATGATTTCCAGTAGGTTAGGATCGTCCCTCTGACTAGAGCCGATCCGCTCAATCAAAGTGGGTCTGATCGTCAAACTTGCTAACATTCCTGGATCCAATTCGCACTTTGGTCTGAAATCAAACCCCGCGATAAACTCCAGTTGCTTCCATTCAAGGAACATAGCCCCTAAGCTGGCATGTCTTCTACTCAATGCATCAACCACCGCATTGCCCTTTCCTGGTGTGTATGCGATGTCAAAATCATAGGAAGCTAAGAACTCTAACCATCTCTGCTGACGGAGATTCAGATCTTTCTGAGAGAAGAGATACTTTAACGACTTATGATCTGTAAAAAGCTCAAATCTTTCTCCCAAGAGATAGTGTCTCCACATCTTTAACGCGAACACGATCGCTGCCAATTCTAAATCATGGGTAGGGTATCTTCTCTCGTGCGGCTTCAATTGCCGACTTGCGTAAGCTACAACCCTACCGCCTTGCATCAATACAGCACCCAGTCCGGTACCACAGGCATCCGTGTATACCGTCATCTCTTCATCCCCCTTAGGAATGACTAACACTGGTGCGCTTGTCAACTTGTCCTTTAGATTTTTAAATGCATTCTCGCACCTTTCATCCCAAACAAAAGCTTGATTCTTCTTGGTCAACTGGGTCAATGGTGCTGCTATCTTGGAGAAACCTTGGATAAACTTACGATAATATCCAGCCAATCCCAAGAAACTTCTTACATCTGTTGCATCCTTGGGCGTAGGCCAATCTTGTACCGTAGCCACCTTTGCTGGGTCCACGGCAATACCACTCTCTGATACAACATGGCCCAAGAACCTCACTTCCCTCTTCCAGAAGTGACACTTAGAAAACTTTGCTTTCAATTGGTGTTTTCTTAACACCTCCATCGCTACTCTTAAATGTTCCTTGTGTTCTTCCTCTGTCCTCGAATAGACCAAAATATCATCAACGAACACAAGGACAGACTTATTCAACTGATCTCTGAATACCCTATTCATAAGATCCACAAAATATGCTAGGGCATTGGTCAGCCCGAATGGCATGACCAACCACTCATAAAACCCAGACGGCGTCTGAAATGCCGTTTTAGCTATACTCTCAGCTTCCACTCTAAGCTGATGAAAACCTGTCGCGAGATCCAACTGAGAAAATACTCTCGCGCCACTCAACTGATCAAACAAATCATCTATCCGCGGTAGAGGATACTTGTTCTTCCTCGTCACTTTATTCAACTCGCGGTAGTCTACACACAAACGAAGGGAACCATCCGCCTTGGTAGCAAACACAACTGGTGCTCCCCATTCAGAAACACTCCTTCTGATAAATCCCTTCTTCAAAAGATCGCTGACTTGCACCTCGAGCTCTCGCTGCTCCCTTGGTGCCATACGACGAAGTGGCATCACTATAGGCCTGGCATCTTTTACCAAATCAGTACGGAACTCAATCTCTCGGTGTGGTTGAAGTCCGGTCACTTCTTCGAAAACATCCGGATACTGGCTAACCATGGGCAAACCTGACAACTCACTATGCGGAATGTCGAGGGAGTTTAGAAAACTAGCCAATACCCCCTTACTGGGTAGACCACCAAACACTATCCTCCGCCCATCATCCGCTCTAGCTGTCACCAACAAGCCCTCACAGTCTACCACCACCCCGTATCTTTGGAGCCAATCTACTCCAAAAATAATGCCAAACCCAGTAAAGCCCAAAACAAAGCAATCACAAACAAACATGCATCCATGACTCGATAAGACCACATTACGACAAATCATGCTAAGGCTAGTCGAACCACCAATCGGGTTCGTCACTACTAAAGGTCTATCGACAATCTCGGGCTCCAATCCCAACCTATCTACCAGGTCTCTAGATATGAAAGAACTGGAAGCTCCGGTATCAAACAAAACTCGAACAGGAACATCATAAACAGAAAGCATACCTTGAATGACGACATTCTTTCCCTTCTCCGCCGCTGTTGGGGCATTCGACGAAGAAGGAATAGCATTAAGAGCGTAGGCTTTCACCATTTGCTTTTCCTTAGGGGGCTGTGGACACTTGTCCTTGTGATGTCCCAATTGGCCACAATTGAAGCACTTCCTATCCGCTGGCTTGGCCCGACAATTACTAGCATAATGGCCCTTCTTACCACAGCTGAAGCACTCCACATCCTGCTTATTCTTTTTCTTCTGGCCATCCTTATCCTGATTCTGCTTTCTCTTATTCTGGGAACCACCTTTGCCTCCACCACTAGCTTGTGGCTTTGGCTCATCTGCGGATGCAACCTCAGACTTCGACTTAGGGTAGAGGCTCTCTGATCTTAACGCTTTCCCCACAATCGATTCAAATGTCTCATCGATGTGGTTAATAAGTTTTTCCCCTAAGTACTGATCTAACCCAGTTATGAATTTCTCATTCTTTTTCTCGGCAGTATCAATAAGAGATAACCCATATTTTGACAAAGTGTCAAATTCAGCAATATACTCCGAGACAGCTCTGCCATTCTGCTTGAGCTCCAAGAATTTCTTAAACAACACTGACTTCTGAGCAGCTGGAATGAACTTCTCGCTAAAGCGAGCTTTAAACTGCTCCCAAGTAATCTGATCTTCGGTAGTAGCTGCCTTTATAGCATTCCACCAATTCATTGCCCGCCCTTGCAGCTGACGGGACGCTAGCTTCCTCTTCATCGCATCTTCGATACCCAAATCCTCGAAGATACGTTCGCAACTATCCAACCAATCTTGAACATCCGTGGCCGACTCCGTTCCGTGGAACGGCTTCCCACCAAGGCTAGTATAATCCTTATTCAGCTTGGCGAAGTCGACTCTTGGCGCCTGCACTATTGGACCACCACCATTTCCACTATTGGGAGCTGCCCTCTGCACATCTCTATCATGAGGTCAGTAAACATCGTCCTCATGTCAGCAGCATTCCCATTATTGGCTCCCCTACCGGTACCTCTAACATATCGGCTCATCGTCAATCTGAAAAAGGAAATGATTAACGACTCCATAGTGGTGCTAGTGCAGTACGACTTCATCCTTATACTACTAATAGTATATATATATAGCCTTTAAAAAAACCAAAGTAATCACAAATACGCTCTCTCGTATACGTATATTATCTCTCCCTGATAACTTCCCTAGGTTAACTACGCAACCTAGAGCTCTGATACCAAGTGTAACGGCCCGCCCCGCACCAACCAACATTTACTCCAAAAGTGCGCTGTACACATGTCCAGTTAGCACAGAACGGGTTGTGAGAAGGAAAGAAAGAAGAGAATGAACTAATCAAGGAACCTGTAGAATGTCTCACAGCGCATGGGATAAAATATAATAATAACATACTTGACATAAAACAGGCGAGACAGTGTATAAGCTGATAACTAAAATCAACATCAATCATCAGAGCAGCGGAAATCCATATACTGCTTATTACAATTTTCCAAATTTACTGTCTCTAAACAAAAGAAAGCTAAAGTAGAAGATACACCAACAATGCCGAAGCAGTGATCTTCAACAACACAGGGAGAATATTATGTAAATAGTACGTGGAAGCCTCCTGCTCGTCTCCGGACCATCTACCCGTGCATCACCAGCTAACCTGTCTCTAGTCTGCTCGTGTGAGCACCCAGAGTAATAAGAGGAGACATAAAACTCTGGGTCAGACATAAAGCCTGGTATGAGCGATAAGCATCTTAAACAGAACAATAACAGGTATACTAAACCATACCTGAACCTGGACCTGCAAACAAAGAGTTAGCACCACATACCGTACAATGCTCTAAGGTGCCATAATGAATAGTGTAAGAATACGGGGGTGGGGTGTGTATGTCAAGCAATCAAGCATAGCAACCATCCTCACATCTCTCACTCAGTGCGTAAAGTAAACGATATCTACCACTTTGGAACACTAGACAAACTGAGGTAACGACGAATCCCGACTTGTAGAAACCCTGCTGTGACCAAGCCAAACACTTGGAGTCATGACCAAACATTTCAATGACCCACTTCATTGGTCGTAGCCCTTGGTTCTACCTATTCCTTAATGGCCCTGAATCCGCCTTCGTACCTCCTACTATAGTGGTCCAAAGCTATAGACGTCGATAACTCCTTGGCACGCGTCCCGCAGCAAAGCCCAACCATGAATCGAACTCATTGATTCCCATCTAAATCTTGAGCTCTAACTTCTCATCTGGACTTCCTTTGCATCTCGGGTTTTGATCGAATTGGAGTGGGTCTTCAGAAAAGTTGACGTGCAGTAACAGTCCTAGAACTCGGTTCGGTTCGGTAGCGTCGGTTCGGGTCGGTCCTCCATCCTTGTCATCTTCCATTCGATTCGGGTCGGGTGCTTCACTCCGGGTCGGGTCGGTGTCCTCCTCCGGGTCGGGTCGGGGTGCTGTCCTCCTCCAGCTCATGCTCCTTCTCCAATCAGCTCCCTCGTTTCCATCTACTCTGATCCGATCCGATCACTTCGCCTTACTCTAGTCGTAGCCTTCCATTCTTGAGCCGATCCGATCTGACTTCCATTACCCTTCCGATCCGATCCCCTTGTCCACTCCAACTCTAAGGAAACGGCCTTCCTTTTTGCCAAGTCTTCTATGTGCCAAACTCTGGTTCGGGTCGGATTTCCTTGCCCAATTCACATATCCGATCCGAGCCCTCATCCGATCCGATCCGAAGCTCTGCACAGCTTTCTGCAACTTTTTCCAGCAACTTGTTTACGCCATTCGACGACGTTTTTGACAAATCTAACTATTCTAATCAATCATAAAACATACCATAGAGTCATAGCAATATGTAAGAGCAACCCCAAACACCAAACAACAATCCAAATGAATCAAAATAGATCAAAAGTGGCTAAAACCTCACATTTTCCTATAATCCTTCTTAATCATGTTTAAGCACATACTTAGTAAAACTTAATCAAATCGTCTAAATTTTCTAACAGAGGCATGAAATATTATTTAAGAATTTCTGAACATTTTTCCAGAATTTATTAGTGTATAAATTCGCTAATCTTCACTAATTACCCTTAATTAACTGTAATTAGTATCAAAACGATGCTATCACTCACCTTTGCCACAACTAGAACCCCAAAACTGAAATATTCTCTGATTTGGCGCTGTTCCCAATCTTATACAGCAGCTCCAACCTTGCTTTGGTGCTTTTTCTTCTTAATTTAATGTTTGCTAAGCCTAATCTTCAATTAGAAGGTGATTTTTGGGTGTTTTATAGAGATTTAGAGAGTGGAGGCCATGACTAGGTTAAGAGGAATGAAAGTGGCGGCTGGAAAATGTCTAAAGGAATGTTTTCTAACCCTAATCAGCCCCTATATACTCCTAAACCCGAAATTCCCCTTTGGGCCTAGCTGCTAATCACCCGCTTAAGCCCAATTAAGCTGTTTTTCACCATCTGAAACATGTTTCAGCCATATCACCCAAACGGTGAGTCCGTTTGGCTAATGTGACCACTCTACGGAAAGAGAAACCATCATCCGGAGCCAATGGAAGTGGTTTCAGGTCAAAATTCCTTTCCAGTCAAAAGTTATGGCCAAAACAGTGATAACTAGGGGTAAAATGGTCATTTAAAAATCGGGAAAAATCATGAACATGGGAAATGACCCCAATAGTCGTCCCCCAAAGTTACATGACCATACGACTTCGTATGTGAAAGAAATAAATATTCTACGATCCTATGATGCGTAGAATGCGGGTCGTTACAATTTATTTGTTAATAAATAAAAGAAAAAGGAGATATTTATTTGTTAAGATAAATAGAAAGAGGAGATATTTATTTGTCAAATAAATAGAAATCAAAGGAATATTTATTTGTTAATAAATAGAATAGAAGAAAGAGGAATATTTATTTGTAAATAGAAAAGAAAAGAAAAAGGAATATTTATTTGTTAATAGATAGAATAGATATAAAAGGAAATATTATTGGCTAAATAGAATAGAAGAGATAAAAGAAATATTTATTTGTTAAATAAATAGAATGGAAAAAGGGAGTAGTTATTTGTTAAGTAAACAAATAGATAAGTAAATAAACGTTGTAGAAGGTAATCATTATAACTGAATAAACGCTGTAGAAGGTAATCATTATAACTGAATAAACGTTGTAGAAGGTAATCATTATAAGTAAATAAACGATGTAGAAGGAAATCTTTATAAAGCATATAAAGTCATTGAATAAGGGTAAATCGACAAGTAGAGTTAATTGAATATCAGTTATTCAATTAGAGTTATCGAATTAGTTATTCGATAGGAGTTAATTGAGATAGAGTTAGGCAAACTGAGTTAATCGAATATTAGTTTATCCGAATAGAGTTAAAAAAAAGGAGTAATCGAATATTAGTTTATTCGAATAGAATTAAAGGAGTTAAATCGAATATAGTTTATTCGAAAGGAGGAGTTATCGAATAGAGATTATTCGAAATAGAATTTCGTAAGGAAGTGTTACTGAGTTAAAAGATGAACTTACCCTATTTCGAGATTTGAAATGTTGTTCAGTTAAGGTCTGAGAGGTAATTATACCCCAACATGATTGACTTCGTTTTTAATTTAGAAATGGGTAAGGTTCGAAAGTGAAAGTTGTAACGACCCGGGGAAAAGAACGACAATCGGGTTCTCGACAACAATACATAAACCCGTATCACTTGCCAAAAACCCAAGTATCGAACCCCCAGATTGTCATGAGAAAGAATTTAGAGGGTGAGGATAGAAAGGAAGAAGTATTAGAATAGAAGAAAGAAGAAGAACACATCAGAATCTCACAGCGGAACAGATAAAATATAATATCAAATCTCTTTATACAAAGAACTATATAAACATACCAATCATCAGAGTACACATACATTAGTCACAGCGGAATAATAACTTTGAATAACTAGCGGTGAAGCCGCCTGCTTCCAGCTCCTGAAACTCCAAGCGAAACCTAACCTGGAACATACTCGGTCTGACCCGAGCACATTTGATTTAAAACAAAATACCCCGGGTCAGTCTGGAATACTTTCAGTGATAAATTCACAGAACACACACTTGTTTAACTTTGCAAAATCCTTTCGAAATAAAAAGGTAATAGTAAGACCAATCCACACATAAACACGGATGGTTTTTACCTTACTATAACCCAAAGCATTTTTGAAATCAATATCTTTCTCTGATATTATCATAATGTCTAAATACAAGTAAATAATAATCTAGAGGAACGCTTGCATCTCACGCTCCACATATATAGTATACAATCGAAAACCGCGTGCGCTTATTGGATATTGGATTCCAACTTGACAAGGTATGGGTCCACCTTCCGCACGTGTATCTCTAGAGGCGAATACACTGGGTTCAACAAGAACGTCTTGCAACCCGGCCCTCACATGACCGACCACTCATTTCGCTTGAGTGTATCGAATGTATATCACCGACGGTTGGGATCAGCAACCGCCACCCGAATAGGGTCAGCATCGAATAGATAAAGAAGCAATAGGAATTTCTCTAGATAGGTGATCATACATCCTAATGGGAGCGACCCACATAGCCATGCTGCCTGCCCGATTTTTGTCATTTTCCGGTTGATGAGGCTTGAGGCTAGAACTTTATCTCTAGAACATCTGGTCATCATTCACTTTGAATGCCACATCGTCAGATCCGCCAGATCACACTTGATTGACGTCCACAAACATACTCTAGCTAGCTGGCTAGAGAATAACCATTTCTCCGCCGTCAACTATCGTACGTTTGGAGAAATCAACGCATGTAATTCCTTTGGAAATACTCTGTCAGACATCCGTCCATACAAGTCATCCAGGAACAGGATGAACCGAAGGTACTCTCCTACTACATCTCATATAGGAATCACCCCATGAATCAGTAGCGAGAAGTCCTTGCAACCCGTGGATTTCAACCACGACAGAATCACAAATCAAAATAACTCTGGCTGCAGGCCAGAGAAATTCAACAAGTAGTCCTTCCGCTTATGAAGATCCACGGTCTTCACTTGCTCCGTCTTCAATCGACGTCTTCGCGTATTTGATGGTCGGAATGGTTTTCGAATATAATTCGATCCCGGACTTTCCGAACCAACAATCGTATTGGTCTGGTTTGATAGTCGGTGTTTTAACTATCAAATAACAATAGTGTGAACACAACAAGTTTTCTGATTCAGTACTTGGCACAACTCGACCTCTTTTAAAAATATATTTAACCAAATTCCCTTTTGACTAACTTTAACTGATTTACTATGATTGATTAACTCTAACTTGACTAACTCGACTTATTTAACTCGACAAACTTGACTTGATTACTCCTATTAACTAATACGCGACTTAACTCCATTCGCTCGACTCTAGATCGCAGCGATCACAATGGTTACGCCTGATTCCCTCAGGAAACATCCGACCGCCATAGGCTATCTGCAGCCCTGCGAATTACGCTAGCAGTCGTACGCAATGGAAACTTTTTCCTAGATAACTTTGTTTGACTAACTCTAACTATATTCGATCAACTCTAATTAAATAACAAATATTTAATATAATTTTAAAGCACTTATTCTTATTTCCTTTGGAACCATCATTGCAATATTATTTAATTCCCAAAATCTTGCATTAGAGTTCGATGTACCTCGTATAGGGTAAAACAATTTCAACAACTTCACTTACTTCAAACTAATACTGTTCCTCGATAATAGCGAGGCCAACCGAGTTGGGGCATTTTAGTTACCTCTCAGACCTTGGTCAACCCGTTCTTATCTTGGAATAACATCAGTTTGTCACTTAATCATTTTCCCAAATCTTATTTACCTTATCGATTTCAAATCGATCCCATAAATTGTTTCTTACATTTGAAATCTTCTTTTAAAGTCTTTTACTTAATTCCCTTATCTAAATTAATATCCATTAAAAACATGACACGACCCGAACTTCCCCGCGAAGGAAAGCACGGATAGCGTTGAGAACAAGACAAAATAGAACGCAGACGGAAGAACATTTCATTGTTATTACAACAATTCCATCAGATACAAGAATATACAGAGTATAAATGAATAAATTACATTCGATAAATATCAGAGATTACAATAAATTACATAGCAGCGGGAAAATATACAAAAGCACAACTAGAAGTGATACACGGATACAGAGCTTTCCGAGCATCATTCCAGCTGTAAATCAGGACCCTGTGAATATAAATCTGCAAAACTGAAACTACTAGCTGCCCGTGTGGAAAATAGGGGCACCCAGAGTTTAGGTTAAAACAATAAACTCCAGGTCAGTCATGTGACTGGTGTGAGAACTAAAACAGTTATTATTCTTTATTTTAAAGTTCGGTAAGTCAAGGGACCACGCCGTATAACACGGAACGGGTTTCCTCCCAAGAATACCAGTGCATAAAACAAACAGCGCAATGCTAAATAAAGAAAAATGAAGCTGTTATAAGACCCAGGTCCCATCACACAATGCAACGCAAGCCGGAGGATAGGGTTTTTACCTTATAACAGCCAAAGCATGCTTGATACGTTTAAAACACATTATTTGATACTATTATAAGTGTATAGTGTCAAAACAATTTCAATCATAAGTATCAATCATAGACGGCATAGCTACCATCTACTATGTCGCCATACTAGGCTCTACAAATAAAACCGAAACACACGTATTGGAAATTGGATTCCGTCATGAGCCGAGGCAAGGGGCAAGCTCCTCTCCGCGTTCGAGACACTCTAGCAAATGCCTCAGGACCCCACTATGATCCTTGGAATCGGCTGGGCCGGTCCTCTCTTACTTTTGAGGATTGGCAATTCCTGAACACACGTTTCCCGGTCCTTACAGACCTATATCCGAGGCGCCTCATATCCAACAACCACACAGGTGAAAAGTACATAAATGTCAGGGCTGGTAGGTCACTGACACCACCCTAGCTAGAAAGAAACGTCGTGCTCTCCCAGCGGTCCGTCTCCCGTTTTTGACTCATACCGAGGTGTGAGGCTCGCGAATTCACGTTATACACAAAGCTATGCCACACAGGCCGTGCTTTGATCATCAACCACAAGACTTTGCTTTTCAACAGAAGCCCTGATCAATTGCCACTTACGCATGCCACATTAGCAATTCACTCCATGCGACTGATGTCCATCGATATACAACCTCTAAGCTCGTATGTCTCAGAGAAGGGCGTTAAGCAAGAGAATAAATTCTTCGCCGCCAAACAGATGTATATTTAATAGAGATCAATCAACACAGAATAAAATCCAATGTCAGACACACAATCCATTTACAAGTTCGTTCTGGGTCTGAACGAAACCGGAGGCACTTTCCTCGCATATCCATCCATCTCCAAGTACGTCTGGACGATCACCAACTGTTTCCCTCATCTTGGGTGTACAGCCCAATCAAGATCATCAGTAATCACCCAAACGATGTGAAGACTTCCGGTCTTCAACCACTGTCTTCATCTTCGACATCTCGTCGAATCGGTTATTCAGAATGGGTATAACCCGGCCTTTCTGAATAACCCACGTATATAATAAACGAATGTTACACAAACACAACAAACGCCTCATTCCAATTCAGAATATTCTTTTGTTCACAAAAACACATTCTTAGGGAAAGGTTCCCATTAATTTTATCAAAGATAAATTCTTCTAAATTTATTCCTTAATCTTCCTTTGGATATCATTTCAAACTAGTCGGGATTAGCGAACCACACCGAAGTAATTATTTGTTTTATTTCCCAATCCCAACCTATATATCCCATGGAGCAAAACTGGTGATACTCCATATCTAACACCACGGTGTTATTGGTAAAATTAATTACCATTTCACGTTCAAATCTAATTAAAGATTTAACTATCGCTTTGGAGCAAAACTGGTGGTACTCCATCCTCGATCACCTTTCAAATTTGATAATTTAAATTATCAATTCACATTTTTAATCTAATTAAAGATCCATTAAAACTCCACTTAGTTTTAATCTTTTCAAAAATCAACATCTTGCCTTTAACTGGGTTAAAGAACCAATGTCATCTAAAACACGATCCACGATAAACCCAAATCACATTTGATATTCAATACAAGGCCCTGAATAGAAAATATATCGGCTTATATTCAATATCAAATTCTGAAACCAACAAATATCGTATTGGAAATAACGATATAAAATATCTTTCAAATCCCCATAACAATATTTGTATAGTCACGAAATCCGACATCGAAATATCCCGAAGATAATTTCGATTCAGCTCCAGTCCAATCCACGTATTGGAAATTATCGATTATTTTCAAAATCACTTTCAAATTCAATTTATTTATTTCAAAAATAAATTGATTTTAATTCTAGTTCAAAACTAGTTCATTTTGACAAAAATCTATTTTTATCTTTTCAAATGTGGAATTTGTCACCCCGGTTCTTTCCAATTCACATATTATGATTTTACACAAATTATCAATATTTTTAATAATTTTATCAAGGCCCGTACAGTCGATTTCCAACAATGGCCATCGAACTGCACTTACAGCGACCTTTTTCGAATTTGATTTGGACATAACTCCAAACCCAACCGTTAGATTTCAAATTTCTAATATTCATTGGAAAGCTCTTTTCGATACGAACCCAACGGTTCCGGTTTTAGGAGAATCCGATGGTCGGATCTCCCGCAATGTCCGTTTGAAATAAATGGTCGAAATTCACGAACTGCCGCGGCGCGGCGCGTTCTATTCAGGCCATTATATTATATATATAATATATATTTCGTCGATTTCTATTTAAAACGAATTTTATAAATCGTTTTAAAATCGTTTCGAAAGCAATTTCAACTTTCTTTTCAATTCAAATCAAAATTGAATTCTTCTTTATAAATTCGTTTTAAAATTCATTTCTATTCAATTCAAATTTTAATTCAATTTGAATTCATTTCAATTCGCTTTCAAATTCAATTTGAATTCGTTTTCAATTCAATTCATTTCATTTTAAATTTCAATTTCAAAATATTTAATTTCGAAATCACTTTTCAATATTCATTATACAACGAATAAGATCGATATAAATATCGTTCACGTCAAAATGGCGCAAAACTAATCAACACGGCTTTATATTTTTCACAACTTCTTTATTTTATTCAACAAATGAATATTCATCCCATTCAACACATGAATCTATATTTTTTTCAACCCACGACTAATCTCAACACATGAGTACTGTCAACACATCACTATTTTTGTTATGTAAAATATTTTATAAAATGTAACACCCCACTCCCGCTATGATCACTCACTAAGGGAATGCCATAGCATTGGTGGAGTATTTTAGTGAATATAGAACAGAAAAACTACAACAAGACAGATATAAATAGTACTTGAAATTTTAAAACATCATCTCATAACAGCGGAAGTAAAACATGTCTGGTTACATCATAAAACCACAATAAAGGTCAAGTACAATATCCATCAAAATAAAGAAGTACATAATCCCACTCTCATACAATAGCCAAACAAAAGAAAAGATAACTGGATAACTGGAGCTTTACATCTATCCAAGCTCCTAAAGACTGGAACAGCAATCCGATCAAGCTCCACTACTGCTAGGATCCACCGTAGGACCTGAGGGTTGGGAAAAAGATAAAAACAACAGGGTCAGACATAAGTCTGAGCGAGTCCTATAACTTTAACAATACAATCGTTAAAGTAACCAGAGAAGACATAAACTGATATACGGTAACATATAGGGATGAATGGCTACCCTAAGCAGTCAACTAAACGAAGATAAAGGATAAAGACGCATCTACCCTCCCTAAGGTAAATTACTAAACTGCACCACACCAGTCGTTCCTAACTTAAAGGTTGATCCCACCCAAGGACTTATAAAATTTACTAATTAGTACCTGCGTACCCCTAGGTGACCAAGTAGGCGCCACGGGGCCCTACAATCCACTAGGTGTACACACTACTTCCCATTCGATCGGCTCCCTAACGTAGATACCCGTGCTGGCCCCACCGTGGGATGTATCATTCCCCAATGTGGCAACCTGATGGAACTAAAGGTGCACGGCTTATATCTACTCGATGCAACAACGGCTTACCTACCAGCCCGGGCCCACTCACGCATATGAAGCCCGTTGGACTTGCGTTGCCACCGCTAACCCGTTTGCCTCTTACAGTCAAGCCCAGTATGCGTGTCCCGTCCTCGACATGGGTCGAGCCCACAAAGATACGTATGGGTTACTGGTTGAAATGGGCCTCCACAAGCTACCCACCTAAGCTTGTCCCTTTTTCTAGTATATCCCACTTAACCCTTTAATCATGTTTTAATTACATGTTCCATTTTGGTTAAGTATTCTAATCGTATTTTCTATTGCCACCCAAGGCAACCACTAGATTTTCTCATGCCACCCGAGGCACCCACTTAACCCCTCATGTCCCTCTACATGCTAATATGGTTAAGTGTTTCTTAATTAATTAATTAAGAACGTAACCTTTGTAAAGACCTCTCACATTAGACTGTCTTTTATGACCGCTGGTTAAGCCGGTTGGGTCCGGGCAGCCTTATGTCATAACAGAGTCTAACCTCGTGTCTTTACATTAATTACGTATTTAGTTTGTGCCTAAGACCTCTCACATTGGGCTAACATTTGTAGCAACTGGTTAAGCCGGTTGGGTCCGGGCAGTTTTACGCTACAACTGAGTCCAACCTCGTGTCTTAGTCAATTAATTACACCTAATTAATCACCCTCATAATTTTATATTAATTATCCCTAATTAATCAAGTTTTCTTAACATGGGTAGACCTAACTTAATAGGTAAATTCCCATGGGGTAGACCTAACTCAATAGGTAAATTCCCAACACATAGTATGGGTACACCTAACCAAATAGGCAAATTCCCATACTATGTTTATTTATTTTGTGTTATGCATAATTATATTAATTTCACACAATCTTATTAACTTATGCATTTAATTACCCCATCGTTCCCACGTAATTTCGTTCATGATATAACACATATAAAAGGTGTCAACTTGCATATGAATGAACATGTTTCAAAGGTGCCATCTTGCATATTAACAAACACATAACTTGCATATGAACTTGCATAACATGTCACATAACTTGCATATAATATGTCACATAACTTACATATTCATTTTGCATAACAAACTTGCATATTAGCTTATAGACTTGCATAATGTGTCATCATGAACTTGCATATTAATAAACATGTAACTTGCATATTTACATACATGTAACTCGCATATTAACAAACATGTAACTTGCATATAAAGAAACATGTAACTTGCATATTTACATACATGTAACTTGCATATTAACAAACATGTAACTTGCATATTAACAAACATGTAACTTGCATATTTACATACATGTAACTTGCATATTAACAAACATGTAACTTGCATATTTACATACATGTAACTTGCATAGCATATTACCATGAACTTGCATAACATGCATATGATTACATAGCCCACAACTTGCATATTTAGCATCATGCAAACATAACATACATCATATTAAACTTGCATAAGCTTACATACTCAACATGCATAAACATAAGATTAATGCTAACATCATATCATATGATTCAAAGCTCATTAACCCACATACAAAACCATAAATCTCATCACATCTCATCTAATTAGTTTACCAAAAGATCATCAAAGTGATAGAAACTCACAACTAGCAACTTTGAACACCAAATGAAGAAGATTAAGATGCTAAGAAGGGATTAGAAGTTGATTAGAGAGTGATTAGTATGCAACCCTCTTCATAAAATTAGTGGAGGCCATGAGAGCTAGCATTTTGCCATAGTTTAGTCACTAGGTTTAATTATGAATGAATTAGGGTAGGTTAGGGTCTTATTTATAGATTAGGCAAGTGTTTTAGGCCATAGGATTAACCCTAGATTCAATCCAAGCCATCAAAGCATGTCTTGGGGAAGAAGTCAAGTGTAGGAACCATCTAGGGCCTTTAGATTAAAGATGGACCATGAGAACCATTCAAATGCAAAATCTGCACTTGAGCGAATCGGCCCACGGGTTGACAGCCAAACACCCTGGATTAACCCCTAGTCGACCCAGCGGGCTCGGGTCGACTTCAAAAATCGGCCGGTTCGGTTATTCCCCTCTCCCAATTCGCTGTTTTGAGCATTTTTGCATATTTATTTATTAAATTTTCAATTATATATATATATATATCAATATATATATATATATATATCTACACAACCCATTTCACTTAATTAAGTATACTTTAATTTGGGAATTTTCGTGAAACTTCGCGAGGCCATATCTTGGTCATACGGACTCCGATTTTCGAAAACTCGGACTCTATTTCGCGTATTTTTCCGAGACGAACGCAATGGCATAGCCCGTTTCCCTTGATTCCCATTTTAGAATTAAATTCTGCCTCGATTTATGTTATTACAGGTTATTGAAAATACGGGTTGTTACATTCTCCCCTCCTTAAAGGATTTCGTCCCCGAAATCTTCAAGTTAGGAAGAACGTATCCTACCATCCAATCATCCATCTACTCAAAGCATCATCCACGAGCAATCATTGTCCTTACAAGATTCTAAATGCTGGATGGATATATGCAAAAGTGTGTGTATATGTACTTACCTAATGCAAAAATCAGGCGGTTACTGATACAGTAAACCTCCTTAATGCAAACCATGATAGTGCCATGCATCCAATATGTATGCGAAACCCTATTGACACATACAAATTTCTACATGCGTGCACAACCATACACAAAAATGCATCATCCATATGATAACACAGCCATGATACATCCATCAATCTAACTACCACATCCATTTATGCAATATGCAACATGAAGTGACTGAGCCGATCTAGTGCCTAATGTGTGTGTATATGCATCCACGAGCAACCACTAGCAAACAATTGCATCCATATGCATCCATCAACCATAACATGTTTCAAACACATGTTTCAACCATAGGTTTTACCCTATCTAAAGGTCATAGGTATTAGCGAGAGGATATACTAAAGATAAGATAAGTACTAGACAAGCAATAAAGGAGAAGTTAAAAGACATACTCTCAAAAAGAAATGGATACAAAGAACGCATCTTTGCTTCCGTCTCCCAAGTAGCATTGCTTTCGTCATCTCCCCATTGCACTTTAACTAGCTGAACTTCTCTGTTCCTCAACTTCCTAGTTTCTGACCCAAGGATGCGAGTAGGAGCTCGTCGAATCGTCGCATCACGCTCTACCTCTACATCTCTAAGCAAGCTCGGCTCTACCACCTCCGCGGTCTCATGTAAGCACTTCCTCAAATGTGATACATGGAATACATCATGAACACCACTAAGTCTGTCGGGCAACTCCACCCTATATGCCATCCGTCCAATCCTTTCCTTAATAGGAAACGGCCCAACAAATCTCGGTGCTAACTTCCCTACGGACCCAAAGCGAACAACATTTCTCAATGGAGATACTTTGACAAAAACCATGTCCCCAACCTCAAACTCAAGATCCGTCCTTCTCCGATCCGCATAAGATTTCTGTCTATCTTGCGCTGCTTTCATCCTTTTTCGAATTAAATCAATCTTCTCTGAAGTCTCTCTAACCATATCCGGCCCAAGCAAGATCTTATCCGTAGATTCCCACCAACATGTAGGAGATCGACAAGGCCTTCCATAAAGAGCTTCGAAAGGAGCCATACCAATACTGGACTGAAAGCTGTTATTATATGCGAACTCCACCAAAGGAAGATGTTCTTCCCATGTACCTCCAAAATCCAAGATACAAAGCCTCAAAAGATCTTCTAAGATACGGTTCACCCTCTCAGTCTGACCGTCCGTCTGAGGATGATATGCGGTGCTCAAACACAACTGAGTCCCTACCGCCTCTTGCAAACTTCTCCAAAACTCACTAGTGAAAATAGGATCTCGATCACTCACAATGCTGGATGGTACGCCATGCAATCTAACAATCTCTCTAACATAGACTGAAGCAAGCCATGGAGCGGTCCTCTTACTCTTTACGGGTATAAAATGGGCACTCTTGGTAAGTCTGTCTACCACAACCCAAATTCCCGTATTGCCCTTCCTCGATCTCGGTAACCCGTCGATGAAATCCATCGAGACACTATCCCACTTCCACTGTGGAACTTCCAATGGGTGTAGCAACCCACCGGGTTTCCTTTGCTCCACTTTAACTTGTTGGCACACTAAGCATCTAGCCACATACTCGGCCACATCTTTCTTCATACCGGCCCAGAAGAAAACTCTCTTCATGTCTTGGTACATTTTGTCTCCACCGGGATGAATAGTCATTCTTGAACGATGTGCATCATCCAAAATAGCCTTCTTCAAACCCTCATCTTGCGGTACACAAAGTCTACCGTCTCTATGCAACCATCCCTTATCATCTATGGTGTATCTACCCAAATGGCTGGACGACTCCCCTCTTATAAGCTTCTCTACCAACACAACCAACTGTGGGTCGTCTCGCTGAGCCTCGCCAATCCGTCTCAAAAGAGTAGGTCTAACCTCCAAGGATGCCAACAAACCAGGTACAAAATCAACAGAAGGTCTGAAGTCAAACAAAGAAAGAAACTCCAAGCTTCGTCGTTCCACGAACAATGGACTCAAAGATAGCCTTTTTCTACTCAAGGCGTCTGCCACCACGTTACCCTTACCAGGGGTATACGCTATCTCGAAATCATAGGATGCTAAGAACTCCATCCACCTTTGCTGTCTTAAGTTTAAATCCTTCTGAGAGAATAAGTACTTCAATGATTTATGGTCGGTGAACAACTCGAATCTCTCACCAAGAAGATAATGGCGCCAAGACTTAAGTGCGAAAACAATCGCGGCCAACTCTAGATCATGGGTAGGGTAATTCTTCTCATGCACTCTCAATTGTCTCCCTCCATAGGCTATTACCCTTCCCTCCTGCATCAAGACTGCGCCTAATCCTGTTCCACAAGCATCGGTATAAACAACAAACGGCTTACTCCCATCCGGGAGCACTAAAACTGGAGCGGTGGTCAAAGCTCTCTTTAACCGTCGGAAAGCATCATCACAATCTACATCCCACGAGAAAACCAGATTCTTTTTCGTCAAGCGGGTTAATGGGGCTGATATCTTCGCGAAGTCTTTGATGAACTTCCTATAATATCCTGCCAACCCCAAGAAACTTCTTACCTCGGTAGCATTTCTAGGAACTTTCCAATCCTGGATAGATACTATCTTTGCGGGATCCACAGCTATCCCTTCCTTAGAGACCACATGCCCTAAGAATCGCACTTCTCTTCTCCAAAAATGGCATTTAGAGAATTTAGCTTTAAGACTATGCGCTCGAAGAGTCTCCAACACTTCCTTGAGATGTAAGGCATGCTCTTCTTCATTCTTGGAAAAGACCAAGATGTCATCCACAAAAACTACTACAAACTTATTCAGATACTCTCTGAACACTCTACTCATGAGATCAACAAAGTATGCGGGGGCGTTTGTCAACCCAAATGGCATCACTAGCCACTCATAAAAACCATCCGGAGTCCGGAAAGCAGTCTTCTCTATACTGTCCTCCGCCACTCTTAACTGATGAAACCCTGTAGCTAAGTCCATCTGCGAAAATACTGACGCGCCAACCAACTGATCAAAGAGATCATCTATCCTCGGTAATGGGTGTCTATTCTTCTTCGTGAGCTTATTAAGTTCTCTATAATCCACACAAAGTCTGAGGGACCCATCCGCCTTCGTGGCAAACACTACTGGAGCTCCCCACTCCGATATACTTCGCCTTATGAACCCCTTCTCAAGCAACTCCCCTACTTGCTTATGAAGTTCTCTTCTCTCACGAGGAGCCATGTGGCGTACTGGCAAAGACACTGGTTTGGCATTATCCACCAAATAAATTCGGAAATCTATCTCCCGCTTCGGAGGCAAACCCTTTACTTCTTCAAACACATCCGGATATTCCCGGACTACTCTGACAGAACACAAACTCTCGACCGAAGCATCGAGCGATTCAAGATAACTTAGCAAAACAGATTCCATGGGATTGCAAGAGATCTCGAGAGTGTTACCCAAGCGGGTCATGAGCCTGACAACTCTCCTTTCGCAATCAAGAACGGCACCATTACTGGATAACCAGTCCATGCCCAAGATCAACCCATAGCCCGTGAAGCCCAATACAAAAGCATCACATCTAAACTCAACGCTAAGTATAGAAATCTTCAAACCCAAACATATCATAGACAGATATATGGAGCCCCCAATTGGGTTTGAGACAACCAAGGGATCATCAACTAGACTGGTGTCTAAGTGCAGTGACTCAACTAACGATGATGAGATAAAAGAATGCGATGCGCCAGAGTCAAACAAAGTACGAACTGGATGATCAAACAGAAAAACCAGACTTTCAACGGAAATAGTTCTACCTCTCTGCTGAATCGGTGGAACTGAGAGAACCTGAACTTGCCCCCCTGACTGAGGTGGTGCTATAAGAGCTTGCACCTGGCCTCCTGAGGTAGACCCCGTCTTCTGCCCCTTCTTTGGGCAGTTTTTCACAAGATGCCCTGCTTCACCACAATGAAAGCAACCGGTTTTCTTCTTTTTGCGACAATCCTTACTAAGGTGTCCTGGTGTTCCACAATTGAAGCACTTCTTCTTCGTCTTCTTTTTGTCACCATTGCCTTTTCCGCCCTTGCCTTGTTGTTACTGTTGCGGTTTCTTCTGATCCCCCTTTTTCTCTGGTGCCTTAGAATTCTTATCATCCTCATGCATAAGTGCCATGTAGACAAGCTTCTCAAAAGTGGCCCCCATAGGAATGTGAGTCATAGCTATTCCTTGCAATGGTTCGTTCAAGCCTCTAACGAACCTCAAAGCCTTCTTCTCCGGTGTATTCACCAACTCTATGCCAAACCTTGCTAATTGATTGAATTTGTTGACATATTCTTTCACCGTGAGATTCCCTTGCTTCAAATTCAAGAACTTCTCCATAAACAGATTCTCTTCCGCCCTTGAGAGAAACTTAGCCCCAAACCTTTGCTTAAAATCTGCCCAAGAGTCAACAGGGCGTTCTCCATTAGTGACCTCCCACCAGAATGAGGCCTCTCCCTTCATTAACCAAGCCGCCAACTTGACTTTCTTTCCCTCTTCCACTTCAAAGATATCTAGCAACTCTTCCACTTCCTTAAGCCAATCTCTAGCCTCTACGAAAGTCTCTGAACCAAGAAAAGGTTTTCCTCCTATAGCCTTGAACTCCTTGCAAACCTTAGCAAAATTATCCACTCTAGGCTGAGGAGGAGGAGCGGTTGTCTCTGGTGTAGTAGCATTGGCCGGACCCGCAGCCGCGGCCCTAGCCTCTTGCAACCTCCTATACCATAGTGGTATAACTAAACCCTCCGGGATGTTAAGATCTTCAGCCATGCTGAAACGAAAGAGGAAAGATTCAAAAAGGAGATTCCGAAAGATAAAGATATGGCTATTGGGGATTATGCTTTTCTTTTTCAAAAACTTTTTCTCTTAGAAGACATGCTTTTAAAAATCCTTTCTTCGAAAATACTCTTAGAAAGTAGTTTTTCTCAAAAATTTTATCTGTTCTGGTAACCTTAAGCTCTGATACCACGTGTAACACCCCACTCCCGCTATGATCACTCACGAAGGGAATGCCATAGCATTGGTGGAGTATTTTAGTGAATATAGAACAGAAAAATTACAACAAGACAGATATAAATAGTACTTGAAATTTTAAAACATCATCTCATAACAGCGGAAGTAAAACATGTCTGGTTACATCATAAAACCACAATAAAGGTCAAGTACAATATCCATCAAAATAAAGAAGTACATAATCCCACTCTCATACAATAGCCAAACAAAAGAAAAGATAACTGGATAACTGGAGCTTTACATCTATCCAAGCTCCTAAAGACTGGAACAGCAATCCGATCAAGCTCCACTACTGCTAGGATCCACCGTAGGACCTGAGGGTTGGGAAAAAGATAAAAACAACAGGGTCAGACATAAGTCTGAGCGAGTCCTATAACTTTAACAATACAATCGTTAAAGTAACCAGAGAAGACATAAACTGATATACGGTAACATATAGGGATGAATGGCTACCCTAAGCAGTCAACTAAACGAAGATAAAGGATAAAGACGCATCTACCCTCCCTAAGGTAAATTACTAAACTGCACCACACCAGTCGTTCCTAACTTAAAGGTTGATCCCACCCAAGGACTTATAAAATTTACTAATTAGTACCTGCGTACCCCTAGGTGACCAAGTAGGCGCCACGGGGCCCTACAATCCACTAGGTGTACACACTACTTCCCATTCGATCGGCTCCCTAACGTAGATACCCGTGCTGGCCCCACCGTGGGATGTATCATTCCCCAATGTGGCAACCTGATGGAACTAAAGGTGCACGGCTTATATCTACTCGATGCAACAACGGCTTACCTACCAGCCCGGGCCCACTCACGCATATGAAGCCCGTTGGACTTGCGTTGCCACCGCTAACCCGTTTGCCTCTTACAGTCAAGCCCAGTATGCGTGTCCCGTCCTCGACATGGGTCGAGCCCACAAAGATACGTATGGGTTACTGGTTGAAATGGGCCTCCACAAGCTACCCACCTAAGCTTGTCCCTTTTTCTAGTATATCCCACTTAACCCTTTAATCATGTTTTAATTACATGTTCCATTTTGGTTAAGTATTCTAATCGTATTTTCTATTGCCACCCAAGGCAACCACTAGATTTTCTCATGCCACCCGAGGCACCCACTTAACCCCTCATGTCCCTCTACATGCTAATATGGTTAAGTGTTTCTTAATTAATTAATTAAGAACGTAACCTTTGTAAAGACCTCTCACATTAGACTGTCTTTTATGACCGCTGGTTAAGCCGGTTGGGTCCGGGCAGCCTTATGTCATAACAGAGTCTAACCTCGTGTCTTTACATTAATTACGTATTTAGTTTGTGCCTAAGACCTCTCACATTGGGCTAACATTTGTAGCAACTGGTTAAGCCGGTTGGGTCCGGGCAGTTTTACGCTACAACTGAGTCCAACCTCGTGTCTTAGTCAATTAATTACACCTAATTAATCACCCTCATAATTTTATATTAATTATCCCTAATTAATCAAGTTTTCTTAACATGGGTAGACCTAACTTAATAGGTAAATTCCCATGGGGTAGACCTAACTCAATAGGTAAATTCCCAACACATAGTATGGGTACACCTAACCAAATAGGCAAATTCCCATACTATGTTTATTTATTTTGTGTTATGCATAATTATATTAATTTCACACAATCTTATTAACTTATGCATTTAATTACCCCATCGTTCCCACGTAATTTCGTTCATGATATAACACATATAAAAGGTGTCAACTTGCATATGAATGAACATGTTTCAAAGGTGCCATCTTGCATATTAACAAACACATAACTTGCATATGAACTTGCATAACATGTCACATAACTTGCATATAATATGTCACATAACTTACATATTCATTTTGCATAACAAACTTGCATATTAGCTTATAGACTTGCATAATGTGTCATCATGAACTTGCATATTAATAAACATGTAACTTGCATATTTACATACATGTAACTCGCATATTAACAAACATGTAACTTGCATATAAAGAAACATGTAACTTGCATATTTACATACATGTAACTTGCATATTAACAAACATGTAACTTGCATATTAACAAACATGTAACTTGCATATTTACATACATGTAACTTGCATATTAACAAACATGTAACTTGCATATTTACATACATGTAACTTGCATAGCATATTACCATGAACTTGCATAACATGCATATGATTACATAGCCCACAACTTGCATATTTAGCATCATGCAAACATAACATACATCATATTAAACTTGCATAAGCTTACATACTCAACATGCATAAACATAAGATTAATGCTAACATCATATCATATGATTCAAAGCTCATTAACCCACATACAAAACCATAAATCTCATCACATCTCATCTAATTAGTTTACCAAAAGATCATCAAAGTGATAGAAACTCACAACTAGCAACTTTGAACACCAAATGAAGAAGATTAAGATGCTAAGAAGGGATTAGAAGTTGATTAGAGAGTGATTAGTATGCAACCCTCTTCATAAAATTAGTGGAGGCCATGAGAGCTAGCATTTTGCCATAGTTTAGTCACTAGGTTTAATTATGAATGAATTAGGGTAGGTTAGGGTCTTATTTATAGATTAGGCAAGTGTTTTAGGCCATAGGATTAACCCTAGATTCAATCCAAGCCATCAAAGCATGTCTTGGGGAAGAAGTCAAGTGTAGGAACCATCTAGGGCCTTTAGATTAAAGATGGACCATGAGAACCATTCAAATGCAAAATCTGCACTTGAGCGAATCGGCCCACGGGTTGACAGCCAAACACCCTGGATTAACCCCTAGTCGACCCAGCGGGCTCGGGTCGACTTCAAAAATCGGCCGGTTCGGTTATTCCCCTCTCCCAATTCGCTGTTTTGAGCATTTTTGCATATTTATTTATTAAATTTTCAATTATATATATATATATATATATCAATATATATATATATATATATATCTACACAACCCATTTCACTTAATTAAGTATACTTTAATTTGGGAATTTTCGTGAAACTTCGCGAGGCCATATCTTGGTCATACGGACTCCGATTTTCGAAAACTCGGACTCTATTTCGCGTATTTTTCCGAGACGAACGCAATGGCATAGCCCGTTTCCCTTGATTCCCATTTTAGAATTAAATTATGCCTCGATTTATGTTATTACAGGTTATTGAAAATACGGGTTGTTACATAAAACTATGGTATCTATCGTTTGATTTTCAATTAGACTTCTACTGGGAAGTAGTTCTAATTTTAAATGTGATAAAGATGTAATTTATTTTATTTAAAATATTTCACTCAACACATGAACATCGTCAACACATGACTATTTTTATATTCAACACATGAATTTTCTTTTATAATATTCATTATTTTCCCGATTGGAATGAGGCCCAATCAATCACCATATAATGTTAATTATATGGATTCCATACAACACATGTATATAATAGCATTGAAAAATAATCAACCATCAACCAAAGTGCACTACACAACTGCATAAGCATCAAATATAAATAATCGACGCTTACACAGTCTGTCGACCAATCGATCGACAATAATTAAATAATTGGGATTAGTGTACACCAAATATCATCCCAACACCCGTGTGGGGTTTCAAATCAACAAACACACATTTTTGTTTGTGCAGTTGGGCGATGTGTAAAATTTATCAACCCAATCAATATCAGTCAAATCAGTGTATATAAACAAATCGGCCGATTTATTTATAAATATTTATTTATTCACTTTCACGTTAAAAATTATATTTTTAACGATAATATATTTTATTTTAACACATGAATTCCCATTCAGTTCATTTACACAATAGAATGATATTTTTATTTTTCTAACATATTTTAGAAAATTTCGGCGGCATAACGGCACGATACTAGAAACGGGACGAGGCCTAGCCTTATCCCCGGTCTAGTGAAGGCCCACGCCATTCACATATCAATCAAATTCACCAAACAATCAAATTCAAATCAAATCATCAAACTAATTTATGCAACCAAACAAACAAGTCCATGGTCTGTGGACGATTGTGTCGGGTGCTACTAAGCACCGTCTGCATCCTAGTATATATATATATATATATAACTAGAAAAAGAAATTGAAAGGTGAGAAATTCTCACCGAAAGCTATCCAACTTCACGACACTTCTTTTGTAGAAAATCTTCGTCGTTATCCTATCTTCGCCATCTTCGTTGCCCGTAGTGACTATATATATAAAAGTCACACATTTTTATATTTCGATGTCTTTAAAATAAAAATCACATTTTTATTTATTCACTTTCAATTTAAAAATCATATTTCTATAGTCACCCCTTATATATAAAAATCGAATTTTTACTTCGATGTTTTCTATATAAAGCTCTCGCCTTTTTCAATATAAAGATTCGCCTTTTTCAAAAATAAAGATTCGCCTTTTTCAAAAATAAAGATTCTCCTTTTTCAAAAATAAAGATTCGCCTTTTTCAAAATTATAGATTTCATCATTATAAAAATCATCACTTTACTTCAACGTATATAAAATAAAAATCAGATTTTTATTTCGCTACATATACAAAGATGATATTTTTATATTCTCTATCCTATAAAGATTATATTTTTAATACTTTAAAAATATAAAAATCATATTTTTAATATTTCTATATAGTAAAGATTATATTTTTAATGCTCTACTAAAATAAAAACCATATTTTTATTATGCTAAAAATATAAAAATCATATTTTCTATAACACTTTTTAATTAAACTAAGCTAAGCATTTAAAGTAAATTAAAATAAAAAGCTTACAGCGCTTTCTAGGGGGAGAAGAGGGTTTGTCGTGGCCAGAGGGGGTGGAGAACTTGCGGCAGAAGGAGGGAAGGGGGTCGCGGCACTTGGGGGAGGGCGAGGCGGCGGATTGGGGAGGGTTTTCAAGGGGGCGGCGGCTTCCAGTCGTTTGGGTTCGGTGGGGGGGGGGGGCTGCGCGAGTCTCGAATGGAGGAGAAGAAGAGGCGGAGGTGCAGGAGGAAGGGGAGATGGAGACGACGGCGGATTGGCGTGGGTCGTTGAGGTCACGCGATGGAGGGCGGCGCGATTATCGAAGGAGAGAAAGGAGAGCTGGAGGGGGGAAAGGAGGGTTGGACGGCGGCTCTGGGCGGAGGCTGGAGGACAGCTGCGAGGTGGCGGCGGCTCCGATCCCTTTCGTCGTCGTTTTTTTTTCTTGTTTTTTTTTCAACTGAATCGGGGAAGAGAAAAAGGAAGGGGGGGTTTTGTAAATGTTTACTTTATTTTATTTATTTTTAATTTTTCAATCCATAAAGGTTGTCTTTTAATTCGAACACCAAACGAGGCCCAACGACTGTCGTTCATAGCTAAATACCCCCATTCCGAACACAATGGAATATGTATCGTAAGCTGATTCGATCGTCTCGATCAGTTTCCATTGAATTTACATTTAAATCGCTATATTGAATTTTAAACGTACATTTCAATTTACCGGGGTCACATACTAACACTAAAAATTCCTGAAAAATATTTTCTAGCTTCGTATTGACGGTACGGTCCTAACAAAACTAGTTTCGCCGAATTCTGAGACCGTTGGAAAAATGGCCAATTTCCAGTCGATTAAAATCAACTGAAACTGGTCAAACGCGTTTTCCCTTGCCACGCTCACATATTGATTCGAAAAATTATGAAATTTGGAATCTAGCAATAATTTAGCATCACGGACCCAACAAAACTGGTTTCGTCGAATTCCGAGGTCATTTGCAAAACGTCCATTTTTAAGGGCCTGAATTCCATAGCGACTATTCAGAATTTTCAACTGGACATATCTTTTGATTCTCACTATGAAATCTTGATTTTTCGGATTCGTTGGAAAGATATTATCAATTAGATCCTAATGTTTTCGGTTTCACTAAGATCCGGATTGTTTTGCACCCGGTATGTTCGATTGAAGTTTGAAATCGAATTATCGAACTACCGCGCCATTTTCAATTCTATTTATAATTATATATAATTATTTATATTCTAACGACGACGTATATAAATATATACGTCGAATTCTATTCAAAATAAATTTTCTCGTCGATATTATTTAAAATAATCTATTTTAAATATTCAAAATTCGCTAAAATCGCTAAAATAAAAATTTCAAACTGGCTCGCATTTTCGGGTTATTACAAAACATCACTTTAACTTCAAATATTCTTTCACTTAAAACCTTTTGATTTATAATATAAATCCCTCGTCACATAAATTGATTTCATCTACTTGGACATTTTATAATAAACCTTTATCGCCTCTTTGGCTAAACCTCATCGTCATTTGATCACTGGTTAAATGAATTCCATATATTAAATCTTGTTGAAACTTGGATTTTACAAATCCTTTAATAAATTCTTACTTGGCATTAAATTGAATTCACCACTTTAAATTATTTGAAATTTAAAGAATAACTTGCTTTAACATCTACTATATCAAATATAGTTAACTTTAATCTTAACTCAAAATAGCATTTTTATCATGTTTACGTGCTTACTCGATAATAATCCAGGTTATTAACAATAACCAGTTCAACTATCTCTTTAGACTATAGTTAATCGAAGATTAACTAATATCCAACACTATTTGATAACTTTAATAAATATTTAACCAACATTTATTTCCTTTGACCATTCTACTTGCAAATGGTGGATTTACCAACCATACACATTAGTTAACTATTAACTGAAATTCCAATTGTCATTTCCCCTTTCTTAAATTTATTAATTAACTAAATTAATTAGAGTCACCTTTTAATTGTTTGAAACAATAAATTTCCCTTTTTAACAACCCATGGAATATCTTGATTTCTGCTTCTCAACTGATGTAAACCATTTAACTAAATTCTCTTAATAACTCGATTTAACTTATTTAATTTAAATTCCCGATTTAAATACTCGTATGAAATAATTGAATAACTTAAAATTCAGTTATAAATAAATTATAACTTTGAAACCCCATCAATTTCCCTGACGGTAGAACAATGTCAAAACCCTACGACTGGACACTTACTGCCCATTTACTTAGTCAACACAAACAGTTGATTGTAACCACAACACGATGGGTATATATATTCAACCTATCAACATTTGAACCAGTTTTGATGTCAGTCAATGTGAACAATCTATATATGTACACAACAACCAAAAATACAGTTTATTTGAGGAATCCGGTCGGATCCCTCCAACCTGTCCTTCTCTGCATCACAGATGTCAGTTGATAACAATATGCGAATTAAACAATTTGCAGAATATAAATAACTGCAACCATCAATCAACAACAAGCAACTTGCATCCATCGCATCCAATCAGTCAATTTAAACTGTTAACTGTAAATATAATTCACCGTGACTTTACCACATCACAGTATTCCAGAAAGTGTGAGAATTAACTCACCAGAGTTTGTTCTGGTCGACGGTTGACGCGTTTTTCGCTTTTAATTTGAACCATTCGTCCAAAAATAGCTGAATTTTCAACGGTGTCGGATTGACTCCTAGTCAGTGTCATCGCGTAGGTCTCGTCCCTGCGATCCCAACGCACCTTGTTTCGTTAAATTTCGTTAAAGTATGTGGAAGTTATGCTCGTTTCAAGTTCGTATATAATATACGATTATTAGTAACATCATTAGTATTAATTAATTAATTAAAAACTGATTTACCTTAATTACGATGACACGTCATCCTCAGCATTAACGAAACGCGGTTTCCTCCTTTGAGAATTCCTGAAGCCCGATGTACTCACGTATACCCTTTCTTCGAACAGAACTCACCACCATCAGTGTCCAACTGCGCCGCCACCGTGGCGTCTGAGATCCGCCTGACCACTGCCTTGCGTCCGCCTGAACCCAATGCCGCCACGCCCCAAGTATCAGACCCCAATACGCCACTGTTCTAAACATTCTCAGTACCCAGACTTTGCCAACGTGTACACAGACCCATAGAACTTCTGGATCCGCCACCTTCCATTGCCGTTCACGATCCCAGATCCGGCCTTAAGTACCCTCACCATGATGACCGTCAGTCCTCCAACTCACGTCCATCAGTACCTCAACAGCCTCGAAGGCCTCGCGTTTGGAAAGAATGAAGAAGAGCAACCCCAACTCAGTTGTTTGCTGAATTGGAAATAGGAGAAATGAGTTCTCTTTATATATATAATATAAAGGTTCGGCAAAACTTGGAATGGTGAATTCATCTGGCACTGCAGTGTTTATATAGAAAAGGAGAGGGTACGGTCTATATGTATCTTTTATTAATAATGGTAGAAGGGCACATGCATTCTGAAAATCTTCACATGGACATACGGCTGGATCAAGAAATTAGCGGTAGATCACGTGAGAGGCTCAGAGTATTAAATTTGAAATGACAAAGATTTATACTTGAAACGACCAACGATATTTTTAGGAGGTGACGGACGATATTATTTAATTATTTTATTATTAAATGATACTTCGTCGTGAAGTAACATATCAAAACCACCACAAACGACTCTCGTTTACTGATAAAAAAACCAATCTCAGTGTAAAAAGGTATTCTGGTCCCAATGGGACAAGTCTCGTCGAATTCTGATATCGTTTGAAAAATTTTCCTTTATAAAACCAGAAATAAACACGCATTTTAATTTTTCATGATCACTAGGTAAATCAAATAAATTTGAAATTTTGAAATCTTAAAATAATTCTTCAATACGAACCCAACGGCACTAGTCTCGTCGCATTCTGAGACTGTTTCCCCGGTAGGCTATTTTTAGGCGTACCGCACTGCCATTTCGAACACCAATTTAGCCGGTTTTCAAAAATAACAAACTATATATATATCCTGACTCAAATCGACAATACGAACTCAACGAAACTGGTTTCGCGGCCTAATTTGATCGTCTGCTCAAATTACCCTCAAATCTCCCTTTATTAATTCAATTCGCGTTATGGAAAATGAACGAGCGTTTATGGCTACCGTGGTCACATACGACATCGGTTTTCCACGTCATTCAACACCGCACAATAATTTAACGATACGGTCCCAATGAAACTGATTTCGTCGAAATCTGAGTCTGTTTGCAAAACTGCCATTTTAAAGGCCTATATTTTAAATAACGATTTCCACAGTGACTATTTGAAAATTTGATTTGGCCATAAAATAAAATCTACACGACGAAAACTCAATTTTTCTCTGCCATTAGAAAGATATCGTCAAACCGGTCCCGACTTTTCTTGTTTCGAGGAAATCCGACTTATTTTGAACCCGGTACGACCAATTGAAGTTCAAAACGCCAAATCGCGAACTACCGCGCCGCTGCAGCTCGTTAATTAATTAAATTATAAACTATATATATTCGTCGTCGTTTTCAAAACGAATTGTCACTAAAATTTCAGTATAAACAATATTTGACCACTTTAAACTGTCGGATCACAGTATATTTCAATTTCGACAATTTTCCATATTTTGGAAATTAAAATAATATTTATTATTTATTTTATATAATATATTCACAATATAATCGTTAAATTCGATTATCCAACCTCAAACCAATATTTTAAATTATTAAAATATTTAAAATAATCCAATTAAGTTGGCAGAAAAATACGGGTCGTTACAAAAGTGGTTAAGTGAATTTAGTAAATAAGTAAAGTGGTTTGAGTTGTCGTCGCGATGTTGATTTAAAACATCTGTTTAAATCCAAGTATAGAAGATTTGGAAATATTTTCCAAATAGAATCAGAAACGTAATCAAATATTGAAATAAGGAAAATATGAATATATATATATAAATATGATTGATGATTGATTGATAGAATTTCTATTTGGAAATAATATCGTTGTTAGCACACGTGTTTTTCTTTGATAGTTAACTCACAGACTATCGAAGTTTTGACCATTTAACATTGTTAATATGGAGAGACCGGTTGGATTATTATCCAAAGAACCACTCTGTATTGGCATAAGCGTTGCAAATCATATATGCCAAAGATAATTGAAGACGGAGTAAAGTGTAAGGGCTATTGTATAAGTCTTAGATAACACTACCTAAGATGGATGTACTGAATAGTGCCTTCGGTTCATCCTGTTCCTGGATGACTTGTATGGACGAATGTCTGACAGAGTATTTCCAGACGATCACGTATATTGATTTCTCCAACCGTACCAAGAGTGGAAGCGGAGAATGAAACTTCTTTTAGCTAACACATAATGTATTGCTGAGGACGTCAATCGCTGATTGGATGGATTTGATGCTGTGGCATTCAAAGTGAATCTGGTGATGATAAAGCGTAGCTTCTAGCCTCATCAACCGGTAAATGACAGAAATCGGGCAGGCAGCATGGTTATGTAGGTCGCACCTATTAGGGTGTATAATCACCTGATCTAGAGTTCCATTTATTTCTAAACATATATTGTCAATACTGTCCCATTCGGGAAACGGTTGCTGATCCCAACCGTTGGTGATATACATTCGATACACTCAAGCAAATGAGTGGTCGGTCATGTGTGGCCGGGTTGCAAGATGTTCTTGTTGAACCCAGTGTATTCCTCTCTAGAGGTACACTAGCGAAAGGTGGTTCCATACCTTGTTATAGTTGGAAATCCATTACCCAATACGTGCTTGCGGTTGTGATTGTATACTATATATGTAGAACGTGAGATGAAAGCGTTTCTGCTAGATGATTATTATATTGTGTTGATAGACATTATTATAATATCAAAAGGTTTTGATATAAAGATATTTTGGATTCTCATAAGGGAAAAACCCGTTTCGTTTTGCGGCGTGGTCTTATGAGATATCGATTACTTGTTCAACCTGTTTTAAAACTGTTTTACTCATACCAGTCCCATGACTGACCCGGAGTTTATTTTGTTTTGTTTTCCCTAAACTCTTGGGTGCCTAAATTTGTACGGGCAGTCAAGAAGTCGGGATTTACAGATATACTTGGAAAGCTTGGAGCAAGAGGTTTCAAGATTTTATAGCTATTGTTTTTCCGCTGTTGTTGTAAGTGCTGTATTCTGATAAAGTGCTATTGTATATATAACTGTTTTACTTAAAAGTTATGTTATATGTTATTCGTTACGCTGTGAGATTCGTGTTACTCTGATGATGTAAGTTCTTCTTTTCTTCTTCTATTCTAAGTTTCTATCTTATCTATCCTCACCCTCTAATTTCTTTCATTAATTACCAGGATTTTTCGATGATTGGTTATCGACATCGTGTTTATGTCGATAACCAAAGTCGCCAAAAAATCCGGGTCATTACACTTGCTATAGGAAGAAGGAGATTTTGGTGAGGAATCAAATGGTGATGGTTGCCAGGTCAAACAATGGACGAAGTAGAGGTGGTTGGAGGGTCAAACAGCGGTTAACGATGGGAGGTGTTTTTCTAAGGAGCGAGATTGTGAATTGGGGAAGACTGGTGAAGGGGGATTTTAAAGGGCCGGTGAAAGGTTGTTGAGGTTGAGCCCAAATTCTTATATATAAAGGAAAGTTAAGTTTTTGTTTTATATTTAAATACCGATGAACTTTAAAAATATGTAACTATCCCATACGATATCAGATTGACGAACCGTAAGTTTCGTTGGGATCGTATGGACAAACACTACCCAATGGAGCTGACTAGGAGTGGATTTGAGCTCGTATGAATTTATAGCGAAATAAATTGTTTGATTCGAATCAAATAATAGTTTATTGTTCTTTAACGATGAACTGCAAATGTGAGTAAATCTCACTAACTCTGAACAGTTTATAATTTCATGTTGTATTTTTAGAACTGTTAAATATTGGTTGATTGACTATGTGTTGATTGTTTGATTGAACTGCTAGTCAGTTAGTTGAATTTCTATATTTATTCTGTTTAACAGAATATATCATATGGAACTGAAAGTGATGTTATCTATATTGTTTAACATCTGTGATGCAGGGAAACAGGTTGGAGGAATCCAACTGGATTCCTCAACATTTATTTTACTGTGATTCATATATTGTGATATATGATGTGATATATAATCTGTTGTTGATTTTGTGTGGTTGGACGATATTTATCGTTATTATATGGTATGTTAAATACCATAAGAAATACTGGATGTGGGAAAGGGGATTTTCAAAGTGTATTTTGAAAATGAATTATTTATATAAAATCGATGGATTTTATATAGAAAAGAAAACGGATTTTTATAAAAGAAAATAATTATAAAATCGAAGGATAAGTTAAAATGAAGGAAATATTTATTTGTTAGAAATAAATTGAATAGATAATAAAGGAAATATTTATTTGTTAGAATAAATAGAATAGATAATGAAGGAAATATTTATTTGTTAGAATAATAGAATAGATAATAAAGGAATATTTATTTGTTAATAAATAGATAAAGTTAAAAAGAAATATTTATTTATTAAGTAAATAGAATTGAGAAGGGAATATTTTTTTGTTAAGTAAACAAATAGTAAGGGTTAAATAAAAGGAGTCAACTCAAATGAGTTAATCAAATATTAGTTATTCGATTTGAGTTAATCGAAGAAAGTAAATGAGTTAGAGTTAACCAGTAGGGTAAATCAATTAGGGTTAACCAATTAGAGTTAAATCGATGGGGTTAATTAAATAGAGTTAAATAGAGTTATCAAATATAGTTTATTCGAATAGAGTTAAAAAAGTAATCGAATATAGTTTATTCGAATAGAGTTAAAAGAGTAATCGAATAGAGTTAAAAGAGTAACCGAATATAGTTTATTCGAATAGAGTTACAGGAGTAATCGAATATAGTTTGTTCGAAAGGAGTTAAGTAAGGTGTAATGACCCAGATTTCCGTAACATCAGAGTTGACTATATACATCATACGTCCAACCCAAATATCACGAAAATACGGAACATTTTTTTAAAGAAGAAAGAGATAGAAGAAGAACAGAAATAACAACACAGAATCTCACATCGCAGCGGAACAAAATATAATATATCATATCTTTGAAATACAAAATCTTAACTGTATAACATACACTTATCAGAGTACAACACTTACAATACAACGGAACAACACTATAACTAGATAACGCTGAAGCCTCCTGCTTTAAGCTCCTTTAGATATATCTGAAAAATCCTGAACTACTTGACTGCCCGTACAAATTTAGGCACCCAAGAGTTTAGGTAGAACAAAACAAATAAACTCCGGGTTAGTCATGGGACTGGTATGAGTAAACAGTTTTAGAAACTAAATGATACCTCATAAGACCACGCCGTATAACACAGAACGGGTTTTTCCCTTATGAGAATCAAAACACTTGACTTATCTTTATATCAAAACTCTTTTGATATTATAATAATGTCTAAATCAAGTAAATAACAATCTAGTGGAACGTTTGCATCTCACGTTCCACATATATAATATACACTCAAAATACAAGCACGTATTGGGTATTTGGTTTTCCAACTATGACAAGGTATGGAACCACCTTCCGCTGGTATATCTCTAGAGGAGAATACACCGAGTTCAACAAGAACATCTTGCAACTCAGCCACACATGACCGACCACTCATTTCGCTTGAGTGTATCGAATGTATATCACCAACGATTGGGATCAGCAACCGTTTCCCGAATGGGACAGCATCGACAATAGATTTTTAGAAGTAAATGAAACTCTAGATCAGGTGATTATACACCCTAATAGGTGCGACCTACATAGCCATGCTGCTTGCCCGATTTCTGTCATTTACCGGTTGATAAGGCTAGAAGCTACGCTTTATCATCATACCAGATTCACTTCGAATGCCACATCGTCAAATCCATCAAATCACCGATTGACGTCTACAACAGTACATTACGTGTTAGCTAAAAGAAGTTTCCTTCTTCGCTTCCACTCTTGGTACGGTTGAAGAAATCAATGTACGTGACCTTTCTGGAAATACTCTGTCAGACATTCATCCATACAAGTCACCCAGGAACAGGATGAACTGAAGGCGCTATTTCAATTAATAGAAAAAGTCCTTGCACTCTACTCCGTCTTCGATTATCTTTATATAATCTGATTCGCACGCTACTGCCGATATGGAGTGGTTCTTCGGATAATAATCCAACCGGTCTCTCCATATTGACAACGATGGTCAAAACTTCGATAGTCTGTGATTTAACTATCGAATAAAAACAAGTGTTTCGATAGTCGATGATTTAACTATCGAATAAAAACAAGTGTTCATCCAATTATCAACCAATTACTAAGCCCTTAATTAATATTCCATTAATTAAATCTCTTCTCTATTTCTTATCAATATTTGTTAACCAAATATTTTCAATAACCATATTGGCCTTTTACGTTATTTGGAAAACATTTCCGAATATCGCCTTCCTTTATTCTCTAAACTTTAGAAAATATATGCTAGTTATAATTGGAAAATATTCCAATTACTTATCTCTTTTCCAATTTCGTTTATTCCTATACTTACACTTATTTGGGTCAAAACAGATGTTGTGTAAAACATCGTTACGACAACCCAAATACTGTATTCAACGAACTTTTATCCAACATTGATCTTCGAGCCTGAAATCTTACTATTTATTTGTTAATAATGAAATCAATCAAGTTGGGGTATAACTACCTCTCAGACCTTGACTGAATAACATTTACAACGTCAAAACAGATAAGACTACTTACTCGAATAATCAATGCCTTACAAACCAATTATTCACTTTTCAAACACGTATACGCTTCTTCTTTCTATTCTTACGATATTTTATTCTTATACTTCCTTTTTGATTATACTATTCTATTTCTAAGTTCGTTTTCTTATCGACTTCTATATATTTTGATACGTTGATTTCTATCTATCAAATTATCTTAAAAATATTCTAACTCCTTAAATTCCCGGAAAAATTCGCCATGACCTCCTTTGTACCGGGAGCATCGGGAAATTTCAAATAGCTTTCCCGGTCCTTCTCATCTCAAAAAGAAAAAGAAAAAGCCGATACGGCGCATAAAATCTCATATGGAAATTAAATACGTACCTTTTTTCGGGCATTCTATTTATTTCACTTCTATACTTTATTCCATACCTGTCTCCTGTATATTTATGCCTGTCCAATCTATTTTAACTATACCAATCGTTTTAACTCAATTTGTTAATTAAATCTGTTGCTTAACTTTTCAGTCTATTTCACCTTCATATTTGAACATGACATGTTCAAATATATTTTAACTGCATATTAACAAATTCTAATTATACTCATACTCTCGTTTCCTTATCGACTTCTTATTCAAATTCCAATTCAATTCTATTTGAATTCTCTTTATTTAAACTCCATTTGAATTCTATTTTCAAATTCTATAGTTTAAAGTCCATTTGAATTCTATATTCATATTCTATAGTTAAAGTCCATCTGAATTCTATATTCAAATTCTATAGTTTAAAGTCCATTTGAATTCTATATTCAAATTCTATAGTTTAAAGTCCATTTGAATTCTATATTCAAATCTATTCAAATTCTATTTGAATTCTCTGCATTATTTATAAACAACGTTTTGTAACTTTACTTAAAATCCCCCATTAAATATTTATAAACAAAGTTTATAAATTTAATTCCAATCCCACTTTTTCATTTATAAACAGAGTTTATGAATTCAATTCAAATCCCATATTTTCCTTTATAAACAGAGTTTATAAATTCGATTCAAAACCCACCTTTACATTTATAAACAGAGTTTATAAATTCAATACTCGTTCATATATATTCAAAACAAGTTAATATTTTCTATAGTTCATTTAAAATTCAAATTCTATTTATAAAAATAGAATTTCCTTTTTAAATCTCAAATACCCTTTTCGATATTTTTATAAATCAATATTCGAGCCCTAGGGATATTTTAAACAATCAAATCAACCAATTTTCAATCATTTGATTTTTAACACATCATATATGAATATATATGAAATCAAACAAACAACAACAGATAATATATTTTTGAGGAATCCAGTTGGATTCCTCCAACCTGTTTTCCTGCATCCACAGATGTTAGTCAACATAGTAATACCCATCCTGCTTCGAGGCAGGATATCGCGGTATGAAGGTCATCCACTAATCATAGCGTGGGGCGTATAGGGTAATCATCCGCTAGGGTACCGCGGGCATCCGCTAATGAAACTGCGGGAATCCAACCAATCATCAACCCAATATATATATATATGTATAATAGTCAACCAATCCAAAATAACTATATATATTTTAAAACAATCAGACAGCATTCAAACAAGCACAGACAATTATTTTTAACACTAAAAATAATTCTAATTAAATGGTGAGTGAGGTTTACTCACCGTGTATTCTTATTTGCCGAATATCCTGTGAAATTCAAATCTTACTGCTCTGAATCACCTCGAATGAATTTTATCGTGTACCTACGATAATTTTATTTAAATTTACAGGTTAAACATCTATTCATTTAAATTTACTATTTAAACGAATAACTAATTTTCCTATATATTTTAATTAACCAAGTTAAACATTAATTTGCATACTCAACTATTAGTCTATGGATTTTATTTCTATACAAATTAATTTCTTTATATAAACTGATTTTATAAATTAATTTTCTTTAAATAACATGACAAACTAATTCTCTATTTAAATTAATTCTCACAAATTTTCTATTTAAATAAATTCTCTATTTATATTTATGACACACTAATAAATTCTTTAACTAGACTAACTAAATAAATAAATTATTAACTAAAAAAATTTATTAAATTACCTAAATCCATTCTCTTCACTTCATCAGCCCCTAAAACCGCTATCCTCCATTATGACAATTCATCGAACGCTTTGCAAGCATCTCTATTTCCTTTACCACTATCAAGTGATGCGACCAATTGAATGGAGCTGCAGTTCTCGCCCTGGATCTGAACGCAACAGCTATCGCCATCAGTGAGACTCGTCGGATCCTCATCGCTTGAGTTCCCAATCTAGAACTCGCGATAACCAAACATCCTAGAATCCCGTCGCCCATCTTCAAGCAACCCTACCTCAACAATAGCCCTCCCCAACTCTAACTGAGATCGCGACATCACCCTACTGGCGACAACGAGATGTCATGTACCCAGAACTCGCGGCCATCAAATCCCCCAGATCTCACCGCAGTTGATGATCGAAACCCGTATTCTGAAATCGATGAACCCTGACCCTAGTTGTTGATCGAAGTTGAAACCCCCAAGACACCATCGCGATGAACTTCAGTTCGCCAGTCATCTCGACCCTTTGAACGCGACTACCACAGCCCTTGAATTACAACATCGAACCCTTTAAACCCCATCGCACCAGTTGGTCTTCACGAAGAACAGGGCTTCGATTTTGTTTAGCAGTATTTTTTTTTGTTCTTGATTTTGATTTCTAATGAAGAAATGAAAGAATAGAAAGGGTCGGCCCTTTTTATTTATAAAGGAGGATGTGGTTTTGAAAATGAACAACGAGGCCCCTTTCTTTTGTTTTTGCTGTTTTATTTTTATCCACCAAATAAAGGAAATTTATTTTAATTTAATTAGTTTTTGATCTGTATCCTTAAATTAAAATACTCCATGGTCTCGAACTGCTTTCTGAACCCAACAACTGACAAATTTAGGGTAATACCCCTATTTTGAACCCACTGGGATAAGTATCGAAGTCCAGTTCGATCATCCGGAACAGATATTAATTTAAATTGATATAAATTAAATTTCAAACCATTAAATTTTTCGATAATAATTTAATATTATTATTCTGATTCAAACAGAAGTCTGAACTGTTATTTAATTCAGTTTTTTTTAAATCTCGAGCTGAATTATATTTTCGCATTACGATGATTTAATATATTCGATATTAAATCGAAATTGATTATTAAATTAATAACTTAATATAAAATTCCACTTATATTATCCACCCAATATTTAAATTAAATATTAAATATTCAAAAATTAACCCCTAAGGATCCGGGTCATTACAATCTTCCCCACTTAAAATAATTTCGTCCTCGAAATTGCTAAGGTAGAAAAAGTGCTACAAACCCATTAACTTTTCCAAAACTTATTTATGTTGATACTCAACATTTCAAACTTCCTTACGTAACTCTCTTTCGAATAGATGCCTATTCGATAACTCCTCCCTTCGAATAACTATATTCAATAATCTCTCTTTCGAATAACTAGATTCGAAAACTTTTCTTCGAATAAACTATATTCGATTAACTCCTTTAAATCTATTCGAATAACTAATATTCGATTAACTCCTTTGCTTCTATTAGAATAACTAATATTCGATAACTCTTTTCGCTTGACTCTAGATCGCAGCGATCACAATGGTTACGCCTGATTCCCCCAGGAAACATCCGACCGCCTAGGCTATCTGCAGTCCTGCGAATTACGCTAGTAGTCGTACGAAATGGCAACTTATCCTGAGTAACTATGTTTGACTAATTCTATCTCAATACTATATTCGATCAACTTAAATTGAATAACTAACATTCAATTAAATTCTAATTCGATTAATTATGTTCAATTAACTTTATCTGGTTAACTCTTTATTTGAATAACAAATATTCGATAAATTCTGATTGAATCACTAATATTCAACTAACTCTACGGATTAACCCTAACTGATTAACTCTAACTGGTTAATTCTTACTCTAATCGATTTATTCTAACACTAATCGACTTCTCCTATTCGAATAACTCCTATTGGATAGCGTTTATTCATTTATAAACATTTACTTTTAGTAACGGTTCTTCACTTTATAAATGTTCTCTTTAATAACGTTACTTCACTTATACAAGTGTTGTGTACCCCTTCTATTTAAAACTATCGGTGTTAAAAACCAATATCTCTTCTCTATATAAGTTCAGACTTATATATTCCATTTATCGAATGATAAATATTTAATTTAATTTATAAATTGTTATTTATAAATTAATCTTTTCTATTTATCTGTTAAAAACAGATTTCCATTTTCTCTTCATCTTCTGAATATTCCTTTGATTAAATTCTATTTATTTAACAAATAAATATCTCATTTATAACATTCAATTTATTTACTATAAATAAATATTTCCATTCAACCTATTAGTAAATGTTTTACAAATATTTCCTTTTAAATTCTATTTGTAAATGTTTTTACAAATATTTCCCCTTCTATTTGTTTGCACATAACTTCCTTTGTATTTGTGTTACAAATATATTTCCTTTTATATTCGTTTTACAAATATATTTTCTTTTATACTCTTTTGGTTTGTTCCTTTATTCACACCCAATTCATATTTCATTCACATTGATTTTACTCAATTTATTCATTTCGATCCATTTAACTTACTTAAGTTAAATTTAATTTCAATCATTCAAATTCCCATTAACTAGTTTCTAATTAACCGTTTTGCTTATTTCACCCTTTTTATTTGAATATAACTTGTTCAAATATATGTCAACTTAATTATAAACTAATCTAATTATATTTCAACTCGAGTTATATATTTGATTTCGAATATAAATTCTCAATCTCTTTCCCTTATCCAAAAACCCAATTTCGATTCAAATTTCCTTTAACTAATTATTTTCCCATTTAGTTAATCCTATTTAACCATTTAAAATATGATTTTTGTCTTAAAAATCATTTCACTTACTTCACTGAAGTTCATGTTTATTTTATATCTCCAGTCTGGATTTTTTTAATGCCAATTCGGATTTTATTTCCTAAAAATCCTTCTGTTTATTTAATTAAACCGTTATGGTTTTAAAATGGTTCTGGCGCTGTTTTTCTAAAATTTTGATTTTGACATAACTCAAAATCTATACGACGAAATCCAGATTTTTCTCTTTCATTAGAAAACTATTGTTCAACCGGTCCCGACGATTCTTGTTTCAAAGAATTTCGACTTCAACTGAGTTCTGTATACTAAATTGAAGTTCAAATCGCCAATTTGCGAACTGCCTCGCTACGACGAGCTCGTTTTAATTATATTTATAAATATAAACGTTTTAATTTTGTTTATAATAAATTCAACTCCATTCTGATATATTTTTAATATATATCAAATCCATTTCATAATATTCCCGATCTATTTCACTTCTAATATTCAAATCCTATATCTTAATTTAAAATATTCAAATTCCATTTGAATTTCTTTATTTTTACTCTATATTATTTCCTTCTATTCAATTTCTATTGAATTTTCTTCTATTCAAATTCCATTTCAATTCCTTATCTTCAAATTTTATTTGAATTTCTTATCTTCAATTTCTATTTGAAATCCTTCATTCAAAACCCATTTCAAATCCCTTATTCAAATTCCATTTGAAATCCTTTATTCAATTTCTATTTAAATTCCTTATTCAAATTCCTATTTGAAATCCTTTGAATTTAAATTCTATTTTAACTCCTTTGAATTCAAATTCTATTTAATTTCACTTTGAATTCAAATTCTATTTAAACTCCTTTTATTTAAAATTCTATTTCAAACTTTATATTTGCTTTGAATTATAATATTCAACCTCTACTTTATATTCTCTTTGAAATTCTATTTAACCAAATTCCATTTGAATTCTAATATTCAAATCTCTATTTGACTTTTCTTTATTCAAATCCATTTGAATTCCATTGAATTTAAATTCCATTTCAATTTTCCTTATACAATTTCTATTTGAATTTTCTTTATTCAAACTCATTTGAATTCCTTTGAATTCAAATTCTATTTCACTTCTATTTGAATTATATATATATATATATTCAAATTCCTTTATTTTACTTCTATTCGAAATCTATATTCCAATTCTCATTTCAAAATTCCTTTGAACTAATATAAATATATACATATATTTATCTATCTCAAATTCAAAACATCTGAATTTTCAAACAACTTGTTTTTTTCAAACAACTTGTTTTTTTCAAACAAATTCCCCTCAAAACTTTTCTAAGGCAGCAATTTATCACTTAGAAACTCGAAAATGAACACTGATGATGTTGCGACCATCATCAAAATTATTTCCCAGCTACTGAATGAGTTCAGTGCTTTATTACTTTCAAACTCCATTTAGAAAAATATTTTCCAAACTCCTAGGATTTTAAATTCTTAATTCTAGTTTGAATTCAATTTCAATTTATCATATTTGTATATTTGATTTCATATACAAATTCCATTGGTTATAACTATTTCTGTTTTATAATCTAATTTGACTATAATCCTAACAATCAACTTAACTATTTAAAAACAATACCGTGTCCAATCTTCTGTTCAAGTGTTTATAAATTCCTATCGACTTCGTGGCGTCCCACGATTCGACCAAAATTTATAATTCACTCAACAGACTAGTCAACACAATGTAAAACAGTTTTTATATCAAATAACAAATACGCTCTCTCGTATATATATACACTCAACCCATTCTAGGATACTACTGATCCTATCTCTAATGAGCACATTCCAACAAGCCTAGGTATTCGCTCAACCTAAGCTCTGATACCAACTGTAATGACCCAGATTTCCGTAACATCAGAGTTGACTGTATACATCATACGTCCAACCCAAATATCACGAAAATACGGAACATTTTTTTAAAGAAGAAAGAGATAGAAGAAGAACAGAAATAACAACACAGAATCTCACATCGCAGCGGAACAAAATATAATATATCATATCTTTGAAATACAAAATCTTAACTGTATAACATACACTTATCAGAGTACAACACTTACAATACAACGGAACAACACTATAACTAGATAACGCTGAAGCCTCCTGCTCCAAGCTCCTTTAGATATATCTGAAAAATCCTGAACTACTTGACTGCCCGTACAAATTTAGGCACCCAAGAGTTTAGGTAGAACAAAACAAATAAACTCCGGGTCAGTCATGGGACTGGTATGAGTAAACAGTTTCAGAAACTAAATGATACCTCATAAGACCACGCCGTATAACACGGAACGGGTTTTTCCCTTATGAGAATCCAAACACTTGACTTATCTTTATATCAAAACTCTTTTGATATTATAATAATGTCTAAATCAAGTAAATAACAATCTAGTGGAACGTTTGCATCTCACGTTCCACATATATAATATACACTCAAAACCGCAAGCACTTATTAGGTATTTGGTTTTCCAACTATGACAAGGTATGGAACCACCTTCCGCTGGTATATCTCTAGAGGAGAATACACCGAGTTCAACAAGAACATCTTGCAACTCAGCCACACATGACCGACCACTCATTTCGCTTGAGTGTATCGAATGTATATCACCAACGATTAGGATCAGCAACCGTTTCCCGAATGGGACAGCATCGACAATAGATTTTTAGAAGTAATTGAAACTCTAGATCAGGTGATTATACACCCTAATAGGTGCGACCTACATAGCCATGCTGCTTGCCCGATTTCTGTCATTTACCGGTTGATAAGGCTAGAAGCTACGCTTTATCATCATACCAGATTCACTTCGAATGCCACATCGTCAAATCCATCAAATCACCGATTGACGTCTACAACAGTACATTACGTGTTAGCTAAAAGAAGTTTCCTTCTCCGCTTCCACTCTTGGTACGGTTGAAGAAATCAATGTACGTGACCTTTCTGGAAATACTCTGTCAGACATTCATCCATACAAGTCACCCAGGAACAGGATGAACTGAAGGCGCTATTTCTATTAATAGAAAAAGTCCTTGCACTCTACTCCGTCTTCGATTATCTTTATATAATCTGATTCGCATGCTACTGCCGATATGGAGTGGTTCTTCGGATAATAATCCAACCGGTCTCTCCATATTGACAACGATGGTCAAAACTTCGATAGTCTGTGATTTAACTATCGAATAAAAACAAGTGTTTCGATAGTCGATGATTTAACTATCGAATAAAAACAAGTGTTCATCCAATTATCAGCCAATTACTAAGCCCTTAATTAATATTCCATTAATTAAATCTCTTCTCTATTTCTTATCAATATTTGTTAACCAAATATTTTCAATAACCATATTGGCCTTTTACGTTATTTGGAAAACATTTCCGAATATCGCCTTCCTTTGTTCTCTAAACTTTAGAAAATATATGCTAGTTATAATTGGAAAATATTCCAATTACTTATCTCTTTTCCAATTTCGTTTATTCCTATACTTACACTTATTTGGGTCAAAACAGATGTTGTGTAAAACATCGTTACGACAACCCAAATACTGTATTCAACGAACTTTTATCCAACATTGATCTTCGAGCCTGAAATCTTACTATTTATTTGTTAATAATGAAATCAATCAAGTTGGGGTATAACTACCTCTCAGACCTTGACTGAATAACATTTACAACGTCAAAACAGATAAGACTACTTACTCGAATAATCAATGCCTTACAAACCAATTATTCACTTTTCAAACACGTATACGCTTCTTCTTTCTATTCTTATGATATTTTATTCTTATACTTCCTTTTTTATTATACAATTCTATTTCTAAGTTCGTTTTCTTATCGACTTCTATATATTTTGATACGTTGATTTCTATCTATCAAATTATCTTAAAAATATTCTAACTCCTTAAATTCCCGAAAAAATTCGCCATGACCTCCTTTGTACCGGGAGCATCGGGAAATTTCAAATAGCTTTCCCGGTCCTTCTCATCTCAAAAAGAAAAAGAAAAGTCAAGCGGCTAGCCGATACGGCGCATAAAATCTCATATGGAAATTAAATACGTACCTTTTTGTCGGGCATTCTATTTATTTCACTTCTATACTTTATTCCATACCTGTCTCCTGTATATTTATGCCTGTCCAATCTATTTTAACTATACCAATCGTTTTAACTCAATTTGTTAATTAAATCTGTTGCTTAACTTTTCAGTCTATTTCACCTTCATATTTGAACATGACATGTTCAAATATATTTTAACTGCATATAAACAAATTCTAATTATACTCATACTCTGGTTTCCTTATCGACTTCTTATTCAAATTCCAATTCAATTCAATTTGAATTCTCTTTATTTAAACTTCATTTGAATTCTATTTTCAAATTCTATAGTTTAAAGTCCATTTGAATTCTATATTCAAATTCTATAGTTAAAGTCCATCTGAATTCTATTTTCAAATTCTATAGTTTAAAGTCCATTTGAATTCTGTATTCAAATTCTATAGTTTAAAGTCCATTTGAATTCTATATTCAAATCTATTCAAATTCTATTTGAATTCTCTGCATTATTTATAAACAACGTTTTGTAACTTTACTTAAAATCTCCCATTAAATATTTATAAACAAAGTTTATATATTTAATTCCAATCCCACTTTTTCATTTATAAACAGAGTTTATGAATTCAATTCAAATCCCATATTTTCCTTTATAAACAGAGTTTATAAATTCGATTCAAAACCCACCTTTACATTTATAAACAGAGTTTATAAATTCAATACTCGTTCATATATATTCAAAACAAGTTAATATTTTCTATAGTTCATTTAAAATTCAAATTCTATTTATAAAAATAGAATTTCCTTTTTAAATCTCAAATACACTTTTCGATATTTTTATAAATCAATATTCGAGCCCCAGGGATATTTTAAACAATCAAATCAACCAATTTTCAATCATTTGATTTTTAACACATCATATATGAATATATATGAAATCAAACAAACAACAACAGATAATATATTTTTGAGGAATCCAGTTGGATTCCTCCAACCTGTTTTCCTGCATCCACAGATGTTAGTCAACATAGTAATACCCATCCTGCTTCGAGGCAGGATATCGTGGTATGAAGGTCATCCACTAATCATAGCGTGGGGCGTATAGGGTAATCATCCGCTAGGGTACCACGGGCATCCGCTAATGAAACTGCGGGAATCCAACCAATCATCAACCCAATATATATATATATAATAGTCAACCAATCCTAAATAACTATATATATTTTAAAACAATCAGACAGCATTCAAACAAGCACAGACAATTATTTTTAACATTAAAAATAATTCTAATTAAATGGTGAGTGAGGTTTACTCATCGTGTATTCTTATTTGCCGAATATCCTGTGAAATTCAAATCTTACTGCTCTGAATCGCCTCGAATGAATTTTATCGTGTACCTACGATAATTTTATTTAAATTTACAGGTTAAACATCTATTCATTTAAATTTACTATTTAAACGAATAACTAATTTTCCTATATATTTTAATTAACCAAGTTAAACATTAATTTGCATACTCAACTATTAGTCTATGGATTTTATTTCTATACAAATTAATTTCTTTATATAAACTGATTTTATAAATTAATTTTCTTTAAATAACATGACAAACTAATTCTCTATTTAAATTAATTCTCACAAATTTTCTATTTAAATAAATTCTCTATTTATATTTATGACACACTAATAAATTCTTTAACTAGACTAACTAAATAAATAAATTATTAACTAAAAAAAATTATTAAATTACCTAAATCCATTCTCTTCACTTCATCAGCCCCTAAAACCGCTATCCTCCATTATGACAATTCATCGAACGCTTTGCAAGCATCTCTATTTCCTTTACCACTATCAAGTGATGCGACCAACTGAATGGAGCTGCAGCTCTCGCCCTGGATCTGAACGCAACAGCTATCGCCATCAGTGAGACTCGTCGGATCCTCATCGCTCGAGTTCCTAATCCAGAACTCGCGATAACCTAACATCCCAGAATCCCGTCGCCCATCTTCAAGCAACCCTACCTCAACAATAGCCCTCCCCAACTCTAACTGAGATCGCGACATCACCCTACTGGCAACGGCGAGATGTCATGTACCCAGAACTCGCGGCCATCAAATCCCCCAGATCTCACCGCAGTTGATGATCGAAACCCGTATTCTGAAATCGATGAACCCTGACCCTAGTTGTTGATCGAAGTTGAAACCCCCAAGACACCATCGCGATGAACTTCAGTTCGCCAGTCATCTCGACCCTTTGAACGCGACTACCACAGCTGTAACGACCCATCTTTTTGCCCGGTTCTTGCCGGTAATTAAACCAACTTAAACCGTTCAGAAAAGACGAATTGTTATGGGTACATACATACATTGAACAAAAATAACAGAACTTTTCATTGAATAAACCAATATTACATCAGAGTTACATGAATATCAGAGTTACAACATAAACATATACAGCGGAAGAAAGAAAATAACTTTACTCTCAGCGGAAGATCAATACACAACGGAAGCTTCAACTCTATCGGGGACTTCAACTCTAGAAGCGCTCCAAATCCTGCTCCAACGATCTATAACTGCAAAACTAAACTACTGGCTGCCCGTGCGAAAATCATGGGCACCCAGAGTTTAGGTGAGGGAACAATAAACTCCAGGTCAGTCGTGGGACTGGTGTGAGAACTCAAAACAGTTAGATTCATTTTCAAAGTTGGGAACTTCACCGGATCACGCCGCTAACGCGGAACGGATTTTCTCCATGTGAATACCCGTGCATATAAATGCGCAATGTCTTTTGAAAAATGAAGCTATCATAAGCTCGTCCCACATCACACAATGCAAGCGCACTGTAACAACCCGCAAATTCTGGGCCAGTTTAAAATTTTTATTTTGGCAATTTTGGGGAATTTTGATTATTTAAAATGAATTATTTTAAATAATATCGGCGTGAAATTTATTTTGGATATAATTCGAACGTATATATTATACGCGTCGTCGTTAGAATATAAATATTTATATATAATTATAAATAGAATTGAAAATGGCGCGGTAGTTCGATAATTCGATTTCAAACTTCAATTGAATGTACCAGGTGCAAAACAATCCGGATTGTAGTGAAACCAAAAATAATGGAATCTAATAGTGAATATCTTTCCAACGAATCCGAAAAATCAAGATTTCATAACGTGAATCAAAAGATATGTCCAGTTGAAAATTCTGAATAGTCGCTATGGAATTCAGGCCCTTAAAAATGGACATTTTGCAAATGACCTCGGATTTCGACGAAACCAGTTTTGTTGGGTCCGCAGTGTCAAATTATTGCTAGATTCCAAATTTCATAATTTTTCGAATCAGTATGTGAGCGTGGCAGAGGAAAACGTGTTTTGACCATTTCAGTTGATTTTAATCGACTGGAAATTGACCATTTTTCCAACGGTCTCAGAATTCGACGAAACTAGTTTTGTTAGGACCGTATCGTCAATACGAAGCTAGAAAATATTTTTCTGGAATTTTTCTAGTTAGTATGTGACCCCGGTAATTTGAAATGCACGTTTAAAATTCAATATATTGATTTAAATGTAAATTAAACGAAAACTGATTGTAACGATCGAACCAGCGTACGATACATATCCCATTGTGTTCGGAATGGGGGTAAAACGCTATGGACGACAGGCGGTGGGCCTCGTTTCGAGGTCATATGTAAAAGTCAACCCTTGTGCATAATTTAAGTAATTAAATAATAAAAAAAAATATTAAAAAAAAAAAAAATATAAACTTCTCCCCTTTTCTTCTGCCTTGGCCCCCCCCCCGATCATTTATCCAGAAACAAAAAAAAAAGGAAAAAAAAAAAAAAAAAAAGAGAACCTAAAACCCTAATCGGAGCCGCCGCCTGACCGACGAAGCCGCCGCCGAACCCTTCGCCTGAGCCGCCCTCGACTCCTCCCCTCCCTTCCCGATCCTTCTCCTTCTCCTCCCGCTTCCTCTTCCCCACCGCGATGTCTGAACCCCAAATCGCCCAGCAGCCTCGCCCCCCCCATCGCAACCTCCACCGCGGCGACAGAAGACCCCCCCCCTCAACTGCGAGCGACTGCGGCAGCCCTCTCCTTTTCCCCCTGTAAGTTCCCTGACGTTCCTTTCTATTTTATTTTAGTTACTTCAAACGTTTTTTTTTTATTATTTATTTATTTACTTAAACTGTTTTTTTATTATTATTTACTTTAAAACTGTTTTTATTATTATTATTATTTATTTATTTATTTTTAAAACTGATTATAATGATTTAAAAGCCTGTTTTGTTTTTAAAAAAGTATAAAAACTGCATTTTTATTAAAAGTTAAAACTGATTTCAAAGATTTTAAAACTGATTCTTTTTTTGTTTTAAAAGAAATAAAAACAGAAATTTAAAAAGGAGATTTAAAAACTGTTTTTAAAAAGAAATCAAAAACTGATTTTTAAAAAAAGGAGAAATCGAAAACTGTTTTGAAAAATAATTTAAAAACTGTTTTGAAAAAGGCAAAACTGCATTTTGAAAAAGAATATAAAAACTGCATTCATTTTTAAAAGGGATTTTTAAAAACTGCATTTTCTAGAAAATAAAAACTGCATTTTCTAGAAAATAAAAACTGCATTTTTCTAGAAGATGAAAACTATTTTTCTAAAAGGAAAAAAACTGCATTTGAAAAAGAGAAAATAAAAACTGCATTTTTTAAAAAAAAGAAGAAAAAAATGCATTTTTAATAAAAGAAAAACTGCATTTATTTAAAAGAAAAAAAAGATTATAAAAGCAGTTTTGAAAGAATAATAAAAATATAATCTTTATATTTAATAGCGAAGTCAAAATGCAATCTTTATATATTGAATAACATAGTGAAATTCGATTTTTACCTATGTAGAGGATACAGTCAACGAAAGCAACAAGAAGGACAAGTAGGCGAAGTTTCTATTAAGGAAATCAATCGTGTGAGAGGATAGCTATTGGTGAGGATTTCTCACTCTTCAATTTCTTTTTAAAATTTTATATATATGTGTTGAAAGTGGAAGTGAATTGCTAGATATAAATATCTCTATATATATATATATATATACGCCCCTCGTCCACAAACCATGGACGATATTTATTGGTTGAAATTGTTGTGAAAATTGATTGATAGCGAAGTGAAATAACATATATATGAAAAGTGAAATTTATATATATAGCGAAGTGAAATAACATATATATGAAGAGTGAAATTTATATATATAGCGAAGTGAAATAACATATATATGAAGGGTGAAATTTATATATATAGCGAAGTGAAATAACATATATATGAAGAGTGAAATTTATATATATATATAGCGAAGTGAATATCGAATATATTGAAAGTGAAAATATCGAATATATTGAAAGTGAAAATATTCGAATTGAAAACAATGTATATGAAATATTCGAATTGAAAACGATATATATATATGTATGAAATGAAAACAATGTATATGAAATATTCGAATTGAAAACGATATATATATATATATATATATGAAGTGAAAACGATATATATATTGAAAGTGAAAATATCGAATATATTGAAAGTGAAAATATTGAATATATTGAAAGTGAAAATATCGAATATATTGAAAGTGAAAATATTGAATATATTGAAAGTGAAAGTATCGAATATATTGAAAATGAATATATCGTATATATTGAAAAATGAATATATCGTATGTATTGAAAATGAAAATATCGTATATAGTGAAAGGTGAATATATATATATATATATGAATTGAAAACGATGTATATGAAATATATATATGAATTGAAAACGATGTATATGAAATATATATATGAATTGAAAACGATGTATATGAAATATATATATGAATTGAAAACGATGTATATGAAATATTCGAATTGAAAACGATGTATATGAAATATTCGAATTGAAAACGATGTATATGAAATATTCGAATTGAACTGAATAGAAAACGAATTCGAATTGAATTGAATAGAAAACGAATTCGAAATGAATTGAATAGAAAATGAATTCGAATTGAATTGAATAGAAACCGAATTCGAATTGAATTGAATAGAAAACGAATTCGAATTGAATTGAATAGAAAACGAATTCGAATTGAATTGAATAGAAAACGAATTCGAATTGAATTGAATAGAAAATGAATTCGAAATGAATTGAATTGAAAACGAATTCGAATTGAATTGAAATTTGAATTGAATAGAAATGAATTTTAAAACGAATCTATAAAGAAGAATTCAATTGTGATTTGAATTGAAAAGGAAGTTGAAAATGTTTTTGAAACGAATTCAAAACTATTTATATAATTCGTTTTAAATAGAAATCGACGAACTATATATTATATATATTATATATATAATATAATGGCCTGAATAGAACGCGCCGCGCCGCGGCAGTTCGTGAATTTCGACCATTTATTTCAAACGGACATTGCGGGAGATCCGACCGTCGGATTCTCCTAAAACCGGAACCGTTGGGTTCGTATCGAAAAGAGCTTTCTAATGAATGTTAGAAATTTGAAATCTAACGGTTGGATTTGGAATTATGTCCAAATCAAATTCGAAAAAGGTCGCTGTAAGTGCAGTTCGATGGCCATTGTTGGAAATCGACTGTACGGGCCTTGATAAAATTATTAAAAATAGTAATAATTTGTGTAAAATCATAAGAAATGATTTAGAAAGAATTGGGATGAAAAACTCCATATTTGAAAAGATAAAAATAGATTTTTATCGAAATGAACTAGTTTTGAACTAGAATTATAATTCTATTTATTTTTAAATAAATAAATTGAATTCGAAAAGGGTTTTAAAAATAACCAAAATTTCCAATGATTGCATTGGAGTGGATTTGAATCGAAATTGTCTTCGGAATATTTCGATGTTGGAATTCGTGATTATACAGGTGTTGTTATGGAAATTTGAAAGATATACATTGATATCGTTATTTCCAATACGACATTTGTTAGTCGTAGAATTCGATATTGAATATAAGCCGATATATTTTCTATTCAGAGCCTTGTATTGAATATCGAATGTGATTTGGGTTTGTCGTGAATGGTGCCTTCACTAACACTATTCTTGAACCCAGTTGAGAAAAGATTAAATCTTTTTATTTAGATTTAATGAAGTGTACCAATTAAATAATATTTAATTGGAATTGAATTGATATTGAATTTTGGGTTTATCGTGAACAGTGTTTTAAATAACACTCGTTCTTTAACCCGATAATTAATGGAATGTGACTTTGGGTTTATCGCGAACCGTGTTTTTAGATGACACTGATTCTTTAACCCAGTCACAGATTAAAACTAAGTGGAGTTTTAATGAATCTTTAATTAGATTGAAAAGATCGAGAATGGAGTATCACCAGTTTTGCTCCAGGCGATAGTTAAATCTTTAATTAGATTTGAACGTGAAATTTAGAAACTAACTGTCGGTTAGCCAAGCAGAATGGTTTTCTGGATATTGATCTGATGTTGGTTTCGGCCTTCGGGGTTAATATTTGGGGAATTATTCTCTTGATTAATTTACGGTTAGTGACTAATGAATTGGAATGAGGCGTATGTTAAATTTGATTGATTGATGGTTTGGATTGTGCTCGACCAGTTTAGGAGCAGAATATGCTTTTGCATTTAGCATTGGGTTGGGTTGAAAATATCTGTGTGCTAACGCCTTGTGAAACACTTCACGATTTGACGATAAGGTGTTTAGCGATGTTGTGTTCATTTCAAATTTAACGAATGATTGTGAAATGATATTTTTCTTAAGGGAAAAGAAATGTATTCCCGATTTTGGACAGGGAATGTTTTATAAAAATGTTTTATAAAACAGAAAGGATTTCGAGGCCCAAAACCCGATGATTTCTAAAGTGATTTAGAAATGTATTATATGTTACATTGTGATTATTATGTTGTGAAATGATTTTCCCTACTTCGGGATATGAAATGATTTAGTATGTGACTAAAGATTCGGGTAACCCTGAGACTAAAAGTATGGGTGAGAGGGCGGTGTATGCTCTCCTGAGTGGGAGGTGCATCGTCGGTGTAGCCTACTCCTATGTGGGGTAGGTGCACATATATATATCGAGTTGCGAGGTGCGTACCCTTTTCCTTGTCGATGGGGAGCACGATATTTGGTTGCATACTTGTTTGTATGCATTGTTATGTTTTGGAATTCATATTTCCAAATGATTTGATTTGAGATCCCGAAGTGAAATCTACTTTGATATAGAAAGTTAGATATGTATTTCAAATGATTTGAAATAAGAAATCGGGAATAAAATCCAAAGGAATAATTTCTGTAAATTGAATTGGATTTGGAAAATCTAAGTGTGGTGATTAATCTAAATGGGTAGATTGGGATATTGCATGTTGATTGATGCATAGTAGATCCATATATCTATATTGATTGTTGTTTATACACTGGCTTTCATGGGGGTAAACCCGTTCCGCGAAAGTGGCGTGGTCCCGTGATTTGCCTTATTTTTGAACAAAGTTAACAACTGTTTTTGAGTTCTCACACCAGTCCCATGACTGACCTGTAGTTTGCTTCTCCCTTGCGAACTCGGGTGCCCCTATTTTCCACACGGGCAGTCGAGTAGTTTTATTTTGCAGATGTTTTGAGCAGGATTCTGGATTGAAGCTTTAAGCTGTGTCCAGACATTTACAGTCTTCCGCTGTGTAGTTTATATTTCCGCTGTGCACTGTTTTACATTTATGTAAATTTATCTTCCGCTGTGTATTATATTTCGATATACTCTGATATTCTGTACTCTGATGTAACATTATTATGATGTTTATTGAAGTCTTCTGTTATTTGTTCTGATGTGTTGTATACCCAAAGTTAGCGTATGCGGGATTCGAACGGTCTTGGTCGGTTTAACGATCGATTAGGTCCGGGCGAAATCCGTGTCGTTACAACGTGGTATCAGAGCTTTGGTTAAACTCAAATCTTTGGGGTACAACTCATTAGAACTGAACAAAAGACTCATCAGAGGTAGGATTAGTAATGTCCTATAAAAGAATCCTCATTAGAGATAGAATCAGTAGCATTCTAGGATGAGTGACTCGTTAGAGATGGGGTTAGAAATGCCCTAGAATGAGTCGAGAGTTATTTGTTTATAAATAACGTATTTGTGATTATATATATAATTTGATTTTAGAAAATATGATTTTAAATATATAAAATTATATATTTGAAAATATAATCAATTAATTGATTGATGTTTGTGTTGTTTGTTTACTTGTTTGATAATTTTTAACCATTTAGCCAATTGAACCAAATAGTAAACTGTATTGAAATTTGGTTGCAAATGCATGCATATACTTGCACTTACATTGAACAGGTCATAGCAAGGAGGCTAGAGCAGAGAATAAAATTTGTTTGCCCGACAAATAGGTACATGTTTACTACATAATTTCCTGTTTTGTTTGGGTGATGATGATTTTGTGAGCCTATTGGCTAGCCGCTTGGCTTTTTCTTTTTCTTTTTGAGATCTGAAGGACCGGGGAAGCTATTTGAAATTCCCCGATGCTCCCGGTGCAGGGGAGGTTATGGCGAAATTTTTCAAAAATTTAGGGTGTTAGCCAAATTTTTGAAATTTTGAAAATTCTCAGAAACTAAAGAGTTGGAGAATGGAAGCCAGATCGAACGTAGAGTTGAATAATCAAACCACTTTCGACTTTGTTCCTTTTCGGGGACGAAAAGTTTTAAGTGGGGGAGATTGTAACAACCCGCAAATTCTGGGCCAGTTTAAAATTTTTATTTTGGCAATTTTGGGGAATTTTGATTATTTAAAATGAATTATTTTAAATAATATCGGCGTGAAATTTATTTTGGATATAATTCGAACGTATATATTATACGCGTCGTCGTTAGAATATAAATATTTATATATAATTATAAATAGAATTGAAAATGGCGCGGTAGTTCGATAATTCGATTTCAAACTTCAATTGAATGTACCAGGTGCAAAACAATCCGGATTGTAGTGAAACCAAAAATAATGGAATCTAATAGTGAATATCTTTCCAACGAATCCGAAAAATCAAGATTTCATAACGTGAATCAAAAGATATGTCCAGTTGAAAATTCTGAATAGTCGCTATGGAATTCAGGCCCTTAAAAATGGACATTTTGCAAATGACCTCGGATTTCGACGAAACCAGTTTTGTTGGGTCCGCAGTGTCAAATTATTGCTAGATTCCAAATTTCATAATTTTTCGAATCAGTATGTGAGCGTGGCAGAGGAAAACGTGTTTTGACCATTTCAGTTGATTTTAATCGACTGGAAATTGACCATTTTTCCAACGGTCTCAGAATTCGACGAAACTAGTTTTGTTAGGACCGTATCGTCAATACGAAGCTAGAAAATATTTTTCTGGAATTTTTCTAGTTAGTATGTGACCCCGGTAATTTGAAATGCACGTTTAAAATTCAATATATTGATTTAAATGTAAATTAAACGAAAACTGATTGTAACGATCGAACCAGCGTACGATACATATCCCATTGTGTTCGGAATGGGGGTAAAACGCTATGGACGACAGGCGGTGGGCCTCGTTTCGAGGTCATATGTAAAAGTCAACCCTTGTGCATAATTTAAGTAATTAAATAATAAAAAAAAATATTAAAAAAAAAAAATATAAACTTCTCCCCTTTTCTTCTGCCTTGGCCCCCCCCCCCCCCGATCATTTATCCAGAAACAAAAAAAAAAGGAAAAAAAAAAAAAAAAAAGAGAACCTAAAACCCTAATCGGAGCCGCCGCCTGACCGACGAAGCCGCCGCCGAACCCTTCGCCTGAGCCGCCCTCGACTCCTCCCCTCCCTTCCCGATCCTTCTCCTTCTCCTCCCGCTTCCTCTTCCCCACCGCGATGTCTGAACCCCAAATCGCCCAGCAGCCTCGCCCCCCCCATCGCAACCTCCACCGCGGCGACAGAAGACCCCCCCCCCTCAACTGCGAGCGACTGCGGCAGCCCTCTCCTTTTCCCCCTGTAAGTTCCCTGACGTTCCTTTCTATTTTATTTTAGTTACTTCAAACGTTTTTTTTTTATTATTTATTTATTTACTTAAACTGTTTTTTTATTATTATTTACTTTAAAACTGTTTTTATTATTATTATTATTTATTTATTTATTTTTAAAACTGATTATAATGATTTAAAAGCCTGTTTTGTTTTTAAAAAAGTATAAAAACTGCATTTTTATTAAAAGTTAAAACTGATTTCAAAGATTTTAAAACTGATTCTTTTTTTGTTTTAAAAGAAATAAAAACAGAAATTTAAAAAGGAGATTTAAAAACTGTTTTTAAAAAGAAATCAAAAACTGATTTTTAAAAAAAGGAGAAATCGAAAACTGTTTTGAAAAATAATTTAAAAACTGTTTTGAAAAAGGCAAAACTGCATTTTGAAAAAGAATATAAAAACTGCATTCATTTTTAAAAGGGATTTTTAAAAACTGCATTTTCTAGAAAATAAAAACTGCATTTTCTAGAAAATAAAAACTGCATTTTTCTAGAAGATGAAAACTATTTTTCTAAAAGGAAAAAAACTGCATTTGAAAAAGAGAAAATAAAAACTGCATTTTTTAAAAAAAAGAAGAAAAAAATGCATTTTTAATAAAAGAAAAACTGCATTTATTTAAAAGAAAAAAAAGATTATAAAAGCAGTTTTGAAAGAATAATAAAAATATAATCTTTATATTTAATAGCGAAGTCAAAATGCAATCTTTATATATTGAATAACATAGTGAAATTCGATTTTTACCTATGTAGAGGATACAGTCAACGAAAGCAACAAGAAGGACAAGTAGGCGAAGTTTCTATTAAGGAAATCAATCGTGTGAGAGGATAGCTATTGGTGAGGATTTCTCACTCTTCAATTTCTTTTTAAAATTTTATATATATGTGTTGAAAGTGGAAGTGAATTGCTAGATATAAATATCTCTATATATATATATATATATACGCCCCTCGTCCACAAACCATGGACGATATTTATTGGTTGAAATTGTTGTGAAAATTGATTGATAGCGAAGTGAAATAACATATATATGAAAAGTGAAATTTATATATATAGCGAAGTGAAATAACATATATATGAAGAGTGAAATTTATATATATAGCGAAGTGAAATAACATATATATGAAGGGTGAAATTTATATATATAGCGAAGTGAAATAACATATATATGAAGAGTGAAATTTATATATATATATAGCGAAGTGAATATCGAATATATTGAAAGTGAAAATATCGAATATATTGAAAGTGAAAATATTCGAATTGAAAACAATGTATATGAAATATTCGAATTGAAAACGATATATATATATGTATGAAATGAAAACAATGTATATGAAATATTCGAATTGAAAACGATATATATATATATATATATATGAAGTGAAAACGATATATATATTGAAAGTGAAAATATCGAATATATTGAAAGTGAAAATATTGAATATATTGAAAGTGAAAATATCGAATATATTGAAAGTGAAAATATTGAATATATTGAAAGTGAAAGTATCGAATATATTGAAAATGAATATATCGTATATATTGAAAAATGAATATATCGTATGTATTGAAAATGAAAATATCGTATATAGTGAAAGGTGAATATATATATATATATATGAATTGAAAACGATGTATATGAAATATATATATGAATTGAAAACGATGTATATGAAATATATATATGAATTGAAAACGATGTATATGAAATATATATATGAATTGAAAACGATGTATATGAAATATTCGAATTGAAAACGATGTATATGAAATATTCGAATTGAAAACGATGTATATGAAATATTCGAATTGAACTGAATAGAAAACGAATTCGAATTGAATTGAATAGAAAACGAATTCGAAATGAATTGAATAGAAAATGAATTCGAATTGAATTGAATAGAAACCGAATTCGAATTGAATTGAATAGAAAACGAATTCGAATTGAATTGAATAGAAAACGAATTCGAATTGAATTGAATAGAAAACGAATTCGAATTGAATTGAATAGAAAATGAATTCGAAATGAATTGAATTGAAAACGAATTCGAATTGAATTGAAATTTGAATTGAATAGAAATGAATTTTAAAACGAATCTATAAAGAAGAATTCAATTGTGATTTGAATTGAAAAGGAAGTTGAAAATGTTTTTGAAACGAATTCAAAACTATTTATATAATTCGTTTTAAATAGAAATCGACGAACTATATATTATATATATTATATATATAATATAATGGCCTGAATAGAACGCGCCGCGCCGCGGCAGTTCGTGAATTTCGACCATTTATTTCAAACGGACATTGCGGGAGATCCGACCGTCGGATTCTCCTAAAACCGGAACCGTTGGGTTCGTATCGAAAAGAGCTTTCTAATGAATGTTAGAAATTTGAAATCTAACGGTTGGATTTGGAATTATGTCCAAATCAAATTCGAAAAAGGTCGCTGTAAGTGCAGTTCGATGGCCATTGTTGGAAATCGACTGTACGGGCCTTGATAAAATTATTAAAAATAGTAATAATTTGTGTAAAATCATAAGAAATGATTTAGAAAGAATTGGGATGAAAAACTCCATATTTGAAAAGATAAAAATAGATTTTTATCGAAATGAACTAGTTTTGAACTAGAATTATAATTCTATTTATTTTTAAATAAATAAATTGAATTCGAAAAGGGTTTTAAAAATAACCAAAATTTCCAATGATTGCATTGGAGTGGATTTGAATCGAAATTGTCTTCGGAATATTTCGATGTTGGAATTCGTGATTATACAGGTGTTGTTATGGAAATTTGAAAGATATATATTGATATCGTTATTTCCAATACGACATTTGTTAGTCGTAGAATTCGATATTGAATATAAGCCGATATATTTTCTATTCAGAGCCTTGTATTGAATATCGAATGTGATTTGGGTTTGTCGTGAATGGTGCCTTCACTAACACTATTCTTGAACCCAGTTGAGAAAAGATTAAATCTTTTTATTTAGATTTAATGAAGTGTACCAATTAAATAATATTTAATTGGAATTGAATTGATATTGAATTTTGGGTTTATCGTGAACAGTGTTTTAAATAACACTCGTTCTTTAACCCGATAATTAATGGAATGTGACTTTGGGTTTATCGCGAACCGTGTTTTTAGATGACACTGATTCTTTAACCCAGTCACAGATTAAAACTAAGTGGAGTTTTAATGAATCTTTAATTAGATTGAAAAGATCGAGAATGGAGTATCACCAGTTTTGCTCCAGGCGATAGTTAAATCTTTAATTAGATTTGAACGTGAAATTTAGAAACTAACTGTCGGTTAGCCAAGCAGAATGGTTTTCTGGATATTGATCTGATGTTGGTTTCGGCCTTCGGGGTTAATATTTGGGGAATTATTCTCTTGATTAATTTACGGTTAGTGACTAATGAATTGGAATGAGGCGTATGTTAAATTTGATTGATTGATGGTTTGGATTGTGCTCGACCAGTTTAGGAGCAGAATATGCTTTTGCATTTAGCATTGGGTTGGGTTGAAAATATCTGTGTGCTAACGCCTTGTGAAACACTTCACGATTTGACGATAAGGTGTTTAGCGATGTTGTGTTCATTTCAAATTTAACGAATGATTGTGAAATGATATTTTTCTTAAGGGAAAAGAAATGTATTCCCGATTTTGGACAGGGAATGTTTTATAAAAATGTTTTATAAAACAGAAAGGATTTCGAGGCCCAAAACCCGATGATTTCTAAAGTGATTTAGAAATGTATTATATGTTACATTGTGATTATTATGTTGTGAAATGATTTTCCCTACTTCGGGATATGAAATGATTTAGTATGTGACTAAAGATTCGGGTAACCCTGAGACTAAAAGTATGGGTGAGAGGGCGGTGTATGCTCTCCTGAGTGGGAGGTGCATCGTCGGTGTAGCCTACTCCTATGTGGGGTAGGTGCACATATATATATCGAGTTGCGAGGTGCGTACCCTTTGCCTTGTCGATGGGGAGCACGATATTTGGTTGCATACTTGTTTGTATGCATTGTTATGTTTTGGAATTCATATTTCCAAATGATTTGATTTGAGATCCCGAAGTGAAATCTACTTTGATATAGAAAGTTAGATATGTATTTCAAATGATTTGAAATAAGAAATCGGGAATAAAATCCAAAGGAATAATTTCTGTAAATTGAATTGGATTTGGAAAATCTAAGTGTGGTGATTAATCTAAATGGGTAGATTGGGATATTGCATGTTGATTGATGCATAGTAGATCCATATATCTATATTGATTGTTGTTTATACACTGGCTTTCATGGGGGTAAACCCGTTCCGCGAAAGTGGCGTGGTCCCGTGATTTGCCTTATTTTTGAACAAAGTTAACAACTGTTTTTGAGTTCTCACACCAGTCCCATGACTGACCTGTAGTTTGCTTCTCCCTTGCGAACTCGGGTGCCCCTATTTTCCACACGGGCAGTCGAGTAGTTTTATTTTGCAGATGTTTTGAGCAGGATTCTGGATTGAAGCTTTAAGCTGTGTCCAGACATTTACAGTCTTCCGCTGTGTAGTTTATATTTCCGCTGTGCACTGTTTTACATTTATGTAAATTTATCTTCCGCTGTGTATTATATTTCGATATACTCTGATATTCTGTACTCTGATGTAACATTATTATGATGTTTATTGAAGTCTTCTGTTATTTGTTCTGATGTGTTGTATACCCAAAGTTAGCGTATGCGGGATTCGAACGGTCTTGGTCGGTTTAACGATCGATTAGGTCCGGGCGAAATCCGTGTCGTTACACGCACACCAGATGGGCGAGTTTTATCTTATGATAACCAAATATGCTTTCATACGTAAAATCCTCTTCAATACCCTAATATATAGTGTGGAAACCATTTCGCAAGTAAATGTATTAATCCTAGACAGCATATACCCCATAATATATGTTGCCATATATATACAATCAAAATCGTATGGCTCGCATAAGGAATTTGGGTTTCCAACTTGATGATTCCTGGCACGAAAGATCAATCAGGGATACAAAACGAAGTGCCTCAACGGCTTTTTCGACCATACGCGGACACCGAATACACATCGTCAGGGCAGATCAACGGTTTTCGACCAGACACGGCCCCCGAACATACCCAACTTCCCCAGGTTCATAAGTGGTTTCCCACTGCTGCACAGCTTCATCATCAATTCATATATAAGTATAAAACCCAACCGCCAGTTTCTCATCAATCCGGGGTGTGAGGTTTGTTGATGTCACGTCATTCACAAAGTGATGCTTCGATAAGCCATTCTTTGATCATTACTAGCTCGTTTCATAACTCGGGTACGCCACATTGACAATTCACAACACATCACTGATTTCAATCAATGCATACCCTCTAAGTTCATATAACTTAGAGACGAGGATAATATTTTGCCACAAATCCGATATACATTAACGGAAATCAGTGCTATGTGGTCAATTTCAATGTCAGACACACCATCCATATAAGTCCGTTCTGGGTCTGAACGGAACAACAACCCGAAAATACTTGAATATGTTCAGGTCTCATGCAACTCATACCTCGTATCGAGTGGCCAACCCAACCGAGACATTTATCACGATCCATCTAAACAATTCAAATATTCCCGGTCTTCATTCGTCGTTTGCCAAGTCTTGAATTGCTTCATAACGTCGTATTATCACTTGGAATGGTTTTCGAACATATATTCGATCCCGGTCTTTCCAAGTAACAAGCGTACTTTAAACAGTAGTTATGGTTTGCACAGGCTTTCCAATTCAAATCTCCTTCCAATGATTTCCAATTCATATATAACTCAAGATTTGAATTATTTTAATTTCATACATCTCATTATCATCTTATCTCTTCTTTGACATCAAGATTATCCCTTCGCTTAAATTCTTACCTTTTATTCCCTCAAATCAAAGATTTGATTAAATCCCCAATTACGATATGCGTTCCCACCATTCAATCTCATCGGGTTTCAAGAACGATATAATTGAAGATACGATTCACGACAAAACCCAAATCAATCGATATTGAATCATAAATTACATAGAAATTGTATCCACTTATATTCGATATAAATCCTTATAATCAACGAATACTATAAGTGGAATAACGATATAATAATATCTTCCAAATTCCCCAGATAGTATACGTTTACATCATGAGGTACCATATCAAATATCGAAGATTATTTCCATCTAACTTATTTCAATCAGGTGAAAAACCCCATATCTTAATTAAAAGATTTATTCAACTCTTTGATATTTGATCTGGATAGAGATACCATCATCTTACCCTCAATATTAATTACCGTATCCAACTCATATTATAAGCGGAATAACGGTGAGTTACCTTTCAAATTCCTCAAATAATAAGAGTCATCACCTACTGAATTAATATCGAACATCCGAAGATTTATCTCCAACCATATCCAAAAATTTTAAAAATTGGAAAACCCATTTAAATCCCATATAAATATTTCCAATACTTTAATAATCTTCGAAATCATTCTCATAAATCAATTAAGGGTTCACACTTATAAATTCCAAAACCAATAACAACTTTGGGAGTGTTATCAAAAGTACTGCTGTTAAAATATCCATTAAAATCTAACGATATTCACATATTGCCGTATCGTGGTATATCCTATTCATTCCAAACTCAATATATATATCAGTGAAAAATCATGTTAAATACATGATTCAAATCTTATTCCCAAAACTATCTCATGTTAAACGCATATCAATTTTTATTATTATTTAACCGTTCAAATTCCATTTCCAATTATGATTTAATATTCTTCTCCCAATTTGTTAAATCATTTCAATACTTAATGGATACTCGTTATAAATAATAAGATCGACCACATATATATAAAATAAATGTTGAGTATATAACTCAAATCAATTTCCGGAACAAATTTAAATTTTTAAAGATTTATAACTCACAAATAGTTGAAAATAAAATCTTCATTTTTACGCATATCAATTTGTAATTATCTACATTTTTCAAACAATTTTGATATCGAATTTCAAACTTAAATATTATTAATTAATTAAAAATAAAATCGTATATATAAACCATGTTCAAATTCCAAAGATCTCATTTCAAATTTAAAATAAATAAATAAATCAAAGCTAATTTCAGATGGATATATAAATACTTATACCAAATAAATGCCTAATTCAAATTATTTCCAACTCTAATTCAATATTTAAAAGGTTGATATTTTATTCAAAACTAATAATTTAAATATTACTTAATAAATAATATCGTATGTAGGAAGGAGATTCTAAATCGATCACCCATACATTCCCCATCCACAGTGTGTGTAATATCATGCAATGCAATCATATTTATCCAAATGAACCATACGATCAGATGGATATGGATTCATTCATCACAACAAACATTTAACTGTGCACAAGCGTTACAGGCAATAACGCTTACTAGTGTTCAGTGTATTATCTAATTCATGAACAACCATTCAACCATCAACATCCATCACACAATCATCATCAACAAATTATAATTAATTCACAGCTAATTACAATTAACTAATTTAAATAAATAATTTAAACTAGGAGTTCTCACCAGTCGAGCTCCAACATCTTCATATCAGAACGAACAAACCAACGAATATCGTCACTGCTACTCGTATTGTCTCCAATCCATTCTCATCAGCAGTTGATAATTTTTCTACTGATTTATATATTGAAATTTAATTAATATAAATGTTCATTCAATTTTTATATATATGTATATATATAAAGATATCCAATTTTATTTCCATAAATTATATTCACTAAAACTACTAGAATTATATATATTGATGGATTCTAATTTCCATTACGATTCCAACGGACCATAAAGTGTGCAAATCCGACTTAAAATGAATGAGCTATCAGCTGTTAAAGTTTGACTAAATTTAAGCTTAAATGGAAAGGAAATTATACCTAATCCAAGAAGGCCCGGCCCATCAAACAAACACCGATCCAACTTTTCAACTTACGACCCATTCCCCTTTCTTCCTTCTCCTTGCGTTCTCCTCCTCTAGCCATTTCCTGTAACCCATTTTCACCTGGCACCGTGCACATGCACACTCCAAAAGCTCCACCGATTTGAAATCTGAGATCGCCCACAAACTTCTCCTTCTTCCCTCATTCAAATGCACCGCATCACCTCAATTCCGACGCTCTCCTTCAAAATCCGATCTTGCCGAACTGTAGCGAACCCCAAAACGTGCGTGGACCCAAAAAGTTATCGACATCTTTCATCACCGATCTTTGTCAATTTATACCACATCGAAGCCCTTTCATCACTCGTCACAATGCTATGCTCCGATTCACCAACCGTCACTTCAACCATTCACAAACCCAAAACCTAATTCCGACCAACTCGAATCATCGGCACGGAATTACTTCAAAATCATATGAAAAATACTACATCACTCGCCGGTCGCAATGGCGCTGACGGCGCGATTCAATTCTTTACGGATTAAGAGATTTGATTTTTTTGAAGTTTTGAACTCATTTCTTCCCTTTTCTGAAAATCTGAGATTTCTCACTCGATTGTGGATGGAATTTGGATCCGATAATTTTTAAAAATCATAAATGATAATCCTAACAAAATTCGTGTAATTTATCTAGGTTGGAAAAGAACGGATAGTGAGTTATGGATTTTTGATTGGAAGGAAATGGTGATTTCTGTTTACTGGAGGCTTTGAAAATGTAAGGGAGGAAGAATGTCGTGAGAGCAATGATGAAGCTGAAGTGAAGAGAAGGAGCTTTTCTTTTATATTTATCAAATTTTCTCTTATCCCTTAAATCTAAACACTTGGCACTCCAACTACATGCATAAAGACACCTATGACTATTTTTATTTTATTAATTTTCCAATCAATGCATGCTTGACAAAAATCATTCTATTTATTTATTGTAAAATCTTTATTTTTAGCAACACTTTTGGAGACAATTATAAATGTAAGAGGTTTCCAATGTTTATGAGTATAACAAATATATTACTTAAGATTTACAACCCATTTATAAAATTCAAAAATAAAAATAAAAATAAAAATAAATAATAAATAAATAAATAAATAATATACTCATTTGAAATAAGACTTCATATCCAAACCTTATAAAGATCTTTTATATTCGGAAAATCCAAAAATTACATAATGAAAAATCCAAATCAAACTTAGTAAAATATTGGGATGTTACATTCACCCCCCCTTAAGAACTTTTCGTCCTCGAAAAGGAAGTCAGGAAAAATTTAAACTCCTTAACCAATTTTAAATTCCCAATTCTCTCTTAATATATCAGAAATGTGATGGTCAGAACCAAGGCTCATATCATTCTCAGGGTACTCTGTCTAATTCTTACTAAAAGTAGAGTCTAAGGAGGCTTCTATAATCTCGTGATTACTAGGGTCGTCACGGGTCTTGTTTAAAATCGAATTCTCTGAGTTAGACTCAGAGTTGTCACCACTACAACTAAGGAGAACCTAGGATAGATATTGTCAAGTACTTAGAGGTCTACGATTCAAAGAGAATTTTAAAGTTTGGAGATTATCTCTCTAACTTATTCTTATGGAACCCATGATTTTCTTATTAATTATAAGGCTAAGCGCTCAAACTTAAATCCAAGTTCTCCTAATCATTCCATTGTAACATCTTGGCTAAATTCAGTATTAGAAATTTAATTGCTCTCAATACAAGTTAATTCTCAATTTAAGAGATAATTCAAAATACTGGTTTCAAATCCAAATTGATTTACTTACCCAAGACTTTATCAGAGCAGAGCCAAAAGGAAGAATTCAAAAATGAAGTTGGATGGTAAAATTTCAAGCATGACAATTCGGGGTAATATTCAAAAGATGACAATGGGTCGAGCAATACCCAGCGACAAAGAAAGAGATAGAATTATATTTACGAAACACTCATTCTATTTCAAATTTTATTCCAATCGTTTCCCATCTCATATTAACTCATTTATAAGTTAAATTTACACTCATCTGATATTCATATTTTAATTGTCATTTTCAGCTATTTGAATAACACTTTTCTAAATTCACTTAAAATTTCAAAATATATATGACTCTTTTCGTTCTTGTTTAAATATCAAATCTTATCTAGAAAGTTTTCCTCACTCAGCTAGCCGGAAAATCTCTTAAAACGATTTCATTTAACATACCATCACGCTTCCTCTGCGCACTCTGACTATGTTCAAGCTAGGGTTGTTCAAATATTGATCTTAACATTTTCAGAACTCACTTCTTCAAATTTAGTATTTCAATAATCCAAATTTTCTATTTCGATGTTTGTTATGATTTAGATTAGCCTTTTAAACTTATTCCTTACTTAAGTTAAAATCATCTCTTTAAACAAATTCTTAACTTAAGTTTAAATCATGTACAGATTCCTTAAGGGGTTCTGATAGCTAAAATATTCTTGGATATTCTCATCTACAATTCATATTAAGGATTTATCCAAATATATTGCTTACATTACCATACTATGAGAGATATAATATCTTTCTGGTTACAACTTATTAGATCATATTCTAATATTTGTTATGACTTGTTCAACTTGAAGTATGGGTGCTATTTTGATATAATTTCTTAATGAATTTTCACACTTACGTGTCCCTTCAAATTCTTAAGTATAGTTTACTTCTACAATATCCCCTTTTGTTATTATCAAAATAATTGTTTTTACATCTATAACATATTGGCTTACATTATATTGAAATGGTTCAAGTATTCCTCGACGTGTTAATTGAAACCATGCGGTCATCCCACTTTCGAAACTCGAAAATAACTACTGATGGTGCCATGGTCATCAGTAAAATCATCCTCGAGCGACTAGAGTGTGACCCTTCATCTACCTAGTATTTATTGGGCTTCGCATATACGTTGATCAGACGTATATTCGAAATCCTAACATACTCGATAGTCCAATCGTGACGTCGAGTAAAACACTCGAAATCCTTATTTCCAATCATATTTCAAATATATTTCAAAAAAAAAATCATTGTTTCAAAATGATTTACTTGTTCAAAATACCTTATATAGGTTTTCAAAAATACGCTCTCTCGTCATAATATTCCAAAATCTCATTCTAGGGTATTTCTAACCCTATGTCTAATGAGATAATATAACTTTGATGAGTCCTATTCTTTTGTCCAAATATGTACGTACCCCATAGCTTTGTATAACCAAAGCTCTGATACCAACTGTAACGACCCATCTTTTTGCCCGGTTCTTGCCGGTAATTAAACCAACTTAAACCGTTCAGAAAAGACGAATTGTTATGGGTACATACATACATTGAACAAAAATAACAGAACTTTTCATTGAATAAACCAATATTACATCAGAGTTACATGAATATCAGAGTTACAACATAAACATATACAGCGGAAGAAAGAAAATAACTTTACTCTCAGCGGAAGATCAATACACAACGGAAGCTTCAACTCTATCGGGGACTTCAACTCTAGAAGCGCTCCAAATCCTGCTCCAACGATCTATAACTGCAAAACTAAACTACTGGCTGCCCGTGCGAAAATCATGGGCACCCAGAGTTTAGGTGAGGGAACAATAAACTCCAGGTCAGTCGTGGGACTGGTGTGAGAACTCAAAACAGTTAGATTCATTTTCAAAGTTGGGAACTTCACCGGATCACGCCGCTAACGCGGAACGGATTTTCTCCATGTGAATACCCGTGCATATAAATGCGCAATGTCTTTTGAAAAATGAAGCTATCATAAGCTCGTCCCACATCACACAATGCAAGCGCACACCAGATGGGCGAGTTTTATCTTATGATAACCAAATATGCTTTCATACGTAAAATCCTCTTCAATACCCTAATATATAGTGTGGAAACCATTTCGCAAGTAAATGTATTAATCCTAGACAGCATATACCCCATAATATATGTTGCCATATATATACAATCAAAATCGTATGGCTCGCATAAGGAATTTGGGTTTCCAACTTGATGATTCCTGGCACGAAAGATCAATCAGGGATACAAAACGAAGTGCCTCAACGGCTTTTTCGACCATACGCGGACACCGAATACACATCGTCAGGGCAGATCAACGGTTTTCGACCAGACACGGCCCCCCGAACATACCCAACTTCCCCAGGTTCATAAGTGGTTTCCCACTGCTGCACAGCTTCATCATCAATTCATATATAAGTATAAAACCCAACCGCCAGTTTCTCATCAATCCGGGGTGTGAGGTTTGTTGATGTCACGTCATTCACAAAGTGATGCTTCGATAAGCCATTCTTTGATCATTACTAGCTCGTTTCATAACTCGGGTACGCCACATTGACAATTCACAACACATCACTGATTTCAATCAATGCATACCCTCTAAGTTCATATAACTTAGAGACGAGGATAATATTTTGCCACAAATCCGATATACATTAACGGAAATCAGTGCTATGTGGTCAATTTCAATGTCAGACACACCATCCATATAAGTCCGTTCTGGGTCTGAACGGAACAACAACCCGAAAATACTTGAATATGTTCAGGTCTCATGCAACTCATACCTCGTATCGAGTGGCCAACCCAACCGAGACATTTATCACGATCCATCTAAACAATTCAAATATTCCCGGTCTTCATTCGTCGTTTGCCAAGTCTTGAATTGCTTCATAACGTCGTATTATCACTTGGAATGGTTTTCGAACATATATTCGATCCCGGTCTTTCCAAGTAACAAGCGTACTTTAAACAGTAGTTATGGTTTGCACAGGCTTTCCAATTCAAATCTCCTTCCAATGATTTCCAATTCATATATAACTCAAGATTTGAATTATTTTAATTTCATACATCTCATTATCATCTTATCTCTTCTTTGACATCAAGATTATCCCTTCGCTTAAATTCTTACCTTTTATTCCCTCAAATCAAAGATTTGATTAAATCCCCAATTACGATATGCGTTCCCACCATTCAATCTCATCGGGTTTCAAGAACGATATAATTGAAGATACGATTCACGACAAAACCCAAATCAATCGATATTGAATCATAAATTACATAGAAATTGTATCCACTTATATTCGATATAAATCCTTATAATCAACGAATACTATAAGTGGAATAACGATATAATAATATCTTCCAAATTCCCCAGATAGTATACGTTTACATCATGAGGTACCATATCAAATATCGAAGATTATTTCCATCTAACTTATTTCAATCAGGTGAAAAACCCCATATCTTAATTAAAAGATTTATTCAACTCTTTGATATTTGATCTGGATAGAGATACCATCATCTTACCCTCAATATTAATTACCGTATCCAACTCATATTATAAGCGGAATAACGGTGAGTTACCTTTCAAATTCCTCAAATAATAAGAGTCATCACCTACTGAATTAATATCGAACATCCGAAGATTTATCTCCAACCATATCCAAAAATTTTAAAAATTGGAAAACCCATTTAAATCCCATATAAATATTTCCAATACTTTAATAATCTTCGAAATCATTCTCATAAATCAATTAAGGGTTCACACTTATAAATTCCAAAACCAATAACAACTTTGGGAGTGTTATCAAAAGTACTGCTGTTAAAATATCCATTAAAATCTAACGATATTCACATATTGCCGTATCGTGGTATATCCTATTCATTCCAAACTCAATATATATATCAGTGAAAAATCATGTTAAATACATGATTCAAATCTTATTCCCAAAACTATCTCATGTTAAACGCATATCAATTTTTATTATTATTTAACCGTTCAAATTCCATTTCCAATTATGATTTAATATTCTTCTCCCAATTTGTTAAATCATTTCAATACTTAATGGATACTCGTTATAAATAATAAGATCGACCACATATATATAAAATAAATGTTGAGTATATAACTCAAATCAATTTCCGGAACAAATTTAAATTTTTAAAGATTTATAACTCACAAATAGTTGAAAATAAAATCTTCATTTTTACGCATATCAATTTGTAATTATCTACATTTTTCAAACAATTTTGATATCGAATTTCAAACTTAAATATTATTAATTAATTAAAAATAAAATCGTATATATAAACCATGTTCAAATTCCAAAGATCTCATTTCAAATTTAAAATAAATAAATAAATCAAAGCTAATTTCAGATGGATATATAAATACTTATACCAAATAAATGCCTAATTCAAATTATTTCCAACTCTAATTCAATATTTAAAAGGTTGATATTTTATTCAAAACTAATAATTTAAATATTACTTAATAAATAATATCGTATGTAGGAAGGAGATTCTAAATCGATCACCCATACATTCCCCATCCACAGTGTGTGTAATATCATGCAATGCAATCATATTTATCCAAATGAACCATACGATCAGATGGATATGGATTCATTCATCACAACAAACATTTAACTGTGCACAAGCGTTACAGGCAATAACGCTTACTAGTGTTCAGTGTATTATCTAATTCATGAACAACCATTCAACCATCAACATCCATCACACAATCATCATCAACAAATTATAATTAATTCACAGCTAATTACAATTAACTAATTTAAATAAATAATTTAAACTAGGAGTTCTCACCAGTCGAGCTCCAACATCTTCATATCAGAACGAACAAACCAACGAATATCGTCACTGCTACTCGTATTGTCTCCAATCCATTCTCATCAGCAGTTGATAATTTTTCTACTGATTTATATATTGAAATTTAATTAATATAAATGTTCATTCAATTTTTATATATATGTATATATATAAAGATATCCAATTTTATTTCCATAAATTATATTCACTAAAACTACTAGAATTATATATATTGATGGATTCTAATTTCCATTACGATTCCAACGGACCATAAAGTGTGCAAATCCGACTTAAAATGAATGAGCTATCAGCTGTTAAAGTTTGACTAAATTTAAGCTTAAATGGAAAGGAAATTATACCTAATCCAAGAAGGCCCGGCCCATCAAACAAACACCGATCCAACTTTTCAACTTACGACCCATTCCCCTTTCTTCCTTCTCCTTGCGTTCTCCTCCTCTAGCCATTTCCTGTAACCCATTTTCACCTGGCACCGTGCACATGCACACTCCAAAAGCTCCACCGATTTGAAATCTGAGATCGCCCACAAACTTCTCCTTCTTCCCTCATTCAAATGCACCGCATCACCTCAATTCCGACGCTCTCCTTCAAAATCCGATCTTGCCGAACTGTAGCGAACCCCAAAACGTGCGTGGACCCAAAAAGTTATCGACATCTTTCATCACCGATCTTTGTCAATTTATACCACATCGAAGCCCTTTCATCACTCGTCACAATGCTATGCTCCGATTCACCAACCGTCACTTCAACCATTCACAAACCCAAAACCTAATTCCGACCAACTCGAATCATCGGCACGGAATTACTTCAAAATCATATGAAAAATACTACATCACTCGCCGGTCGCAATGGCGCTGACGGCGCGATTCAATTCTTTACGGATTAAGAGATTTGATTTTTTTGAAGTTTTGAACTCATTTCTTCCCTTTTCTGAAAATCTGAGATTTCTCACTCGATTGTGGATGGAATTTGGATCCGATAATTTTTAAAAATCATAAATGATAATCCTAACAAAATTCGTGTAATTTATCTAGGTTGGAAAAGAACGGATAGTGAGTTATGGATTTTTGATTGGAAGGAAATGGTGATTTCTGTTTACTGGAGGCTTTGAAAATGTAAGGGAGGAAGAATGTCGTGAGAGCAATGATGAAGCTGAAGTGAAGAGAAGGAGCTTTTCTTTTATATTTATCAAATTTTCTCTTATCCCTTAAATCTAAACACTTGGCACTCCAACTACATGCATAAAGACACCTATGACTATTTTTATTTTATTAAATTTCCAATCAATGCATGCTTGACAAAAATCATTCTATTTATTTATTGTAAAATCTTTATTTTTAGCAACACTTTTGGAGACAATTATAAATGTAAGAGGTTTCCAATGTTTATGAGTATAACAAATATATTACTTAAGATTTACAACCCATTTATAAAATTCAAAAATAAAAATAAAAATAAAAATAAATAATAAATAAATAAATAAATAATATACTCATTTGAAATAAGACTTCATATCCAAACCTTATAAAGATCTTTTATATTCGGAAAATCCAAAAATTACATAATGAAAAATCCAAATCAAACTTAGTAAAATATTGGGATGTTACAACAGCCCTTGAATTACAACATCGAACCCTTTAAACCCCATCGCACCAGTTGGTCTTCACGAAGAACAGGGCTTCGATTTTGTTTAGCAGTATTTTTTTTTTGTTCTAGATTTTGATTTTTAATGAAGAAATGAAAGAATAGAAAGGGTCGGCCCTTTTTATTTATAAAGGAGGATGTGGTTTTGAAAATGAACAACGAGGTCCCTTTCTTTTGTTTTTGCTGTTTTATTTTTATCCACCAAATAAAGGAAATTTATTTTAATTTAATTAGTTTTTGATCTGTATCCTTAAATTAAAATACTCCATGGTCTCGAACTGCTTTCTGAACCCAACAACTGACAAATTTAGGGTAATACCCCTATTCTGAACCCACTGGGATAAGTATCGAAGTCCAGTTCGATCATCCGGAACAGATATTAATTTAAATTGATATAAATTAAATTTCAAACCATTAAATTTTTCGATAATAATTTAATATTATTATTCTGATTCAAACAGAAGTCTGAACTGTTATTTAATTCAGTTTTTTTTAAATCTCGAGCTGAATTATATTTTCGCATTACGATGATTTAATATATTCGATATTAAATCGAAATTGATTATTAAATTAATCACTTAATATAAAATTCCACTTATATTATCCACCCAATATTTAAATTAAATATTAAATATTCAAAAATTAACCCCTAAGGATCCGGGTCATTACAATCTTCCCCACTTAAAATAATTTCGTCCTCGAAATTGCTAAGGTAGAAAAAGTGCTACAAACCCATTAACATTTCCAAAACTTATTTATGTTGATACTCAACATTTCAAACTTCCTTACGTAACTCTCTTTCGAATAGATCCCTATTCGATAACTCCTCCCTTCGAATAACTATATTCAATAATCTCTCTTTCGAATAACTAGATTCGAAAACTTTTCTTCGAATAAACTATATTCGATTAACTCCTTTAATTCTATTCGAATAACTAATATTCGATTAACTCCTTTGCTTCTATTAGAATAACTAATATTCGATAACTCTTTTCGCTTGACTCTAGATCGTAGCGATCACAATGGTTACGCCTGATTCCCCCAGGAAACATCCGACCGCCTAGGCTATCTGCAGCCCTGCGAATTACGCTAGTAGTCGTACGAAATGGCAACTTATCCTGAGTAACTCTGTTTGACTAATTCTATCTCAATACTATATTCGATCAACTTAAATTGAATAACTAACATTCAATTAAATTCTAATTCGATTAATTATGTTCAATTAACTTTATCTGGTTAACTCTTTATTTGAATAACAAATATTCGATAAATTCTGATTGAATCACTAATATTCAACTAACTCTACGGATTAACCCTAACTGATTAACTCTAACTGGTTAATTCTTACTCTAATCGATTTATTCCAACACCAATCGACTTCTCCTATTCGAATAACTCCTATTGGATAGCGTTTATTCATTTATAAAGATTTACTTTTAGTAACGGTTCTTCACTTTATAAATGTTCTCTTTAATAACGTTACTTCACTTATACAAGTGTTGTGTACCCCTTCTATTTAAAACTATCGGTGTTAAAAACCAATATCTCTTCTCTATATAAGTTCAGACTTATATATTCCATTTATCGAATGATAAATATTTAATTTAATTTATAAACTGTTATTTATAAATTAATCTTTTCTATTTATCTATTAAAAACAGATTTCCATTTTCTCTTCATCTTCTGAATATTCCTTTGATTGAATTCTATTTATTTAACAAATAAATATCTCATTTATAACATTCAATTTATTTACTATAAATAAATATTTCCATTCAACCTATTAGTAAATGTTTTACAAATATTTCCTTTTAAATTCTATTTGTAAATGTTTTTACAAATATTTCTCCTTCTATTTGTTTGCACATAACTTCCTTTGTATTTGTGTTACAAATATATTTCCTTTTATATTCGTTTTACAAATATATTTTCTTTTATACTCTTTTGGTTTGTTCCTTTATTCACACCCAATTCATATTTCATTCACATTGATTTTACTCAATTTATTCATTTCGATCCATTTAACTTACTTAAGTTAAATTTAATTTCAATCATTCAAATTCCCATTAACTAGTTGCTAATTAACCGTTTTGCTTATTTCACCCTTTTTATTTGAATATAACTTGTTCAAATATATGTCAACTTAATTATAAACTAATCTAATTGTATTTCAACTCGAGTTATATATTTGATTTCGAATATAAATTCTCAATCTCTTTCCCTTATCCAAAAACCTAATTTCGATTCAAATTTCCTTTAACTAATTATTTTCCCATTTAGTTAATCCTATTTAACCATTTAAAATATGATTTTTGTCTTAAAAATCATTTCACTTACTTCACTGAAGTTCATGTTTATTTTATATCTCCAGTCTGGATTTTTTTAATGCCAATTCGGATTTTATTTCCTAAAAATCCTTCTGTTTATTTAATTAAACCGTTATGGTTTTAAAATGGTTCTGGCGCTGTTTTTCTAAAAATTTGATTTTGACATAACTCAAAATCTATACGACGAAATCCAGATTTTTCTCTTTCATTAGAAAACTATTGTTCAACCGGTCCCGACGATTCTTGTTTCAAAGAATTCCGACTTCAACTGAGTTCTGTATACTAAATTGAAGTTCAAATCGCCAATTTGCGAACTGTCGTGCTACGACGAGCTCGTTTTAATTATATTTATAAATATAAACGTTTTAATTTTGTTTATAATAAATTCAACTCCATTCTGATATATTTTTAATATATATCAAATCCATTTCATAATATTCCCGATCTATTTCACTTCTAATATTCAAATCCTATATCTTAATTTAAAATATTCAAATTCCATTTGAATTTCTTTATTTTAACTCTATATTATTTCCTTCTATTCAATTTCTATTGAATTTTCTTCTATTCAAATTCCATTTCAATTCCTTATCTTCAAATTCTATTTGAATTTCTTATCTTCAATTTCTATTTGAAATCCTTCATTCAAAACCCATTTCAAATCCCTTATTCAAATTCCATTTGAAATCCTTTATTCAATTTCTATTTAAATTCCTTATTCAAATTCCTATTTGAAATCCTTTGAATTTAAATTCTATTTTAACTCCTTTGAATTCAAATTCTATTTAATTTCACTTTGAATTCAAATTCTATTTAAACTCCTTTTATTTAAAATTCTATTTCAAACTTTATATTTGCTTTGAATTCTAATATTCAACCTCCACTTTATATTCTCTTTGAAATTCTATTTAACCAAATTCCATTTGAATTCTAATATTCAAATCTCTATTTGACTTTTCTTTATTCAAATCCATTTGAATTCCATTGAATTTAAATTCCATTTCAATTTTCCTTATACAATTTCTATTTGAATTTTCTTTATTCAAACTCATTTGAATTCCTTTGAATTCAAATTCTATTTCACTTCTATTTGAATTATATATATATATATTCAAATTCCTTTATTTTACTTCTATTTGAAATCTATATTCCAATTCTCATTTCAAAATTCCTTTGAACTAATATAAATATATACATATATTTATCTATCTCAAATTCAAAACATCTGAATTTTCAAACAACTTGTTTTTTTCAAACAAATTCCCCTCAAAACTTTTCTAAGGCAGCAATTTATCACTTAGAAACTCGAAAATGAACACTGATGATGTTGCGACCATCAACAGAATTATTTCCCAGCTACTGAATGAGTTCAGTGCTTTAGTACTTTCAAACTCCATTTAGAAAAATATTTTCCAAACTCCTAGGATTTTAAATTCTTAATTCTGGTTTGAATTCAATTTCAATTTATCATATTTGTATATTTGATTTCATATACAAAATCCATTGGTTATAACTATTTCTGTTTTATAATCTAATTTGACTATAATCCTAACAATCAACTTAACTATTTAAAAACAATATCGTGTCCAATCTTCTGTTCAAGTGTTTATAAATTCCTATCGACTTCGTGGCGTCCCACGATTCGACCAAAATTTATAATTCACTCAACAGACTAGTCAACACAATATAAAACAGTTTTTATATCAAATAACAAATACGCTCTCTCGTATATATATACACTCAACTCATTCTAGGATACTACTGATCCTATCTCTAATGAGCACATTCCAACAAGCCTAGGTATTCGCTCAACCTAAGCTCTGATACCAACTGGAATGACCCAGATTTCCGTAACATCAGAGTTGACTGTATACATCATACGTCCAACCCAAATATCACAAAAATACGGAACATTTTTTTAAAGAAGAAAGAGATAGAAAAAGAACAGAAATAACAACACAGAATCTCACATCGCAGCGGAACAAAATATAATATATCATATCTTTGAAATACAAAATCTTAACTGTATTACATACACTTATCAGAGTACAACACTTACAATACAACGGAACAACACTATAACTAGATAACGCTGAAGCCTCCTGCTCCAAGCTCCTTTAGATATATCTGAAAAATCCTGAACTACTTGACTGCCCGTACAAATTTAGGCACCCAAGAGTTTAGGTAGAACAAAACAAATAAACTCCGGGTCAGTCATGGGACTGGTATGAGTAAACAGTTTCAGAAACTAAATGATACCTCATAAGACCACGCCGTATAACACGGAACGGGTTTTTCCCTTATGAGAATCCAAACACTTGACTTATCTTTATATCAAAACTCTTTTGATATTATAATAATGTCTAAATCAAGTAAATAACAATCTAGTGGAACGTTTGCATCTCACGTTCCACATATATAATATACACTCAAAACCGCAAGCACGTATTGGGTATTTGGTTTTCCAACTATGACAAGGTATGGAACCACCTTCCGCTGGTATATCTCTAGAGGAGAATACACCGAGTTCAACAAGAACATCTTGCAACTCAGCCACACATGACCGACCACTCATTTCGCTTGAGTGTATCAAATGTATATCACCAACGATTGGGATCAGCAACCGTTTCCCGAATGGGACAGCATCGACAATAGATTTTTAGAAGTAAATGAAACTCTAGATCAGGTGATTATACACCCTAATAGGTGCGACCTACATAGCCATGCTGCTTGCCCGATTTCTGTCATTTACCGGTTGATAAGGCTAGAAGCTACGCTTTATCATCATACCAGATTCACTTCGAATGCAACATCGTCAAATCCATCAAATCACCGATTGACGTCTACAACAGTACATTACGTGTTAGCTAAAAGAAGTTTCCTTCTCCGCTTCCACTCTTGGTACGATTGAAGAAATCAATGTACGTGACCTTTCTGGAAATACTTTGTCAGACATTCATCCATACAAGCCACCCAAGAACAGGATGAACTGAAGGCGCTATTTCTATTAATAGAAAAAGTCCTTGCACTCTACTCCGTCTTCGATTATCTTTATATAATCTGATTCACACGCTACTGCCGATATGGAGTGGTTCTTCGGATAATAATCCAACCGGTCTCTCCATATTGACAACGATGGTCAAAACTTCGATAGTCTGTGATTTAACTATCGAATAAAAACAAGTGTTTCGATAGTCGATGATTTAACTATCGAATAAAAACAAGTGTTCATCCAATTATCAACCAATTACTAAGCCCTTAATTAATATTCCACTAATTAAATCTCTTCTCTATTTCTTATCAATATTTGTTAACCAAATATTTTCAATAACCATATTGGCCTTTTACGTTATTTGGAAAACATTTCCGAATATCGCCTTCCTTTATTCTCTAAACTTTAGAAAATATATGCTAGTTATAATTGGAAAATATTCCAATTACTTATCTCTTTTCCAATCTCGTTTATTCCTATACTTACACTTATTAGGGTCAAAACAGATGTTGTGTAAAACATCGTTACGACAACCCAAATACTGTATTCAACTAACTTTTATCCAACATTGATCTTCGAGCCTGAAATCTTACTATTTATTTGTTAATAATGAAATCAATCAAGTTGGGGTATAACTACCTCTCAGACCTTGACTGAATAACATTTACAACGTCAAAACAGATAAGACTACTTACTCGAATAATCAATACCTTACAAACCAATTATTCACTTTTCAAACACGTATACGCTTCTTCTTTCTATTCTTATGATATTTTATTCTTATACTTCCTTTTTGATTATACTATTCTATTTCTAAGTTCGTTTTCTTATCGACTTCTATATATTTTGATACGTTGATTTCTAACTATCAAATTATCTTAAAAATATTCTAACTCCTTAAATTCCCGGAAAAATTCGCCATAACCTCCTTTGTACCGGGAGCATCGGGAAATTTCAAATAGCTTTCCCGGTCCTTCTCATCTCAAAAAGAAAAAGAAAAAACCAAGCGGCTAGCCGATACGGCGCATAAAATCTCATATGGAAATTAAATACGTACCTTTTTGTCGGGCATTCTATTTATTTCACTTCTAAACTTTATTCCATACCTGTCTCCTGTATATTTATGCCTGTCCAATCTATTTTAATTATACCAATCGTTTTAACTCAATTTGTTAATTAAATTTGTTGCTTAACTTTTCAGTCTATTTCAACTTCATATTTGAACATGACATGTTCAAATATATTTTAACTGCATATTAACAAATTCTAATTATACTCATACTCTCGTTTCCTTATCGACTTCTTATTCAAATTCCAATTCAATTCTATTTGAATTCTCTTTATTTAAACTTCATTTGAATTCTATTTTCAAATTCTATAGTTTAAAGTCCATTTGAATTCTATATTCAAATTCTATAGTTAAAGTCCATCTGAATTCTATATTCAAATTCTATAGTTTAAAGTCCATTTGAATTCTATATTCAAATTCTATAGTTTAAAGTCCAGTTGAATTCTATATTCAAATCTATTCAAATTCTATTTGAATTCTCTGCATTATTTATAAACAACGTTTTGTAACTTTACTTAAAATCCCCCATTAAATATTTATAAACAAATTTTATAAATTTAATTCCAATCCCACTTTTTCATTTATAAACAGAGTTTATGAATTCAATTCAAATCCCGTATTTTCCTTTATGAACAGAGTTTATAAATTCGATTCAAAACCCACCTTTACATTTATAAACAGAGTTTATAAATTCAATACTCGTTCATATATATTCAAAACAAGTTAATATTTTCTATAGTTCATTTAAAATTCAAATTTTATTTATAAAAATAGAATTTCCTTTTTAAATCTCAAATACCCTTTTCGATATTTTTATAAATCAATATTCGAGCCCTAGGGATATTTTAAACAATCAAATCAACCAATTTTCAATCATTTGATTTTTAACACATCATATATGAATATATATGAAATCAAACAAACAACAACAGATAATATATTTTTGAGGAATCCAGTTGGATTCCTCCAACCTGTTTTCCTGCATCCACATATGTTAGTCAACATAGTAATACCCATCCTGCTTCGAGGCAGGATATCGCGGTATGAAGGTCATCGACTAATCATAGCGTGGGGCGTATAGGGTAATCATCCGCTAGGGTACCGCGGGCATCCGCTAATGAAACTGCGGGAATCCAACCAATCATCAACCCAATATATATATATATATACAATAGTCAACCAATCCTAAATAACTATATATATTTTAAAACAATCAGACAGCATTCAAACAAGCACAGACAATTATTTTTAACACTAAAAATAATTCTAATTAAATGGTGAGTGAGGTTTACTCACCGTGTATTCTTATTTGCCGAATATCCTGTGAAATTCAAATCTTACTGCTCTGAATCGCCTCGAATGTATTTTATCGTGTACCAACGATAATTTTATTTAAATTTACAGGTTTAACATCTATTCATTTAAATTTACTATTTAAACGAATAACTAATTTTCCTATATATTTTAATTAACCAAGTTAAACATTAATTTGCATACTCAACTATTAGTCTATGAATTTTATTTCTATACAAATTAATTTCTTTATATAAACTGATTTTATAAATTAATTTTCTTTAAATAACATGACAAACTAATTCTCTATTTAAATTAATTCTCACAAATTTTCTATTTAAATAAATTCTCTATTTATATTTATGAAACACTAATAAATTCTTTTACTAGACTAACTAAATAAATAAATTATTAACTAAAAAAAATTATTAAATTACCTAAATCCATTCTCTTCACTTCATCAGCCCCTAAAACCGCTATCCTCCATTATGACAATTCATCGAACGCTTTGCAAGCATCTCTATTTCCTTTACCACTATCAAGTGATGCGACCAACTGAATGGAGCTGCAGCTCTCGCCCTGGATCTGAATGCAACAGCTATCGCCATTAGTGAGACTCGTCGGATCCTCATCGCTCGAGTTCCCAATCCAGAACTCGCGATAACCAAACATCCCAGAATCCCGTCGCCCATCTTCAAGCAACCCTACCTCAACAATAGCCCTCCCCAACTCTAACTGAGATTGCGACATCACCCTACTGGCGACAGCGAGATGTCATGTACCCAGAACTCGCGGCCATCAAATCCCCCAGATCTCACCGCATTTGATGATCGAAACCCGTATTCTGAAATCGATGAACCTTGACCCTAGTTGTTGATTGAAGTTGAAACCCCCAAGACACCATCGCGATGAACTTCAGTTCTCCAGTCATCTCGACCCTTTGAATGCGACTACCACAGCCCTTGAATTACAACATCGAACCCTTTAAACCCCATCGCACCAGTTGGTCTTCACGAAGAACAGGGCTTCGATTTTGTTTAGCAGTATTTTTTTTGTTCTTGATTTTGATTTCTAATGAAGAAATGGAAGAATAGAAAGGGTCGGCCCTTTTTATTTATAAAGGAGGATGTGGTTTTGAAAATGAACAACGAGGCCCCTTTCTTTTGTTTTTGCTGTTTTATTTTTATCCACCAAATAAAGGAAACTTATTTTAATTTAATTAGTTTTTGATCTGTATCCTTAAATTAAAATACTCCATGGTCTCGAACTGCTTTCTGAACCCAACAACTGACAAATTTAGGGTAATACCCCTATTCTGAACCCACTGGGATAAGTATCGAAGTCCAGTTCGATCACCCGGAATAGATATTAATTTAAATTGATATAAATTAAATTTCAAACCATTAAATTTTTTGATAATAATTTAATATTATTATTCTGATTCAAACAGAAGTCTGAACTGTTATTTAATTCAGTTTTTTTTTAAATCTCGAGCTGAATTATATTTTCGCATTACGATGATTTAATATATTCGATATTAAATCGAAATTGATTATTAAATCAATAACTTAATATAAAATTCCACTTATATTATCCACCCAATATTTAAATTAAATATTAAATATTCAAAAATTAACCCCTAAGGATCCGTGTCATTACATAAGGAGTAAGTGAAAGATGTGTTAAAAGATGAATCTTATCTATTTCGAGATTTGAAATGTTGTTCAGTTAAGGTCTGAGAGGTAGTTATACCCCAACTTGATCGACTTCGTTTTTAATTTAGAAATGGTTAAGGTTCGAGAGTGAAAGTGGTTAAGTGAATTTAGTAAATAAGTATAGTGGTTTGAGTTGTCGTCGCGATGTTGATTTAAACATCCGTTTAAATCCAAGTATAGAAGATTGAAAATGTTTTCCAAATAGAATCAGAAACGTAATCAAATGTTGAATATAGGGAAACAGGAGATAAGTAAATTTATGAAATAAAAAGTTAAATGTTGAATGATGATTGATCGATATAATTTACTCCGGTCAATAATATCGTTGTTTGCACACCTGTTTTTCTTCGATAGTTAACTCGCCGACTATCGAAGTTTTGACCATTTTAACGTTGTTAATATGGAGAGACCGGTTGGATTATTATCCGAAAAACCACTCTGTATTGGCAAAAGCATTACGAAGCAAATATGCCAAAGAGAATTGTAGACGGAGTAAAGTGCAAAGGCTATTGTATAAATCTTAGATAACAGTGCCTAAGATGGATATACTGAATAGTACCTTCGGTTCATCCTGTTCCTGGATGACTTGTATGGACGGATGTCTGACAGAGTATTTCCAGACGATCATGTATATTGATTTCTCCAACCGTACCAAGAGTGGAAGCAGAGAAGGAAACTTCTTCTAGCTAACACATAATGTATTGTTGAGGACATCAATCAGTGATTTGATGAATTTGATGATGTGGCATTCAAAGTGAATTTGGTTTGATGATAAAGCGTAGCTTCTAGCCTCATCAACCGGTAAATGATAGAAATCGGGCAGGCAGCATGGCTATGTAGGTCGCACCTATTAGGGTGTATAATCACCTAATCTAGAGTTTCATTACTTCTAAAAATCTATTGTTGATACTGTCCCATTCAGTAAATGGTTGCTGATCCCAACCGTTGGTGATATACATTCGATACACTCAAGCGAAATGAGTGGTCGGTCATGTGTGGACGGGTTGCAAGATGTTCTTGTTGAATCCAGTGTATTCCTCTCTAGAGGTACACTAGCACAAGGTGGTTCCATACCTTTTCATAGTTGGAAATCCATTACCCAATACGTGCTTGCGGTTTTGATTGTATACTATATGTGTAGAACATGAGATGAAAGCGTTTCTGCTAGATGATTATTATATTGTGGTTGATAGACATTATTATAATATCAAAAGGTTTTTGATATAAAGATAATTTGGAATCTCATAAGGGAAAAACCCGTTCCGTTAAACGGCGTGGTCTTATGAGATATCGTTTACTTGTTCAACTGTTTTAAACTGTTTTACTCATATCAGTCCCATGACTGACCTGGAGTTTATTTGTTTGTTTCCCTAAACTCTTGGGTGCCTAAATTTGTACGGGAAGTCAAGTAGTCAGGATTTACAGATACATTGAAGAGCTGGAGCAGGAGGCTTCATAATTATATAGCTATTATTATTCCACTGTGTTGTAAGTGTTGTACTTTGATAATGATGTGTATATTCAAGTACAGATGTATATTTCAAGTTATGTTATATATATTATATGTTATTCGTTCCGCTGTGAGGTTCGTGTTACTCTGATGTTGTGTTCTTCTTCTTCTATTCTAATTTTCTATCTTATCTTTCCTCGCCGTCTAATTTCTTTCATTAATCATCTGGTAATTTTCGATGTTTGGTTAGTCATCATTAAGTTTATGGCGATAACCAAAGTCGACAAAAACCCGGATCATTACAGATTGATAACTATTTTAGTTCTTACACCAGTCACATGACTGACCTGGAGTTTATTGTTTTAACCCTAAACTCTGGGTGCCTCTATTTTCCATACGGGCAGCTAGTAGTTTTGGTTTTGTAGATTTATATTCACAGGATCCTGGTTTACAGCTGGAACGATATTCGGAAAGCTCTGTATCCGTTTATCTATTTCAGTTCTGTATTGTATTATTTTTCCGCTGCTATGTAATGTATTGTAATCTCTGATATTTTATGATGTGTAATATTTATTCATACTCTGCATATTCTTTTGTTCTGATGGAATTGTTGTAATAATCAATAAAATGTTCTTCTGTTTGTGTTCTGATTCGTCTTGTCCTCAAAGAAATCCGGGCTTTCCTTTATGGGGAAGTTCGGGTCGCTATAGTTTGGTATCAGAGCTTTGGTTTACAGAGCTCGAGAACAAGGCAAATTAGAACTAAACGAAAAAATTCATCAGAGATTGGATTAGTAATATTCGATAAGGAATGACTCGTTGGAGATGGGATCAGTAGTATCCTAGAACGATTGTGAAGAGTATTGTTTTTAAAATAAAAAAATGAAAACTAATTTTGTTTTGAAAATTTAAACCATTTATACGTATTTGAATATTTATTTGTATTGAATTTGGACAATCGAATATATAAAGATTTTGTATATACGACTTGCAAATGTATATTCGAAGTTTTAATATACTGGATAGATATAGAATCACATTCTAGTCGCCCAGAGATGATTCTGATGATTGAACCTTCATCATCAGAATTTGTGTTCGAATTTCGAAAGTGGAATTTCTATATATTTCCAATTGACTGGTGTGAGAACCAAAACTAGATAGGGTCGTCTATTGTTGTGATTTGGCACCAAAAATCGATTTTTTTGTATATATATTAAAGATATGTGTTTGAAATGATAATCAACTATTTGATGGATGATTGTGTTGTGCGATTATTCATTTAAACTAGCATATATGTGTATGGTAAATTTGGGCCAAATTGTATCAATTTTTGAACTGAATTGAAAATTATTTGAGAAAGCATGCATGTACATATATATGTGTGAACTGGTCACAGCAAGGAGGCTAGAGCAGAGGAATAAAATTGTACGCCCGACAAATAGGTACATGTTTACTAATTTATTGGGTTTGGATGATTTTATGAGCCGATTGGCTTTTTCTTTTTTAGATGAGAGGGCCTGCGTGGCGGTTTGGGAATTTTTCCCGGTGCTCCCGTACAAAGGAGGTTATGGCGTAATTTTTCGAAAATTTAGGGTGTTAGCCAAATTTTTGAAGAATTTGAAAATTCTTAGAAACTGAAAAGTTGAAGAATGAAAGCCAAACTGAAAGTTGAGTTGATTAGTAAAACAACTTTCAGCTCCGTTCCTTTTCGAGGATGAAAAGATTTTAAGTGGGGGAGATTGTAACAATTTGGAAAATCAGAACCAATTTAAAATTTTTATTTTGGCAATTTTAATGAATTTTGAATATTTAATAAGACTTATTTTAAATAATAACGACGAGAAATTTATTTTGAATATAAATAGAACGTATATATATTTTTGAATCGACGTTAGAATATAAATATTTATTTTAATTATAAAAGGAATTGAAAATGGCATGGTAGTTTGAAAATTCGATTTCAAATTTCAAATGAATGTACAGGATTCAAAATAAACCGTATGTTAGCGAAACTAAAAATATTTGAATCTATTTGAAAATATCTTTTCAGTGAATTCGAAAAATTGAAATTTCATAGCGGGAATAAAAAGTTATGCCTAGTTGAAATTTCAGAATAGTCGCTATGGAAATATATCCCTTAAAAATAAAAAAATTGCAAACAACCTCCGTTTTCGACGAAACCACTTTTGTTGGATCCGAGATGACAATTTATTGCTACATTCCAAAATTCATAATTTTTGGAATTAATATGTGAGCGTGGCAAACTAAAACGTGTTTTGACAGTTTTAGTCAATTTGGATCGATCAGAAAATGGACATTTTTCAAACGGTCTCCAAATTTGACGAAATTAGTTTTGTTAGGACCGTATCATCAATATCAAGCTAGAAATAATTTTTATGGAATTTTTAGAATTAGTATGTGGCCCTGGTAAATTAAAATGTTTGTTTGAATTTAAAATATAATGATTTATATTCTAAATTTAGTGGAAACTGATTGTAGCAGCCGAATTGGCTTACGAAACATATCCCATTGTGTTCGAAATGGGCGTAATTAGCTAGGGATGACAGTCTAGGGACTGGATTGGAGTTCGAATGAAATACTAATTTTTGGATAATAAAATAAATAAATAAATAAATAAATATAAAATTATATAACTCTCTTTTCTCCCCCCTCCTCATTACCGGGTCAACGCTTGAAATTAAAAAATATAAAAAAAACGTTGGACCCTCTCCCCCAAATTTCCATCGCCCCTTCGATCCACCCACCGCCGCCATCCATCGACGTCGAGCACCGCGCCCACCTCCGCAGCCATCCCCTCTGGTCCGCCGCCCTCCCCCTCTCCCCCATCTCCGACCTAGCCCACCACCCAAACCCGTAACCTTAAAATCAAGACAACCACCTGCACTAAACCGCCTCCTCCCCTGACTTCAGCCTCGCCTCCTTCCCTGACATCAGCCTCGCCTCCCCCTCCCTGTCTCCGACGAACCCAAACACCCCACCTCTTGTAAGTTTTTTATCTTTTATTTATTTATTTTTATTACTAGGAAGTAATTAGTTATATAGAAACAAAAAAAATTAGTTTTACCTATGATGATAGTGAATAAAAATTAGATTTTTATTTATATATTAGTGTAGAATAAATTAGATTTTTAATTTATATATATGTTCTTTGTTAAAAGAGTTGATTTTTAAACATGATCAAAACTTTGATTTTTAAATCATAAAGTAGTGATTTTATAAACATGAAAGGTTTGATTTTTATAAAACATACAAATTCGATTTTTAATGTGTGCAAAGTGAGATAAAAATTAGATTCTTATTTATGTGAAGGGAAAATAAAAATTGGATTTATATTGTTTGAATGGTATAGAAAAGATATGATTTTTACGAATATAAAAATATTTTTTTCTTTTTAGTTTTTATAATGTGAACAACAATAGAAAGATTTGATTTTTAATTATAGAAAGATTTGATTTTTAATCATAGAAAGATTCGATTTTTAGTCACAGAAAGATTCGATTTTTAATCATAGAAAGAAGAGATTTTAATATACATAACAACAAGATAAAAATATGATTTTTATTTACGTAGTGATATAATAAAATTATAATTTTTATACATATAACGTTATAAAAATATGATCTTTATACATGTAGGGATAAAATATAAAGATGAGATTTTTAAATATATAATCATCATAATAAAAATGTGATTTTTACTATGAATAGCGTGGAAAAGACTGCGTTGAATTTCGGGCAAATCCGAGCCATTCAGAAATGAAACGACGGAGTGGAACTCAAAGGTGAAAACTTCTCACTTTAATTTATTTTCTAGTTAAAATATATACTAGGATGCAGACGGTGCTTAGCAGCACCCGACACCCGTCGTCCACAAACCATGGATGACTTGTTTGTTTGTTTGATTGTGTGATGTGGAATGGAATAAATATTTTGTAGTTAAAAATATAATTTTTGATGCGTATATGAATAAAATAAATATTCATAAACAAATCGGACGATTTGTTTATGTACACACATTTGACTGATATTGATTGGGATGATATATTTTACACATCGCCCAACTGCACAAATAAAATTCATTATTTGTTGATTGAAACCCCATACGGGTATTGGGATGATATTGAACATACACCCATCCCAGCATTTAGTTGTATGTCAATCGATTGGTCGACAAGTTGTTGTAAGCATTGAATATTTATATTTGATGCTTATGCAGTGTAGAATGCACTCTGGATGATGGTTGACTGTGTTTGGTTGTTATTGTGTACATGTGTTGTATGAAATCCATATAATCAAATTATATGGTAATTGACTGTGTCTGATTCCAGTTCAGAAAAAATGAATATTTTAAAATAACGATTATTTTAAAATAATGAATATTTTAAAATAATATTCAGTAAAAGATCAAAATCTGATTTTGATGTCCGATTTGGGATGGACACGAATATATTTAAATATATAAAGTCGTGTTGATTAGATTAACGTCATTTTGATGTGAACGATATTTATATCGATTTTATTCATTTCTATAATGAATATTGAAAAGGAAATGATTTTGAAATATAATGATTTGGAAAATACTATCATTTATATATCGATGATATGGAATATTCAATTTTGATTAAAAATTGAATATGAAGTTGAAACTGTTTTGAAAACGAATTTAAAATGATTCATAAAATACGTTTTAAAAGGAAATCGACGAAATATATATATTATATATATATATATATATATATATATATATATAATGGCCAGAATAGAACGCGCCACCCGCGGCAGTTCGCGAATTTCGACCATTGACTTCGAACGGACATTACGGAAGATCCAACCGTCGGATTCTTCTAAAACCGGAACCGTTGGGTTCGTATCGAAAAGAGGTTTCCAAGGAATATTAGAGATTTGAAATCTAACGGTTGGATTTGGAATTATAGCCAAATCAAATTTGGAAAAGGTCGTTGTAAGTGCGGTTCGATGGCCGTTCATGGAAATCGACTGTACAGACCTTGATAAAATTATTAAAAATATCAATAATTTGTGTGAAATCATAATAAATGATTTGGAAAGAACTGGATGAAAAATTCCATATTTGAAAGATAAAAATATATTTTTATCGAAATGAACCGGTTATGAACTAGAATTATAATCCAATATTTTTAAATAAATAAATGGGATTTGAAATGGTTTTAAAAATAACCGGAATTTCCAATATATAAATTGGAATGGATTTAAATCTAAATTATCTTTGGAATACTTCGATGTTGGATTCCGTGATTATACGGATATTGTGGAGGAATTTGGAAGATATATATATATATCGTTATTCCAATACGATATTTGTTGGTTTCAGAATTTGATATTGAATATAAGCAGATATATTTTCAATTCAGAGCCTTGTATTTAATATCAAATGGATTTTGAGGTTTGTCGTGAACTGTTTCTTCACTAACACTGTTCTTAAACCTAGTCGAGAAAAGATTAAATCTTTTTATTAAGATTTAACAGGAATTTTCCAAAGTAAAGTTTCCTAATTTTATAATATAAGCCGATATATTTTCTATTCAGAGCCTTGTATTTAATATCAAATGGATTTTGAGGTTTGTCATGAACGGTGTCTTCACTAACACTGTTCTTAAACCCAGTTGAGAAAAGATTAAATCTTTTTATTAAGATTTAACAGGAATTTTCCAAAGTAAAGTTTCCCAATTTAATATATTAAATTGGAATGGAATGGAATTTGATTTGATGATAATCGAAGTGAACTTCTGTGGAGGAAGACTGTTAATCATATGGAATTTAAAAGGCTTTGCCGTTATTCCATTAATATTATTAATCGGATACGGAAATTGATATTGATTATATATTGATTTATTTTTCCGTGAAAATTCCATAATTAATGGAATGGATTTGGGTTTATCGTGAACTGTGTTTTAAATGACATCAGTTCTTCAACCCAGTTAAAGGTGGGATTACATGTTTGTCATTGTATTTCGAACTGTATGGTTGATCTCTGCTAAATATGTGTCTGTTTGGTGGCGAAGAATTTATTCTCTTGCTTAAAACCCTTCTCTGAGACGTAAGAGCTTAGAGGTTATATATCGGCAGAAATCAAAAGTATGGTGTAGATTTTCGATGCGACATGTTTGTGTTTCCAAAGTTAAATAATCATTAATATTGATTTTTGGGAAGATTAAAACTAAGTGGAGTTTTAATAAATCTTTAATTAGATTGAAATGTGAATTGATAATTTAAATTATCAAATTTGGGAAATGATCGAGAATGGACTATCGACAGTTTTACTCCAAGCGATAGTTAAACATTTAATTAGATTTGATCGGGAAATGGTAATTAAATTTACCGATAACACCATGGTGTTAGTTATGGAGTGATAACAGTTTTCCTCCATGGGATGAATAGGCTGGGATTGGGAAATTAAATAAATGATTACTTCGGTGTGGTTCGCTAATCCCGACTAGTTTGGAGAACCTTAATATGGTTTGAAATGATATCCAAAGGAAGATTAAAGATTAAATTTTAAAGAATTTATCTTTGATAAAATTAATGGGAACCTTTCCGTAATGATGTGAATATTTGGATAAAAGAATATTCAGAATTGGAATGAGGTGTATGTTGTGTTTTATAGCACTCGTTTATTATATATGCAAGTTATTCGGAAAGGCCGGGTTTATACCCATTCTGAATAACTGATTCGACGATAAAGCGACGATGAAGACGGTGGTTGAAGACCGGAGATCTTCACATCGTTTGGATGATTACTGATGTCTTGATTGGGCTGTACACCCAAGACGAGGTAATAAGTGGTGATCGTCCAGAAGTACTTGGGGATCGATCGGATATGCGAGGACCTCTCTCCTGTATTGGACATACAGGACGAGGAATAAGGTACCTCCGGTTTTGTTCAGACCCAGAACGAACTTGTAAATGGATTGTGTGTCTGACATTGGATTTTATTCTGTGTTGATTGATCTCTATTAAATATACATCTGCCTGGTGAAGGGGAATTTATTCTCTTACTTCACCCTTCTCTGAGACGTACGGAATCAGAGGTTGTATATCGATAGACATCAATCGCACGACGTGAATTTCCAGTATGGCATGCTGAGATGCAAATGATCAAGGCTTCTGTTGAAAAGCAGAGTCTTGTGGTTGATGATCAAAGCACGGCTTTAGTAAAGCGTAGCTTTGTGTATGGCGTTAATTCGCGAGCCTCACACCTCGGTATGAGTCAAAAACGGGATCGGACCGTTGGGAGAACATGACGTTTCTTTTTAGCTATAGGTGGTGTCAGCGTTTTACTAGCCCTAACATTGTTGTTATTTTACCTATGTGGTTGTTGGATTGCGAGGCGCCTCAGATATATCGGTCTCTTTGGAGCCGATGGATATAGGTCCGATAGGGCCGGGAAACGTGCGTTCAGGAATTGCCAATCCACTAATGTAAGTGTGGACCGGCTCAACCGATCCAGGGTTATCTGCGGGGAATCCTGAGGCATTTGCTAGAGTTTCTCGAAGCGGAGAGGAGCCATCCCTGGCCTCGACTCATGACAGAAATCCAATTTCCAATACGTGACATTTCAATTTTGATTGTAGAGCCTATTATTGGAAATATAGTTGCATGGGATGTTATGCTGTCTATGATTGATACATTTATATTTGAAGTTGATTTCTTCACTTTTTCTCCCTGTTCACAGGATCCTGGTTTACAGCTGGAACGATATTCGGAAAGCTCTGTATCCGTTTATCCCTTTCAGTTGTGTATTGTATTATTTTTCCGCTGCTATGTATTGTATTGTAATCTCTGATATTTTATGATGTGTAATATTTATTTATACTCGGTATATTCTTGGGTTCTGATGGAATTGTTGTAATAAGCAATAAAATGTTCTTCTGTATGTGTTCTGATTCGTCTTGTCCTCAAAGCAATCCGGGCTTTTTTTACGGGGAAGTTCGGATCGCTATAGTAGTTGTCCGGACGTACTTGTTGATTGTCCGGATAAGCGAGCACCTCTCTTCCATATTGGATATACGGGACGAGGAATAAGGTGACTCCAGTTTTGTTCAGACCCAGAACGGACTTGTAAATGGATGTGTGTCTGACATTGGATTTCATTCCATGTAAATTAAATTGATTTCTATTTAATATATATCTGTGGTGGCAGAGAATTTATTCTCTTGCTTAACACCCTTCTTTGAGACGCACGAGCTAAGAGGTTCTATATTGGTAGTTATCAATCGCATGGCGTGAATTGTCAATGTGGCATGCCAAGATGCAAAAGATCAATGCTTTTGTTGAAAAGCAGAGCCTTGCGGATGATGATCAAAGCATAGCCTATTTTCGGCATAGCTTTGTGTATAACGCCACCTCGCGAGCCTCACACCCCGGTATGAGTCAGAAACGGGACAAGGGAACGCAGGGAGTGCACACGTTTCATTCTAGCTAGAAGTGGTGTCGGCGTTTACAATCCCTGACATTTTTGCTTATGTGGTTGATGGAATGAGGCGCCTCGGATTTATTGGTCGATTGTGACCATTTTATAGGTTCACTAGGACCGGGAAGCGTGTGTTCAGAAATTGCCAGTCCACTAACGTTATTGTGGACCGACCCTGCAGTATCCAAGGGTTGCGCGTAGGTATGATCCTGAGACATTGCTAGAGTGTCTCGAATCGGTAAGGAGATCGTTCCTAGCCTTGACTCATGATGGAAATCAAACCTCCAGTACAACATCATGTGGTTTTGATTATAGAACTAGTATGGCGACATAGTAGGATGGGGTACTATGCCACCTATGATTGATACATTATGATTGAAATTGTTTTTGAAAACATATATACACTAATAATAATAATAATATCAAATCCATTTTATACGTATCGAGCATTTTTTACCATTATAAGGTAAAACTCTATCCTCCGGTTTGCGTTACATTGTGTGATGGGACTTGAGTCTTATAATGGTTTCATTTTTCTAAAAAGCATTGCGTTGTTTAACGATTTACTTTATTTATGCACTGGCAATCCAATGGAGTAAACCCGTTCCGCGTTAGCGGCGTGGTCCTGTGATTAGCCTTATTATTAGATAAGTTAAGTTAGATTTCTCATACCAGTCCCATGACTAACCCGAGTTTGTTTCACTTTGCAAACTCGGGTGCCCTCTTTTCCATACGGGAAGTCGAGTAGCTTATTTGCGGATATATTGAGCAGGATTCTGGATTGAAGCTTAAAGTTGTGTCCATAACATTGATAGACTTCCGCTGTATCAATTTATTCATTTCCGCTGCAATGTATTAAATTATTGTAAAGTATCTTCCGCTGTATTTTATCGATGTACTCTGATATTATGTACTCTGAAGTAACATTAATGTAATGTTTATAAAAGTCTTATGTTATTTGTTCTGATGTGTTGTATTCCCAGAGTTAGCGTATTCGGGTTTTGAGCGGTCTTGGTCGATTTTGCGATCGATTAGGTCCGGGCAAAATCCGTAATCGTTACAGTTTGATTCCAATTCGGAAAGAATAATATTTTAAAATAAGGAATATTTTAAAATAATATTCTGTAAAGGATTAAAATCTGATTTTAATGTCCGATTTTGGATGGACATGAAAATATTGAAATACGTGAAGCCATATTGATTAGATATGCGCCATTTTGACGCAAACGATATTTATACCGATTTTATTCATTTTTATAATGAATATCGAAAAGGAAATGATTTCAAAATCAGATATTTTGAAAATATTATCATTTATATATTATAATAATAAGAAGTATTCAATTTTGATTTAAAATTGAAAAGGAAGTTGGAATCATTTTTAAAACAAATTTAAACGATTTATAAAATACGTTTTAAACGGAAATCGACGAAATATATATATATATAATATTAAATGGCCTGAATAGAACGCGCCACGCAGCGACCGTTCGCGAATTTCAACCATTGACTTCGAATTGACTTTACGGGAGATTCGACCGTCGGATTCTCCTAAAACCGGAACTGTTGGGTTCGTATCGAAAAGAGCTTTCCAACGAATATAAGAGATTTGACATCTAACGGTTGGATTTGGAATTATATCCAAATCAAATTTGAAAAAGGTCGCTGTAAGTGCAGTTCGATGACGTTTATGGAAATCGACTGAAAGGGCCTTAATAAAATTACTAAAAATATTAATAATTTGTGTAAAATCATAATAAATGATTTGGAAAGAATTGGAATGAAAAATTCCATATTTGTAAAGATAGAAATATATTTTTATCAAAATGAACAAGTTATTAACTAGATTTGAAATCCAATAATTTTTAAATAAAATAAATTGGATTTGTGAATGGTTTTAATATAACAAAAAATTTCCTACGAACAAGTTGGAATGGATTAGGAATGGAAATAATCTTCGGAATATTTCGGTATTGGATTCCGTGGTTATACGGATATGGTTATGGGAATTTGGAAGATACAGATATCGTTATTCCCAATACGATATCCGTTAATTTCAGAATTTGACGTTGAATATAAGCCGATATAATTTCTGTTCTGAGCCTTGTATTTAATATCAAATTTGTATTCTGGGCTTGTCGTGAACGGTGTCTTAAACAACATTGTTCTTAAACCCAGTTGAGAAAAGAATAAATCTTTTAATTATGATTTAGTGAAGTTTTCCAATTAATTAATATTTAATTGGAACTGAATAAAAGAATTGGATTTTGGGTTTGTCATGAGTGGTGTCTTAAATAACACTGTTCTTAAACCCAGTTGTGAGAAGAATAAATCTTTTAATTAAGATTATTAGAGTTTTCCAATTAATTAATATTTAATTGGAATTGAATTGAAATTGGATTTTTGGGTTTATCGTGAACTGTGTTTTAAATAACATTTGTTCTTTAATCCAATTAACAGTGAAATGTGATTTGGAATTTATAAATCTTTTTATTAAGATTTAATGGATATTTTTCAAAGTAAATTTTTCCAATTTAATATATTAAATTGGAATTGAATGGAATTCGATTTGGTAATAATCGAAGTGAGCTTCTGTGGAGGAAGACTGTTAATATATATGGAATTTAAAGGGCTTTGTCGTTATTCCATTTATATTATTAGTCGCATACGGAAATTTATATCGATTATATATATTGATCTGTTTTCCGTAAAGATTCTGTTATTAATGGAATGTGATTTTGTGAACTTTATTTTAAATGACAATAGTACTTTAACCCAGTAAAGACAGGATTACATGTCTAACATTGTATTTCGAACTATATTCGTTGATCTCTGCTAAATGTACATATGTTTGGTGGTGGAGAATTTATTCTCTTGCTTAACACCCTTCTCTGAGACGTTTGATCTTAGAGGTTATATATCGGTAGAAATCAATGGTACGATGTAGATTATCGATGCGGCATGTTTGATTTCCCAAAGTTAAATCATCATTAATATTGATTTTTGGGAAGATTAAAACTAAGTGGAGTTTTAATGAATCTTTAATTAGATTGAAATGTGAATGTGATAATTTAAATTATCAAATTTGGGAAATGATCGAGAATGGAGTATCACCAGTTTTTCTCCAAGCGATAGTTATATCTTTAAATAGATTTAAACAGGAAATGGTAATTATTTTTACCGATAACACAGTGGTGTTAGATATGGAGTGTCACCAGTTTTGCTCCATGGGATGAATTGGTAGGGATTGGGATAATAAAAGAAATGATTACTTTGGTAAGGTGCGCTAATCCCAACTAGTTTGGATAAACCTTAACTTGGTTTGAATTGATATACAAAGGAAGATTAAAGAAAAATTTAAAGAATTTATCTTTGATAAAAATTAATGGGAACCTTTCCCTAATGATGGGAATATTTGAATAAAGGAATATTCTGAATTGGAATGAGGCATATGTTATGTTTGTGTAGCACTTGTTTACAATATACGCGAGTTATTCGGAAAGGTCGGGTTTATACCCATTCCGAATAACTGATTCAACGATAAGTCGACGATGAAGACGGTGGTTGAAGACCAGAGGTCTTCACATTGTTTGGACGGTTACTGATGTCTTGATTGGGTTGTACACCCAAGACAAGGTAATAAGTGGTGATCGTCCAGACGTACTTAGAGATCGGCCGGATATGCGAGGACCTCTCTCCAGTATTGGGCATATGGGACGAGGAATAAGGTGCCTCCGGTTTCGTTTAGACCCAGAATGAACTTTTAAATGGATGTGTGTCTGACATTGGATTTTATTCTGTGTTGATTGATCTCTATTAGATATATATTTGTTTGGCGTCGATAGACATTAGTCGCATGACGTGAATTGCCTATGTGGCATGCTGAGATGCAAATGATCAAGGCTTCTATTGAAAAGCAGAGTCTTATGGTTGATGATTAAAGCACGGCTAGCATAGCTTTGTGTATAGCATTAATTCGCGAGCCTCACACCTCAGTATGAGTCAAAAACGGGATCGTCACTACAGGGAGTGCACGATGTTTTGTTCGAGCTATGGGTGGTGTCATGGTATGGAGCCCAGACATTTATTATATTTTTACCTATGTGGATGATGGATAGTGAGGCGCCTCAGATATATCGGTTACTACAGAGCCGATGGATAGGTCTGATAGGACCGGAAAACATGTGTTCAGGAAAAATCAATCCTCAAACATAAGAGAGGACTGGCCCTGAAGATCCAAGGGTTGCCCGTAGGTGTGATCCTGAGGTATTTGCTAGAGTGTCTCGAATCGGTGAGGAGCGATCCCTGGCCTTTACTCATGACGGAAATCCAATTTCCAATACGTGTGACATTTCGGTTTTGATTGTACAACCTAGTATGGCGACATAGTAGCATGGGATACTATGCCGTCTATGATTGATACATTTATATTTGCAGTGATTTTGACACTATACACATATAGTAATATTAAAATGATTTGTTTTAAACGTATCAAGCATGTTTGGCTATTATAAGATAAAACTCTATCCTCCAGCTTCCATTGCATTATGTGATGGGACCAGAGTCTTATAATAGCTTCTTTTTTCAAAAAAGCATTGCGCTGTTTGTTTTATGCACTAGTACTCTTAGGAGAAAACCCGTTCCATGTTATACGGCGTGGTCCCTTGATTTACTCCATTTTAAAGTAAAGTTTTAAATAACTATTTTAGTTCTCACACCAGTCACAAGACTGACCTAGAGTTTATTTTTTCAACCTAAACTCTGGGTGCCACTATTTTCCATACGTGCAGCTAGTAGTTTCGGTTTTGTAGATATTATATGCACAGGATCCTAGATTTACAGTTGGAACTATACTCGGAAAGCTCTATATCCGTGTATTTCTTTCAATTTTGTTATGTATTATTTTTCCGCTGTTTTGTAATTTGAATCTCTGATATTTATCAAATGTATATTATTTATTCATACTCTGTTATATTCTTGTACTCTAATGTAATTGTTTTAATAAGCATTGAAATATTCTGTTTGCTTTCTGATTTGTCGTGTTCTCAACTCAATCCGGGCTTTCCCATAAGGGCGAGTTTGGATCGTTTCAACTCTCTCGTTCATATTTATAATTTTTCATCTTTTCTCCGGATTTAGTATTATTTCCCTTTAAGATAAAAAAATTTCATTCAAATCTATGTTCCCTTATATCACAACTCAAAACCCTCGCACTACAAAGTGGAGACTTAGAGCAGTTTTTCTCTTCATGGATATCCATTTTTTAGTATGTTGTATAGCAATTAAGGTCTACCATTACCATACATAAGCAAATTTCATTTACTGTTGATATAATCTAATTTGAAATTAGTAAATTGTGTAGAATAAATTGCATATGGTAGTTTTCATATGTTTGGTTATGCTGAAGCCATAGTATTAACTAGTGATTGATAAAATATACTATTTTTTTTGGCAAAGCCGACTGGTTTTTAAAGTGATCAAAAACACTTTTATTATTACCAATAATAAATACAAATATAACAGGAGGTTGGTGGTTGCCAACCTACTACAAATCGGTTTTTAGGGTGGACCTGTTAGGATTGCCTCGTGTAACGGCCCAGATTTTTTGACCATTTAGTTATTATTTAAAAATGTTTTTTTTATTATTTTGGAATTCTAAATGGTTTAATTTCAATAATTTTGAATATTTTATTTTATTCCGAAATGGTAGAAATTTAGTGGATCTGCAATATAATGTGAACTGGCAGTATAAAAGAATAAATTTTTAATTTAAAATAGTACGTTTACAAAGGATGTAGTAGCTAACGAACTCGGATTTCGATGAAATCAGTTTCATTAAATCTGAAATGATGAAATTAGGTAACCAACCAAGTTACGTCAAAAATGGCATCCGTATGTGGAAAAGAAAAAATAAAAGGCCAAAATTTGAACTAAATTTTGACGGTAATTGGAATTTGCTAATGCTAACGGCAAAACTGGAACCTGAGACCTATCCCGGAAAATTCTAAACATAGGATATTAGCTATATATGAAATCTGGGAAAATCCTATAACGGATATAGAAAGTTATTAAGGAAACACAATTTAAATAAATTATTTGAAAATCTAAACGAACTCCGATTTTTGATTTGAATACATAGGATTGAAGTACGTTAAAAACCGGACCAGATGGTGGAAGAATTTCTAAAAACCGTTATCGTTTGATACTCCAACATGAGACCGGAAGGTGTTGAAACTAACACAAAACACTATTTTGAATTTAAATTTAAATTATTTGAAAGTTCAAACAAATTCAAATTTGATATATTTTTATATAGTATTGAAGAGCAAGAAAAATTGAACAACATGGTTGAAAAAGATTTTGGATAAGGTATCAATAAGTAAGTCAAATTAACGTCCGAATAGGGTTGAGAAAACACACTTTACTATTCATAAATTATTAAATTTATTTATAATTTAATAAATTTAAGGATTAATCCTAACCATCCATTTTCGACCGTTGGATTCGCGCCACCTCAGCAATCCATGTGACTCCTTCGGCTATAAATAGCCCCCCCTTCATTTTAAACTCACTCCTCCTCCTCCTCTTTCAAGCTTTGGCAATGGCAGAAATAATAATAAAATATTAGGAAATAGGGAAAAGGGAAGGAAGGGAGAAAGGAGGGCAAGACGGGGAGCTAGGGACTCTTAGGCAGAGGCTTGGGCTTCACGGGGTAAGTTTTTAAATAATATTTATTTATTTATTTATTTATTTGTGTAATATATATATATATATTATAATTAAAATAGAATTTGTAAAAATAAATATCAGAACATTCTAAGGGTGACAGAGAGGATAGTGTCTAAGGCTTGAGTTTGGAAAATATAGTTTCCTGCTCTCCCTGGCTATCCCTAACTGATCCGACGGATGGGATGATTAATTTAAATTTAAATTAAAAATTTAATTTGAATTTAATTTGAATTTAAAACAGACCAGGGGCATTTTCGTAATTTTTAACCATAAACTTTAAAAGCTTATAACTTTTTCAAAACAAGTCGGATTTCCACGAAACAAGGACCGTTGAATTCTTATCGGAAAATACTTTAAAATGAGTGGAAGCAGATTTTTGATCCGGATTAAAAATTTTAAGTTATAATTAAATGAATATTTTTAAATATTTTATTTGAAAATTAAATTTAATTAATATTAAAATGGTTTCTCAATTTTAAAAAAAATTGGATATGGCTAGAGATGGGAAAGTATGATTTTTTAGAAGGGCAGGGAAGGTAATTTGGCTAATAACGCAATTAGAAATTAATTAAGATAAAAATAATTTAATTAATTTAATTAAATATATATTCATTTAAATTAGGTAAATATTGTAAATAGCATAACTTTTGCATACATTAACGAAATTTAACGAAATAGGATCCGTTGGGATCGTATGGACGAGCACTACGCAATGGAACTGACCGCAAGTGGATTGGAGCTCGTTTGGATTTATGGTGAAATTTAATGTCTGAACCAAATCAATGACCGATTATCGTTATTCAACGATAAACCGTCCAAGGTGAGTAAATCTCACTAACTCTGAACACTTTATATTTTTATAAAGTATTTTTAGAACTGATAATTATTGGTTGAATTGCTGAGTGTTGATTGTTTGGTTGAACTGCTAGTCAATTGATTGAAAATACCGATATAGTTATATATATCGTTAACCGATGTTGATTTTGTTTATCAGAATACCTCATATTGAAATGAAATTGATGTGAATTATATTGTGTAACATCTGTGGATGCAGGGAAACAGGTTGGAGGAATCCAACTGGATTCCTCAACATTTATTTACCGCTTTTCATATATTCTGATATACGATGTGTTATATCATCTGTTGTTGAACCTGTGTGTTTGGATGATGATTGAACCTTTTGATTTGGTATTTTTATACCATAAGTGATACTAGAAAGTGAAAAGGGATTTTCAAAGTTTATTTTGAAAATAAATTATTTATATAAAATCAATAGATTTTATATATAAAAGGAAGAGAATTTCATGAGAGAAAATGATTATAGAATCAAAGCATTTGCTAAAAAAACAAATATTGGTGAAATCAAATAGAAGGGAAAATATTGGTGAAATCAAATAGAAGGGAAATATTTGTGAAACGATTACAAATAGAAATAAAAAGGGAAACATTCGTAAAAGTATTTACAAATGGAATTGAAAAGGGAATATTCATGTAGGGAATAAAGAAAAGTTGACAGAAGTACTTATTTGTTAAATAAATAGAAAAGTTAAAAGAAATATTTATTTGTTGAATAAATAGAAAAGTTAAAGGGAATATTTATTTGTTAAATAAATAGAAGCGAATAGAGAATAGTTATTTGTTGAGTAAACGAATAGAAAAAGAATCTATTCAAGGGAAGTAATTCAAAGGAATTATTCCAAAGGAACTATTCAAAAGAGAAAAGTCAAAGGGATTAATTCAAAAGAGTTAATCAACTAGAGTTAAACCGTTGGAGTTAAACTGTTAGAGTTAAACAGTTGGAGTTAAACTGTTAGAGTTAAACAATTGGAGTTAAACTGTTAGAGTTAAACAGTTGGAGTTAAACTGTTAGAGTTAAACCGTTGAAGTTAAACTGTCAGAGTTAAACCGTAAAGTTAAACAGTTAGAGTTAGTTAGTTAGAGTTATTCAGTTAGAGTTATCCAGTTAGAGTTATTCAGTTAGAATTAACCAGTTAGAGTTAATCAGTTAGAGTTAATCGTTTTGAGTCAAATCGGACTAGAGTTATTTGAATATAGTAATCGAATAAGGGTTAATTGAATATTAGTTATTCAATTAGAATTGATCGAATCTAATTATTCGAGATAGAGTTAAAAATAGACAAAGCTATTTAAGGATGAATTTCCATTTAGCACGACTGCTAGCGTAATTCGCAGGGCTGCAGATAGCCTACGGCGGTCAGATGTTTCCTGAGGGAATCAGGCGTAACCATTGTGATCGCTGCGATCTAGAGTCAAGCAAATGGTGTTAAATCAAATAGTAATTAATCAATAGAAGTTAATTAAGTCGAGTTAGTCGAGTATTAGTAAATTAAGTAGGGTTAGTCAAAAAGGGAATTAATCGAATATCACCTATTCGAAGTAGAGTTATCGAATATAGTTTATTCGAGAAGAGTAATCGAATATAGTTCGTTCGAAGTGTGTTAAATCGAATATAGTTATTCGAAGGAGAGAATTATCGAATATGGTTTATTCGAAGTGAGATTTTTTCGAATATTAGTTATTCGAAGAAAAGGATTATCGAATATTAGTTATTCGAACATGGGAATCGAATATAGTTTATTCGAAAGAGAATTATCGGATAGTGATTATTCGAGAGTGAATCATACATGGAAATTCGATTATATCGAATCAAGGGAAGTAATGTTTACTTTCCATTTCAAATCAAGTTTTAATTATCTGTTAATAAAGTAGTTGGTTGTTTATTTATCCAAATTAAGATATGGAAATATATTTAAGTTAACATATTTTGAAAGCATGGAATTATAACATTTATAGTTATAATCAAATGATTCAGTAAAGGAAGTGGATTCATAAATAGAATCCGAGAGTTCGCAAGGAAGTTTCTTAAAGAGTAAAGTTTGAACTTTGTCTATTTCGAAGTTAGAAATGTTGTTCAGTTAAGGTCTGAGAGGTAATTATACCCCAACTTGATTGACTTCGTTTTTAACTAAGAAGTGGATAAGGTTCGAGAGTGAAAGGGGTTAAGTGAATTTAGTTAATGAGCGAAATGGTTGGTGTTGGCATAGCGATGTTTATTCAAACATCAGTTTAAACCCAATGAAAGAGATTTGGAAATGTCTTCCAAATGAAAATCAGAAATGTTTTCTGAATATAGAAAATGAGAAATGGAATTGTTTTCCATTGTTAATAACGTATATTTTCTAAATATAGTAAATAAGAAATATAGGAAAACAAGAATAAGGAAAAGGGTAAATTTATGATAATTTGATGATGAATGATGATTGATCGATAGAATTTCCATCTGGAAATAATATCGTTGTTTGCACACCGACATGTTTTTAATTGATAGTTAAATCACCGACTATCAAAGTTTTGACCATTTTAACGTTGTTAATATGGAGATACCGGTCGGATTATTATCCAGAGAACCACTCCGTATTGGCATAAGCGTTGCGAATCAAGTATGCTGAATATATTGAAGACGGAGTTATGCAAGGGCTATCCTATTTACAGAATAGTGCCTTCGGTTTGTCCAGTCCCAGGACAAACGTGAATGGACGAATGTCTGACAGAGTATATTCAAAGGATCGCGTAAGTTGATCTCTTCAAACGTACTTACGTTTGGTGGCGGAGGAATTTGTTTCTCTTAGCTGTATACCTGTGGTATTTTTGGTGAAATCAATTTGTGATTTGGCGGGTATGACGATGTGGCATTCAAAGTAATGGAGGTGGGATCTGTCAAAAGATACGTTATGACCTCAAGCCTCATCCACCGGGAAATGACAAAAATCGGGCAGGCAGCATGGCTATGTGGGTCGCACCCATTAGGATGTATGATCACCTATCTAGAGAAATTCCTTTTGTTCTTAAATCTATCGATGCTGTCCCATTTCGGGAGACGGTTGCTGATCCCAACCGTTGGTGATATACATTCGATACACTCAAGCGAAATGAGTGGTCGGTCATGTGTGGGCCGGGTTGCAAGATGTTCTTGTTGAACCCAGTGTATTCGCCTCTAGAGATACACGTTCGGAAGGTGGTCCCATACCTTGTCAAGTTGGAATCCAATCTCCAATAAGTTCCTGCGAGTTTGATTGTATATTATATATGTAGAGCGTGAGATGCAAGCGTTCTACTAGATTTTAATTACTTGTGATTAGACATTATTATAATATCAGATAATATATGATTTCCAAAGTGTTTTGGGTTATCGTAAGGTAAAAGCCATCCGTATTTATGAGTGGATTGGTCTTACGATCATCTTTTCTTTTGAAAAGGATTTTGAAAAGTTAAACCAAATTATTGGAGTTTACTCACACCAGTCCCATGATTGACCCAGAGTTTTATTTTGTTTTGTTTTCCCTAAACTCTTGGGTGCCCAAATTTGTACGGGCAGTCAAGTAGTCAGGATTTACAGGTATGCTTGAAGAGCTTGGAGCAGGAGGCTTCAAGATTTTTCTAGCTATTGATTATTCCGCTGTGATGAAAGTGTTGTACTCTGATAATGGTATGATATACATATACTACTTTGATTTCAAGATATGTTGTCTATTATATTTTATTCGTTCCGCTGTGAGATTCGTGTTACTCTGATGTTGTTGTGTTCTTCTTCTTCTTCTATTCTAATTTTCTATCTTATCTATCCTCACCTTCAAATTTCTTTCTTGGACTATCCGGTAATTTCGACTTTTGATTGTTCGATAGGGGTTATATATCGGATAACCAAGGTCGCTTTTTCCCGGGTCGTTACACCTCGCATGTTGTTAAGGAGGAATTACGGGTTGGAATTAGTAGTCCCACGTCATGGAATAAATTGAAGGAGTTGAGTACAAATATGAGCTGGTAGGCAAGTAACATTAGGGATTCCTTTTGTTATATGGGAGTTGTGTGCCAGCTTGCATACGTACATGGAAGGAGGCTTTGTTCCAACCGTCGTTACATAACAGTGGTATCAAAGCTGTAGGTTCGGACTGGGCCATGCAGGCAAGGCAGTGCTCTCAAAAGATACTCGTAGGATGCAAGTCAAAGGGGAGACTGTTAGGATTTCCTCGCATGTCGTTAAGGAGGAATGATGGGCTGGAATTAATAGTCCCACATCATGGAATAAATTGAAGGAGTTGAGTACAAATATGAGCTGGTGGGAACGTAACATTAGGGATTCATTTTGTTATATGGGAGTTGTGTGCCAGCTCATAAGCGTGCAAGGAAGGAGGGCTTTGTTCTGACCATCGTTACATAACAGGACCGTCCACCATCTACGACATTTTAAGTGTTTCGTCCACTGAATCTAATCTGGATTACAGTACAGGAGCTAGCTTAAGTACTAGACTACTAAAATTTTATAATGTGCTCTACGTAGGGTGACGAACATTGCATATACAAACATAATACTTGCTACACAAAGTACAGAAAATCCCATAGCTTCAAAAGGAAAATATATAGTAAGCTTAGTGCGCACATGGAACGTCACTTCTAAATTAATTTCTTCTCGAGCCACACGAAACACACAGCAATAGTGGACAGTATCATGTGAAAGCTTCCTTTCCATCTCAAGAACTGTACACCAAAGTACCATTAAGCAAAAGGAGATGGGACTTTACATGAGAACTAACCAAACCACCCACGCAAGACCATCTTTCTCCTGATCGGAACTTGCTCAGGCAAATCGCCATCAGACAGAAGAGCTATGATCAGAGCCTAAGCTTCTCGTGTGTAGCCAGTTTAAAAGCAATAAAACCCAAACAAGCAATAGACCAAACAAGGAACAGGGTGGTAACCACGGTTATGGCAACAAACCAGCATAACGTACGAAGGAACCGAGCACAAACAACATGTAAAATAACCAAGCACTAGAACACAAAACACTCAACTCCCAGAAATCACCACTATCTACCAAGTACTACCATAAAGACGAAAAACAACCGAACATTGAAGACCAACTAAGCAAAAATGAACCATCATAGAAGAGTGTGATACTACGAAAACACGCAATAACATATCTACCTAATCGGAGTTACAGCTCGCCTGCATACTCCACAATAGTGACAAACCTCCAAGAAAACAACACAGTATGACTAGTTTAAAAACACATAACAAGAAATTGCATGTAGTCATACTCCGCATGTATTGGAGCAGAGCTGGAAGCAATTCTGGGTGATGAGCGCTCGGATCTGATGAGGAAAAGAAAATAAAGTGGTTGTCTTCGGTCCGATTTCCTACAAAAGCTTAAATCAAAAGGAGTTGAATTGGTTTTAGGGGGCTTCCACGCACAGTGTAAACTTGGTAGAGATATGTAGAGTCAATTAGTGTAGAAGAGGATGAAGAAAGGTGCGATTTTGTGGAGACCAAATGTAATAACCCGGAAAATCAGAACCAATTTAAAATTCTTATTTTAGCTAATTTATTGGATTTTGAATCATTAAATTGATTTGTTTTAAATAATAATGACGAAAAATTTATTTAAAACGAGATTAGAACGAATAAATTTATTTTAATTATAAAACGAGCCTGAAATGCGCGGTAGTTTGAAAATTCGATTTTAAATTTCAATTGAATGTACATAATTCAATATAAATCAGAATTATACGAAAAAAATATTTGAATCCATTTAACTATATCTTTCGAACGAATGTGAAAAATTTAGATTTCATAATGAGAATAAAATGTTATGTCCAGTTTAAAATTCGTAATAGTCGCTGTGGAATTTATATATGTTTTAATATAAATATGGCCCTTAAAAATAGCCATTTTGCAAACGACCTCCGTTTTCGACGAAGCCACTTTTGTTGGATCCGGAATGTCAAATTATTACTAGATTCCTATTTTCATAATTTTTGGAATTAATATGTGAGCGTGGTGAATTTAAACATGTTTGGTAATTTCAGTTTGAATTTAATCAACTGGAAAATGACCGTTTTTCAAACAGTCTCCAAATTCGATGAAATTAGCTTTGTTGGGACTGTATCATCAAAACATAGCTAGATTTATTTTTTTGAATTTTTGGAGTCAGTATGTGGCCCCGGAAAATTAAAATGTATGTTGAATTCAATTTTGAACGTTATATTAATTTATATATTAATTTTCATGAAAATGGATCGAAACCATCGAATTGGCTTATGGGACATATCCCATTGTGTTTGGAATGGGGGTATTTAGCTAGGGACGATAGTCGTTGGGTTCGATTTGGAGGTCGAATGAAAAACTTACTTTTTGGAATAAAATAAAATAATATATATATATATATTATTACCCCCTTTCTCTCAGAACAAAACCCGCACCCCCTATCTCATGAGAATCCCATCGCCCTCTCCCTTTTTCCCCGTCGCAACCGCCGTCAGGCGATCGTCGCTCCCTCAGGCAGCTCCGCCGCACCTCCAGACCACCCCCTACTCCTCTTCTCTCTCTCTCCACTCTCTTTTCCCCAATTCAAAACCCCCCTAACCCAAAACCGCCGCCAGCAAACCGTAGCACCCGCCGCCGTCACCATCCACCTCCCCCACCGCCTGCAGCTTCCTGCGCCTCCCCTCAGGCCCCCTACTCCGGGCCCTCCTCCTCATAAAAATCTGATTTTTAATCATTTATATATTTGCAAATAGCACCCCCGACCATCCAGCACCTTGGCCACCGCCACCCCTCTTCGTCAGTGCCGCCGGTGAGTTTTTTTATTTTTATTTATTTATGTTAGTAAAAATGTGATCTTTATTATATATAACACATAAAAATGTGATTTTTATTATCTAGATATCATAATAAAAATATGATTTTTATTATCTGGATAGCATTATAAAAATGTGATTTTTATATATATAACGTTAGAATAAAAATGTGATTTCTATTTATATAGTAGCAGAATAAAAATGTGATTTTTAAATAAATAGCGCTGTATTAAAAATGTGATTTTTAATATAAACCGCTTGAAAACAGATTGCGATGGAACCGACAGGAAGCGAACAAAATCCAAACCGTTCAATTAAAGAATGACGGAGTGGAAACCAAAGGTGAGAACTTCTCACTCTAATTTTGTTTACAGTTAAATATATACTAGGATGCAGATGGTGCTTAGTAGCACCCGACACCTTTGATTGAAACTAAGGATGTTTGGTTGTTTATTTTATTTGATTGATTGGTATTTAATAGGGTTTGACAACCCTATTAGGAAATTGGTTGAGTTCGATTTGGGATGTGAATTAAATTGATTGGAATTGGTATGTATGTGTATGGCGCAAGCCAGTATTAGACGAGGGATAAGGCTAGACCTTATTCCAGTTCTAGTATCGCGCCATTATGCTGCCAAAATTTTCTAAAATATGTTAGAACAATAAAAATATCATTTTTATTGTATAAATGAATTGTATAAAATATTCATGTGTTTAATAAAATATTTTATCGTTAAAAATGTAATTTTTAACGTATATATGAACGACATAAAATTCTCCTGAAATGAAGATAAATATTCATTTACAAATCGGACGATTTATTTATGTACACTCATTTGACTGATATTGATTGGAATGATATATTTTACACATCGCCCAACTGCACAAGTAAAATCTGTGTGTGTTGATTTAAACCCCACACGGGTATTGGGATGATATTTGACATTCACTATTCCAAATTGTTTAGTTGTATGTCAAATGATCAGTTGAAAAACTGTTGTAAGCATTAATTATTTATATTTAATGTTTATACAGTTGTGTAGTGCACTTTGGATGATGCTTGATTGTGTATCATGGTTATTATATACATGTGTTGTATGAAAGCCATATAAATAACATTATATGGTAATTGATTGGGTCTGATTCCAATTCAAAAGGAACGAATATTTTAAAATAAGGAAATATTTTAAAATAACGAATATTTTAAAATAATATTCTGTATAGGATTAAAATATAATTTTGATATCTAATTTGGGATGGGCACGAAAATATTGAAATATATGAAGCCATGTTGTTTAGATTTGCCCATTTCAACGCAAATGATATTTATATCGATTTTATTAATTTTATAATGAATATTGAAAAAGAAATTATTTCAAAATCTGATATTTTGAAAATATTATCATTAAATATTATAATGATAAAGAGTATTCAGTTTTGATTTAAAATTGAAATAAAATTGGGAATCGATTTTAAAACGAATTTATAAAATACGTTTTAAATGGAAATCAACGAAATATATATATATATAATATTGGCTTGAATAGAATGTGTTGTGTCGCGACCGTTCGCAAATTTCGACCATTGACTTCGCATTGACAATACGGGAGATCCGACCGTCGGATTCTCCTAAAACCGAAACTGTTAGGTTCGTATCGAAAAGCGCTTTCCAGCGAATATAAGAGATTTGAAATCTAATGGTTGGAGTTGGAATTATGTCCAAATCAAATTTGGAAAAGATCGTTGTAAGTGCAGTTCGATGACCGTTTATGGAAATCGACTGAAAGGGCCTTAATAACATTACTAAAAATATTAATAACTTGTGTAAAATCGTAATAAATGATTTGGAAAGAATTGGGATGAAAAAATTCCACATTTTTAAAGATAAAAAAAATATTTTTATCAAAATGAACTAGTTATTAACTAGAATAATAATCCAATATATTTAAATAAATTAACTAAGACCGACAAGCAATTGCTTGAGTGAAGTCTTAGGTTCCACATGTAAATTTAAAAAAAATTAATAAATAAATTGTATTTGGAATGGGTTTAAAATAACCAGAATTTTCCAATAAATAAGTTGGAGTGGTTTGGAATGGAAATAATCTTCGTAATATTTCGGTATTGGATTCCGTGATTATACGGATATTATTATGGGAATTTGGAAGATGCAGATATCGTTATTCCCAATACGATATCCATTGGTTTCAAAATTTGGTATTGAATATAAGTCGGTATAATTTCTATTTAAAGCCTTGTATTTAATATCAAATTTGATTTTGGGTTTTTCGTGAATGATGTCTTCAATAACACCGTTCTTAAACCCAATTGAGAAAAGAATAAATCTTTTAATTAAGATTTAGTGAAGTTTACCAATTAATTAATATTTAATTGGAATGGAATAAAATGGAATGTGAATTGGGTTTATTGTGAATTGTGTTTTTAACGACATTCGTTCTTTAACCCGATTTACAGTGTAATCTGATTTGGAAGATATGAATTTTTTTATTAAGATTTAATGGTAATTTTCCAAAGTAAAGTATTTCAATTTAAAATAATAAATTGGAATTGAATGGAATTCAATTTGGTAATAATCAAAGTGAACTTCTGTGGAGGAAGACTGTTAATACATATGGAATTTAAAAGGCTTTGTCGTTATTCCATTTATATTATTAGTCGGATACGGAAATTGATATCGATTATATATTGATCTGTTTTCCGTGAAGATTCCATAATTAATGGAATGTTATTTTGGGTTTATCGTGAACTGTATTTTAAATGACATTAGTTCTTTAACCCAGTTAAAAACAGTATTACATGTCCAACATTGTATTTCGAACTATATTTGTTGATCTCTGGTAAATATATATCTGTTTGGTGGTGGAGAATTTATTCTCTTGCTTAACACCCTTCTCTGAGAAGTACGAGATCAGAGGTAATATATCAGCAAAGATCAATGGGAAGACTAAAAATAATGGAGTTTTAATGACTCTTTAATTAGATTAAAATGTGAATGTGATAATTTAAACTATCAAATTTGGGAGATGGTCGAGAATGGAGTATCACTAGTTTTGCTCCAAGCGATAGTTAAATCTTTAATTAGATTTGAACGGGAAATGGTAATTAATTTTTACCGATAACACAGTGGTGTTAGATATGGAGTATCGCCGGTTTGGCTCCATGGGATGAATAGGTTGGGATTGGGAAATTAAACAAATGATTACTTCGGTAAGGTGCGCTAATCCCGATTAGTTTGGATAAACCTTAATTTGGTTTGAATTGATATCCAAAGGAAGATTAAAGAACAAATTTAAAGAATTTATCTTTAATAAAATTAATGGGAACCTTTCCCTAATGATGTGAATATGTGAATAAAAGAATATTCAGAATTGGAATGAGGCATATGTTGTGCTTGTGTAGCACTTGTTTATTATATACGCAGGTTATTCAGAAAGGCGGGGTTTATACCCATTCTGAATAACTAGTTCGACGATAAGTCGACGATGAAGACGGTGGTTGAAGACCAGAGGTCTTTACATTGTTTGGATGATTACTGATGTCTTGATTGGGTTGTACACCCAAGACAAGGTAGTAAGTGGTGATCGTCCAGACGTACTTGGAGATCGACCGGATATGCGAGGACCTCTTTCCTGTATTGGACATATGGGATGAGGAATAAGGTGCCTCCGGTTTTGTTCAGACCCAGAACGAACTTGTAAATGGATATGTATCTGACATTGGATTTTATTCTTTGTTGATTGATCTCTATTAAATATATATCTATTTGGCGACGGAGAATTTATTCTCTTGCTTAACTCCCTTCTCTGAGATGTACAGCACAGAGGTTATATATTGATAGATATCAGTCGCATGGCATGAGCTGACTGTGTGGCATGCTGAGATGCAAATGATCAAGGCTTTTGTTGAAAAACAGAGTCTTGTGGTTGATGATCAAAGCACGGCTTTAATATAGCATAGCTTTGTGTATGGCGTTAATTCGCGAGCCTCACACCTCGGTATGAGTCAAAAACGGGATCGTGACTGCAGGGAGTGCACGACGTTTCCTTCTAGCTATAGGTGATGTCATGGTATGGAGCCCAGACATTTATTATATTTTTACCTATGTGGATGATGGATAGCGAGGAGCCTCAGATATATCGGTTACTACGGAGTTGATGGATATGTCCGATAGGACCGGGAAATGTGTGTTCAGGATTAACCAATCCTCAAATGTAAGAGAGGACCGGCCCTTAAGATCCAAGGATTGCCCATAGGTGTGATCCTGAGGCATTTGCTAGAGTGTTTCGAATCAGTTAGGAGCCATCCCTGGCCTCAACTCATGACGGAAATCCAATTTCCAATACATGACATTTCGTTTTTAATTGTAGAACTAGTATGGCGACATAGTAGGATAGGGTACTATGCTGTCTATGATTGATACATTTATATTTGAAGTTGTTTTGACACTATACGTTTATAGTAATACCAAAGTGATTTGTTTTAAATGTACCAATCATGTTTGGCTATTACAAGGTAAAACTCTATCCTCCGACTTGCGTTGCATTGTATGATGGGACCTGAGTCTTATAATAACTTCATTTTTTCCAAAAAGCATTGCGTTGTTTGTTTTATATGCTGGAATTCTTGGAAGGAAACATGTTCCGTGTTATGCGGCGTGGTCCCTTGATTTACTATATTTTAAAGTAAAATTTTAAATAAATGTTTTAGTTCTCACACCAGTCACATGACTGACCTGGAGTTTATTGTTTTAACCTAAACTCTAGGTGCCCCTATTTTCTACATGGGCAGCTAGTAGTTGGGTTTTTGCAGATATTTCTTTATAGGATCCTGGATTTAAACTGGAACTACACTTGGAAATCTCTGTATCCGTTTATTTCTTTCAGTTGTGTTATGCATTAATTTTCCGCTGCTATGTATTTAAATGTAATTTAAATCTCTGATATTTTTCTGATGTATATTATTTATTCATACTCTGTTAAATTCTTGTACTCTGATGTAATTGTTGTAATAGCAATGAAATGTTCTTCCGTTGGCGTTTTGATTTGTCGTGTTCTCAACTCAATCCGGGCTTTCCCGTAATGGCGAGTTTGGATCGTGTCATCAGAAGCATGTGTAATGGTAGAATGAAAAAGAAAAGGCCAATACGCTATTTACAATCACCCCACAAAACGAAGCTTTTTTGATAAGATTGTAAAATTGATAAAATATATTACATAAACTCATGGTTAACATATTATGCAGTTATACAATAATTGCTGGTTTGAATTCTGAGGTATTATAATAGATGAAATGTTCCAAAGATCTATTATGCAAAAAAAAATCCCAAAAGGAAACAAAGGAAGGAAGAAACATTTTACAGAGTGAAAAAGACACAAATAATAATAATTGTATATATAATATGATTAATTTTGAAAAAAAAAACTACAAATTGATAAAATATTAAAGATTGAAAAATCAATGCTGAGGTGATTCAAATCTTTTTGTTGAAAATTGTCGATGTAGGTGATATTTTCTAGGAAGATTGGGTAAAATGAACACCTAAGTTTGCAGCCAATAAATTAGTTGTTAAGAACAAGTTCCAGAGAAGTGTTTTAATCACCTAAATTTGTTGTTGATAAATCAAAGTATTCCATGGTTGGTGCGCTGAGTACTGGATTGTGTGAAAAGTTGATTCGTTGTATGTTGGTTTGCACGATAATAAACATGCAAAACAAGTTCTAGTACCGGTACCAAATAAGAAATTCACACTAGTATACAGTATGCAATCATTATTACCAGTTTAGCGTTGCGTATGAACAAACACTCTAGATTTACTGAAATACCCAGTGTCAAGCTTACCTGTGCAAAAAAACAAATCAAAATAAGGACGAAACTGGATCATGTTATTAGGTAATAATGTACAGAATAAAATTGAACATGTTCACCTTACAGTAAAACGTACTAGTTCATGTTTATAATGATCAATTTAATAATAATTAATATGCTTTCTAATGGTCGTTTGGGTTATCTTTTTGTAAAGCGTGTTCGAGTTGTTTTGGCAAGGATGTAATTATTGCAAATATTGATACTGGTATGGTAGAACTTATAATTACTCCTTGCATCATTTTACCACAACTTAGGTTTGTCATTTTCTAAAATAGTAATTTCTTCATATGGGAGTTTGGCCAGAATCAAAGAGCTTTAATGAAAAATTAATGGGATCGATTCCTTTAAACTGGAAAGGATCCTGTGACAACAATACCAAATTAGGTTATTTGCAATGAGTGAATCATAGAAACATTTTGTTATTTACCTGTGTTATAATGCATTTTCTTTTTTCAAGTTATATCGTTTATGGCTCATCATGCAAGATTCTTGCATATGAGCAAACATGTAAAGAATATTCTGTTTACATTGCCATTCAATTCCATCCACAGTCAGAGTCCTTGTTACAACAATGCATGCATTTTCATTTTTAATATCAGTCAGTTATAGTCCTATGTTATAATCCTCTTTTCTACTCAATTGCATATTTTCATGGCAATTTTCAAGCGATAGTTTCTAGAATTTCCAACTGACTAAAGGTACAAAAAAGAAGCTGCTAAATTTTTCTAGGAAGAAATGTAGATCTGGAAATATAGGATAGTCAATATTTCTTCGATCTACAACAAATTCTCATGTTTAGGTGCGATTTGTGACTAGATTTTTCTACTTAAACAATATACTATTGTATTGGAATTTTTGAGCTCATGCATACAGTGGTTAATTTAATTTAGTTTAGTATAAGCAAGTTTGTCAAGTTATTTTCTCAAAATATCAGTAATAGATAACAAAAGAAACTAAATGCTTCTGATTTGAAATTCAGATTTTGAAATGGAGGATGGTCAATATTGCTTCGACGGTCAATAAATTCTCATATTCAAGTGCGATTCATGACTATAATGTTCTACTAGAACAAGATACCATAGTACTGAAATTTCTGATTTCATACATGCATTCGTTAACCTCTTCTTAGATTTTTGTGATGATAGCTTCTCCATTCAATAACCTCTTCTTAGATTTTTGTTTTCACTTCATTTTCTTACTATTATTGTAACAACCCGAAAACCTGGGCCAGTTTAAAATTTTTATTTTGGCAACTTTAGCGAATTTTGATTATTTAAAATGAATTATTTTAAATAATATCAACGAGAAAAATGTTTAGAATTGAATTCGACGTATATATTTATATACGTCGTCGTTAGAATATAAATATTTATATATAATTATAAAAGGAATTGAAAACGGCACGGTAGTTCGATAATTCGATTTCAAACTTCAATTGAATGTACCGGGTGCAAAACAATCCGGATTTTAGTGAAACCAAAAACATTAGAATCTAATTGATGATATCTTTCCAACGAATCCGAAAAATCAAAATTTCATAGCGGGAATCAAAAGATGTGTCCAGTTGAAAATTCTGAATAGTCGCTATGGAATTCAGGCCCTTAAAAATGGAAATTTTGCAAACGACATCGGATTTCGACGAAACCAATTTTGTTGGGTCCGTGATGTCAAATTATTGCTAGATTCCAAATTTCAAAATTTTTCGAATCAATATGTGAGCGTGGCAAAGGAAAACGCGTTTGACCAGTTTCAGTTGATTTTAATCGACTGGAAAATGGCCATTTTTCCAACGTTCTCAGAATTCAACGAAACTAGTTTTGTTAGGACCGTATCGTCAATACGAAGCTAGAAAATATTTTTCTGGAATTTTTAGAGTTAGTATGTGACCCCGGTAATTTGAAATGTACGTTTAAAATTCAATATAGTGATTTAAATGTAAATTCAACGGAAACTGATCAAAACGATCAAATCAGCTTGCGATACATATCCCGTTGTGTTCGGAATGGGGGCAATTAGTTAGGGACGACAGTCGGCGGGTTCGATTTTGAGGTCGAAAATAAAAGTTGCTTTTTGGGATTAAATAAAATAAAATAAAATAAAAATTAAAACCTATATACTCTCTCTCACCCCTTAGATTTAGATCGAAGAAAATAAAAAGAAAAAGAAAAAGGGGGCTCAAAGAAAACCCGTCGCCCCAGTTCGTCGATTGACCACCGCCGTCGCCTGTGTCCCATCGCCAGACCGTCGCGCCTCCAGCCAACCTCCCTCCACCTCGCTTACCTCCGATCTGTCCTTCCCCATCTGTCTCGAATCGCAGCCCCCTTCCGCAAGAAACCCTAGCCCGTGCCTCGTTGACCGCGCCACCAGCCACCACTGCTGAGGCCCATCGGCCAGCACACCTCCGACGCAAGCCAGACCACCTCCTCCTCACCTGACCAAGGCCGCGCCCAGTCCTCCAGCAACCAACGACGCCGGCAGCAAGCACCCCCTCCTCTGAGCCTCCTCCACCTCCAGTGAGTTTTGTCCTTCTTGTTTTTAGATTTTTAGACTTAAAAACATTATTTAAATTTTAGATTTTTATAGAGAATATAGATTTAAAACCCGATTTCTATAATAAAGGTGTGATTTTTATTCATATGACCAACAAGTAAAGATGAAATTTTTATATGAACGATATCATCATATGGATGAGATTTTTTAAAAATAGTCAAGATATAATGTTTATAATGAAGTTAGGAAGTAAAAATATGATTTTTATATATTGAACATCGAAGTAAAAATATGATTTTTATATATTAAACATCGAAGTAAAAATATGATTTTTATATATTGAACATCGAAGTAAAAATATGATTTTTATATATTGAACATCAAAGTAAAAATATGATTTTTATATATTGAACATCGAAGTAAAAATATGATTTTTATATATTGAACATCGAAGTAAAAATATGATTTCTATATATTGAACATCGAAGTAAAAATATGAATTTTATATATTGAACATCGAAGTAAAAATATGATTTTTATATATTGAACATCGAAGTAAAAATATGATTTTTATATATTGAACATCGAAGTAAAAATATGATTTTTATATATTGAATAGCGAAGTAAAAATTCGATTTTTACATATGTAGTGGCTACGGGCAAAGAAAGTGATATCGACGAGAACAGTGAAGATTTCCTGCATTAGGAGTGTTGTGAAGTTGGGATAGCTTTCGGTGAGAACTCCTCACTCTTTAAATTTCTTTTTCTAGTTATATATATATACTAGGATGCAGACGGTGTTTAGTAGCACCCGACACCCGTCATCCACAGACCATGGATGGCTTGTTTGTTTAATTGTTTGGTTGTGTAGTTGGTTAGATTATTTGGATTCAATTGAATGGTTTGGTGAAATAAAATTGATTTGATTGATGTGTGAATGGCGTGGGCCTTCACTAGACCGGGGATAAGGCTAGGCATTGTCCCGTTTCTAGTATCGTGCCGTTATGCCGCCGAAATTTTCTAAAATAAGTTAGAAAAATAAAAATATCATTTTATTTAAATAATGAACTGAATAGAAATTCATATGTTAAAATAAAATGTTTTATTGTTAAAAATATAATTTTTAACGTGAAGTGAATTAAATAAATATTCATTTACAAACCGGACGGTTTGTTTATGTACACCTATTTGAAGGACATTGATTGGGACGATAAATTTTACACATCGCCCAACTGCACAAATAAAATATGTGTTTGATTGTTTGAAACCCCACACAGGTGTTGGGATGAAATTTGAAGTTCACTCATCCTGATTGATTAAATATGTCGATCGATTGATTGACAGGCTGTTATAAGCGTTAGATATCTATATTTGATGCTTATACAGTGTAGTGCACTTTGGTTGATGGTTGATTATTTTTCAATGCTATTATATACGTGTGATGTATGAAAATCCATATAATTAATATTATATGGTGATTGATTGGGCCTCATTCCAATTTAGAAAATAAAGAATTTAGAAAATAAAGGTTCATGTGTTGACAGTACTCATCCGTTGAGATTAGTCATGTGTTGAACGAAATATTTTGATAATAACAACTATTTTGAAAAAGAAATATTCGAAATAGAATATTTGAAAATAGAAATATATGAAGCCGTGTTGATTAGATTGACGCCATTTTGACGTAAACGATATTTATATCGATTTTATTCATTTTGAATTGAATCGAATAGAAAACGATTTCGAAATGAATTGAATAGAAAACCAATTTGAATTGAATCGAATAGAAAACGATTTCGAAATGAATTGAATAGAAAACCAATTTGAATTGAATCGAATAGAAAACGATTTCGAAATGAATTGAATAGAAAACGAATTTGGTTTGAATAGAAAACGAATTTGGTTTGAATAGAAAACGAATTTGGTTTGAATAGAAAATGAATTTGGTTTGAATAGAAAACGAATTTTATTTCAATTGATTATATAATGAATTGAATCGAATAGAAAACCAATTTGAATTGAATCGAATTGAAAACGACTTTGAAATTGAATTAAATTGAAAATGAATTCAAATTGAATTGAAAGCGAATTGAAATGAATTCAAATTGAATTGAAATTTGAATTGCATAGAAATGAATTTTAAAACGAATTTATAAAGAAGAATTCATTTGTGCTTTGGATTGAAATGGAAGTTGAAATTGTTTTTGAAACGAATTTAAAACTATTTATATATTTCGTTTTAAAAAGAAATCGACGAAATATATATTATATATATAATATAATGGCCTGAATAGAACGCGCCGCGCCGCGGTAGTTCGCGAATTTCGACCATTTATTTCAAACGGACATTACGGGAGATCCGACCGTCGGATTCTCCTAAAACAGGAACCGTTGGGTTCGTATCAAAAAGAGCTTTCTAACGAATGTTAGAAATTTGAAATCTAACGGTTGGATTTGGAGATACGTCCAAATCAAATTCGAAAAAGGTCGCTGTAAGTGCAGTTCGATGGCCGTTGATGGAAATCGACTGTACGGGCCTTGATAAAATTATTAAAAATAGTAATAATTTGTGTAAAATCATAAGAAATGATTTGTGGAGAATTGGGATGAAAAACTCCATATTTGAAAAGATAAAAATAGATTTTTATCGAAATGAACTAGTTTTGAACTAGAATAGTACTTTATTTATTTTTAAAATAAATAAATTGGATTTGAAATGGTTTTGAAAATAACCAGAACTTCCAATAATTGCATTGGAATGGATTTGAATCGAAATTGTCTTTGGAATATTTCGATGTTTTGATTTCATGATTATATAGATGTTGCTATGGAAATTTGAAAGATATAGATATATATCGTTATTTCCAATACGATATCTGTTGGTCATAGAATCTGATATTGAATATAAGCCGATATATTTTCTATTCAGAACCTTGTATTTAATATCAAATGTGATTTGGGTTTGTCGTGAATGGTATCTTCACTAACACTGTTCTTGAACCCAGTTGAGAAAAGATTAAATCTTTTTATTTTAGATTTAATGAAGGGTACCAATTAAATGATATTTAATTGGAATTGAATTGATATTGATTTTTGGGTTTATCGTGAACAGTGTTTTAAATAAAACTTGTTCTTTAACCCGATAATTAATGGAATGTGATTTTGGGTTTATCGTGAACCGTGTTTTAAATGACACTGATTCTTTAACCCAGTCGAAGATTAAAACTAAGTGGAGTTTTAATGAATCTTTAATTAGATTGAAATGATCGAAAATGGAGTATCACCAGTTTTGCTCCAGGCGATAGTTAAATCTTTAATTAGATTTGAACGTGAAATGGTAATTGAATTTACCGATAACACTGTGGTGTTAGATATGAAGTATTACCAGTTTTACTTCATGGGATGAATAGGTTGGGATGGGGAAATTAAAATAAATGATTACTTCGGTAAGGTTCGCTAATCCCGACTAGTTTGAATTGAGATTCAAAAATAGAATAAAGAATAAATTCAAGGAATTTATCTTGGATAAAATTAATGGGAACCTTTCCCTATGAATGTGAAATTTAGAAACTAACTGTCGGTTAGCCAAGCAGAATGGTTTTCTGGATATTGATCTGATGTTGGTTTCGGCCTTCGGGGTTAATATTTGGGAAATTATTCTCTTGATTAATTTACGGTTAGTGACTGATGAATTGGAATGAGGCGTATGTTGTGTTTGTGTAACACTTATTTAAAATATACGCGAGTTATTCGGAAAGGCCGGGTTTATCCCATTCTGAATAACTGATACGACGATAAGTCGAAGATGAAGTCGATGGTCGAAGACCGGAAGTCTTCACGTCATTTGGTTGATTACTGATGATCTTGATTGGGTTGTACACCCAAGAAGATGGAAACAGTTGGTGATCATCCAGACGTACTTGGAGATCGATGGATATGCGGGGTAATAGGTGCCTTCGGTTTTGTTCAGACCCAGAATGGACTTGTAAATGGATTGTGTGTCTGACATTGAATTTTAGTCCGTGTGATTGATCCCTATTAAATATATATCTGTTTGGCGGCGGAGAATTTATTCTCTTGCTTAACGCCCTTCTCTGAGACGTACAAGCTCAGGGGTAATATATTGATGGATATCAAACGCATGGAGTGAATTGCCTGTGTGGCATGCCTAAGTGGCAATTGATCGAGGCTTCTGTTGAAAAGCAAAGTCTTGTGGTGATGATCAAAGCACGGCCTTTGTGGCATAGCTTTGTGTAACGTTTACTTCGCGAGTTTCACACCCCGGTTGTGAACCAAAAACGGGAGAGGACCTCAGGGAGGGCATGCGTTTCTTTCTGGCTAGGGTGGTGTCAGTGACCTACCAGCCCTGACATTTATATACTTTTCACCTATGTGGTTGTTGCTGTTGCGAGGCGCCTCGGTTAGATCGGACGATCCGGGTCCGATGGAGCCATTCGTTGGCTCATTTACGCCCCAAAGGGCGGGGAAACGCAGTGTTCAGGCATTTTAATCCACATCGGTGGACCGGCCCTGTCGCTCCAAGGGCCCACCTGAGTCTGGGTCCTGAGGCTCGGGCTAGAGAGTCTCGAATCGGTTGAGGACGATCCCTGGCCTCGGTTCATAGATGGAAATCCAATTTCCAAATACGCCACTTTGCGATTTTGATTGTATAACCTATATATGGCGACATAGTGGTATGGGGCATTCATGCCGCCTATGATTGATATTTATGATTTGAAGTTGTTTTATACACTATGCACTTATAATAGTATCAAATGATTTGTTTTAAACGTATCAAGCATTCTTGGCTATTGTAAGGTAAAAACCCTATCCCCCGGCTTGCGTTGCATTGTGTGATAGGACCTGGGTCTTATAATAGCTTCATTTTTCTTTATTTAGCATTGCGCTGTTGTTTTATGCACTGGTATTCTTGGGAGGAAACCCGTTCCGCGTTAGCGGCGTGGTCCCTTGATTTACCCAACTTTAAAAATAAAGATTAATAACTGTTTTAGTTCTCACACCAGTCCCATGACTGACCTGGAGTTTATTGTTTTAACCTAAACTCTGGGTGCCCCTATTTTGACACGGGCAGCTAGTAGTTTTGGTTTTGCAGATTTATATTCACAGGATCCTGGTTTACAGCTGGAACGATATCCGGAAAGCTTTGTATCCGTATATCTCTTCTAGTTGTGTATTGTATTATTTTCCGCTGCGATGTATTTAAATGTAATTTAAATCTCTGATATTTCTGTGTAATATTCATTAATACTCTGTATATTCTTGTATCTGATGGAATTGTTGTAATATACAATGAAATGTTCTTTTGTATGCGTTCTGTTGTGGCTTGTTCTCGAACTATCCGACGCTTTCCTTTACGGGGAAGTTGCATGTAACACCCCACACCCGCTATGGTCACTCACTAAGGGAATGCCATAGCATCGGTGGAGTATTTTAGTGAATATAGAACAGAAAAATTACAACAAGACAGATATAAGTAGTACTTGAAATTTTAAAACATCATCTCATAACAGCGGAAATAAACATGTCTGGTTACATCATAAAACCACAATAAAAGTCAAGTACAATATCCATCAGTATAAAGAAGTACATAATCCCACTCTCAATACAATAGCCAGAACGAAAGAAAAGATAACTGGATAACTGGAGCTTTACATCTACCCAAGCTCCTCAAGACTGGAACAGCAATCCGATCAAGCTCTACTACTGCTAGGATCCACCGTAGGACCTGAGGGTTGGGAAAAAGATAGAAACAACGGGGTCAGACATAAGCCTGAGTGAGCCCTATAACCTTAACAATACAATTATTAAAGTAATTAGGGTATGACATGAACTCGGTACGGTACCTTTGGGGATAACGACTACACTAAGTAGCCAACAACATAGGATGAACTAAGATAACCGTCAGGACGCATCTACCCACCCAAGGATAATTACTAACTGCACCACACCAGTCATTCCTACTTAAAGGTTGATCCCTTCCAAGGACTTAGAAAATTTCCCCCAATAATCTCATGTACTCCTAGCCTGCTACATAGGTGCCGTCTGCCCCTATCTCCACTAGGTGTACTCAGTAATTCTTACCCAGTAGTTTCGTGTACCCCTACATAGGTGCCGTCTGCCCCTATCTTCACTAGGTGTACCCACTACTCCCCATTGATCGGCTCCCTACCGTAGATACCCGTGCTGGTCCCACAGTGGGGTGTATCACTCCCCTAAAGTGGCTACCCAATACTAACGGTGCACGGCTTTATATCTACACGATGCATGCATATGAAGTTATGTGAATAAAGATGCAAGTTATGTGTATGTTCAAATGCAAGGTTAATATGTTATGCATGCATATGAAGTTATGTGAATGATTATGCAAGTTATGTGTATGTTCAAATGCAAGATTAACATGTTATGCATGCATATGAAGTTATGTGAATAAAGATGCAAGTTATGTGTATGTTCAAATGCAAGATTAACATGTTATGCATGCATATGAAGTTATGTGAATGATTATGCAAGATAGTTGTATGCTCAAATACAAGATTACCATGTTATGCATGCTTATGAGGTTATGTGAATAAATATGCAAGTTATGTAGATGCTTAAGAGCAAGTTGGGTTAATATGTGTTCATATATGCAAGTTGACATCCTCTTAACCCATGACAAAGATATATGCTAAACCCATGATATGTGTGATGGATCTTCCCCTTTTATATGTCATGAAATGAGAACGATTTACGTGGGGAGCGATGGGGTGGGTAAATATGTTAATAAATGGATGATTGGGTATGATTAAGCATACCATAAAGAAATAAATTACCATAAGTGGGAATTTACCTATTGAGTTAGGTCTACCCCATGGGAATTTACCTATTGAGTTAGGTCTACCCATGTTATGGTAAACTGGATATTAATTAGGGATAATTAATATGGGGGTGATTAATTAGGTGTAATTAATCGACTAAGACACGAGGTTGGACTCATTTGTAGTGTAAAACTGCCCGGACCCGACCGGCTTAACCAGTTGCTACAAATGTCAGCCCAATGTGAGAGGTCTTAGCCATAAATTAAATACGTGATTAAGGTAAAGACACGAGGTTAGACTCTGTTATGACGTAAGACTGCCCGGATTCTACCGGCTTAACCAGGCGGTCATAACAGCCAGTCTAATGTGGGAGGTCTTTACGGGAGATCACGGTCTTAATTAATTAAGAAACACTTAACCATAATAGCATGTAGTGGGACATGAGGGGTTAAGTGGGTGCCTTGGGTGGCATGAGGAAATTTTGTGGTTGCCTTGGGTGGCATGTGGAATCTAGTGGGTTGCCTTGGGTGGCAATAGAAAATACGATTAGAATACTTAACCAAGTGGAAACATGTAACTAAACATGATTAAAGGGTTAAGTGGGATACACTAGATATAGGACAAGCTTAAGTGGGTAGCTTGTGGGGGCCCATTTAAACCAATATCCCAAACGTATCTTTGTGGGCTCGACCCATGTCGAGTGACGGGACACGCATATTGGGCTTGATTATAAGAGGCCAAAACGGGTTAGCGGTGGCAACGCAAGTCCAACGGGCTTCATATGCGTGTGTGGGCCCGGGCTGGTAGATAAGCCGTTGTTGCATCGTGTAGATATAAAGCCGTGCACCGTTAGTATTGGGTAGCCACTTTAGGGGAGTGATACACCCCACTGTGGGACCAGCACGGGTATCTACGGTAGGGAGCCGATCAATGGGGAGTAGTGGGTACACCTAGTGAAGATAGGGGCAGACGGCACCTATGTAGGGGTACACGAAACTACTGGGTAAGAATTACTGAGTACACCTAGTGGAGATAGGGGCAGACGGCACCTATGTAGCAGGCTAGGAGTACATGAGATTATTGGGGGAAATTTTCTAAGTCCTTGGAAGGGATCAACCTTTAAGTAGGAATGACTGGTGTGGTGCAGTTAGTAATTATCCTTGGGTGGGTAGATGCGTCCTGACGGTTATCTTAGTTCATCCTATGTTGTTGGCTACTTAGTGTAGTCGTTATCCCCAAAGGTACCGTACCGAGTTCATGTCATACCCTAATTACTTTAATAATTGTATTGTTAAGGTTATAGGGCTCACTCAGGCTTATGTCTGACCCCGTTGTTTCTATCTTTTTCCCAACCCTCAGGTCCTACGGTGGATCCTAGCAGTAGTAGAGCTTGATCGGATTGCTGTTCCAGTCTTGAGGAGCTTGGGTAGATGTAAAGCTCCAGTTATCCAGTTATCTTTTCTTTCGTTCTGGCTATTGTATTGAGAGTGGGATTATGTACGTCTTTATACTGATGGATATTGTACTTGACTTTTATTGTGGTTTTATGATGTAACCAGACATGTTTATTTCCGCTGTTATGAGATGATGTTTTAAAATTTCAAGTACTACTTATATCTGTCTTGTTGTAATTTTTCTGTTCTATATTCACTAAAATACTCCACCGATGCTATGGCATTCCCTTAGTGAGTGACCATAGCGGGTGTGGGGTGTTACATTGCAGGTTTTCACAGTTGGTATCAGAGCTTTGGTTTGCAAAGCTAGAGAACAAGACACATTAGAACCGTACGAAAGAATTCATCAGATATTGGATTAGTAATATCCAATGGGAATGACTCGTTAGAGATGGGATCAGTAGTATCCTAGGACGAGTGTGAAGAGTATTTTTTTTAAAATGAAAACAATTTTTGTTTTGAAAATCTAAATCAACTATTCGTATTTGATTATTTATTTCATATTGATTAGGACAGTCCAGTATATAAAGATTTTGCATATATGCCTTGCAAACGTGTATTTGAAGTTTTAATATACTGGATAGATATAGAATCACACTCTAGTCGCCCGGAGATGATTCTGATGATAGTTCGAACATCATCAGAATTGGTATTCGTGTTTCGAAGGTGTGATATCTATATATTTCCTATTGACTGGTGTGAGAACCAAAATTAGATAGGGCCTATTGTTGTGATTTGGCATCAAAAATCTGATTTTTGAATATGTATCAAAATTATGAATTTGAAACTCTAATCCACTAATTGATTGATGTTTGTGTTGTTTGTTTAATTGTTTGATAATTTTGAACCATTATGCCTAACTGAAGCAAATATTGAATTGCATTGAAATTTGGTCGTATTTGCTTGCATATACCTATACTTACATTGAACAGGTCATAGCAAGGAGGCTAGAGCCGAAGAATAAAATTTGTTTGCCCGACAAATAGGTACATGTTTATCATAATTTACTGTTTTGTTTGGGTGATGAGGATTTTATGAGCCTATTGGCTAGCCGCTTGGCTTTTTCTTTTTCTTTTTGAGATTAGAAGGACCGGGGAAGCTATTTGAAATTCCCCAATGCTCCCGGTGCAGGGGAGGTTATGGCGAAATTTTTCGAAAATTTAGGGTGTTAGCCAAATTTTTGAAATTTTTGAAAATTCTCAGAAACTGAAAAGTTGGAGAATGGAAGCCAGATCGAACGTAGAGTTAAATGATCAAACCACTTTCGACTTTGTTCCTTTTCGGGGACGAAAAGTTTTAAGTGGGGTAGATTGTAACAACCTGAAAATCTGGGCCAGTTTAAAATTTTTATTTTGGCAACTTTAGCGAATTTTGATTATTTAAAATGAATTATTTTAAATAATATCGACGAGAAAAATGTTTAGAATTGAATTCGACGTATATATTTATATACGTCGTCGTTAGAATATAAATATTTATATATAATTATAAAAGGAATTGAAAACGGCGCGGTAGTTCGATAATTCGATTTCAAACTTCAATTGAATGTACCGGGTGCAAAACAATCCGGATTTTAGTGAAACCAAAAACATTAGAATCTAATTGATGATATCTTTCCAACGAATCCGAAAAATCAAAATTTCATAGCGGGAATCAAAAGATGTGTCCAGTTGAAAATTCTGAATAGTCGCTATGGAATTCAGGCCCTTAAAAATGGAAATTTTGCAAACGACCTCGGATTTCGACGAAACCAGTTTTGTTGGGTCCGTGATGTCAAATTATTGCTAGATTCCAAATTTCTTATTTTTTGAATCAATATGTGAGCGTGGCAAAGGAAAACGCGTTTGACCAGTTTTAGTTGATTTTAATCGAGTGTAAAATGTCCATTTTTCCAACGGTCTCAGAATTCAACGAAACTAGTTTTGTTAGGACCGTATCGTCAATACGAAGCTAGAAAATATTTTTCTGGAATTTTTAGAGTTAGTATGTGACCCCGGTAATTTGAAATGTACGTTTAAAATTCAATATAGTGATTTAAAGGTAAATTCAACGGAAACTGATCAAAACAATCAAATCAGCTTGCGATACATATCCCGTTGTGTTCGGAATGGGGGCAATTAGTTAGGGACGACAGTCGGCGGGTTCGATTTTGAGGTCGAAAATAAAAGTTGCTTTTTGGGATTAAATAAAATAAAATAAAATAAAAATTAAAACCTATATACTCTCTCTCACCCCCTCAGATTTAGATCGAAGAAAATGAAAAAAAAGAAAAAGGGGGCTCAAAGAAAACCCGTCGCCCCAGTTCGTCGATTGACCACCGCCACCGCCTGTGTCCCATCGCCAGACCGTCGCGCCTCCAGCCAACCTCCCTCCACCTCGCTTACCTCCGATCTGTCCTTCCCCGTCTGTCTCGAATCGCAGCCCCCTTCCGCAAGAAACCCTAGCCCGTGCCTCGTTGACCGCGCCACCAGCCACCACTGCTGAGGCCCATCGGCCAACACACCTCCGACGCAAGCCAGACCACCTCCTCCTCGCTTGACCAAGGTCGCGCCCAGTCCTCCAGCAACCAACGACGCCAGCAGCAAGCACCCCCTCCTCTGAGCCTCCTCCACCTCCAGTGAGTTTTCTCCTTCTTGTTTTTAGATTTTTAGACTTAAAAACATTATTTAAATTTTATATTTTTATAGAGAATATAGATTTAAAACCCGATTTCTATAATAAAGGTGTGATTTTTATTTATATGACCAACAAGTAAAGATGAAATTTTTATATGAACGATATCATCATATGGATGAGATTTTTTAAAAATAGTCAAGATATAATGTTTATAATGAAGTTAGGAAGTAAAAATATGATTTTTATATATTGAACATCGAAGTAAGAATATGATTTTTATATATTGAACATCGAAGTAAAAATATGATTTTTATATATTGAACATCGAAGTAAAAATATGATTTTTATATATTGAACATCGAAGTAAAAATATGATTTTTATACATTGAACATCGAAGTAAAAATATGATTTTTATATATTGAACATCGAAGTAAAAATATGATTTTTATATATTGAACATCGAAGTAAAAATATGATTTTTATATATTGAACATCGAAGTAAAAATATGATTTTTATATATTGAATAGCGAAGTAAAAATTCGATTTTTACATATGTAGTGGCTACGGGCAATGAAATTGATATCGACGAGAACAGTGAAGATTTCCTGCATTAGGAGTGTCGTGAAGTTGGGATATCTTTCGGTGAGAACTCCTCACTCTTTAAATTTCTTTTTCTAGTTATATATATATATATATACTAGGAGGCAGACGGTGTTTAGTAGCACCCGACACCCATCATCCACAGACCATGGATGGCTTGTTTGTTTAATTGTTTGGTTGTGTAGTTGGTTAGATTATTTGGTTTGAATTGAATGGTTTGGTGAAATAAAATTGATTTGATTGATGTGTGAATGGCGTAGGCCTTCACTAGACCGGGGATAAGGCTAGGCCTTGTCCCGTTTCTAGTATCGTGCCGTTATGCCGCCGAAATTTTCTAAAATAAGTTAGAAAAATAAAAATATCATTTTATTTAAAGAATGAACTGAATAGAAATTCATATGTTAAAATAAAATGTTTTATTGTTAAAAATATAATTTTTAACGTGAAGTGAATTAAATAAATATTCATTTACAAACCGGACGGTTTGTTTATGTACACCTATTTGAAGGACATTGATTGGGACGATAAATTTTACACATCGCCCAACTGCACAAATAAAATATGTGTTTGATTGTTTGAAACCCCACACGGGTGTTGGGATGAAATTTGAAGTTCACTCATCCTGATTGATTAAATATGTCGATCGATTGATTGACAGGCTGTTATAAGCGTTAGATATCTATATTTGATGCTTATACAGTGTAGTGCACTTTGGTTGATGGTTGATTATTTTTCAATGCTATTATATATGTGTGATGTATGAATATCCATATAATTAATATTATATGGTGATTGATTGGGCCTCATTCCAATTTAGAAAATAAAGAATTTAGAAAATAAAGGTTCATGTGTTGACAATACTCATCCGTTGAGATTAGTCATGTGTTGAACGAAATATTTTGATAATAACAACTATTTTGAAAAAGAAATATTCGAAATAGAAGATTTGAAAATAGAAATATATGAAGCCGTGTTGATTAGATTGACGCCATTTTGACGTGAACGATATTTATATCGATTTTATTCATTTTGAATTGAATCGAATAGAAAACGATTTCGAAATGAATTGAATAGAAAACCAATTTGAATTGAATCGAATAGAAAACGATTTCGAAATGAATTGGATAAAAAACCAATTTGAATTGAATCGAATAGAAAACGATTTCGAAATGAATTGAATACAAAACGAATTTGGTTTGAATAGAAAACGAATTTGGTTTGAATAGAAAACGAATTTGATTTGAATAGAAAACGAATTTTATTTCAATTGAATATATAATGAATTGAATCGAATAGAAAACCAATTTGAATTGAATCGAATAGAAAACGACTTTGAAATTGAATTAAATTGAAAACGAATTCAAATTGAATTGAAAGCGAATTGAAATGAATTCAAATTGAATTGAAATTTGAATTGAATAGAAATGAATTTTAAAACGAATTTATAAAGAAGAATTCATTTGTGCTTTGGATTGAAATGGAAGTTGAAATTGTTTTTGAAACGAATTTAAAACTATTTATATATTTCGTTTTAAAAAGAAATCGACGAAATGTATATTATATATATTATATATATAATATAATGGCCTGAATAGAACGCGTCGCGCCGCGGCAATTCGCGAATTTCGACCATTTATTTCAAACGGACATTACGGGAGATCCGACCGTCGGATTCTCCTAAAACCGGAACCGTTGGGTTCATATTGAAAAGAGCTTTCTAACGAATGTTAGAAATTTTAAATCTAACGGATGGATTTGGAGATACGTCCAAATCAAGTTCGAAAAAGGTCGCTGTAAGTGCAGTTCGATGGTCGTTGATGGAAATCGACTGTACGGGCCTTGATAAAATTATTAAAAATAGTAATAATTTGTGTAAAATCATAAGAAATGATTTGTGGAGAATTGGGATGAAAAACTCCATATTTGAAAAGATAAAAATAGATTTTTATCGAAATGAACTAGTTTTGAACTAGAATAGTACTTTATTTATTTTTAAAATAAATAAATTGGATTTGAAATGGTTTTGAAAATAACCAGAACTTCCAATAATTGCATTGGAATGGATTTGAATCGGAATTGTCTTCGGAATATTTCGATGTTTTGATTTCATGATTATACAGATGTTGCTATGGAAATTTGAAAGATATAGATATATATATCGTTATTTCCAATGCGATATCTGTTGGTCATAGAATCTGATATTGAATATAAGCCGATATATTTTCTATTCAGAACCTTGTATTTAATATCAAATGTGATTTGGGTTTGTCGTGAATGGTGTCTTCAGTAACACTGTTCTTGAACCCAGTTGAGAAAAGATTAAATCTTTTTATTTTAGATTTAATGAAGGGTACCAATTAAATGATATTTAATTGGAATTGAATTGATATTGATTTTTGGGTTTATCGTGAACAGTGTTTTAAATAACACTTGTTCTTTAACCTGATAATTAATGGAATGTGATTTTGGGTTTATCGTGAACCGTGTTTTAAATGACACTGATTCTTTAACCCAGTCGAAGATTAAAACTAAGTGGAGTTTTAATGAATCTTTAATTAGATTGAAATGATCGAAAATGGAGTATCACCAGTTTTGCTCCAGGCGACAGTTAAATCTTTAATTAGATTTGAACGTGAAATGGTAATTGAATTTACCGATAACACTGTGGTGTTAGATATGAAGTATTACCAGTTTTACTTCATGGGATGAATAGGTTGGGATGGGGAAATTAAAATAAATGATTACTTCGGTAAGGTTCGCTAATCCCGACTAGTTTGAATTAAGATTCAAAAATAGAATAAAGAATAAATTCAAGGAATTTATCTTGGATAAAATTAATGGGAACCTTTCCCTATGAATGTGAAATTTAGAAACTAACTGTCGGTTAGCCAAGCAGAATGGTTTTCTGGATATTGATCTGATGTTGGTTTCGGCCTTCGGGGTTAATATTTGGGAAATTATTCTCTTGATTAATTTACGGTTAGTGACTGATGAATTGGAATGAGGCGTATGTTGTGTTTGTGTAACACTTATTTAAAATATACGCGAGTTATTCGGAAAGGCCGGGTTTATCCCATTCTGAATAACTGATATGACGATAAGTCGAAGATGAAGACGATGGTCGAAGACCGGAAGTCTTCACGTCGTTTGGGTGATTACTGATGATCTTGATTGGGCTGTACACCCAAGAAGATGGAAACAGTTGGTGATCGTCCAGACGTACTTAGAGATCGATGGATATGCGGGGTACTAGGTGCCTTCGGTTTCGTTCAGACCCAGAACGGACTTGTAAATGGACTGTGTGTCTGACATTGGATTTTAGTCCGTGTGATTGATCTCTATTAAATATATATCTGTTTGGCGGCGGAGAATTTATTCTCTTTCTTAACGCCCTTCTCTGAGACGTACGAGCTCAGGGGTTATATATTGATGGATATCAAACGCATGGAGTGAATTGCCTGTGTGGCATGCCTAAGTGACAATTGATCGAGGCTTCTGTTGAAAAGCAAAGTCTTGTGGTGATGATCAAAGAACGGCCTTTGTGGCGTAGCTTTGTGTAACGTTTATTTCGCGAGTTTCGCACCCCGGTTGTGAACCAAAAACGGGAGAGGACCTCAGGGAGGGCATGCGTTTCTTTCTAGCTAGGGTGGTGTCAGTGATCTACCAGCCCTGACATTTATATACTTTACACCTATGTGGTTGTTGCTGTTGCGAGGCGCCTCGGTTAGATCGGACGATCCGGGTCAGATGGAGCCATTCGTTGTCTCATTTACGCCCCAAAGGGCGGGGAAACGCAGTGTTCAGGCATTTTAATCCACATCGATGGACCGGCCCTGTCGCTCCAAGGGCCCACCTGAGTCTGGGTCCTGGGGCTCGGGCTAGAGAGTCTCGAATCGGTTGAGGACGATCCCTGGCCTCGGTTCATAGATGGAAATCCAATTTCCAAATACGCCACTTTGCGATTTTGATTGTATAACTTATATATGGCGACATAGTGGTATGGGGCATTCATGCCGCCTATGATTGATATTTATGATTTGAAGTTGTTTTATACACTATGCACTTATAATAGTATCAAATGATTTGTTTTAAACGTATCAAGCATTCTTGGCTATTATAAGGTAAAAACCCTATCCCCCGGCTTGCGTTGCATTGTGTGATAGGACCTGGGTCTTATAATAGCTTCATTTTTCTTTATTTAGCATTGCGCTGTTGTTTTATGCACTGGTATTCTTGGGGGGAAACCCGTTCCGCGTTAGCGGCGTGGTCCCTTGATTTACCCAACTTTAAAAATAAAGATTAATAACTGTTTTAGTTCTCACACCAGTCCCATGACTGACCTAGTTTATTGTTTTAACCTAAACTCTGGGTGCCCCTATTTTGACACGGGCAGCTAGTAGTTTTGGTTTTGCAGATTTATATTCATAGGATCCTGGTTTACAGCTGGAACGATATCCGGAAAGCTTTGTATCCGTATATCTCTTCTAGTTGTGTATTGTATTATTTTCCGCTGCGATGTATTTAAATGTAATTTAAATCTCTGATATTTCTGTGTAATATTCATTAATACTCTGTATATTCTTGTATCTGATGGAATTGTTGTAATATACAATGAAATGTTCTTTTGTATGCGTTCTGTTGTGGCTTGTTCTCGAACTATCCGACGCTTTCCTTTACGGGGAAGTTGCGGGTTTTCACAATTTTTTACTTAGTTTTCTTACTAAATTTTGTAGATAGTCGGTCGTGAGTTTCTAATTAAATTTTCCTACATAGAAATCTGCAAAGAGTAGATCAATAACCTCCTTAGAGGTAAGATATGATTAATAATTGAACAACGCTTCATGTTTCATGCTTCAAATTTACATTTATCCATTTCGTTTACAGAGGGGAATTTTCGTTACTGATCTTGGAGAAGAAATTGTAAATAGTGCAGAGCAAGTGAATGAGCTTCTAAGGCTTGCGAAAGGTATTTTACTTCAACATGATAAAATTTTATTCTTGTTATGAATAGTTAGTGAATCCCTTTTTTTTAGCTCATGCTCAGTGAAAAAATAAATAACTTATTTGTTGTAGAAAATTAATAAGTAAGGATTGCAACTGAGTTTTCGAAACCGAGTTTGCAACTTAGTTTTCAACAAAGTTTGCACTCAATTTTGAAAATTGAGTTGCAACCTCTATTTGCAAAATTGATTTCCAAACTCAGTTTGCAAAAATGAGTCCTATACTCAGTTTGCAAAACTGAGATGCAAACTCAGTTTTGTAAACTGAGTTTACAACTCAGTTTCGAGAACTGAGTTGCAAACTTACTTTGCACAACTGAGATGCAAACTTAGCTTGCAAAACGAAGAGTGCAACTCATTTTCCATAACTGAGTTGCAACTTAGTTTCAAAAAATGAATTTGCAGCTTAGTTTGCAAACCGAGTCAACTCAGTTTTTAACTAGTCTTTTATAGTATTACCGAAGAATGTAGACAATCGAAATCAAAGTTATTTTAATTTTCTAACTCATCCAAATATTATGTATGTACATCCCTGAACTAAGCACAAACAAAGTAACACGATATGCTCTATTACAGATCATTATTTGAAGCTTAAGTTTTTGATTCAACTGTTTTATTTAATCAATACTCCACTGCATAAATGTTGACATCATTAATTATTCGCCACATTACTTAATAGTGCTAATGATGTATAATAGACGAAAATATGCATCCCGGTTTTGCAGATCATTGTTTGCATCTCATTTTTGCATGGGTTTTAACGTTGAGTGTTTATACTAATGCAAGCACTTATAGATGAATGCTTTGAATTCCCGTACAAGACTTTGAAATATATGCAAAACGGACATTACAAGCTTAGTGAATTTTCGGATGGAGGCTTTGTGATATGGTCCATGTTTCGCCTTCGCCATATCTAAAATTCTATGTACTTTAGTAAAACTTTGTCTTGCTTTTTATAAATTGGACATGATATTATGGTATTTTGAAATTGGAAGCATATACCAAATATTCGAGTATTATGGAAATGTGACATTGTTGAATTTGAAATATGCAAATGTAGTAAATTTTATATTGAATTGATATGTTGAACTATATATGTGATTGGAAATCATAAAAATATATTATACTCATATGTTTTAAGAACAGGAAATTCGCTCCAAGGGCTCCTAATCACGTCTTCATTTTTTTCCAGGAAGCAGTTTTTAAATAATTAGTTTGCAGGACAGAAAACATGGCGAGCCATTTTCTTTTTAAAAACATCGATCTCATCAAATAAATCAGGCGCAGTGATCACGATATCTCCGATTTTCCAATATTTTCAAATTAGATTTGCGATCGTTAATTCTTTCAGGTAAGTTTTAATAATTTCGTTTTTCTTCTTATTTTACAAATCGACGTTAAATTTTCAAATTCTTGATATTTAAGAGGCGATTTTTTAATTTTGTAGTTATTTTATTCTTTATTAAGTGATTTTTATAATTTTGAATTGAATCGTGGATTATAATTTTAACGAGCGATTTTAAATTTTTAATAGAATCTGAAATTGAGGAATATGATATGGAAATTTGCTAATTTTTTCTTTATTTTTGTGGACTATGTAGTTAAATCAATGGAAGAGCAAACTCAAAGTTCAACTATTCCTATAGTTGAACAGGCTGCTGTAAGGTATGGTGTTATTAAATAGAAATTTTTATATGACATGTGAAATGTGATTTTAATATTTGTTTATTAGTGAATTTAATTGTAGCTTTTGTATAGTTATGATAAATTTTTTTTCATTACCAAAAACAAAAGTGAAAAAGATAACTTGTTTTATCTTTTTTACAAATTGTATGTAAAATAAAAAGATAAGTGTTTATTTGGGTTTCAATGGCAAATAACAATAATTTGTTGAAGTTAATATTAAAAAAAATGGTTATATTGTGCAACAGTTATGTTTTATATATATTTCAAATGATAAATGATTAAGAATTATATGTTAAGATAACACAAAAATTGCATGTAAAGATAATATAACAATTATATGTAAAGATAACCAAAAAATTATAATAAAATTATGTTTTAAAATCATTTATGTTATTTTAAAATTGTTGTATAATTCTGTAATTTATTCATTGTCATAACAGCAGTAAAAAAGATAATTGGTTTTATGTTTGTGTAAAATGTTTTATAAAAAGGTTTAAATTATATTGTTATTTACTTATTTATGTTCTGAATTGCAGGTCTGATATATCTGTGATGGTTGTATTTGATTTTAATAAGAATTCATTTAGTATTCGTCTTAGTTCGGATGCATCAATTAGTTATTTAAGAAGTAAGGTTTGTGAGGTGTGGAGTACTTTTACTCCTTTATGCTTTGATGTGTTCTATGTTAGAGAATCTAAGACTACTTACATTGGATAGTGATTTACAAGCTATATTGTGCATGGCATGGTTTAAGAAGGATGATTTCATGGTTTTGTTTTATATGCTTAAAGAATAATTCAAATGATGTTGCTGTTGATAGCAGTAAATCAGTCTTAGTTGTTGGTGTTGGAGAATCAAGCAGCAATTTGATTGAATATAATGATGATATAGACTCTTCTTGTTGTCAAAAAAAAAATCCTGCATGAATTGTTGAAGAAAGATTCATATTTAGAATTTTTTACTTGTGTTGGACAAATATTTGATTCAGCTATCGGATTTCGCAGAATGATTAGTGCTTATTGTTTGAAAAATGAATTTAAAGTAAAATATATTAAGAATCGTAAGGAGCGGGTTACAGTTCAATGTGCTATAAATGGTTGTTCATTTAGAATTCATGCTTCTTGCAAATTGAAGCAATTGGATAAGTTGATCGTTAAAAATATTCAGCTAAGTCATACATGTGGAGGTGGATTTAAATCAGTTAGTAGTCCAGTTATTACCAGTGATCTTGTAAAAACAATGATTGCTAATCAAATACGGGATGAGCAGAAAAGGAAGACAAAGGATATTGTGAAAAGTTTTAGGAGAGATTATGATGTAGATTTGAGTTATTATTATGCTTATAAGGGTAGGAAATTGGCTATAATGATATATATAGTGATGAGAAAAAATCATACAATGATTTAGTATGGTATTTGAAGGTAATATAATTAAAAAATATAATCCGAAAAGTTATACAAGTATGGATGTGGACGAAGAGAGTAACCAATTTGAGAGAGTTTTCGTTTGCTACGAGGCTTGTATATTTGGATTTAGGTATTGTCGACCTATGATTTTTTTGGATGCAACATTTTTAAAAGGTCGAAGGGGTATTTTGATGGCTACAACCGCTAAAAATGGAAATCAAGGTACGTAATGTTATTAATTATTTTCTTATTTAGTAATTAATTAGATATTGATAATCAAGTTACTGTATTATAGTTTTAAGATTCAATTAATAAGAACTTGTAATTTAATAGAAGAAAAAGATATAACAATATATCTTTTTTATGCAGTTCATTAGTTTAATCATGTTCTATAGTATAAATGAAAATTTTATCGTGTTATGTAATTTAATAGAGGAAAACGATATAACAATATATCTTTTTTATGCAGTTCATTAATTTTATCATGTTCTGTAGTATAAATTTAAATTTTATCATGTTATGTAATTTAATAGAAGAAAAAGATATAACAATATATCTTTTTTATGCAGTTCATTAATTTCATCATTTTCTGTAGTATGAATGATAATTTTAATTTTAATTGTTGGAAATGTTATTTTGAATAATTGTTGGTGTTGTTGTTTTATGTTTCAGGTTTTTTTTTTCCATTGGCTATGGCTCTTGTGCCTAAAGAAAATGAAGAGTGTTGGAGTTGGTTTTTGACCCTCTTAAGAGATGCTCTTAGGTTTGCTAAACCACTGACTTTTTTAAGTGATAGACATTGGGGATTGTTGTTGAGTATTCCTAAAAAATTTCTAAATAGCCATCATTCTTACTGTCTACATCACATGCAAAGTAATATTGCTAGTATTATTAAAAGTGGGAGGGGTGCTTAGGTAGGTCAGTTACTTGAACAGTGTGCTTTAGCTTCAAATGCCTATGAAATTGAAAAAGCTATGGCCAAATATAAAGAAATTGGGAGTGCAAAAGCTAGTGAATATTTGAATGATAAGCCATATGATCATTGGGTTGATTTGTTTTTTCCTGGAAAAAGATATGGTGAAAATAAATCTAACGTAGCGGAGAGTTTCAATTCATGGATCTTGGATGAAAGAAGTCTGCCTGTAACTGCATGTCTTGATGGTATTCTGATTAAGCTTATGTTGTAAATGTCCAATCGAAGAGAAGAAGCAGCTAACTGGAATAGTGTTCTTTGTCCAAAAATGAAAGCTTGTTTTTTGAAATTGAAGGAGGAAGGAATAGGTGGAGTGTTACTAAATCATCTAGGTATGTTTCTTTTAATTAAGATGTAAACATTTAACAAAGATTTATTTTTAAGTGCAAACTGTTTATTAAAAAGATATGTGCATTTATCTTTTTAATATTTTGCTCATTTATTTTATGAAATAGTTGAAAGAGATATATGTGACAATAGGATAATTTTAGTATTATTTAATTTTGCTGTAAAAATTTAAGGATTTATGTATTTGTAGTGTGATATTATATAATGTCTGGAAAAAATGCTTACTATAGAGATATCGAGATATTATACACATTATATAGGATTAGCTGCTAATGTGGTTTTTTTTAATTTAATACTATTATTTATTTAAATATGGTTTATTTTTAATTTTGCAGATTTATTTATGAAGTTCATTCTCCAACATCGCAAAAAGTAGATCTTAAAAATTGCATTTGCAATCAATGGAAAGTGAAGGGTTTTCTTGTGCCCATGCTTTGAAGTGTATATATTTTTTCTTAAAATTCTGTATATGATTACGTTGAGATGTACTTCACTGTTGAGTATTATCGAACTGCTTATTCACATGCAATAAATCCAATTCCAACTTTTGATAAGGAAGCAATTGAAGCTGAAGAATCAATTACTGTTCTTCCTCCTAAAGTTGTTCGTGAAGCTCGTAGGCCTAGAGTGAATAGAATTGAAGGTGTTGATTTTCATGCTAAACAAAACCAATGTGGAAAGTGTAAAAAACTAGGGCATAATAGAAGAAGTTATTCTATGAATGTCTGAATTGTTGTTTAAAATTCATTGTATTTCAGTGATTTTTTTTAAATTTAGTGTTACAGTTGAATAATATGGTAAAATGAAATTTTGATTAATATGTATGTCATGAAGATTGATTTTTAGGATTGATTAATGTTAAGAACTGGTTGAAATTCTGTAAGTTTTGTTTACGGTTTGTTATGTTATGTGGTTTAAGTTATTTAAAAGATATTTAATTTATCTTTTTATTTTATATAATTCAACTTCTTCTTTTGTTGAATGGTTATTTGCTTATTTGGCTTTGTTAAATTTATGCTGCTTTATGTTCAATGATTATTTGAATTTTTTTCGTTTTTTTGATAGAAAATATTTTAAAAGATAACTGCATTTATATTTTCATGTATAGGCAATAATTTTACTTTGTTGTATGCACTAAAGTTAATAGGTTCATGTTGTCTGAGTATCTGTGTTCTATAATGTATTTTAATTTTAAAACAGTAGTAAATAATTGCATAATTATTTCATTGTTAAATTATAATGTTATGTGGTTTACAGGTTGAAAAAGATAAATACTTTTATCTTTTTATTTTCATTATTTCTATTAACAACAGTGAATTAATAATTGAAATAATTACAATTCTGATATCATTAAATCATACACTCTAACAAAATCCACAAATTAATCATTCATACTAAAAAAAATTCAGTAATTAATCATACACTAATATAGAGATGGTTTTTAAAGAAAAGATAAATGTTTTTATCTTTTCTTTAAAAGACGATTGTTATGTGTGTGTATTTTTTTGAAATTTGCATGAAGATCGTATATTAGCATTAAAATTAATAACAAACATAAATCTAAATACATATATAAATATTAATGTTTTGGTTTTTTAACCAGCAAATAAAAGCAATTGACTTTTCAAACAAAAGATAACAACATTTAGCATTTTATTGCTAACATTGTAAACATAATAGTACATCAGCATTTTGTAATTAATCTCCAAACTCAGATATAATCCCTAACAACTACGATCAAAACAGTATCAGTTATTACAAATTAAACAACAAATTCAATATCTAGTAATTAACATCAGCATTTACAATTTAGAAACATTATTCATGATGAATAGTGTTTTAATGGTTCATCCAGAGGTGCATTACTTCTCGAGCTTCCAACGGTATGGTTCGTCAATAACTATTTGTGCACCTATAGTTCCTCGGAATGCTTTTACTTGTTTAATACTGATTTTTGCTGAAGTTTGCATTCCTTGAGTTATTATTTACATAAAAACCATTACAATTATTCCACAATCGTACCTGCATTCCTTGTAATTAGTATTAGGATAATGCAAATAAGCACTACTTTATAAAAAAAAAAGAAATTTGTACCTTACTTTCAGGAAATTATAAAAACATTTATCTTATCGAGAAAATAAAGTTACTAGTAACTTTTAATCATTACATAAAATTTTAGACCTTTTGTGTAATGTTTGAAAATTAAATTGCTAAAAATTACCCGGTATTTTGTTGAGCACAGTCAACATTATTTATCACTGAATTTTCTTTAAGAATGGTTTTCTGTGCTTTATCTTGTAACTCTCTATTTATTGTGTTGACTGTTGCTTTCTGGAATAACTGAAAGAAATTTATATTAAATACAAACACATTTATCTTCTTTTTTTATTTGCACTTACCACATTGATTGCAAATTGTGCATGACCGCTTCTTGTAGTTTTTGATCTTGTGGTTAAGTGTAAAGAGTCATAGTGATTCCAGGTGCAATCTCCAACAACTAGTTCTAGGAAGCTCCAATGTTCATTTCCATTTATAGGGAACAATATGTTCGAACATAACAGATTAAAAAGTGTCTTTTTCATGAATGGGATGAACATTTGTTTCTTGATTTTTTTCCAAGTTTCCATCAGTTGCACTTTTCTGTTAAAATTATGTTTTAGATTTTTTTTTGGTTTACAAAATATTAATTTGATAATATACTCCGCTTACTGTTGTTGTTGTGTTCACATAGACAAAGCTATTGCTTTCTTCTTGCAGCTTTGTTTTCCAGAACCAGATCCAATCGATTACCTACATTTAAAATATAATATTAATAAAATGAGAAAATTTATATTTATGGAAAGAATATTTTGATGTACTTACTTGACCACAAATATTATGTTGATAAAGGAGGTCTTATATCATGCATTTTGTAATGGTGATTAAATTTTCATCATCACAACTGAATGCTTCATTGCTGTAAAATTATACGATTGTTAATAAAATAAAATTAATTAATGTGAGTATAAAGTAGTTTAAGTACTTACTTAATTCCCCCTGAAACTTTAAAATAAGTTTTTACAACTTCTTGCTGTTCTTTCTAAGATGCTTTAGTAGTAGACATTTTTCAACATTTTTTGGTTTCATCTTCTTCTTTTCTTCTTTAGGGTTTCATCTTCTTCTTTTCTTCTTTAGGACTACTTTCATCTTCAATGGTAATTGCTTTTTCAGCAGGAATTTCATCAGTAGCTTGTTTGTTGTTTTCGTATGTTAAATTTTCTTCAATTTCTAAAATGAAATTTTCAGTATTTATCAAATAAAAACATAGAAAGTTATTAGACCTATTTTTGTTTGTCATACCAACTGTATTATTTTTATTTTTCCTTACCTTTAGTATCATCAGTCTTTTCTTTCAAATCTTGTTTTTCCATGACCTCTTGGCCATCACGCATTTGAAGCTTCATTTCTAGAATTTGGATTCATCTTTCAGCTGCTGCACGTAAAACTCTTTCTTCGTTTAATTGTTCCCCAAAACTTTTTAACTCATTAGTCAAAAAATTGAATTTTGTTTCCAGCTCCTTCAAACTTTTTGTCAAATTTTTAACCTCCATATTGTCAACTAATTTCCTTTTTATAGACATCTCATCATCATCTTCAACTGGTTTAATTATTTTTGACAAAAGAGCCTTCTCCTCTTTTATAATATTTGAAAAGAAATTTAAAATCAACATGGGAAATATTTAAAAAAAATAGTCAGATCAACTACTCATCACTATTACACAAAAGCTGTATTGGGCTAGACAATCATTACTGAAGCGACCCGAACTTCCCCGTAAAGGAAAGCCGGAATTGTATGAGAACACGACAAATCAGAACACAAACAGAAGAATATTTCATTGCTTATTACAACAATTTACATCAGAGTACGAGAATATACAGAGTATGAACAAATAATACACTTTTGATAAATATCAGAGATTTACAAATGACAATGCAGCGGAAAATAATACAAAACACAACTGAAAGGAATGTACGGATATAGAGCTTTCCGAATATCACTCCAGCTATAAACCAGGATCCTGTGAATTTAAATCTGCAAAACCAAAACTACTAGCTGCCCACGTGGAAAATAGGGGCACCCAGAGTTTAGGTTAAAGCAATAAACTCCAGGTCAGTCATGTGACTGGTGTGAGAACTAAAACAATTATTTAAAACTTTACTTTAAAATAAAGTAAATCAAGGGACCATGCTGTATAACACGGAACGGGTTTCCTCCCAAGAATACCCGTGCATAGAATAAACAGCGTAATGCTTTTTTTGGAAAAATGAAGCTATTATAAGACCCAGGTCCTATCACATAATGCAACGCAAGCTGGAGGATAGGGTTTTCCCTTATAATAGCCAAACATGCTTGGTACGTTTAAAACAAATCATTTGATACTATTATAAGTGCATAGTGTATAAAACAACTTCAAATATAAATGTATCAATCATATATGGCATGGGTACCATATATCATGTCGCCAATACTAGGCTCTTCAATCAAAACCGAAATGTCACGTATTGGAAATTGGATTTCCATCTATGAGTCGAGGCCAGGGATGGCTCCTCATCGCTTCAAGACACTCTAGCCAATGTCTCAGGACTATGCACTCTGGGCAACCCTCGGATCGGTTGGGCCGATCCTCCCTTACGTTTGAGGATTGGCAATTCCTGAACACACGTTTCCCGGTCCTATTGGACCTATATCCATCGACTCCGTAGCGACCGATATATCTGAGGTGCCTCGCAATCCAACAACCACATAGGTAAAAATATAAAAATGTCAGGGCTTGCAAAACCCTGACACCACGCCCTAACACCACCCATAGCTAGAAAGAAACGTCATGTTCTCCCAGCGGTCCGATCCCGTTTTTGACTCATACCGAGGTGTGAAGCTCATGAATTAACACCATACAGTTCGAAATACAATGATTGATACGTAATCCTGTCTTTAACTGGGTTAAAGAACCAATGTCATTTAAAACACAGTTCACGAAAAACCCAAAATCCCATTCCATTAATTATGGAATCTTCACGGAACAAAAGATCAATATATAATCGATATCAATTTCCGTATCCAACTAATAATATAAATGGAATAACGACAAAGCCTTTTAAATTGCATATATATTAACAGTCTTCCTCCACAAAAGCGCACTTCGATTATTACTAAATCGAATTCCATTCAATTCCAATTTAATATATTAAATTGGAAAACTTTACTTTGGAAAATTTCCATTTAATCTTAACAAAAAGATTTATAAATTCCAAATCACATTTCACTGTAAATCGGGTTAAAGAACGAAGGTCGTTAAAAACACAGCTCACGGTAAACCCAATTCACATTCCATTTTTCAATTCCAATTAAATGTTAATTAATTGGTAATTCTTCTTTAAATCTTAATTAAATATTTATTCTTTTCACGCTGGGTGTAAGAACAGTGTCATTTAAAACACAGTTCATGACAAACCCAAAATCCAATCTAATATTAAATACAAGGCTCTGAATAGAAATTATATCGGCTTATATTCAATATCAAATTCTGAAATCAACAAATATCGTATTGGGAATAACGATATATATATCTTCCAAATTCCTCCATAATATCCGTATAATCACGGAATCCAATATCGAAATATTCTGATGATAATTCTGATTCAAATCTATTCTAATTCATATATTGGAAATTCTGGTTAATTTTAAAACCATTTCAAATCCAATTTATATATTTAAAAATATTGGATTTATAATTCTAGTTCATAACTAGTTCATTGCGATAAAAATATATTTTTATCTTTACAAACGTGGAATTTTTCATTCCAATTTTTTCCAAATCATTGATTATGATTGCACACAAATTATTGATATTTTTAATAATTTTATCAAGCCCGTTCAGTCGATTTCCATAAACGGTCATCGAACTGCACTTACAGCAACCTTTTCCAAATTTGATTTGGACATAATTCCAAATCCAACCGTTAGATTTCAAATCTCTTATATCCATTGGAAAGCTCTTTTCGATACTAACCCAACTGTATTAGGAGAATCTGACGGTCGGATCTCCCGTAATGTCAATTCGAAGTCAATGGTCGAAATTCGCGAACTGCCGCAGCGCGGCGCGTTCTATTCAGGCCGTAAAATATATATATATTCTATATTTCGTCGATTTCCATTTAAAACATATTTTATAAATTGTTTTAAATTCGTTTTTAAAATGATTTCAACTTCATTTCAAATTTCAAATCAATTTGAGTATTCCTTAATAAATTCGTTTTAAATTCATTTTAAAACGATTTCAATTTCATTTCAAATCAAATTTGAATATTCCATATCATTTTAATATTGAAATAATAATATTTTCAAAATTTCAAATTTCGAAATCACTTTTTGATATTTATTATAAAATGAATAAAATCGACAAAATCCCCGTTCGTGTTAAAATGGTGTTTAACTACTTAACGCGGCTTCACATTTCAATATTCACTAAATATTATTTTAAAATATTCGTTAATTCTGAACTGGAACCAGACACAGTCAATTACCATATAATTTTATTTATATGGATTTCATACAACACATGTGTCTATCAACAATGATAAACAATCAAACATCATCGAGAGTGCACTACACAACTGCATAAACATTAAATATAAATAATTAACGCTTATAACAGTCTGTCAACCCATCAATTGACATACAACCAAACAATTGGGATTAGTGTACGTCGAATATCATCCCAATACCCGTGTGGGGTTTCAATCAATAGACACAGATTTTATTTGTGCAGTTGGGCGATGTGTAAAATATATCGTCCCAATCAGTATCAGATAAATGGTTATACATAAACAAATCATCCGATTTTTTATAAATATTTATTTCAATACATGACTATTTTACACAGTTCATATATACAATAAAAATGATATTTTTATTGTTTAAATATTTTATTCTATACATGAATATTTTATATATTTTATTCATTCAATAAAAGTGATATTTTTATTGTTCAAATATTTTATTCCATACATGAATATTTTAATTATCCATTTACATTACAATCACAATCAATTTCCATAACACAGTACAATCAAACAAGTCGTCCATGGTCTGTGGACGACGGGGAGCAGTTCATATATGCAGTTATAAAATAAATAACTGTACAAGAAATTGTAGTGAGAAGTTCTCACCTATGGGATCCACTCCTCCATTCTTTGATTGCCAATTTATTATTTTTCCAGTAATCAAGCTCGTCTATTTTTTAAATAAAATACATAAGTTAAAAAAGATATTTTTAACTATCGTATAATTTTGTTATAGCTTGACTATTTTATAAATAGTACCATACGATACTTATCATATATTTTTTTCATAAAAATAATGATTTTACCCACTAAAAATCATATCTTTTCACAAATAAAAATCGTATCATTACATTACTATTTTCTATATAAAAATCGAATTTTTATTTTTAAAAATCTCATCTTTACTATAATAGAGATATAATCTTTTCAATAATAAAGAAAATTTAATCTTTCTATAATAAAAATCTAATTTTTATGTGACTAAAAATCCTATCTTTATATGATTAAAAATCAAACCTTTATCATATTAAAAATCATTTCTATTTCTATATTAAAAATCATTTCTTTTCTATATTAAAAATCATTTCTTTGTTTTTAAAAATCATGTCTTTGTTTTAAAAATCATGTCTTTGTTTTAATCAATGCATAAAGTCATATTTTAATAAACGAATCAAAAATCAAATTTTATAAACTTAAAAACCAAATTCAAAAAACTTACATCGATTGGTGGGGAGGAGGGGTTGCTCGCGAGGTGGCAAGGCTCGAGGTGGCTTCAGGGGCGGCGACTTCCTTGGCTGGCGGAGGTGAAAGGGGATTGGGGGGGTCTCGCGGGTTTCAATTCGCGACTGGGGGGGAAGAGAGGAGCGACGGGAAGGAGAGGGGAGGGTGCGCTGGGCTGGAGGTGGCTGGCGACGCGAGGTGGTGCCCTCCGGCGGAGGCGCGATGGTCTAATAGGGGAGGCGACGGGATTACAAAAAGGGAAGGCACGGTTTTTTCAATTTTGACCGTATAGAATAAAATGAGGGGTTTGACCAAATTATTTTGACCTAGGGAGTATATATATATATATTATATTATTTAAATTCAATAATTAGTAGTTTATCGATTCAAATTCCAAATCAAACCCAATGACTGTCGCCCCAAGCTAATTACCCCCATTTCGAACGTAATGGGATATGTTTCGTAACCCCATTCGACTATTACGACCAGTTTTCCTTTAAATTAAAATATAAATCAATATATATTTAATTTAAACATACATTTCAATTTACTATGGTCACATACTGACTCCAAAAATTACAAAAAAAAAAAATTCTAGCTTTGTTTTGACGATTCGGTCCTAACAAATCTAATTTCATCAAATTTGGAGACCGTTTGAAAAATGGCCAAATTCTGGTCGATCCAAATTGACTGAAATTTTCAGAACACATTTTCTTTTGCCACGCTCACATATTAATTCCAAAAATTACGAAAATTGGAATCTAGCAATAATTTAACATTCCGGATCCAACAAAAGTGGTCTCGTCAAAAACGGAGGTCATTTGCAAAATTGCTATTTTTATATATTAAAATATATATAAATTCCATAGCGGCTATTCTGAATTTTCAATTGGACATAAATTTTTATTCCTGCCATGAAATCTGGATTTTTCACATCCGTTGGAAAGATACTTTTAAACATATTCTAATATTTTTGTTTCACTAAAATTCGGTTTTTTTTGAATCCTGTACATTCATTTGAAATTTGAAATCGAAATTTCAAACTACCGCGCCATTTCCAATTCCTTTTATAATTAAAATAAATATTTATATTCTAGCTTCAATTAAAATAAATTTATACGTTCTAATTCTATTCAAAATAAATTTCTAGTCGTTATTATTTAAAATAAATCATTTTAAATATTAAAAATTCATTAAAATTGCCAAAATAAAATTTTTAAATTAATTCTGATTTTCCGGGTTGTTACAATCTCCCCCACTTAAAATCTTTTCGTCCTCGAAAAGGAACGAAGCTAAAAGTTGTTTAACTAACCAACTCAACTTTCATTATTTTCATTGTGGCTTAAGTTCTTCAACTTTTCAGTTTCTAAGATTTTTCAGATTTTTCAAAAATTTGGTTAACACCCTAAATTTTTGAAAAATTTCTCCATAACCTCCTTTGTACGGGGAGACATTTAAACCCTCAACTAGCCTCACTGGGCCCTCATCCATCCAAAGGAAAAATAAAATGCCAAGCAGCCAGCCTTAGGCTCATAAACTCTTTAAAAGAAAAAGAAAATGCTAAGCGGCCAGCCTTAGGCTCATAAACTCTTTAAAAGAAAAAGAAAATTAGTAAATACGTACCTATTTGTTGGGCATACAATTTTATTCCTCTTCTTAGTTTCCCTGTTATGACCTGTTCAGTATATACATGTATAGATGTATGCAATTCCAATCAATTTTTAATTCAGTTCAACATTTGACACGATTTGGCAGAATTTGCCCATTGGGTTCAATAGTTTTATTAGTTAAACTAATAATCAAACAACAAACTCAGCAATCAGTTAGTTGATTAATGTTTCAAATTCATAAATTGTTATATATACTAAAATTCCATTTTTGATGCCAAATCACAACAATAGACCCTATCTAAGTTTTGGTCCTCACACCAGTCAATTGGAAATATATAGATATCCCACTTTCGAAACTCGAACATAAATACTGATGATACTATAGTAATCATCAGGACCATCTTCGGGCAGCTAGAGTGTGATTCTATATCTATTCAGGATATTTGAAACTTCAAATATACGTTTGCGAGACGTATATGCAAAATTTTAATATCCTTGATTGTCCAAAGTCAATTTAAAATAAAATATTCAAATATTAATAGTAATATTTAAAATTTAAAAATAAATTTTGTTTTCACTTTTTTAAAAAAAAATAACAATCTTCATACTTGTTCTAGGACACTGCTGATCCCATCTCTAAGAGTCATTCTCGTTGGATATTACTAATCCAATCTCTAATGAATTCTTTCTTTCGGTTCAAATGTGTCTTGTTCTCGAGCTCTGTAAACCAAAGCTCTGATACCAAATGAAGCGACCCGAACTTCCCTATAAAGGAAAGCCCGGATTGTAATGACAACACGACAAATCAGAACACAAACAGAAGAACATTTCACTACTTATTACAATAATTTACATCAGAGTACAAGAATATACAGAGTATGAACAAATAATATACATTTGATAAATATCAGAGATTTACAAATGACAATGCAGCGAAAAATAATACAAAACACAACTGAAAGGAATATACGGATACAGAGCTTTCCGAATATCATTCCAGCTATAAACTAGGATCCTGTGAATATAAATCTGCAAAACCAAGAGTACTAGCTGCCCGTGTGGAAAATTGGGGCACCCAGAGTTTAGGTTAAAACAATAAACTCCAGATCAGTCATGTGATTGGTGTGAGAATTAAAACAGTTATTTAAAACTTTACTTTAAAATAAAGTAAATCAAGGGACCATGCCGTATAACACGGAGCGGGTTTCCTCCCAGGAATACCAGTGCATAGAATAAACAGCGAAATGCTTTTTTTTTGGAAAAATGAAGCTATTATAAGACCCAGGTCCCATCACATAATACAACGCAAGTCGGAGGATAGGGTTTTCCCTTATAATAGCCATACATGCTTGGTACGTTTAAAACAAATCATTTGATAATATTATAAGTGCATAGTGTATAAGACAACTTCAAATATAAATGTATCAATCATAGACGGCATGGGTACCATAGATCATGTCGCCAATACTAGGCTCTACAATCAAAACCGAAATGTCACGTATTGGAAATTGGATTTCCATCTATGAGTCGAGGCCAGGGATGGCTCCACACCGCTTCGAGACACTCTAGCCCGTGTCTCAAGACGACGAACTCTGGGCAACCGTTGGATCGGTTGGGCCGGTGCTCCCTTACGTTTGAGGATTGGCAATTCCCGAACACTCGTTTCCCGGTCCTATCAGACCTATATCCATCGGCTCAGTAGAGACCGATATATCCGAGGCGCATCGCAATCCAACAACCACATAGGTAAAAATGTCAGGACTTGCAAAACCCTGACACCACCCACAGCTAGAAAGAAACGTCATGTTCTCCCAATGGTCCGATCCCGTTTTTGACTCATACCGAGGTGTGAGGCTCGCGAATTAACGCCATACACAAAGGTAAGCCCTTTAAGGCGGTGCTTTGATCATCATTTACAAGACTCTGCTTTTTAACAGAAGCCTTGATCATTTGCATCTTAGCATGCCACACAGGCAATTCACGCCATGCGACTAATGTCTATCGATATATAACCTCTGAGCTCGTACGTATCAGAGAAGGGCGTTAAGCAAGAGAATAAATTCTCCGCCGCCAAACAAATATATATTTAATAGAGATCAATCAACATAAAATAAAATCCAATGTCAGACACATACATCGGTTTACAAGTTCGTTCTGGGTCTGAACGAAACCGGAGGCACATTATTCCTCGTCCCGTATACAATACAGGAGAGAGGTCCTCGCATATCCGGTCGATCTCCAAGTACGTCTGGATGATCACACTTATTACCCTGTCTTGGGTGTACCGCCCAATCAAGACATCTGTAATCATCCAAACGATGTGAAGACCTCCAATCTTCAACCACCATCTTCATCGTCGACTTATCGTCGAATCAGTTATTCAGAATGGGTATAAACCCGACCTTTTCAAATAACTTGCATATATAATAAACAAGTGCTATAAAAACACAACATACGCCTCATCCCAATTCTGAATATTCTTTTATTTAAATATTCATATCCTTTGGGAAAGGTTCCCATTAATTTTATCAAAGATAAATTATTTAAATTTATTCTTCAATCTTCCTTGGGATATCAATTCAAACTAAATTAAGGTTTTCCAAACTAGTCGGGATTAGCACACCTTACCGAAGTAATCATTTGTTTAATTTGCCAATCTCAACCTATTATGTAATGACCCGAAAATCCGGTCCAATTTGAGCTTACCAAATAACACAAGTCCAACCCCAAATTGCACTGGAAATTCAAGAAATTAATAGAAACAAGATATAGGGTGAGGATAGATAAGATAGAACTATTAGAATAGAAGAAGAAGAAGAACATCATCATCAGAGTAACCACGAATCTCATAGCGGAACGAATAAAATATAACATAACTTTTGAAATACAAACAGTATATGTATACAATAACATTTCAGTGTACAACATTTACAACAACAGCGGGAATAATAATAGCTATAGAATCTTGAAGTCTCCTGCCCCAAGCTTGATCGTCGCTAATCTATGAATCAGAAAAGTGCGAATTTTAAATTAAATTACTGCAAGCATAAAGGTGTGTAGCATACAGGTCGAACACAGGGAGGAAAGTTAAATTTTATTATTTATATATTTCGTGGGCGAGTTAGACGAAGCTTGGAGGTTGATTTTGCAAAACAAAATAAAAATTGAAACTACAAATAAAAGATGCAGTTAAATTCACTTCAGATTCGAATCTAATCGGATCTGTAATAAATTCAATGATTAAAGATAAAATAGAACAATGGAAATAAAATTGCATAACATAATTAAACGAACAGAAAATAAAAATTAGGATTACCGTTGAATCTAATCAGACGGTCAATCGCTAATGAAAATAAGTGAAAAATACAATTAATGCTCTACCGAATCTAATCGTGTAGACAACACTAATTGCTAAGAAATTAGAAAATTGCAGAAAAAGAAGAACTTTGTTAATGGAGAAGAGAATACAGAATAATGGATATAGGATGGTGGCTACAATGACATTACAAGGGTATTTATAGGATAGATAGCCAAACCCTAACCCTAATACAATTGGGCCTAGCCATTATATCACTAATTAGTTTACAATGAGAATCTCAAATGGGCTTAGCTATTTCAAGTGATTTTTTTTAGGCCTTTTGTCATGTAGAACAAGTTCTAGGCCTCTTCTCCTTTTCTCTTGCAAGCCTCCTTTAATTTGAGATGTGCATGGCCTTTTTATCAATCTTTTTCTTGTCCAACAGCAACTAGATGTGAGATCTTCATCTACAATTCTTTAAAAATGAAAATACACAGCAATTTGATCTCTTTTCTCTACTTTTCTGTTTGCATGCGGGCTGGGTTGGAATATCTGTAAAAGTGACAAAACACTACCCAAGTAATAGTTATTTATATACAAAAAATAAGATATAAGAGCATAAAATAAACACATTTCTATGTTAACCAAATACCCCCACACTTATCTTTTACTCGTCCTCGAGTAAAAAGAAAATGAAAAACTAACTAGATAGGTCACACTTTCGTAGGAAACACGATTGCATTGAGCGTATGCAACAAGCCGTTAAACCTCTAGGTGTCCCTAGTAGGACGAGTGGTGTCTCGTGAGGGTTTTCAGCGGATACTACCCACAAAATCCAAATGCAGTATGATATGGTTCTAATGTAACTACATGAATGCAGAAGACTTATGCAATTGAAAATAAAAAATGAAAACACGACTTGTTTAAGGAAAGTGGTACAACAAATTAAGTTAACAGTTTCTAATCAGTTGATTTTATTTTAGATACCTCAACTTGTCACAAATTTTCAATATAAATCAAGTTTTCAAATGTTAAATTCCAGTTTGGCCAGTTAGTTCGGTTGATAACATAGTGCAGCCATGAAATAAATTCTTAGTTTGCTTGGCACAGTTTGCAAAGTGGTATTCTAATTTTCTCATGTATGGCTAGTTAAATCAATAAGGTCAAGAAATGTTTGGGCATCATCGCTTATTCTTTATTCTATAAAATTTTAAAATTTATGATTAAGTACATACACCTAACTTAGAAGACCAAGGTTTACCACCCATGCACTGCCTCGCGGACTAACGGAGAGGGGTAAAGAGCTTGGCGGATTGTGCAGGCCAACTTTGACTTTGTCAACAACGTGTCGGTGATCCTTAGGTGTCCAATCTAATAAAATGAGACCAAGATATTCCAACGCTGACTTTGTCAACAACATGTCGGATAGAGCTTGGCGGGTTTGCACACCAACGCTTGATATACAAGCAATGTTGGATACCCTTGGATTACTATTATTATTATTGAAAATATAAGCACAAAAGAGAGTTATGCGAGTTCAACTTAACACAACTTAGTTTTAAAGATTCGAAAAGCCAATATAAGTATTTTAAGCCCTCCACTTATTTAAACAAAGTCTACAATATAGAATAGATTTCATAGCCATCACCTAAGAATCTCCCTATGTACCGGTTACACTATTATCCCTCAAAATTAAACTTTTCATCATATTTCTTATTTGATCTCAGTTGAGAGGAAAAAATACTATCAACTGACTATAAATTGTGAACTTATCTTGTTGTATCAATCTAAAATGAATCATGTTTCAAAAAAAAATATGGTATGTTCATACAATCTAGAATGCATGATGGTCCTATCTAAATGCATGAAAAATGAAAAGAAAAAATAAAGAAAAAACGAAAATGAGTGAAATGCAGACTCCCTCCCCCACACTAGAACTAAACAGTGTCCACACTGTAAACGTTTCCTAAATTTGAAAGATTGTACCCAAAGGTGAATGAGATGCAAAATGATTTGAAGAATGAAATGCAGTCTAGCTATATGTAAGAATGGATCGTATTTACAATGATATATGTGTTTACGATGCATGCGATGCAAAGATTTCAACCAACCTTTCCCCCCACACTTGGTTCTAGCTCGATGAGTCCCATTCCCACTATGTCTAGGCATATTTTCTAACAAGCAAAAGTTTTTGAAAACTATCTCATCTTTAAACCAAGATTTATAGTCCAGGAGATAAATATTCAGGGTCATCCTCACACGAAGTTTTTCAACAAAGCTAACATTCCAAAAATAATTCATGTGCTCAACAAATTTGTCAGTGTAATTTTTCAAAAATATGTGATCCTATATAGATTCAGTGAAATTTGAAATCTGAATGTTGTTCAAGACTATGTGATCACATTTCTCATCATTAACTGACAACGTATTTTCGACACTGACAATCTCAAGTTCATTTGAAATTTTCTCAAAGTTAAAATTTTCGAACTCGTGACGTGAATCTACTTCTTCCTCATTTGGCAACTCCTCCTCATTCAATCCAAAAAATGCATGTTCGTTAAATCTGAGTTGAAAAATTCAACATCTTTATTTTCCTCAATTTCAATAATTTCAAGTTTCTCGCAGCCTGAATGAGAAAGATCAAAATCTGAGTTTAAATCTTTTTCTTGAAAAGAATCGAAGTCCAAATCACTTGCTGAATTGTGAACAACTTCATTTAGATGGTTATTCTCAATTTCAAAAGTCGTTATTTGAAAATTTTCAATGTCAGTAGAAATTGGATTATTTTCTGATTCAAGGCTTGTTTGAATTTGATTTTGTTGCTTGAGTTGTTCTTTATAAGACGTCGTTAAACAAAGAAGTTCAGCCATCTTTTTATTTAGCCTTTCTGCCCTCTCATCAAAGTGACATTCTTCAGAATCCTTGATTTGAGAGCTCTCATTTTGGATTTCTTGATTCTCAAAATTGTAGTCCACATCAATTTCACAATCAAAATTATTTCCAATGTGGTGATTGTTTGAATTTTTAGAAAAATGGTATTGGAAATCATTTTGATTTTGAAAATTAGGTTCGTATCCAAAACTGTGAAAATTCGAGGGAAAATTGCAATTTTGGTCATATTCAAAATGTGGATGTGGGTTGTAAATTTGGAAATTTTGATCGATTTGAAAATCATTTTCAAAATTATTTTCAAACTGGTTTCCAACCTCATATTGATGTTGATCAAATGTATGTTGCGATTCAAAGCCGTTTTGATGTGGATGTGGCCCATAATCGAAATTATTGAAATTTGAATTGAAGTCATCATTTCGATCATAATTTTGAAAATGTTGGTCATTTTGAAAATATTGAAAATCGTTGACATTGGCCTCACGAAATTTTGGAAAATCTTGCTTCATGAGTTGTAATTCAAAATCATACTCTTCAAGCGGACGTCTACTTCGGCTATTGTCCCACATTTCTCTCAATGATTTTTTTGAATCAGACATTTTAAAGAAATCACGACAAAACAGAAATTATTCTCACTTCAGAATAGTATAAAATACTAAGTTGTGCTCGATTAATTAACTGACTCAATTAGAAGGGGGAAGAGGGTCTTATGGCCGTTCACGTATAGTATAAATACTAAGGGATACGACTAATGTTTTACGGGTAGTATGCAACCTCTTTTGCTAATAGTTCAATAAATTGAACTACTATATATCCGCGATCCAATTATGCGAGACAGTAAACTTCACAAAACCCCACTTTTCAATTATATTATTTTGCAACGTCTTTTTTTATTGTTGAAAACAGTGAGAGATAGTAGTTATGGAAATTTCAACTCACAACAATCAAGCAGAATAATTGCAGAAACTAACAATTGTACATTGCAAGCCGCTGCCCCTACAGAAGATTTTTACAATATTTGTCTATATTTTTTCAAAGTAGCTGCAGAACCTGTAGAGTTAAGAAATTATTTTACAGTGGGGTATGGCTGTCCATCCAGAATAATTAAGCAGTACTAGCAATTAAAATCCCAATGTTTGCACTTCGCTCGACTCCTATATCTTTGTTCGGTTGCTTGAACATTTTCCTAGCTTGCTTTGAATTTGGTCTCTCCCTCCTTCGGCCTTTGATTTGTTTTTTTTTTCAAAAAGAAAGGAAAACAAATGAAAAGAAAACAAAAATGGACTCAGAAGAATAAAAAAATAAAAACGAAACTGATTAGACTCTTCTTTTTTTTGTCGCTTGCTTGAATCTGCTTCTTCCTTTGACCCTTGATTTGTTTCGAGTTTCTTTTTTTTTTTGTACGAAGAAAAAGCAGAAAAACAAACACAAACTAAAAAGAATAAAAAGAAATAGATTGGAAAGGGAAACTAAAAAACTATAAAAACTGGCTAAAAACTAAACAAATAATTAGGACGCACCAAAACAAATGAACAAAAACTAGGCTGACTAAAAAAAAAGACCGGTTCAACGTCAAATCCAACCACACAGGGGCGCACTCAAGGTCTAGTAGTGCTTCGGGCATGTAAGTAAATACCCAAACCGACTCAACTCTGTTATTTGGCGCTCCTTTAATGCAAAAAGAAAACGCAGATCCCCTTCTCAGGAAAATATTTCGAACTCAAACAGCTTTTTTTTTTCTTTTCTGAAATCGAATCGAACTTGGGTTCTTTGATCTGGTTTGAACTGCTTGTCGTGTTGATTCAGTGGATGTTTGGAATCGGTGAGTCAGGTCTGGTTCGAAACAGGGTTGAACGGTGATGACAGTCTTAGATTGTGGAGAGGCTAGGGGTTGCGAATGGTAGCAGAGGGTTGAAGACGGTTTTGAGAAGCAGGTGGGATTCACACTTGTTTATGGATGGAGAGCGGACGATGTGGTATGGGGTGAATTCGGTTCAGATGCGTGAGATTGGTAAATCAATTGATGAACGGCGATAAGTTCACATCTGTAAACTTGGTAGATGTGGTTTGATGATAGGGGCAGTTTGTATGTGAAGTGCGATCAATGGCAGAGGAGATAAAATTGTTTGCATGGATGGAGATGGTGATCAAAACGTTGATGGTGGAAGAAGCGTGGTTTGCTGTTGACTGTGGTGGAGGGGGATGATCGAATTGTTGGACTTGAATTGTTGACTGTGTAAAGCTGGGGTGAATTGCTGGACTTGTATGTGAATGAATTGGTGAAGGATGGTTGGATTTATTGGTTTGTGCGAGATGAAGGGGAGGATGCGGCAAGGAAATAAACGAAGAGAGAGAGATAAAAATATTAAGGAAGGTTTTTTTTTCTATATTAAAAAAAAAAGAGGAAAGAAATGTAAAGATTGAGAAGAAAATTGCAAAACAAGAGATCCAATTATACAGAGAGAATTAATTACAAGGCAGAAAGGGGAAAGATTTCAAAACGAGAATTTGCATTTATTATTTTTTTTATTTTTTTATTTTTTATCAAAGGAAAGTAGAAACTAATGTATTGGAAAAAGGAGAGAGTGAAAAGGAAAGAAATTGAATAAAAGAATGACAAGTTTTTTTCTCTTAATTAGAAGATTGCAGTATCACTGTTTTACTACCCAATCAACCAATCTAAATTTTTTTTTCTGTATATACAAGACAAAAAAAGAAATAAAAATAAAACTAACACGAATTAGAAATTAAATAAATAACCAAATTTAAACGTTACCTCCCCGGCAACAGCGCCAAAAACTTGTTCGTCACTTTCCTATGAATCAGAAAAGCGCGAATTTTAAATTAAATTACTATAAGCATACAGGTGTGTAGCATACAAGTCGAACACAGGGAGGAAAGTTAAATTTTATTATTTATATATTTCGTGGGCGAGTTAGACGAAGCTTGGAGGTTGATTTTGCAAAACAAAATAAAAATTGAAACTACAAATAAAAGATGCAATTAAATTCACTTCAGATTCGAATCTAATCGGATCTGTAATAAATTCAACGATTAAAGATAAAATAGAATAATGGAAATAAAATTGCAGAACATAATTAAACGAACAGAAAATAAAAATTAGGATTACCGTTGAATCTAATCAGATGGTCAATCGCTAATGAAAATAAGTGAAAAATACAATTAATGCTCTACCGAATCTAATCGTGTAGACAACAATAATTGCTAAGAAATTAGAAAATTGCAGAAAAAGAAGAACTTTGTTAATGGAGAAGAGAATACAGAATAATGGATATAGGATGGTGGCTACAATGACATTACAAGGGTATTTATAGGATAGATAGCCAAACCCTAACCCTAATACAATTGGGCCTAGCCATTATATCACTAATTAGTTTACAATGAGAATCTCAAATGGGTCTAGCTATTTCAAGTGATTTTTTTAGGCCTTTTGTCATGTGCAACAAGTTCTAGGCCTCTTCTCCTTTTCTCTTGCAAGCCTCCTTTAATTTGAGATGTGCATGGCCTTTTTATCAATCTTTTTCTTGTCCAATAGCAACTAGATGTGAGATCTTCATCTACAATTCTTCAAAAATGCAAATACACAGCAATTTGATCTCTTTTCTCTACTTTTCTGTTTGCATGCGGGCTGGGTTGGAATATCTGTAAAAGTGACAAAACACTACCCAAGTAATAATTATTTATATACAAAAAATAAGATATAAGAGCATAAAATAAACACATTTCTATGTTAATCAAAGCTCTCCAAGTGTATCTGTAAAATCCTGAACTACTTGACTGCCCATACAAATTTAGGCACCCAAGAGTTTAGGTAGAACAAAACAAAGTAAACTCCGGGCCAGTCATGGGACTAGTATGAGTAAAACAGTTTAAAACAGTTTGAACAAGTAAACGATATCTCACAAGACCACGTCGTATAACGGAACGGGTTTTTCCCTTATGAGAATCCAAAATATTTTTATATCAAAAACCTTGTGATATTATAATAAGGTCTATCAACCACAATATAATAATCATCTAGCAGAAACGCTTTCATCTCACGTTCTACATATATAGTATACAATCAAAACCGCAAGCACGTATTGGGCAATGGATCTCCAACTATGACAAGGTATGGAACCACCTTCCGATCAGTGTACTCTAGGAACGATACACTAGAGTTCAACAAGAACATCTTGCAACTCAGCCACACATGACCGACCACTCATTTCGCTTGAGTGTATCAAATGTACATCACCAACGGTTGGGATCAGCAACCATTTCCCGTATATATATATGGGACAACATTGATAGATTAAAGATGCAAATGAATATTCTCTAGATAGGTGATTATACACCCTACTTCGGTGCGACCGACTTAGCCATGTTGCCTGCCCGATTTTTGTCATTTCCTGGTTTTGAGGCCAGAGGCTATGACTACTTTCCATTTCATTGATAACACGATCACTTTGAATGCTACATTATCAAATCCGTTAATCACTAATTGATTTGCACAAATATTCTGGATGTTATGCTAAGGGAATAAATCAGTTGCCACCATATATATATTTGTACAGACCAATCATATTCGATCATTGAAAATACTCTGTCAGACACTCGTCCATATACGTTCGTTCTGGGACTGAACGAAACCGAAGGCACTATTCAGTACATCCATCTTAGTCACTGTTATCTAAGACTTATACAACAGCCCTTGCACTTTACTCCGTCTTCAATTTTCTTTGGCATATTCGCAACGCTTATGCCAATACAGAGTGGTTCTTTGGATAAGAATCTAACCGGTCTCTCCGTATTAACAACGTTAAAATGGTAAAAACTTTGATAGTCTGTGATTTAACTATCCAATGAAAACATGTCGGTGTACAAACAACGATCTTAATTCCAAATGGAATTATCTATCCAATCATCCAACATATATATATATATATATATATTCATATTTCCTTATTTTCTATGATTAGAAAATATACGTTATTAACACAGGAAAACATTTCAATAGCTTATTCACGTATCCCTATTCTTTCACAACCATCAGTCCCTAACTGTAAACTAATAAGAGAACAATTTCTAAGTATAAACCCCGAAGGCCGAAACCAACATCAGATCCACATTCAGAAAACGATTCAACTTACTAATCGCTAGTCAATTTCCAATCTTGCTTAACTCTATTTCTTTAACTATATTCGATTAACTCTAACTGATTAACTCTAACTGATTAACTCTAACTGATTAACTCAAATTCGAATAAACTATATTCGATTTACTCCTTTAAATAACGTTTATCCATTTATAAAGATTTACTTTTAGTAACGGTTCTTCACTTTAAAAATGTTCTTTTTATAACGTTTCTCCACTTATAAAGATTTCCTTTTTAACAGCGTTTAATCATTTATAATGATTCCTTATAACATCGTTTAATCATTTATAATGATTCCTTATAACAGCGTTTAATCATTTATAATGATTCCTTATAACAGCGTTTAATCACTTATAATGATTTCCTTATTACTCCTATTTATTTTTCAAATAAATATTCCTCTATCACTTCACTTCTATTCATTAGATCCTCATTATAAATTGATAAGTGAATAAATTTCTCAGTGTTAATTCCGAAGGCCGAAACCAACATCTGATCAACACTTTGGAATTTACTCAACTCAATCAATGTATAACAAGTTCCAGTTACTCAAAAACCCAAACTCAATTCTCTTTAACATTTTTAACTTGGTTCTATTTATTTTATAATAAATATCTCTTTTATAAAATCCTTTGATTTCATAAATATTTCATTTTCAATATACATTTTAAATTTTCCTTTTTTACTTTCCAGTATTCATTACGGTTTTTAAAATACCGTATAACCATGATTACTATAAACCAAGCACACATAATCAGCACAGATTATATAACACATCACATATCATAATATATGAACAAAATAGTATTTTATATATTGAGGAACCCAGTTGGGTCCCTCTAAACTGTTCCCCTGCATCACAGATGTTAAACCATATAATTAACATCTACTTAATTTCAGTATGAAATGTTCTGATAAGAAACAACTATATATATTTAATGGTTTATATATATATATATATATATATAATTTCAACTAACTGATTAGTAGTTCAATCAACCAAATCAACACACAACAATCAACAGATAATTATCAGTTCTAAGAATATGTTATAAAAATATAACTGTTCAAAGTTGGTGAGTTTTACTCACTTTGGCTTGCAGTCGACGGTTCCTCTTTTTGTTCCGTTTAAAATCACCAAGCGTTTTATTTTATCATGAAGTTCTACTGGCTCTGTTCTCAGCGAAAACCATTTCATGGTGTAACACTCGTTGCTACGATTCCAACGTGGCCGACCGTGCCAAATTCAACGAATATTCGGCCCACCCGCGTCATCAGATCATACCCAAATCTCACTCTTCTTCCATTCAAAAATTATAACCCACAAGCTAAGCTTCAAGACCTCACTCTACCAAGCAACTGTTGGTGTATTTCCATCCCTTACGTCCATTTTTTCTTATTCTTTTATTTTCAATACAAGTGGGCTTCATATTTCAAAAACCGGCCTACCTGCTTAACCTTAAACCGGCCGCTCATTCACTTTCTTCTTAACGCTCAGACCAGAAGTCGTTCTCCCTCTCAATGGCCTGTACCGCAAATCTCATCTGTACACCCACTATTTTAATTATCATTAAACAAATCATTATTGGTTATAACCTTATGAACAAATCTTCTTCCCTTTCCGCTAATATTTCTACTCCAGTAAATAGTCACCAATGTTTTAAAGCTTCTCCCCCTTTCCGTGAAACTGGAAGACGCTCCCAATGCCTTCCACCCCTTCACTTTGACGCAGAAAACTCCACTCTAACTCTTCCCATCTGTTTAACAGTACCATCTTCACGTATAACACCCCTGAAAACCGAACTGAGAACACGTTGTCTTCTCCATCCTTAACATCTTGGCCAATGAAGCCTAACGTGATGATCAACCACTCATACCTTCGCCTTGCTGGCCTCACACCGGAGCCACCTTCTCGGCTTCTAACTTCAGGCCGCGACCTGACACCTACACACTCCTCCCCACAGAAACCCGTTGAACCCTTCCATCCAACAAGAAACAGCAGCGTTCTCCATAAACTCCTCCCTCTCGTTAGTTGGTTAGCAAACCCTTCCGTGATCACTACAGTATGTTTCAACCCGGTTCCGTCAGCTCGCACTACATATACATGCTCGCCTTCTTTTCCAAAATCCAACGCCATCAGTTTCCAATCGTACTTCCCTCCCTAAATCTCATGCTCTCTTTGTTTGACGTTGGTTATAGAGGAAAGTTTGGGGAGTTTGAATATACTTTAGATCTGTTATTCTTCATTTTCTGTTTTTTTTCGTTTTTCCAAAACAAACAAGAGACTGAAGGCCCTAGTATTTATAAGGGGAAATACTTAGCTGCTAAGTACTATAGGCTCTACAGTTGAAAAAAAAGGATAGGTTTAGGGTAGGGAAAAGACTACGGTGTTCAGATACTTCACAGCGAAGTAAAGCTTTAACTTATATATATATAGTATTTCTATTCGCACCTGGGAGGCCGTGCTATTGAGAGGTTCAAAAATAACAAAGCAGGTTCAGCAACGTAAGATCCTTGAAATGAAATATATAGCAGACGTGCATAATAGGCCATTGATCAAATTTTTATTGTACATGCCGTTTATTTATGCACATGGGTTTCCACCTATCATACTGTCAACTCGCATATAATACCATGGCAGAGGAGACAAGAAGTGACATAACCGACATATGCAGAAAGGGTTAATACGGTGATGTGAAGGAGGGGCATAACTAGAGTAGACAATACAATCGAAATGGTGGCAGTACATTTAATACCAAGTTATCCTCCACGCTAAGGAAACCAAAAACACTTTATTTAATGAACGTGGAGAATATACATAGATTTGTTTTAACTATAAATTAGGGTACTTGTTAGATATAAACTCCATTCTTTTACGGGTTCTTGTCGACGGAAATATAATTGCCATTGTAATCAGCGAGGTGCCAGGATTCCAAAAATATAATAATATCGGTAGATTAACTCATACTGTGAAACTCCAAAATGTTGATACAAGGTGCCAAATACTCCAAATAAAAAGTTGCTTATTTAATTAATTAAAAATTTCAGTAAAATTCTAAAAATTAAATTATCACAACGCCTCAAAAGAACCTTGTCTAAATTCAAACCCGATCTCTAGTTATATCGAATAAACTGTTACGGTCGATAAACGATTCTATAGCGACTATTTTAAAATTTGATTTGGACATATCTCAAAATCTACACGACGAAATCCTGATTTTTCTCTTCCACCAAAAAAATATACTCCACCAGCTCCACACGTTTCTTGTTTCACAGAAATCCGATTTAAAACGAACTCTGTACATTCAGTTGAAGTCCGAATCGCCAAATCGCGAACTGCAGTGCCATTTCAAGCTCGATATATATATATTTTCCGTTCAACTGTCGTTATTTAAATATATTCGTTATTCAAATTCAACTCTAAGCTGAATTAAATCTTCGGGACGACCCAGTTCACAGAATATTGTGATTTCCAATATTTCTGATTATTTCTAAATTAAATATATTATTTTAATTTATTATTTTAATTAAATATTTACCATTATTTAATTAACGACCATTTAATCCACTATATCACTATTTATATAATTAAATAAATTAATTATGATACCCCTGCCAATGCGGGTCATTACATTCTTCCCTACTTAAAATAATTTTGTCCTCGAAATTGCTAAGGTAGAGGACAACCCTATCTACTGGGTAAATATTTATAAGTTTACCCCTTAACTCCAGTTTCACTGAACCACTTAAATTCCGATTAAAATATTAATTCATTCCGACTTACTAAATTTTCAAAAAAAAATTGAAAATTTTCTAACACCTTAATTTTTCTGAAAATTTCGCCATAACCTCCTTTGTACAGCCCTATCAGTAAAACCACAACTCGCCTCTCTAGGCTATCTCCAACCCAAAAGAAAATCAAACAGCCAAGCGGCTTGCCAATTTGGCTCATAAATTCCAAACTCATATCAATTATAAACTTGTACCTTTTTGTCGGGTATATCATTATATCCCTACCATCTGCTATCAATTTTGCATATATCATGCCATCCAAATCAAACTCCAATCTGTCCTTTATTCTCAACACAATTATTGGCTTGTACTCAAGTAAAATTCCATTCAAACTCTAATCTCAAATTTCAATCTCTCAACTTACCAACTCAATTTCATATTCACTTATTTCAAGTTAAATCCCAATTTATAAATCACTTTTACCAGTTCATCTATTTAACCCATAAGTTAATTTAATTTCCGAATTTAAATTCCTGGGTTTATTCAAATCACTTGAAATCATAATAACGATTCAAAATCCTTCGAATTCCTGAATAACTTGTTTTTGCAAAACAATTTCAAGACAAAATCTTCGGCAGTAATCCATCACTTAGCAACTCGAAAATTACACCGATGATGTATCGATCCATCATCGGAATAATTTCCCAGCGATCAAAGTGAGTTCAATACTATATTCCTTTCAAAACCACTTTTAAACACTTCCATTTTGAAATCAATCCCAGGTATCCTTATCAAAATAAATTTAAAACCTCCCAGGATTTTAAAAATCACGCATATTTAATCCAGATTCAATTACAAACACCGGTCTGAATTTCTGGTTTCAAATTTCAATTCTGACTTTAATTTTAGATTTAATTCATTCGTAACACTTATACGAATTCTGATTGGTTATTTATAACCATTCCACTTTCTATAATCTTATTCGATTATAATAACAACCAACACATTATAATATTTCCAATATATATACTTGGGTAAAATTATTTCATTCACCCTCTTTTCAAAACATACCATGTCGGTTTATTGTATTCAAGTGTTTAGTAACTCCTATCAATATTGTGGTGCCCCACTATTGACCAGAATTCATAAGCCACTCAACCAATAAATCTTCACAATGTAAAACAAATTTTTATATCAAATACAAATACGCGCTCATATATATACACTCAATCTCAGTCTAGGGTATTACTAACCCCATCTCTACTGAGTCACGCCACAGAGCCAAGGTAATTCGCTTAACTTAAGCTCTGATACCAACTGTAATGACACGAAAATCCGGTCTAATTTGAGCTGACCAAATAACACAAGTCCAACCCTAAATTGCACTGGAAATTCAAGAAATTAATAGAAAGAAGATAGAGGGTGAGGATAGATAAGATAGAACTATTAGAATAGAAGAAGAAGAACATCATCATCAGAGTAACCACGAATCTCACAGCGGAACGAATAAAATATAACATAACTTTTGAAATACAAACAGTATATGTATACAATAACATTTCAGAGTACAACACTTACAACAACAGCGGAAATAATAATAGTTATAGAATCTTGAAGTCTCCTGCTCCAAGCTCTCCAAGTGTATCTGTAAAATCCTGAACTACTTGACTGCCCATACAAATTTAGGCACCCAAGAGTTTAGGTAGAACAAAACAAAGTAAATTCCGGGTCAGTCATGGGACTGGTATGAGTAAAACAGTTTAAAACAGTTTGAACAAGTAAACGATATCTTATAAGACCAAGCCGCATAACGGAACGGGTTTTTCCCTTATGAGAATCAAAAATATTTTTATATCAAAAACCTTGTGATATTATAATAATGTCTATCAACCACAATATAATATTCATCTAGCAGAAACGCTTTCATCTCACATTCTACATATATAGTATACAATCAAAACCACAAGCACGTATTGGGTAATGGATCTCCAACTATGACAAAGTATGGAACCACCTTCCGATCAGTGTACTCTAGGAACGATACACTGGAGTTCAATAAGAACATCTTGCAACTCAGCCACACATGACCAACCGCTCATTTCGCTTGAGTGTATCGAATGTACATCACCAACGGTTGGGATCAACAACCATTTCCCGTATATATATATATATATATATATATATATATATATATATATATATATATATGGGACAGCATTGATAGATTAAAGAAGCAAATGAAAATTCTCTAGATAGGTGATTATATACCCTACTTCAGTGCGACCGACTTAGCCATGTTGCCTGCCCGATTTTTGTCATTTCTTGGTTGTTGAGGCCAGAGGCTACGAATACTTTCCATTTCATTGATAACACGATCACTTTGAATGCCACATTATCAAATCCGTTAATCACTAAATGATTTGCACAAATATTCTGGATGTTATGCTAAGGGAATAAATCAGTTGCCACCATATATATATTTGTACATACCAATCATATTCGATCATTGGAAATACTCTGTCAGACACTCGTCCATATACGTTCGTTCTGGGACTGAACGAAACCAAAGGCACTATTCAGTACATCCATCTTAGTCACTGTTATCTAAGACTTATACAACAGCCCTTGCACTTTACTCCATCTTCAATTTTCTTTGGCATATTCGCAACGCTTATGCCAATACAGAGTGGTTCTTTGGATAAGAATCCAACCGGTCTCTCCAAATTAACAACGTTAAAATGGTAAAAACTTTGATAGTCTATGATTTAACTATCCAATGAAAACATGTCGGTGTACAAACAACGATCTTAATTCCAAATGGAATTATCGATCCAATCATCCAACATATATATATATATATATTCATATTTCCTTATTTTCTATGATTAGAAAATATACGTTATTAACACTGGAAAACATTCCAATAGCTTATTCATGTATCTGTATTCTTTCACAACCATCAGGCGCTAACTGTAAACTAATAAGAGAACAATTCTCTAAGTATAAACCCTGAAGGCCGAAACCAACATCAGATCCACACTCAGAAAACGATTCAACTTACTAATCGCTGGTCAGTTTCTAATCTTGCTTAACTCTATTTATTTAACTCTATTCGATTAACTCTAACTGATTAACTCAAATTCGAATAAACTATATTCGATTTACTCCTTTAAATAACGTTTATCCATTTATAAAGATTTACTTTTAGTAACGGTTCTTCACTTTAAAAATGTTCTTTTTATAACGTTTCTCCACTTATAAAGATTTCCTTTTTAACAGCGTTTAATCATTTATAATGATTCCTTATAACATCGTTTAATCAATTATAATGATTCCTTATAACAACGTTTAATCATTTATAATGATTCCTTATAACATCATTTAATCACTTATAATGATTTCCTTATTACTCCTATTTATTTTTCAAATAAATATTCCTCTATCACTTCACTTCTATTCATTAGATCCTCATTATAAATTGATAAGTGAATAAATTTCTCAGTGTTAATTCTGAAGGCCGAAACCAACATCTGATCTACACTTTGGAATTTACTCAACTCAATCAATGTATAACAAGTTCCAATTACTCAAAAACCCAAACTCAATTCTCTTTAACATTTTTAACTTTATTCTATTTATTTTCTAATAAATATCTCTTTTATAAAATCCTTTGATTTCATAAATATTTCATTTTCAATATACGTTTTGAAAATTTCCTTTTTACTTTCCAGTATTCATTACGGTCTTTAAAATACCGTATAACCATGATTACTATAAACCAAGCACACATTATCAGCACAGATTATATAACACATCACATATCATAATATATGAACAAAACAGTATTTTATATATTGAGGAACCCAGTTGGGTCCCTCCAACCTGTTCCCCTGCATCACAGATGTTAAACCATATAATTAACATCTACTTAATTTCAGTATGAAATGTTCTGATAAGAAACAACTATATTTATTTAATGGTTTATATATATAATTTCTACTAACTGCTAGCAGTTCAATCAACCAAATCAACACACAGCAATCAACGGATAATTATCAGTTCTAAGAATATGTTATAAAAATATAACTGTTCAAAGTTGGTGAGTTTTACTCACTTTGGCTTGCAGTCGACGGTTCCGCTTTTTGTTCCGTTTAAAATCAACGAGCGTTTTATTTTATCACGAAGTTCTACTGGCTCTGTTCTCAGCGAAAACCATTTCATGGTGTAACACTCGCTGCTACGATTCCAACGTGGCCGACTGTGCCAAATTCAACGAATATTCGGCCCACCCGCGTCATCAGATCATACCCAAATCTCACTCTTCTTCCATTCATAAACTATAACCCACAAGCTAAGCTTCAAGACCTCACTCTACCATGCCACTGTTGGTGTATTTCCATCCCTTACGTCCATTTTTTCTTATTCTTTTATTTTCAATACAAGTGGGCTTCATATTTCAAAAACCGACCCACCTGCTTAACCTTAAACCGGCCGCTCATTCACTTTCTTCTTAACGCTCAGACCAGAAGTCGTTCTCCCTCTCAATGGCCAGTACCGCAAATCTCATCTGTACACCCACTATTTTAATTATCATTAAACAAATCATTATTATTTATAACCTTATGAACAAATCTTCTTCCCTTTCCGCTAATATTTCTACTCCAGTAAATAGTCACCAATGTTTTAAAGCTTCTCCCCCTTTCCGTGAAACAGGAACACGCTCCCAAGGCCTTCCACCCCTTCACTTTGATGCAGCAAACTCCACTCCAACTCTTCCCATCTGTTTAACAGTACCATCTTCACGTATAACACCCCTGAAAACCGAACTGAGAACACGTTGTCTTCTCCATCCTTAACATCTTGGCCAATGAAGCCTAACGTGATGATCAACCACTCATACCATCGCCTTGCTGGCCTCACACCGGAGCCACCTTCTCGGCTTCTAACTTCAGGCCGCGACCTGACACCTACACACTCCTCCCCACAGCAACCCGTTGAACCCTTCCATCCAGCAAGAAACAACAGCGTTCTCCACAAACTCCTCCCTCTCGTTAGTTGGTTAGCAAACCCTTCCGTGATCACTACAGTATGTTTCAACCCGGTTCCGTCAGCTCGCACTACATATACATGCTCGCCCTCTTTTCCAAAATCCAACACCATCAGTTTCCAATCGTACTTCCCTCCCTGGATCTCACTCTCTCTTTGTTTGACGTTGGTTGTAGAGGAAAGTTTGGGGAGTTTGAATATACTTTAGATCTGTTATTCTTAATTTTCTGTTTTTTTTTTTCGTTTTTCCAAAACAAACAAGAGACTGAAGGCCCTAGTATTTATAAGGGTAAATACTTAGCTGCTAAGTACTATAGGCTCTACAGTTGAAAAGAAAGGATAGGTTTAGGGTAGGGAAAAGACTACGGTGTTTAGATACTTCACAGCGAAGTAAAGCTTTAACTTATATATATATATATATATATATAGTATTTCTATTCGCAACTGGGAGGTCGTGCTATTGAGAGGTTCAAAAATAACAAAGCAGGTTCAGCAACGTAAGATCCTTGAAATGAAATATATAGCAGACGTGCATAATAGGCCATTGATCAAATTTTTATTGTACATGTCGTTTATTTATGCACCTGGGTTTCCACTTATCGTACGGTCAACTCGCATATAATACCTTGGCAGAGGAGACAAGAAGTGACATAACCGACATACGCAGAAAGGGTTAATACGGTGATGTGAAGGAGGGGCATAACTAGAGTAGACAATACAATCGAAATGGTGGCAGTACATTTAATACAAAGTTATCCTCCACGCTAAGGAAACCAAAAACACTTTACTTAATGAACGTGGAGAATATACATAGATTTGTTTAAACTGTAAATTAGGGTACTTGTTAGATATAAACTCCATTCTTTTACGGGTTCCTGTCAACGGAAATATAATTACCACTATAATCAGCGAGGTGCCAGGATTCCAAAAGTATAATAATATCGGTAGATTAACTCATACTGTGAAACCCCAAAATGTTGATACAGGGTGCCAAATACTCCAAATAAAAAGTTGTTTATTTAATTAATTATAAATTTCAGTAAATTCTAAAAATTAAATTATCACTACGCCTCAAAAGAACCTTGTCTAAATTCAAACCCGATCTCTAGTTATATCGAATAAACTGTTACGATCGATAAACGATTCTATAGCGACTATTTTAAAATTTGATTTGGACATATCTCAAAATCTACACGACGAAATCCTGATTTTTCTCTTCCACCAGAAAGATATACTCCACCAGCTCCACACGTTTTTTGTTTCACAGAAATCCAATTTAAAACGAACACTGTACATTCAGTTGAAGTCCGAATCGCCAAATCGCGAACTGCAGCGCCATTTCAAGCTCGATATATATATATTTTTCGTTCAACTGTCGTTATTTAAATATATTCGTTATTCAAATTCAACTCTAAGCTGAATTAAATCTTCGGGACGACCCAGTTCGCAGAATATTGTGATTTCCAATATTTCTGATTATTTCTGAATTAAATATATTATTTTAATTTATTATTTTAATTAAATATTTACCATTATTTAATTAACGACCATTTAATCCACTATATCACTATTTATATAATTAAATAAATAAATTATGATACCCCTGCCAATGCGGGTCATTACATATTCATCCCATGGAGCAAAACTGATCATACTCCATATCTAACACCACGGTGTTATCGGTAAATTTAATTACCATTTCATGTTCAAATCTAATTAATGATTTAACTATCACTAGGAGTAAAACTGGTGATACTACATTCTCGATCCAAATGTGATAATTTAAATTATCAATTCCCCTTATAATCTAATTAAAGATTCATTAAAACTCCACTTAGTTTTAATCTTCCCAAAAATCAATATTAATGATTATTTAACTTTGGAAACACAAACATGCCGCATCGACAATCTACACCGTACTCTTGATTTCTTCCGATATATAACCTCTAAGCTCGTGCGTCTTAGAGAAGGGTGTTAAGCAAGAGAATAAATTTTCCGCCACCAAACAGATATATATTCAGCAAAGATCAACCACACAGTTCGACATACAATGATTGACATGTAATCCTATCTTTAACTGGGTTAAAGAACCAATGTCATTTAAAACACAATTCACGATAAACCCAAAATCTCATTCCATTAATTATGGAATCTTCACGGAAAAACAGATCAATATATAATCGATATCAATTTTCGTATCTGACTAATAATATAAATGGAATAACGAGAAAGCCTTTTAAATTTCATATATATTAACTGTAACAGCCCGCACCTCCGTTCACGCAAGATATTGTCCCCAACTTAGCCACCATATAGGTGTGGGGTTTTGTTCCTCAAAAGGCCTCGGCTAAGTTTCGAGAACCGCCAACACATGGCGTTGCCACACAGACTGAGCCAACCTCCCTACTAACACCGATATTGTCCCTACTTTGCCACCTCTCAGATGTAGGGTTTTCCATCACTAGGCCTCGGCGTTAGTAAGAGATGGAATCTACTATATAAGTACCCACTTCACACAGGCTTCCACGATGTGGGACTTAGGGGTGTTACATTCTCCCCTCCTACAGAGCCCAACGTCCCCGTTGGCTCACAAACACCTCACCCAGGCGCTGCGGTCCACACAGGAGCCATAATTCCGGCTGGGTATTGGCTCTGATACCACTGTAACAGCCCGCACCTCCGTTCACGCAAGATATTGTCCCCAACTTAGCCACCGTATAGGTGTGGGGTTTTGTTCCTCAAAAGGCCTCGGCTAAGTTTCGAGAACTGCCAACACATGGCGTTGCCACACAGACTGAGCCAACCTCCCTACTAACACCGATATTGTCCCTACTTGGCCACCTCTCAGATGTAGGGTTTTCTATCACTAGGCCTCGGCGTTAGTAAGAGATGGAATCTACTATATAAGTACCCACTTCACACAGGCTTCCACGTTGTGGGACTTAGGGGTGTTACATTAACAGTCTTCCTCCACAGAAGCTCACTTCGATTATTACAAAATCGAATTCCATTCAATTCCAATTTAATATATTAAATTGGAAAACTTTACTTTGGAAAATTTCCATTAAATATTAACAAAAAGATTTATAAATTCCAAATCACATTTCACTGTAAATCGGGTTAAAGAAGGAATGTCGTTAAAAGCACAGCTCACGATAAACCCAATTCACATTCCATTTTTCAATTCCAATTAAATGTTAATTAATGGTTAATTCTTCTTTAAATATTAATTAAAAGATTTATTCTTTTCATGTTGGGTTTAAGAACAATGTTATTTAAAACACAGTTCACAACAAACCCAAAATCCAATTTAGTATTAAATACAAGGCTCTGAATAGTAATTATATCGGCTTATATTCAGTATCAAATTCTTAAATCAACAAATATCGTATTGGGAATAACGATATATATATCTTCCAAATTCCTCCACAATATCCGTATAATAACAGAATCCAATATCGAAATATTCCGATGATAATTCCGATTCAAATCCATTCCAATTCATATATTGGAAATTCTAGGTTATTTTTAAAACCATTTCCAATCCAATTCATTTATTTAAAAATACTGGATTTATAACTCAAGTTCATAATTAGTTCATTTCGATGAGAATATATTTTTATCTTTACAAACGTGGACTTTTTCATTCCAATTCTTTCCAAATCATTTATTATGATTTTACACAAATTATTGATATTTTTAATAATTTTATCAAGGCACGTTCAGTCGATTTCCATAAACGGTCATCGAACTGCACTTACAGCAACCTTTCCAAATTTGATTTGGACATAATTCCAAATCCAACCGTTAGATTTCAAATCTCTTATATCCGTTGGAAAGCTCTTTTCGATACGAACCCAACGGTTCTGGTTTTAGAAGTATCCGATGGTCGGAACTCCCGTAATGTCAATTTGAAGTCAATGGTCGAAATTCGCGAACTATCGTGGCGCAGCACGTTCTATTCAGGCCATTAAATATATAATACATATATATATATATTATATTTCGTCGATTTCCATTTAAAACATATTTTATAAATCGTTTTAAATTCGTTTTCAAAACGATTTCAACTTCATTTCAAATTTCAAATCAAATTTGAATATTCCTTAATAAATTCGTTTTAAATTCATTTTAAAACGATTTCATTTTCATTTCAAATTAAATTTGAATTTTCCATATCATTTTAATATTAAAATGATAATATTTTCAAAATATCAAATTTTGAAATCACTTTTCGATATTCATTATAAAATGAATAATGTCGACAAAATTCCCGTTCATGTTAAAATGGCGTTTAACTACTTAACACGGCTTCACATTTCAATATTTACTTAATATTATTTTAAAATATTCGTTAGTTTTGAACTGGAATCAGACACAGTCAATTACCATATAATTTTATTTATATGGATTTCAAACAACACATGTATCTATCAATAATGATAAACAATCAACCATTATCCAGAGTGAACTACACAACTGCATAAGCATTAAATATAAATAGTTAACGCTTACAACAGTCTATCAACCAACCGATTGACATAAAACTAAACAATTGGGATTAGTGTACGTCAAATTTCATCCCAATACCCGTGTGGGGTTTCAATCAACAAACACAGATTTTATTTGTACAGTTGGGCGATGTGTAAAATATATCGTCCCAATCAGTATCAGATAAATAGGTGTACATAAACAAATTATCCGTTTTGTTTATAAATATTTATTTCAATACATGACTATTTTACACAGTTCATATATACAATAAAAATGATATTTTTATTGTTCAAATATTTTATTCTATACATGGATATTTTATATATATTATCCATTCAATAAAAGTGATATTTTTATTGTTTAAATATTTTATTCCATACATGAATATTTTACTTATCCATTTACATCACAATCACAATCAATTTCCACAACACAGTACAATCAAACAAGTCATCCATGGTCTGTGGACGACGGGAAGCAGTTCATATATGCAGTTATAAGATAAATAACTGTACAAGAAATTGTAGTGAGAAGTTCTCACCTTCGGGATCCACTCCTACATTCTTTGATTGCCAATTTATTATTTTTCCAGTAATCCAGCCCGTCAATTTTATAAATAAAATACATAAGTTAAAAATGATATTTTTAACTATCGAATAATTTTGTTATAGCATGACTATTTTATAAATAGTACCCATACGATACTTATCATATATTTTTTATCATAAAAATAATGATTTTACCCACTAAAAATCATATCTTTTCACAAATAAAAATCGTATCTTTACATTACTATCTTCTATATAAAAATCGAATCTTTATTATTAAAATCTCATCTTTACTATAATAAAGATATAATCTTTTCTATAATAAAAAAAATCTAATATTTTCTATAATAAAAAACTAATTTTTATGTGATTAAAAATCCTATCTTTATATGATTAAAAATCAAACCTTTATCATATTAAAAATCATTTCAATATTAAAAATCATTTCTTTTCTATATTAAAAATCATTTCTTTGTTTTTAAAAATCATGTCTTTGTTTTAATCAATGCATAGAAATCATATTTCAATAAACGAATAAAAAATCAAATTTTATGAACTTAAAAACCAAATTTAGAAAACTTACATCGATTGGTGGGGGGAGGGGTTGCTCGCAAGGTGGCAGGGCTCGAGGTGGCTTCAGGGGCGACGACTTTCTTGGCTGGCGGCGGTGAAAGGGGATTGGGGGGGTCTCTGTAATGACCCGAAAATCCGGTAGAATTTGAGCTGACCAAAAAAACAAGTCCAACCCCAAATATCACGGAAATTCGAACCACTAATAGAAAGAAGTTAGAGGGTGAGGATAGATAAGATAGAAACTTAGAATAGAAGAAGAAGAACACAACATCAGAGTAACACGAATCTCACAGCGGAACGAATAACATATAATATATATATAACATAACTTGAAATATACATCTGTACTTGAATATACATCAATATCAAAGTACATCACTTACAACACAGCAGAAATAACTATAGCTATATGATCCTGAAGCCTCCTGCTCCAAGCTCTTCCAGTATATCTGTAAATTCCCGACTACTTGACTGCCCGTACAAATTTAGGCACCCAAGAGTTTAGGGAAAATGTAACGACCCGCATTCTATGCATCATAGGATCGTAGAATATTTATTTCTGTCACATATGAAGTCGTATGGTCATGTAACTTTGGGAGACGACTATTGGGGTCATTTCCCATGTTCACGATTTTTCCCGATTTTTAAATGACCATTTTACCCCTAGTTGGCACTGTTTTGGCCATAACTTTTGACTGGAAAGGAATTTTGACCTGAAACCACTTCCATTGGCTCCGGATGATGGTTTCTCTTTCCGTAGAGTGGTCACATTAGCCAAACGGACTCACCGTTTGGGAGATATGGCTGAAACAAGTTTCAGATGGTGAAAACAGCTTAATTGGGCTTAACCGGGTGATTAGCAGCTAGGCCCAGAGGGGAATTTCGGGTTTAGAGGTATAGGAGGACTGATTAGGGTTAGGTTATCACTTTCATTTCAGTTTTGAGCCGCCACAAAACTTCTTGAGACCTTAGTAATGGCTTCCATCCTCTAAAACCTCTCTAAAACACATTTTTAGTGAAGATTAAGCCTAAAGTACATCAAAGCAAGGCCAAATAGCAACAAAGCAAGGTTGGAGCTGATGCTATACATAGGAATTCGACCCAAACAGAGAGTATTTCAGATTTGGTGTTTCACTTGTGGCCAAGGTGAGTGATTTGCATAGTTTTTGCACTAATTACGGTGATTAAGGGTAATTAGTGAAGATTAGCGAATTTATACGTAAATAAATTCTGGAAAAATTCTTAAAATTCTAAAATAATGTTTTAAGGCTCTGTTAGAAATTTGGGTTAATTTCGATGTGTTTTGCTAATCGTATGCTTAAACATGATTAAGAGGGATTATAGGAAAATGTGAGGTTTTAGCCACTTTTGATCCATTTTGGTTCATTTGAATTGTTGTTAGGTGTTTGTTGAAACACCCCACCTCCGTTAGGGTCACTCTCCAAGGGAATGCCCTAATTTTGGTGGAGGTTTATAAGTACAAGTCACAGATATACAAGGCAGATATAAGAACACATATTTGTAAACAGCGGAAGAACAACAAACTTTATTTCACAAAGTCAAATACGTGCTACAACAACATCCTTTCCAAAAACATAACATAACACTTTCATAATCTGTCTTGAGTACATTATTTAAAGAAGCATAAATAAAACATAGATAAACTGCAAAAGCCCCATAGTGGATTGTCCAAAGCCGTAGTTCAAAACAGGAAAGTCCAAGCAATACATTTCTCTTCTTCAAGCTGGATGTTGAGGTTGGTCAAGCTGCTGTGTTCCCTCCCTGAGGACCTGGGGGGGGGGGAACGGAAGAAAAGAAGACGAAAGAAAATAGAGTCAGACATAAAGCCTGAGTAAGTCTAGTACTATTTTGTCTATGAATAAAGAACTGGGTATGATAAGTAAAACAAGAAGTGGGCAAGCACAATAAACTTGGTTAAGTTGTCTAGGGTCGAATATACTATCGTACCCCATGTTAATCTCTGAACCCATATAAACTAGTTTCCAATTTGCACCCCATAATCAGGGTGATGTGATCCATTCTATGATGATCGGCTCCTACTCGCATAGTTACATGTGTCTTACGGCCCCCGATGTCTGTAGTTACCTATGCTGGTCCCACCATGGGGTGTATCAAGTCCCATAGTGGCAACCCGACACAACCTTAGAGTGCACAGGTATGCTACTGGTGTCCAGTGCCTTATTTTTCTGCTCCGGAGTGTGTGCACGCCCGCACTCCGTTAGAACCTACACTGCTACACCACCGCCGTCGCTTTGACCTCTTACAATCAGCCCAGTAATCGTGCCCCACCCTGCCTAGTTTCAGGGTATCCTGATACACCTTTTAGGGTTACTGCTGAAAAGGGTCCCCCGTTACTAGGTTTTCTATCTCTAGCCAACATGCTAAGTTGGTTAAGTGTTTCCTAACCTAACCCCACCAGTCCGTTTAGTTTAGCATGTTCCATTTTGATTAAGTCTTTAGTTCACTTAATCCTAACAATCCTGACTCAGCCTTAATTGTCTTATTAAGGCCCTGACCTCTCACATTAGACAGGTATTGTTGTGGCAGCCTGTTGCCGGTTGGTTCCGGGCAGTCTTACGCCACAACTCAGTCTAACCTCGGGTCCTTATTGGGCTCCATGTTTAACCTCCCACATTGGATAGGTATTGTTGTGACTACTGGACAGCCGGGCGGTTCCGGGCAGGTTTACATCACAACTCAATCCAACCTCGGGTTAAACACATCGTATTTTCTACATTTACATATCTTGTCATTCTTCTTTATTTATATGTAAATATTTGCGGCCCATTATTAAGTAAATGGTGTAAAGGTTACACCAATCATGGGCCCAACCCATACTTGAATTTGGGCCCTTTTATTTTATATTTTCATTCATTAATTAATTTTAACCCAACGTTATTTTCCCCCGTTTTACACGTCCGTTCATATATATTGGGCTTAGCCTTTTAAAGCCCAATTTAGCCATGCGAAAGGGGAGGCTTATGGCGTATACACAAAGAGGGGAAGGTGAGCGCATGAACTTGCAATACGACGTTGGAAATACAAAATAGAAATTGGTGTACTTGCATAGTGGTAACATAGGTGACATGAATCAAAGCATGTGAACTTGCATAGGTTTAACTACAACATGAACCTATATTCTTATTTAGGCATATTGTCAAACATGAGCATGTCGTAAATATTTCTATCATGAGCATAGCATAATGTCAAACATAAGCATGGCATAAATACTTTTGGCATAAACATGGCATAATGTCAAACATAAGCATGGCATAAATACTTTTGGCATAAACATAAACATGTCATGTTCATAAGGTTTCTACATGTTTACAAAGGGGATACTTTGTTACCAACACAAAAGCATAGTTCAACTTAATCATGGTTTAAGTCCAATCACATAACGATGGTACAAACATACTTATGCATAAATATTCCTAATCATGGTGTTTGCTTTAAAACTTGCAAAAAGGAATTTTTGAGTCTAACCTAGCCATGTCTCATATATGTCATCATATAAACAAGATAGACTTAATCATGGATTCCAATTATGCCAAATATCATTCAAGGCCTAGCCATATTCATAAATTTGCAAAAGCATGACTTAATACATGGATTATGGTATCAAAATTCCAACATAGTTTCATATGAACTATAACAACCAAACTTGTTACTTGAAAAATGATTTATGCACAAAAATATACATCATGATGGCATAATCACAAAGCCCAAACTTGCATGAATTTCAATCAACTACATACATGTAGCTTCAACATAGATTACATAATTTGCGAAATACTCCAAACGTTTACTTGCATAGAACTACCGCATGTAGTTCTTTATAACATGAATAACATAATCCAAACGTATATAAATTGATAAGAACGCACAAATATGAAATACTTCCATTGCCACAATTCAAGCATACACATCAACACAGTTGTTTATTTATACCAAAGTAATACTCTACTTACAATGGTTGCGGCGAATTCTCTAATTAAGAGACACGATTCCTTTGTTGAATTGATTAGCTTTAGGTTGCTTGAATTGCTTTAGGCTTTAGAACTTTCTTCCTAATTCCCTCTCTAGTTGGCGGCTACTCTTTGTCGTTCCTCAGCAACATGGCGGCTATGTTCTTAATTTGAATGAATAGATTAGGGTTTAGTCTAGGGTTGTTTATATAGAGGTTAGGAATTGATTAGGACCCTTGATGTTGCTAGGTTAGATCATAGCCATTCATTAGGAAGAGAGACCAATAAAAACTTGCCACCTAGCCCTAATGACAAAGCAGACCACAGAAATTCGACCAAACACAGACCTGGCCAGCCAGGTTGACTGGGCTCGACCAGGTCGACACCCCTGTCGACAGGGCTGTCGACAGCCCTGTCGACATGGGTAGCCTAGGTCGACAGCCCAGTCGACCTGGGTGGCCTAGGCGGGTGTTTATCCGCCCTGGCCCATTGGGCCTGATTTTTAATTATTTTATTCTGTTTGAATTTTAAATTTAATTCAAAACTTCCGAAGGCCATATCTTCTTCATACGGACTCCGTTTTTCGAAAACTCGGACTCTATTTCGCGTATTTTTCCGAGACGAACGCAATGGCGTATCCCGTTTCCCTTAGTTCTTTGATTTGAATTTGATTATACTTTAATTCATGAATTTCACAGTTATAGAATTTTCGGGGTGTTACATTCTCCCCCACTTAAAAGGATTTCGTCCCCGAAATTTTCAAGTTAGGAGGAATGTATATCCTAACATCCAATCATCCATCTACTCATCCATCAAACACGAGCATCCATTGTCCTTAAAAGACTTCTAATGCTTCATGATCATATGCGAAGTGTGTGTGTACATGAACTTATCTAATGCAAAATCAGGCGGTCTACTGATTCAGTTAACCTCCTTAATGCGAATTATGTAAGTGCCATGAATCCATTATGTATGCAAATTTTCCTATTCTTGATTCTACATGAGTGCTCAATCATTCAATGACAACACATTAAAGTTCAACCATATACGAATACAAACATATATGCATATGCAATATGAAGTGACTGAGCCGATCTAAAACCTAGATTGTGTGTGTATATGCAACCACGAGCAACCACTAGCAATCACTTGCAACCACTTGCAACCATCATACATAACATGTTTCAACTACATGTTTCCATCCAAAAAGATTCTACCTAAAAGGTACGGTCGAGGAAATATACCTAATAAGATAGATAAAGCGCAACTTAAGGAAAAGGAAAGATTAAGGATGTACCCTCGAACAGAAAAGGATAGGCAGTACGTATTCTAGCTTCAGTTTCCCAAGTCGCGTCTCCCTCGGCGTCGCTCCATTGAACTTTGACGAGCTTGACTTCGCGGTTGCGTAGCTTCTTCACTTCCGTTCCTAAGATGCGGGTTAGAACTTTTCTTATGGTTGCTTCGCGTTCCACTTCGGCCTCTTCGAGGATATTTGGCTCTACCACTTCAGCAGACTCATGCAGACATTTTCGGAGATGTGAAACGTGAAAGACGTTGTGGACTCCAGCCAACTTCTCGGGTAGCTCTAACCTATAGGCCATTTTCCCAATCTTCTCGATAATAGGGAATGGCCCTACGAATCTTGGTGCTAGCTTTCCTGTGGTTCCAAAACGAACAACGTTTCTTAGCGGTGATACCTTGAGAAAAACTCTGTCTCCAACTTCGAATTCAAGGTCGGTCCTCCTCTTGTCGGCGTAGGACTTTTGTCTGTCTTGGGCCGTCTTCATTCTTCTTCGTATTAAGTCTACTTTCTCTGAAGTCTCTCGGATCATGTCTGGTCCAAGTATGAGCTTATCCGTGGACTCCCACCAACAAGTGGGCGATCGGCACGGTCTTCCATATAAAGCTTCGAAGGGCGCCATTCCTATGGTTGCTTGATAGCTGTTGTTGTAGGCAAATTCCACCAAAGGAAGGTGGTCTTCCCATGTCCCTCCGAAGTCAAGGACGCATAGCCTTAAGAGGTCTTCCAAAACTCTATTCACTCTCTCCGTTTGGCCGTCGGTTTGGGGATGATAGGCTGTGCTCAAGCATAACTGCGTTCCTACTGCTTCTTGCAGACTCCGCCAAAACTCGCTGGTGAAGATGGGGTCTCGGTCACTAACGATGCTAGATGGTATTCCATGGAGTCGAACGATTTCCTTAAGGTAAAGTGATGCTAGGGATGAGGCAGTCCTTTTACTTTTGACAGGTAAAAAGTGGGCGCTTTTAGTAAGCCTATCCACTATTACCCAAATACTAGTGTTGCCTCTCCTAGACCTAGGCAGCCCATCGATGAAGTCCATTGAGATGCTATCCCACTTCCATTGCGGGACCTCCAGAGGATGTAGTAGTCCGCCAGGCTTTTTCTGTTCCGCCTTAACTGTTGGCACACCATGCACTTAGAAACGAACTCTGCCACGTCCTTTTTCATGCCATTCCAAAAGAAAGTCCTTTTTACGTCTTTGTACATTTTATCCCCGCCTGGGTGTATCGTCATCTTGGAGTGATGTGCTTCCTCGAGAACCTTTTTCACTAAATCTTTTGCTTGTGGGACGCATAGTCTTCCGTCTCGCCTTAGCAAACCCTTATCGTCGATGGAGTATCGGTTGAGGTGACTTGAAGTCTCACCCCTAATTAGCCTATCAATTATTTCCACAAGCTGAGGGTCTTCGCGTTGTGATGTCCCTACTGAATCCACTAAAGTTGGGCGCACTTCGAGAGATGCTAGCAGGCCCGGTACGAAATCGGAGGAAGGCCTAAAGTCGAAGCTGGCTATAAACTCTAGGCTTTGTCTTTCAACAAACAACGGGCTTAGGGTCAATTTCTTTCGGCTCAACGCGTCTGCCACTACGTTGCCTTTGCCCGGAGTATAGGAGATTTCGAAATCGTACGAGGCAAGAAACTCCATCCATCTTTGTTGCCTCAAGTTAAGATCCTTCTGCGAGAAAAGATATTTCAACGATTTATGGTCAGTGTAAAGTTCGAACTTCTCACCTAGGAGATAGTGTCGCCAAGACTTGAGTGCAAAGACGATGGCGGCTAACTCAAGATCGTGGGTTGGGTAGTTCTTTTCGTGCACCTTCAACTGCCTCCCGCCATAAGCTACTACCCTTCCTTCTTGCATTAAGACGGCGCCTAGCCCTGTCCCACATGCATCCGTATAAACAGTGAACATCCTGCTCCCATCTGGCAGCGTCAAAACTGGGGCTGTTGTAAGAGCCCTTTTCAGTCGTTGGAAAGCAAATTCGCAATCCAAATCCCAATTGAACACTAGATTCTTCTTGGTCAATTTCGTGAGCGGAGCTGAGATTTTCGCAAAATCCCTTATGAATTTTCGATAGAAACCTGCTAGTCCTAGGAAGCTTCGGACCTCAGTTGCATTCCTTGGTGTCTTCCAATCCTGTACCGCCACTACCTTCGCAGGGTCCACCGCTAACCCTTGTTTGGATACTATGTGCCCAAGGAACCTCACCTCTTCTCTCCAAAAGTGGCACTTGGAGAATTTGGCTTTTAGTTGATGGACTCGCAAAGTTTCCATGATTGCCCTTAAGTGTTGAGCATGTTCCTCTTCACTCTTTGAGAAGATAAGGATATCATCTACGAAGACCACTACGAATTTGTTGAGGAAATCTCTAAATACCCTACTCATCAGGTCCACGAAGTAAGCAGGTGCTTTTGTCAAGCCGAAAGGCGTGACAAGCCACTCAAAGAAGCCGTCTGGGGTTCTGAACGCCGTTTTATCGATGCTATCTTCAGCCACCCTTAGCTGATGAAAACCGGTTGCTAAATCGAGTTGGGAGAAAACAGACGCTCCTACAAGCTGGTCAAATAAATCGTCAATTCTAGGGAGAGGGTGCCTATTCTTTTTCGTTAGCTTGTTGAGCTCCCTATAGTCAACACATAGACGGAGTGAACCATCCGCCTTTGTAGCGAACACCACCGGAGCGCCCCATTCTGAAATGCTCCTCCTAATGAACCCCTTCTCTAGAAGCTCTTTAATCTGTTTACTGAGCTCTTTCCTTTCTCGTGGAGCCATATGTCTAACGGGCAACGCAACGGGCTTTGCATTATCTACAAGATATATGCGGAAGTCTATTTCCCGCTTCGGAGGCAAGCCCTTCACCTCTTCGAAGACATCCGGATATTCCCGGACTACTCTAACTGATTGCAAGTTTTCAACAGAGGCATCTAGCGATTCAAGATAACTAAGCATAACCGCATACGAGGGATTACAAGAAATTTCCAAAGTATTACCGAGCTGGGTTAGGAGCCTAACAACCCTTTTCTCACAATCAAGGATGGCCCCATTACGGGATAGCCAATCCATACCCAAAATCAAACCATACCCCGAAAAGCCCAAAACAAAGGCACTACATTGAAATTCAACACTTAGGATATAAATTTTCAAATCCAAACAGATCATAGACAAATGAGCTGGGCCCCCAATTGGGTTTGAAACAATTAAGGGGTCCTCTACCATACTAGTTTTTAGGTGCAGAGATTCAACTAAAGCAGACGAGATAAAGGAGTGTGACGCGCCAGAATCAAATAAAGTGTGAACGGGGTGATCATAAAGATAAATTACGCTTTCTACAGAAGTATTTATACCTCGCTGTTGCAATGGTGGCGCTTCTAGCACATGAACCTGTGCCCCTGGGGTGGATCCAGCCCCCTGCCCCTGTCCTCGTTTCTTTGGGCAGTCCTTAGCCCTGTGGCCTGTCTGACCGCACGAAAAGCACCCACCATTCTCTTTGGCCTTCTTTTTCCGGCAGTCCTTTACTAAGTGCCCCACTTTGCCACAGAAATTACACTTCCTCTTCTCTTTGTTGCCTTTCCCGCCCTTCTTAAAGTCTGTCTTCTTGGGCTGCAAACCCTCTTTCTTCTTGCCTTTATCCTCTTCATTCAGCAATGCCATTTGCACCAATCTTTCATACGTGGCTCCCATGGGTATATGGGTCATGGCCAAACTGTGTAATGGCTCATTCAACCCTTTGACGAAACGGAGAGCCTTCTTGTGCGGGGTGTTGACTAGGTCAATCCCAAACCTAGCCAGCTCATCGAACTGATTCACATACTCTCTGACTGTCTTGTCCCCTTGTTTAAGAAATAAGAATTTTTCCAACTGCAAACTTCTTTCCGCATCTGAGAGAAACTTAGTCTCAAACCTTGCCCTAAAGTCCTCCCATGTCTCCACTTGTCTTTCAGCATTAGTGACTTCCCACCAGTAGGAAGCCTCGCCCTTCAATAGCCATACTGCCAGTTGTACTTTTTGTCTATCTTCTACCTCAAAGATGATGAATAGGTCCTCCGTTTCTTTCAGCCAATTTCTAGCTGCCACGAAGGACTCAGTTCCATGGAAATCCCTTCCTCCCATAGCTTTAAAATCTTTACATATCTTAGCAAAAGTGTTTCCCCGAGGAGGAGGTGGAGGAAAAGGTGCTGCTGCAGCTGGATGATTTCCTTCCGCTGGGGGAGGAGGAATGGTAGGACCTGGCTGAGTGGCCCTAGCTTCTAAGAACCGTCTAAACCAACCAGGTATTGGCACCCCTTCAGGCAAGTTAAGATCTTGGGACATGCTGAAACAAAAAGGATAGATTCAAAACGAAGGATAAGAGATAGCTTCTATGGCTTTGGGGAGTGGACTTTGCCTTTTAAAAATAAAATAATATTTTTCTTTTAAAAATGCTTCTTTAAATTTCCTTTTTGAAAATAATTTTTTTCAAAACTTTTTTTCTTATCTGGTAAACCTATGCTCTGATACCAAGTGAAACACCCCACCTCCGTTAGGGTCACTCTCCAAGGGAATGCCCTAATTTTGGTGGAGGTTTATAAGTACAAGTCACAGATATACAAGACAGATATAAGAACACATATTTGTAAACAGCGGAAGAACAACAAACTTTATTTCACAAAGTCAAATACGTGTTACAACAACATCCTTTCCAAAAACATAACATAACACTTTCATAATCTGTCTTGAGTACATTATTTAAAGAAGCATAAATAAAACATAGATAAACTGCAAAAGCCCCATAGTGGATTGTCCAAAGCCATAGTTCAAAACAGGAAAGTCCAAGCAATACATTTCTCTTCTTCACGCTGGATGTTGAGGTTGGTCAAGCTGCTGTGTTCCCTCCCTGAGGACCTTGGGGGGGGGGGGGAAACGGAAGAAAAGAAGACGAAAGAAAATAGAGTCAGACATAAAGCCTGAGTAAGTCTAGTACTATTTTGTCTATGAATAAAGAACTGGGTATGATAAGTAAAACAAGAAGTGGGCAAGCACAATAAACTTGGTTAAGTTGTCTAGGGTCGAATATACTATCGTACCCCATGTTAATCTCTGAACCCATATAAACTAGTTTCCAATTTGCACCCCATAATCAGGGTGATGTGATCCATTCTATGATGATCGGCTCCTACTCGCATAGTTACATGTGTCTTACGGCCCCCGATGTCTGTAGTTACCTATGCTGGTCCCACCATGGGGTGTATCAAGTCCCATAGTGGCAACCCGACACAACCTTAGAGTGCACAGGTATGCTACTGGTGTCCAGTGCCTTATTTTTCTGCTCCGGAGTGTGTGCACGCCCGCACTCCGTTAGAACCTACACTGCTACACCACCGCCGTCGCTTTGACCTCTTACAATCAGCCCAGTAATCGTGCCCCACCCTGCCTAGTTTCAGGGTATCCTGATACACCTTTTAGGGTTACTGCTGAAAAGGGTCCCCCGTTACTAGGTTTTCTATCTCTAGCCAACATGCTAAGTTGGTTAAGTGTTTCGTAACCTAACCCCACCAGTCCGTTTAGTTTAGCATGTTCCATTTTGATTAAGTCTTTAGTTCACTTAATCCTAACAATCCTGACTCAGCCTTAATTGTCTTATTAAGGCCCTGACCTCTCACATTAGACAGGTATTGTTGTGGCTGCCTGTTGCCGGTTGGTTCCGGGCAGTCTTACGCCACAACTCAGTCTAACCTCGGGTCCTTATTGGGCTCCATGTTTAACCTCCCACATTGGATAGGTATTGTTGTGACTACTGGACAGCCGGGCGGTTCCGGGCAGGTTTACATCACAACTCAATCCAACCTCGGGTTAAACACATCGTATTTTCTACATTTACATATCTTGTCATTCTTCTTTATTTATATGTAAATATTTGCGGCCCATTATTAAGTAAATGGTGTAAAGGTTACACCAATCATGGGCCCAACCCATACTTGAATTTGGGCCCTTTTATTTTATATTTTCATTCATTAATTAATTTTAACCCAACGTTATTTTCCCCCGTTTTACACGTCCGTTCATATATATTGGGCTTAGCCTTTTAAAGCCCAATTTAGCCATGCGAAAGGGGAGGCTTATGGCGTATACACAAAGAGGGGAAGGTGAGCGCATGAACTTGCAATACGACGTTGGAAATACAAAATAGAAATTGGTGTACTTGCATAGTGGTAACATAGGTGACATGAATCAAAGCATGTGAACTTGCATAGGTTTAACTACAACATGAACCTATATTCTTATTTAGGCATATTGTCAAACATGAGCATGTCGTAAATATTTCTAGCATGAGCATAGCATAATGTCAAACATAAGCATGGCATAAATACTTTTGGCATAAACATGGCATAATGTCAAACATAAGCATGGCATAAATACTTTTGGCATAAACATAAACATGTCATGTTCATAAGGTTTCTACATGTTTACAAAGGGGATACTTTGTTACCAACACAAAAGCATAGTTCAACTTAATCATGGTTTAAGTCCAATCACATAACGATGGTACAAACATACTTATGCATAAATATTCCTAATCATGGTGTTTGCTTTAAAACTTGCAAAAAGGGATTTTTGAGTCTAACCTAGCCATGTCTCATATATGTCATCATATAAACAAGATAGACTTAATCATGGATTCCAATTATGCCAAATATCATTCAAGGCCTAGCCATATTCATAAATTTGCAAAAGCATGACTTAATACATGGATTATGGTATCAAAATTCCAACATAGTTTCATATGAACTATAACAACCAAACTTGTTACTTGCAAAATGATTTATGCACAAAAATATACATCATGATGGCATAATCACAAAGCCTAAACTTGCATGAATTTCAATCAACTACATACATGTAGCTTCAACATAGATTACATAATTTGCGAAATACTCCAAACGTTTACTTGCATAGAACTACCGCATGTAGTTCTTTATAACATGAATAACATAATCCAAACGTATATAAATTGATAAGAACGCACAAATATGAAATACTTCCATTGCCACAATTCAAGCATACACATCAACACAGTTGTTTATTTATACCAAAGTAATACTCTACTTACAATGGTTGCGGCGAATTCTCTAATTAAGAGACACGATTCCTTTATTGAATTGATTAGCTTTAGGTTGCTTGAATTGCTTTAGGCTTTAGAACTTTCTTCCTAATTCCCTCTCTAGTTGGCGGCTACTCTTTGTCGTTCCTTAGCAACATGGCGGCTATGTTCTTAATTTGAATGAATAGATTAGGGTTTAGTCTAGGGTTGTTTATATAGAGGTTAGGAATTGATTAGGACCCTTGATGTTGCTAGGTTAGATCATAGCCATTCATTAGGAAGAGAGACCAATAAAAACTTGCCACCTAGCCCTAATGACAAAGCAGACCACAGAAATTCGACCAAACACAGACCTGGCCAGCCAGGTTGACTGGGCTCGACCAGGTCGACACCCCTGTCGACAGGGCTGTCGACAGCCCTGTCGACATGGGTAGCCCAGGTCGACAGTCCAGTCGACCTGGGTGGCCTAGGCGGGTGTTTATCCGCCCTGGCCCATTGGGCCTGATTTTTAATTATTTTATTCTGTTTGAATTTTAAATTTAATTCAAAACTTCCGAAGGCCATATCTTCTTCATACGGACTCCGTTTTTCGAAAACTCGGACTCTATTTCGCGTATTTTTCCGAGACGAACGCAATGGCGTATCCCGTTTCCCTTAGTTCTTTGATTTGAATTTGATTATACTTTAATTCATGAATTTCACAGTTATAGAATTTTCGGGGTGTTACATTTGTGGTTGTTCTTACATGTTGTTATGACTATTTGACATGAATTGTGATTGATTAGAATAGTTAGATTTGTCAAAAACGTTGTCGAACGGCGTAAACAAGTTGCTGGAAAAGTTGCAGAAAGTTGTGCAGGGCTTCGGATCGGATGGGGGCTCGGACCGGATATGTGAACCGGGCAAGAAACCCGACCCGAACCGGAGTTTGGCACATAGGAGGCTTGGCAAGAAGGAAGGCCGTTTGCTTAGAGTTGGAGTGGATAAGGGGATCGGATCGGAAGGATAATTGGAGGTCAGATCGGATCAACTTGGAGATGCAGGGCTCGGATCGGAAGTAAACATTTGGGAGAACTAGCAAGAGGGAAGGCCACGCGGATCAGATGGCAAGGAGGGATCGGATCGGAATACGTGAAGAAAATAAGGGAGCGGATCGGAGCGCTGGAAGGAAGGACACCCGACCCGACCCGAAGTGGAGTACCCGACCCGAACCGAATGGAAAGATGACTACCGAACCGAACCGACGAGGATGATGACCACCGAACCGAACCGTATTCTAGGGCTGCTACTGCACGACAACTCTTTTGAAGACCCACTCCAATTCGATCAAAACCCGAGATGCAAAGGAAGTCCAAATGAGGAGCTTTGACTCAGGATCCAGCTGGGAACCAATGAGTGGGCTTCATGATTGGGCTTTGCTGCGGGACGCGTGTTAAGGGGTTATCGATGTCTATAGCTTAGGACCACTATGGTAGGAGGTACGAAGGCGGATTCAGGGCCATTATGGCATCGGTAGAACCAAGGGCTACGACCAATGAAGTGGGTCATTGAAATGTTTGGTCATGACTCCAAGTGTTTGGCTTGGTCACAGCAGGGTTTCTACAAGTCGGGATTCGTCGTTGCCTCAGTTTGTCTAGTGTTCCGAAGTGGTAGATGTCGTACGCTTTACGCACTGAGTGAGAGATGTGAGGATGGTTGCTATGGATGATTTGTTTGCTATCATTGTGACATGCACACCCCACCCCCGTATTCTTACACTATTTATTATGGCACCTTGGAGTATTGTACGGTATGTGGTACTAACTCTTTGGTTGCAGGTCTAGGTTCAGGTATGGTCTAGTATACCTGTTATTACTCTGTTTAGATGCTTATCGCTCATACCAGGCTTTATGTCTGACCCAGAGTTTTATGTCTCTTCTTATTACTCTGGGTGCTCACACGAGCAGACTAGAGATAGGTTAGCTGGTGATGCACGGGTAGATGATCCGGAGACGAGCAGGAGGCTTCCACGTAATATATATAGTATTCTCCCTGTGTTGTTGAAGATCACTGCTTGGGCATTGGTGGTGCATCTTCTGCTTTAGTTTTCCTTTGTTAGAGACAGTAAATTTGGAAAGTTGTAATAAGCTGTATTTGGATTTTCCGCTGCTCTGATGTTGACATTGATTATTAGTTATCAGCTTATGCACTGTCTCACCTGTTTTATGTCAAGTATGTTATTATTATATTTTATTCCATGCGCTGTGAGACATTCTACAGGTTCCTTGATTAGTTCATTCTCTTCTTTCTTTTCTCATGACAACCGTCCCGTGCTAGTTGGGCATGTGTACAGCGCACTTCCGGAGGAAATGCAGGCTGGTGCGGGGCGGACCGTCACACTTGGTATCAGAGCTCTAGGTTGCGTAGTTAACCTAGGGAAGTTATCAGGGAGAGATAAGATACGTATACGAGAGAGCGTATTTGTGATTACTTTGGTTTTTAAAAGCTATATATATACTATTAGTAGTATAAGGATGAAGTCGTACTGCACTAACATCACTATGGAGTCGTTAATCATTTCCTTTTTCAGATTGACGATGAGCCGATATGTTAGAGGTACCGGTAGGGGAGCCAATAATGGGAATGCTGACATGAGGACAGCTTTTTACTGACCTCATGAGAGAGATGCTTAGAGATGTACAGAGGGCAGCTCCCAACGGTGGAAATGGTGGTGGTCCAATAGTGCAGGCGCCGAGGGTCGACTTCGCCAAGTTGAATAAGGATTATACTAGCCTTGGTGGGAAGTCGTTTCACGGAACGGAGTCGGCCACGGATGTTCAAGATTGGTTGGATAGTTGCGAACGTATCTTCGAGGATTTGGGTATCGAAGATGCGATGAAGAGGAAGCTAGCGTCCCGTCAGCTGCAAGGGCGGGCAATGAATTGGTGGAATGCTATAAAGGCAGCTACTCCCGAAGATCAGATTACTTGGGAGCAGTTTAAAGCTCGCTTTAGCGAGAAGTTCATTCCAGCTGCTCAGAAGTCAGTGCTGTTTAAGAAATTCTTGGAGCTCAAGCAGAATGGCAGAGCTGTCTCGGAGTACATTGCTGAATTCGACACTTTGTCGAAGTATGGGTTATCTCTTATTGATACTGCCGAGAAGAAGAATGAGAAATTCATAACTGGTTTGGATCAGTACTTAGGGGAAAAGCTTATTAACCACATCGATGAGACGTTTGAGTCGATTGTGGGGAAAGCATTAAGATCAGAAAGTCTCTACCCTAAGACGAAGACTGAGGTTGCATCTGCAGATGAGCCAAAGCCACAAGCAAGTGGTGGAGGCAAGGGTGGTTCCCAGAATAAGAGAAAGCAGAATCAGACTAAAGATGGCCAGAAGAAAAGGAATAAGCAAGATGTGGAGTGCTTCAGCTGTGGTAAGAAGGGCCATTATGCTAGTAATTGTCGGGCCAAGCCAGCGGATAGGAAGTGCTTCAACTGTGGCCAAATGGGACATCACAAGGACAAGTGTCCACAGCCCCCTAAGGAAAAGCAAATGGTGAAAGCCTACGCTCTTAATGCTATTCCTTCTTCGTCGAATGCCCCAACAGCGGCGAAGAAGGGAAAGAATGTCGTCATTCAAGGTATGCTTTCTGTTTATGATGTTCCTGTTAGAGTTTTGTTTGATACCGGAGCTTCCAGTTCTTTCATATCTAGTGACCTGGTAGATAGATTGGGATTGGAGCCCGAGATTGTCGATAGACCTTCAGTAGTGACGAACCCGATTGGTGGTTCGTCTAGCCTTAGCATGATTTGTCGTAATGTGGTCTTATCGAGTCATGGATGCATGTTTGTTTGTGATTGCTTTGTTTTGGGCTTTACTGGGTTTGGCATTATTTTGGGAGTAGATTGGCTCCAAAGATACGGGGTGGTGGTAGACTGTGAGGGCTTGTTGGTGACAGCTAGAGCGGATGAGGGGCGGAGGATAGTGTTTGGTGGTCTACCCAGTAAGGGGGTATTGGCTAGTTTTCTAAACTCCCTCGACATTCCGCATAGTGAGTTGTCAGGTTTGCCCGTGGTTGGCCAGTATCCGGAGGTTTTCGAAGAAATGACCGGACTTCCACCACACCGAGAGATTGAGTTCCGTATTGATTTGGTAAAAGATGCCAGACCTATAGTGATGCCACTTCGTCGTATGGCACCAAGAGAGCAGCGAGAGCTCGAGGTGCAAGTCAGCAATCTTTTGAAGAAGGGATTTATCAGAAGGAGTGTTTCTGAATGGGGAGCACTAGTTGTGTTTGCTACCAAGGCGGATGGTTCCCTTCGTTTGTGTGTAGACTACCGCGAGTTGAATAAAGTGACGAGGAAGAACAAGTATCCTCTACCGCAGATAGATGATTTGTTCGATCAGTTGAGTGGCGCGAGGATATTTTCTCAGTTGGATCTCGCGACAGGTTTCCATCAGCTTAGAGTAGAAGCTGAGAGTATAGCTAGAACGGCATTTTGGACGCCGTCTGGATTTTATGAGTGGTTGGTCATGCCATTCGGGCTGACCAATGCCCCAGCATATTTTGTGGATCTTATGAGTAGGGTATTCAGAGATCAGTTGAATAAGTTTGTCCTTGTGTTCGTTGATGATATTTTGGTCTACTCGAGGACAGAGGAAGAACACAAGGGACATTTAAGAATAGTGATGGAGGTGTTGAGAAAACACCAATTGAAAGCAAAATTTTCTAAGTGTTACTTCTGGAAGAGGGAAGTGAGATTCTTGGGCCATGTTGTATCAGAAAATGGGATTGCCGTGGACCCGGTGAAGGTGGCTACGGTACAGGATTGGCCTACGCCCAAGAATGCAACAGATGTAAGAAGTTTCTTGGGGTTAGCGGGATATTATCATAAGTTTATCCAAGGTTTCTCCAAGATAGCAGCACCATTGACCCAGTTGACCAAGAAAAATCAAGCTTTTGTCAAGGATGAAAGGTGCGAGAATGCATTCAAAAGTCTAAAGGACAAGTTGACAATCGTACCAGTGTTAGTCATTCCTAAGGGGGATGAAGAGATGACGGTATACACGGATGCCTGTGGTACCGGACTGGGTGCTGTGTTGATGCAAGGCGGTAGGGTGGTAGCTTACGCAAGTCGGCAATTGAAACCGCACGAGAGAAGATACCCTACCCATGATTTAGAATTGGCAGCAATCGTGTTCGCGTTAAAGATGTGGAGACACTATCTCTTGGGAGAAAGATTTGAGCAGTTTACAGATCATAAATCGTTAAAGTATCTCTTCTCTCAGAAAGATCTGAATCTCCGTCAGCAGAGATGGTTAGAGTTCTTAGCTTCCTATGATTTTGACATCGCATACACACCAGGAAAGGGCAATGCGGTGGCTGATGCATTGAGTAGAAGACATGCCAGCTTAGGGGCTATGTTCCTTGAATGGAAGCAACTGGAGTTTATCGCGGGGTTTGATTTTAGACCAAAGTGCGAATTGGATCCAGAAATGTTAGCAAGTTTGACGATCAGACCCACTTTGATTGAGCGGATCGGCTCTAGTCAGAGGGACGATCCTAACCTATTGGAAATCATCTCCAAGATAGAGATGGGTATCGATGAGGAGATGAACAAGTATGGGCTTGATCGAGATAGATGGCTTAGAAAGAATGGAAAGCTTGTTGTACCCAATGTCAATAGATTGAGGGATGAAGTGCTCAGAGAATGTCATCACTCAAAGCTGACTATACACCCCAGTGGTAACAAGATGTATCGAGATATGAAGCAGACTTACTACTGGGAAGGGATGAAAAGAGACGTTGGGAAGTTTATATCCAAGTGCATGAATTGCCAGCTAGTTAAAGCCGAGCAAAAGAAGTCTAGTGGGTTGTTACAGCCCTTAGAAATTCCCGAATGGAAATGGGAGCAAGTCTCGATGGATTTCATCGATGGTTTACCAAGGACTAGATCGGGACATGATAGCATTTGGGTGATTGTGGATCGATTGACTAAAAGCGCAAGGTTTATACCAGTCAAATCGACCAGAACGGCAGCTAAGTTAGCAGAATTGTATATGAAGTGGGTAGTGAGATTTCATGGAGTACCTAAAAGCATTGTGAGCGACCGAGACCCGTTGTTCACTAGTGGGTTTTGGAAGAGCTTACAAGAGGCTCTAGGGTCAGAGTTACATCTCAGTACTGCATATCATCCTCAGACTGACGGTCAGACGGAGAGGGTGAACCGTATTTTGGAAGATCTCTTGAGAGCATGTATATTGGATTTTGATGGATCATGGGATGACCATTTGCATCTAGTAGAGTTTGCATATAATAATAGCTACCAATCCAGTATCGGTATGGCTCCGTTTGAAGCTTTGTACGGAAGACCGTGTAACTCACCATCATGTTGGATAGAGACTGGCGAGAAGTTTATGCTTGGACCAGATGTGGTGAGGGAAACTTCAGATAAAATCAAGACCATTCAACAACGGATGAAGGCTGCCCAAGATAGGCAGAAGAGTTATGCTGATAAGAGGAGAAGAGACTTAAAATTCTCCGTTGGCGACTTGGTGTTTGTCAAGATTTCTCCGTTGAAGAGCGTGATACGATTTGGCAGGAGAAGCAAGTTGGCACCAAGATTCATTGGCCCATTCCCTGTTCTCGAGCTAGTCGGGAATTTGGCATACAGAATTGACTTACCAGAGAAGATGACGGGAGTTCACAACGTATTTCATGTTTCCCAACTAAGGAAGTTCGTTCACGACTCAGATATGACTATTTCACCTGATCAGTTAGAGGACTTCGAAGTAGAACCCGAGGCGGTTGGGAACCGCAAGCCGGCCCGTATTGTCGAGCACGACATGAAGCAACTTCGAAGGAAGGCGGTGAAGCTAGTCAAGGTTCAGTGGGGCGAGGACGAGAATGATTGTACTTGGGAGACAGAGGAGAACATTAGGAAGACTTATCCGGAACTCTTTGCCTGGTAAGATTTTGACTTAGATTCAGTTTTCTGCATGCTAGGGTAGGCTTGTTTGTTTGTTTTGCATGTTTGGTTATTGTATATGGCTGTTAGGCATGCGGAATCTTTTGTATGTTTTGGGTTATGGAATTTCGGGGACGAAATTTCTTAAGGGGGGGGGGGGAGAGTATAACGACCCGCATTCTACGCATCATAGGATCGTAGAATATTTATTTCTGTCACATACGAAGTCGTATGGTCATGTAACTTTGGGAGACGACTATTGGGGTCATTTCCCATGTTCACGATTTTTCCCGATTTTTAAATGACCATTTTACCCCTAGTTGGCACTGTTTTGGCCATAACTTTTGACTGGAAAGGAATTTTGACCTGAAACCACTTCCATTGGCTCCGGATGATGGTTTCTCTTTCCGTAGAGTGGTCACATTAGCCAAACGGACTCACCGTTTGGGAGATATGGCTGAAACAAGTTTCAGATGGTGAAAACAGCTTAATTGGGCTTAACCGGGTGATTAGCAGCTAGGCCCAGAGGGGAATTTCGGGTTTAGAGGTATAGGAGGACTGATTAGGGTTAGGTTATCACTTTCATTTCAGTTTTGAGCCGCCACAAAACTTCTTGAGACCTTAGTAATGGCTTCCATCCTCTAAAACCTCTCTAAAACACATTTTTAGTGAAGATTAAGCCTAAACTACATCAAAGCAAGGCCAAATAGCAACAAAGCAAGGTTGGAGCTGCTGCTATACATAGGAATTCGACCCAAACAGAGAGTATTTCAAATTTGGTGTTTCACTTGTGGCCAAGGTGAGTGATTTGCATAGTTTTTGCACTAATTACGGTGATTAAGGGTAATTAGTGAAGATTAGCGAATTTATACGTAAATAAATTCTGGAAAAATTCTTAAAATTCTAAAATAATGTTTTAAGGCTCTGTTAGAAATTTGGGTTAATTTCGATGTGTTTTGCTAATCGTATGCTTAAACATGATTAAGAGGGATTATAGGAAAATGTGAGGTTTTAGCCACTTTTGATCCATTTTGGTTCATTTGAATTGTTGTTAGGTGTTTGTGGTTGTTCTTACATGTTGTTATGACTATTTGACATGAATTGTGATTGATTAGAATAGTTAGATTTGTCAAAAACGTCGTCGAACGGCGTAAACAAGTTGCTGGAAAAGTTGCAGAAAGTTGTGCAGGGCTTCGGATGGGGGCTCGGATCGGATATGTGAACCGGGCAAGAAACCCGACCTGAACCGGAGTTTGGCACATAGGAGGCTTGGCAAGAAGGAAGGCCGTTTGCTTAGAGTTGGAGTGGATAAGGGGATCGGATCGGAAGGATAATTGGAGGTCAGATCGGATCAACTTGGAGATGCAGGGCTCGGATCGGAAGTAAACATTTGAGAGAACTAGCAAGAGGGAAGGCCACGCGGATCAGATGGCAAGGAGGGATCGGATCGGAATACGTGAAGAAAATAAGGGAGCGGATCGGAGCGCTGGAAGGAAGGACACCCGACCCGACCCGGAGGAGGACACCGACCCGACCCGAAGTGGAGTACCCGACCCGAACCGAATGGAAAGATGACTACCGAACCGAACCGACGAGGATGATGACCACCGAACCGAACCGTATTCTAGGGCTGCTACTGCACGACAACTCTTTTGAAGACCCACTCCAATTCGATCAAAACCCGAGATGCAAAGGAAGTCCAAATGAGGAGCTTTGACTCAGGATCCAGCTGGGAACCAATGAGTGGGCTTCATGATTGGGCTTTGCTGCGGGACGCGTGTTAAGGGGTTATCGATGTCTATAGCTTAGGACCACTATGGTAGGAGGTACGAAGGCGGATTCAGGGCCATTATGGCATCGATAGAACCAAGGGCTACGACCAATGAAGTGGGTCATTGAAATGTTTGGTCATGACTCCAAGTGTTTGGCTTGGTCACAGCAGGGTTTCTACAAGTCGGGATTCGTCGTTGCCTCAGTTTGTCTAGTGTTCCGAAGTGGTAGATGTCGTACGCTTTACGCACTGAGTGAGAGATGTGAGGATGGTTGCTATGGATGATTTGTTTGCTATCATTGTGACATGCACACCCCACCCCCGTATTCTTACACTATTTATTATGGCACCTTGGAGTATTGTACGGTATGTGGTACTAACTCTTTGGTTGCAGGTCCAGGTTCAGGTATGGTCTAGTATACCTGTTATTACTCTGTTTAGATGCTTATCGCTCATACCAGGCTTTATGTCTGACCCAGAGTTTTATGTCTCTTCTTATTACTCTGGGTGCTCACACGAGCAGACTAGAGACAGGTTAGCTGGTGATGCACGGGTAGATGATCCGGAGACGAGCAGGAGGCTTCCACGTAATATATATAGTATTCTCCCTGTGTTGTTGAAGATCACTGCTTGGGCATTGGTGGTGCATCTTCTGCTTTAGTTTTCCTTTGTTAGAGACAGTAAATTTGGAAAGTTGTAATAAGCTGTATTTGGATTTTCCGCTGCTCTGATGTTGACATTGATTATTAGTTATCAGCTTATGCACTGTCTCACCTGTTTTATGTCAAGTATGTTATTATTATATTTTATTCCATGCGCTGTGAGACATTCTACAGGTTCCTTGATTAGTTCATTCTCTTCTTTCTTTTCTCATGACGACCGTCCCGTGCTAGTTGGGCATGTGTACAGCGCACTTCCGGAGGAAATGCAGGCTGGTGCGGGGCGGACCGTCACAGAAAACAAAACAAAGTAAACTCTGGGTCAGTCATGGGACTGGTATGAGTAAACAGTTTAAAACAGTTTCAGAAAACTAAATGATATCTCATAAGACCACGCCGTATAACACGGAACGGGTTTTTCCCTTATGAGAATCCAAACACTTGATTTATCTTTATATCAAAACTCTTTTGATATTATAATAATGTCTAAATCACATAAATAACAATCTAGTGGAAACGCTTGCATCTCACGTTCCACATATATAATATACAATCAAAATCGCAAGCACATATTGGGTAATGGATTTCCAACTATGACAAGGTATGGAACCACCTTCCGCTGGTATATCTCTAGAGGAGAATACACCGAGTTCAACAAGAACATCTTGCAACTCAGCCACACATGACTGACCACTCATTTTGCTTGAGTGTATCGAATGTATATCACCAACGGTTGGGATCAGCAACCGTTTCCCGAATGGGACAGCATCGACAATAGATTTTTAGAAGTAAATGAAACTCTAGATCAGGTGATTATACACCCTAATAGGTGCGACCTACATAACCATGCTGCTTGCCCGATTTCTGTCATTTACCGGATGTTGAGGCTAGAAGCTACGCTTTATAATCACACCAGATTCACTTCGAATGTCACATCGTCAGATCCATCGAAAATCACTAATTGACGTCGACAACAATACATTACGTGTCAGCTAAAAGAAGTTTCCTTCTCCGCTTCCACTCTTGGTACGGTTGAAGAAATCAATGTACGTGACCTTTCTGGAAATACTCTGTCAGACATCCATCCATACGAGTCACCCAGGAACAGGATGAACTGAAGGCACTATTTCTATTAATAGAAAAAGTCCTTGCACTCTACTCCGTCTTCGATTATCTTTATATAATCTGATTCGCACGCTACTGCCGATATGGAGTGGTTCTTCGGATAATAATCCAACCGGTCTCTCCATATTGACAACGATGGTCAAAACTTCGATAGTCTGTGATTTAACTATCGAATAAAAACAAGTGTTTCGATAGTCGATGATTTAACTATCAAATAAAACAAGTGTTCCTCCAAACATCCAACAATCAGTGAGCCTTTAATTAATATTCCATAAATTAAATCTCTTCTCTATTTCTTATCAATATTTGTTAACCAAATATTTTCAATAACCATATTGGCCTTTTACGTTCTTTGGAAAACATTTCCATATATCGCCTTCTTTTTATTTTCTAAACTTTAGAAAATATCTTTTATTTATAATTGGAAAATACTCCAATTACTTATCTCTTTTCCGACTCGTTTATTTCTATACTTAGGAAACGTTCATTATTCTATTTCCAAGCTTTGCACATATTTGGGTTAAAACAGATGTTGTGTAAAACATCGTTACGACAACCCAAATACAGTATTTTACTAATTCTTATTCCACATTGATCTTTGAGCCTGAATCTTGCTACTTATCGGTATATCATGAAATCAACCAAGTTGGGGTATAATTACCTCTCAGACCTTGACTGAATAACATTTAACGTCAAAACAGACAAGACTACTTACTCGAATAATCAATACCATACAATTGATTATTCACCTTTAAACACATATACATTTTCTCTTTCTATTCCTACGAGATTTTTTTCTTATACTTCCCTTTTTAATTATACTATTCTATTTCTAAGTTCGTTTCCTTATCGACTTCTATATAATTTGATACGTTGATTTCTAACTATCAAATTTTCTTAAAAATATTCTATCTCCTTAAATTCCCGGAAAAAATTCGCCATAACCTCCTTTGTACCGGGAGCATCGGGAAATTTCAAATAGCTTTCCCGGTCCTTCTTATCTCAAAAAGAAAAAGAAAAAGAAAAAGCCAAGCGGCTTGCCGATACGGCACATAAAATCTCATATGGAAATTAAATACGTACCTTTTTGTCGGGCATTCTATTTATTTCACTTCTATACTTTATTCCATACCTGTCTCCTGTATATTTATGCCTGTCCAATCTATTTTAACTATACCAATCGTTTTAACTCAATTTGTTAATTAAATCTGTTACTTAACTTTTCAGTCTATTTCACCTTCATATTTGAACATGACATGTTCAAATATATTTTAACTGCATATTAACAAATTCTAATTATACTCATACTCTCGTTTCCTTATCGACTTCTCTACTCAAATTCCAATTCAATTCTATTTGAATTCTCTTTATTTAAAACTTCATTTGAATTCTATTTTCAAATTCTATAGTTTAAAGTCCATTTGAATTCTATATTCAAATTCTATAGTTAAAGTCCATTTGAATTCTATATTCAAATTCTATAGTTAAAGTCCATTTGAATTCTATATTCAAATTCTATTATTAAAGTCCATTTGAATTCTATATTCAAATTCTATTTGAATTCCATTTGAATTCTATATTCAAATTCTATTTGAATTCTCTGCATTATTTATAAACAACGTTTATAACTTCAATTCAAATCCCACCTTTCTATTTATAAACAACGTTTATAAATTCAATTCAAATCCCATATTTTCATTTAATAACAACTTTATAAATTCGATTCAAATCCCATATTTTCATTTATAACAACTTTATAAATTCGATTCAAATCCCATATTTTCATTTATAACAACTTTATAAATTCGATTCAAATCCCATATTTTCATTTATAAACAACTTTATAAATTCGATTCAAATCCCATATTTTCATTTATAAACAACTTTATAAATTCGATTCAAATTCCATCCTTTCATTTATAAACAAAGTTTATAAATTCAATTACTTGTTTTATATACCTTCGAACAAGTTAAATATTTTCTATAGTCTTATTTAAAATTCAAATTCTATTTATAAAAATAGAATTTCCTTTTTAAATATCAAATACCCTTTTCGATATTTTTATGAATCAATATTCAAGCTCTAGTGGTATTTTCAACAATCAGATCAACCAATTTTCAACCATTTGATTTTTAACACATCATATATGAATATATATGAAATCAAACAAACAAACAGAATATATATATATATATATTTTTGAGGAATCCAGTTGGATTCCTCCAACCTGTTTTCCTGCATCCACAGATGTTAGTCAACAAAATAATACCCATCCTGCTTCGAGGCAGGATATCGCGGTATAGAAGGTCATCCACTAATCATAGCGTGGGGCGTATAGGGTAATCATCCGCTATGGTACTGCGGGCATCCGCTAATGAAACTGCGGGAATCCAACCAATCAATCAACCCAATATATATATATATATATATAATAGTCAACCAATCCTAAATAACTATATATGTTTTAAAACAATTAGATAGCATTCAAACAAGCACAGACAATTATTTTTAACTATATAAAAATAAATTCTAAATACATGGTGATTGAGGTTTACTCACAGTGATTCGTATTGTATTTTCCTCTTCGTTCAAATCCCATATTTTCGCAACTATGAATCCCTTTGAGTTGTCTCGATGAATTTATCTCCCCCTTTCATCTCTACTGTTTGCTGAAATCGCCAAATAACTTAGCAAATCCACCTTTCAACACCAAACCCGTAACCCAGACCCACTGCCATGTTACACGCGATCGACATTTTCATCAGCGAAGTCCACCCATCACCTTCTATTCTAGCCACTGTACTGAAATGCATTATCGACCTCTACTACTGCTAACGCCCTAAACGTTTCCTGACTTCAACTAGTATCTCCTTTGATGTATCACGACTTCATACTCATGCGGATACCAGGAAAACGCGATTCTTGTTTCGAATGAAAAGCCTAAACCCAAAATCGATAACCTAGGCTTGCGATACCCTAAACCTAGCGTCGATTGGAAATTTCGAATGCCATAGAACCCATCGCCTTCCTGTAAGCGTTGAAGGGAGAAGCCAAACCTTTCACAAGCTCGATGCGTACTGTTTTCAGTTGCGATGCCATGTCGATGTTGCTCACAAACCCTTTGCATCGGATCCGAATCTTATTCGACTCTCACAAGACCCGTCGAAGCCAAGTTGCCCTCGATGGTATCGGAGAATCAAACGAGCCTCTACGACATTGAAGAATCGAATTGCGGAAATTCTGATTTTGATTTATTTGAGCAACTTCATCCATTAAGCTTTCAATTGAATTCAAATGAAATGGGGGAAAGAGAGCAGCCGATAATTTTAAAGGAAGAGGCGTGGTTTTAAAAAGGACAGCGAGGCCATTGGTTTGTGGAGTTAAAGTAGACGATGTGGTTGATTTTCTTCCATTTGAATTTGAGAAGAAGGGAAAAGCCACGTTAATTTCAATTAAATGAAGGGGAAGGAGCCACGGTTTCTAATTGTTTTTGCCTTGTTGCTTAATTCATGTCCACCAACTATTATTCTATAATTATTATTATTCTAATTTAAAACCGGTGTCCTTAAATTAAAATACTCCTTGACTGCGAACTCCTTTCTGAACCCAACAACTGTCTATTCTAAGGTAAAACCACTATTCTGAAACCACTGGGATAAGTACCGAGGTCCAGTTTAATCATCCAAGACAGATATTAATTTAAATTGATATAAATTAAATTTCAAACCATTTAAAGTATTCGATAATAATTTAATATTATTATTCTAATTCAAACAGAAGTCTAAACTGTATTTAATTCAGTTTTAAATCTCGAACTGAATTATATTTTCGCATTACGATGATTTAATATATTCGATATTAAATCAAAATTGATTATTAAATTAATAACTTAATATTAATATTCATTTACATTATCAACTCGATATTTAAATCTGTATTAAATAGTTAAAATCAACCCATAAGAATCCGGGTCATTACAGTCTCGCAGGTTTCGATTCGCGACTGGGGGGAAGAGAGGAGCGACGGGATGGAGAGGGGAGGGTGCACCGGGTTGGAGGTGGCGGGCGACGCGAGGTAGGGACCTCCAGCGGAGGCGCGATGGTCTAATAGGAGAGGCGACGAAATTGCAAAAGGGGGAGGCGCAGTTTTTTCAATTTTGACCGTTGAGAATAAAATGAGGGGTTTGACCTAATTATTTTGACCTAGGGGGTATATATATATATATATATATATTATTTAAATTCAATAATTAGTGGTTTATCGATTCAAATTCCAAATCAAACCCAATGACTATCGCCCTTAGCTAATTACCCTTATTCCGAACGTAATGGGATATGTTTCGTAACCCCATTCGGCTGTTACGACCAGTTTTTCTTAAAATTAAGATATAAATCAATATATATTTAATTTAAACATACATTTAAATTTACTAGGGTCACATATTGACTCCAAAAATTACAAAAAAATTATTTTAACTTTTTTTGACTATACGGTCCTAACAAAACTAATTTCACCGAATTTGCAAAAGATACGGTCCTAACAAAATTAATTTCACCGAATTTGCAAAATCGCTACTTTTATATATTAAAAAATATATAAATTCCATAGCGATTATTTTGAATTTTCAATTGGACATTGCTTTTTATTCCCGCTATAAAATCTGGATTTTTCACATACTTTGGAAAGATACTTTCAAACAGATTCTAATATTTTTGGATTCACTAAAATCCGGTTTATTTTGAATCCTGTACATTCATTTGAAATTTGAAATCAAAATTTCAAACTACCGCGCCATTTCCAATTCTTTTTATAATTAAAATAAATATTTTTATTCTAACTTCGATTTAAATAAATTTATATGTTCTAATTCTATTCAAAATAAATTTCTAGTCGTTATTATTTAAAATAAATCATTTTAAATATTCAAAATTCATTAAAATTGCCAAAATGAAAAATTTAAATTGGTTCCGATTTTCCGGGTTGTTACAATTACTATATATGTAATTCTTCTTAGCTTGAATTTGTATTTTAAGAAGCAATTCATAATTTTTTCTTTCTTTTTCTTACTTGAAAGCATAGTGTATGCAGGAAAGGTACAAATTGCAAAAATATATTACATAATTTATGCATACAATACTAAGACTTATATTCGAATATGTAAAAGATAAATACATTTATCTTTTCTATATTCTGTTTATATCATTTGTACACCTTATGTAAGAACTTCAAATCATGATAAAAATGAAAAATATGTTTAATATGCATTCGGAAGTAGGATATATAATTATAGTACAATATGTTATTTATTTATTAATTTGAAAAGATAAATGCATTTATGTTTTCTATATGCTGTTTAAATTATTTATATACTTTATGTAAGTACTTCAGATAATGTTAGAAATGACAAATTTGTTTATCATGTAGTAGTAATTGTTATATATAATTACAGATTAATATGTTATTTATTAATGAATATGAATATAGAGAAGCATTTATCATTTTAAATTGCTGTACATAGTAACATGCAGTATAATTTTTAACTACATTTGAAAAAATTCTATATTTCATTAGAATAATCAGTGAAACATAATGCAGTATGTACAGAAGAAAATTCAGTTGAACAATTGTAACAACCCGAAAAATCAGAACCAATTTAAAAAATTTATTTTGGCAATTTTAGTGAATTTTGAATATTTAAAACGATTTATTCTAAATAATAACGACTAGAAATTTATTTTGAACAGAATTAAAACGTATATTTTTATATAAATCGAAATTGGAATATAAATTTTTATTTTAGTTATAAAAGGAATTGAAAATGGCGCGGTAGTTTGAAAATTCGATTTCAAATTTCAAATGAGTGTACAGGATTCAAAATAAACCGGATTTTAGTGAAACCAAAAATATTAGAATCTGTTTGAAAATATCTTTCCAACGAATCTGAAAAATACAGAATTCATAGCGGGAATAAAAAGTTATGTCCAGTTGAAGATTTAAAATAGTCAATATGGAAATATAGCCCTTAAAAATAGCGATTTTGCAAACGAACTCCGTTTTCGATGAGACCACTTTTGTTGGATCCGGAATGTCAATTCGTTGCTAGATTCCCATTTCCATAATTTTTGAAATTAATATGTGAGCGTGGCAAAAGAAAACGTGTTTGGTAATTTCAGTTTGAATTTTATCAACAGGAAAATTGACCGTTTTTCAAACGGTCTCCAAATTCGCCAAAATTAGTTTTCCTAAGACCGTCTCGTCAAAACATAGCCAGATTTATTTTTTTTGGAATTTTGGGAGTCCATATGTGGCCTCGGTAAATTAAAATATGCGTTTGAATTTAAAATATATTGATTTATATTTTAATTTAAGTGAAAACTGATCGTAACGGTCGAATTGGCTTATCGAACTTATCCCATTGTGTTTGGAATGAGGGCATTACGCTAGGGACGATGGTCGTTGGACTCGATTCGGAGCTCGAAGGAAAAGTCAACTTTTTAGATAATAAAATAATGAAATATATTTTTGTTGTATATAACGGTGTTGTATACACAATTATATGATTTTTGTTTGATGATAACAACCAAATAAATATTATTTTGAATGTGTTTGTTATTGTACTGATTTTCTACATCACATGCTGAAATATAATATTTATATTTAATTAAAATACTACTGGACAAGAATTTAATTATTCAAACAATATTTTATTAAATATAATATTTTACTTCAAATATTTAAACAGTACAATTTTTAACAACTCCACTATTTGTACACCTCACTAATATTTCATTTCATTCATATACAACTTCATCTATTTCAACACTCAACTCTTTATACAGTCATATATACATTCATTTTCACATTGACTCATATACAGACTCATTGACACTATACACTGCTTTAATCTTCAATCTTCAATCTTCTGTCTTCTGACTTCACAGCCTTCAGTCAGTCCAGTCTTCATACCTGTCATATATAGAAACACACACACAGAGTATTTGGAGCAAAAATAATTTCATATTCTAGCAGATATAATTTTTTTAATTGTTAAAATTTTATTTGCCTCAGTTTTTTGGTGTGTTTCTCATCATTTTTCATGACTTGATCTGATGCACTTATGTCTGGCTAGTGTAACAACCCGGAAAATCTGGGCCAGTTTAAAATTTTTATTTTGGCAATTTTAGCTAATTTTAATTATTTAAAATGAATTATTTTAAATAATATCGACGAGAAATTTATTTTGAATAGAATTCGATCGTATATATTATATACGTCGTCGTTAGAATATATAATAATTATATATAATTATAAAAGGAATTGAAAATGGCGCGGTAGTTCGAAAATTCGATTTCTAATTTCAAATGAATATACATAATTCAATATAAGTCAGAATTGAACGAAACAAGAAATATTTGAATCTGTATAACTATATCTTTGTAACGAAGTTAACAAACTGAGATTTCATCTTAGAAATGATAAGATATGTCCAGTTTAAAATTAGAAATAGTCGCTGTGGAATTTATATATATTTTTATATATATAAGGCCCTTAAAAATAGCAATTTTGCAGACGACCTCGGATTTCGACGAAACCAGTTTTGTTGGGTCCGGGATGTGAAGTTATTGCTAGGTTTCAAATTTCATAATTTTTCGAATCAATATGTGAGCGTGGCAAAGGAAAACGTGTTTGACCAGTTTCAGTTGATTTTAATCGACTGGAAATTGGCCATTTTTCAAACGGTCTCAGAATTCAACGAAACTAGTTTTGTTAGGACCGTATCGTCAATACGAAGCTAGAAAATATTTTTCCGGAATTTTTAGAGTTCGTATGCGACCCCGGTAATTTGAAATGTACGTTTAAAATTCAATATAGTGATTTAAATATAAATTCAACAGAAACTGATTGTAACGGTCGATTCAGCTTGCGATACATATCCCATTGTGTTCGGGATGGGGGTGAAACGCGGTGGACGACAGGCGGTGGGCCTCGTTTCGAGGTCATATGAAAAAGTCAACTTTTAATGAATAAAATAATTAAATAAATAAAAAAATTAAATTCTCTCTCCCTTTCTCCCCTTAACTACCAGCCCCCCCCCCCCCCCCCACGATTTGTTTCAGATTCAAAATAAAAAAAAAAAGAAAAAAACCCCTCGATGACGAATCGCGCCCGCCTCCAGGAGTTCGCCGCCGGCCTCCATCGCGACTCCGGCTACTCCCTCTGGCCCCCTCGTCGAAGTCACCGATCCTCTCTCCTCTCCTTTGCAACGCTTCGCGCGAGCCCACCAGAATCGCTAGACCCCCTCCCTCCTCCGAACCCTCGACGAAGCCGACCCCCTCCCTCCTCCGAACCCTCGACGAAGCCGACCCCCTCCCTCCTCCGAACCCTCGACGAAGCAGCCGACCCCCCCCCCTTTTCTGCAAAATGCTGTAAGTTTTTAATTTATTTACTTTATTTTTATTTTTATTTAAAACAGAAACCCGATTTTTAAATGAAAGTAAAAAAACAGATTTTTAAATTAAAGTAAAAACTGATTTCATTTTTAAAGTAAAAACTGATTTTTATATAAAGTTAAAAACTAATTTTTATATAAAGTTAACACTGAATTATGTAAAAGTTAAAACTGATTTTTATAGGAAGTAAAACTGATTTTATTTTGAAAGGGAAAATGATTTTTAAACTGAATTTAAAATGATTTCTAAACTAGGAAGAGATTAGAAATTTAAAAGGAAAAATCAGATTTCTATATATCGTAAGTCGAAGAAAAAAATATGATTTTTATATATTGAACTTCGAAATAAAAATATGATTTTTATATATTAAACATCGAAATAAAAATATGATTTTTATATATTAAACATCGAAGTAAAAATATGATTTTTATATATTAAACATCGAAATAAAAATATGATTTTTATATATTAAACATCGAAGTAAAAATATGATTTTTATATATTAAACATCGAAGTAAAAATATGATTTTTATATATTAAACATCGAAGTAAAAATATGATTTTTATATATTAAACATCGAAGTAAAAATATGATTTTTATATATTAAACATCGAAGTAAAAATATGATTTTTATATATTAAACATCGAAGTAAAAATATGATTTTTATATATTAAACATCGAAGTAAAAATATGATTTTTATATATTAAACATCGAAGTAAAAATATGATTTTTATATATTAAACATCGAAGTAAAAATATGATTTTTATATATTAAACATCGAAGTAAAAATATGATTTTTATATATTAAACATCGAAATAGAAAATGTGATTTTTATATATTGAATAGCGAAGTAAAAAATTCGACTTTTATATATATAGTGACTACGGGCAACGAAGATGGCGATGATGCGATAGCGATGAAGATTTCTATCAATGAAGTGTCGTGGAGCTAGGATAGCTATAAGTGAGAATTTCTCACCTTTCAATTCTTTTTCTAGTTATATATATACTAGGATGCAGACGGTGCTCAGTAGCACCCGACACAATCGTCCACAGACCATGGACTTGTTTGTTTGACTGTTTGGTGATTGATTGCGATATTGGTTTGAATGTGGTTTGTGGTGTGAAAAATCGAATCGATAAATTGGTTAGGATTAGACGTGCGCCGTTATAAGGCGAAGGAGTAAGGCTAGGTTAGACTCTTATTCCAAATTTTGTGGTTTGCATAACGAATTGATTTGATTGATGTGTGAATGGCGTAGGCCTTCACTAGACCGGGGATAAGGCTAGGCCTCGTCCCGTTTCTAGTATCGTGCCGTTATGCCGCCGAAATTTTCTAAAATGTGTTAGAAAAATAAAAATATCATTTTATTTAAAGAATGAACTGAATAGAAATTCATATGTTGGAATAAAATGTTTTATCGTTAAAAATATAATTTTTAACGTGAAGTGAATAAAATAGAATATTCATTTACAAACCAGACGGTTTGTTTATGTACACCTATTTGAATGACATCGATTGGGACGATAAATTTTACACATCGCCCAACTGCACGAATAAAATATTTGTTTGATTGTTTGAAACCCCACACGGGTGTTGGGATGAAATTTGCAGTTCACTCATCCTGATTGATTAAATATGTCGATCGATTGATTGACAGGCTGTTATAAGCGTTGAATATCTATATTTGATGCTTTTACAGTGTAGTGCACTTTGGTTGATGGTTGATTATTTTCAATGTTATTATATACATGTGTTGTATGAAAATCCATATAATTAACTTTATATGGTGATTGATTGGGCCTCATTCCAATTTGAAAAATAAAGAATATTATAAAATAAAAGTTCATGTGTTGACAGTACTCATTCATTGAGATTGGTCATGTGTTGAACGAAATATTTTGATAATAACAACTATTTTGAAAAAGAAATATTTGAAATAGAATATTTGAAAATAGAAATTTATGAAGCCGTGTTGATTAGATTGACGCCATTTTGACGTGAACGATATTTATATCGATTTTATTCATCTTAAAAATGAATATTGAAAAGTGATTTCGAAATCGAATATTTTGAATTGATTGAAAACGATTTCGAAATGAATTGAATTGAAAACGATTTCGAAATGAATTGAATTGAAAACGATTTCGAAATGAATTGAATTGAAAACGATTTCGAAATGAATTGAATTGAAAACGATTTCGAAATGAATTGAATTGAAAACGATTTCGAAATGAATTGAATTGAAAACGATTTCGAAATGAATTGAATTGAAAACGATTTCGAAATGAATTGAATTGAAAACGATTTCGAAATGAATTGAATTGAAAATGATTTCGAAATGAATTGAATTGAAAACGATTTCGAAATGAATTGAATTGAAAACGATTTCGAAATGAATTGAATTGAAAACGATTTCGAAATGAATTGAAATTGAAAACGATTTCGAAATGAATTGAATTGAAAACGATTTCGAAATGAATTGAATTGAAAACGAATTGAAATGAATTCAAATTGAATTGAAATTTGAATTGAATAGAAATGAATTTTGAAACGAATTTATAAAGAAGAATTCAATTTTGATTTGAATTGAAAAGGAAGTTGAAATTGCTTTTGAAACGAATTTAAAACTATTTATATAATTCGTTTTAAATAGGAATCGACGAAGTATATATTATATATATTATATATATAATATAATGGCCTGAATAGAACGCGCCGCGCCGCGGCAGTTCGTGAATTTCGACCATTTATTTCAAACGGACATTGCGGGAGATCCGACCGTCGGATTCTCCTAAAACCGGAACCGTTGGGTTCGTATCGAAAAGAGCTTTCTAATGAATGTTAGAAATTTGAAATCTAACGGTTGGATTTGGAATTATGTCCAAATCAAATTCGAAAAAGGTCGCTGTAAGTGCAGTTCGATGGCCGTTAATGGAAATCGACTGTACGGGCCTTGATAAAATTATTAAAAATAGTAATAACTTTGTAAAATCATAAGAAATGATTTATGAAAGTTTGGGATGAAAAACTCCATATTTGAAAAGATAAAAATAGATTTTTATCGAAATGAACTAGTTTTGAACTAGAATTATAATTCTATTTATTTTTAAATAAATAAATTGAATTTGAAATGGTTTTGAAAATAACCAAAATTTCCAATGATTGCATTGGAGTGGATTTGAATCGAAATTGTCTTCGGAATATTTCGATGTTGGAATTCGTGATATTACAGGTGTTGTTATGGAAATTTGAAAGATATATATTTGTATCGTTATTTCCAATACGACATTTGTTAGTCGTAGAATTCGATATTGAATATAAGCCGATATATTTTCTATTCAGAGCCTTGTATTGAATATCGAATGTGATTTGGGTTTGTCGTGAATGGTGTCTTCACTAACACTGTTCTTGAACCCAGTTGAGAAAAGATTAAATCTTTTATTTAGATTTAATGAAGTGTACCAATTAAATAATATTTAATTGGAATTGATATTGATTTTTGGGTTTATCGTGAACAGTGTTTTAAATAACACTTGTTCTTTAACCCGATAATTAATGAATGTGACTTTGGGTTTATCGTGAACCGTGTTTTAAATGACCCGGATTCTTTAACCCAGTTAACGATTAAAACTAAGTGGAGTTTTAATGAATCTTTAATTAGATTGAAATGGTCGAGAATGGAGTATCACCAGTTTTGCTCCAGGCGATAGTTGAATCTTTAATTAGATTTAAACGTGAAATGGTAATTGAATTTACCGATAACACCGTGGTGTTAGATATGAAGTATAACCAGTTTTACTTCATGGGATGAATAGGTTGGGATTGGGAAATGAAAACAAATGATTACTTCGGTAAGGTTCGCTAATCCCGACTAGTTTGAATTGATATTCAAAAGTAGATTAAAGAATAAATTCAAGGAATTTATCTTTGATAAAATTAATGGGAATCTTTCCCTATGAATGTGAAATTTAGAAACTAACTGTCGGTTAGCTAAGCAGAATGGTTTTCTGGATATTGATCTGATGTTGGTTTCGGCCTTCGGGGTTAATATTTGGGGAATTATTCTCTTGATTAATTTACGGTTAGTGACTAATGAATTGGAATGAGGCGTATGTTGTGTTTGTGTAACACTTTTATAATATATACGCGAGTTATTCGGAAAGACCGGGTTTATCCCATTCTGAATAACTGATACGACGATAAGTCGAAGATGAAGACGATGGTCGAAGACCGGAGGTCTTCACGTCGTTTGGGTAATTACTGATGATCTTGATTGGGCTGTACACCCAAGAAGATGGAAACAGTTAGTGATCGTCCAGACGTACTTGGAGATCGATGGATATGCGGGGTACTAGGTGCCTCCGGTTTCGTTCAGACCCAGGACGGACTTGTAAATGGACTGTGTGTCTGACATCGGATTTCATTCTGTGTGACTGATATCGGTTGCATAGGATGGTTTGCCTGTGTGGCATGCTAAGATGCAAGTGATCGAGGCTTCTGTTGAAAAGCAAAGTCTTGTGGTGATGATCAAAGCAAGGCCTTTGTGGCGTAGCTTTGTGTAACGTTTGATTCGCGAGTTTCACACCCGGTATGAACCAAAAACGGGAGACGGACCTCAGGGAGGACTTGCGTTTCTTTCTAGCTAGAAGTGGCGTCAGTGGTTTTACACGCCCTGACGAGTTTGACTTATGTTGTTGTTGCTGTTGCGAGGCGCCTCGATTATATCGGTTTCGGCCGATGCTTCTGGTCGGCTGACGGACCAGACTTACACCCCATAGGGTGGGGAAACGTAGTGTTCAGGCATAATAATCCACATCGGTGGACCGGCCCTGACGATCTAAAGGCTTGCCTGCGCGCTTGCCTGTGGCTCGGGCTAGAGAGTCACGAATCGGTTGAGGACTATCTTTTGCCTCGGTTCATAGACGGAAATCCAATTTCCAAATACGTGACATTTGCGGTTTTATTTGTAAACCTATATATGGCGACATGATATATGGTACCCATGCCGCCTATGATTGATACTTATGATTTGAAGTTGTTTTATACACTATGCACTTATAATATTATCAAATGATTTGTTTTAAACGTATCAAGCATTCTTTGGCTGTTATAAGGGAAAATCCTATCCCCCGGCTTGCGTTGCATTATGTGATGGGACCTGGGTCTTATAACAGCTTCATTTTTCTTTATTTAGCATTGCGCTGTTTGTTTTATGCACCGGTATTCTTGGGAGGAAACCCGTTCCGTGTTATACGGCGTGGTCCCTTGATTTACCTAATGATTTAAAATAAAGATTAATAACTGTTTTAGTTCTCACACCAGTCACATGACTGACCTGGAGTTTATTGTTTTAACCTAAACTCTGGGTGCCCTTATTTTGACACGGGCAGCTAGTAGTTTCGGTTTTGCAGATTTATATTCACAGGATCCTGGTTTACAGCTGGAACGATATCCGGAAAGCTTTGTATCCGTATATCCCCTTCTAGTTGTGTATTGTATTATTTCTGCTGCTATGTATTTAAATGTAATTTAAATCTCTGATATTTCTGTGTAATATTCATTTGTTTATACTCTGTATATTCTTGTATCTGGTGCATTGTTGTATAATGTACAATGAAATGTTCTTCTTATATGCGTTCTGCTGTGTCTTGTTCTCAAACGATAGGGCGTTTCGAACGGTCTGGGTCGGTTTAGCGACTGGTTCGGACCGAGCGAAATTCCTTGCCGTCACAGCTAGTTTGTATATGAACAAAGACAGAAAAAGTCTTTCTGATGACTGCATGTACACACGTGCATATATATACACGTGTGCACTGCCTCGCCGATCAGTGTGCGACTGAGGAGCAGCCATGTGGACCAACTCAACTCAGTGCAAGTGAACATGATGTGACACATATATACACACATACATATATACACATACATGTATATATACATATATGTATATACATGCAAACCAAGTCATCAAAACATTCATGCATGTATACATGAAAAGTCAAGACAAATACATGGTCGAGTACATATCAATGCAGCTCAACAACAATGGCAAAGTCAACCCAAACACAAGCATGGCAGATCAATTTATTGCAAGTGATCAAGCTCAAGATCAATGATCAGGCAAAGTACATGGTGTATTCAACATGGCAACATGGACATAATAAATCAAGACAGGTTCAAAATAGCATGAATTTTTTCTAAGTCTGGTGTCACAGTACAAAGCATTGGAGTATGGGTGCATTTAGCATATACATGGTGCAAATGGTCAAGGTAGCATGCACAAGACATTGATCAAATTCAAGTAAACACGGTCGAGCACGCATGGTTGTGGTGCCAAGTACATATGGTTCATCAAAATAGAAAAAGGAAGAAAACCAGAGCAGCATGGACAAAAACAATTTACACATATGGTAGCTCGACAAACAAGTGAAATGCAACAACAAATGGTTCAGCATACAATCAAGTATACAGTTCATGGGCATGACAACAGATAAGAGAACAATAAACATGAAGATAAAAAAGAAACATCGTGCAAGACTATGGACATGAATGGGTGACAGTGCCACACAGGTTAGGCCATCAGTACATGCACGAACAGTATAACTCAAGTAAGAAAAGAATGGGTACACAATCAGCAAAGGGCTCGTGTACATAAATGCCAAGTCAAGGATTCATTTCTACTTTGTTACAAAATGACAATCCCATAAATCATACCAAATCACAAACAGATTTGTCTCCAGAAATCAGTAAAAGGATTTCAAGTAAAAAGTAATGTGCAAATTGAAACTAATTCATGGAGCACGAGCATATAGGAGACACAACATGAACAAACTCATTCAATGATACATGGGAAATAAAACTCAGTGATCAAGCACATAAAAATGGCAAGTGCAGAACATGACAAGAAATAACCAAATGACAAGTGCAGTATTATGTTCGAGTAAAAAGCAAAATGGTTGGCACATAGATCAAGGGCATCATATACAATAAGGTGCCAGAAAATCAGCATTTCAAATTTGTGAACAAAATTGGACAAATTGGACACAATCATTTTTGGTATGGTGTTACAGAAATTATGTGGTTTCAAGAAAGTTTTTCAATCTTTCCAAACAAAGAAAACATGGTGAATGGTTCATATATATTGTGGACCAAAGAAATCAGTGAATAACACTTTTGGCAAGTATTATTTCATTTCCAGTAATGATCGATTTATTCAAGGGGACCAACAATGTTGTATTCAGCAATAATTTTAGAAGGAGGATTTTTGCAAAGCATTTTTTACAGAAAAGATTCATTTGCCAAATTAAGTGCATGAACAAATTCGACAAGAAAATTCTTTCCAGTTTTTAAAGGAATTTTGAATGCAGTTCAAAACAAGAAATCAATCCTAATATTTCCATCCTTCGAGTGATTTACTTTTGGCAAGAAAAATCACACAAAAAAATCAGAAAGGGAAACTGCAATCAATCAGACAAAATCACTTTCACAAAATCAGAGATGATAGGATTCCTAAATCCTATTTTAACACCATCTACATCATTGGCAAAGGGACATTGAAATCCAGGAAGAACAATTCTAAGAATTCGAGACATAATCACTCACAAATTTTCAGGTTTTCGACCACCAGAAATCAATCCCAAACCGATCGAGAAAAGCCACAAAGAATCGAGCATCAGAGAAGCTATTCCATCAATTCCGAGAATCCATCGAAGTCAAAATTGATTTGGGAGAGAAACCATAGATTTCTTTTATCACCAGAGCCGCCATTTTTATTTCTCAGAGCAAAAGTGATTGGACTTTGCAAAATTGAAGTGGGCCGACAAATTTTCTTAAGGGCTAAAGGGGCTAAGTCTTTGTTCTCATTTTATAAAGGGGCTAGGGTTTTTCTTTTTAATTTGTTGCAATTGTTTTTGATTTTTCTTTTATAATTCCCCGAACAGTTTCTAGGTCTATAAAAAAAAACTAGGCGATTCAGTCAGGGTGTTGACTGACAGTTGACAAAGTCTGTAAAATCTAGGTTACTGGTTACGGGTTCGTAATTAGGGGAAAACTGATCGTGGGGATATCGGTCAGTCTAGGGTTTTGAGCATAGGGTTAGAATAGGAGCAGGGATTGCGAGTGTACATGGTCTTGTATGCGGGATTTGTTCTATCACCTAGTAGAAACCTTAGGAATGCAGCAGTGGGCAGGATTTTGCCAAAGTTGGGTATATCTTGTATCATTTATTTTCTGCATTTCTGTTTCTGCTATATTCTGTGATTGATTTATTATTTAATATCCCGTTAAATTTATAACTCTACGAAAAACTGTGATAAACCCTATTCACCCCCCTCTAGGGTTAATCTAGATCCAACAATTATAACCATACCCTCCCTTTTTATTCCCTCCGCTACCCCATTCACTACAGAAAAAAAAAAGACGATTTTGTTGATCGCTCCAGACACCGTCTCCCCACCATCGAACGCCACCGCCCGATGCCCCACGTCACCGCTCCTTCTCAGGTGTCCCTTCCCTTTCCTTCCCTCCTTCTCTACTCGCTCCTCTCTTCAATTAGAAGCTTCAACGCCCAAACCCGCCTCCACCGACCCAGCGCGACACCCTACCACTTCTCCGACCATCTACAGCCCGGCGCTGCCCTCAGCACTCCCTCCTCCATCCGAAATTGAATGTCTGCAAGCAAAGAGGTGAGTTTTTTTTAGTTTAATCAATTTGATTTAAATACATAAGTTTAAAATTAGTTTTTAGGGATATAAAACAAGAATAATAATTGGATCTTTATGTATATGATTAGCAAATAAAAATTGGATCTTTATGTATATGATTAGCAAATAAAAATACGATCTTTATGCATATGATTTCAAAATAAAAATATGATTTTTATTTATATAGATTTGAAATAAAAATTCGATTTTTATACATATGAAGTAGAAATAAAAATTTGATTTTTATAATGAAATAGCGAATATAAAAATTTGATTTTTATAATGAAGTAGCGAATATAAAAATATGATTTTATATATGTTGTAGCGAAATAAAAATTCGATTTTTATAAATATGATGGCTAGCTAAAAATGTGATTTATATATATATGAGCAATATAAGAATGTGATTTTTTTTAAAAAAATCATTGATTAAAAATACGATTTTTAATATATAAGCATCATATTAAAAATGTGATTTTTAATATGAACAACGTGAAAAAGAATTGCGTTGGAATTTTGGGCGAATCCAAGCTGTTCAGATATTCATAAATAAAACTGGAGGAGTGGATCCCAAAGGTGAGAACTTCTCACTATAATTTCTTATACAGTTATTTCTTTTATAACTGCATATATGAACTGCTCCCCGTCGTCCACAGACCATGGACGACTTGTTTGTTTGATTGTATTGTGTTGGTGAAATTGATTATAATGTGAAATGGACTAAATAAAATATTCATGTATTGAAAAAAAATCGTTAAAAATATAATTTTTAATGTGTATATGAATAAAATAAATATTCATAAACAAATCGGACGATTCGTTTATGTACACACATTTAACTGATATTGATTAGGATGGTATATTTTACACATCGCCTAACTTCATAAATAATAATCAGTGTTTGTTGTTTGAAAACCCCACACGGGTATTGGGATGATATTGGACATACACTAATCCCAATATTGAGTTGTATGTCAATCGATGGGTTGACAGGCTGTTGTAAGCGTTAATTATTTATATTTAATGCTTATACAGTTGTGTAATGCACTCTGGATGATGGTTGACTGTGTTTGATTATTGTTGTATACATGTGTGTATGAAATCCATATAAATATAATTATATGGTAATTGACTGTGTCTGATTCCAATTCAGAATGAAAGGATATTTTAAATTAAAGGATATTTTAAAATGGAGAACAATGAATATTTTAAAATAACTATTATTTTAAAATAATATTTAGTGATGGATCAAAATATGATTTTGATGTCCGATTTGGAATGGACACGAAAATATTTAAAAATATGAAGCCGTGTTGATTAGATTAACGCCATTTAGATGTGAACGATATTTATATCAATTTTATTCATTTTTATAATGAATATCGAAATGGAAGCGATTTCAAAATCTAATATTTTGGAAATATAATCATTTATATATTAATGATATGAAATATTCAATTTTGATTTGAAATTGAATACGAAGTTGAAATCGTTTTGAAAACGAATTTAAAACGATTTATAAAATACATTTTAAATGGAAATTGATGAAATATTATATATATATATATATATATAATGGCCTGAATAGAACGCACCGCACCGCGCCGCGGCAGTTCACGAATTTCAACCATTGACTTTGAACGGACATTACGGGAGATCTGACCGTTGGATTCTCCTAAAACTGGAACCGTTGGGTTCGTATCGAAAAGAGCTTTCCCACGAATACAAGAGATTTTAAATCTAATGGTTGGATTTGGAATTATGTCCAAATCAAATTTGGAAAAGGTCGCTGTAAGTGCAGTTCGATGACCGTTTACGGAAATAGACTGTACGGGCCTCTATAAAATTATTAAAAATATCAATAATTTATGTAAAATCATAATAAATGATTTGGAAAGAATTGGGATGAAAAATTCCATATTTGAAAAGATAAAAATATATTTTTATCGAAATGAAGTAGTTATGATCTAGAATTATAAATCTAATATTTTTAAATAAATAAATTGGATTTGAAATGGTTTTAAAAATAACCATAATTTCCAATATATGAATTGGAGTGGATATGAATCGAAATTATCATCGGAATATTTCGATATTGGATTCCATGATTATACGGATATTGTGGAGAAATTTGGAAGATATATATATCGTTATTCCCAATACGATATTTATTAATTTCAGAATTTGATATTGAATATAAGCCGATATAATTTCTATTCAGAGCCTTGTATTTAATATTGAATTGGATTTTGGGTTTGTCACGAACTGTGTTTTAAATGACACTGTTCTTGAACCCAGTAGGAAAAGAACAAATCTTTTAATTAAGTTTTAAAGAAGAATTACCAATTAATTAATAGTTAATTGGAAATGAAAATGGAATGTGAATTGGATTTATTGTGAACTGTGTTTTTAACGACATTCGTTCTTTAACCCGATTTACAGTGAAATGTGGTTTGGAATTTATAAATCTTTTTAGTAAGATTTAACGGGAATTTTCCAATGTAAAGTTTTCCAATTTAATATATTAAATTGGAATTGAATGGAATTCGATTAGATAATAATCGAAATGAGCTTCTATGGAGGAAGACTGTTAACATATGGAATGTAAAAGGCTTTGTCGTTATTCCATTTATATTATTAGTCGGATACGGAAATTGGTATCGATTATATATATTGATCTGTTTTCCGTGAAGATTCCACAATTAATGGAATGTGATTTGGGTTTATTGTGAATTGTGTTTTAAATGACATTAGTTCTTTAATCCATTTAGAGACAGGATTACATTTTTAACATTGTGTTTTGAATTGTATGGTTGATCTCTGCTAAATATATATCTGTTTAGTGGTGGAGAATTTATTCTCTTGCTTAACACCCTTCTCTAAGACGTACGAGCTTAGAGGTTATATATCGGCAGGAATCAATAGTACGGTGTAGATTGTCGATGCGACATGTTTGTGTTTCCAAAGTTAAATAATCATTAATATTGATTTTTGGGAAGATTAAAAATAAGTGGAGTTTTAATGAATCTTTAATTAGATTGAAAAGAGAATGTGATAATTTAAATTATCAAATTTGGGAAATGATCGAGGATGGAGTAGCACCAGTTTTGCTACAAACGATAGTTAAATCTTTAATTAGATTTGAACGGGAAATGGTAATTAGTTTTACCGATAACACCGTGGTGTTAGTTATGGAGTAATACCAGTTTTGCTCCATGGGATGAATAGGTTGGGATTGGGAATTTAAATAAATGATTACTTCGGTAAGGTGCGTTAATCCCGACTAGTTTGGAAAACCTTAATATGGTTTGAGTTGATATCCAAAAGAAGATTAAAGAATAAATTTAAAGAATTTATCTTTAATAAAATTAATGGGAACCTTTCTCAAAGGATATGAATATTTAGGATTGGAATGAGGCGTATGTTGTGTTTTTACAACACTTGTTTATTATATACGTGAGTTATTCAGAATGGTCGGGTTTACACCCATTCTGAATAACTGATTCGACGATTAGTCATCGATGAAGACGGTGGTTGAAGACCAGAGGTCTTCACATCGTTTGGATGATTACTGATGTCTTGATTGGGCTGTACACCCAAGACGAGGTAATAAGTGGTGATCGTCCAGACGTACTTGGAGATCGACCGGATATGCGAGGATCTCTCTCTTGTATTGGACATATGGGACAAGAAATAAGGTGCCTCCAGTTTCGTTCAGACCAAGAACAAACTTATAAATGGACTATGTGTTTGATATTGGATTTTATTCTGTGTTGATTGATTTCTATTAAATATATATCTATTTGGCGGTGGAGAATTTGTTCTCTTGCTTAACGCCCTTCTCTGAGACGTACGAGCTAAGAGGTTATATATTGATAGACATCAGTCGCATGGCGTGAATTGCCTGTGGCATGCCGAGATGCAGATGATCAAGGCTTCTGTTGAAAAGCAGAGTCTTGTGGTTGATGATCAAAGCATAGCTTTAGTATAGCGCCGCTTTGTGTATAGCGTTAATTCGTGGGCCTCACACCTTAGTATGAGTCAAAGACGGGATAAGGGACCCAAGGAGAACATGACTTTTCTTTCTAGCTATGGGTGGTGTTGGGGTTTTGCAAGCCCTGACATTTTTATATTTTTACCTATGTGGTTGTTGGAATGTGAGGCGCCTCGGATATATCGGAATTACTACGGAGCCGATGGATAGGTACTATAGGACCGGGAAACGTGTATTCAGGAATAATTAATCCACTAACGTAAGTATGGACCGGCCTTGGAGGATCCAGGGGTTGCCCAGAGTGTGCAGTCCCGAGACATTTGCTAGAGTGTCTCAAAGCGGAAAGGAGTACATCCCTTGCCTAGACTCATGACGGAAATCCAATTTCCAATACGTGACATTTCGGTTTTATTTATAGAGCCTAGTATGGCGACATAGTAGCATGGGATGCTATGCTGTCTGTGATTGATACATTTATATTTGAAGTTCTTTTCATACACTTTACACTATAATAGTATCAAAATGATTTGTTTTAAACGTACCGAACATGTTTGGCTATTATAAGGTAAAACTCTATCCTCTGGCTTGCATTGCACTGTGTGATGGGACCTGAGTCTTATAAAAGCTTCATTTTCTCAAAAAGCATTGCACTGTTTGTTTTATGCACTGGTATTCTTGGGAGGAAACCCGTTCCGTGTTATACGGCGTGGTCCCTTGGTCTACTCCATTTCAAAGTAAAGTTAAAATAACTATTTTAGTTCTCACACCAGTCACATGACTGACCTGGAGTTTATTGTTTTAACCTAAACTCTAGGTGCCCCTATTTTCCACACATGCAGCTAGGAGTTTTGGTTTTGCAGATTTATATTCATAGGATCCTGGTTTACAGCTGGAATGATATTCGGAAAGCTCTGTATCTGTGCATCTCTTCCAGTTGTGTTTTGTATTATTTTCCGCTTCTATGTAATGTTTTTTAATCTCTAATATTTTACAATGTATAAATTATTCATACTCTATTTATTCTTGTACTCTGATGTAAATTGTTGTAACAAGCAATGAAATTTTCTTTTGTTTGTGTTCTGATTTGTCGTGTTCTCACTACAATCCGGTCTTTCCTTTACGAGGAAGTTTGGGTTGTGTTACAACAATCGTTTACAAAAACAATACTAGGTACTGAAATTTATAAGAAGAAAGTAATGCAAAAATTTAACTAAATTAAATACAAAAATAAATATTTATAAATAGGATATACCTTGTTATCATCAACTTCGGTTAAGTCGATCTCCTTTAGTTTTGATAAATCCCATTTCCTCATTCTTGGGATTTTTTCTTCAAGGCCTTCTTTTTGATCAATGATTTAGGTTCTTTCACAGAACCAATACTGCAACAAAAAGATAAGTGGTTTTATATTTTAATAATAAGAAAATATTCAGTGTGTTTGTATTAAGCGAATATTATAAATACATACCAACAAAACCATAGTGCAACCTGGTCTATTCCTCGAATCAGCATGGTATTTCTTAACATTTTTTTAAAATATTTTGACAAATTGTTCGCGGCCAAGAGATTGAGTTCATCTTTTTAAATTTAACAATTTACCCAAAAAAAACCATGGTAAATAGCTTTGATTGTTTGAAAAAAGGAATGTTATGACAAGTAGTAATAACAATAATTTGACTAGATTTTTATCTCCTTTTTTCTTTTTAGTCATTGAATTCAATTTGCTTATCACTATTTTTCTACTTATTACATTTTATTCATTGAAATTGTAACTTAAAAAGTCAGAAAAACTTTCCATGATGGAAGTCTTGCTTGAAGCCGGAATAGCAAATAATTCCTCCCCAGCTGATGGCATTCAAAAATATAAGACTCACTTCTTCTGGGGGTTATTTTCAAAATTTTGTCTCCCACTTTAAAAGCATTTTCAGTAACGTCAAAAGAAGTAATTATATCATCTAGATTTGAAGCACATTTTCCTATATCTTGTCTTGATATTGAATTGTTGAGAAAAAATTTAAAAATATTTTTAGAAGGTGTTTTCTCTATGAAATCTTTTGCTTCCTGAGAAAGAATATTTTCCTTTTCAATAACTGACATCACTTTATAGATTGTATCTAAATTGCATCTATATGTGACAGTGTACTGTTGCTTTTTTTCTTTTTCTCCCTGTTTCCACGACTTCATAGTTATCTGCATCATCCAAGTCAGTATTTGTTTCTTCACTTTGGTTATCTGCATTATCCATGTCAGTATTTGTGTCCTCACTTTGGTTATCTGACTTTGTATTTTCCTCACCAGACTCTATTTGTATTTTTGTATTAGTTGGTTCATACTGTTCATGGTCAGATTGTTCCTGCATTCACGAAAATCTTATTATTAGTTTAGGATGTTTAAAATATTATTATAGTTTATGAAAACAATACTAAACAGAAATTAAATGCTATATCATCCAAATAATACCATGCATGAACAATAATGTGTACAAAAAGATAATATTATTTATCTTTTTGACGTAGTTTGGAAACAAGGTTTATAAGCAGTGTAATAATTTGAAATAATCATTAAAACAATAAACTTATATAACATATATCAATTATTTTCAAATATTAGCATATCTAAACATCTAATTAAATGCAATAATGATAAAGCTAAACGTATTTATCTTTTTTTCCAGTTTAATATTGAAATGATTTTGTCATTTTTATTTAAGCTTTAAACAACATTTTATATGGTATGTAATAATTTTAAATAATGAGTATAAACAGAAAACTTGTTTAAATGTATTGTTTTTTGTACTGTTTGCTATTAAGATATAGTACTTGCTATTTATCCAATTAAGTGTGTCTCTAGTCATTAAAAACAAAATCAACTTGGTATCAAATATTACAAATTAAAGCAACATAATCCATATTTTGAAAAAGCTAACAAGTATTGATAGAACTGATGTTATATTTGATTATGAAATTCTCATAATTGATTATGAATTTGTAATTGTTAATGTTTATAATTCTTTGTTAAAAATATAAATTCATTTATCTTTTAATGACAGTATATTGCATTACTTTATTTTATTGACAGTATGTTGTATAACTTCGTTACTGCTATGCACAAAAATCAAAACAGATAATTATTGTACACAAAATTTAAATAAAAAAGGTTACCACTAGTGTTATTGACAATGATTTTCTCTGACTGTGTTCTTCATAGAAAGGAGAAGAAATTGGTCTAATGTTTAAGCATTGAGTTCCATTGTCGTTGAAGATGCATGTAGCTTCTTTAAAAGCAATTTGTTTTTTCTTCGACCTTGTGTTCATTTTTATCCTGGGTGAATGCACACAATTATTCAATTATTGAAATAAACCAAGACACAAAGCAGAATAAAAGATACATGAGTTTATATTTTTCACAAAATTAACAACTTTGAGTATCCAATTATTCAAATAACCAGTTAAAAATATTCGAAGAAGCAATCAATCAAATAAATTACATTACATAATTAATGATAAATCAATTTTATAGCCACTTTTCAAAGAAAGAAAAAACTGTTTATCTTTTTTCAAAAAATAAAATTATTTGTAACCTGTAATATATGAGTATTATTTCTTAATAAAAGAGTTTGCATGACTGTATTTTTAAACAATAACTAGTAATTATTGTCGTTTTATTCAATTAATATCATCAACAAACACTAACTAGTAATTTTCATAGACCTAGTCATAATAAAAGATTTTGCATAAGTAAACATTGATTAGCAATTACAATCGATTGATTAAAGCAATATAATCAACAAAAGGCAAACAATTAAGTAATAACAGACAACATTTACAGGAAAATTATACTAACTATTCATTCAATGTTAATTGAAACTTAATTTTGTAGCAGATGCTTGCTCTATGAATATTTCGAATATCGATTTTGTCGAAATTTTGTATTGGTAATGGTTGAAAGTACTGATTCGGCCGATTTAGTAATTAGGTTTTTGTGAATTAGAGGCGGCGAATGATAAATGTCTTGGAAAATAATTATTGGCAACCCGTGTCCTAGAAAATAATTGTATAAGGTAAGTAAGCCCTTATTGTAAAATTCCCCTTTTAAGAATTTAAATATTAATTGTGCAAAAAATAGGAAAGAACTTTATTTTGTATTGTAACGCATATAAGTGTTAGTAGGATTATGATACCGACACTTATAATTGTTGCTATATCTTACAGTTCCAACATTTATAAGTGTTAGCAATGAATATGTTTGTAACACTTATAAGTGTTATAACGTATTACAGTTCAAACATTTATAAGCGTTAGTAATGAGTCTGTTTGTAACACTTATAAGTTCTACAATATCTTATAGTTCCAACATTTATAAGTATTAGCAGTTAGTCTGTTTGTAACAACTATAAGTGTTACAAATTTGACCAACCAATTCCCTATAGGTCACTGGTCACACTTAAAAAGTATTACATAAATTATTTGTAACACTTATACTCGTTGGGATCTCTATGTTTTGGTGTAGTGATAGCAACCAAAGAACAAATCCAGACCTAGGAAGCACAACAAACTTTTCAATGACTTGGATCCCAGGAAGGATAAAGAACTAAGATATGATAGATCCGGACCCACTGAAACCACGATTGAAATTTCGATTGACAGTAACGACCCAACGAAGGTCCTCAAAATCAGATCTCATCTTGGTCCTAAACGCACGATGGAGCTAGGAAATTTTCCAAGAGAAAATCTTGATGTGTTCGCTTGGACTCATAGGTACAGGATATCACCAAACATAGCTAAACACACATTAAATATTACCCGAAGATTGTTCCCATTAAGCAAAAGAGCCGCGTGTTAAGTCCGGAGAGATCATCTGCGTTGAAATAAGAAGTGGTGAATTAAGATGTAATGGTTTCATACAAGATTCAATATATTCAAATTGGATTTCTAGCTCGGTGTTGGCAAAGAAAGACAATGGAAAATGGTTCACTTGTATAGATTATTCAGATTTGAACAAAGCCTGTCCAAAAGACAGCTTCCCACTTACTAGAATAGATCAGCTTGTAAACTTAATTACAGGTCATGAACTTCTTTCATTAATGGATGCCTATTCTAGCTATAATAAAATTCCCATGCACATCCCTAACCAAGGGCATATGATTTTCATAATTGGTCTAAGGCCGTAATGTTATGTTGTGATTCCCTTTGGACTGATGAATGTCGAGGCCATGTATCAACGGTTGGTTAATAAAATGTTCAAAGACAATATAGGAAAGTCCATAGAGGTATATACAGATGATATGATTTTAGAATCACGGCTGTCGGATGATCACATTACCGACTTGGTAGAGATGTTTTCCATCCTTCGCAAATACGGAATAAAGCTAAATCCTTCAAAATATATGTTTGGAGTTGCATTTGGGAAGTTTTTGGGCTTCATAGTCCATTCTCTAGGAATTGAAGCAAATCTAGAGAAGATAGGTATATTAGAGGTATTCAGGTACCAACGAGGATCAAGGACGTATAGAGTCTGAATGGAAAAGTGGCTGCATTGAGCTATTTCATATCAAGAACCACTGATAAATGCATCCCATTCTTCAACATGATTAAAAAGGAAAACGTAATTTTGCTTGGATGTTGGATTATGTAGAAGCATTTCAGAATTTGCTTAACCGTCTAGGGAGACTTCCAATACTATCTAAACCCATTGATCATAAAGACATTTTTATATACCTGGCTTTGTCATTGCATGCAATAAATGCTATGGTTGTAAGTGATGACCAACATGTCCAAAGGCCTATATATTATGTGAGTAAAAGATTAAAAGGTACAAAACAGAACTTCCCAATGATTTAAAAGCTATCATATTGTCTTCTTATCACATCCAAGAAGCTCCACCATTATTTCTAGGCTCATCCGATTAAAGTATATACTGATCAACCATTATGGAAAGTCTTACAACGACCCGAAGCATCCAGAAGGCTGCTTAAGTGGAATATTGAGATGAGTCAGTTTGATATAACATAGTTCCACAATGGGATATCCAGGGACAAGCATTGGCAGCCTTTATCATAGAATTCATGACTCCTGAGGAACCTGAAGAATTTGGTGGTTCATCGCCCATTCGATGGGAGATGTTCACTGATGGAGCGCATAATGACAGACTTTCTAGTGTTGAGGTTGTGATCGTGACTCCTAAAAAGGGATCGATTTCCTACGCTTTAAGGCTCAACTTCTCCACAATCAACAACAAAGAGGAGTATGTGGCGTTAGCTAACAGACTTAAGGTATCTAAAGAATTGTCCGTTAAGACAATTCAGATATTTTGTGATTCAAAGGTAGTGGTGTAACACCCCACCTCCGCTAGGGTCACTCACAAAGGGAATGCACTAGGTTTGGTGAAGCATTATCGAGGTAAACATGCACAAAAATATTACAAGACAGAACATATATAAAACAGCGGAAGTAAAACAAATTTCATTACCTTATAAAATAAGGTCTAAAGCCTTTTACATCAGAATACATCAAAACCTGTCTTGCAATAGTAAAGAAGCATAAAACCATTTCATAAATTATTCCCCAAGTAAAACAGTAAAGTAGCCATAGCCAAGAAAAGTCCAAGCCATGCGTGATGATCTTCAGGCAGAGGAAGTCCGAACTAAATAACAGTGTTTCCTCCCTGAAACCTGGGGGGGAAACGGAAGACAAAGAGGCGAAATAAAACGGGGTCAGTCATAAAGACTTGTAAGTCCTATCTACTTCCAGTATAAAAACAGGTAAAGGTAACATGACATGCATAAACTGAAAGTAAACATAAGGATGATGACAAGATAGATAAACTAAACCAGGGTAACAGGCTGAACTACTGTAGCAAGGTAAACTAAGATATCATGATAAACTACGGTGTCATGATAAATCAAGGTATCACATCGTCAGGTTTCTATCAAGTATACTATCCCAAGGTATCTATCCTGTATAACATCCCACGGTATCTATCATGTATATTTCTCATGGTTCTAATATGTATATTTGCTCTGCACCTCTCGTACTAGTATCCCAACCCGCGTCATGTGTTAACTATGAATGTCCCTTGTCCAATGTCATGTAATGGTCCATGTCAACCTAATATATAGCCTATGTAGGTTTCCCAACTCGTATGTTTCTTCCCATGTATAAGTTCAGTCCTTTTCCGTAGGCCGTACGGGCTTTCCCATGTAAATCTATACCACCCAACGTAGTACCACTTTATCCTTGAAGTTGTTTTGGACTGCCACCCTTGATCTAGTTATGTTTTCTTACCATGAACTATCGCGTGTTCACTTAGGATTTATGCCACCTAGGACCACTAGGGATTATGCTACCTAATGAACGTTTCCGTGTCTCGGTTTGGGTTCAAGCCACCTAGGGCCACTAGGGATTGTGCCACCCGTCAACCGTGCCCTTTATCCCGCGTAAGTATCGTGAATCGTTTTCCATGTCTAGACGCACATGTTCCTCAATGTGCCATCTGAGTTCCGTGCTGGGGCAAATCAAGAAATACGGAACTTGGTCGGGAGCTTTGAGTCGTCTGCTGATGCAGATATCAAGGCCTGTTTTTGTACCCGTGGCTATGGTCCCACGTGACCCCTCCCTCAACTACTGAAAGGCAATCCAAGAAAAATCATGTATGAGAACCACATCCCGGCCCCACTATAGCCCCACTTTCCTATGGGCCAACCTCACCCATGACTCGATAGCAAGAACATGGTCTGTTGGGGGTTCCCTGCCTTTCCGTTCGTACACGATTGACTAAAGATGGTAGGTAGTCGACGACGTGCTACCCGGGGCGAAAATCAAGTATCGTCGACTCCACGCTAATCCATCCCCGTCTTTAGGTCGCTCGCATAGCAACCAAGGCATACCCTTGGCTCTTCTACCGCAGACCTTAACCTCTGTGAGGTCGGGTTTCATGGACCATCTGCCACCTCACAGAGGGATACCAAGAGTACCCTCACGTCCCCCGAAGCTACCGCTTCGTCACCCAGTTCGTTGGAGCTTTTTATCCAAGTCAGATAAGTTGCTCCTCCTCGTATACTAAGCGATGACCTACCGCATCAGGTTACTCATCTAATTATGAACTAGTCCCATGTCCTTGGCTAAGAATTATTACTTAGTTATCCTTAACTAAGGTTTACCACTTAGCTTCTTTTCCCGTTATCCTTGTTAATCCCGGCTTTCCACCTAGTCCCCTGAACTAGGGTTTTGTCTAATGGGTTAAGTATTTCCAATTACGTTCATGACTTAACCTGCCTACGAATCATGTCAAGATTTGGCTAAGTACTCAAGTCCAAGACATAGCCCTACGAGTTGGTTAAGTATACCAAGAAGCTCATGACTTAACCCTATTCAATTATCAAGTCAAATTGGTTAAGTATTTGTTTGTCTTAACCCTATCAGATTATCGTGTTAGATTGATTAAGCATAGATTATCTTAATCGCATCAGATCATCGAGTCGGATTGGTTAAGTATGGGTTAACTTAACCTCATCCACTAATCGTACTACAATGGTTAAGTATATTTAAAAGGTCTTGTGACTTAACCCTATCAGGTCCGCATATTAGATTGGTTAAGTATAGGTTACTTAACCTCATCAAATCATCATGTATAATTGGTTAAGTATAAGTTACTTAACCCCATTAAATCTGTCATGTTAAGTTGGTTAAGTATTGGTTACTTAACCACATTGAATTACCAAGTTTAGATTGGTTAAGTGTTTAACTTACCCCATCGACTTACCGTGTTTAGATTAGTTAAGTGTAGGTTACTCAACCCCATCTAATTACCGTGTTTAGATTAGTTAAGTGTAGGTTACTTAACCCCATCTAATTACCGTGTTTACATTAGTTAAGTGTAGGATACTTAACCCCATCTAATTTACCGTGTTAGATTAGTTAAGTATGGATTACTTAACCCCATCCCCTAATTGTCTTATATGGTTAAGTGTCATTAAGGAACCCAGTCCGGTTTAACTTAACCTACCCATTCATGTCATATCGGTTAAGTGTCATTAATCAAAATTACTTAACCTTTTCATGTGGCATTAATTAGATTAATGCACCCCAACCTATCACATTAGACTTTGTTGTGGTTACTAGTTAAGCCGGGCGGGTCCGGGTAGGTTTACACCGCAACCTAGTCTAACCTCGTGTTTTAAGTGCCATGTGACCAACTACTCACATTGGGTCCTATTGTTTGTAGCCACTAGTTAAGCCGGGCGGGTCCGGGTAGATTTATGCTACAAACTCAACCCAACCTCGAGTTGGCCACTTTCATGTTTGGTCTAGTGTCTTATTACACTTACAACCCACCCATGTCTAGTTCAAGTTCCATGTTTTTCCACGTGTCATGACCATATTTAAATGTGTCATGAATGTCATGTTCTCATGTAAACCCCATGTCAAGTTTTTCATGTCATACCCACGTTTTTTCCTAAGCTACCCAAACGTATTTCCAACCCAAGTGGAAGCGAGTCACATAGTAGGGTATTATGCCAACATATTGGCCACCAACATGCATAGTATCATAAGGGAATTTGGCCACAAACATGCATAGTATCATAAGGGAATTTGGCCACAAACATGCATAATAACATAAGGGAATTTGGCCACAAACGTGCATAGTATCATAAGGGAATTCGGGTTCAAACACTTGCATAGCCTCAAAGTCACATTTATGCACATGTTTCATGAGTCAAAGTGGTTTCAAGTGTGCATGCTAACATACCACAAGTAAAGGTCCAATCTTGCATGGGGAACTAAGTCCAATGCAACATGAATAGCATGGTTTAGTCGCTAAAACACAACCTAAAGTCCTATGTTCATGTTAAAGGAGCAAACTAGGCTCGCATAGGTTATTAACACTCATGTTTAACCACATTTTATTCCATGCCATGATTAGACTACCGTTAACATCTCGAAGTAGCTAGAACTTACATAGCGAGGCTTAGGGAAGGATCATGCATCGTCTTGACGAAGAAAGGTGGCTCCTTTGTTGAAGAAGCGTCATTAAACTCGCATAGCAACGTTGATCTACCCTCGATTTGATGTAGGAAGCTTGCACCTTTTGATTTGAACCCGATTTGAATGCATAAGCCCTTGGAGTTGGAGATAGAGGCCATGATCACTTGATATTTGGGCAGCACTTCGTGGCATGAGTGAATTATGAGGGTTTAGGCTAGGTTTAGGGGTCTTTTTATAGATGTTAGGGTAGTTTTAGGCCACAAGATAAACCCTAGGATAGATCTGAACCCTCAAAAATCGTCACAAGCCTCCAAACCAAGACCCAGGAGCCAAAACCAGAAGCAGGTGCACCAGGTCGCTGGTTCGACCAGGGGGGGTCGACCCAGGGGTCGACACCCATGTCGACCCCCTGGAGGGGGGGTCGACCCCCTGGGGAGGGGTCGACCCCCTGGGGAGGGGTCGACCCAGGGGTCGACACCCATGTCGACCCCCTGGGGAGGGGCCGACCCAGGGGTCGACACCCATGTCGACCCCTTGGAGGGGGGGTCGACCCAGGGGTCGACACCCTGTGTGTCTGGCGGGAATTTTCCCGCCTTCTCTTTTTGGGCTGAATTCAAATCTGTTTTCGAATTTGAATTTTCGTGAAACTTCGCGAGGCCATATCTCGGTCATACGGACTCCGATTTACGAAATTTCGGACTCTATTTCGCGTATTTTTCCGAGACGAACGCAATGGCGCAACCCGTTTATCTCGATTCAGAATTTATTATTTAATTCTGCCTTGATTCTTGTCTTAACACGTTGTTAAAATTCGGGTTGTTACAAGTGGCATTCTAGGTAAGACAAGAGTTTCAAAAAAAAAGAGTAAGATAGACATCATATCTTAATAGGGTCCAGGAGTTGTTGGCACGTTTCGAATATTACACCATCTCCCACATCCCCAATGCTTCAGTTCCCATCAAAGTTCTTGATGCTCTTAGTACCGATCAGATGAAAGTTGATCAGGTACAGGAAACGGAGCCAGAGAAGGAGTCATGGATGACTTCGATAAAGAACTTCTTATTGCAAGGGACCCTCCCTGAACAAAAGAGAAAAAAGCGATTTGTCCTCAAACAAGTAGCACATTATGTCAGACAAGGGAATACGATGTACATGAAAAGTTTTTCAACCCTTTTGCTCTGATGTATCGCACACGAAGATGTAAAGTGTGTGTTGTGAGAAGTCCACAAAGCTGATTGTGGAGATCATACCGGGGGAAGGGCGGACCCTAGCAAAGAAGATACCTTATTATGGATATTTTTGGTTTGCACTCTTAATAAAGATGCAGCTGCCTATTCATGAAGATGTGACAAATAAATAAATAAATAATCTTAGGGCCCCACGAACGAAGTCAACTCAAATGGTAAGTCCTTGGACATTCTCAATCCGGGGTGTGGATATTACCAGTTCCTTACTGATTTCCAAGGATGGAGCCAAGTATGCAATATAGGTTGTTGATCACTTCACCAAATAGGAAGAAGTAGAGCCATTGACAACCATCTCTACAAAGAAAGTAATCGACTTCATCGTGTGAAACATCATCTGTCGATTCTGTCTACCTCGGACGATTATAACCGAGTTTCGAGATTTTTGTATTCACCGATGCATTGATAAACAATACTCGGTCGCTCATAATAAATCAAACGAATAGATCGAGGTCGTCAACAAGATCATTAAGTCTATCCTGAAAAAGCTCGAGGCAAATGGGTGGATGAACTACTACTACTAGCATTATGGGCTTATAGAACCACCCATGAATCATTGATCATGCATACTCCATTCGCGTTGACTTACGGGTTGAAAGCAATCATCCACATTGAGCTGGAGGTCTCCTCCCATCGAATGACATGTTATGATCCCTTGTCCAATAGGAAAAACTCCTTTTAGAATCTTTAGACATGGTTGATGAAAAGCACGAGGAAGCCAACCTACGAGTAGTAGCACACAGGCAATGGGTCGCCTGGTAGTACAACTCCAAGGTTTGTCCTAGAACCTTTGACGTAGACGACCTTGTCCTAAAATATGTCTTCCTAGCCTTGTGCACTTAGGCCCAACGTGCGAAGGACCATAAGCCATTCAAAACAAGCTTGGAAATGGAACCTTCAAGCTAGCAACCGTCGATGGCCTTAAATTACCAAGGGCCTTGAACATCCACCACCTCAGGCGCTACTTCACCTAGAAGCGTTTCATGATCTAGATATGCATAACATTTGTAAATATTATAATTGAATGAGGCACCTTGAACTCAATCATCCTTTGTTATTAATGAGACTCTTGGTCTGCAGGAGTTTATTCTTTCTAGAACAATATATCGACAAGTCGGGACACAACCAACCGGTGTCCATATATATATATATATATATATATATATATATATATATATATATATATAATTGAACGAGTAGACTACTCGCCAACAACTAAAACGGAATCTCGGAGCTTGAGTTAGAAAGAGCATAATGAGACATACATGGGATGACCATCAGTCGTGTTGCCTTTACTCCTCTGAGCTTGGAGTAAAAATTAAACTGAGACTGACATGATCGTCTACCATCCTAACCCTATCCTTTAGTGTTCCAATCACGATACTCCCAAGGCACGAGTGATCCGTTCACATGCCTTGATGCCTTCAATTCTCAAAGTTTGAATTTGAGTGAGAATTGGGGTCAGGTGTGACAAGTGCGCCATGATTTGCATCCACTCGACCCACTAACTCTACCCTAAACCATGATAAGTGAGTATAAAGGACGATGGATTACCGTCCACTAAATCTAACCAAAATGGAAGAGTATAAAAGGAAACACCTAAAAAATTCAAAATATTTTAAAGAATCAAATTGTTTAATAAACAAGGTTTATATTCTGTAACGACTGACTTTTTCATACCATTTAAGATGACATTTATCCACAAATGTCCAACTCAAAAGGCATAGGAAAGCAAATAGTTATAGAGAAGTTATAGGGTGAGAAAAAGAAAGAAAAAAATGTTAAAATAGAAGAAAAAGTAGAACATCAACACTATAGAATCTCACAGCGGAAGGAATAAAATATAATATATCAATACTCTTTACACAAAGAGAAAACTGTATATATATGAATATAACATCAGAGTACACACTAGATCAATACAACACACACAGCGGAAATAAATTTATAGCAGAAAATACGGGAATATGTCTCGACTCCGGCTCCTCTCCGAAGCTCCAAGCAAAACCTACCCTAAAAAATATACTCGGTCTGATCCGAACACATTTTGAGGAAAGAAAAATCACCCAGATCAGTCTGGAATAATTTCGGTGATAAAACTCAACACAAAAAAACTTGATTAACTTTTGGTTAACTTTAAGCAAAGAATTTAAATTGATCAAAAAGTCACTTTTATGGTTTGAAAAAGATCATCCATCTAAACCTAGATTAATGTCTACTAATACAAATACATAATTACTTGTGTTGGATTTCTGGTGGTTATCTTGTTTTGACTGTGAGCCTATTATGTTTGTGGTCTGCATCTGTTTTAGAAAGGGGTATGAAGTGTTGTTTAGTGATTTTAGGATCTATTTTTAATTTGTTTTGAGTGGTTGTTTTAGTGATGGGTGACTTGCTTGTTTCTATTGTGGTGCACATCCACCTCACACAACATTATATGTGAGGTTTTTTTTTTTTTTGAAAGGCAAGCATGATTTTTTTTTATTTCTCAACCAAAAAGATTAAAATATTTACATCAGCACTAATATATACACACTACTATTTAAATTCCTAAGTACCCAATTACATAAAACTGATCATACAACTCCACTTAACCTAAAACACAGCAATGACACAAACTCCACTATCACTTAACATGATTCACAAACTCCACTAGAATCACGAGCTCCACTTGACAGGAATGATCAATAGTAAAAAAATGAGTAACGAGCTTCACTTAACAGCCCTACAAAACAAGCCTGCTGCAAATAACACTGAAACAAACTGAAGCAGAACGTTTGCAGATATCAACATTGCAAAACTGTATAACCATTTAAGACCCGAAAGTCATCATGAACTAATCAACATTATATCATAAAGATGATATTTCCCTAATTCAATTACTGCATCATGGACCAAAATCACATCACCAAGTAACAAAGTCATTGCAACATCAAAAAATGATGGGATCAAAGAGAGGAGAAGGATTTTTCCTTGTATGTCTAGTTGAATATTTCAAACTCTTATTGCTTGGAAGCACTTCATCAGGCCTAAAATCCTACCATCATCCAAATCATCCCATTCAACAGATTTATTCTTTTTTGCTTACTTCTTAGATTTGGACAAAGAAGTAGAGTTTGAAGGTGCAGAAGAAGTTGATAATGGCATTATTTGATGGAGGAGGCAGCTTGATATGAGGAGGAAGAGTTAAATAAGATTATGGAGAAGATTTAGAAGGTGTAGAGGAAGATGCCGACAAATTAGAAAAGGAAGCAGACAAATGAGAACTTGAAGAAGAAGCACAAGACATGGTAAAAACAGAAGAGCTAGTGGATGAAGCAATATTATTACCAGTCAATTTATTGTAAACCTGAGACCCCTCTTTAGCCAAATCAGATTGCAAAGCAATATTCTCACTGTCAAACAAATTGCCTAAACCATAATCCAACCCATCATTCACAACATTATTCACCTCTCCAGCGAGATTCATAGTGCCATACACTTCATTAACTTGAATACATTTTTGTGTTCCTCAAAAATTTCTGCATTAATATTACCTAATTGAAAACCCTAACATGTAAACCTGAAATATTGCCATCAGACTTATCAGCTTTAGTACCCTGAGGAACATCACTATCCATACAACATGTATCCTCATTCATAGAAACTGCTGTCACACCATTACTTTTCTTTCCCCATATCTTCTTCTTTTTAGAGATAACCTTTGTCCAACCCTTCGCATTAACATCAAAATTCTCCTTTCTCAAGAACTATTCATCACCAGCCATTTCACTGTCAGGTTACCCCTCACAAAAACCATCATTCTGATTATCACTAAACATATCAACTCTTGTACTGTGATCACATTCAACTGTTTGATGCCCAAAACACTTACAAATAGTGCATATACTTGGTTTCCATTCATATGAGAGCTTTATTGAAGGACAATCATCTAAACCTACTAACTCAATATACTCCAGCAATTCAAACTCAAGTGAAATTTCTACCAGTGTTTTGGCATACCTAAATCTTTGCAATTTCTCGGTACTACCATCGAAACATATAAGTTTGCCAACATGACATGTAAGCCAATTCATACCACCTAATGTCCAAAGTATTAATGGGATTTTATAAAACAGAATCCAGACTGGAACTTTTCTAACTTGTGCCTGTGAATTGCCAATAATTGGATCCCATTGGGTAATAATAAACATTCTACCCTTGATGAAAATGGGATCAAAATGTAAAATTTTGTCTCTGTTATGATCATTCGAAAATTTAAAGTAAAAAATTGAAACTGTTAGATTTTGTACTGAATTCTCCCTGAAATTTCTAATATCTTTTAAGAAAATTAACCATAGAGAGATAAGAAAGTGTACTATTTTGGAAAAAACCTACTAGATGATTACTCCAGTACTCTAGACCCTCTTCCTTAACGAGATATGGAAGCTCCTTAGGAATACCATCTTTAATTATGTTGAGAGATTTGAAAAGCAAAGCGTAATCGGATTTAACAGTGAATTTGTTGGAAAATGGAGGATTCTCTGAGACATCAGAAGATGATGAAGGATTAACAGTAGCCTGCTTCGGAAAACCTTTGGAAACATTAAATCAATTAGCATCTGAAAGATTAACTTGAGAAGAGACAAAAGAGGAGAGAGGAGGTGGATCACGGAGTGGAGCAGGTTTGGAGGACGAAAGAGGAGGAAAAGAGGCGGAATCGAAGGCAAAGGAAGAAACAGAAGAAGGGATCGCCATTAAATCGCCATTAGGTCGCCATTAGCCTAGCAATTTAGGGTTCGAATATGTTCATTATATGTGAGGCTCTGCCCTAGGTTATGATGTCTGAGTGGTGTGTCTCCCCTTTCCTTGCCTTGCCATTACCCACCTGTGTTGTGTCAGCGAATTAGGTTGTATGTGAAGGCCATGACTTTGTCGTGACTGTTTTTTCTGGTTATTGGCACTTCGTTTGGGTGTTTGTGTCAAACTGACTATGTCATAGTTGAAATGTGATTTGTCGTGGTTAGCTGTTGTGTAATACTGAAGCACTTTCTTGCTGCTTTGGAGTTATGTCAAATGCATATGTCATCATGCTCTGGTGGTGCACTAAATATAGGTTGAAGGCTCTGCCTCATGCTTATGTCAAATGTTCCATTTTCAACCTCCTCCTCTAGGCGTTGTGGTTGGTTCATGGGTCAGCTTGTTGTTCATGAGGAGTATTTGTTGATTTATGTCATATTTTCACTACTTTAAAGATGTGCGGATGCTTGTAAGTCTCTGTCTCTATGCAATGTCATGTCAAGTACCTTGGGTTACTTTGCGCTGTGTATGTTCAGTGTTAAGCTATTGTGAACATTGTGTGTTGTGTTGTACCTTTGTTCTTTTTATGTAAAGTCACTTCGGTTGATGTATGTAATTACGTATGTCTATATATACACTATTATTTCTCTCCCTGCGTGGAGTTTTATAGTAGTTTAGGTAAATAGCATAACTCATGTCCTATAATCTAGAATAGATGCAGTGCACAGTCCACTATAAAAACCGATTGTAGTAGTTAGGCAATCTGCCTAACTCCTGCATGTACTGTACTTATTATTTGTTATAATAAAAAGTGTTATGGATCGCTTAAAAACTGGTCGACTTTGCTAAAAAAAATCATAATTACTATAATTTATAGATTTTATTCGCGGGTGACTAAAAAGATCTAAATGAAGAAGTTAAAGGTGTCGAGAAATTTAAATCGTATCTTTCGTCAAAAACGAACTTTTTGTAAGTTTTTCTGGTTGACATGCATAAAATAAATTATTTACTACAAAATTTATGCTAGAAATATGTCAAGCACAATTGTGTTTAGAAACTTTAGATGAAAGGTTGAAATTTATATGATCAATTTTTTTATGCCAAATTCAAGGGTCACTTGTATCTGCCAAAAACATATGTTATCATTTTATATTTTCATTCTTAAGATACAAAATTTTCGTTTTCTAATCCCTTCATGGATAATATTTGAATTATTATCTTTAATACAAAATTTATCTTTTTGGAATTTAATTTTGTAATCATTATTGCATAATTGACTAATACTTAACATAATATGTTTTAGGTTCCTAACTAGCAAAACATTAGATATGGTAAATGTTTTAGAGTTACAGACATTGTTGATGCCAACCATGTATCCTTCAGAATCCTCTTCAAATTTGACTAATCCACTATCTTTGTAAACTATGTCATTCAAAAATCTCTGAATTTTCAATCATATGTCTTGAGCATCCACTATCTAGTATCCATTTGTTCTTCTTGATTTGTAATGTTTGACTACCAAGTGTTAGTTCATCAAAAACTATTTGACATATCTATTCCTGTAATTCATACATTTTCAAAAGATCAAGTGACTTCTCATTAAAAATAGATACCAACATATGAAATAACATTACGATGGCTTTGAAACATGTTATTCAAAAATAGTGTTAATAAAATTATCAAAAATTACCACTAAATGTTTTTTAGAATTATGTTACGAATGCTTTGAAAAAACTCCCTCTAACATCAAACGTAAAAATGTAGAATATGGATTTAAGGCTAATATTAACACAAAAGGGAGATGGTGAATAGTGTTTGCTTGATTATATGAATCTTTTTAAATATTGATACAATTATACATAAATTGATGTTATTAATAATCACAAGAACAATCATAGATCAGAATACAAATAAAAGTAAATGTAATATAAAAAAACAAATCAAAATTTTAACAATGGCTTGGAGTTGTCTACATCCAGCCCTGCACAAATCTACATGGATTTATGTTTCATTGGGTAATGCATATACTCAAGGCTATGAAACATACCCTCCATAACTTCGGCCGATTCACTTAGATTTCATAGGCTGCTAAGCACATCTGGTTTATTTCCAGGCTCAACCACACTTAATTAATTTACGAGCCACCATCACACATAGTTGATTTTTGGATTTGGTCTTTGGTGATGGAGAGAGCAATATCGATTGAGGAAGTGAGCGCTTCTTCGGAGCAATGGAAGTGCAAATAACCTCATCATAGTGCATGATGTAAGCTTATTCTTGTCTATAGACAAAACATTTATATGTAACAATGTGGATTATGTAATCGCACGATACAATCTTTTTCTTGCATAAAGACAAAGCATTTATGTGTAATGGATTATGTAACCAACATATATCTCACGGCTTACCAAGAGAATTTCAAGCGAGAAAAGTTTTAAACTTATTTTTGATGGATATTAGCAGAATTATTAAAAATAGGACAAAATTTCTTTTAAGGCTTGTTTTAAAAACTATTTCGTGCTTAAGGCTGGTTTGCAAACTTATTATCAAAAGGGGCTTGTTTCTGCCAACTCAGTTGCCATGTCAGCAGTTTTCTAACTGCCGGAACAGGCACAACTCATACTTGCGCAGAAAAAGTAGGTATGGACAATTTCACTATTCCCGATGATCTGTTAGAGCAATATGCTGAACAATGGGAAGCTGAATTCGGATGCGTTCCCGAAACCCAGTTGGAAACACAATTTGAAACAGGTAATGCTAGTGTTGGGATTGATGTTGTTCCTGAAACTCAATTTGACACAGTTGTTGATGGCATTGACATTGGAGAAATTAATTTGAAAAGTGATTTTCGCGTTACACCTACAAACTGTCGTCCTTGGCCACCACTTGCAAACGATTACCATTTCGGAGATCCATCTTGGCCTACTTGTTATTGTGGATATAAGTGTTATACGCTTGTTGCTAAGAAAGGAGGAGATGTAGGGCGTCGTTATTTTGGATGTCCAGAGCACCCAGCTGAAGGCTCGAATATATATGGTGTAATATTTTGTCAATATTTGGAGTGGATTGATCCTGTGATGTGCATTAAAGGAGCTAATTATGCCCGAGAAATGCAACGCAAAGTTGAAGGATTGGAGGCCACCGTTAAACAATTGGAAGCCAAAGTTCATCGTTTGGAGGCAGAAAATAGTAGTCTACTTGGTATCACAACAGACTGAAGCAATGCATCGCTTGCGGTTGATGTTGTCCTTATTTGTTTTATTTTGTAGTTGTTGTATTTCTCGAAATTAGTCGTTTGTATTTTGTGTATTTTGTGTGTTTCTTGTTAGTTGTATTACTTAGCTATTGTACTACCGTAATTAATGCAGGATCTTAGTGTTTAAATTGATTTATGCATTACTTTGGTGCTCATTAATTGTGCTATGCATGTACTAAATATGGAATACATATGCATACATAAGAAGATGCAATCCAATAACATAACAACTATAATTAATGTTCCATATTACAGACTTTCTCAAATTCAAAGCTACGTACGAACTAAAACTAAAAGTGAACTAGAACATATTGCAGACTTTCTCAAATTCAAAGGTACATTCAAACTTAAAATAAAAGTGAAGCAGAATAAATGAGTTATGGTTTTATGCATGTTCTTCTCTCATGGCCCAAGCTACCGCATTGGCCACATCTGTCTTGTTTTCGTCCGCCCATCTCATCCATGACTCCCCTTATTCTTGTTGACCTTGGTCTTCTGGTATTTCTACGCATAGGCGGCGACTGTATGATAGGACCGTAATGTTCATCCCAATATCTGCTATCTGGAAATGGATTGAAAATAGGTGAATAAATCTGTCTATAGCTATCTGCCATGAACCATGGCGAAATAAGATCATGTAAAGATAGATTTGCACCGTCTCTACAACGTGCACATGCAGCAAAACATGAGGACAAGGAAAGTGGGCTAGAACAGGAATATTACAAGTACAACTACAGTTGTCATTTGTAATAATTACCGTATAGGTGCATGCACTTATGTCTGTTACTTCCCACTTCTCCATGCTAAACCTTGTAATGCTCATGCTTCGTGCCTCTTCTACATGTTTTTCCGTCATTTTCTCATAAGTTGGTGTTAGTGCGGTAGTGTAATGTACTCCATCTGTTTGTCTTCTGTAGAAGTAACTATTGAGTCGATGAAATGTGTAACGACCCACATTCTACGCATCGAAGGATCGTAGAATATTTATTTCTTTCTCATACGAAGTCGTATGGTCATGTAACTTTGGGAAACGACTATTGGGGTCATTCCCCATGTTCATGATTTTATCCGATTTTTATATGACCGTTTTGCCCCTAACTGATCTTGTTTCGTCCATAACTTTTGATTGGTAAGGAATTTTGACTTGAAACCACTTCCATTAGATTTGAATGATGGTTTACCTTTCCGTAGAGTGGTCATATTAGCCAAACAGACTTACCGTTTAGGAGATATGGCTGAAACAAGGTTTAGAAGGTGAAAAACAGCTTAACCGGACCTAATTAGGGCGATTAGCAAGAGGGCCCATAACCTATTTCTGGATTAGGCTTATGCGGAGGCTGAGAAAAGTTAGGAAACGAATTTTATTTCATTTTTCAGCCACGTGAAACATTTCTCTAAACCTAGCCATGGCCTGCACCTTCTAATTTCATCCTAAATCGCTCCTAATCGCTTTCTAATTGAAGATTAAGTCAAGCTACTTCAAATCAAGGGGAAATAACACCAAATCAGAGTTGGAGCTACTGTGTTGCATTAGAATTCGATCCAAAACAGATAATATTTCAGATCTATAGTTTTTTTGTGGCCAAGGTGAGTGATTTGCATCGTTTTTCACTAATTACGACTAACTAGGGGTGATTAGTGGTAATTAGCGAAATTATACGTAATTAAATTTTGGAAAAATTTGTAAAATTCTAGAATATTATTTTAGGGCTTTGTTAGAAATTTGGGTAAATTTGGATAAGTTTTGCTAATCCTATCATTAGTTGTGCTTAAACATGATTAAGGGGAAAAACATGGGTTTTTGGTATGTTTGATCCATATTGACATGATTATTTGTTGTTTTGGTGTTTATGGATGATTAATTGCTATGACTATTTGGAATGTTTTGTGGTTGTTTAGAATAGTTAGAATGGTCGAAAACGCCGTCGTATGGCGTAAATAGCTGGTTGGAAAGAGTTGCAGGAAATTGGTCATACCCGTTCGTGACACACCCTGATCGTGAGGATGATCACGAACCACACACCCCGATCGTGAGGATGATCATGAACCCCACACCTCGATCGCGAGGATGATCATGAACCTCACACCCCGACCGTGAGGAAGATGGCGAAGCCTCACATCCCGATCGTGAGGATGATCACGAACCCCACACCCCGATCGTGAGGATGATCACGAACCCTCACACCCCGACCGTGAGGAATAGGACAAACCACCTAGATGTTGCACGAGCCGAATCGGTCACCACGAGCTGGAGGAGGCAGACCACGAGCCGTGAACCGATGTTGGAGCATGATGTCATGAGCCACGAGCTGAAGGAGGGACCACAAACCGACGGCCGGGGGAAATCACGATCCAATCTTTGAATCTGGACAGCGAAAGAACCAAAATGAAGAATCATGAACGAAGATGATGACCAAACCCGAGATGCAAAGGTAGTCCAAATGGGAAGTTTGTACTCAGGATCTAGATGGGAACCAACGAGTTAACTTTGATTGGGCTTTGCTGCAGGATGTGTGCTAAGGAATTGTCGACGTCCATAGCTTTGATTCACCATCGAGAGGCGATTGTTAGGCTACAGGTCAGTGCAGTGGGGGTACTCATTACTCCATGCGGAAGAGTGATCGTAGCACGGCTATGAGCCAGCGCAGTGGAATCGTCATGGCTTCATGGGGCAGAGTGGACATAGCAAGAACTAGTGGCTATGGATCAGTGTAGTGGAGTCGTCATGACTCCATGGGGCAGAGTGATCATAGCAAGGATTTGGGTGATCAAAGCGGTGGATATCGTATGCTTTACGCACCGAGTGAGAGATGCGAGGATGGTTGCTATGCTTGATTGTTTGCCATCTCTATGACATGCACACCCCCTCCCCCGTTATCTTAACACCTTATCTTAGTGTTACCTTAGAGTATTATACATCTTGTTATGCTGACTCTTTGGTTACAGGTTCAGGTATGGTTTAGCATACTTGTTATTGTTTTGTTTTTGCTGCTTAACGCTCATACCAGACTTTTGTCTGACCAAAGTTTTATGTCTCTTCTTATTACTCTGGGTGCCCTTAAATGGGCAGACTAGAGACAGGTTAGCTGGTTGTGCACGAGTAGCTGTCTGGAGACGAGCAGGAGTCTTACACGTATTATTCCTATATATTCTCCCTGTGTCGCAGCTGGTCACTACTTTGGGCATTAGTAGTGTATCTTCATTATTTTTCTTTAGAGACAGTTTTCAAAAGTTGTAATAATGATGATGTGGAACATAAGCTGCATTTGGATTTTCCGCTGCTATGATGTTTAGTTTTCATCTTATGCACTATCTCGCCTGTTTTATGTCAAAGTATGCTATTATTATATTTTATTCCATGACTGTGAGATATACTATAGGTTCCTTTGTTGGTTAATAGCTTCATATCCCTTTTCTCTTGACAACCGTCCCGTGCTGGTTGGACATCGGTATAGCGCATTTCAGGGAAATGTCGGCTGGTGCGGGATGAGCCATCACATTTGGTATCGGAGCTCAAGGTTGCGTAGTTAACCTAGGGGAAGACACTAGGGAGAGATAGTATACGTATATGAGAGCACGTATTTGTTATATTTTTGTTTTCAAAATCTATATATATATATACTATTAGTATATCTAAGGATGAAGTCGCACTACACTAGCACCACTATGGAGATGGTTAATCGTTTTCCCTTCACAGATAAAACGATGAGCCGAAACTTGAGGAACACAGGGCCAAGGGAAAATGATAGGAATGCCCCTGATATGAGGACGATGTTCACTAACTTCATGAGAAAGATGCTTAGGGATGTGCCGAGGGCAGCTCCAAATGCTGATAATGGTGGTGGTGCAGCGGTGCAGGCGCCTTGGGCCGATTTTGCCAAGCTCTGTAAGGATTACACTAGCCTTGGTAGAAAGCCGTTCCACGGAATGGAGTCGGCTACGGATGTTCAAGATTGGTTGGATAGCTGTGAGCGTATCTTCGAAGACTTGGGTATCGAGGATGTGATGAAGAGAAAGCTAGCATCCCATCAGCCGCAAGGACGGGCAATGAATTGGTGGAATTCTATGAAGGCACCTACTTCCGAGGATCAGATTACTTTGGATCAGTTTAAGACTCGCTTTAGCGACAAGTTTATTCCAACTGCTTAGAAGTCAGTATTGTTTAAGAGATTCTTAGAGCTAAAGCAAAATGGTAGAGCTGTCTCGGAGTATATTGCTGAGTTCGATACTCTATCAAAATATGGATTATCCCTTATTGATACTGCCGAGAAGAAGAACGAGAAGTTCGTAACTGGTTTGGATGGATACTTGGGGGAAAGGCTTATTAACCACATTGATGAGACGTTTGAATCGATTGTGGGGAAAGCATTGAGGTCGAAGAGTCTTTACCCTAAGACGAAGACTAAGGTTTCATCTGCAGAGGAGCCAAAACCGCAAGCAAGCGGTGGAGGCAAGAATGGTTCTCAGAATAAGAGGAAGCAGAATCATACCAAAGATGGCCAGAAAAAGAAGAATAAGAAAGATATAGAGTGCTTTAGCTATGGCAAGAAGGGCCATTATACTAAAGAATGTCGAGCAAAGCTCGCGGACAGGAAGTGCTTCAACTATGGCCAAGTTCGACATCAAAAGGATAAGTGTCCACAACCTTTGAAAGAAAAGAAGATAGTGAAAGCATATGCCAACAATGTTGTTTCTTCTTCGTCGAATGCCCCAACTGCGGCAGAGAAAGGAAAGAATATCGTTATTCAATGTATGCTTTCCATTTATGATGTTCCTATTCGAGTATTGTTTGATACTGGGGCTTCTCATTCCTTCATATCTAGTGACCTGGTAGATAGGTTGGGATTGGAACCCGAGATAGTCGATAGACCTTTAGCTATGACGAACCCGATTGGTGGTTCGACTAGCCTTAGAATGATTAGTCGAAATTTGACTTTATCGAGTCATGGATGTATGTTTGCTTGTGATTGCTTTATTTTGGGCTTTACTAGGTTTGGCATTATTTTGGGAGTCGACTGGCTCCAAAGATATGGGGTGGTGGTAGACTGTGAGGGATTTTTGGTGACTATTAGGGCGGAGGGTAGTGTTTGGTGGCCTACCTAGTGATGAGGTGATGGTTAGTTTTCTAAATTCCCTCGATATCCTGCAGGACGAGTTAGCAGGAATTCCCGTTGTTGGCCAGTATCCGGATATCTTCGAGGAAGTGACTGGACTTCCACCACACCGAGAGATTAAGTTTCGTATTGATTTAGCGAAAGATACCAGACCTATAGTGATGCTACTTCGTTGTATGGCACCAAGGGAGCAGCGAGAGCTCGGGGTGCAAGTGAGCGATCTTTTGAAGAAGGGATTTATCAGAAGAAGTGTTTCTGAGTGGGGAGCACCATTTGTGTTTGCTACCAAGGCAGATAGTTCCCTTCGATTGTGTGTAGACTATCGAGAGTTGAATAAGGTGATGGGGAAGAATAAGTATCCTCTCCCATGGATAGATGATTTGTTTGATCAGTTAAGTGGAGCAAGGGTGTTCTCCCAGTTGGATCTCGCGACAGGATTTCATCAGCTCAGAGTAGCAGCTGAGAGCATAGCTAAAACGGCCTTTCGGACGCCATCTGGATTCTATGAGTGGTTGGTCATGCCATTCGGGTTGACTAATGCATCAACATACTTTGTGGATCTTATGAATAGGGTATTCAGAGATCAATTGAATAATTTTGTTCTTGTGTTCATAGACGATATCTTGGTTTATTTGAGGACAGAGGAAGAACACAAGGAACATTTGAGGATAGTGATGGAGGTGTTGAGAGAACACCAATTAAAAGCAACATTTTCTAAGTGTCACTTCTGGAGGAGGGAAGTAAGATTCTTGGGCCATGTTGTTTCAGAGAATGGTATTGCCGCAGACCCTGCGAAGGTGGCTATGGTACAAGATTGGTCTATGCCCAAGAATGCAACAGACGTAAGAAGCTTATTGGGATTAGCTAGATATTATCGTAAGTTTATCCAAGGCTTCTCCAAGATAGTAGCACCGTTGACTCAGTTGACCAAGAAGAATCAAGCTTTTGTTTGGGATTAAAGGTGCGAGAATGCATTCAAGAGTCTAAAGGAAAAGTTGACCTGTGCGCCAGTGTTAGTCATTCCTAAAGGGAATGAAGAGATGACAGTATACATGAATGCATGTGGTACCGGACTAGGTGTTGTATTGATGCAAGGAGGTAGGATTGTAGCTTATGCTAGTCAGCAACTGAAACCGCATGAGAAAAGATATCCTACCCATGATTTGGAATTGGCAGCGATTGTATTCGCACTGAAGATGTGGAGATATTATCTCTTGGGAGAAAGATTCGAGTTGTTTATTGATCATAAATCGTTAAAGTATCTTTTCTCCCAAAAGGATCTAAATCTCCGACAGTAAAGATGGTTAGAATTCTGGGCTTCCTATGATTTCGATATCGCTTATACACCAGGAAAGGGCAATGCGGTAGCTGATGCATTGAGTAGAAGGCATGCCAGTTTAGGGGCTATGTTTCTTGAGTGGAAGCAACTAGAGTATATCGCAGGGTGCGATTTTAGAACAAAGTGCGAATTGGATCCAGAAATGTTAGCAAGTTTGACAATTAGACCCACTTTGATTGAGCGGATTGGTTCCAGTCAGAGGGACGATCCTAACCTATTGGAAATCATCTCCAAGTTAGAGATGGGTATCGACGAGGAGATGAACAAGTATGAGCTCGATCGAGATGGATGGGTTAGAAAGAATGGGAGACTAGTTGTACCCAATGTCAATGGATTGAGAGATGCTATACATCCCGGTGGTAATAAAATGTATCGAGACATGAAGCAGACCTACTATTGGGAAGGGATGAAAAGAGACGTTGGGAAGTTTATATCCAAATGCATGAACTGCCAACTATTCAAAGCCGAGCAAAAGAAGCCTAGTGGTTTGTTGCAACCATTAGAAATTCCAGAATGGAAATGGGAACAAGTCTCAATGGATTTCATTGATGGGTTACCAAGGACTAGATCGGGCCATGATAGCATTTGGGTGATTGTGGACCGATTGACAAAGAGCGCAAGGTTTATACCCGTCAAGTCGAACAGAACGGCAGCTAAGTTAGCAGAACTGTATATGAAGTGGGTAGTGAGATTTCATGGATTACCCAAAGGCATTGTGAGTGACCGAGACCCGTTATTTACTAGTGGATTTTGGAAGAGCTTACAAGAGGCTCTAGGGTCAGAATTATATCTCAGTACCGCGTATCATCCTCAAACTGATGGTCAAAAAGAGAGGGTGAATCGTATATTAGAAGATCTCTTGAGAGCTTGCATATTGAATTTTGGTGGATCATGGGATGGCCATTTGCATCTAGTAGATTTTGCATATAATAATAGTTATCAATCCAGTATTGGTATGGCTCCATTTGAAGCTTTGTACGGAAGACCGTGCAACTCACCGTCATGTTGGTTAGAAACTGGTGAGAAGTTTGTGCTTGGACCAGATGTGATAAGAGAAACTTTAGATTAGATTAAGATCATTCAACAGCGAATGAAGGCTGCCCAAGATAGGCAGAAGAGTTATGCTGATAAGAGGCGAAAGGATTTGAAATTCTCCATTGGCGACCTAGTATTTTGTCAAGATCTCTCAATTAAAGAATGTTATTCGATTTGGAAAGAGAGTAAAGTTGACACCAAGATTTTTTGGTCCATTCCCAATCCTCGAGCAAGTTAGGAATTTGGCATATAAAGTTGAATTACCAGAGAAGATGGCAGGAGTTCATAACGTATTTCATGTTTTCCAGTTAAGGAAATTTGTGCACGACCCGGATATGACTATTTCACCTGATCAGTTGGATGATATCGAAGTAGAACCCGAGGAGGTTGGGAACTACAAGCCGATTCGTATTGTCGAGCACGATACGAAGCAACTTCGAAGGAAAGCGATGAATCTAGTCAAAGTTCAGTGGGGTGAGAATGAGAATGACTATACTTGGGAGACAAAGGAGAGCATTAGGAAGACGTATCCAGAACTCTTTTCCTGGTAAGATTTTAATTGCGACTTAGTTTTCCGCATGCTAGGATAAACTTGTTTGTTTGTTTTTGTATGTTTGATTGTTGTGAATGGTTGATAGGCATGCGGGATCCTTTGCTTGTTTCTTAGTTAAGGAATTTCGGGGGCGAAATTTCTTAAGGGGGGGAGAATGTAACGACCCGCACTCCACCCATCGAAGAATCGTAGAATATTTATTTCTTTCTCATACGAAGTCGTATGGTCATGTAAGTTTGGAGAACGACTATTGGGGTCATTCCCCATTGATTAGCACAGAAATGTGTTTATTTTTATGCTTATATCTTATCTTTATTGTATATAAATAAATGCTACTTTGGGTATTTTGTGTGTTTTTACAGGTCATTGATTAATTGTCTCCTTCATTAAATAAAAGACCACTTATAAGAAAAAGAAGCTACTTTCCCATCTCAACAAGTTTTCAATCACAAAGGAAGCCGTAGCACATTGGTTAAGTTATGGAAATCTGTACGGAAAGACCATGGTTCGATTCCCATCAAACTCTCTTTTAGCTGAAGAATGGAAGCGTTCACATTGCCTCCCTTGCTTTGAAGAATTTATGGATTGGTGATTTATGGTGTATATATATATTCATATGTATGAATATATGATATACACTAATAAATAATTCAAGAATTGGAAGTATTCTTCATAGATAAATCAAAGGGAATCTTTCATTTTTACTCTCCATAAAGATGAAGATTTGATTAGATAGATGCCAATCATGATGCCAATCAATTTACCAATCAACTTCAAATCTCTTGGAAAATGCCAATCAAATTGCCACATGACCAATCAAAAGAGGAAAGCTGCATGGAATATTTCAAGTTTATCTTATCTCTTTTTGTGAATATATTATTTTCAAGAGGTTGAGTCATGGCCCATTAGAGGATTAGGGTTTTTCACTTCACCTATATAAGCACATGTATACCCATTGTAACAGGCATCTCCATTATTCTGTACTCTCGTTTATTAATAAAAAGTTTTATTAGTTGACTATCTTTTTCTTTCATAACATTTTGTGTATCTATCCAATTAGTTTTGGTAGAACACATTGTTATTTTCTTTTATTACTGCTTGTTAGCTATTGTCCGTTCGATTAGATTCAACGGCAATTCTGCTTTTTAATTCTCTGTTGTTGTTCTAGTTGTTATTTTCTTTTTCTAGTATTTGTTTCTTTTCATTTCAATTGTTGAATTTGATACTGATTAGATTCAGATTCAGAGTAATTTCAACAACATTAAAAACAACTCCAAATTCTGCCTAACTCGCCCAAGAATAAATAAACAATAATTTTTAATTACACGTCCCTGTGTTCGACCTGTATGCTACACACCTGTATGCTTGCAGAATTTAATTTAAATGTCGCGCTTTTCTGATTCATAGATTAGCGACGATCAAGTTTTTGGCGCCGTTGCCGGGGAGGTAACAATTGAATTTTATTATTTATTTAATTTCCGATTCGTGTTAGTTTTTATTTTATTTTGTATATATTTTTGTTTCTTGTACATATAGAAAAAAAATCTCAATTAGTGATGTGGCGTATTAATTACATTGACACTGTCATGAACTAAGCAAGAGAAAAATAATAATTTCTTGCCTTTTTTTCTTTCAATTTCTTTTCCTATTTTCAATTATTCCTTTCCATTTTTCAATCCTCCTTCCTACTTTTATATTCATTTCTTCTTTTACAATCTTTCAAAAAAAATAAAAAATCTTGCCTTTTCTTTCCAAATTCTTTTCCATCTGTATTTCCTTTCCAATTTTTCAATTTACATTTGTTTCTTTCCCTGTTCCCTCCTATATTTCCTTTCCTTTCTTTAATTCATTTCCATTTTCATTTTTTCTTTCACATTAAAAAAAAAAGAGGTTGGTTTGTTTTTGCAGTTCTCTAATCTGTCTTGACCATCAACACTGACCAACATTCATTGCCACAACCTCCTATATAGTCTGCCTTGCCCAATACTCAACACCCAACGTTAATCCTCCAAACCAAAATTCTACCACTCTGCATCATACCCATAACCATACATCTTACCGATCATGACAGTCTTCATCCTTCGATCATCGCTTCCATAGTTTAAACATCACCTTCACGCCCATCCATCATTTCTCAACATCAGCCCCCCCTCAACAAATTCCCATAAAAAAAACTATTAATTTTCCTCGATTTTTCTTTCCTTTTCTTCATTTATTTATTTCCCTTCTTACAATATTTTCCTAATCTCATATCTTCCTTGATTTCTCCCTCAAACAAAAAAAAAAACTTTCCCTTCTTTTCTATTTCTTTCCTTTCCATTTTTCTTAACATTTGTTTTCTTTTCTAATATTTTTTTCTCTTTTCCTTTACAAGTTTACAAAGAAAAAAAAATCCTTTTTTTCTGTATTCTTTATCATCTCAGCCACCTTGTTCATACAAATCATCCCTCCATCATCTTCATTACTTCAAATTTTCACCCTCCTCTCATAACACAAACCACCATCAAAAAAATCCACAAACCTCACTTTTACTCATCCACAGCAACCACAAGTCCATTCTTATTTTTATTTTTTATTTTGTGTTTTGTTTTTCTTTTAGGGTAGTCTTCTAAGTCCATTTTTATTTTTATTTTATTTTTTGTTTAATTTTTCATTTAGTCTTTCGTGGTAAGCATTGTTGAGCTTAGTTTTTATTTTATTTTATTCTTGTTCATCTTAGTTCTTTTGGCTTAGTACCTAGTTTTTTTTATCGAGTTCGTTTTTTTCCAATTTCTATTTAGTTTTTCTTTTCTTAAAAAAAAAAGAGGGAAGTGACTTTACTTTTTATTTAGGCTTAATTTTTATTTTGTTAACTGAGTAGTTTTACTTGTTTTAATTCTTTAGTCGAGTCAGTTTGTTAGTTTATTTTATTTATTTTTTCTTTTTCAAGTTTTTTGGTTTTTCCTCTCCTTTTCGATTGTTTTTATTTGCTTTTCTTTCTAAAAAAACAAGGGTCTAACCGTAGGCTAAGGTGAAGGATCAGATTCAAGCAAACAACGAAGGAATCAAAAGCGAGCAAAACAAAGCAATCAGTGAAGTTTGAATTGTTGGAGCGGTTGCACACCAAGTGGGGTGTGAACGCGCTAGCGCTACCCAATTTCACTGGAGGACTGCCGATCAAGGTGAGAAATTTTTGAAACTCTACAGGTGCTCTGCTGCAAAAGAAAAAAAATATAGACAATTGTTGTAAAAAAATTCTGCAGGGGCAGCGGCTTGAATGTACAATTTTTAATTTCTGCAATTTAATTGTGTGATTGTTGTTATTTCTGCACCTTTTATTCATTCTGTTAAGGGCAATACCCCAATTCACATAAGGTGAGGGATTTCATCACCCTTTCCTTAGCCCACAAATTGCATTTCATCGTAGAATCTGATTAATAATAACGATTAGACGTTGGACTTAAGGGAGTCACGGGCTCATCTAGGGCTTAATTGTATTGTGATAGTTGATTCATTTGGAACGAATTATTTCTTGGTGTCTAGACTACGGCAGAGAAATAGTCGTTTATAAATATTACGACGATTCGTAAATATTATATCGGTTGCTACTCTGAAGGTACTTAAACCTTCGGCTGCATTGCTAGGGTGATTCCTGATGCACCGATAACTCCTGTCCGTTAACTGGCTGAGAAATCTTTTGATCTAAGTAATCAAATGTGTCACTTTATAATTTTGGGTTAGGAGCCATTAAGGACAGAAAATTTCATTGTAGCTAATTTCTGTGCGTGCATCTAACAACAATGAGTGAAAAAGGTGTTAGCCAACAAAATTCTCCTAGGAGCTCTCGAATCAACCAAAATTTTCCAACCGAGTTGGATTAAAATCGAGTGAATCACAACTTTCCAAACTTTGGGGATCAAAATCAAATAAATCAAAATTTTCAAAATCTCAATATCCAAATGGATAGACCCTTGTCTCTTCGTGATCGATGTTATCTGACTAGGACCGTCCAACCCTCTGTCATCGTGTTCCCACCAGCTGAAGGAAACAATTTTGAGCTAAAACATTCTTTTATCCAAGGGGTACCAAAATTTACTGGGTCTGAAAATGCTTATGAATTTCTAAGTGAATTTGAATTGTATGCGTCCACAACAAAAATGCAACAATTGTCTACTGAATCGATCAAGCTGAGGCTAATTCCAATTGCACTACTTGAAAGCGCTAAAAGATGGCTAAATTCTCTTCCAAAACATTCCATAAGAAGTTGGGATGAATTTGTCACTGCATTCTTGAAAAAGTTTTTCCCTTTCCATAAAACTCTCAAAATTCGAACCGAAATAAACCAATTTTGTCAAAATGAGGGGGAAACTTTTTCAAAATACTTTGAAAGATTCAACCAACTATTATATAGTTGTCCTCATCATGGAATTCTAAAAGATCACTTATGTCAAATTGCATATGAAGGGCTAAACTATCAGACTAGAACTCAACTAGAATCAATGTGTGGAGGAGACTTTATGTCTAAGACGGCCGATGAAGCTTGGAAATTGTAACACCCCACCTCCGCCAATGTCACTCTTGCAAGTGCACTGGCTTTGGAGGGGCGTTAAACGAGGTAAACATGCATGCAGATATCACAAGACAGAACATATAAGTAAAAACAGAGTAAATAAAGCAGCGGGTAGAAACTAACATTTCAAAACCATAGTCAAGTTACATCAAAGTACTTATCATCATTTTCCCAACAAAACAAAGTCTAGAAAAACATAAAATGAAAACTGGAAATAACATAAAGTAAACTATCCCGAAAGTAGAATAAAGCCATAGCATGCTCAAGTCCAAACTGTACATGAGCTATCCAGAAAAGCAGCTAAAGATCCGAGCTAGGTGTTAGTATTCCCACCCTGAGAACCTTGGGGGGGGGGGACGGAAGAAAAGAGGCGAAAGAAAACGGGTCAGTCAAAAAGACTGGTAAGTCCTACCTATTATTAGTATAAAAACTAATAAAGTTAACTGGACATGTAAAACAGAGATGAAACATAGGGTGATAACTGGCATGGTGAAAAGTCAACAAGATAGATCAAGTGTGGCATCGCATATACAAGGTTAAGTTGCACCAGGTGTGTACTAGTATTCCAATCCTTGTCAAGTATAAACAAGAAATGATCCCTTGGCCCAAAGCTGGCCCAACATCATGAGGTGACCTAAATCAAGGTCCAACTACTCGGTCTAGTCGATCGGCTCCCTATAAGCCTAACTCTTCGTGTATCGGTGTCATACGGCCTAATCATGGAATGTAGTTAACTGTGCAAGGTCCACCCCAGGGTGTATCCAGCCCTAAGGTGTAAACTACAGACACAATTCAAGTACGCACAGTCTAAACCTACCAGTGCCCATGTTCAACTCCGGACTTAATGTGCACGACCATGGTCCGCCTGAACTTAACTGGTGCACTATTCAGCCGTCTCTTTTGGTCTCTTACAATCAGTCCAGTAATCGTGCCCCACCCTAGCCTAGTCCAGGGTATCCAGATACTCCCAAGTGGGTTACTGCTGAAAAGGACCTCGTAACTAGGATTTCAAGCGGGTTAAGTGTGGTTAACCCTATCCTAACCATGTATTGAGTCGGTCAAGTGTATCCAAGCAGTTCATGACTCAACCCTATCAATACATCGTGTTTAATTGGTTAAGTATTCAAGTAGTCCATGACTTAACCCTACCAACCCATCGTGTTTAATTGGTTAAGTATTCAAGTAGTCCATGACTTAACCCTACCAACCCATCGTGTTTAATTGGTTAAGTATTCAAGCAGTCCATGACTTAACCCTACCATGTGGCATTAATTAACTTAATGCACCCCAACCTCTCACATTAGACTTTGTTGTGGTTACTAGTTAAGCCGGGCGGGTCCTGGTAGCTTTACACCACAACCTAGTCTAACATCGGGTTTTAAATGCGATATGACCAACTACTCACATTGGGTCCTATTGTTTGTAGCCACTAGTTAAGCCGGTCGGTTCCGGGTAGATTTATGCTACAAACTCAACCCAACCTCGAGTTGGCCACTTTCATGTTTTCTACATGTCATGTCCACATTCATGTTTTCAAGCATAAACACATGTCAAACTTTCATGTCATATTTTCAAGTCATGCTTTCATGTTATTTAAGTTTGCCCAACTACCCATAACGTATTCCCATCGCACGTAAATTCGCATCAACGCAAATAGATCAAAGAGGGAACATAACAATATGACAAGGCGGGCATAAGGTGGCAAAGTCTACCACAAGTTAAACATGGTGATATTTGAGGCCAAAGGGGGTTCAACATACTAGTAAATGGTCTCAACATGTATGATAGCATAAAAGGTGACTTGGCCTCAAACATATCAAATAGCATAAGGGTGATTTGGCCACAAGCATGCATAATAGCATAAGGGTGATTTGGCCACAAGCATGCATAATAGCATATATGGTGATTTGGCCACAAGTTAAACATGGTGGCATATGAGGCAAATGTGTTCATAAACTTGCATATTACATTATAAGCATCAAAACATGCATGATATCAAAGTTTATCAAAATAGGTGAAACATGGTCATAAATGACATAGGATGATAGCTAGTGATTCGCATATAACATCATATGCAAGATAACTTAAGGGTTATGAGAGTTTCTATGTTGCTTTATGCAACATTTCAAATCAAAGCTCATAGCTTTCTATGCACAAAGTCAAGGTGATAGCTTTACAAACATGCATAGGATAAATCTATGCATAACATGATAGAATCAAAGCACAAATCATACTTAAGCCCAAACTCAAACTTGCAACATTTCATATTTAACTTCATAGTTAGAATATAAGAGTAGAATAGGGCTTACAATGCTACGAAGACTATAAAACAAAATAAGATTGAGACGAAGCCACACTAGCAACACTAAAAACTCCCAAATGAATACAAGCTCCAAGTTGTCTTGAGAAACAAGAAGCTCCTTTGATTTGTATGAAGAAAGATCCTTGTTTTGATGAAGAAAGGTGGCTCTTTTACTAGCTTAGGACACTCAAACTTTCATGAAGAGGATGGAGGCCATGATATGAAGGTGGAGGCCATGTTTAGAAAGCGTTTTGGCATAGTTTAGTTGTAGGAATGATTTGTGTTGATTTAGGCTAGGTATTAGGGTTTTTTTATAGAAGATTAGGTTAGTTTAGGCCATAGGATTAACCCTAATTCAGATCTGAGCCATTAAAATCCGTCACCAGCCTCCAAACATGTCTTGAGGAACAAGTCAGGTGCACCCAGGCCAAACTGGCCGACCACCCAAGTCGACAGGGGTGTCGATTGGGCAGTCGACACCGCCTGGGGTGTGTCAACTCCCAAGTCGACTCCCCCGTCGACTTGGGGGTGGCGGGAATTTTTCCCGCCTGCTCTTCTTGGCTGAATTTGAATTCTGAATTCAAATTTGAACTGTTTTTGAACTTGAAATTTTCTACAAACTTTGACGGGCCATAACTTGGTCATACGGATTCCGATTTTCGAAAACTCGGACTCAATTTCGCGTATTTTTCCGAGACGAACGCAATGGCACAGCCCATTTCCCTTGATTCAGAATTTATCATTTAATTCTGCCTTGGTTTATGTTATAACATGTTATTTAAAAATACGGTTTGTTACATTCTCCCCTCCTTAAATGATTTCGTCCCCGAAATCTTCAAGTTAGGAAGAACATATCCTACCATCCATCATCCATCTACTCAAAACATCATCCACGTGCGGTCATTGTCCTTAAAAGATTCTAAATGTTGTATGAACATATGCAAAGGTGTGTATATATGTACTTATCTAATGCGAAAATCAGGCGGTTACTGATTCAGTAAACCTCCTTAATGCAAAGTATGTTAGTGAAATGAGTCCATATGTATGCAAATTCCTAACATAATTCATAATCTCTATAAGAGTGCACATAACATTCATCCATATGCGACATCCACATGATAGCATAACAAGTTTCAGCCATGAATAAGTATAACCACTCATGCATATGCAATATGAAAGTGTGTGAGCCGATCTTAGTGCCTAATGTGTATCATGCATCCACGAGTATCCACTTGCAAACACTTGCAACCACTTGCAAGCATCAAGCATAACATGTTTCAAATACATGTTTCATCCAAAAGGTTTCTACCTAAGGTTCTCATGACAAGGTTAACGAGATAACAAGATAAACATGGATAGCAAAAGAAAGATATGCTAACTAGGAAAAGAGATTGAGAATGTACCCTCAAAAAGAAATGGATAAAGCCCACGCATCTTCTCCTCGGTTTCCCAAGTTGCATCCTCTTCGGCCTCACTCCACTGAACCTTCACCAATTTGACTTCTCGATTTCTTAGCTTCTTGATCTCCGTTCCCAAGATACGAATCGGAGCTCGCCTCAAGGTTGCCTCTTTCTCTACCTCCATGTCTTCAAGAATACTAGGTTCAACCACCTCAGCGGACTCATGTAGGCACTTTCGGAGATGCGAGACATGAAAGACATTATGCACTCCGGCCAGCTTCTCGTGCAATTCCACCTTATAAGCCATCTTCCCAATTCTCTCTATGATAGGGAAGGGTCCTACGAACCTTGGTGCCAGCTTCCCAACTGCTCCAAAACGAACCACATTACGCAGAGGAGAAACCTTCACGAAAACCATATCTCCAACTTCGAATTCCAAATCTATCCATCGCTTGTCAACATAGGATTTCTGTCTGTCTTGGGTCGTTTTCATCCGTCTTCTCACCAATTCAACTTTCTCGGAGGTGTCCCGTATCATATCGGGCCTAAGGATAAGTCTATCCGTTGTCTCCCACCAACAAGATGGAGACCTACACGGCCTCCCATACAAAGCTTCAAATGGTGCCATCCCTATGCTAGCTTGATAGCTATTATTATAACCAAACTCTACAAGAGGAAGGTGGTCTTCCCAAGTACCACCAAAGTCAAGCACACAAAGCCTCAAAAGAACTTCTAGCACTCTATTCACCCTTTCGGTTTGGCCATCCGTCTGGGGGTGATAGGCTGTACTTAGATTCAATCGCGTACCCATCGCTTCTTGCAAACTATTCCAAAATTGGCTAGTGAAGATTGGGTCACGATCGCTGATTATGCTAGAAGGAACTCCATGCAATCGTACTATCTCTCGAAGATAAACAGATGCTAGTCATGATGCGGTCCTCTTGCTCTTTACTGGAATAGAATGGGCGCTCTTCGTGAGTCTATCCACTATGACCCATATCCCATAAAGCCCAAATAGTTTGGTCAACTTGACGGACATCTTCCCCCAACTATATATCACAAACAGGCGAGTCATACTCCTTATGGGGTTTGCAACAGAACTAAGATTGAAAATAGGACCAAGAGGATATACTTAAAAGATAGCATGCGAGTAAGCTCCACAGAATAGTAGGGGTCAAGGACATACTCTTAAAAAGAGATATAATGTGCGTATCTAGTCTTTAATCCCCTAAGTCGCATTTTCTTGTGCTTAGTCCCATCGTGCCTTGACCGTCTTTTAACTTCACAATTCCGTAGTTTCAAAATATGAGTTGGAATTCATTTCACCATTGCCTCTCGTTCCACATCCACTTATTCTTTTCCTAAAAAAATACTTTGCTACAACTGCGTGCTCATGGTTTCATGCAAGCTTTCCAAAATTCGTTAGTGAATCCTAGATCTCGTTTACATACCATACGGTATTCCACGCGGAAAAACTATCTCTTGAAAACAAATGTCAATCCATGTTGCCAAATGTACTTACTAGGGTGATTTCTATAACCCCTGCTTAAGCGAAATGGACTATCCGCCTTAGTGGCGAACACTACTCGATTGGATTACAAATTTTCAATAAAAGTGCCAAGGGATTCTAGATAACTAGTCATGACGGAACCCTAAAGGTCACACGAGATTTCGAGGGTATTACCGAGGCGAGTCATGAGCCTCGCAACCCTATGTTCCAAAATCAAGAATGGCTCCATAATTGGACAACCAATCCATGCCCAAAATCAACCTGTATCCCATAAACCCGAGAACATAAGCATTACACATGAATTCTACGCTCAAGATAGAGATTTTCAAATCCATACAAATCACAGGTACATGGGTGGAACCCCCAATTGGATTTGAAACACTAACGGGACCTCTACTAGACTAGTACTTTAGGTGCAAACTTTCAACAAGACCAGAAATAAAACTATGCGATGCGCCAGAATCAAATAAGGTACGAACAGGGAAATCAAAAATGTAAACATGACTTCTATAGAAACACTACCTCGGTCAAAAGCTGGAAGAGCGAGGGGAGCCTGCAACTGCCTCCAGAGGGTCCTGCTCGCTGAATTTGCCTTTTCCCTTGTCCTCGCTTTTTCGGGCAATCCTTACTGAAGTGTCCAGACTTTCCACAATGAAAGCATTCTCCCAACTTCCTTTTCTTCTTCCTACAGTCTTTGGCTATGTGCCCAGTGATCCCACAGTAGTTGCACTTCCTGGTCTATCTTGCCTTGTTGTTGTTGTTGCCCTTGTTTCCCTTCTTGTTATTCTTGTCTCCTTTCTCGGAATCTTCCTTCTTGCCTTGAGACTCATTTGCCTTGACCTCCTTCTTGCCACTCTTATCTTCCTCTTGAAGCAGGGCCATATTCACCAAACTCTCGAAAGTCGCCCCCATGGGTATATGAGACATGGCCAAACCGCGCAATGGCTCATTCAATCCTAGAGCAAAGCGTAGGGCCTTCTTCTGAGCTGTGTTAACCAAGTCTAGACCGAATTGAGCAAGTTGATTAAACTTATCGACGTATTCCCTAACGGTCAAGTCCCCTTGCTTTAGTGATAGGAACCTCTCCATCCGAAGGTTCTCTTCTGTCGATGATAGAAACCTCAGTCCAAACCTTCTTTTAAAGTCATCCCAAGTCTGAATTGGCCTAGTAGTGGTGGTGACTACCCACCAATATGCAGCTTCCCCTTTTAACAGCCATACCGCTAACAGAACTTTCCTACGGTTTTCTATATCAAAGATAGCAAAGAGGTCTTCAGTTTCCTTCAACCAGTTTCTTGCCTCAACAAAAGTCTCCGTCCCAATAAAATTCTTGCCACCCATCGCCTTAAAGTCCTTGCAAATCTTCGCGAAATCCGCTTGTGGATGCTGAGGAGGAGGAGGAACCTCAGCCACGGGAGGGGGAGGAATGTTAGCCATGGGAGAAGGAGGAGGAATGTCCGCGGGGCCGGCTTCATTCGCCCTTGCCTCCATGTACCTTCTAAACCAAATAGGTACTGGTACGCCTTCCAGAATGGCAAAATTATCGGCCATACTGAAATGAAGAAAAAGATAGATTGAGAACGAGGAAACAAAGGATAGTGCTAATGGCTTTTGGGGAATAGCCTTTTAAAATAAACTAGACTTTTCTTGGAAACTACTTAATTGGTTTTGAAAATTGTTTTTCAAAATGTAAGTTTCAAAAACCTTTTGTTCAATCTCGTAAACCTTATGCTCTGATACCAAATGTAACACCCCACCTCCGCCAATGTCACTCTTGCAAGTGCACTGGCTTTGGAGGGGCGATAAACGAGGTAACCATGCCTGCAGATATCACAAGACAGTACATATAAGTAAAAACAGAGTAAATAAAGCAGCGGGTAGAAACTAACATTTCAAAACCATAGTCAAGTTACATCAAAGTACTTATCATCATTTTCCCAACAAAACAAAGTCTAGAAAAACATAAACTGAAAACTGGAAATAACATAAAGTAAACTATCCCCAAAGTAGAATAAAGCCATAGCATGCTCAAGTCCAAACCGTACATGAGCTATCCAGAAAAGCAGCTAAAGATCTGAAATAGGTGCTAGTATTCCCACCCTGAGAACCTGGGGGGGGGGGGGAATGGAAGAAAAGAGGCGAAAGAAAACGGGTCAGTCAAAAAGACTGGTAATTCCTACCTACTATTAGTATAAAAACTAATAAAGTTAACTGGACATGTAAAACAGAGATGAAACATAGGGTGATAACTGGCATGGTGAAAAGTTAACAAGATAGATCAAGTGTGGCATCGCATATACAAGGTTAAGTTGCACCAGGTGTGTACTAGTATTCCAATCCTTGTCAAGTATAAACAAGAAATGATCCCTTGGCCCAAAGCTGGCCCAACATCATGAGGTGACCTAAATCAAGGTCCAACTACTCGGTCTAGTCGATCGGCACCCTATAAGCCTAACTCGTCGTGTATCGGTGTCATACGGCCTAATCATGGAATGTAGTTAACTGTGCAAGGTCCACCCTAGGGTGTATCCAGCCCTAAGGTTTAAACCACAGACACAATTCAAGCACGCACAATCTAAACCTACCTGTGCCCATGTTCAACTCCGGACTTAATGTGCACGACCATGGTCCGCCTGAACTTAACTGGTGCACTATTCAGCCGTCTCTTTTGGTCTCTTACAATCAGTCCAGTAATTGTGCCCTACCCTAGCCTAGTTCAGGGTATCCAGATACTCCCAAGTGGGTTACTGCTGAAAAGGACCTCGTAACTAGGATTTCAAGCGGGTTAAGTATGGTTAACCCTATCCTAACCATGTATTGAGTCGGTCAAGTGTATCCAAGCAGTTCACGACTCAACCCTATCAATACATCGTGTTTAATTGGTTAAGTATTCAAGTAGTCCATGACTTAACCCTACCAACCCATCGTGTTTAATTGGTTAAGTATTCAAGTAGTCCATGACTTAACCCTACCAACCCATCGTGTTTAATTGGTTAAGTATTCAAGTAGTCCATGACTTAACCCTACCATGTGGCATTAATTAACTTAATGCACCCCAACCTCTCACATTAGACTTTGTTGTGGTTACTAGTTAAGCCGGGCGGGTCCGGGTAGCTTTACACCACAACCTAGTCTAACCTTGGGTTTTAAGTGCGATATGACCAACTACTCACATTGGGTCCTATTGTTTGTAGCCACTAGTTAAGCCGGTCGGTTCCGGGTAGATTTATGCTACAAACTCAACCCAACCTCGAGTTGGCCACTTTCATGTTTTCTACATGTCATGTCCACATTCATGTTTTCAAGCATAAACACATGTCAAACTTTCATGTCATATTTTCAAGTCATGCTTTCATGTTATTTAAGTTTGCCCAACTACCCATAACGTATTCCCATCGCACGTAAATTCGCATCAACGCAAATAGATCAAAGAGGGAACATAACAATATGACAAGGTGGGCATAAGGTGGCAAAGTCTATCACAAGTTAAACATGGTGATATTTGAGGCCAAAGGGGGTTCAACATACTAGCAAATGGCCTCAACATGTATGATAGCATAAAAGGTGACTTGGCCTCAAACATATCAAATAGCATAAGGGTGATTTGGCCACAAGCATGCATAATAGCATAATGGTGATTTAGCCACAAGCATGCATAATAGCATAAGGGTGATTTGGCCACAAGCATGCATAATAGCATATATGGTGATTTGGCCACAAGTTAAACATGGTGGCATATGAGGCAAATGTGTTCATAAACTTGCATATTACATTATAAGCCTCAAAACATGCATGATATCAAACTTTAGCAAAATAGGTGAAACATGGTCATAAATGACATAGGATGATAGCTAGTGATTCGCATATAACATCATATGCAAGATAACATAAGGGTTATGAGAGTTTCTATGTTGCTTTATGCAACATTTCAAATCAAAGATCATAGCTTTCTATGCACAAAGTCAAGGTGATAGCTTTACAAACATGCATAGGATAAATCTATGCATAACATGATAGAATCAAAGCACAAATCATACTTAAGCCCAAACTCAAACTTGCAACATGTCATATTTAACTTCATAGTTAGAATATAAGAGTAGAATAGGGCTTACAATGCTATGAAGACTATAAAACAAAATAAGATTGAGACGAAGCCACACTAGCAACACTAAAAACTCCCAAATGGATACAAGCTCCAAGTTGTCTTGAGAAACAAGAAGCTCCTTTGATTTGTATGAAGAAAGATCCTTGTTTTGATGAAGAAAGGTGGCTCTTTTACTAGCTTAGGACACTCAAACTTTCATGAAGAGGATGGAGGTCATGATATGAAGGTGGAGGCCATGTTTAGGAAGCATTTTGGCATAGTTTAGTTGTAGGAATGATTTGTGTTGATTTAGGCTAGGTATTAGGGTCTTTTTATAGAAGATTAGGTTAGTTTAGGCCATAGGATTAACCCTAATTCAGATCTGAGCCATTAAAATCCGTCACCAGCCTCCAAACATGTCTTGAGGAACAAGTCAGGTGCACCCAAGCCAAACTGGCCGACCACCCAAGTCGACAGGGGTGTCGACTGGGCAGTCGACACCACCTGGGGTGTGTCGACTCCCAAGTCGACTCCCCAGTCGACTTGGGGGTGGCGGGAATTTTTCCCGCCTGCTCTTCTTGGCTGAATTTGAATTCTGAATTCAAATTTGAACTGTTTTTGAACTTGAAATTTTCTGCAAACTTTGACGGGCCATAACTTGGTCATACGGATTCCGATTTTCAAAATCTCGGACTCTATTTCGCGTATTTTTCCGAGACGAACGCAATGGTACAGCCCGTTTCCCTTGATTCAGAATTTATCATTTAATTCTGCCTTGGTTTATGTTATAACATGTTATTTAAAAATACGGGTTGTTACAAAAATTCTTAGAAAATTATTCTGAAAAGGACATGCAATGGGAATCAATTCGTGTTCTCATTCTTACTTCTACTAGAGGAGTGCATGTCGTGGACCCAAGTCAAATTTCTTTAGAAAATCAAACTCCTCAAGCCGGAGAAGGGTTACCCCACTATTACTCTCAAGACCAAGCCAATGCTATAACTCAAAATAATCCTTACTCATCCACGTACAATCTTGGTTGGAGGAACCACCCAAAATTTTCTTGGTCAAACCCCAATAATTCGGCAAACCCATCTCACGTGCAACCCTTTATTCCAAATCCGAATTATCAAGCTCCATCTCCCAATTCTCAAACCTCTCAAGCTGCACCTCAATCCAAACAACCTTATAGGCACCCCAACTTTCAATCATCAAACAAATCCTCTCAATCTTCTCAACCGTCACAAGATATTGTTCAATTAGAAAAACAAATAAATAATCAATATGTTAAACTCGAACAAATGATGAATATGATGAAGGAACCAATGAAAAGTAATGAGCGAGGAAAGTTGCCTAGTCAACCCAAGGTGAATCCAAAATATAACTCTCGTACTGTGAATTCTTATGAGGATGGAAATAATTCGGTTAACGTTGTCACCACCCTGAGGTCAAGAAAAATGATTGACAATAATGTTGGCAATCCCGACAACCATTCGATTTCAACCCCAATTGAAAACCTTGACACTCTTGCGATGGCAACCAATGCCAACTCCTTGGAACCTTATGAAACCCCATCTTCTTCGAATGTTGGCAACCCCAACATCTCTTCTTCTAATGTCGGCAACCCCGATAATATTTCCTCCTCTAGTGTTGGCAATCCCAGCATCTCACCTTCTATTCCTGTACCTCAATCACTTTCCACATCGAAACCTTCTTCTTCGAACGATCAAATTTCTGAAAGAGTCTATAAACCAATAGCCCCTTATCCTCACAGACTGAACAATAAGAAGAAGGATGCAAATTTTGAAAAAATTCTTGAAATCTTCAAACAAGTTCGTGTCAATATTCCACTCTTAGACACCATCGAACAAATTCCTCAATATTCCAAGTGTCTCAAAGAGCTGTGCACCCGAAAACGAGCCACTAATGTTCCTAAAATTGCCTTTCTAACTGCGAATACAAGCTCCATTCTTTCGAATCCTGCCCCAGTCAAGTACAAGGACCCCGGTTGCCCTACAATTGATTGCAAAATAGGAAACATTCACATATCTCGTGCCCTACTTGATCTTGGTGCGAGTGTAAATCTTCTTCCTTACACTGTTTATCGTCAACTTGGATTAGGGGAGATTAAACCAACAAACATCACTCTTCAGTTAGCTGATCGATCTTTTAAAAAACCATTGGGTATAATTGAAGACGTTTTGATTCAAATTGAACAATTTTACTTCCCTGTCGATTTCATGGTTCTAGAAACCGAGCCTGTTTTGAGTCAGGGTTGTCAAATTCCATTGATTTTCGGTCGTCCCTTCTTAGCCACCTCAAACGCTATCATAAATTGTAGGAGCGGCCAACTTCGACTATCGTTTGGGCACTTAACCATTGAATTGAATATTTTTCATCAACCCAAATATTCTGAAATAGGAGAAGTTGACGTGATTGAAACAGTTGAAGAAGATACATCAGATTTAGCCCTTCAAGAAATTTCTCTTGCATCAATAAACATATCCACTATGTCTTTTGAAGAAATTTTTGAAGACGAACTTAAACTTTTAAATGACGAGAATGAATATATGGAACATCTCAAAGATAATCGTAATTCCATATCATCAAAAGAAATTGTGGTTAAACGCTCAAATTTATGGAATATTGATAATCTTCTGCTGAATAACAACACAAATCATTGTCACAATAAACTCTTCATAGGGAAGATTTTGATTTCAGAATCTATTGACATGCCTATGATACCTCACGAGTTTGGAGGTAAGAAACCAACACTCAACATTTTCGATAAGAACAAATGTGGGGGGAAAAGGAAATTTCATCCTTCACAAACCATTTATCATCGTCGTAGATTTCATCTTGCATATGATTTTCACACGCATATAGTTGCTAAATTGCATTTTATTTTACAAATCATTTTGCATTTAATCCATCTTTGGGTTCTATCTTTCACATTTAGGAAACGTGTTTACAGTGTGGACACTGTTTAGTCCAAGTGTGGGGAGAGTCTGCATTACATCCTTTTATTTTTCTTTAATTTTTTTTCTTTCTTTTCAATTAGGACCATCATGCATTTTAGATCGTAGTAACATACCATTTTTTTTTTGAAAATACGACTCATTTTAGATTTGATACAACAAAATAAGTTAAGGATTATTAATCAGTTGATAGTATTTTTTTCTCTCACCTAAGATCGAATATGGAATATAATGAAAAGTTTAATTTTGAGGGATAATAGTGTAAGCGGTACATAGGGAGATTCTTAGGTGATGACCATGAAATCTATTCTATATTGTAGACTTTGTTTAAATAAGTGGAGGACTTAAAATACTTATATTGGCTTTTTGAATCTTTAAAACTAAGTTGTGTTAAGTTGAATTCGCGTAACTCTCTTTTGTGCTTATATTTTCAATAATAATAATAGTAATCCAAGGGTATCCAACATTGCTTGTATATCAAGCGTTGGTGTGCAAACCCGCCAAGCTCTATCCGACATGTTGTTGACAAAGTCAGCTTTGGAATATCTAGGTCTCGTTTTATGAGATTGGACACCGAAGGATTACCGACACGTTGTTGACAAAGTCAAAGTCGGCCTGCACAATCCGCCAAGCTCTTTACCCACTCTCCGTTAGTCCGCGAGGCAGTGCATGGGTGGTAAACCTTGGTCTTCTGAGTTAGGTGTATGTACTTAATCATAAATTTTAATTTTATAGCGATAGAGAATAAGCGATGATGCCCAAACATTTCTTGACCTTATTGATTTGACTAGCCATACATGAGAAAATAATAATACCACTTTGCAAACTATGCCAAGCAAACTAAGAATCTATTTCATGGCTGCACTATGTTATCGACCGAACTAACTGGCCAAACTGGAATTTAACATTTGAAAACTTGATTTATATTGAAAATTTGTGACAAGTTAAGGTATGTAAAATAAAATCAACTGACTAGAAATTGTTAACTTAATTTGTTGTACCACTTTCCTGAAACAAGTCGTGTTGTCATTCTTGTTTTTTTTGTTTTTTGTATATAACCATTGCATTCATGTAGTTAAATTAGATCCACACATACTGCATTCGGATTTTGTGGGTAGTATCCGCTGAAAACCCTCACGAGACACCACTCGTCCTACTAGGGACACCTAGAGGTTTAACAGCTTGTTGCATATGCTCAACGCAATCGTGTTTCCTACGAAAGTGTGACCTATCTAGTCTAGTTTTTCATTTTTGTTTTACTCGAAGACGAATAAAAGATAAGTGTGGGGGTATTTGATTAGCACAGAAATGTGTTTATTTTTATGCTTATATCTTATCTTTATTGTATATAAATAAATGCTACTTTGGGTATTTTGTGTGTTTTTACAGGTCATTGATTAATTGTCTCCTTCATTAAATAAAAGACCACTTATAAGAAAAAGAAGCTACTTTCCCATCTCAACAAGTTTTCAATCACAAAGGAAGCCGTAGCACATTGGTTAAGGCATGGAAATCTGTACAGAAAGACCTGGGTTCGATTCCCATCAAACTCTCTTTTTGTTGAAGAATGGAACACGCTCACACTGCCTCCCTTGCTTTGAAGAATTTATGGATTGGTGATTTATGGTGTATATATATATTCATATGTATGAATATATGATATACACTAATAAATATTTCAAGAATTGGAAGTATTCTTCATAGATAAATCAAAGGGAATCTTTAATTTTTACTCTCCATAAAGATGAAGATTTGATTAGATAGATGCCAATCATGATGCCAATCAATTTACCAATCAACTTCAAATCTCTTGGAAAATGCCAATCAAATTGCCACATGACCAATCAAAAGAGGAAAGCTGCATGGAATATTTCAAGTTTATCTTATCTCTTTTTGTGAATATATTATTTTCAAGAGGTTGAGTCATGGCCCATTAGAGGATTAGGGTTTTTCAGTTCACCAATATAAGCACATGTATACCCATTGTAACGGGCATCTCCATTATTCTGTACTCTCGTTTATTAATAAAAAAAATTATTAGTTGGCTGTCTTTTTCTTTCATAACAATTTGTGTATCTATCCAATTAGTTTTGGTAGAACACATTGTTATTTTCTTTTATTACTGCTTGTTAGCTATTGTCCGTTCGATTAGATTCAACGGCAATTCTGCTTTTTAATTCTCTGTTGTTGTTCTAGTTGTTATTTTCTTTTTCTAGTAATTGTTTCTTTTCTTTTCAATTGTTGAATTTGATACTGATTAGATTCAGATTCAGATTCAGAGTAATTTCAACAACATTAAAAACAACTCCAAATTCTGCCTAACTCGCCCAAGAATAAATAAATAATAATTTTTAATTACACCACCCTGTGTTCGACCTGTATGCTACACACCAGTATGCTTGCAGAATTTAATTTAAATGTCGCGCTTTTCCGATTCATAGATTAGCGACGATCACCCATGTTCATGATTTTTGCCGAATTTTATATGATCGTTTTGCCCCTAGCTGATCTTGTTTCGACCACAAAATTTTAATTGGTAAGGAATTTTGACCTAAAACCACTTCCATTGGATCCGAATGATGGTTTAACTTTTCGTAGAGTGATCACGTTAGCCAAACGGACTTACTGTTTAGGAGATATGGCTGAAACAAGGTTTAGAAGGTGAAAAACAGCTTAACCGGACCTAATTAGGGTGATTAGCAAGAGGGCCCATAACCCATTTCGGGATTAGGGTTATGAGGAGGCTGAGAACAGTTAGGATTTTTTTTTTCATTTTTCAGCCGCCTAAAACATTTCTCTAACCCTAGCCATGGCCTCCACCTTTTAATTTCATCCCAAATCGCTCCTAATCGCTTTCTAATTGAAGATTAAGCCAAGCTACGTCAAATCAAGGGGAAATAACACCAAATCAGAGTTGGAGCTGTTTTGTTGCATTAGAATTCGACCCAAAATAGATAATATTTCATATCTATAGTTTGTTTGTGGCCAAGGTGAGTGATTTGCATCGTTTTTCACTAATTACGACTAATTAGGGGTGATTAGTGGTAATTAGCGAAATTATACGTAATTAAATTCTGGAAAAATTTGTAAAATTCTAAAATATTATTTTAGGGCTCTATTAGAAATTTGGGTTAATTTGGATAAGTTTTGCAAATCCTATCATTAATTGTGCTTAAACATGATTAAGGGGAAAAACATGGGTTTTGGGTATGTTTGATCCATATTGACATGATTATTTGTTGTTTTGGTGTTTATGGATGATTATACATGTTGCTATGACTGTTTGGAATGTTTTGTGGTTGTTTAGAACAGTTAGAATAGTCAAAAACGCCGTCGTATGGCGTAAATAGCTGGCTGGAGAGAGTTGAAGGAAATTGGTCATACCCCGATCGTGAGGATGATCACGAACCCCACACCCCGATCGTGAGGATGATCACGAACCCCACACCCCGACTGTGAGGAAGATGGCGAAGCCTCACACCCCGACCGTGAGGATGACCACGAACCCCACACCCCGATCGTGAGGATGATCACGAACCCTCACACCCCGACCATGAGGAATAGGACAAGTCACCTAGATGTTGCACGATCCGAATCGGTCACCACGAGCTGGAGGAGGCAGACCACGAGCCGCGAACCGATGTTGGAGCATGATGTCATGAGCCACGAGCTGAAGGAGGGACCACAAACCGATAGCAGGGGGAAATCACGATCCAGTCTTTGTGTCTGGACAGCGAACGAACCGAATTGAAGAATCACGAATGGAGATGATGATCAAAACCCGAGATGCAAAGGTAGTCCAAATGATAAGTTTGTACTCAAGATCCAAACAGAACCAACGAGTTGACTTCATGATTGGGCTTTGCTGCGAGACGTGTGCTAAGGAGTTGTCGACATCCATAGCTTTGATTCACCACCGAGAGGCGATTGTTAGGCTACGGGTCAGTGCAGTGGGGTAGTCATTACTCCATGAGGGCAGAGTGATCGTAGCATGGCTATGAGCCAGTGCAGTGGAGTCGTCATGGCTTTATGGGGCAGAGTGGACATAGCAAGGACTAGTGGTTATGGATTAGTGCAGTGGAGTCGTCATGACTCAATGAGGCAGAGTGATCATAGCAAGGATTTGTGTGATCAAAGCGGCGGATATCGTATGTTTTACGCACCGAGTGAGAGATGTGAGGATGGTTGCTATGCTTGATTGTTTGCCATCTCTATGACATGCACACCCCATCCCCCGTTATCTTGACACCTTATGTTAGTGTTACCTTAGAGTATTGTACATCTTGTTATGCTGACTCTTTGGTTACAGGTCCAGGTTCAGGTATGGTTTAGCATACCTGTTATTGTTCTGTTTTTGCTGCTTATCGCTCATACCAGACTTTTTTCTGACCTAGAGTTTTATGTCTCTTCTTATTACTCCGGGTGCTCTTAAACGGGCAGCCTAGAGACAGGTTAGCTGGTTGTGCACGAGTAGCTGTCCGGAGACGTGCAGAAGGCTTGCACGTATTATTCCTATATATTCTCCCTGTGTCGCAGCTGGTCACTACTTTGGGCATTAGTAGTGTACGTTCCTTATTTTGCTTTAGAGACAGTTTTCAGAAGTTGTAATAATGATGATGTGGAACATAAGCTGTATTTGGATTTTCCGTTGCTATGATGTTTAGTTTTCAGCTTATGCACTATCTCGCCTGTTTTATGTCAAAGTATGTTATTATTATATTTGATTCCATGTGCTGTGAGATATACTACAGGTTCCTTTGTTGGTTAATAGTTTCATATCCCTTTTCTCTTGACAACCATCCCGTGCCGGTTGGACATCGGTATAGCGCATTTCAGGGAAATGTCGGTTGGTGCGGGACGGGCCACCACAAAATGTACGTGCTACTAAAGCTTTTACTGGAAGTGGCCTTGCACCTTTTAGAACCCCATTGAAACTCTCGGAAGCGTTTGTAGTCATCATACAAAATCTTGCGCTGTCGTCTTTATACCAAGTCACTTGAAATCATATACATGCCTTGAACCTAAAATTATAGTAACCGAAAAAAGTTGCATTAGCTTATGGTATTTGAAACGCAAACATTAATTGAGAACAAATCATAATCATACCAAATCACGTTCTACAGGTCCACGTGGAGCATATCTAGCCAATCTAATAGATGACTCTTTAAGAACAAATCGTTTCGTGATATGCCAAGACCAACTGCGATACTCTGGTATAGAAGTTCTAGGAATGTGTTTGACTTGTACATAATCCAAGCGGTGCTCCCATCTATGCACATAAGTGTTATACAATTCTCGACTCTAACCATTAGGAAAAATAATCACCGCCGCATCCGGTATATGTTGACTAAGGCCAAACTGTCTCATCACTCTATCCGGATAATGCATAGCAACACTTTGCAAGCATATAAGGGTAGTCCGTGCAAACCATGATTGTTTCTCTTCCAAACAAAGTTGCGAAAGATCGTCTAAAACATCATTCGTGTAAGGCAACCACTCAACCGAATGTTCCTCCATGACATCCAACTCATTACGATATAGTGTTGGGTGGCGAGATGGATTATCTCTCCAATGCATGTCTAACGTCCATCTACATACAATAAAAAGAATTTACAGTTCAAGTTATTTACTAAAACTAATAATTCCAATAGGAATTAATAAGGAATTATACCTTGCACCATATGGTAATCCCACTACATCGCCGACACGAACGTTTAGACAACCAACGGAAATGCATGTCCACGTCCATACCTATAGCACACCAATGTTTAATAAAAGTTCGTACAGAAATGAACAATTAAATATGTAAACAACATCATACCAGGAGAAGAGTTAAACAACCACCTAAACCATTCAACTTTTTAACTTCCAAATTCTGAAGCAAGGCCAGTATATTAATTGGGGCGAGGAGAAATTAATATACTGACATGAGGTGAGTGTAAGTGAGGAATATACTCCCCTTTAGTATATTAATTGGGTCCACACCTCGCTAGTATATTAATTGTCGAAGTGAAGGGCTACGTTATCTAACTCTTTATACAGTGCACATAAAACCGCACTGCCTCATGAACAATCTCCAATAATAGTGAAGTCCTCTAGAAGGTATAACCATTTAATGCTAACTCAACCCTTTGTATGGTTCGCAAAAAGCCTAGAAGCAATATTACCGCTCGAGTGAATTGTTCAATCTTCTCAACTGAACTATCAACCGTAATCTCTCGGGAGGTTACAAATTCATGAATTCACGATACTTTAAGCTCTCTACCGTGTACAATTGCTTCAGACGCTGGAACTTGACCAAGCAATTGAATGCAAATATTTGGTACATCAAGATTGCCAGAATACGCAACGACAGGGCCATCAATAGGAAGACCTAACAAAATAGACATGTCTTGTAATGTAATTGTCATTTCACCAACGGAGAAATGAAACGTGCTAGTCTCTGGCCTCCATCTATCGCATAATGTTGTCAGCAAAGACCTATCAAATCTAATATACTTTATTTGCATAAAAGACCAAAATCCAGAATGTTGAAGTAACTGGTGCACTCGAATATCCTGAACCCTCTCAATTAGCTGGTTAAAACTTTGTGAATGGTCCAAACAATCTAGAATTTTTGTACTCTACTCAGGGTAAATCTCAATTTAGCTAAACAAAATGAAAAAAAACACTACAAACATACCCTCATCGCGTCTTCCGAGTTGCTACGATGCTCTTGTTGTAAGTATAAGACGCTAGTATTAGTCGGTCCTCTCTCCGGTTCTATAAACTCATCAACAAATGAAATATGTTCAATTAGAAACAAATTTGCAAGCAAATACATACAAAAATCTAAAATTAGGGTTTTTGGAATTACCAAAATCATGGATCGTAGACGAAGATCCGGCTTCCATTAGTTGTAGAGTTGTATTGTGTGAAGAACGATGAAGAAATTGAGTAATTTTGGATAGATTTGAAAAGAAATTAGAGTATTTGGAGTTTAGAGTTGTTGGGTCGGCCATTTTTGATGAGGTGAGGCTGTATTGATAAAGTGAATAATGAGAGAGGGAAAGTAAGAAAGCTGCTGTGTTTATAACAGCAGCAGGTAGGGGCGCAACTATCAGTCGGGTCACGTATAAATGTTTAAGCGCATGTAAAAGTTGCGCTATTGGGGAATAAAATATAGCGCAACTAAAATTTGCGCAGTTGGAAAATATTTTCAAGTCCTACCTAGCGCAGCTCACAGTCGTGTCAAGGTAAATGTTAATTCAAACTTTTTCTGCGCAAGTATGAGTTGCGCCTGTTCCGGCAGTTAAAAAACTGCTGACATGGCTGCTGAGTTGGCAGAAACAAGACCCTTTTGATAATAAGTTTGCAAACCAGCCTTAAACACGAAATAGTTTTTAAAACAAGTCTTAAAAGAAAAATTGTTCAACAAAATAAAGTTAAGTGATTTTTTTTTTTTTTTTTTTAACGATGGGTAATTGATATGTGTCATTATTCTCAATCCCGTTTTCAGAAAACGTTGGTCAGGGAATGGCTACACATTGCTTAGGTTGTTGTGTGCATTGTGCTTTTTCCCCCCTTATTTCCTCACTCTTTTTCTTAATTCTTTTTTTTTTTTTTTTTTTCTCGTTTAAGAACGTTGGTCCATATTTGTGTGTATTAGTTAGAAATTGTCATTAATTAGATACATTAACCAATAATTATTAAGATTACCACTAATTAATTTTATTAATTAAGTAAAGTACTCATAAAATACACAATAGGCCTCTATGCAGGGTTAGGTAACTGGAACCTACAGAACGACCAAGAGGAAGAGAACCTTCATTGGTGATCAGTAAAAATGTTTTTCTTTATCATTGGGAAGAATGAAGGTTCTCTTCCTTTGTACAACTTATCATACTTCAAATAAAAGAGGATTGTCTTTCATGTTTCATTCAACAGTCCCATTCAACTTAAACACCATTTCTCATTCTTAGGTTTCATTTTTGCCGAAATTCCATGAATAATCTTTAAAAACAACAATAATAACTCCAACCAACTTCTAATAGTTGTTTTGTTAATCCTTCTGGGGTCTTCCTAACATTCGCAATTTTCTTTTGCACTTTTACTTGTTTGTTTATTTTATTTGTTATTTTCCACCATATTACTGGTATTTTTAATTTTGTTAGCTCAGCTATAGTACCTCAGCTTAGATGGAGATTCTACAAACCTGGATTTTATGTTAGGATCGAAAAGAAAATCACGAAATGAAAAACTAAAATGCAAATTGGTTATGTTTATCAAGCCGAAGTAGAATTCAAATCAGTTACGTTTGTCATCTTTGATCATGATGAGATTTTTGTTAAAAGCGCCAATAGTCGTGTAGAACTAATAGCCCTCACATGACTTTTTGGAAGAAATCAATGGGTTTTGTGAGTGTTAAAACCAGGTTTAGTGAGATATTGCTGGACTTTGTGATCTACTTAGACATGTTTTCAAAACTAAAACCGTAGCCAAAACAAAAAATTAACAAGCAAGCAAACAAATTTAACCGATGTTTGATGTGTGTGAAAACAATCAAACAAGCATAAGTCAAAATAACGATGCAGAACTTGCAATCAACTTACTGCGAAATCGACAACCAGCCCAAAATAATCAGGCAGCCTATTATCACATTAGGTACCAAAGGTAGCAATAAAACAATTAACCCTTCCTGATGGTTATTTTACTTGTACAATTGATAGCTTAATGTCAAAACAGATAAGATACAAGCACGTATCAATGCTGCTAATGAAAGTCTGGCTTGTAGGCTAAAAGATAATTTTGAAGCAATAAACCATTGAATCGGTCAGCATGCTGCTATGAATAATCATCGTCATCTTCATCGCTGTTTTCATCACTATCTTGATCATAAATCTGAAATTCTCCATCACTTGATTCAGCATTTTGATAATCATTTCCCAAATCAAAATTCCCTCCGTCTTTACAGAAAGGAAATTCGCTTAGAAGATCTTGCAAATAATCATTAGCCATGTCATCTGCAGTTTGAACTGTTCCAATGTTAAGTTAACATTTTCCCTTCTTTTTGTATTGGCCATTCCTCATATGAAAACAAAATCGAGTTTTTCTTTACTGCCCCGTTTGATTTGCCCTTTTTAGTTTTGGATTTTCATGCAAAAAGAACAAGCATAGCACATATATTTTTGAAAGACAACCAATTGAAAAGAAAATTAACATATAAATAGGAAACAAAATTATTTTGTTTTCCATTGTTCCATGAAATAACAAAAGCACGGATAACCATCAATCCTATCTGTCGTTCCACCATTGCGGTAATGAATTAAAATTTTACATATACTTACCCGCTTTTGTCATGTTTTGTTATGCTTTTTGAAAACACAAAACTAAAAACTCAAAATGAAATCAAATGAGTCCTAAACTTCTGAAAATGGTAAATGAATTTCAGAAACTAAAAATGCAATACAGGGTAAAGAAGTTGATGCTAATTCTTTGAATATTAGATGATTAAATTAGATGTCACAACCATCAACCAATATTTGACTTAGGTTTGAGACATTAGCTTCTCAGTTGATACTTTAACCAAAATTTGCTACACTTCTTGAGAGCTGAACATTTTGTAAAGTGGAAATTATGTTTTCACCCTCAGTATTTTCTGAAAATAAAAAATTAAAAAAAATAGAAAAAAGGGGGCAAAACCTTCAACCTTTTCAAGTTATAGATATCACCCTAGGAATTTATGAAAATTCAAGTAGACCCTAATTTTGAAGCATCATTTATAGCTCGACACTAAAATATGTTGAATTATGCAATTAAATTATTTAGGATAAAAATAAATGTTATTCACAACAAAATGTTCATAATTATGTGTTTATATATAATTTAATTGCTTTTATTGTATGTTGCACTATTTACAGTGCAAAATTTTGTCAATACATTACTATAGTAAAACATGCATATTGATTGTAAAATTTTATACTACTGCTAAAATGATTTTAAGTTGTAGTTATAAAATATGATATATTTCATGAAATTAAATGATATAAACATATTACATGTTCCAAATTCTGTTACTTTTGCTTTTTTTAATTTACTGCATTAAGAGTTGCACTTTAAATAACGCAAGCTACATTATTCATTGTTTTTGCATTTGACATCAAGATTTTGGATTTGGATTACGGGAGCCTGGGAATAGCCTGGGATTTGGATTAAGAGTTGCACTTTAAATAATGCAAGCTACATTAAGAGTTGCACTTTAAATAGCCTGGGAAGTCCTCTCGCGCTTGAGTACGGGAGTCTTTGGCACTGGGTATCCACCTTTAATTTATAATATTAAAAGTACGAAGGATTTTTATTCCTATTATGATGACTAATAAAGGTGTTTTTTGAAAATTCTCTTTTACAAATCTTGTTTGGCTATCTTTTTTATAATTTGTGAGACTAAATCCTTTTGTTTTTAAAATTATGTTGAATAACAATGTCATTTTTTGAACTGCTCTATCTCTTGCAAGAACGAACACAAGGCTTATGTCCAAGAATCCCTTGTTTGCACGAATGAACACAAGGTTTATGTACAAAAATGTTTTACTTGGTAGATGATGTTTATGCCTTACAAATGATTTATTAATAAATTACAAAATTTTCACTTTTGGTAATTAGTGTTTGTGCTGTTCAAGGCATTCTTATTAAAAATCTTACAATTTGAATCTCATTTCAATTCGGATTTCTCACTTTACAATACGATTTACATAACGATTCAAACTCAATTAAAGCTGCAATTGAGAAAACCAATTCAATTTACATTGATATATTCAAGACTGCTTATGTCATACAAATGATTTATTAATAATTTATGAGATTGTTCCACTTCAAGGCATTCTTTTCAAAAATCTTATGGTTTGAATCTCATTTCAAATCGGATTTCTCAGTTCAGCATTTGATTTACATTACGATTCAAACTCACTTAAATCCGAAATTGGGTACCCATTCAATCCCTATTGATTGATCTATATCCAATACTTATTTGGATAAGCAATTCCAATCCTGCTGTTTTCCAAGTAAAATAAAATTGGAACAAGAGAAATAAAAGGTTCAGGTTTAGATGTTCAAGTTCAAACATCAAAATCAACTTTGAAGCATATACAAACCTTAAATTTTAGATATTTTGAATCTATAATCCAGCCATCTATGAGTACTATTCACAATTTAAATCCCGCGATTTAAAGTTTGAGCTTTACGGTTTACAATTTGAATCCAAATTTTCAAAACCTAAGTTCAAGGAGCATATGTTTATGTAGGGACTGCTTAATTTGGTAGGTGGGCAAAAAATATTAAGGATCTCAAGTAAACTACAATGCCGCTTACAAGACGGAAAGAAAAAAACAAGGAAACAGAATGCACATCTTTTAAGGATACAAGTGGTGGGGTCCAAGGAAAAATCAACACCTTCAGCTGTCTAAGAAACAAGAAGAAGAAAACAGTGAATTAGAACTTGAGGATAAAAAGTAAGACAGGACAGATTACTTTGCACCGATAACAATATTATTTGTAGTGTCACCTTAGACTGAGATCCAAATATATCTTCTTCTTCTTCTTCTTCTTCTTCTTCTACCTCCTCTTCCTCTTCCTCGTTATCTGACACTATATTTTCTGGAATAGTAGAACCGATGTCTTCGGCTAGCACAGACATGTCAGAAGCTGCAAGCCATGAAAATCATGCAAGGTTAATATAAAAATATCGAACATCAAGGTAATTAGAGCACGATGTTGATGGTAGTAGGTAACCTTGGTTCATTTTTGAAAATTGTCCAGTTCTTATGAGAGCTTCCTTCTGCTTACAGTTTTCAAACTTTTCACGAACTGCTCGCAATACAATTTTAGCACTCTCACTTGGACAAACTTGAAGAAATCTTAGTTTCACGCGCAATCTCAAGGTTTTGATAAGATGCTCAGAGAACCATCCGCTATTAAGCTACAAAGTATAAATTTGGGGATCAGACTTAATAAATTTACATAATTTTCAATGATTTTTTTTATCGGTTTGGTCCCACTTTATAAAACAAATAACAGATTTAACTCACTTCGAAAACAAATTAAAAACTTAGGTCACTGATACGGTTATGCACCCAACCCGAAATCCCGTCCATATTCACATCCTGCTGCCCAACGCATCATCCAAAGAAACTAATCTCACAGCGACCTCACAAATTGCAGCACACAACAGGAAGAAAATAACTCAGAAATTCATTAAAGAAGAAGAAGAGAAAGGTAAGAAGAAGATATTTCATTTTCATCGTACTATTTACGGTCACAGCAGCTCTATATATTCGTCCATGATCCTTCTACATAGGACAAATTGTGTAACTAACGCACTCAATATTTGACACCTCACTCATGTAGGACAAATATCGATAACTAATTAGATTCTTGCTTAACTAATTAGATTCTTTCTTAACTAATTGCTCCTTCTAATTATTTCTAGGGTCTTCTTACATCTGAAATCATTTTGCTTTGTTAGTGATCCGTTTGGGCCATGGTTCCTTGTCATTACTTGACTTATCCATGCATGTGCATAACTGTACCGGTCACTCATTGTCATTCTAGCACCAAATCAGCATTTTTATATGGCATGAATTCAAATCACTTCAACGTGAAGAAAAAAAAGGATTATTCCATAACTGAACCAATACGAAATGTTGTCTTGACCAGAGTGACTTACAATTCTGACAGATTAATTTCCAACCATGGGCACATGGGCCATTAATACCCAAAGTGAATGATCGCTGTGATATTTAATTGAATTTGATGGCCCTGTGCTACTTATAAAGCTAAGATAATGTGGAATTTTTTTTAATCTGCATATGCCATATTATGGTTGATATTGATGTATCTAACATCCAGAAAGTAAATTAATATTGAGTATTCAAATGATAAGCCTTGACCAAATAATATTGGTTACAACAGCAGATGAAACAAATGCACAAAAAGAACATATGTTTTCTGTCTATTTAAAGATTGTCAAGAAATGAGCGTTTGAAAATGAATATAACTGGACCTTGACGATGTGTCTAAAGCAAGTGTGAAGTACTGTTTTAGACGAGTGACAATCACATTGATCTCAATAATTATGAACATAGGTGTATGAAAAAAAATTAAAAACATTCTACCGTCACTCATTGCAAGAAAGATAAAGTTTCAATGCTTAGATCATTATGGAAATATTTATTAAATGGAAATAAGTTTTCCATCATAAATGGAATGTATTTTTATATACATTTTTATAGGACTGAAAAGATAACCAGCCATATTCCCAGTTTTGTAGGAGTTTTAAGTAAAAAAATCAGTTGCAAACTATTTACTTCCCTAGGCAGAGCATAACTTCATATCCACTCGATAGAAAAGAAAGAAAAAAAAAAGGTCGGTGTAATATAACTTTGTATCTCCCATCTGTCTTAGTACATCAGACAATGCTCATTTACTGCAAAACAAATAGACCTTCACCATAAATAGCCAATATATATTAAATTAGTATTTTAAATAAAGAATGATGTAAAGTGGCGACCATTAACAAAAATTCAATGCTGATGAACATATAAGAACTAAAAACCTTCCTCTAAGGAAGTGACAAAGGTAGCTTGATACATTAGGACTTGTATTTTCGAGTGAGTGTAAGTTTTGAAGTAATCATTTGGGGGACCAGCGTTATTCCATATCACTAACCAAATTGAGAGAACAATATATCAAACGTGTTTTGCGTGCGTATGTACACATACGCACATACGATAATGTGCACACAAACACACACACACGTACGAGGAGCGCTCTATGATTCCCTGTTTTGCAGCACCCCATTTAACATTCCGATGGTATCATGAACTACACCGTTCCATCTAACAAAATTTGTGGATGTTCAATCCACATATCGAGTAAAATTTGGATTCAACTCGACATTTGTAGCCTTTTCAAAATTTTAACCCATATATTGATCATTCAAACATTTATTTGAACCATTAAATTTAAATATCAAACATATTTCAAATAAATTTCAAAATCTTAACCCAACTATTCACTATTCAAACATTTATGTGAACCATTAAATTTAAATATCAAATACACTGTGGTACAAATGTCGAAATGAGCCGTTAAATTTTACACCAATGATCTACAAAAATTTGTTAGATTTGAAATGATGTTGCTCACAACACGGTAGGGGTGCTAAAGAGAGTGCTGCAAACCAGAGGTGCCATTGAGCGCTCCACCCACACAGCCCACCCCCACCCACGCGCGCGCGCGCGCGCGCACACACACACACACACACACATATATATATATATATATAATATATATATATACACACTCAATGTGGAAATGTTTATGTACCTATTAAAAAAATCATGTTGTAATTAAAGAAGGTATGTGTTTGCTTTGATATAAAAAACTACTATCGGCTTTATAATTACATTCAATAATTTAATTTACAGACATATTTAGTAGAAAAGTAATTCAGGAACAGTTTATCATACTCATATAGATGGCCTTCAGTTTTGGGGAGCTTTCTGGGCTTTTGGACCGAGCATAGAAGGTTTTAAGCATTGTCGTCCCGTTCTATCTATTGATGGAACACATCTATACGGTAAATATCAAGGTACATTACTTGTAGCTACCGGAGTTGATGCAAACAACTCTCTATTCCCGTTAGCTTTTGCTATTGTTAGAGCTGAATCGACGGAGACGTGGGGATGGTTTTTTTCATGCATGGGACATTTAATCCCATCTGTAAGAAGAAGATGCATTACATTCATTTCAGATAGAATGAAAGGAATTCCAACAGCCTTACAAGAAAAATGGGGAGTATCTCATCATCATCGCTTCTGCCTTCGCCATTTGAAAGCAAACTTCAAAAAATGAGGTTTTGGTAGTCAAATCTTGCAGAACTTATTCCATGCATGTGCTGAAGCAACAGACCAGGTAACACATAAAAAAATACGGGATCAACTGAAAAATGTTAGTTCGGAAGCTGGTAAATGGATAAACAAAAGTCTTAAGAAAAATGATGAACACTGGGCTCTTTATAAAAACGGCGGTGCAAGATTTTGTATGATGACTACAAATGCTTCCGAGAGTTTCAATGGGGTTCTAAAAGGTGCAAAATCGCTTCCAGTAAAGGCTTTAGTAGCACGTACATTTCATCGACTCAACAGTTACTTCTACAGAAGACGAACAGATGGAGTACATTACACTACCGCACTAACACCAACTTATGAGAAAATGATGGAAAAACATGCAGAAGAGGCACGAAGCATGAGCATTACAAGGTATAGCATGGAGAAGTGGGAAGTAACAGACACAAGTGCATGCACCTATACGGTAATTATTACAAATGACAACTGCAGCTGTACTTGTAATATTCCTGTTCTATGCCACTTTCCTTGTCCTCATGTTTTGGCTGCATGTGCAGGTTGTACAGACGGTGCAAATCTATCTTTTCATGATCTTATTTCGTCATGGTTCAGGGCAGATAGCTATAGACAGACTTATTCACCTATTTTCAATCCAGTTCCAGATAGCAGATATTGGGATGAACATGACGGTCCTATCATACAGCCGCCGCCTACGCGTAGAAATACTGGAAGACCAAGGTCAACAAGAATAAGGGGAGTCATGGATGAGATGGGCAGACGAAAACAAGACAGATGTGGCCAATGCGGTAACTTGGGTCATAAGAGAAGAACGTGTGGAAAACCATAGCTCATTTATTTTGCTTCACTTTTATTTTTAGTTCGTATGTAGTTTTGAATTTGAGAAAGTCTGTAATATGTTTTAGTTCACTTTTATTTTTAGTTCGTATGTAGCTTTGAATTTGTGGAAGTCTGTAATATGGAACTTTAATGTTAGTTGTTATGTTATTGGATTGCATCTTATTTTGTATGCATATGTAATTCATATTTAGTATATGCATAGCACGATTAATTAGCACCAAAGTAATGCATAAATCAATTTAAACACTAAGATCTTGCATTAATTACGGTAGTACAAGAGCTAAGTAATACAACAAACAAGAAACACACAAAATACAAATGACAAAATTAAACAAATAAGGACAACATCATCCCCAAGCAATGAATTGCTTCAGTCTGTTGTGATACCAAGTAGACTACTGTGTTCTGCCTCCAAACGTCGAACTTTGGCTTCCAATTGTTTAACGGTGGCCTCCAATCCTTCAACTTTGCATTGTATTTCTCGGGCATAATTAGCTCCTCTAATGCACATCTCAGGATCAATTCACTCCAAATATTGACAAAAAGTTATACCATATATATTCGAGCCTTCAGCTGGATAATCCGGACATCCAAAATAACGACGCCCTGCCTCTCCTCCTTTCTTAGCAACAAGCTTATAACACTTATATCCACAATGACAAGTAGGCCAAGATGGATCTCTGAAATTGTAATCGTTTGCAAGTGGTGGCCAAGGACGACGGTTTGTAGGTGTTACGCGAAAATCACTCTCCAAATTAATATCTCCAACGTCAATGCTATCAACAACTGTTTGAAATTGAGTTTCAGGAACAACATCAATCCCAGCACTAGCATTACCTATTTCAAATTGCGTTTCGAAATGGGTTTCGGGAACGAATCCAAATTATGCTTCCCATTGTTCAGCATATTGCTCTAACAGATCATCAGGAATAGTGAAATTGTCCATATCTATTCTGCTAGCAAATATTGTAAATTTAGCATAGCCAAAATCAACACATTTGATTTTGTATAAACTAGGGTTTCATTAGAATTGATTAAAGCGAAGAGATTGATATACCTGAACTTAAATCAAGTATCAACGCTAAAATGATGGATAATTTGGAGTTTTTTTTGAACAAAATTTAGAAAATTTTGAGTTTGAAGGAAATGGGTTCGGCCATTTTTGAAAGAAAGTGAAGTGCTTGAAGAAAGAGAAATGAGTTGAGGGATGGAAAGAGGGGTGCTGCTTTTAATACAGCAACAACTTTAGCGCAACTATAAGTTGCTCTAAAGTATATATCTTTTAATACAGCAACAACTTTAGCGCAACTATAAGTGGCGCTAGAGTTGTTTTAAATTAAAAAAAATTAGCGCGAGTATAAGTTGCGCTAGACCAAATTTGTTATTAGCGCAACTTATACTTGCGCCCAGTGGAAATAAAAAAAAGGTAGAGCAACTCAAAGTTGCGCTGGATCCGACAGTTAAAAAAAGCTGATGTGGCAGCTGAGTTGGCAGAAAGAAGCCCCTTTTGATAATAAGTTTGCAAACCAGCCTTAAACGCGAAATAGTTTTCAAAACAAGCCTTAAGAGAAAATTTGTCCTATTATTAATGTTGTTTACTTTTATATCGTTCATTTTCTACCTCTAACTTTTATCGTGCTTTCTTGAGTACTGATGATTTGGATTTCATTACTACTTATTAAATGATGGTATGTCAATGGACTGCTTGGCTTCATACCTTGCCAAGTAAAATGTAATTATTTCCCATTTAATTGTTATGTCATTTTTATATGCATTTTTTTTATCATTACAAGGCAAAAGCCATTCCTACCAAATGTGCTTTTTGGACATGGTCCCCTTTTAGACTAATTTACATTCATAAGCTACATATTTTTTGACATCTCTTTTCAAATTGCAAGTTCTTCTTTATCAACATAGAAAAATTACTATAAGTACAATCATGCTATATTAATTAACTAAAATAACATTACACATCTTTTTATACTTATTTGTTATTCTAATTTTGCTCAATGAATGGTTAGTATTCAATATATAATTTCCAGTAGTAAAACTTTATACTCGATTTTTCAAAGGAATGGCCAGCAAAGAATTAACATATAGAAAGTATGCAAGTTAATTAGGAATATATTGATTACTAACAAGTTAAAGCCAATGAACCCAACAAATCTGTTTCCTTTTCCTTATCCTTCCTGCTATGATAAGATCTTGAAACAACTTTTCAATTTTTATAATGTTTGTTACCGTATCCAAATTACCAAGGGTTTTGAGTCTAGTGTTTTGTGTTTTAATATGTAGTTCAAAAACATGGGAGAGGAGAAGAAAGTGGAACATACAGATGAGTGCAATAAAGGGAGGAAGAGGAAGGAATAAAACAGTTTTTGGCAGATCCCAAAAGGTGAGAGGATAAGAACCAATCTCTTTCACTTCCGTATTTTAAAACCATTTTCCCAATAGATCGGTTTCCGACCTTATCTCCTCACATGCCGTCTGAAGTACATACTAAAAACACAACACAAAACTCGTTTTGGAGCCAAGCATACCCTGTTCTTCTCAAAATTTCATAATGGTGATTGTATAGTTTTTCAACTCTTTAAACCAGCCACCTGTAACAATAACCAATTGCCGAGTTAGGCGATATCATTTTGGCAGATACTCAAATTATTACCTTGATTTTATTATAAATATGGAAATTGTTGCTCATATCTCTTTTAGTATCAATCAATACAGCGTTATTCGGTGTTTATGAGTACTTTTGGTCAATTTATAATAAAACTAAGCAAGCCTTTAAATCTTTCTTCTTTATGCAATTGAAACAGAGGTAATTTGTTAATGGCGCAGTGATTAGCATAGAAATGTGTTTATTTTATGCTCTTATATCTTATCTTTTGTAAATAAAAAAATATTACCTTGGGTATTTTTTCGTGTGTTTCCACAGGTTCAATAATTGTCTCCTTCATTCAATTAAAGACCATTTGATAAGGGAAAAAAAAAATACTTTCTCATAGCAACAGGTTTTCAATCACAAAGGAAGTTATAGCTCACTGGTAAAGACATAGAAATTTGTACAGATGGCCTGAGTTCGATCCTTGGCAAGCCCTATTTTTGCTGAAGAAGGGAGCATGGATTTATACACACACCGCCTCCTTTGCTTTGAAGAATATATGGAATAGTGATATGATATACATACATATATATATATATAATGTATGCAGTAATAAAGATTTTCATGACAATTTGTGTTGTCTAGTCAATTAGATTTGCTAGAACACAATTGCTATTGCAATTACTTTTCTCACTAGTGATTGACCGTTTGATTAGATTCAAAGATAATCCCAATTTTTATTTCTTTTTGTTTATTTCCTTTATGCAATTTTTTACTTCAGTACTCTGTTTCATTTTGAATCCTTGAATTGGTTATAGATTCGATTAGATTCAAATCTGTAATTAATTCAATTGCATTTTTTTGTTTTTATTGATAATTACAAATTTAGTTGTCGGTTCAATTAGATTTGTTCTGAACTATATTGTGATTTCAACTTTAACCCATCTCCAAGCTTTGTCTAATTCGCCCAAGAAATATATAAATAATAAAATTTAATATTCCTCCCTGTGTTCGACCTGCATACTACACACCTGTGCGCTTGCAGCTATTATAATAAATTCGTGCTTTTCTAGTTCCTAGAAAGCACCGATCACGCAGTAACACCCACCATGGGTTCTAATTGGTAAAACCCACTGTATTTTTTAGTAGAGAAGTTACAGTTATACATAAGTATGTATATTTGATTGCATTAGTTATTTATCATTGTCAATTTTTTTCTATAATTTGTTGTAGGAATGATTTGACTACTGTAGCACATATTATGAGATAAGTGAATATCTTTGGAGTATTTACTAGCATAAAACAAGCAGGATTCTTCTAGCAATATCTTATAGAGGTTTTGAATCTTCATGTGATCCTTGCAAAATGAAAGCTAAGCACCCAATTTAGCTTTACAATCGACTTCAGCCAGTGGAATTGTGATGATCACAATGGCAACGAAGTAGACATTTTTATATCATGTTTAACTACAAAATGTACACGACTGTATTTAATGTACTATTTTATGATTCATTTGTATTTTCTTGGGAACACTTGGTGACGGAGGATTTGGTTGTATGCTACCAACCAAGTTTGCTTTTAGAAATTTTATGTCATGTGTATCTTTCTATATATATATATATATATATATATATATATATATATATGTATATATATATATATTACTTTTATGGTCTTTGGACTCCATTCATTCAAAATTCAAGTTCCACAAAATACCATGATTCAACTGTGTAAACTTAATAAGTCCGCAAAATCAATAGCTTCTTCAAAATTGAGTATGTCTATTATTATTTGGATTTTACAGATGTTATTCAAAACAATGTAGCACAAATTATTTTTCTCATAGCGTATTATGTTTCTTCTTGTTTTTATGTATAAACTGTTTTGCACGAATTAGAATTCACTTTTGTACCATGCCCTCGTCATGGGCTTCATACTACACACCGTGTATGCATGCATGTATATTTGTGTGCACCTATATGCATGTACAGCAAACGTCTAGCTGATCGGAATTAATAAAGCTTAAACAATTCATGCTTTTATCCCATGAAAAATTATTATCCAAATGCAAAAGCATTCAAAAGTGCATATATGATAGCGTCTATCAAATAACCAAGTCGTTTGATTCGTGTTTTAAAGTGAATTCATGGATATAAAGCACAAAACTACTACGGGAAGTAAAAATGTTATAGTAATCAGGATACGCAGATCCATTTAGTTTCAACTATTTAACCTTTGAACCTAATTTATTTTTTCTAAGCCTATCATTGTTATCACATTGAGTACACTATCTACAAAAAAAACATATAACAAGTCTGAACAGTACGCTAAGTATAGACTAGAAACAAATTACCATGCAAGTTGACTCACTTGGCGGCTTCTGAATCTCTTTCTGGATAAAGTCATCATCGAGTTCACAGAATTGTAAGCTAATAAAGCTTTTCCACGGAAATACTTGAAAACCACATATATCTTTCCATGTATACTTCAAGCTGTGACTAAGATGATCAAAATTGAGGTTTCATGTAAGAAAATAGAGAAGGGGCGGTAAAATGATTTACAGTAAAACAACCATAGGACTATATCATCAAAATTTTGATGAACCGTAACGTATGAAACAAGTATCTTTATGTCATTGATATTAAACACACTGAATGGTTTAGATTTCAAAGAAAGAAACCATGCAGCAATATCTAAACAATGACCAGAAAGACAAAATTAGAAGTACCCACAGAACAAAGCAAACACAACTCACCCGTCGTCGATGTTTGTGTAGACCAGCCTTAATTGTGCTGGCACCCGAAAATCAATTTTTTGGTATCTGTTTAGTGCCAAATGTTCAAACTATCAACAAATTGCAGAAATGATAAAAAGAAGCATAATAAAATCTAACAAATCCATATCAGTATCAGCTATTCCATGAAAAACAAGAAATATTTATATGGTTGTCATTTCAAACATGTTAGAAACAAAAAATATTGGAGTCCAAATTTCATACAATTACAGGGTCAAAAGTGAATATAAATTGACATAATACCGAGGTACTGTGAATGGACGGGAGAACAGCAGATATTCATAATACCGAAAAAGTCTGTACATCAATGAATAAAATTTTGTATCCTTACGATGCTAGCTCTACTACCAGCACCATGCTCAAATGGTTATGCACTTCGACTTTGACGCAAGAGGTCGCAGGTTCAAAACTTGCGTAGCGTGATTCGAACATATATTGACATATAGTATGTTGCATACTACCTAGACTTGTACATGAGTAGCCAATTTTTCAAAGGAAAAAAAAAACTTAGAATTGCTATATTAATGGTAAGTTTCCCATTACCAGTCAATCGGTTTCGGCCTGTGACGGGACAAGATTAGGGCAAAATCTTGTCTCGTTCAGACGATCAAAGAAAAGGAAAAAAAAATCAAAGAGACGCAATCAGAAAAATGACAGGAGAACGACAACAAAACACACGCAGAATCAACTATCCAAAAAGAAAAAGAAAAAAATTAGCAAATCTCATGCTTTAACAGTAAAAGAACATTTTTTTTTGCCTACAAACATAAACTACCACTATCGAGCTTTATCAATCTTCCCAAATTAGATCACTCAGCATCACCCGAGTTTGACCAAATTCGAGTAAGGTTCGACATTGCGGAAGGAATTTCGACTTCATAGGAGGAAAACCAACCTTCAATTCGCAATCGCAGGTGAATTTTGAAAGAAAATTTCACTTTATGCCTTACGCCATTTTCGTTCGCTGAACCTTTTTTTGGGGGGGGGGGGGGGGGTTATATTTGAAATATTGTTTAAAAATTGGAGGAAACAAGTGTGATTATAAGTTTGCTGTTCTAAACATTGATGGGTTGCCAAGTTGGAGACTGAAGTAGGAAGTTTAGGGTTAAGATGACTTGGTACTAGATCATAAGTATTGAGTAGGTTCATTGTTATCACGTCGACGACTAGTCGATAAGTCGCTTAAAAAAATTAGACGATGCTCGACTTTTTCATTTCGACAGTAATGGGCCAGAACTAACCCGGAGGAAACAAATCAGAGATCGATTTCAACATAGAAACGAAACATAACTAACCCGAAGGAAGAACGACATCAGTTTCTCAACTTCAGCAACATCGACTTCGAAGTGTGTCGCAGGGAAGTCGACAGCAAGATCAGAGTGAAGTTTTCTTCTTCTTTCCTTTAGCGGTTTATCTTTTCGATTTTGTTAATCTTGCTCAACAATGAATTTGAGCGACAAAATCAAGCGGCAAATTTTGCCCTAGTTTTCAACGACAGATTTTGCCCTAGTTTTCGGTCAATCTGAGCTTCCACGCGGTTGGGTTGTACGTGGTTATACTGTTGCTTCCCGTTGCGTTGGCCTGTTTGGGCTGAAATGTTTAATTTTTCTTGGTCTAACTATTTTAGGCTTAATTATGTGGGCTGAAATTGTTTCTTCTGGGTATCATAATTTTGGGCTGTGCTGTGTGCTATTAATTTGGAAGAAATGGAAAAAATGGATCTATATGTTATTTGGAAGAAATGGTCCAACTATTTTAGGCTTAATTATGTGTGCTATTAGTTTCAAAAGACTTGTCGACTAGTCACGACTAGTCAGGCGACTTGTCGACTAGTCTTCTAGACGGTAGTGGCTCGACTTGGCGTCGTGATAACCTTGAGTAGGTTGAATGTTAGATGGCTGGGCTAGTTATATTATTTTGTTGACTAGGCTACATTCAGTTTATTATGTGACTAAATTCAGTGTTCATTCAATTTATTATCTAGATTAAGCTTAAATAAATGTTTAGACTGCATCCTTTTATTTTGTTTACAAAGTTTACTATTACTTTTTCTTTGAAAATATGAAAACATAACTAAAACATCTGAAATTTCCAAAATTGATCGAAACCAAGAAGAATTCAAATAAGCGAAACCGAGTTGCGTCCAGACTTAGGAAAGTATGAAGGAGAAATGAATGATAAAATGTGAACGTGGTGAAAGGCAGGCGGCTATTGTTCTTATCGTAGCAGGTCAAATTTGCCGCAACTATGAGTTGCACCCACATGATCATAACATGAGTGCAACTCTTAGTCGCGCCATTAAAAAAATTCGTTTACGCATTGGCACAACCCATAGTTGCGCCTTAAACAAACTGAAAAAAGAATTGGTGCAACTCATATTGGCGCTAATACGGAGCAACTACAAATTTGCTGATTGAGCGGTTGAGTTGACAGAAAACAACCTTGTTTGGTAATGAATTTCCAAACTAACTCAGATTGTGAAATAATTTCAAAAACTAGCTTAACTAAAACACACATTATGGTAACACACTCTTAGAATAAAAAAATAGCTTTTTATAAAGTTTCCAAACACCTAAGACTTGCAGGTGGAAAGAAGTGTTATAGTTGAATTGATTATAGCATTGCAACATGTAAAATTTAAGTTTATTTAAACACATAAAGAGGGCGGTATCCATCTTTCATACATAGTTATGGTATATTGGAACAAGGACTCCTAGGTGCAAATGCAAAATACAAAAAAACTATTATCTGGATATTATGCATAAAAAAATTGTTACAAATTTAACAAACTTTCAAATGTGTTCGTATTTTAATTTTTGTTATCAAACCACCAAACAAGTATGTTAAGGATTAAGATACTATTTAAAAAAATAGAAACTGGCTAAAATTAGTAGTGCTATAAAAATTATGATAAATGTATTTCAAATTTTCAAATATTGAAAGGTTTCAAACCTTATATATTTTAGTATAACTAAAAACCAAGTTTCTCCACACAAAAAAAATTTGAAATATTATCCATTACTTTTAATATTTTCATTTTCATTAAGAAATGTCATTGATATTCTTTTAAAATAGTTTAAACTGGCTGTTCTGCCTTTTTCTCAAACTTGATTATTCTGCGTAACATTAAAAAAATTGATTTTGAAGAAAAAATTGGTTTCGAAGTTCACCAAATTTCAATTCTAATTAAAAAAATGCTTAATCAAACGAAGTATTTGCTTTACATTTGTACCAGTTTGCATAATTTTAACAGACTTGATTAAAAAAATAAAAAATATAGTGTATATTTTACAAAAATCATTTTATTACTTGTTGCCATTTTAAATGTTTTAAATAAATAATTGATGTATACAGTATCAAAATTTGTTAGAGAAATAATCTTTAAAAAAATACGTTAAACAATTAAAATAGCAAGTGCAAAATTTTACTGAAATTCACCTTAGTTTCAGTGTCTCTACAGGTTTATCATATACCATAATATCTAGAATTAATTTGTCACCAACAAACAAAATTGAAATTCAGACTTTCAACCAAGAGAAACTGAAGAAAAAAAAAATGCTTAGACATATTATTATTACTACTTCCGTGATTCAGGATCTTTTCGGGGGTCATATCCTTTTCTGATCCAGAATCTAGCAAACGGTCCACTAGAGAAATAGTAGCCACTTCTAAACAAAAGCCTGTAGGATCAACAAAAATACAAAGAAACGAAATTGTAATGTCAACATTATGAAGTATTTTCTTTTAATACTTTGAAAGCATAAACCGGACAGCAGAAAAGAGTAGTTGAAACCTTCTTAACATGTGGTCAGTGACGGGCACTCCGTTATCAATCAATTGTTCAAGAAGCGATCGTTTTGGCCATACAGGTCGCTCCTCAAATAACTTCGATATAGCAGATTGCCACTTCCATTCCGCTGAATCCGTTGGAATATACTCTTTCCAGTTGAAATACTTAGGGACATGTACGTAAATTAAGCCAAACAATCACCAAAAATAAAATAGATATTTACGATTAACAAGCATTAAGTGCAGAATAGCAGGAAGTTAGACAATAGTGGCTGAATTATCTTGGTTGATGAACAGAATTGAACCTCGAAAAAATTCCCCAAAAACCTCTTAGTCAATGAAGACTTAAAATGAGCTCTATATTTTTTTTTTCTGATGTAAGGAATATGTGTGCGTATGGCCAAGGATTGGCTACACCTCAAAACACCCCCCCCCCCCCAACTGCAGGGCCCAAACAACCAAAAGAAAGAACCCCCCCCCCCCCCCCCCCCTCCTTGACAAGGATCAAACATTTTGTTCTAAACAGAATTGTGCTCCACCAATTTGTAATCAAACATGAGTGTCTACCGTTGGAACACACACACAGATAATATAGGGCAAGGATCTGCTACACCTCAAATCCCCCTTGATTTCAACCGCATGGAATAATGATAGTTTCTCTCTCCTGTCACTTATACAATTATTTGAAGAGGAACATGTGGTTGAAATCAAGGAGGAGTTGAGGTGTAAGCAGATCCTTTCCCTATATTATCTGTGTGTGTTCCAAGAATAGACACTCATGTTTGATTACAAATTGCTGGAGCACAATTCTGTTTAGAATATGATGTTATATCAACAAACATCTATTTACTTGTATACATCAATGACTGTGTGCTCTTTATGTGTTTTGGCTGTTTGATATGATCAATGAAAAGCCACAACAAATTGTGAAGACCGTCAAAGCAAAGGAAAATATTTTCTTTCTTCATTTTTGTTTTATCTAAAACTGCCTTGTCTGTTTCAAATGTGTTCATTTATACACGTCTTTTAGAATTAAGTGGATTCTCATAAGAACAAATGACCTTTGTGCAAATACAAGAGAAACCTTAATAGTGATTATTTCATATAATTAGTGCTTGTTAGGTGAGAAAATATTGAGCTCATATCCCTTTATATGTTGACAAGCTAAACTTTAAAGGAAAGTGTAGTTAAGTACAAGCGAATGGAGTTCATTAAATATGCCAAGGAAAGAGTGCAGTACAACTAAAATACAAATGAAGTTTCTAATAGTTTTTAAGTCTCGCTGATAAGTTAAAAATACGAAACATCGAAACAGGATATTTTCCACAGTGAAGCTAATCCGATAACAATCTTCAACGTCCATCTGCAAACAAATATAAGATTGTTTAAATGCACTTTCCAGCAAACGCAACGTACTCAACATAACACATGTAGCAAAATAGGCAACTTGTGTATCCTTGGATACAAACTAGACCAACGAAAGTTGTCAATAATACTTAACAAAAATATATACTGTGTAAAGTATAAGGCACCATCGTTAAAGCTAAAAATGAATCAAATGGAGCATGGAGAAAAGCTTCATAACTTCTCCATCGGATGAAATTTGTGATGCAGGAATGCCATAACTTCTGCAATGACAATTAACACAACTAGACTCCTAAAAAAGCAAAGACACTATGTTGTAGGAATGTAACTAATATTGTAAAATCGCAGAAATCAGATGAAATTCATCACAAATTAACAGGAATTTGAAACAAAAATCCAATAAAATCCTTTGTTGAATAAAATATTGTGTTAGTTAAGATTTCATATTATGTTTATCCTTTACTCCTTAAAATAGAGTTTTAATGATTTCTAGAAATTTAGAGTTAGTTTAATTACTGGTAAGGACTCAATATAAGAGACGATTTTTCTAAAGCACAGAGTAAGTTCGGTCAAAGATGAATTCAAACACTGAGTTCAACATATAATTCATCTAGTTCCCCAGGATATTTTTTATATATATGATATGATAGGTGATTTTGGATTGTTTGATTGCGTAGGTTGTGAATTATAAAATAAATGTTTTTGACAATATAAAATAAATTGTCATTATGATTGTCAGATTGCACAGGTGGTTGTTATGGACATCTATTTGGAATTTGGATAGTTTTTTATAATTTAAGATAAATTGTTTTGTTTTCTCATCCAAGTTCATAATTATTTTTGCATAATTTAATGAAAAACTAATGGAAGACTAAGATATGAATTGTGTTGTTCATGTTGAATTTATAAGGTCATTTGTGTTCATACAAAATCTCAAAAGTTCATGAAAGGTGAAAATCATCAATAATGGTGTAAGCAGAATATTTTCATCGAAATATTTTTATCATATTCAGGTTTTAATTTGGATCATATTTGCGTACATGACATGTTTTGTATGCTTCATATGCCTCAAGTTGTTGAGGCATTAGCCTTTGAAGTAAAAAGTCATTTGAGGATAGCCTCAAACCTTTTATCCCGTATTTCTTCGAGTTGCTTCTCAAGGCAAGTATCAAAGCAGGTATTAAAACAATGGTATACACGATTTTTTTTATAAATTGATGTTTTTTTTTAAATAAAAAAAATAATGTATCACATGAAATGACCTGCATATCCATCAAAATTTATTAGAAACAAAATTGATACAGGTTTGAATCCCAGTACTAAAAGTATAAATAACTTTTTTTCTTTCTTTAAGAACATTGGTTAATTTAAGCCAATACAACTTGATCTCAAGAATACTAAATAGACAAATAGAGATATACCACTGTCTCGTGTGGGGAACCAACAAAACTATATTTCGTTTTTCTACTTTTTCATATATCTTTTTATGTTTAACCTACACTCATTATTTGTAAACCATCCAAATTAAATATACTCTCCAAAGGAAAAAAATATGTTCATACATTTGATACTCGCTTGTTTTATTCCTTATCTTCATTCACATTTACTTAAGCGGTTAATACAAATATTGATGAAGTACTAGCATTTGATATTTAAACATGACTGGAAATAGTAGAAAAGTATCGGACAATTAACAGATTCACATTGACTTACTTAAGCGGTTAATATAAGTATTGATCAAATATCGATGAAGTACAAGTATTTGATATTTAAAAATGACTGGAAATACTAGAAAAGTATTGGACAATTAACAGATTGTGTGTATATATATATATATATATATATATATGTATGTATATATATATATATGTATGTATGTATGTGTGTGCACCTATATACGGTTTCATGAAAAGACATTAGAATGTTGTTAGCTTGATCGATGCTATACAAAATTACATACAGTATTATTTTGAAATATATATATAGTTTATAAAAAGATAATTATTATAATCAGAAATTCAATGTACAAAGCAATAATCAAAAGTATAAAGATAGAGAATTAAGATATAAATATGAATTAAATTTACCAGATCAACACAACCTTAAAAGGCATCTTAAGACAAATTATTCATTTCTGTTACCAATACAAGTTAACGGTTAAGAAATATGAAAAGCGAAGGATTTCACCAAAATTTGATATTGCAAAGTTCGATTAGAGGTTCATTGTCGGAGTAGAACGACTTTCATCCACAAGGAAATAAAATATTTACAATCATACCAAATAATAAAATATTAATATTAATTTGATCTTAAAATTTTTGATGACAACTGTTCTGATTTTTATTTCCAAAAATTTTGAAAATAATTTATCCAAGGACCAATATTTTTATATTTTCATAAAAATTGGCATTCATCAAAGGGGAAAAAAATCATTTAAGTGTCCACATGCAAATTATGAGCAATAATGCCTCGATATAACATTAACTACTTAGAGACTGGCTATTTAAAATATTTGGATTTATGTTGGCTTATATGCTTATTTTATTCCCAAAATCAGAAGTCTTTAGGTACTACTATTTGCAATTTAAAAATACATTAACATGAAATTTAATTCTGATTCATAACAATTAAATTTTACACAAGTTTGTATGTCTCAAGACTATTCATTGCATATGTCGAAAAACAACAGAATCGCCAACAATCTTAAATTTTCTAACCAAATAAAGAATTGATATTTCCCAACCCAAAAAGTATTTCATCATATCTCTTCATCTAACATTTGTTCATACAGAAAAAAGAAAAAAAAATAACAATATCCCAAAATTATATTTTTCTTATTCATTTAATTAATGGAAAATTATTGAAGCCACATTATTTTATTCTTTGTAATAAACTTAACAGCTTATTATAATAAAATATATGCTTTACAAGAATTCTTAAACATAATGTACTTCGCTCCCATCCGCATTAGCAGTTTGATATCACACCATTCGTTGATAAAACACAATTGATGTTCAAATAAAATTTGCTAAAAAAATAAATAATGAAAAAAGGTAAAAGAATCAAAAAAAAAACACACTCAACCATGGATGTTCTTCGTTCAATTATTATTCTATTAAACTAAGCATATTGACCAACTTTTTGAGTTTTATAACAATTTACTTTACCAAAATATTGTATATAAAGTAATAATATTTTTTTTTCAATTTCACATATTTTAATTTCAACAATGAACCAAAAAAAATTATCTGAATACAAACATCTGCAAAGTCATATTTCCCAAAATCATTGTGTTACAAGACAAAAAAAAGCCACATGCAAATCTGGATTTTATTATTTTAGTTTAAAATATATTCAACCACTAGGTTTTTAATGATATTTCAATTCAAAATTTTACATCTGATTTAAATAGTTTTTGAGATGCTGCGCCTTTTAAATAGGCAAGGAAAAAAAAAATCTTTACAGCGGCAGACGCGAAAAAATGAAAACAAAAATATCTTTCTACATAAAAAATTATAATACTTATATGCCTTTAGTTCATGTTCCATTGTAAATTTATTCAAACCACTTTTTTAAATGAAAAAGATAACTTTATACAACAAGCTCGCTGCAATGTTTAATTATTGATCCTTATACAATTTTCATCAAAATTACTCATAAGTTATACCTACCAAGGTTTGAAAACTCGGTTTCGGTTTTGAAAATTTACTAGTTTCGGATGATTTCGGCAGTTTTGGCGATTTCGGTTTTTGTTACGGTTTCGGTTCAAAAATCAAACTTTCATGTTATTTATGAAAAAGTTAATGATAAAGGTTGTAAATCCACGCAGAACTGCAGAAATATAATATAGTCAAATGAAATATTTCATTTGCGTTTAGGGGTGAGCATTATTTGGTTAAACCAAATAAACCGACCGAACCAATTTAGTTTGGTCGGTTTGGTTTGATTTTGAAATTAGATTGGTTTGTAATCGGTTCGGAAAAATATTTAGTTTGGTTATCGGTTTAACCAAACTAACCGAACTTTTATTATATTTTCAAAATTATCGGTATTATAGTAAATATGTTAGGTTAATTTAGTTATCTAAATAAATTTTAATTATCACATATGTATCATAATTACTTTTGAGAAGCGTAAGAAACATAAATAATAATATTTTAATCATATATTTATAATTTATTTTAAATTATAGTTAATATTATGAACATAAGGACAAGAATATTTTTAGTTCGGTTAAATCGGATAACCAACCGAACCAACCAATCTTAATTTGGTTGGTTTGGTTTGGTTTTCATTTTTATCGGTATTAATTTGGATTGACAATTTTATAATCGGATAAACCGAACCAACCAAACGCTCACCCCTATTTGCGTTAGTTGTAATTCAAATGTTCTGTCATATAAAACTGATAATCTTTACATACAGCCTAAGCAAAATGATTAGTGGGCCAAGCCCATCATTATCAGCCACGTCCAGCCCAAACAAAAGTATTAGGTTAAGAATTCTTTATTAATTAGGTCAGTAACGCACCCACTTCTATTCGCAGAAAAATCAAACGAGGGAAACGAAAAAAAGGGCGGAAACAAAGCATGGATCGAGAAAAACAAACAAACAAAGATCGAAGACGAAGAGGAAGACGAACCTCTTTAGCTCTGCTACTTTGCTTTCGCTTTCAATTTTGCTTTGTGTTTTGTTGTTTGTTTTCGTCTACTTTCTGCAATTGAATCTGCGAATTTTTGGATTTTCATTTCGTTTTTCTCCGGTTTTTCCTTAATCGCGATTTAGTTTTTTTTTTTCTTTTTTGCCTTACGAACCGAAACGAGAATTTGCCGTTGTTCCGTCCCGGTGACTGTCGAAACTGGAACGAGAACAACGGTATCTCGTCGTTTCGGACGAGTTTTCAAACCATGATACCTACAAGTCTGCATCTTGCAATTTTTAATCAAATCAAAAATAACTTGTATTATATGCAAATTTTGCTTTTGATTATTTTATGTAAATATACATTTTATTCAAATATTTTTTCGCAAATTTAAAAAAATGACAAAGTTTCATTTTAGACCGATTTTTAAAATTATTAGCAATATTGGACAGTTGTAAAAACTATTTGCAAATATATGGTATCTAAAATTTAATCATTTGCTTGATCTTTTATTAACAAAAATTATTTTGGACGTAATTGATAGAAATACATAGGACTATAGGAGCAATTGATAATTGTTCCATTGTGTTTTATATTGACAGTTTTTCCCAAAAAAAATGTTTCTATTAACAATGTTATCAAAAACTTACGAATGGTTCGAAATAATTTAAATGAGTCTATTTTTGCTAATAGCATCAAACTCAGTCTAAACTGAAACAATATGTCGCATCGTTTTTAGTTAAACGTGAACTATAAAAGTTTCTCTCTATTTTTATTGAAAATTGCAATACAACAAAAAGATGACACGTAAAACCAAAAGCAACAAAATTTCCCTGAAATTGGCATGATCTCTTTTTATGACACAATTTTTGTCCATATGATTAGTTTTACTAAATTTTAATTTTTACGTTTCTTTTATTCTTATCATCGTTGTTCTATAAAAGCTCATCTTGATACTCGCCTCAATGAAAAGCGGGACAAAATGCCTTAAAACTTTCTTTAAAATGCCTTTACCTCTAAGGTTTACATTAACAACTTGAGACAAACGAAGCGTGCTGGACATACATCTCGTGTGCCTCAAACTGCATGCAACTCTGGTAATTTTTCACTCAATTGTAAATATTGATACAATCATAAGTTATTAACATATGTTTTTCGCCTCAACGTTTTGAAGCTTACGCTCCGCGAGTAAATTAAAAAAAAAAACACCTCGTGTGCACATTCACGTTTTAAAATTTTGATTCTTAGTAAAGCTCGTTCAAAACATAATTACAAGCAAGAACACATTCAATGTAGAACTCCTTTTCTTCTTTTTCAATGAGTTTTAAATATGGTGATAATTTTAGAAAGAGCTGAATATATTTTTTTCTTCCTTTCCAAAAGCATAATTATACCCTTTCATACTAAAATACTCATACAATAGTTATATAGGACTAGTAAAAGGAGTGGTATAACTCATATATACAGCGTGTTTAATGTAAAATACGATAATGATAATGAAATCTAACAGAAAATTGCTAATTTCAATATTTCTATTTATTAATTTCTTTTCAAAGTTTTTATAATCTTTTTATGATAATAATTTTCTTGAATCTTCGAAATTTGTACAAGCATAAATGTTATGTTGGAATATTGTTTCTACTAAGCTTCACAACACAGTCCATGTTTTTCAAATGAATTAAATACAGTTTATTTTATAATGCATTTTTTAATAAGACAAACTTCGAAATTTTAAATTAAACAACTTATTTTAACCAATTTTGCTTATTCATCATAACTATTATGTACATATTTAGATGTTAATCCACATGGGATGATTCTAAAAGAAACAATGATGCCTAATGATTTAGTGGACGTTGTCAATGATATGAAAGTTGTATAACTTCATTTCATTCATTTAAGGAATCGCTCTTATTCTACTATCATTTTAAAATTTAGTAACTTATTTTCTTAACTATAATGGAGACATTTATTAACTGGCAATTACAACTGAGGTACACAAATGTGAACTGAACCAGCTATGTCTGAGTTCAATGAGAGACTAGGGTTGGATATGGATAACATAAAATATCATAAAACCTCAACCAACCTAAAACACCAGATCCGAAGACTTATGCGACAGCTGATTTTATCCCTTCATCGAATAAGCATGAGCGATGAGATGGAGCACTTGATATAGAATGAAGAGAGAAAGAGAGAGTTTATGGATTAAGGATTAGATATTAAGTTATATTTTGGCTATCTGGAGCGGACTGGAGTTTATGTTGAATAATATTTAACATTAATTTGCAGAAATTAATTTATCTAAGGTAATTCACACAGCTTTATGAATGAATCTGTGGTATAATTTCCATACGATGACTATATTGGTGAATACGGGTTAATAAAATAATCTGCATAAAATTCAGTTGTTTTATATCGAGTTTCACTTATAATTTTCAAGTACTTGATTATAGCAAATCATGATATCGCTTAAGATCATCGTAGGGGAGTAAATGCTAATTAAATTCAATTGTACGTTTATCCCACATTTTATAACCGAATACAGAGACAACTACAATCCATATGATGTTCAATGAAATAATTTCTTGTATCGCAATTATCATATAGTATATTTTTTTGTTAAAGCGTGTATCTTGAACGTAAAAATTATGTTACTACGGAATATTTATTTAAGTAATTATGTAGAGAAATAGCAAAATTTTCAAAGCAGAATCACACTGGAGTTTTCAAGATTTCAGAAAAGGAATTGAAATTTTAGGAATTATAAATAAGTGAAAAAGAAATGAAAAACAAATTCAGAACCCTGCGTTGAATACATATTAAACTTTGCTTATAAAATAAACATAAAATACATCAAAAACAAACTTACTGATAAAATAAAAGATAAAAACACATCAAATTTATTGCAAAAAATTATGAAGAAATGGACATATTTGATCATTTTATTTTTCTTCCTCATAGTGGTTTCTTTTTAACCAAACAAACAAACAACAACAAAGCCATATATCCCAAACAAGTTGGGGTTGGCTAGATATGGAACCCAAAATTACAATAAAATAAAAATCATAAGGTTCCGTATCCATAAGAGTGGCTAAGTTTTTACATTGGCTCGCCAAGCCTATCATAACCCTCCTTCTTTTGCCCTGGCTTGGGACAGGCTGCATAGAAAACTACACAGGCGGAGTTAGTGGTTTCTTTTTAACCAAATCAAAATATTTGTATCGTAGAGATAGAAAAATAAAAAAGGTAAGAATTGGAAGTTTTTAATCTGGGATTTATTTTTCTTTTTGGCATGTTTGCTGCTATTCTATATATGGTCCAGCTGAGATATTAAGCAAATTTCAACAAGCTTAGTTTTACTTGTGTTGTGGCTGATGTAGAAATCAGTAAGGTTGAAACCTCTGAGAATAATGTGGATTTTTTAAGGACAAATTTTCGTTTAAGGCTTGTTTTAAAAGCAATTTCGCGTTTAAGGCTGATTTGCAAACTTATTACCAAACATGACTTGTTTATGCCCAGTCAACATTTCTGTAACCGCCATGACAGGGCGCAACTATGAGTTGCTCCCAAAAATTTTAACAAACATTTCTACTGCGCAACTATAAGTTGCGCAAGTGTCTGCATTGTTTTATGAGTAGCCACATGTATTACTTGCGCAAGGGCTGAAACTTTCTTTTGTAATTGCGCAACTGTTAGTTGTGCCACCAAATTTTTTTTCCCTGCGCCACACTGTTAGTTGCGCATGTGCCCATTCCATTTATTTTTAGCGCAGGGGAAATGTTTATTGAAATTTTTGGGCGCAACTCATAGTTGCGCCCTGTCGTAGCAATTAGAAAACTGCCGACTAGGCTACTGACTGGGCACAAACCAGCCATTTTTGGTAATAAGTTTGCAAATCAGCCTTAAACACGAAATTGCTTTTAAAACAAACCTTAAACGAAAATTTGTCCTTTTTTTATTTTATTTTTTTACGAGCGTTACAACAAACGAAATAAAAAAGGGGAAATGTTGTGAAGTCTACATTTCCCCTGCTAGCATTGAAAACGAACCTCAACGATGAAGTCCTTGTGTTGCGATTCAATAATCAAAGGTACATTCTCCGTTTTTCAAACTGAAGAACTACTAAAATCAAAATTTAAGAATCACACATTAAGAAACTGAAATTGGGATGTTAAAAGGTTGAATAATATTTCATTGCCAAATTCCCCAAAACTTTTAACCAACGACAATGTTGGTTCGATAATTTCATCCAAAGGAATTCTGGATCTTAAGAGGTGGAGCTTGCACGAAGGATGTATGAGGGTTGGTACAAGGGCAAGGACCTGGATTGTGCTAAATAATCTTCCTACGGAATTGGTGAGAAGAATGTTTCCTAAAGTATGAGAAATCAAAAGGCTTCATAATGATTACATGAGTTATGCGTCACCACTATAAGGTTAGAGATTGGAGTATTAACTCCATGTGTTTTGCCATCACTTATCAATATATTTACGGATGAATGCTATCACGAAATTTCTCTAAGAAAATCCATGGACGATCGGAGTTGCATGATGGATTCGAGTAGCTTCAAGAATAACGTTTTTAAGATAGGCATTGATGAAAAACTTAAAGTTTGGATGTATAAAATAAATCTGGCAATGCGTGTAGGTAGTGTTTATGAGAATAGCGAGGAAGTGAATGAGAGTGACAATGGTAATCGCATTGAAATTTCTTTTGTTGAAAGGAACGAGGATGAAGTAGTTTGCAACTCTTGAGGTAGGCAGCAATATTGGTATTGAAGATAATGTGGATTTGCAATGTGATCTAAGGAAAAGAGTAAATGAAGATGATGTTCCACCAGAAGTTCCAGAAAGCTCGAAGATTACTAGGAGGAAAAGGAAAAGCAATAAGGAGCAAGCAGAGATAACCAACTTGAGGAGAAGTGCTAGGGTGTGGGATGCTTCATCCTTTTGAAGGTAATGTATTTATTCCTTTTTTCATAAAAAGTTTATCTCATGAACGATTATATGAACTCGCAAAATGCTCCAATTTTATTTTGAAAAATAACGACATGGACATTGCGAAATTTAAAGAAAAAGAATTAAAGAGGGTTAATTCTTTGAAAATGTTGTGTTTCCTGAGATGTGAGTGTAGGTACTGATTTAAAGTGCCATAGTGTTGAAATCATTATTGATTATGTAAGACCTGATATTTTTTGTTACAAGAAACAAAATTTGTTGTCTAAATGATTAAAAAATATCTTTGCTTAGGAGGAACTAATTCGGATGAACGAAGCTACATTAGTACAAAAGGTAGTGCAGGAGGAATTTTTGTAGGATGGAATGTTAGAAATTGGACGTTAATACAAGAGGTGAAGAATGAGTTATGTTTACATGTAGCATTAAAGTGTAAGATTTCAGAGGTGCTCTATTTTGTCACAAACGTACACGGACCTAAATATTAGATAAGAGAGGAAAAAACTTTAGGAGGAACATATTGTCATATAGTATTTCAAAATTTATACAAGGACCTCGTATTATAGATGTTGATTTTAATGCAATCAGACTTACTTATGAAAGAAATAAAAAAGAAAATGGTTACATTAACGACATTGAAAATTTTAGTACCTTTCTTACAAACAGAAAGTTTACTATGAGTTACTGTGATGTCCAACCGTAGTTAAACTTGACAGAATTTTATTTATCCTGAATTTGAAATTTTGCACCCTTTTTTCGTAAATGGCTATATATGCTCAATTCTGATCAATGTCTTGTTGTTCTTTATTTGAGAGAAACTCTTTAAAAAGGCCTTTTTTTAGATTTTAGAAAACGTGGTGTCTTCAGGAAATTTTTGAAGAGAATATTAAAAGGAAATGGAATGAGTAAGGGTGTTACGGTAGCGGTAATCACATTATTACCGCAACCATAACCATAACAATTGTTGACGATTATAATTTATAACAATTGCCGCAAACATCTATGATGTTTAACAGTCATATTCTAAATTTTAAAGCATTTTATACATATATTTCCAATTATATGCATCACTGATGGCAAATTCATATATCTCCAACTTTTTTTTTTTTTTGGCAAATTTGTCTATTTATAAAATGACCATGCGTGCACATGTTATTAGTTCATGAAAGCACTTATTATTAATATGCAAGCTATTTCTTTAACTTAGGCTCTAATTTTTATACTTCAAAGTCAACTATTATACAAAACAATCATGTTGGTATAGGAAACCGCGGTTATCTAACTCTTCAACCGCTACCGAACCACTTTCGTTATAGATAGTAACCACAAGAACATTGGTACAGTTGAGCGGTTAATGGTAACGGTCCTAGAAATGAGTATTGAAAGGCTAGTGAAGCTGCATGCGTTATAAATAAGAAGTGTAATATCTCAAATAATTTTATTTTGAAGAAATGGAACAAAGAAAGTGTTTAGAGACATTAAATTGAAGAAAAAAAAGTTGAAAAACGATATTTTAGAGTTAAACATTACCGTTGAGCCATAAATTCAAATAAGGAAGAAACTTCTGATCTACGTTACTTAGTAATCAACCAAGAGGAAATCTTTTGAAAGCAAAGAACAAAAATTTAGTGATTAAAAGAAAGAGTACTTGTTATTTTCAAAGAATTGCTATTGAAAGGAGATCAAATATGATCTATAGTGTATCACGTGGAGATGTTGAAATAAGAAAGCAAAAGGAATTAAACAGAGCATAAGGATTTAAACTAAGCATTCACTAATTATTATAAAAGAATATTCGGCAGTTGCACAAAGAATAAAATTATAGTTGACCAGAAGACTTTATATATCCTAATAATATAGATATGTCTAATCTTCATGAAAAATTCACTGAATCAAAAGTTTGGAATGCTCTAAATGAAATGTCAAATGATAAAGCTCTTGGGGATGACGGATTCCTTTTATCTTTTAGACACTGGAGCTGATTAAAAGGTGATATAAAGAGATTGTTCGAAGTTTTTTAGGTTGAAACTTCTAAATTTAGAAAAGTCAAGCTATGCAAATGTGGTGTCGATTCCAAAAAAAGAAGAAAACGTAATTTTGGTGGATTTCATACCTATTAGTTTATTAAATAGTGCTTACTGGTTGATAACTTAATACTGGCAAATAAAGTAAAGGACAAAATAGACAAATTAATTGTCTGAATTCAAACTGTATTTACAAAAAGAAAATCAATTTTGAAAGGTGTTGCATTAGTACAAGAGGTGGTATCATTTTGTAGTAAATACCTTATCTTGCACTTCATTAAAATTGGACCTTGCAAAGGCATTTGATACTGTTGACTAAAGATTCATCATTGACTTTCTACAAGTCAGAGGATTAAGTGACATGGATAATGTGAATTTCAAACATTCTTTCTCCAAGTAAAGCTAATAATTTTGTGAACGAAGTCGCAGGCAAAACTATTAGTTCAAAGAGGACCGGGACAAGGGTATCATCTTTCTCCTCTCCTATTTAGAAGGAGAGTTCACTACTAAATTATTAAATTGTGCTGATAATACTATAATTTTCAATGACTCGGACCAAATATATAGCTGGTCTAAACTTCATTTTATAAGCATCTGAAAGTTTATACGGTCTTCCAATTAATTTTCATTAAATTTCAGTACTAGTTATAGGGGTAGATGAGGTAACTGCTAAATTAAGTGTTGAAATGCACAATTGTAAAGTTAGTGATTTTCCTTAGAGCTATCTTGGTTCTGACATCAGACATGGTAAACTGTACATATATGATTAATTTTTATTGACTAATATATCTGACAATCTTACTAGATAGAAGGGGAGTTCATCGTTTAAAGCAGGTAGATCACTGTTCGTAAATTCTGGACTTTCAGCAATTCATTTGTACTGGTTCTCTTTTTGAAAATGTCCTACTTTGGTCTTAAAGAAAATTGATGTTATTACAAGAAAAAAATTGTATTGGAAAGAAAACTACTAATGTGTTGATTTTTTTTAACAGATTAGGATCAGCTGCGATGGAGGTTTGGGTATTTTTAGTTTGATGGAAATGAATTCTTCACTATTTTATGCAAGTGGTTATGAGATATGATGAGTTCTAAAAATGCTTTAGAGACGAAGTGGATTCTAGAAACTCGATATGATGAATCTTCTCATGGCATGTTGATATCAGAAATTGTTCAAAACTTTGGAAGATATCATGAGCTATTAAAAAAATCGAAATTAGTCCAAGTATAAAAGTGAACAATGGTTGCACTACATCTTATTGGTTAGATAACTGGTTGCATTTAATCCCACTTGCGGTAGAGTTAAACTCCCTTTTGATTTGGTGAGTGATAAGAAGATTTAAGATACAAACATGTATGATATACAGGCAGAAGGATTTAAATGAAAAAAAATAGAATCATAGAAGGGAAAGCAAATTTGTCTACTTGTGAAACTTATTTCTCTTTTGGAAAATAGAAGCTTAAATAATGATTGTGATGAATTCAGTTGGCGGTTCTCGCTTAAGTACAAAGTTACTAGCATGTATAACTTCCTCAACTACACAGAAAAAAAGTTTATTGAATTTGTAATTATGTGGAAAAATAAAAAGATTTCAGATTAAGCTAAAATTCATATATGGATTCTAATTCATGGGAAGCTTAACACTTCTGAAGAGGAGCAATGAGCATTATTGAAAAATGCTTGTTTTAAGAAGAGGTGAAACATTGCACCCATCTCTTCTGTGACTGTGATAAATGATAATGCTTTTTATACTTGGACCAAATGCGTGGTGCAATTGAATATTAACTTAGAGTGGAGAGAGTCGATTAGAGATCAGTTCCTTTTTCGGACTGATGTATATGATAAACTCTCTAGCAATGAAATTTTCCTAAACTTGTTAAGATGAGTTTTGCATTTTGTTGTTATACAACGAGTGGAACAAAAGATGCTTTAAAGGAATTGCCGCTAATTCCAACACCATCATATTTCAAATTCTTATTTGTTTATACGTGGGCAGAAGAGTTGATAGATGGAAATTCCTTGAGTTTGTTGGAGACAACATAGGGGCTTGAATTCACAGGAGAGGAAGAAACAAGTAGGGGATGCGCTTCAACTTATCATGCGGCAGCAATATGAAGTCTAGCTTTAGCTTGTAATCAAGGCTTAGGTGATATGATGTTATTTTGTATGTATTTCTTTTAGGTCTGTAACATGAACTATCAGATTTGTATAAGTTTCTTTTTGTGGCTCTTGCGTGAGTCTGTATCATTTTGCAAAGTGGAGTGATATCGTCTATAATGGTCTACGTATATGTAAAAAGTTTGTAAAGTTCTGTTTATTGTTAAATATGGCATGGTGAATTCACTACCATTTCTATCAAAAATATTGATTTTTGTTTAGAGTAAGATTTGAACTACCGACCTCTCTTACTTCTAAGGCAAATTTGGAAGTTCATGACAAAAAATGGTATTTCTATTACAATTATTAATAAAATAAAGATTTAATTTTCAATTCAACCATGTTTCTTGCTCTAATTAAGTCAACTTAAATTCCCAACAGAGAATAATTTGGAATATTGTTGTTATTAAGCAGTCAAACTTTGCAGTCCGTTTCATATTTGTTTAATATGCAAAGAAGATAAAGGTTTTGTTTAATATGCAAATAATATAAAGGGATTTATAATTCATTTTCTTTATTTATTTAGACAAGGTAAACTGGACGTATTTAACCACTTAAAACATTTGAAGCTTTATCTTTTATATATTGTCGTTCAACTTATATTTACCAACTAATTATAATGTAAAATGATAAAAAAAAGCATGAGAGATTTTGGGCAAATGACATATATGCATATATATAAGAAATTATAAGTGTGACACCTACCTCCCAACGGTGAACTACAACATTCTTTTGAAGATTCTTTGATGCCAACACAGATGGTGGATTCAGCCTGGAAATGAGGAAAAAATGTTTGTTATCTAATTGTAATGTATTTTGTTACAATTAGCAATGGTGGGAAAAGATCGAACATGAGGCAGTATTCTTTTCTTGCAAAAGGCCTTCAGCTCATGTATTTAATGATGAATTTTCACTTAGACCGTCGAAATTCATTTTATTTACATTAGTGTTATTAATGGCGCACGGCGCAAAAAGACGCAAACCCTCTCTGCAGCCTTGGCGCACGGCGCGGCAAATGGCGTGTGCCTTTTTAATTTACTGCGCATGTTTATTTTTTTTAATATAATTAATATTTTAACAAAAGATTTATAAAAAAAACTATTTTTTGCAAAAATATACGCAACAAATTTTTTTTATGTATTTTATAAAAAAAAAACATAAAGCATAAAATTTCAAGCGCAATAGTTTCCAAATCAAAAATAATAATACACATTAAAGATGAGCTAAAAAACTGAATCTCTCCACTCTTGCTGCTCTAGCAGCAACACACCAAGTCAGGTCATCCTCATCGTCGAACACAAGCTCATCTTCAATATCGGCCATATATTCAGTTAACCATTAATTACAATCATCGATATCATTCAAAGATATTGGACCAACAGTGTCACGAATATTATACGTTCTTTTTAATGCTCGGTTGTATTTAACAAATACCAAATCATGAAATATTTTTATGTTACAGACAAATCGTACAAAGACATTCAACATATTTAACGTATATGCAAAAATAAAATAAAATCCAAGGGTATGTTTCAGAGCTGCTTGAATGCTTTATCTTATGAGAATATTTTTTCTTCCTCCAAAATTGCTTCTCTTGATATAATCGTTCACGGCTTCAGAGTTTCATTCATTTGCTTTTGCATCAATGCTAGACAATATTTTATGATCTTTTATACATTAAACTATATATTTCTGACAATATTAAAATGAATCTAAACTAAGTTGGATAATAAAACATATGTCAATTCTAAATATCAGCATGCTAAGATCAGCCAATTACATAATTGTAAGGTTATTAACTCGCTCATGATAATCGTATAGGAAATAACGATGATGTAATTATGTTAACTAAAAAAAAGATATTAACAATTTTTTTTCATATTTCATATCATTATGATAATAATAGTAATGGTAGGTGTGATGGTGGTTGTAGTGATGGTAAGAGTATTTGTAACAGTAGTTATAACAGTTTGAAATGCGAAAAAAAAATCATAAAATAACGAAAATGCACGCCATTTTGCGCCGTGCGCCATTTATGCGCCGCGCGCCATTTGGTGCGCCTTTTCATATGCGCCGCACCGCAAACAAAAATGGCGCAAAGCCGCGCATCGCCGCGCCATGCGTCATGGAGCGCGCCACGGCGCACCTTTCATAACTATGATTTACATTATCGACAATTTAGGATTTGTATATGCACTCCAGATAACATCAATTGCCATAAATTACTATAAAATCTTGCAGTTTGAAATCAAACCCTTCTCATGCCTGAAAAAAATACCAATCAAACAACTACTGCTCAAGAGATTCGTATAGTATGGTATGTGTTTCATTCAAGAAACTGGTAGACCATTTGTTATATTTTTATACAAATGAATGATGTGATAGTTTTAGCAATGACATTTAACATTGATTTGTCAGGGAAAACGATACGAGTATATATCCATAGCTTTTAACTTATTTACTATTTTGAAGAACGAGCAAGGTAATATACACACTATATATGTTAAAAGTATAAAAGCTAAAGCAGAAAATAGTTAACTTTAGTTTCATATATTGCACAACTTTTCAATTCTTAATATTTATTGTCTGTTTATAATTCACTACTTGCTTTGTTTTCTAGAACTTCGAATGACAAATACGGATACGTAAATTAGCACATTCAAATGTAAAACTAAGCATGAAAACTAAAGATAACAACTAAAATCAATTTGATAAATTTGTATGAAATTAGACAATTTTTTTAACTACATTCTGCACCCACCCACCCACATTTATTTAGACATAAATTAAACAACAACAAACAACAACAAACAACAACAAAGCCATATATCCCAAACAAGTTGGGGTTGGCTAGATATGGAACCCAAAATTATAATAAAATAAAAATCATAAGGTTCCATATCCATAAGAGTGGCTAAGTTTTTACGTTGGCTCGCCAAGCCTATCACAACCCTCCTGCATAGAAAACTACACAGGCGGAGTTATTTAGACATAAATTAGAGGACTACACAGGCGGAGTTATTTAGACATAAATTAGAGGACATAAAATCTGGACCGCTGGATCATTTTGTCTTTACATGAGGGGTGAAAATTAGGGAGCAGTTTGATGGCGGAGATTCATTGTGCCATCGTTTGCGTCTATTTTTTGTATTTAATTAGACTTTGCCTATACACACACACACACACACACACACATACATATATATGAGACCCGTGTTCAACAATACTCCAAAAAGTGCAGCACCCCATTAGCCTTTTGATTTCCACCACCCATTTACCTTGCTCTCTCCCTCCACTAACTATCTCTCCTCCCACTAAATTAAATATACATATATATATATATATCTTGCATGAACAAACTGGTAGTATACAGCACCGTCCTATTCCTAACAATATTGTTGAAGATATGACTTCTATTTTTCTAGGAAAATATATAAAAGTTCATATAAAAAGTTATCAAGGTAATGGCAATGCATTTGATATATAATATTAAAATTGATAGCTAATACAATCTTCAGCTCAAAATAAACAATGGTTAGCTGATATAATGGTGAAAGAGATGAATATATGAACTTTGAGCAATCACAAAAATAGTTTACAAGACTAACTTGTGATAGTGAAAATAATAGATAACAAATGCAAATTGTTGGCAACGTTCTAAATATCAAAACATTCTAAGCTTGCATGGAAATAATATATTTATTATTGTATGCTCTACGGTCTTCGACGGGCTTGAGTTACTTTAACTGAATATTATTTTCTCTTTTCTTGAAACGCTATAAATTTTAGTAAATAGTCAGCCCTTGTCATATTTCACCACGATCCATATCTTTAAAGTAAACTATCAATTTGAAATATGCACATTATTAAGTTAGACCATGATTTGTATATATAGATACTGTTAAGATTAAAAAAAAAATTACTTTTAAATGCACATTCATAGATTTGATTTAATTTTATTTTTCTTGACATTCTGCATAATTTAAAGATTGTATGTCTTATTCTTGAAGTTTGGAATCAAAATCCAAAAATAAGTTATAGCAGACAGTCAAACATATAGCATATCATACTGAGTTTGGTGTTCCATAAAAAAAAGTCACTCATCCCTAAATCACCAATCATCATCATAACTGTCATCAAATTAACTGCAGCTAAATCAACTCCAACAAATTGTCAAAGTCTCAAAATAAGTATCTTAACTCTCGCAAACAATCCATTTTCTCACCTTTCTTAAGCTAACAAATTTTATGGTTATAATATCATCTCCATTTTGTTGACCTTTTTATGTTCATCATTTCGAATCTAACAACTAAGGTGGTACTTGGCGCAACGGTAAGGTTACCCGGCTGGTAATCTGGAGCGCGCAGGTTAGAGTCCCGGCCTCTTCACATATGTGAGGGAAAGCCTGTGCACACTAATCGACCACCCCCAGAGCCCGGAAAGCCGTGAGAATAGTATTAGGACGGGAGACTGCCTGAGAAGTCCTCTCGCGCTAGAGTACGGGAGCCCTTTGGCACTGGGTATCCACCTTTATTTCGAATCTAACAACTCTTTCACCTTAAACATTACATACACGGTATATTTCTATATTGGATTTTTTTTTCGATTTGGCCACCTTTAGAAAACTAATCACTGAATTAGCCCGATTTTAAAACTTATTACGGTCATAGCCTGGTTTTGGCCTTGAAGGCAAAAACAATTATTTTTTACTAGCGTCATTCGAGATGGCGCAATACAACTTTGCGTTATTTGAAATAACGTTCAACTGCGCTATCTGAAACAGCACACAAATTTTTATTTTGTGTGCCATCTCAAATGGAGCACCTTGCGCCATCTCAAATGGAGCAAGTAAAAATAACTGTTTTTGCCACCGAGGCCAAAACCAGGCTATGTCCGTAATAAGTTTTAAAACTAGGCTATTTCAGTGATTAGTTTTCTAATGGTGGCCAAATCGGAAAAAAAAAATCCTTCTATATTACATGCATAATCTATATGTATGTGTGTAAGTGTATATATCATCTTTTTAATCTCTAACCGAAGTTTCAAAATGCAAAATAAAACACAAGGCATTCTTTTGCTCGCGAGGCGAGATGTATGCGTCAAAACATTGAGGTGTAAGTTTTTCAAATTAACATTGAGGTGTGAATTATTATTGTTTTGTCATTGTTATTTTTTGAATTTTGACTGATATATAAAAGTTAACAATTTATCATATAAGAACTATAAATAAATAACAAATAAATACACTAAAGAGTTTGATGCTAATCATTTTTTATTATTAATTAATAAAAGTATAAATATTAAAAACTAGAAATAAATAAAATTTAAGCGCTTGATTATATGTGTGTGTACAAGTATCTATGTTTGTATACGATTCAATCCTTATTAGAATGTTTGAAAAATCCATGTTCAGTTTTCCAACCCCGCAATCATATGTATTTTTTATTTCTTCCTTTATTTGTCTTCAAACAAAAAAATTCAAAATTTCTAAAAAGAAATTTGATCGATTCTAGCTGAATCTATCTTTATTACAAGCAATAAGAAATCCTGTACATTATTGTTTTATTTATTTATTTATTTAAATCGATATGTGGAATTCATTTGGAGGTCTGATGATAACAATTTAGAAATTTTCTTCAAATAGCATTTGAGAAAATCCATCAGTAGCTCCTGATCGTTCCCGATCGTTGTTCTAAACCAACTTTACTTAATCATGTCAATATTAAAATTATGTAAAAAATAGTAACTTTCATCTTCTTAAATTTTATTTTTTCTGCTTGCTATTATTAAATTACTGAATTTTTATAACCATTGTTAGTGTCAATATTTGCAATTCAAGGTTGAAAAAGTCTTCAGACGCATGCCTCAGTTCACTTGAGGCACACAAGACATACACGTACATTTCGTAAGCCTCAAATCACTAAGGCATAAGCCACAAATATTAAAACATTTTTGAGAAAGCTTCAACACACTTTATCTCTTTTCCTTGAGGAGCTTCTTGAGGCAAGTATGAAGGCGGGTTTTAAAGATGTCTCTACCTAATTTTATTTATCAATAATACAACTTTACTAATAACTTCAAAATTTATGCCCACACGCATCTAATCATAATTTAGATGAGCTTGCTATCAGTTTTTTTTTTTTTAATAATATAAGTAGCTTGCATCGATTAATCAAACAAAATGACTAACAATATAAAATTAAATGATGAAAATTCCTTTTAAAGTGTATAAAATCATATGAGTATACTAGTTTGATTAAAAAATTATGTATGTGTGTTTTGTGTTAGCGTGTTTGTGCATGCACACACGCGCAAAGTGAAAATTTATTGTTGTCTTTTAGAGTTTCCTACAGTAAGCTGGGTTCTTTGAGATCTCAATTCGAAGAACGAAATAAAAGAGAGATTGAATTGAATACTACATGGAGAAAAAATATTCTAGGTATATTTCGTTTTGAGTCTTTAAAATAGAGGAATTTTAAAGGTGGGTTGAAGACGGCGGTATGCTCTCAAACTCCACGCTTCAATCATTTCATGTGAACGTACAAAGCAAAATGTGGATGAAATTTGCCAAAAAAAGAAGTTGAGGGATAGAAAAGCTCACACTATCTCTTCTGGAATGTTCTTATGTGAAAAAAGTGGTGGTGCTAGCATCATTACTTCTGTCTCTTCTACTTTTATTAACATGATAGAACGACAGGTCAAACTGTTAGTGGCAGCTGGTTCAATCTTAACAATATTTCATTATGTATATCTTACCTAGGTCATTTTCTTCATCAAAAGGACGATGTTTCTTCCTCCTTGCCTCAACGGCATGAACAGCGGGCACGTACTGATAATCCATCATCCCTTGTTTCAACAAATCATAAAAAGGGATGAGTGCTAATTAATTAAATTGATCGAAGAGCAGGCACATATATGCCAACTATAACACAAATTTGCATAACATTTGTCACAGAAAAGTATTGAGATATAACATCTATATGAGATTCACAGTAAATAGCACGGACAGATGAACATTAATCCGAAGTAATATAATAAGGGTACAAGTTATTTTTCCTCTAAATGATATTTGTTCATGACGTTTATATGGTCATAGTTTAGTGTAGCCCGGATGATTGATGCCTAACCGGATGACAAAGTCACAGGCAAAGAAAAGAGTATATTTGTTTTGCTGTCATGCCTCAACATAAGAGTTGGTCGCATCATCTTTATTAACAGTTGTAATACCTTTGATGTAGCATTTTTGTTAGCATTGATGTGAATTACCAAAAATGCCATTATAACTTAAAAATAGGATTTATTCTTTACAAATTCAAATCGTCTTTCGATAAATATTAACAAATCTTACTATGACTTAAAAATAAGATCTACGAAATAAATTTTCATTACAAATTGTTCCTTAGTACTTAATAAAAAAATAAAACTACCAAAAAAAACTAGATGTTGCAACTTCGAAATAAAATTTTAATCTTGTTACACATGATTTCAAAGCAAACATAATTAAATACTTATGAAAATCATTTTCTCTTAAATTTGTTAGACGTGTACAGTTGAGAGAAAAATAATTCACACGGCCGCAACGCTCGTATCAATTAAAAAACTGAATATTGTAACAAACAAAATAATGTAGTTATGTCATGCCCTTACTTAATCGCATTCTAATCATTTTTCTTCCTTTTCATAACACAATTACGCTAAGTTTTACAAGTTATTGTATGTTAGAGCACTAATGATCACTTTAATCGCTTTCATCAAAATTCTATAAAAATTGGATGTTTACGTTTTTAATCAATCAAATTTTATACGTAACAGAAATGAAGAAAAAATGAACTTTTTTTCCTGAAAATAAAGTCAATGTTGCTTTTTCAAATGACTGCATAAAGCATGTGGATAATCCCCCGTATCTACCTACCAGCAGCCCACTGAACATATATATAGGCACAACATTTTGGCAAAAAAAATGTCAATCACACTCACCATTGAAATCATAGGCTTCATTAACCCTAGCAATGATTCCACCTGACAGGGTGCTGTCTGATTTTGATAATTTAAGAACCAAGCCTGTATAGGTCCGCCTCTCACCAAAGGTCGGATGGCAATATGGATCCTCTGGCCGAAATCGGAGCTCTAGTTTCCCTTGCTCTGTACTTCGCACCTACAAAAAAAGATTTGGAATAACAACGTTTCAATTAAAATAATGAAATAAGACTAAAGACAGAAAGTCTTACTTTCGTAAGTTCTTCGGAGCCGCCAATAGTATCGATGGCCCGTGAGAGGGACGTTGGATAGCCGGGATAGTTAATGGCGAAGGTTAGGGTTTCAGGAAGCACACCAGTGATTGTGCCGTTAGTAATGATGGAGACAGCATCGGTGGAGTCTGCCATCTAGGCAGGGTAAGGCAAATAGTCTCTGCTGCCCTAGTCGAACAGTATTTTTTTTCTTACCTCTTTGTTTAATAAGCAATATCAAACTTAAGTGTACTAAATAAAATGCAACTTATTTCTATAAACTGTAGCATCCATCATAATATATTGATCAACTAGATCATTTAGATTATATGAAAGAAGAAATGCAAACATGAAATCCTAACATATCTCATACATATCGAAAACAACTTCTCCTTGCATTTTTTGAAAACATATTCGTATATATTATCTCTCGTAGTTGAGCATATGTTAGTAGCCTGAATATATGTTACTGACTTTATATCAATTCCAATTTAGGCCAAGGCGTGCATGACTAAAGTAGTCAATAAAATTTGATAAGAAAACCCAAGTGTTTAAGTATCCACTTTTATATCTTGATAAGACCTCAAGAAGTAAGAAATCAGTTGATGCAGTAACTTCCAATAGTGGCCATTAATTTCAACTTCAACATTTTCATTTATAGTCTTCGTGATATCAATTTAGAATCAATTTTTTCATGCTTCCAAATTTTTTTTTATTTTGGCTTGAATTTGAAGTTTGAGAATTTGTATATTTTGCTTGATTTGTTTTTGAAATTTAACCGATTAATGATTTTGTTTTTTCATCTTTGGATTGCTTTTTGTCTTTCTTTCTTGATATTCCCTATTTTCATTTTTTTTTTTTTTTGATTCATCTCACTTTTGACGTTGCAACACATTATCATTATTTATTGATGTGGAAATGTATAATTCCTCATACATTTCGATATTCTTATTTAGTAATGGGACATTCTTTTTATTATTATTATTATTATTATTCATTAATATGAGAATGTTTATATTGAGGATGCAACTATTAATGTGAAAATGCACAGCCAAACCTTTTGATTTTAAGTTGTTCGTTACTTATATTTTAATATCAGTGTTTTATATTTTGTTGTTCACATGAGATGAGATGATAACTTTCAAATTTCAATCAATTTAACCATTTTCTCCCTATCTAAGTTATTTCTGCCATGAGTTTTATAAAGAATTTCGCTTGCTTCAACACCTTTTAGTAGAGATCATTGTTATTATGGCGGTAAGTCGAGTCAAGTCCACAGAGGTCCAGTTAGTCGATTAGTCATAGACTAGTCGACAAATATATTGCTGCCACCAAAAAGTTGTCAATTCTAATATATTGCTACCAACAAATATATTGTTATTGAACAAAGAAAATAAACAAAAGATGCATAGAATTTAATAAAGTGTAAGTTGCATGATGGCAGTGGAAAGACGGCGCTGCAGGTTCAGGGCATCGATCGACTTTCGATCTAAGCTTGGGTTCGAAGTTTTTTTCTGTTCGATAATCGATACTCGGTCTTTTTCAATTAGAAAATTTCAAATCGATTTGTTTTTTCGATCGGTACTAGGTATCGATCGTTTGCTGCTTTTTTTTATTATTCGATACAGGTATCGATAACTTCAGTTTTTTCTGTTTCTTTCCTAAAATGGACCAATACCAAACCAATCGACACCAATAACAACCTAGTTGACTCGACTAGTCGATTAGTCCACTAATTTCTACCCATGCGCCCGAAATTCATATAAAAAGCAAGCCGAGACATCATGTCGATGGTTTAATCTCGATTAGTCGACTAGTCAAGGGCCTTGATAACAGTGGTAGAGATAGAACAATATTTCCATAACTGTAACATATATTTCAACCACAGTATTATCTTATTCATCATCATCAATTAACTTAACTTGTTTACCATTAATTTATTTGTGAACCAATGGAAAAAATAAATAGAAATAACCATTGATTCACTACCACTTACACAATTTATCAGAAGGCCGAAGAGAAGATTGAGTTCAGGAATTGAAGGGCTGGAGTCTGCTGGGATCGGCGGGAGGAAAGGCAACAGAAGAGCAGAACGCAACGGTTTTCAAGTGGCGATGGGTGAGAGGCGATGGAGCTATCGATTGCGGGTCGGTTCGAGGCGATGTCCCTTTCTGACTTGATGCCCTACTACTATGCTTCGGGCCAGGCCTGCATTGAGGACCTTAATGGACAAACTATAGAAGAAATGATCAGGCCGGTCCAACGAATTGGGTTGCCCAAGGCGACTACAATATTCGTTGCCCACTTAATTGAGAACGAAACAGAAAGTACCATTAAAATATATTTTCCATTGTTCGCTTTCATAAATAAAATAAAAATTCACGTACAAAATATATTACGACAAAAACATAAAGACAAATCATCATATATATCAAGCATTCTAGCATCATTATACATTAAAATTCACTGGAAACAACTCCTCCTTGCATTGTTTGAAGCAAATTCTTCAATAATTTCATCATATTTTAACATATTCAAATATTCTTTTTCGATCGAAATCATTGCTAATCCATTTAATCTTTCTTGTGACATTGAGCTCCGAAGATAAGTTTTAAACAACTTTAATTTAGAAAAACTTTTTTTCCGCCGAAGCAACCGTAACCGGAATAGTTAACAATGTACGACATGCAATCCATACATTTAGAAATCCACTAGCATCGTGGTAAGTTCAATTATGTGAAGAAAATAAGTGATTCTAAAGTCTTACCGTCAAGCTTTATGACCACAAATTATTTACATTAAACTGACAACTGCAAATGAAGATTAAGGGGCAGTAATTGACAATTGCAAATAAGGGACAATTCTTCAATACAATTTAAAATTAAAATTCATTACAATTTAAAACAGAGGTTCAGTGCACTTATTCTTCAATACAAATTAACAAATTACTATTGCCTACAGGCTACAGGCAAAGCTAAGTCTAATGCTTTCAGCTTTCCCATTTCGGTTTCAATAAGCTTTCTCATTTCGCGTTAAATAACAATTGTCTACAATGTTTCCGCAAAAGTCAATAGAGGGGAACACTAAATTATTTACAGACTACAAGACAATTATACAAACTACTGAAAAAGAAATTACCGTTCGGATTCCCAAATTCCGGTTCGAAAGGCGACAGTACAGGAACGGCTGAAGCAATGGAGGCGGAGGCAATTTAGTCGGATTCGTGAAGGATCACGGTATTTGATTAGGGCTCAAACGCGGGCGCTTGAGGCAACTGGATTTGAGGAGCTGCGTTTTTTATTGGGCGCTACTTTCCTTCCGGCCACCTTTCTAAAACGATTGCTTTTTATATATTTTTGGCCATCATATATTATTTCTTCACTCGGTTATTCATAGGGCCGGTCCTAGGAGTTTTGGTGCCTAAAGCAAGGTGCGGAAACGATGTCCACATAAAAAGCTAAAGTATTGTATCAAAACAATTTATATTGTTTAAAATTAACAAAAATTATGAAACATATATAGAGCCCCTATATATGTACACATATTTGATTTAAAATTATGAAATTCTATCTTTAGGTGATCTATAATAACTGCATTTTTACAAATATATAAGGTTTTATGTATACATTAGTTTTAGTTGGAATTGTTAACTGCACTGAGTATGTTATATGAGTATGTTATGTGACCATAACCATCAAGAGTACGTCAGGTTCTTAAATATGATTGGGTTTCACGAACATATCTATAATTTTGCTTTGAAGGAATGGACTCCTGCAAACACAAATGCTCTTAGGTTTGACCAAATGTAAAAATTTGAATGTCCAGGGTTCATGAAAATTTGAGCTTAAGGAAATAGGATTTTGAGTAGTTTTGAAACCAACAAATCCTATAAAGAGCCTGGCCTCATATATCAGAATTGCACTATAGTCTGTACTATGTAGAAACTGGAATGATATGTTGCGTGTAAAAATAATAATGTAAAAATCCAATATGGCAACCACTCCAAGGATACTCAACAATTAAATATTTGAAAATACAAATCCAAAATTCCAAATTGAAAGTAATATCTATACGGCTATACTTAAGCAATATTTCGATTTCGCGTGACAGTTTGTCTTTGAATTGGACCCTAGCTACTGCAAACTGGCGACTGCGCGCTGCCTCCTATGCTGAGTATCGTGATTTGCAAAGTCTTTGAGTTGGTAGCAGAAATTAATGGCTGAAGTTGATGACTCCGGCCTCCGCTCGTTCGTTGATGGCTGATTCACTGTAATCGCCTCGTTCCGTCTATTGTGATCTGTTCGTTGATGGCAGAAATTGATTTTCCAAATCGTGATTTGTGATTCTTTGGTGTTTTATAATCTGCGTATTCATGAATTTTGGTGCCCTGTGTTTTTTGGTGCCCTAAGCGGTCGCTTTACCCGCTTTGGTAAAGGGCCGGGCTTGATCAGCGCGCTTCTCCTAGAAAAATATGTAATCTCTACGATTTCAAACCTTTAACCCTAACAAAAGCAGATATTCTTTTGTGTCTACTAGAAATGGAAGATGAATATAAAAAAGAGGTTTGATTTGTTTTATTTTTATTATTTTCTATTATTTTATAGAACATACTGTAAGAGTTTTTTTTAATGGTTAAGGTTTTCCATTACATTTTAGGATATTTATTCCGCTCCGTTGGAAATTTCAAGTTTGGAGAACATTAAATTTGATGACGTTGTAATAGAAAATGACAATTTAAGTTTTGACTTGTAGGATTTTTTTTAGTATAGCTTACGTATCTTGTTTTACAAATTTATACATTAATTTTTTGTTGTTGTTTGATAGATGGAGCATTTGAATGATGATAAATTGGACAACGCTCTTATTGTTACAGATGATGAACATTATGGTTGTGATAATATGATGCAAGATGTTCGATCAAATGACTCAAAAGACATAAATGTTGATTTGACGAATCATTTCACAACCGACGAAGTAAGTACTCATTTATACAAATTAAAATTGCTAATGTGATTATGAAAATGATTTTTTTTTTTTTTCAACTATTTGACTTTAGGTATTTGATTCGCAGACCTAGCAACTACCATTTCAGATTGAAGAGCGTGTATATAGATGAAGATAAATGGAAAGTGAGAAAGGAAGGAAGCATTCGTTTATATGAGGGGAATCTCTTTATTTCTGTATTATTAATTTAGACGGTGGCCAGCAGAGGAGAATAGAAATATTCGGGGAGCTTTTAGTTTTAGTGGCCGACAGTGTAAACTGAGGTGTGATAGTAGCACCACTTTTATTAGATGAATCCAAGATGTGGCATGAATTGTGTATGTGCAGAAGTGCCAACATTCAGTACATACTGCATGGGTTTCAACGTGCCAATCTATACTGAACATATTGATGAGTTTAAAGTGTCAATCTATACTGAACATATTCCATGGGTTTTAAAGTGTCAATATTCAACTCATAAGTACTTAATTTCCACACGCCCAATTTATCAAATAGTATGTCAAACTATACTTACATTTTCATGCAATACACAGGTGTTACCAAGATGAAATATGACAGGCTCCAGGCATATGAAATACAGGGCAATAATCATGTTTAATAAGCAATATCAAACTTAAGTGTACTAAATAAAATGCAACTTATTTCTATAAATTGTAGCATCCATCATAATATATTGATCAACTAGATCATTTAGATTATATGAAAGAAGAAATGCAAACATGAAATCCTAACATATCTCATACATATCGAAAACAACTTCTCCTTGCATTTTTTGAAAACATATTCGTATATATTATCTCTCGTAGTTGAGCATATGTTAGTAGCCTGAATATATGTTACTGACTTTATATCAATTCCAATTTAGGCCAAGGCGTGCATGACTAAAGTAGTCAATAAAATTTGATAAGAAAACCCAAGTGTTTAAGTATCCACTTTTATATCTTGATAAGACCTCAAGAAGTAAGAAATCAGTTGATGCAGTAACTTCCAATAGTGGCCATTAATTTCAACTTCAACATTTACATTTATAGTCCTCGTGATATCAATTTAGAATCAATTTTTTCATGCTTCCAAAATTTTTTTTATTTTGGCTTGAATTTGAAGTTTGAGAATTTGTATATTTTGCTTGATTTGTTTTTGAAATTTAACCGATTAATGATTTTGTTTTTTCATCTTTGGATTGCTTTTTGTCTTTCTTTCTTGATATTCCCTATTTTCATATATTTTTTTTGATTCATCTCACTTTTGACGTTGCAACACATTATCATTATTTATTGATGTGGAAATGTATAATTCCTCATACATTTCGATATTCTTATTTAGTAATGGGACATTCTTTTTATTATTATTATTATTATTATTATTATTATTATTATTCATTAATATGAGAATGTTTATATTGAGGATGCAACTATTAATGTGAAAATGCACAGCCAAACCTTTTGATTTTAAGTTGTTCGTTACTTATATTTTAATATCAGTGTTTTATATTTTGTTGTTCACATGAGATGAGATGATAACTTTCAAATTTCAATCAATTTAACCATTTTCTCCCTATCTAAGTTATTTCTGCCATGAGTTTTATAAAGAATTTCGCTTGCTTCAACACCTTTTAGTAGAGATCATTGTTATTATGGCGGTAAGTCGAGTCAAGTCCACAGAGGTTCAGTTAGTCGATTAGTCATAGACTAGTCGACAAATATATTGCTGCCACCAAAAAGTTGTCAATTCTAATATATTGCTACCAACAAATATATTGTTATTGAACAAAGAAAATAAACAAAAGATGCATAGAATTTAATAAAGTGTAAGTTGCATGATGGCAGTGGAAAGACGGCGCTGCAGGTTCAGGGCATCGATCGACTTTCGATCTAAGCTTGGGTTCGAAGTTTTTTTCTGTTCGATAATCGATACTCGGTCTTTTTCAATTAGAAAATTTCAAATCGATTTGTTTTTTCGATCGGTACTAGGTATCGATCGTTTGCTGCTTTTTTTTATTATTCGATACAGGTATCGATAACTTCAGTTTTTTCTGTTTCTTTCCTAAAATGGACCAATACCAAACCAATCGACACCAATAACAACCTAGTTGACTCGACTAGTCGATTAGTCCACTAATTTCTACCCATGCGCCCGAAATTCATATAAAAAGCAAGCCGAGACATCATGTCGATGGTTTAATCTCGATTAGTCGACTAGTCAAGGGCCTTGATAACAGTGGTAGAGATAGAACAATATTTACATAACTGTAACATATATTTCAACCACAGTGTTATCTTATTCATCATCATCAATTAACTTAACTTGTTTACCATTAATTTATTTGTGAACCAATGGAAAAAATAAATAGAAATAACCATTGATTCACTACCACTTACACAATTTATCAGAAGGCCGAAGAGAAGATTGAGTTCAGGAATTGAAGGGCTGGAGTCTGCTGGGATCGGCGGGAGGAAAGGCAACAGAAGAGCAGAACGCAACGGTTTTCAAGTGGCGATGGGTGAGAGGCGATGGAGCTATCGATTGCGGGTCGGTTCGAGGCGATGTCCCTTTCTGACTTGATGCCCTACTACTATGCTTCGGGCCAGGCCTGCATTGAGGACCTTAATGGACAAACTATAGAAGAAATGATCAGGCCGGTCCAACGAATTGGGTTGCCCAAGGCGACTACAATATTCGTTGCCCACTTAATTGAGAACGAAACAGAAAGTACCATTAAAATATATTTTCCATTGTTCGCTTTCATAAATAAAATAAAAATTCACGTACAAAATATATTACGACAAAAACATAAAGACAAATCATCATATATATCAAGCATTCTAGCATCATTATACATTAAAATTCACTGGAAACAACTCCTCCTTGCATTGTTTGAAGCAAACTCTTCAATAATTTCATCATATTTTAACATATTCAAATATTCTTTTTCGATCGAAATCATTGCTAATCCATTTAATCTTTCTTGTGACATTGAGCTCCGAAGATAAGTTTTAAACAACTTTAATTTAGAAAAACTTTTTTTCCGCTGAAGCAACCGTAACCGGAATAGTTAACAATGTACGACATGCAATCCATACATTTAGAAATCCACTAGCATCGTGGTAAGTTCAATTATGTGAAGAAAATAAGTGATTCTAAAGTCTTACTGTCAAGCTTTATGACCACAAATTATTTACATTAAACTGACAACTGCAAATGAAGATTAAGGGGCAGTAATTGACAATTGCAAATAAGGGACAATTCTTCAATACAATTTAAAATAAAAATTCATCACAATTTAAAACAGAGGTTCAGTGCACTTATTCTTCAATACAAATTAACAAATTACTATTGCCTACAGGCTACAGGCAAAGCTAAGTCTAATGCTTTCAGCTTTCTCATTTCGGTTTCAATAAGCTTTCTCATTTCGCGTTAAATAACAATTGTCTACAATGTTTCCGCAAAAGTCAATAGAGGGGAACACTAAATTATTTACAGCTCACTCGACTGCGTCTCCCTCGACTCGTTTACTACCACTTTACTTCGTCTCACTCGACTGCGTCTCCCTCGACTCGTCTCTTTAATAACTCTTTTCAAGTATTCGTCGGGGGAATCGTGGGAGGCGGATCCAGATCCTCTCCTCCCCCGAACCCCCTCCTCTCCTATCCTTGGTGGACGTATCCTCCCATGCCCCCCTTGACCAAAGGGGGGTTCTTCTGTGCACTTTACGCCTTACTCCGTTTCTAGCCTCTACGTGCTCCTATGCCCTCTGCTTTTGGTGCGACGGGCTCGGGCAATTGGGCCTACACTGCGTAAGGCTCAGTGCTTATTGAGAGCGGTCCTCTCGCCCGTGCCGGCCAGGCAAGGGCTTCGCGTATACAAACTACTGAAAAAGAAATTACCGTTCGGATTCCCAAATTCCGGTTCGAAAGGCGACAGTACAGGAACGGCTGAAGCAATGGAGGCGGAGGCAATTTAGTCGGATTCGTGAAGGATCACGGTATTTGATTAGGGCTCAAACGCGGGCGCTTGTGGCAACTGGATTTGAGGAGCTGCGTTTTTTATTGGGCGCTACTTTCCTTCCGGCCACCTTTCTAAAACGATTGCTTTTTATATTTTTTTGGCCATCATATATTATTTCTTCACTCGGTTATTCATAGGGCCGGTCCTAGGAGTTTTGGTGCCTAAAGCAAGGTGCGGAAACGATGCCCACATAAAAAGCTAAAGTATTGTATCAAAACAATTTATATTGTTTAAAATTAACAAAAATTATGAAACATATATAGAGCCCCTATATATGTACACATATTTGATTTAAAATTATGAAATTCTATCTTTAGGTGATCTATAATAACTGCATTTTTACAAATATATAAGGTTTTATGTATACATTAGTTTTAGTTGGAATTGTTAACTGCACTGAGTATGTTATATGAGTATGTTATGTGACCATAACCATCAAGAGTACGTCAGGTTCTTAAATATGATTGGGTTTCACGAACATATCTATAATTTTGCTTTGAAGGAATGGACTCCTGCAAACACAAATGCTCTTAGGTTTGACCAAATGTAAAAATTTGAATGTCCAGGGTTCATGAAAATTTGAGCTTAAGGAAATAGGATTTTGAGTAGTTTTGAAACCAACAAATCCTATAAAGAGCCTGGCCTCATATATCAGAATTGCACTATAGTCTGTACTATGTAGAAACTGGAATGATATGTTGCGTGTAAAAATAATAATGTAAAAATCCAATATGGCAGCCACTCCAAGGATACTCAACAATTAAATATTTGAAAATACAAATCCAAAATTCCAAATTGAAAGTAATATCTATACGGCTATACCTAAGCAATATTTCGATTTCGCGTGACAGTTTGTCTTTGAATTGGACCCTAGCTACTGCAAACTGGCGACTGCGCGCTGCCTCCTATGCTGAGTATCGTGATTTGCAAAGTCTTTGAGTCGGTAGCAGAAATTAATGGCTGAAGTTGATGACTCCGGCCTCCGCTCGTTCGTTGATGGCTGATTCACTGTAATCGCCTCGTTCCGTCTATTGTGATCTGTTCGTTGATGGCAGAAATTGATTTTCCAAATCGTGATTTGTGATTCTTTGGTGTTTTATAATCTGCGTATTCATGAATTTTGGTGCCCTGTGTTTTTTTTTGCCCTAAGCGGTCGCTTTACCCGCTTTGGTAAAGGGCCGGGCTTATGAATCAGCGCGCTTCTCCTAGAAAAATATGTATTTCCTGCGATTTCAAACATTTAGCCCTAACAAAAGCAGATATTCTTTTGTGTCTACTAGAAATGGAAGATGAATATAAAAAAGAGGTTTGATTTGTTTTATTTTTATTATTTTCTATTATTTTATAGAACATACTGTAAGAGTTTTTTTTAATGGTTAAGGTTTTCCATTACATTTTAGGATATTTATTCCGCTCCATTGGAAATTTCAAGTTTGGAGAACATTAAATTTGATGACGTTGTAATAGAAAATGACAATTTAAGTTTTGACTTGTAGGGTTTTTATTAGTATAGCTTACGTATCTTGTTTTACAAATTTATACATTAATTTTTTGTTGTTGTTTGATAGATGGAGCATTTGAATGATGATAAATTGGACAACGCTCTTATTGTTACAGATGATGAACATTATGGTTGTGATAATATGATGCAAGATGTTCGATCAAATGACTCAAAAGACATAAATGTTGATTTGACGAATCATTTCACAACCGACGAAGTAAGTACTCATTTATACAAATTAAAATTGCTAATGTGATTATGAAAATGATTTATTTTTTTTCAACTATTTGACTTTAGGTATTTGATTCGCAGACCTAGCAACTACCATTTCAGATTGAAGAGCGTGTATATAGATGAAGATAAATGGAAAGTGAGAAAGGAAGGAAGCATTCGTTTATATGAGGGGAATCTCTTTAATTCTATATTATTAATTTAGACGGTGGCCAGCAGAGGAGAATAGAAATATTCGGGGAGCTTTTAGTTTTAGTGGCCGACAGTGTAAACTGAGGTGTGATAGTAGCACCACTTTTATTAGATGAAGAAACGATGTTTTTTTGGAGTATAAGGGCATCTCCAGCGGGCCAAGGGAGTAATATTAACTAGGGCTGTTAATCGGATCGGACGGTCCGTTGTCCATTATTGTCCGAACCGAAAATTTGTCTGACCGTTGTCCGGTCCGAATAAATAACGGATTGAGCTTGAACAACGAAATTTGTCCAATCAATATTACAGATTCGAGCTCGAACATATAGTTGTTCGACCGAAATATGTCCGTGAACATGAACCATTATAAATATAGCAACAAGCAATGTTTCAGTGGTTTAATTAAAAAAATGCAGCTTATTAACCGCATGCATTGAAAAGGGGCAATAAATTGGCAGATGCATTGAAAAGGGGCAACAAATTGGCACACGCATTGAAAAGGGGTGTAGTACATACGTTCCATATTGTGCTGCCATGCCGAATATAGTCAAATCTTATGGGTACCATCAAATCATCATAACTCTAGAGATCCTACCTTTTAAAAAGTAGTAATAAATTATATCCTGCTATTTAGTATTTATGTCTATTTACTTTAGAACATTATTTTATTTCTCAATTTCTCTAATTGAACTTTCACGTTTCGCCTCTTCTAGTTCTGGAAGGATACGTTCTTCTCTTGCTAATTTCTGATCTTACCTGTAACCATGGCAACTTCTTCGAATTCTCCAGGTACGGTTCTTTTTTATTTTATTTGAGATTAATCTAATTAATATAATTCTTACTAGTATTACCGTACAACGGTGGGAAAAACCGACCTTTGGTGTTCAATATGAAACTAAAATTATTTGTAATAACATTTTTCAAATTAGTTATTATTTTAAAAATTACAGGGTAATTTAAGAGAAAATGAAAGTAACTAATAAAGTATAAATTCTATTAAACTAAATTTTATATGTAAACCAACTTGAGATAAGAATATACTATCAATGTATTGATTCGAATTATTCACAAAAACATACATGCATTTTTATTATATATCAAGTAAGATCCATATATTCTTAATGTTTAGTAATTTTGCAACTATAAACCGTTAAGGGAACCATTAAATAAAAAGAGAAACGAAACAAATATAAGCATAGAACATATCATTATATCGCTGAATATTTAATTGAAATAAAAAAACACAAGAGTAAGATGTAATAAATAAATCCCAAACTAATAAACTAATTTATTTAAATAAATCACTTAAAAGTACCGTTATCATTTTAAAAATTGAAACTACTAAAATAAAAATACTGAACATAAAACTAAATGTTGGACTCTATCTTTTTAGATATTTCTTCCAACAACAAGTTTGATTCGGCTGAAAAAATTCTAATTTAAAATACTGTAACTTGCAAATTAAAATTTTTATAATAAACATAAAATGAAAAAATACAGTCTACAATTTTTTATCAATGCAAATTCCAAAATCATGTGCTTTTCTTGTTGCTATTTAACGGGTTCATAGCTAAAATGCGTTAAACCTTTTTATATATACATTAAAATGCAAATTATGCTCAATTTTCCTTGTTGTAGTTGCTCATTTACTGCAAAAACATTATGCATATCTAAGGTTAAAAGCTCCCATCTATTAGACCACGCATTCACATAATACTTTGCAAAAAGGCATTAGCATGCTTCAAAACCGTTATGGTTGTAAACTCATTATCTGATTTTGGAAATCAAGATATAATAGTAGGAAATATACTACAGGAGCTATTCAAAACTTACATGGCACAAGCAACTTTACCTTATGTTGTCGTATATGCAGATTATAATTTAATTAATATGAATTTTAAAAAAAATCATAGAACATCTTATAAAGAAGAGTCTGTAAGCTGGATTTCCATTGAGGATAGCGATAGGTATGCATTTTTCATGCAATCCAAGGATAAGAACTGCTTAATACCTTGTAATTTCATATACTCTCTCCTTTTCCCATATAAATAAATCACATATTATTATACTACATTATTTAACGAAATCAGCTAAAAGCGCCGTTGTTTTAAGAAAAAACAATCATTGCTGAAATAATGAAACTAAAAAACTAAATTTTCGATTATGTGATTGTTGATATTTCTTCCAATGAGTAACAGACTCGTGCTAAAATTTCAAACCTATATATTCCCCATTTTTTGCTTCTTACGGTCTCATTTGCATTACTTCAGTATCTAAGTCTAATCTCAGTTCAAAAACAGAAATTGCATCAAAATTTTACAGGGAATAAATTGTTAAAATACTGTATGATAACTTGCCTTTACATTAGTTCAAACAACAACTGCAAATTAAAAAAAAATTGGAAACTTAAAATGATGCTTCTGACTTCTGATTTTTATATAATAAGGAAGTATAATAGTCAAAATGACAATCAAATATGCGTCCATTCTTCAGATAAAATAAACAAGACTCGAAGGAATCAAGGAAGCAAAACATCAATTTTTCAAAAACCTTTGTTAGTTAAACAATAAAAAAATAAAATTTTAAGAACATGATTTACTGCGACGAATTATGTGCACGAGATCATGCACAATTTTACTGTAAACGACAAAATCTTATTCATACAATCTACATCAGACTTTAAAATATATCCCCAAAAATTGGGAAGGAGGCAAAAAAAGAAGATGAATCATCAATGCATTCACTCCATAACACAATCCGACGTTGAAATAGGACGCAATACATGGCGACGCTAATGGTATAAAAAATTCAGAAAAAAGGGAAAGATTGAAAAAAACAGGATGATACCTGAAAGCACAGATTAGGCGACGGAAAAAGAAAGGCGGCTACCTGAAAGCACAGATTAAGCGACGGGAAAAGAAAGGCGGCTGATATAAGTTGGCTGATGAAGAATTTGGAACTTTAAATCGCGGATTAAAAGAGGAAGAACGAGGTTAGATTTGAGAACGAAGGAAATGACGGAGAAAGAATCGGAGTTAAAGAATTTGAGAAAGAAGGAAATGAAGAGAAAGAATCCGAGTTTAGATTTGTGAAAGAAGGAAAGGATTACTGGGTGAGCAAAAATTATGCACAAATTTATTGGTTCAGACAATTTGTTTTTGGCTCTTACAGTAGTGAAACCTCTCTAACGGTCGGTTTGATTATATCCGTTCTTTGGTTGCTTGCTTTGCTGATTGACATGCTGCTAAGAGAGATTGATTTGAGATTAATTTAGTAAATTTTGATTTTTTTTCTACAATAAAAATTAATTTTTAATTTGATTTGTCTGCCATGTGGGTTATAGATATTGATGTTTAGAGATGATGAATTAGTAACCATGAAGTCATGAAATCAAAATCCTAAATTAGCTTTCAGATCATTGTTGTTCAAAATCCGTTTTTTATTTAGGTATATGAATTATAAAATTTTGCTGTAACAAAAACTTTTATTTTACTGTTAATTTTTGCTGTAATAGAAATTTTCATTTGGGTATTTATTGTTATAATGTTATTCAAGGTCGATTATCATTTATGTTAACTTATTTACTATTGTAGTTTTACTTATATGTTAACTTGCTCACTTTTTATGATTTTCCTAAACTGCTCCATATGCTAAAAAAAATTAACTTGTGATTTTCAAGGCCAAGGCATGGAGAGTTCAATGACTGGCCAACAGCATCAGGGAGATAAAAATCAAGCTGGAGTAATCATAAGTGTTGAAAATGATAAACAAGAAGTTAATAGAGTACCTACTGATATCAATGAGAACACCACTGTCGAAATAGGTGACAAAACAGCCACTGATGCTGCTAAAGGAACTATTGATGCAGCAAATAAGGAATCCAGAAGAAAGAGATCTCAGGTTTGGTTAGAATTTGAAAATGTTAAAGAAGAAGATAAAGACGGTAGTGTAAAACATTTTGTTAAGTGTATTCATTGTGGTCAAAAATTAATTAAAACCAAGGATGGATGTACTACAACATTTAAGAGACACCTAAATAAATGTCGTGTTCGCATTGCCAAAGAAAAACACCAAAAATTATTTGGCAAAGATTTTTTGAATGAAAATGCATCTAGCAGTGCATTGATTGGAAAATTATCACTCCACAAGTATGATAAAAATAAGGTAAAAGAGTTGACGGCTGCAATGATAATAGTGCACGAATACCCGTTTAGGATGGTTGAGCATGAGCTCTTTGTGTTATATAGTCAAATGTTGAATTATGAGTATGAAAAAGCTAGCAAACTGAATGGTATTAGCTGGTTGCTTTTGAGTTTTTGTTTTAGTTATGTACTATGAAGTCGAAAGATATCTCATATGGCTGTTGAAGTTTATATGATAATTATTTTATGTTTTGTTCACGTCATTTTAATGTTCTGTAAGTTAAGCTATCTTATTTTGCTTCCATTACCTTGTTATGTTCTGATTGTGTCTTGTTATTCTGATTATCTAATATTTTTTTACTTATGTTCTCATGTTTCTAGTGTTTTAAAAGCTTTAGCATTGTATAAGCCGGTATTACGTACATGAAGCAATGATGTTTTCATGTTTTATATTAATGTTTAACCTTATTTTTTCTTATATGCCAACTTCTGTCCGAATATGTGTCCGTGTACGTCCGATCCCTCTCGGACGGACTTATCGTACCGTACGCGGTTCGCCTTTAAACTTTTCGGTTCGAGTTCGAATTTCTTAATTTTTGTCCGTTATTAACCGAGTCGGACTTGAGCTTGTCCGAACTTAATTTCGGTCTGAGTTTGAGCACTGAAGTGTTCGATCCGTTCCGCCCGATTAACACCCATAATATTCAAGTGCTGAATTTTATGCCCTTAATCGGTCTGACCCCATTTTATGGGCACCATTTATAGGTGTCAACCAACCCTTAACCCATAGTATAAATTATAACACCATATAAAATGTAAACTGACCGAAGAAAAAAAGTATAAAATATAAAATGATCGGGTAAAAAAGAGGGTTGAGCTGCACGTGGTGGGGGGTCTGGCTCCCATTTTATGGGAGCCAGAGTATGGTGCCTATTAATAGGTGCCAATGTCCAGTTCAGGATCCTAAATTGGATCCTGAACGTTACGCGTAATATTATGCGTAACCGCCACCACTAGGTCTCCTTCCCTTAATCTTCACACGTAATGGAGCACCACTGGAGATGCTCTAAGACTTTGTTTCAGGTTTTATTGCCCTTTATCGGGTGTTTCCCAAGGCTAAAGCTTGATGGGCCTCGTGCAAAGACCGGGCCTGGATACGATGGATTTTGATGTAGATACGTTGAATTGGAGCCTCAAATAACAGTAGGCAATTAGGGCATTGTTAGGGCATCTCCAACAATCTTACGTCTCATAATATTACGAGAGACAATATTAAAGGGAGAATCGGTTGATTCTCTCAACAGGCGCGCCGAATTTATCGGCGTGCGTCGATTTAATCGGAGCACGCCGAATTTATCGACGCGTTAACGTAATGCGCCGAATTTCTCGGCGCATTGACGTAATGCGTCGATAAATTCGACGCTCTACCTCGGAATATATTTTTTATTAACCTTTTAAATTTATCTATTATTATTTTATTTCTTTTATATCGATAAATTAATAATTTAAAATTTATAATTTATAGGTTCGAACGTCGATTAAAAATTATACGTAGCTTTCTTATTTTTTAGTATATGTTCAAACGTCGATCAATTAATAATTTACTTATAAAAAATCATTTCATATTTCCAATACACCATCGAAATCAAATTTAAAAGTCTAAATGTACATATAAATCTCCAACTCATAACGATACAACTGATAATAAGCATACAGATACAACTGCTCATAAACATAACGATACAACTGATATTAAGCATAACAATACAACTGATATTAAGCATAACGATACAATTAATAAGCATAAAGATACATCAGGTCATAAACATATTTGACCGGCATAATATAAAATATTAAACCTTTAATTTAAACCATGTCGCAGTCGATAATTTGCATGACTAAGGTCGTTGACTTAATTTCGTAACTTTCTTATTTCTTCTTCCAATTCCAAAGCGTACGTAATTGCTCTAGAAGGAAAACGATCGTTTAACCACTGTCCGAAGTCACATCCATTCGTACAGACTGGACAACAATAATATCGACGTCCGACGTTGTTTCCATGTCGGACGACTAGTTGTGGTGCTTTAAAACCACAAAAGCATGCAATATTTGTAGATTATTCCTCTTCAACTTCAACCGTAGCTCTTATAGGAGGGATTACAATGTGTGACCTTCGGGCACGTTGTTTAGTATGTTATTGTTGCTTATGTCCTATTTCTATTTGATGCATCCCTTCTTTCAGTTCCATTTGTCGCAAATCGTCATGGAGTCGCTTTTCCATTTCGATATACCACTCGGTCGCTTCTTTAGGTGAAGACGGATTAGGATTTGATGGTACAACCAGAATATTAGTGTAATTGTAAGAGGACGGATAAGAAATTGACATTTTTTTGAGTTGAGGTAATTTTGCTACTCGGTCTTTCTCTAGTATTTATGAATGAAGGCTACAAAGGAAACGAGGAAAATGAGTTACCAAAGGCAAGCGCTTTGAAATTTATGCAACGTGGTTGGAGTCTACGATTGAGACTCGACACTAGCTTTAACGTATGACATAAATGTGACTAATCGCTGATCTCTCAATGTTTAAAGCAAGTGACTACAATGATGGTACCGACAATGGATACTATATACTATATATTGTATGCAATTTGGATATCGTGATGCAAAGTCACAAGCATTATAGGCATATGGTTGAGGATGACCCATTCTTTTAACTCCTAAACCCATGTGGTATGGGATCGCATGTTGCGATGTCCTAAACCCAGTACAAACAAATAGTTTCTATCAAATTCGAGTACCCATTACAAACAAACATGACGTGGTAGAAGAAAGGATATAACTTGCGTACAAACATCGTCTGATACAATAAATTATAGGATAAAGGATACAAGCAACGTTCGACACAACATAACTTTCAATATAACATATAATTATGACCCGATACAACATAACTACGACCACTACAAGAAATTATTATATTAATAGCAAGTAGGATTGCACTGAAAATTGTCTTGCTATTGTTAAACGGCTAATTCTTTACTTAATTAAAAAGACAACAAGTTAAATTGCAATTATATTAAGTGTGTGCAATAATACTAATCCAACCACACGTGAATCCCGTTCCATTATTTGGTTTCCCTCCAACATTTTTTTTTTGGCCGCCAAATTTTCACTTTTCTTTGCACTTCTCCTCGAGATACTCAGCTTCACCCTTTCGCCTTTTTTTAATATTATTAGTCCTCCTCTCCTGCCGCGTTATACCTTAACCTAATAATTCTTCAACCTCAATCGTTCCCCAATTTCACGAAGCTCCGTTATTCTATTTTTCTAGAAGTTCCAGAAGTTCAATGATCTGATTTGCGACTTGAATCGAAGCCAAGCAATTTGGTCTGAAATCAATTCTTCAACTCGATTTGGTCCGAAGTTCAACCACCTTCCAGAAGCGAGATTTGGTCTGAAGTACAATTCTTCAAGCGCGAGCATTTGGTATATATTTTTGAACCTTCGCAATTTTATTCATTTTTCTTTACTGATGATCGTTGTATAGATTGATCGATGATAGCCAGTTCATGTGGGATTTTCCTGATTTGAAGCTCTATATAACAGATTTGATTAAAAGCATTAACTATTAATTTCTATGAAAACAAATTTAATTATTGTTGTGATCTTTGCAAATTCTAGAACACATTACTGCTATGTTCTTTGCAAATTTGAAGCTATATATAACACTGTGTGAATTCTAGAACATATTACTGTGGTGTTCTTTGCAAATTCAAGGTTAGAACATATGGAATAATGACAATTGAATAATTGAATTGTCATCGGAACTTGAACACAACATAGTCATGTTGTTTGCAAATTCAAAACTAGAACATACAGAAAAAGGATCAAAATTGAATAGTTAAATTGTCATGAGAATGGTTGAATGTGGCTTGGTTGCAAATTATAGTGTCAGTATGTTAGAATCATTCTTCAAGCACCAAATCTTGATTTACTTCCTAGCTTCAGTTTTAGTGATTTTTGTTGTTAAAATTAGTATTGAACAGCAGTGACGAAACCACTGTATGGGCTGGGTAGGCAATTGCCCTACCCAAGATTTGCAAATCAAGTAACCAGCTTAGGAACAAATAAAAAAAATCAAAACAGTGGGAAAAAAATGAAAAAGAAAATGAAAACCGGCCTATAGCAGTAACGCTTTTGAACTCTCAAGGTAACAAAATAGAAAGAAAGCACGGTTGAGCTTCCTAACCTCAGCCCCTACTCAACTCGATCCATTTTTGACTGTAATTCCCAATCTTAAAGTATGTCAACATTTTTTACTGCGATTCCCATTATTTTTATTGTGATTCCCGTTTTGCTTCCACTGTTAGCCTGGAAGCTTGTCAGTAATTTTTATACTTTATGACAGAAATATGTCAATTTTTTTGAGATGGCTATCCAATCTTACTTGAAATTAGTGAATTGTCGAGTTTTGTTTAAGTATTTGAATTTCTTGAATTTGCTTTGATGGTCTTGTTTGAAATATGTGATTTTCTATACAATCTTGCTGATCTTGAAATTGCTTTTAGTCGGAAAGATTAGTTTCAGTGTCTATATGAAATACATACTATTTTATCATCATTTCATAACATCACTACATTTTCGGTGTTAACTATGTAGTTAGTTAAATAAAAAAAAGCCGAAGGATATGCTTTTGTTATCGACGTATTTGTCAACTCTTTAGATATCAATTGCGGTCATAGAACAAACATTTTTAGATATGAAGTTAATTAAAACATCATTTCAAAATAAGATGGACAGTGATTTGTTTGGAAATTATATAGTAATATATATTGAAAAAGAAATTGCTAAAAAAAACTGGATCATAAAACGATCGTGAATGAATTTGATTTCCGTAAAGTTTGTGGAGCACAAATCAAACGACTATTTAGCGATCTATGTTTTATGTATGCAAACTTGCTAAATTGTCTAAGTTGACGCAAATTTGTAAGTATTATTACTTTTTTTATGTGCAACTTTGTTTAAGTTACTAATTGTTTTTGTAAAATATTTAGACATTTATCTAGTCTCGCCCACCGCAAACCATAATCCTAGTTTCGTCGCTGTTTAACAGTGCGATGCATATGCATATGTTAGAATTAGTATTTAACAGTGCATATGTTATAATTAGTATTTAACAGTGCATATGTTAGAATTAGTATTTAACAGTGCGATGCATATGCATATGTTAAAATTAGTATTTAACAGTGCGATGCATATGCATATGTTAGAATTCTTTTACGCAATACGCATATGCATGCACAAACACATTTGTGGAGGAATACTGTAAATTTGAAATATCACCAGTGCAATGGTAAAGGCACCATATTTTTTGCTAAGGTTACCGCTATCAACAGACCACGGGTTAGGTGTGACTTACTGGCCTTGGCGGAATTCTGCATATCGTAGTGTTAAAAATATTAAGATCAGTGCCCTTAGCACATCGGTGGTTATTTTAGGCCAATAGAACTATTTACATTTTGTAAGTTAAAAGTAGCAAATAACAATTTAACAGGCTTCATGTTTTTCTAACTATTTTCATTAGCTCTTGGCGATTTTTAATGCTAGTTTACATAAATATTCCTTAATGATTATATAAAACAATTTGATGTACTTAGCTGCAAGTTTGTCTGATATTGTCAATACTTTAATTTACAAATAAGAAATTAATGAGCATCTCCTTTTTCCTAAGTAAACTTATAATCACATTTATATGTAAGAATTTTTAGTTTAAAACATTAGCTTTTGCAATGAGGTTGATACTGAACAAAGTACTAAAATTTCATTCAAAATGCATGAAACATAGTGTCAATCAATCCTCGATTATTCACTGTCTTAGCGATTACTTTTTTATTCATGCTCGCCACCAATCATCCACCTAAGGATTTTTATAACCTTGACCCACACAAATTAAACTGGTTCTTCCAATATCATGTTAGAGAAACATATATATTATCATGGAACAAATTAATAGGCTGAAGAGGTTATACATGATTTATTTTATATGCTTGTTTATATATGATTTATTTTATAGGTTGACTAATGGTAACACCATAAAGCATGAGTTTCATAAGAGATTACTTATTATATTGTTTTTTCTCCATAACAATTGTAGATGTGATTTGAACCGTCCAAGTATAAGGTTGAATGTTTAGTGTGTCAGATTAGTTGAACTATTTAAACCGTATTAATTGTATATTGTATTCTAGTATAGTGAAATGAAAATTAATACATTAAACTGGAGTATTTTATTTAAACGATAGTAAATTAAAATTAATATGACCACATCTTTTAGTTTGTGCTCAGATTTGAAGTTGTACGGTGGTTTTTAGATAGCCATGTTGCCAGTTTGTGCTCAGATTTGAAGTTGTACGGTGGTTCTTAGATAGCCATGTTGCCAATGGAAGTATGTAACATTTTAGAATTAATTCTCATTACAATTTGTCACTTTTCATTTCCTATTTAACGTTTAATATCAGTATTATTTCTTATTATGTATTTAATGTTTTAATATCAGTATTATAGTAAATAAAATGGAGCGCTTTTACAGTGAGTAAACATTCCCCATATAGTTATTGATTTTTTACTTATTATGATTTAGATGTTTCCCTGCATGTATATCTGGAAGTAATTTACATGAAAAACAAAACAAAGGGGCCAAAACTGTGAATCCTTTTGTGAGTAAATTAAACACTCACTGTTTATTTATTTTTCAATACATGTCATGATCATGTACTTAACATTTGTTGTTTATATACATGCTACACCTGTTTACAAATGTGATCTGAACCCATCTGTGCTTGTGCATTAGAATAAAACACTGTAAATGCATATAAACAATAACAAGTGAGTAAACTCCCCTTCTCCCATTTTAAGCTCTTATTGATTTCATATAATATATATATATATATATATATATATATATATGCGTATATGTTCTGGATGGATAATATATATATATATATATATATATATATGCGTATATGCTCTGGTTTGTCTAGAGGGATGAGTTTCAGGCCATGATGTTTAACTTTGAAGGATCAGTTTCCAACCAAAAATAATGACAAAAGCATATTATTAAGTGGCAGCAGTTTTGAACTGAACTTCAGTTTATTTATCTTTATAACTATTTGATTAAAGGTTTCAGCAAATTCACTTGCCATGTTTTAATCTATTCATTATTTCTCCTAGGCTTTGTTTGTTTCAGGGGAAAAAGGGCCGAATCAAATAAGTGATTGGAGGCTGTTAGTTGGTTTGTTTTCAAATAAATGCTTTCATTAAACTTTTTTGTTATAACCAAAATTTAGGTATTAGTTGTAAATGCTGATCATTTGTTGCACAAGATTTTCTAGCTATACTCCTACTGTGTTGAGCTACTAGGATGATCAATGCTATTTAGTTATTCAGGTAGTTGTTATTATTATATATCTATGAAAGCTGGACGTGAATGTTATTAATGTTAGTGCCATTGTATCGCAAATATAGTGCTGACATAGTATAGTGATCATTAATCTTCAAAACATCTTATTTTTAAATCAGAACTGAACTTCACAAAATAGCACAAAATAGCAAACAATAAATTACTCAACAATTAAAGAATGGATGTACGGGTGATGCGGAGTACGTTGGTTATCGGTAAATACACATAAAATCGTCAAGTGAATTGAGCACAATTAATTGGATTGTATATGTGTGTGTGTGTGTGTGTGTTAATATGTGTGTTGTGTGTATATATATATATATATGTGTGTGTGTGTGTGTGTGTGTGTGTGTGTAAATATATATAAATGTAACACTTATTGAATTGTACTTTTGTTTTGTTTAGAAAATTGCTTGTTACAATATCATATATGGCGATGGAAAAAGATTGGGTGCATTTACACAGGTAATAATACAATATTTAGCCTAAAATTTAACATGGAAATTAAAATAAAAACTTGATTTGTTATGTTGATAACTTTGTTTTTTATTTTATCATAGAACTAGTAGCAAATACGAGCAAGGAGCATGGAATTTTGTGCATGCTGCAAAGAGAAACTTAGGAAACATAGAAAAAAAATTATGTCCTTGCTTGGATTGTCGAAATCTCTCCCATCAATATGGTGATACTGTTGTCAAGCATTTGATTATAAGAGGAATGAATCCTTTCTACAAGTGCAGTAAGTGGTACAGTCATGGTGAGCAAATGAATATAACTAAAAATGTGGAGGTGGATGAGACATATGAACTACTTCAAGCCGTTCACTTTGAAGATGAAGCGTTTGTCAATCATACTTTTTTCTTGGATGATAATAATAATGATGATGCACAGAAGCGAGTGGATGATTTTCTTAAAAATTTGGAAGATGCAAAAACTCCACTATACCCTGATTGCGTAGATCAAACAAAATTATTTGCTATCACTGCATTGTACAATCTTAAATGTGAAACTGGATTATCCGATACTGGTTTTGATAAGCTTCTAAATGTGCAACAATTGTTATTATCAAAAAAATAACGTCCTTCCGAAAAGTTTGTATGAACTGAAGAAGTTTCTCAAAGTATTTGACATTGGATTCGAGAAGATTCATGCATGCAAGAATGATTGTTGTCTTTTTAGGAAAGAGTACAATGATTTGAATAAATGTCCGAAATGCGGTTCTCCGAGATGGAAGATAAATGAGAGGACAAAAGAGATAATGCCAGGTATTTCGGTCAAAGTATTGAGATATTTTCCAATTATTCCAAGACTAAGAAGAATGTTTAGATCTCCACAGATGGCAGAAGATTTAAGATGGCATTTCAGTAATAAAAGTAATGATGGTAAAATGCGTCATCCTGTGGATTCTTTGACATGGAGCATGGTGGATGATAAATGGAAACCATTTTCAAATGATCCATGTAATCATCGACTTGGTCTTGCTACCGATGGTTTTACTCCATTTGACATTAAGGGTACCAAGTATAGTTGCTGGCCAGTGATGCTTGTGATATATAATCTTTCACCTATATTGTGTATGAAAAAGGAGAATATTATGTTATCGTTATTGATTCCTGGTCCAAAGCAACCTGGGAATGATATTGATGTATATTTAGCTCCTTTGGTAGAAGATTTGCAACATTTATGGACTAACGGGGTGGAGATTTATGATGCATTTAGCAATACACTTTTTAACTTAAGAGCAATCTTGTTATGGACTATAAATGATTTTCTAGCTTATGGAAATCTTGCTGGATGTTGTGTAAAAGAAAAAAAAGGTTGTCCGTTATGTGGCGTGAATACTCACCATAGATGGCTAAATCATAGCAGAAAAAATGTCTATATGGGACATAAAAGATTCTTACCTCTTTCAGATCCACAAAGAAAACAAAAGACTTGGTTTGATAATACTGTGGAGAAAGGTTGCAAGCCTAGAATTCTTACAGGTAGAGATATTTCTGTTATTCTGAAGGATTTTCCAAATGATTTTGGAAAAGCTGAAAATGAAGAAATAAAAGCGACCAAGAAGAGAAAGAATAAGAAGTTAAGTAAGAAGCAAAGTATAAAGATTACATGTAGGAAGAGGAAGTGTACTGATAGCAGAGGAGATGAAAATGATCCTACAAAAATAGAGCTATCTAAGTGGAAAAAAAAAATCAATTTTCTTTGATTTACCATATTGGGAGGTTAGCGTTCAAATTATATTTTATTCACAATAATTAAATTATAAACTTATATAATGTTAAAGTGGTTGTATTGTTGATGTTTGTAGGAACTTCCACTCCGCCACAATTTAGATGTGACGCATATTGAGAAAAACGTAGGCGAAAGTTTACTTAGCACAATGTTGCATGATAGCAAATCGAAAGATGGTCTTAATTCTAGAAAGGATTTAGAAGATTAGGGAATTCGACCTGCTCTATATACGCAACCTCGTGGGAAGAAAGCATATCTTCCACCGGCTCCATATACCATGCCCAGTTGTGAAAAACAAATATTTTGCAAAAGATTGCACGACTTCAAAAGACCTGATGGTTACTGCTCAAATTTCAAAAGATGTGTGTCGTTAGAGGATTGCAAAGTTAGTGGAATGAAGTCACATGACTACCATGTTTTAATGCAACAAATGTTATCAGTTGCACTAAGAGGACTCCTTCCAAAAAGGACAAGGAAAGTAATAACTCGTTTGTGTTTATTTTTTAATAAATTATGTCAGCGTGTTCTTGATAGAGAGAAGTTGCAACAACTCGATGATGAGATCATTACAATTTTATGTGATCTTGAAAGGTATTTTCTACCTTCATTTTTCAACATAATGATACATCTAACAGTTCATCTTGGAAAAGAAGCTCGATTGTGTGGACCAGTTCATTTTCGTTGGATGTACCCCTTCGAAAGGTATATGAAAACACTTAAAGATTATGTAAGGAACTATGCATGTCCCAAAGGATGCATTGCAGAAAACTATCTCGTAGAAGAATCTGTAAGATTCCTTGGCGAATTTCTAAAGAAATCTTCACAATTTGAGGGGAAAGAAGGTAGAAACGAAGATTATGAGACTGATGATGCAATACTCGAAGGGCGTCCGATATCAACATGCAACACAATTACATTGACAACTAATGAGAAAGAAGTTGCTCATCTTGTTGTGCTAATGAATATGGCTATAACTGAGCCATTTTTAGAGTAAGCACGTATTGTTTTAATATTTATTGTCGTAATATGTGTAATTATGGTTGTAACTTAGTATCTTTTATATTATGGTAGTATGCATTTGCAAGAGTTACAAAGGTCGGATGGACGAATGGAAAGAAATGCTACATTGTTATGGAAAACTAACACAAAAAACTTTGCTGATTGGATTAAAAAGAAGGTTAATCAACTCTTTTAAATTTTGTTTATAGGTTTGAAAATAGTATTTTTGAATCTATATTGAATTGATTAGTTTTTTTTTCAGATATCCATTAACTCAAGCGAACACGATGAATTATTAAAATGGATTGCCTATGGTCCAAGTAGTAATGCTTTGTCCTACAAAGGATATATAATTAATGGGTTACGCCTTCATACAAAGTTGAAAGAGAAACTCAGAATTCTGGAGTGACTTATGAAGCTACTACCATGTGTAGAGCAAGCATGAAAAATGTCTCTCAAGTAGTTGGTGTGATCACGTACTATGGGATTTTGACTGACATAATCTTGTTAGACTATCACAAATTTTATGTTCCAGTTTTTAAGTGTCATTGGGCAAATATTGGAAACGGGGTGAAGGTTGAAGATGGATTTACTCTTGTTAATTTGCATCAAAATCAAGCTTCGTTTTCGAGGGATCCATATATTCTTGCATCTCAAGCGAAACAAATTTTTTATTCATGAGAGAACGATTCTTCGAATTGGTATGTTGTAATGAAGGCACCACCAAGAGGTTTTCATGAATTGGAGACAAATGATTATATCGAAGACACAAACTATGCTATTCAAGATTGCGAAGAAAACATGATAGAAGTGGATTATGTGGAGGATGTCAGCTATGTTAGGGAAGATTGTGAAGGCATATTGGAGAAAAGTTTTTGAAATCATCATTGATTATGATGTGATTTTGATAGGTGTAAATAAAGTAAGTAGGTAAAAGGGGGTGGTGTGTAAATAAATAAAGAAAGCCACTTCAACCGATAGATTCAACGAGTTGAATATATTCAGAATATATGTAAGATCCTCATTTTTTCTTCAAAATATGATCTATATGGTATCTTATTATAATTTTTTGATATTTTTTCCATTGCTACTTATTTAGATTATATTCTTATATAGAACATTAACCAAGCACTACATATACTCTTTTAATCAAGTAACATGTATAGGCATTTTTTGGCGAATATTCTTATGTTTAGGTAAGCGTTACATAGCTAAAGTAGTTGCACCGTGTAGCCACTTCAACTGCTTTTTTTTTTTGACAGTTCAAGTAACATGTGTAGCCACTTCAACTGCATTTTTTTTATATAGCTCAAGTAACATGTGTAGTTCATGTAAGCACTACATATACTCTTTTACATAGCTCAAGTGTAACACCCCGAAAATTCTATAACTATGAAAGTCACAAATTAAAGAATAATTAATTTCAAATCAAAGAACTAAGGGAAACGGGATACGCCATTGCGTTCGTCTCGGAAAAATACGCGAAATAGAGTCCGAGTTTTCGAAAAACGGAGTCCGTATGAAGAAGATATGGCCTTCGGAAGTTTTTAAATTAAGTTTTAAAATTCAAACAGAATAAAATAAGCTCAGAAAAACAAAGTGGGGCCCAATGGGCCAGGGCGGGAAAAGGCTCGCCTGACGCACCCAGGTCGACTGGGCTGTCGACCTGGTCTAACCAGGTCGACAGGCCTGTCGACAGGGGTGTCGACCTGGTCCAGAGCCAGGTCGAGCCCAGTCCAACCTGGCTGGCCTATTCTATGTTGGCCGATTTTCTGTGGTCTGCTTTGTCATTAGGGCTAGGTGGCAAGCTCTAATTGGTCTCTCCTTAGGATGAAAGGCTACGATCTAACCGAGCAACATCAACGGTCCTAATCAGTTCATTACCTCTATAAAAACAACCCTAGACTAACCCTAATCTATTCATTCAAAAATAAGAACAAAGCCGCCATGTTGCTGAGGAACGACTAGGGGTAGCCACCAAATTGGAGAGAGGATTAGGAGGCAAATTCTAAAGCATAAAGCAACTCAATCAAATCAAACCGCATCTTCAAATCCCTAAATTTGAGAATTCGCCGCACCATTGTAAGTAGAGTATTACTTTGGTATGAACAAATAACTGTGTTGGTTTGTATACTTGATTGTGGTGATAAATAATTCATAATTTGTGCGTTACTATGATTATTATTGATTTGAAATATTGTATACGTTTGGATATTAATGAATTATGTTATTCATTATAAAGAACTACATGCGGTAGTTCTATGCAAGTATACGTTTGGAATGTTCGCAAATTATGTAATCCATGTTGAAGCTACATGTATGTAGTTGATTAATTGAAATTCATGCAAGTTTAGGATTTTGTTACTATGCCATCATAATGTGTATTTTTATACAAACATCATTTTTGTGAAGAAGTTGGAATAAGTTTGGGTTATCATAATCCATATGAAATTATGTGAAAATTTGGCATCATGACCTATGTATTAAGCCATGCTTTTGTACTAGAACACCTATTTGCAAACTTATGAATATGACTAGGCTATGATTGATAATTTGCATAATTGAAATTGTCAACAAGAATTATATGATGACATATGTGGTACATAGCTAGGTTAGATTCAAAAATCCCTTTTTTGCAAGTTTGCATAACTAAAGTAAAAATCATGATTTCATGTTAGAAATATTTATGCCATGGTTATGTGAACAAATACTTATGCCATGCTTATGTTTGACATTATGCCATGCTTATGTTTGACATTATGCCATGCTTATGTTTGACATTATGCCATGCTTATGTTAGAAATATTTATGCCATGCTTATGTTTGACATTATGCCTAAATAAAAATATAGGTTCATGTTGTAGTTATGACTATGTGTCAATAATGATACCCAATTTAGATTCTTATCTCAACTACAAGTTTACATGGTTTGATTCATGTCACTTATGCTCTATGACCAAAGTATATGTTACCACTATGCAAGTACACCAGTTTCTATTTTGTATTTCCAACGTCATATTGCAAGTTCATGCGCTCACCTTCCCCTTTCTGTGTATGTAATCTCGCTTTAAGCCTCCCCTTTTCGCATGGCTAAATTGGGCTTTAAAAGGCTAAGCCCAACATATACATAATAAACGGACGTGTTAAACGGGGGAAAATAACGTTGGGTTAAAATTACTAATGAATGAAAATATAAAATAGAAGGGCCCAAGTTCAAGTATGGGTTGGGCCTATGATTGGTGTAACCTTTACACCATTAACTTAATAATGGGCCGCAAATATTTACATATAAGAAAATAAAGAAGAAAGACAAAATATGTAAATGTAGAACATACGATGTGTTTAACCCGAGGTTGGATTGAGTTGTGATGTAAACCTGCCCGGAACCGCCCGGCTGTCCAGTAGTCACAACAATACCTATCCAATGTGGGAGGTTAAACATGGAGCCCAATAAGGACCCGAGGTTAGACTGAGTTGTGGCGTAAGACTGCCCGGAACCAACCGGCAACAGGCAGCCACAACAATACCTGTCTAATGTGAGAGGTCAGGGCCTTAATAAGACAATTAAGGCTGAGTCAGGATTGTTAGGATTAAGTGAACTAAAGACTTAATCAAAATGGAACATGCTAAACTAAACGGACTGGTGGGGGTTAGGTTAGAAAACACTTAACCAACTTAGCATGTTGGCTAGAGATAGAAAACCTAGTAACGGGGGACCCTTTTCAGCAGTAACCCTAGAAGGTGTATCAGGATACCCTGAAACTAGGCAGGGTGGGGCACGATTACTGGGCTGATTGTAAGAGGTCAAATCGACGGCGGTGGTGTAGCAATGTAGGTTCTAACGGGGTGCGGGCGTGCACACACTCCGGCGCAGAAAAACAAGGCACTGGACACCAGTAGCATACCTGTGCATTCTAGGATTGTGTCGGGCCGCCGCCATGGGACTTGATACACCCCATGGTGGGACCAGCATAGGTAACTACAACATCGGGGGCCGTAAGACACATGTAACTATGCGAGTAGGAGCCGATCATCATAGAATGGATCACATCACCCTGATTATGGGGTGCCAGTTGGAAACTAGTTTATTTGGGTTCAGAGATTAACATGGGGTACGATAGTGTATTCGACCCTAGACAACTTAACCAAGTTTATAGTGCTTTCCCACTTCTTGTTTATACTTATCATACCCAGTTCTTTATTCATAGACAAAATAGTACTAGACTTACTCAGGCTTTATGTCTGACTCTACTTTTCTTTCGTCTTCTTTTCTTCCGTTCCCCCCCCCCCCAGGTCCACAGGGAGGGAACACTGCAGCTTGACCAGCCTTAACATCCAGCTTGAAGAAGAGAAATGTATCGCTTGGAACTTTCCGTTTTGAAACTATGGCTTTGGACAAACTCTATGGGGCTTTTGCAGTTTATATATGTATTATTTATGCTTCTTTAAATAATGTAATCAAGACAGATTATGAAAGTATTATGTTATGTTTTTGGAAAGGATGTAAGACAATTATGGTGATGTTGTTGTAACACGTATTTGCTTTTATGAAATAAAAGTTCTTGTTTTTCCGCTGTTTACAAATATGTGTTCTTATATCTGTCTTGTATATCTGTGACTTATACTTATAAACCTCCACCAAAATTAGGGCATTCCCTTTGAGAGTGACCCTAACGGAGGTGGGGTGTTTCATCAAGTAACATGTGTAGCCACTTCAACTGCATTTTTTTTTGTTGACAGTTGCACCGTTTATTTCAACAATTCTATGCTTTGCATTTTTTTTGTTGACAGTTGCACCGTTTATTTCAACAATTCTATGCTTTGATTGTTAACATCCAATTTTTTCTAGTATATGCAACAAATGGGTAAAAAGAAGTCGGCTGCTCTAAAATCGATAAAACGAATGGATAAATCCACAACATCCGTAGCTAATGCAAAGCACAAAGACAGTAGGGTCGATAGCGAGCCACGTATTGAAGAAAACTCACCAGAAGTTAGAAACACAGAGAACAATCATGATCAAAATCAAGACATAGCTGAAGTAGTTGAGGAAGATACAATGAAAGTTGAAGAAGATTTTGAGGTTGACGTGAATGGGATAACTACTCGAGATGCCACCGCAAATCCAGTTATGAAGCGCAAACGTAGAGGTCCAACTAAAGTGAAAAGGCTTCCAGTAAATCCATTGAATCGTACTGAAGTCGAATTTAATGCGAATGGCAAACCAATAGGGGATGGGTCTATCAAGCTTTCTTCATATTTAGGTCTGCTAGTAAGGGAACACGTTCCGGTTACACTTGATAAGTGGAAAGATCTAAGTGACACATTACAAGTTGCGTTGTGGGGTTGTATTCAGGTATATGTCTTACTTATTTTTCAAATTTAGTTATAATATATATGAAAATGATGCATTTTATATTACAAGTTCCTCCTCTTTTATAATACTGTCGAATTGAACTGAGCAGGGTCCTCCATCTATTTTTTTTGGTGTTCAGGCCCAAATCAAGCAGTTTTCTGTTTTCTTTTGGGGGATCTAATTGAACTGTCGAATTGAACTGAACAAATGCAGTTTTCTGTTTTGTACAAATGCTGTTTTTTTAAATAAATTCTGTCTTTTTTTTAAAATCGCTGCAGTATTTTTCTTAAAAACAAGTGCAATGCAGTTTTTTATTTTTTAAAACAATGCAGTTATGTTCCCACGCAGCAATAACCACGATGGAGGCAATGCAGAATGGACAATAACAGCCAAAAAAAAAAAATAACAGAAATAACTATGTTCATAAGTGCAATGCAGAACAATATGTAACACCCCGTAATTTGAACATAAAAATTCACAAATTAAAGTATACTTAATTAAGTGAAATGGGTTGCGCAGAGAAATATATATATTGATATATATATATATAATTGAAAATTAAATAAATAAATATGCAAAAATGTTCAAAACAGCGAATTGGGAGAGGGGAATAACCGAACCGGCCGATTTTTGAGGTCGACTAGGGGTTAATCCAGGGTGTTTGGCTGTCAACCCGTGGGCCGATTCGTTCAAATGCAGATTTTGCATTTGAATGGGTCTCATGGTTCAGCTTTAATCTAAAGTCCCTAGATGGTTCCTACACTTGACTTCTTCCCCAAGACATGCTTTGATGGCTTGGATTGAATCTAGGGTTAATCCTATGGCTAATACTATCCTAATCTTCTATAAAAAGGACCTAACATCTAGCCTAAATCATCATTATTCATTCCTACAACTAAACTATGTCAAATTTATGCCTCTCATGACCTCCACTCTCATGCTAAAATTTCTAAGTTAATTTATATGAGAGATTTTGAATGCATACATGTGTTTCCAAGCTTGTATGAGTATTCTTAGTTTGCATTCAAGTCAAGTTGAAACATTTCTATTTCAAAGCAAGGGTTTTTATTGATTTAGCTCAAGGGTTTTCATTTGGAGATTGCATATTTGGGTTTTTGGTGCTTGCATAAGGGCTTCGTCTCAATCTTTTTAATAACTATTTATTTGTGTCTTCATAGCATTGTAAGCCCTTTTCTACTTTCTTTTTATTGAACTCTAAAGTTAAATGAATGATGCAAGTTTGGGGTTGATCATTATGATATGCAAGTTTGGTTGATCATTATGATATGCAAGTTTGGTTGATCATTATGATATGCAAGTTTGGTTGATCATTATGCTATGCAAGTTGGTTTAATCATTATGTATGACACATATTGCTATGTTATGCAAGTTTGGGTTGATCATGTTATCATGTTATGCAAGTTAAACTTGATGTTGTGAGCATAAAGCTCCAAGCTTTATATTAAAGGTTGCATTTTGGCAACATGAAAGTTATCATATCCCCTATGGTAACTTGCATGTGAGGCTAAATGCGAACTTCTAGCAACTTCTACATGTCATTTATCACCATGTAACACTCATATGCTAAGTTTGGTTTTATGCATGCTTTTGAAGCCTAATGATGCAATATGCAAGTATATGAACGTATGTACATCTCATATGCCACCATGATAAACTTGTGGCTTCAACACCTTTTTGTCATGATTATGCCAAGTTCCCTATTTTACCCTTTATGCGTTGTTGCGATTATGTAAACGATGGGATTACGCTGGGGTTGGGTAACATTATGACAAAAACATGGTTTTTATAACATAACGTGATATGTTAACTTGTAATTATGTTTTGGAAACATAATGGACATGACACTTAGAAAATATGAGTGTGGCCAACTCGAGGTTGGGTTGAGTTTGTAGCATAAATCTACCCGGACCCGCCCGGCTTAACTAGTGGCTACAAACAATAGGACCCAATGTGAGAAGTTGGTCATGTTGTGCTCGAACCCGAGGTTAGACCTAGTTGTGGTGTAAAGCTACCCGGACCCGCCCGGCTTAACTAGTAACCACAACAAAGTCTAATGTGAGAGGTTAATGCACATTAAGTTAATTAATTAATGCCTCCTGATTAGGGTTAAGTCATGGTCCACTTAATACTTAATCAATTTGGGCTTGATGGGTTAATCGGGGTTAAGTCATGAATCTTGGGTACACTTAACCAATTTAATCCACGTTTGGATCGGGTTAACCACATTTAACCCGTTAAGGAAACCCTAGTTGCGTGGTCCTTTTCAGCAGTAACCCTCTTGATAGTATCATAAGACCCTAGGACTAGGCTAGGGTGGGGGCACGATTACTGGGCTGACATGTAAGCGACCAAAACGACGGCTAAGTAGGTACGCCGGTGTAGGTCCAGGCGGACTATGGTCGTGCACATAGTCCGGAGTTGGAGAATCAGGCACGGGTACCAGTAGATCTAGACTGTGCATACTTGATTGGTGTCCGAGGTCTACACCCTAGGACTTGATACACCCTGGGGTGGGCCTAGCGCAGTTAGCTACATTGCATGTTTGGGCCGTATGACACCGACACTTGACGAGTTAGGCTTATAGGGAGCCGATCAACTAGACCGAGTAGTTGGACCTTGATTTAGGTCACCTCATGATGTTGGGCCAAGCTTGGGCCAAGGGATCAATTCTTGTTTTTACTTGACATGTTAGAATGCTAGTACACCCGTGGTGCAAAACTTAACCTTGATTATGCGATGTCACCTTTATCTATCTTGTTAGTTAATCATCATGCCAGTATGTTGTTATCCTTATGATTCATCTCAGATTCTCATGCCAGTTAACTTTACTAGTTCATAGACAGATAGTAGTAGGGCTTACCAGTCTTTTTGACTGACCTGTTTTCTTTCGCCTCTTTTCTTCCGTTTCCCCCCCTCAGGTCCTCAGGGTGGGAACATTGGAGCTTAGCTTGGATCTTTACTGCTTGCTTACTGGATTTGCTCATGTACGGTTTTGGATATTGAGCTAGCTATGGTTTATCACTTCATTTTGGGGATAGTACTTTATGTATTTCAGTTTTTCAGTTTATGCTTTTATCTAGACTTTGTTGTTGGAAAATAATGACCAAGTACTTTGTTGTAACATGACTATGGTTTTGGAATGCTAAGTTTTATCCGCTGCTTTACTACTCTGTTTTACTTATATGTTCTGTCTTGTGATATCTGCATGCATGTTTACCTTGTTTAACGCCCCTCCAAAGCTAATGTCCTTGCAAGAGTGGCATTGGCGGAGGTGGGGTGTTACACAATAACAGAACAATAACAGTTTTTTATTTATAATAATAATAGAACGGACAATAACAGTTTTTTATTTTTTTAAGACATGTTTACATGCATCATCGATCGTTGAATTGAAAAGTTTTTTCTATTTTTTTTATCTTTAAGACCTTTATAATGCATCTAGTTCAGTCCTCGAACATCACATAAATATCTGATTAACATATGTACATGATAATATATTAGCATGTTTTTTCGGGTTTCAAACCATCTCGCTGTCGTTGTTAGCGTTAGGTAAAGTTCTTAATCGTTGCGCCATTCTCGTGGACATGGCTTTTTTTTTATAGCAAATCTTTATCACGATGCAAAGAAATTTTTATTTTTGCTGTGACATGCCTTCTTTTTACTATATTCCAAAATCAACAAGTAACTGAATGTCAATATATACTAGCAAAAATGATTCCAAGGTTTCGGGAAGACCTTCAACTCAAGTGGTTAAGATATAATATTTTAGATAGAGGTTTGAAAAATCATCAATTTGAGTCTTTCAAACATGATATAAGAGAGCTACCAATAACACTCCAAAATTGAATATGAGAGGAAAAAATGAAGACGCTTTGGTTACATTTTATACAAAAATTCATTTTAGTAATTATAATATTTGTCATAACCGAAGTTGCAGAGTGCATTTGTCTAATGAACTGATGATGCATAACTGATTGCTACAACCATAGTAGCAAAAGAGGTGTTTTAAAACATTTGTTGGGTGATTTGGGGGGGGGGGGGGGCTTAAAGCACGGAAATGAGGTAGTGTAACACTTCATTAGCAAAGTGCCTTCACCTTTAAAAGGGGTATATTATTGGTGGAAAGTGAAACATAGAAATTTGAAATAATAGTAAGAATACTCGTGACCGTATTGAGATGAAAAGTCCAAATTTGGTGATACACTCAGAATAGAAGTAGCTGAGACATCTCACCATACCACAGTGTATTAATCTTAGGGCTATTATATTGTAGTTGAAATAATAAGCACTTAAAATGTTATTATATTGCAGTTGAGGCTGGCTGAATATTGCCTCCATCGTGGTTATTGTTGTGTGGGAACATAGCTATTTTTGTTGAAGATGGTCGAGATAGTTTTTTATTTTTTAAAACAATGTTGTTGAAATAATAAGGTTTTACATTTTATACATAAGTGCAATGCAGTTATGACAAATGCAGTTTTCTGTTTTCTTTTGTTACGATATTATTTGACGGCCATATAAGCATGTCGGCAGTTGATAATCAAATGATGGGAGGTGACTTTAACCACAGGTTGAGTATGAGTTATTTCAACAAAAACTCAAACAGTAATGAGTCAAATCGAGGTAAATCTATCCATTCTACTTGTCATGAAGCTATCAGTCAATTAGTTCATATAGCTTATTACATAAATAGAAACACTAAGTTGGTTTCATAACCAATACCTGGGTGGCCAAATTCATTACCCATGAAATTAAGATAGCCTTCCCCACCTAATCCCACTGTAATTAATCTGATCATTTTGTGTAATGCTACCCTCCGATCCATACGAGGAGTTGATGGTATATCCAGTGTCATATAATCATACATATCCTGTATATGATAAAACATGATTGATTTGCAAGATATAATCAAGTTCATGGTCGTAAAAGGGCATAAAGAAAAACTGCAGTTTTTTATTTAAAATAAGTGCAATGCAGTTTTTTATTTTTTAAAACAAGTGCGGTGCAGTTTTTTTAATAAAATAAATGCTGTTTTTTAAAAACAAACGCAGATTTTTTTTCCAGAACAAATGCAGTTTTTTTTTAAAGAATGCATTTTTTTTTAAAAACTGCAGTTTTTTTCTAATATTGTGCAAATCGTCAATTTGGTTAATTTTATAGTAAAATTATTATAATATTATGCAAATCATCAATTTGGTTATTTTTTAATTAAATATTATGCAAATCATGAACTTGCTTCCATTTAAGGTAAACAAAATATAATATAAAAAGATAAAATCTGATAGTGATTTTCAAAATTGTCGATTTAAACTGTTACCAATTTGATCCTATTTTTTTAAATTGTTTTGTGGTTGCCTACTGCAATTCGGTTGCTTGATCTTCTCAAAAGAATTACATGGCAGGTGTATTAGATATATTTCATGATTTCATGATTTTCTCAGTTCGAAAATAGGATTTCATGATTTTGTTTGTACTTGTTGTGTCAATGCTTGTCAGATTTTCTATGTTATTGTTCGAGCATTGCAAAACCAAACCATTGTGCTTATGTATGTTGGTTTGATAGCATTACAACTGATCACCTGTTATATAAATATAGTTGTATTAACATGTTATAAAAATCTTATGAATTCAATATTTAACTTTGGTAGTTTGTTATATTGCAGGCTAGATTTAAATTGGACGAGGAATGGCAAAAAGCGAGCATATTTTAGCAAATGGGATGCATTTTTAGAGGTTCAAAAGCAAGATTAGTTCGCAAATTAGTAGACGCAAAAAACAAAGAAGAAAGAATTCAGATGAAACCTAATAACCTAAGCATGAATGAGTGGAAGAAGTTTGTCAAGTCCAAAACAAGTTCAGAGTTTAAGGTATTTTAGTGTTGATTTGATTGTTTTAAAGATACCCACAACTGATACTTTTTTTTTAAATTAATTCTTCAAATAAAAATGTTCAAAGAATTTGTTCATTGACGATTCTTTGCATATTCAAGTATGCTTGTTCTGGAAAAACAAGTGTTGAAAATAAATTATGCTACTTGATGATAGCTTGCTTATGTCATTTAATGAAATGGAGGATAAGGTCATTCCCAATAATTGATCTGATCTGATCTGTTCATGTCTCTTTCCTTCCTTTACACGAGTTAAAACATTGAAGATGTTTATTTATTGCCGCATTGGCCGATAGTTGTGAAGTTTGAATTAGTGAACGAACATAAATAATGCATTTTTTTATTTTTAGGAATTGAGTCAGAAATTCAAAGCTATTAGAAAGAATCAAATACCACACACATGTAGCCGTAAAGGAATAGCTCGAGTAGCTGAAGATTTGGTACGAATTGTCAATTTATTTACTGCAATATTTATTAACTAGTTAGTTAATGTGCTATGTTTTAATAAATATTCGTCAAACATAGAAAAATACGAGTCCTCATCCATCTTCTGTCTCTCGAACTAAAGTTTGGATCAAATCTCACACTCGAAAAAATGGCGAACCGATAAATAAAACTGCTGCAGCTGCTATCGTAAGTACTCTTATATTTTATTAGACAACAATGTATTTGCTATTTTGATATTTCAGTTGTGTATAATATGTGCGTATATGACAACATGTATAGGAAAAAATTAAACAAATCGAGAATGATTCAAATTCTGGCTCAACATCTAACTACAAAGAAGACGCGCTTGCACAAGCGTTGGGACGAGACAGACCCGGACGATTAAGAGGCATGGGAAGGGGTATAAATTACACAAATGCAATATGGTCACACATAAAGAATAAAGAGACAGTCAGCATGCAGAACAAAATTTTAGAATTAGATGGGCTGGTTCGCATGCTTCTGAAAAATCAGGTGATTTGTATTTTCAGAAGTACACTAATTTTTAAGCATGCCAGAATTCTTTGTATTTTCAGAAGCTCATTTGTATTAGATTATTCATCTTTCTTAAGTATTTTCAGAAGTACACTAAATTGCCCAGTACTTCATTAATCTAGATAAACAATGTGCCTTGCTAAAAATCTGGAAAAAATCTGTCTCTTTTAAAAACTGTTTCCACAAATGAATGACTGAATTTTTGTAAATGATTCATGCCGAGATTTTAAGCTTGCCAAACATGGATTGTACATTCCTGGAAATGTTATTGTTTTCTTGTTCTGTATTGCATTCGAAATTCCTTTGCAAAAACTGGAAAATCTTGAAATGATATTTGCAATGAATCCTTGCCTTAAAATGTGCGATTTCAAAAACTGCATTAGACACTTTCCTGAAATGAAAATAATCTGTCACATGTATTTGTTGTGTGAACTCAATTGAAATTGTCTCTTATTACATGCCATAATTATTCCATATGCTGAGTGAATCAATCCATGTATACACACATTTTGAGCATCACCCTTGAGTCTGTTTTAATTTTATCACCTGGCTTGAGCATGAGACTTTATTTGAGTTGTGTACACTCACACTTGAGCTTGATCTCCTCTTGAAAATGTTACATGTATTTGTGACCACGTTGTATCCATGTATTGCACTGATATCATACTGTCATGCATGTCCACTATATGATTGCCCATACTTGTGTTGTGTATCCTCCATGTTAACTTGCCTTGGCTTTGTACCTTGAAATACATGTTGCATTGTGTTTGCACCTGCTTATATCCTTTCTCCACACTTGTGCATGTCCAGAACTCGGGAAACAATTCCCCTTCAGGTCAGACGTCTGGCCGAGCACTCTGTCATTTTCTTCCCCCTGATAGTTGCTATTTTTCCTCCTCTATCACAAAATTACTTCCGCACATCATCGTCTTCAATACATATGTGATTTTATATCACAAATCACAACACTCTTGCCTAGCTTTTCCCATTATTGCATCTCTAGTTGCTTGAGCCTTATACAAACCCCCACGCATTTTTAGATCCACTTTCCTTTACTTTCTGCTCCAAAATTTTGACTATAAGCCTCTCAACACGTTGTGTCCCACATCTTTCTCCCTTCCGTAATCTGTTTCGTTCATCTGGCCTAAGTATTTGCGACTCTACCATTTCCCAGATATTGGACCCCAAGTCTGATGATTCGTTCTCTACAACTTAAACTTATTCCACCGCAATAGCAAGCTGCATCCATCCTCTAGAGGTTGGATTTGGCTGTGGTGTGAGCTTAGCTTGACACGCTTGGTGTTTTTGGGTTTCCGTGATAACATTTAGGTTTGTCTCTAGGTTCTTTAGTATGTGTCTAATAGTGTGATGTTGATTTTTCTACCAGTATGTGTGAATCCGATTTTCGAGTGGTGTGTCAATTTGTATTTGCAGTCTTTGGTAATCGTTTAAGCATGGAGTTGTTCTCTTGGGTTAGTGTTTTGCTTTTTGGGGTTCTTCGTGTTTTGGCTCGTAGGAAGTAGGCATGTGTCATGGTACTGTCTATGTCTACTAACCACCATCCTCGGTGATAGCTTTGCTACAGTGGCTTGGTGTTGTTTTTTGGTGGAGTTATGCTACTATCGTGTGCCTACTTCTTCATACTGTGTCAAGTGATGATCTACAGCTCTGTTGATGTGATGTTGCTTTTAGATCAACCATGAGTCTGGATTGGTGAAACGGTCACGTTTTTCTAGCTCTAGTCAATGCAAATGGTTTGTTTTGTGTCATTTTGTGCAGTCTGTGCACCATGTTTAGTTAATGTTATGAAATGTGTAGTTGTTAGTGGTTGAGGCTTGCAAAAGTAATTTTGTTAGCGATCTATTCTCATCGTGTGCAGTGAATGTCAAGTGTGATTTTTTGTATTAATGTCGTGAATTATGTTAGTCTTGTCTGCCTTTGGCGACTTGTTGGGTAGTATTGCTCTCTGCGTGGAGAATCTAATGGTCGGTCCACTTTGAAAATCTGATGTATAATGGTGGTGCACTCTAAAAACTGAATACAGTAGATAAGCAATATGTTTTTCTCCTGTATCTATCTGTATTTCTTATTTGTTATAATAAAAAGTTTTAGGATCACTATAAAAATCTGTCGGCTTTGGCAAATTGTGCCAAACAAAAATTTATTTACATTAGTAGAAATAAAAAATACAAACATAAAGTATTTAAAACATAAAAAATACACAAATCTCACATTGTCGTTATGCGTATATATTAAAACAATATAATGAATTTATTTATATAAACGGTGAATACTGCATAGTAATATGTATGCATTTATTAGATCCAAACTTTAACTTTAGCCGTGAATTTGTTTAACATATTGGAATCTGTTCAAAATAAATTGGATTTTTCTTTCTTTTTTTTGTCAAATAGAGCATGCAAATTAGCTATTATAAACAATTAACTGTTATTATTGGATCCCTTTGATCTCGTTATCTTTCACAAATATTGAATTGAACTCCTTTTCAAAAACAAGGGAAATATAAAAGAAACACACCATCTATTTGATCTATATGCAAAACTGTTATGTTAGACAGAAATAATCATGGTTAGAAACAACGCACTCTTATGCAAAAAAACTTGTATATTCCTAGAACAAGTCCTTCCCATCATTGAATCCAGCAAAATAATATGTTAAGAAAACCTGTTATAATTAAAAAAACTCTTTATCCTCATATGCTGAAATGTCTAAACATTGCATTCCATAATGCGAATATCATTAAGGAGATATAAACCAGAAACAAACCCACTTGAAAAAAAAACTCCATGCAATAATTGTCACTCTAACTCTATCGATCTTACGACAAAACAACATATGTAAAAATTATGACACAATATCATAACAGTTGATAAATTCACGCTTACAATCAAGATCTAAGTCAGTATTCAACACAATAATTTTATATCGGTGTGCTCGACTATCAATAATATTACAATCTATTATCGAATTGGATCTTAAATCCATAAAGCTCCGATTCATTGTAAATTTAATTTATTCCAATTCAATATTGAATGTACATTCAATTCAAATTCAAGTTTCTCAACTTCAATTAAAACAATGATAATATTCTATTTAATTTGCTTCAAATATGATAGATTAACTTTATTTTGATTTAGTTATCAAATATATCTATAACCACTCAACTTGCATCCAATTTAATTTCAATATCGGGTGTCAACTAGCAGTGATGTCAAATACCAATGTTAACTTAAATCCCCAACTGATAATTTAATAAATTAACCTATGCAACAATATATATGTCGTGCACTCTTAAGAACTCTTGTTTCGAGTGCCAACTGACAGTTCAGTTTAAATGTCCAAATTCACATAGATTTCAATTTTTAAAATAATTCAATAATCTTAATTCGCGTAAAAATATAAGTCGTGAGTTATAACACTCACATTTATTTTCGTGGATCTAAAATCGAATAGAACGACAATGAATGGGCATACACGAACATGATTAAGCAACTTACATATACAGAGATGCACACGAATACACACATAACAAGAGATGCTTCGGTAATTTGAGCGATTGCACTTATCCAACAGTTGGACTTCTAATTTAGGAAGGTCGTTGACTAAGCAGAGTTTAGCCTTGTTTTGGAAATATTTACAAATATAGATCTGTTTTGTACAGGTACTGGAGTTGGGGAATTTTGAAACTTCGCCTGTGGGCGAATTTCAAAACTTTGCCAATGCATTTTCCACTTCTATAAATACTCACATACTTCTTCATATCATCTTCATTCATTACTCTGATCCCATATTCCGCAAAATCTCCATTACTCTATTTGTCTTAACAATGCCTTCATGGCCATCATCTCTTGACTCCGATTTCGGCAACATCCACTACTCCTTTCCAACTTCTAGTAATCACACTGATGTAGATTGGAATATAAACTATCAAAAACAACATTACGAAGACGTTTCTCTTGAATACCCGGATCTTGACGTACTCACACTTCAATAGGAGCCGAATGAACATGCTATTTTCCATAAGTGAATGAACAACTTGTTAATCAACCACATCAAGAATAAGAGATTGAGCAGGTACTAATTTTGCAACCCCCAACTGAACAACAGGTTGACTCTTACCCAGTTTGCTGTCATTGTGGATATATAGTTGAAGTTGTTGTAAGAGCCGATGGAGAAAACATTGGTCGTTGAATACTACTTTGTCTGTATTATCCCGAAGGTTGCAATTTGCAGAATGGATTAGAAAATGGGTTGGAATAAGAAATTAGACACCTCAAACAAATCCTTGAAAACTTGCAATTTAACGGTTACCATTAGTGATCCTATTAAATGTTATTGTAGTAGTATTTCAGATATGAGTTTGAGTTATTGTTTGTGTGTTTGTAAGATTATAGAACTTGGAAGATGAGTATTAAGTATTGTATGTTTGTTTATGTATTAGAAAATGAGGTTGTCTAATAAATTTGTATGCTTATATCATTGGACTAAACACTAAACTATTAGTATGTTAATATTGATTAGTATCAATGTCTACAGCCAAAACACTTTGGTTGATTTAAGATGAAATGACAACTCATTGACTAAAGTTGTTTCAAATATTAGAATTGACCACATTCAGTCATAGTACACTGAATAAAGCTGGTTTGGAATAGTAGATTAGACCACGCTAAGTAAAGTTGTTCCAAAGTCATGCCAAAGCTATTCAAAATAGTACGAATGGACTACACTATGCCATAAAACACGTAACTTGACAATACTCTAGCAAAGCTGATCTAAAACTTGTCCAATGTGATAAAACTGGCCAAAGTAACCATTATTTCGAAATAGGTGACTTGACTACACTCTGCCAAAGCTGATCCAAAATTTGTCCAATGTGATAAAGCTGACTTCACAATGACATTACAGAGATGACTAAAGCTGACTTGACAATGACATTGCTGAGATGACTAAAGCTGACTTAACAATGACATTTCTGAAATGATTAAAGCTGACTTGACAACGACATTGCTGAGATGTTTTGCCTATTTCAATTCTCTTCAACACATTATTTTTCATTTCAGAAACTCTTATATACCTACTTCAAATATCTTCAAAACTAATTTACTTACTCAACAATGGCTAGAAATTTTATTCCTACACTTTGCTACTATGGCGGTGAATTGGTCGAGGACGAGCATCAAAATGGAAAGTACGTTGGTGGCTTTTGCAAACTAGGGAGAGTTCGCAGGGGTTGCACACTTGATGCTTTGAAAGAATCGATCTTCTAAGCATCAAAAATTAACCCTCTCAAATATAATATTGAGTTGTCGGTTAATTGGCATACTGATTCGAGGCCGAGAGCAGTATCACTCTCAAACGATGAAGATGTAGAAGTGATGTTTTCTACAGTTACCAAATTGATTAAGCTGTTTGTTGAAAAAATGGCAAAACAAAGCGTAGAAGAATTCGTCCCCCTCCCATCGTGAGTACGGGTTTAGGATATTTCACAAAAATGTTGCAAGTTCATGATCTTTCACTCATCTTTAGTCCTCCTATGTATATCAATCCCTATTTTCATCCGAATGTGGACGAGCAACATCAGCAACAACAGGAAACTTTTCAGTTAAACATTCATCAACAACAACAGGAAACTTTTCATTCAAATGTTCATGAGGAACATTTACAACATACCTGTTTCCTTCTTAGTCAGAAGTGTACGATATGAGCCAAAGGTATGTGTTGCATAATATTTTAGTTTACTAACTACTCAAAGAAATGTAAGATGTGACTGAATTGCATTTATTTATAGACTGACTGAAGAAACTGAATCAGATTGGGGTGTCGGATCTTCAAAGCTGAAACGACCCGAACTTCCCCGTGAAGGAAAGCCCGGATTGCTTTGAGGACAAGACAAATCAGAACACAAACAGAAGAACATTTCATTGCTCATTACAACAATTTCATCAGAATACAAGAATATACAGAGTATGAATAAATATTACACATTTACTAAATATCATAGATTTACAAGTTACAATGCAGCGGAAAATAATACAAAACACAACTGAAAGAGATACACGGATACAAAGCTTTCCGAATAACATTCCAGCTGTAAACCAGGATCCTGTGAATATAAATCTGCAAAACCAAAACTACTAACTGCCCGTGTGGAAAATAGGGGCACCCAGAGTTTAGGTTAAAACAATAAACTCTAGGTCAGTCATGTGACTGATGTGAGAACTAAAACAGTTATTAATTTGATTTTAAAGTTAGGTAAATCAAGGGACCACGCCGTATAACACGGAAAGGGTTTACCCCCAAGAATACCAGTGCATAAAACAAACAGCGCAATGCTAAATAAAGAACAATGAAGCTATTATAAGACTCAGGTCCCATCACACAATGCAACACAAGCTGGAGGATAGAGTTTTACCTTATAATAGCCAAATATGCTTGGTACGTGAAATTTTATCTTTTATTATTACTATAAGTGAAGAAATCAACTTCAACTATAAAGGTATCAATCATAGACGGCATAATGCCCCATCCCGCTATGTCGCCATACTAGGCTCTACAATCAAAGCCGAAATTGTCACGTATTGGAAGTTGGATTTCCATCCGTGAACCAAGGCAAGGGATCGTCCTTACCTCTACGAGACGCTCTAGCCCGTGTCTTAGGATCAGAACGCATCGACCCTTGGATCGTCAGGGCCGGTCCACTCGATGTGGATTAAAATGCCCGAACACTGTATTTCCCTGCCCTATGGGGCGTAAGTCTGGTCTGTATAAAGACCATATCATCCATCGGCCGTGCAGTGCCGATATAACCGAGGCGCCTTGTAACACCCCACGTCCATTAATGTCACTCACAAAGGGAATGCATTAACTTCCATGGAGGTCATAAGTGAATATAGAACAGAGAAATTACAACAAGACAGATAATAAATAGTACTTGGAAATCTAAAACTTCATTTTATTGCAGCGGAAATTGAACATGTCTGTTACATCATAAAACCATAGATCACAACCAAGTACAATATCCATCTTCATAAAAACAAAATACATAATCCCATTACAATAAATAGCCATTAAAAAGAAAGATAACAAGCTGGACTTTACTTCAGCAGTCCAAGCTTTCCAAGAGATAAGCGATCCAATTAGACTCCACTAGAACTTGTCCCAACCTGAGGACCTGAAGGGAGAAAAAGATGGAAAAGAGGGGGTCAGACATAAAGTCTGGCGAGTTTGATAATTCTACAATACTATTATCAAAATAACTGGACTAAGGCATAAGCTGGAAAACAAGGAAATGTCTATGAAAGAGCAGATTAAGGACATAGACAATCGCTAAAGGCAACGTTATAGGCGCTCCTAAATTACTAAAGGATAAACACTTTACTGCACCACACCAGTCACCCTAAAGGTTGGTCCCACTTGCTTCACTTAGAAATTTTCTTAATGGTTTTGCGTATCCCTAGCTGACTACATAGGTGCCGCCTGCCCCTATCTCCACTAGGTGTATCCCACTTTCCATTTTTCGATCGGCTCCCTACTCGTAGATACCCGTGCTGGCCCCACAGTGGGTTGTATCATTCCCCTAAAGTGGCAACCCGATACAACCGAGATGCACGGCTTATACCTACATGATGTAACAACGTCTTACCTACCAGCCCGGGTCCACACACGCATATGAAACCCGTTGGACTTGCGTTGCCACCGCTCCCTGTTTTGGCCTCTTATAGTCAAACCCAGTATGCGTGTCCCGTCCTCGACTTGGGTCGAGCCCACAAAGATACATTTTGGGATACTGGTTGAAATGGGCCCCCATTATTTCCCACAAGCATTCCACCTAAGCTTGTCCCATTAGTCCATCCACTTAACCCACTTAGTCATGTTCATTTACATGTGTATTTGGTTAAGTCTAATCGTATTTCAAATGCCTCTAAAGGCAACCACTAGATTCCTAATGCCACCCAAGGCACCTACTTAACCCCCATGTCCCACCTTACATGATTATCTGGTTAAGTATTCCTTAATTCATTAAGGCCATAACCTCATAAAGACCTCTCACATTAGACTGACATTTATGGCAGCTGGATTTGCCGGGCGGGTCCGGGCAGTCTTACACCATAAAAGAGTCTAACCTCGTGTCTTTACAACTGTTATGCTTTAGTTTGGGCCTAGGACCTCTCACATTGGGCCGACATTTGTGACTACTGGATTTGCCGGGCGGGTCCGGGCAGGTTTACGTCACAAACGGGTCCAACCTCGTGTCCTAAGCATTGATTATTATTAATAATCCACTTTCCCCAATTTTAATAATTCCCTACTTGAATAATTAATTAATTCCAATCTTAAATAATGTCCATAATTGACTCAATTATGGCCATCCATTCATGGTATGCAAAATCATACAAAATTGCACCCAATTTATTAGTTTCCTAATATCACCCCTACCCCACGTTTGAACGTTTATTCGCAAAATATATGTTAGACTCGAATAGTCTAACTCATAGCATAAAAGAAATTATCACCACAACAACATGTATATGTGACTAAATAAATCATAATAAGGGGTGAAACTTGCATATGTCCAAAGTTACAACTTGCATAAGATTATACATGTCATGGATCTAAAGGTGTCAACTTGTTCATGATTCACATAATATGACCTTAATCCAATCTCATAAACTTGCATAGGAACACGTGTGAGTCAACATTATCTAACTTAACAATATGGTTTTATATGGGTACACCTAAATTAATAGGCAAATTCCCATAATCAAGTTTTATTTAATTATAGATTCAAGTTTATGGGTACACCTAACTCAATAGGCAAATTCCCATAATCAAGATCCATTTAAATTGTAGATTCATGTATATGGGTACACCTAACTTAATAGGCAAATTCCCATAACCAAGATCCATGAAAAACATAAGTTTTAAACATGATCCAATTCGCATAAATAACAACATCATGATTTTACAACTTGTACGATTCAACACAACTTAACATGATATCATTATCATATAACATAAAGATTTCATCATATGTGATAATATGAGATCTACAACATATATAAGATTTACAACATAGCATAACATGATTTACAATATAGCATAGCATGATTTACAACATAGCATAGCATGATAGCATAACGTAGCATAACATGATTTACATCATAACAGAACATAGCATAGGAGCATTTACAACATATAATTCACAACAACATATGACAGCATAATAGAATAACAAGAGATCCACAATATAGAATTTACAATTACAATTCATATCACTTTCTTGTGATCCATTCATAACTTAATCAAATTATTTTATAATAACATTGTGAGAATCATCATACTCACAATTTAAAGAAGAGAAATAGAAAGAGTCTTTGATTTAATTTGTTTGTTGAGTAGATTTAGTTGTAGGCTAGGCTTTCTCCTTCTTCTTTAGTTTGTGACGGCTACGCTGAACTCCATGGAAACAGCATGTCAGTAGCTCTCCAATTTTTCAAGTGATTTAGGGTTAGGGTCTACCCACTTATTTATAGATATTAGGATGCATTTAGGCCATTAGATTAACCCTGGAATAGATTAGAGCCATTAGATTTCGTCCAGCCCTCAAAACACAGCCCGAAAACCCAACCAGATGCACCCAGGTCACCTGGGCTTGACCAGGGAGGTCGACACCCAGGTCGACTCTAGTGTCGACCTGGCCCCCCCAGGTCGACTCCCAAGTCGACCCCCAGGTCGACCTGGTCTGGGCGGGAGTTTTCCCGCCTGCCTCCATTTCTGCGTTTTTGAAATCTGTTTTAAAATTTGAATTTTTCGTGAAACTTCTCGAGGCCATATCTCGGTCATATGAACTCCGATTTACAAAATTTCGGACTCTATTTCGCGTATTTTTCCGAGACGAACACAATGGCGCAGCCCGTTTCCCAATATTCTTATATCTGAAATTAATTATTCTTTCATTTGTGGATATTAATATTAACTGTTCTACGGGGTGTTACATTCTCCCCTCCTTAAAGGATTTCGACCCCGAAATCTTCAAGTCAAGAAGAATGTTTAACCTAACATCCAATCAACCATCTACTCAATCATCAAAACACTGGCATCCACTGTCCATATAGACTTCTAATGCTTTTATGTTTAAATGCATAGTGTGTGTATAAGTCCGTATCTAATGCAAAATCAGGCGGTCCACTGATTCAGTTGACCTCCTTAATGCAATTCATGATAGTGCCATGCATCCATTATGTATGCAAAAGATCCTAATTGCTTACATACTACTTTTATATGCGTGCACATCCATTCAACCGAATGCAGCATCTATATGATGGTACAACCATTATACATCCATTATACTAAATACATTCATTTATGCAATATGCAATATGTAGTGACTGAGCCGATCTAGTGCCTAAAGTGTGTGTATATATGCATCCACGAGCAACCATTAGCAAACACTTGCATCCATTTTGCATCCATCATACATAACATGTCTCAAACACATGTTTCAACCATAGGATTATCCTAACTAAAGGTCAAAGATACTAATGAGAGGACATACCAAAGATAAGATAAGATAAGCTAAGCGATAATGGAGAAATTAAAAGACATACCCTCAAAAAGAAAAGGGTACAACGAACGCATCTTCTCTTCTGTCTCCCAAGTAGTGTTGCTCTTATCATCTCCCCATTGCACTTTAACTAGTCTGACCTCTCGGTTCCTCAACTTTTTGATCTCCGACCCAAGAATGCATGTAGGAGCTTGTCTAATTGTTGCATCACGCTCTATTTCCACCTCTTTAAGCAAGCTCGGCTCTACCACCTCCGCGGTCTTGTGCAAACACTTCCTCAAATGTGATACATGGAATACGTCGTGTACTCCACTAAGTTTCTCAGGCAACTCCACCCTATACGCCATTTTCCCAATCCTGTCTTTTATAGGAAACGGCCCTACAAACCTTGGTGCTAATTTCCCAACGGACCCAAAGCGAACAACATTCCGTAACGGAGACACTTTGATAAAGACCATGTCCTCAATGTCAAACTCAAGATCTGTCCTCCTCTTATCAGCATACGATTTCTGTCTATCTTGTGCTGCTTTCATCCTCCTTCGAATCAAATCAATCTTCTCCGAGGTTTCCCTAACCATATCGGGCCCAAGTAGGATTTTATCAGTAGATTCCCACCAACATGTAGGCGAACGACAAGGCCTTCCATAAAGAGCTTCGAAAGGTGCCATGCCAATACTAGACTGAAAGCTATTATTATATGCGAATTCTACCAACGGAAGGTGCTCTTCCCATGTACCCCCAAAGTCTAGGATACAAAGCCTTAAAAGATCCTCTAGAATACGATTCACCCTCTCGGTCTGGCCGTCCGTCTGAGGATGATATGCGGTGCTCAAACATAGCTGAGTCCCTACCGCCTCTTGTAAACTCTTCCAAAATTCGCTAGTGAAGATGGGATCACGGTCGCTTACTATACTAGAAGGAATACCGTGCAAACGAACTATCTCCTTAATGTATACAGAAGCTAACCACGGAGCAGTCCTCTTACTTTTCACGGGAATAAAATGGGCGCTCTTAGTAAGTCTATCTACTATAACCCAAATCCCCGTATTACCCTTCCTTGATCTTGGTAATCCATCCACAAAATCCATCGAGACGCTTTCCCATTTCCATAGTGGAACTTCCAATGGGTGAAGCAACCCACCGGGTTTCTTTTATTCTGCTTTAACTCGTTGGCACACCAAGCATCTAGCGACGTACTCGGCCACATCCTTTTTCATACCGGCCCAAAAGAAAACCCGCTTCATATCTTTGTACATCTTGTCTCCGCCGGGATGAATGGTCATCTTTGAGCGATGAGCATCATCAAGAATGGCCTTCCTTAAGTCTTCGTCTTGTGGTACACAAAGTCTATTATCCCTTCGTAACCAACCCTTATCGTCTAGGGTATACCTACGATGATGGCTAGACGACTCCCCTCCTTTGAGCTTTTCCAATATCTCAACCAACTGTGGGTCGTCTCGCTGTGCCTCCCCTACCCGTCCCAAAAGTGTAGGTCTAACCTCCATGGATGCTAACAAACCGGGTACTAAGTCAACAGAGGGTCTAAAGTCAAACATAGGGATGAATTCTAAGCTTCGTCGTTCAACAAACAACGGACTCAAGGACAACCTTTTCCTACTTAAGGCGTCTGCTACCACGTTACCCTTGCCAGGGGTATATGCTATTTCAAAGTCGTAGGATGCTAAGAATTCCATCCACCGTTGCTGCCTTAAATTCAAATCCTTTTGAGAGAATAAGTATTTTAATGATTTGTGGTCAGTGAACAGTTCGAATTTCTCACCAAGAAGATAGTGACGCCAAGACTTAAGCGCGAAAACAATTGCGGCTAACTCAAGGTCATGCGTAGGGTAATTCTTTTCATGAACCCTCAACTGCCTTCCACCATAGGCTATTACTCTTCCCTCTTGCATGAGGACCGCGCCAAGTCCCGTCCCACAAGCATCAGTATAGACGGTAAACGGCTTATTCCCGTCTGGCAGCACTAAGACTGGGGCTGAAGTTAAGGCTCTCTTTAAACGTTGGAACGCATCATCGCAATCTTCGTCCCACGTAAAAACTAGGTTCTTCTTTGTTAACCGTGTCAATGGAGCTGATATTTTTGCGAAGTCTTTGATAAACTTCCTATAATAGCCAGCCAACCCCAAGAAACTTCTTACTTCGGTTACATTTTTAGGGACCTTCCAATCTTGGATGGCCACCACCTTTGCGGGATCCACTGCTATCCCTTCTTTGGAAACCACGTGCCCTAAGAACCGTACTTCCTTCCTCCAGAAGTGACACTTAGAAAATTTTGCCTTAAGGTTATGCGCTCGAAGGGTTTCCAACACTTCCCTAAGATGTAGGGCATGCTCTTCTTTGTTCTTAGAAAAGACTAAGATGTCATCCACAAAGACTACCACGAATTTGTTAAGGTACTCCCTAAACACCCTACTCATTAAATCAGCAAAATATGCGGGGGCGTTTGTCAAACCAAAGGGCATCACTAGCCATTCATAGAATCCGTCAGGAGTCCTAAAAGCAGTCTTATCTATACTATCCTCAGCCACTCTTAGTTGATGAAAGCCAGTGGCTAAGTCCAACTGCGAAAACACTGAGGCGCCAACTAACTGATCAAAGAGATCGTCAATCCTCGGCAGTGGGTGTCGGTTCTTTTTAGTAAGCTTGTTTAGTTCTCTATAGTCCACACAAAGTCTAAGGGACCCATCCGCCTTTGTGGCAAAAACTACTGGAGCACCCCACTCCGATATACTACGTCTTATGAACCCCTTCTCAAGCAACTCCTTCACTTGCTTATTGAGTTCCCTCCTTTCACGAGGAGCCATGTGGCGCACTGGCGAAGATACGGGTTTAGCATTATCCACAAGATAAATTCGAAAGTCTATCTCCCGCTTTGGAGGTAAGCCCTTCACCTCCTCAAACACATCCGGATATTCCCGGACCACCTCTACCGATCGCAGATTCTCTACAGACGCGTCAAGCGATTCAAGATAACTTAGCATAACGGAATTTATGGGATTACAAAAGATGTCGAGAGTGTTACCAAGGCGAGTCACAAGCCTAACTACTCTCCTTTCACAATCAAGAATGGCCCCATTTCTAGATAACCAATCCATTCCTAAAATTAGCCCATAGCCCGTGAAGCCCAATACATAAGCATCACATCTAAATTCAACGCTAAGTATAGAGATTTTCAAATCCAAACATATCATGGTCAAATGAGCCGAACCCCCAATTGGATTTGAAACGACCAAGGGATCCTCTACTAAACTGGTGTTCAAGTGCAGTAATTCAACTACTGATGCAGAGATAAACGAATGAGATGCGCCAGAATCGAATAAGGTACGGACAGGATGATCAAACAGAAAAACTAAGCTTTCAACAGAAATTGTTCTACCTCTTTCTTGCAGCGGTGGGGCCGCAATAGCCTGAACTTGCCCCCTTGCCTGCCCTGGTGCCATAAGAGCCTGCACCTGTCCTCCCGAGGTAGACCCTGCCCTCTGCCCCTTCTTTGGGCAGTCCTTCACCAAATGTCCTGCATCTCCACAATGGAAACAACCAGTCTTCTTTTTCTTTCTACAATCTTTGCTGAGATGGCCAGGCGTCCCACAATTGAAGCATCTCTTCTTCCCTTTGCCATTATTGTTTTTACCACCCTTCTTATTTTGCTATTGGGGTTTCTTCTGATCCCCTTTCTTTTCAACTGCCTTATCCTCATGCATAAGTTCCATTTCTACTAGCCTTTCAAAGGTGGCCCCCATAGGGAAGTGGGTCATAGCCAACCCTTGCAACGGTTCATTCAAGCCTCTAACGAACCTCAAAGCTTTCTTCTCTGGTGTGTTCACCAACTCCAAGCCAAACCTTGCTAACTGATTAAATTTATTGACATATTCCTTCACTGATAAGCTCCCTTGCTTTAATGTCAGGAATTTTTCCATATTTAAATTCTCCTCTTCCCTTGAAAGAAACTTTGCCTCAAACCTTCGTCTGAAATCCGCCCATGAATCAACTGGACGTTCCCCGTTAGTGACCTCCCACCAAAACGAGGCCTCTCCCTTCATTAACCAAGCAGCTAAACGGACTTTCCTCCCATCTTCCACTTCAAAGATATCCAACAATTCCTCAATCTCCTTAAGCCAATCTCTGGCCTCCACAAACGTCTCAGTCCCTTGAAAAGTTTTTCCTCTCATAGCCTTGAATTCCTTGCACGTCTTCGCAAAAGTGTCAACACGAGGAGGAGGAGGAGGAGGAATGGGTGCAACTGGGGGTGGAGGAGCATCTGCTGGGCCTGCAGTGGTGGCCTTAGCCTCCAAATACCTCCTAAACCACCCTTGAACCATCACACCTTCTGGGAGATTATAATCTTCAGCCATGCTGAAACGAAAAAGGAAAGATTCAAAATGGAGAATTCGAAAGATAAAGATAAGGATATGGGTATTTGGGATTATGTTTTTCATAAAAACTTTCTCTTTAAATAAACCGTTTTTGAAAGCACTTCTTCCAAAAATACTTTAGAAAAATATTTTTCTAAAATTTTTATCTGTTCTGGTAACCTTATGCTCTGATACCACGTGTAACACCCCACGTCCATTAATGTCACTCACAAAGGGAATGCATTAACTTCCATGGAGGTCATAAGTGAATATAGAACAGAGAAATTACAACAAGACAGATAATAAATAGTACTTGGAAATCTAAAACTTCATTTTATTGCAGCGGAAATTAAACATGTCTGTTACATCATAAAACCATAGATCACAACCAAGTACAATATCCATCTTCATAAAAACAAAATACATAATCCTATTACAATAAATAGCGATTAAAAAGAAAGATAACAAGCTGGACTTTACTTCAGCAGTCCAAGCTTTCCAAGAGATAAGCGATCCAATTAGACTCCACTAGAACTTGGCCCAACCCGAGGACCTGAAGGGAGAAAAAGATGGAAAAGAGGGGGTCAGACATAAAGTCTGGCGAGTATGATAATTCTACAATACTATTATCAAAATAACTGGACTAAGGCATAAGTTGGAAAACAAGGAAATGTCTATGAAAGAGCAGATTAAGGACATAGACAATCGCTAAAGGCAACGTTATAGGCGCTCCTAAATTACTAAAGGATAAACACTTTACTGCACCACACCAGTCACACTAAAGGTTGGTCCCACTTGCTTCACTTAGAATTTTTCTTAATGGTTTTGCGTACCCCTAGCTGACTACATAGGTGCCGCCTGCCCCTATCTCCACTAGGTGTACCCCACTTTCCATTTTTCGATCGGCTCCCTACTCGTAGATACCCGTGCTGGCCCCACAGTGGGGTGTATCATTCCCCTAAAGTGGCAAGCCGATACAATGGAGATGCACGACTTATACCTACACGATGCAACAACGTCTTACCTACCAGCCCGGGTCCACACACGCATATGAAACCCGTTGGACTTGCGTTGCCACCGCTCCCTGTTTTGGCCTCTTATAGTCAAACCCAGTATGTGTGTCCCGTCCTCGACTTGGGTCGAGCCCACAAAGATACATTTTGGGATACTGGTTGAAATGGGCCCCCATTATTTCCCACAAGCATTCCACCTAAGCTTGTCCCATTAGTCCATCCACTTAACCCACTTAGTCATGTTCATTTACATGTGTATTTGGTTAAGTCTAATCGTATTTCAAATGCCTCTAAAGGCAACCACTAGATTTCTAATGCCACCCAAGGCACCTGCTTAACCCCCATGTCCCACCTTACATGATTATCTGGTTAAGTATTCCTTAATTCATTAAGGCCATAACCTCATAAAGACCTCTCACATTAGATTGGCATTTATGGCAGCTGGATTTGCCGGGCGAGTCCGGGCAGTCTTACACCATAAAAGAGTCTAACCTCGTGTCTTTACAACTGTTATGCTTTAGTTTGGGCCTAGGACCTCTCACATTTGGCCGACATTGTTTGCGAACAAATTATACAGTTGTAAACAACTGTAAAATCCGTTCGTCTTTCCTAAACAACAAGGATTGTTGTAGAGGGTGTCGAACTCTGGGACCAAATTATTTTATTAATAAATCCAATCAAGTTATCCCTAACTTTTGATTGGTGGAAAACAAAGAAAATAGCAGAAATTAAATAAAAGAGAGTTTTAACAATAAGTGAAAGCAATTAGGGGATAATGACATAGATCAGATTCATAATCATCAATAGCCAAAAGTTTAACCAGATCTAATACATGTTTCTGTCACAAACATGAATCAACGATAATAAGTTTTTAGAAACAAATATGTAAATAACGACAAGCATAGCCTATGCAGGAGCTCAGCTCTACAACCATAGACTATCAGGACAGATTTACTAATTAATTTCTAAAACCCTAAAATTAGATCTAAATCTGATAATTGTTAGACCGAACACGGATATACCCTGTGAAGGAGCATAGCTCTTAAACGACACAGGATATTAAGGTTCAGATCTAACCCTTGGTTCAGATCTAGATCTATATACATGAATTCCTCATCCTTTGGCTATGTGATTCATATTGAATCATACTATCAGCGTCATCACCCCCTAATCAAAGGGGATTAGCTAGACATAGCTAAAGAAGAAGAAAAACAGAAATTAAATAACAAGAACATAAATAAAACTAAAACTAAATAGAAAAGAGGAAGAAGAATGATTTTATTCCAAGAAGAGAATTACAGAATAAAACCCAATGTGTTTTACAATGAATGAGATACAAGGTATTTATAGCTGATATGACAAAGGCTAGCTAGCTAATTACATAATGTGGGACTAAAGAAATAACCCAAATAACACATAAGCCAGTGTGAACGCAGCTTTAGAGTGAGTGGTTTAGCAAAAAGGCTAGTGTGAACGCAACATGAGTAAGAGGCCTTCCAAATGAGCTAATGTGAATGCGGTTTGAGTCTTTATTGAGCCAAATCTTCTTAACTGAAGTATAATTGCAACCGTTCTTCAAGCTTAAGATTCTTCAAGCTTTAGCAATTTTAAACTTCACTCTTTTTAAGCAAATTCTTCATGCTTTATCCATTAAATGCTCTAAACCGTGCTTCTTGTCAACAATCTGAAAATACAGCTATAAATACAAAGTATCAATTATTTTAAAGGGAAAATAAGATAAATAAGCGGATAAAATATACACATTTACGTGTATATCAAATACCCCCACACTTATCTTTTTATTCGTCCTCGAATAAACTAAACTAAGATATGTCACACTTTCGTAGGACACACGATTGCATTTAGCGTATGCAACAAGCCGTTAAACCTCTGGGTGTCCCCAGTAGGACGAGTGTTGTCTCGTGAGGGTTTTCAGCGGATACTACCCACAAAATCCAAAGCGTCTTATGTACGCGGATTAATCAAACAATATATTTAAGGTCTTTCACATTCCAAGGATTTCACCTAACTTCAATAATAACGGTTTAGCCCCAAATTGTCCATCCCATAATTAGTGCAAAAATGAACCAAAATTTTCAAGCTGAATCGTAATTCCTTGATAACACTGTAATTGTCTTGAAGGTTAAGAGCGTGGTGTCAACCAAAGTTCAACACATCGACAATGTGCACCCAATCATTTCATTATTCTCTTTTTTTTTTTTTTTTTTTTTTGAATAATTTTGCACCAATGTAACTGTAATGTATTGGATGTGAGAAGGAAAATTTTGTAAGTTCTAAAAATGTTATAGATAAGAGGGCAAGTGTATTAGTTGAACTTCAAGCTACAAAAGATAAAGTAATACTAAGGCACATATGAACATTTTTATTTCCTTTCATCTCCTCTACTACAATCCTCACTTCCAAGTACGGTATAATGGATGTGGATGGAATGGAACTGAATGCTTTATAGTCAAGAATGATGAATGACTATTTTATTTTGAGAGACTCTCTCTTTATTTCTTTTTTTTTCTTCTTTTTTTCTTCTTCTTCTTCTTCTTTTTTTTTTTTTTTTTTTGCATGATGAATGATGAATGGAGATGGAATGGAATGATACCGTACATTATTTCATTTGATTCCTCCTCTACTAAACCAACACTTCATGAAAGGAAAGTTTTGTGCCCTAGTTACTCTACTTCTATAACCTTAATTCAACACACAAGTCTGGATTGATGTTATACAAAAAAAAACTGAAAGGAATGATAAGCAAAGTTTCGTAAGATAGATAACCCATATAAAATAAGATGTGGTATATGGTTATCCTACCTTAAAACAAGTACGGAGTGGGTGGTGTAATATCGGTATAAAAAGTGACGTTTTTTGACCTTTAAACGAAGGTTCTTGAGTATACCAATATAGGATAAACTTGTTGAAACATGGATGTAATTCGACTAAAACTTGGGTTTGAATAATGTGGGGTATTGAAGAAGAACGCTACAATGAGTCATTTCTCCTTAATTGGGCCAAGTGGATTTTAGAACTTACGATTTTGAAAATTTGAGTGGAAAAGAAAATATTATGCATGAAAACTAACTCAGAAAATCCAACAAATGTAGGTGCAAAATCCTTTTATTTCATGATTTTTTTTTTACTTGCACATTCTAACATGTATAACAAAGGTTGACACGCTTACTCCAGAACACGACTAACGTCTGCACAGTCTCAAGCTAGCATCTTAAAAAGACACATTACGATTCAATGAATAAATAATGTTCATTCCCATCACCCAACAATTCAACTTATCAAACAAGAACCAAGGTGTTATTTATGAATTTAAGTTAATCCTTGTTCAATGAATGACCTACTTCATAAAATTTGATTGCTGATGTAATGTAAATTCCCCCCACACTTGAGTGTGACTGTGTCCTCACAGTCTTAATCAGACATATCTTAGTGAAAGGGAAAAACAAATAAGAGAATATTTACATATGTACAAAAGAGGGTTAGTGCGTCTTACCGAATGTAATGTGGCTCATGGAGGACCATGAGCTCTTCCTCTTGGTTGGGTATTGGTTCCAAGTAAGGTTTAAGGCGTTGACCATTGACCTTAAAAGATGATCCATCAGTTGGATTCTCAATTTCTACCGCACCATACGGAAAAACGGTCCGTACAGTGTAAGGTCCTGTCCATCTAGATTTTAGCTTACCCGGAAATAGATGCAGTTTTGAGTCATACAAGAGAACTTTTTGTCCTGGCATGAAAGTTTTACGTAAAATCGATTTATCATGAAAAACTTTTGTTCTGTCCTTGTAAATTCGTTCATTTTCATAGGCATCATTTCTAATTTCATCAAGTTCATTAAGTTGAAGCTTCCGATGTTCACCTGCTTGCTCTAAATCAAGATTCAAAGTTTTTATTGCCCATAACGCCCTATGTTCTAGTTCCACTGGCAAGTGACATGGCTTACCAAAAATCAACCGATAAGGGGACATACCCAAGTTAGTTTTGAAAGCGGTGCGGTAAGCCCAAAGAGCGTCGGTTAACTTTTGGGACCAATCTTTACGATTTCGATTCACGGTTTTCTCAAGGATTTGTTTAATCTGCCTATTCGATACCTCAACCTGCCCACAAGTTTGAGGATGGTAAGGAGTGGATAACTTGTGGGTTATCGAATACTTTCTCATGAGGGCTTCAAAAGAACGATTACAGAAATGTGTCCCGTTGTCACTGATTATTGTGCGCGGTGTGCCAAACCTAGAAAAGATGTTTTCTTTCAAGAAGCGCACAACAACCTTATTGTCGTTTGTTTTGCATGGAATAGCTTCGACCCATTTAGAAACATAGTCGACAGCCAAGAGAATGTAAATGTTCCCAAAAGAATTAGGGAAAGGTCCCATGAAGTCTATACCCCACACATCAAAAATTTCGACCTCTAGAATGGGGTTTAGGGGCATCATATTCCGTTTAGAAATTTTCCCTAAGAATTGACATCGATCACAAGTTTTGCAATATTCGTACGCGTCTTTGAAAAGGTTGGGCCAGTAGAAACCCGATTGGAGAACCTTTTCGGCTGTCTTTTTGGGACCGAAGTGACCACCACAGGCTTGGTCATGACAAAAAGAGAGGACACTGTGAGTTTCCGTGTCGGGAACACATCTTCGAATGATTTGATCGGGACAATACTTGAAAAGATAGGGGTCATCCCAATAAAAATGTTTCACTTGAGAAAAGAATTTGTGTTTATCCTGCTTAGACCAAAAAGAAGGGGTCTGCTTGGTGACTAAGTAGTTGACAATGTCAGCAAACCAAGGATCAGTGGATAGAGAAAACAGCTGTTCATCGGGGAAATTCTCGTTGATCGGAAGAGAAGAAGACGGGGCATTTGGAAGACGAGACAAGTGGTCCGCAATAACGTTGTCGGATCCTTTTTTATCCTTAATGGTAAGGTCAAATTCTTGAAGTAGAAGGATCCAACGAATGAGACGAGCCTTAGCATCCTTTTTGGAGAAAAGGTACCTAAGTGCGGAATGATCGGTATAAACCGTGATGTGTGAGCCAACTAGATAAGGCCTGAATTTTTCTAGAGCGAAAACAACTGCTAAAAGTTCTTTTTCAGTGGTCGTATAGTTGATTTGAGCATCGTTCAAAGTCTTACTCGCATAGTAAATGACGTGAAGAATCTTATCGATACGTTGTCCTAAGACAGCGCCAACAGCGAAATTCGAGGCATCGCATATGATTTCAAAAGGCAGCTTCCAGTTGGGAGAGCAGATGATCGGAGCAGAGACAAGTTCATTTTTAAGATGCTCAAAAGATGAAATGCAATCAGAATTGAAGTCGAAAGGAACATCCTTACCAAGAAGATTGGTTAAAGGTCGAGTGATTTTGCTGAAATCTTTTATAAAGCGACGGTAAAAACCAGCATGACCTAAAAAGGATCGGATGTCCTTAACTGATTTGGGAATGGGAAGATTTGAAATAACCTCAATTTTGGCTTTGTCTACTTCAATTCCTTTATTAGAAATGACATGTCCCAAAACAATGCCATGTTTAACCATGAAGTGACACTTTTCCCAATTAAGTGTTAAGTGTTTCTCTTTACAGCGATTAAGAACAAGATCGAGATGATGTAAACACTCAGAGTAAGAATCACCAAATATGGAAAAATCATCCATGAACACTTCCAAAAATCGCTCGATCATATCAGAAAAAATGCTAATCATGCACCTCTGAAAGGTTGCAGGTGCATTACAGAGACCAAATGGCATATGTCTGTACGCAAATGTACCAAACGGACAAGTGAAAGTGGTTTTCTCTTGGTCCTCAGGAGCGATAGGGATTTGATTATAGCCTGAGTACCCATCAAGGAAACAGTAGTACTCATGACCGGCTAGTCGTTCTAACATTTGATCGATAAATGGCAGAGGGAAATGATCCTTACGTGTTGCAGCGTTAAGTTTCCTATAGTCAATGCAAACACGCCAACCGGTCTGGGTGCGGGTTGGGATAAGCTCGTTAGCTTCATTTTGAACCACGGTAATCCCTGATTTCTTAGGTACAACATGAATCGGACTAACCCATTGACTATCAGAAATCGGGTAGATGATTCCATTGTCAAGGCATTTAAGGATTTCAGCACGAACTGCTTCTTTCATGATAGGGTTTAGTCGACGTTGGGGATCACGAGTGGGTTTGGCATCATCTATAAGGTGGATTCGATGTTGGACTATCGAAGAACTAATCCCCTTAATATCAGCCATGGACCAACCAATTGCCTCCTTATTTTTCTTAAGAATGGGAAGGAGCAATTGTTCCTGCTCTAAAGTAAGGTCAGAAGCGATGATGACAGGAAAAGTTTCATTGTCTCCTAAGTAAGTGTACTTAAGATGACTGGGCAGCACTTTGAGTTCAGATTTTGGGGGCGACTCAACCGAAGAAATTGGTTGAGGAATAGACTCATTTGTGAGAGGCTCGACAGGAATCGAATCAGAGACATTTTCGGGAGTATCTTGAAACAAAGTTTCGTAATCTGATTCAATTTCGTTATTCAGATGGTCGAGCTCAGATTTATTATCGTGGATAGCATGGATTTCAGAAAACTGGTCCACATAAGAGTTAGAAGAGTTTTCAGTTCTGAAGATGTTTAGCTCGACAGTCATGTTACCGAAAGAAAGTTTCATAGACCCATTTCTACAGTTGATGAGTGCATTAGAGGTTGCTAAGAAGGGTCGTCCTAGAATCAAAGGGATTTGGTTTGCAGGATTGCTAACCTGTTGAGTTTCTAAGACAATGAAATCAACTGGAAAGATGAATTCGCCAATTTTGATCAACACATCCTCGATTTCTCCCACAGGTTTCTTAATTGATCGGTCAGCAAGCTGAAGGGTAACCTTGGTGGGTTTCAATTCTCCTAGCCCTAATTGGCGATAGACGGAATATGGAAGCAAGTTAACACTAGCACCTAAGTCTAGCAGGCATCTATCGATTTTCTTGTCCCCAATAGTACATGATATTGTGGGGCAGCCAGGATCTTTGTATTTCACTGGCATTGATTGGGACAAGACCTCGCTTAGAGTTGCCGCTAGAAACACTTTCTTAGGTACATGTGTATGACGTTTTTGAGTGCACATATCTTTTAGAAATTTTGCGTATTGTGGAACTTGTTGTATAATATCTAAAAGAGGAATGTTCACTTTAACTTGCTTAAATATTTCAAGGATTTTTTCTAGCTGATCCGTCTTTTTCCTAGGTCGGAGTCTATGAGGAAATGGAGCAGACAACTCAGTAGGTTGGGCTACTTGAGTTTGAGGATGGTCCTTGTCAGAAATTGGCTCAATGTTTTGATCTGAGTTGGTCGAATTTTCGATAGGGTTTGGAAGATCGTCCGGTAAAGCATTTGGGTTGACCACATGGTTGTCAATCTTTTTGCCGGATCTAAGAGTCGTGACCGCATTCAATTGACTAACGTTTGAGTCTTGAATGATGTGAATTTGGTTAGGGTTTGAAGTCTGTCCTCTAGGGTTTTGGATGGGTTGACTTGGAAACGTACCCTTTTCCCTTTCACTTAATCTAGCGTTAAGTTGAGACATTTGTTTTTGAAGTTCACTCATTTGTTGATTCGTGTTTTGCATGTGTGAAGTCAGTAAGTTTTGAAGATTGGTATTTGATTGGATATTCTGAGTTGTTGCTTTACCCAATTCTTCGAGAGTTTTCTCAAGTGATGTCAATCGTTTATCGTCTTGGGGAATAGAAGATGGTTGCGCTTGATTTTGAGAAGGTGGCGCAAGATTCTGGAATTGATTTTGTTGAAAGGGAGGATTTGAAGGATTATTCGAAAATGATTGAAAAGGAGGTCGGCCCGAATTCGAATTTGCATTGTTTTGGGCCCAAGAGAAATTAGGATGGTTTCTCCAACCTGGATTGTACGTTGGGGAGAATGGGTCGTTTCTAGCTTTGTTAAAAGCGTTGAGTTGCTCCAACGAATGTGGGCATTGATCGGCTATGTGGTTAGGATCGATACATTTGTACCATGAGGGCTGAGATGCTTGAGCTTGATTTATTTGAGTTGATGTAAGGACATTATCGAATTTGGTTATCATTGCGTCGATTTTTGCTTCTAATGCCGTTGAGGATCCTACCGAATGAGCGCTAGATCGGGAATAAATCGATTTCTCGTTAGATCTTTCCCATTGAGCTGATTTTTCGGCCAAATTTTCAAGAAATTTCCAAGCGGCATCGTGATGTTGGGCTAGAAAATTTCCTTGGCACATTGATTCAAGCATAGTTCGAGAGTTATTTTCTAGCCCATCGTATAAAATTTGACAAAGAGTCCATTTTTCGAAATTGTGATGTGGACATTTGACTAGAAGTTCTTTAAATCTTTCGAAATATTTTGCAAAGGATTCACCCCCAAATTGATGAAAATTAACGATTTCAGTTCGAATTTTTGATGTTTTTTCCAAGGGGTAAAATTTCTTTAAGAAAACATTCACAAATTCAGTCCAAGTTCCAATCGTATTTGAAGGCAAGCTATACAACCATTTTTCAGCATAATCGGTAAGTGCAAATGGTATTAACCTAAGTTTGATTCCATCGTCACTTAATTGTTGAAATTTCATGGTTGCACAAACTTGTTCAAATTTGGTTAAGAAAATATAAGGATCATCACGTTCAAGATTGCCAAATTTTGGAAGAGTATTTATGTGATTCGAATGAATTTCAAAATGGTTACCCGTTGGGGCGGGCAATATGATGCAGGAAGGAATAGAAACTCGCTCGGGAAAGTATCTATCCATAAGAGTTCGAGGGGGATTTTCTTCGGCCATGGTGAAAGGGGTGTTTGTTCGAACTAGACGATTATCTGAGGGATCACGAGTCCAATGACGCATGCACTAGCGAGAAGAATAAGGGAAGATGAGGAAAAAAAAAAAATTTGAGAAGCGATTTTTTTTTTTTTTAGAGAAAAAGAATTATACACAAAAGATTTTTTTTTTTAAAAAATGAACCTAATGCAATTTACAATTTCTAGAATTATATAATGACGGTTTGATTTATTTCAACAAAAGATTTCTCAGCCAGTTAACGGACAGGAGTTATCGGTGCACCAGGAATCACCCAAGCAATGCAGCCGAAGGTTTAAGTACCTTCAGAGGAACAACTGATATAATATTTACGAATCACCGTAATATTTATAAACAGTTATTACTCTGCCGTAGTCTAGACACCGAGAAATAATCCGTTAGAACTAAACCAAATTGTCAAAATATAATGAAGTCCTTAGAAAATAAAAACAAAACTACGATGAATGCGGAATTTTTTTTTTAATCAGTCACAGAATGCACAGTCTCAGAACAGTCACAGAACATGCAATTTCAAAAATAAAAAAAATAAAAATTTTACAAGCAAGCCGATGCCATGCAGAAGATTTTTACAAGCAATGTCGATATATATTTTTTTATTTGCAGCAGCGGTCCCTGTAGAGTTAGAAAATATTCACCTTGATCGGCAGTCCGTCCAGTGTAGTTGAGTCGCGCTAGCGCGTTCACACCCCACTTGGTGTGCAACCGCTCCAATCAAATCTGTTTGCAAATCACTTGGCTGAACTCTTCACTTCTCGTTGGCCTTTGAATTAATTTCTTTGCTTGACTTTGATTCCTTGATTTGTTTGCTTGAGCCTTGAATTCTTTCTGCTTTGGCCTTTGTTTGAGTTCTCTCTCTCTTTTTTGACTTTTTTTTTGTTTTGGAAGGAAAACTAAAATGGCACTAAAACAAAAACAAAAGAAAACTAAGGCTAATAAAAAAATTAAACAAAGAGATGAAATCTCTTTCTTCCTTTTTTTTTTAAAGAAACACAAGAAAATATATAACAAACAAAGATTTTTTTTTTTTTAAAAAAGGATTTGGGAAAAGAAAGCTAGAACCAACTTACAAAATTCAAAGAAGTGAAAAGGAATTTTTTTTAAAGGGAATAGAGAGAACTATAAACTATGAGAAGAAGAAAAAATAAAGGAAGAGGATGGGGTGGTGGTTTGAGAAGTGGTTGTGGTGACTATTATTTGTGATGAAGAGGTTGGAGAGGATGGGTATATGTAGAACAGAAGAAAGAAAATTGGAAAGAATTGAAAAAGGATTTATTTATTTATTTTGGGAAAAGGAATGTATTTATGCAAGGAATATTGGAAAGTAGAGAAGTTTGGAAAGAAATTAAAGAAAAGAAAGCAAAGGAATTGTAATAAAAGCAATTTTTTTCTTTTTTAGAGAATTGCTGAAAAATAGAAAGAGATTGTAGAGAAATTTGGAAAGAAATAATGGAAAAGAGGGGAAAGAAATTGGAAAAAGTTGGAACAAAATTAATGAAAGAAAGGGAAAGAAATAAATGAAGAAAGAATGGTAATGAATAGAAAAGAAAGTAGAAAAGGAAAGAGATCAAACTAAATTTGCAAGTTTTTTTTTTGTTTAATTAGAATTGTTGTAAAAGTAGAGGTGTGGAAAGGTGGAAAGAAATTTGAAAGAAAAAGAAAAGAATTAAAAGAAAGGAATTGTTAAAAAAGTTGATTTTTTTTATATGGAAATGTTGAAAGGAGGAAGCAAGGTGCAAACAAAAGTGGAATGAAATAAATAAAAAAAATGCAATTATTTTTTTTATTGTCGTCAAAATAGAAGAGAGAGAAGAGATTGTGTAGAAGAAAAATTGGAAAGAAGTAAATGAAAGATTAGGATAGAAATAGATGGAAAGAAATTGAATGGACATTAATTAGAAAAATTGGCAAAATTTTATTTTTTAGAAACTTGGAAAGAAATCAATTTGTGAAACAATTGCAAGGAGGAAGAGAAATAGAAGAGAAGGAAAGAAAATCACAAAAAGATTTTTTTTTAATTTATAAAAATTGTAAAAAGGAAAAAAAAATTATGGAGAGATGTCAAGAAAGAAGGAAAGCAACAAAGAAAGGAAACAAAACAAAAGGCAAGAATTTTTTTTCTCTTATTTGGTAGATATATGGTATCACAAATCAAATACCAAATCAACCAACAAGATTTTTTTTTTATCTGTGCTAGAAAACAAAAGGGAACAAAATAAAATAAAAATATTTTTTTTTGTTTTTTTTTATATTAAGAAAAAGAAAATTATAACACGAAGGATTTAAAAACAAAAATTATTTTGGTCCCCGGCAACGGCGCCAAAATTTGTTTGCGAACAAATTATACAGTTGTAAACAACTGTAAAATCCGTTCGTCTTTCCTAAACAACAAGGATTGTTGTAGAGGGTGTCGAACTCTGGGACCAAATTATTTTATTAATAAATCCAATCAAGTTATCCCTAACTTTTGATTGGTGGAAAACAAAGAAAATAGCAGAAATTAAATAAAAGAGAGTTTTAACAATAAGTGAAAGCAATTAGGGGATAATGACATAGATCAGATTCATAATCATCAATAGCCAAAAGTTTAACCAGATCTAATACATGTTTCTGTCACAAACATGAATCAACGATAATAAGTTTTTAGAAACAAATATGTAAATAACGACAAGCATAGCCTATGCAGGAGCTCAGCTCTACAACCATAGACTATCAGGACAGATTTACTAATTAATTTCTAAAACCCTAAAATTAGATCTAAATCTGATAATTGTTAGACCGAACACGGATATACCCTGTGAAGGAGCATAGCTCTTAAACGACACAGGATATTAAGGTTCAGATCTAACCCTTGGTTCAGATCTAGATCTATATACATGAATTCCTCATCCTTTGGCTATGTGATTCATATTGAATCATACTATCAGCGTCATCACCCCCTAATCAAAGGGGATTAGCTAGACATAGCTAAAGAAGAAGAAAAACAGAAATTAAATAACAAGAACATAAATAAAACTAAAACTAAATAGAAAAGAGGAAGAAGAATGATTTTATTCCAAGAAGAGAATTACAGAATAAAACCCAATGTGTTTTACAATGAATGAGATACAAGGTATTTATAGCTGATATGACAAAGGCTAGCTAGCTAATTACATAATGTGGGACTAAAGAAATAACCCAAATAACACATAAACCAGTGTGAACGCAGCTTTAGAGTGAGTGGTTTAGCAAATAGGCTAGTGTGAACGCAACATGAGTAAGAGGCCTTCCAAATGAGCTAATGTGAATGCGGTTTGAGTCTTTATTGAGCCAAATCTTCTTAACTGAAGTATAATTGCAACCGTTCTTCAAGCTTAAGATTCTTCAAGCTTTAGCAATTTTAAACTTCACTCTTTTTAAGCAAATTCTTCATGCTTTATCCATTAAATGCTCTAAACCGTGCTTCTTGTCAACAATCTGAAAATACAGCTATAAATACAAAGTATCAATTATTTTAAAGGGAAAATAAGATAAATAAGCGGATAAAATATACACATTTACGTGTATATCAGACATTTGTGACTACTGGATTTGCCGGGCGGGTCCGGGCAGGTTTACGTCACAAACGGGTCCAACCTCGTGTCCTAAGCATTGATTATTATTAATAATCCACTTTCCCCAATTTTAATAATTCCCTACTTGAATAATTAATTAATTACAATTTTAAATAATGTCCATAATTGACTCAATTATGGCCATCCATTCATGGTATGCAAAATCATACAAAATTGCACCCAGTTTATTAGTTTCCTAATATCACCCCTACCCCACGTTTGAACGTTTATTCGCAAAATATATGTTAGACTCGAATAGTCTAACTCATAGCATAAAAGAAATTATCACCACAACAACATGTATATGTGACTAAATAAATCATAATAAGGGGTGAAACTTGCATATGTCCAAAGTTACAACTTGCAAAAGATTATACATGTCATGGATCTAAAGGTGTCAACTTGTTCATGATTCACATAATATGACCTTAATCCAATCTCATAAACTTGCATAGGAACACGTGTGAGTCAACATTATCTAACTTAACAATATGGTTTTATATGGGTACACCTAACTTAATAGGCAAATTCCCATAATCAAGTTTTATTTAATTATAGATTCAAGTTTATGGGTACACCTAACTCAATAGGCAAATTCCCATAATCAAGATCCATTTAAATTGTAGATTCATGTATATGGGTACACCTAACTTAATAGGCAAATTCCCGTAACCAAGATCCATGAAAAACATAAGGTTTAAACATGATCCAATTCGCATAAATAACAACATCATGATTTTACAACTTGTACGATTCAACACAACTTAACATGATATCATTATCATATAACATAAAGATTTCAACATATGTGATATTATGAGATCTACAACATATATAAGATTTACAACATAGCATAACATGATTTACAACATAGCATAGCATGATAGCATAACGTAGCATAACATGATTTACATCATAACATAACATAACATAGGAGCATTTACAACATATAATTCACAACAACATATGACAACATAATAGAATAACAAGAGATCCACAATATAGAATTTACAATTACAATTCATATCACTTTATTGTGATCCATTCATAACTTAATCAAATTATTTTATAATAACATTGTGAGAATCATCATACTCACAATTTAAAGAAGAGAAATAGAAAGAGTCTTTGATTTAATTTGTTTGTTGAGTAGATTTAGTTGTAGGCTAGGCTTTCTCCTTCTTCTTTAGTTTGTGACGGCTACGCTGAACTCCATGGCAACAGCATGTCGGTAGCTCTCCAATTTTTCAAGTGATTTAGGGTTAGGGTCTACCCACTTATTTATAGATGTTAGGATGCATTTAGGCCATTAGATGAACCCTAGAATAGATTAGAGCCATTAGATTTCGTCCAGCCCTCAAAACACAGCCCGAAAACCCAACCAGATGCACCCAGGTCACCTGGGCTCGACCAGGGAGGTCGACACCCAGGTCGACTCTAGTGTCGACCTGGCCCCCCCAGGTCGACTCCCAAGTCGACCCCCAGGTCGACCTGGTCTGGGCGGGAGTTTTCCCGCCTGCCTCCATTTCTGCGTTTTTGAAATCTGTTTTAAAATTTGAATTTTTCGTGAAACTTCTCGAGGCCATATCTCGGTCATATGAACTCCGATTTACAAAATTTCGGACTCTATTTCGCGTATTTTTCCGAGACGAACACAATGGCGTAGCCCGTTTCCCGATATTCTTATATCTGAAATTAATTATTCTTTCATTTGTGGATATTAATATTAACTGTTCTACGGGGTGTTACACGCCTCGCATTCCAACAACCACATGAGTCAAACTTGTCAGGGCTTGTAAACCACTGACACCACTCCTAGCTAGAAGGAAAAGCATATCCTCCCTGAGGTCCTCTCCCGTTTCTGGTTCACACCGGGGTGTGAAGCTCGCGAATTAACGCAACACAAAGCTATGCTATATTAAAGCCATGCTTTGATCATCAACCACAAGACTCTGCTTTTCAACAGAAGCCTTGATCATTTGCATCTCAGCATGCCACACAGGCAATTCACGCTATGCAGCCGATGTCTATCAATCACACTGAATGAAATCCGATGGCAAACACACATCTATTTACAAGTTCGTTCTGGGTCTGAACGAAACCGGAGGCACCTTATTCCTCATCCCGTATGTCCAATACAGGAGAGAGGCCCTTGCATATCCGGTCGATCTCCAAGTACGTCTGGAACGATCACCACTTATTACCTCGTCTTGGGTGTACGGCCAAATCAAGACATCAGTAATCATCCAAACGATGTGAAGACCTCCGATCTTCAACCACCATCTTCATCTTCGACTAATCGTCATATCAGTTATTCAGAATGGGATAAACCCGGTCTTTCTGAATAACTCGCGTATATAATAAACAAGTGCTATAAAAACACAATATACGCCTCATTCCAATCCAGAATATTCTTTTATTCAAATATTCTTATACTTTGGGAAAGGTTCCCATTAATTTTATCAAAGATAAATTCTTTAAATTTATTCTTTAATCTTCCTTTGGAAATCAATCCATACCAAATTATGGTTTATCCAAACTAGTCGGGATTAGCGAACCTTACCGAAGTAATCATTTGTTTTAATTTCCCAATCCCAACCTATTCATCCCACGAAGTAAAACTGGTAATATTTCATATCTAACACCACGGTGTTATCGGTAAAATTAATTACCATTTCACGTTCAAATCTAATTAAAGATTTAACTAACGCTTGGAGCAAAACTGGTGATACTCCATTCTCGATTGTTTCTTGAATTTGATAATTTTAGTTATCAAATTCACCTTTCAATCTATCCAAAGATTCATTAAAACTCTAATTCAGTTTTAATTTCCAAAAATCATTACTTAATGAGTATTCAAAGTTAAGAAATTAATCTTATCTTTAACTGGGTTAAATTACTAATGTCATTTAAAACACAGCTCACGATAAACCCAAAATCTCATTCCATTACCAATGGAATTTTCATGGAAAATTGATCAATATATATAATCGATACAAACTTTTATATCCAACCGATAATATAAATGGAATAGCAGCAACGCCTTTTAAATCCCATATGTATTAACAGTCTTCCTCCACAGAAGTTCACTTCGATTATTATCCAATCGAATTCCATTCAATCCCAATTTAATATATTAAATTGGGAAACTTTACCTTGGAAAATTCCCGTTAAATCTTAACAAAAGATTTATAAATTCCAAATCCCATTTCACTGTAAATCGGGTTAAAGAACGAATGTCGTTAAAAACACAGTTCACAATAAACCCAATTCACATTCCATTTTCAATTCCAATTAAATGTTAATTAATTGGTAAACTTCATTAAATCTTAATAAAATGATTTAATCTTTTATCAACTGGGTTTAAAAACAGTGTTAGTGAAGACACCGTTCACGACAAACCCAAAATTCTATTTGATATTAAATACAAGGCTCTGAATAGAAAATATAACGGCTTATATTCAGTATCAAATTCTGAACTCAACAAACATTGTATTGGAATAACGATATATACATCTTTCAAATTCCTCCACAATGTCCGTATAATCACGGAATCCAATATCAAAATATTCCGAAGATAATTTCGATTCAAATCCATTCCAATTTATATATTGGAAATTCTGGTTATTTTTAAAACCATTTAAAATCCAATTTATTTATATAAAAATAATTGGAATATAATTCTAGTTAATAACTAGTTCATTTCAATAAAATATATTTTTATCTTTTCAAATATGGAATTTTTAATCCCACTTCTTTCCAAATCATTTATTATGATTTTACAAAAATTATTGCTATTTTTAATAATTTTATCAAGACCCGTACAGTCGATTTCCATAAACGGCCATCTAACTGCACTTACAGCGACCTTTTCCAAATTTGATTTGGACATAATTCCAAATCCAACCGTTAGATTTCAAATTTCTTGTATTCGTCAGAAAGCTCTTTTCGGTACGAACCCAACAATTCCAGTTTTAGGAGAATCCGACGGTCGGATCTCCCGTAATGTCCATTCGAAGTTAATGGTCGAAATTCACGAACTGCCGTGACGCGGTGCGTTCTTTTCAGGCCATTAAATATATATAATATATATATATATATCATATATTTCATCGATTTCCATTAAAACGTATTTTATAAATCGTTTTAAATTCGTTTTAAATTCGTTTTCAAAATGATTTCAACTTCATATTCAGTTTCAAATCAAAACTGAATATTCTATATCATTAATATATAAATGATAATATTTTTAAACTTCAGATTTAGAAATCAGATCCTTTTCGATATTCATTATAAAACTGAATAAAATCTATATAAATATCGTTTGCGTCAAAATGGCGCATAACTAATCAACATGGCTTTATATATATTTAAATATTTCCGTGTCCATCCCAATTCGGACATCAACATCAGATTTTGATCCTTTACTGAATATTATTTTAAAATATTCATTATTTTAAAATATTCATTGTTTTAAAATATTTGTTATTTTAAAATATTCATTCTTTTTGAACTGGAATCAGACACGGTCAATTACCATATAATGTTGATTATATGGATTTCATACAATACATGTATATAACCACAATGATAAACAATCAATCATCATCAAGAGTGCATTCTACACTGCATAAGTATTAAATATAAATATTTAATGCTTACAACGGCTTGTCAACCAATTGATTGACATACAACTAAACCATTGGGATTAGTGTACGTCAAATATCATCCCAATACCCGTGTGGGGTTTCAATCAACAAACACACAATTTTATTTGTGCAGTTGGGCGATGTGTAAAATTTATCATCCCAATCCATATCAGTCAAATAAGTGTACATAAACAAATCATCCGATTTGTAAATGAATATTTATTTTATTCTGAATATTTATTTTATTCATATACACGTTAAAAATTATATTTTTAACGGTAAAATATTTTATTTCACACATGAATGTTTTATTATCCATTTCACATCAAAATCACAAACAAATTTCACAATACATCATAATCAAACAAGTCGTCCATGGTCTGTGGACGACGGGGAATAGTTCATATACGTAGTTATGAAATAAATAACTGTATGAAAATAATTTTGGTGAGAAGTTCTCACCTTTGGGTTCCACTCCTCCAGTTATCTATTTCTGAACGGCTCGGATTTGCCTAAAATTCCAATGCGATCTTTTCCCGCTGTTCATAGTAAAAATCGCATTTTTAATAAGATGTTTATTTTTAAAAAAATCACATTTTTATAATGGCTCTTCATATATATAAATCATATATTTTTACAACGCTTCTTTTTATATAAAAATTATATTTTTATATCTCTACTTTCTATATAATAATTATATTTTTACTTCGCCACTTCATATATAAAAATCGAATTTTTATATATTTAAAAATCGTACCTTTGCAACATAAAAATCATATCTTTATTCTTGCCATTCCATATATGTAAAGATCATATTTTTATAATTTCTCTTTCAACTTAAAAATCTTATTTTTATTCGCTAGAAATATAAATAAAAATCCTATTTCTATATACATAAATTCGTATTTCATTCATATAAAAATATAAACTTTCCTAATTTATAAATCTAATCTTTACATTACTAAAAATCATAGCTTTACATTGCTAAAAATCAAACCTTTACGCTATGTTATTATCATGAAGAAAAATCCCATCTTCTTATTTCTAAAGAAATCATCTTTATGGTGTTAAAAATCTTTTTACTTCTAAAAATTAAATCTTTTTCTAATTAAAGATTAAATCTTTTTATAATTAAAGATCTAATCTTTATCGCTACTCCATAAAATAAAAATCAAATTTTTATTGCCATGAATCCTCTATAAAAATCGTATCTTTTTAGTGTTAAAATCATGCCTTTACCTTATGCTATATGTACATTAAAGATTAATTTTTTATAATGATATCTACATTTAAAACTGATAAAAAAATTAAATATATATAAATACTCACTGTTTTTGGTCGAGTAAGGGGCGCTGGTGGTTCGGAAGGCGGCGCAGGTCTGGTGGGGTGGCGCTCTTGACTAGAGGCGGCCTTTAGAGGTAGAGGCGGTGGCTGCCATGGATTTTGGGCGCGGGGTTTGGTGTCTCGCGGATTCGAGAGGGCGCGTTCGATTGGAGGAGCGATCGAAGGAGGAGGTGGAGGGAGGGGAGCGGCGCCGGTCATCGGAAAGGTGGGGGGGGGGGGGGGGTGAACGACGGAGGCTGGAAGAGGGGGGCAACGGGTTGGACGAGCGGGATTTGGGGGTTTTTCTTTTTGAGCGTGGAAATAAAAGGGGGGGGGGAGGTTAAGGAAAAGGAAAGTATTATATATAATATTAATATATTATTATTATTTTCCCCTTTAAGTTGCCTTTTCATTCGAACTCTAAACGACACCCACCGACTGTCATCCATAACTAATTACCCTCATTCCGAACGCAATAGGATATGTTTCGTAAGCCAATTCGACTGTTACGATCAGTTTTTCTCTAAATTAAAATATAAATCATTATATTGAATTTTAAATGTACATTTTAAGTTACCGGGGCCACATACTAACTCTAAAAATTACAAAAAAATAAATCTAGCTATGTTTTGAGGATACGGTCCTAATAAAAGTCGAATTCGGAGACCGTTTGAAAAACGGTCATTTTCCATTCGATTAAATTTAAACTGAAATGACCAAACACTTTTAAATTCACCACACTCACATATCGATTTCAAAAATTATGAAAATTGGAATCTAGCAATAACTTGGCATCCAAGATTCAATAAAAGTGGTTTCGTCGTAAACGGAGGTCGTTTGCAAAATGACTATTTTTATGGGCTATATTTCCATAGCGACTATCCTGAATTTTCAACTGGGCATAACTTTTTATTCCCGCTATGAAATTCTGATTTTTCAGATTCGTTGGAAAGATATTTTCAAAAAGATTCTAATATTGTTGGTTTCACCAAAATCCGGTTTATTTTGAATTCTGTACATTCGTTTGAAATTTGAAATCGAATTTTCAAACTACCGCGCCATTTTCAATTCGTTTTATAATTAAAATAAATATTTATATTCTAACTTCGATTCATATCAATACATACGTTCTAATTCTATTCAAAATAAATTTCTCGTCGTTACTATTTAAAATAAATCATTTTAAATATTTGAAATTCATTAAAATTGCCAAAATAAAAATTTTAAATTCGTTCTGATTTTCCAGTTTGTTACAAAAGCAGACAAATGATCCAAGTGCAGACATAGATATAGAAGTAAATGACCCTATTGATAACATGGTGGTTGCCACGAGAATTACTGATGATACATGCTAGATTCAACGAATGCAAGTCGACAATGAACCGGTGGACTTTGACTTTCCAAACATGGATGATCATGAAGATGATGGTGTTGAGGTTCAAATGGAAGTACCATCGGATAATGATCTCTGTGTGACACAAATGATGGTCAGATCGGTAGTTGCTAATCTAGAGTTTTCAAGTGAAAAATTCTCCACTGCTTGCGTACAGAATGGTTTTGATGTTGGGATAGTATTCGAAAGTAAAGAAAAGTTTCTACACCAACTAACAGAATTGTCTATTCTGCATGGAATTTCATACAAGCCAATCAAGTCAAATAAAACAATATATACTATTGTATGTAATGTTGATGCTACCTTTCCATGGAAAATACATGCTATAGTGTCTAAGAAATCTCAAAATGGATGGTGGAAAATCAGAAAGCAGCCTCATGAACATAACTTTGTCAATCCTACGATTAATTTCAACCACAAGTAAGCCATTTTCGGATTCCTTGTCCAAAATCATGTCTTTTGTCAAGGCCGATTCGGATATCTCAGCTGGTACGGTCCAGATGCTGTCGCCGACCATCTCTTCATCAAAATCAGTTACATGAAAGCTTGGCAAACATTGAAAAAAATGTTGAATTTTTTTTATGGTGATTGGGCCGAATCGTATACAAATTTGCCGCAATATTTTAAAGATATAAAGAGAAGCAATCCAAGTACAGTTGGACATATAACACACGATAATGTTGGTGGTATTTGAGTGTGCTTTTTGGGCATTTGGTCCTTCCATTACAGGTTTTCTACATTGTCGTTCATTGATATGCACTGACGGGATACATTTGTACGATAAACATAAAGGGACACTGCTTGTTGCTACTGCTGTAGATGTCAATGACTGCCTTTTTCCATTAGCTTATGCAGTTGTCGAATCCGAGTCATATGATAGTTGGGCCTTGTTCTTTTCATGCATGTGTGAGTTCATTCATAGTGTACAAAACCGTCGCATTAATTTTATATCTGATAAAATGAAATAGCTTTGTAGGAAAGATGGCAAGAACAACACAAACATAGGTTCTATGCAAGACATCTTAAAACCAATTTTTAAGCTGTGAGTTATCGAGAGAAGCAACTAACATGCTTCAGAAGTAGTTGAGTACACTAAAATCGATCAGAGAAGAAATCAAGGCAACTAATCCGTGGGAGCATGACTGAATTGAACGAAGCCTAGGGAATTTTGAAGAAAATTGGGCACTTTGCAGAGATGACAGTGAACGCTTCCATGTTAAGACAACCACCGCATCTGAAAGTTGTAATGGTGTACTAAAAAGTGCCAAATCGTTGCTTATAAAGGCGTTGGTTGCAAGGAAGCTCCTTTGATCAGTTGAATATTTCTGTAAGAGGCGGGAAAAAGGGAGGCTCTGAAGACACGACTTACTCCAAAATGGGAAGCTAAAATTGAAGCTCATGCTATTGTAGCACGCTATTGTAGACTTGTTTGATTTGATCGAACAGAATGGCAAGTGATTCATTGTTACAGAGATGAATATAAAGTTTGGATTGATGGTTCTCATTGCTCTTGTACATGCAACATCCCACTTCTGTAGAAGATACTGTGTGCTCATGTAATGGCGGTTTGTTCAGCACAGGATTTTGTCGTAAATAGAGAATATCATGATTTTGCATCCGGGTGGTACTCTGTCCAAAGTTATAAAGCTTCGTATATGCCAGAGTTTCATCTCGTACATAATAAGAAATACTGGGCTCCATACAACGGTCCACGTATATTGCCTCCGCCTATAAGAAGACAACCCGGACGACTTAAATCTATGAGAATAAAAAATGTTATGGAGGAGAACCAAACGTCTAAAACAAACAAATGCAGCAGATGTGGATCGCAGGGCCAATATAGAAAACGGCGTACTTCAGTAATCTAAAATGGAGATGTATGTGAGTTGATGAGATTTTAGTGTGTTTATTTAGTGTGACTGTAATTTTTATGTTTTGAACTTATCTTTCGTGTATCAGACTTTGTATGTCACTAATGTTCAGATATTTGGATTTGTCATTTGGTTTATGTTGTTTGGTTCGGCTTTGGATGCTATTTGGATGTATAATTCATAATATAATTAAAAACGAACTCGTAACGGCGTGGTAGTTCGTAGTTTTACATTTTGAACTTCAACTGAATATATAGGATTCGTTATAAGTCGGATTTCTTTCAAACAAAAAACGTTCGAATCTATTGAACTATATATTTCTAATGGAAGAGAAAAATGGAGATTTCATATTATAGATTTTGAGTTATGTCCAAATCAAATTTTTAGAAAGTTGCTATCGTTTATAAACCATAATGATTTATTAAATAAATAAAATGGGTTTTTAATATAAATTGAACATCGTTTTTAATATAAAAAGAGTTAGTCGACATAGTGTTGCAATGTTTTGTTATTCTGAAGGTACAGAGTAGTGAATAATGTTTGTCTGTTGTGTTTAAACTTGTTTATAATGTGTTGCAAACAACTATCGTAGGAGAAAATCTGTTGGCGAAGTTTGAAAATTTGCCCATTGGCAAATTTTCAAACTTTGCGAACACGTACTAAGCCAAAACAGGCCTATTCCTGTAAATATTTCCAAAAAAAGTCCAAACTTGTTATACTTGTCCAAAAAGCCTAAGCCTGAAAATTCTCCTTTTTATTAAATGAAGCTTCAAATATGAAGTAGAAAGTACTAATAAAGCTTGAAAAGGATGAAACTAGTAGGAAGAACCGAAGATGGCATGAGTAATATAATAATATAGGAAAGTGGCAATAATTATGAGATTTACTTGAATTCAACGTAGAGACATTGAGCCTGTAAAACCATTCATCTCGTGTCCCAAAATATCAGCATAGACCAAGGAAACATCTTTGTTGATTCAACATACTCGCTTTAATTTCATGCTAATATGTTGGTAGCAGGTAGGCTCATACAACCATGTACGCTGTAAACCAAATAAATTCAAACTAATGTACGACCCAGACCGAATGTTGAAACACACGAGATAAATTATCATTATATTCAGTGCGTTGATATGAATGGAATAACACATTAAAAACTTAAACTTGTTGTTTGCGCAATTTTTTTTTCATTATATACGCTATTAATAACCGTTAACCATTTACATAAATCGATTTAAGCGAAGCTAGCAAATCGATATTCGAAGAAATGAATGTTGACATTTTAACTATAAGATTTTCTAAAATAATTTCATGTGAAATATTTATATTTTCAAAATCGATGTTTATCATTATGTTATCAACTGTACTTACATCAACATTTTAAAATCAAGTAAATTTCCTTTTTTAAATGATCGGTTTAATTCCTTTAGCAACATATGCATCCTAAATTTGAAATGCTAAGTTTTCTTTCATTCAAAACAAAATCTAATTTTGTTATTTTAAAATGGTAAAATTATGAGTCAATACCCTTACATATCCCGCCTTAGGCATTTATAGGAATTACAACTAAGTTAGGCATGTTTGGTAGTGTAACAGTATAGAACTTTAAGTAGTAAATATTTAAATATCGAGATTGTTTAAATATTTAAACTTGGATTTAATGTTATAAAATTGATTTTATAACCTTGTTAATTCCTTTATAAATAGTAACAAATGAGGATAAAATTTGTTTTTAAGCAGTTTGAAGTAATAACGGTAGTGTGATCGAAAAACTATTTTGTCGACAAATGAATTTTTACTTATTAAAATATGTTAGAACTTATAACATGCTACTACAATTTAAGAACACATATATAAAGGGTTAATAACTCTCTTAGCATAAACATGGATTGAATAAATTAAGTATGAAATAAATAATTAAAAAGGAAGATTCAAGATGAAAGGAGATGGTGACGCGTATAATATTAGGTGTATATGTGTAGAACGATCTTAAGATGCCTAATAAGGCATGTGTCACCATCCTAATATTTTCAAGAATGATGATGGACAAGTGTTCAAAGTCAAAATGACCAAAATAGCCTTGTGAAAAGGTTATAAATAGCATGACCATTTTGATAAGTGGAGGCATTAATAAATTCCTCCTACTTATTTCGGTTATATCTCACAAACCATGTATCCAAATTCAGTGATTCTTATGTTGTTGGAAAGCTATTTCAAAATGGAAGAACTTTTATTTGGGTTGCTTTTTAAGATTCCGAGTAGATGTTTTTTTCGAAATTTACATGAAAGTGAAGCAATTTTCTAGCATATATTTCCATTTTCAGAAATACCTACTCTCAGTTTTTAAGCCATAACTTTCTAATTATTAATCCAAACTAGCAGATTTTGGTTTTGTCGGAAAGCCGATTCAAAATGGAACAACTTTTATTTTAATCACTTTTGCAAAATCAAAGAGTAGTTCATGGGAAAATCAGTGAGAAGTAAGTGGATTTAATTATTCTGTTTTTCAAGCTAGAAATAATTGATTCATTTTTAGAGGCCATAACTTTTGATTTACTTAGCTAAATTGCCTCAACTTTTTTTCAGTAGAAATATATTTTAATGATGAACAACTTTCATGTTTATCACTTTTTCTTATTCGGAGAGCACCCCGGAGGAAATCCTATTGGAAGCGAAGTGTTTTGCTGGTTGTGTTCTTTAAACACAAAACTCGTTGTTTTACTTTTAAAATTCATATTTAAATATCCAACACTCCAAATCCTCTCAAATTTGGACCAGAGCTCCCCATAGTGTCATAAACAAACTATAAAAAATGGAAAGTTCAATCAAAATGAAAGAGGGTCAAAATGTATCAAACCCGAGAGTAAAGTAGTTTGACGTGAGTTTTTCGAGTTGCGATGATTCGACAAAGACATTTACTTGCTTTGGGATGGTGGTAAGAACTATATTATGTTCCACAAGGCTTTTTCATGAAGTTAGCAAGGAGTACTGTGAGTATACTCATCATTTAAACAATTACTAATTTCTTAAGCTTGTGTTTTAATTTAATATTGCACATGACTCCATCATACTATATTGGCAGCGGTCTTAGGTTTGGCAAGCAAGCAACATATATGATTGATGATGGAGGACATTTATGACTTAGTATGACTTATACAAAGCCCTAAAATCAGAAACATAAGGATTAGTAGGTGACAAACGTAAAATATCTATGGTTTTATAGTAAAAATCACTATAATTGCATTATCGAAATGCCCTAGTTTAACAATTTTTTATGATTATGTAGAACAATACTTTTTAAGTATTCTTTTTCTTGATGATTAAGAATACAAAGTAAGTTATTTACAACAAAAAGTTTGGAGTTATAACCAATTTTTATCAAGGAGAGATCGAATCAAACATTCAATGGAAAACTAACCCAAAAAACATTAATTTATGTTATTAACAACACTTTAGAAATTTACAATGCTTTTTAACTATTACAAAACCTGAAGTTGAAACTTGAAGTGGTTTATTATGACTAAACTTTCTATAGCATTTCCTAGAATGTTGTCTTTTCAGGTTGAAAGACTAAAATGGGGTATAGATGGTGTTTAACTTAACTATTTCCCTTCACTCTTTAAAGAACTTTCCAAACATATATTAGAGTGATATAAAGGTGGTTATAGAATGTTTATGAAGGAGTTTTTGCTTAAAGAAGTTGATTATTTTTAGAAGATGTTTATCTTTTAAAATAAATGTTCTACAAAAGATATTTATATATCTTTCAAAATGAGTATTTACAAAAGTATATTACCCCTATTTGATTATTTTGGAAATAAATGTTGATTCTAAATGCTTTGAGTAAAGAAGATCCACGTTAGCTTGATCTTATATCTAATTGCTTACCCAATTAGATAAAGGTACATAGGCAGTCATAAGTGGTAGTGATGCAGCTGTTATGTTTATTAAATATATTTTTGTTTATTATTTGTTATTACATCTTGTGTTGATGCATCTCTCATGTTTAAAATTTTAAGCCATACTAACATATTTATCGAGTTTGCAAGAATGAATATCGATGTTCATCTCAACAGAGTTGCATAATGGTAAATTATGGTATTATATTTAATTTGAATTCAAGCATACCTTGTGAATTAGATAAAAAACTCTATAAGTGGTATTTATTAAAATTATATCTATTGCATTTAGTGATGTTGTATATTTATTCAAATAAAATGGCAGTTGTCATTGTTTGTTTTGGATGGATTGGTTTTTGATAATTTTGACTGGTCCTAAAATTCTGGGTCGTTACAAGTTGGTATCAGAGCTTAGGTTAGGTGCCTAAATGAAATTTCACCTATGATTAGTAAATCATCTTAGAAATTTTAAAATGAAGCTACCTTAGTTTGGAAAAAAAGGATAAGATTAGGCATCATACCTTAATCTAGGGTTATGGATGTGTTTGAATTTTGTTTAGTGTTTATTTAAATATAATACGTTGATTCGTTATCAAGTATCATATAAAGAGGTTTAGACGAAATTGTAAGTATGTTAGGTTAGAAAGTAATGTAGAATCCTGGTTTTCGATGGCGAGCAATTTGGGGATTTTAAGGAGTTTGTAAATGGAAGAGTCAGATGCTTTTTATTACCTTCTGTTTTGGTTTAATATTTGCTGTGCTATTATGGGTTGAGCATTTTATCTTTTTGCACGTGTAGGTTTGTTGTGTATCTCTTTTATCTTCTTTTTATGGTTGTGTGTGACATGTTTGTTATGGGTATAGGAATAGGGTATTTGTGTTGTTTTGCTAACCATTTGTACTAGCTTGTACATTTTATTAATGAGTTGTCAATAACGCACTGCACTCTTTTTCCCTGTCTAGTTCTCACACTGAGATCTAGCTTAGGTTTTTAACGAGGCGGTTTGCCCATTTTTAGAAGAAAAAAAGTAACGAAGAAAGGAATGTTCTTGTGATAAATGTAAATATGCTAATTTATAATATAAAATAGCACTCATGCATACACTTATCATATTAAGAAATTGCTTGAAAGGGAAGGAATAAGGTGGCTTGTAAAGGAAGGAATGTAGCAGCTTGAAATGGATGTAACAGAGTGGCTTAAGAGGAAGACGAATAACAACTTGTCGAGGGTGGAATTAAATGAACTTGGGAAAATAAAAGGAAGATCAAGAGGAGTAAATTGAACATTACATTCGTGCAAAAAAAAAAAAATCAATGTGAGAAAATATATTTAAATAATTATGTCATTACGTAATATGATATTAGAATTGTTTAGCATTGATGCTGTTAGCTTAAAGCTGCTAAAACATCTCTCGGCATTTCGGTCATAACTTTTGATACATTGATTGGATTTGGCCGAAATTTATCTTATTGGGAAGCTAGTTTAATTATCTAGAATACTTACATATATACATTTAATATTTTTAAAGTTTGTTATTTCGAAATACTATTGCAAATTGACCCATCTTTTGGATATTAAAAAAATGATGTCTTTCAGTGTGAATGTCTTAACTAGTGACACATATAACATTTTGAGATACATCGAGTAATATGAAAAGATTGATGTGGAAAAAAATGGGTTCATGCTTAGTACCTTCTAGATGATTTTCGAAGTCGAGAGTATGGATTTTTCAAAAGGAAATGATTATCTATGTTAGAGTAATGATTACAAAGTATAAAAGTACTTTGATAGAATACTTCGATTATACTTATGAAAGTTTTTTAGGATTATTTCAACAACGATGGTTACCTTCGGATGATGACAATGTTGTGCAGTATAAAACAATAGATCTTGGGTAGTGCACTATTACTCTATGTTGGTATTGAGCCAAGTAGAGCACATCCTCACTTAGTGAGGGGACGTGGGCCGCAATATGATGGTTACCTTAAGATGATTATGATGATGTGTGGTATAAGACAATAAATATTGGATAGTGCAACTATTACTCTATGTTGGTGTTGAGTCGAGTAGAGTACATCTCTACTTAGTGAGGGGATGCCGACCGCAATATAATAAAATATCCTAAACTGATTGTGTGGCTTAGATCCATTTTAACGAATATAATCGTGTTTTAACAAAAAAAATTCCTATAAAAATGTATTTGAAGATATTATTTGGGATGTCTATCTTGAAAATCCGACTCTTTGGTACATTTCGATGGGTACCGCAACAAGGAAAGTACACCATTGCTTGATGAGTCGACATCAGTCGAAATAGGATGAAATATCCTGCATTGAGTGTGCGATACACATCCACTTAGATGAATAAGAACCTGCTTTGATAAAGGTATTTGTTGTCAAAATTGCTATTACAAACTTGTTTGATTTATGCGTAGATATCATTTGAAAGTCTATCCTGAATATCATTTTGAACTTCAATATGATATTATCTCAATGAAGTTAGTTGATGATAAATTTGAAAATCTTTATAATACGACTACCACGATTACTTTTTGGTACATTCTGTAGGGTGCCGCAACAAGAAATTTATGTCTTTACTTGATGCTTTTGCATTTAGTAGGGCAAAAACGTTGATTCGTATGTATTCAACATAAAAGGCAAAGAAATTTAATGGCCGAAATTTTTTTAAAGTAAATTCTACAGTGGTGGCGGTGTAGTGGAAGAGTTGAAATTGAATTATTTATTTATTTATATATATGACGTAAACTTCTTTGATTATTCTCAACTACCTCAATAACTCATTGCATGCATATTTCATTTTTAATAATCTGATGCATTTACCTATGAAAACAGTCTACTCTTTGAATGTGCTACTTTTTTTTTTGGGCTGCGACTTATGACATGCGCCTTTTTTGCATGTTATATCGTTGTACATGCTAAGGAGTTATATTGTTCGAAATAGTATCCACATAGATATCCTTCATTTTAGGTGAATTTTCTTTTGCACCAAAAGATGAAAATAATGCATAATAGAGAAGAGCACAGACTGTCAAAGCGCGAGTTACTGCATTTGATTAAAACCTTTTACATGTTCGTGAACATATTTTTGAAGCTGATATAGTCCGCAATACATTCATGTATTTTGCAATTCTTCCGTCATATTGTTTCTCTCATTTATGTTAATGAGAATTATGAAATACTGAAACGATTATATATTACTGGATGTGAATGAAATATCATATTAAAACACATTATGAGTCAAAATAAGGCCTACCTTACATTGCCACGAAACAAAAAAGGAAAAAAAGGATACTTAAACTGTTTTCCCCAAATCAAAAGGAAATATAATCTATAGAGAGTAGGTGAAAGCCAAGATGAACAATAAAATGCATGGAAATTAACGAAAAACACTTTTCCACCAACCTGATTCTGTGTGTAACACTGTAAACCAGCTCATAAGTAGGTAGAAAAAGTAAATTTCATACATATGAACCTTGAAAATGCTTATAATATCTTCAACTTTTGTTGCTCTTCTTACTATTATCAACGAAGTCCAGTAAAACATATTTTTAAATTTCAGGTATTTGGGGTCATTTTCAACTAGTATTACGTACATCAGCCATTGAGGACATGTTGCTAGCACCATGGAAGTTGCTTCCGGACTGCTTGCATATTCAGTTGAAACACACGAGCTTGGCGATGAATTTTTCGTTGATCCTTCTTTGTTATCTGTTTGCATTCTTGACATGTTCTCTTGAATTTGATTCTAGACAGCGACAATTTAGTTTCAAGTTTGGTGTCGATCCTGCTCCATAATTGTTTCTTCTGCTCATTTTATTTTTTTACCCTGTAACCGTAATAAACTACACACACACACACATACACACACACATCATGTAAACAAAAATAGAGAATAAACGAGGAGAAAAACAGAGAGGAAGAGGAAGAGACACTACAAAAAACATTTGTTTAAAGACCGAAAGATAAAGACCGAAATATATCAGTATCTAATTAAGGACTGATCAGTGACCAAAAAATGCAGTCTTTAAATTTTCAGATTAAAGACTGAATTTCAGTCTTTATTCGGTTTATAGAAACTATGACCGGCTAAAGACTGAATTTTTGGTCTGTACTTCAGTTACTAATTCATTCCTTAAGAAGTTTCAAAACAAAATTTCTAAGTGGATGTTATTCTATGGAACGCATAGTTGATGTTGGTGGTGCATGTGTAAAGAGTTCAAATTAATTATATGATGATTTTTCATGTCAAAATAATTAATAAAGGTGAAACCATTTCTATTTTATGCAGGTGGATAGCTGATTGTCATCGCGAATCCATGTGATAACATATATATGAGGTTGAAATTGTAGTGGAATCATGCGGTTGGGATTCATATTGTGTAATCAGTTTGTGTGCTGATAGATTTCTAGCGTGTATGTACGTATGCATATATGTATTTTGTATATACACATATGCGTATTTATCTCGAGTAACATTTATCTCATGTAGATACAGTTTCTGTCTTTCAGTGATGCACTTTCCTAGTTTGATTTATATAGTTCTAAAGTAATATTATGTGTGATAAGTGTTGTTATATTCTGTCATTTTCAAAAGTAATGTAAATATATCTTCAACGTAGTAATGCTCATGTTGTTGAAGTATGTGATACTATATGTTTGATTAAAGAGGAAGAAGATAGCTTCGCATCGAAGAAGACCGTTCGCAAACCAGAGTTCGCATGCAGAAGTTAGAGCCGAATTGGTGTTTGGTGTCTACTGGCTAGAGCGACAGACGTCTGTCATGGGGTATGACAGACATCTGAGTTGTCTGGGGGATTTCCCCGAGAGTTTGGATAGACGTCTGTCCAAAGGGGGACAGATGTCTAAGCTCCAACAGACGTTTGTCATATCTGGGACATACGTCTGAGCTGAGTGCTGAAGCCCAAATAATTCCCTGGGAGGGACAGACGTCTGTCACCCCCACGACAGACGTCTGACGAGGTTTTTGGGTTGTTTCGGCTGGAAACTTGACAAATTGATTTGTGAATACTTGGGGACAATTTCAGAAATTGGCCTATCTCTATATAAGCTATTTTCTGGTATGTTAGTGTGAGAGCTTGGTGACTTGATTAAAATCAAGGGTTTGTTCTCAAGGGTTTAATTAGGGTTTATAACCTAATTGCAATTCTTCAAATTCTATTCTCCTCAAACTCTTTTCTATATTGAAATATAGTGATCATTGGATCAATCTCTTGTATTCCTTTCATCATGGTAATAATATACTCTCTCCAAAGTGGATGTACACTAACAAGATGTTAGTGGAACCACTATAAATCCTTGTGTGATTTATTTTTGCTACTATCGTCATTAGTTTCTTGCTTGTGATTGAGATTTGGATTGTTCATGATTGGTTGATCATTGTTTGTGACTAGAGTTATTGGTTTGGTTGTTTTTGCAAGTTTAACAACGATCTAGTCTTTCGCTAGGCACTTTGTAGTTTAGATATTCGATTTGAGTGGTCTTGAATCGGATTTATCACAACGGTTACAACAGTTGGTATCAGAGCTCTTGATGCTTGTTAGGTGTTCGTGAAAATGCCGAAAATGGATAATAGCTCGATAAGTCCTTCAATCAGAAGTCCGAATAGTGTGGCGCCTTATGTACGGGGTTCGTATGCAGCATCGGGTTCTCAATTGGTAATTGACAAGTGGAATGGTGATAATGACATTGAGAAGTGGCAATGGAAAATGAAAGCGATTCTTAGTCGGAATCGGGTGCACCGAGTGGTATTTAATACTCACTTATTGCCAAGTGACATCTCAGATGTTGAGAGAGAGAGAGGAGAGGGAGGAATGGGCTTACACTACTCTTCAATTTGCTATGGGGGAGAATGCGATCTCCGAAATCAGTGGTGAGACGACCGCTAAAGGCATTTGGGACAAGTTGGAGGAATTGTATATGAAGAAGTCGCTCACTAACCGTTTCATCTTATTGTGTACGTTTTTCACCTTCAAGATTAAGGAGGGTAATACGCTTAAGGCACATTTGAATGCCTTTGATGACTTGCTCATGAAGATGAAGGCCATTGATTTAAAGATTGAAGAGGAGCAAAAGGCGATGATATTATTGTGTTCATTGCCGGATCGCTATACGGGTTTCTCAAATAGTTTGATCTATGGCCGGAATACCTTGACTCTTGATGATGTCAAGACGGGTCTTCTTAGTGAGGAGTTTAGAGATCAAATGAAGGAGATGAGTGAGGGTAGTAGTGGAGCTAGTAGTGGTCACGGGTTGTTTGCCGAGAAAGAAAAGAATGCGAAGAAAGGAAACCGGAGGAGTTCTAAATCAAGAAAGCCCGGGTGAAGAAAGGAAACTGGGGGCGTTCTAAATCAAGAAAGCCCAGTGGAAGAGGTAAATCGAAAGAGGAAAATGACAAGTGCTTTATTTGCAAGAAACTGGGACATTGGAAGAATGAATGTCCGGACAAAGATAAGAAGTATGTAGCATCTTCATCCGTAGCAGTGGAGAGTGGGGATGGTGAGATAGATGAGAATGTGTTGATGGCGGTAGCATCGGGTGTTTCGGGTAGCGAATGGGTACTCGATTCGGGTGCATCGTATCATATGACGCCAAATAGAAATTGTTTTTCATCTTATGAAGTTTAAGAGGGAAATGCAATTGCTATGGGAAATGGTGCTATTTGCAAGTCGATGGGTATTGGCTCCGTGCAAATAAAGATGTTTGATGGAGTTGTTCGCACACTCACAAATGTTCTCTATATTATGGGACTTAGGAAGTCGCTTATATCATTGGGGGGGGGGGGGGTTCTCTAGGATGCAAGATCACTATCGAGAAGGATTGCTTGAGGGTTTCGAATGGGGCACTTGTGGTTATGAAAGGTGCTAAGACTCATGGTAAATATTTTCTTCAAGGTGTGATCGTAGGAGGTGAGACTTGTGTGGGTGTTGATAGTTCTCGTGACTTGGATGCGACACGGTTGTGGCATTTGAGATTGGGTCATGTATTGGAGAGGAGTTTGGATATTCTTCGGAAGCAGGAGATGATTGAGGGTGAGAGTTTGAACAAACTAGAGTTTTGCGAGGAATGTGTCATGGGGAAGAAAATAAGGGTATCATTCGATGAAGGAAAGCATGACTCAAAGGAGGTTCTTGAGTATGTTCATTCAGATGTTTGGGGACCGGCACCGGTTGCTTCTTTGGATGGAGCTCGTTATTACATTTCTTTCATTGATGATTTGTCTCGAAAGGTATGGGTGTATGTAATGAAGGCTAAGTCGGAGGCATTTGCTAAGTTCAAAGTATGGAAGGCTCTTGTTGAGAATGAGAGTGGTAAGACTTTGAAGGTGTTAAGGATCGACAATGGCGGCGAGTATGTTTCCCGGGAATTCTTAGAGTATTGTAAGCATCACAGAATCCAGAGATATTTCACTACACTGGGAGATACGCAATCTAATGGAGTAGCGTTAATAATGAACCGAACTCTACTTGAGAAAGTTCGATGCTTGAGATTGACATCCGGTTTGTCTAAGGGATTTTGGGCCGAAGCTTTGTCAACCGCAGTGCATATTGTGAGTTGAATTCCATGCTCGGCCATTGATAACAAAATTCCGGAGGAAGTGTGGAAAGGGAAGAGTGTTGACTTGAGATATCTTCGTGTGTTTGGTAGCCCGTTTTATGTGCATGATCCGGGGAATGATAAGCTTGAAGCTAGAACGTTCAAGGGGATTTTGCTTGGTTTCACGAATGGCGTGAAAGGCTATCGGATTTGTAATCCGGAAACGAAGAAGGATGTTAATTCTCGTCATGTCATTTTTGATGAGTCGACTTTATTCAAGGAGAATGAGAGCTCATCGGATGTTCAGGATTTGGTTCATGGTGAATCAAAGGAGAAGGAAGTCATTCCCACATTCCTTCCAAGTGGTAGTAGAGTTGAAGAAGAAGCTCGTGGGGTTGAAGCTGTTGAAGAAACATCACATAGTTCACGTGGTTCCTCTAGTGATGTTGGTGATGTACATGATATGAAACGACCCGAACTTCCCCGGTCTCCGAAGAGAAGAGAAAGAACGAATTCGTTTGAGAACAGGACAAAACAGAACGCATATAAAAGAACATTTCATTAAATTACAATAATGCATCAGATTACAAGAATATACAGAGTATAAATGAATATTACACAGAAATATCAGAGATTTAAATTACATTTAAATACATAGCAGCGGAAAATAATACAATACACAACTAGAAGGAGATATACGGATACAAAGCTTTCCGGATATCATTCCAGCTGTAAACCAGGATCCTGTGAATATAAATCTGCAAAACCAAAACTACTAGCTGCCCGTGTCAAAATAAGGGCACCCAGAGTTTAGGTTAAAACAATAAACTCCAGGTCAGTCATGTGACTGGTGTGAGAACTAAAACAGTTAATCTTTATTTTTAAAGCTAGGTAAATCAAGGGACCACGCCGTATAACACGGAACGGGTTTCCTCCCAAGAATACCAGTGCATAAAACAAACAGCGCAATGCTAAATAAAGAAAGATGAAGCTGTTATAAGACCCAGGTCCTATCACACAATGCAACGCAAGCCGGGGGATAGGGTTTTCCCTTATAACAGCCAAAGAATGCTTGATACGTTTAAAACAAATCATTTGATACTATAATAAGTGCATAGTGTATAAAACAACTTCAAATCATAAGTATCAATCATAGGCGGCATGGGTACCATATATCATGTCGCCATACTAGTTCTACAATTAAAACCGCACATGTCACGTATTTGGAAGTTGGATTTCCATCTATGAACCGAGGCAAAAGATAGTCCTCAACCGATTCGAGACTGCCTAGCCCCAGTCTCAGGATCAGAGCTCGAGTGACCCTAGGAGCGACAGGGCCGGTCCACCGATGTGGATTAAAATGCCTGAACACTACGTTTCCCCGCCCTTTGGGGCGTAAATGAGCCACTAAATGACTCCATCGGTTCGAGAACGACCGATCAATCCGAGGCGCCTCGCAACAGCAACAACCACATAAGTCAAACTCGTCAGGGCGTGTAAAACCACTGACGCCACTTCTAACTAGGAAGAAACGCAGGCCCTCCCTGAGGTCCTTTCTCCCGTTTTTGGTTCATACCGGGTGCGAAACTCGCGAAGTAAACGTTACACAAAGCTACGCCACAAAGACCTTGCTTTGATCATCACCACAAGACTTTGCTTTTCAACAGAAGCCTCGATCAATTGCCACTTAGGCATGCCACACAGGCAATTCACTCCATGCGTTTGATATCCATCAATATATAACCCCTGAGCTCGTACGTCTCAGAGAAGGGCGTTAAGCAAGAGAATAAATTCTCCGCCGCCAAACAGATATATATTTAATAGAGATCAATCACACAGACTAAAATCCAATGTCAGACACACAGTCCATTTACAAGTCCGTTCTGGGTCTGAACGAAACCGGAGGCACCTAGTACCCCGCATATCCATCGATCTCCAAGTACGTCTGGACGATCACCAACTGTTTCCATCTTCTTGGGTGTACAGCCCAATCAAGATCATCAGTTATCACCCAAACGACGTGAAGACCTCCGGTCTTCGACCATCGTCTTCATCTTCGACTTATCGTCGTATCAGTTATTCAGAATGGGATAAACCCCGAAGGCCTCATTCCAATTCATTAGTCACTAACCGTAAATTAATCAAGAGAATAATTCCCCAAATATTAACCCCGAAGGCCGAAACCAACATCAGATCAATACCCAGAAAACCATTCTGCTTGGCTAACCGACAGTTAGTTCCTAAATTTCACATTTATAGGGAAAGGTTCCCATTAATTTTATCCAAGATAAACTTCTTGAATTTACTCTTTAATCTATTTTTGAATATCAATTCAAACAAGTCGGGATTAGCGAACCTTACCGAAGTAATCATTTGTTTTAATTTCCCAATCCCAACCTATTCATCCCATGAAGTAAAACTGGTTATACTTCATATCTAACACCACGGTGTTATCGGTAAATTCAATTACCATTTCACGCTCAAATCTAATTAAAGATTTAACTATCGCCTGGAGCAAAATTGGTGATACTCCATTTCTATTATTTCAATCTAATTAAAGATTCATTAAAACTCTACTTAGTTTTAATCTTTGACTGGGTTAAAGAATCAGTGTCATTTAAAACACAGTTCACGATAAACCCAAAATCACATTCCATTAATTATCGGGTTAAAGAACGAGTGTTATTTAAAACACTGTTCACGACAAACCCAAAAATCAATATCAATTCAATTCCAATTAAATATTATTTAATTGGTACACTTCATTAAATCCAAATAAAAAGATTTAATCTTTTCTCAACTGGGTTCAAGAACAGTGTTAGTGAAGACACCATTCACAACAAACCCAAATCACATTTGATATTCAATATAAGGCTCTGAATAGAAAATATACCAGCTTATATTCAACATCAAATTCTATGATTAACAAATGTCATATTGGAAATAACGATACAAATATATATCTTTCAAATTTCCATAACAACATCTGTATAATCACGAATTCCAACATCGAAATATTCCGAAGACAATTTCGATTCAAATCCACTCCAATGCAATCATTGGAAACTCTAGTTATTTTTAAAACCCTTTTCAAATTCAATTTATTTATTTAAAAATAAATAAATTACTATTCTAGTTCAAAACTAGTTCATTTCGATAAAAATCTATTTTTATCTTTTCAAATATGGAGTTTTTCATCCCAAATCTTCACAAATCATTTCTTATGATTTTACACAAATTATTGCTATTTTTAACAATTTTATCAAGGCCCGTACAGTCGATTTCCATCAATGGCCATCGAACTGCACTTACAGCGACCTTTTTCGAATTTGATTTGGACGTATCTCCAAATCCAACCGTTACATTTCAAATTTCTAACATTCATTAGAAAGCTCTTTTCGATACGAACCCAACGGTTCCGGTTTTAGGAGAATCCGACGGTCGGATCTCCCGCAATGTCCGTTTGAAATAAATGGTCGAAATTCACGAACTGCCGCGGCGCGGCACGTTCTATTCAGGCCATTATATTATATATATAATATATATAATATATATTTCGTCGATTTCTATTTAAAACGAATTATATAAATAGTTTTAATATTCGTTTCAAAAGCAATCTCAACTTCCATTCCAATTCAAATCAAAATTGAATTCTTCGTTATCAATTCGTTTTTAAAATTCATTTCAATTCAATTCAAATTTCAATTCAATTTGAATTCATTTCAATTCGTTTTCAATTCAATTTGAATTCGTTTTCAATTCATTTCGAAATCGTTTTCAATTCATTTCATTTCGAAATCGTTTTCAATTCAATTCATTTCGAAATCGTTTTCAATTCATTTCATTTCGAAATCGTTTTCAATTAATTTCATTTCGAAATCGTTTTCAATTCATTTCATTTCGAAATCGTTTTCAATTCAATTCATTTCGAAATCGTTTTCAATTCAATTCATTTCGAAATCGTTTTCAATTCAATTCATTTCGAAATCGTTTAAAATCGATATAAATATCGTTCACGTCAAAATGGCGTTAATCTAATCAACACGGCTTCATAAATTTCTATTTTCAAAATAGTTGTTATTATCAAAATATTTCGTTCAACACATGACCAATCTCAATGGATGAGTACTGTCAACACATGAACTTTTATTTTATATCGATAAAGGTGTAAATTTTATTACTAAAATATTTCGTTCAACACATGACCAATCTCAATGGATGATACTGTCAACACATGAACTTTTATTTTATAATATTCTTTATTTTTCAAATTGGAATGAGGCCCAATCAATTACCATATAAAGTTAATTATATGGATTTTCATACAACACATGTATATAATAGCATTGAAAATAATCAACCATCAACCAAAGTGCACTACACTGTATAAGCATCAAATATAGATATTCAACGCTTATAACAGCCTGTCAATCAATCGATCGACATATTTAATCAATCAGGATGAGTGAACTTCAAATTTCATCCCAACACCCGTGTGGGGTTTCAAACAATCACACAAATATTTTATTTGTGCAGTTGGGCGATGTGTAAAATTTATCGTCCCAATCAATGTCATTCAAATAGGTGTACACAAACAAACCGTCCGGTTTGTAAATGAATATTTATTTATTCACATTCACGTTAAAAATTATATTTTTAACGACAAAACATTTTATTCCAACATATGAATTTCTATTCAGTTCATTCTTTAAATAAAATGATATTTTTATTTTTCTAACTTATTTTAGAAAATTTCGGCGGCATAACGGCACGATACTAGAAACGGGACAAGGCCTAGCCTTATCCCCACATCAATCAAATCAATTTCATCTCACCAAACAATTCAATTCAAACAAATAATTCAACTAATCTATGCAACCAAACAAACAAGTCCATGGTCTGTGGACGATTGTGTCGGGTGCTACTAAGCACCGTCTGCATCCTAGTATATATATATATAATTAGAAAAGAAATTGAAAGGTGAGAAATTCTCACATATAGCTATCCTAGCTCCACGGCACTTCTAATGCAGGAAATCTTCGCCAACTCGCCTTTTTGTCGCTTTCGCCCGTATTCTCTACATATGTAAAAATCGAATTTTTACTACGCTATTCAATATATAAAAATATGATTTTTCTTTCGACTTTCAATATATAAAAATATGATTTTTACTTCGACTTTCAATATATAAAAATATGATTTTTACTTCGACTTTCAATATATAAAAATATGATTTTTCTTTCGACTTTCAATATATAAAAATATGATTTTTATTTCGAATTTCAATATATAAAAACTATATTTTTATTTCGAAGTTCAATATATAAAAACTATATTTTTATTTCGAAGTTCAATATATAAAAACTATATTTTTATTTCGAAGTTCAATATATAAAAACTATATTTTTATTTCCTATGATGTAAAAATTATATTTTTATTACTTTAAAAATATAAAAATCATATCTTACATCTTTTACTTAATAAAAATTCCGTCTTTTCAATTTTAAAGATCAAATCTTTTCCTATTTAAAGTTCTAATCTTTTCCCATTTAAAGTTTAAACCCTTTTCTTTTTCAAAATTAAATCATTTCAAAATCAGATTTAATCATTATAAAAATCAGTTTTTAACCCTAATTAAAATAAATCAGTTTTTAATGCTTTTTCTTTTAAAATCAGTTTTTAAACTGTTAAGATAAAAACAGTATTTAATCTGTAAATATAAAACAGTTTTTCATCTGTAAATATAAAACAAAAATAAAATATTAATAATAAAAAAAACGAAAACTTACAGCCGAGGGGGGGGGGGAGGTTTCGTAGATCGTCGGAGGGCCTCGCGTCCGCTGGAGGAGGATGGTGGCGAAGGGGGGGGGCAGGTGCGGTGGCTCCGGGTCAGATTCGGCTGTGGTGTCTCGGGTTGGGCGGGTTTTCTTCGTGGGTTTGCGGGTTCGAAGGAGGAGGTCGGGGAAGGAGGAGGGCTCGCCTGCAAACGGCGGCGGCAGCGGCGCTCCTCCCGCTGGAGACGAGGTCGAGGGGCATCGGGGAAGGGGCTTCGCGTTTTTTTTTTTTTTTTTTATGTCTGAGCGATTTAAGAAATAGGGGGGGCCAGAGCGGGTTTAAGGGGGGGAGATAAATTTTTTTTTATTATATTTATTTATTAATTAATTATTTAATTTGCAAAGAGTTGACTTTTACTTACGACCCCGAAACGAGGCCCACCGCCTGTCGCCCATAGTGTTTTACCCCCATTTCGAACACAATGGGATATGTATCGCAAGCTGATTCGATCGTTACAATCAGTTTCCGTTAAATTTACATTTAAATCTCTATATTGTATTTCAAACGTGCATTTCAATTTACCGGGGTCACATACTAACTAGAAAAATTCCAGAAAAATATTTTCTAGCCTCGTATTGACGATACGGTCCTAACAAAACTAGTTTCGTCGAATTCTGAGACCGTTTGAAAAATGGCCAATTTCCAGTCGATTAAAATTCAACTAAAACTGGTCAAACGCGTTTTCCTTTGCCACGCTCACATACTGATTCGAAAAATTATGAAACTTGAAACCTAGCAATAACTTTACATCCCGGACCCAACAAAACTGGTTTCATCGAAATCCGAGGTCGTTTGCAAAATGTCCATTTTTAAGGGCCTGAATTCCATAGCGACTATTCAGAATTTTCAACTGGACATATCTTTTAATTCCCGATATGAAATCTTGATTTTTCGGATCCGTTGGAAAGATATTCACAATTAGATCCCAATGTTTTTGGTTTCACTAAAATCCGGATTGTTTTGCACCCGGTACATTCAATTGAAGTTTGAAATCGAATTATCGAACTACCGCGCCATTTTCAATTCCTTTTATAATTATATATAATTATTTATATTCTAATGACGAACTATATAAATATATTCATTCGCATTCTATTCAAAATAAATTTCTCGTCGATATTATTTAAAATAATTCATTTTAAATAATCAAAATTCGCTAAAATTGCCAAAAATAAAATTTTAAACTGGCCCAGAATTTGCGGGTTGTTACAATCTCCCCCACTTAAAACTTTTCGTCCCCGAAAAGGAACAAAGTCGAAAGTGGTTTGATTAATCAGCCCTACGATCGATCAGGCTTCCATTCTCCAACTCTTTAGTTTCTGAGAATTTTCAAAATTTCAAAAATTTGGCTAACACCCTAAATTTTCGAAAAATTTCGCCATAACCTCCCCTGCACCGGGAGCATCGGGGAATTTCAAATAGCTTCCCCGGTCCTTCAGATCTCAAAAAGAAAAAGAAAAAGCCAAGCGGCTAGCCAATAGGCTCACAAAATCATCATCACCCAAACAAAACAGTAAATTATGTAGTAAACACGTACCTATTTGTCGGGCAAACAAATTTTATTCTCTGCTCTAGCCTCCTTGCTATGACCTGTTCAATGATATACATGTATGCAAGCAAATGCGACCAAATTTCAATACAAGTCAATATTTGATTCAGTTAGGCATAATGGTTCAAAATTATCAAACAATTAAACAAACAACACAAACATCAATCAATTAGTGGATTAACGTTTCAAATTCATAATTTTGATACATATACAGAAAATCATGTTTTTGATGCCAATTCACAACAATGTGTTCTAACTATATTAGTTTTGGTTCTCACACCAGTCTAATGGAAATATATAGAAAACACACCTTCGAAACACGAACATAAATACTGATGATGCACGTGCTATCATCAGTACCATCTCCGGGCGACTAGAGTGTGATTCTATATCTATCCAATATATTAAAACTTCGAATACACGCGGATCAGACGTATACGCAAAATCTATATATATTGGACTGTCCACATCAATATAAATAATCAAATACGAATAATAGATTTAAATTTTCAAAACAAAATTTGTTTTCATTTGGAAAATATACTCTTCACACTCGTTCTAGGGTACTACTGATCCTATCTCTAACGAGTCATTCTCGTTGGATATTACTAATCCACTTTCTGATGAATTCTTTCGTATGGTTCTAATGTGCCTTGTTCTCTAGCTTTGTAAACCAAAGCTCTGATACCAAATGAAACGACCCGAACTTCCCCGGTCTCCGAAGAGAAGAGAAAGAACGAATTCGTTTGAGAACAGGACAAAACAGAACGCATATAAAAGAACATTTCATTAAATTACAATAATGCATCAGATTATAAGAATATACAGAGTATAAATGAATATTACACAGAAATATCAGAGATTTAAATTACATTTAAATACATAGCAGCGGAAAATAATACAATACACAACTAGAAGGAGATATACGGATACAAAGCTTTCCGGATATCATTCCAGCTGTAAACCAGGATCCTGTGAATATAAATCTGCAAAACCAAAACTACTAGCTGCCCGTGTCAAAATAAGGGCACCCAGAGTTTAGGTTAAAACAATAAACTCCAGGTCAGTCATGTGACTGGTGTAACACCCCGAATTTTAGTTAATACTAAAATTCACTAATTATAGGATAAATAATCTCAGATGTGGGAATTGGGGGTAACGGGCTGCGTCATTGCGTTCGTCTCGGAAAAATACGCGAAATAGAGTCCGAGTTTTCGAGAATCGGAGTCCGTATGGCCCAGTTATGGCCCAAAGAAGTTTTCAGAAAATTCAAAGATAAGAAAAGATTTAAAAATTAAAATACAGAATTTGAAATAGAAGCAGCGGGTCAGGCGGGAGAAATTCCCGCCCTAGCCATGTCGACAGCGTTGTCGACAGGGGTGTCGACAGGGGTGTCGACTGCCCTGTCGACTTGCCTGTCGACAGGGGTGCGACGCCCAGTAAAACTGGGTGCACCAGTTTAGGTTCTTGGGCTGGCTTGGAGGGCTGGTTCTGGAAGCTTCTTGGATCTGACGGGTCTAAACCAATCTAGGGTTAATCTAAGGGTCTAAAATGCAACCTAATCCTATAAATAAGACCCTAACCCTATCCTAATTCATTCATAATTAGGTTTTGTAACTAAACTATGGCAAAATGAAATTTGAGCATGGCCTCCACAAATCAATGAAGAGAGTTGCAAGCTAATCAACATCTTCTTCAATTAAAGCCACTAATTCCACTTCATAAGTTTGCTAATCTTGGTTTTGGTGAGTTTCTATGGCTTTAATAATCAATTGTTAAATTGATTATGGTAGGATGTGATAAGACATGGCTATGTTTGTGGATAAATGTATTTATGCAAGTTTGTATGATATGTGATTTGCAAGTTTTATGTTAAATGCAAGTTTAAGGCCATGTTTTATGATGCAAAACACTATGTTAAACATTTATGCATATGTGACATGTTATGCAAACTATATGTGAGAATATATGCAAGTTATATGTAACATGATATGCAAGTTATGCATGTGATTTTATGCATGCTAAGTAGTTGGTGTTATGCATGTTAAGTATTTGATGTTATGCATGCTAAAGTATTTGACGTTATGCATGCTAAGTATTTGATTGTATGCATACTAAATATTGGGTTTTGTGCATGATAAGTGTTTGGGTTTATGCAAGTTAAGTGGTGGGTTTATGCATAATAAGTATTTGATTTCATGCATGATAAGTAAGTGGTTTTATGCATGCTAAGTGTTTGGTATTATGCATAAATCATAACATGCAAGTTTACCCTTTTAAATATGATGCATACATATGCAAGATGATACCCTTATATGCTATGCATGTTTACCCCCCCTTTAAGATGCAAGTTCATATGCAAATGGTGTTATGCAAGCTATGTGTATGAGATTATGCAAGTTATGTGCATGATGCTATGCAAGTTATGTATATGCTTAAATGCAAGTTTAATGTGATATGCAAGTTATGCATGTTCATGCAAGTATGTGAATGCTCATGCAAGTATGTGAATGCTTATGCAAGTATGTGAATGCTTATGCAAGTATATGAATGCTTATGCAAGTTATGTGTATGCTTAAATGCATGTTTAACATGTTATGCAAGTTATGAGAATGCTTATATGCAAGTTCAACATGTTATGCAAGATATGTGTATGATAATATGCAAGTTTGGGTTATATGTAGTTGGGTTAATATATGTTCATATATGCAAGTTGACATCCTCTTAACCCATGACAAAGTTGTATGCTAAACCCATGATATTTGTGATGATCTTCCCCTTATTTATGTCATGAAATGAGAACGATTTACGTGGGGAACGATGGGGTTGGTAAATATGTTAATAAAAGTATGATTGGGTATGATTAAGCATACCATAAAAATAAATTAACATAAGTGGGAATTTACCTATTGAGTTAGGTCTACCCCATGGGAATTTACCTATTGAGTTAGGTCTACCCATGTTATAAAAAATGTGTAATTAATTAGGGATAATTAATTGTGGGGGGGGGGGGGAGGTGATTAATTAGGCGTAATTAATCAACTAAGACACAAGGTTGGACCCTTTTGTAGCGGAAGTCTGCCCGGAACCGACCGGCCATCCAGCGGCTACAAATGATTGGCCCAATGTGAGAGGTCTTAGTCACAAACTAAATACGTGATTAACGTAAAGACACGAGGTTAGACTCGGTTATGACGTAAGGCTGCCCGGACCCAACCGGCTTAACCAGCGGTCATAAAAGATAGTCTAATGTGAGAGGTCTTTAGGAGGATCACGGTCTTAATTAATTAAGAAACACTTAACCAAATTAGCATGTAGTGGGACATGAGGGTTAAGTGGGTGCCTTGGGTGGCATGTAGTAACTAGTGGGGGTGCCTCGGGTGGCATGAGGAAACTAGTGGGTTGCCTTGGGTGGCAATAGAAAATACGATTAGAATACTTAACCAAAGTGGAACATGTAATTAAACATGATTAAAGGGTTAAGTAAGTGCCTTGGGTGGCATGTGGGAATCAAGTAAGTGCTTTGGGTGGCATGTGGAAATCTAGTGGGTGCCCTTAGTGGCAATTGGAATATGATTGATGACTTAACCAAAACTTAACATGTAAGTGGGCATGATTATAAAGAGGGGTTAAGTAGGATGCACTAGATAAAATTGCAAGCTTAGGTGGTAGCTTGTGGGGGCCCATTTCAACCAATATCCCAAACGTATCTTTGTGGGCTCGACTCTGGTCGGGTGATGGGACACGCATATTGGGGTTGACTATAAGTGGCCAAAACGGGTTAGCGGTGGCAACGCAGGATCAACGGGTTTCATATGCGTGTGTGGACCCGGGCTGGTTGGTAAGTCGTTGTTGCATCGTGTAGATATAAAGCCGTGCACAGTGATATTATCTGGTAGCCACTTTGGGGGAATGATACACCCCTTTTGTGGGACCAGCACGGGTATCTACGGTAGGGAGCCGATCGCTTGGGGGTAGTGGGTACACCTAGTAAAGATAGGGGCAGACGGCACCTGTGTAGGGGTACAAGAAACTACCGGGTAAAAATTACTAAGTACACTTAGTGGGATCAACCTTTAAGTAGGAATTACTCTTGGTGGGTAGAACTGGTGTGGTGCAGTGTAGGAATCACCCTTGGGTGAATAAGTCTGGGGTGGCGTAAGAATTATCCTTGGGTGGATAAATGCGTCTTTTCGGTTATCGTAGTACATCCGGTGTTTAGTTGGCTACTTAGTGTAGTCATTATCCCAGAGGTACCGTACCTTATTTATGTCATACCCTAATTACTTTAATGGTTGTATTGTTAGGGTTATAGGACTCACTCAGACTTATGTCTGACCCCGTTGTTTTTATCTTTTTCCCAACCCTCAGGTTGTCAGAGTGGGCCTAGCACTAGTGGGCTTGGATCAGACCGCTATATCTATCTTTTGGGCTTGGATCGTAGAAGTAAAGCTCGGTTTATCTTTGCTATTATGGCTATTGTCTATGTAGTGGGATTATGTACTTCTAGTTTATCAAGATGGACATTATGTACTTGACTCTTGTTATGGTTTTGTGATGTAACCAAACATGTTTTACTTTCCGCTGAAATGAAATGATGATTTTAAATTTTCAAGTATTACTTATATCTGTCTTGTTGTAATTTTTCTGTTCTATATTCACTTAAAATACTCCACCAATGTTATGGCATTCCCTTAGTGAGTGACCGTAGCGGGTGTGGGGTGTTACACGTGGTATCAGAGCTTAAGGTTACCGGAACAGATAAAATTTTTAGAAAAACTATTTTCTAAGAATATTTTTGGAAAGGAGTATTTTCAAAAACATGTCTTTTGAGAGAAAAGTTTTTGAAAGAAAAGCATAATCCCCAATAGCCATATCTTTATCTTTCGAATTCTCCATTTTGAATCTCTTCCTTTCTCTCATTTTGAGTTTCCCCTCCGCGTATAGATGATCTTTCTAAGATAGATAAGGATGGAAAACCACTTCACGGGACTTAGACGTTAGTCGGATTAGAAGTTGGTTCAAGAAGGAGGAGGACTGGTAGGTATCTATTGGATAGACAATGGGAGGAAGGTTCAAATAGCTGTTGGGTTAATGAAGGATGAAATCTCATTGGTGGGAAGTTACGAGTGGGGAATAGGGAAGAGGAAGGCAAGTGGTTATCCTTTTGAGAGGAATAGGACACCTTATTAGGATTGTCCAAAGAAGCAAGGGCAAGATATGGAATCTTCGGGAGGGTAGTTGTATTCCCTCGCGACTAGGGTACCAGATGGGGATAAGACCGTCTAGATTGGAGGTTGGATTTCTTTATCATCCAATTCGAACTTTGTTTGGTTCTGACGCATCGAGTTCGTTTATCTCATCATTGTTAGTTGAGTCACTGCACTTAGACACCAGTTTGATAGATGATCCCTTAGTTGTTTCAAACCCAATTGGGCTCCATGATGTGTTTGGGTTTGAAAGTTTCTATACTTAGCGTTGAGTTTAGATGTGATGCTTGTTGTGCTTCACGGGCTATGGGCTAGTTTTGGCATGGACTGGTTATCCAGTAAAGGTGCCGTTCTTGATTTTGAAGGGAGAGAGTTGTTAGGCTTATGACCCACTTGGGTAACACTCTCGAGATCTTTTGTAATCCCATAGAATCTGTTACGCTAAGTTATCTAGAATCGCTTGACACGTCGGTCTAGAATTTGCGATCAGTTAGAGCGGTCCGGGAATACCCGGATGTGTATAAGGAGGTGAAGGGCTTACCTCTGGAACGGGAAATTGACTTCCAAATATATCTGGTGGGTAATGCTAAACCAGTATCTTGGCCAGTGTGCCACATGGCTCCTCGTGAGAGGAGGGAACTCCATAAGTAAGTAGGCGATTTGCTTGAGAAGGGGTTCATAAGACGAAGTATATCGGAGTGAGGTGCTCCAGTAGTTTTTGTCACGAAGGCGGATGGGTCCCTCAGACTTTGTGTAGGCTAAAGAGAACTAAATAAACTCACAAAGAAGAATGGACACCCATTGCCGAGGATTGATGATCTCTTTGATCAGTTGGCTGGCGCCTCAGTATTTTTGTAGTAGGACTCAGCCACGGAAGTTCATCAGTTGGGAGTGGCTGAGGATTGCATAGAAAATACTACCCTTAGGACTCCGGATGTTTTTTTTAGGAGTGGCTGGTGATGCCATTCGGTTTGACGAACGCCCCTGCATACTTTGTTGATTTGATGAGAAGGGTGTTCAGGGAGTACCTAAATAAGTTCGTGATGGTCTTTGTAGGTGACATCTGGGTCTTTTCTAGGAGCGAAATAAGTTTTCGTATATGCTCAATGGGGTGAGCAAAGCCAGTTATGGGAAAACGGTGGTTTTGGAGCGAGACTGGGGAGGACATCCAAAATTGGTCAAGGGCTTAATTATTTAGCCATTTTTATTAGTATCATCTCACGTAGGTCGTCTGAATTCGAAGGAGGTATCCCTTGGGTGTTTGTCTGATATTGGTTTAGGCCTTTGGGGCTTGCATTTGGGGGATGCCGAATTCGACTAGGGTGGTCTGCGTGGGAGACAGTTATGATAATTTTGGATGATATCCTGGTGGAGAAGAGCATGCCCTACGTCTTAGGGAAGTGTGGGAGACTCTTCGAGCGCATAGTCTTAGGACATCAAAAGTGGATGGGATCCTTAGCATCCTATGAGTAAGGGTAACATGGTAGCGGACACCTTAAGTAGAAAAAGGTTGTCCTTGAGTTCATTGTTCGTTGAACGACGGAGCTTAGAGTTTATTTCTAAGTTTGACTTTAGACCTTCCGTTGACTTTGTACCCGGTTTGCTAGCCTCCTTGGAGGTTAGACCTACTCTTATGGGGCGGATTGGAAGAGCACAGAGGGACGACCCACAGTTGGTTGAGTTGGTAGAGAAGCTCATAAGGGGGGAGGTCGTCCAGCCATTTGAGTAGGAACACCCTAGACAATAGGGTGTTTGCGTAGAGACGGTAGACTTTGTGTACCGCAAGACGAGGGTTTGAGGAAGGCTATTCTTGATGACGCACACCGTTCTAGGATGACCATTCATCCCGGTGGGGATAAGATGTACCAAGACATGAAGAGGGTTTTCTTCTGGGCCGGTATGAAGAAAGATGTGGCCGAGTATGTCGCTCGATGTTTGGTGTGCCAGCAAGTGAAGGCGGAGCAAAGGAAACCAGGTGGGTTGCTTCACCCATTGGAGGTTCCGCAATGGAAGTAGGATTGCGTCTCGATGGATTTTATTGACGGGTTACCCAGGTCGAGGAAGGGTAATACAGGAATTTGGGTGGTGGTAGATAGACTTACTAAGAGCGCCCATTTCATACCTGTGAAGAGCAAGAGGACTGCTCCATGGCTAGCTTCAGTATATCTTCGAGAGATAGTTCGATTACATGGGGTACCCTCTAGCATAGTAAGTGATCGAGATCCTATCTTCACTAGCGAGTTCTGGAAGAGTTTGCAAGAGGCGGTAGGGACTCAGTTGTGTTTGAGTACCGCATATCATCCTCAGACGGACGGCCAGACCGAGAGGGTGAATCATGTCCTAGAAGACCTTTTGAGGCTTTGTATCTTAGATTTTGGAGGAACATGGGAAGAGCATCTTCCATTGGTGGAGTTCGCGTATAGTAATAGCTTTCAGTCCAGTATTGGTATGGCACCTTTCGAAGCTCTTTATGAAAGGCTTTGTCGATCACCTACACGTTGGTAGGAATCTACGGATGAGATCTTGCTTGGGCCGATAAGGTTAGAAAGACTTCGAGAAAAGATTGATTTGATTCAAAGAAGGATGAAAGCGACGCAAGATAAACAGAAATCTTATGCGGACAAGAGGAGAACAGAGCTTGAGTTTGATATTAGGACATGCTTTTTATCAAGATATCTCCGTTACGGAATGTGGTTCACTTTGGATCTGTTGGGAAGTGAGTACCAAGGTTTGTTGGACCGTTTCCTATTAAGGAAAGGATTGGACAGATGTCATATAGAGTGGAGTTGCCCGACAGGCTTAGTGGTGTACATGATATATTCCATGTGTTACATTTGAGGAAGTTCCTACATGAGACCGCAGAGGCGGTAGAGCCGAGCCTGCTTAGAGAAGTGGAAGTAGAGCGTGATGCGACGATTCGACGAGCTCCTACTTGCATCCTTGGGTCAGAGATTTGGAAGTTGAGAAACAGAGAGGTTCAACTAGTCAAAGTACGAAGGGGAGATGAAGAGAGCGACACTACCTGGGAGACGGAAGCGAAAATGCGTTCGAGGTACCCTTTTCTTTCGGAGGGTATGTCCTTTTGCTTCTCCTTCATCGCATATCTTGTGCTTATCTTATTCTTAGTATGTCCTCTCGTTAGTACCTTTGACCTTTAGATAGGGTAAACCTATGGTTGAAACATGTGTTTGAGACATGTTATGGTTGATGGATGCAAGTGGATGCAAGTGTTTGCTAGTGGTTGCTCGTGGATGCATATACACACACTCTAGGCACTAGATCGGCTCAGTCACTTCATATTGCATATTGCATAAAATTGTGTGTAGGAAAATATATTTACGGATGTATAATGGTTGTGTTATCACATGGATGATGCATTTTGGTGAATGGTTGTGCACTCATGTAGATATTGTATGTGTCGATAGGGTTCTCTCGCATACATAATGGATGCATGGCACTATCATGGTTTGCATATGTTCATACATTAGATAGGGAACATATACACACACTGTTTGCATATGCTCATACATCATTAGAAACTGTTTAAGGACAATGGATGCCCGTGGTTGATGGTTTGAGTAGATGGTTGTTTGGATGGTAGGATATGCATTCTCCTTAGCTTAGAGATTTCGGGGACGAAATCCTTTAAGGAGGGGAGAATGTAACACCCCGAATTTTAGTTAATACTAAAATTCACTAATTATAGGATAAATAATCTCAGATGTGGGAATTGGGGGTAACGGGCTGCGTCATTGCGTTCGTCTCGGAAAAATACGCGAAATAGAGTCCGAGTTTTCGAGAATCGGAGTCCGTATGGCCCAGTTATGGCCCAAAGAAGTTTTCAGAAAATTCAAAGATAAGAACAGATTTAAAAATTAAAATACAGAATTTGAAATAGAAGCAGCGGGTCAGGCGGGAGAAATTCCCGCCCTAGCCATGTCGACAGCGCTGTCGACAGGGGTGTCGACAGGGGTGTCGACTGCCCTGTCGACTTGCCTGTCGACAGGGGTGCGACGCCCAGTAAAACTGGGTGCACCAGTTTAGGTTCTTGGGCTGGCTTGGAGGGCTGGTTCTGGAAGCTTCTTGGATCTGACGGGTCTAAACCAATCTAGGGTTAATCTAAGGGTCTAAAATGCAACCTAATCCTATAAATAAGACCCTAACCCTATCCTAATTCATTCATAATTAGGTTTTGTAACTAAACTATGGCAAAATGAAATTTGAGCATGGCCTCCACAAATCAATGAAGAGAGTTGCAAGCTAATCAACATCTTCTTCAATTAAAGCCACTAATTCCACTTCATAAGTTTGCTAATCTTGGTTTTGGTGAGTTTCTATGGCTTTAATAATCAATTGTTAAATTGATTATGGTAGGATGTGATAAGACATGGCTATGTTTGTGGATAAATGTATTTATGCAAGTTTGTATGATATGTGATTTGCAAGTTTTATGTTAAATGCAAGTTTAAGGCCATGTTTTATGATGCAAAACACTATGTTAAACATTTATGCATATGTGACATGTTATGCAAACTATATGTGAGAATATATGCAAGTTATATGTAACATGATATGCAAGTTATGCATGTGATTTTATGCATGCTAAGTAGTTGGTGTTATGCATGTTAAGTATTTGATGTTATGCATGCTAAAGTATTTGACGTTATGCATGCTAAGTATTTGATTGTATGCATACTAAGTATTGGGTTTTGTGCATGATAAGTGTTTGGGTTTATGCAAGTTAAGTGGTGGGTTTATGCATAATAAGTATTTGATTTCATGCATGATAAGTAAGTGGTTTTATGCATGCTAAGTGTTTGGTATTATGCATAAATCATAACATGCAAGTTTACCCTTTTAAATATGATGCATACATATGCAAGATGATACCCTTATATGCTATGCATGTTTACCCCCCCTTTAAGATGCAAGTTCATATGCAAATGGTGTTATGCAAGCTATGTGTATGAGATTATGCAAGTTATGTGCATGATGCTATGCAAGTTATGTATATGCTTAAATGCAAGTTTAATGTGATATGCAAGTTATGCATGTTCATGCAAGTATGTGAATGCTCATGCAAGTATGTGAATGCTTATGCAAGTATGTGAATGCTTATGCAAGTATATGAATGCTTATGCAAGTTATGTGTATGCTTAAATGCATGTTTAACATGTTATGCAAGTTATGAGAATGCTTATATGCAAGTTCAACATGTTATGCAAGATATGTGTATGATAATATGCAAGTTTGGGTTATATGTAGTTGGGTTAATATATGTTCATATATGCAAGTTGACATCCTCTTAACCCATGACAAAGTTGTATGCTAAACCCATGATATTTGTGATGATCTTCCCCTTATTTATGTCATGAAATGAGAACGATTTACGTGGGGAACGATGGGGTTGGTAAATATGTTAATAAAAGTATGATTGGGTATGATTAAGCATACCATAAAAATAAATTAACATAAGTGGGAATTTACCTATTGAGTTAGGTCTACCCCATGGGAATTTACCTATTGAGTTAGGTCTACCCATGTTATAAAAAATGTGTAATTAATTAGGGATAATTAATTGTGTGTGTGGGGGGGGGGGTGATTAATTAGGCGTAATTAATCAACTAAGACACGAGGTTGGACCCTTTTGTAGCGGAAGTCTGCCCGGAACCGACCGGCCATCCAGCGGCTACAAATGATTGGCCCAATGTGAGAGGTCTTAGTCACAAACTAAATACGTGATTAACGTAAAGACACGAGGTTAGACTCGGTTATGACGTAAGGCTGCCCGGACCCAACCGGCTTAACCAGCTGTCATAAAAGATAGTCTAATGTGAGAGGTCTTTAGGAGGATCACGGTCTTAATTAATTAAGAAACACTTAACCAAATTAGCATGTAGTGGGACATGAGGGTTAAGTGGGTGCCTTGGGTGGCATGTAGTAACTAGTGGGGGTGCCTCGGGTGGCATGAGGAAACTAGTGGGTTGCCTTGGGTGGCAATAGAAAATACGATTAGAATACTTAACCAAAGTGGAACATGTAATTAAACATGATTAAAGGGTTAAGTAAGTGCCTTGGGTGGCATGTGGGAATCAAGTAAGTGCTTTGGGTGGCATGTGGAAATCTAGTGGGTGCCCTTAGTGGCAATTGGAATATGATTGATGACTTAACCAAAACTTAACATGTAAGTGGGCATGATTATAAAGAGGGGTTAAGTAGGATGCACTAGATAAAATTGCAAGCTTAGGTGGTAGCTTGTGGGGGCCCATTTCAACCAATATCCCAAACGTATCTTTGTGGGCTCGACTCTGGTCGGGTGACGGGACACGCATATTGGGGTTGACTATAAGTGGCCAAAACGGGTTAGCGGTGGCAACGCAGGATCAACGGGTTTCATATGCGTGTGTGGACCCGGGCTGGTTGGTAAGTCGTTGTTGCATCGTGTAGATATAAAGCCGTGCACAGTGATATTATCTGGTAGCCACTTTGGGGGAATGATACACCCCTTTTGTGGGACCAGCACGGGTATCTACGGTAGGGAGCCGATCGCTTGGGGGTAGTGGGTACACCTAGTAAAGATAGGGGCAGACGGCACCTGTGTAGGGGTACAAGAAATTACCGGGTAAAAATTACTAAGTACACTTAGTGGGATCAACCTTTAAGTAGGAATTACTCTTGGTGGGTAGAACTGGTGTGGTGCAGTGTAGGAATCACCCTTGGGTGAATAAGTCTGGGGTGGCGTAAGAATTATCCTTGGGTGGATAAATGCGTCTTTTCGGTTATCGTAGTACATCCGGTGTTTAGTTGGCTACTTAGTGTAGTCATTATCCCCAGAGGTACCGTACCTTATTTATGTCATACCCTAATTACTTTAATGGTTGTATTGTTAGGGTTATAGGACTCACTCAGACTTATGTCTGACCCCGTTGTTTTTATCTTTTTCCCAACCCTCAGGTTGTCAGAGTGGGCCTAGCACTAGTGGGCTTGGATCAGACCGCTATATCTATCTTTTGGGCTTGGATCGTAGAAGTAAAGCTCGGTTTATCTTTGCTATTATGGCTATTGTCTATGTAGTGGGATTATGTACTTCTAGTTTATCAAGATGGACATTATGTACTTGACTCTTGTTATGGTTTTGTGATGTAACCAAACATGTTTTACTTTCCGCTGAAATGAAATGATGATTTTAAATTTTCAAGTATTACTTATATCTGTCTTGTTGTAATTTTTCTGTTCTATATTCACTTAAAATACTCCACCAATGTTATGGCATTCCCTTAGTGAGTGACCGTAGCGGGTGTGGGGTGTTACAACTGGTGTGAGAACTAAAACAGTTAATCTTTATTTTTAAAGCTAGGTAAATCAAGGGACCACGCCGTATAACACGGAACGGGTTTCCTCCCAAGAATACCAGTGCATAAAACAAACAGCGCAATGCTAAATAAAGAAAGATGAAGCTGTTATAAGACCCAGGTCCTATCACACAATGCAACGCAAGCCGGGGGATAGGGTTTTCCCTTATAACAGCCAAAGAATGCTTGATACGTTTAAAACAAATCATTTGATACTATAATAAGTGCATAGTGTATAAAACAACTTCAAATCATAAGTATCAATCATAGGCGGCATGGGTACCATATATCATGTCGCCATACTAGTTCTACAATTAAAACCGCACATGTCACGTATTTGGAAGTTGGATTTCCATCTATGAACCGAGGCAAAAGATAGTCCTCAACCGATTCGAGACTGCCTAGCCCCAGTCTCAGGATCAGAGCTCGAGTGACCCTAGGAGCGACAGGGCCGGTCCACCGATGTGGATTAAAATGCCTGAACACTACGTTTCCCCGCCCTTTGGGGCGTAAATGAGCCACTAAATGACTCCATCGGTTCGAGAACGACCGATCAATCCGAGGCGCCTCGCAACAGCAACAACCACATAAGTCAAACTCGTCAGGGCGTGTAAAACCACTGACGCCACTTCTAACTAGGAAGAAACGCAGGCCCTCCCTGAGGTCCTTTCTCCCGTTTTTGGTTCATACCGAGTGTGAAACTCGCGAAGTAAACGTTACACAAAGCTACGCCACAAAGGCCTTGCTTTGATCATCACCACAAGACTTTGCTTTTCAACAGAAGCCTCGATCAATTGCCACTTAGGCATGCCACACAGGCATTTCACTCCATGCGTTTGATATCCATCAATATATAACCCCTGAGCTCGTACGTCTCAGAGAAGGGCGTTAAGCAAGAGAATAAATTCTCCGCAGCCAAACAGATATATATTTAATAGAGATCAATCACACGGACTAAAATCCAATGTCAGACACACAGTCCATTTACAAGTCCGTTCTGGGTCTGAACGAAACCGGAGGCACCTAGTACCCCGCATATCCATCGATCTCCAAGTACGTCTGGACGATCACCAACTGTTTCCATCTTCTTGGGTGTACAGCCCAATCAAGATCATCAGTTATCACCCAAACGACGTGAAGACCTCCGGTCTTCGACCATCGTCTTCATCTTCGACTTATCATCGTATCAGTTATTCAGAATGGGATAAACCCGGTCTTTCCGAATAACTCGCGTATATTTTAAATAAGTGTTACACAAACACAACATACGCCTTATTCCAATTCATTAGTCACTAACCGTAAATTAATCAAGAGAATAATTCCCCAAATATTAACCCCGAAGGCCGAAACCAACATCAGATCAATACCCAGAAAACCATTCTGCTTGGCTAACCGACAGTTAGTTCCTAAATTTCACATTCATAGGGAAAGGTTCCCATTAATTTTATCCAAGATAAACTTCTTGAATTTACTCTTTAATCTATTTTTGAATATCAATTCAAACTAGTCGGGATTAGCGAACCTTACCGAAGTAATCATTTGTTTTAATTTCCCAATCCCAACCTATTCATCCCATGAAGTAAAACTGGTTATACTTCATATCTAACACCACGGTGTTATCGGTAAATTCAATTACCATTTCACGCTCAAATCTAATTAAAGATTTAACTATCGCCTGGAGCAAAACTGGTGATACTCCATTTCGATTATTTCAATCTAATTAAAGATTCATTAAAACTCTACTTAGTTTTAATCTTTGACTGGGTTAAAGAATCAGTGTCATTTAAAATACAGTTCACGATAAACCCAAAATCACATTCCATTAATTATCGGGTTAAAGAACGAGTGTTATTTAAAACACTGTTCACGACAAACCCAAAAATCAATATCAATTCAATTCCAATTAAATATTATTTAATTGGTACACTTCATTAAATCCAAATAAAAAGATTTAATCTTTTCTCAACTGGGTTCAAGAACAGTGTTAGTGAAGACACCATTCACAACAAACCCAAATCACATTTGATATTCAATATAAGGCTCTGAATAGAAAATATACCAGCTTATATTCAACATCAAATTCTACGATTAACAAATGTCATATTGGAAATAACGATACAAATATATATCTTTCAAATTTCCATAACAACATCTGTATAATCACGAATTCCAACATCGAAATATTCCGAAGACAATTTCGATTCAAATCCACTCCAATGCAATCATTGGAAACTCTGGTTATTTTTAAAACCCTTTTCAAATTCAATTTATTTATTTAAAAATAAATAAATTACTATTCTAGTTCAAAACTAGTTCATTTCGATAAAAATCTATTTTTATCTTTTCAAATATGGAGTTTTTCATCCCAAATTTTCACAAATCATTTCTTATGATTTTACACAAATTATTGCTATTTTTAACAATTTTATCAAGGCCCGTACAGTCGATTTCCATCAATGGCCATCGAACTGCACTTACAACGACCTTTTTCGAATTTGATTTGGACGTATCTCCAAATCCAACCGTTAGATTTCAAATTTCTAACATTCATTAGAAAGCTCTTTTCGATACGAACCCAACGGTTCCGGTTTTAGGAGAATCCGACGGTTGGATCTCCCGCAATGTCCGTTTGAAATAAATGGTCGAAATTCACGAACTGCCGCGGCGCGGCACGTTCTATTCAGGCCATTATATTATATATATAATATATATAATATATATTTCGTCGATTTCTATTTAAAACGAATTATATAAATAGTTTTAATATTCGTTTCAAAAGCAATCTCAACTTCCATTCCAATTCAAATCAAAATTGAATTCTTCGTTATCAATTCGTTTTTAAAATTCATTTCAATTCAATTCAAATTTCAATTCAATTTCAGTTCATTTCAATTCGTTTTCAATTCAATTTGAATTCGTTTTCAATTCATTTCGAAATCGTTTTCAATTCATTTCATTTCGAAATCGTTTTCAATTCAATTCATTTCGAAATCGTTTTCAATTCATTTCATTTCGAAATCGTTTTCAATTCATTTCATTTCGAAATCGTTTTCAATTCATTTCATTTCGAAATCGTTTTCAATTCAATTCATTTCGAAATCGTTTTCAATTCAATTCATTTCGAAATCGTTTTCAATTCAATTCATTTCGAAATCGTTTAAAATCGATATAAATATCGTTCACGTCAAAATGGCGTTAATCTAATCAACACGGCTTCATAAATTTCTATTTTCAAAATAGTTGTTATTATCAAAATATTTCGTTCAACACATGACCAATCTCAGTGGATGAGTACTGTCAACACATGAACTTTTATTTTATATCGATAAAGGTGTAAATTTTATTACTAAAATATTTCGTTCAACACATGACCAATCTCAATGGATGAGTACTGTCAACACATGAACTTTTATTTTATAATATTCTTTATTTTTCAAATTGGAATGAGGCCCAATCAATTACCATATAAAGTTAATTATATGGATTTTCATACAACACATGTATATAATAGCATTGAAAATAATCAACCATCAACCAAAGTGCACTACACTGTATAAGCATCAAATATAGATATTCAACGCTTATAACAGCCTGTCAATCAATCGATCGACATATTTAATCAATCAGGATGAGTGAACTTCAAATTTCATCCCAACACCCGTGTGGGGTTTCAAACAATCACACAAATATTTTATTTGTGCAGTTGGGCGATGTGTAAAATTTATCGTCCCAATCAATGTCATTCAAATAGGTGTACACAAACAAACCGTCCGGTTTGTAAATGAATATTTATTTATTCACATTCACGTTAAAAATTATATTTTTAACGACAAAACATTTTATTCCAACATATGAATTTCTATTCAGTTCATTCTTTAAATAAAATGATATTTTTATTTTTCTAACTTATTTTAGAAAATTTCGGCGGCATAACGGCACGATACTAGAAACGGGACAAGGCCTAGCCTTATCCCCACATCAATCAAATCAATTTCATCTCACCAAACAATTCAATTCAAACAAATAATTCAACTAATCTATGCAACCAAACAAACAAGTCCATGGTCTGTGGACGATTGTGTCGGGTGCTACTAAGCACCGTCTGCATCCTAGTATATATATATATAATTAGAAAAGAAATTGAAAGGTGAGAAATTCTCACATATAGCTATCCTAGCTCCACGGCACTTCTAATGCAGGAAATCTTCGCCAACTCGCCTTTTTGTCGCTTTCGCCCGTATTCTCTACATATGTAAAAATCGAATTTTTACTACGCTATTCAATATATAAAAATATGTTTTTTCTTTCGACTTTCAATATATAAAAATATGATTTTTACTTCGACTTTCAATATATAAAAATATGATTTTTTACTTCGACTTTCAATATATAAAAATATGATTTTTCTTTCGACTTTCAATATATAAAAATATGATTTTTATTTCGAATTTCAATATATAAAAACTATATTTTTATTTCGAAGTTCAATATATAAAAACTATATTTTTATTTCGAAGTTCAATATATAAAAACTATATTTTTATTTCGAAGTTCAATATATAAAAACTATATTTTTATTTCCTATGATGTAAAAATTATATTTTTATTACTTTAAAAATATAAAAATCATATCTTACATCTTTTACTTAATAAAAATTCCGTCTTTTCAATTTTAAAGATCAAATCTTTTCCTATTTAAAGTTCTAATCTTTTCCCATTTAAAGTTTAAACCATTTTCTTTTTCAAAATTAAATCATTTCAAAATCAGATTTAATCATTATAAAAATCAGTTTTTAACCCTAATTAAAATAAATCAGTTTTTAATGCTTTTTCTTTTAAAATCAGTTTTTAAACTGTTAAGATAAAAACAGTATTTAATCTGTAAATATAAAACAGTTTTTCATCTGTAAATATAAAACAAAAATAAAATATTAATAATAAAAAAAAAACGAAAACTTACAGCCGAGGGGGGGGGGTTCGTAGATCGTCGGAGGGCCTCGCGTCCGCTGGAGGAAGATGGTGGCGAAGGGGAGGGGGCAGGTGCGGTGGCTCCGGGTCAGATTCGGCTGTGGTGTCTCGGGTTGGGCGGGTTTTCTTCGTGGGTTTGCGGGTTCGAAGGAGGAGGTCGGGGAAGGAGGAGGGCTCGCCTGCAAACGGCAGCGGCGCTCCTCCCGCTGGAGACGAGGTCGAGGGGCATCGGGGAAGGGGCTTCGCGTTTTTTTTTTTTTTTTTATGTCTGAGCGATTTAAGAAATAGGGGGGGGGGGGGGGCAGAGCGGGTTTAAGGGGGGGGGGAGATAAATTTTTTTTTATTATATTTATTTATTAATTAATTATTTAATTTGCAAAGAGTTGACTTTTACTTACGACCCCTAAACGAGGCCCACCGCCTGTCGCCCATAGTGTTTTACCCCCATTTCGAACACAATGGGATATGTATCGCAAGCTGATTCGATCATTACAATCAGTTTCCGTTAAATTTACATTTAAATCTCTATATTGTATTTCAAACGTGCATTTCAATTTACCGGGGTCACATACTAACTAGAAAAATTCCAGAAAAATATTTTCTAGCCTCGTATTGACGATACGGTCCTAACAAAACTAGTTTCGTCGAATTCTGAGACCGTTTGAAAAATGGCCAATTTCCAGTCGATTAAAATTCAACTAAAACTGGTCAAACGCGTTTTCCTTTGCCACGCTCACATACTGATTCGAAAAATTATGAAACTTGAAACCTAGCAATAACTTTACATCCCGGACCCAACAAAACTGGTTTCATCGAAATCCGAGGTCGTTTGCAAAATGTCCATTTTTAAGGGCCTGAATTCCATAGCGACTATTCAGAATTTTCAACTGGACATATCTTTTAATTCCCGATATGAAATCTTGATTTTTCGGATCCGTTGGAAAGATATTCACAATTAGATCCCAATGTTTTTGGTTTCACTAAAATCCGGATTGTTTTGCACCCGGTACATTCAATTGAAGTTTGAAATCGAATTATCGAACTACCGCGCCATTTTCAATTCCTTTTATAATTATATATAATTATTTATATTCTAACGACGAACTATATAAATATATTCGTTCGAATTCTATTCAAAATAAATTTCTCGTCGATATTATTTAAAATAATTCATTTTAAATAATCAAAATTCGCTAAAATTGCCAAAATAAAAATTTTAAACTGGCCCAGAATTTGCGGGTTGTTACATGAGTCTAGAGAAGTTTAGACTCAAGGTGGAGCCGAAAAGGGTTTGGGTGATAGTATTGCTACTCGGGTTGGTCGACGTGCAATAAGACCTCCCGAAAGATATGGTGATTGGAACTACCTTAGCTTTTGTGATCATTTGGATTATGCTCTCTATGTAGTCCAAGATGAGCCGATGGACCTTGATGATGTCATGGAGTCGAGTGAGAGCTCGAAGTGGATTTGCGTCGTGGAGGAAGAGATGCAATCGTTATTGAAGAACCAAACTTGGGAGTTGGTTTCGCTTCCTCAAGGAAACCGTGCTATAGGGTGCAAGTGGATTTACAAGGTGAAGGATGATGGAAGGTATAAAGCAATGTTAATGGCAAAGGGGTTTGCACAAATAAAAGGAAAGGAGTAAGGTGAAATATTTGCACCGGTGGTACGTCATACTTCTATCTGGGTTTTAATAGCCATAGTTGCTATCCATGACTTGGAGTTGGAGCAACTTGATGTGAAAACTGCCTTCTTGCATGGAGACTTGGATGAAGACATCTACATGGAGCAACCGGAAGGGTTTGTTATGGATGGTAAGTCTAAAATGGTTTGCAAGTTGAAGAAATCACTATGTGGGTTAAAGCAATCACCTAGACAATGGTACAAGAGATTCGATCATTTCATGCTTGAAAGTGGCTTCCGTTGAAGCATCAAGGATGCTTACGTATATTTCAAGAGGTTGGGAAATGATTGTTGGGTGTATTTACTCTTGTATGTGGATGATATGCTCATTGCTTCCAAGGATAAAAATGAAATCAACAAGTTGAAGATGCTTTTGAAATCGGAATTCGAGATGAAAGATCTTGGAGAAACAAGGAGAATCTTGGGCATGGAAATTGAAAGGGACCGAAAGCGTTTTGAGTTGAGATTGACTCAAAAGGAATACATTAAGAAAGTGCTTTGCCAGTTTAGCATGGAGAATGCAAAGGCGTTAAATACACCTTTACCTTTGCATATGAAGCTTTCAGATAAGGGATCACCTATCGGAGAGAAAGACAAGGCTTATATGGCAAAGGTTGCATATGCAAGTGCGGTTGGTAGTTTGATGTATGCCATGGTGTGTACAAGGCCTGATATTACAAATGCCATCGGGGTGGTTAGTCGGTATATGGCTAATCCGAGGAAATCGCGTTGGGAAGCCGTGAAGGCTATATTGAAATACTTGAAAGGCACGGCATGTCATGGTCTTGTTTTTGGCGGTAGTGATGAGAGGAGTTGCAAGTTGGTTGGTTATTGTGACTCGGACTACGCCGGTGATAGGGATCTCAGGAAATCAACTCCGGGTATGTCTTCACACTTGGCGAGACAGCCATTAGTTGGAGATCGAGATTGCAAACCATAGTTTCTTTATCTACTACGGAGGCAGAGTTGATTGTTGTGGTGGAAGCGACCAAGGAGGCATTGTACTTGAAGCGATTATTGTGTGAATTAGGTTTCAAACATGAGAGTATCGGTGTTCGATGTGACAGCCAAAATGCTATCCATTTGGCGGAGAATTTAGCGTTTAGCTCACGGACGAAGCACATTAAGGTGAGAGAGTCATTTCTTATAGCCATGGATGAGGGTAAGCTAGTATACCTTCGTAAAGTGCACAAAAAGGATAATGCAGCGGATATGTTTACCAAAGCATTGCCGTTTGGGAAGTTCGAGCATTGCTCAAACTTAATTCGCTTGTTGACTTGCTATGTGCCACTGGGTGGCATGGTTGGAGAGAGTGATTTTGTTTGTTTTGAAGGAAAGGAATAGTGGTGAGAGATTGAAAATCTATCTTCATGGTAAGTACTCGTTTTACTCCCAAGTACATTGTCTTTTGGTAAGACTAGTTTAGGAGTTGGAAGTTTTTAACACTACATTGGCGGGTGGGGGCTTCGCCTGAACTCGTTGATGTAGTGCAATGAGTGGTGGCCATGCCGGAGCTCATTGGGGAAACATTCAAGCTTGCTTGGTTGAAGGTAGAAGGAAATGCTTAGGTTCATTGGAGTTTGGAGTTAAGATGGTTATAGTATCGAGGTGGAGTGTTGAAGTATGCGTACTATATGTTGGATTGAAGAGGACGAAGATAGCTTCGAATTGGAGAAGACTTTTCGCAAATCGGAGTTCGCATGCGGAAGTTAGAGCTGAATTGGTGTTTGGTGTCTGCTGGCTAGAGCAACAGACATCTGTCATGGGGTATGACAGATGTCTGAGTTGTCAAGGGGATTTTCCCTAGAGTCTGGATAGACATCTGTCTAAAGGGGGCAGACGTCTAAGCTCCAACAGACGTCTGTCATATTTGGGACAAACGTCTGAGCTGAGTGCTGAAGTCCAAATAATTCTCTGGGAGGGACAGATGTCTGTCTCCCCGCACGACAGACGTCTGACGAGGTTTTTGGGCTATTTCAGGCTGGAAACTTGAAAAATTTATTTGTGAATACTTGGGGGCAATTTCGGAAATTGGCCTATCTTTATATAAGCTATTTTCTGGTTTGTTAGTGTGAGAGCAAGGTGACTTGATTAAAATCAAGGGTTTGTTCTCAAGGGTTTAATTAGGGTTTATAACCTAATTGCAATTCTTCAAATTCTATTCTCCTCAAACTCTTTTCTGTATTGAAATATAGTGATCATTGGATCAATCTCTTGTATTCCTTTCATCGTGGTAATGAAATACTCTCTCCAAAGTGGATGTACACTAACAAGATGTTAGTGGAACCACTATAAATCCTTATGTGATTTTTTTTTTGCTACTATTGCCATTAGTTTCTTGCTTGTGATTGAGATTTGGATTGTTCGTGATTGGTTGATCATTGTTTGTGACTAGAGTTATTGGTTTGGTTGTTTTCGCAAGTCTAACAAAGATCTAGTCTTCCGCTGGGTGATTTGTGGATTAGATATTCGATTTGAGTGGTCTTGAATCGGATTAATCACAACGGTTACAGCTCATGTAAGCACTAGTCAAGATTAACAAAGCATCAGAAGACTATAGTTTCCAATAAAAAAAGTGAAAAATAAAATAAATTGTGTATCCATTTGTTTGCATGTTTATTAAATTACGTATTATGGTTTGGATGACCAATAAAGCTCTGTTGGTATGATTAATTTTGAAGGAATATCAATAATTTGGGGGAGTTCAATAATAACTAGATCGACAGTTTTTACAATTATGAATTAATAGTCACTTAACAATTCTATTTGACACATTATTAGCATAAAAAAAAGTAGTAGTAGTAGCAGCAACAGCAACAACAACAGCAACAACAATAAGACCAGCAACTCTACCCAAATGGTTAGGCGAATTGGCTTTGGTTCGTGAGGTCTTAAGTTCGAGTCATACATAGCATAATTCAAACTCCTTGATGCACGCTGACTTTTGATATGTTTAACTGCTCAAAACTTATGGTACAACCACATATTATCATCTAAGTGTCAATTTTTTTGGAAAAATATATACTTAGATTGATCAAATAAATATATGCATAACATATATTTGATTATCAAATGCAAATATTTTTAGATGAACATATGCAATATCACCTCCAAAATATAAAACTGATCTTGTATCTCAATCAGATATATAACTTATTTGACACAGTCAATCATATAAAATCCTCATAATGTCTTTTTTGAAAATCCAAAGACTTAATTTTTTGTTGGAACGATGATAAAATATGCACGGTACCCACAAAATATATTTTGAATTTCATTCATAAAATTAGAGAAACCAACGCAGATAAAAATGTCAATGATCTCATCGAATGATGTATCATGCTAAACCAACTACGATAATGTAATCAGAGACAATTATTAAATTGTATAAAATTTATAATTGACAATGAAAATATCTTAACTCGCACATGTTCTTGTTTGTTTTTGTAATATCAAATTTACTTAAAAATCTACCTAAAAAATAATGACAGGAACGAGCGTTACGGTGTCTGCTTCGCACGTGATCATGCCTTCTACTTTGCATATGAACTGTTTTTTTTTACAAACTTCATATGTTTAACATACTTAAGAAAAAATGATTTGTGCATATTTTTCTGTCTTAACCATGTGTTATTAGTTTGAATATTTATCTCTAAATTGCAATACGATTTTTAGTTAATTTTAATTTTTGTTTATATCGGTATTTAGCGAGGAACAATTTTGTAATAGAAGATTATTACATCCTATTTGCAACTAATATTAAAATTTGTTGTTATTTTGTGAAATACCGATCGATTTTCGTCATCTGTGTATTTTTCATACCTCCATTATTTTTATTTCTTGGTTCATTGGCCGATAATGAGAAGCTAAAGGCTTGTTTCTCAAAACATTCGCGGTGGCCGCCTGAGAGCTTTCGCCTTACCAGGCGTGAGAGATACTTTTTTGAATGTATTTGTCAATTTTGATTGAAGCTCAAATTCAATTCATCTTCTTCTACGTTGTTTCTAGTATCGAATTATTTGACGCTAAAAGGTGGCTTTGTTGGGGTTGCCATAAGTCTGTGCTGGTAACCTCCTTTTCCCTGTTGCCTACAACGATTGCTATTTAGTTCTTTAGTTTTTTGCTTTTATCTCTCACAAGATAACTACATGTACAATTAGCCTATAACATTTCATTTTCGTTATCTTTAGTTTTTTTTAATTTCATTCAGATTTCTTAACTTTGTTACTGTCTGTAAGTAGTAATCTACTTTAGATGTGTAATTTTCTATAGTGAACATTTTTTTTACTGGGAAGTGGCAATTTAAATATATGAATTGAAGCTCATTTGAAAGCCTGGGAATTTAATTATTTGTGGTTACTTGGCTGGGAATTTGAAAACCTAGGAATTTGAGCATCTGAAAGCAATGTGTATGTGATAGCATTCATTCTGCTTTGGTGAGTATGTGACATCCAACCAAACAGAAATCTTCAAGCCATGGATTGTGTCTTCTGGGTGAATATCTGATAGACCTTGCTTCTAATTAGAGTAAATTTAGTGCCTTTTTTATTTTGCCATGAAGTAAAAACTTGAACTGTTCTATTAATGTAGTATATATGAGCATGAATACTATTGAATTAGATTAAATGTTAACATTTCGATATTTTCTTCATTATTTCTATTTTTTGTAGAATAGTCAAAAGGTATATATTACTCCACTTTATTGATTTGGGAGAAAGTTTTGACATTTTTTATACAGTCTTTGTTTCTAAAACAGCAAAGAGGTTTGCAGATCCATTTACTTTCTTTTTTTAGGTTGAAATTTTCATGATATTAGACCATGCTGGTATTCCAACTTGATTTCCTTATGTAGTCATTCAAAAACTTTATTAAATATCGTTCTTAATGTAATTTGGAGTGTGCTATATTTACATAAACAACCCTCCTGCTATTTATTTATTATGTAGGAATATGATTGGCATTTGCATTAAATTTATTATATTTTAGTAAACAAACCTGATTCCTATCATATGCCATTAAGGCACTCGTTAACATAACCCATACGATTATCGTAGTTATATTGCAATGTTGATTTCATGTGTTCCAGGCTATAGGTTTGGCAAAGTTATTATTTGAATGTGGATAAATTAATAACTTAATTAAGTCCTTAATATAAAAATCAATATATCTTTCAAATTTTGCAATTATCGGTTTTATTGTGTTCAATGTGAATGTACTATTTTGCGGTTTATTCAGTCGCTTTGTCTTTGTTTGTTATCAGTTCTTTTATATACATATAGAGATTTATGTCTTGCATTCCACGTTGGCGCTAAGACTTTGAACCCTTCCATTAACGCTAAGAATTTTATTTAAACTCGACCCCTGTTAGTTAGTGATGTTTTATATTCATTGTACCCCTTTGTCTACCTTTCTTTAAGATGGAAATCAATTGTTATATTGTTACATCATATGAAAGTTGAATTTGAATGTGTTTGACCAAGACTCTATTGTCTCAAAAATCCATTATGTTTTCATGTGCCTAGCTTATTCATTATGCTAAATTTTTTCTTCAAAAATAGCAGCTAGGGAGACTTGACGTTTCATAACTTATCTTTACAGTATATTACTTCCTTTAATCAATCGTTGCCCATGGTTAAATATAAATGATTCTTCTAAAAAAATGATCATATTTCAGTTATCTTGTTAAATGCACGTTAACAATGGCTACAAAATTTATCCAGGCCAATTCGGTTCCTTTAAATACAACAAAATTATGCCATGAAGCTCTTACACATATGAAACTTTCAATTTGGCATGTTTCATGTTCCTATGAAGATCTATCAACTAAATAGTTCTCATTCTCATAACGCCTATTAATAGAAGCCATACATGTAAATCTATCAATACTTATATCTTCATTGGATAATCTCAGTAAGACCTGCCTTTGCTACACCTATATATCCATAAGCACTCTACTTTCTAACCACTATTTTGATACCTGACATTGTTTGGCTTTATAAAATGTTGCTGTACAAAAATCATATTAAGAGTAATTAGTAAGTTGATAAACATTTGTATGCAGCGACATTTCTCATATGATGGATTTCATGAGCCAACAATACGAAAATTATGGGAGGCAAAAGCAAAAGATATGTTAACGAAAAAACTAAATCATGCACGAGAAGAAGCAAAAAATATAAGAAGACTACAAGTATACTAGAATGCAAGGACCAGCCACCTGTTTGAATTCAGTCAGACATATGGACCGAGATGATTGATATTCATTGGGGAAAAGAGGAATATGAGGAGAAAAGAAAAATAATGCGAAATAATCGTCTTACGCCGAAAGAAGGGACTTGCACTCGACACTGCGCAGGCTCAGTCTCAATTGCCTCACATAATGAACAAATTGTAAGTCAATTTTGGATTAACAATATCTTATTCGTTAAACGACTAATTACGCTAGTTAAAATGTACACTGTTATTTATCGTCTTATTATCATGCATTTAACAATTTAAATATCTATTATATTATCTAACTTCTCCATTTGATCACTTTTAGTAATGTCATCCATGATGATATTTACTGAGTAATCATATACATGACTGCAGAAAACTGTGACTGGAAAGGAACCGACGTTTCATGAGACGTTTCAATACTGGCATGTTTCTGGAGATCCATCGAACAATTTGAAAAATACCAAAAGGATATCAAAAAGCAGTGCATATGTGGATAATAAATCAGCAAAGACCATGGTAAACATATTGTAGTTGACATAATGTTGTTTCATTGAATTAATACATTATATTTTGTAATAGGAGAACTATCTCAAAAAAAAAGGCCGAATCAGAAGAAGCAATGGATGTATTTAATCCAACATACTGGGTGGATTCGTTGGGCGGACTTACAAAAGGAAAGATATATGGAGTACCTCATGTAGATGTTAGCAGTTTACATGGTGGTTCTCAATCTTCTTCAACCGAATCTCATCAAAGGTCTACTTCGACTCAGCCTTCGTCTACCCAACCAATGCATACTCAATTTTCATTGGAAGAAATTGGTCAATGGTAAGAACTATAAATAATTCAATTTAACTGTCAATATAATTGTTGACTTATAGATTAATGTTAAAATAGGGTGCTCGAAAAGTTAAGACAATCAACTACACCGATGCAGTCCACTGTATAGACACAGACCACTAATCCTTCGCATGTCACCATGTCTTCGGAACCTACTGTACCTGCACCACATCTTATTCCTTCTTAGTCCAATATGTTTACTGGAACCGCCATGCCTGCACAGATAAAGACCGCTAATCCTTCGCCAGGCGCCATGTCTTTGCAACCTGCTGTACCTGCACCACATCCTATTTGTTCTCAGTCCAATATGTTTATTGGAACTGCCATGCCTGCACAGACACAGACTGCTAATCCTTCGCCAGGCGCCATGTCTTTGCAACCTGTTGTACCTGCACCACATCCTATTCCTTCTCAGTCTAATATCTTTACCGGAACTGCCATGCCTGCTCAATCAACAAATGGGATTTTCTGGATTTATGGGTACATTTCCTCATATGGCAGGTTAGGAATTTCTTATTTGCAAACCTTTTATATTTGGTTTCTAAAAGATACAAGTATGCATGCCTATTGTTTTTTTATAAGTAAATGAACTGTAGGCAGTTCTGAACTGAGTAAAACCCATTTTGCTTGGTTGATGGAACTGATCAGCATACCATCCCTGTTTTCTAGTAGCATATACATATATTTAATAGGTAATATGATTTGTTTGTAAATCATATACGAAAGCAACATATGCTATCCTTTACGCTAGTCAGTTTCACTATTTGTTTCTTGCACAAAACGATTGGTCTTTATCCGATATGCTATCCAAATACAATATGATAAGCATTTTCTTTTCCTGTCTAACAAAAAACGCAAATAATATCTTTACTTGTACCCACACAAATTCCATATACAATTACATCTCCTGAGTTGAGAAGATTTGTGAACAGCAAACTTAATCCATACATATATAAATTCTGCTTAAATGTTATGAGCTAAAATAATAATAACAATAATAACTTAGTATCTTTGTAGCTAATGCGTGTTCATCATGCACTGCCTTGCGTTCATTTTCTTTCATTAAATCGGTCTCCATAGCTCGCTCGCTTAACCATGACGTGATGTCTGAAAACACAAGGTTTATATTTTCGACAGGCTCGCCTGAAGTAAGGGTATGCCACGTTCCAGGATAAAGCTTAAATGTATTGTCTTTACTAGCTGCATATTCATACAGTTTTTTTGCTAACCGAAGGATCTGTTACAATGTCATCTCCTCCATGAACAATTATGAACAGTCGTGATCTGTTTGAATATTTGATAATACAAGTTTCAGCGTCCACGGTATCTTTTATTTGACTTTTCGAAAGTTTTAGACACCAAACTTGAACATATACTACTGAAAATGACCAATTTTTTAGATACATATATAGCAAGACAAGTTCTTTGTTTACTTAAACCAATAATGAAGCATAATATATTATACAGTTTGAATGTTATAATCATACAGATCCACATTGTGTGGATGACTGCTGAAGATTATAACTATGATGGATTAATTAAGTAGAGTTTAATGGATTTAGACTGGGTAATGAAGATGACTTGCTGAAAGTCAAATTGGGGATAATGATAATAATGCAAAAATCATCGCTACTATCGCTGATGGTCAAATTCGGTATTTTCAAACCTTCCATGATCGATTCTATGAAAATTGCAAGCGAACCCTTAGGACCGTCTTACAACAACCTTAAGCTTCTAAGATAATTTATTGAAAAAGAAAAGGAGTTGGTTCATCTTAAATCATAAAATATAATGAATAAATTGTGAAAAATGTGATCCTCAGTCTCCAAAATCCGTGTCCATTTATCTTTGTCTATGTTTTATTTGTCAAATGAGGGAAACAATTAATATATAGTATTGTTTTGGGCTCATGGGACACAACAGGTTGGAATAGAAGCTCTTTCCTTATTTGGTAATTTTAATATAAGTATTTAATGCTTAGCAAATAAGTATATACATTAATAAATACCCAAATGTTAATTTAAGAAACAATTAACTGATTTTCGGGAAAAGAATTTGATGAGGCTCAAAGATTATTGGATCCTTGATGACAATATCTACAACTACAAGCAGGTCGTTGTCAGATGCATAACAAAACTAATTATCACTAAAAGAATTCGATAATGGTCAACCCTTGATGACCATATCTATAAGCCTGTCGTTATCAGATGTATGTACGTATAACAACTAAGAAATAAAACGTCATTATCAATTTAGACCATACTACCTAATAAAAGCTCAGTGATGATTCGTTGCTTACCTGGTATCAATTAATGCTTTTTTTAATCACCATGGTTAATTATTTGTCCCCTTATCAGATTTGTATGTTAGGGAACTAAAGATGCAACGAATTCATCTAATTATATGGATGAAAAGGTTTGTCCTTCAATATTTTGATAGAAGTTGTATGTCTAAATGGATTTCAATGAGCTTAATGAATGAGGGTTATCCTATCCATAATCATATAATTTATAATTTTTTGATTCTGTATTCTCTACTACAACATGTATTATATGTGCATGCATATAACGCATGTGTATGATAATAGTATCAGGCAACCAATAAATTTGGAGTAATACAGTTGAGTTTTATCTGTACATGAATATATTATATGTGCACTTGTGTCGGAAGATTATTGCTATGATGGATTAATTAAGTAGAGTTTAATTGATTTAGATTGGGTAAATGAAGCTGACTTGCTGAAAGTCTAACAGGGGCTAAACAGACATAGATGCAACTTATATCTCAGTAGCAAGTTATATTTTAATTTTTTTCTTTATCAATAGGTTACATGTCTGTACCATTTGGAGCACAACCATCACAACATTCACATGTGGCTTCAAATACTCCTGGAGCACAACCATCACAACGTTCACCTGTGCTTTCAAATACTCTTGGGACTGCAGAACAAAATATGACATTTTTTGATCTTATGCAACAACAATATCCGTTTATGCAACAACTTTCGCAACCTTCTAATTATCAAGCACCGCACAATCAGGAAGAAAATCAGCATGACAGAGGTATGGAGTGATTAGCTTTCTAGCTTTCCTTATTTGCTTTGTTTGTTCTTTGTTGTTGGAATAATATATGTACATATATAGTGGACATGTATTGCTGTTGTTATATTCCTTCTATGTAAACATGTTTGTAGAGATTTTGAAGTTTAATATATTATCATCTCTGTTCTATAGTTTACGTATATAGTGCGTGTGTGTGTGTGTGCATGCGTACGTGCATAATATTTGCAAGTGTATTTAGGAATACAAATATACTTTTATATTATTAATGATTTAAAGACCGAGTGCAGACTGATTTAAAATTGCAATTTAATACTTATGTCACAACTTAAGACCGACTAAAAACTAAAATTCAGTCTTTAATATTCAGTTTCAAATATGTTTGAAATTGAAATATATCGGTCTTTAAATTTAAGACTGAATACATACTGCACCTCAGTCTTTAGAGTTCAGTTTCGAAAACTTTTAAAACCGAAACATCGGTCTTTACATTTTTAAAATCGAACCTTTCGGTCATAATTTTATTTAAGACTTGACATTTAAAGACCGAAATTTCGGTCTTTGTTCAGTTTTTGAATATAGTCTAAAGACCAAATTGTTACGTTAGAAACCAAAAATTTCGGTCTTTACTTCAATTTTTTCGTAGTGAGATGGTAGATGTTTAACTTAGAAAATTACAGAGAGGAATGAGTAGATGGTAAGAGAAGAAGAGTACCTCCTCAACATTCAATATATAAGAGAGAAAACGGAGATTGAGAAGTGATGGGGTTTTCTTTAATACAAAAGACTACCATGAATGAATTAATTAGTAATTAACTCCTTTGTCTTTCTTTTCATTGATTCTATTCTGGACATTATACATAAAAGTTGATTTTTAAAATTACCAACAAAAAGGTAAATATCTTAAAGAAATTATATGTAAAATGGTTTTCCAACAAATGAATACCGTAATAATAACAAAAATTACGGAACTTACTTCATGCTTGAGTTTTTTCTTATAAACATACATGGTATTAAATTTTAGTTGAAATTTTAATTAACAATAACCAGATAAGTTGGATTTAGTTAACTACCCTAACAACTTTTTTTTGGTAATTTAAAAAATTAACATCTTTGAAGTTGCTATAATGGCATGAGTAATAGTCTTGCTTTTGCATTTAGCAGGGCAATTAAGTTGAGTCGTATGTATTCAACGCAAGAGGCAAAGAAATTTAACGGTAGAAACAAATTTAAAGTAAATTCAACCGTGGTGGTGGTGTGGTGGAAGAGTTGAAATTGAATTTTGTATTTATTTATATGACGTAAACTTCTTTGATTATTCTTAACTACCTCAATAACTCATTGCATTCGTATTTCATTTTTAATAATCTAATGCAATTACCTTTAAAAATAGTCTACTGTTAAAATGCGACGATTTATTTTAGGCTGTAACTTATGACATGCACCATTTTTATATGTTATATCATTGCATTTTCTTACATGCTAATGAGTTATATTGTTCGTACAAAATAGTATCTACGTGGATGCCCTTCATTTTAGGTGATTTTTCTTTTGCAACAAAAGATGAAAAAAATGCATAATAGAGAAGAGCACAGACTGTCAAAGCGCAGGTTACTGCATTTGATTAAAACTTTTACATGTTAAAGAACATATTTTTGAAGCTGATATAGTCCGCAATACATTCGTGTATTTTGCACTTCTTCCATCATATGGTTTCTCTCATTTATGTTTATGAGATTTATGAAATATTGAAATGGTTATATTATCATATTAAAACACATTATGAGTCAAAATAAGGCTACCTTACATTGTCATAAAACAAAAAAGAAAGACAAGGATACTTAGATTGGTTTCCCCAAATTAAAGGAAACATGATCTACAAAGACTAGGAGAACGCCTAAATGAACATAAAATGCATGGAAATGAATGAAAAATACTTTTTCCACCAACCTGATTATGTCTATAATGTTGTGGAGAAATTTTGATTCAAGACCGCTCAAATCAAAATAACCCCAAATCAGCGGAAGACGAGATCGTGGTAAACGTGCAAAAACAACCAATCAATATCAAAGACAATCTCAACCTAATTCAAAAGCCAATCATAATCACCACACAAGAGAAATAACCGGGCAATAATGAAAAATAAATCACAAAGAGATTTATAGTGGTTCCACTAACAATTTGTTAGTGTACCTCTACTTGAGAGAGAGAGAGAGAGCCTTTTATTTACACCAATGAAGAGTACAAGAGATTGATTACAATGGTCACTCAATTCACTCTAGAATTTTATTTGTGGAGATAAAGAGTTGAAGAAATTAGGAGAGATAGAATGAATGAATTGAATTCCATTCAATTGCCTTTCCTTTAGGCCCCTTTTATAAGACCAATTACTTCATGTCCAAGTTACTTGATCTCCAAATAAACTTGGCACCCAAGTTATTTATTACTTCATGCCCAATTTTTCTTTACCTCCAAGTAAACTTTGCATCCAAATTATCTATTACTTCATGCCCAAGTTTTCTTGACCTCTAAGTAAACTTGTCAACCAAATTATCTATCATTTCTTTACATAAGAAAATATCCTTCCATTGATTTAGCATCACCAATTTTAACATATGACACTGTAAAACAACTCATAGATAGGTAGAAAAAGTAAATTTCAGGCATATGAAACTTGAAAATGCTTATAATATCTTCAACTTTTGTTGCTCTTCTTACTATTATCACGAAGTCTAGCAAAACATAAATTTTACATTTCGGGCATTCGGGGTCATTTTCAACAAGCATTACATACATCAGACATTGGGGACATGCTGCTAGCACCATGGAAGTTGCTTCTGGACTGCTTGCATATTCAGATGAAGCACACGAGCCTGACGATGAATTGTTTGTTGATCCTCCTTCATGATCTGTTGCGTTCTCTCAGATTTGAATTCTAGACAGCAACATGTTCAGTTTTAGGTTTGGTGTCAATCCTGCTCTATAATTATTTCTTCTGCTCATTTTTACTTTTACCCTGTAATTGTAATAAACTATATAATATATACATACGTACATACATACATACGTACATACATACATACATACATACATACATATATGAAGTAAACAAAAATAGAGAACAAATGAGGAAAAAAACGAAGAGGAAGAAGAGATGGTAGATGTTTACCTTAGAAAATTATGGAGATGAATGAGTAGATGGTAAGAGAAGAATGAGTACCTCAAAGTTCATTATATAGAGAGAAACGGAGATGGAGTAGTAATGGGGTTTTCTTTTATACAAAAGACTACCATGAATGGGTTAATTAGCAATTAACTCCTTTGTCTTTCTTTTCTTTGTTTCTATTCTGGATATTATACATAGACATTGATTTTTTTTAAATTACCAGAAAAGGGCAAATAACTTAAAGCAATTAAAATGTAAAATGGTTTTCCAACAACTGAATACTGCAATAATAACAAGAAGTACAGAATTCACTTCTTACTTGAGTTTTTCTTATAAACATACATGACATACATGGTATTAAATTTTAATCGAAAATTTAATTAAGAATAACCAATTAACTTGGATTTATTTAACTAACCAAAGTTATTAAGCAGGTTAAAGAGTATAAAAGATTGAATTGTAATTTATATGATGGTATATTGAAATGTCATTTAATAGTTTTTGACAAATTTGCTTGGACATTGATTTACAATGATAATAGACTACCTCTGTTCGAACCAGAAAAAAAAATAGTTATGTCCAAAGTTGTCTTACCATGATAGCGGACTGCAATTACAAGGACAGTTAATATTCCGGATATCAGTTTTTGCACAATTCAAGTCAACGAATTGAAGGATCATATTTACTCTATTTCATAAATTCATGTTGCTTTATGTAACGACCCAGAAAATCTGAACCAATTTAAAAATTTTAAATTGGATAAAATAATGGATTTTAAATATTTAAAATAAATATTTTAAATAATAGCGATGAAAAATGAGTTTGAATCGACGTTTGAAAATGAATATAATTAATTCTAATTATAAATAAGGCCCGAAATGGCGCTGAAGTTTCAAAAATTGAATTCAAACTTTGTCGGACTGTACCGGGTGCAAAACAAAACAGATTTGAGTGAAACTAAAAATATTTAAATCTGTTAGTGAATACCTTTCTAAAAAATCTGAAAAATCGGATTTTCATAACGGAAAGCAAAAGTTATGGCCAAATGAATTTTCAGAAAGGTCGCTATGGAATTTATATAGCCCGTGAAATTGGCCATTTTGCATACAACCTCGGAATTCAACGAAACCACTTTTGTTGGATCTAGGATGTGAAGTTATTGCTAGGTTTCAGATTTCATAATTTTTGAAGCTAGTATGTGAGCGTGGCAAAGGAAAACGTGTTTTGGTCAATTAAAGTTAAATTGGATCGACCAGAAATGGGCCTTTTTGCAAACGGTCTCAGAATTCGACGAAACTAGTTTTGTTGGGACCGTATCGTCAAAACATAGCCAGATTTATTTTTCAGGAATTTTTCGAATCAGTTTGTGGCCCTGGCAAATTGAAATGTACGTTCAAATCGAATATTGAATGTTTTATATTTTAAATTTGAAGGAAAACTGACTGAAACAGTCGAATGGGCCTACGAAACATATCCCATTGTGTTCGGAATGGGGGTAAAACGCTGGGGACGACAGTCGTTGGGTTTAGATTGGTGGTCGTGTTAGAAAACACCTTTAAAACCCACCGGCCAATCATAATTTTTATTAAAAAAAGAAAAATCTTCTTTTCTCTCTCCCCGATCGAAGGCGGAAACCGCTTGAAACCTTCCCCCTCATTTTCCGATCAATCCACGCCGAATTAGCTCGTGCCACAGTTGTACTTTTTGAAGATCTTCTCGAGATCTTCAAATCCATATAAAGTTTGGAATTTTTCGTGGCCTGTGGAGAGAGAACCACCTCCCTGAAGTCGACGACTTCAATTCGCCGCCGCCGCCTGGGACCACCGAGCTGGACCCCACCTCCGGCGAACCAGCGCCTCTCCTCCCCCTTCGACGCTGCGAAGGCCGATCGACGAATAGCTACACGGATTTCGAGATAAATCCAAACCTAGTTTTGAACCTTTCAGCTGAGGTACGACTTGTTTTATTTTCAACTGTTTTAACACCTTTAAACCGTTGCAAACTTTGAAAAATCATATCTTTTTGCTGTATTGACGAAATTCAGTGAAACAAGAGACAGTGGACTCGTGTGGACGTCTTCTACCTTCAAGAAGAGACCGCATATTTTTCGGAGCCTTCTGCTATTTTCGGTGGAGTGGAACCCAATGTGAGATTTCTAATTTATAAACAATATGGAAAACGACGATGTATAAATTATATAGTCGATGTATGGGTTATATAAGCGTTGTACACCTCATGTATAAACATTGTATAAGTTGTACGTTCGATGTATAAGTTATATATGCGTTGTAAAAATTATATATGTGTTGAAATAGAAGTGAATTGCTATATATATATATATATATATATATATATATATATACGCCCCTCGTCCACAAACCATGGACGATATTTATTGGTTGTGATTGGTGTGAAAATTGATTGATAGTGAATGGTTGATTGGAATTGTTTGTGGTTGAAAAATACCCATTTGTGGTTGAGAAATATTTGGTTGAAACCACATAGGATTAGTTTGTGGAAATGAAATAAATATATACATGCCGCCTGCGTGCGAACTAGATGCATGATCCCCATTGTCAAAAACCGCGAGGTTTTAAGGTAGAGCGAGGAGCCGTACTAGAGACGGTCCCGGTTTTAACTACCCTGCCGTTATGCTGCCGAAATTTTGAATAATATTCATGTGTTTGAATTATTTTCATTTGTTGAAACTATATTTATTCGTTGAATAGAAAACCTTCATGTGTTGAGTCAATATCCATTCATCGGATAGAAATTCATGTGTTGAATGGTATTCGTGTTTTAAAATATAAAAATCACATTTTTATCTATATATAGAAACTATATAAAACCTTCATGTGTTGAATCAATATTCATTCGTTGGATAGAAATTCATGTGTTGAATGGTATTCGTGTTTTAAATATAAAAATCACTTTTTTATCTATATATAGAAACTATAGAAAACCTTCATGTGTTGAATTGATATTCATTCGTTGATTAGAAATTCATGTGTTGAATGGTATTCGTGTTTTAAATATAAAAATCACATATATATATATATATAATGAAACGCCCCACCTCCGTTAGGGTCACTCTCAAAGGGAATGCCCTAATTTTGGTGGAGGTTTATAAGTACAAGTCACAGATATACAAGACAGATATAAGAACACATATTTGTAAACAGCGGAAGAACAACAAACTTTATTTCATAAAGTCAAATACGTGTTACAACAACATCCTTTCCAAAATCATAACATAACACTTTCATAATCTGTCTTGAGTACATTATTTTTAAAGAAGCATAAATAAAACATAGATAAACTGCAAAAGCCCCATAGTGGATTGTCCAAAGCCATAGTTCAAAACAGGAAAGTCCAAGCAATACATTTCTCTTCTTCAAGCTGGATGTTGAGGTTGGTCAAGCTGCTGTGTTCCCTCCCTGAGGACCTGGGGGGGGGGGGGGGGGAAACGGAAGAAAGAAGACGAAAGAAAAGTAGAGTCAGACATAAAGCCTGAGTAAGTCTAGTACTATTTTGTCTATGAATAAAGAACTGGGTATGATAAGTATAAACAAGAAGTGGGCATGCACTATAAACTTGGTTAAGTTGTCTAGGGTCGAATATACTATCGTACCCCATGTTCATCTCTGAACCCATATAAACTAGTTTCCAATTTGCACCCCAAAATCAGGGTGATGTGATCCATTCAATGATGATCGGCTCCTACTCGCATAGTTACATGTGTCTTACGGCCCCCGATGTTGTAGTTACCTATGCTGGTCCCACCATGGGGTGTATCAAGTCCCATAGTGGCAACCCGACACAACCTTAGAGTGCACAGGTATGCTACTGGTGTCCAGTGCCTTATTTTCCTGCGCCGGAGTGTGCACGCCCGCACCCCGTTAGAACCTACACTGCTACACCACCGCCGTCGATTTGACCTCTTACAATCAGCCCAGTAATCGTGCCCCACCCTGCCTAGTTTCAGGGTATCCTGATACACCTTTTTAGGGTTACTGCTGAAAAGGGTCCCCCGTTACTAGGTTTTCTATCTCCAGCCAACATGCTAAGTTGGTTAAGTGTTTCCTACCTAACCCCCACCAGTCCGTTTAGTTTAGCATGTTACATTTTGATTAAGTCTTTAGTTCACTTAATCCTAACAATCCTGACTCAGCCTTAATTGTCTTATTAAGGCCCTGACCTCTCACATTAGACAGTTATTGTTGTGGCTGTCTGTTGCCGGTTGGTTCCGGGCAGTCTTACGCCACAACTCAGTCTAACCTCGGGTCCTTATTGGGCTCCATGTTTAACCTCCCACATTGGATAGGTATTGTTGTGACTACTGGACAGCCGGGCGGTTCCGGGCAGGTTTACATCACAACTCAATCCAACCTCGGGTTAAACACATCGTATGTTCTACATTTACATATTTTGTCATTCTTATTTATTTCTTATATGTAAATATTTGCGGCCCATTATTAAGTTAATGGTGTAAAGGTTACACCAATCATGGGCCCAACCCATACTTGAATTTGGGCCCCTCTATTTTATATTTTCATTCATTAATTAATTTTAACCCAACGTTATTTTCCCCCGTTTTACACGTCCGTTTATATATATATTGGGCTTAGCCTTTTAAAGCCCAATTTAGCCATGCGAAAAGGGGAGGCTTAAAGCGTGATTACATACACAAAGAGGGGAAGGTGAGCGCATGAACTTGCATATGACGTTGGGAATACAAAATAGAAACTGGTGTACTTGCATAGTAGTGACATATACTTTGGTCATAGAACATAGGTGACATGAATCAAAGCATGTGAACTTGTAATTGAGGTATCATTATTGACACATGAACCTATACTTTTATTTAGGCATAATGTCAAACATATGGCATAATATAATGTCAAACATAAGCATGGCATAAATACTTCTAGCATAAACATGGCATAATGTCAAACATAAGCATGGCATAAATACTTCTAGCATAAACATGGCATAATGTCAAACATAAGCATGGCATAAATACTTCTAGCATAAACATGGCATAATGTCAAACATAAGCATGGCATAAATACTTCTAGCATGAACATAGCATAGTTCAACTTAATCATGATTTAAGTCTAATCACATAACGATGGTATGAACATACTTATGCATAAATATCCCTAAACATGGTGTTTGCTTTAAACTTGCAAAAAGGGGTTTTTGAGTCTAACCTAGCCATGTCTCACATACGTCATCATATAATTCTTTTAAACAAGATAGACTTAATCATAGGTTTTCAATTATGCCAAATATTATTCATAGCCTAGCCATATTCATAAGTTTGCAAAAGCATGACTTAATACATGGATTATGGTGTCAAAATTCCAACATAGTTTCATATGAACTATAATAACCAAACTTGTTTCAATTACTTGCAAAATGATTTATGCACAAAAATGTACATCATGATGGCATAATAACAAAGCCCCAAACTTGCATGAATTTCAATCAACTACATACATGTAGCTTCAACATAGATTACATAATTTGCGCAATATTCCAAACGTATACTTGCATAGAACTACCGCATGTAGTTCTTTATAATGAATAACATAATTTTGCACGAATATGAATTACTTTATCATCCCAATTCAAGCATACAAATCAATATAGTTGTTTATTCATACCAAAGTAATACTCTACTTACAATGGTTGCGGCGAATTCTCTAATTAAGAGATATGATTCCTTTGTTGAATTGATTGGCTTTAGGTTGCTTGAATTGCTTTAGGCTTTAGAACTTTCTTCCTAATTCTCTCTCTAGTTGGCGGCTACTCTTAGTCGTTCCTCAGCAACATGGCGGCTATGTTCTTAATTTGAATGAATAGATTAGGGTTTAGTCTAGGGTTGTTTATATAGAGGTTAGGAATTGATTAGGACCATTGATGTTGCTAGGTTAGATCATAGCCATTCATTAGATAGAGAGACCAATTAGAACCCGCCACCTAGCCCTAATGACAAAGCAGACCACAGAAATTCGACCAAACACAGACCTGGCCAACCAGGTTGACTGGGCTCGACCAGGTCGACACCCCTGTCGACAGGGCTGTCGACAGCCCTGTCGACATGGGTAGCCCAGGTCGACAGCCCAGTCGACCTGGGTGGCCTAGGCGGGTGTTTATCCGCCCTGGCCCACTGGGCCCGATTTTTAATTATTTTATTCTGTTTGAATTTTAAATTTAATTCAAAAACTTCCGAAGGCCATATCTTCTTCATACGGACTCCGTTTTTCGAAAACTCGGACTCTATTTCGCGTATTTTTCCGAGACGAACGCAATGGCGTATCCCGTTTCCCTTAGTTCTTTGATTTCAATTTAATTATACTTGAATTTGTGAATTTCATAGTTATAGAATTTTCGGGGTGTTACATTCTCCCCCACTTAAAAGGATTTCGTCCCCGAAATCTTCAAGTTAGGAGGAATGTATATCCTAACATCCAAACATCCATCTACTCATCCATCAAACACGAGCATCCATTGTCCTTAAAAGATTTCTAATGCTTCATGATCATATGCGAAGTGTGTGTGTACATGTACTTATCTAATGCAAAAATCAGGCGGTCTACTGATTCAATTGACCTCCTTAATGCGAATTATGTAGGTGCCATGAATCCATTATGTATGCAAATTTTCCTATTCATGATTCTACGTGAGTGCTCAATCATTCAATACAAATGCAACATCCATATGACAACACATTAAAGTTCAACCATATATGAATGCAAACATATATGCATATGCAATATGAAGTGACTGAGCCGATCTAAAACCTAGATTGTGTGTGTATATGCAACCATGAGCAACCACTAGCAATCACTTGCAACCACTTGCAACCATCATACATAACATGTTTCAACTACATGTTTTCATCCAAAAAGATTCTATCTAAAAGATACGGTCGAGGAAATATACCTAAAAAGATAGATAAAAGCGCAACTTAAGGAAAAGGAAAGATCAAGGATGTACCCTCGAACAGAAAAGGGTAGGCTGTGCGTATTCTAGCTTCAGTTTCCCAAGTCGCGTCTCCCTCGGCGTCGCTCCACTGAACTTTGACGAGCTTGACTTCGCGGTTGCGTAGCTTCTTCACTTCCGTTCCTAAGATGCGGGTTGGAACTTTTCTTATGGTTGCTTCGCGTTCCACTTCGGCCTCTTCGAGGATATTTGGCTCTACCACTTCAGCAGACTCATGTAGACATTTTCGGAGATGTGAAACGTGAAAAACGTTGTGAACTCCGGCCAATTTCTCGGGTAGTTCTAATCTATAGGTCATTTTCCAAATTTTCTCAATGATAGGGAATGGTCCTACCTAAAGGTATCGTCGAATGATAGAAGCAAGTAAAAACTTTGTGCCCATTAGGCAATGTCGAAACTGGAAATCTATGCCACATATATATTGATTAGGAGAAGAACTCTCTAAGCATCAGCCCCGAAGACCGAAATCAACATCAGACTGACACCCAAAGAATTACTCAACCCAACCACCATATATGATTCTAGGAAACTAAGCATGATGGACTCCTTTTAGGTCACAAGGGAGTCCCTTCCTAAGACCAACCCGAATCCTATAAAGCCCAAAAACTTTAGTAAAATCAACGAACACCCTCGAGCCCCAACATGTGTTATTAACAGATGAGTCATACTCCCTATGGGGTTTGCAATAGAAATTGGATTGAGAATGGGACCGAGAGGATAAACACAAAAGATAGCATGCAAGTAAGCTTTACAGGAAGAGAGGGACCAAGGATATACTCTTAAGAAGAGATATGATGCACGAATCTAGTCTTCGATCTTCTAAGTCGCATTTCCTTGAGCTTAACTCCATTATGCTTTGTCCGTCTTTAACTTCACAATTTCGTAGCTTCTTAATTCTTGTTTCCAAAATATAAGTTGGAACCTTTTCCACTGTAGCCTCTCGTTCCACTTTCACTTACTCTACTTCTAATATACTTGGCTCAAGCCTAACTGCGTACTCATGGTCCCATGCAAGCTCTCCAAAATTCACTAGTGAATCTTGGATCTTGTTAACTTACTAGAAGGTATTCCACAACCCATTTATAAGCGAAATGAACTTTCCGCCTTAGTGGCGAACACTACTGGAGCGCCCCATTCTAAAATGCTCCCCCTAATGAACCCCCTTCTCTAGAAGCTCTTTAATCTGTTTACTGAGCTCTTTTCTTTCTCGTGGAGCCATGTGTCTAACAGGCAACGCAACGGGCTTTGCATTATCTACAAGATATATGCGGAAGTCTATTTCCCGCTTCGGAGGCAAGCCCTTCACCTCTTCGAAGACATCCGGATATTCCCGGACCACTCTAACTGATTGCAAATTTTCAACAGAGGCATCTAGCGATTCAAGATAACTAAGCATAACCGCATACGAGGGATTACAAGAAATTTCCAAAGTATTACCGAGCTGGGTTAGGAGCCTAACAACCCTTTTCTCACAATCAAGGATGGCTCCATTACTGGATAGCCAATCCATACCCAAAATCAAACCATACCCCGAAAAGCCCAAAACAAAGGCACTACATTGAAATTCAACACTTAGGATAGAAATTTTCAAATCCAGACAGATCATAGACAAATGAGCTGGGCCCCCAATTGGGTTTGAAACAATTAAGGGGTCCTCTACCATACTAGTTTTTAGGTGCAGAGATTCTACAAAAGCAGACGAGATAAAGGAGTGTGATGCGCCAGAATCAAATAAAGTGCGAACGGGGTGATCATAAAGATAAACTACGCTTTCTACAGAAGTATTTATACCTCGCTGTTGCAGAGGTGGCGCTTCCAGCACATGAACCTGTGCCCCTGAGGTGGATCCAGCGCCCTGCCCCTGTCCTCGTTTCTGTGGGCAGTCCTTAGCCCTGTGGCCTGTCTGACCGCACGAAAAGCACCCACCATTCTCTTTGGCCTTCTTTTTCCGACAGTCCTTTACTAAGTGCCCCACTTTGCCACAGAAATTGCACTTCCTTTTCTCTTTGTTGCCTTCCCCGCCTTTCTTAAAGTCTGTCTTCTTAGGCTGCAAACCCTCTTTCTTCCCTTGAGAGCTTTCTGCCTTTGTCTCCTTCTTGCCCTTATCCTCTTCATTCAGCAATGCCATTTGCACCAATCTTTCATACGTGGCTCCCATGGGTATATGGGTCATGGCCAAACTGTGTAATGGCTCATTTAACCCTTTGACGAAACGGAGAGCCTTCTTGTGCGGGGTGTTGACTAGGTCAAGCCCAAACCTAGCCAGCTCATCAAATTGATTCACATACTCTCTGACTGTCTTGTCCCCTTGCTTAAGAAATAAGAATTTTTCCAACTGCAAACTTCTTTCCGCATCTGAGAGAAATTTAGTCTCAAACCTTGCCCTAAAGTCCTCCCATGTCTCCACTGGTCTTTCAGCATTAGTGACTTCCCACCAGTAGGAAGCCTCGCCCTTCAATAGCCACACTGCCAATTGTACTTTTTGTCTATCCTCTACCTCAAAGATGATAAATAGTTCCTCCGTTTCTTTCAGCCAATTTCTAGCTGCCACGAAGGACTCAGTTCCATGGAAATCCCTTCCTCCCATAGCTTTAAAATCTTTACATATCTTAGCAAAAGCGTTTCCCCGAGGAGGAGGTGGAGGAAAAGGTGCCGCTGCAGCTGGATGATTTCCTTCCGCTGGGGGAGGAGGAACGGTAGGACCTGGCTGAGTGGCCCTTGCTTCTAAGAACCGTCTAAACCAACCAGGTATTGGCACCCCTTCCGGCAAGTTAAGTTCTTGGGACATGCTGAAACAAAAAGGATAGATTCAAAACGAAGGATAAGAGATAGTACCTATGGCTTTGGGGAGTGGACTTTGCCTTTTAAAAATAAAATAATATTTTTCTCTTTTTAAAAAATGCTTCTTTAAATTTCCTTTTTGAAAATAAATTTTCAAAACTTTTTATCTTATCTAGTAAACCTATGCTCTGATACCAAGTGAAACACCCCACCTCCGTTAGGGTCACTCTCAAAGGGAATGCCCTAATTTTGGTGGAGGTTTATAAGTACAAGTCACAGATATACAAGACAGATATAAGAACACATATTTGTAAACAGCGGAAGAACAACAAACTTTATTTCATAAAGTCAAATACGTGTTACAACAACATCCTTTCCAAAATCATAACATAACACTTTCATAATCTGTCTTGAGTACATTATTTTTAAAGAAGCATAAATAAAACATAGATAAACTGCAAAAGCCCCATAGTGGATTGTCCAAAGCCATAGTTCAAAACAGGAAAGTCCAAGCAATACATTTCTCTTCTTCAAGCTGGATGTTGAGGTTGGTCAAGCTGCTGTGTTCCCTCCCTGAGGACCTTGGGGGGGGGGGGGGGAAACGGAAGAAAGAAGACGAAAGAAAAGTAGAGTCAGACATAAAGCCTGAGTAAGTCTAGTACTATTTTGTCTATGAATAAAGAACTGGGTATGATAAGTATAAACAAGAAGTGGGCATGCACTATAAACTTGGTTAAGTTGTCTAGGGTCGAATATACTATCGTACCCCATGTTCATCTCTGAACCCATATAAACTAGTTTCCAATTTGCACCCCAAAATCAGGGTGATGTGATCCATTCAATGATGATCGGCTCCTACTCGCATAGTTACATGTGTCTTACGGCCCCCGATGTTGTAGTTACCTATGCTGGTCCCACCATGGGGTGTATCAAGTCCCATAGTGGCAACCCGACACAACCTTAGAGTGCACAGGTATGCTACTGGTGTCCAGTGCCTTATTTTCCTGCGCCGGAGTGTGTGCACGCCCGCACCCCGTTAGAACCTACACTGCTACACCACCGCCGTCGATTTGACCTCTTACAATCAGCCCAGTAATCGTGCCCCACCCTGCCTAGTTTCAGGGTATCCTGATACACCTTTTTAGGGTTACTGCTGAAAAGAGTCCCCCGTTACTAGGTTTTCTATCTCCAGCCAACATGCTAAGTTGGTTAAGTGTTTCCTACCTAACCCCCACCAGTCCGTTTAGTTTAGCATGTTACATTTTGATTAAGTCTTTAGTTCACTTAATCCTAACAATCCTGACTCAGCCTTAATTGTCTTATTAAGGCCCTGACCTCTCACATTAGACAGTTATTGTTGTGGCTGCCTGTTGCCGGTTGGTTCCGGGCAGTCTTACGCCACAACTCAGTCTAACCTCGGGTCCTTATTGGGCTCCATGTTTAACCTCCCACATTGGATAGGTATTGTTGTGACTACTGGACAGCCGGGCGGTTCCGGGCAGGTTTACATCACAACTCAATCCAACCTCGGGTTAAACACATCGTATGTTCTACATTTACATATTTTGTCATTCTTATTTATTTCTTATATGTAAATATTTGCGGCCCATTATTAAGTTAATGGTGTAAAGGTTACACCAATCATGGGCCCAACCCATACTTGAATTTGGGCCCCTCTATTTTATATTTTCATTCATTAATTAATTTTAACCCAACGTTATTTTCCCCCGTTTTACACGTCCGTTTATATATATATTGGGATTAGCCTTTTAAAGCCCAATTTAGCCATGCGAAAAGGGGAGGCTTAAAGCGTGATTACATACACAAAGAGGGGAAGGTGAGCGCATGAACTTGCATATGACGTTGGGAATACAAAATAGAAACTGGTGTACTTGCATAGTAGTGACATATACTTTGGTCATAGAACATAGGTGACATGAATCAAAGCATGTGAACTTGTAATTGAGGTATCATTATTGACACATGAACCTATACTTTTATTTAGGCATAATGTCAAACATATGGCATAAATATTTCTAGCATAAGCATAGTATAATGTCAAACATAAGCATGGCATAAATACTTCTAGCATAAACATGGCATAATGTCAAACATAAGCATGGCATAAATACTTCTAGCATAAACATGGCATAATGTCAAACATAAGCATGGCATAAATACTTCTAGCATAAACATGGCATAATGTCAAACATAAGCATGGCATAAATACTTCTAGCATGAACATAGCATAGTTCAACTTAATCATGATTTAAGTCTAATCACATAACGATGGTATGAACATACTTATGCATAAATATCCCTAAACATGGTGTTTGCTTTAAACTTGCAAAAAGGGGTTTTTGAGTCTAACCTAGCCATGTCTCACATACGTCATCATATAATTCTTTTAAACAAGATAGACTTAATCATAGGTTTTCAATTATGCCAAATATTATTCATAGCCTAGCCATATTCATAAGTTTGCAAAAGCATGACTTAATACATGGATTATGGTGTCAAAATTCCAACATAGTTTCATATGAACTATAATAACCAAACTTGTTTCAATTACTTGCAAAATGATTTATGCACAAAAATGTACATCATGATGGCATAATAACAAAGCCCCAAACTTGCATGAATTTCAATCAACTACATACATGTAGCTTCAACATAGATTACATAATTTGCGCAATATTCCAAACGTATACTTGCATAGAACTACCGCATGTAGTTCTTTATAATGAATAACATAATTTTGCACGAATATGAATTACTTTATCATCCCAATTCAAGCATACAAATCAATACAGTTGTTTATTCATACCAAAGTAATACTCTACTTACAATGGTTGCGGCGAATTCTCTAATTAAGAGATATGATTCCTTTGTTGAATTGATTGGCTTTAGGTTGCTTGAATTGCTTTAGGCTTTAGAACTTTCTTCCTAATTCTCTCTCTAGTTGGCGGCTACTCTTAGTCGTTCCTCAGCAACATGGCGGCTATGTTCTTAATTTGAATGAATAGATTAGGGTTTAGTCTAGGGTTGTTTATATAGAGGTTAGGAATTGATTAGGACCATTGATGTTGCTAGGTTAGATCATAGCCATTCATTAGATAGAGAGACCAATTAGAACCCGCCACCTAGCCCTAATGACAAAGCAGACCACAGAAATTCGACCAAACACAGACCTGGCCAGCCAGGTTGACTGGGCTCGACCAGGTCGACACCCCTGTCGACAGGGCTGTCAACAGCCCTGTCGACATGGGTAGCCCAGGTCGACAGCCCAGTCGACCTGGGTGGCCTAGGCGGGTGTTTATCCGCCCTGGCCCACTGGGCCCGATTTTTAATTATTTTATTCTGTTTGAATTTTAAATTTAATTCAAAAACTTCCGAAGGCCATATCTTCTTCATACGGACTCCGTTTTTCGAAAACTCGGACTCTATTTCGCGTATTTTTCCGAGACGAACGCAATGGCGTATCCCGTTTCCCTTAGTTCTTTGATTTCAATTTAATTATACTTGAATTTGTGAATTTCATAGTTATAGAATTTTCGGGGTGTTACATATAAACAGTAGAAAACCTTCATGTGTTGAATCGAAATTCATCCGTTGAATTGAAATTCATGTGTTGAAGGGTATTCATATTTTGAAAGAAATTGTTTTATAATAAAAATACCGTTTTTATCATCTATATGAAATGTATAAAATAATATCGTTTTGGAAGAAATTGTTTTATAATAAAAATCCTATTTTTATTACCTATATTAACTATATAAAATAATAGTGTTTTGAAATGAATTGTTTTACAATAAAAATCATATTTTTATTATATACATGAATTGTTAAAAATAGTGAAGTGTTGAAATAGAAGACAGTTAGATAAAAATGTCATTTTTATCCAATGTATGAAAAGAATATAGTTTTGAAATCGAAGAATCAATATATATATATATATATATAAATAAAATTGAAATATATCGAATAACGATGCTGCAGTTCATATTTTGAAACCGTGATTTCAAACGATTATACTGGGAGATCCGACCATAGGATTTTCCTGAAATCGCAACCGTTGGGTTCGCTTTGGAAATATCTTTCCAACGGCAGCAACTTTGTAAAAATCCAACGGTTGGATTGTCTGGAATGTTTAATTCAAATCTGAAGAAAAACAGCGCCAGAATCGATTATAATTATTTATATATATATAACTATAATTATATTTAAATCGAATAACGACACTGCAGTTCGTATTTTGAAATCGAAACTTCAAACGATTATACCGGGAGATCCGACCGTTGGATTTTCCCAAAACTGGAACCGTTGGATTCATTTTGAAAAGATCTTTCTAATGATGTAAATTTTGTGAAGATCCAACGGTTAGATTTTCAGATATGTGTAAATCAAATCTGAAGAAAAACAGCGCCACGGCCGCGTTATGGCCCGAAGCGTCGTTTTGGATAAATTGGCTAGTTTAAAATAAATAAAAATAGCGATAAATCGTTATAAAATATTATAAACGATATGGATGTGAAATTTAGAAATTAACTGAAGGTTGGCTAAGTCTAATGGTTTCTTGGGTATTGATCCGATGTTGGTTTCGGCCTTTGGGGTTAATATTTGGGAAATCGTTCTCTTACTAATAGACGGTTAGTGACTAATGAATTGAAATGATGCGTATGTATGTTAGTGTTGCACTTGTTCATTATATACGCGAGTTGCTCAGAAAGACCGGGTTTATCCCATTCTGAATAACTGAATCGACGATAAGTAATCGAAGATAAAGACGGAGGTCGAAGACCGTAGATCTTCACCTCGTTTGGATGGTAACCGAGGTCCTGATTGGGAGGCATCCCGAAATATGGATAATGAGTGGTGATCGTCCAGACGTACGTGGTGATCGATGGGTTTGCAAGGTATATAGTGCCTCCGGTTTCGTTCAGACCCAGAACGGACTTGCAAATGGACAGTGTGTCTGACATTGGAATTTATTCTGTGTGATTGATAACCATCAGTTGAACGGTGTGAATTGCCTATGTGGCATGCTAAGATGCAGTGATCAGGGCTTCTGTTGAAAAGCAAAGTCTTGTGGTGATGATCAAAGCACCGCCTGTGTGGCGTAGCTTTGTGTATAACGTGAAATCGCGAGCCTCACACCCCGGTACGAACCAGAAACGGGAGAAAGGACCTCAGGGAGGGCCTGCGTTTCCTCTTAGCTAGAAGTGGCGTCGGTGGTTTTACATGCCCTGACGAGTTTGACTTATGTGGTTGTATCTGTTGCGAGGCACCTCGGTTAGATCGGACGATCCGGGTCCGATGGAGTCATTTGTTGGCTCGCTTACGCCCCAAAGGGCGGCGAAACGCAGTGTTCAGGCATTTTAATCCACATCGGTGGACCGGCCCTGACGATCCAAGGGTCACTCGAGCTCTGATCCTGAGACTCGGGCTAGGCAATCTCGAATTCGGTAATGACTATCTTTTACCTTGGTTCATGACGGAAATCCAATTTCCAAATACATGACTGTGCGGTTTTGATTGTATACCTATATATGGCGACATAGTGGTATGGGGCATTAATGCCGTCTATGATTGATAGTTATGATTTGAAATTGTTTTTAAAACATATAAACACTAGCAATAATATCAAATGCCTTTGTTTTATTCGTATTAAGCATATTTTGGCCGTTATAAGGTAAAAACTCTATCCTCCGGTTTGCGTTGCATTGTGTGATGGGAACTGAGTCTTATAATGGCTTCATTTTTATAAAAAGCATAGCTATGTTCAAAAGAATGATTTGTTTTAAAGCACTGACAATCCAATGGAGTAAACCTGTTCCACGAAAGTGGCGTGGTCCTGTGATTAGCCATATTATAAATATGTTGAGTAGATTTCTCATACCAGTCCCATGTCTGACTCGTAGTTTGTTTCACTTTCAAACTCGGGTGCCCCTTTTTCAACACGGGTAGCCTTATATTCAGGTTTGGCTGGTTCTTTCTGGATAGCTGGAGCTGAAGATGGATTCTATTATTTATCTCTTTTTATGCTGTTCAGCTCCTATTGTACATTATGTTTGTTTTCCGCTGTAGACATTTATGTATAGTTGAACTGTATTTGTACTAAGTATGATCCTGTATGCTGTGTAACTCTGATGATTACTTTTATCCAGTATATTCTATTGTTCATTATCTGGTGTATTCATTTATTTCTGTTATGCTGTTATCTGTTTTCTGTGTTATATTCCAAGGATTACCCTTGCCACCGTCCGTATGGGGTTTGGGGTCGTCTCATTTGGTATCAGAGCTTTGGTTAAGCTTAGTTATGGAATATAACATATGAACGAACTCGTCAGAAATAGAACCAGTAGTGTTCTAGGATGGGTAACTCTATACAGATAGGATCAGTAATATCCTAGTATAAGTAAAGCAGAATGGAATACACCCCAGTAGACACATTTACATTGAAGTATTTGTCTCTATATTTTGAAATATCTTTTCTGTTGACCTGACACTTTGTCTGCTAATTGCAGACGCACTAGAAAATGAGTGACAGGAACAGAAGAAATAACCGTATGGCTCGACCAGCTAATGAGCCAGTTGTGCTCCCACAGCCAGAATCAGATATAGAAGTTCTATTCAAGAGATTTCGAAATCTGGGTGGATCGCCATTCTTAGGAAAAGAGTCCATTATGGAAACACAAGCTTGGATTCGTTCTACAGAGAAAATCTTTGAGGGTTTAAAGCTGAGAGACGATCAGAAAAGATTACTGGTGTCTTGGGCACTCAAAGAAGAAGCTTTGTTTTGGTGGGATTTAGTTGTTAAAGATAATCCAGAAGGTGATATCACCTAGGATAAATTCAAAGTGATTTTCTTAGAAAGATTTACTCCTCCCGAAGCAACCGAGCGATTATGTGACGAATTTTCTTATCTGATACAAGGTGATATGACCATCCCAGAATATCATAAGAAATTCAATGAACTTTCTCACTTTGCTCCTCATTTGATTCAAGATCCAAAGAGGAAAAATTTGAGATTTATTCATGGACTGCAAAGAAAATATCAGAACAGTGTAATGAGGAATGTGAAGCTCCCATTTTCTGAAATGATATACATGGCTTACCAGTACAAAGATCTCGACAAGAAAGGTATGTTACCTTGCGAAGAAGGGGTCAGTTCTAGTAATAAAGATGAGCCTGAAACTGATAATCCCGAGGCCAGTGCGATATCTGAGGTGAGTAAGAAGCCCAAAGTCAATCGAAAAAGGGCTGGATCTGAAAAGGAACCAGCAACGACGACCACCTGCTCTAACTGCAATAAACAGGGGCATCTGACCAGGAAGTGTAAAACCTCGAAGAAACGAAAGAAGGGGTTTAAACCCAATAAGAAGTTTCAAGAGAATAAAAAGTGCAGTCAGTGCCATCAGACTGGTCATCTTTCAAAGGCCTTCCCGCTATTCAGAAAACCTGAAATAGTTCAAGTGAATGAAGTAGCAGAAACTCCCGAGCCCTCAGCTAGTCAAGAAAGGGCTGATGTTTTAGAAGGCACGCTTATTGTCAAAGACATTCCAGTTAAAGTACTGTTTGACACAGGCGCGTCACGAAGCTTCATTGCCAAGAATGCAGCTAAGAAGCTGGATTTGAATTTGAAGAAACTCAAGGAACCAATGACTGTCCAGAATCCGGTTGGGGGTTCCATTGATCTCATTTGGGTTTGTGGAGTGCCGGTTTCTTTTTCTCGTTATCGGTTTCCTACCATCGCGGTCGTCATGAATTTTAAAGAGTTTGATCTCATCTTGGGGTTAGACTGGTTGACCAAATATGAAGCTGAAGTTAAATGCGCCGACAAGGTCGTAAAGGCGAAGATTAAATCAGGTGATTATATAACCATTCCCTGTGAAGGTCAGAATGCTAATAGAAAAGACTTCTGGGCAGCTCTCGATGTTTCTCCAGCCCAAATAGAAAATATCCCTGAAGTCGCAGAGAATATTCCCGACCTAGTAAAAGATATACCTGTCGTCAAGAACTACGTGGATGTGTTCGAAGAAGTTGTTCACTTACCTCCGCAGAGAGAAATAGATTTCAAGATCGCTTTGATTCCCAATGCAAGGCCGGTAGTTCACGCTATTCGAAGGATGTCCTTGAAAGAGAAAGAAGAACTTGACAATCAAACACGACAGCTAGTATGGAAGGGTCTGATTAGGCCTAGTTTCTCTGATTGGGGAGCAGCAGTGGTGTTTGTCCCAAAATCTGACGGTACTCTACGTCTATGTGTGGATTATCGTGATCTGAACAAACAGACAATAAAGAATAAATATCCATTGCCGCGGATTGATGATTTGTTGGATCGATTAAATGGCGCACAAGTATTTTCACGAATGGACCTAGCTACAGGTTTCCATCAGCTTCGTATCGCCAAGGAGTGTGTTCCTTTGACAGCATTCAGAGGTCCCGACCTATTCTACGAGTGGTTAGTAACGCCGTTCGGCTTATGTAACGCTTAAGCCTATTTCGTCGATCTAATGAACAGAGTATTCAGAGGAGTATTGAATAAATTTTGTTCTGGTTTTCATTGACGATAATCTAATCTTCTCTAAATCAAAGGCCGAACATGAAAAGCATTTGGAACAGGTTCTAGAAATTCTGAGAAGGAATGTATTGAAAGCAAAGTTTTCCAAATGTTTATTCTGGCAAGAAGAAGTCAAATTTCTGGGCCACGTTGTACCAAAAGAAGGAATTGCTGTGGATCCAAGCAAAATCACAGCTGTCCAGAATTGGAAACAGCCCAGTACCCCTACAGAAGTCCGCAGTTTTCTCGGATTGGCTAGTTATTACCGGAAGTTCGTTAAAAACTTTTCGAAGATATCTGGTCACTTAACGAAGCTTATAAAGAAGCACTCTAAGTTCAAATGGACTCCAGAAAGTGAAGAGGCTTTTGAAGAGGGCTTTTGAAGAGCTAAAGTTAAGATTAACAACTGCTCCAGTGTTAACCATCATTGATGGCAATCAGGATTTAAAAGTCTGGACTGATGCTTCTAGAGAAGGCCTTGGCGTAGTGTTAATGCAAAGAGGTCAAGTGATTGCTTATGCTAGCCGTCAGCTGAAGCCGCATGAGAAAAACTACGTAACTCATGATCTTGAGTTATTGGCTATAGTATTCGCCTTGAAAATCTGGAGACACTATTTTCTGGGTGAGAGATTTGAACTGTTTACAGATCACCAGTCGCTAAAGTATCTATTCACCCAGAAGGACTTGAATCTGAGGCAGCAACGTTGGCTAGAGTTTCTTGCAGCATATGAATTTGAAATTATATATGCTCCAGGGAAAGCCAATGTCGTGGCCGATGCGCTGAGCCGAAAGAATGTAATGATCGCCAGCTTTATTATCACGACTTCCTTGATTGACAAAATATCTATTCTTTAGAAGGAGGATAACTTTATTAAGGATATGATTAAAAGGATTCAGAAAAGCGAACCCTCGTGTTTTCAAATAGATAACGACGAGACCCTGAGGTTGAAAGGAAGGATTTGTGTTCCTGATATCCCAGAGTTAAAAAGGGAAGTGTTAGACGAGTGTCACAAGTCCAAGCTGAATATCCTTCCCGGTGTAGCCAAAATGTATAACGATCTCAAGCGAACATTCTGGTGGAAGGCTATGAAAAGGGACGTTTCAATATATGTTAGCCGATGCCCTACTTGCCAGCTAGTCAAAAGCGACCAACAGAAACTGGCTGGATTGTTACAACCGCTAGACGTTCCTGGTTGGAAGTTGGAACATATTTCCATGGACTTCATTGATGGTTTTCCCAGAACCAGAAAGGGGAATGACAGTATTTGGGTGATCGTGGATCGTTTCACGAAGACCGCCCATTTCATACCTGTCAGATCAAACAGAACTGCTCAGAGTCTGGCGTAGATATATTTCAAGGAAATTGTTAGACTACATGGAGTGCCGCTCAGTATAGTCAGTGATAGAGACACAATATTCACTAGCAAATTCTGGGAGGCATTTCAAGTCGAGCTGGGAACGAAGTTGAACTTGAGCACCACTTATCATCCTCGGACAAACGGTCAGACTGAGAGGGTGAATCGTATTTTAGAAGATCTATTGCGGGCTTGTGTTCTAGATTTTGGTGGATCGTGGGAAGACCATCTGCATTTGGCTGAATTCTCATATAACAACAGCTACCAGGCGAGCCTGACAATGTCACCATTTGAAGCATTATATGGTAGACCGTGCCGATCTCCTGCTTGTTGGGTCAAACCTGGTAATAGACTTGTGTTAGGGCCAGACATGATTCGAGAAGCTACCGACAAAGCTGATTTTTATTAAGAAACGATTACTGGCCGCTCAAAGCCGACAAAAGAGCTATGCCGATAGAAGAAGAAGAGATATATCGTTTGCTGTTGGCGACTACGTATATTTGAAAGTATCGCCGATGAGAGGAGTTATCCGATTCGGTAAAACTGGAAAGTTAGCGCCCAAATTCATTGGTCCGTTTCCTATTCTGGAACGGATCGGAACTCTCACTTATAGGGTTAAATTGCCAGATTGGTTGCCTGGAGTTCATGATGTATTTCACATATCTCAACTTCGAAAGCACGTTCATGATCCAGACTTGATCGTGGAAGAAGCAGCTCAGCAGGATATTGAAATTACTCCAGAATTAGCTGTGAGAAGAGAGCCGCTAAAGATCATCGGCAGTGAAACCAATGAGCTGAGGAACAAGAAGGTTCACTTGGTCAAAGTGCAATGGAGTGGAGATCCGCGAGATTGTACTTGGGAAACTGAGGAGAGCATTCAGAAAGCCTATCCTAGGTGCCGAGTGGATATCTCTGATTGACTCCGGTGCAAGGTACATTTACCATACTTTGCATTACCAATTAGTTCTCTACTCTGTTGTTATTTTCTTTCCATGGATGTGCACTTTTAATTCTATAGTCTGAATGATTTTAAAAGAATATAGAAATTGATTTGTATGATTTTGAAAAGTTAAAAACAATTTGATTGTTATTTGTGTTGTGTGATAGTAAATTAGATTAATTAAATTATTGAAACGATAGTTAATTTAATTAATAAGAGAATGAATGGTAGAATTTATTCGATTATATCGCACATTTAACTGATTAGAAAATAGATAGAAATATATACATGTGCACTATACATGTTTGAACAGGTAAATGGATAGCTGTTGAGTAAAGATTTTATTTGCGTGCCCGACAAATAGGTAAACCTTAATGAGTTGGATGCGAAATATTATTATATCAACTCCTGTGAATGCCATTGGATGCGAAGTGCTGGTTATTTTGTGTGAAATAATAAATATCGCCATAGGATAGTAACAATTAATTTTGAACTACACTACATGGCATACTTCTGGAAGATAGGCATACTTCATCATATACCACATAAGCATTTGGAGCTTGTGTGACGAGGTGGAAGATTTACCATACGAGCGAGAGGCTTGTATGGCGATGACGATATTTTACAGGTTGAACTGATGACTAATATGGACTATTTAAATTGTAACGGTAAAATTGCCAGATTAATAAAAAACCCACACGGGTTTGAAGTTGACAATAATCACGTCTCTCTAGTTAGTAGATACGGCACATGGACTATTTATTTCCCACACGGGACGAGGTGACGAGAATTTATCCTCTGAAGCATTTAAAATACACACTCCCTCAGGTTTTGACAAGGTGACGAGAATTTATTCTCTGGAGTTATTATCAATACACGCACCCCTGTAAACACCAGAATATATCACTATAAATATGTGTATGCTTATTAGGATTTATTGGGTACCTAATACGGCCCAATAAATTTCCAAACCTCTCTCCGTACAAAGGAGGTTATGGCGAAATTTTTCGAAAATTCCGGGTGTTAGCCAAATTTTTGAAGAATTTGAAAATTCTCAGAAACTGAAAAGTTGGAGAATGGAAGCCAGATTGAACGTAGAGTTGATAAATCAAACCACTTTCGACTTTGTTCCTTTTCGGGGACGAAAAGTTTTAAGTGGAGAAGATTGTAACGACCCAGAAAATCTGAACCAATTTAAAAATTTTAAATTGGCTAAAATAATGGATTTTAAATATTTAAAATAAATATTTTAAATAATAGCGATGAAAAATGAGTTTGAATTGACGTTTGAAAACGAATATAATTAATTCTAATTATAAACAAGGCCTGAAATGGTGCTGCAGTTTCAAAAATTGAATTCAAACTTTGTCGGACTGTACCGGGTGCAAAACAAAACGGATTTAAGTGAAACCAAAAATATTTAAATCTGTTAGTGAATACCTTTCTAACGAATCTAAAAAATCAGATTTTCATAACGGAAAGCAAAAGTTATGACCAAATGAATTTTCAGAAAGGTCGCTATGGAATTTATATAGCCCGTGAAATTGGCCATTTTGCATACGACCTCGGAATTCGACGAAACCACTTTTGTTGGATCCAGGATGTGAAGTTATTGCTAGGTTCCAAATTTCATAATTTTTGAAGCTAGTATGTGAGCGTGGAAAAGGAAAACGTGTTTTGGTCAATTAAAGTTAAATTGGATCGACCAGAAATGGGCCTTTTTGCAAACGGTCTCGGAATTCGACGAAACTAGTTTTGTTGGGACCGTATCGTCAAAACATAGCCAGATTTATTTTTCTGGAATTTTTCGAATCAGTTTGTGGCCCTGGAAAATTGAAATGTACGTTCAAATCGAATATTGAATGTTTTATATTTTAAATTTGAAGGAAAACTGACTGAAACAGTCGAATGGGCCTACGAAACATATCCCATTGTGTTCGGAATGGGGATAAAACGCTAGGGACGACAGTCGTTGGGTTTAGATTGGTGGTCTTGTTAGAAAACCCCTTTAAAACGCACCGGCCAATCATAATTTTTATATAAAAAAATCTTCTTTTCTCTCTCCCCGATCGAAGGCGGAAACCGCTTGAAACCTTCCCCCTCATTTTTCGATCAATCCACGCCGAATTAGCTCGTGCCACAGTTGAACTTTTTGAAGATCTTCTCGAGATCTTCAAATCCATATAAAGTTTGGAATTTTTCGTGGCCTGTGGAGAGAGAACCATCTCCCTGAAGTCGACGACTTCAATTCGCCGCCGCCGCCTGGGACCACCGAGCTGGACCCCACCTCCGGCGAACCAGCGCCTCTCCTCCCCCTTCGACGCTGCGAAGGCCAATCGACGAATAGCTACACGGATTTCGAGATAAATCCAAACCTAGTTTTGAACCTTTCAGCTGAGGTACGGCTTGTTTTATTTTCAACTGTTTTAAAACCTTTAAACCATTGCAAACTTTGAAAAATCATATCTTTTTGCTGTGTTGACGAAATTCACTGAAACAAGAGACAGTGGACTCGTGTGGACATCTTCTACCTTCTAGAAGAGACCGCATATTTTTCTAAGCCTTCTGCTATTTTTGGTGGAGTGGAACCCAATGTGAGATTTCTAATTTATAAACGATATGGAAAAGGACGATGTATAAATTATATAGTCGATGTATGGGTTATATAAGCGTTGTACACCTCATGTATAAGCGTTGTATAAGTTGTACGTTCGATGTATAAGTTATATATGCGTTGTAAAAATTATATATGTGTTGAAATAGAAGTGAATTGCTATATATATATATGTATATATATACACGCCCCTCGTCCACAAACCATGGACGATATTTATTCGTTGTGGTTGGTGTGAAAATTGATTGATAGTGGATGGTTGATTGGAATTGTTTGTGGTTGAAAAATACCCATTTATGGTTGAGAAATATTTGGTTGAAACCACAAAGGATTAGTTTGTGGAAATGAAATAAATATATACATACCGCCTGCGTGCGAACTAGATGCATGATCCCCATTGTCAAAAACCGCGAGTTTTTAAGGTAGAGCGAGGAGCCGTACTAGGGACGGTCCCGGTTTTAACTACTCTGCCGTTATGCTGCCGAAATTTTGAATAATATTCATGTGTTTGAATTATTTTCATATGTTGAAACTATATTTATTCGTTGAATAGAAAACCTTCATGTGTTGAGTCGATATCCATTCGTCGGATAGAAATTCATGTGTTGAATGGTATTCGTGTTTTAAAATATAAAAATCACATTTTTGTCTATACATAGAAACTATAGAAAACCTTCATGTGTTGAATCGATATTCATTCGTTGGATAGAAATTCATGTATTGAATGGTATTCGTGTTTTAAATATAAAAATCACATTTTTATCTATATATAGAAACTATAGAAAACCTTCATGTGTTGAATCGATATTCATTCGTTGATTAGAAATTCATGTGTTGAATGGTATTCGTGTTTTAAATATAAAAATCACATTTTTATCTATATATATAAACTATAGAAAAACCTTCATGTGTTGAATCGAAATTCATCCGTTGAATTGAAATTCAAGTGTTGAAGGGTATTCATATTTTGAAAGAAATTGTTTTATAATAAAAATCCCGTTTTTATCATCTATATGAAATGTATAAAATAATATCGTTTTGAAAGAAATTGTTTTATAATAAAAATCCTATTTTTATTACCTATATGAACTATATAAAATAATAGTGTTTTGAAATGAATTGTTTTACAATAAAAATCACATTTTTATTATATACATGAATTGTTAAAAATAGTGAAGTGTTGAAATAGAAGACAGTTAGATAAAAATATCATTTTTATTCAATGTATGAAAAGAATATAGTTTTGAAATCGAGGAATCGATATATATATATAAATAGAATTGAAATATATCGAATAACGACGCTGCAGTTCATATTTTGAAACCGTGATTTCAAACGATTATACCGGGAGATCCGACCATCGGATTTTCCTGAAATCGCAACTGTTGGGTTCGCTTTGGAAATATCTTTCCAATGGCAGCAACTTTGTAAAAATTCAATGTTTGGATTGTTTGGAATGTTTAATTCAAATCTGAAGAAAAACAGCGCCCGAATTGATTATATATATATATATAATTATATTTAAATCGAATAACGACGCTGCAGTTCGTAATTTGAAATTGAAACTTCAAACGGTTATACCGGGAGATCCGACCGTCGGATTTTCCCGAAATTGGAACCGTTGGATTCATTTTGAAAAGATCTTTCTAATGATGTAAATTTTGTGAAGATCCAATGGTTAGATTTTCAGATATTTGTAAATCAAATTTGAAGAAAAACAGCGCCACGGCCGCGTTATGGCCCGAAGCGTCGTTTTGGATAAATTGGCTAGCTTAAAATAAATAAAAATAACGATAAATCGTTATAAAATATTATAAACGATATGGATGTGAAATTTAGAAATTAACTGAAGGTTGGCTAAGTCGAATGGTTTCTTGGGTATTGATCTGATGTTGGTTTCGGCCTTCGGGGTTAATATTTGGGAAATCGTTCTCTTACTAATTGACGGTTAGTGACTAATGAATTGAAATGATGCGTATGTATGTTAGTGTTGCACTTGTTCATTATATACGCGAGTTTCTCAGAAAGACCGGGTTTATCCCATTCTGAATAACTGAATCGACGATAAGTAATCGAAGACAAAGACGGTGGTCGAAGACCGGAGATCTTCACCTCGTTTGGATGGTAACCGAGGTCCTGATTGGGAGGCATCCCAAAATATGGATAATGCGTGGTGATCGTCCAAACGTACGTGGTGATCGATGGATTTGCGAGGTATGTAGTGCCTCCGGTTTCGTTCAGACCCAAAACGGACTTGCAAATGGACAGTGTGCCTGACATTGAAATTTATTCTGTGTGATTGATAACCATCGGTTGCACGGTGTGAATTGCCTGTGTGGCATGCTAAGATGCAATGATCAGGGCTTCTGTTGAAAAGCAAAGTCTTGTGGTGATGATCAAAGCACCGCCTGTGTGGCGTAGCTTTGTGTATAACGTCAAATCGCGAGCCTCACACCCCGGTACGAACCAGAAACGGGAGAAAAGACCTCAGGAAGGGCTTGCGTTTCCTCCTAGCTAGAAGTGGCGTCAGTGGTTTTACATGCCCTGACGAGTTTGACTTATGTGGTTGTAGCTGTTGCGAGGTGCCTCGGTTAGATCGGACGATCCGGGTCCGATGGAGTCATTTGTTGGCTCGCTTACGCCCAAAGGGCGGCGAAACGCAGTGTTCAGGCATTTTAATCCACATCGGTGGACCGGCCCTGACGATCCAAGGGTCACTCGAGCTCTGATCCTAAGACTCGGGCTAGGCAGTCTCGAATTCGGTAAGGACTATCTTTTGCCTTGGTTCATGACGAAAATCCAATTTCCAAATACGTGACTGTGCGGTTTTGATTATATACCTATATATGGCGACATAGTGGTATGGGGCATTAATGCCGTCAATGATTGATAGTTATGATTTGAAATTGTTTTCAAAACATATAAACACTAGCAATAATATCAAATGCCTTTGTTTTATTCGTATCAAGCATATTTTGGCCATTATAAGGTAAAAACTCTATCCTCCGGTTTGCGTTGCATTGTGTGATGGGAACTGAGTCTTATAATGGCTTCATTTTTATAAAAAGCATAGCGATGTTCAATAGAATGATTTGTTTTAAAGCACTGGCAATCCAATGGAGTAAACCCGTTCCACGAAAGTGGCGTGGTCCTATGATTAGCCATATTATAAATGTGTTGAGTAGATTTCTCATACCAGTCTCATGACTAACTCGTAGTTTGTTTCACTTTCAAACTCGGGTGCCCCTTTTTCAACACGGGAAGCCTTGTATTCAGGTTTGGCTAGTTCTTTCTGGATAGCTGGAGCTGAAGATGGATTCTATTATTTATCTCTTTCTATGTTGTTCAGCTCCTATTGTACATTATGTTTGTTTTCCGCTGTAGACATTTATGTATAGCTGAACTGTATTTGTACTAAGTATGATCCTGTATGCTGTGTAACTCTGATGATTACTTTTATCCAGTATATTCTATTGTTCATTATCTGGTGTATTCATTTATTTTTGTTCTGCTGTTATCTGTTTTCTGTGTTATATTCCAAGGATTACCCTTGCCACCGTCCGTACGGGGTCTGGGGTCGTCTCACTTTATTTGTATTTTTTGTTCCTTGCCTCCCATTTTATCACTAGATATCAATTAATTATTATTCTTGAATTATTCTTTAGATAAAAGATTCAATTATTCTAACTTATTAATCCTTCTCTACTTTTACCTCTCCCTAAATACCTGATTCTCCTTAATTCAACAAATACCTTTTTTACTCCATTGTGTATACTATCTTTATTGTAATAAATCATACTTGCATTATTTTTATAATATTTGTTTCTCATACTAAATACATAACATACATAATCTTAACCTTTTACATGCTACGGTTCTATAGATTAAAAAAAAATCCTTTTGAAATAAATGTTCTTTTCTCCTTGATTTTCTTTCTATGTTTTTTTTCCTTGTTAGCATTTTGCAATTTTTTTCATTAATCGGATAATTCATGTTGTCTTTCTTTCTCTAATTAAGTCAAATATATCATACCTTTATGTTTTTTAGTTCTCAACGAAATTGTTTGTTGTCCATTTATTCTGTTTATTATCTCATACATTAAGAATCAAAATTGTTTAATGACGCATGAAAGCTTTTACCAAATGATTTATTTGTTGTTTTTTTCCATATAAATAGATGGCGTATTAAGTTTTACTGATACCATTAGAAACATCATAGCCCCTTTCTCCATACTTAGTAGGAAATGAGTATGTTTTCTCAACACAATCTGTATTATTTTCTCAACCCAAACTGTAATATATCGAATTATTTTTATTCCATTTGATGTAATGAAGCTAATGAATCACAATGAGTATGTTTTCTCAACACAATCTGTATTGTTTTCTCAACCCAAACTATAATATATCGGATTATTTTTATTCCATTTGCTGTAATAAAACTAATGAATCACAACGATCAACATAAGCTTGGTGATTTTGATTATCTCTAAGGAAAAAAAATAAAAAAATAAATGTAGAAAATGAATTCAACTCAAACTTCCCATTGATGTTCACAAGTATGAAAGGAAAGACAAGTACGAAATATCTTCATTCATCGCTTTCTACAAAAAATGTGTGTGATCTTTCAAAATTGAACCACACACTATAGACACTGAAAACCAAATTACGTTAAAACTCTACAAAAATCCCCGTGTTCCTGCTTATAGTTAAAATTGCACTTATCCAAAAAAAAGCAACCTCATCCTTTTTATCATTTATTCCCCGTTTGTTAAAAATTAATATACTTATCAAAAAATTGTAACTCATTGAAAAGAAGCCTAATTTGCATTCAATTTCATGTAAATGTCATGAATTTTCATTTGTCTAGTAACATTTTGAATTAGTTATGTTGTTTGGCTTTGAAATTTTTGTACATTTGATTATCTGACTTCATCTTTAAAATCAAAACCAAGCACCTAATGTCAATAATTTTTATTATTGATTTTCATACATTTGATGAATTGTTTTTTCCTTACAATTTAACTTAAATTTTGACTTTTGTGTTTGGAAATAGTTTGATGATCTTAGGTTAATCTTAAATTTGAAAAATAATTTTTAATATTAAGAGGTGAAAACTAAGAGGACATTTTCATAATGCATTATCTTATCTTTAAGTTATTCATTGGCATATATAAAGTGGTTTTGGAAATTTAATTGGTTTTTCCATCTTTAAAACATGAAATATATTTACCACATGCTTCTTTGTTCTCATGCAGCTTTGTTTAAGATAATGGAGTTGTTAAAGTGATTTTACATTGATTGTCAATCATCCAATCCCTGACTCAACAGTGTCGATGTATATGTTAATTTTTTTAAAATACACAATTGTATTGCAAACAGACAACAACAATCAACATTATTCAATAATACCACAATTGTCGCGTTTAACTGTGTTTACAATAATCACAGAAAGCGCAACCGTTTGTGCAACAGATTAAAGATACACAGAAAGTATTCTTTTCAGTAATGTCCAAGTCTAGAAATATTATGTTTCCTTGAAACAATATTTCCGTGGTATGCACTGGTTGACGTAGTTGCAATTTGTTTCTCAGGATAAAATGGACCAACTCCACAGCGTAGTGCCAGCAAACGAAGTTCTGACGAACTGAAGTAGATTACAGAAACTAGATCAGAGGATTACTTTGAAGAAGAAGAAGTAATGTAAGAAGAAAGGTAAATTCTGTCTTGTTTTGGGCAGTGTATTTATAGGCAAGGAGTGCTTGTTCGCATGCATTAGCAACCGTCAGAATTGGAAAGGTTGTGACCATTTAATCACGCGGTTATTATTATGCGTACGTTGAGAATTCAAATGGTTGTACTCATTCCGCTAACAGACATTCCTTTCGAATTCTGGACTGAACAGATACACCTTTAAAATTCTAAGAAAATTTTTCTCACACTAGCCCAATCAACAACCGTCAGCCATATTCAATCAAGAGACCCCAAGAGCCCCAAGGCCAAAGGCCCTATCTTTGACATTTTAATGTATTGTTATGTCATGGCCAAGCCCACATCCTCATATCATCCCTCTCCTTACTATTTTATATAAGCCTATTTGGCTTATAATATATTAGGAGAGATTGTACTAATATTTCCATGATGTGGGACTTTAAATGTTGTTATCTCTTCTTCTTTCCGATTTCCTCTTTCTTTACTCATTCGTTTCCAACAATCCCCCACATGAATGAGCAATTATTCTTAGTTTTACGAACCATTTATCGCATCGGTTGAAGTAGTACATGGGCCTTGAACTTTCCTAGTGATTACCTATTTGAATCACTTGCGAATCAGTAGACATAGAATATCCTTGAATTGTAAGCCTTTTGTGTAATTCCAAAGTAGATAACACACGATAAATGTTTCTTATAACCCTTCGTTGTTTGTATGTGTTCGTTTTTGCAACAACCCGGAAAATGCGAGCCAGTTTGAAATTTTTATTTTAGCAATTTTAACTGAATTTAAATATTTAAAATAGATTATTTTAAATAATATCGACGAAAAATTTATTTTGAATAGAATTCGAACGTATATATTATATACGTCGTCGTTAGAATATAAATAATTATATATAATTATATAATAGAATTGAAAATGGCGCGGTAGTTCGATAATTCGATTTCAAACTTCAATTGAATGTACCGGGTGCAATGCAATCCAGATTTTAGTGAAACCAAAAATAATAGGATCTAGTTGGGAATATCTTCCCAACGAATCCGAAAAATTGAAATTTCATAGCGGGGGTCAAAAGATATGTCCAGTTGAAAATTCTGAATAGTCGCTATGGAATTTCGGCCCTTAAAAATAGCCATTTTGCAAACGACCTCGGATTTCGACGAAACCACTTTTGTTGGATCCGTGATGTCATATTATTGCTAGGTTTCAAATGTCGTAATTTTTCGAATCAATATGTGAGCGTGGCGAAGGAAAACGTGTCTGACCAGTTTTAGTTGATTTTAATCGACTGGAAAATGGCCATTTTTCAAACAGTCTCGGAATCTGACGAAACTAGTTTTGTTAGGACCGTATCGTCAATACGAAGCTAGAAAATATTTTTCTAGAATTTTTAAAGTTCGTATGTGGCCCTGGTAAATTGAAATGTACGTTTAAAATTCAATATAGTGATTTAAATGTAAATTTAAACGAAAACTGATCGTAACAGCCGAGTTGGGTTACGAAACATATCCCATTGTGTTCGAAATGGGGGAAATTAGCTAGGGGCAATAGTCGTTGGGACTCGTTTGGAGTTCAATTGTAAAGTCAACCCTTTTTGGGATTAAAAGGAGAAAACTAAATAAATAAATAATATAATAGGCCCAAGCCCTTTTCTCCCTCCTCTCTCTTCTGAATTCAGATCGAAAAAAAAAAACGCTGCTCCTCGATCGAGACTGGCGATCGACGCCGCCATCCAGAAGCCGCCTGACCCCACGCCCGCGTCGCCCCTCTGGCCCCCTCCGTCACCGTTGGCCTCACCTCCTCCTCCTCCCTCTTAGGCGTGAGATCGAACCCGAGAAACCCCAAAGCCCCACTCGCGCACCTCCCAGTCGAAGCTTCGCCGAGCCAGAGCCACCGCGAAGACCCCTTACTGCTGCGCCAAACCATCCTTCAGCACCCTCCAGACTCGTGAAGGCCCCCTCTCCAATTCGAACGCGAGTTCCTCCCTTTTCTTTCTTGGATTAAAAAGTGATTTTTTTTTTTGGTTAGCAAAGGTGAGTATTTATCGATATCGATTTTTATTTCAGTTTTATTATATATATAAATCGATATAAAAATTTGACCTTTATATATTTAAAAAAAATAGAATTTGCTTTGATCTTTAAAAATGGAATTTGTTTTTATTTAATTGTTTAATTTTGTTTATTTTATGCAATTAGTTTTAAAAAGGGTTTTTAATTCAGTTTTATATAAAGTGAAATAAAATGTGGAATTTATTTTATATAAGGCAAAATAAAAATAGGATTTCATCATGAAATTGCGAGAACAGAAATGGGATTTTTACATATGAAGTAGTGTAGAAAAGTTTAGTTTTTTTTATAATAGAATTTTTTTTAAAGATTTTTAGTCTAGGAAAGAAATGATTTTTATTAGTTAAAAGCTACGATTTTTAGTTGTGAAATGATTGGATTTTTTATTTATCCAAAGATAAGATTTTTATTCATATAAAAATATAATTTTTATCCATGTAGTGATAAAGTAAAATTTTGATTTTTATATATTGAATAGTGAAGAAAAATTTGATTTTTATATATGTAGTGAATACGGACGACGAAGGCGACAAAAGACAAAAAGGTGAAGATTTCCTACATTTGAAGTGCCGTGGAGTTAGGATAGCTATCGGTGAGAATTTCTCACCTTTCAATTTCTTTTTCTAGTTATATATATATATACTAGGATGCAGACGGTGTTTAGTAGAACCCGACACAATCGTCCACAGACCATGGACTTGTTTGTTTGATTGCAAAAATTAGTTAGATTATTTGGTTTGAATTGAATTGTGTGGTGAAATGAATGGATTTGATTGATTTGTGAATGGCGTGGGCCTTCACTAGACCGGGGATAAGGCTAGGCCTCGTCCCGTTTCTAGTATCGTGCCGTTATGCCGCCAAAATTTTCTAAAATGAGTTAGAAAAATAAAAATATCATTTCTATTTTGTAAATGAACTGAATAAAAATCCATGTATTAAAATAAAATATTTTATCGTTAAAAATATAATTTTTAACGTGAAAGTGAATAAATAAATTTTTATAAACAAATCGGCCGATTTGTTTATATACACTGATTTGACTGATATTGATTGGGCCGATAAATTTTACACATCGCCCAACTGCACAAATTAAATATGTGTTTGATTGTTTGAAACCCCACACGGGTGTTGGGATGAAATTTGAAGTTCACTCATCCTGATTGATTAAATATGTCGATCGATCGATTGACAGGCTGTTATAAGCGTTAGATATCTATATTTGATGCTTATACAGTGTAGTGCACTTTGGTTGATGGTTGAGTATTTTTCAATGCTATTATATACGTGTGATGTATGAAAATCCATATAATTAACATTATATGGTGATTGATTGGGCCTCATTCCAATTTAGAAAATAAAGAATATTATAAAATAAAAGTTCATGTGTTGACTGTACTCATCCGTTGAGATTAGTCATGTGTTGAACGAAATATTTTGATAATAAGAAATATTTGAAATATTTGAAAATAGAAATATATGAAGCCATGTTGATTAGATTGACGCCATTTTGACGTGATCGATATTTATATCGATTTTATTCATTTCGAAATAAAATGAATGTGAAAGTGATTTCGAAATAAAATGAATGTGAAAGTGATTTCGAAATAAAATGAATGTAGAAGTGATTTCGAAATGAAATGAATATAAAAGTGATTTCGAAATGAATTGAATATAAAACCAATGTGAATTGAATTGAATATAAAACCAATGTGAATTGAATTGAATATAAAACCAATGTGAATTGAATTGAATATAAAACCAATGTGAATTGAATTGAATATAAAACCAATTTGAATTTGAATCAAATTGAAAACCAATGTGAATTGAATTGAATATAAAACCAATTTGAATTTGAATCAAATTGAAAACCAATGTGAATTGAATTGAATATAAAACCAATTTGAATTTGAATCAAATTGAAAACCAATGTGAATTGAATCAAATTGAAAAACGAATTCGAATTGAATTGAAAACGAATTCGAATTGAATTGAAAAGAAAATGAATTCGAATCGAATTAAAATCGATTTGAACTAAAATCAAATAGAAATGAAAGTAAGAAGAATTTATAATAGAAAATTCAATTTTGATTTGAATTTGAAATATAGGTTGAAATTGTTTTTGAAACGAATTCAAAACTATTTATATAATTCATTTTAAATAGAAATCGACGAAGTATATATTATATATATGATATATATATATAATATAATAGCCTGAATAGAACGCGCCACGCCGCGGCAGTTCGTGAATTTCGACCATTTATTTCAAACGGACATTATGGGAGATCCGACCGTCGGATTCTCCTAAAACCGGAACCATTGGGTTCGTATCGAAAAGAGCTTTCTAACGAATATTAGAAATTTGAAATCTAACAGTTGGATTTGGAGTCACGTCCAAATCAAATTTGAAAAAGGTCGCTGTAAGTGCAATTCGATGGCCATTGTTGGAAATCGATTGTACGGGCCTTAATAAAATTATTAAAAATAGTAATAATTTGTGTAAAATCATAAGAAATGATTTGGGAAAAATTGGGATGAAAAACTCCATATTTGAAAGGATAAAAATAGATTTTTATCGAAATGAACTAGTTTTGAACTAAATTTAAAACCCAATTATTTTTAAATAAAGAAATTAGATTTAAAAAGGGGGTTTTAAATAATCGGAATTTCTAATATATTTGATTGGATTTGAAATGGGTTTATCGTGAACGGTGTTTTAAATAACACTAGTTCTTTAACCCGATAATAAATAGAAGGTGATTTGGGTTTGTTGTGAACTGTGTTTTAAATAACACCTAGTTCTTTAACCCAGTAAAAGGAGTTTTAATGAATCTGCAATTAAATCGAAATGTGAATAGATAATCTAAATTATCAAATTTAGAAATTGAGCGAGAATGGAGTATTACCAGTTTTGCTCCAAAGCGATAGTTAAATCTTTAATTAGATTTGAACGTGAAATGGTAATTACATTTACCGATAACACCGTGGTGTTAGTTATGGGGTAATAACAGTTTTGCTCCATGGGATAAATAGGTTGGGATTGGGAAATAAAATAAATAATTACTTCGGTGTGGTTCGCTAATCCCGACTAGTTTGGAAAACCATAATATGGTTTGAAATGATATCCAAAGGAAGATTAAAGAATAAATTTAAAAGGATTTATCTTTAATAAAATTAATGGAAACCTTTCCCTAGGAGTGTGAATATCTGAATTGGAATGAGGCATATGTTGTGTTTGTATAACAATTGTTTATTATATACGTGGGTTATTCAGAAAGGCCGGGTCTATACCCATTCTGAATAACCGATTCGACGATAAGTCGAAGAGATTGAAGACGGCGCAAGACCGACGATCTTCACATCGAATGGATGGGTGCTACTGACGCTCACGATGGGAGTAGCTACCTTGAAGGGGGCTGAAGTGGTAGCCGTCCGGACGTGCTTGGAGGTCGACGGATATGCGAGGAAAGTGCCTCCGGTTTCGTTCAGACCCAGAACGGACTTGTAAATGGATGGTGTGCCTGACATTGTATTCCTTTATATTGTATTCGTTGATCTCTGCTAAATATATATCTGTTTGGCGGCGGAGAATTTATTCTCTTGCTTAACGCCCTTCTCTGAGACATACGAGCTTAGAGGTTATATATTGGCAGAAATCAGTGGTACGATATGGATTGATAGTGTGGCATGCTGAGATGCAGTGATCCAGATTTTTGTTGAAAAGCAAAGTTTGGTGGATGATGATCAAAGCGCAGCTTTAATATAGCACGGCTTTGTGTATAGCGTTGATTCGCGAGCCTCACACCCCGGTATGGTGGTAAACTGATGGTTTGATCAGTATGCTTTTTCGTGGATGGGCACCTTCGTGGTGTCGTGGATTCGGTCGATCGAGATTGAGCTTAGTGCTCAGAGGGATAGGGTAAGCGGTGTTTTCTCTCGCCGGGACGTAAGCCGCAGTGATACTCAATTTCCCAAAAGTGCGGATGTGCATTACGGTGTTTTCTCTAGCCGAGACGTAAGCCGTTGAGATGGAACTACGCGATCGATCTTTCGAATCAGGAGCCACCATGATGGAAATCCAATTTCCAAATATGACATTTTGCGGTTTTGATTGTAGAGCCTAGTATTGGCGACATGATATATGGTACCCATGTCGTCTATGATTGATACATTTATATTTGAAGTTGTTTTCTTCACTTATAGTAATAATATAAGATGAAATTTTGCGTATCAAGCATATTTGGCTATTATAAGGGAAAACCCTATCCTCCGGCTTGCGTTGCATTGTGTGATGGGACCTGGGTCTTATAATAGCTTCATTGTTCTTTATTTAGCATTGCGCTGTTTGTTTTCTGCACTGGTATTCTCGGGAGGAAACCCGTTCCGTGTTATACGGCGTGGTCCCTTGATTTACCTAACTTTAAAACAAATATTAATAACTGTTTTTAGTTCTCACACCAGTCACATGACTGACCTGGAGTTTATTGTTTTGAACCTAAACTCTGGGTGCCCCTATTTTCCACACGGCCAGCTAGTAGTTTTGGTTTTGCAGATTTATATTCACAGGATCCTGATTTATAGCTGGAACGATGTTCGGAAAGCTCTGTATCCGTGCATTATTTTCAGTTGTGTTTTATATTGTTTTTCCGCTGCTATGTAATTTATTGTAATCTCTGATATTTATCGAATGTAATTTATTCATTTATACTCTGTATATTCTTGTATTCTGATGGAATTGTTGTAATAAACAATGAAATGTTCTTCTGTTTGTGTTCTATTTTGTCGTGTTCTCAAAACAATCAGGCGTTTCGAAAGGTCTAGATCAGTTTAGCGACTGATTCAGATCGAGCGAAATTCCTAGTTGTCACAGTTGGTATCAGAGCTCTGGTTTACAGAGCTAGAGAACGTGACACATTAGAACCAAACGAAAGAACTCATCAGATATTGGATTAGTAATATCCAATGAGAATGACTCGTTAGAGATAGGATCATTAGTATCCTAGAACGAGTGTGAAGAGTATATTTTTAAAATGAAAACCATTTTTGTTTGGAAATTTAAATCATATCATACGTGTTTGACTATTTATTTTAAATTGATTTGGACAGTCCAATATATAAAGATTTCGCATATACGCCTTGCAAGCGTGTATTCGAGGTTTTAAATTGGATAGATATAGAATCATACTCTAGTTGCCCGGGAATAATTCTGGTGATGGGGCCCCATCGCCAGTACTTGTTTTCGAGTTTCGAAAGTGAGATTTCTATATATTTCCAATCGACTGGTGTGAGAACAAAACTTAACTGAAATTTACTGTTTGTGACTTGACAATGAAATCTGATTTTTGAGTATATAAAAATCATATATATTTGACAATCTAATCACCAAATTGATTGATGGCTGTGATGTTTGTTTATTGATTCAACTAAAAAGAAAAAATACTAGAATGATAAATGAAGTATAATCAAGATGATTGTTAAGTGAAAAATAATGCAAACTCTCTTGACAAAAATCCTAAAAATATTATATAGGATATGGACGACTATGGCTTATCTCATACTGAATTCTAGATGACCCCGAAACAAGCGAGGAGAGCTCACCATAAAGCAGAAAAAGAACGTGAGTTGAACTTAGGAACGTACGTGGGTATTTATTGCCGCATATGCAGAAAAGAAGGACATTATGCCGTTCGGTGCCCTGAGCGAAAGAAAAGCAGGGAGAAAATGATGAGAATGGACATAGTGTGTTTCAAATGCAAAGAGACGGGGCATTTCGTACATAAGTGTCCGAAGATAAAGAAGAAACCCAAAAATTTAGGAAAGGAAAAGAAGTGCTTTCAATGCAAAGAAGTAGGGCATCTAGCCCGAGATTGCCCGTTAAAGAAGGGTGATAAGAAATCCAAGGGTAAGGAGCTATCAACTTTGGAAATCATGCAAGAAGAAGGCACGACTTCCTAGAAAGCTGGGTTTTAACGTAATGAACTAGCGTTTTGGATATATGTATGTATGTATGATGCTTGTAGGAACGTAATTATGCTTTTTGTTTTAAAATGTATTGGTATTGTATAATATTACTAAGGTAAGAAAATGTTGAACCAAGTTGAATTTAGCACCAAACATCGAACTGTATTGAAAATTTATCGCATTTGCTTGCACATACATATACTTACATTGAACAGGTCATAGCAAGGAGGCTAGAGCAGAGAATAAAATTTGTTTGCCCGATAAATAGGTACATGTTTACTACATAATTTACTGTTTTGTTTGGGTGATGATGATTTTATGAGCCTATTGGCTAGCCGCTTGGCTTTTTCTTTTTCTTTTTGAGATCTGAAGGACCGGGGAAGCTATTTGAAATTCCCCGATGCTCCCATTGCAGGGGAGGTTATGGCGAAATTTTTCGAAAATTTAGGGTGTTAGCCAAATTTTTGAAGAATTTGAAAATTCTCAGAAACTGAAAAGTTAGAGAATGGAAGCCAGATCGAACGTAGAGTTGATTAATCAAACCACTTTCGACTTTGTTCCTTTTCGGGGACGAAAAGTTTTAAGTGGGGGAGATTGTAACAACCCGGAAAATGCGAGCCAGTTTGAAATTTTTATTTTAGCAATTTTAACTGAATTTGAATATTTAAAATAGATTATTTTAAATAATATCGACGAAAACTTTATTTTGAATAGAATTCGAACGTATATATTATATACGTCGTCGTTAGAATATAAATAATTATATATAATTATATAATAGAATTGAAAATGGCGCGGTAGTTCGATAATTCGATTTCAAACTTCAATTGAATGTACTGGGTGCAATGCAATCCGGATTTTAGTGAAACCAAAAATAATAGGATCTAGTTGGGAATATCTTCCCAACGAATCCGAAAAATTGAAATTTCATAGCGGGGGTCAAAAGATATGTCCAGTTGAAAATTCTGAATAGTCGCTATGGAATTTCGGCCCTTAAAAATAGCCATTTTGCAAACGACCTCGGATTTCGACGAAACCACTTTTGTTGGATCCGTGATGTCATATTATTGCTAGGTTTCAAATGTCGTAATTTTTCGAATCAATATGTGAGCGTGGCGAAGGAAAACGTGTCTGACCAGTTTTAGTTGATTTTAATCGACTGGAAAATGGCCATTTTTCAAACAGTCTCGGAATTTGACGAAACTAGTTTTGTTAGGACTGTATCGTCAATACGAAGCTAGAAAATATTTTTCTAGAATTTTTAAAGTTCGTATGTGGCCCTGGTAAATTGAAATGTACGTTTAAAATTCAATATAGTGATTTAAATGTAAATTTAAAAGAAAACTGATCGTAACAGCCGAGTTGGGTTACGAAACATATCCCATTGTGTTCGAAATGGGGGAAATTAGCTAGGGGCAACAGTCGTTGGGACTCGTTTGGAGTTCAATTGTAAAGTCAGCCCTTTTTGGGATTAAAAGGAGAAAATTAAATAAATAAATAATATAATAGGCCCAATCCCTTATCTCCCTCCTCTCTCTTCTGAATTCAGATCGAAAAAAAAAAGAAACGCTGCTCCTCGATCGAGACTGGCGATCGACGCCGCCATCCGGAAGCCGCCTGACCCCACGCCCGCGTCGCCCCTCTGGCCCCCTCCGTCACCGTTGGCCTCACCTCCTCCTCCTCCCTCTCAGGCGTGAGATCGAACCCGAGAAACCCCAAAGCCCCACTCGCGCACCTCCCAGTCGAAGCTTCGCCGAGCCAGAGCCACCGCGTAGACCCCTTACTGCTGCGCCAAACCATCCTTCAGCACCCTCCAGACTCGTGAAGGCCCCCTCTCCAATTCGAACGCGAGTTCCTCCCTTTTCTTTCTTGGATTAAAAAGTGATTTTTTTTTTTTGGTTAGCAAAGGTGAGTATTTATCGATATCGATTTTTATTTCAGTTTTATTATATATATAAATCGATATAAAAATTTGACCTTTATATATTTAAAAAAAAATAGAATTTGCTTTGATCTTTAAAAATGGAATTTGTTTTTATTTAATTGTTTAATTTTGTTTATTTTATGCAATTAGTTTTAAAAAGGGTTTTTAATTCAGTTTTATATAAAGTGAAATAAAATGTGGAATTTATTTTATATAAGGCAAAATAAAAATAGGATTTCATCATGAAATTGCGAGAACAGAAATGGGATTTTTACATATGAAGTAGTGTAGAAAAGTTTAGTTTTTTTTTATAATAGATTTTTTTTTAAAGATTTTTAGTCTAGGAAAGAAATGATTTTTATTAGTTAAAAGCTACGATTTTTAGTTGTGAAAAGATTGGATTTTTTATTTATCCAAAGATAAGATTTTTATTCATATAAAAATATAATTTTTATCCATGTAGTGATAAAGTAAAATTTTGATTTTTATATATTGAATAGTGAAGAAAAATTCGATTTTTATATATGTAGTGAATACGGACGACGAAGGCGACAAAAGACAAAAAGGTGAAGATTTCCTACATTTGAAGTGCCGTGGAGTTAGGATAGCTATCGGTGAGAATTTCTCACCTTTCAATTTCTTTTTCTAGTTATATATATATACTAGGATGCAGACGGTGTTTAGTAGCACCCGACACAATCGTCCACAGACCATGGACTTGTTTGTTTGATTGCAAAAATTAGTTAGATTATTTGGTTTGAATTGAATTGTGTGGTGAAATGAATGGATTTGATTGATTTGTGAATGGCGTGGGCCTTCACTAGACCAGGGATAAGGCTAGGCCTCGTCCCGTTTCTAGTATCGTGCCGTTATGCCGCCGAAATTTTCTAAAATGAGTTAGAAAAATAAAAATATCATTTCTATTTTGTAAATGAACTGAATAAAAATCCATGTATTAAAATAAAATATTTTATCGTTAAAAATATAATTTTTAACGTGAAAGTGAATAAATAAATTTTTATAAACAAATCGGCCGATTTGTTTATATACACTGATTTGACTGATATTGATTGGGCCGATAAATTTTACACATCGCCCAACTGCACAAATTAAATATGTGTTTGATTGTTTGAAACCCCACACGGGTGTTGGGATGAAATTTGAAGTTCACTCATCCTGATTGATTAAATATGTCGATCGATCGATTGACAGGCTGTTATAAGCGTTAGATATCTATATTTGATGCTTATACAGTGTAGTGCACTTTGGTTGATGGTTGAGTATTTTTCAATGCTATTATATACGTGTGATGTATGAAAATCCATATAATTAACATTATATGGTGATTGATTGGGCCTCATTCCAATTTAGAAAATAAAGAATATTATAAAATAAAAGTTCATGTGTTGACTGTACTCATCCGTTGAGATTAGTCATGTGTTGAACGAAATATTTTGATAATAAGAAATATTTGAAATATTTGAAAATAGAAATATATGAAGCCATGTTGATTAGATTGACGCCATTTTGACGTGATCGATATTTATATCGATTTTATTCATTTTGAAATAAAATGAATGTGAAAGTGATTTCGAAATAAAATGAATGTGAAAGTGATTTCGAAATAAAATGAATGTAAAAGTGATTTCGAAATGAAATGAATATAAAAGTGATTTCGAAATGAATTGAATATAAAACCAATGTGAATTGAATTGAATATAAAACCAATGTGAATTGAATTGAATATAAAACCAATGTGAATTGAATTGAATATAAAACCAATGTGAATTGAATTGAATATAAAACCAATTTGAATTTGAATCAAATTGAAAACCAATGTGAATTGAATTGAATATAAAACCAATTTGAATTTGAATCAAATTGAAAACCAATGTGAATTGAATCAAATTGAAAAACGAATTCGAATTGAATTGAAAACGAATTCGAATTGAATTGAAAAGAAAATGAATTCGAATCGAATTAAAATCGATTTGAACTAAAATCAAATAGAAATGAAAGTAAGAAGAATTTATAATAGAAAATTCAATTTTGATTTGAATTTGAAATATAGGTTGAAATTGTTTTTGAAACGAATTCAAAACTATTTATATAATTCGTTTTAAATAGAAATCGACGAAGTATATATTATATATATTATATATATATAATATAATAGCCTGAATAGAACGCGCCGCGCCGCGGCAGTTCGTGAATTTCGACCATTTATTTCAAACGGACATTACGGGAGATCCGACCGTCGGATTCTCCTAAAACCGGAACCGTTGGGTTCGTATCGAAAAGAGCTTTCTAACGAATATTAGAAATTTGAAATCTAACAGTTGGATTTGGAGTCACGTCCAAATCAAATTTGAAAAAGGTCGCTGTAAGTGCAATTCGATGGCCATTGTTGGAAATCGATTGTACGGGCCTTAATAAAATTATTAAAAATAGTAATAATTTGTGTAAAATCATAAGAAATGATTTGGGAAAAATTGGGATGAAAAACTCCATATTTGAAAGGATAAAAATAGATTTTTATCGAAATGAACTAGTTTTGAACTAAATTTAAAACCCAATTATTTTTAAATAAAGAAATTAGATTTAAAAAGGGGGTTTTAAATAATCGGAATTTCTAATATATTTGATTGGATTTGAAATGGGTTTATCGTGAACGGTGTTTTAAATAACACTAGTTCTTTAACCCGATAATAAATAGAAGGTGATTTGGGTTTGTTGTGAACTGTGTTTTAAATAACACCTAGTTCTTTAACCCAGTAAAAGGAGTTTTAATGAATCTGCAATTAAATCGAAATGTGAATAGATAATCTAAATTATCAAATTTAGAAATTGAGCGAGAATGGAGTATTACCAGTTTTGCTCCAAAGCGATAGTTAAATCTTTAATTAGATTTGAACGTGAAATGGTAATTAAATTTACCGATAACACCGTGGTGTTAGTTATGGGGTAATAACAGTTTTGCTCCATGGGATAAATAGGTTGGGATTGGGAAATAAAATAAATAATTACTTCGGTGTGGTTCGCTAATCCCGACTAGTTTGGAAAACCATAATATGGTTTGAAATGATATCCAAAGGAAGATTAAAGAATAAATTTAAAAGGATTTATCTTTAATAAAATTAATGGGAACCTTTCCCTAGGAGTGTGAATATCTGAATTGGAATGAGGCATATGTTGTGTTTGTATAACAATTGTTTATTATATACGTGGGTTATTCAGAAAGGCCGGGTCTATACCCATTCTGAATAACCGATTCGACGATAAGTCGAAGAGATTGAAGACGGCGCAAGACCGACGATCTTCACATCGAATGGATGGGTGCTACTGACGCTCACGATGGGAGTAGCTACCTTGAAGGGGGCTGAAGTGGTAGCCGTCCGGACGTGCTTGGAGGTCGACGGATATGCGAGGAAAGTGCCTCCGGTTTCGTTCAGACCCAGAACGGACTTGTAAATGGATGGTGTGCCTGACATTGTATTCCTTTATATTGTATTCGTTGATCTCTGCTAAATATATATCTGTTTGGCGGCGGAGAATTTATTCTCTTGCTTAACGCCCTTCTCTGAGACATACGAGCTTAGAGGTTATATATTGGCAGAAATCAGTGGTACGATATGGATTGATAGTGTGGCATGCTGAGATGCAGTGATCCAGACTTTTGTTGAAAAGCAAAGTTTGGTGGATGATGATCAAAGCGCAGCTTTAATATAGCACGGCTTTGTGTATAGCGTTGATTCGCGAGCCTCACACCCCGGTATGGTGGTAAACTGATGGTTTGATCAATATGCTTTTTCGTGGATGGGCACCTTCGTGGTGTCGTGGATTCGGTCGATCGAGATTGAGCTTAGTGCTCAGAGGGATAGGGTAAGCGGTTTTTTCTCTCGCCGGGACGTAAGCCGCAGTGATACTCAATTTCCCAAAAGTGCGGATGTGCATTACGGTGTTTTCTCTAGCCGAGACGTAAGCCGTTGAGATGGCACTACGCGATCGATCTTTCGAATCAGGAGCCACCATGATGGAAATCCAATTTCCAAATATGACATTTTGCGGTTTTGATTGTAGAGCCTAGTATTGGCGACATGATATATGGTACCCATGTCGTCTATGATTGATACATTTATATTTGAAGTTGTTTTCTTCACTTATAGTAATAATATAAGATGAAATTTTGCGTATCAAGCATATTTGGCTATTATAAGGGAAAACCCTATCCTCCGGCTTGCGTTGCATTGTGTGATGGGACCTGGGTCTTATAATAGCTTCATTGTTCTTTATTTAGCATTGCGCTGTTTGTTTTCTGCACTGGTATTCTCGGGAGGAAACCCGTTCCGTGTTATACGGCGTGGTCCCTTGATTTACCTAACTTTAAAACAAATATTAATAACTGTTTTTAGTTCTCACACCAGTCACATGACTGACCTGGAGTTTATTGTTTTGAACCTAAACTCTGGGTGCCCCTATTTTCCACACGGCCAGCTAGTAGTTTTGGTTTTGCAGATTTATATTCACAGGATCCTGATTTATAGCTGGAACGATGTTCGGAAAGCTCTGTATCCGTGCATTATTTTCAGTTGTGTTTTATATTGTTTTTCCGCTGCTATGTAATTTATTGTAATCTCTGATATTTATCGAATGTAATTTATTCATTTATACTCTGTATATTCTTGTATTCTGATGGAATTATTGTAATAAACAATGAAATGTTCTTCTGTTTGTGTTCTATTTTGTCGTGTTCTCAAAACAATCAGGCGTTTCGAAAGGTCTAGATCAGTTTAGCGACTGATTCAGATCGAGCGAAATTCCTAGTTGTCACAGTTGGTATCAGAGCTCTGGTTTACAGAGCTAGAGAACGTGACACATTAGAACCAAACGAAAGAATTCATCAGATATTGGATTAGTAATATCCAATGAGAATGACTCGTTAGAGATAGGATCAGTAGTATCCTAGAACGAGTGTGAAGAGTATATTTTTAAAATGAAAACCATTTTTGTTTGGAAATTTAAATCATATCATACGTGTTTGACTATTTATTTTAAATTGATTTGGACAGTCCAATATATAAAGATTTCGCATATACGCCTTGCAAGCGTGTATTCGAGGTTTTAATATATTGGATAGATATAGAATCATACTCTAGTTGCCCGGGAATAATTCTGGTGATGGGGCCCCATCGCCAGTACTTGTTTTCGAGTTTCGAAAGTGAGATTTCTATATATTTCCAATCGACTGGTGTGAGAACAAAACTTAACTGAAATTTACTGTTTGTGACTTGACAATGAAATCTGATTTTTGAGTATATAAAAATCATATATATTTGACAATCTAATCAACAAATTGATTGATGGCTGTGATGTTTGTTTATTGATTCAACTAAAAAGAAAAAATACTAGAATGATAAATGAAGTATAATCAAGATGATTGTTAAGTGAAAAATAATGCAAACTCTCTTGACAAAAATCCTAAAAATATTATATAGGATATGGACGACTATGGCTTATCTCATACTGAATTCTGGATGATCCCGAAACAAGCGAGGAGAGCTCACCATAAAGCAGAAAAAGAACGTGAGTTGAACTTAGGAACGTACGTGGGTATTTATTGCCGCATATGCAGAAAAGAAGGACATTATGCCGTTCGGTGCCCTGAGCGAAAGAAAAGCAGGGAGAAAATGATGAGAATGGACATAGTGTGTTTCAAATGCAAAGAGACGGGGCATTTCGTACATAAGTGTCCGAAGATAAAGAAGAAACCCAAAAATTTAGGAAAGGAAAAGAAGTGCTTTCAATGCAAAGAAGTAGGGCATCTAGCCCGAGATTGCCCGTTAAAGAAGGGTGATAAGAAATCCAAGGGTAAGGAGCTATCAACTTTGGAAATCATGCAAGAAGAAGGCACGACTTCCTAGAAAGCTGGGTTTTAACGTAATGAACTAGCGTTTTGGATATATGTATGTATGTATGATGCTTGTAGGAACGTAATTATGCTTTTTGTTTTAAAATGTATTGGTATTGTATAATATAACTAAGGTAAGAAAATGTTGAACCAAGTTGAATTTAGCACCAAACATCGAACTGTATTGAAAATTTATCGCATTTGCTTGCACATACATATACTTACATTGAACAGGTCATAGCAAGGAGGCTAGAGCAGAGAATAAAATTTGTTTGCCCGATAAATAGGTACATGTTTACTACATAATTTACTGTTTTGTTTGGGTGATGATGATTTTATGAGCCTATTGGCTAGCCGCTTGGCTTTTTCTTTTTCTTTTTGAGATCTGAAGGACCGGGGAAGCTATTTGAAATTCCCCGATGCTCCCATTGCAGGGGAGGTTATGGCGAAATTTTTCGAAAATTTAGGGTGTTAGCCAAATTTTTGAAGAATTTGAAAATTCTCAGAAACTGAAAAGTTAGAGAATGGAAGCCAGATCGAACGTAGAGTTGATTAATCAAACCACTTTCGACTTTGTTCCTTTTCGGGGACGAAAAGTTTTAAGTGGGGGAGATTGTAACAACCCGGAAAATGCGAGCCAGTTTGAAATTTTTATTTTAGCAATTTTAACTGAATTTGAATATTTAAAATAGATTATTTTAAATAATATCGACGAAAACTTTATTTTGAATAGAATTCGAACGTATATATTATATACGTCGTCGTTAGAATATAAATAATTATATATAATTATATAATAGAATTGAAAATGGCGCGGTAGTTCGATAATTCGATTTTAAACTTCAATTGAATGTACCGGGTGCAATGCAATCCGGATTTTAGTGAAACCAAAAATAATAGGATCTAGTTGGGAATATCTTCCCAACGAATCCGAAAAAATGAAATTTCATAGCGGGGGTCAAAAGATATGTCCAGTTGAAAATTCTGAATAGTCGCTATGGAATTTCGGCCCTTAAAAATAGCCATTTTGCAAACGACCTCGGATTTCGACGAAACCACTTTTGTTGGATCCGTGATGTCATATTATTGCTAGGTTTCAAATGTCGTAATTTTTCGAATCAATATGTGAGCGTGGCGAAGGAAAACGTGTCTGACCAGTTTTAGTTGATTTTAATCGACTGGAAAATGGCCATTTTTCAAACAGTCTCGGAATTTGACGTAACTAGTTTTGTTAGGACCGTATCGTCAATACGAAGCTAGAAAATATTTTTCTAGAATTTTTAAAGTTCGTATGTGGCCCTGGTAAATTGAAATGTACGTTTAAAATTCAATATAGTGATTTAAATGTAAATTTAAAAGAAAACTGATCGTAACAGCCGAGTTGGGTTACGAAACATATCCCATTGTGTTCGAAATGGGGGAAATTAGCTAGGGGCAACAGTCGTTGGGACTCGTTTGGAGTTCAATTGTAAAGTCAACCCTTTTTGGGATTAAAAGGAGAAAATTAAATAAATAAATAATATAATAGGCCCAAGCCCTTATCTCCCTCCTCTCTCTTCTGAATTCAGATCGAAAAAAAAAGAAACGCTGCTCCTCGATCGAGACTGGCGATCGACGCCGCCATCCGGAAGCCGCCTGACCCCACGCCCGCGTCGCCCCTCTGGCCCCCTCCGTCACCGTTGGCCTCACCTCCTCCTCCTCCCTCTCAGGCGTGAGATCGAACCCGAGAAACCCCAAAGCCCCACTCGCGCACCTCCCAGTCGAAGCTTCGCCGAGCCAGAGCCACCGCGAAGACCCCTTACTACTGCGCCAAACCATCCTTCAGCACCCTCCAGACTCGTGAAGGCCCCCTCTCCAATTCGAACGCGAGTTCCTCCCTTTTCTTTCTTGGATTAAAAAGTGATTTTTTTTTTGGTTAGCAAAGGTGAGTATTTATCGATATCGATTTTTATTTCAGTTTTATTATATATATAAATCGATATAAAAATTTGACCTTTATATATTAAAAAAAAAATAGAATTTGCTTTGATCTTTAAAAATGGAATTTGTTTTTATTTAATTGTTTAATTTTGTTTATTTTATGCAATTAGTTTTAAAAAGGGTTTTTAATTCAGTTTTATATAAAGTGAAATAAAATGTGGAATTTATTTTATATAAGGCAAAATAAAAATAGGATTTCATCATGAAATTGCGAGAACAGAAATGGGATTTTTACATATGAAGTAGTGTAGAAAAGTTTAGTTTTTTTTTATAATAGAATTTTTTTTAAAGATTTTTACTCTAGGAAAGAAATGATTTTTATTAGTTAAAAGCTACGATTTTTAGTTGTGAAAAGATTGGATTTTTTATTTATCCAAAGATAAGATTTTTATTCATATAAAAATATAATTTTTATCCATGTAGTGATAAAGTAAAATTTTGATTTTTATATATTGAATAGTGAAGAAAAATTCGATTTTTATATATGTAGTGAATACGGACGACGAAGGCGACAAAAGACAAAAAGGTGAAAATTTCCTACATTTGAAGTGCCGTGGAGTTAGGATAGCTATCGGTGAGAATTTCTCACCTTTCAATTTCTTTTTCTAGTTATATATATATATACTAGGATGCAGACGGTGTTTAGTAGCACCCGACACAATCGTCCATAGACCATGGACTTGTTTGTTTGATTGCAAAAATTAGTTAGATTATTTGGTTTGAATTGAATTGTGTGGTGAAATGAATGGATTTGATTGATTTGTGAATGGCGTGGGCCTTCACTAGACCGGGGATAAGGCTAGGCCTCGTCCCTTTTCTAGTATCGTGCCGTTATGCCGCCGAAATTTTCTAAAATGAGTTAGAAAAATAAAAATATCATTTCTATTTTGTAAATGAACTGAATAAAAATCCATGTATTAAAATAAAATATTTTATCGTTAAAAATATAATTTTTAACGTGAAAGTGAATAAATAAATTTTTATAAACAAATCGGCCGATTTGTTTATATACACTGATTTGACTGATATTGATTGGGCCGATAAATTTTACACATCGCCCAACTGCACAAATTAAATATGTGTTTGATTGTTTGAAACCCCACACGGGTGTTGGGATGAAATTTGAAGTTCACTCATCCTGATTGATTAAATATGTCGATCGATCGATTGACAGGCTGTTATAAGCGTTAGATATCTATATTTGATGCTTATACAGTGTAGTGCACTTTGGTTGATGGTTGAGTATTTTTCAATGCTATTATATACGTGAGATGTATGAAAATCCATATAATTAACATTATATGGTGATTGATTGGGCCTCATTCCAATTTAGAAAATAAAGAATATTATAAAATAAAAGTTCATGTGTTGACTGTACTCATCCGTTGAGATTAGTCATGTGTTGAACGAAATATTTTGATAATAAGAAATATTTGAAATATTTGAAAATAGAAATATATGAAGCCATGTTGATTAGATTGACGCCATTTTGACGTGATCGATATTTATATCGATTTTATTCATTTCGAAATAAAATGAATGTGAAAGTGATTTCGAAATAAAATGAATGTGAAAGTGATTTCGAAATAAAATGAATGTAAAAGTGATTTCGAAATGAAATGAATATAAAAGTGATTTCGAAATGAATTGAATATAAAACCAATGTGAATTGAATTGAATATAAAACCAATGTGAATTGAATTGAATATAAAACCAATGTGAATTGAATTGAATATAAAACCAATGTGAATTGAATTGAATATAAAACCAATTTGAATTTGAATCAAATTGAAAACCAATGTGAATTGAATTGAATATAAAACCAATTTGAATTTGAATCAAATTGAAAACCAATGTGAATTGAATTGAATATAAAACCAATTTGAATTTGAATCAAATTGAAAACCAATGTGAATTGAATCAAATTGAAAAACGAATTCGAATTGAATTGAAAACGAATTCGAATTGAATTGAAAAGAAAATGAATTCGAATCGAATTAAAATCGATTTGAATTAAAATCAAATAGAAATGAAAGTAAGAAGAATTTATAATAGAAAATTCAATTTTGATTTGAATTTGAAATATAGGTTGAAATTGTTTTTGAAACGAATTCAAAACTATTTATATAATTCGTTTTAAATAGAAATCGACGAAGTATATATTATATATATTATATATATAATATAATAGCCTGAATAGAACGCGCCGCGGCAGTTCGTGATTTTCGACCATTTATTTCAAACGGACATTACGGGAGATCCGACCGTCGGATTCTCCTAAAACCGGAACCGTTGGGTTCGTATCGAAAAGAGCTTTCTAACGAATATTAGAAATTTGAAATCTAACAGTTGGATTTGGAGTCACGTCCAAATCAAATTTGAAAAAGGTCGCTGTAAGTGCAATTCGATGGCCATTGTTGGAAATCGATTGTACGGGCCTTAATAAAATTATTAAAAATAGTAATAATTTGTGTAAAATCATAAGAAATGATTTGGGAAAAATTGGGATGAAAAACTCCATATTTGAAAGGATAAAAATAGATTTTTATCGAAATGAACTAGTTTTGAACTAAATTTAAAACCCAATTATTTTTAAATAAAGAAATTAGATTTAAAAAGGGGGTTTTAAATAATCGGAATTTCTAATATATTTGATTGGATTTGAAATGGGTTTATCGTGAACGGTGTTTTAAATAACACTAGTTCTTTAACCCGATAATAAATAGAAGGTGATTTGGGTTTGTTGTGAACTGTGTTTTAAATAACACCTAGTTCTTTAACCCAGTAAAAGGATTTTTAATGAATCTGCAATTAAATCGAAATGTGAATACATAATCTAAATTATCAAATTTAGAAATTGAGCGAGAATGGAGTATTACCAGTTTTGCTCCAAAGCGATAGTTAAATCTTTAATTAGATTTGAACGTGAAATGGTAATTAAATTTACCGATAACACCGTGGTGTTAGTTATGGGGTAACAACAGTTTTGCTCCATGGGATAAATAGGTTGGGATTGGGAAATAAAATAAATAATTACTTCGGTGTGGTTCGCTAATCCCGACTAGTTTGGAAAACCATAATATGGTTTGAAATGATATCCAAAGGAAGATTAAAGAATAAATTTAAAAGGATTTATCTTTAATAAAATTAGTGGGAACCTTTCCCTAGGAGTGTGAATATCTGAATTGGAATGAGGCATATGTTGTGTTTGTATAACAATTGTTTATTATATACGTGGGTTATTCAGAAAGGTCGGGTCTATACCCATTCTGAATAACCGATTCGACGATAAGTCGAAGAGATTGAAGACGGCGCAAGACCGACGATCTTCACATCGAATGGATGGGTGCTACTGACGCTCACGATGGGAGTAGCTACCTTGAAGGGGGCTGAAGTGGTAGCCGTCCGGACGTGCTTGGAGGTCGACGGATATGCGAGGAAAGTGCCTCCGGTTTCGTTCAGACCCAGAACGGACTTGTAAATGGATGGTGTGCCTGACATTGTATTCCTTTATATTGTATTCGTTGATCTCTGCTAAATATATATCTGTTTGGCGGCGGAGAATTTATTCTCTTGCTTAACGCCCTTCTCTGAGACATACGAGCTTAGAGGTTATATATTGGCAGAAATCAGTGGTACGATATGGATTGATAGTGTGGCATGCTGAGATGCAGTGATCCAGACTTTTGTTGAAAAGCAAAGTTTGGTGGATGATGATCAAAGCGCAGCTTTAATATAGCACGGCTTTGTGTATAGCGTTGATTCGCGAGCCTCACACCCCGGTATGGTGGTAAACTGATGGTTTGATCAGTATGCTTTTTCGTGGATGGGCACCTTCGTGGTGTCGTGGATTCGGTCGACCGAGATTGAGCTTAGTGCTCAGAGGGATAGGGTAAGCGGTGTTTTCTCTCGCCGGGACGTAAGCCGCAGTGATAATCAATTTCCCAAAAGCGCGGATGTGCATTACGGTGTTTTCTCTAGCCGAGACGTAAGCCGTTGAGATGGCACTACGCGATCGATCTTTCGAATCAGGAGCCACCATGATGGAAATCCAATTTCCAAATATGACATTTTGCGGTTTTGATTGTAGAGCCTAGTATTGGCGACATGATATATGGTACCCATGTCGTCTATGATTGATACATTTATATTTGAAGTTGTTTTCTTCACTTATAGTAATAATATAAGATGAAATTTCGCGTATCAAGCATATTTGGCTATTATAAGGGAAAACCCTATCCTCCGGCTTGCGTTGCATTGTGTGATGGGACCTGGGTCTTATAATAGCTTCATTGTTCTTTATTTAGCATTGCGCTGTTTGTTTTCTGCACTGGTATTCTCGGGAGGAAACCCGTTCCGTGTTATACGGCGTGGTCCCTTTATTTACCTAACTTTAAAACAAATATTAATAACTGTTTTTAGTTCTCACACCAGTCACATGACTGACCTGGAGTTTATTGTTTTGAACCTAAACTCTGGGTGCCCCTATTTTCCACACGGGCAGCCAGTAGTTTTGGTTTTGCAGATTTATATTCACAGGATCCTGATTTACAGCTGGAACGATGTTCGGAAAGCTCTGTATCCGTGCATTATTTTCAGTTGTGTTTTATATTGTTTTTCCGCTGCTATGTAATTTATTGTAATCTCTGATATTTATCGAATGTAATTTATTCATTTATACTCTGTATATTCTTGTATTCTGATGGAATTGTTGTAATAAACAATGAAATGTTCTTCTGTTTGTGTTCTATTTTGTCGTGTTCTCAAAACAATCAGGCGTTTCGAAAGGTCTAGATCAGTTTAGCGACTGATTCAGATCGAGCGAAATTCCTAGTTGTCACAGTTTTTGCCTTGAACACCTGCCTGGTCTCAGAAGTGCTTAGAGAATTTGGCCTCATAATTCTCTTTGAAGTGGCGCCTTCGCACTTAATTAGGTGATTCTGTAAAGGGTTTTCTCTAATTCCTCAAATACAGACATCATTAAAAGTACTAGTATTTATCCTTATTCAACATATAATGCACTGACTTATTATAGGAATGGTTTGTGTATAACAGTGCCATCAAGTTTCTCTTAAACTTCGTTGTCCTTTTGAACCTAGATCTTGGTATCTCCAGTCATCTTGGTGGGGTTTCCATTTTAGAAAAACTTTTAGTCTATAGGCCTTAGCCCTATTCCCATCGATAAGGTTTGAACTTTCTCTTTTGGCAAGCCTTTTGTAAGTGGATCCGTTAAGTTATCTTTAGATCGAATGTAATCTATTGTGATAACCCCATTAGAGAGAAGTTGTCTTATCGTTTTATGTCTACGACGAATATGCCTAGATTTACCATTGTATAGTGTACTATTAGCTCTTCTGATAGCTGATTGATATCAGAATGTATATATATTAGAGGAATAAGTTTGCTCCAATTAGGAATGTCTTCCAAGAAGCTTCGAATCCATTCTGCTTCTTCTGCAGTCTTATGTAACAACCCGGAAATGCGAGCCAATTTAAAATTTTTATTTTGGCAATTTTAGCGAATTTTGAATATTTAAAATGAGTTATTTTAAATAATATCGACGAGAAATTTAATTTGAATAGAATTTGAACGTATATATTTATATAGATCGTCGTTAGAATATAAATAATTATATATAATTATAAAATGAATTGAAAATGGCGCGGTAGTTCGATAATTCGATTTCAAACTTCAATTGAATGTACCGGGTGCAGAATAATCCGGATTTTAGTGAAACCAAAAATATTAGAATCTAATTGAGAATATCTTTCTAGCGAATCCAAAAAATCAAAATTTCATAGCGGGAATCAAAAGATATGTCCTGTTGAAAATTCAGAATAGTCGCTATGGAATTCCGGCCCTTAAAAATAGCCATTTTGCAAACGACCTCGGATTTCGACGAAACCACTTTTGTTGGATCCGTGATGTCAAGTTATTGCTAGATTCCAATTTTCGTAATTTTTCGAATCAATATGTGAGCGTGGCAAAGGAAAACGCGTTTGACCAGTTTCAGTTGATTTTAATTGACTGGAAAATGGCCATTTTTCAAATGGTCTCAGAATTCGATGAAACTAGTTTTGTTAGGACCATATCGCTAATACGAAGCTAGAAAATATTTTTTGGGAATTTTTAGAGTTCGTATGTGTCCCCGGTAAATTGAAATGCGCGTTCAAATTCAATATATAAAGTTATATGTTGATTTTGACGAAAATTGATCGAAGCCATCGAATCATCTTACGATACATGTCCCATTGTGTTCGGAATGGGGGTAATTAGCTATGGACGACAGGCGGTGGGTCTCGTTTCGAGGTCGAAAATAAAAGTTGCTTTTTCGAATTAAAATATTAATTAAATAATATAATAAAATAAACCCCCCTATATCCTTTCCTCTACCCCTCCCCCTCGTTCTTCATTGGTGTAGAGAAAAAAAAGAAAATTAAAAAAAAAGAAAAAAAAGGAGGAGCTGTTGCCCCTCCACCGAAGACCGCCGCAGCCTCGTCGATCGCCGCCCCCTCTTCCATCGCACCCCCCTTCCTCCTTCCTCCTCCCGATCCCCTCTCTCTCCTCTTTAGTGCGATGAAGCCGCGCCCCCTTATGTCCCCAAAACCCGACGCAAACCGCCTCCCCCTGGAAGCCCGACCACCACCGCCTGCACTGACCGGCGTGCGCCTCCCCCACTGTCCAGCGACGACATGGAACCCCCCTCGCTGATGAAAAAGCTGTAAGCTTTTAACTTGTTTATTTCTTTTATTTACATTGATTTTTAACTTTCAGTTTTACATAACTTTAAAAATATAATTTTTAAAGTGATAAAGGTGAGATCTTTAACATAGAAAAGTATAGTTTTTGACATAATAAAGATTTGATTTTTTTATAAAGCATAAAGGTTTGATTTTTATTCTTTAAAGATATGATTTTTAGATAATTAAGAACGTGATTTTTATTCTATCGACAACGAGATAAAAATTGGATTTCATTATATGAAAGGCGAAGTAAAAATTGGATTTTTACATGAATGATTTTTAGATAAAAATAAGATCTTTAAAATGAAAGTGATTTGAAAATACAATTTTTATATTATAGAAAGGCTAAAAATATTATCTTTATGTAGAAAAGATAATAAAAATATAATTTTTATATAATATAGATAATAAAAATTCGATCTTTATTATGTAGGAGATATAAAAATATGGTTTTTATTAAAGTAGAAATATTAAAATATAATTTTTATATAGTTATGATAATAAAGGCAAAATCTTTATATTTGAAAAGGCGAAATCTTTATGTAGAGAATAACGTGATAAAAATATAATCTTTCTTATATGAGCACCGTTGTAAAAATAGAATTTTTATCTATATAGTAGCGGTGTAAAAATAGAATTTTTATCCATATAGCGTGATTATAAAAATATGATTTTTATATACATAGCAACAATATAAAAATGTGATTTTTATATATGTAGTGGCTACGGACGACGAAATAGACAAAAGGCGAGCACGATGGAGATTTCCTACATATGAAGAGTCGTGGAGTTTTGATTAACTAGTTGGTGAGAACTTCTCACTTTAAATCTTGTTTTTCTAGTTAAAAATATATACTAGGATGCAGATGGTGCTTAGCAGCACCCGACACCCGTCATCCACAGACCATGGATGGCTTGTATGTTTGATTGTTTGATGTGTTTTGAAATTTGATTGTGCGATGTGAAATGAAATAAAATATTTATATAGTTAAAAATATTTTATCGTTAAAAATATTATTTTTAACGTGTGTGTGAATAAAAATCTGTGTTTTTTGATTTGAAACCCCACACGGGTATTGGGATGATATTTGGCATACACTAATCCCAATTATTTCATTATATGTCGATCGATTGGTCGACAGACTGTGTGAGCATTAATTATTTATATTTAATGCTTATGCAGTTGTGTAGTGCACTTTGGATGATGGTTGATTATTTGTCAGTGCTATTATATATCTGTGTTGTGTGGAAACCATATAATTAACATTATATGGTAATTGATTGGGCCTCATTCCAATTGGGAAAAGAGAGAATAGAATACAATATATAGTCATGTTTTGACAATAATCATGTGTTGAAAACTTTCATGTGTTGAAAATTGTCGTGTGTTGAAAGAAATATTTTAACAATAAAATTTATATCTTTATCATATTTAAAGTTAGAAACTAGCTGGAAAATAGATAAGATGAGTGGTTTCCTGGGTATTGATCTGATATTGGTTTCGGACATCGGCGTTAATACTTAGGGAATCATTCTCTTACTACTTTACGGTTGGAGTCTGATTTAAAAATCAAACGATAGATACCATGATTTTATAAAATATATTAAATAATATAAATAGTCATGTGTTGACAGTGCTCATGTGTTGAGAATATTCATGTGTTGAAAGAAATAGAGATTCATGTGTTGAATGGAATAAATATTCATTTGTTGAATAGAATAACGAATTTATTGAAATATATAAAGCCGTGTTGATTAGAGATGCGCCATTTTGACGTGAGCGATATTTATATCGATTATATTCGTTTTTAAAACGAATATAGAAAAGGAAATGATTTCAAAATATAACGTTTTGAAAATATTATCATTTGTATATCGATGATGTGGAATATTCAATTTTGATTCAAAATTGAATATGAAGTTGAAATCGTTTCGAAAACGAATTTAAAACGATTTATAAAATACGTTTTGAAAGGAAATCGATGAAATATATATAATACACATATTATATATATATATATATATAATGGCCTGAATAGAACGCGCCGCGCTGCGGTAGTTCGTGAATTTCGACCATTGACTTCGAATTGACGTTGCGGGAGATCTGACCGTCGGATTCTCCTAAAACCGGAACCGTTGGGTTCGTATCGAAAAGAGCTTTCCAATGAATATTAGAAATTTGAAATCTAACTGTTGTATTTGGAATTATGTCCAAATCAAATTTGGAAAAGGTCGTTGTAAGTGCAGTTCGATGGCCGTTGATGGAAATCGACTGTACGGGCCTTGATAAAATTATTAAAAATATCAATAATTTGTGTAAAATCATAAGAAATGATTTGGGAAAAATTGGGATGAAAATTTCCATATTTGAAAGGATAAAAATAGATTTTTATCAAAATGAACTAGTTTTGAACTAGAATTAAAATCAATTTATTTTTGAAATAAATAAATTGAATTTGAAAGTGGTTTTAAAAATAATCAGAATTACCAATATACGAATTGAAATGGATTTGAATCGAAATCATCTTCGGAATATTTCGATGTTGGGTTTCGTGATTATACAGATATGGTTGCGGAAATTTGAAAGATATATTTTATATCGTTATTTCCAATACGATATTTGTTGGTTTTAGAATTTGATATTGAATATAAGTCGGTATATTTTCTGTTCAGAGCCTTGTATTTAATATCAAAAGTGATTTTGGGTTTATCGTGAATCGTGTTTTAGTTGACATTGGTTCTTTAACCCAGTTAAATACAGGATATTGATTTTTGAAAAGATTAAAACTAAGTTGAGTTTTAATGAATCTTTACTTAGATTGAAAGTGAATTGATTATTTAAATTATCAAATCTGAAAGGTGATCGAGAATGGAGTACCACCAGTTTTGCTCCAAAGCGATAGTTAAATCTTTAATTAGATTCGAACGTGAAGTGGTAATTAATATTTACCGATAACACCGTGGTGTTGGATATGGAGTATTACCAGTTTTGCTCCAGGGGATGAATAGGTTGGGATTGGGAAATAAAATAAATAATTACTTCGGCGTGGTTCGCTAATCCCGACTAACTTGGAAAACCATAATATGGTTTGAAATGATATCCAAAGGAAGATTAAAGAATAAATTTAGAAGAATTTATCTTTGATAAAATTAATGGGAACCTTTCCCTAAGAGTGTGAAAATTTGAATAAAAGAATATTCTGAATTGGAATGAGGTGTATGTTGTGTTTGTGTAACACGTGTTTATTATATACGCGGGTTATTCCGAAAGGCCGGGTTTATACCCATTCTGAATAACCGATTCGGCGATAAGTCGAAGATGAAGACGGTGGTTGAGGACCGGAAGTCTTCACACCGTTTGGGTGATTACTGATGATCTTGATTGGGTTGTACACCCAAGATGAGGGAAACAGTTGATGATCGTCCAGACGTACTTGGAGATCGATGGATATGCGAGGAAAGTGCCTCCGGTTTCGTTCAAACCCAGAACGAACTTGTAAATGGATTGTGTGTCTGACATTGGATTTTATTCTGTGTTGATTTATCTCTATTAAATATACATCTGTTTGGCGGCGGAGAATTTGTTCTCTAGCTTAACGCCCTTCTCTGAGACGTACAAGCTCAGAAGTTGTATATCGATGGACATCAGTCGCATGGAGTGAATTGCCAGTGTGGCACGCGTAAGTGGCAATTGATCAAGGCCTCTATTGAAAAGCAAAGTCTTGTGGTTGATGATCAAAGCACGGCCTGTGTGGCGCAGCTTTGTGTATAGCGTGAATTCGCGAGCCTCACACCTCGGTATGAGTCAAAAACGGGATAGTGACTGCATGGAGAGCACGACGTTTCTTTCTAGCTAAGGGTGGTGTCAGTGCTTAAAACTGGCTGACATTTATATACTTTTCACTTGTGTGGTTGTTGGATACGAGGCGCCTCAGATATAGGTTTGTTAGGACCGGGAAACGTGTGTTCAGGAAAAATTAATCCTCAAAAGTAAAAGAGGACCGGCCCTGAAGATCCAAGGATTGCTGTGTGCGGTCCTGGGACATTTGCTAGAGTGTCTCGAATCGGAGAGGAGCTTGCCCCTTGCCTCGACTCATGACGGAAATCCAATTTCCAATACGTGATATTGCGGTTTTATTTGTAGAACTAGTATGGCGACTTGATATATGGTACCCATGCCGTCTATGATTGATATTGTTTCGACACTATACACTTATAATAGTATCAAATGATTTGTTTTGAACGTACCAAGCATGTTTGGCTATTATAAGGGAAAACCCTATCCTCCGGCTTGCGTTGCATTGTGTGATGGGACCTGGGTCTTATAATAGCTTCATTTTTCCAAAAAGCATTGCGCTGTTTTGTTATATGCACTAGTGTTCTTGGGAGGAAACCCGTTCCGTATTATATGGCGTGGTCCCTTGAATTACTCTTCTTTAAAATAAAGATTAATAACTGTTTTCGTTCTCACACCAGTCACATGACTGACCTGGAGTTTATTGTTTTAACCTAAACTCTGGGTACCCCTATTTTCCGCACGGGCAGCTAGTAGTTCTGGTTTTGCAGATTAATATTCACAGGATCTTGATTTACAGCTGGAACGATGCTCGGAAAGCTCTGTATCCGTGTATCTTCTTCAATTGTATTTTGTATTATTTTCCGCTGCTATGTAATATATTGTAATCTCTGATATTTATCGAATGTATTTTATTCATTTATACTCTGTATATTCTTGTTTCTGATGGAATTGTTGTAATTAACAATGAAATGTTCTTCTGATGTGGCTTGTTTTCATCTCAATCCGGGCTTTCCTTCACGGGGAAGTTCGGGTCGTTATATCTTATCTAGTGCAATAAACTCTGATTCCATCGTAGATCTAGCGATACAAGTCTGTTTGGATGATTTTCATGAAATTGCTCCATTTCCTAATGTGAACATGTATCCACTTGTAAACTCTATATCATTTGATCCAGTGATCCAATTTGCATCACTGTATCCTTTCACTATTGAAGGATAGTTTGTATAGTATAGACCATAACTCTGTGTATACTTTAGATATCTTATAATTCTGATTATCACTTTCCTATGATGCTTACCAGGATTGCTGGTAAATCTACTTAGTTTTCTTACAACATATGCGATATCAAACCTAGTACTGTTCGTAACATACATGATGCTTCCTAGTATGCGAGAGTATTCCAGTTGGTAGGTACCATCATCGGTGTTCTTTACCCAATTTTGGTTCATATCTACCGGTGATTTTGCAATAGTTGCATTATATTGCTTGAATTTCTCAAGTATTTTGGTGATGTAATGCGATTAGGATAATGCATATCCCTGTGGTGTTCTCAAAATTTTTACACCCAACATCACATCAGCCAGTCCTAGGTCTTTCATATCGAATATAGAGGATAACATATCCTTTGTAGATGTTATTATGGCCTTGTTATTGCCTAGGATCAATAGGTCATCAACATAAAGACTAACAATGACATATCCAATATGTGTAAGTTTTATGTACACACATTTATCTGATTCATTTATCGTGAATCCATTTGATAACATAGTATTATCAAACTACTCATGCCACTGTTTTGGAGCTTGCTTAAGGCCATAAAGTGATTTTACCAGTTTGCAAACTTTATTCTCATTTTCTGAGCTTAGAAATCCTTCAGGTTTTTTCATATAGATTTCCTCCTCTAGTTCACCATTCAAGAATGCAGTTTTAACATCAATTTGATGTATTTCTAAATCATGTATGGATGCAATTGCAATGAGCATTCTAATTGACGTTATCCTCGTTACAGGTGGATATGTAGCGAAATAGTCCAGGTCTTCCTTTTGTCTAAATCCTTGAACTACCAGACGAGCTTTGTACTTGTCTATTGAACCATCAGGTTTCAATTTCTTTTTAAATAACCATTTATTACCTAAGGCCTTACATCCTTGAGGTAAATCAATCAATTTCCATGTATGATTGGACATAATGGATTCAATCTCATTGTTAATTGTCTCCTTCCAATAAGAGGCATCACTGGAGGACATAACTTGTTTGTATGTCAATGGATCATCTTCTAACATAAATGTATAGAAGTCTAGTCCAAAGGTTTTCTAAGTCCTTGACCTTTTACTTTTCCTTGGTTCCTCCACTTGCTGCTCAACACTACTTTGCTGAGTGTTATTTTGTTCAACATCCTCAATACAGTAAGGAACTTCATCTTCCCTTGGTCTCTTAGGTGCATGATTTTCAGTACCATGTTTCAAGGGAAATACATGTTCAAAAAATCTAGTATTTCTCGATTCAATGATGGTATTTTCATGAATATCATCAAGTTCATATTTGTGGACCAAAAATCGATACGCGACACTGTTTTGTGCATATCCAATGAATACACAATCAATTGTTTTTGGTCCAATTTTGACCTTCTTTGGTTTTGGTATCTCTACTTTGGCAAGACACCCCCACACTTTTATATATTTGTAGGATGGTGGTCTATTTTTCCAAAGTTCATGAGGAGATTTAGATGTTTTCTTTCAGGGTATTTTATTTAAAATATGATTTGCCGAAAGAATAGCTTCTCCCCAAAAGTTATCTGGAAAGCCAGAGCTAACTAGTAAGGCATTCATCATTTCTTAAAGAGTTCTATTTTTCCGTTCGGCTATACCGTTGGATTGAGGTGAATTCGGGGCTGTAGTTTGATGTATAATTCCATGCTGAGCACAGAATTCCTCAAATGGAGACTCGTATTCTCCTCCTCCATTACTTCTTAAAGATTTTATTTTCTTGTTGAGTTGATTCTCAACTTCTTCCTTGTACTGTTTAAACATTTCGAATGCTTCGTCCTTACTTGTAAGGAAATATACATGACAGTGTTTGCTACAATCATCAATGAATGTAATAAAGTACCTTTTTCCACCTCTAGTTTGACACATTTTCAAGTCACATACATCATTATGTATTAAGTCTAGAGGTTCGGTCTCTCGTTAAACATGATGAAATGAGGTTCTTGTCAATTTTTCTTCTGCACAAACTTGACATTTATAGTTGGAATCTATATTGCACTTTAGTATAAATTCTAGATTAATCAATTTTCACAATGTATCAAAGTTTACATGCCATAATCTAGAATGCCATATGTTAAAAGATTCAACAATATAAGCAGAATATTCACTTTTATTCATGTCAGTGTGTGGTACAATAATGGTTACATTTGCTTTAGACAAGCCATCACACACATATCCTCTTCTAATATACACTCCATGTAACAACCCGTCATTTTGACCGCCCCGAATCGGTGGTTAGATCAACTCGAAGTGTTCAAAACGACGGATTGTTATTGGCTTACAGGGTTTAAAATGGAATTTAATACAGAATAGCAATGCTCAACAATAGCAGCAAAATAAAATTTTATTCAACTATCAGAGTTTACACTATTTTGTACACCAAAAAAAATTTATACACAATTTTTTTTAATAAATTACGGCTTTTGTTGAGCTTTGCACGCACATGCGTCTTCTTGCACCTCTCCTCTTTAAAAGCAGACTGTTGCATCTGCACACTAGGGACCAGACCCAAAACATTAAGCAACAAAACAGTAGGAGTGATAAAGCTCACTGCGCAGATCCCCGCTAAATTTACCCCCTAAGACGAGTTTGTTGCTTAATAAGGCAAAATTATCAATACACAAAAGATGGAGGGTGTTTCACTAACTTTTAAAGTAACAAATCCTCGAAAATTTACCATTCTTTCTTTTCTTTATTTAATTAGCTTTAGCATGCTAAGTAGTATATTAACTGGTATTAGAAACACAAGCAAAATATCAGTCATGCCACAATATACATTTTGACATGGTACTTTACTGCTTACCATGCATAAGCATTTTGATGTTGCAAACCATATGTGTACACAATATCAAAAGCCATTTTGTTGAAATTATCCTTTCTTGATGCATGCACGTGTCAAGACAGTTTATGAGCAACTATATTTTAAAATGTGCTTAATTATGTATATTTACATAAAGACCCGTTTGCTCAAGCTTCATGCCGACCTAAAGCAAATTTCAACCCTGGGTTTATAAACATTCGAACTAGTAATGAAACCAGTAAAGGAAAAGTTAACAGTCCTTATGAACACAGGCATGCAATTAAATTGGGCTAGCACATGATGTCCTATGCTCAAATTATAGTACATGTAACGTTTGGATTATAGAAATTGGTAACATTTATCAAATGGGATAGTATACAACTGATAATATCATCATGTTTATCTTATGAGACCCGAATAATTGCATTCAATTTGTAATTTATTTGTTTTGGAAAACTTTATTTGCACTTAACTGAATATAAAGAAAACACAGACAAATTTTCAAATGAATTAGCTCTCTAATTGACAGAACAACTATGTTAAGGTATGCCCACTGAGCATATGTTGATGATAACTAACAACTAGTGTAACAAATTTATATAACTGTCAAAAAAACAAAACACCATTAACTTCAAGCTTGAAACGCGTTTATCAACTCTTAATATTATATCAGTAAAAGGTTATTACTTGACTAAAATTTACTGTCCTACTAACAGTCAGTTGCATGAATTGGACTTCTCAATTGGTTTGCATCAATGACTCTGTAACTCACCATAGAACCCATTGGTAGCAATAATCGTGTATGAATAACATAACAAAAGCATACAACATGTATGAATTGGATGCATGTCATGTAGGGTAATGAATACAAAGAATAAAATAAGCAAAATCAGGAGCCCATGCGCCAAGACAGCAAAACTGCATGTGCTCTTCAAATTCGAGGGTACATGGTATGCGATAATATTATAAAAGCTCATTGCAACCTACTTTTGACATAAGGGGCCAAATATTTTAACATAAAAAAAGTAACAAATAAAGTAAATTTGAGGACAAAAGATCTATATATTTGGATCTTTCTATCATCAACGAGAATATGGAATTTAGAGAGTCTAATGATGAGATTTTTTTATATTACTAATGGCATCTTTATTTTGTGACTAAACATCTGTAATAAACATGGCCCTTACAAAAGAAACTAACATGATAGGATTACAACACCTCATGAACATGAAAGGAATATTATGCACAGGATGTTATGGGTTTCAATGTATATCTATATAATGGTATTGTTCATACTTTATATAACGTTAGTTAATGAATGTACTAAAAATGCAACAATACATGAAATCTACAATGGCAGAAATTATATCCCAACATTTATAAGAACAATAGGTTTTAATTCAATAAGTTTGAATTCCTCAAAATAAAAACGCTATCCAAGACCAATTTCACACCTATTAATGGCAAAATGGCTTATAAACTATTTTTCTCAAGACTAAATTATATAGAACAAGATGAAATAAATTCCTAAACCATAGGATTATCCTTAGTTAAACGTAATAATTTGAACTTTTAGAAATCAAATTTCATGTAATTACAGCCATATTTAGTCCTTGCACACAAACAAAAATAGAAAAAAATAGAAGAAAAAAAGAAACGAAAATTGAAGAAGAAAACCTGGCGACTTAGATTGCAAGTTAACTGAGGACAACCAGCAACGACGGACCGGATTCTAAGAAGGAAAGGCGAAAACCCAGGCGCTGCAGTCATTTAGAAATCACCCATGGGGTGGAGGCAACCACGACGGTAGCAGTTGACTGGCGGAGTGTTTATAGGCACCCGAAGACATCGGCTTAGGCTTGCAAGGATGATGAGGGAGAAATTAGTTGAACAGACGAAACAACGGTAACAGAAATGGAGTTAGGGGGGATCGCACATCCTCCGGTGATGCAGGGGCGATGGAGGCCATCACCTGAGATGAAATCGATGGAGCAAATTTGGGGTTTTTAGGAAATAAATGAATTTGAGGATGGGACTCCCTTTGGAGAACGATTCCCTGTTCCATATAAAGAAGAGGAACCGTATCTCCCCCCCTCGAGAGCAGGGGTACACCGATTTTATAATTCAAACGTAGAATCCAGACAATCACAGGAAAGAAAACACATGTTAGCCAATTCAGATGGCAAAAGATAAGTATAGAAATCTCTGGAGAGGTGAAAACTAGTGGAACACATATTCAGCTCAGCTTTCCCAGGTGTAAATTTGTTCAATTTTTCAAAATTCAAGCGTTAACCGGTAAGGAAAAGTCTTTGTGTACCAAGTTATAAATAGTTAACACAACCAAAACAACCTATACTCTAGACAAGTGTTGATGTTTGAAATTTAAATTCAAGTACAAAAACAATTAAATAAACTCCTATATATCACAAATCTATCTATACTAAAAATATAACAGTTTCTTAATACTGCAAGATATATTACAATTTTTTTTTCTAATGTTAAATTTCAAATATTTTAACAAATCTAAATCAGTTAATAACATTTCTTTTAACAATGCTCATATTAAAAATTAACAAAAAGGAATTTCCCTTCTATACAAATACGTTCAAAACAAAATTTTAAAGTCTGAGTTCTAACTTGGAATCAAATATACAACTCCAGATTCTATATCAAAACCGTCCATAAATATTTATTTTGATGATAAATTCTTAATTTAATTTACTTTTAAACGCTAAAATTTTCTGAGCTATTACAACCCGCCTTCAAAAATCCGGGTTGTTACAGACTCCCCCCTTAAGAAATTGCGTCCTCGCAATTTTCACGGGTTAAAATACAATATTACGAAATACCAACATACCATCTTAACTTCCTTTCAAATTTATTTAGATGGTAACAGAAAATTTCTAACTTTGGTTACTCAAAATTTGTAGATATTTCAATTCTTTCCCAAATTTATATCATTTAGTAACCAATCAAGTTAGAGTATAAGTCAATAAAATCTTCCAAATATTTATTATATGTAAAACAAATCAAGTCAGAGTGTCTTACATAAATCAGTAAGATACTCGTAACACTTAAAACAAGATGGTCAAGTTGGAGTATCGTATATCAATAGATATTCATAACAAATTTCTTATAAATAATACGATGGTGAGAGTAAAATATAACAGAGTATTATATGTAAATCAATATAATGCTCATAACAATTATAGAATAACATGATAACCAATCAAATTAAGGTATCATTTATAGATACTTATAACAATAATAAAATAATATGATAAAATAAACCAGAACAGAGTACCATATATAAATCAATACGATACTCATAAAAAATACATATACAAAATAATAAGATACTTATAATAAGTATCTTATGATAATTAATCAAGTCAACAAAATCTTCATGGCATTTAATGTTTGAAAAATCAAATCAGAGTATCATATATAAATCAATATGATACTCATAACAATTATCATATATAAAGACAATATGATAAAATAAATCAAATCAGAGTATCATACATAAATCAATATGATACTCATAGCAAATATCATATATAAATCAATATGATAATTTTGATCAAATCAGAGTATTATATATAAATCAATACAATACTCATAACAATTATCATATATAAAATCAATATGATAGAATGAATCAAAGCAAAGTATCACATATAAATCAATGCGATACTTGTAAATATCTTAGGATAATCAATCAGGTCGATAAAATCTTCATGGCATTTATCGTTTGTAAATAAAATCAGGGTATAAATCAATACAACAATTATCATATATAAATCAATATGATAATAAAATCAAATCAAAGTACCGTATATAAATCAATACAATACTCATAACAATTATCATATATAAATCAAATCAGAGTATCATATATAAATCAATACGATACTCATAACAATTATCATATATAAAACCAATATGATAATATAATCAAATCAGAGTATCATATATAAATCAAGATGATACTCATAACAATTATCATATATAAAATCAATATGATAATATAATCAAATCAGAGTATCATATATAAATCAATACGATACTCATAACAATTATCATATATAAAATCAATATGATAATATAATCAAATCAGATATAGTAATGTAATATAATATTAGGGGATTATGGGATAAATGTAACTTGACTCATAAATACCAAATAAACAGACGCTAGTTTTGTAAAATCACAGTGGTAGAGCTCGAGCGCGCATCGAGACATCCGCACCGTAATCCACTCATAGCGCCATAACGACACCTGACGATCAACCCAGGATAACCAAGATGGTCTAAGGCGAAGGCCGTATGCTACCCGTTCACGACACTATACGTGGGACCCCCACGCCTCCATCTGATGTAGTCCGTGACCCGCCGATCGGGAATCCCGATCAAACCAACAAAATTGCCCAATGTAGCAGACCGTTTGACCTTTGGTGGTAGATGGGCGAAATTTAAAACCACCGATTCAGGTAGCGATCCTGAATCAGGTTGACCAAGATGGAGTTTTGGTCCATTGGTACAACAGAGTCCAATCTATCCCAATCCCAAAATGAAAAGTAATTTTTGAATATTATTTTATAATATATATTCATGCCATGAAGTTAAAAGTGTTTATAACATCAAAACACTTTATAAACTTAATCATGATTTGAAAATATACATCACATTCAAAACAAAGCTGATATTTAATTTTATCATATATAAAAACAGTATGATAAAATAAATCAAGCCAGAGTATCATATATAAATCAATATGATACTCATAAGAAATGTCATATGACAAAATAAACCAAATCACAATAGTTGTGAAAGAGAACAAAAAGTATCGTCATGAAAGCATGTCAACTTAGAAAACACTTCAATTTAGTAATTGAAGTATACTTTCAAACAGTAAGTATTCAATTATAACTCATGCTCTTATATCACATTATGTTACCGGTATATTTCAGAACCGAGAATACAAAAACAACCGAATATTCCATATGAGAAGTCAAGAGAGTAACCAGAAAAGTATTACCAAACGTCCCATACCGCTTGGTATTACTAATCTGTTTACTCAAAATCCTCATCATACAGAATATCTCAATGGAAATTGTACTCGATTCAAACCATATATCTGTCAAAGAAAAATAACTAATCTACTTTTAGTTGTTTGTATTATTTATTTATTATTACCGGCATTCTTACTTTACTTTAAATACCGATCTGAGCCAATTTCGAAACTGATTCAGTTCTTGTTTAACTACCATTTTTAAATCGGACATCGCTCGAATCCCGTTTTGTCAAATTCGAAGTATTTTTCAAACCCCAAAACGCGCTCTCTCAAGAGTGATACTATATCAATTCTGCTCATTCGAGGGTGTTTCCACCCTATCTCTAATGAGTTTTAAACCCAATAAGCCAAGTCTTAGAAAAACCATGGCTCTGATACCAAATGTAACAACCCGCCATTTTGACCGCCCCGAATCGGTGGTTAGATCAACTCGAAGCATTCAAAACGATGGATTGTTATTGCCTTACAGGGTTTAAAATGGAATTTAACACAGAATGGCAATGCTCAACAATAGCAGAAAAATAAAATTTTATTTAACTATCAGAGTTTACACTATTTTGTACAGCGGAAAATTTTTATACACAAATTTCTTTTAATAAATTACGGCTTTTGTCGAGCTTTGCACGCACATGCGTCTTCTTGCGCCTCTCCTCTTTAAAAGCAGACCGTTGCATCTGCACACTAGGGACCTGACCCAAAACATTAAGCAACAAAATAGTAGGAGTGACAAAGCTCATTGCGCAGATCCCCGCTAAATTTACCCCCTAAGACGACTTTGTTGCTTAATAAGGCAAAATTATCAATAAACAAAAGATGGAGGTTATTTCGCTAACTTTTAAATTAACAAATCCTCGAAAATTTACCTGTAACACCCCGTGAATTCTATAACGTTAAGCTTCACAAATTAAAGTATAATTAATTGTAAATGATGGAATCAAGGGAAATGGGTTACGCCATTGCGTTCGTCTCGAAATTCTTCTTGAGACAGAGTTCAAGTTTGCGTAAAATGGATATCGTATGAAGAAGATATGGACGAACGAAGTTGGGCAGAAAAACCAGAAAACGGGTCAGAATGCACTGGCGCACTTGGGAAGTGCGCCAGAACAAAGTTGAACTGGTGCAGTTGGGAAGTGCGCCAGTACATTTTTAGCTTAGCGCACCTGCCAAGTGCGCCCATGTCAGAAAGACCTGTTGGTCAGGCCCTGGCTGGCCTGGTCAGGGTCTGGTCGAATTCTGATGCTTGGCTGAGTCACTAGGGCTTACGTGTCACCTCCTGATTGGCTCTTTGAACTTTGTATGGTCTAGATTCCTCCTATCTTCATCCGACGGCTCAAAACAATTTAAAATTCTTTAAATACAACTCAAGTCTAACCCTAAATTCACACAAATAATAGAATACAAAAGCCGTCATGCTGCTGGAGAGGAACTAGGAATGGCCGTCAATTAGAAAGCCTAGAGACAAGCCAACACCAAAGCCTAAGAGACGAATCAAAGCTTAATCAAATCATTCAACGCAACTTTGCAACCCAAAGGAGAGCATCTCCAAATCAGAATAACAGAAATCAGAAAACAAGAATTCATTACACGTTGTAAGTATAGTGACCTTTCAAAATATGAATAAAAACTATGATGTGATTCGATGTAAATGAAAATAGAATCGTGTTGTTATAATCTTTGTGTATTGTAATGGTTCTATCATGACTTGTGTATTGATGTTTGTGGCATAAATTGATTGATGCAAGCCTATTGAACAATTGTATATGAAAAACAATGGCACTTGCAAGCTTGTGGAAAAAACTAGAAATTGATCCCTTTTTGTATATGTCAATGGCATGGACTATGTATATTCCCTTAGTCTAAATTATAATTTATGTAAACATGTTGTAGACCTTTTATGCCTACATGACCCAAAACCTATGATATTTTCCTTATGTTTATTGGCAAGTATAATTAGATCTATGTTTGCAAGTATAATTGGATCTATGTTTCATAAACTATGCAAGTTCATGTTTATTTGCAAAATATAATTGGTTCTATGTCAAACATCGTTTGGGTTTCATAAACTATACAAGTTCATGTTGAAATAGGCTATATGATTAGATGTAAAAATTGTACATTTTTGTGAATATACAACATGCTAGTTTTATGGTTGATATTATGCCAAGTTAAAATGTTTAAACACAAGTTTGTATTTGCCTAAACTATGCCATTTCATATGTCACATACTTAGTCATACTTTGATTCGAATGCAAGTTCACATGACCCATGTTATATGTTAGTTGAATCGCCAAATTGCAAGTTCATGCGCCACACACCTTTATGTATTACATGTTCACGATTTCCCCTTTTCCTCACGTTTATAAAGTTGGGATGAATTGTGACAAGCCCAACACATGTTATAACGTTGCGAACAAACGGGGGTAATAACGTTGGGTGTAAAATATGAAAATATATGTTGGCATGTTTGGCACATGCCAATGATTATGACACATAAGTGGTATGAATTGAAATACCCAAAAATAAAAGATATGACATTTACATATGGTTGAGAAGTAATAAAATATGTAAATTTAGAAAACACGATATGCTTAACCCGAGGTTGGATTGAGTTGTGATGTAAACCTGCCCAGACCTGACCGGCTGTCCAGTAGTCACAACAATACCTATCCAATGTGGGGTGGTTAAGCATTGAGCCCAATAAGGACCCGAGGTTAGACTGAGCTACGGTGTAAACCTGCTCGGAACCGACCGGCACATCCAGTAACCGTAGCAATACCTGTCTAATGTGAGTGGTATGGTGCTCCTAAGAGGCTAAGGACAGATGGTAGAGTTAAGTCAACTATAACACTTAACCAAATTCAACATGTTAACAAGAATTGATGGGTGGGGTTAGGTAAATACAAACACTTAACTACTTAACATGTTTGACTAGAAAATCCTGGTAACGAGGGACCTGTTTCAGCAGTAACCCAAAGTTAGGTATCAACGGTACCCTGAAACTAGGCAGGGTGGGGCACGATTACTGGGCTGATTATAAGCGGTCAAACGACGGCGGTGGGTGCACAGTGCAGGTCTAACGGGGTGCGGGCGTGCACACACTCCGGAGCAGACAACCAGGGCACTAGGGACACCAGTAGTATAACCTATGCCTTCTAGGATTTGTGTCGGGGCCGCCACCATGGGTCTTGATACACCCCATGGTGGGACCAGCATAGGTATCTACAATTCTTGGGGGCCGTATGACACATGTTAACGGTAGTAGGAGCCGATCTTTTTACAAGAATGGGATCACTTCACCCTCACCATAGGGTGCCAGTTAGAATAAACTCAAGTAGATGCAGAGATATAGTATGGGTGCGATAGTACATTCGACACTTCCTTAGCTTGTGACACTTTCCTATTTTTAGTTTACACCCATCATACCCTTTTCTTATTCACATATTGAAGAGTTACTAGATTTATTCAGGCTTTATGTCTAACCCTATTTTCTTTTCGTCTTCTTTTCTTTCGTCCCCCCCAGGTCCACAGGGAGGAAACAGCTCAACTCAGTCAGGCTCTTTACAAGCACCAAGAACGTAGATGTATGATTTGGATCTTTCTTGCTTGGATAATGTCTTTGGATATCACTATGGGGATTTTTGTCACTTTATTTATGTTTTCATGCTTCTTTAATAATCAAGGCAGTTATGAGGTTGTAATGTTGGAAGTATTTTGAGACAATTATTAAAATCTTTGTTTGATACACGTATTGATGAAATAAATGTTTGTTTGGTTTTCCGCTGTTTAAAATATGTGTATTTATATCTGTCTTGAGTTCATCTGTGGCTTTTACTTATAAACCTCCACCAAAGTTAAGGCATTCCCTTTGTGAGTGACCTTAACTGAGGTGGGGTGTTTCACTTGGTATCAGAGCCCAGGTTTACCAGACAAGATAAAAAGTTGTTGAAAATTGTTTTCAAAAAGAAAGTTAAAGAAGCATTTTTTTAATAGAAAAAGTGTTATATTTATAAAAAGACAAAATCCCCCAAAGCCATGTGCCCTATCTATCCTTCTCTATCCTTCGTTTTGAATTTTTCCTTTCTGTTTCAACATGTCTGGAGACCTTAACCTTCCAGAAGGAGTGCCGTTTCCCGGCTGGTTTAGGAGGTACTTAGAAGCAAGGGCCAATGGCGCGGGCCCAGCAGACATCCCTCCTCCAGTGGCCGCGGTTCCTCCTCCTCCTCCGCCTCCTCTTGGAAATGCCTTTGCAAAAACATGTAGAGACTTCAAGGCTATGGGTGGAAAAGACTTTTATGGGACAGAATCTTTTGTTGGAGCAAGAAACTGGTTAAAGGAGACTGAGGATTTGTTTGTCATCTTTGGAGTGGATGACAGGCAAAAGATACAACTTGCGGTGTGGTTACTTAAGGATGAAGCTTCCTATTGGTGGGAAGTTACTAATGCTCAGCGGGCGGTGGAAACATGGGAAGACTTTAGGACAAGGTTTGAGATGAAATTCCTCTCCCGAGCCGAAAGAAGCCTGCAAATGGAAAAGTTTCTAACTCTGAAACAGGGAAGCATGACGATCAGGGAAAATGTTAATCAGTTTAATCAGCTGGCCAGATTTGGGCTAGACTTAGTAAACACCCAACACAAGAAGGCACTTCGCTTTGTCAAGGGTTTGAATGAGCCTCTACACAGCCTTGCCATGACCCCATGTATCCACAGGAGCGACTTATGAAAGCCTGGTGGACATGGCATTGCTACACGAGGAAGACCACGGCAAGAAAGAAACTAAGGGGGAAGAGAAGAAAGAAGGTCTACAAGCAAAGAAAACAGACTTTAAGAAAGGAGGGAAGAACAATAAGCCCCGTGAGAAGAGAAGGTGCAATTTCTGTGGCATTGTGGGTCATATATCAAAAGACTGCTGGAAAAGGAAGGCGAAGATGGGTGGTTGCTTCCATTGTGTAGAAACTGGGCACCAAGCTAAGGACTGCCCAAAGAAGAAAGGGCAGGGACAGAAAGCCGGATCCACTTCAGGGGGTCAGGTTCATGCGCTAGTGGCACCTTAGCAGGAACGAGGTAGTAATATTTCTGTAGAAAGTGTAGTCTATCTTTATGATCATCCAGTTCATACACTTTTTGACTCTGGCGCATCACGCTCTTTTATTTCATCTGCCTTAGTAGAATCTCTGCATCTAGACACAGTATGGTAGAAGGTCCCTTAGTAGTTTCAAATTCAATTGGGGGCTCCGCTTACTTGTCAATGGTTTGTTTGGGTTTGAAAATCTCCATTCTCAGCGTTGAGTTTAGTTGTAATGCCTTTGTTTTGGGCTTCTTAGGATATGTTTTGATTTTAGGCATGGACTGGCTATCCAGTAATAGTGCCATTCTTGACTGTGAGAAAAGAGTAGTTAGACTCTTGACTCGACTTGGTAACACTCTAGAAATTTCTTGTAATCCCTTGTGTAACAACCCTGAATTTTGGGGCCAATTTAAAATATATTTTAAGTGATTTTAAATGAGTTTTGATATTTAAAATAATCTATTTTAAATAATAATGATAAAAAAATTTATTCAAATCGAAGTTAGAATGAATAATTTAATTTTAATTATAAAAAGAGCTAGAAATAGTGCGGTAGTTTGAAAAGTCAAACTTGAAGTTTGACCGACCATACAGGATGCAAAATTTAACGGATTTTAGTGAAACCAAAAATATTAGAATCTATTTAAAAATATCTTTCCAACGAATCCGAAAAATCGAAATTTCATAGCGGTAATCAAAAGTTATGGCCAATTCAATTTTTAGAAAGGTCGCTAGGTAATTTGCATAGGTCAAAAATGCTACTTTTCACATATGTAGGAATTTCGACTCGAAACCACTTCCATTGAGTTCGAAATGATGTTTCTGCATTGAAAAACAGTAAACACATATATATTTCGAGTTTCGAAAATTATTTGTTTAAAAATGTATTTTTAATATTAAATATACTGGCCTTAAAAATAGTCATTTTTCAAAAAGTCTCAGAATTCAACGAAATAAATTTTGTTGGATTCGTATCATCAAAACAAAGCTAAAAACGATTTTTTGGTAATTTTTAGAATTAAAATATAATTATAATTGATTTTTCAGTGTAAACGGGCAAATTTTTGACTTTAAAAATTCATTAAAAATCCATATGGGCTCAGAATCGAACGAAATTAATTTTCATAGGTCCACAGCATCAAAACATAGCTAAATATATTTTTCGAGAATTTGTGACCTCGGTGAATTTTCACGTACGGTATACATTAAAATATTAATAAAATAATGTAATTATTCCAAAACTCATAACAGACCTCGGAATTGGACCCCGTCATATAGCCCATTGCGTTCAGAAGGTGTCAAAACCTTAAGAACGACAGTAAGCAGGCCTAAATCGGAGTTCGGACCAAAACGGGCTTTAACGGGCTAATTACATAATTAGTTAACCCTAATATAATATTATAAAATCCGAAAACACTGTTCATCTCTCCTCATCCACGTTACTTCAGCCGCCACTTTAACCCATGGCCTTCAAAAATTCAAACTCAGTTTTCTCCTCCGTTTCTTAACGGAATTTAGCGTGTGAGTACTCATTTCGAAGCTCTTTCCGAGCACTTCGATCTCCGACAAGTCCCAGCACCTCTCGTACACCGTAGCGCCGCCACCAACCCCGCCAAGGTCCGCCGATCGCGCCCCCCTAGGCCCCACATGTCGCCGCCGAACACCACCCCCCTCTGGCCGTGCGTGCTCCTCTCCAAGGCGGTCATTCTCCAACAAACGGCACCTAAAACCGTCAACCGTAGCCTGAGATATCTTGATCCAAAGATTTGAACCTCTCTTTAAGGTAAAAAGCTTCAAATTTAGCCACGCTTATAAGCGTAGCAGAGTCAGTTGTTAAAAGCCTGAATTTTATTTTTCACATGAAATTGAATTTGAATCATTCCAGATCCGAATCCAATTTGAACTCGAACACCAAATCCGATTGAGCTCGAGTTTTCTTCTCAGACCAAACACTGTGAGAATTTTATTTTTAAATTTAATTTAATTTATTAAATTATTATTTGCATGATTGTTAACCGTAGATCTAATATGTTATGATATTTTGAACATAGATCCGAATTGTTCACCCCGTATGTTGTTAGATCTGAATTGCATGATATTAGATCTGAAAATTTAGGGAAGAAACATGAATTAATAATTAATTATAATTAATTATGGTTATTTGTTAAATCACGTTACGTTGATTTTACATATGTCAAGTTAAAACATCACCTTATAATTACATTGATGTTAATTATTGGAATTGGACTTGTTGTCATGGTTGGATGTTGCTGTTATGTGATGTGATGAAAATTTACTTTTTATGGGATGCAAATAAAATAGGAATGCGACTTGTGGTGGAATGTACATATTATTATGTGAAATTAAAATAAGATGAAAATTTGACCATGTAAAAAAAAAAGATGATCTTTTTATACTTAAAATAAAAAGACAAATCTTTTTATATTGAAAACAAAAAGATGAAAATCCGACGATGTAAATAAAAAGACAATCTTTTTGCATTGTATAATAGAAGAGATAATATTTTTACATTGTAAAATAGAAAGATTAATATCTTTACGTTGTAAAGTAGAGAAGTTGATATTTTTACATTATCAAAATAAAAAGTTGATATCTTTACATTGTAAACATAAAAGTGAATATTTTTGCATTGTAAGTAAAAGAATGAATTTTGCGATGTAAAGTAAAATAACATTTTTATATGTTATTTAGGTAAGAATTTACACCGCATGAAATAAATTACATTTTTCTATGTAATTTACATATGAATTAGAATGGGATGATAAAAATTTACCTTTTTCTATGATATTAAAACATAAATTCATCGTATGACAAATTTAACATTTTTGTTAATGTTAAAAATAAGAATTTCATCGTATGACAAATTTAACATTTTTGTTAATGTTAAAAATAAGTAATTTACATGGTTAGAGAAATTAACATTATTTTGATGTAAATAAGAAGTATCTGCAACGTATGGAAAATTAACATTGTTTTTAAATGTTAATAAAAAGGTAATTTCACCACATGTATAACTTAACATAGTTTTTATGTTAGTTTTATAAAATTTCCACCGTATGATGTAATTAACATTTTAATGTTAATATTATAAAAACTTCAACTGTAGGATAAATGTACATTGTCTTTAATAAGATGAGAAATATACACCGTATGAGAATTTCACATTTTATTTATGTGGATATAAAAAGAAAATTTACTGTATGAACATTTAACATTTTTTTTATGTTAATATTAGAATGGTTTCACCGTATGAGAATTGCACATTTTATTTATGTTAAATAAAAAGAAATTTACATCGTAGGATAAGTTACATTATTTTCAATGGTATTTAAAAGAGAATATTCACTGTATGACAAAATTTACTTTTTAATTGTAAAAGTAAAGTAGGAATGTGACATGTATAAAAAAATTACTTTTTATTTGCAAAAATAAAATAGGATTTTCACTGTATGACAAGAAGTACATTTTTATTTTTAAAAATAAAATAGTATTTTCACCGTATGATGAAATCAACATTTTTAATGTTAATATAATAAAAGAAATTTCACCATAGGATGTAATTAACATTTTTAATGTTAATATTAAAAGAAATTCAACCGTATGATGACATTAACATTTTTAATGTTAATATAATAAAAGAAGTTTAAGCGTAGGATGACATTAACATTTATTTTTAATGTTAATATTAAAGAATTTACACCGTACATGAAAAATTACATTTTTCTTTGTAATTAAAAGGTAAATTCCATCGTATGTCAAAATTTACTTTTTATATGTAAATTATAAAGTGAAATGATATGGTATGTTAAAAATTACATTTTTCTTTGTAATTAAAAGGTAAATTCCATCGTATGTCAAAATTTACTTTTTATATGTAAATTATAAAGTGAAATGATATGGTATGTTAAAAATTACATTTTTCTTTGTAATTAAAAGGTGAATTTCATCGTATATCAAGATTTACATTTTTATATGTAAATTATATAGGGAATTACAACGTAGGATAACATTGCAATTAGAAATTATATTTTTACAATGTGAATTAGAGGTAGTGTTTACATTGTAATTAAAAAGTATACATTTTCTTTAATGTAAATGATTAGAATTTCACCGTATGTTAAATTTTACATTTTCTTTAATGTAAATATATAGAAATGCATCGTATGTTAGAATATACATTTTCTATAATGTAATATAAAAGAAATTGCACGGTTTGTTAAATTAACATTATTTTCAATGTTAAATAAAAGAAAATGCACGGTATGTTAAATTACATTATTTTCAAAGTAAAATAAAAGAAAATTCATGGTATGTTAAATTAACATTTTTATTAATGTAATAAAAAGGGGATTTCCATCGTAGGAAAAAATTCCATTTTGTTAATGTAATAAAAAGAAAATCCACCGTATGCTATTTTACATCATTTTATAATGTAATATAATTGAAATACACTGCATGTTAAGTTATCATTATTTATAATGTTAATATAAAGAGGATTAACTATAGGATTAGTCTACATTATTTTGTAATGTAAGTAAAAAGGGATTTAACCGTAGGATTCAAGTATATTAGTCTTAATATATTGATGAAAAGGGAATTCCACTGTATGGTAGTTTACATTATTTTATAATGTGATTAAAAATGAATACACACCATAGGAAAAAGATTTCATTTTATTTATGTGATATATATAAGAATTTACACCGTAGGTGCAATTTACATTTTTATTTAATGTAAATCAAGCAAGAATGCGTCTAGGGTGAAAATTTACATTTTTGTAAATTAAATATGAATGGTGATAAGAATGAAAGTTCACATTTATTTTATATAAATAAAAAAATAGGAATGTGGCAAGTAAACAAAGATTACATTTTTATATGTAATTAGGAATGAAAATTACATCGTAAAATAAGATTACATTTTTGATGTGATTGCAATTAAGGATGCACTTAAAAGAGAAAATGAATATTTAATATGAATAGAATTATAATATGGTGGAAAAATGAAAATAAATCAATTGAACGATGTATTATAATTTACATTTTAATGTAAATTATAATAATATAATAAAAATTAAGTAAGAGGAATGATTCATCGCCTAATTATAAGTTGCATTTTCCTGTAAGTAAAGAAGAGAAAAGATAAGAGAATGAAAATGTACATAAGAATAAGAATTAACGATTTAGTTATTTATTTATATATAATAATTAAAATAAGAATGAATTGTTAATAAAAATATTATTAACGAATAAGAAGGATTTTCAAAATATATATATATGTATATATATACGAGGATTGTTTGGGAAGTCCGAGATATTCTCTTCCCAAATTAATCCAGCGGCGTTAAAGATCGAAGTAAGAAGACGACGTATGAAGACCGTAAATCTTCCCTCGAATGGACAGCGATCGAGATCCTGAATTGACTTGCTACCAATTCATGGGTCAAGGTCATTGCCCAGACGTACGTGTTGGTTTCACGGATTTGACTTTCGTTCAGACCCAGAGCATAAGTTTAAATGGATGGTGTGTCTGACATCGTACTTCGTTATATATCATATTGTTGATTTTCTGTTAATATATAAATATTGGTGGTGGAGAATTTATTCTCTACTTAACACCCATTTATGTATTGATGAAGAAGCAATGGTATGGTATGGAGTGACAGTGTGGCATACTAAGATGCAATGATCAAGGTTTCTTGTTGAAAAGCAGAACCTTGTGGTGACGATCAAAGAACCGCTTGAATAAGCAGAGCTTTGTGTATTACGTAACCTCACGAGCCTCACAAACCGATGGAGTCTAAAACGGGCGAAGGGAACGCAAGGAAAGTAGCACGTTTCTTTCTAGCTAGAAGTGGTGTTTGGGTTTTAACACGGCCTGACATTTTACTTATGTGGATGATGGAATGAGGCGCCTCGGATAGGTCCTATAGGACCGGGGAACGTGTGCTTAGGAATTGCCAATCCTCTAAGCTGTATTTGAGGACCGACCCTGCCATTTCCAAGGGTTCACTGCGGGGGATCCTGAGGCATTAGCTAGAATGTCTCGAATCGGTAAGGAGCTCCGCTCTAGCCTTGACTCATGATGGAAACCAAAATCCAAATACGAACCGACGAATTTGATTGTATTACTAGTATGGAGGCATAATATATGGTACCTATGCTTCCTAAGATTAATACATTTACTTTGAAATGCTTTCATATACACTATTAATAATATTAGATGCGTATTTGCTGTATTTAGCATGTTTAATCATCATAAGGTAAAACCCTATCCTCTGGTGTGCGTTGCATTGTGTGATGGGACTTGGGTCTTATGGTGATTCCATTTTTCCAAAAGCATTGCGTTGTTTACGATGTATTTAATTATTTGTTATGACACTTTAAATTATGCACGACAATCCATTAGAGTAAACCCGTTCCGCGTTAGCGGCGTGGTCTTTTGGATTTGCCTTATTTCTGGTAGTTATTTTTAGTTAAGAATTCTCACACCAGTCCCACGACTGACCCATAGTTTGTTTCACCTTTTTGCAAACTTGGGTGCCCTCTTTTCCACACGGGCAGCCAAGTAGACAGGTTCATTCTTTGCTTGGAGTCTTTTCTTTGGAGCTGCTTATTCTCTCTCTTGGATTTGCTTTTGTGGAGAGGTGATGACTTGGGGCTTGAAGACATTTATCTTTTGTTTCTATGGCATCTTTTCTTTTCTTTTTTGACATCAAACTTATCTCTTTTCTGCAAAACTTGTTGTAATAGCTTAGATTCTGTGACTGTGGATTTTCTGTGATTGATGACATTATATTTTTCCGCTGCTATAATGTTACTACTCTATGAATTTCCTTTGCTATATTGTATCTGTGTTCTGTTTTATTGTATTTATGTTGTATTCCAAAAATGATGACTCCTACTTTCATTCCGTGGAAGTTTGGGGTCATCACAGTTGGTATCAGAGCTAGGTTTACAAAGCGGAGTACAACATATCTATAATAATTCGTTTACGTAGAATCACTATATTCTACGGCGAACATTTCATGGGATACATAATATCCAGTCACTTTATCGTCATCTTTTCATTCATCCTTCGATCTTTTCTATCTCCTAGAATCACCATTTCAGTTGTTTTGACTCTCCCCTTGATCGTGCATTCGAAGAAGACTAAGTGAAGTGGTGATGCTCAATTGACACATGTTTACGAAGGAACGAAAGGACCAACTTCTTCGGTGGAAAGCCTGATGTTATAGACGGTACCATCTCTGTTAAAAACATTCTCTGTGTTTATTCTTCCTCTTCTATTTTTCTTTTTCCTTTTCGAGGATGAAAAGTTTTTAAGTGGGGGAGACTGTAACAACCCTGAATTTTGGGGCCAATTTAAAATATATTTTAAGTGATTTTAAATGAGTTTTGATATTTAAAATAATCTATTTTAAATAATAATGATAACAAATTTGATTCAAATCGAAGTTAGAATGAATAATTTAATTTTAATTATAAAAAGAGCTAGAAATAGTGCGGTAGTTTGAAAAGTCAAACTTGAACTTTGACTGACCATACAGGATGCAAAATTTAACGGATTTTAGTGAAACCAAAAATATTAGAATCTATTTAAAAATTTCTTTCCAACGAATCCGAAAAATAGAAATTTCATAGCGGAAATCAAAAGTTATGGCCAGTTCAATTTTTAGAAAGGTCGCTAGGTAATTTGCATAGGTCAAAAATGCTACTTTTCACATATGTAGGAATTTCGACTCGAACCCACTTCCATTGAGTTCGAAATGATGTTTCTGCATTGAAAAACAGTAAACACTTATATATTTTGAGTTTCGAAAATTATTTGCTTAAAAATGTATTTTTAATATTAAATATACTGGCCTTAAAAATAGTCATTTTTCAAAAAGTATCAGAATTCAACGAAATAAATTTTGTTGGATTCGTATCATCAAAACAAAGCTAAAAATGATTTTTTGGTAATTTTTAGAATTGAAATATAATTATAATTGATTTTTCAGTGTAAACATGCAAATTTTTGACTTTAAAAATTCATTAAAAATCCATATGGGCTCAGAATCGAACGAAATTAATTTTCATAGGTCCACAGCATCAAAACATAGCTAAGTATATTTTCCGAGAATTTTTGAAGTTAATTTGTGACCTCGGTGAATTTTCACGTACGGTATACATTAAAATATTAATAAAATAATGTAATTATTCCAAAACTCATAACAGACTTCGGAATTGGACCCCGGCACATAGCCCATTGCGTTCAGAAGGTGTCAAAACCTTAAGAACGACAGTAAGCAGGCCTAAATCGGAGTTCGGACCAAAACGGGCTTTAACGGGCTAATTACATAATTAGTTAACCCTAATATAATATTATAAAATCCGAAAACACTATTCATCTCTCCTCTTCCACGTTACTTCAGCCGCCACTTTAACCCATGGCCTTCAAAAATTCAAACTCAGTTTTCTCCTCCGTTTCTTAACGGAATTTAGCGTGTGAGTACTCATTTCGAAGCTCTTTCCGAGCACTTCGATCTCCGACAAGTCCCAGCATCTCTCGTACACCGTAGCGCCGCCACCAACCCCTCCAAGGTCCGCCGGTCGCGCCCCTAGGCCCCACATGCCGCCGCCGAACACCACCCCCCTCTGGCCGTGCGTGCTCCTCTCCAAGGCGGTCATTCTCCAACAAACGACACCTAAAACCGTCAACCGTAGCCTGAGATATCTTGATCCAAAGATTTGAACCTCTCTTTAAGGTAAAAAGCTTCATATTTAGCCACGCTTATAAGCGTAGCAGAGTCAGTTGTTAAAAGCCTGAATTTTATTTTTCACATGAAATTGAATTTGAATCATTCCAGATCCGAATCCAATTAGAACTCGAACACCAAATCTGATTGAACTCGAGTTTTCTTCTCAGACCAAACACTGTGAGAATTTTATTTTTAAATTTAATTTAATTTATTAAATTATTATTTGCATGATTGTTAACCGTAGATCTAATATGTTATGATATTTTGAACATAGATCCGAATTGTTCACCCCGTATGTTGTTAGATCTGAATTGCATGATATTAGATCTGAAAATTTAGGGAAGAAACCTGAATTAATAATTAATTATAATTAATTATGGTTATTTGTTAAATCACGCTACGTTGATTTTACATATGTCAAGTTAAAACATCACCTTATAATTACATTGATGTTAATTATTGGAATTGGACTTGTTGTAATGGTTGGATGTTGCTGTTGTGTGATGTGATGAAAATTTACTTTTTACGGGATGCAAATAAAATAGGAATGCGACTTGTGGGGGAATGTACATATTATTATGTGAAATTAAAATAAGATGAAAATTTGACCATGTAAATAATAATAAAAAAAGAGACGATCTTTTTATACTTAAAATAAAAAGACAAATCTTTTTATATTGAAAACAAAAAGATGAAAATCCGACGATGTAAATAAAAAGACAATCTTTTTGCATTGTATAATAGAAGAGATAATATTTTTACATTGTAAAATAGAAAGATTAATATCTTTACGTTGTAAAGTAGAGAAGTTGATATTTTTACATTATCAAAATAAAAAGTTGATATCTTTACATTGTAAACATAAAAGTGAATATTTTTGCATTGTAAGTAAAAGAATGAATTTTTCGATGTTAGGTAAAATAACATTTTTATATGTTATTTAGGTAAGAATTTACACCACATGAAATAAATTACATTTTTCTATGTAATTTACATATGAATTAGAATGGGATGATAAAAATTTACCTTTTTCTATGATATTAAAACATAAATTCATCGTATGACAAATTTAACATTTTTGTTAATGTTAAAAATAAGAATTTCATCGTATGACAAATTTAACATTTTTGTTAATGTTAAAAATAAGTAATTTACATGGTTAGAGAAATTAACATTATTTTGATGTAAATAAGAAGTATTTGCAACGTATGGAAAATTAACATTGTTTTTAAATGTTAATAAAAAGGTAATTTCACCACATGTATAACTTAACATAGTTTTTATGTTAGTTTTATAAAATTTCCACCGTATGATGTAATTAACATTTTAATGTTAATATTATAAAAACTTCAACTGTAGGATAAATGTACATTGTCTTTAATGTACATAAGATGAGAAATATACACCGTATGAGAATTTCACATTTTATTTATGTGGATATAAAAAGAAAATTTACTGTATGAACATTTAACATTTTTTTATGTTAATATTAGAATGATTTCACCGTATGAGAATTGCACATTTTATTTATGTTAAATAAAAAGAAATTTACATCGTAGGATAAGTTACATTATTTTCAATGGTATTTAAAAGAGAAGATTCACTGTATGACAAAATTTACTTTTTAATTGTAAAAGTAAAGTAGGAATGTGACATGTATAAAATAATTACTTTTTATTTGCAAAAATAAAATAGGATTTTCACTGTATGACAAGAAGTACATTTTTATTTTTAAAAATAAAATAGTATTTTCACCGTATGATGAAATTATCATTTTTAATGTTAATATAATAAAAGAAATTTCACCATAGGATGTAATTAACATTTTTAATGTTAATATTAAAAGAAATTCAACCGTATGATGACATTAACATTTTTAATGTTAATATAATAAAAGAAGTTTAACCGTAGGATGACATTAACATTTATTTTTAATGTTAATATTAAAGAATTTACACCGTACAGGAAAAATTACATTTTTCTTTGTAATTAAAAGGTAAATTCCATCGTATGTCAAAATTTACTTTTTATATGTAAATTATAAAGTGAAAATATATGGTATGTTAAAAATTACATTTTTCTTTGTAATTAAAAGGTAAATTCCATCGTATGTCAAAATTTACTTTTTATATGTAAATTATAAAGTTTAATGATATGGTATGTTAAAAATTACATTTTTCTTTGTAATTAAAAGGTGAATTTCATCGTATGTCAAGATTTACATTTTTATATGTAAATTATATAGGGAATTACACCGTAGGATAACATTGCAATTAGAAATTATATTTTTACAATGTGAATTAGAGGTAGTGTTTACATTGTAATTAAAAAGTATACATTTTCTTTAATGTAAATGAATTGCACCGTAGGATAACATTGCAAATAGAAATTATATTTTTACAATGTGAATTAGAGGTAGTGTTTACATTGTAATTAAAAAGTATACATTTTCTTTAATGTAAATGATTAGAATTTCACCGTATGTTAAATTTTACATTTTCTTTAATGTAAATATATAGAAATGCATCGTATGTTAGAATATACATTTTCTATAATGTAATATAAAAGAAATTGCACGGTATGTTAAATTAACATTATTTTCAATGTTAAATAAAAGAAAATGCACGATATGTTAAATTACATTATTTTTAAAGTAAAATAAAAGAAAATTCATGGTATGTTAAATTAACATTTTTATTAATGTAATAAAAAGAGGATTTCCATCGTAGGAAAAAATTTCATTTTGTAAATGTAATAAAAAGAAAATCCACCGTATGCTATTTTACATCATTTTATAATGTAATATAATTGAAATACACTGCATGTTAAGTTATCATTATTTATAATATTAATATAAAGAGGATTAACTATAGGATTAGTCTACATTATTTTGTAATGTAAGTAAAAAGGGATTTAACCGTAGGATTCAAGTATATTAGTCTTAATATATTGATGAAAAGGGAATTTCACTGTATGATAGTTTACATTATTTTATAATGTGATTAAAAATGAATACACACCATAGGAAAAAGATTTCATTTTATTTATGTGATATATATAAGAATTTACACCGTAGGTGCAATTTACATTTTTATTTAATGTAAATCAAGCAAGAATGCGTCTAGGGTGAAAATTTACATTTTTGTAAATTAAATATGAATGGTGATAAGAATGAAAGTTCACATTTATTTTATATAAATAAAAAAATAGGAATGTGGCAAGTAAACAAAGATTACATTTTTATATGTAATTAGGATTGAAAATTACATCGTAAAATAAGATTACATTTTTGATGTGATTGCAATTAAGGATGCACTTAAAAGAGAAAATGAATATTTAATATGAATAGAATTATAATACGGTGGAAAAATGAAAATAAATCAATTGAACGATGTATTATAATTTACATTTTAATGTAAATTATAATAATATAATAAAAATAAAGTAAGAGGAATGATTCATCGCCTAATTATAAGTTGCATTTTCCTGTAAGTAAAGAAGAGAAAAGATAAGAGAATGAAAATGTACATAAGAATAAGAATTAACGATTTAGTTATTTATTTATATATAATAATTAAAATAAGAATGAATTGTTAATAAAAATATTATTAACGAATAAGAAGGATTTTCAATATATATGTATATATATGTATATATATACTTGGATTGTTTGGGAAGTCCGAGATATTCTCTTCCCAAATTAATCCAGCGGCGTTAAAGATCGAAGTAAGAAGACGACGTATGAAGACCGTAAATCTTCCCTCGAATGGACAACGATCGAGATCCTGAATTGACTTGCTACCAATTCATGGGTCAAGGTCATTGCCCAGACGTACGTGTTGGTTTCACGGATTTGACTTTCGTTCAGACCCAGAGCATAAGTTTAAATGGATGGTGTGTCTGACATCGTACTTCGTTATATATCATATTGTTGATTTTCTGTTAATATATAAATATTGGTGGTGGAGAATTTATTCTCTACTTAACACCCATTTATGTATTGATGGAGAAGCAATGGTATGGTATGGAGTGACAGTGTGGCATACTAAGATGCAATGATCAAGGTTTCTTGTTGAAAAGCAGAACCTTGTGGTGACGATCAAAGCACCGCTTGAATAAGCAGAGCTTTGTGTATTACGTAACCTCACGAGCCTCACAAACCGGTGGAGTCTAAAACGGGCGAAGGGAACGCAGGGAAAGTAGCACGTTTCTTTCCAGCTAGAAGTGGTGTTTGGGTTTTAACACGGCCTGACATTTTACTTATGTGGATGATGGAATGAGGCGCCTCGGATAGGTCCTATAGGACCGGGGAACGTGTGCTTAGGAATTGCCAATCCTCTAAGCTGTATTTGAGGACCGGCCCTGCCATTTCCAAGGGTTCACTGTGGGGGATCCTGAGGCATTAGCTAGAATGTCTCGAATCGGTAAGGAGCTCCGCTCTAGCCTTGACTCATGATGGAAACCAAAATCCAAATACGAACCGATGAATTTGATTTTATTACTAGTATGGAGGCATAATATATGGTACCTATGCTTCCTAAGATTAATACATTTACTTTGAAATGCTTTCATATACACTAATTATAATATTAGATGCGTATTTGCCGTATTTAGCATGTTTAATCATCATAAGGTAAAACCCTGTCCTCTGGTGTGCGTTGCATTGTGTGATGGGACTTGGGTCTTATGGTGATTCCATTTTTCCAAAAGCATTGCGTTGTTTACGATGTATTTAATTATTTGTTATGACACTTTAAACTATGCACGACAATCCATTAGAGTAAACCCGTTCCGCATTAGCGGCGTGGTCTTTTGGATTTGCCTTATTTCTGGTAGTTATTTTTAGTTAAGAATTCTCACACCAGTCCCACGACTGACCCATAGTTTGTTTCACCTTTTTGCAAACTTGGGTGCCCTCTTTTCCACACGGGCAGCCAAGTAGACAGGTTCATTCTTTGCTTGGAGTCTTTTCTTTGGAGCTGCTTATTCTCTCTCTTGGATTTTCTTTTGTGGAGAGGTGATGACTTGGAGCTTGAAGACATTTATCTTTTGTTTCTATGGCATCTTTTCTTTTCTTTTTTGACATCAAACTTATCTCTTTTCTGCAAAACTTGTTGTAATAGCTTAGATTCTATGATTGTGGATTTTCTGTGATTGATGACATTATATTTTTCCGCTGCTATAATGTTACTACTCTATGAATTTCCTTTGCTATATTGTATTTGTGTTCTGTTTTATTGTATTTATGTTGTATTCCAAAAATGATTACTCCTACTTTCATTCCGTGGAAGTTTGGGGTCATCACACCTTGAATGCTGTTATGCTTAGTTATCTAGAGTCGCTTGATGCTTCTGATGAGAATTTGATATCAGTTAGAGTAGTCCGGGAATATCCGGAAGTCTTTAAGGAAGTGAAAGGCTTACCTCCGAGGCACGAAATAGACTTCCGCATATATCTTGTGGATAACGCAAAGCCTGTAGCTTTACCTGTCAGACACATGGCTCCAAGGGAGAGAAAGGAGCTTAGTAAGCAGGTTAAAGAACTTCTCGAAAAGGGGTTCATTAGACGGAGCATTTCGGAATGGGGTGCTCCAGTGGTGTTCGCAACCAAAGCAGACGGTTCGCTTCGCCTTTGCGTCGACTATAGGGAGTTAAACAAATTGACCAAGAAAAATAGGCACCCTCTTCCCCGAATCGACGATTTGTTTGATCAGCTTGTAGGTGCGACGGTCTTCTCCCAACTTGATCTAGCAGCTGGGTTCCATCAGCTAAGAGTAGCTGAAGATAACATTGATAAGACGGCGTTCAGAACCCCAGACGGTTTCTTCGAGAGGCTTGTCATGCCTTTCGGCTTGACAAACGCACCCGCTTATTTCGTAGACCTAATAAGCAGGGTGTTCAGAGAATTCCTCAACAAATTTGTGGTTGTCTTCGTAGATGATATCTTAATCTTCTCAAAGAGTGAGGAGGAACATGCTCAGCATATGAAAGAAATCATGGATACTCTCCGTGCACATCAACTAAAAGCCAAATTCTCCAAGTGTCACTTCTGGAGAAAAGAAGTAAGGTTTCTTGGGCATAAAGTGTCCAAAGAAGGGTTGGCTGTGGACCCCGTGAAAGTGGTGGCTGTGCAAGATTGGAAGACACCAAGAAATGCAACCGAAGTTCGAAGCTTTCTTGGGCTAGCCGGTTTTTACCGAAAGTTTATTAGGGATTTTGCAAAAATCTCAGCCCCACTCACAAGGCTAACAAAGAAGAATCTGGCGTTCACTTGGAATTTGGACTGTGAGTTTGCTTTCCAACGATTAAAAATGGCTCTTACAACAGCCCCAGTTCTAACTCTGCCTGACGGAAGCAAAATGTTCACAGTATACACGGATGCATGTGGAACGGGACTAGGCACTGTTCTAATGCAAGAAGGAAGGGTAGTAGCTTATGGCGGAAGACAATTGAAGGTTCATGAAAAGAACTACCCAACCCACGATCTTGAGTTGGCCGCCATCGTCTTTGCACTTAAGTCTTGGCGCCATTATCTCCTAGGTGAGAAGTTTGAATTATACACTGACCATAAATCGTTGAAATATCTCTTCTTCCAGAAGGATCTTAACTTGAGGCAGCAAAGATGGATGGTGTTTCTTGCCTCGTATAATTTTGAAATTTCCTATACTCCCGGCAAAGGCAACGTGGTAGCAGACGCGTTGAGCCGAAAAAACTGACCCTAAGCCCTCTCTTCGTGGAAAGGCAAAACTTGGAGTATATAGCCAGTTTCAACTTTAGGCCCTCCTCGGATTTTGTACCAGGTTTGTTAGCATCTCTCGAAGTACGCCCTACTCTCTTAGACTCAATAGTGGCAGCACAACGTGAAGACCCTCAGCTTGTTGATGTGATTGATAAACTTATTAGGGGTGAGACTTCTAGTCACCTCAGTAGATACACCATCGATGATAAGGGTTGTCTGAGACGAGATGGAAGATTATGCATCCCACAAGCAAGGGAGTTGACAAAGAAGGTTCTCGAGGAAGCGCATCATTCCAAGATGACTATACACCCTGGCGGTGATAAGATGTACAAGGATATAAAAAGGACTTTCTTTTGGAGTGGCATGAAGCAAGACGTGGAAGATTTCGTTTCTAAGTGCATGACCTGCCAACGGGTCAAGGCGGAACAAAAGAAGCCTGGAGGACTAATTCACCCTCTAGAGGTCCCACAATGGAAGTAGGATAGCATTTCAATGGACTTCATTGATGGACTGCCTAGGTCGAGAAGAGGCAACACTAGCATTTGGGTAATAGTGGATAGGCTTACTAAAAGCGCCCACTTTATACCTATCAAGAGTAGAAGAACTGCCTCATCTCTAGCATCTCTTTATCTCAAGGAAATAGTTCGACTCCATGGGATACCCTCCAGCATTGTTAGTGACCGAGACCCTATTTTCACAAGTGAGTTTTGGCGGAGTCTGCAAGAAGCTATAGGCACACAGCTATGTTTGAGCACGGCCTATCACACCCAAACAGATGGCCAGACGGAAAGGGTGAATAGAGTTTTAGAGGATCTTTTAAGACTTTGCGTTCTTGACTTTGGAGGGACGTGGGAGGATCACCTTCCTTTAGTGGAATTTGCCTACAACAACAACTACCAAGCTACCATCGGCATGGCACCCTTCGAAGCCTTGTATGGAAGACCGTGCAAATCACCAACTTGTTGGTGGGAGTCTACAGATAAGCTTATACTTGGGCCAGACATGATTCGAGAAACTTCAGAGAAAGTAGACTTGATATGCAGGAGAATGAAGACAGCCCAAGACAGACAGAAATCCTACGCCGACAAAAGAAGGACTGACCTTGAGTTTGAGGTTGGGGACAAGGTTTTCCTTAAGGTATCCCCTTTAAGGAACGTCGTTTGCTTTGGATCCGCCGGAAAGCTAGCACCAAGATTAGTAGGACCGTTCCCTATCATTGAGAAGATTGGGAAAATGGCTTATAGAGTAGATCTGCCTGAAAAATTGGCTGGAATTCACAACGTCTTTCACGTTTCTCATCTCCGGAAATGTCTACATGAATCAGCGGAAGTGGTGGAGCCAAGCATTCTAGAAGAAGCCGAAGTGGAACGCGAAGCAACTGTGAGGAGAGTTCCAACTCGAATCGTAGGAACTGAAGTCAAAAAGCTACGGAACCGCGAAGTTCAGTGGAGCGACGCCGAGGAAGAGGCGACTTGGGAAACTGAGGATAGAATACGCGCTGCCTACCCTCTTCTTTTTGAGGGTACATCTTTGACCTCTCTTTTTCTTAAGTTGTGCTTGTATCTATCTTTTCAGGTATACCTCCTCGATATTATACTTTATCCTTAGGTAGAAACCCCTTTTGGATGTAAACATGTATTTGAAACATGTTATGGTTGATGGCTGCGAGTGGTTGCAAGTGGTTGCTCGTGGATGCATATACACACACATCCTAGGTCTTAGATCGACTCAATCACTTCATACTGCATATGCATATATGTATTCTTATTTGTATATGGTTGTAAACTTGATGTGCTATCATATGGTCGTCGCATTTGTATGAATAGTTGTGCACTCATGTAGGTTTATGAGTAGGAAAAATTTGCATACATAATGGATTCATGACACTTACATGATTCGCATTAAGGAGGTCAACTGAATCAGTAGACCGCCTGATTTCTGCATTAGATAAGGACATGTACACACACTATGCATATGATCATGAAGCATTAGAAGTCTTTTAAGGACAATGGATGCCCGTGTTTGTTGGTTGAGTAGATGGAATGTTGGATGGTAGGATATACATTCTTCCTAACTTGAAGATTTCGGGGACGAAATCCTTTTAAGGGGGGGGGGGGGGGGAGAATGTAACACCCCGTGAATTCTATAACGTTAAGCTTCACATATTAAAGTATAATTAATTGTAAATGATGAAATCAAGGGAAATGGGTTATGCCATTGCGTTCGTCTCGAAATTCTGCTTGAGATAGAGTTCAAGTTTGCGTAAAACGGATATTGTATAAAGAAGATATGGACAAACGAAGTTGTGCAGAAAAACCAGAAAACGGGTCAGAATGCACTGGCGCACTTGGGAAGTGCGCCAGAACAAAGTTGAACTGGCGCACTTGGGAAGTGCGCCAGTACATTTTTAGCCTGGCGCACCTGCCAAGTGCACCCATGTCAGAAAGACATGTTGGTCAGGCCCTGGCTGGCCTGGTCAGGGTCTGGTCAAATTCTGATGCTTGGCTGAGTCACTAGGGCTTACGTGTCACCTCTTGATTGGCTCTTTGAACGTTGTATGGTCTAGATTCCTCCTATCTTCATCTGACGGCTCAAAAAATTTTAAAATTCTATAAATACAACTCAAGACTAACCCTAAATTCACACAAATAATAGAATACAAAAGCCGTCATGCTGCTGGAGAGGAACTAGGAATGGTCGTCAATTAGAAAGCCTAGAGACAAGCCAACACCAAAGCCTAAGAGACGAATCAAAGCTTAATCAAATCATTCAACACAACTTTGCTACCCAAAGGAGAGCATCTCCAAATCAGAATAACAGAAATCAGAAAACAAGAATTCATCACACGTTGTAAGTATAGTGACCTTTCAAAATATGAATAAAAACTGTGATGTGATTCGATGTAAATGAAAATAGAATCGTGTTGTTATAATCTTTGTGTATTGTAATGGTTCTATCATGACTTGTGTATTGATGTTTGTGGCATAAATTGATTGATGCAAGCCTATTGAACAATTGTATATGAAAAACAATGGCACTTGCAAGCTTGTGGCAAAAACTAGAAATTGATCCCTTTTTGTATATGTCAATGGCATGGACTATGTATATTCCCTTAGTCTAAATTAGAATTTATGTAAACATGTTGTAGACCTTTTATGCCTACATGACCCAAAACCTATGATACCATCCTTATATTTATTGGCAAGTATAACTAGTTCTATGTTTGCAAGTATAATTGGATCTATGTTTCATAAACTATGCAAGTTCATGTTTATTTGCAAAATATAATTGGTTATATGTCAAACATCATTTGGGTTTCATAAACTATGCAAGTTCATGTTGAAATAGGCTATATGATTAGATGTAAAAATTGTACATTTTTGTGAATATACAACATGCTAGTTTTATGGTTGATATTATGCCAAGTTAACATGTTTAAACACAAGTTTGTATTTGCCTAAACTATGCCATTTCATATGTCACCTACTTAGTCATACTTTGATTCGAATGTAAGTTCACATGACCCATGTTATATGTTAGTTGAATCACCAAATTGCAAGTTCATGCGCCACACACCTTTATGTGTTACATGTCCATGATTTCCCCTTTTCCTCACGTTTATAAAGTTGGGCTGAATTGTGACAAGCCCAACACATGTTATAACGTTGCGAACAAATGGGGGTAATAACGTTGGGTGTAAAATATGAAAATATATGTTGGCATGTTTGGCACATGCCAATGATTATGACACATAAGCGGTATGAATTGAAATACCCAAAAATAAAAGATATGACATTTACATATGGTTGAGAAGTAATAAAATATGTAAATTTAGAAAACACGATATGCTTAACCCGAGATTAGACTGAGTTGTGATGTAAACCTGCCCGGACCCGCCCGGCTGTCCAGTAGTCACAACAATACCTATCCAATGTGGGTGGTTAAGCATTGAGCCCAATAAGGACCCAAGGTTAGACTGAGCTACGGTGTAAACCTGCCCGGAACCGACCGGCACATCTAGTAACCGTAGCAATACCTGTCTAATGTGAGTGGTATGGTGCTCCTAAGAGGCTAAGGACAGATGGTAGGGTTAAGTCAACTATAACACTTAACCAAATTCAACATGTTAACAAGAATTGATGGGTGAGGTTAGGTAAATACAGACACTTAACTACTTAACATGTTTGACTAGAAAATCCTGGTAACGAGGGAACCGTTTCAGCAGTAACCCAAAGTTAGGTATCAACGGTACCCTGAAACTAGGCAGGGTGGGGCACGATTACTGGGCTGATTGTAAGCGGTCAAACGACGGCGGTGGGTGCACAGTGCAGGTCTAACGGGGTGCGGGCGTGCACACACTCCGGAGCAGACAACCAGGGCACCGGGGACACCAGTAGTATAACCTATGCCTTCTAGGATTTGTGTCGGGGCCGCCACCATGGGTCTTGATACACCCCATGGTGGAACCAGCATAGGTATCTACAATTCTTGGGGGCTGTATGACACATGTTAACGCGAATAGGAGCCGATCTTTTTACAGGAATGGGATCACTTCACCCTCACCATAGGGTGCCAGTTAGAATAAACTCAAGTAGATGTAGAGATATAGTATGGGTGCGATAATGCATTCGACACTTCCTTAGCTTGTGACACTTTCCTATTTTTAGTTTAATTCTATTGTAACGACCCAGATTTTTGAACAGTTTATTTTAAATATTTAATATGGTTTTAAATATTTGGTTGATAATATAAATTAATTTTTAGGTGGAGTTATCGATTTGATAATCAAATATAATTTAAAATTGAATACATCGAATTATTTTAATTCGAAATATAATTGAAATCAAAGTTGAAAACTGAATCAAAACAATTTAGATGATTAGTATAAATTCTATTTGAATTAGAACGATAATAATAATTTATTTAATGGTTTGAGATCGATTTATATTTTAAATCGAATTTAATTTAAAATGTTAATTTAATTTGTTATCCCTTCTATGCAGCCGAATTAATTTAGAAAAAAACCGTTCCGTTGAATTCAGAATAGTGAATAACAGTGGGAACATCAATTGTTACGGTTGGATAGTGGTCCGGGACTTTGAGTTAAGGAACCACAAAATATTTTAAACAAAATTAGATTAAATCAAATCAATTTATTTTCAAAGCCTATGTTTCCATTTCAGCCGACCTTATTCTTTATTAGGCAGACCTACTTCCCTCGAGCACAAAATCCTGTCTTCCTCTTTCGAAATCTGAAAAACAGTGTTTTAATGACCTCGTACCTTATGTCCCCTTACTCTTCTATAAATTCGCGACCCTCTTCCTTTTCCTTTACATTTTTTTTTCACATGTTCCTCATTCCCTCAGAACCAAATCGAAAAACTTCATATTGAAGCCGCAAACGAGGGTCTGGGAAATTGATTTCGAATTATTAAGGGGTGCGATACGAGGAGAGTTCGACGATCAAAGTCAGGGTTCGAAGTCTGAAGGGTTGCGATGCCTAGGCACAGTTCGGTGGTGCTGCTGATTACGTGAAAAGGTTGATTGATGATGTGGGGAGGGCGCGCTGTTGAAATCGACGGTGAAGTCGAGGGCGATGTTGGTCACGGGATGCGGTTCGGTGGGTGTTCTGACCATCTTAAAGGGTGCGATAATGTCTGGTGATGATCGAACTTGTAACTCGAGTGTTGAACGAAATGGTTGAAGTGGGATTAGCAGTGAAATTGTGGAGGAAATTGGTTTGTTATAACTGATGTCGAACTGGAGTATGGCATGGTAGTTGGCAAAAGATGGAGATCAGATCTGTGAAGATGGAGATAAGGCTGGTATGCGAAGCAGGAAAGAAGAAGGGTTTCACAGTTGGTCGACATCAGTAAGGTTCAAAAACAATTTATTCGAAATGATTCGAGATGACTGGTAGCTAAGACGATATGGGAATTAATTGGATATTCGACAACTGCAATTTAGGTGAGTAAATCTCACTCACCTTTTATTTAGAATTATTTTTATTCATTAAAAATAATTGTTTGATGCTTGTTTGAATGCTTTCTGGTTGCTTTATATATATTAGTTATTTAGGATATTATATATATATATATATATATATATATATATATATTGGGTTGATTGATTGGTTGGATTCCCGCAGTCTCATTAGCGGATGCCCGCAGTTTCATAGCGGATGATTACCCTATACGCCCCACGCTATGATTAGTGGATGACCTTCTATACCGCGATATTCTGCCACGAAGCAGAATGGGTATTATTTATGTGCTAACATCTGTGGATGCAGGAAAACAGGTTGGAGGAATCCAACTGGATTCCTCAAAAATATATTATCTGTTTGTTTATTTGTTTGCATATATATTGTTATATATGATGTGTTAGGAAAATAAACAATTCGTTGCTTTGTGTGTTAAATATCACTGGGCTAAGTGTTAATGATATTTAAAAATATCGGGGAAGGACATTTGAGATTTTAAAAGGGAAAATTCTATTTTTAAATAGAATTTGAATTTTTAAATGGAATAAAAATATAAAACTTGTTTTTGAAAAATATAACAAGTAGTTCCTTTATAAACGAAGTTTATAAATAGTTCGTTTATAACGAAGTTATAAATGAAGAGAAAAGAATTATCATTTGATAATTCAGAAATAGAAATACAAGTGTGAAATTTGAATGAGAAATCTATCTTCAAAAGAAATTAGAAATATCGATTTCAAAGGGAATCGAGGTCGAGACTTGTTTAAAGAAGTTGGATATAAGAGTTCAAATAGAAAAAGACTTTGAAATATAGAATTTCAAAGAAGAATTGAATAGAATTTGAAATATAGAATTTCAAGGAAGAATTCAAATGCGAAATCTGAATAGAGATTTGAATGGAATTTAAATATGAAATTTTAAATAGAGATTTGAAATAGAAATTCGAGTATTGAATTTGAACATGGAATTGAATACAGAAATTCAAGTAGAAGTTTGAATATGGGATTTCAAAATAGAATTTGAAATAAACTTTGAAAATAGGATTTCAAAGTAGAATTGGAAATAGAATTTCAAATAGGATTTCAGAATAGGAAATCCAAATGGTTTTGAAATGGAATTTGAATAAGAGAATTGAAATAGAATTTGAATAAAGAAATTCAAATAGGGATTTGAATATAGAATTTCAAAATAGAATTTGAAATAAACTTTGAACATAGGATTTCAAAATAGAATAGGAAATTCAAATGGTTTGAAATGGAATTTGAATTCAAAGGAATTCAAATGGATTTAAATAAAGAAATTCCAATGGGATTTAAATATGAGATTTCAAATAGAAATTTAAATGAAGTTTAAATATTTAAATTCAAATATGATTTTCAAATATAACCATTCAAAAGGGATTTGATTATAGAATTTAAAGTGGAATTTAAATTCAAAGGAATAAATTAAGGTATTGGGATTCAAGAAAATTAAATGTGGAGTTTAACTAATGAATTTGAATTTAGAATTCAAATGGTATTTGTAAATGAATTCGAATTTAGAATTCAATGGTGTTTGAAAGAAAATTGGAATATTTTAATTCAAATAGAGTTGGAAATAGATTTGAACATAGAAATTCAAATGGGGTTCGAATATTGGAATTTAAAAAGGGAATTCAAAATGGAGTTGAATATCTAAATTCAAGTATGAATTTAAAATATAGAAATTCAAAAAGGAGTTGAATTAAAGTGGGAATCCGAATAGAGGATTTGAAATGGAATTCGAATAAAGAATTTGAAATGGAATTCGAATAAAGGATTTCAAATGGGATTTGAATATAGGATTTAAAACTATGGAATTTGAAGTGTAAAGATTCAAATGGAATTTGGAATATATATATATCTATATATATATATATATATATTAGAAGGGAATTGAATTCATTTTAAACGAAGTATAAAGTTTATATATATAAATATAATTAAAACGAACTCGCCGCAGCACTGCAGTTCGTAAATTGGCGATTCGAACTTCAATTGAATATATAGAACTCAATTGGAGTCGGAATTCTTTGAAACAAGAAACGTCAGGACCGGTTTGATAATAGTTTTCTAATGAAAGAGAAAAATCTGAATTTCGTCGTATAGATTTTGAGTTATGTCAAAATCAAATTTTCAGAAAAACAGCGCCAGAATCGTTTTAAAACCATAACGGTTTATTTCATGTTATAAAAGGATTTTAAGCAAATAAAATCCGAATTTCTATTTAGAAAATTTCAGACTTGAGTTATAAAATATATATGAACTCAAGTGAAGTAAGGAAATTGATTTTTGAAACAGAAATCAGATTTTGACTTTGAATAGAATTAACTAAATTGAATAGAAATTAGTTAATGAGATTTCGAATGGATATTGGGGTTTGAATAAGTAAATTCGATTTGAAAATTTATATTCGAAATAGAAAAGGAAACTAGAATTGAGATTGAAATTCAATTTGGTCGTGAGCAAGTTAAACATTTATTTGAACATGTTATGTTCAAACAAAGAAGTGAAATAGGCAAAAAGGCTAATTAAAGAATAATTGAGCGAAACTGAATTCAAACGATTCAAGATTGAATTCAAACGAATAGATTGAGTTGAATTGAATTGGAAATAGGTGAACAGGTGTTAGACAGGTATGAGATGAAGTATATGAAGATTTAAATTTATGTGCTCGACAAAAGGTACATGTTTAATTCATATATGGGTTTTATGCGCCGTATCGGCAAGCCGCTTGGCTTTTTCTTTTTCTTTTTGAGATTAGAAGGACCGGGAAAGCTATTTGAAATTTCCCGATGCTCCCGATACAGGGGAGGTTATGGCGAATTTTTCCGGAAATTTAAGGAGTTAGAATATTTTTAAGATATTTTGATGATTTGAAATCATTGTATCGACGTATTGAATTCGATAGGAAAGTGAATATAAAAATCGAATGTTGTAAACAAAAAAAAAGGAATAGAGATAAGTGATTGGAATTGTTTCCAATTGCAAATAGAGATTTTTCTAATATATAGAAAATAAAAGAAGTTGATATTTGGAAACGTTTTCCAAATGGCATAAGAGGGCCAAGATCGGTTATTGAAATATTTGGTTAACAAATATTGATAAGAGAATATAGAAGAGATTTAATTAATGAAATATTAATTAAAGAGCCCAGTGATTTGTTTGATATGTTTGGATGAACACTTATTTTTATTCGATAGTTAAATCACAGACTATCGAAGTTTTTGACCATCGTTGTCAATATGGAGAGACCGGTTGGATTATTATCCAAAGAACCACTCTGTATCGGCATAAGCGTTACGAACCAAGTATGCTGAATATATTGAAGACGGAGTAAAGTGCAAGGGCTTTTCTAGTAATAGAAACAGTGCCTTCGGTTTCGTTCAATCCCAGAACGAACGTAAAATGGACGAATGTCTGACAGAGTATTTCCAATGATCAAATGGGTTGGTCTGTATGAATATATATGGTTGCAACGGATTTATCCCTTAGCATAATATCCAGAATATTTGTGCAAACTCAACTAGTGATTAACGGATCTGACAATGTGGCATTCAAAGTGATTGTGTTATCAAGGAATGGTAAGTATTCGTAGCCTCAGGCCTCAACAACCGGGAAAGGACAAAAATCGGGCAGGCAGCATGGCTATGTGGGTCGCACCCATTAGGGTGTATAATCACCTATCTAGAGAAATTCCTTTTGTTTCTAAATCTATCGATTCTGCCCATTCGGGAAACGGTGGTTTGAGTCCAACCGTTGGTGATATACATTCGATACACTCAAGCGAAATGAGTGGTCGGTCATGTGTGGGCCGGGTTGCAAGATGTTCTTGTTGAACCCAGGTGTATTCGCCTCTAGAGATACATCATCGGAAGGTGGTTCCATACCTTGTCATGTTGGAAATCCAATCTCCAATAAGCGCCATGCGGTTTTTGATTTTATAATATTATGTGGAGCGTGAGATGCAAGCGTTCTGCTATTTGGTTATTTACTTGATGTAGACATTATTATAATATCACTGGATTTTCGTATCAAAGTGTTTTGGGTTATAGTAAGGTAAAAACCGTCCGTGTTTATGTGTGGACTGGTCTTACTATTATCTTTTCTTTTGAAAGGATTTTTAAAGTTAAACAAGTGGTTGGAGTTTACTCACACCAGTCCCATGACTGACCCAGAGTTTATTTTGTTTTGTTTTCCCTAAACTCTTGGGTGCCCAAATTTGTACGGGCAGTCAAGTAGTCGGGATTTCACAGATTCATTTGAAGGAGCTGGAAGCAGGAGGCTTCACCGGTTAGCTATAGGCTATCATATATTCCGCTGTGGACCTTGTTTGTATCTGGAAACAGATGTTTATAACTGTTCCAGAAATGACTGTTGTGCTCTGATGATGGTATGTATATAAAGTTACTGATTTGTATTTCAAAAGTTATGTTATATAATATATTTTATTCGTTCCGCTGTGAGTTTGTGATCTTCTTCTTCTTCTATTCTAAGTTTCTATCCCATCTATTCTCACCCTCTATCTTCTTTCTATTAATGGTTCGTATTTCTGTGTTATTTGGGTTGGACGTGTGTTGTATTTAGTCAACTCAGATAGCACGGATTTGCGGGTCGTTTCAGTTGGTATCAGAGCTTAGGTTGAGCAAATACCTAGGCTTGTGTGGCATGTGCTCATTAGAGATAGGGTCAGTAGTACCCTAGAATGAGTTGAGTGTATAGATACGAGAGAGTGTATTTGTTAATGGATTAAAACAATCGTTTTATATTGTGTTGGCTAGTCTGTTGAGTGGTTTATGAATTCTGGTCGGATCGTGGGACGCCACGAAGTCGATAGGAATTTCTAAACACTTGAACAGAAAATACGACATGATATTGTTTTAAATGGGTAAATGAAATAATTTTACCCAAAATTCTATTTTGATGTAGAAAGAATAATTTTCTAGAATTATTATTATTGGATGTGTTGATTGTTATCGTTATAATCAAATTTGATTTTAAAAAAAATTGAAATGGTTATTTATAACCAAAATTGAATTTGTATATGAATAAAATATACAAATGGGATGAATTAAGATTGAAATCAAACCAGAATTTGGAATTTAAATCCTGGGAAGTTTGAAATATTTTTGGAAGTATATTAGAACAATATAGCTTTGTTTTAAATAGATTTTGAAATAATAAAGCATTGAACTCACTTCGGTGGCTGGGAAATAATTCTGATAATGATTGCAACATCATCAGTGTTCATTTCCGAGTTTCTAAGTGATGAATTGCTACCTTAGAAAAAGTTTTTGATGGAAATTTGTTTGAAAGAAAACAAGTGGTTTGAAAATTCAAATGTTTTGAATTTAAAATGAAAATAAATATATGTATATATTTATGGGATTTCGAAAGAATTTGAGAAGAAAAACCCAGGGATTTGAATTCTGGAATTTAAATTTAACTTAAACAAGTTAAATGGGTCGAAGTGAATGAATTGATTAGAATCAATTTGAATAGGTTTAATGGAATATAGATTGGATATAAGTGGATTGATCGTAGATCATTCGAATCAAATGTGTGAAGACCAAAAGTTTTGGTTGGAGTTAATTTATTGAAATATGAGGAGTTGAGTTTCAACATAAGTGAATTATTGAAAAGTAGTGAGTTCGTACTATTTTTCCTACCTTAGCAATTTCGAGGACGAAATTATTTTAAGGGGGGAAGAATGTAACGACCCAGATTTTTGAACAGTTTATTTTAAATATTTAATATGGTTTTAAATATTTGGTTGATAATATAAATTAATTTTTAGGTGGAGTTATCGATTTGATATTCAAATATAATTTAAAATTGAATACATCGAATTATTTTAATTCGAAATATAATTGAAATCAAAGTTGAAAACTGAATCAAAACAATTTAGATGATTAGTATAAATTCTATTTGAATTAGAACGATAATAATAATTTATTTAATGGTTTGAGATCGATTTATATTTTAAATCGAATTTAATTTAAAATGTTAATTTAATTTGTTATCCCTTCTATGCAGCCGAATTAATTTAGAAAAAAACCGTTCCGTTGAATTCAGAATAGTGAATAACAATGGGAACATCAATTGTTACGGTTGGATAGTGGTCCGGGACTTTGAGTTAAGGAACCACAAAATATTTTAAACAAAATTAGATTAAATCAAATCAATTTATTTTCAAAGCCTATGTTTCCATTTCAGCCGACCTTATTCTTTATTAGGCAGACCTACTTCCCTCGAGCACAAAATCCTGTCTTCCTCTTTCGAAATCTGAAAAACAGTGTTTTAATGACCTCGTAACTTATGTCCCCTTACTCTTCTATAAATTCGCGACCCTCTTCCTTTTCCTTCACATTTTTTTTCACCCGTTCCTCATTCCCTCAGAACCAAATCGAAAAACTTCATATTGAAGCCGCAAACGAGGGTCTGGGAAATTGATTTCGAATTATTAAGGGGTGCGATACGAGGAGAGTTCGACGATCAAGTCAGGGTTCGAAGTCTGAAGGGTTGCGATGCCTAGGCACAGTTCGGTGGTGCTGCTGACTACGTGAAAAGGTTGATTGATGATGTGGGGAGGGCGCGCTGTTGAAATCGACGGTGAAGTCGAGGGCGATGTTGGTCACGGGATGCGGTTCGGTGGGTGTTCTGACCATCTTAAAGGGTGCGATGAGGGATTCGAGTTAGGGTTTCGGTCTGAGAATGTCTGGTGATGATCGAACTTGTAACTCGAGTGTTGAACGAAATGGTTGAAGTGGGATTAGCAGTGAAATTGTGGAGGAAATTGGTTTGTTATAACTGATGTCGAACTGGAGTATGGCATGGTAGTTGGCAAAAGATGGAGATCAGATCTGTGAAGATGGAGATAAGGCTGGTATGCGAAGCAGGAAAGAAGAAGGGTTTCACAGTTGGTCGACATCAGTAAGGTTCAAAAACAATTTATTCGAAATGATTCGAGATGACTGGTAGCTAAGACGATATGGGAATTAATTGGATATTCGACAACTGCAATTTAGGTGAGTAAATCTCACTCACCTTTTATTTAGAATTATTTTTATTCGTTAAAAATAATTGTTTGATGCTTGTTTGAATGCTTTCTAGTTGCTTTATATATATTAGTTATTTAGGCTATTATATATATATATATTGGGTTGATTGATTGGTTGGATTCCCGCAGTCTCATTAGCGGATGCCCGCAGTTTCATAGCGGATGATTACCCTATACGCCCCACGCTATGATTAGTGGATGACCTTCTATACCGCGATATTCTGCCACGAAGCAGAATGGGTATTATTTATGTGCTAACATCTGTGGATGCAGGAAAACAGGTTGGAGGAATCCAACTGGATTCCTCAAAAATATATTATCTGTTTGTTTATTTGTTTGCATATATATTGTTATATATGATGTGTTAGGAAAATAAACAATTCGTTGCTTTGTGTGTTAAATATCACTGGGCTAAGTGTTAATGATATTTAAAAATATCGGGGAAGGACATTTGAGATTTTAAAAGGGAAAATTCTATTTTTAAATAGAATTTGAATTTTTAAATGGAATAAAAATATAAAACTTGTTTTTGAAAAATATAACAAGTAGTTCCTTTATAAACGAAGTTTATAAATAGTTCGTTTATAACGAAGTTATAAATGAAGAGAAAAGAATTATCATTTGATAATTCAGAAATAGAAATACAAGTGTGAAATTTGAATGAGAAATCTATCTTCAAAAGAAATTAGAAATATCGATTTCAAAGGGAATCGAGGTCGAGACTTGTTTAAAGAAGTTGGATATAAGAGTTCAAATAGAAACAGACTTTGAAATATAGAATTTCAAAGAAGAATTGAATAGAATTTGAAATATAGAATTTCAAGGAAGAATTCGAGTGGAATTTAAATATGAAATTTTAAATAGAGATTTGAAATAGAAATTCGAGTATTGAATTTGAACATGGAATTGAATACAGAAATTCAAGTAGAAATTTGAATATGGGATTTCAAAATAGAATTTGAAATAAACTTTGAAAATAGGATTTCAAAGTAGAATTGGAAATAGAATTTCAAATAGGATTTCAGAATAGGAAATCCAAATGGTTTTGAAATGGAATTTGAATAAGAGAATTGAAATAGAATTTGAATAAAGAAATTCAATTAGGGATTTGAATATAGAATTTCAAAATAGAATTTGAAATAAACTTTGAACATAGGATTTCAAAATAGAATAGGAAATTCAAATGGTTTGAAATGGAATTTGAATTCAAAGGAATTCAAATGGATTTAAATAAAGAAATTCCAATGGGATTTAAATATGAGATTTCAAATAGAAATTTAAATGAAGTTTAAATATTTAAATTCAAATATGATTTTCAAATATAACCATTCAAAAGGGATTTGATTATAGAATTTAAAGTGGAATTTAATTCAAAGGAATAAATTAAGGTATTGGGATTCAAGAAAATTAAATGTGGAGTTTAACTAATGAATTTGAATTTAGAATTCAAATGGTATTTGTAAATGAATTCGAATTTAGAATTCAATGGTGTTTGAAAGAAAATTGGAATATTTTAATTCAAATAGAGTTGGAAATAGATTTGAACATAGAAATTCAAATGGGGTTCGAATATTGGAATTTAAAAAGGGAATTCAAAATGGAGTTGAATATCTAAATTCAAGTATGAATTTCAAATATAGAAATTCAAAAAGGAGTTGAATTAAAGTGGGAATCCGAATAGAGGATTTGAAATGGAATTCGAATAAAGAATTTGAAATGGAATTCGAATAAAGGATTTCAAATGGGATTTGAATATAGGATTTAAAACTATGGAATTTGAAGTGTAAAGATTCAAATGGAATTTGGAATATATATATCTATATATATATATATTAGAAGGGAATTGAATTCATTTTAAACGAAGTATAAAGTTTATATATATAAATATAATTAAAACGAACTCGCCGCAGCACTGCAGTTCGTAAATTGGCGATTCGAACTTCAATTGAATATATAGAACTCAATTGGAGTCGGAATTCTTTGAAACAAGAAACGTCAGGACCGGTTTGATAATAGTTTTCTAATGAAAGAGAAAAATCTGAATTTCGTCGTATAGATTTTGAGTTATGTCAAAATCAAATTTTCAGAAAAACAGCGCCAGAATCGTTTTAAAACCATAACGGTTTATTTCATGTTATAAAAGGATTTTAAGCAAATAAAATCCGAATTTCTATTTAGAAAATTTCAGACTTGAGTTATAAAATATATGTGAACTCAAGTGAAGTAAGGAAATTGATTTTTGAAACAGAAATCAGATTTTGACTTTGAATAGAATTAACTAAATTGAATAGAAATTAGTTAATGAGATTTCGAATGGATATTGGGGTTTGAATAAGTAAATTCGATTTGAAAATTTATATTCGAAATAGAAAAGGAAACTAGAATTGAGATTGAAATTCAATTTGGTCGTGAGCAAGTTAAACATTTATTTGAACATGTTATGTTCAAACAAAGAAGTGAAATAGGCAAAAAGGCTAATTAAAGAATAATTGAGCGAAACTGAATTCAAACGATTCAAGATTGAATTCAAACGAATAGATTGAGTTGAATTGAATTGGAAATAGGTGAACAGGTGTTAGACAGGTATGAGATGAAGTATATGAAGATTTAAATTTATGTGCTCGACAAAAGGTACATGTTTAATTCATATATGGGTTTTATGCGCCGTATCGGCAAGCCGCTTGGCTTTTTCTTTTTCTTTTTGAGATTAGAAGGACCGGGAAAGCTATTTGAAATTTCCCGATGCTCCCGATACAGGGGAGGTTATGGCGAATTTTTCCGGAAATTTAAGGAGTTAGAATATTTTTAAGATATTTTGATGATTTGAAATCATTGTATCGACGTATTGAATTCGATAGGAAAGTGAATATAAAAATCGAATGTTGTAAACAAAAAAAAAGGAATAGAGATAAGTGATTGGAATTGTTTCCAATTGCAAATAGAGATTTTTCTAATATATAGAAAATAAAAGAAGTTGATATTTGGAAACGTTTTCCAAATGGCATAAGAGGGCCAAGATTGGTTATTGAAATATTTGGTTAACAAATATTGATAAGAGAATATAGAAGAGATTTAATTAATGAAATATTAATTAAAGAGCCCAGTGATTTGTTTGATATGTTTGGATGAACACTTGTTTTTATTCGATAGTTAAATCACAGACTATCGAAGTTTTTGACCATCGTTGTCAATATGGAGAGACCGGTTGGATTATTATCCAAAGAACCACTCTGTATCGGCATAAGCGTTGCGAACCAAGTATGCTGAATATATTGAAGACGGAGTAAAGTGCAAGGGCTTTTCTAGTAATAGAAACAGTGCCTTCGGTTTCGTTCAATCCCAGAACGAACGTAAAATGGACGAATGTCTGACAGAGTATTTCCAATGATCAAATGGGTTGGTCTGTATGAATATATATGGTTGCAACGGATTTATCCCTTAGCATAATATCCAGAATATTTGTGCAAACTCAACTAGTGATTAACGGATCTGACAATGTGGCATTCAAAGTGATTGTGTTATCAAGGAATGGTAAGTATTCGTAGCCTCAGGCCTCAACAACCGGGAAAGGACAAAAATCGGGCAGGCAGCATGGCTATGTGGGTCGCACCCATTAGGGTGTATAATCACCTATCTAGAGAAATTCCTTTTGTTTCTAAATCTATCGATTCTGCCCATTCGGGAAACGGTGGTTTGAGTCCAACCGTTGGTGATATACATTCGATACACTCAAGCGAAATGAGTGGTCGGTCATGTGTGGGCCGGGTTGCAAGATGTTCTTGTTGAACCCAGGTGTATTCGCCTCTAGAGATACATCATCGGAAGGTGGTTCCATACCTTGTCATGTTGGAAATCCAATCTCCAATAAGCGCCATGCGGTTTTTGATTTTATAATATTATGTGGAGCGTGAGATGCAAGCGTTCTGCTATTTGGTTATTTACTTGATGTAGACATTATTATAATATCACTGGATTTTCGTATCAAAGTGTTTTGGGTTATAGTAAGGTAAAAACCGTCCGTGTTTATGTGTGGATTGGTCTTACTATTATCTTTTCTTTTGAAAGGATTTTTAAAGTTAAACAAGTGGTTGGAGTTTACTCACACCAGTCCCATGACTGACCCAGAGTTTATTTTGTTTTGTTTTCCCTAAACTCTTGGGTGCCCAAATTTGTACGGGCAGTCAAGTAGTCGGGATTTCACAGATTCATTTGAAGGAGCTGGAAGCAGGAGGCTTCACCGGTTAGCTATAGGCTATCATATATTCCGCTGTGGACCTTGTTTGTATCTGGAAACAGATGTTTATAACTGTTCCAGAAATGACTGTTGTGCTCTGATGATGGTATGTATATAAAGTTACTGATTTGTATTTCAAAAGTTATGTTATATAATATATTTTATTCGTTCCGCTGTGAGTTTGTGATCTTCTTCTTCTTCTATTCTAAGTTTCTATCCCATCTATTCTCACCCTCTATCTTCTTTCTATTAATGGTTCGTATTTCTGTGTTATTTGGGTTGGACGTGTGTTGTATTTAGTCAACTCAGATAACACGGATTTGCGGGTCGTTTCAGTTGGTATCAGAGCTTAGGTTGAGCAAATACCTAGGCTTGTGTGGCATGTGCTCATTAGAGATAGGGTCAGTAGTACCCTAGAATGAGTTGAGTGTATAGATACGAGAGAGCGTATTTGTTAATGGATTAAAACAATCGTTTTATATTGTGTTGGCTAGTCTGTTGAGTGGTTTATGAATTCTGGTCGGATCGTGGGACGCCACGAAGTCGATAGGAATTTCTAAACACTTGAACAGAAAATACGACATGATATTGTTTTAAATGGGTAAATGAAATAATTTTACCCAAAATTCTATTTTGATGTAGAAAGAATAATTTTCTAGAATTATTATTATTGGATGTGTTGATTGTTATCGTTATAATCAAATTTGATTTAAAAAAAAATTGAAATGGTTATTTATAACCAAAATTGAATTTGTATATGAATAAAATATACAAATGGGATGAATTAAGATTGAAATCAAACCAGAATTTGGAATTTAAATCCTGGGAAGTTTGAAATATTTTTGGAAGTATATTAGAACAATATAGCTTTGTTTTAAATAGATTTTGAAATAATAAAGCATTGAACTCACTTCGGTGGCTGGGAAATAATTCTGATAATGATTGCAACATCATCAGTGTTCATTTCCGAGTTTCTAAGTGATGAATTGCTACCTTAGAAAAAGTTTTTGATGGAAATTTGTTTGAAAGAAAACAAGTGGTTTGAAAATTCAAATGTTTTGAATTTAAAATGAAAATAAATATATGTATATATTTATGGGATTTCGAAAGAATTTGAGAAGAAAAACCCAGGGATTTGAATTCTGGAATTTAAATTTAACTTAAACAAGTTAAATGGGTCGAAGTGAATGAATTGATTAGAATCAATTTGAATAGGTTTAATGGAATATAGATTGGATATAAGTGGATTGATCGTAGATCATTCGAATCAAATGTGTGAAGACCAAAAGTTTTGGTTGGAGTTAATTTATTGAAATATGAGGAGTTGAGTTTCAACATAAGTGAATTATTGAAAAGTAGTGAGTTCGTACTATTTTTCCTACCTTAGCAATTTCGAGGACGAAATTATTTTAAGGGGGGAAGAATGTAACGACCCAGATTTTTGAACAGTTTATTTTAAATATTTAATATGGTTTTAAATATTTGGTTGATAATATAAATTAATTTTTAGGTGGAGTTATCGATTTGATAATCAAATATAATTTAAAATTGAATACATCGAATTATTTTAATTCGAAATATAATTGAAATCAAAGTTGAAAACTGAATCAAAACAATTTAGATGATTAGTATAAATTCTATTTGAATTAGAACGATAATAATAATTTATTTAATGGTTTGAGATCGATTTATATTTTGAATCGAATTTAATTTAAAATGTTAATTTAATTTGTTATCCCTTCTATGCAGCCGAATTAATTTAGAAAAAAACCGTTCCGTTGAATTCAGAATAGTGAATAACAGTGGGAACATCAATTGTTACGGTTGGATAGTGGTCCGGGACTTTGAGTTAAGGAACCACAAAATATTTTAAACAAAATTAGATTAAATCAAATCAATTTATTTTCAAAGCCTATGTTTCCATTTCAGCCGACCTTATTCTTTATTAGGCAGACCTACTTCCCTCGAGCACAAAATCCTGTCTTCCTCTTTCAAAATCTGAAAAACAGTGTTTTAATGACCTCGTACCTTATGTCCCCTTACTCTTCTATAAATTCGCGACCCTCTTCCTTTTCCTTCACATTTTTTTTTCACCCGTTCCTCATTCCCTCAGAACCAAATCGAAAAACTTCATATTGAAGCCGCAAACGAGGGTCTGGGAAATTGATTTCGAATTATTAAGGGGTGCGATACGAGGAGAGTTCGACGATCAAGTCAGGGTTCGAAGTCTGAAGGGTTGCGATGCCTAGGCACAGTTCGGTGGTGCTGCTGATTACGTGAAAAGGTTGATTGATGATGTGGGGAGGGCGCGCTGTTGAAATCGACGGTGAAGTCGAGGGCGATGTTGGTCACGGGATGCGGTTCGGTGGGTGTTCTGACCAACTTAAAGGGTGCGATGAGGGATTCGAGTTAGGGTTTCGGTCTGAGAATGTCTGGTGATGATCGAACTTGTAACTCGAGTGTTGAACGAAATGGTTGAAGTGGGATTAGCAGTGAAATTGTGGAGGAAATTGGTTTGTTATAACTGATGTCGAACTGGAGTATGGCATGGTAGTTGGCAAAAGATGGAGATCAGATCTGTGAAGATGGAGATAAGGCTGGTATGCGAAGCAGGAAAGAAGAAGGGTTTCACAGTTGGTTGACATCATTAAGGTTCAAAAACAATTTATTCGAAATGATTCGAGATGACTGGTAGCTAAGACGATATGGGAATTAATTGGATATTCGACAACTGCAATTTAGGTGAGTAAATCTCACTCACCTTTTATTTAGAATTATTTTTATTCGTTAAAAATAATTGTTTGATGCTTGTTTGAATGCTTTCTGGTTGCTTTATATATATTAGTTATTTAGGCTATTATATATATATATATATATTGGGTTGATTGATTGGTTGGATTCCCGCAGTCTCATTAGCGGATGCCCGCAGTTTCATAGCGGATGATTACCCTATACGCCCCACGCTATGATTAGTGGATGACCTTCTATACCGCGATATTCTGCCACGAAGCAGAATGGGTATTATTTATGTGCTAACATCTGTGGATGCAGGAAAACAGGTTGGAGGAATCCAACTGGATTCCTCAAAAATATATTATCTGTTTGTTTATTTGTTTGCATATATATATTGTTATATATGATGTGTTAGGAAAATAAACAATTCGTTGCTTTGTGTGTTAAATATCACTGGGCTAAGTGTTAATGATATTTAAAAATATCGGGGAAGGACATTTGAGATTTTAAAATGGAAAATTCTATTTTTAAATAGAATTTGAATTTTTAAATGGAATAAAAATATAAAACTTGTTTTTGAAAAATATAGCAAGTGGTTCCTTTATAAACGAAGTTTATAAATAGTTCGTTTATAACGAAGTTATAAATGAAGAGAAAAGAATTATCATTTGATAATTCAGAAATAGAAATACAAGTGTGAAATTTGAATGAGAAATCTATCTTCAAAAGAAATTAGAAATATCGATTTCAAAGGGAATCGAGGTCGAGACTTGTTTAAAGAAGTTGGATATAAGAGTTCAAATAGAAACAGACTTTGAAATATAGAATTTCAAAGAAGAATTGAATAGAATTTGAAATATAGAATTTCAAGGAAGAATTCAAACGCGAAATCTGAATAGAGATTTGAATGGAATTTAAATATGAAATTTTAAATAGAGATTTGAAATAGAAATTCGAGTATTGAATTTGAACATGGAATTGAATACAGAAATTCAAGTAGAAATTTGAATATGGGATTTCAAAATAGAATTTGAAATAAACTTTGAAAATAGGATTTCAAAGTAGAATTGGAAATAGAATTTCAAATAGGATTTCAGAATAGGAAATCCAAATGGTTTTGAAATGGAATTTGAATAAGAGAATTGAAATAGAATTTGAATAAAGAAATTCAAATAGGGATTTGAATATAGAATTTGAAATAAACTTTGAACATAGGATTTCAAAATAGAATAGGAAATTCAAATGGTTTGAAATGGAATTTGAATTCAAAGGAATTCAAATGGATTTAAATAAAGAAATTCCAATGGGATTTAAATATGAGATTTCAAATAGAAATTTAAATGAAGTTTAAATATTTAAATTCAAATATGATTTTCAAATATAACCATTCAAAAGGGATTTGATTATAGAATTTAAAGTGGAATTTAATTCAAAGGAATAAATTAAGGTATTGGGATTCAAGAAAATTAAATGTGGAGTTTAACTAATGAATTTGAATTTAGAATTCAAATGGTATTTGTAAATGAATTCGAATTTAGAATTCAATGGTGTTTGAAAGAAAATTGGAATATTTTAATTCAAATAGAGTTGGAAATAGATTTGAACATAGAAATTCAAATGGGGTTCGAATATTGGAATTTAAAAAGGGAATTCAAAATAGAGTTGAATATCTAAATTCAAGTATGAATTTCAAATATAGAAATTCAAAAAGGAGTTGAATTAAAGTGGGAATCCGAATAGAGGATTTGAAATGGAATTCGAATAAAGAATTTGAAATGGAATTCGAATAAAGGATTTCAAATGGGATTTGAATATAGGATTTAAAACTATGGAATTTGAAGTGTAAAGATTCAAATGGAATTTGGAATATATATCTATATATATATATATATTAGAAGGGAATTGAATTCATTTTAAACGAAGTATAAAGTTTATATATATAAATATAATTAAAACGAACTCGCCGCAGCACTGCAGTTCGTAAATTGGCGATTCGAACTTCAATTGAATATATAGAACTCAATTGGAGTCGGAATTCTTTGAAACAAGAAACGTCAGGTCCGGTTTGATAATAGTTTTCTAATGAAAGAGAAAAATCTGAATTTCGTCGTATAGATTTTGAGTTATGTCAAAATCAAATTTTCAGAAAAACAGCGCCAGAATCATTTTAAAACCATAACGGTTTATTTCATGTTATAAAAGGATTTTAAGCAAATAAAATCCGAATTTCTATTTAGAAAATTTCAGACTTGAGTTATAAAATATATGTGAACTCAAGTGAAGTAAGGAAATTGATTTTTGAAACAGAAATCAGATTTTGACTTTGAATAGAATTAACTAAATTGAATAGAAATTAGTTAATGAGATTTCGAATGGATATTGGGGTTTGAATAAGTAAATTCGATTTGAAAATTTATATTCGAAATAGAAAAGGAAACTAGAATTGAGATTGAAATTCAATTTGGTCGTGAGCAAGTTAAACATTTATTTGAACATGTTATGTTCAAACAAAGAAGTGAAATAGGCAAAAAGGCTAATTAAAGAATAATTGAGCGAAACTGAATTCAAACGATTCAAGATTGAATTCAAACGAATAGATTGAGTTGAATTGAATTGGAAACAGGTGAACAAGTGTTAGACAGGTATGAGATGAAGTATATGAAGATTTAAATTTATGTGCTCGACAAAAGGTACATGTTTAATTCATATATGGGTTTTATGCGCCGTATCGGCAAGCCGCTTGGCTTTTTCATTTTCTTTTTGAGATTAGAAGGACCGGGAAAGCTATTTGAAATTTCCCGATGCTCCCGATACAGGGGAGGTTATGGCGAATTTTTCCGAAAATTTAAGGAGTTAGAATATTTTTAAGATATTTTGATGATTTGAAATCATTGTATCGACATATTGAATTCGATAGGAAAGTGAATATAAAAATCGAATGTTGTAAACAAAAAAAAAGGAATAGAGATAAGTGATTGGAATTGTTTCCAATTGCAAATAGAGATTTTTCTAATATATAGAAAATAAAAGAAGTTGATATTTGGAAACGTTTTCCAAATGGCATAAGAGGGCCAAGATTGGTTATTGAAATATTTGGTTAACAAATATTGATAAGAGAATATAGAAGAGATTTAATTAATGAAATATTAATTAAAGAGCCTAGTGATTTGTTTGATATGTTTGGATGAACACTTGTTTTTATTCGATAGTTAAATCACAGACTATCGAAGTTTTTGACCATCGTTGTCAATATGGAGAGACCGGTTGGATTATTATCCAAAGAACCACTCTGTATCGGCATAAGCATTGCGAACCAAGTATGCTGAATATATTGAAGACGGAGTAAAGTGCAAGGGCTTTTCTAGTAATAGAAACAGTGCCTTCGGTTTCGTTCAATCCCAGAACGAACGTAAAATGGACGAATGTCTGACAGAGTATTTCCAATGATCAAATGGGTTGGTCTGTATGAATATATATGGTTGCAACGGATTTATCCCTTAGCATAATATCCAGAATATTTGTGCAAACTCAACTAGTGATTAACGGATCTGACAATGTGGCATTCAAAGTGATTGTGTTATCAAGGAATGGTAAGTATTCGTAGCCTCAGGCCTCAACAACCGGGAAAGGACAAAAATCGGGCAGGCAGCATGGCTATGTGGGTCGCACCCATTAGGGTGTATAATCACCTATCTAGAGAAATTCCTTTTGTTTCTAAATCTATCGATTCTGCCCATTCGGGAAACGGTGGTTTGAGTCCAACCGTTGGTGATATACATTCGATACACTCAAGCGAAATGAGTGGTCGGTCATGTGTGGGCTGGGTTGCAAGATGTTCTTGTTGAACCCAGGTGTATTCGCCTCTAGAGATACATCATCGGAAGGTGGTTCCATACCTTGTCATGTTGGAAATCCAATCTCCAATAAGCGCCATGCGGTTTTTGATTTTATAATATTATGTGGAGCGTGAGATGCAAGCGTTCTGCTATTTGGTTATTTACTTGATGTAGACATTATTATAATATCACTGGATTTTCGTATCAAAGTGTTTTGGGTTATAGTAAGGTAAAAACCGTCCGTGTTTATGTGTGGACTGGTCTTACTATTATCTTTTCTTTTGAAAGGATTTTTAAAGTTAAACAAGTGGTTGGAGTTTACTCACACCAGTCCCATGACTGACCCAGAGTTTATTTTGTTTTGTTTTCCCTAAACTCTTGGGTGCCCAAATTTGTACGGGCAGTCAAGTAGTCGGGATTTCACAGATTCATTTGAAGGAGCTGGAAGCAGGAGGCTTCACCGGTTAGCTATAGGCTATCATATATTCCGCTGTGGACCTTGTTTGTATCTGGAAACAGATGTTTATAACTGTTCCAGAAATGACTGTTGTGCTCTGATGATGGTATGTATATAAAGTTACTGATTTGTATTTCAAAAGTTATGTTATATAATATATTTTATTCGTTCCGCTGTGAGTTTGTGATCTTCTTCTTCTTCTATTCTAAGTTTCTATCCCATCTATTCTCACCCTCTATCTTCTTTCTATTAATGGTTCGTATTTCTGTGTTATTTGGGTTGGACGTGTGTTGTATTTAGTCAACTCAGATAGCACGGATTTGCGGGTCGTTTCATCTATCATACCCTTTTCTTATTCACATATTGAAGAGTTACTAGATTTACTCAGGCTTTATGTCTGACCCTATTTTCTTTTCGTCTTTTTTTCTTTCGTTCCCCCCCAGGTCCACAGGGAGGAAGCAGCTCAACTCAGTCAGGTTCTTTACAAGCACCAAGAACGTAGATGTATGATTTGGATCTTTCTTGCTCGGATAATGGCTTTGGATATCACTATGGGGATTTTTGTCACTTTATTTATGTTTTCATGCTTCTTTAATAATCAAGGCAGTTATGAGGTTGTAATGTTGGAAGTATTTTGAGACAATTATTAAAATCTTTGTTTGATACACGTATTGATGAAATAAAAGTTTGCTTGGTTTCCGCTGTTTAAAATATGTGTATTTATATCTGTCTTGAGTTCATCTGTGGCTTTTACTTATAAACCTCCACCAAAGTTAAGGCATTTCCTTTGTGAGTGACCTTAATGGAGGTGGGGTGTTTCATTACCACTCTTTCTTTTCTTTATTCGATTAGCTTTAGCATGCTAAGTAGTATATTAACTGGTATTAGAAACACAAGCAAAATATCAGTCATGCCACAATATACATTTTGACATGGTACTTTACTGCTTACCATGCATAAGCATTTTGATGTTGCAAACCATATGTGTACACAATATCAAAAGTTATTTTGCTGAAATTATCCTTTCTTGATGCATGCACATGTCAATACAGTTTATGAGCAATTATATTTTAAAATGTGCTTAATTATGTATATTTACATAAAGACCCGTTTGCTCAAGCTTCATGCCGACCTAAAGCAAATTTCAACCCTGGGTTTATTAACATTCAAACTAGTAATGAAACCAGTAAAGGAAAAGTTAACAGTCCTTATGAACACGTGCATGCAATTAAATTGGGCTAGCACATGATGTCCTATGCTCAAATTATAGTACATGTAACGTTTGGATTATAGAAACTGGTACCATTTATCAAATGGGATAGTATGCAACTGATAATATCATCATGTTTATCTTATGAGACCCGAATAATTGCATTCAATTTTGTAATTTATTTCTTTTGGAAAACTTTATTTGCACTTAACTTAATATAAAGAAAACACAGACAAATTTTCAAATGAATTAGCTCACTAATTGATAGAACAGCTATGTTAAGGTTTGCCCACTGAGTATCTGTTGATGATAACTAACAACCAGCGTAACAAATTTATATAACTATCAAGAAAATAAAACACCATTAACTTCAAGCTTGAAACGGGTTTATCAGCTCTTAATATTATATCAGTAAAAGGTTATTACTTGACTAAAATTTACTGTCCTGCTAACAGTCAGTTGCATGAATTGGACTTCTCAATTGGTTTGCATCAGTGACTCTGTAACTCACCATAGAACCCATTGGAAGCAATAATCATGTATGAATAACATAACAAAAGCATACAACATGTATGAATTGGACGCATGTCATGCAGGGTAATGAGTACAAAGAATAAAATAAGCAAAATCAGGAGCCCATGCGCCAAGACTGCAAAACTGCATGTGCTCTTCAAATTAGAGGGTACATGGTATGCGATAATATTATAAAATCTCATTACAACCTACTTCTGACGTAAGGGCCAAATATTTTAACATAAAAAAGTAACAAATAAAGTAAATTTGAGGACAAAAGATTTATATATTTGGATCTTTCTATCATCAACGAGAATATGGAATTTAAGGAGTCTGATGATGAGATTTTTTTATATTACTAATGGCATCTTTATTTTGTGACTAAACATCTATAATAAACATGGCCCTTACAAAAGAAACTAACAGGATAGGATTACAACACCTCATGAACATGAAAGGAATATTATGCATAGGATGTTATGGGTTTCAATGTATATCTATATAATGGTATTGTTCATACTTTATATAACGTTAGTTAATGAATGTACTAAAAATGCAACAATACATGAAATCTACAATGGCAGAAATTATATCCCAACATTTATAAGAACAGCAGGTTTTAATTCAATAAGTTTGAATACCTCAAAACAAAAACGCTATCCAAGACCAATTTCACACCTACTAATGGCAAAATGGCTTGTAAACTATTTTTCTCAAGACTAAATTATATAGAACAAGATGAAATAAATTCCTAAACCATAGGATTATCCTTAGTTAAACGTAATAATTTGAACTTTCAGAAATCAAATTCCATGTAATGACAGCCATATTTAGTCCTAGCACACAAACAAAAATAGAAAAAAAATAGAAGAAAGAAAGAAACGGAAATTGAAGAAGAAAACCTGGCGACTTAGATTGCATGTTAACTGAGGACAACCAGCAACAACAGACCGGATTCTAAGAAGGAAAGGCGAAAACCCAGGCGCTGCAGTCATTTAGAAATCACCCATGGGGTGGAGGCAACCACGGCGGCAGCAGCTGACTAGCGAAGTGTTGATAGGCCCCCGAAGACATCGGCTTAGGCTTGCAAGGATGAGGAGGGAGAAATTAGTTGCACAGACGAAACAACGGTTACAGAAATGGAGTTAGGGGGGATCGCGCATCCTCCGGTGGTGCAGGGGCGATGGAGGCCATCAACTGAGATGAAATCGATGGAGAAAATTTGGGGTTTTTAGGAAATAAATGAATTTGAGGATGGGACTCCCTTTGGAGAACGATTCCCTGTTCCATATAAAGAAGAGGAACCGTATCTCCACCCCCTCGAGAGCAAGGGTACACCGATTTTATAATTCAAATGAAGAATCCAGACAATCACAGGAAAGAAAACACGTGTTAGGCAATTCAAATGGCAAATGATAAGTATAGAAATCTCTGGAGAGGTGAAAACTAGTGGAACACATATTCAACTCAGCTTTCCCAAGTGTAAATTTGTTCAATTTTTCAAAATTCAAGCGTTAACGGTAAGGAAAAGTCTTTATGTACCAAGTTATAAATAGTTAACACAACCAAAACAACCTGTACTCTAGACAAGTGTTGATGTTTGAAATTTAAATTCAAGTACAAAAACAATTAAATAAACTCCTATATATATCACAAATCAATCTATACTAAAAATATAACTGTTTCTTAATATTGCAAGATATATTCCAATTTTTTTCTTTTTTTCTAACGTTAAATTTCAACTATTTTAACAAATCAAAATTAGTTAATAACGTTTCTTTTAACAATGCTCATATTAAAAATTAACAAAAAGGAATTTCCCTTCTATACAAATACGTTCAAAACAAAATTTTAAAGTCTGAGTTCTAACTTGGAATCAAATATACAATTCCAGATTCTATATCAAAACCATCCATAAATATTTATTTTGATGATAAATTCTTAATTTAATTTACTTTTAAATGCTAAATTTTTTTGTGCTATTACAACCCGCCTTCAAAAATCTGGGTTGTGACACTCCATTATTGGAAAGCACAAATTTATCAGCTTCAAAGGTCAATTTGAAGCCATGCTTGCTCAGCAACGATCCCAAAATTAGGTTCTTGCGAATTTTTGGAGCATGAAGAACATTATTTAAAGTTAGTTCCTTTCCAAAAGTCAGTTTCAACACAAATTTTCCTTTGCCTTCGACCTTTGAAGTAGAAGAATTGCCCATAAAAAGTTGTTTATCATCAGCTGCAGTTTGGTAGGTTGTAAACATCCACTTGTTAGCACATATGCGTCGAGTGACTCCAGTGTCTACAAACCATTCCTTTGAGTTACCAACAAGATTGCATTTTAATATTACTGCACATAAATCAAGATCAGAAATGCCTTTCGAAACATCAACCGTATTTGCTTCTAATTTCTTCTTTTTAAGAGCGTGACATTCAGCTGCTTTATGCCCCTTGCTTTATGCCCCTTCTTTCCACAGTTGTGGCAAGAACCCAAAAATTTCTTTGACTTCTTAGGATCATTCTCCCTTTTTCTTTTGTTAGTCTTGTCTGACTCAAAACATTTTCTTTGGTAGCAATATTCTGAGAAATCTTTTTCTCAGAATTTCCGTTATCTTCCTCAATGCGTAGCCAAACTATGAGATCTTCAATTGTCATTTCCTTACGCTTGTACTTAAGGTAAATTTTGAAGTCCTTCCAAGAAGGAGGAAATTTCTCAATAGTTGCGACAACTTTAAAAGTCTCGCTAAGAGTCATCTTTTCATCTTCTAGTTGACGGATGATAAGTTGCAGTTCTTGAGCTTGACTTATCACCGTCTTTGAGTCAACCATTTTGAAATCAATAAATTTTCCTGTAATGAATTTCTTCATGCATGCATCTTCAATTTTGTACTTCTTTTCTAGAGCCAACCAGAGTTGCTTGGATCAGTGACCGTCATAATTTGGAAAGGTTGCGACCCTTTAACCACCCGGTTATTATTATGCATACGTTGAGAATTCCACTGGTTGTACTCATTCAGCTAACAGACGGAATTCTGGACTGAACAGACACACCTTTAAAATTCTGAGAAAAAATTTCTCGCACTTACCCAATCAGCAACCGTCGGCCATATTCGATCAAGAGACCCCAAGAGCCATAAGGTCCAAGGCCCTATCTTTGACATTTTAATGTATTATTATGTCATGGCCAAGCCCACATCCTCATATCATCCTTTTCCTTTTTATTCTACATAAGTCTATTTGGCTTCTAATATATTAGGAGAGATTGTACTAATATTTCCATGATGTGGGACTTTAAATGTTGCTATCTCTTCTTCTTCCCAATTTCCTCTTTCTTTGCTCATTCATTTCCAACAATCCACCACATGAATGAGCAGTCGATCTTAGTTTCACGAACCATTTATTGCATCGGTTAAAGTAGCACATGGGCCTTGAATTTTCCTAGTGATTACCTATTTGCATCACATGCGAATCAGTAGACATAGAATGTCCTTGAACTGTAAGCCTTTTGTGTAATTCCTAAGTAGATAACACACGATAAATGTTTCTTATAACCCTTCGTTCTCTATATGTGTTCGTTTTTGCCTTGAACACCTGCCTGGTCTCATAAGTGCTTAGAGAATTTGGCCTCGTAATTCTCTTTGAAGCGGCGCCTTCGCACTTACTTAGGTGATTCTATAAAGGGTATTCTCTAATTCCTCAAATACAGACATCATTAAAAGTACTAATACTTATCCTTATTCAACATATAATGCACTGACTTATCATAGGAATAGTTTGTGTATAACAGTGCCATCAAGTTTCTCTTAAACTTCGTTGTCCTGTTGAATCGAGATCTTGGGATCTCCAGTCAACTAGGTGAGGTTTCCATTTTAGAAAAACTTTTAGTCTATAGGCCTTAGCCCCATTCCCATCGATAAGGTTTGAACTTACTCTCTTGGCAAGCCTTTTGTAAGTGGATCCACTAAGTTATCTTTAGATCGAATGTAATCTATTGTGATAACCCCGTTAGAGGGAAGTTATTTAGGTAGAATAGAATAATAGTTTAACACCACAGAATGTGGTTTTATTTGTTTAGTTATTCATAAAGGTATGCAACATGATATGTTAGTTCTGATACAAATATAAGTGATCGTTTATTCAGTTACACATATACCGTGGCATCCTTATTAATGGCATAAGATTACTATATATTGCTTATTATGGCAAAGTAAAATGCATGTCAAAATCTTAATTCAGGCTCTTGTGCTGCTTTCTCTCAGCGCATAATTGTATGGACAAACGAACATGAGGAATTGTCTACATAGATTTCAATAACAATATGATAAGAAGATAAAATTAAACCTTAATTAATTGTTGGTACCATGCTATATATTTTAGAAATAAAATCAACCATCGGAGTGACGGGTCGCTTTTATAACATTAAATTATCAAATATGACAATTATTTTGCTATATGTTTCCCTGTCCATGTATGTAATTTTTTCAATTTAGCCATTTTTATGTAAAATTGTCATGTTCATGATTTTCATAAGTAGAAATACAAGGTGTGTGCATTCGTTTGACTACCTTTAGAAACAAAGCATGTTAAATTTCATTGTAGTATGAAGATACTGAACCATGTTACAAATTATATGTGGTTATATCTAATTTGTCTTAAAAAACATCTAATTTTCTAAAGCTATAAATTTCCCTCAATGCACCGAACTTGTAATAGCCCGAAATATCTGAACCAATTAAATTTTTTTATTTTGGCAATTTTAATGAACTTTGAATATTTAAAATGATTTATTTTAAATAATAATGACAGGAAGTTTATTTTGAATAGAATTTAAATGCGTATATTTATTTGAGTCGACGTTAGAATATAAATAATTATTTTTAATTATAAAAGGAATTGAAAATGGCGCGGTAGTTTGAAATTTCGATTTCAAATTTCAAATTTCAAATGAATGTATAAGATTCAAAATAAACCGAATTTTGGCGAAACCAAAAATATTAGAATCTATTTGAAAATATCTTTCCAACGAATCCGAAAAATTGAAATTTCATAGCGGGAATAAAAAGTTATGCCCAGTTGAAAATTCAGAATAGTCGCTATGGAATTTTGGCCCTTAAAAATGGAAATTTTGCAAACGACCTCCGTTTTCACCGAAACCACTTTTGTTGGATCCGGGATGTCAAGTTATTGCCAGATTCCAAAATTCATAATTTTTGAAAGCAATATGTGAGCATGGCGAAAGAAAACGTGTTTTAATAGTTTAAGTCAATTTCAATCAACCAGAAAATTGCCATTTTTCAAACGATCTCAGAATTTGACGAAATCAGTTTTGTTAAGACCGCATCGTCAATACGAAGCTAGAAAATATTTTTCAGGAATTTTTAGAGTCCGTATGTGGCCCCGGTAAATTTAAATGTGCGTTCAAATTCAATATATAGATTTATATTTTGATTTTGACGAAAACTGATCAAAACAGCCGAACTGGCTTACGAAGCATATCCTATTGTGTTAGGAATGGGGGTAATTAGCTAGGGACGACAGGCGGTGGGCTCGATTTGGGGTTCGTATGAAAAGTCAACTTTTAGGAGGAAATAAAATAAAATAGTTATGTAAATATTATATATAACTCACCCTCTCCTCTCTCTCTCTCACCTCTTAGACCCAAATCGAAGGAAATAAAAAAAAACCGCGCTGTCGCGCAAATGCCCCTCCTCGTCGTCGATGCCGCCGCCTGGCCGGATCCCCCTCCCCGCGCCCGATCGACATCCTCCAGCATCCCTCCTCTCTCCAGCGACCCTTCCATCTCCCCTTTTCCACCCGAAACCGCTGCCACTTCAAACCCTAGCCACCCCAGTCAGGCCGCCACCCCCTGCCGCTCCTCCATGACCGCCGGATCCTCCCACGACCCCCTCCGACCACCTGAACGGAAACCGCACCCCCTCCTTTCGATATATCACAGTGAGTTTTAATTTTTATTTACATTTCTTTAGTATTATTATTTTTCAGTTTTAATTATATAAGAGGGTTAAAAACTAGATTTTTATGTTAAGGAAAGTTTAGATTTTTATGTATATCAAGTTTAGATTTTTCTATGTAATCTCATCGATTAAAAACGCGATTTTTCTATGTAATCTCATCGATTAAAAATGCGATTTTTTTGATATGAATAGTGAAATAAAAATATGGTTTTTATATTATAGAGATAAAAAAATATGATTTTTATATTATATAGATGATAAAAATATGATTTTTATAAGATAGAGAATATAAAAATACGATTTTTATATATGTTGTAGCGAAATAAAAATTCGATTTTTATATGAGTAGCGGATTAAAAATAGATTTTTTATATAATAAAGAAAGTAAAAATATTATTTTTATATAGGTAGCGAAGTAAAGGTTCGATTTTTATATATGAAATACCATTGTAAAAATGTGATTTTTAATGTGAGCAGCGGGAAAGGGTTGCATTGGAATTTTGGGCATTTCCGAACCGTTTAGAAATAGATAATGGCAAAGTGGAACCCTGGTGAGAACTTCTCACTTTTAATTTATTTTTCTAGTTGAAATATATACTAGGATGCAGATGGTGCTTAGCAGCACCCGACACCCGTCATCCACAGACCATGGACGACTTGTTTGTTTAATTGATTATATTGTGAAAATTGATTGTGTGATGTGGAATGAAAATAAATATTTTATAGTTAAAAATATTGTAATAACCTGGAAAATCCGAACCAATTTTTTGGCAATTTTGATGAATTTTGAATTTTTAAAATGATTTATTTTAAATAATCACGACGAGAAATTTATTTTGAATAGAATTAGAACGTATATATTTATTTGAATCGTCGTTAGAATATATATATTTATTTTTGATTATAAAAGGAATTGAAAATGGCGCGGTAGTTTGAAAATTCGATTTCAAATGAATGTACAGGATTCAAAATAAACCGGATTTTTTCGAAACCAGAAATATTAGAATCTATTTGAAAATATCTTTCCAACGAATCCGAAAAATTGAAATTTCATAGCGGGAATAAAAAGTTATGCCCAGTTGAAAATTCAGAATAGTCGCTGTGGAATTCTAGCCTTTAAAAATGGAAATTTTGCAAACGACCTCGTTTTCGACTAAACCACTTTTGTTGGATCCGGGATGTCAGGTTATTGCTAGATTCCAAAATTCATAATTTTATGAATCAGTATGTGAGGGTGGCAAAGTAAAACGTGTTTTAACAGTTTCAGTCTATTTGGATCGACCAGAAAATGGCCGTTTTTCAAACGGTCTTCAAATTTGACGAAATTAGTTTTGTTAGGACCGTATCGTCAGTACGAAGCTAGAAAAATATTTTTTGGGAATTTTTAGAGTCCATATGTGGCCCCGGTAAATTGAAATGTGTGTTCAAATTCAATATATAGATTTTTATTTTGATTTTGGCAGAAACTGATCGAAACGATCGAATCAGCTTACGATACATATCCCATTGTGTTAGGAATGGGGGTAATTACCTAGTGACGACAGTCGTTGGGTGTCGTTTGGAGTTTAAATGAAAAGTCCACCTTTTTGAAACTAAATGGAAAATAAATAATATTATATATATAAATTTTACACTTAAGACCCTCCCCCCTTTTTTCCTTAGCCCGTCAAACCCCTTTCCCCCCTTCATTTCAACGTAATCAAATAGAAAAAAAAATCCGCTCGAACGTTCTCCGTCGTCGCCCTCCAGGATCGCAACCGCCGCCCTCATCTCGGCCTCCCAGTGGCCGCTAACTTCACCGCAACCCCACCCCCTGCTGCGCCTCCACTTCTCCTCCCGCTTCCCTTCTTTAGACCCTAAAGCCCCAAACCACCACCTGGGTGCTACCGGATCGCAACCGCCGCCCTCCGCGCCCCCTGAAGCCTTCCTCTGACCGTCAGGTTCCCTTCCCCCTTCTTCGATATAAAACAGTGAGTTTCCTTCCCTTTTCTGTTTTGAATAACATTGTATATGTTTTTATTTTAATTCAGTTTTAGTTATGTAAACTAAAAGAATCATTTAAAAATCGCATTTTTATGTATGAATTTGAAGTAAAAATATGATTTTTATAATGAAAAAGAGATTATTTTTATTAGTACAAAGAGAGGATTTTTATATAATCAAAGTTAGATTTTTAACTTTGAAAAGAATAAATCTTTAATTTTAAAAGGATTAGATTTTTAATTATATATGAAGAGATAATAAAAATATAATTTTTATAATATAAATAGCAAGAGGAAGGTATGATTTTTATTTGTTTAGAAAGGTATGATTTTTATATTTATAGAATAATAAAAATATGATTTTTACTTAAGTAGAGTAATAAAAATATGATCTTTTATATATGAAGTTAACGATATAAAAATATAATTTTTATAGGAGTAGAGTAATAAAAATATGATCTTTTATATACGAAGTTAACGATATAAAAATATAATTTTTATAGGAGTAGAGGATTAAAAATAGAATTTTTATATAATAGAAAATATAAAAATATGATTTTTATATATGTAGCGAAATAAAAATCTGATTTTTATTATATATATGTTGAAATAAAAATGTGATTTTTATAGCATCGAAATAAAAATTCGATCTTTATATAAGAAGTAGAAATATAAAAATATAATTTTTATATAGAAAGAAGCGTTGGAAAAATATATGAAGTAGAAATAAAAATATTATTTTATTTATTGGACTGAAGCGATAAAATTATATGATTCTTATATATGAAATGTTGTTGTAAAAATGTGATTTTTAATGTGAACAACGGGAAAAGATAGCGATGGTATCGACGGAAATCAAAACGGAATCCATACCGTTCAGAAATAGATAATGGAGGAGTGGAACCCAAAGGTGAGAATTTATCACTTTTAATTTATTTTTCTAGTTAAAATATATACTAGGATGCAGACGGTGCTTAGCAGCACCCGACACCCGTCGTCCACAGACCATGGACGACTTGTTTATTTGATTTTGTTGTCAAAATTGGTTATGATGTGGAATGGATAAATAAAATATCCATAAATGAAAATAAAATATTTTATAGTTAAAAATATAATTTTTAACGTGTATATAAAATAAATAAATATAAACAAATCGGATGATTTGTTTATGTACACACATTTGACTGATATTGATTGGGACGATAAATTTTACACATTGCCCAACTGCACAAATAAATCTGTGTTTGATTGTTTGAAACCCCATACGGGTATTGGGATGATATTGGACATACATTAATCCCAATAATTAGCTGTATGTCAATCGATTGATTAACAGACTGTTATAAGTGTTAAATATTCATATTTGATGCTTATGCAGTGTAGAATGCACTGTGGATGATGGTTGACTGTGTTTGGTAGTTATTGTGTACGTGTATGTATGAAATCCGTATAAATCAAATTATATGGTAATTGATGGTATCTGATTCCAATTCAGAATGAATGAATATTTTAAAATAATGATTATTTTAAAATAACGTATATTTTAAAATAATATTCAGTAAAAAGTCAAAATCTGATTTTGATATCCGATTTGGGATGGACACGAATATACTTAAATATATATAGCCGTATTGATTAGATTAACGCCATTCTGACGTGAACGATATTTATATCGATTTTATATTGAATATCAAAAAGGAATTGATTTCAAAATATAATGTTTTGAAAATATTATCATTTATATATCGATGATATGAAATATTCAATTTTGATTAGAAATTGAATATGAAGTTGAAATCGTTTTGAAAACGAATTTAAAAAGATTAATAAATTACGTTTTAAAAGGAAATCGACGAAATATATATATATATATGTATATATATATTATATATATAATGGCTGAATAGAACGCGCCGCGCCGCGGTAGTTCGTGAATTTCAACCATTGACTTCGAACAGACATTACGGGAGATCCGACCGTCGGATTCTCCTAAAACTGGAACCATTGGGTTCGTATCGAAAATAACTTTCTAACGAATAATAGAAATTAGAAATTTAACGGTTGGATTTGGAATTATGTCCAAATAAAATTTGTAAAAGTCGATGTAAGTGCAGTTCGATGGCCATTCATGGAAATCGACTGTACGGGCCTTGATAAAATTATTAAAAATATCAATAATTAGTGTAAAATCACAATAAATGATTTGGAAAGGATTGGGATGAAAATTTCATATTGTAAAAGATAAAAATATATTTTTATCAAAATGAACTAGTTATTAACTAGAAAAATAATATATTTATTTTTGGAAATAAATAAATTGGATTTGAAATGGTTTTAAAAATAACCAGAATTTCCAATAAATGGATTGGAATGGATTTTAATCGAAATTATCATCCAAATATTTCGATGTTGGATTCAGGATTATACGGATATTGTTATGTAAATTTGGAAGATATATTTTATATATCGTTATTTCCAAAGCAATATTTGTTGGTTTCGGAATTTAATATTGAATATAAGCCGATATATTTTCTATTCAGAGTCTTGTATTTAATATCAAAATGGGATTTGGTTTTGTCGTGAATGGTGTCTTCATTAACACCGTTCTTAAACCCAGTTGAGAAAAGATTAAATCTTTTTATATGGATTTAATGAAGTGTACCAATTAAATAATATTTAATTGGAATTGAATTGAAATTTGTTTTGGGTTCATCATGAATGGTTTTTAAAATAACACTTGTTCTTTAACCCGATAATAAATGGAATGTGAATTGGGTTTATTGTGAACTATGTTTTTAACAACATTCGTTCTTTAACCTGATTTACAATGAAATGTGATTTGGAATTTATAAATCTTTTTATTAAGATTTAACAGGAATTTTCCAAAGTAAAGTTTTCTAATTTAATATATTAAATTGGAATTGAATGGAATTCGATTTGATAATAATCGAAATGAAATTCTGTGGAGGAAGACTGTTAATACATATGGAATTTAAAAGGCTTTTCCGTTATTCCATTTATATTATCAGTCGAATACGGAAATTGATATTGACTAGATATTGATTTGTTTTCCGTGAAAGTTCCATTAATGGAATGTGATTTGGGTTTATCGTGAACTATGTTTTAAATGACATTAGGTCTTTAACCCAGTAAAAGATAGTATTACATGTCTGTCGTTGTATTTCGAACTGTATGGTTGATCTCTGCTAAATATTTATCTGTTTTGCGACGGAGAATTTATTCTCTTGCTTAATGCCCTTCTCTGAGACGTACGAGCTCAGGGGTTATATATCGGAAGAAATCAATAGTACGGTGTAGATTGTCGATGCGACATGTTTGTGTTTCTAAAGTTAAATAATCATTAATATCGATTTTTGGGAAGATTAAAACTAAGTAGAGTTTTAATGAATCTTTAATTAGATTGAAATTTAAATTATCAAATTTGGGAAATGATCAAGAGTGGAGTATCACCAGTTTTGCTCCAAGCGATAGTTAAATCTTTAATTAGATTTGAACATGAAATGGTAATTAAATTTGTCGATAACGCCGTGGTATAAGTATGGGGTAATAACAGTTTTGCTCCATGGGATAAATAGGTTGGGATTGGGAAATAAAATAAATGATTACTTCGGTAAGGTGCGATAATCCCGACTAGTTTGGAAAACCATCATATGGTTTGGAATGATATCCAAAGGAGGATTAAAGAATAAATTTTAAAGAATTTACTTTGATAAAATCAATGGGAACAAATCCATAAAGATGTGAATATTTAAATAAAAGAATATTCAGAATTGGAACGAGGCGTATGTTGTGTTTTTATAACACTTGTTTATTATATACACGAGTTATTCAGAAATTCCGAGTTTATACCCATTCTGAATAACTGTTTCGACGATAAGTCGACAATGAAGACGGTGGTTGAAGACCGGATGTAACAACCCGGAAATGCGAGCCAGTTTAAAATTTTTATTTTGGCAATTTTAGCGAATTTTGAATATTTAAAAAGAATTATTTTAAATAATATCGATGGGAAATTTTATTTTGAATATAATTCGAACGTATATATTTATATAGATCGTCGTTAGATATAAATATTTTATTATAATTATAAAAAGGAATTGAAAATGGCGCGGTAGTTCGATAATTCGATTTCAAACTTCAAATGAATGTACCGGGTGCGAAATAAACCGGATTTTAGTGAAACCAAAAATAATGGAACCTAATTGAGAATATCTTTCGAACAAATCCGAAAAATCAAAATTTCATAGCAGGAATCAAAAGATATGTCCAGTTGAAAATTCTGAATAGTCTCTATGGAACTCTGGCCTTTAAAAATAACCATTTTGCAAACGACCTCGGATTTTGACGAAACCACTTTTGTTGGATCCGTGATGTCAAATTATTGCTAGGTTTCAAATTTTGTGATTTTTCGAATCAATATGTGAGCGTGGCAAAGGAAAACACATTTGACCAGTTTTAGTTGATTTTAATCGATTGGAAAATGGCCATTTTTCTAACGGTCTCAGAATTCGACGAAATTAGTTTTGTTAGGACCGTATCGTCAATACGAAGCTAGAAATTATTTTTCGGGAATTTTTAGTGTTCGTATGTAACCCCAGTAAATTGAAATGCGCGTTCAAATTCAATATATAGATTTATATTTTGATTTTGACGAAAACTGATCGAAACGATCGAACCAGCCTACAATACATATCCCATTGTGTTCGGAATGAGGGTAATTAGCTATGGACGACAGGAGGTGGGTCTCGTTTAGAGGTCGAATAAAAAAGTCAACTTTTTGAAATTAAAATAGTTAAAAAAATAAAACCTCTCTCCTCCACCCCTTACTTCCTCTCAGCCCCCCCTCTTTCATTTTGACAGAAGGAAGAAAAAATAGAAAAAAATGTCGCGCTCCTCAATCTCGCGACGCTAGGGGTCGACCACCGCCGTCGGCCTCCAGGGGAGCGCCTCCCCTTCGATCCCCTCCTCCTCCAGTCACATCTCCTCCCCTATCTCTCGCTTCCCCCTTTTTCCAAGCTGAACCCACCGCGCCCCAACACCCAACCCCGAAGCAACCACCACCGCGCCGCCATCGAAGAGCACCCCGCGCACCCTGCTCCGCCTCTGGCGCCTTCCCCGACTGACCTTCCCTCGCGAGCCCCTCTCCGATTTGAAGTACAACGCAGCCCCCCTTTTTCTCAATCAAAATACTGTGAGCTTCCTCTCTTGCTTCATTTTTATTGTTTGATTCTATTTAGTTAATCTAAAGTCTGATTTTGATAAGCGAGGAAAGTTTATATTTTTATTTACAAAAGAATATATTTTTTTATATAGAAGGCAAAATATGATTTTTGCATAGAAGAAAAAGGAATGTTTTTATTTATGAAAACATCAAGTATTTATTTATGAAGAGATTAGATTTTTATCGTGTGAGAGATATGATTTTTATAAAGTGGTAGTATTAAAAATATAATTTTTATAATATAGAGAAGTTAAAAAATATAATTTTTATACTAGTGGCATAATAAAAATATGATCTTTACTTAGGTAGAGTATTAAAAATATAATTTTTAGATTAGTAGAAGATTAAAAATATGATTTTTACATTATAGAAGTATTAAAGATTTGATCTTTATTATGTAGAAGGAGCAAAGATATGTTTTTATATAAGTGGCGATATTAAAATATAATCTTTATTATATGAACACCGTTGTAAAAATAGAATTTTTATCTATATAGTAGTGATGTAAAAATAGAATTTTTATCTATATAGTAGCGATGTAAAAATAGATTTTTTATCTATATAGCAGCGATGTAAAAATAGAATTTTTATCTATATAGTAGCGAGGTAAAAATAGAATTTTTTTCAATATAGTAGCGATGTAAAAATAGAATTTTTATCTATATAGTAGAAGTGTAAAAATAGAATTTTTATCCATATAGCGTAGTTGTAAAAATGTGATTTTTATATACATTGTAATTATAAAAATGTGATTTTTATATATGTAGCGGCTACGGGCAACGAAAGTGATGAAAGGCGAGCACGGTGAAGATGTTCTACATAGGAAGAGTCACGGGATTGGTTTAGCAAGCTGTTGAGAACTTCTCACCTTTTATTTTAATTTCCTAGTTAGAAATATATACTAGGATGTAGACAGTGTTTAGTAGCACCCGACACCCGTCATCCACAGACCATGGATGACTTGTATGTTTGATTGTTTGTTGTGATGAAAATTGATTATGTGACGTGAAATAAAATATTTATATAGTTAAAAATATTTTATCGTTAAAGATATTGTTTTAACGTGTGTGTGAATAAAAATATGTGTTTGTTGATTTGAAACCCCACACGGGTGTCGAGATGATATTTGAAGTTCACTCATCCCGATTGATTAGTTGTATGTCGATCGATTGATTGACAGACTGTTATAAGCGTTAGATATCTATATTTGATGCTTATACAGTGTGGTGCACTTTGGATGATGATTGATTATTCATTGTTGTGATTATATACACGTGTTGTATGGAATCCATATAATTAACATTATATGGTAATTGATTGGGCCTCATTCCAATTGAGAAAATAAAGAATATTGTAAAATAAGATTCATGTGTTGACAGTACTCATTTGTTGAGATTAGTCAAGTGTTGAAAAATATATAGATTCATGTGTTGAACGAAATATTTTAACAATAAAAATTAACACCTTTATAAAAATTTTATAAAATATATTACATAACAAAAATAGTTGTGTTGACAGTACTCATTCGTTGAGATTAGTCAAGTGTTGAAAGAAATATAGATTCATGTGTTGAATAGCACAAATATTCATTTGTTGAATAGAATAACGAAGTGATTGAAATATATAAATCCGTGTTGATTAGTGATGCGCCATTTTGACGCGAACGATATTTATATCGATTTTATTTGAATATCAAAAAGGAAGTGATTTCAAAATATAACATTTTGAAAAAATATATATCGATGATGTGGAATATTCAATTTTGATTAGAAATTGAATATGAAGTTGAAATCGTTTTGAAAACGAATTATAAATACATTTTGAATTGAAATCGATGAAATATATATATATATATATATATATATATATATATATATATATATATATATATATAAAAAATGGCCTGAATAGAACGCGCCGCGCTGCGGTAGTTCGTGAATTTCGACCATTGACTTCGAATTGACGTTGCGGGAGATCCGACCGTCGGATTCTCCTGAAACTGGAACCGTTGGGTTTGTATCGAAAAGAGATTTCCAATGAATATTAGAAATTCGAAATCTAACAGTTGGATTTGGAATTATGTCCAAATCAAATTTGGAAAAGGTCGTTGTAAGTGCAGTTCGATGGCCGTTGATGGAAATCGACTGTACGGGCCTTGATAAAATTATTAAAAATATCAATAATTTGTGTAAAATCATAAGAAATGGTTTGTGAAAAACTGGGATGAAAAATTCCACATTTGAAAAGATAAAATTAGATTTTTATCAAAATGGACTAGTTTTGAACTAGAATAAAAATTAATTTATTTTTGGAAATAAATAAATTGAATTTGAAATGGTTTTAAAATAACCAGAAATTTCCAATACATGAATTGGGATGGATTTGAATCGACATTATCTTCGGAATTTTTTGATGTTGGATTTCGTGATTATACAGATATTGTTATGGGAATTTGAAAGATATATTTATATCGTTATTTCCAATACGATATTTTTTGGTCGTAGAATTTGATATTGAGCCGATATATTTTCTATTCAGAGCCTTATATTTAATATCAAACGTGATTTGGGTTTATCGTGAATGGTGTCTTCATTAGCACTGTTATTAAAACCCAGTAGAGAAAAAGATTAAATCTTTCTATTTAGATTTAACGAAGTGTACCAATTAAATAATGTTTAATTGGAATTGAATTTGAATGTGATTTTGGGTTTATCGTGAACCGGGTTTTAGATGACATTGTTTCTTTAACCCAGTTAAAGACAGGATATTGATTTTTGTGAAGATTAAAACTAAGTGGAGTTTTAGTGAATCTTTAATTAGATTGAAATGTGAATAGATAATTTAAATTATCAAATCTGAAAGGTGATCGAGAATGGAGTACCACCAGTTTTGCTCCAAAGCGATAGTTAAATCTTTAATTAGAATTGTACGTGAAATGGTAATTAATTTTACCGATAACACCGTGGTGTTAGATATGGAGTATTACCAGTTTTGCTCCAGGGGATGAATAGGTTGGGATTGGGAAATAAAATAAATAATTACTTCGGTGTGGTTCGCTAATCCCGACTAGTTTGAAATGATATCCAAAGGAAGATTAAAGAATAAATTTATAAGAATTTATCTTTGATAAAATTAATGGGAACCTTTCCCTAAGGATGTGATTTTGTGAATAAAAGAATATTCTGAATTGGAATGAGGCGTTTGTTGTGTTTGTGTAACATTTGTTTATTATATACGTGGGTTATTTAGAAAGGCCGGGTTTATACCCATTCTGAATAACCGATTCGACGATATGTCAAAGATGAAGACGGTGGTTGAAGACCGGAAGTCTTCACATCGTTTGGGTGATTACTGATGATCTCGATTGGGCTGTACACCCAAGAGGAGAGAAACAGTTGGTGATCGTCCAGACGTACTTGGAGATCGATGGATCTGCGAGGAAAGTGCCTCCGGTTTCGTTCAGGCCCAGAACGAACTTGTAAATGGATTGTGTGTCTGACATTGGATTTTATTCTGTGTTGATTGATCTCTGTTAAATATACATCTGTTTGGTGGCAGAGACTTTATTCTCTTGCTTAACGCCCTTCTCTCAGACGTACGAGCTCAGAGGTTGTATATCGATGGACATCAATCGCATGGAGTGAATTGCCATTGTGGCACGCGTAAGTGGCAATTGATCAAGGCTTTTGTTGAAAATCAAAGTCTTGTGGTTGATGATCAAAGCACGGCCTGTGTGGCGTAGCTTTGTGTATAACGTGAATTCGCGAGCCTCACACCTCGGTATGAGTCAAAAACGAGATAAGGACCCAAGGAGTGCACGACGTTTATTTCTAGCAAGGGGTGGTATCAGTGCTTAAACTGGCTGACATTTATATACTTTTCACCTGTGTGGTTGTTGGAATGCGAGGCGCCTCGGATATAGGTCCTATAGGGCTGGGAAACGTGTGTTCAGGAATAATTAATCCTCAAAAGTAAGGTAGGACTGGCCTTGGAGGTTCCAAAGGATCATAGTGGGGTCCTGAGGCATTTGCTAGAGTGTCTCGAATCGGAGAGGAGCTTGCCCCTTGCCTCGACTCATGACGGAAATCCAATTTCCAATACGTGATATTGCGGTTTTATTTGTAAAGCCTAGTATGGCGACATGATAGATGGTACCCATGCCGCCTATGATTGATATTTATGATTTGAATTGTTTTGACACTATACACTTATAATAGTATCAAATGATTTGTTTTAAACGTACCAAGCATGTTTGGCTATTATAAGGGAAAACCCTATCCTCCGGCTTGCGTTGCATTGTGTGATGGGACCTGGGTCTTATAATAGCTTCATTTTTCCAAAAAGCATTGCCCTGTTTTGTTATATGCACTGGTGTTCTTGGGAGGAAACCCGTTCTGTGTTATACGGCGTGGTCCCTTGAATTACTCTCTTTTAAAGTAAAGTTTTAAATAACTATTTTAGTTCTCACACCAGTCATGTAACACCCCGTGATTCTATAACAGTGAAATTCACAAATTAAAGTATAATTAATTTCAAACCAAAGAATTAAGGGAAATGGGATACGCCATTGCGTTCGTCTCGGAATTCTGCTTGAGATAAAGTCCGAGTTTGCGTAAAACGGACTCCGTATGAGGGAGATATGACCTCCGGAAGTTTTAGAATTCAGTTTAAAATTCAAACAGACAGAAACAGTTCAGAAACAAGTTCAAATTTCAAAAAAATCGGACCTAGATTGGGCTGGGCGGGAATTTTCCCGCCTAAGGCATCCAGGTCGACTGGGTAGTCGACCTGGGTCACCCAGGTCGACTGGGTAGTCGACCTGGGGGTCGACTGGGTAGTCGACCTGGCCCCTGAGCCAGGTCGAACCCAGCCCCTCCTAGCTGGCCTGGTCTGTGCTTGGCCGAATTTCTGAGCTTTGTCTTGTCACTAGGGCTAGGTGTCAGCTCCTGATTGGTTTCTCTTTCAAACGAACGGCTAATATTAATCTAAGCTCCGTCGACGGCTCTAATCAATTCAAAAACTCTATAAAAAGGACCTAAGACTCCACCTAATTCACACAAATAAAAATGAGAATGAGACCGTCATGTTGCTGAATAAAGACTAAGAGTAGCCGTCAAAATTGAGAAACGATTAGGAGTCGATTCAAAAGCTTAAAGCCACGACAATTAAATCAAAACAACGCCTACAACAAAGGATAACATCTCCAAATTCAGAATTCATAATCCTGAATTGAAGATTCGTCATACGTTGTAAGTAGAGTGCTATTCCGATGTGAATAAATAATTGAGTTTTGATTTGTGTAAAATGAGAAATGGAATTGTACTTAATTTGTGGTGATGATAATTCATAATTGTATGTTGCTATGATTCTAATTATGAATAGATTTGGAATGTTGTGGTATAATGATGTTAGACCTATTGGATATTTGCAAGTATATGATTCATGTTGAAAGTTAACGACTATATGTTTGTGGTAGTTTATTACAACACCTATTGGATATTTGCAAGTATATGATTCATATTGAAAGTTAACGACTATATGTTTGTGGTAGTTTATTACAACAAAGTTGAGATTCATGCAAGTATATGATTCACTATTATGCCAACATGATGTATATTTTTATGATCATTTTTAGTGTAGTTGGATCCATTTGGGTATTGTGACTCATATGAATTTATGTTGGAATTGGCATCATGATTCAAGTGTAAAACCATACTTTTGTATTAGTGACAAAAGTAAGCATCTTTGTGAACCGTATACAAACTCTATGAACATGACTAGATTACGTTTGGTATTATGCCTAATTGAAAATAAATTTTAGGCCTATGTTGCTATCAAAATCATGTGATAATATATGTGATACATAATTAAGTTAGGTTCACATTTTGAATGCAAGTTTACATGACTAGATTAAAACCATGATTCATGTTTAGGTATGTTTCATGTCAAGATTATATGCTATTACAATGCAAGTTCACAAGTGCCTAATTTATGTTAATTAGATCGTTATGTTGCAAGTTCATGCGTTCACACACCCCTTTTGATGTTACTTAGAATATAAAACACCATGTTCTAAGCCTCCCCTTTTTCATGTGGCTAAGTTGGGCTTAAATGTTAAACCCAACATATGTTATATTATGGCGAGCGTATAAAATGGGGTAATGACGTTGGGTTAAAAATATAAAACATATGTGTTGGCATGTTTGACGCGTGCCAACGACCTTGGGAACATTTTAGTGGTATAAATTAATTATACCCAACAAAGATGAATTTGAATAATGGGCTGCAAACATTTACATATAAAAAGAAAAGAGACAAAATATGTAACTTAGAAAATACGATGCGTTTAACCCGAGGTTGGATTGAGTTATGACATAAACCTGCCCGAACCCGCCCGGCTGTCCAGTAGTCACAACAATACCTATCCAATGTGGGTGGTTAAACACTGAGCCCAATAAAGACCCGAGGTTAGACTGAGTTGTGACGTAAGACTGCCCAGACCCAACTGGCAACAGGCAGTCACAACAATACCTGTCTAATGTGAGTGGTCGAGGCTTTAATAAGACAATTAAGACTGAGTCAGGATTGATAGGATTAAGTAAATTGAATTAATACTTAATCAAATTGAACATGCTAAACTATACAGACTGACTGAGGGTTAGGTTTATACAGAACACTTAACCAACTTAGCATGTTGGCTAGAAATAGAAAACCTAGTAGCGGGGGACCCTTTTCAGCAGTAACCCTACAAGGTGTATCAGGATACCCTGAACTAGGCAGGGTGGGGCACGATTACTGGGCTGACTGTAAGAGGTCAAATCGACGGCGGTGGTGCAGCAGTGTAGGTTCTAACGGGGTGCGGGCGTGCACACACTCTGGCGCAGAAAAATTAGGCACCGGGCACCAGTAGTATACCTGTGCATTCTAGAATTGTGTCGGGCCGCCACCATGGGACTTGATACACCCCATGGTGGGACCAGCATAGGTAGCTACAACATCGGGGGCCGTAAGATACATGTAACTATGCGAGTAGGAGCCGATCATTAGAAATGGATCACTTCGCCCTGATAATGGGGTGCCTGTTGGGAACTAGTTTATAGGGGTGCAGAGATTAATATGGGGTACGATAGTATATTCGACTCTAGACAACTTAACTTAGTTTATGGTGCTTCCCCATTTCCAGTTTGTACTTATCATGCTCATTTCTTTATTCATAGACTGAATAGTCCTAGACTTACTCAGGCTTTATGTCTGACTCTACTTTTCTTTCGTCTTCTTTTCTTTCGTTCCCCCCCCCCCACAGGGAGGGAATACCGCAACTTGACCAGTTTTCCCATCCATCTTGAAGAGAAAGAATGTATTGCTTGGATCTCTTTCGTTTTGGACTATGGCTTTGGATAGCAACTATGGGGACTTATGCAGTTTACTTATGTTTTTATGCTTCTTTAAGTTATGAAATCAAGACAGTTATGAAAATGTAATGTTTTTGGGAAGTATTGTAAGACAATTATGGCATGGTTTTTGTAACACGTATTTTGATGAAATAAAAGTTGCTGTTGTTTTCCACTGTTCAAAAATATGTGTATTTATCTGTCTTGTGTATCTGTGACTTATACTTATAAACCTCCACCAAAATTAGGGCATTCCCTTTGAGAGTGACCCTAACAGAGGTGGGGTGTTTCACTTGGTATCAGAGCATGATTTACTAGATAAGATAAATAGTTTTGAAAACTTATTCTCAAAGGAAAATTTAAAGAAGCATTTTTAAAGATAAAATGTTATTTTATTTTAAAAAAAAGGCATAGTCCCCCAAAGCCATAGGTACTATCTTTTATCCTTCGTTTTGAATCTATCCTTTTGTTTCAGCATGTCTGAAGAACTTAACTTGCCAGAGGGTATACCAATACCTGGTTGGTTCAGACGATTCTTGGAAGCAAGGGCCAATTAGCCAGGTCCCACTATTCCTCCTCCCCCAGCTGCAGGAAATCATCCAGCTGTAGGAGATCATCCAGCTGCAGCAGCACCTCCTCCTCCACCTCCTCCGCGTGGTAATGCTTTTGCTAAGATATGTAAAGATTTCAAAGCTATGAGAGGGAAGGACTTTCATGGAACCGAGTCCTTCGTGGCAGCCAGGAACTAAACCGAGGACTTATTCGTCATTTTTGAGGTAGAAGATAGGCAGAAGGTACAACTGGCAGTATGGCTACTTAAAGGTGAGGCTTCCTACTGGTGGGAAGTTACCAATGCAGAAAGACCAGTGGAAACATGGGAGGACTTTAGGGCAAGGTTTGAGGCTAAATTTCTCTCAGAAGCTGAAAGGAGCCTTCAATTGGAAAAATTCTTATTTCTTAAGCAAGGGAATATGACAGTCAAAGAGTACGTTAATCTGTTCGATCAGCTGGCTAGGTTCGGACTGGACCTAGTCAACACTCCGTACAAGAAGGCTCTCCGCTTTGTCAAAGGATTGAATGAGCCATTACACAGTTTGGCCATGAACCATATACCCATGGAAGCTACGTATGAAAGGTTGGTGCAGATGGCATTGCTGAACGAAGAAGATAAGGGCAAGAAGGAGACAAAGACAGAAGGCTCTCAAGGGAAGAAAGAGGGTTTACAGCCTAAAAAGACAGACTTTAAGAAGGGCGGGAAAGACAACAAGTCCCAGGAGAAGAGAAAGTGTAATTTCTGTGGCAAAGTGGGGGCACTTAGTGAAAGACTGCCGGAAAAAGAAGGCCAAGTTGAATGGTGGGTGCTTTTCTTGCAGTGAGACAGGCCACATGGCTAAGGATTGCCCAAAGAAACGAGGGCAGGGGCAGAAGGCTGGATCCACCTCAGGGGCACCGGTTCATGTGCCAGAAGCGCCACCTCTGCAACAGCGAGGTATAAATACTTCTGTAGAAAGTGTAGTTTATCTTTATGATCACCCAGTTCGCACTTTATTTGATTCTGGTGCATCACACTCCTTTATTTCATCTGCTTTAGTAGAATCTCTGCACCTAGAAACTAGTATGGTAGAGGACCCCTTAATTGTTTTAAATCCAATCGGGGGCCCAACTCATTTGTCTATGATCTGTGTGGGATTGAAAATTTCTATTCTAAGCGTAGAATTTAGATGTAGTGCCTTTGTTTTGGGCTTCTCGGGATATGGTTTGATTTTGGGCATGGATTGGCTATCCAGTAATGGTGCCATCCTTGATTGTGAGAAAAGGGTGGTTAGGCTTCTGACCCAACTCGGTAACACTCTGGAAATTACTTGTAATCCCTCATATGCGGTTATGCTTAGTTATCTTGAATCTCTAGATGCTTCTGTTGAGAGTTTACAATCGGTTAAAGTGGTCCGTGAATATCCGGATGTCTTCGAAGAGGTGAAGGGCTTACCTCCGAAGCGGGAGACAGACTTCCGCATATATCTTGTAGATAATGCAAAGCCCGTTGCATTGCCCGTTAGACACATGGCTCCACGGGAAAGGAAAGAGCTCAGTAAACAGGTTAAAGAGCTTCTAGAGAAGGGGTTCATTAGAAGGAGTATTTCAGAATGGGGCGCTCCAGTGGTGTTCGCCACAAAGGCGGATGGTTCACTCCGTCTATGTGTTGACTATAGGGAGCTCAACAAGCTAACGAAAAAGAATAGGCACCCTCTCCCCAGAATTGACGATCTGTTTGATCAGCTTATAGGAGCGTCTGTTTTCTCCCAACTCGATTTGGCGACCGGATTTCATCAGCTAAGGGTGGCTGAAGATAGCATCGATAAGACAGCATTCAGAACCCCAGACGGCTTCTTTGAATGGGTTGTCATGCCTTCCGGCTTGACAAACGCACCCGCTTACTTCGTGGACCTGATGAGTAGGGTGTTCAGAGAATTCCTCAACAAGTTCGTAGTGGTCTTCGTAGACGATATCTTGATCTTCTCAAAGAGTGAAGAAGAGCATGCTCAGCACCTAAGGGCAGTCATGGAAACTCTGCGAGTCCATCAGCTAAAAGCCAAATTCTCCAAATGCCACTTTTGGAGAGAGGAAGTAAGGTTTCTTGGGCATATAGTATCTAAAGAAGGGTTAGTTGTGGACCCTGCTAAGGTAGTAGCGGTACAGGATTGGAAGACACCAAGGAATGCAACTGAGGTCCGAAGTTTTCTAGGACTAGCAGGTTTCTACCGAAAATTCATAAGGGATTTTGCGAAAATCTCAACTCCACTCACAAGGCTGACAAAGAAGAATCTAGTGTTCAATTGGGACATGGATTGCGAGTTTGCTTTCCAATGACTAAAAAAGGCTCTTACAACAACCCCAGTTCTGACGTTGCCAGATGGAAGCAAGATGTTCACAGTTTATACAGATGCATGTAGGAACGGGCTAGGCGCTGTCTTGATGCAAGAAGGGAGGGTAGTAGCTTATTGTGGGAGACAGTTGAAAGTGCACGAAAAGAACTACCCAACCCACGATCTCGAGTTGGCCGCAATCGTCTTTGCACTTAAGTCTTGGCGACACTATCTCCTAGGTGAGAAGTTCGAACTTTACACTGACCATAAATTGTTGAAATATCTTTTCTCGTAGAAAGATCTTAACTTGAGGCAACAGAGATGGATGGAGTTTCTTGCCTCGTACGATTTCGAGATCTCCTACACTCCAGGCAAAGGTAACGTAGTGGCAGACGCGTTGAGCCGAAAGAAACTGACCCTAAGCCCGCTCTTTATAAAAAGGCAAAGCTTGGAGTATATAGCCATTTTTAACTTTAGGCCCTCCTCCGATTTTGTACCGGGCTTGCTAGCATCTCTCGAAGTACGCCCGACTTTAGTGGACTCAATAGGGACAACACAACGCGAAGACCCTCAGCTTGTGGAGACGATTGATAGGCTAATTAGGGGTGATACTTCAAGTCACCTCAACGGATACTCCATCGACGATAAGGGTTGGCTAAGGCGAGACGGAAGACTATGCGTCCCACAAACAAGGGATTTAGTAAAGACGGTTCTCGAAGAAGCACTTCACTCCAAGATGACGATACATCCAGGCGGAGATAAAATGTACAAGGACATAAAGAGAACTTTCTTTTGGAGCGGCATGAAGAAGGACGTGGCAGATTTCGTTTCTAATGTGTGATTTGCCAACAGGTTAACGCGGAGCAGAAGAAGCCTGGCGGTCTGCTCCATCCTCTAGAGGTCCCACAGTGGAAGTGGGATAGCATTTCAATGGACTTCATTAATGGGCTGCCTAGGTCTAGAAGAGGCAACACTAGCATTTGGGTAATAGTGGATAGGCTTACTAAAAGCGCCCACTTTTTACCTGTCAAGAGTAAAAGGACTGCCTCATCTCTAGCATCTCTTTATCTCAAGGAAAATGTTCGACTCCATGGAATACCCTCCAGCATTGTTAGTGACCGAGACCCTTTCTTTACAAGTGAGTTTTGGCGGAGTCTGCAAGAAGCGGTAGGCACATAGTTATGCTTGAGTACAGCCTATCACCCCCAAACCGACGGCCAGACAGAAAGAGTGAACAGAGTTCTGGAGGACCTTTTAAGACTGTGCGTCCTTGACTTCGGAGGGACGTGGGAAGACCATCTTCCTTTGGTGGAATTTGCCTACAACAACAGCTACCAAGCCACCATCGGAATGGCGCCCTTCGAAGCCTTATATGGAAGACCATGCCGATCGCCCACTTGTTGGTGGGAATCTACTGACAAGCTCATACTTGGACCAGATATGATCCGAGAGACTTCTGAGAAAGTAGACTTAATACGGAGAAGAATGAAGACAACCCAAGACAGACATAAATCCTACGCCAACAAGAGAAGGACCGACCTTGAGTTTGAGGTTGGAGATAGAGTTTTTCTTAAGGTATCTCCTCTAAGAAACGTTGCTCGTTTTGGATCCACTGGAAAGCTGGCACCGAGATTCGTAGGGCCGTTTCCTATTATCGAGAAAATTGGGAAAATGACATATAGATTAGAGCTACCTGACAAACTAGCTGGAGTTCACAACGTCTTTCATGTTTCGCACCTCCGAAAATGTCTACATGAATCTGCTGAAGTGGTAGAGCCAAACATCCTAGAAGAAGCTGAAGTGGAACGCGAAGCAACCATGAGGAGAGTTCCAACACGCATCTTAGGAACTGAAAGTGAAAAGGCTACGCAACCGCGAAGTCAAGCTCGTCAAAGTTCAGTGGAGCGACGCCGAGGAAGACACGACTTGGGAAGCTGAGGCAAGAATACGCGCAGCCTACCCTTTTCTTTTCGAGGGTACATCTTTGTTCTTTCTTTTTCCTTAAGTTGCGCTTTTATCTATCTTTTAAGGTATATCTCCTCGACCTTATCTTTTAGGTAGAAACCCTTTGGATGAAAACATGTAATTGAAACATGTTATGGATGATGTTTGCAAGTGGTTGCAAGTGATTGCTAGTGGTTGCTCGTGGTTGCATATACACTCACAATCTAGGTTTTAAATCGGCTCAGTCACTTCATATTGCATATGCATATATGTATTTATATTCGTATATGGTTGAAGTTTAATGTGTTGTCATATGGATGTTGCATTTATATATGAATGATTGTGCACTCATGTAGAATCATAAATAGAAAAATTTGCATACAAAATGGATTCATGACACTTACATAATTTGCATTAAGGAGGTCAACTGAATCAGTAGACCGCCTGATTTTGCATTAGATAAGTACATGTACACACACTTCGCACATGATCATGAAGCATTAGAAGTCTTTTAAGGACAATGGATGCTCGTGTTTGATGAATGAGTAGATGAACGTTTGGATGTTAGGACATACATTCTTCCTAAACTTGAAGATTTCGGGGACGAAATCCTTTTAAGTGGGGAAGAATGTAACACCCTGTGTATTCTATAACAGTGAAATTCACAAATTAAAGTATAATTAATTTCAAACCAAAGAACTAAGGGAAACGGGATACACCATTGCGTTCGTCTCGGAATTCTGCTTGAGATAGAGTCTGAGTTTGCGTAAAACGGACTCCGTATGAGGGAGATATGACCTCCGGAAGTTTTAGAATTCAGTTTAAAATTCAAACAGACAGAAACAGTTCAGAAACAAGTTCAAATTTCAAAAAAATCGGACCCAGATTGGGCTGGGTGGGAATTTTCCCGCCCAAGGCACCCAGGTCGACTGGGTAGTCGACCTGGGGGTCGACTGGGTAGTCGACCTGGCCCCTGAGCCAGGTCGAACCCAGCCCCTCCTAGCTGGCCTGGTCTGTGCTTGGCCGAATTTCTGAGCTTTGTCTTGTCACTAGGGCTAGGTGTCAGCTCCTGATGGGTTTCTCTTTCAAACGAACGGCTAATATTAATCTAAGCTCCATCGACGGCTCTAATCAATTCACAAACTCTATAAAAAGGACCTAAGACTCCACCTAATTCACACAAATAAAAATGAGAATGAGACCGTCATGCTGTTGAAGAAATACTAGGAGTAGCCGTCAAAATTGAGAAACGATTAGGAGTCGATTCAAAAGCTTAAAGCCACGACAATTAAATCAAGACAACGCCTACAATAAAGGATAGCATCTCCAAATTCAGAATTCACAATTCTGAATTGAAGATTCGTCATACATTGTAAGTAGAGTGCTATTCCGATGTGAATAAATAATTGAGTTTTGATTTGTGTAAAATGAGAAATGGAATTGTACTTAATTTGTGGTGATGATAATTCATAATTGTATGTTGCTATGATTCTAATTATGAATAGATTTGGGATGTTGTGGTATAATGATGTTAGACCTATTGGATATTTGCAAGTATATGATTCATGTTGAAAGTTAACGAATATATGTTTGTGGTAGTTTATTACAACACCTATTGGATATTTGCAAGTATATGATTCATGTTGAAAGTTAACGACTATATGTTTGTGGTAGTTTATTACAACAAAGTTGAGATTCATGCAAGTATATGATTCACTATTATGCCAACATGATGTATATTTTTATGATCATTTTTAGTGTAGTTGGATCCATTTGGGTATTATGACTCATATGAATTTATGTTGGAATTGGCATCATGATTCAAGTGTAAAACCATACTTTTGTATTAGTGACAAAAGTAAGCATCTTTGTGAACCGTATACAAAATCTATGAACATGACTAGATTACGTTTGGTGTTATGCCTAACTGAAAATATGTTTTAGGCCTATGTTGCTATCAAAATCATGTGATAATATATGTGATACATAATTAAGTTAGGTTCACATTTTAAATGCAAGTTTACATGACTAGATTAAAACCATGATTCATGTTTAGGTATGTTTGATGTCAAGATTATATGCTATTACAATGCAAGTTCACAAGTGCCTAATTTATGTTAATTAGATCGTTATGTTGCAAGTTCATGCGTTCACACACCCCTTTTGATGTTACTTAGAATATATAAACACCATGTTCTAAGCCTCCCCTTTTTCATGTGGCTAAGTTGGGCTTAAATGTTAAACCCAACATATGTTATATTATGGTGAGCGTATAAAATGGGGTAATGACGTTGGGTTAAAAATATAAAACATATGTGTTGGCATGTTTGATGCATGCCAACGACCTTAAGAACATTTAAGTGGTATAAATTAATTATACCCAACAAAGATGAATTTGAATAATGGGCTGCAAACATTTACATATAAAAAGAAAAGAGACAAAATATGTAACTTAGAAAATACGATGCGTTTAACCCGAGGTTGGATTGAGTTGTGACATAAACCTGCCCGGACCCGCCTGGCTGTCCAGTAGTCACAACAATACCTATCCAATGTGGGTGGTTAAACGCTGAGCCCAATAATGACCCGAGGTTAGACTGAGTTGTGACGTAAGACTGCTCGGACCCAACCGGCAACAGGCAGTCACAACAATACCTATCTAATGTGAGTGGTCGTGGCTTTAATAAGACAATTAAGGCTGAGTCAGGATTGATAGGATTAAGTAAATTGAATTAATACTTAATCAAATTGAACATGCTAAACTATACAGACTGACTGAGGGTTAGGTTTATACAGAACACTTAACCAACTTAGCATGTTGGCTAGAAATAGAAAACCTAGTAGCGGGGGACCCTTTTCAGCAGTAACCCTACAAGGTGTATCAGGATACCCTGAACTAGGCAGGGTGGGGCACGATTACTGGGATGACTGTAAGAGGTCAAATCGACGGCGGTGGTGCAACAGTATTGGTTCTAACGGGGTGCGGGCATGCACACACTCCGGCGCAGAAAAATTAGGCGATGGGCACCAGTAGTATACCTGTGCATTCTAGAATTGTGTCGGGCTGCCACCATGGGACTTGATACACCCCATGGTTGGACCAGCATAGGTTACTACAACATCGGTGGCCGTAAGACACTTGTAACTATGCGAGTAGGAGCCGATCATTAGAAATGGATCACTTCGCCCTGATAATGGGGTGCCTGTTGGGAACTAGTTTATAGGGGTGCAGAGATTAATATGGGGTACGATAGTATATTCGACTCTAGACAACTTAACTTAGTTTATGGTGCTTCCCCATTTCCAGTTTGTACTTATCATGCTCATTTCTTTATTCATAGACTGAATAGTCCTAGACTTACTCAGGCTTTATGTCTGACTCTACTTTTCTTTCGTCTTCTTTTCTTTCGTTTCCCCCCAAGTTCACAGGGAGGGAATACCGCAGCTTGACCAGTTTTCATATCCAGCTTGAAGAGAAAGAATGTATTGCTTGGATCTCTTTCATTTTGGACTATGGCTTTGGATAGCAACTATGGGGACTTATGCAATTTACTTATGTTTTTATGCTTCTTTAAGTTATGAAATCAAGACAGTTATGAAAATGTAATGTTTTTGGGAAGTATTGTAAGACAATTATGGCATGGTTTGATTAACACGTATTTTGATGAAATAAAAGTTGTTGTTTTCCGCTGTTCAAAAATATGTGTATTTATATCTGTCTTGTGTATCTGTGACTTATACTTATAAACCTCCACCAAAATTAGGGCATTCCCTTTGAGAGTGACCCTAACGGAGGTGGGGTGTTTCAAGTCACATGACTGACCTGGAGTTTATTGTTTTAACCTAAACTCCGGGTGCCCTTATTTTCGACACGGGCAGCTAGTAGTTTTGGTTTTGCAGATTATATTCACAGGATCCTGATTTGCAACTGGAACGATGCTCGAAAAGCTCTGTATCCGTGTATTACTTTCAGTTGTGTTTTGTATTATTTTTCTGCTGCTATGTAATTTATTGTAATATCTGATATTTATCGTATGTATAATATTCATTTATACTCTGTATATTCTTGTATTCTGATGGCATTGTTGTAATAAACAATGAAATGTTCTTCTGTCTGCGTTCCGATGTGGCTTGTTCTCATCTCAATCCAGGCTTTCCTTAACGGGGAAGTTCGGGTCGTTATAGTTTGGTATCATAGCTTTGGTTTACAGAGCTCGAGAACAAGACACATTAGAACCGCACGAAAGAATTCATCAAATATTGGATTAGTAATATCCAATTAGAATAACTCGTTAGAGATAAGATCAGTAGTATCCTAGAACGAGTGTGAAGAGTATATATTTCAAATGAAAACCATCTTTGTTTTGAAAATTTAAACCATTTTATACGTATTTGAATATTTATTTATATTGAATTTGGACAATCTAGTATATAAAGGTTTTGCATATACGCGTCATGAACGCATATTCAAAGTTTTAATATACTGGATAGATATAGAATCACACTCTAGTCGCCCGGAGATGATGTTGATAATGACCATGGCATCATCAATATTTATGTTCGTGTTTCGAAGGTGTGATATCTATATATTTCCATTAGACTGGTGTGAGAACCAAAATTTACTTAGGGTTATTTTTTGTGATTTGGCATCAAAACATGATTTTCTGTATATGTATCAAAATTATGAATTTGAAACGTTAATCCACTAATTGATTGCTGGTTGTGTTGTTTGTTTATTTGTTTGATAATTTTGAACCATTTAGCCTAATTGAACCGTATATTGAATTGTATTGAAAATTAGTCGCATTTGCTTGCATATATATGTACTTACATTGAACAGGTCATAGCAAGGAGGCTAGAGCAGAGAATAAAATTGTTTGCCCGACAAATAGGTACATGTTTACCATAATTTACTGTTTTGTTTGGGTGATGATGATTTTATGAGCCGATTGGCTAGCCGCTTGGCTTTTTCTTTTTGATTGAAGAAGGCCATGGGAGGCTATATGAAATATCCCGAAGTCCCCGGTGCAGGGGAGGTTATGGCGAAATTTTTCGAAAATTTAGGGTGTTAGCCAAATTTTTGAAGAATTTGAAAAGTTCTTAGAAACTGAAAAGTTGAAGAACTTAAGTCGTAACGAAAATAACGGAAGTTGAGTTGGTTTGTAAAACAACTTTCGGCTTCGTTCGTTTTCGGGGACGAAAAGTTTTAAGTGGGGGAGACTGTAACAACCCGAAAATGCGAGCCAGTTTAAATTTTTTATTTTGGCAATTTTAGCGAATTTTGAATATTTAAAATGAATTATTTTAAATAATATCGATGGGAAAATTTATTTTGAATATAATTCAAACGTATATATTTATATAGATCATCGTTAGAATATAAATATTTAATTATAATTATAAAAAGGAATTGAAAATGGCGCAGTAATTCGATAATTCGATTTCAAACTTCAAATGAATGTACCGGATGCGAAATAAACCGGATTTTAGTGAAACAAAAAATAATGGAACCTAATTGAGAATATCTTTCCAACGAATCTGAAAAATCTAAATTTCATAGCGGGAATCAAAAGATATGTCCAGTTGAAAATTCTGAATAGTCGCTAAGGAATTCTGGCCTTTAAAAATAGCCATTTTGCAAACGACCTCGGATTTCAACGAAACCACTTTTGTTGGATCTGTGATGTCAAATTATTGCTAGTTTTCAAATTTCATGATTTTTCGAATCAATATGTGAGCGTGGCAAAGGAAAACGCGTTTGACCAGTTTAAGTTGATTTTAATCGATTGGAAAATGGCCATTTTTCTAACGGTCTCAGAATTCGACGAAATTAGTTTTGTTAGGACCGTATAGTCAATACGAAGCTAGAAATTATTTTTTGGGAATTTTTAGTGTTCGTATGTAACCCCAGTAAATTGAAATGCACGTTCAAATTCAATATATAGATTTATATTTTGATTTTGACGAAAACTGATCGAAACGATCGAACCAGCCTACCATACATATCCCATTGTGTTCGGAATGTGGGTAATTAGCTATGGATGACAGGCGGTGGGTCTCGTTTAGAGGTCGAATAAAAAAAGTCAACTTTTTGAAATTAAAATAATTAAAAAATAAAACCTCTCTCCTCCACCCCTTACATCCTCTCAGCCCCCCCCTCTTTCATTTTGATAGAAGGAAAAAAATGAAAAAAAATGTCGCGCTCCTCAATCTCGCGACGCCAGGCGTCGACCACCGCCGTCGGCCTCCAGGGGAGCGCCTCCCCTTCGATCCCCTCCTCCTCCAGTCACATCTCCTCCCCCATCTCTCGCTTCCCCCTTTTTCCAAGCTGAACCCGCTGCACCCTAACACCCTACCCCGAAGCACCCACCACCGCGCTGCCATCGAAGAGCACCCCGCGCACCCTGCTCCGCCTCTGGCGCCTTCCCCGACTGACCTTCCCTCGCGAGCCCCTCTCCGATTTGAAGCACAACGCAGCCCCTCGTTTTCTTGATCAAAATACTATGAGCTTCCTCTCTTGCTTCATTTTTATTGTTTGATTCTATTTAGTTAATCTAAAGTCTGATTTTGATAAGCGAGGAAAGTTTATATTTTTATTTATAAAAGACTATATTTTTTTATATAGAAGGCAAAATATGATTTTTGCATAGAAGAAAAAGGAATGTTTTTATTTATAAAAACATCAAGTATTTATTTATGAAGAGATTAGATTTTTATCGTATGAGAGATATGACTTTTATAAAGTGGTAGTATTAAAAATATAATTTTTATAATATAGAGAAGTTGAAAATATAATTTTTATACTAGTGGCATAATAAAAATATGATCTTTACTTAGGTAGAGTATTAAAAATATAATTTTTATATTAGTAGAAGATTAAAAATATGATTTTTACATTATAGAAGTATTAAAGATTTGATCTTTATTATGTATAAGGAGCAAAGATGTGTTTTTATATAAGTGGCGATATAAAAATATAATCTTTATTATATGAACACCGTTATAAAAATAGAATTTTTATCTATATAGTAGCGATGTAAAAATAGAATTTTTATCTATATAGTAGCGATGTAAAAATAGAATTTTTATCTATATAGTAGCGAGGTAAAAATAGAACTTTTTTCTAAATAGTAGCGATGTAAAAATAGAATTTTTATCTATATAGTAGCGGTGTAAAAATAGAATTTTTATCCATATAGCATAGTTGTAAAAATGTGATTTTTATATACATAGTAATTATAAAAATGTGATTTTTATATTTGTAGCGGCTACGGGCAACGAAAGTGATGAAAGGCGAGCACGGTGAAGATGTTCTACATAGGAAGAGTCACGGGATTGGTTTAGCTAGCTGGTGAGAACTTCTCACCTTTTATTTTAATTTCCTAGTTAGAAATATATACTAGGATGTAGACGGTGTTTAGTAGCACCCGACACCCGTCATCCACAGACCATGGATGGCTTGTATGTTTGATTGTTTGTTGTGATGAAAATTGATTGTGTGATGTGAAATAAAATATTTATATTGTTAAAAATATTTTATCGTTAAAAATATTGTTTTAACTTGTGTGTGTGAAGAAAAATATGTGTTTGTTGATTTGAAACCCCACACGGGTGTCGGGATGATATTTGAAGTCCACTCATCCCGATTGATTAGTGTATGTCGATCGATTGATTGACAGGCTGTTATAAGCGTTAGATATCAATATTTGATGCTTATACAGTGTGGTGCACTTTGGATGATGATTGATTATTCATTGTTGTGATTATATACATGTGTTGTATGGAATCCATATAATTAACATTATATGGTAATTGATTGGGCCTCATTCCAATTGAGAAAATAAAGAATATTGTAAAATAAGATTCATGTGTTGACAGTACTCATTTGTTGAGATTAGTCAAGTGTTGAAAAATATATAGATTCATGTGTTGAACGAAATATTTTAACAATAAAAATTAACACCTTTATCAAAATTTTATAAAATATATTACATAACAAAAATAGTTGTGTTGACAATACTCATTCATTGAGATTAGTCAAGTGTTGAAAGAAATACAGATTCATGTGTTGAATAGAATAAATATTCATTTGTTGAATAGAATAACGAAGTGATTGAAATATATAAAGCCGTGTTGATTAGTGATGCGCCATTTTGACGCGAACGATATTTATATCGATTTTATTCGAATATAAAAAAGGAAGTGATTTCAAAATATAACATTTTGAAAATATATATATATCGATGATGTGGAATATTCAATTTTGATTAGAAATTGAATATGAAGTTGAAATCGTTTTGAAAACGAATTTAAAACGAACTATAAATACGTTTTGAATTGAAATCGACGAAATATATAATATATATATATATATTATATATAAAATGGCCTGAATAGAACGCGCCGCGCTGCGGTAGTTCGTGAATTTCGACCATTGACTTCGAATTGACGTTGCGGGAGATCTGGCCGTCGGATTCTCCTGAAATAGTAACCGTTAGGTTTGTATCGAAAAAAGCTTTCCAATGATTATTAGAAATTTGAAATCTAACGGTTGGATTTGGAATTATGTCCAAATCAAATTTGGAAAAGGTCGCTGTAAGTGCAGTTCGATGGCCGTTGATGGAAATCGACTGTACGGGCCTTGATAAAATTATTAAAAATATCAATAATTTGTGTAAAATCATAAGAAATGGTTTGTGAAAAACTGGGATGAAAAATTCCACATTTGAAAAGATAAAATTAGATTTTTATCAAAATGAACTAGTTTTGAACTAGAATAAAAATCAATTTATTTTTGGAAATAAATAAATTGAATTTGAAATGGTTTTAAAATAACCAGAAATTTCCAATACGTGAATTGGGATGGATTTGAATCGAAATTATCTTCAGAATTTTTCGATGTTGGATTTCGTGATTATACAGATATTGTTATGGGAATTTGAAAGATATATTTATATCGTTATTTCCAATACGATATTTGTTGGTCGTAGAATTTGATATTGAATATAAGCCGATATATTTTATATTCAGGGCCTTGTATTTAATATCAAACGTGATTTGGGTTTATCGTGAATGGTGTCTTCATTAACACTGTTCTTAAAACCCAGTAGAGAAAAAGATTAAATCTTTCTGTTTAGATTTAATGAAGTGTACCAATTAAATAATGTTTAATTGGAATTGAATTTGAATGTGATATTGGGTTTATTGTGAACTGTGTTTTAGATGACATTGGTTCTTTAACCCAGTTAAAGACAGGATATTGATTTTTGTGAAGATTAAAACTAAGTGGAGTTTTAGTGAATCTTTAATTAGATTGAAATGTGAATTGATAATTTAAATTATCAAATCTGAAAGGTGATCGAGAATGGAGTACCACCAGTTTTGCTCCAAAGCGATAGTTAAATCTTTAATTAGAATTGAACATGAAATGGTAATTAATTTTACTGATAACACCATGGTGTTAGATGTGGAGTATTACCAGTTTTGCTCCAGGGGATGAATAGGTTGGGATTGGGAAATAAAATAAATAATTACTTCGGTGTGGTTCGCTAATCCCGACTAGTTTGAAATGATATCCAAAGGAAGATTAAAGAATAAATTTAGAAGAATTTACCTTTGATTAAATTAATGGGAACCTTTCCCTAAGGATGTGATTTTGTGAATAAAAGAATATTCTGAATTGGAATGAGGCGTTTGTTGTGTTTGTGTAACATTTGTTTATTATATACGTGGGTTATTCAGAAAGGTCGGGTTTATACCCATTCTGAATAACCGATTCGACGATATGTCGAAGATGAAGACGGTGGTTGAAGACCGGAAGTCTTCACATCGTTTGGGTGATTACTGATGATATCGATTGGGCTGTACACCCAAGAGGAGAGAAACAGTTGGTGATCGTCTGAAACGACCCGAACTTCCCCGGTCTCCGAAGAGAAGAGAAAGAACGAATTGTTTTGAGAACACGACAAAATAGAACGCAGACGGGAGAACATTTCATTGTATATTACAACAATGCATCAGATTACAAGAATATACAGAGTATAAATGAATATACATAACAGAAAATATCAGAGATTACAATAAATTACATAGCAGCGGAAAATAATAAAATACACAACTGAAGGAGATATACGGATACAAAGCTTTCCGGATATCGTTCCAGCTGTAAACCAGGATCCTGTGAATATAAATCTGCAAAACCAAAACTACTAACTGCCCGTGTCAAAATAAGGGCACCCATATTTTAGGTTAAAACAATAAACTCTAGGTCAGTCATGTGACTGGTGTGAGAACTAAAACAGTTATTTTAAACTTTACTTTAAATCAGATATATCAAGGGACCACGCCGTATAACACGGAACGGGTTTCCTCCCAAGAACACCAGTGCATAAAACAAACAGCGCAATGCTAAATAAAGAAAAATGAAGCTATTATAAGACCCAGGTCCCATTACACAATGCAACGCAAGCCGGAGGATAGGGTTTTTTACCTTATAATAGCCAAGAATGCTTGATACATTTAAAACAAATCATTTGATACTATTATAAGTGCATAGTGTATAAAACAACTTCAAATCATAAGTATCAATCATAGACGGCATAAGCGCCCCATCCCACTATGTCACCATACTAGGCTCTACAAATAAAACCGCAAATGTCACGTATTTGGAAATTGGATTTCCATCTATGAACCGAGGCAAAAGATATTCCTCAACCGATTCGAGACTCTCTAGCCCGAGCCTCAGGCAAGTACTCAGTCAAGCCTTTGGATCGTTAGGGCCGGTCCACCGATGTGGATTAAAATGCCTGAACACTGCATTTCCCTGCCCTTTGGGGCGTAAATGAGCCAACGAATGGCTCCATCGGACCCGGATCGTCCGATCTAACCGAGGCGCCTCGCAATAGCAACAACCACATAGGTGAAAAGTATATAAATGTCAGGGCTGGTAGGTCACTGACACCACCCTAGCTAGAAAGAAACGCATGTCCTCCCTGAGGTCCTCTCCCGTTTCTGGTTCACAACCGGGGTGTGAGACTTGCGAAGTAAACGTTACACAAAGCTACGCCACAAAGGCCGTGCTTCGATCATCAACCACAATACTTTGCTTTTCAACATAAGCCTTGATCATTCGCCACTTAGGCATGCCACACAGGAAATTCACTCTATGCGTTTGATATCCATCAGTATATAACCCCTGAGCTCGTACGTCTCAGAGAAGGGCGTTAAGCAAGAGAATAAATTCTCCGCCGCCAAACAGATATATATTTAATAGAAATCAATCACACAAACTAAAATCCAATGTCAGACACACAGTCCATTTATAAGTCCGTTCTGGGTCTGAACGAAACCGGAGGCACCTAGTACCCCGCATATCCATCGATCTCCAAGTACGTCAGGACGATCACCAACTGTTTCCATCTTCTTGGGTGTACAGCCCAATCAAGATCATCAGTAATTACCCAAACGACGTGAAGACCTCCGGTCTTCAACCACCGTCTTCATCTTCGACACCACGTCGAATCAGTTATTCATAATGGGATAAACCCGGTCTTTCTGAACAACTCGCGTATATATATAATAAACACGTGTTACACAAACACAACATACGCCTCATTCCAATTCAGAATATTCTTTTATTCAAATATTCTTATATTTTGGGAAAGGTTCCCATTAATTTTATCAAAGATAAATTCTTTAAAATTTATTCTTTAATCTTCTTTGAATATCAATTCAAACTAGTCGGGATTAGCGAACCACACCGAAGTAATCATTTATTTTAATTTCCCAATCCCAACCTATTCATCCCATGAAGTAAAACTGGTCATACTTCATATCTAACACCACGGTGTTATCGGTAAATTCAATTACCATTTCACGTTCAAATCTAATTAAAGATTTAACTATCGCCTGGAGCAAAACTGGTGATAATCCATTCTCGATCATTTCAATCTAATTAAAGATTCATTAAAACTCCACTTAGTTTTAATCTTCACAAAAATCAAAATCCTGTCTTTAACTGGGTTAAAGAACCAATGTCATTTAAAACACGACCCACAATAAACCCAAAATCACATTCATTAATTATCGGGTTAAAGAACAAGTGTTATTTAAAACACAATTCACGATAAACCCAAAAATCAATATCAATTCAATTCCAATTAAATATTATTTAATTGGCACACTTCATTAAATCTAAATAAAAGATTTAATCTTTTCTCAACTGGGCTTAAGAACAGTGTTAATGAAGACACCATTCACGACAAACCCAAATCACATTTGATATTAAATACAAGGCTCTGAATAGAAAATATACCGGCTTATATTCAATATCAAATTCTAGACCAACAGATATCGTATTGGAAATAACGATATATATATCTTTCAAATTCCCATAACAATATCTGTATCATCATGAAATCAAACATCGAAATATTCCAAAGACAATTTCGATTCAAATCCATTCCAATTTAATTATTGGAAATTCTGGTTACTTTCAAAACCATTTTCAAATTCAATTTATTTATTTAAAAATAAATAGAATTATAATTCTAGTTCAAAACTAGTTCATTTCGATAAAAATCTATTTTTATCCTTTCAAATATGGAGTTTTTCATCCCAATTCTTCACAAATCATTTCTTATGATTTTACACAAATTATTGAAATTTTTAATAATTTTATCAAGGCCCGTACAGTCGATTTCCATCAACGGCCATCGAACTACACTTACAGCGACCTTTTTCAAATTTGATTTGGACATAATTCCAAATCCAATCGTTAGATTTCAAATTTCTAATATTCATTGGAAAGCTCTTTTCGATACAAACCCAACGGTTCTGGTTTCAGGAGAATCCGACGGTCGGATCTCCCGCAACGTCAATTCGAAGTCAATGGTCGAAATTCACGAACTGCCGCAGCGCGGCGCGTTCTATTCAGGCCATTATATTATATATATAATATATATATTATATACTTCGTCGATTTCAATTCAAAACGTGCTTTATAAATCGTTTTAAATTCATTTTCAAAACGGTTTCAACTTCATATTCAATTTCAAATCAAAATTGAATATTCTAATATAAATTCGTTTTAAATTCATTTCAAATCGATTTCAATTCAAATTGATTCTAATTCAATTTCAGTTCGTTTCAATTCAATTCAATTTCAATTCGAATTCATTTATATTCGATTTCAATTCGAATTCATTTATATTCAATTTCAATTCGAATTTCAATTCCTTTCAAAATATCAGATTTTGAAATCACTTTCGATATTCATTATAAAATGAATAAAATCAATATAAATATCGTTCACGTCAAAATGGCGTCAATCTAATCAACACGGCTTCATATGTTTCTATTTTCAAATATTCTATTTCAAATATTTCTATTTCAAATATTTCTATTCAAATATTTCTTATTCAAATATTTCTATTCAAATATTTCTTTTTCAAAACTGGAATGAGGCCCAATCAATTACCATATAATGTTAATTATATGGATTTTCTACAACACATGTATACGTCAACAATGACAAATAATCAACCATCATCCAAAGTGCATTCTACACTGTATATGCATCAAATATAAATATTCAACGCTTATAACAGTCTGTCAATCAATCGATCGACATACAACTAATTATTGGGATTAGTGTATGTCATATATCACCCCAATACCCGTGTGGGGTTTCAAACAATCAAACACCGATTTTATTTGTGCAGTTGGGCGATGTGTAAAATTTATCGTCCCAATCAATGTCAATCAAATGTGTGTATATAAACAAATCGTCCGATTTGTTTGTTTTCATTTCATTTCATATACACGTTAAAAATTCTATTTTTAACTATATAATATTTTCCACTATAAAATATTTTATTTCAACTACATAAATATTTTATTTCATTACACATCACATCACACAATCAACTACACATCAAAATCAAACAAACAAGCATACAAGCCGTCCATGGTCTATGGACGATGGGTGTCGGGTGCTACTAAACACCGTCCTGCATCCTAGTATATATTTTAACTAGAAAGCAAAATTAAAAAGTGAGAAGTTCTCACAGAATTGCTAATCCAACGCCACGACTCTTCTTATGTAGAAATCTTCGCCGTTCTTGCCTCTTGTTACTTTCTTTGCCCGTATTCTCTACATATGTAAAAATCACATTTTTACTTTTCTATTCAATATATAAAAATCGAATTTTTACTTTGCTATTCAATATATAAAAATCGAATTTTTACTTTGCTATTCAATATAGAAAAATCGAATTTTTACTTTGCTATTCAATATAGAAAAATCGAATTTTTACTTTGCTATTCAATATAGAAAAATCGAATTTTTATTCCAACACTATAAAAATCACATTTTCATTTCAACATATATATAATAAAAATCAGATTTTTATTTCGCTACATATATAAAGATAATATCTTTATATTATCTATTATATAGAAATTTTATTTTCAATACACTACCTAAGTAAAAATCATATTTTTATTATCGCCACTATATAAAGATCATCTTTTTAATATGCCACTAGTATAAAAATTATATTTTCAACCTCTACATCATATAAAAATTATTTTTTTATACTAATTTTCAAACAATAAAAATCAATTCTTTTATAAAGCAAAAATCATTTTTCTAAGAAAAATCAAATTTTTATCTACCATTTACATATATAAAAATTTGATTTTTATATCGTTAAACCATGCTAGTTTTATAAATTTAAAACAACGATTTTTAATTAACTAAAACTGAATATTCAAATTGATTTAAACTTTAACACTTACAGCGGGATTGGCGTGGAGTCGGAGGTGGCTCGGGTGGCGACTCCGGGGTAGTGGCGCAGCTTCGAGGCGCACTCAGGCAAGATGGGGTGCTGCATCAAATAGGGTTTTGGGTTTGAAAAGGGTTGTGGGGTTTGTTGACAACGGAGGAGGCGCTGTGGAGGAGGAGGGGGGGGGGGGTAAGGTTTGGCGGCTAGGGTTGGAGGTGGCTGCTGGGTTCGCGGGGAGGAGGACTGGTGGCGGTGGGACCAGGGTGGGGCGCTGGAGCATTGGGGTTCGATTCTCGAAGAGGGGGGCGGGGATGGGCCGTCGGAGGGGGGGGGGGAGGTGCGATCGGAGGTGGGGAGGTCGAGGCTTAGGCGCGGCGGCTCCTGGAGGGTGGGGTGGCGGCGAAACCATGGGCGACGGGTTTTTACTTTTTTTTCCCTTTTCGATTTCTGATTTTTAACGTGGGGGGGGGGGGGGGCCTGAGTGATGTAAGGGGAGAGGTTTATATTTTATTTATTTTATTTATTTAATTTCAAAAAGTTGACTTTTTCATTTGACCTCTAAACGAGGCCCACCGCCTGTCGTCCCTAGCTAATTACCCACATTCCGAACACAATGGGATATGTACCATAAGCTGATTCGACCGTTTCGATCAGTTTCCGTTAAAATCAACATATAACTCTATATATTGAATTTGAACGCGCATGTCAATTTACCGGGGTCACATACGAACTCTAAAAATTACGTAAAAATATTTTCTAGCTTCGTATTGACGATACGGTCCTAACAAAACTAATTTCGCCAAATTCTGAGACCGTTGGAAAAATGGCCATTTTTCAGTCGATTAAAATCAACTGAAACTGGTCAAACGCGTTTTCCTTTGCCACGCTCACATATTGATTCGAAAAATTATGAAATTTGAAACCTAGCAATAATTTGACATCACGGATCCAACAAAAGTGGTTTCGTTGAAATCCGAGGTCGTTTGCAAAATTCCCATTTTTAAGGGCCTGAATTCCATAGCGACTATTTAGAATTTTCAACTGCACATATCTTTTGATTCCCGCTATGAAATTTTGATTTTTCGGATTCGTTGGAAAGATAGTCGCAATTAGATTCCATTATTTTTGGTTTCACTAAAATCCGGCTTATTTTGCACCCAGTACATTCATTTGAATTTTGAAATCGAATTATCGAACAACCGCGCCGTTTTCAATTTCTTTTATAAATATAAATAATTATTTATATTCCAACGTCGATTCAAATGAATATATACATTCGAATTCCATTCAAAATAAATTTCTCGTCGATATTATTTAAAATAATTCATTTTAAATAATCAAAATTCGCTAAAATTGCCAAAATAAATTTTTTAAACTGGCCCAGATTTCTGGGTTATTACATCGTCCAGACGTACTTGGAGATCGATGGATATGCGAGGAAAGTGCCTTCGGTTTCGTTCAGACCCAGAACGAACTTGTAAATGGATTGTGTGTCTGACATTGGATTTTATTCTGTGTTGATTGATCTCTGTTAAATATACATCTGTTTGGCGGTGGAGAATTTATTCTCTTGCTTAACGCCCTTCTTTGAGACGTACGAGCTCAGAGGTTGTATATCGATGGACATCAGTCGCATGGAGTGAATTGCCAGTGTGGCACGCGTAAGTGGCAATTGATCAAGGCTTCTGTTGAAAAGCAAAGCCTTGTGGTTGATGATCAAAGTACGGCCTGTGTGGCGTAGCTTTGTGTTTAACATGAATTCGCGAGCCTCACACCTCGGTATGAGTCAAAAACGGGATAAGGACCCAAGGAGTGCACTACGTTTCTTTCTAGTTAGGGGTGGTGTCAGTGCTTAAACTGACTGACATTTATATACTTTTCACCTGTGTGGTTGTTGGAATGCGAGGCGCCTCAGATATAGGTCCTATAAGTCCGGGAAACGTGTGTTCAGGAATAATTAATCCTCAAAAGTAAGGTAGGATCGGCCTTGGAGGTTCCAAAGGATCATAGTGGGGTCCTGAGGCGTTTGCTAGAGTGTCTCGAATCGGAGAGGAGCTTGACCCTTGCCTCGACTCATGACGGAAATCCAATTTCCAATATGTGATATTGCGGTTTTATTTGTAGAGCCTAGTATGGCGACATGATAGATGGTACCCATGCCGCCTATGATTGATATTTATGATTTGAATTGTTTTGACACTATACACTTATAATAGTATCAAATGATCTGTTTTAAACGTACCAAACATGTTTGGCTATTATAAGGGAAAACCCTATCCTCCGGCTTGCGTTGCATTGTGTGATGGGACCTGGGTCTTATAATAGCTTCATTTTTCCAAAAAGCATTGCGCTGTTTTGTTATATGCACTGGTGTTCTTGGGAGGAAACCTGTTCCGTGTTATACGGCATGGTCCCTTGAATTACTCTCTTTTAAAGTAAAGTTTTAAATAACTATTTTAGTTCTCACACCAGTCACATGACTGACCTAGAGTTTATTGTTTTAACCTAAACTCTGGGTGCCCTTATTTTCGACACGGGCAACTAGTAGTTTTGGTTTTGCAGATTGTGTAACACCCCACATCCGTTAGTGTCACTCACAAAGGGAATGCACTAAGTTCTGTGGAGCATTTAGGGTAAAAGATGCAGATAAATTACAAGACAGACATAAATTAAACAGCGGAAGATAAAACTTTGCTTTATTGATAAAATAATTTGTACAATGATTTCTTTACAATATCAGAGTATCATCTGTCTTACAAAATAAAGAAGCATAAAACAACATTTATATATTCCCCAATGTAGCAAGAGCCAGCCATAGCATCTGGAAGAGAATCCAAAGACAACTTCGTCAAATCTTCAAGCTGGGAAAGAGCAACGGTCCAGTCTAATCCTGAGTTATACTATTCCCTCCTCAACTACCTGGGGGGGGGGGGGGGAAACGGAAGAAAAGAAGACGAAAGAAAAACAGAGTCAGACATAAAGCCTGAGTAAGTTCAGTAACTTCTAGCATGTGAACATGGAAAAACAAAACGACATGAATTAACTGAATACAAGATTACACCATGACGATAAGGTCAACAAGATTAGACAAGGTAGTCACAAGATATGCTAAGATGACTGGATACGCTCCAATACTTTCGCAGCTTCGCTATTTCCTTGTTATACTGGTTTCTATATCTCTGCACAACCTAACTAGTGTTCAACTAGTAACGATAACGTGATCCCAACCCCTGTAGTTTCCATTGTCTTCAGGCATACATTTATTATTTATTACCTAGATCTAGTCTAGGGTTTTCTATCAAGTGCTTCTTAGATTTAACTATAGTTTTACGCTATCTGCTGAACGCTTTTCGAGTTTAGGGTTTATGCCACCTAGTCCAACTAGGGATTACGCTACCCGTCGAACAATGCCCCCAACTCTAGGACACACTACCTAGAGTGGTATATGCTCCTAGGCTTCCCCACGCATGTATCGCGAATCGTTATCGCTTGTCTAGATGCACATGTCCTGTAATGTGCGATCCGAGTCCCGTGACAGGGCAAATCAAGGAATACAGAACTCGGTCGGGAGCTTTCGGATATCTGCCGATGCAGATGCTAAGGTCTGTTTTTATTCCAGTGGCTATGGTCCCACTTGACCCCTCCCTCAACTAATGAAAGGCACACCTTGTAAAATGAGAACTATACGCCGGCCTCCGGTGCCCCACTATCCTATGGCCATCCGCAACCATAACTAGATAGCAAGTATATGGTCTTTTGGAGTTCTCCGCCTTTCCGCTTCACGTATCTCGATTGACTCAAGATGGATGGTAGACGACGAGTTGCTATCACAGGGCTACCGTCTTCTCACCGAATCACGCTGGTCCATCCTAGTCTTTAGGTTGCCACATATATATATTGCAACCAAGGCATACCCTCGATTCTTCTAACGCAGACCTTAACCTCTGTGAGCCCAGGATGATCATCTGCAGCCTCACAGAGGGATACCAAGAGTACCCTCACGTCCCCTCGAAGCCTCGGGCTTCGTAACCCAATTCATTGGAGCCTTCTTAAAACCAGATGGATGTCCGCTCCTTCGTGTTATACTAAGAATTACCACTTAGTTCTACTAACTAAGGTTTGCCACTTAGTTTCCAAATTCCTTGTTTTCTTAACTAAGTTTTACTACTTAGTCCCTTTTTCAACTGAGGTTTACTATTTAGTTTTTCTTTCTCGCCAGGTTGGGTTGGTTAAGTGTCTTTAGTCGATTGAAGCTATCTTAACCCTCTTCCCTTATCCTATTACACTGGTTAAGTGTTATCCCTTTATGCTTTTTACTTAACCCTATTCATTTATCATATTCTGATGGTTAAGCATTCAAGTTTACTTAACCCTATGGTCTAGTCCAGCTAACATATTAATTTGGCTAAGTGTATTACTTAACCCCAACATCTAGTCTAATTAACATGTTAAATTGGCTAAGTGTATTAACTTTACTTAACCCCACCTTCTAGTCTAGTCAACATGTTAATTTGGCTAAGTATTCCCATGGACTTAACCCTCCCATTCTAGCTTTAACTGTGCTAAGTTGGTTAAGTGTTCCTTAACCTTCCCATTCTAGCTTTAATTAATAAATTAAAGCCGCAGCCTCTCACATTAGACAGATATTGCTGCGGTTACTGGATGTGCCGGTCGGTTCCGGGCAGGTTTACACCGCAACTCAGTCTAACCTCGGGTTAGGCATATTCATGTTTTCTAAGTTCAAAAGGTTTTTGATTAATTTCCAAATCTGGTTTTGAAAACAACCGTCCCGTCCTTCGGATCAGTTAGGGATAGCCAGGGAGGGCAGGAAACTTGTATTTTCCAAACCCAAGCCTAGACACTATCCTCTCTGTCACCCTAGAACCTTCTGGTCTATGTGTTATAAAAAGGGGTGTTATCGAAATACTTTTCTTTTGTTTATAAATTGTTAACAATTTATTTCAAAAGCCCATTTCCCCTTTTTAGACAAATTTGGCCTATATTTATTTGTCAAGCCTACTAGTATACTTATATTCTAGGCCCAAGTCCTAACCCAACATGCAGTTTAGGCCATTTCCTATTTCATTGCCGAAACTAGATTAAATATCCTAGTTTATAATTTATGGCCAAAATTTAACCAAGTTACATATTTTGTGGTAAATGAACAATTTAACATTTATGACGAATTCTATAAGTAAATTACTCCTAATTTACTGATTTCATTACTACTCTTTTAATGTACATTGTCACATTTATTATTATGGCCCATTCTCTCTTATTTATCATATTTATACTTTTTGGTATGTAAATTATACCAAGTTTAGTGTCGCTAACCATAATTTATTCTAAACATAACAATTGCTCACAATTATGAATAAATTCAAAATTGTGCTAATATACTTATTCCAAATCAACCTTAATTAACCCAATCTTGGTTTAACATCCTAATTCACAATTTATGGCAAAACTAGAATTATTTTTCTAGTTTACATTTTATGCCTAAAATTTAGCTTACTTACTAACGCTAAATTTAATATGTCAAAATCACATATTCCCTAATCCATGTCAAATTTCCCCGTTTTCATTTTAATATGCATGTCATAATACATATGCCAATTTCCAAGTTTACAACTACGTTCATATTCATTTCCATGTTTTTCCCCAAATCGCATTCCCACCGTTCGAATAATCGTGATTCAACCTAGATAAATCTAGATTCGTAGATAAAAAAGGGAATGAATCAAAATGACAAGAAGGAATAATTGGCATAAAAAGGTTTGGATAACAATGTAGGTTCAAGAATATGGGTAGACCTAACTAAATAGGTAAATTCCCACTGTCTTAAAACCAAAGAATGGGCAAAATAGGTTCAAGAACGTGGGTAGACCTAACTTAATAGGTAAATTCCCACTGTCTTAAAACCAAAGAAAAACCAAGGAACAGGTAGAATAAATAATTGGGTTTAGACCCAACTTCTCAATCACAAAACTAAAGCAATATTTTCCTAATCATAAATCATGGGTGTCAAAATCACAGTTGTCCTCATTATGTCATAAGTAATAGTTTATGTCCAAATCAAAGGTATAGGCCTAGTCAAGGAAATAATCCTTGTAGTCACAGTCACAGTCATAGGAAATGTCCATAGTCATATGCGATGTTCATAGTCCAAAAGGGAAAATAATTCCCATAGTCATAAGTCATTGTCATAGGCAATGTTTACATGTCCCAAAATCAAAGGCTTATGTCATAGTCCAAAGGCATATGCTTTCAAAGGCCATAGGTCTATAGTCAGAGTCACGGTTACAGTCTTATTTGTCCTCGAATCATAACAGTTCTTAATTCAGTCCAAGAGTATAAACACAAATTCGAAGAGAGAGAGAGATTTGGCATATTCCTTTATTCCTTTAATTTCATGTCACAAATAAAACAAAATATTCAGATCTAGAAATAACCAACTTACAGAAAATAGATCTAGAAAAGAAGGAAAGCGTGGCTATGATTCGTGCGTCGTTGCTTGAAACTTGTTTGAGCTAGCCTTTGAATTCTTCACTTGAAACTTTGATTTGAATCCCTCCTTAAAAGTCTTTTAGCAGCATCTCCTCGTCTTGAATCATATTTTATTTTATTTATTTAAGAAAATTTAGAGGAGGGGAAGAAGCCATGAATCTTAGCAGCATAAGGATAGAAGAGAATTGGTGCAAAGAGAATGAAGACTAGGGCTGTTTATATAGCTGCTCAAGACCTTATCATACACGCAACGCTGAGTCAGCATTGAACCTAGTTAAGAAAATAGTCCAGGTACGTAGATGAATCTAGCCAAACCTTATCATACACGCAGTGTTGAGTCAGCATTGGGTCCCACAAGCTATTTTGGCGTAAAAGTTTGATTTTCAAACTTTTGAATTTCTGGAATTTATTTAACTGTTTTATTCACATGAAATATTCTTATATGTATACAATTCCTCTAACGACCATTTTACGCGTATATATATACGCACAACTTTCATTTTATTTTCAAAATTCAAATGATGTTGCCATATTTCATTGACTGTAGCCTTATCTTGAATTTTATCTTTCGTATACATATATTTTTGCATATATATATATATATATATATTTATGTTCTCATATGTATATATATATTTTCGTTATTTCCTTATATGTACGTTCTTATCCTTTCAAATTTTGAATTTGTATACGCATATATATTTGCATGTTCAGTTGGCCCTCTCTAAAACAAAAATAAAAAATTATGCTGCCGCTGGGGTTCGAACCCCCGACCTCCATGCTACAAATCCAATGCCTTAACCAACTGAGCTCAGAGGCTTTTGTTAATAAGTCTTAGAACAATAATAATTATTGTTCTCTCCTTACTTCTCTTTTTCATGTTAGTTACAATACTTAAATTAAACAACTGCATGGATCTTTTTCTTTTAATTTTTCTTTTAAAAATTAATTATACTTTAATTTGAGAAACTTAATGTCACAGAATTACGGGGTGTTACAGATTATATTCACAGGATCCTGATTTACAGCTGGAACGATGCTCGGAAAGCTCTGTATCCGTGTATTACTTTCAGTTGTGTTTTGTATTATTTTTCTGCTGCTATGTAATTTATTGTAATCTCTGATATTTATCGTATGTATAATATTCATTTATACTCTGTATATTCTTGTATTCTGATGGCATTGTTGTAATAAACAATGAAATGTTCTTCTGTCTGCGTTCTGATGTGGCTCGTTCTCATCTCAATCCGGGCTTTCCTTAACGGGGAAGTTCGGGTCGTTATACTGGAGATCTTCACATCGTTTGGATGATTACTGATGTCTTGATTGGGCCGTACACCCAGGCCGAGGTAATAAGTGGTGATCGTCCAGACGTATTTGGAGATCGACAGATATGCGAGGTATAAGGTGCCTCCGGTTTCGTTCAGACCCAGAACGAACTTGTAAATGGATAGTGTGTCTGACATTGGATTTTATTCTGTATTGATTGATTTCTATTAAATATAAATCTGTTTGGCGGCGGAGAATTTATTCTCTTGCTTAACGCCCTTCTCTGAGACGTACGAGCTCAGAGGTTATATATCAATAGATATCAGTCGCATGACATGAGCCTGTGTGGCTTGCTGAGATGCAATGATCAAGGCTTCTGTTGAAAAGCAAAGTCTTGTGGTTGATGATCAAAGCACGGCTTTAATACAGCGTAGCTTTGTGTATAACGTTAATTCGCGAGCCTCACACCTCGGTATGAGTTAAAAATGGGATAAGAACTGCAGGGAGTGCACGACGTTTCTTTCTAGCTATTGGTGGTGTCTATGTTTTACTAGCCCTGACATCGTTGTTTATTATACCCTTGTGGATGTTGGAATGCGAGGCGCCTCGGATATATCGGTCTCTACGGAGCCGATAGACAGGTCCGATAGGACCGGGAAACGTGTGTTCAGGAATTGCCAATCCACTAACGTAAGTGTGGACCGACCCTGAAGATCCAAGGGCTACCCAGAGTGTGTAGTCCTGAGACATTTGCTAGAGTGCCTTGAAGCGGTGAAAAGCTTACCCCTTGCCTCGACTCATGACGGAAATCCAATTTCCAATACGTGACATTTCGGTTTTGATTGTAGAGCCTAGTATTGGCGACATGATAGATGGTACCCAAGTCGCCTATGATTGATACATTTATATTTGAAGTTGATTTCTTCACTTATAGTAATAACAAAAGATTAATTTTCGCGTATCAAGCATTATTTGGCTATTATAAGGTAAAACCCTGTCCTCCGGCTTGCGTTGCATTGTGTGATGGGACCTGGGTCTTATAATAGTGTAATGACCCGAAAATCCGGACCAATTTGAGCAGACCAAATAACACAAGTCCAACCCCAAATTGCACTGGAAATTCAAGAAATTAACAGAAAGAAGATAAAAGGTGAGGATAGATAAGATAGAAACTTAGAATAGAAGAAGAAAAGAAGAACTTACATCATCAGAGTAACACGAATCTCACAGCGGAACGGATAACATATAATATATAACATAACTTTGAAATATAACAGTTATGTATACAATAGCACTTATCAGAGTACAACACTTACAACACATCGGAAATAAACTATAGTTATATGATCCTGAAGTCTCCGGCTCCAGCTCTTCAAGTACATCTGTAAATCCCGACTACTCGACTGCCCGTACAAATTGGGCACCCAAGAGTTTAGGGAAAACAACAGAATAAACTCCGGGTCAGTCATGGGACTGGTATGAGTAAAATAGTTTAAAAAAGTTATACATGTATATGATATCTCATAAGACCACGCCGTGAATACAGAACGGTTTTTCCTTTATGAGAATCCAACATCTTTGACAAGCAATATCATTTTGATATTATAATAATGTCTAAACACAAATAGATATCAATCTAGCAGAAACGCTTTCATCTCACGTTCTACATAAATAGTATACAATCAAAATCGCAAGCATGTATTGGGTAATGGATTTCCAACTATGATAAGGTATGGAACCACCTTCTGATCAGTGTACTCTAGGAACGATACACTGGAGTTCAACAAGAACATCTTGCAACTCAGCCACACATGACCGACCACTCGTTTCGCTTGAGTGTATCGAATGTACATCACCAACGGTTGGGATCAGCAACCGTTCCCGTATATATATATATATATATATATATATATATATGGGACAACATTGATAAATTAAAGGAGCAAATGAATATTCTCTAAAAGGTGATTATACATCCTACTTCGGTGCGACCAACTTAGCCATGCTGCCTGCCCGATTTCAGTCATTACCGGATGTGAGGCTAGAAGCTACGCTTATCTTTTCCCATACCACATCTTCATTCACTTAGAATGTCAGATCGTCATACCCGCCAAATCACAAATTGATTTCCCTAAAAATACCATGGGTATAAGCCAAGAGAAACGAATTCCTCCACCACCAACGTAATTACGTTTGAAACGATCAACTTACGTGATCTACCAGATATACTCTGTCAGACCTTCGTCCATACAAGTTGTCCTGGGACTGGACAAACCGAAGGCACTATTCAGTATATCCATCTTAGTCACTGTTATCTAAGACTTATACATCAGCCCTTGCACTTTACTCCGTCTTCAATTATCTTTGGCATATATGATTCGCAACTCTCATGCCAATACATAGTGGTTCTTTGGATAATAATCCAACCGGTCTCTCCATATTAACAACGTTAAAATGGTCGAAACTTCGATAGTCTGTGAGTTAACTATCAAAGAAAAACAAGTGTGCAAACAACGACATTATTTCCAATTGGAAATAACATCGATCAATCATCAATCACTACCATTCCACAACTATCAGACTCTAACTGTAAACTAATAAGAGAACAACTTCCCAAGTATAAACCCCGAAGGCCGAAACCAACATCAGATCCATACTCAGGAAACCATTCAACTTATTAATCTCTAGTCATTTTCTAATTTTTCTTAACTCTATTTCTTTAACTCTATACTACTAACTCTAGTTCTTTTTTAACTCTAATCGATTAACTCTATTTGATTACCTCTAACTGGATAACTCTAACTGATTAACTCCTTTCAAATAAACTATATTCGATTTACTCCTTTAACTCTATTCGAATAAATTATATTCGATTAACTCCTTTAACTCTAACTAATTAATTCTAACTCCTTTTATAATATCGTATTTATTTTCTAAATAAATATTTCCTTTATTCTATTTATTTTCTCAAATAAATATTCCTTTATTCTAGTTCTATTTATTCCCTAAATAAATAAATAATCCCTTTTAATCTATTTGTAAATGTTCTACAAATATTTCCTTTCTTATTTGTTTGACAAATATTTCCTTTCTTATTTGTTTGACAAATATTTCCTTTCTTATTTGTTTGACAAATACTTTCCCTTTTATATTTGATTTACAAATATTTCCCTCTATATTTGATTTCTCAAATATATTTTTCCTTTATATTCGTTTTACAAATATATTCTTTTATATTTGATTTACAAGTATATTTCTTTTATTCAAAATCCTTTTTCTTTTATAATATAAAATCCATTGATTTTATATAAATAAATTATTTTCAAAATATACTTTGAAAATCCCTTTCCCACCTTCTGGTATTTCTTATGGTATTTAACACGCCATATAACAACGATAAATATCGTTCAAACACACATAATCAATGTCAGATTATACATCACATCATATATCACAATATATGAATCACAGTAAAATAAATGTTGAGGAATCCAGTTGGATTCCTCCAACCTATTTTCCTGCATCACAGATGTCAAACAATATAGATATCATCACTTTCAGTTCCATATGATATATTCTGTTAAACAGAATCAATATAGAAATTCAACTAACTCACTAGCTGTTCAATCAAACAGTCAACACACAGTAAATCAGACAATTTCTAACAGTTCTAAAAATACAACATGAAATTATACACTGTTTAGAGTTGGTGAGATTTACTCACATTTGCGCGTTAATCGTTAAATAACGGTTTGCGTTTATTTGACTACGACGGACAATTTATTTCGCCATAAATTGTAACGAGCTCGGATTCACTCCCAGTCAGCTTCATTGTGAAGCTCTCGTCCATACGATCCCAACGGATCTGACCGTTCGTGATTCTGATATCATATGGTCGAGATATAACAATTGCAAGTTGATACTATTTAAATTGAATTTAAACTAAAATAACTACGGGCTTTAACCTTTCCTTTCTCGGCCCAAACCCTTCACAAGGCCCACCCTGTATGTCTTCTCCCTCAAAAAAAGATTGCCGTGACCTGATGCAGCCTCCAATGGCCATTGCCAGTTGTTCATCGCTCCACCACACTTCCATCTCTCCACCGAATACAAAGTTAACACCACCATTAAACTCCACTTGAAATTCTTCATCTCCTCCTACCATTTACACAGAACTCGAACCCAATTCTGTCGACCGTGACCTCGCTGCTCCCAGGTAACGCATGACGCCAATCAGCACCGAACTACACCAAAACAAGGTACACCACTCTCCTTCATCCCCTCAACTCAAAAACGAACTCAAAACAACCCATAATTTCCTAAATTCATTGAGAACCCAAACCCTAGCGTCACTGCTATATCTCGACTTCCAGAAAAACTATACCGAGCCATACAGAAGTTGTATCAGCGTGAAGAGTAAACCCGATCTCCAATATAGTTGTCACATGATTTTAGAGATTGTATTTGGTTTGTGGTGGATTTTCTTTTGAATTTTCATTGAGGATCCTTCAACGTTCAGCCAAATGGAAGTGGCGACCTGTATTTGGTTTTATAGTTGTGATCGTGGTAGGCGATGTTTGTGGCTGAGAAGGAGAAGGATGTGGCCTTCCTTATGTTCACATACATTTATTTTTATTTGTTATTTTACTTTCTAAAAATCCATGTGATCACATATAATACCTAAAATCACCAAACTAGACATGTAGCTAGAGTTCGACATTACGGTCCCAACGAAACTGGTTTCGTCGAATTCCGACTCCATATGCTCACACAGCGTATTTTTAACCATCGAAATACTGACTATTTTTCACTCTAAAAATCCGTACGGCCACACAGTGACTCTAAAAATCACGGAACTTGGAATCTAACAACTATTTGATATTTCGGATCCAATAAAATTGGTTTCATCGAATTCCGACTTCGTTTGCAAAAGTGGCTATTTTTAAAGCTCTAAATAGCCTATTTAAATATATAAATATATGTAAATATATTTAAATTTAATTAAATTTAATATTTAAAAAAATAAATATTATCGTCTATATTCACAGTGGAATACCATACAGCTCCAGAATATCCTATATGAATTTCCAGCTCGATATTTCAAATCCCGATTAAATCGATATTCGATTTATAATGAAATCCCTTTTAAAAATATAATTAATTCCTTTATAAATTATAAAGGAATTCCATAGCGAATTTTCTGAAATTTGATTTGGTCGTAAATCAAAATCTACACGACGAAATCTCGATTTTTCTCTTCCACTAGAAAGATATACTCCACCAGCTCCACACATTTCTTATTTCACAGAAATCCGATTTAAAACGAACCCTGTATACTCAGTTGAAGTTCAGATCGCCAAATAGCGAACTGCCGTGCCATTTCAATCTCTATTTTAATTATAATATAATTCCACGTTCAAAATGTCGTCGTTTAAATATATTCGTTATTCAAATTCAATTCCAAGCTGAATTAAATATCACAGATGATCCAGTTCACACCATATTGCCATTTCAGCCAACTCTGATTTTTTTAGAATTAAATATATTATTTAATTTATTATTTTTATTAAATATTCACCATTATTTAATTAACCGACCATTAAATTCTCTAATTCACCTTTTAAATAATTAAATTAATTAATTATTATACCCCTGACAATGCGGGTCATTACAATCTTTCCCACTTAAAATAATTTCGTCCTTGAAATTGCTAAGTTAGAGGACGACCCTATCTATTGGGATTCCTAAGATTTGTTTACCCTTTATTTCTGATTCCAACTGAACCAATTAATATCAACTAAAATATTAATTTATTCCCATTAACTAAAATTTTCAAAAAATTCTGAAAATTTCCTAACACCTTAATTTTCGGAAAATTTCGCCATAACCTCCTTTGTACAGCCCTATCGGTAAAACCACAACTCGCCTCTCTAGGCCTTCTCCAACCCAAAAGAAAATTAAACAGCCAAGCGGCTTGCCAATTCGGCTCATAAATCTCATTCTTATATCAAATATAAACTTGTACCTTTTTGTCGGGCATATCAACTCTATTACCTCACCTGTCATCAATTCAACACATACCAATGCAATTCCAACTTGATCTCAAATCAATTTATCTTTAACACACCCATTCGCTTATACCTAAGTTGAATTTCATTTCAAACTCAAGCACTATTCTTGATTTCAAATCCATAACTCACCAGTCCAATATAATTCCAGATTTTCTCTAATCAAGTCTAATTCTACTTGACATCAATCTATTTCAAATGATTTTCACTTGCCGGCTTTTAATTCAATCTCAATTCTATTGGAATTTACAAATTTTACTTTAATTTGTTTAAATTCAAACAACCTTTTCTTCCTGGAAGTTTTTAAACAGTTTACCTCTTTCAAAAATCAAATTTTCCTTTTTGAAATTCAACACAACTTGTTTTCCGAAAACAAATTCAAAACAAAATCCTTGGTAGTAATCCGTCACTTACATACTCGAAAATGTACACCGATGATGTCATGATCAACATCAGAATCTATTTTCCAGCTATCGAAGTGAGTTCAATACTATATCACTTTCAAAACCATTTCTAAACATTTCCATTTTGAAATCAGTTCAAAATATCCTTCATAATGTTTTAAACAATTTAAAATCTCCCAGGATTTTAAAAATTACTTATACTTAATCCAGATTCATTTATAAACACCTTTCCCATTTCTGGGATTTTAAATCCCCATTTTTGATCTAAATTCAGATTTAATTCATTTCAATTTCATATAATTCACTTGTATAAATTCTGGTTGGTTATATATGACCATTTCACTTTTTATAATCTTATCTGATTATAATTACTACCAACACATCCTATATATGATAATATACCACATATCCATACTGTGTCGGTCCATCGTATTCAAGTGTTTATTTACTCCTACCGATATAGTGGATCAAACTAATCGACCAGAACTCATAAACAACTCAACTGATAAATCTCCACAATATAAAACCATTTTTATATCAAATACAAACACGCACTCGTATATATACACTCAACTCAATCTAGGGTATTGCTAACCCTATCTCTACTGAGTCACGCCACAGAGCCAAGGTAAACTTAACTTAAGCTCTGATACCAACTGTGATGACCCGAAAATCCGGACCAATTTAAGCTGACCAAATAACACAAGTCCAACCCCAAATTGCACTGGAAATTCAAGAAATTAATAGAAAGAAGATAGAAGGTGAGGATAGATAAGATAGAAATTTAGAATAGAAGAAGAAAAGAAGAACTAACATCATCAGAGTAACACGAATCTCACAGCGGAACGAATAACATATAATAAATAACATAACTTTGAAATATAACAGTTATGTATACAATAGCACTTATCAGAGTACCGCATTTACAACACAGCGGAAATAAACTATAGTTATATGATCCTGAAGTCTCCTGCTCCAGCTCTTCAAGTATATCTGTAAATCCCGACTACTCGACTGCCCGTACAAATTGGGCACCCAAGAGTTTAGGGAAAACAACAGAATAAACTCCGGGTCAATCATGGGACTGGTATGAGTAAAATAGTTTAAAACAGTTATACAGGTATATGATATCTCATAAGACCACGCCGTGAATACGAAACGGTTTTTCCCTTATGAGAATCCAACATCTTTGACAAGCAATATCATTCTGATATTATAATAATGTCTAAACACAAATAGATATCAATCTAGCAGAAATGCTTTCATCTCATGTTCTACATAAATAGTAGACAATCAAAATCGCAAGCACATATTGGGTAATGGATTTCCAACTATGAAAAGGTTTGGAACCACCTTCCGATCAGTGTACTCTAGGAACGATACACTGGAGTTCAACAAGAACATCTTGCAACTCAGCCACCCATGACCGACCACTCATTTCGCTTGAGTGTATCGAATGTACATCACCAACGGTTGGGATCAGCAACCGTTCCCATATATATATATATATATATATATATATATATATATATATATATATATATATGGGACAACATTGATAGATTAAAGGAGCAAATGAATATTCTCTAGATAGGTGATTATACACCCTACTTCGGTGCGACCGACTTAGCCATGCTGCCTGCCCGATTTCTGTCATTACCGGATGTGAGGCTAGAAGCTACGCTTATCTTTTCCCATACCACATCTTCATTCACTTAGAATGTCACATCGTCATACCCGCCAAATCACAAATTGATTTCCCCAAAAATACCATGGGTATAAGCTAAGAGAAACGAATTCCTCCGCCACCAACGTAAATACGTTTGAAACGATCAACTTATGAGATCTACCAGATATACTCTGTAAGACCTTCGTCCATACAAGTTGTCCTGGGACTGGACAAACCGAAGGCACTATTCAGTATATCCATCTTAGTCACTTTTATCTAAGACTTATACAACAGCCCTTACACTTTACTCCGTCTTCAATTATCTTTGGCATATATGATTCGCAACTCTCATGCCAATACAGAGTGGTTCTTTGGATAATAATCCAACCGGTCTCTCCATATTAACAACATTAAAATGGTCGAAACTTCGATAGTCTGTGAGTTAACTATCAAAGAAAAACAAGTGTGCAAACAACGACATTATTTCCAATTGGAAATAACATCGATCAATCATCAATCACTACCATTCCACAACTATCAGACTCTAACTGTAAACTAATAAGAGAACAACTTCCCAAATATAAACCCCGAAGGCCGAAACTAACATCAGATCCATACTCAGGAAACCATTCAACTTATTAATCTCTAGTCATTTTCTAATTTTGCTTAACTCTATTTCTTTAACTCTATACTATTAACTCTAGTTCGTTTTTAACTCTAATCGATTAACTCTATTTGATTACCTCTAACTGGATAACTCTAACTGATTAACTCCTTTCAAATAAACTATATTCGATTTACTCCTTTAACTCTATTCGAATAAATTATATTCGATTAACTCCTTTAACTCTAACTGATTAATTCTAACTCCTTTTATAATATCATATTTATTTTCTAAATAAACATTTCCTTTATTCTATTTATTTTCTCAAATAAATATTCGTTTATTCTAATTCTATTTATTCCCTAAATAAATTAATAATCCCTTTTAATCTATTTGTAAATGTTCTACAAATATTTCCTTTCTTATTTGTTTGACAAATATTTCCTTTCTTATTTGTTTGACAAATATTTCCTTTCTTATTTGTTTGACAAATACTTTCCCTTTTATATTTGATTTACAAATATTTCCCTCTATATTTGATTTCTCAAATATATTTTTCCTTTATATTCGTTTTACAAATATATTCTTTTATATTTGATTTACAAGTATATTTCTTTTATTCAAAATCCTTTTTCTTTTATAATATAAAATCCATTGATTTTATATAAATAAATTATTTTCAAAATATGCTTTGAAAATCCCTTTCCCACCTTCTGGTATTTCTTATAGTATTTAACACGCCATATAACAACGAAAAATATCGTTCAAACACACATAATCAATGTCAGATTATACATCACATCATATATCACAATATATGAATCACAGTAAAATAAATGTTGAGGAATCCAGTTGGATTCCTCTAACCTATTTCCCCGCATCACAGATGTCAAACAATATCGATAACATCACTTTCAGTTCCATATGATATATTCTGTTAAACATAATCAATATAGAAATTCAACTAACTCACTAGCAGTTCAATCAAACAGTCAACGCACAGTAAATCAGACAATTTCTAACAGTTCTAAAAATACAACATGAAATTATAAACTGTTTAGAGTTGGTGAGATTTACTCACATTGGCGCGTTAATCGTTAAATAACGGTTTGCGTTTATTTGACTGCGACGGACAATTTATTTCTCCATAAATTGTAACATGCTCAGATTCACTCCCAGTCAGCTTCATTGTGAAGCTCTCATCCATACGATCCCAACGGATCTGACCGTTCGTGATTCTGACATCATATGGTCGAGATATAACAATTACAAGTTGATACTATTTAAATTGAATTTAAACTAAAATAACTATGGGCTTTAACCTTTCCTTTCTCGGCCCAAATCTCTTCACAAGGCCCACCCCGTATGTCTTCTCCCTCAAAAAAAGATTGCCGTGACCTGATGCAGCCTCCAATGGCCATTACCACTCGTTCATCGCTCCACCACACTTCCATCTCTCCACCGAATCCAAAATTAACACCACCATTAAACTCTACTTGAAATTCTTCATCTCCTCCTACCATTTACATAGAACTCGAACCCAATTCTGTCGACCGTGACCTCGCTGCTCCCCGGTAACGCACGACGCCAATCAGCACCGAACTCTACCAAAACAAGGTACACCACTCTCCTTCATCCCCTCAACTCAAAAACGAACTCAAAACAACCCATAATTTCCTAAATTGATCGAGAACCCAAACCCTAGCGTCACTGCTATATCTCGACTTCCAGAGAAACTATACCGAGCCATACATAAGTTGTATCAGCGTGAAGAGAATTTAAACCCGATCTCCAATATAGTTGTCACATGATTTTAGAGATTTTATTTGGTTTGTGGTGGATTTCCTTTTGAATTTTCATTGAGGATCCTTCAACGTTTAGCCAAATGGAAGTGGCGGCCTGTATTTGGTTTTATAGTTGTGATTGTGGTAGGTGATGTTTGTGGCCGAGAAGGAGAAGGATGTGGCCTTCCTTATGTTCACATACATTTATTTTTATTTATTTTTTTTACTTTCTAAAAATCCATGTGATCACATATGATACCTAAAAATCACCAAACTGGACATGTAGCTAGAGTTCGACATTACGATCCCAACGAAACTGGTTTCATCGAATTCCGACTCCATATGCTCACACAGCGTATTTTTAACCATCGAAATACTGACTATTTTTCACTCTAAAAATCCATACGGCCACACAGTGACTCTAAAAATCACGGAACTTGGAATTTAACAACTATTTGATATTGCGGATCCAATAAAATTGGTTTCATCGAATTCCGACTTCGTTTGCAAAAGTGGCTATTTTTAAAGCCCTAAATAGCCTATTTAAATATATAAGTATATTTAAATATATTTAAATATAATTAAATTTAATATTTAAAAAAAATAAATATTATCGTCTATATTCGCAGTGGAATACCATACAGCTCCAGAATATCCTATATGAATTTCCAGCTCGATATTTCAAATCCCGATTAAATCGATATTCAATTTATAATGAAATCCCTTTTAAAAATATAATTAATTCCTTTATATATTATAAAGGAATTCCGTAGCGACTTTTCTGAAATTTGATTTGGTCGTAAATCAAAATCTACACGACGAAATCCCGATTTTGCTCTTCCACTAGAAAGATATACTCCACCAGCTCCACACGTTTCTTATTTCACAGAAATCCGATTTAAAACGAACCCTGTATACTCAGTTGAAGTTCGAATCGCCAAATAACGAACTGCCGCGCCATTTCAAGCTCTATTTTAATTACAATATAATTCCACATTCAAACTGTCGTCGTTTAAATATATTCATTATTCTAATTCAATTCCAAGCTGAATTAAATATCACAGATGATCCAGTTCACACCATATTGCCATTTCAACCAACTCTGATTATTTCAGAATTAAATATATTATTTAATTTATTATTTTAATTAAATATTCACCATTATTTAATTAACCGACCATTAAATACTCTAATTCACCTTTTAAATAATTAAATAAATTAATTATTATACCCCTGACAATGCGGGTCATTACAATCTTTCCCACTTAAAATAATTTCGTCCTTGAAATTGCTAAGTTAGAGGATGACCCTATCTATTGGGATTCCTAAGATTTGTTTACCCTTTATTTCTGATTCCAACTGAACCAATTAATATCGAGTAAAATATTAATTTATTACGACTAACTAAAATATTCAAAAAATTCTGAAAATTTTCTAACACCTTAATTTTCGGAAAATTTCGCCATAACCTCCTTTGTACAGCCCTATCGGTAAAACCACAACTCGCCTCTCTAGGCCTTCGCCAACCCAAAAGAAAATTAAACAGCCAAGCGGCTTGCCAATTCGGCTCACAAATCTCATGCTTATATCAAATATAAACTTGTACCTTTTTGTCGGGCATATCAACTCTATTACCTCACCTGTCATCAATTCAACATATACCAATGCAATTCCAACTTGATTTCAAATCAATTTATCTTTAACACACCCATTCGCTTATACCTAAGTCGAATTTCATTTCAAACTCAAGCACTATTCTTGATTTCAAATCCATAACTCACCAGTCCAATATAATTCCATATTTTCTCTAATCAAGTCTAATTCTACTTGACATCAATCTATTTCAAATGATTTTCACATACCGGCTTTTAATTCAATCTCAATTCTATTGGATTTTACAAATTTTACTTTAATTTGTATAAATTCAACCAACCTTTTCTTCCTGGAAGTTTTTAAACAGTTTACCTCTTTCAAAAATCAAATTTTCCTTTTTGAAATTCAACACAACTTGTTTTCCCAAAACAAATTCAAAACAAAATCCTTGGCAGTAATCCGTTACTTACATACTCGAAAATGTACACCGATGATGTCATGATCAACATCGGAATCTATTTTCTAGCTATCGAAGTGAGTTCAATACTATATCACTTTCAAAACCATTTATAAACATTTCCATTTTGAAATCAGTTCAAAATATCCTTCATAATGTTTTAAACAATTTAAAATCTCCCAGGATTTTAAAATTTACTTATACTTAATCCAGATTCATTTGCAAACACCTTTCCCATTTCTGGGATTTTAAATCCCCATTTTTGATCTAAATTCAGATTTAATTCATTTCAATTTCATATAATTCTTTTGTATAAATTTTGGTTGGTTATATATGACCATTTTCCTTTTTATAATCTTATCTGATTATAATTACTACCAACACATCCTATATATGATAATATACCACATATCCATACTGTGTCGGTCCATCGTATTCAAGTGTTTATTTACTAGTACCGATACAGTGGATCAAACTAATCGACCAGAACTCATAAACAACTCAACCGATAAATCCCCACAATATAAAACCATTTTTATATCAAATACAAACACGCACTCGTATATATACACTCAACTCAATCTAGGGTATTGCTAACCCTATCTATACTGAGTCACGCTACAGAGCCAAGGTAAACTTAACTTAAGCTCTGATACCAACTGTAATGACCCGAAAATCCGGACCAATTTGAGCTGACCAAATAACACAAGTTGTAATGACCCGCATTTTTAGAGATATATAATTAATTTATTTAATTATATAAGTGGTGATTTAGAGAAATTAATGATCGTTTAATTAAATAATATTGAATATTTAATTAATAATTATAATATAATAATATATTATAATGTCGAAATAGTCGGAAATAGTGAAATTCACAATATCGTGTGAATTGAATAGCATACGAGATTTGGTGGGGTTTTGATTCGAAATATAATAACGATTATATTGAATCGACGACAGTTGAACGTATAATTATAATATAATTAAAATAGAGCTTGAAATGGCGCGGCAGTTCGCTATTTGTCGATTCGAACTTCAACTGAATGTACAAGATTCGTTTTAAGCCGGATTTCTGTGAAACAAGAAACGTGTGGAGCTGGTGGAGTATATCTTTCTAGTGGAAGAGAAAAATCGGGATTTCGTCGTGTAGATTTTGATTCACGTCCAAATCAAATTTTAGAAAAGTCGCTATGGATTTCCTTTATAATTTGCGACACTTTATTTACGTTATAAAAGGGTTTTCGATATAAATTGAATATCGAGATAATCTGGAATCTGAAATATCAAACTGTATATTCTGATATGATATTCTGGAGATGTACGATATCATATGTGAAGATATACGATAATATTAAATTATTAATATTTAATTTAATTTATTTAAATATATTTATATATTTAAATGGGCTATTCAAAGCGTTAAAAATAGCCCCTTTTGCAAACGAAGTCGGAATTCAACGAAACTAATTTTGTTGGGTCCGCAATGTTAAATTATTACCAGATGTCAAGTTTCATGATTTTTAGAGTCACTGTGCGGCCGTACGGATTTTTAGAGTGAAGAACAGTCAGTATTTCGACAGTTAAAAATACGCTGTGTGAGCATACGGAGTCGGAATTCGACGAAACCAGTTTCGTTGGGACCGAAATGTCGAACTGTAGCTGCATGTCCAGTTTTGTGATTTTTGGGTACCGTATGTAATCACGAGAATTTTTAGAAAGCAAAAATATATAAAAGAGAATATGCCGAGAATATTCTTTCTATAAAATATCTAATCTTCCCTATAAATACACTACTCTCCCAAACCTAATTCAGACTTTCCCTTATGGTCAATAGCTTTTCCGCCGTCACTTTTATTCTGTCTCAAAACCCAAAACGCAGAAAAACATTTCAAAAGAAAAACCAAAGAAATAGGAATCAATTCCTAAAAATCATACAACCTTTATATTTGATCTCCTGGGAAGTTTCTCCTCATTTGTATATGGTTTCCAGTGGGTTCGATACTCATTTCGTGGGGATGGATTTTTTTTCTCAACGAACCTAGGGTTCGATGTTTATGAAAATTGGAGCATCGATTTGTAAAACGGGTATTGCAGTTGAACTCATGGTGAACAGCAGCACCGGATATGGTATTTTTGGTTGAGCTCGGTGTTGGATATTGTCGTGGGGCTCCTGGAGTTTTGCACGAGGTAATGATGTCGCGAGAAGCCAAATCAGTTCGAGTTTAATGTTTTTGGTATGGATCGATAGAGATTTCGAAACGAAGATCATTGGTGATTTCGGTTTGAAGATTTATGGTGTATGGGAGGAGAACGAGATGGTTGAAGGCGCTGAAATGGTGAATGGTGTTGGAGCAGGTCACGGTATTTGCGATTTTGAGAAGGAGGAGTTCGGGCCTGGGTGTTTAAAGCGGTCATGGGCCTGATTTGAATTAGTGAGCCCAATTAGATTTAAAATTCAAGTTTTATTTCTTTAAATAGTGTATGTAACTTTAAAAATGCGTAACTTTACCATACGAGGTCGGAATCACAAACCGTAAGATCCGTCGGGACCGTATGGACGAGAGCTTCACAACGAAGCTGACTGGGAGTGGATTCGAGCTCATTACAATTTATGGCGAAATAAACCGTTTGATTCAAATCAAATAACAGTTTATCGTTCTTTAACGATGAACTGCAAAAGTGAGTAAATCTCACTAACTCTGTTCAGTTTATATTTGTATAAACTGTACTTTATTTTTAATGATTGATTGCTGTGTATTGATTGTTAAATTGGACTGTTAAATTGGACTGTTAAATAGATTTGATTGAAAATGTAGATATAGTTATATATAGAAAACTGTCAATCAAATATGGATTCTGATTATCAGTATATTTCATGTTGGGATGAAATTGATGTTATCTATATTGTCTAACATCTGTGATGCAGGGAAACAGGTTGGAGGAATCCGACTGGATTCCTCAACAGTTATTTTATTGTTTTTCATATATTTTGATATATGATGTGAATTATAACCTGTTGTTGATTGTGTGTGTATGGACGATATTGAACATCGTGATTTGATATGATTGAATACCATGACATACCGGAATATGGATAAAGGAGATTTTTCAAAGTGATATTGATAAATAGAATATTTATAAAGTGGAATATTTATAAATAAGAAATATTTATAAATTGGGATATTTATAAATAGGAGATATTTGAAAAGGAAATAATTTCAAACCATTTTCTTTTTGAATGGAAAGGCCTGTGTGGCGAGTTTGGGGATTTTCCCGATGCTCCCGATACAAAGGGGGTTATGGCGAATTTTCCCGGGAATTTAAGGAGTTAGAATATTTCAAGAATAAATTTAAAAAGGGAATATTTGTAAACCATTTACAAATAGAACTGGAAAGGAAACATTATAAAAAGGGAAATCAGTTTTAAAGGGTAGAACCGTTATTTAAAAGTAAATCTTTTCAAATGAATAAAACGTTGTTAAAAAGGAAATCTTTATAAAGTGAATAAAGTTAATCGAATATAGACGTTCGAAAGAAGTTAATCGAATATGGTATTCGAAGTTAGTTAATCGAATATGGTATTCGAAGAAGTTAATCGAATATAGACATTCGAAAGAAGTTAATCGAATATGGTATTCGAAGTTAGGTAATCGAATATGGTATTCGAAGTTAGTTAATCGAATATGGTATTCGAAGTTAGTTAATCGAATATGGTATTCGAAGTTAGTTAATCGAATATGGTATTCGAAGTTAGTTAATCGAATATGGTATTCGAAGTTAGTTAATCGAATATGTTATTCGAAAGGGGTTAGTTGAGTCGAGTTAGTCAAATAGAGTTAATCAGTTAGAGTTAATCAGTTGGAGTTAACCAGTTAGAGTAATCAGTTAGAATTAATCGGTTAGAGTAATCAGTTAGAATTAATCAGTTAGAGTTAACCAGTTGGAGTTAATTAGTTAGAGTTAATCGATTTGAGTTAAAACGAACTAGAGTTAATCAAATATAGTTATTTGGGACAGAGTTAGTCAAACATAGTATTCAGGGTAAGTTGCCATCTTGTACGACTGCTAGCGTAATTCGCAGGGCTGTAAATAGCCTACGGCGGTCGGATGTTTCCTGAGGGAGTCAGGCGTAACCATTGTGATCGCTGCGATCTAGAGTCAAGCGAATGGAGTTTAATCGAATATTAGTTATTCGATAGGAGTTAATCGAGTTGATCGAGTTGAGAAATAAGTTAAGTTAAATAAGTTGAGTTGATCGGGTGGTTCGACCAAGTTAGTCGAGCCTAGTTAATCGAATCGAATTGGTCGAACCAAGTAAGTTGAGTTAAGTTAGTCGAGCCTAGTTAATCGAATCGAATTGGTCGAACCAAGTAAGTCGAGTTAGTCGAGTCAAGTTAAGTTAGTCGAGTTAAGTTCGTCGAGTTAAATAAATCGATGTTAGTTTCATCGGAAGGAGTTTTCGATGTTAGTTTCATCGAAGGGAGTTATCGATGTTAGTTTCATCGAAAGGAGTTATCGATGTTAGTTTCATCGAAGGGAGTTATCGATTATAGTTTAATCGAAGTGAGGTTTTCCAAATATGAGATATTTGAAAAGGAAGAAGTTAATCGAATATAGGTTATTCGAAGAAGAGTTAATCAAATAGAGATTTCTCGAAGAGAGTTAATCGGCAAATTCGATTATATCGAATTCGGGAAAGTACTTATACTTTCCAGTGTCTAAAATAGAGATTTATTTATTTATAAATAAATAAGTGTTAGGTTAATTATTCACTAATATGAATAGAAGTTATAATTAAAGTTAGATAATTCGAAAGTAGGGATTATAGCGTTATCGTTATAACCAATGTTTTAAATATAGAAGTGGATTAGTAAAATTGAATCCGAGAAAAAAGCGTAGAGAAGTTGTTAAAGATTTAAAAGATAAACTTTGACCATTTCGAAGTTATAACGTTGTTCAGTCAAGGTCTGAGAGGTAATTATACCCCAACTTGAGTGACTTCCTTCTTAACTAAGAAATGGTAAAGTTTGATCGTAAAGGAGTTTTGGAAATGTTTTCCAAACGAGAATCAGAAATGTTTTCTGATAAAAGAAAAATAAGAATTTAGAATATAGGGAAACAGGAGATAAGTAAATAAATGAACTAGAAGATTAATGTTAAATGATGTTTGTTCGATATAATTTCCATTTGGGAATAATATCGTTGTTTGCACACTTGTTTTTCTTTGATAGTTAACTCACCGACTATCGAAGTTTTGACCATTTTAACGTTGTTAATATGGAGAGACCGGTTGGATTATTATCCAAAGAACCACTCTGTATTGGCATAAGCGTCGCGAATCATATATGCCAAAGATAATTGAAGACGGAGTAAAATGCAAGGGCTATCCTGTTTACAGAATAGTGCCTTCGGTTTGTCCTGTCCCAGGACAACTTGTATGGACGAAGGTCCGACAGAGTATATCCAATGGATCGCGTAAGTTGATCTGTTCAAACGTATTCACGTTTGGTGGCGGAGGAATTCGTTTCTCTTAGCTGTATACCCGTGTTATTTTTGGATAAGTCAATTTGTGATTTGGCGGGTATGACGATGTGACATTTCTAAGTGAATGAAGATGGATGTCTGGCATAGTATTTCCAGACGGTCACGTACATTGATTTCTTCAACTATACCAAGAGTGGAAGCGGAGAAGGGAACTTCTTTTAGCTGACACGTAATGTATGGTTGTAGATGTAAATTAGTGATTCTGATGGATCTGACAATGTGGCATTCGAAGTTAATCTGATGTGATGATAAAGCGTAGCTTCTAGCCTCATCATCCGGTAAATGACAGAAATCGGGCAGGCAGCATGGCTAAGTCGGTCGCACCGAAGTAGGGTGTATAATCACCTATCTAGAGAATATTCATTTGTTTCTTAAATCTATCAATGCTGTCCCATATATATACGGGAACGGTTGCTGATCCCAACCGTTGGTGATTTACATTCGATACACTCAAGCGAAATGAGTGGTCGGTCATGTGTGGCTGAGTTGCAAGATGTTCTTGTTGAACTCCAGTGTATCGTTCCTAGAGTACACTGACCGGAAGGTGATCCCATACCTTGTCATAATTGGAAATCCATTACCCAATACGTGCTTGCGGTTTTGATTGTATACTATATATGTAGAACGTGAGATGCAAGCGTTTCTGCTAGTTGATATCTATTTGTACATAGACATTATTATAATATCAAAAGGTTTTTGATATAAAGATATTTTGGATTCTCATAAGGGAAAAACCCGTTCCGTTCTGCGGCGTGGTCTTATGAGATATCGTTTACTTGTTCATATACCTGTTTTAAACTGTTTTACTCATACCAGTCCCATGACTGACCCGGAGTTTATCTGTTTTGTTTTCCCTAAACTCTTGGGTGCCTAATTTTGTACGGGCAGTCAAGTAGTCAGGAATTTACAGATATACTGGAAGAGCGTGGAGCAGGAGGCTTCAAGATCATATAGCTATAGTTATTTCCGCTGTGTTGTAAGTGTTGTACTCTGATAAGTGCTATTGTATACATAACTGTTATATTTCAAAGTTATGTTATCTATTATATGTTATTCGTTCCGCTGTGAGGTTCGTGTTGCTCTGATGTTGTGTTCTTCTTCTTCTTCTATTCTAAGTTTCTATCTTATCTATCCTCACCCTCTATCTTCTTTCTATTAGTTTCTTGATTTTCCAGTTCAATTTGGGGTTGGACTTGTGTTTTTGGTCAGCTCAAATTGGACCGGATTTTCGGGTCACTACAGTTGGTATCAGAGCTTAAGTTAAGAATTACCTTGGCTCTGTGGCGTGACTCGGTAAAGATAGGGTTAGTAATACCCTAGATTGAGTTTGAGTGTATATATATGAGTGCGTATTTGTATTTTTTATAAAAATGGTTTTATATTGTGGAGATTCATTGGCTGAGTTGTTTATGAATTCTGGTCGATCAGTTTGATCCACTGTATCGGTAGGAGTTCTATAAACACTTGAATACGATGAACCGACATAGTATGTTTTGATATAGTATATTGGTTGTGTTGGTTGTTAGTATAATCGAATGAGATTATAAAAAGATGAAATGGTTATAAATAACTAATCAGAATTCATATCAGTAAAGTATATGAAGTAAGACGAATTGAATCTGAAGTTAAATCAGATTTGGAATTAAAATAAGTAAATTTTAAGTTCCTAGGAGATTTTGAACTGTTTTCAAAATGGAAGTGTTTAGAAATGATTTTTGAAAGTGAAATAGTATTGAACTCACTTCGATTACTGGAAAATAGATTCTGATGAGTGTGGCCACATCATCAGTATTCATTTTCGAGTTCCAAAGTGACGGATTACTACCAAAGGTTTTGTTTTTGAATTGTTTTGAGAAAACAAGTGTTTAGAAATTCAAATGTTTTGAATTGGTGTTATGATTTCAAATTAATTTGAAATGAACTCAGGAATTTAAGTTCTGGAATTAAAATTTAACTAATGAAGTTAAATGGATTAAAATGGAAAAAGTGAATAAATAAATTTGAATTTAACTTGAACTAAGTTAAATGAAATTGGATTGGATTATAGAATAATCCTGAATGAAATTTATTTGATAAGTTGAGAGTTTGGATTGTGAGATTGGAGTTGAATGGAATTTAACTTACATATATAACCAAATGGTTCAGTTTGAGATAAACGTGATTTGAGTTTGATTGGGATAACATTGGTATATGCTGAGCTGATAGCATATGGAAGTAATAGAATTGATATGCCCGACAAAAAGGTACCAGTTTATATTATATATGGATTTGAGATTTTTATGAGCCGATTTGGCAAGCCGCTTGGCTGTTTGATTTTCTTTTGGATTGGAGAAGGCCTAGAGAGGCGAGTTGTGGTTTTACCAATAGGGCTGTACAAAGGAGGTTATGGCGAAATTTTCTGGAAATTTAAAGTGTTAGAAAATTTTCAAAATTTTTGGAAATTTTAGTTAGTCGGAATGAATAAATATTGAAATCGATATTAATTGGTTCAGTTGAAATCAGAAATAAGGGGTAAACAAATCTTAGGAATTCCAATAGATAGGGTCGTCCTCTAACTTAGCAATTTCGAGGACGAAATTATTTTAAGTGGGGAAGAATGTAATGACCCGCATTTTTAGAGATATATAATTAATTTATTTAATTATATAAGTGGTGATTTAGAGAAATTAATGATCGTTTAATTAAATAATATTGAATATTTAATTAATAATTATAATATAATAATATATTATAATGTCGAAATAGTCGGAAATAGTGAAATTCACAATATCGTGTGAATTGAATAGCATACGAGATTTGGTGGGGTTTTGATTCGAAATATAATAACGATTATATTGAATCGACGACAGTTGAACGTATAATTATAATATAATTAAAATAGAGCTTGAAATGGCGCGGCAGTTCGCTATTTGTCGATTCGAACTTCAACTGAATGTACAAGATTCGTTTTAAGCCGGATTTCTGTGAAACAAGAAACGTGTGGAGCTGGTGGAGTATATCTTTCTAGTGGAAGAGAAAAATCGGGATTTCGTCGTGTAGATTTTGATTCACGTCCAAATCAAATTTTAGAAAAGTCGCTATGGATTTCCTTTATAATTTGCGACACTTTATTTACGTTATAAAAGGGTTTTCGATATAAATTGAATATCGAGATAATCTGGAATCTGAAATATCAAACTGTATATTCTGATATGATATTCTGGAGATGTACGATATCATATGTGAAGATATACGATAATATTAAATTATTAATATTTAATTTAATTTATTTAAATATATTTATATATTTAAATGGGCTATTCAAAGCGTTAAAAATAGCCCCTTTTGCAAACGAAGTCGGAATTCAACGAAACTAATTTTGTTGGGTCCGCAATGTTAAATTATTACCAGATGTCAAGTTTCATGATTTTTAGAGTCACTGTGCGGCCGTACGGATTTTTAGAGTGAAGAACAGTCAGTATTTCGACAGTTAAAAATACGCTGTGTGAGCATACGGAGTCGGAATTCGACGAAACCAGTTTCGTTGGGACCGAAATGTCGAACTGTAGCTGCATGTCCAGTTTTGTGATTTTTGGGTACCGTATGTAATCACGAGAATTTTTAGAAAGCAAAAATATATAAAAGAGAATATGCCGAGAATATTCTTTCTATAAAATATCTAATCTTCCCTATAAATACACTACTCTCCCAAACCTAATTCAGACTTTCCCTTATGGTCAATAGCTTTTCCGCCGTCACTTTTATTCTGTCTCAAAACCCAAAACGCAGAAAAACATTTCAAAAGAAAAACCAAAGAAATAGGAATCAATTCCTAAAAATCATACAACCTTTATATTTGATCTCCTGGGAAGTTTCTCCTCATTTGTATATGGTTTCCAGTGGGTTCGATACTCATTTCGTGGGGATGGATTTTTTTTCTCAACGAACCTAGGGTTCGATGTTTATGAAAATTGGAGCATCGATTTGTAAAACGGGTATTGCAGTTGAACTCATGGTGAACAGCAGCACCGGATATGGTATTTTTGGTTGAGCTCGGTGTTGGATATTGTCGTGGGGCTCCTGGAGTTTTGCACGAGGTAATGATGTCGCGAGAAGCCAAATCAGTTCGAGTTTAATGTTTTTGGTATGGATCGATAGAGATTTCGAAACGAAGATCATTGGTGATTTCGGTTTGAAGATTTATGGTGTATGGGAGGAGAACGAGATGGTTGAAGGCGCTGAAATGGTGAATGGTGTTGGAGCAGGTCACGGTATTTGCGATTTTGAGAAGGAGGAGTTCGGGCCTGGGTGTTTAAAGCGGTCATGGGCCTGATTTGAATTAGTGAGCCCAATTAGATTTAAAATTCAAGTTTTATTTCTTTAAATAGTGTATGTAACTTTAAAAATGCGTAACTTTACCATACGAGGTCGGAATCACAAACCGTAAGATCCGTCGGGACCGTATGGACGAGAGCTTCACAACGAAGCTGACTGGGAGTGGATTCGAGCTCATTACAATTTATGGCGAAATAAACCGTTTGATTCAAATCAAATAACAGTTTATCGTTCTTTAACGATGAACTGCAAAAGTGAGTAAATCTCACTAACTCTGTTCAGTTTATATTTGTATAAACTGTACTTTATTTTTAATGATTGATTGCTGTGTATTGATTGTTAAATTGGACTGTTAAATTGGACTGTTAAATAGATTTGATTGAAAATGTAGATATAGTTATATATAGAAAACTGTCAATCAAATATGGATTCTGATTATCAGTATATTTCATGTTGGGATGAAATTGATGTTATCTATATTGTCTAACATCTGTGATGCAGGGAAACAGGTTGGAGGAATCCGACTGGATTCCTCAACAGTTATTTTATTGTTTTTCATATATTTTGATATATGATGTGAATTATAACCTGTTGTTGATTGTGTGTGTATGGACGATATTGAACATCGTGATTTGATATGATTGAATACCATGACATACCGGAATATGGATAAAGGAGATTTTTCAAAGTGATATTGATAAATAGAATATTTATAAAGTGGAATATTTATAAATAAGAAATATTTATAAATTGGGATATTTATAAATAGGAGATATTTGAAAAGGAAATAATTTCAAACCATTTTCTTTTTGAATGGAAAGGCCTGTGTGGCGAGTTTGGGGATTTTCCCGATGCTCCCGATACAAAGGGGGTTATGGCGAATTTTCCCGGGAATTTAAGGAGTTAGAATATTTCAAGAATAAATTTAAAAAGGGAATATTTGTAAACCATTTACAAATAGAACTGGAAAGGAAACATTATAAAAAGGGAAATCAGTTTTAAAGGGTAGAACCGTTATTTAAAAGTAAATCTTTTCAAATGAATAAAACGTTGTTAAAAAGGAAATCTTTATAAAGTGAATAAAGTTAATCGAATATAGACGTTCGAAAGAAGTTAATCGAATATGGTATTCGAAGTTAGTTAATCGAATATGGTATTCGAAGAAGTTAATCGAATATAGACATTCGAAAGAAGTTAATCGAATATGGTATTCGAAGTTAGGTAATCGAATATGGTATTCGAAGTTAGTTAATCGAATATGGTATTCGAAGTTAGTTAATCGAATATGGTATTCGAAGTTAGTTAATCGAATATGGTATTCGAAGTTAGTTAATCGAATATGGTATTCGAAGTTAGTTAATCGAATATGTTATTCGAAAGGGGTTAGTTGAGTCGAGTTAGTCAAATAGAGTTAATCAGTTAGAGTTAATCAGTTGGAGTTAACCAGTTAGAGTAATCAGTTAGAATTAATCGGTTAGAGTAATCAGTTAGAATTAATCAGTTAGAGTTAACCAGTTGGAGTTAATTAGTTAGAGTTAATCGATTTGAGTTAAAACGAACTAGAGTTAATCAAATATAGTTATTTGGGACAGAGTTAGTCAAACATAGTATTCAGGGTAAGTTGCCATCTTGTACGACTGCTAGCGTAATTCGCAGGGCTGTAAATAGCCTACGGCGGTCGGATGTTTCCTGAGGGAGTCAGGCGTAACCATTGTGATCGCTGCGATCTAGAGTCAAGCGAATGGAGTTTAATCGAATATTAGTTATTCGATAGGAGTTAATCGAGTTGATCGAGTTGAGAAATAAGTTAAGTTAAATAAGTTGAGTTGATCGGGTGGTTCGACCAAGTTAGTCGAGCCTAGTTAATCGAATCGAATTGGTCGAACCAAGTAAGTTGAGTTAAGTTAGTCGAGCCTAGTTAATCGAATCGAATTGGTCGAACCAAGTAAGTCGAGTTAGTCGAGTCAAGTTAAGTTAGTCGAGTTAAGTTCGTCGAGTTAAATAAATCGATGTTAGTTTCATCGGAAGGAGTTTTCGATGTTAGTTTCATCGAAGGGAGTTATCGATGTTAGTTTCATCGAAAGGAGTTATCGATGTTAGTTTCATCGAAGGGAGTTATCGATTATAGTTTAATCGAAGTGAGGTTTTCCAAATATGAGATATTTGAAAAGGAAGAAGTTAATCGAATATAGGTTATTCGAAGAAGAGTTAATCAAATAGAGATTTCTCGAAGAGAGTTAATCGGCAAATTCGATTATATCGAATTCGGGAAAGTACTTATACTTTCCAGTGTCTAAAATAGAGATTTATTTATTTATAAATAAATAAGTGTTAGGTTAATTATTCACTAATATGAATAGAAGTTATAATTAAAGTTAGATAATTCGAAAGTAGGGATTATAGCGTTATCGTTATAACCAATGTTTTAAATATAGAAGTGGATTAGTAAAATTGAATCCGAGAAAAAAGCGTAGAGAAGTTGTTAAAGATTTAAAAGATAAACTTTGACCATTTCGAAGTTATAACGTTGTTCAGTCAAGGTCTGAGAGGTAATTATACCCCAACTTGAGTGACTTCCTTCTTAACTAAGAAATGGTAAAGTTTGATCGTAAAGGAGTTTTGGAAATGTTTTCCAAACGAGAATCAGAAATGTTTTCTGATAAAAGAAAAATAAGAATTTAGAATATAGGGAAACAGGAGATAAGTAAATAAATGAACTAGAAGATTAATGTTAAATGATGTTTGTTCGATATAATTTCCATTTGGGAATAATATCGTTGTTTGCACACTTGTTTTTCTTTGATAGTTAACTCACCGACTATCGAAGTTTTGACCATTTTAACGTTGTTAATATGGAGAGACCGGTTGGATTATTATCCAAAGAACCACTCTGTATTGGCATAAGCGTCGCGAATCATATATGCCAAAGATAATTGAAGACGGAGTAAAATGCAAGGGCTATCCTGTTTACAGAATAGTGCCTTCGGTTTGTCCTGTCCCAGGACAACTTGTATGGACGAAGGTCCGACAGAGTATATCCAATGGATCGCGTAAGTTGATCTGTTCAAACGTATTCACGTTTGGTGGCGGAGGAATTCGTTTCTTTTAGCTGTATACCCGTGTTATTTTTGGATAAGTCAATTTGTGATTTGGCGGGTATGACGATGTGACATTTCTAAGTGAATGAAGATGGATGTCTGGCATAGTATTTCCAGACGGTCACGTACATTGATTTCTTCAACTATACCAAGAGTGGAAGCGGAGAAGGGAACTTCTTTTAGCTGACACGTAATGTATGGTTGTAGATGTAAATTAGTGATTCTGATGGATCTGACAATGTGGCATTCGAAGTTAATCTGATGTGATGATAAAGCGTAGCTTCTAGCCTCATCATCCGGTAAATGACAGAAATCGGGCAGGCAGCATGGCTAAGTCGGTCGCACCGAAGTAGGGTGTATAATCACCTATCTAGAGAATATTCATTTGTTTCTTAAATCTATCAATGCTGTCCCATATATATACGGGAACGGTTGCTGATCCCAACCGTTGGTGATTTACATTCGATACACTCAAGCGAAATGAGTGGTCGGTCATGTGTGGCTGAGTTGCAAGATGTTCTTGTTGAACTCCAGTGTATCGTTCCTAGAGTACACTGACCGGAAGGTGATCCCATACCTTGTCATAATTGGAAATCCATTACCCAATACGTGCTTGCGGTTTTGATTGTATACTATATATGTAGAACGTGAGATGCAAGCGTTTCTGCTAGTTGATATCTATTTGTACATAGACATTATTATAATATCAAAAGGTTTTTGATATAAAGATATTTTGGATTCTCATAAGGGAAAAACCCGTTCCGTTCTGCGGCGTGGTCTTATGAGATATCGTTTACTTGTTCATATACCTGTTTTAAACTGTTTTACTCATACCAGTCCCATGACTGACCCGGAGTTTATCTGTTTTGTTTTCCCTAAACTCTTGGGTGCCTAATTTTGTACGGGCAGTCAAGTAGTCAGGAATTTACAGATATACTGGAAGAGCGTGGAGCAGGAGGCTTCAAGATCATATAGCTATAGTTATTTCCGCTGTGTTGTAAGTGTTGTACTCTGATAAGTGCTATTGTATACATAACTGTTATATTTCAAAGTTATGTTATCTATTATATGTTATTCGTTCCGCTGTGAGGTTCGTGTTGCTCTGATGTTGTGTTCTTCTTCTTCTTCTATTCTAAGTTTCTATCTTATCTATCCTCACCCTCTATCTTCTTTCTATTAGTTTCTTGATTTTCCAGTTCAATTTGGGGTTGGACTTGTGTTTTTGGTCAGCTCAAATTGGACCGGATTTTCGGGTCACTACACAAGTCCAACCCCAAATTGCACTGGAAATTCAAGAAATTAATGGAAAGAAGATAGAAGGTGAGGATAGATAAGATAGAAACATAGAATAGAAGAAGAAAAGAAGAACTTACATCATCAGAGTAACATGAATCTCACAGCGGAACGAATAACATATAATATATAACATAACTTTGAAATATAACAGTTTTGTATACAATAGCACTTATCAGAGTACAACACTAACAACACAGTGGAAATAAACTATAGCTATATGATCCTGAAGCCTCCTGCTCCAGCTCTTCAAGTATATCTGTAAATTCCGACTACTCGACTGCCCGTACAAATTGGGCACCCAAGAGCTTAGGGAAAACAACAGAATAAACTCCAGGTCAGTCATGGGACTGGTATGAGTAAAATAGTTTAAAACAGTTGTACAGGTATATGATATCTCATAAGACCACGCCGTGAATACGGAATGGGTTTTCCCTTACGAGAATCCAACATCTTTGACAAGCAATATCATTCCGATATTATAATAATGTCTAAACACAAATAGAAATCAATCTAGCAGAAATGCTTTCATCTCACGTTCTACATAAATAGTATACAATCAAAATCGCAAGCACGTATTGGGTAATGGATTTCCAACTATGACAAGGTATGGAACCACCTTCCGATCAGTGTACTTTAGGAACGATACACCGGAGTTCAACAAGAACATCTTGCAACTCAGCCACACATGACCGATCACTCATTTCGCTTGAGTGTATCGAATGTACATCCCCAACGGTTGGGATCAGCAACCGTTCCCATATATATATATATATATATATTTATATATATATATATGGGACAACATTGATAGATTAAAGGAGCAAATGAATATTATATATATATGGGACAACATTGATAGATTAAAGGAGCAAATGAATATTCTCTAGATAGGTGATTATACACCCTACTTCGGTGCGACCGACTTAGCCATGCTGCCTGCCCGATTTCTGTCATTACCGGATGTGAGGCTAGAAGCTACTCTTATCTTTTCCCATACCACATCTTCATTCACTTAGAATGTCACATCGTCATACCCGCCAAATCGCAAATTGATTTCCCAAAAAATACCACGGGTATAAGCTAAGGGAAACGAATTCCTCCGCCACCAACGTAAATACGTTTGAAACGATCAAATTATTTGATCTACCAGATATACTGTGTCAGACCTTCGTCCATACAACTTGTCCTAGGACTGGACAAACCGAAGGCACTATTCAGTATATCCATCTTAGTCACTGTTATCCAAGACTTATACAACATCCCTTGCACTTTACTCTATCTTCAATTATCTTTGGCATATATGATTCGCAACGCTCATGCCAATACAGAGTGGTTCTTTGGATAATAATCCAACCGGTCTCTCCATATTAACAACGTTAAAATGGTCGAAACTTCGATAGTCTGTGAGTTAACTATCAAAGAAAAACAAGTGTGCAAACAACGATATTATTACCAATTGGAAATAACATCGATCAATCATCAATCACTACCATTCCACAACTATCAGACTCTAACTGTAAACTAATAAGAGAACAACTTCCCAAGTATAAACCCCGAAGGTCGAAACCAACATCAGATCCATACTAAGGAAACCATTCAACTTATTAATCTCTAGTCATTTTCTAATTTTGCTTAACTCTATTTCTTTAACTCTATACTATTAACTCTAGTTCGTTTTTAACTCTAATCGATTAACTCTATTTGATACCTCTAACTGGATAACTCTAACTGATTAACTCCTTTCAAATAAACTATATTCGATTTACTCCTTTAACTCTATTCGAATAAATTATATTCGATTAACTCCTTTAACTCTAACTGATTAATTCTAACTCCTTTTATAATATCGTATTTATTTTCTAAATAAACATTTCCTTTATTCTATTTATTTTCTCAAATAAATATTCCTTTATTCTAATTCTATTTATTCCCTAAATAAATTAATAATCCCTTTTAATCTATTTGTAAATGTTCTACAAATATTTCCTTTCTTATTTGTTTGACAAATATTTCCTTTCTTATTTGTTTGACAAATACTTTTCCTTTTATATTTGATTTACATATATTTCCCTCTATATTTGATTTCTCAAATATATTTTTCCTTTATATTCGTTTTACAAATATATTCTTTTATATTTGATTTACAAGTATATTTCTTTTATTCAAAATCCTTTTTCTTTTATAATATAAAATCCATTGATTGTATATAAATAAATTATTTTCAAAATATACTTTGAAAATCCCTTTCCCACCTTCAGGTATTTCTTATGGTATTTAACACGCCATATAACAACGATAAATATCATTCAAACACACATAATCAATGTCAGATTATACATCACATCATATATCACAATATATGAATCACAGTAAAATAAATGTTGAGGATTCCTCCAACCTGTTTCCCTGCATCACAGATGGTAAACAATATAGATAACATCACTTTCAGTTACATATGATATATTCTGTTAAACAGAATCAATATAGAAATTCAACTAACTGACTAGTAGTTCAATCAAACAGTCAACACACAGTAAATCAGACAATTTCTAACAGTTCTAAAAATACAACATGAAATTATAAACTGTTTAGAGTTGGTGAGATTTACTCACATTGGCGCGTTAATCGTTAAATAACGGTTTGCGTTTATTTGACTGCGACGGACAATTTATTTCGCCATAAATTGTAACGAGCTAGGATTCACTCCCAGTCAGCTTCATTGTGAAGCTCTCGTCCATACGATCCCAACGGATCTGACCGTTCGTGATTCTGACATCATATGGTCGAGATATAACAATTACAAGTTGATACTATTTAAATTGAATTTAAACTAAAATAACTATGGGCTTTAACCTTTCCTTTCTCGGCCCAACTCCCTTCACAAGGCCCACCCTGTATGTCTTCTCCCTCAAAAAAAGATTGCCGTGACCTGCTGCAGCCTCCAATGGCGATTACCACTCGTTCATCGCTCCACCACACTTCCATCTCTCCACCGAATCCAAAGTTAACACCACCATTAAACTCCACTTGAAAGTCTTCATCTCCTCCTACCATTTACACAGAACCCAATTCTGTCGACCGTGACCTCGCTGCTCCCAGGTAACGCACGACGCCAATCAACACCGAACTCCACCAAAACAAGGTACACCACTCTCCTTCATCCCCTCAACTCAAAAACGTACTCAAAACAACCCATAATTTCCTAAATTGATTGAGAACCCAAACCCTAGTGTCACTGCTATATCTCGACTTCCAGAAAAACTATACCGAGCCATACAGAAGTTGTATCAGCGTGAAGAGAATTTAAACCCGATCTCCAATATAGTTGTCACATGATTTTAGAGATTTTATTTGGTTTGTGGTGGATTTTCTTTTGAATTTTCATTGAGGATCCTTCAACGTTCAGCCAAATGGAAGTGGCGGCCTGTATTTGGTTTTATAGTTGTGATTGTGGTAGGTGATGTTTGTGGTTGAGAAGGAGAAGGATGTGGCCTTCCTTATGTTCACATACATTTATTTTTTATTTATTTTTTTACTTTCTAAAAATCCATATGATCACATATGATACCTAAAAATCACCAAACTGGACATGTAGCTAGAGTTCGACATTACGGTCCCAACGAAACTGGTTTCGTCGAATTCCGACTCCATATGCTCACACAGCGTATTTTTAACCATCAAAATACTGACTATTTTTCACTCTAAAAATCCGTACTGCCGCACGGTTACTCTAATAATCACGGAACTTGGAATCTAACAACTATTTGATATTGCAGATCCAATAAAATTGGTTTCGTCGAATTCCGACTTCGTTTGCAAAAGTGGCTATTTTTAAAGCTCTAAATAGCCCATTTTAAATATATAAATATATTTAAATATAATTAAATTTAATATTTAAAAAAATAAATATTATCGTCTATATTTACAGTGGAATACCATACAGCTCCAGAATATCCTATATGAATTTCCAGCTCGATATTTCAAATCCCGATTAAATCGATATTCGATTTATAATGAAATCCCTTTTAAAAATATAATTAATTCGTTTATAAATTATAAAGGAATTCCATAGCGACTTTTCTGAAATTTTATTTGGACGTAAATCAAAAATCTACACGACGAAATCCCGATTTTTCTCTTCCACTAGAAAGATATACTCCACCAGCTCCACACGTTTCTTGTTTCACAGAAATCCGATTTAAAACAAACCCTATATACTCAGTTGAAGTTTAGATCGCCAAATAGCGAACTACCGCGCCATTTCAAGCTCTATTTTAATTATAATATAATTCCACGTTCAAACTGTCGTCGTTTAAATATATTCGTTATTCAAATTCAATTCCAAGCTGAATTAAATATCACAGATGATCCAGTTCACACCATATTGCCATTTCAGCCAACTCTGATCATTTTAGAATTAAATATATCATTTAATTTATTATTTTAATTAAATATTCACCATTATTTAATTAACCAACCATTAAATTCTCTAATTCACCTTTTAAATAATTAAATAAATTAATTATTATACCCCTGATGATGCGGGTCATTACAAATAGCTTTATTGTTCTTTATTTAGCATTGCGCTGTTTGTTTATGCACCGATTTTCTTGGGGGTAAACCCGTTCCGTGTTATACGGCATGGTCCCTTGATTTACCTAACTTTAAAATCAAATTTATAACTGTTTTAGTTCTCACACCAGTCACATGACTGACCTGGAGTTTATTGTTTTAACCTAAACTCTGGGTGCCCCTATTTTCCATGGGCAACTAGTAGTTTTGGTTTTGCAGATTTATATTTACAGGATCCTGATTTACAATTGGAACAATGCTTGAAAATCTCTGTATCCGTGTATTACTTTCAGTTGTGTTTTGTATTGATTTTCCACTGCTATGTAATGTAATTTAAATCTCTGGTATTTTTCTGATGTATAATATTTATTCATACTCTGTATATTCTTGTATTCTGATGGAATTGTTGTAATAAGCAATGAAATGTTCTTCTGTTTGTGTTCTGATTTGTTGTGTTCTCAACTCAATCCGTGCTTTCCTTCACGGGGAAGTTCGGGTCGTGTCAAATATGATTTTTAACGTGTATATAAAATAAAATAAATATTTATAAACAAATCGGACGATTTGTTTATGTACACACATTTGACTGATATTGATTGGGACAATAAATTTTACACATCGCCCAACTGCACAAATAAATCTGTGTTTGTTGTTTGAAAACCCCACACGGGTATTGGGATGATATTTGACATACACTAATCCCAATAATTAGCTGTATGTCAATCGATTGATTGACAGACTGTTATAAGCATTAAATATCTATATTTGATGCTTATGCAGTGTAGAATGCACTTCGGATGATGGTTGACTGGGTTTGATTGTCGTTGTGTACATGTGTGTATGAAATCCATATGATAACATTATATGGTAATTGACTGTGTCTGATTCCAATTCAGAATGAACGAATATTTTAAAATAACGACTATTTTAAAATAACGAATATTTTGAAAGAATATTCGGTAAAGGATCAAAATAGAATTTTGATGTCCGATTTGGGATGGACAAGAAAATTAAAGATATATGCGTGTACTTGCCGAGTATAATACACACAAAAGGATCGTGTAATATGACGAACAATATTCAAGTATAAAGTAATAGCTAATCGCAGATAAGTAAATATAGTAAATGCAGTAAAAAGGAAAAATCACACCAGGGATTTTTATACTGGTTCGGAGCACCGTCCTACGTCCAGTTCCAGACCTCTCTCTGGATTTTCACTAACAACCTCACTTCACCCGGAGGAACAGGTATACAACACTACTTGATTTACGGGCCACAAGATTACCCACTTGATTTCACGGGCTACAAGCTTACCCACACAAGACTTAAACAATTACAAGAGTTTGACTTCTGAATGTGTTCTTGTTTCAACATTGATTAGTCAATAATTGAGTACTATAATCTTATCCTCAAATGTAATTTGATGTTTGCGAAGATTCAGAAGTGGATTATCGTTGAATCACAAGTGTATTAAATATGCTTGGAGATTCAAACGATAATATAAAGATTTTGAGTGCTTTTTGAATGCCAAATAATAATGCAAGATAGATCATAGAATAGAGAGTGTAATTCGGTTGATTTGGATGAATGAATCACGATGTATTTATAGTGATTGAAAAGATGTAATTATTGGTGAAGAGTTGCAATCAAAAGAAATGATTTCTAATGAAGAGAAATGGATGCAACCCTTCAAGAAGGAACATGACTTTTCAAAAAAGATGCTTTGTTATTATGAAAAGCTGTTGACAGGTAAAAATTACAGGTAGACAGGTTTTTGACTGTTATTTTTAAAAAACTGTTGACAGGTTAATTTTAACAGGTAGACAGGTTTCTTTTGAAATTCTGTTGACATGTTAAAAATAACTTGTTGACAGGTTTTTTGTCAACATGCACCAAAAATGAGTTTTCATGCATATTTTTGAAAGTGATAAGAAGTATGATTATTTGAGGTTAGATTTTAACATAAAAGACTCTAAATAATCAACCTCTAACCTATGAAGACATCAATTCTTCTTTTTGTCAATCATGAACTCCTTCTTGTCATTAATCAAAATAAAGCATTGAAACCGTTGACTCAACATTCTCCGCTTTTTTGATTGATGACAACATAGCTTGATATTTTAATCTCCATTGCTATCTCCCCCTGTATATATGCTCCCCCTGAAATATATAACTAAATTTCTGCAAGAAGAAATGTTAGTAACATTGTCTCCCCCTTTGTCATCGACAAAAAGGGTATATAACATCAATATTAAGATGAAATAACATTATATTCAGAGTGTATCAAATATTACAGACCATATCAACCATACCATATGAAAACGAAGTTTCGTAGCATTCAAACCAAATAAAAACACAGCACAAATCACATACAAGTGTTGATAAAAGTGTTTGAGGATTAAAAAAAACATAAAATCATAAAAAGATAGACGGAACTACTGGGGTGGTAAATCAGAATCGGTTTCGTCTCCTTCTTCGTCTGACGATTCCTCCTCCTTATCTCCTTCTTCTTCCTCATCATCTCCAACTTTTTCATCTTCTTCTTCATTTTTACCTTCATCAATGTAGGATGTGCCACGACCCCGTCCATGTTCAGTACTTGCTCCAGAGCTAGTACTCTCCTCTGAAGATGTCCATGTGAATGTAGGAGGCCTTGGACGTTTTCCCGGGTCTTGAGCATGTGTTGTGGAGGATGATGCGCCACAAGAAATTGCATCCAAAAGAATCCCGAAGAATGACTTAAGTTTATTAAATCGTTTATCAAGTTTAGTGTCTAAACGATCAAGCTTATTATCGGTTCATTTAAGTCGTGATTCGAGAAGAAATTGATTCCTTGCAATTTGTTCGAGAGATTCCTTAGTTGTGTAAGTAGGTGAAGGAATCCTAACGTCTTCTGGTTTTGGCCTACTAATTTGTGAGGAAGAAGCTTCGGGAGGACCTTGGTGTTTATATTGCTCAAACGGAATGATGTTTAAGTATGGCTCATGAAGTTTCATTCTCTTTTTAGATGCTTTATTAATACACTTTGGCCCTGAAACCTTGGATTCGGGAGATTGAATATCGCAATCAAGTAATAGACGCATTAGGTATTCATTGTAAAATAGATGTGGTCTTGAATGATTATTCACCATTGAAATTTCATCAAAGATCATCTCTATCCAATTTACGTTTATTTGTCCATAAATTGCGTACAAGGCCTTAAAGTTTTCTTTATAAACGACATCGAAATTTACAGTCCTTGGCAACAAGGAATGCGTGATACAAAGATGAAGAAGTCTGGCCGTAGGTCTTAAATTAACTCCTTTTGTACTTGGCTTGTGATCTTCAATAAACAAGTGACTGACTTTATCTCTAGTATGAACAGTGCAGAAATCACTAGAGAATTTAATACCACTATTTTCAGAACGAAGAACTTGTGCCATCCTATCTTTTGAGATAAAAACATGTTTTCCACACACAACGGACCAGAAACAATTTGATGAATTCTCCGGTTTGAATTTCTCTAAGTTGAGGTTAGCGTAGAACAACTTAATCATGATATGATTGATTTCAATGTTGTTCTTTTCGAAGTCAAGAAGAGAATCAATACCTGCTCTCTTTGCAAAGGTCTTAACATCATAGAGAAAGAAATCAGAGAATTTGATAAATGATCCTTGATGAATAGTTAAGTCTTTCATTTTGTTCCTTCTCCTAATAGCGATTGGATCCATTAACCACTGTTTAATGTGTGAATCAATAGGTTGTAGGGTTGAAGAGGAAGAAGATGTTTTTGATTTCTTTTGCTTTGGAGCCATTAGAGATTGAAGAAATTGAAATTGGAGAAACTAGGGTTGAGAGGAATGTTTTTTTTTGAGTTTAAAAAGAGTTAAGAATGAAATGGTGTTTAAGTTTGGAGTATGAACCGATGTTTCTATATTAAAAAAAACAGTTTTTGCGGAAATCGGTCGACAAGAATGTATTGGCAGTCGACCTTTTTTGTCACGGGTTCCATAAATTGAAGGTAGAGAAGAAATCGGTCGACAGCGAGGAATTTGGCGGTCGATAGATCAAGTGTCGGGTTCAAAAAAAATAAAAGATTAACATAACTGGTCGACAACAATTTTTGGGCCGATCGACCTATTTTCTTTCGGTTTGAATCTGAAGAACATCCGGTCGACAAGAAAAAAGGAGGTGGTCGACCGATAATCTCTCTGGATTGTAATGTTATAAAACCGGTCGATATGAAGTTTTCAGCGGTCGACAGGTTCTGTTGTTCTTCATTTTTCTGACTTTCTCATTAATATTATGAACTCAAAAAATTTATTATAAAAAACAATTATACATGAAGAATAAGACATAGAAATAACAAAGCAATATAAATGATCTCCTTAGATATGATATAGATTTATTTCCGAGATTCCCAAGGAGAATATTTATCGTTTGCACCTTCATTTTTACTGAAATTCCTATCCCATGTATTTGGTGTTCTCGATGACGATGGCATATGTGTGGGCTCATGAACGTTGTGCTTATTAGAGCTACAGAAGAATGAAGCTATTTGCTGGAGATACGTGAGCCGAGAAGCTGTTAACTTCTGCTCGTAATACATCTCCCTCTGGAGATCAACTTGATGCTTTTGATAATGGTGTATCTCATCTATTTTCTCTCGTGTAAGTGGAGAACAAAATAACGCTTTCTTGCAACGTTTTGAGTTAGGTGTGGTGCCAGGTGTACGTGAGTTTTGATGGAAACCAGGAGGGTGTTCCGGTGTCTTCGGGGAGTAGTGCTCGTCTGATTCGGAGCTAGTTATGGTGATGTGTGATCTTCGAGCGCATTCGTCGCAAATATGAGCCATTACAATATGAATGAAGATTGAGAGGATGAATTCAGAAAGCACTCAACGAAGAGGTATATATAAGACTACTTCTATTTTTAGAAGAGCTCCATATTAATCTCACCACAAAATAACACTTTATTTTAGGAGAGAAAATAACTATTTATATTAGATAGAAAAGAACTCTGCAACGTTTAAAATATACAGTTTAATTTTCAAGTTCCTTTTTAGATAATAAGCCTAGCTCTCTACGTAATTATATGAAACTTGATTCGAGTAGAGGCTTGGTAAACATATCAGCTAGTTGATTCTCCATGCTTACATATTTGAGATTTATATTTCCTTTTTCAATATTGTCTCTCAGAAAATGATGTCCAATGTCGATATGTTTAGTCCGAGAGTGGTTAACCGGGTTTTTGGATAAGTTTATCGCACTTGTGTTATCACAATATATGATTGAATTTGATAAATTTATTCCAAAGTCTTTAAGTGTTTGTTGCATATATAAAACTTGTGTACATGCAAGAGCCGCTGATATATACTCCGCTTCACACGTCGAAAGTGAAACACAATTTTGTTTCTTACTAAACCAAGAGATAAGTGATTTTCCAATAAAATGGCACGTACCACTTGTGCTTTTTCTATCCGTTCGAGATCCTCCGAAATCAGCATCACTATATGATACTCACTCAAATGAACAATTTTTTGGATAGAAAAGACCAAAATCTTTGGTATTATTAAGATAACGAATTATACGTTTCACTGCTCGTAAGTGTGATTCTTTAGGATTGGCTTGAAATCGTGCACATAAACAAACACTCATCATAATGTTAGGACGACTAGCCATTAAATATAAAAGAGAACCTATCGTACTACGATATGTCTTTTGGTCTACACTTTTTCCATTCTCATCGTTTTCAAGATGAGTAGATGTATTCATAGGAGTAGTTTTTCCGGAAGTATTTTCAAGTCCAAATCTTTTAACAAGATTTCCACAATATTTTTCTTGATTTATGAAAATACCATTCGGAAGTTGTTTAATTTGAAGACCAAGAAAGTATGATAATTCTCCCATATGTGACATTTCAAATTCTTTGGTCATAACATCTGCAAATTCTTTACAAAGTTTTTCACTTGTTGATCCAAAGATTATATCGTCCACATATTTTTGAATAACCAATATGTCTTTTTGCGTATGTTTAATAAATAATGTTTGATCAACCTTCCCTATATGAAAACCCGAATCAATAAGATAACTTCGTAAACGTTCATACCAAGCACGTGGTGCTTGTTTTAAGCCGTACAAAACCTTTTTAAGTTTGAATACATGATCCGGATATTTTTCATGTTTAAATAAAGGAGGTTGTTAAACATATGCTCTTTCTTTTATAAACCCGTTTAAGAATGCAATCTTGACATCCATCTGATATAATTTAAAATTGTGATGACAAGCAAAAGATAATAAAATTCTAATAGCCTCTAGTCTTGCGACAGGTGTGAATGTTTCTTTATAATTGATACCTTCTTCTTGATTATAACCTTGTGCTACTAATCGTGCTTTATTTCTAGTGATATTCCCTTGTTCATCAGCCTTATTTTTATAAACCCATTTAGTTCCTATAACCGATTGGTCAGTTGGCCTTGGAACAAGTTCCCATACATCATTGCGCTCGAACTGATTTAGCTCTTCTTACATGGCAATGATCCAATAGTCGTCGGTAGCAGCTTCCTTAGGATTTTTCGGTTCGATATTCGAAATAAACGCAACATGACCCATTTGATTAAGTTGACTCCTTGTCCTTGTAACGTCCCGTATTTTTTGCAGCCAAATATTTAATTTATTATTTTAAATATTATATTTGGAATATTATAGATTTTTAAATATTTAATTCGTTATTTAAAACGAAGTTTTAACGTTAATTTTATTTATAATATAAATCGAGCTCGAAATGGCGCTGCAGTTCGTAATATTGGATTTTGAACCTCAGCGGAGAATACATGATTCGATATAAGTCGGATTTCTGTGAAACAAGAAACGTTGGAACCGTATTGACGATAATTTTCATATGAAAAAGAAAAATTCAGATTTCGTATTTTAAATTGTAAGTTATGGCCAAATCAAATTTGAAATAATCGCTGTAGAAATCGTTATTAAAATATAGGCCTTTAAAATAGCCGTTTTGCAAACGGTCTCGGATTTCGACGAAATCAGTTTCATTGGGACCATAACCTTAAATTATTATACAGTGTTGAACTACGGGGAAAACCGATGTCATATGTGACCATGGTAGCCACAAACGCCCGTTCAATTTCTATAACCCGTAATTAAATAAATAAATAGATATGTGGGTATAACTTGAGCAGACTATCGAATTAAGCCACAAAACCAGTTCCTTTGAGTTCGTATCATCGATTAGAGTCAGGATCGGCATATAGTTTGCTATTTTGGAGACTGGGTAATTTGGCGTTAGAAATGGCATTGCGGTGCACGTAAAAATAACCTACCGGGGAAACAGTCTCAGAATGCGACGAAACTAGTGCTGTTGGGTTCATATCAAAAAATTATTGTAGGATTTTAAAGTTTCAAGTTGATCTGGTTTATCTAGTGATCGTGGAAAAATTAAACGCGTATTTATTTCGGGTTTTATAAAGGAAATTTTTTCATACGACCTCGGATTTCGACGAAACTTGTCCCATTGGGTCCGGAATATCTTTTTACATTAAGATTAGCTTTTATGTCAGTTAATAGAAGTCGTACATGGTCAGTTTTACTTGTTACTTAGCGACGAAGTTTCATTTAAAATAAATTTATAAAAAACATACACACTATATTTTCTATACATAGCTGTGCCTACCCTATGTTCTAAAGAAATTGCACGGAAAGGAAACTAAGACTAATTCCATCCAATGAAGGGGATACACGCATCTACAGTTGAGGTGAAAACTCATGCACCTACCCTCTTCTAGTGCCTGCATACCCAAACACCTAGTATTCATTTTCGTATCTTTTTGCGCATGCCCTGACCTTTCACTTCGAAGCCGACCAAATTTAAACCTGAAGAGAAAATACCCCTACAAACCTATTTTCTTCACTTTGAAGCTTACATCAACCCTATTCTTCTAGCATACATCTATGAAGAGACAATACATGCATCTGAGCTACCCTACCCTATTACTGCAGTTACTTACGTGCCAAAACTTCAAAACCGTGGTAACCAAGTTTCCGATACCATGGTAGCCAAACTGTTTGTTTATAAATACTGCCCTCGTTCTTACTTTCTTCGTATTTTCACTGTAGTGTATAAATGGCGGCACCTATAAAATAGAATAAAAATAAAAGTTGAACCTGTTATAATAAAAGAAGTATACTATTTATAAAGCCATTGGCTTGGCAGGGAGTTACGAGCAGCTGATGCTCTGGCATGGCGGGCGTAATACAGTCCGAGGGGGGGAGGTGGACATGGTCTGTTTAGTCGAGGGAATGGTTTTGATGGGTTCTGGTTCGTTGGTGTGGCCGGGATCGGCAAGGGAAGCCACCGTGGTGGAAGCTGAGATGGGAGAGAAGTGCGGTTTCGAAATGAGGAAATTTAATTGCGTGAGGGAGCAACAGAAGAAACGAGGAGAGAGGAGCGAGCGTCAATGAGTAAGAAGGTTTTTCCAAGGCGTCTACCACGAAGCAAGGGAAGTATTCAAATAAAGGTTGCGAGATGGACCTTTAACTGAAAGAAAGGTGCGGGTTTTTTTTTTAGAATCCAGGAAGATGTACAGTAATCCTATACGTGGATTGGGAGTTTTCGATTTTGCCTAATCATGTTTTAAGGTAACTAATAACCATGTTTTAAGGTAACTAATTATTGTGCCTGTTGAACTGGTGTATGCCTAACCCAACTCTTCACATGGCCATTAAAGTTTAACGGTACTTAAGTATTTAAACTGCCTAATATAGATTAGCATGGTCTAACTAATATAATACATTGTTGACGAAATATATAAGTTTATATACCAACTGTACGTAGAACGAAGGATGGGAATATTTAATTGGACCTAATAACGTTTATTTTGTGTCTAATACTATGTGAAACAAGGTTAAGCAACGTCAATAGAGTGTTAGGAAATAATTAGATAATAGTTCAACGTAGTCCGATTTAAATGAATATATAATTAATGTAAATAAAAATTTAATTAAAAGTTTTATCGTCCAAGTTAAACTGTGATCTCATATGTTGTCAGAACTCGGTGAAATCATACGTATTGGTACGGTACCGGCAAACACTTCATTTTTGAGCTGGAGTAGATGACAATGGTATCAACTGAGTTTTTTGACCAACCGTTTGAATGACAAATGGAAACACAAGGTGAGTTAAACTCACTCAGTTTTCCCATTTATATTTTTATATAAATTGGGTTTTTATTTTGTGTGCTCTACTTGCAAATGGTTGCCTGTTTGCTAGTTATACATTTGTTTGTTGATTTAACTGATGAAATTAAGCTGTGTTTAATTTCAGTGAAATACCAAATCATTATTTTTAACGATTGGTTCCAATAAAAGTAACTTACCTAGTTGGTCACGTTTATGAAATAAACGTACTAAAATTGTTTGAATTGTTTGAATTGCTTGTGAATTGGTTGATGTTAATGGTCATTATTGTTGTTATCAGTAAAATGAAACTGAATGATATGAGTGGAGCTAACCATTGTGATTTCAGGGAAGAACAGGTTGGAAGGACCCAACCGGATCCCTCAAATATATTTAGTTTCATATTATCATATATGAACTGTCCTATTTGGGTGACGGATTAGATTATTGATTATTGACTGGGAATACAACCTGTGTTTATTTAAATCAATGGGCAATATTGGTTGAGTAATTGGCAGCGTATTGCCTATAAAATCAATCGTTTTATAAATATTGATTCACCGTCAGGTGAGTCAATAGAGGTGAAGTTATAAAATTTATTTAATAAATGGAGTTAGATTTTGAAATATATTTTTGAATAAAATAATTTAAAGAATATTGGTTTAAATTAAAGAAGTTTTAACAAAAGAAATTTACTATTTATTTTGGTTAATAAAGAGATTAACAACTTAACTAATTAATGATCAAAGTAAATTATTATTTCAATTAATAAAAATTTAGAAAGTTACTTTTTAATGGGAATTCATTTAAAAAGTAATCGAATGTGAAATGGAATCCAATTGAATGGTGAAAAGAGTTTACAAACGGGTTTATATTTAAAACCGGATTTGTATAACCAAGTTATAAAAGGAAATTAGGCGAAACATGACAGCTTAAATAATGTTACTTAATTATTTGAATCAAGTCAAAGGAAATTAAGATAAAATGGGTTTATAATAAACCAAGGTTATGTAAATGAGGTTTAAAGTGTTAAGGCGTTATTTTACATTAACGATACTTGAAAATGAGATCAAGTAGAAAGGGGAAATTTAAATAAGATTTCCAAAGTGGAAATGGTCGAATAGATTTGAAAGGAGAATTAAGTGGAAATTGAATATGATTATAAGTTATTTCATTAAGTATTAATATGGAATGGTTTTTGGGAATATTAGTATATTAAATAAGAATTCAAATATCGTATGTTAAATATTAAAAGAGTTAGAAGTTTAATTAAACAGAAGTGAATCAGTTTGTTTTAAATGAAAGGCCAAGTGATGCTGAATACTGAACCAGTAAACTCATTGGAGTGTCATGATTGAAAACTGTTTATTTTGATAGTTAAATCACCGACTATCAAACCCTTCCAATACGATTGTTGGTACGGAAAGACCAGGATCGAATTTATATTCGAAAACCATTCCGACTAACAAATACGTGAAGATATCAAAAGATGATCGAGATGGAGCATTGAAGACCGTGGGTTTTCATAAACGGAAGAAACACTAAAATTCTCTACCTGGCAAGCAGAGATAAGCTGTGATTCTGTCATGGTTGGAATCAACAGGTTGCAAGGACTTCTCGCTACTGATCCATGGGGTGATTCCTATATTAGATGCAGTAGGAGAGTACCTTCGGTTCATCCTGTTCCTAGATGACTTGTATGGACGGATGTCTGACAGAGTATTTCCAAACGGATCACGTACATTGATTTCTTCAAACGTGCTACAGTTGTTGGCGGAGGATTGTCATTCTCTTAGCTTCCAACTAGAGTATTTTTGTGGACGTCAATTAGTGATATCTGGCGGATCTGACGATGTAGCATTCAAAGTGAATGACGACCAGATGATCAAAAGATAATCTAAACCTCAAGCCTCATCAATCGGGAAATGACATAAATCGACCAGGCAGCATGGCTATGTGGGTCGCTCCCATTAGGGTGTATAATCACCTATCTAGAGAAATTCCTATTTGCTTCTTTAATCAATGTTCGATGCTGTCCCTTTTTTGGAAACGGTGGTTTGAGCCCAACCGTTGGTGATATATATTCAATACACTCAAGCGAAATGAGTGGTCGGTCATGTGAGGGCCAGGTTGCAAGACGTTCTTGTTGAACCCAGTTTATTCGCCTCTAGAGATACACTATCGGAAGGTGGTCCCATACCTTGTCATAGTCGGAATCCAATCTCCAATAAGCGCCCGAGGTTTTGTTTGTATACTATATATGTAGAGTGTGAGATGCAAGCGTTCTACTAGATTGATATTTACTTGTTTTTGGACACTATTATAATATCAGAAAAGATATTGATTTCAAAAATGTTTTGGGTTATCGTAAGGTAAAAACCGTTCGTTTTTATGTGTGGATTTGGTCTTACGATTATCCTTTTCTTTCGAAAATATCTTGAATTTTAAAATCAAGTTGGATGATTCCCCTTAATACTGTGCGAGTTTTTCACACTCTGGTTCACCAGACTGACCCGGTGTTTTGTAAATGCTCGGGTTTGACCGGGGTGTACAGGTTCAGGTTATCGAATGCTGAGAAGTCCAGAGACGAGCTGGAGATGTTCAGACATATGATATTATATAGCTACTATTCCGCTATGTGTCGTATATCGAAACAGGTTATTATAACTGTCCCATTGTGTGATGTACTCTGATATTGTAAGTATTTTTAAAGCTCTCAATAAAGATTTATTTCAGTATTATATTTTGTTCTGTTGCGATGTGAGACTCTGTGTTGTGATGGTTCTTCTTCTTCTTCTATTCTTATATTTCTTTCTTTCTTATCTCACCCTCTAATTTCTTTCTAATAACGTTCCAGTGTTTTCGGTGTTTGAAAAGTCGGCATGAGTTACGGTAAGGGTATTTATGTCGATTTTCGGGGCAGAAAATCCCTGGGTCGTTACAGTGGTATCAGAGCTATTGGTTTGGTAATAACCTTGGCTCTGTGGTATAACTCGATAGAGATTGGGTTAGTAATACCCTAGATCGAGATTGAGTGTATATATATGAGAGCGTAATTGTAAATTTTTATACAAATGTTTTGTATTGTGTTTGTTGATCGGTTCAAGTGTTGAGAAGCATAGAACTGTCAATGGATGCAATACTGTTTTGAAAAGAGGGTAAATGAAATAATTTTTCCCAAAACATATTTTTGTATGGAAAAGAAATAATTTTCTCAAATTATTGAGATACTAGTGTGTTTGATCGATTGGAGTGGAATTCAAATCGGGTTGAAAATTTGAATTGAGACTTAACTTTGTTAAATTAAAATGATATCAAAATTTAATAAAACAGATTTGGAAATTGGAAATTTAATGAATAAATAATAATCAAATCTGTAAAACCAAAATAAAATATTAATATTGAATATGAATTTAGTTGATTTGGTTGATTTGTTTGTGAATGATTTTTTTTATATATATAATTAGATTTGGAAATTAATGGGTTTGTAACGTTCTTTCTTACCTTAGCAATTTCGAGGACGAAATTATTTTAAGGGGGGAAGAATGTAATGTCCCGTATTTTTGGCAGCCAAATATTTAATTTAATTTATTATTTTAAATATTATATTTGGAATATGATAGATTTTTAAGTATTTAATTCGTTATTTAAAACAAAATTTTAACGTTAATTTTATTTATAATATAAATCGAGCTCGAAATGACGCTGTAGTTCGTAATATTGGATTTTGAACCTTAGCGGAGAATATAGGATCCGATATAAGTCGGATTTCTGTGAAACAAGAAACGTTGGAACCGTATTGACGATAATTTTCATATGAAAGAGAAAAATTAAGATTTTGTATTTTAAATTGTAAGTTATGGCCAAATCAAAATTTGAAATAATCGCTGTAGAAATCCTTATTAAAATATAGGCCTTTAAAATAGCCATTTTGCAAACGGTCTCGGATTTCGACGAAATCAGTTTCATTGGGACCGTAACCTTAAATTATTGTACGGTGTTGAACTGCGGGGAAAACCGATGTCGTATGTGACCACGGCAGCCACAAACGCCCGTTCAATTTCTATAACCCGTAGTTAAATAAATAAATAGATATGTGGGTATAACTTGAGCAGACGATCGAATTAAGCCACGAAACCAGTTCCGTTGAGTTCTTATCGTCGATTAGAGTCAGGATAGGCATATAGTTTGCTATTTTGGAGACCGGGTAATTTGGCGTCAAAAATGGCATTGTGGTGCACGTAAAAATAGCCTACCGGGGAAACAGTCTCAGAATGCGACGAAACTAGTGCCGTTGGGTTTGTATCAACAAATTATTGTAGGATTTTAAAGTTTCAAGTTGATCTGGCTTATCTAGTGATCATGGAAAAATTAAAAGCGTATTTATTTCTGGTTTTATAAAGGAAATTTTCTTATACGACCTCGGATTTCGACGAAACTTGTCCCATTGAGTCTGGAATATCTTTTTACATTAAGATTAGCTTTTATGTCAGTTAACAGAAGTCGTGCGTGGTCAGTTTTACTTGTTACTTAGCGACGAAGTTTCATTTAAAATAAATATATATAAAACATGAACCCTATATTTTCTATACATAGTTGTGCCTACCCTAAGTTCTAAAGAAATTGCACGGAAAGGAAACTTAGACTAATTCCATCAAATGAAGGGGATACACACATCTATTGTTGAGGTGAAAACTCATGCACCTACCCTCTTCTAGCGCCTGCATACCCAAACACCTAGTATTCATTTTCGTATCTTTTTGCGCATGCCCTAACCTTTCACTTCGAAGCAGACCAAATTTACACCTCAAGAGAAAATACCCCTACAAACCTATTTTCTTCACTCTGAAGCTTACAGCAACCCTATTCTTCTAGCATACATCTATGAAGAGACAATACATGCATCTGAGCTACCCTACCCTACTACTGCAGTTACTTCCGTGCCAAAACTTCAAAACCGTGGTAACTAAGTTTCCGATACGTGGTAGTCAAACTGTTTGTTTATAAATACTGCCCTCGTTATTGCTTTCTTCGTATTTTCACTGTAGTGTATAAATGGCGGCACCTCTAAAATAGAATAAAAATAAAAGTTCAACCTGTTATAATAAAAGAAGTATACTATATATAAAGCCATTGGCTTGGCAGGGAGTTACGAGCAGCTGATGCTCTGGCATGGTGGGCGTAATACAGTCCGAGGGGGGGAGGTGGACATGGTCTGTTGAGTCGAGGGAATGGTTTTGATGGGTTCTGGTTCGTTGGTGTGGCCGGGATCGGCAAGGGAAGCCGCCGTGGTGGAAGCTGAGATGGGAGAGAAGTGCAGTTTCGAAATGAGGAAATTTAATTGCGTGAGGGAGCAACAGAAGAAACGAGAAGAGAGGAGCGAGCGTCAGTGAGGAAGAAGGTTTTCCCAAGGCGTCTACCACGAAGCAAGGGAAGTATTCAAATAAAGGTTGCGAGATGGACCTTTAACTGAAAGAAAGGTGCGGGTTTTTCTCAGAATCCAGGAAGATGTACAGTAATCCTATACGTGGATTGGGAGTTTTCGATTTTGCCTAATCATGTTTTAAGGTAACTAATAACCATGTTTTAAGGTAGCTAATTATTGTGCCTGTTGAACTAGTGTATGCCTAACCCAACTCTTCACGTGGCCATTAAAGTTTAATGGTACTTAAGTATTTAAACTGCCTAATATAGATTAGTATGTCTAACTTATATAATACATTGTTAACGGAATATATATGTTTATATACCAACTGTACGTAGAATGAAGGATGGGAATATTTAATCGGACCTAATAACATTTATTTTGTGTCTAATACTATGTGAAACAAGGTTAAGTAATGTCAATAGAGTGTTAGGAAATAATTAGATAATAGTTCAACGTAGTCCGATTTAAATGAATACATAATTAATGTAAATAAAAATTTAATTAAAAGTTTTATAATCCAAGTTAAACTATGATCTCATATGTTGTCAGAACTCGGTGAAATCAGACGTATTGGTACGGTATCGACAAGCACTTCATTTTTGAGCTGAAGTAGATGACAATGGTATCAACTGAGTTTTTTGACCAACCGTTTGAACGACAAATGAAAACACAATGTGAGTTAAACTCATTCAGTTTTCCCATTTATATTTTTATATAAATTGTGTTTTTATTTTGTGTGCTCTGCTTGCTGATGGTTGCCTGTTTGCTAGTTATACATTTGTTTATTGATTTAACTGATGAAATTAAACTATGTTTAATTTCAGTGAAACACCAAATCGTTATTTTTAACGATTGGTTCCAATAAAGGTAACTTACCTTGTTGGTCACATTTATAAAATAAACGTGCTAAAATTGTTTGAATTGCTTGTGAATTGGTTGATGTTAATGGTCGTTATTGTTGTTATCAGTAAAATGAAACTGAATGATTTGAGTGGAGCTAACCATTGTGATTTCAGGGAAGAACAGGTTGGAGGGACCCAACCGAATCCCTCAAATATATTTAGTTTCATATTATCATATATGAACTGTCCTATTTGGGTGATGGATTAGATTATTGCTTATTGACTGGGAATACAACCTGTGTTTGTTTAAACCAATGGGCAATATTGGTTGAGTAATTGGCAGCGTATGGCCTATAAAATCAATCGTTTTATAAATATTGATTCACCGTCTGGTGAGTCGATAGAGGTGAAGTTATAAAATTTATTTTATAAATGGAGTTAGATTTTGAAATATATTTTTGAATAAAATAATTTAAAGAATATTGGTTTAAATTAATGAAGTTTTAACAAAAGAAATTTACTATTTATTTTGGTTAATAAAGAGATTAACCACTTAAGTAATTAATGAGCAAAGTAAATTATTATTTCAATTAATAAAAATTTAGAAAGTTACTTTTTAATGGGAATTCATTTAAAAAGTAATCGAATGTGAAATGGAATCCAATTGAATGGAGAAAGGAGTTTACAAACGGGTTTATATTTAAAACCGGATTTGTATAACCAAGTTATAAAAGGAAATTAGGCGAAACATGACAGCTTAAATAATGTTACTTAATTATTTGAATCAAGTCAAAGGAAATTAAGATAAAAAGGGTTTATAATAAACCAGGGTTATGTAAATGAGGTTTAAAGTGTTAAGGCGTTATTTTACATTAACGATACTTGAAAATGAGATCAAGTAGAAAGGGGAAATTTAAATAAGATTTCCAATGTGGAAATTGTCGAATAGATTTGAAAGGAGAATTAAGTGGAAATTGAATATGATTATAAGTTATTTCATTAAGTATTAATATGGAATGGTTTTTGAGAACATTAGTATATTAAATAAGAATTCAAATATCGTATGTTAAATATTAAAAAAGTTAGAAGTTTAATTAAACAGAAGTGAATCAGTTTGTTTTAAATGAAAGGCCAAGTGATGCTGAATACTGAACAAGTAAACTCATTGGAGTGTCGTGATTGAAACACTGTTTATTTTGATAGTTAAATCACCGACTATCAAATCCTTCCAATATGATTGTTGGTACGGAAAGACCGAGATCGAATTTATATTCGAAAACCATTCCGACCAACAAATACGTGAAGATATCAAAAGATGATCGAGATGGAGCATTAAAGACCGTGGGTTTTCATAAACGGAAGAAACACTAAAATTCTCTGTCTGGCAAGCAGAGATAAGCTGTGATTCTATCATGGTTGGAATCGACCGATTGCAAGGACTTCTCGCTACTGATCCATGGGGTGATTCCTATATTGGATGCAGTAGGAGAGTACCTTCGGTTCATCCTGTTCCTGGATGACTTGTATGGACGGATGTCTGACAGAGTATTTCCAAATGGATCATGTACATTGATTTCTTCAAACGTGCTACAGTTGTTGGCGGAGGATTGCCATTCTCTTAGCTTCCAACTAGAGTATTTTTGTGGACGTCAATTAGTGATATCTGGCGGATCTGACGATGTAGCATTCAAAGTGAATGACGACCAGATGATCAAAAGATAATATAAACCTCAAGCCTCATCAATCGGGAAATGACAAAAATCGGGCAGGCAGCATGGCTATGTGGGTCGCTCCCATTAGGGTGTATAATCACCTATCTAGAGAAATTCCTATTTTCTTCTTTAATCTATGTTCGATGCTGTCCCTTTTTGGGAAACGGTGGTTTGATCCCAACCGTTGGTGATATACATTCAATACACTCAAGCGAAATGAGTGGTCGGTCATGTGAGGGCCAGGTTGCAAGACGTTCTTGTTGAACCCAGTTTATTCGTCTCTAGAGATACACTATCGGAAGGTGGTCCCGTACCTTGTCATAGTCGGAATCCAATCTCCAATAAGCGCCCGCGGTTTTGTTTGTATACTATATATGTAGAGTGTGAGATGCAAGCGTTCTACTAGATTGATATTTACTTGTATTTGGACACTATTATAATATCAGAAAAGATATTGATTTCAAAAATGTTTTGGGTTATCGTAAGGTAAAAACCGTTCGTTTTTATGTGTGGATTTGGTCTTACGATTATCCATTTCTTTCGAAAAGATTTTGAATTTTAAAATCAAGTTGGATGATTCCCCTTAATACTGTGTGAGTTTTTCTCACTCTGGTTCACCAGACTGACCCGGTGTTTTGTAAATGCTCGGGTTAGACCGGGGTGTACAGGTTCAGGTTATCGAATGCTGAGAAGTCCAGAGACGAGCTGGAGATGTTCAGACATATGATATTATATAGCTACTATTCCGCTGTGTGTCGTATATGGGAACAGGTTATTTTAATTGTCCCATTGTGTGATGTACTTTGATATTGTAAGTATTTTTAAAGCTCTCAATAAAGATTTATTTCTGTATTATATTTTGTTCTGCTGCGATGTGAGACTCTGTGTTGTGATGGTTCTTCTTCTTCTTCTTCTATTCTTATATTTCTTTCTTTCTTATCTCACCCTCTAATTTCTTTCTAATAACATTCCAGTGTTTTCGGTGTTTGAAAAGTCGACATGAGTTATGGTAAGGGTATTTATGTCGATTTTCGGGGCAGAAAATCCCTGGGTTGTTACAGTCCTAATCTGTGAGGTTACTTCTCCAATAAAATTTTGAACCAGATGATCTCTTAGAATTCTTGGAGGAGATCTAAATCTAGGTGAAGAAGGTGCCATAGCAGGTTGAGGAATATCTTCAATAATTTCTGAGTCAGATTCATTATTTATGATGGTAGGATTATTAGTGACTATATTTTCTTCGTCATCTAATATATTATGAGATGGCTTATAGAATTCGTCAAAAGATACATGAAGTGATTCTTCAATAGTTTTAGTTCTCTTATTGAATATACGATAGGCCTTGCTTCGTTCCGAATATCCGACAAATATACCTTTATCGGATTTTGGATCAAATTTTCCCAGATGGTCTTTCGTATTTAAAATAAAACATTTAGAACCGAAAACTTTGAAATATGAGATATGCTTTTTCTGATTAAATAGCTCATAAGATGTATTTTTTGTGAGAGGTCAAATAGATACACGATTCAAAACATAACATGCAGTTGCAACAGCTTCTGCCCAGAAATGTTTAGGTAAAGTGGATCCATTTAATAATGTTCTTGCGCATCCTTGTAAAGTCTGATTTTTCCATTCTACAACTCCATTTTGTTGTGGAGTTCAAGGAAACGAAAAATTATGATTGATACCTTTCTTTGTACAAAAATGTTCAAATTCATTATTTTCGAACTCTCCGCCATGATCACTTCTTATATTCTTAACCTTAAGTCCTTTTGACTTTTGAATTTTTTTGACGAAGGATTTGAAATGATTAAACGTGTCACTTTTATTTTTCAAGAAAAATACCCATGTATAACGAGAATAATCATCAACAATTACAAACACATACCGACTATGATTTATTGACTGAACTTGTGTTGGTCCGAATAAATCCATATGTAATAACTCAAGTGGTTGTAATGTTGATATGACTTTCTTGGATTTGAAAGATGATTTAGTCAATTTTCCTAGTTGACATGCATCACAAATATTATTAACCATAAAGCTCATTTTGGGTAGTCCTTTAACTAGATCATTTTTGGCTAACTTGTCAATAGTTCTGAAGTTTATTTGACAGAAATGTTTGTGCCATAGCCATGGATCATTATCATTTGCTACAAGACACATATCTGAATTATGATTGATGTTCATATTCAGAATATAGATATTTTTGTCTCTATAACCTTCAAAAACTAGATTTCGATCTTTATCTAAAATACTACATTTATTATCTGAAAAAGAAATGATAAAACCTTTGTCGCACAGTTGACTAATACTTAGTAAATTATGTTTCAAGTTTTTAACTAGCATGATATTAGTAATAAGAGGTAAGTTAGATGTACCGTAATTGCTCACATCGCCTTTGCGGATGACATAGCCTTTTGAATTATCTCCAAAGTGACAGAGCCACCATCTGAATAAGTGATATTTGTTAATAAGCTCTTGTCTCCAGTCATATGCTTCGAGCAACCACTGTCCATTATCCACTTTTCTCTTTTCTTAAGTGGGACCTGCAAAAAATAGAATTAAGATCATGGTACCCACTTTTTATAGGGTCCTAAGAGTCAGGTCTTAGGAGTCCAAACCCATACGGGTCCGGTATCCCCTTTATATAAATAATTGGAATTATGATGCACAGTATTCAAAAAAATTTGAATGTACTTGTTCCTAATTAAATTGTTATTTGTTTTAGGAACCCATATTTTAATATTCTTGATATTTTTCTTTTAAAATTTCACAACTGATTTTGGTTTGGAATATAATAAACTAAGATTTTTCTTAGCTTTAGTTTCCTGCACCTTTTTCTTTCTTTTATTACCAAGATGTTTCTTGGTATCTTGTTTCTTATACCCCAAACCATATTTATTTGTAGCAGACTGTGAATTTTCAATAATCTTTGTCAAATTTTCTCGACCTTTGTTGCAGTTAGAAACATTTTGAGTAATGTCATCTAACTTAGTTTGTAAGCTAGCTTTTTTTAGGTCTAGAATTTTGACTTTTTCCTTAAGCTCATGATTTTCAATAGTAAGAGCATCATTTTTCTCTTTTTGAGTTTTAATTTCTTGACTCAAAAAAGTAAATTGAGAATTAATATTAGATGATGACTCTTGAAAATTTTCAAGTTCCTCTAATATTTTCTTCTCGTCTTTTAGCATATCACGCTCCAACTCTGCTCTACATAATTCTGCTTGAGCTTGTTTGCATTGTCGTTTCATATCTTTGAATTTATATATCAATTCAACATTTATATCAAGAACTTCTTCAAAAGAAGGAATTTGTACCTCATCTTCTTTCGCCATAAAACATACATTTGCTTGTTCATTGTCCGAGTCGCTTTCACTATCAGGTGAAGATGAGTCTGATTCATCCCATGTTACTGAAAATGCTCGTTTCTTTGAATTGTCCTTCTTGTGTTTGAATTTTTCATTTTCTATCTTCTTCTTTTGCTCCGGACAATCCTTTTGCATATGTCCCTTCTTGTGACAGTTGAAGCATTCTACATTTGATGAAGATGGTTTATTTGATCCGAACTTCTTTCTATTGTAACGACTAGCCTTTCGTTACTTTAAGAATTTCTTGAATCCTTTTGCAATGAATGCTAGATCTTCATCTTCAGAATCTGAGATGTCTTCATCCTTTTCGACATGAAATGCTACATTTTTCTTTTCTTCTTTTTGTTCATTTCTAGCCTGCAGGTTAGCTTCATAGGACATAAGATTTCCTATCAGTTCATCTGGCTTCGTGGTGGAAAGATCATTAGCTTCTTCTATTGCTAATACTTTTCCTTCCCATTCATTAGTCAGAGAATGTAGGACAGTTGAAACTACATCAAAATCAGAATATTTTTGCCCTAATCTAATAAGTGCATGATGAATGGTTTGAAACCGTGAATACATCTCATTGATTGTTTCACTTGGCTTCATTTTGAAATTTTGAAATTGACTTTTCAACATAGCTATTTTTGCTTGTTTAACCTTGTTAGTACCTTCATGAGTGGTTTTTAGCGATTGCCAAATTTGATATGCAGTGGTACATATACTAACACGGTTATATTCATTTTGATCTAATGCACAAAACAAAATATTCATTACTTTTGCATTTACAGTTGCTGCAGTTTTCTCAGCAGCCGTCCATTCTGTATACTCAGTTGTTGGATTTACTATTTCCTTCTGAGTAGCATTCCAAGCATCATAGTTAGTTGATTGCATGTAAAAAGCCATACGTGTTTCCCAATAACTATAGTTAAGACCATTGAAGAAGGGAGGTCTTTGTGTCGATTTACCTTCAGTGTAAGTGGTGTTTGTGCTACTACTTGGGTTATTTGCCATATTACTAGAATATATCAAATAGCTATGTTACGGTTATGAGATGACCGCGCTCTGATACCAACTAAAGATGTATGCATGTACTTGCCGAGTATAATACACACAAAAGGATCGTGTAATATGACGAACAATATTCAAGTATAAAGTAATAGCTAATCGCAGATAAGTAAATATAGTAAATGCAGTAAAAAGGAAAAATCACACCAGGGATTTTTATACGGGTTCGGAGCACCGTCCTACATCCAGTCCCAGACCTCTCTCTGGATTTTCACTAACAATCTCACTTCACTCGGAGGAACAGGTATACAACACTACTTGATTTACGGGCCACAAGCTTACCCACTTGATTTCACGGGCTATAAGCTTACCCACACATGACTTCAACAATTACAAGAGTTTGACTTCTGAATGTGTTCTTGTTTCAACACTGATTAGTCAATAATTAAGTACACCCTTCCTATAATCTTATCCTCAAATGTAATTTGATGTTTGCGAAGATTCATAAGTGGATTATCGTTGAATCACAAGTGTAATAAATATGCTTGGAGATTCAAACGATAATATAATGATTTTGAGTGCTTTTTGAATGCCAAATAATAATGCAAGATAGATAAGAGAATAGAGAGTGAAATTCGGTTGATTTGGATGAATGAATCACGATGTATTTATAGTGATTGAAAAGATGTAATTATTGGTGAAGAGTTGCAATCAAAAGAAATGATTTCTAATGAAGAGAAATGGATGCAACCCTTCAAGAAGGAAGATGACTTTTCAAAAAATGCTTTGTTATTATGAAAAGCTGTTGACAGGTAAAAATTACAGGTAGACAGGTTTTTGACTGTTATTTTAAAAAAACTGTTGACAGGTTAATTTTAACAGGTAGACAGGTTTCTTTTGAAATCCTGTTGACAGGTTAAAAATAACCTGTTGACAGGTTTTTTGTCAACATGCACCAAAAATGAGTTTTCATGCATATTTTTGAAAGTGATAAGAAGTATGATTATTTGAGGATAGATTTTAACATAAAAGACTCTAAATAATCAACCTCTAACCTATGAAGACATCAATTCTTCTTTTTGTCAATCATGAACTCCTTCTTGTCATTAATCAAAATAAAGCATTGAAACCGTTGACTCAACAAAAATATTTAAATATAGAAATATATAACAGTGTTGATTAGAGTGTGCCATTTAGATGTGAACGATATTTATATCGATTTTATTCATTTTTATAATGAATATCGAAAAGGAACTGATTTCAAAATACAATATTTTGAAAATATTATCATTTATATATCGATGATATGGAATATTCAATTTTGATTTGAAATTGAATAAGAAGTTGAAATCGTTTTGAAAACGAATTTGAAACGATTTGTAAAATACGGTCTAAAAGGAAATCGATGAAATATATATATAATATATATATTATATATATAATGGCCTGAATAGAACGCGCCGCACCGCGGTAGTTCGTGAATTTCGACCATTGACTTCAAACGAACTTTAAGGGAGATCCAACCGTCGGATTCTCCGAAAACAGGAACCGTTGGGTTCGTATCGAAAAGAGCTTTCTAACGAATGCAAGAAATTAGAAATCTGACGGTTGGATTTGGAATTATGTCCAAATCAAATTTGGAAAAGGTCGTTGTAAGTGCAGTTCGATGGCCGTTTATGGGAATCGACTGTACGTGCCTTGATAAAATTATTAAAAATAGCAATAATTTGTGTAAAATCATAATAAATGATTTGGAAAGAATTGGGATGAAAAATTCCATATTTTAAAGGATAAAAATATATTTTTATCAAAATGAACTAGTTTTGAACTAGAATTATAAATCCAATATTTTTAGAAATAAATAAATTAGATTTGAAATGGTTTTAAAAATAACCAGAATTTCCAATATATGAATTGGAATGGATTTTCAATAAAATTATTATCAGAATATTTTGGTGTTCAATTCAGGATTATATGGATGTTTTTATGGAAGTTTGGAAGATATATTTTATATCGTTATTTCCAAAGCAATATTGGTTGATTTCAGAATTTGATATTGAATATAAGCCGATATATTTTCTATTTAGAACCTTATATTTAATATCAAATGGGATTTGGGTTTGTCGCGAATGGTGTCTTCATTAACACTGTTCTTAAACCCAGTTGAAAAAGATTAAATCTTTTTATTTAGATTTAATGAAGTATACCAATTAATTAATATATTTAATTGGAATTGAATTAGAATTGAATTTTGGGTTTATCGTGAACGGTGTTTTAAATAACACTTGTTCTTTAACCCGATTATAAATAAAATGTGAATTGGGTTTATTGTGAACAGTGTTTTTAACGACATTCGTTCTTTAACCCGATTTACAGTGAAATGTGATTTGGAATTTTTAAATCTTTTTATTAAGATTTAACGGGAATTTTCCAAAGTAACGGTTTTCCAATTTAAATTATTAAATTGGAATTGAATGGAATTCGATTTAATAATAATCGAAATGAACTTCCGTGGAGGAAGACTGTTAATACAGTTGGAATTTAAAAGGCTTTGCCGTTATTCCATTTATATTATTAGTCGGATACGGAAATTGACATCAATTATATATATATATTGATTTGTTTTTCCGTGAAGATTCCATAATTAATGGAATGTGATTTAGGTTTGTCGTGAACTATGTTTTAAATGACATTAGTTCTTTAACCCAGTAAAAGACAGGATTTCATGTCTATCATTGTATTTCGAACTGTATGGTTGATCTCTGCTTAATATATATCTATTTTCCGACGGAGAATTTATTCTCTAGCTTAACGCCCTTCTCTGAGACGTATGAGCTCAGAGGTTATATATCGGCAGAAATCAATAGTATGGTGTAGATTGTCGATGCGGCATGTTTGTGTTTCCAAAGTTAATGTAATGACCCACATTTTCAGCGATATAATAATTAATTAATTTAATCATTTAAATAGTGATTTAGAGAATTAAATGGTCATTTAAATTAAATAATAGTGAATATTTAATTAATATAATAATTAAATAATATATTAAATTATGAAATAATTAGAATTAGGTTGAACTGACAATATCGTGTGAACTAGACAATTCGAAATATATAATTCAGTTTAAAGTTGAATTTTAATAACGAATATATTATTTAAACGAAGTTTGAACGTATAATTATATTATAATTATAATCGAGCTCGAAATGGCGCTGCAGTTCGTAAATTGGCGATTCAAACTTCAACTGAATATACAGGGTCTGTTTTAAATCGGATTTCTATGAAACAAGAAATGTTCGAAGCTGGTGAAGTATATTTTTCTAATAGTAGAGAAAAATCGGGATTTCATCGTGTAGATTTTGAGTTGTGTCCAAATCAAATTTTAGAAAAATCGCTGTGGAATTCCTTTATAATTTATATCCATTTATTTATATTATAAAAGGAATTTAATATAAATCGAATATCGATATAACTGGGAACTTTGAAATATCGAGCTGTAAATTCAGTTAGAAATATATTAGAGCTGTATGGTATTCTATTGTGGATATATACGATAATATAAATTTATTTATATTTAATTTAATTATTTTTAAATATATTTATATATTTAAATAGGTAATTTAGAGCTTTAAAAATAGCCAGTTTTGCAAACGAAGTCGGAATTCGACAAAACTAATTTTGTTGGATCCGCAATGTCAAATTATTGTTAGATGTAAAGTTTCGTGATTTTTGAAGTCAGTATGTGGCCATACGGGATTTTACTGTGTAGAACAGTCAGTATTTTGACCTTTAAAAATACGCTGTGTGAGCAAACGAAGTCGGAATTCGACGAAACCAGTTTTGTTGGGTCCGTAATGTCGAACTCTAGCTAATGTCCAGTTTCGTGATTTTTGGGTATCATGTATGACCACACGAATTTTTAGAAGGCGAAGTGAATAAAGAAAAATCTAAAATATCCTAAGTTGGGTGAACCTAAACAAGCCACGCGGCCATCTTTTTCAGCCACACGAAAATATGATCCCCTTATATAACCGTTCTCTTAGCTGCCACTCGTTTCTATTCTTTCAGCTGAAACGTGAGGAGTGAAAAAATCAAAATAAAACCCAATCAATTCTCTTAAATCCTAAAATAAATATATTTTAGTTGCTGTTGAACTACTCTACGTTTTGGTATGCTTCAGTTGTGGTTCGACGTCAATTCTGTCCCTCCAGTTTTTCGAGCAGTGAGCAAGGGTTAAAGTTTGTGGGAAATCGAAGTGTTTATTCGTGAATTTGAGTTCGGATTAGAGATCAGTGAATGAAATAGCATCGGTCTGTGGTTTTTATGGGAAATCCATGCACTTTTGTGTTGTGCGTCCTCCTTGATTCCAGCGTGAACAGCAGGTGACGCGTTTTACTTGGGGGAAGCGAAGATGTGCCGGTGGTGATCAAGCTGAGGAGAGAACGGAGAGGATGAGTTTGGCGCTATCGGTTTTCAATTTAATGGTGTATGAAGGGTGCGGTATAAGGTTGAAATCATGGTAATGGCTGTCGAAGTGGTGTCCTGGAGCTCGCGATAATCTGGTGGAAGAAAGGTTCGGTCGTGGGCTTTTAAGGGAATGTTGGGCCGGGGTTATTCCTTTTGTAGTGAAGCCCAAGTTTAATTAAAAAGAAGAGTAAAAGAAGAACAAGAAAAAAGGCCTATAAAGGAGATAGGGAAGTTCATTGTAAATGCTACCTGACCTGTAGTGAGAAAACGGGAAGAAGACGTTTCATGCAGGTGCAGTAAAAATAGGTTGTTGGGCCCAAAATTAAATGGGTAAAAGCCGTTAATTAAATTACATTAAGTTTTTTTATAATTTATTTTGTATATGAACTTGTTAATGCTATATCTTGATCATACGATATCAGATTGACGAACGATCAGATCCGTTAGGATCGTATGGACGGACACTACCCAATGGAACTGACTGGGAGTGGATAGGAGCTCGGTTGAATTTATGGCGAATTAAATTGTTTGATCTGAATCAAACAACAATTTATCGTTCTTTAACGATGAACTGCCACAGTGAGTAAAACTCACCAACTCTGAACAGTTATATTTTTCTAACGTATATTTAGAACCGATAATTATCTATTGATTGATGTGTGTTAACTGTTTGGTTGAATTGTATATGTATTGGTTGAAATTATAGATAACGATATATATATAAATCGTTAATCAAATATTGATTCTATTTAACAGAATATTTCATATTGAAATGAAATCAATGTTATTATGTTGTTTAACATCTGTGATGCAGGGAAACAGGTTGGAGGAATCCAACTGGATTCCTCAACATTTATTTTACTATTTTTCATATATTGTGTTATATGATGTGATATATAATTTGTTGATGATTATGTGTGTTTGGATGATATCGATCACCGTTGTTTGGTATTTCAAATACCGTGAGAAATACTGGGATGTAAAAAGGAAATTTTCAATGTATATATTTGAAAAGAAATTTATTTATAAAAACAAAGGATTTTATAAAAGGAATATTTATCATTTGATAAATAAATAAAATATTTATAAAATCGAAGGATTTTATAAAAGGAATATTTATTTAGAAAATAAATAGAATATATAAAGGAATATTTATTTAGGAAATAAATAGAATAAAGGGGTATTTATTTAGAAAGTAAATAGAATTATAAAAGGAATTTTTATTGGGAAAATAAACAGGATGTATAAAAAAGGAAGTTGACGAGATATAAAAGAGTTAATCGAATTTAATTAATCGAATATGGTTAGTCGAATAGAGTTAGTCAAACATAGTTATTCTGGATAAGTTGCCATTATACACGACTGCTAGCGTGATTCGCAGGGCTGCAGACAGCCTACGGCGATCAGATGTTTCCTGAGGGAATCAGGCGTAACCATTGTGATCGCTGCGATCTAGAATTAAGCGAATGAAGTTAAATCGAATATTAGTTATTCGAATAAGAGTTAAGCAACTAGATTAAATTGAATATTATTTATTTGAATAAGAGTTAAACAAATAAAGTTATTCAATTAGAGTTAATCGAAATAGACTTAAACAAGATTAGAAACTGACTAGAGATTAGTTAAGTTGAATATTTTTTTGAGTATCGATCTGATGTTGGTTTTGGCCGTCGGGGTTTATACTTAGAGAATTGTTCTCCTACTAGTTTATGGTTAGGGACTAATAGTTATTGAATGGTAGTGATGCGTGAATAAGCTATGGAAATGTTTCCAATCTTAATAACGTATATTTTTCAAATGTAGAAAATAAGGAAATCTGAATATATATATATATATATATATATATATATATATATATGGTTGATGATTGGATCGATAATTCCATGTGGAAATAAGATTGTTGTGTGTACATAGACATTTCTCATTTGATAGTTAAATCGCCGACTATCAAAGTTTTGACCATTTTAACGTTCTTATTATGGAGAGACCGGTTGGATGATTATCCGAAGAACCACTTCGTACTGACATAAGCGTTGCGAAGCAAGTATGCTGAATATATTGAAGACGGAGTAAAGTGCAAGGGCTATTGTATAAATCTTAGATAACATTTGCCTAATATGGATGTACTGAAAAGTGCCTTCGGTTTGTCCAGTCCAAGGACAACTTGTATGGAAGAAGGTCTGACAGAGTATATCTAATAGATCGCGTAAGTTGATCTCTTCAAATGTATTCACGTTTGGTGGCGGAGAAATTCGTTTCTCTTAGCTGTATACCCGTATTATTTTTGGATAAATCAATTTGTGATTTGGCGGGTATGACGATGTGACGTTCTAAGTGAATGAAGATGTGGCATGTAAAAGATAAGCGTAGCTTCTAACCTCACATCCGGTAAATGACAAAAGTCGGGCAGGCAGCATGGCTATGTAGGTCACACCTATTAGGGTGTATAATCACCTGATCTAGAGTTTCATTTACTTCTAAAAATCAATTGTCGATGTTGTTCCATTCGGGAAACGGTTGCTGATCCCAACCGTTGGTGATATACATTTGATACACTCAAGCGAAATGAGTGGTCGCTCATGTGTGGCCGGGTTGCAAGATGTTCTTGTTGAACCCAGTGTATTCCTCTCTAGAGGTACACTAGAGAAAGGTGGTTCCATACCTTGTCATAGTTGGAAATCCATTACCCAATACGTGCTTGCAGTTATAATTGTATACTATATATGTAGAACGTGAGATGAAAGCGTTTCTGCTAGATGATTATTATATTGTGGTTGATAGACATTATTATAATATCAAAAGGCTTTTGATATAAAGATATTTTGGATTCTCATAAGGGAAAAACCCGTTCCGTTATACGGTGTGGTCTTATGAGATATCGTTTAATGGCTCAATCTGTATTAAACTGTTTTACTCATACCAGTCCCATGACTGACCCGAAGTTTATTTTGTTTTGTTTTCCCTAAACTCTTGGGTGCCCAATTTTGTACGGGCAGTCAAGTAGTCGGAATTTACAGATATACTGGAAGAGCTTGGAGCAGGAGGCTTCAGGATTATATAGCTATAGTTATTTTCGCTGTGTTGTAAGTGTTGTACTCTGATAATGTTATTTCATACATATACTGATTTTATTTCAAGGATATGTCAACTGTTATATGTTGTTCATTCCGCTGTGAGATTCGTGCTACTCTGATGTTGTACGTTCTTCTTCTTCTTCTATTCTAAGTTTCTATCTTATCTATTCTCACCCTCTAATTTCTTTCATTGACTTCCGGTTATTTTCGATCCTTGGATGTTCTATGTGTGTTGTACATCGGATAACCAAGATCGCCTTTTTCCGGGTCGTTGCAGTTGGTATCAGAGCTTAAGGTTAAGTATCACCTTGACTCTGTGGCGTGACTCAGTAGAGATAGGGTTAGTAATGCCCTACATTGAGTTTGAGTGTATATATATGAGTGAACGTATTTGTTATTCAATATAAATTGATTTTATATTGTGGAGATTTATTGGTTGAGTCGTTTATGAGTTCTGTCGATCAGTTTGATCCACTGTATCGGTATGGATTTTGTAAACACTCGTATACGATGAACCGTCATGGTATGTTTTGAAAAGAGGGTAAAAGAAATCATTTTACCCAAACTATATTTTGATATAAAGGATTTATATTGGAATGATTATAATATATTGGATATATTGGTTGTCATTATAATCGAATAAGATTATAATTGAAACGGTTATGTAAATAACTAATCAGAATTCGTATAAGTGTTACGAGCTGAATTAAATCTGAATTAGAATTGGAATTTAAACTCTGGAAATTTGAATAAGTGTTGATTAATGGATGTGGATTAAGTATATGAGAATTTAAAGATCCTGGGAGAATTGGAAATGTTTTCCAAGCTTTATGAAAGATTTTTGAAATGGATTTCAAAATGAAAGTATTTAGAAATGGTTTTGAAAGCGGTATAGTATTGAACTCACTTCGATAACTGGAAAATAATTCTGATAACGACTGCAGCATCATCAGTGTTCATTTTCGAGTTCTAAGTGGCGGATTACTACCAAAGATTTTGTTTTCGAATTATTTTGAGAGAACAAGTTGTTTGATTCCGAAAGGGAATATTTGATTTGTGAAAAACAAAGTTATTTAAAATTCCCAGGAAAAGATTGTTGGAATTAAAACAAATTTAAATAGAAATTTGTGAAAGTAAGCTGGAATTTAATTGAAATCAGTTAAGTTGAAATAGAATTGGTTTGGTAAATCAAGATTTGGAATCAAGAAGTGAACTTGAGTTGGAAATGGAATTTGGCTTAGTTAAAAGCGAATGGTTGTATTGAGATAAAAGTAATTGGAGTTTGACCGGAAGGACTTTGGTATATGCTAAATTGGTAGCAGGTGTAAAGGATATAACGATATGCCCGACAAAAAGGTTATTCCTTTTGTAGTGAAGCCCAAGTTAAATTAAAAAGAAGAGTAAAAGAAGAACAAGAAAAAGGGCCTATAAAGGACATGGGGAAGTTCATTGTAAATGTTTCATGACCTACATACAACTTATACAACGCTTATACATGAGGTGTACAATGCTTATATAACTCATACATCGACTATATAATTTATACATCGTTGTTTCCATATCGTTTATAACACAGAAATCTCACATTGGGTTCCACTCCACCAAAAATTGCAGAAGGCTCAAAAAAATATGTGGTCTCTTCTAAAATGTAGAAGACGTCCTCACGGTCCCAGCGTCTCTTGTTTCACCGAATTTCGACCACAAATGAAAAAGATATGATTTTACAAGTTTGCAACGCTTTTAAATGTTAAAATCAGTTCAAAATAAACAAGCCGATACCTTTCTGAATTTGTTCAAAACTAGGTTTCGATTTTCTGATCAAACCGTGCAGCGATTCGTCGATCGGTCTTCACCACGAGGAAGAGGGAGGAGAGGCGCACGTGTGCAGGGGGGAGATGGCCAGTTCGATCGCCTGAGGCGGCAGTGGCGGCGGGTTGAAGTTCAAAACTTCCAGGCGACGAATCTCTCTAATTACTCAATGAAAAAAAAAATCCAAACTTGCTATGGACTTGAAGATCTTGACGAGCTCTACAAAATCCCCAACAGGATGGAGGTCTAATTTTGAGCGGATTGAGAGGAATCGAGGAGAGAAGGGGGGAACTGATTTCCGCCGTGTGCGATTAACGATCGGGGAGAAAGAAAGTAAATGGGCCAATGAGATTTTTTATTTTATTTATATATTTTTAAATTTCTAAAATACCCCTTATCTCCTACGAACTCCAATCCAAACCCAACGACTGTCGTCCCTAGTTAAATACCCCCATTCCGAACACAATGGGATATGTTTCGTAGGCCCATTCGACTGTTTCAGTCAGTTTTTCTTCAAATTAAAATATAAAACATTCAATATTTAATTTGAACGTACATTTCAATTTGCCGAGGCCACATACTGATTCTAAAAATTCCCGAAAAATAAATCTTGCTATGTTTTGACGATATGGTCCCAACAAAACTAGTTTCGTCGAATTCTGAGATCGTTTGAAAAATGGTCATTTTCTGGTCGATCCAATTTAACTGTAATTGACCAAACACATTTTCCTTCGCCACGCTCACATATTAACTTCAAAAATTATGAAATTTGAAACCTAGCAATAATTTGACATTCCGGATCCAACAAAAGTGGATTCGTAGAATTCTGAGTTCGTATGCAAAATGTCTATTTTCAAGGGCGATATATTCTCTATAGCGACCTTTCTGAAAATTCATTTGGCCATAACTTTTGATTACCGCTATGAAACTTCGATTTTTCAGATTCGTTAGAAAGATATTCACTAACAGATTTAAATATTTTTTGTTTCACTAAAATCCGTTTTATTTTGCACCCGGTACAGTCAGTTAATGTTTAAATTCAACTTTTGAAACTGCAACGCCATTTCAGGCCTTGTTTATAATTTAAAATAATTATATTTATTTTCAAACATTGATTCAAACATACTTTTCGTCGTTATTATTTAAAATATTTATTTTAAATATTTAAAATCCACTAAAATAGACAATTTAAAATTTTTAAACTGGTTCAGATTTTCCGGGTTGTTACAATCTCCCCCACTTAAAACTTTTCGTCCCCAAAAAGGAACAAAGTTGAAAGTGGTTTGATTAACTAACTCTAATTTCAATCTGGCTTCCATTCTTCAACTTTTCAGTTTCTAAGAATATTCAAATTCTTCAAAAATTTGGCTAACACCCTAAATTTTAGAAATTTTTTGCCATAACCTCCTTTGTACGGGGAGGGGTTTGGAAATTTATTGGGCCGTATTAGGTACCCAATAAATCCTAATAAGCATACACATATTTATAGTGATATATTCTAGTGTCCATAGGGGAGTGTGTATAGATCATAACTCCAGAGAATAAATTCTCGTCACCCTACCAATGGTTATTGTGCCTTACAAGACTAAGGAGACATGTTTATTATCTTCTCTAGACCCGTGTGGGGTTTTTATTAATCTGGCAATTTATCGTTACAATTTTTATATCGTCCATATTAGTCATCAGTTCAACCTGTAAACTATAGTCATCGCCGTACAGGCCTCTCGCTCGTATGGTAAATCTTCAACCTCGTCACACAAGCTCCAAATGCTTATGTGGTACATGATGAAGTATGCCTATCTCCAAGAAGTATGCCATGTAGCGTAGTTCAAAATTAATTGTTACTATCTTATGGCGACATTTATTAATTACACACAAAATAAGCAGCACTCTGCATCCAATGGCATTCACAGGAGTTGATATAATAATAAAATTGCGCATCCAACTCATTAAGGTTTACCTATTTGTCGGGCACGCAAATGAATCTTTACTCAACAGCTAATCCATTTACCTGTTCAAACATATATAATGCACATGTATATATTTCTATCTATTCTCTAATCAGTTCAATGTGTGATTTAATCGAACACATTTTACCATTCATTCTCTTAATGATTAATTTAATTACCATTATAATAATTTAATAAATCAAATCCATAATCACACAACGCAAACATCAATCAATTTTATTTTTAACTTTTCAAAAATATACTAATTAATTCATATACTCTTTTAAATCATTCAGACAATATATAATTAAAATTCTACATCCATGAAAAGAAAACAACAACAAAATAGAGAACACAATCGAAATTGCAAAATATGGTAAATGTACCTTGCACCAGAGTCAATCAGAGATATCCTCCCTGCACTTAGGATAGGCTTTCTTAATGCTCTTCTCAGTTTTCCAAGTACATTCTCGCGGATCTCCACTCCATTGCACTTTGACAAAGTGAACTTTCTTGTTCCTCAGCTCTTTTGTTTCTTTGCCAATTATTTTGATCGGCTCCCTTCTCACAGCCAATTCTGGAGTAATATCTATATCCCATTGAGCTGCTTCTTCCACGATCAAGTCGGGATCATGAACATGCTTTCGAAGTTGAGATACGTGAAATACATCATGTACTCCAGGCAACCAATCTGGTAATTGAACCTTATGAACGAGAGTTCCAATTCGTTCTAGAATAGAAAATGCACCAATGAATTTAGGCGCTAATTTTCCTATTTTACCGAACCGGATTACTCCTCTCATCGGAGATACCTTCAAATATACATAGTCGCCAACAGCGAATGATATATCTCTTCTCCTCTTATCTGCATAGCTCTTTTGTCGGCTTTAAGCGGCAAGCAATCGTTTTTTAACGAAATCGACTTTATCTGCAGCATCATGGATCATATCAGGCCCCAATACAAGTCTATTACCAGGTTCTACCCAACAAGCAGGGGATCGGCGCGGTCTACCATACAATACTTCGAATGGAGACATTTTCAAGCTCGCCTGGTAGCTGTTGTTATATGAGAACTCGGCCAAATGCAAATGGTCTTCCCATGATCCGCCAAAATCAAATATACAAGCCCGCAATAGATCTTCTAAAATACGATTCACCCTCTCAGTCTGACCATCTGTTTGAGGATGATAAGCGGTGTTCAAGTTCAGCTTCATACCCAATTCTGCTTGGAATGCTTCCCAGAATTTACTAGCAAAAATCAGGTCATGATCACTAACGATGCTCATGGGAACTCCGTGCAGTCTAACAATTTCTCTGAAATAAATCTGCGCCAGACTCTAAGCAGTTCTGTTCGATCTGACAGGTATGAAATGGGCGGTCTTCGTGAAACGATCTACGATCACCCAAATACTGTCATTCCCTTTCCTGGTTCTGGGCAAACCATCTATGAAGTCCATAGAAATCTGTTCCCACTTTCCACCTAGCACTTCCAAAGGTTGCAAAAATCCAGCGAGCTTCTGCTGATCGCTTTTGACTTATTGACAGGTGGAACACCGGCTTACATATAAAGAGATGTCACGTTTCATCGATCTCCACCAGAAAGTGCGTTTGATATCATTATACATCTTGCTTACTCCTGGATGGATACTAAGCTTGGCTTTGGGACATTCATCCAATACTTCTCTCCGGAGTTCAGCAATGTTTGGCACACATATTCGGCCTTTCAACCTTAGAATTCCCTCGTTATCAATCTGAAAACTCAAGGGCTCGCCCTTTTGAATTCTTTCTCTGATTCATTGAATGAAGTGATCGTTCTTCTGAAGAGCAGATATTTTATCAGTCAATGAAGTCGTAATAATAAAACTGGCGATTATTACATTCTTTCTACTCAGTGCATCAGCCACAACATTGGCTTTCCCTGGAGTGTACAAAATCTCAAAATCATACGCTGCAAGAAATTCTAGCCAACGCAACTGTGAAAACCCGCAACTTCCCCGTAAAGGAAAGCGTCGGATAGTTCGAGAACAAACCACAACAGAACGCGTACAGAAGAACCTTTCATTGTATATTACAACAATGCACCAGATTACAAGAATATACAGAGTATAAATGAATATTACACAGAAATATCAGAGATTTAAATTACATTTAAATACATAGCAGCGGAAAATAATACAATAAACAACTAGAAGAGATATACGGATACAAAGCTTTCCGGATATCGTTCCAGCTGTAAACCAGGATCCTGTGAATATAAATCTGCAAAACCAAAACTACTAGCTGCCCGTGTCGAAAATAGGGGCACCCAGAGTTTAGGTTAAAACAATAAACTCCAGGTCAGTCATGGGACTGGTGTGAGAACTAAAACAGTTATTAATCTTTATTTTAAATCATTAGGTAAATCAAGGGACCACGCCGTATAACACGGAACGGGTTTCCTCCCAAGAATACCAGTGCATAAAACAAACAGCGCAATGCTAAATAAAGAAAAATGAAGCTGTTATAAGACCCAGGTCCCATCACACAATGCAACGCAGTCGAGGATAGGGTTTTCCCTTATAACAGCCAAAGGATGCTTGATACGTTTTAAAACAAATCATTTGATACTACTATAAGTGTATAAAACAACTTCAAATCATAAGTATCAATCATAGGCGGCATAAGCGCCCCATCCCACTATGTCGCCATATATAGGATTACAATTAAAACCGCAAATGTCACGTATTTGGAAATTGGATTTCCGTCTATGAACCGAGGCAAAAGATAGTCCTCAACCGATTCGTGACTCTCTAGCCCGAGCCACAGGTCAGAGCTCGAGTGACCTTGGAGCGACAGGGCCGGTCCACCGATGTGGATTAAAATGCCTGAACACTACGTTTCCCCACCCTATGGGGTGTAAGTCTGGTCCGTCAGCCGACCAGAATGCATCGGCCGAAACCGATATAACCGAGGCGCCTCGCAACAGCAACAACCACATAAGTCAAACTCGTCAGGGCGTGTAAAACCACTGACGCCACTTCTAACTAGAAAGAAACGCAAGTCCTCCCTGAGGTCCGTCTCCCGTTTTTGGTTCATACCTGGTGTGAAACACGCGAGGTAAACGTTACACAAAGCTACGCCACAAAGGCCGTGCTTTGATCATCACCACAAGACTTTGCTTTTCAACAGAAGCCTTGATCATTTGCATCTTAGCATGCCACACAGGCAAACCATCCTATGCAACCGATATCAGTCACACAGAATGAAATCCGATGTCAGACACACAGTCCATTTACAAGTCCGTTCTGGGTCTGAACGAAACCGGAGGCACCTAGTACCTCGCATATCCATCGATCTCCAAGTACGTCTGGACGATCACTAACTGTTTCCATCTTCTTGGGTGTACAGCCCAATCAAGATCATCAGTTATCACCCAAACGACGTGAAGACCTCCGGTCTTCGACCATCGTCTTCATCTTCGACTTATCGTCGTATCAGTTATTCAGAATGGGATAAACCCGGTCTTTCCGAATAACTCGCGTATATTTTAAATAAGTGTTACACAAACACAACATACGCCTCATTCCAATTCATTAGTCACTAACCGTAAATTAATCAAGAGAATAATTCCCCAAATATTAACCCCGAAGGCCGAAACCAACATCAGATCAATATCCAGAAAACCATTCTGCTTGGCTAACCGACAGTTAGTTTCTAAATTTCACGTTCAAATCTAATTAAAGATTTAACTATCGCCTGGAGCAAAACTGGTGATACTCCATTCTCGATCTTTTCAATCTAATTAAAGATTCATTAAAACTCCACTTAGTTTTAATCTTTTGACTGGGTTAAAGAATCAGTGTCATTTAAAAACACGGTTCACGATAAACCCAAAATCACATTCATTAATCGTCGGGTTAAAGAACGAGTGTTATTTAAAAACACTGTCCACGATAAACCCAAAAATCAATATCGATTCAATTCCAATTAAATGTTATTTAATTGGTACACTTCATTAAATCTAAATAAAAAGATTTAATCATTTCTCAACTGGGTTCAAGAACAGTGTTAGTGAAGACACCATTCACGACGAACCCAAATCACATTCATTAATTATCGGGTTAAAGAACGAGTGTTATTTAAAACACTGTTCACGATAAACCCAAAAATCAATATCAATTCAATTCCAATTAAATGTTATTTAATTGGTACACTTCATTAAATCTAAATAAAAAGATTTAATCTTTTCTCAGCTGGGTTCAAGAACAGTGTTAGTGAAGACACCATTCACGACAAACCCAAATCACATTCGATATTCAATACAAGGCTCTGAATAGAAAATATATCGGCTTATATTCAATATCGAATTCTACGACTAACAAATGTCGTATTGGAAATAACGATATACATATATATCTTTCAAATTTCCATAACAACACCTGTATAATCATGAATTCCAACATCGAAATATTCCGAAGACAATTTCGATTCAAATCCACTCCAGTGTAATCATTGGAATTTTGGTTACTTTTAAAACCCTTTTCGAATTCAATTTATTTATTTAAAAATAAATAGAATTATAATTCTAGTTCAAAACTAGTTCATTTCGATAAAAATCTATTTTTATCTTTTCTAATATGGAATTTTTCATCCCAATTCTTTCTAAATCATTTCTTATGATTTTACACAAATTATTACTATTTTTAATAATTTTATCAAGGCCCGTACAGTCGATTTCCATCAATGGCCATCGAACTGCACTTATAGCGACCTTTTTCGAATTTGATTTGGACATAATTCCAAATCCAACCGTTAGATTTCAAATTTCTAACATTCATTAGAAAGCTCTTTTCGATACGAACCCAACGGTTCCGGTTTTAGGAGAATCCGACGGTCGGATCTCCCGTAATGTCCGTTTGAAATAAATGGTCGAAATTCGCGAACTGCCGCGGCGCGGCGCGTTCTATTCAGGCCATTATATTATATATATAATATATATATAATATATACTTCGTCGATTTCTATTTAAAACGAATTATATAAATAGTTTTAAAATTCGTTTCAAAAGCAATCTCAACTTCCTTTTCAATTCAAATCAAAATTGAATTCTTCTTTATAAATTCGTTTCAAAATTCATTTCTATTCAATTCGAATTTCAATTCAATTTGAATTCATTTCAATTCGCTTTCAATTCAATTCGAATTCGTTTTCAATTCAATTCATTTCGAAATCGTTTTCAATTCAATTCGAATTCGTTTTCAATTCAATTCATTTCGAAATCGTTTTCAATTCAATTCGAATTCGTTTTCAATTCAATTCATTTCGAAATCGTTTTCAATTCAATTCGAATTCGTTTTCAATTCAATTCATTTCGAAATCGTTTTCAATTCAATTCGAATTCGTTTTCAATTCAATTCATTTCGAAATCGTTTTCAATTCAATTCATTTCGAAATCGTTTTCAATTCAATTCATTTCGAAATCGTTTTCAATTCAATTCATTTCGAAATCGTTTTCAATTCAATTCATTTCGAAATCGTTTTCAATTCAATTCGAATTCGTTTTCAATTCAATTCATTTCGAAATCGTTTTCAATTCAATTCATTTCGAAATCGTTTTCAATTCAATTCATTTCGAAATCGTTTTCAATTCAATTCATTTCGAAATCGTTTTCAATTCAATTCATTTCGAAATCGTTTTCAATTCATTTTGAATTCGTTTTTAAAATCGATATAAATATCGTTCACGTCAAAATGGCGTCAATCTAATCAACACGGCTTCATATATTCCTTTATTTTCAAATATTCTATTTCAAATATTTCTTTTTCAAATATTTCTTTTTCAAAACTGGAATGAGGCCCAATCATTTACCATATAAAGTTAATTATATGGATTTTCATACAACACATGTATAATAGCCTTGAAAAATAATCAACCATCAACCAAAGTGCACTACACTGTATAAGCATCAAATATAGACATTTAACGCTTATAGCAGCTTGTCAATCAATCGATCGACATATTTAATCAATCAGGATGAGTGAACTTCAAATTTCATCCTAACACCCGTGTGGGGTTTCAAACAATCAAACACATGTTTTATTTGTGCAGTTAGGCGATGTGTAAAATTTATCGACCCAATCAATGTCATTCAAATAGGTGTACATAAACAAACCGTTCGGTTTGTAAATGAATATTTATTTATTCACATTCACGTTAAAAATTATATTTTTAACGATAAAACATTTTATTCCAACATATGAATTTCTATTAAGTTCATTCTTTAAATAAAATGATATTTTTATTTTTCTAACACGTTTTAGAAAATTTCGGCGGCATAACGGCACGATACTAGAAACGGGACAAGGCCTAGCCTTATCCCCGGTCTAGTGAAGGCCCACGCCATTCACACATCAATCAAATCAATTCGTTATGCAAACCACAAACTTTGGAGTAAGGGTCTAACCTAGCCTTACTCCTTCGCCTTATAACGGCGCACGTCTAATCCTAACCAATTTATCGATTCGATTTTTTTCACACCACAAACCACATTCAAACCAATATCGCAATCAATCACCAAACAGTCAAACAAACAAGTCCATGGTCTGTGGACGATTGTGTCGGGTGCTACTAAGCACCGTCTGCATCCTAGTATATATATATATATATAACTAGAAAAATAAATTGAAAGGTGAGAAATTCTCACATATAGCTATCCTAGCTCCACGGCTCTTCATTTGCAGAAGTCTTCGTCGTTTCGCCTTTTTGTCACCTTCGTTGTCCGTAGCTACTACATATATAAAAATCGAATTTTTATTTCAAAGTTCAATATATAAAAATCGAATTTTTACTTTAAAGTTCAATATATAAAAATCGAATTTTTATTTTAAAGTTCAATATATAAAAATTCTATTTTTACATCGTTATTCTATATATAAAGATCTTGCCTTTTCAACTATAAAGTTTTCGCCTTTATAAAAATAAACACTTCATTTCAACGTATATAAAATAAAAATCAGATTTTTATTTTGCTACATACACACAGATGATATTTTTATATTGTCTATCCTATAAAGATTATATTTTTAATACTTTAAAAATATAAAAACCCCATTTTTAATATTTCTATATAGTAAAGACTATATTTTTAATACTTTAAAAATATAAAAATCATATTTTTATCACTTTAAAAATATAAAGATCATACCTTTTTTATTTTAAATTCTTTTTTTAAAATCAGTTTTAATTTGCTTTTAAAATCAGTTTTAATTTTTCCTAAAAAAAATCAGTTTTAATTTGCTTTTAAAATCAGTTTTAATTTTTCCTAAAAAAAATCAGTTTTAATTTGCTTTTAAAATCAGTTTTAATTTTTCCTAAAAAAAATCAGTTTTAATTTGCTTTTAAAATCAGTTTTAATTTTTAACTAAAAAAATCAGTTTTCAGTTTTATTTTATTTTTCTTAAACAAAATAAAATAAAAACAAAATAAATAAATTATAACAAAACTTACAGAGGGGGGTGCCTACAACGGAGGTGGCGGTCGGGGAGGATGGCGGTGCGATGGTCTTCATTGCTTTGGGGGTCTGCGGTTCTCGAGTGGAGCAGGGGAATGGGGTTTTGCGGCGTCTCAGGAGGAGGAGGGGGATCGAAGGGGAAGTAGCGGCGGGGTAGGAGGGTAGATCGGCGGTCGAGGTTGAGGAGGAGGTGGATCGAAGAAGAAGGCGACGGGGCTATGGGATTTGGGGTTTTTGGGGGAGGTCGCGATCGGAAGGGTCGGGGGGGCTCTTCGAGGCATCGGCGGTGGTGGCGGCAAGGGTTTCCCCCTTCCGTCGATCGCCTGCTTTCTTTTTTTTTTTTTTTTCTTATCCTAAATCGATTTCTAATAAGTGATTCGGGGGGGGCCAAGCAGGAGAAAGGAGGGAAAGTATATTTTTTTTTTTTTTTTTTTATTTAATTATTAAATTTCGCAAAAGGTTGACTTTTACATATGACATCGAAACGAGGCCCACCGCCTGTCGTCCATAGCGTTTCACCCCCATTCCGAACTCAATGGGATATGTACCGCAAGCTGATTCGATCGTTACAATCAGTTTCCTTTTGAATTTTCATTTAAATCACTATATTGAATTTTAAACGTACATTTCAAATTACCGGGGTCACATACTAACTCTAAAAATTCCATAAAAATATTTTCTAGCTTCGTATTGACGATGCGGTCCTAACAAAACTAGTTTCATCGAATTCTGAGACCGTTTGAAAAATGGCCAATTTCCAGTCGATTAAAATCAACTAAAACTGGTCAAACGCGTTTTCCTTTGCCACGCTCACATATTGATTCGAAAAATTACGAAATTTGGAATCTAGCAATAACCTAACATCACGGACCCAACAAAACTGGTTTCGTCGAGATCCGAGGTCATTTGCAAAATGTCCATTTTTAAGGGCCTGAATTCCATAGCGACTATTCAGAATTTTCAACTGGACATATCTTTTGATTCCCGCTACGAGCTTTCGATTTTTCGGATTCGTTGGAAAGATATTCACTATTCGATTCCATTATTTTTGGTTTCACTAAAATCCAGATTGTTTTGCACCCGGTACATTCAATTGAAGTTTGAAATCGAATTATCGAACTACCGCGCCATTTTCAATTCTATTTATAATTATATATAAATATTTAATATTCTAACGACGACGTATATAATATATACGTTCGAATTATATTCAAAATAAATTTCTCGCCGATATTATTTAAAATAATCATTTTAAATAATCAAAATTCGCTAAAATAGCCAAAATAAAAATTTCAAACTGGCTCGCATTTTACGGGTTGTTACAATCTCCCCCACTTAAAACTTTTCGTCCCCGAAAAGGAACAAAGTCGAAAGTGGTTTGATTATTCAGCTCTACATTCGATCTGGCTTCCATTCTCCAACTTTCAGTTTCTGAAAATTTTCAAAATTTCAAAAATTTGGCTAACACCCTAAATTTTTGAAAAATTTCGCCATAACCTCCCCTGCACCGGGAGCATCGGGGAATTTCAAATAGCTTCCCCGGTCCTTCAGATCTCAAAAAGAAAAAGAAAAAGCCAAGCGGCTAGCCAATAGGCTCACAAAATCATCATCACCCAAACAAAACAGGAAATTATGTAGTAAACATGTACCTATTTGTCGGGCAAACAAATTTTATTCTCTGCTCTAGCCTCCTTGCTATGACCTGTTCAAAGATATATATGCATGTGCAAGCAAATGCGACCAAATTTCAATACAAGTCAATATTTGATTCAGTTAGGCATAATGGTTTTAAATTATCAAACAATTAAACAAACAACACAAACATCAATCAATTAGTTGATTAGCTTTTCAAATTCATAATTTTAATACATATACTGAAAATCTTGTTTTTGATGCCAATTCACAACAATAGGCCCTATCTAATTTTTGGTTCTCACACCAGTCTAATGGAAATATATAAATATCACACCTTCGTCACACGAATATAAATTCTGGCGATGAGTACTCAACCATCAGAATCATCTTCGGGCCACTAGAGTATGATTCTATATCTATCCAATATATTAAAACTTCGAATACACGCGGATCAGACGTATACGCAAAATCTTTATATACTGGACTGTCCAACTCCATATAAATAGATAATCAGATACGAATAATTGATTTAGATTTTCAAAACAAAATTTGTTTTCATTTTAAAAATATACTCTTCACACTCGTTCTAGGATACTACTGATCCTATCTCTAACGAGTCACTCCCATTGGATATTACTAATCCAATATCTGATGAATTCTTTCGTATGTTTCTAATGTGTCTTGTTCTCTAGCTTTGTAAACCAAAGCTCTGATACCAACTGTGAAAACCCGCAACTTCCCCGTAAAGGAAAGCGTCGGATAGTTCGAGAACAAACCACAACAGAACGCGTACAGAAGAACCTTTCATTGTATATTACAACAATGCACCAGATTACAAGAATATACAGAGTATAAATGAATATTACACAGAAATATCAGAGATTTAAATTACATTTAAATACATAGCAGCGGAAAATAATACAATAAACAACTAGAAGAGATATACGGATACAAAGCTTTCCGGATATCGTTCCAGCTGTAAACCAGGATCCTGTGAATATAAATCTGCAAAACCAAAACTACTAGCTGCCCGTGTCGAAAATAGGGGCACCCAGAGTTTAGGTTAAAACAATAAACTCCAGGTCAGTCATGGGACTGGTGTGAGAACTAAAACAGTTATTAATCTTTATTTTAAATCATTAGGTAAATCAAGGGACCACGCCGTATAACACGGAACGGGTTTCCTCCCAAGAATACCAGTGCATAAAACAAACAGCGCAATGCTAAATAAAGAAAAATGAAGCTGTTATAAGACCCAGGTCCCATCACACAATGCAACGCAGTCGAGGATAGGGTTTTCCCTTATAACAGCCAAAGGATGCTTGATACGTTTTAAAACAAATCATTTGATACTACTATAAGTGTATAAAACAACTTCAAATCATAAGTATCAATCATAGGCGGCATAAGCGCCCCATCCCACTATGTCGCCATATATAGGATTACAATTAAAACCGCAAATGTCACGTATTTGGAAATTGGATTTCCGTCTATGAACCGAGGCAAAAGATAGTCCTCAACCGATTCGTGACTCTCTAGCCCGAGCCACAGGTCAGAGCTCGAGTGACCTTGGAGCGACAGGGCCGGTCCACCGATGTGGATTAAAATGCCTGAACACTACGTTTCCCCACCCTATGGGGTGTAAGTCTGGTCCGTCAGCCGACCAGAATGCATCGGCCGAAACCGATATAACCGAGGCGCCTCGCAACAGCAACAACCACATAAGTCAAACTCGTCAGGGCGTGTAAAACCACTGACGCCACTTCTAACTAGAAAGAAACGCAAGTCCTCCCTGAGGTCCGTCTCCCGTTTTTGGTTCATACCTGGTGTGAAACACGCGAGGTAAACGTTACACAAAGCTACGCCACAAAGGCCGTGCTTTGATCATCACCACAAGACTTTGCTTTTCAACAGAAGCCTTGATCATTTGCATCTTAGCATGCCACACAGGCAAACCATCCTATGCAACCGATATCAGTCACACAGAATGAAATCCGATGTCAGACACACAGTCCATTTACAAGTCCGTTCTGGGTCTGAACGAAACCGGAGGCACCTAGTACCTCGCATATCCATCGATCTCCAAGTACGTCTGGACGATCACTAACTGTTTCCATCTTCTTGGGTGTACAGCCCAATCAAGATCATCAGTTATCACCCAAACGACGTGAAGACCTCCGGTCTTCGACCATCGTCTTCATCTTCGACTTATCGTCGTATCAGTTATTCAGAATGGGATAAACCCGGTCTTTCCGAATAACTCGCGTATATTTTAAATAAGTGTTACACAAACACAACATACGCCTCATTCCAATTCATTAGTCACTAACCGTAAATTAATCAAGAGAATAATTCCCCAAATATTAACCCCGAAGGCCGAAACCAACATCAGATCAATATCCAGAAAACCATTCTGCTTGGCTAACCGACAGTTAGTTTCTAAATTTCACGTTCAAATCTAATTAAAGATTTAACTATCGCCTGGAGCAAAACTGGTGATACTCCATTCTCGATCTTTTCAATCTAATTAAAGATTCATTAAAACTCCACTTAGTTTTAATCTTTTGACTGGGTTAAAGAATCAGTGTCATTTAAAAACACGGTTCACGATAAACCCAAAATCACATTCATTAATCGTCGGGTTAAAGAACGAGTGTTATTTAAAAACACTGTCCACGATAAACCCAAAAATCAATATCGATTCAATTCCAATTAAATGTTATTTAATTGGTACACTTCATTAAATCTAAATAAAAAGATTTAATCATTTCTCAACTGGGTTCAAGAACAGTGTTAGTGAAGACACCATTCACGACGAACCCAAATCACATTCATTAATTATCGGGTTAAAGAACGAGTGTTATTTAAAACACTGTTCACGATAAACCCAAAAATCAATATCAATTCAATTCCAATTAAATGTTATTTAATTGGTACACTTCATTAAATCTAAATAAAAAGATTTAATCTTTTCTCAGCTGGGTTCAAGAACAGTGTTAGTGAAGACACCATTCACGACAAACCCAAATCACATTCGATATTCAATACAAGGCTCTGAATAGAAAATATATCGGCTTATATTCAATATCGAATTCTACGACTAACAAATGTCGTATTGGAAATAACGATATACATATATATCTTTCAAATTTCCATAACAACACCTGTATAATCATGAATTCCAACATCGAAATATTCCGAAGACAATTTCGATTCAAATCCACTCCAGTGTAATCATTGGAATTTTGGTTACTTTTAAAACCCTTTTCGAATTCAATTTATTTATTTAAAAATAAATAGAATTATAATTCTAGTTCAAAACTAGTTCATTTCGATAAAAATCTATTTTTATCTTTTCTAATATGGAATTTTTCATCCCAATTCTTTCTAAATCATTTCTTATGATTTTACACAAATTATTACTATTTTTAATAATTTTATCAAGGCCCGTACAGTCGATTTCCATCAATGGCCATCGAACTGCACTTATAGCGACCTTTTTCGAATTTGATTTGGACATAATTCCAAATCCAACCGTTAGATTTCAAATTTCTAACATTCATTAGAAAGCTCTTTTCGATACGAACCCAACGGTTCCGGTTTTAGGAGAATCCGACGGTCGGATCTCCCGTAATGTCCGTTTGAAATAAATGGTCGAAATTCGCGAACTGCCGCGGCGCGGCGCGTTCTATTCAGGCCATTATATTATATATATAATATATATATAATATATACTTCGTCGATTTCTATTTAAAACGAATTATATAAATAGTTTTAAAATTCGTTTCAAAAGCAATCTCAACTTCCTTTTCAATTCAAATCAAAATTGAATTCTTCTTTATAAATTCGTTTCAAAATTCATTTCTATTCAATTCGAATTTCAATTCAATTTGAATTCATTTCAATTCGCTTTCAATTCAATTCGAATTCGTTTTCAATTCAATTCATTTCGAAATCGTTTTCAATTCAATTCGAATTCGTTTTCAATTCAATTCATTTCGAAATCGTTTTCAATTCAATTCGAATTCGTTTTCAATTCAATTCATTTCGAAATCGTTTTCAATTCAATTCGAATTCGTTTTCAATTCAATTCATTTCGAAATCGTTTTCAATTCAATTCGAATTCGTTTTCAATTCAATTCATTTCGAAATCGTTTTCAATTCAATTCATTTCGAAATCGTTTTCAATTCAATTCATTTCGAAATCGTTTTCAATTCAATTCATTTCGAAATCGTTTTCAATTCAATTCATTTCGAAATCGTTTTCAATTCAATTCGAATTCGTTTTCAATTCAATTCATTTCGAAATCGTTTTCAATTCAATTCATTTCGAAATCGTTTTCAATTCAATTCATTTCGAAATCGTTTTCAATTCAATTCATTTCGAAATCGTTTTCAATTCAATTCATTTCGAAATCGTTTTCAATTCATTTTGAATTCGTTTTTAAAATCGATATAAATATCGTTTACGTCAAAATGGCGTCAATCTAATCAACACGGCTTCATATATTCCTTTATTTTCAAATATTCTATTTCAAATATTTCTTTTTCAAATATTTCTTTTTCAAAACTGGAATGAGGCCCAATCATTTACCATATAAAGTTAATTATATGGATTTTCATACAACACATGTATAATAGCCTTGAAAAATAATCAACCATCAACCAAAGTGCACTACACTGTATAAGCATCAAATATAGACATTTAACGCTTATAGCAGCTTGTCAATCAATCGATCGACATATTTAATCAATCAGGATGAGTGAACTTCAAATTTCATCCTAACACCCGTGTGGGGTTTCAAACAATCAAACACATGTTTTATTTGTGCAGTTAGGCGATGTGTAAAATTTATCGACCCAATCAATGTCATTCAAATAGGTGTACATAAACAAACCGTTCGGTTTGTAAATGAATATTTATTTATTCACATTCACGTTAAAAATTATATTTTTAACGATAAAACATTTTATTCCAACATATGAATTTCTATTAAGTTCATTCTTTAAATAAAATGATATTTTTATTTTTCTAACACGTTTTAGAAAATTTCGGCGGCATAACGGCACGATACTAGAAACGGGACAAGGCCTAGCCTTATCCCCGGTCTAGTGAAGGCCCACGCCATTCACACATCAATCAAATCAATTCGTTATGCAAACCACAAACTTTGGAGTAAGGGTCTAACCTAGCCTTACTCCTTCGCCTTATAACGGCGCACGTCTAATCCTAACCAATTTATCGATTCGATTTTTTTCACACCACAAACCACATTCAAACCAATATCGCAATCAATCACCAAACAGTCAAACAAACAAGTCCATGGTCTGTGGACGATTGTGTCGGGTGCTACTAAGCACCGTCTGCATCCTAGTATATATATATATATATAACTAGAAAAATAAATTGAAAGGTGAGAAATTCTCACATATAGCTATCCTAGCTCCACGGCTCTTCATTTGCAGAAGTCTTCGTCGTTTCGCCTTTTTGTCACCTTCGTTGTCCGTAGCTACTACATATATAAAAATCGAATTTTTATTTCAAAGTTCAATATATAAAAATCGAATTTTTACTTTAAAGTTCAATATATAAAAATCGAATTTTTATTTTAAAGTTCAATATATAAAAATTCTATTTTTACATCGTTATTCTATATATAAAGATCTTGCCTTTTCAACTATAAAGTTTTCGCCTTTATAAAAATAAACACTTCATTTCAACGTATATAAAATAAAAATCAGATTTTTATTTTGCTACATACACACAGATGATATTTTTATATTGTCTATCCTATAAAGATTATATTTTTAATACTTTAAAAATATAAAAACCCCATTTTTAATATTTCTATATAGTAAAGACTATATTTTTAATACTTTAAAAATATAAAAATCATATTTTTATCACTTTAAAAATATAAAGATCATACCTTTTTTATTTTAAATTCTTTTTTTAAAATCAGTTTTAATTTGCTTTTAAAATCAGTTTTAATTTTTCCTAAAAAAAATCAGTTTTAATTTGCTTTTAAAATCAGTTTTAATTTTTCCTAAAAAAAATCAGTTTTAATTTGCTTTTAAAATCAGTTTTAATTTTTCCTAAAAAAAATCAGTTTTAATTTGCTTTTAAAATCAGTTTTAATTTTTAACTAAAAAAATCAGTTTTCAGTTTTATTTTATTTTTCTTAAACAAAATAAAATAAAAACAAAATAAATAAATTATAACAAAACTTACAGAGGGGGGTGCCTACAACGGAGGTGGCGGTCGGGGAGGATGGCGGTGCGATGGTCTTCATTGCTTTGGGGGTCTGCGGTTCTCGAGTGGAGCAGGGGAATGGGGTTTTGCGGCGTCTCAGGAGGAGGAGGGGGATCGAAGGGGAAGTAGCGGCGGGGTAGGAGGGTAGATCGGCGGTCGAGGTTGAGGAGGAGGTGGATCGAAGAAGAAGGCGACGGGGCTATGGGATTTGGGGTTTTTGGGGGAGGTCGCGATCGGAAGGGTCGGGGGGGCTCTTCGAGGCATCGGCGGTGGTGGCGGCAAGGGTTTCCCCCTTCCGTCGATCGCCTGCTTTCTTTTTTTTTTTTTTTTTTTTTTTTCTTATCCTAAATCGATTTCTAATAAGTGATTCGGGGGGGGCCAAGCAGGAGAAAGGAGGGAAAGTATATTTTTTTTTTTTTTTTTTTTATTTAATTATTAAATTTCGCAAAAGGTTGACTTTTACATATGACATCGAAACGAGGCCCACCGCCTGTCGTCCATAGCGTTTCACCCCCATTCCGAACTCAATGGGATATGTACCGCAAGCTGATTCGATCGTTACAATCAGTTTCCTTTTGAATTTTCATTTAAATCACTATATTGAATTTTAAACGTACATTTCAAATTACCGGGGTCACATACTAACTCTAAAAATTCCATAAAAATATTTTCTAGCTTCGTATTGACGATGCGGTCCTAACAAAACTAGTTTCATCGAATTCTGAGACCGTTTGAAAAATGGCCAATTTCCAGTCGATTAAAATCAACTGAAACTGGTCAAACGCGTTTTCCTTTGCCACGCTCACATATTGATTCGAAAAATTACGAAATTTGGAATCTAGCAATAACCTAACATCACGGACCCAACAAAACTGGTTTCGTCGAGATCCGAGGTCATTTGCAAAATGTCCATTTTTAAGGGCCTGAATTCCATAGCGACTATTCAGAATTTTCAACTGGACATATCTTTTGATTCCCGCTACGAGCTTTCGATTTTTCGGATTCGTTGGAAAGATATTCACTATTCGATTCCATTATTTTTGGTTTCACTAAAATCCAGATTGTTTTGCACCCGGTACATTCAATTGAAGTTTGAAATCGAATTATCGAACTACCGCGCCATTTTCAATTCTATTTATAATTATATATAAATATTTAATATTCTAACGACGACGTATATAATATATACGTTCGAATTATATTCAAAATAAATTTCTCGCCGATATTATTTAAAATAATCATTTTAAATAATCAAAATTCGCTAAAATAGCCAAAATAAAAATTTCAAACTGGCTCGCATTTTACGGGTTGTTACAGCAGCTGCCTCAGATTCAAGTCTTTCAGAGTGAACAAATACTTCAATGACTGATGGTCTGTATACAGTTCGAATTTTTCACCCAAAAGGTAGTGCCTCCAGATTTTCAAAGCAAAGTCGATGACTAACAACTCAAGATCATGAGTAACATAATTTTTCTCATGCGGTTTCAGCTGACGGCTTGCATAAGCAATTACTTGACCTCTTTGCATTAATACTGCACCAAGGCCTTCTCTAGAAGAGTCAGTCCAGACTTTCAAGTCCTCATTGCCATCTATTATTGTTAACACTGGAGAAGTCGTCAGTTTTAATTTCAGCTTCTGGAAAGCTTCCTCACATACCGGAGTCCAATTGAATCTCAAATGTTTCTTAGTCAGTTTCGTTAAGGAACTGGATGTGTTCGCAAAATCCTTAATGAATTTCTGATAATAACTGGCCAACCCGAGAAAACTTCTGACTTCTGTGGGTGTACGAGGCTGTTTCCAATTCTGAATGGTAGTGATTTTACTGGGATCCACTAAAATTCCTTGCTTTGACACGACGTGGCCAAGAAATTTGACTTCTTCTTGCCAGAATATGCATTTGGAAAACTTTGCTTTTAAAACATACCTTCGCAGAATTTCTAACACTTGTTCCGAATGCTTTTCGTGCTCGCTCTCTGACTTAGAGAAGATCAGGATATCATCAATGAAAACCAGAACAAATTTATTCAAAACTCCTCTGAATACTCAGATCATCAGATCGACAAAATAAGCTGGAGTGTTACATAAGCCGAACGACATTACTAACCACTCGTAGAATAAGTCTTGACCTCTGAATGTTGTCAAAGGAACACACTCTTCGGCAATACGAAGCTGATGGAAACCTTAGCTAGGTCCATACATGAAAACACTTGTGCGCCATTCAATCGATCCAATAAATCATCAATTCGCGACAATGGATATTTGTTTTTCAATGTCTGCTTGTTCAAGTCACGATAATCCACACATAGTCTGAGAGTACCGTATGACTTCGGGACAAATACTACTGCTGCTCCCCAATCAGAGAAACTAGGTCTGATCAGACCCTTCCATACTAGCTGTCGAGTTTGACTATCTAATTCATCTTTCTCCTTCAAGGTCATTCTTCGAATAGCGTGAACTATTGACCTTGCATTCGGAACTAAAGCGATCTTGAAATCAATTTCTCTCTGCGGAGGTAAGCTAACAACTTCTTCGAACACATCCGCATAGTTCTTGACAACAGGAATATTTTCTATGTCGACCGGAATATTCTCCGCGACGACAGGAACAGGTTCTATCTGAGCAGGAGAAACGTCTAAAGCTGGCCAAAAGTCTTTTCTATTAGAATTCGGTCCTTCATAGGGAATGGTTATATAGTCGCCTGATTTAACCTTCGCCCTTATGACTCTGTCGGCGCATTTAACCTCATCTTCATATTTGGTTAACCAATCCATCCCCAGAATAAGGTAAATTCTCTAAAATTCATGATAATAGAGATAGTAGGGAACCTATAACAGGAAAATGAAATAGGAACACCACAAACCCAACTAAGATCGGGGGAACCCCCAACCGGATTATGATCAGTCATTGGTCCTTTTAGCTTTCTCAAATTCAAATCCAGTTTCTTAACCGCATTCTTTGCAATAAAGCTTCGCGACGCGCCTGTATCAAACAGTACTTTAACTGGGATGTTTTTGACAATAAGCGTGCCTTCTAAAACATCTGACATCCTTGGAGTAGCGGAGGGTTCTAAAGTTTCAGCCACTTCATTTACTTGAGCTACTTTAGATTTCTTTAAGAGATGGCAATCCTTTTCCAGATGGCCAGTCCAATGGCATTGACTGCATTTTCTTTTCTCTTGGAACTTGCCCTTGGATTTCGACCCAACATTTCTTTGCCCTTTCGAGGATTTACAATTCCCTTGAAAATGCCCTGGTTTCTTGTAGTTATTGCATATGGCAGTCGTTACTGGTCCTTTTTCTGATTTAACCCTTTTCGATTGAATCTAGGCTTCTTACTGAACTCAGACGTCGTACTCGACTCTGGCTGTGTACTTGCCTCTGGGCTATCAGTTTCACATTTCCTTTTGTTGCTAGAATTGACTTCCTATTCATAGACAAAAAGGCCTCGCTTATCTAGATCCTCATATTGATAAGCCATGTATATCATTTCAGAAAAAGGAAGCTTCACGTGGCCCATCACACTATTCTGGTATGTTCTTTGAAGACCATTGATAAACCTCAGATTCTTCCTCTTTGGATTTTGAATTAGATGAGGGGGAAAATGAGAAAGTTCATTGAATCTCTTATGATATTATGGGATATTCATATCTCCTTGTATCAAATAGTAGAATTCATCACATAACCGCTCAGTTGCTTCTGGAGGAGTAAATCTTCCACTATAAATTTCTTTGAATCTATCCCAGGTGATATAACCTTCTGGATTATCCTTAATGATTGATTCCCACTAGATTAAAGCTTCTTCTTTGAGCGCCCAAGATGCCACTAATCTTTTCTGGTCATCTCTCAGCTGGATACGTTCAAAAATTCTTTCAATAGAACTCATCCAAGCTTGAGTTTGAATTATAGATTCATTTCCCGAGAATTGTGCTCCACCTATATTTCGATATCTCTATAATAGAGCCTCTAGATCTGGTTCTGCATTGCTTCTGATTCTGACACTCATTTCCTAGTACTTCTGCAAATAGCAGATCAAGTGTTAGGTCAACAGAAAAGATATTTTAAATCATAGAGACATATACTTGAATGTAAATGTGTCTATCGAGGTGTATTTCTTTCTGCTATACTCATACTAGGATATTACTGATCCTATCTGTATTGAGTTACTCGTCCTAGAAAACTACTGGTTCTATTTTTGACGAGTTCGTTGATATGTTATATTCCAGAACTAAGCTTAACCAAAGCTCTGATACCACGTTTGTGATGACCCAAACCCCGTAAAACGAAGGCAAGGGTAATCTTTGGAATATAACACAAGAACAGATAACAGCAGAATAGAAATAAACAAATACACCAAATAATGTACAACAGAATATACTGGATAAATATAAACATCAGAGTTACACAGTATACAGATCATACTTAGTACAAATACAGTTCAGCTATACATGAATGTCTACAGCGGAAAACAAACATAATATGTACAATAGGAGCTGAACAACATAAAAATAGATAAATGATAGAATCCATCTTCAACTCCAGCTATCCAGAAAGAGCCTGCTAAAACCTGAATACAAGGCTGCCTGTGTAGAAAAAGGGGCACCCGAGTTTGCAAGCGAAACAAACTACGAGTCAGTCATAGGACTGGTATGAGAAATCTACTTCAACTTATTTTACAATATGGCACATCACAGGACCACGCCGCCTTCGCGGAACGGGTTTACTCCAGTGATTGCCAGTGCTTCAAAATAAGTAAATCTTTTTAACATCGCAATGCTTTTTATAAAAATGAAGCCATTATAAGACTCAGGTCGCATCACACAATGCAACACAAACCGGAGGATAGAGTTTTACCTTATAATGGCCAAAATATGCTTGATACGAGCAAAACAAATCATTTGAGATTATTGCTAGTGTTTATATGTTTCAAAAACAATTTGAATCATAACTATCAATCATAGACGATATGGGTACCATATATCATGTCGCCATATATATATATATACAATCAAAACCGCACGATGTCGTATTTGAAAATTGGATTTCCATCATGAACCAAGGCCAGGGATCGTCCTTACCGCTTCGAGACAATCTAGCCCATGTCTCAGGATCAGAACACATCGACCCTTGGAGCGACAGGGTCGGTCCACTCGATGTGGATTAAACTTAAACCCTGAACACTGCGTTTCCCCGCCCTTTTGGGCGTAAGTGAGCCAAATGACTCCATATCTGAGGCGCCTCGCAAAAGCAACAACCACACAGGTGAAAATAATAAAAATGTCAAGGCTGGTAGGTCACTGACACCACCCTAGCTAGAAGGAAACGCAAGTCCTCCCTGAGGTCCTCTCCCGTTTCTGGCTCATACCATGGTGTGAGGCACGGAAACAACGCTAAACACAAAGCTATGCCACACAGGCGGTGCTCTGATCATCAACCACAAAGCTCTGCTTTTCAACAAAAGCTTTGATCACTGCATCTCAGCATGCCACACAGGCAATTCATGCCATGTAACTGACGTCTATCAATCACACAGAATGAAATCCAATGTCAGACACACAGTCCATTTACAAGTCCGTTCTGGGTCTGAACGAAACCGGAGGATTTTGATTCCTCGCACCTTTGCACAATCAACACATACGTCCGGATGGCTACTACTTCAGCCCCTTCAAGGTAACTACTCCCAACATGAGCATCAGTAGCACCCCTCCATTCGACGTGAAAATCATTGGACTTGCACCATCTTCATATCTTCGATTTCCAATCATCGATCAATTATTTGAAATGAGAGTTAACTCGGACTTTTCAAATAATTCACGTATATTTAGACTTTTAAATCAATTCATTTCAATGGTTAAATTATTCGACATCACTAATTCAGTTCAGTAATTGTAATTTTCACGCCAAACACATTCAACCATCAAATATCTAATAAACCAAGCAAATTCAGTTTATTTTCATTTCATATCGTTTATAATATTTTATCACGATTTATCGCTATTTTTATTCATTTAAAAATAGCCAATTCATTCAAACGACGCTTCAGGCCATAACGCGGCCGTGGCGTTGTTTTTATTCAGATTTGATTTACACATATCTGAAAATCTAACCATTGGATTTTCACAAATTTTATATCATTAGAAATATCTTTTCAAAACAAATCCAACGGTTTCAGTTTTGGGAAAATCCGACGGTCGGATCTCCCGGTACAATCGTTTGAAGTTTCGATTTCAAATTTCGAACTGCAGCGTCGTTATTCGATTTAATTTAATTATATTTATATATATATAAATATAATCGATTCTGGCGCCATTTTTCTTCAGATTTGAATTAAACATTCCAAACAATCCAGCCGTTGGATTTTTTCAAAGTTGGTGCCGTTGGAAAGGTATTTCCAAGGCGAACCCAACGGTTGTGGTTTCGGGAAAATCTGATAGTCGGATCTCCCGCACTAATCGTTTGAAATCATGGTTTCAAAATATGAACTACAGCTTCGTTATTCGATTTATTTTAATTATATTTTTATATATAAATAAATATAATTCATTCTTCGATTTCAAAACCATATTCATTTCATACATTTGATAAAAATGATATTTTTATCCAACAGGTATATTTATTTCGACACATCACTATTTTTAACAATTCATATATATAATAAAAATGTGATTTTTATTATAAAACAACTTATTTCAAAACACGATTATTTTATATAGTTCAAATAGGGGATAAAAATGTGATTTTTGTTATAAAACAATTTATTTCAAAACACGATTGTTTTATATAGTTCAAATAGATGATAAAAATAAGATTTTTATCTTTCAAAGAATATATTCAACACATGAATGCCACTCAACACATGAATTTCTATTCAACACATGGATATAGTTTTCAACACATGAAAATAAATCAAACACAGAAAGACTTCAGGAAATTTCAGCAGCATAATGGCAGGGTAGTTGAATCCGGGACCATATCGATGTACGACTCCTCGCTCTACCTTAAAACCTTGCGGTTTTTGACAATGGGGATTTCATGCATCTAATTCGCACGCAGGCGAGAATGTTTTTATTTCATTTCCACAACCTATTCTAATTTTGTTTTCAACCACAAATGGGTATTTTTCAACCACAATCAATCATTCTCAACCACAAACAATTCTATCAACCATTCGCATTATTCACCAAATTTCACGTCAACCAAATAATCCAAACAATATCACAACCAATAAATATCGTCCATGTTCTGTGGACGAGGGGAGTGTATATATATTCGTATATAAATATATTTTAATTCACTTCAATTCATTTCAATGTCATTTCATCGCATATATAATTTTTACAATGCATATATAACTTATACATCGAACATACAACTTATACAACGCTTATACATGAGGTGTACAATGCTTATATAACTCATACATCGACTATATAATTTATACATCGTCGTTTCCATATCGTTTATAACACAGAAATCTCACATTGGGTTCCACTCCACCAAAAATTGCAGAAGGCTCAAAAAATTATGCGGTCTCTTCTAAAATGTAGAAGACGTCCTCATGGTCTCGACGTCTCTTATTTCACTGAATTTCGACCACAAACGAAAAAGATATGATTTTTACAAGTTTGCAACACTTTTAAATGTTAAAATCAGTTCAAAATAGACAAGACCTTTCTAAATTTGTTCAAAACTAGGTTTTGATTTTCTGATCAAACCGTGCAGCGGTTCGTCGATCGGTCTTCACCACGAGGAAGAGGGAGGAGAGGCGCACATGCGTAGAGGGGAGATGGCCAGTTCGATCGCCTGAGGCGGCGGCGGCGGCTGGTTGAAGTTCAAAACTTCCAGGCGACGAATCTCTCTAATTACTCAATGAAAAAAAAATCTAAACTTGCTATGGATTTGAAGACCTTGACGAGCTGTACAAAATCCCCAACAGGATGAAGGTCTAATTTTGAGCGGATTGAGAGGAATCGAGAAGAGAAGGGGGGAACTAATTTCCGCCGTGCGCGATTAACGATCAGGGAGAGAGAAAGTAAATGGGCCAATGAGATTTTTTATTTTATTTATATATTTTTAAATTTCTAAAATACCCCTTATCTCCTACGAACTCCAATCCAAACCCAACGACAGTCGTCCCTAGCTAAATACCCCCATTTCAAACACAATGGGATATGTTTCGTAGGCCCATTCGACTGTTTCGGTTAGTTTTTCTTCAAATTAAAATATAAAGCATTCAATATTTAATTTGAACGTACATTTCAATTTTCCGGGGCCACATACTGATTCTAAAAATTCCCGAAAAATAAATCTAGCTATGTTTTGACGATACGGTCCCAACAAAACTAGTTTCGTCGAATTCTGAGACCGTTTGAAAAATGGCCATTTTCTGGTCGATCCAATTTAACTATAATTGACCAAACACATTTTCCTTCGCCACGCTCACATATTAACTTCAAAAATTATGAAATCTGAAACCTAGCAATAATTTGACTTCCCGGATCCAACAAAAGTGGTTTCGTCGAATTCTGAGTTCGTATGCAAAATGTCTATTTTCAAGGGCGATATATTCTTTATAGCGACCTTTCTGAATTTGGCCATAACTTTTGATTCCTGCTATGAAACTTTGATTTTTCAGATTCGTTAGAAAGGTATTCAATAACAGATTTAAATATTTTTGGTTCCACTAAAATCCGTTTTATTTTGCACCCGGTACAGTCAGTTAAAGTTTGAATTCAATTTTTGAAACTGCAGCACCATTTCAGGCCTTGTTTATAATTTAAAATAATTGTATTTATTTTCAAACATCGATTCAAACATACTTTTCGTCGTTATTATTTAAAATCCACTAAAATAGCCAATTTAATATTTTTAAACTAATTCAGATTTTCCAGGTTGTTACAACCTGCAGTGAGAAAACATGAAGAAGATGTTTCATGCGGGCGCAGTAAAAATAGTGTGTTAGGCCCGAAATTAAATGGGTAAAATCCGTTAATTAAATTACATTAAGTTTATTATAATTTATCGTGTATACGAACTTGTTAACTCTATATCTTGATCATACGATGTCAGATTGACGAATGGTCAGATCCGTTAGGATCGTATGGACGGACACTACCCAATGGAACTGACTGGGAGTGGATAGGAGCTTGGTTGAATTTATGGCGAATTAAATTGTTTGACCTGAATCAAACAACAGTTTATCGTTCTTTAACGATGAACCGCCAAAGTGAGTAAAATCACCAACTTTGAACAGTTATATTTTTCTAATGTATATTTAGAACTGATAATTATCTGTTGATTGTTTGGTTGGCTTGTATATGTTGGTTGAAATTATAGATAACGATATATATATAAATCGTTAATCAAATATTGATTCTGTTTAACAGAATATTTCATATTGAAATAAAATCGATGTTATTATGTTGTTTAAAATCTGTGATGCTGGGAAACAGGTTGGAGGAATCCAACTGGATTCCTCAACATTTATTTTACTGTTTTTCATATATTGTGTTATATGATGTGATATATAATCTGTTGATGATTATGTGTGTTTGGATGATATCGATCACCGTTGTTTGGTATTTCAAATACCGTAAGAAATACTGGGATGTAAAAAGGAAATTTTCAAAGTATATATTTGAAAAGAAATTTATTTATAAAAACAAAGGATCTTATAAAAGGAATATTTATCATTTGATAAATAAATAAAATATTTATAAAATCGAAGGATTTTATAAAAGGAATATTTATTTAGAAAATAAATAGAATTTATAAAGGAATATTTATTTAGGAAATAAATAGAATAAAGGGGTATTTATTTAGAAAGTAAATAGAATTATAAAAGGAATTTTTATTGGGAAAATAAACAGGATGTATAAAAAAGGAAGTTGACGAGAAATAAAAGAGTTAATCGAATTTAGTTAATCGAATATGGTTAGTCGAATAGAGTTAGTCAAACATAGTTATTCAGGAAAAGTTGCCATTTTGCACGACTGCTAGCGTAATTCGCAGGGCTGCAGACAGCCTACGGCAATCGGATGTTTCCTGAGGGAATCAGGCGTAACCATTGTGATCGTTGCGATCTAGAGTTAAGCGAATGGAGTTAAATCGAATATTAGTTATTCGAATAAGAGTTAAGCAACTAGAGTAAATCGAATATTAGTTATTCGAATAAGAGTTAAACAAATAGAGTTATTCAATTAGAGTTAATCGAAATAGAGTTAAACAAGATTAGAAACTGACTAGTGATTAGTTAAGTTGAATAGTTTTCTGAGTATCGATCTGATGTTGGTTTCAGCCTTCGGGGTTTATACTTAGAGAATTGTTCTCCTACTAGTTTACGGTTAGGGACTAATAGTTGTGGAATGGTAGTGATGCGTGAATAAGCTATGGAAATGTTTCCAATGTTAATAACGTATATTTTCTAAATGTAGAAAATAAGGATATATATATATATATATATATATGGTTGATGATTGGATCGATAATTCCATGTGGAAATAAGATCATTGTGTGTACACGGACATTTTTCATTTGATAGTTAAATCACCGACTATCAAAGTTTTGACCATTTTAACGTTGTTAATATGGAGAGACCGGTTGGATGATTATCTGAAGAACCACTCCGTATTGGCATAAGCGTTGCGAAACAAGTATCCTGAATATATTGAAGACGGAGTAAAGTGCAAGGGCTGTTGTATAAATCTTAGATAACAATTGCCTAAGATGGATGTACTGAATAGTGCCTTCGGTTTGTCCAGTCCCAGAACAACTTGTATGGAAGAAGGTCTGACAGAGTATATCTAATAGATCGCGTAAGTTGATCTCTTCAAACGTATTCACGATTGGTGGCGCAGAAATTCATTTCTCTTAGCTGTATACCCGTGTTATTTTTGGATAAATCAATTTGTGATTTGGCGGGTATGACGATGTGACATTCTAAGTGAATGAAGATGTGGCAGGTAAAAGATAAGCGTAGCTTCTAGCCTCACATCTGGTAAATGACAAAAGTCGACCATGCAGCATGGCTATGTAGGTCGCACCTATTAGGGTGTATAATCACCTGATCTAGAGTTTAATTTACTTCTAAAATTTAATTGTCGATGTTGTTCCATTCGGGAAACGGTTGTTGATCCCAACCGTTGGTGATATACATTCGATACACTCAAGCGAAATGAGTGGTCGGTCATGTGTGGCCGGGTTGCAAGATTTTCTTGTTGAACTTAGTGTATTCCTCTCTAGAGGTACACTAGCGAAAGGTGGTTCCATACCTTGTCATAGTTGGAAATCCATTACCCAATACGTGCTTGCGGTTATAATTGTATACTATATATGTAGAACGTGAGATGAAAGCGTTTCTGCTAGATGATTATTATATTGTGGTTGATAGACATTATTATAATATCAAAAGGTTTTTGATATAACGATATTTTGGATTCTCATAAGGGAAAAACCCATTCCGTTATATGGCGTGGTCTTATGAGATATCGTTTAATGGCTCAATCTGTTTTAAAATGTTTTACTCATACCAGTCCCATGACTGACCCGGAGTTTATTTTGTTTTGTTTTCCCTAAACTCTTGGGTGCCCAATTTTGTACGGGCAGTCAAGTAGTCAGGATTTACAGATATACTGGAAGAGCTTGGAGAAGGAGGCTTCAGGATTATATAGCTATAGTTATTTCCGCTGTGTTGTAAGTGTTGTACTCTGATAATTTTATTGTATACATATACTGATTTTATTTCAAGGATATGTCATCTGTTATATGTTGTTCGTTCCGCTGTGAGATTCGTGTTACTCTGATGTTGTACGTTCTTCTTCTTCTTCTATTCTAAGTTTCTATCTTATCTATTCTCACCCTCTAATTTCTTTTATTAACTTCCGCTTATTTTTGATCCCTAGATGTTCGATATGTGTTGTATATCGGATAACCAAGATCGCCTTTTTCTGGGTCGTTACAGTTAAATAATCATTAATATTGATTTTTGGAAAGATTAAAACCAAGTGGCGTTTTAATGAATCTTTAATTAGACCGAAATGTGAATTGATAATTTAAATTATCAAATTTGGAAAGTGATAGAGAATGGAGTATCGCCTGTTTTGCTCCTAGCGATAGTTAAATCTTTAATTAGATTTGAACGTGAAATGGTAATTAAATTTACCGATAATGCTGCAGTGTTAGTTATGGGGTAGTACCAGTTTTGCTCCATGGGATGAATAGGTTGGGATTGGGAAATAAAATAAATGATTACTTCGGTGTAGTTCGCTAACCCTGACTAGTTTGGATAACCGTAATATGGTTTGAAATGATATCCAAAGGAAGATTATAGAGTAAATTTTGAAGAATTTATCTTTGATAAAATTAATGGGAACAAATCCCCAAAGATGTGAATATTTAAATAAAAGAATATTCAGAATTGGAATGAAGTTTATGTGTGTTTTTATAACACTTGTTTATTATATACGCGAGTTATTCGGAAAGGCCGGGTTTATACCCATTCTGAATAACTGTTTCGACGATATGCTGAAGATGAAGACGGTGGTTGAAGACCAGAGGTCTTCACATCGTTTGGATGATTACTGATGTCTTGATTGGGCCGTACACCCAAGCCGAGGTAATAAGTGGTGATCATCCAGACGTATTTGTAGATCGACGGATATGCGAGGTATAAGGTGCCTCTGGTTTCGTTCAGACCCAGACCGGTCTTGTAAATGGATTATGTGTCTGACATTGGATTTTATTCTGTGTTGATTGATTTCTATTAAATATATATCTGTTTGGCGGGGGAGAATTTATTCTCTTGCTTAACACCCTTCTCTGAGACGTACAAGCTCAGAGGTTATATATCGATAGATATCAGTCGCATGGCATGAATTGCCTGTGTGGCATGCTAAGATGCAATGATCAAGTCTTCTGTTAAAAAGCAAAGTCTTGTGGTTGATGATCAAATCACGAGTTTAATACAGCGTAGCTTTGTGTATTGCATTAATTCGCGAGCCTCACACCTCGGTACGACGTTTCTTTCTAGTTATAGGTGATGTCAGTGTTTTACTAGCCCTGACATCGTTGATTATATACCTTTGTGGATGTTGGAATGCGAGGCGCCTCAGATATATCGGTCTCTTCGGAGCCGTTAGATAGGTCCGATAGGACCGGGAAATGTGTGTTCAGGAATTGCCAATCCACTAACGTAAGTGTGGACCGGCCCAGCCGATTCCAAGGGCTACCCAGAGTGTGTAGTCTTGGGGCATTTGCTAGAGTGTCTCGAAGCTGGTGAGGAGCTTGCCCCTTGCCTTGACTCATGACGGAAATCCAATTTCCAATACATGACATTTCGGTTTTGATTGTAGAGCCTAGTATGGCGACATGATATATGGTACCCATGCCGCCTAGGATTGATACATTTATATTTGAACTTGTTTTGACACTATACACTTATTATAGTATCAAATGACTTATTTTTAAACGTACCAAGCATGTTTGGCTATTATAAGGGAAAACCCTATCCTCCGGCTTGCGTTGCATTGTGTGATGGGACCTGGGTCTTATAATAGCTTCATTTTTTGAAAAAGCATTGCGCTGTTTATCCTATGCACTAGTTTTCTTGGGAGGAAACCCGTTCCGTGTTATTTGGCGTGGTCCCTTGAATTACTCTATTTTAAAGTAAAGTTTTAAATAACCGTTTTAATTCTCACACCAGTCACATGACTGACCTGGAGTTTATTGTTTTAACCTAAACTCTGGGTGCCCCTATTTTCCACACGGGCAGCTAGTAGTTTTGGTTTTGCAGATTTATATTCACAGGATCCTGGTTTTCAGCTCGAATGATATTTGAAAAGCTCTGTATCTGTATATCTCCTTCAGTTGTGTTTTGTATTATTTTCCGCTGCTATGTAATGTAATTTAAATCTCTGATAATTCTTTGATGTATAATATTCATTCATACTCTGTATATTCTTGTATTTTGATGGAATTGTTGTAATTAACAATGAAATTTTCTTCTGTTTGTGTTCTGATTCGTCTTGTTCTCAACTCAATCCGTTCTTTACTTCACGAGCAAATTCGGGTCGCTACAGAACTTGTATGAGATCCCTAACGTCTTTATTAAGGATTTAGGGGACTTCGTTTGTCTGTAGTTGTTTCTTTGAGATGCCAAATATTACGTATCTCACTAAAAATAGATATAATCAATCTGGATAATCATGGTATTGCACTCACGTTTTGATTGAAAAAGATTTTCTTTTTGAGTCAGTTGTTAGTTCTTGCTTCATCTTCTAATTCTCTCACCTCTTGATTGATTGCTATTTTGCATTTCAAAAATATAGTTGAAAGAAATTTTCAATATGGGGGAGATTCTTTTTAAATCGAAGGTGAGCTATCTTTTTTATTTTCTTGCAAATTGAATTGAGATCTTTTGTGCTTGGCCTTACGTTTTTTTTAACGCTTCAATTTTATGCTTATTTGATCTGATCTTTACCATATCCAGTGAGAAGTCTCCCATTTATTTTGTGTCATGGTACATATTATTTTCTGTTATGATGTTCAAAATGATTCTAATATTTTTGTTGTGGATGTTATATGTTTGCTAACTTAACCATTCCTATTGATTTTACTTCGATGATGAAGAAATCTGTTGCACATTCAAAAATCTTTGCATCCAGTCTTTTTTGTACCCATTAATTATTTTCTCTAGATTACCCCGTCATTCACTGTTAAATCAATTTGAGTAATGCATGTTAGTTGATGGTTTAATGTAGATAGGAAACTTATAAAACCATGGTCATAACCCTAGAACTACACAGTCAGTATTAAATTGTACAAACCATCCCCTTAATTTTTGTTTGTAATTACAATATATGCAAAGACAGTCCGAACAAATAAATGAATTTCAGTGAGCAAATATTGTTTGTTTCCTTAATTGCAATGGCATATTTCAGTGTGTTCATCTTGATAATATTCATTCGGTGGTATTTAAATATTCATTGGTATAAGAGACCTCTCTTATAGCATCTTTTTGCAAACTTTGTTGCAGTTTCAATATTTAATACAAAGATGTCTCTGGCCCATATTTCCAGATGCGAAAGATTTATGTGATTTCAATTGCAAACGTATTTTCTGGGATTGGTGTTGTTTGGTTCTTGTGGTTGCACAATAGCTAAAGAGCTTGGATTGGGGAATTTTGGCCCACATTCATAATGTGGAAGTACTATTTGTACTTTTCAAACTGGACAATGTACTTAGGTAGCGTTTGAATTCTAAAAGGGACAAGTTTCGTTCGGATAGGCGTCAGACGCGTCCGACGCGTCTGGCGCGTCATACGTAGGGCCCACAACGATGCCCCGTTTGGATGAAAGGTTGGAAAGTTAGCTTTCGCGTCAGACGCCTCCGACGCAACATATAATTTTTGGTCTCCTTTTCCATTCCCTCTCTCTATATATATCTCACACATTTCAACACTACATCACCATCCTCATTTCTCATTTTTGTATTATTCTAGATTAAATATAATGGTAGACAGTGATGATTCAGATTTAGAAGCTCTGAAAGATTTGCAAGAGATGCTCGATATTCATGAAATTAACGCTAATCAAACACGAGAAAGGAGCAGAATACATAATTCTGTAAGTTCCGGTCTTGCTTTGGTTCATGAAATACTATTAGGACACGCAGACCGTTGTCAACGCAATTTTCGAATGAAGCGATTATGTTTCAGATCCTTGTGTGAACGGTTAGCAAATTACGGATTGGAAGTGTCAATGCACATTACGATCAAAGAAACGGTGATTGTATTCTTATATACTGTTGCATTGGCCCTTCCTACAAGGCAGGTTGCCGAGCGGTTCCAACAATCAAATGGTACGATTTGTGTCATTTTTCATAAAGTTTTGGATTCAATTCTCTTATTGGCAGTTGATATTATTAGACTGGTCGATACCTAATTTAACCGAATTCCAGAACAAATTCGTTCTTCACCCCCAATATTATCCTTTCTTTAAAAACTGTATTGGGGATATTGATGGGATTCATGTGATGGCTCATGTGGGTTAAGAAGACATGCAACGTTTTGTAGGGCGGAAAGGATCTGCTATACAAAATATTATGGTTGTTTGTGCATTTGATTTAGCTTTTACATATGTAAGTGTGGGATGGGGAAGAACTGCGCACGATGCTAAAGTATTTCAGAAATCTATAAATAATCCGGATCTTAATTTCCCTCATCCTCTAGCCAGACAGTATTATTTAGCGGATTTAGGATATCCACTAGTGGAAGGATATATATCTCCTTACCGATTCATGAGATATCATATACCAGACTTTAATGACACACAGAATGAACCAAAGACAGAAAATGAAATTTTTAACTACTATCACTCTAGTTTGCGTATGGCAATTGAAAGAACATTTGGTATTTGGATGGAAAAATTTGCCATCTTACGTAACATGCAGATGTATCCATACCATGTTCAAGTGCAAATTTTTACTGCTACAATGGATATTCACAACTACATCAGAAAATACAACACTGGTGATCCAGATTTTATGCTGTATGATGACGACCCTGATTTAGTGCCAGAAGAATATCTCGAAGAATATTATAGTATATCAAATCGCAGAAACAAAGATTGAGAACCCGTTCAAAGAACCTGAACAACAACCATCATGGCGATTGTACGAGACAATATACGAAACAAACTAGTTGCCGCGAGAATGCATTAAAAAGTTTCATTGTATTCTATATTTTATATTTGCATTTTAAATTCTGCAATTTGTATTTAGCAATTATGCAACTTTAATTTTGCTATTTTTAACCCATAATTTGGATTCTGCAATTTGTAATCTGCATTCCACAATTCTGTTCAACAATAAACACACACAAAGACAAACAATTAAAAATAATATATACAAAAACAATAAAATAATACATCTGCCCCTTCCAATATGCCCCTTCCGTAAAAAAGACACATTCCCCATTCGCAACAATTCCGCTTCAAAATAATCCTTCCTAATACCTCTTTCTGTTCAAAATCAAACGGACTCTTAGTGTTTTCTGCTTCAATTCGAAAAGATAAAACAATAAATTGTATAGTTTGTCACTTTCATATGGAATGATGTAATGATCAATTAGTCAGTGTAAAAATATATTTAAATATTGTGTAATAGGTATTGGCTGTGACCGCTGTGATATGCTTTCCACGAGTCTGTGTTCATTTCTATGCACATCGACTATAATAAGTACTGGTGGTGAGCATTGTAATTGTAGAAATATTCCTAAGTATAAATAATGCATTCTATAGTGTTCAAAACTTCAGTTTTATGTGTTGACGTTACATTTGAGTGCTTAAATGATAAATAAATCTTATTTAGTATTAACAACCTATGCTTCTTTATTAATGTTCCAAACTATGTGCATAATATTTACATTTCCTTTCGTGTTATTACCGAAATTACCGAATTTAAACACATAACTTCGCTTATGACTCCAATTAATTGTAATTTTTTATCATAATACCCTGTACTGATATCCGTATGCGTACGATGGGTTCGCTCTCCTAAAAAAACTTTTTTAGTAAAAGAATTTTTGACACTAAACTATTTTCACTTACATATTTTTTCCCTTTGATTAAAAAATAGCACATTTGATATGCGCAAAACCGATGCTATTTTCTTATAGTTTCAACCACATATTTATACACATAGCAATTTCTAATTAGAACACAATTTCCACAATATTTGGCTTCAATGCATGTATAGAGAATGAAAATATTACTTCATCCAAACCATTTATAATTTAAAGTCCCATGATTTTCAGTAAATGACAAAAGTTTAAACCATTCAAAATAAGTCTATTATATCTTAAAGGGGGAGGCTATTTAGACACAAAATTTTACACAAATTAGAGGATGTACAATCTTAACCGTTAGATCATTTTATCTTTACATGGAGGAGTGAAATTCATGGGGTGATCCAATGGTGTAAATTCATTGTGCCACCAATTGTGTCTAAATCTTGTATCCAAATAGACTTTTCCATTCAAATGATTCACATAATACAAACTTAATCTTTTATTCATTTATCATTAAGCATAAGATACTTATATTTAAAATGGAAAAATATATTTATCATGCATGATATTATAAAATTCTACGTTTAACTTAAAATGCCTATTTTAAAATTACCACAATTATTTATAAAACTCACCCCACTTTCTCATATATTTTATGTTTTGGTTCAAATGTTTGAATTAATTATGTAATCTTAAGTTTAAAATAATAAGATAATGTAATTAAGCGATATTCATTAATTCGAACGACAATATGAAAAATTCAATAATATACATCATGCTCATATCAGTGAAATATGATAAAATTGCATTTTGATTAAACTAAAATATATAAGTCACACGGCATACAATATAACATAAACAATAGAGAGCACTCTTTAGATTTTGAAATACCCATCCATTTTTTCTCAAAAAACATTGTCACTTTTAGTCCTAGCCAATCTACAAATAACTTTGGTCATTTTTGCAAAAAAAAAGTGCATTTGTGTAAAGAAAAATAAAAAATAATGTTTATAGAAACAGGAGACTAAGTACAAATTTAACTTTTGAAATAAAACAAAAAATAATAGCAACAAATATCAGAAAAAGTATCAACAATTCCTTCATGTATTACAAAAATATGTTTTTTACAGCAAAAAGCTTAATTTTAACTTTTTACCGAGCTATCTCAATTCTCTTCTAATATTTTATATTTAACTTCATACACTAGAATTAATCACAAATCTTAAAACTATAATTAAATATGGTAAACTTTTAATTGTTGATGTGTCAGATAAATTATAAAAAAATCGAAATTTTCAGTATTTGCACAATATTCATATTATATTAATGGTATAAAATTCATTTGTATATACAAGTACATTAGTCACATAACATAATTATATACGTAACATAATAAATAATCACAAGTTTAATTTACTATTCATCTGTATCGATAAATTATTGCATTGCACTGTAAATTCCTATTTTAACTAATGTGCATATCTTATGAAATTTCTACAGTTGCCTAAAAAACCACCTCATATCACATAATTTTGTGCATTTACATCCACATATTTCCAAATAATCATGTAAATGGTGGTTTTAAATTATTTGAATAAATTTAATTAATAATTATTCACTAATTTATCTAATAAATCCTCAAAATGTGATGGTTTCAATATGTACATCATATTCATATTAAAATAAGGGAAAGTATATCAAGACACAAAATTTTGGTATAATTGATGACACAACTAATCACCACCATTATATCACCTTCTGAATTCTACCTCTCCATATAAGGATAAAAAGATCAAGCGGCTTAGATCTCTTGTGCCACTAACTATGTCTAATTTTGTGTCCAATTAGCCGCTTTCTTAAAAAAATAGTCAAGTGAAATTTTCATTTAAATATAAAAATATATAATTTTGATATCATAGTATACATAAGTAACATTAACAAAGATAATTTATTATTCATTTATCTTAATAAATTTATCTGCATTGTAGAATTCTATTTTTAACTTATATCCATATTTTGACATTTCTATAGTTATGTGCACTTCATCGATTGTTTACCAATTTTTTATGTTTAGATCCTATGTATTTAAATTACTTACGAAATGTTGAATTTAAAGCATTTTAATAATTTATACATCAGTCACATATGTGTAGTACATATTAGTAAAAATCATAACAAAAAATTTGTGTTCAACTACGTAGATGTATGGATTACATGCATGCATTTATGTACATAAACAACAATAATAAAGTTAATTGGATCGACAAAATTTGGTCTAAAAATGGCGTCCTCATGGCGATTGTTATTGGAAAATTCCAAAAATGCGATTTCTTCTCTTAAGTCGTCTTTCTCTTCACAAATCTCATCTTTGAACGTTGAAAACGTGGAGAAAGTTAACAATTCTTCTAATCCTACCTTAAAGGATATTTTGCTTCATCCAACTGTAAAGCGCTTTCCAGATCCAAATATTTTAAGTATTAAAAAGCCACTATCAAAACCGTCTCCTCGTATCTATAACAGCTATAATGAAAATCTCAAAAATATCAAATCAAAAAATGGCTGCTTTAGGTGTGGATCGACAGATCACTGGGCACGATCATGTCGAAATCCAGTTATTTGTTTTAAATGCCATAAAATTGGTCACAAGGGTTTTAACTGTAAATCTCATTGTCTTCCCTCCCGAAAAATGGCTGAAAACAAATCCCGCAACCAGATCTCCGCCCATCTCTTTCCAGAATCTTTCAATTGGGCCAGATCGTTGGTTATTATTACTATCATGAGCAGATCTTTCTCAATTCGCCAGATCGAAGATCTTTTGAAGGATGGTCGTCGTGCACCGTCATGGAACAGGAATGTGAAGCGCATGGGGGATGTATTCGTCGTCCGATTCCCACCCTCCCTGTTGAAGGTTAACTTTCAGTCCTCTTTCATCTTGACTGAGGGAAAATTTGTTTGAAGAGGTGGAGCTCGCAATTTGGGAGTGTTACGATGGAAAAGCAGACCTTTTGGATCTGTTTGAAGAATGCACCAGCGGTGTGTCGTAAATTGGATGTTCTCCAAACAGCTTTGGCTGACATTGGTGAAGTGGAGAGAGTGCAATATGGAGCGATTCATGATGTGGATTATACTTGCCTACGTGCTAAGTTGACAAAGGAGGTGGGACGGTCACTGCCTTCATCAGTGGTGATTCCAACTGATGGTTTCGCTCATGAAGTTCATATTCAAAGATGCGAGGAGGACTCAGCGCCCAAAATTAACGTCCTAATGTTCAAGCAGAAGGTTTTTGCAACTGGAAGTGATGGCAAGCTTAAAGTGTTGCGAAGCAAAGATGGAGGAGCTAGGCTGCATGTTGGTGATGTTAACAATCCAGTTGTTCCATCGGATAGTGCTGAAGACGAGGGTGGTGGTGACGACACGATTGAGGGAGGTGGCAATAACAATAATTACGTGGTTCGTTTTGATGATGGTGTGGCAGTGGAAGTTGAAGTGGATGGTACTTTTATGGGGTTGGCAATAACCCTCGTGACATTGTTCCTGTTAATGTGGGGGACGGGATAGGCATGAATGATCTTGAAGAAGAGGATGATGTGTTTGGTGGTGAAGACGAGTATGGTCATGATTATGCATTTGGTGGACGGGACACTCTCAATGAACATGTGATTGACAATGGTTCACAGGACTTGAATTTGGCTGGACAAATGGCTATTGCTCCATCTAGCTAGCTCTGATGAATGCTCTTCAACACGGGGACGAGGCAAAAGAGCAATGGATCAGGGTGTGGTCAAGTTGCGCCGCAGTGCACGACGAATGGGTCACCCAGCGGTAGGTAGCATTTTTGTTCCTGCTATTCATAATTCTTTGTCTAGTGATCAATTTCATGCTATAGCAAGTAATTCTGGCTTTGTGTTGAATGATGATATAATATGTGATATTAAGAATAAGGAACTTGAGAGGGCTAACATTAAACCATGATAATTGTCACATGGAATGTTAGAGGTCTAGGAACCATCAATAAGTGCCTTAGGGTTAAAACCTATCTCAAATCTGTAAAACCCGACATCATTTTACTTCAAGATACCAAAATTGAGAACCCTGAACCATTTATGTTTAAATGTTTGGGGTGGGGTGTAATTGATGAATGGGTTTATATCCCCATTGTGGAGTCTATGGTGGCTTGTTTACTGGATGGAGTAGCTCTTCATGGACTGTTAAGCAAGAAATTAAGCAAACCTACTATCTGCATGTGTCTCTTGAATGCAAATCCACCAACATTCTATATTTCTTATCTAATGTTTATGGACCCAATACTAGACGTGAAAGGAAAACCTTGTGGGAAGAGGGTGTGATTTTTCGTAACCTAATGTATGGTCCCTGGGTTATTGGAGGTGATTTTAATGTTACTAGATTTGATTTTGAGAGAGATGTTGAGAAAACCTTTGGTTTGGGAGATATGAATGATTTCAGTGATTTTGTTGGTGCTTGTGACTTAATTGACTTACCCATGCTCAATAGAAAATATACGTGGAGTGATGGTAGATCCCCCCTACATTAGTTCGCCTTGATAGTTTTTTCATTAACTCCGAATTTGATGATTTGCACCCACTAACTTTTCAATAAGGCCTTTCCTCTCTCATTTCGGATCATTGTCTAGTGGTGTTGGACACTAATGTTGATTTAAAAAGGATTTTTTTAAGTTTGAGAATATGTGGTGTATTGAGCCGAATTTTGATGATATGCTCCATCAAAAGTGGTCGGAATTTCGTAGCTATAGTGATGTGGCTACTAGCTTTTGCAGAAAGATGAGGCTTCTACGTAAATTCCTTTCAAAATGGAATAGAGAAGTATTTGGTAACATTAAAATTAAAAAGCAAAGGCTTGAAGCTGAGATTTTGGAGCTCAATGTGTTGGAGGAATCTAGAATTTGGATGATGATGAACGAGCTTTGTTAAAAAAGAAAGAAAAGGATCTTCATACTGTGATTGATCAGAAGGATATTTTTTGGAAGAAGAGATCGAGAACTCAATGGCTAAAGCTTGGCGACGACAACACTGGTTATTTTCACAAAGTTGCGAATGGGCGGAGAACAACGAATACGATTTGCAGTATTTGGAAGGATGGTGAAGAAATTTGTGATCAACAATGGATTGGTGAAGTATTTACCGAGTACTATAAAAACATTTTTGGTGAAAGAAACGAGAATCGGGTGGCTGTTGACTGGAACGCGTTGTACCCCTCGAATTTTGACTTAAGTGGTATGGATTCGGAATTTTTAGAACAAGAGATTATTGCAGCTTTGAATGAGATGCCTGGAGATAAGGCCCCTGGTCCTGACAGTTTTCCAAACTTATTTTATAAGAAATACTGGAATCTAATCAAACATGAGATTGTAAACATTTTCAAAGAATTTCATGCTGGTACTTTGAGATTGGATGTGTTGGGTTATGCAAATGTTGTTTTGATACCCAAAAAGGAGGGGAATGTTTCTGCTGCGGACTTTCGACCGATTAGTCTTTTGAATAGCAGCTTCAAATTGATTACAAAAGTTCTTGCGAATTGGCTGAAGGAAAAAATGGATGAACTTATTGACAAATCTCAGATGGCTTTTATAAAAGGGCGATTTATTCTAGATGGTGTTGTTCTTGTTCAGGAGGTCATTTCTCAAAGCGACAGACATAATGTACCTTATGCAATTTTAAAATTGGATTTTGCTAAGGCCTTCGACACCATTGATTGGAGATTCATAATGGATTTGCTCAAAGCGAGAGGTTTTCCTGCTAGATGGTTAAGTTGGATCTATAGTATTCTAACTTCAAGTCGTTCAAATATTTATGTCAATGGTGTGGCTAGTAATACAGTCGTCTCTAAACGTAGTTTGAGACAAGGGGACCCTCTCTCCCCTCTTCTTTTCGACTTGGCAGCGGATGTTTTTTGTCGGATTTTGCAGGTTGTAAGTGCTAAAAATATTATCCAGAGCTTTGGCAGGGACCATATCATTGGGGGCATTAGTTCCTTGTAGTATGCTGATGATACTATTATCTTCACTAATCCAGAATGCAAATACATTGCTGCTCTAAAGTTTTTGCTTTATTCCTTTGAAAGTTTATCTGGTTTAAAAATTAATTTTCATAAGAGCAGTGTTTACACTCTGGGTTGTAGTGTTGATGTGAATAGGAGTTGTGCTGAGATGCTTAATTGTAAGGCGGACTCGTTTCCACTTAATTATCTTGGGGCTTGCATTCGACCAAAACGTTTGATGAAGTGGGACTGGCAGCTTGTCATTGACAAAGTTGATAGGAGACTGGCGAGATGGAAGGGGACTTGTCTTTCTAAGGCGGGATGATGTATTATATGGGATGTATGGGCATGTATATATATCAGTGACTGTTGTTCTGTATTCTGCGATCTATATTATATTGTATATTGTTCTGAATAGATCCTAAAACCATCATGGTGGTGTATTGAATAAGTGTTAGGCATGTTACCAGAAGAAAAAAAATATTGACATGTTTGATACTTATTCTAAGCAACATTATGGATGGTTGCTCCTATATGTCCTATTCTCTGCATTAGTAGACAGTATTACCAGCTAATGCTCTTTGCTAATGTGGGTCTCGGGGCGGGGCATCACAGATGTATTGGTGAACTCGGCTGATACCATCGGTGCTCGGGTCATGGATCGAGCTCGAGGCAGAAGAGTATGATGGCGTGGGTTTAGCTTGTTAGTTTCTGTATGTATGTATTATGTATCATTTTTTGCTGCTGTACCATTGTGCCTACGTGCATGAGGTATATTTTGGGATGTATATATTATTGTAAATACATGAATGCTAGAAACCACAATGTATTAGTATTTTATGGTTAATGAAGTAAGGCGTGAATCACTCGATTCACTACCTTTTGCATCAAAAATAATAATATAGTTAATTTGTAAATAACTATTATCGTTTATGTACGTAAACAATAAATTTATCGCATACTGAGTTAAAAATATATATACTATTTTTAACTTTAAATAAGTCTACAATAAGGCCTATATACTTTTGTTATAAAATCCTTCTCAGTTTATTCAGATTATTTACTCTTAAGATAATATATTTTAACCAATTGCATAATTTCAAAGTTTACATATTTTTAAAGAAATAGTTAATATTTTCAATATATCTAAAATAATTAAAATATGCTAGCTTCAGCATAAACACTTGCTCATAGTAATAGGAACAATAATTATAACAAACAGGGGATTTTCGACCCTAAAAATCGACACTTAACACCATGTCGACAATTCAAGCATCGGAAATACTGGATCATTAATAGAAAGAAGCTAGAGGGTGAGAAATAGAAAGGAAGAAAGCTAGAATAGAAGAAGAAGAAGATTACAATAGAATAAACACGAATCTCACAGCGGAACGAATAAAATATATTATATAACAAAACTTTGAAATACAAAACTGCATTTGTACTTACATACATCATCAGATTACATCATATTTATCACAGCAGAAATAAACGATAACTAAAAAATGTTGAAGCTTCCTGCTCCAAGCTCTTCCAAGTATATCTGTAAAATCCCGACTACTTGACTACCCGTACAAATTTGGACACCCAAGAGTTTAAGGAAAACAAAACAAAATAAACTTTGGATCAGTCATGGGACTGGTGTGAGTAAACTCCAACCACTCGGTTTAACTTTTCAAAATCCTTTTCAAAAGAAAAGATAATCGTAAGACCGATCCACATATAAACACGGATGGTTTTTCCCTTATGATAACCCAAAACATTTCTTTTAAATCAATATTATTTTGATATTATAATAGTGTCTAATACAAGTAAATAGCAATCTAGCGGAACGCTTGCATCTAACGCTCCACATATATAATATACAATCAAAAACCATGGGCTCTTATTGGACATTTGATTTCCAACTATGACAAGGTATAGAACCACCTTTCGATCAGTGTACTCTAGAGAGGATACACTGGAGTTCAACAAGAACATCTTGCAACTCAGCCACACATGACCGTCCATTCATTTCTCTTGAATGTTCCAAATATATTGTCACCTTACAGTTGGTATACCAACATAACCATTCCTGGGAGATACAGAAATGAAAAGAAGTAACAAACATGAATATTCTTTAGATGGTGACAATATACCCTAATTGGGTGCGACCCACTTAGCCATGCTGCCTGCCCGATTTTTTTCGTTTACTAGTTGATGAGGCTTGAGGTCATAACGTATCTTTGACAAATCACACCTTCATTTACTTTGAATGCCGCATCGTCATACCCGCCAAATCAGAAATTCATTTCTCCAAATATACCATAGGTATAAAACTAAGACAAACGAATTCCTCCACTACCAATGTGAATATTTTTGAAACGATCAACTTAAGCGATCTATTAGATATACTCTGTCAGACATTCGTCCATACACGTTGTCCTAGGACTGGACAAACCAAATGCACTATTATGTAAATCCATCTTAGGAAATTTCTACCTAGGATTTGCTAGAACAGCCCATGCATAAACTCCATGTTCAATTATCTTCATCATGCTTGATTCGCAATGCTAATGCCCATACAAAGTGGTTTTCAGATAATAAATACGATCCCGGTCTCTCCGTATTGACAACGGGAAATTTGTCAAAAACTATTATAGTCGATTATTTAACTATCAAAGGAAAACATTCATACAAACAACGATCTTATTTCCAAATGGAAGTCTTACTGATCAATCATCAATCAACCCCGACTCCTTTAAATAGATTTATCAATAATCATCTCATTTCCCAATTTCCTTTAAATATCTTTACCCAAGTGTTTTTCCAACTCGCTTAACCTCTCACGATTTCTTGGAAAACGTTTCCCTACATTCATAACTCCTTATTTATCGTATTCCAAAAATATATGTTATTAACATTGAAAAACATTCCCATATCTTGTTCACGCATCACTATCTTTTCACATCCATCAGTCCCTAACCATAAACTAGTAGGAGAACAACTCCCTAAATATCAACCCCGAAGGCCGAAACCAACATCAGATCCATACTCAGAAAACCATTCAACTTAAATAATCTCCAATCAGTTTCTAACTTCCTTAACTTCATTTCTTAATTTCTTATCATATCATTGCTTACACAAATTCTTGAATTCAGATTACGAATCCACTCCTTCAACGGAAATCGTTAATTTATCTATAACGTTATAATCTCTGCTTCCGACATATTTAACTAATATATAACATTTATTCATTAATCTGAATAAATAAATAAATTCAAATAAATCTTGATTAAAATTGGAAAGTAAATAGTACTTTCCTGAATTATATTTCAATGTATAACTCTATTTCGAATAATTTATATTCGAATAACTTTCCGAATTTTGGAATAAACTCACCATTTCAGGTCAACCCAATTTCTAAATTTATTTTTGAATTTATCACTTCCAATGTTCATCAATTCCTTTTATCACCATTTCAATTTTCCAAAACGTTTGCATTTAAAACCATTATTCACTTTAAAACGTGAATACTATTTCTTTGCAGAAAATTGGACTCATTTTATCAAATCGAATTTTAATTTGTATTTATTAATACTATTACAAGTTCTCATATTATTTATCGAGTTATTTTATAAATTCGTACACATATTATGTTCCATTTACAAAGTCAACTTCTTGTAAATTTTATATCAAGTTTATAATTTAATCTTGATTACATGCTCGATTAGAAATTATTGGTTTCAAACCAAATATTAATCAGCTTGTCAAATTCTAAATTATAATAATATATAATTTCTAAAAGTAAATTATTTTTATAACATTCGGCATCGTCGAATTTTAATTATAAATCCTTATGGTTTTTTCACATTTCGAACTTCGAAATAATTTCATCGTTTTTGTTTGAAATGATTGCCCAATTTCTCCTTCCTAAATTCATTTTTATATTATCAAATTTTTTAATAATAATTATTACATTTTATTTCTAAAACATCTTTTATAAATCGAACTGCTTGTTTTAATATAATTAAAACAAGTTATTATATTCTAGTTTATTCGAAATTCAACTTCTATTTGAAAATAGTTTTTCCCTATATAAAATTCCAAATTCTTTTCCAATATATTCGAATATATTTCATAGGATTTAAATACCCATTATTTTAAGGTCTATGTTATTCAACATCCCAAAACACACAATAATCAATCACATACTATTTATCACATCATATAATGCAATATATAAAAAACTACAATATAATTGTTGAGGAATCCAATTGGATCCCTCCAACCTGTTTCCGTGCATCCACATATGTTAATCAGCATAAATATCACTAATTTCATATCAATATGAAATAATAAAATAAGGAAGATCAATATTTGACCAACGTTTTATATCAATAACTGTACCTATAACTTCGACCAATTTATAAGCAAATTATCCAAACAACCATCACACACAACATTCAATCATTTTTATCAATATTAAATAACGTTTTATAAAATTACAAAACTGGACAGAGTTAGTGAGTTTACTCACCTTGGTCATTAATCGTTAAATAACGGTTAACAGCCGGTAGATCTGATCAGGTATTTAATTATATCTAAAAATGTAACGAGTTCCAAAAGCCTCCAAACTAGTTCCATGTTATTACCTACGATCATACGAACCCAACGGATCCAAAATTTCGTAATTCTGATAAGGTATGTGCAGGATATAAAAGTTTCAAGCATATATATATTATTTTAAACTAAATAAACTAAATTTATATCGTAATTTGTGCCTTACCCTATATACTGGCCCGTCACAGCAATTCGTCTCCATAAGAAAATAACCCGCAAGCTCCCTTCTACTGCAAATGACAATTTCGATATTTATTTTTCCTTTCTTCATTCCTTTTTTTTTTCTTTTTTTCCATTTGGGCTTTAGATTAAAATTGCCCCACAAACTAGTAACCCGCTTCACATGCATACTGCCTTTTCCCGAAAGGATCCTCTTCTAATATTTCCCCAGTGGCCAATTTCATCTTCCATTTACGATCTGATACCATCATTTTTTATCTTTCCTCATGGGCCTTAGCCCATCCAAACTTGAAAGAAGAAGACCGCATCAAATAGTAATCAATCTTCCTCATGTATACATTACAACTGATCTAGCTTTCCTCCACTATTACTTCCACACCATTTCCATGCAAACACTTTGCTTCCTCCTTCCTTTTTCTTCACGAATTGATCCACCTAGCAAAATCTCCATGACCACCCAACCAAACTCTCTTGCCATGTGTGAACCCCTCCATCAGCCAACTGCCATGCACAATCCCTACACACTCATGGGAAATCGGAATACATAGGAAAGTTATATACGATTTGCACACCATTTCCAACAATAAGAAATGTCCTTGAACAATAGGAAAGTTATATACGATTGAAGAGGACGAGTCCAGAAATTGGAATACATATAAATCGGAATTTTTAGTGGAGTATTAGGTTTGAAATTATTTTTCAAACCCCATGGTAAGCTTTGGTTTGGTTTAATTTTTGGAACAAAAAAGAATGCTTTCGTATGTCAATATATTTATAGATTTAATTCCTTAGTGATCAAGGAATAACCTCTACACATCCTCAAGATTAGGTCTGCAGTCTTTAAAAAAAATCATCATTAGCCTTGTGACATATATAACTGAATAGTTGATAGCTGTAGAACTGCCATGAATTTTCTCTAGGCTTGCGTGATGGACTATGTAGCATTGGGTACGTACAATTTACTTTGGTACGAAGTTTTAGTGTTGATTTGATTATTCAAGGCAGCGTAGGGTAGGTGAAAGAAAACATGGCCTGCGTTATGACAAAATGAAAAGAAGAGAGGTACTAAACTTGGCCCTAATGGAACGCATATATGTATATATTAAAGTTTTTAATTTTATTTTCCATTTGTTTTACAGACCGCTATAGACAAAAATAAAAATATCATCGTGTTAAGCAATGTGCCACAATTCCAAAAATATAATAAAATATACTAGATAGCTTATATTGTGAAGTCCCAATAATACTGATATAGGGTGTTAAACACTTCAAATAAAAAGTTGCTTATTTTCCAAATTAAAAGTTACAGTAAAATTCTAAAATTTAAGTTATAACTACGTCTCAATTGTCCAAATTCGAAACGATTTCATAGTGACTATTTGAAAATTTGATTTGGACATAACTTATAATTTATCAGCTGAAATCTCAATTTTTCACTTCCATTAGAAAAATATGATACAATAAATTCAAACTTATCTTGTTTCATAGAATTCTGACTTAAAACGGATTCTGTACATTCAATTGAAGTTCAAAACTCGATATTACAAACTACTGCGACGTTACGAACTCATTTTAAATTATGTTAAAATTAATACGTTCATTCATCATTTATATAAATATATTCGTTATTCTAATTCGAATATAAATTAATTAAATATCTTAATATCATCCAATTTACACGATATTGCAAATTCACGATTTCCAACTATCTTGGAAATTAAAATTTATCATTCCACTAATTATATCATTTAAATAAACAAAATTATTTAAATTCAATCCATTTAAACTACTAAACCATTATTCAAATAATTAAACAAATTAATTGTTAAGTCGCTAAAGATCCAGGATGTTACAATAAAATTATTTTTGTACTTCAAACAAATAAAAGTTACGTAACATATAACTTATATAAACCAAAACAGCAATAATTTATAGTTTATTCATTTTTCCATATTCATTGTATGTTATACGATAAAGTTCCAATTTTAACAATAAAATTCTAAATACTATATTTTATAATATTATCGTGTGCAACACACGAGTTACACACTAGTTATATATATATAAAAGGGTCCTAGAATATGATTTAAATTGAGTGCATATTAACGGGAAGGAGACTAGGTATTGATGTGGACTGAAATGAACATGATAATGAATTTTACCATAAGAAGGAGACAGACCTGATCCTGTAGTAGTTTACAAGAAAGATAGATGTCAATTATAAATTGAGAAGACAATAAGCAGAGAATACCCCAGTGAGTATTTCTGAAGAGTATATATTGCAAAATGATATGAATGCATTTGTTTAGTTAATAACAACACATTTACTTTCTATTACGATACTATCACATCCCAATAGGCTATCTCATAGTGATGTTTTATCGTATGCTATTTACGACAAGTTAATTGATGATTTTGGGTCGATGCTCTTAGATTTCGATATTTTAACGACAGTTGAAAAGCGGGCTCAACCATGTATGAATAAAATTTATATTTTAATGGGCCAAGAAGACCACTATCTTTAAAAGAATTTCCAAATCCCTAAAAGGCCCTACCTATACACGCATAATAATTATGGTTATACACAAATTCTATTGGATTGAAGATCGGATGTGTGGAATGTTACCAAAATTTTAAGAAGCTCACATTAAGAAGTTGACTTCCCTATTTTCTGGGATGTCAGGAAAGCACAACTACTTATGTTTCTATATCTTAGTGTATCATTGAGAAGTTCTAATCATATAATATGCAGGTATGTCTTATACTATAATTCCAAATTTCAATTTATGAAATTATTTTGAAAGTATACTTTAAAGAAAAATGCCCTTGATACATAGTGTTTCTTTCATTGAATATATGGTTTTCTTTTGATTAATTACCACATAGAATTTCAGGGACGAAATTCCTTTTAAGCGGGAAAGAATGTAACTGCCTGGAACTTTGAGTAGTAAATATTTAAATATCAAGATTGTTTAAATATTGGATTTAATGTTATAAAAGTGATTTTATAACCTTGTTAATCCCTTTATAAATAGTAACTAATGAGGATAATTTTTTTTAAGTAGTTCGAAGTAATATCGGTAATGTGACCGAAAACCATTTTGTTGATAACGAATTTTTACTTGTTAAAAATTGTTAGAACTTATGTGCATGCTCCTGCATTTTAATAAAACATATACATAAAGTGTTAATAACTCTCTTAGCATAATCATGGATTAATTAAATTAAGTATGAAATAAATAACAAAGAAGTAAGATTCAAGATGAAAGGAGATGGTGACACATATACATATTAGGTATATATGTGTAGAACTATCTTCAGACACCTAAGGAAGTATGTTTCACCATCCTAATATTTTCATGAATGATCACTACTACAAAAGTGGGCATATTCGACACTAATTTGTGTGCGTTGCATGAAAAGTATGGAGAAAGCTATGCTTTCTTTGATCTTCTGCAACAATATTTATATGTTGTTGCATTAGACGTGAATGCACCGTTGTGGTGAGAATTCTAGTGTATTGACGTGCACCACCGGTTAAAAGTGTAGCATTACATATATAGAATCCAGCTCAGTGATCCGCGTTATCAGCATAGACAATACCGCAACCATAGATGCATGATTAATCCAATGATTCAAATCAATCCATGCTTCCTATCCAAATATTACCCTAATCATCCAATCAATGACAGCCACCTCATTTTATTCTTCTACTACCTGAAAATTTGGTGCGTTGTTCCCCTTCATGAAATCCCATGAAAAAAAATCCGCTAATCCTTCTACTTCTTTGACATCATCTTATCTTCACTTTACCCTTTTACAATTGAAATTTAAACCTAAATTCACATCGTTTTTGATTCTCATCACCTTATCGCAACTATCGGTACATCGATTCGCTCCAGCCATCACCGAAACACATCTAATTTATTTTCAGTTTCTGTTTTCCCCTTTTTCCCTTTTTGTGGTTTTATCAAGGGCAGACAGATATAGACCGATAGATTGGCCAACAACAAAGAGGAAGCTTTGTGATTACAAATTTGTAGCTTGCTATGTATGGATTTCAGTGTAGCATCTGTTCTTTCTTTTTTGTAGCTTGGTATATATGAATTCATAAGCTTAGAGATTTTGAGCTTACATGTTTGCAGGTTTGTATATATGATTCTTCTGTTTAAGGTGATAAATCTGTATATCCCATTGTATGCTCATCAAAACGACTAATTTAGTAAGTCCAAAGGAATGGATATTGATATTGGATCACTTTGAATCAAAGTTTAAGGTCATTGTGGTAATAGTCTTTTATGGTTACTGCAAGAAAGGTGATATTGAGAATGCAATTAGAATATATAATGAAATGATAGCTAAGGGATTCAAGCCAAATGTTGTAAGTTACACTACCCTTATAGATGGATATTCTTGAAGTGGTTTCCTTGACAAAGCGGTTAGCGTAAAAAAAAAGATGTTTGAAAATGGCATCAAACCACCTATGGTAACTAATACATGTTTAATTCATGCGCTACATAGAGAAGGGTTAACTAGTGATGCAATAAAGTTATAGGAGCAAAGAAGTGCATGCACTGATTTTGTGCCAAATGGGATAACTTACATGACCTTGATATATGGTCTATATACGACCGGACGGTATAGAGAGGCTGGGAAGATCTACAAGTGTATGATAAACTTGTCATTTATGCCTGATGTGGTTACTTTTTTTTCAATAGGTAATCTTATTTCATATTTTAAAATGACATATATGTTCATGTACATATGCTAGCCCGAGATACAAATGAACAAAAGGAAACTATTAACTTAAAATGTTGTTGCTTGCAATGTTCGGTATATATGCCTTGTGACTTCCGGTTTTGGCAGAACCGCTATACTTTGTATACTTTGCGGTTGAAACTAGCCAAAATTATCGGCCCTAAAACAATACACATTATATATTAACAACAATGAAGCAGCAACCTAGAAGAACGGTAAATATGAAGCCACTTCATTATTCGAACAACGGAAATTTTCTATATTCACTAAATGCAAAGGTTACCACTTTCCATCTTCATTCTCATTTCACGATCAAAACTAGGGGAATATGAATAGATTTTACCTATATGGAATGATTGTATCTGGTTATGTCTTTTGGAATCATTGGCCTGTTGGCTTACCGATGTATCCTTATCCAAATCGATAGACAGATTTAATTGTCTTCTACTCCTTTGAAGTAGTCATTTTATCCAATCTTTCACCTTATTATTTTACATCATTTTTAGCCATTGCAGATCTTTGTTACCCTTTTTTTCATCATCTTCCGACTTCTTATCAGAAATCTGACTTTCTTCAAAAGAAGATTGCGGGGTTACCAGTTCTTGATATGATATGTCTTTGGATATACCATGCATCGTGCCTTCATTTATAGCTATGTAATTAAGATGGGAGTTGTATGAGGAGGAAACATTTGACTGGTCGTTACAATCAGATGACGTAACATTGTCTATACACATTTGATTTTTCCACTCAGATATCAAGGAAGATACATATTATGGTTATTGCAGTAACCATAAATCAATGTCTGTTACTGGAAATACTCTACCGTTTAGATAAAATAAAGCACTGATAATCTAAATTCATTTAGTAATATGTTGTCCACATCAACCATTTCACACTCGAATTCTAATTCTGGAAATCTGTGTATGTTTCTTCTATAATTTGCTGTTTATTTCATGTGTTATTTAACATGTCTATAATTCTGAAAATCTGTGTATGTTTCTTCTATAATTCAGCTAAATTAGCAAAACATACCAAAAGCAGTTTAATATCAGACAAAAACATAGATCGAAGAGATCACGTGTCATCGATAGCAATCAAACTTCCATTTGACATGCAGTCTCCTGAATCAGTATCTTAAGGAAAAGAAAAGCTTTTCTGAAGTCTTGGAACTAATCAATATGAGTTCCATCTCAGAAAGAGAATCATCAAGTTTTATTTTAATTTTGTCCGAATTGATGTGATAATGAATTCTACTACAAGTCATGTACTGATGTCATACCCACAAAAACATGCTCTACTTCCTCATAATCAAAATATATACATTGAGAAACTTGACCCGCATTGTTTTTCATTTGGTTATTCTTTTGAGTCTCTAACTTTGACACTGGTAAAGAAATTAAGTGGACCGATTCAAACCGGTTTTAAGTTTTGAACCTGTACACAAATTTAAACTGGGGCATGATTCTGAACCTTCTTTAAATGTTTTTATAGGGTTGGCAACATAAGTTAGATCCAGATTATGACATTAGCACACACTCAAGAAGCTACTACTTGTTGACGCCTTGATGATATAGTCCAACCAATAGATTACTATTTTATTTTTGAATTTATGATTTACATTTGATGATCATACGGTTGAGTAACCGAGCTGGGTCGGACTTTCTGATTGGTATGTTCCTCTGGCTTTGATCTTGGATATTCCCTCTGTCATCACAGATTACAAGGTTCACTGTCATTTCTAGACATATTTAATGGCATTCAAATCTTTTCAGGAATGAAACTTTCATCTTTTATCTTTTATTTTTCCTTGTATGTTATCGACTGTGTTGGCTCTATCTGTAGGTTGTCCCATTGTATGTTATCGACTGAGTTGGCTGTTTATTGTACTTCTATCGATTTATGTTGCCGCTGGTAAAAAAGCTAGCATCAATCATCCTGCTCCTTCAAAATGGCAAATGTTGTTGTGTACTGCAATGTTCAGTTCACCAAAGATGGAGCCCCACTTTGCAGAAGTAATCTGAGGCTAGATAACTCTACCGATGATCTTAATAAAGTCACTAGTAAGCACGTTTCTTTTAATATCTGTATTATTTCTTAAAAACATTTTAGTTGAGTTCAATATTTGATTTTGTACTTTTTTGTGGGGTTAAAAGTTACTCATAACATTCTTTCTTGGCCATCTGCATTTGACATAACAATGCAAATTCCATTGGTTGATGATGTTGTTTCGAGTAAGCCACTTCAGCTTTGGTTAAATTTTCAGGTATTTCTCTGAAGAAACACATTAAAAATTTCTCAGTAGCTCAGTGTTTAAACACATTAAAAGTTTCTAATCATAGGATTATCTGCTATCAAGGCTACATATGTGATATATGGACCAACTGTTTTCCTTGCAAATGAAAGGTAAGGGCAAACAATATATGTATATCATCAGTAGCAAACAATTAGTGCTGTGTATTCTGAACCTACTCGGCAAACAACTAGTGCTTGGCAATGGCTCCCTGGAACTTTTCCTTAAGTTCTACTTTTGTCCTTGGCTTAAGGTCATAGGGTAGTCATTAACAAGGTGCCTCATCCTTTTCTTGTATAGTGTCATTTAATGGTATTTGAAGTTTTCATGCAATCCTTAGTAGTATTTGTAGTTTTCTTTTATATAGGTAAGTTTTCAGCAATGACTCCGTTAACGTGCTCGATGAATTATTTGGAGTTTATTTGATCATGTATTTCATCATTCATGAAATTAAGGGTACCATCCTTTGAAATTCTTGGCCTTGGTAAACTGAAGTTGATGCATGTGTCGGTGCTCTTGCTACTGAAGAATGAGCAAATATTTTGGATCTGGTATTTCATCATTCATGACACTGGTACACCTGCAACCGAAGAATGAATATTTTGGATGGTATGTATTGGTACTTGTGAAATGCGTTGTAGAGGAAAGCCGAACGGATTTTACAGTTGTTTACAATTGTTTAATTTGTTCGCAAACAAATTTTGGCGCCGTTTGCAAACAAATTAAACAATTGTAAACAACTGTAAAATCCGTTCGGCTTTCCTAAACAACAAGGATTGTGGTAGAGGGTGTCGAAAAATATTTTAATTAATAATTCCAATCAAGTTATTCCAGAATTTTGATTGATAGAAAACACAGAAAATAACAATAATTAAATAAAAAGAGAGATTTATATAATAAGAGAAAACAATTAGGGGATAATGACATAGATTGGATTCATACTCATCAATAGCCAACAAATAAATATAGATCTAATTCATGTTTCTGTCATACACATGAATCAACGATAATTAGGTTCTTAGAAACAAATAAGTAAATAATGACAAGAATAGCCTATGCAGGAGCTGAGCTCTTAAACAACCATAGACTATCAGGATAGATTCACTAATTAATTTCTAAAATTCTAAAATTAGATCTAAATCTGATAATTGTTAGCTCGAACACAAATATACCCTTTGAAGGAGCATAGCTCTTAAACGACACAGAATATGAAGGTTCAGATCTAACCCTTGATTCAGATCCAGATCTACAAGTATAAAGTCCTCATCTATTGGCTATGTGATTCATGTTGAATCATATCTATTAGCTTCATCACCCCCTAATCAAAGGGGATTAGCTAGACATAGCTAAAGAAGAAGGGAAATAGAAACTAAATAACATGAACATAAATAAAACTAAAACTAAATAGAACAGAGGAAGAATGATTTTATTCCAAGAAGAGAATTATAGAATAAAACCCAATGTGTTTTTACATGAAGGAGATACAATGTATTTATAGTTTCTTTGGCCAATACTAAGAGGCTAATTACATAATGTGGGACCAAAGATTTAGCCCAAATAACACATAAGCCAGTGTGAACGTAGCTGTAGAGTGAGAGACTTTGAAAGTGAGCCAATGTGAACGCAATGTGAATGGATTTGCAATTGGCATAGCTTGCGGGCATTAAATGACATCAATTTCTATTGTTTTGAGAATGAGTAGGAACTCCATAACATCTGCAATAAGCTATCTTTATGAAAAGGCATTGGATTATTAAAATATGCGGCAGAAGGTGGTTGAACAACAACATTTCTTCAAGCTTTAATCTAACTCTCAAAATCAACACTCTTCATACACCAATTCTTCAAGCTTTTCAACAATTAAGTGCATTAATCCATTTATCATAAATAATTTGAAATCACAACTATAAATACACAGTATCAATTATTTTAAATATAAAATAAGATAAATAAACGAATAAAATATACACAATTACGTGTATATCAAATACCCCCACACTTATCTTTTTATTCTCCTCGAATAAACTAAACTAAGATATGTCACACTTTCGTAGGAAACATGATTGCATTTAGCGTATGCAACAAGCCGATAAACCCCTAGGTGTCCCTAGTAGGATGAGTGTTGTCTCGTGAGGGTTTTCAGCAGATACTACCCATAAAATCCAAAGCGTCTTGTGTACGCGAATTAATCAAACAATATATTTAAGGTCTTTCACTTTCCAAGGACTTCACCTAACTTCAATAATAACGGTTTAGCCCCAAATTGTCCATCCCATAATTGGTGCAAAAATGAATAAAAACTTTCAAGCTGAATCATAATTACTTGATAACACTGTAATTTTCTTGAAGGTTAAGAGTGTGGTGCCAACCAAAGTTTTACACATCGACAATGTGCACCCAATCATTTATTCAACTTTTTTTTTTGGAATAATTTTGCACTAGTGTAACTGTATTGTATTGGATGTGAGTTATGCATATATGAAGGGAAATTTTGTAAGTTCTAAAAGTGTTATAGATAAGAGGGCGAGTATATTTTTTGAACTTCAAGCTACAAAAGATAAAGTAATACTAAGGCACGTATGAACATTTTTGTTTCCTTTCATCTCCTCAACTACAATCCTCACTTCTAAGGCACGTATGAACATTTTTTTTCTTTTTTCTTCTTCTTTTTTTTCTTTTTACATGATGAATGATAAATGGAGATGGAATGGAATGATACCATACATTATTTCATTTGATTCCTCCTCTACCAAGAGAATCATAACCAACACTTCATGAAAGGAAAGTTTTGTGCCCTAGTTACTCTATTTTTATAACTCTAATTCAACACACAAGTCTGGATTGATGTTATATAAAAAGCTGAAAGGAATGATAAGCAAAGTTTCGTAAGATAGATAACCCATATAAATTAAGATGTGGTATATGGTTATCCTACCTTAAAACAAGTACGGAGTGGATAGTGTAATATTGGTATAAAAAAATGACATTTTTGAACCTTTGAAGATAAATCAGTACAAGGTTCTTAAGTATACAATTATAAGAAAAACTTGTCGAAACATGGATGTAATTCGACTAAAACTTGGGTTTGAATAATGAGGGGTATCGAAGAAGAATGCTACAATGAGTCATTTCTTCTTAGTTGGTCCAAGTGGACTTTAAAACTTACGATTTTGAAAATTTGAGTGAGAAAAAATATTATGCATGAAAGCAAAATCAGAAAATCCAACAAATGTAGGTGCAAAATCATTTTTATTTGATTTGATTTGATTTGATTTTTTGATTTTTTTTACTTGCACATTCTAACATGTATAACAAGGGTTGACACCCTTACTCCAGAACACGACTAATATCTGCACAGTCTCAAGCTAGCATCTTAAAAAGACACATTACGACTCAATGAATAAATAATGTTCATTCCCATCACCCAAAAATTCCACTTTTCAAACAAGAATGAAGGTGTTATTTATGAATTTTAAGTTAGTCCTTGTTCAATGAATGACCTAGTTCATAAAATTTGATTGTTGATGTAATGTAAATTCCCCCCATACTTGAGTGTGACTGTGTCCTCACAGTCATTAATCAGACATATCTTAGTGAAAGGAAAATAAAATTAGAGGGTCAGCACGACTTACCGGGTACACGTGCAGAAAATAAGCAGTCATCGAATAAATGAACCAATCCTCAATGGACCAATGGATCAGCCTCATCAAGATTGTGAGACACAACTTAAGCATAGACAACCAAATCATAAAGGATTTTATTTTATGTGTCAGATTTGGAAAAACAAAATTTGTTTTTTCAAAAGTTTGAGTTGCTAAATTTAAAATTTTGAGCTTAAAATTGATCCTAAAATCGAATTGAATTTTCGTAGCAACTAAAGAAAGGTCATCGAGCTGAGGTTCAGTAAAAGTTTCAAAAACAAAATTTGATTTGTTCAGATGATGTATAAATTGAGAGACATGTGCATCACTCTCACCCCCACACTTGTTTTGAGAAATATTGTTCAGTTTTGCTTTGGTATTTGAAATTTTGTTCACTAAATGTTCATTCATAAACCTAAAGTCAAAACCAAACAAAAGAATTTTCAGTAAATTTAGAAATCGTATTTTCTCAAAACAATGTTATTCCAGAAAGAGTTCATATATACAGAAATTTATCATTGAAAAACAAGTGATCATAGTGAGGTTCAGTTGAAACGATCAAATCGCAAGGAGTTTCAACAGTTTCAGAAAAATCGTTATTGTGGTTAAGATCACATTCAGTAGTTTTGTTGTTTTCAAACTCAAGAATTTCAAAATTTTCAAATTTTTCATTTTCAGTTTGAGACCTAACAACATTATCGTCAATCAGTTCAAGAAGTTTTCGCTCATCAAAGTCGTGCTCACCTAAACAGTTGTTAACAACTTCATCATTTTTGTCATGTTGACAATCTGAAGTTGCTAAATTTTCAAAATTTTCAGAATCTGACAGAGGAAGATCAAATTGAAGAGTGACGTCTTCGTTTTCAAGAGAATTTATATTCAAATCAATTACAGAGTTTTCAACAACTTCATTAAGATTTTCATCAATTTCAAAAGTTGTTATTTGAAAATCATCGATTTTGGTAAAAGTTGTATTATCATTCGAATCATCACACGTTCTGTTTTGATTATTTTGTTTTTCATGAAAATTCATGTAGTCTTGAAGCAACAAATTCGTGTGATTATCGTGAATTTCATTTATTTTCTCAACAAAATCAAATTTATAATTATTTACATGAGAATTTCCAGTTTGAAATTATTGAGAACAAAAATTTTCGAGTTCACCACAATTGAAATTATTCCCGTTGCCAAAATCATTTGAAAAATTATTCACATTTTCATTTTGAAGTTGAAATTCATTTTTGAGTTCGAAATTGGTTTGGCAAGGGTTATAATCAAAATAATTTGAATTTGGAAGTGAATTCAAATTTTGGTTATTTTGAAAACTTTGACTTGAATTGTTGCACATTAATTTGATTAATCTTTGACTTGATTCATACAATCTTTGTATTTCTTCACGTAGAGCTTACAAGACTTGAGGGTTGATCATCATTTTGAAAATTTGGTGGTGTAAAATCTAAATTATTTGTACAATAGTTGTTATTAAAATATCCATATGAATTTGGTGTAAAATTATATGGATTATATTGATTTTCACAACTATCGTAGAATCCGTAGGAATAAGGGAATTGAGACATTTTCAAGAAAGCTTCTCTTTTTTTTATATATATATGCATGAACCTAATACAACTATATGAATGCAAATTACTTATTTACAAATTTCTAAAATTATATAATGACGGTTAGGTTAATTTCAACAAAAAATTTCTTAGCCAGTTAACGGACAAGAGTTATCGGTGCACCAGGAATCACCCTAGCAATGCAGCCGAAGGTTTAAATACCTTCAGAGGAACAACCGATAAAATATTTACGAATCATCGTAATATTTATAAAAGGTTATTACTCTGCCATAGTCTAGACACCGAGAAATAATTCATTAGAAATAAACCAATTTGTCATTATATAATAATGTCCTTAGAAAATAAAAATAAAATGAGATGAATGCAAAACAGAAATTAAACGTGAATTACAATGCAACTACAAATGAATTTTTGGATTTTTTTTGAAATGCAAATGCAAACAAACAACAATGTAGTGAAATAAAAAAACAAGGGTTGAGAACACGTACTAGAGCTTGCAGAATTATTAGCAATTTTTTTAAAGCAAGCTAAGAAGATAAGCGCACAATCTCTAGCAAGCAATTTCTTGATTTCTGCAACCTGAAAAAGAAGTTGAAAACTTTTTTTTTTGGACGTAAAGCTTAACTTTACCCAAAGAATTGAACAACCATAAGATAAAGAAGACAATTACCCACACAACTTTAAAAACAAATCCAAACTCTAAAGCAAACAACCCTTTTAATTGAGAAATCTACTCACCCAAACCCAAATGCAAACTAACATTGGTCCAATAATCAGAACTATAGCACTGACAAAAAAAACCCAGGCCCAATTGAAAAGGAAACCGACCCACTAAAGCAATAAACTGAGAGACCCTTCCAGTGTCCCTTTAATTTGTTTCAAATACAATTCGGACCCCAAAAAAAATATTGACCGATCCTCAAAAAAATTTGTTCCGGTGGCTCGCGGTTGCGAGGTATGGTTGAGGGAATTCGATTTTTGGTGAGGTTGGGGGTTTGATTATCGTTCAGCAGTGTTCTAATTGGGGGGTTTTGGACAAGGGGTTTTGAAGTTCGGGTTTTTTAATTTGAAGGCGCGACAGTAACGACGAGGTGCTCGGTGAGCTGTTTGGTCGTGGATGATTTCAGAGATCGGAATTTGTGGAGACGGTTTCGTTGATGATTTCTGTGAAAGCAGCAGGTGGATTGTTTTTTTGGGGACTTGGTGATTCGGAAATAGATGTGAGGATGGAGCTGGTTCAAATAATTTCTAGCGTTCAATTGGTTCAGTATGGTTTTGGGGTTGCGATGAATGGAAGTTGCGGCGACAATAAGGTGTTTGCAGGTTGGAAGAGGCCAAGCACTTGTACAGTATTGTGAAGGGTGATGTTGCCTGGAGACAACTTGATGGTGGCGAATGTCTTCTGTTTGCTATGTAGTTTTGTGGAGGTTGTATGGCGGTGGGTAGTTGATTGGGAAGAAGAGTGGTGTATGGGGAGGCTGTTAAGGATTCTGTGAAGAAAAGGAATGGAAATGGACTGCTGAAGGTTTCAGCACAGTTGCTTGTGGATGAACGGATCTGTTCTGAAGTGGATATGGACATTGGAAACAGTATGGTGTTGATTGGCTCGGTATGGTGGGGTACTACAGAGTAGTGGTATCGTGAAGATTAAGGCAAGGGTTTGTTTCCGGGTTGGGAGGAAGGCGCGCTGTTTTGGCCACAGTTCGGTGATGGCTTGGGAGATGTTAGAGTTGTGTGAAGCTTAAGGTTTGTCGTTTGGATGCAGTTCCATGTGGCGTGAAGATGGAGGAGTTTGGAGGGTTTGATCTCAGATTGGTTGGGGTTCAGTGATTCGATGAATGGCTAGAAGTAATGATGCGATTTGTGGTCTGTGGCTTGTAGGACTGTGGTATTTGTGGCAGGCTGATGACTTGAACAGATTATGGAGCAAATTGTTCCATGATACACACCAGACTGATGACTTGTGTGATGGAGTCTATTGAGGGGATTTGACATGGTGAAGTGGTATTTTTATTGGTCTGTGAAGAAGATATATGGGTAGGTGGGATGATGAAGTAGTGATGGAGCTTGCTGTGTTAATGTGGTGATGGTATATGGGCAGAAGAAGGTGAAAATTGACGTAAAGAAAGGAGTATAGAAGATTGTATTTTTGTAAAAATATTTTTTCCAGAAAAGTGGAAAGAAATCAGAAAAAAAAGTGGAGAGAGAAATCAGAAAAAATTAGCACAAAGAAGATTTGTTTCCTTTTTTTTAATTGTTGTAAATAGAAGGAAGGAAAGATTATGTAGAAGAAAAACCGGAAAGAAGTAAATGAAAGATAGGGAAAGAAATAGTTAGAAAGAAATTGAAAATAAAATCCGACATTTTTTTTTCTATCTATGATAGAAAAAAAGGGAACAAAATAAAATAAAAATATTTTTGTGTTTTTTTATGAAGAAAAAACTAAAATAAATAAATAAATATGTAACCCAAAAGATTTATTAATAAAAATTATTTTGGTCCCCGGCAACGGTGCCAAAATTTGTTTGCGAACAAATTAAACAATTGTAAACAACTGTAAAATCATCAAGTTATTCCAGGATTTTGATTGATAGAAAACACTGAAAATAACAACAATTAAATAAAAAGAGAGATTTATATAATAAGAGAAAGCAATTAGGGGATAATGACATAGATTGGATTCATACTCATCAATAGCCAACAAATAAATATAGATCTAATTCATGTTTCTGTCACACACATGAATCAACGATAATTAGGTTCTTAGAAACAAATAAGTAAATAACGACAAGAATAGCCTATGCAGGAGCTGAGCTCTTAAACAACCATAGACTATCAGGACAGATTCACTAATTAATTTCTAAAATCCTAAAATTAGATCTAAATCCGAAAATTGTTAGATCGAACACGAATATACCCTGTGAAGGAGCATAGCTCTTAAACGACACAGAATATGAAGGTTCAGATCTAACCCTTGATTCAGATCCAGATCTACATGTATAAAGTCCCCATCTATTGGCTATGTGATTCATGTTGAATCATATCTATTAGCGTCATCACCCCCTAATCAAAGGGGATTAGCTAGACATAGCTAAAGAAGAAGAGAACCAGAAACTAAATAACATGAACATAAATAAAACTAAAACTAAATAGAATAGAGGAAGAATGATTTTATTCCAAGAAGAGAATTACAGAATAAAACCCAATGTGTTTTTACATGAATGAGATACAATGTATTTATAGTTGCTTTGGCCAATACTAAGAGGTTAATTATACAATGTGGGACTGAATATTTAGCCCAAATAACACATAAGCCAGTATGAACGCAGCTGTAGAGTGAGAGACTTTGTAAGTGAGCCAATGTGAACGCAGTGTGAATGGATTTGCAATTGGCATAGCTTGCAGGCATCAAATGACATCAATTTCTATAGTTTTGAGCATGAGTAGGAACTCCATAACATCTGCAACAAGTTACATTTGTGAAAAGGCATTGGATTATTAAAATATGCGGAAAAAGGTGGTTGAACAGCAAGATTTCTTCAAGCTTTAATCTAACTCTCAAAATCAACACTCTTCATACAACAATTCTTCAAGCTTTTCAACAATTAAGTGCATTAATCCATTCATCATAAATAATCTGAAAACACAACTATAAATACATAGTATCAATTATTTTAAATATAAAACAAGATAAATAAGCAAATAAAATATACACAATTACGTGTATATCAATATGTAGAATATTTGAATTGTACGTTTAAATTATGTACTTGATCGTATGTGTTGGTACTTGTGGTATATTTGAAGAATTGGTATGATATGTAGAATATTTTAGATGGTTTGAATGTGATGATGATTGTTTTGGATGAGTTTATTCTATGTACAAAACTGATATTGTAGAATATTAAATTTAAAGGTTATATTTGCCTTTTCTAATGTAGCATTTGTCTTTTGCTGTTGCATTTACTTTTTTTTTCTAATGTTGCATTTCAAGATAATGGTGTTGCATTACATTATACCGTGGTGTTGCATTAAATAAAATATTCTTAACTCCACATCGTATGTGGGCTCCACTGATGACGTGGCGTGTGACACGTGGGCAGCTGACGTGGAGAGATGATGTGGCGTGTGACACATGGGCAGCTGACATGGAGAGCTGATGTGGCATGTGACACGTTGGCAGCTGACATGGAAAATTCATATGGGCCCCATTACCGTGTCTTGGAAGCCAAGCTCTGACTTCTGCTTAAGGCAACACTTTATGTTGTTGCATTACTTGCAAGTACTATTGCAATAGGGTTATAATGCAACACTTTCTTTCCGTGGCAGTAGATGGACAAAAGCGTTGCCTTAAAGGGCTAATGCAACGGCCGCGGATGCCACGCCCCACTGGTGTTGCTTATTTGAAAAAATGGCCTACGACAACTCTTTTTTGATATATGGCCACATAAAACAAGTGTCGAATATGCTCACTTTTGTAGTAGTGGATGATGGACAACTGTTCAAGGTCAAAATGATCAAAATAGCAATGGGGAAAGGTTAGAAATAGCATGGCTACTTTTGATAAGTGGAGACATTATGTAACAACCCCGAATTTTGGGACCAATTTAAAATTCATTTTTAATTGATTTTAATAGAATTAAATATTTTAAACGATTTATTTTGAGAATAAACGACTTTGAATTTATTTAGAGAATAAACGATTTTGAATTTATTTAAAATGAGTTTGAACGTAAAATTTATAATATAATTATAAATTGAACGCGTAACGTCGTGGTAGTTTGAAAATTTAGTTTTGAATTTCAATTGGATGCACATAATGCAATATAAGACGGATTTCAGTAAAACAAGAAACGTTAGGATCTATTTAATAATATCTTTCTAATGAATATGAGAAATTGAGATTTCATGTTAGAAATTGTAAGTTATGTCCGAATTAAAATTTAAAATAGTCTCTATGAAATTTATTAACATTTTAATATTGTTTAAGCCCTTAAAAATAGCCATTTTGCAAACGACTTCCGTTTTCGATGAAACCAATTTTGTTGGATTCGGAACGTCAAATTATTGTCAGGTTTAAAATTTTAAGTCAATTGGGATTCATATGTAAGAGTGGTAAATTTTAACGCATGTTGCAATATAGTTGTAAATTTGATAAGCTAGTTAGAAGGTCATTTTTCAAACGACCTCCAAATTTGATGAAATTAGTTTTGTTAGGACCATATTTGTAAAATATAGCTTGATTTCAAATTTCTTACTTTTTGGAGTTAGCATTGGCCATGACAAATTAAAACGTACGTTGAAATTAATTTTGAACGTTATGGAATTATATATTAATTTTGAGAAAAACTGACTAAAACGATCAAATCTGCTTACAAAACATATTCCATTGTGTCCGGAATAGGGGTATGCAGCAAGGGGTGAAAGTCGTTGTGGTTCGTTAGGAGTTCAGAGCGTTAAACAAGTATCATAGGAATTAAATATTATTAAATATATATATATATATATAATCCCAATACCCTAATCCCTCCCTATACGTTCAGCGCCGTGTAATAACCCGGAAATCTGGGCAAATTTAATTTTTTTATTTTGGCAATTTTAGTAAATTTTGATTATTTAAAATGAATTATTTTAAATAATATCGACAAGAAATTTATTTTGAATGGAATTCGAATGTATATATTATATAGATCGTCGTTAGAATATAAATATTTATCTATATATATAAAAGGAATGGAAAATGGTGCGGTAGTTCGATAACTCGATTTCAAACTTCAAATGAATGTACATGATTCAAAATAAACCGGATTTTAGTGAAACCAAAAATAATAGAATCTAATTGAGAATATCTTTCCAACGAATCTAAAAAATCAAAATTTCATAGCAGGAATCGAAAGGTATGTCCAGTTGAAAATTCTGAATAGTCGCTATGAAATTCAGGCCCTTAAAAATGGAAATTTTGCAAACGACCTCGGATTTCGACTAAACCACTTTAGTTGGATCCGTGATGTCAAGTTATTGCTAGATTCCAATTTTCATAATTTTTCGATTCAATATGTGAGCGTGGCAAAGGAAAATGCGTTTGACCAGTTTCAGTTGATTTTAATCAACTGGAAAATGGCCATTTTTCAAACGGTCTCAGAATTCGACGAAATTAGTTTTGTTAGGACCGTATCGTCAATACGAAGCTAGAAAATATTTTTCGGGATTTTTTCGAGTTAGTATGTGACCCCAGTAAATTGGAATGCGCGTTCAAATTCAATATATAGAGTTATATTTTGATTTTGACGAAAACTGATAGAAACGATTGAATCAGCCTACGAAACATATCCCTTCATGTTCGAAATGGGGGTATTACGCTAGAGACGACAGTTGTTGGGCTTGATTCGGTGTTCGAATTAAAAAGTTACCTTTTTGAATTTAATAAAGAAAATAAATAATTTTATAATACCCCCTCCTTTTCCTTTCCCCTTTAGTCAAACCCCCCGATTCCTTTTCAATTCAGAACAGAAAAAAAACCCAACGTGGATATCGATCACGCCCCCCCCCCTCTATTGCCGCCGCAGCCGCTTCATCTTCTTCCTCCTCCTCTCGCCACTTCTCCATCTCCTCCTCCAGCCTTGCCTCCCATCCCTCTCCATTTCGCTCGAAGACCTTGACCGCTACACACCCACGCCGCGAGAACCTCCAGGCCACCGCACCTGATCCCAGCGCCACCCCCGCGTTAGCCTCCCCACCTCCGACTGCGCCAATAGCAGACCCCCCTTTTTTCGTCAACGGCAGGAAGAAAAACACCACCCTCTCGCTGATATAAAAAAAAACTGTAAGCTTTTCTATTTAATTCTCCTTTCAGTATTTATGTTTGCATAGATAATGAATTGATTTTTTTTTATTTTTATGATTTAAAGTTGTGATTTTTATTATATAAAAATCTGATTTTTAAATAAATATAAAGCTAGAACCTTTATTTATATAATGAGGTGATTTTTAAATATATAGAAACAAGATAAAGATTTTTATCGTATAAAGATCAGATTTCTATGGCGGTAAAGTTACGATTTTTATATATTGAATAGCAAAGTAAAAGTTACGATTTTTATATATTGAATAGCAAAGTAAAAATTCAATTTTTATATATTGAATAGCAAAGTAAAAATTCGATTTTTATATATTGAATATCAAAGTAAAAATTTGATTTTTATATATTGAAAAGCAAAGTAAAAATTCGATTTTTATATATGTAGTGAATACGGATGACGAAAGTGATGAAAGAAGAAACGGCGAAGGATTTCAACTTATGAAGAGTCGAGGCGTTTGGATTAGCTAGTCGGTGAGAACTTCTCACCTTTTAATTTTGTTTTCTAGTTAATATTATATACTAGGATGCAGACGGTGTTTAGTAGCACCCGACACCCGTCGTCCACAGACCATGGACGACTTGTATGCTTGTTTGTTTGATTTTGATGTGTAGTTGATTGTGTGTTGTGATGTGAAATGAAATAAATATTTATATAGTTAAAAATATTTTATAGTTGAAAATAGAATTTTTAACGTGTATTTAAAATGAAATAAATATAAACAAATCGAAGGATTTGTTTATATACACACATTTGACTGATATTGAGTGGGACGATAAATTTTACACATCGCCCAACTGCACAAATAAAATCTGTGTTTGATTGTTTGAAACCCCACACGGGTATTAGGATGATAGATGACATACACTAATCCCAATAATTAGTTGTATGTCGATCGATTGATTGACAGGCAGTTATAAGCGTTAAATATTTATATTTGATGCTTATACAGTGTAGAACGCACTCTGGATGATGGTTGATTATTTATCGTTGTTATTTTGTACATGTGTTGTAGAAAATCCATATAATTAACATTATATGGTAATTAACTGGACCTCATTCCAGTTTTGAATAGAAATATTTGAATAGAAATATTTAAAATAGAAATATTTGAAATCGAATATTTGAAAATAGAAATATATGAAGCCGTGTTGATTAGATTTACGCCATTTTGACGTAAACGATATTTATATCTATTTTATTCATTTTATAATGAATATCGAAAGTGATTTCAAAATCTGATATTTTAAAATGAAATGAATTCGAATTGAAATTGAATAGAAATGAATTCGAATTGAATAGAATTGAATTCGAATTGAAATTGAATAGAATTGAATTCGAATTGAAATTGAATAGAAATGAATTCGAATTGAAATTGAATAGAATTGAATTCGAATAAAAATGGAATAGAAATGAATTCGAGTTGAAATTGAATAGGAATGAATTCGAATTGAAATTGAATTAATTTGAAACTCAAATTGAATTGAAAATGAACTGAAATTGAATTAAAAATCGATTTGAAATCAATTGGAAATGAATTTAAAACGAATTTGTAAGGAAAAATTCAATTCAGATTTGAATTTGAAATAGAAGTTGAAATCGTTTTGAAAACGAATTTAAACGATTTATAAAATAAGTTTTAAAAGGAAATCGACGAAATATATATAATATATATATATATATATTATATATATATAATGGCCTGAATAGAACGCGCCGCGCTGCGACAGTTCGTGAATTTCGACCATTGACTTCGAATTGACGTTGCGGGAGATCCGACCGTCGGATTCTCCTAAAACCAGAACCATTGGGTTCGTATCAAAAAGAGCTTTCTAACGAATATTAGAAATTTGAAATCTAACGGTTGGATTTTGTAATGACCCGGAAAATCTGAACCAATTTAAAAATTTTAAATTGGCTAAAATAGTGGATTTTAAATATTTAAAATAAATATTTTAAATAAAGCAATGAAAAGTGAGTTTGAATAGACGTTTGAAAAAGAATATAATTAAATATAATTATAAACAAGGCCAGAAATGGCGCTGCTGTTTCAAAAATTGAATTCAAACTTTGTCGGACTGTACCGGGTGCAAAACAAAACGGATTTGAGTGAAACCAAAAATATTTAAATCTGTTAGTGAATACCTTTCTAACGAATCTGAAAAATCGAAGTTTCATCGCGGAAAGCAAAAGTTATGGCCAAATGAATTTTCAGAAAGGTCGCTATGGAATTTATATAGCCCGTGAAATTGGCCATTTTGCAAACGACCTCGGAATTCGACGAAACCACTTTTGTTGGATCCAGGATGAGAAGTTATTGCTAGGTTTCAAATTTCATAATTTTTGAAGCTAGTATGTGAGCATGGCAAATGAAAACGTGTTTTGGTCAATTAAAGTTAAATTGGATCGACCAAAAATGGGCTTTTTTGCAAACAGTCTCAGAATTCGACGAAACTAGTTTTGTTGGGACCGTATCATCAAAACATAGTTAGATTTATTTTTTTGGAATTTTTCGAATCAGTTTGTGGCCCTGGAAAATTGAAATGTACGTTCAAATCAAATATTGAATATTCTATATTTTAATTTGAAGGAGAACTGACTGAAATAGTCCAATGGGCCTACGAAACATATCCCATTGTGTTCGGAATGGGGGTAAAATGCTAGGGACGACAATCGTTGGGTCTGGATTGGGGTTCGTGAGTGAAAGAAGGTATTTTCGAAATTTAAAAATATATAAATAAAATAATCTCATTGGTCAATCCACTCCTTCTCTCTCCCCGATAGCCCATCGCAACATGCGGAATACGTTTCCCCCTTCTCTCCTCTTTTCCTCCTCCTCCACGCAATAAAATCAGGAGCTCCAGTTGAACTTTTTGAAGGGCTCTCTCCACTCTTCAAATCCAAACCGGTTGCTTTAATTTTCGTTGAGGATTGAAGGAGAACCGAAGCCCCAAAGTCGCGCCGTTCGAAGCCCCGCCACCGCCACCTGGGTTGACCGAACTGGCTCCCCTCCTCGGCGCACGTGCGCCTCATGTAGACCTTCGACCTCGCGCAACCCGATCGTGATTCCGTTACTCCGTTTGATCGCTAATTCAAAACCTAGTTTTGAACGATTTCTGAAAGGTACGGCTATATATATTTTCAACAGTTTTAACACTTTTAAACCATTGCAAACTTTGAAAAATCATATCTTTTTCGTGTCTTAACGAAATTCGATGAAACATAAAACATCGTGACCGTGTGGACGTCTTCTACATTCTAGAAGAGACCGCATATTTTTTTGAGCCTTCTGCTATTTTTGGTGGAGTGAAACCCAATGTGAGATTTCTAATTTATAAACGATATAGAAAACGACGATGTATAAATTATATAGTCGATGTATGAGTTATATAAGCGTTGTACACCTCTTGTATAAGCGTTGTATAAGTTGTACGTTCGGTGTATAAGTTGTATATGCGTTGTAAAAATTATATATGTGTTGAAATAGAAGTGAATTGCTATATATATATATATATATATATATATATATATATATATATGTATACGCCCCTCGTCCACAAACCATGGACGATATTTATTGGTTGTGATTGGTGTGAAAATTGATTGATAGCGAATGGTTGATTGGAATTGTTTGTGGTTGATATTGATTGATTGTGGTTGAAAAATACCCGTTTTTGGTTGAGAAATATTTGGTTGAAACCACATAGGATTAGTTTATGGAAATGAAATAAATATACATGCCGCCTGTGTGCGAACTAGATGCATGATTCCCCATTGTCAAAAACCGCGAGGTTTTAAGGTAGAGCAAGGAGCCGTACTAGGGACGGTCCCGGTTTTAACTACCCTGCCGTTATGCTGCCGAAATTTTGAATAATATTCATGTGTTTGAATTATTTTCATTTTTTGAAACTATATTCGTTTGTTTAATAAAAATTCATGTGTTGAATGGTGTTCGTGTTTTAAATATAAAAATCACATTTTTATCATCTATATGAACTATATAAAATAATCTCCTTTTGAAAGAAATTGTTTTATAATAAAAATCCTATTTTTATTACCTATATGAACTATATAAAATAATAGTGTTTTGAAATGAATTGTTTTACAATAAAAATCACATTTTTATTATATATATGAATTGTTAAATATAGTGAAGTGTTGAAATAGAAGACAGTTGGATAAAAATATAATTTTTATCAAAAGTATGAAAAGAATATAGCTTTGAAATTGAAGAATCGATATAGATATATAAATGGAATTGAAATATATCAAAAAACGAAGCTGCAGTTCGTATTTTGAAACCGTGATTTCAAACGATTATACCGAGAGATCCGACCATCGGATTTTCCCGAAACCGCAACCGTTGGGTTCAGTTTGGGAAAATCTTTCCAACGGCACCAACTTTGTAAAAATCCAACGGTTGGATTGTCTGGAATTTTTAATTCAAATCTGAAGAAAAACAACGCCAGAATAGATTATATATATATAATTATATTTAATCGAATAACGACGCTGCAGTTCGTATTTTGAAATCGAACCTTCAAACGATTATACCGGGAGATCCGACCGTCAGAATTTCCCAAAACTGGAACCGTTGGGTTCGTTTTGAAAAGATCTTTCTAATGATATAAATTTTGTGAAGATCCAACGGTTAGATTTTCAAATATGTGTAAATCAAATCTGAAGAAAAACAGCGCCACGGTCGCGTTATGGCCCGAAGCGTCGTTTTGAATAAATTGGCTATTTTAAAATAAATAAAAATAGCGATAAATCGTTATAAAATATTATAAACGATATGGATGCGAAATTTAGAAATTAACTGAAGGTTGGCTAAGTCGAATGGTTTCTTGGTTATTGATCTGATGCCGGTTTCGGCCTTCGGGGTTAATATTTGGGAAATCGCTCTCTTATTGATTGACGGTTAGTGACTAATGAATTGAAATTAATGCATATTTATGTTAGTGTTGCACTTGTTTATTATATACGCGAGTTGCTCAGAAAGACCGGATTTATCCCATTCTGAATAACTGAATCGACGATAAGAAGTCGAAGATGAAGACGGGGGTTGAAGACCGATCTTCACCTCGTTTGGATGGTAACTGAGGTCCTGATTGGGAGGCATCCCGAAATATGGATAATGAGTGGTGATCGTCCAGACGTACGTAGGAGTCGATGAATATGCGAGGTATTTAGTGCCTCCGGTTTCGTTCAGACCCAGAACGGACTTATAAATGGATTGTGTGTCTGACATTGGATTTTAGTCTGTGTTGATTGATCTCTATTGAATATACATCTGTTTGGCGGTGGAGAATTTATTCTTTTGCTTAACGCCCTTCTCTGAAACGCACGAGCTCAGAGGTTGTATATCGATGGACATCAGTCGCATGGCATGAATTGCTAGTGTGGCATGCCTAAGTGGCAAATGATCAAGGCTTCTGTTGAAAAGCAAAGTCTTATGGTGATGATCAAAGCACCGCCTGTGTGGCGTAGCTTTGTGTATAACGTGGATTCGCGAGCTTCACACCCGGTATGGACCAGAAACGGGAGAAGGACATCAGAGAGGGCCTGCGTCTCTTTCTAGCTAGGAGTTGTGTCAGTGTTTTTACACGGCCTGACATTTTACTTATGTGGATGATGGATAGCGAGGCGCCTCAGATATATCGGTCGATCCGGGACCGATGGAGTCATTCGTTGGCTCATTTACGCCCCATAGGGCGGGGAGACGTAGTGTTCAGGCATAATAATCCACATCGGTGGACCAGCCCTGACGATCCAAGGGGCAGTTGCGGCTGTTCCCGAGACATGGGCTAGATTGTCTCGAATTCGGTGAGGACGATCCCTTACCTCGGTTCATGACGGAAATCCAATTTCCAAATACGACATCGTGCGGTTTTGATTGTATAGATATATGGCGACATGATATATGGTACCCATGCCGTCTATGATTGATAGTTATGATTCGAAATTGCTTTTGAAACATCTAAACACTAGTAATAATATCAATTGCTTTTGTTTTATTCGTATCAACCATATTTTGGCCATTATAAGGTAAAACTTTATCCTCCGGTTTGCGTTGCATTGTGTGATGGGAATTGAGTCTTATAATGGCTTCATTTTTATAAAAAGCATTGCGATGTTTAAAAGAAAGATTTGTTTTTAAAGCACTGGCAATCCAATGGAGTAAACTTGTTCCACGAAAGTGGCATGGTCTTGTGATTAGCCATATTATTAATGTGTTGAGTAGATTTCTCATACCTGTCCCATGACTAACTCGTAGTTTGTTTCACTTTCAAACTCGGGTGCCCCTTTTTCTACACGGGCTGTAACACCCCGTAATTTTATAACATTAAAATTCACAAGTTAAAATATACTTAATTTTTAGAAAAGAATTAAGTGAAATGGGTTGCGCAGAGAAATATATATATATATATATATATATATATTGATATATATATATATATATATATGTATATAAATTAAAAATTAAATAAATAAATATGCGAAAAAGCTCAAAACAGCGAATTGGGAGGGGGAATAACCGAACCGGCCCATTTTTGAGGTCGACCCGAGCCTCGCTGAGTCGATTAGTGGTTAATCCAGGGTGTTTGGTTGTCAACACGTGGGCCGATTCGCTCAAATGCAGATTTTGCATTTGATTGGTTCTCATGGTACAGGGTTAATCTAATGGTCCTAAATAACTTCCTACACCTATAAATACATCCTAATGCTAACCCTAAACCTAATTAAAATAGAATAGTAACCGTCATACCATCGCCATGGAAATCAATGGAGCCGCCGCCAACTAAGAAAGAAGAAAAGCAAATTCAATTCTAATTCTCTCAACCCTAAAGCAAAGCAAAACTCTCTCTTTTCTTCTCTAAATTGTGAGTATAATGATCTTAACAAGATTATTATCATTTTAATTAGGTTGAGTTATGAATGGATTATGAGTAGATGATGTGAATTATCATATATGTTGTTGTAAACCCCTTTTGCTATCATGTATATTGTAAATCCAATGTTATGTGATGATGATATCTTATATGTTGTAAATCATGCTATGATGATGTTATGTATGTTGAAAGTTTCTATGCTAAGTTTTGATGAATCATACATGTTAAAAAGGCCATGATATTACCATCTATGCTAGTTAGTTCATATCAATTAATTCATCATGTTTGGGTTATGTTGATCTATATGACAAGTCACATATGCAAGTTAGATTGATTACAAAAGTTATGAACATATACCAAGACATCTATTATGACATCTAGAATTATTCTATGACATATGTGATATCCTATGCTAGTTCACACCATCATTATGTTGCCTAAAAACCCCATATGCAAGTTTATGTATAGATTTGGGCTATGATCATATCATATAAATTGAGACATTTAACAAGTCGACACCTTTTGATCCTTAACATGTGTAGTTTATGCAAGTTTCACCCCTATTATGATCAGATTTATTTTAATTGTCTATATGTTGTGATAATTTATCTTTGTGCTAGGTGTTAGACTATAAAAGTCTAGCCTATATTATGCGTTGAATAAGCGAACGTATAAACGTGGGGTAGGGGTAATATTAAGGATTTAATATTAAAAAGTTGGGGTGCAATTGATATGATTTTGCATGCCATAAGTGGATGGCCATAATTGAGTCAATTATGGACATCATTAAAAGTTGACTTAATTAATAATTTGAATAGGGAATTATTAAAACTGGGGTAAAAGATTTTAAGTGTTAATCAATGCTTAGGACACGAGGTAGGACTCATTTGTGACGTAATCCTGCCCGGATCCGCCCAGCATATCTAGCGGTCACAAATGTCAGCCCAATGTGAGAGGTCCTAGACCTAAACTAAAGCATAACGGTTGTAAAGACACGAGGTTAGACTCTTTTATGGTGTAAGACTGCCCGGACCCGCCCGGCAAATCCAGCTGCCATAAATGCCAGTCTAATGTGAGAGGTCTTTATGAGGTTATGGTCTGAATGAATTAAGAAATACTTAACCAGATAAACATGTAAGGTGGGACATGGGGGTTAAGTAGGTGCCTTGGGTGGCATGAGGAATCTAGGGGGTGCCCTTAGTGGCATGTGAAATACGATTAGTAAGACTTAACCAAACACACATGTAAATGAACATGACTAAGAGGGTTAAGTGGGATATACTAGTGACAAGCTTAGGTGGGTAGCTTGCGGGGGCCCATTTCGACCAGTATCCCAAACGTATCTTTGTGGGCTCGACCCAAGTCGAGGACGGGACACGCATGCTGGGTTCGACTGAAAGAGGCCAAAACGGGGAGCGGTGGCAACGCAAGTCCAATGGGTTTCGTATGCGTGTGTGGACCCGGGCTGGTAGGTAAGACGTTGTTGCATCGTGTAGGTATAAGCCGTGCATTCTCAAGTTGTATTGGGTTGCCACTTTAGGGGAGTGATACACCCCACTGTGGGGCCAGCATGGGTATCTACGAGTAGGGAGCCGATCGAAAGTGGGTAGTGGGGTACACCTAGTGGAGATAGGGTCAGACGGCACCTATGTAGTCAGCTAGGGGTACGTAAGGCTATTTATAAAGTTTCTGTGTGAAGCAAGTGGGATCAAACAATAGGGTGACTGGTGTGGTGCAGTGTAGTAATGTGCGGTGCAGTGTAGTAATCATTCGTTAGTAATTAGGTGTGCCTTTACCGTTATCTTTAACGTTATCTTAAACGCTATCTTTATCTTCCTAACAGTTCATAGACATTTACTTGTCTTCCAGCTTATGCCTTAGTCTAGTTATTTTGATAATAGTATTGTTAGAATTATCATACTCGCCAGACTTTATGTCTGACACCTCTATTTCTATCCTTTTTCCCCCTCCAGGTCCTCAAGTTGGGCCCAGCTCTAGTGGAGTTTGATTGAATTGCTTCATCTCTCTTTGGAAAGCTTGGACCATTGAAGTAAAGTCCAGCTTGTTATCTTTTTAATGGCTATTTATGTAATGGGATTATGTATTTTGTTTTTATGAAGATGGATATTGTACTTGGTTATGATCTATGGTTTTATGATGTAACAAACATGTTTAATTTCCGCTGCAATAAAATGAAGTTTTAGATTTCCAAGTACTATTTACTATCTGTCTTGTTGTAATTTTTCTGTTCTATATTCACTTATAACCTCCATGGAAGTTAATGCATTCCCTTCGTGAGTGACATTAATGGACGTGGGGTGTTACACGTGGTATCAGAGCTTAAGTTTACTAGAACAGATAAAAATACTTTAGAAAAATAGTTATTTTTGGAAGAAGTGTTTTCAAAAACATGTTTTAATGAGAAATTTAAAGAGAAGTTTTTAAGAAAAACATAATCCCCAATAGCCACATATCTTTATCATTGGAATTCTCCATTTTGAATCTTTCCTTTTTCGTTTCAACATGGCTGAAGATCTTAATCTACCCGACGGTGTAACGATACCAGGATGGTATAGGAGGCTATTGGAGGCTAGGGCTGCTGCAGGTCCAGCCAATGTTCCTCCACCACCAGTTGCGCCTGTTCCTCTTCCTCCTCCTCCTCGCGTAGATACTTTTGCAAAGACGTGCAAGGAATTCAAGGCTATGGGTGGAAAACCATTTCAAGGGCCAGAAACGTTTGTGGAAGCTAGAGATTGGCTTAAGGAGGTGGAAGAATTGCTAGAAATCTTTAAAGTAGAAGAAGGGAGGAGAGTTCGTTTAGCAGGTTGGTTGATGAAGGGAGAGGCCTCGTTTTGGTGGTAGGTCACTAATGGGGAGCGTCCTGTTGACTCTTGGGTGGATTTCAGACGTAGGTTCGAGGCGAAGTTTCTCTCAAGGGCGGAAGAAAATCTGTATATGGAAAGGTTCTTGACATTGAAGCAAGGAAGCTCATCAGTGAAACAATATGTCAATAAATTTAATCAGTTAGCAAGGTTTGGCTTGGACTTAGTGAACACGCCGGAGAAGAAGGCGCTGAGGTTCGTGAATGGCTTGAATGAACCATTGCAAGGGTTGGCTATGACCCACATCCCGATGGGGGCCACCTTTGAGAAGTTAGTAGAAATGGCGCTCATCCATGAGGAGAAAAGCGCTAAAGCTGATAAGGCACCTGAGAAGAAGTGGGATCAGAAGAAACCACAACAGCAAAACAAGAAGGGTGGAAAAGACAATAATGGCAAGGGAAAGAAGAAGTGCTTTAACTGTGGAACCCCAGGCCATCTCAGCAAGGATTGCCAAAAGAAAAAGAAGACATGCTGTTTTCATTGTGGCGATGCGGAACATTTAGTGAAGGAATGCCCAAAGAAGGGGCAGAGGGAAGGAGCTACCTCGGGAGGACAGGTGCAGGCTCTTATGGCACCAGGGCAGGCAAGGGGATAAGTTCAGGCTCTCGCGGTCCCACCGCTGCAAGAACGAGGTAGAACCATTTATGTTGAAAGCTTAGTTTTTCTGTTTGATCATCCTGTCCGTACCTTATTCGATTCAGGCGCATCACATTCGTTTATCTCTACATCATTAGTTGAATCACTGCACTTAAACACCAGTTTAGTAGAGGATCCCTTAGTTGTTTCGAATCTAATAGGGGGCTCAGCTTATTTGTCCATGATGTGTTTGGATTTGAAAATTTCCATACTTAGCGTTGAATTTAGATGTCATGCTTATGTGTTGGGCTTCACGGGCTATGGGCTAATTTTAGGAATGGATTGGTTATCCAGAAATGGGTCCGTTCTTGATTGTGAATGGAGAGTAGTTAGGCTCGTGACTCGCCTTGGCAACACTCTCGAAATCTTCTGTAATCCCACAAATTCGGTTATGCTAAGTTATCTAGAATCGCTTGACGCGTTTGAGGAAAATCTACGATCTGTTAGAGTGGTCCGAGAATATTCGGATGTGTTTGAGGAGGTGAAGGGCTTGCCTCCGAAGTGGGAGATAGATTTTCGAATATATCTTGTGGATAATGTGAAACCAGTATCTTTGCCAGTACGCCACATGGCTCCACGTGAAAGGAGGGAACTCGATAAGCAAGCGAAGGAGTTGCTTGAGAAAAGGTTCATAAGACGAAGTATATCGGAGTGGGGTGCTCCAGTAGTATTTGCCACGAAGGCGAATGGGTCCCTTAGACTGTATGTGGACTATAGAGAACTTAATAAACTTACTAAGAAGAACAGACAACCACTGCCAAGGATTGACGATCTCTTCGATCAGTTAGTTGGCGCCTCAGTGTTATTGCAGTTGGACATAGCCACTGGGTTCCATCAGTTAAGAGTGGCTGAGGATAGCATAGACAAGACTGCCTTTAGGACTCCGGACGGTTTCTATGAATGGCTAGTGATGCCCTTCGGTTTGACAAACGCCCCAGCATATTTTGTTGATTTGATGAGTAGGGTGTTTAGGGAGTACCTTAACAAATTCGTGGAAGTCTTTATAGATGACATCTTGATCTTTTCTAAGGATGAAGAAGAGCATGTCCTACATCTTAGGGAAGTGTTGGAGACCCTACGAGCGCATAGCCTTAAGGCTAAATTTTCTAAGTGTTACTTCTGGAGGAAGGAAGTACGGTTCTTAGGGCACGTGGTTTCCAAAGAAGGGATAGCCGTGGATCCCGCGAAGGTGGTGGCCATCCAAGATTGGAAGGTTCCTAAAAGTGCTACCGAAGTGAGAAGTTTCTTGGGGATGGCTGGCTACTATAGGAAGTTTATCAAAGACTTCGCAAAGATATCAGCTCCATTGACACGCTTGACGAAGAAGAACCTAGTTTTCACATGGGACGTAGATTGTGACGATGCGTTCCAACGTTTGAAGAGAGCTTTGACTTCAGCCCTAGTCTTAGTGTTGCCAGACGGGAGTAAGCCGTTTACCGTTTATACTGACGCTTGTGGGACAGGACTAGGCGCAGTCTGTAATGACCCGCATTGGCAGAGGTATTATAATTAATTAATTTAATTATATATATGGTGATATAGTGAATTAAATGGTCGTGGAATTAAATAACTGGGAATATTTAATTAAATTTAATAATTTAATAATATATTTAATTCAGAAATAATCAAAAATATTGGGAATCACAATATAATGTGAACGGGGTCGTCCCTTAGATTTAATTCAGCATAGAGTTGAATTATATTGACGAATATATTCAATCGACGACAGTTTGAACGTATAATTATATTATAATTAAAATCGAGCTTGAAATAGCGCGGCAGTTCGCTATTTGGCGATTTGAACTTCAACTGAATGTATAAGATTCGTTTTAAGCCGGATTTCTGTGAAACAAGAAACGTGTGGAGCTGGTGGAGTATATCTTTCTAGTGGAAGAGAAAAATCGGGATTTCGTCGGATAGATTTTGATTTACGTCCAAATCAAATTTCAAAAAAGTCGCTGTGGAATTCGTTTATAATTTGCGATGCTTTATATACGTTATAAATCGATTTTTCGATACGAACTAAATATCGGGATAATCTGGAGTCTGGAAATCAAGTCATAAAATCTGAGGTGATATTCTGGAGCCGGACGACATCGTATATGGATATATATATATGATAATATTAATTTATTAATATTTAATTTAATTATATTTAAATATATTTATATATTTAAATGGGTCATTCAGAGCTTTAAAAATAGCCACTTTTGCAAACGAAGTCGGAATTCGACGAAACTAATTTTGTTGGATCCGCAACATCAAATCATTTCTAGATGTCAAGTTTGGTGATTTTTACAGTTAGTATGTGGCCGTACCGATTTTTAAAGTGGAAAACAGTCAGTATTTTGACAGTTAAAAATACGCTGTGTGAGCATACGAAGTCGGAATTCGACGAAACCAGTTTCGTTGGGACCGTAATGTCGAACTGTAGCTGCATGTCAATTTTTATGATTTTTGGGTATCGTGTGTGATCACACGAAATTTTAGAAAGCAAAACGAATATTTAAAATGAAAATATCTTCATAAATATCTCAATAAATATCTCACAAAATATCTAACCCCTATCCTTATAAATACCTCTATCCTAAACCTAACCATTTCCTTCCAACAGTCAAACAGTTTTCCATGCGGCCACAAGAAAGAAAAATCCTGAGCAATATACATCTTCATAAAATCATATCAATTCAAAACAAAATCAATAAATTCCAATACGTATATGTTTGGGTTCCTGAGAGTATACTCTACATTCCGGTATGAATTTTATATGGTGCGATTTGGTTTCCTGGAACTCATGTTTCCAGCGTGAGTAGGGTTGAGGAAATCCGAGGATCGAAGCCTTTATTCATGAAGTAGATGTTGAATCGGTGGTTAGGATGGGAAATAGCACGTATTTATGAAGTTTTGAAGGATCTCGTTCTGATTTGGGTCAATCGAAACTGTACAGGTGCGAGCAAGCTTCTGAAGTCGCGATGAACAGATTGATGTCGAGTTCAATGTTTGTGGTGTGGGTGGATTGAGATTCTAAAAGGAAGATTTTAGGTAAATTTTATTGGATTTTTAAGGGTGTGATGGAAGAAGTAATGGGAGTTGAACATCACGAAATAGCCATGGTTTTCCTGTAGGAGGCCACGGCATTTACGAATGAAGAAGGAAGCCTACTGTTCGCTTGGTGGTTGTGGGCATGGAATTAAAGAGGAGAGGAGCAGTATACGGACATGGTATTTGAGAAGAGGATGTATTGGCGATTTCTTTTTTTGGGAAAGCAGGATGAGGTGTGCCAACCTGGTGAAGACGGTGAAGGAGATACTGTTTTCTTTGGGGTAGTTTTGAGCGGCATAAACCACAGTTCATTACCAGGCTTTTTGGAATGGGGAAATCGCATTTGTATCAGGAGGAAAGGAGATAAAAGCATGGTCAATTATACTAATACTGGTAATTACTTTAATGTTGTGATATTGAATTTGCCTAAAAAGATTTCAAGAGTTGATCTTCCTGAGTTGTTAGGAAGTTAAATTATTTTAGTATAAGTGAAATCGAAGCATTTTATGAACTGTTTAAAAGGATTTGCAATGTGTGATCGATGGTGGAGTACGAACTTCAATGATCTATGCATCGTGGAAGGGAAGTGGAAGGTTGCATTAATGGTGATGTACGGCATCGTTGTTACCGCAGGATGAGACTGTGTTTTACACTATAAATGGAAGGAGGATAATTAGACCAAAATTATTAATCATGGTAATTAGAAGTTTAATAATGTATTAGTTAATTATAAACTAATTTAATTCATAGTAAATGTTATAATAATTGTAACTAATTTGGTTGTGATTAGAATTGGACGAAATGAAATACGTTGGGATCGTATGGACGACGACAACACCATGGAACTGACTGGGAGTGAATCCGAGACCGATACAATTTATAGCAAAATAAATTGTCCATCAGAATCAAGAGATGGTTATCGTTATTAACGATGATTGTCCAATGTGAGTAAAACTCACCAACTCTGAACAGTTTATAATTTCATGTTGTATTTTTAGAACTGTTAAATATTGTCTGTTTGACTGTGTGTTGATTGTTTGATTGAAATGCTAGTCAGTTAGTGAAATATATATATATATATATATATATATATGTAATTATATATATATATATAAACCGTTAAATATTTATATATTGATTCTGCTATCAGAATAATTTATATTGAACTGAAAGTGATGATAATCATATTGTGTAACATCTGTGGATGCAGGGAGATAGGTTGGAGGAATCCGACTGGATTCCTCAACAGTTATTTTATTGTTTTTCATATATTGTTATATGATGTGATATAAAATCTGTGGGCGATTATATGTACTTGGACGATATTGAACATCGTGATTTGATATGATTGAATACCATAACATACCGGAATGTTGGTAAGGAATAATTTCAAAGTGATATTGAAATAAAAATATTTATAAATGGAATATTTATAAATAAGGAATATTTATAAATTTGGAATATTTAGAAATAGGAGATATTCAAAAAGGAAATAATTTCAAAACATTTTCTTTTGAATGGAAAGGCCTGTGTGGCGGGTTTGGGGATTTTCCCGATGCTCCCGATACAAAGGAGGTTATGGCGAATTTTCCCGGGAATGTAAGGAGTTAGAATATTTCAAGAATAAATTTGAAAAGGAAATATTTGTAAACCATTTACAAATAGAATTGGGAAGGGAACATTTTAAAAAGGAAATCATTTTTAAAGTGTAGAACCGTTATTTAAAAGTAAATCTTTTCAAATGAATAAAACGTTGTTAAAAAGGAAATCTTTATAAAGTGAATAAAGTTAATCGAATATGGTATTCGAAAGGAGAAATTGAATATGGTATTCGAAGTTAGTTAATCGAATATAGACATTCGAAAGGAGCTAATCGAATATGGTATTCGAAGTTAGTTAATCGAATATGGTATTCGAAAGGAGTTAATCGAATATGGTATTCGAAAGGAGTTAATCGAATATGGTATTCGAAGTTAGTTAATCGAATATGGTATTCGAAGTTAGTTAATCGAATATGGTATTCGAAGTTAGTGAATCGAATATGGTATTCGAAGTTAGTTAATCGAATATGGTATTCGAAGTTAGTTAATCGAATATGGTATTCGAAGTTAGTTAATCGAATATGGTATTCGAAGTTAGTTAATCGAATATGGTATTCGAAAGGAGAAATCGAATATGGTATTCGAAAGTTAGTTAATCGAATATGGTATTCGAAAGGAGAAATCGAATATGGTATTCGAAAGTTAGTTAATTGAATATGTTATTCGAAAGGGGTTAGTCAAGTCGAGTTAGTCAAATAGAGTTAACCAGTTAGAGTTAATCAGATAGAGTTAACCAGGTAGAGTTAATCAGTTAGAGTTAACCAGTTGGAGTTAATTAGTTAGAGTTAATCGATTAGAGTTAAAACGAACTAGAGTTAATCAAATATAGTTATTTGAGACAGAGTTAGTCAAACATAGTATTCAGGGTAAGTTGCCATCTTGTACGACTGCTAGCGTAATTCGCAGGGCTGTAAATAGCCTACGGCGGTCGGATGTTTCCTGAGGGAGTCAGGCGTAACCATTGTGATCGCTGCGATCTAGAGTCAAGCGAATATTAGTTATTCGATAGGAGTTAATCGAGTTGATCGAGTTGAGAAATAAGTTAAGTTAAATAAGTTGAGTTGATCGGGTGGTTCGACCAAGTTAGTCGAGCCTAGTTAATCGAATCGAATTGGACGAACCAAGTAAGTCGAGTTAAGTTAGTCAAGTTAGTCGAGCCTAGTTAATCGAGTCCAGTTAGTCGAGTCAAGTTAAGTTAGTCGAGTTAAGTTCGTCGAGTTAAATAAATCGATGTTAGTTTCATCGAAAGGAGTTATCGTTGTTAGTTTCATCGGAAGGAGTTATCGATTATAGTTTAATCGAAGTGAGATTTTCAAATATGAGATATTTGAAAGGAAGAGTCATCGAATATTAGTTATTCGAAGAGAGATTATCGAATATCGTTTATTCGAGAAGGAGTTAGTCGAATATAGGTTATTCGAAGAAGAGTTAATCAAATAGAGATTTCTCGAAGAGAGTTAATCAGCAAATTCGAATATATCGAATTCGGGAAAGTACTTATACTTTTCCAGTGTTTAAATAGAGATTTATTTATTTATAAATAAATAAGCGTTAGGTTAATTATTCACTAATAAGAATAGAAGTTATAACTAAAGTTAGATAATTCGAAAAGAGGGATTATAACGTTATCGTTATAACCAATGTTTTAAATATAGAAGTGGATTAGTAAAATTGGATCCGAGAAAGGCGTAAAGAAGTTGTTAAAGATTAAATGATAAACTTTGACCATTTTGAAGTTATAACGTTGTTCAGTTAAGGTCTGAGAGGTAATTATACCCCAACTTGAGTGACTTCCTTCTTAACTAAGAAATGGTAAGGTTTGATCGTAAAGGAGTTTTGGAAATGTTTTCCAAACGAGAATCAGAAATGTTTTCTGATAAAAGAAAATAAGAATTTAGAACATAGGGAAATATGAGATAAGTAAATAAATGAACTAAAGAGATTAATGTTAAATGATGTTTGTTCGATATAATTTCCATCTGGAAATAATATCGTTGTTTGCACACTTGTTTTTCTTTGATAGTTAACTCACAGACTATCGAAGTTTTGACCATTTTAACGTTGTTAATATGGAGAGACCGGTTGGATTATTATCCGAAGAACCACTCTGTATTGGCATAAGCGTTGCAAATCATATATGCCAAAGATAATTGAAGACGGAGTAAAATGCAAGGGTTGTTGTATAAGTCTTAGATAACAGTGACTAAGATGGATATACTGAATAGTGCCTTCGGTTTGTCCAGTCCCAGGACAACTTGTATGGACGAAGGTCTGACAGAGTATATCCAATGGATCGCGTAAGTTGATCTGTTCAAACGTATTCACGTTTGGTGGCGGAGGAATTCGTTTCTCTTAGCTGTATACCCGTGTTATTTTTGGATAAGTCAATTTGTGATTTGACGGGTATGACGATGTGACATTTCTAAGTGAATGAAGATGGATGTCTGACATAGTATTTCCAAACGGTTACGTACATTGATTTCTTCAACTATACCAAGAGTGGAAGCGGAGAAGGAAACTTCTTTTAGCTGACACGTAATGTATGGTTGTAGACGTCAATTAGTGATTCTGATGGATCTGACAATGTGACGTTCGAAGTGAATCTGATATGATGATAAAGCGTAGCTTCTAGCCTCATCAACCGGTAAATGACAGAAATCGGGAAGGCAGCATGGCTAAGTCGGTCGCACCAAAGTAGGGTGTATAATCACCTATCTAGAGAATATTCATTTGTTTCTTAAATCTATCAATGTTGTCCCATATATATACGGGAACGGTTGCTGATCCCAACCGTTGGTGATATACATTCGATACACTCAAGCAAAATGAGTGGTCGGTCATGTGTGGCTGAGTTGCAAGATGTTCTTGTTGAAATCCAGTTTATCGTTCCTAGAGTACACTGATCGAAAGGTGGTTCCATACCTTGTCATAGTTGGAAATCCATTATCAAATACGTGCTTGCGATTTTGATTGTATACTATATATGTAGAACGTGAGATGAAAGCGTTTCTGCTAGTTGATATCTATTTGTACATAGACATTATTATAATATCAAAAGGTTTTTGATATAAAGATATTTTGGATTCTCATAAGGGAAAAACCCGTTCCGTTCTGCGGCGTGGTCTTATGAGATATCGTTTACTTGTTCATATACCTGTTTAAACTGTTTTACTCATACCAGTCCCATGACTGACCCGGAGTTTACTTTGTTGTTTCCCTAAACTCTTGGGTGCCTAAATTTGTACGGGCAGTCAAGTAGTCAGGATTTTACAGATATACTTGAAGAGCTGGAGCAGGAGGCTTCTGGATCATATAGCTATAGTTTATTTCCGCTGTGTTGTAAGTGCTGTACTTTGATAAGTGCTATTGTATACATAACTGTTATATTTCAAAGTTATGTTATCTATTATATGTTATTCGTTCCGCTGTGAGGTTCGTGTTACTCTGATGTTGTGATCTCCTTCTTCTTCTATTCTAAGTTTCTATCTTATCTATTCTCACCCTCTAATTTCTTTCATTAATTACCGGAATTTTTCGATGTTTTGGTTATCGACGTCGTGCTTACGTCGATAACCAAACCTACCGAAATCCGGGTCGTTACACGGTCTTAATGCAAGAGGGTAGGGTAATAGCCTATGGTGGAAGGCAGTTGAGAGCGCATGAGAAAAATTATCCTACACATGACCTAGAATTGGCCGCTATTGTTTTCGCGCTTAAGTCTTGGCGTCATTATCTTCTTGGCGAGAATTCGAATTATTCACTGACCACAATTCTTTAAAATATCTATTCTCTCAAAAGGACTTGAACTTAAGGCAGCAAAGGTGGATGGATTTCTTAGCGTCCTACGATTTCGAAATAGCCTATACCCGTAGCAAGGGTAACGTGGTGGCAGACACCTTAAGTAGAAAAGATTATCCTTAAGTCCTTTGTTTTTTGAGCGGCGAAGTTTAAAATTCATTTCGATGTTTGACTTTAGACCTTCCGTTGACTTCGTACCCGGTTTGCTAGCATCCTTGGAGGTCAGACCTACGCTTTTGGGACGGATTGGCGAGGCAAAGCGAGACGACCCGCAATTGGTTGAGTTAGTAGAAAAACTCAAAGGAGGGGAGTCATCAAGCCATCTCCGTAGGTATAACCTAGACGATAAGGGTTGGTTACGTAGGGACGGTAGACTTTGTGTACCAAAAGACGATGACCTAAGGAAGACTATTCTTGACGAAGCACATCATTCGAAGATGACCATTCATCCCGGCGGGGACAAGATGTACAAAGACATGAAGAGAGTTTACTTTTGGGCCGGCATGAAGAAAGACGTGGCCGAGTATGTCGCTAGATGCTTGGTGTGCCAACAAGTAAAAGCGGAGCAAAAGAAACCCGGTGGGTTGCTTCACCCATTGGAGGTTCCACTATGGAAATGGGAAAGCATCTCGATGGATTTTGTGGATGGATTACTGCGATCGAGGAAGGGTAATACGGGAATTTGGGTTATAGTAGATAGACTTACTAAGAGCACCCATTTTATTCCTGTGAAGAGTAAGAGGACTGCTCCATGGTTAGCTTCCGTATACGTTCGAGAAATAGTTCGTTTGCACGGTGTTCCTTCTAGCATAGTGAGCGACCGCGATCCTATTTTCACTAGCGAATTTTGGAGAAGCTTACAAGAGGCGGTAGGGAATCAGTTATGTTTGGGCACCGCATATCATCCTCAGACGGACGGCCAGACCGAGAGGGTGAATCGCATTCTAGAGGATCTGTTGAGGCTTGTATCCTAGACTTTGGGGGTACGTGGGAAGAGCATCTTCCATTGGTGGAGTTCGCATATAATAACAGCTTTCAATCCAGCATTGGTATGGCACCATTCGAAGCTCTTTAAGGACGACCTTGTCGTTCACCTACATGTTGGTGGGAATCTATGGATAAGATCTTACTTGGGCCCGATATGATTAGGGAGACTTCGGAGAAGATCGACTTGATTCGAAGGAGGATGAAAGCAGCACATGATAGGCAGAAATCTTATGCGGATAAGAGGAGGACGGATCTCGAGTTTGAAGTTGGGGACATGGTCTTTGTCAAAGTGTCTCCATTACGGAACGTTGTTCGCTTTGGGTCCGTTGGAAAATTAGCACCAAGGTTTGTAGGGCCGTTTCCTATTAAGGAGAAAATTGGACAGATGGCGTATAGAGTGGAGTTGCCCGAGAGACTTAGTGGTGTACACAACGTATTCCATGTGTCACATTTGAGGAAGTGCTTGGACGAGACCGCGGAAGTGGTAGAGCCGAGCTTTCTTAGAGAGGTGGAGATAGAGCATGATGCGACAATTCGACGAGCTCTTATGTGCATTCTTGGGTCGGAGATCAAGAGGTTGAGGAATCGAGAGGTCAGACTAGTCAAAGTGCAATGGGGAGATGATGAGAGCAACGCTACTTGGGAAATAGAAGAGAAGATGCGTTCACGATACCCTTTTCTTTTTGAGGGTATGTCTTTTAATTTCTCCTTTATTGCTTAGCTCGTACTTATCTTATCTTTTGTATATCCTCTCGCTAGTATCTTTGACCTTTAGTTAGGATAATCCTATGGTTGAAACATGTGTTTGAGACATGTTATGTATGGTGGATGCAAAGTGGATGCAAGTGTTTGCTAGTGGTTGCTCGTGGATGCATATACACACACTATTAGGCACCAGATCGGCTCAGTCACTTCATATTGCATATTGCATATATATGGATGTATTTAGTAAAATGGATGTATAATGGTTGTATTATCATATAGTTGCTGCATTCGGGTGGATGGTTGTGCACGCATATAGAATTAATATGTATCATTAGGAACCTTTTGCATACATATTGGACGCATGGCACTATCATGAATTGCACTAAGGAGGTCGACTGAATCAGTAGACCGCCTAATTTTGCATTAGATATGGACATATACACACACTGTGCATATAAACATTAAAGCATTAGAAGTCTTTTAAGGACAATGGATGCTGGTGTTTGATGGTTGAGTAGATGGACGATGAGATGGTAGGATATACATTCTTCTTGACTTGGAGATTTCGGGGACGAAATCCTTTAAGGAGGGGAGAATGTAACACCCCGTAATTTTATAACATTAAAATTCACAAATTAAAGTATACTTAATTTTTAGAAAAGAATTAAGTGAAATGGGTTGCGCAGAGAAATATATATATATATATATATTGATATATATATATATATAAATTAAAAATTAAATAAATAAATATGCGAAAAAGTTCAAAACAGCGAATTGGGAGGAGGAATAACCGAACTGGCCCATTTTTGAGGTCGACCCGAGCCTCGCTGGGTCGACTAGGGGTTAATCCAGGGTGTTTGGCTGTCAACCCGTGGGCCGATTCGCTCAAATGCAGATTTTGCATTTGATTGGTTCTCATGGTTCAGGGTTAATCTAATGGTCCTAAATAACTTCCTACACCTATAAATACATCCTAATGCTAACCCTAAACCTAATTAAAATAGAATAGTTACCGTCATACCATCGCCATGGAAATCAATGGAGCCGCCGCCAACTAAGAAAGAAGAAAAGCAAATTCAATTCTAATTCTCTCAACCCTAAAGCAAAGCAAAACTCTCTCTTTTCTTCTCTAAATTGTGAGTATGATGATCTTAACAAGATTATTATCATTTTAATTAGGTTGAGTTATGAATGGATTATGAGTAGATAATGTGAATTATCATATATGTTGTTGTAAACCCCTTTTGCTATCATGTATATTGTAAATCAAATGTTATGTGATGATGATATCTTATATGTTGTAAATCATGCTATGATGATGTTATGTATGTTGAAAATTTCTATGCTAAGTTTTGGTGAATCATACATGTTAAAAAGGCCATGATGTTACCATCTATGCTAGTTAGTTCATATTAATTAAATCATCATGTTTGGGTTATGTTGATCTATATGACAAGTCACATATGCAAGTTAGATTGATTACAAAGGTTATGAACATATACCAAGACATCTATTATGACATCTAGAATTATGCTATGACATATGTGATATCCTATTCTAGTTCACACCATCATTATGTTGCCTAAAAACCCCATATGCAAGTTTATGTATAGATTTAGGCTATGATCATATCATATAAATTGAGACATTTAACAAGTCGACACCCTTTGATCCTTAACATGTGTAGTTTATGCAAGTTTCACCCCTATTATGACTAGATTTATTTTAGTTGTCTATATGTTGTGATAATTTATCTTTGTGCTAGGTGTTAGACTGTACAAGTCTAGCCTATATTATGCGTTGAATAAGCGAACGTATAAACTTGGGGTAGGGGTAATATTAAGGATTTAATATTAAAAAGTTGGGGTGCAATTGATATGATTTTGCATGCCATAAGTGGATGGCCATAATTGAGTCAATTATGGACATCATTAAAAGTTGACTTAATTAATAATTTGAATAGGGAATTATTAAAACTGGGGTAAAAGATTTTAAGTGTTAATCAATGCTTAGGACACGAGGTTGGACTCGTTTATGACGTAAACCTGCCCGGACCCGCCCGGCAAATCCAGTGGTCACAAATGTCAGCCCAATGTGAGAGGTCCTAGGCCTAAACTAAAGCATAACGGTTGTAAAGACACGAGGTTAGACTCTTTTATGGTGTAAGACTGCCCGGACCCGCCCGGCAAATCCAGCTGCCATAAATGCCAGTCTAATGTGAGAGGTCTTTATGAGGTTATGGTCTGAATGAATTAAGAAATACTTAACCAGATAAACATGTAAGGTGGGACATGGGGGTTAAGTAGGTGCCTTGGGTGGCATGAGGAATCTAGGGGGTGCCCTTAGTGGCATGTGAAATACGATTAGTAAGACTTAACCAAACACACATGTAAATGAACATGACTAAGAGGGTCAAGTGGGATATACTAGTGACAAGCTTAGGTGGGTAGCTTGTGGGGGCCCATTTCGACCAGTATCCCAAACGTATCCTTGTGGGCTCGACCCAAGTCGAGGACGGGACACGCATGCTGGGTTCGACTGTAAGAGGCCAAAACGGGGAGCGGTGGCAACGCAAGTCCAACGGGTTTCGTATGCGTGTATGGACCCGGGCTGGTAGGTAAGATGTAACACCCCGCCTCCGCTAGGGTCACTCGCAAAGGAATGCACTAGCTTTAGAGGGGCATTATTGGTAAACATGCACAGAAATATCACAAGACAGAACATATAAAATAGCGGAAGTAAAATCAAACTTTCATAACATGAATAAATAAGGTCTAAAGCCTTTTACATCAGAGTACATCAAAACCTGTCTTGCAATAGTAAAGAAGCATAAAGACATTTTCATAAATTATTCCCCAAGTAAAAACAGTAAAGTAGCCATTAGCCAAGAAAAGTCCAAGCCATCCATGATGACCTTCAAGCAGAAGAAGTCCGAACTAAACAACAGTATTTCCTCCCTGTAACCTGGGGGGGGGGGGAAACGGAAGAAAAGAGGCGAAACAAAACGGGTCAGTCAAAAAGACTGAGTAAGCCCTATCTACTATTAGCATAAAAACTAGTAAAGTTAACTGACATGAGAAACTGAGATGAACATAAGCATGATAACAAGATAGATAAGCTAAATCAAAATAACAGGATGAACTACTGAACTCAGACAAACTAAGGTGTCATGATAAATTACGATGTCAAGATAAAACAAGGTATCACATCGTCATGTTTCTATCAAGTATAATATCCCCAAGATATCTGTCACGTATAACGCCCCGTGATATCTATCCTGTATTTTAGCTCTGCACCTACCGTACTAGTATCCCCACCGTGTCATGTGTTAACCAAGAATGACCCTCACTCAAAAGTCGTGTAATGGTCCATGTCAACCTAATATATCGCATATATAGGTTACTCAACTTGTATGTTTTATTCCATGTAAATGTTCAGTCCCTTGCCGTAGACCATACGGGCTTTCCCATGAGATTCTATATTACTTTAACATAGTTCCATGATCCTTAAGATCGGTTTGGACTGTTACCCTAAACCTAGCTAGGGTCTTCCAACATGAATTATTGTTTGTACAACTAGGACTTATGCTACCTAGGGCTGCTAGGGATTATGCTTACCTATTGCACGTTTTCGTATCTCGGTTTGGGTTCAACCACCTAGGGCCACTAGGGATTACGCTAACCGCCAACCGCGCCCTTTTTCCCACGCATTCATCGTGAATCGCTTTTCCATGACTGTATGCACATGTATCACATCGTGCCATCCGAGTCCTGTCACAGGGCAAATCAAGAAATACAGGACTCGGTCGGGAGCTTTCGATTTATCTGCCGATGCAGATGCTAAGGTCTGTTTTTCTTATATGTGGCTATGGTCCCACGAGACCACTCCCTCAACTAGATAAAGACAAGACAGGATAAATCCTGTATGAGAACACAACACTGGCCAACCCACATCCAAGCCTTACCGCAACCATAATTAGATAGCAATTATGGTCTTTTGGGTGTTCTCTGCCTTTCCGTACGTACACGCTTGACCAAAGATGGTAGGTAGCCTGACGAAATGCTATCTAGGGTACGACCGTGTATCGTCGACTATCCCCTATCCATCCCCGTCTTTAGGTCGCTCGTATAGCAACCAAGGCATACTCTTGGTTCTTCTAACGCAGACCTTAACCTCTCATGAGCCTAGTATAATCACCTGGCAGCTCATAGAGGGATACCAAGAATATCCTCACGTTCCCCGAAGCCGCTGCTTCGTTACCCAGTTCGCTGGAGCCTTTATCTAAATCAGATACTTGCTCCTACTCGTATACTTAAACGATGACTTACCGTATCAGGTTACTCATCTATCTATGAACTGGTCTAAATTTCCTTGACTAAGAATCATTACTTAGTTATTCTTCAACTAAGGTTTACCACTTAGCATTGTTCCCGTTATCCTTGTTAACTACAGTTATCCACCTAATCCTCAGAACTAGGGTTTACATAATGGATTAAGTGTCACTTAAGTTCATGACTTAACCCGTCTACAAATCCTGTCAAAATTGGCTAAGTATCCAAGTTCAAGGCTTAACCCTACAAACCATGCTCAAGTTGGTTAAGTATATTAAGCAATTCACGACTTAACCTCGTCCAATTATCATTCTAGATTGGTTAAGTATATATTAACTTGACCCTATCAATTTACTTAGTCAAATCGGTCAAGTGTATTCAAGCGATTCGTGACTTAGCCTTATCATGTTTTCACGTTATATTGGTTAAGTATTGGTTAACTTAACCACAATAAATTAACGAGTTAGATTGGATAAGTATAGGTCACTTAACCACATCAATTCATCATGTTTAGATTAGTTAAGTGTTTGACTTAACCCCATTAAACTACCAAGTGGGATTAATTAAGTCTAGGCTAACTTAACCCCATCCGATTTCCATGTTTAGACTAGTTGAGTCTAATCTTAACCCCATTCTTTAACCGTATTTTTCGGTTAAGCGTCATTACGAAAACTTACTTAACCTTACCAAGTTATCGCGTTGGATTGATTAAGTGTTGGTTAACTTAACCCCATCCACTAGTCATATAAAAATGGTTAAGTGTCATTAGGCAAATCAAGTTACTTAACCTACCCAACCTTGTCATGTTTTGTTAAGTATCATTAGCCTAATCAAATTACTTAATCCATTTGTCCATGTCATATTTGGTTAAGAGTCATTAATCAAATTAACTTAACCCTATCATGTGGCATTAATTACTTAATGCACCTTCACCTCTCACATTAGACTTTGTTGTGGTTACTAGTTAAGCCGGTCGGTTCCGGGTAGCTTTACACCACAACTTGGTCTAACCTCGGGTTCAAGCACAACATGACCAACTTCTCACATTGGGTCCTATTGTTTGCAACTACTAGTTAGGCCGGTCGGTTCCAGGTAGTTTTACGTTGCAAACTCAACCCAACCTCGAGTTGGCCACACTTATATTATCTAAGTGTCATGTCCATCATGTTTCCCAAAACATGTTACAAGTTTTCAAGTATTTGGGTAGACCTAACTTAATAGGTAAATTCCCAAAGGGTAGACCTAACTTAATAGGTAAATTCCCAAGCTTATGTTTTTATGCATACTTACATGTCAACTTCCATGTTATATTTCAAGTCATGTTTTCAAGTTGTATTTTCATGTCATTAGAAATTACCCATAACATAACCCAACGCTTTTAAACTCGCATATACGTTCGCGACAACGTAATGGATTAAAAGAAGAGACTTGGCAAAGGCATGACAAAAATGGATATTAAGCCACAAGTTAATCATGGTGGCAAATGAGGCACAAATGTGTTCATTAACTTGCATGTTACATTCTTAAGCCTCAAAACATGCATAAACCCAAACTTGGCACATAAGCGAATCATGGTGACAAAAGATATGGAATGATGACCAGTAACTCGCATATATCATCATATAAGGGTTATGACTTCATATGCAAGTTGACATAAAGGTTATGAGGGTTCTCATGTTGCCTAATGCAACATTTCAACATAAAGGTTGTAGCTTTTAGCTCACAAGATCAAGATAATGACTTCATAAACTTGCATGACATGATAGCATGTATCATACTCAATGATCAAACCCAAACTTGCAACATGAACATTTAACTTCATAGTTAATATCTAAGAGTAGGGAAAGGGCTTACATTGCTATGAAGGCACAAAAGATATGACAAAGCCCTTATGCAATCAAATAGACCCAAAATGCAAGCTCTAACATAAAAACCCTTGAGCCAAAATGATCAAAACCCTTGCTTTATGATGCAAAGATAGAAACTTGACTTGAATGCAAGCTAATGACACTCATACAAGCTTGAAAACACTTGTATGCATGGAAAATCTCTCATAGAAACCATTTAGAAATTTTATGAAGAGAGTGGAGGCCATGAGAGGTAAAATTTTGCCATAGTTTAGTTGCATGAATGAATAATGAGGATTTAGGATAGGTTAGGGTCTTATTTATAGATTAGGCAAGTGTTTTAGGCCATAGGATTAAACCTAGATTCAATCCAAGCCATCAAAGCATGTCTTGGGGAAGAAGTCAAGTGTAGGAACCATCTAGGGCCTTTAGATTAAAGATGAACCATGAGAACCATCCAAATGCAAAATCTGCATTTGAGCGAATCGGCCCACGGGTTGACAGCCAAACACCCTGGATTAACCCCTAGTCGACCCACCGAGCTCGGGTCGACCTCAAAAATCGGCCGGTTCGGTTATTCCCCTCTCCCAATTCGCTGTTTTGAACATTTTTGCATATTTATTTATTTAATTTTCAATTATATATATATCAATATATCAATATATATATATTTCTCTGCGCAACCCATTTCACTTAATTAAGTATACTTTAATTTGGGAATTTTTCGTGAAACTTCGCGAGGCCATATCTTGGTCATACGGACTCCGATTTTCGAAAACTCGGACTCTATTTCGCGTATTTTTCCGAGAAGAACGCAATGGCATAGCCCGTTTCCCTTGATTCAGAATTTACAGTTTAATTCTGCCTCCATTTATGTTATAACAGGTTATTGAAAATACGGGTTGTTACATAAGACGTTGTTGCATCGTGTAGGTATAAGCCGTGCATTCTCAAGTTGTATTAGGTTGCCACTTTAGGGGAGTGATACACCCCACTGTGGGGCCAGCATGGGTATCTACGAGTAGGGAGCCGATCGAAAGTGGGTAGTGGGGTACACCTAGTGGAGATAGGGTCAGACGGCACCTATGTAGTCAGCTAGGGGTACGTAAGGCTATTTATAAAGTTTCTGTGTGAAGCAAGTGGGATCAAACAATAGGGTGACTGGTGTGGTGCAGTGTAGTAATGTGCGGTGCAGTGTAGTAATCATTCGTTAGTAATTAGGTGTGCCTTTACCGTTATCTTTAACGTTATCTTAAACGCTATCTTTATCTTCCTAAGAGTTCATAGACATTTACTTGTCTTCCAGCTTATGCCTTAGTCTAGTTATTTTGATAATAGTATTGTTAGAATTAGCATACTCGCCAGACTTTATGTCTGACCCCCTCTATTTCTATCCTTTTTCCCCCTCCAGGTCCTCAGGTTGGGCCCAGCTCTAGTGGAGTTTGATTGAATTGCTTCATCTCTCTTTGGAAAGCTTGGACCGTTGAAGTAAAGTCCAGCTTGTTATCTTTTTAATGGCTATTTATGTAATGGGATTATGTATTTTGTTTTTATGAAGATGGATATTGTACTTGGTTATGATCTATGGTTTTATGATGCAACAAACATGTTTAATTTCCGCTGCAACAAAATGAAGTTTTAGATTTCCAAGTACTATTTACTATCTGTCTTGCTGTAATTTTTCTGTTTTATATTCACTTATAACCTCCATGGAAGTTAATGCATTCCCTTCGTGAGTGACATTAATGGACATGGGGTGTTACACGGGCAGCCTTGTATTCAGGTTTAGATGGCTCTTTCTGGATAGCTGGAGCTGAAGACGGATTCTATTATTTATCTCTTTTTATGCTGTTCAGCTCCTATTGTACATATTTTGTTTGTTTCCGCTGTAGACATTCATGTATAGCTGAACTGTATTTGTACTAAGTATGATCCTGTATACTGTGTAACTCTGATGATTACGTTTATCCAGTATATTCTATTGTGCATTATCTGGTATATTGATTTAATTCTGTCCTGCTTTTATCTGTTTTTGTGTTATATTCCAAGGATTACCCTTGTTGCCGTCAGTACGGGATTTGGGGTCGTCTCAGATTTGGAATTATGTCCAAATCAAATTTGGAAAAGGTTGTTGTAAGTGCAGTTCGATGGCCGTTGATGGAAATCGACTGTACGGGCCTTGATAAAATTATTAAAAATAGTAAAAATTAGTGTAAACTCATAAGAAATGATTTGGGAAGAATCAGGATGAAAAACTCCATATTTGAAAAGATAAAAATAGATTTTTATCGAAATGAACTAGTTTTGAACTAGAATTATAATTCTATTTATTTCTAAAATAAATAAAGTGGATTTGAAATGGTTTTGAAAATAACCAGAATTTCCAATATATAAATTGGGAATAGATTTGAATCGAAATTGTCTTTGGAATATTTCGACGTGGGATTTCGTGATTATACAGATATTGTTTGGGAAATTTGAAAGATATATTAATATCATTATTTCCAATACGATATTTGTTGGTCGTAGAATTTGATATTGAATATAAGCCGATATATTTTCTATTCAGAGCCTTGTATTTAATATCAAATGTGATTTGGGTTTGTCGTGAATGGTGTCTTCATTAACACTATTCTTAAGCCCAATTGAGAAAAAGATTAAATCTTTTTATTTAGATTTAATGAAGTGTACCAATTAAATAATATTTAATTGAAATTGAACTGGTATTGATTTTTGGGTTTATCGTGAACAGTGTTTTAAATAATACTTGTTCTTTAACCCGATAATTAATGAATGTGATTTTGGATTTATTATGGGTCGTGTTTTAAATGACATTGGTTCTTTAACCCAGTTAAAGACAGGATATTGATTTCTGTGAAGATTAAAACTAAGTGGAGTTTTAATGAATCTTTAATTAGATTGAAATGATCGAGAATGGAGTATCACCAGTTTTACTCCAGGTGATAGTTAAATCTTTAATTGGATTTGAACATGAAATGATAATTGAATTTCCTGATAACACCGTGGTGTTAGATATGAAGTATTACCAATTTTACTTCATGGGATGAATAGGTGGGGATTGGGAAATAAAATAAATGATTATTCCGGTGTGATTCGCTAATCCCGACTAGTTTGAATTGATAATCAAAGAAGATTAAAGAATAAATTTAAAGAATTTATCTTTGATAAAATTAATGGGAACCTTTCCCAAAGTAGAAGAATATTTGAATAAAGAATATTCTGAATTGGAATGAGGCGTATGTCGTGTTTGTGTAACACTTGATGATTATATACGCGAGTTATTCAGAAAGACCGGGTTTATCCCATTCTGAATAACTGATTCGACGTGGTGTCGAAGATGAAGATGGTGGTTGAAGACCGGAGGTCTTCACGTCGTTTGGGTGGTTGCTGATGATCTTGATTGGGCCGTACACCCAACAGGAGGGAATCAGTTGGTGATCGATGGATATGCGGGGTACTAGGTGCCTCCGGTTTCGTTCAGACCCAGAACGAACTTGTAAATGGACTGTGTGTCTGACATTGGATTTTATTCTATGTGATTGATTTCTATTAAATATATATCTGTTTGGCGGCGGAGAATTTATTTTCTTGCTTAACGCCCTTCTCTGAGACGTACAAGCTCAGGGGTTATATATTGATGGATATCAAACGCATGGAGTGACTTGCCTGTGTGGCATGCCAAAGTGGCAATTGATCAAGGCTTCTGTTGAAAAGCAAAGTTTTGTGGTGATGATCAAAGCACGACATGTGTGGCATAGCTTTGTGTAACGTGAATTCGCGAGCCTTACACCCCGGTTGTGAACCAGAAACGGGAGAGGACCTCAGGGAGGGCATGCGTTTCCTTCTAGCTAGAAGTGGCGTCAGTGGTTTTACACGCCCTGACGAGTTTGACTTATGTGGTTGTTGCTGTTGCGAGGCGCCTCGGATATATCGGTCGATCTGGGACCGATGGAGTCATTGGATTCATTGACACCCCATAAGGTGGGGAAACGTAGTGTTCAGGCATAATAATCCACATCGGTGGACCGAACCTGACGATCCAAGGGGCAGTTGCGGTTGTTCCTAAGACACGGGCTAGAGCGTCTCGAATCGGTAGAGGAAGATCCCTAGCCTCGGTTCATAGATGGAAATCCAATTTCCAAATACGTGACTTTGCGGTTTTAATTGTAAAACCTTGTATGGCGACATAGTGGGATGGGGCACTTATGTCGTCTATGATTGATACTTATGATTTGAAGTTGTTTTATACACTATGCACTTATAATAGTATCAAATGATTTGTTTTAAACGTGTCAAGCAATTTTGGCTATTATAAGGTAAAAACCCTATCCTCCGGCTTGCGTTGCATTGTGTGATGGGACCTGGGTCTTATAACAGCTTCATTATTCTTTATTTAGCATTGCGCTGTTGTTTTATGCACTGGTATTCTTTGGAGGAAACCCGTTCCGCGTTAGCGGCGTGGTCCCTTGATTTACCTGACTTTAAAATAAAGATTAATAACTGTTTTAGTTCTCACACCAGTCCCATGACTGACCTGGAGTTTATTGTTTTAACCTAAACTCTGGGTGCCCTTATTTTGACACGGGCAGCTAGTAGTTTTGGTTTTGCAGATTTATATTCACAGGATCCTGGTTTACAGTTGGAACGATATCCGGAAAGCTTCGTATCCGTATATCTTCTTCAGTTGTGTATTGTATTATTTTCCGCTGCTAAGTAATGTATTGTAATCTCTGATATTTATCAAATGTATTTTATTCATTTATACTCTGTATATTCTTGTATTCTGATGAATTGATGTAATATACAATGAAATGTTCTTCCGTCTGGGTTCCTTTATGGCTTGTTCTCGAACTATCCGCGCTTTCCTCACCGGGGAAGTTACGGGTTTTTACATTTGGTATCAGAGCTTTGGTTTACAAAGCTCAGAGAACAAGACACATTAGAACCATACGAAAGGATTCATCAGATATTGGATTAGTAATATCCAATTAGAATGACTCGTTAGAGATAGGATCAGTAGTATCCTAGAACGAGTGTGAAGAGTATATTTTTAAAATGAAAACAAATTTTGTTTTGAAAATTTAAATCAATTATTCGTATTTGATTATTTATTTATATGAATTTGGACAATCCGGTATATATAAATTTTGCGTACACGTCTGATCCGCGTGTATTTGAAGTTCTAATATACTGGATAGATATAGATTCACACTCTAGTCGCCCGGAGATGATTCTGATGATTGTAGCTACATCATCAGAATTAGTGTTCGAGTGTTGAAGGTGTGATATTTATATATTTCCTATTGACTGGTGTGAGAACCAAAATTAGATAGGGCCTATTGTTGTGATTTGGCATCAAAAATGTGATTTTTGACTATATAACAAAATTATGTGTTTGAAATGCTAATCAACTAATTGATTGATGGTTGTGTTGTTTGACTATTGTTGGATTAATTAAAATTTGAACCATTTAGTCAAATTGTACCAAAAAGTGAATGGTATTGAAATTTATCGCATTTGCTTGCATATACATGTACTTACATTGAACAGGTCATAGCAAAGAGGCTAGAGCAGAAGAATAAAATTGTTTGCCCGACAAATAGGTACATGTTTACCATAATTTGCTGTTTTGTTTGGGTGATAATGATTTTATGAGTCAATTGGCTAGCCACTTGGCTTTTCTTTTTCTTTTTGAGATCAGAGGGCCTGTATGGCAATTTCGGGATTTTCCCGTGCTCCCGGTGCAGGGGAGGTTATGGCGAAATTTTTCGAAAATTTAGGGTGTTAGCCAAATTTTTGAAAAATTTGAAAAGTGCTTAGAAACTGAAAAGTCGAAGAACTTAAGCTGTAATCAAAATACTGGAAGTTGAGTTGATTTGTTAAACAACTTTCGGCTTCGTTCCTTTTCGGGGACGAAAAGTTTTAAGTGGGGGAGATTGTAATAACCCGGAAATCTGGGCCAATTTAAAATTTTTATTTTGGCAATTTTAGTAAATTTTGATTATTTAAAATGAATTATTTTAAATAATATCGACGAGAAATTTATCTTGAATGGAATTCGAACGTATATATTATATAGATCGTCATTAGAATATAAATATTTATCTATATATATAAAAGGAATGGAAAATGGCGCGGTAGATCGATAATTCGATTTCAAACTTCAAATGAATGTACATAATTCAAAATAAACCGGATTTTAGTGAAACCAAAAATAATAGAATCTAATTGAGAATATCTTTCCAATGAATCTGAAAAATAAAAATTTCATAGCAGGAATCAAAAGGTTTGTCCAGTGGAAAATTCTGAATAGTCGCTATGAAATTCAGGCCTTTAAAAATGGAAATTTTGCAAATGAACTCGGATTTCGACGAAACCACTTTTGTTGGATCCGTGATGTCAAGTTATTGCTAGATTCCAATTTTCATAATTTTTCGATTCAATATGTGAGCGTGGCAAAGGAAAATGCGTTTGACCAGTTTTAGTTGATTTTAATCGACTGGAAAATGGCCATTTTTCAAACGGTCTCAGAATTCGATGAAATTAGTTTTGTTAGGACCATATCGTCAATATGAAGCTAGAAAATATTTTTTGGGAATTTTTCGAGTTAGTATGTGACCCCAGTAAATTGGAATGCGCGTTCACATTCAATATATAGAGTTATATTTTGGTTTTGACGAAAACTGATCGAAACGATCGAATCAGCCTACGAAACATATCCCATTGTATTTGAAATGGGGGTATTACGCTAGGGATGACAGTTGTTGGGCTTGATTCGGTGTTCGAATTAAAAAGTTACCTTTTTGAATTTAATAAAGAAATTAAATAATTTTATAATACCCCCTCCTTTTCCTTTCCCCTTTAGTCAACCCCCCCGATTCCTTTTCAATTCAGAACAGAAAAAAACCCCAATGCGGATATCGATCGCGCCCCCCTCTGCTGCCGCCGCCGCCGCTTCTTCTTCTTCCTCCTCCTCTCGCCAATTCTCCTTCTCCTCCTCCAGCCTCGCCTCCCATCCCTCTCCATTTCGCTCGAAGACCTCGACCGCTACACACCCACGCCACGAGCACCTCCAGGCCACCGCACCTGACCCCAGCGCCACCACCGCGTCAGCCTCCCAACCTCCGACTGCGCCAACAGCAGACCCCCCTTTTTTCGTCAACGGCAGGAAGAAAAACACCCCCCCTCTCGCTGATATAAAAAAAACTGTAAGCTTTTCTACTTAATTCTCCTTTCAGTATTTATGTTTGCATAGAAAATGAATTGATTTTTTTTATTTTTATGATTTAAAGTTGTGATTTTTATGATATAAAATCTGATTTTTAAATAAATATAAAGCTAGAACCTTTATTTATATAATGAGGTGATTTTTAAATATATAGAAACAAGATAAAGATTTTTATTTAGATTTTTATTTAGATTTTTATCGTATAAAGATCAGATTTTTATGGCGGTAAAGTTATAATTTTTATATATTGAATAGCAAAGTAAAAGTTACGATTTTTATATATTGAATAGCAAAGTAAAAATTCGATTTTTATATATTGAATAGCAAAGTAAAAATTCGATTTTTATATATTGAATAGCAAAGTAAAAATTCGATTTTTATATATTGAATAGCAAAGTAAAAATTCGATTTTTATATATGTAGTGAATACGGATGACGAAAGTGATGAAAGAAGAAACGACGAAGGATTTCTACTTATGAAGAGTCGAGGCGTTTGGATTAGCTAGTCGGTGAGAACTTCTCACCTTTTAATTTTGTTTTCTAGTTAATATTATATACTAGGATGCAGACGGTGTTTAGTAGCACCCAACACCCGTCGTCCACCGACCATGGACGACTTGTATGCTTGTTTGTTTGATTCTGATGTGTAGTTGATTGTGTGTTGTGATGTGAAATGAAATAAAATATTTATATAGTTAAAAATATTTTATAGTTGAAAATATAATTTTTAACGTGTATTTAAAATGAAATAAATATAAACAAATCGAAGGATTTGTTTATATACACACATTTGACTGATATTGAGTGGGACGATAAATTTTACACATCGCTCAACTGCACAAATAAAATCTGTGTTTGATTGTTTGAAACCCCACACGGGTATTGGGATGATAGATGACATACACTAATCCTAATAAATAGTCGTATGTCGATCGATTGATTGACAGGCTGTTATAAGCGTTAAATATTTATATTTGATGCTTATACAGTGTAGAACGCACTCTGGATGATGGTTGATTATTTATCGTTGTTATTTTGTACATGTGTTGTAGAAAATCCATATAATTAACATTATATGGTAATTGATTGGGCCTCATTCCAGTTTTGAATAGAAATATTTGAATAGAAATATTTGAAATCGAATATTTGAAAATAGAAATATATGAAGCCGTGTTGATTAGATTTACGCCATTTTGACATAAACGATATTTATATTGATTTTATTCATTTTATAATGAATATCGAAAGTGATTTCAAAATCTGATATTTTGAAATGAAATGAATTCGAATTGAAATTGAATAGAAATGAATTCGAATTGAAATTGAATAGAATTGAATTCGAATTGAAATTGAATAGAATTGAATTCGAATTGAAATTGAATAGAAATGAATTCGAATTGAAATTGAATAGAATTGAATTCGAATAGAAATGGAATAGAAATGAATTCGAATTGAAATTGAATAGGAATGAATTCGAATTGAAATTGAATTAATTTGAAATTCAAATTGAATTGAAAATGAACTGAAATTGAATTAAAAATCGATTTGAATTGAAATCAATTTGAAATGAATTTAAAACGAATTTGTAAGGAAAAATTCAATTTAGATTTGAATTTGAAATAGAAGTTGAAATCATTTTGAAAACGAATTTAAAACGATTTATAAAATACGTTTTAAAAGGAAATCGACGAAATATATATATATATATATATATATATATATATATATATATATATATATATATATAATGGCCTGAATAGAACGCGCCGCGCCGCGGCAGTTCGTGAATTTCGACCATTGACTTTGAATTGACGTTGCGGGAGATCCGACCGTCGGATTCTCCTATAACCGGAACCATTGGGTTCGTATCGAAAAGAGCTTTCTAACGAATATTAGAAATTTGAAATCTAACGGTTGGATTTGGAATTATGTCCAAATCAAATTTGGAAAAGGTAGATGTAAGTGTAGTTCGATGGCCGTTGATGGAAATCGACTGTACGGGCCTTGATAAAATTATTAAAAAATAATTTGTGTAAAATCATAAGAAATGATTTGGGAAGAATCAGGATGAAAAACTCCATATTTGAAAAGATAAAAATAGATTTTTATCGAAATGAACTAGTTTTGAACTAGAATAATAATTCTATTAATTTCTAAAATAAATAAAGTGGATTTGAAATGGTTTTGAAAATAACCAGAATTTCCATTATACAAAGTGGGAATATATTTGAATCGAAATTGTCTTTGGAATATTTCGATGTGGGATTTCGTGATTATACAGATATTGTTTGAGAAATTTGAAAGATATATTAATATCGTTATTTCCAATACGATATTTGTTGGTCGTAGAATTTGATAATGAATATAAGCCGATATATTTTCTATTCAGAGCCTTGTATTTAATATCAAATGTGATTTGGGTTTGTCGTGAATGGTGTCTTCATTAACACTGTTCTTAAGCCCAATTGAGAAAAAGATTAAATCTTTTTATTTAGATTTAATGAAGTGTACCAATTAAATAATATTTAATTGAAATTGAACTTGTATTGATTTTTGGGTTTATCGTGAACAGTGTTTTAAATAACACTTGTTCTTTAACCCGATAATTAATGAATGTGATTTTGGGTTTATTGTGGGCCGTGTTTTAAATGACATTGGTTCTTTAACCCAGTTAAAGACAGGATATTGATTTCTGTGAAGATTAAAACTAAGCGGAGTTTTAATGAATCTTTAATTAGATTGAAATGATCGAGAATGGATATCACCAGTTTTACTCCCGGCGATAGTTAAATCTTTAATTAGATTTGAACGTGAAATGGTAATTGAATTTACCGATAACACCGTGGTGTTAGATATGAAGTATTACCAATTTTACTTCATGGGATGAATAGGTGGGGATTGGGAAATAAAATAAATGATTATTCCGGTGTGATTCGCTAATCCCGACTAGTTTGAGTTGATATTCAAAGAAGATTAAAGAATAAATTTAAAGAATTTATCTTTGATAAAATTAATGGGAACCTTTCCCAAAGTAGAAGAATATTTGAATAAACGAATATTCTGAATTGGAATGAGGCGTATGTCGTGTTTGTGTAACACTTGATGATTATATACGCAAGTTATTCAGAAAGACCGGGTTTATCCCATTCTGAATAACTGATTCGACGTGGTGTCGAAGATGAAGACGATGGTTGAAGACCGGAGGTCTTCACGTCGTTTGGGTGATTGCTGATGATCTTGATTGGGCCGTAAACCAATGAGGAGGGAATCAGTTGGTGATCGTCTAGACGTACTTGGAGATCGATGGATATGCGGGGTACTAGGTGCCTCCGGTTTCGTTCAGACCCAGAACGAACTTGTAAATGGACCGTGTGTCTGACATTGGATTTTATTCTGTGTGATTGATTTCTATTAAATATATATCTGTTTGGCGGTGGAGAATTTATTCTCTTGCTTAACGCCCTTCTCTGAGACGTATGAGCTCAGGGGTTATATATTAATGGATATCAAACGCATGGAGTGAATTGCCTGTGTTGCATGCCTAAGTGGCAATTGATCAAGGCTTCTGTTGAAAAGCAAAGTTTTGTGGTGATGATCAAAGCACGGCCTGTGTGGCATAGCTTTGTGTAACGTGAATTCGCGAGCCTTACACCCCGGTTGTGAACCAGAAACGGGAGAGGACCTCAGGGAGGGCATGCGTTTCCTTCTAGCTAGAAGTGGCGTCAGTGGTTTTACACGCCTTGACGAGTTTGACTTATGTGGTTGTTGCTGTTCCGAGGCCCCTCGGATGTATCGGTCGATCCGGGACCGATGGAGTCATTGGACTCATTGACACCCCATAGGGTGGGGGAACGTAGTTTTCAGGTATAATAATCCATATCGGTGGACCGGCCCTGACGATCCAAGGGGCAGTTGCGGCTGTTCCTGAGACACGGGCTAGAGCGTCTCGAATAGGTAGAGGACGATCCCTGGCCTCGGTTCATAGATGGAAATCCAATTTCCAAATACGTGACTTTGCGGTTTTAATTTCTAGAATCTAGTATGGCGGCATAGTGGGATGGGGCACTTATGCCGTCTATGGTTGATACTTATGATTTGAAGTTGTTTTATACACTATGCACTTATAATAGTATCAAATGATTTGTTTTAAACGTATCAAACATTTTTGGCTATTATAAGGTAAAAACCCTATCCTCCGGCTTGCGTTGCATTGTGTGATGGGACCTGGGTCTTATAATAGCTTCATTATTCTTTATTTAGCATTGCGCTGTTGTTTTATGCACTGGTATTCTTGGGAGGAAACCCGTTCCGCGTTAGCGGCGTGCTCCCTTGATTTACCTGACTTTAAAATAAAGATTAATAACTGTTTTAGTTCTCACACCAGTCCCATGACTGACCTGGAGTTTATTGTTTTAACCTAAACTCTGGGTGCCCTTATTTTGACATGGGAAGCTTGTAGTTTTGGTTTTGCAGATTTATATTCACAGGATCCTGGTTTACAGCTGGAAAGATATCCAGAAAGCTTTGTATCCGTATATCTCCTTCAGTTGTGTATTGTATTATTTTCCGCTGCTATGTAATGTATTGTAATCTCTGATATTTATCAAATGTATTTTATTCATTTATACTCTGTATATTCTTGTATTCTGATGAATTGTTGTAATATACAATGAAATGCTCTTCCGTTTGCGTTCCTTTGTGGCTTGTTCTCGAACTATCCGCGCTTTCCTCACTGGGGAAGTTACGGGTTTTTACACGCCGCCACCCCCTTAAAACAATGGCCATGATCGCTCCATTTTCCCCCTCATATTTTGTTAAGGAATGTGGAATGCGGATCTTAAGGAATAACAAACACTAGAAGGGGTGAATAGTGTTTTCAAGAAATTTATATATGATCTACTATATGAATCACACGCAACAGAGATGATCACAGACACAGAATGAATCACAAACACGAAAATAGATAAATATAAAATGCAGAAAAGGAAAGAACACATCCAATGTTATACTGGTTCGGATTACTCCTATGTCCAGTCCCCCGGGTTTTAATATTATCAATCTCCAAGTACAATCCACTTGATTTCACGGCTACAATGTTAACACCGCTCCAACCACCCTTAATTCTACGGCTGCAAGGTTAACACCGCCCCCTTTCCTTGATTTGAGGGATACAAGGAACACACCCTTTCCCAAACACTTCCCAAATAATTACAACAGCCCTATAACTTTTCAATAGCACTTCAGTTCAGAGAGTAGTGGATAGAGAGTGAGAAAAGAAGAAGTTTTATGTAATTAGAATAGAAATCGGCAAAGTAGAAGTGTAGAAATCAATAAAATGATAAAGAATAATGGTGGGATGAAGAAGGGTGAAGATATGTGAAATTTTTTTGAAATCAGCCCCTATTTATAAGATTTGAAAGGTTGCAACGTTTCTGGAACGTTACAAATAGTGGAAAGACACTTCCTTTGAAAATTGAATTTCTGGCAGTTGTATGTTGAAAAACCCATATATGTATGTCGACATATATACATATTTTTTTCAAAACCTATTTTTCAAGTGTTTGATCATATATATTATTCTGGAAAATTTTGAATTAAAACTTAATGATATAAATGAATATTCTAAAGTGTAAAATCATATCAAAACATAATTATATATTATATAAACATGTTTATAAAATTATAAAATTTAACGCTATAAAACCATAAGATTATAAAATTATATATAAATTAATACATATTCAAAACTTTAAATTTATCTGAAATCATAAGTAAGATAGAATAATTTGAAAAATAGAATTTGAATTTGAACCTGGAGTGCTATTCAGAGTCTTAAATATAAACTAGACTTTATGTGAAAACCCGTAACTTCCCCCGGTGAGGGAAAGCGCGGATAGTTCGAGAACAATCCACAGAAGAGCGCAGACGGGAGAACATTTCATTGTATATTACAACAATTCCATCAGAATACAAGAATATACAGAGTATAAATGAATATTACACAGAAAATATCAGAGATTACAATACATTAGCAGCGGAAAATAATACAATACACAACTAGAAGAGATATATGGATACAAAGCTTTCCGGATATCGTTCCAGCTGTAAACCAGGATCCTATGAATAAAAATCTGCAAAATCAAAACTACTAGTTGCCCGTGTCGAAAATAAGGGCACCCAGAGTTTAGGTTAAAACAATAAACTCCAGGTCAGTCATGTGACTGGTGTGAGAGCTAAAACAGTTATTAATCTTTATTTTTAAAGTTAGGTAAATCAAGGACCACACCGCATGACACGGAACGGGTTTCCTCCCAAGAACACCAGTCATAAAACAAACAGTGCAATGCTAAATAAAGAAAAATGAAGCTATTATAAGACCCAGGTCCCATCACACAATGCAACGCAAGCCGGAGGATAGAGTTTTTACCTTATAATAGCCAAGAATGCTTGATACGTTTAAAACAAATCATTTGATACTATTATAAGTGCATAGTGTATAAAACCACTTCAAATCATAAGTATCAATCATAGGCGGCATGGGTACCATATATCATGTCGCCAATACTAGGCTCTACAAATAAAACCGCAAATGTCACGTATTTGAAAGTTGGGTTTCCATCTATGAACCGAGGCAAAAGATAGTCCTCAACCGATTCGAGACTCTCTAGCCCGAGCCTCAGGATCAGAACGCATCAACCCTTTGGATCGTCAGGGCCGGTCCACCGATGTGGATTATTATGCCTGAACACTACGTTTACCCGCCCTTTGGGGCGTAAATGAGCCAATGAATGACTCCATCGGACCCGGATCGTCCGATCAAACCGAGGCGCCTCGCAACAGCAACAACCACACAGGTGAAAAGTATATAAATGTCAAGGCTGGTAGGTCACTGACACCACCCTAGCTAGAAAGAAACGCATGTCCTCCCTGAGGTCCTCTCCCGTTTCTGGTTCACAACCGGGGTGTGAGGCTCACGAATTCACGTTACACAAAGCTATGCCACACAGGCGGTGCTTTGATCATCAACCACAAGACTTTGCTTTTCAACAGAAGCCTTGATCATTTTCATCTTAGGCATGCCACACAGGCAAATCACTCTATGCGTTTGATATCCATCAGTATATAACCCCTGAGCTCGTACGTCTCAGAGAAGGGCGTTAAGCAAGAGAATAAATTCTCCGCCGCCAAACAGATATACATTTAATATAAATCAATCACACAGACTAAAATCCAATGTCAGACACACAGTCCATTTACAAGTCCGTTCTGGGTATGAACGAAACCGGAGGCACCTAATACCCCGCATACCCATCGATCTCCAAGAACGTCCGGACGATCACCAACTGTTTCCATCTTCTTGGGTGTACAGCCCAATCAAGACCATCAGTAATTATCCAAACGACGTGAAGACTTCCGGTCTTCGACCACCGTCTTCATCTTCGACTTATCGTCGTATCAGTTATTCAGAATGGGATAAACCCGGTCTTTCCGAATAACTTGCATATATAATAAACATGTGTTACACAAACACAACATACGCCTCATTCCAATTCATCAGTCACTAACCGTAAATTAATCAAGAGAATAATCCCCCAAATATTAACCCCGAAGGCCGAGACCAACATCAGATCAATACCCAGGAAATCACTGTGCTTAGCCAACCTACAGTTAGTTTCTAAATTTCACGCTCTTAGGGAAAAGTTCCCATTAATTTTATCAAAGATAAATCCTTTAAATTTATTCTTTAATCTTCCTTTTGATTATCTATTCAAACTAGTCGGGATTAGCAAACCTTACCGAAGTAATCATTTGTTTTAATTTCCCAGTCCCAACCTATTCATCCTATGAAGTAAAGCTGGTAATACTTCATATCTAACACCACGGTGTTATCGGTAAATTCAATTACCATTTCACGTTCAAATCTAATTAAAGATTTAACTATCGCCTGGAGCAAAACTGGTGATACTCCAATCTCGATTATTTCAATCTAATTAAAGATTCATTAAAACTCCACTTAGTTTTAATCTGTGACTGGGTTAAAGAATCAGTGTCATTTAAAACATGGTTCACGATAAACCCAAAATCACATCACATTTCAATCAGTCCCCGACCGTAAATTAGCAAGTGAGCAATTCCCTAAGTATTAACCCCGAAGGCCGAAACCAACATCAGATCAATACCTCAGAAACCATTCAGCTTAACTAACCTCTTAATTCCTTTGGGTCTAAGGACAGTATTATTGAAGATACCGTTCACGACAACCCAAAATCACATTTCATTAATTATCGGGTTAAAGAACAAGTGTTATTTAAAACACTGTTCACGATAAACCCAAAAATCAATACCAAATCAATTCCAATTAAATATCATTTAATTGGTACACTTCATTAAATCTAAACAAAAAGATTTAATCTTTTCCTCAATTGGGCTTAAGAACAGCGTTAATGAAGACACCATTCACGACGAGCCCAAATCACATTTGATGTTAAATACAGGGCTCTGAATAGAAAATATATCGGCTTATATTCAATATCAAATTCTACGACCAACAAATATAGTATTGGAAATAACGATATATATATATACCTTTCAAATTCCCATAACAATATCTGTATCATCACGAAATCCAACATCGAAATATTCCAAAGACACTTTCGATTCAAATCCATTCCAATATAATTATTGGAAATTCTGGTTATTTTCAAAACCATTTCAAATCCAATTTATTTATTTAAAAATAAATAGAATTATAATTCTAGTTCAAAACTAGTTCATTTCGATAAAAATCTATTTTTATCTTTTCAAATATGGAGTTTTTTTTATCCCAATTTTTCCCAAATCATTTCTTATGATTTTACATAAATTATTACTATTTTTAATAATTTTATCAAGGCCCGTACAGTCGATTTCCATCAATGGCCATCGAACTGCACTTACAGCGACCTTTTCCAAATTTGATTTGGACATAATTCCAAATCCAACCGTTATATTTCTAATTTCTAATATTCATTAGAAAGCTCTTTTCGATACGAACCCAACGGTTCTGGTTTTAGGAGAATCCGACGGTCGAATCTCCCGTAATGTCCGTTCGAAGTCAATGGTCGAAATTCGCGAACTGCCGCGGCGTGGCGCGTTCTATTCAGGCCATTATATTATATATATAATATATATAATATATAGTTCGTCGATTTCAATTCAAAACGTCTTATATAAATCGTTTTTAAATTCGTTTTCAAAACGATTTTAACTTCATATTCAATTTCAAATCAAAATTGAATATTCCAACATAAATTCGTTTTAAATTCATTTCAAATTGATTTCAAATTGATTTCAATTCAATTTCAATTTAATTCGAATGCAATTCCTTTCGATTTCAATTCGAATTCAATTCTATTCAATTTCAATTCGAATTCATTTCTATTCAATTTCAATTCGAATTCATTCCTATTCAATTTCAATTCGAATTCACTTCTATTCAATTTCAATTTGAATTCACTTCTATTCAATTTAAATTTGAATTCATTTCTATTCAATTTAATTCGAATTTCAATTCTTTTCAAAATTTTAGATTTTGAAATCACTTTCGATATTCGTTATAAAATGAATAAAATCGATATAAATATCGTTCTCGTCAAAATGGCGTCAATCTAATCAACACGGCTTTCAAATATTTCTACTTTCAAATATTCAATTTCAAATATTTCCTTTTCAAATATTTCTATTTCAAATATTTCCTTTTCAAATATTTCTATTTCAAATATTTCTATTTCAAAACTGGAATCAGGCCCAATCTATTACCATATAATGTTAATTATATGGATTTTCTACAACACATGTATACAATAACAACGATGAATAATCAACCATCATCCAAAGTGCATTCTACACTGTATAAGCATCAAATATAAATATTCAACGCTTATAACAGTCTGTCAATCAATCGATCGACATACAACTAAACAATCGGGATTTGTGTACGTCAAATATCATCCCAATACCCGTGTGGGGTTTCAAACAATGAAACACAGATTTTATTTGTGCAGTTGGGCGATGGGTAAAATTTATCGTCCCAATCAATATCAGTCAAATGTGTGTATATAAACAAATCGTCTGATTTGTTTATAAATATTTATTTTATATACACGTTAAAAATTATATTTTTAACTATAAAATATTTTCCACTATAAAATATTTCTTTTCATTTCACATCACATCACACAATCTACTACACATCAAAATCAAACAAACAAGCATACAAGCCGTCCATGGTCTGTGGACGACGGGTGTCGGGTGCTACTAAACACCGTCTGCATCCTAGTATATATTTCAACTAGAAAAATAAATTAAAGGTGAGAAATTCTCATAGAGGGTTCCACTCCGCCGTGCTTTGCAGTTGAACTACTGAACCGTCTGGATCGGTTAAAATGAACATTGTAGTCCTTTTCTCGCTGTTCAAATATAAAAATATTATTTTTATTGCTTCATTTCAATAAATAAAAATCATATTTTTATCTCTACTTCATATATATTACAATGCTTCTTTTTATATAAAACTTTTTTTTTATATTTCTACTTCTCATATAAAGATCGAATTTTTATTATCTATATAATATAAAAATCAGATTTTTATAATCTCTACTATATAAAGATAATCTTTTTATATTCTCCATTATATAAAAATCATATTTTTATTACTTCTACCTTATAAAAAAATATATCTTTATCTCTCACATCTGATAAAAATCATATTTTTATTATTTTAATAATATAAAAATCATATCTTTAATACTTCTATAATATAAAAATCCTATTATTAACCTTTCCATATTATAAAAATTATATTTTTATTATCGTTATCTCTATAACAAAACCATATTTTCATAATGCTAAAAATCGTAACTTTTTGTTATATAAAAATTAAACCTTTTTCCTATATAAAAATATAAGCTTTCTAAATAAATCATACAATAATAATCATACTTTGGTTTACAATAAAAATTATACTTTTGCTTACAATCATCTAAACTAAAAAAACGAAAAGAAAATTATAAACAAAAACTCACAGCGTTGGTCAGAGTTGGGGAGGAGGCTAGTGATGACGATGGTGGTCGACATCGGCACCCGCATTGGTCGGAACAGCGGGATTTGTGGTTTTGAACTTCGAAGTGGAAAGGAGGAGAGAAATGAGGGCGGAGGAGAGAAGAAGATTGGAGAGGGGCGGTGTTGGACGGCGAGGCTCGGCTGTGCAGTAGGGGGGACTACGATGGGTGGAGCGATGGTCTGAGGTGGCGGTTTGTGGAGGATGGCGGCTTGGGGTCTTGCGGTCGTGGGTTTTGATTGGGGCGTGGATGCTGGGGTTTACGCAAAGTATAGAAGGATGGGAGAGGAGAGAGAACGGTGCGGAGGGGTGGTGAACGTCGGCCTTGGAGGGGCGGTGGACGTCGATGGCAGGAGGCCATCGATTTTCTCAGATCGTTTTTTTTTAATTTCGAATGAAACTGAATTGGGGGAAGAAAGATATACCGCGGGGGGGGGGGGGGGGGGGGGTTAAAGGGAAAAATATATATTATTTTATTATTTTAATTTCAAAAAGTTGACTTTTTTATTCGACCTCTAAACGAGGCCCACCGCCTGTCGTCCATAGCTAATTACATTCCGAACACAATGGGATATGTATCATAGGCTGATTCGATCGTTTCGATCAGTTTCCGTTAAAATCAACATATAACTCTATATATTGAATTTGAACGCGCATTTCAATTCACTGGGGTCACATACTAACTCTATAAATCCCAGAAAAATATTTTCTAGCTTCGTATTGACGATACAGTCCTAACAAAACTAGTTTCGTCGAACTCTAAGACCGTTTGAAAAATGGCCATTTTCCAGTCGATTAAAATCAACTTAAACTAGTCAAATGCGTTTTCCTTTGCCACACTCACATATTGATTCAAAAAATTATGAAATTTGGAATCTAGCAATAACTTTACATCACGGACCCAACAAAAGTGGTTTCGTCGAAATCCGAGGTCGTTTGCAAAATTTCCATTTTTAAAGACCTGAATTCCATAGCGACTATTCTGAAATTTCAACTGGACATATCTTTTGATTCCCGCTATGAAATTTCAATTTTTTGGATTCGTTGGAAAGATATTCCCAAATAGATCCTATTATTTTTGGTTTCACTAAAATCCGGTTTATTCTGCATCCGGTACATTCAATTGAAAATTGAAATCGAATTATCGAACTACCGCGCCATTTTCAATTCCTTTTATAATTATAAATAAATATTTATATTCTAACGACGATCTATATAATATATACGTTCAAATTATATTCAAAATAAATTTCTCGTCGTTATTATTTAAAATATTTCATTTTAAATAATCAAAATTCGCTAAAACTGCCAAAATAAAAAATTTAAACTGGCCCAGATTTCCGGGTTATTACACTTTATTACTATATTTTTCTAGAACTCTTGATATCTTGATAACTTCATAACTCATGAGTCTTGAACTCTTCTGAATCCTGAATCTCTTGAAACTTTAAAACTATACAATCTTCAGTATTTAAATCCTACATATATATGTATATATATTCTAGATAGAGATGTTAGTATATATTTTATAATCAATGAATAATGATAATTGAAATAAGGTTGTTGTCATCAAAACTCCAATCTTCAACAATCTCCCTCTTTTTGATGATGGCAACCTTAGTTTATAAAGTATTCATACCTGTTTATACCTGTTGATTTTCATCCTTCTAATACTCCCCTTGCATCATGAATTCTAAATACTCCCCCTTAAACTAAGCCTAAGTAACCATTATTTTATAGTTTTCCCCCTTTTGTCATCAACATAAAGAAATTCTAAATATATTCCCCCTAAATCCTATATCTATCTATATACCCTATGATTATAATATTAGATTACATACTAAAGTAAATGACTCCCCTTAAATTCATGACTATTAAAAACATAAACTTAACAATCAATTCAAGTGTTAATATTTACAAATGTATCAATCCATACAAGTTTTAAATCCAAGCAATCCAAACCAAGCAATATTTACAAACAATGTTCAAACAAATTAAAATCAAACCAATCAAACAAATCATACCAAACAATTTCAAATCAAATGTCTCTTAGAACTTCCACCCATTCATCTTTCCAGAGATTGGGTCTTTCTTGATGTCCTTCCAGTCTTCTTCATTGGTGAGTGGGGCTTTATTGTTTTCATATATGAAATGGGAAGAGATTGGCCAATAAATTATGTCAAAGTGTTTCTCTTGATATTCAACCATTTTCATCTGAATTAATTCAAGATGACGCTGATTGCAAAGTACTATGGATAGGATATCCTTGAATGAATTCAAAGCTTCTTCAAGATTTTCACTCAAATTATGTATTGGATTTGCCATAATTTGATGTTTCAGATAAGAATTGATTAGAGAAGAAGGAGAAATGATGGAATAACTTTTTCTGGAAGAAATAGGTTTTTATAAGGTCTAGAATTCGTTGGAATTGAATAGACATGGGTTAGTTATTTAAATTTTGAGCAAATTTGAAAATCTTGCGGTTATATGTCGACATAGGGATAAATGTATGTCGACATTCCTTAGAAAATTTTGGAAAAATTTCAATTTTTAGTTAATTGTTATTATATTATGTTAATTTATTTAATTCTTATATGTTATTACAGTAAATCAAAGATTGTTTTAACAGAAATAAATACAATTCATTACTACATAAAAGCAAAAACATTCAACTAATACAAGAAATTAAATATGAGATTCGAAAGAAAATACAAGCAAATATGAAAAATAACTTAAACTAGATGATATTAGATTTCAGCGGATGATGAGGAGGAAGATGATATTCCTATTTTTCCAATGAACCGAGACATTTTGGTAAGGGTTTTCTTGATCTTTTTTTTGGTTCTTGGCTAGCCTTAATTGATTTTGAACAAGCATTTCTTTGGAAATGTTTCTAGTATTGGATGTACACTCTATACTTTCCAAAGAAGTTTCTTGTTCTTCGATATCCATAGGCTCTTGTTCTTGTCGCATTCGAGCTTGTTTATCTTCAAATGTCTCATAAGGCTTGAAAGTGAGTGGAATTTGCATAAGATGTATATTTGTGGAGTCAAACACCTTTCTTGATACAAATTCTCTTTCGAAATCAACTCCGAAATATTTGAAAATTCGAGTAAGGTATACTCCATAATAAAGAGTGTTTTCTTTTGTTGACATTTCTTTGGGCTTAAATTCTTTTAAAATCATATCGGCCCAATTGATGTCATAAACCCCATAATAGAAAAGAGTGCTTTTTGGACTTTGATGGTAGAATTGTTGAAGTTTTTGGAACGACGAGTGGTGGCATGTTGAAGGAGAAGGTTAACAATTCTTGCTTTTGGTGGAAAAAGCAATTTTTGAAATCCAAATGAGCATCGCTCTCAAATAAGTGATGAAAGGTTTGCAATTCCGTTTCATCGATTTCGAAATCCAAAAAATCCGTGCCCGTACTCTCACAATTCGAGAGATTACCCAAATTTCACAATCTAAAACAATTCGAGTGCCTTTTACGCTACTCCATGTTTGATCTTCATTTTCTTCATAAAAGCTATGATTTAGATTTTCATTGAACATTTTGAAAAGATTAATATAATATACTTCATTGTTATCCCATGAGTCGTTAGACACAAAACTCCATTTTCTTCAAAAGTAGAATGAAGATTGTAAGATGGAAAATCTTCAAAAATGGCGAATGCGCCCATATTGACTTTTCCATTTGCTAAATAGTCAACATAGGAATTTTTTTATTCTCTATCATTGTAGAGATATCCTTTGATGGCTCTGGATAATCTCATTGTTTGAGGAGTGCTAAAGGAAGCCATTAAAGATTTGTTTGAATTTTGAATGAGAGATAGAGAGAATAAGATTGAATAGATATATAAATAGAGATTGAATAGACACAACTTTTCTAAAATCAATGACACCTTTTCAGACCTTAGGAGTTAGGGAAAAGTTGGAGAGAAGTTTGAAAATTTAAGATTTTAAAATTCAAAATTTGAAATTCATTTACAGGCCCTTATGTCGACATAGGCATAAATGTATGTCGAGTATTGTCGAGTCGACATACATGTTGAAATTCAAAGTACATATGGTTTTGACTTTTGGTTTTATTATATTATCGATTTATATTTCAGTTTTTACTATTTCCTGAAATAATATTAACCTAACAAACATCTAAAATTTATTTTATTATAATATTTATTATTATATTATTATTTTGAATTTCAAAATTCAAATTTCAAATTTGAATTTTAAAGTCAAGTTTGAATTTTAATTTTAAATTTCAAATTCAAACAAAATAAACAAAACATTCATTCATCCAAATCAACCAAATTAAAAATTAATTAAGAAGTACCTGGGTTTAAGATCCATTTCTTCGGTGTTCTCTGAATTCTGAATCCTGTGAAACATATATTTGAATTTCCGGTTTCTGGCTCTTCATTACTTAATGATGAATCTGAATCATCTAAAGTTGTTGCGTAAGCCCTCTTTCTTATCTTTGACAATTACTATTATCTGTCTGTAGATTTGATTTATCTGGATATGGACACATTCTCTTTATATGGACTGGTTTGTTACAGTTATAACACCAATTATCATTTCTTCCCAAACTCCCTTGATTGCTTCGTTGAAAATTATTTCTTCTTTTATATCTCAGAAATTTTCTGAAATTCCTAGTCATTACAGCAATTTATTCATCGTCTTCACTACTTGAATCAGAACCATTTATTATTGCTTTAAATGCTATAGATTTCTTTACTGTGGGTTTATTTTCCTTTCTTTTCTGTAATTGAACTTCAAACGACATCAAATTCCCAATTAACTCCTCAATCTTCATTTCACTGACATTATTGGCTTCTTCAATTGCCAATGTCTTCTGATCCTATTCTGGAGTCAATAAACTCAATATTTTCCTAACTTGGTCTTCTTCTAAATAAATCTTTCCCAATGCTTCTAATGAATGCACTATCTCTTGGAATCTGCAATACATATTAGATATAGATTCATTCTCGTTAATTTTGAATAACTAAAACTGATTAATTAGCATTGATATTTTTGTCTGTTTAACTATATTGGTTCCTTCATGAGTAACTTGTAATGTTCTCCATATTTCATAAGCAGATTTACAAACTGACACCCTATTAAATTCATTTCTATCTAGTGAACAAAACAACATATTCGTGGCTTTAGAATTGCTTTGTGCAGCAGCATTTTTTTCATTAGTACATTGTGCAAAATTAGTTGTAGGTTCAACATACTCGGTCTGTGTACTATTCCATGTGTCTAAACCTACTGATTCTAAATACATTTTCGTTCTACATGCCTAATATGAATAATAACTACCATTAGATAATGGTGGTCTAATAGTGGACTGACCCTCTACAAAAGAACTATTATTACCAGTGTTGCTTGCCATTTAATATTTTCAAAAATCAAATTATGAACTTTTTGAAAACCTATACTCCAGTACCAATTATTAAGGAATGCGGAATGCAGATCTTAAAGCAAAACAAACACTAGACGGGGTGAATAGTGTTTTATAGAAATTTATGGAAATCTTAAACCTATATGATCTACTATATGCACACACAACAGAGATGATCACAGACATAGAATCAATCACAAACATAAAACAGATAAATATAAAATGCAGAAAAGGAAAGAACACACTTGATTTTATACTAGTTCGGATTATTCCTACGTCCTGTCCCACGTAATGATGGATTGCGCAGATTTTTATTATTATCAATATCCAAGTACAATCCCCTTGATTTCACGACTATAATGTTAACACCGCTCCAACCACCCTTGATTCTACGGCTACAAGGTTAACACCGCTTCTGTAACGACCCACCCTTTTTGCCCGGTTTTCGCCGGTAATTAAACCAACTTAAACCGTACACAAAGACGAATTGTTATGGGTACTTACACATATTGAACAAAATAACAGAACTTTACATTTCATAGTACAATATTACATCAGAGTTACATCGAATATCAGAGTTACACTTATACAGCGGAAGAAAAGTAAATATACTCTCAGCGGAAGAAAATCACATGGTACGGCGGATGCTCCAATCCTAGCTTGAACTCAAATCTCGGAAAGCGCTTCAAGTCCAGCTCTAACGGTCTACTGCAAACTAAACTCTAACTGCCCGAGTAAAATTTATTGGGCACCCAGAGTTTAGGAAGGAACAATAAACTCCAGGTCAGTCATGGGACTGGTGTGAGAACATAAAACATTTGGTTACAGAATTTATTTAAACTTGGGAAATTTAACGGACCACGTCGCTAAAGCGGAACGAGTTTACTTCAAGTAACTTCCTGTGCATATCAATTCGAAATGTCTTTGAGAAAATGGAGTTGTCATAAGCTCGTCCCACATCACACAATGCAAGCGCACACCAGATGGGCGAGTTTTATCTTATGACAACCAAATATGCCTTTATACGTAAAATCCTCTTATATATCATAATATATAAAGTGTGGAAAAACATTTCGCAAATAAATGTATTAATCCTAGGCAGCATAATACCCCATAATATATGTTGCCATATATATATACAATCAAAATCGTATGGCTCATATTGGCATTTGGGTTTCCAACTTGATGATTCCTGGCACGAAAGATCAATCAGGGACTTGAGCGAAGTGTAACGCAACAAATCGCCAGGGCAGATCTACGGTTTTCGACCAGACGCGGCCCCCCGAACATACCCCATCCCAGTTCAAGTGGTTTCCCACTGCTGCAGCACTCATCATCAAATCATATATATATATATATATACAGACCAAACCGCCAGTTTCTCATCATATGGGGTGTGAGGGTTGTCGATGTCGCGTCGTACACAAAGCTTCGCTTAAATAAGCCGTGCTTTGATCATCATTAGCTAAAACGATCTCTTGAGTATGCCACATTGTCAGTGTTCCACATATCACTGATTTGAATTTATACATAACCTCTAAGACCGTAACTTAGAGACGAGACCACTCAAATTCGCCACATATCCGATATGTATTCACAAGGATCAGTGTTACGTGGTCAACTACAATGTCAGACACACAATCCATACAAGTCTATTCTGGGTTTGAATAGAACAAAAATCCAAAATTTTCCAAATATACTCGGATCTCGGGCCACTCATGACTTCGTATTGAGTGATCAGCCCAACCGAGACATCAGCAACCATCAATCTAAGCAATTCAAAGAAACATCGGTCTTCACTCGTCGTCTGTCATAGTCTCGAACAGCGTCATATTATTATTTGGAGTGGTTTTCGAATATACGTATTCGATCCCTGTCTTTCCAAATAATAAACGTGTTTTAAAAAAAAAATAGTAGTTACGAGTTAGGCAGAAATTCCATTCAAATCTCCTTCCATTTCTTATCAATTTTCTGTAGTGGAGGTTACATCATACTTCCTAACTTGTTATCGTCTTGTTATTCTTTGAAAATTCACTTGAAGTCTTCGTTCCTAAACAAAATGCTTTAATCGTTGTCATTCTTTCATACAATTTCCAAAGTCCTCGAATCTCAACTAATTACTATAAAGTCAACATTTTGTTTCGAATAGAATAAGTTTCTCATATCAATTATCTCAACTATTCAAACAAATTTTCATTCGTCTTATAATATATTTCATAACGAGATCTCATAATCATTTTAAAAATTTGACTTACTTTCGGCATAGAACATGTTTTCTTATTGAACGTCATAGTCTTCTCAAAAAGAATCAAGATATATCCCAAAGTAGAAAATATGCTTCTATCAAATCTCAGCTTAACAAATAATTCAATCGAACTAAATTTTTTCGATTTGGAAGATATTACAATTATATTAAATAACCTGAAAAATGATAATTAAAATAAAATATATATATATAAAAAAAAATGATAAATTTGATTTCAGAAAAAAAAAATGGTTTAAACCTTATACAAATACATATCTAAAATGCTTTACTAAGAAATTCTAGAAAATATCTTTAAGATATAATTCAAACAATTTAAATTTCAATGGTAATTTTCTAAATGCTCAAATCTTCGTTTCAAATTTTAAACAAGAAAATAATATTTCCCTAACGCTCATTTCAAAATCAAGTGTTCATAAAATCCATTATCCGCATAAATAACTCAAATCTCATTTCCTACATTTCAAACAAAATTCTTTCTTTCAACCCGATATCTTTTGCAACGATGCTTAGCCTTCCAATTTCAAACTAAATTAAACAAAATTTGAAGTTAAATTCCAAAGCGTCAACTTTAAACATCAACTCATTATTTATATGGCAAGGAGATTCAAGTCGTTCTTCTACATAAACCACAACTACTGTGCGTGCAGTGCAGTCTAAACAAACTAATTCAAACATAACAATCGTCCATATAACATGCATAAATCAATTTTTTTTCCACACAACCAATCAACAAATTTTGCGTGGCGTTATGTTCAATAACGCTCTAACATTTCCGTTACCCATCACCAAATTCATATTGGCGTTATATTCAATGACGCACAAAACAAATCCACCGCATGTCGTCCGTTCACCGCAACAACAATTTCGTAAATATGCGTTAAGTTGCTAACGCGTTTCGGCATGAAATGAATATATTTTCTTTTTATATTGATAACTACCAAAATATTACTTCGATTTCATGGTGTCGTTTCAAATTTCAACCCAACAATTCATGCAAACAATACCGTATATTATCAACTATCAGATGCAAACAGCATGTCATGAATTTCAAATAAAAATTTAAGTTTACGTGTTCTCACCTTCATTGCTTTCCGTTTTGTTCTCATACTTCGTATCAACCGTGAAAAATCCTGAATTTGTCACGAATATACTTACGGATCCTGTAACCGCATGCAACTCTGTTTCATAACATGCATATATATATGAATGTAAATACTTAATCACACAGATAAATACCTTAATTACTTTAATTCTTAAAACCGGTACAGGCCTAGGCTGCCACTACTTGATGGACAATGAAGGCTGCATGCAAGAAAAAGGGTACAGTTTGTTCAGGCGGGTGAGGACTAGTTTTAAGGAACCAACAGAATTCTTTTTTTTTTTTTTTTTTTTCTACCCGTGCATGCAGCTCACAATGGGAAAAGCAACAACGAGGGGATAACTGAAAACAAGGAAGTAAAGCTCAACTTGGACGGATGGTTGCTGAGGATGGCGTGGGGTTCAAGCTGGAAGGCGGATGAGATGGGAATGTTGGCGGATGAACAGGCAAGGAAGGCTGGTGCAACGGTGAAGGGTGAATGATGCGGTGGAGGGTCTGGCGGACTTGAAAGGTGGTGAGGCAATGGTGCTTTAGCGGACTAAAGAGGCGCAAAAGGAGGAACGAGTTGAGAGAGGAGACAGCGGTGGTGGGTGCAGACGGGGAACTGCTGATGGGTGGTGTGGAATGGTGAGAGGCGGATGAAGAAGTGGCAAAAGGAAATGGCGAGAGGTTGTGCTACTTGAAGGGAGAGGTGCTGTCCTAAAGGAAGATGCTGGCGGATTTTAGAGGAGGAAGTGGGCGCTGGAGTTTGAAAGAAGAAGAAGAAGGACGGAAGTGATGGTGTGGAGATGAGCAAAGAAAAGAAAGAGCGGAGGAATACCAGGTGATGAAGTTGCGTGTAACAGGGGTTTTATAATTTCCAAAGCAAAGTAATGATTACCCTAAAAAAAAACTGCCGTCCCCCTTTTTATTTGATTAAATTTCAAAATTCACTCAGCCTAACCAAAGCCACTTGGCACCCCAACTCCATGCAATGAGGACAAATATGCACTTTATTTATTTAAATAAAAATTTAGACCAATGCATGCATGATAAAAATTTAAACTAATTTATTTGTAAAATTTGGATTTTAATGATTTTTATGTAATGTATATAGCAAACTTGTTTGTACATTTTAAATTTATGGTTATGACTTGTACCAACTTATATACAACCAATTTAACCATTTACCTATAAATTTCAAACATTTTATACACAAAATGTTACACCTAGAAATTTAAATCATTCACAATATATATATTGTTTCAAAAATTAACAAAATTTATTATTTAAATATATAAAACATCAAATCTTTATATTAACCGAAATGATTATAATCCTATAAGCACTTAAAATAGATATAATTTACAAATCTTTCATAAGTGAAAAAAAAAAATACTATCGCCTTAGGTTTATATCATTTAATTAATATAAATGTAAACAATATTTCAAATATGTATATTCAACAAAATATTACTTATAAAATCTTACAACTAATCATACCCTTAAGACAAAATTTTCTTTTATCAAATTTTAACTACAATTTGTATTTAACAAAACAAAGTTTAGAATTCGAACATACATTTCCATTCTTGGCAATTCACGTGTATTTGACTAATTGCCAAAATGAAGTTATCCACCCAAAATCCATACTTAAAAAAATAATATAAATAATATCTTTAACTATAGAATTTTATTTGTCAACATAACTTAGGAATAAATTTCTTATAGACAAGACCAATTTACTGAACAACCAAAACATAAAGCTTACAAAATCCATAATTAAATCTTAAAAATAAGTTTTATATATATAGATAACTCAGTTAGTACACTTGAAATTTTATTTAACTTAGTTAAAATTCTGGGTTGTTACATTCACCCCTCCTTACGACTTTTCGTCCTCGAAAAGGGAGATGAAAACCTTTAAACTTAAATGACTAAACCAAAACCTTTTATACAGTCTGGAAACATATCCCAAGGTACTAGAATATCAAACTAATATTGCCACATAAACATACATATCATAACCATCCAATATACCATACCATCGAGTTAACATATAAAGGTGTAGCTATCCCTGCCTGAGTACGTGTCACGTACTTGAGGTAGTCCAAAATACATAGTCACAAAAAGTATACCCACCTAGGTACTAGATCCTCAAAAATCATACTAACCCTAAAACACCCCGGTGCGTCTATGCACTTAAAATAACATACATACCAAAGGCAATGTCAAAATCCATCCCCGATCTAATCATCAGATGCGTCTGATCCATTGTCTGATGGACCGGACAAACTGATCTCCTCGGGCTCCTCATCCGGAAATGGCTCCTCATCCACAAATGGCTCCTCCCAGACCTCGATTTCTTCCTCATCGTCTGCTATAAAATCAAAACCTCCCTCAGCCTCGTCTATGGGCTGCTCAACTACCTCGACAACCTCATCAACTAGAAAGTCATCATCACCAACTGCCATACCATCTCCTGCTAACATCACATCTCCACCTCCCATGTCCTCTTCACCAACTACCACCTGATTCACTTGTGCAGGCTGCTCCATCTGCTCCATACCCTCTTCATGACCATTAGCCCCTGCATCCGGTATTGGCTCGCCCTCGACTATCATCCCAGGCTGCTCGGCATAAAGCATCTCTTCGAATATCTCCACTAATGCTGGGTCTAGCACTAAATCAGCGAGATCCGGTATCGCCTCATGATCTGTCCGATGTTGGTCTCTCATGCCAAGGACTTGCTGCCATACTGCTTCCACTGTAGCCTCGTCGATACCTGGTGGCGCGTTCACACCAAAGTAGTCTACTGCATCTACACCTCTCAACTGGTTCACAATGTACGGCCCTCGCATACTTGCCAAACTCTTCAAATGCTCTCTCTGCTGTGGATCTAACTCAAGCCCACTCGAACTACTGGAACTGTCGGAGTCAGACCCTGAGCTGCTGATATGGTAACTACTAGACTGGGGCGGCTTCTAAACAAAAGGAAAACCTAAGCTTAGAAAACATAAAAAAAAAAAAACTATGCATGTTTCATACATCATTCTTATTTGAAACAATCTAGCTGGCTTCGAAACTGTGCTAATAAGGCAAATTCTTATCTACCATATTTTTTTTTTTCATGTATAATTAGGGTACTTAAATTTAAACCATTCCTGTTGATTACCAATCGAGGGATCATTACCTGTATCAATGGTTCTTTGGTTCAAACCTAAATCCTGCACCCAAATATTCCAAGTATTTGAACATGCTAAAGATTTATATTTAATATTATCCAAAATCATCACCTTTCTAATTCAGTTATTGTCCTTTACTCAAATTTAAATGAAAATTTTACAAATTCCAAGTTATCCTATTTACCAAATGTTTACTCATGTTTACTGACACATCACCAATTTAGGAGTCATAAAATTTTCAAATTAAACTTTGAACTATTCAACCCTTATAAGTTAATCCAAAATTTCCTTGGAAGCAAATTTAGTTCGTACGCTAGCACTAGACTTTATGCCATTCGACTCTCAAAAAAATTTAAGGTTCCATAGAATCGCTTTTATTTCAAAATTCTCTTAACGAACAAAAATCGAATTTCGATTAAGGTTGTTACGATATTTCAAAACTTTTAATTCATGTTTCGCATTACCCAAGGAATTTTTATCAACTACCCTTTAAATCTATTTGAAAATTAGACATATTAAATTTTAGAAGGAAAATTTGCCAACCAAGATTCCAAATTAATACAAGTAGTCATACATTCATTCGTTACATGTCCTTGGTCTTAGTACATTTATTTCTTAACCTAGTACTTTCTTAGAACTAACCCTATGGTTTGGATAAATTACTTCCTTGCACTACAGCCTGCGACTATGCTACTACTCCCTTCTTTACTGGACAATCCCGAACTACGTGTCCCACCATCCTGCATCTATGGCATTTCTTCTCCGTTGCAGGTTCCTTGGTTTCTTTCTTCTTCTTGGGACATTTATTTCTAAAATGCCCAAATTCCTTACACTCAAAACACCGCATATTTTCCTTAATGACTTTCTTCTTCTCCTTAGATTTGTTCGGGCAGTTGACTGCAAAATGCCCGTTCCTAAAACATCTATAACACTGGATGTCTTTAAGTTTCCCCAACTCTTCCATTTCTTCTTTTTCCCTTTGAGCCAGTGCCCTCTTGGCCTGTTTTGGCGTCATCCAGAATTCCACCTTGGTTCCCGGAGTAACCTAAGGTTTAAAAGGGTTATACTATACCTTGTTTATCCAACTAACTTATAATCACACATTTATTAACTAAATATTCACAGTCATCCACCCATTTTTATGCGTTTATAATTTCAAAATAATTAGATTTCACCCTTTTAAAAGTTGCATTTCAAAATTATCGTTCTAAGTTATTTACTTAATTCAAAATAGTCCGTTTCCACGATACGCTCTCTCGACGAAATATTTCTGAATCTCGTTCTAGGGTATTTCTAACCCTATCTCTAACGAGATATTATTACTCTGAAGAGTTCTATTGTTTGTTCAAAATATGTGTGTACCCTATAGCTTTGTATAACCAAAGCTCTGATACCAACTGTAACGACCCGCCTTTTTTGCCAGGTTTTCGCCGGTAATTAAACCAACTTAAACCGTACACAAAGACGAATTGTTATGGGTACTTACACATATTGAACAAAATAACAGAACTTTACATTTCATAGTACAATATTACATCAGAGTTACATCGAATATCAGAGTTACACTTATACAGCGGAAGAAAAGTAAATATACTCTCAGCGGAAGAAAATCACATGGTACGGCGGATGCTCCAATCCTAGCTTGAACTCAAATCTCGGAAAGCGCTTCAAGTCCAGCTCTAACGGTCTACTGCAAACTAAACTCTAACTGCCCGAGTAAAATTTATTGGGCACCCAGAGTTTAGGAAGGAACAATAAACTCCAGGTCAGTCATGGGACTGGTGTGAAAACATAAAACATTTGGTTACAGAATTTATTTAAACTTGGGAAATTTAACGGACCACGTCGCTAAAGCGGAACGAGTTTACTTCAAGTAACTTCCTGTGCATATCAATTCGAAATGTCTTTGAGAAAATGGAGTTGTCATAAGCTCGTCCCACATGACACAATGCAAGCGCACACCAGATGGGCGAGTTTTATCTTATGACAACCAAATATGCCTTTATACGTAAAATCCTCTTATATATCATAATATATAAAGTATGGAAAAACATTTCGCAAATAAATGTATTAATCCTAGGCAGCATAATACCCCATAATATATGTTGCCATATATATACAATCAAAATCGTATGGCTCGTATTGGCATTTGGGTTTCCAACTTGATGATTCCTGGCACGAAAGATCAATCAGGGACTTGAGCGAAGTGTAACGCAACAAATCGCCAGGGCAGATCTACGGTTTTCGACCAGACGCGGCCCCCCGAACATACCCCATCCCCAGTTCAAGTGGTTTCCCACTGCTGCAGCACTCATCATCAAATCATATATATATATATATATATATACAGACCAAACCGCCAGTTTCTCATCATCTGGGGTGTGAGGGTTGTCGATGTCACGTCGTACACAAAGCTTCGCTTAAATAAGCCGTGCTTTGATCATCATTAGCTAAAACGATCTCTTGAGTATGCCACATTGTCAGTGTTCCACATATCACTGATTCGAATTTATACATAACCTCTAAGACCGTAACTTAGAGACGAGACCACACAAATTCGCCACATATCCGATATGTATTCACAAGGATCAGTGTTACGTGGTCAACTACAATGTCAGACACACAATCCATACAAGTCTATTCTGGGTTTGAATAGAACAAAAATCCAAAATTTTCCAAATATACTCGGATCTCGGGCCACTCATGACTTCGTATTGAGTGATCAGCCCAACCGAGACATCAGCAACCATCAATCTAAGCAATTCAAAGAAACATCGGTCTTCACTCGTCGTCTGTCATAGTCTCGAACAACATCATATTATTATTTGGAGTGGTTTTCGAATATATGTATTCGATCCCGGTCTTTCCAAATAATAAACGTGTTTTAAAAAATAAAAATAAATAGTAGTTACGAGTTACGCAGAAATTCCATTCAAATCTCCTTCCATTTCTTATCAATTTTCTGTAGTGGAGGTTACATCATACTTCCTAACTTGTTATCGTCTTGTTATTCTTTGAAAATTCACTTGAAGTCTTCGTTCCTAAACAAAATGCTTTAATCGTTGTCATTCTTTCATACAATTTCCAAAGTCCTCGAATCTCAACTAATTACTATAAAGTCAACATTTTGTTTCGAATATAATAAGTTTCTCATATCAATTATCTCAACTATTCAAACAAATTTTCATTCGTCTTATAATATATTTCATAACGAGATCTCATAATCATTTTAAAAATTTGACTTACTTTCGGCATAGAACATGTTTTCTTACTGAACGTCATAGTCTTCTCAAAAAGAATCAAGATATATCCCAAAGTAGAAAATATGCTTCTATCAAATCTCAGCTTAACAAATAATTCAATCGAACTAATTTTTTTCGATTTGGAAGATATTACAATTATATTAAATAACCTGAAAAATGATAATTAAAATAAAATATATATATATAAAAAAAAATGATAAATTTGATTTCAGAAAAAAAATGGTTTAAACCTCATACAAATACATATCTAAAATGCTTTACTAAGAAATTCTAGAAAATATCTTTAAGATATAATTCAAACAATTTAAATTTCAATGGTAATTTTCTAAATGCTCAAATCTTCGTTTCAAATTTTAAACAAGAAAATAATATTTCCCTAACGCTCATTTCAAAATCAAGTGTTCATAAAATCCATTATCCGCATAAATAACTCAAATCTCATTTCCTACATTTCAAACAAAATTCTTTCTTTCAACCCGATATCTTTTGCAACGATGCTTAGCCTTCCAATTTCAAACTAAATTAAACAAAATTTGAAGTTAAATTCCAAAGCGTCAACTTTAAACATCAACTCATTATTTATATGGCAAGGAGATTCAAGTCGTTCTTCTACATAAACCACAACTACTATGCCTGCAGTGCAGTCTAAACAAACTAATTCAAACATAACAATCGTCCATATAACATGCATATATCAATTTTTTTTCCACACAACCAATCAACAAATTTTGCGTGGCGTTATGTTCAATAACGCTCTAACATTTCCGTTACCCATCACCAAATTCATATTGGCGTTATATTCAATGACGCACAAAACAAATCCACCGCATGTCGTCCGTTCACCGCAACAACAATTTCATAAATATGCGTTAAGTTGCTAACGCGTTTCGGCATGAAATGAATATATTTTCTTTTTATATTGATAACTACCAAAATATTACTTCGATTTCATGGTGTCGTTTCAAATTTCAACCCAACAATTCATGCAAACAATACCGTATATTATCAACTATCAGATGCAAACAGCATGTCATGAATTTCAAATAAAAATTTAAGTTTACGTGTTCTCACCTTCATTGCTTTCCGTTTTGTTCTCATACTTCGTATCAACCGTGAAAAATCCTGAATTCGTCACGAATATACTTACGGATCCTGTAACCGCATGCAACTCTGTTTCCTAACATGCATATATATATGAATGTAAATACTTAATCACACAGATAAATACCTTAATTACTTTAATTCTTAAAACCGGTACAGGCCTAGGCTGCCACTACTTGATGGACAATGAAGGCTGCATGCAAGAAAAAGGGTACAGTTTGTTCAGGCGGTTGAGGACTAGTTTTAAGGAACCAACAGACTTTTTTTTTTCTACCCGTGCATGCAGCTCACAATGGGAAAAGCAACAACGAGGGGATAACTGAAAACAAGGAAGTAAAGCTCAACTTGGACGGACGGTTGCTGAGGATGGCGTGGGGTTCAAGCTGGAAGGCGGATGAGATGGGAATGTTGGCGGATGAACAGGCAAGGAAGGCTGGTGCAACGGTGAAGGGTGAATGATGCGGTGGAGGGTCTGGCGGACTTGAAAGGTGGCGAGGCAATGGTGCTTTAGCGGACTAAAGAGGCGCAAAAGGAGGAGCGAGTTGAGAGAGGAGACAACGGTGGTGGGTGCAGACGGGGAACTGCTGATGGGTGGTGTGGAATGGTGAGAGGCGGATGAAGAAGTGGCAAAAGGAAATGGCGAGAGGTTGTGCTACTTGAAGGGAGAGGTGCTGTCCTAAAGGAAGATGCTGGCGGATTTTAGAGGAGGAAGTGGGCGCTGGAGTTTGAAAGAAGAAGAAGAAGGACGGAAGTGATGGTGTGGAGATGAGCAAAGAAAAGAAAGAGCGGAGGAATACCAGGTGATGAAGTTGCATGTAACAGGGGTTTTATAATTTCCAAAGCAAAGTAATGATTACCCTAAAAAAAACTGCCGTCCCCCTTTTTATTTGATTAAATTTCAAAATTCACTCAGCCTAGCCAAAGCCACTTGGCACCCCAACTCCATGCAATGAGGACAAATATGCACTTTATTTATTTAAACAAAAATTTAGACCAATGCATGCATGATAAAAATTTAAACTAATTTATTTGTAAAATTTGGATTTTAATGATTAACAAAATATATTAACAAAATTTAAATCATAATCCTATAAGCATCAAGCTTTCATAAGTAGAAATTTAAATCATTCACAATATATATTGTTTCAAAAATTAACAAAATTTATTATTTAAATATATAAAACATCAAATCTTTATATTAACCGAAATGATTATAATCCTATAAGCACTTAAAGTAGATATAATTTACAAATCTTTCATAAGTGAAAAAAAAATACTATCGCCTTAGGTTTATATCATTTAATTAATATAAATGTAAACAATATTTCAAATATGTATATTCAACAAAATATTACTTATAAAATCTTACAACTAATCATACCCTTAAGACAAAATTTTCTTTTATCAAATTTTAACTACAATTTGTATTTAACAAAACAAAGTTTAGAATTCGAACATACATTTCCATTCTTGGCAATTCACGTGTATTTGACTAATTGCCAAAATGAAGTTATCCACTCAAAATCCATACTTAAAAAAATAATATAAATAATATCTTTAACTATAGAATTTTATTTGTCAACATAACTTAGGAATAAATTTCTTATAGACAAGACCAATTTACTGAACAACCAAAACATAAAGCTTACAAAATCCATAATTAAATCTTAAAAATAAGTTTTATATATATAGATAACTCAGTTAGTACACTTGAAATTTTATTTAACTTAGTTAAAATTCTGGGTTGTTACAGCTTCCTTTCCTCGATTTCAAGGCTACAAGGAACACACCCTTTCCCAAACACTTCCCAAATAATTACAACAACCCTATAACTCTTCCCAAATAATTAGTGGATAGAGAGTGAGAAAAGAAGAAGTTTTGTGATGACCCAAACCCCGTAACACGCAGGCAAGGGTAATCTTTGGAATATAACACATAAACAGATAACAGCAGAACAGAAATAAATAAATACACCAGATAATGTACAACATAATATAATAAACATAAGAGTTACACAGTATACTGGATCATACTTAGTACAAATACAGTTCAGCTATACATAAATGTCTACAGTGAAAACAAACATAATATGTACAATAGGAGCTGAACAACATAAAAAGAAATAAATGATAGGATCCATCCTCAGCTCCAGCTATCCAGAAAGAGCCTGCTAAAACCTGAATACAAGGCTTCCCGTGTAGAAATAGGGGCACCCGAGTCTGCAAGTGAAACAAACTACGAGTCAGTCGGGACTGGTATGAGAAATCTACTTTAACTTATTTTACAATATGGCCAGTCACAGGACCACGCCACTTTCGCGGAACGGGTTTACTCCAGTGATTGCCAAAGCTTTAAAAAAAGTAAATCTTTTTAACATTGCGATGCTTTTTATAAAAATGAAGCCATTATAAGACTCAGTTCCCATCAAGCAATGCAACACAAACCTTAGGATAGAGTTTTCCCTTATAATGGCCAAAATATGCTTAACACGAGCAAAACAAATCATTTGATATTATTGCTAGTGTTTATATGTTTCAAAAACAATTTGAATCATAACTATCAATCATAGACGGCATGGGTACCATATATCATGTCGCCATATATATATACAATAAAAACCGCACGATGTCGTATTTGGAAATTGGATTTCTGTCATGAACCAAGGCCACGGATCGTCCTTACCGCTTCGAGACTATCTTGCCCGAGTCGCAGGATCAGAACGCATCGACCCTTGGAGCGACAGGGCAGGTCCACTCGATGTGGATTAAAATTAAACCCTGAACACTGTGTTTCCCCACCCTATGGGGCGTAAACTGGTCATATCCGACCAAATCGTCGGCTCCAAAGAGACCGAACTCACCGAGGCGCCTCGCAATCCATCATCCACATAAGTAAAATGTCAGGCCGTGTAAAATCTGACACCACTCCTAGCTAGAAGGAAACGCATGTTCTCCCTGAGGTCCTCTCCCGTTTCTGGCTCATACCGGGGTGTGAGGCTCGCGAAACAACGATAAACACAAAGCTATGCTATACAGGCAGTGCTTTGATCATCAACCACAAAGCTCTGCTTTTCAACAAAATCTTTGATCACAGCATCTCTGTATGCCACGTTGTCACTATACAACGTCATACACACGTCCATTTACAAGTCCGTTCTGGGTCTAAACGAAAACGGAGGATCTTTAGTCCTCGCACATCCGTACAATCAACATGTACGTCCGGACGACTACTACTACAACCCCTTCAAGGTAGCTACTCCAATCATGAGCATCAATAGCACCCCTCCATTCGACGTGAAGATCATCGGTCTTGCACCGTCTTCATATCTTAGACTTTTAACCGTCGATCAGTTATTTGAAATGAGAATTAACCCAGCCTTTTCAAATAATTCACGTATATTTAGAATTTCAAATCAATTCATTTCAACGGTTAAATTATTCGACATCAATTGTTCTGTTATTTAATGTAGTTTTCACGCCAAACACATTCAACCATCAAATATCCAATAAACCGAGCAGATTTAGTTTATTTTCTTTCCATATTGTTTATAATATTTTGTCATGATTTATTGCTATTTTTATTTGTTTAAAAATAGCCAATTCATTCAAACGACGCTTCAGGCCATAACGCGGCCGTGGCGCTGTTTTTCTTCAGATTTGATTTACACATCTGAAAATCTAACCGTTGGATCTTCACAAATTTTATATCATTAGAAAGAACTTTTCAAAACGAATCCAACGGTTCCAATTTTGGGAAAATCCGACGGTCGGATCTCCCAGTACAATCGTTCGAAATTTCGATTTCAAATTTCGAACTGCAGTTTCGTTATTCGATTTATTTTAATTATATATATATATATATATATAAATAAAATCGATTCTGGCGCTGTTTTTCTTCAGATTTGAATTAAACATTCCAGACAATCCATTCGTTGGATCTCTACAAAGTTGGTGACGTTGGAAAGGTGTTTCCAAGGCGAACCCAACGGTTGTGGTTTCGGGAAAATCCGATGGTCGGATCTCCCGCAATAATCGTTTGAAATCACGGTTTCAAAATACGAACTGCAGCTTCGTTATTCGATTCATTTCAGTTATATATATATATATATATATATATATTTCATCTTTCGATTTCAAAACCATATCCATTTCATACATTTGATAAAAATGATATTTTTATCCAACAGATATTTATTTCAACACATCACTATTTTTAACAATTCATGTATATAATAAAAATGTGATTTTTATTGTAAAACAATTTATTTCAAAACACGGTTATTTTATATAGTTCAAATAGGTGATAAAAATGTGATTTTTATTATTCAAAGAATTTATTCAACACATGAATGTCACTCAACACATGAATTTCTATTCAACACATGAATATAGTTTTCAACACATGAAAATAAATCAAACACAGAAATATTTCAGGAAATTTCGGCAGCATAACGGTAGGGTAGTTAAAACCGGGACCGTATCGATGTACGGCTCCTTGTTCTACCTTAAAACCTTGCGGTTTTTGACAATGGGGATTTCATGCATCTAATTCGCATGCAGGCGAGCATGTTTTCTTTCATTTCCATAACCTATTCTAATTTTGTTCTCAACCAGTAATGGGTATTTTTCAACCACAAACAATTCTATCAACCATTCGCATTATTCACTAAATTTCACATCAACCAAATAATGCAAACAATATCACAACCAATAAATATCGTCCATGGTCTGTGGACGAGGGGAGTATATATATATATATATATTCGTATATAAATATATTTCAATTCACTTCAATTCATTTCAATGTCATTTCATTACATATATAATTTTTACAATGCATATATAACTTATACGTCGAACATACAACTTATACAGCGCTTATACATGAAGTGTACAACGCTTATATAACTCATACATCGACCATATAATTTATACATCATCATTTCCATATCGTTTATAATTCAGAAATCTCACATTGGGTTCCACTCCACCAAAAATTGCAGAAGGCTCAGAAAAATATGTGGTCTCTTCTAGAATGTAGAAGACGTCTTCACGGTCCTGGCGTCTCTTGTTTCACTGAATTTCGTCAACACACGAAAAAGATATGATTTTTATACCAAAATCATGATTTGCAACACTTAAAAGTGTTATAGCCTCTAATTAAAATATAGGCCGTTACCTTTCAGATTATTTTCGAAACTAGGTTTCGATTTCTAGCCAAATCCGTAGCTCGATGTTGAAATCCGATTGCACCACGGCCAAGAACTTGGCGAGGCGCGCACGACTAGGGCAGGGGGCTCCACTTCGATCCTATGTGGCAGGCGGGGCGGCGCGTCGAAGTTCTGGACTTTGGGGGCTCGATCCTGGCGCTATAGGTGACGATAGGAGGTGGGGTTGCTATGGATTTGAAGAGAAGGAGAAGCTCCACAAAATCCCCAACTGGAGCAGGGTCTAATTCGTAGTGTATCGGCCGGAAAATGACTGGGAAGGTGGCGAAGCGGTTTCGGCGTTAATTGCGGAGAGAGAAAATCCTTTCTGCCTTTTTATATTTTTTTAATTTATGAATGGATTAATTCTGTTGGCCGAGATTTATATTAATTCGAAAAATAGGGTTTTCGCACACGAACTCCAAATCAAACCCAACGACTGTCGTCCCTAGCCAAATTCTCCTATTCTGAACACAATGGAATATGTTTCGTAGGGCAATTCAACTGTTTAAGTCAGTTTTTCTTCGAATTAAAATATAAAACATTCAAATTTTGTTTTGAACGTACATTTTAATTTACCGGGGCTACATACTGATTCTAAAAATTCCCAAAAAATAAATCTAGCTATGTTTTGATGATACAGTCCCAACAAAACTAGTTTTGTTGAATTCTGAGACCGTTTGAAAAATGGCCATTTTTTGGTCGATCCAATTTAACTGTAATTGACCAAACACATTTTCCTTTGCCACGATCACATTTTAACTTCAAAAATTATGGAATTTGAAACCTAGCAATAATTTGACATCCCGGATCCAACAAAATTAGTTTCGTCGGATTCTGAGGTCGTATGCAAAATGTCTATTTTCAAGGGCGATATATTCTTTATAGCGACCTTTCTGAAAATTCATTTGGCCTTAACTTTCGATTCCCGCAATGAAACTTCGATTTTTTAGTTTCGTTAGAAAGATATTCACTAACAGATTGAATTATTTTTGGTTTCACTAAATTCCGTTTTATTTTGAACCCAGTACAGTCAGCCAAAGTTTGAATTCAAATTTTGAAACTACCACGCCATTTCAGGCCTTGTTTATAATTTAAAATAATTATATTTATTTTCAAACATCGATTCAAATTTACTTTTCGTCGTTAAAATTTAAAATATTTATTTTAAATATTTAAAATCCACTATTTTAGCCAATTTAAAAATTTTAAACTAGTTCAGATTTTCCGGGTTGTTACAATCTCCCCCACTTAAAACTTTTCGTCCCCGAAAAGGAACAAAGTCGAAAGTGGTTTGATTAACCAACTCTACTTTCAATCTGGCTTCCATTCTTCAACTTTTCAGTTTCCAAGAATTTTCAAATTCTTCAAAAATTTGGCTAACACCCTAAATTTTCAAAAAATTTCGCCATAACCTCCTTTGTACGGGGAGGGGTTTAGAAATTTATTAGGCCGTATTAGGTACCCAATAAATCCTAATAAGCATACACATATTTATAGTGATATATTCTAGTGTCCACGGGGGAGTGTGTATAGATAAAAACTCCAGAGAATAAATTCTCGTCACCCCATAAATAGTTTTTGTGCCTTATAAGACTAAAGAGACGTGTTTATTATCATCTCTAGACCCGTGTGGGTTTTTTATTAATCTGGCAATTTATCGTTACATTTTATATGGTCTATATCAGTCATCAATTCAACCTGTAAAATATAGTCATCTCCATACAAGCCTCTCACTCGTATGGTAAGTCTTTAACCTCGTCACACAAGCTTCAAATGCTTATGTGGTATATGATGAAGTATGCCTATCTTCAAGAAGTATGCTATGCAGTGTAGTTCAAAATTAATTGTTACTATCCTATGGCGACATTCATTAATTACACACAGAATAACCAGCACTCCGCATCCAATGGCATTCACAGAAGTTGATATAATAATAAAAGTGCGCATCCAACTCATTAAGGTTTACCTATTTGTTGGGCACGCATATAAATTCTTTACTGAACAGCTAATCCATTTACCTGTTCAAAAATATATAATTTTGACAACAGGGAATTTTGCTCGATCCGAATCAGTCGCTAAACCAATCTAGACCGTTCGAAACGCCTGATTGTTTTGAGAACACGACAAAATAGAACGCGGACGGAAGAACATTTCATTGTATATTACAACAACATCATATTACAAGAATATACAGATTATAAATGAATGAATATTACACAGAAATATCAGAGATTACAATAAATTACATAGCAGCGAAAAATAATACAATACACAACTAGAAGAGATATACGGATACAAAGCTTTCCGGATATCGTTCCAGCTGTAAACCAGGATCCTGTGAATATAAATCTGCAAAACCAAAACTACTAGCTGCCCATGTCAAAATAAGGGCACCTAGAGTTTAGGTCAAAACAATAAACTCCAGGTCAGTCATGGGACTGGTGTGAGAACTAAAACAGTTATTAATCTTTAATTTTAAAGTTAGGTAAATCAAGGGACCACGCTGTATAATGTGGAACGGGTTTCCTCCCAAGAATACCAGTGCATCAAACAAACAGCGCAATGCTAAATAAAGAAGAATGAAGCTATTATAAGGCCCAGTTCGCATCACACAATGCAACGCAAGCCGGAGGATAGGGTTTTTACCTTATAATAGCCAAGAATGCTTGATACGTTTAAAACAAATCATTTGATACTATCATAAGTGCATAGTGTATAAAAAATCTTCAAATCATAAGTATCAATCATAGGCGGCATGGGTACCATATATCATGTCGCCATACTAGTTCTACAATTAAAACCGCAAATGTCACGTATTTGAAAATTATATTTCCGTCTATGAACCGAGGAAAAAGATAGTCCTCTACCGATTCGAGACGCTCTAGCCCGTGTCTCAGGAACAGCCGCAACTGCCCCCTTGGATTGTCAGGGTCGGTCCACCGATGTGGATTATTATGCTTGAACACTATGTTTCCCCACCCTATGGGGTGTCAATGAGTCCAATGACTCCATCGGTCTCGGATCGACCGATATATCCGAGGCGCCTCGCAACAGCAACATCTACACAAGTCAAACTCGTCAGGGCGTGTAAAACCACTAACGCCACTTCTAGCTAGAAAGAAGCGCATGTCCTCCCTGAGGTCCGTCTCCCGTTTTTAGTTCATACCGGGTGTGAAACTCGCGAAGTAAATGTTACACAAAGCTATGCCACAAAGGCCGTGCTTCGATCATCAACCACAAGACTTTGCTTTTCAACAGAAGCCTTGATCATTTGCCACTAAGGCATGCCACACAGGCAATTCACTTTATGCGTTTGATATCCATCAGTATATAACCCCTGAGCTCTTATGTCTCAGAGAAGGGCGTTAAGTGAGAGAATAAATTCTCCGCCGCCAAACAGATATATATTAAATAGAAATCAATCACACAGACTAAAATCCAACGTCAGACACACAGTCCATTTACAAGTTCATTCTGGGTCTGAACGAAACCGGAGGCACCTAGTATCCCGCATATCCATCGATCTCCAAGTACGTCTGGACGATCACCAACTGATTCTCTCCTCTTGGGTGTACGACCTAATCAAGATCATCAGTAATTATCCAAACGACGTGAAGACCTCTGGTCTTCAACCACCGTCTTCATCTTCGACACCACGTCGAATCAGTTATTCAGAATGGGATAAACCCGGTCTTTCTGAACAACTCTCGTATATAATAAACAAGTGTTACACAAACACAACATACGCCTCATTCCAATTCAGAATATTCTTTTATTCAAATATTCTTATACTTTGGGAAATGTTCCCATTAATTTTATCAAAGATAAATTCTTTAATCCTCTTTGAATATCAATTCATACTAGTCGGGATTAGCGAACCACACCGGAGTAATCATTTATTTTATTTCCCAGTCCCCACCTATTCATCCCATGAAGTAAAACCGGTAATACTTCAAATCTAACACCACGGTGTTATCGGTAAATTCAGTTACCTTTTCACGTTCAAATCTAATTAAAGATTTAACTATCGCCTGGAGTAAAATTGGTGATACTCCATTCTCGATCTTTTCAATCTAATTAAAGATTCATTAAAACTCCACTTAGTTTTAATCTTTAACTGGGTTAAAGAATCAGTGTCATTTAAAACATGGTTCACGATAAACCCAAAATCACATTCCATTAGTTATCGCGCTAAAGAACAAGTGTTATTTAAAACACTGTTCACGATAAAACCAAAAATCAATACCAATTCAGTTCCAATTAAATTTTATTTAATTGGTACACTTCATTAAATCTAAATAAAAAGATTTAATCTTTTTCTCAACTGGGCTTAAGAAAAGTGTTAATGAAGACACCATTCACGACAAACCCAAATCACATTTGATATTAAATACAAGGCTCTGAAGAAAATATATCGGCTTATATTCAACATCACATTCTACGACCAACAAATATCGTATTGGAAATAACGATATATATATCTTTCAAATTTCCATAACAACATCTGTATAATCACGAAATCCAACATCAAAATATTCCGAAGACAATTTCGATTCAAATCCATTCCAATTCAATTACTGGAAATTCTAGTTACTTTTAAAACCCTTTTGAAATTCAATTTACTTATTTTAAAAATAAATTATAATTCTAGTTCAAAACTAGTTCCTTTCGATAAAAATCTATTTTTATCTTTTCAAATATGGAGTTTTTCACCCCAATTCTTCACATATCATTTCTTATGATTTTACACAAATTATTGATATTTTTAATAATTTTATCAAGACCTGTACAGTCGATTTCCATCAACGGCCATCGAACTGCACTTACAACGACCTTTTCCAAATTTGATTTGGACATAATTCCAAATCCAACCGTTAGATTTCAAATTTCTAATATTCGTTAGAAAGCTCTTTTCAATACGAACCCAACGGTTCCGGTTTTAGGAGAATCCGACGGTCGGATCTCCCATAATATCCATTCGAAGTCAATGGTCGAAATTTACGAACGGCCGCGGCGCGGCATGTTCTATTCAGGCCATTATATTATATATATTATATATATAATATATACTTCGTTGATTTCCTTTTAAAACGTATTATATAAATCGTTTTAAATTTGTTTTCAGAACGATTTCAACTTCTTTTCAAATTCAAATCAAAATTGAATTTTCCCTTATAAATTCTATTTAAATTCATTTTAAATTGATTTCAATTCAAATCGATTTTTAATTCAATTCGTTTTCAATTTCATTCAATTTCAATTCGAATTCATTTCTATTCACTTTCAATTCGAATTCTGATTCTTTTCAAAATATCAGATTTTGAAATCACTTTCGATATTCATTATAAAATGAATAAAATCGATATAAATATCGTTCACGTCAAAATAGCATCAATCTAATCAACACGGCTTTATATATTTCTATTTTCAAATATTCTATTTCAAATATTTCTATTTCAAATATTTCTATTTCAAACATTTCTATTTCAAATATTTCTATTCAAAACTGGAATGAAACCCAATTAATTACCATAGATTTTATTTCTATGGATTTCTACGACACATGTATACAATAACAACGATGAATAATCAACCATCATCCAAAGTGCATTCTACACTGTATAAGCATCAAATATAAATATTTAATGCTTATAACATTCTATCAATCAATCGATCGACATACAACTAATTATTGGGATTAGTGTATGTCATATATCATCCCAATACCCATGTGGGGTTTCAAACAATCAAACACAGATTTTATTTGTGCAGTTGGGTGATGTGTAAAATTTATCGTCCCAATCAATATCAGTCAAATGTGTGTATGTAAACAAATCGTTCGATTTGTTTATATTAATTTATTTCATTTCATATACACGTTAAAAATTCTATTTTTAATTATAAAATATTTTATTTCGTTTCACATCACACAATCAACTACACATCAAAATCAAACAAACAAGCATACAAGCCGTCCATGGTTTGTGGACGACGGGTGTCGGGTGCTACTAAACACCGTCTGCATCCTAGTATATATTTTAACTAGAAATAAATCAAAAAGTGAGAAGTTCTCACAGAAAGCTAAATCCAACGCCGCGACTCTTCATATGTAGGAATCTTCGCCGTCCTTGCCTCTTGTCACTTTCTTTGCCCGTATTCTCTACATATGTAAAAATCGAATTTTTACTTTGCTATTCAATATATAAAAATCGAATTTTTACTTTGCTATTCAGTATATAAAAATCGAATTTTTACTTTGCTATTCAGTATATAAAAATCGAATTTTTACTTTGCTATTCAATATATAAAAATCGAATTTTTACTTTGCTATTCAATATATAAAAATCCGACCTTTTCACTTTGATTAACTATATAAAAATCCGACCTTTTTACTTTGATAAACTATATAAAAATCCGACCTTTTCACTTTGATTAACTATATAAAAACCCGACCTTTTTTTCTAAATGTAAATCGATCTTTGCTTCAAATAAAAAGACTAACTTTTTATATTTGCTAATTCATATAAAACAAACTGATATATAAATGCTAATTATATAAAATAAATTAAAAACAAAACTTACATCCATCGAAGAAGGAAAGAAAAGAAGGAGCTGGGGTCTTCACGTCAGTCGAGGAGCACGAGAGGAGGTCGGAGCTGAAGAGGGGGGCGCGCGGGGTCTGGTGGTTTTGCGCGTCGCTCAGGTGGAGGGGGGTGGGGTGGCAGAGCGTCGATTAGGAAGTTGGGGGGGGTAGCAGTGCGTCGATTAGGAAGTGGGGAGGGGGGTCTGGGTGGCTCGCGGTGAGAGGAGGGGGCCCACGCCAGAGGCGGCGGTGGCGATGGAGGGGGGGCGGCGTTCGTGGGTAGGGCGACGGTTTTTTTTTTCTCTATTGAGAATAAACGAGGGGGTGGGGGGGTTAAAGGAGAAAAGGGGAGTTGATTTTTTTTTACTTTATTTAATTTATTACTTCAATTTTCAAAAAGTAACTTTTTATTTCGACCTCAAAACGAGACCCATTGCCTGTCGTCCATAGCTAATTACCCCCATTCCGAACACAATGGGATATGTATCGTAGGCTGATTTGATCGTTTCGATCGGTTTCCGTCAAAATCCAAATATAACTCTATATATTGAGTTTGAACGCGCATTTCAATTTACCGGGGTCACATACTAACTCTAAAAATTCCCGAATAATATTTTCTGGCTTCATATTGATGATATGGTCCTAACAAAACTAGTTTCGTCGAATTCTGAGACCGTTTGAAAAATGGCCATTTTCCAGTTGATTAAAATCAACTGAAACTGGTCAACCACGTTTTCCTTTGCCATGCCCACATACTAATTCAGTAAATTACGAAATTTGAAACCTAGCAATAACTTTACATCGCGGATCCAACAAAAGTGGTTTCTTCGAAATCCGAGGTCGTTTGCAAAATTTCCATTTTTAAGGGCTTGAATTCCATAGCGACTATTCTGAACTTTCAACTGGACATATCTTTTTATCCCCGCTATGAAATTTTGATTTTTCGGATTCGTTGGAAAGATATTATCAATTAGATTCAAATATTTTTTGTTTCACTAAAATCCGGTTTATTTTGAATCCTGTACATCCATTCGATGTTTGAAATCGAATTATCGAACTACCGCGCCATTTTCAATTCCTTTTATAAATATAAATAAATATTTATATTCTATTGTCGATTCAAACGAATATATAAGTTCGAATTATATTCAAAATAAATTTCTCGTCGATATTATTTAAAATAATTCATTTTGAATAATCAAAATTCGCTAAAATTGCCAAAATAAAAATTTTAAATTGGCCCAGATTTCCGGGTTATTACAATAATGTACATGTATATATTTCTATATATTCTCTAATCAGTTCAATGTGTGATTTAATCGAATAAATTCTACCATTCATTCCCTTATTGATTAAATTTACTATCATTCTAATAATTTAATAAATCAAATCCACAATCACACAACGCAAACATCAATCAATTTATTTTTAACTTTTCACTAATTTACTAGTTAATTCATATATTCTTTTAAAATCATGTAGACTATATGATTAAAATTCAACATCCATGAAAAGAAAACAACAACAAAATAGAGAACATAATGGAAATTGCAAAATATGGTAAATGTACCTTGCACCAGAGTCAATCAGAGATATCCACCCTGCGCTTAGGATAGGCTTTCTTAATGCTTTCCTCAGTTTCCCAAGTACAGTCTCGCGGATCTCCACTCCATTGCACTTTGACTAAGAGAACCTTCTTGTTCCTCAGCTCTTTGGTTTCTTTGCCAATAATCTTGATTGACTCTCTTCTTATAGCCAATTCTGGAGTAATATCTATAACCCATTGAGCTGCTTCTTCCACGATCAAGTCTGGATCATGTACATGCTTTCAAAGTTGAGATACGTGAAATACATCATGTACTCCAGTCAACCAATCTGGTAATTGAACCCTATAAGCGAGAGTTCCAATCCGTTCAAGAATAGGAAACGGACCAATGAATTTGGGTGCCAATTTCCCTGTTCTACCAAACCGGATAACTCCTCTCATTGGAGACACCTTTAAATATACATAGTCGCCGACAGCGAATGATATATCTCTTCTTCTCCTATCTGCATAGCTCTTTTGTCGGCTTTGAGTGGCTAGTAATCGTTTCTTAATGAAATCCACTTTATCTACAACATCACGGATCATATCAGGGCCCAATACAAGTCTGTTACCAGGTTCTACCCAACAAGCAGGGGATCGTCACGGTCTACCATACAATACTTCGAATGGAGACATTTTTAGGCTCTCCTGGTAGCTGTTGTTATATGAGAATTTGGCCAAATGCAAGTGGTCTTCCCATGATCTGCCAAAATAATAATACAAGCCCGCAATAGATCTTCTAAAATACGATTCACCCTCTCAGTCTGACCATCTATTTGAGGATGATAAGCGGTGCTCAAGTTCAGCTTCGTTCCCAATTCTGCTTGGAATGCTTCCCAGAATTTACTAGCAAAAATCAGGTCACGATCACTAACGATGCTCATGGGAACTCTGTGCAGTCTAACAATTTACTTGAAATATATCTACACCAGACTCTGAGCAGTTCTATTCGATCTAACAGGTATGAAATGGGCGGTCTTCGTGAAATGATCTACGATCACCCAAATATTGTCATTTCCTTTCCTGGTTCTGGGCAAACCATCTATGAAATCCATAGAAATCTATTCCCACTTTCCACCTGGAACTTCTAAAGGTTGCAACAATCCAGCGAGCTTCTGCTGATCGCTTTTGACTTGCTGACAGGTGGAACACCGGCTTACATATAAGGAGATGTCTCGTTTCATAGATCTCCACCAGAAAGTGCGTTTGATATCATTGTACATCTTGCTCACTCCTAGATGGATACTAAGCTTGGCTTTGTGACATTCATCCAATACTTCTCTCCGGAGTTCTGCAATGTTTGGCACACATATTCGGCCTTTCAACCTCAGAATTCCCTCGTTATCAATCTGGAAACTCAAGGGCTCGCCTTTTTATATTCTTTCTCTGATTCTTTGAATGAAGTGATCATCCTTCTGAAGGGAAGATATTTTATCAATCAATGAAGTCATAATAATAAAACTGGCGATTATTACATTCTTCCTACTCAGCGCATCAGCCACAACATTGGCTTTCCCTGGAGTGTACAAAATCTCAAAATCGTACGCTGCAAGGAATTCTAGCCAACGCTGCTGCCTCAGATTCAAGTCTTTTTGGGTGAACAGATATTTCAATGACTCATGGTCTGTATATAGTTCGAATTTCTCACCCAAAAGATAGTGCCTCCAGATTTTCAAAGTAAATACGATGGCCAACAACTCAAGATCATGAGTAACGTAATTCTTCTCGTGTGGTTTCAACTGACGGCTAGCATAAGCAATCACTTGACCTATTTGCATTAACACTGCACCAGGGCCTTCTCTAAAGGCATCTGTCCAGACTTTCAAGTCCTCATTGCCATCTATTATTGTTAATACTAGAGCAGTCGTCAGTTTTAATTTCAGCTTTTGGAAAGCTTCCTCACATTCTGAAGTCCAATTGAATCTCGAATGTTTCTTGGTAAGTTTTGTTAATGAACTAGATGTCTTCGCGAAATCCTTAATGAATTTCCAATAATAACTGGCCGACCCGAGAAAACTTCTGACTTCTGTGGGTGTATGAGGCTATTTCCAATTCTGAATAGCAGTGATTTTACTGCGATCCACTGAGATTCCTTGTTTTGACACGACGTGGCCAAGAAATTTGACTTCTTCTTGCCAGAATTTAAACTTGGAAAACTTTGCTTTTAAAACATTCCTTCGTAGAATTTCTAACACTTGTTCCAAATGCTTTTCATGCTCGCATTTTGACTTAGAGAAGATAAGGATATCATCAATGAAAACCAGAACAAATTTATTCAATACTCCTCTGAATACTCGGTTCATTAGATTGAAAAAATAAGCTGGAGCGTTACATAAGCCGAACGGCATTACTAACCACTCGTAGAATAAATCTGGACCTCTGAATGCTTTCAAAGGAATACAATCTTCGGCAATACGAAGCTGATGGAAACCTGTAGCTAGGTCCATTCGTGAAAACACTTCTGCGCCGTTCAATCGATCCAACAAATCATCAATCCGCGGCAATGGATATTTATTTTTCAAAGTCTGCTTGTTATAGTCACGATAATCTACACATAGTCTGAGAGTACCGTCTGACTTTGGGACAAATACCACTGCTGCTCCCCAATCAGAGAAACTAGGCCTGATTAGACCCTTCCATACTAGCTGTCGAGTTTGATTATCTAACTCATCTTTTTTCCTTCAAGGTCATTCTTCGAATAGCGTGAACTACTGACCTTGAATTCAGAACTAAAGTGATCTTGAAATCAATTTCTCTTTGCGGAGGTAAGCTAACAACTTCTTCAAACACATCCAAATGCTTCTTGACAACTGGTATCTTTTCAATGTCGACCAGAATATTCTCCGAAACTACAAGAACAGGTTCTATCTGAGCAGGAGAAACATCTAAAGCTTCCCAGAAGTATTTTCTATCAAAATTCGGTCCTTCACATGGAATGGTTAGAAAATTGCCTGATTTAGCTTTCGCCCTTACGACTCTGTCAGCGCATTTAACCTCAGCTTCATATTTGGTTAACCAATCCATCCCTAGAATAAGATCAAATTCTCTAACATTCATGACAATAGAGATAGTAGGGAACCGATAACAGGAAAAAGAAACGGGAACAGCACAAACCCAACTGAGATCGAGGGAACCCCCAACCGGATTATGAACAGTCATTGGTGCTTTTAGCTTTCTCAAATTCAAATCCAGTTTCTTAACCACATTCTTTGCAATGAAGCTTCGTGACGCGCCTGTATCAAACAGTGCTTTAACTAGGATGTTTTCGACAGTAAGCGTGCCTTCTAAAACATCTGACTTTCTTTGACTAGTGGAGGGTTCTAAAGCTTCAGCCACTTCATTTACTTGTACTATTTCAGATTTCTTTGAGAGCCGGCAATCCTTCTCGAGATGGCCAGTCCGATGGCATTGATTGCATTTTCTTCTCTCTTGGAACTTGTCCTTCTTATTGGACTTCGGTCCATTCTTCTTCTGCATTTTTAAGGGTTTACAATTCCTAGTGAAATGCCCTTGCTTATTGCAGTTATTGCATGTGGTCATCGTTACTGGTCCTTTCTCAGCTATAACCTTTTCCCCGATTGAATCTGGGCTTCTTTCTGACCCCAGACGTCGTGCTTGACTCTTGCTGTGTACTTGCCTCTAGGCTATCAGTTTCAGTTTTCCTTTTGTTGCTAGAACTGACTTCCTCTTCATCGACAAAAAGGCATCGCTTATCTAGATCTTCATATTGATACGCCATGTATATCATTTCAACAAAAGGAAGCTTCACGTGCCCCATTACATTACTCTGGTATTTTCTTTGGAGACCGTTGATAAACCTCATATTCTTCCTCTTTGGATCTTGAATCAGATACGGGGAAAAATGAGAAAGTTCACTGAATCTCTTATGATATTCTGGGATATTCATATCACCTTGTATCAAATAGTAGAATTCATCACATAACCGCTCAGTTGCTTCTGGAGAATTTAATCTCCTAATGAAAATCTCTTTGAATCTATCCTAGGTGATATCACCTTCTGGGTTATCTTTAATGATTATTTCCCACCAGATTAAAGCTTCTTCTTTGAGTGCCCAAGATGCCACTAATCTTTTCTGATCATCTCTCAGCTGGAAACGTTCAAAAATTCTTTCTGCGGAACTTATCCAAGCTTGAGTTTGAATAATCGATTCATTGCCTGAGAATTGTACTCCACCCAGATTTTGATATCTCTTAAATAGAGCTTCTATATCTGGTTCTGGATTCCTTTTGTTTCTGACACTCATTTTCTAGTACTTATGCAAATAGCAGACCAAGTGTCAGGTCAACAGAAAAGATATTGTAAAGCATAGAAACATATACTTGAATGTAAATGTGTCTATCGAGGTGCATTTCATTATGCTATATTCATACTAGGATATTACTGATCCTATCTGTAATGAGTTACTCGTCCTAGAACACTACTGGTTCCATTTCTGAAGAGTTCGTTAATATGTTATATTCCAGAACTAAGCTTAACCAAAGCTCTGATACCACGTTTGTGACGACCCAAACCCCGTAACACGAAGGCAAGGGTAATCTTTGGAATATAACAAATAAACAGATAATAGCAGAACAGAAATAAATAAATACACCAGATACAACAGAATATACTGAATATAACAAACATCAGAGTTACACAGTATACTGGATCATACTTAGTACAAATACAGTTCAGTTATACATAAATGTCTACAGCGGAAACAAACATAATATGTACAATAGGAGCTGAACAACATAAAAAGAAATAAATTATAGGATCCATCCTCAGCTCTAGCTATCCAGAAAGAGCCTGCTAAAACCTGAATACAAGGCTACGCGTGTAGAAATAGAGGCACCCGATTTTGCAAGTGAAACAAACTACGAGTCAGTCATGGGACTGGTATGAGAAATCTAATTTAACTTATTTTACAATATGGCCAATCACAGGACCACGCCACTTTCGCAGAACTGGTTTACTCCAGTGATTGCCAGTTCTTTAAAACAAGTAAATCTTTCTAACATCGCAGTGCTTTTTTATAAAAATGAAGCCATTATAAGACTCAGTTCCCATCACACAATGCAACACAAACCAGAGGATAGAGTTTTCCCTTATAATGGCCAAAATATTCTTGATACGAGCGAAACAAATCATTTGATATTATTGCTAGTATTTATATGTTTCAAAAACAATTTGAATCATAACTATCAATCATAGAAGGCATGGGTACCATATATCATGTCGCCATATATATTTACAATCAAAACCGCACGATGTCGTATTTGGAAATTGGATTTCCGTCATGAACCAAGGCCACGGATCGTCCTTACCGCTTCGAGACTGTCAAGCCCGAGTCTCAGGATCAGAACGCATCGACCCTTGGAGCGACAGGGCCAGTCCACTCGATGTGGATTAAGCTTAAACCCTGAACACTGCATTTCCCCACCCTATGGGGCGTAAACTGGTCATATCCGACCAAATCGTCGGCTTCGAAGAGACCGAACTCACTGAGGCGCCTCGCAATCCATCATCCACATAAGTAAAATGTCAGGCCATGTAAAATCTGACACCACTCCTAGCTAGAAGGAAACGCATGTTCTCCCTGAGGTCCTCTCCCGTTTCTGGCTCATACCGGGGTGTGAGGCTCGCGAAACAACGATAAACACAAAGCTATGCCACACAGGCGGTGCTTTGATCATCAACCACAATGCTCTGCTTTTCAACAAAAGCTTTGATCATAGCATCCCTGTAAGCCACGTTGTCACTATACAATGTCAGACACACGTCCATTTACAAGTCCGTTCTGGGTCTGAACGAAACCGGAGAATCTTTAGTCCTCACACATCCGTACAATTAACATGTACGTCCGGACGGCTACTACTTCAGCCCCTTTAAGGTAGCTACTCCTATCATGAGCATCAGTAGCACCCCTCCATTCGACGTGAAGATCATCTGTCTTGCACCGTCTTCATATCTTCGACTTTTAATCGTCGATCAATTATTTGAAATGAGAATTAACTCGGCCTTTTCAAATAATTCACGTATATTTAGAATTTCAAATCAATTCATTTCAACGGTTAAATTATTCGACATCAATTGTTCTGTTCTTTAATATAGTTTTCACGCCAAACACATTGAACCATCAGATATCCAATAAACCGAGCAGATTCGGTTTATTTTCTTTCCAGACCATTTATAATATTTTATCACGATTTATCGCTATTTTTATTTGTTTAAAAATGGCCAATTCATTCAAACGACGCTTCAGGCCATAACGCGGCCGTGGCGCTGTTTTTCTTCAGATTTGATTTACACATATATGAAAATCTAACCGTTGGATCTTCACAAATTTTATATCATTAGAAAGATCTTTTCAAAACGAATCCAACGGTTCCAGTTTTGGGAAAATCCGACGGTCGGATCTCCCAGTACAATCGTTTGAAGTTTCGATTTCAAATTTCGAACTGCAGTGTCGTTATTCGATTTATTTTAATTATATATATATATAAATATAATCGATTCTAGCGTTGTTTTTCTTCATATTTGAATTAAACATTCCAGACAATCCACTCGTTGGATCTCTACAAAGTTGGTGCCGTTGGAAAGGTGTTTCCAAGGCGAACCCAGTGGTTGTGGTTTTGGGAAAATCCGATGGTCGGATCTCCCGCAATAATCGTTTGAAATCACGGTTTCAAAATATGAACTATAGCTTCGTTATTCGATTCATTTCAATTATATATATATATATATATATAAGTATAATTCATCTATCGATTTCAGAACCATATTCATTTCATACATTTGATAGAAATGATATTTTTATCCAACAGATATTTATTTCAACACATCACCATTTTTAACAATTCATGTATATAATAAAAATGTGATTTTTATTGTAAAACAATTTATTTCAAAACACGGTTATTTTATACAGTTCAAATAGGTGATAAAAATGTGATTTTTATTATTCAAAGAATTTGTTCAACACATGAATGTCACTCAACACATGAATTTCTATTCAACACATGAATATAGTTTTCAACACATGAAAATAAATCAAACACAGGAATATTTCAAAAAAATTCGGCAGCATAACGGCAGGGTAGTTAAAACCGGGACCGTATCGATGTACGGCTCCTCGCTCTACCTTAAAACCTTGCGGTTTTTGACAATGGGAATTTCATGCATCTAATTCGCACACAGGCGAGCATGTTTTCTTTCATTTCCACATCCTATTCTAAAAAATTTTCTCAACCACTAATGGGTATTTTTCAACCACAAACAATTCTATCAACCATTCGCATTATTCACCAAATTTCACATCAACCAAATAATCCAAACAATATCACAACCAATAAATATCGTCCATGGTCTGTGGACGAGGGGAGTATATATATATATATTCGTATATAAATATATTTCAATTCACTTCAATTCATTTCATTGCATATATAATTTTTACAACACATATATAAGTTATACATCGAACATACAACTTATACAACGCTTATACATGAGGTGTACAACGCTTATATAACTCATACATCGACTATATAATTTATACATAGTCATTTCCATATCGTTTATAATTTAGAAATCTCACATTGGGTTCCACTCCACCAAAAATTGCAGAAGGCTCAGAAAAATATGCGGTCTCTTCTAGAATTTAGAAGACGTCTTCATGGTCCCGGCGTCTCTTGTTTCACTGAATTTCGTCAACACATGAAAAAGATATGATTTTTATACTAAAATCATGATTTGCAACACTTAAAAGTTTTATAGGCTCTAATTAAAATATAGGCCGTTACCTTTCAGATTCTATTCGAAACTAGGTTTTGATTTCTAGCCAAATCCGTAGCTCAATGTTGAAATCCGATTGCACCACAGCCAAGAGCTTGGCGAGGCGCGCACGACGAGGGCAGGGGGCCCCACTTCGATCCGACGTGGCAGGCGGGGTGGCGCGTCGAAGTTCTGGACTTTGGGGGCTCGATCTCGGCGCTACAGGTGGTGATAAGAGGTGGGGTTGCTATGGATTTGAAGAGAAGGAGAAGCTCCTCAAAATCCCCAACTGGAGCAGGATCTAATTCGTAGTGTATCGGCCGGAAAATGACTGGGAAGATGGCGAAGCGGTTTCGGCGTTAATCGGTGAGAGAGAAAATCCTTTCTGCCTTTTTTTAATTTTTTTAATTTTTTTAATTTTTGAATGGATTAATTCTATTGGCCGAGATTTATATTAATTCGAAAAATAGGGTTTTCGCACAAGAACTCCAAATCAAACCCAACGACTGTCGTCCCTAGCTAAATACCCCTATTCCGAACACAATGGAATATATTTCGTAGGGTAATTCAACTATTTCAGTCAGTTTTTCTTCAAATTAAAATATAAAACAATCAAATTTTGTTTTGAATGTACATTTTAATTTGCCGGGGCTACATACTGATTCTAAAAATTCCCAAAAAATAAATCTAGCTATGTTTTGACGATACAGTCCCAACAAAACTAGTTTCGTCGAATTCTGAGACCGTTTGAAAAATGGCCATTTTTTGGTCGATCCAATTTAACTGTAATTGACCAAACACATTTTCCTTCGCCATGCTCACATTTTAACTTCAAAAATTATGGAATTTGAAACCTAGAAATAATTTGACATCCCGGATCCAACAAAAGTGGTTTCGTTAAATTCTGAGGTCGTATGCAAAATGTCTATTTTCTAGGGCGATATATTCTCTATAGCGACCTTTTTGAAAATTCATTTGGCCATAACTTTTGATTCCCGCTATGAAACTTCGATTTTTCATATTCGTTAGAAAGATATTCACTAACAGATTTAAATATTTTTGGATTTACTAAAATCCGTTTTATTTTGCACCCGGTACAGTCAGCCAAAGTTTGAATTCAAATTTTGAAACTACCGCGCCATGTCAGGCCTTGTTTATAATTTAAAATAATTATATTTATTTTCAAACATCAATTCAAACTTACTTTTCATCGTTACTATTTAAAATATTTATTTTAAATATTTAAAATCCACTATTTTAGCCAATTAAATTTTTTTAAACTGGTTCAGATTTTCTGGGTCATTACAAGTTTTATGTAATTAGAATAGAAATCGGCAAAGTAGAAGTGTAGAAATCAATAAAATGATAAATAATAATGGTGGGATGAAGAGGGGTGAAGATAGTGAAGAAGATATATGAATTTTTTTCGAAATCAGCCCTTATTTATAAGATTTGAAAAGTTGCAACGTTTCTAGAACGTTACAAATAGTGAAAAGACACTTTGTAATGACCCAGATTTTTTAACATTAAATTCAAAACATTTAAATTGTATTAAATGTTCAAGTGGAATAAAACGGATTATAATAATGAATTTAATTATAAAACGAGTGGTGTACGTATTAAATTTTATTTAAATTTAAATCGAGCTCAAAATAGTTGCGGTAGTTCGTAATTTATGATTTAAACTTCAATTGAATATACAGAATCCAATATAAGTCGGATTTCCTTGAAACTAGTAACGTTCGGATCTATTTGGTTATAATTTTCTACTGAAAGTGAAAATCGAGATTTCGTCTTATAGATTGTAAGTTATGTTCAATTTTTTTTCAGAAAGTCATTGTGGATTCATGTATAACCCATTACAGATTATTTAATATAATTAATTATTGGTTTCGAATTTGGACAAGACTTTTGAGATGCAATTATAATTTAATTTATAGAATTTTTCTGTAATTTTTATTTTGAAATATAAGCAACTTTTTATTTGAAGTATTCTACACCCTATATCAGCATTTTGGGATATCACAATATAAGTTAACTTGCCTATATTTTTATAATTTTAGGATCATGGCACATTGCTTGACACGATAGTATTTTTATTTTTGTCTATAGCAGTCCGTAAGTGAAGAAAATTCTATGTAGCGGGGTACGCTAATCTTTAAATACCGAAAAAAATAAATGTGAGTCTTATACTGAAAGGCACACAATTCCTTCACTGTGAAGCCATCATAAAGCTTCTATCAGAAGCCAAACTGTCTATTTATAAATCGTTCCTCTTTCATTTACTGGAAATTCTTCTTCCATCAGTAGAAATGAAAAACCTCTAATTCCATCAAAAATCAAATTAAATATATTCTCCACCGATATATAGGTCAGCCGTGCTTCTCAATCCCTAACCAATTCGCCCGTTCTTCAAACTGAAATCTCCTCTTTCAGCAAATGAAAACTACCTCTTTAAAATAAGATTAAAAATCCAAGATTTAAATCGTTAAAATACCGGAATGGAAAGCTGCAATTTCGATCAACTTTCAGATGGAGCCAGCGAGTTTCCTGACGCTTGAAATTTCAAGACAGCGCCTCCACAGAAAGAAGCTTGAAGATCGAAATCAGTTCGGGAACCACAATAAAAATGGAAAACCATCATTGTTGAGTTTAAAAGGGGGTGGATCTTCATTTCTATGGTAGTTTGTATGACTGCGCAACATTTTTCCTAGAGTTCGGAGGATTAGCATTGGCTATCTTAATGGTTTTGGTGATCGACTGTCGAATTGGGGTACACTGAAAAGCGCAATTCTCAAGGGGTGTCTATTTGCGTATATTTGGTATGGTTTGGAACAGGTTGAGGTTGAAGGAGCAGACTGTGTGGAGTTTGCGAAGGTGGAAGCAGTGATGGTGTTGGATTGATGAACTGTGATGAGTGAAGGAGTAGTTCGGTGTTGAGGTCAAAATTGTTGAAGGGGACAGTGCGGTTTGTACTTTGAGGAGCCGCGTTTTACTGAAGAATATGGGTTGGTGAATTCACATTTTAGTTTGCTGAAGAAGTGTAAATCCAATGGCTAATAATAAACTAAAAATAAAAAAAGAAAAGAAAAAAGAAAAAAGAAAAGAACAAGTCGTTGATTTCCTGGAGGATCGTACTATGTGAATTTAACAAGAAGAAGGGTGGAAGGAGAAAAGAAAGGTTCGTGTTGCGTAAAATTGAAACATAGAGGAAGGAATATCCTATTGTTAACAGTAAGATTTAAATTTGTTAAATATATGTAATTAAGTTAATAACGCTTGATCTATTTTAAATGTTGGGATGGCTATGAAACTGTGTAGGAATATTTCGAACCATGAAAGAAAGATGAGTGGGCTATATTGTAAAGCGAGGAATATTACTGGGTGGTTATTGTGTTTAAGCAAAGGATGAACGTTGAGTAAGTGTATTTGAAGGTGCAGTTTGTTCAGCAGGATGTAATCATGAGTTCTTTGTGGAAGAAGGTGGTTAACAGCTGAAACATAGTTTAATGAAAGGGATTCAAAAATATGGGGTATCATTTAATGAGAATGAAAATCAACATTGGGAAGATGAAGACTTGGAAAATGTGATCATGGGCAGACTATGCGGGGTTGAAACTGAACGGGGAAAGGAGTAAGGTTAAGATGCCTGGTGACGTGGTCATCAAATAGTTAGCTAAGGTTAATTATTATTCTTAAATTAATTAAATAATTTTATTAATCGATAGCTCATAAATATATAACTATCTCATATGGAATCAGAATCTGACAGAATCGGTCATATTAGAATAATGGCGATCAGATCTTCACTATGAAACTAACATGGCTAAGAACAAAGCTATTGGAATTTTGTGATAAAATCAAACATCTGTTTAATTTTTAAACGAAACAAAAAGCAGAATCGTCAACTGCTAAACAAGGTGAGTAAAATCACTAACTTTGGCTTGTTTATATTTTTTATGAATGAGTTTTAAATTTATTTATAGTAATTTTATAATGTGTGACGGTTGTTTGGATGAATGGTTGATAAAATTGGTTGATGTAACAACCCAGAATTTTGGAACCAATTTAAAATTTTATTTTAAGGAAACTTTGTTAGAAAATGCATCAGAATTTACTAAAAGAAAAAATGTTTTAAAATAAAAGTTAGTCTTTATTTAAATGTAAGAATATAAAAATGATTTACATTAAATAAATTATTCTTTTAATGCGAATAAACATATTTTGATTAGTGCTAAAAGTCTAACTTTTCAATGTCATGTAAGAACATGTATTTGGTTAACATCAAAAAAAAAGTTAATCTTTTAATGTCATGTAGAAACATGAAATGTTTTACATTAAAACTTTATTCTTTTTAATGTCACGTAACGTAGGAACCTTAATGACATTTATTGATTGAAAATAAAGTGTAGGTTATAAATGAGATTAATTTTGACAATACATTTATATATATGTATATATGTATATATCTTTGGCTGTCCCCTTAAATATTTTCCCTGTCAATTCAAAGTTAACTTTTAGAAATTCCAAACATAGACTACATGTTCATAAACTGTAACAACCCGTAAAATGCGAGCCAGTTTGAAATTTTTATTTTGGCAATTTTAGCGAGTTTTGATTATTTAAAATGAATTATTTTAAATAATATCGACGAGAAATTTATTTTGAATATAATTAGAACGTATCTATTATATACGTCGTCGTTAGAATATAAATAATTATATATAATTATAAATAGAATTGAAAATGGCGCGGTAGTTCGATAATTCGATTTCAAACATCAATTGAATGTACCGGGTGCAAAACAATTCGGATTTTAGTGAAACCAAAAATAATGGGATCTAATTGATAATATCTTTCCAACGAATCCGAAAAATCAAGATTTCATAGCGGGAATCAAAAGATATGTCCAGTTGAAAATTCTGAATAGTCGCTATGGAATTCAGGCCCTTAAAAATGGACATTTTGCAAACGACCTCGGATTTCGACGAAACCAGTTTTGTTGGGTCCGTCATGTCGAATTATTGCTAGGTTTCAAATTTCATAATTTTTCGAATCAATAGGTGAGTGTGGCAAAGGAAAACGCGTTTGACCAGTTTAAGTTGATTTTAATCGACTGGAAAATGGCCATTTTTCTAACGATCTCAGAATTCGACGAAATCAGTTTTGTTAGGACCGTATCGTCAATACGAAGCTAGAAAATATTTTTCTGGAATTTTTAAAGTTCGTATGTGACCCCGGTAATTTGAAATGTACGTATAAAATTCAATATAGTGATTTAAATGTAAATTCAACGGAAACTGATTGAGACGAACAAATCAGCTTGCGATACATATCCCGTTGTGTTCGAAATAGGGGTAGAACGCTATGGACGACAGGCGGTGGACCTCGTTTCGAGGTCGTATGTAAAAGTCAACTATTTGCAAAATAAAATAATTAAATAATTAAAAATTAAAAATTAAAACCCCTTTCCTTTATCAGCCGACCCCCCCCCGTTCATTTCAAAACAAAAAGAAAAAAAAACTGTTACCCTAATTCATCGCCCCCCCCCCCCCCCCCCCCCCCCGATGATCGCTGCCGCCGCCCAGATCCAAACCCCCACCCCCTGCCTCGCGAACGCGACAGCCGCAGCCCCAAAACCCATCGCAGCCCCAAAACTCCGCCCGCCTCCACCTGTTGCCGCCCCCTCAAACGCCGACGAGCATGACCAGCAGCCCCCAATGTCGTTTACCGCCCTCCCCCCTCCGCCCGGTTCCTCTACCGAACGCAGAAAGCCTCTTTTCCTTTTTATATGTTATACCACTGATTTTAAATTCAATTTTTATAGAAACCGTAGTTTTAAAACTGAATAAAATTATGATTGTTTATTTAAACAAGGTGTCAATTTTCATTTAGGGAAAGTTTTGATTTTTAATATAGGAAAAATACGATTTTTGCATAGGAGAAAAATATGATTTCTCATTGTACGAAAGGTATGATTTTTCCTATATGAAGAAAAAATAATTTTTATGTAGATAAAGGTTTGATTTTTATCAGATGGAGAATAAATTTTTAGTTAGAAGGAAATATGAAGTTGGAATTATAAAAACTCAATTTTCATATATATGAAATAACGAGATAAAGATACGTTGTGGATATGAATAAAAATATAGTTTTTATTCATGTAGAGTAATAAAAATATGATTTTTATATTTTTAAAGTAACAAAAATATAATCTTTACTATATAGAAATATTAAAAATATGATTTTTATATTTTTAAAATATTAAAAATATAATCTTTATAGGATAGAGAATATAAAAATATCATCTTTGTATATGTAGCGAAATAAAAATCTGATTTTTATTTTTATATACGTTGAAATAAAGTAGTGATTTTCATAACGATGAAATCTATATTTTTGTAAGGGTGAAGTCTTTATAGTTGAAAAGGCGAGATCTTTATATAGAAAATAGCGAAGTAAAAATTTGATTTTTATATATTGAACATCGAAGTAAAAATATGATTTTTAAATTGAAAGTGAATAAATAAAAATGTGATTTTTATTTTAAAGACATCAAAATATAAAAATGTGTGATTTTTATATATATAGTGACAACGGGCAACGAAGATGGCGATGATGCGATAGCGATGAAGATTTCTATCAATGAAGTGCCGTGGAGCTAGGATAGCTATCGGTGAGAACTTCTCACTCTAAAATTCTTTTTCTAGTTATATATATATATATATATACTAGGATGCAGACGGTGTTTAGTAGCACCCGACACCCGTCATCCACAGACCATGGATGGCTTGTTTGTTAAATTGTTTGGTTGTGTAGTTGGTTAGTCTATTTGGTTTAAATTGAATTGTTTGGTGAATGGAAATTGATTTGATTGACGTGTGAATGGCGTGGGCCTTCACTAGACTGGGGATAAGGCTAGGCCTTGTCCCGTTTCTAGTATCGTGCCGTTATGCCGCCGAAATTTTCTAAAATATGTTAGAAAAATAAAAATATCATTTTTATTGAATAAATGAATTGAATAGGAATTCATATGTTGAGATAAAATATTTTATCGTTAAAAATATGATTTTTAACGTGAAGTGAATAAAATAAATATTCATTTACAAACCAGACGGTTTGTTTATGTACAACTATTTGAAGGACATTGATTGGGTCGATAAATTTTACACATCACCCAACTGCACAAATAAAATCTGTGTTTGATTGTTTGAAACCCCACACGGGTGTTGGGATGAAATTTGAAGTTCACTCATCCTGATTGATTAAATATGTCGATCGATCGATTGACAGGCTGTTATAAGCGTTAGATATCTATATTTGGTGCTTATACAGTGTAGTGCACTTTGGTTGATGGTTGATTATTTTTCAATGCAATTATACATGTGTTGTATGAAAACCCATATAATTAACTTTATATGGTAATTGATTGGGCCTCATTCCAATTTGAAAAATAAAGATTATTATAAAATAAAGGTTCATGTGTTGACAGTACTCATCCATTGAGATTGGTCATGTGTTGAACGAAATATTTTGATAATAACAACTATTTTGAAAAAGAAATATTTGGAATAGAATATTTGAAAATAAAGGAATATATGAAGCCGTGTTGACTGGATTGACGCCATTTTGACGTGAACGATTTCGAAATGAATTGAATTGAAAACGATTTCGAAATGAATTGAATTGAAAACGATTTCGAAATGAATTGAATTGAAAACGATTTCGAAATGAATTGAATTGAAAACGATTTCGAAATGAATTGAATTGAAAACGATTTCGAAATGAATTGAATTGAATTGAAAACGAATTCAACTTGAATTGAAAGCGAATTGAAATGAATTCAAATTGAATTGAAATTTGAATTTAATAGAAATGAATTTTAAAACGAATTTATAAAGAAGAATTCAATTTTGATTTGAATTGAAAAGGAAGTTGAAATTGCTTTTGAAACGAATTTAAAACTATTTATATAATTCGTTTTAAATAGAAATCGACGAAGTATATATTATATATATTATATATATATATATATATATATAATATAATGGCCTGAATAGAACGCGCCGCGCCGCGGCAGTTCGCGAATTTCGACCATTGATTTCAAATGGACATTACGGGAGATCCGACCGTCGGATTCTCCTAAAACCAGAACCGTTGGGTTCGTATCGAAAAGAGCTTTCTAGCGAATGTTAGAAATTTGAAATCTAACGGTTGGATTTGGAATTATGTCCAAATCAAATTTGAAAAAGGTCGCTGTAAGTGCAGTTCGATGGCCATTGATGGAAATCGACTGTACGGGCCTTGATAAAATTATTAAAAATAGTAATAATTTGTGTAAAATCATAAGAAATGATTTGTGAAGATTTGGGATGAAAAACTCCATATTTGAAAAGATAAAAATAGATTTTTATCGAAATGAACTAGTTTTGAACTAGAATTATAATTCTATTTATTTTTAAATAAATAAATTGAATTTAAAAAGGGTTTTGAAAATAACCAGAATATCCAATGATTGCATTGGAGTGGATTTGAATCGAAATTGTCTTCGGAATATTTCGATGTTGGAATTCGTGATTATACAGGTGTTGTTATGGAAATTTGAAAGATATATATTTATATCGTTATTTCCAATACGACATTTGTTAGTCTTAGAATTCGATATTGAATATAAGCCGATATATTTTCTATTCAGAGCCTTGTATTGAATATCGAATGTGATTTGGGTTTGTCGTGAATGGTGTCTTCACTAACACTGTTCTTGAACCCAGTTGAGAAATGATTAAATCTTTTTATTTAGATTTAGTGAAGTGTACCAATTAAATAATATTTAATTGGAATTGAATTGATATTGATTTTTAGGTTTATCGTGAACAGTGTTTTAAATAACACTTGTTCTTTAACCCGATAATTAATGAATGTGACTTTGGGTTTATCGTGAACCGTGTTTTTAAATGACACGGATTCTTTAACCCAGTTAACGATTAAAACTAAGTGGAGTTTTAATGAATCTTTAATTAGATTAAAATGGTCGAGAATGGAGTACCACCCGTTTTGCTCCAAAGCGATAGTTAAATCTTTAATTAGATTTGAACGTGAAACGGTAATTAATTTTACCGATAACACAGTGGTGTTAGATGTGGAGTATTACCAGTTTTCTCCATGGGATATATAGGTTGGGATTTGGAAATAAAATAAATAATTACTTCGGTGTGGTTCGTTAATCCCGACTAGTTTGAAATGATATCCAAAGAAAGATTTAAGAATAAATTTAGAAGAATTTATCTTGGATAAAATTAATGGGAACATTTCCCTAAGAATGTGCTTTTGTGAATAAAAGAATATTCTGAATTGGAATGAGGCGTATGTCGTGTCTGTGTAACACTTTTATAATATATACACGAGTTATTCAGAAAGACCGGGTTTATCCCATTCTGAATAACTGATTCGATGTGGTGTCGAAGATGAAGACGGTGGTCGAAGACCAGAAGTCTTCACGTCGTTTGGGTGATAACTGATGATCTTGATTGGGCTGTACACCCAAGAAGATGGAAACAGTTGGTGATCGTCCAGACGTACTTGGAGATCGATGGATATGCGGGGTACTAGGTGCCTCCGGTTTCGTTCAGACCCAGAACAGACTTGTAAATGGACTGTGTGTCTGACATTGGATTTTAGTCCGTGTGATTGATCTCTATTAAATATATATCTGTTTGGCGGCGGAGAATTTATTCTCTTGCTTAACGCCCTTCTCTGAGACGTACGAGCTCAGGGGTTATATATTGATGGATATCAAACGCATGGAGTGAATTGCCTGTGTGGCATGCCTAAGTGGCAGTTGATCGAGGCTTCTGTTGAAAAGCAAAGTCTCGTGGTAATGATCAAAGCACAGCCTGTGTGGCACAGCTTTGTGTAACGTGAATTCGCGAGCCTCACACCCCGGTTGTGAATTAAAAACGGGAGATGACCTCAGGGAGGGCATGCGTTTCTTTCTAGCTAGGGTGGTGTCAGTGACCTACCAGCCCTGACATTTATATACTTTTCACCTGTGTGGTTGTTGCGAGGCGCCTCGGTTAGATCGGACGATCCGGGTCCGATGGAGCCATTCGTTGGCTCATTTACGCCCCAAAGGGCGGAGAAACGTATTGTTCAGGCACTATAATCCACATCGGTGGACCGGCCCTGACGATCCAAGGGGCAGTTGCGGCTGTTCCGGAGACATGGGCTAGATTGTCTCGAATCGGTTGAGGACGATCCCTGGCCTCGGTTCATAGACGGAAATCCGATTTCCAAATACGTAACATTTGCGGTTTTATTTGTAAACCTATATATGGCGACATGATATATGGTACCCATGCCGCCTATGATTGATGGTTATGATTTGAAGTTGTTTTATACACTATGCACTTATAATAGTATCAAACAATTTGTTTTAACCGTATCAAGCATTCTTTGGCTGTTATAAGGGAAAACCGTATCCCCTGGCTTGCGTTGCATTGTGTGATAGGACCTGGGTCTTATAACAGCTTCATTTTTCTTTATTTAGCATTGCGCTGTTTGTTTTATGCACTGGTATTCTTGGGAGGAAACCCGTTCCGTGTTATACGGCGTGGTCCCTTGATTTACCTAATGATTTAAATAAAGATTAATAACTGTTTTAGTTCTCACACCAGTCACATGACTGACCTGGAGTTTATTGTTTTAACCTAAACTCTGGGTGCCCCTATTTTTGACACGGGCAGCTAGTAGTTTTGGTTTTGCAGATTTATATTCACAGGATCCTGGTTTACAGCTGGAACGATATCCGGAAAGCTTTGTATCCGTATATCTCTTCTAGTTGTGTATTGTATTATTTTCCGTTGCTATGTATTTAAATGTAATTTAAATCTCTGATATTTCTGCGTAATATTCATTTGTACTCTGTATATTCTTGTAATCTGATGCGTTGTTGTAATATACAGTGAAATGTTCTTTTGTATGCGTTCTGTTTTGTCGTGTTCTCAAACGATAGGGCGTTTCGAACGGTCTGGGTCGGTTTAGCGACTGGTTCGGACCGAGCGAAATTCCTTGCCGTCACAGTTGGTATCAGAGCTTTGGTTTACAAAGCAGAGAACAAGACACATTAGAACCATATGAAAGAATTCATCAGATATTGGATTAGTAATATCCAACGGGAATGACTCGTTAGAGATGGGATCAGTAGTATCCTAGAACGAGTGTGAAGGGTATATTTTTCAAAAGAAACAAGTTTGGTTTTGAAAATTTAAATCAACTATTCGTATTTGATTATTTATTTGTATTGATTTTGGACAATTCAGTATATAAAGAATTTGCATATACGCCTTGCAAACGTATATTCAAAGTTTTAATATACTGGATAGATATGGAATCACATTCTAGTCGCCCGGAGATGGTACTGATGATTGTCATGACATCATCAGTATTTATGTTCGTGTTTCGAAGGTGTGATTTTCTATATATTTCCATTAGGCTGGTGTGAGAACCAAAACTAATATAGCTAGAACACATTGTTGTGAATTGGCATCAAAAACAAGATTTTCTGTATATGTATCAAAATTATGAATTTGAAACATTAAATTCACTAATGATTGATGTTTGTGTTGTTTGTTTAGTTGTTTGATAATTTTGAACCATTATGCCTAACAGAACCAAATATTGAATTATATCGAGAATTGGTTGCGTTTGCTTGGATATACATATATATCATTGAACAGGTCATAGCAAGGAGGCTAGAGCAGAGAATAAAATTTGTTTGCCCGACAAATAGGTACATGTTTACTACATAATTTACTGTTTTGTTTGGGTGATGATGATTTTATGAGCCTATTGGCTAGCCGCTTGGCTTTTTCTTTTTTTTTGAGATCTGAAGGACCAGGGAAGCTATTTGAAATTCCCCGATGCTCCCGGTGCAGGGGAGGTTATGGCGAAATTTTCGAAAATTTAGGGTGTTAGCCAAATTTTTGAAATTTTTGAAAAGTTCTTAGAAACTGAAAAGTTGAAGAACTTAAGCCGTAATCAAAACAATGGAAGTTGAGCTGAATAATCAAACCACTTTCGACTTTGTTCCTTTTCGGGGACGAAAAGTTTTAAGTGGAGGAGATTAAACAAATAGCATTAATTCTTTCCATTCTATCCTCTCTCTCTCTCTCTCCTTTTCATTGTTATATACTTTTGAAATTCAAATAATAAAAAAAAATGTGTAATTGTAGCATGTAATAAAAGAGAATGTAAGGAAATAAATGTGTCATAATAGTTGAAGTAAAAATAAACATTTTTGATAAGAAATGTTTACATATAAAATGTTATTTTATATTTTATAGGATATTTGAATTCACATAAAATGTTTTACATATAAAACATTATTTTATATGATATTAGAATTCACACAAATCGGCTAAGACAAAAATAAGCAATTTATATAAGAATGAAGTTATTAATATAAATCATAATGGGCAGGTTATAAATATGAATTGTAATGGACCCACGTGTATATTTTTATTCTTTTTATTCCTGTCTATCCAATTGAATACCTCCCTTTTTTTCCTTTTCTTATTCTATTTTGAAATTTGAATAGGAGAAGCGGGACCTAAAGGCTCAATTAATAATATAAGATTATTATAAATATTAGAATAACAAAATCTAATACCCTAAAAAAGTATACAGCAGCCACCTTCTATTTCAATGGCCGCCGATGCTCAAACCTTCTTCCTCCTTGTTCTTCTAATTTATTCAATAAATTCCAACACCTCAAAAAGGGAAATTTAAAGAGAGGATCGAGCTCGATCAATTGAACGGTGGTGATCAACTTTCGAGAAGGTGGTGATCGATCATTGGTCGTCGGCCTGTATGGATGGGTGACAGCGAGGTTTCAAGTGGAGGAGTGGGTTCACGAGATACAGAAAATTGCGATGGAAGAAGAAGCAGAACCATGACCTTGTTTGATTAGCCAATAATTCAGTGAAACGAGTTGCATTGTACTCATATCGTCAAACACTTCGCAATGGAACAGACAAGGACAAAAACGGAGACTGTTGGAAATTCAGATAAATACCACGGTGAGAATTCTCTTTATTTATTTTAAATTAAAATAATCAATTGTGATTGTGATTGTAAATTTAATATATGCGTCGTATGAAATTTGGACTGTATGATTTGATAGTTGGATGTTGTTTGTTGTTGAGATTGATTTGTGATGATCATATTAGTGACACGAAAATACGTGTTGTGGTAATTTGAGATTATATTATTGATCCTATTAGTGACACGAAAATATGCGTTGTGGTTATTAGAGATTATATTATTGATCATATTAGTGACGCCAAAATTATACGCGTGGTAAATAGAGAGAAAAAAAACCATTATGGTATATGACATTAGAATTCATAGAACTTGTTAACATATAAAAATCATCTTTTTATGTGATATCAAAATTTACTTTTTGTTAATTAAAGTATAAAGACAAAATAAACATTTTTGTTAATTAAACTATATTGGACGAAACACTTTTTGTTAATTTGATTAGACCAAAATCAACATTTTGTTTACATTAAAAGAAACGTTTAATTTTTTTTATCATATCTTGTATATTAAAAGGAGTTTTACAAAATTATTATATTTTTATATATTAAAGAGAATAAATTAGAAATGTATATTCTTATACATTGAAACGAATGAACTTGAAAATTATATTTTTATACATTTAAAAAGAAAATTTTATTTATAAAATGTTTATAGGATTAAAATAGCATTTTGTTTATAAAATGTTTAATAGGAATAAAATAACATTTTGTTTATAAAATGTTAATAGGTTTAAAAAGAACATTTTGTTAAAAAAAAAACATTTTGTTAGAAAATTTTACATTAGAATAAAAGATCATTTAAGATAGAAATGTTTATTTAAATTAAAAATAACATTTTAGTTAAAATGTTTATTTAGATTAAACATGGCATATTAGAATTTATGTAGAATAATGCCACGTTAGAATAAATGTCATTTATGTAGAACGATGTTGTAATGTCCCGCATTTTTTATCGGTTTATATTTGAATATTTAAATCAGTTTAAATATTGAATTCTTAATATAAGTAGATTTAAATATAAATTAAAACGAAGTTGAATGTATAAAAATATATATTCAATATATATTCGAGCTCATAACGATGCTGTAGTTCGTAATTTAACGTTCTGAACTTCAACTGAGTGTACAGGACTCGTTTTAAATCGGATTTCTGCGAAACAAGAAATACTGGAATCTGTTAAACTGTATCTTTCTAACAGAAGTGAAAAATCGAGATTTCGGATTATATATTGCAAGATATGTCAAAATCAAATATTCAGAAAGTCGCTATGAAATCGTATATCGACCATAACGGTTTATTTGAAATAACTTCTTATCAGTTTTGAATGTAGACAAGATTCTTTTGAGACGTAGTGATAATTTAATTTTTAGAATTTTACTGAAATTTTTAATTAATTAAATACGCAACTTTTTATTTGGAGTATTTTGCACCCTATATGGATATTTCGGGGTTTCGCAATAAAAGTTAAACTACCGATATTATTATATTTTTGGGATCGTGGCTCATCGTTGGACACGACTGTATTTTTATTTCGGTCGATAGCCGTCCGTGACCGAAACAGAATTCGTATGCCATAGGGTACCCGGTGATAAATTCAATAACAAGTTATTGAACGTTAAATGGCATTGAAGCATATAAACATTTAACTCGATGCACACAGGGTTGAATCATCTAAAACTTGAAAACAAAAGAAAAATGTTTAGCCTATATTAATATCAAACAACACATAAAGTAAAGGACACTCAAATGACGGTTGAAACCGTGTAAAAAGCATTATTTAAAACATCATCGTACAGGAGCTATACATGCATACACTGTTACCACATCAAGAGTTCATGCCAAAGAAAACACATAGCTGTCCTTCCCCTACAACGCAGCATAGTGTTTCAAGCTGAAAAGAACTTGTCGAAAGAACAGCAAACCTAACCTATAGTTCTATTAATCCCTATTCCTTTGCACCCAAGGCACCTGACCAATATAAAACGCAAGCCTTGTGCTTTCTTTTTAAATCAGAAACTCTAAGTCACCATGAAAATAAATAAAACTCCTTTGCTATGATATTTATAACACTCAAACCTTTTAAAAGCAAAAGGGAACGTAGAGCATCATGTAGATGAAGTACTAGCCGAACAGCATGCGGAGGCAGGGGAGTCGGCTCCGGCAAGGCTCGGGCGAGCAAGGAAATACTGGTGAATGATGATGTACATGCTTGCATGCGGTCTGGAGAGCGGTATACATGCATGGTGTCAACGTTTGTAAGGGGGAACGTAAATTTACATGGTGTAATATATATTCGGCCATGACAGCAAACATGAGGATCATATATGTGAGTAAACTTACTTATTTTACTGATTTTAATAATGCATAGATGTTTTTGAATAGATCGGATTTAACTAGGTACATATTTATGAACTGTGAAGAAAAAAACGTGAGGAACCCTGGGCGACACAATTAGATGAAAACTACTGTACAATTGGAGTGGGCTTGTTAAAGTGGACTGCGAGCTATTTGTTTAAACAGGGTACAGGGGTTTACGGGTCATTGTGAATAGAGAGGTGGTTGTTCAAACATGCTCTGCCTGATGTGCACATATTATATTATGTGGAAGCTGAAATTGATAATGGACGACATCAGGTTCGGTTTTAAATGAAGGAGGATCATTCGAATTTCATGAATGGGGTAAAGTAATGATGCACGTGTGGGTTATAAGTAAGAAGGATAGAGGTGAAAACGTTGTACAGGTGGCGCATAAATTGTAGAAGAAGGGAGGGGGACTATAACAAGGCGTTAATACTTGAGGAAATAAGGGACGTGAAGAATGGCATATATATGTCTGAGCGTGCTATTCGTTTTTGGAAGATAAACTAGGAAATGGAATTTGGCGTCAAAGATGGAGAAAGTAGCGGTGTTTGGGGACGTTGTCAGTTGCTGGCGCAAGTGGTTCCAGCATGGTCGGTCAAGGGTGGTCTAGCTTATCAAGGTGATGGCGGCATTAAAGTTTGGAGATGGAAAATTGAATTAGCAAAATGATGGAGCAAGTTTCATGTTTTATCACTTATGAGTGCGACGGTGACAATGTGAGAAACGGTGCCGATTGGTCATAAAGCTCGAACGGTACAGAACTGAATGCCTGATTTAATCAACCGACCGCAAATCGTTATTTAACGGTTAACGCGCCAAGGTGAGTAAATTCACTAACTCTGTTTATTTAAAATATTATATTTTAAATAATGGTTGAATGCTGTGTGATGGTTGTTTAGACAGATTATGGTTAAATTGGTTGAATATTATATATCGTTGCATATGTACACACCATTGGTTGGATATTGAATTGACTAACATCTGTGGATGCGGAAATCGGTTGGAGGAACTCAACTGGATTCCTAAATATTTAGATGTACTGGTTGTGCACTGTTTGAACCGTGTTGAATGGAAATTTAATGTTATGTTGATTTGGTAAGTAAACGATATCAGCGACAATCAACCATAGACACATCATTTTGTTAAGAAATTGGTTGACTGTCAAGAAAACCAACGAAGTTCAATTATAAAAATTATATCTTTATAATTGAAGCAAAATTTTAAATTATAATAGAAGTTCTATTATAAACTGGTATTTTTAATACCATGAGTTAGATATAAATTGATTCGAGTTTAAATAGGAAGAATCGATTATTTATTATTTCAGAAATTGAATCTTGATTAAACAAGGAGGCGATAACTTGTTTTAAGTATATCAAAAACAAGTAGTCGATTTTAAAGATGCTTATGAAATAAAGTATAATTCTATGGTTGGAGTATGATCGTATTTGAAATAAGGGTAGTAAAACGAGTCTAGATTCCTATTGCGAAATGATATGTTAATAAAAGTGAATAGTGGTCAGAAAGTAAACATTTTGTAAGTAGATATTTCTATTTGTGTTAAACTAAATTGATCTGATTAACGAGAAGTTTAGAAATGGAGTTTTGAAATGTTTTTCTAACATTAATAATGTGTATTTTCTAAAAGTACAGAAAATAAGAAAGGTAAGGAAGATGGAAATGTTCCAGATATTAAATAAATGTATATCTTCTAGAATGTGGGTGAACAAGTGCTAAAATATTTGGAAATGGGTTTTTCCAAGAAGTATGAGGTTAAAAAGTTTTGGAAATATCTAGAAAAATATGAATAATGAAATATTAGAAAGTGTCGAGATTATGAAATGGTTTGATGGATGTTTATTTTCCCTTTGATAGTCAAAACACCGACTATCAAGATTTTTGTAACGAAAAGAGATATCAATATTTTTGTAATGGAAAGAGATGTCAAGAATTTGTAACGGAAAGAGGTGTTGAGATTAATTATAAAGTGGAATATAGTAGCATATTACAAGTCTCAGAACTATAGCAGTAAAGTAACGCTGTTGACTAGGCTTAAGCGTGACTGTTATGTCAAGATTAGTTAAAAAGGGATATAGCAGCGTATAGCTAGTTTGAACTGTAACGATAAATGAAACGCTGTTAACCAAACTTAAGCGTGATGTTTATATACAGTAGCACTTCCTAGGGAAGGAAAACAGCTTGTTTTGAAATTCACTTATTCAAAAGGAATAAGTAATGACGTTTGCCTAAAGAAATATAAGAACGAATGTTAAATAAAAAGTGCCTGTGATTTGTGTGATATTGGTTGTACATTGAATGGATGATGTTTTACTTCGATAGTTAAACAACCGACTATCGAAGTGTTTTGACCATCGTTGTCTATACGGGGAGATCGGTTGGATATACTATCTGAAACCACTCCGTATAGGCATAAGCGCTGCAAATTTTGCTGAAGAAAATTGAAGACGGAGTGAAGTGCAAGGGTCGTCCTGTTCAGAATGGTGCTTTCTGTTTGTCCAGACCCAGGACAACTTGTATGGACGAATGTCTGACAGAATATTCCTGACGGTCACATAAGACGATCCTTTCAAAGTATTATGTCTGGTGGCGGAGAAATTCGTTTCTCTTAGCTTTTATACCCGTAATATTTTTGGGAAGATCAACTAGTGATTTGACGAGTTTGACGATGTGGCATTCAAAGTGTATGGTGGCCAGATGTTCTAAAAGGTAGACGTAGCCTCAAGCTTCACAGCCGGGAAATGACAAAAATCGGGCAGGCAGCATGGCTATGTGGGTCGCTCCCATTAGGGTGTATAATCACCTATCTAGAGAAATTCCTTTTGTTTCTAAATCTATCGATTCTGCCCATTCGGGAACGGTGGTTTGAGTCCAACCGTTGGTGATATACATTCGATACACTCAAGCGAAATGAGTGGTCGGTCATGTGTGGGCCGGGTTGCGAGACGTTCTTGTTGAACCCAGGTGTATTCGCCTCTAGAGATACATCATCGGAAGGTGGTCCCATACCTTGTCATAGTTGGAATCCAATCTCCAATAAGCGCCCTGCGGTTTTTGATTTTATACTATGTATGTAGAGCGTGAGATGCAAGCGTTCTACTATTTGGTTATTTATTTGATTAGACATTATTATAATATCACTGGATTTTGATATCAAAAATATTTTGGGTTATAGTAAGGTAAAAGCCGTCCATGTTTATGTGTGGATTGGTCTTACTATTATCCTTTTTGTTTCAAAAAGGATTTTCAAAGTTAAACCGTATGGTTGGAATTTACTCACACCAGTCCCATGTCTGACCCAGAGTTTATTTTGTTTGTTTTCCCTAAACTCTTGGGTGCCCAAATTTGTACGGGCAGTCAAGTGTTTCAGGCTTTTACAGATACGCTTGAAGGAGCTAAAAGCAGAAGGCTTCACCGTTGGTATTTAGAGACTATTTCCGCTGTGATATGATGTATTGTACTCTGATAATGGTATGTATATACAATACAAATTTTGTATTTCAAAGTTATGTTATATAATATATTTTATTCGTTCCGCTGTGAGATTCGTGTTTACTCTGATTATGTTCAGCCGTGTTCTTCTTCTTCTGCTATTCTATTAGTTCTATCTTTTCTATCTCATCCCCTAACTTCTTTCTATTAATGGTCGGGTATTTTCGATGTCTGAACAGTCGACGCTGGGTTTTGTGTCGATTTTCAGGGTCGAAAATCCCCGGGTCGTTACAGTGGTATCAGAGCTGAAGGTTTAAGTGATTACCTTGGCTCTGTGGCGTGACTCAATAGAGATAAGGTTAGCAGTACCTTAGATTGAGTGTGAGTATATATAGATGAGCGCGTATTTGTAAATTGATATAAAAACTGTTTTATATCGTGTTGATTAGTTTGGCAAGTGGTTTATGAATTCTGGTCGAAACAGTAATGCAAACTGTGTCGATAGGTGTTTCTAAACTCTTGAACAGAGTAACTCGACACGGTATGTTTTGAAAAGCTGGGTAATTAAAATAATTTTACCCAAAATATATTTTGATATAAAAAGAGCTATATATCTTGAGATCATTATAGTATATTGGGTATGTTGATCGTTATTATAATCAAATAAGGTTATATGTTGGTTCGTTATGTAAATAACCAATCGAAATTTATATGAGTATAAGGTATAAAATCGGATGAATTAAATCTGAAATTTAAACTAGAATTGGAATTAAAATTCTGAAACATGAAATTGTTTGTAAATGAATTTTGAATTAAATATATGGAATTTTAAGATCTTGGGGAAATTTTGAGATATTATCCAAGTTTCGAAAAGATATTTTTGAAGTAAATTTCAAATAAAAGTATTTGAATATGAATTTTGGAAAGTGGTATAGTATTGAACTCACTTTGATCGCTGGGAAATAAATTCTGATGATGAACCGCGGCATTATCGGTGTTCATTTTCGAATTTCTAAGTGAGTGATTACTACCAAAGATTTTGTTTGAAATAAGTTGTTCGAATATTCAAATATTTTGAATTTCTATGTTTCAAATAAATATATGATTTCAAACTGATTTGAAAAAAACCCCAGGGATTTGAATTTTGAAATTTTTACTTATGAAGTAAATAAACAGAGGATTTAAATAAGTCAAATAAAATTTGAGTTGAATTGAAGCCAAGTAAGTGGAAATCGCACTGGAATAAGGATTTGACTTGGTAAAGTAGTTGAGTGGTGAATTGAGATGGGAAATGGGACCGAACTTGGTTGGGAAATTTGATTATTTGGAATTGGAATTGAACTGGAGTTTGAAAAAGAAATTTGAGTCGGGATGTAAGAAAATTATTGATTGAAGATAAACTGACTCGAGATCAGTTGGAGATATATTCGGGTATGCTGAATGGATTGCAAACGAAAGCGAGAAAGTTGGATGCTCAATAAAGGGGGAAGGCCCAGAGTGGCGTGTGGTAGTAGTACCGAATGAACCGTGAAGCAGAGAGGCTGACGAAATTCTCCGAAAATTAAAGTATTAGAAAATTTTCAGAATTTTGAAAATTTTCGTTACAAAGAAGGGAACTAATATTTTGACCAGTTCAGTTGGAACTGAAAATATGAAGTAAACCAAAAAGATTTTAACCTGTTTACAACAGAAATTGTAGCATTTTTCCTACCTTAGCAATTTCGAGGACGAAATTATTTTAAGGGGGAAGGAATGTAATGTCCCGCATTTTTTATCGGTTTATATTTGAATATTTAAATCAGTTTAAATATTGAATTCTTAATATAAGTAGATTTAAATATAAATTAAAACGAAGTTGAATGTATAAAAATATATATTCAATATATATTCGAGCTCATAACGTTGCTGCAGTTCGTAATTTAACGTTTTGAACTTCAACTGAGTGTACAGGACTCGTTTTAAATCGGATTTCTGCGAACAAGAAATACTGGAATCTGTTAAACTGTATCTTTCTAACAGAAGTGAAAAATCGAGATTTCGGATTATATATTGCAAGATATGTCAAAATCAAATATTCAGAAAGTCGCTATGAAATCGTATATCGACCATAACGGTTTATTTGAAATAACTTCTTATCAGTTTCGAATGTAGACAAGATTCTTTTGAGACGTAGTGATAATTTAATTTTTAGAATTTTACTGAAATTTTTAATTAATTAAATACGCAACTTTTTATTTGGAGTATTTTGCACCCTATATGGATATTTCGGGGTTTCGCAATATAAGTTAAACTACCGATATTATTATATTTTTGGGATCGTGGCTCATCGTTGGACACGACTGTATTTTTATTTCGGTCGATAGCCGTCCGTGACCGAAACAGAATTCGTATGCCATAGGGTACTCGGTGATAAATTCAATAACAAGTTATTGAACGTTAAATGGCATTGAAGCATATAAACATTTAACTCGATGCACACAGGGTTGAATCATCTAAAACTTGAAAACAAAAGAAAAATGTTTAGCCTATAATAATATCAAACAACACATAAAGTAAAGGACACTCAAATGACGGTTGAAACCATGTAAAAAGCATTATTTAAAACATCATCGTACAGGAGCTATACATGCATACACTGTTACCACATCAAGAGTTCATGCCAAAGAAAACACATAGCTGTCCTTCCCCTACAACGCAGCATAGTGTTTCGAGCTGAAAAGAACTTGTCGAAAGAACAGCAAACCTAACCTATAGTTCTATTAATCCCTATTCCTTTGCACCCAAGGCACCTGACCAATATAAAACGCAGGCCTTGTGCTTTCTTTTTAAATCAGAAACTCTAAGTCACCATGAAAATAAATAAAACTCCTTTGCTATGATATTTATAACACTCAAACCTTTTAAAAGCAAAAGGGAACGTAGAGCATCATGTAGATGAAGTAGTAGCCGAACAGCATGCGGAGGCAGGGGAGTCGGCTCCGGCAAGGCTCGGGCGAGCAAGGAAATGCTGGTGAATGATGATGTACATGCTTGCATGCGGTCTGGAGAGCGGTATACATGCATGGTGTCAACGTTTGTAAGGGGGAACGTAAATTTACATGGTGTAATATATATTCGGCCATGACAGCAAACAGGAGGATCATATATGTGAGTAAACTTACTTATTTTACTGATTTTAATAATGCATAGATGTTTTTGAATAGATCGGATTTAACTAGGTACATATTTATGAACTGTGAAGAAAAAAACGTGAGGAACCCTGGGCGACACAATTAGATGAAAACTACTGTACAATTGGAGTGGGCTTGTTAAAGTGGACTGCGAGCTATTTGTTTAAACAGGGTACAGGGGTTTACGGGTCATTGTGAATAGAGAGGTGGTTGTTCAAACATGCTCTGCCTGATGTGCACATATTATATTATGTGGAAGCTGAAATTGATAATGGACGACATCAGGTTCGGTTTTAAATGAAGGAGGATCATTCGAATTTCATGAATGGGGTAAAGTAATGATGCACGTGTGGGTTATAAGTAAGAAGGATAGAGGTGAAAACGTTGAACAGGTGGCGCATAAATTGTAGAAGAAGGGAGGGGGACTATAACAAGGCGTTAATACTTGAGGAAATAAGGGACGTGAAGAATGGCATATATATGTCTGAGCGTGCAATTCGTTTTTGGAAGATAAACTAGGAAATGGAATTTGGCGTCAAAGATGGAGAAAGTAGCGGTGTTTGGGGACGTTGTCAGTTGCTGGCGCAAGTGGTTCCAGCATGGTCGGTCAAGGGTGGTCTAGCTTATCAAGGTGATGGCGGCATTAAAGTTTGGAGATGGAAAATTGAATTAGCAAAATGATGGAGCAAGTTTCATGTTTTATCACTTATGAGTGCGACGGTGACAATGTGAGAAACGGTGCCGGTTGGTCATAAAGCTCGAACGGTACAGAACTGAATGCCTGATTTAATCAACCGACCGCAAATCGTTATTTAACGGTTAACGCACCAAGGTGAGTAAATTCACTAACTCTGTTTAATTAAAATATTATATTTTAAATAATGGTTGAATGCTGTGTGATGGTTGTTTAGACAGATTATGGTTAAATTGGTTGAATATTATATATCGTTGCATATGTACACACCATTGGTTGGATATTGAATTGACTAACATCTGTGGATGCGGAAATCGGTTGGAGGAACTCAACCGGATTCCTAAATATTTAGATGTACTGGTTGTGCACTGTTTGAACCGTGTTGAATGGAAATTTAATGTTATGTTGATTTGGTAAGTAAACGATATCAGCGACAATCAACCATAGACACATCATTTTGTTAAGAAATTGGTTGACTGCCAAGCAAACCAACGAAGTTTAATTATAAAAATTATATCTTTATAATTGAAGCAAAATTTTAAATTATAATAGAAGTTCTATTATAAACTGGTATTTTTAATACCGTGAGTTAGATATAAATTGATTCGAGTTTAAATAGGAAGAATCGATTATTTATTATTTCTGAATAACAGAAATTGAATCTTGATTAAACAAGGAGGCGATAACTTGTTTTAAGTATATCAAAAACAAGTAGTCGATTTTAAAGATGCTTATGAAATAAAGTATAATTCTATGGTTGGAGTATGATCGTATTTGAAATAAGGGTAGTAAAACGAGTCTAGATTCCTATTGCGAAATGATATGTTAATAAAAGTGAATAGTGGTCAGAAAGTAAACATTTTGTAAGTAGATATTTCTATTTGTGTTAAACTAAATTGATCTGATTAACGAGAAGTTTAGAAATGGAGTTTTGAAATGTTTTTCTAACATTAATAATGTGTATTTTCTAAAAGTACAGAAAATAAGAAAGGTAAGGAAGATGGAAATGTTCCAGATATTAAATAAATGTATATCTTCTAGAATGTGGGTGAACAAGTGCTAAAATATTTGGAAATGGGTTTTTCCAAGAAGTATGAGGTTAAAAAGTTTTGGAAATATCTAGAAAAATATGAATAATGAAATATTAGAAAGTGCCGAGATTATGAAATTGTTTGATGGATGTTTATTTTCCCTTTGATAGTCAAAACACCGACTATCAAGATTTTTGTAACGAAAAGAGATATCAAGATTTTTGTAATGGAAAGAGATGTCAAGAATTTGTAACGGAAAGAGGTGTTGAGATTAATTATAAAGTGGAATATAGTAGCATATTACAAGTCTCAGAACTATAGCAGTAAAGTAACGCTGTTGACTAGGCTTAAGCGTGACTGTTATGTCAAGATTAGTTTGAACTGGGATATAGCAGCGTATAGCTAGTTTGAACTGTAACGATAAATGAAACGCTGTTAACCAAACTTAAGCGTGATGTTTATATACAGTAGCACTTCCTAGGGAAGGAAAACAGCTTGTTTTGAAATTCACTTATTCAAAAGGAATAAGTAACGACGTTTGCCCAAAGAAATATAAGAACGAATGTTAAATAAAAAGTGCCTATGATTTGTGTGATATTGGTTGTACATTGAATGGATGATGTTTTACTTCGATAGATAAACAACCGACTATCGAAGTGTTTTGACCATCGTTGTCTATACGGGGAGATTGGTTGGATATACTATCTGAAACCACTCCGTATAGGCATAAGCGCTGCAAATTTTGCTGAAGAAAATTGAAGACGGAGTGAAGTGCAAGGGTCTTCCTGTTCAGAATGGTGCTTTCTGTTTGTCCAGACCCAGGACAACTTGTATGGACGAATGTCTGACAGAATATTCCTGACGGTCACATAAGACGATCCTTTCAAAGTATTATGTCTGGTGGCGGAGAAATTCGTTTCTCTTAGCTTTTATACCCGTAATATTTTTGGGAAGATCAACTAGTGATTTGACAGGTTTGACGATGTGGCATTCAAAGTGTATGGTGGCCAGATGTTCTAAAAGGTAGACGTAGCCTCAAGCTTCACAGCCGGAAAATGACAAAAATCGGGCAGGCAGCATGGCTATGTGGGTCGCTCCCATTAGGGTGTATAATCACCTATCTAGAGAAATTCCTTTTGTTTCTAAATCTATCGATTCTGCCCATTCGGGAACGGTGGTTTGAGTCCAACCGTTGGTGATATACATTCGATACACTCAAGCGAGATGAGTGGTCGGTCATGTGTGGGCCGGGTTGCGAGACGTTCTTGTTGAACCCAGGTGTATTCGCCTCTAGAGATACATCATCGGAAGGTGGTCCCATACCTTGTCATAGTTGGAATCCAATCTCCAATAAGCGCCCTGCGGTTTTTGATTTTATACTATGTATGTAGAGCGTGAGATGCAAGCGTTCTACTATTTGGTTATTTATTTGATTAGACATTATTATAATATCACTGGATTTTGATATCAAAAATATTTTGGGTTATAGTAAGGTAAAAGCCGTCCATGTTTATGTGTGGATTGGTCTTACTATTATCCTTTTTGTTTCAAAAAGGATTTTCAAAGTTAAACCGTATGGTTGGAATTTACTCACACCAGTCCCATGACTGACACAGAGTTTATTTTGTTTGTTTTCCCTAAACTCTTGGGTGCCCAAATTTGTACGGGCAGTCAAGTGTTTCAGGCTTTTACAGATACGCTTGAAGGAGCTAAAAGCAGAAGGCTTCACCGTTGGTATTTAGAGACTATTTCCGCTGTGATATGATGTATTGTACTCTGATAATGGTATGTATATACAATACAAATTTTGTATTTCAAAGTTATGTTATATAATATATTTTATTCGTTCCGCTGTGAGATTCGTGTTTACTCTGATTATGTTCAGCCGTGTTCTTCTTCTTCTGCTATTCTATTAGTTCTATCTTTTCTATCTCATCCTCTAACTTCTTTCTATTAATGGTCTGGTATTTTCGATGTCTGAACAGTCGACGCTGGGTTTTGTGTCGATTTTCGGGGTCGAAAATCCCCGGGTCGTTACAGCGGTATCAGAGCTGAAGGTTTAAGTGATTACCTTGGCTCTGTGGCGTGACTCAATAGAGATAAGGTTAGCAGTACCTTAGATTGAGTTTGAGTATATATAGATGAGCGCGTATTTGTAAATTGATATAAAAACTGTTTTATATTGTGTTGATTAGTTTGGCAAGTGGTTTATGAATTCTGGTCGAAACAGTAATGCAAACTGTGTCGATAGGTGTTTCTAAACTCTTGAACAGAGTAACTCGACACGGTATGTTTTGAAAAGCTGGGTAATTAAAATAATTTTACCCAAAATGTACATTGGAATAGAAACATCACTTTTGATTAGGAATGTACATTAGAATAAAAATATCATTTTTGTTAGAAATGTCCCATTAGATTAAAAGTGTCATTTTATGTTAGTATTTAAAATGTGAATCATGTTATGTTACATTGAAGATGCCACCTATTTAGATTATGTCTTGTTACATTAAAAATGTCTTATATTTAGATTATGACATGGTCTATTAAATTATATGTTTAGTGAAATCATTTATTTACATTAGGTAAATAAATAAGAAAAAGATTAAAAAAAAACATTTATTCCATTTCCAGTATGAATTAGTATGCTTAACCCGAGGTTGGATTGAGTTGTGATGCAAACCTGCCCGGACCCGCCCGGCTGTCCAGTAATCACAACAATACCTATCCAATGTGAGAGGTTAAAGCATATATATTAATTTTCTAAATTTACATTTTATATATGTAAATTACTTCAAAATATTTAGTGTAAATAAATAAAACATAGACAAAGGAAGACATATATATTTACGTTAGGTAAATAAGAGATTAAATAAATTACATTTTTATATGTAATAACCCGCAAAATGCGAGCCAGTTTGAAATTTTTATTTTGGCAATTTTAGCGAATTTAGATTATTTAAAATGAATTATTTTAAATATATCGACGGGAAATTTATTTTGAATAGAATTCAACGTATATATTATATACGTCGTCGTTAGAATATAAATATTTATATATAATTATAAATAGAATTGAAAATGGCGCGGTAGTTCGATAATTCGATTTCAAACTTCAATTGAATATACCGGGTGCAAAGCCATCCGGATTTTAGTGAAACCAAAAACATTAGAATCTAATAGTGAATATCTTTCCAACGAATCCGACAAATCCACATTTCTTAGCGGGAATCAAAAGATATGTCCAGTTGAAAATTCTGAATAGTCGTTATGGAATTCAGGCCCTTAAAAATGGACATTTTGCAAATGATCTCGGATTTCGACGAAACCAGTTTTGTTGGATCCGCAGGGTCAAATTATTGCTAGGTTTCAAATTTCATAATTTTTCGAATCAATATGTGAGCGTGGCAAAGGAAAACGCGTTTGACCGGTTTCAGTTGATTTTAATCGACTGGAAATTGGCCATTTTTCTAACGGTCTCAGAATTCGACGAAACTAGTTTTGTTAGGACCGTATCGTCAATACAAAGCTAGAAAATATTTTTTCGAGAATTTTTAGAGTTAGTATGTGGCCCCGGTAATTTGAAATGTACGTTTAAAATTCAATATAGTGATTTAAATATAAATTAAACGAAAACTGATTGTAACAGCCGAATCAGCTTGCGTGGCATATCCCATTGTGTTCGGAATGGGGGTGAAACGCTATGGGCGACAGGCGGTGGGCCTCGTTTCGAGTTCGGTAGTAAAAGTCAACTTTTTGCGATTAAATTAATTAAATTAATTAAAAATAAAATATATAGCCCCCCTTCTCGTTTTCATTCAACAGAAATAAAAAAGAAAAAAAAAGAGGCGAACGACGGGGGGCCAAAGCCGCCGCCGCCGCTGCCACCAGGGCCGCCGCGCCCTGGCGCCGACCCCAGGGGTCCTCCGCCTCTCCTCCCCTCGTCTCCTCCCTCCTCTCAATTACAGCGAGCCCATCGAGAAAACCCAAGCCCTAAATCCACTGCAACCCGCCGCTGCAGGCCGTTGGCCACCGGAGCCGCACCTCCCTCGCCCTGATGATCGCCGCGTTGCCTCACCGCCCCTCCGAGCCGCCGACGAGCCCCCCCTCGTAAGTTCCCTGACTGTTTTTTTTTTATTTAATTTTATTTATTTTAAAAACTGTTTTTTTTATTTATTTATGTTGTAAAGTTATAAAAATGTAATCTTTTATATAACATGGAAGTAAAAATATGATTTTTATATTTTTAAAGTATTAAAAATATAGTCTTTACTATATAGGTGATGTCAAAATATGATTTTTGTGTATGTTGAGAGTTAAAAATATAATTTTTGCATGATAGGAATAATAAAAATATGATTTTTATATTTTTAAAGTATTAAAAATATGATCTTTATAGGATAGAGAAGTTAAAAATATCACCTTTGTATATGTGGCAAAATAAAAATCTGATTTTTATTTTATATACGTTGAAATAAAGTAGATATTTTTATAAAGGCGAAATCTTTATCATAGTAAAAAAATTCGATTTTTAAATATATGAAGAGGTTATAAAAATATGACTTTTAAATTGAAAGTGAATAAATAAAAATGTGATTTTTATTTTAAAGACATCGAAATATAAAAACGTGTGATTTTTATATATATAGAGACTACGGGCAACGAAGATGACGAAGATGGGATAACGAAGAAGATTTCTATAAATGAAGAGTCGTGGTATTGGATAGCTTTCGGTGAGAACTTCTCACTCAAATTCTCTTTTTCTAGTTATATATATATATACTAGGATGCAGACGGTGCTTAGTAGCACCCGACACCCGTCATCCACAGACCATGGATGGCTTGCTTGTTAAATTGTTTGGTTGAGTAGTTGGTTAGTTTATTTGATTGGAATTGAATTGTTTGGTGAAATAAAATTGATTTGATTGATGTGTGAATGGCGTGGGCCTTCACTAGACCGGGGATAAGGCTAGGCCTTGTTCCGTTTCTAGTATCGTGCCGTTATGCCGCCAAAATTTTCTAAAATATGTTAGAAAAATAAAAATATCATTTTTATTGTGTAAACGAACTGAATAGAAATTCATGTGTTGAAATAAAATATTTTATCGTTAAAAATATAATTTTTAACGTGAAAGTGAATAAATAAATATTTATAAACAAGTCGGCCGATTTGTTTATTTACACTGATTTGACTGATATTGATTGGGTTGATAAATTTTACACATCGCCCAACTGCACAAATAAAATCTGTGTTTGATTGTTTGAAACCCCACACGGGTGTTGGGATGAAATTTGAAGTTCACTCATCCTGATTGATTAAATATGTCGATCGATTGATTGACAGGCTGTTATAAGCGTAAGATATCTATATTTGATGCTTATACAGTGTAGTGCACTTTGGTTGATGGTTGATTATTTTTCAATGCTATTATATACATGTGTTGTATGGAATCCATATAATTAACGTTATATGGTGATTGATTGGGCCTCATTCCAATTGGGAAAATAATGAATGTTATAAAAGAAAATTCATGTGTTGAATATAAAAATAGTCATGTGTTGACGATGTTCATGTGTTGAAAATATTCGTGTGTTGAGTAAAATATTTTAAATAATAAAAATTACATCTTTATCATATTTAAGATTAGAATCTACTTTACGGTGGAGCCTAATTGAAAATCAAACGATAGATACCTTAGTTTTATAAAATATTTTACATAACAAAAATAGTGATGTGTTGACAGTACTCATGTGTTGAGATTAGTCGTGTGTTGAAAGCGATATAGATTCATGTGTTGAATGGGATAAATATTCATTTGTTGGATAGAATAAAGGAGTTTTGAAAAATATAAAGCCGTGTTGATTAGAGATGCGTTATTTCGACGTGAACGATATTTATATCGATTTTAAACGATTTCGAAATGAATTGAATTGAAAACGATTTCGAAATGAATTGAATTGAAAACGATTTCGAAATGAATTGAATTGAAAACGATTTCGAAATGAATTGAATTGAAAACGATTTCGAAATGAATTGAATTGAAAACGATTTCGAAATGAATTGAATTGAAAACGAATTCAAATTGAATTGGAAGTGAATTGAAATGAATTCAAATTGAATTAAAATTTGAATTGAATAGAAATGAATTTTAAAACGGATTTATAAAGAAGAATTCAATTTTGATTTGAATTGAATATAGAAGTTGAATTGTTTCAGAAACGAATTTAAAACGATTTATAAAATTCGTTTTAAATAGAAATCGACGAAATATATATTATATATATAATATAATGGCCTGAATAGAACGCGCCGCGCCGCGGCAGTTCGTGAATTTCGACCATTTATTTCAAACGGACATTGCGGGAGATCCGACCGTCGGATTCTCCTAAAACTGGAACCGTTGGGTTCGTATCGAAAAGAGCTTTCCAATAAATGTTAGAAATTTGAAATCTAACAGTTGGATTTGGAATTATGCCCAAATCAAATTCGAAAAAGGTCGCTGTAAGTGCAGTTCGATGGCCGTTGTTGGAAATCGACTGTACGGGCCTTGATAAAATTATTAAAAATATCTATAATTTGTGTAAAATTATAATATGTGAATTGGAAAGATTTGGGCTGGAAAATTCCACATTTGAAAAGATAAAAATAGATTTTTATCGAAATGAACTAGTTTTGAACTAGAATTGAAATCAATTTATTTTTAAAATAAATAAATTGAATTTGAAAGTGATTTTGAAAATAATCGATAATTTCCAATACGTGGATTGGACTGGAGTTGAATCGAAATTATCTTCGGGATATTTCGATGTTGGATTTCGTGACTATACAAATATTGTTATGGGGATTTGAAAGATATTTTATATCGTTATTTCCAATACGATATTTGTTGGTTTCAGAATTTGATATTGAATATAAGCCGATATATTTTCTATTCAGAGCCTTGTATTTAATATCAAATGTGATTTGGTTTGTCGTGAATCGTGTTTTTGAGGACATTGGTTCTTTAACCCAGTTAAAGGCAGGATATTGATTTTTGAAAAGATTAAAACTAAGTGGAGTTTTAATGAATCTTTAATTAGATTGAAAAGTGAATTGATAATTTAAATTATCAAAACTGAAAAGTGATCGAGAGTGGAGTACCACCAGTTTTGCTCCAAAGCGATAGTTAAATCTTTAATTAGATTTGAACGTGAAATGGTAATTAATTTTACCGATAACACCGTGGTGTTAGATATGGAGTATCACCAGTTTTGCTCCATGGGATATATAGGTTGGGATTGGGAAATAAAACAAATAATTACTTCGGTATGGTTCGCTAATCCTGACTAGTTTGAAATGATATCCAAAGGAAGATTAAAGAATAAATTTAGAAGAATTTATCTTTGATAAAATTAATGGGAACCTTTCCCTAAGAATGTGATTTTGTGAATAAAAGAATATTCTGAATTGGAATGGGGCGTTTGTTGTGTTTGTGTAACATTCGTTTATTATATACGTGGGTTATTCAGAAAGGCCGGGTTTATACCCATTCTGAATAACCGATTCGACGAGATGTCGAAGATGAAGACGGTGGTTGAAGACCGGAAGTCTTCACATCGTTTGGGTGATTACTGATGATCTTGATTGGGCTGTACACCCAAGATGAGGGAAACAGTCGGTGATCGTCCAGACGTACTTGGAGATCGATGGATATGCGAGGAAAGTGCCTCCGGTTTCGTTCAGACCCAGAACGAACTTGTAAATGGATTGTGTGTCTGACATTGGATTTTATTCCGTGTTGATTGATCTCTATTAAATATACATCTGTTTGGCGGCGGAGAATTTATTCTCTTGCTTAACGCCCTTCTCTGAGACATACGAGCTCAGAGGTTGTATATCGATGGACATCAGTCGCATGGAATGAATTGCCAGTGTGGCATGCGTAAGTGGCAGTTGATCAAGGCTTCTGTTGAAAAGCAAAGTCTTGTGGTGGATGATCAATGCACGGCCTGTGTGGCGTAGCTTTGTGTATAACGTGAATTCGCGAGCCTCACACCTCGGTATGAGTCAAAAACGGGAGACGGACCCAAGGAGTGCATGACGTTTCTTTATAGCTAGGGTGGTGTCAGTGACCTACCAGCCCTGACATTTATATACTTTTCACCTGTGTGGTTGTTGGATACGAGGCGCCTCGGATATAGGTCTGTAAGGACCGGGAAACGTGTGTTCAGGAATTGCCAATCCTCAAAAGTAAGAGAGGACCGGCCTTGGAGGATCCAGGGGATTGCTGTGTGCGGTCCCGAGGCATTTGCTAGAGTGTCTCGAACGCGGAGAGGAGCTTGCCCCTTGCCTCGACTCATGACGGAAATCCAATTTCCAATACGTGTATTGCGGTTTTAATTGTAGAACTAGTATGGCGACATGATAGATGGTACCCATGCCGCCTATGATTGATATTTATGATTGAAATTGTTTTGACACTATACACTTATGATAGTATCAAATGATTTGTTTTAAACGTACTACGCATGTTTGGCTATTATAAGGGAAAACCCTATCCTCCGGCTTGCGTTGCATTGTGTGATGGGACCTGGGTCTTATAATAGCTTCATTTTTCCAAAAAGCATTGCGCTGTTTTGTTATAGGCACTAGTATTCTTGGGAGGAAACCTGTTCCGTGTTATACGGCGTGGTCCCTTGAATTACTATCTTTAAAGTAAAGTTTAAATAACTGTTTTAGTTCTCACACCAGTCACATGACTGACCTAGAGTTTATTGTTTTAACCTAAACTCTGGGTGCCCCTATTTTCCGCACGGGCAGCTAGTAGTTTCGGTTTTGCAGATTTATATTCACAGGGTCCTGATTTACAGCTGGAACGATGCTCGGAAAGCTCTGTATCCGTGTATCACTTCTAGTTGTGCTTTTGTATTATTTTCCGCTGCTATGTAATTTATTGTAATCTCTGATATTTATCGAATGTAATTTATTCATTTATACTCTGTATATTCTTGTATCTGATGGAATTGTTGTAATAGCAATGAAATGTTCTTCCGTCTGCGTCCTTTTGTGTGTTGTTCTCAAAGTATTCGTGCTTTCCTTCACGGGGAAGTTACGGGTTCTTTAAGTTGGTATCAGAGCTTTGGTTTACAGAGCTCGAGAACAAGGCACATTAGAACCATACGAAAGAATTCATCAGATATTGGATTAGCAATATCCAATTAGAATGACTCGTTAGAGATAGGATCAGTAGTATCCTAGAACGAGTGTGAAGAGTATATTTTTCAAATGAAAACAATTTTGTTTTGAAAATTTAAATCGCTTTATACGTATTTGATTATTTATTTATTTTGAATATGGACAATCGAGTATATATAGATTTCGCGTATACGCGTCATAAACGTATAGTCGAAGTTTTAATATGCTGGATAGATATAGAATCACATTCTAGACACCCGAGGATAATTCTGGTGATGTGGCCACATCATCAGTATTTATATTCGTGTTTCGAAGGTGTGATTTTCTATATATTTCCATTAGACTGGTGTGAGAACCAAAACTAGTATAGTTAGAACACATTGTTGTGAATTGGTAGCAAAAACATGATTTTCCGTATATATATCAAAAATTTATGGATTTGAAACTCTAATTCACTAATTGATTGATGTTTGTGTTGTTTGTTTATTTGTTTGATAATTTTAACCATTTGGCCTAATTGAATCACATATTGAATTATATTGAAAATTGGTCGCATTTGCTTGCATATACATATACTTACATTGAACAGGTCATAGCAAGGAGGCTAGAGCCGAAGAATAAAATTTGTTTGCCCGACAAATAGGTACATGTTTACTACATAATTTCCTGTTTTGTTTGGGTGATGATGATTTTGTGAGCCTATTGGCTAGCCGCTTGGCTTTTTCTTTTTCTTTTTGAGATCTGAAGGACCGGGGAAGCTATTTGAAATTCCCCGATGCTCCCATTGCAGGGGAGGTTATGGCGAAATTTTTCAAAAATTTAGGGTGTTAGCCAAATTTTTGAAATTTTGAAAATTCTCAGAAACTAAAGAGTTGGAGAATGGAAGCCAGATCGAATATAGAGCTTATTAATCAAACCACTTTCGACTTTGTTCCTTTTCGGGGACGAAAAGTTTTAAGTGGGGGAGATTGTAATAACCCGCAAAATGCGAGCCAGTTTGAAATTTTTATTTTGGCAATTTTAGCGAATTTAGATTATTTAAAATGAATTATTTTAAATATATCGACGAGAAATTTATTTTGAATAGAATTCAACGTATATATTATATACGTCGTCGTTAGAATATAAATATTTATATATAATTATAAATAGAATTGAAAATGGCGCGGTAGTTCGATAATTCGATTTCAAACTTCAATTGAATATACCGGGTGCAAAGCCATCCGGATTTTAGTGAAACCAAAAACATTAGAATCTAATAGTGAATATCTTTCCAACGAATCCGACAAATCCACATTTCTTAGCGGGAATCAAAAGATATGTCCAGTTGAAAATTCTGAATAGTCGCTATGGAATTCAGGCCCTTAAAAATGGACATTTTGCAAATGACCTCGGATTTCGACGAAACCAGTTTTGTTGGATCCGCAGGGTCAAATTATTGCTAGGTTTCAAATTTCATAATTTTTCGAATCAATATGTGAGCGTGGCAAAGGAAAACGCGTTTGACCGGTTTCAGTTGATTTTAATCGACTGGAAATTGGCCATTTTCTAACGGTCTCAGAATTCGACGAAACTAGTTTTGTTAGGACCGTATCGTCAATACAAAGCTAGAAAATATTTTTTCGAGAATTTTTAGAGTTAGTATGTGGCCCCGGTAATTTGAAATGTACGTTTAAAATTCAATATAGTGATTTAAATATAAATTAAACGGAAACTGATTGTAACAGCCGAATCAGCTTGCGTGGCATATCCCATTGTGTTCGGAATGGGGGTGAAACGCTATGGGCGACAGGCGGTGGGCCTCGTTTCGAGTTCGGTAGTAAAAGTCAACTTTTTGCGATTAAATTAATTAAATTAATTAAAAATAAAATATATAGGCCCCCCTTCTCGTTTTCATTCAACAGAAATAAAAAAGAAAAAAAAAGAGGCGAACGACGGGGGGCCAAAGCCGCCGCCGCTGCCACCAGGGCCGCCGCGCCCTGGCGCCGACCCCAGGGGTCCTCCGCCTCTCCTCCCCTCGTCTCCTCCCTCCTCTCAATTACAGCGAGCCCATCGAGAAAACCCAAGCCCTAAATCCACTGCAACCCGCCGCTGCAGGCCGTTGGCCACCGGAGCCGCACCTCCCTCGCCCTGATGATCGCCGCATTGCCTCACCGCCCCTCCGAGCCGCCGACGAGCCCCCCTCGTAAGTTCCCTGACTGTTTTTTTTTATTTAATTTTATTTATTTTAAAAACTATTTTTTTTATTTATTTATGTTGTAAAGTTATAAAAATGTAATCTTTTATATAACATGGAAGTAAAAATATGATTTTTATATTTTTAAAGTATTAAAAATATAGTCTTTACTATATAGGTGATGTCAAAATATGATTTTTGTGTATGTTGAGAGTTAAAAATATAATTTTTGCATGATAGGAATAATAAAAATATGATTTTTATATTTTTAAAGTATTAAAAATATGATCTTTATAGGATAGAGAAGTTAAAAATATCACCTTTGTATATGTGGCAAAATAAAAATCTGATTTTTATTTTATATACGTTGAAATAAAGTAGATATTTTTATAAAGGCGAAATCTTTATCATAGTAAAAAAATTCGATTTTTAAATATATGAAGAGGTTATAAAAATATGACTTTTAAATTGAAAGTGAATAAATAAAAATGTGATTTTTATTTTAAAGACATCGAAATATAAAAACGTGTGATTTTTATATATATAGAGACTACGGGCAACGAAGATGACGAAGATGGGATAACGAAGACGATTTCTATAAATGAAGAGTCGTGGTATTGGATAGCTTTCGTTGAGAACTTCCCACTCAAATTCTCTTTTTCTAGTTATATATATATACTTGGATGCAGACGGTGCTTAGTAGCACCCGACACCCGTCATCCACAGACCATGGATGGCTTGCTTGTTAAATTGTTTGGTTGAGTAGTTGGTTAGTTTATTTGATTGGAATTGAATTGTTTGGTGAAATAAAATTGATTTGATTGATGTGTGAATGGCATGGGCCTTCACTAGACCGGGGATAAGGCTAGGCCTTGTTCCGTTTCTAGTATCGTGCCGTTATGCCGCCAAAATTTTCTAAAATATGTTAGAAAAATAAAAATATCATTTTTATTGTGTAAACGAACTGAATAGAAATTCATGTGTTGAAATAAAATATTTTATCGTTAAAAATATAATTTTTAACGTGAAAGTGAATAAATAAATATTTATAAACAAGTCGGCCGATTTGTTTATTTACACTGATTTGACTGATATTGATTGGGTTGATAAATTTTACACATCGCCCAACTGCACAAATAAAATCTGTGTTTGATTGTTTGAAACCCCACACGGGTGTTGGGATGAAATTTGAAGTTCACTCATCCTGATTGATTAAATATGTCGATCGATTGATTGACAGGCTGTTATAAGCGTAAGATATCTATATTTGATGCTTATACAGTGTAGTGCACTTTGGTTGATGGTTGATTATTTTTCAATGCTATTATATACATGTGTTGTATGGAATCCATATAATTAACGTTATATGGTGATTGATTGGGCCTCATTCCAATTGGGAAAATAATGAATGTTATAAAAGAAAATTCATGTGTTGAATATAAAAATAGTCATGTGTTGACGATGTTCATGTGTTGAAAATATTCGTGTGTTGAGTAAAATATTTTAAATAATAAAAATTACATCTTTATCATATTTAAGATTAGAATCTACTTTACGGTGGAGTCTAATTGAAAATCAAACGATAGATACCTTAGTTTTATAAAATATTTTACATAACAAAAATAGTGATGTGTTGACAGTACTCATGTGTTGAGATTAGTCGTGTGTTGAAAGCGATATAGATTCATGTGTTGAATGGGATAAATATTCATTTGTTGGATAGAATAAAGGAGTTTTGAAAAATATAAAGCCGTGTTGATTAGAGATGCGTTATTTCGACGTGAACGATATTTATATCGATTTTAAACGATTTCGAAATGAATTGAATTGAAAACGATTTCGAAATGAATTGAATTGAAAACGATTTCGAAATGAATTGAATTGAAAACGATTTCGAAATGAATTGAATTGAAAACGAATTCAAATTGAATTGGAAGTGAAGTGAAATGAATTCAAATTGAATTAAAATTTGAATTGAATAGAAATGAATTTTAAAACGGATTTATAAAGAAGAATTCAATTTTGATTTGAATTGAATATAGAAGTTGAATTGTTTCAGAAACGAATTTAAAACGATTTATAAAATTCGTTTTAAATAGAAATCGACGAAATATATATTATATATATTATATATATAATATAATGGCCTGAATAGAACGCGCCGCGCCGCGGCAGTTCGTGAATTTCGACCATTTATTTTAAATGGACATTGCGGGAGATCCGACCGTCGGATTCTCCTAAAACCGGAACCGTTGGGTTCGTATCGAAAAGAGATTTCCAATAAATGTTAGAAATTTGAAATCTAACGGTTGGATTTGGAATTATGTCCAAATCAAATTCGAAAAAGGTCGCTGTAAGTGCAGTTCGATGGCCGTTGTTGGAAATCGACTGTACGGGTCTTGATAAAATTATTAAAAATATCTATAATTTGTGTAAAATTATAATATGTGAATTGGAAAGATTTGGGCTGGAAAATTCCACATTTGAAAAGATAAAAATAGATTTTTATCGAAATGAACTAGTTTTGAACTAGAATTGAAATCAATTTATTTTTAAAATAAATAAATTGAATTTGAAAGTGATTTTGAAAATAATCGATAATTTCCAATACGTGGATTGGACTGGAGTTGAATCGAAATTATCTTCGGGATATTTCGATGTTGGATTTCGTGACTATACAAATATTGTTATGGGGATTTGAAAGATATTTTATATCGTTATTTCCAATACGATATTTGTTGGTTTCAGAATTTGATATTGAATATAAGCCGATATATTTTCTATTCAGAGCCTTGTATTTAATATCAAATGTGATTTGGTTTGTCGTGAATCGTGTTTTTGAGGACATTGGTTCTTTAACCCAGTTAAAGGCAGGATATTGATTTTTGAAAAGATTAAAACTAAGTGGAGTTTTAATGAATCTTTAATTAGATTGAAAAGTGAATTGATAATTTAAATTATCAAATCTGAAAAGTGATCGAGAGTGGAGTACCACCAGTTTTGCTCCAAAGCGATAGTTAAATCTTTAATTAGATTTGAACGTGAAATGGTAATTAATTTTACCGATAACACCGTGGTGTTAGATATGGAGTATCACCAGTTTTGCTCCATGGGATATATAGGTTGGGATTGGGAAATAAAACAAATAATTACTTCGGTATGGTTCGCTAATCCCGACTAGTTTGAAATGATATCCAAAGGAAGATTAAAGAATAAATTTAGAAGAATTTATCTTTGATAAAATTAATGGGAACCTTTCCCTAAGAATGTGATTTTGTGAATAAAAGAATATTCTGAATTGGAATGGGGCGTTTGTTGTGTTTGTGTAACATTCGTTTATTATATACGTGGGTTATTCAGAAAGGCCGGGTTTATACCCATTCTGAATAACCGATTCGACGAGATGTCGAAGATGAAGACGGTGGTTGAAGACCGGAAGTCTTCACATCGTTTGGGTGATTACTGATGATCTTGATTGGGCTGTACACCCAAGATGAGGGAAACAGTCGGTGATCGTCCAGACGTACTTGGAGATCGATGGATATGCGAGGAAAGTGCCTCCGGTTTCGTTCAGACCCAGAACGAACTTGTAAATGGATTGTGTGTCTGACATTGGATTTTATTCCGTGTTGATTGATCTCTATTAAATATACATCTGTTTGGCGGCGGAGAATTTATTCTCTTGCTTAACGCCCTTCTCTGAGACATACGAGCTCAGAGGTTGTATATCGATGGACATCAGTCGCATGGAATGAATTGCCAGTGTGGCATGCGTAAGTGGCAGTTGATCAAGGCTTCTGTTGAAAAGCAAAGTCTTGTGGTGGATGATCAAAGCACGGCCTGTGTGGCGTAGCTTTGTGTATAACGTGAATTCGCGAGCCTCACACCTCGGTATGAGTCAAAAACGGGAGACGGACCCAAGGAGTGCATGACGTTTCTTTCTAGCTAGGGTGGTGTCAGTGACCTACCAGCCCTGACATTTATATACTTTTCACCTGTGTGGTTGTTGGATACGAGGCGCCTCGGATATAGGTCTGTAAGGACCGGGAAACGTGTGTTCAGGAATTGCCAATCCTCAAAAGTAAGAGAGGACCGGCCTTGGAGGATCCAGGGGATTGCTGTGTGCGGTCCCGAGGCATTTGCTAGAGTGTCTCGAACGCGGAGAGGAGCTTGCCCCTTGCCTCGACTCATGACGGAAATCCAATTTCCAATACGTGTATTGCGGTTTTAATTGTAGAACTAGTATGGCGACATGATAGATGGTACCCATGCCGCCTATGATTGATATTTATGATTGAAATTGTTTTGACACTATACACTTATGATAGTATCAAATGATTTGTTTTAAACGTACTAAGCATGTTTGGCTATTATAAGGGAAAACCCTATCCTCCGGCTTGCGTTGCATTGTGTGATGGGACCTGGGTCTTATAATAGCTTCATTTTTCCAAAAAGCATTGCGCTGTTTTTTTATAGGCACTAGTATTCTTGGGAGGAAACCTGTTCCGTGTTATACGGCGTGGTCCCTTGAATTACTATTTTTAAAGTAAAGTTTAAATAACTGTTTTAGTTCTCACACCAGTCACATGACTGACCTGGAGTTTATTGTTTTAACCTAAACTCTGGGTGCCCCTATTTTCCGCACGGGCAGCTAGTAGTTTCGGTTTTGCAGATTTATATTCACAGGATCCTGATTTACAGCTGGAACGATGCTCGGAAAGCTCTGTATCCGTGTATCACTTCTAGTTGTGCTTTTGTATTATTTTCCGCTGCTATGTAATTTATTGTAATCTCTGATATTTATCGAATGTAATTTATTCATTTATACTCTGTATATTCTTGTATCTGATGGAATTGTTGTAATAGCAATGAAATGTTCTTCCGTCTGCGTCCTTTTGTGTGTTGTTCTCAAAGTATTCGTGCTTTCCTTCACGGGGAAGTTACGGGTTCTTTCATTATATGTAATTAAAAGAATATATTTTACACTGTTAAGAAATTTACATTTATATGTAGTTAAGATTATAAGAAATAAAATTACATTTTTATGTAATTAAGATTATAAGGAAGAAAATTACATTTATGTAATTAAGAATAAATAGAAAATAAAGAACAAATATGTGAATAAGAATTTATTTACATTTTCTTATGTAAATAAAAAGAATAAAAATAATAATTATGTGAATAAGTATTTATTTACATTTTTCTTATGTAAATAAAAAGAATCAATTTGTAAATTGTAATTATTAACATTTTCTTATGTAAATAATAAAAAGAAAGGTTAGAAAAGAACTAACATAAGATATTCTTTTTATGTTAAAAGGGAATATTAGAAAAGAATTAAAGAAATACAATTATTTACATTTGCTATGTAAATAGGATTTGCAAAGGAAATTGAAACTATTTATTTACAAATAGTGTAAATAAATATGAATAAGAAATTAGATACATTTATTTACAATTAATGTAAATAAATATAACAAAAGTAAAAGTAAAACATTTATTTACATTTAGGTAAATAAGTAAGAAAAAGATAAGAATATATTTATTTACATTTAGGTAAATAAATAGGGTAAGAAAAAGAATGTAATTTATTTACATTTAGGGTAAATAAATTAAAACATAGAAGGAATATAATTTATTTACATTTAGGTAAATAAAACAAAATATAGAAAAAAGTATAATTTATTTACATTTAGTGTAAACAAAACAGAGTTATTAAAAGTGATATTTTTATCGTCATTTTAGATGCGATAAAAAGAATAGACTTTTGAAATTGGAATAGTCAAACGATTTATATTTATATATATAAATATAAATTACAAATTAAACGGAACGCGCGCGGCAATTCGCGTATCTGCAATCGTAACTTTAAACGGTTATACAGAGAGATCCGACCGTCGGATTTTCCCAAAACTGGAGCCGTTTGGACCGCTTTGGGAAGATCTTTCCAATGACATAAATTTCGCCAAAATCCAACGGTTAGATTTCAAAATATGTGTAAATCAAATTTGGTTGAAAACAACGCCAGGGTCGCCCATTTACCCGAAGCGTCGTTAAATTAATTTAGGCTATTTTTATATAAATAAAAACAGCGATATGTTGTTATCAAATATTAATAACGATATGAAATGTTTTCAAATTTTATATATATATATATATATATATATATATATGCGAGAATCATTTGAGAAGACCGAGTTCAATCTCATTTCAAATGATTATACGACGTTTTAAATCTAAGAGTTGAAGACGGCGATGGAAGACCGACGATCTTCACATCGAATGGGTAACTAGTGTTGAGGTCCTTGATTGATTTGCTCCCAAGACGGGGCTAAGATGGTAGTTATCCGGACGTAGTGTTGATTTGTACGGATTTGACTTTCGCTCAGACCCAGTGCATAAGTTTATAAATGGAATGTATGTCTGACGTTGTAGTCCTTTATACTACATTCGTTGATCTCTGTTAATACATATCTGCTTGGTGGTTAACACCCTTCTCTAAGACATATGAGCTTAGAGGTTATATATTGGCAGAAATCAATGGTATAGTATGGACTGACAATGTGGCATGCTAAGATGCATTGATCAAGGCTTTTGTTGAAAAGCAGGCCTTATGGTTGATGATCAAAGCACGGCCTGTTTAGGCGTAGCTTTGTGTATAGCGTGACTTCGCGAGCCTCACACCCCGGTATGAGTCAAAAACGGGATACAGACTGCAGGGAGTGCACACGTTTCTTTCTAGCTAGAGTGATGTCAGGGACCTACCAGCGCTGACATTTTACTTATGCGGATGATGGATTTTGAGGCGCCTCGTGTTTTATAGGCCGTTGGTGGTCATACTATAGGTCCAAAGGGACCGGGAAGCGTGTGTTTAGGCATAATTAATCCACTGCCCATAGGCGGGGACCGGCCCTGAAGATCCAAGGGTTCACTGCGGGGGATCCTGAGGCATTTGCTAGAGTGTCTCGAATCGGAGAGGAGCTTGCCCCTAGCCTCGACTCATGATGGAAATCCAATTTCCAATACGACCTTGCAGTTTTGATTGTAGAACTAGTATGGCGACATAGTAGGATGGGGTACTATGCCGTCTATGATTGATACATTATGATTTAAATGTTTATTATATATATACTTATATATATACACACTAATAATAATAATATCGTTTTCACGTATCAAGCATCTTTTGACCATTATAAGGTAAAACCCTATCCTCTGGTGTGCGTTGCATTGTGTGATGGGACCTGGGTCTTATAATGGTTTCATTTTTCCAAAAAGACATTGCGTTATTTCTCGATTTACTTTGGTTTATGCACTGGCAATCCATAGGAGTAAACCCGTTCCGCGAAAGTGGCGTGGTCCTTGGATTTGTCTTATTAGTTATATTAGTTTAGAATTCTCACACCAGTCCCATGACTGACTCGTAGTTTGTTTCACTTTGCAAACTCGGGTGCCCTCTTTTCCACACGAGCAGTCGAGTAGCTTTTTGCAGATATCTTCTATTCTTTTAGCAGGATCCTGGATCGAAGCCTAAAGCTGTGTCCAGAGCTTGGTAGTCTTCCGCTGTTTGTTTGTATTATCTTTTATGTATCTTCCGCTGTAATTTTATTTTTTTGTACTCTGATATATTCTGTACTCTGATGTAACATTATTGTAATGAAATAAAAGTCTGCTGTTATTGTTCTGATGTTTTGTATTCCCAAAGTTAAAGTATTCGAAGATTTCCAACCTTTAGGTCAGACCTGTGTGGTTTATGGTCGATTCAAAGAGCGGGAATTTCCGGGTCTTTACAGGTGGTATCAGAGCTCTGGTTAGCTCAAATCTTTGGGGTACAACTCATTAGAACTGAACAAAGACTCATCAGAGATTGGATTAGTAATATCCAATAAGAATACTCATTAGAGATAGGACTAGCAGTGTCCTAGAATGAGAAAACTCATTAGAGATGGGGTTAGTAATGCCCTAGGATGAGTTCAGAGTGATAAGCTTATAATTAACGTATTTTGATTATATATAATCCAATATTAGAAAATATGATTTTTGAATATATATAAAAGTTATATATATTTGATAAGTTAATCACCTAAATAAAATTATTGAAAATATAAAAGAAAAATTAAAACTGAGTTTATTAATTTAACAACTTTTACCTTAGTTCCTTTTCGAGGACGAAAAGATTTTTAAGTGGGGGAGATTGTAACAACCCAGAATTTTGGAACCAATTTAAAATTTTATTTTAAGGAAACTTTGTTAGAAAATGCATCAGAATTTACTAAAAGAAAAAAAATGTTTTAAAATAAAAGTTAGTCTTTATTTAAATGTAAGAATACAAAAATGATTTACATTAAATAAATTATTCTTTTAATGCGAATAAACATATTTTGATTAGTGCTTAAAGTCTAACTTTTCAATGTCATGTAAGAACATGTATTTGGTTAACATAAAAAAAAAGTTAATCTTTTAATGTCATGTAGAAACATGAAATGTTTTACATTAAAACTTTATTCTTTTTAATGTCACGTAACGTAGGAACCTTAATGACATTTATTGATTGAAAATAAAGTGTAGGTTATAAATGAGATTAATTTTGACAATATATTTATATATATATGTATATATGTATATATCTTTGGCTGTCCCCTTAAATATTTCCCCTGTCAATTCAAAGTTAACTTTTAGAAATTCCAAACGTAGACTACAGGTTCATAAACAAATAGCATTAATTCTTTCCATTCTATCCTCTCTCTGTCTCTCTCCTTTTCATTGTTATATACTTTTGAAATTCAAATAATAATAAAAAAATGTGTAATTGTAGCATGTAATAAAAGAGAATGTAAGGAAATAAATGTGTCATAATAGTTGAAGTAAAAATAAACATTTTTGATAAGAAATGTTTACATATAAAATGTTATTTTATATTTTATAGGATATTTGAATTCACATAAAATGTTTTACATATAAAACATTATTTTATATGATATTAGAATTCACACAAATCGGCTAAGACAAAAATAAGCAATTTATATAAGAATGAAGTTATTAATATAAATCATAATGGGCAGGTTATAAATATGAATTGTAATGGACCCACGTGTATATTTTTATTCTTCTTATTCCTGTCTATCCAATTGAATACCTGCCTTTTTTTTTTCTTTTCTTATTCTATTTTGAAATTTGAATAGGAGAAGCGGGACCTAAAGGCTCAATTAATAATATAAGATTATTATAAATATTAGAATAACAAAACCTAATACCCTAAAAAAGTATACAGCAGCCACCTTCTATTTCAATGGCCGCCGATGCTCAAACCTTCTTCCTCCTTGTTCTTCTAATTTATTCAATAAATTCCAACACCTCAAAAAGGGAAATTTAAAGAGAGGATCGAGCTCGATCAATTGAACGGTGGTGATCAACTTTCGAGAAGGTGGTGATCGATCATTGGTCGTCGGCCTGTATGGATGGGTGACAGCGAGGTTTCTAGTGGAGGAGTGGGTTCACGAGATACAGAAAATTGCGATGGAAGAAGAAGCAGAACCATGACCCTTGTTTGATTAGCCAATAATTCAGTGAAACGAGTTGCGTTGTACTCATATCGTCAAACACTTCGCAATGGAACATACAAGGACAAAAACGGAGACTGTTTATAACGACCTGGCTTTTTGACCGCCTTAAGTCGGTAATTAAACCAACTCAAACCGTTCAAAAGGACAGATTGTTATTGCTTATGAAGTTGAAATATAAATCATCACAGAACCACAGACACAGAACACAGAGTATCTCGCAGCGGAAATAAAATTTATAAAATAATACAGAATTCTTTTAAATTTTCATGATATCAGAGTACAGTAACAAACAAGGATACAGCGGAAGAGTAAATATAAAATCATGCTGGTATTCGGTAATGAGCAGAGATGTACACCATCGAATATGACATGGTAGTCGAATGGCTGGATCTCCAACGAATCTCAAACGCTAACAGATATATCTTCAACTGAAATGCTCGATCTGACCCGGGCATTTTGCAAAGAATAAAACAGACAAAATACACGAGTCAGGACTAACAGTCTTATATAAGTGAATTAGCACAACTGACATGTTCATAAAAATAGACAGTAACTTAAAGGACGTTTGGGATTTCCATCCTCTAAGGATCCGCGAAACTAATATCTATATAATAGTACGCTATTATGATAGTGTCTATTCAGTAAAGTATAATATCGAAAATAGCGTAAGCGGGATTACCATGTTACCCTTGCGCCGTTTATACCATTGCCGTACAGTTTGCATATAACACACCAGTACGTCGGTGGATAGGGATGCGCCGTGATACAACAACATTAAATCAAAATCGTAGGGGCTCGATCAGAATAATATGACAAGGCACTGAGGAATACCCCGGTAGGATTCTACCGAATTCGCGGCCCCCAAGCCGGTGGTAACGCATAGCCGCAACTACCGCCCACCTCGAACGACATTCCCATATTCAAAGGGTGCACCCAAATCAATCACAACAGTAATAGAGATGGTTTCAAAGGAGCGCGTGCGATCAGAGATGCGATCTCATTAACCTGGGTATGGCTCCTGTTTTAGTCATTTCAATTATGACCCGAAGGTCAAGGCTAATCCATCATCGTTCTCTTTCTTCAAATCCAGTAATCGCCTCTATACCAGCCTACTCCGGTTCTGGAACTTCCACCGCGTACACAGTTGTCAAAGTGGTATCGACACTGACAGAGAGTTTGCCTTATGTCGACTCCGGTCTCCTTGACAACCAAACGTTACATTTTTCACACCGGTCAGTGCTTTTACTTTTCAAAGGAGTTCGTGTTTCATATCGAAATATCATGTTTCGAAATCATTTAATATTCTAAATAGAATATTATTCAAATGGGATTTTCATCTACGCATAACGTCTTGAACTAGTTCCAACTTAAATAATATTTTCCTTTTGAATATCAAAATAGTTAACAATATATTAAATGACTAAAATATATAATTAAATAGTTTGAAATAATCGTTTGTAATAAAATTTAAAATTTGTCAAATTTATAAAAATATATATAATTTAAAACATTAAATTAATTCCTCAATAATTAATTAATTAAAAAAAAATTTATTTAAAGTAATTTATAAAATATATAGTTATAAAGAAAATAAATCAATTACAAAAATAGTTTGAAAATATAAATCTTTTTTCTGAAATACTATAGTTGGAATTAGAAACGTTCGATCAAATTTCGATCACACTTGCAATTATTTCAACTTCAAGTAAATAAATTCGAATTCACAATCCTGATCGATTTCATTTCAAATTTACATTCATTTCAAATTCGCCAATTCAATTCAAATGGTTATCTATAACCCGAATTCCTATTTCAACGATCTCAATTTATAACAAATAAACTGAATTCGATTTCAATCATTTCAATTTGTTAAAATTTCCGCTTCCATATTTATTTAAATTCAATCCATTGAATCCCAAAACAACGTTCAATTCCAAATCATACTCCCATTTCGAATATTCAATTTATAACAAAATTTGAATTTGCAGTTCATTTTCATCGTTACAAAGATTTTTCCATGCATAACAAATATCAAGTTCAAATTCGTATTTTAGTTCAAATCAAGACCGACTTACAGAAAATCTCAACCGCAGACAAAACAATTCAATCTCGATGAATTCGATTTACTAAATTACCCCCTTTATTTAGCTATAATTACGACACAGATTTATTTCCTTTTTTTATTGAAATTTCAAAGTTCAAACTCAAAGGAAATAAACTTCAAAACATCAATTATATTATTGTTAACAATAATTTCAAAATTCGTGATTAAACAAATTTTTATTTAACCGACCAGTGTCCGTATATCATTTTCTAACCTACGGTCAAGTGGTCCGGATATTTATCATTTCAATCCGTTCTTAAAATATTTGAATCACGGGTGTGTATCATTTCAACCCGTATCCCAAACCAATTCGAATATACAGGGGTTCGGGTATTTATCATTTCAACCCGTTGTTTTTCTCTCTAAACAAGGGACTTGCATGGTGAGAGTAATAGCATAACATATCATAAAAACCATCCATAATGTCATGTAAAACCGGTGCGCGTGTAACATGTGCACAACCATGAGCAAACAATCTAAAGCACCCTAACATTTAAATCAACATCTCAAATTTCTAATTCACTTAATAATAAATTAGTCAAGCGTGAGAAGACTCACCTTTCGTAGCGAACGAGAAAACACGCTCCGAGAAGAATGATGTTAACCGCTATTCGGACGAGGTTGCGCTACCTAAAACAAAGGCGCGTCTTTCAGAAAAGCGAACAAATTTTTCCAAGCGAAGATTTAAAAACAACAGATTTTTTTTTTTTTTTGACTCAAAACCACGGCTAAACCAGTTCCGAACTGTGCATGCACCGGAGAACGCATGTATTCACACTGACTGCGAAGTGAACATGTACCGCTAATAGTACGACAAAAGAATTTTTTTTTTTTTTTTTTGAGACTTGAATACACGCATGTAAATTTTCCGGTTCACAGTAGTTGAACAGATTGTGTTCGATTCTTATGCAAGCACTTACACACACACACACAAATATATATATATATATATATATATATATATATATATATATATATTCATTTCATTTCCCTTTGCATGCGACCGTCAGAACAAACAAGAATTGGCTTTGAAATTTACGCAACAATGGTTTTCAAATGCTTGCATTACACGTCCGCAACTACATGTAAATATGGTGCTTGCATTCCTAAACTAGAGGATGGATATCAGAAAAGTACTCATGATCACTTAGAATTCTAACTCATGGGACGGACTCACGCACAGGGATTATATACTCATCTCTTCCGGTTTACAGTACTATAGCAGGTATAAATATTAACTTATGATGCATGCAAATGAAATGATCCGAACAAGCGAAGGAAACAAGAAACTCACGGCCTACAAGAGTTTGCACAAAATTTGGAGCTTCCTTCTTGTACCAAGGACAAATCGGATGCCAAGCTTGGACGCGAGCACTTGGCTTTGGAGACTCCGGAGTTCTTCACGCGAGGGGTGTTCGGCTTGAGGACGTTGGATGCTTTAATGGGGATGGGTGCTTCGGCCTTTCAAGGACTGGACGTGAATTGATAAATGGGGAAGGATGGATGTTTGAGGACGTTTGTTGAATGAGTGGTAGGCCGAAACAAAAGTATAAAGTACAAAAGAGAAGAGAGCAGTAAGAAAAAATGTGGACATTCAAATAGGGGAATACACGTGTGGAGCAATTGCTTCCCAATACAACATGTGTCAGCCGAATATAGTGTAGTGCCAGCTTGCGTTTTGCATGTTTTCGCATGCATAAGAGAAGACACGCGCAAAGGTGAGAGGACAGGCGGACCTTAAAAGAGACGTACACGCGCAAGGGGTCTTCCAAAAATATAACAAGTGTTAGCCGAAAAACAAGATGTGAGGAACAGCTGTACACACATGCATGCATTTTCGCATGCTGTGTCCTTCAAGAGCCACCGCGTGTTCAAACATAGTGTCCAAATTTCGTACACCCGCTTTGCTCCAATATCGGTAGCGACCGCTAACCGCTTTACTGACTGCATGCTTTGATTTTACTGTTAACGATTTTAAGGGCCATAACCATTTCATTTCATAACAACGTTTAAACACGGACAGATACTGCAGTGACTGTGCTAACAACCGGTATTCGGTTCACATGCGTTGTTTAGAACATTTGTCGACTGCGCGCTATCTGATTAATGCTAAAACAAAATTCTACTATATATATATATTTTCGAACATTAAATTTTTGTTTAATAATTTATTTTATTTAATTATATATTTTTCTTCTTACCGACGCTGAATACGGCGAATGACGCACAGATGCATTTCGGATGACATACACTTCTTATATGTTTTGTCCGACGTGCACTTCAGTTGATCAGCACAGAAAACAAAACACTGCAATATTTTAATTTCAAATATTAACTTTTAATTTAGTATTTTATTTTTATTTAATTATTATTATAAATTTTTTCCTATTTATATTATTTTAAATTTTTATTTATTATAAATATTATTACAGAATTTCAAGATCGTTACATTCTCCCCCACTTAAAAGCTTTTCGTCCTCGAAAACGAAGCGTCATGTAGATTTAAGTCGATATATATACATTACAAATATTTTAGTCTGTTTAAAACTTGTTAGGGAGAAAGACAAGTTATCGAATTTTAACTCGAAATATTCTTATCGTTCTTTTAAATCAAGCAAGCTTTCAAATTCTTAAAGGTTTAGGGAAAAATCGTTTAGAGCTTATAAGCCATGTCAGTCTTCCCTTTTTAAATCATATTCCCTATCCTGCAAACCATTTACAACGCGTATGGTTGAATATTTCCCCTTTTCAAACATTATTTCAAAATAATTCAAGACGTATCCTATTTCCAAAATTTCTCGCCACCACAGCATAGGGCTTTATTTCCTGTTTCAATTATCAAATTGTTCGAAAAGTTCACATTTCCTATCGGCGGGAAAATATCTTGTAACTTTCTTATTCAAATATCATCATGCTTCTGCTACGCACTCTGATTATGCGTAATTCAATTAATGTTTCAAAACATTAATTTAAAAATTTCCGGTACCAAATTCTCAAAATTGATATTTCAAAAACCCAAATTTTTTTTTCTTGCATAAGTTGGATTCTACATTTTAAACATTCGATTACTATAAAAAGCTCATTTATTGGGGTTTCGCTACATAATATCTTGGACAAATTAAAGTTATCCAATTCAAATCCAGACACGCTTTCATACGACACGAAGGAGTGTACATGGATCAAGTCAAAATTCCATATGCTCAAGTAGGGACGTACTAATACAAGTTCACTATCAAATGTGTCTCACGAAGATATGAGGGTTCAAAACATAACACTTGGCCAATATTCCTAATGTACAAGGGCACTATTTTCATTACTCACAATCAACAGTTCGAACTCACATGATTAGCTAAGGCCAAGCTAGGGAGTCAAATACACGAAGGTACAATCATCAGCAGTTAAAAATCACGGGATACTCGATTTTATTTTATAAATTTCCTTGAGTAAGCCTTACTTTTAAAATTTCATTTTCATTTTTTTTTCTCTCTTCTTTACCTCATAAGTGATTATTTGCCAAGTAATTTCCATTTGATTCATTCATTCATATTGGCACACATTTATTTCAAACTATTAGTTCGATCAGTGTCACTTAAATACCTATGCCAATCTGTCATGTTGATCTTGTCGTTCAAACTTATTGTACTTCATTCATTGATTCAGTCATACGGTCCTGATAGGGAAAATCAGTTTTCTCCCCCACTTAGACATTTGTTAAAATTTGATTAACTACTATTGTCAAAACTGAAAAATAGTGTGATATTCTCAACATATCAACAATTAAGCTCACTTACGTGCTCTTTCAAAATTTCACTTTCCAAAATTTTAAGTGAGATTCATTTCAAAAATGTATCCTTTCAGTCATTATCAAATCGTCCTATTGTACTTATCACTTTTATTAAAATTTCCTTAACATTCCCAAACCATTCAATTCCTTTGCACATCGCGTTTGTTAAAGCAACACTTAAAATTTCATTTGCAAACATCAACTTATAGTTTACGACAATGAGACATTGCTTAAAACATTTTTCAAATGCTTATCTAAACAGCTTTAAGTATTTCCCGACGTCTCAATCGGAAATATATATAGTCATCCCACTTTCGAAACTCAAAAATAATACTGATGATGATCGATCAATCATCAGAATCATCCTCCAGCGACTAGAATGTGATTCTATATCTATCTAGTATATATGGGACTTCGTATATGCGTTAGCTAGGCGTATATGCAAAATCCTTACATACTTGATTGTCCAATCTTGACGTCAAATAAATACCCGCAACTGATACATTTATATTTTTTCAAATCTAAAATTTTTTGAATCACAGACATTCGTATAAAATCCGTCTATATATATATATATGCTTTGGAAAATTTTTCTTCATATCAAATGTCATACGATTTACAGTTCACGTTACCGACATATCGTTCGTATATATTTTCCTTGTACAAGGTTTCATTTCATATCTTAATTTCTTTGGGGATTCTGGACATTCGACGATTGATTTTGAAATCTTTACAGCTAAGCCGCGAGAAGCTTTTTATTTTCGAAATATCTTCTTCAAATTCTTGCTAGGTCTTTATTTTCAAGTTTACAAGTTTTTCCCCTTTAGTATGATGTTACACGTCCACATCTAGCTCATTATTATTGAAATTTTTCCCAATTCAAATTTTCAACTCAACCAAGTGTCTAACACTTAGTTATTTGTTCAAATTTTACTGTAAATCCCCATACCTAATTTAATCTGATTTGAACTAAGTTGGATTATAAGCTAAGAACTGAACAACCGGATGAAGCAGATGGATTTATTAAGATTCGGGTCTAATCATGACCAATCTTAAGCTTCTAAAGTGGAACAAAGCACAACGAGAACTTAGATTCGGCAAATCTTAACTTAGGGAGAATCCAGCAAGGGACGAGTTTAAAGGAATGGGATTAAAACGAGGATATATTTAAAACAAGGCTAAAATTTTAAATTATTTAAATATAGAAAAATCCCTTTGAAATCACTTGAAATATTTTAAATTTCAAAATACGCTCTCTCGGAATGATTCTAAGATGATTCCACTCATTCTGGAGTATTTTCCACTCAATCTCTAATGAGTGCTTCAACAACATAAGCTAGGCTTTGTATAAACCAAAGCTCTGATACCAACTATAACGACCTGGCTTTTTGACCGCCTTAAGTCGGTAATTAAACCAACTCAAACCGTTCAAAAGGACAGATTGTTATTGCTTATGAAGTTGAAATATAAATCATCACAGAACCACAGACACAGAACACAGAGTATCTCGCAGCGGAAATAAAATTTATAAAATAATACAGAATTCTTTTAAATTTTCATGATATCAGAGTACAGTAACAAACAAGGATACAGCGGAAGAGTAAATATAAAATCATGCTGGTATTCGGTAATGAGCAGAGATGTACACCATCGAATATGACATGGTAGTCGAATGGCTGGATCTCCAACGAATCTCAAACGCTAACAGATATATCTTCAACTGAAATGCTCGATCTGACCCGGGCATTTTGCAAAGAATAAAACAGACAAAATACACGAGTCAGGACTAACAGTCTTATATAAGTGAATTAGCACAACTGACATGTTCATAAAAATAGACAGTAACTTAAAGGACGTTTGGGATTTCCATCCTCTAAGGATCCGCGAAACTAATATCTATATAATAGTACGCTATTATGATAGTGTCTATTCAGTAAAGTATAATATCGAAAATAGCGTAAGCGGGATTACCATGTTACCCTTACGCCGTTTATACCATTGCCGTACAGTTTGCATATAACACACCAGTACGTCGGTGGATAGGGATGCGCCGTGATACAACAACATTAAATCAAAATCGTAGGGGCTCGATCAGAATAATATGACAAGGCACTGAGGAATACCCCGGTAGGATTCTACCGAATTCGCGGCCCCCAAGCCGGTGGTAACGCATAGCCGCAACTACCGCCCACCTCGAACGACATTCCCATATTCAAAGGGTGCACCCAAATCAATCACAACAGTAATAGAGATGGTTTCAAAGGAGCGCGTGCGATCAGAGATGCGATCTCATTAACCTGGGTATGGCTCCTGTTTTAGTCATTTCAATTATGACCCGAAGGTCAAGGCTAATCCATCATCGTTCTCTTTCTTCAAATCCAGTAATCGCCTCTATACCAGCCTACTCCGGTTCTGGAACTTCCACCGCGTACACAGTTGTCAAAGTGGTATCGACACTGACAGAGAGTTTGCCTTATGTCGACTCCGGTCTCCTTGACAACCAAACGTTACATTTTTCACACCGGTCAGTGCTTTTACTTTTCAAAGGAGTTCGTGTTTCATATCGAAATATCATGTTTCGAAATCATTTAATATTCTAAATAGAATATTATTCAAATGGGATTTTCATCTACGCATAACGTCTTGAACTAGTTCCAACTTAAATAATATTTTCCTTTTGAATATCAAAATAGTTAACAATATATTAAATGACTAAAATATATAATTAAATAGTTTGAAATAATCGTTTGTAATAAAATTTAAAATTTGTCAAATTTATAAAAATATATATAATTTAAAACATTAAATTAATTCCTCAATAATTAATTAATTAAAAAAAATTTATTTAAAGTAATTTATAAAATATATAGTTATAAAGAAAATAAATCAATTACAAAAATAGTTTGAAAATATAAATCTTTTTTCTGAAATACTATAGTTGGAATTAGAAACGTTCGATCAAATTTCGATCACACTTGCAATTATTTCAACTTCAAGTAAATAAATTCGAATTCACAATCCTGATCGATTTCATTTCAAATTTACATTCATTTCAAATTCGCCAATTCAATTCAAATGGTTATCTATAACCCGAATTCCTATTTCAACGATCTCAATTTATAACAAATAAACTGAATTCGATTTCAATCATTTCAATTTGTTAAAATTTCCGCTTCCATATTTATTTAAATTCAATCCATTGAATCCCAAAACAACGTTCAATTCCAAATCATACTCCCATTTCGAATATTCAATTTATAACAAAATTTGAATTTGCAGTTCATTTTCATCGTTACAAAGATTTTTCCATGCATAACAAATATCAAGTTCAAATTCGTATTTTAGTTCAAATCAAGACCGACTTACAGAAAATCTCAACCGCAGACAAAACAATTCAATCTCGATGAATTCGATTTACTAAATTACCCCCTTTATTTAGCTATAATTACGACACAGATTTATTTCCTTTTTTTATTGAAATTTCAAAGTTCAAACTCAAAGGAAATAAACTTCAAAACATCACTTATATTATTGTTAACAATAATTTCAAAATTCGTGATTAAACAAATTTTTATTTAACCGACCGGTGTCCGTATATCATTTTCTAACCTACGGTCAAGTGGTCCGGATATTTATCATTTCAATCCGTTCTTAAAATATTTGAATCACGGGTGTGTATCATTTCAACCCGTATCCCAAACCAATTCGAATATACAGGGGTTCGGGTATTTATCATTTCAACCCGTTGTTTTTCTCTCTAAACAAGGGACTTGCATGGTGAGAGTAATAGCATAACATATCATAAAAACCATCCATAATGTCATGTAAAACCGGTGCGCGTGTAACATGTGCACAACCATGAGCAAACAATCTAAAGCACCCTAACATTTAAATCAACATCTCAAATTTCTAATTCACTTAATAATAAATTAGTCAAGCGTGAGAAGACTCACCTTTCGTAGCGAACGAGAAAACACGCTCCGAGAAGAATGATGTTAACCGCTATTCGGACGAGGTTGCGCTACCTAAAACAAAGGCGCGTCTTTCAGAAAAGCGAACAAATTTTTCCAAGCGAAGATTTAAAAACAACAGATTTTTTTTTTTTTGACTCAAAACCACGGCTAAACCAGTTCCGAACTGTGCATACACCGGAGAACGCATGTATTCACACTGACTGCGAAGTGAACATGTACCGCTAATAGTACGACAAAAGAATTTTTTTTTTTTTTGAGACTTGAATACACGCATGTAAATTTTCCGGTTCACAGTAGTTGAACAGATTGTGTTCGATTCTTATGCAAGCACTTACACACACACACACAAATATATATATATATATATATATATATATATATATATATATATATATTTTCATTTCATTTCCCTTTGCATGCGACCGTCAGAACAAACAAGAATTGGCTTTGAAATTTACGCAACAATGGTTTTCAAATGCTTGCATTACACGTCCGCAACTACATGTAAATATGGTGCTTGCATTCCTAAACTAGAGGATGGATATCAGAAAAGTACTCATGATCACTTAGAATTCTAACTCATGGGACGGACTCACGCACAGGGATTATATACTCATCTCTTCCGGTTTACAGTACTATAGCAGGTATAAATATTAACTTATGATGCATGCAAATGAAATGATCCGAACAAGCGAATGAAACAAGAAACTCACGGCCTACAAGAGTTTGCACAAAATTTGGAGCTTCCTTCTTGTACCAAGGACAAATCGGATGCCAAGCTTGGACGCGAGCACTTGGCTTTGGAGACTCCGGAGTTCTTCACGCGAGGGGTGTTCGGCTTGAGGACGTTGGATGCTTTAATGGGGATGGGTGCTTCGGCCTTTCAAGGACTGGACGTGAATTGATAAATGGGGAAGGATGGATGTTTGAGGACGTTTGTTGAATGAGTGGTAGGCCGAAACAAAAGTATAAAGTACAAAAGAGAAGAGAGCAGTAAGAAAAAATGTGGACATTCAAATAGGGGAATACACGTGTGGAGCAATTGCTTCCCAATACAACATGTGTCAGCCGAATATAGTGTAGTGCCAGCTTGCGTTTTGCATGTTTTCGCATGCATAAGAGAAGACACGCGCAAAGGTGAGAGGACAGGCGGACCTCAAAAGAGACGTACACGCGCAAGGGGTCTTCCAAAAATATAACAAGTGTTAGCCGAAAAACAAGATGTGAGGAACAGCTGTACACACATGCATGCATTTTCGCATGCTGTGTCCTTCAAGAGCCACCGCGTGTTCAAACATAGTGTCCAAATTTCGTACACCCGCTTTGCTCCAATATCGGTAGCGACCGCTAACCGCTTTACTGACTGCATGCTTTGATTTTACTGTTAACGATTTTAAGGGCCATAACCATTTCATTTCATAACAACGTTTAAACACGGACAGATACTGCAGTGACTGTGCTAACAACCGGTATTCGGTTCACATGCGTTGTTTAGAACATTTGTCGACTGCGCGCTATCTGATTAATGCTAAAACAAAATTCTACTATATATATATATTTTTTCGAACATTAAATTTTTGTTTAATAATTTATTTTATTTAATTATATATTTTTCTTCTTACCGACGCTGAATACGGCGAATGACGCACAGATGCATTTCGGACGACATACACTTCTTATATGTTTTGTCCGACGTGCACTTCAGTTGATCAGCACAGAAAACAAAACACTGCAATATTTTAATTTCAAATATTAACTTTTAATTTAGTATTTTATTTTTATTTAATTATTATTATAAATTTTTTCCTATTTATATTATTTTAAATTTTTATTTATTATAAATATTATTACAGAATTTCAAGATCGTTACACTGTTGGAAATTCAGATAAATACCACGGTGAGAATTCTCTTTATTTATTTTAAATTAAAAATAATCAATTGTGATTGTAAATTTAATATATGCGTCGTATGAAATTTGGACTGTATGATTTGATAGTTGGATGTTGTTTGTTGTTGAGATTGATTTGTGATGATCATATTAGTGACACGAAAATACGTGTTGTGGTAATTTGAGATTATATTATTGATCCTATTAGTGACACGAAAATATGCGTTGTGGTAATTAGAGATTATATTATTGATCATATTAGTGACGCCAAAATTATACGCGTGGTAAATAGAGAAAAAGGACCATTATTGTATATGACATTAGAATTCATAGAACTTGTTAACATATAAAAATCATCTTTTTATGTGATATCAAAATTTACTTTTTGTTAATTAAAGTATAAAGACAAAATTAACATTTTTGTTAATTAAACTATATTGGACGAAACACTTTTTGTTAATTTGATTAGACCAAAATCAACATTTTGTTTACATTAAAAGAAACGTTTAAATTTTTTTTTAATCATATCTTGTATATTAAAAGGAGTTTTACAAAATTATTATATTTTTATATATTAAAGAGAATAAATTAGAAATGTATATTCTTATACATTGAAATGAATGAACTTGAAAATTATATTTTTATACATTTAAAAAGAAAATTTTGTTTATAAAATGTTTATAGGATTAAAATAGCATTTTGTTTATAAAATGTTTAATAGGAATAAAATAACATTTTGTTTATAAAATGTTAATAGGTTTAAAAAGAACATTTTGTTAAAAAAAAACATTTTGTTAGAAAATTTTACATTAGAATAAAAGATCATTTAAGATAGAAATGTTTATTTAAATTAAAAATAACATTTTAGTTAAAATGTTTATTTAGATTAAACATGGCATATTAGAATTTATGTAGAATAATGCCACGTTAGAATAAATGTCATTTATGTAGAATGATGTCATATTAGAATGAATGTCATTTATGTAGAAAAATGTCATTATATCGAAAAATGTCAATGTATTGAAAAATGTCATCATATTGGAGTTGTCATTATTTAGGAATGTCATAAAATGTCATTAAATTGTCATTTTATGGAAATTGATATTTTGTTGAATTGGAATGGACATTATAAAAATGTCATTTATGAGTAATTATTTTATGTTAATTATTAAAATGTGATTTAGATTAATTATTAAAATGTTATTTATGTTCATAATAAAACTATCATTTGTGTTCATTTGAAAATATCAAAAATAAAGGTCATTATATAAACGTCATTATATTAGGAAGGTCAATAGTATAAAAATACCATTTTTGTCATAAAATGTCATATTAATAGAAAAATGTCCTTTTGTTATGAAGTGTATATTGGCATAAATTGTCATTGTAGTAATGAATATCATTTTAGTTATAAAATGCCATTTTTGTCAAAAATGTCACCTTAGAATAAGAATACCATTTTGTAGAAATGTCATCTTAAAAATAAGAAATGTCCCTTTTTATTTGAATTGGCAAAAGAGAAGAAAAATGGCATATTTAAATTTATTAAAATTATCAAGAATATTTATATCATTTATGTTCATATAAAATTGCCAAAAATGAAATATCATTTAGATTAGAACATATTTGGCAAATAAATTTGTCATTTAGATTGAATCATATTTTATAAATAAAATATGTCTTTTATATAAAAAATGTCATTTATATAGAATATGTCATGTTAAGATTAAAACACCATTTTTGGGTTAAAAATGTACATTGGAATAGAAACATCACTTTTGATTAGGAATGTACATTAGAAAAAAAATATCATTTTTGTTAGAAATGTCCCATTAGATTAAAAGTGTCATTTTATGTTAGTATTTAAAATGTGAATCATGTTATGTTACATTGAAGATGCCACCTATTTAGATTATGTCTTGTTACATTAAAAATGTCTTATATTTAGATTATGACATGGTCTATTAAATTATATGTTTAGTGAAATCATTTATTTACATTAGGTAAATAAATAAGAAAAAGATTTAAAAAAACATTTATTCCATTTCCAGTACGAATTAGTATGCTTAACCCGAGGTTGGATTGAGTTGTAATGTAAATCTGCCCGGCCCCGCCCGGCTGTCCAGTAATCGCAACAATACCTATCCAATGTGAGAGGTTAAAGCATATATATTAATTTTCTAAATTTACATTTTATATATGTAAATTACTTCAAAATATTTAGTGTAAATAAATAAAACATAGACAAAGGAAGACATATATATTTACATTAGGTAAATAAGAGATTAAATAAATTACATTTTTATATGTAATTAAAAGAATATATTTTACACTGTAAAGAAATTTACATTTATATGTAATTAAGATTATAAGAAATAAAATTACATTTTTATGTAATTAAGATTATAAGGAAGAAAATTACATTTATGTAATTAAGAATAAATAGAAAATAAAGAACAAATATGTGAATAAGAATTTATTTACATTTTCTTATGTAAATAAAAAGAATAAAAAGAATAATTATGTGAATAAGTATTTATTTACATTTTTCTTATGTAAATAAAAAGAATCAATTTTTAAATAGTAATTATTAACATTTTCTTATGTAAATAATAAAAAGAAAGGTTAGAAAAGAACTAACATAAGATATTCTTTTTATGTTAAAAGGGAATATTAGAAAAGAATTAAAGAAATACAATTATTTACATTTGCTATGTAAATAGGATTTGCAAAGGAAATTGAAACCATTTATTTACAAATAGTGTAAATAAATATGAATAAGAAATTAGATACATTTATTTACAATTAATGTAAATAAATATAACAAAAGTAAAAGTAAAACATTTATTTACATTTAGGTAAATAAGTAAGAAAAAGATAAGAATATATTTATTTACATTTAGGTAAATAAATAGGGTAAGAAAAAGAATGTAATTTATTTACGTTTAGGGTAAATAAATTAAAACATAGAAGGAATATAATTTATTTACATTTAGGTAAATAAAAAAAATATAGAAAAAAGTATAATTTATTTACATTTAGTGTAAACAAAACAGAGTTATTAAAAGTGATATTTTTATTGCCATTTTAGATGCGATAAAAAGAATAGACTTTTGAAATTGGAATAGTCAAACGATTTATATTTATATATATAAATATAAATTACAAATTAAACGGAACGCGCGCGGCAGTTCGCGTATCGGCAATCGTAACTTTAAACGGTTATACAGAGAGATCCAACCGTCGGATTTTCCCAAAACTGGAGCCGTTTGGACCGCTTTGGGAAGATCTTTCCAATGACATAAATTTCGCCAAAATCCAACGGTTAGATTTCAAAATATGTGTAAATCAAATTTGGTTGAAAACAACGCCAGGGTCGCCCATTTACCCGAAGCGTCGTTAAATTAATTTAGGCTATTTTTATATAAATAAAAACAGCGATATGTTGTTATCAAATATTAATAACGATATGAAATGTTTTCAAATTATATATATATATATATATGCGAGAATCATTTGAGAAGACCGAGTTCAATCTCAATTCAAATGATTATACGACGTTTTAAATCTAAGAGTTGAAGACGGCGATGGAAGACCGACGATCTTCACATCGAATGGGTAACTAGCGTTGAGGTCCTTGATTGATTTGCTCCCAAGACGGGGCTAAGATGGTAGTTATCCGGACGTAGTGTTGATTTGTACGGATTTGACTTTCGCTCAGACCCAGAGCATAAGTTTATAAATGGAATGTATGTCTGACGTTGTAGTCCTTTATACTACATTCGTTGATCTCCGTTAATACATATCTGCTTGGTGGTTAACACCCTTCTCTGAGACATATGAGCTTAGAGGTTATACATTGGCAGAAATCAATGGTATAGTATGGACTGACAATGTGGCATGCTAAGATGCATTGATCAAGGCTTTTGTTGAAAAGCAGGCCTTGTGGTTGATGATCAAAGCACGGCCTGTTTAGGCGTAGCTTTGTGTATAGCGTGACTTCGCGAGCCTCACACCCCGGTATGAGTCAAAAACGGGATACGGACTGCAGGGAGTGCACACGTTTCTTTCTAGCTAGAGTGATGTCAGGGACCTACCAGCGCTGAAATTTTACTTATGTGGATGATGGATTTTGAGGCGCCTCGTGTATTATAGGCCGTTGGTGGTCATACTATAGGTCCAAAGGGACCGGGAAGCGTGTGTTCAGGCATAACTAATCCACTACCCATAGGCGGGGACCGGCCCTGAAGATCCAAGGGTTCACTGCGGGGAATCCTGAGGCATTTGCTAGAGTGTCTCGAATCGGAGAGGAGCTTGCCCTAGCCTCGACTCATGATGGAAATTCAATTTCCAATACGACCTTGCGGTTTTGATTGTAGAACTAGTATGGCGACATAGTAGGATGGGGTACTATACCGTCTATGATTGATACATTATGATTTAAATGTTTATTATATATATACCTATATATATACACACTAATAATAATAATATCGTTTTCACGTATCAAGCATCTTTTGACCATTATAAGGTAAAACCCTATCCTCTGGTGTGCGTTGCATTGTGTGATGGGACCTGGGTCTTATAATGGTTTCATTTTTCCAAAAAGACATTGCGTTATTTCTCGATTTACTTTGGTTTATGCACTGGCAATCCATAGGAGTAAACCCGTTCCGCGAAAGTGGCGTGGTCCTTGGATTTGTCTTATTAGTTATATTAGTTTAGAATTCTCACACCAGTCCCATGACTGACTCGTAGTTTGTTTCACTTTGCAAACTCGGGTGCCCTCTTTTCCACACGGGCAGTCGAGTAGCTTTTTGCAGATATCTATTCTTTTAGCAGGATCCTGGATCGAAGCCTAAAGCTGTGTCCAGAGCTTGGTAGTCTTCCGCTGTTTGTTTGTATTATCTTTTATGTATCTTCCGTTGTAATTTAATTTCTTTGTACTCTGATATATTCTGTACTCTGATGTAACATTATTGTAATGAAATAAAAGTCTGCTGTTATTGTTCTGATGTTTTGTATTCCCAAAGTTAAAGTATTCGAAGATTTCCAACCTTTGGGTCAGACCTGTGTGGTTTATGGTCGATTCAAAGAGCGGGAATTTCCGGGTCTTTACAGTTGAATTGGTTTATATAGTTATATCATTGATCGTTTAATAATTCTGTTCACCATGATATTTCACATTAATGTGAAATTAATATTACTAATGTTATTTATGATAATTAAAATCTGTGGATGCAGGGAAACAGGTTTGAGGGATCCAACTGGATTCCTCAATAATTTTATTACTGTTTTCATTTGTTGTGATATATGATGTTATATAATGTGTGATTAGTTCTGTTGGGTTTGAATTACACTAGCCCTAGAATTTTGGTATTTAAATACCGTAAAACATTTTAGAATTTAGAAAAGGAATTTGATATTTAAAAAGGAATTTATTTCCAAAATAGAAGTTAAAGTCCAAATGGACTGTAAATAGAAACTTGTTTAAAATGATTAAAAAAAAAGTTGATTATAGCTATGTTTTAAATTAAATAAAATATTTATCATACGATAAATTAAAATATAAATTCAAGTTGAATTTATGTAAGAAAAGTGGAAATCAATGCGGACACCGATATTTGAGGTCTTAAACGCAGTAGTTATAAAAGAAATTTGAGTTGGAAAAAAAGAACTCAAATTGAAATTTAAATGAAAAGGGAAATGGGAAATCGGTTTCAAAAGGGAAATGATGGGTCTTATTTCAAAGTTGGAATGTAAAATAAATTGGGATAAATCCAAGGGATTTATATTCAGAATTTGATTATGTCGAGTATTATTAAAAAGATTTATTTCAGAAAAGATATTTAAACTCTATCTAGTGTGAATCTATAAATTAATGAAATATTTAAGAACTGATATTTTAATATTTATAGCTATGTAAATAGGATATATGTTTTGAAATTTAATATTATTTAAAATTAAGTTTATTAAATGACAAGGGGATTGTAGGAATCAAACAGAGTTGATTTCAGAAGTATGGAATGTAGATCTTGTAAATACGTTTAAAAAGTATTTTGAACTGTTTGATATAAATAGAAAGGTGTTATTAGCCGTTTTATAAATGGAATTTATAAAAATGATAAGGGTTTACAAAGTAACTCGATTTGAATTTGAAATGATATTTCCAAAATAAAAGTCAAGCGGATTTGATAAATGAGTCTAGATTCCTATTAAGGAATGATATTCATATTTTAAAGGGAATAACGGTTTGAAAGCTAATGTTTTGCGAATGGAGTAATTATAAGGAAATTTGAGTTAACCTGAAATAATAAATTTATTCCAAAATTCGGAATATTAATCGAATATAGAATATTCGAAGGAGAGTTATTTATTGGAATTCGATTCTATCAAATTCAGGAAAGTACTTTTACTTTCCTTTTTAATCAAGATTTATTTATTTATCCAAAATTAATGAATCAGAGATATATGTTTAAATTAAATATTTCGGAAGCAAAGATTATAATATTATTGTTATAATCAAGGTATTCCATAAAAGAAGTGGATTCTTAAATTTAACCCGAGAGTCCTGAAAATGACGTTTGTTTGAAGTTGCGAGCTTTGATTATTTCAAATTTGAGAATGTTGTTCAATTAAGGTCTGAGAGGTAATAAATGATTAATAGGTCAAGATATAGAAATGATGTTTATAAATGATTAGTAGGTCAAGATATAGAAATGATGTTTATTATATAACATCGGTTTAACAAATAAAAGGATTACGGAAATTCTTTCGAAGTTAAATCAGAGATATTTTCTAAGCATAGAAAATGAAATGAATTGATTAATAATGAATTAAGAAATGAAAAATGGAAATGTTTTCCGATATTAATAACGTAGATTTTTGGACATTAAATTCAAAACATTTAAATTATATTAAATGTTGAAATGGAATAATATAATGGATTATAATAACGAATTTAATTATTAAACGAATGGTCTACGTATTAAATTTTATTTAAATTTAAATCGAGCTCGAAATAGTTGCGGTAGTTCATAATTTACGATTTAAACTTTAATTGAATATACAGAATCCAACATAAGTCGGATTTCCTTGAAACAAGTAACGTTCGGATCTATTTGGTTATAATTTTCTACTGAAAGTGAAAATCAAGATTTCGTCTTATAAATTGTAAGTTATGTTCAAATCAAATTTTCAAAAAGTCGCTATGCAGTCAGGTATAAGCCATTACGGATTATTTAATATAATTATTTATTGGTTTCAAATTTGGACAAGACTTTTGAGTGCAGTTATAATTTAATTTATAGAGTTTTTCTGTAGTTTTTATTTTGAAATATAAACAACTTTTTATTTGAAGTATTCTACACCCTATATCAGCATTTTGGATATCACAATATAAGTTAACTTGTCTATATTATTATAATTTAGGATTATGGCACATCGCTTGACACGATAGTAATTTTATTTTTGTCTATAGCAGTCCATAATTGAAGAAAGTTCTATGTAGCGGGGTACGCTAATCTTTAAATACTAAATAATATAAATGTGAAGCTTCTACTGAAAGGCACACAATTTTTACTGTGAAGTCATCATAAAGCTTCAATCAGAAACCAAACTTTCTATTTACAAATCGTTCCTCTTTCATTTCCAGGAAGTTCTTCTTCCATCCATAGAAATGAAAAACCTCTAATTCCATCAAAAATCAAATCAAATATATTCTCCCTAACCCAATTCGCCCGTTCTTCAAACCGAAATCTCCTCTTTTAGCAAATGAAAATTACCTCTTCAAAATAAGATTAAAAATCCAAGCTTTAAATCGTTAAAATACTAGAATGGAAAGCTGCAATTTCGATCAACTTTCAGATGGAGCCAGCGAGTTTCCTGACGCTCTAAATTTCGAGACAGCGCCTCCTTAGAAAGTAGTTTGAAGATCGAAATCAGTTTCCGAACAAACAATAAAAATGGAAAACCATCGTTGTTGAGTTTAAACGGGGTACATCTTCATTTCTATGGTGGTTTGTCTGAGTGTGCAACATTTTCTTGGAGTTCGAAGACTTCGCAGTGGATTAGCATTGGTTATCTTAGGGGTTTTGGTCATCCACTGTCGAATTGGGGTACACTGAAAAGCGCAATTCTCAGGGGTGTCGATTTGGGTATATTTGGTATGGAACGAGCTGAGGTTGAAGGAGCAGATTATGTGGAATTTGCGAAGGTGGAAGTGGTGATGGTGCTGGATTGATGAACTGTGATGAGTGAAGGAGTAGTTCGGTGTTGAGGTCAAAATTGTTCAAGGGGACAGTGCGGTTTGTACTTTGAGGAGCCAACTGAAGAAGATGGGTTGGTGAATTCATATTTTAGTTTGCTGAAGAAGTGTAAAGCTAATGGTTTGGTAATAAACTAAAAAAAAGAAAAGAATAAAGAAAAAGAACAAGTCGTTGATTTCCTGGAGGGTTGTACTATGTGAATTTAACAAGAAGAAGGGTCAAAGGAGAAAAGCATGGTTTGTGTTGGGTAAAATTGAAATAGAGAGGAAGGAATATCCTATTGTTAATAGTAAGATTTAAATTAATTAAATATATTTAATTAAGTTAATAATGCTTGATCTATTTTAAATGTTGAGATGGCCATGAAACTGTGCAGGAATATTTCGAACCATGAAAGTAAGATGTGTTGGCTATATTGTAAAGCGAGGAAGATTACTTGGTGGTTTATTGTGTTTAAGCAAAGGATGAACGTTGAGTAAGTAAATTAGAAGGTGCAGTTTGTTCAGTAAGATGTAATCGCGAGTTCTTTGTGGAAGAAGGTGGTTAGCAGCTGAAACATGGTTTAATGAATGTTATGCAAGGGATTTAAAAATATGGGGTAACGTTTTATGAGAATGAAAATCAACGTTGGGAAGACGATGACTTGGAAAATGTGATCATGGATGGACTGTGCGGGGTTGAAACTGAAACGGGGAAAGGAGGAAGGTTAAGATGCGTGATGACGTGGTCATCGAATAATTAGCTAAGGTTAATTATTATTCTTAAATTAATTAAATAATTTTATTAATCGATAGCTCATAAAATATATAATTATCTCATATGGAATCAGAATCTGACGGAACAGGTCATGTTATAATCATGGCGACGACATCTTCATTATGAAACCGACATGGCTAAAAATAAAGCTATTTGAATTTCGTGATAAAATCAAACGCCTGTTTGATTTTTAAACGAAACAAAAAGCAGAATCATGAACTGCGAAACAATGTGAGTAACCTCACTAACTTTGGCTCATTTATATTTTTTTATAAATGAATTTTAAATTTATTTCTAGTAATTTTATACTGTGTGATGGTTGTTTGGGTGAGTGGTTGATAAAATTGGTTGAATTGGTTGATATAGTTATATCATTGATCGTTTAATAATTCCGTTCACTATGATATTTCATATTGATGTAAAATTAATATTACTAATGTTATTTATGATAGTTAACATCTATGGATGTATGGAAACAGGTTGGAGGGATCCAACTAGATCCCTCAACAATTTTATTACTGTTTTCATTTGTTGTGATATATGATGTTATATAATCTGTGATTAGTTATATTGTGTTTGATTTACATGGGCCCTAGAATTTTGGTATTCAAATACCCTAAAAAAATAGAATGTAGAAAAGGAATTTGAGATTTAAAAAGGAATTTTATTTCCAAAATAGAAGTTAAATTCCAAATGGATAGTAAATAGAAACTTTTTTAAAATGATTAAAAAAGAAGTTGATTATTACGATGTTTATAAATAAGATAAAATATTTATCATACGATAAATTAAAATATTAATTCAAGTTGAATTTATATAAGAAAAGTGGAAATCATTGTTGACACCGATATTCGAGGTGGGATTTAAACGCAGTAATTATAAAAGAAATTTGAGTTGAAAAAAAAATGAACTCAAATAGAAATTTAAATGAAAAGGGAAATGGGAAATTGCTTTCAAAAGGGAAAGGATGGGTCTTATTTCAAAGTTGGAATGTAAAATAAATTGGGATAAATCCAAGGGATTTTTATTCAGAATTCGACTATGTCGAATATTAATAAAAAGATTTTTTTCGAAAAAGATATTTAAACTCTATCTAGGGTGAATCTATAAAATAGATGAAATATGATAAGAACTAATATTTTAACATTTATAGCTATGTAAATAGGATTTATGTTTTGAGATAATTTAATATTATTTTAAATTAAGTTTATTAAACGAGAATGGAATTGTAGGAATCTAACAGAGTTGATTTTAGAAGTATGGAACGTAGATCTTGTAAATACGTTTAAAAAGGAATTTGAATTGCTTGATATAAATAGAAAGGTGTTAATAGTCGGTTTATAAATGGAATTTATAAAAATGATGAGGGTTTGCAAATTAACTCGATTTGAATTTGAAATGATATTTCCAAAATAAAAGTCAAGCTAATTTGATAAACGAGTCTAGATTCCTATTAAGGAATGATATTCATATTTGAAAGTGAATAACGGTTTGAAAGAAAATGTTTTGCGAATGGAAGTGATTATAAGGAAATTTGAGTTAACCCGAAATAATAAATTTATTCCGAAGTTCGGAATATTAATCGAATATAGAATATTCGAAGGAGAGTTATTTATTGGAATTCGATTCTATCAAATTCAGGAAAGTACTTTTTTTGTTTTAATCAAGACTTATTTATTTATCCAAAATTAATGAATCAGAGTTATATGTTTAAATCAAATATTTCGGAAGCAAAGATTATAACGTTATTGTTATAATCAAGGCATTCCATAAAAGAAGTGGATTCTTAAATTCAACCCGAGAGTCGTGAAAATGACGTTTGTTTGAAGTTGCGAGCTTTGATTATTTTGAAGTTGAGAATGTTGTTGAACTAAGGTCTAAGAGGTAATTATACCCCAACTTGATTGACTTCATGATTGACCGAGAAATGGTTAAGATTCGGTAGCGAGATTGGTCAGTGATACGGTTAATAAATGATTAATAGGTTAAGATATAGAACTGATGTTTATTATATAACATCGGTTTAACCAAATAAAAAGATTCCGGAAATTCTTTCGAAGTTAAATCAGAGATATTTTCTAAGCATAGAAAATGAAATGAATTGATTAATAAGGAATTAAGAAATAAAATATGGAATTGTTTTCCGATATTAATAAAGTATATTTTCTGAATACAGAAAATAAGGATTCGTGAATATATGGAAATGTTTTCTAAACAGGATGTGACAATAAGGAATTTCACTCGATCCGAATCAGTCGCTAAACCGATCCAGACCTTTCGAAACGCCTGATTGTTTAAGAACACGACAAAATAGAACGCAGACAGAAGAACATTTCATCTTTATTACAACAATTCCATCAGAATACAAGAATATACAGAGTATAAATGAATAAATTACCTTCGATAAATATCAGAGATTACAATAAATTACATAGCAGCGGAAAAACAATATAAAACACAACTGAAAATAATGCACGGATACAGAGCTTTCCGAACAACATTCCAGCTGTAAATCAAGATCCTGTGAATATAAATCTGCAAAACCAAAACTACTAGCTGCCCGTGTGGAAAATAGGGGCACCCAGAGTTTAGGTTAAAACAATAAACTCCAAGTCAGTCATGTGACTGGTGTGAGAACTAAAACAGTTATTAATCTTTGTTTTTAAAGTTAGGTAAATCAAGGGACCACGCCGTATAACACGGAACGGGTTTCCTCCCAAGAATACCAGTGCAGAAAACAAACAGCGCAATGCTAAATAAAGAACAATGAAGCTATTATAAGACCCAGATCCCATTACACAATGCAACGCAAGACGGAGGATAGGGTTTTCCCTTATAATAGCCAAATATGCTTGATACGCGAAATTTCATCTTATATTATTACTATAAGTGAAGAAAACAACTTCAAATATAAATGTATCAATCATAGACGGCATGGGTACCATATATCATGTCGCCAATACTAGGCTCTACAATCAAAACCGCACAATGTCATATTTGGAAATTGAATTTCCATCATGGTGGCTCTTGATTCGAAAGATCGATCGCGTAGTGCCATCTCAACGGCTTACGTCTTAGCTAGAGAAAACACCGTAATGCACATCCGCACTTTTGGGAAATCGAGTATCACTGCGGCTTACGTCCCGGCGAGAGAAAACACTGCTTACCTATCCCTCTGAGCACTGAGCTCAATCTCGGTCGACCGAATCCACGACACCATGAAGGTGCCCATCCACTAAAAAGCATACTGATCAAACCATCAGTTTACCACCATACCGGGGTGTGAGGCTCGCGAATCAATGCTATACACAAAGCCATGCTATATTAAAGCTGCGCTTTGATCATCATCCACCAAACTTTGCTTTTCAACAAAAGTCTGGATCACTGCATCTCAGCATGCCACACTATCAATCCATATCGTACCACTGATTTCTACCAATATATAACCTCTGAGCTCGTATGTCTCAGAGAAGGGCATTAAGCAAGAGAATAAATTATCCGTCGCCTAACAGATATATATTTAGCAGAGATCAACAAATACAATATAAAGGAATATAATGTCAGACACACCATCCATTTACAAGTCCGTTCTAGGTCTGAACGAAACCGGAGGCACTTTCCTCGCATATTCGTACAATCAACAAGTATGTCCGGACGGCTACCACATCAGCCCCCTTCAAGGTAGCTACTCCCATCTTGAGCATCAGTAGCACCCATCCGTTCGATGTGAAGATCGTCGGTCTTGCACCGTCTTCAATCTCTTCGACTCGTCGTCGAATCAGTTATTCAGAATGGGTTATACCCGGACTTTCTGAATAACTCTCGTATCTTAATCAACAAGTGCTATAAAACACAATATATGCCTCATTCTAATTCAGAATATTCTTTTATTCAGATATTCACACTCCTAGGGAAAGGTTCCCATTAATTTAATCAAAGAAAAATTCTTTTAAATTTATTCTTTAATCTTCCTTTGGATATCATTTCAAACCATATTATGGTTTTCCAAACTAGTCGGGATTAGCGAACCACACCGAAGTAATTATTTATTTTATTTCCTAATCCCAACCTATTCATCCCATGGAGCAAAACTGTTATCACCCCCTAACTAACGCCACGGTGTTATCGGTAAATTTAATTACCTTTCACGTTCAAATCTAATTAAAGATTTAACTATCGCTAGGAGTAAAACTGGAGATACTCCCCTTTCGATCATTTCCCAATTTTGATAATTTGAATTATCAATCCACATTTCAATCTAATTAAAGATTCATTAAAACTCCTTTTACTGGGTTAAAGAACTAATGTCATTTAAAACACAGTCCACGATAAACCCAAATCACATTCTATTTCAATTCCAATTAAATATATTAGAAATTCTGGTTATTTAAAACCCATTTCAAATTCAATTTATTTGTTTCAAAAATAAATTGATTTTTATTCTAGTTCAAAACTAGTTCATTTTGATAAAATTCTATTTTTATCTTTTCAAATATGGAGTTTTTCATCCCAATTTTCCCCAAATCATTTCTTATGATTTTAAACAAATTATCGATATTTTTAATTATTTTATCAAGGCCCGTACAGTCGGTTTTCAATAACTGCCACCGAACTGCACTTACATCGACCTTTTCTGAAATTGATTTGGACAAATCTCCAAATCCAACCGTTAGATTTCAAATTTCTAATATTCATTGGAAAGCTCTTTTCGATACGAACCCAATGGTTCCGGTTTTAGGAGAATCCGACGGACGAAACTCCCGTAATGTCCGTTCGAAGTTAATGGTCGAAATTCGCGAACTGCCGCGGCGCGTTCTATTCAGGCCATTATATTATATATATATAATATATATTTCGTCGATTTCTATTTAAAACGAATTTTATAAATCGTTTTAAATTCTTTTCAAAAACAGTTTCAACTTCCTTTTCAATTCAAATCGATTTCAATTCGATTTCAATTCAATTCTATTCGAATTCAATTTCAATTCTATTCTATTTGAATTCAATTTCTATTCAATTCTATTCAAATTCAATTTCTATTCAAATTCAGTTTCTATTCAATTCTATTCGAATTCAATTTCTATTCAGTTCTATCCAAATTCAATTTCTATTCAAATTCAATTTCTATTCAATTCTATTCAAATTCAATTTTTATTCAATTCTATTCGAATTCAATTTCTATTCAATTCTATTTTAAAAAACGAATATAATCGATATCAATATCGTTCGCGTCAAAGTAGCGCATCTCTAATCAACACGGCTTTATATGATTCAATTACTTCATTATTCTATTCAACAAATGAATATTCATTCTATTCAACACATGAATCTATATTTCTTTCACCACATGACTAATCTCAACAAATGAGTACTGTCAACACGTTAATCTTTTTTAAAATATTCTTTATTTTCACAATTGGAATGAGGCCCAATCAATTACCATATAATGTTAATTATATGGATTCCATACAACACATGTATACAATAGCAACCATAAATAATCAACCATCATCCAAAGTGCACGACACAACTGCATAAGCATTAAATATATATAATCAACGCTTACACAGTCTGTCGACCAATCGATCGACATACAATTAAATAATTGGGATTAGTGTACGCCAAATATCATCCCAACACCCGTGTGGGGTTTCAAACTATCAAACATAGATTTTATTTGTGCAGTTGGGCGATGTGTAAAATTTATCGTCCCAATCAATATCAGTCAAATCAGTGTATATAAACAAATCGTCCGATTCATTTATAAATATTTATTTTATTTTAACATGTTAAAAATTATATTTTTAACTATAGAATATTTTCCACTATAAAATATTTTATTTCGTCCCACATCACACAATCAAATTTTCACAACAACATCAATCTAACAAACAAGCCATCCATGGTCTGTGGACGACGGGTGTCGGGTGCTGCTAAGCACTGTCTGCATCCTAGTATATATATATTAACTAGAAATTTAAAATAAAAGTGAGGAGTTCTCACCGAAGCTATCCCAACTCCATGACACTTCTTATGTGGAAATCTTCGTCGTTCTTGCCCTTTTGTCACTTTCGTTGCCCGTAGCCACTACACATATAAAAATCACATTTTTAACCTTTCTATATTATAAAAATTATATTTTTATTTTCTTCATCATACAAAAATTATATTTTTATCACTTCTTTTCAATAAATAAAAATTCTATTTTATTCCTACTTCATATATATTAAAAATCAAATTTTTATCTATATAAAAATCTCACTTTTATATTTTCAAAAATCTGATCTTTATATTTTTAAAACAAAGTATTTTATAGTTCAAAATAAAGCAAAATTTGTAGTTTAAAAATCTGTATGCTAATTTTATTTCAGAAGCCATGTATATTTATTTATTTTTAAAAAGAACACATTTCCTATTTCAAATATAAAAACCAAAATTTTACATCAATATATATATTAAAAATCATATTTTTATACTGCTACTTCATGTACAAAAATCATATTTCTACTTCGCTACTCTATATTCTTAAAAATCTAATCTTGTCATATAGAAAGATCTAATCCTTTCATAAAGAAAAATCTAACCTTTTTGAAGTTAAAAAAAATCATATCTTTTTGAAGTTAAAAATCGAACCGTTTTGTTTTAAAAATCACCTCTTTGTTGTTTTAAAAATCACTTAACAATCATCTTGATTATACCTTATTTATCATTCCAGTATTTTTATTAGTTGAATCAATAATCAAACATCACAGCCATCAATCAATTTGTTGATTAGATTTTCAAATATATATGATTTTTATATATTCAAAAATCAGATTTCAGTGTCAAGTTACAAACAGTAAATTTCAGTTAAGTTTCGTTCTCACACCAGTCAATTGGAAATATATAGAAATCTCACTTTCGAAACTCGAAAACAAGTACTGGCGATGGGGCCCCATCACCAGAATTATTCCCGGGCAACTAGAGTATGATTCTATATCTATCCAGTATACTAAAACCTCGAATACACGCTTGCAAGGCGTGTATGCAAAATATTTATATATTGGATTGTCCAAATAAATTTAAAATAAATAGTCAAATACGTATGGTACGATTTAAATTTCAAAATTAAAAATGGTTTTCATTTTAAAAATACACTCTTCACACTCGTTCTAGGATACTACTGATCCCATCTCTAACGAGTCATTCCCATTGGATATTACTAATCCAATTTCTGATGAATTCTTTCATTTGGTTCTAATGTGTCATGTTCTCTAGCTCTGTAAACCAGAGCTCTGATACCAACTGTGACAACAAGGAATTTCGCTCGATCCGAGTCAGTCGCTAAACCGATCTAGACCTTTCGAAACGCCTGATTGTTTAAGAACACGACAAAATAGAACGCAGACAGAAGAACATTTCATCTTTTATTACAACAATTCCATCGGAATACAAGAATATACAGAGTATAAATGAATAAATTACCTTCGATAAATATCAGAGATTACAATAAATTACATAGCAGCGGAAAAACAATATAAAACACAATTGAAAATAATGCACGGATACAGAGCTTTCCGAACATCGTTCCAGCTGTAAATCAGGATCCTGTGAATATAAATCTGTAAAACCAAAACTACTAGCTGCCCGTGTGGAAAATAGGGGCACCCAGAGTTTAGGTTAAAACAATAAACTCTAGGTCAGTCATGTGACTGGTGTGAGAACTAAAACAGTTATTAATTTTTGTTTTTAAAGTTAGGTAAATCAAGGGACCACGCCGTATAACATGGAACGGGTTTCCTCCCAAGAATACCAGTGCAAAAAACAAACAACGCAATGCTAAATAAAGAACAATGAAGCTATTATAAGACCCAGATCCCATCACACAATGCTATGTAAGCTGGAGGATAGGGTTTCCCTTATAATAGCCAAATATGCTTGATACGCGAAATTTCATCTTATATTATTACTATAAGTGAAGAAAACAACTTCAAATATAAATGTATCAATCATAGACGACATGGGTACCATATGTCATGTCGCCAATACTAGGCTCTATAATCAAAACCGCAAAATGTCATATTTGGAAATTGAATTTCCATCATGGTGGCTCCTGATTCGAAAGATCGATCGCGTAGTGCCATCTCAACGGCTTACGTCTCAGCTAGAGAAAACACCGTAATGCACATCCGCACTTTTGGGAAATGGAGTATCACTACGGCTTACGTCCCAGCGAGAGAAAACACCGCTTACCCTATCCCTCTTTGCACTGAGCTTAATCTCGGTCGACCGAATCCACGACACCACGAAGGTGCCCATCCACTAAAAAGCATACTGATCAAACCATCAGTTTACCACCATACCGGGGTGTGAGGCTTGCGAATCAACACTATACACAAAGCCATGCTATATTAAAGCTGCGCTTTGATCATCATCCACCAATCTTTGCTTTTCAACAAAAGTATGGATCACTACATCTCAGCATGCCACACTATCAATCCATATCGTACCACTGATTTCTACCAATATATAACCTCTGAGCTCGTATGTCTCAGAGAAGGGCATTAAGAAAGAGAATAAATTCTCCGCCGCCAAACAGATATATATTTAGCAGAGATCAACGAATACAATATAAAGGAATACAATGCCAGACACACCATCCATTTACAAGTCCGTTCTAGGTCTGAACGAAACCGGAGGCACTTTCCTCGCATATCCGTACAATCAACAAGTACGTCCGGACGGCTACCACTTCAGCCCCCTTCAAGGTAGCTACTCCCATCGTGAGCATCAGTAGTACCCATCCGTTCGATGTGAAGATCATCGGTCTTGCACCGTCTTCAATCTCTTCGACTCATCGTCGAATCAATTATTCAGAATGGGTTATACCCGGACTTTCTGAATAACTCACGTATCTTAATCAACAAGTGCTATAAAACACAATATACGCCTCATTCCAATTCAGAATATTCTTTTATTCAGATATTCACACTCCTAGGGAAAGGTTCCCATTAATTTAATCAAAGAAAAATTCTTTTAAATTTATTCTTTAATCTTCCTTTGGATATCATTTCAAACCATATTATGGTTTTCTAAACTAGTCGGGATTAGCGAACCACACCGAAGTAATTATTTATTTTATTTCCCAATCCCAACCTATTCATCCCATGGAGCAAAACTGTTGTCACCCCATAACTAACGCCACGGTGTTATCGGTAAATTTAATTACCTTTCACATTCAAATCTAATTAAAGATTTAACTATCGCTAGGAGTAAAACTGGAGATACTCCCCTTTCGATCATTTCCCAATTTTGATAATTTGAATTATCAACCCACATTTCAATCTAATTAAAGATTCATTAAAACTCCTTTTACAGGGTTAAAGAACTAATGTCATTTAAAATACAGTCCACGATAAACCCAAATCACATTCTATTTCAATTCCAATTAAATATATTAGAAATTCTGGTTATTTAAAACCCATTTCAAATTCAATTTATTTGTTTCAAAAATAAATTGATTTTTATTCTAGTTCAAAACTAGTTCATTTCGATAAAAATCTATTTTTATCTTTTCAAATATGGAGTTTTTCATCCCAATTTTCCCCAAATCATTTCTTATGATTTTAAACAAATTATCGATATTTTTAATTATTTTATCAAGGCCCGTACAGTTGGTTTTCAATAACTGCCACCGAACTGCACTTACAGCGACCTTTTCTGAAATTGATTTGGACATATCTCCAAATCCAACCGTTAGATTTCAAATTTCTAATATTCATTGGAAAGCTCTTTTCGATACGAACCCAACGGTTCCGGTTTTAGGAGAATCCGATGGTCGAATCTCCCGTAATGTCCGTTCTTAGTTAATGGTCGAAATTCGCGAACTACCGCGGCGCGACGCGTTCTATTCAGGCCATTATATTATATATATATATATATAATATATAATATATATTTCATTGATTTCTATTTAAAACGAATTTTATTAATCGTTTTAAATTCGTTTCAAAAACAGTTTCAACTTCCTTTTCAATTCAAATCGATTCCAAATCGATTTCAATTCAATTCTATTCGAATTCAATTTCAATTCAATTCTATTTGAATTCAATTTCTATTCAATTCTATTCAAATTCAATTTCTATTCAATTCTATTCAAATTGAATTTCTATTCAATTCTATTCGAATTCAATTTCTATTCAATTCTATTCAAATTGAATTTCTATTCAATTCTATTCGAATTCAATTTCTATTCAATTCTATTCAAATTCAATTTTTATTCAATTCTATTCGAATTCAATTTCTATTCAATTCTATTTTAAAAAACGAATATAATCGATATCAATATCGTTCGCGTCAAAATAGCGCATCTCTAATCAACACGGATTTATATTATTCAATAACTTCATTATTCTATTCAACAAATGAATATTCATTCTATTCAACACATGAATCTATATTTCTTTCACCACATGACTAATCTCAACAAATGAGTACTGTCAACACGTTAATCTTTATTTTAAAATATTCTTTATTTTCACAATTGGAATGAGGCCCAATCAATTACCATATAATGTTAATTATATGGATTCCATACAACACATGTATATAATAGCAACCATAAATAATCAACCATCATCCAAAGTGCACGACACAACTGCATAAGCATTAAATATATATAATCAACGCTTACACAGTCTGTCGACCAATCGATCGACATACAATTAAATAATTAGGATTAGTGTACGCCAAATATCATCCCAACACCCGTGTAGTGTTTCAAACTATCAAACACAGATTTTATTTGTGCAGTTGGGCGATGTGTAAAATTTATCGTCCCAATCAATATCAGTCAAATCAGTGTATATAAACAAATCGTCCGATTTATTTATAAATATTTATTTTATTTTTACATGTTAAAAATTATATTTTTAACTATAGAATATTTTCCACTATAAAATATTTTATTTCGTCCCACATCACACAATCAAATTTTCACAACAACATCAATCTAACAAACAAGCCGTCCATGGTCTGTGGACGACGGGTGTCGGGTGCTGCTAAGCACCGTCTGCATCCTAGTATATATATATTAACTAGAAATTTAAAATAAAAGTGAGGAGTTCTCACCGAAGCTATCCCTACTCCACGACACTTCTTATGTGGAAATCTTCGTCGCTCTTGCCCTTTTGTCACTTTCGTTGCCCGTAGCCACTACACATATAAAAATCACATTTTTAACCTTTCTATATTATAAAAATTATATTTTTATTTTCTTCATCATACAAAAATTATATTTATATCACTTCTTTTCAATAAATAAAAATTCTATTTTATTCCTACTTCATATATATTAAAAATCGAATTTTTATCTATATAAAAATCTCACTTTTATATTTTCAAAAATCTGATCTTTATATTTTTAAAACAAAGTATTTTATAGTTCAAAATAAAGCAAAATTTGTAGTTTAAAAATCTCTATGCTAATTTTATTTCAAAAGCCATGTATATTTATTTATTTTTAAAAAGAACACATTTCCTATTTCAAATATAAAAACCAAAATTTTACATCACTATATATATTAAAAATCATATTTTTATACTGCTACTTCATGTACAAAAATCATATTTCTACTTCGCTACTCTATATTCTTAAAAATCTAATCTTGTCATATAGAAAGATCTAATCCTTTCATATAGAAAAATCTAACCTTTTTGAAGTTAAAAAAAATCATATCTTTTTGAAGTTAAAAATCGAACCTTTTTGTTTTAAAAATCACCTCTTTGTTGTTTTAAAAATCACCTCTTTTTTTAACTTTATAAAATTTCAACCTTTTCTATTTTATAAAAAAAAAGAAACTAGGAGATTATAAATAAAGGGGGGGGGGGAGAACTCACATTTCAGGGGATTTGGTGGTGCTGCGCTCGCGGAGGTTGCAAGGGGGGTGTCGCCAGGGTCTGAGCTGGTCGGGGCAGCGCTGAACAGTGGCTGCTTTGGGTGGTCTTCGTGGGGAGGACTGGTCGAATGGGGGTGATGTCAACCTGGGTGGAGCGCTCGAGCCGATACAGCAATCGGTGATGGCGTCGGAGTCTTCGAGTTTGTCATTGTTCGATCACGCAGGGTCTCGATCTGGAGCGGAGGGCGACGACTGTGGAGCTCGGCAACGATGTGGTGGCGGCACGCCTGGAAAAGGCGACGGTAAAGGATCGGTCGCCCGATCGATTTGAGGATTTCTTTTTTTTTAACTACGGCCCTTTCTGAAGTGAGGAGAGAGAGGTAGGGTAGGGGGTGATAATATATAAATATATTTTTATTTATTTTTATTTCTTTTCAATTAGTTGACTTTTTATCCGAACCCCGATTCGAACCCAACGATTATCGTCCCTAGCTAATTACCCCCATTCCAAACACAATGGGATATGTATCGTAAGCTGATTCGATTGTTTTGATCAGTTTCTGTCCAAATCAAAATATAACTCTATATATTGAATTTGAACGCGCATTTCAATTTACCGGGGTCACATACTAACTAGAAAAATTTCAGAAAAATATTTTCTAGCTTCGTATTGACGATACAGTCCTAACAAACCTAATTTCGTCGAATTCTGAGATCGTTTGAAAAGTGGCCAATTTCCAGTCGATTAAAATCAACTAAAACTGGTCAAACGCGTTTTCCCTTGCTACGCTCACATATTGATTCGAAAATTTTTGAAATTTGAAACCTAGAAATAACTTGACATCATGGATGCAATAAAAGTGGTTTCGTCGAAATCCGAGGTCGTTTGCAAAATGGCTATTTTCCGGGGCCGAAATTCCATAGCGACTATCCTGAAATTTCAACTGGACATATCTTTTGATTCGCGCTATGAAATTTCAATTTGTTGGATTCGTTGGAAAGATATTATCAATTAGATTCAAATATTTTTGGTTTCGCTAAAATCCGGTTTGTTTTGCACCCGGTACATTCATTTGAAGTTTGAAATCGAATTATCGAACTACCGCGTCATTTTCAATTCTATAAATAATTATATATAATTATTATATTCTAACGACGATGTATATAAATATATATGTTCGAATTATATTCAAAATAAACTTTTCGTCGTTTTTATTTAAAATAATCTATTTTAAATATTCGAAATTCGCTAAAATTGCAAAAATAAAAATTTCAAACTGGCTCGCATTTCCGGGTTGTTACAAAGGATAAGAGATATTTTCTAGAATATAGAAAAATAAGAAGTTTATGATATTGGAAATGTTTTTCCAACAATCGGAGGAGAATAACGAATTTTGAGAAATATGGGAAAGATACGGGAAGTGGGAAATTAATAATTTATGTGAAATTAAATGGAAAGGGGTCAATGCTGTTTGATGGTTGATCGATAGAAATTTCCATTTAGAAATAGGATTGTTGGTTGTATGGATGTTCCTTTGATAGTTAAATCACTTGCTATCAAAGTTTTGGTTTATTTTATACCTCCATTGTCGATACGGAGAGTCCGGGATTAGATTTATTATCTGAAAACCACTCTTTATGGGCATAAGCATTACGAATCAACTTATACTGAAGGTAATTGATGACAGAGTAAAGTTCTAATAACCCGGAAATCTGGGCCAATTAAAAAAAATTTATTTTGGCAATTTTAATGAATTTTGAATATTTAAAATGAATATTTTAAATAAAAACGATGAGAAAATTTAGTTTGAATGGAATTCGAATGTATATATTTATATTCGTCGTCGTTAGAATATATATAATTTATTTATATATAAAAGGAATTGAAAATGGCGCGGTAGTTCGATAATTCGATTTCAAACTTCAAACGAATGTACAGGATTCAAAATAAACCGGATTTTAACAAAACCAAAAATATTAGAATCTATTTGTGAATATCTTTCCAACGAACCAGAAAAATTGAAATTTCATAGCGGGGATCAAAAGATATGTCCAATTGAAAATTCTGAATAGTCACTATGGAATTCAGGCCCTTAAAAATAGCCATTTTGCAAACGACCTCGGATTTCGACGAAACCACTTTTGTTGGATCCGTGATGTCAAGTTATTGCTAGGTTTCAAATTTCATAATTTTTCGAATCAATATGTGAGCGTGGCAAAGGAAAACGGTTTGACCAGTTTCAGTTGATTTTAATTGACTGGAAAATGGCCATTTTTCAAACGGTCTCAGAATTCGACGAAACTAGTTTTGTTAGGACCGTATCGTCAATACGAAGCTAGAAAATATTTTTTTAGAACTTTTCGAGTTAGTATGTGACCCCGGTAAATTGAAATACACGTTCAAATTTAATATATAGAGTTATATTTTGATTTTGACGAAAACTGATCGAAACAGTCGAATCAGCCTGCGATACATATCCCATTGTGTTTGGAATGGGGGTAATTAGCTATGGACGACAGGCGGGGGGTCTCGTTTCGAGGTCAAAAATAAAAGTTGCTTTTTTGTAATGAATAAATTAAAAAATATATATTTATATATTAGTCCTTAACTCTCTCTCTCTTCCTCCTTTTCATTCTGTCGAAAAAAAGAAAGAGCGCGCCCCCTGTCCAGATCCGCCGCCGCCTCCAGGTGGAGCGCCGCTGCACCCCCCTCGACGCTCGCCCTCAACTTCTCGATCCCCTCCTTCTTCCCTCCTCCAGCTCGAACGAATGACTCGCGATCCCTTTCCCCCCCTCGTTCGATTTCCCTCAGCCCAAACCCATTAAAACCCGCGTGAGCCCAGTGCGCCACCACCCCATGCCTGACCGACGCTCGACCATCTGAGCGCCCCACTCCACCCTTACGCCGAGCCTCCCCCTCCAGTCGGCTAACACAGCGCAGAAAGCCTCCCCTTCGACTGTGAGTTTTATTTTATTTTATTTATTTCTTTTATTATATTAAAAATCTGATTTTTAAAATAAGAAAGGTCGGAATTTTAAATCAAAGAAAGAACGGATTTTAATGATATAAAGTAGTGATTTTTAATCTATGAAAGACGATATTTTTATATAATGAAAGGCGTGATTTTTTTATGATGTAGAGATTAAAAATACGATTTTTATAGAAGTAGCGAAATAAAAATATATTTTTTATTATAGTAAAAGAATAAAAATATAATTTTTATTATAGTAGAAGGTTAAAAATATAATTTTTACACTAGTGGCAAAGTAAAAATTCGATTTTTATATATTGAATAGCGAAGTAAAAATTCGATTTTTATATATTGAATAGAAGAATAAAAATTTGATTTTTATATATTGAATAGCGAATTAAAAATTCGATTTTTATATATTGAATAGCAAAGTAAAAATTCGATTTTTATATATGTAGTGAATACGGATGACGAAAGTGACGAAAGAAGAAACGGCAGAGATTTTCTACATATGAAGAGTCGTGGCGTTGGATTAGCTATTCTGTGAGAACTTCCCACCTTTAAATTTTGTTTTCTAGTTAATAATATATAATAGGATGCAGACGGTGTTTAGTAGCACCCGACACCCGTCGTCCACAGACCATGAACGGCTTGTATGCTTGTTTGTTTGATTTTGATGTGTAGTTGATTGTGTGATGTGATGTGAAATGAAATAAGATATTTATATAGTTAAAAATATTTTTATTGTTAAAAATAGAATTTTTAACGTATATATGAAATGAAATAAATTAATATAAACAAATCGAATGATTTGTTTATATACACACATTTGACTGATATTGATTGGGTTGATAAATTTTACACATCGCCCAACTGCACAAATAAAATCTGTGTTTGATTGTTTGAAACCCCACACGGGTATTGGGATAATATATGACATACACTAATCCCAGTAGTTAGTTGTATGTCGATCGATTGATTGACAGACTGTTATAAGCGTTAAATATTTATATTCGATGCTTATACAGTGTAGAGTGCACTTTGGATGATGGTTGATTATTCATCGTTGTTATTGTATACATGTGTTGTAGAAAATCCATATAATTAACATTATATGGTAATTGATTGGGATTCATTCAATATTTGAAATAGAAATATTTGTATAGAAATATTTGAAAAAGAAATATTTGAAATAGAAATATTTGAATAGAAATATTTGAAAAAGAAATATTTGAATAGAAATATTTGAAAAAGAAATATTTGAAATAGAAATATTTGAAAAGAAATATTTGAAAAAGAAATGTTTGAAATAGAAATATTTGAAAAAGAAATATTTGAAATAGAAATATTTAAAAAAGAAATATTTGAAATAGAAATATTTGAATAGAAATATTTGAAAAAGAAATATTTGAAATAGAAATATTTGAAAAAGAAATATTTGAAAAGAAATATTTGAATAGAAATATTTGAATAGAAATATTTGAAAAAGAAATATTTGAAATAGATATATTTGAATAGAAATATTTGGAAAAGAAATATTTGAATAGAAATATTTGAAAAAGAAATATTTGAAATAGAATATTTGAAAACAGAAATATATGAAGCCGTGTTGATTAGATTGACGCCATTTTGACGTGAACGATATTTATATCGATTTTATTCATTTTATAATGAATATCGATTTTATTCATTTTATAATGAATATCGAAAGTGATTTCAAAATCTGATATTTTGAAAAGAATTGAAATTCAAACCGAATTCGAATTAAATTGAATAGAAAACGAATTCGAATCGAATTGAATAGAAAACGAATTTGAATTGAATTTAATAGAAAACGAATTCGAATTGAATTTAATAGAAACGAATTTGAATTGAATAGAAAACGAATTCGAATTGAATTTAATAGAAAACGAATTTGAATTTAATAGAAAACGAATTCGAATTGAATTGAATAGAAAACGAATTCGAATTGAATAGAAAACGAATTCGAATTGAATAGAATTGAAAACGAATTTGAATCGAATCGAATAGAAAACAAATCTGAATTGAATTGAATTCAATTGAAAACGAATTGAAATAGAATTGAAATCGATTTGAATTGAAATCAAATAGAAGAGAATGTAAAAAGAATTTATAAGGGAAAATTCAATTTTGATTTGAATTTGAAATAAAGGTTGAAATTGTTTTTGTAACAAATTTAAAATGATTTATAAAATTCGTTTTAAAAAGGAAATCGACGAAATATATATAATATATATATATATATATATATTATATTTATAATGGCCTAAATAGAACGCGCCGCGGTAGTTTGTGAATTTCGACCATTGACTTCGAACGGACATTGCAGGAGATCCGACCATCGGATTCTCCTAAAACCGTAACCGTTGGGTTTGTATCGAAAAGAGATTTCTAACGAATATTAGAAATTTGAAATCTAACAGTTGGATTTGGAATTATGTCCAAATCATATTTGGAAAAGGTCGTTGTAAGTGCAGTTCGACGGCCGTTGATGGAAATCGACCGTACAGGCCTTGATAAAATTATTAAAAGTAATAATAATTTGTGTAAAATCATAAGAAATGATTTGTGAAGAATTGGGATGAAAAATTCCATATTTATAAGGATAAAAATAGATTTTTATCGAAATGAACTAGTTTTGAACTAGAATATTTATTTATTTTTAAAATAAATAAAGTGGATTTGAAATGGTTTTGAAAATAACCAGGATTTCCAATATATAGATTGGAAATGGATTTGAATCGAAATTGTCTTCGGAATATTTCGATGTGGGATTTTGTGATTATACAGGTATTGTTATGGGAAATTTGAAAGATATATTTATATCGTTATTTCCAATACGATATTTGTTGGCCGTAGAATTTGATATTGAATATAAGACGATATATTTTATATTCAGAGCCTTGTATTTAATATCAAATGGGATTTTGGGTTTGTCGTGAATGGCATCTTCATTAACGCTGTTCTTAAACCCAGTTGAGGAAAAGATTAAATCTTTTTATTTAGATTTATTGAAGTGCACCAATTAAATGATATTTAATTGGAATTGAATTGGTATTGATTTTTGGGTTTATCGTGAACAGTGTTTTAAATAACACTTGTTCTTTAACCCGATAATTAATAGAATGTGATTTTGGGTTGTCGTGAACGATATCTTCAATAATACTGTTCTTAGATCCAAAGGAGTTAAGAAAATCAGAAACTAACTGGAGATTTGTTAAGTTGAATGGTTTCTGGGGTATTGATCTGATGTTGGTTTCGGCCTTCGGGGTTAATACTTAGGGAATTGCTCACTTGCTAATTTATGGTTAAGGTCTGATTGAAATGTAATGTGATTTTGGGTTTATAGTGAACCGTGTTTTAAATGACACTGATTCTTTAACCCAGTTAAAGATTAAAACTAAGTGGAGTTTTAATGAATCTTTAATTAGATTGAAAAGATCGAGAATGGAGCATCACCAGTTTTGCTCCAAAGCGATAGTTAAATCTTTAATTAGATTTGGACGTGGAATGGTAATTAATTTTACCGATAACACTGTGGTACTAGATATGGAGTATTACCAGTTTTGCTTCATGGGATGAATAGGTTGGGACTGGGAAATAAAATAAATAATAACTTCGGTGTGGTTCGCTAATCCCGACTAGTTTGGAAAGCCATAATTTGGTTTGAAATGATATCCAAAGGAAGATTAAAGAATAAATTTTATAGAATTTATCTTTGATAAAATTAATGGGAACCTTTCCCTAAGAACGTGAAATTTAGAAACTAACTGTAGGTTAGCTAAGAAGGATGGTTTCCTGGGTATTGATCTGATGTTGGTCTCGGCCTTCGGGGTTAATATTTGGGGGATTGTTCTCTTGCTAATTTACGGTTAGTGACTGCTGAATTGGAATGAGGCGTATGTTGTGCTTGTGTAACATTTGTTTATAATATACACGGGTTGTTCCGAAAGGCTGGGTTTATAACCATTCTGAATAACCGATTCGACGGTAAGTCGAAGATGATGACGGTGGTCGAAGACCGGAAGTCTTCACATCGTTTGGGTGATTACTGATGATCTTGATTGGGCTGTACACCCAAGATGAGGGAATTAGTTGGTGGTGGTCGTCCAGACGTACTTGGAGATCGACGGATATGCGAGAAAAGTGCCTCTCGTTTCGTTCAGACCTAGAACGGACTTGTAAATGGATGGTGTGTCTGACATTGTATTCCTTTATATTGTATTCGTTGATCTCTGCTAAATATATATCTGTTTGGCGGCGGGGAATTTATTCTCTTGCTTAACGCCCTTCTCTAAGACATGCGAGCTCAGAGGTTATATATTGGCAGAAATCAGTGGTACGATATGGATTGATAGTGTGGCATGCTGAGATGCAGTGATCCAGACTTTTGTTGAAAAGCAAAGTTTGGTGGATGATGATCAAAGCGCAGCTTTGATATAGCAAGGCTTTGTGTATAGCGTTGATTCGCGAGCCTCACACCTCGGTATGGTGGTAAACTGATGGTTTGATCAGTATGCTTTTTAGTTGATGGGCACCTTAGTGGTGTCGTGGATTCGGTCGACCGAGATGAGCTTAGTGCTCAGGGATAGATAGAGTAAGCGGTGTTTTCTCTCGCTAGGACGTAAGCCGCGGTGATACTGTGGTCCCAAAAGTGCGGATGTGCAGACGTTGTCTTCTCTTGTTGGGACGTAAGCCGTGGGGAATTGCATTACGCGATCGTTCTTTCGAATCAGGAGCCACCATGACGGAAATCCAATTTCCAATAAGCAATATTGCGGTTTTAATTGTAGAACTAGTATGGCGACATGATATATGGTACCCATGCCGTCTATGATTGATACTTATGATTTGAAGTTGTTTTACACGCTATGCACTTATAGTAGTATCAAATGATTTGTTTTAAACGTACTAAGCATGTTTGGGTCTTATAATAGCTTCATTTTTCTTTATTTAGCATTGTGCTGTTGTTTTATGCACTGTTATTCTTGGGAGGAAACCCGTTCCGTGTTATACGGCGTGGTCCCTTGATTTACCTAACTTTAAAATAAAGATTTACAACTGTTTTAGTTCTCACACCAGTCCCATGACTGACCTGGAGTTTATTGTTTTAACCTAAACTCTGGGTGCCCTTATTTTCGACATGGGCAGCTAGTAGTTTTGGTTTTGCAGATTTATATTCACAGGATCCTGGATTATAGCTAGAACAATACCCGGAAAGCTTTGTATTCGTGTATTACTTCTAGTTGTGTATTGTATTATTTTCTGCTGCGATGTATTTAAATGTAATTTAAATCTCTGATATTTCTGTGTATATTATTTATTCATACTCTGTATATTCTTGTATTCTGATGGAATTGTTGTAATTAACAATGAAATGTTCTCCCGTCTGCGTTCTTTTGTGGCTTGTTCTCGAACTATCCGCGCTTTCCTCACCGGGGAAGTTACGGGTTTTCACAAAAGTGCAAGGGCTGTTCTATTAATCTTGGGTAGAAATTGCCCAAGATGGATTAATAGAATGGTGCCTTCAGTTTGTCCAGTCCCAGGCCAACGTATTTGGACGAATGTCTGACGACGTGACATTCAAAGTAAATGGTGGCAAGATGTTCTAAAAAGTTAATCGTGACCTCAGGCCTCATCACCCAGGAAATGACAGATCGGGAAGGCAACATGGCCAAGTGGGTCATTCCCATTAGGGGTATTATCACCTGATCTAGAGAAATTTCATTTACTTCTTATTCAATTCGCTGTTGTATGCTTTCGGTAATGGTTTCTGATCACAATCATTGGTGATAATATGCTCGGTACACTCAAGTTAAATGAGTGGCCAACCATGTGTGGCCGGGTTGCAAGATGTTCTTGTTGACCCCCCAGTGTATCCCCTATAGAGTACACTGATCGGAAGGTGGTTCCGTACGTTGTCATAGTCGGAATCCAATCTCCAATAAGAGCCCTGCGGTTTTTGATTTTATATTATATATGGAGCGTGAAAGGCAAGCGTTCCGCTAGATTTCTATTTATTTGATTTAGACACTATTAATATATCAGTGGATTCGTATCAAAAATATTTGTGGTCCTCGTAATGTAAAAACCATCCGTGTTTATGTGTGGATCGTTCTTATGATTATCATTTCTTTCAAAAGGATTTTTAGAATTAAATCAAATGGTTGGAGTTTACTCACACTAGTCCCATGACTGACCCAGAGTTTATTTTGTTTTGTTTTACCATAAACTCTTGGGTGCCCAAATTTGTACGGGCAATCAAGTAGTCGGGAGTTTACAAATTCACTTGGAGGAGCTTGAAGCATGAGGCTTCATCAGTTAGCTATAGACTATCATATTTTACGCTATGTACTATTTTGTATTTCGAAACATGTATTTATAACTGTTCCAGGAATACTGTTGTGCTCTGATGATTGTATGTATATACAGTTACAGATTTGCATTTCAAAAGTTATGTTATATAATATATTTTATTCTTTCCGTTGTGAGATTTGTGTTCTTCGTTTTCTTCTATTATAATTTCTCTTTCTTTCTATTTTTCATCCTTTAACATCTTTCTACTAATGATTTGTATTTTTGTACAATTTGGGTTGGACGTGTGGTGTTGTTAGTCAACTCAAATGGTACGGAAATTCGGGCCATTACACACTTCCTTTAAAAATTGAATTTCTTACAGTTGTATGTCGACATACCCATATATGTTTCTCGACATATATACGTATTTTTTATTTTTAAAACCTATTTTTCAAGCGTTTGATCATATATATTATTCTGAAAATTCTTGAATTAAAACTTAGATACATAAATGAATATTCTAAAGTGTAAAATCATATGGAAACATAATTATAAATTATATAAACATATTTAAAAAATTATAAATTTTAAAGCTATAAAACCATAAGATTATAAAATTATATATATAAACTTAAATATATATATATAACTTTAAATTTACTTGAAATCATAAGTAAGATAGAATAATTTGAAAATAATTAGAAAATAGAATTTGAATTTTGAAAACAGAATTTGAATTTTGAAAATAGAATTTGAATTTGAACCTAGAGTGCTATTCAAATTCTTACATATAAACTAGACTGTATTACTATATTTGTCTTGAACTCTTGATATCTTGATAACTTCATAACTCATAAGTCTTGGATCTCTTGTGAATCCTGAATCTCTTGAAACTCTAAAACTATATAGTCTTGAGTATTTAAATCCTGTATACAATTCCTGCATATATATGTTTATATATTCTAGATAGAGATGCTAGTATATATTTTATAATCAATGAATAATGACAATCGAAATAAGGTTGTTGTCATCAAAACTCCATTCTCCAACATATTTCTCTAAATCCACGCACAAATTCAAGAAATCTCCAACACGAAAAAGGTTAAGCTCCTCACGATATAGGACTTCAACGGATATGACCATTTTTAATTTCGTGATTTGGGAGAAATCATGCCCCAAAGGGCTTCGGTTCTCCCTCGATTCTCAAGCGCATGAGGCCATCGAGCTTGGCAAGGCAGCGCGCATAGGGAGCTCCGGCGTATGCTGACGTTGTGCTGACATCCAATCGACTTTAGGCGGCTCAAATCTCGGTGCGCAGGCAGTTGTTTAAGTCGATGGTGGGTTCGGGTTTTTACAGAAAGGGGAAAACGAGAAGAAGGTGATTAGTGAAGGATTAGGGGAATTAATTAAATAAATTATCTTAAGATTTTTTAATTAATGTAATTAAATATTCGAACGCCCTTATCTTTCTCAAACAGAAATAGAATCCGACAAACTCGAATATGTTAGAATTGTGACGATGAGATCTACACAATGGAACAGATTTGGACCTAGCTATGATTTTTTATAAAATTAAATGCATGTTTAATTTTATTAAAACAATTGTTATTTAACAATTTCATAAATCAATTGAGGTGAGAACTCTCTCACTCAACTAATTTGTACAGTTATTCTATTTCATAACTGGATATATATTGATTTTATGTGATTGCAATGTTTGATTAATTTATTACAAATTGTTAAACGGTATATGGTAGCTCACATCACAATTGTTTGCAAACCAGATAGATGAATGGATGATTATTTTTGTTATGATTTGAATGTGATTTTGAAATAATTAACATGATAAAACGATGTTAAATTATTTGTGGAAGTTGAAATTGGATTAAATATCTATTTACAAGTAGATCGACTTGTTTATGTTAACCCATTTAAGTAATATTGATCGGAATAAATAATTTATTAATTGATTATTTATTGGTTGAAAGCCCCACACGGGTCTTGGGATGGTAATTAATTCACACATCTCGCATGCGTATAGTTATCTGTCAACCAACTGATTGACATGCCGATGTAAGCGTTATTTAATTATTTAATGCTTATACAGTTGTAGATGCGATATGGATGTGAATTAAATGTTTAATAGTTGTTTATCACTATTATTGAATACATGCGATGTATGAAATCCATATAATTTAAATTATATGTTAATTGATCGGGTCTCATTTCAATTCGGAAATAACGAATATTATAATATAATATTCAGCGATGAATCAAAATATGATTTTGATGTCCGATTTTGGATGGACAGGTAAATATTAAAATATGAAGCCAAGTTAAATAAATAAACGCCATTTTAACTCAAATGGATTTTTCTATTGATTTTATTTATTTTATAATGAATATCAAGAAGATCTGATTTCAAAATTTGATATTTTGAAAATGTAGTGACCCTCCTTTTCGGTCGATCCAAATTGGCCGTCAAACTGACTTAAGTCGAACCAAAACGGCAAATACGCTAACTTTGGGCACACAACACATCATAATAAACAACATAAGACTTTTATAAACATCATAATAATATTACATCAGAGTACATAATACCAGAATATCGAAAATAATATACAGCGGAAAATAAATTTACAACAAATGTAATACAATGCAGCGGAAACAAATAAACTAACACAGCGGAAGACTATCAATGCTCTGGACACAACTTCAAGGTTCGATACAGAATCCTACTAAATGAAATAATCTGCAAAACCAAAACTACTGACTGCCCGTGTGGAAAATGTGGGCACCCAGAGTTTAGGTAGAAATAATAAACTCCGACTCAATCATGGGACTGGTTTGAGAACTCCAAACAGTTATTAAACTTTTACTTTAAAATAGGGTAAATCATGGGACCACACCGCATGTCACGGAACGGGTTTATCCCCATGAATACCAGTGCATAAACAACAACTAATAATAGTCATATGGATCTACAATTCATCATACAACATGCAATTCCTCAATCTACCCATTTAGGCTTAATCCCAAATTTAGATTTTTCCAAATTCGATTCACTTTACAGAAATTATTTCTTTGGACTTTATTTCCCAATTTCTTATTTCAAATCATTTAGAAATACATATCTAAGTTTTATATCAAAGTAGATTTCACTTCGGGATCCCAAACCAAAATCCTTGGAAATATGAATTCCAAAACATAACAATGCATACAAACAAGTATGCAACCAAATATTGGGAGGTTTCTCTCGTCAACAAGGCAAAGGGTACGTACCTTACCAACTCGATATATATATATATGCAACTCCCACGATGGAGCAGGCTACACTGACGATGCACTATCCCATGCCCTCAGGGAAAACTACACCGCCATCTGACCCATACTTTTAGTCCTCAGGGTTACCCGAATCTTTAGCCACATACTAAACCATTTCATATCCCGAAGTAGGGAAAATCATTTCACAACATAATAATCACAAGTACTTTCAAACTATAGTACTTTACATTAGCAATTCACATATATGATCAGTCACTATTAATCACATAATGTAACACCCCGTATTTTCTAAAAATATTAAAATAACAAATTAAAGAATAATTTATTTAAAAAAGAGGAATGAGAAAAGAATGATGTTTAGCATTGTTCTAAGGTTTGTAAGCAAAAGACTTAGTAGTCCATTTGGTTAGAACATGTGACTTGCATACAAGAGGTACAGATTCGATCCCCGCCAGCGCCATATTTTTGTTTTAGGGGAATGGCTAAAAAGTGGCTTAGTGTGAACGCAGTTCAAAAAGTGGTTTAGTGTGAAAATGGTTAATTATGAAGAAGTTATTAAGCCATGAAGTTTGTATGCATATGAGAGAAATATATATATATATATATATATATATAAATTAAATAAATAAATATTCAAAAAAAAGTCCAAAACTGCAAATCGGAGGGGGAATAGCCGAACTGCACCATTTTTGGAGTCGACCCGAGCCCCGCTGGGTCGACTAGAGGTCAGTCGAGGGTGTTTGGCTACCAACCCATGGCCCGATTCGCCTTAAGGGCTCAAATGGCATCTGAGTGGTCCAGATCAGTTCTAGGGTTAATCCTAAGGCCTAAATAACTTCCTACACCTATATATACACCCTAAGACCTAACCCTAATTCATAAATATTATCTATGACACCATTATGTTGTCAAATTCTCTCTTAAACCCTAGCCACCACCTCTAAATCAAATCTCAGGTGTTCAACTTCAACTCAATTTAAAGATTGGAGCTTCTACAACAATTCAAGAAGATAAATCAGCAACACCGCAATGTTTCTACACCAATTTCAGTGCATAATTCTATTCTTTAACCACGAAAGGTGAGTATGGTGATTTTCACGATATAATGGGATTAAAAGTAACATGATGAAGTTGTAAAGAGGATTCATATGTATGTATGTAATTTAAATCTCATCCAAGTTTTCACCTTTTTGATTCATGTTATCATATGCCTATGTTTCTATGTAAAGTTCGTACCTTTTATCAGTTTATTCATGTTGAATCTGTCATTATGCCTCTATGCCAGTTTACATGCCCCTTGATTTCATGATGTTGTGTTAATTCCAATTTTCTGTGATTTGATTCTCTCTTCTTATCCCTATTCCTTTTATTTTTGGATCTAGGCTACCTTCGAGCCTATGTTAAAAATACGCGCGAATGCGAATACGTGGGAACGATGGGAATATGTGAAATATGGAAAATTGGATATTACTAGATATTTTGGATAATTGGATAATATGTGAAATTGGCATATTTGGGTATGAATTACATGGAATTGATGAAATTGCCTATAATTGTAAATTTGTAATTGAGGCTAATTAATATGTAATTAGTGACAATTTGGAATAGGCAATATTATAAGCATAATTATATGTTTAATTGGATATACCTAACATGAAAATTGGGTATGGGTAAAATACGATTATTAATTAACCTTTGACACGAGGTTAGGCGCAATTGTGGCGTAAGACTGCCCGGAACCGCCTGGCAAATCCAGCTGCCACAATTGAACGTCTAATGTGAGAGCTCAAAGGAATGAATTGTAGGCGTAACGGTTAATGGCACGAGGTTAGACTCGGTTTGTGGCGTAAGACTGCCCGGAACTGCTCGACAAATCCAGCGACCACAAAGTGTTCGGTCTAATGTGGGAGGTCATGCACCATTCGCCACAAGGAATGAATTAAGGAATACTAACCATAATAAGACTTGGGTATGGTTAGAGGGTTAAGTGGGGTGACATGTAAATTATGATATGAAAATATGGACTTAACTGGAATAAGATAAGACATGTAAGTATGGACTTAACCGTAGCATGTTTAAGACATAGACATTTAAATTAAAATGGTTAAGTGGGAGAAAAACCTAGTGGGGACCAAGCATCGGTGGGAGGCTTGTGTCGGATGGAGACCCGTTTCAACCAGTAACCCGTTTGAGTATCTAATTGGGCCTGGTACTAGGCCGGGGTTGGGGCATGCTTACTGGACTTGAATGTAAGAGGTCAAAACGTGAATAGCGGTGGCAACGCGAGTCCAACGGGTTCATGTGCGTGCATGTGTCCGGGCTGGTAGGTAAGACGTTGTTGCGTCGTGTAGGTATGGCCGTGCATTTTATGTTGGTATCGGGGTTGCCACTTTGGGGAGTGATACACCCCACTGTGAGTCCAGCACGGGTGCCTACGGGGTTTAGGGAGCCGATCGAATGGGTAGAGTAAGGTTACCTTAGCGGTGGTAGGAGAAAGCCGACACCTACGATAGCAGCTAGGTACAAGTAACTACCAAGTATGTCATGTGGGTACAGTTAGTGGGAAGTGATCAACCTTTAGTAAATAGAGACTATTAGATGTGCGGTGTAATTAAGTAATGTGGTGTAACTTAGCAAAGGTGCGGTGTAACGAAATACATGTTGGTTGAGTTGGATAGTTCTTTGGGTGCTAGTCTAATGTTGACTTCGGTCTTCGGGGTTAGTACTTGGAGGGTTGTTCGCTTAGCCAAGGTGTAGGATTTTCTTAGTACTTAGGAATGGAATCATCTTGTCCATCCTTTTTATCTACCTTATCTATGTTACAGCCATATCATGATGCCTATTTATGTCTTGATCATTTACCTTACCTATTATTTGTTAAAATTACTGGACTCGCCAGACTTCATGTCTGACCCGTTTTGTTTCCACCTCTTTTCTTTCCTTTCCCCCCCTCAGGGTTGCAAGGAGGGAATACTACAGCTTAGTGCCGATTTCTTTTAGTTGCTTGAAGAAAGTAGATGTATCGCTTTGGACTCTCTCATCTTTATGGCTTTGCTTATGCTCCGTGGGGATTTATGTATTTATGTTATTTAAGTATTTGCTTCTTTATGTACTTTGAAGTTTTTGGAAAAGATAATTGATCCTATTGTAATGGTTTTTGGAGACTACTTATGCAAGCTTGTTTTGAAGTTATGATGCTATGAAATAAGTTTTATCTTCCGTTGTGTTTTATTTATTTATTCTTGTAATTTATCTGTTCTATACTACTATAACGCTTAAAGACATTAATGCATTCCCTTTATGAGTGACATTAATGGCCATGGGGTGTTACACGTGGTATCAGAGCTATGGTTACAAGAACAGATAAAAAGTTTTGAAAAGTGTTTTCAAAAGTATTATTTTCATAGAAAGTATTTTCAAAAACTTGTTTTAAAGAAGCTATTTTCAAGGAAAGTTTACTTTAAAGAGCATAATCCCCACAAGCCATACATCTCTCTTTCGCTTCCCTTGTTTTGAAACTCTTTCTTTTTCTTTTCAGCATGTCTGGAGCATCTGAGATACTAGAGCGTGTTCATGTACCCGGTTGGTTTCGTCAATATCTCAAGGCTAGGGCCGTTGCCGCGGGTCCGGACAACGTTCCTCCTCCTCCTCCCCTAGCTCCAGTCATTCCTCCGCATGGAGATGCTTTCTCCAAGATATGTAAATACTTTCGTTCCATGGGTGGAAAACCCTTTAGTGGGTCTGAAACGTTCGTTGAAGCTAGAAATTGGTTGAAAGAAGTAGAGGATCTGTTTGGAATTTTCGATTTGGACGATTTTAGGAAGGTCCAATTGGCTGCTTGGTTGATGAAGGATGAAGCTTCGTTTTGGTGGGAGGTTACTAATGGAGAACGTGCTGTAGAGACGTGGGCAAATTTTAGGGGAAGGTTTGAGTTGAAATTCCTTTCTCAAGCTGAGGAGAGTATGTACATGGAGAGGTTCTTGACATTGAAGCAGAAAAACTTGACCGTGAAGGAGAATGTGACCGAATTTAATAAGTTGGCGAGATTTGGACAAGAGTTGGTGAATACGCCTCACAAGAAGGTCTTGAGGTTTGCAAAGGTCCTAAATGAACTGCTTCACAGTTTGGCTATGTCCCACATTCAATTGGGGGCTACGTATGAAAAGCTTGTTGATATGGCATACATGCATAAAGAAGAGAAGGGTGTAAGTACTTTTAGGCCACAAGATAAGAAGGAGGATCCAAAGAAAGCCCAACAACAAAAGAAAGGTGGTAAAGAAAAGAAGAAGTGTCACAACTGTGGGATACCCGGCCATTTGAAGAAAGACTGTAGGAAGAAGAAGAAGTTCGCTTGCTATCATTGTGGTGATCTAGGTCATGCTGTCAAGGACTGTCGTAAGAAGCAAGGGCAGAGGGCAGGTTCTACTTCGGGAGGGTAGGTTCACGCTCTCATGGCTCCGGGACAGGAAGAAAGTAGAGAAATTTATGTCAAAAGTTTGATTTTCTTGTTTGATCATCCTCCTCGTACTTTATTCGATTCTGGCACATCACATTCGTTTATCTCTACATAATTAGTTGAAACACTGCACTTAAATACTAGTCTCGTTGTGGATCCCATTATAGTCTCAAATCCTATTGGTGGGTCGGCTCATTTATCCATGGTTTGTAGGGATTTGAGATTGTCTATCTTAGGCGTTGGTCTTGAATGTAATGCTTTTGTGCTTGGTTTCATGGGCTATGGGTTGATTCTAGGGATGGATAGGCTAGCTAGACATGGTGCCATCCTAGATTGTGAACGAAGGGTAGTAAAATTGTTGACTCATAGTGGGAAGACCCTTTATATTTCTTGTGACCCTAGAGGATCGGTGATGCTTAGTTATCTTGAGTCACTTGACGCATCCAATGATGATTTACATTCTATTCGTATAGTCCGTGAATATGTTGATGTCTTCGATGAGGTGAGGGGTCTACCCCCAAAACGTGAGATAGACTTTCGTATTTATCTTGTAGACAATGCAAAATCCGTATCTCTGCTAGTACGTCACATGGCTCCTCGTGAGAGGAGGGAACTCAATAAACAAGTAGGGCAGTTGCTTGAGAAGGGGTTCATAAGACGTAATATATCGGAGTGGGGTGCTCTAGTCATATTTGCCATGAAGGCGGATGGGTCCCTTAGACTTTGTGTGGACTATAGAGAACTTAATAAGCTTACTAAGAAGAATAGGCACCCACTGTCGAGGATTGACGATCTCTTCGATCAGTTAGCTGGCGCCTCAATGTTTTTGCAGTTGGACTTAGCCACTGGTTTCCATCAGTTGAGAGTGGCTGAGGATAGCATAAACAAGACTGCCTTTAGGACTTCGGATGGTTTCTATGAGTGGCTTGTGATGCCCTTCGGTTTGACAAACGCCCCTGCATATTTTGTTGACTTGATGAGTAGGGTGTTTAGGGAGTACCTTAATAAATTCGTGGTGGTCTTTGTGGATGACATCTTGATCTTTTCTAAGAGCGAGGAAGAGCATGCACTACATCTTAGGGAAGTGTTGGAGACCCTTCGAGCGCATAACCTTAAAGCTAAATTTTCTAAATTTCACTTTTGGAGGAAGGAAGTGCGATTCTTAGGGCATGTGGTTTCCAAAGAAGGGATAACTGTGGATCCCGCGAAGGTGGTGGCCATCCAAGATTGGAAGGTCCCTAAAAATGCTACCGAGGTGAGGAGTTTCTTGGGGTTGGCTGGCTACTATAGGAAATTTATCAAGGACTTCGCAAAGATATCAGCCCCATTGACACGCTTGATGAAGAAGAACCTAGTTTTCACGTGGGACGTAGATTGTGATGATGCGTTCCAACGTTTAAAGAGAGCTTTGACCACAGCCCCAGTCTTAGTGTTGCCAGATGGGAGTAAGCCATTTACCGTTTATACCGATGCTTGTGGGATAGGACTAGGCGCAGTCTTAATGCAAGAGGGGAGGGTAATAGCCTATGGAGGAAGGCAGTTGAGAGTGCATGAGAAAATTACCCTACACATGACCTAGATTTGGCTGCTATTGTTTTTGCGCTTAAGTCTTGGCGCCATTATCTTCTTGGCGAGAAATTCTAATTGTTTACAAACCACAAATCGCTAAAATAATTGTTCTCTCAGAAGGACTTGAACTTAAGGCAGCAAAGGTGCATGGAATTCTTAGCGTCCTACGATTTCGAGATAGCATATACCCCTGGCAAGGGTAACGTGGTGGCAGACGCCTTAAGTAAGAAAAGGTTGTCCTTGAGTCCATTGTTTGTTGAGCGACGAAGCTTAGAATTTATCTCTATGTTTGACTTTAGACCTTCTATTGACTTTGTACCCGGTTTGCTAGCATTCTTAGAGGTCAGACCTACGCTTTTGGGATCGATTGGTGAGGCACAGCGAGATGACCCACATTTGGTTGAGTTAGTAGAGAAGCTCATAAGAGGGGAGTCATCGAGCCATCTCAGTAGGTATACCCCCGAGCTTGCTTAGAAAGGTGGAGATAGAGCGTGATGCGACGATTCGACGAGCTCCTACATGCATTCTTGGGTCGGAGATTAAGAAGTTGAGGAAACGAGAGGTCAAGCTAGTCAAAGTGCAATGGGGAGATGATTAGAGCGATGCTACATGGGAGACGGAAGAAAAGATGCGTTCATTGTACCCTTTTCTTTTGAGGGTATGTCTTTTAATTTCTCCTTTATCGCTTAGCTTATACTTGTTCTATCTTTAGTATGTCCTCTCACTAGTATCTTTGACCTTTAGATAGGGTAGTCCTATGGTTGAAACATGTGTTTGAGACATGTAATGTATGGTGGATGCATGTGGATGCAAGTGTTTGCTAGTGGTTGCTCGTGGATGCATATACACACACTTTAGGCACTAGATCGGCTCAGTCACTTTCATATTGCATATAAATGGATGTATTTAGTAAAATGAATGTGCGTTGAATGTGTGTGTCATATGGATGTTGCATTTAAATGAATGGTTGTGCACACATGTAGGAATGATATGTATAGGGTTCTTTGCATACATGATGGATACATGGCACTATCATTATTTGCATTAAGGAGGTCGACTGAATCAGTGGACCACCTGATTTTGCATTAGTATACAGACATATACACACACAATGCATATGTACATAAAAAGCATTAGAAATCTTTTAAGGACCGTAGTTGCTAGTGGTTGATGGTTGAGTAGATGGATGATTGGATGGTAGGACACGTTCTTCTTGACTTAGAGATTTCGAGGACGAAATCCTTTAAGTAGGGGAGAATGTAACACCCCGTATTTTCTGAGAATATTAAAATAAAAAATTAAAGAATAATTTATTTAAAAAAGAGGAATGAAAAAAAATGATGTTTATCATTGTTCTAAGGTTTGTAAGCAAAAGACTTAGTAACTCATTTGGTTAGAACATGTGACTTGCATACAAGAGGTACAGAGTTCGATCCCCGCCAGCGCCATATTTTTGTTTTAGGGGAACGGCTAAAAAGTGGCTTAGTGTGAATGCAGTTAAAAAAGTGGTTTAGTGTGAAAATGGTTAATTATGAAGAAGTTATTAAGCCATGAAGTTTGTATGCATATGAGAGAAATATATATATATATATATATGTATATATATATAAATAAAATAAATAAATATTCAAAAAAAAAAAGTTCAAAACAGCGAATCGGGAGGGGGAATAGCCGAACCGCACCATTTTTGGAGTCGACCCGAGCCTTGCTGGGTCAACTAGAGGTCAATCCTGGGTGTTTGGCTGCCAACCCGTGGCCCGATTCGCCCTAAGGGTTGATGGCATCTGAGTGGTCCAGATCAGTTCTAGGGTTAATCCTAAGGCCTAAAAAACTTCCTACACATATATATACACCCGAAGACCTAACCCTAATTCATAAATATTATCTATGACACAATTATGCTGCCAAATTCTCTCTTTAACCCTAGCCGCCGCCTCTAAATCAAATCTCAGGTGTTCAACTTCAACTCAAATTAAAGATTAGAGCTTCTACAACAATTCAAGAAGATAAATCAGCAACACCGCAATGTTTCTACACCAATTTCAGTGCATAATTCTATTCTTTAACCACGAAAGGTGAGTACGGTGATTTTCACGATATAATGGGATTAAAAGTAACATGATGAAGTTGTAAAGAGGATTCATATGTATGTATGTAATTTAAGTCTCATCCATGTCTTCACCTTTTTGGTTCATGTCATCATATGCCTATGTTTCTATGTAAAGTTCATACCTTTTATCAGTTTATTCATGTTGAATCTATCATTATGCCTCTATGCTAGTTTACATGCCCCTTTATTTCATGATGTTGTGTTAATTCCAATTTTCTTTGATTTTATTCTCTCTTCTTATCCCTATTCCTTTTATTTTTGGATCTAGGCTACCTTCGAGCCTATGTTAAAAATACGCGCGAATGCGAATACGTGGGAACGATGGGAATATGTGAAATATGGAAAATTGGATATTACTGGATATTTTGGATAATTGGATAATATGTGAAATTGGCATATTTGGGTATGAATTACATGGAATTGATGAAATTGCCTATAATTGTAAATTTGTAATTGAGGCTAATTAATATGTAATTAGAGACAATTTAGAATAGGCAATATTATAAGCATAATTATATGTCTAATTGGATGTACATGACATGAAAATTAGGTATGGGTAAAATACGATTATTAATAAACCTTTGACACGAGGTTGGGTGCAATTGTGGCGTAAGACTGCCCGGAACTGCCTAGCAAATCCAGCTGCCACAATTGGACGTCTAATGTGAGAGGTCAAAGGAATGAATTGTGGGCGTAACGGTTAATGGCACGAGGTTAGACCCGGTTTGTGGCGTAAGACTGCCCGGAACCGCCCGACAAATCCAGCGGCCACAAAGTGTTCGGTCTAATGTGGGAGGTCATGCACCGTTCGCCATAAGAAATGAATTAATGAATACTAACCATAATAAGACACGGGTATGGCTAGCGGGTTAAGTGGGGTGACATGTAAATTATGACATGTAAATATGGACTTGACCAGAATAAGATAAGACATGTAAATTATGACATGTAAGTATGGACTTAACCGTAACATGTGTAAGACATGGACATTTAAATTAAAATGGATAAGTGGGAGAAAAACCTAGTGGGGACCAAGCATAGGTGGGAGGCTTGTGTCGGATGGAGACCCGTTTCAACCAGTAACCCGTTTGAGTATCTAATTGGGCCCGGTACTAGGCCGGGGTTGGGGCACGCTTACTGGACTTGAATGTAAGAGGTCAAAACGTGAATAGCGGTGGCAACACGAGTCCAACGTGTTCATGTGCATGCATGGGTCCGGGTTGGTAGGTAAGACGTTGTTGCATCGTGTAGGTATGGCCGTGCATTTTATGTTGGTATCGGGGTTGCCACTTTGGGGAGTGATACACCCCACTGTGGGGCCAGCACAGGTGCCTACGGGGTTTAGGGAGCCGATCGAATGGGTAGAGTAAGGGTACCTTAGCGGTGGTAGGAGCAAGCCGGCACCTACGATAGCAGCTTGGTACAAGTAACTACCAAGTATGTCATGTGGGTACAGTTCGTGGGAAGGGATCAACCTTTAGTAAATAGAGACTAGTAGATGTGCAGTGTAATTAAGTAATGTGGTGTAACTTAGCAAAAGTGCGGAGTAACAAAATACATGTTGGTTGAGTTGGATAGTCCTTTGGGTGCTAGTCTGATGTTGACTCCGGTCTTCGGGGTTAGTACTTGGAGGGTTGTTCGCTTAGCCAAGGTGTAGGATTGTCTTAGTACTTAGGAACAAAATCATCTTGTCCATCCTTTTTATCTACCTTATCTATGTTACAGCCATATCATGATGCCTATTTATGTCTTGATCATTTACCTTACCTATTATTTGTTAAAATTACTGGACTCGCTAGACTTTATGTCTGACCCGTTTTGTTTCCACCTCTTTTCTTTCCTTCCCCCCCTCAGGGTTGCAAGGAGGGAATACTACAGCTTAGTGCCGATTTCTTTCAGTTGCTTGAAGAGAGTAGATGTATCGCTTTGGAGTCTCTCATCTTTATGGCTTTGCTTATGGTCAGTGGGGATTTATGTATTTATGTTATTTAAGTATTTGCTTCTTTATGTACTTTGAAGTTTTCGGAAAAGACAATTGATCCTGTTGTAATGATTTTTGGAGACTACTTATGTAAGCTTGTTTTGAAGTTATGATGCTATGAAATAAGTTTTATCTTCCGATGTGTTTTACTTATTTATTCTTGTAATTTATCTGTTCTATACTACTATAACGCTTCATGACATTAATGCATTCCCTTTGTGAGTGACATTAATGGCCATGGGGTGTTACACATAACCTTTGAGCTCGTACATCTCAATGAAGGGTGTTAAGCAAGAGAATAAATTCTCCACCACCAAACAGATATATCATCAATAGCAGCTAATCGGTTATGCGATGAACTACAATGTTAAACACATAATACTTGAACGTCGGGTTTAGGCCTCGAAATCCTTTATGTTTTATAAAACATTCCCTGTCCAAAATCGGGAATACATTTCTTTTCACTTAAGAAAAATATCATTTCAAAATCATTCATTAAATTTTATATGAACTCAACAACATTGCTAAACATCTCATAGTCAAATCTTGAAGTGTTTCACAAGATGTTAGTATACAAATATTTCTACCCAACCCAATGCTAAATGTAAAAGCATATTTTGCTCATAAACTGGTCGAGCACAATCCAAACAATAAATCAATCACAATCAATATCAACAACCAAGTATATTTGGTTTATACCACACCTCATGTTTTGATAAATTTAATTACCATTCATTCCTTCACATATAATTAAAGATTTATTAAAACTCTTCTTCGTTTTAATCTCTAAAACCATTACTTAATGATTGTTCAACTTTCTGGAAATTAATCCTGTCGTTAATCGAGTTAAAGAACAAATGTTATTTAAAACACAATTCACAATAAACCCAAAATCATATTCCATTCAAATGGAACTTTCACACAAATCATAACAGTATATAATCGATATAAATTTCCGTATCGTACTAGTACTATAAACGGAATAATGGCAAGGCCTTTTAAATTCTATAAATAGTAATGGTCTTCCTTCATAGAACCTCATCTCGATTATCAATAAATCGAATTCCATTCAATTCCAATTTCTTTTATTAAATTGGAAAAACTTTACTTTGGAAAATTCCATTAATCTTAATTAACAGATTTATTCCTTTCTTAACTTGGTTTAAGAACAGTGTTGTTGAAGACACCATTTAGGACAAACCCAAAATCCAATTTGATATTAAATACAAGTCTCAAAATAGAAATTATATTGGCTTATATTCAACATCAAATTCTAAAACTAATGAATATCGTATTGGGAATAACAATATCTGCATTTAAATTCCAATATCGAAATATTCCAAATATTATTTCCATTTAAATTCTTTCCAACTCATACGCTGGAAAATTCTGGTTATTTCAAAAACCACTTACAAATCCAATTTATTTATTTAAAAACATTGCAGTACTATTCTAGTTAATAACTAGTTCATTTAGATTAAAATATCTTTTATCTTTTCAAACTTGGAATTTTTCATCCAAAACCTTTACAAATCATTTATTATGATTTTACACAATTTTTCCATATTTTTAATTATTTAATTAAGGCCCTTACAGTCGGTTTCCAATATCGGCCACCGAACAACACCATGGCGACCTTTTCTAAAATTGATTTGGACATAATTTAAAATCCAACTATTTAAATTTAAATCCCATGTATACCTTGGAAAGATCTTTTCGATACGAACCCAATGGTTCCGGTTTTAGGAGAATCCGATGGTCGGATCTCCCGTTACATCAATTTGAAGTTAATGGTTGAAATTCGCGAACGGTCGCGGCGCGGCACGTTTATTCAAGCCATTAAATATATAATATATAATATTGATTTCAATTTTAAGCATATTTTATAAATCATTTATAAGTTCATTTTAAAACGATTTCAACTTCCATTTCAATTTTTAATCAAAATTGAATATTCCATTACATGACAATTTTATACAGTGCATATATATGTTAAAAGTTATATTTTTAACAATCCAATAATTAGTCCATTACATGACAATTTTATATATCTCATATATAAGCTAAAAATAATACTTTTAGCCAACCAATATTTATTTCAATACATGATCATTTTATATATCTCATGTATATGTTAAAAATAATATTTTAGCCAACCAATATTTATTTCTATACATGACTATTGTATATATCTCAAATATATGTTAAAAATAATATTCCTAGCCAACCAATATTTACTCCAATACATGACCATTTTATATATCTCATATATATTTTAAAGATAATACTTTTAACGATTCAATAATTATCCCATAGCATGACAATTTTATACAATGCATATATACTTTATATGTAACGACCCAACTTTCGAACACATCGGAAGTCGTGCCATTAATAAGAATAAGAATAGATAGAAGATAAAATCACAGAAACATAAGAATCTCACAGCGAAATTTTTACAAAAAAATGATACTTCATAAGATTACACAAGCCATTCATAATACATCGTTAATTATACATATCATTGATGACTAACTGACAGACTTAATTACACAGTAGATAAGATAAGTAGATCAACACACAGAAAGTTCCATCCCAGCTTCTCGAGTTTTATCCAATCCTGATTCACTTGTCTATTGATAAAAAGCGTTATATATACCCAAGAGTTTAAGGGAAACATAGAAAAATAAACTCTGGGTCAGTCAGGGGACTGGCATGAGTAAACAGTTTTAAAACAGATTAAAGAAATAAAAATATCTCATAAGACCACGCCGTGAAGACGGAACAGGTTTTTACCTTATGAGATCAAAGCATTTTGTATACTTTAAATCAGATATTATCATAGTATCTAGGTGTTTCACAGATAATTTAGAATCTAGAAGAATGCTTGCATCTCACATTCCCCTATGTAATATACAAATAAAAAACCGCTTGGCGCTTATGGAAATTGGATTTCCAACTATGACAAGGTATAAGACCACCTTCCGATGATGTATCTCTAGAGGCGAATACACCTGGGTTCAACAAGAACGTCTTGCAACCCGGCCCACACATGACCGACCACTCATTTCTCTTGAGTGTATCGAATGTATATCACCAACGGTTGGACTCAAACCACCGTTTCCCGAAAAGGGACAACATTGAAATAGATTAAAGAAGTAAAAGGAATTTCTCTAGATAGGTGATTATACATCCTAATGGGAGCGACCCACATAGCCATGCTGCCTGCCCGATTTTTGTCATTTCCTGGGTGTGAGGCTCTAGACTGGACTTACCCTTTTCGTCATCACTGTTTAATTTCTTTGAATGCCACATCGTCAAATCCATCGGAAATCACTAATTGATTTCCATGAAAATACTCTGGTTGTCAGGCTAAAGAAGTTTCCCTCCTGTGCTAGCAACCGGTACGTTTAAAGAAAATGATGTACGTGATTCTTTTGGAAATACTCTGTCAGACATTCGTCCAGACAAGTTGTCCTGGGATTGGACAAGCCGAAGGCACTATTCAAGAATAGCCCTTGTATATCGTCGTCTTCACTTTACAAATCTCTGACGCGCGACGTATAATCAAATCAAAGTGAAATATTTATTTTGGCCTCTTTGAAATGATTAGCGAACATTTTCTTTTTAAATTATAAATCTAACATGATTATAATCTAATTTACATATATAATTACAGTCATACTAAACAGTATATGATCATCTGGCCTCTATCTGGTAATTTGATCATCTTACAAATGGACAGTTTTAGTGTGTGCGTAGCACACGGTCTTTCTACCCATTTTGTTCTTCAAATTTTGAAAAGAAATACTTACTTTTTTCTTTAGAAAATTTATTTCTCATGATCACTCTTTTATCTGCTTATTCATAAATGAGTAAAATTTATGATCTATAATCTATTTCACAACTTTTGCACTTTGTATCGTTTTCGTCAAACTTCACTTTGATCTCTTATTCTTGATCTATTTCTTCTTCTATATGCAAATAAAATTCCTCTTTCATCCAACTTAATAATTCAAGTTATACATATTTGGATTTTAAACAAACATTTAATTTATTATTTTCTACTCCTTTCCTATTCTGTATTTATTTCTATAATTTATCCTCTTCATTTTTCCTTATTTTCTTCTTATCATCTCAGCCCATCGGCCCAAAACACCTAGGCCCATTTCCCCCCTTCCTTTTTCTTTAGTTTGTTTGGTTTTTTTTCTTCATTTCCATTCTGGCCTACTACGGCCCAAATTCCAGCCCATCCCATTCTTTTTCTATGTTTCCTTTCCGTTTCCTAAGGCCATTCACAACTCCCTTTTCGCACCATCTAGCCTCGACCAACATTGGTTCTGCACTATCCATACTTACTTAACGCCGTACATCACTACAATCTTCTGTCAACTAGTTCATCTCTAATTTCCATATGCATTTGTACTATCAAGAGATATACCCTTAATTCTGGAAGCCTACTCAGATTAAAATGGATTTGCGGCATTTTGTTTTGTGTTTAACATTGTTTCCTTTTGATTTTAAGACAAAGCATGGCTACACTAGCAATTTACTTGTGCACAACCTCACCCCTCTCGATCACATCTGGCTCCACCCAAATGCTACCGTTTCCCCTCTCCTTCTCCCCTCTCTTTCTTTTTCCTGGAACAATGGTGCACAGTACTGCGCAGGTGTGCACATGCACCGACGATCCCCTTGATGCAATGATGTTCCGATCTTCTCCACAAACCGCACATCGTCCCCTGGTTTCATCAGCAAGCTCGGATTTGGCCACCATCCCCACTACAATAATTTCACCATTTAGCCGAGCTTCCCCAAAACACACGGATCCAAGATTCTCCCTCGTACCACCCTCACACTCCACCGTTCAACGTGCGACTTGGCCAGTAGGAAGTGCACTTAGATGTCGACCTCCACCCCGAAAATCAGCACACTCGATTCACCCATTGGTGCGCAGTTCAATGCCAAAGTAACCCCTTCGAACACATAGTAAAAACCCTAAATCGAAACCATTCCTCAAATTAAAGTTATCAAAAAATCAACTGCTATTTTCCCACACTTACTGGCCCGACACGCCCCTCTAAGCTCAATTCCTATTGAACTCGGCGGTGTTGTTCACCGCAATTTGCCTCCTAAACGTTTTCCGTTCATCACCGAATATATCCGCAAACCCTACTCTAAAAATCGTGATTTTGGTCTTAAAATTCATGGTTTTCGTCTACTAATGCATCCCTATGACTAGATCACAAAGTTATGATGTTTGGGGTTTTAAGGTTTTAAACTTTTACTGTATGTACCTATTAATATTCATCAATATAAAATATTATATAGGTTACATACATTTTTAATACCCACTACACAGATAAGCAACCATTATTCAGGTATAATATACAAACTATAACTCATTAGGATTAAATCATGGATATTCTAAGAGAACAGAGGTGTAAATATTTACTAGATTAAACATTCTGATGTGGTTTCTCATTATTTAACAGAATTGATTCCCTTCCTATAACTCAAGTACTTGTATTATAATAGATATAAAATCAAGCAGGTGTAGATGTCTGCTTGTCTTCATATAGTATGCCTAGTACAAAAGTGGTTCATCTTATAAGTTTATAGCAAGTTCTTACTCACTGATGCATCTGGAAAAGTTAACAAACTAAAACAACCCTATATTTATCATTTAACATATCATATATAGGTCCATACATATGTATGTAGGATGTCAACCAGCAAAACATTCAATATTGTGATCAAAGGAAATGTAAATTCAAGGAGTTTACTCACAATTCGTTCACTGTTTTTATTTATTTCCTGACAGAGTTTTGGTCTTGCGAGGCATTCAAGTTCAAATGTTTCAGTGTGGAAATCAAACCACATACCAATGAACATTAGTTATTGAAGATGTAATATCTACACAGACAAACATACATGCATAAACTGTAACACCCCGAATTTCAGTTAATACTAATATTCACCAAATACAGAATAAATAATCTCAGATATGAGAATTGGGGGAAACGGGCTGCGTCATTGCGTTCGCCTCGGAAAAATATGCAAAATAGAGTTCGAGTTTTCGAGAATCGGAGTCCGTATGGCCCGGTTATGGCCCAATGAAGTTTGCAGAAAATTCAAAGTTCAAAACAGATTTAAAATTCAAATTAAGATTTCGAAATGGGAGCCAGCTAGGGGCCAGGTGGGAATCTTCCCGCCCTAGCCATGTCGACAGGGCTGTCGACAGGCCTGTCGACTGGGGAGTCGACTTGCCTGTCGACTTGCCTGTCGACACGGGGTGTCGAGCCACTTGGCCTGGGTGCACCAGGTCTGGTTTTCTGGCTAGGGCTGGGCTGTGTTCTAGAGACTTCCTAAATCTGACGGACCTAATCTAACCTAGGGTTAATCCTATGGTTTAAAACACACCCTAATCCTATAAATACACCCTAATGCAAGCCTAATCCCTACTAAAAATAGAAATGATGCCATCATGCCGCCAAAATCAAACTTGAGAGGAGCCTCCACTAATTTATGAAGAGGGTTGCAAGCTAATCACTCTCTAATCAACCTCTAATCCATTCTAAGCATCTTAATCTTCTTCATTTGGAGTGCAAATTGGCTAGTTGTGAGTTTCTATCACTCTAATGATCAATTGCTAAACTAAGTAGATGAGATATGATGAGATCATATGGTTTTGTTTGTGGATTAATGAGTTTTAAGTCATATGACATGATGTTAGTTTGCTAATGCATGTGGGTTATGCAAGTTTTGTGCTTTGTGATCATATGTTAATATGCAAGTTACATGTATGATAATATGCAAGTTACATGTATGATAATTATGCAAGTTGTATGTTTCTTCATATGCAAGTTTATGAGTTCATATGCAAGTTTATGAGTTCACATGCAAGTTATGTGACATATTATGCAAGTTCATATGCAAGTTATGTGACATATTATGCAAGTTCATATGCAAGTCATGTATTTGTTAATATGTAAGTTATGTAACATGTTATGCAAGTTAATATGCAAGTTATGTGACATATTATGCAAGTCATGTATTTGTTAATATGTAAGTTATGTAACATGTTATGCAAGTTAATATGCAAGTTATGTGACATGTTATACAAGTTAATATGCAAGTTATGTGACATGTTATACAAGTTAATATGCAAGTTATGTAACATGTTATGCAAGTTCATATGCAAGTTATGTGTTTGTTAATATGCAAGATGGCACCTTTGAAACATGTTCATGCATATACAAGTTGACACCTTTTATATGTGTTATGTCATGAGAACGAAATTACGTGGGAACGAGGGGGTTAATTAAATGCATATGTTAATAAGATTGTGTGAAATTAATATAATTATGCATAACATAAAATAAATGAACATAGTATGGGAATTTGCCTATTAAGTTAGGTGTACCCATACTATGTGTTGGGAATTTGCCTATTAAGTTAGGTCTACCCATACTATGGAATTGGGAATTTACCTATTTAGTTAGGTCTACCCATATTCTTAAAAATGTGTAATTAATTAGGGATAATTAATATAAATTATGAGGGTGATTAATTAGGTGTAATTAATTGACTAAGACACGAGGTTGGACTCAGTTGTAGCGTAAAACTGCCCGGACCCAACCGGCTTAACCAGTTGCTACAAATGTTAGCCCAATGTGAGAGGTCTTAGGCACAAACTAAATACGTGATTAATGTAAAGACACGAGGTTAGACTCGGTTATGACATAAGGCTGCCCGGACCCAACCGGCTTAACCAGCGGTCATAAAAGACAGTCTAATGTGAGAGGTCTTTACAAAGGTTACGATCTTAATTAATTAATTAAGAAACACTTAACCACATTAGCATGTAGAGGGACATGAGGGTTAAGTGGGTGCCTTGGGTGGCATGTGGAAATCTAGTGGTTGCCTTGGGTGGCAATAGAAAATACGATTAGAATACTTAACCAAAGTGGAACATGTAATTAAAACATGATTAAAGGGTTAAGTGGGAAACACTAGTGTGTGGGCCAAGCTTAGGGGGATGGCTTGTGCTGGGGGCCCATTTCAACCAGTAACCCATACGTATCTTAGTGGGCTCGACCCATGTCGAGGACGGGACACGCATACTGGGCTTGACTATAAGAGGCCAAAAGGGGTTAGCGGTGGCAACGCATGACCAACGGGTTTCATATGCGTGTGTGGACCCGGGCTGGTAAATAAGACGTTGTTGCATCGTGTAGATATAAGCCGTGTACCGTTAGTTTTATCAGGTTGCCACGTTGGGGAATGGTACACCCCACGGTGGGGCCAGCACGGGTATCTACGTTAGGGAGCCGATCGAATGGGGAGTAGTGTGTACACCTAGTGGATTGTAGGGCCCCGTGGCGTCTACTTAATCACCTTGGGGTACGCGAGAACTATTAAGTTAATTTTATAAGTCCATGGGTGGGATCAACCTTTAAGTTAGGAATGACCGGTGTGGTGCAGTTTAGTAATTTACCTTTGGAAGGGTAGATGCGTCTTTATCTTTTATCTTAGTTTAGTTGACTGCTTAGTGCATCCATTAATCCCCATTAGTTACCGTATATCAGTTTATGTCTTCTCTGTTTACTTTAACGATTGTATTGTTAAAGTTATAGGACTCGCTCAGACTTATGTCTGACCCCGTTGTTTTTATCTTTTTCCCAACCCTCAGGCCCCACGGTGGATCCTAGCAGTAGTGGAGCTTGATCGGATTGCTGTTCCAGTCTTTAGGAGCTTGGATAGATGTAAAGCTCCAGTTACCCAGTTATCTTTTTCTTTCGCCATGGCTATTGTATGAGAGTGGGATTATGTACTTCTTTATTTTGATGGATATTGTACTTGACTTTTATTGTGGTTTTATGATGTAACCAGACATGTTTTACTTCCGCTGTTATGAGATGATGTTTTAAATTTTAAGTACTATTTATATCTGTCTTGTTATAATTTTTCTGTTCTATATTCACTAAAATACCCCACCGATGCTATGGCATTCCCTTAGTGAGTGACCATAGCGGGAGTGGGGTGTTACACGTGGTATCAGAGCTTAAGGTTACCGGAACAGATAAAATTTTTAGAAAAACTATTTTCTAAGAATATTTTTGAAAGGAGTATTTTCAAAAAACATGTCTTTTAAGAGAAAAGTTTTTGAAAAAGAAAAGCATAATCCCCAATAGCCATATCTTTTCTTTCGGAATCTCCTTTTTGAATCTTTCCTCTTTCGTTTCAGCATGGCTGAAGATCTTAACATCCCGGAGGGCTTAGTTATACCACTATGGTATAGGAGGTTACAAGAGGCTAGGGCCGCGGCTGCGGGTCCAGCCAATGCTACTACACCAGAGGCAACCACTCCTCCTCCTCAGCCTAGAGTGGATAATTTTGCTAAGATTTGCAAGGATTTCAAGGCTATAGGAGGAAAACCTTTTCTAGGTTCAGAGACTTTCGTAGAGGCTAGAGATTGGCTTAAGGAAGTGGAAGAGTTGCTAGATATCTTTGAAGTGGAAGAGGGAAAGGAAGTCAAGTTGGCGGCTTGGTTAATGAAGGGAGAGGCCTCATTCTGGTGGGAGGTCACTAATGGAGAACGCCCTGTTGACTCTTGGGCAGATTTCAAGCAAAGGTTTGGGGCTAAGTTTCTCTCAAGGGCGGAAGAAAATCTGTTTATGGAGAAGTTCTTGAATTTGAAGCAAGGGAATCTCACGGTGAAAGAATATGTCAACAAATTCAATCAATTAGCAAGGTTTGGCATAGAGTTGGTGAATACACCGGAGAAGAAGGCTTTGAGGTTCGTTAGAGGCTTGAACAAACCATTGCAAGGAATAGCTATGACTCACATTCCTATGGGGGCCACCTTTGAGAAGCTTGTCTACATGGCACTTATGCATGAGGATGATAAGAGTTCTAAGGCACCAGAGAAGAAGGGGGATCAGAAGAAACTGCAACAACAACAACAAGGCAAGGGTGGAAAAGGCAGTGGTGACAAGGGGAAGAAGACGAAGAAGTGCTTCAATTGTGGGACCCCAGGCCACCTCAGCAAGGATTGTCGCAAAAAGAAGAAGACCGGTTGCTTTCATTGTGGTGAAGCAGGACATCTTGTGAAGGACTGCCCAAAGAAGGGGCAGAAGACGGGGTCTACCTCAGGAGGGCAGGTGCAAGCTCTTATGGCACCAGCTCGGGTAGGGGGGGCAAGTTCAGGCTCTCTCAGTTCCACCGATTCAGCAGAGAGGTAGAACTATTTCCGTTGAAAGTCTGGTTTTTCTGTTTGATCATCCAGTTCGTACTTTGTTTGACTCTGGCGCATCGCATTCTTTTATCTCATCATCGTTAGTTGAGTCACTGCACTTAGACACCAGTCTAGTTGATGATCCCTTGGTTGTTTCAAACCCAATTGGGGGCTCCATATATCTGTCTATGATATGTTTGGGTTTGAAGATTTCTATACTTAGCGTTGAGTTTGGATGTGATGCTTTTGTATTGGGCTTCACGGGCTATGGGTTGATTTTGGGCATGGACTGGTTATCCAGTAATGGTGCCGTTCTTGATTGTGAAAGGAGAGTTGTCAGGCTTATGACCCTCTTGGGTAATACTCTCGAGATCTCTTGTAATCCCATGGAATCGGTTTTGCTAAGTTATCTTGAATCGCTCGATGCTTCGGTCGAGAGTTTGCGTTCTGTCAGAGTGGTCCGGGAATATCCCGATGTGTTTGAAGAGGTGAAGGGTTTGCCTCCGAAGAGGGAAATAGATTTCCGAATTTATTTGGTAGATAATGCCAAACCAGTGTCTTTGCCAGTGCGCCACATGGCTCCTCGTGAGAGAAGAGAACTTCATAAGCAAGTAGGGGAGTTGCTTGAGAAGGGGTTCATAAGGCGAAGTATATCGGAGTGGGGAGCTCCAGTAGTGTTTGCCACGAAGGCGGATGGGTCCCTCAGACTTTGTGTGGATTATAGAGAACTTAATAAGCTCACGAAGAAGAATAGACACCCATTACCGAGGATAGATGATCTCTTTGATCAGTTGGTTGGCGCCTCAGTGTTTTCGCAGATGGACTTAGCTACAGGGTTTCATCAGTTGAGAGTGGCGGAGGACAGTATAGAGAAGACTGCTTTCCGGACTCCGGATGGTTTTTATGAGTGGCTTGTGATGCCATTTGGGTTGACAAACGCCCCTGCATACTTTGTTGATCTAATGAGTAGAGTGTTCAGAGAGTATCTGAATAAGTTTGTGGTGGTCTTTGTGGATGACATCTTGGTCTTTTCCAAGAGTGAAGAAGAGCATGCCTTACATCTCAGAGAAGTGTTGGAGACTCTTCGAGCACATAGTCTTAAAGCTAAATTCTCTAAATGTCATTTTTGGAGAAGAGAAGTGCGATTCTTAGGGCATGTGGTCTCTAAGGAAGGGATAGCCGTGGATCCCGCAAAGATAGTATCTATCCAGGATTGGAAAGTTCCTAGAAATGCTACCTAAGTAAGAAGTTTCTTGGGGTTGGCAGGATATTATAGGAAGTTCATCAAAGACTTCGCGAAGATATCAGCCCCATTAACCCGCTTGACGAAGAAGAATCTGGTTTTCTCATGGGAAGTAGATTGTGATGATGCTTTCCGACGGTTAAAGAGAGCTTTGACCACCGCTCCAGTTTTAGTGCTTCCAGATGGGAGTAAGCCGTTTGTTGTTTATACCGATGCTTGTGGGACAGGATTAGGCGCAGTCTTGATGCAGGAGGGAAGGGTAATAGCCTATGGAGGGAGGCAATTGAGAGTGCATGAGAAGAATTACCCTACCCATGATCTAGAGTTGGCCGCGATTGTTTTCGCACTTAAGTCTTGGCGCCATTATCTTCTTGGTGAGAGATTCGAGTTGTTCACTGACCATAAATCATTGAAGTACTTATTCTCTCAGAAGGATTTAAACTTAAGACAGCAAAGGTGGATGGAGTTCTTAGCATCCTATGATTTCGAGATAGCGTATACCCCTGGCAAGGGTAACGTGGTGGCAGACGCCTTGAGTAGAAAAAGGCTATCTTTGAGTCCATTGTTCGTAGAACGGCGAAGCTTGGAGTTTCTTTCTTTGTTCGACTTCAGACCTTCTGTTGACTTTATACCTGGTTTGTTAGCATCCTTGGAGGTTAGACCTACTCTTTTGGGACGGATTGGCGAGGCTCAGCGAGACGACCCACAGTTGGTTGAGTTGGTAGAGAAGCTTATAAGGGGGGAGTCGTCCAGCCATTTGGGTAGATACACCATAGATGATAGGGGATGGTTGCATAGAGACGGTAGACTTTGTGTACCGCAAGATGAGGGTTTGAAGAAGGCTATTTTGTATGATGCACATCGTTCAAGGATGACTATTCATCCCGGTGGAGACAAAATGTACCAAGACATGAAGAGAGTTTTCTTCTGGGCCGGTATGAAGAAAGATGTGGCCGAGTATGTGGCTAGATGCTTAGTGTGCCAACAAGTTAAAGCGGAGCAAAGGAAACCCGGTGGGTTGCTACACCCATTGGAAGTCCCGCAATGGAAGTGGGATAGTGTCTCGATGGATTTCATCGATGGGTTACCGAGATCGAGGAAGGGCAATACGGGAATTTGGGTTGTGGTAGACAGACTTACCAAGAGTGCCCATTTTATACCCGTGAAGAGTAAGAGGACCGCTCCATGGCTTGCTACAGTCTATGTTAGAGAGATTGTTAGATTGCATGGTGTACCATCCAGCATTGTGAGTGATCGAGATCCTATCTTCACTGGTGAGTTTTGGAGAAGTTTGCAAGAGGCAGTAGGGACTCAGTTGTGTTTGAGCACCGCATATCATCCTCAGACGGACGGTCAGACCGAGAGGGTGAACCGTATCTTAGAAGATCTCTTGAGGCTTTGTATCTTGGATTTTGGAGGTACATGGGAAGAACATCTTCCTTTGGTGGAGTTCGCATACAATAACAGCTTTCAGTCTAGTATTGGCATGGCACCTTTCGAAGCTCTTTATGGAAGGCCTTGTCGATCTCCTACATGTTGGTGAGAATCTACGGATAAGATCTTGCTTGGGCCAGATATAGTTAGAGAGACTTCAGAGAAGATTGATTTGATTCAAAGAAGGATGAAGGCAGCACAAGATAGACAGAAATCTTATGCGGATCGGAGAAGGACGGATCTTGAGTTTGAGGTTGGGGACATGGTTTTTGTCAAAGTATCTCCGTTGAGAAATGTTGTTCGCTTTGGGTCCGTTGGGAAGTTAGCACCGAGGTTTGTTGGGCCGTTTCCTATTAAGGAAAGGATTGGATGGATGGCATATAGGGTGGAGTTGCCCGACAGACTTAGTGGTGTTCATGATGTATTCCATGTATCACATTTGAGGAAGTGCTTACATGAGACCGCAGAGGTGGTAGAGCCGAGCTTGCTTAGAGATGTAGAGGTAGAGCGTGATGCGACGATTCGACGAGCTCCTACTCGCATCCTTGGGTCAGAAACTAGGAAGTTGAGGAACAGAGAAGTTCAGCTAGTTAAAGTGCAATGGGGAGATGACGAAAGCAATGCTACTTGGGATACGGAAGCGAAGATGCGTTCATTGTACACATTTCTTTTTGAGGGTATGTCTTCTAATTTCTCCTCTATCGTTGTCTAGTACTTATCTTATCTTTAGTATGTCCTCTCGTTAGTGCTTTTGACCTTTAGATAGGGTAAACCTATGGTTGAAACATGTGTTTGAGACATGTTATGATTGATGGATGCAAGTGGATGCAAGTGTTTGCTAGTGGTTGCTCGTGGATGCATATACACACACTTTAGACACTAGATCGGCTCAGTCACTTCATATTGCATATTGCATATAATTGTGTGTAGATAGCTATATTTATGGATGAATAATGATTGTGTTATCATGTGGATGATGCATTTTGGTGAATGATTGTGCACTCATATAGATATTGTATGTGTCGATAGGGTTCTCTCGCATACATATTGGATGCATGACACTATCATGGTTTGCATATGTTCATACATTAGATAGGGAACATATATACACACTTTTTGCATATGCTCATACGTCATTAGAAATTGTTTTAAGGACAATGGATGCTCGTGTTTGATGGATTGAGTAGATGGTTGTTTGGATGGTAGGATATGCATTTTCCTTAGCTTAGAGATTTCGGGGACGAAATCCTTTAAGGAGGGGAGAATGTAACACCCCGAATTTCAGTTAATACTAATATTCACTAATTACAGAATAAATAATCTCAGATATGAGAATTGGGGGAAACGGGCTGCGTCATTGCGTTCACCCCGGAAAAATATGCAAAATTGAGTCCGAGTTTTCGAGAATCGGAGTCCGTATGGCCCGGTTATGGCCCAATGAAGTTTGCAGAAAATTCAAAGTTCAAAACAGATTTAAAATTCAAATTAAGATTTCGAAATGGGAGCCAGCTGGGGGCCAGGCGGGAAACTTCCCGCCCTAGCCATGTCGACAGGGCTGTCGACAGGCCTGTCGACTGGGGAGTCGACTTGCCTGTCGACTTGCCTGTCGACACGGGGTGTCGAGCCACTTGGCCTGGGTGCACCAGGTCTGGTTTTCTGGCTAGGGCTGGGCTGTGTTCTAGAGACTTCCTAAATCTGACGGACCTAATCTAACCTAGGGTTAATCCTATGGTTTAAAACACACCCTAATCCTATAAATACACCCTAATGCAAGCCTAATCCCTACTAAAAATAGAAATGATGCCATCATGCCGCCAAAATCAAACTTGAGAGGAGCCTCCACTAATTTATGAAGAGGGTTGCAAGCTAATCACTCTCTAATCAACCTCTAATCCATTCTAAGCATCTTAATCTTCTTCATTTGGAGTGCAAATTGGCTAGTTGTGAGTTTCTATCACTCTAATGATCAATTGCTAAACTAAGTAGATGAGATATGATGAGATCATATGGTTTTGTTTGTGGATTAATGAGTTTTAAGTCATATGACATGATGTTAGTTTGCTAATGCATGTGGGTTATGCAAGTTTTGTGCTTTGTGATCATATGTTAATATGCAAGTTACATGTATGATAATATGCAAGTTACATGTACGATAATTATGCAAGTTGTATGTTTCTTCATATGCAAGTTTATGAGTTCATATGCAAGTTTATGAGTTCACATGCAAGTTATGTGACATATTATGCAAGTTCATATGCAAGTTATGTGACATATTATGCAAGTTCATATGCAAGTCATGTATTTGTTAATATGTAAGTTATGTAACATGTTATGCAAGTTAATATGCAAGTTATGTGACATATTATGCAAGTCATGTATTTGTTAATATGTAAGTTATGTAACATGTTATGCAAGTTAATATGCAAGTTATGTGACATGTTATACAAGTTAATATGCAAGTTATGTGACATGTTATACAAGTTAATATGCAAGTTATGTAACATGTTATGCAGGTTCATATGCAAGTTATGTGTTTGTTAATATGCAAGATGGCACCTTTGAAACATGTTCATGCATATACAAGTTGACACCTTTTATATGTGTTATGTCATGAGAACGAAATTACGTGGGAACGAGGGGGTTAATTAAATGCATATGTTAATAAGATTGTGTGAAATTAATATAATTATGCATAACATAAAATAAATGAACATAGTATGGGAATTTGCCTATTAAGTTAGGTGTACCCATACTATGTGTTGGGAATTTGCCTATTAAGTTAGGTCTACCCATACTATGGAATTGGGAATTTACCTATTTAGTTAGGTCTACCCATATTCTTAAAAATGTGTAATTAATTAGGGATAATTAATATAAATTATGAGGGTGATTAATTAGGTGTAATTAATTGACTAAGACACGAGGTTGGACTCAGTTGTAGCGTAAAACTGCCCGGACCCAACCGGCTTAACCAGTTGCTACAAATGTTAGCCCAATGTGAGAGGTCTTAGGCACAAACTAAATACGTGATTAATGTAAAGACACGAGGTTAGACTCGGTTATGACATAAGGCTGCCCGGACCCAACCGGCTTAACCAGCGGTCATAAAAGACAGTCTAATGTGAGAGGTCTTTACAAAGGTTACGATCTTAATTAATTAATTAAGAAACACTTAACCACATTAGCATGTAGAGGGAAATGAGGGTTAAGTGGGTGCCTTGGGTGGCATGTGGAAATCTAGTGGTTGCCTTGGGTGGCAATAGAAAATACGATTAGAATACTTAACCAAAGTGGAACATGTAATTAAAACATGATTAAAGGGTTAAGTGGGAAACACTAGTGTGTGGGCCAAGCTTAGGGGGATGGCTTGTGCTGGGGGCCCATTTCAACCAGTAACCCATACGTATCTTAGTGGGCTCGACCCATGTCGAGGACGGGACACGCATACTAGGCTTGACTATAAGAGGCCAAAAGGGGTTAGCGGTGGCAACGCATGACCAACGGGTTTCATATGCGTGTGTGGACCCGGGCTGGTAAATAAGACGTTTTTGCATCGTGTAGATATAAGCCGTGCACCGTTAGTTTTATCAGGTTGCCACGTTGGTGAATGGTACACCCCACGGTGGGGCCAGCACGGGTATCTACGTTAGGGAGCCGATCGAATGGGGAGTAGTGTGTACACCTAGTGGATTGTAGGGCCCCGTGGCATCTACTTAATCACCTAGGGGTACGCGAGAACTATTAAGTTAATTTTATAAGTCCATGGGTGGGATCAACCTTTAAGTTAGGAATGACTGGTGTGGTGCAGTTTAGTAATTTACCTTTGGAAGGGTAGATGCGTCTTTATCTTTTATCTTAGTTTAGTTGACTGCTTAGTGCAGCCATTAATCCCCATTAGTTACCGTATATCATTTTATGTCTTCTCTGTTTACTTTAACGATTGTATTGTTAAAGTTATAGGACTCGCTCAGACTTATGTCTGACCCCGTTGTTTTTATATTTTTCCCAACCCTCAGGCCCCACGGTGGATCCTAGCAGTAGTGGAGCTTGATCGGATTGCTGTTCCAGTCTTTAGGAGCTTGGATAGATGTAAAGCTCCAGTTACCCAGTTATCTTTTTCTTTCGTCATGGCTATTGTATGAGAGTGAGATTATGTACTTTTTATTTTGATGGATATTGTACTTGACTTTTATTGTGGTTTTATGATGTAACCAGACATGTTTTACTTCCGCTGTTATGAGATGATGTTTTAAATTTCAAGTACTATTTATATCTGTCTTGTTATAATTTTTCTGTTCTATATTCACTAAAATACTCCACCGATGCTATGGCATTCCCTTAGTGAGTGACCATAGCGGGAGTGGGGTGTTACATAAACACATTCACTAAAAAAAACAGGGAATGTTTAAAAGGGAGCTTTTAATAGGTGAGTTTACTCACCGGAAAGCTTCCAATCCTCAGTATTTTCTCTTCTTCTAACTGATTCTACTCAAGTGCTTGTGTTGTGTAGAAAATGTGTGTGTTTATAGCCTTTATATAGTGGTAGAAATGAATAAAATCTTTATGGCAAAATCAGTTTCAGATTTGGTGTTGACAAATGAGAGACAGCTCAAAAAGAAAATCTCTTTTTCTCTTAACAAATCAAACACTACTACCCAAGAACACATGGCTTATATCAGCCATACTTCACCATGAAAATCCCCTATGCAATCATCACTTTTCTTCCTATTGGTTACTATGAAGTTCACTTTAATTGCCAATGGTACAACCCAAATCTTTCCATGGTTTACTCAAGTCATAGTACCCCTTTTGTGTACCATATATATTCAGTTTTGCATAGAGTTTTGAAGCCAAAATCTTCACATGATAACTTGATGTAACATGAGCACATAAAATATATTTACTTGCTTGCAAGGTGGTGCAAAAATCTGAAAGTTTAGTATCATTTTGATCTCGGCCATGTGATGATATGGTCATGAAAAATCCTAGATGATCTATAGGCTTGTACAAATCTAGTGTAGGCAAGGTTTGAGGTTGATATGCACAAGATTTTGTAAATCTTTAAGCACATGTCTCATGACAAAGTGAACATGGTTTTGAAAAATGCAAAAGGAGGTGTCGTTTTCAAAAAAACTTGTGTTCAAAAGAAAAAAATTTGAATCGAAAATACATTGATACAAAAATGATTTGCCATGTGAACAAATCTCCCCCTAGATCCTCTTTACAAGCTTAGTACTAGAGTAGGTGTTTTCTTGAATTTTGTTCATGAAACATACTTGCAAATGGAATTGGCATTTCCATGTTTTGGTGTATGTAAATGTAAACTTAAACTTGCTTTGAACTTGCTGTTGACTAAAAGAAAAAGTTTTGGCATGTTTTTAATTCAAGTGTCAAAAGTTTTAAATCAAGAATTTACAAAAAATTCAATTTCTAAACCCTTTGAAAAAATGAACAAAACATGTATAATAAAATGGCATTAAAAACTTGCTATTAAAAAGTGTTATCATCATACATGTATAAAATTAATTTAAACAAACGCTATCAATTTCATGCTATTATACATAAATATGTAAAAAATGGTTTTGGTAAATGCTGTGATGTAAATGCTATTATACATGAATTAACATGTTTTGAAATAATCAAGTCTGGATTTTAAATCGTATTCCTAAATACGTACTTACGATAAATTAATATCTGTGTCAGTGTAAATACCGGGTCATTACAATCTACCCCCCTTATAAAAATTTTGTCCTCAAAATTTGTAAGTAGAAGATTAGAGTTATCGACTTACATCAATAAATATTTAGCACACATCAGCAATTTTCCTATTCATAACCAAAATATCTATCCAAATTCCCTTTTTAACTCATCAGTCAATTTACTTAACTCCGTTAAGTATTACCCGCAATCTTTGTTCACTTAGTTAATTATCTCCATTTCAGGACTCACTAATTCACAAATCAACCAGTTCACATTCCCTGAGTTTATATCCATTTAAGTCCAGCCTTAATTTCAGGAAATCCAAATTTTACTTCAATTTAGAATTCTAACCCGATTTCTGGTACCAATATGATTGGATATTATTATAATTTAATCCAACCATATTTAATTTATCTTAAGACTAACCCTAGTTAATTAACTCCTTACAGATAGTTGCAAAACCTTTGTCCTGCTGAACTAGTGCAACTTCCTCCACAGTTTCTCCTTGATCCTGGGATCCAGTATTACAACCAGTAGTAGTGGAAATTCCACTAGCTCGACCTCTTCGTCCTCGGTTACTCATCTTAATCACCTGAATATAACAGGTCGTCATTCCAGACTAGATTGGATATAACTAACTTAGGTATACCATACAACTTGGTCTTTTTAAATTTTACTGTAAAAATACGCTCTCTCACACTCACCTAAAGCCTAGGTAATCAGTTACCTAAACTCTGATACCAACTATATCGACCCAACTTTCGAACACATCGGAAGTCGTGCCATTAATAAGAATAAGAATAAATAGAAGATAAAATCACAGAAACATCAGAATCTCACGGCGGAATTTTTACAAAAAAATGATACTTCATAAGATTACACAACGGTACATATTACATCAGGGCATACTGGATCTAGTGATACAAGCCATTCATAGTACATTTTAATTATACATATCATTGATGACTAACTGACAGACTTAATTACATAGTATATAAGATAAGTAGATCAGCACACAGAAAGTTCCATCCCAGCTTCTCGAGTTTTATCCAATCCTGATTCACTTGTCTATTCATAACAAGCGTTATGAATACCCAAGAGTTTAAGGGAAACACAGAAAAATAAACTCCGGGTCAGTCAGGGGACTGGTATGAGTAAATAGTTTTAAAACAGATTAAAGAAATAAAAACATCTCATAAGACCACGCCGTGAAGACAGAACGAGTTTTTACCTTATGAGATCAAAACATTTTGTATACTTTAAATCAAATATTGTCATAGTATCTAGGTGTTTCACAGATAATTTAGAATCTAGAAGAATGCTTGCATCTCACATTCTCCTATATAGTATACAAATAAAAATTGCTTGGCACTTAAGGAAATTGGATTTCCAACTATGACAAGGTATAGGACCACCTTTCGATGATGTATCTCTAGAGGCGAATACACCTGGGTTCAACAAGAACGTCTTGCAACCTGGCTCACACATGACTGACCACTCATTTCTCTTGAGTATATCGAATGTATATCACCAACGGTTGGACTCAAACCACCGTTTCCCGAAAAGAGATAGCATCGAAATAGATTAAAGAAGTAAAAGGAATTTCTCTAGATAGGTGATTATACATCCTAATGGGAGCGACCCACATAGCCATGCTGCCTGCCCGATTTTTGTCATTTCCTGGGTGTGAGGCTTGAGGCTAGACTTACCCTTTTCATCATCACTGTTTAATTTCTTTGAATGCCACATCGTCAAATCCATTGGAAACCACTAATTGATTTCCACAAAAATACTCTGGTTGTTAGGCTAAAGAAGTTTCCCTTCTGTGCCAGCAACTGGTACGTTTGAAGAAAACAATGTACGTGATTCTTTTGGAAATACTCTGTCAGACATTCGTCCATACAAGTTGTCCTGGGATTGGACAAGCCGAAGGCACTATTCAAGAATAGCCCTTGTATATCGTCGTCTTCACTTTACAAATCTCTGACGCGCGACGTATAATCAAATCAAAGTGAAATATTTATTTCGGCCTCTTTGAAATGATTAGTGAACATTTTCTTTTTAAATTATAAATCTAACATGATTATAATCTAATTTACATATATAATTACAGTCATACTAAACAGTATATGATCATCTGGCCTCTATCTGGTAATTTGATCATCATACAAATGGACAGTTTTAGTGTGTGCGTGGCACACGGTCTTTCTTCCCATTTTGTTCGTTAAATTTTAAAAAGAAATACTTACATTTTTCTTTAGAAAATTTATTTCTCATGATCACTTTAATCTAATTATTCATAAATGAGTAAAATTTATGATCTATAATCTATTTCACAGCTTTTGCACTTTGTATCGTTTTCGTCAAACTTCACTTTGATATCTTATTCTTGATCTATTTCTTCTTCTATATGCAAATAAAATTCCTCTTTTATCCAACTTAATAATTCAAGTTATACATATTTGGATTTTAAACAAACATTTAATTTATTAATTTCTACTGCTTTCCTATTCTGTATTTATTTCTATAATAAATCCTCTTCATTTTTCCTTATTTTCTTCTTAACATCTCAGCCCATCGGCCCAAAACACCTAGGCCCATTTCCCCCTTCCTTTTTCTTTAGTTTGTTTGGTTTTTTTTTCTTCATTTCCATTCTGGCCTACTACGGCCCAAATTCCAGCCCATTCCATTCTTTTTCTATGTTTCCTTTCCCTTTCCTAAGGCCATTCACAACTCCCTTTTCGCACCATCTAGCATCGACCAACATTGGTTCTGCACTATCCATACTTACTTAACGCCATACATCACTACAATCTTCTGTTAACTAGTTCATCTCTAATATCCATATGCAGTTGTACTATCAAGAGATATACCCTTAAGTCTGGAAGCCTTCTCAGATTAAAATGGATTTATGGCATTTTGTTTTGTGTTTAACATTGTTTCCTTTCGATTTTAAGACATAGCATGGCTACACTAGCCATTTACTTGAGCACAACCTCACCCCTCTCGATCGCATCTGGCTCCACCCAAATGCTGCTGTTTCCCCTCTCCTTCTCCCCTCTCTTTCTTTTTCCTGGAACAATGGTGCACAGTACTACGCAGGTGTGCACATGCACCGGCGATCCCCTTGATGCTATGATGTTCCGATCTTCTCCACAAACCACGCATCGTCCCTTGGTTTCATCAGCAAGCTCAGATTTGGCCACCATCCCCTCTACTGTATTTTCACCATTTAGCCGAGCTTCCCCAAAACACACGGATCCAAAAAAACTCCCTCGTACCACCCTCGCACTCCACCGTTCAACATGCGATTCGCCAGTAAGAAGTGCGCTCAGATGTCGACCTCCACCACAAAAATCAGCACACTCGATTCACCCATTGGTGCGTAGTTCAATGCTAAAGTAACCCCTTCGAACCCCTAGTGAAAAGCCTAAATCGAAACCATTCATCAAATTAAAGCTATGGAAAAATCATCTGCTATTTTTCCCACACTTACTGGCCTGACACGCTCCTCTTGGCTCAATTCCTATTGAACTCGTTGTTGTTGTTCACCGGAATTTTCCTCCTAAATGTTTTCCGTTCATCACCAAATATATCCGCAACCCCTACTCTAAAAATCGTGATTTTAGTTTAAAAATTCTTGGTTTTCGTTTACTAATGCATCCCTATGATTGGATTACAAAGTTATGATGTTTGGGGTTTTAAGGTTTTAAACTTTTACTGTATGTTCCTATTAATATTTATCAATATAAAATATTATATGGGTTATATACATTTTTAATACCCACTACACAGATAAGCAACCATTACTCAGGTATAATATACATACTATAACTCAATAGGATTAAATCATGAATTTTCTAAGAGAACAGAGGTGTAAATGTTTACTGGATTAAACATTCTGATATGGTTTCTCATTATTTAATAGAATTGTTTCCCTTCCTATAACTCAAGTACTTGTATTATAATAGATACAAAATCAAACAGGTGTAGATGTCTGCTTGTCTTCATATAGTACGCCTAGTACAAAAGTTGTTCATCTTATAAGTTTAAAGCAAGGTCTTACTCACTAATGCATCTGGAAAAGTTAACAAACTAACACAGTCCTATATTTATCATTTAACATATCATATACAGGTCCATACATATGTATGTAGGATGTCAACCAGCAAAACATTCAATATTGTGATCAAAGGAAATGTAAATTCAAGGAGTTTACTCACAATTTGTTCACTGTTTTTATTTATTTCCTGACAGAGTTTTGGTCTTGCGAGGCATTCAAGTTCAAATGTTGCAGTGTGGAAATCAAACCACATACCAATGAACATGTGTTATAGATGATGTAGTATCTACACAGACAAACATACATGCATAAACACATTCACTAAAAAAACAGGGAATGTTTAAAAGGTAGCTTTTAATAGGTGAGTTTACTCACCGGAAAGCTTCCAATCCTCAGTATTTTCTCTTCTTCTAACTAATTCTACTCAAGTGCTTGTGTTGTGTAGAAAACGTGTGTGTTTATGGCCTTTATATAGTGGTAGAAATGAATAAAATCTTTTTGGCAAAATCAGCTTCAGATTTGGTGTTGACAAATGAGAGACAGCTCAAAAAGAAAATCTCTTTTTCTCTTACCAAATCAAACACTACTACCCAAGAACACATGGCTTATATTAGCCATACATCACCATGAAAATCCCCTATGCAACCACCACTTTTCTTCCTATTGGTTACCATGAAGTTCACTTTAATTGCCAATGGTACAACCCAAATCTTTCCTTGGTTTACTCAAGTCATAGTACCCCTTTTGTGTACCATATATATTCAGTTTTGCATAGAGTTTTTAAGCCAAAATCTTCACATGATAACTTGATGTAACATGAGCACATAAAATATATTTACTTGCCTTGCAAGGTGGTGCAAAAATCTGAAAGTTTGGTACCATTTTGATCTCGGCCATGTGATGACATGGTCATGAAAAATCCTAGATGATCTATAGGCTTGTACAAATCTAGTGTAGGCAAGGTTTGAGGTTGATATGCACAAGATTTTGTAAATCTTTAAGCACATGTCTCATGACAAAGTGAACATGGTTTTGAAAAATGCAAAACGAGGTGTCATTTTCAAAAAAACTTGTGTACAAAAGAAAAAAAAATTGAATCGAAAATACATTGATACAAAAATGATTTACCATGTGAACAAATCTCCCCCTAGATCCTCTTTACAAGCTTAGTACTAGAGTAGGTGTTTTCATGAATTTTGTTCATGAAACATACTTGCAAATGGAATTGGCATTTCCATGTTTTGGTGTATGTAAATGTAAACTTAAACTTGCTTTGAACTTGCTTTTGACTAAAAGAAAAGGTTTTGGCATGTTTTTAATTCAAGTGTCAAAAGTTTTAAATCAAGAATTTACCAAAACTCAATTTCTAAACCCTTTGAAAAAAATGAACAAAACATGTATAATAAAATGGCATTAAAAACTTGCTATTAAAAAGTGTTATCACCATACATGTATAAAATTAATTTAAACAAATGCTATCAATTTCATGCTATTATACATAAATATGTAAAAATGGTTTTGGTAAATGCTGTGATGTAAATGCTATTACACATGAATTAACATGTTTTGAAATAATCAATACTGGATTTTAAATCGTATATGTTAATACGTACTTACGATAAATTAATATCTGTGTCAGTGTAAATACCGGGTCATTACATTATACAACGCATATAAATTTTCACATCGCATATATATATTTTTCACATCGGATATTTTTTTCCACACCGCATATATATTTTTCACATCGCATATATATATATATATATATATATATATATATATATATATATATATATTTCACTCCATTTCACATCACAATCACAACACAATACAGTCAATTTAATCATCCATGTTTTTCAAACAACAGTGAATGTGAGCTAATAGACACCGTACAACATTTGAGATAATTAAAAACTGATTAAAATCAATACTGGCAATTCATATATGTAGTTATAAAATAAATAATTGTACAAGTATTGCAGTGAGAGAGTTCTCACATTGGGTTCCACTCCGTCAGTCTTTTATTGACGATTTCAGTACCGCTCGGATTTAAACTCACATCCAATTCTAATTTGCTCTGTTTCCATTCTGGTCAGTTCCATGTTGTAGTGTTCGCTGTCATGGTTCTAACGAACTCAGTTTTGTCGAATTTGTTATAACAACCAGGAAAATCAGATGCAATTTAAATTTTTTGTTTTGGCAATTTTAATGAATCAGTGAAACTAGAAATATTTGAATCTGTTTGAAAATATCTTTCCAGCGAATCCGAAAAACTGAAATTTCATAGCGGGAATAAAAAGTTATGTCCACTTGAAAATTCAGAATAGTTGCTATGGAAATATATCCCTTAAAAAAGGAGATTATGCAAACGACCTCCGCTTTCGACGAGACCATTTTTGTTGGATCTAAAATGTAAGTTATTGCTTGATTCCAATTTTCATAATTTTTGGAATCAATATGTAAGCGTGGCGGATTTAAACTTGTTTGGTAATTTGAGTTTGAATTTAATCGACCGAAAAATGACCATTTTCCAAACGATCTCCAAATTTGATGAAATTAGTTTTGTTAGGACCGTATCGTCAAAACATTGCCAGATTTATTTTTTTGGAATTTTTGGAGTTTGTATGTGGCCCCAGTAAATTAAAATATGCATTTTAATTTAAAATATATTGATTTATATTTTAAATTTAACGAAAATTGATCGTAACGGTCGAATTGGCTTACCGGACATATCCCATTGTGTTCAGAATGGTGGTATTATGCTAGGGTGACAATCGGCGGGTTCAATTTGGTGTTTGAATTATAAAGTGACTTTATGGAAAATTAAAATAATTAAATATATATTTATTTATAAGGTTAACTCTCTATTCTCTCTCCCCTCACTTCGTTATTCTCAGATCCATTTCAAAAAAAAGGGAGCCGCCATCGCCCAGACCCCGTCGCTCCACCGTCACGCGCCACCGCGCCAGACCTCCTCCCCCTTCGCCATCGCGGGCCTCTCCAACGGCCGTCACGCATCCCTCCTCTCCCTTGCTTCGTTTGAAGTCCCCCTTTCACCCCATATCGACGACAATTATCACCCTAGTCGCCCATCGCCTCAACGCCCCAACTCAGCCGCCGGACCCCGCTGCGACCACCTGAAGCCCTCCACCTCCGACGTGCCATTCCCCTCCCTCTAACACCACCCACGCTGTAAGTTTTACATTTTATTTTATTTTATCTTTATTTCTTTAATGTAATTAGATTTAAAAATATAAATTAGTTTTATTTATTATTCATATGAAAAGTTAAGATTTTTATTTGTTTAAAGATTAGATTTTTAAACATGAAAAGATTAGTTTTTAACACGTTAAAGATTAGATTTTTAACACGCTAAAGATACGATTTTTAATTAGCTAAAGATTCAATTTTTATATACATGAAGTGGTGTTTTTTATATGAACAGTATTGATATAAAAATGTGATTTTTATATGAATAACATAATAAAAATATAATTTTTATTATATGAGAAGTGAAATAAAAATACGATTTTTACACATGGTTTTTAAAATGAAAAAGGTGAGATTTTTAGAATGTAAAAAGATTAGATTTTTAAAAAGATTTGATTTTTGAAAACAATAAGATGTTGTTTATATAAAAAGATATGATTTTTTATATGAAGTAGCGAATATAAAAATTAGATTTTTATATAAATTGCGTATGAAAAATATAATTTTTATATATGAAGTAGCGAATTAAAAATATGATTTTATATAATAGAGAGTATAAAAATATTATTTTTATATAGGTAGTGAATTAAAAATATGTTTTTTAATATAAACTGTGTGAAACAGATTTCGTTGAAAACGCGGTGATGGACACAATGTGCGGGAAACAAATCCAAACCATTCAAAAATAAAAAATGGAGGAGTGGAACCCAAAGGTGAGGACTCTCTCACTGAATTCTTTGTCCAATTATTTATTCTATAACTGCATATATGAATTGCTCCCCGTCGTCCATAGACCATGGACGACTTGTTTGGTTGTGTGTTTGGATTGATTTGTTTGTGTGGATTTGGTTTGTGATGTGGAATGGAAAACGAAAATATTCATGTGTTGAATAAAATAAAATATTCATGTGTTTAATAAAATAAAATATTCATGCGTTTAAATAAAATAAATATTCATTTACAAATCGGACGATTTGTTTATGTACACCCATTTGACTGATATGGATTGGGACGATAAATGTTACACATCGCCCAACTGCACAAATAAAATATATGTGTTTGTTGATTGAAACCCCACACGGGTGTTGAGATGATATTTAACGTACACTAATCCCAAATATTTAGTGGTATGTCAATCGATTGGTTGACAGGCTGTATAAGCGTTAGTTATTTATACGTAATGCTTATATAGTTGGAAATTACACTCTGGATGATGGTTGATTGTTTATCATGGTTGTTATATACATGTGTTGTATGAAATCCATATAAATAAAATTATATGGTAATTGACTGTGTTTGATTCCAGTTCAGTAAGAATGAATATTTTAAAATAACGAATATTTTAAATAATGAATATTTTAGAATAATATTCAGTAAAAGATCAAAATCTAATTTTGATGTCCGATTTGGGATGGACACTGTAGTGAGCCGCATTTTTAGCTGTTGAACAATTTATTTATTTAATTATTAAATATCGATTTATCAATATCGAGAACGTGAATTAAATAATATTGAATATTTAATTAATAATTATAATATAATAAAATATATTATAATGTCGAAATAATCAAAAATATTGGAAATACAAATATTCTGTGAATTGGATAGTATCAGAGGATTGGTTGAGTTTATATTCGAAATATAATAACGAATATATTCAATCGACGACAGTTTGAACGTATAGTTTATAATATATTTATAAACGATCTCGAAATGGCGCTGCAGTTCGCTATTTGGCGATTTGAACTTCAACTGAATATACATGATTCGTTTTAAGCTGGATTTCTGTGAAACAAGAAACGTGTGGAGCTGGTGGAGTATATCTTTCTAGTGGAAGAGAAAGATCGGGATTTCGTCGTGTAGATTTTGAGTTACGTCCAAATCAAATTTCAGAAAAAGTCGCTATGGAATTCCTTTATAATTCGTAACGCTTTATATACGTTATAAAAGGATTTTTCAATGTGAATTGAATATCGATTCAATCTGGACTCGGAATAGCGAGTATATAATTATACTGGAGCTGTATGATATTCCTCGGTGAATATATACGATAATATAAATTTATTTATATTTAATTTAATAATATTTAAATATATCTATATATTTAAATGGGTCGTCCAGAGCTTTAAAAATAGCCGGTTTTGCAAACGAAGTCGGAATTCGATGAAACTAGTTTTGTTGGATCCGCAATGTCAAATAGTTGTTAGATTTCCAGTTTCGTGATTTTTAGAGTCACTGTGTGGTCGTACGGATTTTTAGAGTGTAAAACAGTCAGTATTTTAAGGGTTAAAAATACGCTGTGTGAGCATACGGACTCGGGATTCGACGAAACCAGTTTCGTTGGGACCGTAATGTCGAACTCTAGCTACATGTCCGGTTTCGTCATTTTTGGGAATCGTGTGTGATCACACGGATTTTTAGAAGTCAGAAACGAATATAAAGGATTAAATAAAATATTAAAATATTATTAAAAAAAAATATCTAGATATTTAGGCTCTCTATAAATACCCCTTCAAACATTTTTTTTAAACCTAATTTCATTTCTCAAATCCGCCGTTACCTCTGAGAAAAATCCACAGTGAAAATCCAACTTCATAAATCCAAAACAAAATAGAATAAAATCCTATAAATGGTGAAACATGTATTATTGGAATCATCAGGGATTTGTCTTGCTTCCTATACCAGTTTCGTTTGGTTCGACGCCCATTTCAGCGGTTCCAGTTTAACACAGTAGTTCTAGGGTTCGTGAATGCGACAATACGATGAATGAATTGAGGATTTAAGGGATGTATTCGAGTTTGGTGTTGAAAACCGCACTTGGTTGCGGGAGCTTGGCGGATCCGATGGGTTTCGACATCGATCTCGTGTGTAGTCAAGTTGGGAAGCTCGAAGTCGAGCCCGACTGTGTGGCTCCGAGTTTGATGATACGGTGCCTGGCAGTTGGAGAAGGGGAAGTCGAGATCATTGGTGGTGGTCTCGCTCAGGAGTGGTGGCCGAGTCAACGGGGAAAGATGGTCAAAAGGGGGGGTCAACGCAGAATGGGGATACTGGAGCAATTCGGTGTAATTTGGTTTGGGAGGAAGAAGGTGTGAACGGGTCTGGTTTTAATGTTAAGGAGATGGGCCATTTGAAAGGGTAAGCCCAATAAGGATTTTGTTTAGTTTAAATTTGTTTTAAATACGTATTAACTTCGTAATACCATATCTTGGTCATACAAGATCGGATTGATGAACCGTAAGTTGCGTTGGGATCGTATGGACGGGAGCAACACAATGAGAGCTGACTGGGAGTGAATCCGAGCTAGTTACAATTTACGGTGAAGTAAATTGTCCGTCGCAGTCAAATAAACGCAAACCGTTATTTAACGATTAACGCGCTGATGTGAGTAAATCTCACTAACTCTGAACAGTTTATAATTTCATGTTGTATTTTTAGAACTGTTAGATATTGGTTGATTGACTGTATGTTGACTGTTTGATTGAACTGCTAGTCAGTTAGTTGAATTTTCTATATCGATTCTGTTTAACAGAATATATCATATAGAACTGAAAGTGAAGATAATCATATTGTGTAACATCTGTGGATGCAGGGAGACAGGTTGGAGGAATCCGACTGGGTTCCTCAACAGTTATTTTATTGTTTTTCATATATTTTAATATATGATGTGAATTATAACCTGTTGTTGATTGTGTGTGTATGGACGAGATTAGACATCGTGATTTGATATGATTGAATACCATAACATGCCGGAATGTTGATAAGGGAATTTTCAAAGTGATATTGAAAATAGCATATTTATAAAATGAGATATTTATAAATAAGAGATATTTATAAATTTAAATATTTATAAATAAGGAATATTTATAAATTGGGATATTTATAAATAGGAGATATTTTAAAAAGGAAATAAATTCAAAACATTTCTTTTTGAATGGAAAGGCCTGTGTGGCGAGTTTGAGGATTTTCCCGATGCTCCCGATACAAAGGAGGTTATGGCGAATTTTCCCGGGAATTTAAGGAGTTAGAATATTTCAAGAATAAATTTGAAAAGGAAATATTTGTAAACCATTTACAAATAGAATTTGAAAGGAAACATTATAAAAAGGAAATCATTTTTTTAAGTGTAGAACCGTTATTTAAAAGTAAATCTTTTCAAATGAATAAAACGTTGTTAAAAAGGAAATCTTTATAAAGTGAATAAAGTTAATCGAATATGGTATTCGAAGTTAGTTAATCGAATATAGACATTCGAAAGGAGTTAATCGAATATGGTATTCGAAAGTTAGTTAATCGAATATAGACATTCGAAAGGAGAAATCGAATATGGTATTCGAAGTTAGTTAATCGAATATGGTATTCGAAAGTTAGTTAATCGAATATAGACATTCGAAAGGAGTAAATCGAATATGGTATTCGAAGTTAGTTAATCGAATATGGTATTCGAAGTTAGTTAATCGAATATGGTATTCGAAGTTAGTTAATCGAATATGGTATTCGAAGTTAGTTAATCGAATATGGCATTCGAAGTTAGTTAATCGAATATAGACATTCGAAAGGGGTTAGTCAAGTCTAGTTAGTCAAATAGAGTAAATCAGTTAGAGTTAACCAGTTAGAGCTAATCAAATAGAGTTAACCAGTTAGAGTTAATCAGTTAGAGTTAACCAGTTAGAGTTAATCAAATAGAGTTAACCAGTTAGAGTTAACCAGTTAGAGTTAACCAGTAGGAGTTAATTAGTTAGAGTTAATCGATTAGAGTTAAAACGAACTAGAGTAAATCAAATATAGTTATTTGAAGCAGAGTTAGTCAAACATAGTATTCAGGGTAAGTTGCCATCTTGTACGACTGCTAGCGTAATTCGTAGGGCTGTAAATAGCCTACGACGGTCGGATGTTTCCTGAGGGAGTCAGGCGTGACCATTTTGATCGCTGCGATCTAGAGTCAAGCGAATGGAGTTTAATCGAATATTAGTTATTCGATAGGAGTTGATCGAGTTGATCGAGTTGAGAAATAAGTTAAGTTAAATAAGTTGAGTTGATCGGGTGGTTCGACCAAGTTAGTCGAGCCTAGTTAATCGAATCGAATTGGTCGAACCAAGTAAGTCGAGTTAGTCGAGTCAAGTTAAGTTCGTCGAGTTAAATTAATCGATGTTAGTTTCATCGAAAGGAGTTATCGATGTTAGTTTCATCGAAAGGAGTTATCAATGTTAGTTTCATCGAAAGGAGTTATCGATGTTAGTTTCATCGAAGGGAGTTATCGATTATAGTTTAATCGAAGTGAGATTTTCAAATATGAGATATTTGAAAAGGAAGAGTTATCGAATATTAGTTATTTGAAGAGAGATTATCGAATATCGTTTATTCGAGAAGAAGTTAATCGAATATAGGTTATTCGAAGAAGAGTTAATCAAATAGAGATTTCTCGAAGAGAGATTATCGAATATCGTTTATTCGAGAAGAAGTTAATCGAATATAGGTTATTCGAAGAAGAGTTAATCAAATAGAGATTTCTCAAGGAGAGATTATCGAATATCGTTTATTCGAGAAGAAGTTAATCGAATATAGGTTATTCGAAGAAGAGTTAATCAAATAGAGATTTCTCGAAGAGAGTTAATCGGCAAATTCGATTATATCGAATTCGGGAAAGTACTTATACTTTCCAGTGTTTAAATAGGGATTTATTTATTTATAAATAAATAGGTGTTAGGTTAATTATTCACTAATAAGAATAGAAGTTATAATTAAAGTTAGATAATTCGAAAGTAGGGATTATAACGTTATCGTTATAACCAATGTTTTAAACATAGAAGTGGACTAGTAAAATTGGATCCGAGAAAGGCGTAAAGAAGTTATTAAAGATTAAAAGATAAACTTTGACCATTTCGAAGTTATAACGTTGTTCAGTTAAGGTCTGAGAGGTAATTATACCCCAACTTGAGTGACTTCCTTCTTAACTAAGAAATGGTAAGGTTTGATCATAAAGGAGTTTTGGAAATGTTTTCCAAACGGGAATCAGAAATGTTTTATGATAAAAGAAAATAAGAATCTAGAATATAGGGAAACATGAGATAAGTAAATAAATGAACTAAAGAGATTTATGTTAAATGATGTTTGTTCGATAAAATTTCCATTTGGAAATAATATCGTTGTTTGCACACTTGTTTTTCTTTGATGGTTAAATCACAGACTATCGAAGTTTTGACCATTTTAACGTTGTTAATATGGAGAGACCGGTTGGATTATTATCCGAAGAACCACTCTGTATTGGCATAAGCGTCGCGAATCATATATGCCAAATATAATTGAAGACGGAGTAAAATGCAAGGGCTATCCTGTTTACAGAATAGTGCCTTCGATTTGTCCAGTCCCAGGACAACTTGTATGGACGAAGGTCTGACAGAGTATATCCAATGGATCACGTAAGTTGATCTGTTCAAACGTATTCACGTTTGGTGGCGGAGGAATTCGTTTCTCTTAGCTGTATACCCGTGTTATTTTTGGATAAGTCAATTTGTGATTTGGCGGGTATGACGATGTGACATTTCTAAGGGAATGAAGATGGATGTCTAACAGAGTATTTCCAGACGGTCACGTACATTGATTTCTTCAACTATACCAAGAGTGGAAGCGGAGAAGGAAACTTCTTTTAGCTGACACGTAATGTATGGTTGTAGACGTCAATTAGTGATTCTGATGGATCTGACAATGTGGCATTCGAAGTGAATCTATTGTGATGATAAAGCGTAGCTTCTAGCCTCACATCCGGTAATGACAGAAATCGAGCAGGCATCATGGCTAAGTCGGTCGCACCGAAGTAGGGTGTATAATCACCTATCTAGTGAATATTCATTTGTTTCTTAAATCTATCAATGCTGTCCCATATATATATACGGGAACGGTTGCTGATCCCAACCGTTGGTGATGTACATTCGATACACTGAAGCGAAATGAGTGGTCGGTCATGTGTGGCTGAGTTGCAAGATGTTCTTGTTGAACTCCAGTGTATCGTTCCTAGAGTACACTGATCGGAAGGTGGTTCCATACCTCGTCATAGTTGGGAATCCAATCATCCAATACGAGCTTGCGATTTTGATTGTATACTATATATGTAGTAACGTGAGATGCAAGCGTTTCTGCTAGATTGATATTTATTTGTACTTAGACATTATTATAATATCAGAATGATATTGCTTTGAAAAGTTATTTGGATTCTCATAAGGGAAAAACTCGTTCCGTATTCACGGAGTGGTCTTATGAGATATCATATACCTGTTTAAATGATTTGAGTTTACTCATACCAGTCCCATGACTGACCCGGAGTTTATTTTGTTGTTTTCCCTAAACTCTTGGGTGCCTAAATTTGTATGGGCAGTCAAGTAGTCGGGATTTTACAGATACACTTGGAGAGCTTGGAGCAGGAGGCTTCAGGATTCTATAGCTATTATTATTTCCGTTGTTGTTGTAAGTGTTGTACTCTGATAAGTGTTATTGTATACATATACTGATGTTATTTCAAAGATATGTTAAGTTATATTTTATTCGTTCCGCTGTGAGATTCGTGTTTACTCTGATGATGATGTTCTTCTTCTTCTTCTATTCTATAAGTTCTATCTTATCTATTCTCACCCTCTAATTTCTTTCATTAATTACCGGGATTTTTCGATGTTTTTGTTATCGACGTCGTGCTTACGTCGATAACCAAAGTCGCTCAAAATCCGGGTTACTATAGTTGGTATCAGAGCTTAAGTTAAGAATTACCTTGGCTCTGTGGCGTGACTCGGTAGAGATGGGGTTAGTAATACCCTAGATTGAGTTTGAGTCTATTTATACGAGAGCGTACTTGTTATTCAATATATAATAGTTTTATATTGTGGAGATTCATTGGTTGAGTTGTTTATGAGTTCTGGTCGATCAGTTTGATCCACTGTATCGGTAGGAGTAAATAAACACTTGAATACAATGGACCGACACAGTATGGATATGTGATATATTTTCATATATAGGATGTGTTGGTAGTAATTTTAATCAGATAAGATTAAAATGTGAAAAGGTTATATATGACCAATCAGAATTCATATAAGTGAAATACGTGAAATCAGAGGAGTTAAATCTGAAATTAATGTCAGAATTGGAATTAAAAACTGGAAATTCAGATAAGTGTCTGTAATTGAATCTGGATTAGATATATGTGAATTTTAAAATCCTGGGAGGTTTTAAATTTGTTTTAATAAGGATATTTTGAACTGATTCAAGATGGAAGTGTTTAAGTTTGAGTTTTGAAAAGAAATATAGTATTGAACTCACTTTGATCGCTGGAAAATAATTCTGATGATGGTGTACACATCATCAGTGTGATTTTCGAGTTGTAAGTGACGGATTACTACCCAAGATTTTATTTTCAAATTTGTTTTGTGAAAACAAGTTGTTTAAGAATTCAAATGTTTTGAATTGGTATTATTATTTCAAATTGACTTGAAATAAAAACCCAGGAGTTTAAATTCTAGAATTAAAAATTTAACTTGTTAAGTTAAGTAAAAACTGGGGTGATAAGAGAATAATCTGAAAAGGTCTTATACTGATGGGTTAAGAGTTTGAAATCGAGAATCAAACTCGAGTTTGAAATGATATTTGGCTTGGATATAAAGCAAATGGTTGGGTTGGAGATAATGCAAAATTTGATTGGGGGAAATACATTGGTATATGATGAGTTGATAGCATATAGAAGTGAACACGATTATTTTATATAGTTCATACATAAGGTAAAAATGTTATTTTTATATTTCAAAGAATTTATTCAATACATGAATTTCATTCAACACATGAATTTCTACTCAACACATGAATTCTATTCAACACATGAATATAGGTTTCAACACATGAATATTATTGAAAATTTCGGCAGCATAACGACAGGGTAGTTATATATATTCATGTGTTGAGTAAAATATTTTAAACAAAAAAATTTACATCTTTATCATAATTTTATAAAATATATTAAATTACAAAAATAGTCATGTGTTGACGGTGCTCATGTGTTGAGAAAATTCATGTTGATATACCCGACAAAAAGGTACAAGTTTATATTTTATATGAGTTTGGAATGTATGAGCCGAATTGGCAAGCCGCTTGGCCGTTTGATTTTCTTTTGGGTTGGAGATGGCCTAGAGAGGCGAGTTATGGTTTTACCAATAGGGCTGTACAAAGGAGGTTATGGCCAAATTTTCCGAAAATATAAAGTGTTAGAAAATTTTCAGAATTTTTGAAAATTTTAGTTAGTCGGAAGGAATTAATATTTTAGTCGATATTAATTGGTTCAGTTGAAATCAGAAATAAAGGGTAAACAAATCTTAGGAATTCCAATAGATAGGGTCGTTCTCTACCTTAGCAATTTCGAGGACGAAAATATATTAAGGGGGGAAGATTGTAGTGACCCGCATTTTTAGCTGTTCAACAATTTATTTATTTATTTATTAAATATCGATTTATCGATATCGAGAACGTGAATTAAATAATATTGAATATTTAATTAATAATTATAATATAATAAAATATATTATAATGTCGAAATAATCAAAAATATTGGAAATACAAATATTCTGTGAATTGGATAGTATCAGAGGATTGGTTGAGTTTATATTCGAAATATAATAACGAATATATTCAATCGACGACGGTTTGAACGTATAGTTTATAATATATTTATAAACGAGCTCGAAATGGCGCTGCAGTTCGCTATTTGGCGATTTGAACTTCAACTGAATATACAGGATTCGTTTTAAGCCGGATTTCTGTGAAACAAGAAACGTGTGGAGCTGGTGGAGTATATCTTTCTAGTGGAAGAGAAAGATCGGTATTTCGTCGTGTAGATTTTGAGTTACGTCCAAATCAAATTTCAGAAAAAGTCGCTATGGAATTCCTTTATAATTCGTAACGCTTTATATACATTATAAAAGGATTTTTCAATGTGAATTGAATATCGATTCAATCTGGACTCGGAATAGCGAGTATATAATTATACTGGAGCTGTATGATATTCCTCGGTAAATATATACGATAATATAAATTTATTTATATTTAATTTAATAATATTTAAATATATCTATATATTTAAATGGGTCGTCCAGAGCTTTAAAAATAGCTGGTTTTGCAAACGAAGTCGGAATTCGACGAAACTAGTTTTGTTGGATCCGCAATGTCAAATAGTTGTTAGATTTCCAGTTTCGTGATTTTTAGAGTCACTGTGTGGTCGTACGGATTTTTAGAGTGTAAAACAGTCAGTATTTTAAATTTTAAAATACGCTGTGTGAGTATATGGACTCGGAATTCGACGAAACCAGTTTCGTTGGGACCGTAATGTCGAACTCTAGCTACATGTCCGGTTTCGTTATTTTTGGGCATCGTGTGTGATCACACGGATTTTTAGAAGTCAGAAACGAATATAAAGGATTAAATAAAATATTAAAATATTATTAAAAAAAATATCTAGATATTTAGGCTCTCTATAAATACCCCTTCAAACATTTTTTTTAAACCTAATTTCATTTCTCAAATCCGCCGTTACCTCTGAGAAAAATCCACAGTGAAAATCCAACTTCATAAATCCAAAACAAAATAGAATAAAATCCTATAAATGGTGAAACATGTATTATTGGAATCATCAAGGATTTGTCTTGCTTCCTATACCAGTTTCGTTTGGTTCGACGCCCGTTTCAGCGGTTCCAGTTTAACACAGTAGTTCTAGGGTTCGTGAATGCGACAATACGATGAATGAATTGAGGATTTAAGGGATGTATTCGAGTTTGGTGTTGAAAACCGCACTTGGTTGCGGGAGCTTGGCGGATCCGATGGGTTTCGACATCGATCTCGTGTGTAGTCGAGTTGGGAAGCTCGAAGTCTAGCCCGACTGTGTGGTTCCGAGTTTGATGATACGGTGCCTGGCGGTTGGAGAAGGGGAAGTCGAGATCATTGGTTGTGGTCTCGCTCAGGAGTGGTGGCCGAGTCAACGGGGAAAGATGGTCAAAAGGGGGGGTCAACGCAGAATGGGGATACTGGAGCAATTCGGTGTAATTTGGTTTGGGAGGAAGAAGGTGTGAACGGGCCTGGTTCTAATGTTAAGGAGATGGGCAATTTGAAAGGGTAAGCCCAATAAGGATTTTGTTTAGTTTAAATTTGTTTTAAATACGTATTAACTTCGTAATACCATATCTTGGTCATACAAGATCGGATTGATGAACCGTAAGTTGCGTTGGGATCGTATGGACGGGAGCAACACAATGAGAGCTGACTGGGAGTGAATCCGAGCTAGTTACAATTTACGGTGAAGTAAATTGTCCGTCGCAGTCAAATAAACGAAAACCGTTATTTAACGATTAACGCGCTGATGTGAGTAAATCTCACTAACTCTGAACAGTTTATAATTTCATGTTGTATTTTTAGAACTGTTAGATATTGGTTGATTGACTGTATGTTGACTGTTTGATTGAACTGCTAGTCAGTTAGTTGAATTTTCTATATCGATTCTGTTTAACAGAATATATCATATAGAACTGAAAGTGAAGATAATCATATTGTGTAACATCTGTGGATGCAGGGAGACAGGTTGGAGGAATCCGACTGGGTTCCTCAACAGTTATTTTATTGTTTTTCATATATTTTAATATATGATGTGAATTATAACCTGTTGATGATTGTGTGTGTATGGACGAGATTAGACATCGTAATTTGATATGATTGAATACCATAACATGCCGGAATGTTGATAAGGGAATTTTCAAAGTGATATTGAAAATAGCATATTTATAAAATGAGATATTTATTAAGAGATATTTATAAATTTAAATATTTATAAATAAGGAATATTTATAAATTGGGATATTTATAAATAGGAGATATTTTAAAAAGGAAATAAATTCAAAACATTTCTTTTTGAATGGAAAGGTCTGTGTGGCGAGTTTGGGGATTTTCCCGATGCTCCCGATACAAAGGAGGTTATGGCGAATTTTCCCTGGAATTTAAGGAGTTAGAATATTTCAAGAATAAATTTGAAAAGGAAATATTTGTAAACCATTTACAAATAGAATTTGAAAGGAAACGTTATAAAAAGGAAATCATTTTTTTAAGTGTAGAACCGTTATTTAAAAGTAAATCTTTTCAAATGAATAAAACGTTGTTAAAAAGGAAATCTTTATAAAGTGAATAAAGTTAATCGAATATGGTATTCGAAGTTAGTTAATCGAATATAGACATTCGAAAGGAGTTAATCGAATATGGTATTCGAAAGTTAGTTAACCGAATATAGACATTCGAAAGGAGAAATCGAATATGGTATTCGAAGTTAGTTAATCGAATATAGACATTAGAAAGGAGTTAATCGAATATGGTATTCGAAAGTTAATTAATCGAATATAGACATTCGAAAGGAGTAAATCGAATATTGTATTCGAAGTTAGTTAATCGAATATGGTATTCTAAGTTAGTTAATCGAATATGGTATTCGAAGTTAGTTAATCGAATATGGTATTCGAAGTTAGTTAATCGAATATGGCATTCGAAGTTAGTTAATCGAATATAGACATTCGAAAGGGGTTAGTCAAGTCTAGTTAGTCAAATAGAGTAAATCAGTTAGAGTTAACCAGTTAGAGTTAATCAAATAGAGTTAACCAGTTAGAGTTAATCAGTTAGAGTTAACCAGTTAGAGTTAATCAAATAGAGTTAACCAGTTAGAGTTAACCAGTTAGAGTTAACCAGTTAGAGTTAACCAATAGGAGTTAATTAGTTAGAGTTAACCGATTAGAGTTAAAACGAACTAGAGTAAATCAAATATAGTTATTTGAAACAGAGTTAGTCAAACATAGTATTCAGGGTAAGTTGCCATCTTGTACGACTGCTAGCGTAATTCGCAGGGCTGTAAATAGCCTACGGCGGTCGGATGTTTCCTGAGGGAGTCAGGCGTAACCATTTTGATCGCTGCGATCTAGAGTCAAGAGATTGGAGTTTAATCGAATATTAGTTATTCGATAGGAGTTAATCGAGTTGAGAAATAAGTTAAGTTAAATAAGTTGAGTTGATCGGGTGGTTCGACCAAGTTAGTCGAGCCTAGTTAATCGAATCGAATTGGTCGAACCAAGTAAGTCGAGTTAGTCGAGTCAAGTTAAGTTCGTCGAGTTAAATTAATCGATGTTAGTTTCATCGAAAGGAGTTATCGATGTTAGTTTCATCGAAAGGAGTTATCGATGTTAGTTTCATCGAAAGGAGTTATCGATGTTAGTTTCATCGAAGGGAGTTATCGATTATAGTTTAATCGAAGTGAGATTTTCAAATATGAGATATTTGAAAAGGAAGAGTTATCGAATATTAGTTATTTGAAGAGAGATTATCGAATATCGTTTATTCGAGAAGAAGTTAATCGAATATAGGTTATTCGAAGAAGAGTTAATCAAATAGAGATTTCTCGAAGAGAGATTATCGAATATCGTTTATTCGAGAAGAAGTTAATCGAATATAGGTTATTCGAAGAAGAGTTAATCAAATAGAGATTTCTCAAGGAGAGATTATCGAATATCGTTTATTCGAGAAGAAGTTAATCGAATATAGGTTATTCGAAGAAGAGTTAATCAAATAGAGATTTCTCGAAGAGAGTTAATCGGCAAATTCGATTATATCGAATTCGGGAAAGTACTTATACTTTCCAGTGTTTAAATAGGGATTTATTTATTTATAAATAAATAGGTGTTAGGTTAATTATTCACTAATAAGAATAGAAGTTATAATTAAAGTTAGATAATTCGAAAGTAGGGATTATAACGTTATCGTTATAACCAATGTTTTAAACATAGAAGTGGACTAGTAAAATTGGATCCGAGAAAGGCGTAAAGAAGTTATTAAAGATTAAAAGATAAACTTTGACCATTTCGAAGTTATAACGTTGTTCAGTTAAGGTCTGAGAGGTAATTATACCCCAACTTGAGTGACTTCCTTCTTAACTAAGAAATGGTAAGGTTTGATCATAAAGGAGTTTTGGAAATGTTTTCCAAACGGGAATCAGAAATGTTTTATGATAAAAGAAAATAAGAATCTAGAATATAGGGAAACATGAGATAAGTAAATAAATGAACTAAAGAGATTTATGTTAAATGATGTTTGTTCGATAAAATTTCCATTTGGAAATAATATCGTTGTTTGCACACTTGTTTTTCTTTGATGGTTAAATCACAGACTATCGAAGTTTTGACCATTTTAACGTTGTTAATATGGAGAGACCGGTTGGATTATTATCCGAAGAACCACTCTGTATTGGCATAAGCGTCGCGAATCATATATGCCAAATATAATTGAAGACGGAGTAAAATGCAAGGGCTATCCTGTTTACAGAATAGTGCCTTCGATTTGTCCAGTCCCAGGACAACTTGTATGGACGAAGGTCTGACAGAGTATATCCAATGGATCACGTAAGTTGATCTGTTCAAACGTATTCACGTTTGGTGGCGGAGGAATTCGTTTCTCTTAGCTGTATACCCGTGTTATTTTTGGATAAGTCAATTTGTGATTTGGCGGGTATGACGATGTGACATTTCTAAGGGAATGAAGATGGATGTCTAACAGAGTATTTCCAGACGGTCACGTACATTGATTTCTTCAACTATACCAAGAGTGGAAGCGGAGAAGGAAACTTCTTTTAGCTGACACGTAATGTATGGTTGTAGACGTCAATTAGTGATTCTGATGGATCTGACAATGTGGCATTCGAAGTGAATCTATTGTGATGATAAAGCGTAGCTTCTAGCCTCACATCCGGTAATGACAGAAATCGAGCAGGCATCATGGCTAAGTCGGTCGCACCGAAGTAGGGTGTATAATCACCTATCTAGTGAATATTCATTTGTTTCTTAAATCTATCAATGCTGTCCCATATATATATACGGGAACGGTTGCTGATCCCAACCGTTGGTGATGTACATTCGATACACTGAAGCGAAATGAGTGGTCGGTCATGTGTGGCTGAGTTGCAAGATGTTCTTGTTGAACTCCAGTGTATCGTTCCTAGAGTACACTGATCGGAAGGTGGTTCCATACCTCGTCATAGTTGGGAATCCAATCATCCAATACGAGCTTGCGATTTTGATTGTATACTATATATGTAGTAACGTGAGATGCAAGCGTTTCTGCTAGATTGATATTTATTTGTACTTAGACATTATTATAATATCAGAATGATATTGCTTTGAAAAGTTATTTGGATTCTCATAAGGGAAAAACCCGTTCCGTATTCACGGCGTGGTCTTATGAGATATCATATACCTGTTTAAATGATTTGAGTTTACTCATACCAGTCCCATGACTGACCCGGAGTTTATTTTGTTGTTTTCCCTAAACTCTTGGGTGCCTAAATTTGTACGGGCAGTCAAGTAGTCGGGATTTTACAGATACACTTGGAGAGCTTGGAGCAGGAGGCTTCAGGATTCTATAGCTATTATTATTTCCGCTGTTGTTGTAAGTGTTGTACTCTGATAAGTGTTATTGTATACATATACTGATGTTATTTCAAAGATATGTTAAGTTATATTTTATTCGTTCCGCTGTGAGATTCATGTTTACTCTGATGATGATGTTCTTCTTTTTCTTCTATTCTATAAGTTCTATCTTATCTATTCTCACCCTCTAATTTCTTTCATTAATTACCGGGATTTTTCGATGTTTTGGTTATCGACGTCGTGCTTACGTCGATAACCAAAGTCGCTCAAAATCCGGGTTACTACAGACACGAAAATATTTAAATATATAAAGTCGTGTTGTTTAGATTTGCGCCATTTTGATGCGAACGATATTTATATCGATTTTATTCATTTTTATAATTAATATCGAAAATGAATTGATTTCGAAATCTAAAGGTTGAAAATATTATCATTTATATATTAATGATATGGAATATTCAATTTTGATTTAAAATCGAATATGATGTTGAAATCGTTCTCAAAACGAATTTAAAACGATTTATAAAATACGTTTTAAAAAGAAATCGACGAAGTATATATAATATATATTATATATATTTAATGGCCTAAATAGAACGCTCCGTGCCGCGGTAGTTCTCGAATTTCGACCATTGACTTCGAATTGACGTTACAGGAGATCCGACCGTCGGATTCTCCTAAAACCGGAACCATTGGGTTCGTATCGAAAAGAGCTTCCAACGAAGATAAGAGATTTGAAATCTAACGGTTGGATTTGGAATTATATCTAAATCAAAATTGGAAAAGGTCGTTGTAAATGCAGTTCGATGACCGTTTATGGAAATCGACTGTACGGGCCTTGGTAAAATTATTAAAAATATTGATAATTTGTGTAAAATCATAATAAATGATTTGGGAAGAATTGGGATGAAAAATTTCATCTTTGAAAAGATAAAAATATTTTTTTATCGAAATGAAATAGTTATGAATTATAATTATAATCTAATATTTTTAAATAAATAAATTGGATTTGAAAGGGGTTTTAAAAATAACCGGATTTCCAATATATGAATTGGAATGGATTTGAATCGAAAGTACCTTCGGAATATTTCGATGTTGGATTCCGTGATTATACATACATTGTGGAGGAATTTGGAAGATATATATATCGTTATTCCAATACGATATTTGTAGATTTCAGAATTTGATATTGAATATAAGCCGATATATTTTCTATTCAGAGCCTTGTATTTAATATCAAATTAGATTTTGGGTTTGTCGTGAACAGTGTCTTCATTAACACTATTCTTAAACCCAGTTGAGAAAAGATTGAATCTTTTTTATTAAGATTTAATGAAGTTTACCAATTAATTAATATTTAATTGGAATTGAATTGAATTTGGGGTGTGCCGTGAATGGTATCTTTAAAAATGATGTTCTTAAACCCAATGGAGTTAAGAAAACTAGAAACTAACTGGAGATTAGCTAAGTTGAATTGTTTCCTGGGTATTGATCTGATGTTGGTTTCAGCCTTTGGGATTAATACTTAGGGAACTGTTCTCTTACTAATTTACGGTTAGAGACTGATGGAATGGTGTCTTCAGTAACACTGTTCTTAAACCCCGTGTGAAAAGAATAAATCTTTTAATTAAGATTGTTAGAGTTTCCAATTATATTTAATAATTGGAATAAAATGGAATGTGAATTGGGTTTATCGTGAACTGTGTTTTTAACGACATTCGTTCTTTAACCCGATTTACAATGAAATCTGATTTGGAATTTATAAATCTTTTGTTAAGATTTAAAGGAGATTTTCCAAAGTAAAGTTTTCCAATTTAACATATTAAATTGGAATTGAATGGAATTCGATTTGGTAATAATCGAAGTGAGCTTCTATAGAGGAAGACTGTTAATATATATGGAATTTAAAAGGCTTTGTCGTTATTCCATTTATATTATCGGTTGGATATGGAAGTTTATATCGATTATATATATCGATTTGTTTTCCATGAAAATTCCATTGTTAATGGAATGAGATTTTGGGTTTATTGTGAGGTGTGTTTTAAATGACATTATTTCTTTAACCCAGTTAAAGATAAGATTAATTTCTTAACTTTGAAGAAAATCGTTAACTAATGATTTTTGGGGATTAAAACTGAATTAGAGTTTTAATGAATCCCTAATTAGATTAAAATGTGAATCTGGTAACTAAAATTATCAAATTCAAGAAATGATCGAGGATGGAGTATCACCAGTTTTGCTCCAAGCGATAGTTAAATCTGTAATTAGGTTTGAACGTGAAACGTTAATTAATTATACCGGTAACACCGTGGTGTTAGATATGAAGTATTACTAGTTTCACTTCATGGGATGAATAGGTTGGGATTGGGAAATTAAACAAACAATTACTTCGGTAAGGTTCGCTAATCCCGACTAGTTTGGATAAACCTCAATTTGGTTTGAATTGATATCCAAAGGAGGATTAAAGAATAAATTTAAAGAATTTATCTTTGATAAAATTAATAGGAACCTTTCCCAAAGTATAAGAATATTTGAATAAAATCATTTTCTCAATTGGAATGAGGCATATGTTGTGTTTGTGCAGCACTTGTTTATTATATATGCGAGTTATTCGGAAAGACCGGGTTTATCCCATTCTGAATAACTGAATCGGCGATAAGTCGACGATGAAGACGGTGGTTGATGACCGGAGGTCTTCACATCGTTTGGATGATTACTGATGTCTTGATGGGGCTGTACACCCAAGACAAGGTAATAAGTGGTGATCGTCCAGACGTACTTGGAGATCGACCGGATATGCGACGACCTCTCTCCTGTATTGGACATATGGGACGAGGAATAAGGTGCCTCCGGTTTCGTTCAGACCCGGAACGAACTTGTAAATGGATGTGTGTCTGACATCGAATTTCATTCTGCGTGATTGATAGACATCAGTTGCATAGCGTGAATTGCCTGTGTGGCATGCTGAGATGCAAATGATCAAGGCTTCTGTTGAAAAGCAGAGTCTTGTGGTTGATGATCAAAGCACGGCTTTAATATAGCATAGCTTTGTGTATATCGTTAATTCGTGAGCCTCACACCTCGGTGTGAACCAGAAACGGGAGAGGACATCAGAGAGGACATGCGTTTCCTTCTAGCTAGGAGTGGTGTCTAGGTTTTGCACACCCAGACGTTTTACTTATGTGGATGATGGAAAGCGAGGCGCCTCGGTTATATCGGTCACTACGGGGCCGATGGATGGTTTGGTCGGGATATGACTAGTTTACGCCCCATAGGGCGGGGAAACACATTGTTCAGGCATTTTAATCCACTAACGTAAGTGTGGACCGGCCCTGACGATCCAAGGTGCAGTTGCGGCTGTATCCCGTGGGGCGGGCTAGAGCATCTCGAATTCGGTAAGGACGATCCCTTACCTTGGTTCACAGATGGAAATCCAACTTCCAATTTATGACTTTGCGGTTTTAATTGTAGAACCTGTATGGCGACATGATATATGGTACCCATGCCATCTATGATTAATACATTTATATTTGAAGTTGCTTTATACACTATGCACTTATAATAGTATCAAATGATTTGTTTTAAACTTACCAAGCATGTTTGGCTATTATAAGGGAAAACCCTATCCTCCGGCTTTCGTTGCATTGTGTGATGGGACCTGGGTCTTATAATAGCTTCATTTTTTTTCAAAAAGCATTGCATTGTTTATTCTATGCACGAGTATTCTTAGGAGGAAACCAGTTCCGTGTTATAAGGCATGGTCCCATGATTTACTTTATTTTAAAGTAAAGGGTTAAATAACTATTTTAGTTCTCACACCAGTCACATGACTGGCTGTAACAACCCGAAAATCTGGGCCAGTTTAAAATTTTTATTTTGGCAATTTTAGCGAATTTTGATTATTTAAAATGAATCATTTTTAAATAATATCGACGAAAATTTATTTTGAATATAGAAATCGAATGTATATATTATATACGCCGTCGATAGAATATAAATAATTATATATAATTAAAATAGAAATTGAAAATGGCGCGGTAGTTCGATAATTCGATTTCAAACTTCAATTGGATGTACCGGGTGCAAAACAATCCGGATTTTAGTGAAACCAAAAACATTAGGATCTAATTGATAATATCTTTCCAATGAATCCGACAAATCGAAATTTCATAGCGGGAATCAAAAGATATGTCTAGTTGAAAATTCTGAATAGTCGCTATGGAATTCAGGCCCTTAAAATAGCCATTTTGCAAACGACCTCGGATTTCGACGAAACCACTTTTGTTGGATCCGTGATGTTAAATTATTGCTAGATTCCAAATTTCATAATTTTTCGAATCAATATGTGAGCGTGGCAAAGGAAAACGCGTTTGACCAGTTTCAGTTGATTTTAATCGACTGGAAATTGGCCATTTTTCCAACGGTCTCAGAATTCGACGAAACTAGTTTTGTTAGGACCGCATCGTCGATACGAAGCTAGAAAATATTTTTCTGTAATTTATCAAGTTAGTATGTGACCCCAGTAAATTGAAATGCGCGTTCAAATTCAATATATAGAGTAATATGTTGATTTTAACGGAAACATATCGAAACTATCGAAACAGCCTACGGTACATATCCCATTGTGTTCGGAATGAGGGTAATTAGCTATGAGCGACAGTCGTTAGGTCTCGTTTGTAGGTCGAGTGAAAAGTCAACATATTTGAAATAAAAATAAAATAAAATAATATAGTTTACATATAACCCCTTCATCTTATTCTCCCCCCCCCCTCATTATTCTACACATCGAAAAAAAAAGAAAAAAAAACGCCTTCATTGATCTGCCACCGCTGTGCTTTCCCCTCCGACAGCCGCACCTCCTCCATTGCCCTCTCTCCCCAGTCCATCCATCTCTCCCCGATTCAATGACCCCGCGAAGGCCCCAAGCCCTGATTCCGCCGCCGCCACCTTCTTGTACCCACCGCCTCTATCCTCCGCTCCTCCTTCGACTTCTCCTCCTCCACCAAGTAGACCAGCGCCGCCGCACCGGAGCTCCATCGCACCAAGAATGTGCCCCTCTTCTGGATCCGAACCCAGTACCTCGCCGCCGTCGAACCAACCTCCGACTACCCCCCCCCCCCAAGCTCCCCTCAGGTGATTTTCAATTTATAAAATAAGTTGAAATTTATAAAATCAGTTTTACTTATACGAAGGTTTGATTTTAATGTTAATGAAAATTTATCTTTTTATGTTAATAAAAACTAGGTTTTTAGGTTAGGTAAAGGTAAGATTTTTTATAGTATAAAGATATGATTTTATCGTTATAAAGATAGGATTTTTTTTAAATGGATTTCTTACATTGTGAGAATATGATTTCTTAAGTAATAAAAATATAAAGTCTTTGATTGAAAAAGCTAATTTTTCTTTGATATAAAAATATAAACTTTAATTTATAAAGCGATATAAAAATATGATTTTTATATAGAATAGCGTAGTAAAAATTCGATTTTTATATATTGAATAGCGAAGTAAAAATTCGATTTTTATATATTGAATAGCAAACTAAAAATTCGATTTTTATATATTGAATAGCAAAGTAAAAATTCGATTTTTATATATTGAATAGCCAAGTAAAAATTCGATTTTTATATATGTAGTGACTACGGGCATCGAAAGTGACAAAATGCGACAACGACGAAGATTTCTCTAAAAGAAGAGTCGTGGTATTGGATAGCTTTCGGTGAGAATTTCTCACTCTTCAATTTCTTTTTCTAGTTATATATATATATATATATATATATATATATACTAGGATGCAGACGGTGCTTAGTAGCACCCGACACAATCGTCCACAGACCATGGACTTGTTTGTTTGATTGCAAAAATTAGTTTGATTATTTGATTGAAATTTGAGTTGTTTGGTGAAATAAAATGGATTGATTGATGTGTGAATGGCGTGGGCCTTCACTAGACCGGGGATAAGGCTAGGCCTTGTCCCGTTTCTAGTATCGTGCTGTTATGCCGCCGAAATTTTCTAAAATATGTTAGAAAAATAAAGATAACATTTTATTTAACAAATGAACCGAATAGAATATTCATAGGTTGAATAAAATAGTTTGATCGTTAAAAATATAATTTTTAACGTGAATATGAATAAATAAATATTCATTTACAAACCGGACGGTTTGTTTATGTACACCTATTTGAAGGACATTGATTGGGACGATAAATTTTACACATTGCCCAGCTGCACAAATAAAAATCTGTGTTTGATTGCTTGAACCCCCACATGAGTATTGGGATGATATTTGACGTACACTAATCCCGATTGTTTAGTTGTATGTCGATCGATTGATTGACAGACTGTTATAAGCGTTGAATATTTATATTTGATGCTTATACAGTGTAGAATGCACTTTGGATGATGGTTGATTATTCATCGTTGTTGATATATACATGTGTTGTAGAAAATCCGTATAATTAACATTATATGGTAATTGATTGGGCCTCATTCCAGTTTTGAAATAAAAATATTTGAAAATAGAATATTTGAAAAATGAAATTTTTGAAAAGAACTATTTGAGATAGAAATATTCGAAATAGAATATTTGAAAATAGAAACATATGAAGCCATATTGATTAGATTGACGCCATTTTGACGTGAACGATATTTATATTGATTTTATTCATTTTATAATGAATATCGAAAGTGATTTCAAAATCTGATATTTTGAAAAAAAAATTGAATATAAATAAATTCGAATTGAAATTGAATATAAACGAATTCGAATTTAAATTGAATATAAATGAATTCGAATTGAAATTAAATATAAATAAATTCGAATTGAAATGGAATAGAAATGAATTCGAATTAAAATTGAATTGAATTGAAAACGAACTGAAATTGAATTAGAAATCAATTAGAAATGAATTTTAAAACCAATTTATAAAGAAGAATTCAATTTTGCTTTGGATTGAAATGGAAGTTGAAATTGTTTTTGAAACGAATTTAAAACTATTTATATAATTCGTTTTAAATAGAAATCGACGAAGAATATATTATATATATATATATAATATAATGGCCTGAATAGAACGCGCCGCGCCGCGGCAGTTCGCGAATTTCGACCATTGACTTCGAACGGATATTACAGGAGATCCGACCGTCGGATTCTCCTAAAACCGGAACCATTGGGTTCGTATCGAAAAGAGCTTTCTAATGAATATTAAAAATTTGAAATCTTACGGTTGGATTTGGAATTATGTCCAAATCAAATTTGAAAAAGGTCGCTGTAAGTGCAGTTCGATGACCGTTGATGGAAATCGACTGTACGGGCCTTGATAAAATTATTAAAAATAGTAATAATTTGTATAAAATCATAAGAAATGATTTAGAAAGAATTGGGATGAAAAACTCCATATTTGAAAAGATAAAAATAGATTTTTATCGAAATGAACTAGTTTTGAACTAGAATTATAATTCTATTTATTTCTAAATAAATAAATTGAATTTGAAAAGGGTTTTTGAAAATAACCAAAATTTCCAATGATTGCATTGGAATGGATTTGAATCGAAATTGTCTTCGGAATATTTCGATGTTGGATTTCGTGATTATACAGATGTTGTTATGGAAATTTGAAAGATATATATATATATCGTTATTTCCAATACGATATTTGTTAGTCGTAGAATTTGATATTGAATATAAGCCGATATATTTTCTATTCAGAGCCTCGTGTTTAATATCAAATGTGATTTGGGTTTGTCGTGAATGGTGTCTTCATTAACACTGTTCTTGAACCCAGTTGAGAAAAGAATAAATCTTTTTATTTAGATTTAATGAAGTGTACCAATTAAATGATATTTAATTGGAATTGAATTCGAATTGATTTTTGGGTTTATCATGAACAGTGTTTTTAAATGACACTGATTCTTTAACCCAGTCAAAGATTAAAACTAAGTGGAGTTTTAATGAATCTTCAATTAGATTGAAATAATCGAGAATGGAGTATCACCAGTATTGCTCCAGGCGATAGTTAAATCTTTAATTAGATTTGAACGTGAAATGGTAATTGAATTTACCGATAACACTGTGGTGTTAGATATGAAGTATTACCAGTTTTACTTCATGGGATGAATAGGTTGGGATTGGGAAATTAAAATAAATGATTACTTCGGTAAGGTTCACTAATCCCGACTAGTTTGAATTGATATTCAAAAATAGATCAAAGAATAAATTCAAGAAATTTATCTTAGATAAAATTAATGGGAGCCTTTCCCTATGAATGTGAAATTTAGAAATTAACTGTCGGTTAGCTAAGCAGAATGGTTTCCTGGATATTGATCTGATGTTGGTTTCGGCCTTCGGGGTAGATATTTGGGAAATTATTCTCTTGATTAATTTACGGTTAGTGACTGATGAATTGGAATGAGGCGTATGTTGTGTTTGTGTAACACTTATTTAAAATATACGCGAGTTATTCGGAAAGACCGGGTTTATCCCATTCTGAATAACTGATACGACGATAAGTCGAAGATGAAGACGATGGTCGAAGACCGGAGGTCTTCACGTCGTTTGGGTTATTACTGTTGATCTTGATTGGGCTGTACACTCAAGAAGATGGAAACAGTTGGTGATCATCCGGACGTGCTTGGAGATCGATGGGTATGCGGGGTACTAGGTGCCTCCGGTTTCGTTCAGACCCAGAACGGACTTGTAAATGGACTGTGTGTCTGACATTGGATTTTAGTCCGAGTGATTGATCTCTATTAAATATATATCTATTTGGCGGCGAAGAATTTATTCTTTTGCTTAACGCCCTTCTCTGAGACGTACGAGCTCAGGGGTTATATATTGATGGATATCAAACGCATGGAGTGAATTGCCTGTGTGGCATGCCTAAGGGAAAATTGATCGAGGCTTCTGTTGAAAAGAAAAGTCTTGTGTTGATGATCAAAGCACAGCCTGTGTGGCATAGCTTTGTGTAACGTGAATTCGCGAGCCTCGCACCTCGGTTGTGAACCAAAAACGGGAGAGGACCTTAGGGAGGGCATGCGTTTCCTTCTAGCTAGGGTGGTGTCAGTGACCTACCAGCCCTGACATTTATATACTTTTCACCTGTGTGGTTGTTGCTGTTGCGAGGCGCCTCGGTTTGATCGGACGATCCGGGTCCGATGGAGTCATTCGTTGGCTCATTTACGCCCCAAAGGGCGGGGAAACGTATTGTTCATGCACTATAATCCACATCGGTGGACCGGCCCTGTCGCTCCAAGGGGCAGTTGCGGCTATTCCGGAGACATGGGCTAGATTGTCTCGAATCGGTAGAGGAAGATCCCTGGCCTCGGTTCATAGGTAGAAATCCAATTTCCAAATACGTGACATTTGCGGTTTTAATTGTAGAACTAGTATGGCGACATGATATATGGTACCCATGCCGCCTATGATTGATACTTATGAATTGAAATTGTTTTAAACACTATACACCTATTATAGTATCAAATGATTTGTTTTAAAACGTATCAAGCATTCTTTGGTTGTTATAAGGGAAAACCCTATCCCCCGGCTTGCGTTGCATTGTGTGATAGGACCTGGGTCTTATAACAGCTTCATTTTTCTTTATTTAGCATTGCGCTGTTTGTTTTATGCACTGGTATTCTTGGGAGGAAACCCGTTCCATGTTATACGGCGTGGTCCCTTGATTTACCTAACTTTAAAAATAAAGATTAACTGTTTTAGTTCTCACACCAGTCCCATGACTGACCTGGAGTTTATTGTTTTAACCTAAACTCTGGGTGCCCCTATTTTCGACACGGGCAGCTAGTAGTTTTGGTTTTGCAGATTTATATTCACAGGATCCTGGTTTACAGCTGGAACGATATCCGGAAAGATTTGTATCCGTATATCTCCTTCAGTTGTGTATTGTATTATTTTCCGCTGCTATGTATTTAAATGTAATTTAAATCTCTGATATTTCTGTGTAATATTCATTTATACTCTGTATATTCTTGTATTCTGATGCATTGTTGTAATATACAATGAAATGTTCTCCCGTCTGCGTTCTATTTTGTCGTGTTCTCAAAACGATCAGGCGTTTCGAACGGTCTGGGTCGGTTTAGCGACTGGTTCGGACCGAGCGAAATTCTTTTTCGTCACAGTTGGTATCAGAGCTTTGGTTTACAAAGCTTAGAGAACAAGACACCTTAGAACCATACGAAAGAATTCATCAGATATTGGATTAGCAATATCCAAGGGAATGACTCGTTAGAGATGGGATCAGTAGTATCCTAGAACGAGTGTAAAGAGTATATTTTTAAAATGAAAACAAATTTTGTTTTGAAAATTTAAATCAATTATTCGTATTTGAATATTTATTTTATATTGATTAGGACAGTCCAGTATATAAATATTTTGCATATACGCCTTGCAAACGTGTATTTGAAGTTTTAATATACTGGATAGATATAGAATTACACTCTAATCGCCCGGAGATGATTTTGATGATGGAGCTCCATCATTAGAATTTATATTCGAGTGACGAACGTGTAATATCTATATATTTCCTATTGACTGGTGTGAGAAGCAAAAATTAGATAGGGCCTATTGTTGTAATTTGGCATCAAAAACAGGATTTTTGTATATGTATCAAAATTATGAATTTGAAACTCTAATTCACTAATTGATTGATGTTTGTGTTGTTTGTTTAATTGTTTGATAATTTTGAACTATTACGCCAAATTGTATCAAATAGTGAATTATATTGAAATTTGGTCGCATTTGCTTGCATATACATGTACTTACATTGAACAGGTCATAGCAAGGAGGCTAGAGCAGAGAATAAAATTTGTTTGCCCGACAAATAGGTACATGTTTACTACATAATTTACTGTTTTGTTTGGGTGCTGATGATTTTATGAGCCTATAGGCTTGCCGCTTGGCTTTTTCTTTTTCTTTTTGAGAGCAGAAGGCCTATATGGCAATTTCGGGATTTTCCCGTGGCTCCCGGTGCAGGGGACGTTATGGCGAAATTTTTCGAAAATTCCGGGTGTTAGCCAAATTTTTGAAGAATTTGAAAATTCTCAGAAACTGAACAGTTGGAGAATGGAAGCCAGATCGAACGTAGAGTTGATTAATCAAACCACTTTCAACTTTGTTCCTTTTCGGGGATGAAAAGTTTTAAGTGGGGGAGATTGTAACAACCCGAAAATCTGGGCCAGTTTAAAATTTTTATTTTGGCAATTTTAGCGAATTTTGATTATTTAAAATGAATCATTTTTAAATAATATCGACGAAAATTTATTTTGAATATAGAAATCGAACGTATATATTATATACGCCGTCGATAGAATATAAATAATTATATATAATTAAAATAGAAATTGAAAATGGCGCGGTAGTTCGATAATTCGAATTCAAACTTCAATTGGATGTACCGGGTGCAAAACAATCCGGATTTTAGTGAAACCAAAAATATTAGGATCTAATTGATAATATCTTTCCAACGAATCCGACAAATCGAAATTTCATAGCGGGAATCAAAAGATATGTCCAGTTGAAAATTCTGAATAGTCGCTATGGAATTCAGGCCCTTAAAAATAGCCATTTTGCAAACGACCTCGGATTTCGACGAAACCACTTTTGTTGGATCCATGATGTTAAATTATTGCTAGATTCCAAATTTCATAATTTTTCGTATCAATATGTGAGCGTGGCAAAGGAAAACGCGTTTGACCAGTTTCAGTTGATTTTAACCGACTGGAAATTGGCCATTTTTCCAACGGTCTCAGAATTCGACGAAACTAGTTTTGTTAGGACCGCATCGTTGATACGAAGCTAGAAAATATTTTTCTGTAATTTATCAAGTTAGTATGTGACCCCAGTAAATTGAAATGCGCGTTCAAATTCAATATATAGAGTAATATGTTGATTTTAACGGAAACAGATCGAAACTTTCGAAACAACCTACGATACATATCCCATTATGTTCGGAATGAGGGTAATTAGCTATGAGCGACAGTCGTTAGGTCTCGTTTGGAGGTCGAGTGAAAAGTCAACATATTTGAAATAAAAATAAAATAAAATAATATAGTTTACATATAACCCCTTCATCTTATTCTCCCCCCCCCCCTCATTATTCTACAGATCGAAATAAAAAGAAAAAAAAACCGCCTTCATCGATCTGCCACCGCTGCGCCTTCCCCTCCGACAGCCGCACCTCCTCCATCGCCCTCTCTCCCCAGTCCATCCATCTCTCCCCGATTCAATGACCCCGCGAAGGCCCCAAGCCCTGATTCCGCCGCCGCCACCTTCTTGTACCCACCGCCTCTATCCTCCGCTCCTCCTTCGACTTCTCCTCCTCCACCAAGTAGACCAGCGCTGCCGCACCGGAGCTCCACCGCACCAAGAATGCGCCCCTCTTCTGGATCCGAACCCAGTACCTCGCCGTCGTCGAACCAACCTCCGGCTACCCCCCCCCCCCCCAAGCTCCCCTCAGGTGATTTTCAATTTATAAAATCAGTTGAAATTTATAAAATCAGTTTTACTTATACGAAGGTTTGATTTTAATGTTAATGAAAATTTATCTTTTTATGTTAATAAAAACTAGGTTTTTAGGTTAGGTAAAGGTAAGATTTTTTATAGTATAAAGATATGATTTTATCGTTATAAAGATAGGATTTTTTTTAAATGGATTTCTTACGTTGTGAGAATATGATTTCTAAATAATAAAAATATGAAGTCTTTGATTGAAAAAGCTAATTTTTCTTTGATATAAAAATATAAACTTTAATTTATAAAGCGATATAAAAATATGATTTTTATATAGAATAGCGTAGTAAAAATCCGATTTTTATATATTGAATAGCGAAGTAAAAATTCGATTTTTATATATTGAATAGCAAAGTAAAAATTCAATTTTTATATATTGAATAGCAAAGTAAAAAATTCGATTTTTATATATTGAATAGCCAAGTAAAAATTCGATTTTTATATATGTAGTGACTACGGGCATCGAAAGTGACAAAATGCGACAACGACGAAGATTTCTCTAAAAGAAGAGTCGTGGTATTGGATAGCTTTCGGTGAGAATTTCTCACTCTTCAATTTCTTTTTCTAGTTATATACATATATACTAGGATGCAGACGGTGCTTAGTAGCACCCGACACAATCGTCCACAGACCATGGACTTGTTTGTTTGATTGCAAAAATTAGTTAGATTATTTGATTGAAATTTGAGTTGTTTGGTGAAATAAAATGGATTGATTGATGTGTGAATGGCGTGGGCCTTCACTAGACCGGGGATAAGGCTAGGCCTTATCCCGTTTCTAGTATCGTGCCGTTATGCCGCCGAAATTTTCTAAAATATGTTAGAAAAATAAAGATAACATTTTATTTAACAAATGAACCGAATAGAATATTCATAGGTTGAATAAAATAGTTTGATCGTTAAAAATATAATTTTTAACGTGAATATGAATAAATAAATATTCATTTACAAACCGGACCGTTTGTTTATGTACACCTATTTGAAGGACATTGATTGGGACGATAAATTTTACACATCGCCCAGCTGCACAAATAAAAATCTGTGTTTGATTGCTTGAAACCCCACACGGGTATTGGGATGATATTTGACATACACTAATCCCGATTGTTTAGTTGTATGTCGATCGATTGATTGACAGACTGTTATAAGCGTTGAATATTTATATTTGATGCTTATACAGTGTAGAATGCACTTTGGATGATGGTTGATTATTCATCGTTGTTGATATGTACATGTGTTGTAGAAAATCCATATAATTAACATTATATGGTAATTGATTGGGCCTCATTCCAGTTTTGAAATAAAAATATTTGAAAATAGAATATTTGAAAAATGAAATTTTTGAAAAGAACTATTTGAGATAGAAATATTCGAAATAGAATATTTGAAAATAGAAACATATGAAGCCGTATTGATTAGATTGACGCCATTTTGACGTGAACGATATTTATATCGATTTTATTCATTTTATAATGAATATCGAAAGTGATTTCAAAATCTGATATTTTGAAGAAAAAAAATTGAATATAAATAAATTCGAATTGAAATTGAATATAAACGAATTCGAATTTAAATTGAATATAAATGAATTCGAATTGAAATTAAATATAAATAAATTCGAATTGAAATGGAATAGAAATGAATTCGATTTGAAATTGAATTGAATTGAAAACGAACTGAAATTGAATTAGAAATCAATTAGAAATGAATTTTAAAACGAATTTATAAAGAAGAATTCAATTTTGCTTTGGATTGAAATGGAAGTTGAAATTGTTTTTGAAACGAATTTAAAACTATTTATATAATTCGTTTTAAATAGAAATCGACGAAGAATATATTATATATATATATAATATAATGACCTGAATAGAACGCGCCGCGCCGCGGCAGTTCGCGAATTTCGACCGTTGACTTCGAACGGATATTACGGGAGATCCGACCGTCGGATTCTCCTAAAACCGGAACCGTTGGGTTCGTATCGAAAAGAGCTTTCTAATGAAGATTAGAAATTTGAAATCTAACGGTTGGATTTGGAATTATGTCCAAATCAAATTTGAAAAAGGTCGCTGTAAGTGCAGTTCGATGACCGTTGATGGAAATCGACTGTACGGGCCTTGATAAAATTATTAAAAATAGTAATAATTTGTATAAAATCATAAGAAATGATTTAGAAAGAATTGGGACGAAAAACTCCATATTTGAAAAGATAAAAATAGATTTTTATCGAAATGAACTAGTTTTGAACTAGAATTATAATTCTATTTAATTCTAAATAAATAAATTGAATTTGAAAAGGGTTTTTGAAAATAACCAAAATTTCCAATGATTGCATTGGAATGGATTTGAATCGAAATTGTCTTCGGAATATTTCGATGTTGGATTTCGTGATTATACAGATGTTGTTATGGAAATTTGAAAGATATATATATATCGTTATTTCCAATACGATATTTGTTAGTCGTAGAATTTGATATTGAATATAAGCCGATATATTTTCTATTCAGAGCCTCGTGTTTAATATCAAATGTGATTTGGGTTTGTCGTGAATGGTGTCTTCATTAACACTGTTCTTGAACCCAGTTGAGAAAAGATTAAATCTTTTTATTTAGATTTAATGAAGTGTACCAATTAAATGATATTTAATTGGAATTGAATTCGAATTGATTTTTGGGTTTATCGTGAACAGTGTTTTTAAATGACACTGATTCTTTAACCCAGTCAAAGATTAAAACTAAGTGGAGTTTTAATGAATCTTCAATTAGATTGAAATAATCGAGAGTGGAGTATCACCAGTTTTGCTCCAGGCGATAGTTAAATCTTTAATTAGATTTGAACGTGAAATGGTAATTGAATTTACCGATAACACTGTGGTGTTAGATATGAAGTACTACCAGTTTTACTTTATGGGAGGTTGGGATTGGGAAATTAAAATAAATGATTACTTCGGTAAGGTTCGCTAATCCCGACTAGTTTGAATTGATATTCAAAAATAGATCAAAGAATAAATTCAAGAAATTTATCTTGGATAAAATTAATGGGAGCCTTTCCCTATGAATGTGAAATTTAGAAATTAACTGTCGGTTAGCTAAGCAGAATGGTTTCCTGGATATTGATCTGATGTTGGTTTCGGCCTTCGGGGTTGATATTTGGGGAATTATTCTCTTGATTAATTTACGGTTAGTGACTGATGAATTGGAATGAGGCGTATGTTGTGTTTGTGTAACACTTATTTAAAATATACGCGAGTTATTCGAAAAGACCGGGTTTATCCCATTATGAATAATTGATACGACGATAAGTCGAAGATGAAGATGATGGTCGAAGACCGGAGGTCTTCACGTCGTTTGGGTGATTACTGGTGATCTTGATTGGGCTGTAGACCCAAGAAGATGGAAACAGTTGGTGATCGTCCAGACGTGCTTGGAGATCGATGGGTATGCGGGGTACTAGGTGCCTCCGGTTTCGTTCAGACCCAGAACGGACTTGTAAATGGACTGTGTGTCTGACATTGGATTTTTGTCCGTGTGATTGATCTATATTAAATATATATCTGTTTGGCGGCGGAGAATTTATTCTTTTGCTTAACGCCCTTCTCTGAGACGTACGAGCTCAGGGGTTATATATTGATGGATATCAAACGCATGGAGTGAATTGCCTGTTTGGCATGCCTAAGGGAAAATTGATTGAGGCTTCTGTTGAAAAGCAAAGTCTTGTGGTGATGATCAAAGCACAGCCTGTGTGGCAAAGCTTTGTGTAATGTGAATTCGCGAGCCTCGCACCCCGGTTGTGAACCAAAAACGGGAGAGGACCTCAGGGAGGGCATGCGTTTCCTTCTAGCTAGGGTGGTGTCAGTGACCTACCAGCCCTGACATTTATATACTTTTCACCTGTGTGGTTGTTGCTGTTGTGAGGCGCCTCAGTTTGATCGGACGATCCGGGTCCGATGGAGTCATTCGTTGGCTCATTTACGCCCCAAAGGGCGGGGAAACGTATTGTTCAGGCACTATAATCCACATTGGTGGACCGGCCCTGTCGCTCCAAGGGGCAGTTGCGGCTGTTCCGGAGACATGGGCTAGATTGTCTCGAATCGGTAGAGGACGATCCCTGGCCTCGGTTCATAGATAGAAATCCAATTTCCAAATACGTGACATTTGCGGTTTTAATTGTAGAACTAGTATGGCGACATGATATATGGTACCCATGCCGCCTATGATTGATACTTATGATTTGAAATTGTTTTAAACACTATACGCCTATTATAGTATCAAATGATTTGTTTTAAAACGTATCAAGCATTCTTTGGCTGTTATAAGGGAACACCCTATCCCCCGGCTTGCGTTGCATTGTGTGATAGGACCTGGGTCTTATAACAGCATCTTATTCTTTATTTAGCATTGCGCTGTTTGTTTTATGCACTGGTATTCTTGGGAGGAAACCCGTTCCGTGTTATACGGCGTGGTCCCTTGATTTACCTAATTTTAAAAATAAAGATTAACTATTTTAGTTCTCACACCAGTCCCATGACTGACCTGGAGCTTATTGTTTTAACCTAGACTCTGGGTGCCCCTATTTTCGACACGGGCAGCTAGTAGTTTTGGTTTTGCAGATTTATATTCACAGGATCCTGGTTTACAGCTGGAACGATATCCGGAAAGCTTTGTATCCGTATATCTCCTTCAGTTGTGTATTGTATTATTTTCCGCTGCTATGTATTTAAATGTAATTTAAATCTCTGATATTTCTGTGTAATATTCATTTATACTCTGTATATTCTTGTATTCTGATGCATTGTTGTAATATACAATGAAATGTTCTCCCGTCTGCGTTCTATTTTGTCGTGTTCTCAAAACGATCAGGCGTTTCGAATGGTCTGGGTCGGTTTAGCGACTGGTTCGGACCAAGCGAAATTCTTTTTCGTCACAGTTGGTATCAGAGCTTTGGTTTACAAAGCTTAGAGAACAAGACACCTTAGAACCATACGAAAGAATTCATCAGATATTGGATTAGCAATATCCAAGGGAATGACTCGTTAGAGATGGGATCAGTAGTATCCTAGAACGAGTGTGAAGAGTATATTTTTAAAATGAAAACAAATTTTGTTTTGAAAATTTAAATCAATTATTCGTATTTGAATATTTATTTTATATTGATTAGGACAGTCCAGTATATAAAGATTTTGCATATACGCCTTGCAAACGTGTATTTGAAGTTTTAATATACTGGATAGATATAGAATTACACTCTAATCGCCCGGAGATGATTTTGATGATGGAGCACCATCATTAGAATTTATATTCGAGTGACGATCGTGTAATATCTATATATTTCCTATTGACTGGTGTGAGAACCAAAAATTAGATAGGGCCTATTGTTGTAATTTGGCATCAAAAACAGGATTTTTGTATATGTATCAAAATTATGAATTTGAAACTCTAATTCACTAATTGATTGATGTTTGTGTTGTTTGTTTAATTGTTTGATAATTTTGAACTATTATGCCAAATTGTATCAAATAATGAATTATATTGAAATTTGGTCGCATTTGCTTGCATATACATGTACTTACATTGAACAGGTCATAGCAAGGAGGCTAGAGCAGAGAATAAAATTTGTTTGCCCGACAAATAGGTACATGTTTACTACATAATTTACTGTTTTGTTTGGGTGATGATGATTTTATGAGCCTATAGGCTAGCCGCTTGGCTTTTTCTTTTTCTTTTTGAGATCAGAAGGCCTATATGGCAATTTCGGGATTTTCCCGTGGCTCCCAGTGCAGGGGCGTTATGGCGAAATTTTTCGAAAATTCCGGGTGTTAGCCAAATTTTTGAAGAATTTGAAAATTCTCAGAAACTGAACAGTTGGAGAATGGAAGCCAGATAGAACGTAGAGTTGATTAATCAAACCACTTTCAACTTTGTTCCTTTTCGGGGATGAAAAGTTTTAAGTGGGGGAGATTGTAACAACCCGAAAATCTGGGCCAATTTAAATTTTTTATTTTGGCAATTTTAGCGAATTTTGATTATTTAAAATGAATCATTTTTAAATAATATCGACGAAAATTTATTTTGAATATAGAAATCGAACATATATATTATATACGCCATCGATAGAATATAAATAATTATATATAATTAAAATAGAAATTCAAAATGGCGCGGTAGTTCGATAATTCGATTTCAAACTTCAATTGGATGTACCGGGTGCAAAACAATCCGGATTTTAGTGAAACCAAAAGCATTAGGATCTAATTGATAATATCTTTCCAACGAATCCGACAAATCGAAATTTCATAGCGGGAATCAAAAGATATGTCCAGTTGAAAATTCTGAATAGTCGCTATGGAATTCAGGCCCTTAAAAATAGCCATTTTGCAAACGACCTCGGATTTCGACGAAACCACTTTTGTTGGATCCGTGATGTTAAATTATTGCTAGATTCCAAATTTCATAATTTTTCGAATCAATATGTGAGCGTGGCAAAGGAAAACGCGTTTGACCAGTTTTAGTTGATTTTAATCGACTGGAAATTGGCCATTTTTCCAACGGTCTCAAAATTCGACGAAACTAGTTTTGTTAGGACCGCATCGTCGATACGAAGCTAGAAAATATTTTTCTGTAATTTATCAAGTTAGTATGTGACCCTAGTAAATTGAAATGCGCGTTCAAATTCAATATATAGAGTAATATGTTGATTTTAACGGAAACAGATCGAAACTTCCGAAACAGCCTACGATACATATCACATTGTGTTCGGAATGAGGGTAATTAGCTATGAGCGATAGTCGTTAGGTCTCGTTTGGAGGTCGAGTGAAAAGTCAACATATTTGAAATAAAAATAAAATAAAATAATATGGTTAACATATAACCCCTTCATCTTATTCTCCCCCCCCCCCCCTCATTATTCTACAGTTCGAAATAAAAAGAAAAAAAAAACGCCTTCATCGATCTGCCACCGCTGCGCCTTCCCCTCCGACAGCCGCACCTCCTCCATCGCCCTCTCTCCCCAGTCCATCCATCTCTCCCCGATTCAATGACCCCGCGATGGCCCCAAGCCCTGATTCCGCCGCCGCCACCTTCTTGTACCCACCGCCTCTATCCTCCGCTCCTCCTTCGACTTCTCCTCCTCCACCAAGTAGACCAATGCCGCCGCAACGGAGCTCCACCGCACCAAGAATGCGCCCCTCTTCTGGATCCGAACCCAGTACCTCGCCGCCGTCGAACCAACCTCCGGCTACGCCCCCCCCCCCCCCCAAGCTCCCCTCAAGTGATTTTCAATTTATAAAATCAGTTGAAATTTATAAAATCAGTTTTACTTATACGAAGGTTTGATTTTAATGTTAATGAAAATTTATCTTTTTATGTTAATAAAAACTAGGTTTTTAGGTTAGGTAAAGGTAAGATTTTTTATAGTATAAAGATATGATTTTATCGTTATAAAGATAGGATTTTTTTTAAATGGATTTCTTACGTTGTGAGAATATGATTTCTTAAGTAATAAAAATATGAAGTCTTTGATTGAAAAAGATAATTTTTCTTTGATATAAAAATATAAACTTTAATTTATAAAGCGATATAAAAATATGATTTTTATATAGAATAGCGTAGTAAAAATTCGATTTTTATATATTGAATAGCGAAGTAAAAATTCGATTTTTATATATTGAATAGCAAAGTAAAAATTCGATTTTTATATATTGAATAGCAAAGTAAAAATTCGATTTTTATATATTGAATAACCAAGTAAAAATTCGATTTTTATATATGTAGTGACTACGGGCATCGAAAGTGACAAAATGCGACAACGACGAAGATTTCTCTAAAAGAAGAGTCGTGGTATTGGATAGCTTTCGGTGAGAATTTCTCACTCTTCAATTTCTTTTTCTAGTTATATATATATATATATATATATATATATATACTAGGATGTAGATGGTGCTTAGTAGCACCCGACACAATTGTCCACAGACCATGGACTTGTTTGTTTGATTGCAAAAATTAGTTAGATTATTTGATTGAAATTTGAGTTGTTTGGTGAAATAAAATGGATTGATTGATGTGTGAATGGCGTGGGCCTTCACTAGACCGGGGATAAGGCTAGGCCTTGTCCCGTTTTGTAATAACCCGAAAATCTGGGCCAGTTTAAAATTTTTATTTTGGCAATTTTAGCGAATTTTGTACATTTAAAATAGATTATTTTAAATAATTTCGACGAGAAAATTTATTTTGAATAGAATTCGACGTATATATTTTATACGTCGTCGTTAGAATATAAATAATTATATATAATTATAAAAGGAATTGAAAATGGCGCGGTAGTTCGATAATTCGATTTCAAACTTCAATTGAATGTACTGGGTGCAAAACAATCCGGATTTTAGTGAAACCAAAAACATTAGGATCTAAATGATGATATCTTTCCAACGAATCCGAATAATCGAAATTTCATAGCGGGAATCAAAAGATATGTCCAGTTGAAAATTCTGAATAGTCGCTATAGAATTCAGGCCCTTAAAAATTGACTTTTTGCAAATGACCTCGGATTTCGACGAAACCACTTTTGTTGGATCCGCAGTGTCAAATTATTGCTAGATTCCAAATTTCACAATTTTTCGAATCAATATGTGAGCGTGGCAAAGGAAAACGCGTTTGACCAGTTTCAGTTGATTTTAATCGACTGGAAATTGGCCATTTTTCCAATGGTCTCAGAATTCGACGAAACTAGTTTTGTTAGGACCGTATCGTCAATACGAAGCTAGAAAGTATTTTTTTTGAATTTTTAAAGTTAATATGGGACCTCGGTAATTTGAAATGTACGTTTAAAATTCAATATAGCGATTTAAATGTAAATTTAACGGAAACTGATTCAAACGATCAAATCAACCTGCGATACATATCCCATTGTGTTCGGAATGGGGGTGAAACGCTATAGACGACAGGCGGTGGACCTCGTTTCGAGTTCGTTTGTAAAAGTCAACTTTTTAAATTAAATAAATAAATAAAAAAAAATATATCCTTCCCTTTATTGGTTCAGGACCCCCCCCCCTTAAATCGAATCAGAAACAAAAAAAAAGGGAAAAAAAAGAAAAAGGGCGGAGCGCCGCCCACCGCGCTGATGGCGCCGCCGCCGCCCAAGGGGGGAAGTCGCGCCTCCTCGATTCCCTCCTCCCGCTCCCTCTTCCCACCGCGAGAACCCCAGTGCCTGGACCCGACGCCGACGCACCTCCAGCCCCCCCTCCGATCCTCCGCCTTCTTCTTCCCTCCTCCCTCCACTTCCCTGACCTCAACAGCTACCCCCCCTTTTTTCTGATTGACGCGCCGCCCAAACCCCCCTCTGCTCGACCTCTTCGCGCCTCTCCCCGACCTTCCAACCATCAGCGACGGGCTTTGACGCACCCAACCCTGCCCCCTTCAGCCTGTAAGTTTTTATTTAGTTTTATTTTAGTTTTATTTTGTTTTATTTATTTTGAGCAAATATAAAAGTATTGTTTTGCTGCTAAAATAAAAATAAAAATAAATATATATATGCAAAGCATAAAAATCCAATCTTTTAAAATATGTATGTATTAGCAATTATGAAATCAGTTTTTATAGAGGAAAGAAAAATTCGATTTTTAGTTAAAGGAAGATAGGATTTTCATGATAGGAAAATAAGATTTTTGTTGATAGAAAAATATGATTTTTATATTTTTAAAGTATTAAAAATATAATCTTTTATATTGTAGAAAGATAAAAATATGATCTTTGCATAGTAGGAACTATAAAAACATCATCTTTATATAGGTAGCATAATAAAAATGTGATTTCTATAGGGATGAAATAGTAAAGGCGAAAACTTTATTTTTATAAAGGCGAAAACTTTATTTTTGTAAAGGCGAAATCAATATTTTTGAAATGGAATTTTTATCTATATGACACCAAAGTAAAAATTCGATTTTTAAATATTGAATAGCGAAGTAAAAATTCGATTTTTATATATTGAATCGCATAGTAAAAATTCGATTTTTAAATATTGAATAGCGAAGTAAAATTTCGATTTTTATATATTGAATCGCATAGTAAAAATTCGATTTTTAAATATATGAAGTGATTATAAAAATATGACTTTTAAATTGAAAGTGAATAAATAAAAATGTGATTTTTATTTTAAAGACATCAGTATATAAAAATGTGATTTTTATATATATAGTGACTACGGGCAACGAAGATGATCAAAAGGCGAGAATGAAGAAGATTTCTATAAATGAAGAGACGTGGTATTGGATAGCTATTGGTGAGAACTTCTCACTCAAAATCTCTTTTTCTAGATATATATATATGCTAGGATGCAGACGGTGCTTAGTAGCACCCGACACCCGTCATCCACAGACCATGGATGGCTTGTTTGTTAAATTGTTTGGTTGTGTAGTTGGTTAGTCTATTTGGTTTAAATTGAATTGTTTGGTGAATTGAAATTGATTTGATTGATGTGTGAATGGCGTGGGCCTTCACTAGACCGGGGATAAGGCTAGGCCTTGTCCCGTTTCTAGTATCGTGCCGTTATGCCGCCGAAATTTTCTAAAATGTGTTAGAAAAATAAAAATATCATTTTTATTGTGTAAATGAAATGAATAGAAATTCATGTGTTGAAATAGAATATTTTATCGTTAAAAATATAATTTTTAACGTGGAAGTGAATAAAATAAAATATTCATTTACAAACCGGACGGTTTGTTTATGTACACCTATTTGAAGGACATTGATTGGGACGATAAATTTTACACATCGCCCAACTGCACAAATAAAATATGTGTTTGATTGTTTGAAACCCCACACGGGTGTTGGGATGAAATTTGAAGTTCACTCATCCTGATTGATTAAATATGTCGATCGATTGATTGACAGGCTGTTATAAGCGTTAGATATCTATATTTGATGCTTATACAGTGTAGTGCACTTTGGTTGATGGTTGACTATTTTTCAATGCTATTATATACATGTGATGTATGCAATCCATATAATTAACGTTATATGGTGATTGATTGGGCCTCATTCCAATCGGGAAAATAAGGAATATTATAAAAGAAAATTCATGTGTTGAATATAAAAATAGTCATGTGTTGACGATGTTCATGTGTTGAGTGAAATATTTTATACAATGAAATTACATCTTTATCATATTTAAAATTAGAACTACTTCCCAGTAGAAGTCTAATTGAAAATCAAACGATAGATACCATAGTTTTATAAAATATTTTACATAACAAAAATAGTGATGTGTTGACAGTACTCATGTGTTGAGATTAGTCGTGGGTTGAAAAAAAAAATATAGATTCATGTGTTGAATGGGATAAATATTCATTTGTTGAATAAAATAAAGAAGTTGTGAAAAATATAAAGCCGTGTTGATTAGTTTTGCGCCATTTTGACATGAACGATATTTATATCGATTTTATTCGTTGTATAATGAATATTGAAAAGTGATTTCGAAATTAAATATTTTGAAATTGAAATTTAAAATGAATTGAATTGAAAACGATTTCGAAATGAATTGAATTGAAAACGATTTCGAAATGAATTGAATTGAAAACGATTTCGAAATGAACTGAATTGAAAACGATTTCGAAATGAATTGAATTGATAACGATTTCGAAATGAATTGAATTGAAAACGATTTCGAAATGAACTGAATTGAAAACGATTTCGAAATGAATTGAAAACGAATTCAAATTGAATTAAAAGCGAATTGAAAACGAATTCAAATTGAATTGAAATTCGAATTGAATAGAAATGAATTTTAAAACGGATTTATAAAGAAGAATTCAATTTTGATTTGAATTGAATATAGAAGTTGAATTGTTTCAGAAACGAATTTAAAACGAGTTATAAAATTCGTTTTAAATGGAAATCGACGAAATATATATTATATATATTATATATATTATATATATAATATAATGGCCTGAATAGAACGCGTCGCGCCGTGGCAGTTCGTGAATTTCGACCATTTATTTCAAACGGACATTGCGGGAGATCCGACCGTCGGATTCTCCTAAAACCGGAACCGTTGGGTTCGTATCGAAAAGAGCTTTCCAATGAATGTTAGAAATTTGAAATCTAACGGTTGGATTTGGAATTATGTCCAAATCAAATTCAAAAAAGGTCGCTGTAAGTGCAGTTCGATGGCCGTTGTTGGAAATCGACTTTACGGGCCTTGATAAAATTATCAAAAATATCTATAATTTGTGTAAAATTATAATATGTGAATTGGAAAGAATTGGGCTGGAAAATTCCACATTAGAAGGTAAAAATAGATTTTTATCGAAATGAACTAGTTTTGAACTAGAATTAAAATCAATTTATTTTTGAAATAAATAAATTGAATTTGAAAGTGATTTTGAAAATAATCGATAATTTCCAATACGTGGATTGGACTGGAGCTGAATCGAAATTATCTTCGGGATATTTCGATGTTGGATTTCGTGACTATACAGATATTGTTATGGGAATTTGAAAGATATATTTTATATCGTTATTTCCAATACGATATTTGTTGGTTTCAGAATTTGGTATTGAATATAAGTCGATATATTTTCTATTCAAAGCCTTGTATTTAATATCAAATGTGATTTGGGGTTTATCGTGAATCGTGTTTTAGATGACATTGGTTCTTTAACCCAGTTAAAGACAGGATATTGATTTTTGAAAAGATTAAAGCTAAGTGGAGTTTTAATGAATCTTTAATTAGATTAAAATGTGAATTGATAATTTAAATTATCAAATCTGAAAGGTGATCGAGAATGGAGTACCACCAGTTTTGCTACAAAGCGACAGTTAAATCTTTAATTAGATTTGAACGTGAAATGGTAATTAATTTTACCGATAACACCGTGGTGTTAGATATGGAGTATCACCAGTTCTTGTTGCAGTCGTGATAGGGGGTTCTCGCTTCGCAGTTTGGTGGCGAACGGGAGACTCTTACCCCTACATGTCCCTTGTGGTGGGGGTTGGTTCGCCAGTGGGCACGAGACTCGAGAGGGTTGCCGTAAAACAAGTAACTGGGGGACCATGTGAGAGCCACGGTGGGTTTTACCTGCTGCTTGGGGGATGAAGGGATGGTTGCAAAGCCTACCGGAGTTCGTCGGCTATCTTTCAGTTGGTATCAGACCTTTGGTTTACAGAGCTCGAGAACAAGACACATTAGAACCATACGAAAGAATTCATCAGATATTGGATTAGTAACATCCAATTAGAATTACTCGTTAGAGATAGGATCAGTAGTATCCTAGAACGAGTGTGAAGAGTATATTTTTCAAATGAAAACAATTTTGTTTTTAAAATTCAAATCGTTTTATACGTATTTGAATATTTATTTATTTTGAATATGGGCAATCCAATATATAAAGATTTCGCGTATACGCGTCATGAACGTATATTCGAAGTTTTAATATACTGGGTAGATATAGAATCACATTCTAGATATCCGGGGATGATTCTGATGATGGTGCATCATCATCAGTATTCATATTCGAATTTCGAAGGTGTGATTTCTATATATTTCCATTAGACTGGTGTGAGAACCAAAACTAGTATAGTTAGAACACATTGTTGTGAATTGGCATCAAAACATGATTTTTTGTATATGTATCAAAAATTTATGGATTTGAAACTCTAATTCACTAATTAATTGATGTTTGTGTTGTTTGTTTAATTGTTTGATAATTTTTAACCATTTAGCCTAATTGTATCAAATATTGAACTATATTGAAATTGGTCGCATTTGCTTGCATATACATATACTTACATTGAACAGGTCATAGCAAGGAGGCTAGAGCCGAAGAATAAAATTTGTTTGCCCGACAAATAGGTACATGTTTACTATAATTTACTGTTTTGTTTGGGTGATGATGATTTTTTGAGCCTATTGGCTAGCCGCTTGGCTTTTTCTCTTTCTTTTTGAGATTAGAAGGACCGGGGAAGCTATTTGAAATTCCCCGATGCTCCCGGTGCAGGGGAGGTTATGGGGAAATTTTTCGAAAATTTAGGGTGTTAGCCAAATTTTTGAAATTTTGAAAATTCTCAGAAACTGAAGAGTTGGAGAATGCAAGCCAGATCGAACGTAGAGTTGAATAATCAAACCACTTTCGACTTTGTTCCTTTTCGGGGACGAAAAGTTTAAAGTGGGGGAGATTGTAATAACCCGAAAATCTGGGCCAGTTTAAAATTTTTATTTTGGCAATTTTAGCGAATTTTGTACATTTAAAATAGATTATTTTAAATAATTTCGACGAGAAAATTTATTTTGAATAGAATTCGACGTATATATTTTATACGTCGTCGTTAGAATATATATAATTATAAAAGGAATTGAAAATGGCGCGGTAGTTCGATAATTCGATTTCAAACTTCAATTGAATGTACCGGGTGCAAAATGTAACAACCCGTAAAATCTGGGCCAGTTTAAAATTTTTATTTTTGCCATTTTAGCGAATTTTGATTATTTAAAATGGATTATTTTAAATAATATCGACGAAAATTTATTTTGAATATAATTCGAACGTATATATTTATACGCGTCGTCGTTAGAATATAAATAATTATATATAATTATAAATAGAATTGAAAATGGCGCGGTAGTTCGATAATTCGATTTCAAACTTCAATTGAATGTACCGGGTGCAAAACAATCCGGATTTTAGTGAAACCAAAAATAATGGAATCTAATTGTGAATATCTTTCCAACGAATCCGAAAGATCAAAATTTCGTAGCGAGAATCAAAAGATATGTCCAGTTGAAAATTCTGAATAGTCGCTATGGAATTCAGGCCCTTAAAAATGGACATTTTGCAGATGACCTCGGATTTCGACGAAACCACTTTTGTTGGATCCGCAGTGTCAAGTTATTGCTAGATTTCAAATTTCATAATTTTTCGAATCAATATGTGAGCGTGGCAAAGGAAAACGCGTTTGACCAGTTTCTGTTGATTTTAATCGAATGGAAATTGGCCATTTTGCAAACGGTCTCAGAATTCGACGAAACTAGTTTTGTTAGGACCGTATCGTCAATACGAAGCTAGAAAATATTTTTTCTGGAATTTTTCTAGTTAGTATGTGACCCCGGTAATTTGAAATGTGCGTTTAAAATTCAATATAGTGATTTAAATGTAAATTCAAAAGGAAACCGATTGTAATGATCAAACCAGCTTGCGATACATATCCCATTGTGTTCGGAATGGGGGTAAAACGCTATGGACGACAGGCGGTGGACCTCGTTTCGAGGTCGTATGTAAAAGTCAACCTTTTTACAAATTAAAAAAAAAATATATATATATATATATATTATTTTAATTTCCCTCCCTCCCTCTTATCTTCACTGGCCCCCCCCGTTCCCTTTTATTTTCAGAAGAAAAAAAAAACAAAAACCCTAAAAACCTAAATCGGATCGCCGCCCCTCCCTCCAATCATCACCGCCTCCATCGATCGCACCCACGAAGCCGCCCTCCTTCTCCTTCAATCAGAGCTGTCGCCCCCCTCGAGATCGCATCGACGAAGAAGCCGCGCCCCCCCCTTGAAGCCCTCGACGCCGACGAGGAAGCCAGCGCCTCCTGCCACGACGGTTCGAACGCCACCGCGAGCCCCTGGAAGCCGCCGACGACCTCTTCTTTCCCCTCCCCTTCTTCGCAGATCGGTGAGCATTTCTTTTTTTTTTTTATTATTATTTTATTTATTCAGTAAAAATTGTTTTGATTTTATATTTAAAACTGATTTGATTTTATAAAATAAATATTAAAAACTGTTTTGTTTTAAAAAGATAAAACTGGTTTGTTTTTCTTAGATTTAAAAACTGGGTTTTTAAGATGAAAAAGAATTTTAAAACAGAATTTTTTTTAAAAAGAAAATAAAACTGAATTTTTATTTTAAGTTATAAAAACTGTTTTTTTACATAAAGTTTTAAAACTGTTTTTTTTATAAAAGAGTTTTAAAAACAGAAATTTAAAAAGAGAAACTGATTATTATAAAAGAAAATAAAAACAGAATTTTTAAAGAGTTAAAACTGATTTTTTTTCCTAAAAAGGCAAAACTGTTTTTTTTAAGTTGCATAAACTGATTTTTATGAATTTTTAAAAACTGATTTTTAGGAGTTTTAAAACTGGATTTAAAAAGAAAGTTAAAAACTGATTTCTTTAAAAAGTAAAAATCATATTTTTATTTATTGAAAGTCGAAGTAAAAATCATATTTTTATTTATTGAAAGTCGAAGTAAAAATCATATTTTTATTTATTGAAAGTCAAAGTAAAAATCATATTTTTATTTATTGAAAGTCGAAGTAAAAATCAGATTTTTATATATTGAATAACATAGTAAAAATTCGATTTTTACATATGTAGAGAATACGGGTGAAAGCGACAAAAGGCGAAGATTTCTATTAAGGAAGAATCGTGTGAGTGGATAGCTATTGGTGAGGATTTCTCACTCTTCAATTTCTTTTTATAATTTTATATGTGTTGAAAGTGGAAGTGAATTGCTATATATAAATATCTATATATATATATATATATATATATATATATATATATATATATATACGCCCCTCGTCCACAAACCATGGACGATATTTATTGGTTGAAATTGTTGTGAAAATTGATTGATAGCGAAGTGAAATGATTTATATATATAGCAAAGTGAAATTTATATATATAGCGAAGAAAATATCATATATAGTGAAAGAGAAAATATTATATAAGTTGAAAGTGAAATATGTATATATGAAAAGTGAAAATATCGAATATATTGAAAGTGAAAATATCGAATATATCGAAAGTGAAAATATTGAATATATTGAAAGTGAAAATATCGAAAGTGAAAATATTGAATATATTGAAAGTGAAAATATCGAATATATCGAAAGTGAAAATATCGAATATATTGAAAGTGAAAATATTATATATATTAGAAGTGTATGAAATAGAATATTGAAAATGAATATATCGTATGTATTGAAAATGAATATATCGTACGTATTGAAAATGAAAATATCGTATATAGAGAAAGGTGAATATATATATATATATATATATAAATTGAAAACGATGTATATGAAATATTCGAATTGAAAACGAATTCGAATTGAATTGAATAGAAAACGAATTCGAAATGAATTGAATAGAAAACGAATTCGAATTGAATTGAATAGAAAACGAATTCGAATTGAATTGAATAGAAAACGAATTCGAATTGAATTGAATAGAAAACGAATTCGAATTGAATTGAATAGAAAACGAATTCGAATTGAATTGAATAGAAAACGAATTCGAATTGAATTGAATAGAAAACGAATTCGAATTGAATTGAATAGAAAACGAATTCGAATTGAATTGAATAGAAAACGAATTCGAAATGAATTGAATAGAAAACGAATTCGAAATGAATTGAATAGAAAACGAATTCGAATTGAATTGAATAGAAAACGAATTCGAATTGAATTGAATAGAAAACGAATTCGAATTGAATTGAATAGAAAACGAATTCGAAATGAATTGAATTGAAAACGAATTCAAATTGAATTGAAATTTGAATTGAATAGAAATGAATTTTAAAACGAATCTATAAAGAAGAATTCAATTGTGATTTGAATTGAAAAGAAAGTTGAAAATGTTTTTGAAACGAATTTAAAACTATTTATATAATTCGTTTTAAATAGAAATCGACGAAATATATATTATATATATTATATATATAATAAATGGCCTGAATAGAACGCGCCGCGCTGCGGCAGTTCGCGAATTTCGACCATTGACTTCGAACGGACATTACGGGAGATCCGACCGTCGGATTCTCCTGAAACCGGAACCGTTGGGTTCGTATCGAAAAGAGCTTTCTAATGAATATTAGAAATTTGAAATCTAACGGTTGGATTTGGAATTATGTCCAAATCAAATTCGAAAAAGGTCGTAGTAAGTGCAGTTCGATGGCCATTGATGGAAATCGACTGTACGGGCCTTGATAAAATTATTAAAAATAGTAATAATTTGTGTAAAATCATAAGAAATGATTTGGGAAGAATTGGGATGAAAAAACTCCATATTTGAAAAGATAAAAATAGATTTTTATCGAAATGAACTAGTTATTAACTAGAAAAATAATCCAATGGTTAAAAATAAATAAATTGGATTAGATTTGAATTGAAATTATCAATGGATATTTTCGATATTGGATTCCGTGATTACAGACATTGTGATGGGAATTTGGAAGATATCGATATCGTTATTCCCGATATGATATCTGTTGGTTTCAGGATTTGATGTTAAATATAAGTCAATACTCTCTCTTTTTAAAACCTTATATTTAATGTCAAATTTGATTGATGGATGGTTTGGATTGTGCTCGACCAGTTTATGAGCAGAATATGCTTTTACATTTAGCATTGGGTTGGGTTGAAAATATCTGTGTGCTAACGCCTTGTGAAACACTTCACGATTTGACGATAAGGTGTTTAGCGATGTTGTGTTCATTTCAAATTTAACGAATGATTGTGAAATGATATTTTTCTTAAGTGAAAAGAAATGTATTCCCGATTTTGGACAGGGAATGTTTTATAAAAATGTTTTATAAAACAGAAAGGATTTCGAGGCCCAAAACCCGATGATTTCTAAAGTGATTTAGAAAATGTATTATATGTTACATTGTGGTTCATCGCATATTCGATTAGTTGCTATTGATGATGTATCTGTTTGGTGGCGGAGAATTTTTTCTCTTGCTTAACACCCTTCTTTGAGACGTACGAGCTCAAAGGTTATGTGATTAATAGTGACTGATCATATGCGTGAATTACTGATGTGAAGTACTATATTTTGAAAGTACTTGTGATTATTACGTTGTGAAATGATTTTCCCTACTTCGGGATATGAAATGATTTAGTATGTGACTAAAGATTCGGGTAACCCTGAGACTAAAAGTATGGGTAAGAGGGCGGTGTATGCTCTCCTGAGTGGGAGGTGCATCGTCGGTGTAGCCTACTCCTATGTGGGGTAGGTGCACATATATATATCGAGTTGCGAGGTGCGTACCCTTTGCCTTGTCGATGGGGAGCACGATATTTGGTTGCATACTTGTTTGTATGCATTGTTATGTTTTGGAATTCACATTTCCAAATGATTTGATTTGAGATCCCGAAGTGAAATCTACTTTGATATAGAAAGTTAGATAGTTATTTCAAATGATTTGAAATAAGAAATCGGGAATAAAATCCAAAGGAATAATTTCTGTAAATTGAATTGGATTTGGAAAATCTAAGTGTTGTGATTAATCTAAGTGGGTAGATTGGGATATTGCATGTTGTGTGATGCATAGTAGATCCATATATCTATATTGATTGTTGCTTATACACTGGCTTTCATGGGGGTAAACCCGTTCCGCGAAAGTGGCGTGGTCCCGTGATTTGCCTTATTTTTAAACAAGTTTAACAACTGTTTTTGAGTTCTCACACCAGTCCCATGACTGACCTGTAGTTTGCTCTTCCCTTGCGAACTCGGGTGCCCCTATTTTCCACACGGGCAGTCGAGTAGTTTTATTTTGCAGATGTTTTGAGCAGGAGTCTGGATTGAAGCTTTAAGCTGTGTCCAGGCATTTACAGTCTTCCGCTGTGTAGTTTATATTTCCGCTGTGCATTGTATTACATTTATGTAAATTTATCTTCCGCTGTGTATTATTATCGATATACTCTGATATTCTGTACTCTGATGTAACATTATTATGATGTTTATTGAAGTCTTCTGTTATTTGTTCTGATGTGTTGTATACCCAAAGTTAGCGTATGCGGGATTCGAACGGTCTTGGTCGGTTTAGCGATCGATTAGGTCCGGGCGAAATCCGTGTCGTTACAACGTGGTATCAGAGCTTTGGTTAAACTCAAATCTTTGGGGTACAACTCGTTAGAACAGAATAAAAGACTCATCAGAGGTAGGATTAGTAATGTCCTATAAAAGAATCCTCATTAGAGATAGAATCAGTAGCATTCTAGGATGAGTGACTCGTTAGAGATGGGGTTAGAAATGCCCTAGAATGAGTCGAGAGTTATTTGTTTATAAATAACGTATCTGTGATTATATATATAATCTGATTTTAGAAAATATGATTTTAAATATATAAAATTATATATTTGAAAATATAATCAACTAATTGATTGATGCTTGTGTGGTTTGTTTATTTGGTTGCTAAATTTTAACCATTTTGCCTAATTCAACCAAATATTGAATTGTATTGGAATTTGGTCGCATCTGCTTGCATATACATGTATATCATTGAACAGGTCATAGCAAGGAGGCTAGAGCAGAGAATAAAATTTGTTTGCCCGACAAATAGGTACATGTTTACTACATAATTTCCTGTTTTGTTTGGGTGATGATGATTTTATGAGCCTATTGGCTAGCCGCTTGGCTTTTTCTTTTTCTTTTTGAGATCTGAAGGACCGGGGAAGCTATTTGAAATTCCCCGATGCTCCCGGTGCAGGGGAGGTTATGGCGAAATTTTTCAAAAATTTTGGGTGTTAGCCAAATTTTTGAAATTTTAGAAATTCTCAGAAACTGAAAAGTTGGAGAATGGAAGCCAGGTCGAGCGTAGAGTTGATTAATCAAACCACTTTCGACTTTGTTCCTTTTCGGGGACGAAAAGTTTTAAGTGGGGGAGATTGTAACAACCCGTAAAATCTGGGCCAGTTTAAAATTTTTATTTTTGCCATTTTAGCGAATTTTGATTATTTAAAATGGATTATTTTAAATAATATCGACGAAAATTTATTTTGAATATAATTCGAACGTATATATTTATACGCGTCGTCGTTAGAATATAAATAATTATATATAATTATAAATAGAATTGAAAATGGCGCGGTAGTTCGATAATTCGATTTCAAACTTCAATTGAATGTACCGGGTGCAAAACAATCCGGATTTTAGTGAAACCAAAAATAATGGAATCTAATTGTGAATATCTTTCCAACGAATCCGAAAGATCAAAATTTCGTAGCGAGAATCAAAAGATATGTCCAGTTGAAAATTCTGAATAGTCGCTATGGAATTCAGGCCCTTAAAAATGGACATTTTGCAGATGACCTCGGATTTCGACGAAACCACTTTTGTTGGATCCGCAGTGTCAAGTTATTGCTAGATTTCAAATTTCATAATTTTTCGAATCAATATGTGAGCGTGGCAAAGGAAAACGCGTTTGACCAGTTTCTGTTGATTTTAATCGAATGGAAATTGGCCATTTTGCAAACGGTCTCAGAATTCGACGAAACTAGTTTTGTTAGGACCGTATCGTCAATACGAAGCTAGAAAATATTTTTTCTGGAATTTTTCTAGTTAGTATGTGACCCCGGTAATTTGAAATGTGCGTTTAAAATTCAATATAGTGATTTAAATGTAAATTCAAAAGGAAACCGATTGTAATGATCAAACCAGCTTGCGATACATATCCCATTGTGTTCGGAATGGGGGTAAAACGCTATGGACGACAGGCGGTGGACCTCGTTTCGAGGTCGTATGTAAAAGTCAACCTTTTTACAAATTAAAAAAAAAAATATATATATATATATTATTTTAATTTCCCTCCCTCCCTCTTATCTTCACTGCCCCCCCCCCCCCCGTTCCCTTTTATTTTCAGAAGAAGAAAAAAACAAAAACCCTAAAAACCTAAATCGGATCGCCGCCCCTCCCTCCAATCATCACCGCCTCCATCGATCGCACCCACGAAGCCGCCCTCCTCCTCCTTCAATCAGAGCTGTCGCCCCCCTCGAGATCGCATCGACGAAGAAGCCGCGCCCCCCCCCTTGAAGCCCTCGACGCCGACGAGGAAGCCAGCGCCTCCTGCCACGACGGTTCGAACGCCACCGCGAGCCCCTGGAAGCCGCCGACGACCTCTTCTTTCCCCTCCCCTTCTTCGCAGATCGGTGAGCATTTTTTTTTTTTTTTTTATTTTATTTATTCAGTAAAAATTGTTTTGATTTTATATTTAAAACTGATTTGATTTTATAAAATAAATATTAAAAACTGTTTTGTTTTAAAAAGATAAAACTGGTTTGTTTTTCTTAGATTTAAAAACTGGGTTTTTAAGATGAAAAAGAATTTTAAAACAGAATTTTTTTTAAAAAGAAAATAAAACTGAATTTTTATTTTAAGTTATAAAAACTGTTTTTTTATATAAAGTTTTAAAACTGTTTTTTTTATAAAAGAGTTTTAAAAACAGAAATTTAAAAAGAGAAACTGATTATTATAAAAGAAAATAAAAACAGAATTTTTAAAGAGTTAAAACTGATTTTTTTTTCCTAAAAAGGCAAAACTGTTTTTTTTAAGTTGCATAAACTGATTTTTATGAATTTTTAAAAACTGATTTTTAGGAGTTTTAAAACTGGATTTAAAAAGAAAGTTAAAAACTGATTTCTTTAAAAAGTAAAAATCATATTTTTATTTATTGAAAGTCGAAGTAAAAATCATATTTTTATTTATTGAAAGTCGAAGTAAAAATCATATTTTTATTTATTGAAAGTCAAAGTAAAAATCATATTTTTATTTATTGAAAGTCGAAGTAAAAATCAGATTTTTATATATTGAATAACATAGTAAAAATTCGATTTTTACATATGTAGAGAATACGGGTGAAAGCGACAAAACGCGAAGATTTCTATTAAGGAAGAATCGTGTGAGTGGATAGCTATTGGTGAGGATTTCTCACTCTTCAATTTCTTTTTATAATTTTATATGTGTTGAAAGTGGAAGTGAATTGCTATATATAAATATCTATATATATATATATATATATATATATATATATATATACGCCCCTCGTCCACAAACCATGGACGATATTTATTGGTTGAAATTGTTGTGAAAATTGATTGATAGCGAAGTGAAATGATTTATATATATAGCAAAGTGAAATTTATATATATAGCGAAGAAAATATCATATATAGTGAAAGAGAAAATATTATATAAGTTGAAAGTGAAATATGTATATATGAAAAGTGAAAATATCGAATATATTGAAAGTGAAAATATCGAATATATCGAAAGTGAAAATATTGAATATATTGAAAGTGAAAATATCGAATATATCGAAAGTGAAAATATTGAATATATTGAAAGTGAAAATATCGAATATATCGAAAGTGAAAATATCGAATATATTGAAAGTGAAAATATTATATATATTAGAAGTGTATGAAATAGAATATTGAAAATGAATATATCGTATGTATTGAAAATGAATATATCGTACGTATTGAAAATGAAAATATCGTATATAGAGAAAGGTGAATATATATATATATATATATATATATATATATATATATATATAAATTGAAAACGATGTATATGAAATATTCGAATTGAAAACGAATTCGAATTGAATTGAATAGAAAACGAATTCGAAATGAATTGAATAGAAAACGAATTCGAATTGAATTGAATAGAAAACGAATTCGAATTGAATTGAATAGAAAACCAATTCGAATTGAATTGAATAGAAAACGAATTCGAATTGAATTGAATAGAAAACGAATTCGAATTGAATTGAATAGAAAACGAATTCGAATTGAATTGAATAGAAAACGAATTCGAATTGAATTGAATAGAAAACGAATTCGAAATGAATTGAATAGAAAACGAATTCGAAATGAATTGAATAGAAAACGAATTCGAATTGAATTGAATAGAAAACGAATTCGAATTGAATTGAATAGAAAACGAATTCGAATTGAATTGAATAGAAAACGAATTCGAAATGAATTGAATTGAAAACGAATTCAAATTGAATTGAAATTTGAATTGAATAGAAATGAATTTTAAAACGAATCTATAAAGAAGAATTCAATTGTGATTTGAATTGAAAAGGAAGTTGAAAATGTTTTTGAAACGAATTTAAAACTATTTATATAATTCGTTTTAAATAGAAATCGACGAAATATATATTATATATATTATATATATAATAAATGGCCTGAATAGAACGCGCCGCGCTGCGGCAGTTCGCGAATTTCGACCATTGACTTCGAACGGACATTACGGGAGATCCGACCGTCGGATTCTCCTGAAACCGGAACCGTTGGGTTCGTATCGAAAAGAGCTTTCTAATGAATATTAGAAATTTGAAATCTAACGGTTGGATTTGGAATTATGTCCAAATCAAATTCGAAAAAGGTCGTAGTAAGTGCAGTTCGATGGCCATTGATGGAAATCGACTGTACGGGCCTTGATAAAATTATTAAAAATAGTAATAATTTGTGTAAAATCATAAGAAATGATTTGGGAAGAATTGGGATGAAAAAACTCCATATTTGAAAAGATAAAAATAGATTTTTATCGAAATGAACTAGTTATTAACTAGAAAAATAATCCAATGGTTAAAAATAAATAAATTGGATTAGATTTGAATTGAAATTATCAATGGATATTTTCGATATTGGATTCCGTGATTACAGACATTGTGATGGGAATTTGGAAGATATCGATATCGTTATTCCCGATATGATATCTGTTGGTTTCAGGATTTGATGTTAAATATAAGTCAATACTCTCTCTTTTTAAAACCTTATATTTAATGTCAAATTTGATTGATGGATGGTTTGGATTGTGCTCGACCAGTTTATGAGCAGAATATGCTTTTACATTTAGCATTGGGTTGGGTTGAAAATATCTGTGTGCTAACGCCTTGTGAAACACTTCGCGATTTGACGATAAGGTGTTTAGCGATGTTGTGTTCATTTCAAATTTAACGAATGATTGTGAAATGATATTTTTCTTAAGTGAAAAGAAATGTATTCCCGATTTTGGACAGGGAATGTTTTATAAAAATGTTTTATAAAACAGAAAGGATTTCGAGGCCCAAAACCCGATGATTTCTAAAGTGATTTAGAAAATGTATTATATGTTACATTGTGGTTCATCGCATATTCGATTAGTTGCTATTGATGATGTATCTGTTTGGTGGCGGAGAATTTATTCTCTTGCTTAACACCCTTCTTTGAGACGTACGAGCTCAAAGGTTATGTGATTAATAGTGACTGATCATATGCGTGAATTACTGATGTGAAGTACTATATTTTGAAAGTACTTGTGATTATTACGTTGTGAAATGATTTTCCCTACTTCGGGATATGAAATGATTTAGTATGTGACTAAAGATTCGGGTAACCCTGAGACTAAAAGTATGGGTAAGAGGGCGGTGTATGCTCTCCTGAGTGGGAGGTGCATCGTCGGTGTAGCCTACTCCTATGTGGGGTAGGTGCACATATATATATCGAGTTGCGAGGTGCGTACCCTTTGCCTTGTCGATGGGGAGCACGATATTTGGTTGCATACTTGTTTGTATGCATTGTTATGTTTTGGAATTCACATTTCCAAATGATTTGATTTGAGATCCCGAAGTGAAATCTACTTTGATATAGAAAGTTAGATAGTTATTTCAAATGATTTGAAATAAGAAATCGGGAATAAAATCCAAAGGAATAATTTCTGTAAATTGAATTGGATTTGGAAAATCTAAGTGTTGTGATTAATCTAAGTGGGTAGATTGGGATATTGCATGTTGTGTGATGCATAGTAGATCCATATATCTATATTGATTGTTGCTTATACACTGGCTTTCATGGGGGTAAACCCGTTCCGCGAAAGTGGCGTGGTCCCGTGATTTGCCTTATTTTTAAACAAGTTTAACAACTGTTTTTGAGTTCTCACACCAGTCCCATGACTGACCTGTAGTTTGCTCTTCCCTTGCGAACTCGGGTGCCCCTATTTTCCACACGGGCAGTCGAGTAGTTTTATTTTGCAGATGTTTTGAGCAGGAGTCTGGATTGAAGCTTTAAGCTGTGTCCAGGCATTTACAGTCTTCCGCTGTGTAGTTTATATTTCCGCTGTGCATTGTATTACATTTATGTAAATTTATCTTCCGCTGTGTATTATTATCGATATACTCTGATATTCTGTACTCTGATGTAACATTATTATCGCTAAACCGACCAAGACCGTTCGAATCCCGCATACGCTAACTTTCGGTATACAACACATCAGAACAAATAACAGAAGACTTCAATAAACATCATAATAATGTTACATCAGAGTACAGAATATCAGAGTATATCGATAATAATACACAGCGGAAGATAAATTTACATAAATGTAATACAATGCACAGCGGAAATATAAACTACACAGCGGAAGACTGTAAATGCCTGGACACAGCTTAAAGCTTCAATCCAGACTCCTGCTCAAAACATCTGCAAAATAAAACTACTCGACTGCCCGTGTGGAAAATAGGGGCACCCGAGTTCGCAAGGGAAGAGCAAACTACAGGTCAGTCATGGGACTGGTGTGAGAACTCAAAAACAGTTGTTAAACTTGTTTAAAAATAAGGCAAATCACGGGACCACGCCACTTTCGCGGAACGGGTTTACCCCCATGAAAGCCAGTGTATAAGCAACAATCAATATAGATATATGGATCTACTATGCATCACACAACATGCAATATCCCAATCTACCCACTTAGATTAATCACAACACTTAGATTTTCCAAATCCAATTCAATTTACAGAAATTATTCCTTTGGATTTTATTCCCGATTTCTTATTTCAAATCATTTGAAATAACTATCTAACTTTCTATATCAAAGTAGATTTCACTTCGGGATCTCAAATCAAATCATTTGGAAATGTGAATTCCAAAACATAACAATGCATACAAACAAGTATGCAACCAAATATCGTGCTCCCCATCGACAAGGCAAAGGGTACGCACCTCGCAACTCGATATATATATGTGCACCTACCCCACATAGGAGTAGGCTACACCGACGATGCACCTCCCACTCAGGAGAGCATACACCGCCCTCTTACCCATACTTTTAGTCTCAGGGTTACCCGAATCTTTAGTCACATACTAAATCATTTCATATCCCGAAGTAGGGAAAATCATTTCACAACGTAATAATCACAAGTACTTTCAAAATATAGTACTTCACATCAGTAATTCACGCATATGATCAGTCACTATTAATCACATAACCTTTGAGCTCGTACGTCTCAAAGAAGGGTGTTAAGCAAGAGAAAAAATTCTCCGCCACCAAACAGATACATCATCAATAGCAACTAATCGAATATGCGATGAACCACAATGTAACATATAATACATTTTCTAAATCACTTTAGAAATCATCGGGTTTTGGGCCTCGAAATCCTTTCTGTTTTATAAAACATTTTTATAAAACATTCCCTGTCCAAAATCGGGAATACATTTCTTTTCACTTAAGAAAAATATCATTTCACAATCATTCGTTAAATTTGAAATGAACACAACATCGCTAAACACCTTATCGTCAAATCGTGAAGTGTTTCACAAGGCGTTAGCACACAGATATTTTCAACCCAACCCAATGCTAAATGTAAAAGCATATTCTGCTCATAAACTGGTCGAGCACAATCCAAACCATCCATCAATCAAATTTGACATTAAATATAAGGTTTTAAAAAGAGAGAGTATTGACTTATATTTAACATCAAATCCTGAAACCAACAGATATCATATCGGGAATAACGATATCGATATCTTCCAAATTCCCATCACAATGTCTGTAATCACGGAATCCAATATCGAAAATATCCATTGATAATTTCAATTCAAATCTAATCCAATTTATTTATTTTTAACCATTGGATTATTTTTCTAGTTAATAACTAGTTCATTTCGATAAAAATCTATTTTTATCTTTTCAAATATGGAGTTTTTTCATCCCAATTCTTCCCAAATCATTTCTTATGATTTTACACAAATTATTACTATTTTTAATAATTTTATCAAGGCCCGTACAGTCGATTTCCATCAATGGCCATCGAACTGCACTTACTACGACCTTTTTCGAATTTGATTTGGACATAATTCCAAATCCAACCGTTAGATTTCAAATTTCTAATATTCATTAGAAAGCTCTTTTCGATACGAACCCAACGGTTCCGGTTTCAGGAGAATCCGACGGTCGGATCTCCCGTAATGTCCGTTCGAAGTCAATGGTCGAAATTCGCGAACTGCCGCAGCGCGGCGCGTTCTATTCAGGCCATTTATTATATATATAATATATATAATATATATTTCGTCGATTTCTATTTAAAACGAATTATATAAATAGTTTTAAATTCGTTTCAAAAACATTTTCAACTTTCTTTTCAATTCAAATCACAATTGAATTCTTCTTTATAGATTCGTTTTAAAATTCATTTCTATTCAATTCAAATTTCAATTCAATTTGAATTCGTTTTCAATTCAATTCATTTCGAATTCGTTTTCTATTCAATTCAATTCGAATTCGTTTTCTATTCAATTCAATTCGAATTCGTTTTCTATTCAATTCAATTCGAATTCGTTTTCTATTCAATTCATTTCGAATTCGTTTTCTATTCAATTCATTTCGAATTCGTTTTCTATTCAATTCAATTCGAATTCGTTTTCTATTCAATTCAATTCGAATTCGTTTTCTATTCAATTCAATTCGAATTCGTTTTCTATTCAATTCAATTCGAATTCGTTTTCTATTCAATTCAATTCGAATTCGTTTTCTATTCAATTCAATTCGAATTCGTTTTCTATTCAATTCATTTCGAATTCGTTTTCTATTCAATTCAATTCGAATTCGTTTTCAATTCGAATATTTCATATACATCGTTTTCAATTTATATATATATATATATATATTCACCTTTCTCTATATACGATATTTTCATTTTCAATACGTACGATATATTCATTTTCAATACATACGATATATTCATTTTCAATATTCTATTTCATACACTTCTAATATATATAATATTTTCACTTTCAATATATTCGATATTTTCACTTTCGATATATTCGATATTTTCACTTTCAATATATTCAATATTTTCACTTTCGATATATTCGATATTTTCACTTTCAATATATTCAATATTTTCACTTTCGATATATTCGATATTTTCACTTTCAATATATTCGATATTTTCACTTTTCATATATACATATTTCACTTTCAACTTATATAATATTTTCTCTTTCACTATATATGATATTTTCTTCGCTATATATATAAATTTCACTTTGCTATATATATAAATCATTTCACTTCGCTATCAATCAATTTTCACAACAATTTCAACCAATAAATATCGTCCATGGTTTGTGGACGAGGGGCGTATATATATATATATAGATATTTATATATAGCAATTCACTTCCACTTTCAACACATATAAAATTATAAAAAGAAATTGAAGAGTGAGAAATCCTCACCAATAGCTATCCACTCACACGATTCTTCCTTAATAGAAATCTTCGCCTTTTGTCGCTTTCACCCGTATTCTCTACATATGTAAAAATCGAATTTTTACTATGTTATTCAATATATAAAAATCTGATTTTTACTTCGACTTTCAATAAATAAAAATATGATTTTTACTTTGACTTTCAATAAATAAAAATATGATTTTTACTTCGACTTTCAATAAATAAAAATATGATTTTTACTTCGACTTTCAATAAATAAAAATATGATTTTTACTTTTTAAAGAAATCAGTTTTTAACTTTCTTTTTAAATCCAGTTTTAAAACTCCTAAAAATCAGTTTTTAAAAATTCATAAAAATCAGTTTATGCAACTTAAAAAAAACAGTTTTGCCTTTTTAGGAAAAAAAATCAGTTTTAACTCTTTAAAAATTCTGTTTTTATTTTCTTTTATAATAATCAGTTTCTCTTTTTAAATTTCTGTTTTTAAAACTCTTTTATAAAAAAAACAGTTTTAAAACTTTATATAAAAAAACAGTTTTTATAACTTAAAATAAAAATTCAGTTTTATTTTCTTTTTAAAAAAAATTCTGTTTTAAAATTCTTTTTCATCTTAAAAACCCAGTTTTTAAATCTAAGAAAAACAAACCAGTTTTATCTTTTTAAAACAAAACAGTTTTTAATATTTATTTTATAAAATCAAATCAGTTTTAAATATAAAATCAAAACAATTTTTACTGAATAAATAAAATAATAATAAAAAAAAAAAAGAAATGCTCACCGATCTGCGAAGAAGGGGAGGGGAAAGAAGAGGTCGTCGGCGGCTTCCAGGGGCTCGCGGTGGCGTTCGAACCGTCGTGGCAGGAGGCGCTGGCTTCCTCGTCGGCGTCGAGGGCTTCAAGGGGGGGGCGCGGCTTCTTCGTCGATGCGATCTCGAGGGGGGCGACAGCTCTGATTGAAGGAGGAGGAGGGCGGCTTCGTGGGTGCGATCGATGGAGGCGGTGATGATTGGAGGGAGGGGCGGCGATCCGATTTAGGTTTTTAGGGTTTTTGTTTTTTTTTTCTTCTGAAAATAAAAGGGAACGGGGGGGGCCAGTGAAGATAAGAGGGAGGGAGGGAAATTAAAATAATATATATATATATATATTTTTTTTTTAATTTGTAAAAAGGTTGACTTTTACATACGACCTCGAAACGAGGTCCACCGCCTGTCGTCCATAGCGTTTTACCCCCATTCCGAACACAATGGGATATGTATCGCAAGCTGGTTTGATCATTACAATCGGTTTCCTTTTGAATTTACATTTAAATCACTATATTGAATTTTAAACGCACATTTCAAATTACCGGGGTCACATACTAACTAGAAAAATTCCAGAAAAAATATTTTCTAGCTTCGTATTGACGATACGGTCCTAACAAAACTAGTTTCGTCGAATTCTGAGACCGTTTGCAAAATGGCCAATTTCCATTCGATTAAAATCAACAGAAACTGGTCAAACGCGTTTTCCTTTGCCACGCTCACATATTGATTCGAAAAATTATGAAATTTGAAATCTAGCAATAACTTGACACTGCGGATCCAACAAAAGTGGTTTCGTCGAAATCCGAGGTCATCTGCAAAATGTCCATTTTTAAGGGCCTGAATTCCATAGCGACTATTCAGAATTTTCAACTGGACATATCTTTTGATTCTCGCTACGAAATTTTGATCTTTCGGATTCGTTGGAAAGATATTCACAATTAGATTCCATTATTTTTGGTTTCACTAAAATCCGGATTGTTTTGCACCCGGTACATTCAATTGAAGTTTGAAATCGAATTATCGAACTACCGCGCCATTTTCAATTCTATTTATAATTATATATAATTATTTATATTCTAACGACGACGCGTATAAATATATACGTTCGAATTATATTCAAAATAAATTTTCGTCGATATTATTTAAAATAATCCATTTTAAATAATCAAAATTCGCTAAAATGGCAAAAATAAAAATTTTAAACTGGCCCAGATTTTACGGGTTGTTACACAAAACAATCCGGATTTTAGTGAAACCAAAAACATTAGGATCTAAATGATGATATCTTTCCAACGAATCCGAATAATCGAAATTTCATAGCGGGAATCAAAAGATATGTCCAGTTGAAAATTCTGAATAGTCGCTATAGAATTCAGGCCCTTAAAAATTGACTTTTTGCAAATGACCTCGGATTTCGACGAAACCACTTTTGTTGGATCCGCAGTGTCAAGTTATTGCTAGATTCCAAATTTCATAAATTTTTGAATCAATATGTGAGCGTGGCAAAGGAAAACGCGTTTGACCAGTTTCAGTTGATTTTAATCGACTGGAAATTGGCCATTTTTCCAACGGTCTCAGAATTCGACGAAACTAGTTTTGTTAGGACCGTATCGTCAATACGAAGCTAGAAAGTATTTTTTTTGAATTTTTAAAGTTAATATGGGACCTCGGTAATTTGAAATGTACGTTTAAAATTCAATATAGTGATTTAAATGTAAATTTAACGGAAACTGATTCAAACGATCAAATCAACCTGCGATACATATCCCATTGTGTTCGGAATGGGGGTGAAACGCTATAGACGACAGGCGGTGGACCTCGTTTCGAGTTCGTTTGTAAAAGTCAACTTTTTAAATTAAATAAATAAAAAAATAAAAAATAAAATATATATCCTTCCCTTTATTGGTTCAGGACCCCCCCCTTAAATCGAATCAGAAACAAAAAAAAAGGGAACAAAAAGAAAAAGGGCGGAGCGCCGCCCACCGCGCTGATGGCGCCGCCGCCGCCCAAGGGGGGAAGTCGCGCCTCCTCGATTCCCTCCTCCCGCTCCCTCTTCCCACCGCGAGAACCCCAGTACCTGGACCCGACGCCGACGCACCTCCAGCCCCCCCTCCGATCCTCCGCCTTCTTCTTCCCTTCTCCCTCCACTTCCCTGACCTCAACAGCTACCCCCCCTTTTTTCTGATTGACGCGCCGCCCAAACCCCCCTCTGCTCGACCTCTTCGCGCCTCTCCCCGACCTTCCAACCATCAGCGACGGGCTTCGACGCACCCAACCCTGCCCCTTCAGCCTGTAAGTTTTTATTTAGTTTTATTTTAGTTTTATTTTGTTTTATTTATTTTGAGCAAATATAAAAGTATTGTTTTGCTGCTAAAATAAAAAATAAAAATAAATATATATATATGCAAAGCATAAAAATCCAATCTTTTAAAATATGTATGTATTAGCAATTATGAAATCAGTTTTTATAGAGGAAAGAAAAATTCGATTTTTAGTTAAAGGAAGATAGGATTTTCATGATAGGAAAATAAGATTTTTGTTGATAGAAAAATATGATTTTTATATTTTTAAAGTATTAAAAATATAATCTTTTATATTGTAGAAAGATAAAAATATGATCTTTGCATAGTAGGAACTATAAAAACATCATCTTTATATAGGTAGCATAATAAAAATGTGATTTCTATAGGGATGAAATAGTAAAGGCGAAAACTTTATTTTTATAAAGGCGAAAACTTTATTTTTATAAAGGCGAAAACTTTATTTTTGTAAAGGCGAAATCAATATTTTTGAAATGGAATTTTTATCTATATGACACCAAAGTAAAAATTCGATTTTTAAATATTGAATAGCGAAGTAAAAATTCGATTTTTATATATTGAATCGCATAGTAAAAATTCGATTTTTAAATATTGAATAGCGAAGTAAAATTTCGATTTTTATATATTGAATCGCATAGTAAAAATTCGATTTTTAAATATATGAAGTGATTATAAAAATATGACTTTTAAGTTGAAAGTGAATAAATAAAAATGTGATTTTTATTTTAAAGACATCAGTATATAAAAATGTGATTTTTATATATATAGTGACTACGGGCAACGAAGATGATCAAAAGGCGAGAATGAAGAAGATTTCTACAAATGAAGAGACGTGGTATTGGATAGCTATTGGTGAGAACTTCTCACTCAAAATCTCTTTTTCTAGATATATATATATGCTAGGATGCAGACGGTGCTTAGTAGCACCCGACACCCGTCATCCACAGACCATGGATGGCTTGTTTGTTAAATTGTTTGGTTGTGTAGTTGGTTAGTCTATTTGGTTTAAATTGAATTGTTTGGTGAATTGAAATTGATTTGATTGATGTGTGAATGGCGTGGGCCTTCACTAGACCGGGGATAAGGCTAGGCCTTGTCCCGTTTCTAGTATCGTGCCGTTATGCCGCCGAAATTTTCTAAAATGTGTTAGAAAAATAAAAATATCATTTTTATTGTGTAAATGAAATGAATAGAAATTCATGTGTTGAAATAGAATATTTTATCGTTAAAAATATAATTTTTAACGTGGAAGTGAATAAAATAAAATATTCATTTACAAACCGGACGGTTTGTTTATGTACACCTATTTGAAGGACATTGATTGGGACGATAAATTTTACACATCGCCCAACTGCACAAATAAAATATGTGTTTGATTGTTTGAAACCCCACACGGGTGTTGGGATGAAATTTGAAGTTCACTCATCCTGATTGATTAAATATGTCGATCGATTGATTGACAGGCTGTTATAAGTGTTAGATATCTATATTTGATGCTTATACAGTGTAGTGCACTTTGGTTGATGGTTGACTATTTTTCAATGCTATTATATACATGTGATGTATGAAATCCATATAATTAACGTTATATGGTGATTGATTGGGCCTCATTCCAATCGGGAAAATAAGGAATATTATAAAAGAAAATTCATGTGTTGAATATAAAAATAGTCATGTGTTGACGATGTTCATGTGTTGAGTGAAATATTTTATACAATCAAATTACATCTTTATCATATTTAAAATTAGAACTACTTCCCAGTAGAAGTCTAATTGAAAATCAAACGATAGATACCATAGTTTTATAAAATATTTTACATAACAAAAATAGTGATGTGTTGACAGTACTCATGTGTTGAGATTAGTCGTGGGTTGAAAAAAAAAATATAGATTCATGTGTTGAATGGGATAAATATTCATTTGTTGAATAAAATAAAGAAGTTGTGAAAAATATAAAGCCGTGTTGATTAGTTTTGCGCCATTTTGACGTGAACGATATTTATATCGATTTTATTCGTTGTATAATGAATATTGAAAAGTGATTTCGAAATTAAATATTTTGAAATTGAAATTTAAAATGAATTGAATTGAAGACGATTTCGAAATGAATTGAATTGAAAACGATTTCGAAATGAATTGAATTGAAAACGATTTCGAAATGAACTGAATTGAAAACGATTTCGAAATGAATTGAATTGAAAACGATTTCGAAATGAATTGAATTGAAAACGATTTCGAAATGAACTGAATTGAAAACGATTTCGAAATGAATTGAAAACGAATTCAAATTGAATTAAAAGCGAATTGAAAACGAATTCAAATTGAATTGAAATTCGAATTGAATAGAAATGAATTTTAAAACGGATTTATAAAGAAGAATTCAATTTTGATTTGAATTGAATATAGAAGTTGAATTGTTTCAGAAACGAATTTAAAACGAGTTATAAAATTCGTTTTAAATGGAAATCGACGAAATATATATTATATATATTATATATATAATATAATGGCCTGAATAGAACGCGCCGCGCCGCGGCAGTTCGTGAATTTCGACCATTTATTTCAAACGGACATTGCGGGAGATCCGACCGTCGGATTCTCCTAAAACCGGAACCGTTGGGTTCGTATCGAAAAGAGCTTTCCAATGAATTTTAGAAATTTGAAATCTAACGGTTGGATTTGGAATTATGTCCAAATCAAATTCGAAAAAGGTCGCTGTAAGTGTAGTTCGATGGCCGTTGTTGGAAATCGACTGTACGGGCCTTGATAAAATTATCAAAAATATCTATAATTTGTGTAAAATTATAATATGTGAATTGGAAAGAATTGGGCTGGAAAATTCCACATTAGAAGGTAAAAATAGATTTTTATCGAAATGAACTAGTTTTGAACTAGAATTAAAATCAATTTATTTTTGAAATAAATAAATTGAATTTGAAAGTGATTTTGAAAATAATCGATAATTTCCAATACGTGGATTGGACTGGAGCTGAATCGAAATTATCTTCGGGATATTTCGATGTTGGATTTCGTGACTATACAGATATTGTTATGGGAATTTGAAAGATATATTTTATATCGTTATTTCCAATACGATATTTGTTGGTTTCAGAATTTGGTATTGAATATAAGTCGATATATTTTCTATTCAGAGCCTTGTATTTAATATCAAATGTGATTTGGGGTTTATCGTGAATCGTGTTTTAGATGACATTGGTTCTTTAACCCAGTTAAAGACAGGATATTGATTTTTGAAAAGATTAAAGCTAAGTGGAGTTTTAATGAATCTTTAATTAGATTAAAATGTGAATTGATAATTTAAATTATCAAATCTGAAAGGTGATCGAGAATGGAGTACCACCAGTTTTGCTCCAAAGCGACAGTTAAATCTTTAATTAGATTTGAACGTGAAATGGTAATTAATTTTATCGATAACACCGTGGTGTTAGATATGGAGTATCACCAGTTTTGCTCCATTGGATATATAGGTTGGGATTGGGAAATAAAACAAATAATTACTTCGGTGTGGTTCGCTAATCCCGACTAGTTTGAAATGATATCCAAAGGAAGATTAAAGAATAAATTTAGAAGAATTTATCTTTGATAAAATTAATGGGAACCTTTCCCTAAGAATGTGATTTTGTGAATAAAAGAATATTCTGAATTGGAATGAGGCGTTCATTGTGTTTGTGTAACATTTGTTTATTATATATGTGGGTTATTCAGAAAGGCCGGGTTTATACCCATTCTGAATAACCGATTCGACGAGATGTCGAAGATGAAGACGGTGGTTGAAGACCGGAAGTCTTCACATCGTTTGGGTGATTACTGATGATCTTGATTGGGCTGTACACCCAGGATGAGGGAATCAGTTGGTGATCGTCCAGACGTACCTGGAGATGGATGGATATGCGAGGAAAGTGCCTCCGGTTTCGTTCAGACCCAGAACGAACTTGTAAATGGATTGTGTGTCTGACATTGGATTTTGTTCTGTGTTAATTGATCTCTATTAAATATACATCTGTTTGGCGGCGGAGAATTTATTCTCTTGCTTAACGCCCTTCTCTGAGACGTACGAGCTCAGAGGTTGTATATCGATGGACATCAGTCGCATGGAGTGAATTTCCAATGTGGCACGCGTAAGTGGCAATTGATCAAGGCTTCTGTTGAAAAGCAAAGTCTTGTGGTTGATGATCAAAGCACGGCCTGTGTGGCGCAGCTTTGTGTATAACGTGAATTCGCGAGCCTCACACCTCGGTATGAGTCAAAAACGGGATAGTGACTGCAGGGAGAGCACGACGTTTCTTTCTAGCTAGGGTGGTGTCAGTGACCTACCAGCCCTGACATTTATATACTTTTCACCTGTGTGGTTGTTGGAATGCGAGGCGCCTCAGATATAGGTCTGTAAGGACCGGGAAACGTGTGTTCAGGAATTGCCAATCCTCAAAAGTAAGAGAGGACCGGCCCTGAAGATCCAAGGATCATAGTGGGGTCCTGAGACATTTGCTAGAGTGTCTCGAATCGGAGAGGAGCTTGCCCCTTGCCTCGGCTCATGACGGAAATCCAATTTCCAATACGTGTATTGCGGTTTTAATTGTAGAACTAGTATGGCGACATGATATATGGTACCCATGCCGTCTATGATTGATATTTATGATTGAAACTGTTTTGACACTATACACTTATTATAGTATCAAATGATTTGTTTTAAACGTACCAAGCATGTTTGCCTATTATAAGGGAAAACCCTATCCTCCGGCTTGCGTTGCATTGTGTGATGGGACCTGGGTCTTATAATAGCTTCATTTTTCCAAAAAGCATTGCGCTGTTTTGTTATATGCACTAGTATTCTTGGGAGGAAACCCGTTCCGTGTTATACGGCGTGGTCCCTTGAATTACTATCTTTAAAGTAAAGTTTTAAATAACTGTTTTAGTTCTCACACCAGTCACATGACTGACCTGGAGTTTATTATTTTAACCTAAACTCTGGGTGCCCCTATTTTCCGCACGGGCAGCTAGTAGTTTTGGTTTTGCAGATTTATATCCACAGGGTCCTGATTTACAGCTGGAACGATGCTCGGAAAGCTCTGTATCCGTGTATCACTTCTAGTTGTGATTTTGTATTATTTTCCGCTGCTATGTAATTTATTGTAATCTCTGATATTTATCGAATGTAATTTATTCAATTATACTCTGTATATTCTTGTATCTGATGGAATTGTTGTAATAACAATGAAATGTTCTTCCGTATGCGCTCATTTGTGTGTTGTTCTCAAAGTATTCGTGCTTTCCTTCCCGGGGAAGTTACGGGTTCTTTCAGTTTCTAGTATCGTGCCGTTATGCGGCCGAAATTTTCTAAAATATGTTAGAAAAATAAAGATAACATTTTATTTAACAAATGAACCGAATAGAATATTCATAGGTTAAATAAAATAATTTGATCGTTAAAAATATAATTTTTAACGTGAATATGAATAAATAAATATTCATTTACAAACCGGACGGTTTGTTTATGTACACCTATTTGAAGGACATTGATTGGGACGATAAATTTTACACATCGCCCAGCTGCACAAATAAAAATCTGTGTTTGATTGCTTGAAACCCCACACGGGTATTGGGATGATATTTGACGTACACTAATCCCGATTGTTTAGTTGTATGTCGATCGATTGATTGACAGACTGTTATAAGCGTTGAATATTTATATTTGATGCTTATACAGTGTAGAATGCACTTTGGATGATGGTTGATTATTCATCGTTGTTGATATATACATGTGTTGTAAAAAATCCATATAATTAACATTATATGGTAATTGATTGGGCCTCATTCCAGTTTTGAAATAAAAATATTTGAAAATAGAATATTTGAAAAATGAAATTTTTGAAAAGAACTATTTGAGATAGAAATATTCGAAATAGAATATTTGAAAATAGAAACATATGAAGCCGTATTGATTAGATTGACGCCATTTTGACGTGAACGATATTTATATTGATTTTATTCATTTTATAATGAATATCGAAAGTGATTTCAAAATCTGATATTTTGAAAAAAAAATTGAATATAAATAAATTCGAATTGAAATTGAATATAAACGAATTCGAATTTAAATTGAATATAAATGAATTCGAATTGAAATTAAATATAAATAAATTCGAATTGAAATGGAATAGAAATGAATTCGAATTGAAATTGAATTGAATTGAAAACGAACTGAAATTGAATTAGAAATCAATTAGAAATGAATTTTAAAACAAATTTATAAAGAAGAATTCAATTTTGCTTTGGATTGAAATGGAAGTTGAAATTGTTTTTGAAACGAATTTAAAACTATTTATATAATTCGTTTTAAATAGAAATCGACGAAGAATATTATATATATATATAATATAATGGCCTGAATAGAACGCTCCGCGCCGCGGCAGTTCACGAATTTTGACCATTGACTTTGAACGGATATTACGGGAGATCCGACCGTCGGATTCTCCTAAAACCGGAACCGTTGGGTTCGTATCGAAAAGAGCTTTCTAATGAATATTAGAAATTTGAAATCTTACGGTTGGATTTGGAATTATGTCCAAATCAAATTTGAAAAAGGTCGCTGTAAGTGTAGTTCGATGACCGTTGATGGAAATCGACTGTACGGGCCTTGATAAAATTATTAAAAATAGTAATAATTTTTATAAAATCATAAGAAATGATTTAGAAAGAATTGGGATGAAAAACTCCATATTTGAAAGGATAAAAATAGATTTTTATTGAAATGAACTAGTTTTGAACTAGAATTATAATTCTATTTATTTCTAAATAAATAAATTGAATTTGAAAAGGGTTTTTTGAAAATAACCAAAATTTCCAATGATTGCATTGGAATGGATTTGAATCGAAATTGTCTTCGGAATATTTCGATGTTGGATTTCGTGATTATACAGATGTTGTTATGGAAATTTGAAAGATATATATATATCGTTATTTCCAATATGATATTTGTTAGTCGTAGAATTTGATATTGAATATAAGCCGATATATTTTCTATTCAGAGCCTCGTGTTTAATATCAAATGTGATTTGGGTTTGTCGTGAATGGTGTCTTCATTAACACTTTTCTTGAACCCAGTTGAGAAAAGATTAAATCTTTTTATTTAGATTTAATGAAGTGTACCAATTAAATGATATTTAATTGGAATTGAATTCGAATTGATTTTTGGGTTTATCGTGAACAGTGTTTTTAAATGACACTGATTCTTTAACCCAGTCAAAGATTAAAACTAAGTAGAGTTTTAATGAATCTTCAATTAGATTGAAATAATCGAGAATGGAGTATCACCAGTTTTGCTCCAGGCGATAGTTAAATCTTTAATTTGATTTGAACGTGAAATGGTAATTGAATTTACCGATAACACTGTGGTGTTAGATATGAAGTACTACCAGTTTTACTTCATGGGATGAATAGGTTGGGATTGGGAAATTAAAATAAATGATTACTTCGGTAAGGTTCGCTAATCCCGACTAGTTTGAATTGATATTCAAAAACAGATCAAAGAATAAATTCAAGAAATTTATCTTGGATAAAATTAATGGGAGCCTTTCCCTATGAATGTGAAATTTAGAAATTAACTGTCGGTTAGCTAAGCAGAATGGTTTCCTGGATATTGATCTGATGTTGGTTTCGGCCTTCGGGGTTGATATTTGGGGAATTATTCTCTTGACTAATTTACGGTTAGTGACTGATGAATTGGAACGAGGCGTATGTTGTGTTTGTGTAACACTTATTTAAAATATAAGCGAGTTATTCGGAAAGACCGGGTTTATCCCATTCTGAATAACTGATACGACGATAAGTCGAAGATGAAGACGATGGTCGAAGACCGGAGGTCTTCACGTCGTTTGGGTGATTACTGATGATCTTGATTGGGCTGTACACCCAAGAAGATGGAAATAGTTGGTGATCGTCCAGACGTGCTTGGAGATCGATGGGTATGCGGGGTACTAGGTGCCTCCGGTTTCGTTCAGACCCAGAACGGACTTGTAAATGGACTGTGTGTCTGACATTGGATTTTAGTCCGTGTGATTGATCTTTATTAAATATATATCTGTTTGGCGGCGGAGAATTTATTCTTTTGCTTAACGCCCTTCTCTGAGACGTACGAGCTCAGGGGTTATATATTGATGGATATCAAACGCATGGAGTGAATTGCCTGTGTGGCATGCCTAAGGGAAAATTGATCGAGGCTTCTGTTGAAAAGCAAAGTCTTGTGGTGATGATCAAAGCACAGCCTGTGTGGCATAGCTTTGTGTAACGTGAATTCGCGAGCCTCGCACCCCGGTTGTGAACCAAAAACGGGAGAGGACCTCAGGGAGGGCATGCGTTTCCTTCTAGCTAGGGTGGTGTCAGTGACCTACCAGCCCTGACATTTATATACTTTTCACCTGTGTGGTTGTTGCTGTTGCGAGGCGCCTCGGTTTGATCGGACGATCTGGGTCCGATGGAGTCATTCGTTGGCTCATTTACGCCCCAAAGGGCGGGGAAACGTATTGTTCAGGCACTATAATCCACATCGGTGGACCGGCCCTGTCGCTCCAAGGGGCAGTTGCGGCTGTTCCGGAGACATGGGCTTGATTGTCTCGAATCGGTAGAGGACGATCCCTGGCCTCGGTTCATAGATAGAAATCCAATTTCCAAATACGTGACATTTGCGGTTTTAATTGTAGAACTAGTATGGCGACATGATATATGGTACCCATGCCGCCTATGATTGATACTTATGATTTGAAATTGTTTTAAACACTATACACCTATTATAGTATCAAATGATTTGTTTTAAAACGTATCAAGCATTCTTTGGCTGTTATAAGGGAAAACTCTATCCCCCGGCTTGCGTTGCATTGTGTGATAGGACCTGGGTCTTATAACAGCTTCATTTTTCTGTATTTAGCATTGCGCTGTTTGTTTTATGCACTGGTATTCTTGGGAGGAAACCCGTTCCGTGTTATACGGCGTGGTCCCTTGATTTACCTAACTTTAAAAATAAAGATTAACTGTTTTAGTTCTCACACCAGTCCCATGACTGAACTGGAGTTTATTGTTTTAACCTAAACTCTGGGTGCCCCTATTTTCAACACGGGCAGCTAGTAGTTTTGGTTTTCCAGATTTATATTCACAAGATCCTGGTTTACAGCTGGAACGATATCCGGAAAGCTTTGTATCCGTATATCTCCTTCAGTTGTGTATTGTATTATTTTCCGCTGCTATGTATTTAAATGTAATTTAAATCTCTGATATTTCTGTGTAATATTCATTTATACTCTGTATATTCTTATATTCTGATGCATTGTTGTAATATACAATGAAATGTTCTCCCGTCTGCGTTCTATTTTGTCGTGTTCACAAAACGATCAGGCGTTTCGAACGGTCTGGGTCGGTTTAGCGACTGGTTCGGACCGAGCGAAATTCTTTTTCGTCACACTGGCCTGGAGTTTATTGTTTTTAACCTAAACTCTGGGTGCCCCTATTTTCCACACGGGCAGCTAGTAGTTTTGGTTTTGCAGATTTATATTCACAGGATCCAGATTTACAGCTGGAATGATATTCAGAAAGCTCTATATCCGTGTATCTCCTTTAGTTGTGTTTTGTATTATTTTCCGCTGCATTGTAAATTTGTAAATCTCTGATATTTATCAAATGCATTTTATTTGTTCATACTCTGTATATTCTTGTACTCTGATGTAAATTGTTGTAATAAGCAATGAAATATTCTTCTATTTGCGTTCTAATTTGTCGTGTTCTCAACTCAATCCGGGCTTTCCTTTACGGGGAAGTTTGGGTCATCTCATTTGGTCTCTATTTGAACAAGTTATGGCATTTTAAAATTTAATTACATTCTTAAACAATAGAATATAATAATTTTAATTGACTTCTTAATTCTCTCATTAACCTTTAATCATCTTTTTCCATCCAGTTACACGGCCAAAAACTGAACCCATCGTTCGAAGGTTAGGGTTCCAATGTGCTCAATCTACGAAGCACTGGCACACGATCTGGAGTCGTCGCCTTGAAGCCGCCAGCGTCGTCTCCTACCAGCCTCGACGCCGGCGAACTCACGCCCTTCTCCTGAACAGAAAACGCGATTGAATAGCGCCACTTCGTGGCATGATTTATCCCAAAACACATCACGAAATCAAACCATCTTAGTATGGATTAGAAAGCTTGAAATGCTCTTCGATTTTCCTTTAATAATCATACTCTAATTCGAAGTGAATTTCGAGATTTGAGGGGATAAGGTATCAAATGATATTAATCGTTCGTTCCATTGAGCCGGCGGCTCCAGAATGTTTAGGGTTTGAAAAACCTTAAAGGCCCCTTTATACCTAATTATTTTTATATTATTTAATTTCTTTTAATTTCAAAAATACATATTTATCGATACGAACTCCAAATCAAACCCAACGGCTATTGCCTCTAACCAAATTCCCCCCTTTTGAACACAATAGGGTATGTTTCATAAGCCAATTCGGCTGTTTTGATTAGTTTTAATCAAAATTGAAATATAAATTAATATAACGGTCAATATTGAATTTCAACATACATTTTAATTTACCGGGGCCACATACCGACTCCAAAAATTATGAATATTGAAATCCAAATATGTTTTGATGATACGGTCCTAACAAAATTAATTTCGTCAAATTTGGAGACCGTTTGAAAAATGGCCCTTTTAACTGATCAATTAAATTTAAATTGAAATTAAAAACGCGTTTAAATTTTCCACGCTCATATATTAATTCCAAAAATTATGAAATTTTAAACTTCACTATAATTTGACATTCCGGATCAAACCAAAATGGTTTCATCGAAAACGTGGTCGTTTGCAAAATGGCTATTTTTAAGGGCTATATATAATTTAAAATATATATAAATTCTATAATGACCATTCTGAATTTTATTCTGGACATAACTTACAATTTATATTATGAAATCTAAATTTTTCACATTCATTAGAAAGATAAAAATAAATAGATTCTAACATTTCTTGTTTTACTGAAATCCGATTTATATTGAATTCTGTACATTCATTTGAAATTAAAAATCGATTTTTCAAAGTACCGCGCCATTTTAGGCTTCTTTTATAATTAAAATAAATTTATACATTCTAACTTCGATTTAAATAAATTTTTAGTCGTTATTATTTAAAATAAATCATTTTAAATGTTCAAAATCCATTAAAATAGCTAAAATAAAAAATTTAAATTGGTTCAGAAACTCCGGATTGTTACAATCTCCCCCACTTAAAATCTTTTCGTCCTCGAAAAGGAATGAAGCTGAAAGTTGTTTAATTAACCAACTCAATTTTCATTCTGGCTTGAGTTCTTCATCTTTTCGGTTTCTAAGAACTTTCAAATTTCTCAAAAATTTGGCTAACACTCTAAATTTTCGAAAATTTCGCCATAACCTCCTTTGTACGGGGAGGGTTTGAAAATTTTATTGAGCTGTATTAGGCACCCAATAAATTAATAAAAAGCATACACAATTTTTTTGACCTATCTATGCCCAAGGGAGATGTGTAAAAAGTCGAAATCTCATACCTTGCCCCAATGTTGGAAATAAAATAATACATGTGCCTTAATTAACAAGAGAGACGTGAATTATTGTCATCTCTAAACTTGTGTAGGTTTTTATTAAATCCTGCCTCGAACACCGTTATATGTATTTTATTATGTCCATAATCAGTCTTCTGTTCAACCTGTAATTCAGTCATTGCCATACAAGCATCTCGCCCGTATGGTAATCCAAACCTCATCATATAAGCGCCAAATGCTTATATGGAATATGATATGATATGTTGTCATCATGTAGTATGCCATGCGGTGTAGTTCATAATTTATTTATTGTTATCCTATAACGTATGTTTATAATCTCACACAGAACAACCATCACAATGCATCCAAATTCATTTGATATAATAATAAAATTGCGCAACCAACTCATTAAGGTGCACCTGTTTGTCGGACGTGCAATATATTTCTCTACTCAACCGCAAATCCATAACCTGCCCAGCATGTATATATCTGCATCTCTATCTAATATATAAATCCAATCCGAACTAAATTTTCTATTCATCTCTATATTATATTTGGTTTGGTTTAATTTAACATTCATTCTCATATTGGTTAAATCAATTATCATTCCAATTATTTTATTGGTTAAATTAATAATCACACAACACAACCAACAATCAATTAGTTGATTAACTTTTCAAACATATAACTTCTATATATATTTAAAATCATATTTTCTAAGATCGGATTTCATACATAATCACAAATACGTTAATTATAAACTTGTCACTCTCAACTCATTCTAGGGAATTACTAACCCCGTCTCCAATGAGTTTTTCATTCATAGGATATTACTAATCCAATCTCTAATGAGTCTTTTATTCTGTTCTAATGACTTGCACCCCAAAGATTTTAGTTAACCAAATATTCGATACCATATGTAGTGACTCTCCTTCTTGGTCGATCCAAATCGATGTTAAACCGACTTAAATCGAACCAAAAAGGAGGATATACTAACTTTGGGCGCACAACATATCAGAACAAACAACATAAGACTTTTATAAACATCATAGTAATGTTACATCAGAGTACATAATATCAGAGTATCGAAAATAATATACAGCGGAAAATAAATTTACAACAAATGTAATACAATGCAGCAGAAACAAATAAACGAACACAGCGGAATACTATCAATGCCCTGGACACACTTTAAGCTTCGTCCAGAATCTTGCTAAATGAAATAATATGCGAAACCAAAATTACTGACTGCCCATGTGGAAAATATGGGCACCCAGAGTTTAGGTAGAAACAATAAACTCCGAGTCATTCATGGGACTAGTGTTGTAACGACCCGGAATTTTGGGGCCAATTTAAAATTATTATTTTAGAAATTTTAATGGATTTTAATATTTAAAATAATTTATTTTAAATAAGAACGACTAAAAATTTACTTAAAAACGAATAAATTCAATTTAATTATAAAAGCAGTTTAAAACAGCGTTGCAGTTTGAAAATATGAATTTGAACTTTGACTGAACGTACAGGATTCAAAATAAATCAAAATTGAACGAAACAAGAAATATTTGAATCTAATTAATAATATCTTTCTAACGAATCTGAAAAACTGAAATTTCACTTTAAAAATCAAAAGTTATGCTCAGTTTAAAATTTAGAAAAGTCGCTGTAGAATTTATATATATTTTAATTAAATATATTGGGCTTGAAAATAGTCATTTTTCAAACGACCTCGGTTTTCGACGAAACCACTTTTGTTGGAACCGGAATGTCAAATTATTGCTAAGTTTCAATTTTCATAATTTTTCGAATTAATATGTGAGCGTGGTAAAAGAAAATGTGTTTTGACTATTTCAGTCAAATTTAATCGACTTGAAAATGGCCATTTTTCAAACAGTCTCATAATTCGACGAAATTAGTCTCGTTAGAACCGTATCGTCAAAACATAGCAAGAAATAATTTTTCTGTAATTCTTTGAGTTAGTATGTGGCCTCGGTAATTTAAAATATACGTTGAAATTTAATAATTAAATGATTTATAATTAAATTTAAGGGAAAACATATCGTAACAGCCGAATTGGGTTACGAAACATGTTCCATTGTGTCCGGGATGGGGGTTATTAGCTAGCGGCGACACTCGTTGGGTTTGATTTGGGGTTAGCAGTGAGAAACTAATTAAAATAAAATAAAATACGTTGTAAATACACCAGAAATACTGTATAAATACGTTGTATTTCTCCCAAACCCTAGCCGTATACCACAGCCGCTGCTCTAATGTTTTCAATGGCCAGAACTATCCAGATTTTGATCCTTATTTTCTTCCTCCTCGATATGAATTAGAACATAAACCAAAACAAAAATCGAAGCTCTTCCCACCACCTTCACATCCATACGGATATCGACCTGAACCGTTCACTATAGCCCAAGGACCAACGCCCCAAACCCACGGGTTTTCCACCGCCGCCCTGCGCACGTGGCGCCACCGAGTGGGCCCCCACCTTCGGCGAACAGGCGCCTCACTCCCCCCATCGGCGTGGCAATCGCTGATCGGCCTCTTGTGCCTCGTACAACGAGCAAAAGTGAGATCTAGGTTGGAAGCTATTGGGTAAAACGCGGCCTTCATCTGTTCGAAGAGGAAGAAGGAGTAATTCCTTTTATTTTTAAATTTAATTTAATTTAAAATTATTTTATAACTTAAATAAATCATATCCCCTTCGTTTGAACTCAGAATAACGCGATTTTCGAAGCGTTGCGATCGTGAAGCTGAATACTATGCTTCAGAACTGACTAAGACTGATTCTGGGCCTTTTGAATTTTTGATCTGAATTTGAACCAAGGTGAGATTTCTATTTTTAAATTAAAATTAATAATTTATTTTATTATGAAATTTTATATAAAATTCATGTGGTGTTATGTGTAATTAATGAAATACTGGTTGTGTTGTATTGCGCTGAATCAGTGATTGGTATTGTGGGAGTCATGTTTGTTGCAAAATCGTAATGTTATTTTTGGTTGAATCTGAACAATAAAATAGAACGTCATGTTTGTTATATTAGGATTGTCCAAAATAAGACTATCATTTTCATTTTATTTGAATTGACAAAATAAAATGGTCAATTTTTGCTTAAAAATAGAATAGCAATAAAATATTCATTTTATTGTTTTCATTAAACATGGTTTTTGTCAAATTTGTTTGTTATTGAAATAAAAGATTACATTTTGGTTAAAAACATAGGTATTGAAATAAAAATCACATTTTTTTCAAAAACATGTTATTAAAACCAATTGAACATTTGTGTTAGAATATTCAGAATAAAAAAAAAAGATTATAAACAAAAGGTTTTAATAAAAAGATTTCCTTTTTATTTTCACTTAAAGGATTATAATATCACTTTGATATGAAATGTCGCAGAGAACTATAATATCATTTTAGTTGTAAAATGTTAATAGGATCAAAATAACCTTTTGTTTATAAAATGTTGGATAGGATTAAAAGGGACATTTTTGTGTAGAAATGTTAAATATAAAAAAAGAACAATTTTTGGTCAAAAGAAATATTAGTGAAGAAATTAACACTTTTTGTTAATTAGATTAAGTTAGACAAAATTAACACTTTTGTTAATTAGATTAAGTTAAACAAATTTGACATTTTTGTTAATTAGATTCTGTTAGACAAAAGTAACATTTTGGGTAATTAGAACATGTTGGTGAAAAGAATAACATTTAAAATTAAAAAGAAGAAATCTTCATTTGGAAAGATGTTAACATATAATTTACATTTTTAATGATAATTAGAATTCATTTAAAAGAAGGAATCTTTGTTTGAAAAGATGTTAAAAAGATAATTTACATTTTTAATGATAATTATGATTCGTTAAAAAGAATGAATCTTTGTTTGGAAACTTGTGAATATGTAATTTACATTTTTATGAAAATGAATTATTAAAAAGAAAAAAAACCGTGATTAAAATGTGTTAACATGTAAAATTACATTTCTACGTAGTTAGTATTCGTCAATAAGAATTAAAAAAAAATGTACATTCTTTTCATTTACAAAGGATGTAATAATAATATACATTTTTGTGTTAAAATATGTTAGTGAAGAAAAATTACATTTTTGGTGTAAAACATGTTATGTAAGTTAAGAAATTTACATTTTGTTAATATTAAAAGGATTATAACAAAATTCACATTTTGTTAACATTTTATGTAAAGGAAATTTTAAAGGACATTTTTGTCACTTTGAAATAAAGGAAACGACAAGGACATTTTTGTATATTAAAAATGAATTAGGCAAAATGGACATTTTTGTATATTAAGAATGAATTAGAAAAATGATCATATTTTACAAGCAGAATATGTTGACATTAAAAATCTACCTTCTAATGTAAAATAGAATATTAGAGAAATGTTCATATTCTGACAAAGCAAAATTTGTTAACATTAAAATCTTATATTCAAGAAAGAAATAGGAAAGTACATTTTTTTATGTATTCAAAGAAAAGAATAACAGATTAAAATTTTTGTATGTAATCAAAGAATGAAAAGAAAAAGTTACATTTTCATGTAATAAAAGAAATAAAAGATTTCAACTTTATGTGATATTAAAAATATTCATTTTGTCCTTTAGAAAGAATTTCACCAAAATATTCATTTTTGGTCACTTAAAAGAATTTCACCAAAATATTCATTTCTGGTCAAAACTTGATTATCAAATGGAAATGTATATATATATATATATTCATTAAAAAGGAATGAATATGAAATGTATATATTTATACATTAAAAAGGAATGGATAAGAAATGTATATTTTTATATACATTAAAAAGGAATGAATTAGAAATGGACACTTTTGTCATATTAAAAAAAGCACGAAGAGAAATCACATTTTTGTCATTAATAAGGATTAAAAAAAAAATATACATTTTTGTTCATTTAGAAGAAAGATTACATTTTGATCATTTAAAAGATTAGACAAAAATAAAATGTTTTGTTACATTGGTAAGATTAGACAAAATTAACATGTTTTGTTACATTGGAAAGATTAGACAAAATTTGCATATTAGGTTACATTGGAAAGGATTAGGCAAAAGTATCAAATTTTGTCACTTTAAAAGAATTAGAATAAAAGAGACATTTTTGTCATTTTAAAAAGGATGAAGAAAAATATTCATTTTGTCACTAAAAATGAATGAGACCAAAAATATGCATTTTGGTAAATAAATAAGAGTTAAGATTCTTATTGTCACTTGTTTAAAATAAAAGAATTGAAACATATGTCTGTGATGTTGAAATGTTTGATGTGTTAATTATAATGTTGAGTATATTCAAACTGAATATTACACTTCCGTTTACAAGTCGTCCGACTTGTTTATGTGATTGGGTCGATAATTTTTACACATTGCCCAAGTGCACAGATAATTTATTATTTGTTTGTTGGATGAAACCCCACACGGGTGTTGGGATGATATTTGATCTACACTAGTCCCAATGTTTAGTGTAGAATCCACTCTGGTTGATTGATTGGATGTTTGATAATTATTTATCATAATTGTTGATTTCATGAAATATATGGTTGTTGATTGAGTCACATTCCAATAAAGGATATTCTAGAAAACAATATTTTAGAAAATTTCTTAGATAAAAGAATATTTTAGAAAAGAGTATATTTTAGAAAAATATATTTTTATTGAATGAACTAGTTATTAACTAGAATAAATCATTAGATTAAGATTTAATGAAGTTTTCCAATTAGTGAATATTTAATTGAAATTGACTTAAATAAATTGGATTTTGGGTTTGTCGTGAATGGTGTCTCCAATATCACCTTTCTTAAACCAGTTGAAAAGAATGAATCTTTTAATTAAGATTACTAGAGTTTCAAACTATATTTTGTAATAGAAATAAAAATGATTTGTGAATTGAGTTTATCGTGAACAATGTTTTTAAACGACATCTGTTCTTTAACTCAATTAACAGTAAGAATATGATTTGGAATATATAAATCTTGTATCAAGATTTAAATGGAAATTTTCCAAAAGTAATGTTTTCCAATTTAATATTTTAAATTGGAGTTGAATGGAATTTGAATTAATAATAACCGAGACAAGCTTCTGTAAAAGAAGACCGAAACTACATATGGAATTTAAGAGGCTTTGCCGTTATTCCATTTATATTATTGGTCGGATACAGAAATTTATAACGATTATATATTGATTTGATTTCTGTGAAGATTCCATAATTTATGGAAGACAATTTTGGTTTTACCGTGAACTATGTTTTAAATGACATTAGTTCTTTAACCCAGTTAAGAATAAGATTAATTTCTTAAATTTAATTAATCATTGAATAATGATTCATGATATTTAAAACCAAAATTTGTGTTGTAATAAATCTTTAAAAGAAGGATTTAAGAATAATTTGAAGAATTTATCTTTGATAAAATAAGGTGAATATTTTATTAGAAGAATATTCTGAATTGGAATGAGGCGTTGGATGTGTTTTTATAGTACTTGATTTTTATTTATAAAATACGTGAGTTATTCAGAAAGAACGGGTTTAACCCATTCCGAATAATTACTACGATGATGAAGAGTCGAAGATGAAGACGGTGGTTGAAGACCGACGATCTTCACGTCGAATGGATGTGTTGTGATTGACATTGAAAAGTGTTTATTTTATGACTCTTATGCTTTATCTTTTGTAAATAAATAAATGATACTTTGGGTATTTTTTATGTGTTTTTACAGATTTCAAGCGTTGCCTCCTTCAATTCAAATCAAAGGCCAACTACAAGAAAGAGCTACTTCCTCACATCAAATTCATTTCAATTGCAAAAGAAGTAGTAGCTCACTGGTAAAGGCATAGGAATTGGTGCTGAGAGACCTGAGTTCGAACCCCGTCAAGCTCACTTTTTGCCAAAGAAACGGAGCGCGTTCACACTGGCCCCTTTGCTTTGAGGAATATTTGGATTAGTGTTATGTTATATATATACATAAACATATTCATGTGTATGTATTTATGATGTGCACCAATTAACATTTCAGCAATAGCCATATTCTTATCATGGAATTAAATGCAAATCATTCAATTTCAATTAGAAGAATTTCTGATTGAATTGCTGCCAAGAAAAGATCCATTGTGAAGATTTTATCCTTTGTTGCCTTTGGAGTCTAATAAGCATTCTTGTTTGGAAGAATTAGTTATATGCAATCTTTATCAATCAATTAGCCACATGAGAGAATTGAGAGATATGGAAAATATTTACCATGATATGCCCAGATTTTCTCCAATCAAGCTGAGTCAAGGAAGGCAAGAGATATTCATGAATGAGGAGGCCCATTTATTCATAAACCTAATTATGGTTTTCCCATTCTCATCTATAAATATGTGTTGTAACCAGTGTAAAAATCATTCATTCTTCTGTACTCTCTTTTAGTTTTAATAAAGCTTTCTTTTCTTTAGTTTCTGCATTTTATTTTCATGGCAAATTGTGTTGTCTAGTCAATTAGATTTGCTAGAACACAATTTGCTATTGCTTCTATTTTTATTACTAGTGATTGACCGTCTGATTAGATTTAGCGGTAATCCTAGTTCTTATTTTCAGTTGTTGATTTCTTTTTTTTGCAATTTTATTTCCAGTGTTCTATTTTATTTTAATCATTGAATTTATTACAGATCCGATTAAGTTCGAATCTGTAGTGAATTTAATTGCATCTTTTATTCGTAGTTTCAGTTTTTATTTTTCTTTGCGAAAAAAAATCAACCTCTAAGCTTTGTCTAACTCGCCCAAGGGATTAGATAAATAATTGATTTAATTCACCTCCCTGTGTTCGACCTGTATGCTACACACCTGTATGCTTGCAGAATTTATTATAAATGTCGCGCTTTTCTAATTCATAAATTAGCGACGACCAAGTTTTTGGCGCCGTTGCCGGGGAGGTAATGATTAAATTTTGTTATTTATTTAATTTCTGATTCGTGTTAGTTTTTATTTATATTTTTCTTTTGCTTTTTATATATATATTCAAAAAAAAAAATCTTGATTGGATAGATCTATGATACCGTAATCTTCCAACAAGAGGAAAAAAAATCTTGCCATTTTGTTTTTATTAATTCTTGCCTCATTTCAATTTCTTTTCCCTTTTTGTTCTCCTTTCTCTTATTTATTTCTTCCTTTCTTTATACAAATTTTTCTGAAAAAAAAAATACAAATTTCATCTTCCTTATTTCTTTCCATTTTTCTTTTGTACAAAGTCCTCCATCTTCTTATACTCTACCACAAAACCTCTGTACTTATATTCACCACCACCTTTTTTCAAGCGTGCCTCACCACCCTACCATCACAAAGCCGCATCCGCTTCCACAGTTCCACCAACGCCCCAAATCAACAGACCAAGGTTGGACCAAGTTTGAGAGCCAAAATCACCCAATAGCAATTCAAAAATTCACAGTACCAATCTCAAAAGCAACCTCTGCCAAAGCCCCCTTTGCCAAACCGCACTGCGCAACGAACCTTCACCATCGTCAAATTCAAACATACAACAGCAAGTAAACCCACTGCGGCATCATATCCTCTCGGCAAAAACCCTCCGTCCAACCTTCTCTACATCAAACCCGAAAATCTCCTTTCACCCTCACCACACTCTCCACGTCCTTCAATCCGAAACCATCAGCAACCACTTCCATTACTCCATCCCCTCCTCGCTACAAACCAATCATCACCGTCCAAGCGCCCATCTTCACCAGTTCTGCCGCGCAAACAACAGAATCCGCAGTCCCAACAGCCCACATCCTTCTTCGATTCATCACCAAAACCGTAACCCTCCAACAAACAAGAAAAAAAAAGATTCGAACTTCATCTGTTTAAGGACACCTGCGCATCTCCTGGCCTCAACGTTCTGCCAATATCCAGAATCGAAACGCCAGTTCGAACATCAAATCATCCCCGCCTGTACAAACAGCAACTCACCTAGTCCATCCCTCATTTCCGAGCTCCCCCTACCCACGTTCAAACAGCACCAAATCATTTCAAACTTCCTTCACACCAACCCGCCGCTTAACCAAACAGTTCCCCAAAGCCGTATCACCAACAACCCAGACCACCACCCCATTGAATTATCACCACGCAAACACCTCTCCAATACAATCATACCCAAATCGAACCACATCGAATTCAAACTACGAACAAGCCTCAGCAAACCCTCCTGCCTCCTAGATCAAACCCTTCGTTCACAGCTCCATCACAACCTGAAATCCAGCATCGCGTTCAACTGCAAATCACCCCATTCCTTATTCAAAAAGCCACACATAACATCACCGCATCACACGGATCCACTCCGAAAGTCATACACCCAACTCGCGCCAACATCACTGCTATCGGACCATCCTTCATCCAACTTCAACCCACTTCGATCAACTCCCCGCTCCACAAAAATTGCCTCCGTAAAACCGTTCAAAATCCCTCAATCGAACCCGATCCGACAGAAACAAAAACAAAAGATCTGATTTTTTTTTTTTGTTTTTTTGTTTTTTTGCAAGATTTTTTCCCTAAAACAAAAGGGGACGCGTGACTTTCTTTTAATTTTTGGGACCGATTGTTTCTGATTCACATAGAGGCGTGAGTTTTATTGTGGGATTGGGTTTCTATCTGCTGAAATTTAAAGAAGCCGAGTCTGCTTTAAAAGGGGACGGATCCACAAACGAGAACGTGAGTTACAGGGTCTGGTTTGGTGTTAAGTTGTTGTATTGGACGAGTTGTTGAGTTGTTTTCTTTTTCTTTTTATATTTTTGAGATACAATTGTCTTTATTTTCTTTCTAGTAGGCCACTTAAGTTAGTTTAGTTTGGAATCTCACTTAGTTTTTTTTTCTTTTTCTTTTTTTCCTTTCTTTCTCAGTTTATTATTTACATTTCTTTTTCTCTTTTCTCGCTTTAGTCTAGTTTTTGTTTTGTTCCAATTTTTTCTTTTTGTTTTGTTTCTTTTCTTCATTCCAAAAAAAAAGGAGAATTTTTCAAAAATAGGTACAGCTGAAATTTAAAAAAAAAGGTCTTAAAAATTTTTTTTTCGGGCTCCTGGCCCGAATCCGTGCCGCAGCGCAGTCAAGCAATTAATAGAAGGGGACGACAACAGAAAACAGCGGACGATTCAGATGGGTTGGAGTGGTTGCACACCAAGTGGGGTGTGAACGCGCTAGCGCTTCCCAAATTCACTGGAGGACTGCCGATCTAGGTGACAACTTTTAAAACTCTACAGGTGCTCTGCCGCAAAGAAAAAAAATATATAGACAATTGTTGTAAAAAAAATTCTGCAGGGGCAGCGGCTTTGAATGTACAATTTTTAATTTATGCAATTATTTTGTGTGATTGCTGTTATTTCTGCATCTTTTATTCATTCTGTTAAGGGCAATACCCCAATTCACATAAGGTGAGGGATTTCATCACCCTTTCCTTAGCCCACAAATTGCATTTCATCGTATAATCTGACTAATAAGAACGGTTAGACATTGGATTTAAGGGAGTCACGGGCTCATCTAAGGCTTAATTATATTGTGATAGTTGATTCATTTGGAACGAATTATTTCTTGGTGTCTAGACTACGGCAGAGAAATAACCGTTTATAAATATTACGGTGATTCGTAAATATTATATCGGTTGTTACTCTGAAGGTACTTAAACCTTCGGCTGCATTGCTAGGGTGATTCCTGGTGCACCGATAACTCCTGTCCGTTAACTGGCTGAGAAATCTATTGATCTAAGTAATCAAACGCATCACTCTATAATTTTGGGTTAGGAGCCAATAAGGACAGAAAATTTCATTGTTGCTAAATTCTGTGCTTGCATTCAACAACAATGAGTGAAAAAAGTGTCAGCCAACAAAATTCTCCTAGGGGTTCTCGTATTAACCAAAATTTTCCAACCGAATTGGATCAAAATCGAGCAAATCAAAACTTTCCAAACTTTGGAGATCAAAATCAAATAAATCAAAATTTTCAAAACCTCATTATCCAAATGGATAGACCCCTGTCTCTTCGTGATCGATGTTATCCTACTAGGACCGTTCAACCATCTGTCATTGTGTTCCCACCAGCTGAAGGAAACAATTTTGAGCTAAAACATTCTTTTATCCAAGGGGTACCAAAATTTACTGGGTCTGAAAATGCTTATGAATTTCTGAGTGAATTTGAGTTGTATGCCTCCACAACAAAAATGCAACAACTATCTAACGAATCGATCAAGCTAAGGCTAATTCCATTTGCATTACTTGAAAGCGCTAAAAGATGGCTAAATTCTCTTCCACGACATTCCATAAGAAGTTGGGATGAATTTGTCACTGCATTCTTGAAAAAGTTTTTCCCTTTCCATAAAACTCTAAAAATTCGAACTGAGATAAACCAATTTTGTCAAAATGAGGGGGAAACTTTTTCAAAATACTTTGAGAGATTCAACCAGCTATTATACAGTTGCCCTCATCATGGAATTCTAAAAGATCACTTATGTCAAATTGCATATGAAGGGCTAAACTATCAGACTAGAACTCAACTAGAATCAATGTGTGGAGGAGACTTTATGTCTAAACCAGCCGATGAAGCTTGGCGGTTTTTAGAAGATTATTCTGAAAAGGACATGCAGTGGGAATCGATTCGTGTTCCCATTCGTACTTCTACTAGAGGAGTGCATGTCGTGGACCCAAGTCAAATTCCCTTAGAAAATCAAAACCCTCAAGTCGGAGAAGGGTTACCCCACTATTACTCTCAAGACTAAGCCAATGCCATAGCTCAAAATAATCCTTACTCATCCACGTACAACCCTGGTTGGAGGAACCACCCAAATTTTTCCTGGTCGAACCCCAATAATTCGGCCAACCCATCTCACGTGCAACCCTTTATTCCCAATCCGAATTACCAAGGTCCACCCCCCAATTCTCAAACCTCTCAAGCTACACCTCAATCCAAACAACCTTATAGGCACCCCAATTTTCAATCATCAAACCAATCATCTCAATCTTCTCAACCATCACAAGATATTGGGCGTCTAGAAAAACAGATGAACTCTTACGAAGCTAAATTAAACTCACAAGACGCTAAAATGGACCAAATGTTAAATATGATGAAGGAATTTATGAAAACTCATGAGAAGGGAAAATTGCCTAATCAACCCAAAGTGAATCCAAAGTATAACTCTCGTACTGTAAATTCTTGTGAGGACAAAAATCAAAACCCAGTCAACGCTATTACAACCCTTCGATCTGGTAAAAGGATTGACAATAACGTGGACGACCCTGACGAACCTTCTAACTCAACCCCAATCCCTAATCTTGTTAATCACCCATTGGTTTCGAATACCAATTCCTCTAAACCTCAAATCTCCTTAAATGTTGGCAATCCCAACAGTTCTTCTCCCAGTGTCGGCAAACCCGACCCACCTTCGAAAGATAATGTTGGCAAAACCAACATTCCATCTTCTACAACCTTACCACCTTCTCTTCCCTTGGATAAACCTTCTTCTTTGAATGATGAAACTCATCACATAGTCAAAGAACCAGTAGCTCCCTTCCCTCATAGACTCAATAATAAGAAGAAAGCGGCAAATTTCGATAAAATTCTGGAAATTTTCAAACAAGTCCGTGTGAACATTCCTCTTTTAGACACCATTGAACAAATTCCTCAATATGCCAAATGTCTTAAGGAACTGTGCACACAAAAACGTGCGACCAATGTCCCAAAAACTGCCTTTCTAACTGCAAATACAAGCTCTGTTCTTTCGAATCTTGCCCCAGTCAAGTATAAAGACCCTGGCTGCCCTACGATCGATTGCAAAATAGGAAACACCCATATCTCTCGTGCCCTACTCGACCTTGGTGCCAGTGTCAACCTTCTCCCTTATACTGTCTATCGTCAACTTGGACTAGGGGAGATTAAACCAACAAACATCACACTTCAACTGGCCGATCGATCTGTCAAAAAGCCATTGGGAATTATCGAAGACGTCTTGATACAGATCGAACAGTTTTACTTCCCTGTCGATTTTATAGTTCTAGAAACAGAGCCTGTCTCAAATCCCAAAGTTCAAATACCATTGATCTTAGGACGCCCTTTCTTAGTAACCTCTAATGCTGTCATTAATTGTAGGAATGGTCAGCTTCGACTTTCCTTCGGGCACCTAACCATTGAGCTAAACATCTTTAATCTCAACAAGCAACCTAGGGATTTTGAGATCGATGAAATTGACATGATTCAAACCACAGTTGATGAAACCTCTAGTGACACTTCTGAAGCTTTGAAAATGTGTCTTGACCATTTCGACTCTGATTTCGACGAACTCGAATACATTTCTGAACTAAACAAAATTCTTGACTCCGACACTTCGCCACCAGAATCTAACCAAGGAATGTTGACCAATGTTGATACACAAGAACTTCCTAAGTTAGACCTCAAACCCTTGCCACCAGACCTTAAGTATGCCTACTTAGACTCTTCAAAAACTTTTCCCCTAATCTTGGCTTCCGATCTTATCGAGGACCAAGAAGAAAAACTTTTGGATATCTTGCGGGAAAATAAGGACGCCTTGGGGTGGGAAATTAGCGATATAAAAGGAATTAGCCCATCAATTGTGGAACATCGCATACACTTAGTTGATGAGGCTAAACCCACCCGTGAGGCTCAAAGGCGATTAAACCCGAACATGAGAGAAGTGGTCAAGGAGGAGATAATCAAATGTCTAGACAATAACATCATCTATCCCATCTCTGATAGTACTTGGGTGAGTCCGGTACAAGTTGTACCAAAGAAGTCGGGAGTCACAGTGATCAAAAACGACAGTAATGAACTCGTCCCATTAAAAATCAAAACCAAATGGCGTGTGTGTATCGACTATCGGAAGCTTAACTCAGCCACACGAAAAGACCATTTTCCCTTGCCTTTTATTGACCAAATGCTCGAACGCTTAGCGGGACATGAGTACTACTGTTTTCTCGATGGATACTCTGGCTATAACTAAATTCCTGTTGCTTTAGAAGATCAACATCAGACCACCTTTACTTGTCCCTTTGGAACCTTTGCTTATCGTCGCATGCCTTTTGGTCTTTGTAATGCCCCCGCGACTTTCCAAAGGTGTATGATGAGTATTTTCTTTGACATGGTGGAAGAATTCTTGGAAATATTCATGGACGATTTTTCAATCTATGGATCATCTTTTTCCCAATGCCTCACTCATTTAGAACTTGTCCTCAAACGTTGTAAGGAGAAATCACTCGTGCTTAATTGGGAAAAATGCCACTTTATGGTAAAAAGGGGGATAGTTCTAGGTCATGTCGTCTCCAAAGATGGCCTAGAAGTCGATAAATCCAAAATTGATTTGATTGCTAATTTACCTCCTCCTAAGTCTGTCAAAGATGTTCGTTCATTTCTTGGCCATGCAGGATTCTATAGAAGATTCATTAAGGATTTCTCAAAGATTTCAAAACCTCTCTCGAATTTACTTGCCAAAGACGTAAAGTTTGAATTTTCCAATGATTGCAAAACATCTTTTGAAACTCTTCAGTCAATCTTGACCATAACTCCCATCATTCAACCTCCTGATTGGACTCAACCCTTCGAACTTATGTGCGACGCTTCTGATTTTGCTATTGGAGCCATCTTGGGTCAGCGTATCGATAAACTCCCTTGAGTCATTTATTACGCTAGCAAAACTTTAAACGAGGCCCAACTGAATTACTCAACTACTGAAAAGGAATTTTTGGCAGTTGTCTTCGCTCTTGAGAAATTTAGACCATATCTCATAGGATCCAAAGTCATAGTTTACACTGACCATGCTGCCCTACGATATCTGCTTTCTAAAAAGGATGCCAAGGCCCGCTTGATTTGTTGGATCCTTCTTCTTCTAGAATTCAATGTAGAAATACGAGATAAAAAGGGTTCTGAAAATGTCGTAGCTGATCATCTCTCTCGAATTGTGCACGAAAATGATAACGACACCCAAATCGATGACTATTTTCCTGACGAACAACTCCTTTCGATCTCTAACACCCCTTGGTACGCTGACATTGTGAACTATCTTGTCACACAACAAACACCCGCGGAATGGTCAAAACAAGATAAACAAAAATTTCTCTCGAAAGTTCGAAACTTCTATTGGGACGACCCATATCTTTTCAAATACTGCCCAGACCAAATCATTCGAAGGTGTGCGCCCGATCATGAACACCAAAGTATTCTCTCCTTCTCACGTGACCATGCTTGTGGCGGTCATTTTGGAGCAAGAAAAACTGCTGCAAAAGTTTTGCAAAGCGGTTTTTATTGGCTCACACTCTTCCGTGACGCTTTCGAATTTTGCTCTAAATGTGAGCGATGTCAAAGAACGGGTCGAATCTCTTACCGAAACATGATGCCTCTCAACCCCATTTTAGTGATTGAGTTATTCGATGTTTGGGGCATCGATTTCATGGGACCGTTCCCTAATTCATTTGGGAATCTTTACATCTTGCTTGCGGTAGATTATGTCTCAAAATGGGTTGAAGCCATTCCGACCAAAACCAACGACAACAAGGTTGTTGTCAAATTCCTCAAAGAAAACATCTTTTCACGCTTTGGCACACCTCGAGCTATCATTAGCGATAATGGCACTCACTTCTGTAATCGTGCTTTTGAGTCCTTGCTCAAGAAATACTCAATCACACACAAGCTGTCGACCCCCTACCATCCACAAACTAGTGGGCAAGTAGAAGTCTCCAATAGACAAATCAAACAAATTCTTGAGAAAACCGTGAATTCCAACAGAAAAGATTGGTCCGTAAAACTGATTGATGCACTTTGGGCTTTTCGCACTACTTATAAAACCAATCTAGGGATGTCACCATATCGATTAGTCTTTGGAAAGGCCTGTCACTTACCTCTTGAATTAGAGCATCGTGCTCTTTGGGCCATAAAATTTTTGAACTTTGACTTAGAAAAAGCTGGCTCATATAGGAAGTTACAAATTTCGGAATTAGAGGAATTAAGAAATGAGGCGTATGAAAATGCGAAAATCTACAAAGAAAGAACCAAAGCCCAACACGACAAAAACATACTTCGTAAGGAATTCAACGTAGGTCAAAAAGTTCTTTTATACGACTCTAGACTTCACTTGTTTCCAGGAAAACTCAGATCTCGATGGACTGGACCTTATGTCGTGAAAACAGTATACCCTCATGGAGCGGTTGAAATTGAAAATCCTAGGGATTGAAAAGTCTTCAAAGTAAACGGTCAACGACTGAAACCATTTTTGGAATTCGAGCAATATGACGAAGATGACTCTATCGATCTGCATGATCATCCACCATGAAATCAGGTGGTACACGTTCTTTTTCTTTTATTTTTATTTTTCATTTTTTCATTTTATTTTTGTTTTTCTGCCTTAGACAGTTGGGACACTGTCTCAATCAAGTGTGGGGGGGGGGGTCTGCATTTCATCCATTTTCATTTTTCTTTGTTTTTATTTCTTTTTATTTTCAGCCATTTAAGTAGGACCATCATACATTTTAGATTGTAGTAACATACCATAATTTTTTTTTTGAAATACGACTCATTTTCAATTAATACAGCAAAATAAGTTTACAATTTTTAGCCAGTTGATAGTATTTTTCTCTCTCAACTTAGATCGAATAGGAAATATAATGAAAAGTTTAATTTTGAGGGATAATAGTGTAACCGGTACATAGGGAGATTCTTAGGTGATGGCCATGAAATCTATTTTATATTGTAGACTTTGTTTAAATAAGTGGAGGACTTAAAATACTTATATTGGCTTTTCAAATCTTTAAAACTAAGTTGTGTTAAGTTGAATTCGCGTAACTCTCTTTTGTGCTTATATTTTCGATAATAATAATAATAGTACTCCAAGGGTATCCAACATTGCTTGTATATCGAGCGTTGGTGTGCAAACCCGCCAAGCTCTATCCGACACGTTGTTGACAAAGTCAGCGTTGGAATATCTTGGTCTCATTTTATGAGATTGGACACCTAAGGATTACCGACACGTTGTTGACAAAGTCAAAGTCGGCCTGCACAATCCGCCAAGCTCTTTACCCACTCTCCGTTAGTCTGCGAGGCAGTGCATGGGTGGTAAACCTTGGTCTTTTTAGTTAGGTGTATGTACTTAATCATAAATCTTAAAATTTTATAGAATAAAGAATAAGCGATGATACCCAAACACTTCTTGACCTTATTGATTTGACTAGCCATACATGAAAAAATTAGAATACCACTTTGCAAACTGTGCCAAGCAAACTAAGAATTTATTTCATGGCTGCACTATGTTATCGACCGAACTAACTGGCCAAACTGGAATATAACATTTGAAAACTTGATTTACATTGAAAATTTGTGACAAGTCGAGGTATCTAAAATAAAATCAACTGACTAGAAATTGTTAACTTAATTTGTTGTACCACTTTCCTGAAACAAGTCGTGTTTTCATTTTTTCGTTTTTATTTGCATATGTCCATTGCATTCATGTAGTTTCATTAGAATCATAGCATATTACATTTGGATTTTGTGGGTAGTATCCGCTGAAAACCCTCACGAGACACCACTCGTCCTACTAGGGACACCTAGAGGTTTAACGGCTTATTGCATACGCTCAATGCAATCGTGTTTCCTACGAAAGTGTGACCTATCTAGTTTAGTTTTTCATTTTTTGTTTTACTCGAGGACGAGTAAAAGATAAGTGTGGGGGTATTTGATTGACATTGAAAAGTGTTTATTTTATGACTCTTATGCTTTATCTTTTGTAAATAAATAAATGATACTTTGGGTATTTTTTATGTGTTTTTACAGATTTCAAGCGTTGCCTCCTTCAATTCAAATCAAAGGCCAACTACAAGAAAGAGCTACTTCCTCACATCAAATTCATTTCAATTGCAAAAGAAGTAGTAGCTCACTGGTAAAGGCATAGGAATTGGTGCTGAGAGACCTGAGTTCGAACCCCGTCAAGCTCACTTTTTGCCAAAGAAACGGAGCGCGTTCACACTGGCCCCTTTGCTTTGAGGAATATTTGGATTAGTGTTATGTTATATATATACATACACATATTCATGTGTATGTATTTATGATGTGCACCAATTAACATTTCAGCAATAGCCATATTCTTATCATGGAATTAAATGCAAATCATTCAATGTCAATTAGAAGAATTTCTGATTGAATTGCTGCCAAGAAAAGATCCAATGTGAAGATTTTATCCTTTGTTGCCTTTGGAGTCTAATAAGCATCCTTGTTTGGAAGAATTAATTATATGCAATCTTTATCAATCAATTAGCCACATGAGAGAATTGAGAGATATGGAAAATATTTACCATGATATGCCCAGATTTTCTCCAATCAAGCTGAGTCAAGGAAGGCAAGAGATATTCATGAATGAGGAGGCCCATTTATTCATAAACCCAATTATGGTTTTCCCATTCTCATCTATAAATATGTGTTGTAACCAGTGTAAAAATCATTCATTCTTCTGTACTCTCTTTTAGTTTTAATAAAGCTTTCTTTTCTTTAGTTTCTGCATTTTATTTTCATGGCAAATTGTGTTGTCTAGTCAATTAGATTTGCTAGAACACAATTTGCTATTGCTTCTATTTTTCTTACTAGTGATTGACCGTCTGATTAGATTCAGCGGTAATCCTAGTTCTTATTTTCAGTTGTTGATTTCTTTTTTTTGCAATTTTATTTCCAGTGTTCTATTTTATTTTAATCATTGAATTTATTACAGATCCGATTAGATTCGAATCTGTAGTGAATTTAATTGCATCTTTTATTCGTAGTTTCAGTTTTTATTTTGCTTTGCGAAAAAAAATCAACCTCTAAGCTTTGTCTAACTCGCCCAAGAGATTAGATAAATAATTGATTTAATTCACCTCCCTGTGTTCGACCTGTATGCTACACACCTGTATGCTTGCAGAATTTATTACAAATGTCGCGCTTTTCTAATTCATAGATTAGCGACGACCATGTTGCTACTGAGACCCTTGATGGGAGTAGCTACCTTGAAGGGGCTTCAGTGGTAGGCGTCCGGACTACTGTTGATTGTTCGGATTTGGTTTTCGCTCAGACCTAGAGCATAAGCTAGTAAAAGGATGCGTATATGACATTGGATTTCGTTCCATGTGAATTAAATCGATTTCTATTAATGTATGTCTGTTTGGTGGTGGAGGATTTATTCTCTACTTAACACCCTGGTATATATTCATAGTTATTGATCGCATGGCGTGAATTGTCAATGTGGCACGCCAAGATGCAAATGATCAAGACTTTTGTTGAAAAGCAGGGCCTTGTAGGATGATCAAAGCATAGCCTATTACGGCATAGCTTTGTGTATAGCGTGACTTCGCGAGTCTCACACCCCGGTATAAGTCAAAAACGGGATATGGACCGTAGGGAGTGCACACGTTTCTTTCTAGCTAGTGGTAGAGGTAGTGCTTAAACTGGCTGGCATTTTACTTATGTGGATGATGGATTTTGAGGTGCCTCGGATTTTTATAGGCCGTTAGTGGTCATTCTATAGTTCAAAGGAACCGGGAAACGTGTGTTCAGGCATAACCAATCCACTGCCGATAGGCGGGGACCGGCCCTACCGCTCCAAGGGTTGCCCATAGGTGTGATCCTGAGGCATCTGCTAGAGTGTCTCGAATCGGAGAGGAGCTTTCCCCTAGCCTCGATTCATGATGGAAATCCAATTTCCAATATGACCTTGCAGTTTTGATTGTAGAACTAGTATGGCGACATAGTAGGATGGGGTACTATGCCATCTATGATTGATACATTATGATTGAAATGTCCTTTTTATTAAACATATACACACTTATATTAAATCCGTTTTATCGTATCAAGCATCTTTTGACCATTATAAGGTAAAACCCTATCCTCCGGTTTGCGTTGCATTGTGTGATGGGACTTGGGTCTTATAATGGTTTCATTTTTTCTAAAAAGCATTACGTTGTTTTAAATGATTTACTTTATTTTATGCACTGGCAATCCAATGGAGCAAATCCGTTCCGCGTTAGCGGCGTGGTCCTGTGATTAGCCTTTTAAGATAAGTTTAGTTAAGATTTCTCATACCAATCCCATGACTTACCTGTAGTTTGTTTCACTGGAAAACTCGGGTGCCCATATTTTCCATACGGGCAGTCGAGTAGCTTTTTGCAGATATATTTACCGGATCCTGGTCTACAGCTGAAGCGGTATTCAGAAAGCTCTATATCCATGTATTCCTTTCAGTTGTATATTTGTAATATTTTTCCACTGCTATTTAAATGTAATTTAAAACTCTGATATTATTGTATTTATATTTCTGTAATAAGTATTCATACTCTATTATATTCTTATACTATGATGTAATTGTTGAAATCAGCAATAAATTCTTCTTTAGTTTGTGTTCTGATGTGTGTTGTTCTCAAAGCAATCCAGTCTTTCCTTTACTGGGAAGTTTGGGTCGTCACATGTGGTATCAGAGCTTTGGTTTACAGAGCTCGAGAACAAGACACATTAGAACCGAACGAAAGAATACATCAGAGATTGGATTAGTAATATCCAATGAGAATAACTCGTTAGAGATAGGATCAGTAGTATACTAGAACGAGTGTGAAGAGTATTATATTTAAAAAAAACTGAAAACAAATTTAGTTTTGAAATTTTTTAAAATATACGTATTTGAGTATATTATATTTTGATGTGGACAATCGAGTATATAAAGATTTCGAATATACGAGTAATTAATGGATATTCGAAGTTTTAATATACTGGATAGATATAGAATCACACTCTAGTCACCCGGAGGTAATTCTGGTGATAGGTCGACCATCACCAGTATTTATGTTTGAGTCTCGAAAGTGGAATTTCTATATATTTCCATTGGCTGGTATTAGAACCAAAACTTAGTTAGGACACATTGTTGTGATTTGCACTAGAAATATGATTTTTGACTATATATAAAAGTTATATATATTTGAAAAGTTAACCACCTAATTGATTGCTGGTTGTGATGTTTGATAATTAGTTTCACTAATTAAAATATTAAAATGATAGTTAATTAAACCAATAAATACAAATTTAATTGAGTTAGTTAATTAAACAACTATTAGCTTCGTTCCTTTTCGAGGACGAAAAGATTTTAAGTGGGGGCGATTGTAACGACCCGGAATTTTGGGGCCAATTTAAAATTTTTATTTTAGAAATTTTAATGGATTTTAATATTTAAAATAATTTATTTTAAATAAGAGCGACTAAAAATTTACTTTAAAACGAATAAATTCAATTTAATTATAAAAGCAGTTTAAAACAGCGCTGCAGTTTGAAAATTTGAAGTTGAACTTTGACTGAACGTACAGGATTCAAAATAAATCAAAATTGAATGAAACAAGAAATATTTGAATCTGCTTAATAATATCTTTCTAACAAATCTAAAAAACTGAAAATTCACTTTAAAAATCAAAAGTTATGCTCAGTTTAAAATTTAGAAAAGTCGCTGTAGAATTTATATATATTTTAATTAAATATATTGGCCTTGAAAATAGTCATTTTTCAAACAAGCTCGGTTTTCGATGAAACCACTTTTGTTGGAACCGAAATGTCAAATTATTGCTAAGTTTCAATTTTCGTAATTTTTCGAATTAATATGTGAGCGTGGTAAAAGAAAACGTGTTTTGACTATTTCAGTCAAATTTAATCGACTTGAAAATGGCATTTTTCAAACAGTCTCAGAATTCGACGAAATTAGTCTCGTTAGAACCGTATCGTCAAAACATAGCTAGAAATAATTTTTTGTAATTCTCTGAGTTATTATGTGGCCCCGAAAATTTAAAATATACGTTGAAATTTAATAATTAAATGATTTATAATTAAATTTAAGGAAAAACATATCGTAACAGCCGAATTGGATTACGAAACATGTTCCATTGTGTCCGGGATGGGGGTTATTAGCTGGGGGCGACACTCGTTGGGTTTGATTTGGGGTAAACAGTGAGAAACTAAATAAAATAAAATAAAATACGTTGTAAATACACCAGAAATACTGTATAAATACGCTGTATTTCTCCCAAACCCTAGCCGTATACCACAGCCGCCGCTCTAACGTTTTCAATGGCCAGAACTCTCCAGATTTTGATCCTTATTTTCTTCCTCCTCGATATGAATTAGAACATGAACCAAAACAAAAATCGAAGCTCTTCCCACCAACTTCACATCCATACGGATCTCGACCCGAACCGTTCACTGTAGCCCAAGGACCAACGCCCCAAACCCACGGGTTTTCCACCGCCGCCCTGCGCACGTGGCGCCACCGAGTGGGCCCCCACCTCCGGCGAACAGGCGCCTCACTCCCCCCATCGACGTGGCAGTCCCTGATCGGCCTCTAGTGCCTCGTACGGCGAGCAAAAGTGAGACCTAGGTTGGAAGCTATTGGGTAAAACGCGGCCTTCATCTGTTCGAAGAGGAAGAAGGAGTAATTCCTTTTATTTTTAAATTTAATTTAATTTAAAATTGTTTTATAACTTAAATAAATCATATCTCCTTCGTTTGAACTCAGAATAACGCGATTTTCGAAGCGTTGCGATCGTGAAGCCGAATACTACGCTTCAGAACTGACTAGGACTGATTCTGGGCCTTTTGAATTTTTGATTTGAATTTGAACCACGGTGAGATTTCTATTTTTAAATTAAAATTAATAATTTGTTTTATTGTGAAATTTTATATAAAATTCGTGTGGTGTTATGTGTATAATTATTGAAATACTGGTTGTGCTGTATTGCTCTGAATTAGTGAATGGTATTGTGGGAGTCATGTTTGTTGCAAAATCGTAATGTTATTTTTGGTTGAATCAGAACAATAAAATAGAACGTCATGTTTGTTATATTAGGATTGTCCAAAATAAGACTATCATTTTCATTTTATTTGAATTGACAAAATAAAATGGTCAATTTTTGTTTAAAAATAGAATAGCAATAAAACATTCATTTTATTGTTTTCATTAAACATGGTTTTTGTCAAATTTGTTTGTTATTGAAATAAAAGATTACATTTTGGTTAAAAACATAGGTATTGAAATAAAAATCACATTTTTGTCAAAAACATGTTATTAAAACCAATCGAACATTTGTGTTAGAATATTCAAAATAAAAAAAATATTATAAATAAAAGGTTTTAGTAAAAAGATTTCCTTTTTATTTTCACTTAAAGGATTATAATATCACTTTGATATGAAATGTCGTAGAGAACTATAATATCATTTTAGTTATAAAATGTTAATAGGATCAAAATAACCTTTTGTTTATAAAATGTTGGATAGGATTAAAAGGGACTTTTTTGTGTAGAAATGTTAAATATAAAAAAAAGAACAATTTTTGGTCAAAAGAAATATTAGCGAAGAAATTAACACTTTTTTTTAATTAGATTAAGTTAGACAAAATTAACACTTTTGTTAATTAGATTAAGTTAGACAAATTCGACATTTTTGTTAATTAGATTCTGTTAGACAAAAGTAACATTTTGGGTAATTAGAACATGTTGGTGAAAAGAATAACATTTAAAATTAAAAGGAAGAAATCTTCACTTGGAAAGATGTTAACATATAATTTATATTTTTAATGATAATTAGAATTCATTTAAAAGAAGGAATCTTTGTTTGAAAAGATGTTAAAAAGATAATTTACATTTTTAATGATAATTATAATTCACAAAAAAGAATGAATCTTTGTTTGGAAACTTGTGAATATGTAATTTACATTTTTATGAAAATGAATTATTAAAAAAAAAACCTTGATTAGAATGTGTTAACATGTAAAATTGCATTTCTACGTAGTTAGTATTAATCAATAAGAATAAAACAAAATGTACATTCTTTTCATTTACAAAGGATGTAATAAGAATATACATTTTTGTGTTAAAATATGTTAGTGAAGAAATGTAACGACCCAGATTTTTCGTCGATTTATTTTAAATATTTAATATAGTTTTAAATATTGAATTTATAATATAAATGGTATTTTATTGAGTTTATCGAATTAATAATCAATATATGGTTTAATATTGAACATATTTAATTATCAAAACATGAAACGATAACAACTAAATGTCAAAGTTAAAATTGAATCAAAACAATTCAATAGATTTTAAATTAGAACGATAATAAATTCGTATTATCTATGGATTTAGTTATTTTAAATCGATTTATATTTTAAGTAATTGAATTTAATATAAATTATCGATTCAAACTGTTATCTATTATATACTGTCAATTTAATTTCAGAATCAGATCTGTTAAATTCAGAATAGTTGTATAATTTAGAGATGTCAGTCGTAAGTAAAAATAGCAGTTCGACATTTTGAATTAGGGACCACAAGATATTTTATATTAACTAAATTTCAAATCAAAATACAAATATATCAGCCGACCTAGAGACTGAAATCACACAGACCTAACATTTCAAAATTTCACGTTGTTCTCTCCTCGAGCACAAGTTTGTGTCTTCCTCGTGGGATATCAAGGCAGCAAGAATTTAATGGTTTTGGTACTTCTGTTTCCTCGTTTCCACTTATAAAACCAAGCCTTATTACCTCATTCCTCCATTCGAAACAAAAAGAAAAGCTGCAAATTAAAATAGGAAATGGCCGCTCCTCCTAACCTTTCGAAATCAAAATGAAGTACAGAAAAAAAAAGTGTTCTTCTACAATCGAGATCGAAGGCCGCAGTTCCTTTTTAATTCGAAATCGCGATAACCCCATTTCCCTCAAGTTTTTATTTTCATTTCAGAAACCGTAAGCATCAAAATAAAATTTAAGCGCATGGGTCGCTGCCACTGAAGTCCACTGCGATGGCCTGAGCAGGATTTTGATTTAGGGTTATGGTCTTTGGGAGCGAATTATGGGGTCAGACTCGAGTATGGCTGGGATATTGGGTATAGCGATGAGGCACTGTGTTTCAGGGTTTGAGGCCGACGCAGTACCAACCGTGGGTCGCGATGGAGTTTTCCAGGCTCGAGTTCTTCGAGCCTCAATTCTGGAGCAACGCACTTTGGGGGTTTCAGCGAATTCAAGGGAGGTCGAGGTCGTGTTTCGATGCAGCGATGGTATAGGGGAAATGAAGTTCGAAGCATCAACCGTTGAGCTGGGATTAGAAGAGACGGCGGTTGAACTTGGAATTGGGTTCGACAGTGGGATGCTGGGATGTTCAGGGTTCGTGAATTCAGAGGGGTCGAACTGGGTGACTAGCAGTCGACGTTGAAGCTGAGGTAGGGAGGCCAATACCAGTAGTGAGGAGCAAATTTCCGAGAGTGAAGGGGAAGTGCTCGGTGAAATACCAAGGAGAAAGAAGTAATTAAGGTAATATAAATTATTTAATTTAATTCTAAATTGCAAGCTAATAACGGTTGTTAAAATTGTTAATAACATTTTTTTTTATATAAAGTGATTAGGATTTTTAAGTTAGTTTATATAAAGAGATTAGTTAGTTAGAAATAAAATCTGTAAAGTAATCAGTTAAGATTTTAGTTGGAATTTAATTAATTTAAAGTAAGTTAAAAATTAAATTTAGTTTACCTTTAATCCTATTAGTCGATATAATCTGTATATCTGATAAAGGCAAAATTTAAATTTATACAAGGTAATTAAATCGAGAAGCCAGTTCCTTAGAATATAGTTGCGGAAAATACTATTGGATGTTGGATTGGAAATTTCTAAAATCAATTGGATCAGAATGGATCGAAATGGAAATCCTGGTGAGTAAATCTCACTCACCTTTAGAATTATTTTTATTCCGTTAAAAATAATTGTTTGTTGCTTGTGTGAATGATTTCTGATTGCTTTATATATATTAGTTATTTAGGCTATTATATATATATATTGGGTTAGTTGATTGGTTGGATTCCCGCAGTCTCATTAGCGGATGCCCGCAGTTTCATAGCGGATGATTACCCTATACGCCCCACGCTATGATTAGTGGATGACCTTCTATACCGCGATATTCTGCCACGAAGCAGAATGGGTATTATTTATGTGCTAACATCTGTGGATGCAGGAAAACAGGTTGGAGGAATCCAACAGGATTCCTCAAAAATATATTATCTGTTTGTTTGCTTGGTTGTTTGATTTCATATATATATTCATATATGATGTATTAAAAACCAAATGATTGAGAATTGGGTGATTTGATTGTTTTAAATATCACTGGGCCAAATTAAAAGGAGATGTGAGATTTAAAAGGGAAAGGTTCTATTTTTAAATAGAAATTTGAATTTTAAATGGAAATAAAAATATAAACTTGTTTTTGAAAAAATAAAACAAGTAGTTCTTTTTAAACGAAGTTTATAAATAGTTCTTTTATAACGAAGTTATAAATGAAGTGAAAAGAAGTATCATTTGATAATTCAGAAATAGAAATACAAGTTTGAAATTGGAATTTGAAATGAAATTTCAAAATAGGATTTGAAATGTAATTTTTAAATATATAACTCAAATGGAATTTGAGTATAACATTTGAATTTTAAAAGGAATTTGAATATTTGAATTTTAAAAGGAGATTGAATATTAGAAATTCAAATAGAAGTTCAAATAGAATTTGAATAGACGAAATTAAAATAGAATTTGAATTCAAGGAATTAAAATAAAATTTGAATTCAAAGGAATTCGAATAAACAAATTCAAATAGAGATTTGAATGTAGAATTTCAAAATAGAATTTGAAATATAAAATTTCAAAGAAGAATTGAAGAGAATTTGAAATATAGTATTTCAAGGAAGAATTCAAATGTGGAATTTAAGTAGAGATTTGAATTGGAATTCAGAAATGAAATTTGAATAAAGATTTGAAATAGAAATTCGAGTATTGAATTTTGAACATGGAATTTGAATAAAGAAATTCAAGTAGAAATTTGAATATGAGATTTCAAAATAGAATTTGAAATAAACTTTGAAATAGGATTTTCAAAGCAGAATTGGAAATAGAATTTCAAAAATAGGATTTCAAAAATAGAAAATCCAAGTGGTTTTGAAATGGAATTTGAATTCAAGGAAATTCAAATGGATTTGAGTAAAGAAATTCAAATGGTGTTAAAAACGAGTTTGAATATTAGAATTCAAATGGGGCTGGAAATAAGTTTGAATATTAGAATTCAAATGGGATTGGAATAAAGGAAAATCGAAAAAATGGGATTTCAAATAAAAAGAAGAATGTAATTTGAAATTTTGGGAATTTTCAAATAAGAGAAATGGAATCTGAAACATTTAGAATTTCAGAATAGAAATTTAAATGGTGTTTGGATATTTGAATTCAAGTATGAATTTCAAGTATGAATTTGAAATGGAATTTCAAGTATGAATTTCAAATATAGAAATTCAAAAGGAATTGAATTAAAGTGAAAATTAAATAAAGGATTTGAAATAGAATTCGAATGAATGATTTGAAATGGAATTCGAATAAAGGATTTCAAATGGGATTTAAATACAGGATTTAAAACTATGGAATTTGAAATGTAAAGATTCGAATGGAATTTGAAATATATATGACTATATATATATATATTAGATGAAGTCGAATCCATTTTAAAGAAGTTTAACGTTTATATTTATAAATATAATTAAAACGAACTCGCCGCAGCGCTGCAGTTCGTAAAATAGCAATTTGAACTTCAATTGAATATATAGAACTCGATTGAAGTCGGAATTCTTCGAAACAAGAAACGTCAGGACCGGTTTGATAATAGTTTTCTAATGGAAGAGAAAAATCTGGATTTCGTCGTATAGACTTTGAGTTATGTCAAAATCAAATTTTCAGAAAAACAGCGCCAGAATCGTTTTAAAACCATAATGGTCTATTTAATATTATAAAAGGATTTTTAAGCGAATAAAATCCGAAGTTTCTATTTAGAAAATTTCAGAGTTGGGTTGTAAAATATATGCGAATTCAAGTTGTGTAAATGAATATGAGTTTTGAAACAGAAACCAGATTTTTGATTTATTGAATGGAATTAACTAAATTGAATAGAAATTAGTTAAGACGATTTCGAATGGATATTGGGGTTTGAATGAGTTAATTCGATTTGAAATTTATGTTCGAAATAGAAAGGGGAAACTAGAATTGAAATTCAATTTGGTTATGAACGAGTTAAATATTTTGTTTGAAAATGCTATGTTCAAACAAAGGGTTAAAATAGGCAAAATGGCCGATTTAAAGAATAAATGGCGAAACTGAATTCAAACGATTAGATGGTATTGAATTGAATTGAAACAGGTGACAGGTGTTGGACAGGTATGGAATGAAGTATATAAAGTATATAATTTATGTGCTCGACCAAAAGGTACATGTTTAATTCATATATGAGATTTATGCGCCGTATCGGCAAGCCGCTTGGCTTCTTCTTTTTCTTTTTGATTGAGGAAGATACCGGGATGCTATTTGCAATTTCCCGATGCTCCCGATACAGGGGAGGTTATGGCGAATTTTTCCGGGAATTTAAGGAGATAGAATATTTTTAAGAAATTTGACAATTAGAAATCTATATATCGATATATATAGAATTCGATAAGGAAACGAAATCAAAAATAGCGTAAAGGGCCAAGATTGATTATTGAAATATTTGGGTAACAAATATTGTTAAGGAAATGGAAAGGAGATTTAATTAATGAAATATTTAATTAAAGAGCCCAGTGATTTGTTTGATATGTTTGGATGAACACTTGTTTTTATTCGATAGTTAAATCACAGACTATCGAAGTTTTGACCATCGTTGTCAATATGGAGAGACCGGTTGGATTATTATCCGAAGAACCACTCCGTATCGGCATAAGCGTTGCGAACCAAGTATGCTGAATATATTGAAGACGGAGTGAAGTGCAAGGGCTTTTCTATTAAATAGAAATAGTGCCTTCGGTTTCGTTCAGTCCCAGAACGAACGAAAATGGACGAATGTCTGACAGAGTATTTCCAATGATCAAATGGGTTGGTCTGTATGAATATATATGGTTGCAACGGATTTATCCCTTAGCATAATATCCAGAATATTTGTGCAAACTCAACTAGTGATTAACGGATCTGACGATGTGGCATTCAAAGTGATTGTGCTATCAATGAATGGTAAGTATGCGTAGCCTCAGGCCTCAACAACCGGGAAAGGACAAAAATCGGGCAGGCAGCATGGCTATGTGGGTCGCACCCATTAGGGTGTATAATCACCTATCTAGAGAAATTCCTTTTGTTTCTAAATCTATCGATTCTGCCCATTCGGGAAACGGTGGTTTGAGTCCAACCGTTGGTGATATACATTCGATACACTCAAGCGAAATGAGTGGTCGGTCATGTGTGGGCCGGGTTGCAAGATGTTCTTGTTGAACCCAGGTGTATTCGCCTCTAGAGATACACAGTCGAAAGGTGGTCCCATACCTTGTCATGTCGGAAATCCAATCTCCAATAAGCGCCATGCGGTTTCTGATTTTATCATATATATGTGGAGCGTGAGATGCAAGCGTTCTGCTATTTGGTTATTTACTTGATGTAGACATTATTATAATATCATTGGATTTGATATCAAAGTGTTTTGGGTTATAGTAAGGTAAAAACCGTCCATGTTTATGTGTGGGCTGGTCTTACTATTATCTTTTCTTTTGAAAGGATTTTTAAAGTTAAACAAGTGGTTGGAGTTTACTCACACCAGTCCCATGACTGACCCAGAGTTTGTTTTTGTTTTGTTTTCCCTAAACTCTTGGGTGCCCAAATTTGTATGGGCAGTCAAGTGTTTCAGGCTTTTACAGGTACACTTGGAGGAGCTTGAAGCAGGAGGCTTCAACGTTAGTTATTTCGAGTTACTTCCGCTAGATCAAATGTTATGTGTACTCTGATGATGGTATGTGTATATGTACAAAACAGATTTGTATTTCAAAGGTTATGTTATATAATATATTTTATTCGTTCCGCTGTGAGTTGTGATCTTCGTTTTCTCCTATTCTGATATTTCTTTCTTTCTATTTCTCATCCTCTAACTTCTTTCTAATAATGAGTCGTATTTCTGTGTTATTTGGGTTGGACGTGTGGTGTATTTAGTCAACTCAGGTAGCTCGGATTTGCGGGTCGTTACAGGTGGTATCAGAGCTTAGGTTGAGCGAATACCTAGGCTTGTGTGGCATGTGCTCATTAGAGATAGGGTCAGTAGTACCCTAGAATGAGTTGAGTGTATAGATACGAGAGAGCGTATTTGTTAGTTGATATAAAAGTTGTTTTATATTGTGTTGGCTAGTCTGTTGAGTGATTTATGAATTCTGGTCGAATCGTGGGACGCCACGACGTCGATAGGGATTTCTAAACACTTGAACAGAAAATACGACATGATATTGTTTTTAAGAGGGTAAATGAAATAATTTTACCCAAGATTCTATTTTGATATAGAAGAGTAATTTTCTAGAATTATTATTATATGGATGTGTTGGATGTTGATTTTATAATCAAACGAGATTATAAAATTGGAATAGTTATTTATAACCAGAGTAGAATTTGTATTAAATATACAAATGAGATGAATTAGAATAAAATTCAAACCAGAATTAAGAATTCAAAATCCTGGGAAGTTGAATTTTTTTTTTTTTTTTTTTTCAAAGTAATTAAAATAATATAGTTTTATTTTGAAAGGGTTTTTGAATGAAAATCATTTTGAATTGATTTTTAAAATAAAGCACTGAACTCACTTCAGTGGCTGGGAAATAATTCTGATGATGATTGCAACATCATCAATGTTCATTTCCGAGTTTCTAAGTGATGAGTTGCTACCTTAGAAAAAGTTTTTGATGGAAATTTGTTTGAAAGAAAACAAATTGGTTTGAATATTCAAATGTTTTGAATTTGAAATGAAAATAAATATATGTATATATGTATGGGATTTCAAAAGAATTTGAAAAGAAAACCCAGGGATTTGAATTCTGGAAATTAAATTTAACTTAAGCAAGTTAAATGGGTCGAAGTGAATAAATTGATTAAAATCAATTTGAATTGGTTTAATAGAATATAGGTTGGATATAAATGGATTGATCGTAGATCATTTAAATCAAATGGGTGAAGACCAAAAGTTTTGGTTGGAGCAAATTGGTTGAAATATGAGAAGATGAGTTTCAACATAAGTGAGATGTTGAAAAGTAATAGATTTGTACCCTTTTTCCTACCTTAGCAATTTCGAGGACGAAATTATTTTAAGGGGGAAAGAATGTAACGACCCAGATTTTTCGTCGATTTATTTTAAATATTTAATATAGTTTTAAATATTGAATTTATAATATAAATGGTATTTTATTGAGTTTATCGAATTAATAATCAATATATGGTTTAATATTGAACATATTTAATTATCAAAACATGAAACGATAACAACTAAATGTCAAAGTTAAAATTGAATCAAAACAATTCAATAGATTTTAAATTAGAACGATAATAAATTCGTATTATCTATGGATTTAGTTATTTTAAATCGATTTATATTTTAAGTAATTGAATTTAATATAAATTATCGATTCAAACTGTTATCTATTATATACTGTCAATTTAATTTCAGAATCAGATCTGTTAAATTCAGAATAGTTGTATAATTTAGAGATGTCAGTCGTAAGTAAAAATAGCAGTTCGACATTTTGAATTAGGGACCACAAGATATTTTATATTAACTAAATTTCAAATCAAAATACAAATATATCAGCCGACCTAGAGACTGAAATCACACAGACCTAACATTTCAAAATTTCACGTTGTTCTCTCCTCGAGCACAAGTTTGTGTCTTCCTCGTGGGATATCAAGGCAGCAAGAATTTAATGGTTTTGGTACTTCTGTTTCCTCGTTTCCACTTATAAAACCAAGCCTTATTACCTCATTCCTCCATTCGAAACAAAAAGAAAAGCTGCAAATTAAAATAGGAAATGGCCGCTCCTCCTAACCTTTCGAAATCAAAATGAAGTACAGAAAAAAAAAGTGTTCTTCTACAATCGAGATCGAAGGCCGCAGTTCCTTTTTAATTCGAAATCGCGATAACCCCATTTCCCTCAAGTTTTTATTTTCATTTCAGAAACCGTAAGCATCAAAATAAAATTTAAGCGCATGGGTCGCTGCCACTGAAGTCCACTGCGATGGCCTGAGCAGGATTTTGATTTAGGGTTATGGTCTTTGGGAGCGAATTATGGGGTCAGACTCGAGTATGGCTGGGATATTGGGTATAGCGATGAGGCACTGTGTTTCAGGGTTTGAGGCCGACGCAGTACCAACCGTGGGTCGCGATGGAGTTTTCCAGGCTCGAGTTCTTCGAGCCTCAATTCTGGAGCAACGCACTTTGGGGGTTTCAGCGAATTCAAGGGAGGTCGAGGTCGTGTTTCGATGCAGCGATGGTATAGGGGAAATGAAGTTCGAAGCATCAACCGTTGAGCTGGGATTAGAAGAGACGGCGGTTGAACTTGGAATTGGGTTCGACAGTGGGATGCTGGGATGTTCAGGGTTCGTGAATTCAGAGGGGTCGAACTGGGTGACTAGCAGTCGACGTTGAAGCTGAGGTAGGGAGGCCAATACCAGTAGTGAGGAGCAAATTTCCGAGAGTGAAGGGGAAGTGCTCGGTGAAATACCAAGGAGAAAGAAGTAATTAAGGTAATATAAATTATTTAATTTAATTCTAAATTGCAAGCTAATAACGGTTGTTAAAATTGTTAATAACATTTTTTTTTATATAAAGTGATTAGGATTTTTAAGTTAGTTTATATAAAGAGATTAGTTAGTTAGAAATAAAATCTGTAAAGTAATCAGTTAAGATTTTAGTTGGAATTTAATTAATTTAAAGTAAGTTAAAAATTAAATTTAGTTTACCTTTAATCCTATTAGTCGATATAATCTGTATATCTGATAAAGGCAAAATTTAAATTTATACAAGGTAATTAAATCGAGAAGCCAGTTCCTTAGAATATAGTTGCGGAAAATACTATTGGATGTTGGATTGGAAATTTCTAAAATCAATTGGATCAGAATGGATCGAAATGGAAATCCTGGTGAGTAAATCTCACTCACCTTTAGAATTATTTTTATTCCGTTAAAAATAATTGTTTGTTGCTTGTGTGAATGATTTCTGATTGCTTTATATATATTAGTTATTTAGGCTATTATATATATATATTGGGTTAGTTGATTGGTTGGATTCCCGCAGTCTCATTAGCGGATGCCCGCAGTTTCATAGCGGATGATTACCCTATACGCCCCACGCTATGATTAGTGGATGACCTTCTATACCGCGATATTCTGCCACGAAGCAGAATGGGTATTATTTATGTGCTAACATCTGTGGATGCAGGAAAACAGGTTGGAGGAATCCAACAGGATTCCTCAAAAATATATTATCTGTTTGTTTGCTTGGTTGTTTGATTTCATATATATATTCATATATGATGTATTAAAAACCAAATGATTGAGAATTGGGTGATTTGATTGTTTTAAATATCACTGGGCCAAATTAAAAGGAGATGTGAGATTTAAAAGGGAAAGGTTCTATTTTTAAATAGAAATTTGAATTTTAAATGGAAATAAAAATATAAACTTGTTTTTGAAAAAATAAAACAAGTAGTTCTTTTTAAACGAAGTTTATAAATAGTTCTTTTATAACGAAGTTATAAATGAAGTGAAAAGAAGTATCATTTGATAATTCAGAAATAGAAATACAAGTTTGAAATTGGAATTTGAAATGAAATTTCAAAATAGGATTTGAAATGTAATTTTTAAATATATAACTCAAATGGAATTTGAGTATAACATTTGAATTTTAAAAGGAATTTGAATATTTGAATTTTAAAAGGAGATTGAATATTAGAAATTCAAATAGAAGTTCAAATAGAATTTGAATAGACGAAATTAAAATAGAATTTGAATTCAAGGAATTAAAATAAAATTTGAATTCAAAGGAATTCGAATAAACAAATTCAAATAGAGATTTGAATGTAGAATTTCAAAATAGAATTTGAAATATAAAATTTCAAAGAAGAATTGAAGAGAATTTGAAATATAGTATTTCAAGGAAGAATTCAAATGTGGAATTTAAGTAGAGATTTGAATTGGAATTCAGAAATGAAATTTGAATAAAGATTTGAAATAGAAATTCGAGTATTGAATTTTGAACATGGAATTTGAATAAAGAAATTCAAGTAGAAATTTGAATATGAGATTTCAAAATAGAATTTGAAATAAACTTTGAAATAGGATTTTCAAAGCAGAATTGGAAATAGAATTTCAAAAATAGGATTTCAAAAATAGAAAATCCAAGTGGTTTTGAAATGGAATTTGAATTCAAGGAAATTCAAATGGATTTGAGTAAAGAAATTCAAATGGTGTTAAAAACGAGTTTGAATATTAGAATTCAAATGGGGCTGGAAATAAGTTTGAATATTAGAATTCAAATGGGATTGGAATAAAGGAAAATCGAAAAAATGGGATTTCAAATAAAAAGAAGAATGTAATTTGAAATTTTGGGAATTTTCAAATAAGAGAAATGGAATCTGAAACATTTAGAATTTCAGAATAGAAATTTAAATGGTGTTTGGATATTTGAATTCAAGTATGAATTTCAAGTATGAATTTGAAATGGAATTTCAAGTATGAATTTCAAATATAGAAATTCAAAAGGAATTGAATTAAAGTGAAAATTAAATAAAGGATTTGAAATAGAATTCGAATGAATGATTTGAAATGGAATTCGAATAAAGGATTTCAAATGGGATTTAAATACAGGATTTAAAACTATGGAATTTGAAATGTAAAGATTCGAATGGAATTTGAAATATATATGACTATATATATATATATTAGATGAAGTCGAATCCATTTTAAAGAAGTTTAACGTTTATATTTATAAATATAATTAAAACGAACTCGCCGCAGCGCTGCAGTTCGTAAAATAGCAATTTGAACTTCAATTGAATATATAGAACTCGATTGAAGTCGGAATTCTTCGAAACAAGAAACGTCAGGACCGGTTTGATAATAGTTTTCTAATGGAAGAGAAAAATCTGGATTTCGTCGTATAGACTTTGAGTTATGTCAAAATCAAATTTTCAGAAAAACAGCGCCAGAATCGTTTTAAAACCATAATGGTCTATTTAATATTATAAAAGGATTTTTAAGCGAATAAAATCCGAAGTTTCTATTTAGAAAATTTCAGAGTTGGGTTGTAAAATATATGCGAATTCAAGTTGTGTAAATGAATATGAGTTTTGAAACAGAAACCAGATTTTTGATTTATTGAATGGAATTAACTAAATTGAATAGAAATTAGTTAAGACGATTTCGAATGGATATTGGGGTTTGAATGAGTTAATTCGATTTGAAATTTATGTTCGAAATAGAAAGGGGAAACTAGAATTGAAATTCAATTTGGTTATGAACGAGTTAAATATTTTGTTTGAAAATGCTATGTTCAAACAAAGGGTTAAAATAGGCAAAATGGCCGATTTAAAGAATAAATGGCGAAACTGAATTCAAACGATTAGATGGTATTGAATTGAATTGAAACAGGTGACAGGTGTTGGACAGGTATGGAATGAAGTATATAAAGTATATAATTTATGTGCTCGACCAAAAGGTACATGTTTAATTCATATATGAGATTTATGCGCCGTATCGGCAAGCCGCTTGGCTTCTTCTTTTTCTTTTTGATTGAGGAAGATACCGGGATGCTATTTGCAATTTCCCGATGCTCCCGATACAGGGGAGGTTATGGCGAATTTTTCCGGGAATTTAAGGAGATAGAATATTTTTAAGAAATTTGACAATTAGAAATCTATATATCGATATATATAGAATTCGATAAGGAAACGAAATCAAAAATAGCGTAAAGGGCCAAGATTGATTATTGAAATATTTGGGTAACAAATATTGTTAAGGAAATGGAAAGGAGATTTAATTAATGAAATATTTAATTAAAGAGCCCAGTGATTTGTTTGATATGTTTGGATGAACACTTGTTTTTATTCGATAGTTAAATCACAGACTATCGAAGTTTTGACCATCGTTGTCAATATGGAGAGACCGGTTGGATTATTATCCGAAGAACCACTCCGTATCGGCATAAGCGTTGCGAACCAAGTATGCTGAATATATTGAAGACGGAGTGAAGTGCAAGGGCTTTTCTATTAAATAGAAATAGTGCCTTCGGTTTCGTTCAGTCCCAGAACGAACGAAAATGGACGAATGTCTGACAGAGTATTTCCAATGATCAAATGGGTTGGTCTGTATGAATATATATGGTTGCAACGGATTTATCCCTTAGCATAATATCCAGAATATTTGTGCAAACTCAACTAGTGATTAACGGATCTGACGATGTGGCATTCAAAGTGATTGTGCTATCAATGAATGGTAAGTATGCGTAGCCTCAGGCCTCAACAACCGGGAAAGGACAAAAATCGGGCAGGCAGCATGGCTATGTGGGTCGCACCCATTAGGGTGTATAATCACCTATCTAGAGAAATTCCTTTTGTTTCTAAATCTATCGATTCTGCCCATTCGGGAAACGGTGGTTTGAGTCCAACCGTTGGTGATATACATTCGATACACTCAAGCGAAATGAGTGGTCGGTCATGTGTGGGCCGGGTTGCAAGATGTTCTTGTTGAACCCAGGTGTATTCGCCTCTAGAGATACACAGTCGAAAGGTGGTCCCATACCTTGTCATGTCGGAAATCCAATCTCCAATAAGCGCCATGCGGTTTCTGATTTTATCATATATATGTGGAGCGTGAGATGCAAGCGTTCTGCTATTTGGTTATTTACTTGATGTAGACATTATTATAATATCATTGGATTTGATATCAAAGTGTTTTGGGTTATAGTAAGGTAAAAACCGTCCATGTTTATGTGTGGGCTGGTCTTACTATTATCTTTTCTTTTGAAAGGATTTTTAAAGTTAAACAAGTGGTTGGAGTTTACTCACACCAGTCCCATGACTGACCCAGAGTTTGTTTTTGTTTTGTTTTCCCTAAACTCTTGGGTGCCCAAATTTGTATGGGCAGTCAAGTGTTTCAGGCTTTTACAGGTACACTTGGAGGAGCTTGAAGCAGGAGGCTTCAACGTTAGTTATTTCGAGTTACTTCCGCTAGATCAAATGTTATGTGTACTCTGATGATGGTATGTGTATATGTACAAAACAGATTTGTATTTCAAAGGTTATGTTATATAATATATTTTATTCGTTCCGCTGTGAGTTGTGATCTTCGTTTTCTCCTATTCTGATATTTCTTTCTTTCTATTTCTCATCCTCTAACTTCTTTCTAATAATGAGTCGTATTTCTGTGTTATTTGGGTTGGACGTGTGGTGTATTTAGTCAACTCAGGTAGCTCGGATTTGCGGGTCGTTACAAGAAAAAATACATTTTTGGTGTAAAACATGTTATATAAGTTAAGAAATTTACATTTTGTTAATATTAAAAGGATTATAACAAAATTCACATTTTGTTAACATTTTATGTAAAGGAAATTTAAAAGGACATTTTTGTCACTTTGAAATAAAGGAAACGACAAGGACATTTTTGTATATTAAAATTGAATTAGACAAAATGGACATTTTTGTATATTAAGAATGAATTAGAAAAATGATCATATTTTTACAAGCACGATATGTTAACATTAAAAATCTACCTTTTAATGTAAAATAGAATATTAGAGAAATGTACATATTATGACAAAGCAAAATATGTTAACATTAAAATCTTATATTCAAGAAAGAAATAGGAAAGTACATTTTATATGTGTTCAAAGAAAAGAATAACAGATTACAATTTTTGTATGTAATCAAAGAATGAAAAGAAAAGGTAACATTTTCATGTAATAAAAGAAATAAAAGATTTCAATTCTATATGATATTAAAAATATTCATTTTGTCCTTTAGAAAGAATTTTACCAAAATATTCATTTTTGGTCACTTAAAAGAATTTCACAAAATATTCATTTCTGGTCAAAACTTGATTATCAAATGGAAATGTATATATATATATATTCATTAAAAAGGAATGAATATGAAATGTATATTTTTATACATTAAAAAGGAATGGATATGAAATGTATATTTTTATATACATTAAAAGGGAATAAATTAGAAATGGACACTTTTGTCATATTAAAAAAAGCATGAAGAGAAATCACATTTTTGTCATTAATAAGGATTAAAACAAAAAAATTTGTTCATTTAGAAGAAAGATTACATTTTCATCATTTAAAAGATTAGACAAGATTAACATGTTTTGTTACATTGGTAAGATTAGACAAAATTAACATGTTTTGTTACATTGGAAAGATTAGACAAAATTTGCATATTTGGTTACATTGGAAAGGATTAGACAAAAGTATCAAATTTTGTCACTTTAAAAGAATTAGAATAAAAGAGACATTTTTGTCATTGTAAAAAGGATGAAGTAAAATATTCATTTTGTCATTAAAAATGAATGAGACCAAAAATATGCATTTTGGTAAATAAATAAGAGTTAAGATTCTTATTGTCACTAGTTTAAAATAAAAGAATTGAAACATATGTCTGTGATGTTGAAATGTTTGATGTGTTAATTATAATGTTGAGTATATTCAAACTGAATATTACACTTCCGTTTACAAGTCGTTCGACTTGTTTATGTGATTGAGTCGATAATTTTTACACATTGCCCAAGTGCACAGATAATTTATTATTTGTTTGTTGGATGAAACCCCACACGGGTGTTGGGATGATATTTGATCTACACTAGTCCCAATGTTTAGTGTAGAATCCACTCTGGTTGATTGATTGGATGTTTGATAATTATTTATCATAATTGTTGATTTCATGAAATATATGGTTGTTGATTGAGTCACATTCCAATAAAGGATATTCTAGAAAATAATATTTTAGAAAATTTCTTAGATAAAAGAATATTTTAGAAAAGAATATATTTTAGAAAAATATATTTTTATTGAATGAACTAGTTATTAACTAGAATAATCATTAAATTAAGATTTAATGAAGTTTTCCAATTAGTGAATATTTAATTGAAATTGACTTAAATAAATTGGATTTTGGGTTTGTCGTGAATGGTGTCTTCAATAACACCTTTCTTAAACCAGTTGAAAAGAATGAATCTTTTAATCAAGATTACTAGAGTTTCAAACTATATTTTGTAATTGAAATAAAAATGATTTGTGAATTGAGTTTATCGTGAACAATGTTTTTAAATGACATCTGTTAACTCAATTAACAGTAAGAATATGATTTGGAATTTATAAATCTTGTATCAAGATTTAAATGGAAATTTTCCAAAAGTAATGTTTTCCAATTTAATATATTAAATTGGAGTTGAATGGAATTTGAATTAATAATAACCGAGATAAGCTTCTGTAAAAGAAGACCGATACTACATATGGAATTTAAGAGGCTTTGCCGTTATTCTATTTATATTATTGGTCGGATACAGAAATTTATAACAATTATATATTGATTTGATTTCTGTGAAGATTCCATACTTTATGGAAGACGATTTTGGGTTTACCGTGAACTATGTTTTAAATGACATTAGTTCTTTAACCCAGTTAAGAATAAGATTAATTTCTTAAATTCAATTAATCATTGAATAATGATTCATGATATTTAAAACCAAAATTTGGGTTGTAATAAATCTTTTAAAGATGGATTTAAGAATAATTTGAAGAATTTATCTTTGATAAAATAAGGTGAATATTTTATTAGAAGAATATTCTGAATTGGAATGAGGCATTGGATGTGTTTTTATAGTACTTGATTTTTATTTATAAAATACGTGAGTTATACGGAAAGACCGGGTTTAACCCATTCCGAATAATTACTACGACGATGAAGAGTCAAAGATGAAGACGGTGGTTGAAGACCGACGATCTTCACATCGAATGGATGTGTTGCTACTGAGACCCTTGATGGGAGTAGCTACCTTGAAGGGGCTTCAGTGGTAGCCTTCCGGACTATTGTTGATTGTTCGGATTTAGTTTTCGCTCAGACCCAGAGCATAAGCTAGTAAATGGATGCGTGTCTGACATTGGATTTCATTCCATGTAAATTAAATCGATTTCTATTAATGTATGTCTGTTGGTGGTGGAGGATTTATTCTCTACTTAACACCCTGGTATATATTAATAGTGATTGATCGCATGGCGTGAATTGTCAATGTGGCACGCCAAGATGCAAGTGATCAAGGCTTTTGTTGAAAAGCAGGGCCTTGTGGGATGATCAAAGCATAGCCTATTACGGCATAGCTTTGTGTATAGCGTGACTTCGCGAGCCTCACACCCCGGTATGAGTCAAAAACGGGATATGGACTGTAGGGACTGCACACGTTTCTTTCTAGCTAGTGGTAGTGTCAGTGCTTAAACTGGCTGGCATTTTACTTATGTGGATGATGGATTTTGAGGCGCCTTGGATTTTTATAGGCCGTTAGTGGTCATACTATAGGTTCAAAGGAACAGGGAAACGTGTGTTCAGGCATAACCAATCCACTGTCGATAGGCGGGGACCGACCCTACCGCTCCAAGGGTTGCCCATAGGTGTGATCCTGAGGCATTTGCTAGAGTGTCTTGAATCGGAGAGGAGCTTGCCCCTAGCCTCGACTCATGATGGAAATCCAATTTCCAATACGACCTTGCGGTTTTGATTGTAGAACTAGTATGTCGACATAGTAGGATGGGGTACTATGCCGTCTATGATTGATACAGTATGATAGAAATGTCCTTTTTATTAAACATATACACACTAATATTAAATCCGTTTTATCGTATCAAGCATCTTTTGAACATTATAAGGTAAAACCCTATCCTCCGGTTTGCGTTGCATTGTGTGATGGGACTTGGGTCTTATAATGGTTTCATTTTTTCTTAAAAGCATTACGTTGTTTTAAACGATTTACTTTATTTTATGCACTGGCAATCCAATGGAGTAAACCCGTTCTGCGTTAGCGGCGTGGTCCTGTGATTAGCCTTTTTAGATAAGTTTAGTTAAGATTTTTCATACCAGTCCCATGACTGACCTGTAGTTTGTTTCACTGGCAAACTCGGGTGCCCATATTTTCCACACGGGCAGTCGAGTAGCTTTTTGCAGATATATTTACAGGATCCTAGTCTATAGCTGAAGCGTTATTCGGAAAGCTCTGTATCCGTGTATTCCTTTCAGTTGTATATTTGTAATATTTTTCCACTGCTATTTATATGTAATTCAAATATCTGATATTATTGTATTTCTATTTCTGTAATAAGTATTCATACTCTATTATATTCTTGTACACTGATGTAATTGTTGAAATCAGCAATAAAATCTTCTTCAGTTTGTGTTCTGATGTGTGTTGTTCTCAAAGCAACCCAGTCTTTCCTTTACTGGGAAGTTTGGGTCGTCACAGGTGTGAGAACTCAAAATAGTTATTAAACTTTTACTTTAAAATAGGGTAAATCATCGGACCACACTGCATGTCACAGAATGGGTTTATACCCATGAATACCAGTGCATAAACAATAACTAATAATAGTCATATGGATCTACAATGCATCATACAACATGCAGTTCCCCAATCTACCCATTTAGGCTTAATCCCAAATTTTGATTTTTCCAAATACGACTCACTTTACAGAAATCATTTCTTTGGACTTTATTTCCCGATTTCTTATTTCAAATCATTTTGAAATACATATCTAACTTTTATATCAAAGTAGATTTCACTTCGAGATCTCAAACCAAAATCTTTCGAAATATGAATTCCAAAACATAACAATGCATACAAACAAGTATGCAACCAAATATCGGGAGGTTTCTCTCAACGACAAGGCGAAGGGTATGTACCTTACCAACTCGATATATATATGTGCACCTTGTAACACCCGTATTTCAGTTAATGCTGAAATTCATTAATTGCAGAATAAATAGTCTCTAATGTGAGAATTGGTGGAAACGGGCTGCGTTAGTGCGTTCGTCACGGAAAAATACGCGAAATAGAGTCCGAGTTTTCGAGAATCGGAGTCCGTATGGCCCAGTTATGGCCCAATGAAGTTGGCAGAAAATTTAAGATAAAAACAGAATTTAATATTTAAAATCAGATTTCGAAATTGGAGCCAGCGGGGGCCAGGCGGGAAAAATTCCCGCCCTAGCCATGTCGACAGGGCTGTCGACAGGGCTGTCGACAGGGCTGTCGACTGCCCTGTCGACTTGCCTGTCGACAGGGGTGTCGACACAGGGTGTCGGCCCTGTTGATCTGGGTGCACCAGATCTGGTTTTTGGTTGAGTCTTGTGCTGTGTTCTAGAGATTTCCTAAATTTGACGGTCCTAATCTAATCTAGGGTTAATCTAAGGGCCTAAAACACTAACTAATCCTATAAATAAGACCCCAACCCTACCCTAATTCATTCATAATTAGGTCTTGTAACTAAACTATGGCAAAATGAAACTTGATCATGGCCTCCACAAATCAATGAAGAGAGTTGCAAGCTAATCAACCTCTAATCATCATCTTCTACATATTTAGCAACTAGTCCTACTTCATAAGTTTGCTAATCTTGGTTTTGGTGAGTTCCTATAGCTTTAATAATCAATTGTTAAATTGATTATGGTAGGATGTGATAAGACATGGCTATGCTTGTGGATAAATGAGTTTATGCAAGTTTGTATGATATGTGATTTGCAAGTTTAATGCCATGTTTTATGATGAAAAATACTAAGTTGAACATTTATGCATATGTAACATGTTATGCAAACTATATAAGAGAGTACATGCAAGTTATATGTAATAAGATATGCAAGTTATACATGGGGTTTTACGCATGCTAAGTGTTTGGTGTTATGCATGCTAAGTATTTGGTTTTGTGCATGCTAAGTAATTGGCTTTATGCATGCTAAGTGTTTGGTATTATGCATAAATCATGACATGCAAGTTTACCCTTTTAAATGTGATGCATACATATGCAAGATGGCACCTTTATATGCTATATATATGTGTATGCATGTTTACCCTCCTTTAAGAGGCAAGTCATATATGCAAGTTCAACATGTTATGTAAAGTCATGTATGCTTATATGCAAGTTCAACATGTTATGCAAGTTATGTGTATGCTTATATGCAAGTTCAACATGTTATGCAAGTTATGTGTATGATGTTATGTAAGTTATGTGCATGTTGTTATGCAAGTTCATATGCAAGTTATGTGTATGAAGTGATGCAAGTTATATGCATAATGTTATGCAAGTTATGCGTATGTTGATATGCAAGTTATGATTATAATATTATGCAAGTTATGTGTATGATGTTATGCAAGTTAACATGTAACATGTTGTGCAAGTTCACACCTTTAAGACACATGCAAGTTCACCTTTGTATAACCTATGAACACTTATGCAAGTTGCCTTTATATATGACATATGTATGTTCATGCAAGTTGGGTTATTTAGCAATGCTAGTTGGGTTAATATTATGATGTAAGTGGACACCTTTTAACCCATGTTAATGCTAATGTATGCTAAGTGAAACCCATGTTAATTGTGAAAGAATCTTCTCTTGGAAATATGTCATGTTAGCATAAGTGCGTGGGGAAACGATGGGGTTAATAGACATGTTAATGAAATGGTGTGAAATGGTTATGATTAAGCATACCATAAAATGAATAAGCATAAGTGGGAATTTACCTATTGAGTTAGGTCTACCCCATGGGAATTTACCTATTGAGTTAGGTCTACCCATGTTATGAAAAACTTAATATTAATTAGGGATAATTAATGTGGGGGTGATTAATTAGGTGTAATTAATCGACTAAGACACGAGGTTGGACTCATTTGTAGTGTAAAACTGCCCGGACCCAACCGGCTTAACCAGTTGCTACACATGTTAGCCCAATGTGAGAGGTCTTAGGCACAAACTAAATACGTGATTAACGTAAAGACACGAGGTTAGACTCGGTTATGACGTAAGGCTGCCCGGACCCAACCGGCTTAACCAGCGGTCATAAAAGATAGTCTAATGTGAGAGGTCTTTATGAGGATCACGGTCTTAATTAATTAAGAAACACTTAACCAAATTAGCATGTACTGGGACATGAGGGTTAAGTGGGTGCCTTGGGTGGCATGTAGTAACTAGTGGGGGTGCCTTTGGTGGCATGAGGAAACTAGTGGGATGCCTTGGGTGGCAATAGAAAATACGATTAGAATACTTAACCAAAGTGGAACATGTAATTAAACATGATTAAAGGGTTAAGTAAGTGCCTTGGGTGGCATGTGGGAATCAAGTAAGTGCCTTGGGTGGCATGTGGAAATCTAGTGGGTGCTTTGAGTGGCAATTAAAATATGATTGATGACTTAACCAAATCTTAACATGTGAGTGGACATGACTATATAAGGGGTTAAGTGGGATGCACTAGATAAAAGTGGCAAGCTTAAGTAGTAGCTTGTGGGGGCCCATTTCAACCAATATCCCAAACGTATCTTTGTGGGCTCGACTCTGGTCGGGTGACGAGACACGCATATTGGGCTTGACTATAAGAGGCCAAAACGGGTTAGCGGTGGCAACGCAGGATCAACGGGTTTCATATGCGTGTGTGGACCCGGGCTGGTTGGTAAGTCGTTGTTGCATCGTGTAGATATAAAGCCGTGCACAGTTGATATTATCTGGTAGCCACTTTGGGGAATGATACACCCCCTTTGTGGGACCAGCACGGGTATCTACGGTAGGGAGCCGATCGCTTGGGAGTAGTGGGGACACCTAGTAAAGATAGGGGCAGACGGCACCTGTGTAGGGGTACAAGAAACTACTGGGTAAAAATTACTAAGTACACTTAGTGGGATCAACCTTTAAGTAGGAATTACTCTTGGTGGGTAGAACTGGTGTGGTGCAGTGTAGGAATTACCCTTGGGTGGGTAGATCTGGGGTGGTGTAAGCTAGTAATTATCCTTGGGTGGATAAATGCGTCTTTTCGGTTATCGTAGTACATCCGGTGTTTAGTTGGCTACTTAGTGTAGTCATTATCCCCAGAGGTACCGTACCTTGTTTATGTCATACCCTAATTACTTTAATGGTTGTATTGTTAGGGTTATAGGACTCACTCAGACTTATGTCTGACCCCGTTGTTTTTATCTTTTTCCCAACCCTCAGGTTATCAGAGTGGGCCGGTACGAGTGGGCTTAGATCAGGCTGCTTTATTCTCTTTTGGAGCTTGGACCATAGATGTAGAGCTCAGCTTACCCTTTCTTTTATGGCTATCAGTTCATGTATTGGGATTATGTACTTTTATTTATTAGGATGGATATTTTGTACTTGACTCTTATTATGGTTTTGTGATGTAACCAAACATGTTTTACTTTCCGCTGCAATGAAATGATGTTTTAAGATTTTCAAGTATTACTTATATCTGTCTTGTTGTAATATTTCTGTTCTATATTCACTTAAAATACTCCACCGATGTTATGGCATTCCCTTAGCGAGTGACCATAGCGGGTGTGGGGTGTTACACGTGGTATCAGAGCTTAAGGTTACCAGAACAGATAAATTTTTTTAGAAAAAATATTTTCTAAGAATATTTTTGGAAAGGAGTATTTTCAAAAACATGTCTTTTAAGAGAAAAGTTTTTGAAAGAAAAGCATAATCCCCCCTATAGCCATATCTTTATCTTTCGAATTCTCCGTTTGAACTTCTTCCTCTCTCGTTTTGGGTTTCCCCTCCGTGTGTAGATGATCTTTCTAAGATAGATAAGAATGGAAAACCACTTCAAGGGACTTAGATATTAGTCGGATTAGAAGTTGGTTCAAGAAGGAGGAGGACTTGTAGGTACTTATTGGATGGACGATGGGAGGAAGGCTCAAATAGTTGTTTGGTTAATGAAGGACGAAACCTCATTGATGGGAGGTTACGAGTGGAGAATGGGAAGAAGAAGGTTAGTAGTTATCCTTTTTGGGAGGAATAGGACACCTTATTAGGATTGTCCAAAGAAGCAAGGGCAAGGTATGGAGGGTAGTTGTATTCCCTCACGACTAGGGTACCAAATGGGGATAGACCGTCTAGGTTGGAATTTGGATTTCTTTATTATCCGGTTCGAACTTTATTTAATTCTGACGCATCGAGTTCGTTTATCTCATCATTGTTAGTTGAGTCACTGCACTTAGACACCAGTTTGGTAGATGATCCCTTAGATGTTTCAAACCCAATTGGGCTCCATGATGTGTTTGGGTTTGAAAGTTTCTATACTTAGCGTTGAGTTTAGGTGTGATGCTTGTTGGGCTTCACGGGCTATGGGTTAGTTTTGGGCATGGACTGGTTATCCAGTAGGGGTGTCGTTCTTGATTTTGAAAGGAGAGTTGTTAGGCTTATGACCCGCTTGGGTAACACTCTCGAGATCTCTTGTAATCCCATAGAATCTGTTATGCTAAGTTATCTAGAATCGCTTGACACGTCGGTCTAGAGTTTGCGATCTGTTATAGCGGTCCGGGAATACTCGGATGTGTGTGAGGAGGTGAAGGGCTTACCTCCGAAGCGGGAGATTGACTTCCGAATATATCTGGTCGATAATCCTAAACCAGTTTCTTGGCCAGTGTGCCGCATGGCTCCTCGTGAGAGGAGGGAACTCCATAAGTAAGTAGGCGATTTGCTTGAGAAGGGGTTCATAAGACGAAGTATATCGGAGTGGGGTGCTCCAGTAGTTTTTGTCACGAAGGCGGATGGGTCCCTCAGACTTTGTGTAGGCTAAAGAGAACTAAATAAACTCACAAAGAAGAATAGACACCCATTGCCGAGGATTAATGATCTCTTTGATCAGTTGGCTGGCGCCTCAGTATTTTTGTAGTAGGACTTAGCCACGGGATTTCATCAGTTGAGAGTGGCTGAGAATAGTATAGAGAAGACTGCCTTTAGGACTCCGGATGAATTTTTTTTTTATGAGTGGCTGGTGATGCCATTTGGTTTGACGAACGCCCCCGCATACTTTGTTGATTTGATGAGAAGGGTGTTCAGGGAGTACCTAAATAAGTTCGTGATGGTCTTTGTGGATGACATCTGGGTCTTTTCTAGGAAGCGAAATAAGTTTTTCGTATGTGCTCAATGGGGTGAGCAAAGCCAGTTATGGGAAAACGGTGGTTTTGGAGCGAGACTGGCGAGGACATCCAAAGTTGGTCAAAGGCTTAATTGATTAGCCATTTTTACTAGTATCATCTCACGTAGGCCGCCTGAACTCGAAGGAGATATCCCTTGGGTGTTTGTCTGATATTGGTTTAGGCCTTTGGGGCTTGCATTTGGGGGATGTCGAGTTCGACTAGGGTGGTCTGCGTGAGAAATGGACAGCTGTGATGATTTTGGATGGGATTCTTAGCATCCTATGAGTTTGAGATAGCGTATACCCATGGCAAGGGTAACGTGGTGGTGGACGACTTAAGTAGAAAAAGGTTGTCCTTGAGTTCATTGTTCGTTGAACGACGGAGCTTAGAGTTTATTTCGATGTTGACTTTAGACCTTCCGTTGACTTTGTACCAGGTTTCCTAGCCTCCTTGGAGGTTAGGCCTACTCTTTTGGGGCATATTGGCGGAGCACAGCGGAACGACCCACAGTTGGTTGAGTTAGTAGAGAAGCTCATGAGGAGGGGGAGTCGTCCAGCCATTTGAGTAGGTACACCCTAGATGGTAAGGGGTGGTTGCGTAGAGACGGTAGCCTTTGTGTACCGCAAGACGAGGGTTTGAGGAAGGTTATTCTTGATGATGCACACCGTTCTAGGATGACCATTCATCCCGGTGGGGACAAGATGTACCAAGATATGAGGCGGGTTTTCTTCTGGGCCGGTATGAAGAAAGATGTGGCCGAATATGTTGCTCGATGCTTGGTATGCCAACAGGCGAAAGCGGAGCAAAAGAAACCTGGTGGGTTGCTTCACCCATTGGAAGTTCCGCAATGGAAGTGGGATAGCGTCTCGATCGATTTTATTGACGGGTTACCCAGATCGAGAAAGGGTAATACGGGAATTTGGGTGGTGGTAGACAGACTTACTAAGAGCGCCCATTTCATACCTGTGAAGAGCAAGAGGACTGCCCCATGGCTAGCTTCAGTATATCTTCGAGAGATAGTTCGATTGCATGGGGTACCCTCTAGCATAGTGAGTGATCGAGATCCTATCTTCACTAGTGAGTTCTGGAGAAGTTTGCAAGAAGCAGTGGGGACTCAATTGTGTCTGAGCACGGCATATCATCCTCAGACGGACGGCCAGACTGAGAGGGTGAATCGTGTTCTAGAAGACCTTTTGAGACTTTGTATCTTGGATTTAGGAGGTACATGGGAAGAGCATCTTCCATTGGTGGAGTTCGCATATAATAACAGCTTTCAGTCCAATATGGGTATGGCACCTTTCGAAGCTCTTTATGGAAGGCCTTGTCGATCACCTACACGTTGGTGGGAATCTACGGATGAGATCTTGCTTGGGTCGATAAGGTTAGAAAGACTTCGGGAAAAGATTGATTTGATTCGAAGAAGGATGAAAGCGGCGCAAGATAAACAGAAATCTTATGCGGACAAGAGGAGAACAGAGCTTGAGTTTGATATTAGGACATGTTTTTTTTATCAAGGTATCTCCATTACGGAATGTGGTTCACTTTGGATCTGTTGGGAAGTGAGCACCAAGGTTCGTAGGGCCATTTCCCATTAAGGAAAGAATTAGACGGATGGCATATAGACTGGAGTTGCCCGACAGACTTGATGGTGTACATGATATATTACATATATCACATTGAGGAAGTTCCTACATGAGACCGCTGAGGTGGTAGAGCCGAGCTTGCTTAAAGAAATAGAGATAGAGCGTGATGAGACGATTCGACGAGCTCCTACTCGCATCCTTGGGTCAGAGACTAGGAAGTTGAGGAGTCGAGAGGTTCAACTAGTCAAAGTACAATGGGGAGAAGACGAGAGCAACGCAACCTGGGAAACGGAAGCGAAGATGCGTTCATTGTACCCGTTCCTTTTTGAGGGTATGTCTTTACTCTCTCCTCTATCGTTGTCTAGTACTTATCTTATCTTTAGTATGTCCTCTCATTAGTACTGTTCGACCTTTAGATAGGGTAAACCTATGGTTGAAACATGTGTTTGAGACATGTTATGGTTGATGGATGCAAGTGGATGCAAGTGTTTGCTAGTGGTTGCTCGTGGATGCATATACACACTCTAGGCACTAGATCGGCTCAGTCACTTCATATTGCATATTGCATAAAATTGTGTGTAGGTAGCTATATTAATGGATGTATAATGGTTGCGTTATCATATGGATGATGCATTTTGGTGAATGATTGTGCACTCATGTAGATATTGTATGTGTCGATAGGGTTCTCTCGCATACATAATGGATGCATGGCACTATCATGGTTTGCATATGTTCATACATTAGATAGGGAACATATACACACACTTTTTGCATATGCTCATACATCATTAGAAATTGTTTTAAGGACAATGGATGCCCGTGTTTGATGGATTGAGTAGATGGTTGTTTGGATGGTAGGATATGCATTCTCCTTAGCTTAGAGATTTCGGGGACGAAATCCTTTAAGGAGGGGAGAATGTAACACCCCGTATTTCAGTTAATGCTGAAATTCATTAATTGCAGAATAAATAGTCTCTAATGTGAGAATTGGGGGAAACGGGCTGCGTCAGTGCTTTCGTCTCGGAAAAATACGCGAAATAGAGTCCGAGTTTTCGAGAATCGGAGTCTGTATGCCCCAGTTATGGCCCAATGAAGTTGGCAGAAAATTTAAGATAAAAACAGAATTTAATATTTAAAATCAGATTTCGAAATTGGAGCCAGCGGGGGCCAGGCGGGAAAAATTCCCGCCCTAGCCATGTCGACAGGGCTGTCGACAGTGCTGTCGAAAGGGGTGTCGACTGCCCTGTCGACTTGCCTGTCGACAGGGGTGTCGACACAGGGTGTCGGCCCTGTTGATTTGGGTGCACCAGATCTGGTTTTTGGTTGAGTCTTGGGCTGTGTTCTAGAGATTTCCTAAATCTGACGGTCCTAATCTAATCTAGGGTTAATCTAAGGGCCTAAAACACTACCTAATCCTATAAATAAGACCCCAACCCTACCCTAATTCATTCATAATTAGGTCTTGTAACTAAACTATGGCAAAATGAAACTTGATCATGGCCTCCACAAATCAATGAAGAGAGTTGCAAGCTAATCAACCTCTAATCATCATCTTCTACATATTTAGCAACTAGTCCTACTTCATAAGTTTGCTAATCTTGGTTTTGGTGAGTTCCTATAGCTTTAATAATCAATTGTTAAATTGATTATCGTAGGATGTGATAAGACATGGCTATGTTTGTGGATAAATGAGTTTATGCAAGTTTGTATGATATGTGATTTGCAAGTTTAATGCCTTGTTTTATAATGAAAAATACTAAGTTGAACATTTATGCATATGTAACATGTTATGCAAACTATATGAGAGAGTACATGCAAGTTATATGTAATAAGATATGCAAGTTATACATGGGGTTTTATGCATGCTAAGTGTTTGGTGTTATGCATGCTAAGTATTTGGTTTTGTGCATGCTAAGTAATTGGCTTTATGCATGCTAAGTGTTTGGTATTATGCATAAATCATGACATGCAAGTTTACCCTTTTAAATGTGATGCATACATATGCAAGATGGCACCTTTATATGCTATATATATGTGTATGCATGTTTACCCTCCTTTAAGAGGCAAGTCATATATGCAAGTTCAACATGTTATGTAAAGTCATGTATGCTTATATGCAAGTTCAACATGTTATGCAAGTTATGTGTATGCTTATATGCAAGTTCAACATGTTATGCAAGTTATGTGTATGATGTTATGTAAGTTATGTGCATGTTGTTATGCAAGTTCATATGCAAGTTATGTGTATGAAGTGATGCAAGTTATATGCATAATGTTATGCAAGTTATGCGTATGTTGATATGCAAGTTATGATTATAATATTATGCAAGTTATGTGTATGATGTTATGCAAGTTAACATGTAACATGTTGTGCAAGTTCACACCTTTAAGACACATGCAAGTTCACCTTTGTATAACCTATGAACACTTATGCAAGTTGCCTTTATATATGACATATGTATGTTCATGCAAGTTGGGTTATTTAGCAATGCTAGTTGGGTTAATATTATGATGTAAGTGGACACCTTTTAACCCATGTTAATGCTAATGTATGCTAAGTGAAACCCATGTTAATTGTGAAAGAATCTTCTCTTGGAAATATGTCGTGTTAGCATAAGTGCGTGGGGAAACGATGGGGTTAATAGACATGTTAATGAAATGGTTTGAAATGGTTATGATTAAGCATACCATAAAATGAATAAGCATAAGTGGGAATTTACCTATTGAGTTAGGTCTACCCCATGGGAATTTACCTATTGAGTTAGGTCTACCCATGTTCTGAAAAACTTAATATTAATTAGGGATAATTAATGTGGGGGTGATTAGTTAGGTGTAATTAATCGACTAAGACACGAGGTTGGACTCATTTGTAGTGTAAAACTGCCCGGACCCAACCGGCTTAACCAGTTGCTACACATGTTAGCCCAATGTGAGAGGTCTTAGGCACAAACTAAATACGTGATTAACGTAAAGACACGAGGTTAGACTCGGTTATGACGTAAGGCTGCCCGGACCCAACCGGCTTAACCAGCGGTCATAAAAGATAGTCTAATGTGAGAGGTCTTTATGAGGATCACGGTCTTAATTAATTAAGAAACACTTAACCAAATTAGCATGTAGTGGGACATGAGGGTTAAGTGGGTGCCTTGGGTGGCATGTAGTAACTAGTGGGGGTGCCTTGGGTGGCATGAGGAAACTAGTGGGTTGCCTTGGGTGGCAATAGAAAATACGATTAGAATACTTAACCAAAGTGGAACATGTAATTAAACATGATTAAAGGGTTAAGTAAGTGCCTTGGGTGGCATGTGGGAATCAAGTAAGTGCCTTGGGTGGCATGTGGAAATCTAGTGGGTGCTTTGAGTGGCAATTAAAATATGATTGATGACTTAACCAAATCTTAACATGTGAGTGGACATGACTATATAAGGGATTAAGTGGGATGCACTAGATAAAAGGGGCAAGCTTAAGTAGTAGCTTGTGGGGGCCCATTTCAACCAATATCCCAAACGTATCTTTGTGGGCTCGACTCTGGTCGGGTGACGGGACACGCATATTGGGCTTGACTATAAGAGGCCAAAACGGGTTAGCGGTGGCAACGCAGGATCAACGGGTTTCATATGCGTGTGTGGACCCGGGCTGGTTGGTAAGTCGTTGTTGCATCGTGTAGATATAAAGCCGTGCACAGTTGATATTATCTGGTAGCCACTTTGGGGAATGATACACCCCCTTTGTGGGACCAGCACGAGTATCTACGGTAGGGAGCCGATCGCTTGGGAGTAGTGGGGACACCTAGTAAAGATAGGGGCAGACGGCACCTGTGTAGGGGTACAAGAAACTACTGGGTAAAAATTACTAAGTACACTTAATGGGATCAACCTTTAAGTAGGAATTACTCTTGGTGGGTAGAACTGGTGTGGTGCAGTGTAGGAATTACCCTTGGGTGGGTAGATCTGGGGTGGTGTAAGCTAGTAATTATCCTTGGGTGGATAAATGCGTCTTTTCGGTTATCGTAGTACATCCGGTGTTTAGTTGGCTACTTAGTGTAGTCATTATCCCCAGAGGTACCGTACCTTGTTTATGTCATACCTTAATTACTTTAATGGTTGTATTGTTAGGGTTATAGGACTCACTCAGACTTATGTCTGACCCCGTTGTTTTTATCTTTTTCCCAACCCTCAGGTTATCAGAGTGGGCCGGTACGAGTGGGCTTAGATCAGGCTGCTTTATTCTCTTTTGGAGCTTGGACCATAGATGTAGAGCTCAGCTTACCCTTTCTTTTATGGCTATCAGTTCATGTATTGGGATTATGTACTTTTATTTATCAAGATGGATATTTTGTACTTGACTCTTATTATGGTTTTGTGATGTAACCAAACATGTTTTACTTTCCGCTGCAATGAAATGATGTTTTAAGATTTTCAAGTATTACTTATATCTGTCTTGTTGTAATATTTCTGTTCTATATTCACTTAAAATACTCCACCGATGTTATGGCATTCCCTTAGCGAGTGACCATAGCGGGTGTGGGGTGTTACACACCTCCCACGATGGAGCAGGCTACACTGACGATGCGCCATCCCACGCCCTCGGGAAAACTACACCGCCATCTCACCCATACTTTTAGTCCTCAGGGTTACCCGAATCTTTAGCCACATACGAAACCATTTCATATCCCGAAGTAGGAACAATAATTTCACAACATAATAATCACAAGTACTTTCAAACTATAGTACTTTACATTAGCAATTCACACATATGATCAGTCACTATTAATCACATAACCTTTGATTTTGCACGTCTCAAAGAAGGGTGTTAAGCAAGAGAATAAATTCTCCGCCACTGATCGTCGCCAATCTATGAATTAGAAAAGCGCGATATTTAAATTAAATTCTGCAAGCATACAGGTGTGTAGCATACAGGTCGAACACAGGGAGGTGAATTAAATCAATTATTTATCTAATCTCTTGGGCGAGTTAGACACAGCTTAGAGGTTGATTTTTTTGCAAAACAAAATAGAAGGTGAAACTACGAATAAAAGATGCAATTAAATTCACTACAGATTCGAATCTAATCGGATCTGTAATAAATTCAATGATTAAAATAAAATAGAACACTGGAAATAAAATTGCAAAACAGAATTAAACGAACAGAAAATAAAAACTAGGATTACCGCTGAATCTAATCAGACGGTCAATCACCAGTAAGAAAAATAGAAGCAATAGCAAATTGTGTTCTAGCAAATCTAATTGACTAGACAACACAATTTGCCATGAAATAAAATGCAGAAACTAAAGAAAAGAAAGCTTTATTAAAACTAAAAGAGAGTACAGAAGAATGAATAATTTTTTACAATGGTTACAACACATATTTATAGATGAGAATGGCAAAACCCTAATTAGGTCTGTGAATAAATGAGCCTCCTCATTCATGAATATCTCTTGCCTTCCTTGACTCAGCTTGATTGGAGAAAATCTGGGCATATCATGGTAAATATTTACCATATCTCTCAATTCTCCCATGTGGCTAATTGATTGATAGAAGATTGCATCTAGTTAATTCTTCCAAACAAGGACGCTTATCAGACTCCAAAGGCAATATAAGATAAAATCTTCAAAATTGATCTTTTCTTGGCAGCAATTCAATCAGAAATTCTTCTAATTGAAATTGAATGATTTGAATTTAATTCCATGATAAGAATATGGCTATTAATGAAATGTTAATTGGTGCACATCATAAATACATACACATGAATATGTGTATGTATATATATAACATAACACTAGTCCAAATATTTCTCAAAGCAAAGGGCCAGTGTGAACGCGCTCCGTTTCTTTGGCAAAAAGTGAGCTTGACGGGGTTCGAACTCGGGTCTCTCAGCACCAATTCCTATGCCTTTACCAGTGAGCTACTACTTCTTTTGCAATTGAAACGAATTTGATTTGTGGAAGTAGCTCTTTCTTGTAGTTGGCCTTTGATTTGAATTGAAGGAGGCAACGCTTGAAATCTGTAAAAACACATAAAAAATACCCAAAGTATCATTTATTTATTTACAAAAGATAAAGCATAAGAGTCATAAAGTAAACACTTTTCAATGTCAATCAAATACCCCCACACTTATCTTTTACTCGTCCTCGAGTAAAACAAAAAAAAATGAAAAACTAAACTAGATAGGTCACACTTTCGTAGGAAACACGATTGCATTGAGCGTATGCAACAAGCCGTTAAACTTCTAGGTGTCCCTAGTAGGACGAGTGGTGTCTCGTGAGGGTTTTCAGCGGATACTACCCACAAAATCCAAATGCAGTATGCTATGATTCTAATGAAACTACATGAATGCAATGGACATATGCAAATAAAAACGAAAAATGAAAACACGACTTGTTTCAGGAAAGTGGTACAACAATTTAAGTTAACAATTTCTAATCAGTTGATTTTATTTTAGATACCTCAACTTGTCACAAATTTTCAATATAAATCAAGTTTTCAAATGTTAAATTCCAGTTTGGCCAGTTAGTTCGGTCGATAACATAGTGCAGCCATGAAATAAATTCTCAGTTTGCTTGGCACAGTTTGCAAAGTGGTATTCTAATTTTCTCATGTATGGCTAGTCAAATCAATAAGGTAAGGAAGTGTTTGGGTATCATCGCTTATTCTTTATTCTATAAAATTTTAAGATTTATGATTAAGTACATACACCTAACTAAAAAGACCAAGGTTTACCACCCATGCACTGCCTCGCGGACTAACAGAGAGTAGGTAAAGAGCTTGGCGGATTGTGCAGGCCGACTTTGACTTTGTCAACAACGTGTCGGTAATCCTTAGGTGTCCAATCTCATAAAATGAGACCAAGATATTCCAACTTTGACTTTGTCAACAACGTGTCGGATAGAGCTTGGCGGGTTTGCACACCAACGCTCGATATACAAGCAATGTTGGATACCCTTGGAATACTATTATTATTGTTATCGAAAATATAAGCACAAAAGAGAGTTACGCGAATTCAACTAAACTCAACTTAGTTTTAAAGATTTGAAAAGCCAATATAAGTATTTTAAGTCCTCCACTTATTTAAACAAAGTCTACAATATAGAATAGATTTCATGGCCATCACCTAAGAATCTCCCTATGTACTGGTTACACTATTATCCCTCAAAATTAAACTTTTCATTATATTTCCTATTCGATCTAAGTTGAGAGAGAAAAATACTATCAACTGGCTAAAAATTGTAAACTTATTTTTTTGTATCAATTGAAAATGAGTCGTATTTTCCAAAAAAAAATTTATGGTATGTTACTACAATCTAAAATGTATGATGGTCCTACTTAAATGGATGAAAATAAAAAGAAATAAAAACAAAGAAAAATGAAAATGGATGAAATGCAGACTCCCCCCACACTTGATTGAGACAGTGTCCCAACTGTCTAAGGCAGAAAAACCAAAATAAAATGAAAAAATGAAAAAGAAAACTAAAAGAAAAAGAACGTGTACCACCTGATTTCATGGTGGATGATCATGCAGATCGATAGAGTCATCTTCGTCATATTGCTCGAATTCCAAAAATGGTTTCAGTCGTTGACCGTTTACTTTGAAGACTTTTCCATCCCTAGGATTTTCAATTTCAACCGCTCCATGAGGGTATACTGTTTTCACGACATAAGGTCCAGTCCATCGAGATCTGATTTTTCCTGGAAACAAGTGAAGTCTAGAGTCGTATAAAAGAACTTTTTGACCTACGTTGAATTCCTTACGAAGTATGTTTTTGTCGTGTTGGGCTTTGGTTCTTTCTTTGTAGATTTTCGCATTTTCATACGCCTCATTTCTTAATTCCTCTAATTCCGAAATTTGTAACTTCCTGTATGAGCCGGCTTTTTCTAAGTCAAAGTTCAGAAATTTTATGGCCCAAAGAGCACGATGCTCTAATTCAAGAGGTAAGTGACAGGCCTTTCCAAAGACTAATCGATATGGTGACATCCCTAGATTGGTTTTATACGCAGTGCGGAAAGCCCAAAGTGCATCAGTCAGTTTTATAGACCAATCTTTTCTGTTGGAATTCACGGTTTTCTCAAGAATTTTCTTGATTTGTCTATTGGAAACTTCTACTTGTCCACTAGTTTGTGGGTGGTAGGGGGTCGACAGCTTGTGTGTAATTGAGTATTTCTTGAGCAAGGACTCAAAAGCACGATTACAGAAATGAGTGCCATTATCGCTAATGATAGCTCGAGGTGTGCCAAAGCGTGAAAAGATGTTTTCTTTGAGGAATTTGACAACAACCTTGTTGTCGTTGGTTTTGGTCGGAATGGCTTCAACCCACTTTGAGACATAGTCTACCGCAAGCAAGATGTAAAGATTCCCAAATGAATTAGGGAATGGTCCCATGAAATCGATGCCCCAAACATCGAATAACTCAATCACTAAAATGGGGTTGAGAGGCATCATGTTTCGCTTAGAGATTCGACCCGTTCTTTGACATCGCTCACATTTAGAGCAAAATTCGAAAGCGTCACGGAAGAGTGTGGGCCAATAAAAACCGCTTTGCAAAACTTTTGCAGTAGTTTTTCTTGCTCCAAAATGACCGCCACAAGCATGGTCATGTGAGAAAGAGAGAATACTTTGGTGTTCATGATCGGGCACACACCTTCGAATGATTTGGTCTGGACAGTATTTGAAAAGATATGGGTCATCCCAATAGAAGTTTCGAACTTTCGAGAGAAATTTTTGTTTATCTTGTTTCGACCATTCAGCGGGCATTTGTTGTGTGACCAGATAATTTACAATGTCAGCATACCAAGGGGTGTTAGAAATCGAAAGGAGTTGTTCGTCAGGAAAATAGTCATCGATTTGGGTGTCGTTATCATTTTCGTGCACAATTCGAGAGAGATGATCAGTTACGACATTTTCAGAACCCTTTTTATCTCGTATTTCTATATCGAATTCTTGAAGAAGAAGGATCCAACGAATCAAGCGGTCCTTGGCATCCTTTTTAGAAAGCAAATATCGTAGGGCAGCATGGTCAGTGTAAACTATGACTTTGGATCCTATGAGATATGGTCTGAATTTCTCAAGAGCGAAGACAACTGCCAAAAATTCCTTTTCAGTAGTTGAGTAATTCAATTGGGCCTCGTTTAAGGTTTTGCTAGCGTAGTAAATGACTCGAGGGAGTTTATCAATTCGCTGACCCAAGATGGCTCCAATTGCAAAATCAGAAGCGTCACACATAAGTTCGAAGGGTTGAGTCCAATCAGGAGGTTGAATGATGGGAGTTGTGGTCAAGATGGACTTAAGAGTTTCAAAAGATGTTTTGCAATCATTGGAAAATTCAAACTTTACGTCTTTGGCAAGTAAATTCGAGAGAGGTTTTGAAATTTTTGAGAATTCCTTAATGAATCTTCTATAGAATCCCGCATGGCCAAGAAATGAACGAACATCTTTGACAGACTTAGGAGGAGGTAAATTAGCAATCAAATCGATTTTGGATTTATCGACTTCTAGGCCATCTTTGTAGATGACATGACCTAGAACTATCCCCCTTTTTACCATAAAGTGGCATTTCTCCCAATTAAGCACGAGTGATTTCTCCTTACAACGCTTAAGGACGAGTTCTAAATGAGTGAGACATTGGGAAAAAGATGATCCATATATTAAAAAATCGTCCATGAATATTTCCAAGAATTCTTCCACCATATCAGAGAAAATACTCATCATACACCTTTGGAAAGTCGCGGGGGCATTACAAAGACCAAAAGGCATGCGACGATAAGCAAAGGTTCCAAAGGGACAAGTAAAGGTGGTCTTATGTTGATCTTCTAAAGCAACAGGAATTTGGTTATAGCCAGAGTATCCATCGAGAAAACAGTAGTACTCATGTCCCGCTAAGCGTTCGAGCATTTGGTCAATAAAAGGCAAGGGGAAATGGTCTTTTCGTGTGGCTGAGTTAAGATTTCGATAGTCGATGCACACACGCCATTTGGTTTTGATTTTTGTTGGGACGAGTTCATTACTGTCGTTTTTGATCACTGTGACTCCCGACTTCTTCGGTACAACTTGTACCGGACTCACCCAAGTACTATCAGAGATGGGATAGATGATGTTATTGTCTAGACATTTGATTATCTCCTCCTTGACCACTTCTCTCATGTTTGGGTTTAATCGCCTTTGAGCCTCACGGGTGGGTTTAGCCTCATCAACTAAATGTATGCGATGTTCCACAATTGATGGGTTAATTCATTTTATATCGCTCAGCTCCCATCCCAAGGCGTCTTTATTTTCCCGCAAGATATCCAAAAGTTTTTCTTCTTGGTCCTCGGTAAGATCGAAGGCCAAGATTACGGGAAAAGTTTTTGAAGGGTCTAGGTAGGCATACTTAAGGTCTGGTGGTAAGGGTTTGAGGTCTAGCTTAGGAAGTTCTTGTGTAACAATATTGGTCAACATTCCTTGGTTAGATTCAGGTGACGAAGTGTCGAAGTCAAGAATTTTGTTTAGTTCAGAAATGTATTCGAGTTCATCGAATTCAGGGTCGAAATGGTCAAGACACATTTTCAGGGCTTCAGAAGTATCACTAGAGGTTTCATCAACTGTGGTTTGAATCATGTCAATTTCATCGCTCTCAAAATCCCTAGGTTGCTTGTTGAGATTAAAGATGTTTAGCTCAATGGTTAGGTGCCCGAAGGAAAGTCGAAGCTGACCATTCCTACAATTAATGACAGCATTAGAGGTTGCTAAGAAAGGGCGTCCTAAGATCAATGGTATTTGAACGTTGGGATTTGAGACTGGCTCTGTTTCTAGAACTATAAAATCGACAGGGAAGTAAAACTGTTCGATCTGTATCAAGACGTCTTCGATAATTCCCATTGGCTTTTTGACAGATCGATCGGCTAGTTGAAGTGTGATGTTTGTTGGTTTAATCTCCCCTAGTCCAAGTTGACGATAGACAGTATAAGGGAGAAGGTTGACACTGGCACCAAGGTCGAGTAGGGCACGAGAGATGTGAGTGTTTCCAATTTTACAATCAATCGTAGGGCAGCGAGGGTCTTTATACTTGACTGGGGCAAGATTCAAAAGAACAGAGCTTGTATTTGCAGTTAGAAAAGCTGTTTTTGGGACATTGGTCGCACGTTTTTGTGTGCACAATTCCTTAAGACATTTAGCATATTGAGGAATTTGTTCAATGGTGTCCAAAAGAGGAATGTTCACACGGACTTGTTTGAAAATTTCCAGAATTTTATCGAAATTTGTCGCTTTCTTCTTATTATTGAGTCTATGAGGAAAAGGAGCTACTATTTTTTCGACTCTGTGATGAGTTTCATCATTCGAAGAAGAAGGTTTATCCAAGGGAAGAAAAGGTGGTAAGGTTGTAGAAGAAGGAATGTTGGTATTGCCAACATTATTTTTCGAAGGTGGGTCGGGTTTGCCGACACTGGGAGAAGAACTGTTGGGATTGCCAACATTTGAGGAAAATGGGGGTTTAGAAGAATTGGCATTCGAAGACAATGGGTGATCCTCAAGATTAGGCATCGGGGCCGAGTTAGAAGGTTCGTCAGGGTCGTCCACGTTATTATCAATCCTCTTTCCAGATCGAAGGGTTGTAATAGCGTTGACTGGATTATGGTTTTCATCCTCACAAGAATTTACAGCACGAGAGTTATACTTTGGATTCACCTCGGGTTGACTAGGCAATTTTCCCTTCTCATGAGTTTTCATAAATTCCTTCATCATATTAAACATTTGGTCCATTTTAGCGTCTTGCGAGTTTATTTTAGCTTCATAAGAGTTCATCTGTTTTTCTAAACGCCCAATATCTTGTGATGGTTGAGAAGATTGAGATGATTGGTTTGATGATTGAAAATTGGGGTGCCTATAAGGTTGTTTGGATTGAGGTGTAGTTTGAGAGGTTTGAGAATTGGGGGGTGGACCTTGGTAATTCGGATTGGGAATAAAGGGTTGCACGTGAGATGGGTTAGCCGAATTATTGGGGTTCGACCAGGAAAAATTTGGGTGGTTCCTCCAACCAGGGTTGTACGTGGATGAGTAAGGATTATTTTGAGCTATGGCATTGGCTTGGTCTTGAGAGTAATAGTGGGGTAACCCTTCTCCGGCCTGAGGAGTTTGATTTTCTAAGGGAATTTGACTTGGGTCCACGACATGCACTCCTCTAGTAGAAGTACGAATGGGAACACGAATCGATTCCCACTGCATGTCCTTTTCAGAATAATCTTCTAAAAACCGCCAAGCTTCATCGGCTGTTTTAGACATAAAGTCTCCTCCACACATTGATTCTAGTTGAGTTCTAGTCTGATAGTTTAGCCCTTCATATGCAATTTGACGTAAGTGATCTTTTAGAATTCCATGATGAGGACAACTATATAATAGCTGGTTGAATCTCTCAAAGTATTTTGAAAAAGTTTCCCCCTCGTTTTGACAAAATTGATTTATCTCGGTTCGGATTTTTAGAGTTTTATGGAAAGGGAAAAACTTCTTCAAGAATGCAGTGACAAATTCATCCCAACTTCTTATGGAATGTCGTGGAAGAGAATTTAGCCATCTTTTAGCGCTTTCAAGTAGTGCAAATGGAATTAGCCTTAGCTTGATCGATTCGTTAGATAGTTGTTGCATTTTTGTTGTGGAGGCATACAATTCAAATTCACTCAGAAATTCATAAGCATTTTCAGACCCAGTAAATTTTGGTACCCCTTGGATAAAAGAATGTTTTAGCTCAAAATTGTTCCCTTCAGCTGGTGGGAACACGATGACAGAGGGTTGAACGGTCCTAGTAGGATAACATCGATCACGAAGAGACAAGGGTCTATCCACTTGGATATTGAGATTTTGAAAATTTTGATTTATTTGGTTTTGATCCCCAAGGTTTGGAAAATTTTGATTCACTCGATTTTGATCCAATTCGGTTGGAAAATTTTGCTTGATTCGAGAACCCCTAGGAGAATTTTGTTGGCTAACACTTTTTTCACTCATTGTTGTTAAATGCAAGCACATAAATTAGCTACAATGAAGTTTTCTATCCTTATTGGCTCCTAACCCAAAATTATAAAGTGATACGTTTGATTACTTAGATCAAAAGATTTCTCAGCCAGTTAACAGACAGGAGTTATCGGTGCACCAGGAATCACCCTAGCAATGCAGCCGAAGGTTTAAGTACCTTCAAAGTAACAACCGATATAATATTTACGAATCACCGTAATATTTATAAACGGTTATTTCTCTGCCGTAGTCTAGACACCAAGAAATAATTCGTTCCAAATGAATCAACTATCACAATATAATTAAGCCCTAGATGAGCCCGTGACTCCCTTAAGTCCAACGTCTAACCGTTATTATTAGTCAGATTCTACGATGAAATGCAATTTGTGGGCCAAGGAAAGGGTGATGAAATCCCTCACCTTATGTGAATTGGGGTGTTGCCCTTAACAGAATGAATAAAAAAAATGCAGAAATAACAACAATCACACAAAACAATTGCAGAAATTAAAAATTGTACATTCAAAGCCGCTGCCCCTGCAGAATTTTTTTTTACAACAATTGTCTATATATTTTTTCGTTTTCCTTTTGCAGTAGAGCACCTGTAGAGTTTTAAAAGTTTTCACCTTGATCGGCAGTCCTCCAGTGAATTTGGGAAGCGCTAGCGCGTTCACACCCCACTTGGTGTGCAACGGCTCCGACAACTCGAATCAATTGTTTGCAAATCCGTCCTTCTTTGAATTTCCTTATTCGTTCGCTTGAATTCTTCACTTTGGCCTTTGTTTGTGAATTCCCTTTTTTTTTTGTTTTTTTTTTGTAAGCAAAATAAATAACACAACTAAAAGAAATTAAAAGCTAACTAGAAACTAAAACCAAAAGAAGGAAAAAATAAGAATAAAATAAACCAACTGGCTCACCCAACAGAATAAATAAATAAATAAACTAGACTCGTACTACACTACTCCTATCAACAAAAACAAAAGAAATAAACTAAACTAAACCAATTGGGCTCGAAAAAACAAAGATGGGCTCTACACTCAAGTCAACCCGGCGTCACACACTTATATTTACTCACAAACCAGAAAGAAACAAATCAGGAGCGATCACGCTCCTCTTCAATTTTAAGAAACAAATCAAACTCTGGGAAAAGAAATGAAGACAATTCACGATTCCTTTTCTTCCTCCAAATATAATTGGATTCAATCTTCCAATCGCACGAAACCCGGTAAACAAAATTCCACCTTTGTCTTTCTCACTTTTTTTTGATTGAATCGCGTTCGTTTTTGGGTTCTGTATTTCCGAATTGGTGGTTGATGGCTCGGAATCCTATGCTGGATCGATGTGGCGTGGTGAGAGGAAGCTGGATACGGTTCAGAAGGGGCTTGTTATGGGTGGACTTGGTGGAGAGGGGGGGGGGGCTCGGGTCTGGCGTTCGAATTTGTGGCTATTCGAAGGCAAGGTTTGTGCGGAGTGGTGTATGGAGATTTAGGGATGCAGTTTCGTGGATGTTTGGGTTCCGATGTGGTGTACTTGAAGGGCAGAAAAGCGAAGAAGGAAGAACTGTGGGTATGAACGTGATGTTGAGTGGATTTGCAGGTTCGCGATTTTTTTATAGATGAACTTGGTGAGAAAGGACGTGTTGTGAAAGCCGTGTTGAACGTGAATAGGCTGTTGTTTTGTGATTGGGGCGGTAATGGGTTTTTGGTTGGTTGCTCGTGACTTCTGATGGGTTTGGGTGGTATGCTGTGTAGTGGTGTTGATAGGTTTTAGTACGGGTATGAGCTGCTGTGGGGTGGACGGTGATCGTCTGAAATTTGTGTGAGATGTGATGGTTGGTTGAAGTCGGAATTGGATGCGACTTTGATCTGGCGAGAGGGGTTTGTAGTTTGATGAGCAGGTGGGTCTGTAGACGAGGAAGATGGATGTGAGTGGTGATTGAAGGATGAAGTGGACGCGGGGTGAGTTTGTCAGAAGGTAAGAAGTTGATTGGGGAGACTGAGGATGTTTTACTTTGTGAATAGGGGATAAGCGCGAGGGATCAAGGGTATTGACTTGGCAGCATGAAACTGTATTGGACGTGGAAGTGAGGTTGTAAGGAAGACGGTGAGATCTGGTATGACCGTACGAGGTTTGTGTTGTAAAAGCAAAAGGAAAATTGAAGTTTTTTTTTTGCCTTGTAATAAGGAAAGCAATTATAAAAGGGAACAGCAATTTAAAAGGGAAAGAGGTTAGAAAAGAAAGAAAAGAATTTTTTTTTTGTTCTTTTTTTTTTTTGAGAATTTTTTGACAAGAAGTAAATTGAGAGATCAACAGAAAAAGAAATCAAACAAAAACTAGGAAATTTTTTCTTTTGAAGATTACGGTTTCAATCAGTAATAACAAATCAAGCAGTCAAGATCTTTTTTTTTTCTTTTTCTATATATACCGCAAAAAAAAAAAGAAAAAAAAATAAAAATAAAACAAAACTAACACGAATCAGAAATTAAACAAATAATAAAATTTAATTGTTACCTCCCCGGCAACGGCGCCGAAAACTTGATCGTCGCCAATCTATGAATTAGAAAAGCGCGATATTTAAATTAAATTCTGCAAGCATACAGGTGTGTAGCATACAGGTCGAACACAGGGAGGTGAATTAAATCAATTATTTATCTAATCTCTTGGGCGAGTTAGACACAGCTTAGAGGTTGATTTTTTTGCAAAACAAAATAGAAGGTGAAACTACGAATAAAAGATGCAATTAAATTCACTACAGATTCGAATCTAATCGGATCTGTAATAAATTCAATGATTAAAATAAAATAGAACACTGGAAATAAAATTGCAAAACAGAATTAAACGAACAGAAAATAAAAACTAGGATTACCGCTGAATCTAATCAGACGGTCAATCACCAGTAAGAAAAATAGAAGCAATAGCAAATTGTGTTCTAGCAAATCTAATTGACTAGACAACACAATTTGCCATGAAATAAAATGCAGAAACTAAAGAAACGAAAGCTTTATTAAAACTAAAATAGAGTACAGAAGAATGAATAATTTTTTACAATGGTTACAACACATATTTATAGATGAGAATGGCAAAACCCTAATTAGGTCTGTGAATAAATGGGCCTCCTCATTCATGAATATCTCTTGCCTTCCTTGACTCAGCTTGATTGGAGAAAATCTGGGCATATCATGGTAAATATTTACCATATCTCTCAATTCTCCCATGTGGCTAATTGATTGATAGAAGATTGCATCTAATTAATTCTTCCAAACAAGGACGCTTATCAGACTCCAAAGGCAATATAAGATAAAATCTTCAAAATTGATCTTTTCTTGGCAGCAATTCAATCAGAAATTCTTCTAATTGAAATTGAATGATTTGAATTTAATTCCATGATAAGAATATGGCTATTGCTGAAATGTTAATTGGTGCACATCATAAATACATACACATGAATATGTGTATGTATATATATAACATAACACTAGTCCAAATATTTCTCAAAGCAAAGGGCCAGTGTGAACGCGCTCCGTTTCTTTGGCAAAAAGTGAGCTTGACGGGGTTCGAACTCGGGTCTCTCAGCACCAATTCCTATGCCTTTACCAGTGAGCTACTACTTCTTTTGCAATTGAAATGAATTTGATGTGAGGAAGTAGCTCTTTCTTGTAGTTGGCCTTTGATTTGAATTGAAGGAGGCAACGCTTGAAATCTGTAAAAACACATAAAAAATACCCAAAGTATCATTTATTTATTTACAAAAGATAAAGCATAAGAGTCATAAAGTAAACACTTTTCAATGTCAATCAGCCACCAAATAGATATATCATCAATAGCAACTAATCGTTTATGTGATGAACTACAATGTCAAACACATAATACTTTTCTAAATCAACGTCGGGTTTAGGCCTCGAAATCCTTTTTGTTTTATAAAACATTTTTATCAAACATTCCCTATCCAAAATCGAGAATACATTTCTTTACACTTAAGAAAAATATCATTTCAAAATCATTCATTAAATTTGAAATGAACACAACAACATCACTAAACATCTCATAGTCAAATTGTTAAGTGTTTCACAAGATGTTAGCATACAAATATTTCTACCCAACCCAATGCTGAATGTAAAAGCATATTTTGCTCATATACTAGTCGAGCACAATCCAAACATTAAATCAATCACAATCAATATCAACAACCAATTATATTTGGTTTATACCACGCCTCATGTTTTGATAAATTTAATTAACATTCATTATTTCACATCTAATTAAAGATTTATTAAAACTCTTCTTCGTTTTAATCTATAAAATCATTACTTAATGATTTTTCAACTTACTGGAAATTAATCCTGCCGTTGCTCGGGTTAAAGAACAAATGTTATTTAAAACACAATTCACGATAAACCCAAAATCATCTTCCATTCAAATGGAACTTTCACGCAAATCATAACAGTATATATTCGAAATAAATTTCCGCATCGTAGTAGTACTATAAACGAAATAACGGCAAGGCCTTTTAAATTCCATAAATAGTAATGGTCTTCCTTCATAGAACCTCATCTCGATTATCACTAAATCGAATTCCATTCAATTCCAATTTCTTTGATTAAATTGGAAAAACTTTACTTTGGAAAATTCCATTAATCTTAATTAAAAGATTTATTCTTTTCTCAACTTGGTTTAAGAACAGTGTTATTGAAGACACCATTCATGGCAAACCCAAAATCCAATTTGATATTAAATACAAGGTTCAGAATTGAAATTATATCGGCTTATATTCAACATCAATTTTTGAAACTTCTGAATATCTTGTTAGGAATAACGATATCTGTATCTTCCAAATTCCTCAACAATATCTATATAATCACGGAATCCAGTATCGAAATATTCCGTAGATTATTTCCATTTAAGTACTTTCCAATTCATACGCTGGAAAATTTTGGTCATTTCAAAAACCATTAACAAATCCAATTTATTTATTTAAAAACATTGGATTATTATTTTAATTAATAACTAGTTCATTTAGATCAAAATATCTTTTATCTTTTCGAAACTTGGAATTTTTCATCCAAAACCATTCCAAATCATTTATTATGATTTTACACAATTTTTCGATATTTTTAATAATTTTATTAAGGCCCTTGAAGTCGGTTTCCAATAACGGCTACCGAAATGCATCCATAGCAACCTTTTCTAAAATTGATTTGGACATAATTTGAAATCCAATCGTTCAAATTTAAATCTCATGTATTCATTGGAAAGATCTTTTTGATACGAACCTAACGGTTCTAGTTTTAGTAGAATCCGACGGTCAGATCTTCCGTTACATCAATTTGAAGTTAAAGGTTGAAATTCGCGAACAGTCGCTGCGTGGCACATTCTATTCAAGCCATTAAAAATATATGATATATCTATCGTCGATTTCCATTTAAACCTAATTTTATAAATCGTTTATAAATTCATTTTAAAACGATTTCAACTTCCATTTCAATTTTTAATCAAAATTGAATATTCCATTATATGACAATTTTATACAGTGCATATATATGGTAAAAAATATATTTTTAACAATCCAATAATTAGTCCATTACATGACAATTTTATATATCTCATATATAAGCTAAAAATAATATTTGTAGCCAACCAATATTTATTTCAATACATGACCATTTGATATATCTGATATATATGTTAAAAATAATATTTTAGCCAACCAATATTTATTTCAATAAATGACCATTTTATATATCTCATTTATATGTTAAAAATAATATTTTTAGCCAACCAATAGTTATTTCAATACATGACCATTTTATATATCTCATATATATGTAAAAAATAATATTTTTAACGATTCAGTAATTATTCCATAGCATGACAATTTTATACAGTGCATATATACTTTATACAACGCATATATATTTTATACAACACATATAAATTTTCACATCGCATATATATTTTTCATACACATATATATATATATATATATTTCCACATCGCATAAATATTTTTCACATCGCATATATATATATTTTTCACTCCATTTCACATCACAATCACAACACAATATAGTCAATTTAATCATCCATAGTTTTCAAACAATAGTGAATGTGAGTTAACAGGCACCGTACAACATTTGAGATAATTAAAAAATGATAAAAATCAATACTGGTAGTTCATATATGCAATTATAAAATAAATAACTGTACAAGTATTATAGTGAGAGAGTTCTCACATTGGGTTCCACTCCGTTAGTCTTTTATTGACGATTTCAGTACTGTTTGGATTTAAACTCGCCTTAAATTCGAATTTGCTCCGTTTTCATTCTAGTCAGTTCCATGTTGTACTGTTCGTTGTCACGGTTCTAATGAACTCAGTTTTGTCGAATTTGGTCTCTATTTGAACAAGTTATGGAATTTTAAAATTTAATTACATTATTAAACAATAGAATATAATTAATTTTAATTGACTTCTTAATTCTCTCATTAACCTTTAATCATCTTTCTCCTTCCAGTTACATGGTCGAAAACTGAACCCATCGTTCGAAGGTTAGGGTTCCATTGTGCTCAATCTACGAAGCATTAGCACACGATCTGGAGTCGCCGCCATGAAGCCGCCAGCGTCGCCTCCCACCAGCCTCGACGCCGGCGAACTCGCGCCCTTCTCTTGATCGGAAAACATGACTAAAAAGCACCAATTTGTGGCACGATTTCTCCCAAAATACATCACGAAATCGAACCATTTTAGTATGGATTAGAAGACCTTGAATTGCTCTTAGATTTTCGTTTAATAATCATACTCTAATTCGAAGTGAATTTCGAGATTTGAGGGGATAAAGTATCGAACGATATTAATCGTTCGTTCCATTGAGCTGGCAGCTCTAGAATGTTTAGGGTTTGAAAAACCCTAAAGGCCCCTTTATACCTAATTATTTTTATAATATTTAATTTCTTTTAATTTCAAAAATACATGTTTACCGATACGAACTCCAAATCAAACCTGACGACTGTCACCCCTAACCAAATACCCCCATTCCGAACATAATGGGTTATGTTTCATAAGCCAATTCGGCTGTTTTGATTAGTTTTTAAGAAAATTAAAATATAAATTAATATAACGGTCAATATTGAATTTCAACATACATTTTATTTACTGGAGCCACACTCTAACTCCAAAAATTATGAATATTGAAATCCAGCTATGTTTGGATGATACCGTCCTAACAAAATTATTTTCGTCAAATTTGAAGAGCGTTTGAAAAATGGCCCTTTTAACTGGTTAATTAAATTTAAACTGAAATTGAAAACGCGTTTAAATTTACCACGCTCACATATTAATTCCAAAAATTATGAAATTTTAAACCTGACTATAATTTGACATTACGGATCCAAAAAAGCGGTTTTGTTGAAAAAGGAGGTCGTTTGCATAATGGCTACTTTTAAAGGCTATATATAATTCAAAAAATATATAAAAATTCTATAGCGACTATTCTAAATTTTATTTTGGACATAACTTACAATTTATATTATGAAATTTGAATTTTTTACATTCATTAGAAATATATAATTAAATAAATTCTAACGTTTCTTGTTTTACTGAAATCCGATTTATACTGAATTCTGTACATTCATTCGAAATTAAAAATCGAATTTTCAAACAACCACACCATTTCAGGCTCGTTTTATAATTAAAATAAATTTATACATTCTAACTTTGATATAAATAAATTTTTAGTCCTTATTATTTAAAATAAATCATTTTAACTATTCAAAATCCATTGAAATAGCTAAAATAAAAAATTTAAATTGGTTTAGAAATTTCGGGTTGTTACCGAAAATATTATTATTTTAATATTATACTAATATGAGATGTTCAATTTTGATATAAAATTGAAGTGGAAGTTGAAATCGTTTTTAAATGAATTTATAAACGTTTTATAAAATACGTTTTGAATGGAAATTGACGAAATCTATTATACATAATATAATGGTTTAATATGAAGATATTTGATTTGAAAGGAAAAGATTGAAATAAGATTTCAAATGGTAGTTCCAAATAATTTATAATATTTATAAATTATTTGGAAACATTTTCGATTTTATTTTAATTATAAATTGAATTCAGGCTTGAATAGAACGCGTCGCACAGCGACAGTTCGCGAATATCAACTCGTAATTTTGAATTGACGTGGGAGATCGGACCATCGGATTCCCTTGAAACCAGAACCATTGGGTTCGTATAAAAAGATTTTTCAAATGAATACAAGAGATTTAAAATCCAACTGTTAGATTTTAAAATATATCCAAATTAGTTTTGGAAAAGGTCGGTACGAATGAAGTTCGGTGGCGGATAAGGAAAACCGACTGTAAGGGTCTTAATAAAATTATTAAAATGGATAAATTATGTAAAATCATAAAAAAATGATTTGAAATGATTTTGGATGAAATATTACATGTTTGTAAAGATAAAAGATATTTTTATCTAAATAAGTTGTTTATCGAATTGAGTAAAGAACTGAATGAAATTATTATGGTTTTCATATAACCAGAGTTTACCAATATATAAATTGAATTGGATTTGAATGGAAATTATCTTCGGATATTTCGGTATTGGGTTCCATGATTATATGGATATTGTTGAGGAATTTGGAAGATATAAATATTGTTATTCCTAATACGGTATCTGTTGGTTTAAGAATTTATTGTTGAATATAAGTTGATATGATTTCTATTTAGAGCCTTGTATTTAACATCAAATTGGATTTTGGGTTTGTCATGAATGTTGTCTTTAATAACACTATTCTTAAACCCATTTGAGAGAAGAATGAATCTTTTAATTAAGAAAAATGAAGTTTTCCAATTAATAAATATAATTGGAATTAAATGGAGGATGGCTTTGGGTTCATTGTGAACGATGTTTTAAATAACATAATTCTTAAACCCAATTAACAATGAAGTTATGATTTGGAATTTATAAATCTTTTAATTAAGATTAAATGGAATTTTTCCGAAGAGGAGTTTTCCAATTTAATATATAAAACGTAAATTGAATGTGATTCGATTTAGTGATAATCGAGATGAGCTTCTGTTAAGGAAGATCACTACTATTTATGGAATTTAAAAGGCTTTGTTGTTATTCCGTTTATAGTATTAGTCTAATACGGAAATTTATAATGATTATATAATGTTATGATTCCATGAAGATTCCATTTTGATGGAAGATGATTTTGGGTTTATCCTGAACTGTGTTTTAAATGACATTGGTTCTTTAACCCAGTTAAAGACATGTTCAACTTTCCTAAAGTTGAATAATCATTGAATGATGATTTTTGAAGATTAAAACTAAGTGGAGTTTTAATGAATCTTTGAAAAGATTGAAATGTGAATGAGGTAGTTAAATTTACTGAATTCAATAAATGTTCGAGATGGAGTACCACCAGTTTTACTCCATGCGATAGTTAAATCTTTAATAAGATTTGAAACGTAAAATGGTAATTAAATTTACCGATAATATAATGGGTGTTAGATATGGAGTACTGCCAATTTTTCTCCATGTGATGAATAGGTTAGGATTGGGATAATAAAATGAATTATTACTTCGGTAAGACTCGATAATCCCGACTAGTTTTATAAACCTTAACCAGGTGTATATGGTGAAAAATATTATAAAATCTTTTGAAATGATTTCCAATGAATGGATTAAACAATAAGTTTAAAAGAGATAATCTTTGATAAAATTAATGGGAACTTTTCCAAAAGATAAGAATATTTGAATAAAAGAGTATCCTGGATTGGAATAAGGCGTATGATGTATTTTTATTTCACTTGATTATAAGGTACGCAAGTAATTCGGAAAGACCTGGCTTGACCCATTCTGAATAACTGATACGACGACTAAAAGTTGAAGATTTGAAGACGATGGTTGAAGATCAGAGATCTTCACATCCTTAGGATGATTACTGATATCTCGATTGGGCTGTACAACTAAGACGAGGTAATAAGTGGTGGTCGTCCAGACGTACTTGGAGATCGATACGATATGCGAGGGCCTCTCTCATGTATTGGACATATGAGATGCGGAATAAGGTGCCTCCGGTTTAGTTCAGACCCATAACAGACTTACAAATGGATTTTATGTCTGACATTGTATTTTATGCTATATAAATCGGTCTCTACTAAATATATATATGTTTGATGGCTGAGAATTTGTTCTCTTTTCTTAACACCCTTCTCTGAGACGTATGAGCTTAGAGGTTGTATATTGGTAGAAATCAATGGTATGGATTGACAATGTGACACGCTGAGATGCATGGGACAAATCTTTTATTGAAAAGCAGGGCTTTATGGTTAATGATCAAAGCATAGCTTTAATATAGCACAACTTTGTGCAGCGTTGATTCGCGAGCTTCACACCCCGGTATGAACCAGAAACGGGATGAAGGACCGAAGAGAAATACAGGACATGTGTTTCTTTCTAGCTATGAGTGATGTCATGGTATGGAGCCTAGACATTTTACTTATGTGGATGTTGGATGATGGATAGCAAGGTACCTCGGATTTGGCCGCACGTGGCCCTTGATGGTCGACATACTGACCAAAATGGTCGACGTACTGACTAGGATTTTAGGTCCCAAAGGATCAGGAAACGTATTATTTAGGAATTTCCAATCAGCGATGGATGACCGGCTCTGCCAGATCCAGGTGCACTTGCGGGTGAGTCCTATTGCATGGGCTAGAATGTCTCAAATCGCGGAGGAAGATCCCTTGCCTTGGTTCATTGTTGGAATCCAATTTCTAATACACGCCTTTCGATTTCTGTTGTAAACCTATATGGTGACATAGTTGGATGAGGTACTATGCCGTCTATGATTGATACATTTACTTTTGAAGTTGTTTTCTGCACTATGGACTAATAATAATAAAAGTAAAATTTCGCATATCAAGCATGTTTGGCTATTATAAGGTAAAACTCTATCCTCTGGCTGTCATTGCATTTCGTGATGGGACCTGAGTCTTTTAATAGCTTTGTTTTTCCTTTTAGCATTGCGTTGTTTGTTTTATACACTGGTCTTCATGGGGGTAAACTCATTCCGTGTTATATGGCATGGTCCCGTGTTTTGCCGAACTTTAAAATAAAGTTAATAACTGTTTTAGTTCTCACACCAGTCCCATGACTGACTCAGAGTTTATTATTTCCCACCTAAACTCTGGGTGCCTATATTTTCCACATGGGCAGCTAGTAGTTTTGGTTTGTAGATATATTTTTTCACAAGATCCTGAATTACGGCTGGAACTATACTATGGAATGCTTTGTATCCGTGTATGGTAGTTGATATTTTCCACTGCACATCATAGTTATGTATTATATTTCTGCTGTTTTGTAATTTACTAATCTATGATACTTTTCCGATGTAAATTATTTATTTGTACTCTGATATCTTGTACTCTGATGTAAATTGTTGTAACAGCAATGAAATGTTCTCTTGTTTGTGTTCTGATGAGTCGTGTTCTCAAAGCAATCTGTCTTCTTATTCGGTTTAGGCCGGCCAGGAAGTTCGGGTCGCTACACATTAAGATAATCCTCCTACTTATTTCGGTCATGTCTCCCAAACCGTGTATCAAAATTCAGTGATTCATTTTTTGTTGGAAAGTTATTTCAAAATGGTAGAACTTTTATTTATATCACTTTTCATAATAACCCGGAAATCTGGGCCAATTTAAAAATTTTATTTTGGAAATTTTAGCGAATTTTGATTATTTAAAATGAATTATTTTAAATAATATCGACAAGAAATTTATTTTGAATAGAATTCGAACGTGCATATTTATATAGATCGTCGTTAGAATATAAATATTTATTTTAAATTATAAAAGGAATTGAAAATGGCGCGGTAGTTCGATAATTCGATTTCAAACTTCAAATGAATGTACCGGGTGCAAAATAAACCGGATTTTAGTGAAACCAAAAATAATGGAACCTAATTGATAATATCTTTCCAACGAACCCGAAAAATCAAAATTTCATAGCGGGAATCAAAAGATATGTCCAGTTGAATTTTCAGAATAGTCGCTATGGAATTCAGGCCCTTAAAAATGGGAATTTTGCAAACGACCTCGGATTTCAACGAAACCAATTTTGTTGGATCCGTGATGTCAAGTTATTGCTAGCTTCCAATTTTTATAATTTTTCGAATCAATATGTGAGCGTGGCAAAGGAAAACGTGTTTGACCAGTTTTAGTTGATTTTAATCGACTGGAAAATGGCCATTTTTCAAACGGTCTCAGAATTTGACGAAGTTAGTTTTGTTAGGACCGTATCGTCAATAGAAGCTAGAAAATATGTTTCTGGAATTTATAGAGTCAGTACGTGACCCCGATAAATTGAAATGTGTGTTGAAATTCAATATATAGAGTTATATGTTGATTTTGACAAAAACTGATCGAAACGATCGAATCAGCTTACGATACATATCCCTTTGTGTTCAGAATGGGGGTAATTAGCTATGGACGACAGGCGGTGGGCCTCGTTTAGAGGTCGAAAATAAAAGTTGCTTTTTGGAATATATTAAATTAAATAATATATATATTATTATATATTGCCTCTTATCTCTCCCTCCCCTTTTTCATTCCCCAGGCCCCCCGTAAAATCGAAATAAAATAAAAAAAGAAACCCCCCCAAATGTCGATCTCGCGCCCCCTTGACACGACCCGAACTTCCCCGTGAGGGAAAGAGCGGATAGCGTTGAGAACAGGACAAAACAGAACGCAGACGGAAGAGCATTTCATTGCTATTACAACAATTCCATCAGATACAAGAATATACAGAGTACAATGAATAAATTACATTCGATACATATCAGAGATTACAATAAATTACATAGCAGCGGAAAATAATACAAAACACAACTGAAGGTGATATACGGATACAGAGCTTTCCGGATATCATTCCAGCTGTAAACCAGGATCCTGTGAATATAAATCTGCAAAACCAAAACTACTTGTTGCCCGTGTCGAAAATAGAGGCACCCAGAGTTTAGGTAAAAACAATAAACTCCAGGTCAGTCATATGACTGGTGTGAGAACTAAAACAGTTATTTAAAACTTTACTTTTAAAGAGAGTAATTCGAGGGACCACGCCGTATAACACGGAACGAGTTTTCTCCCAAGAATACCAGTGCATAGAATAAACAACGCAATGCTTTTTCGAAAAATGAAGCTATTATAAGACCCAGGTCCCATCACACAATGCAACGCAAGCCGGAGGATAGGGTTTTCCCTTATAATAGCCAAACATGCTTGGTACGTTTAAAACAAATCATTTGATACTATAATAAGTGTATAGTGTCAAAACATTTCAATCATAAATATCAATCATAGGCAGCATGGGTACCATCTATCATGTCGCCATACTAGTTCTACAAATAAAACCGAAATACACGTATTGGAAATTGGATTTCCGTCATGATTCGAGGCACGGGGCAAGCTCCTCTCCGCGTTCGAGACACTCTAGCAAATGTCTCAGGACTACACACTCTGGGCAATCCTGGATGCTTCAGGGTCGGTCCTCACTTATGTTAGAGGATTAATTATGCCTGAACACACGTTTCCCGGTCCTTACAGACCTAAAATCGAGGCGCCTCGCATTCCAACAACCACATAGGTGAAAAGTATATAAATGTCAGGGCTGGTAAGCCACTGAAACCACCAAAGCTAGAAAGAAACGTCGTGCTGTCCCTGCAGTCCGTATCCCATTTTTAACTCATACCGAGGTGTGAGGCTCGCGAATTCACATTATACACAAAGCTGCCACGTAGGCTTGCTTTGATCATCAACCACAAGACTTTGCTTTTCAACAGAAGCCTTGATCATTGCATTTTAGCGTGCCACACATGCAATTCATGCGATTGATATCTATCGATATATAACCTCTGAGCTCGTACGTCTCAGAGAAGGGCGTTAAGCAAGAGAATAAATTCTCCGCCGCCAAACAGATATATATTTAACAGAAATCAATCAACACAGAATAAAATCCAATGTCAGACACACAATCCATTTACAAGTTCGTTCTGGGTCTGAACGAAACCGGAGGCACTTTCCTCGCATATCCATCCATCTCCAAGTATGTCTGGATGACCACCAACTATTTCCATCCTCTTGGGTGTACAGCCCAATCAGGATCGTCAGTAATTATCCAAATGATGTGAAGACTTCCGGTCTTCGACCACCGTCTTCATCTTCGACTTATCGTCGAATCGGTTATTCAGAATGGGTATAAACCTGGCCTTTCCGAACAACCCGCGTATATTAAACAAATGTTACACAAACACAACATACGCCTCATTCCAATTCTGAATATTCTGTTATTTAAATATTCACCTCTTTTGGGAAAAGTTCCCATTAATTTATCAAAGATAAATTCTTTAAAATTTATTCTTTAATCTTCCTTTGGATGTCATTTCAAACCAAATTATGGTTTTCCCAACTAGTCGAGATTAGCGAACCACACCGAAGTAATTATTTATTTTATTTCCCAATCCCAACCTATTCAACCCATGAAGCAAAACTGGTAATACTCCATATCTAATACCATGGTGTTATCGGTAAAATTAATTACCATTTCACGTTCAAATCTGATTAAAGATTGAACTATTGCTTTGGAGCAAAACTGGTGATACTCCATCCTCGCTCACTTTCTAAATTTGATAATTTAAATTATCAATTCACATTTCAATTTAATTGCAGATTCATTAAAACTCCCTTTACTGGGTTAAAGAACTAGTGTCATTTAAAACACAGTTCACGATAAACCCAAATCACATTCTATTTATTATCGGGTTAAAGAACAAGTGTTATTTAAAACACGGTTCACGATAAACCCATGAATCATTTCTATTTAAACCCATTTCAAATCCAGTTTATTTATTTAAAAATAAATGGTTTTAATTTCAGTTCAAAACTAGTTCATTTCGATAAAAATCTATTTTTATCTTTTCAAATATGGAGTTTTTTATCCCAATTTTTCCCAAATCATTTCTTATGATTTTTCACAAATTATTATTATTTTTAATAATTTTATCGAGGCCCGTACAGTCAATTTCCATCAACGGCCATCGAACTGCACTTACAGCGACCTTTTTCAAATTTGATTTGGACGTATCTCCAAATCCAACCGTTAGATTTTGAATTTCTAATATTCGTTCGAAATCTCTTTTCGATACGAACCCAACGGTTTGGGTTTTAGGAGAATCCGACGGTCGGATCTCCCGTAATGTCCGTTTGAAATAAATGGTCGAAATTCGCGAACTGCCGCGGCACGGCGCGTTCTATTCAGGCCATTATATTATATATATAATATATATTTCGTCGATTTCTATTTAAAACGAAGTTTATAAATAGTTTTGAATTCGTTTCAAAAACAATTTCAACTCCCATTTCAATTCAAATCAAAATTGAATTTTTCCTTATAAATTCATTTTAAAATCCATTTCTATTCAATTCAAATTTCAATTCAATTTAAATTCACTTCAATTCGTTTTCAATTCAATTTGAATTCAAATTCGTTTCCTATTCATTTTCTAATCAAATTCAATTCGTTCTCAATTCAAATCAAATTCAATTCGTTTTCTAATTAAATCAAATTCAATTTGGTTTTCTATTCGATTCAATTCAAATTGGTTTTCTATTCGATTCAATTCAAATTGGTTTTCTATTCGATTCAATTCAAATTGGTTTTCTACTCGATTCAATTCAAATTTGTTTTCTATTCGATTCAATTCAAATTGGTTTTCTATTCGATTCAATTCAAATTGGTTTTCTATTCGATTCGAACTATAAAAAGAATATAATCGATATAAATATCGTTCGCGTCAAAATAGCGCATCTCTAATCAACACGGCTTTATATATTTCAATAATTCTGTTATTCTATTCAACAAATGAATCTATATTTTTGTCAACACGTGACTAATCTCAACGAATGAGTACTGTCCACGTGTGACTATTTTTGTTATTTAATATATTTTATAAAAATTAAGGTATCTATTGTTTGATATTAAATCAGACTCCAACTGTAAATTAGTAAGAGAACGATTCCCTGAATATTAACCCCGAAGGCCGAAACCAACATCAGATCAATATCCAGGAGACCACTCATCTCATCTATTTTTTAATTGATTTCTAATTTTTATATATGATAAAGATGTAGATTTTATTGTTAAAATATTTCGTTCAACACATGACTAATCTCAACGGATGAGTACAGTCAACACATGAACCTTTATATTATAATGATAAAGATATAAATTTTATTGTTAAAATATTTCGTTCAGCACATGACTAATCTCAACGGATGAGTACAGTCAACACATGAACCCTTATTTTATAATATTCTTTATCTTCTAAATTGGAATGAGGCCCAATCAATTACCATATAGCGTTAACTATATGGGTTTCCATACAACACATGTATATAATAGCATTGAAAAATAATCAACCATCAACCAAAGTGCACAACACTGTATAAGCATCAAATATAGATATCTAACGCTTATAACAGCCTGTCAATCAATCAATCGACATATTCAATCAATCGGGATGAGTGAACTTCAAATTTCATCCCAACACCCGTGTGGGGTTTCAAACAATCAAACACAGATTTTATTTGTGCAGTTGGGCGATGTGTAAAATTTATCGTCCCAATCAATGTCAGTCAAATCAGTGTACATAAACAAACCGTCCGGTTTGTAAATGAATATTCACTTATTCACATTCACTATATTTATATTCACGTTAAAAATTATATTTTTAATGATAAAACATTCTGTTTTAACATATGAATTTCTATTCAGTTCATTCTTTAAATAAAATGATTTTTTTTCTAACTTATTTTAGAAAATTTCCGCGGCATAACGACACGATACTAGAAACGGGACGAGGCCTAGCCTTATCCCCGGTCTAGTGAAGGCCCACGCCATTCACACATCAATCAAATCAATTTAATTTCACCAAACCATTCAACTAATCTATGCAACCAAACAAACAAGTCCATGGTCTGTGGACGATTGTGTCGGGTGCTACTAAACACCGTCTGCATCCTAGTATATATATATATATATAACTAGAAAAAGAAATTGAAGAGTGAGAAGTTCTCACCGATAGCTATCCAACTTCATGACACTTCCTTTATAGAAATCTTCGTCGTTATCGCATCTTTGTCATCTTCGTTGCCCGTATTCTCTACATATGTAAAAATCGAATTTTTACTATGCTATTCAATATATAAAAATCGAATTTTTTCTTCGCTATTCAATATATAAAAATCGAATTTTTTCTTCGCTATTCAATATATAAAAATCGAATTTTTACTTCGCTATTCAATATATAAAAATCGAATTTTTTCTTCGCTATTCAATATATAAAAATTGAATTTTTACTTCGCTATTCAATATATAAAAATCGAATTTTTACTTTGTTATTCAATATATAAAATCGAATTTTTACTTTGTTATTCAATATATAAAAATCGAATTTTTTCTTCGCTAATCAATATATAAAAATCGAATTTTTACTTCGCTATTCAAGATATAAAAATCGAATTTTTACTTTGTTGTTCAATATATAAAAATCGAATTTTTACTTTGTTATTCAATATATAAAATCGAATTTTTACTTTGTTGCTCAATATATAAAAATCGAATTTTTACTTTGTTATTCAATATATAAAATCGAATTTTTACTTTGTTATTCAATATATAAAAATCGAATTTTTACTTTGCTACTCAATATATAAAAATCGAATTTTTACTTTGCTATTCAATATATAAAAATCGAATTTTTACAATTGCCTCATATGGATAAAATTCTATTTTTACACCACCGCTATATAGATAAAAATTCTATTTTTACAACGATGTTACATAGTTAAAAATTCTATGTTTATCACGCTATTCTTCATATAAAGATTTCGCCTTTTCAAATATAAAGATGATATTTTTTCCTAATTAAAAATCGTATTCTTCTTCTATGAAAAATCATATTCTTATTTTGCTACACCTATAAAAATGATATTTCTAATATTCCTATCTTGTAAAAATTATATTTTTAATTCTATACCTAAGTAAAAATCATATTTTTACATCTTCTACATAATAAAGATTATATTTTTAATACTTTAAAAATATGAAAATCATACTTTTATTACTTCAAAAATATAAAAATCATATTTTTAATTGAATAAAAATCTTTTCTACCTCTTCCTTATAAAAAAAAAAAAAATCATATTTTTGTAAATAAAAATATAATCTTTTCAATTTTAAAAATCAAATCTTTATATATACTTTATTTTCAGATTTTATAAATGCTAAACTGATTTTATAAATAAAAATATAATTAAAGACTTACAGTGATTTGTAGAGAGAGCGGGGTATCGTGGCGCGGAGAGGCAACGGGGGGGGGGGGGGGGGTGCCTCGTGCGGCGGCGGTTGGCCGAAGGGGGGGCTTCGCGGTTGTCGCGCCGCTGGGGGGGTGGTCTTCGCATCGCCTCTGGCGCCTGAGGGGGGGGTCTTCGAGTCGCCTCTGGCGCCTGGGGGGGTCTCTTCGAGGTGGCAGCGGTTTAAGGGGAGGGGCGGCGTCGATTTGGTTTGCTCTTTTTTTTTCTCTGATGTCGATTTCGGTTTTGAAATGGGGGGGGGGGGCAGTTTGACTGAGTTAAGGGGAGAAAGGGGGTTTTAAATTTTATTTATTTACTTATTCTTTAATTAATTCAAAAAGGTAACTTTTAAATTCGAACCCCAAACGAAACCACCGTCTATCTTCCATAGCTAATTACCCCCATTCCGAACACAATGGGATATGTATCGTAGGCTGGTTCAATCTTTACAATCAGTTTTCGTTAAAATCAACATATAACTCTATATATTGATTTTAAACGCGCATTTCAATTTACCGGGGTCACATACGAACTCTAAAAATTCCATAAAAATATTTTCTAGCTTCGTATGGATGATACGGTCCAAACAAAACTAGTTTCATCGAATTCTGTGACCGTTTGAAAAATGTTCATTTTCCAGTCGATTAAAATCAACTGAAACTGGTCAATCGCGTTTTCCTTTGCCACGCTCACATATTGATTTGAAAAATTATGAAATTTGGAATCTAGCAATAATTTGACATTGCGGATCCAACAAAAGTGGTTTCGTCAAAATCCGAGGTCGTTTGCAAAATGTCTATTTTTAAGGGCCTGAATTCCATAGCGACTATTCAGAATTTTCAAATGGACATATCTTTTGATTCCCGCTATGAAATTTCGATTTTTCGGATTCGTTGGAAAGATATCATCAATTATATCCTAATGTTTTTGGTTTCACCAAAATCCGGATTGTTTTGCACCCGGGATGTTCGATTGAAGTTTGAAATCGAATTATCGAACTACCACGCCATTTTCAATTCTATTTATAATTTAAAATAAATATTTATATTCTAACGACGACGCGTATAAATATATACGTTCTAAATATATTCAAAATAAATTTCTCGTTGATTTTATTTAAAATAATCTATTTTAAATATTCAAAATTCATTAAAATTGCCAAAATAAAAATTTTAAACTGGCCCAGATTTTCCGGGTTATTACACCCCTCCTCCCTGCTGCGCTCCACCGCCGCCAGACTGGCGAGCCACCCTATCGCCCCTCTCCTCTGCTTCCTTCTCCCCTACACCGACGCGCCCTCTCTCCCTTCTTCCTCTCAAATAACTAGCGCCCCCCTTGCTTAAAAGTCGCCGCCACCTGATGAAAGCCCCCGCCTCCCTGGCCAAAGCCCCCCCATCGACGCACGCCGCCCCACAGCACCCCTGCCATTTCTGACGCCTCTCCCCGCCCCTTAGTCCCATTTCCGATCTCGTGAGCCACACCTCCAACCAAATTGAATTTTTATAAAGGAAGGTACGTTCTTTTTGTTTGATTAGCGTAGTTTAATTATGTCATGATGAATAAAAATCATGTTTTTATACATTATTTAGCAAAGATTCGATTTTTAATATTAATTAATGGTTGGTCTTTAGAAGAGAAAAGCTTTGATTTTTAGCGATGTAAAGATATAATTTTTAACGTCATAAAAATCTAATTTTTATATTAGTAGAAGATTTAAAATATGATTTTTACATTATAGAAGTGTAACGACCCGAAAATTCATAACATCAGAGTTGACTATATACATCATACGTCCAACCCAAATATCACGAAAATACGAAACATTTTTTTTAGAAGAAAGAGATAGAAGAAGAACAGAAACAACAACACAGAATCTCACATCGCAGCGGAACAAAATATAATATATCATAACTTTGAAATACAAAAGCTCAACTGTATAACATATACTTATCAGAGTACAACACTTACAACACAATGGAACAACACTATAACTAGATAACGCTGAAGCCTCCTGCTCCAAGCTCCTTTAGATATATCTGAAAAATCCTGAACTACTTTACTGCCCGTACAAATTTAGGCACCCAAGAGTTTAGGTAGAACAAAACAAATAAACTCCGGGTCAGTCATGGGACTGGTATGAGTAAACAGTTTAAAACAGTTTAGAAACTGAATGATATCTCATAAGACCACGCCGTATAACACGGATAGGGTTTTTCCCTTATGAGAATCCAAACACTTGATCTAACTTTCAAAATCCCTTTGAAAGGAACTATAATCTTTATATCAAAACTCCTTTGATATTATAATAGTGTCTAAATCAAGTAAATACAATATAGTGGAACGTTTGCATCTCACGTTCCACATAAATAATATACAATCATAAACCGCAAGCACGTATTGGGTAATGGATTTCCAACTTTGACAAGGTATGGAACCACCTTCCGCTGGTATATCTCTAGAGGAGAATAAACCGAGTTCAACAAGAACATCTTGCAACTCAGCCACACATGACCGACCACTCATTTGGCTTGAGTGTATCGAATGTATATCACCAACGGTTGGGATCAGCAACCATTTCCCGAATAGGACAACATCGACAATTGATTTTTAGAAATAAATGAAACTCTAGATCGGGTGATAATACACCCTAATAGGTGCGACCTACATAGCCATGCTGCTTGCCCGATTTCTGTCATTTACCGGTTGGTGAGGCCAGAGGCTATGCTTTATCATCACACCAGATTCACTTAGAATATCACATCGTCAAATCCATCAAATCACCGATTGACGTCCTCAACAGTACATTACGTGTTAGCTAAAAGAAGTTTCCTTCTCCACTTCCACTCTTGGTACGGTTGAAGAAATCAATGTACGTGACCTTTTTGGAAATACTCTGTCAGACATTCATAAATACAAGTCACCCAGGAACAGGATGAGCCGAAGGTACTATTTCTATTTATAGAAAAAGTCCTCGCACTCTACTCTATCTTCGATTATCTTTATATAATCTGATTCGTACGCTACTGCCAATACGGAGCGGTTCTTTGGATAATAATCCAACCGGTCTCTCCATATTGACAACGATGGTCAAAGCTTCGATAGTCTGTGATTAACTATCGAATAAAACAAGTGTTTCGATAGTCGATGATTTAACTATCGAATAAAACAAGTGTTCATCCAAACATCCAACAATCAGTGAGCCTTTAATTAATATTCCATTAATTAAATCTCTTCAATATTTCTTTATCAATATTTGTTAAACAAATATTTCAATAACCATATTGGCCTTTTACGTTATTTGGAAAACATTTCCGATTATCGCCTTCCTTTATTTTCTAAACTTAGAAAATATCTTCTATTTATAATTGGGAAATATTCCAATTACTTATCTCTTCCCCGATCTCGTTTATTTCTATACTTTGGAAATATTTATTATTCTATTTCCAAGCTTACATTTATTTGGGTTAAAACGGATGTTGTGTAAAACATTGTTATGACAACCCAAATACTATATTCAACTAACTCTTATTCAACATTGATCTTCGAGCCTGGGATCTTACTATTTATTTGTTAATAATGAAATCAATCAAGTTGGGGTATAACTACCTCTCAGACCTTGACTGAATAACATTTGTAACGTCAAAACAGATATGACTACTTACTCGAATAATCAATACCATACAACTACTGATTCACTTTTAAACACGTATACTCTTCCTCTATCTATCCTTACTAGATTTTATTCTTATACTTCCTTTTTGATTATACTATTCTATTTCTATGTTCGTTTTCTTATCGACTTCTATATATATTGATATATATATATTTCTAGTTGTCAAATTTTCTTAAAAATATTCTAACTCCTTAAATTTTCGGAAAAATTCGCCATAAACTCCTTTGTACCGGGAGCTTCGGGAAAATCCCCAAACTGCCACACAGGCCTCTTTAATCAAAAAGAAAAAGCCAGGCGGCTAGCCGATACGGCGCATAAAATCTCATATGTGAATTAAATACATACCTTTTTGTCGGGCATTCTATTTATATACCTTCTGTACTTTATTCCAAACCTGTCTCCTGTATATTTATACCTGTCCAATCTATTTTAACTATACCAATCGTTTTAACTAAATTCGTTAATTAATTTGTTAATTAACTCTTCAATCTATTTCACCTTCATATTTGAACATGACATGTTCAAATATATTTTAACTTGCATATTAACAAATTCTAATTATACTCATACTCTCGTTTCCTTATCGACTTCTTATTCAAATTCCAATTCAATTCTATTTGAATTCTCTTTATTTAAACTTCATTTGAATTCTATTTTCAAATTCTATAGTTTAAAGTCCATTTTAATTCTATATTCAAATTCTATTTGAATCCTCTGCATTATTTACAAACAACGTTTATAACTTTACTTAAAATCCCCCATTAAATATTTATAAACAAAGTTTATAAATTCAATTCAAATCCCACCTTTTCATTTGTAAACAGAGTTTATAAATTCAATACTTGTTTCATATATAATCAAACAAGTTAATATTTTTATTCTATTCGAATTTCAAATTCTATTCTATTTGAATCTTATATATTCAAATTTCAAATTCTATTTTAGAAAAAAATAGAATTTTCTTTCTAAATTACAAATATCCTTTTTCATGATATTTTTATATATCAATATTCAAGCTCCAGTGATATTTTAAACAATCAAATCAACCAATTTTCATTCATTTGATTTTTAGCACATCATATATGAATATATATATATATATATATGAAATCAAACAAACAACAAACAGATAATATATTTTTGAGGAATCCAGTTGGATTCCTCCAACCTGTTTTCCTGCATCCACAGACGTTAGTCAACATAGTAATACCCATCCTGCTTCGAGGCAGGATATCGCGGTATTGAAGGTCATCCACTAATCATAGCGTGGGCGTATAGGGTAATCACCCGCTATGGTACCGCGGGAATCCGCTAATGAGACTGCGGGAATCCAACTAATCATCAACCCAATATATATATATAATAGTCAACCTAAATAACTATATATATTTAAATCAACCAAACATCATTCAAACAAGCAACAAGAATTATTTTTAACGAATAAAAATAATTCTAAATAACAGGTGAGTGAGGTTTACTCACATTTATTTTACTTGTCGAATATCCATTCCGATTCCATATCATCTCTACTACGAATTGTCTTGAATGAACTTACTCAAGCACCTACGATTATATATATTTTTATTTAACGAATAAGCGATTATTAATTTAAATAATTTACTAAAATAAATAATTAAATTGTTCTACGTATAATAAAAATTCGGGTAAAGATATATACCTTGCTCCCCTCGACCAAAACACTACATTGTCTTCCTAACCATCGCCATCGACCAATACTTGCCGATGATCGCCATTGTACTGCCTCAACTCTTCACTGCAATGTTTCAACCTCAACACCCCTCGCTGTCCAGTCCAAACATTCTCCGTTTACAGCCCTTATTAGTCACGCTGCACCTCCTCATACCAAAAATAAATGATCAACTTTCCCACAAACCTATGCTCCTAATTCACAGCAATACCTTCCTCGTTACTTGTTTTTATCAGGCCCTACAAACCACTCCTCAAACAAATCCCCTAACAGCTCCAAACAACTGCAGTCTTCATGGTGGCATTTCACCGAACATCACACAGTCACTTTCCATTGACGTTAATAAAATTGCGATAGCCACCATCCACTCCCACATCGTGACTGCGTATTCCCATCAACTTCACTACAACCCAATCGCCAAGTCCATCTTCACCAGCATCGACCTTTTCAGGGGCAACCGTACCCCTTCCAAATTCAACAGACATCGCAAAAACCCCTTTCTAGTTTGAACTCACTGAAGTCGACCTTTACTTGAATTGCTCCTACTGTCGCAACTCAAAGCAAAGGTGGAAATCCATTTCGCACCCCTTTCTACAGATCGACAGCAACTCTCGATACTCCCAGGCAATCGCAAGTGCCTTCCGCTCGGACTCGAGCTCGCGATTTAATTTGTATATTGGATTTTTAGAACTTGAGGAGCATACGAATTTTAGTTTTGAGGAAAGGAACGGATTTTGTTTGCTGAAGCTATGAGGATGACGGGATTTTATAGGAAAGGGGGTTTCGGTTTTGTGGATAATAAGGGAGCACGGGTTTGTTTTGTGACCACAACTAGGTTATTTTATTTTTTATTTTAATTTATTTAAACCGATATCCTTAAATTAAAATACCTCTTGACTGCGAACTCCTTTCTGAACCCAACAAGTGACATTTCTAGCGTTATACCACTGCTCTGAACACACTGGGATATGTTACGATGTCTAATTCGATCGTCTGTGGAAGATATTAATTTAAATCGATATAAATTATATGTCCAACCATTAAATTCTTCGATAATAAATTAATATTATTATTTGAATTCAAACAGAAGTCTGAACTGTATTTAATTCGGTTTTAAATCTCGAACTGAATTATATTTTCGTATTACGATGTTTTTATATATATTCGATATTAAATCGAAATTGATTATTAAACCGATAACTTAATATAAATATTCATTTAATTTATCAAATTAATACTTAAAACTGTATTAAATATTCAAATCTAACCGACGGAATATCCGGGTCATTACATTCTTCCCCACTTAAAATAATTTCGTCCTCGAAATTGCTAAGGTAGGAAAAGTGCTACCAACCCATTTTCTTTTCAAAACTTATTTATGTTGGTACTCAACATTTCAAACTTCCTTGCATAACTTTCTTTCGAATAGATCCCTATTCGATAACTCCTCCCTTCGAATAGCTATATTCGATAATCTCTCTATCAAATAACTAGATTCGAAAACCTTTCTTTGAATCAGCTATATTCGATTTACTTTATTCAATTTACTCTTATCAATTAAGTCTATTGGATTTAAGTCTTTTCGATTAACTCCATCGAATAACTAAATTCGATAACTCCTTTAACTCTATTCGAATAAACTATATTCGATTAACTCCTTTAATTCTATTCGAATAACTAATATTCGATAACCCCTTTTAACTTTATTCGAATAAACTATATTTGATTTAACTCCATTCGCTTGACTCTAGATCGCAGCGATCACAATGGTTACGCCTGATTCCCTCAGGAAACATCCGACCGCCCTAGGCTATCTGCAGCCTTGCGAATTACGCTAGCAGTCGTATGAAATGGCAACTTATCCTGAGTAACTTTGTTTGACTAACTCTATGTTAATAACTATACTCGATCAACCTTAATTGAATAACTAACATTCAATTAAATTCTAATTCGATTAACTATGTTCAATTAACTCTATCTGGTTAACTCTTAATTTGAATAACAAATATTCGATAAATTCTAATTGAATAACTAATATTCAATTAACTCTACGGATTAACCCTAACTGATTAACTCTAACTAGTTAATTCTTACTCTAATCGATTTATTCTAACTCTAATCGATTATTTCTAACTCTAATTGACTTCTCCTATTTGAATAATTCTTATTGGATAATGTTTATTCATTTATAAAGATTTACTTTTAGTAACGGTTCTTCACTTTATAAATGTTCTCTTTAATAACTTTACTTCACTTATACAAGTGTTATGTAACCCTTCTATTTAAAACTATCAGTGTTAAAAACCAATATCTCTTCTCTATATAAGTTCAGACTTATATATTCCATTTATCGAACGATAAATATTTAATTTAATTTATAAACTATTATTTATAATTTAATCTTTTCTATTTATCTGTTAAAAACAGATTTCCATTTTCTATTCATCTTCTAAATATTCCTTTGATTAAATTCTATTTATTTAACAAATAAATATCTCATTTATAACATTCTATTTATTTTCTATAAATAAATATTTCCATTTAATCTATTTGTAAATGTTTTTACAAATATTTCCTTTTAAATTATATTGGTAAATGTTTTTACAAATATTTCTCCTTCTATTTGTTTGCACATAACTTCCTTTGTATTTGTGTTACAAATATATTTCCTTTTTATTTGTTTTACAAATAAATTTTCTTTTTAACTCTTTTGTTTTTTTTTCTTTTCACACCCAATTCATATTTCATTCACATTGATTTTACTCAATTTATTCATTTCGATCAATTTAACTTACTTAAGTTAAATTTAATTTCAATCATTCAAATTCCCAATAACTAGTTGCTAATTAACCGTTTTGCCTATTTCACCCTTTTTATTTGAATATAACTTGTTCAAATATATGTCAACTTAATTATAAACTAATCTAATTATATTTTCAACTCGAGTTGTATATTCGATTTCGAATATAAATTCTCAATCTCTTTCACTTATCCAAAAACCCAATTTCGATTCAAATTTCCTTTAACTAATTATTCTCCATTTTAGTTAATCCTATTTAACCATTTAAAATATGATTTTCGTCTTAAAAATCATTTCACTTACTTCACTGGAGTTCATATTTATTTTATATCTCCAGTCTGGATTTTTCTAAAGCCAATTCGGATTTTATTTCCTAAAAATCCTTTTATTTATTTAATTGAACCGTTATGGTTTTATAATGGTTCTGGCGCTGCTTTTCAAAAAAATTGATTTTGACATAACTCAAAATCTATACGACGAAATCCAGATTTTTCTCTTTTATTAGAAAACTATTGTTCAACCGGTCCCGACGATTCTTGTTTCAAGGAATTTCGACTTCAACTGAGTTCTATATACTAAATTGAAGTTCGAATCGCCAATTTACGAACTGCCACGCTACGGCGAGCTCGTTTTAATTATATTTATAAATATAAACGTTTTAACTTTGTTTATAATAAATTCAACTCCATTCTGAGATATTTTTAATATATATCAAATCCATTTCACATAATATTCCCAATCTGTTTCACTTCTAATATTCAAATCCTATATATTTACAATATTCAAATTCATTTGAATTTCTTTATTCGAACTTTATATTTGAATTTCCTTTATATTTGCAAATATTCAAATTCCATTTGAATTTATTTATTCAAACTCATTTGAATTCCTTTGAACTCAAATTCTACTTCACTTCTATTTGAATTATATATATTCAAATTCCTTTATTTTACTTCTATTTGAATTCTATATTCCAATTCCCATTTCAAAATTCCTTTGAAGTAATATAAATAGATACATATATTTATTTTATTTCCTTTCAAATTCAAAACATTTGAATTTTCAAACAACTTATTTTCTTGTCAAACAAATTTCCATCAAAAACTTTTCTAAGGCAGCAATTCATCACTTAGAAACTCGAAAATGAACAATGATGATGTTGCGACCATCATCAGAATTATTTCCCAGCCACTGAATGAGTCCAGTGCTATATTTCTTTCAAAATCCATTTAGAAAAATATTTTCCAAACTCCCAGGATTTTAAATTCTGAATTCTGGTTGGAATTCAATTTCAATTTATCTCATTTGTATTTGATTTCATATACAAATTCCATTGGTTATATATATATATATATATATAACTATTTCAGTTTTATAATCTAATTTGATTATAATCCTAATAATCAACTCAACTATTTAAAAACAATATCATGTCCAGTCTTCTGTTCAAGTGTTTATAAACTCCGATCGACATCGTGGCGTCCTACGATTCGATCAAAATTCATAATCCACTCAACAGACTAGTCAACACAATATAAAACAGTATTTATATCAAATAACAAATACGCTCTCTCGTATATATATACACACTCAACTCATTCTAGGATACTACTGATCCAATCTCTAATGAGCACAATTCCACAAAGCCTAGGTATTCGCTCAACCTAAGCTTCGATACCAACTGTAACGACCCGAAAATTCATAACGTCGGAGAAGTTCAAGTAGGCTTTGCAACCATCCTCTCCCATCCTCACAATGTAGCAGGGCAATACCCCACCGTGACTTACATTGGTACCCCAGCACCACATTTTACGGCCAGCCTTTCGACTTCACAACCAACCCTCATTTTCGGGACATGTAGGGGTAAGAGTCTCCCGTTCGCCACCTAACGAAAAGCGACACCCCCTATCATGCGACACATGCCCTAAGCACGCAACATGGACTGGTATGAGTAAACAGTTTCAGAAACTAAATGATATCTCATAAGACCACGCCGTATAACACGGAACGAGTTTTTCCCTTATGAGAATCCAAACACTTGATTTAACTTTCAAAATCCCTTTGAAAGGAACTATAATCTTTATATCAAAACTCCTTTGATATTATAATAGTGTCTAAATCAAGTAAATACAATCTAGTGGAACGTTTGCATCTCACGTTCCACATAAATAATATACAATCATAAACCGCAAGCACGTATTGGGTAATGGATTTCCAACTATGACAAGGTATGGAACCACCTTCCGATGGTATATCTCTAGAGGAGAATACACCGAGTTCAACAAGAACATCTTGCAACTCATCCACACATGACCAACCACTCATTTGGCTTGAGTGTATCGAATGTATATCACCAACGGTTGGGATCAGCAACCGTTTCCCTAATAGGACAGCATCGACAATAGATTTTTAGAAATAAATGAAACTCTATATCAGGTGATTATACACCCTAATAGGTGCGACCTACATAGCCATGCTGCTTGCCCGATTTCTGTCATTTACCGGTTGATGAGGCCAGAGGCTACGCTTTATCATCACACCAGATTCACTTCGAATGTCACATCGTCAAATCCATCAAATCACCGATTGACGTCCTCAACAGTACATTACATGTTAGCTAAAAGAAGTTTCCTTCTCCGCTTCCACTCTTGGTACTGTTGAAGAAATCAATGTACGTGACCTTTCTGGAAATACTCTATCAGACATTCATCCATACAAGTCACCCAGGAACAGGATGAGCCGAAGGTACTATTTCTATTTATAGAAAAAGTCCTTGCACTCTACTCTGTCTTCGATTATCTTTATATAATCTGATTCGCATACTACTGCCAAGACGGAGTGGTTCTTCGGATAATAATCCAACCGGTCTCTCCATATTGACAACGATGGTCAAAGCTTCGATAGTCTGTGATTAACTATCGAATAAAACAAGTGTTTCGATAGTCGATGATTTAACTATCGAATAAAACAAGTGTTCTTCCAAACATCCAACAATCAGTGAGCCTTTAATTAATATTCCATTAATTAAATCTCTTCTATATTTCTTTATCAATATTTGCTAAACAAATATTTCAATAACCATATTGGCCTTTTACGTTATTTGGAAAACATTTCCGAATATCGCCTTCCATTATTTTCTAAACTTAGAAAATATCTTCTATTTATAATTGGGAAATATTCCAATTACTTATCTCTTCTCCGATATCGTTTATTTCTATACTTTGGAAATATTTATTATTCTATTTCCAAGATTACATTTATTTGGGCTAAAACGGATGTTGTGTAAAACATTGTTACGACAACCCAAATACTATATTCAACTAACTCTTATTCAACATTGATCTTCGAGCCTGGAATCTTACTATTTATTTGTTAATAATGAAATCAATCAAGTTGGGGTATAACTACCTCTCAGACCTTGACTGAATAACATTTATATCGTCAAAACAGATATGACTACTTACTCGAATAACAATACCATACAACTACTGATTCACTTTTAAACACGTATACTCTTCCTCTATCTATCCTTACTAGATTTTATTCTTTTACTTCCTTTTTGATTATACTATTCTATTTCTAAGTTCGTTTTCTTATCGACTTCTATATATATTGATATATATATTTCTAGTTGTCAAATTTTCTTAAAAATATTCTAACTCCTTAAATTTCCGGAAAAATTCGCCATAACCTCCTTTGTACCGGGAGCTTCGGGAAAATCCCCAAACTGCCACACAGGCCTCATTAATCAAAAATAAAAAGGAAAAGCCAAGCGGCTAGCCGATACGGCGCATAAAATCTCATATGTGAATTAAATACATACCTTTTTGTCGGGCATTCTATTTATATACCTTCTATACTTTATTCCAAACCTGTCTCCTGTATATTTATACCTGTCCAATCTATTTTAACTATACCAATCGTTTTAACTAAATTCATTAATTAATTTGTTAATTAACTCTTCAATCTATTTCACCTTCATATTTGAACATGACATGTTCAAATATATTTTAACTTGCATATTAACAAATTCTAATTATACTCATACTCTCGTTTCCTTATCGACTTCTTATTCAAATTCCAATTCAATTCTATTTGAATTCTCTTTATTTAAACTTCATTTGAATTCTATTTTCAAATTCTATAGTTTAAAGTCCATTTGAATTCTATATTCAAATTCTATTTGAATCCTCTGCATTATTTATAAATAACGTTTATAACTTTACTTAAAATCCCCCATTAAATATTTATAAACAAAGTTTATAAATTCAATTCAAATCCCACCTTTTCATTTATAAACAGAGTTTATAAATTCAAAACTTGTTTCATATATATTCAAACAAGTTAATATTTTTATTCTATTCGAATTTCAAATTCTATTCTATTTGAATCTTATATGTTCAAATTTCAAATTCTATTTTAGAAAAAAATAGATTTTTTTTTCTAAATTTCAAATATCATTTTTCTTGATATTTTTATAAATCAATATTCAAGCTCCAGTGATATTTTAAACAATCAAATCGACCAATTTTCAATCATTTGATTTTTAACACGTCATATATTAATATATATATATATATATGAAATCAAACAAACAACAAACAGATAATATATTTTTGAGGAATCCAGTTTGATTCCTCCAACCTGTTTTCCTGCATCCACAGACGTTAGTCAACATAGTAATACCCATCCTGCTTCGAGGCAGGATATCGCGGTATAGAAGGTCATCCACTAATCATAGCGTGGGGCGTATAGGGTAATCATCCTCTATGGTACCGCGGGCATCTGCTAATGAGACTGCGGGAATCCAACCAATCATCAACCCAATATATATATAATAGTCAACCTAAATAACTATATATATTTAAATCAACCAAACATCATTCAAACAAGCAACAACAATTATTTTTAACGAATAAAAATAATTCTAAATAACAGGTGAGTGAGGTTTACTCACATTTATTTTACTTGTCGAATATCCATTCTGATTCCATATCGTCTCTACTACGAATTGTCTTGAATGAATTTACTCAAGCACCTACGATTATATATATTTTTATTTAACGAATAAGCGATTATTAATTTAAATAATTTACCAAAATAAATAATTAAATTGTTCTACGTATAATAAAAATTCTGGTAAAGATATATACCTTGCTCCCTCGAACAAAACACTACATTGTCTTCCTAACCATCGCCATCGACCAATACTTGTCGATGATCGCCATTGTACTGCCTCAACTCTTCACTGCAATGTTTCAACCTCAACACCCCTTGTTGTCCAATCCAAACATTCTCCGTTTACAGCCCTTATTAGTCATGCTGCACCTCCTCATACCAAAAATAAATGATCAACTTTCCCATAAACCTATGCTCCTAATTCACGGCAATACCTTCCTCGTTACTTGTTTTTATCAGGCCCTACAAACCACTCCTCAAACAAATCCCCTAACAGCTCCAAACAACTGCAGTCTTCATGGTGGCATTTCACTGAACATCACACAGTCACTTTCCATTGACGTTGCTTCTGACGTTAATAAAATTGCGATAGCCACCATCCACTCCCACAACGTGACTGCGTATTCCCATCAACTTCACTACAACCCAATCGCCATGTCCATCTTCATCAGCATCGACCTTTTCAGGGGCAACCGTACCCCTTCCAAATTCAACAGACATCGCAAAAACCCCTTTCTAGTTTGAACTCACTGAAGTCGACCTTTACTTGAATCGCTCCTACTGTCGCAACTCAAAGCAAAGGTGGAAATCCATTTCGCACCCCTTTCTACAGATTGACAGCAACTCTCGGTACTCCCAGGCAATCGCAAGTGCCTTCCGCTCGGACTTGAGCTCGCGATTTAATTTGTATATTGGATTTTTAGAACTTGAGGAGGATACAGATTTTAGTTTTGAGGGAAGGAACGGATTTTGTTTGCTGAAGCTATAAGGATGACGGGATTTTATAGGAAAGGGGGTTTCGATTTTGTGGATAATAAGGGAGCACGGGTTTGTTTTGTGACCACAACTAGGTTATTTTATTTTTTTATTTTAATTTAATTAAACCGATATCCTTAAATTAAAATACCTCTTGACTGCGAACTCCTTTCTGAACCCAACAAGTGACATTTCTAGCGTTATACCACTGCTTTGAACACACTGGGATAGGTTACGATGTCTAATTCGATCGTCTGTGGAAGATATTAATTTAAATCGACATAAATTAAATGTCCAATCATTAAATTCTTCGATAATAAATTAATATTATTATTTGAATTCAAACAGAAGTCTGAACTGTATTTAATTCAGTTTTAAATCTCGAACTGAATTATATTTTCGCATTACTATGTTTTAATATATATTCGATATTAAATCGAAATTGATTATTAAACCGATAACTTAATATAAATACTCATTTAATTTATCAAATTAATATTTAAAACCGTATTAAATATTCAAATCTAACCGATGGAAAATCCGGGTCATTACAAGAAGTGTTAAAGATTTGATCTTTATTTTATAGGAGGAGCAAAGATGTGATTTTTATATAAGTGGCAATATAAAAATATTATCTTTATATATGTAGCGAAATAAAAATCTGATTTTTATTATATATATAGTGGAGTAAAAATGAGATTTTTATAGCGATGAAATAAAAATTCAATCTTTATATAAGAAGTAGAAATATAAAAATATAATTTTTATATAGAATGAAGCATCGAAAATATATATGAAGAAGAAATAAAAAAAATATGATTTTTATTTATTGAAATGAAGCGATAAAAATATAATTTTTATTTGAACAGCGTGAAAGGGACTGTAGTAGAATTTCCAACAAATCCAGATGTTCAGTAGTTCAAAAGCAAAGCACGGCGGATTGGAACCCTCTGTGAGAACTTCTCACCTTTTAATTTTGTTTTCTAGTTAAAAATATATACTAGGATGAAGACGGTGTTTAGTAGCACCCGACACCCATCGTCCACAGACCATGGACGGCTTGTATGCTTGTTTGTATGATTTTGATGTGTAGTTGATTGTGTGATGTGATGTGAAATGAAATAAAATATTTATATAGATGAAATAAAATATTTTATAGTGGAAAATACTTTATAGTTAAAAATAGAATTTTTAATGTGTATATGAAAGGAAATAAAAATAAACAAATCGGACGATTTGTTTATATACACACATTTGACTGATATTGATTGGGACGATAAATTTTACACATCGCCCAACTGCACAAATAAAATCTGTGTTTGATTGTTTGAAACCCCACACGGGTATTGGGATGATATTTGACGTACACTAATCCCGATTGTTTAGTTGTATGTCGATCGATTGGTTGACAGACTGTTATAAGCGTTGAATATTTATATTTGATGCTTATACAGTGTAGAATGCACTTTGGATGATGGTTGATTATTCATCGTTGTTATTGTATACATGTGTTGTAGAAAATCCATATAATTAACATTATATGGTAATTGATTGGGCCTCATTCCATATTTGAAAAAGAAATATTTGAAAAAGAAATATTTGAAAAAGAAACGTTTGAAAAAGAAATATTTGAAAAGGAAATATTTGAAAAAGAAATATTTGAAATAGGAATATTTGAATTAGAAATATTTGAAATAGGATATTTGGAAATAGAAATATATGAAGCCGTGTTGATTAGATTGACGCCATTTTGGCGTGAACGATATTTATATCAATTTTATTCATTTTATAATGAATATCGAAAGTGATTTCAAAATCTCATATTTTGAAAAGAATTGAAATTCAAATTGAAATTAAATATAAATGAATTCGAATTGAAATTGAATATAAATGAATTCGAATTGAAATTGAATATAAACGAATTCGAATTGAAATTGAATTGAATTGAAAAAGAACTGAAATTGAATTAGAAATCAATTTGAATTGAAATCGATTTAAAATGAATTTAAAATGAATTTATATTGGAATATTCAATTTTGATTTGAAATTGAATATGAAGTTGAAATCATTTTTAAAATGAATTTAAAACGATTTATAAAGCATGTTTTGAATTGAAATTGACGAAGTATATATTATATATATAATATAATGGCCTAAATAAAACGCGCCGCGCCGCGGCTGTTCGCGAATTTCGACCATTGACTTCGAACAGATATTACGGGAGATCCGACCGTCGGATTCTCCTAAAACCGGAACCGTTGGTTTTGTATCAAAAAGAGTTTTCTAACGATTATTAGAAATTAGAAATCTAACGGTTTGATTTGGAATTATGTCCAAATAAAATTTGAAAAAGGTTGATGTAAGTGCAGTTCGATGGCCGTTGATGGAAATCGACTGTACGGGCCTTGATAAAATTATTAAAAATAGTAATAATTTGTGTAAAATCATAAGAAATGATTTGTGAAGAATTGGGATAAAAAACTCCATATTTGAAAAGATAAAAATAGATTTTTATAAAATGAACTAGTTTTGAACTAGAATTAAAATTCTATTTATTTTTAAATAAATAAATTGAATTTGAAAAGGGTTTTAAAAATAACCAGAATTTCCAAGAATTGAATTGGAATGGATTTGAATCGAAATTATCTTTGGATTATTTCGATGTTGGATTTCGTGATTACACAGATATTGTTATGGAAATTTGAAAGATATATATATCGTTATTTCCAATACGATATTTGTTGGTCGTAGAATTTGATATTGAATGTAAGCCGGTATATTTTCTATTAAGAGCCTTGTATTTAATATCAAATGTGATTTGGGTTTGTCGTGAATGGTGTCTTCATTAACACTGTTCTTGAACCCAGTTGAGAAAAGATTAAATATTTTTATTTAGATTTAATGAAGTGTACCAATTAAATAATATTTAATTGGAATTGAATTCGAATTGATTCTTGGGTTTATCGTGAACAGTGTTTTATATAACACTTGTTCTTTAACCCGATAATTAATGAAATGTGATTTTGGGTTGTCGTAAATGGTATCTTCAATAATACTGTTCTTAGACCCAAAGGAGTTAATAAAATCAGAAACTAACTGGAGGTTAGTTAAGTTGAATGGTTTCTGAGGTATTAATCTGATGTTGGTTTCGGCCTTCGGGGTTAATACTTAGGGAATTGCTCACTTGCTAATTTACGATTAGGGACTGATTGAAATGTGATGTGATTTTGGGGTTTATCGTGAACCGTGTTTTAAATGACACTGATTCTTTAACCCGGTCAAAGATTAAAACTAAGTGGAGTTTTAATGAATCTTTAATTAGATTGAAATGATCGAGAATGGAGTATCACCAGTTTTGCTCCAGGCGATAGTTAAATCTTTAATTAGATTTGAACGTGAAATGGTAATTGAATTTACCGATAACACCGTGGTGTTAGATATGAAGTATTCCAGTTTTACTTCATGGGATGAATAGATTGGGATTGGGAAATTAAAACAAATGATTACTTCGGTAAGGTTCGTTAATCCCGACTAGTTGAATCGAAATTCAAAAGAAGATTAAAGAATAAATTCAAGGAATTTATCTTTGATAAAATTAATGGGAACCTTTCCCTATGAATGTGAAATTTAGAAACTAATTGTCGGTTAGCTAAGCAGAATGGTTTTCTGGATATTGATCTGATGTTGGTTTCGGCCTTCGGGGTTAATATTTTGGAAATTATTCTCTTGTTAATTTACGGTTAGTGACTGATGAATTGGAATGAGGCGTATGTTGTGTTTTTGTAACACGTATTTATTATATAGGCGAGTTATTCAGAAAGACCAGGTTTATCCCATTCTGAATAACTGATATGACGATAAGTCGAAGGTGAAGACGGTGGTCGAAGACCGGAGGTCTTCATGTCGTTTGGATAATTACTGATGATCTTGATTGGGATGTACACCCAAGAAGATGGAAACCGTTGGTGATCGTCCAGAAGTACTTGGAGATCGATGGATATGCGGGTTACTAGGTGCCTCCGGTTTCGTTCAGACCCAGAACGGACTTGTAAATGGACTGTGTGTCTGACATTGGATTTCATTCTATGTGATTGATATCGGTTGCATGGAGTGGTTTGCCTGTGTGGCATGCTAAGATGCAAATGATCAAGGCTTTTGTTGAAAAGCAAAGTCTTGTGGTTGATGATCAAAGCACGGCCTTTGTGGCGTAGCTTTGTGTAACGTTTACTTCGCGAGTTTCACACCCGGTATGAACCAAAAACAGGAGACGGACCTCAGGGTGGACATGCGTTTCTTTCTAGCTAGAAGTGGCGTCAGTGGTTTTACATGCCCTGACGAGTTTGACTTATGTGGTTGTTGCTGTTGCGAGGCACCTCGGATATATCGGTCGTTCTCGAACCAATGGAGTCATTTAGTTGGCTCATTTACGCCCCATAGGGCGGAGAGACGTAGTGTTCAGGATTTCGTCTAATCCACATCGGTGGACCGGCCCTGACGATCCAAGGGTCGATGCGTTCTGTCCCTGAGACTCGGGCTAGACAGTCTCGAATTGGTTGAGGACTGTCTTTTGCCTCGGTTCATAGATGGAAATCCAATTTCCAAATACGTGACATTTGCGGTTTTATTTGTAGGACCTAGTATGGCGACATAGTGGGATGGGGCACTTATGCCGTCTATGATTGATACTTATGATTTGAAGTTGTTTTATACACTATGCACTTATAATAGTATCAAATGATTTGTTTTAAACGTATCAAGCGTTCTTGGCTATTATAAGGTAAAAACCCTATCCTCCGGCTTGCGCTGCATTGTGTGATGGGAACTGGGTCTTATAATAGCTTCATTTTTCTTTATTTAGCATTGCGCTGTTGTTATATGCACTGGTATTCTTGGGAGGAAACGCGTTCCGTGTTATACGGCGTGGTCCCTCGATTTACCTAATTATAACTGTTTTAGTTCTCACACCAGTCACATGACTGACTTGGAGTTTATTGTTTTGACCTAAACTCTGGGTGCCCTTATTTTGACACGGGCAGCTAGTAGTTTTGGTTTTTGCAGATTTATATTCACAGGATCCTGGTTTACAGCTGGAACGATATCCGGAAAGCTTTGTATCCGTATATCTCCTTCTAGTTGTGTTTTGTATTATTTCCGCTGCTATGTAATTTATTGTAATCTCTGATATTTTCTGTTGTGTAATATTTATTCATACTCTGTTTATTCTTGTAATCTGATGAGTTGTTGTAATATGCAATGAAATGTTCTTCCATCCGCGTTCTATTTTGTCGTGTTCTCAAAACAATTCGTTCTTTCTCTTCTCTTCGAAGACCGGGGAATTTCAGGTCGTTTTAGCGTGGTATCAGAGCTTCGGTTTACAAAGCTCAAAGAACAAGGCACATTAGAACCATACAAAAGAATTCATCAGATATTGGATTAGTAATATCCAATGAGAATGACTCGTTAGAGATGGGATCAGTAGTATCCTAGAACGAGTGTGAATAGTATATTTTTAAGATGAAACGAATTTTGTTTTGAAAATTTAAATTCAATTATTCGTATTTGATTATTTATTTCATATTGATTAGGACAATCCAATATATAAAGATTTTGCGTATGCGCCTAGCTAGCGTCTATTCGAAGTTTTAATATACTGGATAGATATAGAATCACACTCTAGTCGCCCGGAGATGATTCTGATGATAGTTCGAACATCATCAAAATTGGTATTCGAGTTTCGAAGGTGTGATATCTATATATTTCCTATTGACTGGTGTGAGAACCAAAATTAGATAGAGCTTATTGTTGTGATTTTGCATCAAAAATCTGATTTTTAGACTTTATATCAAAGTTATAAATTTGAAATGATTATCAACTAATTGATTGCTGATTGTGTTGTTTGACTATAGTTTGATTAATTAAAATGTTGAACCATTTAGCCTAATTGGATCAAATATTGAATTGTGTTGAAAAATGATTGCAATTGCATGCATATACATGTACTTACATTGTACAGGTCATAGCAAAGAGGCTAGAGCAGAAGAATAAAATTGTTTGCCTGACAAATAGGTACATGTTTATCATAATTTACTGTTTTGTTTGGGTGATGATGATTTTATGAGCCGATTGGCTAGCCGCTTGGCTTTTTCTTTTTCTTTTTGAGATCATAAGGCCTGTATGGCAATTTCGGGATTTTCCCGTGCTCCCGGTGCAGGGGAGGTTATGGCGAAATTTTTCGAAAATTTAGGGTGTTAGCCAAATTTTTGAAAAATTTGAAAAGTTCTTAGAAACTGAAAAGTTGAAGAACTTAAGCCGTAACGAAAATACAGGAAGTTGAGTTGAATTGTTAAACAACTTTCGGCTTCGTTCCTTTTCGGGTACGAAAAGTTTTAAGTGGGGGAGACTGTAATAACCCAGAAATCTGGGCCAATTTAAAATTTTTATTTTGGCAATTTTAGCGAATTTTGATTATTTAAAATGAATTATTTTAAATAATATCGACGATAAATTTATTTTGAATAGAATTCGAACGTGTATATTTATACAGATCGTCGTTAGAATATAAATATTTATTTTAAATTATAAAAGGAATTGAAAATGGCGCGGTAGTTTGATAATTCGATTTCAAACTTCAAATGAATGTACCGGGTGCAAAATAAACCGGATTTTAGTGAAACCAAAAATAATGGAATCTAATTGATAATATCTTTCCAACGAACCCAAAAAATCAAAATTTCACAGCGGGAATCAAAAGATATGTCCAGTTAAATTTTCAGAATAGTCGCTATGGAATTCAGGCCCTTAAAAATGGGAATTTTGCAAATGACCTCGGATTTCGACGAAACCACTTTTGTTGGATCCGTGATGTCAAGTTATTGCTAGATTCCAATTTTCATAATTTTTCGAATCAATATGTGAGCGTGGCAAAGGAAAACGTGTTTGACCAGTTTTAGTTGATTTTAATCGACTAGAAAATGGCCATTTTTCAAACGGTCTCAGAATTTGACGAAATTAGTTTTGTTAGGACCGTATCGTCAATACGAAGCTAGAAAATATTTTTCCGGAATTTATAGAGTTAGTACGTGACCCCGGAAAATTGAAATGTGTGTTCAAATTCAATATATAGAGTTATAGGTTGATTTTGACGAAAACTGATCGAAACGATCGAATCAGCTTACGATACATATCCCATTGTGCTCGAAATGGGGGTAATTAGCTATGGACGACAGGCGGTGGGCCTCGTTTAGAGGCCGAAAATAAAAGTTGCTTTTTGGAATTAATTAAATTAAATAATATATATATATTATTATATATTGCCTCTTATCTCTCCCTCCCCTTTTTCATTCCTCAGCCCCCCGTAAAATCGAAATAAAATAAAAAAAGAACCACCCCCCCCCCCCAAATGTCGATCTCGCGCCCCCTCCTCCCTACTGCGCTCCGCCGCCGCCAGGTTGGCGAGCTACCCTATCACCCCTCTCCTCTGCTTCCTTCCCCCCTATACCAACGCGTCCTCTCTCCCTTCTTCCTCTCAAATAACTAGCGCCCCCTTGCTTAAAATCCGCCGCCACCTGATGAAAGCCGCCGCCTCCCTGGCCAAAGCCCCCCCCCCCCTCGACGCGTGCCGCCCCACAGCAACCCCTGCCATTTCCGACGCCTCTCCCCGCCCCTTAGTCCCATTTCCGATCTCGTGAGCCACCCCTCCAACCAAATTGAATTTTTATAAAGGAAGGTACGTTCTTTTTGTTTGATTAGCGTTGTTTAATTATGTCATGATGAATAAAAATCATGTTTTTATACATTATTTAGCAAAGATTCGATTTTTAATATTAATTAAGGGTTGGTCTTTAGAAGAGAGAAGCTTTGATTTTTAGCGATGTAAAGATATAATTTTTAACGTCATAAAAATCTAATTTTTATATTAGTAGAAGATTAAAAGTATGATTTTTACATTATAGAAGTGTTAAAGATTTGATCTTTATTTTGTAGGAGGAGCAAAGATGTGATTTTTATATAAGTGGCAATATAAAAATATTATCTTTATATATGTAGCGAAATAAAAATCTGATTGTTATTATATATATATATAGTGAAGTAAAAATGATATTTTTATAGCGATGAAATAAAAATTCAATCTTTATATAAGAAGTAGAAATATAAAAATATAATTTTTATATAGAATGAAGCATCGAAAATATATGTGAAGAAGAAATAAAAAAATATGATTTTTATTTATTGAAATGAAGCGATAAAAATATAATTTTTATTTGAACAGCGTGAAAGGGACTGCAGTAGAATTTCCAACAAATCCAGATGTTCAGTAGTTCAAAAGCAAAGCACGGCAGAGTGGAACCCTGAGAACTTCTCACCTTTTAATTTTGTTTTCTAGTTAAAAATATATACTAGGATGCAGACGGTGTTTAGTAGCACCCGACACCCATCGTCCACAGACCATGGACGGCTTGTATGCTTGTTAGTATGATTTTGATGTGTAGTTGATTGTGTGATGTGATGTGAAATGAAATAAAATATTTTATAGTGGAAAATACTTTATAGTTAAAAATAGAATTTTTAACGTGTATATGAAAGGAAATAAAAATAAACAAATCGGACGATTTGTATATATACACACATTTGACTGATATTGATTGGGACGATAAATTTTACACATCGCTCAACTGCACAAATAAAATCTGTGTTTGATTGTTTGAAACCCCACACGGGTATTGGGATGATGTTTGACGTACACTAATCCCAATTGTTTAGTTGTATGTCGATCGATTGATTGACAGACTGTTATAAGCGTTGAATATTTATATTTGATGCTTATACAGTGTAGAATGCACTTTGGATGATGGTTGATTATTCATCATTGTTATTGTATACATGTGTTGTAGAAAATCCATATAATTAACATTATATGGTAATTGATTGGGCCTCATTCCATATTTGAAAAAGAAATATTTGAAAAAGAAATATTTGAAATAGGAATATTTGAATTAGAAATATTTGAAATAGGATATTTGGAAATAGAAATATATGAAGCCGTGTTGATTAGATTGACGCCATTTTGACGTGAACGATATTTATATCGATTTTATTCATTTTATAATGAATATCGAAAGTGATTTCAAAATCTGATATTTTGAAAAGAATTGAAATTCGAATTGAAATTGAATATAAATGAATTCGAATTGAAATTGAATATAAATGAATTCGAATTGAAATTGAATATAAATGAATTCAAATTGAAATTGAATATAAATGAATTCGAATTGAAATTGAATTGAATTGAATTGAAAACGAACTGAAATTGAATTAGAAATCAATTTGAATTGAAATCGATTTGAAATGAATTTAAAACGAATTTATATTAGAATATTCAATTTTGATTTGAAATTGAATATGAAGTTGAAACCATTTTGAAAATGAATTTAAAACGATTTATAAAGCATGTTTTGAATTGAAATCGACGAAGTATATATTATATATATTATATATATATAATATAATGGCCTGAATAAAACGCGCCGCGCCGCGGCTGTTCGTGAATTTCGACCATTTACTTCGAACAGATATTACGGGAGATCCGACCGTTGGATTCTCCTAAAACCGGAACCGTTGGGTTCGTATCGAAAAGAGCTTTCTAATGATTATTAGAAATTAGAAATCTAACGGTTGGATTTGGAATTATGTCCCAATCAAATTTGAAAAATGTCGCTGTAAGTGCAGTTCGATGGCCGTTGATGGAAATCGACTGTACGGGCCTTGATAAAATTATTAAAAATAGTAATAATTTGTGTATAATCATAAGAAATGATTTGTGAAGAATTGGGATGAAAAACTCCATATTTGAAAAGATAAAAATAGATTTTTATCGAAATGAACTAGAATTAAAATTCTATTTATTTTTAAATAAATAAATTGAATTTGAAAAGGGTTTTAAAAATAACCAGAATTTCCAAGAATTGAATTGGAATGGATTTGAATCGAAATTGTCTTTGGATTATTTCGATGTTGGATTTCGTGATTACACAGATATTGTTATGGAAATTTGAAAGATATATATATCGTTATTTCCAATACGATATTTGTTGGTCGTAGAATTTGATATTGAATGTAAGCCGGTATATTTTCTATTCAGAGCCTTGTATTTAATATCAAATGTGATTTGGGTTTGTCGTGAATGGTGTCTTCATTAAAACTGTTCTTGAACCCAGTTGAGAAAAGATTAAATCTTTTTATTTAGATTTAATGAAGTGTACCAATTAAATAATATTTAATTGGAACTGAATTCGAATTGATTCTTTGGTTTATCATGAACAGTGTTTTATATAACACTTGTTCTTTAATCCGATAATTAATGAAATGTGATTTTGGGTTATCGTGAACGGTATCTTCAATAATACTGGTTTCTGAGGTATTGATCTGATGTTGGTTTCGGCCTTCGGGGTTAATACTTAGGGAATTGTTCACTTGCTAATTTAGGATTAGGGACTGATTGAAATGTGATGTGATTTTGGGGTTTATCGTGAACCGTGTTTTAAATGACACTGATTCTTTAACCCAGTCAAAGACTAAAACTAAGTGGAGTTTTAATGAATCTTTAATTAGATTGAAATGATCGGGAATGGAGTATCACCAGTTTTTCTCCAAGCGATAGTTAAATCTTTAATTAGATTTGAACGTGAAATGGTAATTGAATTTACCGATAACACCGTGGTGTTAGATATGAAGTATTACCAGTTTTACTTCATATGATGAATAGATTGGGATTGGGAAATTAAAACAAATGATTACTTCGGTAAGGTTCGTTAATCCCGACTAGTTGAATCGAAATTCAAAAGAAGATTAAAGAATAAATTCAAGGAATTTATCTTTGATAAAATTAATGGGAACCTTTACCTATGAATGTGAAATTTAGAAACTAACAGTCGGTTAGCTAAGCAGAATGGTTTTCTGGATATTGATCTGATGTTGGTTTCGGCCTTCGGGGTTAATATTTGGGAAATTATTCTCTTGTTAATTTACGGTTAGTGACTGATGAATTGGAATGAGGCGTATGTTGTGTTTGTGTAACACGTATTTATTATATACGCGAGTTATTCGGAAAGACCGGGTTTATCTCATTCTGAGTAACTGATACGACGATAAGTCGAAGGTGAAGACGGTGGTCGAAGACCGGAGGTCTTCACGTCTTTTGGATAATTACTGATGATCTTGATTGGGATGTACACCCAAGAAGATGGAAACAGTTGGTGATCGTCCAGACGTACTTGGAGATCGATGGATATGCGGGGTACTAGGTGCCTCCGGTTCCGTTCAGACCCAGAACGGACTTGTAAATGGACTGTGTGTCTGACATTGGATTTCATTCTATGTGATTGATATCGGTTGCATAGAGTGGTTTGCCTGTGTGGCATGCTAAGATGCAAATGATCAAGGCTTCTGTTGAAAAGCAAATTCTTGTGGTTGATGCTCAAAGCACGGCCTTTGTGGCGTAGCTTTGTGTAACGTTTACTTCGCGAGTTTCACAACCGGTATGAGCCAAAAACGGGAGACGGACCTCAGGGAGGACATGCGTTTCTTTCTAGCTAGAAGTGGCGTCAGTGGATTTACACACCCTGACGAGTTTGACTTATGTGGTTGTTGCTGTTGCGAGGAGCCTCAGATATATCGGTCGTTCTCGAACCAATGGAGTCATTTAGTTGGCTCATTTACGCTCCACAGAGCGGAGAGACGTAGTGTTTAGGATTTCGTCTAATCCACATCGGTGGACCGGCCCTGACGATCCAAGGGTCGATGCGTTCTGTCCCTGAGACTCGGGCTAGACAGTCTCGAATCGGTTGAGGACTATCTTTTGCCTCGGTTCATAGATGGAAATCCAATTTCCATATACGTGACATTTGCGGTTTTATTTGTAGAACCTAGTATGGCGACATAGTGGGATGGGGCACTTGTGCCGTCTATGATTGATACTTATGATTTGAAGTTGTTTTATACACTATGCACTTATAATAGTATCAAATGATTTGTTTTAAACGTATCAAGCATTCTTGGCTATTATAAGGTAAAAACCCTATCCTCCGGCTTGCGTTGCATTGTGTGATGGGAACTGGGTCTTATAATAGCTTCATTTTTCTTTATTTAGCATTGCGTTGTTGTTATATGCACTGGTATTCTTGGGAGGAATCCCGTTCCGTGTTGTACGGCGTAGTCCCTCGATTTACCTAACTTTTAAATAAAGATTTATAACTGTTTTAGTTCTCACACCAGTCACATGACTGAAATGGAGTTTATTGTTTTGACCTAAACTCTGGGTGCCCTTATTTTGACACGGGCAGCTAGTAGTTTTGGTTTTGCAGATTTATATTCATAGGATCCTGGTTTATAGCTGGAACGATATCCGGAAAGCTTTGTATATGTATATCTCCTTCTAGTTGTGTTTTGTATTATTTCCGCTGCTATGTAATTTATTGTAATCCCTGATATTTTCTGTTGTGTAATATTTATTCATACTCTGTATATTCTTGTAATCTGATGAGTTGTTGTAATATGTAATGAAATGTTCTTCCGTCCGCGTTCTATTTTGTCGTGTTCTCAAAACAATTCGTTCTTTCTCTTCTCTTCGGAGACCGGGGAAGTTCAGGTCGTTTCACTTTTTAAGATTCTTGTAGATGATTTTTGAAATTTACATGAAAGTGAAGCAATTTTCTATCGTATGTTTTCATTTTCAGAAATACCTACTCTCGGTTTTTGTTAACCTCGATGTGAAAATGCGATTCATAAAATGATGCGTTGAATTATTGCCACGAGAACTCCTGGTTCATACATCATTTGAAATGTGGTATAAGAAAATGCGTACAACGTTTTTCTGTAAAGCCATTTACATGCATAAATCGTTACATTTGGATCGTTAGCATGCTTAGCCTGTTGAAAACTAAGTCATTGCCAAGCATTCAAGTTGTGGCATGCTATTGTAAAATAACAATGATTTAGGACACGTGGTATATAATGTATTGGATCGGTCATAATTATAAAGCTGTGGCAGTACTGTAAATTCAATTGATCGAGTACAAATTGTAATCGGCAGAACATGGCTCCATAAGATTGGTTCATCTATGCATGTAGAGCATGAAACCATGAATACATGACGGATCAAAGGGACAAAGTCATAGACATTCAACCAGGTCATTCTAACCGCTGAGTCGGTGAGCCTAAAATACATGTCAGGTCGTGCATGCAATAATGCACGGGTCGTAGAAACATGGGCACGAGCTAAGCATCCAGGTCGTTATGGCATAACCGGATCATCTGCATCGTTAGGACATTCATCCACAAAAAAGAATATTAAAGCATTTAGGTCGTTTGTATTACATTTACACAAGTTATGTTACATGCTAAAATGTAACGTGACAGCATAAGGCCATGTGGCACAAGGTACAAGCTATATCCGTGGTTGAGAATTGTACACGTGGAATGTGCATCAGTACAGGTCGCTGATTATATGTAAGGACCTGATGTAAATCAGTGTAAATGTGGACAGTGATTTATACAATGGAGCAGGTCGTTTTGATTAATGCATGAACAATCAGGTCGTTAGGACCATATATAAGTTAGGTTGCAAAATGAAGAGTGAGATCGTAGATAACAGCCGTTTACAGATGTACACATTCAAATCACGGGTCACTAATAATGCCAGGACCTTTAAACGACCTGGGTTAGGTCGTTCCATACATATCCATCGACTCGAGGTTTCACACTTAATTACAGCACTGTCACTCTACTCCAACCTCATCTATAAATACCCCTACACTTCCTACATGAAAGAGGATCGATTTCATCTCCTATGAAGTGCTACCAAACTCATTTCTCTACCATTCCAAATCATTCAAACCTCCATTAATCCTCTCTCAAGTATTGATTCAACATCTCAATCTATAAGGATTTGTCAAAGATCTTGTAAGCGCTCAAGTTGTTGAAGATCTACTCCAACAATCATCGCAATCATAGAGATCTAGCCATTTCTATAGCGAAATAAAGAGAGTCGGTACATTAAAGAGAAGTGAATAGAGAAAATCATTGTAAAAAGAGAAAATGAGGGAAGTTAGAGAAATCATGTACCTTGTAACGTTGAAAATGATAATGAAAGTAATCTTCAAAGTGGACGTAGACCAAATCTAGGCTGAACCACTATAAATTTCCCTCTTTTATTTGTCTTTTGTGTTTGTGGCTACCACTTTTCTATATCTAAATTATTTGTGAAGTGTTGAATTACACCTTGGCGTGTTAGTGCCATTTTTAGCATTAACATTTTTGGCAACCACCGTGGGGCCACATCCACATCCTAAAGGTCAAGTGCTTTGTGAGAGATCCCGAAATTGAAGGCTTGTTTTTTATGATAGATTCTCAAAATCTAAAATCCAAGCCAATCGAGATATTTTCTTCAAATTTCAATAGTTTTTCTGAGATAATTCCACCAAAGAAAACAGTTAGTAAGTCCGTAAGAGCTTCGCGCTCGAGAAATGTCGCGGTTAATCCTACAACTCCGCAAACTAATATTCATAAAGTTGGCCAATCCTCAGGAGTAGGAGCTGGTGTAACTAGAAATGAATTGAATGAAGCCGTTGCCGTTTTGAATCAACAAATGGACATCTCAAACAAAGCTACGATGGCCATATTAGAAGCTCTTTTTGCTACTCAAGCTGTAACAACTCGAATTTCGACAAACCGATTTTTTTCTTTAAAATTCTAATCCATCAAACCTCGTGTTGGTTTGTCTGGTATCCTGGAGAAAAGACAGAGATATAAAATATATCAATGCTCGGAAAACATCTCACAGCGGAATTGATAAAATATAATATAATCAAAATATAGCCTTACCCTGATAATAATACTGCCTAACCAGTATCCAAAGCTATCATATCCCTGCCACAAATCTAAACTGAGAGTAAGTTATGAGGAGGGGGTCAGAACACAAGTTTTGGTGATTGGATTTAAACTACACATTTTGGATGACCCTACATATACCGTTCAGTTGCATTTTCTTATTTATTAGGTTACTTGTGTTAACAACTCTCAAGGCTTACACACACGTTGTACCCATCTACTCCCCAATAGATTAACCTAATACAATATATATGTTGGTACCCCCAAATTAAGGTACACCCCATGGTACCCCACTCGCATGGTCTCCGCCGTAATGCCACAGGAATATACACAGTCCCTCATCCTATGCTAGAGTGACATAAGAATCTCTATATAACAACGCTACGTTTCGCATTGAACCACTTTTGCCATGCTACGTTAGCCTACTAACTGCCATCTTCGAACCATTCGATCGAATCAAATTCCATCATAGAGTAATGCCCTAGAGTCCACGATACACCACCCAGAGCAGACAAGCATGTATCCAGACTTTCCCAAGTACGTATCGTCAATCATACTCGATGCCTTAACCGCACATATTCTGTACTGTGCACGTGTTTCGTAACAGGGCTATACAAGGAAAACGGAACTTTGTTGGGAGCTTTTCCATATCTATACAGGCCAGCTTTAAGGACCTCAATATACAGATATTCAGCATGGTCTGCTTTTCACGGTGGCTACGGACCCATCCAGGCCCCTCCCTCAACTAGTAAAGACTACAAGAGCTAAGCGACTTGCCCCTAATCAAACAATCTAAACATCCATTTGGCATCGCCCTCAGCCACCATGCCTCGATAGTGAAAGGTGGATGGCATCTTAGTTTTAACTCTGGTCTTTTCGCATCCCACTTACTGCCGATGCCGGGTACCCGATGATCTACTATCCTGTGTTGGTCTTGACCCAGCCTCCCGTCAAAGTGATCGTCGAATCACCCTAGTTTCATCATGTCACAGCCTTTCGACTGTAAAGCTACCTTTGCAGCCAAGGCATAAGCGCTGGGTAGTAACGCGCAGACCCAACCTCTGCGAGCATGCCACTGCATAGAGGACTACCAGGAGAACCCTCCACGTCCTAGGAAGCCGCGTGCTTTCCCTTCGAGTCCTTCGGAGCCAGCAGAATAACAGAATAATCAGATGGACGTGTGCTCCCCTTGTTCCTCATGACACCATAATGATCTACCCAATTGGGTTATTCGCCCTCAAACGTACGGTGTGTTATTAGACCCTATGTCTAAACATTCAATTATGCGCTTGCTCTACCTCATCAGGTTTCCAGTTAACTTGATTATTTCCAATTATATTAACTTACTATTCAAGTTACAAAGTTCTTTCTGAGCCCATTATATCTCAAAGGAATGGACCCCTTGTGATGACCATTATATTAATTTCCTTTTTATTTCAAAAAAAATGGAAATCTCATTTAAATCTTAATAAAAAGATTATTCTTTACTCACATGGATTTAAGAATAATTTATTTAAGACATTATTCATGACAAACCCAAAATCTAACTTGATATTGAATATAAGGCTTTGAATAGGAATTATATCGACTTATATTTAATGTCAAATTCTAAAACTAGCGGATATCATATCAGAAATAACGATACTACATATCTTCCAAATTCCTAAAATAATATCCGTATAATCACAGAATCCAATATTAAAATAATCCGTAGATAATTTCCATTTAAATCCAATTTAAATATTCTAAATGTTTCTCATATTAAAATAATATAATTTTGAAGCGACCCGAACTTCCCGGTCTCCGAAGAGAAGAGAAAGAACGAATTACTGTGAGAACACGACAAAATATAACGCAGACGGAAGAACATTTCATTGTTTATTACAACAATTCATCAGAATACAAGAATATACAGAGTATAAATGAATAAAATACATTTGATAAATATCAGAGATTACAATACATTACATAGCAGCAGAAAATAATACAAAATACAACTGAAGAAGATACACGGATACAAAGATTTCCGAATATCGTTCCAGCTGTAAACCAGGTTCTTGTGAATATAAATCTGCAAAACCAAAACTACTAGTTGCGCGTGTCAAAATTAGGGCACCCAGAGTTTAGGTTACAACAATAAACTCCAGGTCAGTCATGTGACTGGTGTGAGAACTAAAACAGTTATTAATCTTTATTTTAAAGTTCGGTAAATCAAGGGACCACGCCGTATAACACGGAACGGGTTTCCTCCCAAGAATACTAGTGCATAAAACAACAGCTCAATGCTAAATAAAGAAAAATGAAGCTATTATAAGACCCAGTTCCCATCACACAATGCAACGCAAGGCTGAGGATAGGGTTTTTACCTTATAATAGCCAAGAATGCTTGATACGTTTAAAACAAATCATTTGATACTATCATAAGTGCATAGTGTATAAAACAACTTCAAATCATAAGTGTCAATCATAGATGGCATAAGCGCCCCATCCCACTATGTCGCCATACTAGGCTCTACAAATAAAACAGCAAATGTCACGTATTTGGAAATTGGATTTCCCTCCGTGAACTGAGGCTGGGGATCATCCTCAACGTCTTCGAGACTCTTTAGCTCGAGCCTCAGGGTCAGAGCGCATAGACCCTTGGAGCGACAAGGTCGGTCCACCGATGTGGATTAAAATTCCTGAACACTATGTTTCCCCACCATATGGGCGTAAATGAGCCAACGAATGACTCCATCGGACCCGGATCGTCCGATCTAACCGAGGCGCCTCGCAACAGCAACAACCACATAAGTCAAACTCGTCAGGGCGTGTAAAACCACTGACACCACTTCTAACTAGAAAGAAACGCATGTCCTCCCTGAGGTCCTCTCCCGTTTTTGGTTCACAACCGGGGTGTGAGGCTCGCAAATCAACGTTGCACAAAGCTATGCCACACAGGCCGTGCTTTGATCATCACCACAAGACTTTGCTTTTCAACAGAAGCCTTGATCAATTGCCACTTAGGCATGCCACACAGGCAATTCACTTCATGCGTTTGATATCTATCAACATATAACCCCGGCGCTCGTGCGTCTCAGAGAAGGGCGTTAAGCAAGAGAATAAATTCTCCGCCGCCAATCAGATATATATTTAATAGAAATCAACCGCACAGACTAAAATCCAATGTCAGACACACATTCTATTTACAAGTTCGTTCTGGGTCTGAACAAAACGGGAGGCACCTAGTACCCCGCATATCCATCGATCTCCAAGTACGTTTGGATGATCACTAACTGATTCCCTCCTCTTGGGTGTACGGCCCAATAAAGATCATCAGTAACCACCCAAACGACGTGAAGACCTCCGGTCTTCAACCACCGTCCTCATCTTCGACACCACGTCGAATCAGTTATTCAGAATGGGATAAACCCGGTTTTTCTGAATAACTCGCGTATATATAATAGACAAGTGTTACACAAACACAACATACGCCTCATTCCAATTCAGAATATTCTTTTATTTAAATATTCTTATACTTTGGGAAGGGTTCCCATTAATTTCATCAGAGATAAATCCTTTAAATTTATTCTTTAATCTGCTTTTGAATATCAATTCAAACTAGTCGGGATTAGCGAACCACACCGAAGTAATCATTTATTTTAATTTCCCAATCCCAACCTATTCATCCCATGGAGTAAAACTGGTAATACTTCATATCTAACACCACGGTGTTATCGGTAAATTCAATTATCATTTCACGTTCAAATCTAATTAAAGATTTAACTATCGCCTGGAGTAAAACTGGTGATACTCCATTCTAACACCTTTTCAATCTAATTAAAGATTCATTAAAACTCCACTTAGTTTTAATCTTTAACTGGGTTAAAGAATCAGTGTCATTTAAAAAAAGGTTCACGATAAACCCAAAATCACATTTCATTAATTATCGGGTTAAAGAACAAGTGTTATTTAAAACACTGTTCATGATAAACCCAAAAATCAATACCAATTCAATTCCAGTTAAATATTTTTTAATTGGTACACTTCATTAAATGTAAATAAAAAGATTTAATCTTTTTCTCAACTGGGTTCAAGAACAGTGTTAATAAAGACACCATTCACGACAAACCCAAATCACATTTGATATTAAATAAAGGCTCTGAATAGAAAAATATACCGGCTTATATTCGATATCAAATTCTACGACCACCAAATATCGTATTGGAAATGACGATATATATATATGTATATGTATATATATATATCTTTCAAATTCCAATAACAATATCTGTATCATCACGAAATCCAACATCGAAATATTCCGAAGACAATTTCGATTCAAATCCATTCCAATATAATTATTGGAAATTCTGGTTATTTTCAAAACCATTTCAAATCCAATTTATTTATTTTAAAAATAAATAAATAAATTATTATTCTAGTTCAAAACTAGTTCATTTCGATAAAAATCTATTTTTATCTTTTCAAATATGTAGTTTTTCATCCCGATTCTTCCCAAATCATTTCTTATGATTTTACATAAATTATTACTATTTTTAACAATTTTATCAAGGTCCGTGCAGTCAATTTCCATCAACGGCCATCGAACTGCTCTTACAGCGACCTTTTTCAAATTTTATTCGGACATAATTCCAAATCCAACCGTTAGATTTCAAATTTCTAATATTCGTTAGAAAGAACTTTTCGATACGAACCCAACGGTTCCGGTTTTAGGAGAATCCGACGGTCGGATCTCTCGCAACGTCAATTCGAAGTCAATGGTCGAAATTCACGAACTGCCGCAGCGCGGCGCGTTCTATTCAGGCCATTATATTATATATATAATATATACTTTGTCGATTTCCTTTTAAAACATATTATATAAATCATTTAAATTCATTTTCAAAAAGATTTCAACTTCTTTTTCAACTTCAAATCAAAATCGAATTTTTCAACATAAATTCATTTTAATTTCATTTCAAATTGATTTCAAATTCAATTTCAGTTCGTTTTCAATTCAATTCAATTTCAATTCGAATTCATTTCTATTCAATTTCAATTCTATTCCATTTCAATTCGAATTCATTTCTGTTCAAAATATCAGATTTTGAAATCACTTTCGATGTTCATTATAAAATGAATAAAATCGATATAACTATCGTTCACGTCAAAATGGCGTAAATCTAATCAACACGGCTTCATATATTTCTATTTTCAAATGTTCTATTTCAAATATTTCTATTCAAATATTTTATTTCAAAACTGGAATTAGGCCCAATCAATTACCATATAATGTTAATTATATGGATTTTCTACAACACATGTATACAATAACAACGATGAATATCAACCATCATCCAAAGTGCATTCTACACCATATGAGCATCAAATATGAATATTCGACGCTTATAACAGTCTTTCAATCAATCGATCGACATACTACTAATTATTGGGATTAGTGTATGTCATATATCACCCCAATACCTGTGTGGGGTTTCAAACAATCAAACACAGATTTTATTTGTGCAGTTGGGCGATGTGTAAAATTTATCGTCCCAATCAATATCAGTCAAATGTGTGTATATAAACAAATCGTCCGATTTGTTTATTTTTATTTCATTTCATATATATGTTAAAATTCCATTTTTGACTATAAAATATTTTTAACTCTATAAATATTTTATTTCATTTCACATCACCACACACAATCAACTACACATCAAAATCATACAAGCCGTCCATGGTCTTTGGAGGACGGGTGTCGGGTGCTACTAAACACCGTCTGCATCCTAGTATATATTTTAACCAGAAAATTAAATAAAAGGTGAGCAGTTTTCACCAAAGCTAATCCGAACGCCACGACTCTTCATATGTAGGAAAATCTCGTCGTGCTCGTCTTTTGTCACTTTCGTTGCCTGTACTCACTACATGAATAAAAATCGAATTTTTACTTTGCTATTTAATATATAAAAATTGAATTTTTTACTTTGCTATTCAATGTATAAAAATCAAATTTTTACTTTGCTATTCAATATATAAAAATCGATTTTTTACTTTGCTATTCATTATATAGAAATTGATTTTTTACTTTCACTTCATATATATAAAAATCAAATTTTTATCTTCACTTCATTATAAAAATTATATTTCTATATCGCTCTTCTTCTAATAAAGATAATATTTTTATAACTCTATCTAAATAAAAATCATATTCTTACTATCATACCAATATAAAAAAAAATCATATTTTTACAATCACTCCATATGGATAAAAATTCTATTTTTACACCGCTACTACATAGATAAAAATTCTATTTTTACATCGATGTTATATAGATAAAGATTATATTTTTATCACGCTATTCTCTATATAACTTTTTATTTTTAAAATGTAATCTCTTTGTCAATAAAAAATCTAATCTTTCTTTATAAAACTCTCGCCTTTACATTATATAAAAAAATTCATAACTTCTCTCTTTTAAAAATCAAATCTTTCCTAATATAAAAATCACACATTTTTTTTCTTTTCATGGCATAATGTAAAATAACAATAAAACTGATTTTTATTCTAATTACATTAAATAAACAAACAAAAATAGTAAATAAAACACTCACAGTCGATAGTCGGAGGTGGGGGGAATCGGAGTGGGTGATGGGGAGGTGGAGGAGGCGGGCGCAGGCGGCGGGCGGTGGCCCTGGTCGATGGCGATGCGGCTCGAGGTGGGTGTGGGGTTTCTGGGGTCGCGCTCGATCTTTGAACGAGAGATGGAGGAGGAAGGGGTCGTCGATGGAAAGGAGGGGGCGGCGGGGAGGCGATGAGGTCCTGGCGGCGGCGCGATGGCAAGCGCGGCGGCGGTTTTAGGTTTTTTTTCTTTTTCTTTCGTTTTAATTTTGAAGAGGGGCTCGATTGTAAAGAGAAAGAGGGGAGGGGGAAATTTAATTTATATATTTTATTATATTTAATTTTTCAAAAAGCAACCTTTTATTTCGAACTCGAAATCGAACCCACCGACTGTCGCCCATAGCTAATTACCCCCATTTCGAACACAATGGGATATGTATCGTAAGCTAATTTGATCATTTCGACCAGTTTTCGTCAAAATCAACATATAACTCTATATATTGAATTTGAATGCGCATTTCAAATTACCGGGGCCACGTACTAACTCGAAAAATTCAAGAAAAATATTTTCTAGCTTCGTATTGACGATACGATCCTAACAAAACTAATTTCATCGAATTCTGAGACCGCTGGAAAAATGGCCATTTTCCAGTCGATTAAAATCAACTAAAACTGGTCAAACGCGTTTCACTTCGCCACGTTCACATATTGATTCGAAAATTTATGAAAATTGGAATCTAACAATAATTTGACATCGCGTATCCAACAAAAGTGGTTACGTCGAAATCCGAGGTCGCTTGCAAAATGGCCATTTTTAAGGGCCCGAATTCCATAGCGACTATTCTGAATTTTCAACTGGGCATAACTTTTTATCCCCGCTATGAAATTTCAATTTTTCTGATTCGTTGGAAAGATATTCTAAATTAGATTCAAATATTTTTGGTTTCGCTAAAATCCGGTTTATTTTGCACCCGGTACATTTAATTGAATTTTGAAATCAAATTATCGAACTACCACGCCATTTTCAATTCCTTTTATAATTATAAATAATTATTTATATTCAAACGACGATCTATATAAATATATTCATTCGAATTCCATTCAAAATAAATTTCTCATCGTTATTATTTAAAATAATTCATTTTAAATAATCAAAATTCGCTAAAATTGCCAAAATAAAAATTTTAAACTGGCCCAGATTTTCGAGTTATTACAAATTTCCTCTTTTAATATTCATTATAACATGGATATAATAAATTGATAAACTCGTTCGGGTTAAAAAAATGGCTTCACTATTTTAAAACAGATTGAATAGCCCAATTCATTATCTTATCCATATTTTTTTTATAATGGGTTAGACCCCTTACATTAAGCCTACGATTTGTGGATGCTGGATGTGCCGGTCGGTTCCGGGCAGACTTATCCCACAAGTTGGGCTTAACCTCGTGTCATGGCCCGTTTCGTATTTGTGCACTTGGACCTCTCACATTAGGTTCAACATTTGTGGCTGCTGGATATGCCGGTCGGGTCCGGGCAGACTTCCACCACAAATATAACCTAACCTCATGTCTAGGTATAATTATAATTAATAATTGATTATTTTACTAAAGCATATTATTTCAAAATATTCTTTATATTATAAGTGATCTTAATATTAAAATGTTTCTCATCCATTTATGTTTTATAATGGGCCAGACCCCTCACATTAGGCCTACAACTTGTGGATGCTGGATATGCCGGTTGGTTCCGGGCAGACTTATTCCACTTGTTGGGCTTAACCTCGTGTCTTGGCCCAATTCGTATTCGTAACCAATTTTTCTATGTTATTCATATGACAAATAAATGGTCATTTATTTGAAATCAAATGTCCATGTTATACAAATGACAAAAATAGTCACTTATTTGAAATCAAATTTCTATGTGTATTCATGATACATAAATGCCTATTTTATTTATAACAATTTCCTATGTATGTTAATGACACATAAATGCTTATTTTATTTATAAACAATTTTCTATATATGTTAATGACAATAAATGCTTATTTTATTTATAAACAATTTCCTATGGATGTTAATGACAATAAATGCTTATTTTATTTAAAAACAATTTTCTATGTATGTTAATGACAATAAATGCTTATTTTATTTAAAAACAATTTTCTATGTATGTTAAAGACAATAAATGCTTATTTTATTAAAAACAATTTTCTATGTATGTTAATGACAATAAATGCTAACATTTCACCACAACTAAAATGAAAAGAAAAAAAATGTAACTTTTAAATACTATCTTTTATTTACATCTAAATGCAAATAAAAGGGTAACTTTTTAATTCATGTTTTTATTTAAAACATGCTTCTTTTTAGTGAATCAAACATGCAATGGAAATGTAACATTTCAAGTTTTAACGCTTTATTTTAAACACAATCCTTTTATGAATCAATCATACAATAAATATATGATTTTTATTGAATTAACATATTATATGACAAATGCACATTTTTAATGAAGTGAACATGCAATAAAAATGTGAATTTTCATGTTTAAATATTTTTAATAACTTACGAACATTTTTCATAACATAAACATATGATAAAAATGTGAATTTTTATCATACAACATTTTCAATGGCTTATGAACATTTTTAATGGCATAAACTATGATAAAAATGTGAATTCTTATCATACAACAATTTTAGTAACTAGTGAACATTTTTATAAAACAAACATACAATAAAAATATGATTTTTCTTGCACTAGTAATATATTACATGACATATTAACATTTTAATGACAAAAACATAGAAAAAATATGATTTTTGTTGCGTTAATAATATACTAACATGTGAATCATTTTTGTGACATACATGCACAATAAAAAAATGATTTTTATTGCGTTAATAATCTACTTAACATTTAAATCATTTTCATGACATGAATACACAAAAAAAAATGATTTTTATTGTTCAACAAATTCTAACATATACATATTACAATAAAAATAATATTATTATTGTAAAACAATTTCTATCATTGGCATGATTATTTCAACTACCTATATACAATTAAAAAAACATGGTTTTTATTCTATAAGCAAGTTTAAATGAATAAGCAAATTCTAGATCTATACAATTCAATCCATTTTCACAACATGTGAATTCACCACAAATGCAATCGATTTCGTCGCAACCAATATCAACCATTCATAACCACAATAATTAAATCAAGTCGTCGCGATCACAAATGATTTTTTTACCACAAATATAATTTCTAAATTTAAAATTGAATTTTAGAGATCTCACCTCTTTTAAGAACGCACCACCAATGCCACCATCGGACCGCCATCGCCAACACTACGACGCGCGCCTTGGCGAGCTTCACCACCACCCCAAAAAGCTTGCAACTTGCACCCCCATCGGACTAGAAAAGTGTGTAAACGCAGCGCCTTTGAGTGTTGAGAACTCCCCAAACTTTGAACGAGAAACGATCATAGTGGTATAAAATCGAAGAGTGGAAGAATCTCTTCGATTCCATTTTTATATTTTAATTCGCAGTGGATAAAAAGAAATTGATGAATTTGAATCTAAGGTTCATGGCCATTGAGGAATAAGAGTGGCGACTGGGCAATTAGAATTAGGTTTAGAGTGTATAGGATATTTTATAGTGGAGAGGAAATTTCCCCCTTGTATGTTTAATTTTTCTCAAATTAAATTTCCGTTTACTTTCCTTTAAAATTGAAAACTCTTATTATTCTCAAATTAACTGTAACCTTTTGAATTTCAAATCACGTTCACATTTGCTATAGTTATAATCACATATTACCATTTACTACATTCAATTTAATTGCAAAAATTTCTTTTTATTTATGTTTATAAAATGACACTAAATATATAGCATGGATGCATGCGCTTGAAATAAGGATGGGAAAACGCATTGAAAACTTGTTGCAACTTTCCACATTAATGAACATTATAGTTAAAACAACGAGGGAAAGTATTATATTTAAGAAATATTCTTATCATTAAAGAATTCTGATATTGAATATTCAAACTTGTTAATGATGTAAATTATGCTAGAACATTACATTAGATAAATAAAATTTCAAAAGTATTTTCAATTCCAGAGTAAATACTATGTTAAAAAATAGATGTTTCTAATATAAAACCAGTAAATACAATGGTTTACAACACAAATTGATTTGAGTTGAAATAGATAAATATGTTAAGTAAGACAGCAAAATTAAAATACTAAAATTTGTCAAATACAAGTAATGTAATCGAAGGGCAGAATGTTAGGCATAAATAAAAAGGAGCATGAACAAACAAAGAATAAAATTATATAAAGCTAAACACGCTAATTCCATACTAATTTATTAGTACATTTACTTCTCTCAAATCTACATGGTTATAATTGTTAATATTCCTTTTATTATATGTAGTAGTAATAAATGAGGGACATTTCAAATTCCAACCTAACCTAAACCATTACCTATTTAGTAATGATAACTAGCCTTTATTATACATGTTTTGGATGAATAAAGTATGTATGTTTGTGAGTTAATGCACTTATTACCCATATTTATCTCTTATCATTCTATATATATTAATTTTAACCATTTTATATTATAGCGCAAATAAATGACTAGAACTATCTCTTTGTGATTTGCATTTGAAATAAATGTCAATTCCTACATTTCTTTTGACCTCAATACTAATATTCCTTTCCATATTATTAGGTAATTTATATGCATTGTGTTTTAATTGCATCATACCTTTACATTTTAATTTCATGTAACCTCATTACATTACTTGCAAAATTATATCTTTATTATTTCATAATTACTTTTTTTTTAAAGTACGTCAGATTGAAAAGGAAAAGGAAACTAAAATTAATGCCATGCATTTAAATTGAATGAAACGTTCTAGCTAATATATACAAAAATAATTAAAAAAAATAATGTCAGTGAGACAATAAATGTGCATTAAATTTATCTATTCTGACATCTCAATATTTAATTTTGGACATATATTCTTTATATATATATATATTTAACGCATTTTCTATTTAAAATTTCTTAAAATAAAATTTTTAGCCATTACTATTTAAATAAATTATTTTATATTCTCCAAATTCATTAAAATTTTCTAAAATAAAAATTTTAAATTGGTTCAGAATTTTTGGGTTGTTACAATCTCCCCCACTTAAAATCTTTTCGTCCTCGAAAAGGAAATGAGCTAAAAGTTGTTTATTTAGTAAATTTAATTTTCATTCTTTTATTGTTTGCTAATTTTATTAGTTGAATTTAATATTCACACAATACCATCATCAATCAATTAGTTGATTAAATTTTCAAAAATATATAACTTTTATATATTCAAAAATCATATTTGCTAAAATCGAATCATATATATAATTACAAGTATGTTAATTATAATTTTTTCACTCTAACTCATTCTAGGGCATTACTAACCCCATCTCAAATGACTTTTCTCATTCTAGGATGCTTCTGATCCTATCTCTAATGAGTATTCTTATTGGTTATTGATAATCCAATCTCTGATGAGTCCTTTGTTCAGTCCTAACGAGTTGTACCCCCAAAGATTTGAGCTAACCCAAGCTCTGATACCAGCTGTGACGACCCGAAAATCCCCACCCTTGGAACCGACCATAAACCTCACAGGTCTGACCCAAAAGTTGGAAATCTTCGAATGCATCAACTCTGGGCATACAACTTATCAGAACAATAACACAGACTTTTATAACATCAATAATAAATGTTACATCAGAGTACAGAATATATCAGAGTACATTGGTACAAATTACAGCGGAAGATAAATTATAACAAAAGTAATACAATGCAGCGGAACTAAACTCAGCGGAAGGCCCTCAATATTCTGGACCCAGCTTCAGGCTTCAATCCAGGATCCTGCTTTCAAGATAAATATCTGCAAAAAGCTACTCGACTGCCCGTGTGGAAAGAGGGCACCCGAGTTTGCAAAGTGAAACAAACTACAGGTCAGTCGTGGGACTGGTGTGAGAAATCTAACCTAACTTATCTAATAAGAAGGCTAATCACAGGACCACGCCGCTAACGCGGAACGGGTTTACTCCATTGGATTGCCAGTGCATAGAATAAGTAAATCGTCAAATAACTAATGCTTTTTAGAAAAATGAAACCATTATAAGACCCAAGTCCCATCACACAGTGCAACGCAAACCGGAGGATAGGGTTTTACCTTATAATGGTCAAAAGATGCTTGATACGTAAAAACGATATTATTAGTGTGTATATATATATTTAAAACATTTCAAATATAATATCAATCCTTGACGACATAGCTACCATCTACTATGCCGCCATACTAGTTATACAATCAAAACCGCAAAAGGCGTATTGGAAATTGGGTTTCCATCATGAGTCAAGGTTAGGGAGGAGATCCTTACCGATTCGAGACACTCTAGCAATGTCTCAGGATTCAGACGCTGGCGAACCCTTGGATACAGCAGGGCCGGTCCACAAATACTTTAGTGGATTAGTTATGCCTGAACACATGCTCCCCGATCCTATTGGACCTACAAATCGGCCGTGGGCGACCGATAAGAATAAACCGAGGCCTCGCAAAAATTCCATCATCCACATAAGTAAATGTCAGCCAGTTTAAGCACTGACACCACTTCTAACTAGAAAGAAACGTGTGCACTCCCTGCGTTCCCTTCTCCCGTTTTATACTCAACCGGTGTGCGAGGTTCGCGAAGTCACGATATACACAAAGCTATGCCTAAGTAGGCTATGCTTTGATCATCAACCACAAGGCCTGCTTTTCAACAAGAGCCTTGATCATTTGCATCTTAGCATGCCACATTGTCAGACCCTACCATATCACTGATCATCTACCAATATATATATAACCTCTAAGCCCATACGTCTTAGAGAAGGGTGATAAGTAAAGAATAAATTCTTCACCACCAAGCAGAAATATATAATTAGTAGCGTTCAACAAATACAGTAGAAAGGAATACAATGTCATACACACAATCCATTTACAAGTCCGTTCTGGGTCTCAACGAAACCGGAGGCATTATACCTCGCATATCCGAGCAATCAACAATACGTCCGGACAACTACCACTTTATCCCAGTCCTGGGAGCGACCCAGTCCAGAGCATCAGTAGTCCTCATCCATTCGATGTGAAGATCGTCGGTCTTCAACCATCGTCTTTGAGACGACCCCAAATCCCGTACTGACAGAGACAAGGGTAATCCTTGGAATATAACACATAAACATATAATAGCAGAACAGAATTAAATAAATACACCAGATAATGAACAATAGAATATAGTGGATAAGAGTAATCATCAGAGTTACACAGTATACAAGATCATACTTAGTACAAATACATTTCAGCTATACATAAATGTTTACAGCGGAAAACAAACATAATGTAATGTACAATAGGAGCTGAACAGCATAAAAAGAGATAAATGATAGAATCCATCTTCAGCTCCAGCTATCCAGAAAGAACCAGCTAAACCTGAATACAAGGCTGCCCGTGTAGAAAAAGGGGCACCCGAGTTTGAAAGTGAAACAAACTACGAGTCAGTCACGGGACTGGTATGAGAAATCTGCTCAACACATTTAAAATATGGCTAATCACAGGACCACGCCACTTTCGTGGAACGGGTTTACTCCATTGGATTGCCAGTGCTTTAAAACAAATCATTCTTTTAAACATCGCAATGCTTTTTATAAAAATGAAGCCATTATAAGACTCAGTTCCCATCACACAATGCAACGCAAACCTGAGGATAGAGTTTTACCTTATAATGGCCAAAATATGCTTGATACAAATAAAACAAAAGCATTTGATATTATTACTAGTGTTTATATGTTTCAAAAACAATTTCAAATCATAACTTTCAATCATAGACGACATGAGCGTCCCATGCCACTATGTCGCCAAATATAGGTATACAATCAGAACCGCACAGTCACGTATTTGGAAATTGGATTTCCGTCATGAACCGAGGCAAGGGATCGTCCTCACCGAATTCGAGACGCTCTAGCCCGCCCCTCAGGAACAGCCGCAACTGCCCCTTGGATCATCAGGGCCGGTCCACCGATGTGGATTATTATGCCTGAACACTGCGTTTCCCCGCCCTATGGGGCGTAAACGAGCCAACGAATGGCTCCTTCGGCTTCACATAGTCACCGGTATATCCGAGGCGCCTCGCAACAGCAACAACCACATAAGTAAAATGTCAGGCCGTGTAAAAACACCGACACAACTCCTAGCTAGAAAGAAACGCATGCCCTCCCTGAGGTCCTTCTCCCGTTTCTAGTCCATACCGGGGTGTGAGGCTCGCGAATTCACGTTATACACAAAGCTACGCCACACAGGCGGGGCTTTGATCATCATCACAAGACTTTGCTTTTCAACAGAAGCCTTGATCATTTGCCACTTAGGCATGCCACACTAGCAATTCATCCCATGCGACAGATGTCCATCGATATACAACCTATGAGCTCGTGCGTTTCAGAGAAGGTCGTTAAGCAAAAGAATAAATTCTCCGCCGCCAAACAGATGTATAATTAATAGAGATCAATCAACATAGAATAAAATCCAATGTCAGACACATAGTCCATTTGCAAGTCCATTTTGGGTCTGAACAAAACCAGAGGCACTAAATACCTCGCATATTCATCGATTCCCACGTATGTCTTGACGATCACCACTCATTATCCATATTTCGGAATGCCTCCCAATCAGGACCTCAGTTACCATCCAAACGAGGTGAAGATCGGTCTTCAACCCTAGTCTTCATTTTCGACTTCTTATCGTCGATTCAGTTATTCAGAATGGGATAAACCCGGTCTTTCTGAGCAACTCGCGTATATAATAAACAAGTGCAACACTAACATACAAACGCACCATTTCAATTCATTAGACACTAACCGTCAACCAGTAAGAGAACGATTTCCCAAATATTAATCCCGAAGGCCGAAACCAACATCTGATCAACACCCAAGAAACCATTCGACCTAGCCAACCTTCAGTTATTTTCTAAATTTCACATCCATATCGTTTATAATATTTTATAACGATTTATCGCTGTTTTTATTTATTTTAAAATAGCCAATTTATTCAAAATGGCGCTTCGGCCATAACGCGGCCATGGCGCTGTTTTTCTTTAGATTTGATTTACATATATCTGAAAATCTAACCATTGGATCTTCAAAAAATTTACATCATTAGAAAGATCTTTTCAAAACGAATCCAACGGTTCCAGTTTCGGGAAATTCCGACGGTCGGATCTCCCGGTATAATCGTTTGAAGTTTCGATTTCAAAATACGAACTACAGCGTCGTTATTCAATTAAATATAATTATATTTATATACATATAAATATAATCGATTCTGGCGCTGTTTTTCTGCAGATTTGAATTAAACATTCCAGACAATCCAACCGTTGGATTTTTACAAAGATGGTGCCGTTGGAAAGATTTTTACAAAGCGAACCCAACGGTTGCGTTTTCGGGAAAATCCGATCGTCAGATCTCTCGGTATAATCGTTTGAAATCACGGTTTCAAAATACGAACTGCAGCATCGTTATTCGATATATTTTAATTCTATTTATATATATATATATATATCGGTTCTTCGATTTCAAAGCTATATTCCTTTCATACATTTGATAAAAATGATATTTGTATCTAACTGTCTTCTATTTCAACACTTCACTGTATTTAACAATTCATGTATATAATAAAAATGTGATTTTTATTGTAAAATAATTCATTTCAAAACACTATTATTTTATATAGTTCATATAGGTTATAAAAATAGGATTTTTATGATAAAACAATTTCTTTCAAAAGGAGATTATTTTATAAAGTTCATATAGATGATAAAAATGTGATTTTTATATTTAAAACACGAACAACATTCAACATATGGTTTTCAATTCAACGAATGAATATCGATTCAACACATGAAGGTTTTCTATTCAACGAATAAATATAGTTTCAACAAACGAAAATAATTCAAACACATGAATATTATTCAAAATTTCGGCAGCATAATGACAGGGTAGTTAAAACCGGGACCGTCCCTAGTACGGCTCCTCGCTCTACCTTAAAACATCATGGTTTTTGACAATGGGGAATCATGCATCTAGTTCGCACGCAGGCGACATGTATATATTTATTTCATTTCCACAAACTAATCCTATGTGGTTTCAACCAAATATTTCTCAACCACAAATGGGTATTTTTCAACCACAATCAATCAATATCAACCACAAACAATTCCAATCATCCATTCGCTATCAATCAATTTTCACACCAATCACAACCAATAAATATCATCCATAGTTTGTGGACGAGGGGCGTATATATATATATAGCAATTCACTTCTATTTCAACACATATATAATTTTTACAACGCATATACAACTTATACATCGAACGTACGACTTATACAACGCTTATACAAGAAGTGTACAACGCTTATATAACTCATACATCGATTATATAATTCATACATCGTCGTTTTCCATATCGTTTATAAATTAGAAATCTCACATTGGGTTCCACTCCACCAAAAATAGCAGAAGGCTCAGAAAAATATGCGGTCTCTTCAAAAATGTAGAAGACGTCCTCACGGTCAAGATGTTTCCTGTTTCATCGAATTTCGTCAAGTAACGAAAAAGATATGATTTTTCAAAGTTCAGATGTAATAAAGGACCCACCTTTCACGATGGTTCAAAACTAGATTTTGATCTTTCGATCAAACTGTTGCGCGATAGGAGAATCGGCTCACACAGCGTCGAAGAGCTTCGAAACACCTTCCCAGCGCCGGTGGTCTCGCTCAGTTCGGTGGCGCCATGAAGGCTCGGCGGCGCTCCGAAGTCACTGAATTTGAGGACTCGTGTCTCCCTCCTCACTTGATGATAACTAACAAACCTTAGATGGATTTAAAGAGGGGACGAAGAGCTTTGAAATGAATCAAGAATCACTTGATTTCATTGTGAAATGGGGGAGAAATCGAAGAGAGAAGGTGGCGACCTGCCTTCCGTCGCGCGCAGTACCAATCAGGGAGAGAGAAAAAAAGTAACTGGCCAATGAGATAATTTTTTTATATTTATAAATTTTTAATTTTCGAAAATACCCCGCTTTACACACGAACACCAATCCAAACCCAACGACTGTTGTCCCTAGCGTTTTACCCCCATTCCGAACACAATGGGATATGTTTCGTAGGCCCATTCGACTGTTTCAGTAAGTTTTCCTTCAAATTAAAATATAAAACATTCAATATTCGATTTGAACGTGCATTTCAATTTGCCAGGGCCACAAACTGATTCGAAAAATAAATCTGGCTATGTTTTGACGATACGGTCCCAACAAAACTAGTTTCGTCGAATTCTGAGACCGTTCGCAAAAAGGCCCATTTATGGTCAATCCAATTTAACTTTAATTGATCAAAACACGTTTTCCTTTGCCACGCTCACATACTAGCTTCAAAAATTATGAAATTTGAAACCTAGCAATAACTTCACATCTCGGAACCAACAAAATTGGTTTCGTCGAATTCCGAGGTCGTATGCAAAATGGCCAATTTCACGGGCTATATAAATTCCATAGCGACCTTTCTGAAAATTCATTTGGCCATAACTTTTGCTTTCCGCTATGAAACTTCGATTTTTCAGATTCATTAGAAAGGTATTCACTAACAGATTTAAATATTTTTGGTTTCACTCAAATCTGTTTTGTTTTGCATCTGGTACAGTCTGACAAAATTTGAATTCAATTTTTGAAACTGCAACGCCATTTCAGGCCTTATTTATAATTAGAATTAATTATATTCGTTTTTAATTGTCGACTCAAACTCAGTTTTCATTGCTATTATTTAATATTTATTTTAAATAATTAAAATCCATTATTTTGCCAATTTAAAATTTTTAAATTGGTTCAGATTTTCTGGGTCGTTACAATCTCCCCCACTTAAAACTTTTCGTCCCCGAAAAGGAACAAAGTCGAAAGTGGTTTGATTAATCAACTCTACGTTCAATCTGGCTTCCATTCTCCAACTTTTCAGTTTCTGAGAATTTTCAAATTCTTCAAAAATTTGGCTAACACCCGGAATTTTTGAAAAATTTCGCCATAACCTCCTTTGTACAGGGAGGGGTTTGGAAATTTATTTGACCGTGTTAGGTACCCAATAAATCCTAATGAGCATACACATATTTATAGTGATATATTCTGGTGTTTACAGGGGAGCGTGTATTGATAATAACTCCAGAGAATAAATTCTCATCACCCTGTCAAAGCCTGAGGGAGTGTGTATTTTAAATGCTCCAGAGGATAAATCCTCATCACCTCGTCCCGTGTGGGAAATAAATAGTCCATGTGCCGTATCTAATAACTAGAGAGACGTGATTATTGTCAACTCCAGACCCGTGTGGGGTTTTTATTAATCTGGCAATTTTATCTTTACAATTTAAATAGTCCATATCAGTCATCAGTTCAACCTGTAAAATATAGTCATCGCCATACAAGCCTCTCGCTCGTATGGTAAATCTTCCACCTCATCACACAAGCTCCAAATGCTTATGTGGTATATGAGGAAGTATGCCTATCATCAGAAGTATGTCATGCGGTGTAGTTCAAAATTAATTGTTACTATCCTATGGCGATATTTATTATTACACACAGAATAACCAGCACTCTGCATCTAATGGCATTCACAGGAGTTGATATAATAATATTTCGCATCCAACTCATTAAGGTTTACCTATTTGTCGGGCACGCAAATAAAATCTTTACTCAACAGTTATCCATTTACCTGTTCAAACATATATAATGCACATGCGTATATATTTTTCTATCTATTTTCTAATCAGTTAAATGTGTGATATAATCGAATAAATTCTACCATTCATTCTATTATTGATTAAATTAACTATCGTTCCTATAATTTATTTAATCCAATTCTACTATTACACAACACAAACAACAATCAAATTGTTTTTAACTTTTTAGCTTTTCAAATATATATCTTCTATATATTCAAAAAATTTATTTCTAAAACCAGACTATATATATAATCACAAATACGTTACTTAAAAACATATTACCCTCGACTCATTCTGAGGCACTTCTGACCCCTTCTCTAACGAGTTGTTCTGATTCTGCTTTACTTATACTAGGATATTACTGATCCTATCTGTATAGAGTTACCCGTCCTAGAAAACTACTGGTTCTATTTCTGACGAGTTCATTATATGTTATATTCCAGAACTAAGCATAACCAAGGCTCTGATACCAAATGAGATGACCCCAAATCTTGTACTGACGGAGACAAGGGTAATCCTTGGAATATAACACATAAACAGATAATAGCAGAACAGAATTAAATAAATACACCATATAATGAACAATAGAATATACTGGATAAGAGTAATCATCAGAGTTACACAGTATACAGGATCATACTTAGTACAAATACAGTTCAGCTATACATAGATGCCTATAGCGGAAAACAAACATAATGTACAATAGGAGTTGAACAGCATAAAAAGAGATAAATGATAGAATCCATCTTCAGCTCCAGCTATCCAGAAAGAACCAGCTAAACCTGAATACAAGGCTGCCCGTGTTGAAAAAGGGGCACCCGAGTTTGAAAGTGAAACAAACTACGAGTCAGTCATGGGACTGGTATGAGAAATCTGCTCAACACGTTTAAAATATGGCTAATCACAGGACCACGCCACTTTCATGGAATGGGTTTACTCCATTGGATTGCCAGTGCTTTGAAACAAATCATTCTTTTAAATATTGCAATGCTTTTTATAAAAATGAAGCCATTATAAGACTCAGTTCCCATCACACAATGCAACGCAAACCGGAGGATAGAGTTTTACCTTATAATGGCCAAAATATGCTTGATACGAATAAAACAAAAGCATTTGATATTATTACTAGTGTTTATATGTTTCAAAAGCAATTTCAAATCATAACTATCAATCATAGACGACATGAGCGTCCCATGCCACTATGTCGCCAAATATAGGTATATAATCAAAACCGCACAGTCACGTATTTGGAAATTGGATTTCCGTCATGAACCGAGGCAAGGGATTGTCCTTAGCGAATTCGATACGCTCTAGCCCGCCCCTCAGGAACAGCCGCAACTGCCCCTTGGATCGTCATGGCCGGTCCACCGATGTGGATTATTATGCCTGAACACTGCGTTTCCCCGCCCTATGGGGCGTAAACGAGCCAACGGGTGGCTCCTTCGGCTTCACATAGTCACCGGTATATCCGAGGCGCCTCACAACAGCAACAACTACATAAGTAAAATGTCAGGCCATGTAAAAACACCGACAAAACTCCTAGCTAGAAAGAAACGCATGCCCTCCTTGAGGTCCTTCTCCCGTTTCTGGTCCATACCGTGGTGTGAGGCTCGCGAATTCACGTTATACACAAAGCTACGCCACACAGGCGGGGCTTTGATCATCACCACAAGACTTTGCTTTTCAACAGAAGCCTTGATCATTTGCCACTTAGGCATGCCACACTAGCAATTCATGCCATGCGACTGATGTCTATCGATATACAACCTCTGAGCTCGTGCGTTTCAGAGAAGGGCGTTAAGGAAAAGAATAAATTCTCCACCGCCAAACAGATGTATATTTAATAGAGATCAATCAACATAGAATAAAATCCAATGTCAGACACACAGTCCATTTGCAAGTCCGTTCTGGGTCTGGACGAAACCGGAGGCACTAAATACCTCGCATATTCATCGATTCCCACGTACGTCTGGACGATCACCACTTATTATCCATATTTCGGGATGCCTTCCAATCAGGACCTCAGTTACCATCCAAACGAGGTGAAGACCGGTCTTCAACCCCAGTCTTCATCTTCGACTTCTTATCGTCGATTCAGTTATTCAGAATGGGATAAACCCGGTCTTTCTGAGCAACTCACGTATATAATAAACAAGTGCAACACTAACATACATACGCACCATTTCAATTCATTAGTCACTAACCGTCAATCAGTAAGAGAACGATTTCCCAAATATTAACCACGAAGGCCGAAACCAACATCAGATCAACACCCAAGAAACAATTCGACCTAGCCAACCTTCAGTTAGTTTTTAAATTTCACATCCATATCGTTTATAATATTTTATAACAGTTTATTGCTATTTTTATTTATTTTAAAATAGCCAATTTATTCAAAATGACGCTTCGGCCATAATGCGGCCATGGCGCTGTTTTTCTTCAGATTTGATTTACACATATCTGAGAATATAACCATTGGATCTTCACAAAATTTACATCATTAGAAAGATCTTTTCAAAATAAATCCAACGGTTCCAGTTTAGGGAAATTCCGACGGTCGGATCTCCCAGTATAATCATTTGAAGTTTCGATTACAAAATACGAACTGCAGCGTCGTTATTCAATTAAATATAATTATATTTATATATATATATATAAATATAATCGATTCTGGCGCTATTTTTCTTCAGATCTGAATTAAACATTCCAGACAATCCAGCCGTTGGATTTTTGCAAAGTTGGTGCCGTAGGAAAGATTTTTCCAAAGCGAACCCAACGGTTGCATTTTCGGGAAAATCTGATGGTCGGATCTCTCGGTATAATCGTTTGAAATCACGGTTTCAAAATACGAACTGCAGCGTCGTTATTCGATATATTTTAATTCTATATATATATATATACATATCGGTTCTTCGATTTCAAAGCTATATTACTTTCATACATTTGATAAAAATGATATTTTTATCTAACTGTCTTCTATTTCAACACTTCACTGTATTTAGCAATTCATGTATATAATAAAAATGTGATTTTTATTGTAAAACAATTCATTTCAAGACACTATTATTTTATATAGTTCATATAGGTAATAAAAATAGGATTTTTATGATAAAACAATTTCTTTCAAAAGGAGATTATTTTATATAGTTGATATAGATGATAAAAATGTGATTTTTATATTTAAAACACGAACACCATTCAATACATGGTTTTCAATTCAACGAATGAATATCGATTCAACACATGAAGGTTTTCTATTCAACAAATAAATATAGTTTCAACAAACGAAAATAATTCAAACACATAAATGTTATTCAAAATTTCGGCAGCACAATGGCAGGGTAGTTAAAACCGGGACCGTCCCTAGTACGGCTCCTCGCTCTATCTTAAAACCTCGCGGTTTTTGACAATGGGGAATCATGCATCTAGTTCGCACGCAGGCGGCATGTATATATTTATTTCATTTCCACAAACTAATCCTATGTGGTTTCAACCAAATATTTCTCAACCACAAATGGGGTATTTTTCAACCACAATCAATCAATATCAACCACAAACAATTCCAATCAACCATTCGCTATCAATCAATTTTCACACCAATCACAACCAATAAATATTGTCCATGGTTTGTGGACGAGGGACGTATATATATATATATATAGCAATTCACTTCTATTTCAACACATATATAATTTTTACAACGCATATACAACTTATACATCGAACATACAACTTATACAACGCTTATACAAGAAGTATACAACACTTATATAACTCATACATCGATTATATAATTTATACATCGTCGTTTTCCATATCGTTTATAAATTAGAAATCTCACATTGGGTTCCACTCCACCAAAAATTGCAGAAGGCTCAGAAAAATAAGCGGTCTCTTCTAAAATGTAGAAGACGTCCTCACGGTCACGATGTTTCCAGTTTCATCGAATTTCGTCAAGAAATGAAAAAGATATGATTTTTCAAAGTTCAAATGTAATAAAGGGCCCACCTTTCACGATGGTTCAAAACTAGGTTTTGATCTTTCGATCAAACTGTTGCGCGATAGGATAATCAGCTCACACAGCGTCGAAGAGCTTCGAAACTCCTTCCCGGCGCCGGTGGTCTCGCTTAGTTCGATGGCGCCATGAAGGCTCGGCGACGCTCCGAAGTCACTGACTTTGAGGACTCGTATCTCACTCCTCACTTGATGATAACTAACAAACCTTAGATGGATTTAAAGAGGGGACGAAGAGCTTTGAAATGAATCAAGAATCGCTCGATTTCATTGTGAAACGGAGAGAAATCGAAGAGAGAAGGTGGCGACCTGCCTTCCGTCGCGCGCAGTACCAATTGGGGAGAGAAAAAAAAAAGTAACTGGCCAATGAGATGATTTTTTTATATTTATAAATTTTTAATTTTCGAAAATACCCCCCTTCACACACGAACACCAATCCAAACCCAACGACTGTCGTCCCTAGCGTTTTACCCCCATTCCGAGCACAATGGGATATGTTTCGTAGGCCCATTCGACTGTTTCAGTCAGTTTTCCTTCAAATTAAAATATAAAACATTCAATATTCGATTTGAACGTGCATTTCAATATGCCAGGGCCACAAACTGAATCGAAAAATTCCAGAAAAATAAATCTGGCTATGTTTTGACAATACGGTCCCAACAAAACTAGTTTCTTCGAATTCTGAGACCGTTTGCAAAAAGGCCCATTTCTGGTCGATCCAATTTAACTTTAATTGATCAAAACACGTTTTCCTTTGCCACACTCACATACTAGCTTCAAAAATTATGAAATTTGAAACCTAGCAATAACTTCACATCCCGGATCCAACAAAAGAGGTTTCGTCGAATTCCGAGGTCGTATACAAAATGGCCAATTTCACGGGCTATATAAATTCCATAGCGACCTTTCTGAAAATTCATTTGGCCATAACTTTTGCTTTCCGCTATGAAACTTCGATTTTTCAGATTCGTTAGAAAGGAATTCAATAACAGATTTAAATATTTTTGGCTCCACTCAAATCCGTTTTGTTTTGCATCTGGTACAGTCTGACAAAGTTTGAATTCAATTTTTGAAACTGCAGCGCCATTTTAGGCCTTGTTTATAATTAGAATTAATTATATTCGTTTTCAATTATCGATTCAAACTCAATTTTCATTGCTATTATTTAAAATATTTATTTTAAATATTTAAAATCCATTATTTTAGCCAATTTAAAAATTTTAATTTGGTTCAGATTTTCTGGGTCGTTACAGTCTTCATCTTCGACTCTTCATCGTCGTGATAAATATTCGGAATGGGTTAAACCCGGTCTTTCCGAATAATTTGCGTATTTTTTAATTAAAAATCAATGCTATAAAAACACATCCAACGTCTCATTCCAATTTAGAGTATTCTTTTAAATAGAATATTCATATTATTAGGGAAAAATTCCCATTAATTTTATTAAAGATAAATTCCTTTAAAATTTACCTTTTATCATCTTTTTAAAGATTCATTAAACTCCAATGTGGGTTTAATATCAAAATCATTATTAAATGATTATTACAACTTAAGAAATAAGTCTTGTATTTAATTTGGGTTAAAGAATCAATGTCACTTAAAAACATTGTTCACGATAAACCCAAAATCGTCTTCCATTAATTATGGAATTTTCAAAGAAATCAAATCAATGAATAATCGATATAAATTTCTGTATCAGACCAACAATATAAATGGAATAACGGCAAGGCCTTTTAAATTCCATATGTATTATCAATCTTCTTTTACAGAAGCCTATCTCAAATATTATCAAATTGAATTCCCATTCAATTCCAATTTAATTTATATTTAATTGGAAAACTAAACTTTGGAGCATTCTTTTTAAATCATGATAAAAAGATTTATAAATTCTAAATCACATTTCAATGTAAATTGGGTTAAAGAACAAATGTAGTTTAAAACATATTTCACGATAAACCCAATTCACATATCATTTTACTTCAATTACTAAATACGATGGAAACTCTAAAATCTTAATTAAAAGATTTTATTCTTTAATATGGGTTTTAAGAACAGTGTTATTTAAGACACCATTCATGACAACCCAAATCTAATTCATTTATTTACTTCCAATGAAATATTATTCAATTTAGAAGACTTCATTAAATCTTAACTTAAAGAATTATCCTAGTTAATGATTAGTCTATTTCTATAAAATATATTTATCTTTTGTCCATCCAAGGACGGACATAGAATTATTCTTTGTTAAATATCATTTAAATTTTTTACTATTAAAAATAATCTTTATATAAAAAGATTCTTAATATAAAATATTCTTTGTAATACAATACTCTTTATTTTAAAATATCTTTACATTGCAATGTTTTTATTTTAAAAGATATTCTTTATTTAAAGGAAATCCTGAAATGGAATGCGACTCAGACATTTACCTTAGAACTTTAGTTACAGGGATTTCATACATTGAATGTACATAACAGTAATGATGAATATTATCCAACCATCCATTTAACATCCAGTGTGCAATCTATAAATGTGTGAGCATTGAAATGAAATAATAACGCTCATCGCAGCCTGTCGATCTATCGATCGACATAAAAATAAACATTGGGATTAGTGTATGTCAATTTTTATCCCAACACCCGTGTGGGTTTCAACCAACAAACAAATAATAAATTATTCGACCCAATCACATAAACAAGTCGGGTAACTTGTAAATGGAGGTGTAACATTTCAGCATTAGAAACATATATAATGATGGATCATTTCATATATAATAACAATGTAAATTCATAATTTATCAAAACAATGAATCCTTTCTACTGATTCATTTATACCAAAAATGTAAATTCTAATGTTGACTCACTTACAATGAAATGTAATCCTTTTTTATATTACAAAAAAATGATATTCTTTTTACGATGTTTACATTGCAATCTTTATATTACATTGTTCACAAACAACCCATAATTAATTTCCTTTTTATTTCAAAAATAAAATAAAATGGAAATCTCATTTAAATCTTAATAAAAAGATTATTCTTTACTCATATGGATTTAAGAATAATTTATTTTAGACATTATTCATGACAAACCCAAAATCTAACTTGATATTGAATATAAGGCTTTGAATAGGAATTATATCGACTTATATTTAATGTCAAATTCTAAAACCAACGGATAACATATCAGAAATAACGATACTACATACCTTCCAAATTCCTAAAATAATATCCGTATAATCACATAATCCAATATTAAAATAATCCGTGGATAATTTCCATTTAAATCCAATTTAAATATTCTAAATGTTTCTCATATTAAAATAATATAATTTTCAAAATATTCATTTTGAAATTATTCCTCTTTTAATATTCATTATAACATGGATAAAATAAATTGATAAACTCGTTCGGGTTAAAAAAAATGGCGTCGCTATTTTAAAACAGATTGAATAGCCCAATTCATTATCTTATCCATATTTTTTTTATAATGGGTTAGACCCCTCACATTAAGCCCACGATTTGTGGATGCTGGATGTGTCGGTCGGTTCCGGGCAGACTTATCCCACAAGTTGGGCTTAACCTCGTGTCATGGCCCGTTTCGCATTTGTGCACTTGAACCTCTCACATTAGGTTCAACATTTGTGGCAGCTAGATATGTCGGTCGGGTCCGGGCAGACTTCCACCACAAATATAACCTAACCTCGTCTCCAGGTACAATTATAATTAATAATTGATTATTTTACTAAAGCATATTATTTCAAAATATTCTTTATATTATAAATGATCTTCATATTAAATTGTTTCTCATCCATTTATGTTTTATAATGGGCCAGACCCCTCACATTAGGCCTACAACTTGTGGATGCTGGATATGCCTGTTGGTTCCGGGGAGACTTATTCCACTTGTTGGGCTTAATTTCGTGTCTTGGCCCAATTCGTATTCGTAACCAATTTTTCTATGTTATTCATATGACAAATAAATGTTCATTTATTTGAAATTAAATGTCTATGTTATACAAATGACAAATAAATAGTCACTTATTTGAAATCAAATTTCTATGTGTATTCATTATACATAAATGCCTATTTTATTTATAACAATTTCCTATGTATGTTAATGACACATAAATGCTTATTTTATTTATAAACAATTATCTATATATGTTAATGACAATAAATGCTTATTTTATTTATAAACAATTTCCTAAGTATGTTAATGACAATAAATGCTTATTTTATTTAAAAACAATTTATGTTAATGATACATAAATGCAAATAAAAGGGTAACTTTTTAATTCAAGTTTTTATTTAAAACATGCTTCATTTTAGTGAATCAAACATGCAATGAAAATGTAACATTTCAGGTTTAACGCTTTATTTTAAACACAATCCTTTTATGAATCAATCATACAATAAATATATGATTTTTATTGTATCAACATATTATATGACAAATGGATATTTTTAATGAAGTGAACATGCAATAAAAATGTGAATTTTCATGTTTAAATATTTTTAATAACTTACGAACATTTTTCATAACATAAACATATGATAAAAATGTGAATTTTTATCATACAACATTTTCAATGGCTTATGAACATTTTTAATGGCATAAACTATGATAAAAATGTGAATTCCTATCATACAACAATTTTAGTAACTAGTGAACATTTTTATAAAACAAACATACAATAAAAATATGATTTTTCTTGCACTAGTAATATATTACATGACATATTAACATTTTAATGACATAAACATAGAAAAAAATATGATTTTTGTTGCGTTAATAATATACTAACATGTGAATCACTTTTGTGACATAAATGCACAATAAAAATATGATTTTTATTGCGTTAATAATCTACTTAACATTTAAATCATTTCATGACATGAATACACAAAAAAAATGATTTTTATTGTTCAAAATATTCGAACATATACATATTACAATAAAAATAATATTATTATTGTAAAACAATTCCTATCATTGGCATGATTATTTCAACTACCTATATACAATAAAAAAACATGGTTTTTATTCTATAAGCAAGTTTAAATGAATAAGCAAATTCTAGATCTATACAATTCAGTCCATTTTCGCAACATGTGAATTCACCACAGATGCAATCGATTTCATCGCAACCAATATCAACCATTCATAACCACAATAATTCAATCAAGTCGTCGCGATCACAAATGAATTTTTTACTACAAATGTGAAAACCCGCAACTTCCCCGTAAAGGAAAGCGGCGGATAGTTCGAGAACAGGACAAAACAGAACGCAGACGAAAGAACATTTCACTGTATATCACAACAATGCATCAGATTACAAGAATATACCGAGTAAAAATGAATATTACACAGAAATATCAGAGATTTAAATTACATTTAAATACATAGCAGCGGAAAATAATACAATACACAACTAGAAGTAGATATACGGATACAAAGCTTTCCGGATATCGTTCCAGCTGTAAACCAGGATCCTGTGAATATAAATCTGCAAAACCAAAACTACTAGCTGCCCGTGTCAAAATAGGGGCACCCAGAGTTTAGGTTAAAACAATAAACTCCAGGTCAGTCATGTGACTGGTGTGAGAACTAAAACAGTTATTAATCTTCATTTTTAAAGTTAGGTAAATCAAGGGACCACGCCGTATAACACGGAACGGGTTTCCTCCCAAGAATACCGGTGCATAAAACAAACAGCGCAATGCTAAATAAAGAAAAATGAAGCTGTTATAAGACCCACGTCCCATCACACAATGCAACGCAGCCGAGGATAGGGTTTTCCCTTATAACAGCCAAAGAATGCTTGATACGGTTAAAACAAATCGTTTGATACTATTATAAGTGCATAGTGTATAAACAACTTCAAATCATAAGTATCAATCATAGGCGGCATGAGCGCCCCATCCCACTATGTCACCATATATAGGTTTACAAATAAAACCGCGAAGTCACGTATTTGGAAATTGGATTTCCGTCTATGAACCGAGGCCAGGGATCGTCCTCTACCGATTCGAGACAATCTAGCCTACCATGTCTCAGGAACAGCCGCAACTGCCCCCTGGATCGTCAGGGCCGGTCCACCGATGTGGATTATTATGCCTGAACAATACGTCTCCCCGCCCTTTGGGGCGCAAACGAGCCAACGAATGACTCCATCGGACCCGGATCGTCCGATCAAACCGAGGCGCCTCGCAACAGCAACAACCACATAAGTCAAACTCGTCAGGGCGTGTAAAACCACTGACGCCACTTTTAGCTAGAAAGAAACGCAAGTCCTCCCTGAGGTCCATCTCCTGTTTTTGGTTCATACCGGGTGTGAAACTCACGAAGTAAACGTTACACAAAGCTACGCCACAAAGGCCGTGCTTTGATCATCACCACAAGACTTTGCTTTTCAACAGAAGCCTCGATCAATTGCCACTTAGGCATGCCACACAGGCAATTCACTCCATGCGTTTGATATCCATCAATATATAACCCCTGAGCTCGTACGTCTCAGAGAAGGGCGTTAAGCAAGAGAATAAATTCTCCGCCGCCAAACAGATATATATTTAATAGAGATCAATCACATGGACTAAAATCCAATGTCAGACACACAGTTCATTTACAAGTCCGTTCTGGGTCTGAACGAAACCGGAGGCACCTAGTACCTCGCATATCCATCGATCTCCAAGTACGTCTGGACGATCACCAACTGTTTCCATCTTCTTGGGTGTACAGCCCAATCAAGATCATCAGTAATCACCCAAACGACGTGAAGACCTCCGGTCTTCGACCATCGTCTTCATCTTCGACTTATCGTCGTATCGGTTATTCAGAATGGGATAAACCCGGTCTTTCCGAATAACTCGCGTATATTTTAAATAAGTGTTACACAAACACAACATAGGCCTTATTCCAATTCAGAATACTCTTTTATTCAAATATTCCTATACTTTGGGAAAAGTTCCCATTAATTTTATCCAAGATAAATTCTTTAAATTTATTCTTTAATCTCCTTTGAATATCAATTCAAACTAGTCGGGATTAGCGAACCACACTGAAGTAATCATTTATTTTATTGCCCAATCCCAACCTATTCATCCCATGAAGTAAAACTGGTTATACTTCATATCTAACACCACGGTGTTATCGGTAAATTCAATTACCATTTCACGTTCAAATCTAATTAAAGATTTAACTATCGCTTGGAGTAAAACTGGTGATACTCCATTCTCGATCTTTTCAATTTAATTAAAGATTCATTAAAACTCCACTTAGTTTTAATCGTTAACTGGGTTAAAGAATCAGTGTTAATTAAAACACGGTTCACGATAAACCCAAAATCACATTCCATTAATTATCGGGTTAAAGAACAAGTGTTATTTAAAACACTATCCACGATAAACCCAAAAATCAATATCAATTCAATTCCAATTAAATATCATTTAATTGGTACACTTCATTAAATCTAAATAAAAAGATTTAATCTTTTCTCAACTGGGTTCAAGAACAGTATTAGTGAAGACACCATTCACGACAAACCCAAATCACATTTGATATTCAATATAAGGCTCTGAATAGAAAATATATCGGCTTATATTCAATATCAAATTCTACGATTAACAAATGTCGTATTGGAAATAACGATATAAATATATATCTTTCAAATTTCCATAACAACATCTGTATAATCAGGAATTCCAACATCGAAATATTCCGAAGACAATTTCGATTCAAATCCACTCCAATGCAATCATTGGAAATTCTGGTTATTTTTAAAACCCTTTTCGAATTCAATTTATTAAGTTAAAAATAAATAGAATTATAATTCTAGTTCAAAACTAGTTCATTTCGATAAAAATCTATTTTTATCTTTTCAAATATGGAGTTTTTCATCCCAAATCTTCACAAATCATTTCTTATGATTTTACACAAATTATTACCATTTTTAATAATTTTATCAAGGCCCGTACAGTCGATTTCCACCAATGGCCATCGAACTGCACGTATAGCGACCTTTTTCGAATTTGATTTGGACGTATCTCCAAATCCAACCGTTAGATTTCAAATTTCTAACATTCGTTAGAAAGCTCTTTTCGATACGAACCAAACGGTTCCGGTTTTAGGAGAATCAGACGGTCGGATCTCCCGTAATGTCCGTTTGAAATAAATGGTCGAAATTCACGAACTGCCGCGGCGCGGCGCTTTCTATTCAGGCCATTATATTATATATATAATATATATAATATATACTTCGTCGATTTCTATTTAAAACGAATTATATAAATAGTTTTAAAATTCGTTTCAAAATCTATTTCAACTTCCATTTCAATTCAAAGCAAAATTGAATTCTTCTTTATAAATTCGTTTCAAAGTTCATTTCTATTCAATTCAAATTTCAATTCAATTTGAATTCCATTCAATTCGCTTTCAATTCAATTTGAATTCGTTTTCAATTCAATTCATTTCGAAATCGTTTTCAATTCAATTCATTTCGAAATCGTTTTCAATTCAATTCATTTCGAAATCGTTTTCAATTCAATTCATTTCGAAATCGTTTTCAATTCAATTCATTTCGAAATCGTTTTAAAATCGATATAAATATCGTTCACGTCAAAATGGCGTCAATCTAATCAACACGGCTTCATATATTCCTTTATTTTCAAATATTCTATTTCAAATATTTCTTTTTCAAATATTTCTTTTTCAAAACTGGAATGAGGCCCAATCAATTACCATATAAAATTAATTATATGGATTTTCATACAACACATGTATATAATAACATTGAAAATAATCAACCATCAACCAAAGTGCACTACACTGTATAAGCATCAAATATAGATATTCAACGCTTATAACAGCCTGTCAATCAATCGATCGACATATTTAATCAATCAGGATGAGTGAACTTCAAATTTCATCCCAACACCCGTGTGGGGTTTCAAACAATCAAACACAGATTTTATTTGTGCAATTGGGCGATGTGTAAAATTTATCGACCCAATCAATGTCCTTCAAATAGGTGTACATAAACAAACCGTCCGGTTTGTAAATGAATATTTATTTATTCACATTCACGTCAAAAATTATATTTTAACGATAAAACATTTTATTTCAACACATGAATTTCTATTCAGTTCATTTCTTCAATAAAATGATATTTTATTTTTCTAACATATTTTAGAAAATTTCGGCGGCATAACGGCACGATACTAGAAACGGGACAAGGCCTAGCCTAATCCCCGGTCTAGTGAAGGCCCACGCCATTCACACATCAATCAAATCCATTCACTTCACCAAACAATTCAATTTCAATCAAATAATCTAACTAATCTATGCAACCAAACAAACAAGTCCATGGTCTGTGGACGATTGTGTCGGGTGCTACTAAGCACCGTCTGCATCCTAGTATATATACATAACTAGAAAAAGAAATTGAAAGGTGAGAAATTCTCACAAATAGCTATCCAAGCTCCACGGCACTTCATTTGCAGAAGTCTTCGTCGTTTCGCCTTTTTGTCACCTTCGTTGTCCGCTTTCACTACATATGTAAAAATCACATTTTTATATACTGATGTCTTTAAAATAAAAATCACATTTTTATTTATTCACTTTCAATTTAAAAGTCATATTTTTATAATCACTTCATATATTTAAAAATCGAATTTTTACTATGCTATTCAATATATAAAAATCATATTTCCTTACCGCTAATATATAGATAAAAATTCTATTTTTATAACGCTATTCTCTATATAAAGATTTCGCCTTTTCAAAAATATAGATTTCATCATTATAAAAATCATCACTTTACTTCAACGTATATAAAATAAAAATCAGATTTTTATTTCGCTACATATACAAAGATGATATTTTTATATTCTCTATCCTATAAAGATTATATTTTTAATACTTTAAAAATATAAAAATCATATTTTTATCACTTCAAAAATACAAAGATCATACCTTTTACCAAATTAAATCTTTTTCTAATCAGTTTTCATAACCATTAAAAATTATCCCCTTTTCTCTAATTAATAACCGAACCTTTTCTTCGCTTTAAAACCATATTTTTAATTAATTAAAAAAAAAACTAAACTTTCTTAAAAATAAAAATCAAACTTTTTCTACTTTAAAAATCCTAACTTTAACTGATTTTTTTTTATATACTGTTTGCTAATCCTATACAAAAGAAATAAATAAATAAAATAAAACAAATTAGAAAAACTTACTTTCTCAATCGGAGGGGGGGGGGTTTCTTGCTCGCGGAAGTGTGGTGGGCCCTCCAGCAGGCGGCGGAGGTGGAGCGGAAGGGGGGGGGGGTTGCGGCTGCCGATTGAAGAGGAGAGGGGGAAGAAGAAGGGGCGGCGCGGTGGTTTGGTGGTTGCGGTGGGCTCCAGCAAAGGCGGTGAGGGTTTGGGTGGGTTCGACGCGGGTTCGGCGAGGAGGAGAAGGGGAGGTGGAGGAAGAGGGGGCCACGCCCTAGTGGCGGCGCGCCAGGGGGGGTCGCGGCGGTGGTCGATGCCGCGCCTCCGTCCGTCGTTCGATTCGATTCTTTTTTTTTTCTATTTAAAATTGAATTCGGTAATGAATTACAGAAGGGGGGGGCTTAGGGGATAAAGGAGAAGGAGGGGCCCAATAATATTTAATTTTATTTTATTTTTTTATTTTCTCCTAAGTGTTGACTTTTCGTCCGAGCTCGGAATCACACCCAACGACTGTCGCCACTAGCGTATTACCCCCATTCCGAACACAATGGGAAATGTATCGCAAGCCAATTCGACTGTTTGAATCAGTTTCCGTTGAATTTTCATTTAAATCACTATATTGAATTTTAAACGTACATTTCAAATTACCGGGGTCGCATACGAACTCTAAAAATTCCAGAAAAATATTTTCTAGCTTCGTATTGACGATACGGTCCTAACAAAACTAGTTTCGTCGAATTCTGAGGCTGTTGGAAAAATGGCCATTTTCCAGTCGATTAAAATCAACTAAAACTGGTCAAACGCGTTTTCCTTTGCCACGCTCACATATTGATTCGAAAAATTATGAAATTTGGAATCTAGCAATAATTTGACATCACGGACCCAACAAAATTGGTTTCATCGAAATCCGAGGTCGTTTGCAAAATGTCCATTTTTAAGGGCCTGAATTCCATAGCGACTATTCAGAATTTTCAACTGGGCATATCTTTTGATCCCCGCTATGAAAATTTGATTATTCGGATTCGTTGGAAAGATATTATCAATTAGATCCCATTATTTTTGGTTTCACTAAAATCCGGATTGTTTTGCACCCGGTACATTCAATTGAAGTTTGAAATCGAATTATCGAACTACCGCGCCATTTTCAATTCTATTTATAATTATATATAATTATTTATATTCTAACGACGACGTATATAATATATACGTCGAATTAGTTATTCAAAATAAATTTTCGTCGATATTATTTAAAATAATTCATTTTAAATAATCAAAATTCGCTAAAATTGCCAAAATAAAAATTTTAAACTGGCCCAGATTTTCCGGGTTATTACAATCTCCCCCACTTAAAACTTTTCATCCCCGAAAAGGAACAAAGTCGAAAGAAGTTTGATTAATCAACCCTACGTATGATTTGGCTTCCATTCTCCAACTTTTCAGTTTTCTGAGAATTTTCAAAATCTCAAAAATTTGGCTAACACCCTAAATTTTTGAAAAATTTCGCCATAACCTCCCCTGCACCGGGAGCATCGGGGAATTTCAAATAGCTTCCCCGGTCCTTCAGATCTCAAAAAGAAAAAGAAAAAGCCAAGCGGCTAGCCAATAGGCTCATAAAATCATCATCACCCAAACAAAACAGTAAATTATGTAGTAAACATGTACCTATTTGTCGGGCAAACAAATTTTATTCTTCGGCTCTAGCCTCCTTGCTATGACCTGTTCAATGATATATATGTATATGCAAGCAAATGCAACCAATTTTCAATACAATTCAATATTTGTTTCAATTAGGCATAATGGTTCAAAATTATCAATCAAATAAACAAACAACACAAACATCAATCAATTAGTGAATTAGAGTTTCAAATTCATAATTTTGATACATATACAAAAAATCATGTTTTTGATGCCAATTCACAACAATAGGTCCAATCTAATTTTGGTTCTCACACCAGTCAATAGGAAATATATAGATATCACACCTTCGAAACACGAATGCCAATTCTGATGATGTTCGAACTATCATCAGAATCATCTCCGGGCGACTAGAGTGTGATTCTATATCTATCCAGTATATTAAAACTTTGAATATACGTTTGCAAGGCGTATATGCAAATTCTTTATATACTGGACTGTCCTAATCAATATAGAATAAATAATCAAATACGAATAATTGATTTTAAATTTTCAAAACAAAAATTGTTTTCATTTGAAAAATATACCCTTCACACTCGTTCTAGGATACTACTGATCCTATCTCTAACGAGTCATTCCCATTGGATATTACTAATCCAATATCTGATCAATTCTTTCGTACGGTTCTAATGTGTCTTGTTCTCTGAGCTTTGTAAACCAAAGCTCTGATACCAACTGTGAAAACCCGCAACTTCCCCGTAAAGGAAAGCGGCGGATAGTTCGAGAAAAGGACAAAACAGAACGCAGACGAAAGAACATTTCATTGTATATCACAACAATGCATCAGATTACAAGAATATACCGAGTAAAAATGAATATTACACAGAAATATCAGAGATTTAAATTACATTTAAATACATAGCAGCGGAAAATAATACAATACACAACTAGAAGTAGATATACGGATACAAAGCTTTCCGGATATCGTTCCAGCTGTAAACCAGGATCCTGTGAATATAAATCTGCAAAACCAAAACTACTAGCTGCCCGTGTCAAAATAGGGGCACCCAGAGTTTAGGTTAAAACAATAAACTCCAGGTCAGTCATGTGACTGGTGTGAGAACTAAAACAGTTATTAATCTTCATTTTTAAAGTTAGGTAAATCAAGGGACCACGCCGTATAACACGGAACGGGTTTCCTCCCAAGAATACCGGTGCATAAAACAAACAGCGCAATGCTAAATAAAGAAAAATGAAGCTGTTATAAGACCCAGGTCCCATCACACAATGCAACGCAGCCGAGGATAGGGTTTTCCCTTATAACAGCCAAAGAATGCTTGATACGGTTAAAACAAATCGTTTGATACTATTATAAGTGCATAGTGTATAAACAACTTCAAATCATAAGTATCAATCATAGGCGGCATGAGCGCCCCATCCCACTATGTCACCATATATAGGTTTACAAATAAAACTGCAAAGTCACGTATTTGGAAATTGGATTTCCGTCTATGAACCGAGGCCAGGGATCGTCCTCTACCGATTCGGGACAATCTAGCCTACCATGTCTCAGGAACAGCCGCAACTACCCCCTGGATCGTCAGGGCCGGTCCACCGATGTGGATTATTATGCCTGAACAATACGTCTCCCCGCCCTTTGGGGCGCAAACGAGCCAACGAATGACTCCATCGGACCCGGATCGTCCGATCAAACCGAGGCGCCTCGCAACAGCAACAACCACATAAGTCAAACTCGTCAGGGCGTGTAAAACCACTGACGCCACTTTTAGCTAGAAAGAAACGCAAGTCCTCCCTGAGGTCCATCTCCCGTTTTTGGTTCATACCGGGTGTGAAACTCGCGAAGTAAACGTTACACAAAGCTACGCCACAAAGGCCGTGCTTTGATCATCACCACAAGACTTTGCTTTTCAACAGAAGCCTCGATCAATTGCCACTTAGGCATGCCACACAGGCAATTCACTCCATGCGTTTGATATCCATCAATATATAACCCCTGAGCTCGTACGTCTCAGAGAAGGGCGTTAAGCAAGAGAATAAATTCTCCGCCGCCAAACAGATATATATTTAATAGAGATCAATCACACGGACTAAAATCCAATGTCAGACACACAGTCCATTTACAAGTCCGTTCTGGGTCTGAACGAAACCGGAGGCACCTAGTACCTCGCATATCCATCGATCTCCAAATACGTCTGGACGATCACCAACTGTTTCCACCTTCTTGGGTGTACAGCCCAATCAAGATCATCAGTAATCACCCAAACGACGTGAAGACCTCCGGTCTTCGACCATCGTCTTCATCTTCGACTTATCGTCGTATCGGTTATTCAGAATGGGATAAACCCGGTCTTTCCGAATAACTCGCGTATATTTTAAATAAGTGTTACACAAACACAACATACGCCTTATTCCAATTCAGAATACTCTTTTATTCAAATATTCCTATACTTTGGGAAAAGTTCCCATTAATTTTATCCAAGATAAATTCTTTAAATTTATTCTTTAATCTCCTTTGAATATCAATTCAAACTAGTCGGGATTAGCGAACCACACTGAAGTAATCATTTATTTTATTGCCCAATCCCAACCTATTCATCCCATGAAGTAAAACTGGTTATACTTCATATCTAACACCATGGTGTTATCGGTAAATTCAATTACCATTTCACGTTCAAATCTAATTAAAGATTTAACTATCGCTTGGAGTAAAACTGGTGATACTCCATTCTCGATCTTTTCAATCTAATTAAAGATTCATTAAAACTCCACTTAGTTTTAATCGTTAACTGGGTTAAAGAATCAGTGTTAATTAAAACACGGTTCACGATAAACCCAAAATCACATTCCATTAATTATCGGGTTAAAGAACAAGTGTTATTTAAAACACTATCCACGATAAACCCAAAAATCAATATCAATTCAATTCCAATTAAATATCATTTAATTGGTACACTTCATTAAATCTAAATAAAAAGATTTAATCTTTTCTCAACTGGGTTCAAGAACAGTATTAGTGAAGACACCATTCACGACAAACCCAAATCACATTTGATATTCAATATAAGGCTCTGAATAGAAAATATATCGGCTTATATTCAATATCAAATTCTACGATTAACAAATGTCGTATTGGAAATAACGATATAAATATATATCTTTCAAATTTCCATAACAACATCTGTATAATCAGGAATTCCAACATCGAAATATTCCGAAGACAATTTCGATTCAAATCCACTCCAATGCAATCATTGGAAATTCTGGTTATTTTTAAAACCCTTTTCGAATTCAATTTATTTAGTTAAAAATAAATAGAATTATAATTCTAGTTCAAAACTAGTTCATTTCGATAAAAATCTATTTTTATCTTTTAAAATATGGAGTTTTTCATCCCAAATCTTCACAAATCATTTCTTATGATTTTACACAAATTATTACCATTTTTAATAATTTTATCAAGGCCCGTACAGTCGATTTCCACCAATGGCCATCGAACTGCACGTATAGCGACCTTTTTCGAATTTGATTTGGACGTATCTCCAAATCCAACCGTTAGATTTCAAATTTCTAACATTCGTTAGAAAGCTCTTTTCGATACGAACCCAACGGTTCCGGTTTTAGGAGAATCCGACGGTCGGATCTCCCGTAATGTCCGTTTGAAATAAATGGTCGAAATTCACGAACTACCGCGGCGCGTTCTATTCAGGCCATTATATTATATATATAATATATATAATATATACTTCGTCGATTTCTATTTAAAATGAATTATATAAATAGTTTTAAAATTCGTTTCAAAATCTATTTCAACTTCCATTTCAATTCAAAGCAAAATTGAATTCTTCTTTATAAATTCGTTTCAAAGTTCATTTCTATTCAATTCAAATTTCAATTCAATTTGAATTCAATTCAATTCGCTTTCAATTCAATTTGAATTCGTTTTCAATTCAATTCATTTCGAAATCGTTTTCAATTCAATTCATTTCGAAATCGTTTTCAATTCAATTCATTTCGAAATCGTTTTCAATTCAATTCATTTCGAAATCGTTTTAAAATCGATATAAATATCGTTCACGTCAAAATGGCGTCAATCTAATCAACACGGCTTCATATATTCCTTTATTTTCAAATATTCTATTTCAAATATTTATTTTTCAAAACTGGAATGAGGCCCAATCAATTACCATATAAAATTAATTATATGGATTTTCATACAACACATGTATATAATAGCATTGAAAATAATCAACCATCAACCAAAGTGCACTACACTGTATAAGCATCAAATATAGATATTCAACGCTTATAACAGCCTGTCAATCAATCGATCGACATATTTAATCAATCAGGATGAGTGAACTTCAAATTTCATCCCAACACCCGTGTGGGGTTTCAAACAATCAAACACAGATTTTATTTGTGCAATTGGGCGATGTGTAAAATTTATCGACCCAATCAATGTCCTTCAAATAGGTGTACATAAACAAACCGTCCGGTTTGTAAATGAATATTTATTTATTCACATTCACGTCAAAAATTATATTTTAACGATAAAACATTTTATTTCAACACATGAATTTCTATTCAGTTCATTTCTTCAATAAAATGATATTTTATTTTTCTAACATATTTTAGAAAATTTCGACGGCATAACGGCACGATACTAGAAACGGGACAAGGCCTAGCCTAATCCCCGGTCTAGTGAAGGCCCACGCCATTCACACATCAATCAAATCCATTCACTTCACCAAACAATTCAATTTCAATCAAATAATCTAACTAATCTATGCAACCAAACAAACAAGTCCATGGTCTGTGGACGATTGTGTCGGGTGCTACTAAGCACCGTCTGCATCCTAGTATATATACATAACTAGAAAAAGAAATTGAAAGGTGAGAAATTCTCACAAATAGCTATCCAAGCTCCACGGCACTTCATTTGCAGAAGTCTTCGTCGTTTCGCCTTTTTGTCACCTTCGTTGTCCGCTTTCACTACATATGTAAAAATCACATTTTTATATACTGATGTCTTTAAAATAAAAATCACATTTTTATTTATTCACTTTCAATTTAAAAGTCATATTTTTATAATCACTTCATATATTTAAAAATCGAATTTTTACTATGCTATTCAATATATAAAAATCATATTTCCTTACCGCTAATATATAGATAAAAATTCTATTTTTATAACGCTATTCTCTATATAAAGATTTCGCCTTTTCAAAAATATAGATTTCATCATTATAAAAATCATCACTTTACTTCAACGTATATAAAATAAAAATCAGATTTTTATTTCGCTACATATACAAAGATGATATTTTTATATTCTCTATCCTATAAAGATTATATTTTTAATACTTTAAAAATATAAAAATCATATTTTTATCACTTCAAAAATACAAAGATCATACCTTTTACCAAATTAAATCTTTTTCTAATCAGTTTTCATAACCATTAAAAATTATCCCCTTTTCTCTAATTAATAACCGAACCTTTTCTTCGCTTTAAAACCATATTTTTAATTAATTAAAAAAAAACTAAACTTTCTTAAAAATAAAAATCAAACTTTTTCTACTTTAAAAATCCTAACTTTAACTGATTTTTTTTTATATACTGTTTGCTAATCCTATACAAAAGAAATAAATAAATAAAATAAAACAAATTAGAAAATCTTACTTTCTCAATCGGAGGGGGGGGGGGTTTCTTGCTCGCGGAAGTGTGGTGGGCCCTCCAGCAGGCGGCGGAGGTGGAGCGGAAGGGGGGGTTGCGGCTGCCGATTGAAGAGGAGAGGGGGAAGAAGAAGGGGCGGCGCGGTGGTTTGGTGGTTGCGGTGGGCTCCAGCAAAGGCGGTGAGGGTTTGGGTGGGTTCGACGCGGGTTCGGCGAGGAGGAGAAGGGGAGGTGGAGGAAGAGGGGGCCACGCCCTAGTGGCGGCGCGCCGGGGGGGGGGGGTCGCGGCGGTGGTCGATGCCGCGCCTCCGTCCGTCGTTCGATTCGATTCTTTTTTTTTCTATTTAAAATTGAATTCGGTAATGAATTACAGAAGGGGGGGGGGGCTTAGGGGATAAAGGAGAAGGAGGGGCCCAATAATATTTAATTTAATTTAATTTTTTTATTTTCTCCTAAGTGTTGACTTTTCGTCCGTGCTCGGAATCACACCCAACGACTGTCGCCACTAGCGTATTACCCCCATTCCGAACACAATGGGAAATGTATCGCAAGCCAATTCGACTGTTTGAATCAGTTTCCGTTGAATTTTCATTTAAATCACTATATTGAATTTTAAACGTACATTTCAAATTACCGGGGTCGCATACGAACTCTAAAAATTCCAGAAAAATATTTTCTAGCTTCGTATTGACGATACGGTCCTAACAAAACTAGTTTCGTCGAATTCTGAGGCTGTTGGAAAAATGGCCATTTTCCAGTCGATTAAAATCAACTGAAACTGGTCAAACGCGTTTTCCTTTGCCACGCTCACATATTGATTCGAAAAATTATGAAATTTGGAATCTAGCAATAATTTGACATCACGGACCCAACAAAATTGGTTTCGTCGAAATCCGAGGTCGTTTGCAAAATGTCCATTTTTAAGGGCCTGAATTCCATAGCGACTATTCAGAATTTTCAACTGGACATATCTTTTGATCCCCGCTATGAAAATTTGATTATTCGGATTCGTTGGAAAGATATTATCAATTAGATCCCATTATTTTTGGTTTCACTAAAATCCGGATTGTTTTGCACCCGGTACATTCAATTGAAGTTTGAAATCGAATTATCGAACTACCGCGCCATTTTCAATTCTATTTATAATTATATATAATTATTTATATTCTAACGACGACGTATATAATATATACGTCGAATTAGTTATTCAAAATAAATTTTCGTCGATATTATTTAAAATAATTCATTTTAAATAATCAAAATTCGCTAAAATTGCCAAAATAAAAATTTTAAACTGGCCCAGATTTTCCGGGTTATTACAACAAATATAATTTCTAAATTTAAAATTGAATTTTAGTGATCTCACCTCGTTTTAGAACGCACCACCAACGCCACCATCGGACCGCCATAGTCCACCACTACGACGCGCGCCTCGACGAGCTTCACCACCACCCCAAAAAGCTTGCAACTTGCACCCCCATCGGACTAGAAAAGCATGTAAACGCAGCGCCTTTGAGTGTTGAGAACTCCTCAAACTTTGAATGAGAAACGATCATAGTGGTATAAAATCGAAGAGTGGAAGAATATCTTCGATTCCATTTTTATATTTTAATTCGCAGTGGATAAAAAGAAATTGATGAATTTGAATCGGAGGTTCATGGCCATTGAGGAATAAGAGTGGCGACTGGGCAATTAGAATTAGGTTTAGAGTGTATAGGATATTTTGTAGTGGAGAGGAAATTTCCCCCTTGTATGTTTAATTTTTCTCAAATTAAATTTCCTTTTACTTTCCTTTAAAATTGAAAACTCTTATTATACTCAAATTAACTGTAACCTTTTGAATTTCAAATCACGTTCACATTTGCTATAGTTATAATCACATATTACCATTTACTACATTCAATTTAATTGCAAAAATTTCTTTTTATTTATGTTTATAAAATGACACTAAATATATAGCATGGATGCATGCGCTTGAAATAAGGAAGGGAAAACGCATTGAAAACTTGTTGCAACTTTCCACATTAATGAACATTATAGTTAAACCAACTAGGGAAAGTATTATATTTAAGAAATATTCTTATCATTAAAGAATTCTGATATTGAATATTCAAACTTGTGAATGATGTAAATTATGCTAGAACATTACATTAGAAAAATAAATTTTCAAAAGTATTTTCAATTCTAGAGTAAATACTATGTTAAAAAATAGATGTTTCTAATATAAAACCAGTAAATACAATGGTTTACAACACAAATAGATTTGAGTTGAAATAGATAAATATGTTAAGTAAGACAGCAAAATTGAAATACTAAAATTTGTCAAATACAAGTAATATAATCGAAGGGCAGAATGTTAGGCATAAATACAAAGGAGCATGAACAAACAAAGAATAAAATTATTGAAACGACCCGCAAATCCGTGCTATCTGAGTTGACTAAATACACCACACGTCCAACTCAAATTGCACAGAAATACGACTCATTATTAGAAAGAAGTTAGAGGATGAGAAATAGAAAGAAAGAAATATTAGAATAGAAGAAACAAAGATCACAAACTCACAGCGGAACGAATAAAATATATTATATAACATAAGCTTCGAAATACAAATCTGTTTTGTACATACTTACATACCATCATCAGAGTACACATAACATTTGATTCAGCGGAAGTAACTCTAAATAACTAACGTTGAAGCCTCCATCTTCAAGCTCCTCCAAGTGTATCTGTAAAAGCCTGAAACACTTGACTGCCCGTACAAATTTGGGCACCCAAGAGTTTAGGAAAAACAAAACAAAATAAACTCTGGGTCAGTCATGGGACTGGTGTGAGTAAACTCCAACCAATTGTTTAACTTTAAAAATCCTTTCAAAAGAAAAGATAATAGTAAGACCAGCCCACACATAAACACGGACGGTTTTTACCTTACTATAACCCAAAACACTTTAATATCGAATCCAGTGATATTATAGTAATGTCTACATCAAATAAATAACCAATTAGCAGAACGCTTGCATCTCACGCTCTACATATATAGTATAAAATCAAAAACCGCAGGGCGCTTATTGGAGATTGGATTTCCAACATGACAAGGTATGGGACCACCTTCCGATGATGTATCTCTAGAGGCGAATACACCTGGGTTCAACAAGAACATCTTGTAACCCGGCCCACACATGACCGACCACTCATTTCGCTTGAGTGTATCGAATGTATATCACCAACGGTTGGACTCAAACCACCGTTTCCCGAATGGGCAGAATCGATAGATTTAGAAACAAAAGGAATTTCTCTAGATAGGTGATTATACACCCTAATGGGTGCGACCCACATAGCCATGCTGCCTGCCCGATTTTTGTCCTTTCCCGGTTGTTGAGGCCTGAGGCTACGATTACTTACCATTCCTTGATAACACAATCACTTTGAATGCCACATTGTCAGATCCGTTAATCATTAGTTAAGTTTGCACAAATATTCTGGATATTATGCTAAGGGATAAATCCGTTGCAACCAAATATATTCATACAGACCAACCCATTTGATCATTGGAAATACTCTGTCAGACATTCGTCCATTTACGTTCGTTCTGGGATTGAACGAAACCGAAGGCACTATTTCTAAAAATAGAAAAGCCCTTGCACTTCACTCCGTCTTCAACATATTCAGCATACTTGGTTCGCAACGCTTATGCCGATACGGAGTGGTTCTTCGGATAATAATCCAACCGGTCTCTCCATATTGACAACGATGGTCAAAAGCTTCGATAGTCTGTGATTTAACTATCGAATAAAAACAAGTGTTCATCCAACATATCAAACAAATCACTGGGCTCTTTAATTAATATTTCCTTAATTTAATCACTTCTCCATTTCCTTATCAATATTTGTTAACCAAATATTTTCAATAATTATATTGGCTCTCTTATGCCATTTGGAAAACGTTTCCAAATATCAACTTCTTTTATTTTCTATATATTAGAAAATATCTCTATTTGCAATTGGAAACAATTCCAATCACTTATCTCTATTCCTTTTTGTTTACAATATTCGATTTTTATATTCACTTTACTATCGAATTCAATACGTCGATACAATGATTTCAAATTATCAAAATATCTTAAAAATATTCTAACTCCTTAAATTCCCGGAAAAATTCGCCATAACCTCCCCTGTATCGGGAGCATCGGGAAATTTCAAATAGCTTCCCGGTATCTTCCTCAATCAAAAAGAAAAAGGAAAAGCCAAGCGGCTTGCCGATACGGCGCATAAAATCTCATATATGAATTAAACATGTACCTTTTTGTCGAGCACATAAATTTAAATCTTCATATACTCCATCCCATATCTGTTTAACACCTGTTCACCTGTTTCCAATTCAATTCAACTCAATCCATTCGTTTGAATTCAATTTTGAATCGTTTGAATTCAGTTTCGCTCAATTATTCTTTAATTAGCCTTTTTGCCTATTTCACTTCTTTGTTGAACATAACATGTTCAAATAAATGTTTAACTTGCTCACGACCAAATTGAATTTCAAAATTTCAATTCCAGTTCTCTTTTCTATTTCGAATATAAATTTCCAAATCGAATTTACTTATTTAAACCCCAATATCCATTCGAAATCTCCTTAACTGATTTCTATTCAATTTAGTTAATTCTTTTCAATAAATCAAAAATCTGATTTCTATTTCAAAAATCATATTCATTTACACAACTTGAATTCGCATATATTTTACAACTCAACTCTGAAATTTTCTAAATAGACAATTCGGATTTTTCCGCTTAAAATCCTTTTATAATATTGAATAAACCATTATGGTTTTAAAACGATTCTGGCGCTGTTTTTCTGAAAATTTGATTTTGACATAACTCAAAATATATACGACAAAAATCCAGATTTTTCTCTTTCATTAGAAAACTATTATCAAACCGGTCCTGACGTTTCTTGTTCCAAAGAATTTCGACCCCGATTGAGTCCTGTATACTCGATTGAAGTTCGAGTCGCCAATTTACGAACTGCAGCGCTGCGGCGAGTTCGTTTTAATTATATTTATATATATAAACTTTTAAACTTCGTTTGAATGAAATTCAATTCCATTCTGATTTTAATATATTCAAATCCATAGTTCCAATCCCATTTGAATTCCATATTCAAATCCCATAGTTAATTCTATTTCGAGTTCTATTTGAAATTCAAATTTCAAAGTTTTAATTCAAGTTCTACTTTGAAATTCTACATTTGAATTTCCTTATTCAAATCCCATTTCCAATCTCCATTTAAATTTCTATACTCAAATCTATTTTCATTCTATTAGAATTTCAAATCTCATATTAAACTTCACTTTGAATTCAAATGCCATATTTAAATTTCTCTTGAATTCAAATCCTAGATTTATATCTCTTGAATTCCAATTCTGGATTTAAACTCCATTTTCAAATTTTGTTTGAAATTCCTATATTCAAAGTCTATTTGAATTCTCGAATATCCCAACTCCATTTGAAATTCAAATATTCAAACTCCATTTAAATTCTATTTGAAATTCTAAATGTTTCAAATTCCATTTTCTCTTATTTGAAATTCCCAATATTTCAAATTACATTTTTCTTTTATTTGAAATTCCATTTTTGAATTTCCTTTATTCCAATCCCATTTGAATTCCTTTGAATTCAAATTCTATTTCAATTCCCTTGAATTCAAATTCTATTTCAAAACTATTTGGATTTCCTATTTTGAAATCCTATTTCAATCCTACTTTGAAATCCTATTTTCAAAGTTTATCTCGAATTCTATTTTGAAATTTTATATTCAAATTTCTACTTGAATTTCTATATTCAATTCCCTGTTCAAATTTAATACTTGAATTTCTATTTCAAATTTCATGTTTGAATTCCATTCAAATCTCTATTCAAATTTCACATTTGAATTCTTCTTTGAAATATTATATTTCAAATTCTATTCAATTCTTCTTTGAAATTCTATATTTCAAATTCTATTCAATTCTTCTTTGAAATTCTATATTTCAAAGTCTGTTTTTCCATTCTAATTTCGTCTATTCAAATTCTATTTGAACTTCTATTTGAATTTCTAATATTCAATCTCTTCTTAAAATTCAAATATTTAAACTCCTTTTAAAAATTCAGATGTTATACTCAAATTTTATTTACATATTTAAAAAAATCCCATTTCAAATCTTATTTAAATTTTCTTCTGAATTTCAAATATTCCAACTCCTTTCTAATATTTAAAATTCTATTTAAATTTCCACTTAAAAATTCTATTTCAAGTTCTATTTTGAAATTTCATTTCAAAATTTTATTTTGAAATTTTTATTTCAATATTCCATTTGAAATTCTATATTTTCAAATTCTACTTGAATTTCAAATTCTATTTGAAAAGTAGAATTTTCTTTAAACCCTCAAATATCTTTCTCATGATATTTTAATAAATTAACACTTGGCCCAGTGATATTTGCAGCAATCAAATCACTCCATTTTTCAATCATTTGATTTTTAACACGTCATATATTAATATATGAAATCAAGAAAACAACAAACAACACAACAGATAATATATTTTTGAGGAATCCAGTCGGATTCCTCCAACCTGTTTTCCTGCATCCACAGATGTTAGCACAAAATAATACCCATTCTGCTTCGTGGCAGAATATCGCGGTATAGAAGGTCATCCACTAATCATAGCGTGGGGCGTATAGGGTAATCATCCGCTATGAAACTGCGGGCATCCGCTAATGAGACTGCGGGAATCCAACCAACCAATCAACCCAATATATATATATAGAGCCTAAATAACTAATATATATAAAATAACCAGAAAGCATTCACACAAGCAACAAACAATTATTTTTAATGAAATAAAAATAATTCTAAAGGTGAGTGAGATTTACTCACCGTAATTTCCTTTGCTGAATGTCTCGTGGAAATTCAGATCTTACGGCTTCGAATCGCCTCGAACGAGTTTTATCGTGCTCCTATGAATATTTATTTAACAATCAACATTTCAATTACGCATAAATAAATGTCATATGTATATATATATCCATTTTCCCATTTAATTAAATCACCAAATTGTTTTAATTAAATATCCAACTTCTTTTATTTATCCTGAGTTTGAAATCTAAATCAAACTAATATGGTTTAAATAAAAGAATCAAAACTAACTAACTTATTTTCTATAAACTAATTATATAAATTTATTTGCTTTTTATATCACTAATCCCTCATAATAAATTCCTAACTGTCTTATTTGTTTTTCAAATAAATAAAAACTGAATCTAAAAAGGAAAATACCTTAATCTGGTTAAATTCTTTCTTCTTCCTCAATACATTATTGCCGAACAGAGACTCCCATCCCCAGAACTAGAACCGCCAGCTACAACTACATCGATGAACTTCAGGGAGCAAATCGCGATCCCCCAGAATACAGATACCACCACCTCCATGCTGCTCCACCGAACGCTGCTCCTCCCGATTCCCCGAGTTTGCCAACATCGCACCTTCCCCATCAGTCGAGCCTGGCTCGAAACCCTAAATCCGAATCGCCATCGGTTCTCAGCCCTAACCCTGGTTCCCTAGATTGCAATTTTCGAACTCGAAACCATTGTCCGTGCTTCCATCGAGGTTGCGACCCCTCAGCTTGTCGTTAGGATTGAAGAAAGGGTACCCGAATTTTGAAAAATAGGATTCGATTGATTTAGGGGGGTGCGGCCATTTTTATTTGTGCCAGAACGAATCGATTTATGTGTGGTTTTATACACGAAGAAGGAGCAAAAATTTCAGCTCGAGGAAAGAAATAGGGTGGCGCGATATAGGTCTGTGTTATAAGTTTTAGGTCGGCTTGAGAAACACATAGGGTGGCTTAATTTATTATGAAAAGAATTTGATTTGATTTGTTTTTTAAATAAACTAAAATATCCTACGGTCCCCTAAATTAAAATTTGAACCGCTATCTTAACGTAATGACCACCATTTTCAGATTATATCGTTGTTCTGAACTTAATGGATCTGATTCCGAGATTTTAATTTGAACGTATATATATAATAACCACATAAATTGATAAAATCAAAATAATTAATTCCTCAATAATAAATTATAATCATTATCGATTCTATTCAAACTGAATTTCTATAAATCATTTAAATTGTTTTTGATTCAGTTTTACTTCGATTTCAATTATATTTCGTCTTACGAAAATCTAATATATTCAATATAAAATTTAAATCGATATTTAAAACGATAACGTAATATAAATATTCATGTATATTATCAATTCAATATTTAAATCCATATTAAATATTTAAAATAAATCAACGAAAAATCTGGGTCGTTACATTCTTTCCCCCTTAAAGTAATTTCGTCCTCGAAATTGCTAAGATAGGAAAATGGTACAAACTCATTACTTTTCAAACTCCTTTATATTGAAACTCACCTCCTTATATTTCAACATATTTAATTTCACCAAAACTTTTTGTCTTCACACATTTGATTCGAATGATCTACGATCAATCCATTTATATCCAATCTATATTCTATTAAACCAATTCAAATTGATTTTAATCAATTTATTCACTTCGACCCATTTAACTTGCTTAAGTTAAAATTAAATTCCAGAATTCAAATCCCTGGGTTTTTCTTTCCAAATTCTTTTGAAATCACTTAAATATATACATATATATTTATTTCCATTTTGAATTCAAAACATTTGAATTTTTCCCAAACAACTTGTTTTTTTTCAAACAAATTCCCAACAAAACTTTCTAAGGTAGCAAATCCATCACTTAGAAACTTGAAAATGAACACTGATGATGTTGCAATCATCATCAGAATTATTTCCCAGCCACTGAAGTGAGTTCAGTGCTTTATTATTTCAAAATCCATGATTTTCTTTCAAATCCTTTAAAACAATTCCATATTATTTTAATATACTTTGAAAAATATTTTTCAACTTCCAGGATTAAAATTCCAAAATCTGGTTGGAATTAAATTCTAATTCATTTCATTTGTATATTTTTCATTCATATACAAATTCAGTTTGGTTATAAATAACCATTCTAAATTTATAATCTCATCTGATTTATAAGGTCAACATCCAACACATCCATATAATAATAATCCTAGAAAATTATTCTTTCTATATCAAAATAGAAATTTTGGGTAAAATAATTTCACCCACTTTAAAGCAATATCGTGTCAAATCTTCTGTTCAAGTGTTTAGAAATTCCTATCGACTTCGTGGCGTCCCACGATTCGACCAGAATTCATAAACCACTCAACAGACTAGCCAACACAATATAAAACAATTTTTATATCAATTAACAAATACGCTCTCTCGTATATTCATACTCAACTCATTCTAGGGTACTACTGACCCTATCTCTAATGAGCACATGCCACACAAGTCTAGGTATTCGCTCAACCTAAGCTCTGATACCAACTGAAACGACCCGCAAATCCGTGCTATTTGAGTTGACTAAATACACCACACGTCCAACTCAAATTGCACAGAAATACGACTCATTATTAGAAAGAAGTTAGAGGATGAGAAATAGAAAGAAAGAAATATTAGAATAGAAGAAACAAAGATCACAAACTCACAGCGGAACGAATAAAATATATTATATAACATAAGCTTCGAAATACAAATCTGTTTTGTACATACTTACATACCATCATCAGAGTACACATAACATTTGATTCAGCGGAAGTAACTCTAAATAACTAACGTTGAAGCCTCCAGCTTCAAGCTCCTCCAAGTGTATCTGTAAAAGCCTGAAACACTTGACTGCCCGTACAAATTTGGGCACCCAAGAGTTTAGGAAAAACAAAACAAAATAAACTCTGGGTCAGTCATGGGACTGGTGTGAGTAAACTCCAACCAATTGTTTAACTTTAAAAATCCTTTCAAAAGAAAAGATAATAGTAAGACCAGCCCACACATAAACACGGACGGTTTTTACCTTACTATAACCCAAAACACTTTAATATCGAATCCAGTGATATTATAGTAATGTCTACATCAAATAAATAACCAATTAGCAGAACGCTTGCATCTCACGCTCTACATATATAGTATAAAATCAAAAACCGCAGGTCGCTTATTGGAGATTGGATTTCCAACATGACAAGGTATGGGACCACCTTCCGATGATGTATCTCTAGAGGCGAATACACCTGGGTTCAACAAGAACATCTTGTAACCCGGCCCACACATGACCGACCACTCATTTCGCTTGAGTGTATCGAATGTATATCACCAACGGTTGGACTCAAACCACCGTTTCCCGAATGGGCAGAATCGATAGATTTAGAAACAAAAGGAATTTCTCTAGATAGGTGATTATACACCCTAATGGGTGCGACCCACATAGCCATGCTGCCTGCCCGATTTTTGTCCTTTCCCGGTTGTTGAGGCCTGAGGCTACGATTACTTACCATTCCTTGATAACACAATCACTTTGAATGCCACATTGTCAGATCCGTTAATCATTAGTTAAGTTTGCACAAATATTCTGGATATTATGCTAAGGGATAAATCCGTTGCAACCAAATATATTCATACAGACCAACCCATTTGATCATTGGAAATACTCTGTCAGACATTCGTCCATTTACGTTCGTTCTGGGATTGAACGAAACCGAAGGCACTATTTCTAAAAATAGAAAAGCCCTTGCACTTCACTCCGTCTTCAATATATTCAGCATACTTGGTTCGCAACGCTTATGCCGATACGGAGTGGTTCTTCGGATAATAATCCAACCGGTCTCTCCATATTGACAACGATGGTCAAAAGCTTCGATAGTCTGTGATTTAACTATCGAATAAAAACAAGTGTTCATCCAACATATCAAACAAATCACTGGGCTCTTTAATTAATATTTCCTTAATTTAATCACTTCTCCATTTCCTTATCAATATTTGTTAACCAAATATTTTCAATAATCATATTGGCTCTCTTATGCCATTTGGAAAACGTTTCCAAATATCAACTTCTTTTATTTTCTATATATTAGAAAATATCTCTATTTGCAATTGGAAACAATTCCAATCACTTATCTCTATTCCTTTTTGTTTACAACATTCGATTTTTATATTCACTTTACTATCGAATTCAATACGTCGATACAATGATTTCAAATTATCAAAATATCTTAAAAATATTCTAACTCCTTAAATTCCCGGAAAAATTCGCCATAACCTCCCCTGTATCGGGAGCATCGGGAAATTTCAAATAGCTTCCCGGTATCTTCCTCAATCAAAAAGAAAAAGGAAAAGCCAAGCGGCTTGCCGATACGGCGCATAAAATCTCATATTTGAATTAAACATGTACCTTTTTGTCGAGCACATAAATTTAAATCTTCATATACTCCATCCCATATCTGTTTAACACCTGTTCACCTGTTTCCAATTCAATTCAACTCAATCCATTCGTTTGAATTCAATTTTGAATCGTTTGAATTCAGTTTCGCTCAATTATTCTTTAATTAGCCTTTTTGCCTATTTCACTTCTTTGTTGAACATAACATGTTCAAATAAATGTTTAACTTGCTCACGACCAAATTGAATTTCAAAATTTCAATTCCAGTTCTCTTTTATATTTCGAATATAAATTTCCAAATCGAATTTACTTATTTAAACCCCAATATCCATTCGAAATCTCCTTAACTAATTTCTATTCAATTTAGTTAATTCTTTTCAATAAATCAAAAATCTGATTTCTATTTCAAAAATTATATTCATTTACACAACTTGAATTCGCATATATTTTACAACTCAACTCTGAAATTTTCTAAATAGACAATTCGGATTTTTCCGCTTAAATTCCTTTTATAATATTAAATAAACCATTATGGTTTTAAAACGATTCTGGCGCTGTTTTTCTGAAAATTTGATTTTGACATAACTCAAAATATATACGACAAAATCCAGATTTTTCTCTTTCATTAGAAAACTATTATCAAACCGGTCCTGACGTTTCTTGTTCCAAAGAATTTCGACCTCGATTGAGTCCTGTATACTCGATTGAAGTTCGAGTCGCCAATTTACGAACTGCAGCGCTGCGGCGAGTTCGTTTTAATTATATTTATATATATAAACTTTTAAACTTCGTTTGAATGAAATTCAATTCCATTCTGATTTTAATATATTCAAATCCATAGTTCCAATCCCATTTGAATTCCATATTCAATCCCATAGTTAATTCTATTTCGAGTTCTATTTGAAATTCAAATTTCAAAGTTTTAATTCAAGTTCTACTTTGAAATTCTACATTTGAATTTCCTTATTCAAATCCCATTTCCAATCTCCATTTAAATTTCTATACTCAAATCTATTTTCATTCTATTAGAATTTCAAATCTCATATTAAACTTCACTTTGAATTCAAATGCCATATTTAAATTTCTCTTGAATTCAAATCCTAGATTTATATCTCTTGAATTCCAATTCTGGATTTAAACTCCATTTTCAAATTTTGTTTGAAATTCCTATATTCAAAGTCTATTTGAATTCTCGAATATCCCAACTCCATTTGAAATTCAAATATTCAAACTCCATTTAAATTCTATTTGAAATTCTAAATGTTTCAAATTCCATTTTCTCTTATTTGAAATTCCCAATATTTCAAATTACATTTTTCTTTTATTTGAAATTCCATTTTTGAATTTCCTTTATTCCAATCCCATTTGAATTCCTTTGAATTCAAATTCTATTTCAATTCCTTTGAATTCAAATTCTATTTCAAAACTATTTGGATTTCCTATTTTGAAATCCTATTTCAATCCTACTTTGAAATCCTATTTTCAAAGTTTATCTCGAATTCTATTTTGAAATTTTATATTCAAATTTCTACTTGAATTTCTATATTCAATTCCCTGTTCAAATTTAATACTTGAATTTCTATTTCAAATTTCATGTTTGAATTCCATTCAAATCTCTATTCAAATTTCACATTTGAATTCTTCTTTGAAATATTATATTTCAAATTCTATTCAATTCTTCTTTGAAATTCTATATTTCAAATTCTATTCAATTCTTCTTTGAAATTCTATATTTCAAAGTCTGTTTTTCCATTCTAATTTCGTCTATTCAAATTCTATTTGAACTTCTATTTGAATTTCTAATATTCAATCTCTTCTTAAAATTCAAATATTTAAACTCCTTTTAAAAATTCAGATGTTATACTCAAATTTTATTTACATATTTAAAAAAATCCCATTTCAAATCTTATTTAAATTTTCTTCTGAATTTCAAATATTCCAACTCCTTTCTAATATTTAAAATTCTATTTAAATTTCCACTTAAAAATTCTATTTCAAGTTCTATTTTGAAATTTCATTTCAAAATTTTATTTTGAAATTTTTATTTCAATATTCCATTTGAAATTCTATATTTTCAAATTCTACTTGAATTTCAAATTCTATTTGAAAAGTAGAATTTTCTTTAAACCCTCAAATATCTTTCTCATGATATTTTAATAAATTAACACTTGGCCCAGTGATATTTGCAGCAATCAAATCACTCCATTTTTCAATCATTTGATTTTTAACACGTCATATATTAATATATGAAATCAAGCAAACAACAAACAACACAACAGATAATATATTTTGGAGGAATCCAGTCGGATTCCTCCAACCTGTTTTCCTGCATCCACAGATGTTAGCACAAAAATAATACCCATTCTGCTTCGTGGCAGAATATCGCGGTATAGAAGGTCATCCACTAATCATAGCGTGGGGCGTATAGGGTAATCATCCGCTATGAAACTGCGGGCATCCGCTAATGAGACTGCGGGAATCCAACCAACCAATCAACCCAATATATATATATATATAGCCTAAATAACTAATATATATAAAATAACCAGAAAGCATTCACACAAGCAACAAACAATTATTTTTAATGAAATAAAAATAATTCTAAAGGTGAGTGAGATTTACTCACCGTAATTTCCTTTGCTGAATGTCTCGTGGAAATTCAGATCTTACGGCTTCGAATCGCCTCGAACGAGTTTTATCGTGCTCCTATGAATATTTATTTAACAATCAACATTTCAATTACGCATAAATAAATGTCATATGTATATATATATCCATTTTCCCATTTAATTAAATCACCAAATTGTTTTAATTAAATATCCAACTTCTTTTATTTATCCTGAGTTTGAAATCTAAATCAAACTAATATGGTTTAAATAAAAGAATCAAAACTAACTAACTTATTTTCTATAAACTAATTATATAAATTTATTTGCTTTTTATATCACTAATCCCTCATAATAAATTCCTAACTGTCTTATTTGTTTTTCAAATAAATAAAAACTGAATCTAAAAAGGAAAATACCTTAATCTGGTTAAATTCTTTCTTCTTCCTCAATACATTATTGCCGAACAGAGACTCCCATCCCCAGAACTAGAACCGCCAGCTACAACTACATCGATGAACTTCAGGGAGCAAATCGCGATCCCCCAGAATACAGATACCACCACCTCCATGCTGCTCCACCGAACGCTGCTCCTCCCGATTCCCCGAGTTTGCCAACATCGCACCTTCCCCATCAGTCGAGCCTGGCTCGAAACCCTAAATCCGAATCGCCATCGGTTCTCAGCCCTAACCCTGGTTCCCTAGATTGCAATTTTCGAACTCGAAACCATTGTCCGTGCTTCCATCGAGGTTGCGACCCCTCAGCTTGTCGTTAGGATTGAAGAAAGGGTACCCGAATTTTGAAAAATAGGATTCGATTGATTTAGGGGGGTGCGGCCATTTTTATTTGTGCCAGAACGAATCGATTTATGTGTGGTTTTATACACGAAGAAGGAGCAAAAATTTCAGCTCGAGGAAAGAAATAGGGTGGCGCGATATAGGTCTGTGATATAAGTTTTAGGTCGGCTTGAGAAACACATAGGGTGGCTTAATTTATTATGAAAAGAATTTGATTTGATTTGTTTTTAAATAAACTAAAATATCCTACGGTCCCCTAAATTAAAATTTGAACCGCTATCTTAACGTAATGACCACCATTTTCAGATTATATCGTTGTTCTGAACTTAATGGATCTGATTCCGAGATTTTAATTTGAACGTATATATATAATAACCACATAAATTGATAAAATCAAAATAATTAATTCCTCAATAATAAATTATAATCATTATCGATTCTATTCAAACTGAATTTCTATAAATCATTTAAATTGTTTTTGATTCAGTTTTACTTCGATTTCAATTATATTTCGTCTTACGAAAATCTAATATATTCAATATAAAATTTAAATCGATATTTAAAACGATAACGTAATATAAATATTCATGTATATTATCAATTCAATATTTAAATCCATATTAAATATTTAAAATAAATCAACGAAAAATCTGGGTCGTTACAATTATATAAAGCTAAACACGCTAATTCCATACTAATTTATTATCACATTTACTTCTCTCAAATCTACATGGTTATAATTGTTAATATTCCTTTTATTATATGTAGTAGTAATAAATGAGGGACATTTCAAATTCCAACCTAACCTAAACCTTTACCTATTTAGTAATGATAACTAGCCTTTATTATACATGTTTTGGATGAATAAAGTATGTATGTTTGTGAGTTAATGCACTTATTACCCATATTTATCTCTTATCATTCTATATATATATTAATTTTAACCATTTTATATTATAGCGCAAATAAATGACTAGAACTATCTCTTTGTGATTTGCGTTTGAAATAAATGTCAATTCCTACATTTCTTTTGACCTCAATACTAATATTCCTTTCCATATTATTAGGTAATTTATATTCATTGTGTTTTAATTGCATTATACTGACACGACCCGAACTTCCCCGTTAAGGAAAGCACGGATGGCGTTGAGGACAAGGCACATCGGAACGCAGACGGAAGAACATTTCATTGTTATTACAACAATTCCATCAGATACAAGAATATACAAAGTATAAATGAATAAATTACATTCAACAAATATCATAGATTACAATAAATTACATAGCAGCGGGAAAATATACAAAACACAACTGAAAGTGATACACGGATACTGAGCTTTCCGAGAATCGTTCCAGCTGTAAATCAGGACCCTATGAATATAAATCTGCAAAACCAAAACTACCAGCTGCCCATGTCGAAAATAGGGGCACCCAGAGTTTAGGTTAAAACAATAAACTCTAGGTCAGTCATGTGACTGGTGTGAGAATTAAACAGTTATTAATCTTTATTTTAAAGTTCGGTAAATCAAGGGACCACGCCGTATAACACGGAATGGGTTTCCTCCCAAGAATACCAGTGCATAAAACAAACAGCGCGATACTAAATAAAGAAAAATGAAGCTGTTATAAGACCCAAGTCCCATCACACAATGCAACGCAAGCCAGAGGATAGGGTTTTTACCTTATAACAGCCAAAGCATGCTTGATACGTTTAAAACACATTATTTGATACTATTATAGGTGTATAGTGTCAAAACAATTTCAATCATAAATATAAATCATAAGCGGCATGAATGACCCATACCACTAAGTCGCCATACTAGGTTCTACAAATAAAACCAAAACACACGTATTGGAAATTGGATTCCATCCTGAGTCGAGGCAAGGGGCAAGCTCCTCTCCGCGTTCGAGACACTCTAGCAAATGTCCCAGGACCCCACTATGATCCTTGGATCTTCAGAGCCGGTCCTCTCTTACTTTTGAGGATTAATTATTCCTGAACACACGTTTCCCAGTCCTTACAGACCTATATCCGAGGCTCCTCGTATCCAACAACCACACAGGTGAAAAGTATATAAATGTCAGGGCTGGTAGGTCATTGACACCACCTAGCTAGAAAGAAACGTCGTGCTCTCCCTGCAGTCACTATCCCGTTTTTGACTCATACCGAGGTGTGAGGCTTGCAAATTCACGCTATACACAAAGCTACGCCACACAGGCCGTGCTTTGATCATCAACCACAAGACTTTGCTTTTCAACAGAAGCCTTGATCAATTGCCACTTACGCGTGCCACACTGGCAATTCACTCCATGCGACGAATATCCATCGATATACAACCTCTGAGCTCATACGTCTCAGAGAAGGGCGTTAAGCAAGAGAATAAATTCTCCGCCGGCAAACAGATGTATATTTAATAGAGATCAATCAACACAGAATAAAATCCAATGTCACACACACAATCCATTTACAAGTTCGTTCTTGGTCTGAACAAAACCGGAGGCACTTTCCTCGCATATCCATCCATCTCCAAGTACGTCTGGATGATCACCAACTGATTCCCTCATCCTGGGTGTACAGCCCAATCAAGATCATCAGTAATCACCCAAATGATGTGAAGACTTCCGGTCTTCAACCACCGTTTTCATCTTCGACATCTCGTCGAATCGGTTATTCAGAATGGGTATAAACCCGGCCTTTCTGAATAACCCACGTATATAATAAATGAATGTTACACAAACACAACAAACGCCTCATTCCAATTCAGAATATTCTTTTATTCACAAAATCACATTCTTAGGGAAATGTTCCCATTAATTTTATCCATGATAAATTCTTCTAAATTTATTCTTTAATCTTCCTTTGGATATCATTTCAAACTAGTCGGGATTAGTGAACCACACCGAAGTAATTATTTATTTTATTTCCCAATCCCAACCTATTCATTTCTGGAGCAAAACTGGTGATATTCCATTCCTAACACCACGGTGTTATCGGTAAAATTAATTACCATTTCACGTTCAAATCTAATTACAGATTTAACTATCGCTTTGGAGCAAAACTGGTGATACTCCACTCTCGATCACTTTTCAGATTTGATAATTTAAATTATCAATCCACATTTTAATCTAATTAAAGATTCATTAAAACTCCACTTAGTTTTAATCATTTCAAAAATCAACATCTTGCCTTTAACTGGGTTAAAGAACCAATGTCATCTAAAACACGATTCACGATAAACCCAAATCACATTTGATATTAAATACAAGGCACTGAATAGAAAATATACCGGCTTATATTCAATATCAAATCCTGAAACCAACAAATATCGTATTGGAAATAACGATATAAAGTATATCTTTCAAATTCCCATAACAATATCGGTATAGTCACGAAATCCAACATCGAAATATTCCGAAGATAACTTCGATTCAACTCCAGTCCAATCCACGTATTGGGAATATTGATTATTTTTAAAATCACTTTCAAATTCAATTTATTTATTTCAAAAATAAATTGATTTTAATTCTAGTTCAAAACTAGTTCATTTCGACAAAAATATATTTTTATCCTTTCAAATGTGGAATTTTTCATCCCAGTTCTTCCCAATTCATATCTTATGATTTTACACAAATTATCAATATTTTTAATAATTTTATCAAGGCCCGTACAGTCGATTTCCATCAACGGCCATCGAACTGCACTTACAGCAACCTTTCCCAAATTTGATTTGGACATAATTCCAAATCCAACCGTTATATTTCAAATTTCTAATATTCATTGGAAAGCTCTTTTCGATACGAACCCAACGGTTCTGGTTTTAGGAGAATCCGACGGTCGGATCTCCCGCAACGTCAATTCGAAGTTAATGGTCGAAATTCACGAACTGCCGCGGCGCGGTGCGTTCTATTCAGGCCATTATATATATATATATATATATATATATATATATATATATATATATATATATATTTCGTTGATTTCCTTTTAAAACGTATTTTATAAATCGTTTTAAATTCGTTTCAAAAACAATTTCAATTTCATCTTCAATTTCAAATCGATTTGATTTCAATTCAATTCGAATTCATTTCAATTTTATTTAATTCGAATTCGAATTCATTTCAATTCAATTCAAATTCTGATTTGTTTCAATTCAATTCAAATTCTAATTCGTTTCAATTCAATTCAATTTGAATTTACCTTCTATTTACTTCAATTCGAATTCATTTCAAATTGATTTCAAGTCAATTTCAGTTCGTTTTAAATTTCATTCAAAACGATTTCAATTCGTTTTTAATACAATTTCAATTTAATTCAATTTGAATTCATTTCTATTCAATTCGAATTCAAATTCACTTTCTATTCAATTCGAATTCAAATTCACTTTCTATTCAATTCGAATTGAATTCATTTTCTATTCGATTCGAATTCATTTCAAGTTGATTCAATAAAATTTCAATTTCAATTTTAATCTAATTTAATTTGAATTTCATTTCAAAATATTAAATTTTGAAATCACTTTTCAATATTCATTGTAAAACAAATAAAATCGATATAAATATCGTTCACGTCAAAATAGCGCAACTCTAATCAACACGGCTTTATATATTTCAATAAATTCGTTATTCTATTCAACAAATGAATATATATATATTCCATTCAACACATGAATCTATATTTCTTTCAACACACGACTAATCACAACACATGAGTACTGTCAACACATCACTATTTTTGGTTATGTAAAATATTTTATAAAATTATGGTATATATCGTTTGATTTTCAATCAGACTCCACCGTAAAGTAGTGTCTAATTTTAAATATGATAAAGATGTAAATTTTATTATTTAAAATATTTCACTCAACACGTTAATAGTTTCAACTCATGAACATCGTCAACACATGACAATTTTTATATTCAACACATGAATTTTCTTTTTATAATATTTATTATTTTCCCGATTGGAATGAGGCCCAATCAATAACCATATAATGTTAATTATATGGATTCCATACAACACATGTATTGTAGCGACCCGCAAATCCGTGCTATCTGAGTTGACTAAATACACCACACGTCCAACCCAAATAACACAGAAATACGACTCATTATTAGAAAGAAGTTAGAGGGTGAGAATAGATAAGATAGAAAACTTAGAATAGAAGAAAACGAAGATCACAAACTCACAGCGGAACGAATAAAATATATTATATAACATAAGCTTTGAAATACAGATCTGTTCTGTACATATATACATACCATCATCAGAGTACACATAACATTTGATTCAGCGGAAGTAACTCTAAATAACTAACATTGAAGCCTCCAGCTTCAAGCTCCTCCAAGTGTATCTGTAAAAGCCTGAAACACTTGACTGCCCGTACAAATTTGGGCACCCAAGAGTTTAGGGAAAACAAAACAAAATAAACTCTGGGTCAGTCATGGGACTGGTGTGAGTAAACTCCAACCACTTGTTTAACTTTCAAAACCCTTTTCGAAAGAAAAGATAATAGTAAGACCAGCCCACACATAAACACGGACGGTTTTTACCTTACTATAACCCAAACACTTTGATACGAAAATCCAGTGATATTATAATAATGTCTACATCAAGTAAATAACCCAATAGCAGAACGCTTGCATCTCACGCTCCACATATATAGTATATAATCAAAACCCGCATGGCGCTTATTGGAGATTGGATTTCCAACAGGACAAGGTATGGAACCACCTTCCGATGATGTATCTCTAGAGACGAATACACCTGGGTTCAACAAGAACGTCTTGCAACCCGGCCCACACATGACCGACCACTCATTTCGCTTGAGTGTATCGAATGTATATCACCAACGGTTGGACTCAAACCACCGTTTCCCGAATGGGCAGAATCGATAGATTTAGAACAAAAGGAATTTCTCTAGATAGGTGATTATACACCCTAATGGGTGCGACCCACATAGCCATGCTGCCTGCCCGATTTTTGTCCTTTCCCGGTTGTTGAGGCCTGAGGCTACGCATACTTACCATTCATCGATAACACAATCACTTTGAATGCCACATCGTCAGATCCGTTAATCACTAGTTGAGTTTGCACAAATATTCTGGATATTATGCTAAGGGATAAATCCGTTGCAACCATATATATTCATACAGACCAACCGATTTGATCATTGGAAATACTCTGTCAGACATTCGTCCATTTACGTTCGTTCTGGGATTGAACGAAACCGAAGGCACTATTTCTATTACTAGAAAAGCCCTTGCACTTTACTCCGTCTTCAATATATTCAGCATACTTGGTTCGCAACGCTTATGCCGATACGGAGTGGTTCTTCGGATAATAATCCAACCGGTCTCTCCATATTGACAACGATGGTCAAAAACTTCGAGAGTCTGTGATTTAACTATCGAATAAAAACAAGTGTTCATCCAACATATCAAACAAAACACTGGGCTCTTTAATTAATATTTCATTAATCAAATCACTTTCCCATTTCCTCTATCACTATTTGTTACCCAAATATTCTCAATAACCATATTGGCCCTTTTCGCTATTTTTGATTTCGTTTCCTTATCGAAGTCTATATATATATCGATATATAGATTTTCAATTGTCAAATTTCTTAAAAATATTCTAACTCCTTAAATTCCCGGAAAAATTCGCCATAACCTCCCCTGTATCGGGAGCATCGGGAAATTTCAAATAGCTTCCCGGTATCTTCCTCAATCAAAAAGAAAAAGGAAAAGTCAAGCGGCTTGCCGATACGGCGCATAAAATCTCATATATGAATTAAACATGTACCTTTTTGTCGAGCACATAAATAAAAATCTTCATATACTCCATCCCATATCTGTCTAACATCTGTTCACCTGTTTTCAATTCAATTCAACACTATCTAATCGTTTGAATTCAGTTTCGCCATTTATTCTTTAAATTGGCCATTTTGCCTATTTTACTCCTTTGTTTGAACATAGCATTTTCAAACAAAATATTTAACTCGTTCATAACCAAATTGAATTTCAATTTCAATTCTAGTTTCCTTTTTGATTTCGAATATAAATTTTCAAATCGAATTTACTTATTCAAACCCCAATATCCATTCGAAATCGCCTTAACTAATTTCTATTCAATTTAGTTAATTCCATTCAATAAATCAAAATCTGGTTTCTGTTTCAAAAATCATATTCATTTACACAACTTGAATTCGCATATATTTAACAACTCAACTCTGAAATTTTCTAAATAGAAATTCGGATTTTATTTGCTTAAAATCCTTTTATAATATTAAATAAACCATTATGGTTTTAAAACGATTATGGCGCTGCTTTTCTGAAAATTTGATTTTGACATATCTCAAAATCTATACGACGAAATCCAGATTTTTCTCCTTCATTAGAAAATTATTATCAAATCGGTCCTGACGTTTCTTGTTTCAAAGAATTTCGACTTCAATTGAGTCCTGTATATTCAATTGAAGTTCGAATTGCCAATTTACGAACTGCAGCGCTGCGGCGAGTTCGTTTTAATTATTTTTATAAATATAAACCTTTAACCTTCTAAACTTCTTTAAATGAATTCAACTCCATTTAACTCTGCTTGATTCAATTTCAAATCTCACTTTTATTTGAATTCTAAATTCAAATTCCAATTCCTTTTCTATTTGATATTCAAATTCAATATTTGAATTTCTATTTGAATTCCCTTATATTCAAATTCTAGACTTGAATTCATTTGAATTCTCTTATTCAAACTTTATACTTAAATTCCATTTGAACTTCTATATTCCCATTTCTATATTTGAATTCTATTGAGATTCAAATATTCAAACTCCTTTTTAAATTCTATATTCAAAATTCCATAGTTTTAAACCCATTTGAATTTCATATTCAAATTCCATAGATTAAATCCGATTTGAATTCAATTTGAATCTCTTATATTCAAATTCCATTTTCCTTTCCCGTTTGAATTCTAATATTCCAATTCATCTCCAATCCCATTTGAATTCTAATATTCAAATTATATTTTTTCTTCACCATTTGAATTTCTTCCCTCAAATCCATTTGAATACCCTTGGATTCAAATTCCATTTCAAACCATTTGGATTTTCTATTTTGAAATCCTATTTGAATTTCTATTTCAAATTCTACTTTGAAAATCTTATTTCCAAAGTTTATTTCAAATTCTAACTTGAAATTCTACATTCAAATCTCTATTTGAATTTCTTTATTCGACTTCCTTTGTATTCAAATTTTATTTTAAATTCCTTGAATTCAAATTCTATTTTTCATCCTAACCTCGGCTATTCAAATTCTATTTGACTTTCTATTTGAATTTCTAATATTCAATCTCCTCTTAAAATTCAAATATTTAAATTCCTTCTAAAATTCAAATGTTATATTCAAATGTCATTGAGTTATATATTTAAAAATTTCATTTCACACCCTATTTGAAATTTCATTTCAAATTCCAATTTCAAACTTGTATTTCTATTTCTGAATTATCAAATGATAATTCCTTTCACTTTATTTATAACTTCGTTATAAAAGAACTATTTATAAACTTCGTTTATAAAGAAACTGCTTGTTTTATTTTTCAAAAACAAGTTTTTATTTTATTTCCATTTAAAATTTCAAATTCTATTTAAAAATAGAATTTTTCCTTTTTAAAATCTCAAATATCCTTTCAATTGGCCCAGTGATATTTAAACACACAAAACAACGAATTATTTATTTTTCTAACACATCATATATAAAAATATATATGCAAACAAATAAACAAACAGATAATATATTTTTGAGGAATCCAGTTGGATTCCTCCAACCTGTTTTCCTGCATCCACAGATGTTAGCACATAAATAATACCCATTCTGCTTCGTGGAAGAATATCGCGGTATAGAAGGTCATCCACTAATCATAGCGTGGGGCGTATAGGGTAATCATCCGCTATGAAACTGCGGGCATCCGCTAATGAGACTGCGGGAATCCAACCAAACAATCAACCCAATATATATATATAGCCTAAATAACTAATATATAAAACAACCAGAAAATATTCACACAAGCAACAAACAATTATTTTTAATGAAATAAAAATAATTCTAAAGGTGAGTGAGATTTACTCACCTTAATATATTTTGCGCTGAATCCCCAGTAAAATTCCATATCATCGCGGCCATAGATCTTCTCAGTAAAATTACTTTGCACCTATGATTAATTTAATTATCGATTAAACTCTTATCTATTTTAATGAACTACTATCATTAATTATTCTTTATTTTATTTTATTTTTAAATTTCTAAATAAAGGTGTATACCTTATTTCTTGAACACCACGAAGCATATTCAAATATCATTGACCCTCTTCGCTGCAAACATCACAAAAATCCAGCGTTCTTCACTTTGGCATTCTCCCGAACAACTTGCTGTCAACTTCCATTTCCTTGCACTTTGACCAACTCCAGATCATCCGGTCCACCTCAGTTCCTCAGTAAATTCGAACCCACAACATCGCACCCTCTTCCACCCCGAGCGCCCCCAATACCACCTCCTTCCGTATACACCTGTTACCGAACTTCAGATCCACTCGACGCCTTAACACCCATCGCAATCCCTCAGAACCCATGCAATCCATTGACACTGCGACTCCTCTTCCACCGCGACTGTCCATCTATCTCCACTTCGATCCCTGTAGTGACCCCCAAACATCAACTCGCGAACCCCCTAAATCGAACTCCGAACCGCCCTAGTTTTGTTGCTGTGGATTTTAATTCCAGAAGCAACCCTCGAGTTGAAATTGCGATTTCGATTTCGCATTGTTTTTTTTTTTCTTTTTTTCTTTTCTTTTCAACGGTGGAAGGATTTCGATTTAAATAGAGATAAAAGAACGAGAAGGGGAGATTATTAGATGGACGCTCCTTTGAGAAATGAAGACGAGGTGTTGTTATATAGGTGCGAAGGTGACAGAACGTACCACGCCATTAAGATGGTGTTCCCTTGATGTGGAAGATGAGAGACATTTTTGCTGGCTCGAGGAAACAGGTCTGTGATTTTACAAAGATAGGCCGGCTAGGTAACGTTTTTAGGGTGGCTCGAAAATGACGTGTATATAATTCGATTTGATTTTGTTTTAGTTTTCATCCGTTTAATTATATATATATATATATTTCGAGGTTCCGAACCACTATTAATCATAACGACTGCCATCTCCAATGTCATTCGCTGCTCTGAACTCAAGGGGACAGATTGTGGAATTTTATTTCAACTGTATATAACAGAAAACAATTTAAATTAACGGTTAAATAAATTTTGATTTAATATATAAATCGATTTCAGATAATAAAATTTCACGAAAATAAATTATTATTACTGTTTTAATTCAAACAGAATTTATATAAATCAACTGAACTGTTTAGATTTTAACTACGACTTCAATATATGTCGTATTACGGTAATTAGATCTATAACTCAATATGAAAAAATCGATTTATATTATCGGCTCTATATTTAAAATAATATTAAATATTAAAAATAAATCGGTCAGAAAAACCTGGGTCGTTACATTCTTCACCCCTTAAAAAATTTCGTCCTCGAAATTGCTAAGGTAGGAAAAAGGGTACAAATCCATTTCTTTTCCACATCTCACTTATGTTGAAACTCAACTCCTCATATTTCTATGACTTTATTTTCAACCAAAACTTTTGGTCTTCTTCCTTTCATATGCCTTCACATTCAATTTATTTCAATAATTCTATTTAAATTGATTATAATCAATTCATTTACTTCGACCCATTTAACTTGTTTAAGTTAAATTTTAAATTCCAGAATTCAAATCCCTGGGTTTTTCTTTTCAAATTCTTTTGAAATCCCATAAATATATACATATATTTATTTTCATTTCAAATTCAAAACATTTGAATTTTCAAACCAACTTGTTTTCTTTCAAACAAATTTCCATCTAAAACTTTTTCTAAGGTAGCAATTCATCACTTAGAAACTCGGAAACGAACACTGATGATGTTGCAATCATCATCAGAATTATTTCCCAGCCACTGAAGTGAGTTCAGTGCTTTATTATTTCTAAATTCATCTAAAATGATTTTCTTTCTAATCCTTCTAAAACAAATCTATATTATTTTAATATACTTTGAAAAATATTTCCAAATTTTCCAGGATTTAAATTCCAAATTCTGATTCTGAATTCGATTTCAGTTCATCTCATTTGTATATATTTAATTCATATACACATTCTATTTGGTTATAAATAACCATTCTAATTTTATAATCTCATTTGATTATAAAATCAACATCCAACACATCCAGATAATAATAATTCTAGAAAATTATTCTTTCTATATCAAAATAGAAATTTGGGTAAAATTATTTCATTCACCCACTTTAAAATAATATCGTGTTCAATCTTCTGTTCAAGTATTTAGAAACTCCTATCGACGTCGTGGCGTCCCACGATTCGACCAGAATTCATAAACTACTCAACAGACAAGCCAACACAATATAAAACAATTTTTATATCAACTAACAAATACGCTCTCTCGTATCTATATACTCAACTCATTCTAGGGTGCTACTGACCCTATCTCTAATGAGTACATGCCACACAAGCCTAGGTGTTCGCTCAACCTAAGCTCTGATACCACTGTAGCGACCCGCAAATCCGTGCTATCTGAGTTGACTAAATACACCACACGTCCAACCCAAATAACACAGAAATACGACTCATTATTAGAAAGAAGTTAGAGGGTGAGAATAGATAAGATAGAAAACTTAGAATAGAAGAAAACGAAGATCACAAACTCACAGCGGAACGAATAAAATATATTATATAACATAAGCTTTGAAATACAGATCTGTTCTGTACATATATACATACCATCATCAGAGTACACATAACATTTGATTCAGCGGAAGTAACTCTAAATAACTAACATTGAAGCCTCCAGCTTCAAGCTCCTCCAAGTGTATCTGTAAAAGCCTGAAACACTTGACTGCCCGTACAAATTTGGGCACCCAAGAGTTTAGGGAAAACAAAACAAAATAAACTCTGGGTCAGTCATGGGACTGGTGTGAGTAAACTCCAACCACTTGTTTAACTTTCAAAACCCTTTTCGAAAGAAAAGATAATAGTAAGACCAGCCCACACATAAACACGGACGGTTTTTACCTTACTATAACCCAAACACTTTGATACGAAAATCCAGTGATATTATAATAATGTCTACATCAAGTAAATAACCCAATAGCAGAACGCTTGCATCTCACGCTCCACATATATAGTATATAATCAAAACCCGCATGGCGCTTATTGGAGATTGGATTTCCAACAGGACAAGGTATGGAACCACCTTCCGATGATGTATCTCTAGAGACGAATACACCTGGGTTCAACAAGAACGTCTTGCAACCCGGCCCACACATGACCGACCACTCATTTCGCTTGAGTGTATCGAATGTATATCACCAACGGTTGGACTCAAACCACCGTTTCCCGAATGGGCAGAATCGATAGATTTAGAACAAAAGGAATTTCTCTAGATAGGTGATTATACACCCTAATGGGTGCGACCCACATAGCCATGCTGCCTGCCCGATTTTTGTCCTTTCCCGGTTGTTGAGGCCTGAGGCTACGCATACTTACCATTCATCGATAACACAATCACTTTGAATGCCACATCGTCAGATCCGTTAATCACTAGTTGAGTTTGCACAAATATTCTGGATATTATGCTAAGGGATAAATCCGTTGCAACCATATATATTCATACAGACCAACCGATTTGATCATTGGAAATACTCTGTCAGACATTCGTCCATTTACGTTCGTTCTGGGATTGAACGAAACCGAAGGCACTATTTCTATTACTAGAAAAGCCCTTGCACTTTACTCCGTCTTCAATATATTCAGCATACTTGGTTCGCAACGCTTATGCCGATACGGAGTGGTTCTTCGGATAATAATCCAACCGGTCTCTCCATATTGACAACGATGGTCAAAAACTTCGATAGTCTGTGATTTAACTATCGAATAAAAACAAGTGTTCATCCAACATATCAAACAAAACACTGGGCTCTTTAATTAATATTTCATTAATCAAATCACTTTCCCATTTCCTCTATCACTATTTGTTACCCAAATATTCTCAATAACCATATTGGCCCTTTTCGCTATTTTTGATTTCGTTTCCTTATCGAAGTCTATATATATATATCGATATATAGATTTTCAATTGTCAAATTTCTTAAAAATATTCTAACTCCTTAAATTCCCGGAAAAATTCGCCATAACCTCCCCTGTATCGGGAGCATCGGGAAATTTCAAATAGCTTCCCGGTATCTTCCTCAATCAAAAAGAAAAAGGAAAAGTCAAGCGGCTTGCCGATACGGCGCATAAAATCTCATATATGAATTAAACATGTACCTTTTTGTCGAGCACATAAATAAAAATCTTCATATACTCCATCCCATATCTGTCTAACATCTGTTCACCTGTTTTCAATTCAATTCAACACTATCTAATCGTTTGAATTCAGTTTCGCCATTTATTCTTTAAATTGGCCATTTTGCCTATTTTACTCCTTTGTTTGAACATAGCATTTTCAAACAAAATATTTAACTCGTTCATAACCAAATTGAATTTCAATTTCAATTCTAGTTTCCTTTTTGATTTCGAATATAAATTTTCAAATCGAATTTACTTATTCAACCCCAATATCCATTCGAAATCGCCTTAACTAATTTCTATTCAATTTAGTTAATTCCATTCAATAAATCAAAATCTGGTTTCTGTTTCAAAAATCATATTCATTTACACAACTTGAATTCGCATATATTTTACAACTCAACTCTGAAATTTTCTAAATAGAAATTCGGATTTTATTTGCTTAAAATCCTTTTATAATATTAAATAAACCATTATGGTTTTAAAACGATTATGGCGCTGCTTTTCTGAAAATTTGATTTTGACATATCTCAAAATCTATACGACGAAATCCAGATTTTTCTCCTTCATTAGAAAATTATTATCAAATCGGTCCTGACGTTTCTTGTTTCAAAGAATTTCGACTTCAATTGAGTCCTGTATATTCAATTGAAGTTCGAATTGCCAATTTACGAACTGCAGCGCTGCGGCGAGTTCGTTTTAATTATTTTTATAAATATAAACCTTTAACCTTCTAAACTTCTTTAAATGAATTCAACTCCATTTAACTCTGCTTGATTCAATTTCAAATCTCACTTTTATTTGAATTCTAAATTCAAATTCCAATTCCTTTTCTATTTGATATTCAAATTCAATATTTGAATTTCTATTTGAATTCCCTTATATTCAAATTCTAGACTTGAATTCATTTGAATTCTCTTATTCAAACTTTATACTTAAATTCCATTTGAACTTCTATATTCCCATTTCTATATTTGAATTCTATTGAGATTCAAATATTCAAACTCCTTTTTAAATTCTATATTCAAAATTCCATAGTTTTAAACCCATTTGAATTTCATATTCAAATTCCATAGATTAAATCCGATTTGAATTCAATTTGAATCTCTTATATTCAAATTCCATTTTCCTTTCCCGTTTGAATTCTAATATTCCAATTCATCTCCAATCCCATTTGAATTCTAATATTCAAATTATATTTTTTCTTCACCATTTGAATTTCTTCCCTCAAATCCATTTGAATACCCTTGGATTCAAATTCCATTTCAAACCATTTGGATTTTCTATTTTGAAATCCTATTTGAATTTCTATTTCAAATTCTACTTTGAAAATCTTATTTCCAAAGTTTATTTCAAATTCTAACTTGAAATTCTACATTCAAATCTCTATTTGAATTTCTTTATTCGACTTCCTTTGTATTCAAATTTTATTTTAAATTCCTTGAATTCAAATTCTATTTTTCATCCTAACCTCGGCTATTCAAATTCTATTTGACTTTCTATTTGAATTTCTAATATTCAATCTCCTCTTAAAATTCAAATATTTAAATTCCTTCTAAAATTCAAATGTTATATTCAAATGTCATTGAGTTATATATTTAAAAATTTCATTTCACACCCTATTTGAAATTTCATTTCAAATTCCAATTTCAAACTTGTATTTCTATTTCTGAATTATCAAATGATAATTCCTTTCACTTTATTTATAACTTCGTTATAAAAGAACTATTTATAAACTTCGTTTATAAAGAAACTGCTTGTTTTATTTTTCAAAAACAAGTTTTTATTTTATTTCCATTTAAAATTTCAAATTCTATTTAAAAATAGAATTTTTCCTTTTTAAAATCTCAAATATCCTTTCAATTGGCCTAGTGATATTTAAACACACAAAACAACGAATTATTTATTTTTCTAACACATCATATATAAAAATATATATGCAAACAAATAAACAAACAGATAATATATTTTTGAGGAATCCAGTTGGATTCCTCCAACCTGTTTTCCTGCATCCACAGATGTTAGCACATAAATAATACCCATTCTGCTTCGTGGAAGAATATCGCGGTATAGAAGGTCATCCACTAATCATAGCGTGGGGCGTATAGGGTAATCATCCGCTATGAAACTGCGGGCATCCGCTAATGAGACTGCGGGAATCCAACCAATCAATCAACCCAATATATATATATATATATATAGCCTAAATAACTAATATATAAAACAACCAGAAAATATTCACACAAGCAACAAACAATTATTTTTAATGAAATAAAAATAATTCTAAAGGTGAGTGAGATTTACTCACCTTAATATATTTTGCGCTGAATCCCCAGTAAAATTCCATATCATCGCGGCCATAGATCTTCTCAGTAAAATTACTTTGCACCTATGATTAATTTAATTATCGATTAAACTCTTATCTATTTTAATGAACTACTATCATTAATTATTCTTTATTTTATTTTATATTTTAAATTTCTAAATAAAGGTGTATACCTTATTTCTTGAACACCACGAAGCATATTCAAATATCATTGACCCTCTTCGCTGCAAACATCACAAAAATCCAGCGTTCTTCACTTTGGCATTCTCCCGAACAACTTGCTGTCAACTTCCATTTCCTTGCACTTTGACCAACTCCAGATCATCCGGTCCACCTCAGTTCCTCAGTAAATTCGAACCCACAACATCGCACCCTCTTCCACCCCGAGCGCCCCCAATACCACCTCCTTCCGTATACACCTGTTACCGAACTTCAGATCCACTCGACGCCTTAACACCCATCGCAATACCTCAGAACCCATGCAATCCATTGACACTGCGACTCCTCTTCCACCGCGACTGTCCATCTATCTCCACTTCGAACCCTGTAGTGACCCCCAAATATCAACTCGCGAACCCCCTAAATCGAACTCCGAACCGCCCTAGTTTTGTTGCTGTGGATTTTAATTCCAGAAGCAACCCTCGAGTTGAAATTGCGATTTCGATTTCGCATTGTTTTTTCTTTTTTCTTTTTTTCTTTTCTTTTCAACGGTGGAAGGATTTCGATTTAAATAGAGATAAAAGAACGAGAAGGGGAGATTATTAGATGGACGCTCCTTTGAGAAATGAAGACGAGGTGTTGTTATATAGGTGCGAAGGTGACAGAACGTACCACGCCATTAAGATGGTGTTCCCTTGATGTGGAAGATGAGAGACATTTTTGCTGGCTCGAGGAAACAGGTCTGTGATTTTACAAAGATAGGCCGGCTAGGTAACGTTTTTAGGGTGGCTCGAAAATGACGTGTATATAATTCGATTTGATTTTGTTTTAGTTTTCATCCGTTTAATTATATATATATATATATATTTCGAGGTTCCGAACCACTATTAATCATAACGACTGCCATCTCCAATGTCATTCGCTGCTCTGAACTCAAGGGGACAGATTGTGGAATTTTATTTCAACTGTATATAACAGAAAACAATTTAAATTAACGGTTAAATAAATTTTGATTTAATATATAAATCGATTTCAGATAATAAAATTTCACGAAAATAAATTATTATTACTGTTTTAATTCAAACAGAATTTATATAAATCAACTGAACTGTTTAGATTTTAACTGCGACTTCAATATATGTCGTATTACGGTAATTAGATCTATAACTCAATATGAAAAAATCGATTTATATTATCGGCTCTATATTTAAAATAATATTAAATATTAAAAATAAATCGGTCAGAAAAACCTGGGTCGTTACATGTATATAATAGCAATGATAAACAATCAACCATCATCCAAGGTGCACCACACAACTGCATAAGCATCAAATATAATTAATCAACGCTCACACAATCTGTCGACCAATCGATCGACATATAATTAAATAATTGGGATTAGTGTACCCAAATATCATCCCAACACCCGTGTGGGGTTTCAAATCAACAAACACAGATTTTTATTTTTGCAGTTGGGCGATGTGTAAAATTTATTGACCCAATCAATATTAGTCAAATCAGTGTATATAAACAAATCGACTGATTTGTTTATAAATATTTATTTATTCACTTTCACGTTAAAAATTATATTTTTAACGATAATTAATTTATTTCAACACATTACATTTTATTATCGATTTCACATCAACAACACAAACTAATTTCACAACACATCAATCAAACAAACAAGCCGTCCATGGTCTGTGGACGACAGGTGTCGGGTGCTGCTAAGCACCGTCTGCATCCTAGTATACATATATAACTAGAAAAAGAAATTTAGAGTGAGAAGTTCTCACCAACTAGCTAATCCAATCATCTCGACTCTTCTTATGTAGAGGTCATCGCTATTTTCGCCTTTTGTCACTTTCGTTGCCCGTAGCCACTACATATATAAAAATCACATTTTTATATTCTTGATATGTATATAAAAATTATATTTTTACTTCGCTGTTCAATATATAAAAATTGAATTTCTACTTCACTATTCAATATATAAAAATCAAATTTTTACTTCGCTATTCAATATATAAAAATCGAATTTTTACTTCGCTACTATATAGATAAAAATTCTATTTTTACATCGCTACTATATAGATAAAAATTCTATTTTCACATCGCTACTATATAGAGATTTCGCCTTTTTAAATATAAAAATTATACCTTTTTAATTTATAAAAATCATTCCTTTATCTTTTATAAAAATCACTTCTATATATTTTTAAAAATCACTTCTATATATTTATCAAAGATCTAATCTTCTCAACGTTAAAAATGAAACCTTTTTGCTTTTAAAAATCAAACCTTTCTGCTTTTAAAAATCAAACCTTTCTTATGAACTTTAAGCGAATAAAAATATAAACTTTAACAATCGAAAAATATAGACTTTCTAATATCAAAAATCAGATTTTTCAAATTAATCTAACTAAATAAATTAAATAATAAGAAATAAAAAGGAAAAACTCACAGTAATTGGTCGAGAGGGGGGGGGGTTGCGTCGGTTAGCAGGCGAAGAGGAGGAGAAGGGAGAGAAGAGGGCATAGGGGGAGGTGATGGCGAACTCGAGGAGGGGAGGAGTGGTTCAGGTGGGTGTTGGGTCAGAGGGGGTTCGAGCTCAGGCGGGGGAAGGAGAACGAAGGGAGGGGGCGGCGGCTCCCTGGACGCGGCGGCGGTCGGTTCCATCGCTGGTGGAGCAATTTGTGTCTTTTTTCTTTCTGCTTTTGATTTTAAATCGAACGAGGGGGGGCCTGAGAGAAGATAAGGGGGAAGTGGGAAGAGTTTTTATTTTATTTTATTTTAATTATTTAATTTCAAAAAGGTTGACTTTTTCATATGACCTGCAAATGAGACCCACCGCCTGTCGTCCATAGCGTATTACCCCCATTCTGAACATAATGGGATATGTATCGTAAGCTGATTCGATCGTTTCAATCAGTTTTCGTCAAAATCAACATATAATTCTACATATTGAATTTGAACGCGCATTTCAATTTACTGGGGTCACATACTAACTAGAAAAATTCCATAAAAATATTTTCTAGCTTCGCATTGACGATACGATCCTAACAAACTGGTTTCGTCGAATTCTGAGATCGTTAGAAAAATGGCCATTTCCTAGTCGATTAAAATCAACTAAAACTGGTCAAACGCGTTTTCCTTTGCCACACTCACATATTGATTCAAAAAATTATGAAATTTGGAATCTAACAATAATTTGACATCATGGATCCAACAAAAGTGGTTTCGTCGAAATCCGAGGTCGTTTGCAACATGTCTATTTTTAAGGGCCTGAATTCCATAGCGACTATTCAGAATTTTCAACTGGACATCTTTTGATTCCTGCTATGAAATTTCGATTTTTCGGATTTGTTGGAAATATATTCTCATATAGATTCTAATATTTTTGGTTTCACTAAAATCCGGATTGGTTTGCACCCGGTACATTCAATTGAAGTTTGAAATCGAATTATCGAACTACCACGCCATTTTCAATTCTATTTATAATTATAAATTATTATTTATATTCTAACGACGACGTATATAAATATATTCATTCGAATTCATTTCAAAATAAATTTCTCGTCGATTTTATTTAAAATAATTCATTTTAAATGTTCAAACTTCGTTAAAATTGCCAAAATAAAAATTTTAAACTGGCCCAGATTTTCGGGTTGTTACATATACCTTTACATTTTTATTACATTTTAATTTCATGTAATCTCATTACATTACTGGCAAAATTATATCTTTATTATTTCATAACTACTTTTTTTTTAAATTACGTCAGATTGAAAAGGAAAAGGAAACTAAAATTAATGCCATGCATTTAAATTGAATGAAACGTTCTAGCTAATATATACAAAAAAAAATAATGTTAGTGAGACAATAAATGTGCATTAAATTTATCTATTCTGACATCTCAATATTCAATTTTGGACATATATTCTTTATATATATATTTATTTTTGACGCATTTTCTATTTAAAATTTCTTAAAATAAAATTTTTAGCCATTACTATTTAAATAAATTATTTTATATTCTCCAAATTCATTAAAATTTTCTAAAATAATTTTTTTAAATTGGTTCAGAATTTGCGGATTGTTACACCCCTCTTGCTTATTAATTTTGGTTACGAAAATTAACCCTTTTACGTTTATTAATAAGCCTATAACATGTTATTCTCTAGATTGTAATCCAAGGTCTGTAATCTACAATCTGTTTATATTATTCATTGTCTGATTCCATAGTTACAATAACATGTTTACTTAATATGTAATTAAGTGTATCTCAATTCACATGTTTTTTGTTTAACATGTCACTTATTATTTACAATTAAATATATAGGAAATTTGCATTAAGGGCTTAATAGTTGGAGCCAATTATTTTCTAGGACACAGGTTTTAAATTATTAGTTTCCAAGACAAAAACCAAAGCGCACGTTATCATCTTCTGAAACAACCATCGTATTTTATGAAATCGATGCTTGTGGAAATTAAGTCAAAATTAAGCTGTCATTTCTTGTGCAATCAAATCGTTTGTTTAGTTTTTGGCCATAAATTAGGCATTAGTTTCTTCTGAAATCAAATTCGACTTTAATTGTGGGAAATTGTGAGTCGAATTTGTTCATTTCGATTTCCTAATCGATTTTCTCTGTTGGATTGCTTGTTCTTTGGTGAGTCTTTATTTTATTTGTTATTTTTCATTGTCAATTAGATGTTTTATGTCGTTGTTGATGCTCTTGTATAATTTTTATCAAGGGAGGCTGTTTTGATCTATTAGAGAAAGGTTTTTTTTCTGTAGTTGGAATAATGAACTCTGAAAGGTATTCTTCTGATAAAACAATCATTGTTTATTTAGCCTGGTTGCATCATTCAATTTAGATTATGTTTTTTGTATTTATACTATAACTTCAGATTTGGCTTAAGCAATCAAACTACTTATTTTTTTTAGTTAATTCTGTTTGTAGTCACTTTGGTTATGAAATTGGATCCTAAATTATATTAATTGACGACGCCTGTTCTTTAGTTCTTGCTGATTTGTGATTCATAAAAGATATATGATTATATCTTTTTTCAAAAATTAGGACAGAAAATAATAAATGGATGAGATTCTTTACAGAAAATTATAAGTGGGACAGAAAATGATAAATGATTTCACTGATAACTGCATTTCAATGTATATTTACAGAAAATTATAATGAGCAATGTTCTTATGCACAATTCATTAGCACAAATACATGAGTTTTTTTTCTTCCCTTATAGTGTAGGTTTTGTGGTCTTTAAGAATGTTAACAGTATGTGATTTCTGATTTTGTATAGTCCTGATAATGTTTGTTTGAATAAGATAACATATGTTATAGGACCAAAAAAGATAATTGATTATATCTTTTTCACTACGCCATAGACAGCATAATCCAATGAATTTATTTTTTCCTAATGTTCGTAAGGCCTGTAACACCCCACGTCCATTAATGTCACTCTCAAAAGGAATGCATTAACTTTCATGTAGTATTATTGGTGTATAGAATAGAATATAACAAGACAGATACATATATTGGTACTTGAAAATTTTAAAACAACTTTTATTGCAGCGGAGAAATAGTTTGGTTACAACAACATCAAAAACCAACAATAAAACCAAGTACACTTAATATCCATCTTGGCAAATTGTTTTCTGACTACATAAAGTGAAAAGCCTAACCCCAACATAAGTAGCCATAAAAGAGATAAGCTGAACTTTACTTTTAGCAATCCAAGCACTTCCAAAAGATAGAGAAAGAGATCCAAATCAAGCTCCACTAGCACTAGTCCCACCCTGAGAATCTAGGGGGGGAGGAAGAAAAGAGGCGAAAACAAAGGGGGTCAGTCATAAAGACTGGCGAGTCCAATAACTTTAACAATATAATTATTAAAGTAATTAGATAAGGCATAAACTGGTAAAACAAGGAATGACTATGAAGCAAATGGGCAAGACAAAACAAACAAGAGGAATTTGCTGGCGTTAATCGCGCTCCTAATCATTATAGGATAATTACTATACTGCACCATTACTAGTCACCCTAAAAATTGATCCCACCTACTGAACATAATAATCATAATAATGATAATGGTAGTTTTGTGTACCCCTAGCTGTCTTCATAGGTGTCGTCTGCCCCTATCTCCACTAACTGTACCCACTACCCCCATGCGATCGGCTTCCTAACTCGTAGATACCCGTGCTGGTCCCATGGTGGAGTGTATCACTCCCCAAAGTGGCAACCCAATACCACTAAAGATGCACGGCTTATATTTACACGATGCAACAACGTCTTACCTACTAGCTTGGGCCCATGCACGCACATGACCCCGTTGGACTTGCGTTGCCACCGCTAACCCGTTTTGAACTATTACATTCAAACCCAGTAAGCCTGTCCCGTCCTCGACCTAGCTCGAGCTCACAAAGATACCTAATGGGTTACTGGTTTGAAAAGGGTCCCTATACTTGACACAAGCTTTCCACCTATGCTTGGTTCCCACTAGGATTTCCCACTTAACCCCTTCTTATTCATGTCTTCTTACATGTTTCAATTTGGTTAAGTGTTTCTAATCGTGTTTCACATGTCATCCATGTCACCTACTTAACCCCCATGTCCCACTACATGTTTATCTTGGTTAAGTGTTACTTAATTCATTATAACCGTAACCTTGTAAGACCTCCCACATTAGACTACCGTTTGCGGTTGCTAGATTTGCCGGGCGGGTCCGGGCAGTCTTATACCACAAACAAGTCTAACTCATGTCTTTACAATTGTTACGCATTTAATTTATGCCTTCAACCTCTCACATTAGACTACCGTTTGTGGTTGCTGGATTTGACGGGCGGGTCCGGGCAGTCTTATACCACAAACGAGTCTAACCTAGTGACTTAGGCGTTTATTATTACACATAATTATTCCACCCCAATATGAATTAATTATCCCTATTCAAATTGTTAATAATTTCCAAATTAATCTATGTCCATAATTGTTACCTAATAATGTCCATAGTTTTCAGGTATATAAATTATACCAATTAGTGTCTCAAATTAATTATATGCCTTTAAAGCCATTTTATGCCAATTCACAATATGTATATTTAATATTTTCCCAATGTCCCCACGTCGTTCGGATGTTTGATAAGAAATATGTTAGACTCGCAAATAGTCTGACTCATAAAAGAAAGAAAAGAAACATCACAACTTGCATAACACATAAAATAGATCTAACTTGCAAATAAAAATTATAACATAAATTTGCATAGCCAATAACTTGCATAAGCAATGGACATATAGAACATAAATTTGCATAAACTATGTACTGCCATGGATCTAAATTTAAACATGAAATTGTAAACTTGCATATATGAACATTGTTTTCACCTAAACTTGCATATGGATTCCATACAAACTTGCATAGGAATTTAAACATGTAAACTAATATCACATGTTTTACATATAAACTCGCATATGTATATATATATACTTGATTCACATATAAACTTGTGTATAATTCGCATATAGACTTGCATATGTGATTGGACATATGAAATAGATCTACTAAAATAAGTTAACAAAACTGTCATATGTTCACAAATAGACAACAACAAAATTAAGTAACGTCACATGATTCAACAGGCATGTTCTCATAATCCAAAAATTGTAACCCATCACAATTAATTTATTAATTATTTTGTGAAAGAAATTGTACTCACAAAGACGGATTAGAGAAGAGAATAATTCATTCGTCATTTGTATTAAAATCCTGACTTGCAATTCCTAAGCTCTATGAAGAAGAAGAACTATTCCAGCAGCCGCATGGAGGCCAAGAGATTAATTTAGTTTAGGTTTAGAGCTTGAGCCTATGCATGCTTATATAGAAGTTTAGATCAATACAAGCCGTTAGATTAACATATGAGCAATCAGAACCATTCATACCCATTTAAAGCTATCTAGAAACCGCCACCTATGCCCTAATGACTCGGCCACAAGTCAGAAATCATCACAGTTCAGATCTTCCCGAGGGGGTAGGTCGACCCCCAGGTCGACCTGTATAGGGGAGGTCGACCCCCTGGTTGACCTGGCCTAGGGCGGGAAAATCCCACCCAGCCCACTTCTTTGTTTGAATTCAAATGTTGAATTTAAATCTGAGCTATTTTAATTTATTTAAATTCCTGAAACTTCTGAGGGCCATAACTTCCTCATACGAAGTCCGATTTACGAAAACTTGGACTCTATTCCAAGCAGAATTCCGAGACGAGCGCAATGGCGTAACCCATTTCCCTTAATTCTTCTCCTAAAAATTAAGTGTTCTTGAGTTTGTTAATATTTAAAATTACGGGGTGTTACATTCTCCCCTCCTTAAAGGATTTCGCCCCCGAAATCTCCAAGTTAAGGAGAATGTATATCCTACCATCCATTCACCCATCTACTCAATCATCAAACACAAGCATCCATTGTCCTTAATAGATTTCTAATGCCATTTGAACATATGCAACAAGTGTGTGTATATGTTCCTTATCTAATGCAAAATCAGGCGGACTACTGATTCAGTTGACCTCCTTAATGCAAATCATGATAGTGCCATGCGTCCATTGTGTATTCAAAAGAATCCTAAGGATACATATTATTTCTACATGCATGCACAACCATTCATCTAAATGCAGCATCTATATGATAAAACAACCATTAATTTAAATATGCACACATATTTATATGCAATATGAAAGTGATTGAGCCGATATAGTGCCTAATGTGTGTGTACATGCATCCACGAGCAACCACTAGCAACCACTTGCATCCATTTGCATCCACCAAACATAACTTGTCTCAAACACATGTTTAAAACCATAGGGTTTTTCCTAACTAAAGATCGAAGATATCATCACAAAGACATAGTAAACGATAGGACAAGTATCAACAAAGCGATAGTAAAAGGAGAAGTTAAAAACATACTGATTGACATAGAAATGTGTTTATTTTATGCTCTTATATCTTATCTTTTGTATATAAATAAATATTACTTGGGTATAGTTTTGTTATTTTTACAGATATTCCAACGCAACCCGCATGCAACCAGAAATGTAGAGAAATAGAGTTCAATTTGCTGTGTATTTGCATTTTGAAGAATTGTAGATAAAGATATCACATCTAGTTGCTGTTGGACAAGAAAAGGATTGATAACAAGGCTTTGCACATCACAAATCAATGAAGAAGTGTCAAGGAAGCAAGAGGAAAAGAGAAAAGGCCCAAATTTGCTTTATTTATCTAAGGCCCATTTATGTTTCTCATTGTAAACTAATTAGTGATGTAATGACAAGGCCCAGTTATCATTAGGGTTAGGGTTAGGGTTTGGTTATCCCCTATATATACCCTTGGAATGGCATTGTAGCCACCATCCTATATCCCATTTTCTATTTCTAATAAAGTTTCTAGTTCTTCTTCTTCTTTTTATTTTCTGCATTTTTTTCTATTTCTTAGCAATTAGTGTGTCTACACGATTAGATTCGGTACAACACTATTTGTGTTTTGCATTTCTTTTCATTAGTGATTGACCGTCTGATTAGATTCAGCGGTAATCCGAATTTTATTTCCTGTTGTTATTTATATTCTGCACTTTTATTTTCTGTATTTTAATCGCGTTCATAGGTTAAATAGGATTTGATTAGATTTGAATCTGATTTATAGTTTCATTGCTTTTCCATTGAAATTGTGATTTGATCGTCGGTTCAGTTAGATCTGTTCTGAATCAAATTACAGTTTTAATTTTGTTTTGTTTTGCAAAATCAACCTCCAGCTTCGTCTAACTCGCCCAAGAGATTAGATAAATAATTTGATTTAATTCACCTCCCTGTGTTCGACCTGTATGCTACACACCTGTATGCTTGCAGAATTTATTACAAATGTCGCGCTTTTCTAATTCATAGACTAGCGTCGATCACATACCCTCAAAAAGGAAAGGGTACAGCGTACGCATCTTGTCTTCCATCTCCCAAGTCGCGTCTCCTTGATCATCTCCCCATTGCACTTTAACCAATTTGACCTCTTTGTTGCGTAGCTTTTTGACCTTCGATCCGAGAATGCGTGTAGGAGCTCGTCTAACCATGGCATTTCGCTCTACTTCCACTTCCACTTCCACTGTATCATGTAAACACTTACGCTAATGTGAAACGTGAAACACGTCATGAACACCACTGAGCTTCTCTGGCAACTTTACTATATACGCCATCTGCCCAATCCTCTCTGTAATTGGAAAGGTTCCTACGAACCTCGGTGCCAACTTCCCTACTAATCCAAAACGGATTACGTTTCTCAACGGTGAAACCTTATTAAAAACCATGTCCCCAATATTGAACTCAAGATCGGTTCGTTTCTTATCAGCATATGACTTCTGTCGGTCTCGCGCCATCTTCATTCGCCGTCGAATCAAGTCTATCTTCTCCGAAGTCTCCCTAATCATGTCGGGTACAAGCAAAACCTTATCCGTAGATTCCCACCAACAAGTAGGTGATCGGCATGGTCATCCATAAAGAGCCTCAAAAGGTGCCATGTCAATGCTAGCCTGAAAGATGTTATTATAGGCGAACTCCACTAATGGGAGATGTTCTTTCCATGTTCCTCCAAAGTCTAAGTTGCATAGCCTCAAAATATCTTCTAGAATCCGATTTACTCTCTCGGTCTGGCCATCCGACTGAGGGTGATAAGCGGTACTTAAGCACAATTGTGTTCCAACCACCTCTTGTAAGCTCTTCCAAAACTCGCTAGTGAAAATGGGATCTCTATCGCTCACAATGCTAGAGGGTATGTTGTGCAGACAAACTATCTCTCAAAGGTAAACAGATGCTAACCATGCGGCGGTCCTCCTACTTTTAACGGGAATAAAATGGGAACTTTTGGTAAGTCTGTCTACAATTACCCAAATCCCCATATTACCCTTCCTTGATCTTGGTAACCCATCTACAAAATCCATGGAGACACTTTCCCATTTCCACAGCGGAATCTCTAAAGGGTGGAGCAAACCACCGGGCTTCTTTTGCTCCGCCTAGACTTGTTGGCACACCAAGCATCTAGAAACGAACTCAGACACGTCCTTCTTCATTCTAGCCCAAAAGAAAACTCGCTTCGTATCCCTATACATTTTGTCACCACCGGGATGTATGGCCATCTTAGAGCGATGTAAGTCTTCAAGAATTGTCTTCCTCAAGCTCTCGTCTTGTGGCACACAAAGTCTCCCATCTCTACGCAACCAGCCTCTCTCATCCATAGCATATCTATTAAGATGACTTGAAGACTCCCCTCCTATAAGCTTGCCTACTATCTCAACCAACTATGGGCCATCTCGTTGTGCCTCTCCAACCCCACCCAAAAGTGTAGGTTGTACCTCTAGCGATGCTAACAATCCGGGTACATAATCGACAAAGGGTCTGAAGTCAAAGGTAGATATATACTCCAAACTCTACCGCTCTACGAATAAAGGACTCAAAGTCAACTTCTTTCTACTTAAGGCGTCAGCTACAACGTTACCCTTGCCAGGGGTATATGCGATCTCAAAATCGTAGGATGCCAAAAACTCCATCCACCTCTGTTGCCTCAAGTTTAGATCTTTCTGAGAGAACAAGTACTTTAGCGACTTATGGTCTGTATACAACTCAAACTTCTCGCCAAGCAAATAATGATGCCATGACTTAAGCGCAAAAACTATGGCAGCCAACTCTAAGTCGTGGGTAGGGTAATTCTTCTCATGGACTTTCAACTGCCTTCCACCATAGCATATCACCCTTCCCTCTTGCATTAAAAATGCGCCAAGCCCTGTCCCACAAGCATCGGTATATACTGTAAATGGCTTACTCCCATCTGACAAAACTAAAAGTGGAGCTGTAGTCAAAGCCCTGTTCAAACGCTGGAAAGCATCGTCATAGTCAACATCCCAAGCAAAAGTCAAGTTCTTCTTTGTTAACCGAGTAAGTGGGGTTGATATCTTCGCGAAGTCCTTAATGAACTTCCTATAATAAACAGCCAGCCCTAAAAAGCTTCTTACTTCTGTTGCGTTCTTAGGAATCTTCTAATCTTGGATTGCCACCACCTTTGCGGGATCCATAGCTATCCCTTCCTTAGAGATCACATGTCCTAAGAACCTCACTTCTTCTCTACAAAAATGGCATTTGGAGAACTTAGCTTTGAGTTGATGCGCTCGTAGGGCCTCTAAGACTTCCCTAAGATGTAGGGCATGCTCTTCTTCGCTTCTAGAGAAAATCAAGATATCGTCCACAAAGACTACCACAAACTTGTTTAGAAACTCCCTAAACACCCTACTCATTATGTCAACGAAGTATGCGGGTGCATTTGTCAAACCAAAAGGTATGATGAGCCACTCAAAGAAACCATCAGGAGTTCTAAATGCAGTCTTATCTATGCTGTCTTCAGCCACCCTTAGCTGATGAAATCCTGTAGCCAAATCCAGCTGCGAGAAAACCGAAGCACCAACTGATCGAATAAATCATCTATCCTCGGCAATGGGTGTCTGTTCTTCTTGGTGAGCTTATTCAGCTCTTTATAGTCCACGCGCAGTCTAAGTGAACCATCAGCCTTTGTAGCAAAAACAACTAGAGCACCCCATTCCGAAATACTTCTTCTTATGAACCCCTTCTCAAGCAACTCTTTCACTTGCTTACTGAGTTCTCTTCTCTCCCTCGGAGCCATGTGGCACACTGGTAATGCAACTGGCTTTGCATTATCTACTAGGTATATACGAAAGTCTATCTCGCGCCTCGGGGGTAAACCCCGAACTACATCGAAGACGTCACCATATTCACGGACCACACGAACGGATTCCAGGTCATCATTGGGTGCGTCAAGAGATTCTAGGTAGCTAAGCATCACCGGACCTCTAGGATCACAAGAAATATCGAGGGTCTTTCCATAACAAGTCAACAATCTAACTATCCTTCTTTCATAGTCTAGGATGGCACCGTATCTGGCTAGCCAATCCATGCCTAGAATCAAGCCGTAGCCCATGAAGCCAAGAATGAAGGCGTTGCATTCAAACCCAACGCCCAAGATAGACACTCTCAAATCCCGACAAATCATTGAAAGATGAGCCGAACCACCAATAGGATTTGAGACTACTATGGGATCCGTAACTAGACTAGTATTTAGGTGCAGTGTTTCAACCAACAAAGCAGATACAAACGAGTGTAAAGCGTCAGAATCAAACAAAGTACGAACAGGATGATCAAACAGAAAAACCAAACTTTCAACAGAAATGTTTCTACCTCTCTCCTGTCCTGGTGCCATGAGAGCGTGAACCTTCCCTTTTGCCTGCCCTGGTGCCATGAGAGCCTGAACTTGCCCTCCAGAAGTAGACCCTGTCCTTTTCCCTTACCCTTGTCTTCTCGGGCAGTCTTTAATCAAATGTCATGCCTCACCACAGTTGAAACAACCAGTCTTCTTCTTCTTCCCACAGTCCTTGCTCAGATGGCCTGGTGTTCCACAATTAAAGCACCTTTTCTTTCCTTTGCTACTGTTATCCTTACCACCATTCTTGTGTTGCTGTTGTGAGTTCTTTTGATCCCCTTTCTTTTCCAGTGCCTTATTAGCATTAGTGCCTTTCTTCTCTTCATGCATAAGCGCCATGTCAACCAGTTTCTCGAAGGTAGCCCCCATAGGAATGTGTGTCATAGCCAACCCATGTAGCAGCTCATTCAAACCTTTAACGAATCTTAGGGCCTTATTTTTAGGTGTGTTCACCAAGTCTAAGCCAAATCTTGCCAATTGATTGAACTTGTTGATGTACTCCTTTACTGATAAATTCCCCTGCTTCAACGCCAAGAACCTCTCCATGTATAAATTCTCTTCTGCTCGTGAGAGAAATTTCATCTCGAACCTATGCCTGAAATCCATCCATGTCTCCAATGGACGCTCTCCATTCGTGACCTCCCACCAAAACGAGGCTTCGTCCTTCATTAACCAAGTAGCTAATTGGACCTTCCTTCCATCTTCTATCTCGAAGATACCAAACAAATCTTCCACCTTCTTAAGCTAATTTCGAGCTTCAACAAACGTCTCTGACCCGTGAAAAGGTTTCCCACCCATTGCCCGAAAGTCCTTGCATATCTTCGAAAAAGTATCAATGCGGGGGAGGAGGAACGTCTTCTAGGCCTACGGCGGTGGCCTAGCCTCAAGATACCTTTAGAACCAGGTTGGTATCGGTATGCCCTCGGGTATCTCGAGTACCCCAGACATGCTGAAAAGAAAACGGAAGAGATTCAAAATGGAGAATCGAAGGAAAGATATATGGCTCTTGGGGGTTATGTTTTTAAAACAAACTTTTCTCTTGAAAATACTCTCCTTAAAACCTATTTTTGAAAGTATTTCTTTATAAAATGCTTTTGGAAAATAGTTTTTCAAAATCTCTTATCTGTTCTGGTAACCTTCAGCTCTGATACCACATGTAACACCCCACGTCCATTAATGTCACTCTCAAAGGGAAAGCATTAAATTTCATATAGTATTATTGGTGTATAGAACAGAATATAACAAGACAGATACATATATTTGTATTTGAAAATTTTAAATCAACTTTTATTGCAGCGGAGAAATAGTTTGGTTACAACAACATCAAAAACCAACAATAAAACCAAGTACACTTACTATCCATCTTGAAAAATTGTTTTCTGAGTACATAAAGTAAAAAGCATAACCCCAACATAAGTAGCCATAAAAGAGATAAGCTGAACTTTACTTTCAGCAATCCAAGCACTTCCAAAAGAGAGAGAAATAGATCCAAATCAAGCTCCACTAGCACTAGTCCCACCCTGAGAACCTAGGTGGGAGTAAGAAAAGCGGCGAAAACAAAGGGGGTCTGACTAAAGTCTGGCGAGTCCAATAACTTTAACAATATAATTATTAAAGTAATTAGGATAAGGCACAAACTGGTAAAACAAGGAATGACTGTGAAGCAAATGGGCAAGACAAAACAAACAAGAGGAATATGCTGGCATTAGTCGTGCTCCTAACCACTATAGGATAATTAATATACTACACCATTACTAGTCACCCTAAAAGTTGATCCCGCCTACTGAACATAGTAATCATAATAATGAAAATGGTAGTTTCGTGTACCCCTAGCTGTCTTCATAGGTGTCGTCTTCCCCTATCTCCACTAATTGTACCCACTATCCCCATGCAATCGGCTCCCTAACTCGTAGGTACCCGTGTTGGTCCCACAGTGGGGTGTATCACTCCCCAGAGTGGCAACCCAATACCACTAAAGACGCACGGCTTATATCTACACGATGCAACAACGTCTTACTTACCAACCCGGGCCCATGCACGCACATGACCCTGTTGGACTTGTGTTGCCACCGCTAACCCGTTTTGACCTCTTACAATCAAACCCAGTAAGCGTGTCCCATCCTCGACCTAGCTCGAGCTCACAAAGATACTGTAATGTCCCGTATTTTTACGGTATAGTAATTAATTAATTTAATTATTTAAATAATGATTTAATGAATTAAATGGCCGTTTAATTAAATAATATTGAATATTTAATTAATATAATTAATAGAATAATATATATAATTCAAAAATAATAAAAAATAGTGGAATTCACAATACTGCGTGAATTGGATTATTTATAAGATATAATTCAGTTTAAAGTTGAAGTATATTAACGAATATATTATATAAACGAAGTTTGAACGTATAATTATATTATAATTATAACCGAGCTCGAAATGGCGCTGTAGTTCGTAATTTGGCGATTCGAACTTTAAACGAATACAGAAGCCGTTTTAAATCAGATTTCTGTGAAACAAGAAACGTTCAGAACCGGTGAAGTATATTTTTCTGATGGAAGAGAAAAATCAGGATTTCGTCGTGTAGAGTGCGAGTTGTGGCCAAATCAAATTTTAAAATAGTCGCTATAAAATCGTTTATCGACCGTAACGGTTTATTCGATATAACTAGACACCAGTTTCGAATTTAGACAAGATTCTTTTGAGACGTAGTGATAATTTATTTTTTAGAATTTTATTGTAAATTTTAAATTAATTAAATAAGCAACTTTTTATTTGGAGTATTTTGCACCCTATTCAACATTTCGGGGTTTCACAGAATAAGTTAACTGACCTATATTATTATATATTTGGGATCATGACACATCCCTCGACACAATCGTATTTTTATTTTTGTCCATAACTGCTCGTATTTTCATGTAATTAGGTACGCTAAATAAAAGAAAAATCCTTGTGTAGTGTATAAAAGGGGATTTATAGGAATGGGATCTAGAATCTTGCTCGTTAACGCATTACCGTTAAAAAGCTCAATTAAACTAAAAAGGGTTAAACTTCAAGCTTGAAGGTCAAGAGTATGAAAGCTTAAATAGGAAAGCGAATACTTAAAAATCAAAGGTGATGTAAATACATGCACCATCCTGAGCCAGGGAAGTAGTAACATATTTTAGACCGTATGTACTACCATCTATTTTCAAGCAAGAAGCATAGGACATCAAACAGTGGGATGATGTTTGGAGTGATGGTAGAAACAAAGGACGAACGTCAACAGATGTATATCCACACATTTACGTAAGACAGACTCGGACACGCTTCACATTCTCTAGCCAGACATTTATCCTTTTTTACTTAACAGCTAAGTAAAAGCTACCCCATAAATATCAAACGCAAGCCAACACTCAGCTGTTACCATGTCTCGCTCAAAAATGCCAAAGTACATATAAGAAAAAGGATTTTTAACGGGAAAGCATTGGTGTGTGATGAGTCCAGTACTGGATCTCACGTTCAGCAATATAGTAGAAGAAAATATAGGAGTTTGTTGCGGATTTTTGACTGTAAATGGAAGACGCTATTTATGCGGGTTCTGCGATGTCGTCGGAGTGGCAATGAGGCGTCAAGATGGATTTTGACCTGGCAGTTGAGATTAAGGATGGTGTAAAGAGAGGCAGGGTTGTAGTTTCATGGATTTACGTGAGTATGTGAGGAAGGGTGTTGAAAGTCGTAGAGTATGGTGAAAGGATGGACGTCGAGAAGGTGCAGTGCATAGGAAGAAATGGTGTACTGCAAAGTGATGATGAGGAGTGGTAGTTTTATTGAGAAGAGAAGGAAAGTTTGAATACATTGAGGAGATGAGTCTTTGAAGAGGAGTTCGATGTCGGCGTTGATTCAGCGAATGGATGATCATGAGAGGAGTCATCGGCGTGAGTAAATTAGAGCTGAAGTGGGTTTTCCGTTCTTACTGATACAGATATGGGTGAGGTCAGTTGCTAGATAAGGGGAGAAGGATCATGCGGCTTTTCTTTTTGAGGTGGAGGAAGACAGTTCATATACATAAGGAAGGAAGGAGAGAGATGCTTGAGGGGAGGGGGACGTGTACAGGGAGAACGTTGGTAAGAGGTGAATTTTGGTGTAAATGATTTTGGATTTTATGGGTGCAAGTGAATGAAAAGTGCGCTGTATGTATTGAGCAATTGGTGGAACATTATTTTACACTTACAGGAGATCGCGGACAAATGTATTTGGAGAAGACGGTTACTATACATGTGGATTTTTGCAGTAGAAGATAGGCCTATATATATATATATATATATATATATATCCGATGGGATCGTATGGACGGTGGCTACACAGTGGAACTGACCGGGAGTGAAGTACAGCTCGTTACAATTTATAGCGAAATAAATTGTCGGTCTGAATCAAGTGATAGTTATCGTTATTAATGATGATCGTCCAATGTGAGTAAAACGCACCAACTCCGAACAGTTATATTTTTATAGCGTATTCTTAGAACTGATAATTATCTGTTGATTGCTGTGTGTTAACTGTTTGGTTGAATTGCTTATGTATTGATTGAAACTATAGATAACGATATATATATATATATAAATCGTTAATCAAATATTGATTCTGTTCAGCAGAATATTTCATATTGAAATGAAATCGATGTTAATTATTATTTTTAACATCTGTGATGCAGGGAAACAGGTTAGAGGGATCCAACTGGGTTCCTCAATATATAAAATACTGTTTTGTTTCATATATTGTGATATATGATGTGCTATATAATCTGTTGTTGATTATGTGTGTTTGAATGATATCAATCATTGTTATTTGGTATTGTAAATACCAAGACTGGAATGTAGCAAAGGGGATTTTCAAAGTGTATTTTGAAAATAAATTATTTATATAAAATCAATGGATTTCATATGTATAAAAGGAAAAGGATTTTTATAAAAGAAATTAATTACAAAATTAAAGGAGATTGAAAACGAGATATTTGTAAAACATTTACAAATAGATTTGAAAAGGGAATATTTGTAAAACATTCACAAATAGAATTAAAAAAGAATACTTATTTGTTAAATAAATAGAAGTATAAAAGGAATATTTATTTAGAAAATAAATAGAAGAGCAAAAGAAATATTTATTTAGAAAATAAATAGAAGTATAAAAGGGATATTTATTTAGAAAATAGATAGAAGAGAAAAAGGAAATATTTTTAAAACATTTACAAATAGAATTGAAAAAGAATTATTTATTTAGAAAATAAATAAAGTTATAAAGGAAATATTTATGAAGTAAATAAAATTATATAAAGGAAATATTTATATGAAATAAATATAGACAAAAAGAAAAGGAAGTATTTGTAATCGAATAGAGCTAATCGATTAGAGTTAACCAGTTTGAGTTAACCAGTTAGAGTTAATCAATTAGAGTTAACCAGTTAGAGCTAACCGGTTATTATTAATCAAATAGAGTTAATCGATTAGAGTAGAGTTAATCCATTAGAGAGTTGAGTTAATTGATTAGAGTAGAGTTAATCGAATTAGAGCTAATCGATTAGAGTTAGAGTAATCGAATATAGTTTATTCGAAAGAGAGATTATCGAATATTAGTTATTCGAAAGGAATTATCGAATATTAATTATTCGAAAGGAATTATCGAATATTAGTTTATTCGAAAGGATTTATCGAATATTTATTATTCGAATAGAGTTAAAAGGAGTTATCGAATGTTAGTTTATTCGAATAGAGTTAAAAGGAGATATCGAATATAGTTTATTCGAATAGAGTTAAAAGGAGTAATTAAATGTTAGTTTATTCGAATAGAATTAAAAGATTAAATCGAATATAGTTTATTCGAATAGAATTAATAGATTAAATCGAATATAGTTTATTCGAATAGAATTAAAAGAGTAAATCGAATATAGTTTATTCGAATAGAATTAAAAGAGTAAATCGAATATAGTTTATTCGAATAAAATTAAAGGAGTTAATTGAATATAGTTTATTCGAACAGAATTAAAATAGTTAATCGAATATAGTTTATTCGAATAGAATTAAAAGAGTTACTCAAAAGGAGTTCATCGAAATGAGTTAATCGAATAAGAGTAAATCGAGTTAGAGTTAAATCGAATTAGAGTAAATCAAAAGGAATTTTCGAATATTAGTTATTCGAAAGGAGTTATCGAATATATTATATTCAAAGAAAGGAGTTATCGAATATTAGTTATTCGAAAGGAGTTATCGAATATTAGATATTCGAAGAAAGGAGTTATCGAATATTAGTTATTCGAAAGGAGTTATCGAATATTAGATATTCGAAGAAAGGAGTTATCGAATATTAGTTATTCGAAAGGAGTTATCGAATATTTGTTATTCGAAGAAAGGATTTAATCGAATATTACTTATTCGAAAAGGAGTTAAATCAAAAGGAGTTAATCGATTATTACTTATTCAAAAAGGAGTTAAATCAAAGGGGTTAGTCGATATAGTAAATCAGTTAGAATTATCGAATAGAGATTTATTCGAAAGAAAGTTAATTAAGGAAGTTTGTTAAAGATTTAAAGATAAACTTTGACTATTTCGAAGTTAAAACGTTGTTCAGTTAAGGTCTGAGAGGTAACTATACCCCAACTTGATTGACCTCCTTCTTAACTAAGGAATGGTAAGGTTTGATAGTGAAGGTAGGTTAAGTGAATTTAGTAAATGAGTGTAATGGTTTGTGTTGGCATGGCGATGTTTCTTTAAACATCTGTTTAAATCCAATAAAGGAATTTCGGAAATGTTTTCCAAACAAGAATCAGATTTTTTTTTTTGAAAATAGAAAATAAGAATTTAGAATATATGGAAACAGGAGATAAGTAAATTAATGAACTAAAGAGATAAATGTTAAATGATGATTGATCGATATAATTTCCATCTGGAAATAATATCATTGTTTTCACATGTGTTTTTCTTTGATACTTAAATCACAAACTATCAAAGTTTTGACCATTTTTTCGTCGTCAATACGGAGAGACTGGTTGGATTATTATCCGAGAACCACTCCGTATGGGCGTTACCGTTTCAAATCAAATAGGTCGAAGACAAATTGAAGACAGATTTTATACAAGGGCTCTTGTATAAATCTTAGGTATAGAATGCCTAAGATGGATGTACGGAATAGTGCCTTCGGTTCGTCTAGTCCCTGGACAACTTGAATGGACGAATGTCTGACAGAGTATATCTGGTAGATCGCGTAAGTTGATCGTTTCAAACGTATTTACGTTGGTGGCGGAGGAATTCGTTTCTCTTAGCTTATACCCGTGGTATTTTTGGGGAAATCAATTTGTGATTTGATGGGTATGACGATGTGGCATTCAAAGTGAATGAATGAGTAATCTGTTGAAAGATACGTTATGACCTCCAGCCTCATCAACTGGGAAATGACAGAAATCAGGCAGACAGCATGGCTAAGTGGTTCGCAACCAAGTAGGGTATATTGTCACCATCTAGAGAATATTCGTATTTGTTACTTCTTTCAATTCTGTATCTCCCGGGAATGATTATGTTGGTTTACCAACTGTAAGGTGACAATATATTCGATACACTCAAGTGAAATGAGTGGTCGGTCATGTGTGGCCGAGTTACAAGATGTTCTTGTTGAACTCCAGTGTATCGCTTCTAGAGTACATTGAGCGGAAGGTGGATCCATACCTTGTCATATTTGGAGTCCATTCCCCAAATAATAGCCCGTGGTTTTAATTGTATATTATATATGTAGAACGTTAGATGCAAGCGTTTCTACTAGATGATTATCATATTATGGCTGATAGACATTATAATAATATCAAAAGAGTTTTGATATAAAGTTTATCATTTCTTTCAAAAAAGATTTTGAAAGTTAAATCAAATGTTTTGGATTCTCATAAGGGAAAAACCCGTTCCGTTATACAGCGTGGTCTTATGAGATATCGTTTTATTGCTCAAACTGTTTTAAATTGTTTTACTCACACCAGTCCCATGACTGACCCGTAGTTTATTTTGTTTTGTTTTCCTTAAACTCTTGGGTGCCCAATTTTGTACGGGCAGTCAAGTAGTCAGGATTTACAAATACTTGAAGAGATGGAGCATGAGGCTTAAGGATTATTAGCTATTGTTATTTCCGTTGTGTTGTAAGTGTTATACTCTAATAATGGTATTGTATACAGATACTGTTTTATTTCAAAGTTATGTTATGAAATATATTTATTCGTTCCGCTGTGAGATTCGTTTTTACTCTGATGTTGTATGTTCTTGTTCTTATTCTATTCTAAGTTTCTATCTTATCTATTCTCACCCTCTAATTTCTTTCATGGACTATCCGGTGTTTTCGATGCTTGAATAGTCGACATAGTGTCGTATGCCGATATGCTGGATCGCAAAAACCCTGGGTCGTTATAGATATTTAATGGGTTACTGGTTTAAAAGGGTCCTTATACTTGACACAAGATTTCCACCTATGCTTGGTCCCCACTAGGATTTCCCACTTAACCCCTTCTTATTCATGTCTTCTTACATGTTTCAACTTGGTTAAGTGTTTCTAATCGTATTTCACATGTCACCCACTTAACCCTCATATCCCACCATATGTTTATCTTGGTTAAGTGTTACTTAATTCATTGTAACCGTAACTTTGTAAGACCACCCACATTAGACTACCGTTTGCGGTTACTGGATTTGTCGGGCTGGTCCGGGCAGTCTTATACTGCAAACGAGTCTAACCTCGTGTCTTTACGATTGTTACACATTTAATTTATGTCTTCAACCTCTCACATTAGACTATCGTTTGTGGTTGCTGGATTTGTCGGGCGGGTCCGGGTAGTCTTATACCACAAACGAGTCTAACCACGTGTCTTAGGCGTCTATTATTTCACATAATTATTTCACCCCAATATGAATTAATTATCCCTATTCAAATTGTCAATAGTTTCAAAATTAATCTATGTCCATAATTGTCACCTAAATTATGTCCATTGTTTTTAGGTATATAAATTATACCAATTAGTGTCTCAAATTAATTATATGCCTTTAAAGCCATTTTATGCCAATTCACAATATTTATATTTAATATTTTCCCAATGTTCCCACGCCGTTCGTACGTTTAATATGAAATATGTTAGACTCGCAAATAGTCTAACTCATAAAAAAAGAAAAGAAACATCACATCTTGCATAACACATAAAAGAGATCTAACTTACAGATAAGAATTATAACATAAATTTGCATAGCCAATAACTTGCATAAGAAATGGACATATAAAACATAAATTTGCATAAACTATGTACTGCCATGGATCTAAATATAGATCTAAACATGAAATTGTGAACTTGCATATATGAACATGGTTTTTACCTAAACTTGCATAATGATTCCATACAAACTTGCATAGGAATTTAAACATGTAAACTAATATCACATGTTTTACATATAAACTCGCATATGTGTATATATATACTTGATTCACATATAAACTTGTGTATAATTCGCATACAGACTTGCATATGACTCACATACAAACTAGCATATGATTTACATCCAAACTTGCATATAAACTGATGTCATAAAATGAATCAAGTTAAACATATGTGATTGGACATATGAAATAGATCTACTAACATAAGTTAACAAAACTGTCATATGTTCACAAACAGACGGTAAGAAAATTAAGTAACGTCACATGATTCAACAGGCATGTTCTCATAATCTAAATTATAACTCATCATAATTAATTTATTAATTATTTTGTGAAAGAAATTGTACTCACAAAGACGGATTAGAGAAGAGAATAATTCGTTCGTCGTTTGTATTAGAACCCTGACTTGCAATTCCTAAGCTCTAAGAAGAAGAAGAACTATTCCAACAGCAGCATGGAGGCCAAAAGATTAGTTTAGTTTAGGTTTGGAGCTTGAGTCTATGCGTGCTTATATAGAAGTTTAGATCAATATAAGCCGTTAGAGTAACATAGGAGCAATCAGAACCATTCAGACCCATTTAGAGCTATCCAGCAACGGCCACATATGCCCTAGCGACTCAGCCACAAGTCAGAAATCATCACAGTTCAGATCTGCCTGAGGGGGTAGGTCGACCCCCAGGTCGACCTGTATAGGGGAGGTCGACCCCCTGGTCGACCTGGTCTGGGGCGGGAAAAATCCCGCCCAGCCCGCTTCTTTGTTTGAATTCGAATCTTGAATTTAAATCTGAGCTGTTTTAATTTATTTAAATTCCTGAAACTTCTGAGGGCGATAACTTCCTTATACGAAGTCCAATTTATGAAAACTTGGACTCTATTCCAAGCAGAATTCCTAGATGAACGCAATGGCATAACCTATTTCCCTTAATTATTCTCCTAAAAATTAAATGTTCTTGAATTTGTTAATATTTAAAATTACAGGGTGTTACACGGCCTAATGTAGTTGATCTGTCCATCTTCAAGGTCAATGACCACTCAATTAGTTTCTACTTCAACTTCAACAACAGCAGCGGGAAGTAAGCTTTGCCACCATAGAATTCCACCAAAGATGAGGTCTGTTAATGCATGGTTGAATGTAGCAAAAGAAATTTTTTCGTTGCTCCTTGTGACCTGTAAGTATAAGTTAAGTATTTTTGGTTGCTTTGTGGATTATCATACTATTCAGTGACGTTTTAGAGAGAATTTAACATATGTGCAGAATGACGATTGTGGGTATTTTACGAGGCCTGACAAAGTGTATGAAATAAATAGCAAAAGCAAAAGAGAGCAAAAGCCGATGAGTTTGTTGCTGATATGATGGTAGAGTTGGCCATAATGTGCTTTAAATGTGAAAAGCATGACAAAAGAGAAAAAAAATCTTTGCAAAAGCTTTAGTTATGTCCTAGATCATGTTTGGGATTATTTTGTGTACAATTATGGCTATAGTTTTTCTTTATATTTCTTTTCATGTTTTATCTTGTGGGAGTTGATGAATTGTGATGTGTAATGTTGTATGTTTTGAAACAAATTTACGAATGGTGTTTTATTATTAGTACTATGGTTATACTGATATTGAAGAAAGATATATGATTTTATCTTTTATTGATAATATTTTCAGTTAACCTGATTTTAGTAATGTTATTATGATGAATGATGTTGAAAACTTTATAATGAATTTAATAATGAATTTGTATTATCTGATGACATGAGTTTGTAATATGTAATATGTTTATATTGATTTTTGAAAAAAGATAAATCATTTTATCTTATATTTTTTTTTTTGGGCCATGACATACTATGTTATTAAAAGTATATTGTATCTACATGACGATATTGAATATACTATCACTTGTTATTATATTTGTAAGGCTGTATAATGTTATTTACTAACATATATTTAACAAAATATATAAGCTTTTACCTTTCTTAACTTAGCTGCAGACTAAAAATGAGTATTGAAAATTCATGATCATTTATCATATTTTCATCTTCAAATTAACAGAATTTATGTTACAGCTTGCTAGTTAACATGTAATAACCTGGAAATCTAAGCCAATTTAAAAAATTTATTTTGGCAATTTTAGAGAATTTTGAACATTTAAAGTGAATTATTTTAAATAATAATGACGAAAAATTTATTTTGAATATAATTAGAACGAATATATTTATATAGATCGTCGTTAGAATATAAATATTTATATTAAATTATAAAAGGAATTAAAAATGGCGTGGTAGTTTGAAAATTCGATTTCAAAGTTCAAATGAATTTACCAGGTGCAAAATAAACCGGATTTTAGTGAAACCAAAAATATTTGAAGCTAATTGAGGATATCTTTCCAACGAATCAGAAAAATCAAAATTTCATAGCGGGAATAAAAAAATATGTCCAGATGGAAATTCAGAATAGTCGCTATGGAATTCTGGCCCTTAAAATGGAAATTTTGCAAACGACCTCGGTTTTCGACGAAACCTCTTTTGTTGGATCCGCGATGTCAAATTATTGCTAGGTTTCAAATTTCATAATTTTTCGAATCAATATGTGAGCGTGGCAAAGGAAAATGCGTTTGACCAGTTTCAATTGATTTTAATCGACAAGAAAATCGCCATTTTTCAAACGGTCTCAGAATTTGACGAAATTAGTTTTGTTAGGACCGTATCATCAATACAAAGCTAGAAATAATTTTTTCGGAATTTTTCGAGTTAGTATGTGACCCTAGTAAATTGAAATGCGCATTCAAATTCAATATATAGAGTATATGTTGATTTTGACGAAAACTGATCGAAACGATCGAATCAGCCTACGACACATATCCCATTGTGTTCGGAATGGGGGTAATTAGCTTTGGACGGCAGGCGGTGGGTTCGATTTCGAGGTCGAAATAAAATGTTGCTTTTAGAAAGAAGAAAAAAATAATAAAAATATAACTCTATCTCGTATACCCCCCTTATTTTCGAAATCGGAAAACAAAAGAAGAAAAAAGAAAAAAAAAGAGGCGGAAGCCCTAATCGATCGCCCCCCTATCGTCACCGCCGCGGCCACCAGGGGCGGCGCACCTCCGGCGCCGCCACCCAAGAAAGGACCCCGAGTCTCGCTTTCCTCCTCCCCTCTATCTCACCACCCCTCCATTCCTCGAGTCACGCGAGAGCAGCACCCCATCGACTTCGATGCCGACCACCGCTCCCCACCAGACCAACCACCTGCGCCGCCTCCATAACCCCTCCGCCTCCTCAGCACTCCCCCTCCCCTGACGACCCCAAGCGCAGTTTTCCGACCTAGTTTGGAGCAAGGAGAAATACGGGTTCATCAGGTACAGAACGTGAAGAAGGTGAGTTTTTATTTAATATAAAATAACATTAGTTTATAAATCAGTTTTAAAAATATAGAAAACACAGCATATAAATTAAAGTTCGATTTTTATTTGTTTGAATACATAGTTTATAAATCAGTTTTAAAAATATATAGCATGATAAAAATTAGATTTTTATTGTAGATAAAAATTAGTTTTTTATTGTAGATAAAAATTAGATTTCTATTATAGAAAAAGATGAAATTTTTATGAAGCAGAAAGGTTTGATTTCTATGTAACAAAAGGGTTTATTTTATATATAATAAAAAGATAAGATTTTTATTAATACAAAGATAGGGTTTTTCATTATAGAAGAATATAATTTTTACAAGATAGAGATAATAAAATTATAATATTTTATGTTGTTGAAGTATAAAAATATAATCTTTTATATTGTAGAAGTATAAAAATATAATCTTTTATATTGTAGAAGTATAAAAATATAATCTTTTATATTGTAGAAGGTTAAAAATATAATTTTTATATAGAAGGATACGGTGTAAAAATAGAATTTTTATCTATATGGTAGAGGTATAAAAATGTGATTTTTATAGTGATGTAATAAAAATTCGATCTTTATATGTGAAGTAAAATAAAAATATGATTTTTATTTATTGAATGAAGCGATAAAAATATAATTCTTATTATAAATAGCGGGACAAGGACTGCATTGGAATTTCAGACAGATCCGGACGGTTCAGCAGTTCAAAAGTAAAGCACGGCGGAGTGGATCCCTAAAGTGAGAACTTCTCACTTTTAATTTAATTTTCTAGTTAAAATATATACTAGGATGCAGATGGTGTTTAGTAGCACCCGACACCCGTCGTCCACAGACCATGGACGGCTTGTATGCTTGTTTGTTTGATTTTGATGTGTAGTTGATTGTGTGATGTGATGTGAAATGAAATAAAATATTTATATAGTTAAAAATATTTTATAGTTGAAAATATAATTTTTAACATGTATATAAAATAAATATTTATAAACAAATCGGAGATTTGTTTATATACACTGATTTGATTGATATTGTTTGGGACGATAAATTTTACACATCGCCCAACTGCACAAATAAAATCTGTGTTTGATTGTTTGAAACCCCACATTGATATTGGGATGATATTTGGTGTACACTAATCCCAATTATTTAGTTGTATGTCGATCTATTGATGGACAGACTGTTATGAGCATTAAATATTTATATTTGATGCTTATACTGTGTAGAATGCACTTTGGATGATGGTTGATTATTCATCGTTGTTATTGTATACATGTGTTTTAGAAAATCCATATAATTAATATTATATGGTAATTGATTAGGACTCATTCCAGTTTTGAAAAAAAATTTGAATAGAAATATTTGAAAAAGAAATATTTGAAAAAGAAATATTTTAAATAGAATATTTGAAAATAGAATATATGAAGCCGTATTGATTAGATTGACGCCATTTTGACGTGAACGATATTAATTTCGATATTATTTGTTTTTAATGAATATTGAAAAGTGATTTCAATAATCGAATATTTTAGAAAACGAATTCGAATTGAATTGAATAAAAAAGAAATTCGAATTAAATTGAATCGAAATGAATTAGAATTCGAATTGAATTGAAATGAACTAGAATTCGAATTGAATTGAAAATAAAATGAATTCGAATCAAATTGAAATTGAAGGTAAATCAATTTGAAATGAATTCGAATTGAAAAACGAATTCGAATTGAAATTGAATAGAATTGAATTCGAATTGAAACTGAATAGAATTGAATTCGAATTGAGATTGAATAGAAATGAATTCGAATTGAAATTGAATTGAATTGAAAACGAACTGAAATTGAATTGAAATCGAATTGAATTGAAATCAAATTGAAATGAATTTAAAACGATTTATAAAATTCGTTTCGCAGGGAAATCGACGAAATATATGTAATACATACATATATATATATATATATATATATATATATATATATATATATATATAATGGCCTGAATAGAACGCGCCGCGGCAGTTCGTGAATTTCGACCATTGACTTCGAATGGATATTGCGGGAGATCCGACCGTCGGATTCTCCTAAAACCGGAACCGTTGGGTTCGTATCGAAAAGTGCTTTCTAATGAATATTAGTGATTTGAAATATAATGGTTGGATTTGGAATTATGTCCAAATCAAATTTTAAAAAGGTCCCTGTAAGTGCAGTTCGATGGCCGTTGATGGAAATCGACTGTACGGGCCTTGATAAAATTATTAAAAATAGTAATAATTCGTGTAAAATCATAAGAAATGATTTGTGAAGAATTGGGATGAAAAACTCCATATTTGAAAAAAATAGATTTTTATCGAAATGAACTAGTTTTGAACTAGAATTATAATTCATTATTTTTTGAAAGAAATAAAGTGAATTTGAAATGGTTTTGAAATATAACTAGAATTTCCAATAACTGAATTGGAAGGGATTTGAATCGAAATTGTCTTCGGAATATTTCGATGTTGGATTTCGTGATGATACAGATGTTGTTATGGGAATTTGAAAGATATATTAATATCGTTATTTCCAATACGATATTTGTTGGTTGTAGGATTTGATATTGAATATAAGCCGGTATATTTTCTATTCAGAGCCTTGTATTTAATATCAAATGGGATTTGGGTTTGTCGTGGATGGTGTCTTCATTAAAACTGTTCTTAAACCCAGTTGAGAAAAAGATTAAATCTTTTTATTTAGATTTAATGAAGTGTACCAATTAAATAATATTTAATTGGAATTGAATTGGTATTGATTTTTGGGTTTATCGTGAACAGTGTTTTAAATAACACTTGTTCTTTAACCCGATAATTAAGGTGATGTGATTTTGGGTTTATCATGAACCGTGTTTTAAATGACACTGATTCTTTAACCCAGTTAAAGATTAAAACTAAGTGGAGTTTTAATGAATCTTTAATTAGATTGAAAAGATCGAGAATGGAGTATCACCAGTTTTACTCCAAGCGACAGTTAAATCTTTAATTAGATTTGAACGTGAGATGGTAATTGTAACGAACCGGGATTTTCGACTCCGAAAATCAACATCAAACTACCATGTTGACCATTCAGACATCGAATATTCCAGATCATTAATAGAAAGAAGTTAGAGGGTGAGAATAGATAAGATAGAAATATTAGAATAGAAGAAGAAGAAACAACACCACAGAGTCTCACATCGCAGCGGAACAAAATATAATACATAAATAAATCTTTATTGAAAGCTTTTGAAATACTTACAATATCAGAGTACACATCTGGACAGTGATAATCTGTCCTCATACAACACACAGCGGAATACTAGTAATATCATACGTCTGGACTCTTCCAGCTCGTCTCTTCACAGCAGTCGATAACCTGAACCTGTACAACCCGGCCTAACCCGAGCATTTACAAAACACCGGGTCAGTCTGGTGAACCAGAGTGAGATAAACTCGCACAGTATAAGGGTAAATCATCCAAATCATGATTTTTAAGTTCAAAAATCTTTTCAAAAGAAAAGGATAATCGTAAGACCAAATCCACACATAAACACGGACGGTTTTTACCTTACGATAACCCAAATCAGTTTTGAAACCAATATCTTTTCTGATATTATAATAATGTCTAAATACAAGTAAATAACAATCTAGTGGAACGCTTGCATCTCACGCTCCACATATATATAGTATACAATCAAAAACCGCGGGCGCTTATTGGAGATTGGATTCCAACTTGACAAGGTATGGGTCCACCTTCCGATCGTGTATCTCTAGAGACGAATACACTGGGTTCAACAAGAACTTCTTGCAACCCGGCCCTCACATGACCGACCACTCATTTCGCTTGAGTGTATCGAATGTATATCACCGACGGTTGGGATCAGCAACCGCCTCCCGACAAGGGACAGCATCGAAACATAGATTTAAGAAGCAAATAGGATTTCCTCTAGATAGGTGATCATACACCCTAATGGGAGCGACCCACATAGCCATGCTGCCTGCCCGATTTTTGTCATTTCCCGGTTGATGAGGCTTGAGGCTTAGATTAGCTTTTGAACATCTGGTCATCATTCACTTTGAATGCCACATCGTCAGATCCATCAGATATCACTAATTGACGTCCACAAAAATACTCTAGCAGTTAAGCTAAGAGAACGGCAAATCTCCGCCAACAACTATCGTACGTTTGAAGAAATCAACGTACGTGATCCTTCGGAAATACTCTGTCAGACACTCGTCCATACACGTCATCCAGGAACAGGATGAACCGAAGGCACTCTCCTACCGCATCCATCTAGGAATCACCCCATGGATCAGTAGCGAGTAGTCCTTGCACCCCGTCGATTCCAACCACGACAGAATCACAGCTTATCTCTGCTTGCCAGGCAGAGAACATTAGTGGTTCTTCCGTTTATGAAGATCCACGGTCTTCAATGCTCCATCTCGATCATCTTCTGAGATCTTCACGTATTTGTTGGACATAATGGTTTTCGAATATAAATTCGATCCCGGTCTTTCCATACCAACAATCGTATTGGGCGGGTTTGATAGTCGGTGTTTTAACTATCAAAATAAACAGCATTTCAAACATGACACTCCAATGAGTTCACTAGATCAGTATTTATCATCATTTGGCCTTTAATTAAACTGATTTACTTTTTGTTAAATTGAAACTTCCAATTCTTTTAATATTCAAAAATACGATATTTGAATAACTCTAATTGATTAATTAACATTCGTCTTAACTCCATTCGCTTGACTCTAGATCACAGCGATCACAATGGTTACGCCTGATTCCCTCAGGAAACATCCGACCGCCGTAGGCTATCTGCAGCCCTGCGAATTTCGCTAGCAGTCGTATGAAATGGCAACTTACCTTGAATACTATGTTTGACTAACTCTAGCTCGAATAACTATATTAATTACACACTTAAAACTTCTTTCAAATCATCTTTAAATTCGGAAATCCATTAGTTTTAACAAGGAAATTTATAGCACATATGTTATAACCATAGCGTTATAATTACTATTTAGATTTACAAACAACAGCACTATAATCGCTGTTTTAGGTTTACAAAACATTTACCATAGCAACAGCGCTAAAATCGCTATTAGATTCATAAAACATATATTTTATAACAATAGCGCTAAAATCGCTGTTTAGATTTTCAAAACATATTTACTAAAGTCTCTTACGATTACCAACTAATATTATCTTCAGATAATCCCGACGTTGTTCAAGTTGGGGTATTTTAATTACCTCTCAGACCTTGATCAAACAACGGTCTTATCCTCAGATAAATATCAGTTATAATCAATGCCAAAATTTCATTTATAACTCTGGTTTATAATAAACCCTTTTATCGTAATCTCCTTTCACTTAATTCATATAATTGAGTACGTTTATTTCCTTTCACCATTCAATTGGCTTGCATCTCACATTCGGTAACTTTTTAAATGAATTCCCATTTAAAAATATATTCCTAAATTTATCATTAATTAAAATAATAACTTATTTCAAACATTAACTACTTTAGTAGTTAATCCCTTTTATCCTTATTTAAATTCAAACAATATTCATTTAACTATTTTAGTCAAAACACATTAACTTGGTAAACAATTCTAATTCCGAACGGTCGATTTAATTAACTCAAAAACTTGATTATCTCATTAACCGATTTCAACAATCCTCGCTTTAAATTAATTAAAAATATAATTAATTTAGATAGATTCTAATTACTTGTTTTCTTTACAAAACAAATTTTTAAGGTTTAACCATTTAATTCATTTCTTATTCTTCAACTGGTAAATCAGCATTTGCTTTGCAAAATAACTTCATAACAAATCAAAGTCTTAAACAATAAAATATTTATTTGTTTTACTTAAATAACTTTTATTCAAATAATATAATTCAAATCTAACTCTGGTTATAAAATAAATTTTATAACCTCAACTCTATCGATTCACCTGACGGTGAATCACTGTCTATAACACGATTGGTTTTAAAGGCCATACTCTGCCAAACACTTAACCAATATCGCCCATTGGTTTAAACCAAACAGATGTTGAATATCCAGTCAATAATCAACCATCAAATCAATCACACAAACAGATTAGTTCATATATGATAATATGAAAATAAATAATACATTTGAGGAATCCGGTTGGATCCCTCCAACCTGTTCTTCCCTGTATCCAACTGGTTTTCTCAAATCAGACTGTTCAGTTTTGTTTAACCGATAAACTAAAATAACAACCATTTAACCTTAACCACAAGCAATTTAAACATTGCAACCATTTTAAACACGTTTATAAATAAACGTGACCAACCAAGGTGAGTCACCTTTATTGGAACCAATCGTTAAAAATAACGATTTGGTATTTCACTGAAATTAAACACAGTTTAATTTCATTGATTAAATCAACAAACAAATGTATAACTAGCAAACGGTCAATTATTGGCAAGCAGAGCACACAAAATAAAAACACCCAATTTATATAAAATATAAAAAGGGTAACTGAGTGATTTTAACTCACCTTGTTTTGATCTGCAGTTCAAAACGCTCTTTGTAGTTAAATTAAACGTCTAATCTAACATAAAATCCCAGTTGTTTTCGGCCACATCCAGTTTGGTTCCATGACGATATGCTTCATTGAGACGATTCCATAGTCTTTAATTCGATCAATTCTGGTGACACGGTCAAAAGACATGAACGTTTAATATTAACGCTATTTAATTAATAATTAAATTCCCTTAATTATTAATCATCAAACTAAATCGCTTAATTATTACTTTGATTACATTGGGTTATCATTTAAGTGGTCTGATCCAAATCGTCTCTGCATCTCGTAGTCAAGCTGTCGACTCCCTTTCCTGCGACAAGATTCATGATTTCAGTTTACACTAATTTAATTAGATTATAACTTAAATAAAATGCTTTAATTACTCGGTTACCTTAAACTAATTGTACTATTGAATTTTCCAATAAAAAGAATGCGGCTGACAGTCCTCTTCTGGTTTGTTTCTGCATACATTAAAATCATACTTAAGTAAACCAATTAAAACTCTTTAATTAAGACCTAATACCACTAATTACTCAATTTAGTTAAATCTTGGTAACCCAAATTACTTTTGGATCTACAAACGCAGGTACTTTCCTATGGTTCTCTGAGACCTGTTACCATCGTTCTTCACGCTAACCCATTCTCGGCCTCTCCTTCCTATTCGCTTTCCTTTCCACCATCACGTCGCCAATCCCTCTTGACCCAACAATCACCATCGCGCTGCCATGAGGGTTGACCGGAGACTGATCTAAACCCATTCCGTGACCATATGACCTCCATCCTTACGTTCGAACCCCGTTTTCTTCTTTGCGTTTATTGTTTGCTTTTTTTTTTCTTTCAGTATTGAAGTCGGTGGAGAAAAACAATGGAGAAGCATATTTATATAGTGAGCGAGACCCGTGGCCGCCAAGGAATACATAGAAGCTGATACAATAGAGTAGGTCAGGTTTCCAATGTTCACTTGGTCGGCAAGGAACTAAAATGCCATTTTCATTTGAAAAGATTTGGTCGGCAAGGCTTCATAAATTTGGGACAGAAGTTTGTACGTCTGTCAGTTGTTGTATGTATATATAGGAGACCAAAATGAATAAAATAATATTTGTGAAACTTCGCTACAAAGTAATTGATTAAAATTACTACAACAAATTTCTGTTTTCTGATAAAAAGTCTATTCTTAGTGTAAAAAGGTATTCCGAATCAAATGGGACAAGTTTCGTCGAAATCCGAGGTCGTATGAAAAAATTTCCTTTATGAAACCGGAAATGAACACACGTTAAAATTTTCCACAGTCACCAGATAAATCAAATCCACTTGAAACTACGAAGTCTGACAATAACTTTTCAATACGAACCCAACGGCACTAATTTCGTCGCATTCTGAGACTGTTGCCCCGGTAGGCTGTTTTTACCTCGAACCGCCCTACCCTTTTTAACGCCAAATTTCTCGATCTCTAAAAATAACAAACTATATACATATCCTGACTCTAATCGACGATACGAATTCAACGGAACTGGTTTCGTGGCCTAATTCGGTCGTCTGCTCAAGTTACACTCAAATATCCTTTTATTTATTTAAATACGCGCTATAGAAAATGAACGAGTGTTTACGGCTACCATGGTCACATACGATATCGGTTTTCCATGCAATTCACCACCGTTCAATAATTTAGCGATACGGTTCTAATGAAACTGATTTCGTCGAAATCTGAGTCCGTTTGCAAAACGGCCATTTTAAAAGCCTATAATTTAATAACGATTTTCCATAGCGACTATTTCAAATTTTGATTTGGCCATAACTATCAAACTATAACACGAAGTCTGGATTTTTCTCTTTCATATGAAAGCTATTGCCAATACGGCTCCAACGTGTCTTGTTTCACAGGAATCTGACTTATATTGGCTTATGTATACTCAATTAAAGTTCGAAATTCAATATTACGAACTGCCGCGCCATTTCGAGCTCAATTTAATATATATATAAATATATATCGTTCAACTTCATTTTATTATCGAATTAAATATTAAATTCCATCGATATTCCCAAATAAAACATTTAAAATAAATAAATTGAATTAAATATTCGATGGCCAAAAACACGGGTCGTTACATTCTTCCCCCCTTAAAATGATTTCGTCCTCGAAATTGCTAAGGTAAGAAAGAACGTTATAAACTTATTAATTTCAAATCTAATTTTATTTTAAATCCAAAACCGATTTAATACCGTATATGAATATTTTCAAAAATATCGAAAATTTTCTAACACTTTAAATTCCCAAAAATTTCGCCAGCACCTCCTCTGTATGGCTCAATCGGTACAACCCCAACTCGCCTTTCTGGGCCTTCTCCAATTCAAAAGAAAATGAAACAGCCAAGCGGCTTGCCAAATAGGCTCATAAATCACCAAACCCATATAGAAATAAACGTGTACCTTTTTGTCGGGCATATCATTATATCCTTTCTGTCTGCTACCCTGTCAGCATATACAAATGCATTCCCAACAAAATTCCAATTTATCCTTCGAACTAAATTCTTCACGCATCCAATCCAAATCCCATTCTTAACTCAACTTCCATCCATCATTGATTTCAACTCTTAACTTACCAGTCCAACACCATTTCAGATTCCTGTCTCGCAATTCAAAATCTGGTTCTGCTCGATATAATATATCTCGATTCAATTTCCAGTTAATTGGTTTCAATTCATTTCATATTTGCTTTCACAAATTTCTATTTAAATTTTGTTTTGGTTCAACAATCCCCCTGGGAGTTTTTAAACAGTTCAGTTTTTCAAAAATCAAATATTTTTTTTCAGGATTCAAACAACTTGTCTTTCTCAAAGCAATTCAAAACAAGATTTTTGGCAGTAATCCGTCACTTAAAACTTGAAAATGAACACTGATGATGCGGCCGTCATCATCAGAATTATTTTCTAGCGATTGAAGTGAGTTCAATACTATATAATTTCAAAACTCCAATTTTAAACACTTTCATTTTGAAATATCTCAAAATACAAATGCTTGGAAAATATTTTCAAATTCACCCAGGATCTTAAAATTCCCATACATTTAATCCAAAATTACTTTTCACACTCTTCTAATTTTTCACAATTTCAATCTAAATTCTGGTTTAACTTCAAATTTAATTCATCTGATTCCATATATTATATCCATAGGAATTCTGATTGGTTACTTACATAACCATTCAATTATAACACATCCAATATACTATAATACTCCAAATATTAATCATTCTTTTATATCAAAATATATTTTGGGTAAAATTATTTCATTTACCCTCTTTCAAAAACATACTGTGTCGAATTATTCTGTTCAAGAGTTTAGAAACACTTATCGACACAGTTTGCATTACTGTATCGACCAGAATTCATAAACTACTCGACAAACCAATCAACACAATATAAGACAGTTTTTATAACAATTTACAAATACGCGCTCATATATATACACTCAAACTCAGTCTAGGGTATTACTAACCCCATCTCTACTGAGTTACACCACAGAGCCAAGGTAATTACTTAACCTTAAGCTCTGATACCACTGTAACGAACCGGGATTTTCGACTCCGAAAATCAACATCAAACTACCATGTTGACCATTCAGACATCGAATATTCCAGATCATTAATAGAAAGAAGTTAGAGGGTGAGAATAGATAAGATAGAAATATTAGAATAGAAGAAGAAGAAACAACACCACAGAGTCTCACATCGCAGTGGAACAAAATATAATACATAAATAAATTTTATTGAAAGCTTTTGAAATACTTACAATATTAGAGTACACATCTGGACAGTGATAATCTGTCCTCATACAACACACAGCGGAATACTAGTAATATCATACGTCTGGACTCTTCCAGCTCGTCTCTTCACAGCAGTCGATAACCTGAACCTGTACAACCCGGCCTAACCCGAGCATTTACAAAACACCGGGTCAGTCTGGTGAACCAGAGTGAGATAAACTCGCACAGTATAAGGGTAAATCATCCAAATCATGATTTTTAAGTTCAAAAATCTTTTCAAAAGAAAAGGATAATCGTAAGACCAAATCCACACATAAACACGGACGGTTTTTACCTTACGATAACCCAAATCAGTTTTGAAACCAATATCTTTTCTGATATTATAATAATGTCTAAATACAAGTAAATAACAATCTAGTGGAACGCTTGCATCTCACGCTCCACATATATATAGTATACAATCAAAAACCGCGGGCGCTTATTGGAGATTGGATTCCAACTTGACAAGGTATGGGTCCACCTTCCGATCGTGTATCTCTAGAGACGAATGCACTGGGTTCAACAAGAACTTCTTGCAACCCGGCCCTCACATGACCGACCACTCATTTCGCTTGAGTGTATCGAATGTATATCACCGACGGTTGGGATCAGCAACCGCCTCCCGACAAGGGACAACATCGAAACATAGATTTAAGAAGCAAATAGGATTTCCTCTAGATAGGTGATCATACACCCTAATGGGAGCGACCCACATAGCCATGCTGCCTGCCCGATTTTTGTCATTTCCCGGTTGATGAGGCTTGAGGCTTAGATTAGCTTTTGAACATCTGGTCATCATTCACTTTGAATGCCACATCGTCAGATCCATCAGATATCACTAATTGACGTCCACAAAAATACTCTAGCAGTTAAGCTAAGAGAACGGCAAATCTCCGCCAACAACTATCGTACGTTTGAAGAAATCAACGTACGTGATCCTTAGGAAATACTCTGTCAGACACTCGTCCATACACGTCATCCAGGAACAGGATGAACCGAAGGCACTCTCCTACCGCATCCATCTAGGAATCACCCCATGGATCGGTAGCGAGTAGTCCTTGCACCCCGTCGATTCCAACCACGACAGAATCACAGCTTATCTCTGCTTGCCAGGCAGAGAACATTAGTGGTTCTTCCGTTTATGAAGATCCACGGTCTTCAATGCTCCATCTCGATCATCTTCTGAGATCTTCACGTATTTGTTGGACAGAATGGTTTTCGAATATAAATTCGATCCCGGTCTTTCCATACCAACAATCGTATTGGGCGGGTTTGATAGTCGGTGTTTTAACTATCAAAATAAACAGCGTTTCAAACATGACACTCCAATGAGTTCACTGGATCAGTATTTAGCATCATTTGGCCTTTAATTAAACTGATTTACTTTTTGTTAAATTGAAACTTCCAATTCTTTTAATATTCAAAAATACGATATTTGAATAACTCTAATTGATTAATTAACATTCGTCTTAACTCCATTCGCTTGACTCTAGATCACAGCGATCACAATGGTTACGCCTGATTCCCTCAGGAAACATCCGACCGCCGTAGGCTATCTGCAGCCCTGCGAATTTCGCTAGCAGTCGTATGAAATGGCAACTTACCTTGAATACTATGTTTGACTAACTCTAGCTCGAATAACTATATTCAATTACACACTTAAAACTTCTTTCAAATCATCTTTAAATTCGGAAATCCATTAGTTTTAACAAGGAAATTTATAGCACATATGTTATAACCATAGCGTTATAATTACTATTTAGATTTACAAACAACAGCACTATAATCGCTGTTTTAGGTTTACAAAACATTTACCATAGCAACAGCGCTAAAATCGCTATTAGATTCATAAAACATATATTTTATAACAATAGCGCTAAAATCGTTGTTTAGATTTTCAAAACATATTTACTAACGTCTCTTACGATTACCAACTAATATTATCTTCAGATAATCCCGACGTTGTTCAAGTTGGGGTATTTTAATTACCTCTCAGACCTTGATCAAACAACGGTCTTATCCTCAGATAAATATCAGTTATAATCAATGCCAAAATTCCATTTATAACTCTGGTTTATAATAAACCCTTTTATCGTAATCTCCTTTCACTTAATTCATATAATTGAGTACGTTTATTTCCTTTCACCATTCAATTGGCTTGCATCTCACATTCGGTAACTTTTTAAATGAATTCCCATTTAAAAATATATTCCTAAATTTATCATTAATTAAAATAATAACTTATTTCAAACATTAACTACTTTAGTAGTTAATCCCTTTTATCCTTATTTAAATTCAAACAATATTCATTTAACTATTTTAGTCAAAACACATTAACTTGGTAAACAATTCTAATTCCGAACGGTCGATTTAATTAACTCAAAAACTTGATTATCTCATTAACCGATTTCAACAATCCTCGCTTTAAATTAATTAAAAATATAATTAATTTAGATAGATTCTAATTATTTGTTTTCTTTACAAAACAAATTTTTAAGGTTTAACCATTTAATTCATTTCTTATTCTTCAACTGGTAAATCAGCATTTGCTTTGCAAAATAACTTCATAACAAATCAAAGTCTTAAACAATAAAATATCTATTTGTTTTACTTAAATAACTTTTATTCAAATAATATAATTCAAATCTAACTCTGGTTATAAAATAAATTTTATAACCTCAACTCTATCGATTCACCTGACGGTGAATCACTGTCTATAACACGATTGGTTTTAAAGGCCATACTCTGCCAAACACTTAACCAATATCGCCCATTGGTTTAAACCAAACAGATGTTGAATATCCAGTCAATAATCAACCATCAAATCAATCACACAAACAGATTAGTTCATATATGATAATATGAAAATAAATAATACATTTGAGGAATCCGGTTGGATCCCTCCAACCTGTTCTTCCCTGTATCCAACTGGTTTTCTCAAATCAGACTGTTCAGTTTTGTTTAACCGATAAACTAAAATAACAACCATTTAACCTTAACCACAAGCAATTTAAACAATGCAACCATTTTAAACACGTTTATAAATAAACGTGACCAACCAAGGTGAGTCACCTTTATTGGAACCAATCGTTAAAAATAACGATTTGGTATTTCACTGAAATTAAACACAGTTTAATTTCATTGATTAAATCAACAAACAAATGTATAACTAGCAAACAGTCAATTATTGGCAAGCAGAGCACACAAAATAAAAACACCCAATTTATATAAAATATAAAAAGGGTAACTGAGTGAGTTTAACTCACCTTGTTTTGATCTGCAGTTCAAAACAACTCTTTGTAGTTAAATTAAACGTCTAATCTAACATAAAATCCCAGTTGTTTTCGGCCATATCCAGTTTGGTTCCATGACGATATGCTTCGTTGAGACGATTCCATAGTCTTTAATTCGATCAATTCTGGTGACACGGTCAAAAGACATGAACGTTTAATATTAACGCTATTTAATTAATAATTAAATTCCCTTAATTATTAATCATCAAACTAAATCGCTTAATTATTACTCTGATTACATTGGGTTATCATTTAAGTGGTTTGATCCAAATCGTCTCTGCATCTCGTAGTCAAGCTGTCGACTCCCTTTCCTGCGACAAGATTCATGATTTCAGTTTACACTAATTTAATTAGATTATAACTTAAATAAAATGCTTTAATTACTCGGTTACCTTAAACTAATTGTACTACTGAATTTTCCAATAAAAAGAATGCGGCTGACAGTCCTCTTCTGGTTTGTTTCTGCATACATTAAAATCATACTTAAGTAAACCAATTAAAACTCTTTAATTAAGACCTAATACCACTAATTACTCAATTTAGTTAAATCTTGGTAACCCAAATTACTTTTGGATCTACAAACGCAGGTACTTTCCTATGGTTCTCTGAGACCTGTTACCATCGTTCTTCACGCTAACCCATTCTCGGCCTCTCCTTCCTTTTCGCTTTCCTTTCCACCATCACGTCGCCAATCCCCCTTGACCCAACAATCACCATCGCGCTGCCATGAGGGTTGACCGGAGACTGATCTAAACCCATTCCGTGACCATATGACCTCCATCCTTACGTTCGAACCCCGTTTTCTTCTTTGCGTTTATTGTTTGCTTTTTCTTTTCTTTCAGTATTGAAGTCGGTGGAGAAAAACAATGGAGAAGCATATTTATATAGTGAGCGAGACCCGTGGCCGCCAAGGAATACATAGAAGCTGATACAATAGAGTAGGTCAGGTTTCCAATGTTCACTTGGTCGGCAAGGAACTAAAATGCCATTTTCATTTGAAAAGATTTGGTCGGCAAGGCTTCATAAATTTGGGACAGAAGTTTGTACGTCTGTCAGTTGTTGTATGTATATATAGGAGACCAAAATGAATAAAATAATATTTGTGAAACTTCGCTACAAAGTAATTGATTAAAATTACTACAACAAATTTCTGTTTTCTGATAAAAAGTCTATTCTTAGTGTAAAAAGGTATTCCGAATCAAATGGGACAAGTTTCGTCGAAATCCGAGGTCGTATGAAAAAATTTCCTTTATGAAACCAGAAATGAACACACGTTAAAATTTTCCACAGTCACCAGATAAATCAAATCCACTTGAAACTACGAAGTCTGACAATAACTTTTCAATACGAACCCAACGGCACTAATTTCGTCGCATTCTGAGACTGTTGCCCCGGTAGGCTGTTTTTACCTCGAACCGCCCTACCCTTTTTAACGCCAAATTTCTCGATCTCTAAAAATAACAAACTATATACATATCCTGACTCTAATCGACGATACGAATTCAACGGAACTGGTTTCGTGGCCTAATTCGGTCGTCTGCCCAAGTTACACTCAAATATCCTTTTATTTATTTAAATACGCGCTATAGAAAATGAACGAGTGTTTACGGCTACCATGGTCACATACGATATCGGTTTTCCACGCAATTCACCACCGTTCAATAATTTAGCGATACGGTTCTAATGAAACTGATTTCGTCGAAATCTGAGTCCGTTTGCAAAACGGCCATTTTAAAAGCCTATAATTTAATAACGATTTTCCATAGCGACTATTTCAAATTTTGATTTGGCCATAACTATCAAACTATAACACGAAGTCTGGATTTTTCTCTTTCATATGAAAGCTATTGCCAATACGGCTCCAACGTGTCTTGTTTCACAGGAATCTGACTTATATTGGCTTCTGTATACTCAATTAAAGTTCGAAATTCAATATTACGAACTGCCGCGCCATTTCGAGCTCAATTTAATATATATATAAATATATATCGTTCAACTTCATTTTATTATCGAATTAAATATTAAATTCCATCGATATTCCCAAATAAAACATTTAAAATAAATAAATTGAATTAAATATTCGATGGCCAAAAACACGGGTCGTTACAGTAATTGAATTTACTGATAACACTGTGGTGTTAGATATGAAGTATTACCAGTTTTACTTCATGGGATGAATAGGTGGGGATTGGGAAATAAAATAAATGATTACTCCGGTGTGGTTCACTAATCCCGACTAGTTTGAATTGATATTCAAAGAAGATTAAAGAATAAATTTAAAGAATTTATCTTTGATAAAATCAATGGGAACCTTTCCCAAATATAAGAATATTTGAACAAAAGAATATTCTGAATTGGAATGAGGCGTATGTTGTGTTTGTGTAACACTTGTTTATTATATATGCGAGTTATTCAGAAAGACCGGGGTTATCCCATTCTGAATAACTGATTCGACGTGGTGTCGAAGATGAAGACGGTGGTCGAAGACCGGAGGTCTTCACATCGTTTGGGTGGTTACTGATGATCTTGATTGGGCAGTACACCCAAGAAGATGGAAACAGTTGGTGATCGTCCAGACGTACTTGGAGATCGATGGATATGCGAGGTACTAGGTGCCTCCGGTTTCGTTCAGACCCAGAACGAACTTGTAAATGGACTGTGTGTCTGACATTGGATTTAGTCTGTGTGGTTGCTTTCTTTTAAATATATATCTGTTTGGCGGCGGAGAATTTATTCTCTTGCTTAACGCCCTTCTCTGAGACGTACGAGACCAGAGGTTATATATTGATGGATATCAAACGCATGGGGTGAATTGCCTGTGTGGCATGCCTAAGTGGTAATTGATCAAGTCTTTGGTTGAAAAGCAAGGTCTTGTGGTGATGATCAAAGCACAGCCTGTGTGGCATATCTTTGTGTAACGTTGATTCACGAGCCTCACACCCCGGTTGTGAACCAGAAACGGGAGAAGCACAGAAGGGAGGGCGTGCGTTTCTTTCTAGCTAGAAGTGGCGTCAATGGTTTTACACGTCGTGACGAGTTTGACTTATGTGGTTGTTGCTGTTGCGAGGCGCCTTGGTTATATCGGTCAATCCGGGACCGATGGAGTCATTTGTTCGCTCATTGACACCCCATAGGGTGGGAAACACAGTGTTAAGACATTTTAATCCACATCGGTGGACTGGCCCTGACGATCCAAGGGCCCACATGTGTCTGGGTCCTGAGACACGGGCTAGAGCGTCTCAAATCAGTAGAGGGCTATCTTTTGCCTTGGTTCACAGATGGAAATCCAGCTTCCAATACGTGATTTTGCGATTTTATATGTAGAGCCTAGTACGACGACATAGTGGGATGGGGCACTCATGCCGTCTATGATTGATACTTATGATTTGAAATTGTTTTGACACTATACACTTATAGTAATAATAAAACATGAAATTTCATGTACCAAGCATTCTTGGCTATTAGAAGGTAAAAACCCAATCCTCCGGCTTGCGTTGCATTGTGTGATGGGACCTGGGTCTTATAATAGCTTCATTTTTCTTTATTTAGCATTGCGCTGTTTGTTTTATGCACTGGTATTCTTGGGAGGAAACCCGTTCCGCGTTAGCGGCGTGGTCCCTTGATTTACCTAACTTTAAAATAAAGATTAATAACCGTTTTAGTTCTCACACCAGTCCCATGACTTGTGACGATAGGCAATTTCGCTCGATCTGAATCAGTCGCTAAGCCGACCCAGACCGTTCGAAACGCCGGATCACTTTGAGAACACGACAAATAGAACGCAGACGGAAGAACGTTTCATTGTTAATTATAACAATTCCATCAGATTACAAGAATATACAGAGTATGAATAAATATTACACATTATAAAATATCAGAGATTACAATACATTACATAACAGCGGAATATAATACAATACACAATTGAAGGAGATACACAGATACAAAGCTTTCCGGATATCATTCCAGCTCTAAACCAGGATCCTGTGAATATAAATCTGCAAAACCAAAACTACTAGCTGCCCGTGTCAAAATAAGGGCACCCAGAGTTTAGGTTAAAACAATAAACTCCAAATCAGTCATGGGACTGGTGTGAGAACTAAAACAGTTAATTATCTTTATTTTAAAGTTCGGCAAATCAAGGGACGCCGTATAACACGGAACGGGTTTCCTCCCAAGAATACCAGTGCATGAAACAAACAGCGAAATGCTAAATAAAGAAAAATGAAGCTATTATAAGACCCAGGTCCCATCACACAATGCAACGTAAGCCGGAGGATAGGGTTTTTACCTTATAATAGCCAAAGAATGCTTGATACGTTAAAAACAGATTATTTTGATAGTACTATAAGTGTATAGTGTCAAAACAATTTCAAGTCATAAGTATCAATCATAGACGGCATTAATGCCCCATTCCACTATGTCTCCACATATAGGTATACAATCAAAACCGCACTGTCACTTATTCGGAAATTGGATTTCCGTCTGTGAACCGAGGAAAAAGATAGTCCTCAACCGAATTCGAGACGCTCTAGTCCGCCCCTCAGGAAAGTACTCAGTCAAGCCTTTGGAATGTCAGGGTCGGTCCACCGATGTGGATTATTATGCCTGAACACTGCGTTTCCCCACCCTATGGGGTGTAAGTCTGGTCCGTCTGCCGACCAGAATGCATCGGCCGAAACCGATATAACCGAGGCGCCTCGCAACAGCAACAACCACATAAGTCAAACTCGTTAGGGCATGTAAAACGACTGACACCACTTCTAACTAGAAAGAAATGCATGTCCTCCTTGAGGTCCGTCTCCCGTTTTTGGTTCACACCGGGGTGTGAGGCTCGCGAATCAACGCTACACAAAGCTATGCCACACAGGCGGTGCTTTGATCATCACCACAGGACTTTGCTTTTCAACAGAAGCCTTGATCAACTGCCACTTAGGCATGCCACACAGGCAATTCACTCCATGCATTTAATATCCATCAATATATAACCTCTGAGCTCGTACGTCTCGGAGAAGGGCGTTAAGCAGGAGAATAAATTCTCCGGCGCCAAACAGATATATATTTAATAGGAATCAATCACATGGACTAAAATCCAATGTCAGACACACGGTCCATTTACAAGTTCGTTCTGGGTCTGAACGAAACCGGAGGCACCTAGTACACCGCATATCCATCGATCTACAAGTACGTCTGGATGATCAACAACTGTTTCTCTCCTCTTGGGTGTACAGCCCAATCGAGATCATCAGCAATCACCCAAATGATGTGAAGACTTCCGGTCTTCGACCACCGTCTTCATCTTCGACACTACGTCGAATCAGTTATTCAGAATGGGATAAACCCGGTCTTTCTGAATAACTCGCGTATATAATAAACAAGTGTTACACAAACACAACATACGACTCATTCTAATTCAGAATATTCTTTTGTTTAAATATTCTTATACTTTGGGAAAGGTTCCCATTAATTTTATCGAAGATAAATTCTTTAAATTTATTCTTTAATCTTCTTTAATATTAATTCAAAGTAGTCGGGATTAGCAAACCACACCGGAGTAATCATTTGTTTTATTTCCCAATCCCCACCTATTCATCCCATGAAGTAAAACTGGTAATACTTCATATCTAACACAACGGTGTTATCGGTAAATTCAATTACCATCTCACGTTCAAATCTAATTAAAGATTTAACTATCGACTGGAGCAAAACCGGTGATACTCCATTCTCGATCTTTTCAATCTAATTAAAGATTCATTAAAACTCCACTTAGTTTTAACCTTTAACTGGGTTAAAGAATCAGTGTCATTTAAAACACGGTTCACGATAAACCCAAAATCACATTCCATTAATTATCGGGTTAAAGAAAATGTGTTATTTAAAACACTGTTCACGATAAACCCAAAAATCAATACTAATTCAATTCCAATTAAATATTATTTAATTGGTACACTTCATTAAATCTAAATAAAAAGATTTAATCTTTTTCTCAACTGGGTTTAAGAACAGTTTTAATGAAGACACCATCCACGACAAACCCAAATCCCATTTGATATTAAATACAAGGCTCTGAATAGAAAATATACCGGCTTATATTCAATATCAAATCCTACAACCAACAAATATCGTATTGGAAATAACAATATTAATATATCTTTCAAATTCCCATAACAATATTTGTATCATCACGAAATCCAACATCGAAATATTCCGAAGACAATTTCGATTCAAATCCCTTCCAATTCAGTTATTGGAAATTCTAGTTATATTTCAAAACCATTTCAAATTCACTTTATTTCTTTCAAAAAATAATGAATTATAATTCTAGTTCAAAACTAGTTCATTTCGATAAAAATCTATTTTTTTCAAATATGGAGTTTTTCATTCCAATTCTTCACAAATCATTTCTTATGATTTTACACAAATTATTACTATTTTTAATAATTTTATCAAGGCCCGTACAGTCGATTTCCATCAACGGCCATCGAACTGCACTTACAGCGACCTTTTTCAAATTTGATTTGGACATAATTCCAAATCCAACTGTTATATTTCAAATCTCTAATATTCATTAGAAAGCTCTTTTCGATACGAACCCAACGGTTCCGATTTTAGGAGAATCCGACGATCGGATCTCCCGCAATGTCTATTCGAAGTCAATGGTCGAAATTCCCGAACTGCCGCGGCGCGACGCGTTCTATTCAGGCCATTATATTATATATATAATATATATAATATATACTTCATCGATTTCCTTTTAAAACGTATTTTATAAATCGTTTCAAATTCGTTTTCAAAACGATTTCAAATTCCTTTTCAAATTCAAATCAAAATTGAATTTTTCAATATAAATTTGTTTTAATTTCATTTCAAATCGATTTCAATTCAATTTCAATTTAATTCGAATTTCAATTCATTTCAATTTAATTCGAATTTCAATTCATTTCAATTTAATTCGAATTTTAATTCATTTCAATTTAATTCGAATTTCAAATCTATTTCAATCTTCATTGAAAAATGAATAAAATCGATACAAATATCGTTCACGTTAAAATGGCGTCAATCTAATCAACACGGCTTCATATATTTCTATTTTCAAATATTCTATTTCAAATATTCCTTTTCAAATATTTCTATTCAAATATTTCTTTTCAAATATTTCTATTCAAAACTGGAATGAGGCCCACTCAATTACCATATAATGTTAATTAAATGGATTTCCTGCAATACATGTATAAAATAACAACGATAAATAATCAACCATCATCCAGAGTGCACCACACAACTGCATAAGCATTAAATATAGATAATTAATGCTTACACAGTCTGTCGACCAATCGATCGACATACTGCTAAATAATTGGGATTAGTGTACACCAAATATCATCCCAATACCCGTGTGGGGTTTCAAACAATCAAACATAGATTTTATTTGTGCAGTTGGGCGATGTGTAAAATTTACCGTCCCAATCAATATCAATCAAATCAGTGTATATAAACAAATCTTCGATTTGTTTATAATATTTATTTTAAATACACGTTGAAAATTCTATTTTTAATTATAAAATATTTTCCACTATAAAATATTTTATTTCATTTCACATCACATCACACAATCAACTACACATCAAACAAACAAGCATACAAGCCGTCCATGGTCTGTGGAGGACGGGTGTCGAGTGCTACTAAACACCATCTGCATCATAGTATATATTATTAACTAGAAGACAAAATTAAAAGGTGAGAAGTTCTCACTGAGGGTTCCACTCCGCCGTGCTTTGCTTCTGAACTGCCGAACCGTCTAGATCTGCTTGAAATTCATATGCAGTTCTTTTCACGCTGTTCAAATAAAAATTATATTTTTATCACTTCATTTCTAATAAATAAAAATCATATTTTTATTTCTACTTCATATATATTTTTACAACGCTTCTTTCTATATAAAAATTATATTTCTAACTTACCATTCGAATAAAAATTATATTTTGACCTTCCTATAATATAAACATTATATTTTTATATTTCTACTTCTTATATAAAGATTGAATTTTTATTATCATAACTATATAAAAATTATATTTTTATATTTCTACTTTAATAAAAAACATATTTTTAATACTCTACCTAAGTAAAAATCATATTTTTATTATCGCCACTATATAAAGATCATATTTTTAATACACTACACAAGTAAAAATCATATTTTTGATTCACTACATATATAAAAATCGTATTTTTATTCTATCTATCACATAAAAATATATCTCTACTATATAAAAATCACATATTTTCAATTTCTAAAAACCATTCTTTTCAGTTTTTTTTAAAAAACCTATCTTTACCTCTTCAAATAAACAACATAAAGAGGATAAAATAAAAATAATTAAAAACAAAACTTACAGTAAAAAAAAGGAGGGGGAAGGATCTGCCAGAATTCGCCAGTGGTTGGGGGGAAGGAACGCAGTTGAGGTCGGCGGTGGTGGCTCCGCATGTCTGCAGCGCTCCAGCTTCATGGGGGTAGCGGTTTTAGGGTTTACGATAGGGGGGTTCTGACAGAGCTCGAGTTGCTGGAGAGAGAAGGGAGGAGGAAGGAGGATCGAGGAAGAGGGTGCGGTTTTGCCAGGGAGGGCGGCGGCATCGTGGGGGGGAGAGATCGACGAGCAAGAGTCGGATTTTTTTCTTCTATTTTATCTGAATTTGAAGTCAACGGCAGGGGAGGGGGTTAAAGAGGGAATAAGGATTTTTATATTTTATTTATTTAATATTTAATTAAACCATAAAGCAACTTCTTAATTCGAACTCGAAACGAGACCCACCGCCTGTCGTCCATAGCTAATTACCCCCATTCCGAACACAATGGGATATGTATCGAAAGCCAATTCGACCGTTTCGATCAGTTTTGGCTTAAATCAAAATTTAACTCTATATATTGAATTTGAACGCACATTTCAATCTATTGGGGCCACATACTATCTATAAAAATTCCCAAAAAATATTTTCTAGCTTCGTATTGATGATACGGTCCTAACAAAACTGATTTCGTCTAATTCTGAGATCGTTTGAAAAATGGCCATTTTCCAGTCGATTAAAATCAACTGAACTGGTCAAACACGTTTTCCTTTGCCACGCTCACATATTGATTCGAAAAATTATGAAAATTGAAACCAAGCAATAACTTGACATCAAGGATCCAACAAAAGTGGTTTCGTCGAAATCTGAGGTCGTTTGCAAAATTTCCATTTTTAAGGGCCAGAATTCCATAGCGACTATTCTGAATTTTCAACTGGGCATATCTTTTGATTCCCGCTATGAAATTTTGATTTTTCGGATTCTTGGAAAGATATTCTCAATTAGATTCTAATATTTTTGGTTTTACTAAATTCCGGTTTATTTTGAATCATGTACATTCATTTGAAGTTTGAAATCGAATTATCGAACTACCGCGCCATTTTCAATTCCTTTTATAATATAAAATAAATATTTGTATTCTAACATCTATCTATATAATATATACATACGAATTCCATTCAAAATAAATGTTCCATCGATATTATTTAAAATAATTCATTTTAAATAATCAAAATTCATTAAAATTGCCAAAATAAAAAATTTAAACTGGCTCAGAATTTCCGGGTTGTTACAATCTCCCCCACTTAAAACTTTTCGTCCCCGAAAAGGAACGAAGCCGAAAGTTGTTTTACAATTCAAATCCACTTTCATTAATTTGACTACGGCATAAGTTCTTCAACTTTTCAGTTTCTAAGAACTTTTCAAATTTTTCAAAAATTTTGCTAACACCCTAAATTTTCGAAAAATTTCGCCATAACCTCCCTTGCACCGGGGACTTCGGGATATTTCATATAGCCTCCCATGGCCTTCTTCAATCCAAAAGAAAAAGAAAAGGCCAAGCAGCTAGCCAATCGGCTCACAAATCATCATCACCCAAACAAAATAGTAAATTATGGTAAACATGTACCTATTTGTCGGGCAAACAATTTTATTCTTCTGCTCCAACCTCCTTGCTATGACCTGTTCAGTGTAAATACATGTATATGCAAGCAAATGCGACCAATTTTAAATACAATTCATTATTGGTTCAAATTGGCTAAATGGTTCAACATTTAATTAATCAAACAATATTCAAATAACACAACCATCAATCAATTAGTGAATTTTCATTTCAAATTCATAACTTTGATATATAGTCAAAAATCTTATTTTTGATGCCAAATCACAACAATAGGCCCTATCTAATTTTGGTTCTCACACCAGTCAATAGGAAATATATAGAAATTCCACCTTCGAAACTCGAACATAAATTCTGATGATGATCGATCAATCATCTGAATCATCTCTGGGCAACTACAGTGTGATCCTATATCTACCCAATATATTAAAATTATCAATACACGCAGATCAGACGTATACGCAAAATCTGTATATACTGGATAGTCCAAATCAATATAAATAAATAATCAAATACAAATAATTGATTTAAATTTTCAAAACAAAAATTGTTTTCACTTTAAAAATATACTCTTCACACTCGTTCTAGGATACTACTGATCCCATCTCTAACGAGTCATTCTCATTGGATATTACTAATCCAATCTATGATGAATTCTTTCGTATGGTTCTAATGTTTCTTGTTCTCTGAGCTTTGTAAACCAAAGCTTTGATACCAACTGTGACGACAGGCAATTTCGCTCGATCTAAATCAGTCGCTAAACTGACCCAGACCGTTCGAAATGCCTGATGGCTTTGAGAACACGACAAATAGAACGCAGACGGAAGAACATTTCATTGTTAATTATAACAATTCCATCAGATTACAAGAATATATAGAGTATGAATAAATATTACACATTATAAAATATCAGAGATTACAATATATTACATAGCAGCGGAAAATAATACAATACACAACTGAAGGAGATACACGGATACAAAGCTTTCCGGATATCATTCCAGCTGTAAACCAGGATCCTGTGAATAGAAACCTGCAAAACCAAAACTACTAGCTGCCCATGTCAAAATAAGGGTACCCGGAGTTTAGGTTAAAACAATAAACTCCAGGTCAGTCACGGGACTGGTGTGAGAACTAAAACAGTTATTTATCTTTATTTTAAAGTTCAGCAAATCAAGGGACCACGATGTATAACACGGAACGGGTTTCCTCCTAAGAATACCAGTGCATAAAACAAACAGCGCAATGCTAAATAACGAAAACTGAAGCTATTATAAGACCCAGGTCCCATCACACAATGCAACGCAAGCCGGAGGATAGCGTTTTTACCTTATAATAGCCAAAGAATGCTTGATACGTTTAAAATAGATTATTTTGATAGTACTATAAGTGTATAGTGTCAAAACAATTTCAAATCATAAGTATCAGTCATAGACGGCATTAATGCCCCATACCACTATGTTGCCGTATATAGGTATATAATCAAAACCGCACTGTCACGTATTTGGAAATTGGATTTCCATCTGTGAACCGAGGCAAAAGATTGTCCTCAACCGAATTCGAGACGCTCTAGTTCGAACCTCAAGCAAGTACTCAGTCAAGCCTTTGGATCGTTAGGGCCGGTCCACCGATGTGGTTTATTATGCCTGAACACTGCGTTTCCCCACCCTATGGGGTGTAAGTCTGGTCCGTCTACCGACCAGAATGCATCAGCTGAAACCGGTATAACTGAGGCGCCTCGCAACAACAACAACCACATAAGTCAAACTCCTCAATTCGTGTAAAACCATTGACGCCACTTCTAACTAGTAAGAAACGCATGTCCTCCCTGAGGTCCGTCTCCCGTTTTTGGTTTACACCGGGGTGTGAGGCTTGCGAATCAACGCAACACAAAGCTATGCCACACAGGCGGTGCTTTGATCATCATCAAAAGACTTTGCTTTTCAACAGAAGCCTTGATCAACTGTCACTCCATGCGTTTGATACCCATCAATATACAACCTCTGAGCTCATACGTCTCGGAGAAGGGCTTTAAGCAAGAGAATGAATTCTCTGTTGCCAAACAGATATATATTTAATAGGAATCAATCACACGGACTAAAATCCAATGTCAGACACACAGTCCATTTACAAGTTCGTTTTGGGTCTGAACAAAACCGGAGGCACCTAGTACCCCGCATATCCATCGATCTCCAAGTACGTCTGGACGATCACCAACTGTTTCTCTCCTCTTGGGTGTACAACCCAATCGAGATCATCAGCAATCACCCAAACGATGTGAAGACTTCCAGTCTTTGGCCACCGTCTTCATCTTCGACAATACGTCGAATCAGTTATTCAGAATGGGACAAACCCGTTCTTTCTGAATAACCCGCGTATATAATAAACAAGTGTTACACAAACACAACATACGCCTCATTCCAATTCAGAATATTCTTTTGTTCACATATTCTTATACTTTGGGAAAGGTTCCCATTAATTTTATCAAAGATATATTCTTTAAATTTATTCTTTAATCTTTGAATATCAATTCAAACTAGTCAGGATTAGCGAACCACACCGGAGTAATCATTTATTTTATTTCCCAATCCCCACCTATTCATCCCATGAAGTAAAACTGGTAATACTTCATATCTAACACCACAGTGTTATCGGTAAATTCAATTACCATCTCACGTTCAAATCTAATTAAAGATTTAACTATCGCCTGGAGCAAAACTGGTGATACTCCATTCTCGATCTTTTCAATCTAATTAAAGATTCATTAAAACTCCACTTAGTTTTAATCTTTAACTGGGTTAAAGAATCAGTGTCATTTAAAACACGGTTCACGATAAACCCAAAATCACATTCCTTTAATTATCGGGTTAAAGAACAAGTGTTATTTAAATCACTGTTCACGATAAACCCAAAAATCAATACCAATTCAATTCCAATTAAATACTATTTAATTGGTGCACTTCATTAAATCTAAATAAAAAGATTTAATCTTTTTCTCAACTGGGTTCAAGAACAGTTTTAATGAAGACACCATCCACGACAAACCCAAATCCCATTTGATATTAAATACAAGGCTCTGAGTAGAAAATATACCGGCTTATATTCAATATCAAATCCTACAACCAACAAATATCGTATGGGAAATAACGATATTAATATATCTTTCAAATTCCCATAACAATATCTGCATCATCACGAAATCCAACATCGAAATATTCTGAAGACAATTTCGATACAAATCCCTTCTAATTCAGTTATTGGAAATTCTGGTTATATTCAAAACCATTTCAAATTCACTTTATTTCTTTCAAAAATAAATGAATTATAATTCTAGTTCAAAACTAGTTCATTTCGATAAAAATCTATTTTTTTTTCAAATACGGAGTTTTTCATCCCAATTCTTCATAAATCATTTCTTAAGTTTTTACACAAATTATTACTATTTTTAATAATTTTATCAAGGCCCGTACAGTCGATTTCCATCAATGGCCATCGAACTGCACTTACAACGACCTTTTTCAAATTTGATTTGGACGTAATTCCAAATTCAACTGTTATATTTCAAATCTCTAATATTCATTAGAAAGCTCATTTCAATACGAACCCAACATTTCCAGTTTTAGGAGAATCTGACGGTCGGATCTCCCGCAATGTCCATTTGAAGTCAATGGTCGAAATTCGCGAACTACCGCGGCGCGGCGCGTTCTATTCAGGCCATTATATTATATATATATTATATATAATATATACTTCGTCGATTTCCTTTTAAAACATATTTTATAAATTGTTTTAAATTCGTTTTCAAAACGATTTCAACTTCCTTTTCAAATTCAAATCAAAATTGAATTTTTCAATACAAATTCGTTTTAATTTCATTTCATATCGATTTCAATTCAATTTCAATTTAATTCGAATTTCAATTCATTTCAATTTAATTCAAATTTCAATTCATTTCTATTTAATTCGAATTTCAATTCATTTCAATTTAATTCGAATTTCAAATCTATTTCAATATTCATTGAAAAATGAATAAAATCGATACAAATATCGTTCACGTCATAATGGCGTCAATCTAATCAACACGGCTCCATATATTTCTATTTTCAAATATTCTATTTCAAATATTCCTTTTCAAATATTGCTATTCAAATATTTCTTTTCAAATATTTCTATTCAAAACTGGAATGAGGCCCACTCAATTACCATATAATGTTAATTATATGGATTTCCTACAACACATGTATAAAATAACAACGATAAATAATCAACCATTATCCAGAGTGCACCACACAACTGCATAAGCATTAAATATAGATAATTAATGCTTACACAGTCTGTCGACCAATCGATGGACATACAACTAAATAATTGGGATTAGTGTACGCCAAATATCATCCCGATACCCCTGTGGGGTTTCAAACAATTAAACACAGATTTTATTTGTGCAGTTGGGCGATGTGTAAAATTTATCGTCCCAATCAATATCAATCAAATCAGTGTATATAAACAAATCTCCGATTTGTTTATAAATATTTATTTTAAATACACGTTAAAAATTCTATTTTTAATTATAAAATATTTTACACTATAAAATATTTTATTTCATTTCACATCACATCACACAATCAACTACACATCAAAATCAAACAAACAAGCATACAAGCCGTCCATGGTCTGTGGACGACGGGTGTCGGGTGCTACTAAACATCGTCTGCATCCTAGTATATATTATTAACTAGAAGACAAAATTAAAAGGTGAGAAGTTCTCACTGAGGGTTCCACTCCGCCATGCTTTGCTTCTGAACTGCCGAACCGTCTGGATCTGCTTTAAATTCCTATGTAGTTCTTTTCACGCTGTTCAAATAAAAATTATATTTTTATCACTTCATTTCTAATAAATAAAAATCATATTTTTATTTCTACTTCATATATATTTTTACAACGCTTCTTTCTATATAAAAATTATATTTCTAACTTACCATTCGAATAAAAATTATATTTTGAACCTTCCTATAATATAAAAATTATATTTTGAACCTTCCTATAATATAAACATTATATTTTTATATTTCTACTTCTTATACAAAGATTGAATTTTTATTAACATAACTATATAAAAATTATATTTTTATATTTCTACTTTAATAAAAACCATATTTCTAATACTCTACCTAAGTAAAAATCATATTTTTATTATCCCCACTATATAAAGATCATATTTTTAATACATTACACAAGTAAAAATCATATTTTTGATTCACTACATATATAAAATTCTTATTTTTATTCTATCTATCACATAAAAATATATCTCTACTATATAAAAAACACATCTTTTCAATTTCTAAAACCCGTTCTTTTAAGTTTTTTTTTTTAAAAAACTATCTTTACCTCTTCAAATAAATAACATAAAGAGGATAAAATAAAAATAATCAAAAACAAAACTTACAGTAAAAAAAAGGAGGGGGAAGGATCTGCCAGAGTTCGCTAGTGGTTGGGGGGAAGGAACGCAGTCGAGGTCGGCGGTGGTGGCTCTGCATGTCGGCGGCGCTCCAGCTTCATGGGGGTAGCGGTTTTAGGTTTTACGATAGGGGGGGTTCTGACGGAGCTCGAGTTGCTGGAGAGAGAAGGGAGGAGGAAGGAGGATCGAGGAAGAGGGTGCGGTTGTGCCGGGGAGGGAGGCCGCATCGTGGAGAGGGAGAGATCGACGAGCAAGAGTCGGTTTTTTTTCTATTTTATCTGAATTTGAAGTCAACGGTAGGGGAGGGGGTTAAAGAGGGAATAAGGATTTTTATATTTTATTTATTTAATATTTAATTAAACCATAATGCAACTTCTTAATTCGAACTCGAAACAAGACCCACCGCCTATCGTCCATAGCTAATTACCCCCATTCGAACTCAATGGGATATGTATCGAAAGCCAATTCGATCGTTTCGATTAGTTTTGGTTTAGATCAAAATTTAACTCTATATATTGAATTTGAACGCACATTTCAATCTGCTGGGGCCACATACTATCTCTAAAAATTCCCGAAAAATATTTTCTAGCTTCGTATTGATGATACAGTCCTAACAAAACTGATTTCGTCTAATTCTGAGATCGTTTGAAAAATGGCCATTTTCCAGTCGATTAAAATCAACTGAACTGGTCAAACACGTTTTCTTTTGCCACGCTCACATATTGATTCAAAAAATTACGAAAATTGAAACCTAGCAATAACTTGACATCACGGATCCAACAAAAGTGGTTTCGTCGAAATCTGAGGTCGTTTGCAAAATTTCCATTTTTAAGGGCCAGAATTCCATAGCGACTATTCTGAATTTTCAACTGGGCATATCTTTTGATTCCCGCTATGAAATTTTGATTTTTCGGATTCTTGGAAAGATATTCTCAATTAGATTCTAATATTTTAGGTTTCACTAAATTCCGGTTTATTTTGAATCATGTACATTCATTTGAAGTTCGAAATCGAATTATCGAACTACCACGCCATTTTCAATTCCTTTTATAATATAAAATAAATATTTGTATTCTAACATCTATCTATATAATATATACGTACGAATTCCATTCAAAATAAATTTTCCATCGATATTATTTAAAATAATTCATTTTAAATAATCAAAATTCATTAAAATTGCCAAAATAAAAATTTTAAACTTGCTCAGAATTTCCGGGTTGTTACAATCTCCCCCACTTAAAACTTTTCGTCCCCGAAAAGGAACGAAGCCGAAAGTTGTTATACAATTCAACTCCACTTTCATTAATTTGACTACGGCATAAGTTCTTCAACTTTTCAGTTTCTAAGAACTTTTCAATTTTTTCTAAAATTTTGCTAACACCCTAAATTTTCGAAAAATTTCGCCATAACCTCCCCTGCACCGGGGACTTCGGGATATTTCATATAGCCTCCCATGGCCTTCTTCAATCCAAAATAAAAGGAAAAGGCCAAGCGGCTAGCCAATCGGCTCACAAATCATCATCACCCAAACAAAATAGTAAATTATGGTAAACATGTACCTATTTGTCGGGCAAACAATTTTATTCTTCTGCTCCAACCTCCTTGCTATGACCTATTCAGTGTAAGTACATGTATATGCAAGCAAATGCGACCAATTTTCAATACAATTCACTATTTGGTTCAAATTGGCTAAATGGTTCAACATTTAATTAATCAAACAATATTCAAACAACACAACCATCAATTAATTAGTGAATTATCATTTCAAATTCATAACTTTGATATATAGTCAAAAATCTAATTTTTGATGCCAAATCACAACAATAGGCCCTATCTAATTTTGGTTCTCACACCGGTCAATAGGAAATATATAGAAATTCCACCTTCGAAACTCAAACATAAATTTTGATGATGATCGATCAATCATCTGAATCATCTCTGGGCAACTACAGTGTGATCCTATATCTATCCAATATATTAAAATTTTGATTACACGCAGATCAGACGTATACGCAAAATCTGTATATACTGGATAGTCCAAATCAATATAAATAAATAATCAAATACGAATAATTGATTTAAATTTTCAAAACAAAAATTGTTTTCACTTTAGAAATATACTCTTCACACTCGTTCTAGGATACTACTGATCCCATCTCTAACGAGTCGTTCTCATTGGATATTACTAATCCAATCTCTGATGAATTCTTTTGTATGGTTCTAATGTGTCTTGTTCTCTGAGCTTTGTAAACCAAAGCTCTGATACCAACTGTGACGACAGGCAATTTCGCTCGATCCGAATCAATCGCTAAACTGACCCAGACCGTTCGAAATGCCTGATAGCTTTGAGAACATGACAAATAGAACGCAAACGGAAGAACATTTCATTGTTAATTATAACAATTCCATCAGATAACAAGAATATACAGAGTATGAATAAATATTACACATTATAAAATATCAGAGATTACAATATATTACATAGCAGCGGAAAATAATACTGGAACAACACGGAAAATACGAGCCAATTTAAAATTTTTAAATTGGTGATTTCAAAGGAATTTGAACAATTGAAATAGAATATTTCAATAAAATAGTGAATTATAAATAGTGATTCAGTTTGAAAATTTGAATTCAAACTTTGACTGACTATGCAGGGTGGAGAATATAACGGATTTCAGTGAAACCAAAAATATTTAAATCTGTTTATCAATACCTTTCTAACGAATCTGAAAAATCGAAGTTTCATAACGGGAATCAAAAGTTACGGCCGAATGAATTTTCATAAATCGCTATATAGAATATATAGCCCTGGAAAATTGATATTTTGCATACAACCTCGGAATTCGACGAAACCACTTTTGTTGGGTCCGGGATGTCAAACTATTGCTAGGTTTCAAATTTCATAATTTTTGAAGCTAGTATGTGAGCATGGCAAAAGAAAATGTGTTTGGTCAATTTCTGTTAAATTGGATCGACCAGAAAATGGCCATTTTTCAAACGATCTCAGAATTCGACAAAACTAGTTTTGTTGTGACCGTAGCGTCAAAACATAGCTGGATTTATTTTTCTGGTATTTTTTGAATCAGTTTGTGGCCCTGGCAAATTGAAATGTGTGTTCAAAGTTAAAAATTAAATGTTTTATACTTTAATTTGAAAAATAACTGACTGTAACAGTCGAATTGGCCAACGAAATATATCCCATTGTGTCCAGAATGGGGGTATTTAGCTAGGGACGACAGTCGTTGGGCTTGAAAAGGAGTTCGTTTGTAAAAACACTATTTAAAAATATAATATAAATCCTCGGCCAATAGGATTTTTTCTTTCATAAAATAAAAATAAAAATAAAAACGCGAAACCCCAGACCAATGGCGAAAACCCGTTCCTCCCTTCTCTCCTCCGCCGCCGCTGCTACAGCCACTTCCAGCCAACGCCACCACCGCCGCTGCTACAGCCACTTCCAGCCAACGCCACCACCGCCGTTCGCTTCGTCTCCCACCCCTCGTCAGATCCGACCCACCCACGACCACCCTCGACGCCTCCTCCGCCTGAATCGAGGCCCAAAGCCCGCCACTTCCCATCGCCGCCGACGACGCCACCGACCACCGAGCGCCACCAAACCACCACCGACAGGACCCCCTCTCGAAGCTCTTCCACGTCCAACTCCCCGATCGTCCCCACGTGCCACGGATTTCGCGAAAACCTCAAACCTAGTTTCGAACCAAATAGAAAGGTGAGTCCTTTTTGATGTCTGCACTTTGAAAAATCATACCTTTTTGGTGTGTTGACGAAATTCGATGAAACAGGAAACATCGGGACCGCAAGGAAGCTCTCTACCTCATAGAAGAAGCCGCGGATTTTTCTGAGTCATCTACGATTTTTAGCACTCCACAAACCAATGTGAGAAATCTAAATTAAATAAATTTGAATGGAAAATGTCATGTATAAATTATATAAGCGAGATTTAAATTACACACGTGTTGTATACCTCATGTACATGCGTGGTGTAAGCTATATAAGCGAAGTATGAATTTTACATGCAAAGAATAATTGACATATGTGTTGAAATGCAAGTGAAATATAACAATAATATATATATATATATTGTAACACCCCACGTCCATTAATGTCACTCACAAAGGGAATGCATTAACTTCAATGGAGGTTTTAGGCGAATATAGAACAGTAAAATTTCAACAAGACAGATATAAAATAGTACTTCGAAATTTAAAAACTTTATTTCAATTGCAGCAGAAGTCAAAACATGTTTGATTACATCAAAGTCAAGTACAATATCTATCTTGATAAAACAAGTACATAATCCCATTACATAAATAGCCATTAAAAAGAAAGATAACAAGCTGGACTTTACTTCAGCAGTCCAAGCTTTCCAAGAGATAAGCAATCCAATCAGACTCCACTGGAACTTGGCCCAACCCGAGGACCTGAAGGGAGAAAAGGATGAAAAAGAGGGGGGGTCAGACATAAAGTCTAGCGAGTATGATAATTCTACAATACTATTATCAAAATAACTGGACTAAGGCATAAGCTGGAAAACAAGGAAATGTCTATGAAAGAGCAGATTAAGGACATAGACAATCGCTAAAGGAAACGTTATAGGCGCTCCTAAATACTAAAGGATAAACACTATACTGCACCACACCAGTCACCCTAAAGATTGATTCCACTTAGCTTCACTTAGAAACTTTTCTTAATGGCTTTACGTACTCCTAGCTGACTACATAGGTGCCGCCTGCCCCTATCTCCATTAGGTGTACCCCACTTTCCATTTTTCGATCGGCTCACTACTCGTAGATACCCGTGCTGGCCCCACAGTGGGGTGTATCATTCCCCTAAAGTGGCAACCCGATATAACGGAGATGCACGGCTTATACCTACACGATGTAACAACGTCTTACCTACCAGCCCGGGTCCACACACACATATGAAACCCGTTGGACTTGTGTTGCCACCGCTCCCTGTTTTGGCCTCTTATAGTCAAACCCAGTATGCGTGTCCCGTCCTCGACTTGGATCGAGCCCACAAAGATACGTTTTGGGATACTGGTTGAAATGGGCCCCCATTATTTCCCACAAGCATTCCACCTAAGCTTGTCCCATTAGTCCGTCCACTTAACCCACTTAGTCATGTTCATTTACATGTGTATTTGGTTAAGTCTAATCGTATTTCAAATGCCTCTAAAGGCAACCACTAGATTCCTCATGCCACCCAAGGCACCTACTTAACCCCCATGTCCCACCTTACATGATTATATGGCTAAGTATTTCTTAATTCATTAAGGCCATAACCTCATAAAGACCTCTCACATTAGACTGGCATTTATGGCAGCTGGATTTGCCGGGCGGGTCCGGGCAGTCTTACACCATAAAAGAGTCTAGCTTCATGTCTTTACAACTGTTATGCTTTAGTTTGGGCCTAGGACCTCTCACATTGGGCCGACATTTGTGACTACTGGATTTGTCGGGCGGGTCCGGGCAGGTTTATGTCACAAACGGGTCCAACCTCGTGTCCTAAGCATTGATTATTATTAATAATCTACTTTCCCCAATTTTAATAATTCCCTACTTGCATTATTAATTAATTCCAAATTTAACAATGTCCATAATTGACTCAATTATGGACATCCATTTAAGGCATGCAAAATCATATCAATTGCACCCTAATTTATTAATTTCCTAATATTACCCCTACCCCACGTTTGAACGTTTATTCGCAAAATGTATGCTAGACCCGATTAGTCTAACTCATAGCATAAAGAAAATATTCACAACAACAACATATATATGTGACTAAATAAATCATAACAAGGGGTAAAACTTGCATACATTACAACTTGCATAAGGTTATACATGTCATGGATCTAAGGGTGTCAACTTATTCATAATTCACATAATATGATTTTGATCAAATTTCATAAACTTGTATAGGACATGTGTGAATCAACATTATTAACAATATGGTTTTATACGGGTACACCTAACTAAATAGGCAAATTCCCAAAAATCAAAATTCATTTAATCATAGATTCATGTATATGGGTACACCTAACTTAATAGGCAAATTCCCATATTCAAGATCCAATTAATTTGTAGATTCATGTATATGGGTACACCTAACCCAATAGGCAAATTCCCATAATCAAGATCTATTATAAAAAAAACATAAACTTTAAACATGATCCAATTCGCATAAATACTAACATCATGATTTTACAACTTGTATGATTCAACACAACTTAATATGACATCATTATCATATAACATAAGTATTTCAACATATTTGATAATATGAGATCTACAACATATATAAGATTTACAACATAGCATATCATAATTTGCAACATAGCATGATATGATTTACAACATAGCATAGCATGATTAATCACATATGACATAGCATAGGATTATTTACAACATAATCACTACAACATAACAACATATATATGATAACATAATAGCAAAACAAGAGATCCACAACATAATTTACAAATACATAACAATTCATATCACTTTCTTGTGATCCATTCATAACTTAATCAAATTATTTTATAATAATATTGTGAGATTCATCATACTCACAATTTTAAAGACGAGAAATAGAAAGAGAGAGAGAGCTTTTGATTTGATTTGAGTAGATTTAGTTTGTAGATTAGGCCTTCATCTTCTTTAGTTTGTGACGGCTATGCTGAACTCCATGGCAACGACATGTTGGTAGCTCTCCAATTTTTCAAGTGATTTAGGGTTAGAGTCTACCCACTTATTTATAGATGTTAGGATTCATTTAGGCCATTAGATTTAACCTAGAAATAACCGCAGCCATTCGGACCAGATGGGGTTTATCTTATTGACTCAGCAATGAGTCAGAAGTGACTCAGCAAACACTCAGGAAATTAATAAACTTCTATTCATGTTTACATTAACTGCCCATATATATATAAATATATATATATATACACACACGCACCTATTCATGAATTCAAATTAATCCATAATTAACTTATGACCATTTCTACACATTAATTTTCCAATTAATGTCTTAATTCCATTTTTCGCCTTTTAAGGCAATTCACGTATCTCAAATTTGTTATATGCCTTTTTAAGGCTATTTCATGCAAATTCTCAATATTAATTCTTTTAATTTGTGAATATTAGTACTCCCCTCGTCCACAAACCATGGACGATATTTATTGTTGTGAATTGGTGTGAAATATTGGATGAAAAATATGAATGGTTGAATAATGTTTGTGGTTGATATTGTTTGGTTGTGGTTGAAAAATACCCATTGGTGATTGAAATGAATTGGAAATATTTGTGGAAATAAAAATAAAACATGCCGCCTGCGTGCGAATTAGATGCATGAATCCCCATTGTCAAAAACCGCGAGGTTTTAAGGTAGAGCGAGGAGCCGTACTAGGGACGGTGCCGGTTTTAACTACCCTGCCGTTATGCTGCCGAAATTTTGAATAATCTTTATGTGTTAGAATTATTTTCATATGTTGAAATTATCTTCATGCGTTGAAATTAAAGTCATGTGTTGAAAAATATCCATGTGTGGAAATGTTCATGTGTTGAAAAGTGATGTGTGAAAATTAAAATCATTTGTGAATGAATGAAGTGTATAAACAATAAAAATCACCTTTTTATAATATATATGAAGTATGAAAAATATTCGCCTTATATATAAATAGTTTCAACAATAAAAATTCCATCTTTCTAATATAAACAACATAAATAAAATATCCATGTGTGGAAATGCTCATGTGTTGAGAAGTGTGTGTAGTGGAAAAGTTCATGTGTTGAATAAAAAGATCGAACAATAAAAATTACATTTTTATTGAAACTATGAAGTGTTGAAAACATCCATTTGTCGAAAGAATATTTTAAATGATAAAAATATCATTTTTATCATATATGTGATATGCTAAAGGTTTGCGGACGTTGAAATAAATATTTGTGAAGAAATATTATTTTTAACATGCATAGGAATTAAATAAAATAGTCATGTGTTGAAATCTATTTTAGTTCGCCAAATTTATCATGTTTGAAATGTGAAGTGTTAAAAATAGCCACTTGTTCAAATAAATGTGCATGAGTTGAAATATACATTAATTAGCTAATGATATGATTTTAGCCTATGCATGCAACATTAGAATGAATGGTGTTTTTGAACCAAAGTAAATCAAATATGAAGTTGAATGGAAAATGATAAGTGATAAAAATTGTATATATGTACATGCATATTTATTGAATAGGTTATAGCAAAGGGGCTAGAGAAGAGGAATAAAATTTTGTGCCCGACAAATAGGTACATATTTACTGTTTTGTTTGGGTGATGATTTTATGACCCTGTTGGTTAGCCGCTTGGCTTTTTCTTTTTCTTTTTGACATGAGACGCCCGTGTGGCAATTTGGGAATTTTCCCAGCCCCTCCCGTACAAAGGAGGTTATGGCGAAATTTTCCAAAATTTAAAGGCGTTAGTGAAATAATTGAAGTGAAAACGTTATAGGAATAATTGAATGAACTATATTTATATAAATTTATAAATATAAATAAAATTAAAACAAAACATGGCCGTGCAGTTTGTGTTTTGAAACCGTGATTTCAAACGACTAGTGCGGGAAATCCGACCATTGGATTTTCCCGAAACCGCAACCGTTGGGTTCACCATGGAAATATCTTTCCAACGGCACCAACTTTGTGAAGATCCGACGGTTGGATTGTCTGGAATGTTTAATTCAAATCTGAGGAAAAACAGCGCCATAAACAATCATATTTATATATATATATATATATATATAATTAAATTAAATCGAATAATGACGCTGTAGTTCGTAAATTGAAATCGTAACTTCAAATGACTAGTGCGGAAGATCTGACCGTCGGATTTTCCCAAAACTGAAACCGTTGGATTCGTTTTGAAATGACCTTCCTAATGATATAAAATTTGTGAAGATCCAACGGTTAGATTTCCAGATATGTGTAAAACAAAATTAGTGAAAAGCAGCGCCAGTGCATCGACTCGACACGACCTGAAACGTCGTTCAATTAAATATGGCCGTTTTAAATTAAATAAAAATGGCGATACATCGTTATAAAATACTATAGACGATATAGAGTGGAAATAAACCAATTTTGTTGTGTTTGCTTGATATGTGATGGTTGAATGTATTTGACATGAAAATTATAACTAAAGAACTGAAATGTGAATGTTGAATAGTCCAACCATGTGAATAATTGATTTGAAAATCTAAATATACGTGGGTTATTTGAAAAGGCCGAGTTTATCTCATTTCAAATAATCGATCGACGTTGAGAAGTCGAAGAGTCGAAGATGGTTGAAGACCGATGATCTTCACATTGGATGGATGGGCGCTACTGATGCTCGTGATTGGAGTAGCTACCATGAAGGAGCTGAAGTAGTAGCCATCCAAACATACTGTTGATTGTACGGATATGCGAGGAATTGGTGCCTCCGGTTTCGTTCAGAACCAGAACGGACTTGTAAATGGACTGTGTGTGTGACGATCCCAAAATCCGAGGGGCGGTATTAAGGATAATCATTGGGAAATAACACATTAATCATCATAGCAGAGTACAGATAATAGCAGAAACAATAAATAAAATAATTTTACATGGATATGACAGCGGAATCACAACATGTAGGAATATCAGAATAGCATAACGTGGGATATACTTAGTAAAAAGAAAGGGAAGTGATCAGTCATCATCGCCTGAGGCGGAATACATACATGCAGTGACATAATAAGAGTATCAGTCAACATCGCCGAAGGCGGAATACATATACATATAGTGAGAAATACGGAAAGTAAACCAGTCTGCATCGCCAGTGGCGGGATCATAATATAAATACAGTAATGGCGGAAAATATCTAAGTCATCTCTATGAAGTCAGCCTCGCCATGAGCCAAAAGTGCACGCTAAGCAGCTGTGCAGAACCAAAAACCACCTGTCACCTGTGTACTAGGCTGCCCGTGTGAAAATAAGGGCACCCGCGTTTGCAAAGTGAAACAAACAACGAGTCAGTCATGGGGACTGGTATGAGGAATCTATTTAACAGTTAAACAACAGTAATAGCTAATCATAGGACCACGCCACTTTCGCGGAACGGGTTTACTCCAGTGATTGCTAGTGCATTTAAAACAAAGTAAATTCTTTTTAAAACAACGCAATGCTTTTAGAAAGAATGAAGCCATTATAAGACTCAGGTCCCATCACACAATGCAACGCAAGCCGGAGGATAGAGTTTTACCTTATAATAGCCAAACATGCTTGATACGTATAAAGCGAAATCATTTGATATTATTACTAGTGCATATATGTTTCAAAAACGAATAGCATCATAAATATCAATCATAGACGACATGAGCGTCCCATGCCACTATGTCGCCATATATAAGTTACAATCGAATCCGTTATCTCGTATTGGAAATTGGATTTCCGTCATGAGTCGAGGCAAGGGGCAAGCTCCTCTCCGCTTCGAGACACTCTAGCAAATGCCTCAGGACTACGTACACTGGGTAACCCCTGGATTCGGCTGGGCCGGTCCTCACTTACGTTAGAGGATTAATTATGCCTGAACACACGTTTCCCGGTCATTACAGACCTATAATCGAGGCGCCTCGCATTCCAACAACCACAAAGGTGAAAAGTAGATATATATGTCAGGGCTGGTAAGTCACTGACACCACCATAGCTAGAAAGAAACGTCGTGCTCTCCCAGCGGTCTGTATCCCGTTTTTAACTCATACCGGGGTGTGAGGTTCGCGAATCTACGAAATACACAAAGCTAGGCCACGTAGACCTTGCTTTGATCATCATCCACAAGACTTTGCTTTTCAACAGAAGCCTTGATCACAGCATCTTGGCATGCCACATAGGCAGTCCACTCCATACGATTGATTTCCATCGATATATAACCTCTGAGCTCGTACATCTCAGAGAAGGGCGTTAAGCAAAAGAATAAATTCTCCGCCGCCAAACAGATATATATTTAACAGAGATCAATCAGTATAGAACAAAATCCAATGTCAGACACACAGTCCATTTACTAGTCCGTCCTGGGTCTGAATGAAACCGGAGGCGTCAAATTCCTCGTATATCCGTCCAATCAACTTATACGTTCAGACGGCTACTACTTCCGTCCCCTTCCGGTAGCTACTCCGGTTAGGAACCTCAGTAGCGCCCATCCAACCGATACGAAGATCGTCGGTCTTGAATCGTCTTTGCATTTCTCAATTTGAATCGCTCGATGAATTATTTGAAATGAGGGTTAGCTCGGCCTTTTCAAATAATTCACGTCATTAGAATTTAAATCGATTCTTTATATGGTTATATTATTCGACATCCAACTTTCAGTTATTTAGTGTTATTTTCTTGTCATACACATACAACCATCAAATATCAAACAATTCAAGCCCAATTGGTCTATTTGCAACCTATGTTGCTTATAATATTTTATAACGATTTTTCGCCATTTTTATTTGTTTGAAAAAAATGGCCATATTCACTTAAACGACGTTTCAGGTCGTGCCGTGGCACTGGCGCTGTTTTTCCCTTAATTTGTTTTACACATATCGGAAAATCTAACCGTTGGATTTCTACAAGGTTGGTGCCGTTGGAAAGATATTTCCAAGGCGAACCCGGCGGTTGCAGTTTCAGGAAAATCCGATGGTCGGATTTCTCGTACTAACCGTTTCAAATTACGATTCCGAAACGCGAACTGCACGGCCTCTATTCCTTTTAATTATATTTATATTTATATATATAAATATAGTTCAATCTATAGTTTCAACTATAGTTTATTTTATATTTTCAACTTCGTTTTCACTTCAAATATTTCACTAGCGCCTTAATATTTCGAAAAATTTCGCCATAACCTCCTTTGTACGGGGAGGGGTTTGGAAATTTATTGGGCCGTATTAGGTACCCAATAAATCCTAAAAAGCATTCACATATTTTTAGTGATATATTCTGGTGTTTACGGGGGAGCATGTACTGATAATCACTCCAGAGAATAAATTCCCGTCACCCCGTTTCCGTGTGGAAATAAATAGTCCATGTGCCGTATCTAATAACTAGAGCGACGTGATTATTGTCAACTCTAGACCCGTGTGGGGTTTTTATTAATCTGGCATTTTATCGTTATAATTTATATAGTCCATATCAGTCATCAGTTCAACCTGTAGTACATAGTCATCGCCATACAAGCCTCTTGCTTATATGGTAAATCTTCCACCTCGTCACACAAGCTCCAATTGCTTATGTGGAATATGATGAAGTATGCCTATCGTCAAGAAGTATGCCATGTAGTGTAGTTCAAAATTAATTGTTACTATCCTATGGCGTTGTTTATTATTTCACACAGAAAAACCATCACTCCGCATCCAATGGCATTCACAGGAGTTGATATATAAATAAAATTGCGCAGCCAACTCATCAAGGTTTACCTATTTGTCGGGCACGCAAATAATTTCTTTACTCAACAGCTAATCCATTTTTCCTGTTCAACACATGTATATATATGCAGAATAAAGCTAAAAATAATATTCTTAGCAAACTATTATTTATTTTAACACGTGTGTATTTTTAACTAAGCGTATACATGATAAAAGGAATATTTTTATCATCAAAAATATTTATTCGACACATGTGTATTTTTAACTAAGCGTATACATGATAAAAGGAATATTTTTATCATCAAAAATATTTATTCGACACATGGTATTTTTAACACCTCATATACTCTATAAAAATATAGTTTTCACTGTCTATTCATTTTATTTTTAAAAGATGATAATATTCAACACATGAACTTCAATTCAACGAATGAATTGGAACTCAACACATGAATATTCGATCTAGTTTGTATATATATAAAAATGTGATTTTTACTACTAAAGCCATTTGTTTAAATTCGAACAATATTCAACACATGAATTTCAACTCAACGAATGAATTGGCAACTCAACACATGAATATCCGATCTAGTTTGTATATATATAAAAATGTGATTTTTACTACTAAAGCCATTTGTTTAAATTCGAACAATATTCAACACATGAATTTCAACTCAACGAATGAATTGGCAACTCAACACATGAATATCCGATCTAGTTTGTATATATATAAAAATGTGATTTTTACTACTAAAGCCATTTGTTTAAATTCGAATAATATTCAACACATGAATTTCAACTCAACGAATGAATTGGCAACTCAACACATGAATATCCGATCTAGTTTGTATATATGCAAAAATGTGATTTTTACTACTAAAGCCATTTGTTTAAATTCGAATAATATTCAACACATGAATTTCAACTCAACGAATGAATTGGCAACTCAACACATGAATATCCGATCTAGTTTGTATATATAAAAAAATGTGATTTTTACTACTAAAGCCATTTGTTTAAATTCGAATAATATTCAACACATGAATTTCCGATATAGCATATGTAAATAATTTCAATGAAGGAAAATTATTCTAACACATAAATATTTCAGAAAATTTCGGCAGCATAACGGCAGGGTAGTTGAAACCGGGACCGTCCCTAGTACGGCTCCTCGCTCTACCTTAAAACCTCGCGGTTTTTGACAATGGGGATCATGCATCTAGTTCGCACGCAGGCGGCATGTTTTATTTTCAATTCCACAATCCTATTCTATTTTGTTTCAACCACAATAGGGTATTTTTCAACCACAAAGGTATTTTTCAACCATAATATCAACCACAAACAATTATTTCCAACCATTCGTCATAACATGTAATATCACGTCAAACACAAGCAATAAATATCGTCCATGGTTTGTGGACGAGGGGAGTATATATATATATATATAATATAATAATTCACTTGCATTTCATCACAATTCAAAGCATATATGTTTCAAACAACGCTTGTATAATTTATACATCGCTAATATAACTTATACAACACATGTACATGAGGTATACAATGCGTATATAATTTACACTTCGCTTATATAATTTATACAACGCGATTTCATTCACACAAATAGTTTAGATTCCTCACATTGGTTCTTGCGGTGCTAAAAATCGTAGGAAGGTCAGAAAAATCCGCGGCTTCTTCTAGAATGTAGAGAGCCTCCTTGCGGTCACGGTGTCTCCTGTTTCATCGAATTTCGTTGAAGAACGAAAAAGATATTATTTTTCAAAGTTTTGCAACGCTTTAAAGTGTTAAAACAGTTTAAAATTAAATAACCCGATAGTTTCCAAACCTGTTCAATTCTAGGTTTTGATTTTTCTTTTGATTCGTAGCTCTATAGGACGATCAGGCTGTTGGACGTCGTCGAGGGAGGAAAGAGCTTCCTAGCGGTGGTTGTCTGAGGCGATGCGATGGCGAATCCAGGCGGCGGCGGCTCCAGGAAGGCGGCGACTTTGAAGAGCTCGAACTCGTCGACGGCAGCTCTGTTGGTGACGAGGCTAGGTCGGATGTGGAGAGGGGAGTACGGCGAGCAAAAGCCTCAACAGTGGTCGGCGGCGAAGCGGCCTCTGGCGATCGGAAAAAGGAGGGGAAGCGGTGAGCTACGGGGATCGTTCTTTTCGACTGGCGGCTAGGGTTTTTAGGGTTTTTTTTTTTAAAAAGAAAATTTCTCATTGGTCTATACTTATAGAAAATTTTTAAATAGTGTTTTTGCAAACGGACTCCTTCTTAAACCCAACGACTGTCGCCCTTAGCTAAATACCCCCATTCCGGACACAATGGGATATGTTTCGTTGGCCATTTCGACTGTTACAGTCAGTTATTTTTCAATTTAAATTATACAACATTCGATATTTAATTTAAACGTACATTTCAATTTGCCAGGCCCACAAACCGAATCGAAAAATTCCAGAAAATTTAATCTAGCTTTGTTTTGACGATACGGTCCTAACAAAACCAGTTTCGTCAAATTCTGAGCTCGTTTGAAAAACGGCCATTTTTAGGTCGACCCATTTTAACAGAATTTGACCAAACACGTTATCTTTTGCCCCGCTCACATACTAGCTTCAAAAATTACGAAATTTGAAACTTAGCAATAATTTGACATCCCGGACCCAACAAAAGTGGTTTCGTCGAATTCCGAGGTCGTATGCAAAATCTCAATTTTCCAGGGCTATATATACTATATAGCGACCTTTCAGAAAATTCATTTGGCCAAAACTTTTGATTTCCGTCATGAAATTTCGATTTTTCAGATTCGTTAGAAAGGTATTGATAAACAGATTTAAATATTTTCAGTTTCGTTAAAATCCGTTATATTTTCACCCGGTCCAGTCAAACTTAGTTTGTATTCAAAATTTCAAACGGCCATATTATACACAATTCTATATTTTATGAAAATAGGCTATTTTAATCATTCAAATTTCTTGTTAATAACCTAATTTAAAAATTTTAAACTGGTTCACATTTTCCGGGTTATTACAATCTCCCCCACTTAAAACTTTTCGTCCTCGAAAAGGAAATAACAGTTAAGCAGGAAATAAAATGTAAATGCAAAGTATTGTAAAGGTACCTTGCACCGGAGTTAGTCAGAGATGTCCACTCTGCATTTGGGATAGGCTTGTTTAATGCTTTCCTCAGTTTCCCAAGTACAGTCTCTAGGATCACCACTCCACTGCACCTTGACTAAATGAATCTTTTTCCTCCTTAGCTCTCTAGTTTCTTTGCCAACTATCTTTAATGGATCCCTCTTGAGTGCTAATTCTGGAGTTATGTCAATATCATGTTGTGCTGCTTCTTCCACAATAAGGTCGGGATCATGAACATGTTTTCTGAGTTGAGATACGTGGAACACATCATGTATACCAGGAAACCAATTAGGTAATGAAACCCTATATGCAAGAGTTCCAATCCGTTCAAGTATAGGAAAGGGACCAATAAATCTCGGTGCCAACTTCCCAGTCTTGCCAAATCTGATTACCCCTCGCATTGGAGAAACTCTTAAATAAACATAATCGCCAACGGCAAACGATATATCCCTTCTTCTCGCATCAGCATAGCTTTTCTGTCGGCTCTGTGCGGTTTTTAATCGCTTCTTAATGAAATCAACTTTATCCGATGCTTCTTGAATCATATCGGGCCCTAACACAAGTCTGTTGCCAGGTTCTACCCAACATGCGGGAGATCTGCACGGTCTACCGTATAGTGCTTCAAATGGGGACATTCCCAAACTTTCTTGATAGCTATTGTTGTAAGAGAATTCTGCTAAGTGTAAATGATCTTCCCATGAGCCTCCAAAATCAATAACGCAAGCCCGCAGCAAATCTTCTGAAATTCTATTCACCCGTTCAGTTTGGCCGTCTGTTTGAGGGTGATAAGCGGTGCTTAGATTCAATTTGGTTCCCAATTCTTCTTTGAATGCTTCCCAGAATTTGCTAGTGAACAGGGGATCTCTATCGCTGACTATACTGAGCGGTACTCCATGAAGTTTAACTATTTCTTTGAAGTAAATCTGTGCCAAACTTTGAGCCGTTCTGTTGGATCGGACAGGTATGAAATGGGCAGTCTTCGTGAAGCGATCTACGATTACCCATATACTGTCGTTTCCTTTTCTAGTCCGAGGCAGGCCATCGATAAAATCCATCGAGATTTGTTCCCACTTCCATCCTGGAATTTCTAATGGTTGCAATAACCCAGCCAATTTCTGCTGATCACTCTTAACTAGCTGACAAGTGGGGCATCTGCTAACATATAATGAGATATCTCTTTTCATCGCCTTCCACCAGAATGTGCGTTTGACATCGTTATACATTTTGCTCACACCTGGATGGATACTTAATTTGGACTTATGGCACTCATCAAGTATTTCTCTTCTGAGCTCTGGAATTCCAGGCACACAAATTCTCCCTTTTAACCTTAGGACCCCTTGGCTATCGAGGCTAAAATCTGAGGGTTTTCCTTCCTGGATCCGCTGGCTAATCCTTTTAATGAATTCATCGTCCTTCTGAAGAATAGTAATCTTATCTTGCAAGGAAGAAGTAATGATAAAACTGGCAATGATTTCATTTTTTCTGCTGAGCGCATCAGCCACAACATTGGCTTTCCCTGGAGTGTATATAATTTCAAAATCGTATGCTGCAAGGAATTCTAACCAACGCTGTTGCCTCAGGTTTAAATCTTTCTGGGTGAACAGATATTTCAAGGATTGATGATCGGTATATAGTTCGAATTTCTTGCCCAATAAATAATGCCTCCATATTCTTAAAGCAAACACGATGGCTAATAACTCAAGATCATGGGTAGCATAGTTTCTTTCATGCGGCTTTAGTTGACGACTAGCATAAGCGATCACTTGGCCCTTTTGCATTAACACTGCCCCTAGTCCTCTAATAGAAGCATCTGTCCATACTGTCAAGTCTTGGTTACCTTCTATTATTGTCAATACCGGAGCGGTTGCCAATTTCAGTTTCAGCTCCTGGAAAGCTTCTTCACATTCGGGAGTCCATTTGAATTTTTCATGCTTCTTTGTAAGCTTTGTCAATCAAAACCAGCTCTGGAGCATAGCGCGATAGCTGAGTGAACTTATTCAGATAGTCTTGAATAGAGAGGTCTCCCTGCTGGAGATTAGCAAATTGCTCCCGCATCCTCTCAAGAGCTTGTTCCGGCACAAACTTCTCATTGAATAAAGTCTTGAACTGCTCCCAAGTCCGGATAGTACCAGCTGCATCCCCAGAAGTAATGGCATCCCACCACAGCTCTGCCTCTTCCTGAAGAAGCCAAATGCCAAGTCGGGCTTTGTTGTTAGTTCCCATGCCCATACCTTCGAAGATTTTCTCACAGGTTTTCAGCCAAGCGATAGCTTCGGTCACTGTGCCAGTGCCAGTAAAAGGTTTCCCTCCTAGATTTCTATATCTCTTTGCCACTTTATCAAACTCAAAGTCCTCTGGTGCTGGTGGCTGAATAATAGGGATCTCCACAGCTACGGGGATATTCCCCCGTCCTCCCGCTGCATCTCCTCGGCCTCCACGGCCTCCTCTAGCTGCTGCTCCACGCGTAGCCATCTAAGAGTACTGTATAAGCAAGAAAAGAGTCAAGCTCACAGATTTGAATTTTACATAAATGATAAAGCAAGGAAATACAAGGAAAGATAATGATGATGTACTGATCAAATTGTTTTGCTAATCTGCTTAGCTCATTCTTATACATTGCTAATCCTATCTCTAATGAGCTACTCGCATTAGAACTCTACTGATTCTATTCTGACGAGGTGTTTAATGTGTTAGATCCCGGAACTAAGGTTAACCAAAGCTCTGATACCAACTGTGACGATCCCAAAATCCGAGGGGCGGTATTAAGGATAATCATTGGGAAATAACACATTAATCATCATAGCAGAGTACAGATAATAGCAGAAACAATAAATAAAATAATTTTACATGGATATGACAGCGGAATCACAACATGTAGGAATATCAGAATAGCATAACGTGGGATATACTTAGTAAAAAGAAAGGGAAGTGATCAGTCATCATCGCCTGAGGCGGAATACATACATGCAGTGACATAATAAGAGTATCAGTCAACATCGCCGAAGGCGGAATACATATACATATAGTGAGAAATACGGAAAGTAAACCAGTCTGCATCGCCAGTGGCGGGATCATAATATAAATACAGTAATGGCGGAAAATATCTAAGTCATCTCTATGAAGTCAGCCTCGCCATGAGCCAAAAGTGCACGCTAAGCAGCTGTGCAGAACCAAAAACCACCTGTCACCTGTGTACTAGGCTGCCCGTGTGAAAATAAGGGCACCCGCGTTTGCAAAGTGAAACAAACAACGAGTCAGTCATGGGGACTGGTATGAGGAATCTATTTAACAGTTAAACAACAGTAATAGCTAATCATAGGACCACGCCACTTTCGCGGAACGGGTTTACTCCAGTGATTGCTAGTGCATTTAAAACAAAGTAAATTCTTTTTAAAACAACGCAATGCTTTTAGAAAGAATGAAGCCATTATAAGACTCAGGTCCCATCACACAATGCAACGCAAGCCGGAGGATAGAGTTTTACCTTATAATAGCCAAACATGCTTGATACGTATAAAGCGAAATCATTTGATATTATTACTAGTGCATATACGTTTCAAAAACGAATAGCATCATAAATATCAATCATAGACGACATGAGCGTCCCATGCCACTATGTCGCCATATATAAGTTACAATCGAATCCGTTATCTCGTATTGGAAATTGGATTTCCGTCATGAGTCGAGGCAAGGGGCAAGCTCCTCTCCGCTTCGAGACACTCTAGCAAATGCCTCAGGACTACGCACACTGGGTAACCCCTGGATTCGGCTGGGCCGGTCCTCACTTACGTTAGAGGATTAATTATGCCTGAACACACGTTTCCCGGTCCTTACAGACCTATAATCGAGGCGCCTCGCATTCCAACAACCACAAAGGTGAAAAGTAGATATATATGTCAGGGCTGGTAAGTCACTGACACCACCATAGCTAGAAAGAAACGTCGTGCTCTCCCAGCGGTCCGTATCCCGTTTTTAACTCATACCGGGGTGTGAGGTTCGCGAATCTACGAAATAAACAAAGCTAGGCCTTGTAGACCTTGCTTTGATCATCATCCACAAGACTTTGCTTTTCAACAGAAGCCTTGATCACAACATCTTGGCATGCCACATAGGCAGTCCACTCCATACGATTGATTTCCATCGATATATAACCTCTGAGCTCGTATGTCTCAGAGAAGGGCGTTAAGCAAAAGAATAAATTCTCCGCCGCCAAACAGATATATATTTAACAGAGATCAATCAGTATAGAACAAAATCCAATGTCAGACACACAGTCCATTTACTAGTCCGTCCTGGGTCTGAACGAAACCGGAGGCGTCAAATTCCTCGTATATCCGTCCAATCAACTTATACGTTCAGACGGCTACTACTTCCGTCCCCTTCCGGTAGCTACTCCGGTTAGGAACCTCAGTAGCGCCCATCCAACCGATACGAAGATCGTCGGTCTTGAATCGTCTTTGCATTTCTCAATTTGAATCGCTCGATGAATTATTTAAAATGATGGTTAGCTCGGCCTTTTCAAATAATTCACGTCATTAGAATTTAAATCGATTCTTTATATGGTTATATTACTCGACATCCAACTTTCAGTTATTTAGTGTTATTTTCTTGTCATACACATACAACCATCAAATATCAAACAATTCAAGCCCAATTGGTCTATTTGCAACCTATGTTGCTTATAATATTTTATAACGATTTTTCGCCATTTTTATTTGTTTGAAAAAAATGGCCATATTCAATTAAACGACGTTTCAGGTCGTGCCGTGGCACTGGCGCTGTTTTCCCCTTAATTTGTTTTACACATATCGGAAAATCTAACCGTTGGATTTCTACAAGGTTGGTGCCGTTGGAAAGATATTTCCAAGGCGAACCCGGCGGTTGCAGTTTCAGGAAAATCCGATGGTCGGATTTCTCGTACTAACCGTTTCAACTTACGATTCCGAAACGCGAACTGCACGGCCTCTATTCCTTTTAATTATATTTATATTTATATATATAAATATAGTTCAATCTATAGTTTCAACTATAGTTTATTTTATATTTTCAACTTCGTTTTCACTTCAAATATTTCACTAACGCCTTAATATTTCGAAAAATTTCGCCATAACCTCCTTTGTACGGGGAGGGGTTTGGAAATTTATTGGGCCGTATTAGGTACCCAATAAATCCTAAAAAGCATTCACATATTTTTAGTGATATATTCTGGTGTTTACGGGGGAGCATGTACTGATAATCACTCCAGAGAATAAATTCCCGTCACCCCGTTTCCGTGTGGAAATAAATAGTCCATGTGCCGTATCTAATAACTAGAGCGACGTGATTATTGTCAACTCTAGACCCGTGTGGGGTTTTTATTAATCTGGCATTTTATCGTTATAATTTATATAGTCCATATCAGTCATCAGTTCAACCTGTAGTACATAGTCATCGCCATACAAGCCTCTTGCTTATATGGTAAATCTTCCACCTCGTCACACAAGCTCCAATTGCTTATGTGGAATATGATGAAGTATGCCTATCGTCAAGAAGTATGCCATGTAGTGTAGTTCAAAATTAATTGTTACTATCCTATGGCGTTGTTTATTATTTCACACAGAAAAACCATCACTCCGCATCCAACGGCATTCACAGGAGTTGATATATAAATAAAATTGCGCAGCCAACTCATCAAGGTTTACCTATTTGTCGGGCACGCAAATAATTTCTTTACTCAACAGCTAATCCATTTTTCCTGTTCAACACATGTATATATATGCAGAATAAAGCTAAAAATAATATTCTTAGCAAACTATTATTTATTTTAACACGTGTGTATTTTTAACTAAGCGTATACATGATAAAAGGAATATTTTTATCATCAAAAATATTTATTCGACACATGTGTATTTTTAACTAAGCGTATACATGATAAAAGGAATATTTTTATCATCAAAAATATTTATTCGACACATGGTATTTTTAACACCTCATATACTCTATAAAAATATAGTTTTCACTGTCTATTCATTTTATTTTTAAAAGATGATAATATTCAACACATGAACTTCAATTCAACGAATGAATTGGAACTCAACACATGAATATTCGATCTAGTTTGTATATATATAAAAATGTGATTTTTACTACTAAAGCCATTTGTTTAAATTCGAACAATATTCAACACATGAATTTCAACTCAACGAATGAATTGGCAACTCAACACATGAATATCCGATCTAGTTTGTATATATATAAAAATGTGATTTTTACTACTAAAGCCATTTGTTTAAATTCGAACAATATTCAACACATGAATTTCAACTCAATGAATGAATTGGCAACTCAACACATGAATATCCGATCTAGTTTGTATATATATAAAAATGTGATTTTTACTACTAAAGCCATTTATTTAAATTCGAATAATATTCAACACATGAATTTCAACTCAACGAATGAATTGGCAACTCAACACATGAATATCCGATCTAGTTTGTATATATGCAAAAATGTGATTTTTACTACTAAAGCCATTTGTTTAAATTCGAATAATATTCAACACATGAATTTCAACTCAACGAATGAATTGGCAATTCAACACATGAATATCCGATCTAGTTTGTATATATAAAAAAATGTGATTTTTACTACTAAAGCCATTTGTTTAAATTCGAATAATATTCAACACATGAATTTCCGATATAGCATATGTAAATAATTTCAATGAAGGAAAATTATTCTAACACATAAATATTTCAGAAAATTTCGGCAGCATAACGGCAGGGTAGTTAAAACCGGGACCGTCCCTAGTACGGCTCCTCGCTCTACCTTAAAACCTCGCGGTTTTTGACAATGGGGATCATGCATCTAGTTCGCACGCAGGCGGCATGTTTTATTTTCAATTCCACAATCCAATTCTATTTTGTTTCAACCACAAGAGGGTGTTTTTCAACCACAAAGGTATTTTTCAACCATAATATCAACCACAAACAATTATTTCCATCCATTCGTCATAACAAGTAATATCACGTCAAACACAAGCAATAAATATCGTCCATGGTTTGTGGACGAGGGGAGTATATATATAATATAATAATTCACTTGCATTTCATCACAATTCAAAGCATATATATTTCAAACAACGCTTGTATAATTTATACATCGCTAATATAACTTATACAACACATGTACATGAGGTATACAATGCGTATATAATTTACACTTCGCTTATATAATTTATACAACGCGATTTCATTCACACAAATAGTTTAGATTCCTCACATTGGTTCTTGCGGTGCTAAAAATCGTAGGAAGGTCAGAAAAATCCGCGGCTTCTTCTAGAATGTAGAGAGCCTCCTTGCGGTCACGGTGTCTCCTGTTTCATCGAATTTCGTTGAAGAACGAAAAAGATATTATTTTTCAAAGTTTTGCAACGCTTTAAAGTGTTAAAACAGTTTAAAATTAAATAACCCGATAGTTTCCAAACCTGTTCAATTCTAGGTTTTGATTTTTCTTTTGATTCGTAGCTCTATAGGACGATCAGGCTGTTGGACGTCGTCGAGGGAGGAAAGAGCTTCCTAGCGGTGGTTGTCTGAGGCGATGCGATGGCGAATCCAGGCGGCGGCGGCTCCAGGAAGGCGGCGACTTTGAAGAGCTCGAACTCGTCGACGGCAGCTCTGTTGGTGACGAGGCTAGGTCGGATGTGGAGAGCGGAGTACGGCGAGCAAAAGCCTCAACAGTGGTCGGCGGCGAAGCGGCCTCTGGCGATCGGAAAAAGGAGGGGAAGCGGCAAGTTACGGGGATCGTTCTTTTCGACTGGCGGCTAGGGTTTTTAGGGTTTTTTTTTTTAAAAGAAAATTTCTCATTGGTCTATACTTATAGAAAATTTTTAAATAGTGTTTTTGCAAACGGACTCCTTCTTAAACCCAACGACTGTCGCCCCTAGCTAAATACCCCCATTCCGGACACAATGGGATATGTTTCGTTGGCCATTTCGACTGTTACAGTCAGTTATTTTTCAATTTAAAATATACAACATTCGATATTTAATTTAAACGTACATTTCAATTTGCCAGGCCCACAAACCGAATCGAAAAATTCCAGAAAATTAAATCTAGCTTTGTTTTGACGATACGGTCCTAACAAAACCAGTTTCGTCAAATTCTGAGCTCGTTTGAAAAACGGCCATTTTTAGGTCGACCCATTTTAACAGAATTTGACCAAACACGTTATCTTTTGCCCCGCTCACATACTAGCTTCAAAAATTACGAAATTTGAAACTTAGCAATAATTTGACATCCCGGACCCAACAAAAGTGGTTTCGTCGAATTCCGAGGTCGTATGCAAAATCTCAATTTTCCAGGGCTATATATACTATATAGCGACCTTTCTGAAAATTCATTTGGCCAAAACTTTTGATTTCCGTCATGAAATTTCGATTTTTCAGATTCGTTAGAAAGGTATTGATAAACAGATTTAAATATTTTTAGTTTCGTTAAAATCCGTTATATTTTCACCCGGTCCAGTCAAACTTAGTTTGTATTCAAAATTTCAAACGGCCATATTATACACAATTCTATATTTTATGAAAATAGGCTATTTTAATCATTCAAATTTCTTGTTAATAACCTAATTTAAAAATTTTAAACTGGTTCACATTTTCCGGGTTATTACAGTGTGTCTGACATTGGATTTTGTTCTGTGCTGATTGATCACTGTTAAATATATATCTGTTTGGCGACAGAGAATTTATTCTCTTGCTTAACACCCCTCTCTGAAACGTATGAGCTCAGAGGTTATGTATTGATAGAAATCAGTCGCATGGAGTGGATTTCCTGTGTGGCACGCCTAAGTGGCATATGATCAAGGCTTCTGTTGCAAAGCAAAGTCTTGTGGTTGATGATCAAAGCATGGTCTGTGTGACGTAGCTTTGTGTATAACGTGAATTCGCGAGCCTCACACCTCGGTATGAGTGAAAACGGGAGAGTGACTGCAGGGAGAGCACGACGTTTCTTTCTAGCTAAGGTGGTGTCAGTGACCTACCAGCCCTGACATTATATATACTTTTCACCTGTGTGGTTGTTGGAATGCGAGGCGCCTCGATATAGGTCTGTAAGGACCGGGAAACGTGTGTTCAGGAATAATTAATCCTCAAAAGTAAGAGAGGACCAGCCCTGAAGATCCAAGGATCATAGTGGGGCCCTGGGACATTTGCTAGAGTGTCTCGAATCGGAGAGGAGCTTGCCCCTTGCCTCGACTCATGAAGGAATCCAATTTCCAATACGAAATATGCGGACGTGATTGTACTACTAGTATGGCGAAATAGTAGATGGTAGCTATGCCGCCTAGGATTGATATTTATGATTGAATTTGCTTTTGAAACATATATACACTAGTAATAATACCAAACACTTTTGTTTTATTCGTATGAAACATTTTTGGCCATTATAAGGTAAAAACTCTATCCTCCGGCTTGCGTTGCATTGTGTGATGGGACCTAAGTCTTATAATGTCTTCATTTTATAAAAAGCATTGCGATGATTTAATCATTTACTTTATTTCATGCACTAGCACTCATTGGAGTAAACCCATTCCGCGAAAGTGGCGTGGTCCTTTGATTTGCCTTATTATTGTTGTTAATAAGTTATGTAGATTTCTCATACCAGTCCCATGACTGACTCGTAGTTTGTTTCACCTTGCAAACTCGGGTGCCCTCATTTTTACACGGGCAGCCTAGTTATAGGTTTCTGACGCACCTTTTGGCTCATGGCGAGGCTTGACGACACCGTTCTGACTTGGATTTTCTCCGCCATTATTGTATCTATATTATGATTCCGCCATTGGCGATGTAGACCGATATTTATTTTGAGTACTCTTTATGTATGATTCCGCCTCAGGCGATGGTGACTGACTATGTATCATTATGCACTAAGTTGTATCCTGTACTATGCTTCTCTGATGTGATGATATCTATATGATTCCGCTGTCATATGTGTGTAAATTATTCTATTGTTTGTTTATGCTATTATCTGTGATCTGCTAATGATGATTAATGTGTTATATTCCAATGATTATCCTTAACACTGTGTCACAGGGTTTTGGGATCGTCACAGCTGGCATCAGAGCTTAGGTTAACCTTGGTTCTAGAGTCTAACACATTAAACATTTCGTCAAAATAGAATCAGTAGTATTCTAAGGCGAGTTGTTCATTAGAGATAGGACTAGTAAAGTCCTAGAATGAGCCGAGCAGAATAGCTAAAACAATTTGATCAGTCCATCGCTATCTTTCCTTAGATTTCTGCTTAACTATGTAATAAACTATCATTTCTGTTAGCTGACTCTTTCCTTGCTTATACAGAATTTGACAAATGGCTATCAGAGCAGCCGCCGCTAGAGGAGGCCGTGCCGGCCGAGGCCGAGGACGAGGACGGGGAGAAGCCCTAGTTCAAGAAGGACCCTTGATACAACCTCCGGCAGCTCAATACTTCGAGCTGGACCGTGTTGCTAAGAGATACAAAAACTTAGGAGGCAAGACCTTCTCAGGAACTGGCATAGTAATAGAGGCCCTTGCATGGCTCAAAACATGCGAGAAAATTCTTGAAGGCCTAAGACTTGGAGACGAAGATAAAGCTATTATGGGCGCCTGGCTTATGCAGGAACAAACTGAACTATGGTGGGAATCTCTCACCGCCGGGAATAGAGAAGCTGGAAGAACATGGGATGGATTTAAAGAACTCTTCAAGGAGAAATATGTCCTGGAACAAGCTCTAGAATGAATGCACGACGACTTCGCCAACCTCCAGCAGGGGGATCTTTCCGTGTAGGATTATCTGAATAAATTTACACTGTTGTCGCCCTATGCTCCGGAGCTCGTCGCCACTGCAAAGTCCAAAAATAAGAGGTTTATCCTTGGGCTAATGCGATAGTATCATGATAGAGCCATGGCCCATGTTAAGCTGGAATTCAATGAATTGGTGGAAATGACATGCAACTACGAAGACCTTGACCATAGGCATTTGGAGCAGGATCGCGCTAGAAGCCAAGCCGGGAACAAACGCTAGCCTGCCGCGAATCAAGCCGAGTCAAGCCAAGCAACATCTTCAAACCCTCAGTCTGGCAAGCCGCCGAGAGGAAATTGCTTTAACTGTGGCAAAGCGGGGCACTACTCTAATGTTTGCACAGCCCCGAAGAGGCAGAAGACAAATTCACAAGGTTCAAGCCAGGGTTCTCAAAACCCTCGCTCCTGCTTTAATTGCCGTAAGACCGATCATCTAGTCAAAGACTGTCCTCTGCTGAAGAAGGCCACAGTAGCTCACGTATATGACGGGTCGAGCTCGCCAGCTGCTTCCGATGGAGCAGGTAAACCCAATGTTTTGGGAGGTACCCTTACAATTAAAAATATTCCTATTTCTGTATTGTTTGACACGGGTGCGTCGCGTAATTTTATTGCTAGAAGCATGCGAAAGCTCAAAGAATCGGTTGAAGTACATAATCCGATAGGAGGATCTCTTATTCTCAGTTCATGTTGTAAAGTGCCAATCTCTTATTCTTCCAACAAATTTCCCATTAATTTAATCATTATGGATTTTCCCAAATTCGACGTTATCCTTGGGTTAGAATGGTTAACGAAATATGAAGCCGAAGTGAATTGTGCAGAAAGAATCGTTAAAATTCGAACGAAGCTTGGATATATTACGGTACCATGTCATGGTTCGAATCCAAATAGAGAAGAATTTTGGTCGGCATTAGAACTTATCCCCACTTCATTGGAAAAGATTCCGATTGTTAGAAACTATGCGGATGTGTTTGAAGAAGTTGAAAACTTACCTCCGCAAAGAGAAATAGAATTCCGAATCGATCTAATTCCCAATGCCAGACCAGTGGTACATCGAATTCGCAGAATGACTCCGAAGGAAAAAGAAGAATTAGGCGATCAAACTCGTCAATTGTTGTGGAAGGGTCTAATCAGACCTAGTTTTTCTAATTGGGGTGCAGCTGTTGTGTTTGTCCCAAAGTCAGACGGTACTCTTCGATTATGCGTTGATTACCGAGACCTCAACAAACAGATGCTCAAAAACAAGTATCCATTACCCCGCATAGACGATTTGCCAGACCAATTGAATGGGGCGAAAGTATTTTCCCGAATGGACCTAGCTACAGGTTTTCATCAATTGATAATAGCAGAAGATTGTGTTCCTTTGACAGCTTTCAGAGGTCCAGACATATTTTATGAATGGTTAGTAATGCCGTTTGGCCTGTGTAACGCTCCAGCATACTTTGTCGATCTAATGAATAGATTGTTCAGGGGAGTTCTGAATAAATTTGTCCTCGTATTCATCGATGATATTTTAATCTACTCCAAATCAAAACCCAAGCATGAAAAACACTTAGAACAAGTATTGGAGATTCTAAGGAAGAACGTCTTCAAAGCCAAATTCTCTAAATGTGTCTTCTGGCAAGAAGAAGTCAAGTTTCTTGGCCATGTCGTGTAAGAGAAAGGGATTTCTGTTGACCCAAGCAAAATAACAGCGATTCAAGACTAGAAACAACCCACTATTCCCACAGAAGTTAGAAGTTTTATGGGGTTGGCTAGTTATTATCGAAAGTTCGTTAAGGATTTTTCGAAGATATCCGGTCCGTTAATGAAGCTCACGAAGAAGCATGAGAAATTTAAGTGGACTATCAACTGTGAAGAAGATTTCCAGGAATTGAAATCGAAACTGACCACTGCTCCAGTGTTAACCATTATTGATGGCAATCAGGATTTAACGGTTTGGACAGATGCTTCTATTAGAGGTCTTGGTGCAGTGTTAATGCAAAGAGGCCAAGTAGACGCTTATGCAAGCCGCCAACTGAAACCGCATGAGAAGAATTATGTAACTCATGATCTTGAGTTGCTAGCTATCGTTTTTGCTTTGAAAATCTGGAGGCATTATTTATTGGGCGAGAAATTTATACTGTACACCAATCATCAATCATTGAAGTATTTATACACCCAGAAAGATCTGAATTTGAGACAGCAGCGTTGGCTAGAATTTCTTGCAACGTATGATCTTGATATCCTGTATACGCCGGGGAAGGCTAACATTGTAGCGGATGCGCTTAGTAGGAAAACCGCAATCGTTGCCAATCTTATAATTACGCCTGGATTGATTGATAGGATTTCAGCCCTTCAAAAAGACGATGAATTCATTTAGAGAATCAGTCAGAGGGTCAAGCAAGGTGAAACCACAAGTTTCCGTGTTGACGATAAGGGGGTTCTCAGGTTAAATAATAGGATTTGCATTCCAAATATTCCAGGCCTTCAAAGAGAAGTGCTAGACGAATGCCATAAATCCAAATTTTGCATCCATCCTGGTGTGAGTAAAATGTACCACGATATCAAACGCACTTTCTGGTGGAGGGCAATGAAAAGGGATATTTCTTTGTATGTTAGCAGATGCCCTACTTGTCAATTGGTCAAGAGCGTCCAACAGAAGCTAGCTGGATTGTTGCAACCGTTGGAAGTCCCAGGTTGGAAATGGGAACAGATTTCCATGGATTTCATAGATGGCTTGCCGCGAACCAGGAAAGGTATGACAGCATTTGGGTAATCGTAGATCGCTTCACGAAGACTGCCCATTTTATACCTGTCAGATCCAATAGAAGCGCTCAAAGTCTAGCATAGATATATTTCAAAGAAATCGTTAAGCTGCATGGAATTCCCATCAGCATAGTCAGTGATAGAGACCCGATATTTGCTAGCAAATTCTGGGAGGCTTTCCAGACAGAACTGGGAATGAAACTGAATATGAGCACCGCTTATCACCCTCAAAAAGATGGCCAAACTGAGCGGGTGAATATAATTCTAGAAGATTTATTGCGGGCTTGTATAATTGATTTTTGTGGGTCATGGGAAGATCATTTGCATTTGGCAGAATTCTCATATAACAATAGCTATCAAGCAAGTTTGGGAATGTCGCCATTTGAAGCATTATATGGCAGACCGTGCAGATCTCCAGCATGTTGGGTAGAACCTGGCAATAGACTTGTGTTAGGACCCGATATGATTAGAGAAGCATCTGATAAAGTCGACTTCATCAAAAAGCGTTTGAGAACCGCGCAAAGCCGACAGAAAAGTTATGCAGATTCTAGAAGAAGAGATTTGACATTTGCTGTTGGTGATCATGTTTATTTGAAAGTTTCTCCGATGAGGGGAGTAATCAGATTTAGCAAAACTGGGAAGTTGGCACCGAGATTTATTGGTCCCTTTCCTATACTCGAACGAATTGGAACTCTTGCTTATAGGGTTCAATTACCAGATTGGTTGCCTGGAGTGCACGATGTGTTTCACATATCTCAACTTAGAAGACATGTGCATGATCCAGATCTTGTTGTAGAAGAAGCAGCGCAACAGGATATAGATATAACTCCAGAATTAGCACTCAGAAGAGAGCCATTAAAGATTGTTGGCAAAGAAACTAGAGAACTAAGAAGCAAAAAGGTTCATTTAGTTATAGTGCAGTGGAGCAGTGATCCTAGAGACTGTACTTGGGAGACTGAGGAAAGAATTAAGCAAGCTTACCCCAAATGCAGAGTGGATATCTCTGACTAACTCCGGTGCAAGGTACCTTTACAATACTTTGCATTTACATTTTGTTTCCTACTTTGCTGTTGTTTCCTTTTCGAGGACGAAAAGTTTTAAGTGGGGGAGATTGTAACAACCCAGAAAATACGAGCTAATTTAAAAATTTTAAATTGGTGATTTCAAAGGAATTTGAACAATTGAAATAGAATATTTCAATAAAATAGTGAATTAGAAATAGTGAGTCAGTTTGAAAATTTGAATTCAAACTTTGACTGACTGTGCAGGGTGGAGAATATAACGGATTTTAGTGAAACAAAAAATATTTAAATCTGTTTATCAATACCTTTCTAACGAATCTGAAAAATTGAAGTTTCATAACGGGAATCAAAAGTTATGGCCGAATGAATTTTCAGAAAGGTCGCTATATAGAATATATAGCCCTGGAAAATTGATATTTTGAATACGACCTCGGAATTCGACGAAACCACTTTTGTTGGGTCCGGGATGTCAAACTATTGCTAGGTTTCAAATTTCATAATTTTTGAAGCTAGTATGTGAGCGTGGCAAAAGAAATTGCGTTTGGTCAATTTCTGTTAAATTGGATCGACCAGAAAATGGCCATTTTTCAAACGATCTCAAAATTTGACGAAACTAGTTTTGTTGGGACCGTAGCGTCAAAACATAGCTGGATTTATTTTTCTGGAATTTTTCGAATCAGTTTGTGGCCCTGGCAAATTGAAATGTGCGTTCAAAGTTAAAAATTAAATGTTTTATACTTTAATTTGACAAATAACTAACTGTAACAGTCGAATTGGCCAACGAAACATATCCCATTGTGTCCGGAATGGGGTCTTTAGCTAGGGACGATAGTCGTTGGGCTTGAAAAGGAGTTCGTTTGTAAAAACACTATTTAAAAATATAATATAAATCCTCGGCAAATAGGATTTTTTCTTTCATAAAAATAAAATAAAAATAAAAACGCGAAACCCCCAGACCAACGGCGAAAACCCGTTCCTCCCTTCTCTCCTCCGCCGCCGCTACAGCCACTTCCAGCCAACGCCACCACCGCCGTTCGCTTCGTCTCCGCCCCCTCGTCAGATCCGACCCACCCACGACCACCCTCGACGCCTCCTCCGCCTTAATCGAGGCCAGAAAGCCCGCCACTTCCCATCGCCGCTGACGACGCCACCGACCACCGAGCGCCACCAAACCACCACCGACAGGACCCCCTTTCGAAGCTCTTCCACATCCAACTCCCCGATCGTCCCCACTGTGCCACGGATTTCGCGAAAACCTCAAACCTAGTTTCGAACCAAATAGAAAGGTGAGTCCTTTTTGATGTCTGCACTTTGAAAAATCATATCTTTTTGATGTTTTGACGAAATTCGATGAAACAGGAAACATCGGGACCGCAAGGAAGCTCTCTACCTCATAGAAGAAGCCGCGGATTTTTCTGAGTCATCTACGATTTTTAGCACTCTGCAAACCAATGTGAGAAATCTAAATTAAATAAATTTGAATGGAAAATGTCGTGTATAAATTATATAAGCGAAATATAAATTACACGCGTGTTTTATACCTCATGTACATGCGTGGTGTAAGCTATATAAGCGAAGTATGAATTTTACATGCAAAGAATAATTGACATATGTGTTGAAATGCAAATGAAATATAACAATAATATATATATATATATATATATATATATATATATATATATATATATATATATATATATATATACTCCCCTCGTCCACAAACCATGGACGATATTTATTGTTGTGAATTGGTGTGAAATATTGGATGAAAAATACGAATGGTTGAATAATGTTTGTGGTTGATATTGTTTGGTTATGGTTGAAAAATACCCATTGGTGATTGAAATGAATTGGAAATATTTATGGAAATAAAAATAAAACATGCCGCCTGCGTGCGAATTAGATGCATGAATCCCCTTTGTCAAAAACCGCGAGGTTTTAAGGTAGAGTGAGGAGCCGTACTAGGGACGGTGCCGGTTTTAACTACCCTGCCATTATGCTGCCGAAATTTTGAATAATCTTTATGTGTTAGAATTATTTTCATATGTTGAAATTATCTTCATGCATTGAAATTAAAGTCATGTGTTGAAAAATATCCATGTGTGGAAATGTTCATGTGTTGAAAAGTGATGTGTGAAAATTAAATTCATTTGTGAATGAATGAAGTGTATAAACAATAAAATTCACCTTTTTATAATATATATGAAGTATGAAAAATATTCGCCTTATATATAAATAGTTTCAACAATAAAAATTCCATCTTTCTAATATGAACAACATAAATAAAATATCCATGTGAGGAAATGCTCATGTGTTGAGAAGTGTGTGTAGTGGAAAAGTTCATGTGTTGAATAAAAAGATCGAACAATAAAAATTACATTTTTATTGAAACTATGAAGTGTTGAAAACATCCATTTGTCGAAAGAATATTTTAAATGATAAAAATATCATTTTTATCATATATGTGATATGCTATAGGTTTGCGGACGTTGAAATAAATATTTGTGAAGAAATATTATTTTTAACATGCATAGGAACTAAATAAAATAGTCATGTGTTGAAATCTATTTTAGTTCGCCAAATTTATCATCTTTGAAATGTGAAGTGTTAAAAATAGCCACTGGTTCAAATAAATGTGCATGTGTTGAAATATACATTAATTAGCTAATGATATGATTTTAGCCTATGCATGCAACATTAGAATGAATGGTGTTTTTGAAACAAAGTAAATCAAATATGAAGTTGAATGGAAAATGATAAGTGATAAAAATTGTATATATGTACATGCATATTTATTGAACAGGTTATAGCAAAGGGGCTAGAGAAGAGGAATAAAATTTTGTGCCCGACAAATAGGTACACATTTACTGTTTTGTTTGGGTGATGATTTTATGAACCTGTTGGCTAGCCGCTTGGCTTTTTCTTTTTCTTTTTGACATTAGACGCCCATGTGGCTATTAGGGAATTTTCCCAGCCCCTTCCGTACAAAGGAGGTTATGGCAAAATTTATCAAAATTTAAAGGCGTTAGTGAAATAATTGAAGTGAAAACGTTATAGGAATTTTTGAATGAACTATATTTATATAAATATATAAATATAAATAAAATTAAAACGAAACGTGGTTGTGCAGTTCGTGTTTTGAAACCGTGATTTCAAACGACTAGTGCGGGAAATCTGACCATTGGATTTTCCCGAAACCGCAACCGTTGGGTTCGCCTTGGAAATATCTTTCCAACGGCACCAACTTTGTGAAGATCCGACGGTTGGATTGTCTGGATTGTTTAATTCAAATCTGAGGAAAAACAGCACCAGAAACGAATATATTTATATATATATATATATATATATAATTAAATTAAATCGAATAACGACGCTGCAATTCGTAAATTGAAATCGTAACTTCAAATGACTAGTGTGGAAGATCCGACCGTCGGATTTTCCCAAAACTGAAACCGTTGGATTCGTTTTGAAATGACCTTCCTAATGATATGAAATTTGTGAAGATCCAATGGTTAGATTTCCAGATATGTGTAAAACAAAATTAGTGAAAAGCAGCGCCAGTGCATTGACACGACCTGAAACGTCGTTCAATTAAATGTGGTCGTTTTAAATTAAATAAAAATGGCAATATATCGTTATAAAATACTATAGACGATATAGAGTGGAAATAAACCAATTTTGTTGTGTTTGCTTGATATGTGATGGTTGAATGTATTTTACATGAAAATTATAACTAAAGAACTGAAATGTGAATGTTGAATAGTCCAACCATCTGAATAATTGATTTGAAAATCTAAATATACGTGCGTTATTTGAAAAGGCCGAGTTTATCTCATTTCAAATAATCGATCGACATTGAGAAGTCGAAGAGTCGAAGATGTTTGAAGACCGACGATCTTCACATTGGATGGATGGGCGCTACTGATGCTCGTGATTGGAGTAGCTACCGTGAAGGAGATGAAGTAGTAGTCGTCCAAACATACTGGTGATTGTACTGATATGCGAGGAATTGGTGCCTCCGGTTTCGTTCAGACCCAGAACGGACTTGTAAATGGACTGTGTGTCTGACATTAGATTTTGTTCTGTGCTGATTGATCTCTGTTAATTATATATCTGTTTGGCGGCGGAGAATTTATTCTCTTGCTTAACGCCCTTCTCTGAGACGTATGAGCTCAGAGGTTATGTATTGATAGAAATCAGTCGCATGGAGTGGATTGCCTGTGTGGCACGCCTAAGTGGCATATGATCAAGGCTTCTGTTGCAAAGCAAAGTCTTGTGGTTGATGATAAAAGCATGGTCTGTGTGACGTAGATTTGTGTATAACGTGAATTCGCAAGCCTCACACCTCGGTATGAGTCAAAAACGGGAGAGTGACTACAGGGAGAGCACGGCGTTTCTTTCTAGCTAAGGTGGTGTCAGTGACCTACCAGCCCTGACATTATATATACTTTTCACCTGTGTGGTTGTTGGAATGCGAGGCGCGTCGATATAGGTCTGTAAGGACCGGAAAACGTGTGTTCAGGAATAATTAATCCTCAAAAGTAAGAGAGGACCGGCCCTAAAGATCCAAGGAACATAGTGGGGTCCTGGGACATTTGCTAGAGTGTCTCGAATCGGAGAGGAGCTTGACCCTTGCCTCGACTCATGAAGGAATCCAATTTCCAATAAGAAATATGCGGACGTGATTGTATTACTAGTATGGCGACATAGTAGATGGTAGCTATGCCGCCTAGGATTGATATTTATGATTGAATTTGCTTTTGAAACATATATACACTAGTAATAATATCAAACACTTTTGTTTTATTCGTATGAAGAATTTTTGGCCATTATAAGGTAAAAACTCTATCCTCCGGCTTGCATTGCATTGTGTGATGGGACCTGAGTCTTATAATGGCTTCATTTTATAAAAAGCATTGCGATGATTTAATCATTTACTTTATTTCATGCACTAACACTCATTGGAGTAAACCCGTTCCGCGAAAGTGGCGTGGTCCTTTGATTTGCCTTATTATTGTTGTTAATAAGTTATGTAGATTTCTCATACCAGTCCCATGACTGACTCGTAGTTTGTTTCACCTTGCAAACTCGGGTGCCCTCATTTTTACACGGGCAGCCTAGTTATAGGTTTTTAACGCACCTTTTGGCTCATGGCGAGGCTTGACTACACCGTGTTGACTTGGATTTTCTCCGCCATTATTGTATCTATATTATGACTCCGCCATTGGCGATGTAGACTGATATTTATTTTGAGTACTCTTTATGTATGATTCCGCCTCAGGCGATGGTGACTGACTATGTATCATTATGCACTAAGTTGTATCATGTATTGTGCTTCTCTGATGTGATGATATCTATATGATTCCGCTATCATATGTGTGTAAATTATTCTATTTTCTGTTTATTCTATTATCTTTGATCTGCTAATGATGATTAATGTGTTATATTCCAATAATTATCCTTAATACCGTGTCACGGGGTTTTGGGATCGTTACAAATACAATACACAACTGAAGGAGATACACGGATACGAAGCTTTTCGGATATCATTCCAGTTGTAAACTAGGATCCTGTGAATATAAATCTGCAAAACCAAAACTACTAGCTTCCCATGTCAAAATAAGGGCACCCAGAGTTTAGGTTAAAACAATAAACTCCAGGTCAGTCATGGGACTGGTGTGAGAACTAAAACAGTTATTTATCTTTATTTTAAAGTTCAGCAAATCAAGGGACCACGCCGTATAACACGGAACGGGTTTCCTCCCGAGAATACCAGTGCATAAAACAAACAACGCAATGCTAAATAAAAAAAATGAAGCTATTATAAGACCCAGGTCCCATCACACAATGCAATGCAAGCCGGAGGATAGCGTTTTTACCTTATAATAGCCAAAGAATGCTTGATACGTTTAGAATAGATTATTTTGATAGTACTATAAGTGTATAGTATCAAAACAATTTCAAATCATAAGTATCAATCATGACGGCATTAATGCCCCATACCACTATGTCGCCATATATAGGTATATAATCAAAACCGCACTGTCACGTATTTGGAAATTGGATTTTCGTCTGTGAACCGAGGCAAAAGTCAGTCCTCAACCGAATTCGAGACGCTCTAGTCCGCCCCTCAAGCAAGTACTCAGTCAAGCCTTTGGATCGTCAAGGCCGGTCCACCGATGTGGATTATTATGCCTGAACACTGCGTTTCCCCACCCTATGGGGTGTAAGTCTGGTCCGTCTACCGACCAGAATGCATCAGCCGAAACCGATATAACCGAGGTGCCTCGCAACAACAACAACAACCACATAAGTCAAACTCCTCAGGGCGTGTAAAACCATTGACGCCGCTTCTAACTAGAAAGAAACGCATGTCCTCCCTGAGGTCCGTCTCCCTTTTTGGTTCACACCGGGGTGTGAGGCTCGCGAATCAACGCTACACAAAGCTATGCCACACAGGCGGTGCTTTGATCATCACCACAAGACTTTGCTTTTCAACAGAAGCCTTGATCAACTACCACTTAGGCATGCCACACAGGAAATTCACTCCATGCGTTTGATACCCATCAATATTTAACCTCTGAGCTCGTACGTCTCGAAGAAGGGCGTTAAGCAAGAGAATAAATTCTCCGCTGCCAAACAGATATATATTTCATAGGAATCAATCACACAGACTAAAATCCAATGTCAGACACACAGTCCATTTACAAGTTCGTTTTGGGTCTGAACGAAACAAGAGGCACCTAGTACCCCGCATATCCATCGATCTCCAAGTACGTTTGGACGATCACCAACTGTTTCTCTCCTCTTGGGTGTACAGCCCAATCGAGATCATCAGCAATCACCCAAACGATGTGAAGACTTCCAGTCTTCGACCACCGTCTTCATCTTCGACACCACGTCGAATCAGTTATTCAGAATAGGACAAACCCGGTCTTTCTGAATAACTCGCGTATATAATAAACAAGTGTTACACAAACACAACATACGCCTCATTCCAATTCAGAATATTCTTTTGTTCAAATATTCTTATACTTTGGGAAAGGTTTCCATTAATTTTATCAAAGATAAATTCATTAAATTTATTCTTTAATCTTTGAATATCAATTCAAACTAGTCGGGATTAGCGAACCACACCGGAGTAATCATTTATTTTATTTCCCAATCCCCACCTATTCATCCCATGAAGTAAAACTGGAATACTTCATATTTAACACCACGGTGTTATCGGTAAATTCAATTACCATCTCACGTTCAAATCTAATTAAAGATTTAATTATCGTCTGGAGCAAAACTGGTGATACTCCATTCTCGATCTTTTCAATCTAATTAAAGATTCATTAAAACTCCACTTAGTTTTAATCTTTAACTGGGTTAAAGAATCAGTGTCATTTAAAACACAGTTCACGATAAACCCAAAATCACATTCCTTTATTTATCGGGTTAAAGAACAAGTGTTATTTAAAACACTGTTCACGATAAATCCAAAAATCAATACCAATTCAATTCCAATTAAATATTATTTAATTGGTACACTTCATTAAATCTAAATAAAAAGATTTAATCTTTTTCTCAACTGGATTTAAGAACAGTTTTAATGAAGACACCATCCACGACAAACCCAAAACCCATTTGATATTAAATACAAGGCTCTGAATAGAAAATATACTGGCTTATATTCAATATCAAATCCTACGACCAACAAATATCGTATTGGAAATAACGGTATTAATATATCTTTCAAATTCCCATAACAATATATGTATCATCACGAAATCCAACATCGAAATATTCCGAAGACAATTTCGATTCAAATCCCTTCCAATTCAGTTATTGGAAATTCTGGTTATATTTCAAAACCATTTCAAATTCACTTTATTTCTTTCAAAAATAAATGAATTATAATTCTAGTTCATTTCGATAAAAAACTATTTTTTTTCAAATATGGATTTTTTCATCCCAATTCTTCACAAATCATTTCTTATGATTTTACACAAATTATTACTATTTTTAATAATTATATCAAGGCCCGTACAGTCGATTTCCATCAACGGCCATCGAACTGCACTTACAGCGACCTTTTTCAAATTTGATTTGGACATAATTCCAAATCCAACCATTATATTTCAAATCTCTAATATTCATTAGAAAGCTCTTTTCGATACGAACCCAACGGTTCCGGTTTTAGGAGAATCCGACGATCGGATCTCCGACAATGTCCATTCGAAGTCAATGGTCGAAATTCGCGAACTGCCGCGGCGTGGCGCGTTCTATTCAGGCCATTATATTATATATATAATATATATAATATATACTTCGACGATTTCCTTTTAAAACGTATTTTATAAATTGTTTTAAATTCGTTTTCGAAACGATTTCAACTTCCTTTTCACATTCAAATTAAAATTGATTTTTTTAATATAAATTCGTTTTAATTTCATTTCAAATCGATTTCAATTCAATTTCAATTTAATTCGAATTTCAATTCATTTCAATTTAATTCAAATTTCAATTCATTTCTATTTAATTCGAATTTCAATTCATTTCAATTTAATTCGAATTTCAAATCTATTTCAATATTCATTGAAAAATGAATAAAATCGATACAAATATCGTTCATGTCATAATGGCGTCAATCTAATCAACACGGCTCCATATATTTCTATTTTCAAATATTTTATTTCAAATATTCCTTTTCAAATATTTCTATTCAAATATTTCTTTTCAAATATTTCTATTCAAAACTGGAATGAGGCCCACTTAATTACCATATAATGTTAATTATATGGATTTCCTACAACACATGTATAAAATAACAACGATAAATAATCAACCATCATCCAGAGTGCACCACACAACTGCATAAGCATTAAATATAGATAATTAATGCTTACACAGTCTGTCGACCAATCGATCGACATACAACTAAATAATTGGGATTAGTGTACGCCAAATATCATCCCAATACCCGTGTGGGGTTTCAGATAATCAAACACAGATTTTATTTGTGTAGTTGGGCGATGTGTAAAATTTATCGTCCCAATCAATATCAATCAAATCAGTGTATATAAACAAATCTCTGATTTGTTTATAAATATTTATTCTAAATACATGTTTAAAATTCTATTTTTAACTATAAAATATTTTCCACTATAAAATATTTTATTTCATTTCACATCACATCACACAATCAACTACACATCAAACTCAAACAAACAAGCATACAAGCCGTCCATGGTCTGTGGACGACGGGTGTCGGGTGCTACTAAACACCGTCTGCATCCTAGTATATATTATTAACTAGAAGACAAAATTAAAAGGTGAGAAGTTCTCACTGAGGGTTCCACTCCGTCTTGCTTTGCTTCTAAACTACCGAACCGTCTGGATCTGCTTGAAATTCCTATGCAGTTCTTTTCACGTTGTTCAAATAAAATTATATTTTTATCACTTCATTTCTAATAAATAAAAATCATATTTTTATTTCTACTTCATATATATTTTTACAACTCTTCTTTCTATATAAAAATTATATTTCTAACTTACCATTCGAATAAAAATTATATTTTGAACCTTCCTATAATATAAAAAATATATTTTGAACCTTCCTATAATATAAAAATTATATTTTTATATTTCTGCTTCTTATATAAAGATTGAATTTTTATTATTATAACTATATAAAAATTATATTTTTATATTTTTACTTTAATAAAAACCATATTTTTAATAATCTACCTAAGTAAAAATCATATTTTTATTACCGCCACTATATAAAGATCATATTTTTAATACACTACACAAGTAAAAATCATATTTTTGATTCACTACATATATAAAAATCGTATTTTTATTCTATCTATCACATAAAAATATATCTCTACTATATAAAAATCACATCTTTTCAATTTCTAAAAACCGCTCTTTTTAGCTTTTTTTTAAAAAACCTATCTTTACCTCTTCAAATAAATAACATAAAGAGGATAAAATATAAATAATTAATGACAAAACTTACAGTAAAAAAAAGGAGGGGGAAGGATCTGCAGAGTTCGCCAGTGGTTGGGGGGAAGGAACGCAGTCGAGGTCGGCGGCGGTGGCTCTGCATGTCGGCGGCGCTCCAGCTTCATGGGGGTAGCAGTTTTAGGGTTTACGATGGGGGGGGAGGTTGACGGAACTCAAGTTGCTGGAGAGAGAAGGGAGAAGGAAGGAGGATCAGGGAAGAGGGTGCGGTTGTGCCGGGGAGGGCGGCGGCATCGGGGGGGGGGGGGGGGGGGGGGGCGAGATCGACGAGCAAGAGTCGGGTTTTTTTTTCTATTTTATCTGAATTTGAAGTCAACGGTTTCTTAATTCGAACTCGAAACGAGATCCACCGCTTGTCGTCCATAGCTAATTACCCCCATTCCGAACACAATGGGATATGTATCGAAAGCCAATTCGACCGTTTCGATCAGTTTTCGTTTAAATCAAAATTTAACTCTATATATTGAATTTGAATGCACATTTCAATCTACTGGGGCCACATACTATTTCTAAAAATTCTCGAAAAATATTTTCTAGCTTCGTATTGACGATACGGTCCTAACAAAAAGGATTTCGTCTAATTCTGAGATCGGTTGAAAAATGACCATTTTCCAGTCGATTAAAATCAACTAAACTGGTCAAACACGTTTTCCTTTGCCACACTCACATATTGATTCGAAAAATTACGAAAATTGAAATCTAGCAATAATTTGACATCACGGATCCAATAAAAGTGGTTTCGTCAAAATCTGAGGTCGTTTGCAAAATTCCCATTTTTAAGGGCCAGAATTCCATAGCGACTATTCTGAATTTTCAATTGGGCATATCTTTTGATTCCTGCTATGAAATTTTGATTTTTCGGATTCGTTGGAAAGACATTCTCAATTAGATTCTAATATTTTTGGTTTCACTAAATTCCTGTTTATTTTGAATCCTGTACATTTATTTGAAGTTTGAAATCGAATTATCGAACTACCTTGCCATTTTCAATTCCTTTTATATTATAAAATAAATATTTATATTCTAACGTCGATCTATATAATATATACGTATGAATTCCATTCAAAATAAATTTTCCATTGATATTATTTAAAATAATTCATTTTAAATAATCAAAATTCATTAAAATTGCCAAAATAAAAATTTTAAACTGACTCAGAATTTCCGGGTTGTTACAATCTCCCCCACTTAAAACTTTCTGTCCCCGAAAAGGAACGAAGCCGAAAGTTGTTTTACATTTCAACTCCACTTTCATTAATTTGACTACGGCTTAAGTTCTTCAACTTTTCAGTTTCTAAGAACTTTTCAAATTTTTCAAAAATTTGGCTAACACGCTAAATTTTCGAAAAATTTCGCCATAACCTCCCCTGCACCGGGGACTTCGGGATATTTCATATAGCCTCCCATGGCCTTCTTCAATCCAAAAGAAAAAGAAAATGCCACGTGGCTAGCCAATCGGCTCACAAAATCATCATCATCCAAACAAAACAGTAAATTATGGTAAACATGTACCTATTTGTCGGGCAAACAATTTTATTCTTCTGCTCTAGCCTCCTTGCTATGACCTGTTCAGTGTAAATACATGTATATGCAAGCAAATGCGACCAATTTTCAATACAATTCACTATTTGGTTCAAATTGGCTAAATGGTTCAACATTTAATTAATCAAACAATATTCAAACAACACAACCATCAATCATTTAGTGAATTATCATTTCAAATTCATAACTTTGATATATAGTCAAAAATCTCATTTTTGATGCCAAATCACAACAATAGGCCCAATCTAATTTTGGTTCTCACACCAGTCAATAGGAAATATATAGAAATTCCACCTTTGAAACTCGAACATAAATTCTGATGATGATCGATCAATCATCAGAATCATCTCTGGGCAACTACAGTGTGATCCTATATCTATCCAATATATTAAAATTTCGAATACACGCAGATCAGACGTATACGCAAAATCTGTATATACTGGATAGTCCAAATCAATATAAATAAATAATCAAATATGAATAATTGATTTAAATTTTCAAAACAAAAATTGTTTTCCCTTTAAAAATATACTCTTCACAATCGTTCTAGGATACTACCGATCCCATCTCTAACGAGTCATTCTCATTGTATATTACTAATCCAATCTCTGATGAATTCTTTCGTACGGTTCTAATGTGTCTTGTTCTATGAGCTTTGTAAACCAAAGCCCTGATACCAACTGTGACGATAGGCAATTTCACTCGATCCGAATCAGTCGCTAAACCGACCCAGACCGTTCGAAATGCCTGATCGCTTTGAAAACATGACAAATGGAATGCAGACGGAAGAACATTTCATTGTTAATTATAACAATTCCATCAGATTACAAGAATATACAGAGTATGAATAAATATTACACATTATAAAATATCAGAGATTACAATACATTACATAGCAGCGGAAAATAATACAATACACAACTGAAGGAGATACACGGATACAAAGCTTTCCGGATATCATTCCAGCTGTAAACCAGGATCCTGTGAATATAAATCTACAAAACAAAAACTACTAGCTGCCCGTATCAAAATAAGGGCACCCAGAGTTTAGTTTAAAACAATAAACTCCAGGCCAGTCATGGGACTGGTGTGAGAACCAAAACAGTTATTTATCTTTATTTTAAAGTTCGGCAAATCAAGGGACCACGCCGTATAACACGGAACGGGTTTCCTCCCAAGAATACCAGTGCATAAAACAAACAGCGCAATGCTAAATAAAGAAAAATGAAGCTATTATAAGACCCAGGTCCCATCACACAATGCAACGCAAGCTGGAGGATAGGGTTTTTACCTTATAATAGCCAAAGAATGCTTGATACGTTTAAAGCAGATTATTTTGATAGTACTATAAGTGTATAGTGTCAAAAAAATTTCAAATCATAAGTATCAATCATAGACGGCATTAATGACCTATACCACTATGTCGCCATATATAGGTATACAATCAAAACTGCATTGTCTCGTATTTGGAAATTGGATTTCCATCTGTGAACCGAGGCAAAAGATAGTCCTCAACCGAATTCGAGACGCTCTAGTCCGCCCCTCAGGCAAGTACTCTTTCAAGCCTTTGGATCGTCTGGGCCGGTCCACCGATGTGGATTATTATGCCTGAACACTACGTTTCCCCACCCTATCGGGTGTAAGTCTGGTCCGTCTGCCGACCAGAATGCATCGTTCGAAACTGATATAACCGAGGCGCCTCGCAACAGCAACAACCACATAAGTCAAACTCGTCAGGGCGTGTAAAACCACTGACACCACTTCTAACTAGAAAGAAACGCATGTCCTCCCTGAGGTCCGTCTCCCGTTTTTGGTTCACACTGGGGTGTGAGGCTCGCGAATAAACGCTACACAAAGCTACGCCACACAGGCGGTGCTTTGATCATCACCACAAGACTTTGCTTTTCAACAGAAGCCTTGATCAACTGCCACTTAGGCATGCCACACAGGCAATTCACTCCATGCGTTTGATATCCAACAATATATAACCTCTGAGCTCGTACGTCTCGGAGAAGGGCATTAAGCAAGAGAATAAATTCTCCGCCGCCAAATAGATATATATTTAATAGGAATCAATCACACGGACTAAAATCCAATGTCAGACACACAGTCCATTTACAAGTTCGTTCTGGGTCTGAACGAAACCGGAGGCATCTAGTACCCCGCATATCCATTGATCTCCAAGTACGTCTGGACGATCACCAACTGTTTCTCTCCTCTTAGGTGTACAGCCCAATCGAGATCATCAACAATCACCCAAACGATGTGAAGACTTCCGGTCTTCGACCACCATCTTCATCTTCGACACTACGTCGAATCGGTTATTCAGAATGGGATAAACCCGGTCTTTCTGAATAACTCGCGTATATAATAAACAAGTGTTACACAAACACAACATACGCCTCATTCCAATTCAGAATATTCTTTTGTTCAAATATTCTTATACTTTGGGAAAGGTTCCCATTAATTTTATTGAAGATAAATTCTTTAAATTTATTCTTTAATCTTCTTTGGATATCAATTCAAATTAGTCGGGATTAGCGAACCACACCGGAGTAATCATTTATTTTATTTCCCAATCCCCACCTATTCATTCCATGAAGTAAAACTGGTAATACTTCATGGCTAACACCACGATGTTATCGGTAAATTCAATTACCATCTCACGTTCAAATCTAATTAAAGATTTAACTATCGCCTGGAGCAAAACTGGTGATACTCCATTCTAAATCTTTTCAATCTAATTAAAGATTCATTAAAACTCCACTTAGTTTTAATATTTAACTGGGTTAAAGAATCAGTTTCATTTAAAACACGGTTCACGATAAACCCAAAATCACATTCCATTAATTATCGGGTTAAAGAACAAGTGCTATTTAAAACATGTTCACGATAAACCCAAAAATCAATACCAATTCAATTCCAATTAAATATTATTTAATTGGTACACTTCATTAAATCTAAATAAAAATATTTAATCTTTTTCTCAACTGGATTTAAGAACAGTGTTAATGAAGACACCATCCACGACAAACCCAAATCCCATTTGATATTAAATACAAGGCTCTGAATAGAAAATATACCGGCTTATATTCAATATCAAATCCTACGACCAACAAATATCGTATTATAAATAACGATATTAATAAATCTTTCAAATTTCTATAACAATATCGTATCATCACGAAATCCAACATCGAAATATTCCGAAGACAATTTCGATTCAAATCCCTTCCAATTCAATTATTGGAAATTCTGGTTATATTTCAAAACCATTTCAAATTCACTTTATTTCTTTCAAAAATAAATGAATTATAATTCTAGTTCAAAACTAGTTCATTTCGATAAAAATCTAATTTTTTTTTCAAATATCGAGTTTTGCATCCCAATTCTTCACAAATCATTTCTTATGATTTTACACAAATTATTACTATTTTTAATAATTTTATCAAGGCCCGTACAGTCGATTTCCATCAACGGCCACCGAACTGCACTTACAACGACCTTTTTCAAATTTGATTTGGACATAATTCCAAATCAAACTGTTATATTTCAAATCTCTAATATTCATTAGAAAGCTCTTTTCGATACGAACCCAACGGTTCCAGTTTTAGGAGAATCCGACAGTCGGATCTCCGACAATGTCCATTCGAAGTCAATGGTCGAAATTCGCGAACTGTCGCGGCGCGGCGCGTTCTATTCAGGCCATTATATTATATATATAATATATAATATATATACTTCGTCGGTTTCCTTTTAAAACTTATTTTATAAATCGTTTTAAATTCCTTTTCAAAACGATTTCAACTTCCTTTTCAAATTCAAATCAAAATTGAATTTTTCAATATGAATTCGTTTTAATTTCATATCAAATCGATTTCAATTCATTTTCAATTTAATTCGAATTTCAATTCATTTCAATTTAATTCGAATTTCAATTCATTTCAATTTAATTCGAATTTCAATTCATTTCAATTTAATTCGAATTTCAAATCTATTTCAATATTCATCGAAAAATGAATAAAATCGATACAAATATCGTTCATGTCAAAATGGCGTCAATCTAATCAACACGGCTTCATATATTTCTATTTTCAAATATTCTATTTCAAATATTCCTTTTCAAATATTTCTATTCAAATGTTTCTTTTCAAATATTTCTATTCAAAACTGGAATGAGGCCCACTCAATTACCATATAATGTTAATTATATGTATTTCCTACAACACATGTATAAAATAACAACGATAAATAATCAACCATCATCCAGAGTGCACCACACAACTTCATAAGCATTAAATATAGATAATTAATGCTTACATAGTCTGTCGACCAATCGATCGACATACAGCTAAATAATTGGGATTAGTGTACGCCAAATATCATCCCAATACCCGTGTGGGGTTTCAAACAATCAAACACAGATTTTATTTGTGCAGTTGGGCGATGTGTAAAATTTATCGTCCCAATCAATATCAATCAAATCAGTGTATATAAACAAATCTCTGATTTGTTTATAATATTTATTTTAAATACACGTTAAAAATTCTATTTTTAATTATAAAATATTTTCCACTATAAAATATTTTATTTCATTTCACATCACATCACACAATCAACTACACATCAAAATCAAACAAACAAGCATACAAGCCGTCCATGGTCTGTGGACGACGGGTGTCGGGTGCTACTAAACACCGTCTGCATCCTAGTATATATTATTAACTAGAAGACAAAATTAAAAGGTGAGAAGTTCTCACTGAGGGTTCCACTCCGTCGTGCTTTGCTTCTGAACTACAGAACCGTCTGGATCTGCTTGAAATTCCTATGCAGTTCTTTTCATACTGTTCAAATAAAATTATATTTTTATCACTTCATTTCTAATAAATAAAAATCATATTTTTATTTCTACTTCATATATATTTTTACAACTCTTCTTTCTATATAAAAATTATATTTCTAACTTACCATTCGAATAAAAATTATATTTTGAACCTTCCTATAATATAAAAATTATATTTTGAACCTTCATATAATATAAAAATTATATTTTTATATTTCTACTTCTTATATAAAGATTGAATTTTTATTATCATAACTATATAAAAAATATATTTTTATATTTCTACTTTAATAAAAACCATATTTTTAATACTCTACCTAAGTAAAAATCATATTTTTATTATCGCCACAATATAAAGATCATATTTTTAATAAACTACACAAGTAAAAATCGTATTTTTGATTCACTACATATATAAAAATCGTATTTTTATTCTATCTATCACATAAAAATATATCTCTACTATATAAAAATCACATCTTTTCAATTTCTAAAAATCGTTCTTTTGAGTTTTTTTTAAAAAAACCTATCTTTACTTCTTCAAATAAATAACATAAAGAGGATAAAATAAAAATAATTAAAAACAAAACTTACAGTAATAAAAAAGGAGGGGGAAGGATCTGCCAAAGTTCGCCAGTGGTTGGGGGGAAGGAACGCAGTCGAGGTCGGCGGTGGTGGCTCTGCATGTCGGTGGCGCTCCATCTTCATGGGGGTTGCGGTTTTAGGGTTTACGAGGGGGTGGGTTCTGACGGAGCTCGAGTTGCTGGAGAGAGAAGGTAGGAGGAAGGAGGATCGGGGAAGAGGGTGCGGTTGTGCCGGGGAGGGCGGCGACATCGTGGGTGGAAAGATCGACGAGTAAGATTCGGGTTTTTTTCTTTCTATTTTATCTGAATTTGAAGTCAACGGTAGGGGAGGGGGTTAAAGAGGGATTAAGGATTTTAATATTTTATTTATTTAATATTTAATTAAACCATAAAGCAACTTCTTAATTCGAACTCGAAACGAGACCCACCGCTTGTCGTCTATAGCTAATTACCCCCATTCCGAACACAATGGGATATGTATCGAAAGCCAATTCGACCGTTTCGATCAGTTTTGGTTTAAATCAAAATTTAACTCTATATATTGAATTTGAACGCACATTTCAATCTACTGGGGCCACATACTATCTCTAAAAATTCCCGAAAAATATTTTCTAGCTTCGTATTGACGATACGGACCTAACAAAACTGATTTAATCTAATTCTGAGATCGTTTGAAAAATGGCCATTTTCCAGTCGATTAAAATCAACTGAACTGGTCAAACACGTTTTCCTTTGCCATGCTCACATATTGATTCGAAAAATTACGAAAATTGAAATCTAGAAATAAGTTGACATCACGGATCCAACAAAAGTGGTTTCGTCGAAATCTGAGGTCATTTGCAAAATTTCCATTTTTAAGGGCCAGAATTCCATAGCGACTATTCTGAATTTTCAACTGGGCATATCTTTTGATTCCCGCAATGAAATTTTGATTTTTCGGATTTGTTGGAAAGATATTCTCAATTAGATTCTAATATTTTTGGTTTCACTAAATTCCGGTTTACTTTGAATCATGTACATTCAATTGAAGTTTGAAATCGAATTATCGAACTACCACGCCATTTTAAATTCCTTTTATAATATAAAATAAATATTTGTATTCTAATGTCAATCTATATAATATATACGTACAAATTCCATTCAAAATAAATTTTCCATCGATATTGTTTAAAATAATTCATTTTAAATAATCAAAATTCATTAAAATTGCCAAAATGAAAATTTTAAACTGGCTCAGAATTTCCGGGTTGTTACATGACTGACCTGGAGTTTATTGTTTTAACCTAAACTCTGGGGGCCCTTATTTTGACACGGGCAGCTAGTAGTTTTGGTTTTGTAGATTTATATTCACAGGATCCTGATTTACAGCTGGATCGATACTCGGAAAGTTTTGTATCTGCGTGTTACTTCTAGTTGTGTATTGTATTATTTTCCGCTGCTATGTAATGTATTGTAATCTCTGATATTTATCGAATGTATTTTTATTTGTTTATACTCTGTATATTCTTGTAATCTGATGGAATTGTTGTAATATACAATGAAATGTTCTTCCGTCTACGTTCTATTTTGTCGTATTCTCGAAATAATCAGGCGTTTCGAACGGTCTTGATCGGTTTAGCGACTGATTCGGATCGAGCGAAATTCTCGGTCGTTACACGTGGTATCAGAGCTTTGGTTTACAAAGCTCAGAGAACAAGACTCATTAGAACCATACGAAAGAATTCATCAGAGATTGGATTCGTAATATCCAATGAGAATGACTCATTAGAGATAGGATCAGTAGTATCCTAGAACGAGTGTGAAGAGTATATTTTTGAAATATAAAAAGAAAAACAAATTTTGTTTTGAAAATTAAATCGAATTATACGTATTTGAATAATTTGTTTTAAATTGATTTCGACCATCCGATATATAAAGATTTTGCATATGCGCCTAGCTGGCGTGTATACAAAGTTTTAATATACTGGGTAGATATAGAATCACACTCCAGTCGCCCGATGATGATTCTGATGATTACTCGAGTATCTTCATAATTTATATTCGAGTGCCGAAAGTGGGATTTCTATATGTTTCCATTAGACTGGTGTGAGAACCAAAATTAGATAGGGTCCATTGTTGTGATTTGGCATCAAAAATGATATTTTTGACTATATATCAAAGTTATGAATTTGAAATGATAATTCACTAATTGATTGATGGTTGTGTTGTTTGATTATTGGTTGATTAATTAAAATTTGAACCATATAGCTAATTTGGACCAAATCGTGAGTTGTATTGAAAATTGGTCGCATTTGCATGCATATTCATGTACTTACACTGAACAGGTCATAGCAAGGAGGCTGGAGAAGAGGAATAAAATTGTTTGCCCGAAAAATAGGTACATGTTTATTGTATTTCTTGAGTTTTGGGTGATTTTATGAGCCGATTGGCTTTTGTTTTTCTTTTGGATTGAAGAAGGCCATGGGAGGCTATATGAAATATCCCGAAGTCCCCGGTGCGGGGGAGGTTATGGCGAAATTTTTCGAAAATTTAGGGTGTTAGCCAATTTTTTTGAAAAATTTGAAAAGTTCTTAGAAACTGAAAAGTTGAAGAACTTAAGCCATAATCAAAATAATGGAAGTTGAGGTGATTAGTTAAACCACTTTCGGCTTCGTTCCTTTTCGGGGACGAAAAGTTTTAAGTGGGGGGATTGTAATAACTCGGAAATCTGAGCCAATTTAAAAATTTTTATTTCGGCAATTTTAGTGAATTTTGAATATTTAAAATGAATTATTTTAAATATTAACAACAACAAAATTTATTTTGAATATAATTAGAATGAATATATTTATATAGATTGTTGTTAGAATATAAATATTTATATTAAATTACAAAAGGAATTGAAAATGGCGCGGTAGTTTGAAAATTCGATTTCAAAGTTCAAATGAATGTACCGGGTGAAAAATAAACCGGATTTTAGTGAAAAAAATAATATTTGAATCTAATTGAGAATATCTTTCCAAGAATCAGAAAAATCAAAATTTCATTGCGGGAATCAAAAGATATGTCCAGATGAAAATTCAGAATAGTCGCTATGGAATTCTGGCCCTTAAAAATGGAAATTTTGCAAACGACCTCGGTTTTCGACGAAACCACTTTTGTTGGATCCGCGATGTCAAATTATTGCTAGGTTTCAAATTTCATAATTTTTCGAATCAATACGTGAGCGTGGCAAAGGAAAACGCGTTTGACCAGTTTCAGTTGATTTTAATCGAGTGGAAAATGGCCATTTTTCGAACGGTCTCAGAATTTGACGAAACTAGTTTTGTTAGGACCGTATCGTCAATACAAAGCTAAAAATTATTTTTCTGGAATTTTTCGAGTTAGTATGTGACCCTAGTAAATTGAAATGCACGTTCAAATTCAATATATAGAGTATATGTTGATTTTCACAAAAACTGATCGAAACGATCGAATCAGCCTATGACACATATCCCATTGTGTTCAGAATGGGGGTAATTAGCAATGGACGGCAGGCGATGGGTTCGATTTCGAGGTCGAAATAAAATGTTGCTTTTTGAAAGAAGAAAAAAAATATATAACTCTATCTCCTATACCCACCCTTATTTCCGAAATCAGAAAAAAAAAGAAGAAGAAAAAAAAGAGGCGGAAGCCCTAATCGATCGCCCTCTATCGTCACCGCCGCGGCCACCATGGGCGGCGCGCCTCCGGCGCCGCCACCCAGAAAAGCCCCCCCCAGTCTCTCTCTCCTCCTCCCCTCTATCTCTCCCCCCTCGTTCCTCGATTCTCGCGAGAGCAGCACCCCATCGACTTCGATGCCGACCACCACTCCCCACCAAACCGACCACCTGCGCCGCGTCCATAACCCCACCGCCTCCTCAGCACTCCCCCTCCCCTGACGACATCAAGCGCAGTTTTCCAACCTAGTTTGGAGCAAGGAGAAATACGGGTTCATCACGTACAGAACGTGAAGAAGGTGAGTTTTTATTTAATATAAAATAACATTAGCTTATAAATCAGTTTTAAAAATATAGAAAACATAGCATATAAAGTAAAGTTCGATTTTTATTTGTTTGAATTCATAGTTTATAAACCAATTTTAAAAATATATAGCATGATAAAAATTAGATTTTTATTGTAGATAAAAATTAGATTTCTATTGTAGAAAAAGATGAAATTTTTATGAAGCAGAAAGGTTTGATTTCTATGTAACAAAAGGGTTTAATTTATATATAATAAAAAGATAAGATTTTCGTTAATACAAAGATAGGGTTTTTCATTATAGAAGAATATAATTTTTACAAGAAAGAGATAATAAAAATATAATCTTTTGTATTGTAGAAGTATAAAAATATAATCTTTTATACTGTAGAAGTATAAAAATATAATCTTTTATATTGTAGAAGTATAAAAATATAATCTTTTATATTGTAGAAGTATAAAAATATAATCTTTTATATTGTAGAAGGTTAAAAATATAATTTTTATATAGAAGGATATGGTGTAAAAATAGAATTTTTATCTATATAGTAGTGGTATAAAAATGTGATTTTTATAGTGATGTAATAAAAATTCGATCTTTATATGTGAAGTAAAATAAAAATATGATTTTTATTTATTGAATGAAGCGATAAAAATATAATTCTTATTATAAACAGCGGAACAAGGACTGCATTGGAATTGCAGACAGATCCGGACGGTTCAGCAGTTCAAAAGTAAAGCACGGCGAAGTAGATCCCTAAAGTGAGAACTTCTCACTTTTAATTTAATTTTCTAGTTAAAATATATACTAGGATGCAGATGGTGTTTAGTAGCACCCGACACCCGTCGTCCACAGACCATAGACGGCTTATATGCTTGTTTGTTTGATTTTGATGTGTAGTTGATTGTGTGATGTGATGTGAAATGAAATAAAATATTTATATAGTTAAAAATATTTTATAGTTGAAAATTGAATTTTTAACGTGTATATAAAATAAATATTTATAAACAAATTGGAGATTTGTTTATATACACTGATTTGATTGATATTGATTGGGACGATAAATTTTACACATCGCCCAACTGCACAAATAAAATCTGTGTTTGATTGTTTGAAACCCCACACGGGTATTGGGATGATATTTGGCGTACACTAATCCCAATTATTTAGCTGTATGTCGATCGATTGATGGACAGACTGTTATGAGCGTTAAATATTTATATTTGATGCTTATACAGTGTAGAATGCACTTTGGATGATGGTTGATTATTCATCGTTGTTATTGTATACATGTGTTGTAGAAAATCCATATAATTAACATTATATGGTAATTGATTGGGCCTCATTCCAGTTTTGAAAAAGAAATATTTTAAATAGAATATTTGAAAATAGAATATATGAAGTCGTGTTGATTAGATTGACGCCATTTTGACGTGAACGATATTTATATCAATTTTATTTGTTTTTAATCAATATTGAAAAGTGATTTCAATAATCGAATGTTTTAGAAAATGAATTCGAATTGAATTGAATAGAAAAGAAATTCGAATTAAATTGAATCGAAATGAATTAGAATTCGAATTGAATTGAAATGAATAAGAATTCGAATTGAATTGAAAATAAAATGAATTCGAATCGAATTGAAATTGAAGGTAAATCAATTTGAAATGAATTCAAATTGAAATTGAATAGAATTGAATTCGAATTGAAATTGAATAGAATTGAATTCGAATTGAGATTGAATAGAAATGAATTCGAATTAAAATTGAATTGAATTGAAAACGAACTGAAATTGAATTGAAATCGAATTGAATTGAAATCAAATTGAAATGAATTTAAATGATTTATAAAATTCGTTTCAAAGAGAAATCGATGAAATATATGTAATATTATATATATATATATATAATGGCCTGAATAGAACGCGCCTCGCCGCGGCAGTTCGTGAATTTCGACCATTGACTTCGAATGGATATTGCGGGAGATCCGACCGCCGGATTCTCCTAAAACCGGAACCGTTGGGTTCGTATCGAAAAGAGCTTTCTGATGAATATTAGAAATTTGGAATCTGACGGTTGGATTTGGAATTATGTCCAAATCAAATTTGAAAAAGGTCGCTGTAAGTGCATTTCGATGGCCGTTGATGGAAATCGACTGTACGGGCCTTGATAAAATTATTAAAAATATCAATAATTTGTGTAAAATCATAAGAAATGATTTGTGAAGAATTGGGATGAAAAACTCCATATTTGGAAGGATAAAAATAGATTTTTATCGAAATGAACTAGTTTTGAACTAGAATAATAATTTGTTTATTTTTAAAATAAATAAATTGGATTTGAAATGGTTTTGAAAATAACCAGAATTTCCAATAATTGAATTGGAATGGATTTGAATCGAAATTGTCTTTGGAATATTTCGATGTTGGATTTTGTGACAATACAGGTATTGTTATGGGAATTTGAAAGATATATTTATATCGTTATTTCCAATACGATATTTTTTGGTCGTAGAATTTGATATGGAATATAAGCTGATATATTTTCTATTCAGAGCCTTGTATTTAATATCAAATGTGATTTGGGTTTGTCGTGAATGGTGTCTTCATTAACACTGTTCTTAAACCCAGTTGAGAAAAAGATTAAATCTTTTTATTTAGATTTAATGAAGTGTACCAATTAAATAATATTTAATTGGAATTGAATTGGTATTGATTTTTGGGTTTATCGTGAACATTGTTTTAAAAAACACTTGTTCTTTAACCCGATAATTAAGGTGATGTGATTTTGGGTTTATCGTGAACTGTGTTTTAAATGACACTGATTCTTTAACCCAGTTAAAGATTAAAACTAAGTGGATTTTTAATGAATCTTTAATTGGATTGAAAAGATCGAGAGTGGAGTATCACCAGTTTTACTCCAGGCGATAGTTAAATCTTTAATTGGATTTGAACGTGAGATGGTAATTGAATTTACCGATATCACCGTGGTGTTAGATATGAAGTATTACCAGTTTTACTTCATGGGATGAATAGGTGGGGATTGGGAAATAAAATAAATGATTACTCCGGTGTGGTTCGCTAATCGCGACTAGTTTGAATTGATATTCAAAGAAGATTAAAGAATAAATTTAAAGAATTTATCTTTGATAAAATCAATGGGAACCTTTACCAAAGTATAAGAATATCTGAACAAAAGAATATTCTGAATTGGAATGAGGTGTATGTTGTATTTGTGTAACACTTGTTTATTATATACGCGAGTTATTCAGAAAGACCGGGTTTATCCCATTCTGAATAACTGATTCGACGTGGTGTCGAAGATGAAGACGGTGGTCGAAGACCGGAGGTCTTCACGTCGTTTGGGTGGTTACTAATGATCTTCATTGGGCAGTACACCCAAGAAGATGGAAACAGTTGGTGATCGTCCGGACGTACTTGGAGATCGATGGATATGCGGGGTACTAGGTGCCTCCGGTTTCGTTCAGACCCAAAACGAACTTGTAAATGGACTGTGTGTCTGACATTGGATTTTAGTCTGTGTGGTTGATTTCTATTAAATATATATCTATTTAGCGGCGGAGAATTTATTCTTTTGCTTATCGCCCTTCTCTGAGACGTACGAGCCCAGAGGTTATATATTGATGGATATCAAACGCATGGGGTGAATTGCCTGTGTGGCATGCCTAATTGGCAATTGATCAAGGCTTCGGTTGAAAAGCAAGGTCTTGTGGTGATGATCAAAGCATAGCCTGTGTGGCATAGCTTCGTGTAACGTTGATTCGCGAGCCTCACACCCCGGTTGTGAACCAGAAACGGGAGGACCTCAGGGAAGGCATGCGTTTCTTTCTAACTAGAAGTGGCATCAGTGGTTTTACACGCCCTGACGAGTAGACTTATGTGGTTGTTGCTGTTGCGAGGTGCCTCGGTTATATCGGTCGATCCGGGACCGATGGAGTCATTCGTTGGCTCATTGACACCCCATAGGGTGGGGAAATGCAGTGTTCAGGCGTTTTAATCCACATCGTTGGACCATCCTTGACGATCCAAGGGCCCACTTGTGTCTGGGTCCTGAGACACGGGCTAGAGCGTCTCGAATCGGTAGAGGACTATCTTTTGCCTCGGTTCACAGATGGAAATTCAGCTTCCAATACGTGATTTTGCGGTTTTATTTGTAGAGCCTAGTATGGCGACATAGTGGGATGGGGCACTCATGCCGTCTATGATTGATACTTATGATTTGAAATTGTTTTGACACTATACACTTATAGTAATAATAAAACATGAAATTTCACGTACCAAGCATTCTTGGCTATTATAAGGTAAAAACCCTATCCTCCGGCTTGCGTTGCATTGTGTGATGGGACCTGGGTCTTATAATAGCTTCATTTTTCTTTATTTAGCATTGTGCTGTTTGTTTTATGCACTGGTATTCTTGGGAGGTAACCCGTTCCGCGATAGCGGCGTGGTCCCTTGATTTACCAAACTTTAAAATAAAGATTGATAACTGTTTTAGTTCTCACACAAGTCCCATGACTGACCTGGAGTTTATTGTTTTAACCTAAACTCTTGGGGCCCTTATTTTGACACGGGCAGCTAGTAGTTTTGGTTTTGCAGATTTATATTCACAGGATCCTGATTTACAGCTGGAACGATACTCGGAAAGCTTTGTATCCGTGTATTACTTCTAGTTGTGTATTGTATTATTTTCCGCTGCTATGTAATGTATTGTAATCTCTGATATTTATCGAATGTATTTTATTTGTTTATACTCTGTATAATCTTGTAATCTGATGGGATTGTTGTAATATACAATGAAATGTTCTTCCGTCTGCGTTCTATTTTGTCGTGTTCTCGAAACAATCAGGCATTTCGAACGGTCTTGATCGGTTTAGCGACTGATTCGGATCGAGCGAAATTCCCGGTCATTACATAACATTAGATATTACAAATTATTTGTTATTTGAAGGATGTTTGTTGCTAAATATATAAAAAAGATAAAATGATTTATCTTTATATTTTAACTGCAACATAGTTTACATAAGTTAGTAAGTTAAAAATAATATGTTTTATTATTTTAGCAGTAAATCAGTTTTATATATTGTACTTCTTCATTGTAAAACCAAACCTAAGTATAGCTTTGTATCAACTGTAAAATCATAAAGATAAATGATTTGTATTTTTGGTTAGTAAAAGATAAATTGATATATCAAACAATGATTTAGTTAAATATATTTATGCAGTTTGAACATACTAAAGCAGTGATTTTACAACGCAGTTAGAACATACTGAAGCAGTCATGTTAAAACTTGAAGTTTTACGATAATTTTCATAATCCAACGCAATACACAGAAATCAACATACATAGACAATTGAAAGTCATTAACGACATATCCAAAAAGAGTACAAACAAATAAATCCATCACGTCTATAACAATCTTGTCCATTGTTCACCATCAAGTATTATGAACTACAAAAAAAGTTGTTATCTTCAATAAATGACTTATCCTTTGTCCAGCAGAAATCTTCATTATGGAATATTCCGGATGCAATACTAGCTCTTAGGTTATTAATTTCTTTTTGAGGTATGGTTGCAAGAAGACATCTATCTTGAGACAGTTTTGTAATGTTCATAATCACATATATTCCGCAATCATATCTGTTGTAAGAAAGGTAAATCCTTTTTAAGATGGTTAAATTTAAAATAAGTTTACAATTCTTATTACAATATATATATATATGTATAAATTAGTGTATAAAAAAACAGAAGTTATTAAAAAAGATAACTGTATTTATCGTATTGCATTTTTTAATTAAAAATTAGTATATATTTATTTTATAATAACAAAGATTAATATTAATATAATATAATTTAATATAGTATTAAAATATTTAATAAATAAGTTTTTCTCTTTGAAAGAATGTAGTTTTATGTATGTACGTATAACATAAACAGTAGATTTTGAAAAAGATAAAACTATTTATGTTTTGTATTGTTGATTATAGGTGGGGAAAAATTAAATTATTTGAAAAGATAACTAAATTTATTATTTTTTAAACTTCATTTATAATATAAGTACTAAAAATAACGTACATGTACTGTAAACTAATAAATATACTGATACATTTTTTTCTAAAAAAGTTGAAATTATGTATTTGTATGCATATATTAAAAAAAATCAAACAATATAGAAATTATATAGTACTACCCATTACGTTGTTGAGCACATTCTCCAACTGTAAGGACAGATGATTTTCTTGGTATTCTCCTTAGTTTGTTCCTTCTGAAGTTTCTTGTTTATGTCATTGACTAAATTTTGTTGTATATAACGATAAGAATATTTATTAATTTAGTTAACATAGAAAAAATAAACATTCAAAATATCTTACGATTTTTAATGTGCTTTTTCTATGCCTGCTGGTAAATCTTCCATTTCTACATCTGTTTGACAAAGAATCATATAGTGTCCAATTTGAAAATTCTAGTTCAAATGTTAAAAGTACCCAGTGTGACTTTTCATGGACTGGAAATAAGAGTACGTCACATCGTGAATCTTGTAATGCTGTTGTCAAAGCTGGAATAAACAAATGAGTTTTGACATTTTCTATGTCAATTGTAGCACTTTTCTGTAAAAACAAAATAATATTGTAGTTATACAAAACAGATTTATTAATGAATCATTATGTATATGTCTACAATAATGATCTTACTGTCATTGTGGTATTAAAGTAAGCTACATTTGAATTGACATCCCACACCTTTGCTACTTTAAACCAGAACCAATCAATTATCTGCACAGGCAATATATTAGAGTGGTTGCAATAATTAACATATACAATAAAGCAATTTTATATTGTTTTGATATGTTAGTAATGGAACATTATATGTGATAGAAATTAAAGTTTATTGAAACAAAAATAGTAAAACACTTTGCAATTATCATAATATATTAGCATTTTTTCTTTGTAAGTTTTAATTTTTAAAATGATACATGTATTTATGTTTTTATAATGAAAAAAATATTAAAAGCATATGATCAGTTGAAATTATTTGTTTCAACATATGGTAAATTCTATTACTCAAAATCATATGAAAACATCTCATATGATATAACATTATTATGCATAATATCCGTATGAAAACTGAAACGACCCAAATTCCCCTTTATTGGAAATCACGGATTGAGTTGAGAACAAGCCACATTGGAAAACAAACTGAAAAACATTTCATTGTTAATTACAACAATTTCATCAGATTACAAGAATATACAGAGTATAAACAAATAATATACATTTGATAAATATCAGAGATTACAATACATTTGATAAATATCAGAGGTTATATTACATTACCGCTGCGGAAAATAATACAAAAGACAACTAAAGGAGATATACGAATATAAAGCTTTCCGAATATCATTCCAGCCGTAAACCAGGAACCTGTGAAGATAAATCTACAAAACCAAAACTACTAGCTGCCCATGTCGAAAATAAGGGCACCCAGAGTTTAGGTCAAAACAATAAACTCCAGGTCAGTCATGTGATTGGTGTGAGAACTAAAATATTTATTAATCTTTATTTTAAAGTTAGGTAAATCAAGGGACCACGCCGTATAAACCGGAACGGGTTTCCTCCTAAGAATACCAGTGCATAAAACAACAATGCAATGCTAAATAAAGAACAATGAAGCTATTGTAAGACCCAGGTCCCATCACACAATGCAACACAAGCCGGAGGATAGGGTTTTACCTTATAATAGCCAAAGAATGCTTGATACGCTAAATTTCTTGTTTTATTATTACTATAAGTGAAGAAATCAATTTCAATCATAAGTATCAATCATAAACGGCATGGGTACTATATATCATGTCGCCATACTAGTTCTACAATTAAAACCGCAAAATGTCGTATTTGGAAGTTGGATTTCCATCTGTGAACCGAGGCAAGGGATCGTCCTCACCGATTCGAGATGCTCTAGCCCGCCCCTTAGGAACAGAACGCATCGTCCCTTGGATCGTCAGGGCCGGTCCACCGATGTGGATCAAAATGCCTGAACACTGCGTTTCCCCACCCTTTGGGGTGTCAATGAGCCAAATGACTCCATCGGACCCGGATAGTCAAATCTAACCGAGGTGCCTCGCAATCCATCATCCACATAAGTAAAATGTCAGGCCGTGCAAAACACTGACACCACTCCTAGCTAGAAGGAAACGCATGCCCTCCCTGAGGTCCTTCTCCCGTTTCTGGTTCACACCGGAGTTGGAGGCTCGCGAATTAATGCTACATAAAGCTATGCCACCCAGGCGGTGCTTTGATCATCAACCACAAGACTTTGCTTTTCAAAAGAATCCTTGATCATTTGCCACTTAGGCATGCCACACAGGCAATTCACACCATGCGACTGATGTCTATCGATATACACCCTCTGATCCCGTACGTCTCAGAGAAGGGTGAAGTAAGGGAATGAATTCCCCTTCTCCAGGCAGATTGTAACGATCCAGAAAATCTGAACCAATTTAAAATTTTTAAATTGGCTAAAATAATGGATTTTAAATATTTAAAATAAATATTTTAAATAATAGCAATGGAAAGTGAGTTTGAATCGACAATTGAAAGCGAATATAATTAATTATAATTATAAACAAGGCCTGAAATGGCGCTGTAGTTTCAAAAATTGAATTCAAACTTTGTCGGACTGTACCGGGTGCAAAACAAAACGGATTTTAGTGAAACCAAAAATATTTAAATCTGTTAGTGAATACCTTTCTAACGAATCTGAAAAATCGAATTTTCTTAACGGAAAGCGAAAGTTATGGACAAATGAATTTTCAGAAAGGTCGCTATGGAATTTATATATCCCGTGAAATTGGCCATTTTGCATACGACCTCGGAATTCGACGAAACCATTTTTGTTGGATCCGGGATGTGAAGTTATTTCTAGGTTTCATATTTCATAATTTTTGAAGCTAATATGTGAGCGTGGCAAAGGAAAATGTGTTTTGGTCAATTACAGTTAAATTGGATCGACCAAAAATGGGCCTTTTTGCAAACAGTCTTAGAATTCGACGAAACTAGTTTTGTTAGGACCGTATCGTCAAAACATAGCTAGATTTATTTTTCTGGAATTTTTCGAATCAGTTTGTGGTCCTAGCAAATTGAAATGTACGTTCAAATTAAATATTAAATGTTTTATATTTTAATTTGAAGGAAAACTGACTGAAACATTCAAATGGGCCTTCGAAACATATCCCATTGTGTTCGGAATGGGGGTAAAACGGATAGTCGTTGGGTTTAGATTGGTGGTCGCGTTAGAAAACCCCTTATAAAACCCGTCGGCCAATCAAATTTTTATTAAAAAAATCCTTTAATTTTCTCTCTCCCCGATATCGATTCACGGCGGAAAACCGCTCGTGCCTTCTCTCCTCCGTTCCTCCTCCTACAAGAAAAATTACGCCTTCCTCCTGTCAAAGATTTTGAAGAGCACGAGAAGATCTTCAAATTCATATATAGTTTGGATTTTTTCATTGTGTGGATTGGAAGAACCGACGTCACGAAGTTCAGCACTTCGAACCTCTGCCGCGTCCTCCTCCCTGCGTCGAAGTGGGCCCCACCTACCTCTGCCTGAGCGCCGTTCCAAGCACTACAAGGTGGTGTACTCCGATTGTCTCCAAGTTGCACGGATCGAAAGAAAAATTAAAACCTATTTTGAAGAAATCAAGCAGGTATCGGCTGTTTAATTAAAAATTGATTTTAACAGTTTAAAACCGTTGCAAACTTTGAAAAATCATATCTTTTTCGTTCATTAACGAAATTCGATGAAATAGGAAACATCGTGACCGTGTGGACGCCTTCTACCTTTTAGAAGAAACCGCATATTTTTCTGAGCCTTCTGCTATTTTTGGTGGAGTGGAACCCAATGTGAGATTTCTAATTTATAAACAATATGGAAAACGACGATGTATAAATTATACAGTCGATGTATGGGTTATATAAGCATTGTACACCTCTTGTATAAGCGTTGTATAAGTTTTACGTTCGATGTATAAGTTATATATGCGTTGTAAAAATTATATATGTGTTGAAATAGAAGCGAATTGCTATATATATATATATATATATATATATATATATATATATATATATATATATATATACGCCCCTCGTCTACAAACCATGGACGATATTTATTGATTGTGTTTGGTGTGAAAATTGATTGATAGCGAATGGTTGTTTGGAATTGTTTGTGGTTGATATTGATTGATTGTGTTTGAAAAATACCCATTTGTGGTTGAGAAATATTTGGGTGAAACCACATAGGATTAGTTTGTGGAAATGAAATAAAAATATACATGCCGCCTGCGTGTGAACTAGATGCATGATTCCCATTGTCAAAAACCGCGAGGTTTTAAGGTAGAGCGAGGAACCGTACTAGGGACGGTCCCGGTTTTAACAACCCTGCCGTTATGCTGCCGAAATTTTGAATAATATTCATGTGTTTGAATTATTTTCATTTGCTGAAACTATATTTATTCATTGAATAGAAAACCTTCATGTGTTGAATCGATATTCATTCGTTGATTAGAAATTCATGTGTTGAATGGTATTCGTGTTTTAAATATAAAAATCACATTTTTATCTATATATAGAAACTATAGAAAACCTTCATGTGTTGAATCGATATTCATTCGTTGATTGGAAATTCATGTGTTGAATGGTATTCGCGTTTTAAATATAAAAATCACATTTTTATCTATATATAGAAACTATAGAAAACCTTCATGTGTTGAATCGATATTCATTCGTTGATTAGAAATTCATGTGTTGAATGGTATTCGTGTTTTAAATATAAAAATCACATTTTTGTCTATATACATAAACTATAGAAAACCTTCATGTGTTGAATCGATATTCATTCGTTGATTAGAAATTCATGTGTTGAATGGTATTCATATTTTGAAATAAATTGTTTCATAATAAAAATCACCTTTTTATTACCTATATAAACTATATAAAATAATAGTGTTTTGAAATGAATTGTTTTGCAATAAAAATCACATTTTTATTATATACACGAATTGTTGAAATGTGAAGGGTTAAAAATAGCCACTCGTTCAAATAAATATATATGAGTTGAAATATTCATTAATTAGCTAATGATATGATTTTTGCCTATACATGCAACATTAGAATGAATGGTGTTCTCAAACCAAATGGAATTAAATATGAAGTTGAATAGAAAATGATAAGTGATAAGAACTATATATATGTACATGCATATTTATTGAACAGGTTATAGCAAAGGGGCTAGAGAAGAGGAATAAAATTTTGTGCCCGACAAATAGGTACACATTTACTGTTTTGTTTGGGTGATGATTTTATGAGCCGCTTGGCTATTTCTTTTTCTTTTCGACATGAGACGCCAGTGTGGCTATTTGGAAATTTTCCCAGCCCCTCCCGTACAAAGGAGGTTATGGCGAAATTTTCCAAAATTTAAAGGCGTTAGTGAAATATTTGAAGTGAAAACGATATTGAAAATGATGAATGAACTATATTTATATAAGTATATAAATATAAATAAAATTAAAACGAAATGTGGCCGTGCAGTTCGCATTTTGAAACCGTCATTTCAAACGATTATACCGGGAGATCCGACCATCGGATTTTCCTGAAATCGCAACCGTTGGGTTCGCTTTGGAAAAATCTTTCCAACGGCACCAACTTTGTAAAAATCCAACGGTTGGATTGTCTGGAATGTTTAATTCAAATCTGAAGAAAAACAGCGCCAGAAACGATTATATATATATATATATATATAAATATAAATATAATTATATTTAATCGAATAACGACACTGTAGTTCGTATTTTGAAATCGAAACTTCAAACGATTGTACCGGGAGATCCGACTGTCGGATTTTCCCGAAACTGGAACCGTTGGATTCGTTTTGAAAAGACCTTTCTAATGATGTAAATTTTGTGAAGATCCAACGGTTAGATTTTCAGATATGTGTAAATCAAATCTGAAGAAAAACAGCGCCACGGCTGCGTTATGGCCCGAAGCGTCGTTTTGAATAAATTGGCTATTTTAAAATAAATAAAAATAGCGATAAATTGTTATAAAATATCATAAACGTTATGGAATGGAAATAAACTGAATTTGCTCGGTTTATGTGGTATTTGATGGTTGAATGTGTTTGGTGTGAAAATTACATTAAAGAACAAAATTGGTGTTGTCGAATGATTTAACCATTGAAATAAATTGATTTGAAATTCTAAATATTCGTGAATTATTTGAAAAGGCCGAGTTAATTCTCATTTCAAATAATTGACCGACGATTGAAGGTCGAAGATGAAAACGGTGGTCGAAGACCGGAGATCTTCACCTCGTTTGGATGGTAACCGAGGTCCTGATTGGGAGGCATCCCGAAATATGGATAATGAGTGGTGATCGTCCAGACGTACGTGGTGATCGATGGGTTTGCGAGGTATACAGTGCCTCCGGTTTCGTTCAGACCCAGAACGGACTTGTAGATGGACTGTGTGTCTGACATTGGATTTTATTCTGTGTTGATTGATCTCTATTAAATATACATCTGTTTGGCGGCGGAGAATTTATTCTTTTGCTTAACGCCCTTCTCTGAAACGCACGAGCTCAGAGGTTGTATATCGATGGACATCAGTCGCATGGCATGAATTGCCTGTGTGGCATGCTAAGGTGCAGTGATCATGGCTTCAGTTGAAAAGCAAAGCCTTGTGGTGATGATCAAAGCACCGCCTGTGTGGTGTATCTTTGTGTATAACGTGAATTCGCGAGCCTCACACCCCGGTATGAACCAGAAACGGGAGCAGGACCTCAGGGGGGACGTATGTTTTCTTTCTAGCTAGGGTGGTGTCAGTGACCTACCATCCCTGACATTTATATACTTTTCACCTATGTGGTTGTTGATGTTGCGAGGCGCCTCGGTTTGATCGGACGATCCGGGTCCGATGGAGTCAGTCGTTGGCTCATTTACACCCCAAAGGGTGGAGAAACGCATTGTTCAGGCATTATAATCCACTTCGTGTGGACCGGCCCTGACGATCCAGGGTATGGTCGCGGCTGTACCTGTGGCTCGGGCTAGAGAGTCACGAATTCGGTAAGGACTATCTTTTGCCTTGGTTCAGGATGGAAATCCAATTTCCAATTACGACATCGTGCGGTTTTGATTGTATACCTATATATGGCGACATAGTGGTATGGGGCATTAATGCCGTCTATGATTGATAGTTATGATTTGAAATTGTTTTCAAAACATATAAACATTAACAATAATATCAAATGCCTTTGTTTTATTCGTATCAAGCATATTTTGGCCGTTATAAGGTAAAAACTCTATCCTCCGGTTTGCGTTGCATTGTGTGATGGGAACTGAGTCTTATAATGGCTTCATTTTTATAAAAAGCATTGCGATGGTTAAAAGAATGATTTGTTTTAAAGCACTGGCAATCCAATGGAGTGAACCCGTTCCACGAAAGTGGTGTGTTCCTGTGATTAGCCAAATTATATATGTGTTGAGTAGATTTCTCATACCAGTCCCATGACTGACTCGTAGTTTGTTTCACTTTCAAACTCGGGTGCCCCTTTTTCTACACGGGCAGCCTTGTATTCAGGTTTAGCTGGTTCTTTCTGGATAGCTGGAGCTGAAGATGGATTCTATCATTTATCTCTTTTTATGCTGTTCAGCTCCTATTGTACATATTATGTTTGTTTTCCGCTGTAGACATTTATGTATAACTGAACTATATTTTTACTAAGTATGATCCTGTATACTGTGTAACTCTGATGATTACGTTTATCCAGTATATTCTATTGTTCATTATCTGGTGTATTTAATTATTCTGTTCTGCTATTACCTGTTTCTGTGTTATATTCCACGGATTACCCTTGCTACCGTCAGTATGGGGTTTGGGGACGTCTCATTTGGTATCAGAGCTTTGGTTAAGCTTAGTTCTGGAATATAACATTTGAACGAACTCGTCAGAAATAGAACCAGTAGCGTTCTAGGACGGGTAACTCTATACAGATAGGATCAGCAATATCCTAGTATGAGTAAAGCAGAATGAAATTACACCTCGATAGACACATTTACATTTGAAGTATATGTTTCTATGTTTTAAAATTACCTTTTCTGTGACTTGACACTTGATCTTCCATTTGCAGAAGTACTAAAAAAATGAGTGCCAGAAACAGAAGGAATACAGAACCCGATCTAGAGGCTCTATTTAAGCGATATCGAAATCTGGGTGGAGAACAATTCTCGGGCAATGAATCTATTATTCAAACTCAAGCTTGGGTGCGCTCTGTAGAAAGAATATTTGAGCGTTTCCGGCTGAGAGACGACCAGAAAAGATTAGTAGCATCTTGGGCGCTCAATGGAGAAGCTTTAATATGGTGGGAAACAATCATAAAAGATAATCCAGAAGGTGATATCACCTGGGATAGATTCAAAGAGATTTTCCTAGGAAGATTTACTCCTCCCGAAGCAACCGAGCGATTATGTGATGAATTTTCTTATCTAATACAAGGTGATATGACCATCCCAGAATATCATAAGAAATTCAACGAACTTGCTCACTTTGCTCCTCATCTGATTCAAGATCCAAAGAGGAAAAATCTGAAGTTTATTCATGGCCTGCAAAGAAAGTATCAGAATAGTGTACTAAGGAATGTAAAACTTCCCTTCTCTGAAATGATTTATATGGCTTATCAGTATGAAGATCTCCATAAGAAAGGAATGTTGCGCGACGAAGAAGAAGTCTGTTGTAGTGACAAAGAAGAGTCGGGAACTGATATTCCTGAAGCCAGTACGAGATCTGAGGTCAGTAGGAAGCCCAGTGCCAAGAGGAAAAGGGCTGAATCTGGGAAAGAACCTGTAACGACAGCGGTATGCAGTAACTGCAATAGGCAAGGACATCTCTCGATAAGTTGCAGATCTCTAAAGAAACAAGTAAAGGATGGGTTTAAATCTGGCAAGAAGCTCCGGGAAAGTAAAAGATGCAATCAATGCCATCGGTTTGGTCATGTAAAGCAAGATTGCCGGCTGTTGAAAACAACCAAAGAAGCTCAGGTAAATGAAGTAACAGAAGCTTCTGAGCCCACCGCTATTCAAGGGAGGCCAGATGTTTTAGAAGGCACGCTAACTGTCAAAAACATTCCAGTCAAAGTACTGTTTGACACAGGGGTGTCACGAAGCTTTATTGCAAAGGATGCAGCTAAGAAGCGGGATTTGAATTTGAAGAAGCTCAAGGAACCAATAACTGTCCAGAATCCGGTTGGGGGTTTCATTGACCTCAGTTGGGTTTGTGGAGTGCCGGTTTCTTTCTCTCGTTATCGGTTTCCCACCATCGCGGTCGTCATGAATTTTAAAGAGTTTGATCTTATCTTGGGGTTAGACTGGTTGACCAAATATGAAGCTGAAGTTAAATGCGACGACAGAGTCGTAAAGGCGAAGATTAAATCAGGTGATTATATAACCATTCCCTGTGAGGGTCAGAATGCTAATAGAAAAGACTTCTGGGCAGCTTTGAATGTTTCTCCAGCCCAAATAGAAAATGTCCCTGAAGTCGCAGAGAATATTCCTGACCTCATCAAAGATATCCCTGTCGTCAAGAACTATGCGGATGTGTTCGAAGAAGTTGTTCGCTTACCTCCGCAGAGAGAGATAGATTTCAAAATTGCTTTAATTCCGAATGCAAGGCCGGTAGTTCACGCTATTCGAAGAATGTCCTTGAAAGAGAAAGAGGAATTAGACAATCAAACACGATAGCTAATATGGAAGGGTCTGATCAGGCCTAATTTCTCTGATTGGGGAGCAGCAGTGGTGTTTGTCCCAAAATCTGACGGTACTCTACGTCTATGTGTGGATTATCGTGATTTAAACAAGCAGACCATAAAGAATAAATATCCATTGCCGCGGATTGATGATTTGTTGGATCGATTAAATGGCGCACAAATATTTTCACGAATGGACCTAGCTACAGGTTTCCATCAACTTCGAATTGCCGAAGAGTGTGTTCCAATGACAGCATTCAGAGGTCCCGACTTATTCTACGAGTGGTTAGTAATGTTGTTCGGCTTATGTAACGCTCCAGCTTACTTCGTCGATCTGATAAGTAGAGTGTTCAGGGGGGTTTTGAATAAATTTGTTCTGGTTTTTATTGACGATATTCTAATCTTCTCTAAATCAAAGGCCGAACATGAAAAGCATCTGGAACAGGTTCTAGAAATTCTGAGACGGAATGTATTGAAAGCCAAATTTTCCAAATGTATCTTCTGGCAAGATGAAGTAAAATTTCTAGGCTACGTTGTATCGAAGGAAGGAATTGCTGTGGATCCAAGCAAAATCACGACCATTCAGAATTGGAAACAGCCCAGTACCCCCACTGAAGTCCGCAGTTTTCTTGGATTGGCTAGCTATTACCGGAAGTTCGTTAAAAACTGTTCGAAGATATCTGGTCATTTAATGAAGCTTACGATTAAGCACTCTAAGTTCAAATGGACTCCAGAAAGTGAGGAGGCTTTCGAAGAGCTAAAGTTGAGATTAACAACTGCTCCAGTGTTAACCATCATCGATTGCAACCAGGATTTAAAAGTCTGGACTGATGCTTCTAGAGAAGGCCATGGCGCAGTGTTAATGCAAAGGGGCCAAGTGATTGCTTATGCTAGCCGTCAACTGAAGCCGCACGAGAAGAACTATGTAACTCATGATCTTGAGTTATTGGATATAGTATTCGCTTTGAAAATCTGGAGACACTATCTTCTGGGTGAGAGATTTGAACTGTTTACAGATCATCAGTCGTTAAAGTATTTGTTCACTTAGAAAGACCTAAATTTAAGGCAGCAACGTTGGCTGGAGTTTCTAGCAGCATATGACTTTGAGATTATATACACCCCAGGGAAAGCAAATGTCATGGCCGATGCGCTGAGCCGAAAGAATGTAATGATCGCCAGATTTATTATCACGACTTCCTTGATTGACAAGATATCTATTCTTCAGAAGGAGGATAACATTATTAAGGATATGATCAAAAGGATTCAGAAAGGCGAACCCTTGTGATAACGACGAGACCTTGAGGTTGAAAGGAAGGATTTGTGTTCCTGATATCCCAGAGTTAAAAAGGGAAGTGTTAGACGAGTGTCACAAGTCCAAGCTGAGTATCCATCCTGGTGTGGCCAAAATGTATAATGATCTCAAACGAACATTCTGGTGGAAGGCTATGAAAAGGGACGTTTCAATATACGTTAGCCGATGCCCTACTTGCCAACTAGTCAAGAGCGACCAACAGAAGTTGGCTGGATTGTTACAACCACTAGAAGTTTCTGGTTGGAAGTGGGAACATATTTCCATGGATTTCATTGATGGTCTGCCCAGAACCAGAAAAGGGAATGATAGTATTTGGGTGATCGTAGATCGCTTCACGAAGACCGCCCATTTCATATCTGTCAGATCAAACAGAACTGCTTAGAGTCTGGCGCAGATTTACTTCAAGGAAATAGTTAGAATACATGGAGTGCCGCTCAGTATAGTCAGTGATAGAGATATAATATTTACTAGCAAATTCTGGGAGGCATTTCAAGTCGAGCTGGGAACGAAATTGAACTTGAGCACCGCGTATCATCCTCAGACAGACGGCCAGACTGAGAGGGTGAATCGTATTTTGGAAGATCTATTGCGGGCTTGTGTTATAGATTTCGGTGGATCCTGTGAAGACAATCTGCATTTGGCTGAAGTCTCTTATAACAACAGCTACCAGGCAAGTCTGACAATGTCGCCATTCGAAGCATTGTATGGTAGACCGTGCCGATCTCCCGCTTGTTGGGTTGAACCGGGTAATAGACTTGTGTTGGGTCCTGATATGATTCGAGAAGCTGCCGACAAAGTCGATTTTATTAAGAAGCGATTACTCGCCGCTCAAAGCCGACAAAAGAGCTATGCCGATAGAAGAAGAGATATATCCTTTGCTGTTGGCGACTATGTATATTTGAAAGTATCGCCGATGAGAGGAGTTATCCGGTTCGGTAAAACTGGAAAGTTGGCACCCAAATTCATTGGTCCGTTTCCTATCCTGGAACGGATTGGAACTCTCGCTTATAGGGTTAAATTGCCTGACTGGTTGCCTGGAGTTCATGATGTATTTCATATATCTCAACTTCGAAAACACGTTCATGATCCAGACTTGATCGTGGAAGAAGCAGCTCAACAGGACATTGAAATTACTCCCGAATTAGCTGTGAGAAGAGAGCCGCTAAAGATAATAGGCAAAGAAACCAAAGAGCTGAGGAACAAGAAGGTTCACTAGTCAAAGTGCAATGAAGTAGAGATCCGCGAGATTGTACTTGGGAAACTGAGGAGAGCATTCAGAAAGCCTATCCCAGATGCCGAGTAGATATCTCTGATTAACTCCGGTGCAAGGTACATTTACCCTACTTTGCATTACCATTTAATTCTCTACTCTGCTGTTATTTTCTTTCCATGGATGTGAACTTTTAAATTCTATAGTCTGAATGATTTTAAAAGAGAATAGGAATTAACATGTATGGTTTTGAAAAGTTAAAAACAATTGGATTGGTTGTTGTGTTGTGTGATTGTAGATTTATCAAACCACTTTCGACTTTGTTCCTTTTCGGGGATGAAAAGTTTTAAGTGGGGGAGATTGTAACGACCCAAAAATCTGAACCAATTTAAAAAATTTAAATTGGCTAAAATAATGGATTCTAAATATTTAAAATAAATATTTTAAATAATAGCAATGGAAAGTGAGTTTGAATCGACAATTGAAAGCGAATATAATTAATTATAATTATAAACAAGGCCTGAAATGGCGCTGTAGTTTCAAAAATTGAATTCAAATTTTGTCGGACTGTACCGGGTGCAAAACAAAACGGATTTTTGTGAAACCAAAAATATTTAAATCTGTTAGTGAATACCTTTCTAACGAATCTGAAAAATCAAATTTTCATAACGGAAAGCAAAAGTTATGGCCAAATGAATTTTCAGAAAGGCTGCTATGGAATTTATATAGCCCGTGAAATTGGCCATTTTGCATACGACCTCGGAATTCGACGAAACCATTTTTGTTGGATCCGGGATGTGAAGTTATTACTAGGTTTCAAATTTCATAATTTTTGAAGCTAATATGTGAGCGTGGCAAAGGAAAATGTGTTTTGGTCAATTACAGTTAAATTGGATCGACCAAAAATGGGCCTTTTTGCAAACAGTCTCAGAATTCGACGAAACTAGTTTTGTTGGGACCGTATCGTCAAAACATAGCTAGATTTATTTTTCTGGAATTTTTCGAATCAGTTTGTGGCCCTGGCAAATTTAAATGTACGTTCAAATTAAATATTAAATGTTTTATATTTTAACTTGAAGGAAAACTGACTGAAACATTCGAATGGGCCTCCGAAACATATTCCATTGTGTTCGAAATGGGGGTAAAACACTGGGGACGATAGTCGTTGGGTTTAGATTGGTGGTCGCATCAGAAAACCCCTTATAAAACCCATCGGCCAATCAAAATTTGTATAAAAAAAATCCTTTAATTTTCTCTCTCCCCGATATCGATTCACGGCGGAAAACCGCTCGTGCCTTCTCTCCTCCGTTCCTCCTCCTACAAGCAAAATTACGCCTTCCCCCTGTTGAAGATTTTGAAGAGCACGAGAAGATCTTCAAATCCATATATAGTTTGGATTTTTTCATTGTGTGGATTAGAAGAACCGACGTCACGAAGTTCAGCACTTCGAACCGCCGCAGCGTCCTCCTCCCTACGTCGAAGTGGGCCCCACCTACCTCCGCCTGAGCGCCGTTCCAAGCACTACAAGGTGGTGTACTCCGATTGTCTCCAAGTTGCACAGATCGAAAGAAAAATTAAAACCTAGTTTTGAAGAAATCAAGCAGGTATCGGCTGTTTAATTAAAAATTGATTTTAACAGTTTAAAACCGTTGCAAACTTCGAAAAATCATATCTTTTTCGTTCGTTAACGAAATTCGATGAAACAGGAAACATCGTGACCGTGTGGACACCTTCTACATTTTAGAAGAGACCGCATATTTTTCTGAGCCTTCTGCTATTTTTGGTGGAGTGGAACCCAATGTGAGATTTCTAATTTATAAACAATATGGAAAACGACGATGTATAAATTTTACAGTCGATGTATGGGTTATATAAGCGTTGTACACCTCTTGTATAAGCATTGTATAAGTTGTACTTTCGATGTATAAGTTATATATGCATTGTAAAAATTATATATGTGTTGAAATAGAAGTGAATAGCTATATATATATATATATATACATATATATATACGCCCCTCGTCCACAAACCATGGACGATATTTATTGATTGTGTTTGGTGTGAAAATTGATTGATAGCGTATGGTTGTTTGGAATTGTTTGTGGTTGATATTGATTGATTGTGGTTGAAAAATACCCATTTATGGTTGAGAAATATTTGGGTGAAACCACATAGGATTAGTTTGTGGAAATGAAATAAAAATATACATGCCGCCTGCGTGCGAACTAGATGCATGATTCCCATTGTCAAAAACCGCGAGGTTTTAAGGTAGAGCGAGGAGCCGTACCAGGGACGGTCCCGGTTTTAACTACCCTGCCGTTATGCTGCCGAAATTTTGAATAATATTCATTTGTTTGAATTATTTTCATTTGCTGAAACTATATTTATTCGTTGAATAGAAAACCTTCATGTGTTGAATCGATATTCATTCGTTGATTAGAAATTCATGTGTTGAATGGTATTCGTGTTTTAAATATAAAAATCACATTTTTATCTATATATAGAAACTATAGAAAACCTTCATGTGTTGAATCGATATTCATTCGTTGATTGGAAATTCATGTGTTGAATGGTATTCGCGTTTTAAATATAAAAATCACATTTTATCTATATATATAAACTATAGAAAACCTTCATGTGTTGAATCGATATTCATTCGTTGATTAGAAATTCATGTATTGAATGGTATTCGTGTTTTAAATATAAAAATCACATTTTTGTCTATATATATAAACTATGGAAAACCTTCATGTGTTGAATCGATATTCATTCGTTGATTAGAAATTCATGTGTTGAATGGTATTCATATTTTGAAATAAATTGTTTCATAATAAAAATCACCTTTTTATCACCTATATAAACTATATAAAATAATAGTGTTTTGAAATGAATTGTTTTGCAATAAAAATCACATTTTTATTATATACACGAATTGTTGAAATGTGAAGGGTTAAAAATAGCCACTCGTTCAAATAAATATATATGAGTTGAAATATTCATTAATTAGCTAATGATATGATTTTTGCCTATACATGCAACATTAGAATGAATGGTGTTTTCAAACCAAATGGAATTAAATATGAAGTTGAATAGAAAATGATAAGTGATAAGAACTATATATATGTACATGCATATTTATTGAACAGGTTATAGCAAAGGGGCTAGAGAAGAGGAATAAAATTTTGTGCCCGACAAATAGGTACACATTTACTGTTTTGTTTGGGTGATGATTTTATGAGCCTGTTGGCTAGCCGCTTGGCTATTTCTTTTTCTTTTCGACATGAGACGCCCGTGTGGCTATTTGGGAATTTTCCCAGCCCCTCCCGTACAAAGGAGGTTATGGCGAAATTTTCCAAAATTTAAAGGCGTTAGTGAAATATTTGAAGTGAAAACGATATTGAAATTGTTGAATGAACTATATTTATATAATTATATAAATATAAATAAAATTAAAAACGAAATGTGGCCGTGCAGTTCGCATTTTGAAACCGTGATTTCAAACGATTATACCGGGAGATCCGACCATCGGATTTTCCTGAAATTGCAACCGTTGGGTTCGCTTTGGAAAAATCTTTCCAACGGCACCAACTTTGTAAAAATCCAATGGTTGGATTGTCTGGAATGTTTAATTCAAATCTGAAGAAAAACAGTGCCAGAAACGATTATATTTATATATATATATATATATATATATATATATATATATATATATATATAATTATATTTAATCGAATAACGACGCTGCAGTTCGTATTTTGAAATCGAAACTTCAAACTATTGTACCGGGAGATCCGACCGTCGGATTTTCCCGAAACTGGAACCGTTGGATTCATTTTTAAAAGACCTTTCTAATGATGTAAATTTTGTGAAGATCCAATGGTTAGATTTTCAGATACGTGTAAATCAAATCTGAAGAAAAACAGCGCCACGACCGCGTTATGGCCCGAAGCGTCATTTTGAATAAATTGGCTATTTTAAAATAAATAAAAATAGCGATAAATTGTTATAAAATATCATAACCTATATGGAATGGAAATAAACTGAATTTGCTCGATTTATGTGGTATTTGATGGTTGAATGCGTTTGGTGTGAAAATTACATTAAAGAACAAAATTGGTGTTGTCGAATGATTTAACCATTGAAATAAATTGATTTGAAATTCTAAATATTCGTGAATTATCTGAAAAGGCCGAGTTAATTCTCATTTCAAATAATTGACCGATGATTGAAGGTCGAAGATGAAAACGGTGGTCGAAGACCGGAGATCTTCACCTCGTTTGGATGGTAACCGAGGTCCTGATTGGGAGGCATCCCGAAATATGGATAATGAGTGGTGATCGTCCAGACGTACGTGGTGATCGATGGGTTTGCGAGGTATATAGTGCCTCCGGTTTCGTTCAGATCCAGAACGGACTTGTAGATGGATTGTGTGTCTGACATTGGATTTTATTCTGTGTTGATTGATCTCTATTAAATATACATATGTTTGGCGGCGGAGAATTTATTCTTTTGCTTAACGCCCTTCTCTGAAACGCACGAGCTCAGAGGTTGTATATCGATGGACATCAGTCACATGGCATGAATTGCCTGTGTGGCATGCTAAGAAGCAGTGATCAGGGCTTCTGTTGAAAAGCAAAGCCTTGTGGTGATGATCAAAGCACCGCCTGTGTGGCGTAGCTTTGTGTATAACGTGAATTCGCGAGCCTCACACCCCGGTATGAACCAGAAATGGGAGCAGGACCTCGGGGGGGGGGGGGGGACGTTCGTTTTCTTTCTAGCTAGGGTGCTGTCAGTGACCTACCAGCCCTGACATTTATATACTTTTTACATATGCTGTTGTTGCTGTTGCGAGGCGCCTCGGTTTGATCGGACGATCCGGGTCCGATGGAGTCAGTCGTTGGCTCATTTACACCCCAAAGGGTGTAGAAACGCATTGTTCAGGCATTATAATCCACTTCGTGTGGACCGGCCCTGACGATCCAGGGTATGGTCGCGGATGTACCTGTGGCTCGGGCTAGAGAGTCACGAATTCGGTAAGGACTATTTTTTGCCTTGGTTCAGGACGGAAATCCAATTTCCAATTACGACATCGTGCGATTTTGATTGTATACCTATATATGGCGACACAGTGGTATGGGGCATTAATGCCGTCTATGATTGATAGTTATGATTTGAAATTGTTTTCAAAACATATAAACATTAGCAATAATATCAAATGCCTTTGTTTTATTCGTATCAAGCATATTTTGGCCGTTATAAGGTAAAAACTCTATCCTCCGGTTTGCGTTGCATTGTGTGATGGGAACTGAGTCTTATAATGGCTTCATTTTTATAAAAAGCATTGCGATGGTTAAAAGAATGATTTGTTTTAAAGCACTGGCAATCCAATGGAGTAAACCCGTTCCACGAAAGTGGCGTGGTCCTGTGATTAGCCAAATTATATATGTGTTGAGTAGATTTCTCATACCAGTCCCATGACTGACTCGTAGTTTGTTTCACTTTCAAACTCGGGTGCCCCTTTTTCTACACGGGCAGCCTTGTATTCAGGTTTAGCTGGTTCTTTCTGGATAGCCGGAGCTGAAGATGGATTCTATCATTTATCTCTTTTTATGCTGTTCAGCTCCTATTGTACATATTATGTTTGTTTTCCGCTGTAGACTTTTATGTGTAGCTGAACTGTATTTTTACTAAGTATGATCCTGTATACTGTGTGTAACACCCCGTATGTTGAATAACTTGTTATAATATAAACCAGGGCAGAATTAAATTTTAAAATCTGAATCAGGGGAAACAGGCTATGCCATTGCGTTCGTCTCGGAAAAATACGTGAAATAGAGTCCGAGTTTTCGAAAATCGGAGTCCGTATGACCCAGTTAAGGCCCGAAGAAATTTTCAGAAAATTCAAAACAGATTTAAATATAAAAATTTCACATTTCAGAAGAGGCGGGAAAATTCCCGCCAGGCAGAAGGTGTCGACCCTAGGGTCGACATGGGTGTCGACCCCCTCCCTAGGGGTCGACCCAGGGGTCGACCCCCTTGTCGGTCTGTGTGTCCTGGGTGCACTGATTTGGGATTTGGGCTATGGTTGGTGGCTAGTGACGAGATCTGACGGCTCTAATCTGAATTAGGGTTAATCTAAGGGCCTAAACTAAATCCTAATTCAATAAATACACCCTAAGACTACCCTAATTCATACTAAAAATAGATACAATGTCGTTATGCCGTCAAAATGCAACTTGAAGGAGCCTCCATCAAATTGTAGAAGAAGATAGCCTCTCAAATCAACCTCTAATCAACTCTAGCAACTTAATCTTCTTCATAGGAGTGCTAATCAACAAGTTGTGAGTTTCTATAGCCTTAATGACCGATTGTTGAAATGATTATGATAGGATATAATGAGGTTATGGCTATGAATGTGGATCAATGCAAGTTATGTTATCATATGCTATGTGTTCATGATGTTATGCAAGTTATATGCTATGTGTTCATGATGTTATGCAAGTTATGCAAGTCATATGCTATGTGTTATGCAAGTTATGCAAGTCATATGCTATGTGATCATGATGTTATGCAAGTTATGCAAGTCATATGCTATATGTTCATGATGTTAGGCAAGTTATGCAAGTCATATGCTATGTGATCATGATGTTATGCAAGTTATGCAAGTCATATGCTATGTGTTATGCAAGTTATGCAAGTCATATGCTATGAGATCATGATGTTATGCAAGTTATGCAAGTTTTAGGCTATGTTTTCATGATGCTAGTTATGCAAATCGCTATGATAAACATTGATCCATTATGACACCATGTTATGCAAGTTCGGTACATGATTATATGCAAGCTCATATATGATATGTTATGCAAGTTTGGTGTATGATTATATGCAAGTTCATATATGATATGTTATGCAAGTTTGGTGTATGATTATATGCAAGTTCATATATGATATGTTATGCAAGTTTGGTGTTTGATTATATGCAAGTTCATATATGACATGTTATGCAAGTTTGGTGTTTGATTATATGCAAGTAAAATGTGCAAGTTTACACCTTTGTATGATATGCATACATATGCAAGTTAAACCCTTTGTATGTCATACATACATATGCAAGTTTACCCTTTTGTATGACATAAGTAGCTTATGCAAGTTATCCTCTTTATGACATATGTGATTCATGCAAGTTTGGGTTGATTATTTATGCTAGTTGGGTTTGATGCTATATGCATGTAGACAACTTTGAAGCCCATGTTGATGCCAATGTTATGCAAGTTGAACCCATTGTATTTGTGATGAATCTTTCCTTTTAAGTATGTCATGTTAGCGAATTACGTGGGGAACGATGGGGTTAATATTCATGTTAATAAAATGGTGTGAAGTTGGTATGATTATGCATACCATAAAGTGGATGGACATAATTGAGTCAATTATGTACATCGTTAAATTTGTAATTAATTAGGGATAATTAATACAAATTATGGGGGTGATTAATTAGGTGTAATTAATCGACTAAGACACGAGGTTGGACCCTTTTGTAGCATAAGACTGCCCGGAACCGACCGGCAAATCCAGCGGCTACAAATGATGGGCCCAATGTGAGAGGTCTTAGGCATGAACTAAATACGTGACAAGTGTAAAGACACGAGGTTAGACTCGGTTATGGCATAAGGCTGCCCGGACCCGACCGGCAAATCCAGCTGCCATAAAGATAGTCTAATGTGAGAGGCCTTTGCAAAGGTTACGGTCTTAATCAATTAAGAAACACTTAACCAGATAAGCATGTAGTGGGGCATGAGGGGTTAAGTGGGTGCCTTGGGTGGCATGTGGAAATCAAGTAAGTGCCTTGGGTGGCATGTGGAAATCTAGTGGGTTGCCTTGGGTGGCAATAGAAAATACGATTAGAATACTTAACCAAGTGGAAACATGTGATTAAACATGATTAAAGGGTTAAGTGGGATGCACTAGAAAAAGGGACAAGCTTAGGTGGTAGCTTGTGGGAGCCCATTTCAACCAGTAACCCATATGTATCTTATTGGGCTCGACCCATGTCGAGGACAGGACACGCATACTGGGCTTGACTATAAGAGGCCAAAACGGGTTAGCGGTGGCAACGCAAGTCCAACGGGTTTCATATGTGTGTGTGGACCCGGGCTGGTAGGTAAGACGTTGTTGCATCGTGTAGGTATAAGCCGTGCACCATTGGTTGTATCGGGTTGCCACTTTGGGGAGTGATACACCCCACTGTGGGGCCAGCACGGGTATCTACTGTAGGGAGCCGATCGCTTGGGGAGTAGTGGGTACACCTAGTGGAGATAGGGGCAGACGACACCTATGTAATCAGCTAGGGGTACACGAAACTACTGGGTAAATTTTCTAAGTCCTTGGGTGGGATCAACCTTTAAGTAGGAATGACTGGTGTGGTGCAGTTAGTAATTACCCTTGGGTGGGTAGATGCGTCTTTACCGTTAGCTTAGTTCATCCTATGTCTAGTTGGCTACTTAGTGTGGTCATTTATAACCAGTCATCACCGTACCAAGTTTATATCATACCCTAATTACTTTAATGATTGTATTGTTAAAGTTATAGGGCTCACTCAGACTTATGTCTGACCCCGTTGTTTTTATCTTTTTTCCCCTCAGGTCCTCAGGTTGGGCCTAGCACTAGTGGGCTTTGATCAGATTTCTTTATCTATCTTTTGGAGCTTGGACCATAATGTAAAGCACAACTTATCTTTTCTATTATGGCTATTAGTTTATGTAGCGGGATTATGTACTTATGTTTTTATCAGGATGGATATTTGGTACTTGACTCTTTTATGGTTTTGTGATGTAACCAAACATGTTTTACTTTCCGCTGCAAAGAAATGATGTTTTAAATTCTCAAGTATTACTTATATCTGTCTTGTTGTAATTTTTCTGTTCTATATTCACTTAAGATACTCCACCGAAGTTAAGGCATTCCCTTAGTGAGTGACCTTAGCGGGTGTGGGGTGTTACACGTGGTATCAGAGCTGAAGGTTACCGGAACAGATAAATTTTTTAGAAAACTATTTTTCTAAAAACATTTTTGGAAGAAGTATTTTCAAAAACATGTCTTTTAAGAGAAAAGTTTTTGAAAGAAAAGCATAATCCCCAATAGCCATATCTTTATTTTTCGAATTCTCCATTTTGAATCTTTCCTTTTTCGTTTCAGCATGGCTGAAGATCTTAACTTTCCGGAGGGTGTAGCGATACCAGTATGGTATAGGATGTTGATGGAGGCTAGGGCCGCCACTGCGGGTCCAGCAAATGTTCCTCCACCAACAGTAGCACCCGATCTTCCTCCTCCTCCTCCTCGCACGGATACTTTTGCTAAGACTTGCAAGGAATTTAAGGCTATGGGAGGGAAACCTTTTCAAGGATCAGAAACTTTTGTGGACGCTAGGGATTGGCTTAAGGAGGTGGAAGAGTTGATAGATATCTTTGAGATGGAAGAAGGAAAGAAAGTCAAGTTAGCGGCGTGGTTGATGAAGGGAGAGGCCTCATTCTGGTGGGAGGTCACTAATGGAGAACGCCCTGTTGACTCTTGGGCGGATTTCAGGCAAAGTTTTGTGGCAAAGTTTCTCTCAAGGGCGGAGGAAAACTTGTATATGGAAAGGTTCTTGACTCTAAAGCAAGGAAACCTATCAGTGAAGGAATATATCAACAAGTTTAATCAATTGGCCAGGTTTGGCATAGACATGGTGAATACACCGGAGAAGAAGGCTTTGAGGTTCGTTAAAGGTTTGAATGAACCGATGCATGGATTGGCTATGACTCACATCCCTATGGGGCCCACCTTTGAGAAGCTAGTAGACATGGCACTCATGCATGAGGAAGAGAAGGGTCCCAATGCTAATAAGGCACCTGAGAAGAAAGGAGATCAGAAGAGACCTCAACAGCAAAACAAGGGTGGGAAAGGCAACGATGGTAAGGGAAAGAAGAAGTGCTTCAATTGCGGGATACCAGGCCACCTAAGCAAAGATTGTCGGAAGAAGAAGAAGAAGACTGGCTGCTTCCATTGTGGAGAAGCAGGGCATCTAGTGAAGGATTGCCCTAAGAAGGGGCAGAGGACGGGATCTACCTCAGGAGGACATGTGCAAGCTCTTATGGCACCAGGTCAGGCAAGGGGGCAAGTTCAGGCTCTCGCGGATCCACCGATTCAGGAAAGAGGTAGAACTATTTCCGTTGAAAGTCTGGTTTTTCTGTTTGATCATCCTGTCCGTACTTTGTTTGACTCTGGCGCATCGCATTCATTTATCTCATCATCATTAGTTGAGTCACTGCACTTAGACACCAGTCTAGTAGATGATCCCTTGGTTGTTTCAAACCCTATTGGGGACTCCACTTATTTGTCCATGATATGTTTGGGTTTGAAGATTTCCATACATAGCGTAGAGTTTAGGTGTGATGCTTTTGTTTTGGGCTTCACGGGCTATGGGTTGATTTTGGGCATGGAATGGTTATCCAGTAATGGTGTCGTTCTTGATTGCGAAAGGAGAGTTGTTAAGCTCATGACCCGCTTGGGTAACACTCTTGAGATCTCTTGTAATCCCATGGATTCTGTTATGCTAAGTTATCTTGAATCGCTTGACGCTTCGGTCGAGAGTTTGCGATCTGTTAGAGTGGTCCGGGAATACTCGGATGTGTTTGAGGAGGTGAAGGGCTTACCTCCAAAGCGGGAGATAGACTTCCGAATATATCTGGTGGACAATGCTAAACCAGTATCTTTACCAGTGCGCCACATGGCTCCTCATGAGAGGAGGGAACTCCATAAGCAAGTAGGGGTGTTGCTGGAGAAGGGGTTCATAAGACGAAGTATATCGGAGTGGGGTGCTCTAGTGGTTTTTGCCACGAAGGCGGATGGGTCCCTCAGACTTTGTGTAGACTATAGAGAACTAAACAAGCTCACAAAGAAGAATAGACACCCATTGCCGAGGATTGATGATCTCTTTGATCAGTTGGTTGGCGCTTCAGTATTTTCGCAGTTGGACATGGCCATGGTGTTTCATCAGTTGAGAGTGGCTGAGGATAGCATAGACAAGACTGCCTTTAGGACTCCGGATGGTTTCTATGAGCGGTTGGTGATGCCATTTGGTTTGACGAACGCCCCTGCATACTTTGTTGATTTGATGAGTAGGGTGTTCAGGGAGTACCTTAATAAGTTCGTGGTGGTCTTTGTAGATGACATCTTAGTCTTTTCTAAGAGTGAAGAAGAGCATGCCCTACATCTTAGGGAAGTGTTGGAGACTCTTCGAGCGCATAGACTTAAGGCTAAATTCTCTAAATGTCACTTCTGGAGGAAGGAAGTGCGGTTCTTAGGGCACGTGGTCTCTAAGGAAGGGATAGCTGTGGATCCCGCGAAGGTAGTGTCCATCCAAGATTGGAAGGTTCTGAAGAATGCTACCGAGGTGAGGAGTTTCTTGGGGTTGGCTGGCTACTATAGGAAGTTTATCAAGGACTTCGCGAAGATATCAACCCCATTAACTCGCTTGACAAAGAAGAATCTAGTCTTCACATGGGACGTAGATTGTGATGATGCGTTCCGACGGTTAAAGAGAGCTTTAACCACAGCTCCAGTCTTAGTGTTGCCAGATGGGAGTAAGCCATTTGTTGTTTATACCGATGCTTGTGGGACAGGACTAGGCGCAGTCTTAATGCAAGAGGGAAGGGTAATAGCCTACGGTGGAAGGCAGTTGAGAAAGCATGAGAAAAATTACCCTACCCATGATTTAGAGTTGGCCGCTATTGTTTTTGCGCTTAAGACTTGGCGCCATTATCTTCTTGGAGAGAGGTTCGAATTGTTCACTGACCACATGTCATTGAAGTACTTGTTTTCTCAGAAGGATTTGAACTTGAGATAGCAAAGGTGGATGGAGTTCTTAGCATCCTATGATTTCGAGATAGCGTATACTCCTGGCAAGGGTAACGTGGTGGCGGACGCCTTGAGCAGAAAAAGGTTGTCCTTGAGTCCATTGTTCGTGGAACGACGAAGCTTGGAATTTATCTCAATGTTTGATTTCAGACCTTCCGTTGACTTTGTACCCGGTTTGCTAGCATCTTTAGAGGTCAGACCTACTCTTTTGGGATAGATTGGCGAGGCACAGCGGGACGACCCACAGTTAGTTGAGTCGGTAGAGAAGCTCATAAGGGGGGAGTCGTCCAGCCATTTGAGTAGGTACACCCTAGACGATAGGGGGTGGTTGCGTAGAGACAGTAGACTTTGTGTACCGCAAGACGAGGGTTTGAGGAAGGCTATTCTTGATGATGCACATCGTTCAAAGATGACCATTCATCCTGGTGGGGACAAGATGTACCAAGACATGAAGCGGGTTTTCTTTTGGGCCGGTATGAAGAAAGATGTGGCCGAGTATGTCGCTAGATGCTTGGTGTGCCAACAAGTGAAAGCGGAGCAAAAGAAACCCGGTGGGTTGCTTCACCCATTGGAAGTTCCGCAATGGAAGTGGGATAGCATCTCGATGGATTTTATTGATGGGTTACCGAGATCGAGGAAGGGTAATACAGGAATTTGGGTTGTGGTAGACAGACTTACTAAGAGCGCCCATTTCATACCCGTGAAGAGCAAGAGGACTGCTCCATGGCTAGCTTCAGTTTACCTTCGAGATATAGTTCGATTGCATGGGGTACCTTCTAGCATAGTGAGTGATCGAGATCCTATCTTCACTAGCGAGTTTTGGAAGAGTTTGCAAGAGGCGGTAGGGACTCAGTTGTGTCTGAGCACCGCATATCATCCTCAGACGGACGGCCAGACCGAGAGGGTGAATCGTGTTCTAGAAGACCTTTTGAGGCTTTGTATCTTATATTTTGGAGGTACATGGGAAGAGCATCTTCCATTGGTGGAGTTCGCGTATAATAACAGCTTTCAGTCTAGTATTGGTATGGCTCCTTTCGAAGCTCTTTATGGAAGGCCTTGTCGATCACCTACATGTTGGTGGGAATCTACGGATAAGATCTTGCTTGGGCCTGATATGGTTAGAGAGACTTCGGAAAAGATTGATTTGATTCGAAGAAGGATGAAAGCAGCGCAAGATAGGCAGAAATCTTATGCGGATAAGAGGAGGATGGATCTGGAGTTTGATGTTGGGGACATGGTCTTTGTTAAAGTATCTCCATTACGGAATGTTGTTCGCTTTGGGTCCGTTGGGAAGTTAGCACCAAGATTTGTAGGACCGTTTCCTATTAAGGAAAGGATTGGCCGGATGGCATATAGAGTGGATTTACCTGAGAGACTTAGTGGGGTACATGACGTATTCCATGTGTCACATTTGAGGAAGTGCCTACATGAAACCGCAGAGGTGGTAGAGCCGAGCTTGCTTAGGGTAGTGGAGGTAGAGTGTGATGCGACTATTCGACGAGCTCCTACTCGCATCCTTGGGTCAGAGGTTAGGAAGCTGAGAAACAGAGAGGTTCGACTAGTCAAAGTGCAATGGGGAGAGGATGAGAGCAATGCTACCTGGGAGACAGAAGCGAAGATGCGTTCACTGTACCCATTCCTTTTTGAGGGTATGTCTTTTAACTTCTCCTTTATCGTTTGTCTAGTACTTATCTTATCTTTAGTATGTCCTCTCATTAGTATCTTTGACCTTTAGATAGGGTAAACCTATGGTTGAAACATGTGTTTGAGACATGTTATGTTTGATGGATGCGTGTGGATGCAAGTGGTTGCTAGTGATTGCTCGTGGATGCATATACACACACTCTAGGCACTAGATCGGCTCAGTCACTTCATATTGCATATTGCATATAATTGTGTAGGTAGCTATATTAATGGATGTATAATGGTTGTGTTATCATATGGATGATGCATTTTGGTGAATGATTGTGCACTCATGTAGAAATAGTATGTGTCGATAGGGTTCTTTCGCATACATATTGGATGCATGGCACTATCATGGTTTGCATTAAGGAGGTCAACTGAATCAGTAGACCGCCTGATTTTACATTAGACAGGGAACATATACACACACTCTTTGCATATGTTCATACAGCATTAGAAACTCTAAGGACAATGGATGCCAGTGTTTGATGGTTTGAGTTGATGGTCGTTTGGTTGGTAGGATACGTTCTTCTTGACATAGAGATTTCGGGGTCGAAATCCTTTAAGTAGGGGAGAATGTAACACCCCGTATGTTGAATAACTTGTTATAATATAAATCAGGGCAGAATTAAATTTTGAAATCTGAATCAGGGGAAACGGGCTATGCCATTGCGTTCGTCTCGAAAAAATACGCGAAATAGAATCCGAGTTTTCGAAAATCGGAGTCCGTATGACCCAGTTAAGGCCCGAAGAAGTTTTCAGAAAATTCAAAACAGATTTAAATATAAAAATTTCACATTTCAGAAGAGGCAGGAAAATTCCTGCCAGGCAGAAGGTGTCAACCCTAGGGTCGACATGGGTGTCGACCCCCTCCCTAGGGGTCGACCCAGGGGCCGACCCCCTCTGTCGGTCTGTGTGACCTGGGTGCACTGATTTGGGATTTGGGCTATGGTTGGTGGCTAGTGACGAGATCTGACGGCTCTAATCTGAATTAGGGTTAATCTAAGGGCCTAAACTAAATCCTAATTCTATAAATACACCCTAAGACTACCCTAATTCATACTAAAAGTAGATACAATGTCGTTATGCCGTCAAAATGCAACTTGAAGGAGCCTCCATCAAATTGTAGAAGAAGATAGCCTCTCAAATCAACCTCTAATCAACTCTAGCAACTTAATCTTCTTCATAGGAGTGCTAATCAACAAGTTGTGAGTTTCTATAGCCTTAATGACCAATTGTTGAAATGATTATGATAGGATATAATGAGGTTATGGCTATGAATGTGGATCAATGCAAGTTATGTTATCATATGCTATGTGTTCATGATGTTATGCAAGTTATATGCTATGTGTTCATGATGTTATGCAAGTTATGCAAGTCATATGCTATGTGTTATGCAAGTTATGCAAGTCATATGCTATGTGATCATGATGTTATGCAAGTTATGCAAGTCATATGTATATGCTCATGATGTTATGCAAGTTATGCAAGTCACATGCTATGTGATCATGATGTTATGCAAGTTATGCAAGTCATATGCTATGTGTTATGCAAGTCATATGCTATGAGATCATGATGTTATGCAAGTTATGCAAGTTTTAGGCTATGTGTTCATGATGCTAGTTATGCAAATCGCTATGATAAACATTGATCCATTATGACACCATGTTATGCAAGTTTGGTATATGATTATATGCAAGTTCATATATGATATGTTATGCAAGTTTGGTGTATGATTATATGCAAGTTCATATATGATATGTTATGCAAGTTTGGTGTATGATTATATGCAAGTTCATATATGATATGTTATGCAAGTTTGGTGTTTGATTATATGCAAGTTCATATGACATGTTATGCAAGTTTGGTGTTTGATTATATGCAAGTAACATGTGCAAGTTTACACCTTTGTATGATATGCATACATATGCAAGTTAACCCCTTTGTATGTCATACATACATATGCAAGTTTACCCTTTTGTATGACATAAGTAGCTTATGAAAGTTATCCTCTTTATGACATATGTGATTCATGCAAGTTTGGGTTGATTACTTATGCTAGTTGGGTTTGATGCTATATGCATGTTGACACCTTTGAAGCCCATGTTGATTCCAATGTTATGCAAGTTGAACCCATTGTATTTGTAATGAATCTTCCCTTTTAAGTATGTCATGTTAGCGAATTACGTGGGGAACGATGAGGTTAATATTCATGTTAATAAAATGGTGTGAAGTTGGTATGATTATGCATACCATAAAGTGGATGGACATAATTGAGTCAATTATGTACATCGTTAAATTTGTAATTAATTAGGGATAATTAATACAAATTATGGGGGAGATTAATTAGGTGTAATTAATCGACTAAGACACGAGGTTGGACCCTTTTATAGCATAAGACTGCCCGGAACCGACCGGCAAATCCAGCGGCTACAAATGATTGTCCCAATGTGAGAGGTCTTAGGCATGAATTAAATACGTGACAAGTGTAAAGACACGAGGTTAGACTCGGTTATGGCATAAGGCTGCCCGGACCCGATCGGCAAATCCAGCTGCCATAAAAGATAGTCTAATGTGAGAGGTCTTTGCAAAGGTTACGGTCTTAATCAATTAAGAAACACTTAACCAGATAAGCATGTAGTGGGGCATGAGGGGTTAAGTGGGTGCCTTGGGTGGCATATGGAAATCAAGTAAGTGCCTTGGGTGGCATGTGGAAATCTAGTGGGTTGCCTTGGGTGGCAATAGAAAATACGATTAGAATACTTAACCAAGTGGAAACATGTGATTAAACATGATTAAAGGGTTAAGTGGGATGCACTAGAAAAAGGGACAAGCTTAGGTGGTAGCTTGTGGGGGCCCATTTCAACCAGTAACCCATATGTATCTTATTGGGCTCGACCCATGTCGAGGACGGGACACGCGTACTGGGCTTGACTATAAGAGGCCAAAACGGGTTAGCGGTGGCAACGCAAGTCCAACGGGTTTCATATGCGTGTGTGGACCCGGGCTGGTAGGTAAGACGTTGTTGCATCGTGTAGGTATAAGCCGTGCACCATTGGTTGTATCGGGTTGCCACTTTGGGGAGTGATACACCCCACTGTGGGGCCAGCACGGGTATCTACGGTAGGGAGCCGATCGCTTGGGGAGTAGTGGGTACACCTAGTGGAGATAGGGGCAGACGGCACCTATGTAGTCAGCTAGGGGTACACGAAACTACTGGGTAAATTTTCTAAGTCCTTGGGTGGGATCAACCTTTAAGTAGGAATGACTGGTGTGGTGCAGTTAGTAATTACCCTTGGGTGGGTAGATGCGTCTTTACCGTTAGCTTAGTTCATCCTATGTCTAGTTGGCTATTTAGTGTGGTCATTTATCCCTAGTCATCACCGTACCAAGTTTATATCATACCCTAATTACTTTAATGATTGTATTGTTAAAGTTATAGGGCTCGCTCAGACTTATGTCTGACCCCGTTGTTTTTATCTTTTTCCCCCTCAGGTCCTCAGGTTGGGCCTAGCACTAGTGGGCTTTGATCAGATTTCTTTATCTATCTTTTGGAGCTTGGACCGTGATGTAAAGCCCAGCTTATCTTTTCTATTATGGCTATTAGTTTATGTAGTGGGATTATGTACTTATGTTTTTATCAGGATGGATATTTGGTACTTGACTCTTTTATGGTTTTGTGATGTAACCAAACATGTTTTACTTTCCGCTGCGATGAAATGATGTTTTAAATTATCAAGTATTACTTATATCTGTCTTGTTGTAATTTTTCTGTTCTATATTCACTTAAGATACTCCACTGAAGTTAAGACTTTCCCTTAGTGAGTGACCTTAGCGGCTGTGGGGTGTTACACTGTGTAACTCTGATGATTACGTTTATCCAGTATATTCTATTGTTCATTATTTGGTGTATTTAATTATTCTGTTCTCCTATTACATGTTTCTGTGTTATATTCCACGGATTACCCTTGCCACCATCAGTACGGGGTTTGGGGGACGTCTCACAGATGTATATTTAATAGAGATCAATCAACACAGAGCAAAATCCAATGTCAGACACACAGTCCATACAAGTTTGTTCTAGGTCTGAACGAAACCGGAGGCACCTTGTACCTAACACATCCATCGATCTCCAAGTACGTCTGGACGATCGCCAACTGACTCCCTCCTCTTGGGTGTACAGCCCAATCAAGATCATCAGTAATTATCCAAACAATGTGAAGACCTCCGGTCTTCGACCACTGTCTTCATCCTCGACACCACGTCGAATCCGTTATTTAGAAAGGGATAAACCCAGTCTTTCTGAATAACTTGCGTATATGATAAACAGGTGTTACACAAACACAACATACACCTCATTCCAATTCAAAATATTCTTTTATTCGACTATTCTTATACTTTGGGAAGGGTTCCCATTAATTTTATCAAAGAAATTCTTTAAATTTATTCTTTAATCTTCCTTCAAATATCAATTCAAACCAACTTATGGTTTATCCAAACTAGTCAGGATTAATGAACCTTACCGAAGTAATCATTTGTTTTAATTTCTCAATCCCAACCTATTCATCCCATGAAGTAAAACTGGTAATACTTCATATCTAGCACCACGGTGTTATAGGTAAATTCAATTACCATTTCACGTTCAAATCTAATTAAAGATTTAACTATCGTCTAGAGTAAAACTGGTGGTACTCTATTCTCGATCATTTCTTGAATTTGATCATTTTAATTATCAAAATCACTTTTCAATCTAATTAAAGATTCATTAAAACTCTAATTTAATTTTAATTTCCAAAAATCATTACTTAATGATTTTTCAAAGTTAAGAAACAAATATTATCTATAACTGGGTTAAAGAACCAATGTCATTTAAAGCATGGTTCACGATAAACCCAAAATCACATTCCATTAGTTATCGAGTTAAAGAACAAGTGTTATTTAAAACACCAATCACGATAAACCCAAAAATCAATTCTAATTCAATTCCAATTAAATATTATTTAATTGGTACACTTCATTAAATCCAAATAAAAAGATTTACTCTTTTTCTCAACTGGGTTTAAGAACAGTGTTAATGAAGACACCATTTACGACAAACCCCAATCCCATTTGATATTAAATACAAGGCTCTGAATAGAAAATATATCGGCTTATATTCAATATTAAATACTACAACTAACAAATATCATATTGGAAATAACGATATAAATATATCTTTCAAATTTCCATAACCATATCTGTATAATCACGAAATTCAATATCGAAATATTCCGAAGATAATTTCGATTCAAATCCATTTCCAATTTACATATTGGAAATTCTGCTTATTTTCAAAAGCATTTCAAATCCACTTTATTTATTTTAAAAATAAATGGGATTATAATTCAAGTTCAAAACTATTTCAATTTGATAAAAACCTATTTTTATCTTTTCAAATAGGGAGTTTCTCATCCCAATTCTTTCCAGATCATTTCTTATGATTTTACACTAATTAATGATATTTTTAATAATTTTATCAAGGCCCGTATAGTCGATTTCCATCAACGGCCATCGAACTGCACTTACAATGACCTTTTCCAAATTTGATTTGGACATAATTCCAAATCTATTTGTTAGATTTCTAATTTCTTGTATTCATTAGAAAGCTCTTTTCGATACGAACCCAACGGTTCCGGTTTTAGGAGAATCCGACGGTCGGATCTCCCGCGATGTCAATTCGAAGTCAATGGTCGAAATTCGCGAACTGCCGCAGCGCGGCGCGTTCTATTCAGGCCGTTATATATATATATATATATATATATATATATATATATATATATATATATATATATATATTATATATATATATATTTCATCGATTTCCTTTTAAAACGTATTTTATAAATCGTTTTAAATTCATTTTCAAAATGATTTCAATTTCCATCTCAAATTCAAATCAAAATTGAATTTTCCAATATAAATCGTTTTAAATTCATTTCAAATCGATTTCCATTCAATTTCAATTCAATTCGAATTTCAATTATATTCCAAATCGATTCAATTTAATTCGAATTTCAATTCATTTCAATTTAATTCGAATTTCAATTCATTTCAAAATTTCGAATTTCAATTCATTTCAATATATCAGATTTTGAAATCACTTTCGATATTCATTGTAAAATGAATAAAATCGATATAAATATCGTTCACGTCAAAATGGCATTAATCTAACCGACACGACTTTATATATTTAAATATATTCGTGTCCATCCCAAATTGGACATCAAAATCACATTTTGACCTTTTACTGAATATTACTTTAAAATATTCGTCATTTTAAAATAATCGTTATTATAAAATATTCATTCTTTCTGAACTTGAATCAGACACAGTAAATTACCATATAATGTGATTATATGGATTTTCACACAACAAATGTGTATAACCACAATGAAAACAGCAATCCATTATCCAGAGTGCATTCTAAACTGTAAAAGTATCAAATATAAATATTTAACGCTTATAACAGCCTGTCAATCAATCGATCGACATACAGCTAATTATTGGGATTAGTGTATGTCCAATTTCGTCCCAACACCCGTGTGGGGTTTCAAATAATCAAACACAGGTTTTATTTGTGCAGTCGGGTGATGTGTAAAATTTATCGTCCCGATCAATATCATTCAAATGTGTGTATATAAACAAATCGTCCGATTTGTTTATAAATATTTATTTTATATACACGTTAAAAATTATATTTTTAACTATGAAATATTTATTCAATCCACATCACACAATCAATTTTCACAACACATCAATCAAACAAACAAGTCATCAATGGTCTGTGGACGACGGGTGCCGGGTGCTGCTAAGCACCGTCTGCATCCTAGTATATATTTCAACAAGAAAATAAATTAAAAGTGAGGAGTTCTCACCGACTAGCTAAACCAAACGCCACGTCTCTTCTTATGTAGAAATCTTCGTCGTGCTCACCCTTTTGTCAATTTCATTGTCCGTAGTCACTACATATATAAAAATCACAATTTTATATTGTTGCTATGTATATAAAAATCACCTTTTTATAACTACGCTATAGGGATAAAAATTCCATTTTTATACCGCTACCACATAGATAAAAATTCTATTTTTGATTCACTACTTATATAAAAATCATATTCTTATACTTTCTATAATATAAAAATCATGTTTTTATTCTTTACATTATATAAAAATTATATTTTTATTCTATATGTCTTCATATATAAAAATCCCATTTTTACTTCACCATTTCAACTATATAAAGATTCAAACTTTTCTAATATAAAAATTCGATTTTTATACTATATAGATTCAATTCTTTTCTTGTTTAAAAATCAAGATTTTCAAATTAAAAACCTAACCTTTCATATATGATAAAAATCTTATCTTTCTAATAAAAATCTCGCCTTTACTCTAAAAAAAATCTCGCCTTTAATATAATAAAAATCTCATCTTTTTGTATGAACACAAATCATATTTTCACCTTTAATAAAAATCACATTTTTAAGCTAATAAAAATCATACCTTTAGGCTTGTAAAAATCATATCTTTACGTTATTAAAATTTAAATCTTTCTATATTAAATACGATATTTTTTGTATAATAAAAATCAGTTTTTTTCTATAATAAAAATCATAAAGGAAGGCTAAAAACTTACAGCAAGAGGGAGGAGAAAGGAAATCGCGGGGGGGAGGGGGGAGGGTGGGGGGGCTGAAGGGAAGTCGGTGGCGTCGGTCTTGGGAGGTGGTGGCGCCAGTAAGGCGGCGCTAGGGTTTTAGGGTGGCGGGTTTCCAGGGGGGGCGTCGTTCAATCGAAGGAGGGCAGAATGGAGCGAGAGGGGGAAGAAGAAGGGAGGAGGGAGGTGCTACAGGGGAGCGGTGGCGTGGCGGCGAGGTCAGGGAGGGCGGCGTCGATGTCTAGGGCAGGCGCGATTTGTTTTCTTTTTTTTCTTTTTAGAATGAATCGGGGAGAGAGAAACTGAAAAGGGGGGTTATATAATAAAATATATATTAATTTATTTTAATTTCTCTTCAAAAAGTAACTTTTTATTTCGAAGTCGAAATCAAGCACACCGACTGTCGTCAATAGCAAATTACCCCCATTCCGAACACAATGGGATATGTATCGCAAGCTGATTCAACTGTTTCGATCAGTTTCCGTTCAAATTAAAATATAAATCATTGTATATTGAATTCGAACGCACATTTCAATTTACCGGGGCCACATATTAACTCTTAAAATTCGCGGAAAATTATTTCTAGCTTTGTATTGACGATACGGTCTTAACGAAACTAATTTCATCAAATTCCGAGATTATTTGAAAAATGGCCATTTTTTGGTCGATCGAAATTGACTGAAACTGTTAAAACACGTCTTACTTCGCCTCGCTCACATATTGATTCGAAAAATTATGAATTTTTAAACCTAGCAATAACTTGACATCAAGGATCCAACAAAAGTGGTTTCGTCGAAAACGGAGGTCGTTTGCAAAATTTCCATTTTTAAGGGTCAGAATTCCATAGCGACTATTATGAATTTTCAACTAGATATAACTTTTCATTCCCGTGATGAAATTTCAAATTTTCGGATTCGTTGGAAAGATATTCTCAAATAAATTCTAATATTTTTGGTTTCATTAAAATCCAGTTTATTTTGAATCCTGCACATTTATTTGAACTTTGAAATCGAATTTTCGAACTACCGCGCCATTTTCATTTTCTTTTATATTTAAAATAAAATATTTATATTCTAACGACGATTCAAATAAATATATACGTTCTAATTATATTCAAAATAAATTTTTTGTCGTTATTATTTAAAATAAATCATTTTAAATATTAAAAATTCATTATAATTGCCAAAATAAAAATTTTAAATTGGCTCGGATTTTCGGGTTGTTACAATCTCCCCCACTTAAAACTTTTCGTCCCCGAAAAGGAACGAAGCCGAAAGTTGTTTTACAAATCAACTCAACTTTCATTATTTTCTTTACGTCTTAAGTTCTTCAACTTTTCAGTTTCCAAGAACTTTTCAAATTTTTCAAAAATTTGGCTAACACCCCAAATTTTCGAAAAATTTCGCCATAACCTCCCCTGCACCGGGAGCTTGGGGATATTTCTAATAGTCTCCCATGGCCCTCACCAATCCAAAAAGAAAAAGAAATAGCCAAGCGGCTGGCCAATCGGTTCATAAAATCATCCAAACCCAATAAATTTGTAAACATGTACCTATTTGTCGGGCAAACCATTTTATACTTCTACTCTAGCCTCCTTGCTATGACCTGTTCAATGTAAGTACATGTATATGCATGCAATTCCAAACAAATTTCAATACAGTTCAATATTTGGTTCAATTTGGCTAAAGGTTCAACTTTTAATTAATCAAACAACACAACCAGCAATCAATTAGTTGATTATCTTTTCAAATTCATTACTTTGATATATAGTCAAAAATCACATTTTTGGTGCCAAATCTCAACAATAAGCCCTATCTAGTTTTGGTTCTCACACCAATCAATTGGAAATATATAGAAATCCCACTTTCACTACTCGAAAATAAATACTGGTGATGGTATACTTCATCATGAGGACCATGTCTGGGCGGCTAGAGTGTGATTCTATATCTATCCAGTATATTAAAACTTCGAATACACGTGGATCAGACGTATATGCAAAATCTTTATATACTTGATTGTCCAAATCAAATTAAAATAAATATTCAAATACGAATAATTGATTTAAATTTTCAAAACAAAAATTGTTTTCATTTTAAAAATATACTCTTCACACTCGTTCTAGGATACTACTAATCCCATCTCTAACGAGTCATTCTCATTGGATATTACTAATCCAATCTCTGATGAATTCTTTCGTATGGTTCTAATGTGTCTTGTTCTCGAGCTTTGTAAACCAAAGCTCTGATACCACGATGAAACGAGCCAAAATCCCCCTAACGGGAAATCACGGATTGAGTTGAGAACAAGCCACATCGGAACACAAACAGAAGAATATTTCATTGTTAATTACAAAAATTTCATCAGATTACACGAATATACAGAGTATAAACAAAAATATACATTTGATAAATATCAGAGATTACAATACTTTTGATAAATATCAGAGATTACAATACTTTTGATAAATATCAGAGATTACAACACATTACCGCAGCGGAAAATAATACAAAACACAACTAAAGGAGATATACGGATACAAAGCTTTCTGATTATCATTCCAGCTGTAAACCAGGAACCTGTGAAGATAAATCTGCAAAACCAAAACTACTAGCTGCCCGTATCGAAAATAAGAGCACCAAGAGTTTAGGTCAAAACAATAAACTCCTGGTCAGTCATGTGACTGGTGTGAGAATTAAAACAGTTATTAATCTTTATTTTAAAGTTAGGTAAATCAAGGGACCACGCCATATAACCTGGAACGGGTTTCCTCCCAAGAATACCAGTGCATAAAACAACAGCGCAATGCTAAATAAAGAACAATGAAGCTATGATAAGACCCAGGTCCCATCACACGATGCAACACAAGCCGGAGGATAGGGTTTTACCTTTTAATAGCTAAAGAATGCTTGATACGCTAAATTTCATATTTTATTATTACTATAAGTGAAGAAATCAATTTCAATCATAGATGGCTTGGGTACCATATATCATATCACCATACTAGTTCTACAATTAAAATTGCAAAATGTCGTATTTGGAAGTTGGATTTCCATCTGTGAACCGAGACAAGGGATCGTCCTCACCGCTTCGAGACGCTCTAGCCCGCCCCTCAAGAACAGAACGCATCGTCCCTTGGATTGTCAAGGTCAGTCCACCGATGTGGATTAAAATGCCTGAATACTTCGTTTCCCCACCCTATGGGGTGTCAATGAGCCAAATGACTCCATCGGACCCGGATCGTCCGATCTAACCGAGGTGCCTCGCAATCCATCATCCACATAATTAGTCAGGACGTGTAAAACACTGACACCACTCCTAGCTAGAAGGAAACGCATGCCCTCCCTGAGGTCCTTCGCCCGTTTCTGGTTCACACCGGGGTGTGAGGCTCGCGAATTAACGCTACAAAAATCTATGCCACACATGGGGTGCTTTGATCATCAACCACAAGACTTTGCTTTTCAACAGAAGCCTTGATCATTTGCCACTTAGGCATGCCAAACAGGAAATTCACACCATGCGACTGATGTTTATCGATATACACCCTCTGATCCCGTACGTCTCAGAGAAGGGTGAAGTAAGGGAATGAATTTTCCTTCTCCAGGCAGATGTATGTTTAATAGAGATCAATCACCACAGAGCAAAATCCAATGTCAGACACACAGTCCATACAAGTTCGTTCTGGGTCTGAACGAAACCGGAGGCACCTTGTACCTTGCACATCCATCGATCTCCAAGTACGTTTGAACGATCACCAACTGATTCCCTCCTCTTGGGTGTAGAGCCCAATCAAGATAATCAGTAATTATCCAAACGATGTGAAGACCTCAGGTCTTCGACCACCGTCTTCATCCTCGATACCATGTCGAATTAGTTATTCAGAATGGGATAAACCCGATCTTTTTGAATAACTCGCATATATAATAAACAGGTGTTACACAAACACAACATATGCCTCATTCCAATTCAGAATATTCTTTTATTCAAATATTCTTATACTTTGGGAAAGGTTCCCATTAAATTTATCAAAGATAAATTCTTTAAATTTATTCTTTAATCTTCCTTCGAATATCAATTCTAACCAACTTATGGTTTATCCAAACTAGTCGGGATTAACGAACCTTACCGAAGTAATCATTTGTTTTAATTTCTCAATCCCAACCTATTCATCCCATGAAGTAAAACTGGTAATACTTCATATCTAACACCACGGTGTTATCGGTAAATTCAATTACCATTTCACATTCAAATCTAATTAACGATTTAACAATCGTCTGGAGTAAAACTGGTGGTACTCCATTCTCGATCATTTCTTGAATTTGATAATTTTAATTATCAAATTCACTTTTCAATCTAATTAAAGATTCATTAAAACTCTAATTCAGTTTTAATTTCCAAAAATCATTACTTAATGATTTTTCAAAGTTAAGAAATAAATCTTATCTTTAACTGGGTTAAAGAACCAATGTCATTTAAAACACGGTTCATGATAAACCCAAAATCACATTCCATTAGTTATCGGGTTAAAGAAAAGGTGTTATTTAAAACACCATTCACGATAAACCCAAAAATCAATTCTAATTCAATTCCAATTAAATATTATTTAATTGGTACACTTCATTAAATCCAAATAAAAAGATTTACTCTTTTTCTCAACTGGGTTTAAGAAAAGCGTTAATGAAGACGCCATTCACGACAAACCCCAATCCCATTTGATATTAAATACAAGGCTCTGAATAGAAAATATATCGGCTTATATTCAATATCAAATACTACAACCAACAAATATCGTATTGGAAATAACGATATAAATATATCTTTCAAATTTCCATAACAATATCTGTATAATCACGAAATTCGATATCGAAATATTCTGAAGATAATTTTGATTCAAATCCATTTCCAATTTATATATTGGAAATTCTGCTTATTTTCAAAACCATTTCAAATCCACTTTATTTATTTTAAAAATAAATGGGATTATAATTCTAATTCAAAACTATTTCATTTTGATAAAAAACTATTTTTATCTTTTCAAATAGGGAGTTTTTCATCCCAATTATTTCCAGATCATTTCTTATGATTTTACACTAATTATTGATATTTTTAATAATTTTATCAAGGCCCGTACAATCGATTTCCATCAACGGCCATCGAACTACACTTACAGCGACATTTTCCAAATTTGATTTGGACATAATTCTAAATCTAACCGTTAGATTTCTAATTTCTTGTATTCATTAGAAAGTTCTTCTAGATACGAACCCAACGATTTCGGTTTTATGAGAATCCGACGGTCGGATCTCCCGCAACGTCAATTCGAAGTCAATGGTCGAAATTCACGAACTACCGCAGCGCGACGCGTTCTATTCAGGCCGTTATATATATAATACGTCGATTTCCTTTTAAAACGTATTTTATAAATCGTTTTAAATTCGTTTTCAAAACGATTTCAATTTCCATCTCAAATTCAAATCAAAATTGAATTTTCCAATATAAATTCGTTTTAAATTCATTTCAAATCGATTTCCATTCAATTTCAATTCAATTCGAATTTCAATTATATTTCAATTTTATTCGAATTTCAAATTGTTTCAATTTAATTCGAATTTCAATTCATTTCAATTTAATTTGAATTTCAATTCATTTCAAAAATTCTAATTTCAATTCATTTCAATATATCAGATTTTGAAATCACTTTCGATATTCATTGTAAAATGAATAAAATCGATATAAATATCGTTCATGTCAAAATGGCGTTAATCTAACCGACACGACTTTATATATTTAAATATATTCGTGTCCATCCCAAATCCGACATCAAAATCACATTTTGACTTTTTACTGAATATTACTTTAAAATATTCGTCATTTAAAAATAATTGTTATTTTAAAATATTCGTTCTTTCTGAACTGGAATCAGACACAGTCAATTACCATATAATGTGATTATATGGATTTTCACACAACAAATGTGTATAACCACAATGAAAACAACAATCCATTATCCAGAGTGCATTCTACACTATATAAGCATCAAATATAAATATTTAACGCTTATAACAACCTGTCAATCAATCGATCGACATATAGCTATAGGGATAAAAATTCCATTTTTATACCGCTACCACATAGATAAAAATTCTATTTTTGATTCACTACTTATATAAAAATCATATTTTTATACTTTCTATAATATAAAAATCATATTTTTATTTTTTACATTATATAAAAATTATATTTTTATTCTCTATGTCTTCATATATAAAAATCTCATTTTTACTTCACCATTTCAACTATATAAAGATTCAAACTTTTCTAATATTAAAATTCGATTTTTATACTATAAAGATTCAATTCTTTTCTTGTTTAAAAATCAAGCTTTTCAAATTAAAAACCCAACCTTTCATATATGATAAAAATCTTATCTTTCTAATAAAAATCTCGCCTTTACTCTAATAAAAATCTAGCCTTTACTATAATAAAAATCTCACCTTTTCGTATGAACACAAATCATATTTTCACCTTTAATAAAAATCACATTTTTAAGATAATAAAAATCATACCTTTAGGCTTGTAAAAATCATATCTTTACGTTATTAAAATTTAAATCTTTCTATATTAAATACGATATTTATTATATAATAAAAATCAGTTTTTTTCTATAATAAAAATCATAAAGGAAGGCTAAAAACTTACAGCGAAAGGGAGGAGAAAGGAAATCGCATGGGGGGCTGAAGGGCAGTCGGCGGCGTCGGTCTTGGGAGGTGGTGGCACCAGTAAGGCGGCGCTAGGGTTTTAGGGTGGCGGGTTTTACAGGGGGGCGTCGTTCAATCGGAGGAGGGGAGAATGGAGCGAGAGGGGGAAGAAGAAGGGAGGAGGGCGGCGCTACAGGGGATCGGTGGCGTCGATGGCGTGGCAGCGAGGTCAGGGAGGGCGGCGTCGATGGCTAGGGCAGGCGCGATTTGTTTTCTTTTTTTTCTTTTTAGAATGAATCGGGGAGAGAGAAACTGAAAAAGGGGGGTTATATAATAAAATATATATTAATTTATTTTAATTTCTCTTCAAAAAGTAACTTTTTATTTCGAAGTCGAAATCAAGCCCACCGAATGTCGTCCATAGCAAATTACCCCCATTCCGAACACAATGGGATATGTATCGCAAGCTGATTCGACTGTTTCGATCAGTTTCCGTTCAAATTAAAATATAAATCATTTTATATTGAATTCGAACGCACATTTCAATTTACCGGGGCCACATATTAACTCTAAAAATTCACGGAAAATTATTTTTGGCTTCGTATTGACGATACGGTCTTAACGAAACTAATTTCATCAAATTCCGAGATCATTTGAAAAATGGCCATTTTTTGGTCGATCGAAATTGACAGAAACTATTAAAACACGTTTTACTTCGCCTCGCTCACACATTGATTCGAAAAATTATGAATTTTTAAACCTAGCAATAACTTGACATCACGGATCCAACAAAAGTGGTTTCGTCGAAAACGGAGGTCGTTTGCAAAATTTCCATTTTTAAGGGCTAGAATTCCATAGCGACTATTCTGAATTTTCAACTAGACATAACTTTTCATTCCCGTTATGAAATTTCAATTTTTCGGATTCGTTGGAAAGATATTCTCAAATAAATTCTAATATTTTTGGTTTCATTAAAATCCGGTTTATTTTGAATCCTGCACATTTACATGAACTTTGAAATCGAATTTTCGAACTACCGCGCCATTTTCATTTTCTTTAATTTTTAAAATAAAATATTTATATTCTAACGACGATCAAATAAATATATACGTTCTAATTCTATTCAAAATAAATTTTTCGTCGTTACTATTTAAAATAAATCATTTTAAATATTCAAAATTCTTTAAAATTGCCAAAATAAAAATTTTAAATTGGCTCGGATTTTCGGGTTGTTGCAATCTCCCCCACTTAAAACTTTTCGTCCCCGAAAAGGAACGAAGCCGAAAGTTGTTTTACAAATCAACTCAACTTTCATTATTTTCATTACGGCTTAAGTTCTTCAACTTTTCAGTTTCTAAGAACTTTTCAAATTTTTCAAAAATTTGGCTAACACCCTAGATTTTCGATAACTTTCGCCATAACCTCCCCTGCACCGGGAGCTTGGGGATATTTCAAATATCCTCCCATGGCCCTCACCAATCCAAAAAGAAAAAGAAACAGCCAAGCGGCTAGCCAATCGGCTCATAAAATCATCCAAACCCAATAAATTTGTAAACATGTACCTATTTGTCGGGCAAACCATTTTATTCTTCTACTCTAGCCTCCTTGCTATGACCTGTTTAATGTAAGTACATGTATATGGATGCAATTCCAAACAAATTTCAATACAGTTCAATATTTGGTTCAATTTGGCTAAAGGTTCAACTTTTAATTAATCAAACAATAATCAAACAACACAACCAACAATCAATTAGTTGATTATCTTTTAGAATTCATTACTTTGATATATAGTCAAAAATCACATTTTTGGTGCCAAATCTCAACAATAAGCCCTATCTAGTTTTGGTTCTCACACCAGTCAATTGGAATCCCACTTTCACCACTCGAAAATAAATACTGGTGATGGTATACTTCATCATCAGGACCATGTCCGGGAGGCTAGAGTGTGATTCTATATCTGTCAAGTATATTAAAACTTCTAATACACGTGGATCAGACGGATATGCGAAATCTTTATATACTTGATTGTCCAAATCAAATTAAAATAAATATTCAAATACGAATAATTGATTTAAATTTTCAAAACAAAAATTGTTTTCATTTTAAAAATATATTCTTCACACTCGTTCTAGGATACTACTAATCCCATCTCTAACGAGTCATTCTCATTGGATATTACTAATCCAATCTCTGATGAATTCTTTCGTATGGTTCTAATGTGTCTTGTTCTCGAGCTTTGTAAACCAAAGCTCTGATACCACGATGAAACGACCCAAAATCCCCCTTACGGGAAATCACGGATTGAGTTGAGAACAAGCCACATTGGAACACAAACAGAAGAATATTTCATTGTTAATTACAACAATTTCATTAGAATACAAGAATATATAGAGTATAAACAAAAATATACATTTGATAAATATCAGAGATTACAATACTTTTGATAAATATCAGAGATTACAACACATTACCGCAGCGGAAAATAATACAAAACACAACTAAAGGAGATATACGGATACAAAGCTTTCTGAATATCATTCCAGCTGTAAACGAGGAACCTGTGAAGATAAATCTGCAAAACCAAAACTACTAGCTGCCCGTGTCGAAAATAAGAGCACCCAGAGTTTAGGCCAAAACAATAAACTCCTGGTCAGTCATGTGACTGGTGTGAGAACTAAAACAGTTATTAATCTTTATTTTAAAGTTAGGTAAATCAAGGGACCACGCCGCATAACCCGAAACGGGTTTCCTCCCAAGAATACCAGTGCATAAAACAACAGCGCAATGTTAAATAAAGAACAATGAAGCTATGATAAGACCCAGGTCCCATCACACGATGCAACACAAGCCGGAGGATAGGGTTTTACCTTATAATAGCCAAAGAATGCTTGATACGCTAAATTTCATGTTTTATTATTACTATAAGTGAAGAAATCAATTTTAATCATAAGTATCGATCATAGATGGCATGGGTACCATATATCATATCGCCATACTAGTTCTACAATTAAAATTCCAAAATGTCGTATTTGGAAATTTGATTTCCATCTGTGAACCGAGGCAAGGGATCGTCCTCACCGCTTCAAGACGCTCTAGCCCGCCCCTCAAGAACAGAATGCATCGTCCCTTGGATTGTCAAGGTCGGTCCACTGATGTGGATTTAAATGCCTGAACACTGCGTTTCCCCACCCTATGGGGTGTCAATGAGCCAAATGACTCCATCGGACCCGGATCGTCCGATCTAACCGAGGTGCCTCGCAATCCATCATCCACATAAGTAGTCAGGACGTGTAAAACACTGACACCACTCCTAGCTAGAAGGAAACGCATGCCCTCCCTGAGGTCCTTCTCCCGTTTCTGGTTCACACCGGGGTGTGAGGCTCGCGAATTAACGCTACAAAAAGTTATGCCACACAAGCGGTGCTTTGATCATCAACCACAAGACTTTGCTTTTCAACAGAAGCCTTGATCATTTGCCACTTAGGCATGCCACACAGGAAATTCACACCATGCGACTGATGTCTATCGATATACACCCTCTGATCCTGTACGTCTCAGAGAAGGGTGAAGTAAGGGAATGAATTCTCCTTCTCCAGGCAGATGTATGTTTAATAGAGATCAATCAACACAGAGCAAAATCCAATGTCAGACACACAGTCCATACAAGTTCGTTCTAGGTCTGAACGAAACTGGAGGCACCTTGCACCTCGCATATCCATCGATCTCCAAGTACGTTTGAACGATCACCAACTGATTCCCTCCTCTTGGGTGTAGAGCCCAATCAAGATCATCAGTAATTATCCAAACGATGTGAAGACCTCCGGTCTTCGACCACCGTCTTCATCCTCGATACCACGTCGAATCAGTTATTCAGAATGTGATAAACCCGATCTTTCTGAATAACTCGCGTATATAATAAACAGGTGTTACACAAACACAACATACGCCTCATTCCAATTCAGAATATTCTTTTATTCAAATATTCTTATACTTTGGGAAAGGTTCCCATTAAATTTATCAAAGATAAATTCTTTAAATTTATTCTTTAATCTTCCTTCGAATATCAATTCAAACCAACTTATGGTTTTCCAAACTAGTCGGGATTAATGAACCTTACCGAAGTAATCATTTGTTTTAATTTCTCAATCCCAACCTATTCATCCCATGAATTAAAACTGGTAATATTTCATATCTAACACCACGGTGTTATCGGTAAATTCAATGACCATTTCACGTTCAAATCTAATTAAAGATTTAACTATCGTCTGGAGTAAAACTGGTGGTACTCCATTCTCGATCATTTCTTGAATTTGATAATTTTAATTATCAAATTCACTTTTTAATCTAATTAAAGATTCATTAAAACTCTAATTCAGTTTTAATTTCCAAAAATCATTACTTAATGATTTTTCAAAGTTAAGAAATAAATCTTATGTTTAACTGGGTTAAAGAACCAATGTCATTTAAAACATGGTTCACAATAAACCCAAAATCACATTCCATTAGTTATCGGGTAAAAGAACAGGTGTTATTTAAAACACCATTCACGATAAACCCAAAAATCAATTCTAATTCAATTCCAATTAAATATTATTTAATTGGTACACTTCATTAAATCCAAATAAAAAGGTTTACTTTTTTCTCAACTGGGTTTAAGAACAGTGTTAATGAAGACACCATTCACGACAAACCCCAATCCCATTTGATATTAAATACAAGGCTCTGAATAGAAAATATATCGGCTTATATTCAATATCAAATACTACAACCAACAAATATCGTATTGGAAATAACGATATAAATATAACTTTCAAATTTCCATAACTATATCTGTATAATCACGAAATTCAATATCGAAATATTCCGAAGATAATTTCGATTCAAATCCATTTCCAATTTATATATTGGAAATTCTACTTATTTTCAAAACCATTTCAAATCCACTTTATTTATTTTAAAAATAAATGGGATTATAATTCTAGTTCAAAACTATTTCATTTTGATAAAAATCTATTTTTATCTTTTCAAATAGGGAGTTTTTCATCCCCATTCTTTCCAAATCATTTCTTATGATTTTACACTAATTATTGATATTTTTAATAATTTTATCAAGGCCCATACAGTCGATTTCCATCAACGGCCATCGAACTGCACTTACAGCGAAATTTTCAAAATTTGATTTGGACATAATTCCAAATCTAAACGTTAGATTTCTAATTTCTTGTATTCATTAGACAGCTCTTTTCGATACGAACCCAACGGTTCCGGTTTTAGGAGAATCCGACGGTCGGATCTCCCGCAACGTCAATTCGAAGTCAATGGTCGAAATTCGCGAACTACCGTAGCACGGCGCGTTCTATTCAGGCCGTTATATATATATATTGCGTCAATTTCCTTTTAAAACGTATTTTATAAATCGTTTTAAATTCGTTTTGAAAACGATTTCAATTTCCATGTCAAATTCAAATCAAAATTGAATTTTCCAATATAAATTCATTTTAAATTCATTTCAAATCGAATTCCATTCAATTTCAATTCAATTCGAATTTCAACTATATTTCAATTAAATTCGAATTTCAAATCGTTTAAATTTAATTCGAATTTCAATTCATTTCAATTTAATTTGAATTTCAATTCATTTCAAAAATTTGAATTTCAATTCATTTCAATATATGAGATTTTGAAATCACTTTCGATATTCATTGTAAAATGAATAAAATCGATATAAATATCGTTCACGTTAAAATGGCGTTAATCTAACCGACACAACTTTATATATTTAAATATATTCGTGTCCATCCCAAATCAGACATCAAAATCACATTTTGACCTTTTACTGAATATTACTTTAAAATATTCGTCATTTTAAAATAATCGTTATTTTAAAATATTCACTCTTTCTGAGCTAGAATCAGACACAGTCAATTACCATATAATGTGATTATATGGATTTTCACACAACAAATGTGTATAACCACAATGAAAACAGCAATCCATTATCCCGAGTGCATTCTACACTGTATAAGCATCAAATATAAATATTTAACGCTTATAACAGCCTGTCAATCAATCGATCGACATACAGCTAATTATTAGGATTAATGTATGTCCAATTTCATCCCAATACCTGTGTGGGGTTTCAAACAATCAAACACATGTTTTATTTGTGCAGTCGGTCGATGTGTAAATTTTATCGTCCCGATCAATATCATTCAAATGTGTGTATATAAACAAATCGTCCGATTTGTTTATAAATATTTATTTTATATACACGTTAAAAATTATATTTTTAACTATGAAATATTTATTCAATCCACATCACACAATCAATTTTCACAACACATCAATCAAACAAACAAGTCATCCATGGTCTGTGGACGACGGGTGGCGGGTGCTGCTAAGCACCGTCTGCATCCTAGTATATATTTCAACTAGAAAATAAATTAAAAGAGAGGAGTTCTCACCGACTAGCTAAACCAAATGCCACGACTCTTCTTATGTAGAAATCTTCGTCGTGCTCTCCCTTTTGTCAATTTCATTGTCCGTAGCCACTACATATATAAAAATCACAATTTTATATTGTTGCTATGTATATAAAAATCACATTTTTATAACTACGCTATAGGGATAAAAATTCCATTTTTATACCGCTACCACACAGATAAAAATTCTATATTTGATTCACTACTTATATAAATATCATATTTTTATACTTTCTATAATATAAAAATCATATTTTTATTCTTTACATTATATAAAAATTATATTTTTATTCTCTATGTCTTCATATATAAAAATCTCATTTTTACTTCTCCATTTCAACTATATAAAGATTCAAACTTTTCTAATATAAAAATTCGATTTTTATACTGTAAAGATTCAATTCTTTTCTTGTTTAAAAATCAAGCTTTTCAAATTAAAAAACCAACCTTTCATATATGATAAAAATCTTATCTTTCTAATAAAAATCTCGCCTTTACTCTAATAAAAATCTCACCTTTACTATAATAAAAATCTCACCTTTTCGTATGAACACAAATCATATATTCACCTTTAATAAAAATCACATTTTTAAGCTAACAAAAATCATACCTTTAGGCTTGTAAAAATCATATCTTTACGTTATTAAAATTTAAATCTTTCTATGTTAAGTATGATATTTTTTCTATAATAAAAATCAGTTTTTTTCTTTAATAAAAATCATAAAGGAAGGCTAAAAACTTACAGCGAGAGGGAGGAGAAAGGAAATCGCAGGGGGGGCTGAAGGGCAGTTGGCGGCATCGGTCTTGGGAGGTGGTGGCGCCAATAAGGCGGCGCTAGGGTTTTAGGGTGGCGGGTTTCCAGGGGGGCGTCCTTCAATCGGAGGAGGGGAGAATAGAGCGAGAAGAGGAAGAAGAAGGGAGGAGGGCGGCGCTACAGGGTAGCGGTGGCGTCGATGGCGTGGCGAAGAGGTCAGGGAGGGCGGCGTTGATGGCTAGGGCAGGCGCGATTTGTTTTGTTTTTTTCTTTTTAGAATGAATCGGGGAGAGAGAAACTGAAAAAGGGGGGTTATATAATAAAATATATATTAATTTATTTTAATTTCTCTTCAAAAAGTAACTTTTTATTTCGAAGTCGAAATCAAGCCCACCAACTGTCGTCCATAGCAAATTACTCCCATTCCGAACACAATGGGATATGTATGATAAGCTGATTCGACTGTTTCGATCAGTTTTTGTTCAAATTAAAATATAAATCATTGTATATTGAATTCGAACGCACATTTCAATTTACCGGGGCCACATATTAACTCTAAAAATTACCGGAAAATTATTTCTAGCCTCGTATTGACGATATGGTCTTAACGAATCTAATTTCGTCAAATTCCGAGATCATTTGAAAAATGGCCATTTTTTGGTCGATCAAAATTGACTGAAATTGTTAAAACATGTTTTACTTCGCCTCGCTCACATATTGATTCGAAAAATTATGAATTTTTAAACCCAGCAATAACTTGACATCATGGATCCAACAAAAGTGGTTTCGTCGAAAACGGGGGTCGTTTGCAAAATTTCCATTTTTAAGGGCCAGAATCCCATGGCGACTATTCTAAATTTTCAACTGGACATAACTTTTTATTCCCGTTATGAAATTTCAATTTTTCGGATTCGTTGGAAAGATATTCTCAAATAGATTCTAATATTTTTGGTTTCACTAAAATCCGGTTTATTTGGATCCTGCACATTTATTTGAACTATGAAATCGAATTTTCGAACTACCGCGCCATTTTCATTTTCTTTTATATTTAAAATAAAATATTTATATTCTAACGATGATTCAAACAAATATATATGTTCTAATTCTATTAAAAATAAATTTTTCATCGTTATTATTTAAAATAAATCATTTTAAATATTCCAAATTCATTAAAATTGCCAAAATAAAAATTTTAAATTGGCTCGGATTTCTGGGTTATTACAAAAACAATATTTAAAAAAAAAGATATATGTTTTTATCTTTTTATATTGTTAAAAATATTAAAATTATGTAATCCGTAGAGCTTCTATGTTTCAGTAATTAGAATAAATATCATGTGTGTACATATCCATTAGTGTCATAAGTCGAATAACATTATGTACTTACCTGGCCAGAAACAAACTCACCGAAAATTAGTTCTTCAATCATGTCCTCATGTATGACAATGTAGTTCTCGTCGTTTGAATTGTAAATCTCTACACCGTAAAGTAAACAAAGTTATAATTTAAGAAATTTGATTTTATCAATTTATAAATTATATAATTTAAAAAGTATATAAGCTTACTTAACATCACCAACTTTGTTGAAGTAATCTGTTATGAACTTCTGTTCCTCATCGGGCAATTCCTTAAAAAATTCAGAATTTTCTATTTTCCTTTTTCTCATTTTTGGTGTGTTGAGAGTATCCACATCTAAAGTTTCTTGGCTTTCACACTTTTGCTTTTTCTTTTTCCTTTTCTCCCCATCTATTTTTTTTTCTTCAATTTCTTCAGGGTCATTATGTTCTACTTCTTCTTCTTTATCTTCCTTTTCTTCACCATCCATATTTTCACATTCTTTTTCTTTAATTTCTTCGTTTTCATTATGTTTTGTTTCTTCTTCTACATCTTCCATTTCTTCAACATCAATTTTCTCACATTTTTTCTTCTTCAATTTTGTCGATTTCATTATGTTCCGGATTTTTTCTTTATCTTTGTTTTCTTCATCATCCTTGTAAGTCTATGATAGGATCGTATATGTGTCTAAACAATAGCAAGTACTAAGATAATGCAATAGTAAGCAGTAAAGATAAAACAATAGATAATCACACCGATATTTTATCCTAGTTCGGACCTCCCGTCCTACGTCCAGTCCCGAAGCTCCCCTTTGTCCTTTCGACTATAAAAAACTGTCCTCACTTCACCCGGAGGAATAGGTTTACAGATGAATAGTAATCTTGACACTCTTGTGTTCTTTACAACACTAATATTGACTGAATCGTACAAGTTGCTCCTATAATCTCCTTGAGTTGATATGAGAATTGAATCACTTAGAGAGAATAGAAGTATTAAGTGCTCGATTGAAATCTAGAGAGTATTTGGGAATAAAGAGCTTTTCAGAGAATATAGAATAGATCTAGAAAGAATAAGTGATTAGAAAACTTGAATCTTTGATCTATTTATAGAAAACTAAGAGTTTTCATAAAAGGTTGTGATTTCTGAATAAAACCCTTTGTTTGAAAAGATATCTCTTTTGAAAAAACATATTGGAGAAGAAGAGATAAAGTTACGACTGTTCAAACTGAAGAGATGTTACCTGGAAATCATAGGTCGTATGCCAGGACAGACGTCTGTAAACTTTGATCACACGTCTGTCTTTGTAATATGATATTACTTAAATACATAGACAGGCGTCTGTCCTTAGGACAACGGACGTCTGTGTATGCAGGAAAATTAGCCCGAGGCTTTCAATAGACGTCTGTCTTATATATGACAGACGTCTGTGCTGAGTGAGGAATATTTTTCCTGCTATAGTGACAGACGTCTGTTGTATAAATGACAGACGTCTAATACTGCACAGAAACTATGATCTCTTGATGATTTTCTCATATTTAGTCAAGGAGATTGTACATAATGTCTAATACAATATATATGAGATTTTTTGAGTAGTCTTGCCATCTTAAGTCATTCTCCTTGAGTTGATTCCTGCATGAATGAATATGTACATATATGTTTGTGTAATGTGTATAGTGTTTCGTCATCAGAATCAAGGATCTAACATTCTCCCCTTTTTTGATGATGACAACTATACTATTTTAAAGCTCCCCTTGAGTTAAAGACACCTTAACTTTTCTCCCCCTTTGGCACTATCAAAAAATAATAGAACAAACCAAAATATATAAAGCAAAAGAAAAAAGATGTCAAGCGTACATAGTTTAATACAGTACCAACAGAGTATCATACGATAAAAGTTATAGTTATTGACCATAGAAGCATACTAATAGATAAGATAAGATAAGAAACGATAAAACTAAGCATCTGTGAAGTATCCCCATAGTTCCAAAGCTTGGTTAGTGGAATGTTCTCACTGTGAATGGTCATAGTAAATGACATTCTCCGGAATAGAAAGAGCGTGCTATGTAGGCTGAATGTCATCATGTGGTTCCCATTCAGATTCCTTCTCCTCTCCAGATGCTACATGTTCCTTTCCTGGTGTATGTACTTCAGGTTGAGGTGAGTCATGAGGAGTAGTAGGTACATGTGGAATGTAGTTAACCAAGGTTCCGCTAGGAGGAGGAGTTGGTGATGCTGATGAGGAACTAGAAGAGGATCTACCATGAACTTTGCGAATAATCTTTCTAAGCGAGCTAACAACCTTCTCCAAAGTTTTCTCAACCTTTGTCATCCGGATAGAGAATGATCGTTCAAGTTGAGTTACTTTCTTCCATAGAATTTGTTGATTTTGTGAGAGTATCCTTTGATTAGCTAGCGTTAGATCATGTATATTCCGTCCAGGTTCGATGTCTACCCTAGTTTCTAGTATTTCGGGATCGAAAAGGTATTCGGAAGGTTAGCTTGGTTCAGCGTGTTGTCATTGCTATCGTTGCGGTGTTTGAACAGGTTACTGAAGATGTCCTTGCTGTTCTTTCCATTGTTCAAAACAAATGATGTTTGGTGGTCGATCGGGTAATTTCATTAAGGCCGCAAAAGGTGTGCCACTATTTTATATTGGGATTTCCGGATATGATGAATGGTAAAGATTAATGTCTTATGACCGGAAGATACGCATTAGATACGCTCCATAAGGAATTATTCACTTACTTGATGTCCAGAAATCACGAATTTGCTTAAAGATATATTGTGACAAATTTATTCGTGTATGCTCAAAAATTGCATATAAGGCCTTATAATCATTCGAATATACTTGTTCGTGACTCCCAAGTCTTGGAAAAACAGTGTTAATAAGCATCCGATTGATAAGTCGTAGTTTAGGTCAAAATTGAGATGGAGTCATTTTTGTAAAATTATCCTACCATATTTGTGAGTAACTCGATCTCGAAGTTTAAATCGCATATCGGGGATATCTTGGAGACGAGTGCTAGTGTATGAAGTGTTTAAGATTTGGCCTAGCATCTCGATGTTAAATTTCACTACTTGACCATATACCAAAGAACATACCCAATTTTCTGGGTCTGATGGAGACCATACCGAGAGCGAACACAAGTTTGCGAGGAATAAATAGATTGCAAGAGTATCAATCATACCTTTGTCGTCTTCATACTCAATTAAATGAGTAAGCTTTGCTCGATTTAGGATGGAATTCACGTCATAGTGGGTCAATTGAGAAAGAGGATAGAAACGTCCTTAATGAATTGACTTTTTTTTCAAGGATTCTAATCATTCTGAGCCATGTTTCTCTGTTATCCAATCTTTGATTTGTTGATCAGAGGCATAATAAGTGTTTGTTGAGTTGGTTGAGAGGAGGATGCTTCGACAACCTTCTTTCGTTTGGTGGAGGGCTACTTCGACAACCTTCTTTCGTTTGGTGCAGGGCTTTCTTGGGGCCATTGAAATTTCAAATTTCTTAAGATTTGGGGATTAGGATTTTCTTGTTTTGGAAGAAGATAGAAAAAAAAGTGAATGAGTAACAAAGTGAAAAGACATTAAATAGGGGGTGGAAAAACGGTTCAGATGGTGTAATAACCCGCAAATTCTGAGCCAGTTAAATTTTTTTATTTTGGTAATTTCAGCGAATTTTGATTATTTAAAATGAATTATTTTAAATAATATCGACAAGAAATTTATTTTGAATATAATTCGAACGTATATATTTATACGCGTCATCGTTAGAATATAAATATTTATATATAATTATAAAAGGAATTGAAAATGGCGCGGTAGTTCGATAATTCGATTTTAAACTTCAATTGAATGTACCGGGTGCAAAACAATCCGGATTTTAGTGAATCCAAAAACATTAGGATCTAATTGATAATATCTTTCCAACAAATCCGAATAATCGAGATTTCATAGCGGGAATCAAAAGATATGTCTAGTTGAAAATTCTGAATAGTCGCTATGGAATTCAGGTCCTTAAAAATGGGAATTTTGCAAACGACCTCGGATTTCGATGAAACCACTTCTGTTGGGTCCACGATGTAAAGTTATTGCTAGATTCCAAATTTCATAATTTTTCGAATCAATATGTGAGCGTGGTAAAGGAAAACGCGTTTGACCAGTTTTAGTTGATTTTAATCGACTGAAAAATAGCCATTTGAATTTCAAATGGCCTCAGAATTCGATGAAATTAGTTTTGTTAGGACCGTATCATCAAAAAAATGTCAAAAATAATTTTTCTGTAATTTTCTGAGCCCGTATGTGACCCCGGTGAATTTATATGTACATTTGAATTTAATATAAATTGATTTATATTTTAATTTTGAGAAAAACTAGTCGTAATAGCCGAATTGGGTTACGAAACATGTTCCATTATGTCCGGAGCAGGGGTATTTGGCTAGGGGCGACACTCGTTGGGTTTGATTTGAAGTTCATGTCGGTCAACATGTAATTTTGGAAATTAAAAGAATTAAATAAATAAAATAGATATACTATATAAATACACCGTATGATACTACGTATCTCTCCTAAAACCTAATTCGTATTTCTGAACCCGCCGCCATCAACATTTCAGCGACCACGATGCTCCAATATTGATCCTTCATTCTCTTCCAACGCTTCACAAATTAAACACTGCTTTCTAAACAAATATTGTTCAGCTACAAGAGGACTTCAAGTTTATATGGGACTGATCGATTTTAGTTCTGTAATTTGGGGGAAATCGCAACTTGAACGGGGGAACTTCGAACGGGTTTCTGGTGGGGTAGGGGCCACCGGACATGGCGTTGCTCAGGTAGAGGATGGCGGAGGAGATGGCGGTCAAAGTGAGGGGGTCCGATCGACGGCTAGGGTTCCGACGGAGGCGCAACAACCGGCTTTATGATTGGAGCATGGGTTTTCTCATAAGGTGACCATACGAAGAACGTTTAAGTGAGTAAATTTTCATTGTTAAATTTTCAGTTTTTTTATATATAAATTAGTATAGTTTTAAAAATATATAAAAACAGTTTAAAATCAGTTTTAAAAATAAAAACTTATGTAAAACATTGTTTATTTTGAAAAATAAAATAGAATTTATTTTGAACAATATAAATTACAGTGATTTAAATATATAAGTTTAAAATAGAAAATAGCATGGTTTTTAGAAATAAAAATAGAATTGTTTTTGAAAATATAAAGCTTTGCAAATTAAAAGTATATTTTATTTATTTATAAGTAGCATGATTTAAAATAAATAAATAAATAAGTTTGTTTGAAATGTTGTTTTGAATAAAAGAAAAATAAAAAAAAGGATAAATAGCATAAAATGAAAATTGAATTTTTAATATGGTAGAAGATGGTTTTTATGTTAAAAGATTTGATCTTTATGTGTGAAAAGAATTGAACATCAAAGTAAAAATGTGATTTTTATATATTGAACATCGAAGTAAAAATACGATTTTTATATATTGAATAGCATAGTAAAAATTCGATTTTTATATATTGAATAGCATAGTAAAAATTCGATTTTTATATATTGAATAGCATAGTAAAAATTCGATTTTTATATATTGAATAGCATAGTAAAAATTCGATTTTTATATATTGAATAGCATAGTAAAAATTCGATTTTTATATATTGAATAGCATAGTAAAAATTCGATTTTTATATATTGAATAGCATAGTAAAAATTCGATTTTGATATATTGAATAGCAAAGTAAAAATTCGATTTTTATATATTGAATAGCAAAGTAAAAATTCAATTTTTATATATTGAATAGCATAGTAAAAATTCGATTTTTATATATTGAATAGCATAGTAAAAATTCGATTTTTATATAATGAATAGCATAGTAAAAATTCGATTTTGATATATTGAATAGCAAAGTAAAAATTCGATTTTTACATATGTAGTGACTACGGGCAACGAAAACGACGAAAGGCGAGAATGGCGATGATTTCTCTAAAAGAAGAGTCAAGATGATTGGAAAGCTTTCGGTGAGAACTTCTCACCTTTCAATTTCTTTTTCTAGTTATATATATATACTAGGATGCAGACGGTGCTTAGTAGCACCCGACACAATCGTCCACAGACCATGGACTTGTTTGTTTGATTGCAAAAATTAGTTAGATTATTTGATTGAAATTGAATTGTGTGGTGAAATGAATTGATTTGATTGATGTGTGAATGGCGTGGGCCTTCACTAGGCCGGGGATAAGGCTAGGCCTTGTCCCGTTTCTAGTATCGTGCCGTTATGCCGCCGAAATTTTCTAAAATATGTTAGAAAATAAAATTATCATTTTATTGAATAAATGAACCGAATAGAATATTCATAGGTTGAATAAAATGTTTTATCGTTAAAAATTAAGTGAATAAATAAATATTTATAAACAAATCGGCCGATTTGTTTATATACACTGATTTGACTGATATTGATTGGGACGATAAATTTTACACATCGCCCAACTGCACAACTAAAATCTGTGTTTGATTGTTTGAAAACCCCACACGGGTGTTGGAATGAAATATGAATTTCACTCATCCTGATTGATTAAATATGTCGATCGATTGATTGACAGGCTGTTATAAGCGTTAGATATCTATATTTGATGCTTATACAGTGTAGTGCACTTTGGTTGATGGTTGATTATCTATCGTTGCTATTATATACATTTGTTGTATGGAATCCATATAATTAACTTTATATGGTAATTGATTGGGCCTCATTTCAATTTAGAAAATAAAGAATAATATAAAATAAAGGTTCATGTGTTGACAGTACTCATCCATTGAGATTGGTCATGTGTTGAACGAAATATTTTAATAATAAATTTTATATCTTTATTCACTATAAAATAAAGGTTCATGTGTTGACTGTACTCATCCGTTGAGATTAGTCATGTGTTGAACGAAATAATTTAACAAAAATAGTCACACGTGGACAGTACTCATTCGTTGAGATTAGTCGTGTGTTGACGAAAATAAATAAATATTCATTCGTTGAATAGAATATTTGAAAATAGAAATATATGAAGCCGTGTTGGTTAGATTGACGCCATTTTGACGTGAACGATATTTATATCGATTTGAAAACGATTTCGAAATGAACTGAATTGAAAACGATTTCGAAATGAATTGAATCGAAAACGATTTCGAAATGAATTGAATTGAAAACGATTTCGAAATGAATTGAATTGAAAACGATTTCGAAATGAATTGAATTGAAAACGATTTCGAAATGAATTGAATTGAAAACGATTTCGAAATGAATTGAATTGAAAACGATTTCGAAATGAATTGAATTGAAAACGATTTCGAAATGAATTGAATTGAAAACGAATTCAAATTGAATTGAATGCGAATTGAAATGAATTCAAATTGAATTGAAATTTGAATTGAATAGAAATGAATTTTAAAACGAATCTATAAAGAAGAATTCAATTTTGATTTGAATTGAAATGGAAGTTGAAATTGCTTTTGAAACGAATTTAAAACTATTTATATAATTCGTTTTAAATAGAAATCGACGAAATATATATTATATATATTATATATATAATATAATGGCCTGAATAGAATGCACTGCGCCGCGGTAGTTCGTGAATTTCGACCATTTATTTCAAACGGACATTACGGGAGATCCGACCGTCGGATTCTCCTAAAACCGGAACCGTTGGGTTCGTATCGAAAAGAGCTTTCTAACGAATATTAGAAATTCAAAATCTAACGGTTGGATTTGGAGTTACGTCCAAATCAAATTTGAAAAAGGTCGTTGTAAGTGCAGTTCGATGGCCATTGATGGAAATCGACTGTACGGGCCTTGATAAAATTATTAAAAATAGTAATAATTTGTGTAAAATCATAAGAAATGATTTGTGAAGATTCGGGATGAAAAACTCCATATTTGAAAAGATAAAAATAGATTTTTATCGAAATGAACTAGTTTTGAACTAGAATTAGAATTCTATTTATTTTTAAATAAATAAACTGAATTTGAAATGGTTTTGAAAATAACCCGAATTTCCAATGATTGCATTGGAATGGAGTTGAATCGAAATTGTCTTCGGAATATTTCGATGTTGGATTTCGGGATTATACAGATGTTGTTATGGAAATTTGAAAGATATAGATATATATATCGTTATTTCCAATACGATATTTGTTAGTCGTGGAATTTGATATTGAATATAAGCCGGGATATTTCCTATTCAGAGCCTTGTATTTAATATCAAATGTGATTTGGGTTTGTCGTGAATGGTGTCTTCACTAACACCGTTCTTGAACCCAGTTGAGAAAAGATTAAATCTTTTTATTTAGATTTACTAAAGTGTACCAATTAAATAATATTTAATTGGAATTGAATTGATATTGATTTTTGGGTTTATCGTGAACAGTGTTTTAAATAACACTTGTTCTTTAACCCGATAATTAATGGGATGTGATTTTGGGTTTATCGTGAACCGTGTTTTTAAATGACACTGATTCTTTAACCCAGTTAACGATTAAAACTAAGTGGAGTTTTAATGAATCTTTAATTAGATTGAAATGACCGAGAATGGAGTATCACCAGTTTTGCTCCAGGCGATAGTTAAATCTTTAATTAGATTCGAACGTGAAATGGTAATTGAATTTACCGATAACACCGTGGTGTTAGATATGAAGTATAACCAGTTTTACTTCATGGGATGAATAGGTTGGGATTGGGAAATTAAAACAAATGATTACTTCGGTAAGGTTCGCTAATCCCGACTAGTTTGAATTGATATTCAAAACTAGATTAAAGAATAAATTCAAGAAATTTATCTTGGATAAAATTAATGGGAACTTTTCCCTATGAATGTGAAATTTAGAAACTAACTGTCGGTTAGCCAAGCAGAATGGTTTTCTGGATATTGATCTGATGTTGGTTTCGGCCTTCGGGGTTAATATTTGGGGAATCATTCTCTTGATTAATTTACGGTTAGTGACTGATGAATTGGAATGAGGCGTACGTTGTGTTGGTGTAACACTTATTTAAAATATACGCGAGTTATTCGGAAAGACCGGGTTTGTCCCATTCTGAATAACTGATACGATGATAAGTCGAAGATGAAGACGATGGTCGAAGACCGGAAGTCTTCACGTCATTTGGGTGATTACTGATGATCTTGATTGGGCAGTACACCCAAGAAGATGGAAATCGTTAGTGATCGTTCAGACGTACTTGGAGATCGATGGATATGCGGGGTACTAGGTGCCTCCGGTTTCGTTCAGACCCAGAACGGGCTTGTAAATGGACTGTGTGTCTGACATTGGATTTTAGTCCGTGTGATTGATCTCTATTAAATATATATCTGTTTGGCGGCGGAGAATTTATTCTCTTGCTTAACGCCCTTCTCTGAGACGTACGAGCTCAGGGGTTATATATTGATGGATATCAAACGCATGGAGTGAATTGCCTGTGTGGCATGCCTAAGTGGCAATTGATCAAGAATTCTATTGAAAAGCAAAGTCTTGTGGTTGATGATCGAAGCACGGCCTTTGTGGCGTAGCTTTGTGTAACGTTTACTTCGCGAGTTTCACACCCGGTATGAACCAAAAACGGGAGACGGACCTCAGGGAGGGCCTACGTTTCCTCCTAGCTAAAAGTGGCGTCAGTGGTTTTACACGCCCTGACGAGTTTGACTTATGTGGTTGTTGCTGTTGCGAGGCGCCTCGGATTGATCGGTCGTTCTCGAACCGATGGAGTCATTTAGTTGGCTCGCTTACGCCCCAAAGGGCGGTGAAACGTAGTGCTCAGGTATAATAATCCACATCGGTGGACCGGCCCTGTCGCTCCAAGGCTTGCCTGCGCGCTTGCCTGAGACTCGGGCTAGGCAGTCTCGAATCAGTGAGGATCTTGCCCCTAGCCTCGGTTCATACCATAAATGATAACCCAACTTCCAATACGACGTCTTGCGGTTTTGATTGTAAACTTATATATGGCGACATAGTGTTATGGGGCATTCATGCCGCCTATGATTGATACTTATGATTTGAAGTTGTTTTATACACTATGCACTTATAATAGTATCAAATGATTTGTTTTAAACGTATCAAGCATTCTTTGACTGTTATAAGGGAAAACCCTATCCTCGGCTGCGTTGCATTGTTTGATGGGACCTGGGTCTTATAACAGCTTCATTTTTCTTTATTTAGCATTGCGCTGTTTGTTTTATGCACTGGTATTCTTGGGAGGAAACCCGTTCCATGTTATACGGCGTGGTCCCTTGATTTACCTAACTTTTAAAATAAAGAATAATAACTGTTTTAGTTCTCACACCAGTCACATGACTGACCTGGAGTTTATTGTTTTAACCTAAACTCTGGGTGCCCTTATTTTGACACGGGCAGCTAGTAGTTTTGGTTTTGCAGATTTATATTCACAAGATCCTGGTTTACAGCTGGAACGATATCCGGAAAGCTTTGTATCCATATATCCCTTCTAGTTGTGTATTGTATTATTTTCCGCTGCTATGTATTTAAATGTAATTTAAATCTCTGATATTTCTGTGTAATATTCATTTATACTTTGTATATTCTTGTAATCTGATGCATTGTTGTAATATACGGTGAAATGTTCTTCTGTATGCGTTCTGTTTTGTCGTGTTCTCAAACGATAGGGCGTTTCGAACGGTCTGGGTCGGTTTAGCGACTGGTTCGGACCGAGAGAAATCCCTTGCCGTCACATTTGGTATCAGAGCTTTGGTTTGCAAAGCTAGAAAACAAGGCACATTAGAACCATACGAAAGAATTCATCAGATATTGGATTAGTAAAATCCAATGGGAATGACTCGTTAGAGATGGGATCGGTAGTATCCTAGAACGAGTGTGAAGAGTATATTTTTCAAATGAAAACAATTCTGTTTTGAAATTTAAATCGTTTTACACGTATTTGAATAATTTATTTGTATTGATTTGGACAGTCCAGTATATAAAGATTTTGCATATACGCCTTGCAAACGTATATTTGAAGTTTTAATATACTGGATAGATATAGGACCGCACTCTAGTAGCCCGGAGATGTTCTGATGGTGGTTCGAAACATCATCAGCATTTATTTTCGAGTGACGAAGGTGTGATACCTACATATTTCCATTAGACTGGTGTGAGAACAAAAACCTATATATATAGCTAGGACACATTGTTGTGAATTGGCATCGAAAACATGATTTTTGTATATGTATCAAATTATGAATTTGAAACTCTAATTCACTAATTGATTGATGTTTGTGTTGTTTGTTTAGTTGTTTGCTAATTTTTAACCATTAAGCCTAATTGGATCAAATATTGAATTATATTGAAAATTGGTCGCATTCGCTTGCATATACATGTATATCATTGAACAGGTCATAGCAAGGAGGCTAGAGCAGAGAATAAAATTTGTTTTCCCGACAAATAGGTACATGTTTAATACATAATTTACTGTTTTGTTTGGGTGATGATGATTTTATGAGCCTATTGGCTAGCCGCTTGGCTTTTTCTTTTTCTTTCTGAGATCTGAAGGACCGGGGAAGCTATTTGAGATTTCCCGATGCTCCCGGTGCAGGGGAGGTTATGGCGAAATTTTTCGAAAATTTAGGGTGTTAGCCAATTTTTTTGAAAATTTGAAAATTCTCAAAAACTGAAAAGTTGGAGAATGGAAGCCAAATCGAACGTAGGGCTGAATAATCAAGCCACTTTCGACTTTGTTCCTTTTCGGGGACGAAAAGTTTTAAGTGGGGGAGATTGTAATAACCCGCAAATTCTGAGCCAGTTTAAATTTTTTATTTTGGTAATTTCAGCGAATTTTGATTATTTAAAATGAATTATTTTAAATAATATCGACGAGAAATTTATTTTGAATATAATTCGAACGTATATATTTATACGCGTCATCGTTAGAATATAAATATTTATATATAATTATAAAAGGAATTGAAAATGGCGCGGTAGTTCGATAATTCGATTTTAAACTTCAATGGAATGTACCGGGTGCAAAACAATCCGGATTTTAGTGAAACCAAAAACATTAGGATCTAATTGATAATATCTTTCCAACGAATCCGAATAATCGAGATTTCATAGCGGGAATCAAAAGATATGTCCAGTTGAAAATTCTGAATAGTCGCTATGGAATTCAGGCCCTTAAAAATGGGAATTTTGCAAACGACCTCGGATTTCGATGAAACCACTTCTGTTGGGTCCGCGATGTAAAGTTATTGCTAGATTCCAAATTTCATAATTTTTCGAATCAATATGTGAGCGTGGTAAAGGAAAGCGCGTTTGACCAGTTTCAGTTGATTTTAATCGACTGAAAAATAGCCATTTTTCAAACGGCCTCAGAATTCGATGAAATTAGTTTTGTTAGTACCGTATCATCAAAAAAAAGTCAAAAATAATTTTTCTGTAATTTTCTGAGCCCGTATGTGACCCCGGTGAATTTATATGTACATTTGAATTTAATATAAATTGATTTATATTTTAATTTTGAGAAAAACTAGTCGTAATAGCCGAATTGGGTTACGAAACATGTTCCATTATGTCCGGAGCAGGGGTATTTGGCTAGGGGCGACACTCGTTGGGTTTGATTTGAAGTTCATGTCGGTCAACATGTAATTTTGGAAATTAAAAGAATTAAATAAATAAAATAGATATACTATATAAATACACCGTATGATACTACGTATCTCTCCTAAAACCTAATTCGTATTTCTGAACCCGCCGCCATCAACATTTCAGCGACCACGATGCTCCAATATTGATCCTTCATTCTCTTCCAACGCTTCACAAATTAAACACTGCTTTCTAAACAAATATTGTTCAGCAACAAGAGGACTTCAAGTTTATACGGGACTGATCGATTTTAGTTCTGTAATTTGGGGGAAATCGCAACTTGAACGGGGGAACTTCGAACGGGTTTCTGGTGGGGTAGGGGCCACCGGACATGGCGTTGCTCAGGTAGAGGATGGCGGAGGAGATGGCGGTCAACGTGAGGGGGTCCGATCGACGGCTAGGGTTCCGACGGAGGCGCAGCAACCGGCTTTATGATTGGAGCATGGGTTTTCTCGTAAGGTGACCATACGAAGAACGTTTAAGTGAGTAAATTTTCATTGTTAAATTTTCAGTTTTTTTATATATAAATTAGTATAGTTTTAAAAATATATAAAAACAGTTTAAAATCAGTTTTAAAAATAAAAACTTATGTAAAACATTGTTTATTTTGAAAAATAAAATAGCATTTATTTTGAACAATATAAATTACAGTGATTTAAATATATAAGTTTAAAATAGAAAATAGCATGGTTTTTAGAAATAAAAATAGAATTGTTTTTGAAAATATAAAGCTTTGCAAATTAAAAGTATATTTTATTTATTTATAAGTAGCATGATTTAAAATAAATAAATAAATAAATAAGTTTGTTTGAAATGTTGTTTTGAATAAAAGAAAAAGAAAAAAAATGATAAATAGCATAAAATGAAAATTGAATTTTTAATATGGTATAAGATGGTTTTTATGTTAAAAGATTTGATCTTTATGTGTGAAAAGAATTGAACATCGAAGTAAAAATGTGATTTTTATATATTGAACATCGAAGTAAAAATACGATTTTTATATATTGAATAACATAGTAAAAATTCGATTTTTATATATTGAATAGCATAGTAAAAATTCGATTTTTATATATTGAATAGCATAGTAAAAATTCGATTTTTATATATTGAATAGCATAGTAAAAATTCGATTTTTATATATTGAATAGCATAGTAAAAATTCGATTTTTATATATTGAATAACATAGTAAAAATTCGATTTTTATATATTGAATAACATAGTAAAAATTCGATTTTTATATATTGAATAGCATAGTAAAAATTCGATTTTTATATAATGAATAGCATAGTAAAAATTCGATTTTTATATATTGAATAGCAAAGTAAAAATTCGATTTTTACATATGTAGTGACTACGGACAACGAAAACGACGAAAGGCGAGAATGGCGATGATTTCTCTAAAAGAAGAGTCAAGATGATTGGAAAGCTTTCGGTGAGAACTTCTCACCTTTCAATTTCTTTTTCTAGTTATATATATACTAGGATGCAGACGGTGCTTAGTAGCACCCGACACAATCGTCCACAGACCATGGACTTGTTTGTTTGATTGCAAAAATTAGTTAGATTATTTGATTGAAATTGAATTGTGTGGTGAAATGAATTGATTTGATTGATGTGTGAATGGCGTGGGCCTTCACTAGACCGGGGATAAGTGTGATAACCCCAAACTTACGCAGAACGAAAATTGAGATGATCATTGGAATATAACATAAATATAACAACACATAACACAGATAACAACATAAGTATAAGAATCTATAAAACAACAACATCAACATAGCAGCGGAATATGGATGTTATCATAACACCGAATCCCAGTCACAGAGTCCTACTTATTACATCAAAATCCCAACAAAAGGAAACAAGTACATAATGTTAAAGATACAGTTTTGAAATGAAGTGGAATACGGTTTGAATGTCTCAAAGTCTAAGCAGAAACAAAGATAAAGGTGAGGGTCTGCATAGTTCAACAAAGCACCTCGATAAGCAGCAACACCAAAGCAAATAAGCAAGCTCCAAGTTCAACAACCCCAAGGAAGCAACCTAACAACCTGTCAATTGGCTGCCCGTGTGGAAAGAGGGCACCCGAGTTTGCAAAGTGAAACAAACTACGAGTCAGTCATGGGACTGGTGTGAGAATTCTAAACTAACATAGCTAATAAGAAAAATCCAAGGACCACGCCACTTTCGCGGAACGGGTTTACTCCCATGGATTGCCAGTGCATAAACCCAAGTAAATCGAGAAATAACACAATGTCTTTTTGGAAAAATGAAACAATTATAAGACCCAGATCCCATCACACAATGCAACGCACACCAGAGGATAGGGTTTTACCTTATAATGGTCAAAAGATGCTTGATACGTATAAGACGGATTTGATATTATCATTAGTGTATATATGTTTTTTTTTTTTTATATATAAAAAGATTTGAATCATAAATAGCAATCCTAGACGGCATGGTTACCATATAGCATGCCGCCAATACTAGTTCTACAATCAAAACCGCAAGGGCGTATTGGAAATTTGGATTTCCATCATGAGTCGAGGCTAGGGGCAAGATCCTCTCCGATTCGAGACACTCTAGCAAATGCCTCAGGATTCCCCGCAGTGAACCCTTGGAAGCGGTAGGGCCGGTCCCCGCCTATGGGCAGTGGATTGGTTATGCCTGAACACACGTTTCCCGGTCCCTTTGGACCTATAGTATGACCACCAACGGCCTATAAAACACGAGGTACCTCAAAATCCATCATCCACATAAGTAAAATGTCAGCGCTGGTAGGTCCCTGACACAACTCTAGCTAGAAAGAAACGTGTGTACTCCCTACGGTCCGTATCCCGTTTTTGACTCATACCGGGGTGTGGGGCTCGCGAAGTCACGTTATACACAAAGCTACGCCTAAACAGGCCGTGCTTTGATCATCAACCACAAGGCCTGCTTTTCAACAAAAGCCTTGATCAATGCATCTTAGCATGCCACATTGTCAGTCCATACTATACCATTAATTTCTACCAATATATAACCTTTAAGCTCGTACGTCTCAGAGAAGGGTGTTAACCACCAAGCAGATATATATTAACAGATATCAACGAATGTAGTATAAAGGACTACAACGTCAGACATACATTCCATTTATAAACTTATGCTCTGGGTCTGAGCGAAAGTCAAATCCGTACAAATCAACACTATGTCCGGATAACTACCATCTTGGCCCCGTCTTGGGAGCAAATCAATCAAGGACCTCAACGCTAGCTACCCATTCAATGTGAAGATCGTTGGTCTTCAATCGCCGTCTTCAACTCTTAGATTTAGAACGTCGTATAACCATTTGAAATGAGATTGAACTCGGCCTTCTCAAATGATTCTCGCATATATATATATATATATATATATATATATATATAATTTGAAAACATTTCCTATCGTTATTAATATTTGATAACGACCTTTCGCTATTTTTGTTTATATAAAAGTAGCCTAAATAATTTGGCGACGCTTCGGGTCAATGGCGACTCCGGCGCTGTTTCAGCCAATCTTTGATTTACACATATCCTGAAATCTAACCGTTGGATTTTGACGAAATTTATATCGGAGGAAAGATCTTCCCAAAGCGGTCCTAGCGGTTCCAATTTTGGGAAAATCCGAATGTCGGATCTTTAGGTATAACCGTTTAAAGTTATGATTTCAAATCGTGAACTGCAGCAGCGCGATTCGATTTATTTTAAATTATGTTTATATATGAATAAATATAAATCGTGGGCGATTTCAACTACTACGACCAATTCTTTTTATCGTATTTAAAATGACGATAAAAGTATCACTTTTATTTCTACTCTTCTTAATACTACGTTTTTACTTACATCTAAAGTGTAAATAAGAATACACTTTTTCTTTTCCTCTTAGGTTTTATTCTCCTCTTAAATGTGGATAAAAATGTACCTTTTTGTTTTCCATTTTTTTTTTTTTTTTTTTTTTTTTTTTTTGCAACTAACTTGCAAATAGAAAGTGTACTTTATATATATACTTTTGTCCGCCAATTCTAGTGCGACGCAGAAATGTTTTTCTTATTTTCTTTTACATAAGAAAATATACATTTTAACATTGTTTTCCTTTACATAAGAAAATATATATTTCAATCTTATTTCCTTTATATTAGAAATTAATGTTCTTTTTCTTTATTTCCTTTACATTAGAAAATAATGTTTACTTTTTATTTACATTTTCTTTACAATAGAAAATGTTTACTTTTTCTTCTTTCATTTTCTTTACAACAGAAAATGTTTACTTTTTCTTCTTTCATTTTCTTTACAATAGAAAATGTTTACTTTTTCTTGAAACAAAGAAAATTGTTTCTTTTCTTTTAAACAAAGAAAAATGTTTCCTTTCTTTTAATTTTCTTTATCATAAAAAAAAAATGTACATTTAACTTTTTATTTACTTTAACATAGAAAGTATGTACATATTTGGTATATTCTCTTTGACATAGAAAAATGTACAAATTTGTCTGCAAATTCTAATACGACAAAAATAACAATTTGTTTATATTTTGACAAAAACATATTTTTTGTGTGCAAACTCTAACGCGACAAAATGACAAATTAAACTACGTTTTTACATAGAATATAATTTTGTGCGCAAACTCTAATGCGACAAAAATAATTATTTTATTTATATTTTAACCTAATAAGTCATATTTTGTTCGCAAATCCTAATGCGACAAAATGATAACTTATTATATTTTTACAACGATATGACGATGACTCAACTAATTTAAGCACGACGGTGATTTTTATCGTCATGACATTCAAGTTAACACGCTTATGGGTTTGGGTGTCATAATGTACAAATTTAACACACTAACGTTTTGGGCGTCATAACATACAACTTAACACACTTGTAGTTTTGGGTGTCATAACACACAACTTAACACACTTGTAGTTTTAGGTGTCGTAACACACAACTTAACACACTAATAGTTTTAGGTGTCGTAACACACAACTTAACACACTTGTAGTTTTAGGTGTCGTAACACACAACTTAACACACTTGTAGTTTTAGGTGTCGTAACACACAACTTAACACACTTGTAGTTTTAGGTGTCGTAACACACAACTTAACACACTTGTAGTTTTAGGTGTCGTAACACACAACTTAACACACTTGTAGTTTTAGGGTGACATAAAGTTTATATCCTTTTTATTTTAACAAAACCAACATAAAAGTTTTTTTTGTCTCTTTTATTTTGACAAAAATAAACATAGAACTTTTTGTCTCTTTTATTTTGGCAAAATAAACATAAAAGTTTTGTCTTTATACTTTAACAAAATGAACATAAAAAAGTATGTCTTTATATTTTAACAAAAATCACATATAGATGTATGTCTTTTATATTTAACAAAATAAACATAAAGAGTATATTTTTATTCTCAACAAAATAAGCATAAGAACTTTGTTCTTTTAAATTTTGACAAAAATAAACATAAGCATTTTGTCCCCTTTTTTTTTGTGCTTTTAAATTTAACGCAAAATTTGACATGAATTTTGTCTAACAAAATGTCATACAAGAATAACCACAATCGTTCAAGAATAATCACAGTATCACCACAAATTTCAGCAATAATTATACATAACATCATCAATCACAGATCAGGGTAAAACACGCAAACTATAATTTCACGATCATCATCGATTTATAATTATTTTAATAAATTAGAATTTCTCACCTTCGTTTGCGATTTTGTCAAATTTTCAAGTTGTTCTGAATGGTCCTGTTTCAGTCCAGGAATGTAGATCAGGTCTCTACGATCTTAACGCTTCTGAAATCGTCAGATTCTGAGTGAAATCGAACGAGTTATGGTCAATTTAAGTCATAGAATAATTTATTTTAATTAACTAAATAATTAATTAGGAATTAAACCCTTTCCTCATGTCTGAAGTTCGGCCGCCACCTACCGTATTCCTCTCAGAACTAGGGTTCGACTATGCTCGCGGCAGGAGGCTCGAGGTCGGAAACTGGTAACGTGACGCGGTAGGGGGGAGCACGGCGCTTCGGGGGAACCTGGTTTCGGCCAGCTCGATGGAGCCAAGGGGAAAGGGCGGCGGTCGGTTTGGCCAACGTTCGTGGAGGTGAGGCGGGAGCTAGGTGCGATTTCGGGTAGCCTTGTCCGTATGGATGTGAAGCCCGCAGAAATCTCCACGATACTCTCCAAAGGTGGATGGGGTTTCGGTGAATGGATGGAGAGATTTTAGAGGGAGAAGCAAGGGGCCATTTCGGCCATGGGATAGAAGCGGCGGCTGAAGGAGATGTACAGTGAAAAGTAGATTAGGGTTTTAAAATCCTATTTTATAATCTTTTAATTGCAATTTTACGAATAAATCCATTTCTTTCAAACCGATTCAATTCCAGTCCAACTGAAGCCCATACTAGCAAATAGACCCTATTCCGGATCCAACGGGCTAGGTCCCGTCAGTCCAAACGGCTGTCTGTGGCCTGTATTATTTAAAATAATATTTAAATCCTTTATAATTTAAATTCTGTTGTACAAATAAATCCACCGAGGCCGCGTACGGACTCAGAAAAATTCAAAAAAAAATATATTTGGCTTCGTTATGACGATACGGTCTTAACAAAATTAATTTCGTCTAATTCTGAGACTGTTTGAAAAATGGCTATTTTTCAGTCGATTAAATTTGACTGAAATGGACAAGACACATTTTCCTTTGCCATGCTCACATATAAATTCGGAAAATTCTAAAAATTGAAACCTAGCAATAATATGATATTCCGGTTCCGATGAAATTGGTTTCGTCGAAAACAGAGGTCGTTTGAAAATTGGCTATTTTCACTGGCTTTAATCATTATTTAAAATGAAAATTTTAAATTCTGCCTCATTTTCCAACTAAATTTCTTAAAAATAAAAATTTTAAATTGGCTCGGATTTTTCCGGGTCGTTACAACCTCCCCCACTTAAAAACTTTTCGTCCTCGAAAAGAAAGTAAAAGTAGGAAACGACAGAAATGAAAATTGTGGTAAATGTACCTTAACACAAGCATCATTCGGAGATATCCTCTCTGCAATGGGGATAAGCCCTTCTGAAGCTATCCTCTGTCTCCCAAGTGCAGTCCCTAGGATCACTGCTCCACTGCACCTTGACTAGGGGAATCTTCTTGTTTCTCAACACCCGGATTTCTTTGCCAATAACCTTTATCGGATCCTTTCTCACTGTCAGATTAGGAGCAATATCCAAGACCTGCTGATTCAATTCATCCTCAATCAAATCAGGATCGTGCACATGCTTGCGGAGCTGAGACACATGAAAGACATCATGCACCCCAGGCAACCAGTCAGGCAACTGGACTCGATAAGCAAGAGTACCGATCCTTTCGAGAACAGGGAATGGGCCTATGAACCTTGGCGCCAATTTCCCAGTCTTCCCAAAACGAATCACGCCTCTCAATGGGGAAACTTTCAAATATACCCGATCACCAACAGAGAATTCTAAGTGTCTTCTTCGCTGATCTGCATAACTCTTTTGTCGGCTCTGAGCAGCCAACAGGCGCTTCTTAATCAGATCAACTTTGTCCGATGCTTCACGAACCATGTCGGGACCCAAGACTAATCGATTGCCTGGCTCCACCCAACATGCTGGGGACCTACATGGTCTACCATATAGTAATTCAAACGGTGACATTCCCAAGCTGGCTTGGTAACTATTATTGTAAGAGAACTCCACCAGGTATAAATGGTCCTCCCATGACCCACCATAGTCCAGAATGCACGCTCGCAACAAGTCCTCCAGAATGCGATTCACCCTCTCAGTCTGGCCATCTGTCTGAGGGTGATACGCCGTGCTCAGATTCAACTTAGTACCGAGTTCTTCTTGGAAAGCTTCCCAAAATTTTCTCGTAAATAGGGGATCCCGATCACTGACAATGCTTCTTGGAATCCCATGCAATCTGACAATCTCTTTAAGATAAAGCTGCGCCAAACTCCGAGCTGTTCTGTTGGTCTTGACAGGGATAAAATGGGCAGACTTTGTTAAGCGGTCAACAATTACCCATATACTATCGTTCCCCTTTCGGGTACGAGGCAAGCCATCAATAAAGTCCATAGAAATTTCTTCCCACTTCCAGCCTGGAACTCCTAGCGGTTGCAATAGACCTGCTAGCTTCTGCGGATCACTTTTGACCTGCTGACAAGTGTGACATCTAGAAACATAAATAGAAATATCTCTCTTCATGGATTTCCACCAGAATGTGCGCTTGAGGTCTTGATACATCTTGCTCACCCCTGGATGAATACTAAGCTTAGATTTGTGGCACTCATCCATAACTTCCCTTCTGAGCTCAGGAATGTATGGAACACAAATTCGGCCAGATAGCCTCAGAACCCCTCTGTCGTCAATTTGGAAGCTAGTGGATTCGCCATCCCGAATTCTTTTGATAATCCCCTGAATAAATTTATCATCCTTCTGGAGAGCGGAGATCTTATCAATCAGAGTAGAAGTAATAACGAGATTGGCGAGAAGGAGTTTTTCACCATCTGTATTCTTTCGACTGAGCGCATCGGCTACAACGTTGGCTTTCCCTGGAGTATATAGGATAACAAAATCATATGATGCACGAAATTCAACCCAGCGTTGCTGCCTCATATTCAAATCTCTTTGGGTAAAAAGATGCTTCAAGGATTTGTGATCCGTGTATACTTCGAACTTCTCACCCAAGAGATAATGCCTCCAAATTTTTAGAGCAAACACGATCGCCATAAGCTCAAGATCATGAGTGGCGTAATTCTTTTCATGCGGTTTCAATTGGCGGCTAGCATATGCGACCACTTTGCCTTGCTGCATCAGCACCGCCCCAATACCTTGAATGGATAAAGGACTAACACGTTAAAATGAGCTTTGACAATAAAAGAAATTGTTATCCCTAACATGTTGATTAATATAAAGGAAACAACCTTGATGAGAAGCGTCAGTCCAGACTGTCAGATCCTGATTGCCATCTATAATGGTCAACACAGGAGCATTGGTCAACCTCTCTTTTAAATCTTGGAAGGCTTTCTCGCATTCGGGCGTCCAAATAAATTTTGTGTGTTTCTTGGTCAGGTTTGTCAATGGACAAGCAATCTTTGAAAAATCTTTGACAAATTTCCGGTAATAACCAGCCAGCCCTAAGAAACTTCTGACCTCGGTGGGGGTTCGAGGTTGCTTCCAGTCTTGGATGGCTGAGATTTTTCCTGGATCAACTGAAATGCCTTCTTTTGATACATGTCCGAGGAATTTCACCTCTTCTTGCCAGAATATGCATTTGGAGAATTTGGCTTTCAGCACATTCCTACGCAAAATCTCCAAGACTTCCCTCAAATGTTGTTCGTGCTCAGCAGTAGATTTAGAAAAAATGAGGATGTCATCGATGAACACGAGCACAAATTTATTTATAACGTCCCTGAAGACCCTATTCATCAGATCAACAAAATATGCTGGAGCATTACATAGACCGAAAGGCATTACCAGCCATTCATAAAAGATATCCGGCCCTCTGAAAGCAGTTAGAGGCACACATTCTTCTGCGATGCGAAGTTGATGGAAGCCTGTAGCTAGGTCCATTCTAGAGAAAACTCGCGCCCCATGCAAGCGTTTGAGCAAGTCGTCAATACGAGGCAGTGGGTATTTGTTCTTCAGAGTTTGTTTGTTGAGATCACGGTAGTCCACACATAACCTGAGGGTACCGTCTGATTTTGGAACGAACACCACGGCTGCGCCCCATTCTGAGAAGCTAGGCCTGATCAAGCCCTTAAACAAAAGTTGGTTGGTTTGATTTCTCAGCTCTTCTTTTTCTTTGGGTGACATTCTCCGAATAGGATGTACGACAGGCCTTGCATTCGGAGCCAAGTCAATTCTGAAGTTGATTTCTCTTCGTGGAGGTAAGCCTCCAACTTCTTTGAAAACATCAGCATAATCTCTGACAATAGGAATTTCTTCAATAGAAGTAGGGGTGACTTCTAGAGAGGACCAGAATTCTTTTCTGTCAGTGGCTGAGCCGTGGCATGGTATAGTAACATTTCCAAGCTCCACTTTAACCCTGATAATCCTTTCAGCGCATACTAAGACAGCCTCATACTTGGTTAGCCAATCCATCCCCGGTATGATATCATAACCCGAAAAATTCATGATTATCAGGTCGAATGGAAATTGATATCGAGAATAGGAAATGGGTACTCTACAATATTGGTCGAGAATGAGAGATCCTCCTATAGGACTATGAGCTCTAATCAATCCCTTAAGTTTTCGAGGTTTCAGTTTTAACTTTTTAATTATGTCAGAAGAAATAAAACTACGTGCTGCACCGGTGTCAAATAGGACAGTAATAGGGATGTTTTTAATGTTAAGAGTACCACTTAAAACATCAGGTGTACCTGGGCCCTCGGTAGGAGTTGGTGTAGTCGTACCCTCATATACATGTGCCACCTGAGCATTCTTCAGCAATGGGCAATTTGGCTTGATATGCCCCTTATGATGGCAGTTGTAGCACTCCAGGTTGCGGTGAGGATTCTGGCCACTATTCTGCGAATTCTGACCCTGTTTCTGAGAGCTCTGACCCCGGTTCTGACTGGGGCCTGAATCATTTCTCTTGACTCTTTTCGGCGCTTTACACTCGTAATCAAAGTGCCCGGTCTTGCCACAATTAAAGCATGTCAACTTGCTCCGGTCCCTCTTCTTCCCCTGTGGCTTTGCAGCTGAAGAATTTCCTGTCTCTGGTTTCTTGCTAGTTTGCTCCTTCTGGCCATTATTCTGATTCTTTGCTCTCTCTTGTTGAGCAGACTCATCATTTTCTTCGTAGCGGCTGGCAAAGGTGATAACTTCATGGAAGGGAAGATCGATATGAGCTGTAACCCTATTCAGATACTTTGTAGCGAGGCCCTTAATGAATTTCTTGTTCTTCTCAGTTGGGTCTTGAATTAGGTTAGGGGCATAACGGGAAAGCTCATCAAATTTCATCGCATATTCAGCAACTGTCATATTTCCTTGTTTCAGATTGACAAATTGTTCACGAAGACGTTCTCTTGCTTGTGGAGGGATGTATTTCTCGTTGAAGAGCTCTTTAAACTTTGCCCAGGTCATATTGGCCACATCGTTTCCAATTTTAACTGTGTCCCACCAGTGTTCGGCTTGATCTTTGAGTTGCCATGCAGCCAGGAAACGCTTCCTCTGATCCTCAAGTTCCATCCCTTCTAAGATCTTCTCACAATTCTTGAGCCATGACTCTGCTTCAACAGCAGTCTCTCTACCAGTGAAAGGAACTCCGCCCAAGTTTTTGAATTTCTTTGACATCCGTTCTAAGTCGAATGGCTGTGCGACTATAGGGTCGGGCTGCTCATGAATGGGCTCTTCTTCGGGTGGCCCTCTAGCTCCACCTCTCCCACCTCCACGGGTTCTAGCTCTAGTACTCATAATGAATTAGTCTGTAACATCAAGGGGAGAGTCAGACCAACAGAAATGAAAATTTTCCAAAGGAAAGGCTAAGAGGTGCAAATGATGTAACGACTGATAAATATGTGCTATTATGTTATTCTCACTCTAGGACTTTAGTCCTATCTCTAATGAGACTTATTGCTATAAATATGTTATATCCCAAAACTAAGGTTAAACCAAAGCTCTGATACCAACTGTGATAACCCCAAACTTACGCAGAACGAAAATTGAGATGATCATTGGAATATAACATAAATATAACATCACATAACACAGATAACAACATAAGTATAAGAATCTATAAAACAACAACATCAACATAGCAGCGGAATATGGATGTTATCATAACACCGAATCCCAGTCACAGAGTCCTACTTATTACATCAAAATCCCAACAAAAGGAAACAAGTACATAATGTTAAAGATACAGTTTTGAAATGAAGTGGAATACGGTTTGAATGTCTCAAAGTCTAAGCAGAAACAAAGATAAAGGTGAGGGTCTGCATAGTTCAACAAAGCACCTCGATAAGCAGCAACACCAAAGCAAATAAGCAAGCTCCAAGTTCAACAACCCCAAGGAAGCAACCTAACAACCTGTCAATTGGCTGCCCGTGTGGAAAGAGGGCACCCGAGTTTGCAAAGTGAAACAAACTACGAGTCAGTCATGGGACTGGTGTGAGAATTCTAAACTAACATAGCTAATAAGAAAAATCCAAGGACCACGCCACTTTCGCGGAACAGGTTTACTCCCATGGATTGCCAGTGCATAAACCCAAGTAAATCGAGAAATAACACAATGTCTTTTTGGAAAAATGAAACAATTATAAGACCCAGATCCCATCACACAATGCAACGCACACCAGAGGATAGGGTTTTACCTTATAATGGTCAAAAGATGCTTGATACGTATAAGACGGATTTGATATTATCATTAGTGTATATATGTTTTTTTTTATAAAAAGATTTGAATCATAAATAGCAATCCTAGACGGCATGGTTACCATATAGCATGCCGCCAATACTAGTTCTACAATCAAAACCGCAAGGGCGTATTGGAAATTTGGATTTCCATCATGAGTCGAGGCTAGGGGCAAGATCCTCTCCGATTCGAGACACTCTAGCAAATGCCTCAGGATTCCCCGCAGTGAACCCTTGGAAGCGGTAGGGCCGGTCCCCGCCTATGGGCAGTGGATTGGTTATGCCTGAACACACGTTTCCCGGTCCCTTTGGACCTATAGTATGACCACCAACGGCCTATAAAACACGAGGTACCTCAAAATCCATCATCCACATAAGTAAAATGTCAGCGCTGGTAGGTCCCTGACACAACTCTAGCTAGAAAGAAACGTGTGTACTCCCTACGGTCCGTATCCCGTTTTTGACTCATACCGGGGTGTGGGGCTCGCGAAGTCACGTTATACACAAAGCTACGCCTAAACAGGCCGTGCTTTGATCATCAACCACAAGGCCTGCTTTTCAACAAAAGCCTTGATCAATGCATCTTAGCATGCCACATTGTCAGTCCATACTATACCATTAATTTCTACCAATATATAACCTCTAAGCTCGTACGTCTCAGAGAAGGGTGTTAACCACCAAGCAGATATATATTAACAGATATCAACGAATGTAGTATAAAGGACTACAACGTCAGACATACATTCCGTTTATAAACTTATGCTCTGGGTCTGAGCGAAAGTCAAATCCGTACAAATCAACACTATGTCCGGATAACTACCATCTTGGCCCCGTCTTGGGAGCAAATCAATCAAGGACCTCAACGCTAGCTACCCATTCAATGTGAAGATCGTCGGTCTTCAATCGCCGTCTTCAACTCTTAGATTTAGAACGTCGTATAACCATTTGAAATGAGATTGAACTCGGCCTTCTCAAATGATTCTCGCATATATATATATATATATATATATATATATATATATATATATATATATATATATAATTTGAAAACATTTCCTATCGTTATTAATATTTGATAACGACCTTTCGCTATTTTTGTTTATATAAAAGTAGCCTAAATAATTTGGCGACGCTTCGGGTCAATGGCGAGTCCGGCGCTGTTTCAGCCAATCTTTGATTTACACATATCCTGAAATCTAACCGTTGGATTTTGACGAAATTTATATCGGAGGAAAGATCTTCCCAAAGCGGTCCTAGCGGTTCCAATTTTGGGAAAATCCGAATGTCGGATCTTTAGGTATAACCGTTTAAAGTTATGATTTCAAATCGTGAACTGCAGCAGCGCGATTCGATTTATTTTAAATTATGTTTATATATGAATAAATATAAATCGTGGGCGATTTCAACTACTACGACCAATTCTTTTTATCGTATTTAAAATGACGATAAAAGTATCACTTTTATTTCTACTCTTCTTAATACTACGTTTTTACTTACATCTAAAGTGTAAATAAGAATACACTTTTTCTTTTCCTCTTAGGTTTTATTCTCCTCTTAAATGTGGATAAAAATGTACCTTTTTGTTTTCCATTTTTTTTTTTTTTTTTTTTTTTTTTTTGCAACTAACTTGCAAATAGAAAGTGTACTTTATATATATACTTTTGTCCGCCAATTCTAGTGCGACGCAGAAATGTTTTTCTTATTTTCTTTTACATAAGAAAATATACATTTTAACATTGTTTTCCTTTACATAAGAAAATATATATTTCAATCTTATTTCCTTTATATTAGAAATTAATGTTCTTTTTCTTTATTTCCTTTACATTAGAAAATAATGTTTACTTTTTATTTACATTTTCTTTACAATAGAAAATGTTTACTTTTTCTTCTTTCATTTTCTTTACAATAGAAAATGTTTACTTTTTCTTCTTTCATTTTCTTTACAATAGAAAATGTTTACTTTTTCTTGAAACAAAGAAAATTGTTTCTTTTCTTTTAAACAAAGAAAAATGTTTCCTTTCTTTTAATTTTCTTTATCATAAAAAAAAAATGTACATTTAACTTTTTATTTACTTTAACATAGAAAGTATGTACATATTTGGTATATTCTCTTTGACATAGAAAAATGTACAAATTTGTCTGCAAATTCTAATACGACAAAAATAACAATTTGTTTATATTTTGACAAAAACATATTTTTTGTGTGCAAACTCTAACGCGACAAAATGACAAATTAAACTACGTTTTTACATAGAATATAATTTTGTGCGCAAACTCTAATGCGACAAAAATAATTATTTTATTTATATTTTAACCTAATAAGTCATATTTTGTTCGCAAATCCTAATGCGACAAAATGATAACTTATTATATTTTTACAACGATATGACGATGACTCAACTAATTTAAGCACGACGGTGATTTTTATCGTCATGACATTCAAGTTAACACGCTTATGGGTTTGGGTGTCATAATGTACAAATTTAACACACTAACGTTTTGGGCGTCATAACATACAACTTAACACACTTGTAGTTTTGGGTGTCATAACACACAACTTAACACACTTGTAGTTTTAGGTGTCGTAACACACAACTTAACACACTAATAGTTTTAGGTGTCGTAACACACAACTTAACACACTTGTAGTTTTAGGTGTCGTAACACACAACTTAACACACTTGTAGTTTTAGGTGTCGTAACACACAACTTAACACACTTGTAGTTTTAGGTGTCGTAACACACAACTTAACACACTTGTAGTTTTAGGTGTCGTAACACACAACTTAACACACTTGTAGTTTTAGGTGTCGTAACACACAACTTAACACACTTGTAGTTTTAGGGTGACATAAAGTTTATATCCTTTTTATTTTAACAAAACCAACATAAAAGTTTTTTTTGTCTCTTTTATTTTGACAAAAATAAACATAGAACTTTTTGTCTCTTTTATTTTGGCAAAATAAACATAAAAGTTTTGTCTTTATACTTTAACAAAATGAACATAAAAAAGTATGTCTTTATATTTTAACAAAAATCACATATAGATGTATGTCTTTTATATTTAACAAAATAAACATAAAGAGTATATTTTTATTCTCAACAAAATAAGCATAAGAACTTTGTTCTTTTAAATTTTGACAAAAATAAACATAAGCATTTTGTCCCCTTTTTTTTGTGCTTTTAAATTTAACGCAAAATTTGACATGAATTTTGTCTAACAAAATGTCATACAAGAATAACCACAATCGTTCAAGAATAATCACAGTATCACCACAAATTTCAGCAATAATTATACATAACATCATCAATCACAGATCAGGGTAAAACACGCAAACTATAATTTCACGATCATCATCGATTTATAATTATTTTAATAAATTAGAATTTCTCACCTTCGTTTGCGATTTTGTCAAATTTTCAAGTTGTTCTGAATGGTCCCGTTTCAGTCCAGGAATGTAGATCAGGTCTCTACGATCTTAACGCTTCTGAAATCGTCAGATTCTGAGTGAAATCGAACGAGTTATGGTCAATTTAAGTCATAGAATAATTTATTTTAATTAACTAAATAATTAATTAGGAATTAAACCCTTTCCTCATGTCTGAAGTTCGGCCGCCACCTACCGTATTCCTCTCAGAACTAGGGTTCGACTATGCTCGCGGCAGAAGGCTCGAGGTCGGAAACTGGTAACGTGACGCGGTAGGGGGGAGCACGGCGCTTCGGGGGAACCTGGTTTCGGCCAGCTCGATGGAGCCAAGGGGAAAGGGCGGCGGTCGGTTTGGCCAACGTTCGTGGAGGTGAGGCGGGAGCTAGGGGCGATTTCGGGTAGCCTTGTCCGTATGGATGTGAAGCCCGCAGAAATCTCCACGATACTCTCCAAAGGTGGATGGGGTTTCGGTGAATGGATGGAGAGATTTTAGAGGGAGAAGCAAGGGGCCATTTCGGCCATGGGATAGAAGCGGCGGCTGAAGGAGATGTACAGTGAAAAGTAGATTAGGGTTTTAAAATCCTATTTTATAATCTTTTAATTGCAATTTTACGAATAAATCCATTTCTTTCAAACTGATTCAATTCCAGTCCAACTGAAGCCCATACTAGCAAATAGACCCTATTCCGGATCCAACGGGCTAGGTCCCGTCAGTCCAAACGGCTGTCTGTGGCCTGTATTATTTAAAATAATATTTAAATCCTTTATAATTTAAATTCTGTTGTACAAATAAATCCACCGAGGCGGCGTACGGACTCAGAAAAATTCAAAAAAAAATATATTTGGCTTCGTTATGACGATACGGTCTTAACAAAATTAATTTCGTCTAATTCTGAGACTGTTTGAAAAATGGCTATTTTTCAGTCGATTAAATTTGACTGAAATGGACAAGACACATTTTCCTTTGCCATGCTCACATATAAATTCGGAAAATTCTAAAAATTGAAACCTAGCAATAATATGATATTCCGGTTCCGATGAAATTGGTTTCGTCGAAAACAGAGGTCGTTTGAAAATTGGCTATTTTCACTGGCTTTAATCATTATTTAAAATGAAAATTTTAAATTCTGCCTCATTTTCCAACTAAATTTCTTAAAAATAAAAATTTTAAATTGGCTCGGATTTTTCCGGGTTGTTACAATAAGGCTAGGCCTTGTCCCGTTTCTAGTATCGTGCCGTTATGCCGCCGAAATTTTCTAAAATATGTTAGAAAAATAAAAATATCATTTTATTGAATAAATGAACCGAATAGAATATTCATAGGTTGAATAAAATGTTTTATCGTTAAAAATTAAGTGAATAAATAAATATTTATAAACAAATCGGCCGATTTGTTTATATACACTGATTTGACTGATATTGATTGGGACGATAAATTTTACACATCGCCCAACTGCACAACTAAAATCTGTGTTTGATTGTTTGAAAACCCCACACGGGTGTTGGGATGAAATATGAATTTCACTCATCCTGATTGATTAAATATGTCGATCGATTGATTGACAGGCTGTTATAAGCATTAGATATCTATATTTGATGCTTATACAGTGTAGTGCACTTTGGTTGATGGTTGATTATCTATCGTTGCTATTATATACATTTGTTGTATGGAATCCATATAATTAACTTTATATGGTAATTGATTGGGCCTCATTTCAATTTAGAAAATAAAGAATAATATAAAATAAAGGTTCATGTGTTGACAGTACTCATCCATTGAGATTGGTCATGTGTTGAACGAAATATTTTAATAATAAATTTTATATCTTTATTCACTATAAAATAAAGGTTCATGTGTTGACTGTACTCATCCGTTGAGATTAGTCATGTGTTGAACGAAATAATTTAACAAAAATAGTCACACGTGGACAGTACTCATTCGTTGAGATTAGTCGTGTGTTGACGAAAATAAATAAATATTCATTCGTTGAATAGAATATTTGAAAATAGAAATATATGAAGCCGTGTTGGTTAGATTGACGCCATTTTGACGTGAACGATATTTATATCGATTTGAAAACGATTTCGAAATGAACTGAATTGAAAACGATTTCGAAATGAATTGAATTGAAAACGATTTCGAAATGAATTGAATTGAAAACGATTTCGAAATGAATTGAATTGAAAACGATTTCGAAATGAATTGAATTGAAAACGATTTCGAAATGAATTGAATTGAAAACGATTTCGAAATGAATTGAAATGAAAACGATTTCGAAATGAATTGAATTGAAAACGATTTCGAAATGAATTGAATTGAAAACGATTTCGAAATGAATTGAATTGAAAACGAATTCAAATTGAATTGAATGCGAATTGAAATGAATTCAAATTGAATTGAAATTTGAATTGAATAGAAATGAATTTTAAAACGAATCTATAAAGAAGAATTCAATTTTCATTTGAATTGAAATGGAAGTTGAAATTGCTTTTGAAACGAATTTAAAACTATTTATATAATTCGTTTTAAATAGAAATCGACGAAATATATATTATATATATTATATATATAATATAATGGCCTGAATAGAACGCGCCGCGCCGCGGCAGTTCGTGAATTTCGACCATTTATTTCAAATGGACATTACGGGAGATCCGACCTTCGGATTCTCCTAAAACCGGAACCGTTGGGTTCGTATCGAAAAGAGCTTTCTAACGAATATTAGAAATTCAAAATCTAACGGTTGGATTTGGAGTTACGTCCAAATCAAATTTGAAAAAGGTCGCTGTAAGTGCAGTTCGATGGCCATTGATGGAAATCGACTGTACGGGCCTTGATAAAATTATTAAAAATAGTAATAATTTGTGTAAAATCATAAGAAATGATTTGTGAAGATTCGGGATGAAAAACTCCATATTTGAAAAGATAAAAATAGATTTTTATCGAAATGAACTAGTTTTGAACTAGAATTAGAATTCTATTTATTTTTAAATAAATAAACTGAATTTGAAATGGTTTTGAAAATAACCCGAATTTCCAATGATTGCATTGGAATGGACTTGAATCGAAATTGTCTTCGGAATATTTCGATGTTGGATTTCGGGATTATACAGATGTTGTTATGGAAATTTGAAAGATATAGATATATATATCGTTATTTCCAATACGATATTTGTTAGTCGTGGAATTTGATATTGAATATAAGCCGGGATATTTCCTATTCAGAGCCTTGTATTTAATAACAAATGTGATTTGGGTTTGTCGTGAAAGGTGTCTTCACTAACACCGTTCTTGAACCCAGTTGAGAAAAGATTAAATCTTTTTATTTAGATTTACTAAAGTGTACCAATTAAATAATATTTAATTGGAATTGAATTGATATTGATTTTTGGGTTTATAGTGAACAGTGTTTTAAATAACACTTGTTCTTTAACCCGATAATTAATGGGATGTGATTTTGGGTTTATCGTGAACCGTGTTTTTAAATGACACTGATTCTTTAACCCAGTTAACGATTAAAACTAAGTGGAGTTTTAATGAATCTTTAATTAGATTGAAATGACCGATAATGGAGTATCACCAGTTTTGCTCCAGGCGATAGTTAAATCTTTAATTAGATTCGAACGTGAAATGGTAATTGAATTTACCGATAACACCGTGGTGTTAGATATGAAGTATAACCAGTTTTACTTCATGGGATGAATAGGTTGGGATTGGGAAATTAAAACAAATGATTACTTCGGTAAGGTTCGCTAATCCCGACTAGTTTGAATTGATATTCAAAACTAGATTAAAGAATAAATTCAAGAAATTTATCTTGGATAAAATTAATGGGAACTTTTCCCTATGAATGTGAAATTTAGAAACTAACTGTCGGTTAGCCAAGCAGAATGGTTTTCTGGATATTGATCTGATGTTGGTTTCGGCCTTCGGGGTTAATATTTGGGGAATTATTCTCTTGATTAATTTACGGTTAGTGACTGATGAATTGGAATGAGGCGTACGTTGTGTTGGTGTAACACTTATTTAAAATATACGCGAGTTATTCGGAAAGACCGGGTTTGTCCCATTCTGAATAACTGATACGATGATAAGTCGAAGATGAAGACGATGGTCGAAGACCGGAAGTCTTCACGTCATTTGGGTGATTACTGATGATCTTGATTGGGCTGTACACCCAAGAAGATGGAAATCGTTAGTGATCGTTCAGACGTACTTGGAGATCGATGGATATGCGGGGTACTAGGTGCCTCCGGTTTCGTTCAGACCCAGAACGGGCTTGTAAATGGACTGTGTGTCTGACATTGGATTTTAGTCCGTGTGATTGATCTCTATTAAATATATATCTGTTTGGCGGCGGAGAATTTATTCTCTTGCTTAACGCCCTTCTCTGAGACGTACGAGCTCAGGGGTTATATATTGATGGATATCAAACGCATGGAGTGAATTGCCTGTGTGGCATGCCTAAGTGGCAATTGATCAAGAATTCTGTTGAAAAGCAAAGTCTTGTGGTTGATGATCGAAGCACGGCCTTTGTGGCGTAGCTTTGTGTAACGTTTACTTCGCGAGTTTCACACCCGGTATGAACCAAAAATGGGAGACGGACCTCAGGGAGGGCCTACGTTTCCTCCTAGCTAAAAGTGGCGTCAGTGGTTTTACACGCCCTGACGAGTTTGACTTATGTGGTTGTTGCTGTTGCGAGGCGCCTCGGATTGATCGGTCGTTCTCGAACCGATGGAGTCATTTAGTTGGCTCGCTTACGCCCCAAAGGGCGGTGAAACGTAGTGCTCAGGTATAATAATCCACATCGGTGGACCAGCCCTGTCGCTCCAAGGCTTGCCTGCGCGCTTGCCTGAGACTCGGGCTAGGCAGTCTCGAATCAGTGATGATCTTGCCCCTAGCCTCGGTTCATACCATAAATGATAACCCAACTTCCAATACGACGTCTTGCGGTTTTGATTGTAAACTTATATATGGCGACATAGTGTTATGGGGCATTCATGCCGCCTATGATTGATACTTATGATTTGAAGTTGTTTTATACACTATGCACTTATAATAGTATCAAATGATTTGTTTTAAACGTATCAAGCATTCTTTGGCTGTTATAAGGGAAAACCCTATCTTCGGCTGCGTTGCATTGTTTGATGGGACCTGGGTCTTATAACAGCTTCATTTTTCTTTATTTAGCATTGCGCTGTTTGTTTTATGCACTGGTATTCTTGGGAGGAAACCCGTTCCGTGTTATACGGCGTGGTCCCTTGATTTACCTAACTTTTAAAATAAAGAATAATAACTGTTTTAGTTCTCACACCAGTCACATGACTGACCTGGAGTTTATTGTTTTAACCTAAACTCCGGGTGCCCTTATTTTGACACGGGCAGCTAGTAGTTTTGGTTTTGCAGATTTATATTCACAAGATCCTGGTTTACAGCTGGAACGATATCCGGAAAGCTTTGTATCCATATATCCCTTCTAGTTGTGTATTGTATTATTTTCCGCTGCTATGTATTTAAATGTAATTTAAATCTCTGATATTTCTGTGTAATATTCATTTATACTTTGTATATTCTTGTAATCTGATGCATTGTTGTAAAATACGGTGAAATGTTCTTCTGTATGCGTTCTGTTTTGTCGTGTTCTCAAACGATAGGGCGTTTCGAACGGTCTGGGTCGGTTTAGCGACTGGTTCGGACCGAGCGAAATCCCTTGCCGTCACATTTGGTATCAGAGCTTTGGTTTGCAAAGCTAGAGAACAAGGCACATTAGAACCATACGAAAGAATTCATCAGATATTGGATTACTAAAATCCAATGGGAATGACTCGTTAGAGATGGGATCGGTAGTATCCTAGAACGAGTGTGAAGAGTATATTTTTCAAATGAAAACAATTCTGTTTTGAAATTTAAATCGTTTTACACGTATTTGAATAATTTATTTGTATTGATTTGGACAGTCCAGTATATAAAGATTTTGCATATACGCCTTGCAAACGTATATTTGAAGTTTTAATATACTGGATAGATAGAGGACCGCACTCTAGTAGCCCGGAGATGTTCTGATGGTGGTTCGAAACATCATCAGCATTTATTTTCGAGTGACGAAGGTGTGATACCTACATATTTCCATTAGACTGGTGTGAGAACAAAAACCTATATATATAGCTAGGACACATTGTTGTGAATTGGCATCGAAAACATGATTTTTGTATATGTATCAAATTATGAATTTGAAACTCTAATTCACTAATTGATTGATGTTTGTGTTGTTTGTTTAGTTGTTTGCTAATTTTTAACCATTAAGCCTAATTGGATCAAATATTGAATTATATTGAAAATTGGTCGCATTCGCTTGCATATACATGTATATCATTGAACAGGTCATAGCAAGGAGGCTAGAGCAGAGAATAAAATTTGTTTTCCCGACAAATAGGTACATGTTTAATACATAATTTACTGTTTTGTTTGGGTGATGACGATTTTATGAGCCTATTGGCTAGCCGCTTGGCTTTTTCTTTTTCTTTCTGAGATCTGAAGGACCGGGGAAGCTATTTGAGATTTCCCGATGCTCCCGGTGCAGGGGAGATTATGGCGAAATTTTTCGAAAATTTAGGGTGTTAGCCAATTTTTTTGAAAATTTGAAAATTCTCAGAAACTGAAAAGTTGGAGAATGGAAGCCAAATCGAACGTAGGGCTGAATAATCAAACCACTTTCGACTTTGTTCCTTTTCGGGGACGAAAAGTTTTAAGTGGGGGAGATTGTAATAACCCGCAAATTCTGAGCCAGTTTAAATTTTTTATTTTGGTAATTTCAGCGAATTTTGATTATTTAAAATGAATTATTTTAAATAATATCGACGAGAAATTTATTTTGAATATAATTCGAACGTATATATTTATACGCGTCATCGTTAGAATATAAATATTTATATATAATTATAAAAGGAATTGAAAATGGCGCGGTAGTTCGATAATTCGATTTTAAACTTCAATTGAATGTACCGGGTGCAAAACAATCCGGATTTTAGTGAAACCAAAAACATTAGGATATAATTGATAATATCTTTCCAACGAATCCGAATAATCGAGATTTCATAGCGGGAATCAAAAGATATGTCCAGTTGAAAATTCTGAATAGTCACTATGGAATTCAGGCCCTTAAAAATGGGAATTTTGCAAACGACCTCGGATTTCGATGAAACCACTTCTGTTGGGTCCGCGATGTAAAGTTATTGCTAGATTCCAAATTTCATAATTTTTCGAATCAATATGTGAGCGTGGTAAAGGAAAACGCGTTTGACCAGTTTCAGTTGATTTTAATCGACTGAAAAATAGCCATTTTTCAAACGGCCTCAGAATTCGATGAAATTAGTTTTGTTAGGACCGTATCATCAAAAAAAAGTCAAAAATAATTTTTCTGTAATTTTCTGAGCCCGTATGTGACCCCGGTGAATTTATATGTACATTTGAATTTAATATAAATTGATTTATATTTTAATTTTGAGAAAAACTAGTCGTAATAGCCGAATTGGGTTACGAAACATGTTCCATTATGTCCGGAGCAGGGGTATTTGGCTAGGGGCGACACTCGTTGGGTTTGATTTGAAGTTCATGTCGGTCAACATGTAATTTTGGAAATTAAAAGAATTAAATAAATAAAATAGATATACTATATAAATACACCGTATGATACTACGTATCTCTCCTAAAACCTAATTCGTATTTCTGAACCCGCCGCCATCAACATTTCAGCGACCATGATGCTCCAATATTGATCCTTCATTCTCTTCCAACGCTTCACAAATTAAACACTGCTTTCTAAACAAATATTGTTCAGCAACAAGAGGACTTCAAGTTTATACGGGACTGATCGATTTTAGTTCTGTAATTTGGGGGAAATCGCAACTTGAACGGGGGATCTTCGAACGGGTTTCTGGTGGGGTAGGGGCCACCGGACATGGCGTTGCTCAGGTAGAGGATGGCGGAGGAGATGGCGGTCAACGTGAGGGGGTCCGATCGACGGCTAGGGTTCCGACGGAGGCGCAGCAACCGGCTTTATGATTGGAGCATGGGTTTTCTCGTAAGGTGACCATACGAAGAACGTTTAAGTGAGTAAATTTTCATTGTTAAATTTTCAGTTTTTTTATATATAAATTAGTATAGTTTTAAAAATATATAAAAACAGTTTAAAATCAGTTTTAAAAATAAAAACTTACGTAAAACATTGTTTATTTTGAAAAATAAAATAGCATTTATTTTAAATAATATAAATTACAGTGATTTAAATATATAAGTTTAAAATAGAAAATAGCATGGTTTTTAGAAATAAAAATAGAATTGTTTTTGAAAATATAAAGCTTTGCAAATTAAAAGTATATTTTATTTATTTATAAGTAGCATGATTTAAAATAAATAAATAAATAAATAAGTTTGTTTGAAATGTTGTTTTGAATAAAAGAAAAAGAAAAAAAAGGATAAATAGCATAAAATGAAAATTGAATTTTTAATATGGTAGAAGATGGTTTTTATGTTAAAAGATTTGATCTTTATGTGTGAAAAGAATTGAACATCGAAGTAAAAATGTGATTTTTATATATTGAACATCGAAGTAAAAATACGATTTTTATATATTGAATAACATAGTAAAAATTCGATTTTTATATATTGAATAGCATAGTAAAAATTAGATTTTTATATATTGAATAGCATAGTAAAAATTCGATTTTTATATATTGAATAGCATAGTAAAAATTCGATTTTTATATATTGAATAGCATAGTAAAAATTCGATTTTTATATATTGAATAGCATAGTAAAAATTCGATTTTTATATATTGAATAGCATAGTAAAAATTCGATTTTTATATATTGAATAACATAGTAAAAATTCGATTTTTATATATTGAATAGCATAGTAAAAATTCGATTTTTATATATTGAATAGCATAGTAAAAATTCGATTTTTATATATTGAATAACATGGTAAAAATTCGATTTTTATATATTGAATAGCATAGTAAAAATTCAATTTTTATATATTGAATAGCATAGTAAAAATTCGATTTTTATATAATGAATAGCATAGTAAAAATTCGATTTTTATATATTGAATAGCAAAGTAAAAATTCGATTTTTACATATGTAGTGACTACGGACAACGAAAACGACGAAAGGCGAGAATGGCGATGATTTCTCTAAAAGAAGAGTCAAGATGATTGGAAAGCTTTCGGTGAGAACTTCTCACCTTTCAATTTCTTTTTCTAGTTATATATATATATATACTAGGATGCAGACGGTGCTTAGTAGCACCCGACACAATCGTCCACAGACCATGGACTTGTTTGTTTGATTGCAAAAATTAGTTAGATTATTTGATTGAAATTGAATTGTGTGGTGAAATGAATTGATTTGATTGATGTGTGAATGGCGTGGGCCTTCACTAGACCGGGGATAAGGCTAGGCCTTGTCCCGTTTCTAGTATCGTGCCGTTATGCCGCCGAAATTTTCTAAAATATGTTAGAAAAATAAAAATATCATTTTATTGAATAAATGAACCGAATAGAATATTCATAGGTTGAATAAAATGTTTTATCGTTAAAAATTAAGTGAATAAATAAATATTTATAAACAAATCGGCCGATTTGTTTATATACACTGATTTGACTGATATTGATTGGGACGATAAATTTTACACATCGCCCAACTGCACAACTAAAATCTGTGTTTGATTGTTTGAAAACCCCACACGGGTGTTGGGATGAAATATGAATTTCACTCATCCTGATTGATTAAATATGTCGATCGATTGATTGACAGGCTGTTATAAGCGTTAGATATCTATATTTGATGCTTATACAGTGTAGTGCACTTTGGTTGATGGTTGATTATCTATCGTTGCTATTATATACATTTGTTGTATGGAATCCATATAATTAACTTTATATGGTAATTGATTGGGCCTCATTTCAATTTAGAAAATAAAGAATAATATAAAATAAAGGTTCATGTGTTGACAGTACTCATCCATCGAGATTGGTCATGTGTTGAACGAAATATTTTAATAATAAATTTTATATCTTTATTCACTATAAAATAAAGGTTCATGTGTTGACTGTACTCATCCGTTGAGATTAGTCATGTGTTGAACGAAATAATTTAACAAAAATAGTCACACGTGGACAGTACTCATTCGTTGAGATTAGTCTTGTGTTGACGAAAATAAATAAATATTCATTCGTTGAATAGAATATTTGAAAATAGAAATATATGAAGCCGTGTTGGTTAGATTGACGCCATTTTGACGTGAACGATATTTATATCGATTTGAAAACGATTTCGAAATGAACTGAATTGAAAACGATTTCGAAATGAATTGAATTGAAAATGATTTCGAAATGAATTGAATTGAAAACGATTTCGAAATGAATTGAATTGAAAACGATTTCGAAATGAATTGAATTGAAAACGATTTCGAAATGAATTGAATTGAAAACGATTTCGAAATGAATTGAATTGAAAACGATTTCGAAATGAATTGAATTGAAAACGATTTCGAAATGAATTGAATTGAAAACGATTTCGAAATGAATTGAATTGAAAACGATTTCGAAATGAATTGAATTGAAAACGACTTCGAAATGAATTGAATTGAAAACGAATTCAAATTGAATTGAATGCGAATTGAAATGAATTCAAATTGAATTGAAATTTGAATTGAATAGAAATGAATTTTAAAACGAATCTATAAAGAAGAATTCAATTTTGATTTGAATTGAAATGGAAGTTGAAATTGCTTTTGAAACGAATTTAAAACTATTTATATAATTCGTTTTAAATAGAAATCGACGAAATATATATTATATATATTATATATATAATATAATGGCCTGAATAGAACGTGCCGCGCCGCGGCAGTTCGTGAATTTCGACCATTTATTTCAAACGGACATTACGGGAGATCCGACCGTCGGATTCTCCTAAAACCGGAACCGTTGGGTTCGTATCGAAAAGAGCTTTCTAACGAATATTAGAAATTCAAAATCTAACGGTTGGATTTGGAGTTACGTCCAAATCAAATTTGAAAAAGGTCGCTGTAAGTGCAGTTCGATGGCCATTGATTGAAATCGACTGTACGGGCCTTGATAAAATTATTAAAAATAGTAATAATTTGTGTAAAATCATAAGAAATGATTTGTGAAGATTCGGGATGAAAAACTCCATATTTGAAAATATAAAAATAGATTTTTATCGAAATGAACTAGTTTTGAACTAGAATTAGAATTCTATTTATTTTTTAAATAAATAAACTGAATTTGAAATGGTTTTGAAAATAACCAGAATTTCCAATGATTGCATTGGAATGGACTTGAATCGAAATTATCTTCAGAATATTTCGATGTTGGATTTCGGGATTATACAGATGTTGTTATGGAAATTTGAAAGATATAGATATATATATCGTTATTTCCAATACGATATTTGTTAGTCATGGAATTTGATATTGAATATAAGCCGGGATATTTCCTATTCAGAGCCTTGTATTTAATATCAAATGTGATTTGGGTTTGTCGTGAATGGTGTCTTCACTAACACCGTTCTTGAACCCAGTTGAGAAAAGATTAAATCTTTTTATTTAGATTTACTAAAGTGTACCAATTAAATAATATTTAATTGGAATTGAATTGATATTGATTTTTGGGTTTATCCTGAACAGTGTTTTAAATAACACTTGTTCTTTAACCCGATAATTAATGGGATGTGATTTTGGGTTTATCGTGAACCGTGTTTTTAAATGACACTGATTCTTTTTTTTGAAACAAAAATGTGTGATCTTCTGAAAAGAAGAGAGCACACACACACACACACACACATATATATATATATATATATATATATATATATATATATATATAAAGGGAAACAATGGTACAGAGTCTGACTATAGAGAATGAGAATACAACGATAGAACCCAAAATGACACTGATTCTTTAACCCAGTTAACGATTAAAACTAAGTGGAGTTTTAATGAATCTTTAATTAGATTGAAATGACCGAGAATGGAGTATCACCAGTTTTGCTCCAGGCGATAGTTAAATCTTTAATTAGATTCGAACGTGAAATGTTAATTGAATTTACCGATAACACCGTGGTGTTAGATATGAAGTATAACCAGTTTTACTTCATGGGATGAATAGGTTGGGATTGGGAAATTAAAACAAATGATTACTTCGGTAAGGTTCGCTAATCCCGACTAGTTTGAATTGATATTCAAAACTAGATTAAAGAATAAATTCAAGAAATTTATCTTGGATAAAATTAATGGGAACTTTTCCCTATGAATGTGAAATTTAGAAACTAACTGTCGGTTAGCAAAGCAGAATGGTTTTCTGGATATTGATCTGATGTTGGTTTCGGCCTTCGGGGTTAATATTTGGGGAATTATTCTCTTGATTAATTTACGGTTAGTGACTGATGAATTGGAATGAGGCGTATGTTGTGTTGGTGTAACACTTATTTAAAATATACGCGAGTTATTCGGAAAGACCGGGTTTATCCCATTCTGAATAACTGATACGATGATAAGTCGAAGATGAAGACGATGGTCGAAGACCGGAAGACTTCACGTCGTTTGGGTGATTACTGATGATCTTGATTGGGCTGTACACCCAAGAAGATGGAAACCGTTAGTGATCGTTCAGACGTACTTGGAGATCGATGGATATGCGGGGTACTAGGTGCCTCCGGTTTCGTTCAGACCCAGAACGGGCTTGTAAATGGACTGTGTGTCTGACATTGGATTTTAGTCCGTGTGATTGATCTCTATTAAATATATATCTATTTGGCGGCGGAGAATTTATTCTCTTGCTTAACGCCCTTCTCTGAGACGTACGAGCTCAGGGGTTATATATTGATGGATATCAAACGCATGGAGTGAATTGCCCGTGTGGCATGCCTAAGTGGCAATTGATCAAGACTTCTGTTGAAAAGCAAAGTCTTGTGGTTGATGATCGAAGCACGGCCTTTGTGGCGTAGCTTTATGTAACATTTACTTCGCGAGTTTCACACCCGGTATGAACCAAAAATGGGAGATGGACCTCAGGGAGGGCCTACGTTTCCTCCTAGCTAAAAGTGGCGTCAGTGGTTTTACACGCCCTGACGAGTTTGACTTATGTGGTTGTTGCTGTTGCGAGGCGCCTCGGATTGATCGGTCGTTCTCGAACCGATGGAGTCATTTAGTTGGCTCGCTTACGCCCCAAAGGGCGGCGAAACGTAGTGCTCAGGTATAATAATCCACATCGGTGGACCGACCCTATCGCTCCAAGGCTTGCCTGCGCGCTTCCTGAGACTCGGGCTAGGCGGTCTCGAATCAGTGAGGATCTTGCCCCTAGCCTCGGTTCATACCATAAATGATAACCCAACTTCCAATACGACGTCTTGCGGTTTTGATTGTAAACTTATATATGGCGACATAGTGTTATGGGGCATTCATGCCGCCTATGATTGATACTTATGATTTGAAGTTGTTTTATACACTATGCACTTATAATAGTATCAAATGATTTGTTTTAAACGTATCAAGCAATCTTTGGCTGTTATAAGGGAAAACCCTATCCTCGGCTGCGTTGCATTGTTTGATGGGACCTGGGTCTTATAACAGCTTCATTTTTCTTTATTTAGCATTGCGCTGTTTGTTTTATGCACTGGTATTCTTGGGAGGAAACCCGTTCCGTGTTATACGGCGTGGTCCCTTGATTTACCTAACTTTTAAAATAAAGAATAATAACTGTTTTAGTTCTCACACCAGTCACATGACTGACCTGGAGTTTATTGTTTTAACCTAAACTCTGGGTGCCCTTATTTTGACACGGGCAGCTAGTAGTTTTGGTTTTGCAGATTTATATTCACAGGATCCTGGTTTACAGCTGGAACGATATTCGGAAAGCTTTGTATCCGTATATCCCTTCTTGTTGTGTATTGTATTATTTTCCGCTGCTATGTATTTAAATGTAATTTAAATCTCTGATATTTCTGTGTAATATTCATTTATACTTTGTATATTCTTGTAATCTGATGCATTGTTGTAATATACGGTGAAATGTTCTTCTGTATGCGTTCTGTTTTGTCGTGTTCTCAAACGATAGGGCGTTTCGAACGGTCTGGGTCGGTTTAGCGACTGGTTCGGACCGAGCGAAATCCCTTGCCGTCACAGATGGGTGGTCGGACGTCTGTTATATGGTAAACAAACGTCTGTTACTACAGGAAAAAATACTCGAGAGTTTAAAAAGACGAATGTTATAGGGATAACAAATGTCTGCGCTGGAATATATTGAAATCTCTTTTGATCATTTCGACAGACGTCAGTTGGTTGTCCTATCAGCGTCTGTGAGTACAGGGTTTTTAACCTAAGAGTTGCTACGGACGTCTGACTGTTTTGTTCCATACATCTGTGCTGAAAGAGTTTTGAAGTACATATCAAGTTCATACGTCTGTTGTATTGTGGGTCAGATGTCTGGTATTGCAGGGGCTAGAAAATTGAGAGATCATACAGACGTCTATATGTAATTATTCAGATGTTTGTTTGATAAAAATGCAAATTACCGAATAAAAGCATATTATTTATTACTATACTGCATTATTACAAATAAATGAAATAGATCTGATTGACATTGAAAAGTGTTTATTTTATTACTCTTATGCTTTATCTTTTGTAAATAAATAAATGATACTTTGGGTATTTTTTATGTGTTTTTACAGATCTCAAGCGTTGCCTCCTTCAATTCAAATCAAAGGCCAACTACAAGAAAGAGCTACTTCCTCACATCAAATTCATTTCAATTGCAAAAGAAGTAGTAGCTCACTGGTAAAGGCATAGGAATTGGTGCTGAGAGACCTGAGTTCGAACCCCGTCAAGCTCACTTTTTGCCAAAGAAACGGAGCGCGTTCACACTGGCCCTTTGCTTTGAGAAATATCTGGATTAGTGTTATGTTATATATATACATACACATATTCATGTGTATGTATTTATGATGTGCACCAATTAACATCTCAGCAATAGCCATATTCTTATCATGGAATTAAATTCAAATCATTCAATTTCAATTAGAAGAATTTCTGAGTGAATTGTTGCCAAGAAGAAAAATCAATTTTGAAGATTTTATCTTATATTGCCTTTGGAGTCTGATAAGCGTCCTTGTTTGGAAGAATTAATTAGATGCAATCTTCTATCAATCAATTAGCCACATGGGAAAATTGAAAGATATGGAAAATATTTACCATGATATGCCCAGATTTTCTCCAATCAAGTTAGTCAAGGAAGGCAAGAGATATTCATGAATGAGGAGGCCCATTTATTCATAGACCTAATTATGGTTTTCCCATTCTCATCTATAAATATGTGTTGTAACCATTGTAAAAGCATTCATTCTTCTGTACTCTCTTTCAGTTTTAATAAAGCTTTCTTTTCTTTAGTTTCTGCATTCTATTTTCATGGCAAATTGTGTTGTCTAGTCAATTAGATTTGCTAGAACATAATTTGCTATTGCTTCTATTTTTCTTACTAGTGATTGACCGTCTGATTAGATTCAGCGGTAATCCTAGTTTTTATTTTCAGTTGTTGATTTCTTTTCTGCAATTTTATTTCCAGTGTTCTATTTTATTTTAATCATTGAATTTATTACAGATCCGATTAGATTCGTATCTGTAGTGAATTTAATTGCATCTTTTAATTGTAGTTTCACTTTTTATTTTGTTTTGCAAAAATCAACCTCTAAGCTTTGTCTAACTCGCCCAAGAGATTAGATAAATAATTGATTTAATTCACCTCCATGTGTTCGACCTGTATGCTACACACCTGTATGCTTGCAGAGTTTAATTTAAATGTCGCGCTTTTCTAATTCATAGACTAGCGTCGATCAAGTTTTTGGCGCCGTTGCCGGGGAGGTAACGATTAAATTTTATTATTTATTTAATTTCCGATTCGTGTTAGTTTTTGTTCATATTTTCCTTTTGTGTTCTCGTATATATATTAAAAAAAAATCTTGATTGGTTAGATTTGGTAATGTTCAATGATACCGTGATCTACCAAATAAATAAATTAAAAAAAAAATCTTGCCAAATTTCCTGATTTTATTTCCCGTTTTCATTCCTTATTTTCTTGTACAAAATTTCTTTCCACTTTTCTGAACTAAAAACAAACAAAAAAACAACAAAAAACAAAATTCTTTCTGTGTTTTTTTCCTTTCTTCTGCCTTCTGCTCTATATACATCTTCTCTACCATACCATCTTCTAACTCTCATCATCTTCAATCACAAAAGCCCTCACCTTCACGCAATCACCACGTCATCAAAGTTCTGCCATACCACAACAAAAGCCAATTCTCCCTTCTCATCACGTACCAATCAAAAAAATCCACGCCCAAAATCGCCACTGCATCAAACTATCACCTTGACTGACCTTCGGACACCATCAGTTCGCACAAACCCATACTCCATCACCAATACCACCCGTCACCATAACAGCATCTCCTCTACTCAACAAGCATCCAACCACCCACATCAAATCAACGTTCACCCCAAAAAGCTATCCACGTTCCTACCCTAACCACAAACGAAATTCAGCACCATCCTCAAACAGCGAAATCCGAGCCCTTGTTCACCAACGCTAGTGCCGCAACCTCTGACGACCACCCACGCATCAGCCATTTCGACGGTCATCAACATCCAACGCAAATTTCCCAAACAGGTCCCGATCCTCCTCATCTTCACCACGCATCATACAACATCCTTCAGCAAGCTTCCTAAACTACACCAACTCCCTCACGTCCTCTTCACCCACAATACCACGTCCACATCCCAAACACCAGAAAGCCAAGAATTATACACCATCCATATCTCAGAAATTACATACCCTTCACGATTCTCCAACTCAGCGAAAATCACTGAACTATCCCAAATCGCAAGCGAATTCTTTTTTTTTTTAGTTTGACTAAGCCCCCTTATTGAGTGCTTAATGATTGTTTCTCTGATTTGGTGCGCACTAACTAGGGTAAATCGAGTTCTTTGTATTTGAAAAATAAAAGGAAATTCTCGGTTTTTCACCGTGTTTGAGAAAGAAATAAAATAGAGGGGCGTGATTTCTGGAAATCAATTGTTTCCATCTGTTGACGTGGGGTATTTTGAATAAAATAAAGAAGAGAGAGAAAGTTTTGATTTGAGTAGCACAATTGGGAGTCCTGCCTTTTCTTTAGTGCGTTAATCTTGTTTTTGGGGTTGATAGGTGAGTTTACTTTTTTTTATTTAGGTTTGATTTTTATTTTTAGCTGAGTAGTGTTACTTTGTTTAATTTCTTCTAGTCGAGTTAGTTTGTTAGTTTTTTTTCCCCTCTTTTTCTTTTCTTTTTCAGGTTTTTTTCTTCTTCTTTTTCGATTGTTTTTATTTTCTTTCTTCCGAAACAAAAATACAAAAAAAAATCAACGACAAAAGTGTAAAGTGCTCAAGCAACCAAATCAAGAATTCAGAGGTGAACAATTGCAAATACAGGGATTTTAATCATTCAAGCTACTCAAATTTTCTGGACGGACAGCCATACCCCACTGTAATATTTTTCTAAACTCTACAGGTGCTGAAGCTGCTTTGAAAAATATATAGAAATTGTTGTAAAAATTATCTGCAGGGGCAGCGGCTTTGAATGTACAATTTTTAATTTTTTGCAATTATCTGTGTGATTTCCGTTTTTTTATTCATTCTATTAAGGGCAATACCCCAATTCACATAAGGTGAGGGATTTCATCACCCTTTCCTTAGCCCACAAATTGCATTTCATCGTAGAATCTGACTAATAATAACGGTTAGACGTTGGACTTAAGGGAGTCACGGGCTCATCTAGGGCTTAATTATATTGTGATAGTTGATTCATTTGGAACGAATTATTTCTTGGTGTCTAGACTACGGCAGAGAAATAACCGTTTATAAATATTACGGTGATTCGTAAATATTATATCGGTTGTTACTCTGAAGGTACTTAAACCTTCGGCTGCATTGCTAGGGTGATTCCTGGTGCACCGATAACTCCTGTCCGTTAACTGGCTGAGAAATCTTTTGATCTAAGTAATCAAATGCATCACTTTATAATTTTGGGTTAGGAGCCAATAAGGACAGAAAACTTCATTGTAGCTAATTTCTGTGCTTGCATTCAACAACAATGAGTGAAAAAAGTGTCAGCCAACAAAATTCTCCTAGGGGCTCTCGAATCAATCAAAATTTTCCACCCGAATTGGATCAAAATCGAGTGAATCAAAATTTTCCAAACTTTGGGGATCAAAACCAAATAAATCAAAACTTTCAAAATCTCAATATCCAAATGGATAGACCTTTGTCTCTTCGTGATCGATGTTATCCTACTAGGACCGTTCAACCATCTGTCATTGTGTTCCCACCAGCTGAAGGAAACAATTTTGAGCTAAAACACTCTTTTATCCAAGGGGTACCAAAATTTACTGGGTCTGAAAATGCTTATGAATTTCTGAGTGAATTTGAATTGTATGCCTCCACAACAAAAATGCAACAACTATCTAACGAATCGATCAAGCTAAGGCTAATTCCATTTGCACTACTTGAAAGCGCTAAAAGATGGCTAAATTCTCTTCCACGACATTCCATAAGAAGTTGGGATGAATTTGTCACTGCATTCTTGAAAAAGTTTTTCCCTTTCCATAAAACTCTGAAAATCCGAACCGAGATAAATCAATTTTGTCAAAATGAGGGGGAAACTTTTTCAAAATACTTTGAGAGATTCAACCAGCTATTATATAGTTTCCCTCATCATGGAATTCTAAAAGATCACTTATGTCAAATTGCATATGAAGGGCTAAACTATCAGACTAGAACTCAACTAGAATCAATGTGTGGAGGAGTCTTTATGTCTAAAACAGCCGATGAAGCTTGGCGGTTTTTAGAAGATTATTCTGAAAAGGACATGCAGTGGGAATCGATTCGTGTTCCCATTCGTACTTCTACTAGAGGAGTGCATGTCGTGGACCCAAGTCAAATTCCCTTAGAAAATCAAACTCCTCAAACCGAAGAAGGGTTACCCCACTATTACTCTCAAGACCAAGCCAATGCCATAGCTCAGAATAATCCTTACTCATCCACGTACAACCCTGGTTGGAGGAACCACCCAAACTTTTCTTGGTCAAACCCCAGTAATTCGGCTAACCCATCTCACATGCAACCCTTTATTCCCAATCCGAATTACCAAGGTCCACCCCCCAATTCTCAAACCTCTCAAGCTACACCTCAATCCAAACAACCTTATAGGCACCCCAATTTTCAATCATCAAACCAATCATCTCAATCTTCTCAACCATCACAAGATATTGGGCGTCTAGAAAAACAGATGAACTCTTACGAAGCTAAAATAAACTCGCAAGACGCTAAAATGGACCAAATGTTTAATATGATGAAGGAATTTATGAAAACTCATGAGAAGGTAAAATTGCCTAGTCAACCCGAGGTGAATCCAAAGTATAACTCTCGTGCTGTAAATTCTTGTGAGGACGAAAACCATAATCCAGTCAATGCTATTACAACCCTTCGATCTGGAAAGAGGATTGATAATAACGTGGACGACCCTGACGAACCTTCTAACTCGACCCCAATCCCTAATCTTGATGATCACCCATTGGCTTCGAATGCCAATTCTTCTAAACCTCCATTTTCCTCAAATGTTGGCAATCCCAACAGTTCTTCTCCCAGTGTCGGCAAACCCGACCCACCTTCGAAAATTAATGTTGGCAATACCAACATACCATCTTCTACGACCTTACCACCTTCTATTCCCTTGGATGAACCTTCTTCTTCGAATGATGAAACTCATCACAGAGTCAAAGAACCAGTAGCTCCTTTTCCTCATAGGCTCAACAACAAGAAGAAAGCGGCAAATTTTGATAAAATTTTAGAAATTTTCAAACAAGTCCGTGTGAACATTCCTCTCTTAGACACCATTGAACAAATTCCTCAATATGCTAAATGTCTTAAGGAATTGTGCACACAAAAACGTGCGACCAATGTCCCAAAAACCGCCTTTCTAACTGCAAATACAAGCTCTGTTCTTTCGAATCTTGCCCCAGTCAAGTATAAAGACCCTGGCTGCCCTACGATTGATTGTAAAATAGGAAACACTCAAATCTCTCGTGCTCTACTTGACCTTGGTGCCAGTGTCAATCTTCTTCCTTATACTGTTTATCGTCAACTTGGACTAGGGGAGATTAAACCAACAAACATCACACTTCAACTAGCCGATCGATCTGTCAAAAAGCCATTAGGAATTATCGAAGACGTCTTGATACAGATCGAACAGTTTTACTTCCCTGTCGATTTTATAGTGCTAGAAACAGAGCCTGTCTCAAATCCCAACGTTCAAATACCATTGATCTTAGGACGCCCTTTCTTAGCAACCTCTAATGCTGTCATTAATTGTAGGAATGGTCAGCTTCGACTTTCCTTCGGGCACCTAACCATTGAGCTAAACATCTTTAATCTCAACAAACAACCTAGGGATTTTGAGATCGATGAAATTGACATGATCCAAACCACAGTTGATGAAACCTCTAGTGATACTTCTGAAGCCTTGAAAATGTGTCTTGACCATTTCGACTCTGATTTCGATGAACTCGAATACATTTCTGAACTAAACAAAATTCTTGACTCCGACACTTCGTCACCTGAATCTAACCAAGGAATGTTGACCAATGTTGATACAAAAGAACTTCCTAAGTTAGACCTCAAACCCTTGCCACCAGACCTTAAGTACGCCTACCTAGACACTTCAAAAACTTTTCCCGTAATCTTGGCCTCCGACATTACTCAGGACCAAGAAGAAAAACTCTTAGAAGTTTTGTGGGAAAATAAAGACGCCTTAGGGTGGGAAATTAGCGATATAAAAGGAATTAGCCCATCAATTGTGGAACATCGCATACATTTAGTTGATGAGGCTAAACCCACCCGTGAGGCTCAAAGGCGATTAAACCCAAACATGAGAGAAGTGGTCAAGGAGGAGATAATCAAATGTCTAGAAAATAACATCATCTATCCCATCTCTGATAGTACTTGGGTAAGTCCGGTACAAGTTGTACCAAAGAAGTCGGGAGTCACAGTGATCAAAAACGACAGTAATGAACTCGTCCCAACAAAAATCAAAACCAAATGGCGTGTGTGTATCGACTATCGAAAGCTTAACACAGCCACACGAAAAGACCATTTTCCCTTGCCTTTTATTGACCAAATGCTCGAACGCTTAGCAGGATATGAGTACTACTGTTTTCTCGATGGATACTCTGGCTATAACCAAATTCCTGTTGCTTTAGAAGATCAACATAAGACCACCTTTACTTGTCCCTTTGGAACCTTTTCTTATCGTCGCATGCCTTTTGGTCTTTGTAATGCCCCCGCGACTTTCCAAAGGTGTATGATGAGTATTTTCTCTGATATGGTGGAAGAATTCTTGGAAATATTCATGGATGATTTTTCAATATATGGATCATCTTTTTCCCAATGTCTCACTCATTTAGAACTCGTCCTTAAGCGTTGTAAGGAGAAATCACTCGTGCTTAATTGGGAAAAATGCCACTTTATGGTAAAAAGGGGGATAGTTCTAGGTCATGTCGTCTCCAAAGATGGCCTAGAAGTCGATAAATCCAAAATCGATTTGATTGCTAATTTACCTCCTCCTAAGTCTGTCAAAGATGTTCGTTCATTTCTTGGCCATGCAGGATTCTATAGAAGATTCATTAAGGATTTCTCAAAAATTTCAAAACCTCTCTCGAATTTACTTGCCAAAGACGTAATGTTTGAATTTTCCAATGATTGCAGAACATCTTTTGAAACTCTTAAATCACTCTTGACCACAACTCCCATCATTCAACCTCCTGATTGGACTCAACCCTTTGAACTTATGTGCGACGCTTCTGACTTTGCAATTGGAGCCATCTTGGGTCAGCGAATTGATAAACTCCCTCGAGTCATTTATTACGCTACCAAAACCTTAAACGAGGCCCAGTTGAATTACTCAACTACAGAAAAGGAATTTTTGGCAGTTGTCTTCGCTCTTGAGAAATTCAGACCATATCTCATAGGATCCAAAGTCATAGTTTACACTGACCATGCTGCCCTACGATATTTGCTTTCCAAAAAAGATGCCAAGGCCCGCTTGATTCGTTGGATCCTTCTTCTTCAAGAATTCGATATAGAAATACAAGATAAAAAGGGTTCTGAAAATGTCGTAGCTGATCATCTCTCTCGAATTGTGCACGAAAATGATAACGACACCCAAATCGATGACTATTTTCCTGACGAACAACTCTTTTCGATCTCTAACACCCCTTGGTATGCTGACATTGTGAATTATCTTGTCACACAACAAATGCCCGCTGAATGGTCGAAACAAGATAAACAAAAATTTCTCTCGAAAGTTCGAAACTTCTATTGGGACGACCCATATCTTTTCAAATACTGTCCAGACCAAATCATTCGAAGGTGTGTGCCCGATCATGAACACCAAAGTATTCTCTCCTTCTCACATGACCATGCTTGTGGCGGTCATTTTGGAGCAAGAAAAACTGCTGCAAAAGTTTTGCAAAGCGGTTTTTATTGGCCCACACTCTTCCATGATGCTTTCAAATTTTGCTCTAAATGTGAGTGATGTCAAAGAACGGGTCGAATCTCTAAGCGAAACATGATGCCTCTCAACCCCATTTTAGTGATTGAGTTATTCGATGTTTGGGGCATCGATTTCATGGGACCATTCCCTAATTCATTTGGGAATCTTTACATCTTGCTTGCGGTAGATTATGTCTCAAAATGGGTTGAAGCCATTCCGACCAAAACCAACGACAACAAGGTTGTTGTCAAATTCCTCAAAGAAAACATCTTTTCACGCTTTGGTATACCTCGAGCTATCATTAGCGATAATGGCACTCACTTCTGTAATCGTGCTTTTGAGTCCTTGCTCAAGAAATACTCAATCACACACAAGCTGTCAACACCTTACCATCCACAAACTAGTGGACAAGTAGAAGTTTCCAATAGACAAATCAAGCAAATTCTTGAGAAAACCGTGAATTCCAATAGAAAAGATTGGTCTGTAAAACTGATTGATGCACTTTGGGCTTTTCGCACTGCTTATAAAACCAATCTAGGGATGTCACCATATCGATTAGTCTTTGGAAAGGCATGTCACTTACCTCTTGAATTAGAGCATCGCGCTCTCTGGGCCATCAAATTTTTGAACTTTGACTTAGAAAAAGCCGGCTCACATAGGAAGTTACAAATTTCGGAATTAGAGGAATTAAGAAATGAGGCGTATGAAAATGCGAAAATCTACAAAGAAAGAACCAAAGCCCAACACGACAAAAACATACTTCGTAAGGAATTCAACGTAGGTCAAAAAGTTCTTTTATACGACTCTAGACTTCACTTGTTTCCAGGAAAACTCAGATCTCGATGGACCGGACCTTATGTCGTGAAAACGGTATATCCTCATGGAGCAGTTGAAATAGAAAATCCTAGGGATGGAAAAGTCTTCAAAGTAAACGGTCAACGACTGAAACCATTTTTTGAATTCGAGCAATATGACGAAGATGACTCTATCGATCTGCATGATCATCCACCATGAAATCAGGTGGTACACGTTCTTTTTCTTTTATTTTTCTTTTTTATTTTTTTTTATTTTTTTCATTTTTGTTTTTCTGCTTTAGACAGTTGGGACACTGTCTCAATCAAGTGTGTGGGGAGTCTGCATTTCATCCATTTTCATTTTTCTTTGTTTTTATTTCTTTTTATTTTCAGCCATTTAAGTAGGATCATCATACATTTTAGATTGTAGTAACATACCATAATTTTTTTTTAAGATACGACTCATTTTCAATTGATACAGCAAAATAAGTTTACAATTTTTAGCCAGTTGATAGTATTTTTCTCTCTCAACTTAGATCGAATAGGAAATATAATGAAAAGTTTAATTTTGAGGGATAATAGTGTAACCGGTACATAGGGAGATTCTTAGGTGATGGCCATGAAATCTATTCTACATTGTAGACTTTGTTTAAATAAGTGGAGGACTTAAAAGACTTATATTGGCTTTTCAAATCTTTAAAACTAAGTTGTGTTAAGTTGAATTCGCGTAACTCTCTTTTGTGCTTATATTTTCGATAATAATAATAATAGTATTCCAAGGGTATCCAACATTACTTGTATATCGAGCGTTGGTGTGCAAACCCGCCAAGCTCTATCCGACACGTTGTTGACAAAGTCAAAGTTGGAATATCTTGGTCTCATTTTATGAGATTGGACACCTTAGGATTACCGACACGGTGTTGACAAAGTCAAAGTCGGCCTGCACAATCCGCCAAGCTCTTTACCTACTCTCCGTTAGTCCGCGAGGCAGTGCATGGGTGGTAAACCTTGGTCTTTTCAGTTAGGTGTATATACTTAATCATAAACCTTAAAATTTTATAGAATAAAGAATAAGCGATGATACCCAAACACTTCTTGACCTTATTGATTTGACTAGCCATACATGAGAAAATTAGAATACAACTTTGCAAACTATGCCAAGCAAACTAAGAATTTATTTCATGGCTGCACTATGTTATCGACCGAACTAACTGGCCAAACTGGAATTTAACATTTGAAAACTTGATTTATATTGAAAATTTGTGACAAGTCGAGGTATCTAAAATAAAATCAACTGACTAGAAATTGTTAACTTAATTTATTGTACCACTTTCCTGAAACAAGTCGTGTTTTCATTTTTTTCGTTTTTATTTGCATATGTCCATTGCATTCATGTAGTTTCATTAGAATCATAGCATACTGCATTTGGATTTTGTGGGTAGTATCCGCTGAAAACCCTCACGAGACACCACTCGTCCTACTGGGGACACCTAGAGGTTTAACGGCTTGTTGCATACGCTCAATGCAATCGTGTTTCCTACGAAAGTGCGACCTATCTAGTTAGTTTTTCATTTTTTGTTTTACTCGAGGACGAGTAAAAGATAAGTGTGGGGGTATTTGATTGACATTGAAAAGTGTTTATTTTATTACTCTTATGCTTTATCTTTTGTAAATAAATAAATGATACTTTGGGTATTTTTTATGTGTTTTTACAGATCTCAAGCGTTGCCTCCTTCAATTCAAATCAAAGGCCAACTACAAGAAAGAGCTACTTCCTCACATCAAATTCATTTCAATTGCAAAAGAAGTAGTAGCTCACTGGTAAAGGCATAGGAATTGTTGCTAAGAGACCTGAGTTCGAACCCCGTCAAGCTCACTTTTTGCCAAAGAAACGGAGCGCGTTCACACTGGCCCTTTGCTTTGAGAAATATCTGGATTAGTGTTATGTTATATATACATACACATATTCATGTGTATGTATTTATGATGTGCACCAATTAACATCTCAGCAATAGCCATATTCTTATCATGGTATTAAATTCAAATCATTCAATTTCAATTAGAAGAATTTCTGAGTGAATTGTTGCCAAGAAGAAAAATCAATTTTGAAGATTTTATCTTATATTGCCTTTGGAGTCTGATAAGCGTCCTTGTTTGGAAGAATTAATTAGATGCAATCTTCTATCAATCAATTAGCCACATGGGAAAATTGAAAGATATGGAAAATATTTACCATGATATGCCCAGATTTTCTCCAATCAAGTTAGTCAAGGAAGGCAAGAGATATTCATGAATGAGGAGGCCCATTTATTCATGGACCTAATTATGGTTTTCCCATTCTCATCTATAAATATGTGTTGTAACCATTGTAAAAGCATTCATTCTTCTGTACTCTCTTTCAGTTTTAATAAAGCTTTCTTTTCTTTAGTTTCTGTATTCTATTTTCATGGCAAATTGTGTTGTCTAGTCAATTAGATTTGCTAGAACATAATTTGCTATTGCTTCTATTTTTCTTACTAGTGATTGACCGTCTGATTAGATTCAGCGGTAATCCTAGTTTTTATTTTCAGTTGTTGATTTCTTTTCTACAATTTTATTTCCAGTGTTCTATTTTATTTTAATCATTGAATTTATTACAGATTCGATTAGATTCGTATCTGTAGTGAATTTAATTGCATGTTTTAATTGTAGTTTCACTTTTTATTTTGTTTTGCAAAAATCAACCTCTAAGCTTTGTCTAACTCGCCCAAGAGATTAGATAAATAATTGATTTAATTCACCTCCCTGTGTTCGACCTGTATGCTACACACCTGTATGCTTGCAGAATTTAATTTAAATGTCGCGCTTTTCTAATTCATAGACTAGCGTCGATCAAGATCTTTATACTAATACATTAGAACACTGCATTTTATTTTTGGAAATATATATATAAAAAAATTCAAGTCCTCGGCTTTATCGTATTAACGGTTTGATGAAAAAGGGTGCCTCTTTGGAGAATTCATGGACTTACTGGATCGTGTGACATACGATAAGATGAAGATGGATCTATTAGGTTAACTGGTCTCGGAAGAGGTTAGAAAACATCTTTTAGCTTAGAACTACAATACTTCAATGCGACTTGTCATAGATAACTCAATATAGTAGAAGTAGTTTTCTGTTTGAAATATAACTCTTTTTGAAGTTCTAGTTGTTCCTTTTGATAATGATGAATTTCATCAATCTTCCGTTTACTATCCGGTGAAGTGAATAAAGCTCTCTTAGCTCGTTTAGATTCTGGTGTGAAACCAGTTTGATAATCCTGCCACTTGTACACTGGTTCACGTTTTGATATAGCAGTTGGATCATGTGGTTTATCTGCTGAACTATCAGTAGTGAACGTAATGTTGATCGATGAAGTGGATTTATTTGTCATTCTTAATAGTATTTGTTTGTATAAAATTTTAGTTAAGTCGGAGTAAGTTATTTATAGGTAAGAATCTACTAATTTTTATTCATAAAAAAAGGCATTAGTTATTTTAAAACCAACCAAAAATATGGTGAAGAGAAAATTAAGGTGAAGACAAAAATCATATATCGGAGAGGGAGCAAATTCCTAACTCTCTACGTAAGTTTATAAAAGTAGTTTAATTTAATGATTTAGTGAATATATCCGCAATTCGATTGTTAGTATTTACAAATTCCAAAGTAATATCACCTTTTTCAACATGATCGCCTAAGAAATGGTGTCTGATATCAATGTGCTTAGTTCTAGAATGATTAATAGAATTTTTGGATAAATTAATGGCACTTGTGTTATCATAATATATTGGTGAATTAGTAATTAATTTTCCAAAATCTCTTAAGGTTTGTTGCATATAAATCACCTGAGCACATGCAGGAGCATCAGATATATATTCTTCTTCGCATGTTGATAGTGAAACCGAATTTTGTTTCTTACTGAACCATGATACTAAAGATTTTCCAATAAAATGACATGTACCGTTCGTGCTTTTTCTATCTGATTTGCATCCTCCGAAATCTGCATCACCATAAGATACAAGTTCAAAAGGACTACCAGTTGGATAGAATAAGCCGTAATCTTTTGTATTTGTTAAGTATCTCAAAATTCATTTTACTACTCTATAATGTGATTCTTTTGGTTGGGCTTGAAAGCGTGCACATTGACAAACACTCATCATGATGTCTGGTCTACTAGCAGTCAAGTATAAAAGAGAACCTATAATACTACGATATTGTTTTTGATCAAAATCTTTTCCATTTTCATCTTTTTCTAAATGAGCAGCTATGCTCATAGGTGTTGGTTTCCCTGATGTATTTTCCATGTTAAAACATTTTAAGAGATTGTTACAATATTTTTCTTGATTTATAAAGATTCCATTTTTAAGTTGTTTTATTTGTAATCCAAGAAAGAAGTTTAATTCTCCCATATGTGACATTTCGAATTCATCCTTCATTAGTTTAGAGAAACCATTATAAGTATTTTCATCAGTTGATCCGAAGATAATGTCATCAACATATATTTGAACAACTAAAATATCACTTTGTATTCTTTTTGTAAAGAGTGTAGTATCTACTTTTCCGATTTCAAAACCAGAGTTAATTAAATGTGATTTTAAACGTTCATACCAAGCACGAGGTGCTTGTTTTAGACCGTATAAGGCCTTTTTTAATTTGTAAACATGGTTAGGAAATTGTTCGTGTATAAAAAGTGGAGGTTGTTCAACATTGACTTGTTCTTTTATGTAACCATTTAAAAATGCACTTTTAACATCCATTTGAAATAGTTTTATATTATGATGAACGACAAAAGCTAATAAAATACGGATTGCTTCAATACGTGCTACTGGGGCAAAGGTCTCTTCAAAATTAATTCCTTCTTGGTTGTATCCTTATGCAACCAAACGAGCTTTATTACGGGTTATATTTCCATTTTCATCAGATTTATTTTTATAGATCCATTTTATTCCAATTACTGATTGTTCTGTTGGTCTAAGGACTGACTCCCAAACTTCATTTCTTTCGAATTGATTAAGTTCTTCTTGCATGGCTAAAATCCATGATTCATCATTAGCTGCTTCCTTATAATTTTTAGGTTCTAATGATGAGATAAAATCCACATGACTCATTTGATTAAGTTGATTCCTAGTAGAAACTCTTGAATTTATGTCTCCAACAATATTATATGTCAGATGGTCTTTCAAAATACGAGAGGGTGATCTTAGGATAGTATTAGTTTCTGGTTCATAAAAGTTAGGATTAGTGTTATTTTGAAATTCATTTTCGTCTTCATCGGAGATTTTAATATTTTGAAAGTTTTCATCAAAAGAAACATGTAAACTTTCCTTAATAGTATTAGTTCTTTTGTTAAAAAATCTGTAAGCTTTACTTTTATCAGAATATCCAATAAAAATTTCTTTATCAGCTTTTGGGTCAAAATTTTCAAGATTAACTTTTGTGTTTAATATAAAGCATTTTGATCCGAAGGTTTTGAAGTATGATACATTTGGTTTCTTACCATAAAGCATTTCATAACAAGTATTTTTTGTTAATGGTCGTAGGGTTACTCTATTTAAAACATAACAAGCTGTAGCTACAGCTTCAGCCCAAAATGATTTTGGTAGGCCACTACTATTTAAAAGTGTTTTGGCACATTCTTATAAGGTTTGATTCTTCCTTTCTACAACACCATTTTGTTGTGGTGTTCGAGGTATTGAAAAATTATGACTAATTCCTTTATTGTTAGAGAAATTATTAAACAGTTCATTTTCAAATTCTCCTCCATGATCGCTTCCAATGTTTTTAACTTTTAAATATAGTAGATTCTTTACTCATTTAGCAAAAAATTTAAATAATCCAAAAGTATCACTTTTATGTTTTAAAAATAGAGTCCATGTATATCTAGAAAAATCATCTACAATAACATAGACGTATTTATTATGGTTTAATGAACAAGTTTGGGTAGGACAAAATAAATCTAAATGTAATAATTCTAGACGTTGTTTTGTAGAAAATTTATTTTTAGACTTGAAAGAACTCTTTTTAAGTTTACCAGTTTGACAATCATCACATAGATTCTTTACCTTAAAATTAATTTTTGGCAATCCTTTAACTAATTCCTTTTTAGATAATTTGTTAATATATTTGAAATTTATACGGCAAAAATGTTTATGCCATAACCATGGATCTTCATGATTAATAGTTAAACATAAATTTGTTTTTTGTTTTGTTTTCATGTTTAAAATGTATATATTACTATTTCCATTTCCTTCAAAAATTAAATTTTTATGCTCGTCAAAAATGTTACATTTATCTTTTTCAAAACTTATTTGAAAACCTTTATCACAAAGCTCACTTATACTTAAAAGATTATGTTTCAAATTTTTGACTAATAGCACATTAGAAATAATAGGAGAGTCAGATATACTAGTGTTTATGACTTCACCAATGCCAATGACATAGCCTTTTGAGTTGTCTCCTAAGGTAACTGTGCCACCATCCATGTATTTTATAGTCGATAGCATGTTTTCATTTCCTGTCATATGCTTGGAGCAGCCACTATCCAATATCCATTTCTCATTTTGTTTTGATTTGGGTACCTACAAGATAGAAAGAATTTATTGGTACCCACTTCCTCTGTTAGGGTCATAAATGTTAGGCGGAGAAGGTAGCCATACCCATGTGGGTTTGAGACCTTTAATAACATAATTTGAATTGTATATTACATTTTATAAGAAATTAATATGTTTTTGCCTAATGAGTTTGTTATTAGTTTTAGGAATCCATATTTTTACTTCCTTAGGTAATTTAGCCTTGTTAGAATTTATTTATTTTCTTTAGATATATCTTCCTTTTTATGAATATTCTTCTTCTTAATCTTTTTATATAGAAAGCTATGATTTTTAGAATTTTCCTTTTAAAACCTAAACCATTTCTATTTCCTGATGATTTTGAGTTTTTTTATTAAATTCTCTAAATTTTGCTTACCCTTGTTAAACTTGGAAACATTAGCTGTGATTTTTTCTAATTCACTTTTGAGTTTTAAATTCTCGGATAGTGAAACTTCTAAATCACTACTTAGTTTGTTATATTTTTCTGAAATATCTTCATTTTCTAATTCAATTTTTCTTAACTTGCTAGATAAAGAATCATTTTCTAATGATAATATGTTCTCTTTAAATTGTGCATTTTCTAATTCTTCTACTAGAATGGTTTTCTCATCTTTTAATAGTCCAATCTCAATTTCCATTCTATTTATCTTAGAAATAAGCTCCTTATTTAGCTTCTTTTTCTCTCTAAATTAATCGTCCAGTTCCATACTGATTTCTAGGATTTCATTATAAGTAAGTTCAGGACATACCTCATCAATATCAGCCATGAAGCATACATTTGCTTGTTCTGAGTTACTGTCACTGTCACTTTCTGATGATGAAGATGTATCTGAATCATCCAATGTGACTTGAAATGCTCTTCTTTTCCCTTTAAACTTCTTGATTTTTTGTTTTTACTTATCATTCTTTGGGAAATCCTTCTTTATGTAACCATATTCATCACAATTAAAGCACTTGACCAAGGTCTGATTTTGTGATAACCCCAAACTTCCGCTTAACGAAAGCTAGGATGATCATTGGAATACAACATAAATATGGCAATACATAACACAGATAACGACATAAATATAAGAAATCTACATCATAACAACATCATGGCAGCGGAAATAGATGTCATCAAAATATAGAATCCCACAGCCACAGAAGTTCTAATTATTACATCAGAGTCAAATAGAATGTAACGTGCCTCAAAATTCCAAAGTACAGGATTAAAACTGGATAAGTCTAAATATCACAAGAACTCAGTAAATGTCTAAAGAAAATAAAATGAAGAAAAAGAAAGATAAAAAGTCTTCATCCTCCAAGTCACCTCCACAATAGAAATCTCCAATCAAGGACTTCAAGCAAGAACTCCAAGCAAGATAAATCGAAACCTGTCAATTGGGTGCCCGTGTAGAGAGAGGGCACCCGAGTTTGCAAGTTGAAACAAACAACAGGTCAGTCATGGGACTGGTGTGAGAAACTTATAATAACTACTGAATATGACAAATCTAAGGACCACGCCACTTTCGTGGAACGGGTTTACTCCAATAGATTGTCTGTGCATATATTTATTTAATAAAAAGAGTAACGCAATGCTTTTGTAAAAAAATGAAATCATTATAAGACTCAGGTCCTATCACACAATGCAACGCACACCAGAGGATAGAGTTTTTCCTTATAATGATCAAAAATGCAGAGTACGAGTCAAATACTATTCCATATCATAAGTGTATAATATGTCTTAAAATATTTCAAAATAAATGTATTAATCCTAGACGGCATAGTACCCCATCCTACTATGTCGCCATAATAAATATACAATCAAGTCCGTTATCTCGTATTGGAAAGTTGGGTTTCCATACCGAGTCAAGGCTAGGAGCGAAATCCTTACCGATTCGAGACACTCTAGCAATGCCCCAGGACTGGTACTCTGTCCAACCCTTGGATCCTGCAGGGCCGGTCCACACTTACTTTTGTGGATTAGAAATGCCTGAACACACGTTTCCCGATCCTAACGGATCTCTAAATTGGCCAGTCGCGACCAATATAACCGAGGTACCTCAAATCAAACAACCACTTAGTAAATATCAGTGCTGGTAGGTCACTGACACCACTTTTAGCTAGAAAGAAACGTGCGCACTCCCTGTGTTCCCTTGCTCCGTTTTAGACTCCACCGGGGTGTGAGGCTCGCGAAGTAACGTATACACAAAACTGTGTCCATACTGGACCATGCTTTGATCATTCTACAAGGCTCTGCTTTGCAACAATAAGCCATGTTCGAGTGCAACTTGGCATGTCACATTGACAACTCATATCACGCGATCGAAAATTATTTAACATAAAAAGGGGTGTTAAGCAAGAGGATAAATCCTCCGCCACCAAGCCTTTATACATCAAATAAAAACCAATTTTATTACATGAAATAAATTTCGACGTCAGGCATGCGATCCATTTACAAGCCCGTCCTGGGTCTGAACGAAACCGGAGTCGTCTTATTTCGTGGGAAATAAAGACACTCGCAAATCCGAACCATCAACAAGAACGTCCGGACTATCACCACCATCGACCCATCAAGGTAGCTACTCCCATTAAGGCCAACAATAGCAATACAACCATCCGCCTTGAAGATCGTCGGTTTTCAACCGTCGTCTTCAACTCTTCAATTTAATGTCGCCGTATAATTATTTGAAATGAGATTAAACTCGGTTTTCCAAATAATTTTCGTAGTTGTATAAATTACAAAACCAATTGGTATCGCTAGAAATGCTTTATAATGATTACCACTATTTCTATTTAGTTAAAATAGTTTTATACTTTCTTAACGACGCTTTAGGTCAATAGATGTCCTAATTAATATTTATATTTATAAATAAATATACATCCATTCGGCGATTCACACAAGTCAGTCAATACAAAACAAGCAAGTGCAGTCAATCATAACATGATTCTGTTTATGGTTTTGTCTTCTCTCCTATCATATGTAGATTTTGATAAAATGACATTTCCAGTTCAAAACCTCTTTATTTGTATATGAAATTGTATTTCACAACTTTATCGATTTATTTATGTATGAAAATGTATTTCATAACTTTATCTTTTCATTTCATCAAAACAATGTGAATAAAAATGAAATTTTTAATCTTGTCCTTTTATTAATAAACATAATATTAATAAAAGTACATTTCCAATCTTATATCTTTTATTTACAGTAGAAATTTGCAAATAAAAGTACTCACATAGTTTGTATCTTTTATTTACACTAAAAATGTAAATACAAGAGGTTCACATAATTTACACTTTTTATTCATTCTAGAAAATGTGAATAAAAAAACAATTCACATATTTGTTCTTTTTCTTTACATGAGAAAATATCAATAAAGACACTTCACAAATTTTTGTTCCCTTTTGTCTTACATATAAAATGTGACAAAATGATTTACATATCATGTTCTCTTTTGTTTTACATATAAAATGTGAACAAAATGATTTACATATCATGTCCTCTTTTGTTTTACATATAAAATGTGAACAAAATGATTTACATATCATGTCCTCTTTTGTTTACATATAAAATGTAAATCAAAACAATTCTCATATTTTGTGCCTTTTGCATACAAGAAAAATTGTATATAAAATCAATTCACACATTTTGTTCTTTTTCTTTTACACAAAAATGTAAATCAAAACAATTCTCATAATTTGTGCTTTTACATACAAGGAAAATTGTATATAAAATCAATTCACGCATTTTGTTCTTTTTCTTTTACACAAAAATGTAAATCGAAACAATTCTCATATTTTGTGCTTTTAAATACAAGGAAAATTGTATATAACATCAATTCACACATTTTGTTCTTTTCCTTTTACACAAAAATGTAAATCAAAACAATTCTCATATTTTGTGCTTTTACATACAAGAAAAATTGTATATAAAATCAATTCACACATTTTGTTCTTTTTCTTTTACACAAAAATGTAAATGAAGTGATTAACATGTTTTGTTCTCTTTGTTTTACATAAAAAAAAATGTAAAATAAAATGGTTCACATAATTTGTTCTCTTTTGTTTTACATATAAAATGTGAACAAAATGATTTATACATTTTTGTTCTCTTTGTTTTACATATAAAATGTGAACAAAATGATTTATACATTTTTGTTCTCTTTTGTTTTACATATAAAATGTGAACAAAATGATTTATACATTTTTGTTCTCTTTGTTTTACATATAAAATGCGACAAAATGATTTACACATTTTTGTTCTCTTTTGTTTTACATATAAAATGTAAATGAAGTGATTAACATGTTTTGTTCTCTTTTGTTTTACATAAAAAAAATGTAAAATGAAACAATTCACATACTTTTTCTCTTTTTCTCTTCTTTTACATTAGAAAAGATAAATAAAGGTACTTCACAAATTTTGCTTCTTTTTATTGAAATTGCAAATAAAATGATTTCAATGTTTTGTTCTTTTTCTTTTCTTTTTTACATTTCCTATATTGAGTTGATAATCCTAGATCAATTCAAATAGAGGTGATAGTCAAATTCCTTTTGATTTGAATGGATAATCAAATCAATTCAATTTAACTCGAACACAAGTGATAATATGAAAATCAAATTTCTATTGATTCGAAATTGATAAATAAAATCAATCCAATACTGACACAAGGGGTAACATGTGACAATCATAGATAACAAGTGATAACATAACCTATCATGAAATGGTAATCATATGGATCTATATGAATTATTCAAACATAGAACAATCACCACAAACCATGACCAAATAGATAGATCTGAATCGTAGTCATATTTAATTTACATCGTAATTGAATAATTTAATTAATTATTAAATTTAAATAAAGAATCTCACAGTCGTTGCGATTTGTGCCCCAAAATTCAAAGTGTTCAAAATTGCTCCTTTTGAGTCCAGCTGCGTAGATCTGCTCAATACGATCACAACGTCGCTGAAATCATCAAATTCCGGTTTGAAATGAATTAGATATGGTCAAAACAAATTATAAAATAAATTAGATTAATTAATTAATTGATTAATTAAGTAATTAACCTTCTTCTTCCCAACAAGGTTCGGCCGTTAGTTTTCAAATGGGTTCAAAACTAGGGTAGGGTCTAATCTTCACTACACCGCACTAGGACCCGATCAAAAGACACCGGAGCGGAGAGGGGAGAGAGGCACTCGAAGGGGGACCGGAATGGCTGAACTCGGTTCGGCCTAGGGTGGTGGCGACGGGCCCGAACGGCGGCGGTTTGGGTACGGGTTTCGGCGAATTGGTGGCTCCAGACGAGATCCAACCGTATGAGATTGAAGAGGAGGAGATGATCTTTGATTTGGGATGAGAATTGGATTTTAATTCGAAGAAGAGAGGGAGCAATTGGAAGAAGAAATTTCGGCCATTGGGGGTAGGGGACGGCGGCTGTGAGGAAGAGAGGGAATAGTGTTTTTAGATATTAGGTTTTCTCCTTTTTATATTATTTTATTGTAATTTTTACAAAAAAAACCATTTCTCTCATATTATTCAAAATCCAGTCCAACAGAAAGCTACCCTACCCAATAACCCCCATTCTGAATCTATCTAACCATGTCTCACAGCCCAAAAGGTCATCTCGACCCCCAATTTTCGAAATTAAAAATAAATTCCTTTATATTTTTAATTCTGACACAATCAAAAATCCGCCGGAGCCACATACGGACTCTGAAAAATCCCAAAAAAATATTTTTGGCTATGTCTCGACGATACAAACCCAAAAAAATTATTTTCGTCGAATTCTGAGGCTATTTGAAAAACGGCCATTTTTAAGTCGTTCAATTTTGATTGTATTGACCCAAACACAGTTTCTTCTGCCACGCTCATATACTGATTCTGAAAATTATGAAAATTGAACCCTAGCAATAATATGACATTCTAGTTCCAACCAAAGTGGTTTCGTCGAAAACGGGGTTTGTTTGCAAAATGTCTATTTTTCCATAATTAAAATATTATTTAAAAATTGAAATTTTTAAATTTTGGCAGATTTTCCCATGAAATTCTAAAAATAAAAATTTTAAATTTGGCCCTGATTTTTGGGTTGTTACAATCGCCCCCACTTAAAAACTTTTCGTCCTCGAAAATGAAAAGTAAAGTAGGAACAAAATGGGAAAATGTGAAGTATTGAAAATGTACCTCACACAACCATCAGTCAGAGATATCCATTCTGCATGAGGGGTAGGCTTGCTTGATACTCTCCTCTGTTTCCCAGGTGCAGTCTCTGGGGTCTCCACTCCATTGCACCTTCACCAGATTGATTCTTTTATTTCTTAGCTCACGAGTTTCTCCACCCACTATTTTAATTGGTTCCCTTCTCACTTGCAAGGTCGGTGTAATTTCCAAATTCTGCTGTGCAGCTTCCTTCACAACAAGATCTGGATCATGGACATGCCTACGCAGTTGGGATACATGAAAGACATCGTGTACGCCTGGCAGCCAATCAGGCAACTGTAATCTATAAGCAAGTGCGCCAATCCTTTCAGTAATGGGGAATGGGCCAATGAATCTAGGTGCCAGCTTGCCAGTCTTCCCAAATCATATTACACCACGTAGTGGGAAAACTCTAAGATATACCATATCACCAACAGAAAATTGTAAGTCTCTCCTCCTAGTATCAGCATAGCTTTTCTGTCGGCTTTGGGCAGCTAATAATTTCTTCTTAATAAAATCAACTTTATCTGCTGCCTCTCGAATCATGTCAGGCCCCAGCACTAGACGATCACCGGATTCTACCCAACATGCGGGGGATCTGCATGGTCTGCCATAAAGAGCTTCAAAAGGCGACATCAATATACTTTCTTGGTAACTGTTGTTATAAGAAACCTCGACCAAGTGTATATGATCCTCCCACGAGCCACCAAAATCTAAAATGCAAGCCCGCAACAGATCTTCTAGGATGCAGTTTAATCTCTCAGTCTGCCCGTCTGTCTGAGGGTGATATGCCATACTAAAATTCAGCTTGGTTCCCAATTCTTCTTGAAAGGCTTCCCAAAATTTGCTAGTGAAAATTGGGTCGCGATCACTGACGATGCTACTAGGGACACCATGCAATCTGACAATCTCTTTCACATACAGCTGTGCCAAACTTCTAGCCGTACGATTGGATTTGATCGGAATAAAATGAGCAGTTTTTGTAAGACGGTCAACAATCACCCAGATACCGTCATTCCCCTTTCTAGAGCGGGGTAAGCCATCTATGAAGTCCATGGAGACCTGGTCCCATTTCCAACCTGGAATCTCTAGCGGCTGTAATAATCCTGCTAGCTTCTGCTGATCACTCTTTACTAGCTGGCAGGTGGGACATCTGGCAACATACATAGAAATATCCCGCTTCATAGATTTCCACCAAAATGTACGCTTTAGATCCTTGTACATCTTGCTAACCCCGGGATGAACGCTGATTTTTGATTTGTGGCTCTCATCCATGACTTCCCTTTTTAGTTCTGGGATGTCAGGCACACAAATACGCCCTTGCATTCTGAGAATTCCCTTGTCATCAATAGAAAAGCTTGATGCTTCACCTTTTTGAACACGCTCAGCAATCATTTGAATAAATTTGTCATTCCTCTGAAGAGCGGCAATCTTGTCTATCAGAGAAGGAGTGATAATGAGATGAGCGAGAATGAGATTAGTGTTGGCGGCGTTCTTTCGACTGAGCGCATCTGCTACAACATTCGCCATTCCAGGCGTATATAAAATATCCAAGTCATAAGCTGCAAGGAATTCCACCCATCTCTGCTGTCTCAAATTTAGATCTTTTTGAGTGAAGAGATATTTCAGAGACTGATGGTCAGTGTAAAGCTCGAACTTTTCCCCCAATAAATAATGTCTCCAAATTTTCAGAGCGAAGACAATAGCCATAAGTTCAAGGTCGTGGGTGGGGTACTTCTTCCATGGACTTTTAGTTGGCGACTAGCATAAGCGACAAATTTGTCTCTTTGCATAAGCACCGCGCCAATACCTTAAAATTAAAGATGAAGCATAACATGTTAAAATGAGTTTTGACAAAAAGGAAAATGTCACCTCAACCATGTTTATTTAAAATAAAATAGGGACAACCTTCTTTGGAAGCGTCGGTCCAAACTTTCAAATCCTGATTGCCATCGATGATGGTCAAGACAGGAGCAGTGGTCAGCCTCTTTTTAAGCTCTTGGAAAGATGCCTCGCATTTTGGTGTCCAAACGAACTTCTTATGCTTTTTAGTCAGCTCAGTCAATGGACCAGATAATTTAGAGAAATCTCTCACGAATTTACGATAGTACCCAGCCAAACCCAAGAAACTTCGTACTTCAGTGGGAGTAGTAGGTTGCTTCCATTCTTGGATGGCTGAGATCTTTCCAGGATCAACTGAAATACCTTCTTTGGAAACTACGTGGCCGAGGAATTTCACCTCTTCTTGCCAAAACATACACTTAGAGAATTTGGCTTTCAGTACATTTCTACGAAGAATTTCTAAGACTTCTTTCAAATGTTTTTCATGCTCCTCAATAGATTTTGAAAAGATAAGAATATCATCAATGAATACAAGCACAAATTTATTAAGGACATTTCTAAAAGCGCGATTCATTAAGTCAACAAAATAAGCTGGAGCATTGCACAGCCCAAAAGGCATTACTAGCCATTCATAAAATGTGTCAGGCCCTCTAAAAGCAGTAAGAGGAATACACTCTTCTGCGATGCGCAGTTGATGGAACCCTGTGGCTAGGTCCATCTTAGAGAATACACGAGCTCCATGCAATCTATCAAGAAGATCATCAATGCGGGGAAGAGGGTATTTGTTTTTTAATGTCTGTTTATTAAGATCACGGTAGTCTACGCAAAGCCTGAGGGTACCGTCAGATTTAGGCACAAACACCACTGCTGCGCCCCAACTAGAAAAGCTTGGTCTGATTAGACCCTTCCATAAAAGCTGTTTGGTTTGGTTGCTCAGCTCTTCTTTCTCTTTTGGAGACATCCTCCGTATAGCATGAACAACTGGTCTAGCATCAGGAACTAATTCGATTTTGAAGTCAATTTCTCGACGAGGAGGCAAGCTATCCACCTCTTCGAAAACATCAGCATAATCTCTTACAATAGGAATATCTTCAATAGAAGCCGGGGTGACTTATAAAGAAGACCAAAATTCTTTTCTGTCGGTGGCAGAACCATGGCAAGGAATAGTGATAATATCGCCAAATTTGGTTTTAATTCTAACCACCCTTTCAGTGCAAATTAATTCAGCTTCAAAATTTTCAAGCCAGTCGAGTCCAAGAATAATATCATATCCAGAAAAACTCATAATGATTAAGTTAAACGGGAATTGAAAATAGGAGTAAGAAATGGGTACTCGACAATGCTTGTCCAGATAGAGTGTGCCACCTATCGGACTATGTGCATTGAATGGTTCTTTTAATTTTCTTGGTTTTAATTTCAGCTTCTTAATTGTGTCAACAGAAATAAAACTTCTAGAAGCACCAGTGTCAAAAAGGACAGTAACATGGATATTCTTAACATTAATGGAACCACTGAGAACATCAGGTTTACCTGTACCTTCAGAATTAGAAGCTGGTGCAGCAGGTTCACCATAGACATGAGCCACCTCTGATTTCTTAAGCAACGGGCAATCTCTGATAATATGTCCAGGCTTGTGACAGTTGAAACACTCCCTCTTGTCATGTGAGCTTTGACTGGGTCCGGTCTCATTTCTTTTCACCTTCTTAGGAGCTCGGCACTCTTTTTCATAATGGCCAGTCTTTCCACAATTATAACACTTGATCTTCGCCCTATCTCTCTTCTGACTATATGGATTTGCTGAAGAGGAACTTCCTGTTTCTGGCTTTTTATCTGCCTCCTTCTTCTTGGTATTGGATTGATTCTTCTCCTTATCCCGTTGGTTTGCTTTCTGGTCAATCTCTTCAAAGCGACAAGCCATCTCTATAATCTTAGCAAAGGGACGCTCTATATGGTTCGTGACACGGTTGTGATACTTCCTTGCCAAGCCATTGAGAAACCTTTTATTCTTCTGAATTGCATCCTGCACCAACTCTGGAGCATACTTTGAGAGCTCTTCAAATTTCTTTACATATTCAGGAACTGTCATTCCTCCTTGCTGGAGGTTGGCAAACTCATCATGTAATTTTTCCACTTCATGAGGTGGGACATACTTGGCATTGAATAACTCCTTGAATTTGGCCCATGTAATTTCAGCTTCTACAACTCCTATCATACTGAGCTCCCACCAAATTTGGGCTTGTCCTTGCAAAAACCATACCGCCATGAATCGCTTGCAGTGATCCTCTAGCTCCAAACCATCCAGAATCCTCTCTATAGTCTTTAACCAAGCTTGGGCCTCCGTGACAGATTCTTGGCCCGTGAAATGAACTCCCCCCAAATTATTTATTTTCTTCTTAACTTTATCAAGATCGAAAGCAGGTGGAGGTGGTGGTCGTACTTCCTCCTCTCTATCTGGTTGGTTGGGGGCCACTGAAGCGGTATTTTCCCTTACTCTAGCTGCTCCACCTCTATCTCTAACTCTGGCTCGAGTTGCCATTTTACTTAGTCTGTACGTTCAAGAAGAAGGTGTCAGACCAAGTGAAATGAAAATTCAAAGGAAAAGGTAGAAAAGATGGAAATGGATAAATGACTGTAAAATATGCGCTAAACTGTCATACTCATTCTTGGACTAAATAATCCCATCTCTAATGAGGCGTATTGCTATAAATATGTTATATTCCAAAACTAAGGTTAAAACCAAAGCTCTGATACCAACTGTGATAACCCCAAACTTCCGCTTAACGAAAGCAAGGATGATCATTGGAATACAACATAAATATGGCAATACATAACACAGATAACAACATAAATATAAGAAAACTACATCATAACAACATCATGGCAGCGGAAATAGATGTCATCAAAATATAGAATCCCACAGTCACAGAAGTTCTAATTATTACATTAGTGCCAAATAGAATGTAACGTGCCTGAAAATTCCAAAGTACATGATTAAAACTGGATAAGTCTAAATGTCACAAGAACTGAGTAAATGTCTAAAGAAAATAAAATGAAGAAAAAGAAAGATAACAAGTCTTCATCCTCCAAGTCACCTCCACAATAGAAATCTCCAATCAAGGACTTCAAGCAAGAACTCCAAGCAAGATAAATCGAAACCTGTCAATTGGCTGCCCGTGTAGAGAGAGGGCACCCGAGTTTGCAAGGTGAAACAAACAACAGGTCAGTCATGGGACTGGTGTGAGAAACTTATAATAACTACTGAATATGACAAATCTAAGGACCACGCCACTTTCGTGGAACGGGTTTACTCCAATAGATTGTCTGTGCATATATTTATTTAATAAAAAGAGTAACACAATGCTTTTGTAAAAAAATGAAATCATTATAAGACTCAGGTCCTATCACACAATGCAACGCACACCAGAGGATAGAGTTTTTCCTTATAATGATCAAAAATGCAGAGTACGAGTCAAATACTATTCCATATCATAAGTGTATAATATGTCTTAAAATATTTCAAAATAAATGTATTAATCCTAGACGGCATAGTACCCCATCCTACTATGTCGCCATAATAAATATACAATCAAGTCCGTTATCTCGGGTTGGAAAGTTGGGTTTCCATACCGAGTCAAGGCTAGGAGCGAAATCCTTACCGATTCGAGACACTCTAGCAATGGCCTAGGATTGGTACTCTGTCCAACCCTTGGATCCTGCAGGGCCGGTCCACACTTACTTTTGTGGATTAGAAATCCCTGAACACACGTTTCCCAATCCTAACGGATCTCTAAATTGGCCAGTCGCGACCAATATAACCGAGGTATCTCAAATCCAACAACCACTTAGTAAATATCAGTGCTGGTTGGTCACTGACACCACTTTTAGCTAGAAAGAAACGTGCGCACTCGCTGCGTTCCCTTGCTCCGTTTTAGACTCCACCGGGGTGTGAGGCTCGCGAAGTAACGTATACACAAAGCTGTGTCCATACTGGACCATGCTTTGATCATTCTACAAGGCTCTGCTTTGCAACAATAAGCCTTGTTCGAGTGCAACTTGGCATGTCACATCGACAACTCATATCACGCGATCGAAAATTATTTAACATAAAAAGGGGTGTTAAGCAAGAGGATAAATCCTCCGCCACCAAGCCTTTATACATCAAATAAAAACCAATTTTATTACATGAAATAAATTTCGACGTCAGGCATGCGATCCATTTACAAGTCCGTCCTGGGTCTTAACGAAACCGGAGTCGTCTTATTTCGTGGGAAATAAAGACACTCGCAAATCCGAACCATCAACAAGAATGTCCGGACGATCACCACCATCGACCCATCAAGGTAGCTACTCCCATTAAGGCCAACAATAGCAATACAACCATCCGCCTTGAAGATCGTCGGTCTTCAACCGTCGTCTTCAACTCTTCAATTTAATGTCGCCGTATAATTATTTGAAATGAGATTAAACTCGGTTTTCCAAATAATTTTCGTAGTTGTATAAATTACAAAACCAATTGGTATCGCTAGAAATGCTTTATAATGATTTCCACTATTTCTATTTAGTTAAAATAGTTTTATACTTTCTTAACGACGCTTTAGGTCAATAGATGTCCTAATTAATATTTATATTTATAAATAAATATACATCTATTCGGCGATTCACACAAGTCAGTCAATACGAAACAAGCAAGTGCAGTCAATCATAACATGATTCTGTTTATGGTTTTGTCTTCTCTCCTATCATATGTAGATTTTGATAAAATAACATTTCCAGTTCAAAACCTCTTTATTTGTATATGAAATTGTATTTCATAACTTTATCGATTTATTTATGTATGAAAATGTATTTCATAACTTTATCTTTTCATTTCATCAAAACAATGTGAATAAAAATGAAATTTTTAATCTTGTCCTTTTATTAATAAACATAATATTAATAAAAGTACATTTCCAATCTTATATCTTTTATTTACAGTAGAAATTTGCAAATAAAAGTGACTCACATAGTTTGTGTCTTTTATTTACACTAAAAATGTAAATACAAGAGGTTCACATAATTTACACTTTTTATTCATTCTAGAAAATGTGAATAAAAAAACAATTCACATATTTGTTCTTTTTCTTTACATGAGAAAATATCAATAAAGACACTTCACAAATTTTTGTTCCCTTTTGTCTTACATATAAAATGTGACAAAATGATTTACATATCATGTTCTCTTTTGTTTTACATATAAAATGTGAACAAAATGATTTACATATCATGTCCTCTTTTGTTTTACATATAAAATGTGAACAAAATGATTTACATATCATGTCCTCTTTTGTTTACATATAAAATGTAAATCAAAACAATTCTCATATTTTGTGCCTTTTGCATACAAGAAAAATTGTATATAAAATCAATTCACACATTTTGTTCTTTTTCTTTTACACAAAAATGTAAATCAAAACAATTCTCGTATTTTGTGCTTTTACATACAAGGAAAATTGTATATAAAATCAATTCACACATTTTGTTCTTTTTCTTTTACACAAAAATGTAAATCAAAACAATTCTCATATTTTGTGCTTTTACATACAAGGTAAATTGTATATAAAATCAATTCACACATTTTGTTCTTTTCCTTTTACACAAAAATGTAAATCAAAACAATTCTCATATTTTGTGCTTTTACATACAAGAAAAATTGTATATAAAATCAATTCACACATTTTGTTCTTTTTCTTTTACACAAAAATGTAAATGAAGTGATTAACATGTTTTGTTCTCTTTGTTTTACATTAAAAAAAATGTAAAATAAAATGGTTCACATAATTTGTTCTCTTTTATTTTTCATATAAAATGTGAACAAAATGATTTATACATTTTTGTTCTCTTTGTTTTACATATAAAATGTGAACAAAATGATTTATACATTTTTGTTCTCTTTTGTTTTACATTTAAAATGTGAACAAAATGATTTATACATTTTTGTTCTCTTTGTTTTACATATAAAATGCGACAAAATGATTTTGTAACAACCCGTAAAATGCGAGCCAGTTTGAAATTTTTATTTTGGCAATTTTAGCGAATTTTGAATATTTAAAATGAATTATTTTAAATAATATCGACGGGAAATTTATTTTGAATCTAATTAGAACGTATATATTATATACGTCGTCGTTAGAATATATTATAATTATATATAATTATAAAAGGAATTGAAAATGGCGCGGTAGTTCGAAAATTCGATTTCTAATTTCAAATGAATATACAGAATTCAATATAAGTCAGAATTGAACGAAACAAGAAATATATGAATCTGTATAACTATGTCTTTGTAACGAAGTTAACAAACTGAGATTTCATCTTAGAAATGATAAGATATGTCCAGTTTAAAATTAGAAATAGTCGCTGTGGAATTTATATATATTTTTATATATATAAGGCCCTTAAAAATAGCAATTTTGCAAACGACCTCGGATTCCGACGAAACCAGTTTTGTTGGGTCCGCAGTGTCAAGTTATTGCTAGGTTTCAAATTTCATAATTTTTCGAATCAATATGTGAGCGTGGCAAAGGAAAACGCGTTTGACCCGTTTCAGTTGATTTTAATCGACTGGAAATTGGCCATTTTTCTAACAGTCTCAGAATTCGACGAAACTAGATTTGTTAGGACCGTATCGTCAATACGAAGCTAGAAAATATTTTTCGGGAATTTTTAAAGTTCGTATGTGACCCCGGTAATTTGAAATGTACGTTTAAAATTCAATATAGTGATTTAAATGTAAATTTAACGGAAACTGATTCAAACGATCGAATCAGCCTATGATACATATCCCATTGTGTTCGGAATGGGGGTAAAACGCTATGGACGACAGGTGGTGGACCTCGTTTCGAGGTCATATGTAAAAGTCAACCCTTTGGCAAAAATAAATAATTAAATAATAAGAAAAAAATATATATTATTTTAATTCTCCCTCCCCCTTTTTCTTCTTCGTTGGCCCCCCCGATTCCTTATTCATTCACCAGATAAAAAAAAAAGAAGAAGCAAAACCTAAAAACTAATCGCCGCCGCCTTACTCTGGAAGCCACCGCCGACGAAGGCTTCGACGCCCCCTCCGTCCGACCCCGCCTCGTCTCGAAGTCGCGACATCGAATCGAAGCAGCCCCCCCCAATCGGAGCCTCCACCATCGAACGCCTCATCGCGACACCACGAGCCACCGCCGACGCTCTTCTTCCCTCCTCCACTTCGAAATCTCGGTGAGCTTTTAAATTGTTTTGTTTTTGTTTTTATTTTTGTTTTACAGTAAAGTTTTAAAACTGTATTTTTATAATAATTTAAAAACTGTTTTAAAAGAAGAAAATAGAAACTGATTTTTAAAAAGAAAATAAAAACAGAATTTTTAAAGAGTTAAAACTGTTTTTTTCTAAAAGGCAAAACTGTTTTAAAAGAGTTATAAAAACTGTTTTAAAAGACGAAAATAAAAACTGCATTTAAAAAAAAAAAAAAGATAAAAACTGATTTGAAAAAGGATTTAAAAACTGCATTTTTATAAAAGAGAAAAACTGTTTTAAAGGGAATTATAAAACTGATTTTATTTTGAACTTTAAAATAGGAAAAAGGTTTAATTTTTTTTTTTAAGAAAAAGGTTTAATCTTTTAATAGGAAAAGATTTGAACTTGCAAAAATAAAGATCATGTTTTAAAAATAGAAAAGACGGAGTTTTGTTAGGTAGAAAAAGTAAGGTATGATTCTTATATTTTTAAAGCAATAAAAATATAATTTTTACATCATGAGAATAGTAAAAATATAATCTTTATATTTAATAGCGAAGGCAAAATGCAATCTTTATATATACTGAATAACATAGTAAAAATTTGATTTTTACGTATGTAGTGAAAGCAGCAACGAAGGTAACAAAAAGGCGCGATCGACGAAGGTTTCTGCAAAGGAAGAGTCGTGGAGCTGGATAGCTAATCTGTGAGAATTTCTCACCTTTCAATTTCTTTTCTAGTTATATATATATACTAGGATGCAGACGGTGTTTAGTAGCACCCGACACAATCGTCCACAGACCATGGACTTGTTTGTTTGGTTGCATAGATTAGTTGAATTATTTGTTTGAATTGAATTGTTTGGTGAGACGAAATTGATTTGATTGATGTGTGAATGGCGTGGGCCTTCACTAGACCGGGGATAAGGCTAGGCCTTGTCCCGTTTCTAGTATCGTGCCGTTATGCCGCCGAAATTTTCTAAAATATGTTAGAAAAATAAAAATATCATTTTATTGAATAAATGAATTGAATAGAAATTCATAGGTTGAAATAAAATGTTTTATCGTTAAAAATATAATTTTTAACGTGAAGTGAATAAAATAGAATATTCATTTACAAACCAGACGGTTTGTTTATGTACACCTATTTGAATGACATTGATTGGGACGATAAATTTTACACATCGCCCAACAGCACAAATAAAATATGTGTTTGATTGTTTGAAACCCCACACGGGTGTTAAGATGAAATATGCAGTTCACTCATCCTGATTGATTAAAAATGTCGATCGATTGATTGACAGGCTGTTATAAGCGTTAGATATTTATATTTGATGCTTATACAGTGTAGTGCACTTTGGTTGATGGTTGATTATTTTTCAATGCTATTATATACATGTGTTGTATGAAAATCCATATAATTAACTTTATATGGTAATTGATTGGGCCTCATTCCAATTTGAAAAATAAAGAATATTGTAAAATAAAAGTTCATGTGTTGACAGTACTCATCCATTGAGATTGGTCATGTGTTGAACGAAATATTTTAGTAATAAAATTTACATCTTTATCGATATAAAATAAAAGTTCATGTGTTGACAGTACTCATCCATTGAGATTGGTCATGTGTTGAACGAAATATTTTGATAACAAATATTTTGAAAAAGAAATATTTGAAATAGAATATTTGAAAATAGAAATTTATGAAGCCGTGTTGATTAGATTGACGCTATTTTGACGTGATCGATATTTATATCGAAATTGAAAACGATTTCGAAATAAATTGAATTGAAAACGATTTCGAAATGAATTAAATTGAAAACGATTTCGAAATGAATTAAATTGAAAACGATTTCGAAATGAATTGAATTGAAAACGATTTCGAAATGAATTGAATTGAAAACGATTTCGAAATGAATTAAATTGAAAACGATTTCGAAATGAATTAAATTGAAAACGATTTCGAAATGAATTGAATTGAAAACGATTTCGAAATGAATTGAATTGAAAACGAATTCAAATTGAATTGAAAACGATTTCGAAATGAATTAAATTGAAAACGATTTCGAAATGAATTGAATTGAAAACGATTTCGAAATAAATTGAATTGAAAACGATTTCGAAATGAATTAAATTGAAAACGATTTCGAAATGAATTAAATTGAAAACGATTTCGAAATGAATTGAATTGAAAACGATTTCGAAATGAATTGAATTGAAAACGAATTCAAATTGAATTGAAAACGATTTCGAAAATGAATTGAAAACGAATTCAAATTGAATTGAAAACGATTATGAAATGAATTGAAAACGAATTCAAATTGAATTGAAAACGAATTGAAATGAATTCAAATTGAATTGAAATTTGAATTGAATAGAAATTTATTTTGAAACGAATTTATAAAGAAGAATTCAATTTTGATTTGAATTGAAAAGGAAGTTGAAATTGCTTTTGAAACGAATTTAAAACTATTTATATAATTCGTTTTAAATAGAAATCGACGAAGTATATATTATATATATTATATATATAATATAATGGCCTGAATAGAACGCGCCGCGCCGCGGCAGTTCGTGAATTTCGACCATTTATTTCAAACGGACATTGCGGGAGATCCGACCGTCGGATTCTCCTAAAATCGGAACCGTTGGGTTGGTATCGAAAAGAGCTTTCTAATGAATGTTAGAAATTTGAAATCTAACGGTTGGATTTGGAGATACGTCCAAATCAAATTCGAAAAAGGTCGCTGTAAGTGCAGCTCGATGGCCGTTGTTGGAAATCGACTGTACGGGCCTTGATAAAATTATTAAAAATAGTAATAATTTGTGTAAAATCATAAGAAATGATTTAGAAAGGATTGGGATGAAAAACTCCATATTTGAAAAGATAAAAATAGATTTTTATCGAAATGAACTAGTTTTGAACTAGAATTATAATTCTATTTATTTTTAAATAAATAAATTGAATTCGAAAAGGGTTTTAAAAATAACCAGAATATCCAATGATTGCATTGGAGTGGATTTGAATCGAAATTGTCTTCGGAATATTTCGATGTTGGATTTCGTGATTATACAAATGTTGTTATGGAAATTTGAAAGATATATATATATATCGTTATTTCCAATGCGATATTTGTTAGTCGTAGAATTTGATATTGAATATAGGCCGGTATATTTTCTATTCAGAGCCTTGTATTGAATATCAAATGTGATTTGGGTTTGTCGTGAATGGTGTCTTCACTAACATTGTTCTTGAACCCAGTTGAGAAAAGATTAAATCTTTTTGTTTGGATTTAACGAAGTGTACCAATTAAATAATATTTAATTGGAATTGAATCGATATTGATTTTTGGGCTTATCGTGGACAGTGTTTTAAATAACACTCGTTCTTTAACCCGATAATTAATGGAATGTGATTTTGGGTTTATCGTGAACCGTGTTTTAAATGACACTGATTCTTTAACCCAGTTAACGATTAAAACTAAGTGGAGTTTTAATGAATCTTTCATTAGATTGAAATAATCGAAATGGAGTATCACCAGTTTTGCTCCAAGCGATAGTTAAATCTTTAATTAGATTTGAACGTGAAATGGTAATCGAATTTACCGATAACACCGTGGTGTTAGATATGAAGTATAACCAGTTTTACTTCATGGGATGAATAGGTTGGGATTGGGAAATTAAAACAAATGATTACTTCGGTAAGGTTCGCTAATCCCGACTAGTTTGAATTGATATTCAAAAATAGAATAAAGAATAAATTCAAGGAATTTATCTTGGATAAAATTAATGGGAACCTTTCCCTATGAATGTGAAATTTAGAAACTAACTGTCGGTTGGCCAAGCATAATGGTTTTCTGAATATTGATCTAATGTTGGTTTCGGCCTTCGGGGTTAATATTTGGGGAATTATTCTCTTGATTAATTTACGGTTAGTGACTAATGAATTGGAATGAGGCGTATGTTGTGTTTGTGTAACACTTATTTAAAATATACGCGAGTTATTCGGAAAGACCGGGTTTATCCCATTCTGAATAACTGATACGACGATAAGTCGAAGATGAAGACGATGGTCGAAGACCGGAGGTCTTCACGTCATTTGGGTGATAGCTGATGATCTTGATTGGGCTGTACACCCAAGAAGATGGAAACAGTTGGTGATCGTCCAGACGTACTTGGAGATCGATGGATATGCGGGGTACTAGGTGCCTCCGGTTTCGTTCAGACCCAGGACGGACTTGTAAATGGACTGTGTGTCTGACATCGGATTTCATTCTGTGTGACTGATATCGGTTGCATAGGATGGTTTGCCTGTGTGGCATGCTAAGATGCAAATGATCAAGGCTTCTGTTGAAAAGCAAAGTCTTGTGGTGATGATCAAAGCACGGCCTTTGTGGCGTAGCTTTGTGTAACGTTTACCTCGCGTGTTTCACACCAGGTATGAACCAAAAACGGGAGACGGACCTCAGGGAGGGCCTGCGTTTCCTCCTAGCTAGAAGTGGCGTCAGTGGTTTTACACGCCCTGACGAGTTTGACTTATGTGGTTGTTGCTGTTGCGAGGCGCCTCGGTTAGATCGGACGATCCGGGTCCGATGGAGTCATTCGTTGGCTCGCTTACGCCCCAAAAGGCGGCGAAACGCAGTGTCTAGGGTTTAAGTTTAATCCACATCGGTGGACCGGCCCTGACGATCCAAGGGTCGATGCGTTCTGATCCTGAGACTCGGGCTAGGCAGTCTCGAATCGGTTGAGGACTATCTTTTGCCTCGGTTCATAGACGGAAATCCAATTTCCAAATACGTGACTTTGCGGTTTTATATGTAAACCTATATATGGCGACATAGTGGCATGGGACGCTCATGCCGCCTATGATTGATACTTATGATTTGAAGTTGTTTTATGCACTATGCACTTATAATAGTATCAAACGATTTGTTTTAACCGTATCAAGCATTCTTTGGCTGTTATAAGGAAAAAACCTATCCTCGGCTGCGTTGCATTGTGTGATGGGACCTGGGTCTTATAACAGCTTCACTTTTCTTTACTTAGCATTGCGCTGTTTGTTTTATGCACTGGTATTCTTGGGAGGAAACCCGTTCCGTGTTATACGGCGTGGTCCCTTGATTTACCGAACTTTAAAATAAAGAATTATAACTGTTTTAGTTCTCACACCAGTCCCATGACTGACCTGGAGTTTATTGTTTTAACCTAAACTCTGGGTGCCCTTATTTTGACACGGGCAGCTAGTAGTTTTGGTTTTTGCAGATTTATATTCACAGGATCCTGGTTTACAGCTGGAACGATATCCGGAAAGCTTTGTATCCGTATATCTCATTCTAGTTGTGTATTGTATTATTTTCCGCTGCTATGAATCTAGATGTAATTTAAATCTCTGATATTTCTGTGTAATATTCGTTTATACTCTGTATATTCTTGTAATCTGATGCATTGTTGTAATATACATTGAAATGTTCTTTTATATGCGTTCTATTTTGTCGTGTTCTCAAACGATAGGGCGTTTCGAACGGTCTGGGTCGGTTTAGCGACTGGTTCGGACCGAGCGAGATTCCTTGCCGTTACAGTTGGTATCAGAGCTTTGGTTTACAAAGCAGAGAACAAGGCACATTAGAACAATACGAAAGAATTCATCAGATATTGGATTAGTAATATCCAATGGGAATGACTCGTTAGAGATAGGATCAGTAGTATCCTAGAACGAGTGTGAAGAGTATATTTTTAAAATGAAAACAAATTCTGTTTTGAAAATTTAAATCAATTGTTCGTATTTGATTATTTATTTTATATTGATTAGGACAATCCAAAATATAAAGATTTTTGCGTATGCGCCTAGCTAGCGTGTATTCGAAGTTTTAATATATTGGATAGATATAGCATCACACCCTAGTCGCCCAGAGATGATGTTGATAATGACCATGGCATCATCAATATTTATGTTCGTGCTCCGAAGGTGTGATTTCTATATATTTCCATTAGGCTGGTGTGAGAACCAAAACTTATATATAGCTAGAATACATTGTTGTGAATTGGCATCAAAAACATGATTTTTGTATATGTATCAAAATTATGAATTTGAAACTCTAATTCACTAATTGATTGATGTTTGTGTTGTTTGTTTATTTGTTTGCTAATTTTTAGCCATTTAGCCTAACTGAATCACATAATGAATTGTATTGAAAATTGGTTGCGTTTGCTTGCATATACTTGTACTTACATTGAACAGGTCATAGCAAGGAGGCTAGAGCAGATAATAAAATTTGTTTGCCCGACAAATAGGTACATGTTTACTACATAATTTACTGTTTTGTTTGGGTGATGATGATTTTATGAGCCTATTGGCTAGCCGCTTGGCTTTTTCTTTTTCTTTTTGAGATCTGAAGGACCGGGGAAGCTATTTGAAATTCCCCGATGCTCCCGGTGCAGGGGAGGTTATGGCGAAATTTTTCGAAAATTTAGGGTGTTAGCCAAATTTTTGAAATTTTGAAAATTCTCAGAAACTAAAGAGTTGGAGAATGGAAGCCTGATCGATCGTAGAGCTGAATAATCAAACCACTTTCGACTTTGTTCTTTTTCGGGGACGAAAAGTTTTAAGTGGGGGAGATTGTAACAACCCGTAAAATGCGAGCCAGTTTGAAATTTTTATTTTGGCAATTTTAGCGAATTTTGAATATTTAAAATGAATTATTTTAAATAATATCGACGGGAAATTTATTTTGAATCTAATTAGAACGTATATATTATATACGTCGTCGTTAGAATATATTATAATTATATATAATTATAAAAGGAATTGAAAATGGCGTGGTAGTTCGAAAATTCGATTTCTAATTTCAAATGAATATACAGAATTCAATATAAGTCAGAATTGAACGAAACAAGAAATATATGAATCTGTATAACTATGTCTTTGTAACGAAGTTAACAAACTGAGATTTCATCTTAGAAATGATAAGATATGTCCAGTTTAAAATTAGAAATAGTCGCTGTGGAATTTATATATATTTTTATATATATAAGGCCCTTAAAAATAGCAATTTTGCAAACGACCTCGGATTCCGACGAAACCAGTTTTGTTGGGTCCGCAGTGTCAAGTTATTGCTAGGTTTCAAATTTCATAATTTTTCGAATCAATATGTGAGCGTGGCAAAGGAAAACGCGTTTGACCCGTTTTAGTTGATTTTAATCGACTGGAAATTGGCCATTTTTCTAACAGTCTCAGAATTCGACGAAACTAGATTTGTTAGGACCGTATCGTCAATACGAAGCTAGAAAATATTTTTTGGGAATTTTTAAAGTTCGTATGTGACCCCGGTAATTTGAAATGTACGTTTAAAATTCAATATAGTGATTTAAATGTAAATTTAACGGAAACTGATTCAAACGATCGAATCAGCCTACGATGCATATCCCATTGTGTTCGGAATGGGGGTAAAACGCTATGGACGACAGGCGGTGGACCTCGTTTCGAGGTCATATGTAAAAGTCAACCCTTTGGCAAAAATAAATAATTAAATAATAAGAAAAAAATATATATTATTTTAATTCTCCCTCCCCCTTTTTCTTCTTCGTTGGCCCCCCCGATTCCTTATTCATTCACCAGATAAAAAAAAAAAAAGAAGAAGCAAAACCTAAAAACTAATCGCCGCCGCCTTACTCTGGAAGCCACCGCCGACGAAGGCTTCGACGCCCCCTCCGTCCGACCCCGCCTCGTCTCGAAGTCGCGACATCGAATCGAAGCAGCCCCCCCCCCCCAATCGGAGCCTCCACCATCGAACGCCTCATCGCGACACCACGAGCCACCGCCGACGCTCTTCTTCCCTCCTCCACTTCGAAATCTCGGTGAGCTTTTAAATTGTTTTGTTTTTGTTTTTATTTTTGTTTTACAGTAAAGTTTTAAAACTGTATTTTTATAATAATTTAAAAACTGTTTTAAAAGAAGAAAATAGAAACTGATTTTTAAAAAGAAAATAAAAACAGAATTTTTAAAGAGTTAAAACTGTTTTTTTCTAAAAGGCAAAACTGTTTTAAAAGAGTTATAAAAACTGTTTTAAAAGAGTTATAAAAACTGTTTTAAAAGAAGAAAATAAAAACTGCATTTTTTTTTTAAAAAAAAAGATAAAAACTGATTTGAAAATGGATTTAAAAACTGCATTTTTATAAAAGAGAAAAACTGTTTTAAAGGGAATTATAAAACTGATTTTATTTTGAACTTTAAAATAGGAAAAAGGTTTAATTTTTTTTTTTTTAAGAAAAAGGTTTAATCTTTTAATAGGAAAAGATTTGAACTTGCAAAAATAAAGATCATGTTTTAAAAATAGAAAAGACGAAGTTTTGTTAGGTAGAAAAAGTAAGGTATGATTCTTATATTTTTAAAGCAATAAAAATATAATTTTTACATCATGAGAATAATAAAAATATAATCTTTATATTTAATAGCGAAGGCAAAATGCAATCTTTATATATACTGAATAACATAGTAAAAATGTGATTTTTACGTATGTAGTGAAAGCAGCAACGAAGGTAACAAAAAGGCGCGATCGACGAAGGTTTCTGCAAAGGAAGAGTCGTGGAGCTGGATAGCTAATCTGTGAGAATTTCTCACCTTTCAATTTCTTTTCTAGTTATATGTATATACTAGGATGCAGACGGTGTTTAGTAGCACCCGACACAATCGTCCACAGACCATGGACTTGTTTGTTTGGTTGCATAGATTAGTTGAATTATTTGTTTGAATTGAATTGTTTGGTGAGACGAAATTGATTTGATTGATGTGTGAATGGCGTGGGCCTTCACTAGACCGGGGATAAGGCTAGGCCTTGTCCCGTTTCTAGTATCGTGCCGTTATGCCGCCGAAATTTTCTAAAATATGTTAGAAAAATAAAAATATCATTTTATTGAATAAATGAATTGAATAGAAATTCATAGGTTGAAATAAAATGTTTTATCGTTAAAAATATAATTTTTAACGTGAAGTGAATAAAATAGAATATTCATTTACAAACCAGACGGTTTGTTTATGTACACCTATTTGAATGACATTGATTGGGACGATAAATTTTACACATCGCCCAACAGCACAAATAAAATATGTGTTTGATTGTTTGAAACCCCACACGGGTGTTAAGATGAAATATGCAGTTCACTCATCCTGATTGATTAAAAATGTCGATCGATTGATTGACAGGCTGTTATAAGCGTTAGATATTTATATTTGATGCTTATACAGTGTAGTGCACTTTGGTTGATGGTTGATTATTTTTCAATGCTATTATATACATGTGTTGTATGAAAATCCATATAATTAACTTTATATGGTAATTGATTGGGCCTCAATCCAATTTGAAAAATAAAGAATAATGTAAAATAAAAGTTCATGTGTTGACAGTACTCATCCATTGAGATTGGTCATGTGTTGAACGAAATATTTTAGTAATAAAATTTACATCTTTATCGATATAAAATAAAAGTTCATGTGTTGACAGTACTCATCCATTGAGATTGGTCATGTGTTGAACGAAATATTTTGATAACAACTATTTTGAAAAAGAAATATTTGAAATAGAATATTTGAAAATAGAAATTTATGAAGCCGTGTTGATTAGATTGACGCTATTTTGACGTGATCGATATTTATATCGAAATTGAAAACGATTTCGAAATGAATTGAATTGAAAACGATTTCGAAATGAATTAAATTGAAAACGATTTCGAAATGAATTAAATTGAAAACGATTTCGAAATGAATTGAATTGAAAACGATTTCGAAATGAATTGAATTGAAAACGATTTCGAAATGAATTAAATTGAAAACGATTTCGAAATGAATTAAATTGAAAACGATTTCGAAATGAATTGAATTGAAAACGATTTCGAAATGAATTGAATTGAAAACGAATTCAAATTGAATTGAAAACGATTTCGAAATGAATTAAATTGAAAACGATTTCGAAATGAATTGAATTGAAAACGATTTCGAAATGAATTGAATTGAAAACGATTTCGAAATGAATTAAATTGAAAACGATTTCGAAATGAATTGACTTGAAAACGATTTCGAAATGAATTGAATTGAAAACGAATTCAAATTGAATTGAAAACGATTTCGAAATGAATTGAAAACGAATTCAAATTGAATTGAAAACGATTATGAAATGAATTGAAAACGAATTCAAATTGAATTGAAAACGAATTGAAATGAATTCAAATTGAATTGAAATTTGAATTGAATAGAAATGAATTTTGAAACGAATTTATAAAGAAGAATTCAATTTTGATTTGAATTGAAAAGGAAGTTGAAATTGCTTTTGAAACGAATTTAAAACTATTTATATAATTCGTTTTAAATAGAAATCGACGAAGTATATATTATATATATTATATATATAATATAATGGCCTGAATAGAACGCGCCGCGCCGCGGCAGTTCGTGAATTTCGACCATTTATTTCAAACGGACATTGCGGGAGATCCGACCGTCGGATTCTCCTAAAACCGGAACCGTTGGGTTGGTATCGAAAAGAGCTTTCTAATGAATGTTAGAAATTTGAAATCTAACGGTTGGATTTGGAGATACGTCCAAATCAAATTCGAAAAGGGTCGTTGTAAGTGCAGTTCGATGGCCGTTGTTGGAAATCGACTGTACGGGCCTTGATAAAATTATTAAAAATAGTAATAATTTGTGTAAAATCATAAGAAATGATTTAGAAAGGATTGGGATGAAAAACTCCATATTTGAAAAGATAAAAATAGATTTTTATCGAAATGAACTAGTTTTGAACTAGAATTATAATTCTATTTATTTTTAAATAAATAAATTGAATTCGAAAAGGGTTTTAAAAATAACCAGAATATCCAATGATTGCATTGGAGTGGATTTGAATCGAAATTGTCTTCGGAATATTTCGATGTTGGATTTCGTGATTATACAAATGTTGTTATGGAAATTTGAAAGATATATATATATATCGTTATTTCCAATGCGATATTTGTTAGTCGTAGAATTTGATATTGAATATAGGCCGGTATATTTTCTATTCAGAGCCTTGTATTGAATATCAAATGTGATTTGGGTTTGTCGTGAATGGTGTCTTCACTAACACTGTTCTTGAACCCAGTTGAGAAAAGATTAAATCTTTTTGTTTGGATTTAACGAAGTGTACCAATTAAATAATATTTAATTGGAATTGAATCGATATTGATTTTTGGGCTTATCGTGGACAGTGTTTTAAATAACACTCGTTCTTTAACCCGATAATTAATGGAATGTGATTTTGGGTTTATCGTGAACCGTGTTTTAAATGACACTGATTCTTTAACCCAGTTAACGATTAAAACTAAGTGGAGTTTTAATGAATCTTTCATTAGATTGAAATAATCGAAATGGAGTATCACCAGTTTTGCTCCAGGCGATAGTTAAATCTTTAATTAGATTTGAACGTGAAATGGTAATCGAATTTACCGATAACACCGTGGTGTTAGATATGAAGTATAACCAGTTTTACTTCATGGGATGAATAGGTTGGGATTGGGAAATTAAAACAAATGATTACTTCGGTAAGGTTCGCTAATCCCGACTAGTTTGAATTGATATTCAAAAATAGAATAAAGAATAAATTCAAGGAATTTATCTTGGATAAAATTAATGGGAACCTTTCCCTATGAATGTGAAATTTAGAAACTAACTGTCGGTTGGCCAAGCAGAATGGTTTTCTGAATATTGATCTGATGTTGGTTTCGGCCTTCGGGGTTAATATTTGGGGAATTATTCTCTTGATTAATTTACGGTTAGTGACTAATGAATTGGAATGAGGCGTATGTTGTGTTTGTGTAACACTTATTTAAAATATACGCGAGTTATTCGGAAAGACCGGGTTTATCCCATTCTGAATAACTGATACGACGATAAGTCGAAGATGAAGACGATGGTCGAAGACCGGAGGTCTTCACGTCGTTTGGGTGATAGCTGATGATCTTGATTGGGCTGTACACCCAAGAAGATGGAAACAGTTGGTGATCGTCCAGACGTACTTGGAGATCGATGGATATGCGGGGTACTAGGTGCCTCCGGTTTCGTTCAAACCCAGGACGGACTTGTAAATGGACTGTGTGTCTGACATCGGATTTCATTCTGTGTGACTGATATCGGTTGCATAGGATGGTTTGCCTGTGTGGCATGCTAAGATGCAAATGATCAAGGCTTCTGTTTAAAAGCAAAGTCTTGTGGTGATGATCAAAGCACGGCCTTTGTGGCGTAGCTTTGTGTAACGTTTACCTCGCGTGTTTCACACCAGGTATGAACCAAAAACGGGAGACGGACCTCAGGGAGGGCCTGCGTTTCCTCCTAGCTAGAAGTGGCGTCAGTGGTTTTACACGCCCTGACGAGTTTGACTTATGTGGTTGTTGCTGTTGCGAGGCGCCTCGGTTAGATCGGACGATCCGGGTCCGATGGAGTCATTCGTTGGCTCGCTTACGCCCCAAAGGGCGGCGAAACGCAGTGTCCAGGGTTTAAGTTTAATCCACATCGGTGGACCGGCCCTGACGATCCAAGGGTCGATGCGTTCTGATCCTGAGACTCGGGCTAGGCAGTCTCGAATCGGTTGAGGACTATCTTTTGCCTCGGTTCATAGACGGAAATCCAATTTCCAAATACGTGACTTTGCGGTTTTATTTGTAAACCTATATATGGCGACATAGTGGCATGGGACGCTCATGCCGCCTATGATTGATACTTATGATTTGAAGTTGTTTTATGCACTATGCACTTATAATAGTATCAAACGATTTGTTTTAACCGTATCAAGCATTCTTTGGCTGTTATAAGGAAAAACCCTATCCTCGGCTGCGTTGCATTGTGTGATGGGACCTGGGTCTTATAACAGCTTCACTTTTCTTTACTTAGCATTGCGCTGTTTGTTTTATGCACTGGTATTCTTGGGAGGAAACCCGTTCCGTGTTATACGGCGTGGTCCCTTGATTTACCGAACTTTAAAATAAAGAATTATAACTGTTTTAGTTCTCACACCAGTCCCATGACTGACCTGGAGTTTATTGTTTTAACCTAAACTCTGGGTGCCCTTATTTTGACACAGGCAGCTAGTAGTTTTGGTTTTTGCAGATTTATATTCACAGGATCCTGGTTTACAGCTGGAACGATATCCGGAAAGCTTTGTATCCGTATATCTCATTCTAGTTGTGTATTGTATTATTTTCCGCTGCTATGAATCTAGATGTAATTTAAATCTCTGATATTTCTGTGTAATATTCGTTTATACTCTGTATATTTTTGTAATCTGATGCATTGTTGTAATATATATTGAAATGTTCTTTTATATGCGTTCTATTTTGTCGTGTACTCAAACGATAGGGCGTTTCGAACGGTCTGGGTCGGTTTAGCGACTGGTTCGGACCGAGCGAGATTCCTTGCCGTTACAGATTTACACATTTTTGTTCTCTTTTGTTTTACATATAAAATGTGACAAAATGATTTACACATTTTTGTTCTCTTTTGTTTTACATATAAAATGTAAATGAAGTGATTAACATGTTTTGTTCTCTTTTGTTTTACATAAAAAAAATTGTAAAATAAAACAATTCACATACTTTTTCTCTTTTTCTCTTCTGTTACATTAGAAAATATAAATAAAGGTACTTCACAAATTTTGCTTCTTTTTATTGAAATTGCAAATAAAATGATTTCAATGTTTTGTTCTTTTTTTTTTTTTACATTTCCTATATTGAGTTGATAATCCTAGATCAATTCAAATAGAGGTGAAAGTCAAATTCCTTTTGATTTGAATGGATAATCAAATCAATTCAATTTAATTCGAACACAAGTGATAATATGAAAATCAAATTTCTATTGATTCGAAATTGATAAATAAAATCAATCCAATACTGACACAAGGGGTAACATGTGACAATCATAGATAACAAGTGATAACATAACCTATCATGAAATGGTAATCATATGGATCTATATGAATTATTCAAACATAGAACAATCACCACAAACCATGACCAAATAAATAGATCTGAATCGTAGTCATATTTAATTTACATCGTAATTGAATAATTTAATTAATTATTAAATTTAAATAAAGAATCTCACAGTCGTTGCGATTTGTGCCCCAAAATTCAAATTGTTCAAAATTGCTCCTTTTCAGTCCAGCTGCGTAGATCTGCTCAATACGATCACAACGACGCTGAAATCATCGAATTCCGGTTTGAAATGAATTAGATATGGTCAAAACAAATTATAAAATAATTTAGATTAATTAATTAATTGATTAATTAAGTAATTAACCTTCTTATTCCCAACAAGGTTCGGCCGTTAGTTTTCAAATGGGTTCAAAACTAGGGTAGGCTCTAATCTTCACTACACCGCACTAGGACCCGATCAGAAGACACTGGAGCGGAGAGGGGAGAGAGGCGCTCGAAGGGGGACCGGAATGGCTGAACTCCGTTCGACCTAGGGTAGTGGCAATGGGCCCGAACGGCGGCGGTTTGGGTACGGGTTTCGGCGAATTGGTGGCTCCAGACGAGATCCAACCGTATGAGATTGAAGAGGAGAAGATGATCTTTGATTTGGGATGAGAATTGGATTTTAATTCGAAGAAGAGAGGGAGCAATTGGAAGAAGAAATTTCGGCCATTGGGGGTAGGGGACGGCGGCTGTGAGGAAGAGAGGGAATAGTGTTTTTAGATATTAGGTTTTCTCCTTTTTATATTATTTTTTTGTAATTTTTACAAAAAAAAACCATTTCTCTCATATTATTCAAAATCCAGTCCAACAGAAAGCTACCCTACCCAATAACCCCCATTCTGAATCCATCTAACCATGTCTCACTGGCCCAAAAGGTCATCTCGAGCCCCAATTTTTGAAATTAAAAATAAATTCCTTTATATTTTTAATTTTGACACAATCAAAAATCCGCCGGAGCAACATACGGACTCTGAAAAATCCCAAAAAAATATTTTTGGCTATGTCTCGATGACACGAACCCAACAAAATTATTTTCGTCGAATTCTGAGGCTGTTTGAAAAACGGCCATTTTTAAGTCGTTTAATTTTGACTATATTAACCCAAACACAGTTTCTTCTGCCACGCTCATATACTGATTCTGAAAATTATGAAAATTGAACCCTAGCAATAATATGACATTCCGGTTCCAACCAAAGTGGTTTCGTTGAAAACGGGGTTCGTTTGCAAAATGTCTATTTTTCCATAATTAAAATATTATTTAAAAATGGAAATTTTTAAATTCTGGCAGATTTTCCTATGAAATTCTAAAAATAAAAATTTTAAATTTGGCCCTGATTTTTGGGTTGTTACAGATTTGTTGAATTTGGTTTGTCACTCTTTTGAAACTTTGTCATTTTTCTGAACTTCTTGAATTTATTGTAATTCTTTGCTATGAATACTATCTTTTTTTCATCCAAGTCTGAATCTTCATTATTTGCTTGAAAAGCTATATTTTTCTTTTCAACATTTTGTTCTTTCCTAACCTGCAAGTTAGCTTCATAGGACAAAAGATTTCCAATCAATTCTTCAACTTTGAGTTGAGAAAGATCGTTTGCCTCTTCAATGGCTAAGACTTTTCTTTCCCACTCGTTAGTCAATGAATTTAAGATACATGAAACTAGATCAAAATCAGTAAACTTAACTCCAAGAGACATCAAATTATGTTGAATAGTTTGAAATCTAGTATACGTATCACTAATAGTTTCACCTGTTTTCATTTTGAATGATGAAAATTGATTTTGTAAAATTGATATTTTGGTTTGTTTGACTTTTGTAGCACCTTCATGAGTGATTTGTAGAGTTCTCCATATGTCATAAGCAGTAGTGCACATCATAACACGTGAACACTCATTTTTATCTAATGCACAAAATAATACATTCATGGCTTTTGAATTATTTGATGCTGCTGCTTTTTGAACATCAGTCCAAATATTTAATTCAGTGGTTAGTGGTTCATATTTCTTTTGAGTACCGGCCCATATTTCTAAGCCGTTAGCTTCCATAAAAATTCTCATTCGTGTTGACCAATAAGCATAATTAGACCCATTAAACAGTGGTGGTCTTTGTGTAGATTGACCTTCTTGAAAAATGCTACTAACAATATTACTTGCCATATTAAACACAATGAAACAAACACAAATTACTGTTATTTGTTATAACCAAGATCTGATACCAATTTAAGTCTATTATAGGATCGTATATGTGTCTAAACAGTAGCAATTACTAAGATAATGCAATAATAAGCAGTAAAGATAAAATAATAGATAATCACACTAATATTTTATTCTGGTTCGGACCTCCCGTCCTACGTCCAGCCCCGAAGCTCCCCTTCGGCCTTTCAACTATCAAAAACTGTCCTCACTTCACTCGAATGAATAGGTTTACAAATGAATAGTAATCTTGACAGTCTTGTGTTCTTTACAACACTGATATTGACTGAATCGTACAAGTAGATCCTATAATCTCCTTGAGTTGACATGAGAATTGAATCACTTAGAGAGAATAGAAGTATTGAGTGCTTGATTGAAATCTAGAGAGTATTTGGGAATAAAGAGCTTTTCAGAGAATATAGAATAGATCTAGAAAGAATAGGTGATTAAAAAACTTGAATCTTTGATCTATTTATAGAAAACTAAGAGTTTTCATAAATGGTTGTGATTTATGAATAAAACCCTTTGTTTGAAAAGATATCTCTTTTGAAAAAACATATTGGAGAAGAAGAGATAAAGTTACGACTGTTCAAATTGAAGAGATGTTGCCTGGAAAACATAGGTCATATGCTAGGACAGATGTCTGTCAACTTTGATCAGACGTCTATCTTTGTAATCTGATATTACTCAGATACATAGACAGACGTCTGTCCTTAGGACAATAGACGTTTGTGTGTGCAGGAAAATTAGCCCGAGGCTTTCAATAGACGTCTGTCTTATATATGACAGACGTCTGTGCTGAGTGAGGAATATTTTTCCTGCTGTAGTGACAGACGTCTGATGTATAAATGACAGACGTCTGATACTGCACAGACACTATGATCTCTTGATGTTTTTCTCTTATTTAGTCAAGGAGATTGTACATAATATCTAATACAATATATGTGAGATTCTTTGACTAGTCTTGCCATCTTGAGTCCTTATCCTTGAGTTGATTCTTGCATGAATGAAGTACATATATTTTTATATAATGTGTATAGTGTGTCATCATCAAAATCAAGGATCTAAAAATCATTTTTCTCACATTCTTTTTCTGGAATTTTCGTTAAATTGTGATCATAATTTAACAAACTTTCCAATTCCTTTCTCCTCTTTTTTCGGCTTGTAATTGTTTTTCTCTGGACTGAAGCTTTTTTTGTAACTGCTCAACTTTTCTTTTTAAATATGCAATTTCTTTAACTTTGCCTTCGACTTGTTTTAGAAGACAGCTTTCTTCGTTATCTCTTTTTTCCCCTCTTCCAAAGTCTTGTTCACTTTCAGTAGAAGATTTTTTTTTCATCTTTCATAATTTTTTTGAATCTCTTTGCGAACTGAAAAAAATAAAATTATGAAAAGAATATTATTACTTCATAACGTTGATTAATTTGTTATGTGCAAATTTATTTGACTTCTAGGTGAAAATACAGAATATTGATTAATATGTATAAGACTAATCAAAGGTATAGATAAAAACAACATGAAATAATTAAAAAGATAAAAGTTCTTATCTTTTTCTGCATGTGTTAAAAATTAAGTTTTTTAATTTAAAAATAACAGTAAAATGACATAATCAGCAAGGAAGTTCAGGAAAAAAGTACCTTTTTAGCTTAATAGATTTAATTGATATGTTTTCCAACAACGATAAATCGCATTTTACTATTCTTGTCATTTCATTTCCACATCTCTCTTTAACATTTATGATTTGAGTCCTTTCACAAAGCCAATACTATCAAAAAATTAAAAGATGTTAATTTTTGATATTAAATAAATTCAACGTATATTATTAAATATAAAATACATACCAATAATATCATGGAGCATCCGGGCATATTTCTTGGGTCTTGAGCAAAATTTTCAACATTTTGGGACACGTGAGTGTGAATAGATTTTGCCCAAGAAATGGAATTTATGTTCTTTAAATTCAACAATTTTGGAATAAATCCCCATTGTAAGTAGAATTGGTTGCTGGAGAAGAAAAATGTGATAATTAGTAACAAAAGAAGCAATTTCACTAAATCTTCACATTCGTTCCTTTTTTCTTATGTTGATTCTCTTACTCAAATTTTTCTTATTTACCCTCTCATTCCACTCAAAATGTCGATTTAGAAAACTTAAGTACTCCTCATCCAAGTTATTCCAACTAATAATTCCAATTGGGAATTTATTCTTTTCGGCCAATCGAATTCCAAGTATTAAACTAATATCCTCTTCAGTCAACTTAAGACTAGCATCTCCTATTGTAAATGCTTTCTCTTCTCTATCATATATGTAATGACTTCATCTAAACTTTTTGCACCTTTTCTAAAATCCTTTCTTTTTATTTTACCTTCGAAAAAGATATGAAATAAATTCTTGAAAGGTGTTCTATCTATAAATTCTTGAAAGGTGTTCCAATTTATATTGTTCAACATCATCTTCAGTTTCGGGGTTGGTGTTGTTGCCTAAATTTGCATATAAGCATCCTTCTGGAGTAAAGTAGACACATTCGTGAAGCTCTGGCTCTAACTGTAGTTTTCTTTTCTCTGCTTTAGTAAAGTTGGTTGTATGAACCTGTTATACCAAATTATTAAGTGGAAATAATGTAAATTTATATACAGAAGAATATTTCTATTTAGATTTTGGTTAAGCATGCAGGAAAATAATTAAACTAAGTTTAGATAACCGCATGAATATTATAACTTTTTTTTAAAAAGATAAACAGATTTATCTTTTTACACAATTTATATGTTTACTCAAAATATAATATACATATTTTATCTTTATCATTTGTTATATAATCATCTGTTGTCTATTAATCAAATAATTTTACAAGAATATAATGATAATATAGTCTAACTACTACACTTAATAGTATAATATTTTGTTTACTTACAATAAGAGTACGTGGAGATGTTGTTGTATTTTACATCGTATCGCTGTGTTTATCACAAAAAGAATCTGACCGATTCCTTACAGTTGAACATTGCTGTCCATTAATGTGAATAAAGATACATTGATGTGTATCTTCAATTGCTTTGTTTTCATTAGCATACGTTGATCTTCTTCTATGCATTTTTCCTGCATTGAAATATCAATTTTGTTATTGGACAAATTTTTTACTATAAATATATGTATGCATACTAAAATTAATGATCAACCAAAAATAATTAGGTTGACTGTACAAGTTATTAGCCATAAAAGTATTTAAAAATCACTTATTGTTTAAAAAGATAAATACATTTATATTTATTCATTAATTTTATATTATTAATAAAACACAGCTACTCAAATGATAATCATTTTTTTAAAAGAAGAATTATTTAACAATCTACCAAAATTTTATTATGAAGTTATTGGTTTTTTTAAACAAAATACAATCTGTATAAAAAGTAAATTTGTTTATCTTTTTAAACCAAACACATTTGTAGCTTCAATATTTTTAATTAAGATATTTCTCATAAAATTTTTTATTACTTAGTAATTTTACAAAACGTCTTTTATAACTTGAATATCTGATTGTTTTAAGACAATAATAACTTAAAATATAATATCTGTATAGAAAGATAAACTTGTTTATCTTTTTAAACCAAATACATTTATAGCTTCAAAAATATTCATAAAGATAGTTTATATAAAATATTTTTTCCTTAGTAATTTAACAAAACTTCTTTTATAACTTGTATATCTTATTGTTTAAAGTCAATAATAATTTAAATTATAATATCTGTATAGAAAGATAAACAAGTTTATATTTTTAAGCCAAATATATTTCTAGGTTCAATTTTTTTTAAAAAGATAGTTTGTATTAAATTTTACTTCCTTAGTAATTTAACAAAACTTAATAAATAACTTGTATGTCTGATTATGTAAAGACAATAATAATTTAAAATACAATATATATATATATATATATATAGAAAGATAAACTCGTTTAATTACACTATATAGAAAGATAAACTTCTTTTATCCGTACAGCAGAATAAAAGATAATAATGATTATTTAACATCAACTGTCCTTACAGCCGAAAATTACACATAATTACTATCTTGGTATAAAGTAATCATAATTATTGTATCAGCTGTAAAACGATAAAGATAAATCCTTTTATATTTTTAATAGCAAAAGATAAAATGATATCTCAAGTAGTTATTTAGTTAAATATATTTATGCAGTTTGTATATACTGAAGCAATGATGTAACAATGCAGTTTGAACATACTGAAGCGGTGTTGGGAAAACCGAAATTTTTACGATAATTTTCATAATCTGAGTTCTCTATTTCAGTATAAATTAAGAAAAGCATACACTAAACACTTAGTTAGAGTTTAGTTAAACTTAAAAATTACTCATGATTACTTAAAAGATAAATGTATTTATCTTTTGAGTCATCAAAGAGGCAAAAACCGTGAGTAATAATCAAACAACCAAAAAAAGGAGTTACAAGCATGTAACGTCACAGAAATACGTCCTTTTGAATCGACAATAATCCACACATGTCTAACTCAAAACTGTACGTATTTACAGATTGTTAAATGATGATCCACATCTTCAACCATTATAGTCAAAAATATAGATAATCAAGGGGATTAATTTAGAATTAGAAAGAAAGAAGAAAACAAACACAGAATCTCGCAACGGAATGAACAAAATATAATAATCAAATAACATTTCATGAAGCTGTTTAAAATAAACATTTGATCATTTTACAACATTTATCAGAGTTATACATTTATATACATAACTGATAATACAGAGTAATGCAACAGAATAGTAGTGGAATACAATAGTAATAATAGTATACCATCTTCGTCTTCATCCTTCAGAAGATAACCTTTGAAACTGGAATGCTCAAATCTGACCCGAGCGTAATAGCGTGAAAATAAAACAAGCTCGGATTAGGCAAAATTATTCTCATCTAAGTCAAATCTATATCATACGAACATGCACACACATAACTCAAGAGATGTTACGGGAAATTCCATCTCCTAAGGATCCGTCAAACTAGATACTATATAATATAATTTCGCTATTATACTAGTGTCTATTCACAAATACTTGTCAGAAAAATAGCGTAAGCGGGGTTACATTGATTACCCTTACACAGTTTATAAGCACAAGGTCTATGCAGGTCCTGTAACACAACCAGTAACGTCGGTAGCCAGTGAGTCCTCTATAGACCTATGCCAAAAATCAAAATCGTAGTTGTCTCGCATAAGGATAAACGTATGACAAGGCACATGAGGCTATACCCAAAGTAGTATGCTACTAGTTTGCCTGATCCAGACTGGTGGTTACCCCTAACGGCCCACCGTAGACATCCGCCCCATATCGAATCAAAGGGAAATACCTCCCATCAAGGGTGCGCACCAACAAAACAACAACAACAACAAATAGTAATAGTATGGACCCAAGGCCCAGGAAAATCGAAGAGCAGATGTCCACTAAGAGGTAGTCAAGCCTAATTTGGTCTGGCACGGCTCCTGTTTTAGTTATTTCAAATCGACACAAGTGTCGGGGTCATCCATTATCGTTCACTTTCTTCAAATCCAGTAATTGCCTCCAAATTCATCCTACTTCATTTCTGGAACTCCAACACGTACACAGTTGTTAAAGTGGTTCCAACATTGACAGAGAGTATGCCAATAAGAGGCCCCGGTCTCTTTAACAACAAAATGTCATGTTACACACCGATTGGTATTTTATATTTCAAAAGTGAATCGTTATGATATCAAAATATCATATTCAACTAAACAAATTTTCACTTTAAAATATCATATTATTTTAATCACGATAATATTTACTTCCAAAATTCGTATTCACTTTGAGATAAATTTCAAATTCAATAATTTGTTATAACTTCAATTAACCACATTTCATTCGAATCATTCAGTTTACTTCAGAAATAGTTTTGAATTCATTTTTGATTTTAACATCAAAATAATCATATTTACTTTAAATCAGAGATTTAAATGTAAATAATTTCACTTCTAAAACAGTCTATAAGTTTGAAATAGTTTTGGGGTTTAAATAAATTTATGAATAATTTTTAAATAGTTAAGAGATTTGGAATAGTTTGGAAATCAAAACAGATTGAATATTGGAAATGGTTTTATATATATTAAAATATTTTATAAAATAAACTACTTATATATACATATATAGAAAAATAGGTGTTGAAAAACAATTTATATAAAGTACTCCATATATCAAAGGAATAAATTTCATAAACTATTTTATATATAAATTTGTTTATATAGAAATAATTTTCAAAACAGCTGTTTCTTTCCATTTCGAATAAATATGAACCGAAGTTCAATCTCAAAACAAACCAAATCGATTTCCAAAATCCAATCCAAATTGATTCCACAATCAAATTCATTTGAGAACAATCCATTTTTAAAGGATAACTTCCCATTTAAAAATATTATTTGAATCTATTCGATTCAAATCAAATTCGTGTTCAAGTTCGTAATATTTATTTAAGCCATTTAATTCGAATTTAATTTCAAAGTTTAAATAAAGATTTAAACCTTTGAAAAAATTTAAATTCTAATCAATTTTAGTTCAAATTTCAAATAACAAATTCTTGATCATTTCAATTCGAATTTAATTTCAAAGTTTAAATAAAGATTTAAACCTTTGAAATAATTCAATTTCAATTCAAATTTCAAATAACAAATTTTAGATCAATTCAATTTGAATTTTATTTCAAAGTTTAAACAAAGATTTAAACCTTTGAAATAATTCAATTGCAATTCAAATTTCAAAATTTATTTTAGATCAATTCAATTTGAATTTTATTTCAAAGTTTAAATAAAGATTTAAACCTTTGAATAATTCAATTTCAATTCAAATTTCAAATAACAAATTTTAGATCAATTCAATTTGAATTTTATTTCAAAGTTTAAATAAAGATTTAAACCTTTGAAATAATTCAAATTATAACATTTAAAATATAATTCAGGTTGGAATGATTTCAAATTTATTCAATTTCAACATTTCAAATTTATTCAATTTCAACATTTCGAATATATTCAATTTCAACATTTCGAATATATTCAATTTCAACATTTCAAATTTGAATTCCAATGTATAATTCAATTTAAATAATTTCAATTCAATTTCAACATTTCAATCTAATTCAATTCCGACATTTCAATCTAATTCAATTTCGACATTTCAATGTAATTCAATTTCGAATTTCAATATAATTCAATTTCAAATTTCAATATAATTCAATTTCAAATTTCAATATAATTCAATTTCAAATTTTCAATATAATTCAATTTCAATTTCAATATAATTCAATTTCAAATTTTCAATATAATTCAATTTCAGTTTCAATATAATTCGATTTCAATTTTCAATATAATTTGATTTCAAACATTTCAATGTAATTCAATTTCGAACATTGCAAATTTATTCAATTTCATTCAAAATGACAGTATATGATGATGCCCGTAACATCCAAGGTGATAACACTGATATAAAAATATAAACAACATCAGTACAGTTCAATATATCTATAAATAAACATCCATCACAATCATCATCCAAAACAGTTCAATTTGCCATAATTAACTGATTATACATGTCGGGGTTTAACTAGTAATTATATTCAGAAAAATAAACTAACTGTCAAATTAGTTTCTAACAGTTCAAATTTTGATGTCCATTTAAAAATAGAAATCAACAACCGAATAATCAAATAAATCACAGAATTTCAGTTTCACAAAAATGTGAATATTTTTGTAGTGTGAGAAAACTCACATTGGGTTCCACTCCGTCAGTTCTGAAAGGTAGAATTTATTTGGTGTTAATACGTCTCTTTTTAATAGAATTAAACAGATGTTTAATTTTGTAATGACCCATGTTTTTGGCCGTCAAATATTTAATTTATTTATTTTAAATATTTTATTTGGAATATCGATGGAATTCATTATATAATTCGTTAATTAAACGAACTTCGAACGTTATATAATTTATATAATATGAATCGAGCTTGAAAATGGTGTGCAGTTCGTAAATTCGAGTTTTGAACTTCAACTGGATATACAGAGTCCGATATAAGTCGGATCTCTGTGAAACTAGAAATGCTGGGACCGTATTGACAATAATTTTCATATGAAAGAGAAAAATCCAGATTTCGTGTTATAAATTGTAAGTTATGGCCAAATCAAAATTTGGAAAAAAACGCTGTGGAAATCGTTATTTAAATTATCGACCTTTTAAATGGCAGTTTTGCAAACGGACTCGGATTTCGACGAAATCAATTTCATTGGGACCGTAACGTTAAATTATTGTAAGGTGGCGAATGGCATGGAAAACCGATGTCGTGCGTGGACACGGTAGCAGTAAACGCCCGTTCATTTTCTATAGTGCGTATTTAAATAAATAAAGAGATATTTGAGTGCAACATGAACAGACGATCGAATTAGGCCACGAAACTAGTCCCGTTGAGTTCGTATCGTCGATTAGAGCCAGGACAGGTATATAGTTTGTTATTTTTAGAGACCGGATAATTTGGCGTTAAAAAGGGTATTGCGGTGCACGGTAAAAACAGCCTACCGGGGAAACAGTCTCAGAATGCAACGAAACTAGTGCCGTTGGGTTCATATCAACAAATTATTGTAGGATTTCAAAGTTTGGAGTTGATTTGATTTATCTGGTGATCGTGAAAAAATTAAACGTGTGTTCATTTCTGGTTTTATAAAGGAAATTTTTTCATACGATGTCGGAATTCGACGAAACCTGTCTCATTGGGTTCGGAATACCTTTTTACACCAAGATTTGCCTTTTTATCAGTAAACAGAAATCATTTATAGTGATTTTCTCGCGTTACTTGAGGATGAAGTAACACACCTACTTACCTATTCATTACAGGCACATGTATGTGCTGAAAACTCACTTGATTTTTCCCATACCCCTGCAAACCTATCTCGACAAAATGTACAGCTACATACGTCTCCTCCCCTCTTTAGCACATGCGCATACTGTCTCCTTTTCACCGTATTTTCACCATCAACACAGCTACGCGTCCCTTCTTTTCGTTACAGCTATGCCAAAGAAAACCCATTGCAGTTATCTAAATCTTTTAACGTACGAAGGAGCTGCAGCAATTCACTGTTTGAAAGGAAAACCCAAAACACAACAGCTACTCCATGCTCTCTGCAAAGCTAAGAAAACAGGCACATGCAAAGGTGGTACTACTTCAAAAGGACATTGTTCTAATCTAATGCTCCTCTCCTCGCCTATATACATTTGACTTTGCATACTCCTTTCATTTTTCTCCAGCATGGAGAACAAAAACCCAAATGAACGAACTTTACCGATCCATTCTACCTTCAATTAAATCTCGTAATACAAAGATAATTTCCCAAAATTTCCTTCTGCATTTTGGTTGAGGCTGAGATGGTGCTTCGAGGGAGGAAGCTTCGGCGTTGGTATGACTGTGGTTGAAGTTCCGAACAAGGGTGGCAAGGTGGCATTAGTAGCAGTGTATATAAAGAAAAGGGGTGCTTCAGCAATATGTTTTGAGGATATGCGAACAGGAAGAAGATGTGGGAAGGCTGGAGTGGAGCCTGGCGGTGCAACGTGGGTTTAAGTGAAAATGGGCTTTGCCCGTTTGCTTTAAAAAAAAAATTAGGAGTTTGTCCGGTCGGTGAAGGCGGCGAGATATGGCATGCTGGTGGTTCGATGTTTGCCACTGCGGGATGATCAGTGAGATGGGAAAGATGCGGTTTGGTGAGAGGACCGGTGGTTTTTAACGTGGGCTCTTTGTTTTTTTCTTAGTCCGGTGGACTTTAGCTGATGATGCATTGTGAAGCATCAAAGTGGATCAACAGCTTGGGATGCCATGTGCGGTGATGAAGCCGTGCTTCTGGAATGAACAAAGGAGCATCAAAGCCTGAGTATTTTTTTTTAACATGGCCGGTAAATAATCATGTGCGGCTAATTACTACTTAAGTATGCCTAAGTATGTTTTACACATGATTAACTATCTAATTTGCCTAATAGTTTACATGGTATATATATGCATTTTAAACAGTAGATGATACAACCGTGATTTTAAAGTTGCCTAATGAAGGAATAATAATACAACCGTGCTTTTGTCTTGAGAATAATTAAAGTTATATATGACAGATAAGGGAAATGGTAAATTTGCCTAACCATGTTTTAAATGTCTCTAAACGCGGTAACATGCCTAATCAATGGTTTACTAAAACGTTAATCAGTGATTTAGTTAATATTTTATTAAATAGTGAATACCATAGTAAAACGTTGTACATTGGTCATACAGCAACGAAGGTCGACAAAATGAGGACCGTTGGAACCATATCAACGGGCGTAATTGTTATGAACAGAGTTAAATGCAGCTGGAAGCTGGTGAAATGAACTATTTCAACGACGGATGGATTTAGGTGAGTTAAACTCACTCAGTTACCCTTTTTATATTTTATATAAATTAGGTGTTTTTATTTTGTGTGCTCTGCTTACCAATGGTTGACTGCCTTGCTAGTTATCTATTTAACTGTTGATTTAACCAATGAAATTAAACTGTGTTTAATTTCAGTGGAATACCAAATCGTTATTTTAACGATTGGACCCAACGGAGGTAACTCACCCTGTTGGTTACGTTTATTTATAAGTGTGCTTAGTTGTTTGAATTGTTCGGTTATTTGATTGGTGCTAAATGGTTGTTATTTATTATCAGTTGAATGTGATTAATTTGATTTGTTAATTTTGACTGCATGTTCAACATCTGGTTGGTTTAGACTAATAAGTGGGATTGGTTGGGTATTTGGCAAAGTATGGCCTATTAAATCAATTGTTTACAAATGGTGGTTCACCGTCAGGTGAATCGATAGAGTTGAGGTTAAAAATTTATTTTAACCAGAGTTAGATTTTGAATTATAATATTTTGAATAAAAGATATTAAAGAGATAAATAAATATTTTATTTATTTAAGACCTTGATTTGTTATTAATTTATTTTATAAAATAAATGCTGATGTTAATCAGATTTACAAGTAGGAGTATGAGAAGGGAATCGAGTGGTTAAACTTTGATAATTGTTGTGTAAAGGAAATAATCAATGGGATTATTTAAATTAATTATATACTTAATAAATTTAAAGTGTGGATTAAGTGGAATCGGTTAATAACATAAATCGAGTTTTTGAGAGAATTAAATCGACCGTTTTGAATTGATTATCAAATTAATGTGTGTGGATTAAAATAGTTGGTTAAATATTGTTTAAATTCAAATAAGATTTTAAAAAAGAATTTAACATTAATTTAGTTAATAGGGGAATTGACTACTGAGGTAGTTAATGATTGAAATAAACTATTATTCTAATTAACTTAAAAAGTTACTTTGTAATTGAGATGCATTTAAGAAGTAAACGATTTTGGAAAATAAAATCCAAGAGAACGGTGAAAGAAGTTATGAACAGGTTTTATGTTAAACTTGAGTTTTATACCAAAGTTAGAAAGAGAATTTTAGGCCAATGCGATAGCTTAGATTAGACGGACCCAATATTGGGTTAAGTAAAAGGAGATGGGAAAAAAAGGATCGATATAGACCAGTGTTATATATATACTTGAGGTTCAAGATGGGAAAGCGAAATTTTAGGTTAATGTTACTTAAAATTTGGATCAAGCAAGAAACGGGAATTGAAATAAGATTCCTAAGTGGGTAATGCTTAAATATATGTTTGAAAGGAGATTGGTAAAACTGATTTTGGTTAAAGAAGTGGGTCGTAGAGTTGTATAACCAAATCCAAATTATAAAGGGAAATGGTTTTGAGACTGGAATAGAAGAGTGGTTTGATTACAGCTTATATTTGTCCAAGGATGAGAACGGTGTTGATCAAGGTCTGAGAGGTAATTAAAATACCCTAACTTGAACAACATTGGGATTATCTGAAGATAGTATTATTTGGTAATCGTAAGAGACGTTAGTGGATATGTTTTGAAAATCTAAACAGCGATTTAGCGCTGTTGTTATAATATATGTTTTGTAAATCTAATATAGCGATTGTAGCGCTTTTGCTATAGTAAATGGGTTGTAAACCTAAACAGCGATTATAGCGCTGTTGTTTTGTAAATCTAAATAGTAATTATAACGCTATTGTTATAACATATGTGCTATAAATTTCTTTGTTAAAACTAATGGATTTCCGAATTTAAAAGATGATTGGAAGGAAGATTTAAGTGGGAAATTGAATATAGTTATTCGAGCTAGAGTTAGTCAAACATAGTTTTTCAAGATGAGAGCCATTTCGTACGACTGCTAGCGTAATTCGCAGGGCTGCAGATAGACTACGGCGGTCGGATGTTTCCTGAGGGAATCAGGCGTAACCATTGTGATCGCCGCGATCTAGAGTCAAGCGAATGGAGTTAAGTAAAATAGTAGTAAATCGATAGGGTTAAAGAAGTCGAGTTAATCAGTTAGAGTTAACCACTTTGAGTTAATCAATTGGAGTTAATCGATTAGAGTTAAATCGAATTAGAGTTATTCAAATATCATATTTATAAATATTAACAGAGTTAGAAGTATTGATTTAACATAGTAAATCAAGTGTTAAAAGGCCAGGTGATGCTGAATACTTAACCAGTGAACTCATTGGAGTGTCATGATTGAAACACTGTATATTTTGATAGTTAAAACACCGACTATCAAACCTGTCCAATACGATTGTTGGCATGGAAAGACCGGGATCGAATTTATATTCGAAAACCATTCCGACCAACAAATACGTGAAGATATCAGAAGATGATCGAGATGGTGCTGTGAAGACCGTGGATGAGATGACCCCAAACCCCGTACTGACGGTGGCAAGGGTAATCCGTGGAATATAACACAGAAACAGATAATAGCAGAACAAAATTAAATACATACACCAGATAATGAACAATAGGATATACTGGATAAAAGTAATCATCAGAGTTACACAGTATACAGGATCATACTTAGTAAAAATACAGTTCAGCTATACATATATGTCTACAGCGGAAATAAATAAAATATGTACAATAGGAGCTGAACAGCATAAAAAGAGATAAATAATAGAATCCATCTTCAGCTCCCGCCATCCAGAGAAAGCCAGCTAAACCTGAATACAAGGCTGCCCGTGTAGAAAAAGGGGCACCCGAGTTTGAAAGTGAGACAAACTACGAGTCAGTCATGGGACTGGTATGAGAAATCTACTCAACACATATATAATATGGATAATCACAGGACCACGCCACTTTCGTGGAATGGGTTTACTCCATTGGATTGCCAGTGCTTTAAAACAAATCTTTCTTTTAAACAACGCAATGTATTTTATATAAATGAAGCCATTATAAGACTCAGTTCTCATCACACAATGCAACGTAAACCGGAGGATAGAGTTTTTTCCTTATAACGGCCAAGATATGCTTGATACGAATAAAGCAAAGGCATTTGATATTATTGCTAGTGTTTATATGTTTTGAAAACAATTTCAAATCATAACTATCAATCATAGACGACATGAGCATCCCATGCCACTATGTCGCTAAATATATATATACAATCGAAACCGCACGATCACGTATTTGGAAATTGGATTTCCGTCATGAACCAAGGCAAAAGATAGTCCTTACCGAGTTCGAGACACTCTAGCCCGTGTCTCAGGATCAGAGCTCGAGTGACCCTAGAATCGTTAGGGCCAGTCCACCGATGTGGATTAAAATTCCTGAACACTGCGTTTCCCCGCCCTATGGGGCGTCAATGAGCCAACGAATGACTCCATCGGTCCCGGATCGATCGATATATCTGAGGCGCCTCGCAACAGAAACAACCACATAGGTGAAAAGTATATAATGTCAGGGCTGGTAGGTAACTGACACCACCCTAGCTAGAAAGAAACGCATGCCCTCCCTGGGGTCCTTCTCCCGTTTCTGGTTCATACCGGGGTGTGAGGCTCGCGAATTCACGTCATACACAAAGCTACGCCACATAGGCGGTGCTTTGATCATCACCACAAGACTTTGCTTTTCAACAGAAGTCCTGATCATTTGCCACTTAGGCATGCCACACTAGCAATTCATGCCATGCGACTGATGCCCATCGATATATAACCTCTGAGCTCGTGCGTCTCAGAGAAGGGCGTTAAGCAAAAGAATAAATTCTCCGCCGCCAAACAGATGTATATTTAACAGAGATTTATAAGTCCGTTCTGGGTTTGAACGAAACCAGAGGCACTAAATACCTCGCAAACTCATCGATCACCACGTACGCCTGGACGATCACCGCTCATTATCCATATTTCGGGATGCCTCCCAATCAGGACCTCGGTTACCATCCAAACGAGGTGAAGATCTCCGGTCTTCGACCACCGTCTTCATCTTCGACTTTCAATCGTCGGTCAATTATTTGAAATGAGAATTAACTCGGCCTTTTCAAATAATTCACGTATATTTAGAATTTCAAATCAATTTATTTCAATGGTTAAATCATTCGACAACACCAATTTTGATTTTTTAATGTAATTTTCACACCAAACACATTCAACCATCAAATACCACATAAATCGAGCAAACTCAGTTTATTTCCATTCCATATCGTTTATGATATTTTATAACAAGTTATCGCTATTTTTATTTATTTTAAAATAGCCAATTTATTCAAAACGACGCTTCGGGCCATAACGCGGCCGTGGCGCTGTTTTTCTTCAGATTTGATTTACACATATCTAAAAATCTAACCGTTGGATCTTCACAAAATTTACATCATTAGAAAGGTCTTTTCAAAACGAATCCAACGGTTCTAGTTTCGGGGAAATCCGACGGTCGGATCTCCCGGTACAATCGTTTGAAGTTTCGATTTCAAAATACGAACTGCAGCGTCGTTATTCGATTAAATATAATTATATATATATATAATCGATTCTGGCGCTGTTTTTCTTTAGATTTGAATTAAACATTCCAGACAATCCAACCATTGGATTTTTACAAAGTTGGTGCCGTTGGAAAGATTTTTCCAAAGCGGACCCCAACGGTTGCGATTTCAGGAAAATCCGATGGTCGGATCTTCTGGTATAATCGTTTGAAATCACGGTTTCAAAACACGAACTACACGGCCACGTTTCATTTTAATTTTATTTATATTTATATATTTATATAAATATAGTTCGTTCAACAATTTCAATATCGCTTTCGCTTCAAATATTTCACTAACGCCTTTAAATTTTGGAAAATTTCGCCATAACCTCCTTTGTACGGGAGGGGCTGGGAAAATTCCGAAATAGCCACACGGGCGTCTCATGTCAAAAAGAAAAAGAAAAAGCCAAGCGGCTAGCCAAAAGGCTCATAAAATCATCACCCAAACAAAACAGTAAATGTGTACCTATTTGTCGGGCACAAAATTTTATTCCTCTTCTCTAGCCACTTTGCTATAACCTGTTCAATAAATATGCATGTACATATATATAGTTCTTATCACTTATCATTTCCTATTCAACTTCATATTTGATTCCATTTGGTTTAAAAACACCATTCATTCTAATGTTGCATGTATAGGCAAAAATCATATCATTAGCTAATTAATGAATATTTCAACTCATATATATTTATTTGAACGAGTGGCTATTTTTAACACTTCACATTTCAACAATTCGTGTATATAATAAAAATGTGATTTTTATTGTAAAACAATTCATTTTAAAACACTATTATTTTATATAGTTTATATAGGTGATAAAAATAGGATTTTTATTATAAAACAATTTATTTCAAAATATAAATACCATCCATAACATGAATTTCTAATCAACGAATGAATATTGATTCAACACATGAAGGTTTTCTATTTAATGAGTAAATATAGTTTCAGCAAATGAAAATAATTCAAACACATGAATATTATTCAAAATTTCGGCAGCATAACGGCATGGTAGTTAAAACCGGGACCATCCATAGTACGGCTCCTCGCTCTACCTTAAAACCTCGCGGTTTTTGACAATGGGGATCATGCATCTAGTTCGCACGGAGGCGGCATGTATATATTTATTTTATTTCCACAAACTAATCCTATGTGGTTTCAACCAAATATTTCTCAACCACAAATGGGTATTTTTCAACCACAATCAATCAATCTCAACCACAAACAATCCCAAACAACCATTCGCTATCAATCAATTTTCACATCAATCACAACCAATAAATATCGTCCATGGTTTGTGGACGAGGGGCGTATATATATATATATATATATATATATATATATAGCAATTCACTTCTATTTCAACACATATATAATTTTTACAACGCATATATAACTTATACATCGAACGTACAACTTATACAACGCTTATACAAGAGGTGTACAACGCTTATATAACTCATACATCGACTATATAATTTATACATCGTCATTTTCCATATTGTTTATAAATTAGAAATCTCACCTTGGATTCCACTCCACCAAAAATAGCAGAAGGCTCAAAAAAATGTGCGGTCTCTTTTAAAATGCAGAAGACGTCCACACGGTTACGATGTTTCCTGTTTCATCGAATTTCGTTAACACAGCAAAAAGATATGATTTTTCGAAGTTTGCAACACTTTAAAACTGTTGAAATCAGTTTATTATAACCAAAGTCGTACCTCTTCTAACGTTGTTCAAAACTAGGGTTTCATTTTGCGATCGAACGATGTAGTATGAGGCCGATCCACTAGCGCTACGCTGTCGAGCCTCGAAATCCGCGTCCAGAGGTGGTGATGGGGTCCAGTCCGATGCCACGGCGGAGGAGATAATCGCCACGAGGCAGGCGGACTTCGTGGAGCTCGTGCTCGACGATGGAGCAACGATGAAGGACGAGGTCGGTCTTGATTTGAAGAGGGGAGGGAGGCGGTTCGATTTTGGGGGGTGACGCTTGTCAACGATGAACGGAGGCGTCGAATTTGAGGAGAGAAGGTGGGAAGGGGTTCCGCCGTTAATCGGTTCAGCGGGGAGAGAGAATGCTGAGTTGGCCCAATAGAATTTTTTTTTATTTATATATTTTAAAATCTCTAAAATACCCCTTACACAGACGAACACCAATTCAAACCCAACGAATGCCGCCCCTTGCGTTTTACCCCCACTCCGAACACAATGGAATATGTTTCGTAGGCCCATTCGACTGTTTCAGTCAGTTTTCCTTCAAATTAAAATTTAAAACATTCAATATTTGATTTGAACGTACGTTTCAATTTGTCAGGGCCACAAACTGATTCGAAAAATTCCAGAAAAATAAATCTAGCTATGTTTTAACGATACGGTCCCAACAAAACTAGTTTCGTCGAATTCTGAGACCGTTTGCAAAAAGGCCCATTTCTGGTCGATCCAATTTAACTACAATTGACCCAAACACATTTTCCTTTGCCACGCTCACATACTAGCTTCAAAAATTATGAAATTTGAAACCTAGCAATAACTTCACATCCCGGATCCAACAAAAGTGGTTTCGTCGAATTCCGAGGTCGTATGCAAAATGGCCAATTTTACGGGCTATATAAATTCCATAGCGACCTTTCTGAAAATTCATTTGGCCATAACTTTTCTTTCCGCTATGAAAATTTGATTTTTCAGATTCGTTAGAAAGGTATTCACTAACAGATTTAAATATTTTTGGTTTCACTAAAATCCGTTTTGTTTTGCACCCGGTACAGTCCGACAAAGTTTGAATTCAATTTTTGAAACTGCAGCGCCTTTTCAAGCCTTGTTTATAATTATAATTAATTATATTCGTTTTCAATTGTCGATTCAAACTCACTTTTCATTGCCATTATTTAAAATATTTATTTTAAATATTTTAAATCCATTATTTTAGCCAATTTAAAAATTTTAAATTGGTTCAGATTTTCTGGGTCGTTACAATCTCCCCCACTTAAAACTTTTCGTCCCCGAAAAGGAACAAAGTCGAAAGTGGCTTGATTAATCAACTCTACGTTCGATCTGGCTTCCATTCTCAAACTTTTCAGTTTCTGAGAAATTTCAAATTCTTTAAAAATTTGGCTAACACCCGGAATTTTCGAAAAATTTCGCCATAACCTCCTTTGTACGGAGAGAGGTTTGGAAATTTATTGGGCCGTATTGGGTACCCAATAAATCCTAATAAGCATACACATATTTATAGTGATATATTCTGGTGTTTACAGGGGAGCATGTACTGATAATAACTCCAGAGAATAAATTCTCGTCACCCTGCCCCGTATGGGAAATAAATAGTCCATGTGCCGTATCTAATAACTAGAGAGACGTGGTTATTGTCAACTCCAGACCCGTGTGGGGTTTTTATTAATCTGGCAATTTAATCGTTACAATTTAAATAGTCCATATCAGTCATCAGTTCAACCTGTAAAATATAGTCATCGCCATACAAGCCTCTCGCTCACATGGTAAATCTTCCACCTCGTCACACAAGCTCCAAATGCTTATGTGGTATGTGATGAAGTATGCCTATCTTCAGAAGTATGCCATGTAATGTATTTCAAAATTAATTGTTACTATCCTATGGCGACATTTATTATTTCACACAGAAAAATCAGCACTCCGCATCCAATGGCATTCACAGGAGTTGATATAATAATATTTCGCATCCAACTCATTAAGGTTTACCTATTGGTCAGGCACGCAAATAAAATCTTTACTCAACAGTTAATCCATTTACCTGTTCAAACATATATAATACACATGTATATATATTTCTATTTATTTTCTAATCAGTTCAGTGTGTGATATAATCGAATAAATTCTAACATTATTCTATTATTGATCAAATTAACTATCGTTTCAATAATTTTAATTAATCTAATCTACAATCACACAACACAACCAATAAGCAATTTGTTATTAACTTTTCAAAACCATACAAATTAATTCCTATTCTCTCTTTTTTTTCAAAAAAACAATTGAATAGAGAATTAAATGGTGATGTAAAGTATGGAAAATATACCTTGCACCGGAGTCAATCAGAGATATCCACTCGGCATCTAGGATAAGCTTTCTGAATGCTCTCCTCAGTTTCCCAAGTACAATCCCGCGGATCTCCACTCCATTGCACTTTGACTAAGTGAACCTTCTTGTTCCTCATCTCTTTGGTTTCTTTGCCGATGATCTTTAGCGGCTCTCTTCTCACAGCTAGTTCTGGAGTAATTTCAATATCCTGTTGAGCTGCTTCTTCCACGATCAAGTCTGGATCATGAACGTGCTTTCGAAGTTGAGATATATGAAATACATCATGAACTCCAGGCAACCAGTCAGGCAGTTTGACCCTATAAGCGAGAGTTCCGATCCGTTCCAGAATAGGAAACGGACCAATGAATTTGGGCGCCAACTTTCCAGTTTTACCGAACCGGATAACTCCTCTCATCGGCGATACTTTCAAATATACATAGTCGCCAACTTCAAAGGATATATCTCTTCTTCTTCTATCGGCATAGCTCTTTTGTCGGCTTTGAGCGGTGAGTAATCGCTTCTTAATAAAATCGACTTTGTCGGCAACTTCTCGGATCATATCAGGACCCAACACAAGTCTATTACCAGGTTCGACCCAACAAGCAGGAGATCGGCACGGTCTACCATACAATGCTTCGAATGGAGACATTGTCAGACTCGCCTGGTAGTTGTTGTTATAAGAGAACTCAGCCAAATGCAGATGGTCTTCCCATGATCCACCGAAATTTAGAACACAAGCCCACAATAGATCTTCTAAAATATGATTCACCCTCTCAGTCTGACCGTCTGTCTGAGGATGATAAGCGGTGCTCAAGTTCAGCTTCGTCCCTAGCTCGACTTGAAATGCCTCCCAGAATTTGCTAGTAAATATTGTATCTCTATCACTGACTATACTGAGCGGCACTCCATGTAGTCTAACTATTTCCCTGAAGTAAATCTGCGCCAGACTCTGAGCAGTTCTGTTTGATTTAACAGGTATGAAATAGGCAGTCTTCGTGAAGCGATCTACGATCACCCAAATACTGTCATTTCCTTTCTTGGTCCTGGGCAAACCATCAATGAAATCCATGGAAATATGTTCCCACTTCCAACCAGGAACTTCTAGCGGTTGTAGCAATCCAGCCAATTTCTGTTGGTCGCTTTTGACTAGTTGGCAAGTAGGGCATCGACTAACGTATATTGATATGTCTCTCTTTAACGACTTCCACCAGAATGTGCGCTTGATATCGTTATACATTTTACTCACACCTGAATGGATACTGAGCTTAGATTTGTGGCATTCATCAAGCACATCTCTCCTGAGTTCAGGAATTTCTGGAACACAAATTCGTCCTTCTAATCTTAGAATCCCTTCGCTGTCTAGCTGGAAATCCGAAGCATTGCCTTCACGAATTCGCTGACTCATTCCTTTGATAAATTGGTCATCTTCTTGGAGAGCCAATATCTTGTCAATCAATGAAGTCGCAATGATAAAACTAGCGATCATTTCATTCTTTCGGCTTAACGCATCGGCCACGACATTGGCTTTCCTTGGAGTGTATATGATTTCAAAATCGTATGCTGCAAGAGACTCCAGCCAACGCTGCTGCCTCAGATTCAAGTCCTTTTGGGTGAACAGATACTTTAACGACTGATGATATGTAAACAGCTCGAATCTCTCACCCAGAAGATAATGCCTCCAGATTTTCAAAGCGAATACTATAGCCAATAACTCAAGATCATGAGTTACGTAGTTCTTTTCGTGCGGCTTCAGTTGGCGGCTAGCATAAGCAATCACTTGGCCCCTTTGCATTAACACTGCGCCAAGGCCTTCCCTAGAAGCATCAGTCCAGACTTTCAAATCCTGATTGCCATCGATGATGGTTAACACTGGAGCAGTCGTTAGTCTTAACTTTAGCTCTTCGAAAGCCTCCTCACTTTCTGGAGTCCATTTGAATTTAGAATGCTTCTTCATAAGCTTCGTTAAATGACAAGATATCTTCGAAAAGTTTTTAACGAACTTCCGGTAATAGCTAGCCAATCCGAGAAAACTGCGGACTTCAGTGGGGGTACTGGGCTGTTTCTAATTCTGAATAGCTGTGATTTTGCTTGGATCCACAGCGATTCCTTCTTTCGATACGACATGGCCTAGAAATTTTACTTCATCTTGCCAGAAGATACATTTGGAAAATTTGGCTTTTAATACATTCCGTCTCAGAATTTCTAGAACCTGTTCCAGATGCTTTTCATGTTCGGCCTTTGATTTAGAGAAGATTAGAATATGGTCAATAAAAACTAGAACAAATTTATTCAAAACTCCTCTGAGCACTCTATTCATCAGATCGACGAAGTAAGCTGGAGCGTTACATAAGCCGAACGGCATTACTAACCACTCGTAGAATAAGTTAGGACCTCTGAATGCTGTCATTGGAACACACTCTTCGGCAATTCGAAGTTGATGGAAGCCTGTAGCTAGGTCCATTCGTGATAATACCTTTGCTCCATTTAATCGATCCAGCAAATCATCTATTCGCGGCATTGGATATTTGTTCTTTATGGTCTGCTTGTTCAAATCACGATAATCCACACATAGTCGTAGAGTACCGTCAGATTTTGGGACAAACACCACTGCTGCACCCCGATCAGAGAAACTAGGCCTGATCAGACCCTTCCATACTAGTTGTCGTGTTTGATTGTCAAGTTCTTCTTTCTCTTTCAAGGACATTCTTTGAATAGCGTGAACTACCGGCCTTGCATTCGGAATTAAAGCAATCTTGAAATCTATTTCTCTCTGCGGAGGTAAGCGAACAACTTCTTCGAACACATCCGCATAGTTCTTGACGACAGGAATGTCTTTGATGAGGTCAGGAATATTCTCTGTGACTTCTGGGATATTTTCTATTTGGGCTGGACAAACATCGAGAGCTGACCAGAAATCTTTTCTATTTGAAGTTGGGCCTTCACATGGTATGGTTATATAATTTCCCGATTGGGCCTTTGCTTTAACAACTCTCTCGGCGCATCTAACCTCCGCTTCATATTTGGTTAACCAATCCAATCCCAAAATAAGATCGAATTCATTAAAATTCATGACAATAGAGATAATAGGGAATTTATAGCAAGAAAAAGAGACAGGCACTGCACAAACCCAACTAAGATTGATGGAACCCCCAACTGGATTTTGGACAGTCATTGGCTCTTTGAGCTTCTTCAAATTCAAATCCAGTTTCTTGACTGCACTCTTTGCAATAAAGCTTCGTGACGCGCCTGTGTCAAACAGTACTTTAACTGGAATGTTCTTGACATTGAGCGTGCCTTCTAAAACATCAGATCTCCCTTGCTTATCTGAGGGCTCAGAAGTTTCTGCTACTTTATTCATATGTATTGCCTCATATTTCTTTGAGAGTTGACACTCCCGTGCAATATGACCTGCCTGACGACATTTATGGCATCTCCTTTCCCCATGTGGGTTCTTTTGTTTCATAGTGCGCTTATACCCACTCTTGATCTGTTTCTCTAAAGATCGGCAACTTATCGAGAAATGTCCTCGCCTATTGCAGTTATTGCATACAGCGGTCGTTACGGGTTCTTTCCCAGATTCAGCCCTTTTCCTCTTGGCACTGGGCTTCTTACTGATCTCAGACGTCATACTAGCTTCAGGAATATCAGTTTCCGACTCTGCTTTGTCACTAGAACTGACTTCTTCTTCGTCGCATAACATTCCTTTCTTATGGAGATCTTCATATTGATAAGCCATATAAATCATTTCAGGAAAGGGGAGCTTCACGTTCCTCATTACACTGTTCTAATATTTTCTTTGAAGCCCGTGAATAAATATCAGATTCTTCCTCTTTGGTTCTTTAATCAGATGAGGAGCAAAGTGAGAAATTTCGTTGAACTTCTTATGATATTCTGGGATGGTCATGTCACCTTGTATTAGATAAGAAAATTCGTCTCATAATCGCTCAGTCGCTTCTGGAGGAGTAAATCTATCTAGGAAAGTCACTTTGAATCTGTCCCAGGTGATATCACCTTCTGGATTATTCTCTATAACCGAATCCCACCAGTACAAAGCTTCATCTTTGAGTGCCCAGGATGCCAGTAACCTTTTCTGGTCATCCCTCAGCTTTAATCCTTCGAAGATTTTCTCAGCCGAACGAATCCATGCTTGTGTTCTCATAATAGATTCTTCGCCCGAGAATGGCTTTCCACCCAGATTTCTATATTTCATATATAAGGCTTCGATATCCGGGTCTGTATCACTTCCTCTGTTTCTGGCACTCATTTTCTAGTTCTTCTGCAAATAGCAGATCAAGTTTCAGGTCAATAGAAAAGATAATTTAAAATGTAGAAACATATACTTCAATGTAAATGTGTCTATCGAGGTGTTATTTCATTATGCTACTCATACTAGGATATTACTGATCCTATCTGTAATGAGTTGCCCGTCCTAGAACACTACTGGTTCTATTTCTAACGAGTTTGTTCAAATGTTATATTCCAGAACTAAGCTTAACCAAAGCTCTGATACCAAATGAGACGACCCCAAACCCCGTACTGACGGTGGCAAGGGTAATCCATGGAATATAACACAGAAACAGATAATAGAAGAACAAAATTAAATACATACACCAGATAATGAACAATAGGATATTCTGGATAAAAGTAATCATCAGAGTTACACAGTATATAGGATCATACTTAGTAAAAATACAGTTCAGCTATACATATATGCCTACAGTGGAAATAAACAAAATATGTACAATAGGAGCTGAACAGCATAAAAAGAGATAAATAATAGAATCCATCTTCAGCCCCAGCTATCCAGAGAAAGCCAGCTAAGCCTGAATACAAGGCTGCCCGTGTAGAAAAAGGGGCACCCGAGTTTGAAAGTGAGACAAACTACGAGTCAGTCATGGGACTGTATGAGAAATCTACTCAACACATATATAATATGGATAATCACAGGACCACGCCACTTTCGTGGAACGGGTTTACTCTGTCGGATTGCCAGTGCTTTAAAACAAATCTTTCTTTTAAACAATGCAATGTATTTTATAAAAATGAAGCCATTATAAGACTCAGTTCCCATCACACAATGCAACACAAACTGGAAGATAGAGTTTTTTCCTTATAACGGCCAAGATATGCTTGATACGAATAAAGCAAAGGCATTTGATATTATTGCTAGTGTTTATATGTTTTGAATACAAATTCAAATCATAACTATCAATCATAGACGACATGAGCATCCCATGCCACTATGTCACCAAATATATGTATACAATCGAAACCGCACGATCACGTATTTGGAAATTGGATTTCCGTCATGAACCAAGGCAAAAGATAGTCCTTACAGAGTTCGAGACGCTCTAGCCTGTGTCTCAGGATCAGAGCTCGAGTGACCCCAGAATCGTCAGGGCCGGTCCACCGATGTGGATTAAAATTCCTGAACACTGCGTTTCCCCGCCCTATGGGGCGTCAATGAGCCAACGAATGACTCCATCGGTCCCGGATCGACTGATATATCCGAGGCGCCTCGCAACAGCAACAACCACATAGGTGAAAAGTATATAAATGTCAGGGCTGGTAGGTCACTGACACCACCCTAGATAGAAAGAAACGCATGCCCTCCCTGAGGTCCTTCTCCCGTTTTTGGTTCATACCGGGGTGTGAGGCTCGCGAATTCACGTCATACACAAAGCTACGCCACACAGGCGGTGCTTTGATCATCACCACAAGACTTTGCTTTTCAACAGAAGTCCTGATCATTTGCCACTTAGGCATGCCACACTAGCAATTCATGCCATGCGACTGATGTCCATTGATATATAACCTCTGAGCTCGTGCATCTCAGAGAAGGGCGTTAAGCAAAAGAATAAATTCTCCGCCACCAAACAGACGTATATTTAACAGAGATCAATCAACATAGAATAAACTCCAATGTCAGACACACAGTCCATTTACAAGTCCGTTCTGGGTCTGAACGAAACCAGAGGCACTAAATACCTCGCAAACCCATCGATCACCACGTACGTCTGGACGATCACCACTCATTATCCATATTTCGGGATGCCTCCCAATCAGGATCTCGGTTACCATCCAAACGAGGTGAAGATCTCCGGTCTTCGACTACCATCTTCATCTTCGACTTTCAATCGTCGGTCAATTATTTGAAATGAGAATTAACTCGGCCTTTTCAAATAATTCACGTATATTTAGAATTTCAAATCAATTTATTTCAATGGTTAAATCATTCGACAACACCAATTTTGTTTTTTTAATGTAATTTTCACACCAAACACATTAAACCATCAAATACCACATAAATCGAGCAAACTCAGTTTATTTCCATTCCATATCATTTATGATATTTTATAACAATTTATCGCTATTTTTATTTATTTTAAAATAGCCAATTTATTCAAAACGATGCTTCGGGCCATAACGCAGCCGTGGCGCTGTTTTTATTCAGATTTTATTTACACATATCTGAAAATCTAACCGTTGGATCTTTACAAAATTTACATCATTAGAAAGGTCTTTTCAAAACGAATCCAACGGTTCCAGTTTCGGGGAAATCCGACGGTCGGATCTCCTGGTACAATCGTTTGAAGTTTCGATTTCAAAATACGAACTGCAGCGTCATTATTCGATTAAATATAATTATATTTTTATATATATATAAATATAATTGATTCTGGCGCTGTTTTTCTTTAGATTTGAATTAAACATTCCAGACAATCCAACCGTTGGATTTTTACAAAGTTGGTGCCATTGGAAAGATTTTTCCAAAGCGGACCCAACGGTTGCGATTTCAGGAAAATCCGATGGTCGGATCTTCCGGTATAATCGTTTGAAATCACGGTTTCAAAACACGAACTGCACGGCCATGTATCATTTTAATTTTATTTATATTTATATATTTATATAAATATAGTTCGTTCAACAATTTCAATATCGCTTTCACTTCAAATATTTCACTAACGCCTTTAAATTTTGGAAAATTTCGCCATAACCTCCTTTGTACGGGAGGGGCTGGGAAAATTCCCAAATAGCCACACGCGCGTCTCATGTCAAAAAGAAAAAGAAAAAGCCAAGCGGCTAGACAACAGGCTCATAAAATCATCACCCAAACAAAACAGTAAATGTGTACCTATTTGTCGGGCACAAAATTTTATTCCTCTTCTCTAGCCACTTTGCTATAACCTGTTCAATAAATATGCATGTACATATATATAGTTCTTATCACTTATCATTTCCTATTCAACTTCATATTTGATTCCATTTGGTTTAAAAACACCATTCATTCTAATGTTGCATGTATAGGCAAAAATCATATCATTAGCTAATTAATGAATATTTCAACTCATATAGATTTATTTGAACGAGTGGCTATTTTTAACACTTCACATTTCAACAATTCGTGTATATAATAAAAATGTGATTTTTATTGTAAAACAATTCATTTTAAAACACTATTATTTTATATAGTTTATATAGGCGATAAAAATAGGATTTTTATAATAAAACAATTTATTTCAAAATATGAATACCATCCAACACATGAATTTCTAATCAACGAATGAATATCGATTCAACACATGAAGGTTTTCTATTCAACGAATAAATATAGTTTCAGCAAATGAAAATAATTCAAAAACATGAATATTATTCAAAATTTCGGCAGCATAACGGCAGGGTAGTTTAAACTGGGACTGTCCCTAGTACGGCTCCTCGCTCTACCTTATAACCTCGCGGTTTTTGACAATGGGGATCATGCATATAGTTCGCACGCAGGCGGCATGTATATATTTGTTTTATTTCCACAAACTAATCCTATGTGGTTTCAACCAAATATTTCTCAACCACAAATGGGTATTTTTCAACCACAATCAATCAATCTCAACCACAAACAATCCCAAACAACCATTCGCTATCAATCAATTTTCACATCAATCACAACCAATAAATATCGTCCATGGTTTGTGGACGAGGGGCGTATATATATATATATATATATATATATATATATATATATATTTATATTTATATTTATATATAGCATTTCACTTCTATTTCAACACATATATAATTTTTACAATGCATATATAACTTATACATCGAACGTACAACTTATACAACGCTTATACAAGAGGTGTACAACGCTTATATAACTCATACATCCACTATATAATTTATACATCTTCGTTTTCCATATTGTTTATAAATTAGAAATCTCACCTTGGGTTCCACTCCACCAAAAATAGCAGAAGGCTCAGAAAAATATGCGGTCTCTTTTAAAATGCAGAAGACGTCCACACGGTCACGATGTTTCCTGTTTCATCGAATGTCGTTAAAACAGCAAAAAGATATGATTTTTCGAAGTTTGCATCACTTTAAAACTGTTGAAATCGGTTTATTAAAACCAAAGTCGTACCTCTTCTAATGTTGTTCAAAACTAGGGTTTCATTTTGCAATCGAACGATGTAGTATGAGGCCGATCCACTAGCGCTACGCTGTCGAGCCTCGAAATCCACGTCCAGGGGTGGTGGTGGGGTCCAGTCTGATGCCACGACGGAGGAGATAATCGCCACGAGGCGGGCGGACTTCGTGGAGCTCGTGCTCGACGATGGAGCAACGATGAAGGACGAGGTCGGTCTTGATTTGAAGAGGGGAGGGAGGCGGTTCGATTTTGGGTGGTGGCGCTGGTCAACTATGAACCGAGGCGTCAAATTTGAGGAGAGAAGGTGGGAAGGGGTTCCGCCGTTAATCGGTCCAGCGGGGAGAGAGAATGCTGAGTTGGCCCAATTGAATTTTTTATTTATTTATATATTTTTAAAATCTCTAAAACACCCCTTACACAGACGAACACCAATTCAAACCCAACAACTATCGTCCCTAGCGTTTTAGCCCCATTCCGAACACAATGGAATATGTTTCGTAGGCCCATTCGACTGTTTCAGTCAGTTTTCCTTCAAATTAAAATACAAAACATTCAATATTTGATTTGAACGTACATTTCAATTTGTCAGGGCCACAAACTGATTAGAAAAATTCCAGAAAAATAAATCTAGCTATGTTTTGACGATACAGTCCCAACAAAACTAGTTTCATCGAATTCTGAGACCGTTTGCAAAAAAGGCCCATTTCTGGTCGATCCAATTTAACTACAATTGACCCAAACACATTTTCCTTTGCCACGCTCACATACTAGCTTCAAAAATTATGAAATTTGAAACCTAGCAATAAATTCACATCCCGGATCGAACAAAAGTGGTTTCGTCGAATTCCGAGGTCGTATGCAAAATGGCCAATTTTACGGGCTATATAAATTCCATAGCGACCTTTCTGAAAATTCATTCGGCCATAACTTTTGCTTTCCGCTATGAAAATTCGATTTTTCAGATTCGTTAGAAAGGTATTCACTAACAGATTTAAATATTTTTGGTTTCACTAAAATCCGTTTTGTTTTGCACCCGGTACAGTCCGACAAAGTTTGAATTCAATTTTTAAAACTGCAGCGCCTTTTCAAGCCATGTTTATAATTATAATTAATTATATTCGTTTTCAATTGTCGATTCAAACTCACTTTTCATTGCCATTATTTAAAATATTTATTTTAAATATTTAAAATCCATTATTTTAGCCAATTAAAAAATTTTAAATTGGTTCAGATTTTCTGGGTCGTTACAGTGGATTTTCACAAACGGAAGAACCACTAATATTCTCTGCCTGGAAAGCAGAGATAAGCTGTGATGCTATCGTAGTTGGAATCTACGGGTTGCAAGGACTTCTCGCTACTGATCCATGGGGTGATTCCTATATTGGATGCAGTAGGAGAGTACCTTCGGTTCATCCTGTTCCTGGATGACTTGTATGGACGGATGTCTGACAGAGTATTTCCAAAGGGTCACATACATTGATTTCTTCAAACGTACTATAGTTGTTGGCGGAGAATCGCCGTTCTCTTAGCTTCCAGCTAGAGTATTTTTGTGGACGTCAATTAGTGATATCTGATGGATCTGACGATGTGGCATTCAAAGTGAATGGTGATCAGACGTTCAAAGATAAAATTTTGGCCTCAAGCCTCATCAACCGGGAAATGACAAAAATCGGGCAGGCAGCATGGCTATGTGGGTCGCTCCCATTAGGGTGTATAATCACCTATCTAGAGAAAATCCTATTTGGTTCTTAAATCTATGTTTCGATGCTGTCCCTTTTCGAGAGACGGTTGCTGATCCCAACCGTCGGTGATATACATTCGATACACTCAAGCGAAATGAGTGGTCGGTCATGTGAGGGCCGGGTTGCAAGAAGTTCTTGTTGAACCCAGTGTATTCATCTCTAGAGATACACTATCGGCAGGTGGTCCCATACCTTGTCATAGTCGGAAATCCAAACTCCAATAAGCGCCCACGGTTTTGATTTGTATATTATATATGTAGAGCGTGAGATGCAAGCGTTCTACTAGATTCCATTTACTTGTATTTAGACATTATTATAATATCAGAAAAGATATTGGTTTCAAAAACTGTTTTGGGTTATCGTAAGGTAAAAACCGTCCGTGTTTATGTGTGGATTTGGTCTTACAATTATCCTTTTGTTTCGAAAGGATTTTTGAACTTAAAATCAAGTTGGATGATCACCCTTAATACTGTGCGAGTTTATCTCACTCTGGTTCACCAGACTGACCCGGCGTTTTGTAAATACTCGGGTTAGACCGGGTTGTACAGGTTCAGGTTATCGTCTGCTGTGAAGAGACGAGCTGGAAGAGTTCAGATGTATTGTATTATATAGCTTCCATCCCACTGTGTTGTATATGAGGACAGATCGTTATAACTGTCCAGATGTGGGACGCACTCTGATAATGTAAGTATTTCAAAAGCTCTCTTTAATGATTTATTTCAGTATTATATTTTGTTCCGCTGCGATGTGAGACTCTGTGTGGTGTTGTTTTTCTTCTTCTTCTATTCTTATATTTCTTTCTTTCTTATCTCACCCTCAAAATTCTTTCTAATAACTATCCAGTGTTTCGGTGCTTGGAGGATCGGCATGAGTTACAGTAAAGGTATTTATGTCTATTTCCGGGGCCGAAATCCTTGGGTCGTTACAAATTTTATTGAAATTCCAGATGTTTCTGAATTTGTCCGGATTTTGTGTAACACCCCACGTCCGCTAAGGTCACTCATACCAGGGGAATGCCTTAGTTTCGGTGAAGTATTTTAAGTGAATATAGAACAGTAAAATTACAGCAAGACAGATATATAAGTAATACTTGAAAATTTAAATCATCATTTCATTGCAACGGAAAGTAATACATGTTTGGTTACATCACAAAACCATAAACCAGAGTCAAGTACATAATATCCATCTTGATAAAATAGAAGTACATAATCCCACTACATAACTAATAGCCATAAAAGGAAAGATAAGCTCGGCTTCACTTCAGAGGTCCAAGCTCCATAGGATAGATACATCAATCAGATCAAAGCCCACTAGCACCAGGCCCACTCTAATAACCTGGGGTTGGGGGAAAAAGATAAAAACAACGGGGTCAGACATAAGTCTGAGTGAGTCCTATAACCCTAACAATACAATCATTAAAATAACCAGAGAAGACATAAGTTGATATACGGTAACGACTGGGGATGAATGGCTACACTAAGCAGCTTGGTAAACTTAGGATAAACTAAGATCACCGTAAAGACGCATTTATCCACCCAAGGATAATTACTAGATTACACCGCCCCAGACTTATGCACCCAAGAGTAATTCCTACACTGCACCACACCAGTTCTACCTACCCAAGATTAGTTCCTACTTAAAGGTTGATCCCACTAAATGTACTTAGTAATTTTTTTAGCCAGTAGTTTCTTTTACCCCTACATAGGTGCCGTCTGCCCCTATCTTTACTAGGTGTACCCACTACTCCCAAGCGATCAGCTCCCTAACGTAGATACCCGTGCTGGTCCCACAATGGGGTGTATCGTTTTCCCAAAGTGGCAACCTGATAGTATCAACGGTGCACGGCTTTATACCTACACGATGCAACAACGATTTACTAACCAGCCCGGGTCCACACACGCATATGAAACCCGTTGGTCCTACGTTGCCACCACTAACCCGTTTTGGCCTCTTATAGTCAAGCCCAATATGCGTGTCCCGTCACTCGACTTGGGTCGAGCCCACAAAGATACGTTTGGGATATTGGTTGAAATGGGCCCCCACAAGCTACCACCTAAGCTTGTAACCTTATCTAGTGTATCCCACTTAACCCTTTTTAATAATCATGTCTACCTTCATGTTATAAATCCTGGTTAAGTCATTTAATTATATTTCAATTGCCCCTTAAGGCACCCACTAGATTTCCACATGCCACCCAAAGCACTTACTTAACCCTTTACCCATGTTTAATTACATGTCCCACTTTGGTTAAGTATTCTAATCGTATTTTCTATTGCCACCCAAGGCAACCACCAAATTTCCACATGCCACCCAAGGCACCCACTTAACCCTCATGCCCCACTACATGCTTATACGGTTAAGTGTTTCTTAATTAATTAAGACCGTGATCCTCATAAAGACCTCTCACATTAGACTATCTTTTATGACCGCTGGTTAAGCCGGTTGGGTCCGGGCAGCCTTATGTCATAACCGAGTCTAACCTCGTGCCTTTACATTAATCACGTATTTAGTTTGTGCCTAAGACCTCTCACATTGGGCTAACATTTGTAGCAACTGGTTAAGCCGGTTGGGTCCGGGCAGTTTTACGCTACAACTGAGTCCAACCTCGTGTCTTAGTCGATTAATTACACCTAATTAATGACCCTCATAATTTATATTAATTATCCCTAATTAATATCAAGTTTCTCACAACATGGGTAGACCTAACTCAATATGTAAATTCCCATGGGGTAGACCTAACTAAATAGGTAAATTCCCACTTATGTTAATTTATTTTTATGGTATGCTTAATCATACCCAACCATACTTTAATTAACATATTTATTAACCCCATCGTTCCCCACGCAAATCGTTCTCATTTCATGACAAAATAAAAAGGGAAGATCCATCACAAATATCATGGGTTTTAACCAAATCTTAGCATATAACTTTGTCATGGGTTAAGAGGATGTCAACTTGCATATATGAGCATATATTAACCCAACTACTTTTAACCCAAACTTGCATATTATCGCACATGACTTGCACAACCTATTGCATATGAACTTACATAAGCACACATAACTTGCATATACGCATTCTCACAACTTGCATAACATGTTAAACATGGATTTAAGCATACACATAACTTGCATAAGCATTCGCATTCTTGCATAAGCATTCACATACTTGCATATTAACAAACATGTAACTTGCATAGCATATCTTGCATGTTAACATACATGTAACTTGCATATTAACAAACATGTAACTTGCATAGCATATCTTGCATATTAACATACATGTAACTTGCATATTAACAAACATGTAACTTGCATAGCATATCTTGCATATTAACATACATGTAACTTGCATAGCATATATTATCATACATGTAACTTGCATATGGACTTGTTTAACATGCATAAACCCACTTGTTAAATATGCATAAAACAACTTATTAATCATGCATATTATCACATACTTAGCATGCATAGAATCACATACTAAACTTGCATAATATCATATACTTAGCATGCATAGAATCACATACTCATCATGCATAATATCACCTACTTAGCATGCATAGAATCACATACTCATCATGCATAAAACCACATACTTAATCTTGCATAAAATCAATTACTTATTATACATAAACCCACATATCCAACTTGCATAAACTCTCATATTCAACTTGCATAAACTTACATATTCAACATGCATAAACTCACATATTCAACTTAGGATTAATATTATACATAGATTAGCATATCATTACAAATGATTCAAACTCACAAATCCGCATTCAAGACCATAAGTCTCATTACACCTAATCTACTTATCTTAACAATTGATCATCAAAGTGATAGAAACTCACCACTAGCAATTTGCACTCCAAATGAAGAAGATTAAGATGCTTAGAATGGATTAGAAGTTGATTAGAGAGGTTGATTAGCTTGCTTTCCTCTTCATTGATTTGTGGAGGCCATGATCAAGTTTCATTTTGCCATAGTTTAGTTACAAGATTTAATTATGAATCAATTAGGGTAGGGTTAGGGTGTTATTTATAGGATTAGGTTGCATTTTAGACCCTTAGATTAACCCTAGATAGGATTAGGACCATCAGATCCAAGAAGCTTCCAGAACCAGCCCTCTAAGCCAGCCTAAGACCCAACCTGGTGCAACCTGGTGCACCCAGGTTCACTGGACGCCAGGCCCCTGTCGACAGGCAGGTCGACAGGCAAGTCGACACCCCTGTCGACAGGCCTGTCGACAGCCCTGTCGACATGGGTAGGGCGGGAATCTTCCCGCCTGGCCCCGCCTGTCCAATTTAAAATCTGAATTTTAAATTCTTAATTCTGTTTTTAGTTTTGAATTTTCTGCTAACTTCATCGGGCCATAACTGGGCCATACGGACTCCGATTTTCGAAAACTCGGACTCTATTTCGCGTATTTTTCCGAGACGAACGCAATGACGCAGCCCGTTTCCCCCAATTCTCGCATCTGAGATTATACATTCTGTAATTAGTGAATTTTAGCATTAACCGAAATTCGGGGTGTTACATTTTGTTCCACTGCGTAGTATTCATCGTTGCGGTTCCAGTGCATTTGAAATCGATGAATTCCGATTCCGTAAGAAGAAGTTATGATCTTTTAAACTTTTAAACAATTAATTAAATTAAATTAATAAATCCACCTCACTAATCATCTTAGTCCACGTCAGCACCCCCTAACCTCCTCCTTCCTCAAACGTACCACACGCTTCAGACAACTTCATGGCATTTTGCTTAATCTTTCCACTCCAATATCTCTTCTGTAACGACCCAGAAAATCTGAACCAATTTAAAAAAATTAAATTGGCTAAAATAATGGATTTTAAATATTTAAAATAAATATTTTAAATAATAGCGATGAAAAGTGAGTTTGAATCGACAAATGAAAACGAATATAATAAATTCTAATTATAAACAAGGCCTGAAATGGCGCTGCAGTTTCAAAAATTGAATTCAAACTTTGTCGGACTGTACCGGGTGCAGAACAAACCGGATTTGAGTGAAACCAAAAATATTTAAATCTGTTAGTGAATACCTTTCTAAAGAATCTGAAAATCGAAGTTTCATAGCGGAAAGCAAAAGTTATGGCCAAATGAATTTTCAGAAAGGTCGCTATGGAATTTATATAGCCCGTGAAATTAGTCATTTTGCATATGACCTCGGAATTCGACAAAACCACTTTTGTTGAATCCGGGATGAGAAGTTATTGCTAGGTTTCAAATTTCATAATTTTTAAAGCTAGTATGTGAGCGTGGCAAAAGAAAATGTGTTTTGGTCAATTATAGTTAAATTGGATCGACCAGAAATGGGTCTTTTTGCAAACGGTCTCAGAATTCGATGAAACTAGTTTTGTTGGGACCGTATCGTCAAAACATAGCCAGATTTAATTTTCTGGAATTTTTCGAATCAGTTTGTGGCCCTGGCAAATTGAAATGTACGTTCAAATCGAATATTGAATGTTATATATTTTAAATTGAATGGAAACCGACTGAACAGTCGAATGGGCCTACGAAACATATCCCATTGTGTTCGGAATGTGGATAAAACTCTAGGGACGACAGTCGTTGGGTTTAGATTGGTGGTCGTGTCAGAAAACCCCTTTAAAACCCACCGGCCAATCATAATTTTTATAAAAAAAAGAAAAATCTTTTTTCTCTCTCCCCGAGCGAACGACGGAAGCTGTTATCCACCTTCTCTCTTCTTTTTCTACTAATCCACGCAACGAAACACCATGCCCCAGTTATGTTTTTCATAGATCTAGGAGAGATTTTCTAATCCATATAAGGTTTGATAATTTTCATTGAGTGTGGAGGGAGAATCGCGCCTCCAAAGTTCGGAGGTTTCCACCGCCGTTTCTCGCGCCTGCCGCCACCAAGCTGGGGCCCACCTCCGGCGAACCAGCGCCTCTCCTCCCACTTCGACCTCGCGCAACCCGATCGTGAAACCTTACTCCGTTTGATCGCAAATTCAAAACCTAGTTTTGAACGATTTCTGAAAGGTACGGGTTGTTTTATTTTCAACTGTTTTAACACCTTTAAAACGTTATAAACTTTGAAAAATCATATCTTTTCCATGTGTTGACAAAATTCAGTGAAACAAGAGATAGTGGACTCGTGTGGACGTCTTCTACCTTCTAGAAGAGACCGCATATTTTTATGAGCGTTCTGCTATTTTTGGTGGAGTGGAACCCAATGCGAGATTTCTAATTTATAACGAAATAGAAAACGATGATGTATAAATTATATAGTCGATGTATGAGTTATATAAGCATTGTACACCTCTTGTATAAGCGTTGTATAAGTCGTATGTTTGATGTATAAGTTATATATGCATTGTAAAAATTACATATGTGTTGAAATAGAAGTGAATTGCTATATATATATATATACATATATATACGCCCCTCGTCCACAAACCATGGACGATATTTATTGGTTGTGAAGGTTGTGAAAATTGATTGATAGCGATTAGTTGACTGGAATTGTTTGTGGTTGATATTGATTAATTGTGGTTGAAAAATACCTGTTTGTGGTTGAGAAATATTTGGTTGAAACCACATAGGATTAGTTTGTGGAAATGAAAAATATATACATGCCACCTGCGTGCGAACTAGATGCATGATTCCCCATTGTCAAAAACCGCGAGGTTTTAAGGTAGAGCGAGGAGCCATACTAGGGACGGTCCTGGTTTTAACTACCCTGCCGTTATGCTGCAGAAATTTTGAATAATATTCATGTGTTTGAATTATATTCATTTGTTGAAACTATATTTATTCGTTGAATAGAAAACCTTCATGTGTTGAATTAAAACTCATTCGTTGATTAGAAATTCATGTGTTGACTGGTATTCGTGTTTTAAATATAAAAATCACATTTTTATCACCTATACGAACTATATAAAATAATCTTGTTTTGAAAGAAATTGTTTTATAATTAAAAAAAACACTATAACCTATATGAACTATATAAAATAATAGTGTTTTGAAATGAATTGTTTTACAATAAAAATCACATTTTTATTATATTCATGAATTGTTAAATATAGTGAAGTGTTGAAATAGAAGACAGTTAGATAAAAATATCATTTTTATCAAATATATGAAAATAATATAGCTTTGAAATCGAAGAATCGATATATATATATATATATATATATATATATATAAGTAGAATTAAAATATATCGAATAACGACGCTACAGTTCGTATTTTGAAACAGAGGTTTCAAGCGATTATACCGGGAGATCCGACCATCGGATTTTCCTGAAATCGCAACCGTTGGGTTCGCTTTGGAAAAATCTTTCCAATGGCACCAACTTTGTAAAAATCCAACGGTTGAATTGTTTGGAATGTTTAACTCAAATCTGAAGAAAAACAGCGCCAGAATCGATTATATTTATTGTAACACTCCACGTCCATTAATGTCACTCACAAAGGGAATGCATTAACTTCCATGGAGGTTATAAGTGAATATAGAACAGAAAAATTACAACAAGACAGATAATAAATAGTACTTTGAAATCTAAAACTTCATTTTATTGCAGCGGAAATTAAACATGTTTGTTACATCATAAAACCATAGATCATAACCAAGTACAGTATCCATCTTCATAAAAATAAAATACATAATCCCATTACATAAATAGCCATTAAAAAGATAACAAGCTGGACTTTACTTCAACAGTCCAAGCTTTCCAAAGAGAGATGAAGCAATTCAATCAAACTCCACTAGAGCTGGGCCCAACCTGAGGACCTGGAGGGGGAAAAAGGATAGAAATAGAGGGGTTCAGACATAAAGTCTGGCGAGTATGATAATTCTAACAATACTATTATCAAAATAACTAGACCAAGGCATAAGCTGGAAGACAAGTAAATGTCTATGAACTCTTAGGAAGATAAAGATAGCGTTTAAGATAACGGTAAAGGCACACCTAATTACTAACGAATGATTACTACACTGCACCGCACATTACTACTCTGCACCACACCAGTCACCCTATTGTTTGATCCCACTTGCTTCACACAGAATCTTTATAAATAGCCTTACGTACCCCTAGCTGACTACATAGGTGCCGTCTGCCCCTATCTCCACTAGGTGTACCCCACTATCCACTTTCGATCGGCTCCCTACTCGTAGATACCCGTGTTGGCCCCACAGTGGGGTGTATTACTCCCCTAAAATGGCAACCCGATACAACTTGAGAATGCACGACTTATACCTACAAGATGCAACAACATCTTACCTACCAGCCTGGGTCCACACACGCATACGAAACCCGTTGGACTTGCGTTGCCACCGCTCCCCGCTTTGGCATCTTACAGTCGAACCCAGCGTGCGTGTCCCTTCCTCGACTTGGGTCGAGCCCACAAAGATACGTTTGGGATACTGGTCGAAATGGGCCCCCACAAGCTACCCACCTAAGCTTGTCACTAGTATATCCCACTTAACCCTCTTAGTCATGTTCATTTACATGTGTGTTTGGTTAAGTCTTACTAATCGCATTTCACATGCCACTAAGGGCACCCCCTAGATTCCTCATGCCACCCAAGGCACCTACTTAACCCCCATGTCCCACCTTACATGTTTATCTGGTTAAGTATTTCTTAATTCATTCAGGCCATAACCTCATAAAGACCTCTCACATTAGACTGGCATTTATGGCAGTTGGATTTGCCGGGCGTGTCCGGGCAGTCTTACACCATAAAAGAGTCTAATCTCATGTCTTTACAACCGTTATGCTTTAGTTTAGGCCTAGGACCTCTCACATTGGGCTGACATTTGTGACCACTGGATTTGCCGGGCGGGTCCGGGCAGGTTTACGTCACAAACGAGTCCAACCTCGTGTCCTAAGCATTAATTAACACTTAAAATCTTTTACCCCAGTTTTAATAATTCCCTATTCAAATTATTAATTAAGTCAACTTTTAATGATGTCCATAATTTACTCAATTATGGCCATCCACTTATGGCATGCAAAATCATATCAATTGCACCCCAACTTTTTAATATTAAATCCTTAATATTACCCCTACCCCACGTTTATACGTTCGCTTATTCAATGCATAATATAGGCTGGACTTGTATAGTCTAACACCTAGCACAAAGATAAATTATCACAACATCTAGACAATTAAAATAAATCTAATCATAATAGGGGTGAAACTTGCATAAACTACACATGTGAAGGATCAAAAGGTGTCAACTTGTTAAATGTCTCAATTTATATGATATGATCGTAGCCCAAATCTATACATAAACTTGCATATGGGGTTTTTAGGTAACATAATGATGGTGTGAACTAGCATAGGATATCACATATGTCATAGCATAACTCTAGATGTCATAATAGATGTCTTGGCATATGTTCATAACTTTTCTAATCAATCTAACTTGCATATATGACTTGTCATATAGATCAACATAGCCCAAACATGATGATTTAATTAATATGAACTAACTAGCATAGATGGTAACATCATGGCCTTTTTAACATGTATGATTCATCACAACTTAGCATAGAAACTTTCAACATACATAACATCATCATAGCATGATTTACAACATATAAGATATCATCATCACATAACATTGGATTTACAATATACATGATAGCAAAAGGGGTTTACAACAACATATATGATAATTCACATCATCTACTCATAATCCATTCATAACTCAACCTAATTAAAATGATAATAATCTTGTTAAGATCATCATACTCACAATTTAGAGAAGAAAAGAGAGAGTTTTGCTTTGCTTTAGGGTTGAGAGAATTAGAATTGAATTTGCTTTTCTTCTTTCTTAGTTGGCGGCGGCTCCATTGATTTCCATGGCGATGGTATGATGGTAACTATTCTATTTTAATTAGGTTTAGGGTTAGCATTAGGATGTATTTATAGGTGTAGGAAGTTATTTAGGACCATTAGATTAACTTTGAACCATGAGAACCAATCAAATGCAAAATCTGCATTTGAGCGAATCGGCCCACGGGTTGACAGCCAAACACCCTGGATTAACCCCTAGTCGACCCAACGGGGCTTGGGTCGACCTCAAAAATGGGCCGGTTCGGTTATTCCCCCTCCCAGTTCGCTGTTTTGAACTTTTTCGCATATTTATTTATTTAATTTTTAATTTATATATTTATATATATATATATATCAATATATATATATATATATTTCTCTACGCAACCCATTTCACTTAATTCTTTTCTAAAAATTAAGTATACTTTAATTTGTGAATTTTAATGTTATAAAATTACGGAGTGTTACATTCTCCCCTCCTTAAAGGATTTCGTCCCCGAAATCTCCAAGTCAAGAAGAATGTATATCCTACCATCTAATCATCCATTTACTCAACCATCAAACACCAGCATCCATTGTCCTTAAAAGACTTCTAATGCTTTAATGTTTATATGCACAGTGTGTGTATATGTCCATATCTAATGAAAAATTAGGCGGTCTACTGATTCAGTCGACCTCCTTAGTGCAATTCATGATAGTGCCATGCGTCCAATATGTATGCAAAAGATTCCCAATGATACATATTAATTCTATATGCGTGCACAACCATCCACCCGAATGCAGCAACTATATGATAATACAACCATGATACATCCATTTTACTAAATACATCCATATATATGCAATATGCAATATGAAGTGACTGAGCCGATCTGGTGCCTAATAGTGTGTGTATATGCATCCACGAGCAACCACTAGCAAACACTTGCATCCACTTTGCATCCACCATACATAACATGTCTCAAACACATGTTTCAACCATAGGATTATCCTAACTAAAGGTCAAAGGTACTAGCGAGAGGATATACTAAAGATAAGATAAGTACAAGCTAAGAGATAAAGGAGAAATTAAAAGACATACCCTCAAAAAGAAAAGGGTATCGTGAACGCATCTTCTCTTCCGTCTCCCAAGTAGCGTTGCTCTCATCATCTCCCCATTGCACTTTGACTAGTCTGACCTCTCGATTCATCAACCTCTTGATCTCCGACCCAAGAATGCGTGTAGGAGCTCGTCGATTTGTCGCATCACGCTCTATCTCCACCTCTCTAAGCAAGCTCGGCTCTACCACTTCCGCGGTCTCGTGCAAGCACTTCCTCAAATGTGACACATGGAATACGTCATGTACACCACTAAGTCTCTCGGGCAACTCCACTCTATACGCCATCCGTCCAATCCTCTCCTTAATAGGAAACGGCCCTACAAACCTTGGTGATAATTTCCCAACAGACCCAAAGCGAACAACGTTTCGTAATGGAGACACTTTGACAAAGACCATGTCCCCAACTTCAAACTCGAGATCTGTCCTCCTTTTATCCGCATAAGATTTCTGCCTATCTTGCGCTGCTTTCATCCTCCTTCGAATCAAGTCGATCTTCTCCGAAGTCTCCCTAATCATATCGGGCCCAAGTAAGATCTTATCCGTAGATTCCCACCAACATGTAGGTGAACGACAAGGTCGTCCATAAAGAGCTTCGAATGGTGCCATACCAATGATGGACTGAAAGCTATTATTATATGCGAACTCAACCAATGGAAGATGCTCTTCCCATGTACCCCCAAAGTCTAGGATACATAGCCTCAACAGATCCTCTAGAATGCGATTCACCCTCTCGTTCTGGCCGTCCGTCTGAGGATGATATGCGGTGCTCAAACATAATTGAGTCCCTACCGCCTCTTGTAAGCTTCTCCAAAATTCGCTAGTGAAAATAGGATCGCGGTCGCTCACTATGGTAGAAGGAACACCGTGCAAACGAACTATTTTTCGGACATATACAGAAGCTAACCATGGAGCAGTCCTCTTACTCTTCACGGGAATGAAATGGGCGCTCTTAGTAAGTCTATCTACTATAACCCAAAATCCCGTATTACCCTTCCTTGATCGCGGTAACCCATCCACAAAATCCATCGAGACACTTTCCCACTTCCATAGTGGAACCTCCAATGGGTGAAGCAACCCACCGGGTTTCTTTTGCTCCGCTTTTACTTATTGGCACACCAAGCATCTAGCGACATACTCGGCCACATCTTTCTTCATGCCGGCCCAAAAGTAAACTCTCTTCATGTCTTTGTACATCTTTCCCCGCCGGGATGAATGGTCATCTTCGAATGATGTGCTTCGTCAAGAATAGTCTTCCTTAGGTCATCGTCTTTTGGTACACATAGTCTACCGTCCCTACGTAACCAACCCTTATCGTCTAGGGTATACCTACGGAGATGGCTTGATGACTCCCCTCCTTTGAGTTTTTTTACTAACTCAACCAATTGCGGGTCGTCTCGCTGTGCCTCACCAATCCGTCCCAAAAGCGTAGGTCTGACCTCCAAGGATGCTAGCAAACTGGGTACGAAGTCAACGGAAGGTCTAAAGTCAAACATCGAAATGAATTCTAAACTTCGCTGCTCAACAGACAAAGGACTTAAGGATAATCTTTTTCTGCTTAAGGCGTCTGCCACCACGTTACCCTTGCCAGGGGTATAGGCTATTTCGAAGTCGTAGGACGCTAAGAACTCCATCCACCTTTGCTGCCTTAAGTTCAAGTCCTTTTGAGAGAATAGGTATTTTAAAGATTTGTGGTCAGTGAATAGTTCGAATTTCTCGCCAAGAAGATAATGACGCCAAGACTTAAGCGCGAAAACAATAGCGGCCAACTCTAGGTCATGTGTAGGGTAATTCTTCTCATGCGCTCTCAACTGCCTTCCACCATAGGCTATTACCCTGCCCTCTTGCATTAAGACTGCGCCTAGTCCTATCCCACAAGCGTCAGTATAAACGGTAAACGACTTACTCCCGTTTGGCAATACTAAGACTGGGGCTGAAGTCAAAGCCATCTTCAAACGTTGGAACGCATCATCACAATCTACGTCCCATGTGAAAACTAGATTCTTCTTCGTCAAGCGTGTCAATGGAGCTGATATCTTTGCGAAGTCTTTGATAAACTTCCAACCCCAAGAAACTTCTCACTTCGGTAGCATTTTTAGGGACCTTCCAATCTTGGATGGCCACCACCTTCACGGGATCCACGGCTATCCCTTCTTTGGAAACCACGTGCCCCAAGAACCGTACTTCCTTCCTCCAGAAGTGACACTTAGAAAATTTAGCCTTAAGGCTATGCGCTCGTAGGGTCTCCAACACTTCCCTATGATGTAGGGCATGCTCTTCTTCATCCTTAGAAAAGATCAAGATGTCATCTACAAAGACTACCACGAATTTGTTAAGGTACTCCCTAAACACCCTACTCATCAAATCAACAAAATATGCTGGGGCGTTTGTCAAACCGAAGGGCATCACTAGCCATTCATAGAAACCGTCCGGAGTCCTAAAGGCAGTCTTGTCTATGCTATCCTCAGCCACTCTCAACTGATGGAACCCAGTGGCTAAGTCCAACTGCGAAAACACTGAGGCGCCAACTAACTGATCGAAGAGATCGTCAATCCTCGGCAGTGGGTGTCTGTTCTTCTTAGTAAGTTTATTAAGTTCTCTATAGTCCACACATAGTCTAAGGGACCCATCCGCCTTCGTGGCAAATACTACTGGAGCACCCCACTTCGATATACTTCGTCTTATGAACCCCTTCTCAAGCAACTCCTTAACTTGCTTATCGAGTTCCCTCCTTTCACGTGGAGCCATGTGGCGTACTGGCAAAGATACTGGTTTCGCATTATCCACAAGATATATTCGAAAATCTATCTCCCGCTTCGGAGGCAAGCCCTTCACCTCCTCAAACACATCCGAGTATTCTCAGACCACTCTAACAGATCGTAGATTTTCCTTAGACGCGTCAAGCGATTCTAAATAACTTAGCATAACCGAATTTATGGGATTACAAAAGATTTCGAGAGTGTTGCCAAGGCGAGTCACGAGCCTAACTACTCTCCTTTCACAATCAAGAACGGCCCCATTTCTGGATAACCAATCCATTCCCAAAATTATCCCATAGCCCGTGAAGCCCAACACATAAGCATCACATCTAAATTCAATGCTAAGTATGGAAATTTTCAAATTCAAACACATCATGGACAATAAGCTGAGCCCCCTATTGGATTCGAAACAACTAAGGGATCCTCTACTAAACTGGTGTTTAAGTGCACTGATTCAACTAATGATGTAGAGATAAACGAATGTGATGCGCCCAAATCGAATAAGGTACGGACAGGATGATCAAACAGAAAAACTAAGCTTTCAACAGAAATGGTTCTACCTCGTTCTTGCAGCGGTGGTACCGCGAGAGCCTGAACTTGTCCCCTTGCTTGCCCTGGTGCCATAAGAGCCTGCACCTGTCCTCCCGAGATAGCTCCTGCCCTCTGCCCCATCTTTGGGCAGTCCTTCACTAAATGTCCCGCATTGCCACAATGAAAACAACCTGTCCTCTTTTTCTTTCGGCAATCCTTGCTGAGATGGCCTGGTGTCCCACAGTTAAAACATTTCTTCTTTCCCTTGCCGTTATTGTCTTTACCACCCTTCTTATTTTGCTGTTGTGGTTTCTTCTGATCCCCCTTCTTCTCGGGTGCCTTATCAGCTTTAGCGCTTTTCTCCTCATGCATGAGTGCCATTTCTACTAACTTCTCAAAGGTGGCCCCCATCGGGATGTGGGTCATAGCCATCCCTTGCAATGGTTCATTCAAGCCATTCATGAACCTTAGAGCCTTCTTTTTCGGTGTGTTCACTAAGTCCAAGCCAAACCTTGCTAACTGATTAAATTTATTGACATATTCTTTCACTGATGAGCTTCCTTGCTTCAATGTCAAGAACCTTTCCATATATAGATTTTCTTCCGCCCTTGAGAGAAACTTCGCCTCGAACCTACGTCTGAAATCCGCCCAAGAGTCAACAGGACGCTCCCCATTAGTGACCTCCCACCAAAACGAGGCCTCTCCTTTCATCAACCAAGCTGCTAAACGAACTCTCCTCCCTTCTTCTACTTCAAAGATTTCTAGCAATTCTTCCACCTCCTTAAGCCAATCTCTAGCTTCCACAAACGTTTCTGACCCTTGAAATGGTTTTCCACCCATAGCCTTGAATTCCTTGCACGTCTTTGCAAAAGTATTTATGCGAGGAGGAGGAGGAGCGGGTGCAACTGGTGGTGGAGGAACATTGGCTGGACCTGCAGCGGCCCTAGCCTCTAATAACCTCCTATACCATCCTGGTATCGTTACACCGTTGGGTAGATTAAGATCTTCAGCCATGCTGAAACGAAAAAGGAAAGATTCAAAATGGAGAATTCGAAAGATAAAGATATGGGCTATTGGGGATTATGTTTTTTTTTCTTAAAAACTCTTCTCTTTAAATTTCTCATTAAAACATGTTTTTGAAATCACTTCTTCCAAAAATAACTATTTTTCTAAAGTTTTTTTATCTGTTTTGGTAACCTTCAGCTCTGATACCACGTGTAACACCCCACGTCCATTAATGTCACTCACAAAGGGAATGCATTAACTTCCATAGAGGTTATAAGTGAATATAGAACAGAAAAATTACAACAAGACAGATAATAAATAGTACTTGGAAATCTAAAACTTCATTTTATTGCAGCGGAAATTAAACATGTTTGTTACATCATAAAACCATAGATCATAACCAAGTACAGTATCCATCTTCATAAAAACAAAATAAATAATCCCATTACATAAATAGCCATTAAAAAGATAACAAGCTGGACTTTACTTCAAGGGTCCAAGCTTTCCAAAGAGAGATGAAGCAATTCAATCAAACTCCACTAGAGCTGGGCCCAACCTGAGGACCTGGAGGGGGAAAAGGATAGAAATAGAGGGGGTCAGACATAAAGTCTGGCGAGTACGATAATTCTAACAATACTATTATCAAAATAACTAGACTAAGGCATAAGCTGGAAGACAAGTAAATGTCTATGAACTCTTAGGAAGATAAAGATAGCGTTTAAGATAACGTTAAAGATAACGGTAAAGGCACAACTAATTACAAACGAATGATTACTACACTGCACCGCACATTACTACACTGCACCACACCAGTTACCTTATTGTTTGATCCCACTTGCTTCACACAGAAACTTTATAAATAGCCTTACGTACCCCAGGCTGACTACATAGGTGCCGTCTGCACCTATCACCACTAGGTGTACCCCACAACCCACTTTCGATCGGCTCCCTACTCGTAGATACCCGTGCTGGCCCCACAGTGTGGTGTATCACTCCCCTAAAGTGGCAACCCGATACAACTTGAGAATGCACGGCTTATACCTACAAGATGCAACAACATCTTACCTACCAGCCCGGGTCCACACACGCATACGAAACCCGTTGGACTTGCGTTGCCACCGCTCCCCATTTTGGCCTCTTACAGTCGAACCCAGCATGCGTGTCCCTTCCTCGACTTGGGTCGAGCCCACAAAGATACGTTTGGGATACTGGTCGAAATGGGCCCCCACAAGCTACCCGCCTAAGCTTGTCACTAGTATATCCCACTTAACCCTCTTAGTCATGTTCATTTACATGTGTGTTTGGTTAAGTCTTACTAATCGCATTTCACATGCCACTAAGGGCACCCCCTAGATTCCTCATGCCACCCAAGGCACCTAGTTAACACCCATATCCCACCTTACATGTTTATCTGGTTAAGTATTTCTTAATTCATTCAGGCCATAACCTCATAAAGACCTCTCACATTAGACTGACATTTATGGCAGCTGGATTTGCCGGGCGGGTGCGGGCAGTCTTACACCATAAAAGAGTCTAATCTCGTGTCTTTACAACCGTTATGCTTTAGTTTAGGTCTAGGACCTCTCACATTGGGCTGACATTTGTGACCACTGGATTTGCCGGGCGGGTACGGGCAGGTTTACGTCACAAACGAGTCCAACCTCGTGTCCTAAGCATTAATTGACACTTAAAATCTTTTACCCCAGTTTTAATAATTCCCTATTCAAATTATTAATTAAGTCAACTTTTAATGATGTCCATAATTGACTCAATTATAGCCATCCACTTATGGCATGCAAAAGCATATCAATTGCACCCCAACTTTTTAATATTAAATCCTTTATATTACCCCTACCCCACGTTTATATGTTCGCTTATTCAACGCATAATATAGGCTTGACTTGTATAGTCTAACACCTAGCACAAAGATAAATTATCACAACATCTAGACAATTAAAATAAATCTAATCATAATAGGGGTGAAACTTGCATAAACTACACATGTTAAAGATCAAAAGGTGTCAACTTGTTAAATGTCTCAATTTATATGATATGATCATAGCCCAAATCTATACATAAACTTGCATATGGGGTTTTTAGGCAACATAATGATGGTGTGAACTAGCATAGGATATCACATATGTCATAGCATAATTCTAGATGTCATAATAGATGTCTTGGCATATGTTCATAACTTTTCTAATCAATCTAACTTGCATATGTGACTTGTCATATAGATCAACATAGCCCAAACATGATGATTTAATTAATATGAACTAACTAGCATAGATGGTAACATCATGGCCTTTTTAACATGTATGATTCATCACAACTTAGCATAGAAACTTTCAACATTCATAACAACATCATAGCATGATTTACAACATATAAGATATCATCATCACATAACATTGGATTTACAATATACATGATAGCAAAAGGGGTTTACAACAATATATATGATAATTCACATCATCTACTCATAATCCATTCATAACTCAACCTAATTAAAATGATAATAATCTTGTTAAGATCATCATACTCACAATTTAGAGAAGAAAAGAGAGAGTTTTGCTTTGCTTTAGGGTTGAGAGAATTAGAATTGAATTGGCTTTTCTTCTTTCTTAGTTGGCGGCGGCTCCAATGATTTCCATGGCGATGGTATGACGGTACCTATTCTATTTTAATTAGATTTAGGGTTAGCATTAGGATGTATTTATAGGTGTAGGAAGTTATTTAGGACCATTAGATTAACCGTGAACCATGAGAACCAATCAAATGCAAAATCTGCATTTGAGCGAATCGCCCCATGGGTTGACAGCCAAACACCCTGGATTAACCCCTAGTCGACCCAACAGAGCTAGGGTCGACCTCAAAAATGGGCCGGTTCGGTTATTCCCCCTCCCAATTCGCTGTTTTGAACTTTTTCGCATATTTATTTATTTAATTTTTAATTTATATATATATATATATATCAATATATATATATGTCTCTGCGCAACCCATTTCACTTAATTCTTTTCAAAAAATTAAGTATATTTTAATTTATGAATTTTAATGTTATAAAATTACGGGGTGTTACATTTATATATATATATATATAAATATAATTATAATATATCGAAAAACGACGCTGTAGTTTGTATTTTGAAACCGTGATTTCAAACGATTAGTACGGGAGATCCGACCGTCGGATTTTCCTGAAACTGGGACCATTGGATTCGTTTTGAAAAGATCTTTCTAATGATGTAAATTTTGTGAAGATCCAATGGTTGGATTTTCAGATATGCGTAAATCAAATCTAAAGAAAAACAGCGCCACGGTTGCGTTATGGCTCGAAGCGTTGTTTTAAATAAATTGGCTATTTCAAAATAAATAAAAATAGCGAGGAATCGTTATAAAATATTATAAACGATACGGATGTGAAGTTTAGAAATTAACTGAAGGTTGGCTATGTCGAATGGTTTCCGGGGTGTTGATCTGATTTTGGTTTTGGCCTTCGGGGTTAATATTTGGGAAATCGTTCTCTTACTGATTGACGGTTAGTGACTAATGAATTGAAATGATGTGTGTGTATGTTAGTGTTGCACTTGTTTATTACATATGCGAGTTGCTCAAAAAGACCGGGTTTATCCCATTCTGAATAACTGAATCGACGATAAGAAATCGAAGATGAAGACGGTGGTGGAAGACCGGAGATCTTCACCTCGTTTGGACGGTAACCGAGGTCCTGATTGGGAGGCATCCCGAAATATGGACAATTAGTGGTGATCGTCCAGACGTACGTGGTGATCGATGGGTTTGCGAGGTATATAGTGCCTCCGGTTTCGTTCAGACCCAGAACGGACTTGCAAATGGACAGTGTGTCCGACATTGGAATTTATTCTGTGTGATTGATAACCATCAGTTGCACGGTGTGGATTGCCTGTGTGGCATGCTAAGATGTAGTGATCAGGGCTTCTGTTGAAAAGCAAAGTCTTGTGGTGATGATCAAAGCACCGCCTGTGAGGCGTAGCTTTGTGTATAACGTGAATTTGCGAACCTCACACCCCAGTATGAACCAGAAACGGGAGAAAGGACCTCAGGAGGGCGTGCGTTTTCTTTCTAGCTAGAAGTGGCGTCAGTGGTTTTACATGCCCTAACGAGTTTGACTTATGTGGTTGTTATTGTTGCAGGCGCCTCGGTAAGATCGGACGATCCGGGACCGATGGAGTCATTCGTTGGCTCGTTGACGCCCCATAGGGCGGAGAAACGCATTGTTCAGGCATTATAATCCACTTCGTGTGGACTGGCCCTGACGATCCAAGGTACGGTTGCGGCTATGCCTGAGACACGGGCTAGAGTGTCTTGAATTCGGTAAGGACTATCTTTTGCCTTGGTTCATGACGGAAATCCAATTTCCAAATACGTGACTGTGCGGTTTTGATTGTATACCCATATATGGCGACATAGTGGTATGGGGGCATTAATGCCGTCTATGATTGATAGTTATGATTTGAAATTGTTTTCAAACATATAAACACTAGCAATAATATCAAATGCCTTCGTTTTATCCGTATCAAGCATATTTTGGCCGTTATAAGGTAAAAACTCTATCCTCCGGTTTGCGTTGCATTGTGTGATGGGAACTGAGTCTTATAATGGCTTCATTTTTATAAAAAGCATAGCGATGTTAAAAAGAATGATTTGTTTTAAAGCACTGGCAATCCAATGGAGTAAACCTGTTCCACGAAAGTGGCGTGGTCCTGTGATTGGCCATATTATAAATGTGTTGAGTAGATTTCTCATACCAGTCCCATGACTGACTCGTAGTTTGTTTCACTTTCAAACTCGGGTGCCCCTCTTTCGACACGGGCAACCTTGTATTCAGGTTTTAGCTGGCTCTTTCTGGATAGCTGGAGCTGAAGATGGATTCTATATTTATCTCTTTTTATGCTGTTCAGCTCCTATTATACATATTTTGTTTGTTTCCGCTGTAGACATTTATGTATAGTTGTACTGTATTTGTACTAAGTATGATCTTGTATACTGTGTAACTCTGATGATTATATTTATCTAGTGTACTATTTGTTCATTATCAGGTTTATTTAATTAATTCTGTTCTGCTGTTATCTGTTTCTGTGTTATATTCCAAAGATTACCCTTGTCTCCGTCTGTACGGGAAATGGGGTCATCACATCGTGGTATCAGAGCCTTGGTTAAGCTTAGTTCTGGAATATAACATATTAACGAACTCGTCAGAAATAGAACCAGTAGTGTTCTAGGACTAGTAACTCTATACAGATAGGATCAGTAATATCCTAGTATGAGTAAAGCAGAATGAAATACACCCCGCTAGACACATTTACATTTGAAGTATATGTTTCTATGTTTTAAAATACTTTTTCTGTGACCTGACACTTGATCTGCCATTTGCAGAAGTACTAGAAAAATGAGTGTCGGAAACAGGAGAAATGCAGAACCCGATCTAGAGGCTCTATTAAAGAGATATCGAAATCTGAACGGAGCATAGTTCTCGGGCAATGAATCTATAATTCAGACTCAAGCTTGGATGAGCTCTGTCGAAAGAATTTTTGAGCGTATCCAGCTGAGAGATGACCAGAAAAGGTTAGTAGCATCTTGGGCGCTCAAAGAAGAAGCTTTAAGCTGGTGGGAAACAATCCTCAAAGATAATCCAGAAGGTGATATCACCTGGGAACAAAACTGAACTTGAGCACCGCTTATCATCCTCAGACAGATGGTCAGACTGAGAGGGTGAATCGTATTTTAGAAGATCTATTGTGGGCTTGTGTTCTAGATTTTGGTGGATCATGGGAAGACCATCTGCTTTTGGCTGAATTCTCATATAATAACAGCTACCAGGCGAGCCTGACAATGTCGCCATTCGAAGCATTATATGGTAGACCATGCCGATCTCCTGCTTGTTGGGTCGAACCCGGTAATAGACTCGTGTTGGGGCCAGATATGATCCGAGAAGCTGCCGACAAAGTTGACTTTCTTAAGAAGCGATTACTGGCCGCTCAAAGCCGACAGAAGAGCTACGCCGATAGGAGAAGAAGAGATATATCATTTGCTGTTGGCGACTATGTATATTTGAAAGTATCGCCAATGAGAGGAGTTATCCGGTTCGGTAAAACTGGAAAGTTGGCGCCCAAATTCATTGGTCCATTTCCTATTCTGGAACGGATCAGAACTCTTGCTTATAGGGTCAAATTGCCTGATTGGTTGCCTGGAGTTCATGATGTATTTCACATATCTCAACTTCGAAAGCACGTCCATGACCCAGACTTGATCGTGGAAGAAGCAGCTCAACAGGATATTGAAATTACCCCTGAATTAGCTGTGAGAAGAGAGCCGCTAAAGATTATCGGCAAAGAAACCAAAGAACTAAGGAACAAGAAGGTTCACATAGTCAAAGTGCAATGGAGTGGAGATCCACGAGATTGTACTTGGGATACTGAGGAGAGCATTCAGAAAGCCTATCCTAGGTGTCGAGTAGATATCTCTGATTGACTCCGGTGCAAGGTACATTTACCATACTTTGCATTATCAATTAGTTCTCTACTCTGTTGTTATTTTCTTTCCATGGATGTGAACTTTTAATTCTATGCTCTGAACGATTTTAAAAAGAATATAGAAATTGATTAGTATATTTTTGAAAAGTTAAAAACAATTTGATTGTTGTTTGTGTGTGTGTGATTGTAGATTTGATTAATTGAATTATTAAAACGATAGTTAATTTAATCAACAATAGAATAATGGTAGAATTTATTCATTTATATCACACATTGAACTGATTAGAAAATAGACAGAAATATATACATGTGCATTATATATGATTGAACAGGTAAATGGATTAGCTGTTGAGTAAAGATTTTATTTGCGTGCCCGACAAATAGGTAAACCTTAATGAGTTGGATGCGAAATATTATTATATCAACTCCTGTGAATTCCATTGGATGCGGAGTGCTGGTTGTTCTGTGTGAAATAATAAATATCGCCATAGGATAGTAACAATTAATTTTGAACTACATTACATGGCATACATCTGGAAGAAAGGCATACTTCATCATATACCACATAAGCATTTGGAGCTTGTGTGACGAGGTGGAAGATTTACCATATGAGCGAGAGGCTTGTATGGTGATGACTATATTTTACAGGTTGAATTGATGACTAATATGGACTATTTAAATTGTAAAGATAAAATTGCCTGATTAATAAAAACCCCACACGGGTCTGGAGTTGACAATAATCACGTCTCTCTACTTATTAGATACGGCACATGGACTATTTATTTCCCACAGGTGACGAGGTGACGAGGATTTATCCTCTAGAGCATTTAAAATACACACTTCCTCAGGCTTTGACAGGGTGACGAGAATCTATTCTCGGGAGTTATTATCAATACACGCTCCCCTGTAAACACCAGAATATATCACTATAAATATGTGTATGCTTATTAGGATTTATTGGGTACCTAATACGGCCCAATAAATTTCCGAACCTCTCTCCGTACAAAGGAGGTTATGGCAAAAAAAATCGAAAATTCCGGGTGTTAGCCAAATTTTTGAAGAATTTGAAAATTCTCAAAAACTGAAAAGTTGGAGGATTGAAGCCAGATCGAATGTAGAGTTGATTAATCAAACCACTTTCGACTTTGTTCCTTTTTGGGGACAAAAAGTTTTAAGTGGGGGAGATTGTAACGACCCAGAAAATCTGAACCAATTTAAAAATTTAAATTGGCTAAAATAATGGATTTTAAATATTTAAAATAAATATTTTAAATAATAGCGATGAAAAGTGAGTTTGAATCGACAATTGAAAACGAATATAGTTAATTCTAATTATAAACAAGGCCTGAAATGGCGCTGCAGTTTCAAAAATTGAATTCAAACTTTGTCGGACTGTACCGGGTGCAAAACAAACCGGATTTGAGTGAAACCAAAAATATTTAAATCTGTTAGTGAATACCTTTCTAATAAATTAGAAAAATCGAAGTTTCATAGTGGAAAGCAAAAGTTATGGCCAAATGAATTTTCAGAAAGGTCGCTATGGAATTTATATAGCCCGTGAAATTGGCCATTATGCATACGACCTCGGATTGGACGAAACCACTTTTGTTGGATCCAGGATGTGAAGTTATTGCTAGGTTTCAAATTTCATAATTTTTGAAGCTAGTATGTGAGTGTGGCAAAGGAAAATGTGTTTTGGTCAATTACAGTTAAATTGGATCGACCAGAAATGGGCCTTTTTGCAAACGGTCTCAGAATTTGATGAAACTAGTTTTGTTGGGACCGTATCGTCAAAACATAGCCATATTTATTTTTCTGGAATTTTTCGAATCAGTTTGTGGCACTGGCAAATTGAAATGTACGTTCAAATCGAATATTGAATGTTATATATTTTAAGTTGAATGGAAACTGACTGAAACAGTCGAATGGACCTACGAAACATATCCCATTGTGTTCGAAATGTGGGTAAAACGCTAGGGACGACAGTCGTTGGGTCTAGATTGGTGGTCGTGTCAGAAAACCCCTTTAAAACCCACCGGCCAATCATAATTTTTATAAAAAAAAGAAAAATCTTTTTTCTCTCTCCCCGAACGAACGACGGAAGCTTTTCCCCACCTTCTCTCTTCTTTTTCTTCTAACCCACACAACGAAACACCACCCCCCAGTTATGTTTTTCATAGATCTAGGAGAGATCTTCAAATCCATATAAGGTTCGATAATTTTCATTAAGTGTGGAGGGAGAATCGCGCCTCCAAAGTTCGGAGGTTTCCACCGCCGTTTCTTGCGCCTGCCGCCACCGAGCTGGGGCCCACCTCCAGCGAACCAGTGCCTCTCCTCCCCCTTCGACCTCGCGCAACCCGATCGTGAAACCGTTATTCCGTTTGATCACAAATTCAAAACCTAGTTTTGAACGATTTCTGAAGGGTACGGCTTGTTTTATTTTCAACTGTTTTAACACCTTTAAACCGTTGCAAACTTTGAAAAATCATATCTTTTCCATGTGTTGACAAAATTCAGCGAAACAAGAGATAGTGGACTCGTGTGGACGTCTTCTACCTTCTAGAAGAGACCGCATATTTTTTTGAGCCTTCTGCTATTTTTGGTGGAGTGGAACCCAATGTGAGATTTCTAATTTATAAACGATATAGAAAACGACGATGTATAAATTATATAGTCGATGTATGAGTTATATAAGCATTGTACACCTCTTGTATAAGCGTTGTATAAGTCGTACGTTCGATGTATAAGTTATATATGCGTTGTAAAAATTATATATGTGTTGAAATAGAAGTGAATTGCTATATATATATATATATACACGCCCCTCGTCCACAAACCATGGACGATATTTATTAGTTGTGATGGTTGTGAAAATTGATTGATAGCGATTGGTTGATTGGAATTGTTTGTGGTTGATATTGATTGATCATGGTTGAAAAATACCCGTTTGTGGTTGAGAAATATTTGGTTGAAACCACATAGGATTAGTTTGTGGAAATGAAAAATATATACATGCCGCCTGAGTGCGAACTAGATGCATGATTCCCCATTATCAAAAACCGCGAGGTTTTACGGTAGAGCGAGGAGTCGTACTAGGGACGGTCCTGGTTTTAACTACCCTGCCGTTATGCTGCAGAAATTTTGAATAATATTCATGTGTTTGAATTATTTTCATTTGTTGAAACTATATTTATTCGTTGAATAGAAAATCTTCATGTGTTGAATTGAAACTCATTCGTTGATAAGAAATTCATGTGTTGACTGGTATTCGTGTTTTAAATATAAAAATCACATTTTTATCATCTATACAAACTATATAAAATAATCTTGTTTTGAAAGATATTATTTTATAATAAAAAAAACACTATTACCTATATGAACTGTATAAAATAATAGTGTTTTGAAATGAATTGTTTTACAATAAAAATCACATTTTTATTATATACATGAATTGTTAAATATGGTGAAGTGTTGAAATAGAAGACTAAAAATATCATTTTTATCAAATGTATGAAAAGAATATAGCTTTGAAATTGAAGAATCAATATATATATATATATATATATAGAATTAAAATATATCGAATAACGACGCTGTTGTTCGTATTTTGAAACCGAGATTTCAAGCGATTATACCGGGAGATTCGACCATCAGATTTTCCTGAAATCGCAACCGTTGGGTTCGCTTTGGAAAAATCTTTCCAACGGCACCAATTTTGTAAAAATCCAACGGTTGGATTGTCCGGAATGTTTAATTCAAATCTGAAGAAAAACAGCGCCAGAATCGATTATATATATATATATATAATTATAATATATCGAAAAATGACGCTGCAGTTCGTATGTTGAAACCGTGATTTCAAACGATTAGTACGAGAGATCCGACCGTCGGATTTTCCCGAAACTATGACCGTTGGATTCGTTTTGAAAAGATCTTTCTAATGATGTCAATTTTGTGAAGATCCAACGGTTAGATTTTCAGATATGTGTAAATCAAATCTGAAGAAAAACAGCGCCATGGTCGCGTTATGGCCCGAAGCATCGTTTTAAATAAACTGGCTATTTTAAAATAAATAAAAATAGCGAGGAATCGTTATAAAATATTATAAATGATATGGATGTGAAATTTAGAAATTAACTGAAGGCTGGCTCAGTCGAATGGTTTCCTGGGTGTTGATCTGATGTTGGTTTCGGCCTTCGGGGTTAATATTTGGGAAATTGTTCTCTTACTGATTGACGGTTAGTGACTAATGAATTGAAATGATGCGTGTGTATGTTAGTGTTGCACTTGTTTATTATATATGCGAGTTGCTCAAAAATACTGGGTTTATCCCATTCTGAATAACTGAATCGACAATAAGAAATAGAAGATGAAGACGGTGGTCGAAGACCGGAGATCTTCACCTCGTTTGGATGGTAACCGAGGTCCTGATTGGGAGGCATCCCGAAATATGGATAATGAGTGGTGATCGTACAGACGTACGTGGTGATCGATGGGTTTGCGAGGTATATAGTGCCTCCGGTTTCGTTCAGACCCAGAACGGACTTGCAAATGGACAGTGTGTCCGACATTGGAATTTATTCTGTGTGATTGATAGCCATCAGTTGCACGGTGTGGATTGCCTGTGTGGCATGCTAAGATGCAGTGATCAGGGCTTCTGTTGAAAAGCAAAGTCTTGTGGTGATGATCAAAGCACCGCCTGTGTGGCGTAGATTTGTGTATAACGTGAATTTGCGAACCTCACACCCTGGTATGAACCAGAAACGGGAGAAAGGACCTCAGGGGGGCGTGCGTTTTCTTTCTAGCTAGAAGTGGCATCAGTGGTTTTACACGCCCTAACGAGTTTGACTTATGTGGTTGTTACTATTGCGAGGCGCCTCGGTTAGATCGGACGATCCGGGTCCGATGGAGTCATTCGTTGGCTTGTTGACGCCCCATAGGGCGGAGAAACGCATTGTTCAGGCATTATAATCCACTTCGTGTAGACCGGCCCTGACAATCCAAGGTACTGTTGCGGCTGTGCCTGAGACACGGGCTAGAGCGTCTCGAATTCGGTAAGGACTATCTTTTGCCTTGGTTCATGACTGAAATCCAATTTCCAAATACGTGACCGTGTGGTTTTGATTGTATACCTATATATGGCGACATAGTGGTATGGGGCATTAATGCCGTCTATTATTGATAGTTATGATTTGAAATTGTTTTCAAACATATAAACACTAGCAATAATATCAAATGCCTTTGTTTTATTCGTATCAAGCATATTTTGGCCGTTATAAGGTAAAAACTCTATCCTCCGGTTTGCGTTGCATTCTGTGATGGGAACTGAGTCTTATAATGGCTTCATTTTTATAAAAAGCATAGCGATGTTTTAAAGAATGATTTTTATTAAAGCACTGGCAATCCAATGGAGTAAACCCGTTCCACAAAAGTGGCGTGGTCCTGTGATTGGCCATATTATAAATGTGTTGAGTAGATTTCTCATACCAGTCCCATGACTGACTCGTAGTTTGTTTCACTTTCAAACTCGGATGCCGCTCTTTCGACACGGGCATCCTTGTATTCAGGTTTTAGCTGGCTCTTTCTGGATAGTTGGAGCTGAAGATGGATTATATTATTTATCTCTTTTTATGCTGTTCAGCTCCTATTATACATATTTTATTTGTTTCCGCTGTAGACATTTATGTATAGCTGTACTGTATTTGTACTAAGTATGATCTTGTATACTGTGTAACTCTGATGATTATATTTATCAGTGTACTATTTGTTCATTATCAGGTGTATTTAATTAATTCTTTTCTACTATTATCTGTTTCTGTGTTATATTCCGAAGATTACCCTTGTCTCCGTCTGTGCGGGAAATGGGGTCATCACATCTTCCAACATTCCATTAAATCCAAGATGAACACCACCGTTCTCCTTCTCCTCGAACTCTCCTTCCTCTCCACCACACAATGACAAACTCGCACCCCATCTCCATAGACTGACGTCGAGACTTCCCTGTAGTGCAAGCTACTGGGTGCGACATTTTCTTTTTTTTAAATCCAGAAAAATATCACCAAGATGCTAAATCGCCCGCTGACCTCAAAACCATTAACGAAAACTCAAATCGAAGTATGAATCCCTCAAGAAGCTGAACCCTAATACTTGTGACTCACGAACAAAACTGTCGGGCTTCCCAATTTGATGTCGCACCGCTCCAGAGCCCACCGAAATGAAGATCAACACTTGACCATTTCAAAGAACTACGCTTTGTGATTTTTAAGATTTAATTTGATTTGTCTTGGATTTTAAAATTCAAGATTTGTTTGTGAGTGAAAGAAAAGAATGGTGGCTGAAGTAAGATTGACCAGAGAATGGAAAATAAGGGTATAAGGATGGAAGGTTTATATTTATACCATTATTTAAATATTACTTTATTCAAATACTATTTATCATTGAAAATTTTGTGCTCGAACTCGAAATGAACCCCAACGAATGTCGCCCCTAGCGTAATACCCTCATTTTAAACACAATGGGATATGTCCAGCAAGTCAATTCGACTGTTACGGTCAGTTTTCATCAAAATTAAAATATAAATCAATATATATTAAATTTAAACGCACATTTTAAATTACCGAGGCCACATACTAACTCTAAAAATTCCCGAAAAATAAATCTAGCTATGTTTTGATGATATGGTCCTAACAAAAGTGGTTTCGTCGAAAACAGAGGTCGTTTGCAAAATGGCTATTTTTAAGGGCTATATATTATATTAAAATATATATAAATTCTACAGCGACTTTTCTGAATTTTAAACTGGACATAACGTTCAGTTTATAAAGTGAAATCTCAGTTTCTTACATTCGTTAGAAAAATATGGTTAAACAGATTCAAATATTTCCGGTTTTACTGAAATCCAATTTATTTTGAATCCTGTAAATTCATTTGAAATTTAAAATCGAATTTTCAAACTACCGCGTCATTTCAGGCTCGTTTTATAATTAAAATAAATTTATACGTTCTAACTTCGATTAAACTAAATTTTAAATTGTTATTATTTAAAATAAATCATTTTAAAAATTCAAAATTCATTAAAATAACTAAAATAAAAATTTTAAACTGGTTCTGAAAATCAGGGTCGTCACAATCTCCCCCACTTAAAACTTTTCGTCCTCGAAAAGGAACGAAGCCGAAAGTCGTCTACAAAACCAACTCAACTTCCATTCTGGCTTTCATTCTTCAACCTTTCAGTTTCTAAGAATTTCAAATTTTTCAAAAATTTGGCTAACGCCCTAAATTTTCAAAAATTTTTGCCATAACCTCCTTTGTACGGGGAGCATCGGGAAAATCCCCAAACCGCCACATAGGTCCTCTCGTCTCAAAAAGAAAAAGAAAAAGCCAAGCGGCTAGCCAATCGGCTCATAAAATCATCAAATCCCAATCAATATAATAAACATGTACCTATTGGTCGGCACACAATTTTATTCCTCTTCTTAGCTTTCATGCTATGACCTGCTCAATATATATACATGTATATGTATGCAATTTCAATCAATTTTCATTTTAGTTCAATATTAAATTCTATTTGGCTAATTTTACCCCCTTTTTCCATATTGGTGTTATCATTCCAATATTTTATTAATTAACTTAATAATCACACATCAGAACAAGCAATCAATTTGTTAACTAGCTTTTCAAAACAAATAACTTTTGTATATACTCAAAAAATCATATTTTCGATGCCAAGTCACAAACATTAAACTCTAACTAAGTTTTGGTTCTTGAGCATTGTAAACCAAAGTTTTTCCATTAAATCTTAGTTAAAAGACTAATAAATTCCAAATCAAAATTTCACTGTTAATCGAGTTTTAAGAACTAATGTCATTTAAAACAATGTTTACAATCAACCCAAAACCAACTTCCACTTAATTCTAATTATATTTCATTAACTGGAAAACTTCTTTCAACCTTCGTTAAAAAGATTTATTCTTTTCTGAAATGGGTTCAAGAACAGTCTTATTTAAGACACTATTCACGACAACCCAAAATCCAATTTGTTATTGTTGACCCGCTTTTTAGTCAAAGCAGTCACACATGGAATCTCTTCTCAATAATACACTCAAGCGTTGGGAATATCGTTAGAAGACATGAAGTGATTTGGTTGAAATCGCATCACAAACAAAGAAAGGCCCGAAACTCCTACCAGATGACCTTTTTTGGGCCCGAAAACAACGATTACGGAGCTGAGCTCTGTAACTCTTGTAGATCTCTGAATTAGCTTCAGTTGAGCTTTGGTTTGGCTCAATCGGACTTACTGTTTGAAAGCTATGCCTGTTTCCGTGAACGCATGCAGAACCGGAAACTTGGAATTTGGAAATTGGCTTGACCTCCCGGATCGGATCGCACCCGCTCCGACTCCACACTTCGAAGATGCTCAAACTTGGATTCCAGCTCACCTCGGTTCGGATCGGACCATCCGAACCCGACCCGCCTTGCACACTGCACAAAAGTGCACATCACGTCTTCGGTTCGGATGCTCCACCCCTCTCTTCGAAGAAGCATAGCATTGGATGGTTTTGGCAGAGCTCTGACTCGGTTCGGATCGGATGGAATGGAGCAATCCAACCCGCTTCGCATCAGATCCTCACGAGAGCACAAAGTCTTCGGATTGAAGACACCAACTTGGTTCGGATCGGAAGTCCGAGCCGACCCCCCTGCACCTGCTCAGATGTATAGCGACACGTCTCGCCTTCGGTTGGAATGCTCCGGATCGGTTCGGAAGGAAGAGGACCCGAACCGAACCGCTTCGATCTGCTGCTACACCTCAACTTTGACCTGTTCTCAAGGAGTAACTACTTCCTATTAATCCGGATCGAGCTCCACCTGTCCTAGCACGATCTGAAGACCATCTCTCCACTGCTTCTGAGATCACCTCAGTGCCTGCCACGTGCCCCTCCCATCCGATCCGATTCAGGACTTCCAGAAGCTCCTCTACGCCTATAAATACACCACAACATGGCTATTTCAAAGGACCTTTTGAACTCTAACTCTTCATGGCTTCAACTATGGTTCTTCGCAAGGCTATTGCATAACCTAGAAGTCAAATTCCACATTACAACACGAGGATTTCGTGTATAATCTCCCCTTTAATCTCCTCTTCTTCATTGTAAACACGAGGATTTCGTGTATAAACTACAAACAAACAACATTGTAATAGATTCTTAGGATTTAAGAAACTATAAAGTGGACGTAGGCTAGGATTGAGCCGAACCACTATAAAAATCTCGTGTGTCTCCTCTTATTTTACTGCTTTTTATCTGTGATCTGTGATTGTGAAGATTTCACATAGAATTTGGGTGTTAGTACCAAAATTTGGTCTAACATTTTGGCGCGCCAGGAAGGGGGCACACGATACAGCTTCTTCTGCTAGCTTGAACGGTAGCGGATTATTTGACTATTGGATTAATGGTCAAGCGAAAGAAAGACGGAACCTTCTCTCGTGCTGAGGATGTTGGCACTGAAGGCACAAGGAACGAGGCAAGCCAGGAGGCTTCCTCTCATGAAAATCCATCAGCATATTTAACCAGAGATGAAATGGATGGCGTTCTCGCTGAATTGAGAACCCAGATGGCTAGGCAAGATGATCTCCTTCGCAAACAATAGGAGATGGTAGACCAATTCTTCGCTCGGATGGAAGGAAGGCCGAGCGGCAATGCACAACTCACTGGAAATGGTACTGAAATGGCTCCAACGGGAATAACAAACCGGATCAGTTCGGATTCGATCCGAACCGAGGGCCAAAATCTAAATCCAACGCAGAGGGAAATGGGGGGCAATCCTCACCGGATCGGTTCGGATCCGATCCAAACCGCCACCTTACATGAGCTTGGGGGCAGCAGCCTCCCTTCTGGAAATCAAGACTTCATTCCAGCATGACCTACCTCCACACCGGTTCGGATCGGTAATTCCACACAGCTTCAGCATCAAGCTCCCCGGTTCAGAACAGGAGAACCTGATCGGATCGGTACATCCGACCCGAACCGTGCACCCCTCCATAACCCCCCTCGATTCTCCGAGCCGCAGCAAGGAGGCACCTCCGAACCGAACCGGATGGCCTTCCAGGCACCCTATACCTCTCTGAACTCTTCTGGACTCAACGTTGGGGGCACCAGCTCCGAACTAGGTAACTTGCAACAGCTCTTTGAAGGCGACCGGCTCGCCAATCTCATTGAACGCCTTTCGAGAGGCCGCATTTATTAGAACGACATGGATGATGTCAATCACAATCCGTTCACACAGGAAATCAGGAATTCCCGCAATCCTCCAGATTTCAAACTTCCACAACTGGAACCCAACAACGGCAGGGCAGATCCTACCGTGCACCTAGTGCGCTATAAACGGCATATGGAAGTTCAATCGGCGTCGGAAAACGTCATGGCTAAATGCTTTCCCCTCTTTTTGACTGATATTGCTGCTATGTGGTTTCGGCAGCTAGAATCTGAATCGATCAACAGTTGGAACATGTTGGTCGCTCGCTTTATTGAACAATTCCGGGTCCATATCGCTCAACCCAAGAATGTAATGTCACTAACTACAAACAAGCAGAGGCATAAAGAAACTCTGCGGTCATTTCTGGAAAGGTTCAACATTGCAGCAGCATCAGTTGATCGACCTGAGCCATCTATGGTATTGATGGCGGCAGTATCCGGCATTCTAGACAACTCGGAGTTCAAGAAATCCACGTATCGAGACCCACCAAGGAATCTCAGTGAATTCTATCTTGAATCAGATAGGTTTTTGCGTGAAGAATACGCAACGTCCGAAAAGAAAATTCTCGATGTTAACATGCTCAGAGACGGAGAACCGTCTGATTCTGATAAAGGCAAAGGAAAAGCTGCCGTCAAGAATGACCGCAACGCTCAGCCCCGGAGAGGGCCCGGATATGAAAAGTACACAGAACTCAATTCGTCACTAACCGACATCTACGTGAACACAAACGGTGACGTCTCCTATCCAAAGCCTCCCAGGAGGGAGCCATCGCAAAGAGAACGCGATTCTGGGAAATATTGCATATTTCACGATATGGACGGTCATGACACAAATGACTGTAGACACTTGCGAGATCTGATTGAGGAACGGGTTAGACATGGAGAGCTACCCGAGTATGTGAAACAACCAACAGCATCTGTACCTGTGCTGCTACCACCTGCTCCCCGGAGAGGGAATGACCCTGGAACGAGCTCCCATCGGCTCGTCATCAACTGATCTGGATTGGATCACTCTGCATTTTCAGCATTTCTTAGGATTTAAGATATGTTTCTTTGCTTTCTTTAGGTTTTCCGATTGGCTAAATCAGAATACACACGTTTGGGGTTAGGATTTAGCTCCAAAGCGTGCTCTGCACTCGATAACAAACCAACCAGGATTTGCTTTGATTTTGTACTTTGGATTGAATAAGGAAGGACTTTCCGAGCATGGATTATGTTTGGCAATTTAAGTGTCTTGTCAGGTTGTGGCAGGATTCTCAATCTCAACTAAAGTATGGCTTATACTTATCTCGGAACCGTAGGCATGGATTATGCCTAGGGACAGACTGTCTTGTCAGGTCTTGGCAAGCATAGCCCTATCCCGACATGAGTATGGATTGTACTCACTAGGATTCTTAAGTATGGATTATACTCTGGAACGGCTTATTGTTTCGTCAGGATCTGGCAAAGGAACTCAATAAAACTCGAGTATGGTTTATGCTCAGTTTGAACTTCCTGGTATGGCTTATACCCGGAAGGTTAGGTCCCTCGTCAGGTTTTGGCAGGATGATTCGAACGTGTCTTGAGTATGGATTATGCTCAAACAAACGCCCAAGCATGGTTTTATGCTCGAAAGTGTAATTAGTTTTGTCAGGATTTGACACATCTTTCTGCTCTCTTTTCTTCGCAGGTATGGATTATACTTGCAGCTGGTAGGCCCGGCGTGGCCTTGGATTATCCAGAACACATCTTCCTTCAACCAGCAAGATATGTTCTGGGGGGCAAAGTGTTGACCCGCTTTTTAGTCAAAGCAGTCACACATGGAATCTCTTCTCAACAATATACTCAAGCGTTGGGAATATCGTTAGAAGACATGAAGTGATTTGGTTGAAATCGCATCACAAACAAAGAAAGGCCCGAAACTCCTACCAGATGACATTTTTTGGGCCCGAAAACAACGATTACGGAGCTGAGCTCCGTAACTCTTGTAGATCTCTGAATTAGCTTCAGTTGAGCTTTGGTTTGGCTCAATCGGACTTACGGTTTGAAAGTTATGCCCGTTTCCGTGAACGCATGCAGAACCGGAAACTTGGAATTTGGAAATTGGCTTGACCTCTCGGATCGGATCGGACCCGCTCCGACTCCACACTTCGAAGATGCTCAAACTTGGATTCCAGCTCACCTCGGTTCGGATCGGATCATCCGAACCCGACCCGCCTTGCACACTGCACAGAAGTGCACATCACGTCTTCAGTTCGGATGCTCCACCACTCTCTTCGAAGAAGCATAGCATTGGATGGTTTTGGCAGAGCTCTGACTCGGTTCGGATCGGATGGAATGGAGCAATCCGACCCGCTTCGCATCGGATCCTCATAAGAGCACAAAGTCTTCGGATTGAAGACACCAGCTCGGTTCGGATCGGAAGTCCGAGCCGACCCCCCTACACCTGCTCAGATGTATAGCGACACGTCTTGCCTTCGGTTGGAATGCTCCGGATCGGTTCGGAAGGAAGAGGACCCGAACCGAATTGCTTCGACCTGCTGCTACACCTCAACTTTGACCTGTTCTCAAGGAGTAACTACTTCCTATTAATCCAGATCGAGCTCTACCTGTCCTAGCATGATCTGAAGACCATCTCTCCATTGCTTCCGAGATCACCTCAGGGCCTGCCACGTGCCCCTCCGATCCGATCCGATTCAGGACTTCCAGAGGCTCCTCTACGCCTATAAATACACCACAACATGGCTATTTCAAAGGACCTTTTGAACTCTAACTCTTCATGGCTTCAACTATGGTTCTTCGCAAGGCTATTGCATAACCTAGAAATCAAATTTCACATTACAACACGAGGATTTCGTGTATAATCTCCCCTTTATTCCCCTCTTCTTCATTGTAAACACGAGGATTTCGTGTATAAACTGCAAACAAACAACATTGTAATAGCTTCTTAGGATTTAAGAAACTATAAAGTGGACGTAGGCTTGGATTGAGCCGAACCACTATAAAATTCTCGTGTGTCTCCTCTTATTTTACTGCTTTTTATCTGTGATATGTGATTGTGAGGATTTCACATAGAATTTGGGTGTTAGTACCAAAATTTGGTCTAACATTTTGGCGCGCCAGGAAGGGGGCACACGATACAACTTCTTCTGCTAGCTTGAACGGAAGCGGGTTATTTGGCTATTGGATCAATGGTCAAGCGAAAGAAAGACGGAACCTTCTCTCGTGCTGAGGTTGTTGTCACTGAAGGCACAAGGAACGAGGCAAGCCAGGAGGCTTCCTCTCATGAAAATCCATCAGCATATTTAACCAAAGATGAAATGGATGGCGTTCTCGCTGAATTGAGAACCCAGATGGCTAGGCAAGATGATCTCCTTCGCAAACAACAGGAGATGATCGACCAATTCTTCGCTAGGATGGAAGGAAGGCCGAGCGGCAATGCACAACTCACTGGAAATGGTACTGAAATGGCTCCAGCAGGAATAACAAAACGGATCGGTTCGGATCCGATCCGAACCGAGGGCCAAAATCTGAATCCAACGCAGACGGAAATGGGGGGTAATCCTCACCGGATCGGTTCGGATCCGATCCGAACCGCCACCTTACATGAGCTTGGGGGTAGCAGCCTCCCTTCTGGAAATCAAGACTTCGTTCCAACACGACCTACCTCCGCACTGGTTCGGATCTGTAATTCCACACAGCTTCAGCATCAAGCTCCCCGGTTCGGAATAGGAGAACCTGATCGGATCGGTACATCCGACCCGAACCGTGCACCCCTCCATAACCCCCTCGCTTCTCCGAGCCGCAGCAAGGAGGCACCTCCGAACCGAACCGGATGGCCTTCCAGGCTCCCTATACCTCTCTGAACTCTTCTGGACTCAACGCTGGGGGCACCAGCTCTGAACTAGGTAACTTGCAATAGCTCTTTGAAGGCGACCGGCTCGCCAATCTCATTGAACGCCTTTCGAGAGGCCGCATTTATCAGAACGACATGGATGACGTCAATCACAATCCATTCACACAGGAAATCAGGAATTCCCGCAATCCTCCAGATTTCAAACTTCCACAACTGGAACCCTACAACGGCAGGGCAGATCCTACCGTGCACCTAATGCGTTATAAACGGCATATGGTAGTTCAATCGGCATCGGAAAACGTCATGGCTAAATGCTTTCCCCTCTTTTTGACTGATATTGCTGCTATGTGGTTTCGACAGCTAGAATCTGAATCGATCAACAGTTGGAACATGTTAGTCGCTCACTTTATTGAACAATTCCGGGTCCATATCGCTCGACCCAAGAATGTAATGTCACTAACTACAATCAAGCAGAGGCCTAAAGAAACTCTGCGGTCATTTCTGGAAAGGTTCAACATTGCAGCAGCATCAGTTGATCGACCTGAGCCATCTATGGTATTGATGGCAGCAGTATCCGGCGTTCTAGACAACTCGGAGTTCAAGAAATCCTTGTATCGAAACCCACCAAGGAATCTCAGTGAATTCTATCTTGAATCGGATAGGTTTTGGCATGAAGAAGACGCAACGTCCGAAAAGAAAATTCTCGATGTTAACATGCTCAGAGACGGAGAACCGTCTGATTCTGATAAAGACAAAGGAAAAGCTGCCGTCAAGAATGACCGCAACGCTCAGCCCCGGAGAGGGCCCAGATATGAAAAGTACACAGAACTCAATTCGTCACTAACCGACATCTACATGAACACAAACGGTGACGTCTCCTATCCAAAGCCTCCCAGGAGGGAGCCATCGCAAAGAGAATGCGATTCTGGGAAATATTGCATATTTCACGATATGGACGGTCATGACACAAATGACTGTAGACACTTTCGGGATCTGATTGAGGAACGGGTTAGACGTGGAGAGCTACCCGAGTATGTGAAACAACCAACAACACCTGTACCTGTGCTGCCACCGCCTGCTCCCCGGAGAGGGAATGACCCTGGAACGAGCTTCCATCGGCTCGTCATCAACTGATCTGGATTGGATCACTCTGCATTTTCAGCATTTCTTAGGATTTAAGATATGTTTCTTTGCTTTCTTTAGGTTTTCCGATTGGCTAAATCGGAGTACACACGTTTGGGGTTAGGATTTAGCTCCAAAGCGTGCTCTGCACTCGATAACAAACCAATCAAGATTTGCTTTGGTTTTGTACTTTGGATTGAATTAGGAAGGACTTTTTGAGCATGGATTATGTTTGGCAATTTAAATGTCTTGTCAGGTTGTGGCAGGATTCTCAATCTCAACTAAAGTATGGCTTATACTTATCTCGGACCCGTAGGCATGGATTATGCCTAGGGACAGACTGTCTTGTCAGGTCTTGGCAAGCATAGCCCTATCCCGACATGAGTATGGATTGTACTCACTAGGATTCTTAAGTATGGATTATACTCTGGAACGGCTTATTGTTTCGTCAGGATCTGGCAAAGGAACTCAGTAAAACTCGAGTATGGTTTATGCTCAGTTTGAACTTCCTGGTATGGCTTATACCCGGAAGGTTAGGTCCCTCGTCAGGTTTTGGCAGGATGATTCGAACGTGTCTTGAGTATGGTTTATGCTCAAACAAACGCCCAAGCATGGTTTTGTGCTCGAAAGTGTAATTAGTTTTGTCAGGATTTGACACACCTTTCTGCTCTCTTTTCATCGCAGGTATGGATTATACTTGCAGCTGGCAGGCCCGGCGTGGCCTTGGATTATCCAGAACACATCTTCCTTCAACCAGCAAGATATGTTCTAGGGGGCAAAATGTTGACCCGCTTTTTAGTCAAAGCAGTCACACATGGAATCTCTTCTCAACAATACACTCAAGCGTTGGGAATATCGTTAGAAGACATGAAGTGATTTGGTTGAAATCGCATCACAAACAAAGAAAGGCCCGACACTCCTACCAGATGACCTTTTTTGGGCCCGAAAACAACGATTACAGAGCTGAGCTCTGTAACCCTTGTAGATCTCTGAATTAGCTTCAGTTGAGCTTTGGTTTGGCTCAATCGGACTTACGGTTTGAAAGTTATGCCCGTTTCCGTGAACGCATGCAGAACTGGAAACTTGGAATTTAGAAATTGGCTTGACCTCCCGGATCGGATCGGACCCGCTCCGACTCCACACTTCGAAGATGCTCAAACTTGGATTCCAGCTCACCTCGGTTCGGATCGGACCATCCGAACCTGACCCTCCTTGCACAATGCACAGAAGTGCACATCACGTCTTCGGTTCGGATGCTCCACCCCTCTCTTCGAAGAAGCATAGCATTGGATGGTTTTGGCAGAGCTCTGACTCGGTTTGGATCGGATGGAATGGAGCAATCCGACCCGCTTCGCATCGGATCCTCACAAGAGCAGAAAGTCTTCGGATTGAAGACACCAACTCGGTTCGGATCGGAAGTCCGAGCCGACCCCCTGCACCTGCTCAGATGTATAGCGACACGTCTCGCCTTCGGTTGGAATGCTCCGGATCAGTTCGGAAGGAAGATTACCCGAACCGAACCGCTTCGACCTGCTGCTACACCTCAACTTTGACCTGTTCTCAAGGAGTAACTACTTCCTATTAATTCGGATCGAGCTCCACCTGTCCTAGCACGATCTGAAGACCATCTCTCCACTACTTCCGAGATCACCTCAGGGCCTGCCACGTGCCCCTCCGATGCGATCCGATTCAGGACTTCTAGAGGCTCCTCTACGCCTATAAATACACCGCAACATGGCTAAGGACCTTTTGAAATCTAACTCTTCATGGCTTCAACTTTGGTTCTTCGCAAGGCTATTGCATAACCTAGAAGTCAAATTCCACATTACAACACGAGGATTTCGTGTATAATCTCCCCTTTAATCTCCTCTTCTTCATTGTAAACACGAGGATTTCGTGTATAAACTGCAAACAAACAACATTGTAATAGCTTCTTAGGATTTAAGAAACTATAAAGTGGACGTAGGCTTGGATTGAGCCGAACCACAATAAAAATCTTGTATGTCTCCTCTTATTTTACTGCTTTTTATCTGTGATCTGTGATTGTGAGGATTTCACATAGAATTTGGGTGTTAGTACCAAAATTTGGTCTAACAGTTATTTAAACTATTGGATTTTTTTATACTACTTATTTCAACTATATTAAAATTTTCTATAAGCTAGCATTTCGTTTTATCTATACTTATTCTCAACATATTTGATATTTACATACTTACTCATTTCAATTTCTATATATGTTAATACTTTAATTTCATCTACATCTTATGCTCTCTATGTTTTATTTATTTATTTATTTAACTTGCTTAAATATTATTGTAAATTTTCTTAAGCTATGTAATTTATTGTAATCTCTGAACTATGGTTATTTATTTAACTTGCTTAAATCTAAGTCCATTTTCCTTTATTCATAACTAACCAAATTTGTAATTTATTGTTAATTCACATTATTTCAAAACTTATAGACTTTAGTTCCTCTGTTATTTACGTTACTTTATAAATTTATTACTATGGAATGACTTGTGTAATAACCCGGAAATATGGGCCAATTTAAAATTTTTATTTTGGCAATTTTAGCGAATTTTGATCATTTAAAATGAATTATTTTAAATAATAACGACGAGAAATTTATTTTGAATGGAATTCGAACGTATATTTTATATAGATCGTCGTTAGAATATAAATATTTATTTATATATATAAAAGGAATTGAAAATGGCGCGTTAGTTTGATAATTCGATTTCAAATTTCAAATGAATGTACAGGATTCAAAATAAACCGGATTTTAGTGAAACCAAAAATAATAGAATCTAATTGAGAATACCTTTCCAATGAATCCAAAAATTCGAAATTTCATAGCGGGAATCAAAAGACATGCCCAATTGAAAATTCAAAATAGTCGCTATGGAATTTCGGTCCTTGAAAATAGCAATTTTGCAAACGACCTCGGAATTCGACGAAACCACTTTTGTTGGATCCGTGATGTCAAGTTATTGCTAGATTCCAAATTTCATAATTTTTCGAATCAATATGTGAGCGTGGCAAAGGAAAACACGTTTGACCAGTTTCAGTTGATTTTAATCGACTGGAAAATGGCCATTTTTCAAATGGTCTCAGAATTCGACGAAATTAGTTTTGTTAGGACTGTATCGTCAATACGAAGCTAGAAATTATTTTTCTGGAATTTTTCGAGTTAGTATGTGACCCCAGTAAATTGAAATGCGCGTTCAAATTCAATATATATAGTTATATGTTGATTTTGACGGAAACTGATCGAAACAACTGAATCAGCTTACGATACATATCCCATTGTATTCTGAATGGGGGTAATTAGCTATGGACGACAGGCGGTGGGTTCGATTTCGAGGTCGAGATTAAAAGTTGCTTTTTGAATTTAAAATTAAAATTAAATATAAAAATTTATATATTCCTACTCTCCCCCTCCCTTCATTCAAAGTCAACAGAATAAAAAAAAGGAAAAGAAAAAAAGGCAGATCCCGATTCCACCGTCGCCCTTAGCGGATCGCCGCTCCGCCGCCCTAGCCGCCGTATGGCGCGCCTCCTCCCCAACCTTTGTTCCTCCCTCCAATCTGATGCTACCCCTCTCTGAGTGCGCCGATGCCCAGTTCCTCTCCCCTTCGTTGAATCGTGCCACCCACGCCCTAGCCGCGCCGCCCTCCACCGACGTCCCCTCCTCCTTTCCTCCTCTCCGCTGAAACCACGAAACCCTCCTCCTCTTCATGTCCGAACGAGAACAACCCCCCTCCTCTAGAAAAAAATGTGAGTTTGATTTTATTTTATTTTGCATTTATTTCTTTTCTGTTTTAAAATATATGGGTATAACGTTATATATATATATATATATATATAAATTCGATTTTTATGAAAGTAAAAATACGATTTTTATATAGGTATTGAAATAAAGATATGATTTTTTATTATAGTAGAAGATTAAAGATATGATTTTATATTATAGTAGAAGATTAAAGATATGATTTTTTTATTATAGTAGAAGATTAAAGATTTAATTTTTATTATAGTACAAGATTAAAAATATAATTTTTATAATATAGAAAGGTTAAAAATATAATTTTTACAAAGTAGAAGTATTCAAAATAATTTTTTTATATTATAGAAAGAATAAAAATACGATTTTTATATGATGTAGATAGTAAAAATCTTATCTTTATATAAGTCGCGAAATAAAAATCTGATCTTTCTTATATGTAAGCAGAAATAAAAATATGATTTTATTTATTGAAATGAAGCAATAAAAATATAAATTTTATTTGAACAGCGTGAAAAGAACTGCATTGGAATTTCAAACCGGTCCAGACGGTTCAGCAGTTCAAAAGCAAAGCACGGCGGAGTGGAACCCTCAGTGAGAAATTCTCAGCTTTTAATTTTATTTCTAGTTAAAAATATATACTAGGATGCAGACGGTGTTTAGTAGCACCCGACACCCGTCGTCCACAGACCATGGACGACTTGTATGCTTGTTTGTTTAATTTTGATGTGTAGTTGATTGTGTGATGTAAAATAAAATAAAATATTTTATAGTGGAAAATATTTTATAGTTAAAAATAGAATTTTTAACGTGTATTTAAAATGAAATTTATAAACAAATTGGAGATTTGTTTATATACACACATTTGACTAATACTGATTGGGACGATAAATTTTAGACATCGCCCAACTGCACAAATAAAATCTGTGTTTGATTGTTTGAAACCCCACATGGGTATTGGGATGATATATGACATACACTAATCCCAATTGTTAGTTGTACGTCGATCGATTGATTGACAGACTGTTATAAGCGTTAAATATTTATATTCGATGCTTATACAGTGTAGAATGCACTTTGGATGATGGTTAATTATTCATCGTTGTTATTGTATACATGTGTTGTAGAAAATCCATATAATTAAGATTATATGGTAATTGATTGGGCCTCATTCCAGTTTTGAAAAGAAATATTTGAATAGAAATATTCGAAATAGAAATATTCAAAATAGAATATTTGAAAATAGAAACATATGAAGCCGTGTTGATTAGATTGACGCCATTTTGACGTAAACGATATTTATATCGATTATATTCGTTTTTATAATGAATATTGAAAAGTGCTTTCAAAATCGAATATTTTGAAATGAAATTCGAATTGAAATTGAATAGAAATGAATTCGAATTGAAATTGAATAGAAATGAATTCGAATTGAAATTGAATATAAATGAATTCGAATTGAAATTGAATATAAATGAATTCGAATTGAAATTGAATTGAATTTGAAAACAAACTGAAATTGAATTAGAAATCAATTTGAATTGAAATCAATTTGAAATGAATTTAAAACAAATTTGTAAGGGAAAATTCAATTTTGATTTGAATTTGAAAAAGAAGTCGAAATCGTTTTGAAAACAAATTTAAAACGATTTATAAAATTCATTTCGAAAGGAAATCGACGAAATATATATTACATATTATATATATAATGTAATGGCCTGAATAGAACGCGCCGCGCCGCGGTAGTTCGCGAATTTCGACCATTGACTTCAAGCCGATATTACGGGAGATCCGACCGTCAGATTCTCCTAAAACCGGAACCGTTGGGTTCGTATCGAAAAGGTCTTTCCAATGAATATTAGAAATTAGAAATCTAACGGTTGAATTTGGAATTATGTCCAAATCAAATTTGGAAAAGGTCGCTATAAGTGCAGTTCGATGGCCGTTGATGTAAATCGACTGTACGGGCCTTGATAAAATTATTAAAAATAGTAATAATTTGTATGAGATCATAAGAAATGATTTGGTAAGAATTAGGATGAAAAACTCCATATTTGAAAAGATAAAAATAGATTTTTATCGAAATGAACTAGTTTTGAACTGGAATTATAATTCTATTTATTTTTAAATAAATAAATTGGACTTGAAATGGTTTTAAAAATAACTAGAATTTCCAATAATTATGTTAGAATGGATTTGAATCGAAATTGTCTTCGAAATATTTCGATGTTGGATTTCGTGATGATACAGATATTGTTATGGGAATTTGAAAGATATATATATATATATATATCGTTATTTCCAATACGATATTTGTTAGTCATAGAATTTGATATTGAATATAAGCCGATATATTTTCTATTCAGAGCCTTGTATTTAATATCAAATGTGATTTGGGTTTGTCGTGAATGGTGACTTTATTAACACTGTTCTTGAACCCAGTTGAGAAAAGATTATATCTTTTTATTTAGTTTTAATGAAGTGTACCAATTAAATAATATTAATTGGAATTGAATTGGTATTGATTTTTGGGTTTATCGTGAATAATGTTTTAAATAACACTTTTTCTTTAACCCTCTAATCAATGAAATGTGATTTTAGGTTGTCGTGAACGGTATCTTCAATAATACTGTTCTTAGAGCCAAAGGAGTTAAGAAAATCAGAAACTAACTGGAGATTAGTCAAGTTGAATGGTTTCAGAGGTATTGATCTGATGTTGGTTTCTGCCTTCGGGGTTAATACTTAGGGAATTGCTCACTTGCTACTTTACGGTTAGGAACTGATTGAAATGTGATGTGATTTTGGGTTTATCGTGAACCGTGTTATTAAATGACACTGATTCTTTAACTCAGTTAAAGATTAAAACAAAATGGAGTTTTAATGAATCTTTAATTAGATTGAAAAGATTGAGAATGGAGTATCACCAGTTTTGCTCCAGGCGATAGTTAAATCTTTAATTAGATTTGAACGTGAAATGGTAATTGAATTTACCGATAACACCGTGGTGTTAGATATGAAGTATTACCAGTTTTACTTCATGGGATGAATAGGTTGGGATTGGGAAATTAAAACAAATGATTACTTTGGTAAGGTTCGTTAATCCCGATTAGTTGAATCGAAATTCAAAAGAAGATTAAAGAATAAATTCAAGGAATTTATCTTTGATAAAATTAATGGGAACCTTTCCCTATAATGTGAAACTTAGAAACTAACTGTCGGTTAGCTAAGCGGAATGGTTTTCTGGATATTGATCTGATGTTGGTTTCGGCCTTCGGGGTTAATATTTGGGGGATTATTCTCTTGACTAATTTACGGTTAGTGGCTGATGAATTGGAATGAGGCGTATGTTGTGTTTGTGTAACACTTGTTTATTATATACGCGAGTTATTCGGAAAGACCGGGTTTATCCCATTCTGAATAACTGATACGACGATAAGTCGAAGATGAAGACGGTGGTCGATGACCGGAGGTCTTCTCGTCGTTTGGGTGGTTACTGATGATCTTGATTGGGCTGTACACCCAAGAAGATTGAAACAGTTAGTGATCGTCCAGACGTACCTGGAGATCGATGGATATGCGGGGTACTAGGTGCCTTCGGTTTCGTTCAGACCCAGAACGAACTTGTAAATGGAGTGTGTGTCTGACATTGGATTTCAGTCTGTGTGGTTGATTTCATATATCTGTTTGGTGGCGGAGAATTTATTCTTTTGCTTAACGCCCTTCTCTGAGACGTACGAGCTCAGGGGTTATATATCGATGGATATCAAACGCATGGAGTGAATTGCCTAGGTGGCATGCGTAAGTGGCAATATGATCAAGGCTTCTGTTGAAAAGCAGAGTCTTGTGGTGGATGATCAAAGCACGGCCTTTGTGGCATAGCTTTGTGTAACGTTGATTCGCGAGCCTCACACCCCGGTGTGAACCAAAAACGGGAGACGGACCTCAGGGAGGGCATGCGTTTCCTTCTAGTTAGAAGTAGCATCAGTGGTTTTACACGCCCTGACGAGTTTGACTTATGTGGTTGTTGCTGTTGCGAGGCGCCTCGGATATATCTGTCGTTCTCGAACCGATGGAGTCATTTAGTTGGCTCATTGACACCCCAAAGGGTGGGGAAACGCAGTGTTCAGGCATTTTAATCCACATCGGTGGACCGGCCCTGACGATCCAAAGGTCACTCGAGCTCTGACCTAAGACACGGACTAGAGCGTCTCGAATCAGTAGAGGACTATCTTTTGCCTCGGTTCATAGATGGAAATCCAATTTCCAAATACGTGACTTTGCGGTTTTATTTGTAAACCTATATATGGCGACATAGTGGCATGGGACGCTCATGTCGCCTATGATTGATACTTATGATTTGAAGTTGTTTTATACACTATGCACTTATAAAAGTATCAAATGATTTGTTTTAAACGTATCAAGCATTCTTGGCTATTATAAGGTAAAAACCCTATCCTCCAGCTTGCGTTGATTTGTGTGATGGGACCTGGGTCTTATAATGCTTCATTTTTCTTTATTTAGCATTGCGTTGTTTGTTTTATGCACTGGTATTCTTGGGTGGAAACCCGTTCCGTGTTATACGGCATGGTCCCTTGATTTACCTAACTTTAAAAATAAAGATTAATAACTGTTTTAGTTCTCACACCAGTCCCATGACTGGCCTGGAGTTTATTGTTTTAACCTAAACTCTGGGTGCCCTTATTTTGACATGGGCAGCTAGTAGTTTTGGTTTTGCAGATTTATATTCACAGGATCCTTGTTTACAGCTGGAATGATATCTGGAAAGCTTTGTATCCGTATATCTCTTCTAGTTGTGTATTGTATTATTTTCTGCTGCTATGTAATTCATTGTAATCTCTCATATTTTCTGTTGTATAATATTTATTTATACTCTGTATATTCTTGTATACTGATGGAATTGACGTAGTATACAATGAAATGTCCTTCCGTCTGCGTTCTGTTGTGGCTTGTTCTCGAACTATCCGCGCTTCCCTCACCGGGGAAGTTACGGGTTTTCACAGTTGGTACCAGAGCCTTGGTTTATAAAGCTCAGAGAACAAGACACATTAGAACCATACGAAAGAATTTATCAGATATTGGATTAGTAATATCCAATGGGAATGACTTGTTAGAGATGGGATCAGTAGTATCCTAGAACGAGTGTGAACAGTATATTTTTAAAAATGAAAACAATTTTTGTTTTGAAAATTTAAAACAAATATTCGTATTTGATTATTTATTTATATTGATTTGGACAATCCAATATATAAAGATTTTGCATATACATCTGATCCACGGGTATTCAAAGTTTTAATATAGTGTGTAGATATAAAATCGCACTATAGTCGCTCGGGGATAATTCTGGTGATGTCGCGACATCATCAGTATTTGTGTTCGAGTTTCAAAGGTGTGATATTTATATATTTCCTATTGACTGGTGTGAGAACCAAAATTAGATAGGGTTTATTGTTGTGATTTGGCACCAAAAATATGATTTTTGACTATATATCAAAGTTATGAATTTGAAATGCTAATCAACTAATTGATTGCTGATTGTGTTGGTTGATTACAGTTTGATTAATTAAATGTTGAACCTTTAGCCAAATTGACCAAAAAGTGAATTGTATTGAAATTTGGTCGCATTTTCTTGCATATACATGTACTTACATTGAATAGGTCATAGCAAGGAGTCTAGAGCAGAAGAATAAAATTTGTTTGCCCGACAAATAGGTACATGTTTACCATAATTTACTGTTTTATTTGGGTGATGATGATTTTATGAGCCGTTTGGCTAGCCGCTTGGCTTTTTCTTTTTCTTTTTGAGATCAGAGGGCCTGTATGGCAATTTCGGGATTTTCCCAGTGCTCCAGGTGCAGGGGAGGTTATGGCGAAATTTTTCGAAAATTTAGGGTGTTAGCCAAATTTTTGAAAAATTTGAAAAGTTCTTAGAAACTGAAAAGTTGAAGAACTTAAGCCGTAGTGAAAATTTGGAAAGTTGAGTTGGTTTGTGAAACAACTTTCGGCTTCGTTCCTTTTCAGGGAAGAAAAGTTTTAAGTGGTGGAGATTGTAATAACCCGGAAATCTGGGCCGATTTAAAATTTTTATTTTGGCAATTTTAGCGAATTTTGATCATTTAAAATGAATTATTTTAAATAATAACGACGAATGATTTATTTTGAATGGAATTCGAACGTATATTTTATATAGATCGTCGTTAGAATATAAATATTTATTTATATATATATAAGGAATTGAAAATGGCGCGGTAGTTCGATAATTCGATTTCAAATTTCAAATGAATGTACAGGATTAAAAATAAACCGGATTTTAGTGAAACCAAAAATAATAGAATCTAATTGAGAATATCTTTCCAACGAATCAAAAAAATCGAAATTTCATTGCGGGAATCAAAAGATATGCCCAAGTGAAAATTCAGAATAGTCGCTATGGAATTTCGGCCCTTGAAAATAGCAATTTTGCTAACGACCTCGGAATCGACGAAACCACTTTTGTTGGATCCGTGATGTCAAGTTATGGCTAGATTCCAAGTTTCATAATTTTTCGAATCAATATGTGAGTGTGGCAAAGGAAAACGCGTTTGACCAGTTTCAGTTGATTTTAATCGACTGGAAAATGGCCATTTTTCAAACGGTCTCAGAATTCGATGAAACTAGTTTTGTTAGGACCGTATCATCAATACGAAGCTAGAAATTATGTTTCTGGAATTTTTCGAGTTAGTATGTGATCCCAGTAAATTGAAATGCGCGTTCAAATTCAATATATAGAGTTATATGTTGATTTTGACGAAAACTGATCGAAACAACCGAATCAGCTTACTATACATATCCCATTGTGTTCGGAATGGGTGTAATTAGCTATGGACGACAGGCGGTGGGTTCGATTTCGAGGTCGAGATTAAAAGTTGCTTTTTGAATTTAAAATTAAAATTAAATATAAATATTTATATATTCCTACTCTCCCCCTCCCTTCATTCAAAGTCAACAGAATAAAAAGAAGGAAAAGAAAAAAGGCGGATCCCGATTCCACCGTCGCCCTCAGCGGATCGCCGCTCCACCGCCCTAGATGCCGTATGGCGCGCCTTCTCCCCAACCTTCGTTCCTCCCTCCAATCCGATGCTACCCCTCTCTGAGCGCGTCGATGCCCAGTTCCTCTCCCCTTCGTTGAATCGCGCCACCCACGCCCTAGCCGCGCCGCCCTCCACCGACGTCCCCCTCCTCTCCTCCTTTTCTCCGCTGAAACCATGAAACCCTCCTCCTCTTCATGTCCGAACGAGAACACCCCCTCCTCTGGAAAAAAAATGTGAGTTTGATTTATTTTATTTTGCATTTATTTCTTTTCTGTTTTAATATATATGGGTATAACTTTATAAATATATATATATATATATTCGATTTTTATGAAAGTAAAAATACGATTTTTATATAGGTATTGAAATAAAGATATGATTTTTTATTATAGTAGAAGATTAAAGATATGATTTTTTATTATAGTAAAAGATTAAAGATATGATTTTTTATTACAGTAGAAGATTAAAGATATAATTTTTATTATAGTACAAGATTAAAAATATAATTTTTATAATATAGAAAGGTTAAAAATATTATTTTTGTAAAGTAGAAGTATTCAAAATATAATTTTTATATTATAGAAAGAAAAAAAATACGATTTTTATATGATGTAGATAGTAAAAATCTTATCTTTATATAAGTCGCGAAATAAAAATCTGATCTTTCTTATATGTAAGCAGAAATAAAAATATGATTTTATTTATTGAAATGAAGCAATAAAAATATAAATTTTATTTGGACAGCATGAAAAGAACTGCATTGGAATTTCAAACCGGTCCAGATGGTTCAGTAGTTCAAAAGCAAAACACGACGGAGTGGAACCCTCAGTGAGAAATTCTCACCTTTTAATTTTATTTCTAGTTAAAAATATATACTAGGATGTAGACGGTGTTTAGTAGCACCCGACACCCGTCGTCCACAGACCATGGACGGCTTGTATGCTTGTTTGTTTAATTTTGATGTGTAGTTGATTGTGTGATGTGATGTGAAATGAAATAAAATATTTTATAGTGGAAAATATTTTATAGTTAAAAATAGATTTTTAACATGTATTTAAAATGAAATTTATAAACAAATCGGAGATTTGTGTATATACACACATTTGACCGATATTGATTGGGACAATAAATTTTACACATCGCCCAACTGCACAAATAAAATCTGTGTTTGATTGTTTGAAACCCCACACAGGTATTGGGATGATATATGACATACTCTAATCCCAATAGTTAGTTGTTTGTCGATCGATTGATTGACAGACTGTTATAAGTGTTAAATATTTATATTCGATGCTTATACAGTGTAGAATGCACTTTGGATGATGGTTGATTATTCATCGTTGTTATTGTATACATGTGTTGTAGAAAATCCATATAATTAAGATTATATGGTAATTGATTGGGCCTCATTCCAGTTTTGAAAAGAAATATTTGAATAGAAATATTTGAAATAGAAATATTCGAAATAGAATATTTGAAAATAGAAACATATGAAGTCGTGTTGATTAGATTGACGCCATTTTGATGTGAACGATATTTATATCGATTATATTCGTTTTTATAATGAATATTGAAAAGTGCTTTCAAAATCGAATATTTTGAAATGAAATTCGAATTGAAATTGAATTGAAATGAAATTCGAATTGAAATTGAATAGAAATGAATTCGAATTGAAATTGAATAGAAATGATTTCGAATTGAAATTGAATATAAATGAATTCGAATTGAAATTGAATATAAATGAATTCGAATTGAAATTGAATTGAATTGAAAACAAACTGAAATTGAATTAGAAATCAATTTGAATTGAAATCAATTTGAAATGAATTTAAAACGAATTTGTAAGGGAAAATTCAATTTTGATTTGAATTTGAAAAAGAAGTTGAAATCGTTTTGAAAACGAATTTAAAACGATTTATAAAATTCATTTCGAAAGGAAATCGACGAAGTATATATTACATATTATATATATAATGTAATGGCCTGAATAGAACGTGCCGCGCCGCGGCAGTTCGCAAATTTCGACCATTGACTTTGAACGGATATTACAGGAGATCCGACCATCGGATTCTCCTAAAACCGGAACCGTTGGGTTCGTATCGAAAAGAGCTTTCCGATGAATATTATAAATTATAAATCTAACAGTTGGATTTGGAATTATGTCCAAATCAAATTTAGAAAAGGTCGCTATAAGTGCAGTTCGATGGCCGTTGATGGAAATCGATTGTATGAGCCTTGATAAAATTATTAAAAATAGTAATAATTTGTGTAAAATCATAAGAAATGATTTGGTAATAATTGGGATGAAAAACTCCATATTTGAAAAGATAAAAATAGATTTTTGTCGAAATGAACTAGTTTTGAACTAGAATTATAATTCTATTTATTTTTAAATAAATAAAATGGATTTGAAATGGTTTTGAAAATAACCAGAATTTCCAATAATTATGTTGGAATGGATTTGAATCGAAATTGTCTTCGAAATATTTCTATGTTGGATTTCGTGATGATATAGATATTGTTATGGGAATTTGAAAGATATATATATATATATATATATCGTTATTTCCAATACGATATTTGTTGGTCGTAGAATTTGATATTGAATATAAGCCGATATATTTTCTATTCAGAGCCTTGTATTTAATATCAAATGTGATTTGGGTTTGTCATGAACGGTGTCTTTATTAACACTGTTCTTGAACCCAGTTGAGAAAAGATTAAATCTTTTTATTTAGATTTAATGAAGTGTACGAATTAAATTATATTTAATTAGAATTGAATTGGTATTGATTTTTGGGTTTATTGTGAACAATGTTTTAAATAACACTTGTTCTTTAACCCGCTAATCAATGAAATGTGATTTTGGGTTGTCGTGAACGGTATCTTCAATAATACTATTCTTAGACCCGAAGGAGTTAAGAAAATCAGAAACTAACTGGAGATTAGTCAAGTTGAATGGTTTCAGAGGTATTGATCTGATGTTGTTTTCGGCCTTCGGGGTTAATACTTAGGGAATTGCTCACTTGCTACTTTACGGTTAGGAACTGATTGAAATGTGATGTGATTTTGGGTTTATCGTGAACCGTGTTTTTAAATGACACTGATTCTTTAACCCAGTTAAAGATTAAAACTAAATGGAGTTTTAATGAATCTTTAATTAGATTGAAAAGATCGAGAATGGAGTATCACCAGTTTTGCTCCAGGCGATAGTTAAATCTTTAATTAGATTTGAACGTGAAATGGTAATTGAATTTACCGATAACACCGTGGTGTTAGATATGAAGTATTACCAGTTTTACTTCATGGGATGAATAGGTTGGGATTGGGAAATTAAAACAAATGATTACTTCGGTAAGGTTCGTTAATCCCGATTAGTTGAATCGAAATTCAAAAGAAGATTAAAGAATAAATTCAAGGAATTTATCTTTGATAAAATTATTGGGAACCTTTCCCTATAATGTGAAACTTAGAAACTAACTGTCGGTTAGCTAAGCGGAATGGTTTTCTGGATATTGATCTGATGTTGGTTTCGGCCTTCGGGGTTAATATTTGGGGGATTATTCTCTTGATTAATTTACGGTTAGTGGCTGATGAATTGGAATGAGGCGTATGTTGTGTTTGTGTAACACTTGTTTATTATATACGCGAGTTATTCGGAAAGACCGGGTTTATCCCATTCTGAATAACTGATACGACGATAAGTCGAAGATGAAGACGGTGGTCGAAGACCGGAGGTCTTCTCGTCGTTTGGGTGGTTACTGATGATCTTGATTGGGCTGTACACCCAAGAAGATGGAAACAGTTAGTGATCGTCCAGACGTACCTGGAGATCGATGGATATGCGGGGTACTAGGTGCCTCCGGTTTCGTTCAGACCCGGAACGAACTTGTAAATGGATTGTGTGTCTGACTGAAGCGACCCGAACTTCCCCGGTCTCCGAAGAGATGAGAAAGAACGAATTACTGTGAGGACAAGACAAATCAAAACGCAGACGGAAGAACATTTCATTGCTATTACAACAATGCCATCAGATACAAGAATATACAGAGTATAATAGAATAAATTACATTCGATAAATATCAGAGATTACAATAAATTACATAGCAGCGGAAAATAATACAAAGCACAACTGAAGGTGATATACGGATACAGAGCTTTCCGGATATCATTCCAGCTGTAAACCAGGATCCTGTGAATATAAATCTGCAAAACCAAAACTACTAGCTGCCCGTGTCGAAAATAGGGGCACCCAGAGTTTTGGTTAAAACAATAAAGTCCAGGTCAGTCATGTGACTGGTGTGAGAACTAAAACAGTTATTTAAAACTTTACTTTAAAAGAGAGTAATTCAAGGGACCACGCCGTATAACACGGAACGGGTTTCCTCCCAAGAATACCAGTGCTTAGAATAAACAACGCAATGCATTTTCGAAAAATGAAGCTATTATAAGACCCAGGTCCCATCATACAATGCAACGCAAGCCGGAGGATAGGGTTTCCCTTACAATAGCCAAATATGCTTGGTACGTTTAAAACAAATCATTTGATACTATAATAAGTGTATAGTGTCAAAACATTTCAATCATAAATATCAATCATAGGCGACATGGGTACCATCTATCATGTCGCCATACTAGGCTCTACAAATAAAACCGAAATACACGTATTGGAAATTGGATTTCCGTCATGAGTCGAGGCAAGGGGTAAGCTCCTCTCCGCGTTCGAGACACTCTAGCAAATGTCTCAGGACTACACACTCTGGGCAATCCTGGATGCTTCAGGGCCGGTCCTCACTTACGTTAGAGGATTAATTATGCCTGAACACACGTTTCCAGGTCCTTACAGACCTAAAATCGAGGCGCCTCATCCAACAACCACAAAGGTGAAAAGTATATAAATGTCAGGGCTGGTAAGTCACTGACACCACCAAAGCTAGAAAGAAACGTCGTGCTCTCCCTGCAGTCCGTATCCCGTTTTTGACTCATACCGAGGTGTGAGGCTCGCGAATTCACGTTATACACAAATCTTCCACTTAGGTCGTGCTTTGATCATCAACCACAAGACTCTGCTTTTCAACAAAAGCCTTGATCATTGCATCTTAGCGTGCCACATAGGTAATTCATGCCATGCGACTGATGTCCATCGATATACAACCTCTGAGCTCGTACGCCTCAGAGAAGGACGTTAAGCAAAAGAATAAATTCTCCGCCGCCAAACAGATGTATATTTAATAGAAATCAATCAACACAGAATAAAATCCAATGTCAGACACACAATCCATTTACAAGTCCGTTCTGGGTCTGAACGAAACCGGAGGCACTTTCCTCGCATATCCATCCATCTCCAAGTACGTCTGGATGACCACCAACTATTTCCATCCTCTTGGGTGTACAGCCCAATCAGGATCGTCAGTAATTATCCAAACGATGTGAAGACTTCCGGTCTTCAACCACCGTCTTCATCTTCGACATATCGTCGAATCGGTTATTCAGAATGGGTATAAACCCGGCCTTTCCGAACAACCCACGTATATTAAAAACAAATGTTACACAAACACAACATACGCCTCATTCCAATTCAACATCCACTAACCGCAAATTTCATATTCTTAGGGAAAGGTTCCCATTAATTTTATCCAAGATAAATTCTTTAAAATTTATCCTTTAATCTTCCTTTGGATGTCATTTCAAACCAAATTATGGTTTCCCAAACTAGTCGAGATTAGCGAACCACACCGAAGTAATTATTTATTTTATTTCCCAACCCCAACCTATTCATCCCATGAAGCAAAACTGGTAATACTCCATATCTAACACCACAGCGTTATCGGTAAAATTAATTACCATTTCACGTTCAAATCTGATTAAAGATTTAACTACCGCTTTGGAGCAAAACTGGTGATACTCCATTCTCGCTCAATTTCTAAATTTGATAATTTAGATTATCCATTCACGTTTCAATCTAATTGCAGATTCATTAAAACTCCTTTTACTGGGTTGAAGAACTGGTGTTATTTGAAACACAATTCACGATAAACCCAAATCGCATTCTATTTATTATCGGGTTAAAGAACTAGTGTTATTTAAAACACTGTTCACGATAAACCCACAGATCAATTCTATTTAAAACCCATTTCAAATCCAATTTATTTATTTGAAAATAAATGGGTTTTAATTTCAGTTCAAAACTAGTTCATTTCAATAAAAAATCTATTTTTATCTTTTCAAATATGGAGTTTTTCATCACAATTTTTCCCAAATCATTTCTTATGATTTTACACAAATTATTACTATTTTTAATAATTTTATCAAGGCCTGTACAGTCGATTTCCATCAACAGCCATCGAACTGCACTTACAGCGACCTTTTTCAAATTTGATTTGGATGTATCTCCAAATCCATCCATTAGATTTCAAATTTTTAATATTCGATAGAAAGCTCTTTTCGATATGAACCCAACGGTTCCGGTTTTAGGAGAATCCGACGGTCAGATCTCCCATAATGTCCATTTGAAATAAATGGTCGAAATTCACGAACGGCCGCGGCTCGGCGCGTTCTATTCAGGCCATTATATTATATATATAATATATATAATATATATTTCGTCGATTTCTATTTAAAAATAATTTTATAAATCATTTTAAATTCCTTTCAAAAACAATTTCAACTTCCATTTCAATTCAAATCAAAATTGAATTCTTCCTTATAAATTCGTTTTAAAATTCATTTCTATTCAATTCAAATTTCAATTAAATTCGAATTCTTTTCAATTCGTTTTCAGTTCAATTTGAATTCGTTTTATATTCAATTCAATTCGTTTTCTATTCGATTCAATTCGAATTCGTTTTCAATTCAAATCAAATTCGTTATATATTCAATTCGAATTCAATTCGAATTCAATTCGAAATCGTTTTATATTCAATTCATTTCGAATTCGTTTTATATTCAATTCATTTCGAATTCGTTTTATATTCAATTCATTTCGTAATCGTTTTATATTCAATTCATTTCGAAATCGTTTTATATTCAATTCATTTCGAAATCGTTTTATATTCAATTCATTTCGAAATCGTTTTATATTAAATTCAAATTTGTTTTAAATTCAAAAACCGAATATAATCGATATAAATATCGTTCACGTCAAAATAGCGCATCACTAATCAACACGGCTCTATATTCAACAAATGGATCTATATTTCTTTCAATACACGACTCTATATCTTTGTCAACACACGACTAATCTCAGCGAATGAGTACTGTCCATGTGTGACTAATTTTGTTATTTAATATATTTTATGAAAATTAAGGTATCTATCGTTTGATTTAAGATTAGACTCCAACCATAAACTAGTAAGAGAACAATTCCCTGAATATTAACCCCGAAGGCCGAAACCAACATCAGATCAATATCCAGGAGACCACTCATCTCATCTATTTTCCAGTTGATTTCTAATTCTATATATGATAAAGATGTAAATTTTATTATTAAAATATTTCGTTCAACACATGACTAAACTCAACGAATGAGTACGGTCAACACATGAACCTTTATTTTATAGAGATAAAGATATAAATTTTATTGTTAAAATATTTCGTTCAACACATGACTAATCTCAACGGATGAGTACAGTCAACACATGAACCTTTATTTTATAATATTCTTAATCTTCTAAATTGGAATGAGGCCCAATCAAACACCATATAATATTAATTATATGGATTTTCATACATCACACGTATATAATAGCATTGAAAAATAATCAACCATCAACCAAAGTGCACTACACTGTATAAGCATCAAATATAGATATCTAACGCTTATAACAGCCTGTCAATCAATCGATCGACATATTTAATCAATCAGGATGAGTGAACTTCAAATTTCATCCCAACACCCGTGTGGGGTTTCAAACAATCAAACACAGATTTTATTTGTGCAGTTGGGCGATGTGTAAAATTTATCGACCCAATCAATGTCAGTCAAATCAGTGTACATAAACAAACCGTCCGGTTTGTAAATGAATATTTATTTATTCACATTCACTATATTTATATTCACATTAAAAATTATATTTTTAACGATAAAACATTCTATTTTAACATATGAATTTCTATTCAGTTCATTCTTTAAATAAAATGATATTTTTATTTTTCTAACTTATTTTAGAAAATTTCGGCGGCATAACGACACGATACTAGAAACGGGACGAGGCCTAGCCTTATCCCTGGTCTAGTGAAGGCCCACGCCATTCACACATCAATCAAATCAATTTAATTTCACCAAACCATTCAACTAATCTATGCAACCAAACAAACAAGTCCATGGTCTATGGACGATTGTGTCGGGTGCTACTAAACACCGTCTGCATCCTAGTATATATATATAACTAGAAAAAGAAATTGAAGAGTGAGAAGTTCTCACCGATAGCTACCCAATACCGCGACTCTTCATTTATAGAAATCTTCGTCGTTATCGCATCTTTGTCATCTTCGTTGCCCGTATTCTCTACATATGTAAAAATCGAATTTTTACTATGCTATTCAATATATAAAAATCGAATTTTTTCTTCGCTATTCAATATATAAAAATCGAATTTTTACTACGCCATTCAATATATAAAAATCGAATTTTTACTATGCCTCATATGGATAAAATTCTATTTTTACACCACTACTATATAGATAAAAATTCTATTTTTATACCGCTACTATATAGATAAAAATTCTATTTTTACAACGATGTTACATAAATAAAAATTCTTTGTTTATCATGTTATTCTTCATATAAAGATTTCGCCTTTTCAAATATAAAGATGATATTTTTTTCTAATTAAAAATCGTATTCTTCTTCTATGAAAAATCATATTCTTATTTTGCTACACCTATAAAAATGATATTTCTAATATTCCTATCATGTAAAAATTATATTTTTAATTCTCTACCTAAGTAAAAATCATATTTTTACATCTTCTACATAATAAAGATTATATTTTTAATACTTTAAAAATATGAAAATCATATTTTTATTACTTTAAAAATATAAAGTTCATATTTTTACTTCACTACTCATCTCAAAATATCGTCTTTTCATATCTAAAAATATCGTCTTTTCATATTTAAAAATATCGTCTTTTCATATCTAAAAATATCGTCTTTTCATATTTAAAAATATCGTCTTTTCATATTTAAAAATATCGTCTTTTCATATTTAAAAATTTGGTCTTTTCATATTTAAAATCAAATCTTTATGATATTAAAAATCATTTCTTTCTGTTGTGAAAAATCAAAGCTTTATATTTACTTTTAAAAATCCTAATAGGTTGATTTTATTTAAAGATCATTGCATAAAAGGATTTAAATAAACTAAATAAACCAAAAATCAAAATAAAAAAAGGGGGGTCAAGAACTTACAGCGGGGGGGGGGGGGGGGGAGTTCCAATCGGAGAAGGGGGGGCTCGCATCGGAGGAGGCACCGGCCACCTGAGGAGGAGGGGCTTGGACGCGGCTGTCCCGAAGGAGGCGGCGGCGGCTTCAGCATCGCGAGGCTAGGGGGGTTCGGGCGTCGCTCGTGAGGAGGGGAGAGGGACCTCCGACTAGCGGTGGCGACTTCGGCGAAGGAGGGTGGAGGGAGGCTGGCCATCGTTCGCGGTTGGGTTTTTTTCTTTTTTATTTTTTATTTTTTTCTTCGAACCGAATTATAACAGGGGGGGCAGAATGAAAGATAAGGGGGGAGTGGAAGATATTTTTATATTTTATTTTATTTTATTTCAAAAAGTTGACTTTCACATATGACCACTAAATGAGGCCCACCGCCTGTTGTCCATAGCGTATTACCCCCATTCCGAACACAATGGGATATGTATCGTATGCTGATTCGAACGTTTCGATCCGTTTCCGTTAAAATCAACATATAACTCTATATATTGAATTTGAACGTGCATTTCAATTTAACGGGGTCAAATACTAACTAGAAAAATTCCAGAAAAATATTTTCTAGCTTCGCATTGACGATACGGTCCTAACAAAACTAGTTTCGTCGAATTCTGAGACCGTTGGAAAAATGGCCATTTTCCAGTCGATTAAAATCAACTAAAACTGGTCAAATGCGTTTTCCTTTGCCACGCCCACATATTGATTCGGAAAATTATGAAATTTGGAATCTATCAATAATTTGACATCACGGACCCAACAAAAGTGGTTTCGTCGAAATTCGAGGTTGTTTGCAAAATGTCTATTTTTTAAGGGCCTGAATTCCATAGCGACTATTCAGAATTTTCAACTGGACATATCTTTTTATCCCCGTAATGAAATTTTGATTTTTCGGATTCGTTGGAAAGATATTCCCAAATAGATCCTATTATTTTTGGTTTCACTAAAACCCGGATTGTTTTGCACCCGGTACATTCAATTGAAGTTTGAAATCGAATTATCAAACTACCGCGCCATTTTCAATTCCTTTTATAATTTAAAATAATTATTTATATTCTAACGACGACGTATATAATATATACGTTCGATTCTATTCAAAATAAATTTTCTCGTCGATTTTATTTAAAATAATCTATTTTAAATATTCAAAATTCGCTAAAATTGCCAAAATAAAAATTTTAAACTGGCTCAGAATTTCCTGGTTATTACACTGACATTGGATTTCGGTCTGTGTGGTTGATTTCTATTAAATATATATCTGTTTAGCGGCAGAGAATTTATTCTTTTGCTTAACGCCCTTCTCTGAGACGTACGAGCTCAGGGGTTATATATCGATGGATATCAAACGCATATAGTGAATTGCCTGTGTGGCATGCCTAAGTGGCAATATGATCAAGGCTTCTGTTGAAAAGCAGAGTCTTGTGGTGGATGATCAATGCACGGCCTTTGTGGCATAGCTTTGTGTAAAGTTGATTCGCGAGCCTCACACCCCGGTGTGAACCAAAAACGGGAGACGGACCTCAGGGAGGGCATGCGTTTCCTTCTAGTTAGAAGTGGCGTTAGTGGTTTTACACGCCCTGACGAGTTTGACTTATGTGGTTGTTGCTGTTGCGAGGCGCCTCGGATATATCGGTTGTTCTCGAACCGATGGAGTCATTTAGTTGGCTCATTGACACCCCAAAGGGTGGGGAAACACAGTGTTCAGGCATTTTAATCCACATCGGTGGACCGGCCCTGACGATCCAAAGGTTACTCGAGCTATGACCTAAGACACGGACTAGAGCATCTCGAATCGGTAGAGGACTATCTTTTGCCTCGGTTCATAGATGGAAATCCAATTTCCAAATACGTGACTTTGCGGTTTTATTTGTAAACCTATATATGGCGACATAGTGGCATGGGACGCTCATGTCGCCTATGATTGATACTTATGATTTGAAGTTGTTTTATACAATATGCACTTATAAAAGTATCAAATGATTTGTTTTAAACGTATCAAGCATTCTTGGCTATTATAAGGTAAAAACCCTATCCTCCGGCTTGCATTGCATTGTGTGATGGGACCTGGGTCTTATAATAGCTTCATTTTTCTTTATTTAGCATTGCGCTGTTTGTTTTATGCACTGGTATTCTTGGGAGGAAACCCGTTCCGTGTTATACGGCGTGGTCCCTTGATTTACCTAACTTTAAAAATAAAGATCAATAACTGTTTTAGTTCTCACACCAGCCCCATGACTGACCTGGAGTTTATTGTTTTGACCTAAACTCTGGGTGCCCTTATTTTGACATGGGCAGCTAGTAGTTTTGGTTTTGCAGATTTCTATTCACAGGATCCTGGTTTACAGCTGGAATGATATCCGGAAAGCTTTGTATATGTATATCTCTTCTAGTTGTGTATTGTATTATTTTCCGCTGCTATGTAATTCATTGTAATCTATGATATTTTCTATTGTATAATATTTATTTATACTCTGTATATTCTTGTATTCTGATGGAATTGTTGTAGTATACAATGAAGTGTCCTTCCGTCTGCATTCTGTTGTGGCTTATTCTCGAACTATCCGCGCTTCCCTCACCGGGGAAGTTACAGGTTTTCACAACTTGTTACTTAATTTCTTAAGATTATACATTACTTAAGGCTCGTTTTTTTTTTGATACAATTTTATTCAAGTCTACAATTATCTCAGGAGGTTACAATTTTAGTTATTACCAATCCTTTGCAAATATTCCATCCATTTGTTAATTGTTTCAGAACATTAACAAATTAAACTTTTTTATTACAACCACTTGATTTAACCTTTATAACATTTCTTTGATTCAAATTCATTTTTTTTAATCTTTACTTTTCTTTATCTTCATAACATTTCTATGATTCAACGTATCATTTTGGAACTTGTTATTCATTTAAATTTTATTGGTAAAATATTTCACTACATATTTATATACTCTTAACTTTTCATTTAGGTAAGTTTGTATATATTACAAACGAAATTTAGTATTTCACAACTTACTCTTATATTATCAAAGTACATGAGTATTTGTTTCTATTTTACTTTAACATTTTTCTTACTTTATGTTTCAATTTTTATCTTATCATATTATATTTTTCATTTATATTTCTCTTATTCATTTATCGTATTTCTTTATTCACCCATTCAAAATTTCATTTTATATTAATACTGACAATTATTTATTTTGTTGATTATCAACAAGGAGAGTAATTTTTATAAATAGAGACTTGAGAATCTTAATTACCAATTTCTTTTCAAAACATCTTGAAATAATATATACTATACATAAATAATTTTTTTTACATCAAAACATACTCAAGATTTCAAATTTAAAATTTCAAAAACGAATAAGTAGCAATGATACCAAGTGGTCTCCCCCAGTTTGAGACTCGAAAATGAAAGTCGATGACTATGATCATCTCATTACCGAAATTTATTTCCCAGTAGCAAAATAGAGTACTTAACCAATTTTTTTTTTATTATTTGAATATCCTTCAAATATTACTACTATAAATTTTTTCAAAGTCTCGAAAATCATTTAAAACCAATTGGATTTAAATATCTCAAATTCTCCATTTTAATTTATTTTATTTATACTTCCTCATTAATTATAAATCAAATATAAATTTTGATTTTTTTATTGTAATCAATAGGTTAAAAAAATTGATTACTGAACCATTTAACTCTCTGAATTTCAAAGTATATCCTTTGTATACAAAATATATAATCGAAACTATATCATGTCAAAATACCTTATTCAAGTGTTTTAGAACTCCTGTCGATAACGTTGTCCAGATGCATCGACCAGAACTCCAAACTCAAACTCAACAAGCCAAACAACACAATACAAAACCATTTTATATCAAAATACAAGTACGCTCTCTCGTATATACGTACACTCAGAACTCATTCTAGGGTGTTACTAACCCTATCTCTAATGAGTAAATCCCAATAGAGCCAAGGTTTACTGCTAAACCGTAAGCTCTGATACCAACTGTAATGACCCGGAAATCCGTACCTTTTGAATCGATAATAATCCACACATGTCTAACTCAAAACTGTACGTATTTACAGATTGTTAAATGACGATCCACATCTTCAACCATTATAGTCAAAAATATAGATAATCAAGGGGATTAATTTAGAATTAGAAAGAAAGAAGAAAACAAACACAGAATCTCGCAACGGAGTGAACAAAATATAATAATCAAATAAAAGTTCATGAAGCTGTTTAAAATAAACATTTGATCATTTTAAAACATTTATCGGACTTATACATTTATATACATAACTGATAATAAAGAGTAATGCAACAGAATAGTAGTGGAATACAATAGTAATAATAGTATACCGTCTTCGTCTATATCATTCAGAAGATAACCTTTGAAACTGGAATGCTCAAGTCTGACCCGAGCGTAATAGCGTGAAAATAAAACAAGCTCGGATCAGGCAAAAATATTCTCATCTAAGTCAAATCGATATCGTATGAACATGCATACACATAACTCAAGAGATGTTACGGGAAATTCCATCTCCTAAGGATCCATCAAACTAGATACTATATAATATAATTTCGCTATTAGTGTATATACACAAATACATGTCAGAAAAATAGCGTAAGCAGGGTTACATTGATTACCCTTACACAGTTTATAAGCACATGGTCTATGCAGGTCCTGTAAAACAACCAGTAACGTCGGTAGCCAGTGAGTCCCCTATAGACCTATGCCAAAAATCAAAATCGTAGTTGTCTCGCATAAGGATAAATGTATGACAAGGCACATGAGGCTATACCCAAAGTAGTATGCTACTAGTTTGCCTGATCCAGACTGGTGGTTACCCCTAACGGCCCACCGTAGACATCCGCCCCCATATCGAATCAAAGGGAAATACCTCCCATTAAGGGTGCGCACCAACAAAACAACAACAACAACAACAAATAGTAATAGTATGGACCCGAGGCCCAGGAAAATCGAAGAGCAGATGTCCACTAAGAGGTAGTCAAACCTCATTTGGTCTGGCACGGCTCCTGTTTTAGTCATTTCAAATCGACACAAGTGTCGGGGTCATCCGTTATCGTTCACTTTGTTCAAATCCAATAATCGCCTCCAAATTCATCCCACTTCATTTTTGGAACTCCAACACGTACACAGTTGTTAAAGTGGTTCCAACATTGACATAGAGTATGTCATTAAGAGGCCCCGGTCTCTTTAACAACAAAACATCAAGTTACACACCAATTGGTATTTTATATTTCAAAAGTGAATCGATATGATATCAAAATATCATATTCAACTAAACAAATTTTCACTTTAAAATATCATATTATTTTAATCACTATAATATTTACTTCCAAAATTCGTATTCACTTTGAGATAAATTTCAAATTCATAATTTGTTATAACTTCAATTAACCACATTTCATTCGAATCATTCAGTTTACTTCAGAAATAGTTTTGAATTCATTTTTGATTTTAACATCAAAATAATCATATTTACTTTTAAATCAGAGATTTAAATGTAAATAATTTCACTTCTAAAACAGTCTATAAGTTTGAAATAGTTTTGGGGTTTAAATAAATTTTTGAATAATTTTTAAATAGTTAAGAGATTTGGAATAGTTTGGAAATCAAAACAGCTTGAGTATTGGAAATGGTTTCATATATATTAAAATATTTTATAAAATAAACTACTTATATATATAGAGAGAGAGAGAGAAATAGGCGTTGAAAAACAATTTATATAAAGTACTCCATATATCAAAGGAATAAATTTCATAAACTAGTTTATATATAAATTTGTTTATATAGAAATAATTTTCAAAACAATTGTTTCTTTCCATTTCGAATAAATATGAACCAAAGTTCAATCTCAAAACAAACCAAATCGATTTCCAAAATCCAATCCAAATCGATTCCACAATCAAATTCATTTGAGAACAATCCATTTTTAAAGGATAACTTTCAATTTAAAAATATTATTTGAATCTATTCGATTCAAATCAAATTCGAGTTCAAGTTCAAGTTCATAATATTTATTTAAGCCATTTAACTCGAATTTAATTTCAAAGCTTAAATAAAGATTTAAACCTTTGAAATAATTCAATTTCAATTCAAATTTCAAATAACAAATTTTAGATCAATTCAATTTGAATTTTATTTCAAAGTTTAATTAAAGATTTAAACCTTTGAAATAATTCAATTGCAATTCAAATTTCAAATAACAAATTTTAGATCAATTCAATTTGAATTTTATTTCAAAGTTTAAATAAAGATTTAAACCTTTGAAATAATTCAATTTCAATTCAAATTTCAAATAACAAATTTTAGATCAATTCAATTTGAATTTTATTTCAAAGTTTAAATAAAGATTTAAACCATTGAAATAATTCAAATTATAACATTTCAAATTTAATTTAGGTTGGAATGATTTCAAATTTATTCAATCTCAACATTTCAAATTTATTCAATTTCAACATTTCGAATATATTCAATTTCAACATTTCAAATTTGAATTCCAATGTATAATTCATTTTAAATAATTTCAATTCAATTTCAACATTTCAATCTAATTCAATTCCGACATTTCAATCTAATTCAATTTCGACATTTCAATGTAATTCAATTTCGAATTTCAATATAATTCAATTTAAGATTTCAATATAATTCAATTTCAGATTTCAATATAATTCAATTTCAAATTTTCAATACAATTCAATTTCAATATAATTCAATTTCAAATTTTCAAAATATAATTCAATTTCAATTTCAATATAATTCGATTTCGATTTTCAATATAATTCGATTTCAATTTTCAATATAGTTCGATTTCAAACATTTCAATGTAATTCAATTTCGAACATTGCAAATTTATTCAATTTCATTCAAAATGACAGTACATGATGATGCCCGTAACATCCAAGGTGATAACACTGATATAAAAACATAAACAACATCAGTACAGTTCAATATATCTATAAATAAACATCCATCACAATCATCATCCAAAATAGTTCAATTTGCCATAATTAACTGATTATACATGTCGGGGTTTAACTAGCAATTATATTCAGAAAAATAAACTAACTGTCAAATTAATTTCTAACAGTTCAAATTTTGGTGTCCATTTAAAAATAGAAATCAACAACCAAATAATCAAATAAATCACAGAATTTCAATTTCACAAAAATGTGAATATTTTTGTAGTGTGAGAAAACTCACATTGGGTTCCACTCCGTCAGTTCTGAAAGGTAGAATTTATTTGGTGTTAATACGTCTCTTTTTAATAGAATTAAACAGATGTTTAATTATATTGAAATTCCATATGTTTCTGAATTTGTCCGGATTTTGTTCCACTGCGTAGTATTCATCGTTGCGGTTCCAATGCATTTGAAATCGCGGAATTCCGATTCCGTACGAAGAAGTTACGATCTTTTAAACTTTTAAACAAATAAATAAACAATTAATTAAATTAAATTAATAAATCCACCTCACTAATCATTTTAGTCCACGTCAGCACCCCCCCAACCTCCTTCTTCCTCAAACATACCGCACGCTACAGACAACTTCATGGCCTTTTGCTTAATCTTTCCACTCCAATATCTCTTCCAACATTCCATTAAATCCAAAATGAACACCACCATTCTCCTTCTCCTCGAACTCTCCTTCCTCTCCACCACACAATGACAAACTCACACCCCATCTCTGTAATGACCCAGGATTTTCGTCCCTGAAAATCGACATAAATACCATTCTATATTCATGCCGACCCTCTAAGCACCGAAACACTGGATAGTTATTGGAAAGAATTTATAGGGTGAGATAAAAATGAAAGAAATATTAGAATAGAAGAGGAAGAAGAAGAAACAACACAACACAGAGTCTCACATCGCAGCGTAACAAAATATAATACAGAAATAACTTTATTGAGAGCTTTAAAAAAAAACTTACCATATCAGAGTACATCAACACCACTGGACAGTATAGCAACCTGTCCTCATATAAAACACACAACGGAATAGTAGTTATGTAATATAGTACGTCTGGACTCTCCAGCTCGTCTCTTCACAGCATTCGACAACCTGAACCTGTACAACCCGGTCTAACCCGAGCATTTACAAAACATCGGGTCAGTTTGGTGAACCAGAGTGAGATAAACTCGCACAGTATTAATAGTATCACACAATCTGATTTTAAAGTTAAAATCTTTCAAATAAGAGGATAATCGTAAGACCAAATCCACACATAAATACGGACAGTTTTTACCTTACGATAACCCGAAGCACTTTTGAAATCAATATCCTTTCTGATATTATAATAATGTATAAATACAAGTAAATAGCAATCTAGTGGAACGCTTGCATCTCACTGCTCGTCGCTAATCTATGAATTAGAAAAGCGCGACATTTGTAATAAATTCTGCAAGCATACAGGTGTGTAGCATACAGGTCGAACACAGGGAGGTGAATTAAATCAAATTATTTATCTAATCTCTTGGGCGAGTTAGACAAAACTGGAGGTTGATTTTAAAAATAAAAGAAAACAAAATTAGAACTGTAATTTGATTCAGAACAAATCTAACTGAACCGACGATCAAATCACAATTTCAATGGAAAAGCAATGAAACTATGAATCAGATTCAAATCTAATCAAATCCAATTTAACCTATGAACGCGATTAAAATACAGAAAATAAAAGTGCAGAATATAAATAACAACAGGAAATAAAATTAGGATTACCGCTGAATCTAATCAGACGGTCAATCACTAATGAGAAGAAATGCAAAATACAAATAGTGTTCTACCGAATATAATCGTGTAGACAACACTAATTGCTAAGAAATAGAGAATTGCATAAAATAAAAAGAAAAATGAGTTTTATTAATGAAGAAGAGAATAGAATGAGATCTAGGATAGGATAGGATGGTGGCTACAATGCCATTACAAGGGTATATATATAGGGTAGATAGCCAAACCCTAACCCCAACCCTAATGATAAATAAGCCTGGTCATTACATCACTAATTAGTTTACAATGAGAAACATAAATGGGCCTTTGATAATTAAAGCAAATTTGGGCCTTTTCTCTTTTCCTCTTGCTTCCTTGACACTTCTTCATTGATTTGTGATGTGCAAAGCCTTTTTATCAATCCTTTTCTTGTCCAACAGCAACTAGATGTGAGATCTTCATCTACAATTCTTCAAAATGCAAATACACAGCAAATTGAACTCTATTTCTCTACATTTCTGGTTGCATGGGGGCTGGTTTGGAATATCTGTAAAAGTAACAAAACAATACCCAAGTAATATTTATTTATATACAGAAAATAAGATATAAGAGCATAAAATAAAAACATTTCTATGTCAATCAAATACCCCCACACTTATCTTTTACTCGTCCTCAAGTAAAAAGAAAATGGAAAACTAACTAGATAGGTCACACTTTGATAGGAAACACGATTGCATTGAGCGCATGCAACAAGCCGTTAAACCTCTAGGTGTCTCTAGTAGGACGAGTGGTTTCTCATGAGGGTTTTCAGCGGATACTACCCACAAAATCCAAATGCAGTATGCTATGATTCTAATGAAACTACATGAGTGCAATGGACATATGCAAAAATAAAAACGAAAATTGACAACACGACTTATTTCAGGAAAGTGGTACAACAAATTAAGTTAATAATTTCTAATCAGTTGATTTTGTTTTAGATACCTCGACTTGTCACAAATTTTCAATATAAATCAAGTTTTCAAATGTTAAATTCCAGTTTGGCCAGTTAGTTCGGTCGATAACATAGTGCAGCCATGAAATAAATTCTTAGTTTGCTTGGCACAGTTTGCAAAGTGGTATTCTAATTTTCTCATGTATGGCTAGTCAAATCAATAAGGTCAAGAAGTGTTTGGGCATCATCGCTTATTCTTTATTCTATAAAATTTTAAGATTTATGATTAAGTATATACACCTAACTAAAAAGACCAAGGTTTACCACCCATGCACTGCCTCGCGGACTAACGGAGAGTAGGTGAAGAGCTTGGCGGATTGTGCAGGCCGACTTTGACTTTGTCAACAACGTGTCGGTAATCCTTAGGTGTCCAATCTCATAAAATGAGACCAAGATATTCCAACGCTGACTTTGTCAACAACGTGTCGAATAGAGCTTGGAGGGTTTGCACACCAACGCTCGATATACAAGCAATGTTGGATACCCTTGGAATACTATTATTATTATTATCGAAAATATAAGCACAAAAGAGAGTTACACGAATTCAACTTAACACAACTTAGTTTTAAAGATTTGAAAAGCCAATATAAGTATTTTAAGTCCTCCACTTATTTAAACAAAGTCTACAATATAGAATAGATTTCATGGCCATCACCTAAGAATCTCCCTATGTACCGGTTACACTATTATCCCTCAAAATTAAACTTTTCATTATATTTCCTATTCGATCTAAGTTGAGAGAGAAAAATAGTATCAACTGGCTAAAAATTGTAAACTTATTTTGCTGTATCAATTGAAAATGAGTCGTATTTCAAAAAAAAAATTATGGTATGTTACTACAGTCTAAAATGCATGATGGTCCTACATGAAAAGAAAGAAAGAAAAATTAAAGAATGATCAAAAGAATGCAATGCAGACTCCCCCCCACTAGAATTAGACAGTGTCCACACTGTAAACGTTTCCTAAATGTGAAAGATAGAACCCAAAGATGGATTAAATGTAAAATGATTTGTAGAATGAAATGCAATCTAACTATATGTAATAATGGATCATATGTACAATGATATATGTGTTTACGATGCATGCGTTGCAAAGAATTCCACCAACTTTTTCCCCCATACTTGGTTCTAGCCCGATGAGCCCCATTCCCAATATGTCTAGGCATGTTTTCTAACAAGCAAGAGTTTTTGAAAACCATCTCATCTTTATACCTAGATTTATAGTCCAGTAAATGAATGTTCAGGGTCGTCCTAACATGAAGTTTTTCAACAAGGCTAACATTCCAAAAATAGTTCATGTGTTCAACAAATTTGTCAGTGTAATTTTTTAAGAAATTGTGATCGTATATAAATTCAGTGAAATTTAAAATCCGAGTGTTGTTCAAGACTGTGTGATCACATTTCTCAAAGTTGTTCAAGACACTGACAATTTCAAGCTCGTTTGAAATTTTCTCAAAGCTAAAATTTTCGAACTCGTGACGTGAATCCACTTCTTCCTCGTTTGGCAATTCATCCTCATACAATCCAAAGAATTCATGTTCGTCCAAATCCATTTCCAATTTTGAGTTTTCGAAAAATTCAACATTTTCAGTTTGTTCAATTTCAAAGAATTCAAGTTTCTCGCAACCCGAAAGAGGAAGATCAAAGTCTAAGCTTACATCTTTTTCTTGAAAAGAATCGAAGTCCAGATTATTTGTTGAATTTTGAACAACTTCATTTAGATCATTATTTTCAATTTCGAAAGTTGTTATTTGAAAATTTTCACCATCAGTAAAGAATGGACTATTTTCTGATTCATCGCTTGTTTGAATTTGATTCTGTTGCTCTCGTTGTTCTTTCAAAGATGTTAATAAACAAAGAAGTTCATCAGCCTTTTTATTTAGTCTTTCTTCCCTCTCTCTAAGAATGTTAAGACGATCATTGATTTGAGAGCTCTCGTTTTGGATTTCTTGATTCTCAAAATTATAGTCCACATCAATTTCACAATCAAAATTATTTCCAATGTGGTGGTTGTTTGAATTTTCAGAAAAATGATATTGGAAATCATTTTGATTTTGAAAATTAGGTTCATAACCAAAACTGTCGAAATTCGATGGAAAATTGAAATTTTGGTTATTTTCAAGATGTTGATATGGGTTGTAATTTTCAAAATTTTGATCGATTTGAAAATCATTTTCAAAATTATTTTCGAATTGGTTTCCAACCCCATATTGATGTTGATCAAAGTCATATTGAGATTCAAAGCTATTTGGATGTGGATCTAGCCCATAATCGAAATTATTGATATTTGAATTGAAGTTGTCATTTCGATCACAACTTTGAAAATGTTGGTCATTTTGAAAATTTTGAAATTTGTTAACATTGGGCTCACGAAATTTTGGAAAATCTTTCTTCATGAGTTGTATTTCATACTCATACTCTTCAAGAGGACGTCTACTCCGATTATTATTCCACAATTCTCTCAAAGATTTTTTTGAATCAGACATTTGAATGAAATCAAGGAAAGACAGAATTTATTCACTTCAAAATAATATAAAATGTCAAGTTGTGCTTTATTAATTAACTGACTCAATTAGAAGGGGGAAGAGGGTCTTATGGCCGTTCACGTATAGTATAAATACTAAGGGATACGACCAATGTTTTACGGGTAGTATGCAACCTCTTTTGCTAATAGTTCAATAAATTGAACTACTATATATCCGCGATCCAATTATACGAGATAGTTAACTTCACAAAACACCACTTTTCCATTATATTATTTTGAAATCAAAATTTTATTGTTGAAAAACGATGAGAGTGATGGCTGTAATTTGGAAAATTCGTTCCTCACCAAATATATTCAGAAAATTTAGTCACACAACAGTCACAAAAATATAAATTGCAGAATTAAAATTTTTACATTCAAGCCGATGTCCCTGCAGAATTTTTTTACAACAATTTCTATATTTTTCAAAGCGGCTTCAGCACCTACAGAGTTTAGAAAAATATTACCGTGGGGTATGGTTGTCCGTCCAGAGCTATCGAATGATGCTGATGATCAACTCCAACTGTTTGCAGTCCGTTCACCTTTCCAATTCTCGTTTGTTGTTTGACCCCATCACTATCGTTTTTGATTTGATTTTCTTTTTTCTTTTTCTTCTTCTTCTTTTTTTTTTGGAATGAAATAGACAACAAAAAAAAGACACAAGGAAAAAAAAACAAAAAAACAAAAACAAAGACACTGAACTCAGAGAAAGAAAACAAACAAAAGAAAAAACTAAGCTTTTTACAGACCAACCACTCACATACACTAAGCAAAAGGAACGCACCAAACAGAATCTAAGCTAGATGCCCTCAGAAACAATTGAACACGCCACCCTCTTATTTGTTGAAAACAAACCATGCAAAAATAAAAGAGGAAGCCGAGTTTGGTAGCGTGAAAAATTTGAGATTAGTCAATCACTAGTAAGATAAAATCACTTCCCCCTTCAAATCAAATAAAATTACTTTCTTCTTAATGTCGTCTAAACTCGGAATAAAATCACAATCGAATGACTATCAAGACAAACGCAATTTCTCTCTCTTTTCTTTCTTCTTTTTCCTTTTTTTTTTTAGGGAGACAAATCACTGTTTATAATTCTGAAAACAATCGGACCCTCCCAAAAGCACGCTTTAAAAGCTATAAGGAAACAAATCCCCTTTTATTTTTCTTCTATTAAAAATCTGACAGGAACGAAATTTCGGTTCTCAAGCAAAATCACGCAATCCTCTCTCTAAATCAGGAAATAAACGATCCCCTAAACCAAAGAGAATCACAATTCCCCCTTTTATTTTTTAGGTTGAGGCTCAAATCGCTCGAGTTGGACTTCGATTACGTGGAACTGTGTGTACGGTGGTGACTTTGAGGAGATGGACAGTGGATATGAAAGTGTAGTAACCCGCATTTTTAGCTGTTGAATAATTAATTTATTTAATTATTAAATATCGATTTATCGATATCGAGAACGTGAATTAAATAATATTGAATATTTAATAAATAATTATAATATAATAATATATTATAATGTCGAAATAGTCGGAAATAGTGAAATTCACAATATCGTGTGAATTGAATAGCATATGAGATTTGGTGGAGTTTCAATTCGAAATATAATAACGAATATATTGAATCGACGACAGTTGAACGTATAGTTTATAATATATTTATAAACGAGCTCGAAATGGCGCTGCAGTTTGCTATTTAGCGATTTGAACTTCAACTGAATGTACAGGATTCGTTTTAAGCCGGATTTCTGTGAAACAAGAAACATGGGGAGCTGGTGGAGTATATCTTTCTAGTGGAAGAGAAAAATCGGGATTTCGTCATGTAGATTTTGAGTTACGTCCAAATCAAATTTCAGAAAAAGTCGCTATGGAATTCGTATATAATTCGTAACGCTTTATATACGTTATAAAAGGGAATTTCAATATAAATTGAAATTCGATTCAACCTGAACTTAAAATATCGAATGTATAATTTTTCTGAAGCTGTATGGTATTCCACTGTGAATATATACGATAATATAAATTTATTTATATTTAATTTAATTTATTTAAATATATTTATATATTTAAATGGATTATTCAAGGGTTTAAAAATAGCCAGTTTTGCAAACGAAGTCGGAATTCGACGAAACCAGTTTCGTTGGGACCGCAATGTCGAACTCTAGCTACATGTCAATTTTTGTGATTTTAGGAGATCGTAAGTGATCGCAGTGATTTTTAAGGACCGAAGACAAAAGAAAGAAAAAGAAAAACGAAAATAAAATACGAAAATCAAATTCGAAATATCCCCTTTATTTTTCTATGATCCAGCACAGGCCACTGGGCCTTCAGTCTCAACCAAAACCAAAACCAACCCAATCAGGGTATCAAACCAATCAAAACAAGGACATAGAAAGCAAAAATGAACACGAGGAGAGTATATACCAAGAATATTCCTCTTAGAAAAAATATCTAGATATTTTGGGAAAAAAATCCTATAAATAACCTACCCTAATTCTAAACCTAAGTCTTCATTTAATTTTGGTCAAAGAATGAGCCACCGTCAGTTTTCATCCAGAAAATATAAAAGTGAGAATCTCTTCTTCAAAAAAAAATCACCAACAATTCAAATAAAACTTTATTTAATCCCAAAGAAGTGTTTTTGGGCTTCTGAAGTACTGCTCTTCGATGCAGTCTATTTTTCTTCTTGTTCGAACACCGTTCCAGACCACTTGATTTGTACAAAGTTAGTCGAGATTGCCTAGGGTTGGGGGTTTTGAGGAGTATGGTCGTCGTTTGGAGGAGATGACGCCGGATTCGGGTTCAGGGGTTCGAGGTGGTTGGCTTGACGATGAGCGGCAGAGCTCCGAAGCTCGTTGGTGATTCGCGACAGTGGCACTACCACTGTAGGAGGCTACAGGTTGGAACTCAAAGGGGCATCGAGTTGGTCATGAGGGTGTCGAGAGGGTACAGGGCTTGAGGGCGAGTTGAAGGGTGGAGGCGCGGTCGGAAAATGGTGACCGGAGTAGCTGGGGGCGGAGGTCAAAAGGGGAGGTCAACGGGGAAGTTTTTTTTTATCTGAAATTCGGAATTTTTAATTTGGGGGAAGATGAAGATACGGTCGGGTATAAAAGAATTGGAGGGTGGGCCGATGTTTTCCAAGTTGGGCCGGTTTTGGGTAGGTAAAGCCCATCCATTTAATTAAATAGACATTCAATTCACATCATAACTTGTATACGTAATAACTTCTACATACGGTGTCAGAATTTCGAACGGTAAGTCACGTTAGGACCGTATGGACGGGAGCAACACAATGAGACTGACCGGGAGTGAATCCGAGCCCGTTACAATTTATGGCGAAATAAATTGTCCGTCGCAATCAAATAACGCAAATCGTTATTCAACGGTTAACGCGTCAAAGTGAGTAAAACTCACCAACTCTGAACAATTATATTTTTATAATGTATTCTTAGAACTGTTAATCATCTGTTGATTGTTGTGTGTTGGTTGATTTGATTGAACTGCTAGTCAGTTAGTGAAAATTATTTATATATATATATATGTAATTATATATATATATAAACCGTTAAATATTTATATATTGATTCTGCTATCAGAAATTTATATTGAACTGAAAGTGATGATAATCATATTGTGTAACATCTGTGATGCAGGGAAACAGGTTGGAGGAATCCGACTGGATTCCTCAACAGTTATTTTATTGTTTTTCATATATTTTAATATATGATGTGAATTATAACCTGTTGTTGATCGTGTGTGTATGGACGAGATTAGACATCGTGATTTGATATGATTGAATACCATGACATACAGGAATGTGGATAAAGGAGAATTTTCAAAGTGATATTGAAAATAGCATATTTATAAAATGAGATATTTATAAATAAGAGATATTTATAAATTTAAATATTTATAAATAAGGAATATTTATAAATTGGGATATTTATAAATAAGAGATATTTTAAAAAGGAAATAAATTCAAAACATTTCTTTTTGAATGGAAAGGCCTGTGTGGCGAGTTTGGGGATTTTCCCGATGCTCCCGTTACAAAGGAGGTTATGGCGAATTTTCCCAAAAATTTAAGGAGTTAGAATATTTCAAGAATAAATTTGAAAAGGAAATATTTGCAAACCATTTACAAATAGAATTGAAAAGGGAACGTTATAAAAAGGAAATCATTTTTTTAAAGTGTAGAACCGTTATTTAAAAGTAAATCTTTTCAAATGAATAAAACGTTGTTAAAAAGGAAATCTTTATTAAGTGAATAAAGTTAATCGAATAAAGACATTCGAAAGGAGAAATCGAATATGGTATTCGAAGTTAGTTAATCGAATATGGTATTCGAAGTTAGTTAATCGAATATGGTATTCGAAGTTAGTTAATCGAATATGGTATTCGAAAGTTAGTTAATCGAATATGGTATTCGAAGTTAGTTAATCGAATATGGGAGTCGAAGTTAGTTAATTGAATTAGTTATTCGAATAGAATTAAACGGAGTTAAATAGAGTAAAGGAGTTAATCGAATATAGTTTATTCGACAGGAGTTAAGTGAATTAGTTAAGTTAAACTAAGTGAATTAGTTAAGTGAATTGGTTAAGTTAACCAAAGTGAATTAGTCGAGTTGATCAAAGTGATTAGTTCAGTTAATCAAGATAAGTTAGTCAAGTTAGTCGAGCCTTGTTAATCAAACCAAGTAAGTCGAGTTAAGTTAGTCAAGTTAGTCGAGCCTAGTTAATCGAATCGAATTGGTCGAACCAAGTAAGTCGAGTTAAGTTAGTCAAGTTAGTCGAGCCTAGTTAATCGAATCGAATTGGTCGAACCAAGTAAGTCGAGTTAAGTTAGTCAAGCTAGTCGAGCCTAGTTAATCGAACCAAGTAATTCGAGTTAGTCGAATCAAGTTAAGTTAGTCGAGTTAAGTTCGTCGAGTTAAATAAATCGATATTAGTTTCATCGAAAGAAGTATCGATGTTAGTTTCATCGGAAGGAGTAATCGATGTTAGTTTCATCGAAAGGAGTTATCGATGTTAGTCTCATCGAAGGGAGTTATCGATTATAGTTTAATCGAAGTGAGATTTTCAAATATGAGATATTTGAAAAGGAAGAGTTATCGAATATTAGTTATTCAAAGATAGATTATCGAATATCGTTTATTCGAAAGGAGTTAATCGAATATAGGTTATTCGAAGAAGAGTTAATCAAATAGAGATTTCTCGAAGAGAGTTAATCGGCAAATTCGATTATATCGAATTCAGGAAAGTACTTATACTTTCCAGTGTTTAAATAGAGATTTATTTATTTATAAATAAATAAGTGTTAGGTTAATTATTCACTAATAAGAATAGAAGTTATAATTAAAGTTAGATAATGCCAAAGTAGGGATTATAACGTTATTGTTATAACCAATGTTTTAAATATAGAAGTGGACTAGTAAAATTGAATCCGAGAAAGGCGTAAAGAAGTTGTTAAAGATTTAAAAGATAAACTTTGACCATTTCGAAGTTATAACGTTGTTCAGTTAAGGTCTGAGAGGTAATTATACCCCAACTTGAGTGACTTCCTTCTTAACTAAGAAATGGTAAGGTTTGATCGTAAAGAAGTTTTGGAAATGTTTTCCAAACGAGAATCAGAAATGTTTTCTGATAAAAGAAAAAAATAAGAATTTAGAATATAGGGAAACAGGAGATAAGTAAATAAATGAACTAAAGAGATTAATGATAAATGATGTTTGTTCGATATAATTTCCATCTGGAAATAATATCGTTGTTTGCACATTTGTTTTTCTTTGATAGTTAACTCACAGACTATCGAAGTTTTGACCATTTTAACGTTGTTAATATGGAGAGACCGGTTGGATTATTATCCAAAGAACCACTCTGTATTGGCATAAGCGTCGCAAATCATATATGCCAAAGATAATTGAAGACGGAGTAAAATGCAAGGGCTATCCTGTTTACAGAATAGTGCCTTCGGTTTGTCCAGTCCCAGGACAACTTGTATGGACGAAGGTCTGACAGAGTATATCCAATGGATCGCGTAAGTTGATCTGTTCAAACGTATTCACGTTTGGTGGCGGAGGAATTCGTTTCTCTTAGCTGTATACCCGTGTTTTTTTTGGATAAGTCAATTTGTGATTTGGCAGGTATGACGATGTGACATTCTAAGTGAATGAAGATGGATGTCTGACAGAGTATTTCCAAAAAGGTCACGTACATTGATTTCTTCAACCGTACCAAGAGTGGGAGCGGAGAAGGAAACTTCTTTTAGCTGACACGTAATGTATTGTTGTAGACGTCAATTAGTGATTTTCGATGGATTTGACAATGTAGCATTCGAAGTGAATCTATTGTGATGATAAAGCGTAGCTTCTAGCCTCACATCCGGTAAATGACAGAAATCGGGCAGGCAGCATGGCTAAGTCGGTCGCACCGAAGTAGGGTGTATAATCACCTATCTAGTGAATATTCATTTGTTTCTTAAATCTATCAATGCTGTCCCATATATATACGGGAACGGTTGCTGATCCCAGCCGTTGGTGATGTACATTCGATACACTCAAGCGAAATGAGTGGTCGGTCATGTGTGGCTGAGTTGCAAGATGTTCTTGTTGAACTCCAGTGTATCGTTCCTAGAGTACACTGATCGGAAGGTGATTCCATACCTTGTCATAGTTGGAAATCCAATCATCCAATACGTGCTTGCGATTTTGATTGTATACTATATATGTAGTAACGTGAGATGCAAGCGTTTCTGCTAGATTGATATGTATTTGTACTTAGACATTATTATAATATCAGAATGATATTGCTTTGAAAAGTTATTTGGATTCTCATAAGGGAAAAACCCGTTCCGTATTCACGGCGTGGTCTTATGAGATATCATATACCTGTTTAAATGATTTGAGTTTACTCATACCAGTCCCATGACTGACCCGAAGTTTATTTTGTTGTTTTCCCTAAACTCTTGGGTGCCTAAATTTGTACGGGCAGTCAAGTAGTCGGGATTTTACAGATACACTTGGAGAGCTTGGAGCAGGAGGCTTCAGGATTCTATAGCTATTATTATTTCCGCTGTTTTTGTAAGTGTTGTACTCTGATAAGTGTTGTTGTATACATATACTGATGTTATGTCAAAGATATGTTATGTTATATTTTATTCGTTCCGCTGTGAGATTCGTGTGTACTCTGATGATGATGTTCTTCTTCTTCTTCTATTCTATAAGTTCTATCTTATCTATCCTCACCCTCTATCTTCTTTCTATTAGTTTCTTGAATTTCCAGTGCAATTTGGGGTTGGACTTGTGTTATTTGGTCAGCTCAAATTGGTCCGGATTTTCGGGTTACTACAGTTGGTATCGGAGCATTGGTTTAGTTAATACCTTGGCTCTGTGGCGAAATTCAGTAGAGATGGGATTCGTAATATCCTAGACTGAGTTTGAGTGTATATATACGAGTGCGTATTTGTTAGTTAATATAAAATGGTTTTATATTGTGGAGACTCATTGGTTGAGTGGCTTATGAATTCTGGTCGATCAGTTTGATCCACTGTATCGGTAGGAGTTCTATAAACACTTGAATACGATGAACCGACATAGTATGTTTTTATATAGTATATTGGTTATGTTGGTTGTTATTATAATCGAATGAGGTTATAAGAAGTGAAATGGTTATGTAAATAACTGATCAGAATTCATAAGTAAAGTATATGAAATGAAATGAAGTAGATCAGATTGAAATTAAAATAAGGAAATTTTAAGTTCCTGGGAGATTTTGAAAACGTTTTTCAAACTGAAGGTGATATAGTATTGAACTCACTTCGATAGCTGGAAAATAGATTCTGATGATGAATCGCGTCATCATCAGTGTTCATTTTCGAGTTCTAAGTGACGGACAACTACCAAAGGTTTTGTTTTTGAATTGTTTTTAGAAAACAAGTTGTTTAGAAATTCAAAGGTTTTGAATTGTCATTGTAATTTCAAATTGATTTGAAATAGACCCAGGAAATTAAGTTCCGGAATTTAATTTTAACTTATGAAGTTAAATAGAATAAGATAGTAGAAATAAATTGAAATATTAACTTGAACTGAGTTTAATAGAATTGAATTGGATTAGAGAATAATCTGTTACGGAATTGGGTTGATGAGTTAAGAATTTGAAATTTGATATTGGGGTTCGAATGAAAATTCGATTTGGATTTGAGGATATGAACTGATTGGAATTCGATTGAGATAACACTGGTATATGCTGAGTTGATAGCATATGGAAGTGATAGAGTTGATATGCCCGACAAAAAGGTACCGGTTTATATTATATATGGATATGAGATTTATGAGCCGAATTGGCAAGCCGCTTGGCTGTTTGATTTTCTTTTGGGTTAAAGAAGGCCCAGAGAGGCGAGTTGGAGTTTGAGATATTGACCAGTACAAAGGAGGTGCAGGCGAATTTTTTCGAAAAGTTAAGGTGTTAGAAAATTTTCAGAATTTTTGAAAATTTAGTTAGTCAGAATAAATTAATATTTTAGTCGATATTAATTGGTTCAGTTGAAACCGAAGATAAGAGGTAAACAGATAAATTTTTACCCAGTAGATAGGGTCATCCCCTAGCTTAGCAATTTCGAGGACAAAATTTTATTAAGGGGGGAAGATTATAGTAACCCGCATTTTTAGCTGTTGAATAATTAATTTATTTAATTATTATATATCGATTTATCGATATCGAGAACGTGAATTAAATAATATTGAATATTTAATAAATAATTATAATATAATAATATATTATAATGTCGAAATAGTCGGAAATAGTGAAATTCACAATATCGTGTGAATTGAATAGCATATGAGATTTGGTGGAGTTTCGATTCGAAATATAATAACGAATATATTGAATCGACGACAGTTGAACGTATAGTTTATAATATATTTATAAACGAGCTCGAAATGGCGCTGCAGTTCGCTATTTGGCGATTTGAACTTCAACTGAATGTACAGGATTCGTTTTAAGCCGGATTTCTGTGAAACAAGAAACATGGGGAGCTGGTGGAGTATATCTTTCTAGTTGAAGAGAAAAATCGGGATTTCGTCATGTAGATTTTGAGTTACGTCCAAATCAAATTTCAGAAAAAGTCGCTATGGAATTCGTATATAATTCGTAACGCTTTATATACGTTATAAAAGGGAATTTCAATATAAATTGAAATTCGATTCAACCTAAACTTAGAATATCGAATGTATAATTTTTCTGAACCTGTATGGTATTCCAATGTGAATATATACGATAATATAAATTTATTTATATTTAATTTAATTTATTTAAATATATTTATATATTTAAATGGATTATTCAAGGGTCTAAAAATAGCCAGTTTTGCAAACGAAGTCGGAATTCGACGAAACCAGTTTCGTTGGGACCGCAATGTCGAACTCTAGCTACATGTCAATTTTTGTGATTTTAGGAGATCGTATGTGATCGCAGTGATTTTTAAGGACCGAAGACAAAAGAAAGAAAAAGAAAAACGAAAATAAAATACGAAAATCAAATTCGAAATATCCCCTTTATTTTTCTATGATCCAACACAGGCGACTGGGCCTTCGGTCTCAACCAAAACCAAAACCAACCCAATCAGGGTATCAAACCAATCAAAACAAGGACATAGAAAGCAAAAATGAACACGAGGAGAGTATATACCAAGAATATTCCTCTTAGAAAAAAATATCTAGATATTTTGGGAAAAAAATCCTATAAATAACCTACCCTAATTCTAAACCTAAGTCTTCATTTCATTTTGGTCAAAGAATGAGCCACCGTCAGTTTTCATCCAGAAAATATAAAAGTGAGAATCTCTTCTTCAAAAAAAATCACCAACAATTCAAATAAAACTTTATTTAATCCCAAAGAAGTGTTTTTGGGCTTCTGAAGTACTGCTCTTCGATGCAGTCTATTTTTCTTCTTGTTCGAACACCGTTCCAGACCACTGGATTTGTACAAAGTTAGTCGAGGTTGCCTAGGGTTGGGGGTTTTGAGGAGTATGGTCGTCGTTTGGAGGAGATGACGCCGGATTCGGGTTCAAGGGTTCGAGGTGGTTGGCTTGACGATGAGCGGCAGAGCTCTGAAGCTCGTTGGTGATTCGCGACAGTGGCACTACCACTGTAGGAGGCTACAGGTTGGAACTCAGAGGGGCATCGAGTTGGTCATGAGGGTGTCGAGAGGGTACAGGGCTTGAGGGCGAGTTGAAGGGTGGAGGCGCGGCCGGAAAATGATGACCGGAGTAGCTGGGGGCGGAGGTCAAAAGGGAAGGTCAACAGGGAAGTTTTTTTTTATCTGAAATTCGGAATTTTTAATTTGGGGGAAGATGAAGATACGGTCGGGTATAAAAGAATTGGAGGGTGGGCCGATGTTTTCCAAGTTGGGCCGGTTCTGGGTAGGTAAAGCCCATCCATTTAATTAAATAGACATTCAATTCACATCATAACTTGTATACGTAATAACTTCTACATACGGTGTCAGAATTTCGAACGGTAAGTCACGTTAGGACCGTATGGACGGGAGCAACACAATGAGACTGACCGGGAGTGAATCCGAGCCCGTTACAATTTATGGCGAAATAAATTGTCCGTCGCAATCAAATAACGCAAACCGTTATTCAACGGTTAACGCGTCAAAGTGAGTAAAACTCACCAACTCTGAACAATTATATTTTTATAATGTATTCTTAGAACTGTTAATCATCTGTTGATTGTTGTGTGTTGGCTGATTTGATTGAACTGCTAGTCAGTTAGTGAAAATTATTTATATATATATGTAATTATATATATATATATATATAAACCGTTAAATATTTATATATTGATTCTGCTATCAGAAATTTATATTGAACTAAAAGTGATGATAATCATATTGTGTAACATCTGTGATGCAGGGAAACAGGTTGGAGGAATCCGACTGGATTCCTCAACAGTTATTTTATTGTTTTTCATATATTTTAATATATGATGTGAATTATAACCTGTTGTTGATCGTGTGTGTATGGACGAGATTAGACATCGTGATTTGATATGATTGAATACCATGACATACCGGAATGTGGATAAAGGAGAATTTTCAAAGTGATATTGAAAATAGCATATTTATAAAATGAGATATTTATAAATAAGAGATATTTATAAATTTAAATATTTATAAATAAGGAATATTTATAAATTGGGATATTTATAAATAAGAGATATTTTAAAAAGGAAATAAATTCAAAACATTTCTTTTTGAATGGAAAGGCCTGTGTGGCGAGTTTGGGGATTTTCCCGATGCTCCCGTTACAAAGGAGGTTATGGCGAATTTTCCCAAAAATTTAAGGAGTTAGAATATTTCAAGAATAAATTTGAAAATGAAATATTTGCAAACCATTTACAAATAGAATTGAAAAGGGAACGTTATAAAAAGGAAATCATTTTTTTAAAGTGTAGAACCGTTATTTAAAAGTAAATCTTTTCAAATGAATAAAACGTTGTTAAAAAGGAAATCTTTATTAAGTGAATAAAGTTAATTGAATATAGACATTCGAAAGGAGAAATCGAATATGGTATTCGAAGTTAGTTAATCGAATATGGTATTCGAAGTTAGTTAATCGAATATGGTATTCGAAGTTAGTTAATCGAATATGGTTTTCGAAAGTTAGTTAATCGAATATGGTATTCGAAGTTAGTTAATCGAATATGGGAGTCGAAGTTAGTTAATCGAATTAGTTATTCGAATAGAGTTAAACGGAGTTAAATAGAGTAAAGGAGTTAATCGAATATAGTTTATTCGACAGGAGTTAAGTGAATTAGTTAAGTTAAACTAAGTGAATTATTTAAGTGAATTGGTTAAGTTAACCAAAGTGAATTAGTCGAGTTGATCAAAGTGATTAGTTCAGTTAATCAAGATAAGTTAGTCAAGTTAGTCGAGCCTAGTTAATCGAACCAAGTAAGTCGAGTTAAGTTAGTCAAGTTAGTCGAGCTTAGTTAATCGAATCGAATTGGTCGAACCAAGTAAGTCGAGTTAAGTTAGTCAAGTTAGTCGAGCCTAGTTAATCGAATTGAATTGGTAGAACCAAGTAAGTCGAGTTAAGTTAGTCAAGCTAGTCGAGCCTAGTTAATCGAACCAAATAAGTCAAGTTAGTCGAATCAAGTTAAGTTAGTCGAGTTAAGTTCGTCGAGTTAAATAAATTGATATTAGTTTCATCGAAAGAAGTATCGATGTTAGTTTCATCGGAAGGAGTAATCGATGTTAGTTTCATCGAAAGGAGTTATCGATGTTAGTCTCATCGAAGGGAGTTATCGATTATAGTTTAATCGAAGTGAGATTTTCAAATATGAGATATTTGAAAAGGAAGAGTTATCGAATATTAGTTATTCAAAGATAGATTATCGAATATCGTTTATTCGAAAGGAGTTAATCGAATATAGGTTATTCGAAGAAGAGTTAATCAAATAGAGATTTCTCGAAGAGAGTTAATCGGCAAATTCGATTATATCGAATTCAGGAAAGTACTTATACTTTCCAGTGTTTAAATAGAGATTTATTTATTTATAAATAAATAAGTGTTAGGTTAATTATTCACTAATAAGAATAGAAGTTATAATTAAAGTTAGATAATGCGAAAGTAGGGATTATAATGTTATTGTTATAACCAATGTTTTAAATATAGAAGTGGACTAGTAAAATTGAATCCGAGAAAGGCGTAAAGAAGTTGTTAAAGATTTAAAAGGTAAACTTTGACCATTTCGAAGTTATGACGTTGTTTAGTTAAGGTCTGAGAGGTAATTATACCCCAACTTGAGTGACTTCCTTCTTAACTAAGAAATGGTAAGGTTTGATCGTAAAGAAGTTTTGGAAATGTTTTCCAAACGAGAATCAGAAATGTTTTCTGATAAAAGAAAAAAATAAGAATTTAGAATATAGGGAAACAGGAGATAAGTAAATAAATGAACTAAAGAGATTAATGATAAATGATGTTTGTTCGATATAATTTCCATCTGGAAATAATATCGTTGTTTGCACATTTGTTTTTCTTTGATAGTTAACTCACAGACTATCGAAGTTTTGACAATTTTAACGTTGTTAATATGGAGAGACCGGTTGGATTATTATCCAAAGAACCACTCTGTATTGGCATAAGCGTCGCGAATCATATATGCCAAAGATAATTGAAGACGGAGTAAAATGCAAGGGCTATCCTGTTTACAGAATAGTGCCTTCGGTTTGTCCAGTCCCAGGACAACTTGTATGGACGAAGGTCTGACAGAGTATATCCAATGGATCGCGTAAGTTGATCTGTTCAAACGTATTCACGTTTGGTGGCGGAGGAATTCGTTTCTCTTAGCTGTATACCCGTGTTTTTTTTGGATAAGTCAATTTGTGATTTGGCGGGTATGACGATGTGACATTCTAAGTGAATGAAGATGGATGTCTGACAGAGTATTTCCAGAAAGGTCACGTACATTGATTTCTTCAACCGTACCAAGAGTGGGAGCGGAGAAGTAAACTTCTTTTAGCTGACACGTAATGTATTGTTGTAGACGTCAATTAGTGATTTTCGATGGATTTGACAATGTAGCATTCGAAGTGAATCTATTGTGATGATAAAGCGTAGCTTCTAGCCTCACATCCGGTAAATGACATAAATCGGGCAGGCAGCATGGCTAAGTCGGTCGCACCGAAGTAGGGTGTATAATCACCTATCTAGTGAATATTCATTTGTTTCTTAAATCTATCAATGCTGTCCCATATATATACGGGAACGGTTGCTGATCCCAACCGTTGGTGATGTACATTCGATACACTCAAGCGAAATGAGTGGTCGGTCATGTGTGGCTGATTTGCAAGATGTTCTTGTTGAACTCCAGTGTATAGAGTACACTGATCGGAAGGTGATTCCATACCTTGTCATAGTTGGAAATCCAATCATCCAATACGTGCTTGCGATTTTGATTGTATACTATATATGTAGTAACGTGAGATGCAAGCGTTTCTGCTAGATTGATATGTATTTGTACTTAGACATTATTATAATATCAGAATGATATTGCTTTGAAAAGTTATTTGGATTCTCATAAGGAAAAAACCCGTTCCGTATTCACGGCGTGGTCTTATGAGATATCATATACCTGTTTAAATGATTTGAGTTTACTCATACCAGTCCCATGACTGACCCGGAGTTTATTTTGTTGTTTTCCCTAAACTCTTGGGTGCCTAAATTTGTACGGGCAGTCAAGTAGTCGGGATTTTACAGATACACTTGGAGAACTTGGAGCAGGAGGCTTCAGGATTCTATAGCTATTATTATTTCCGCTGTTGTTGTAAGTGTTGTACTCTGATAAGTGTTATTGTATACATATACTGATGTTATGTCAAAGATATGTTATGTTATATTTTATTCGTTCCGCTGTGAGATTCGTGTGTACTCTGATGATGATGTTCTTCTTCTTCTTCTATTCTATAAGTTCTATCTTATCTATCCTCACCCTCTATCTTCTTTCTATTAGTTTCTTGAATTTCCAGTGCAATTTGGGGTTGGACTTGTGTTATTTGGTCAGCTCAAATTGGTCCGGATTTTCGGGTTACTAAAGAAAGGGTGATTCAGATCAATTGATTAACGAGGTGATTGTTTTATATGGGTGTGAACTGGAGATTCTGGAATTTATGTATTCAAATCAGGTAGAGGTTGTGATGAATTCTGGGGTGGCACACAAAGTCAAAGGTTACGGTGTTTTCTGTAGTTGGGCTTGGTGATCTGGAAATTGGTATGGAGCAAGTGGGGGGTTGCGTTCTGGTATGGTTTTGGGATTAGGTGGATGGGCTGCGTGTTGAACCTGTTGATTGGGAAGGGAATTGCGTTGGTTGTTGTGGGGTATTGAAGTTTGCGGATCACTGAATTGGGTTTGGTTTTTGTGGTGTTCGGTAGGGGATGCTGTAGCTTGTGGATGATTGTGGGTTTCCGTGTTGATGGAGGAGCGTTACTGGGAGGGGTTTATGGTGATACGGCTTTGGGGAAGGGTGATGGTTTGAAAAGGCATTGGTGGTTTTTGAACGTGGGTAGGGGGAGCTCGGAATTGGGGGATGGAAGTTGGTATGTAGATGGTGGAAAAGTGCTGAGCAGCTGGGGTTGGAATTTGAATTGGGAACTGAGTTTGCGAATTGGCAGATGAGGTTCTGGAGATTTTGGGTTAGGCGATGGACGTGCTGCCGTAGTTGGGTGGTTACGGTGATTGAAGTTGATGGGTGAAGGGGTTTGCACAGGCAATTGGCGAATTATGATGGCAGGAAGAGGTTATGAGATATTGTGATCTGAACGTTGCTTTTAGTTGAAGACTGTCTTGGGAAAGCTTGTGTGATGAAGGGGGATGGATGGAAAATTGTTACGGTTAAGGATAGAATACAGAAGAAAGAAATTTGGTTTATATATATATATATATATATTTGGTAAAAGAAGAAGGGGTGTGGGATATTAAGAAAGAAATCTGTAAAGGGAATGTAGGAAGGAAAGATTTGTAATGAGAGAAATGATAGGATTTATTTATTTTTTTCTTTAATTGAAGAAGAAACGTGAAGATTGGAAATGGATTTGAAGAAAAGAAAGAAGGAAATCAAAACAAAAATGTCAAGTTTTTTTCTCTGTTTAGTTGATGGCAGTACCACTCAAATTAATAAACCAAATCACTAAAGCAGATTTTTATTTTTATTTTGTATATAAAACAAAACAAACACAGGAAAACAATAATAAAAACTAACACGAATCAGAATTCAAATAAATAATAAAAATTAACGTTACCTCCCCGGCAACGGCGCCAAAAACTTGCTCGTCACTAATCTATGAATTAGAAAAGCGCGACATTTGTAATAAATTCTGCAAGCATACAGGTGTGTAGCATACAGGTTGAACACAGGGAGGTGAATTAAACCAAATTATTTATCTAATCTCTTGGGCGAGTTAGACAAAACTGGAGGTTGATTTTAAAAATAAAACAAAACAAAATTAGAACTGTAATTTGATTCAGAACAGATCTAACTGAACCGACGATCAAATCACAATTTCAATGGAAAAGCAATGAAACTATGAATCAAATTCAAATCTAATCAAATCCAATTTAACCTATGAACGCGATTAAAATACAGAAAATAAAAGTGCAGAATATAAATAACAACAGGAAATAAAATTAGGATTACCGCTGAATCTAATCAGACGGTCAATCACTAATGAGAAAAAATGCAGAATACAAATAGTGTTCTACCGAATCTAATCGTGTAGACAACACTAATTGCTAAGAAATAGAGAATTGCATAAAATAAAAAGAAAATTGAGTTTTATTAATGAAGAAGAGAATAGAATGAGATCTAGGATAGGATAGGATGGTGGCTACAATGCCATTACAAGGGTATATATAGGGTAGATAGCCAAACCCTAACCCCAACCCTAATGATAAATGGGCCTGGTCATTACATCACTAATTAGTTTACAATGAGAAACATAAATGGGCCTTTGATAATTAAAGCAAATTTGGGCCTTTTCTCTTTTCCTCCTGCTTCCTTGACACTTCTTCATTGATTTGTGATGTGCAAAGCCTTTTTATCAATCCTTTTCTTGTCCAACAGCAACTAGATGTGAGATCTTCATCTACAATTCTTCAAAATGCAAATACACATCAAATTGAACTCTATTTCTCTACATTTCTGGTTGCATGCGGGCTGGTTTGGAATATCTGTAAAAGTAACAAAACAATACCCAAGTAATATTTATTTATATACAGAAAATAAGATATAAGAGCATAAAATAAATACATTTCTATGTCAATCACTCACGCTCCACATATATAGTATACAATCAAGACCGCGAGCGCTTAATGGAGATTGGATTCCGACCTTGACAAGGTATGGGACCACCGGCCGATAGTGTATCTCTAGAGGCAAATACACTGGGTTCAACAAGAACGTCTTGCAGCCCGGCCCTCACATGACCGACCACTCATTTCGCTTGAGTGTATCGAATATATATATCACCAACGGTTGGGCTCAAACCACCGTTTCCCGATAAGGGACAGCATCGATAGATTAAAGAAGCAAAAGGAATTTCTCTAGATAGGCGAATATACACCCTAATGGGAGCGACCCACATAGCCATGTTGCCCGATTTTTGTCATTTACCGACTGTGAGGCTTGAGGTTTGAATTTCCTCTACAACATCTGGCCACCATTCACTTTGAATGCCACCTCGTCAGATCCGTCAAATCACTAATTGACGTTCACAAAAATATTCTGCAGCTGACAGAAGTACGTTTGTAAAAATCAATGTACGTGACCATCTGGGAATACTTTGTCAGACACTCATCCATACAAGTCATCCAGGAACAGGATGAACCGAAGGTACTCTCCTACTGCATCTCATATAGGAATCACCCCATGGATCAGTAGCGAGAAGTCCTTGCAACCCGTGGATTCCAGTCACGACAGAACCACAATTTATCTCTGGCCGCTAAACCAGGGATTTTTAGCAGTTCTTTCGTTTATGAATTTCTACGGTCTTCAATGCTCCATCTCGATTAACCTCTGATATCTTCACGTATTTGTTGATCGGAATGGTTTTCGAATATAAATTCGATCCCGGTCTTTCCAACCCAACAAGCGTATTAGACAGATTTGATAGTTGGTGATTTAACTATCAAAATAATCAGTGTTTCAATCATAACCACCCAGTGAGTTCACTGGTTCAGTATTCGATATCACTTGGCCTTTTAATTAAAATAAATATAAGTTGGAAACTCTTAAAACATTTGATATTGAAAATATAATTTCCTTGTTTCTTATTCACATAAGATTTATTTTATAAACCAACTCACTTTTTCATTTCCTTTCTAATCCGAAAATATCATTATATTTTCAACAATCCCCTTTTTCTTTCCCCTACTTCTTAAATCCTCATTATATATATAGTCCAAATCTTCATCGAAATGTTGAATTATTATTCCTCTAATGAAATAATAACCCATCACTATTTTCTTTTATTATTACAACTGATATCACCTTCAGATACTTCCGTTGTCGTTCAGGTTGGGGTATTTTATTACCTCTCAGACCTTGATCAACAACGGTCATACCTAAAGATAAATATAAGTCGTAATCCCAAAAACTAATATTTCAAATCTAATATCAATTCACCTTTACCACTTCCCTTTTCAAACCCCTTTAACCAGTTCTTGCTCGAAATTCTCATTTCAACTTTCCCACTCTTACTCAATCCCATTTCTAGCAACATTAGTTTAGAATCAACGTTATAACACCTCAAATCTCTTTATCTAACTCTGGTTTATCATCAACTATTTATCTTACGTTCCCTATTACTTAATTCAAATAATTAAGTAATATTTATTTTTCTCTAACACACTTGCTTAACAATTACTTTCATAATTTCGTTATAAAACTCAAGTGTTAAACAAAACTTGTTCACACTCTACTTTCGTCATTCAATCGAATTCTTATCTTAACTTAGATTACCTTTTAAACGATTTCCCATTAAAAGTAATTTTTCTAATTAATTACAATAATAATTTATTTCAATTATTAACTACATAGGTAGTTAATTTATTTATTAACCAAAATAACCAGTAAATCCCTTTCTAAAATCTAACAATATTCATTACCTTATTAACAAATTTCCATTTGTTTTCCCCTTTAAATCAATTAATAATATAATTAATTAATTTCAATAATTCCATTGAACTGTTTCTCAACAACACAATTATCCAAACTTAACCCTGTGGTTAATTTCCCTATTCTCACATTTTCAAATCTGATAAACATCAGTTTTGATTTTATAAATCAATTTACAATTGATTATAACCATAAATATTTGTTTCCTTTGAATAAAGTTTTATTCAAAATATATTTTTCAAAATCTATCTTTATTTGTAAAATAAATACATTTAATAACTTCAGTTCTATCGATTTAACTGACGGTAAATCGATATAAACAAATAATTTACTTTTAGGCCATTTACTATCGATTACTCAACCCTTCTGCCCATTGGTTAAAACACAACACAGGTTGAGTTTCAAATCCATGATCAATAGTCAAATCCATGACACCAAACAGAATAGTTCATATATAATAATATGAGAATAAATAATCTATTTGAGGAATCCGGTTGGATCCCTCCAACCTGTCCTTCCCTGTATCAAATGGTTATCTCCACACAGTTGAGACAATTCAGCCAGATCAACCAATTCAAACAAATCAAACAATTCAAACCAGATCAACCATAGAAAACGGAGCACACAAAATAAAAGTACCCAATTTATATAAAATATAAATGGGAAATAACTGAGTGAGTTTAACTCACCTTGCTTCCATTTGTTGTCAGAACAAATTGTTTTAATTAAATTAAACAAGTGTCTAATTTAATTAAAATATTCAGCTGCGTCCAACTCCGTTCAAATCAGCTCCAAATATTACGTCCATCGACACAGTTCCATGCTCCTTTATTGGTCTGATTCTGTTAACATATAAGGACGTTACACAAAGTATACGTTCCTGATTCTTATTTGTTTATTTGCTTTTAAAAAATAATTAAACTTGGATTACTAATTTAATTTATCGTTACTATCATTATTAGCACAAACGTTGGTATTGTCGTTATAAGGAATCTGGATTTGGCAAAAGTCGGGTGGGTTTGGCCAGTCACAAATATACCTTCCAGATATGATGTATAATAGGATAATACATACCTTTAATTAACACCAATGGTTAAGCACTACGAAACGGGTATAACCAGGTTAGACACAAATCATGTTATAAGAATGGTATGGAATTTTAAAGCTTAATATCGTGAGTGAGTACTGGTCCATATATAAATTAGTCAACTTCTTACGGTTCAACTATAATATGATTAGGCAAAATAGGGTCTATCCTGGGCACGTTATAAACTTAAGTTGAACTTAAATTAATTATTATGCTAATTAGATATACTAATTATATACACCTATAAACAATTCTGTTCGTTTGTTTCCAAAGTTAAGCCCGTTTATAACTTGATCAAGCAAATGACCCTTGACCCGCTTAATTATACTGTGATTACTTATTTGGATCATTAAAGGATGATTAAAGTTAGGATTAGGCTTTTGTTGAACACTTTGGCATGTTTAAAAGATTGAGAGTGACCACGTTTTCATACTTTGTAAAATAGTATTATTATATTAACTTAATACCAAATGAACCACTTATTACTATTGGCACGTTAATCTATAATTTAGGCAAAACTAACTAAACTTAGATTAGGGAATTTTAACCCCGTCTGCGTTATATATACATAACTAGCCTATGTTGACTTGCGTTAATCAAAGGAGATTAGGATACCTTAATCGTGATTAGGCATTCTCTCCTTTACTGTCCCGTCCAACTGTTGTTGCCAATGCAACCCTCCCCACCAACGTCAAACTCCACCACTCCTTCCTCTATTATTCACGTTCTCCATTTCAGAAGCTCCTCCGTTTGCCGAATGAATGGACGTTCTCCCATGCCGCCATGCCGCCATGCTTCTGCTACTTTGTTAATATGCTGGACTTTCTCTTTTTTCTTCTTCTTATATATGCGTGAGGAGAGGTTGCGGAAGTTTTTTCACCATTTTGGACTGACTGGTGATTTCCGCTCTCGCCATTGGTGTTCGTGGAAGGAAGTTTCATGTTTGCTGGTGAAAAACTAAGTGTGGGAGCGTTCTATATATAGTAGAGAAAAGAAAGGATGAGAACAACGTTCTTTCAGTAGGGAGTAGAGTAGCTAAAGCCCCTATGAATGCAGTGTGTTTTCAATCCTTATGTGCAGTCATTTTCTCCCATGTGTTGTATCTTTTCAGTTGCAAAGCATGCTTAGTTAATGGTCAGGGTTACAATGTTTTCATTTCGTTCATTAGTCTGTTGAAAAGAAAACACGAGGCTGTCTGATATGAGGGAACACGCACTATCGATATTCAGCTATATTATTTACCTTTAGAAAACACCAGTCATAGCTTTGTAGATATAGAAGGTAGCAAGCATGAGATGTTTTGTCTGATTGATCTATGGACGAGCTGTTTTCATTTCAGCAGGAGTTGTCTGCATTGAACATTCATTTTCATATGGCCTGTGTAATATTTTTGGGATATAGAGCATGTGTTTTCTTTTCACTTGTAGATGTAGTTTGGTCTCCAAAGAACAAAAGGATTTGACCGCAAAGAACTGTAAATAGCTTTGGGCGCAATGGTACTGTAGTGTGATGGATTATTTTATTATGATGTGAAACTTCATCGTGAAATGACTCAATAAAACTACTACAGACGATCTCTGTCTACTGATAAAAAGGCTAATCTTGATGTAAAAAGGTATTCCGGATCCTGTGGAACAAGTTTCGTTGAATTCCGACACCGTTTGCAAAAATCCCTTAGAAAATATTGATGAAAAACACCGAGCTTTAATTCCTAAAAATTACAGAAAAAATCCTAAAAATATGAGGCCTTGACGTTTCACTAGACCTCTTCCTAAGGTTTCGTATGAAACTTGTTTCGTTGAATTTGGAGTTTGTTTGACCAGTTAACCATTCAAATAAAAGTTACCCACACCACTATGTACGTTCAGTGAGGTGTCGCGATCCCGAAAATGTAATAATATCGGTAGATTAACTCATATTGTGAAATCCCAAAATCGCTGGTTAAGGGTGCAAAATACTCCAAATAAAAAGTTGTGTATTTAATTAATTAAAAATTTCCATAAAATTCTATAAATTAAATCATGACTATGTCTCAAAAGAACCTTGGCTAAATTCGAAACCGGTATCTAGTTATACTGAATAAACCGTTACGGCCGATAAACGATTACGCCGCTGTTTTTCTGCCAAATTGATTTGGGCATAACTTCCAATCTACACGACGAAATCTTGATTCTTCTCTTCCACTAGAAAAATATACTTCACCAGCTCCGTATGTTTCTTGTTTCACAGAAATCCGATTTAAAACGGACTCTGTATATCCAGTTGAAGTTCAAAACTCTATTTACGAACTGCAGCGCTGTTCTGAGCTCCTTTTATTTTATATATGAATATATATCATTCAACTTCGTTTAAATAGCGATTTAAATATTAAAATCCATTTATATTATTTTAAAATAATAAATTAAATTAAATATTTGACGGCTAAAAATACGGGTCGTTACATTCTTCCCCCCTTAAAATAATTTCGTCCTCGAAATTGCTAAGGTAAGAAAGATCGTTATTTACTCCTTAATTTCCAAACCAAATTGGTTTTTAAATCGAAAATAATTCAATACCGTATATAAATATTTTCAAAAATATCGAAAATTTTCTAACGCTTTAAATTCCTGGAAAATTTAGCAGAGTCTCTCCTGCACGGAGTGACATCTGCGATATCACAGGAACACATAATATATATACATCGACCAACGGTCGGAAAACAAAAATCAAAAACCCCAAAATTTATATTTCCACGTAGGCGTACCTTTTTGCGAGCGCTATCGAGCATATCTGCTCAACGTATACGTGATTTACTCAACTCATATTAATCTTCCTAGCCATCAGGCTCCTGCACTTAACTTAGTTAAGTAATAACAATATGAGAAATGTTGAGATAATATTTCGCTAATCAACTGGTATCACTACACCAATTCCAAAATCAAACAGATATCACCACTTCACTATCACATACCAGGTTAACCCATAAATCCCAATTCAGATGCAGTTTCATTCCAGTTTAGTTATACCAGAATTTATCCTTTAGCTTAAATTCATTTTGCTCCTATTTCTGTTGATTATTCTTATGCAAACACCTATTACCCAATAGCGAGTAATCCACACCCACCAACCAATACACCACCAAATCAATTTAAATTCACATCCAATATTAGTATTTTACTTTGGTTTCGCAGATTTGAACATCAACCGATTTATGTTCGATTGGTTTCTATTTGAGTATTTCAAACTCCCAATCCCAAAACTATTTATTCATCTAATTCCTAATTTAATTAATTTAATCCCAGTTACATGATTTATTTAATTCAACTTAACCAGGTTAAGTTCTAATTCAAATTTTAAACCAACTTGAATATTATTCAAGTTAATCAATAAAAAAACCATAATCTCAATAATTCGAGAAAATTATTCCTTTATATATAAAAATATATTTTGGGCAAAATTACTTCATTTACCCTCTTTTCAAAACAATACTGTATCGGTTGTCAGTTCAACGCTTCCCAACACTTGAACTGATAAATCAACACAATACAAAACATTTCTATATAAAAATTACAAATGCGCTCTCATATATATACACTCAATCTCAATCTAGGGTATCACTAACCCTATCTCTATCGAGCCATACCACAGAGCCAAGGTTAATACTAAACCAATAGCTCTGATACCACTGTAATGACCCAGGATTTTCGGCCCTGAAAATCGACATAAATACCATTCCATATTCATGCCGACCCTCCAAGCACCGAAACACTGGATAGTTATTGCAAAGAATTTAGAGGGTGAGATAAGAATGAAAGAAATATTAGAATAGAAGAGGAAGAAGAAGAAACAACACAACACAGAGTCTCACATCGCAGCGTAACAAAATATAATACAGAAATAACTTTATTGAGAGCTTTAAAAAAAACTTACCATATCAGAGTACATCAACACCACTGGACAGTATAGCAACCTGTCCTCATATACAACACACATCGGAATAGTAGTTATGTAATATAGTACGTCTGGACTCTCCAGCTCGTCTCTTCACAGCATTCGACAACCTGAACCTGTACAACCCGGACTAACCCGAGCATTTACAAAACATCGGGTCAGTCTGGTGAACCAGAGTGAGATAAACTCGCATACTATTAATAGTATCACACAATCTGATTTTAAAGTTAAAATCTTTCAAATAAGAGGATAATCGTAAGACCAAATCCACACATAAATACGGACGGTTTTTACCTTACGATAACCCGAAGCACTTTTGAAATCAATATCCTTTCTGATATTATAATAACGTCTAAATACAAGTAAATAGCAATCTAGTGGAACGCTTGCATCTCACGCTCCACATATATAGTATACAATCAAGACCGCGGGCGCTTAATGGAGATTGGATTCCGACCTTGACAAGGTATGGGACCACCTGCCGATAGTGTATCTCTAGAGGCAAATATACTGTGTTCAACAAGAGTGTCTTGCAGCCCGGCCCTCACATGACCGACCACTCATTTCGCTTGAGTGTATCGAATATATATCACCAACGGTTGGGCTCAAACCACCGTTTCTCGATAAGGGACAGCATCGATAGATTAAAGAAGCAAAAGGAATTTCTCTAGATAGGCGATTATACACCCTAATGGGAGCGACCCACATAGCCATGCAGCCTGCCCGATTTTTGTCATTTACCGACTGTGAGGCTTGAGGTTTGAATTTCCTCAACAACATCTGGCCACCATTCACTTTGAATGCCACCTCGTCAGATCCGTCAAATCACTAATTGACGTTCACAAAAATATTCTGCAGCTGACAGAAGTACGTTTGTAAAAATCAATGTACGTTAACATCTGGGAATACTTTGTCAGACACTCGCCCATACAAGTCATCCAGGAACAGGATGAACCGAAGGTACTCTCCTACTGCATATCATATAGGAATCACCCCATGGATCAATAACGAGAAGTCCTTGCAACCCGTGGATTCCAGTCACGACAGAACCACAGTTTATCTCTGGCCGCTAAACCAGGGATTTTTAGCAGTTCTTCCATTTATGAATTTCTACGGTCTTCAATGCTCCATCTCGATTAACCTTTGATACCTTCACGTATTTGTTGATCGGAATGGTTTTCGAATATAAATTCGATCCCGGTCTTTCCAACCCAACAAGCGTATTGGACAGATTTGATAGTCGGTGATTTAACTATCAAAATAATCAGTGTTTCAATCATAACCACCCAGTGAGTTCACTGGTTCAGTATTCGATATCACTTGGCCTTTTAATTAAAATAAATATAAGTTGGAAACTCTTAAAATATTTGATATTGAAAATTTAATTTCCTTTTTTCTTATTCACATAAGATTTATTTTATAAACCAACTCACTTTTTCATTTCCTTTCTAATCCGAAAATATCATTATATTTTCGACAATCCCCTTTTTCTTTCCCCTACTTCTTAAATCCTCATTATATATATAGTCCAAATCTTCATCGAAATGTTGAATTATTATTCCTCTAATGAAATAATAATCCATCACTATTTTCTTTTATTATTACAACTGATATCACCTTCAGATACTTCCGCTGTCGTTCAAGTTGGGGTATTTTATTACCTCTCAGACCTTGATCAACAACGGTCATACCTAAAGATAAATATAAGTCATAATCCCAAAAATTAATATTTCAAATCTAATATCAATTCACCTTTACCACTTCCCTTTTCAAACCCCTTTAACCATTTCTTGCTCGAAATTCTCATTTCAACTTTCCCACTCTTACTCAATCCCATTTCTAGCAACATTAGTTTAGAATTAACGTTATAACACCTCAAATCTATTTATCTAACTCTGGTTTATCATCAACTATTTATCTTACATTCCCTTTTACTTAATTCAAATAATTAAGTAATATTTATTTTTCTCTAACACACTTGCTTAAACATTACTTTCATAATTTCGTTATAAAACTCAAGTGTTAAACATAACTTGTTCACACTCTACTTTCGTCATTCAATTGAATTCTTTTCTTAACTTAGATTACCTTTTAAACAATTTCCCATTAAAAGTAGTTTTTCTAATTAATTACGATAATAATTTATTTCAATTATTAACTACATAGGTATTTAATTTATTTATTAACCAAAATAACCGGTAAATTCCTTTCTAAAATCTAACAATATTCACTAACTATTTCCTATGCAGAACAACTAATTCAGAAATCAATGTAAATAAAGAGTCGATTTATTCACTTAAACACGATTACCTTATTAACAAATTTCCATTTGTTTTTCCCTTTAAATCAATTAATAATATAATTAATTAATTTCAATAATTCCATTGAACTGTTTCTCAACAACACAATTATCCAAACTTAACCCTGCGGTTAATTTCCTTATTCTCACATTTTCAAATCTGATTAACATCAGTTTTGATTTAATAAATCAATTTACAATTGATTATAACCATAAATATTTGTTTCCTTTGAATAAAGTTTTATTCAAAATATATTTTTCAAAATCTATCTTTATTTGTAAAATAAATATATTTAATAACTTTAAATCTATCGATTTAACTGACGGTAAATCAATATAAACAAACAATTTACTTTTAGGCCATTTACTATCGACTGCTCAACCCTTCTGCCCATTGGTTAAAACACAACACAGGTTGGGTATCAAATCTATGATCAACAGTCAAATCCATCACACCAAACAGAATAGTTCATATATGATAATATGAGAATAAATAATCTATTTGAGGAATCCAGTTGGATCCCTCCAACCTGTCCTTCCCTGTATCAAATGGTTATCTCCACACAGTTGAGACAATTCAGCCAGATCAACCAATTCAAACAAATCAAACAATTCAAACCAGATCAACCATAGCAAACGGAGCACACAAAATAAAAGTACCCAATTTATATAAAATATAAATGGGAAATAACTGAGTGAGTTTAACTCACCTTGCTTCCGTTTGTTGTCAGAACAAATTGCTTTAATTAAATTAAACAAATGTTTAATTTAATTAAAATGTTCAGCTGCGTCCAACTTCGTTCAAATCAGCTCCAAATATTACGTCCATCGACACAGTTCCGTGCTCCTTGATTGGTCTGATTCTGTTAACATATAAGGATGTTACACAAAGTATACGTTTCTGATTCTTATTTGTTTATTTACTTTTAAAGAAAATTAAACTTGGATTACTAATTTAATTTATCGTTACTATCATTATTAACACAAACGTTGGTATTGTCGTTATAAGGAATTTGGATTTGGCAAAATCGGGTGGTTTTGGCCAGTCACAAATATACCTTCCAGATATGTTGTATAATAGGATAATACATACCTTTAATTAACACCAATGGTTAAGCACTACCAAACAGGTATAACCAGGTTAGACACAAATCATGTTATAAGAATGGTATGGAATTTTAAAGCTTAATATCGTGAGTGAGTACTGGTCCGTATATAAATTAGTCAACTTCTTACGGTTCAACTATAATATGATTAGGCAAAACAGGGTCTATCCTGGGCACGTGATAAACTTAGGTTGAACTTAAATTAATTATTATGCTAATTAGATATACTAATTATATACACCTATAAACAATTATGTTCGTTTGTTTCCAAAGTTAAGCCCGTTTATAACTTGATCAAGCAAACGACCCTTGACCCGCTTAATTATACTGTGAATACTTATTTGGACCATTAAAGGATGATTAATGTTAGGATTAGGCTTTTGTTGAACACTTTGGCATGTTTAAAAGATTGAGAGTGACCACGTTTTCATACTTTGTAAAATAGTATTATTATATTAACTTAATACCAAATGAATCACTTATTACTACTGGCACGTTAATCTATAATTTAGGCAAAACTAACTAAACTTAGATTAGGGAATTTTAACCCCCTCTGCGTTATATATACATAACTAGCCTATGTTGACTTGCGTTAACCAAAGGAGATTAGGATACCTTAATCGTGATTAGGCATTCTCTCCTTTACTATCCCGTCCAACTGTTGTTGCCAATGCAACCCTTCCCACCAGCGTCAAACTCCACCACTCCTTCCTCTATTATTCACGTTCTCCATTTCAGAAGCTCCTCCGTTTGCCGAATGAATGGACGTTCTCCCATGCAGCCATGCTTCTGCTACTTTGTTAATATGCTGGACTTTCTTTTTTTCTTCTTATATATGCGTGAGGAGAGGTTGCGGAAGTTTTTTCACCATTTTGGACTGACTGGTGATTTCTGCTCTCGCCATTGGTGTTCGTGGAAGGAAGTTTCATGTTTGCTGGTGAAGAACTAAGTGTGGGACCGTGCTATTTATAGTAGAGAAAAGAAAGGATGAGAACAACGTTCTTTCAGTAGGGAGTAGAGTAGCTAAAGCCCCTATGAATGCAGTGTGTTTTCAATCCTTCTGTGCAGTCATTTACTCCCATGTGTTGTCTCTTTTCAGTTGCAAAGCATGCTTAGTTAATGGTCAGGGTTACAGTGTTTTCATTTCATTCATTAGTCTGTTGAAAAGAAAACACGAGGTTGTCTGATATGAGCGAACACGCACTTTCGATATTCAGCTATATTATTTACCTTTAGAAAACACCAGTCATAGCTTTGTAGATATATAAGGTAGCAAGCATGAGATGTTTTGTCCGATTGATCTATGGACGAGTTGTTTTCATTTCAGCAGGAGTTGTCTGCATTGAACTTTCATTTTCATATGGCCTGTGTATTATTTTTGGGATATAGAGCATGTGTTTTCTTTTCACTTGTAGATGTAGTTTGGTCTCCAAAGAACAAAAGGATTTGACCGTAAAGAACTTTAAATAGCTTTGGGCGCAAGGGTACTGTAGTGTGATGGATTATTTTATTATGATGTGAAACTTCTTCGTGAAATGACTCAATAAAACCACTACAAACGATCTCTGTCTACTGATAAAAAGGCTAATCTTGATGTAAAAAGGTATTCTGGATCCAGTGGGACAAGTTTCGTTGAATTCAGACACCGTTTGCGAAAATCCCTTAGAAAATATTAATGAAAAACACCAAGCTTTAATTCCTAAAAATTACAGAAAAAATCCTAAAAATATGAGGCCTTGACGTTTCACTAGACCTATTCCTAAGGTTTCGTATGAAACTTGTTTCGTTGAATTTGGAGTTCGTTTGACCAGTTAACCATTCAAATAAAAGTTACCCACACCACTATGTACGGTTATATTCATATATGAGCGTTGCAGACTGAAATAAAAATACAGTCGTGTTCAATGAGGTGTCGCGATCCCGAAAATGTAATAATATTGGTAGATTAAATCATATTGTGAAATCCCAAAATCGCTGGTTAAGGGTGCAAAATACTCCAAATAAAAAGTTGCGTATTTAATTAATTAAAAATTTCCATAAAATTCTATAAATTAAATCATGACTATGTCTCAAAAGAACCTTGGCTAAATTCGAAACTGGTATCTAGTTATACTGAATAAACCGTTACGGCCGATAAACGATTACGCCGCTGTTTTTCTGCCAAATTGATTTGGGCATAACTTCCAATCTACACGACGAAATCCCGATTCTTCCCTTCCACTAGAAAAATATACTTCACCAGCTCCGTACGTTTCTTGTTTCACAGAAATCCGATTTAAAACGGACTCTATATATCCAGTTGAAGTTCAAAACTCTATTTACGAACTGCAGCGCTGTTCTGAGCTTCTTTTATTTTATATATGAATATATATCGTTCAACTTCGTTTAAATAGCGATTTAAATATTAAAATCCATTTATATTCCAAATAAAATATTTAAAATAATAAATTAAATTAAATATTTGACGGCTAAAAATACGGGTCGTTACAATCTCCATAGACCGACGTCGAGACTTCCCTATAGCGCAAGCTATAGGATGATTCATTTTTTTTTAAATCCAGAAAAATATCACCAAGATGCTAAATCACCTGCTGATCTCAAAACCATTAACGAAAACTCAAATCGAAGTATGAATCCCTCAAAAAGCTGAACCCTAATACTGGTGACTCACGAACAAAACTGTCGGGCTTCCCAAATTGATGTCGCACCGCTCCAGAGCCCACCGAAATGAAGAGCAACACTTGACCATTTCAAAGAACTAAGCTTTGTGATTTTTAAGATTTAATTTGATTTGTCTTGGATTTTTAAAATTCAAGATTTGTTTGTGAGTGAAAGAAAGGAACGGCGGCTGAAGTAAGATTGACCAGAGAATGGAAAATAAGGGTATAAGGATGGAAGGTGAGACGACCCCAAACCCCGTACTGACGGCGGCAAGGGTAATCCGTGGAATATAATACAGAAACAGATAATAGAAGAACAGAATTAAATAAATACACCAGATAATGAACAATAGAATATACTGGATAAAAGTAATCATCAGAGTTACACAGTATATAGGATCATACTTAGTAAAAATACAGTCCAGCTATACATAAATGTCTACAGCGGAAAACAAACAAAATATGTACAATAGGAGCTGAATAGCATAAAAAGAGATAAATGATAGAATCCATCTTCAGCTCCAGCTATCCAGAAAGAACCAGCTAAACCTGAATACAAGGCTGCCCATGTAGAAAAAGGGGCACCCGAGTTTGAAAGTGAAACAAACTACGAGTCAGTCATGGGACTGGTATGAGAAATCTACTCAACACATATATAAAATGGCTAATCACAGGACCATGCTACTTTCATGGAATGGGTTTACTCCATTGGATTGCCGGTGCTTTAAAACAAATCTTTCTTTTAAACATTGCTATGCTTTTTGTAAAAATGAAGCCGTTATAAGACTCAGTTCCCATCACACAATGCAACGCAAACCGGAGGATAGAGTTTTTACCTTATAACAGCCAAAATATGCTTGATACGAATAAAACAAAGGCATTTGATATTATTGCTAGTGTTTATATGTTTCAAAAACAATTTGAATCATAAATATCAATCATAGGTGGCATGGGTACCATATATCATGTTGCCATATATATATATACAGTCAAAACCGCACGACGTCGTATTTGGGAATTGGATTTCCGTCCTGAACCAAGGCAAAAGATAGTCCTTACCGAATTCGAGACGCTCTAGCCCGTGTCTCAAGCAAGCGCGCAGGCAAGCCTTGGAGCGACAGGGCCGGTCCACCGATGTGGATTATTATACCTGAACAATACGTTTCCCCGCCCTATGGGGCGTAAACGAGCCAAAGAATGACTCCATCGGACCCGGATCGTCCGATCAAACCGAGGCGCCTCGCAACAGCAACAACCACACAGGTGAAAAGTATATAAATGTCAGGGCTGGTAGGTCACTGACACCACCCTAGCTAGAAAGAAACGCATGCCCTCCCTGAGGTCCTTCTCCCGTTTCTGGTTCATACCGGGGTGTGAGGCTCGCGAATTCACGTTATACACAAAGCTACGCCACACAGGCGGTGCTTTGATCATCACCACAAGACTTTTCTTTTCAACAGAAGTCCTGATCACTGCATCTTAGCATGCCACACAGGCAATTCATGCCATGCAACTGATGTCCATCGATATACAACCTCTGAGCTCGTGCGTTTCAGAGAAGGGCGTTAAGCAAAAGAATAAATTCTCCGCCGCCAAACAGATGTATATTTAATAGAGATCAATCAACACAGAATAAAATCCAATGTCAGGCACATAGTCCATTTACAAGTCCGTTCTGGGTCTGAACGAAACCGGAGGCACTAAATACCTCGCAAACCCATCGATCACCACATACATCTGGACGATCACCACTAATTATCCATATTTCGGGATGCCTCCCAATCAGGACCTAGGTTACCATCCAAACGAGGTGAAGATCTCCGGTCTTCGACCACCGTCTTCATCTTCGACTTTCAATCGTCGGTCAATTATTTGAAATGAGAATTAACTCGGCCTTTTCAAACAATTCACGTATATTTATAACTTCAAATCAATTTATTTCAATGGTTAAATCATTCGACAACACCAATTTTGTTCTTTAATGTAATTTTCACACCAAACACATTCAACCATTAAATACCACATAAATCGAGCAAATTCAGTTTATTTCCATTCCATATCGTTTATGATATTTTATAACGATTTATCGCTATTTTTATTTATTTTAAAATAGCCAGTTTATTCAAAACGACGCTTCGGGCCATAACGTGGCCGTGGCGCTGTTTTTCTTCAGATTTGATTTACACATATCTGAAAATCTAACCGTTGGATCTTAAGAAAATTTACATCATTAGAAAGGTCTTTTCAAAGCGAATCCAACGGTTCCAGTTTCGGGAAAATCCGACGGTCGGATCTCCCGGTACAATCGTTTGAAGTTTCGATTTCAAAATACGAACTGCAGCGTCGTTATTCGATTAAATATAATTATATTTATTTATATATAAATATAATCGTTTCTGGCGCTGTTTTTCTTCATATTTGAATTAAACATTCCAGACAATCCAACCGTTGGATTTTTACAAAGTTGGTGTCGTTGGAAAGATATTTCCAAGGCAAACCCGACGGTTGCGATTTCGGGAAAATCCAATGGTCGTATTTCCCGCACTAGTTGTTTGAAATCACGGTTTCAAAACACGAACTGCACGGCCACGTTTCGTTTTAATTATATTTATATTTATATAAATTTAGTTCATTCAACAATTTCAATATAGTTTTCATTTCAAATATTTCACTAACGCCTTTGAATTTCGGAAAAATTCGCCATAACCTCCTTTGTACGGGAGGGGCTGGGAAAATTCCCAAATAGCCACACGGGCGTCTCATGTCAAAAAGAAAAGGGAAAAGCCAAGTGGCTAGCCAACAGGCTCATAAAATCATCACCTAAACAAAACAGTAAATGTGTACCTATTTGTCGGGCACAAAATTTTATTCCTCTTCTCTAGCCCCTTTTGCTATAACCTGTTCAATAACTATGCATGTACATATATGCAGTTCTTATCATTTATCATTTTCCATTTAATTTCATATTCGATTCCATTTGGTTTAAGAACACCATTCATTCTAATGTTGCATGCATAGGCAAAAATCATATCATTAGCTAATTAATGAATATTTTATCTCAATCATATTTATTTGAATGAGTGGCTATTTTTAACACTACACATTTCAAAAATTCCTGTATATAATAAAAATGTGATTTTTATTGTAAAACAATTCTTTTCAAAACACTATTATTTTATATAGTTCATATAGGTGATAAAAATAGGATTTTTCTTACAAAACAATTTCTTTTAAAAACGAGATTATTTTTCATATTCCATATAGTTGATAAAAGGTGATTTTTGTTATGAAACAATTTATTTCAAAACATGAATACCATTCAACACATGAATTTCTAATCAACGAATGAATATCGATTCAACACATGAAGGTTTTCTATAGTTTCTATATATAGATAAAAATATGATTTTTATATTTAAAACGCAAATACCATTCAACACATGAATTTCTAATCAACGAATGAATATCGATTCAATACATGAAGGATTTCTATACAACGAATAAATATAGTTTCAGCAAATGAAAATAATTCAAACACATGAATATTATTCAAAATTTCGACAGCATAACGGCAGGGTAGTTAAAACCGGGACCGTCCCTAGTACGGCTCCTCGCTCTACCTTAAAACCTCGCGGTTTTTGACAATGGGGATCATGCATCTAGTTCGCACGCAGGCGGCATGTATATATTTATTTCATTTCCACAAACTAATCCTATGTGGTTTCAACCAAATATTTTTCAACCACAAACGGGTATTTTTCAACCACAATCAATCAATATCAACCACAAACAATCCCAAACAACCATTCGCTATCAATCAATTTTCACACCAATCACAATCAACAAATATCGTCCATGGTTTGTGGACGAGGGGCGTATATATATATATATATATATATATATATATATATATATATATATATATATTTATATTTATATATAGCAATTCAATTTTATCTCAACACATATATATAATTTTTACAACGCATATATAACTTATACATCGAACGTACAACTTATACAACGCTTATACAAGAGGTGTACAACGCTTATATAACTCATACATCGACTATATAATTTATACATCGTCGTTTTCCATATTGTTTTTAAATCAGAAATCTCACATTGGGATCCACTCCACCAAAAATAGCAGAAGGCTCAGAAAAATATGCGGTCTCTTCTAAAATGTAGAAGACGTCCACACGGTCACGATGTTTCCTGTTTCATCGAATTTCGTTAATGAATGAAAAAGATATGATTTTTACAAGGTTTGCAACGCTTTTAGAAGTTGAAAACAGTTTAATTCATACAGGCCGATACCTGCTCGATTTCTTCAAAACTAGGTTTTAATTTTTCTTTCGATCTGTAGCTCGATGTTGAAATCCGATTGCACCACGATGACCGCCTTGGAGAGGCGCGCCTGGAGGGCCCCACCATGATGAACTCGCACGCGATCTGGCGGCGCCACAGGCCTTCGAACGGCCGCACTTCGGCAGGGTGATTCACGCGATATACAAAACGATGGGGGGTGTACTTTACATGGATTGGAAGAGCTCGGAGGGATCTACAAAAAGTTCAACTGGGCCATGGCGTTTCGGTGATCGGAGCGGCCAGAAAAGAGGAGAGAAGGCGGCGTGCTATTTCCGCCATGAATCGATATCGGGGAGAGAGAAAATTAAAGGATTTTCTTTTTTTTTATAAAAATTTTGATTGGCCGATGGGTTTTATAAGGGGTTTTGCTGACGCGACTACCAATCTAAACCCAACGACTGCCGTCCCTAGCGTTTTACCCCCATTCCGAACACAATGGGCAATGTTTCGAAGGGCCATTCGACTGTTTCAGTCAGTTTCCCTTCAAATTAAAATATAAAACATTCAATATTTTATTTGAACGTACATTTCAATTTGCCAGGGCCACAAACTGATTCGAAAAATTCCAGAAAAATAAATCTAGCTATGTTTTGACGATACGGTCCCAACAAAACTAGTTTCGTCGAATTCTGAGACCGTTTGCAAAAGGCCCATTTCTGGTCGATCCAATTTAACTGTAATTGACCAAAACACATTTTCCTTTGCCACGCTCACATACTAGCTTCAAAAATTATGAAATTTGAAACCTAGCAATAACTTCACATCCCGGATCCAACAAAAGTGGTTTCGTCGAATTCCGAGGTCGTATGCAAAATGGCCAATTTCACGGGCTATATAAATTCCATAGCGACCTTTCTAAAAATTCATTCGGCCATAACTTTTGCTTTCCGCTATGAAAATTCGATTTTCCAGATTCGTTAGAAAGGTATTCACTAACAGATTTAAATAATTTTGGTTTCACTAAAATCCGTTTTGTTTTGCACCCGATACAGTCCGACAAAGTTTGAATTCAATTTTTGAAACTGCAGCGCCATTTCAGGCCTTGTTTATAATTATAATAAATTATATTTGTTTTCAATTGTCGATTCAAACTCACTTTCCATTGCCATTATTTAAAATATTTATTTTAAATATTTAAAATCCATTATTTTAGCCAATTTAAAATTTTTAAATTGGTTTAGATTTTCTTGGTCGTTACAGAAGGTTTATATTTATACCATTATTTAGATATTACTTTATTCAAATACTATTTATCATTGAAAATTTTGTGTTCGATCTCGATGCGAACCCCAACGAATGTCGCCCCTAGCGTAATACCCTCATTCTAAACACAATGGGATATGTCCCGCAAGCCAATTCGACTGTTACGATCAGTTTTCATCAAAATTAAAATATAAATCAGTATATATTAAATTTAAACGCACATTTTAAATTACTAGGGCCACATACTAACTCTAAAAATTCCTGAAAAATAAATCTAGCTCTGTTTTGACGATACGGTCCTAACAAAAGTGGTTTCATCGAAAACAGAGGTCATTTGCAAAATGGCTATTTTTAAGGGCTATATATTATATTAAAATATATATAAATTCTACAGCAACTTTTCTGAATTTTAAACTGACATAACTTTCAGTTTATAAAGTGAAATCTCAGTTTCTTACATTCGTTAGAAAGATATGGTTAAACAGATTCAAATATTTTCGGTTTTACTGAAATCCAATTTATTTTGAATCCTGTAAATTCATTTGAAATTTGAAATTTAAAATCGAATTTTCAAACTACCGCGCCATTTCGGGCTTTTTATATAATTAAAATAAATTTATACGTTCTAACTTCGCTTAAACTAAATTTTAAATTATTATTATTTAAAATAAATCATTTTAAAAATTCAAAATTCATTAAAATAACTAAAATAAAAAAATTTAACTGGTTCTGAAAATCAGGGTCGTCACAAAGCACATAAGAAAACGTAACAATAGTTGAAAAGTAGGGATTTGTAATGCTTAGATGCTTCGGTTAATGTTGAATGGTAAAAGATGAAAAACAAAATTTTGACATGTACGGTATTAGCGATTTTACGATTTTACTTTGCTTCAAAATGTCGACTTATATGAGAAGATCGAATTTGGGATTTAGGGATTTACGGAATAGCCTGTTTTGAGAAATAGGAGATGAAGATGGATACGAGTTTTTTAAGTTGTTGTAACAACCCACAAATTCTGAACCAATTTAAAAAAAATTATTTTAGAAAATTTTAATGAATTTTGAGGTTATAATAAAATTAATATAAATAATAATGGCTAGAATTTTATTTTAATCGAAGTTAAAACGAATAAATTTAATTTAAATATAAATGGAGTTAGAAATAGCGCGGTAGTTTGAAATTTTAATTTTTAAATGACAAATCAAAAGTTATGGCCAATTAAAAATTTAGAAAGGTCGCTGTAGAATATATATATAATATATACGGCCCAAAGGGCTACTTTTCACATATGAAGGAAATTGGACTCGAAACCACTTCCATTGAGTCTGGAATGATGTTTCTGCATCTAGAAAGTATAAACACTTATATATTTTGAGTTTCGGAATTCACTTGTTTAAAAATGTATTTTTAATATTAAATATATTGGCCTTAAAATAGTCATTTTTCAAACGACCTCTGTTTTCGACGAAACCACTTTTGTTGGAACCGGAATGTCAAATTATAGCTAGGTTTTAATTTTCAGAATTTTTCGAGTTAAAATGTGAGCGTGGCAAAAGAAAATGTGTTTTGATTATTTCAGTTAAATTTAAACGACTTGAAAATAGCCATTTTTCAAACAGTCTCAGAGTTCGATGAAATTAGTCTTGTTAGAACTGTATCGTCATAAGAAAGCTAAAAATAATTTTTCTGGAATTTTTAAAGGTCATATGTGGCCCCGGCATATATAAATGTACGGTCGATATTTAATTAATTAATTTTTAATGGGATTTTGAATAAAAATTCTACAGATTTCGGAATTGGACCCCGAGACCTAACCCATTGCGTTCAGAAGGCCTCAAAACGTTAACATCAATAGTAAGCAAGCCCAATTCGGAGGCAGCACGCATTTTCACCTTTATAACACATTTTTAATAATAAAATAATTAAAAAATCCGAAAATAAAACCCTAACCCTAAAAAAAATGCAGCCGCCGCCTATTCATTCGAAGGCCAAAAAGCTCCGATTTTCAAACATCAATTTCTCTCAATCCGTTCAACGAAAATCTACAAATATACCAAATCGAAGAGAATTCAGAGAGCTTCGAATCAATACGGTTAAGATCGGGTTTTGGTGCACGGATTTCGCGAATTCTGGCGAGGAAGTGGGCGCGTTCGGGTTCGGATTTCGAGACAAGGAGGAGGCCGAGCGTGGTGGCCTTCTGGGCGGTGGTGGCTCGCAGGCGGAGCTTCGGAGCGGCGGAGTCTGATCGGGTCCTAGACCCTCGGATTGGCGTGCGCGCAGGAGGTTGAAGGATGGAAGGTGGGTTCGGCCAATACGTGATAGACGAAGAAGAAGGGTATTATTATTATATTATTTTATTTATTTAATATTTAATTTATACTAACTTTAAAAATCAATATCTCTCATACGAGAGCCGTTTGACGAACCGTAAGTTGCGTTGGACTCGTCTTTCCGAGATCTTCGCGATGGCGCGGACCAGAGCTGAATCCGAGACAGTCGAATTTTCAGCCATATCAATGTGAGGATTTTGAATTTTATTATTTAATTAATTATCAATTATTTTTCTCGCTTTAAAATGATTGTATTGTGATGTTAGTTCGGATCTGAAATGTTCTGTATTGTATAAATTGTTGATTGTCGCTTGTGGTGTGTTCTATTGTCCATGATTGAAATAGCATATATTGTTGAATTTTATTTGCGATTGGATCTAGTTGTTCTAACTTATTTTATATTGTCAAAATATTATTTTTATCTGAAATTGAACAACAGAAACTGGTTAACAAATAAAATTTTACTTTTATTTGTTTACATTAAGAACAGATTTGTGAATTTCAGTAAAAAAAAACTCTTTTTACTGTCACCTTAAACATAGGATATTATAGAATTAGAATAATTATGAAACATTAAATTTTATTGTTGATATTAAAACATATTTTTAAAACAAAACTTTACTTACATTGTATTTGGAAATTAAAAGTAATATTTGAGAAAAACACATAAGTGTTTACATTTTATTTGAGAAAAAGAGCCATTCTTTTATTTGTGTTTTTCGTCACAAATAATAACATAGGAAAAGAACAATTCTTTTATTTGTGTTTTTCAACATAAATATATACATAGAAATGAATTATTATTTTTAATTGTGTTTTTCAACACAAATATAACTCAGCAAAAGAATTATCTTTTTATTTGTGTTTATCAATACAAATAAAACTTAGAATATGAATTATCTATTTATTTGCATTTTACAATGCAAATATTACATAGAAAATAAAATCACAAATGAATTATCTTTATATTTGTGTTCTTAACATAAACATAGAACATGAATCATCTTTTCATTTGTATTTTTAACACAAGCATAAACATAAGAAAAATAAATGTCTTTATATTTGTGTTCTTAGCACAAATACACATAGAATAATAAATGTCTTTTTAATTTTTGTTCCTTAACACAAATATTAACATTGAAATTGAATTGCTTCTTTTATTTGTGTACTCAACACAAATATTAACATTGAAATTGAATTGTTTCTTTCTATTTGTGTTCTTAACACAAATATACACTTAGCAAATGAAGTATCTTTTTATTTGTGTTTTTCAACATAAATGTAACTTAGCAAATGAAGTATCTTTTTATTTGTTTTTTTCAACACAAGTGTAACTTAGCAAATGAAGTATCTTTTTATTTGTGTCTTTCAACACAAATATAAATTAGGAAATGAATTACCTTTTTATATGTATTTTTTTCAATACAAATATACATAGAAATAAAGTTCATCTTTTTATTTGTTTTTTGTCAATACAAATATAACATAGAAATTAAGTTCATCTTTTTATTTGTATTTTTCCATACAAATATGACATAGAAATAAAGTCCATCTTTTTATATACATGCTGCAACACAAATATGAACTTAGTATTTGTTTCACAAATAAAATTCACTTTTTATTTGTCATTTGAAACTCAGAATTTATTAGACGAATAAATCTACTTTTTATTTGTCATTTAAAAATTAGAATTTTATTATACAAATAAAATTCACTTTTATTTGACATTAGAATACATAGAAAAATGTTTACATATAAAATATTCTTTTATATGTTATTAGAATGTATAGAAAAGTATAAACAAATAAAAGGATTCTTTTATTTGTTATTAGAACACATAGAAAAGTGTAAAACAATGAAATACCCTTTTTATGTTATTCTAGAATTGAAATTTTGAGTTCAATCCTTTATTTGCATTAACTAATGCAAACATACATTGAAAATAAATTTACCCTTTTATTTGCATTCACCAATACAAATATATGTTGAAACCAAAATTTATTCTTTTATTTACATTCACAAATGTAAAAATACATTGAAGATGAAATTAGTTTTTTTTTATTTGCACTCATTAAGGCAAATATATTTCAAAAGAAAAAATTGTTCTTTTGTTTGGAATCACTAATGTAAATATACATGGGAATTAAAGTCTATTCTTTTATTTGCATTCTCTAATGCAAATATACATTAAAGTATAAATTGTTCTTTTATCTGCATTCCCTAATGAAAATATATTTTGAAATAGAGTTTGCCCTTTTATTTGCATTCACAAATGCAAATATATTCGGAAAATAAAATTTGTTCTTTTATTTGCATTCTTCAATGCAAATATACATTGGGAATAAAACTTTTCTTTATTTGCATTCACGAATGCAAATATATATATTGAAAACAAAATTTGCTCTTTTTACAATCACAAATGTAAATATACTTTGAAAATCAAGTTTGTTCTTTTATTTGCATTCCACAATGCAATATAACTGTAATAACCCGAAATTCTGAGCCAGTTTAAAATTTTTATTTTGGCAATTTTAATGAATTTTGAATATTTAAAATAGATTATTTTAAATAATATCGACGATAAATTTATTTTGAATAGAATTCGAACGTATATATTATATACGCCGTCATTAGAATATAAATAATTATATATAATTATAATAGAATGGAAAATGGCGCGGTAGTTCGATAATTTGATTTCAAACTTCAATTGAGTGTACCGGGTGCAAAACAATCCGGATTTTAGTGAAACCAAAAATAATGGAACCTATTTGATGATATCTTTCCAACGAATCTGAAAAACCAAAATTTCATAGCGGGGATCAAAAGATATGTCCAGTTGAAAATTCTGAATAGTCGCTATGGAATTCAGGCCCTTAAAAATGGGAATTTTGCAAACGACCTCGGATTTTGACGAAACCACTTTTGTTGGATCCGCAGTGTCAAGTTATTGCTAGATTCCAAATTTCATAATTTTTTGAATCAATATGTGAGCGTGGCAAAGGAAAACGCGTTTGACCAGTTTTAGTTGATTTTAATCGACTGGAAATGGCCATTTTTCCAACGGCATTAGAATTCGACGAAACTAGTTTTGTTAGGACCGTATCGTCAATACGAAGCTAGAAAATATTTTTTTTGAATTTTTCTAGTTAGTATGTGACCCCGGTAAATTGAAATGCGCGTTCAAATTCAATATATAGAGTTATATGTTGATTTTAACGGAAAATGATCGAAACGATCGAATCAGCTTGCGATACATATCCCATTGTGTTCGGAATGGGGGTAATTAGCTAGGGGCGATAGTCGTTGGGATCGATTCGGGGTTCGGGACAAAAGTCAACTATAGGGAGAAAATAAATTAAAATTAAATTAAATATATAAACCCTAAACTAACCATATTTCTCCCAGACCCAAATCAAGCCCCAAATTTCAAAAAAAAAAACGTGACGCTTTCGTGGACCCTCGCCCTCCCTTCAGCACTTCTCCATCGTCGCCGACCTCCTCCCTGAAAGCGTCCAAGCCCCCTCCTCCTCAGGTGGCCGGCGCCTCCTCCGATGTGAGCCCTCTCTTCTTCGATTGAAAACCGTACCCCCAAGAACCCTAGCCCAACGAGCCTCCTTCCCCCATCGCCCATCGACGGTGACGCCACCGCCCTCTCCAACACCCCCTCTCCATCTCAGATCGGCCGACCGCCCCCCTCTCTTCTTTTTCCTCCCTCCTTCTCACTTCCTGACGCGAAGATCCCCAAACCCCGCCTGGACCACCGCCTCACCCCCACCGACCTTCCCTCCGTTCATCCTCCAGCCCCCTCCACTGTTGAAACCCGAAAATTGTGACGAAAAGGAATTTCGCTCAGTCCGAACCAGTCGCTAAACCGACCCAGACCGTTCGAAACGCCCTATCGTTTGAGAACACGACAAAACAGAACGCATACAAAAGAACATTTCATTGTATATTACAACAATGCATCAGATTACAAGAATATACAGAGTATGAATAAATATAACACAGAAATATCAGAGATTTAAATTACATTTAAATACATCGCAGCGGAAAATAATACAATACACAACTAGAAGAGATATACGGATACAAAGCTTTCCGGATATCGTTCCAGCTGTAAACCAGGATCCTATGAATATAAATCTGCAAAACCAAAACTACTAGCTGCCCATGTCAAAATAAGGGAACCCAGAGTTTAGGTTAAAACAATAAACTCCAGGTAAGTCATGTGACTGGTGTGAGAACTAAAACAGTTATTAATCTTTGTTTTTAAAGTTAGGTAAATCAAGGGACCACGCCGTATAACACGGAACGGGTTTCCGCCCAAGAATACCAGTGCATAGAACAAACAACGCAATGCTAAATAAAGAAAAATGAAGCTATTATAAGACCCAGGTCCTATCACACAATGCAACGCAAGCCGGGGGATAGGGTTTTTACCTTATAATAGCCAAGAATGCTTGATACGTTTAAAAGAAATCATTTGATACTATTATAGGTGCATAGTGTATAAAACAACTTCAAATCATAAGTATCAATCATAGGCGGCATGAATGCCCCATACCACTATGTCGCCATATATAGGTTATACAATCAAAATCGCAAAGTCACGTATTTGGAAATTGGGTTTCCATCTATGAACCGAGGCAAAAGATAGTCCTCAACCGATTCGAGACAATCTAGCCTACCATGTCTCAGGATCAGAGCTCGAGTGACCCTAGGAGCGACAGGGCCGGTCCACCGATGTGGATTAAAATTCCTGAAAAATACGTTTCCCCGCCCTTTGGGGCGCAAACGAGCCAACGAATGACTCCTCGGACCCGGATCGTCCGATCTAACCGAGGCGCCTCGCAACAGCAACAACCACACAGGTGAAAAGTATAAAAATGTCAGGGCTGGTAGGTCACTGACACCACCCTAGCTAGAAAGAAACGTATGTCCTCCCTGAGGTCCTTCCCCCCTTTTCTGGTTCACAACCGGGGTGCGAAACTCGCGAAGTAAACGTTACACAAAGCTACGCCACAAAGGCCGTGCTTCGATCATCAACCACAAGACTTTGCTTTTCAACAGAAGCCTTGATCATTTACATCTTAGCATGCCACACAGGCAATTCACTCCATGCATTTGATATCCATCAGTATATAACCCCTGAGCTCGTACGTCTCAGAGAAGGGCGTTAAGCAAGAGAATAAATTCTCCGCCGCCAAACAGATATATATTTAATAGAGATCAATCAAACAGACTAAAATCCAATGTCAGACACACAGTCCATTTACAAGTCCGTTCTGGGTCTGAACGAAACCGGAGGCACCTAGTACCCCGCACATCCATCGATCTCCAAGTATGTCTGGACGATCACCAACTGTTTCCATCTTCTTGGGTGTACAGCCCAATCAAGATCATCAGTAATCACCCAAACGACGTGAAGACCTCCGGTTTTCGACCATCGTCTTCATCTTCGACTTATCGTCGTATCAGTTATTCAGAATGGGATAAACCCGGTCTTTCCGACTAACTCGCGTACATTTTAAATAAGTGTTACACAAACACAATATACGCCTCATTCCAATCCATCAGTCACTAATAGTAAATTAATCAAGAGAATAGTTTCCCAAATATTAACCCCGAAGGCCGAAACCAACATCAGATCAATATCCAGAAAACCATTCTGCTTGGCTAACCGACAGTTAGTTTCTAATTTTCACATTCATAGAGAAAGGTTCCCATTAATTTTATCCAAGGTAAATTCCTTGAATTTATTCTCTAATCTTATTTTGAATTTTGATTCAACTAGTCGGGATTAACGAACCTTACCGAAGTAATCATTTGTTTTAATTTCCCAATCCCAACCTATTCATCCCATGAAGTAAAACTGGCAATACTTCATATCTAACACCACAGTGTTATCGGTAAATTCAATTACCATTTCACGTTCAAATCTAATTAAAGATTTAACTATCGCCTGGAGTAAAACTGGTGATACTCCATTCTCGATCTTTTCAATCTAATTAAAGATTCATTAAAACTCCACTTAGTTTTAATCTGTGACTGGGTTAAAGAATCAGTGTCATTTAAAACACGGTTCACGATAAACCCAAAATCACATCATATTAATTATCGGGTTAAAGAACAAGTGTTATTTAAAACACTGTTCACGATAAACCCAAAAATCAATATCAATTTAATTCCAATTAAATATTATTTAATTGGTACACTTCATTAAATCTAAATAAAAAGATTTAATCTTTTCTCAACTGAGTTCAAGAACAGTGTTAATGAAGACACCATTCACGACAAACCCAAATCACATTTGATATTAAACACAAGGCTCTGAATAGAAAATATACCGGCTTATATTCAATATCAAATTCCACGACTAATAAATATCGTATTGGAAATAGCGATATATATATATCTTTCAAATTTCCATAACAACATCTGTATAATCACGAATTCCAACATCGAAATATTCCGAAGACAATTTCGATTCAAATCCACTCCAATGCAATCATTGGAAATTCTGGTTATTTTTAAAACCCTTTTCAAATTCAATTTATTTATTTAAAAATAAATAGAATTATAATTCTAGTTCAAAACTAGTTCATTTCGATAAAAAATTATTTTTATCTTTTCAAATATTGAGTTTTTTCATCCCAATCCTTTCTAAATCATTTCTTATGATTTTACACAAATTACTACTATTTTTAATAATTTTATCAAGGCCCGTACAGTCGATTTCCATCAATGGCCATTGAACTGCACTTACATCGACCTTTTTCAAATTTGATTTGGGCATAATTCCAAATCCAACCGTTAGATTTCTAATTTCTCACATTCGTTAGAAAGCTCTTTTCGATACGAACCCAACGGTTCCGGTTTTAGGAGAATCCGACGGTTGGATCTCCCGCAATATCCATTTGAAATAAATGGTCGAAATTCACGAACTGCCGCGGCGCGGCGCGTTCTATTCAGGCCATTATATTATATATATAATATATATTTCGTCGATTTCTATTTAAAACGAATTTTTATAAATAATTTTTAAATTCGTTTTAAAAACAATTTCAACTTCTATTTCAATTTAAATCAAAATTGAATTTTTCCTTATAAATTCGTTTTAAAATTCATTTCTATTCAATTCAAGTTTCAATTCAATTTGAATTCATTTCACTTCGTTTTAAATTCAATTCGAATTCGTTTTCAATTCAATTCATTTCGAAATCGTTTTATATTCTATTCCTTTCGAAATCACTTTATATTCAATTCATTTCGAAATCACTTTATATTCAATTCATTTCGAAATCGCTTTCAATTCAATTCATTTCGAAATCGCTTTATATTCAATTCATTTCAAAATCACTTTCAATTCAATTCATTTCAAAATGAATAAAACCGATATAAATATCGTTTACGTCAAAATGGCGTCAATCTAATCAACACGGCTTCATATGTTTCTATTTTCAAATATTCTATTTCGAATATTTCTATCTCAAATATTTCTTTTCAAATATTTCCTTTTTCAAATATTCTATTTTCAAATATTTCTTTTTCAAATATTTCTTTTCAAATATTTCCTTTTTCAAATATTCTATTTTCAAATATTTCTTTTCGAAACTGGAATGAGACCCAATCAATTACCATATAATGTTAATTATATGGATTTTCTACAACACATGTATATATCAACAACGATGAATAATCAACCATCAACCAAAGTGCATTCTACACTGTATAAGCATCAAAGATAAATATTCAACGCTTATAACAGCCTGTCAATCAATCGATCGACATACAACTAAACAATCGAGATTAGTGTACGTCAAATATCATCCCAATACCCGTGTGGGGTTTCAAGCAATCAAACACAGATTTTTATTTGTGTAGTTGGGCGATGTGTAAAATTTATCGTCCCAATCAATGTCCTTCAAATAGGTGTACATAAACAAACCGTCCGGTTTGTAAATGATATTTATTTATTCACATTCACATTAAAAATTATATTTTTAACGATAAAATATTTTATTTCAACACATGAATTTCTATTCAGTTCATCTACACAATAAAAATGATATTTTTATTTTTCTAACATATTTTAGAAAATTTCGGCGGCATAACGGCACGATACTAGAAATGGGACGAGGCCTAGCCTTATCCCCGGTCTAGTGAAGGCCCACGCCATTCACACATCAATCAAATCCATTCATTTCACCAAACAATTCAATTTCAAATCAAATCATCTAACTAATCTATGCAACCAAACAAACAAGTCTATGGTCTGTGGACGATTGTGTCGGGTGCTACTAAGCACCGTCTGCAACCTAGTATGTATATATATAACTCGAAAAAGAAATTGAAAGGTGAGAAATTCTCACCAACAGCTATCCAACTTCACGACACTTCTTTGAGAGAAATCTTCATCGTTATCGCATTTTTTCATCTTCGTTGCTGTAGCCACTACATATGTAAAAATCGAATTTTTACTTCGTTATTCAATATATAAAAATCGAATTTTTACTATGCTATTCAATATATAAAAATCAAATTTTTATTATGCTATTCAATATATAAAAATCAAATTTTTATTATACTATTCAATATATAAAAATCAAATTTTTTATTACGATGCCATATAGATAAAAATTCCATTTTTACTTTGTTATTCTCTATATAAAGGTCTCGCATTTTCAACTACAAAGATTTCGCCTTTTTATAATATGAAAATTATATTTTTCTCGAAGTAAAAATCATATTTTTACTTCACTACTCACCTCAAAATATCGTCTTTTCATATTTAAAAATATCGTCTTTTCAAAATCAATCTTTATTTTGCTACACATATAAAGATGTTATTTTTAATATTCCTATCATGTAAAAATTATATTTTTACTTCTCTACATAAACAAAATCATATCTTTATTACTTTAAAAATATAAAAATCATATTTTTATTATTTTAAAAATATAAAAATCATATTTTTATTATTAAAAATCACTTCTTTTTCCTAGCTAATGAACGAATAAAAATCTTTCTTTTACTTTGATAAAAATCATAGCTTTGCTTTAAAATAAAAGTCATGTTTTTTAAAAAAACATTCCTTTTTTTTCTAATTTAAAAATCAAATCTTTTCTATTTTAAACATTATTAAAAACTGAAAATAAAAGATTCAATTCAGATTGAAATTAAAAATAAATAAAAATAAGTTAAAACTCACTGCCACTTCGATTCTTAGTGAAGGGGAGAGGCGTCGGGATCGGCCGGTGACGAGGAGGACATTGACTGGCTGGAGGCGGGCCCACTCTGACCGGCGGTGGCGGTTCCAACGAAGGAGACAGGGTCTTCTAGGGTTTGGCTTCATGTGGAAGGAAAGGAGAGAGGAGGGGGAGGTTTCAGGCGAGGTCGGGTGGCCTGGGGGCCCACGGCGGCGGGGTCAGGTCTTCAGGGGGGGTGCGGTGCTGATTTAGGGCAGAGGGGGGCTTCGCGTCGCTTCTGGCGAGGAGGAGGGGGAAGAGGGTTGCGTCGCGGTTGGGGGGGGGGTTTCCCCGATCAAGCGGTGGGCGGCGCCGCCTTGGAGGGGGGCGCGATGCTCCTCTCCACTCTTTCTTCTTCTTCTTTTTTCTGAAAAATCGATTCTGAATGATAAGAGGGGGGGCCAAAGCGGGTTAAAGGGGAGGGAGAGAGATTTAATTTTTTTTAATTTATTTAATTAATTTATTTTCAAAAAAGTTGACTTTTACATACAACCTCGAAACGAGGCCCACCGCCTGTCGTCCATAGCGTTTCACCCCCATTCCGAACACAATGGGATGTGTATCGCAGGTTGATTCGGTCGTTTGAATCAGTTTCCGCTGAATTTACATTTAAATCACCATATTGAATTTTAAACGTACAATTCAAATTACCGGGGTCGCATACTGTCTCTAAAAATTCCAAAAAAATATTTTCTAGCTTCGTATTGACGATACGGTCCTAACAAAACTAGTTTCGTCGAATTCTGAGACCGTTTGAAAATTGGCCAATTTCCAGTCGATTAAAATCAACTGAAACTGGTCAAACGCGTTTTCCTTTGCCACGCTCACATACTGATTCGAAAAATTATGAAATTTAAAACCTAGCAATAATTTGACACTACGGATCCAACAAAAGTGGTTTCGTCGAAATCCGAGGTCGCTTGCAAAATTTCCATTTTTAAGGGCCCGAATTCCATAGCGACTATTCAGAATTTTCAACTGGACATATCTTTTGATTCCCGCTATGAAATTTCTATTTGTCGGATTCGTTGGAAAGATATTATCAATTAGATCCTAATGCTTTTGGATTCACTAAAATCCGGATTGTTTTGCACCCGGTACATTCAATTGAAGTTTGAAATCGAATTATCGAACTACCGCGCCATTTTCAATTCCTTTTATAATTATATATAATTATTTAAATTCTAACGACGACGTATATAATATATACATTCGAATTCTATTCAAAATAAATTTCTCGTCGATTATTTTTTAAAACAATTCATTTTAAATAATCAAAATTCGCTAAAATTGCCAAAATAAAAATTTTAAACTGGCCCAGATTTTCGGGTTGTTACAATCTCCCCCACTTAAAACTTTTCGTCCCCGAAAAGGAACAAAGTCGAAAGTGGTTTGATTAATCAACTCTATGCTCGATCTGGCTTCCATTCTCCAACCTTTCAGTTTCTGAGAATTTTCAAAATTTTAAAAATTTGGCTAACACCCTAAATTTTCGAAAAATTTCGCCATAACCTCCCCTACACCGGGAGCCACGGGAATATCCCGAAATTGCCATATAGGCCTTCTGATCTCAAAAAGAAAAAGAAAAAGCCAAGCGGCAAGCCAATAGGCTCATAAAATCATTATCACCCAAACAAAACAGGAAATTATGTAGTAAACATGTACCTATTTGTCGGGCAAACAAATTTTATCCTCTGCTCTAGCCTCCTTGCTATGACATGTTCAATGTAAGTACATATATATATGCAAGCAAATGCGACCAATTTTCAATACAATCCAATATTTGATTCAATTAGGCATAATGGTTCAAAATTATCAACCATTTAAACAAACAACACAAACAACAATCAATTAGTGAATTATCATTTGAAATTCATAACTTTGATATATAGTCAAAAATCAGATTTTTGATGCCAAATCATAACAATATGCCCTATCTAGTTTTGGTTCTCACACCAGTCTAATGGAAATATATAGGAATCCCACCTTCGAAACTCGAACATAAATGTTGATGATGCGATCGCTATCATCAATATCATCTCCGGGCGACTAGAGTGTGATGCTATATCTATCCAATATATTAAAACTTTGAATATACGTTTGCAAGGCGTATATTCAAATTCTTTATATACTGAATTGTCCAAAATCAATATAAATAAATTATTCAAATACGGGTAAAACGATTTAATATTTCAAAACAGAATTGTTTTCATTTGAAAAATATACTCTTTACATTCGTTCTAGGATACTACTGATCCCATCTCTAACGAGTCATTCTCATTGGATATTGCTAATCCAATATCTGATGAATTCTTTCGTATGGTTCTAAGGTGCCTTGTTCTCTAGCTTTGCAAACCAAAGCTCTGATACCAACTGTGACGAAAAGGAATTTCGCTCGGTCCGAACCAGCCGCTAAACTGACCCAGACCGTTCGAAACGCCCTATCGTTTGAGAACACGACAAAACAGAACGCATACAAAAGAACATTTCATTGTATATTACGACAATGCATCAGATTACAAGAATATACAGAGTATGAATAAATATTACACAGAAATATCAGAGATTTAAATTACATTTAAATACTTCGCAACGGAAAATAATACAATACACAACTAGAAGAGATATACGGATACAAAGCTTTCCGGATATCGTTCCAGCTGTAAACCAGGATCCTGTGAATATAAATCTGCAAAACCAAAACTACTAGCTGCCCGTGTCAAAATAAGGGCACCCAGAGTTTAGGTTAAAACAATAAACTCCAGGTCAGTCATGTGACTGGTGTGAGAACTAAAACAGTTATTAATCTTGGTTTTTAAAGTTAGGTAAATCAAGGGACCACGCCGTATAACACGGAACGGGTTTCCTCCCAAGAATACCAGTGCATAAAACAAACAGTGCAATGCTAAATAAAGAAAAATGAAGCTATTATAAGACCCAGGTCCTATCACACAATGCAACGCAAGCTGGGGGATAGGGTTTTTACCTTATAATAGCCAAGAATGCTTGATACGTTTAAAAGAAATCATTTGATACTATTATAGGTGCATAGTGTATAAAACAACTTCAAATCTTAAGTATCAATCATAGGCGGCATGAATGCCCCATACCACTATGTCGCCATATATAGGTTATACAATCAAAATCGCAAAGTCACGAATTTGGAAATTGGGTTTCCATCTATGAACCGAGGCAAAAGATAGTCCTCAACCGATTCGAGACAATCTAGCCTACCATGTCTCAGGATCAGAGCTCGAGTGACTCTAGGAGCGACAGGGCCGGTCCACCGATGTGGATTAAAATTCCTGAACAATACGTTTCCCCGCCCTTTGGGGCGCAAACGAGCCAACGAATGACTCCATCGGACCCGGATCGTCCGATCTAACCGAGGCGCCTCGCAACAGCAACAACCACACAGGTGAAAAGTATATAAATGTCAGGGCTGGTAGGTCACTGACACCACCCTAGCTAGAAAGAAACGCATGTCCTCCCTGAGGTCCTTCCTCCCGTTTCTTGTTCAAAACCGGGGTGCGAAACTCGCGAAGTAAACGTTACACAAAGCTACGCCACAAAGGCCGTGCTTCGATCATCAACCACAAGACTTTGCTTTTCAACAGAAGCCTTGATCATTTGCATCTTAGCATGCCACATAGGCAATTCACTCCATGCGTTTGATATCCATCAATATATAACCCCTGAGCTCGTACGTCTCAGAGAAGGGCATTAAGTAAGAGAATAAATTCTCCGCCGCCAAACAGATATATATTTAACAGAGATCAATCACACAGACTAAAATCCAATGTTAGACACACAGTCCATTTACAAGTCCGTTCTGGGTCTGAACAAAACCGGAGGCACCTAGTACCCCGCGCATCCATCGATCTCCAAGTACGTCTGGACGATCACCAACTGTTTCCATCTTCTTGGGTGTACAGCCCAATCAAGATCATCAGTAATCACCCAAACGACGTGAAGACCTCCGGTCTTCGACCATCGTCTTCATCTTCGACTTATCGTCGTATCAGTTATTCAGAATGGGACAAACCCAGTCTTTCCGAATAACTCGCGTACATTTTAAATAAGTGTTACACAAACACAACATACGCCTCATTCCAATCCATCAGTCACTAACCATAAATTAATCAAGAGAATAGTTTCCCAAATATTAACCCCGAAGGCCGAAACCAACAACAGATCAATATCCAGAAAACCATTCTGCTTAGCTAACCGACAGTTAGTTTCTAATTTTCACATTCATAGGGAAAGGTTCCCATTAATTTTATCCAAGGTAAATTCCTTGAATTTATTCTCTAATCTTATTTTGAATTTTGATTCAACTAGTCGGGATTAACGAACCTTACCGAAGTAATCATTTGTTTTAATTTCCCAATCCCAACCTATTCATCCCATGAAGTAAAACTGGTAATACTTCATATCTAACACCACAGTGTTATCGGTAAATTCAATTACCATTTCACGTTCAAATCTAATTAAAAATTTAACTATCGCCTGGAGTAAAACTGGTGATACTCCATTCTCGATCTTTTCAATCTAATTAAAGATTCATTAAAACTCCACTCAGTTTTAATCTGTGACTAGGTTAAAGAATCAGTGTCATTTAAAACACGGTTCACGATAAACCCAAAATCACATCACATTAATTATCGGGTTAAAGAACAAGTGTTATTTAAAACACTGTTCACGATAAACCCAAAAATCAATATCAATTTAATTCCAACTAAATATTATTTAATTGGTACACTTCATTAAATCTAAATAAAAAGATTTAATCTTTTCTCAACTGGGTTCAAGAACAGTGTTAATGAAGACACCATTCACGACAAACCCAAATCACATTTGATATTAAACACAAGGCTCTGAATAGAAAATATACCGGCTTATATTCAATATCAAATTCCACGACTAACAAATATCGTATTGGAAATAGCGATATATATATATATATCTTTCAAATTTCCATAACAACATCTGTATAATCACGAATTCCAACATCGAAATATTCCGAAGACAATTTCGATTCAAATCCACTGAATGCAATCATTGGAAATTCTGGTTATTTTAAAAACCCTTTTCAAATTCAATTTATTTATTTAAAAATAAATAGAATTATAATTCTAGTTCAAAACTAGTTCATTTTGATAAAAATTTATTTTTATCTTTTCAAATATGGAGTTTTTTCATCCCAATCCTTTTTGAATTATTTCTTATGATTTTACACAAATTACTACTATTTTTAATAATTTTATCAAGGCCCGTACAGTCGATTTCCATCAATGGCCATTGAACTGCACTTACAGCGACCTTTTTCAAATTTGATTTGGACATAATTCCAAATCCAACCGTTAGATTTCTAATTTCTCACATTCGTTAGAAAGCTCTTTTCGATACGTACCCAACGGTTCCAGTTTTGGGAGAATCCGATGGTCGGATCTCCCGCAATATCCATTTGAAATAAATGGTCGAAATTCACGAACTACCGCGGCGCGGCGCGTTCTATTCAGGCCATTATATTATATATATAATATATATTTCGTCGATTTCTATTTAAAATGAATTTTTATAAATAGTTTTTAAATTCGTTTTAAAAACAATTTCAACTTCTATTTCAATTTAAATCAAAATTGAATTTTTCCTTATAAATTCGTTTTAAAATTCATTTCTATTCAATTCAAGTTTCAATTCAATTTGAATTCATTTCACTTCGTTTTAAATTCAATTCAATTCATTTCGAAATCTTTTTATATTCTATTCCTTTCGAAATCACTTTATATTCAATTCATTTTGAAATCACTTTATATTCAATTCATTTCGAAATCGCTTTCAATTCAATTCATTTCGAAATCGCTTTATATTCAATTCATTTCAAAATCGCTTTCAATTCAATTCATTTCAAAATGAATAAAACCGATATAAATATCGTTTACGTCAAAATGGCGTCAATCTAATCAACACGGCTTCATATGTTTCTATTTTCAAATATTCTATTTCGAATATTTCTATCTCAAATATTTCTTTTCAAATATTTCCTTTTTCAAATATTCTATTTTCAAATATTTCTTTTTCAAATATTTCTTTTCAAATATTTCCTTTTTCAAATATTCTATTTTCAAATATTTCTTTTTCAAATATTTCTTTTTCGAAACTGGAATGAGACCCAATCAATTACCATATAATGTTAATTATATGGATTTTCTACAACACATGTATATATCAACAACGATGAATAATCAACCATCACCCAAAGTGCAATCTACACTATATAAGCATCAAAGATAAATATTCAACGCTTATAACAGCATGTCAATCAATCGATCGACATACAACTAAACAATCGGGATTAGTGTACGTCAAATATCATCCCAATACCCGTGTGGGGTTTCAAGAAATCAAACACAGATTTTTAATTGTGTAGTTGGGCGATGTGTAAAATTTATCGTCCCAATCAATGTCCTTCAAATAGGTGTACATAAACAAACCGTCCGGTTTGTAAATGAATATTTATTTATTCACATTCACGTTAAAAATCATATTTTTAACGATAAAATATTTTATTTCAACACATGAATTTCTATTCAGTTCATCTACACAATAAAAATGATATTTTTATTTTTCTAACATATTTTAGAAAATTTCGGCGGCATAACGGCACGATACTAGAAACGGGACGAGGCCTAGCCTTATCCCCGGTCTAGTGAAGGCCCACGCCATTTACACATCAATCAAATCCATTCATTTCACCAAATAATTCAATTTCAAATCAAATCATCTAACTAATCTATGCAACCAACCAAACAAGTCCATGGTCTGTGGACGATTGTGTCGGGTGCTACTAAGCACCGTCTGCATCCTAGTATATATATATATAACTAGAAAAAGAAATTGATAGGTGAGAAATTCTCACCAATAGCTATCCAACTTCACGACACTTCTTTGAGAGAAATCTTCATCGTTATCGCATTTTTGTCATCTTCGTTGCTGTAGCCACTACATATGTAAAAATCGAATTTTTACTTCGTTATTCAATATATAAAAATCGAATTTTTACTATGCTATTCAATATATAAAAATCAAATTTTTATTATGTTATTCAATATATAAAAATCAAATTTTTATTATACTATTCAATATATAAAAATCAAATTTTTATTACGATGCCATATAGATAAAAATTCCATTTTTACTTTGTTATTCTCTATATAAAGGTCTCGCCTTTTCAACTACAAAGATTTCGCCTTTTTATAATATGAAAATTATATTTTTCTCGAAGTAAAAATCATATTTTTACTTCACTACTCACCTCAAAATATCGTCTTTTCATATTTAAAAATATCGACTTTTCAAAATCAATCTTTATTTTGCTACACATATAAAGATGCTATTTTTAATATTCCTATCATGTAAAAATTATATTTTTACTTCTCTACATAAACAAAATCATATTTTTACATCTTCTATAAAGTAGAGATTATATTTTAATACTTTAAAAATATAAAAATCATATCTTTATTACTTTAAAAATATAAAAATCATATTTTTATTATTTTAAAAATATAAAAATCATATTTTTATTATTAAAAATGACTTCTTTTTCCTAGCTAATGAACGAATAAAAATCTTTCTTTTACTTTGATAAAAATCATAGCTTTGCTTTAAAATAAAAGTCATGTTTTTTAAAAAACATTCCTTTTTTTCTAAATTAAAAATCAAATCTTTTCTATTTTAAACATTATTAAAAACTGAAAATAGAAGATTCAATTCAGATTGAAATTAAAAATAAATAAAAATAAGTTAAAACTCACTGCCACTTCGATTCTTAGTGAAGGGGAGAGGCGTCGGGATCGGCCGGTGACGAGGAGGACATTGACTGGCTGGAGGCGGGCCCACTCTGACCGGCGGTGGCGGTTCCAGCGAAGGAGACAGGGTCTTCTAGGGTTTGGCTTCACGTGGAAGGAAAGGAGGGAGGAGGGGGAGGTTTCAGGCGAGGTCGGGTGGCCTAGGGGCCCATGGCAGGGGGTCAGGTCTTCGGGGGGGGTGCGGTGCTGATTTAGGGCAGAGGGGGGCTTCGCGTCGCTTTTGGCGAGGAGGAGGGGGAAGAGGGTTGCGTCGCGGTTGGGGGGGGGGGGGGGTTTCCCTGATCAGGCGGTGGGCGGCGCCGCCTCGGAGGGGGGCGCGATGCTCCTCTCCACGCTTTCTTCTTCTTTTTTCTTCTGAAAAATCGATTCTGAATGATAAGAGGGGGGCCAAAGCGGGTTAAAGGGGAGGGAGAGAGATTTAATTTTTTTAATTTATTTAATTAATTTATTTTCAAAAAAGTTGACTTTTACCTACGACCTCGAAACGAGGCCCACCGCCTGTCGTCCATAGCATTTCACCCCCATTCCGAACACAATGGGATGTGTATCGCAGGTTGATTCGATCGTTTGAATCAGTTTCCGTTGAATTTACATTTAAATCACCATATTGAATTTTAAACGTACATTTCAAATTACCGGGGTCACATACTGTCTCTAAAAATTTCAAAAAATATTTTCTAGCTTCGTATTGACGATACGGTCCTAACAAAACTAGTTTAGTCGAATTCTGAGACCGTTTGAAAAATGGCCAATTTCCAGTCGATTAAAATCAACTGAAACTGGTCAAACGCGTTTTCCTTTGCCACGCTCACATACTGATTCGAAAAATTATGAAATTTAAAACCTAGCAATAATTTGACACTACGGATCCAACAAAAGTGGTTTCGTCGAAATCCGAGGTCACTTGCAAAATTTCCATTTTTAAGGGCCCGAATTCCATAGCGACTATTCAGAATTTTCAACTGGATATATCTTTTGATTCCCGCTATGAAATATCAATTTGTCAGATTCGTTGGAAAGATATTATCAATTAGATCCTAATGCTTTTGGTTTCACTAAAATCCGGATTGTTTTGCACCCGGTACATTCAATTGAAGTTTGAAATCGAATTATCGAACTACCGCGCCATTTTCAATTCCTTTTACAATTATATATAATTATTTATATTCTAACGACGACGTATATAATAGATACGTTCGAATTCTATTCAAAATAAATTTCTCGTCGATTATTATTTAAAATAATTCATTTTAAATAATCAAAATTCGCTAAAATTGCCAAAATAAAAATTTTAAACTGGCCCAGATTTTCGGGTTGTTACAAAAATCCCCCCTCCCCCCCATCCGAAAGCCAAAGTAAGTTTTTACTGTTTTTCCATATTTTATTTTATTTAGTCATGTGAAAATTTTCGATTTTAGTATGTAATACTGTAGTTTAAATTTTGATTTTTATTTATTTAAAAGGCAATTATTTTTATTTTTAAAATAGGATTTTCAGCTTAAAAATAGGATCTTTATTTATAAAAGAGCGAGAAAAAGTGAGGATTTTTATAAGAGAAAGCAAGGATTTTTATTAAAAAATAAGTTTGGAATTCTTATGTATTCCAGTAGCGAAGAAAAGATAGGATCTTTATTTTAGAAAAGATTCGACTTTGAAAATAGAAAAGAGAAAAGATCGGATTTTTAGAAGTATAAAGGATAGTTTTCCGAATTAGATAAAAAGGGTGATTTTTATTCTAAGTATAAAAACATAATTTTTATAAAGTAGAAATATGGAAAATATAATCTTTATATTTGAAAAGGAGAAATCTTCATATGTAAAAATATAATTTTTATCTATATAGTAGCGAAGTAAAAATTCGATTTTTATATATTGAATAGCGAAGTAAAAATTCGATTTTTATATATTGAATAGCGAAGTAAAAATTCGATTTTTATATATTGAATAGCAAAGTAAAATTTCAATTTTTATATATTGAATAGCAAAGTAAAAATTCGATTTTTATATAGATAGCAACAATATAAAAATGTGATTTTTATATATGTAGTGGCTACGGGCAACGAAAGTGGCAAAAGGCGAGAACGGCGATGATTCCCTACATAAGAAGAGTCGAGATGATTGGATTATCTTCGGTGAGAATTTCTCACTCAAATTTTTTTTTCTAGTTATAGATATACTAGTATGTGGACGGTGTTTAGCAGCACCCGACACCCGTCATCCACAGACCATGGATGACTTGTTTGTTTAATTGTGTGGTTGTGTAGTTGGTTAGATTATTTGGTTTGAATAGAATTTTTTCGTGAAATGGAATGGATTTGATTGATGTGTGAATGGCGTGGGCCTTCACTAGACCGGGGATAAGGCTAGGCCTTGTCCTGTTTCTAGTATCGTGTCGTTATGCCGCCGAAATTTTCTAAAATATGTTAGAAAAATAAAAATATCATTTTTATTGCGTAAATGAACTGAATAGAAATTCATGTGTTGAAATAAAATATTTTATCGTTAAAAATATAATTTTTAACGTGGAAGTGAATAAAATAAAATATTCATTTACAAACCGGACGGTTTGTTTATGTACACCTATTTGAAGGACATTGATTGGGACGATAAATTTTACACATCGCCCAACTGCACAAATAAAATCTGTGTTTGATTGTTTGAAACCCCACACGAGTGTTGGGATGAAATTTGAAGTTCACTCATCCTGATTGATTAAATATGTCGATCGATTGATTGACAAGCTGTTATAAGCGTTAGATATCTATATTTGATGCTTATACAGTGTAGTGCACTTTGGTTGATGGTTGATTATTTTTCAATGCTATTATTTACGTGTGGTGTATGAAAATCCATATAATTAATATTATATGGTGATTGATTGGGCCTCATTCCAATTTAGAAAATAAAGAATATTTGAAATAGAAATATTTGAATAGGAAATATTTGAAAAAGAAATATTTGAAATAGAAATATTTGAATAGGAAATATTTGAAAAAGAAATATTTGAAATAGAATATTTGAAAATAGAATTATATGAAGCCGTGTTGATTAGATTGACGCCATTTTGACGTGAACGATATTTATATCGATTTTATTCATTTTAAAATGAATATTGAAAAGTGATTTCGAAATCGAATATTTTGAAATGAAATTTGATTTGAATTGAATAGAAAACGAAATGAATTTGAATCGAATAGAAAACCAATTTGAATTGAATCGAATAGAAAACCATTTTGATTTGAATTGAATAGAAAACGAAATGAATTTGAATCGAATAGAAAACCAATTTGAATTGAATCGAATAGAAAACCAATTTGAATTGAATCGAATAGAAAACCAATTTGATTTGAATCGAATAGATAACCAATTTGAATTTGAATCGAATAGAAAACGAAATGAATTTGAATTGAATAGAAAACGAAATGAATTTGAATCGAATAGAAAACCAATTTAATTTGAATCGAATAGAAAACCAATTTGAATTTGAATCGAATAGAAAACGAAATGAATTTGAATTGAATAGAAAACGAAATGAATTTGAATTGAATAGAAAACAAAATGAATTTGAATCGAATAGAAAACCAATTTGATTTGAATCGAATAGAAAACCAATTTAAATTTGAATCGAATAGAAAACGAAATGAATTTGAATTGAATAGAAAACATAATGAATTTGAATCGAATAGAAAGCCAATTTGATTTGAATTGAATAGAAAACGAAATGAATTTGTATCGAATAGAAAACCAATTTGAATTGAATCGAATAGAAAACCAATTTGATTTGAATTGAATAGAAAACGAATTGAATCAAATAGAAAACCAATTTGAATTGAATCGAATAGAAAACCAATTTGAATTGAATCGAATAGAAAACCAATATGAATTGAATCGAATAGAAAACCAATTTGATTTGAATCGAATAGAAAACCAGTTTGAATTTGAATCGAATAGAAAACGAAATGAATTTGAATTGAATAGAAACCAATTTAAATTGAATTGAATTGAAAACGAGTTCGAATTGAATTGAAAACGAATTCGAATCGAATGGAAAACGAATTCGAATTGAATTGAAACCGAATTGAAATGAATTCAAATTGAATTGAAATTTGAATTGAATAGAAATGAATTTTAAAACGAATTTATAAGGAAGAATTCAATTTTGATTTGAATTGAAATGGAAGTTGAAGTTGTTTTTGAAACGAATTTAAACCTATTTATAAAATTCGTTTTAAATAGAAATCGACGAAATATATATATTATATATTATATATATAATAATGGCCTGAATAGAACGCGCCGCGCCGCGGAAGTTCGTGAATTTCGACCATTTATTTCAAACGGACATTACGGGAGATCCGACCGTCGGATTCTCCTAAAACCGGAACCGTTGGGTTCGTATCGAAAACAGCTTTCTAATGAATATTAGAAATTTGAAATCTAACGGATGGATTTGGAGATACGTCCAAAATCAAATTTGAAAAAGGTCGCTGTAAGTGCAGTTCAATGGCCGTTGATGGAAATCGACTGTACGGGCCTTGATAAAATTATTAAAAATAGTAATAATTTGTGTAAAATCATAAGAAATGATTTGGAAAAAATTGGGATGAAAAAATCCATATTTGAAAAGATAAAAATAGATTTTTATCGAAATGAACTAATTTTGAACTAAAATTAAAACCCATTTATTTTTAAATAAATAAATTGGATTTGAAATGGGTTGTAAATAGAATTGATACATGGGTTTATCATGAACTGTGTTTTAAATAACACTAGTTCTTTGACCCGATAATAAATAGAAGGTGATTTGGGTTTATCGTGAACTGTGTTTTAAATGACATTAGTTCTTTAACCCTGTAAAAGGAGTTTTAATGAATCTGCAATTAGATTGAAATGTGAATTGATAATCTAAATTATCAAATTTGGCAAATGAGCGAGGATGGAGTATCACCAGTTTTGCTCCAGAGCGATAGTCAAATCTTTAATTAGATTTGAACGTGAAATGGTAATAAATTTTACCGATAAAACCGTGGTGTTAGATATGGAGTATTACCAGTTTTGCTTCATGGGATGAATAGGTTGGGATTGGGAAATAAAATAAATAATTACTTCGGTGTGGTTCGCTAATCTCGACTAGTTCAGAAAACCATAATTTGGTTTGAAATGACATCCAAAGGAAGATTAAAGGATAAATTTTAAAGAATTTACCTTGGATAAAATTAATGGGAACCTTTCCCTAAGAATGTGGAATTGGAATGAGGCGTATGTCGTGTTTGTGTAACATTTGTTTTTAATATACGCGGGTTGTTCGGAAAGGCCGGGTTTATACCCATTCTGAATAAACGATTCGACGATATGTCAAAGATGAAGACGGTGGTCAAAGACCGGAAGTCTTCACATCGTTTGGATAATTACTGACGATCCTGATTCGTCTGTACACCCAAGAGGATGGAAATAGTTGGTGGTCGTCCAGACGTACTTGGAGACGGATGGATATGCGAGGAAAGTGCCTCCGGTTTCGTTCAGACCCAGAACGGACTTGTAAATGGATTGTGTATCAGACATTGGATTTTATTCTGTGTTGATTGATTTTTGTTAAATATATATCTGTTTGGCGGCGGAGAATTTTTTCTCTTTCTTAACCCCCTTCTCTGAGACGTACGAGCTTAGAGGTTATATATCGATAGATATCAATCGCATGGCATGAATTGCCTGTGTGACATGCTGAGATGCGTGGATCAAGGCTTCTGTTGAAAAGCAAAGTCTTGTGGTTGATGATCAAAGCACGGCCTACGTGGCAGCTTTGTGTATAACGTGAATTCGTGAGCCTCACTCCTCGGTATGAGTCAAAAACGGGATACGGACTGCAGGGAGAGCACGACATTTCTTTCTAGCTTTGGTGGTGTCAGTGACTTACCAGCCCTGACATTTATATACTTTTCACCTACGTGGTTGTTGGATGAGGCGCCTCGATTTTAGGTCTGTAAGGACCGGGAAACGTGTGTTCAGGAATAAATAATCCTCTAACGTAAGTGAGGACCGGCTCTGAAGCATCCAGGATTGCCCAGAGTGTGTAGTCCTGAGACATTTGCTAGAGTGTCTCGAAAGCGGAGAGGAGCTTGCCCCTTGCCTCGACTCATGACGGAAATCTAATTTCCAATACGTGTATTGCGGTTTTAATTGTAGAACTAGTATGGCGACATGATATGTGGTACCCATGCCGTCTATGATTTATATTTATGATTGAAATTGTTTTGACACTATACACTTATTATAGTATCAAATGATTTGTTTTAAACGTACCAAGCATGTTTGGCTATTATAAGGGAAAACCCTATCCTCCGGCTTGCGTTGCATTGTGTGTTGGGACCTGGGTCTTATAATAGCTTCATTTTTCGAAAAAGCATTGCGTTGTTTATTCTATATGCACTGGTATTCTTGGGAGGAAACCCGTTCCGTGTTATACGGCGTGGTCCCTTGAATTACTCGCTTTTAAAGTAAAGTTTTAAATAACTGTTTTAGTTCTCACACCAGTCACATGACTGACCTGGAGTTTATTGTTTTAACCTAAACTCTGGGTGCCCCTATTTTCCGCACGGGCAGCTAGTAGTTTTGGTTTTGCAGATTTATATTCACCGGATCCTGGTTTACAGCTGGAATGATATCCGGAAAGCTCTGTATCCATATATCACCTTCAGTTGTGCTTTGTATTATTTTCCGCTGCTATGTAATTTATTGTAATCTCTGATATTTATCGAATGTAATTTATTCATTTATACTCTGTATATTCTTGTATCTAATGGAATTGTTGTAATAGCAATGAAATTTTCTTCTGTTTGTGTTTTGATTTGTCCAGTTCTCAAACGATCAGGGGTTTCGAACAGTCTAGATCGGTTTAACGACTGATTCGGATTGAGCGAAATTCTGGGCCGTCACATTTGGTATTAGAGCTTTGGTTTACAGAGCTCGAGAACAAGACACATTAGAACCATACGAAAGAATTCATCGGATATTGGATTAGTAATATCCAATTAGAATGACTCGTTAGAGATAGGATTAGTAGTATCCTAGAACGAGTGTGAAGAGTATATTTTTCAAATGAAAACAATTTTTTTTTGAAATTTAAATCATTTTAAAACGTATTTGATTATTTATTTATTTTGAATTTGGACAATCCAATATATAAAGATTTTGCATATACGCGTCATGAACGTATATTCGAAGTTTTAATATACTGGATAGATATAGAATCACACTCTAGTCACACGGACCTGATTCTGATGATTGACGCGTCATCATCAGTAATTATTTTCGTGTTTCGAAGGTGTGATATCTATATATTTCCATCAGACTGGTGTGAGAACCAAAACTTATATAGATAGATTTATTTGTTGTGAATTGGCACCAAAAACATGATTTTCTGTATATACATCAAATTTATGAATTTGAAACATTAATCCACTAATTGATTGATGTTTGTGTTGCTTGTTTATTTGTTTGATAATTTTGAACCATTTAGCCTAATTGAATCAAATATTGAATTGTATTGGAAATTGGTCGCATTTGCTTGCATATACATATACTTACATTGAACAGGTCATAGCAAGGAGGCTAGAGAAGAGAATAAAATTTGTTTGCCCGACAAATAGGTACATGTTTACTATATAATTTACTGTTTTGTTCGGGTGATGTTGATTTTATGAGCCTATTGGCTTTTTCTTTTTCTTTTTGAGATCAGAAGGCCTATATGGAAATTTCGGGATTTTCCAGTGGCTCCCGGTGCAGGGGAGGTTATGGCGAAATTTTTCGAAAATTTAGGGTGTTAGCCAAATTTTTGAAAATTTGAAAATTCTCAGAAACTGAAAAGTTGGAGAATGGAAGCCAGATCGAACGTAGAGTTGATTAATCAAACCACTTTAGACTTCGTTCCTTTTCGGGGACGAAAAGTCTTAAGTAGGGGAGATTGTAATAACCCGAAATTCTGAGCCAGTTTAAAAAATTTATTTTGGCAATTTTAACGAATTTTGAATATTTAAAATAGATTATTTTAAATAATATCGACGATAAATTTATTTTGAATAGAATTCGAACGTATATATTATATACGCCGTCATTAGAATATAAATAATTATATATAATTATAATAGAATTGAAAATGGCGCGGTAGTTCGATAATTCGATTTCAAACTTCAATTGAATGTACCGGGTGCAAAACAATCCGGATTTTAGTGAAACCAAAAATAATGGAACCTATTTGATGATATCTTTCCAACGAATCTGAAAAATCAAAATTTCATAGCGGGGATCAAAAGATATGTCCAGTTGAAAATTCTGAATAGTCGCTATGAAATTCAGGCCCTTAAAATGGGAATTTTGCAAACGACCTCGGATTTCGACGAAACCACTTTTGTTGGATCCGCAGTGTCAAGTTATTACTAGATTCCAAATTTCATAATTTTTCGAATCAATATGTGAGCCTGGCAAAGGAAAACGCGTTTGACCAGTTTTAGTTGATTTTAATCGACTGGAAATGGCCATTTTTCCAACGGCATCAGAATTCGACGAAACTAGTTTTGTTAGGACCGTATCGTCAATACGAAGCTAGAAAATATATTTTTGGAAATTTTCAAGTTAGTATGTGACCCCGGTAAATTGAAATGCGCGTTCAAATTCAATATATAGAGTTATATGTTGATTTTAACAGAAACTGATCGAAACGATCGAATCTACTTGCGATACATATCCCATTGTGTTCAGAATGGGGGTAATTAGTTAGGGGCGATAGTCGTTGGGATCGATTCGGGGTTCGGGACAAAAGTCAACTATAGGGAGAAAATAAAATAAAATTAAATTAAATATATAAACCCTAAAGCAACCCTATTTCTCCCAGACCCAAATCAAGCCCCAAATTTCAAAAAAAAAAACCCGACGCCTTCGTGGACCCTCGCCCTCCCTCCAGCACTTCGCCATCGTCGTCGACCTCCTCCCCGAAAGCGTCCAAGCCCCCTCCTCCTCAGGTGGCCGGCGCCTCCTCCGATACGAGCCCCCTCTTCACCGATTGAAAACCATACCCCCAGAACCCTAGCCCAACGAGCCTCCTTCCCCCGTCGCCCATCGACGGTGACGCCACCGCCCTCTCCAACACCCCCTCTCCATCTCAGATCGGCCGACCGCCCCCCCTCTCTTCTTTTTCCTCCCTCCTTCTCACTTCCTGACGCGAAGATCCGCAAACCCCGCCTGGACCACCGCCTCACCCCCACCGACCTTCCCTCCGTTCATCCTCCAGCCCCCTCCACTATTGAAACCCGAAACCCCCCCCCCCCCCCCAATCCGAAAGCCAAAGTAAGTTTTTACTGTTTTTCCATATTTTATTTTATTTAGTCATATGAAAATTTTCGATTTTAGTATGTAATACTGTAGTTTAAATTTTGTTTTTTATTTATTTAAAAGGCTATTATTTTTATTTTTAAAATCGGATTTTCAGCTTAAAAATAGGATCTTTATTTATAAAAGAGCGAGAAAAAGTGAGGATTTTTATAAGAGAAAGCAAGGATTTTTATTAAAAAAAAGTTAGGAAATCTTATGTATTCCAGTAGCGAAGAAAAGATAGGATCTTTATTTTAGAAAAGATTCGATTTTGAAAATAGAAAAGAGAAAAGATCGGATTTTTAGAAGTATAAAGGATAGTTTTCTGAATTAGATAAAAAGGGTGATTTTTATTCTAAGTATAAAAACATAATTTTTATAAAGTAGAAATATGGAAAATATAATCTTTATATTTGAAAAGGCGAAATCTTCATATGTAAAAATAGAATTTTTATCTATATAGTAGCGAAGTAAAAATTCGATTTTTATATATTGAATAGCGAAGTAAAAATTCGATTTTTATATATTGAATAGCGAAGTAAAAATTCGATTTTTATATACTGAATAGCGAAGTAAAAATTCAATTTTTATATATTGAATAGCGAAGTAAAAATTCGATTTTTATATAGATAGCAACAATATAAAAATGTGATTTTTATATATGTAGTGGCTACGGGCAACGAAAGTAGCAAAAGGCGAGAACGGCGATGATTCCCTACATAAGAAGAGTCGAGATGATTGGATTAGCTTTGGTGAGAATTTCTCACTCAAAATTTCTTTTTCTAGTTATAGATATACTAGGATGTAGACGGTGTTTAGCAGCACCCGACACCCGTCATCCGCAGACAATGGATGGCTTGTTTGTTTAATTGTGTGGTTGTGTAGTTGGTTAGATTATTTGGTTTGAATTGAATTGTTTGGTGAAATGGAATGGATTTGATTGATGTGTGAATGGCGTGGGCCTTCACTAGACTGGGGATAAGGCTAGGCCTTGTCCCGTTTCTAGTATCGTGCCGTTATGCTGCCGAAATTTTCTAAAATATGTTAGAAAAATAAAAATATCATTTTTATTGTGTAAATGAACTGAATAGAAATTCATGTGTTGAAATAAAATATTTTATCGTTAAAAATATAATTTTTAATGTGGAAGTGAATAAAATAAAATATTCATTTACAAACCGGACGGTTTGTTTATGTACACCTATTTGAAGGACATTGATTCGGACGATAAATTTTACACATCGCCCAACTGCACAAATAAAATCTGTGTTTGATTGTTTGAAACCCCATACGGGTGTTGGGATGAAATTTGAAGTTCACTCATCCTGATTGATTAAATATGTCGATCGATTGATTGACAGGCTGTTATAAGCGTTAGATATCTATATTTGATGCTTATGCAGTGTAGTGCACTTTGGTTGATGGTTGATTATTTTTCAATGCTATTATATAGGTGTGGTGTATGAAAATCCATATAATTAATATTATATGGTGATTGATTGGGCCTTATTCCAATTTAGAAAATAAAGAATATTTGAAATAGAAATATTTGAATAGGAAATATTTGAAAAAGAAATATTTGAAAAAGAAATATTTGAAATAGAAATATTTGAATAGGAAATATTTGAAAAAGAAATATTTGAAATAGAATATTTGAAAATAGAATTATATGAAGCCGTGTTGATTCGATTGACACCATTTTGACGTGAACGATATTTATATCGATTTTATTCATTTTAAAATGAATATTGAAAAGTGATTCCGAAATCGAATATTTTGAAATGAAATTTGATTTGAATTGAATAGAAAACGAAATGAATTTGAATCGAATAGAAAACCAATTTGAATTGAATCGAATAGAAAACCAATTTGATTTGAATTGAATAGAAAACGAAATGAATTTGAATCGAATAGAAAACCAATTTGAATTGAATCGAATAGAAAACCAATTTGAATTGAATCGAATAGAAAACCAATTTGATATGAATCGAATAGAAAACCAATTTGAATTTGAATCGAATAGAAACGAAATAAATTTGAATTGAATAGAAAACGAAATGAATTTGAATTGAATAAAAAATCAATTTGATTTGAATCGAATAGAAAACGAAATGAATTTGAATTGAATAGAAAACGAAATGAATTTGAATCGAATAGAAAACCAATTTGATTTGAATCGAATAGAAAACTAATTTGAATTTGAATCGAATAGAAAACGAAATGAATTCGAATTGAATAGAAAACGAAATGAATTTGAATCGAATAGAAAACCAATTTGATTTGAATTGAATAGAAAACGAAATGAATTTGAATCGAATAGGAAACCAATTTGAATTGAATCGAATAGAAAACCAATTTAATTTGAATTGAATAGAAAACGAATTGAATCGAATAGAAAACCAATTTGAATTGAATCGAATAGAAAACCAATTTGAATTGAATCGAATAGAAAACCAATTTGAATTGAATCGAATAGAAAACCAATTTGATTTGAATCGAATAGAAAATCAATTTGAATTTGAATCGAATAGAAAACGAAATGAATTTGAATTGAATAGAAAACCAATTTGAATTGAATTGAAAACGAATTCGAATTGAATTGAAAACGAATGCGAATCGAATGGAAAACGAATTCGAATTGAATTGAAACCGAATTGAAATGAATTCAAATTGAATTGAATAGAAATGAATTTTAAAACGAATTTATAAGGAAGAATTCAATTTTGATTTGAATTGAAATGGAAGTTGAAATTGTTTTTGAAACGAATTTAAACCTATTTATAAAATTCGTTTTAAATAGAAATCGATGAAATATATATATTATATATTATATATATAATATAATGGCCTGAATAGAACGCGCCGCGCCGCGGCAGTTCGTGAATTTCGACAATTTATTTCAAACGGACATTACGGGAGATCCGACCGTCAGATTCTCCTAAAACCTGAACCGTTGGGTTCGTATCGAAAAGAGCTTTCTAATGAATATTAGAAATTTGAAATCTAACGGCTGGATTTGGAGATACATCCAAATCAAATTTGAAAAAGGTCGCTGTAAGTGCAGTTCAATGGCCGTTGATGGAAATCGACTGTACGGGCCTTGATAAAATTATTAAAAATAGTAATAATTTGTGTTAAATCATAAGAAATGATTTGGGAAAAATTGGGATGAAAATATCCATATTTGAAAAGATAAAAATAGATTTTTATCGAAATGAACTAATTTTGAACTAAAATTAAAACCCATTTATTTTTAAATAAATAAATTGGATTTGAAATGGGTTGTAAATAGAATTGATTCATGGGTTTATCGTGAACTGTGTTTTAAATAACACTAGTTCTTTAACCCGATAATAAATAGAAGGTGATTTGGGTTTATCGTGAACTGTGTTTTAAATGACATTAGTTCTTTAACCCTGTAAAAGGAGTTTTAATGAATTTGCAATTAGATTGAAATGTGAATTGATAATCTAAATTATCAAATTTGGCAAATGAGCGAGGATGGAGTATCACCAGTTTTGCTCCAGAGCGATAGTCAAATCTTTAATTAGATTTGAACGTGAAATGGTAATAAATTTTACCGATAACACCGTGGTGTTAGATATGGAGTATTACCAGTTTTTCTTCATGGGATGAATAGGTTGGGATTGGGAAATAAAATAAATAATTACTTCGGTGTGGTTCGCTAATCTCGACTAGTTTAGAAAATCATAATTTGGTTTGAAACGACATCCAAAGGAAGATTAAAGGATAAATTTTCAAGAATTTACCTTGGATAAATTAATGGGAACCTTTCCCTAAGAATGTGGAATTGGAATGAGGCGTATGTCGTGTTTGTGTAACATTTGTTTTTAATATACGCAGGTTGTTCGGAAAGGCCGGGTTTATACCCATTCTGAATAACCGGTTCGACGATATGTCGAAGATGAAGACGGTGGTTGAAGACCGGAAGTCTTCACATCGTTTGGATAATTACTGACGATCCTGATTGGGATGTACACCCAAGAGGATGGAAATAGTTGGTGGTCGTCCATACGTACTTGGAGACGGATGGATATGCGAGGAAAGTGCCTCCGGTTTCGTTCAGACCCAGAACGGACTTGTAAATGGATTGTGTGTCAGACATTGGATTTTATTCTGTGTTGATTGATTTCTGTTAAATATATATCTGTTTGGCGGCGGAGAATTTATTCTCTTGCTTAACCCCCTTCTCTGAGACGTACGAGCTTAGAGGTTATATATCGATAGATATCAATCGCATGGCATGAATTGCCTGTGTGACACGCTGAGATGCATGGATAAAGGCTTCTGCTGAAAAGCAAAGTCTTGTGGTTGATGATCAAAGCACGGCCTACGTGGCAGCTTTGTGTATAACGTGAATTCGCGAGCTTCACACCTCGGTATGAGTCAAAAACGGGATACGGACTGCAGGGAGAGCACGACGTTTCTTTCTAGCTTTGGTGGTGTCAGTGACTTACCAGCCCTGACATTTATATACTTTTCACCTATGTGGTTGTTGGATGAGGCGCCTCGATTTTAGGTCTGTAAGGACCGGGAAACGTGTGTTCAGGAATAAATAATCCTCTAACGTAAGTGAGGACCGGCCCTGAAGCATCCTGGATTGCCCAGAGTGTGTAGTCCTGAGACATTTGCTAGAGTGTCTCGAAAGCGGAGAGGAGCTTGCCCCTTGCCTCGACTCATGATGAAAATCCAATTTCCAATACGTGTATTGCGGTTTTAATTGTAGAACTAGTATGGCGACATGATATATGGTACCCATGCCGTCTATGATTTATATTTATGATTGAAATTGTTTTGACACTATACACTTATTATAGTATCAAATGATTTGTTTTAAACGTACCAAGCATGTTTGGTTTTATAAGGGAAAACCCTATCCTCCGGCTTGCGTTGCATTGTGTGATAGGACCTGGGTCTTATAATAGCTTCATTTTTCGCTCGTTGTTTATTCTATATGCACTGGTATTCTTGGGAGGAAACCCGTTCTGTGTTATACTGCGTGGTCCCTTGAATTACTCTCTTTTAAAGTAAAGTTTTAAATAACTGTTTTAGTTCTCACACCAGTCACATGACTGACCTGGAGTTTATTGGTTTAACCTAAACTCTGGGTGCCCCTATTTTCCGCACGGGAAGCTAGTAGTTTTGGTTTTACAGATTTATATTCACAGGATCCTGGTTTACAGCTGGAATGATATCGAGAAAGCTCTGTATTCGTATATCACCTTCAGTTGTGCTTTGTATTATTTTCCGCTGCTATGTAATTTATTGTAATCTCTGATATTTATCGAATGTAATTTATTCATTTATACTCTGTATATTCTTGTATCTAATGGAATTGTTGTAATAGCAACGAAATGTTCTTCTGTTTGTGTTCCGATTTGTCCTGTTCTCAAACGATCAGGGGTTTCAAACGGTCTAGATCGGTTTAACGACTGATTCGGATCGAGCGAAATTCCCGGCCGTCACAATAACATCAAAAATAAAAGTTACATTTTTATTTGCAAACATAAAAATGAAATAAACATCTTTGTCAAACTTGATTTAGTTAAAATGAAATGATCATTTTTGTCAAACTTGATTAGTTAAAATAAAATAATTACTTTTGTTAATTTATACTAGTTGAAATAAAATAATCGCTTTTATCAATTTATACTAGTGGAAACAAAATATGCACTTTTGTCAAATTGATTAGGTAAAATGAAATAAACACTTTTGTCAACTTATACTAGTTAATAACAAAATATTCACTTTTATCGATTTACATGTGTTGAAAACAATTATTCATTTTAGTCAATTTATATTAGTTAAACCAAATAGACATTTTGTCAAAAATATTCATTTTTGTCAAAATGAATTAGTTGAAGCAAGTTATATATATATATATATATGTTATGTTTGGCAAGTTATATATATTTGTCAAGATGGGTTAGTTAAAACAAAAATTATCATTTTTTTCGCATTAGAATTGTCGAAACAATATAACCATTTTTGCTTGAGCTTAAACTAGCAAAGTAGAAATTGTCAATTGTGAAAACCCGTAACTTCCCCGTAAAGGAAAGTGTCGGATAGTTCGAGAACAAGCCACAACAGAACGCATACAAAAGAACATTTCATTGTATCTTACAACAGTGCATCAGATTACAAGAATATACAGAGTATAAATGAATAAATATTACACAGAAATATCAGAGATTACAATAAATTACATAGCAGCGGAAAATAATACAATACACAACTAGAAGAGATATACGGATACAAAGCTTTCCGGATATCGTTCCAGCTGTAAACCAGGATCCTGTGAATATAAATCTGCAAAACCAAAACTACTAGCTGCCCGTGTCAAAATAAGGGCACCCGGAGTTTAGGTTAAAACAATAAACTCCAGGTCAGTCATGTGACTGGTGTGAGAACTAAAACAGTTATTAATCTTTATTTTTAAAGTTAGGTAAATCAAGGGACCACGCCGTATAACACGGAACGGGTTTCTTCCCAAGAATACCAGTGCATAAACAACAGCGCAATGCTAAATAAAGAAAAATGAAGTTGTTATAAGACCCAGGTCCTATCACACAATGCAACGCAAGCCGGGGGATAGGGTTTTCCCTTATAACAGCCAAAGAATGCTTGATACGTTTAAAACAAATCGTTTGATACTATTATAAGTGCATAGTGTATAAAACAACTTCAAATCATAAGTATTAATCATAGGCGGCATGGGTACCATATATCATGTCGCCATACTAGTTCTACAATTAAAACCGCAAATGTCGTATTGGAAGTTGGGTTATCATTTATGGTATGAACCGAGGCTAGGGGCAAGATCCTCAACCGATTCGAGACGCTCTAGTCCGCCCCTCAGGAACAGCCGCAACTGCTCCTTGGATCGTCAGGGTCGGTCCATCGATGTGGATTATAATGCCTGAGCAATACGTTTCTCCGCCCTTTGTGGCGTAAGCCTGGCCCGTCAACCGACCAGAAGCATCGGCCGAAACCGATATCACGAGGCGCCTCACTTTTCAGCAAGTAATAATAAGCAACATCCACATGAGTCAAACTCGTCAGCCAGTTCAAGCACTGACGCCACTCCTAACTAGAAAGAAAACGCATGTCCCCCCTGAGGTCCGTTGTAACACCCCGTATTTTCTGTAAGCATAAGAGTTAAAAATCAAGGTATAATTAATTTTTAGGAGAAGAAATAAGGGAAACGGGTTGCGCCATTGTGTTCGTCTCGGAAAAATACGCGAAATAGAGTCCGAATTTGCGTAAATCGGAGTCCGTATGAAGAAGATATGGACGAACGAAGTTAGGCAGAAAAACCGGAAACAGGCCAGAATACACTGGCGCACTTGTGAAGTGCGCCAGTACAAAAATACACTGGCGCACCTGCCAAGTGCGCCCATACAAATCCAGCACCGAATTCTGGAGTGTTCTGAGGTGACGTGTCATCTTTTGAGTGGCTGGATGATGTGTATTTGAGCTGTGCGATTCTAATGACTTCTGGACTGATCTGAAGGCTCTAAATCACCCTATCCTCCTATAAATACATCCCTAACCTAAACCTAAGTCTCTTACACAATTCTCTAGCCTCCATTGCTCTCTTCTTCTAATTAAAAATAAAAATGGCGTCGCTACTCTGCTAGAATCAAAACTAGAAGTCAATCAACATCATCCTAAATTCAAATTTGAGATAAAAGCTTCTGCAACAATTCTGTAACAACTAAAGTTCTTTCTTTAATCCAATTAAGGCAAGTACAGTTATTTTCTGCTATAAACATTAATTATAATTCTGATATGCTTTTAAATCTGAATTTGAGATTGTATATCTGTCAGATCTGTTTTTCTGTGACTGTTCTGTATCCCTTTCTGCTTCCTTTCTGTTTCTATAGCCAGGCTACCACGAGCCTGTGCCTAATCTCATAAGAGATTAACGTATGAACGCAAATTTTGGGATAAATAATGAATGATGCGAAATTTGATGAGACTGAATTGAACATATGACTTTAGATCTGAGGCATAAAATATATTGACATATGACTTGGGATTGGATGCATGAATTTGACTGTAAACATATAATTTATATATGTTGTATGCATAGTGTATGTTGTAATCTAGATCTGTAACTAATTAGAGAAATGAACATATGTTATTTAGATCTGTAATTAATTAGAAAAATAAGCATATGTTATAAACTAGTTTTAGACCTATGCATATTCTGTGATAAAAGAAGAAGAGGAACCACTGTAAGATTACATATGATTTGAGACTTTGGACAAAATGCATATAAAAGTCAAGATCTGATTTTTAGAAGATATGATTTAAAGATTTAGATTGTTGGGTATAGTTTGCATAATGATTCATGACTTAAAAAGAAGAAGATATGGAAACTTAGGTGTAAAAGATTTACATTAATTAGGATATCTATTATTGTGATTACACCTAAATAGGGATTTTTGGATATATGGCATGCATTGAAATTAATGGTTATATTTGGTATAATTTATATGTGAATCTGCTGTAAAATGCTAGTTTAACAAAAGTTGGAACATATGTTATATGGCAAATTATGTCCATATTCTGCGCTTATGCAAACATGGAGTATATGTTGTGAATCATGACAATTATGTAGGCATATGAATTTAGGCCAATTTATGATTAGGCAAGGCATGTAAATAGAACCTTTAGAAATATTAAATTTGCTAAATCTGCTAATTTGCCAAGTTGCCTAAACTGCTAGCTTTGTTATATTGCCTAGACTGCTAATTAGATTGAAATGCCTAATCTGTTAAATTTGTCGGTTGAAATGCCTAACCTGTTATATGCCAAAATCTGCTAAGTTGCTAAATCTGTTAAATCCGTTAAGTCATATAAAATCTGTTGTCTGCTAAAATCTGTTATCTGCTGTGTTGATATAATCATCCTGTTATTGATATAATCTGAATTGGCATATATATTGGGCGTGCGCATAAACGGTAAATGATTAATTAATTGGCCGCAAAGATAAACGTGACTAACTCGAGGTTAGAATGAGTTTGCGGCGTAATTCTGCCCGGAACCGCCCGGCACATCCAGTGGCCGCAAACAATAGGTTCTAATGTGAGAAGTTAGTCATAACCTGCTTAAGACACGAGGTTAGGTCTGGCTTGTGGCAGAAGTCTGCCCGGAACCGCCCGGCCCATCCAGCGGCCACAAGCTAGCGACCTAATGTGAGAGGTCTGGGCATTAATAATTAATTAATGCAAATCTAAGATAAGAATGACGTCTAAAACGTATTGGGGGAAAATAGGTTTAAACCAACTGGATTAATAGGTGTAGTAAACCCGTCCATGAATCTGTAGGCCCAATACAAAGTTAGACAAATCTGAAAAATCTGTACATCTGATCTGTTAGTCTGAAAACTTGTTAACTTAATCTGTGAACTAGTAAATCTGAATTCTGTATGTCTGAACTTGTAAACAAGTTAATCTGAGATCTGTTAGTCTGGGGACACAAGGTTAGGAGGGGAATTACTTGTGTCATCTGTTGTTTGGGACCCATATTAGTCAGTAACCCTTTCTGGTATCAAAACTTTGGCCCAACAGTAGGTAGGGTCCGGGCACGCTTACTGAACTAATTATAAGTGGTTCATTCTGATAATGGCGAGGGGTGTTGATGGTGCGTTCCAACCGGGTCATGTGCGTGCATGGATCCCGGTCTGCCTCTGAGGATGTAAGACGCCGTGACATCTGTAAATAGGTCTGTGCCAATTGGTTGTCACTTTAGGGAGTGATACACCCTACTGTTGGGCCGACACAGGATATTTATGTATTAGGGAGCCGATCGCTTGGGGTAGGGTTTTAGGGTACACTTAGTTCTGTCTGTTTCTGTTAGTACCGTTTGTTTCTGTTGGGTGGCAACACCTGTCTGTTTCTGCGTGGTACCGTCTGATCGGGTGGTAAAGGCCCAATTACTAGTGTACACCTTATGCTACATTCTGCTTTTGTCTGTTTCTGATCGGGTGGTAAAGGCCCATTACTAGCATGGAAATTATTCTGTACCTGTTTCTGTTTCAGTTTAGACATTAGGGTGACACCTAATTCTGTTATACTAGTATTAGTGCAGAGAAGTGTAAAACAATAGTTTATATCATTCTGTTTTTCTGTTATATCTGCTACACCTGTTACAGTTATCTCACATCCAGTTTTATGTTCATATCATATTATTATTATTTGTTCATATGCTAAAAGTCACTGGACTTGCCAGACTTTTTGTCTGACCCTTGTTGTTTCGCCTCCTTTCTTCCGTTTCCCCCCCAGGTTATCCAAGGAGGGAATACTTTAGCTTGATCCGGATTTCTCTTTGCTTGAAGTGCTTAAAGTATGGCTTGGCTCTGTATAGCTTCCGTTCCATGGGGATTATGATTTTAAACCATGCATTTTGAAGGCTTTTGTACAAGACTGATATTTTGTACTTGAATTCTGAAATTTGAAAGGATGTAACCATATAAATTTCTGTTTCCGCTGTAATAAAGTTAAAAATTTTCAAGTACTGTTTTATCTGTCTTGTAAGTTTCTGTTCTGTTTACTAAAATGCTCCACCAAAGTTAAGGCATTCCCTTTGTGAGTGACCTTAACGGAGGTGGGGTGTTACATCCGTCTCCCGTTTTTGGTTCATACCGGGTGTGAAACTCGCGAAGTAAACGTTACACAAAGCTACGCCACAAAGGCCTTGCTTCGATCATCAACCACAAGACTTTTCTTTTCAACAGAAGTGTGAAAACCCGTAACTTCCCCGTAAAGGAAAGAGTGGATAGTTCGAGAACAAGCCACAACAGAACTCAGATAAAAGAACATTTCATTGTATATTACAACAATGCATCAGATTACAAGAATATACAGAGTACAAATGAATAAATATTACACAGAAATATCAGAGATTTAAATTACATTTAAATACATCGCAGCGGAAAATAATACAATACACAACTAGAAGTAGATATACGGATACAAAGCTTTCCGGATATCGTTCCAGCTGTAAACCAGGATCCTGTGAATATAAATCTGCAAAACCAAAACTACTAGCTGCCCGTGTCAAAATAGGGGCACCCAGAGTTTAGGTTAAAACAATAAACTCCAGGTCAGTCATGGGACTGGTGTGAGAACTAAAAACAGTTAATCTTTATTTTAAAGTTAGGTAAATCAAGGGACCACGCCGTATAACATGGAACGGGTTTCCTCCCAAGAAAACCAGTGCATAAAACAAACAGCGCAATGCTAAATAAAGAAAAATGAAGTTGTTATAAGACCCAGGTCCTATCACACAATGCAACGCAAGCCGGGGGATAGGGTTTTCCCTTATAACAGCCAAAGAATGCTTGATACGTTTAAAACAAATCATTTGATACTATTATAAGTGCATAGTGTATAAAACAACTTCAAATCATAAGTTTCAATCATAGGCGGCATGGGTACCATATATCATGTCGCCGTACTAGTTCTACAATTAAAACCGCAAATGTCACGTATTTGGAAATTGGGTTTCCATCTATGAACCAAGGCAAAAGATAGTCCTCAACCGATTCGAGACGCTCTAGCCCGCCCCTCAGGACCCAGACTCAGGTGGGCCCTTGGATCCTCAGGGCCAGTCCACCAATGTGGATTAAACTTAAACCCTGAACATGCATTTCCCCGCCCTATGGGGCGTAAACGAGCCAACTAAATGACTCCATCAGTTCGAGAACGACCGATCAATCCGAGGCGCCTCGCAACAGCAACAACCACATAAATCAAACTCGTCAGGGCGTGTAAAACCACTGACGCCACTTCTAGCTAGAAAGAAACGCATGCCCTCCCTGACGTCCTCTCCCGTTTTTGGTTCATACCGGGTGTGAAACTCGCGAAGCAAACGTTACACAAAGCTACGCCACAAAGGCCTTGCTTTGATCATCACCACAAGACTTTGCTTTTCAATAGAAGCCCCGATCAATTGCCACTTAGGCATGCCACACAGGCAATTCACTCCATGCGTTTGATATCCATCAATATATAACCCCTGAGCTCGTACGTCTCAGAGAAGGGCGTTAAGCAAGAGAATAAATTCTCCGCCGCCAAACAGATATATATATTTAATAGAGATCAATCACACGGACTAAAATCCAATGTCAGACACACAGTCCATTTACAAGTCCGTTCTGGGTCAGAACGAAACCGGAGGCACCTAGTACCCCGCATATCCATCGATCTCCAAGTACGTATGGACGATCACTAACTGTTTCCATCTTCTTGGGTGTACAGCCCAATCAAGATCATCAGTAATTACCCAAACGACGTGAAGACCTCCAGTCTTCGACCATCGTCTTCATCTTCGACTTATCGTCGTATCAGTTATTCAGAATGGGATAAACCCGGTCTTTCCGAATAACTCGCGTATATTTTGAATAAGTGTTATACAAACACAACATACGCCTCATTCCAATTCATCAGTCACTAACCGTAAATTAATCAAGAGAATAATTTCCCAAATATTAACCCCGAAGGCCGAAACCAACATCAGATCAATATCCAGAAAACCATTCTGCTTGGCTAACCGACAGTTAGATTCTAAATTTCACATTCATAGGGAAAGGTTCCCATTAATTTTATCCAAGATAAATTTCTTGAATTTATTCTTTAATCTATTTTTGAATATCAATTCAAAACTAGTCGGGATTAGCGAACCTTACCGAAGTAATCATTTGTTTTAATTTCCCAATCCCAACCTATTCATCCCATGAAGTAAAACTGGTAGTACTTCATATCTAACACCACGGTGTTATCGGTAAATTCAATTACCATTTCACGTTCAAATCTAATTAAAGATTTAACTATCGTCTGGAGCAAAACTGGTGATACTCCATTCTCGGTCATTTCAATCTAATTAAAGATTCATTAAAACTCCACTTAGTTTTAATCTGCGACTGGGTTAAAGAATCAGTGTCATTTAAAAACACGGTTCACGATAAACCCAAAGTCACATTCATTAATTATCGGGTTAAAGAACGAGTGTTGTTTAAAACACTGTTCACGATAAACCCAAAAATCAATATCAATTCAATTCCAATTAAATATTATTTAATTGGTACACTTCATTAAATCTAAATAAAAAGATTTAATCTTTTCTCAACTGGGTTCAAGAACAGTGTTAGTGAAGACACCATTCACGACAAACCCAAATCACATTGGATATTCAATACAAGGCTCTGAATAGAAAATATATCGGCTATCAAATTCTACGACTAACAAATGTCGTATTGGAAATAACGATATAAATATATATCTTTCAAATTTCCATAACAACACCTGTATAATCACGAATTCCAACATCGAAATATTCCGAAGACAATTTCGATTCCAATCCACTCCAATGCAATCATTGGAAATTTTGGTTATTTTTAAAACCCTTTTCGAATTCAATTTATTTATTTAAAAATAAATAGAATTATATTTCTAGTTCAAAACTAGTTCATTTCGATAAAAATCTATTTTTATCTTTTCAAATATGGAGTTTTTCATCCCAATACTTTCTAAATCATTTCTAATGATTTTACATAAATTTTTACTATTTTTAATAGTTTTATCAAGGCCCGTACAGTCGATTTCCATCAATGGCCATCGAACTGCACTTACAGCGACCTTTTTCAAATTTGATTTGGACATAATTCCAAATCCAATTGTTAGATTTCAAATTTCTAACATTCCCTAGAAAGCTCTTTTCGATACGAACCCAACGGTTTCGGTTTTAGGAGAATCCGACGGTCGGATCTCCCGTAATGTCCGTTTGAAATAAATGGTCGAAATTCACGAACTGCCGCGGCGCGGCACGTTCTATTCAGGCCATTATATTATATATATAATATACACTTCGTCGATTTCTATTTAAAACGAATTATATAAATAGTTTTAAATTCGTTTCAAAAGCAATTACAACTTCCTTTTCAATTCAAATCAAAATTGAATTCTTCTTTATAAATTCGTTTCAAAATTCATTTCTATTCAATTCAAATTTCAATTCAATTTGAATTCATTTCAATTCACTTTCAATTCAATTCGAATTCGTTTTCAATTCAATTCATTTCGAAATCGTTTTCAATTCAATTCATTTCGAAATCGTTTTCAATTCAATTCATTTCGAAATCGTTTTCAATTCAATTCATTTCGAAATCGTTTTCAATTCAATTCATTTCGAAATCGTTTTCAATTCAATTCATTTTGAAATCGTTATAAATCGATATAAATATCGTTCACGTCAAAATGGCGTCAATCTAATCAACACGGCTTAATAAATTTCTATTTTCGAATATTCTATTTCAAATATTTCTTTTTCAAAATATTTCGTTCAACACATGACCAATCTCAATGGATGCGTACTGTCAACACATGAACTTTTATTTTATATTATTCTTTTTTTTTTCAAATTGGAATGAGGCCCAATCAATTACCATATAACGTTAATTATATGGATTTTCATACAACACATGTATATAATAGCATTGAAAAATAATCAACCATCAACCAAAGTGCACTACACTGTATAAGCATCAAATATAAATATCTAACGCTTATAACAGCCTGTCAATCAATCGATCGACATATTTAATCAATCAGGATGAGTGAACTTCAAATTTCATCCCAACACCCGTGTGGGGTTTCAAACAATCAAACACATATTTTATTTGTGCTGTTGGGCGATGTGTAAAATTTATCGTCCCAATCAATGTCATTCAAATAGGTGTACATAAACAAACCGTCCGGTTTATAAATGAATATTTTATTTTATTCACTTCACGTTAAAATTATATTTTTAACGATAAAACATTTTATTTCAACCTATGAATTTCTATTCAATTCATTTACACAATAAAATGATATTTTTATCTTCTAACATATTTTAGAAAATTTCGGCGGCATAACGGCACGATACTAGAAACGGGACAAGGCCTAGCCTTATCCCCGGTCTAGTGAAGGCCCACGCCATTCACACATCAATCAAATCAGTTTCATTTCACCAAACAGTTCAATTTCAAATCAAATCATCAAACTAATCTATGCAATCAAACAAACAAGTCCATGGTCTGTGGACGATTGTGTCGGGTGCTACTAAGCACCGTCTGCATCCTAGTATATATATATAACTAGAAAAAGAAATTGAAAGGTGAGAAATTCTCACCGAAAGCTATCCAATATCCCGACTCTTCTTTTGCAGAAGTCTTCGTCGTTTTCGCCCGTATTCTCTACATATGTAAAAATCGAATTTTTACGATGCTATTCAATATATAAAAATATGATTTTTATTTCGACTTTCAATATATAAAAATATGATTTTTACTTCGAATTTCAATATATAAAAATCGAATTTTTACTTCGTTATTCAATATATAAAAATCTGATTTTTACTATGCTATTCAATATATAAAAATCGAATTTTTTCTTTTCAAAGCATATGTATATTTTCCTTTTCTTTTTAACAAAGTATATATATTTTTCTAAACAAAGTTTATATTTTTCTAAACAAAGTTTATATTTTTCTTAACAAAGTATATATATTTTTCTTAACAAAGTATATATATTTTTCTAAACAAAGTTTATATTTTTCTAAACAAAGTTTATATTTTTCTAAACAAAGTTTATATTTTTCTAAACAAAGTTTATATTTTTCTAAACAAAGTTTATATTTTTCTTAACAAAGTAGTTCTTCTATTTTAAAAAAAAAACATCTTCTTATATATTTTATATAAAAACAACTTCATATAAAAATCTGAATTTAAAACAATATTTACTTATATATAAAAAAAATATGAATTTAAACTAACTGGTTTTTTTTTTTTTTTTTACCTTTCTTCCTTCGTTCACTCCAGGAAAGAACGACCCGTCGATCGCAAAACCTTCCGCCCCTCTCCCTCAAATCGCGCGCCGCTTGGGCCACTAAACCCTGATCGCCGACCTCCACGCCATCGCCCGTTGTGCCACCTTCCCACGCCTCCGCCAGCACCCAATTCGCACCCACCATAATGCCTGAAATCTCCTCGAAACACAGCAACTTTGAGGCCCCCAACCGAACCATTTACTCAGTTAAATTCAATCACACTAGTATCAATTCGTAGCCGAGAGAAATCTCCATCATGTTTGCCTAAGAATCTAGGGTTAATTCGAAGTGGATTGTGCGAATTTTGGTTTTAAAATTTGAAAGAGATAGGCCTTTGATTTTGACCTGGTGGCGGCTCTTCGTTGTTGACCGAGGGTTAGGGGTTTTGACCCTCCTTTTATAAACATTTTTATTATTATTTAATTCAAAATTAACTCGTTTATCGATTCGAACGCCAAATCAAACACAACGACTGTCTCCCTCAGCTAAATACCCACATCCCGGACACAATGGGATATATTTCGTTGGCCAATTCGATTGTTACAGTCAGTTATTCTTCAAATTAAAATATAAAACATTTTATATTCAATTTGAACGTACATTTTAATTTGCCGGTGCCACATACTGATTCTAAAAATTCCCGAAAAATAAATCTAGCTATGTTTTGACGATACGGTCCCAACAAAACTAGTTTCATCAAATTCTGAGACCGTTTGAAAAATGGCCATTTTCCAGTCGATTAAAATCAACTGAAACTGGTCAAACGCGTTTTCCTTTGCCACGCTCACATATTGATTCAAAAAATTATGAAATTTGAAACCTAGCAATAATTTAACATCACGGACCCAACAAAACTGGTTTCGTCGAAATCCGAGGTCGTTTGCAAAATTCCCATTTTAAAGGGCCTGAATTCGATAGCGACTATTCAGAATTTTCAACTGGACATATCTTTTGATTCCCGCTATGAAATTTCGATTTTTCGGATTCGTTGGAAAGATACTCTCTATTAGATCCTATTGTTTTTGGTTTCACTAAAATCCGGATTGTTTTGCACCCGGTATGTTCGATTGAAGTTAGAAATCGAATTATCGAACTACCACGTCATTTTCAATTCTATTTATATTTTAAAATAAATATTTATATTCTAACGACGGCGTACGTAATATATACGTCGAATTCTATATTGAAAATAAATTTCATGTCGATATTATTTAAAATAATCTATTTTAAATATTCAAAATTCGCTAAAATGGCCAAAATAAAAATTTTAAACTGGCCCAGATTTTCGGGTTGTTACAATCTCCCCCACTTAAAACTTTTCGTCCCCGAAAAGGAACAAAGTCGAAAGTGGTTTGATTAATCAACTCTACGTTCGATCTGGCTTCCATTCTCCAACTTTTCAGTTTCTGAAAATTTTCAAAATTTCAAAAATTTGGCTAACACCCTAAATTTTTGAAAAATTTCGCCATAACCTCCCCTGCAATGGGAGCATCGGGGAATTTCAAATAGCTTCCCCGGTCCTTCAGATCTCAAAAAGAAAAAGAAAAAGCCAAGCTGCTAGCCAATAGGCTCATAAAATCATCATCACCCAAACGAAACAGTAAATTATGTAGTAAACATGTACCTATTTGTCGGGCAAACAAATTTTATTCTCTGCTCTAGCCTCCTTGCTATGACCTGTTAAATGTAAGTACAAGTATATGCAAGCAAACGCAACCAATTTTCAATATTCGGTTCAATTAGGCTAAATGGCTAAAAATTAGCAAACAAATAAACAAACAACACAAACATCAATCAATTAGTGGATTAACATTTCAAATTTGATAACTTTGATATATATAGAGAAAATCTTGTTTTTGATGCCAATTCACAACAATGTGTTCTAGCTATATATAAGTTTTGGTTCTCACACCAGTCTAATGGAAATATATAGAAAATCACACCTTCGAAACTCGAACATAAATGTTGATGATGCGATCGCTATCATCAATATCATCTTCGGGCGACTAGAGTGTGATGCTATATCTATCCAATATATTAAAACTTCGAATACACGCGGATCAGACGTATACGCAAAATCTATATATACTGGATTGTCCACATCAATATAAATAAATAACCAAATACGAATAATTGATTTAAATTTTTAAAACAAAATTGTTTTCATTTGAAAAATATACTCTTCACACTCGTTCTAGGATACTACTGATCCCATCTCTAACGATTCATTCTAATTGGATATTACTAATCCAATATCTGATGAATTCTTTCGTATGGTTCTAAAGTGCCTTGTTCTCTAAGCTTTGTAAACCAAAGCTCTGATACCAACTGTGAAAACCCGTAACTTCCCCGTAAAGGAAAGAGCGGATAGTTCGAGAACAAGCCACAACAGAACTCAGATAAAAGAACATTTCATTGTATATTACAACAATGCATCAGATTACAAGAATATACAGAGTACAAATGAATAAATATTACACAGAAATATCAGAGATTTAAATTACATTTAAATACATCGCAGCGGAAAATAATACAATACACAACTAGAAGTAGACATACGGATACAAAGCTTTCCGGATATCGTTCCAGCTGTAAACCAGGATCCTGTGAATATAAATCTGCAAAACCAAAACTACTAGCTGCCCGTGTCAAAATAGGGGCACCCAGAGTTTAGGTTAAAACAATAAACTCCAGGTCAGTCATGGGACTGGTGTGAGAACTAAAAACAGTTAATCTTTATTTTAAAGTTAGGTAAATCAAGGGACCACGCCGTATAACACGGAACGGGTTTCCTTCCAAGAAAACCAGTGCATAAAACAAACAGCGCAATGCTAAATAAAGAAAAATGAAGCTGTTATAAGACCCAGGTCCTATCACACAATGCAACGCAAGCCGGGGGATAGGGTTTTCCCTTATAACAGCCAAAGAATGCTTGATACGTTTAAAACAAATCATTTGATACTATTATAAGTGCATAGTGTATAAAACAACTTCAAATCATAAGTATCAATCATAGGCGGCATGGGTACCATATATCATGTCGCCGTACTAGTTCTACAATTAAAACCGCAAATGTCACGTATTTGGAAATTGGGTTTCCATCTATGAACCGAGGCAAAAGATAGTCCTCAACCGATTCGAGACGCTCTAGCCCGCCCCTCAGGACCCAGACTCAGGTGGGCCCTTGGATCCTCAGGGCCAGTCCACCGATGTGGATTAAACTTAAACCCTGAACATGCATTTCCCCGCCCTATGGGGCGTAAACGAGCCAACTAAATGACTCCATCGGTTCGAGAACGACCGATCAATCCGAGGCGCCTCGCAACAGCAACAACCACATAAGTCAAACTCGTCAGGGCGTGTAAAACCACTGACGCCACTTCTAGCTAGAAAGAAACGCATGCCCTCCCTGTCGTCCTCTCCCGTTTTTCGTTCATACCGGGTGTGAAACTCGCGAAGCAAACGTTACACAAAGCTACGCCACAAAGGCCTTGCTTTGATCATCACCACAAGACTTTTCTTTTCAACAGAAGCCTCGATCAATTGCCACTTAGGCATGCCACACAGGCAATTCACTCCATGCGTTTGATATCCATCAATATATAACCCCTGAGCTCGTACGTCTCAGAGAAGGGCGTTAAGCAAGAGAATAAATTCTCCGCCGCCAAACAGATATATATTTAATAGAGATCAATCACACGGACTAAAATCCAATGTCATACACACAGTCCATTTACAAGTCCGTTCTGGGTCGGAACGAAACCGGAGGCACCTAGTACCCCGCATATCCATCGATCTCCAAGTACGTCTGGACGATCACTAACTGTTTCCATCTTCTTGGGTGTACAGCCCAATCAAGATCATCAGTAATTACCCAAACGACGTGAAGACCTCCAGTCTTCGACCATCGTCTTCATCTTCGACTTATCGTCGTATCAGTTATTCAGAATGGGATAAACCCGGTCTTTCCGAATAACTCGCGTATATTTTGAATAAGTGTTACACAAACACAACATACGCCTCATTCCAATTCATCAGTCACTAACCGTAAATTAATCAAGAGAATAATTTCACAAATATTAACCCCGAAGGCCGAAACCAACATCAGATCAATATCCAGAAAACCATTCTGCTTGGCTAACCGACAGTTAGATTCTAAATTTCACATTCATAGGGAAAGGTTCCCATTAATTTTATCCAAGATAAATTTCTTGAATTTATTCTTTAATCTATTTTTGAATATCAATTCAAAACTAGTCGGGATTAGCGAACCTTACCGAAGTAATCATTTGTTTTAATTTCCCAATCCCAACCTATTCATCCCATGAAGTAAAACTGGTAGTACTTCATATCTAACACCACGGTGTTATCGGTAAATTCAATTACCATTTCACGTTCAAATCTATTTAAAGATTTAACTATCGTCTGGAGCAAAACTGGTGATACTCCATTCTCGATCATTTCAATCTAATTAAAGATTCATTAAAACTCCACTTAGTTTTAATCTGCGACTGGGTTAAAGAATCAGTGTCATTTAAAAACACGGTTCACGATAAACCCAAAGTCACATTCATTAATTATCGGGTTAAAGAACGAGTGTTGTTTAAAACACTGTTCACGATAAACCCAAAAATCAATATCAATTCAATTCCAATTAAATATTATTTAATTGGTACACTTCATTAAATCTAAATAAAAAGATTTAATCTTTTCTCAACTGGGTTCAAGAACAGTGTTAGTGAAGACACCATTCACGACAAACCCAAATCACATTGGATATTCAATACAAGGCTCTGAATAGAAAATATATCGGCTTATATTCAATATCAAATTCTACGACTAACAAATGTCGTATTGGAAATAACGATATAAATATATATCTTTCAAATTTCCATAACAACACCTGTATAATCACGAATTCCAACATCGAAATATTCCGAAGACAATTTCGATTCCAATCCACTCCAATGCAATCATTGGAAATTTTGGTTATTTTTAAAACCCTTTTCGAATTCAATTTATTTATTTAAAAATAAATAGAATTATATTTCTAGTTCAAAACTAGTTCATTTCGATAAAAATCTATTTTTATCTTTTCAAATATGGAGTTTTTCATCCCAATACTTTCTAAATCATTTCTTATGATTTTACATAAATTTTTACTATTTTTAATAGTTTTATCAAGGCCCGTACAGTCAATTTCCATCAATGGCCATCGAACTGCACTTACAGCGACCTTTTTCAAATTTGATTTGGACATAATTCCAAATCCAACCGTTAGATTTCAAATTTCTAACATTCGATAGAAAGCTCTTTTCGATACGAACCCAACAGTTCCGGTTTTAGGAGAATCCGACGGTCGGATCTCCCATAATGTCCGTTTGAAATAAATGGTCGAAATTCACGAACTGCCGCGGCGCGGCACGTTCTATTCAGGCCATTATATTATATATATAATATATATAATATACACTTTGTCGATTTCTATTTAAAACGAATTATATAAATAGTTTTAAATTCGTTTCAAAAGCAATTTCAACTTCCTTTTCAATTCAAATCAAAATTGAATTCTTCTTTATAAATACGTTTTAAAATTCATTTCTATTCAATTCAAATTTCAATTCAATTTGAATTCATTTCAATTCACTTTCAATTCAATTCGAATTCGTTTTCAATTCAATTCATTTCGAAATCGTTTTCAATTCAATTCATTTCGAAATCGTTTTCAATTCAATTCATTTCGAAATCGTTTTCAATTCAATTCATTTCGAAATCGTTTTCAATTCAATTCATTTCGAAATCGTTTTCAATTCAATTCATTTTGAAATCGTTATAAATCGATATAAATATCGTTCACGTCAAAATGGCGTCAATCTAATCAACACGGCTTCATAAATTTCTATTTTCGAATATTCTATTTCAAATATTTCGTTCAACACATGACCAATCTCAATGGATGCGTACTGTCAACACATGAACTTTTATTTTATATTATTCTTTATTTTTCAAATTGGAATGAGGCCCAATCAATTACCATATAACGTTAATTATATGGATTTTCATACAACACATGTATATAATAGCATTGAAAAATAATCAACCATCAACCAAAGTGCACTACACTGTATAAGCATCAAATATAAATATCTAACGCTTATAACAGCCTGTCAATCAATCGATCGACATATTTAATCAATCAGGATGAGTGAACTTCAAATTTCATCCCAACACCCGTGTGGGGTTTCAAACAATCAAACACATATTTTATTTGTGCTGTTGGGCGATGTGTAAAATTTATCGTCCCAATCAATGTCATTCAAATAGGTGTACATAAACAAACCGTCCGGTTTATAAATGAATATTTTATTTTATTCACTTCACGCTAAAATTATATTTTTAACGATAAAACATTTTATTTCAACCTATGAATTTCTATTCAATTCATTTACACAATAAAATGATATTTTTATCTTCTAACATATTTTAGAAAATTTCGGCGGCATAACGGCACGATACTAGAAACGGGACAAGGCCTAGCCTTATCCCCGGTCTAGTGAAGGCCCACGCCATTCACACATCAATCAAATCAGTTTCATTTCACCAAACAGTTCAATTTCAAATCAAATCATCAAACTAATCTATGCAATCAAACAAACAAGTCCATGGTCTGTGGACGATTGTGTCGGGTGCTACTAAGCACCGTCTGCATCCTAGTATATATATATATATATAACTAGAAAAAGAAATTGAAAGGTGAGAAATTCTCACTGAAAGCTATCCAATATCCCGACTCTTCTTTTGCAGAAGTCTTCGTCGTTTTCGCCCGTATTCTCTACATATGTAAAAATCGAATTTTTACGATGCTATTCAATATATAAAAATATGATTTTTATTTCGACTTTCAATATATAAAAATCTGATTTTTACTTCGAATTTCAATATATAAAAATCGAATTTTTACTTCGCTATTCAATATATAAAAATCTGATTTTTACTATGCTATTCAATATATAAAAATCGAATTTTTTCTTTTCAAAGCATATGTATATTTTCCTTTTCTTTTTAACAAAGTATATATATTTTTCTAAACAAAGTTTATATTTGTCTAAACAAAGTTTATATTTTTCTTAACAAAGTATATATATTTTTCTTAACAAAGTATATATATTTTTCTAAACAAAGTTTATATTTTTCTAAACAAAGTTTATATTTTTCTAAACAAAGTTTATATTTTTCTAAACAAAGTTTATATTTTTCTTAACAAAGTAGTTCTTCTATTTTAAAAAAAAAACATCTTCTTATATATTTTATATAAAAACAACTTCATATAAAAATCTGAATTTAAAACAATATTTACTTATATATAAAAAAAAATGAATTTAAACTAACTGTTTTTTTTTTTTACCTTTCTTCCTTCGTTCACTCCAGGAAAGAACGACCCGTCGATCGCAAAACCTTTCGCCCCTCTCCCTCAAATCGCGCGCCGCTTGGGCCACTAAACCCTGATCGCCGACCTCCACGCCATCGCCCGTTGTGCCACCTTCCCACGCCTCCGCCAGCGCCCAATTCGCACCCACCATAATGCCTGAAATCTCCTCGAAACGCAGCAACTTTGAGGCCCCCAACCGAACCATTTACTCAGTTAAATTCAATCACACTAGTATCAATTCGTAACCGAGAGAAATCTCCATCATGTTTGCCTAAGAATCTAGGGTTAATTCGAAGTGGATTGTGCGAATTTTGGTTTTAAAATTTGAACGAGATAGGCCTTTGATTTTGACCTGGTGGCGGCTCTTCGTTGTTGACCGAGGGTTAGGGGTTTTGACCCTCCTTTTATAAACATTTTTATTATTATTTAATTCAAAATTAACTCGTTTATCGATTCGAACGCCAAATCAAACACAACGACTGTCGCCCTCAGCTAAATACCCACATCCCGGACACAATGGGATATATTTCGTTGGCCAATTCGATTGTTACAGTCAGTTATTCTTCAAATTAAAATATAAAACATTTTATATTCAATTTGAACGTACATTTTAATTTGCCGGTGCCACATACTGATTCTAAAAATTCCCGAAAAATAAATCTAGCTATGTTTTGACGATACGGTCCCAACAAAACTAGTTTCATCAAATTCTGAGACCGTTTGAAAAATGGCCATTTTCCAGTCGATTAAAATCAACTGAAACTGGTCAAACGCGTTTTCCTTTGCCACGCTCACATATTGATTCGAAAAATTATGAAATTTGAAACCTAGCAATAATTTAACATCACGGACCCAACAAAACTGGTTTCGTCGAAATCCGAGGTCGTTTGCAAAATTCCCATTTTAAAGGGCCTGAATTCCATAGCGACTATTCAGAATTTTCAACTGGACATATCTTTTGATTCCCGCTATGAAATTTCGATTTTTCGGATTCGTTGGAAAGATACTCTCTATTAGATCCTATTGTTTTTGGTTTCACTAAAATCCGGATTGTTTTGCACCCGGTATGTTCGATTGAAGTTTGAAATCGAATTATCGAACTACCGCGCCATTTTCAATTCTATTTATATTTTAAAATAAATATTTATATTCTAACGACGGCGTACGTAATATATACGTCGAATTCTATATTGAAAATAAATTTCATGTCGATATTATTTAAAATAATCTATTTTAAATATTCAAAATTCGCTAAAATGGCCAAAATAAAAATTTTAAACTGGCCCAGATTTTCGGGTTGTTACAAGAAGCCTTGATCATTTGCCACTTAAGCATGCCACACAGGCAATTCACTCCATGCGATTGATATCCATCAATATATAACCCCTGAGCTCGTACGTCTCAGAGAAGGGCGTTAAGCAAGAGAATAAATTCTCCGCTGCCAAACAGATATATATTTAATAGAGATCAATCACACGGACTAAAATCCAATGTCAGACACACAGTCCATTTACAAGTCCGTTCTGGGGCTGAACGAAACCGGAGGCACCTAGTACCCCGCATATCCATCGATCTCCAAGTACGTCTGGACGATCACCAACTGTTCCCATCTTCTTGGGTGTACAGCCCAATCAAGATAATCAGTAATCACCCAAACGACGTGAAGACTTCCGGTCTTCGACCACCGTCTTCACCTTCGACTTATCGTCGTATCAGTTATTCAGAATGGGATAAACCCGGTCTTCCCGAATAACTCGCGTATATTTTAAATAAGTTTTACACAAACACAACATACGTCTCATTCCAATTCATCAGTCACTAACCGTAAATTAATCAAGAGGATAGTTCCCCAAATATTAACCTCGAAGGCCGAAACCAACATCAGATCAATATCCGGGAAACCATTCTGCTTAGCTAACCGACAGTTAGTTTCTGAATTTCACATTCATAGGGAAAGGTTCCCATTAATTTTATCCAAGATAATTTCCTTGAATTTATTCTTTATTCTATTTTTGAATCTCAATTCAAACTAGTCGGGATTAGCGAACCTTACCGAAGTACTCATTTATTTTAATTTCCCCATCCCAACGTATTCATCCCATGAAGTAAAACTGGTAATACTTCATATCTAACACCACAGTGTTATCGGTAAATTCAATTACCATTTCACGTTCAAATCTAATTAAAGATTTAACTATCGCCTGGAGCAAAACTGGTGATACTCCATTTTCGATCATTTCAATCTAATTAAAGATTCTTTAAAACTCCACTTAGTTTTAATCTTCGATTGGGTTAAAGAATCAGTGTCATTTAAAACACGGTTCACGATAAACCCCAAAATCACATTCCATTAATTATCGGGTTAAAGAACAAGTGTTATTTAAAACACTGTTCACGATAAACCCAAAAATCATTCCATTAATTATCGGGTTAAAGAACAAGTGTTATTTAAAACACTGTTCACGATAAACCCAAAAATCATTCCATTAATTATCGGGTTAAAGAACAAGTGTTATTTAAAACACTGTTCACGATAAACCCAAAAATCAATACCAATTCAATTCCAATTAAATGTAATTTAATTGGTACACTTCATTAAATCTAAATAAAAAGATTTAATCTTTTCTCAACTGGGTTCAAGAACAGTGTTAGTGAAGACACCATTCACGACAAACCCAAATCACATTTGATATTCAATATAAGGCTCTGAATAGAAAATATATCGGCTTATATTCAATATCAAATTCTACGATTAACAAATGTCGTATTGGAAATAACGATATAAATATATATCTTTCAAATTTCCATAACAACATCTGTATAATCACGAATTCCAACATCGAAATATTACGAAGACAATTTCGATTCAAATCCACTCTAATGCAATCATTGGAAATTTTGGTTATTTTTAAAACCCTTTTCAAATTCAATTTATTTATTAAATATAAATAGAATTATAATTCTAGTTCAAAACTAGTTCATTTCGATAAAAATTTATTTTTATCTTTTCAAATATGGAGTTTTTCGTCCCAATCCTTTCTAAATCATTTCTTATGATTTTACACAAATTATTACTATTTTTAATAATTTTATCAAGGCCCGTACAGTCGATTTCCATCAACGGCTATCGAACTGCACTTACAACGACCTTTTTCAAATTTGATTTGGGCATAATTCCAAATCCAACTGTTAGATTTCAAATTTCTAATATTCGTTAGAAAGCTCTTTTCGATACGAACCTAACGGTTCCGATTTTAGGAGAATCCGACGGTCGGATCTCCCGTTTTGTCCGTTTGAAATAAATGGTCGAAATTCACGAACTGCCGCGGCGCGGCGCGTTCTATTCAGGCCATTATATTATATATATAATATATATAATATATATTTCGTCGATTTCTATTTAAAACGAATTATATAAATAGTTTTAAATTCGTTTCAAAAGCAATTTCAACTTCCTTTTCAATTCAAATCAAAATTGAATTCTTCTTTATAAATTCGTTTTAAAATTCATTTCTATTCAATTCAAATTTCAATTCAATTTGAATTCATTTCAATTCGCTTTCAATTCAATTTGAATTCGTTTTCAATTCAATTCATTTCGGAATCGTTTTTAATTCTATTCATTTCGAAATCGTTTTCAATTCAATTCATTTCGAAATCGTTTTTCACTTCAATTCATTTCGAAATCGTTTTCAATTCAATTCATTTCGAAATCGTTTTTAATTCAATTCATTTCAAAATGAATAAAATCGATATAAATATCGTTCACGTCAAAATGGCGTCAATCTAATCAACACGGCTTCATAAATTTCTATTTTCAAATATTCTATTTCAAATATTTCTTTTTCAAAATAGTTGTTATTATCAATGTAACGACCCAGGATTTTAGGGCCAAAATAAATTTTAATTTTAATGAATTTAAATTTATTTTAAATGATTGATTTATTTTAATCGAAGTTAAAACGAATAAATTTAATTTATATATAAAAGGAATTGAAAACAAGCGCTGCAGTTTGAAATTTTGATTTGAAACTTTAACTGAATGTACAGGATGCAAAATTTAACGGATTTTAGTGAAACCAAAAATATTAGAATCTATTTAAAAATATCTTTCCAACGAATCCGAAAAATCGAAATTCCATAACGGGAATCAAAAGTTATGGCCAATTCAATATTTAGAAAGGTCGCTATGAAATTTATAAGCGCCAAAATGCTACATTTTGCAGAATAAGGAATTAGGACCCGAAACCATCTCCATTGGTTTTAGAATGTTGTTTACATATAAAAATGACTATAAGAACTTATATTTTTGAGTTTCGGAAAAATTCCACTATTTTTGGTATTTTTTAAATATTAAAATATACACCTGAAAAATAGAATTTTTGCAAATGAACTCCGAATTCGACGAAACCAGTTTCTATGGATTCGGAATATTAAATTAAGGTTAAATTATAAAATTTATAATTTTTGGAATTATTTTGTGGCCTGTATAATTTTTACAGTGGAAATACAGCCTATTTTCAGACTTCGGAAATTTATAATAAATTCATACGGAATCGGAAAATTACGAAATCAGGTTCGTTGGGTTCGTAATGACCTGAAATAATTATGTTTAAAAATTTATTAATTTTGAAATTCGCATGTATTTATAAGAATTTCTGAATTGAGGAAAACAGTTGAAAATTGAGTAATTGGGCACGTAATGATATTTGGGCCCAAACCAAAATTAAACCCATGGTATATATTATCTTTTTTCTGAGATTTAGGGCTGAAATTCGAAATGCACAGCAGCCGCATCTATTTTCCATCGTTTTTCTCAATTTCCATGGCGGCTCTCTCTTCCTCTAAAATTTGTCGAAAATAAAATCTCTTCAAACCATAGCAAATTATATGTCCTCTCGAAGGTCTCGACGATACGAAGCTAATGGTGTAGTCGGTTTTGTCAAACAGCGCTCGGATTCGCCGTAATCTCGTCTTAAAGCTCGCTGTTTTCGAAATTCAGAAGCTCAAAACGTAAATCAAGAAATTCCCGTGAATCAAGGAAGAATTAGACGAAGTCACGAACACGGAAGTTCTTCGTCTACGTGAGGTGGAGGTGCTCGCCAAATTTACGGTGAAACAAACTATGGGTCAGTCGTGGGACTGGTGTGAGAATTCTTAAATAACTTATACTAATAAGGCAAATCCAAAGACCACGCCGCTAACGCGGAACGGGTTGTACCAATGGATTGCCGTGCATAACTATAGTGTCAATACAGATAAGTAAAACGTAACAAAACGCAATGTCTTTTGAAAAATGGAACCACCATAAGACTCAGGTCCCATCACACAATGCAACGCACACCAAGAGGATAGAGTTTTACCTTATGGTGGTTAAACATGCTAAATACGCCAAATACGAAACTGATACTATTATTAGGGTGTATATGTTTTAAAACAATTCAAAGCAATGTATTAATCCTAGGAAGCATAGGTACCATATATTATGCCTCCAATACTAGTAATACAATCAAATCCGTCGGGGTCGTATTGGAAATTTGGGTTTCCATCATGAGTCCAGGCTAGGGAGGACTCCTTACCGATTCGAGACGCTCTAGTTAACGTCTCAGGATTACCCGCAGTTAACCCTCGGATCCTGCAGGGCCGGTCCTCACATACAGCTTAGAGGATTGGCAATTCCTAAGCACACGTTCCCCGGTCCTATAGGACCTATCCGAGGCGCCTCATTTCATCATCCTCCAAAAGTAAAATGACTACTAACTAGAAAGAAACGTGCTACTTTCCCTGCGTTCCCTTCCCCCTTTTTAGACTCTACCGGTTTGTGAGGCTCGTGAAGTCATGTTCTTCATACCACAAGGTTCTGCTTTTCAACAAGAAACCCTGATCATTGCATCTTAGTATGCCACACCGTCACTCCATACCGTACTATTGATCGTCCGTCACTATATAAACGGGTGTTAAGTAGAGAATAATTTCTCTACCACCAATCGATTATATATTAACTGAATATCAACAACATAATATTTTGTGGGGTACGATGTCAGACACACTATCCATTTATACCCATGCTCTAGGTCTGAACTAGGGTCAAACCCGTGAAATCAACACGTACGTTTGGGCAATTACCCCGACCCTTGAATTGGGATCAAACCAATTCAGAGTCTTGATCGTTGTCCATTCGAGGGGAGATTTACGGTCTTCATACGCCGTCTTCATACTTGAATTCTTGAAATCGTACGATCATTTGGAATGGGATTAACCCGGTCTTTCCAAATAATCTCGCATTCATATATTTTGAGAAAAACATATTTCGTATCGTTATTTTATTTAATAACGATTAATTCTTGCCTTAATTATTTTAATATAATTAATTTCCTTATTTAACGACGCTTCAGGTCAAGGGCGACCTTGGCGCTGTTTTCAATCAATTTTGTTTTTCACTTTCCTCAAAATCTAACCGTTGGATTTTAGCGTAGCTTATATCGTTGGAAAGATTTTTCCAAGACGGTCCTAACGGTTTCAGTTTTGGGAAAATCCGACGGTCGGATCTTCCGGTATATTCGTTTAAAAGTTCGATTTCAAAACACGAACTACTGCGCTCGATTCGTTATATTATAATTATATATATATAAATATATATATAAATAATTCGTTTAGTTTATCGTCCCTACGTGCAGCTTACATTTCTCTTAACTTTCACCTTTCTACTTACATGACAATGTAGTTTAGGATTAAACGATAATTCTTCCCTTTTTAATTCATTATTATTTATTTCATACTTTATAATTTTCATTTAAGAATGTAAATTATAATGTGCCATCCCATTCATTTCTTTATATATTTCTTTACCAATTTCATTATGAATAATGAACACTTTCCTATGGTGTAAGTTCCCTCTTACCTACATTATAAATAATGTTACTGTTTCAATACAGTTCCTTACTTTTTATTTAACATTATAAATAATGTTATTCTTACATACGTTTCATTTCTTTTATTTAACATTATAAATAATGTTAAACCTTACATACAGTTTCATTTCTTTTATTTAACATTATAAATAATGTTAAACCTTACATACAGTTTCTTTTCTTTTATTAATATTGAAAATAATGTTAATATTACATGCGGTGCCTTTTCTATTTATATTTTACATACAATGCATTATTTTCATATTTTACATACAATGCATTGTTTTCATTTATTATACATACAACGCATTATTTTCTATTTTAACACAAATTTGTTCATTCAACATACGGTGCTCTTTATTTTAAATAACACAAATTTGTTCATTCAACATACGGTGCTCTTTATTTTAAAATAACGCAAATTTGTTCATTCAACATACGGTGCTCTTTATTTTAAAATAACACAAATTTGTTCATTCAACATACGGTGCTCTTTATTTTAAAATAACACAAATTTGTTCATTCAACATACGGTGCTCTTTATTTTGATAATGAACAAAATATATTCACTTACATACGATGTTTTCTTATTTTGATAATGAACAAAGTATTAGTTCATTACATATAGCGGCCAATTCTATTTTGTAAATGAACAAAAATATACTTATCACAAATGGCGACAAATTCTATTTTAAAATATTGACAAAAATGTCAACCAACATACGGTGTTTATTTTCTTATATAAACATTGACAAAAAATGTCAATCATCATACAGTGACATTTTCATTTTTTACAAAATAAGTATCAATCAATCATACGGTAAATATTTTCATTTTTTACAAAATGCTATTTTATCATACGATGCAAATTTATATTTTTATAACATGACCAAAAATGTTATTTGCATACAATGCAAACTTATATTTTTATAACATGACCAAAAATGTTATTTGCATACAATGCAAACTTATATTTTTATAACATTAAATAAAAATGACAAAAATACCATTCACATACAATGCATTCCTATATGTTAAACATTAAAATAAAAATGACAAAAATACTATTATCTTGACATTAAAATAATGCTAAATCATCCTTTCTTTTTATATAACAAAAATGGATGTTAATTTAATATGCATACATTTCATTTTTAATTAACATAAAAAAATAAATGTTAATTTAACCTACAATACATTTTCCTTTTTATTAACATTAACAATAAATGTTAATTTCACATGCCTTACATTTCATATTTATTAACATTAAAAATAAATGTTAATTTTTCATGAAATGAAAATTCTTTTATTTCTTAACACTTAAACAAAAATGTTATTTTACTTACAATGCATTTTCTATTTTTTTTAACATAACCAAAATGCTAGTTTACATAAAATGCAAATTTATATATTTCTAACATGACAAAACGCTGGTTTAACATACAGTGCATTTTTATATGAATAACATGACAAAAATGCTGATTTAACATACAATGTATTTTCTATGTAACATTAACAAAAATGTTATTGAATCATACGGTGTATATTTTCATATTTTAACATAATAAAAATGTCATTCATTTCATACGATGCATATTTTCATATTTTAACATAACAAAAAGTTATATTATCATACGAAGTCATTTTCTATATTAATATGTACAAAATGTCACTCTAACATACAATGAACAAATTCAACATTTTCTATTTTAGTATATTAAAATGTTAATTATCATACAATGAACATTTTCAACATTTTCCACAAATGTCATTATCATAAGGCGACCGTTCTTTATATTAACATTAAATAAAAATGTTAATTTCATACGGTGAACATTATATTAACAAAATTGCTCATTAACATACGGTGAATAATTTCTATTTTAATATTGACAAAATTTATCAATTAACATACTATGGCAATTTCTATTTTATTAATGAACAAAAATAGTGCCCATCAACATACGGTGTATAATCCCATTTTATAATGACACAAATTTGTCCATAAACATATAGTGACATATTCTATTTTATAATGACAAAAATAGTTCATTTCATACGGTGACATATTCAATTTTATACATACCAAATGTCGTTGAACATACAATGAATAATTTTCTATTTTTAAACATTGACAAAAATGCCAATGAACATACCATGAATAATTTTCTATTAAATATTGAACAAATTTGTTCATTAACATAGTCAATTCTATTTACCTATGAACATGAAATCAAGGGATCTAATATTAGCCATTCAATCATATAACAAGGCATCACCAAATCATAACCAACAACAGATCAGAATCATATTATAATCGCATCATATACTGAATAGTTTATTTTAATGTAAAATTTTTAAATAAAGGATTCTCACATTGAATTTTTTGGCCAAAATTTTACTGTTTCCTTTTCAGCTGCGTTCTGCGCCATCGCGAAGCTCTTAATTTTGTGATTCCAACGCAATTTACGGTTCGTCAAACGGACCTCGTATGAAAGAGTTATGAATTTTTAAAGATCGGGTAATTAAATAATTAATTAATATTCGTGAAAATACCTAAAAATTTCACTATCTCAGAATTGGACAAAATTAGTGTCCACGCGTCCATCTCGTCGCCACGATCCCAACGCACCTGAAATCGTCGATTTTCGACTTCGTATGAGTGAGTTATGCAATTTTAAAGTTCTGGAAATTAATTAAATAATTTAAAAATAAAATAGAAAATACCCTCAGCCCATTGACCGAAAAACACTGTTCACCGCCGAACTTTGACCGCACTTTGCTGCTGCCTCGGGACACCTGACGCCACGGGACCACCGCCAATGTCTTCGTCTTGGCGAGACGCACCACCACCAGAAAGAGTCGCCCCTAAAGCTTCTCCGATCATCGGGAAATCGCCTAGAAAGGATTTCGCCTCGCGGGTCCCACAGGCCGCCTCACACCACCAAACTGCCTGAAATTTGGCGAGCACCTCCACCTCACGTAGACGAAGAACTTCCGTGTTCGTGACTTCGTCTAATTCTTCCTCGATTCACGGGAATTTCTTGATTTACGTTTTGAGCTTCTGAATTTCGAAAACAGCGAGCTTTAAGACGAGATTCCGGCGAATCCGAGCGCTGTTTGACAAAACCGACTACACCATTAGCTTCGTATCGTCGAGACCTTCGAGAGGACATATAATTTGCTATGGTTTGAAGAGATTTTATTTTCGACAAATTTTAGAGGAAGAGAGAGCCGCCATGGAAATTGAGAAAAACGATGGAAAATAGATGCGGCTGCTGTGCATTTCGAATTTCAGCCCTAAATCTCAGAAAAAAGATAATATATACCATGGGTTTAATTTTGGTTTGGGCCCAAATATCATTACGTGCCCAATTACTCAATTTTCAACTGTTTTCCTCAATTCAGAAATTCTTATAAATGCATGCGAATTTCAAAATTAATAAATTTTTAAACATAATTATTTCAGGTCATTACGAACCCAACGAACCTGATTTCGTAATTTTCCGATTCCGTATGAATTTATTATAAATTTCCGAAGTCTGAAAATAGGCTGTATTTCCACTGTAAAAATTATACAGGCCACAAAATAATTCCAAAAATTATAAATTTTATAATTTAACCTTAATTTAATATTCCGAATCCATAGAAACTGGTTTCGTCGAATTCGGAGTTCGTTTGCAAAAATTCTATTTTTCAGGTGTATATTTTAATATTTAAAAAATACCAAAAATAGTGGAATTTTTCCGAAACTCAAAAATATAAGTTCTTATAGTCATTTTTATATGTAAACAACATTCAAAAACCAATGGAGATGGTTTCGGGTCCTAATTCCTTATTCTGCAAAATGTAGCATTTTGGCCCTTATAAATTTCATAGCGACCTTTCTAAATATTGAATTGGCCATAACTTTTGATTCCCGTTATGGAATTTCGATTTTTCGGATTCGTTGGAAAGATATTTTTAAATAGATTCTAATATTTTTGGTTTCACTAAAATCCGTTAAATTTTGCATCCTGTACATTCAGTTAAAGTTTCAAATCAAAATTTCAAACTGCAGCGCTTGTTTTCAATTCCTTTTATATATAAATTAAATTTATTCGTTTTAACTTCGATTAAAATAAATCAATCATTTAAAATAAATTTAAATTCATTAAAATTAAAATTTATTTTGGCCCTAAAATCCTGGGTCGTTACAATCAAAATATTTCGTTCAACACATGACCAATCTCAATGGATGAGTACTGTCAACACATGAACCTTTATTTTATATTGATAAAGATGTAAATTTTATTACTAAAATATTTCGTTCAACAGATGACCAATCTCAAGGGATGAGTACTGTCAACACATGAACCTTTATTTTATATTGATAAAGATGTAAATTTTATTACTAAAATATTTCGTTCAACACATGACCAATCTCAAGGGATGAGTACTGTCAACACATGAACCTTTATTTTATATTATTCTTTATTTTCTAAATCGGAATGAGGCCCAATCAATCACCATATAATGTTAATTATATGGATTTTCATACATTACACACATATGATAGCATTGCAAAATAATCAACCATCAACCAAAGTGCACTACACTGTATAAGCATCAAATATAGATATCTAACGCTTATAACAGCCTGTCAATCAATCGATCGACATATTTAATCAATCAGGATGAGTGAACTTCAAATTTCATCCCAACACCCGTGTGGGGTTTCAAACAATCAAACACAGATTTTATTTGTGCAGTTGGGCGATGTGTAAAATTTATCGACCCAATCAATGTCATTCAAATAAGTTTACATAAACAAACCGTCCGGTTTGTAAATGAATATTTTATTTTATTCACTTCACGTTAAAAATTATATTTTTAACGATAAAACATTTTATTCCAACATATGAATTTCTATTCAGTTCATTCTTTCAATAAAATGATATTTTTATTTTTCTAACTTATTTTAGAAAATTTCGGCGGCATAACGGCACGATACTAGAAACGGGACGAGGCATAGCCTTATCCCCGGTCTAGTGAAGGCCCACGCCATTCACACATCAATCAAGTCCATTCATTTCACCAAACCATTCAAACCAAACCAAATAGTCTAACTAATTTGCAATCAAACAAACAAGTCCATGGTCTGTGGACGATTGTGTCGGGTGCTACTAAGCACCGTCTGCATCCTAGTATATATATATAACTAGAAAAATAAATTGAAAGGTGAGAAATTCTCACCAATAGCTATCCAACCATCTCGACTCTTCTTTTGCAGAATTCTTCGACGTTCTCGCCTTCTTTGTCACCTTCGTTGTCCGCTTCCACTACATATGTAAAAATCGAATTTTTACATCGCTATTCAATATATAAAAATCGAATTTTTACTTCGAAGTTCAATATATAAAAATCGTATTTTTACTATGCTATTCAATATATAAAAATCATATTTTTACTTCGCTATTCAAAAATCCGATCTTTTTCTATTCAAAAATCTGGTCTTTATAAAACGAAAGAAATCATAACTTCTTACTTTCAAATCTTGTATATTTTTATCTCAAAATTATATTATTATTTTTTTATATAACTAAAGATTATATTTTTGAAAACCATGTATATATATTTTATTTTTGAATCAATTTTTAAAAACAATGTTGTTTAAATTTTTAAACCTGAAAAAGAAATAAAATGCTTTACTGTAAAAGAAAACCGTCGCTCACCCAAGAACCCACATTCTAACCAGAAACCATCGAAGAGGTAGAATCGCCGCAGCTCTTCACCAAAGGTGGTCGGAACTTCATCAGTGACTAGAGAACGGCGCGGCGGAACCCTCTTCTCCCCTGACCAGAATCGCACCATCCTCACACCTCTACAGCGCCTCCAAACTCCATTCGAACGTCGGTGACCTCGTTTTGGGGATTGGGGCTTTCGCACTTAGGAAGGAGAGAGGAAGATGGAAGATCGACGGTGGTGTGGCAAGGGGGGGGGGGCGACAGTGGAGGTGAGGAAGCGTAGGTGGCGGGATTATGATGGGAGCGGGTTTTTCCTTTTCCCCGATTCGGTTTTGAACACGATGTAATGAGGGGCGTTGACTGGGAAAAGTTGGAAGGGACGGGGTATATAAAAATATATATATATAAATATTTAATTCCATTATATTTCCCAAAAAGTAAGTTATTATTTCTACCTCCTATTCAAACCCAACGACTGACGTCCCTAGCTAATTACCCTCATTCTGAACACAATGGGATATATACCGTAAGCTGATTCGATCGTTTCGATCAGTTTCCGTTGAATTTATATTTAAATCATTATATTGAATTTCAAACGTACATTTCAAATTACCGGGGCCACATACTAACTCTATAAATTGCAGAAAAATATTTTCTAGCTTCGTATTGACGATACGGTCCTAACAAAACTAGTTTCGTTGAATTCTGAGACCGTTGGAAAGATGGCCAATTTCCAGTTGATTAAAATCAACTGAAACTGGTCAAACGCGTTTTCCCTTGCCACGCTCACATATTGATTCGAAGAATTACGAAATTTGAAACCTAGCAATAATTCGACATCGCGGATCCAACAAAAGTGGTTTCGTCGAAATCCGAGGTCGTTTGCAAAATGGCTATTTTTAAGGGCCGAAATTCCACAGCGACTATTCAGAATTTTCAACTGGACATATCTTTTGATTCCCACTATGAAATTTCAATTTGTCGGATTCGTTGGAAAGATATTATCAATTAGATTCAAATATTTTTGGTTTCACTAAAATCCGGATTGTTTTGCACCCGGTACATTCAATTGAAGTTTGAAATCGAATTATCGAACTACCGCGCCATTTTCAATTCTATTTATAATTATATATAATTATTTATTTTATAATGACGACGTATATAATATATACGTTCTAATTCCATTCAAAATAAATTTCTCGTCGATATTATTTAAAATAATTCATTTTAAATATTCAAAATTCGCTATAATCGCCAAAATAAAAATTTTAAACTGGCCCAGATTTTCGGGTTGTTACATCAATAGAGACGATATTATGCTTATTCATTCATTGCAATAGAGATATTTTCTTGTCATCGTTATACGTATTGTGTATTACACTTCCATTCACAAGTTACCCAACTTGTTTATGTGATTTGGACGATTATTTTCACACATCGCCCAAGTGCACAAATTAGTTTATTATATGTTTGTTGGTTGAAACCCCACACTAGTGTTGGGATGAAAATTTACATACACTAATCCCAATATTCAGTTGTATGTTGATCGTTAGATCAACAGGCTGCGATGAGCGTTAGTATTTAATTTTAACGCTTACACAATGGAAATTACACTTTGGATGTAGATGGATGACTTGATGATCATACTGTTATTATCATATATATGATGTGTGTGAAATCCATATAATCCAAATTATATGGTAAATGATTGAGTCGCATTTAGATTCAGGTGCTCTTTTAAATGAGAATATTTTTACATTAGAAATCCTTTTTATATAAAGTATATATTTTCATAAAATAGAAAAATATATTGTTAATCAAGTACATGTTAAAAAAAGAATATTTGTAAAAGATAAGAATTTGTAATATAAATAAAACTTCTCATTTAGAATCTTTTATATAGGGAATATTTTTATGATTATCTTAAAATATGTTTTTAAAAGATTACTAGCATTTGCAATTATATGTTGTGATATGAAATAAATGGAGATGTGAAGTGGATTTATCTTGGACGATGTTTTAAATGACATTTGTCCTTTAATCCAATTTACACTGAAATTATTAATTGGAATTTATAAATCTATTTTATAGATTTAAAAAGACATTTTCTAAAAATCAAGTTTTCCCAATTTAATATATTAAATTGGAATTAAGTGGAAATTCGATTGGTAATAATCGAAATGGGCTTCTGTAAAAGAAGACCGATATTATAAATGGAATTTAAGAGGCCTTGCCGTTATTCCATTTATATTATTAGTCCGATACAGAAATTTATATCGATTATGTATTGATTTGATTTTTGTGGAATTCCATATTTTGGAAATTTATTTGTGGGTTTATTGTGAACTTTGTTTTAAAGGACACTAGTTCTTTAACATGTTTAAGACAAGATTTATTCCTTAAAATAAATGATCTTGTAATAATGATTTTTGACATCAAATCAAAATTGGAGTTTTAATAAATCTTTTAAGGAAGATTTAAGTTTTTATTTTCAGAGTTTATCTTTGATAAAATTAATGAGAATATTCTAACACGAATATCTTATTAAAAGAATACTCGGAGTTGAAATGTGGCGTAATGTGTGATTTTCCAATATTTGTTTTTATTCACAAAACACGCGAGTTATTCAGAAAGACCGGGTTTAACCCATTCTGAATAATCATCATGACGATCAAGAGTCGAAGATGAAGACGGTGATTGAAGACCGAAGGTTTTCACATCGTTGGGATAATGATGACTGGTATCTTGAATTGGGATTGGCCTTCCAAGGAAAGGTATTTGGTAATGATCGTCCAAACGCATTTGGAGATCGACGGACATGTTGTTTCGCTCAGACCCAGAGCGGACTTGTAAATGGATTGCGTGTCTGACATTGTATTCATTTCAACTGTATTTGTTGAACGCTACTGATTATATATTTCTGTTTGGTGGTGAAGAATTTATTCTTTACTTATCACCCTTCTCTAAGACGTATGAGCTTAGAAGTTATATATATATATTGGTAGATGATCAATAATATGGTAGGGTCTGACAATGTGACATGCTAAGATGCAAATGATCAAGGCTTTGTTGAAAAGCAGGCCTTGTGGTTGATGATCAAAGCACAGTCTATTTAGGCATAACTTTGTGTATATCGTGACTTCGCGAGCCTCACACACCAGTTGAGTTTAAAATGGGAGAAGGGAACGCAGGGACTGCACACGTTTCTTTCTAGCTAGAAGTGGTGTCAGTGCTTAAATTGGCTGACATTGGCTTATGTGGTTGTTGGAATTTTGCGAGGCCTCGGTTTATTCTTATCGGTCGCCCTCGGCTGATTTGTAGATCCAATAGGATCGGGGAGCGTGTGTTCAGGCATAACTAATCCACTAAAGTATTTGTGGATCGGCCCTGCTGTATCCAAGGGTTCGCTAGCGTCCGAATCCTGAGGCATTGCTAGAGTGTCTCCAATCGGTCTGGAGCTCCTCCCTAGCCTTGACTCATGATGGAAACCCAATTTACAATACGCCCTTGCAGTTTTAATTGTATAACTAGTATGGCGGCATAGTAGATGGTATCTATGCCGTCTAGGATTGATATTATATTTGAAATGTTTTAAATATATATATATATACACACTAATAATAATATCGTTTTTACGTATCAAGCATCTTTGGACCATTATAAGGTAAAACCCTATCCTCTGGTGTGTGTTGCATTGTGTGATGGGACCTGGGTCTTATAATAGTTTCATTTTTCTAAAAAGCATTGCGTTATTTGACGATTTACTTTATTTATGCACTGGCAATCCAATGGAGTAAACCCGTTCCGTGTTAGCGGTGTGGTCCTGTGATTAGCCTACTTATTAGGTAAGTCAAGTATAGAATTCTCACACCAGTCCCACGACTGACCTGTAGTTTATTTCACTTTGCAAACTCGGGTGCCCTCTTTTCACATGGGCAGTCGAGTAGCTTTTTGCAGATATAGTTAAGCAGGTTCCTGGATTGAAGCCTAAAGCTGGGTCCAGAATATTGATGGCCTTCCGCTGAGATTAGTTCCGCTGCAATGTATTAATTTACTATAATTTATCTTCCACTGTAATTTATCTTCCGCTGTACTTTACAAAGTGTACTCTGATATATTCTGTACTCTGATGTAACATTTATTATTGATGTTATAAAATCTGTGTTGTTGTTCTGATGTGTTGTATGCCCAAAGTTAATGTACGCTGGTTTTGAACGGTTTTGATCGATCTTGCGATCGATTGGGGTCGGGCGAAATCCGAGTCGTTACAGCTGGTATCAGAGCCAGGTTAGCTCAAATCTTTGGGGTACAACTCGTTAGAACTGAACAAAAGACTCATCAGAGGTTGGATTAGTAATATCCAATAAGAATACTCATTAGAGATAGGATCAGCAGTATCCTAGAATGAGAATACTCATTAGAGATGGGGTTAGCAATGCCCTAGAATGAGTCAGAGTGGAAAATTTATAATTAACGTATTTGTTATTATATTTAAAATTCGATTTTAGAAAATATGATTTTTGAATATATAAAAGTTATATATTTTTGAAAATTTAATCAACCAATTGATTAATGATTGTGTTGTGTGAATATGAATTCAACAAATAAAATTATTAAACAATTATAGAATGAAAATTAAATTAGTTAAATAAACAACTTTAGCTTCATTTCCTTTTCAAGGACGAAAAAATTTTAAGTCGGGGAGATTGTAACAACCCGCAAATTCTGAACCAATTTAAAAAAAATTATTTTAGAAAATTTTAATGAATTTTGAGGTTATAATATAATTAATATAAATAATATTTGCTAGAATTTTATTTTAATCGAAGTTAAAACGAATAAATTTAATTTAAATATAAATGGAGTTAGAAATAGCGCGGAATGACAAATCAAAAGTTATGACCAATTCAAAATTTAGAAAGGTCGGTGTAGAATATATATATAATATATATGGCCCAAAGGGCTACTTTTCACATATGAAGGAAATTGGACTCGAAACCACTTCCATTGAGTCTGGAATGATGTTTCTGCATTTGAAAAGTATAAACACTTATATATTTTGAGTTTCGGAATTTATTTGTTTAAAAATGTATTTTTAATATTAAATATATTAGCCTTAAAAATAGTCATTTTTCAAACGACCTCCGTTTTCGACGAAACCACTTTTGTTGGTACCGGAATGTCAAATTATAGCTAGGTTTCAATTTTCAGAATTTTTCGAGTTAATATGTGAGCGTGGCAAAAGAAAATGTGTTTTGATTATTTCAGTTAAATTTAAACGACTTGAAAATAGCCATTTTTCAAACAGTCTCAGAATTCGACGAAATTAGACTTGTTAGAACCATATCGTCATAAGAAAGATAAAAATAATTTTTCTGGAATTTTTAGAGGTCATATGTGGCCCCGGCATATTTAATTGTACGGTCGATATTTAATTAATTTTTAATGGGATTTTAAATAAAAATTCTACAGATTTCGGAATTGGACCCCGAGACCCATCCTATTGCGTTCAGAAGGCCTCAAAACGTTAAGATCGACAGTAAGCAAGCCCAATTCGGAGACATCCCACATTTTCACCTTTATAACACATTTTTAATAATAAAATAATAAAAAAATCCGAAAATTAAACCCTAACCCTAAAAAAATGCAGCCGCCGCCTATTCATTCGAAGGCCAGAAAGCTCTGATTTTCAAACATCAATTTCTCTCAATCCGTTCAACGAAAATCTACAAATTATATACCAAATCGAAGAGAATTCAGAGAGCTTCGAATCTATACGGTTAAGATCGGGTTTTGGTGCACGGATTTCGCGAATTCTGGCGAGGAAGTGGGCGCGTTCGGGTTCGGATTTCGAGACATGGAGGAGGCCGAGCGTGGTGGCCTTCTGGGCGGTGGTGGCTCACAGGCGGAGCTTCGGAGTGGCGGAGTCTGATCGGGTCCTAGACCCTCCGATTGGCGCGCGCGCAGGAGGTTGAACGATGGAAGGTGGGTTCGGCCGATACGTGATAGACGAAGAAGAAGGGTATTTATTATTATATTATTTTATTTATTTAATATTTAATTTATACAAACTTTAAAAATCAATATCTCTTTCATACGAGGGCCGTTTGACGAATCGTAAGTTGCGTTGGACTCGTCTTTCCGAGAACTTCGCGATGGCGCAGACCAGAGCTGAATCCGAGATAGTCGAATTTTTAGCCATATTAATGTGAGAATTCTGAATTTTATTATTTAATTAATTATCAATTATTTTTCTCGCTTTAAAATGATTGTATTGTGATGTTAGTTTGGATCTGAAATGTTCAGTATTGTATAAATTATTGATTGTCGCTTGTGGTGTGTTCTGTTGTCCATGATTGAAATTGCATTTATTGTTGAATTTTATTTGCGATTGGATCTAGTTGTTCTAACTTATTTTATATTGTCAAAATATTATTTTTATCTGAAATTGAACAACAGAAACTGGTTAACAAATAAAATCTTACTTTTATTTGTTTACATTAAGAACAGATTTGTGAATTACATTAAAAAAATTCTTTTTACTGTCACCTTAAACATAGGATATTATAGAATTAGAATAATTATGAAATATTAAATTTTATTGTTGATATTAAAACATATTTTTAAAACAAAACTTTATTTACATTGTATTTGGAAATTAAAAGTAATATTTGAGAAAAACACATAAGTGTTTACATTTTATTTGAGAAAAAGAAGCCATTCTTTTATTTGTGTTTTTCGTCACAAATAATAATATAGGAAAAGAACCATTCTTTTATTTGTGTTTTTCAACATAAATATATACATAGAAATGAATTATTATTTTTATTTGTGTTTTTCAACACAAATATAACTCAGCAAAAGAATTATCTTTTTATTTGTGTTTACTAATACAAATAAAACTTAGAATATGAATTATCTATTTATTTGCATTTTACAATGCAAATATTACATAGAAAATAAGATCACAAATGAATTATCTTTATATCTGTGTTCTTAACATAAACATAGAACATGAATCATCTTTTCATTTGTATTTTTAACACAAGCATAAACATAAGAAAAATAAATGTATTTATATTTGTGGTCTTAACACAAATACACATAGAATAATGAATGTCTTTTTAATTTTTGTTCCTTAACACAAATATTAACATTGAAATTGAATTGCTTCTTTTATTTGTGTACTCAACACAAATATTAACATTGAAATTGAATTGTTTCTTTTTATTTGTGTTCTTAACACAAATATACACTTAGCAAATGAAGTATCTTTTTATTTGTGTTTTTCAACACAAGTGTAACTTAGCAAATGAAGTATCTTTTTATTTGTGTTTTTCAACACAAGTGTAACTTAGCAAATGAAGTATCTTTTTATTTATGTCTTTCAACACAAATATAACTTAGGAAATGAATTACCTTTTTATATGTATTTTTTTCAATACAAATATACATAGAAATAAAGTTCATCTTTTTATTTGTATTTTGTCAATACAAATATAGCATAGAAATTAAGTTCATCTTTTTATTTTTGTTTTTCCATGCAAATATGACATAGAAATAAAGTCCATCTTTTTATATACATGATGCAACACAATTATGAACTTAATATTTGTTGCACAAATAAAATTCACTTTTTATTTGTCATTTGAAACTCAGAATTTATTAGACGAATAAATCTACTGGGACGACCCGATTTCCCGTTCTCACGGAAACAAGGGCTATCTTTGGAATATAACACAGAAACAGAAAATTGCAGAACAGAAATAAATAAATACACCAAAAAATGAACAATAGAATATACTGGATAAAAGTAATCATCAGAGTTACACAGTATACAAGATCTTACTTAGTACAAATATAGTTCAGCTATACATAAATGTCTACAGCGGAAATAAACAAAATATGTACAATAGGAGCTGAACAGCATAAAAAGAAATAAATGATAGAATCCGTCTTCAGCTCCAGCTATCCAGAAAGAACCAGCTAAACCTGAATACAAGGCTGCCCGTGTAGAAAAAGGGGCACCCGAGTTCGAAAGTGAAACAAACTACGAGTCAGTCATGGGACTGGTATGAGAAATCTACTCAACACACATATATATAATTTGGCTCATCACAGGACCACGCCACTTTCATGGAACGGGTTTTCTCCATCGGATTGCCAGTGCTTTTAAAACAAATCTTTCTTTTAAACATCGCTATGCTTTTTATAAAAATGAAGCCGTTATAAGACTCAGTTCCCATCACACAATGCAACGCAAACCGGAGGATAGAGTTTTACCTTATAACAGCCAAAATATGCTTGATACGAATAAAACAAAGGCATTTGATATTATTGTTAATGTCTATATGTTTTGAAAACAATTTCAAATCATAACTATCAATCATAGACGACATGAGCGTCCCATGCCACTATGTCGCCAAATATATATACAATCGAAACCGCATCGTCACGTATTTGGAAATTGGATTTCCGTCATGAACCAAGGCAAAAGATAGTCCTTACCGAATTCGAGACAATCTAGCCTACCATGTCTCAGGAACAGCCGCAACTGCCCCCTGGATCGTCAGGGCCGGTCCACCGATGTGGATTATTATACCTGAACAATACGTCTCCCCGCCCTTTGGGGCGCAAACGAGCCAACGAATGACTCCATCGGACCCGGATCGTCCGATCAAACCGAGGCGCCTCGCAACAGCAACAACCACATAGGTGAAAAGTATATAAATGTCAGGGCTGGTAGGTCACTGACACCACCCTAGCTAGAAAGAAACGCATGCCCTCCCTGATGTCCTCTCCCGTTTTAGGTTCATACCGAGGTGTGAGGCTCGCGAATTCACGTTACACACAAAGCTACACCACACAGGCGGTGCTTTGATCATCACCACAAGACTTTGCTTTTCAACAGAAATCCTGATCACTGCATCTTAGCATGCCACACAGGCAATTCATGCCATGCGACTGATGTCCGTCGATATACAACCTCTGAGCTCGTGCGTCTCAGAGAAGGGCGTTAAGCGAAAGAATAAATTCTCCGCCGCCAAACAGATGTATATTTAATAGAGATCAATCAACATAGAATAAAATCCAATGTCAGACACACAGTCCATTTACAAGTCCGTTCTGGGTCTGAACGAAACCGGAGGCACTAAATACCTCGCAAACCCTTCGATCACCACGTACGTCTGGACGATCACCACTCATTATCCATATTTCGGGATGCCTCCCAATCAGGACCTCGGTTACCATCCAAACGAGGTGAAGATCTCCGGTCTTCGACCACCGTCTTCATCTTCGAATTTCAATCGTCGGTCAATTATTCGAAATGAGAATTAACTCGGCCTTTTCAAATAATTCACGTATATTTAGAATTTCAATTTGATTTATTTCAATGGTTAAATTATTCGACCACACCAATTTTGTTCTTTAATGTAATTTTCACACCAAACACATTCAACCATCAAATATCACATAAATCAAGCAAATTCAGTTTATTTCCACTCCATATTGTTTATGGTATTTTATAACTATTTATCGCTATTTTTATTTATTTTAAAATAGCCAACTTATTCAAAACGACGCATCGGGCCATAAGGCGGCCGTGGCGCTGTTTTTCTTCAGAATTGATTTACACATATCTGAAAATCTAACCGTTGGATCTTCACATAGTTTACATCATCAGAAAGGTCTTTTCAAAACGAATCCAACGGTTCCAGTTTCGGGAAAATCCGACGGTCGGATCTCCCGGTACAATCGTTTGAAATTTCGATTTCAAAATACGAACTGCAGCGTCGTTATTCGATTAAATATAATTCTATTTATATTTATATATAAATATAATCGATTCTGGCGCTGTTTTTCTTGAAATTTGAATTAAACATTCCAGACAATCCAACCGTTAGATTTTTACAAGGTTGGTGCCATTGGAAAGATTATTCCAAGGCGAACCCGACGGTTGAGGTTTCGGGAAAATCGAATGGTCGGATTTCCCGCACTAGTTGTTTGAAATCATGGTTTCAAAATACGAACTGCACGGCCTCGTTTCGTTTTAATTTTATTTATATTTATATATTTATATAAATATAGTTCATTCAATGATTTCCATATCGCTTTCACTTCAAATATTTTTCTAACACCTTAAAATTTTGGAAAATTTCGCCATAACCTCCCCTGCACCGGGAGCATCGGGAAATCGCAAATAGCGTTCCCGGTCCTTCTAATCTCAAAAAGAAAAGGAAAAAGCCAAGCGGCTAGCCAACAGGCTCATAAAATCATCACCCAAACAAAGCAGTAAATGTGTACCTATTTGTCGGGCACAAAATTTTATTCCTCTTCTCTAGCCCCTTTGCTATAACCTGTTCAATAAATATGCATGTACATATATATACAGTTCTTATCATTTATCATTTTCTATTCAACTTCATATTTGATTTCTATTTGGTTTAAAAAACACCATTCATTCTAATGTTACATAAATAGGTGCAAATCATTTCATTAGCTAATTAATGAATATTTCAACTCATATATGTTTATTTTGAACAAGTGGCTATTTTTAACACTTCACATTTCAATGATTTATGCATACAATAAAAATGTGATTTTTATTGTAAAACAATTCATTTCAAAACACTATTTTTCTATATAGTTCATATAGGTGACAAAAATAGGATTTTTATCATAAAACAATTTCTTTCAAAATATGAATACCATTCAACACATGAATTTCTAATCACGAATGAATATCAATTCAACACATGAGGGTTTTCTATTCAACGAATAAATATAGTTTAAGCATATGAAAATAATTCAAACACACGAATATTATTCAAAATTTCGGCAGCATAACGGCAGGGTAGTTAAACCGGGACCGTCCCTAGTACGGCTCCTCGCTCTACCTTAAAACCTCGCGGTTTTTGACAATGGGGATCATGCATCTAGTTCGCACGCAGGCGGCATGTATATATTTATTTCATTTCCACAAACTAATCCTATGTGGTTTCAACCAAATATTTCTCAACCACAAATGGGTATTTTTCAACCGCAATCAACCAATATCAATCACAAACAATCCCAAACAATCATTCGCTATCAATCAATTTTCACAACAATAGCAACCAATAAATATCGTCCATGGTTTGTGGACGAGGGGCGTATATATATATATATATATATATATATATATATTTATATATTTATATATAGCTATTCTCTTTTATTTCAACACATATATAATATTTTTAAATCAGAAATCTCACCAATAGCTATCCAACTGCACGACACTTCCTTTATAGAAATCTTCGCCAATCTCGCCTTTCGTCGCTTTCGTTGCCCGTATTCTCTACATATGTAAAAATCGAATTTTTACTATGTTATTCAATATATAAAAACTGCATTTCAAAAATATATATTCCGCCTTTTCAAAAATAAAGATTATATTTTTAATATTCCTATGATGTAAAGATTATATTTTTATTACTTTAAAAATATAAAAATCATATTTTACTTCTATTTAATAAAAATTCCGTCTTTTCTATTTTAAAAATATGATCTTTTCTATTCTAAAAAATCTGATCTTTTTCTATCTAAAGTTTAAACCTTTTTCCTTTTAAAGTTTAAACCTTTTTTTCTTTTTAAAGTTTAAATTAAAAATCAGTTTTTAAATCTGTTAAAAATCAGTTTTAACTTCTTTAAAATCAGTTTTTTTCTTTTTACAAAAAAAATCAGAATTTACTTATTAAAATAAAATCAGTTTTTCTTTTTGCAAAAAAAAAATCAGAATTTACTTTTAAACAAAATCAGTTTTTACTTTTAAACAAATCAGTTTTTACTTTTAAACAAAATCAATTTTTACTTTTAAACAAAATCAGTTTTTACTTTTAAACAAAATCAGTTTTTAAATACATAAAAATAAATTAACAAAACAAAAAAAAACTTACAGAGGGGGGGGGGGGTTTCGCAGATCGACGGAGGGCTTCTCGAAGGTGGCGCTCGATGTCGGCAGCAGGAGGAAGAGTTGGCGAAGCGGAGGGTGCAGCGAGGCACGGCGGGCTTGGGTCTTGGCGTCGCGCTGCTTCTGGGGGCTCGCGATTTGATTCGACGGGGGGGGGGGGGGGGGGATCGTCTTCGTCGGAGCTGCGGTGGTGGCGGCGTTCGCTTTAGGGGGGGCGGTCTGTCGATAGTTTTTAGGTTTTTTTTTTCTTTTCGTTTGAAATAAAAATGAACGGGGGGGGGGGGGGGGGGGGGCAGGAAGAAAGATAAAGGGAGGGAAAATATATAATATTTTTATTATTTAATTATTTAATTTTGCAAAAAGGTTGACTTTTACATACGACCTCGAAACGAGGCCCACCGCCTGTCGTCCATAGCATTTTACCCCCATTCCGAACACAATGGGATATGTATCACAAGCTGATTTGATCGTTACAATCAGTTTCCTTTTGAATTTTCATTTAAATCACTATATTGAATTTTAAACGCACATTTCAAATTACCGGGGTCACATACTAACTAGAAAAATTCCAGAAAAATATTTTCTAGCTTCGTATTGACGATACGGTCCTAACAAAACTAGTTTCGTCAAATTCTGAGACCGTTTGAAAAATGGCCAATTTCCAGTCGATTAAAATCAACTGAAACCGGTCAAACGCGTTTTCCTTTGCCACGCTCACATATTGATTCGAAAAATTATGAAATTTGAAACCTAGCAATAACTTGACATCACGGATCCAACAAAAGTGGTTTCGTCGAAATCCGAGGTCGTATGCAAAATGTCCATTTATAAGGGCCTGAATTCCATAGCGACTATTAAGAATTTTCAACTGGACATATCTTTTGATTCCCGCTATCAAATTTCGATTGGTCAGATTCGTTGGAAAGATATCATCAATTAGATCCTAATGTTTTTGGTTTCACTAAAATCAGGATTGTTTTGCACCCGGTATATTCAATTGAAGTTTGAAATCGAATTATCGAACTACCGCGCCATTTTCAATTCTATATATAATTATAATTAATTATATTCGTTTTCAAATGTCGATTCAAACTCAGTTTTCATCGCCATTGTTTAAAATATTTATTTTAAATATTTAAAATCCATTATTTTAGCCAATTTAAAAATTTTTAATTGGTTCAGATTTTCTGGGTCGTTACAATCTCCCCCTCTTAAAACTTTTCGTCCCCGAAAAGGAATAAAGTCGAAAGTGGTTTGATAAATCCATAATCATACAACACAACCAACCAATTTGTGTCTAACCTTTCTAAAATATACTAATCTATTTTCATACTCCTTTTAAAAATCCTTCAGACTATATAATTTAAAAGTGCACATCCATGAAAAGAGAATTACAACAGATTAGAGAATTAAATGGTAATGCAAAGTAGGGTAAATGTACCTTGCACCAGAGTCAATCAGAGATATCTACTCGGCATCTAGGATAAGCTTTCTGAATGCTCTCCTCAGTTTCCCAAGTACAATCTCGTGGATCTCCACTCCATTGCACTTTGACTAAGTGAACCTTCTTATTTCCCAGCTCTTTAGTTTCTTTGCCGATGATCTTTAGCGGCTCTCGCCTCACAGCTAATTCTGGAGTAATTTCAATATCCTGTTGAGCTTCTTCTTCCACGATCAAGTCTGGATCATGAACGTGCTTTCGAAGTTGAGATATATGAAATACATCATGAACTCCAGGCAACCAATCAGGCAGTTTGACCCTGTAAGCGAGAGTTCCAATCCGTTCCAGAATAGGAAACAGACCTATGAATTTGGGCGCTAACTTTCCAGTTTTACCGAACCGGATAACTCCTCTCATCGGCGATACTTTCAAATATACATAGTCGCCAACTTCAAAGGATATATCTCTTCTTCTTCTATCGGCATAGCTCTTTTGTCGGCTTTGAGCGGCGAGTAATCGCTTTTTGATAAAATCGACTTTGTCGGCAGCTTCTCGAATCATATCGGGACCCAACACAAGTCTATTTCCAGGCTCGACCCAACAAGCAGGAGATCGGCACGGTCTACCATACAATGCTTCTAATGGCGACATTGTCAGGCTTGCCTGATAGCTGTTGTTATAAGAGAATTCAGCCAAATGCAGATGGTCTTCCCATGATCCACCGAAATCTATAACACAAGCCCGCAATAGATCTTCTAAAATGCGATTCACCCTCTCAGTCTGACCATCTGTCTGAGGATGATAAGCGGTGCTCAAGTTTAACTTTGTTCCCAGCTCGACTTGAAATGCTTCCCAGAATTTACTAGTGAATATTGTATCTCTATCACTGACTATACTGAGCGGCACTCCATGTAGTCTAACTATTTCCCTGAAGTAAATCTGCGCCAGACTCTGAGCAGTTCTGTTTGATCTGACAGGTATAAAATGGGCGGTCTTCGTGAAACGATCTACGATCACCCAAATACTGTCATTTCCTTTTCTGGTTCTGGGCAGACCATCGATGAAATCCATAGAAATATGTTCCCACTTCCAGCCAGGAACTTCCAGTGGTTGTAACAATCCAGCCAATTTCTGTTGGTCACTCTTGACTAGCTGGCAAGTAGGGCATCGACTCACATATATCGAGATGTCTCTTTTTAACGACTTCCACCAGAATGTGCGTTTGATATCGTTATACATTTTATTCACACCTGGATGGATACTGAGCTTAGATTTGTGACATTCATCCAGTACATCCCTTCTGAGTTCAGGAATTTCTGGAACGCAAATTCGTCCTTCTAACCTCAGAATCCCTTCGCTGTCTAACTGGAAATCCGAAGCATTGCCTTCACGAATTCGCTGACTTATTCCTTTGATAAATTGGTCGTCTTCTTGGAGAGCCGATATCTTATCAATCAACGAAGTCGCAATGACGAAACTGGCGATCATTTCATTCTTTCGGCTTAACGCATCGGCCACGACATTGGCTTTCCCTGGAGTATATATAATTTCAAAGTCATATGCTGCAAGAAACTCCAGCCAACGCTGCTGCCTCAAATTCAAGTCCTTCTGAGTGAACAGATACTTTAACGACTGGTGATCTGTAAACAGTTCGAATCTCTCACCCAGAAGATAGTGTCTCCAGATTTTCAGAGAGAATATGATAGCTAATAACTCAAGATCATGAGTTACATAGTTTTTCTCGTGCGGCTTCAGTTGACGGCTAGCATAGGCAATCACTTGACCCCTTTGCATTAACACTGCACCAAGGCCTTCTCTAGAAGCATCAGTCCATACTTTTAGATCTTGGTTGCCATCGATGATGGTTAACACTGGAGCTGTCGTTAATCTTAGCTTTAACAACTCTCTCGGCGCATCTAACCTCTGCTTCATATTTGGTTAGCCAATCCAATCCCAGAATAAGATCGAATTCATCAAAATTCATGATGACAGAGATAATAGGGAACTTATAGCAAGAAAAAGAGACGGGTACTACACAAATCCAACTGAGATTGATAGATCCCCCGACCGGATTTTGGACAGTCATTGGTTTCTTGAGCTTCCTCAAATTCAAATCTAGCTTCTTAGCGGCACTCTTTGAAATGAAGCTTCGGGACGCGCCTGTGTCGAACAGTACTTTAACTGGAATGTTTTTGACAGCAAGCGTTCCTTCTAAAACATCAGATCTTCCTTGACTTGCTGAGGGCTCGGAAGTTTCTGCTACTTCATTCACTTGAACTATTTCAGTCTTTTTCAACTGCCAGCAATCTTGCTTTACATGACCAGCCTGTTGGCATTGACTGCACTTTCTATTTTCTTGAAAATTCATCCCGGATTTAGACCCATCACCCTTTCGTCTGTTCGAAGATCTACAATTTCTCATCGAATGCCCTTGCTGATTGCACTTTAGACATACGACTGCCTTTACCCTTTTCTGATTGATCTTCGGCCTCTTTTTGACTTCAGCCTTCGTACTAACCTCAGGCTGCTCACTTGTCTCTGGGCTATCAACTTCAAATTTTCTTTTGCTGCAAGAGCTGATTTCTTCTTCGTCTCGCAACATTCCTTTCTTATGGAGATCTTCGTACTGATAAGCCATGTAAATCATTTCTGAGAAAGGAAGCTTCACATGCCCTAATACTTTATTCTGGTATTTCCTTTGAAGTCCATGGATAAATCTAAGATTCTTCCTCTTTGGTTTTTTAATCAGATGAGGCGCAAAATGAGAAAGTTCGTTGAATTTCTTATGATATTCGGGAATGGTCATGTCACCTTGTATCAGATAAGAAAATTCATCACATAGTCGTTCGGTCGCTTCGGGAGGAGTAAATCTTTCCAAGAATATCACTTTGAATCCGTCCCAGGTGATATCACCTTCTGGATTATTCTCTATAACCGAATCCCACCAGAACAAAGCTTCATCTTTGAGAGCCCAGGAGGCCAGCAATCTTTTCTGGTCATCCCTCAGCTTTAATGCTTCAAAGATTTTCTCAGCCGAACGAATCCAAGCTTGTGTCTTCATAATAGATTCTTCACCAGAGAACGGTATTCCACCCATATTTCGATATTTGATTAATAGGGACTCAATACCCGGTTCTGCATTCCTTCTGTTTCTGACACTCATTTTCTAGTACTTCTGCAAATGGCAGATCAAGCGTCAGGTCACAGAAAAGATATTTTAAAAATATAGAAACACATACTTTAATGTAAATGTGTCTATCAAGGTGTAATTTCATTCTGCTTTACTCATACTAGGATATTACTGATCCTATCTGTATAGAGTTACCCATCCTAGAACACTACTGGTTCTATTTCTGACGAGTTCGTTCAAATGTTATATTCCAGAACTAAGCTTAACCAAAGCTCTGATACCACGATGGGACGACCCGATTTCCCGTTCTCACGGAAACAAGGGCTATCTTTGGAATATAACACAGAAACAGAAAATTGCAGAACAGAAATAAATAAATACACCAAAAAATGAACAATAGAATATACTGGATAAAAGTAATCATCAGAGTTACACAGTATACAGGATCTTACTTAGTACAAATACAGTTCAGCTATACATAAATGTCTACAGCGGAAATAAACAAAATATGTACAATAGGAGCTGAACAGCATAAAAAGAAATAAATGATAGAATCCGTCTTCAGCTCCAGCTATCAGGAAAGAACCAGCTAAACCTGAATACAAGGCTGCCCGTGTAGAAAAAGGGGCACCCGAGTTTGAAAGTGAAACAAACTACGAGTCAGTCATAGGACTGGTATGAGAAATCTACTCAACACACATATATATAATTTGGCTCATCACAGGACCACGCCACTTTCGTGGAACGGGTTTTCTCCATCGGATTGCCAGTGCTTTTAAAACAAATCTTTCTTTTAAACATCGCTATGCTTTTTATAAAAATGAAGCCGTTATAAGACTCAGTTCCCATCACACAATGCAACGCAAACCGGAGGATAGAGTTTTACCTTATAACAGCCAAAATATGCTTGATACGAATAAAACAAAGGCATTTGATATTATTGCTAGTGTCTATATGTTTTGAAAACAATTTCAAATCATAACTATCAATCATAGACGACATGAGCGTCCCATGCCACTATGTCGCCGAATATATATACAATCGAAACCGCATCGTCACGTATTTGGAAATTGGATTTCCGTCATGAACCAAGGCAAAAGATAGTCCTTACCGAATTCGAGACAATCTAGCCTACCATATCTCAGGAACAGCCGCAACTGCCCCCTGGATCGTCAGGGCCGGTCCACCGATGTGGATTATTATACCTGAACAATACGTCTCCCCGCCCTTTGGGGCGCAAACGAGCCAACGAATGACTCCATCGGACCCGGATCGTCCGATCAAACCGAGGCGCCTCGCAATAGCAACAACCACATAGGTGAAAAGTATATAAATGTCAGGGCTGGTAGGTCACTGACACCACCCTAGCTAGAAAGAAACGCATGCCCTCCCTGATGTCCTCTCCCGTTTTAGGTTCATACCGAGGTGTGAGGCTCGCGAATTCACGTTATACACAAAGCTACGCCACACAGGCGGTGCTTTGATCATCACCACAAGACTTTGCTTTTCAACAGAAGTCCTGATCACTGCATCTTAGCACGCCACACAGGCAATTCATGCCATGCGACTGATGTCCGTCGATATACAACCTCTGAACTCGTGCGTCTCAGAGAAGGGCGTTAAGCGAAAGAATAAATTCTCCGCCGCCAAACAGATGTATATTTAATAGAGATCAATCAACATAGAATAAAATCCAATGTCAGACACACAGTCCATTTACAAGTCCGTTCTGGGTCTGAACGAAACCGGAGGCACTAAATACCTCGCAAACCCTTCGATCACCACGTACGTCTGGACGATCACCACTCATTATCCATATTTCGGGATGCCTCCCAATCAGGACCTCGGTTACCATCCAAACGAGGTGAAGATCTCCGGTCTTCGACCACCGTCTTCATCTTCGAATTTCAATCGTCGGTCAATTATTCGAAATGAGAATTAACTCGGCCTTTTCAAATAATTCACGTATATTTAGAATTTCAATTCGATTTATTTTAATGGTTAAATTATTCGACCACACCAATTTTGTTCTTTAATGTAATTTTCACACCAAACACATTCAACCATCAAATATCACATAAATCAAGCAAATTCAATTTATTTCCACTCCATATTGTTTATGGTATTTTATAACTATTTATCGCTATTTTTATTTATTTTAAAATAGCCAACTTATTCAAAACGACGCTTCGGGCCATAAGGCGGCCGTGGCGCTGTTTTTCTTCAGAATTGATTTACACATATCTGAAAATCTAACCGTTGGATCTTCACAAAGTTTACATCATCAGAAAGGTCTTTTCAAAACAAATCCAACGGTTCCAGTTTCGGGAAAATCCGACGGTCGGATCTCCCGGTACAATCGTTTGAAATTTCGATTTCAAAATACGAACTGCAGCGTCGTTATTCGATTAAATATAATTCTATTTATATTTATATATAAACATAATCGATTCTGGCGCTGTTTTTCTTCAAATTTGAATTAAACATTCCAGACAATCCAACCGTTGGATTTTTACAAGGTTGGTGCCATTGGAAAGATTATTCCAAGGCGAACCCGACGGTTGAGGTTTCGGGAAAATCGAATGGTCGAATTTCCCGCACTAGTTGTTTGAAATCATGGTTTCAAAATACGAACTGCACGGCCTCGTTTCGTTTTAATTTTATTTATATTTATATATTTATATAAATATAGTTCATTCAATGATTTCCATATCGCTTTCACTTCAAATATTTTTCTAACACCTTAAAATTTTGGAAAATTTCGCCATAACCTCCCCTGCACCGGGAGCATCGGGAAATCGCAAATAGCGTTCCCGGTCCTTCTAATCTCAAAAAGAAAAAGCCAAGCGGCTAGCCAACAGGCTCATAAAATCATCACCCAAACAAAGCAGTAAATGTGTACCTATTTGTCGGGCACAAAATTTTATTCCTCTTCTCTAGCCCCTTTGCTATAACCTGTTCAATAAATATGCATGTACATATATATACAGTTCTTATCATTTATCATTTTCTATTCAACTTCATATTTGATTTCTATTTGGTTTAAAAAACACCATTCAATCTAATGTTACATAAATAGGTGCAAATCATTTCATTAGCTAATTAATGAATATTTCAACTCATATATGTTTATTTTGAACAAGTGGCTATTTTTAACACTTCACATTTCAACGATTTATGCATACAATAAAAATGTGATTTTTATTGTAAAACAATTCATTTCAAAACACTATTTTTCTATATAGTTCATATAGGTGACAAAAATAGGATTTTTATCATAAAACAATTTCTTTCAAAATATGAATACCATTCAACACATGAATTTCTAATCACGAATGAATATCAATTCAACACATGAGGGTTTTCTATTCAACGAATAAATATAGTTTAAGCATATGAAAATAATTCAAACACACGAATATTATTCAAAATTTCGGCAGCATAACGGCAGGGTAGTTAAACCGGGACCGTCCCTAGTACGGCTCCTCGCTCTACCTTAAAACCTCGCGGTTTTTGACAATGGGGATCATGCATCTAGTTCGCACGCAGGCGGCATGTATATATTTATTTCATTTCCACAAACTAATCCTATGTGGTTTCAACCAAATATTTCTCAACCACAAATGGGTATTTTTCAACCGCAATCAACCAATATCAATCACAAACAATCCCAAACAATCATTCGCTATCAATCAATTTTCACAACAATAACAACCAATAAATATCGTCCATGGTTTGTGGACGAGGGGCGTATATATATATATATATTTATATATAGCTATTCTCTTTTATTTCAACACATATATAATATTTTTAAATCAGAAATCTCACCAATAGCTATCCAACTGCACGACACTTCCTTTATAGAAATCTTCGCCAATCTCGCCTTTCGTCGCTTTCGTTGCCCGTATTCTCTACATATGTAAAAATCGAATTTTTACTATGTTATTCAATATATAAAAACTGCATTTCAAAAATATATATTCCGCCTTTTCAAAAATAAAGATTATATTTTTAATATTCCTATGATGTAAAGATTATATTTTTATTACTTTAAAAATATAAAAATCATATTTTACTTCTATTTAATAAAAATTCCGTCTTTTCTATTTTAAAAATATGATCTTTTCTATTCTAAAAAATCTGATCTTTTTCTATCTAAAGTTTAAACCTTTTTCCTTTTAAAGTTTAAACCTTTTTTCTTTTTAAAGTTTAAATTAAAAATCAGTTTTTAAATCTGTTAAAAATCAGTTTTAACTTCTTTAAAATCAGTTTTTTTCTTTTTACAAAAAAAATCAGAATTTACTTATTAAAATAAAATCAGTTTTTCTTTTTACAAAAAATAATAATCAGAATTTACTTTTAAACAAAATCAGTTTTTACTTTTAAACAAATTAGTTTTTACTTTTAAACAAAATCAATTTTTACTTTTAAACAAAATCAGTTTTTACTTTTAAACATAATCAGTTTTTAAATACATAAAAATAAATTAACAAAACAAAAAAAACTTACAGAGGGGGGGGGGTTTCGCAGATCGACGGAGGGCTTCTCGAAGGTGGCGCTCGATGTCGGCAGCAGGAGGAAGAGTTGGCGAAGCGGAGGGTGGAGCGAGGCACGGCGGGCTTGGGTCTTGGCGTCGCGCTGCTTCTGGGGGCTCGCGATTTGATTTGACGGGGGGGGGGGGGGGGATCGTCTTCGTCGGAGCTACGGTGGTGGCGGCGTTCGCTTTAGGGGGGCGGTCTGTCGATAGTTTTTAGGTTTTTTTTTCTTTTCGTTTGAAATAAAAATGAACGGGGGGGGGGGGGGGGGCAGGAAGAAAGATAAAGGGAGGGAAAATATATAATATTTTTATTATTTTATTATTTTATTATTTAATTTTGCAAAAAGGTTGACTTTTACATACGACCTCGAAACGAGGCCCACCGCCTGTCGTCCATAGCGTTTTACCCCCATTCCGAACACAATGGGATATGTATCGCAAGCTGATTTGATCGTTACAATCAGTTTCCTTTTGAATTTTCATTTAAATCACTATATTGAATTTTAAACGCACATTTCAAATTACCGGGGTCACATACTAACTAGAAAAATTCCAGAAAAATATTTTCTAGCTTCGTATTGACGATACGGTCCTAACAAAACTAGTTTCGTCAAATTCTGAGACCGTTTGAAAAATGGCCAATTTCCAGTCGATTAAAATCAACTGAAACCGGTCAAACGCGTTTTCCTTTGCCACGCTCACATATTGATTCGAAAAATTATGAAATTTGAAACCTAGCAATTACTTGACATCACGGATCCAACAAAAGTGGTTTCGTCGAAATCCGAGGTCGTATGCAAAATGTCCATTTATAAGGGCCTGAATTCCATAGCGACTATTCAGAATTTTCAACTGGACTTATCTTTTGATTCCCGCTATCAAATTTCGATTGGTCAGATTCGTTGGAAAGATATCATCAATCAGATCCTAATGTTTTTGGTTTCACTAAAATCCGGATTGTTTTGCACCCGGTATATTCAATTGAAGTTTGAAATCGAATTATCGAACTACCGCGCCATTTTCAATTCTATATATAATTATAATTAATTATATTCGTTTTCAAATGTCGATTCAAACTCAGTTTTCATCGCCATTGTTTAAAATATTTATTTTAAATATTTAAAATCCATAATTTTAGCCAATTTAAAAATCTTAAATTGGTTCAGATTTTCTGGGTCGTTACATCTACTTTTTATTTGTCATTTAAAAATTTGAATTTTATTATACAAATAAAATTCACTTTTATTTGACATTAGAATACATAGAAAAATGTTTATATATAAAATATTCTTTTATATGTTATTAGAATGTAAAGAAAAGTATAAACAAATAAAAGGATTCTTTTATTTGTTATTAGAACACATAGAAAAGTGTAAAACAATGAAATACCCTTTTTATGTTATTCTAGAATTGAAATTTTGAGTTCAATCTTTTATTTGCATTCACTAATGCAAACATACATTGAAAATAAAATTTACCCTTTTATTTGCATTCACCAATACAAATATATGTCGAGTCACTAATGTAAATATACATGGGAATTAAAGTCTATTCTTTTATTTGCATTCTCTAATGCAAATATACATTAAAGTATAAATTGTTCTTTTATCTGCATTCCCTAATGCAAATATATTTTGAAATAGAGTTTACCCTTTTATTTGCATTCACAAATGCAAATATATTCGAAAAATAAATTTTTCTCTTTTATTTGCATTCTTCAATGCAAATATACATTGAGAATAAAATTCTTTCTTTATTTGCATTCACGAATGCAAATATATATATTGAAAATAAAATTTGCTCTTTTTACAATCACAAATGTAAATATACTTTGAAAATCAAGTTTGTTCTTTTATTTGCATTCCACAATGCAATATAACATCTAAAATAAAAGTTACATTTTTATTTGCAAACATAAAAATGAAATAAACATCTTTGTCAAACTTGATTTAGTTAAAATGAAATGATCATTTTTGTCAAACTTGATTAGTTAAAATAAAATAATTACTTTTGTTAATTTATACTAGTTGAAATAAAATAATCACTTTTATCAATTTATACTAGTGGAAACAAAATATGCACTTTTGTCAAATTGATTAGGTAAAATGGAATAAACACTTTTGTCAACTTATACTAGTTAATAACAAAATATTCACTTTTATCGATTTACATGTATTGAAAACAATTATTCATTTTAGTCAATTTATATTAGTTAAACCAAATAGACATTTTGTCAAAAATATTCATTTTTGTCAAAACGAATTAGTTGAAGCAAGTTATATATATATTTATATTTATATATATATATATATATATATATATGTTATGTTTGGCAAGTTATATATATTTGTCAAGATGGGTTAGTTAAAACAAAAATTATCATTTTTGTCGCATTAGAATTGTCGAAACAATATAACCATTTTTGCTTGAGCTTAAACTAGCAAAGTAGAAATTGTCAATAGAGACGAAGTTATTATGCTTATTCATTCATTGCAATAGAGATATTTTCTTGTCATCATTATACGTATTGTGTATTACACTTCCATTCACAAGTTACCCAACTTGTTTATGTGATTGGGACGATTATTTTCACACATCGCCCAAGTGCACAAATTAGTTTATTATATGTTTGTTGGTTGAAACCCCACACGGGTGTTGGGATGAAAATTTACGTACACTAATCCCAATATTCAGTTGTATGTTGTTCGTTAGATCGACAGGCTGCGATGAGCGTTAGTATTTAATTTTAACGCTTACACAGTGGAAATTACACTTTGGATGTAGATGGATGACTTGATGATCATACTGTTATTATCATATATATGATGTGTGTGAAATCCATATAATCCAAATTATATGGTAAATGATTGAGTCGCATTTAGATTCAGGTGCTCTTTTAAATGAGAATATTTTTACATTAGAAATCCTTTTTATATAAAGTATATATTTTCATAAAATAGAAAAATATATTGTTAATCAAGTACATGTTAAAAAAAGAATATTTGTAAAAGATAAGAATTTGTAATATAAATAAAACTTCTCATTTAGAATCTTTTATATAGGGAATATTTTTATGATTATCTTAAAATATGTTTTTAAAAGATTACTAGCATTTGCAATTATATGTTGTGATATGAAATAAATGGAGATGTGAAGTGGATTTATCTTGGACGATGTTTTAAATGACATTTGTCCTTTAATCCAATTTACACTGAAATTATTAATTGGAATTTATAAATCTATTTTATAGATTTAAAAAGACATTTTCTAAAAATCAAGTTTTCCCAATTTAATATATTAAATTGGAATTAAGTGGAAATTCGATTGGTAATAATCGAAATGGGCTTCTGTAAAAGAAGACCGATATTATAAATGGAATTTAAGAGGCCTTGCCGTTATTCCATTTATATTATTAGTCCGATACAGAAATTTATATCGATTATGTATTGATTTGATTTCTGTGGAATTCCATATTTTGGAAATTGATTTGTGGGTTTATTGTGAACTGTGTTTTAAAGTACACTGGTTCTTTAACCTGTTTAAGAAAAGATTTATTCCTTAAAATAAATGATCTTGTAATAATGAATTTTGACATCAAATCAAAATTGGAGTTTTAATAAATCTTTTAAGGAAGATTTAAGTTTTTATTTTCAGAGTTTATCTTTGATAAAATTAATGAGAATCTTCTAACACGAATATCTTATTAAAAGAATACTCGAAGTTGAAATGTGGCATAATGTGTGATTTTCCTGTAACGACCCGGATTTTTGGCTAATTTATTTTTAAATATTTAGTATGGTTTAAATATTGAATATATAATATAAATGAATTTTTATTATTTTATCGATTTAATAATCGATATATGGTTTAATAGCATATATATTGAATAATCGTATACGAAGAAAAACCAATCGGATTTAGAGTCAAAACTATATTGAAAACAATTTAGCCGATTTATATAAATTTTATTAGAAAAGATTGTTTGGAATTGATTTATATTTTAAATTTAATTTAAATTGTTAATTTAAATTGTATCTCTTATATACAAGTCGAATTAAAATTCAGAATGGGTTCCATTGGGTTCAGAATGACATTATAATCTTGTAACGTCGGTCATTGCGACTAGATAGCAGTTTAGGACACTAAGCTAGGGGACTGCGATATATTTTAGTTATTTAATAAAAAATAAAATCAAATAAATTACCTAATCTAATCATGGCCACCCTAAGTTTAAATCAGCCGACCTAAATGTTTTCACGTCGCAGCTATTCTTCTTCGAGCTGATTAAATTGTCTCCCATCCTCAACATCGAACAAAACAGCAAATTAATGGCCAAATTTAATGCCGCAGACATTCTGTCTGTTTTCGCTTCTATATATTAGCCTATCAACTTCGTATACCCGTTAAATCCTTTTCCCTCTTTCGTTCTACCTCCCAGAAAATCGAAACCACAAAAAGGAAAAAAAGAAAAAAAATGAGTAAAATCAAATCAAAAATCACGAAATCATATCGCGATAAACGCTGGATCTCCCTGACGCTCGGCGGCAAGATGAAGGGGGTTGCGATGTGATTCTGAGGGGGAAATCGGCGCTCGAACAGTGGCGACGTGGATGTTCAAAAGGGAGGTGGTTGTTGTTGGCTATAGTTGAGCGGAGTTGCATAGGGTTTTCGACTGTGTTGAGGGGTGCGAGAGTAGAGTAAGCCATGGGGTTCTGCAGTGGAGTAGTTAGGGGGTCGCGATGCGTCGTGAATCGCGAAGTGCGATGGGATTCTGATGAAGGTCGAACTGAGGAGCTGGGTTTTGGTTCCAAGTTCTGCGTTGATTTGAGGATAAGGTAACTAAGGTGAAAACCAATTTTCCTTGTTTACTTAAATTTATACAGTAAGATCAGTTTTTAAATTAAGTAATTAGATTTTAATTACATTAAAATCAATGGCTTTAAAGAAGACATTGTCTGAGAGAAATCAAGTGGAAATACCATCCGGGTTATATCTAAAGGAAAACTGGAAATAAATTTTTGTAATAAATCATTTTGTAAATAGATCATTTTAATTGTAAATCAATTTATGGTTAAATAAAATGATTATGATGTTGGAAAATTGGTTTAAATAAAAGGGAATTTGTTAAGTAAGGTTTCAGTTAATAACCACTAAAAGAAGAAGGAAAATATAGGAAAGTAATTTATTTATTTAAATAGTTAATTTAGATAAATATTAATCAGGAAATTTAAATCAAATTATCGTAGGTGCGAATTCATTCGAGAAGATTCATAGTCGATGATTTGGAAATAAACAGGATATTCGACAACTGCAAAATCACGGTGAGTAAATCTCACTCACCTTTTATTTATAATTATTTTTACTTCGTAAAAATAATTGTCTGTTGCTTGTGTGAATGTTTTATGGTTGTTATATATATATTAGTTATTTAGGCTATATATATATATATATATTGGGTTGATTGATTGGTTGGATTCCCGCAGTCTCATTAGCGGATGCCCGCAGTTTCATAGCGGATGATTACCCTATACACCCCACGCTATGATTAGTGGATGACCTTCTATACCGCGATATTCTGCCACGAAGCAGAATGGGTATTATTTATGTGCTAACATCTGTGGATGCAGGGAAACAGGTTGGAGGAATCCAACTGGATTCCTCAAAAATATATTATCTTTTTGTTTATTTGTTTGCATATATATTGTTATATATGATGTGTTAGAAAAATAATAATTCGTTGCTTTGTGTGTTTAAATATCACTGGGCTTAAGTAATGATATTTAAAAATATCGTGAAAGGATATTGGAGATTTAAAAAGGGAAAATTCTATTTTTAAATAGAATTTGAATTTTAAATGGAATAAGATAAAACTTGTTTTTGAAAAATAAAACGAGTAGTTTCTTTATAAACGAAGTTTATAAATAGTTCTTTTATAACGAAGTTATAAATGAAGTGAAAAGAATTATCATTTGATAATTCAGAAATAGAAACACCAGGGTGAAATTGGAATTTGAAATAAAATTTCAAAATAGGATGTGAAATGGAATTTTTAAATATATAACTCAAATGAAATTTGAGTATAACATTTGAATTTTAAAAGGGAGTTAAATATTTGAATTTTTAAAAGGGGATTGAATATTAGAAATTCAAATAAGAAGTTCAAATAGAATTTGAATAGACGAGATTAGAATGAAAAGTAGAATTTGAATTCAAGGAATTAAATTATAATTTGAATTCGAAGGAATTCGAATAAAGAAATTCAAATAGAGATTTGAATGTAGAATTTCAAAATAAAATTTGAAATATAGAATTTCAAAGAGGAATTGAATAGAATTTGAAATATAGTATTTCAAAGAAGAATTGAAATATGAAATTTGAATAGAAATTTGAAATGGAGTTCAAAATATGAAATTTGAATTGAGATTTGAAATAGAAAGTCAAGTATTGAATTTGAACATGAAATTGAATATAGGAATTCAAGCAGAAGTTTGAATATGGAATTTCAAAAATAGAATTTGAAATAAACTTTGAAAGTAGGATTTCAAAGTAGGATTGAAATAGGATTTCAAAATAGGAAATCCAAATAGTTTTGAAATAGCATTTGAATTCAAGTGAATTGAAATAGAATTTGAGTTCAAAGGAATTCAAATGGGGTTGAAATAAAGGAAATTCAAAAATGGAATTTCAAATAAAAGAAGAATGTAATTTGAAATATTGGGAATTTCAAATAAGAGAAAATGGAATTTGAAACATTTAGAATTTCAATGGAGTTTGAATATTTGAATTTCAAGTGGAGTTGGGATATTCGAGAATTCAAATAGACTTTGAATATAGGAATTTCAAACAAAATTTGAGAATGGAGTTTAAATCCAGAATTGGAATTCAAGAGATATAAATCTAGAATTTGAATCCAAGGGATATAAATCTAGGATTTGAATTCAAAAGAAATTTAAATAAGGTATTTGAATTCAAAGTGAAGTTTAATATGAGATTTGAAATTCTAATAGAATGAAATTAGATTTGAGTATAGAAATTTAAATGGAGATTGGGAATGGGATTTGAATAAGGAAATTCAAATGTAAAATTTCAAAGTAGAACTTGAATTAAAACTTTGAAAATAGAATTTCAAATAGAACTCGAAATAGAATTAACTATGGGATTTGAATATGGAATTCAAATGGAATTGAAACTATGGATTTGAATATATTAAAATCAGAATGGAATTGAATTTCATTCAAACGAAGCTTAAAAGTTTATATATATAAATATAATTAAAACGAACTCGCCGCAGCGCTGCAGTTCGTAAAATAGCGACTCGAACTTCAATTGAGTATACAGAACTCAATTGGGGTCGGAATTCTTCGAAACAAGAAACGTCAGGACCGGTTTGATAATAGTTTTCTAATGAAGGAGAAAAATCTGAATTTCGTCGTATAGATTTTGAGTTATGTCAAAATCAAATTTTCAGAAAAGCAGCGCCAGAATCGTTTTAAAACCATAATGGTTTATTAATATTATAAAAGGATTTTAAGCGAATAAAATCCGAAGTTTCTATTTAGAAAATTTCAGAGTTGGGTTGTAAAATATATGCGAATTCAAGTTGTGTAAATGAATATGATTTTTGAAACAGAAACCAGATTTTGATTTATTGAATGGAATTAACTAAATTGAATAGAAATTAGTTAAGGAGCTTTTGAATGGATATTGGGCCTTAAATAAGTGAATTCGATTTGAAATTTATATTCAAAATGGAAAAGAGAACTAGAATTAAAATTGAAATTCAATTTGGTTATGAACGAGTTAAATATTTTGTTCGAACATGTTATGTTCAACAAAGAAGTGAAATAGGCAAAAAGGCTAATTAAAGAATAATTGAGCGAAACTGAATTCAAACGATTCAAAATTTAATTAAAACGAATGGATTGAGTTGAATTGAATTGGAAACAGGTGAACAGGTGTTAAACAGATATGGGATGGAGTATATGAAGATTTTTATTTATGTGCCCGACAAAAAGGTACATGTTTAAATTCATATATGAGTTTTATGCGCCGTATCGGCAAGCCGCTTGGCTTTTCCTTTTTCTTTTTGATTGAGGAAGATACCGGGAAGCTATTTGAAATTTCCCGATGCTCCCGATACAGGGGAGGTTATGGCGAAATTTTCCGGAAATTTAAGGAGTTAGAATATTTTTAAGATATTTTGATAATTTGAAATCATTGTATCGACGTATTAAATTCGATAGTAAAGTGAATATAAAAATCGAATTTTGTAAACAAAAAGGGATAGAGATAAGTGATTGGAATTGTTTCCAATTGCAAATAGAGATATTTTCTAATATATAGAAAATAAAAGAAGTTAATGTTTGGAAACATTTTCCAAATGACATAAGAGGCCGAGATGATTATTGAGATATTTGGTTAACAAATATTGATAAGAGAATATAGAAGAGATTTAATTAATGAAATATTAATTAAAGGGCCCAGTGATTTGTTGATATGTTGATTGAACACTTGTTTTTATTCGATAGTTAAATCACAGACTATCGAAGTTTTGACCATCGTTGTCAATATGGAGAGACCGGTTGGATTATTATCCGAAGAACCACTCCGTATCGGCATAAGCGTTGCGAACCAAGTATGCTGAATATATTGAAGACGGAGTAAAGTGCAAGGGCTTTTCTAGTAATAGAAATAGTGCCTTCGGTTTCGTTCAGTCCCAAAACGAACGTAAATGGACGAATGTCTGACAAAGTATTTCCAATGATCAAAAGGGTTGGTCTGTATGAATATATATGGTTGCAACGGATTTATCCCTTAGCATAATATCCAGAATATTTATGCAAACTCAACTGGTGATTAACGGATCTGACAATGTGGCATTCAAAGTGATTGTGATATCGATGAATGGTAAGTATTCGTAGCCTCAGGCCTCAACAACCGGGAAAGGACAAAAAAATCGGGCAGGCAGCATGGCTATGTGGGTCGCACCCATTAGGGTGTATAATCACCTATCTAGAGAAATTCCTTTTGTTTCTAAATCTATCGATTCTGCCCATTCGGGAAACGGTGGTTTGAGTCCAACCGTTGGTGATATACATTCGATACACTCAAGCGAAATGAGTGGTCGGTCATGTGTGGGCCGGGTTACAAGACGTTCTTGTTGAACCCAGATGTATTCGCCTCTAGAGATACATCATCGGAAGGTGGTTCCATACCTTGTCATAGTTGGAATCCAATCTCCAATAAGCGCCATGCGGTTTTTGATTTTATACTATATATGTAGAGCGTGAGATGCAAGCGTTCTGCTAATTGGTTATTTACTTGATGTAGACATTATTATAATATCACTGGATTTGATATCAAAGTGTTTTGGGTTATAGTAAGGTAAAAACCGTCCATGTTTATGCGTGGACTGGTCTTACTATTATCTTTTCTTTCGAAAAGGGTTTTGAAAGTTAAACAAGTGGTTGGAGTTTACTCACACCAGTCCCATGACTGACCCAGAGTTTATTTTGTTTTGTTTTCCCTAAACTCTTGGGTGCCCAAATTTGTACGGGCAGTCAAGTAGTCAGGTTTTCACAGATTTATTGGAAGAAGCTGGAAGCAGGAGGCTTCACCGGTTAGCTATAGGCTATCATATATTCTGCTGTGGACCTTGTTTGTATCTGGAAACAGGTGTTTATAACTGTTTCAGAAATGACTGTTGTGCTCTGATGATGGTATGTATATATGCACCAAACAGATTTGTATTTCAAAGCTTATGTTACATAATATATTTTATTCGTTCCGCTGTGAGTTGTGATCTTCGTTTTTCTTCTATTCTAAGTTTTCTATCTTATCTATTCTCACCCTCTATCTTCTTTCTATTAATGGTTCGTATTTCTGTGTTATTTGGGTTGGACGTATGGTGTATTTAGTCAACTCGGATAGCTCGGATTTGCGGGTCGTTTCAGGTGGTATCAGAGCTTAGGTTGAGCGAATACCTAGGCTTGATAGGGTTGTGCTCATTAGAGATAGGGTCAGTAGTACCCTAGAATGAGTTGAGCATATATATACGAGAGAGCGTATTTGTTATTTGATATAAAAATTGTTAATATTGTGTTGGCTAGTCTGTGAGTGGTTTATGAATTCTGGTCGAATCGTGGGACGCCACGAAGTCGATAGGGATTTCTAAACACTTGAACAGAGAAATTCGACACCGTATTGTTTTAAAAAGGGTAAATGAATAATTTTACCCAAAATTCTATTTTGATATAGAAAGAATAATTTTTTGAAGTTATTATATTATATGGATGTGTTGATTGTTAGGATTGTAATCCAACGAGATTATAAAATTGGAATGGTTATTCATAACCAAATAAAATTTGTATATGAATGAGATACATACAAATGGGATGAACTGGAATTAGATTCAAAATCCTGGGAAGTTGAGAAAAATATTTTTCAAAGTATATTAAAATAATATTAATTTGTTTTAGAAGGATTTGAAAGAAAATCATTTTAGATGGATTTTGAAATAATAAAGCACTGAACTCACTTCAGTGGCTGAGAAATAATTCTGATGATGATTGCAACATCATCAGTGTTCATTTTCAAGTTTCTAAGTGATGGATTGCTACCTTAAAAAAATTTTGATGGAAATTTGTTTGAAAGAAAACAAGTGGTTTGAAAATTCAAATGTTTTGAATTTGAAAAGAAAATAAATATATGTATATATTTATGGGATTTCAAAAGAATTTGAAATGAAAAACCCAGGGATTTGAATTTTGGAATTTAAATTTAACTTAAACAAGTTAAATGGGTCAAAGTGAATGAATTGACTTAGAATCAATTTGAATGCATGTGAATGAGAAACCAAATGCTTTGGTAGAACTAAAATTGTTGAAATATGAAGAGGTGAGTTTCAACATAAAGAAGTTTTGAAAAGTAATGGATTTGTACCATTTTCCTACCTTAGCAATTTCGAGGACGAAATTATTTTAAGGGGGGAAGAATGTAACGACCCGGATTTTTGGCTAATTTATTTTTAAATATTTAGTATGGTTTAAATATTGAATATATAATATAAATGAATTTTTATTATTTTATCGATTTAGTAATCGATATATGGTTTAATAGCATATATATTGAATAATCGTATACGAAGAAAAACCAATCGGATTTAGAGTCAAAACTATATTGAAAACAATTTAGCCGATTTATATAAATTTTATTAGAAAAGATTGTTTGGAATTGATTTATATTTTAAATTTAATTTAAATTGTTAATTTAAATTGTATCTCTTATATACAAGTCGAATTAAAATTCAGAATGGGTTCCATTGGGTTCAGAATGACATTATAATCTTGTAACGTCGGTCATTGCGACTAGATAGCAGTTTAGGACACTAAGCTAGGGGACTGCGAGATATTTTAGTTATTTAATAAAAAATAAAATCAAATAAATTACCTAATCTAATCATGGCCACCCTAAGTTTAAATCAGCCGACCTAAATGTTTTCACGTCGCAGCTATTCTTCTTCGAGCTGATTAAATTGTCTCCCATCCTCAACATCGAACAAAACAGCAAATTAATGGCCAAATTTAATGCCGCAGACATTCTGTCTGTTTTCGCTTCTATATATTAGCCTATCAACTTCGTATACCCGTTAAATCCTTTTCCCTCTTTCGTTCTACCTCCCAGAAAATCGAAACCACAAAAAGGAAAAAAAGAAAAAAAATGAGTAAAATCAAATCAAAAATCACGAAATCATATCGCGATAAACGCTGGATCTCCCTGACGCTCGGCGGCAAGATGAAGGGGGTTGCGATGTGATTCTGAGGGGGAAATCGGCGCTCGAACAGTGGCGACGTGGATGTTCAAAGGGGAGGTGGTTGTTGTTGGCTATAGTTGAGCGGAGTTGCAGAGGGTTTTCGACTGTGTTGAGGGGTGCGAGAGTAGAGTAAGCCATGGGGTTCTGCAGTGGAGTAGTTAGGGGGTCGCGATGCGTCGTGAATCGCGAAGTGCGATGGGATTCTGATGAAGGTCGAACTGAGGAGCTGGGTTTTGGTTCCAAGTTCTGCGTTGATTTGAGGATAAGGTAACTAAGGTGAAAACCAATTTTCCTTGTTTACTTAAATTTATACAGTAAGATCAGTTTTTAAATTAAGTAATTAGATTTTAATTACATTAAAATCAATGGCTTTAAAGAAGACATTGTCTTAGAGAAATCAAGTGGAAATACCATCCGGGTTATATCTAAAGGAAAACTGGAAATAAATTTTTGTAATAAATCATTTTGTAAATAGATCATTTTAATTGTAAATCAATTTATGGTTAAATAAAATGATTATGATGTTGGAAAATTGGTTTAAATAAAAGGGAATTTGTTAAGTAAGGTTTCAGTTAATAACCACTAAAAGAAGAAGGAAAATATAGGAAAGTAATTTATTTATTTAAATAGTTAATTTAGATAAATATTAATCAGGAAATTTAAATCAAATTATCGTAGGTGCGAATTCATTCGAGAAGATTCATAGTCGATGATTTGGAAATAAACAGGATATTCGACAACTGCAAAATCACGGTGAGTAAATCTCACTCACCTTTTATTTATAATTATTTTTACTTCGTAAAAATAATTGTCTGTTGCTTGTGTGAATGTTTTATGGTTGTTATATATATATTAGTTATTTAGGCTATATATATATATATATATATATATATATATTGGGTTGATTGATTGGTTGGATTCCCGCAGTCTCATTAGCGGATGCCCGCAGTTTCATAGCGGATGATTACCCTATACGCCCCACGCTATGATTAGTGGATGACCTTCTATACCGCGATATTCTGCCACGAAGCAGAATGGGTATTATTTATGTGCTAACATCTGTGGATGCAGGGAAACAGGTTGGAGGAATCCAACTGGATTCCTCAAAAATATATTATCTGTTTGTTTATTTGTTTGCATATATATTGTTATATATGATGTGTTAGAAAAATAATAATTCGTTGCTTTGTGTGTTTAAATATCACTGGGCTTAAGTAATGATATTTAAAAATATCGTGAAAGGATATTGGAGATTTAAAAAGGGAAAATTCTATTTTTAAATAGAATTTGAATTTTAAATGGAATAAGATAAAACTTGTTTTTGAAAAATAAAACGAGTAGTTTCTTTATAAACGAAGTTTATAAATAGTTCTTTTATAACGAAGTTATAAATGAAGTGAAAAGAATTATCATTTGATAATTCAGAAATAGAAACACCAGGGTGAAATTGGAATTTGAAATAAAATTTCAAAATAGGATGTGAAATGGAATTTTTAAATATATAACTCAAATGAAATTTGAGTATAACATTTGAATTTTAAAAGGGAGTTAAATATTTGAATTTTTAAAAGGGGATTGAATATTAGAAATTCAAATAAGAAGTTCAAATAGAATTTGAATAGACGAGATTAGAATGAAAAGTAGAATTTGAATTCAAGGAATTAAATTATAATTTGAATTCGAAGGAATTCGAATAAAGAAATTCAAATAGAGATTTGAATGTAGAATTTCAAAATAAAATTTGAAATATAGAATTTCAAAGAGGAATTGAATAGAATTTGAAATATAGTATTTCAAAGAAGAATTGAAATATGAAATTTGAATAGAAATTTGAAATGGATTTCAAAATATGAAATTTGAATTGAGATTTGAAATAGAAAGTCAAGTATTGAATTTGAACATGAAATTGAATATAGGAATTCAAGCAGAAGTTTGAATATGGAATTTCAAAAATAGAATTTGAAATAAACTTTGAAAGTAGGATTTCAAAGTAGGATTGAAATAGGATTTCAAAATAGGAAATCCAAATAGTTTTGAAATAGCATTTGAATTCAAGTGAATTGAAATAGAATTTGAGTTCAAAGGAATTCAAATGGGGTTGAAATAAAGGAAATTCAAAAATGGAATTTCAAATAAAAGAAGAATGTAATTTGAAATATTGGGAATTTCAAATAAGAGAAAATGGAATTTGAAACATTTAGAATTTCAATGGAGTTTGAATATTTGAATTTCAAGTGGAGTTGGGATATTCGAGAATTCAAATAGACTTTGAATATAGGAATTTCAAACAAAATTTGAGAATGGAGTTTAAATCCAGAATTGGAATTCAAGAGATATAAATCTAGAATTTGAATCCAAGGGATATAAATCTAGGATTTGAATTCAAAAGAAATTTAAATAAGGTATTTGAATTCAAAGTGAAGTTTAATATGAGATTTGAAATTCTAATAGAATGAAATTAGATTTGAGTATAGAAATTTAAATGGAGATTGGGAATGGGATTTGAATAAGGAAATTCAAATGTAAAATTTCAAAGTAGAACTTGAATTAAAACTTTGAAAATAGAATTTCAAATAGAACTCGAAATAGAATTAACTATGGGATTTGAATATGGAATTCAAATGGAATTGAAACTATGGATTTGAATATATTAAAATCAGAATGGAATTGAATTTCATTCAAACGAAGCTTAAAAGTTTATATATATAAATATAATTAAAACGAACTCACCGCAGCGCTGCAGTTCGTAAAATAGCGACTCGAACTTCAATTGAGTATACAGAACTCAATTGGGGTCGGAATTCTTCGAAACAAGAAACGTCAGGACCAGTTTGATAATAGTTTTCTAATGAAGGAGAAAAATCTGAATTTCGTCGTATAGATTTTGAGTTATGTCAAAATCAAATTTTCAGAAAAGCAGCGCCAGAATCGTTTTAAAACCATAATGGTTTATTAATATTATAAAAGGATTTTAAGCGAATAAAATCCGAAGTTTCTATTTAGAAAATTTCAGAGTTGGGTTGTAAAATATATGCGAATTCAAGTTGTGTAAATGAATATGATTTTTGAAACAGAAACCAGATTTTGATTTATTGAATGGAATTAACTAAATTGAATAGAAATTAGTTAAGGAGCTTTTGAATGGATATTGGGCCTTAAATAAGTGAATTCGATTTGAAATTTATATTCAAAATGGAAAAGAGAACTAGAATTAAAATTTAAATTCAATTTGGTTATGAACGAGTTAAATATTTTGTTCGAACATGTTATGTTCAACAAAGAAGTGAAATAGGCAAAAAGGCTAATTAAAGAATAATTGAGCGAAACTGAATTCAAACGATTCAAAATTTAATTAAAACGAATGGATTGAGTTGAATTGAATTGGAAACAGGTGAACAGGTGTTAAACAGATATGGGATGGAGTATATGAAGATTTTTATTTATGTGCCCGACAAAAAGGTACATGTTTAAATTCATATATGAGTTTTATGCGCCGTATCGGCAAGCCGCTTGGCTTTTCCTTTTTCTTTTTGATTGAGGAAGATACCGGGAAGCTATTTGAAATTTCCCGATGCTCCCGATACAGGGGAGGTTATGGCGAAATTTTCCGGAAATTTAAGGAGTTAGAATATTTTTAAGATATTTTGATAATTTGAAATCATTGTATCGACGTATTAAATTCGATAGTAAAGTGAATATAAAAATCGAATGTTGTAAACAAAAAGGGATAGAGATAAGTGATTGGAATTGTTTCCAATTGCAAATAGAGATATTTTCTAATATATAGAAAATAAAAGAAGTTAATGTTTGGAAACGTTTTCCAAATGACATAAGAGGCCGAGATGATTATTGAGATATTTGGTTAACAAATATTGATAAGAGAATATAGAAGAGATTTAATTAATGAAATATTAATTAAAGGGCCCAGTGATTTGTTGATATGTTGATTGAACACTTGTTTTTATTCGATAGTTAAATCACAGACTATCGAAGTTTTGACCATCGTTGTCAATATGGAGAGACCGGTTGGATTATTATCCGAAGAACCACTCCGTATCGGCATAAGCGTTGCGAACCAAGTATGCTGAATATATTGAAGACGGAGTAAAGTGCAAGGGCTTTTCTAGTAATAGAAATAGTGCCTTCGGTTTCGTTCAGTCCCAGAACGAACGTAAATGGACGAATGTCTGACAAAGTATTTCCAATGATCAAAAGGGTTGGTCTGTATGAATATATATGGTTGCAACGGATTTATCCCTTAGCATAATATCCAGAATATTTATGCAAAATCAACTGGTGATTAACGGATCTGACAATGTGGCATTCAAAGTGATTGTGATATCGATGAATGGAAAGTATTCGTAGCCTCAGGCCTCAACAACCGGGAAAGGACAAAAAAATCGGGCAGGCAGCATGGCTATGTGGGTCGCACCCATTAGGGTGTATAATCACCTATCTAGAGAAATTCCTTTTGTTTCTAAATCTATCGATTCTGCCCATTCGGGAAACGGTGGTTTGAGTCCAACCGTTGGTGATATACATTCGATACACTCAAGCGAAATGAGTGGTCGGTCATGTGTGGGCCGGGTTACAAGACGTTCTTGTTGAACCCAGATGTATTCGCCTCTAGAGATACATCATCGGAAGGTGGTTCCATACCTTGTCATAGTTGGAATCCAATCTCCAATAAGCGCCATGCGGTTTTTGATTTTATACTATATATGTAGAGCGTGAGATGCAAGCGTTCTGCTAATTGGTTATTTACTTGATGTAGACATTATTATAATATCACTGGATTTGATATCAAAGTGTTTTGGGTTATAGTAAGGTAAAAACCGTCCATGTTTATGTGTGGACTGGTCTTACTATTATCTTTTCTTTCGAAAAGGGTTTTGAAAGTTAAACAAGTGGTTGGAGTTTACTCACACCAGTCCCATGACTGACCCAGAGTTTATTTTGTTTTGTTTTCCCTAAACTCTTGGGTGCCCAAATTTGTACGGGCAGTCAAGTAGTCAGGTTTTCACAGATTTATTGGAAGAAGCTGGAAGCAGGAGGCTTCACCGGTTAGCTATAGGCTATCATATATTCCGCTGTGGACCTTGTTTGTATCTGGAAACAGGTGTTTATAACTGTTTCAGAAATGACTGTTGTGCTCTGATGATGGTATGTATATATGCACCAAACAGATTTGTATTTCAAAGCTTATGTTACATAATATATTTTATTCGTTCCGCTGTGAGTTGTGATCTTCGTTTTTCTTCTATTCTAAGTTTTCTATCTTATCTATTCTCACCCTCTATCTTCTTTCTATTAATGGTTCGTATTTCTGTGTTATTTGGGTTGGACGTATGGTGTATTTAGTCAACTCGGATAGCTCGGATTTGCAGGTCGTTTCATTTCCAATATTTGTTTTTATTCACAAAATACGCGAGTTATTCAAAAAGACCGGGTTTAACCCATTCTGAATAATCATCTCGACGATCAAGAGTCGAAGATGAAGACGGTGATTAAAGACCGAAGGTTTTCACATCGTTGGGATGATGATGACTGGTATCTTGAATTGGGATTGGCCTTCCAAGGCAAGGTATTTGGTAATGATCGTCCAAACGCATCTGGAGATCGACGGACATGTTGTTTCGCTCAGACCCAGAGCGGACTTGTAAATGGATTGCGTGTCTGACATTGTATTCATTTCTACTGTATTTGTTGAATGCTACTGATTTTATATTTCTGTTTGCTGGTGAAGAATTTATTCTTTACTTATCACCCTTCTCTAAGACGTATGATCTTAGAGGATATATATATATATATATATATATATATATATTGGTAGATGATCAATAATATGGTAGGGTCTGACAATGTGACATGCTAAGATGCAAATGATCAAGGCTTCGTTGAAAAGCAGGCCTTGCGGTTGATGATCAAAGCACAGTCTATTTAGGCATAGCTTTGTGTATATCATGACTTCACGAGCCTCACACACCGGTTGAGTCTAAAACGGGAGAAGGGAACGCAGGGAGTGCACACGTTTCTATCTAGCTAGAAGTGGTGTCAGTGCTTAAACTGGCTAACATTGGCTTATGTGGTTGTTGGAATTTTGCGAGGCCTTGGTTTATTCTTATCGGTCGCCCTCGGCTGATTTGTAGATCCAATAGGATTGGGGAGCGTGTGTTCAGGCATAACTAATCCACTAAAGTATTTGTGGACTGGCCATGCTGTATCCAAGGGTTCGCCAGCGTCCGAATCCTAAGGCATTGCTAGAGTGTCTCGAATCGGTCAGGAGCTCCTCCCTAGCCTTGACTCATGATGGAAACCCAATTTCCAATATGCCCTTGCGGTTTTGATTGTATAACTAGTACGGCGACACAGTAGATGGTATCTATGCCGTCTAGGATTGATATTATATTTGAAATGTTTTAAATATATATATACATACACACACTAATAATAATATCGTTTTACGTATCAAGCATCTTTTGACCATTATAAAGTAAAACTCTATCCTCTGGTGTGCGTTGCATTGTGAGATGGGACCTGGGTCTTATAATGGTTTCATTTTTCTAAAAATAATTGTGTTATTTGACGATTTACTTTATTTATGCACTGGCAATTAAATGGAGTAAACCCGTTCCGCGTTAGCGGCGTGATCCTGTGATTAGCCTACTTATTAGATAATTTAAGTATAGAATTCTCACACCAGTCCCACGACTGACCTGTAGTTTGTTTCACTTTGCAAACTCGGGTGCCCTCTTTCCACACGGGTAGTCGAGTAGCTTTTTGCAGATATAGTTAAGCAGGATCCTGGATTGAAGCCTGAAGCTGGGTCCAGAATATTGATGGCCTTCCGCTGAGATTAGTTCCGCTGCAATGTATTAATTTATTGTAATTTATCTTCCACTGTAATTTATCTTCCGCTGTACTTTACAAAGTGTACTCTGATATATTCTATACTCTGATGTAACATTTATTATTGATGTTATAAAAGTCTGTGTTGTTGTTCTGATGTGTTATATGCCCAAAGTTAATGTATGCGGGTTTTGAACGGTTTTGATCGATCTTGCGATCGATTGGGGTCGGGCGAAATCGGGTCGTTACAGTTGTCCTGGAAACTAATTATTCACGGCCTGTGTCCTAGAAATTATTTTTTAAATAATGGAGGCCCTTTAAGTGAAAATCCCCTTTAATATAACATATTTCATCTCATATATTCACCTCGTTCTTTCTTATTTAATCATAATTCCATTTTACATTGTCACTACAGCTTTTTGTTATTCACTTATTAACTTAGTTCTCTTAACTAATGTTTATTAATAAGTTTCCTTTCCACTTGTTATAACTTATGTTATAATTTCCACTTGTCCCTAGGACAAGCCTACCTATTATATAACATTCTCATTAATGTAATTAATTATAATAGGTTGTTATCATTCCCATTCTGTAACGACCCGGGGAAAAGCGACCTTGGTTATCCGATATATAACACCTATCGAACAATCAAAAGTCGAAATTACCGGATAGTCCAAGAAAGAAATTAGAGGGTGAGGATAGATAAGATAGAAAATTAGAACAGAAGAAGAAGAAGAACACAACAACATCAGAGTAACACGAATCTCACAGCGGAACGAATAAAATATAATAGACAACATATCTTGAAATCAAAGTAGTATATGTATATCATACCATTACCAGAGTACAACACTTACAATACAGCGGAATACACAAAAGCTACATAAATCCTGAAGCCCCCAGCTCCAAGCTCTCCAAGTATATCTGTAAAATCCTGACTACTTGACTGCCCGTACAAATTTGGGCACCCAAGAGTTTAGGGAAAAGCAAAACAAAATAAACTCTGGGTCAGTCATGGGACTGGTGTGAGTAAACTCCAATCATTTGGTTTAATTTTTCAAAATCCTTTCGAAAGGAAAGATAATCGTAAGACCAATCCACACATAAATACGGACGGTTTTTACCTTACGATAACCCAAAACACTTTGGAAATCATATATTATCTGATATTATAATAATGTCTAATCACAAGTAATTAAAATATAGTAGAACGCTTGCATCTCACGCTCTACATATATAGTATACAAATCAAACTCGTGGGCACTTATTGGAAATTGGATTCCGACTTTGACAAGGTATGGGACCACCTTCCGAACGTGTATCTCTAGAGGCGAATACACTGGGTTCAACAAGAACATCTTGCAACCCGGCCCTCACATGACCGACCACTCATTTCGCTTGAGTGTATCGAATGTATATCACCAACTGTTGGGATCAGCAACCGTCTCCCGAATGGGACAGCATCGATAGATTTAAGAACAAAAGGAATTTCTCTAGATAGGTGATCATACACCCTACTTCGGAGCGACCGACTTAGCCATGCTGCCTGCCCGATTTTTGTCATTTCCTGGTTGATGAGGCTTGAGGTCATAACGTATCTTTTGACAGATCACACCTCCATTACTTTGAATGCCACATCGTCATACCCGCCAAATCACAAATTGATTTCCTCAAAAATACCACGGGTATACAGCTAAGAGAAACGAATTCCTCCGCCACCAAACGTAAGTACGTTTGAAGAGATCAACTTACGCGATCTTTTGAATATACTCTGTCAGACACTCGTCCATACACGTTTGTCCTGGGACTGGACAAACCGAAGGCACTATTCTTTAAATAGGATAGCCCTTGCATAACTCCGTCTTCAATATATTCAGCATACTTGATTCGCAACGCTTATGCCAATACGGAGTGGTTCTCTGGATAATAATCCAACCGGTCTCTCCATATTAACAACGTTAAATGGTCAAAGTTTTGATAGTCGGTGATTTAACTATCAAATGAAAACATGTCGGTGTGCGAACAACGATATTACTTCCAGAAGGAAATACTATCGAACAATCATCATTTCATTCATTCGTTCATTCATTCATTTCCCTTTTCCTGTTATTTAATATCTCTTATTTACTATATTTAGAAAATATACGCTATTAACCTTGGAAAACATTTCCATTATCTGCTCTCTATATTAAGAAACTTTCCTGACTCTCATTTGGAAAACATTTCCAAATCTTCTTCGTTTGGTTTTAATTAGATGTTCGAATAAACATCACTCTGCCAAATCTCCTTCATTTGGTTTCCACTTAACCACTTTCCACTATCGAACCTTAACCATTTCTTAGTTAAAAACGAAGTCAATCAAGTTGGGGTATAATTACCTCTCAGACCTTAACTGAACAACCTTTCTAACCTCGAAAATAAGCTAAGTACTCCTTTTAAACTTTAACACCTCTTTACACAACTCTCGGATTATATAAACAAATCCGCTTCTTGTACGGAAACTCTTGATTATAACGATGGTGCTATAATTCCCCTACATCCGAATATAATAACTTCAATTTGACTTTTACTTTCTAACTCGAATATATAACGAACTACTAATTATCGACACCCATTTGGTTAACTCTAATCTATAATCTTTATTCTATTAACTCTTACTGGATTAACTCTTATTCGGCTAACTCAGGTTGATTAACTCATTTTGACCAACTTACTTGATTAGTTCAATTTGACTAACTTAACTTAAATAACTCGACTTATCTAACTCAACTTGACAACTTGATGTAATTACTTCTATTAATTAACTAATATTTGACTTGACACCATTCGCTCGACTCTAGATCGCAGCGATCACAATGGTTACGCCTGATTCCCTCAGGAAACATCCGTCCACCTTAGGCTATCTGCAGCCCTGCGAATTACGCTAGCAGTCGTGCTTACTGATAACTTATCTTAAATGACTACTTCTGTTTAACTCTGTCTCGAACAACTAAATTCGAGCAAATCTAATTGAATAACTAATATTCAATTATTCCTTATTTGATTACTATATTTGAATATCTCTAGTTCGATTAGACTCTAATCGATTAACTCTAACTGATTTACTCTAATTGGTTAACTCTAACTAACTAACTCTAAATGTTTACTCCAACGGTTTAACTCTACGGTTTAACCCTAACGGTTTAACTCTACGGTTTAACCCTAACGGTTTAACTCTAACAGTTCAACTCTAACAGTTTAACTCTAACGGTTGATCTCAATAAATTTATTCTATTGGATTAACTCTATTGGATCAACCCATTTCAAATAACAAATATTCAATAAACTCCCTTTCGAATAAACTGATATTCGATAGCTTTACTTCGAATAACTCTTATTCGATAAATTCTCTTTCATACATATTCAGTTTCAAATATCGATGTGGAAATCGATTTTTACTTCTCTATATAAGTCTTGACTTATATACTCTATTTACCCAAAGATAAATAACTAAATTAACTTATAAAACTTTATTTATAAATTAACCTTCTCACTTTATCTGTTAAAAACAGATCTCTCTTAAATTCTCACTTCGAATTCATATTCTGTTTACCCGTGTGCGAAGCACGGGCCTAAATTCTTCCTAGTGTAAAATTCTCCTTTATTACACTTTTATCCATTTTCAAGTACTTCAATATTCTATTTATTTTCTAAATAAATAATTCCTTTTTATAACTCAGTTTATTTCTCTAGATAAATATTTCCTTTTAATCTATTTGTAAATGTTTTACAAATATAATTTTTTCTAATTCCATTTGTAAATGTTCTACAAATGTTTTTCTTTTTATCTCTATTTGCAATGGTTTTACAAATATTTTCTTTCTATTTTATTTGTAAATGTTTTACAAACAATTTCCCTTCTCTATTTGTTTTACAAATATTTTTCCTTTATTGCTTTGATTTTATAAAATGATTTCTTTTATAAAACCCTTTTTCCTTTCATATATAAAATCCGCTGATTTTATATAAATAATCTATTTTCAAAATATACTTTGAAAATCTCCCTTTCACTTTCTCGTATCACTTATGGTGTAAAAATATCAAATCAACTGATCGGTCATCATCCAAACACACAGAATCAATAACGGATGATATAACACCTCATATATCAAAATATATGAAAAGCTGTAAATAAATGTTGAGGAACCCAGTTGGGTCCCTCCGACCTGTTTCCCTGCATCCACAGATGTCAGTCAACATAAATAACATGAGTATAAAATATTCTGATAAGCAGAATCAATATTTCGATACGATTTATATATATCGTTATCGATGATTTCAATCAACTGACTAGCAGTTCAACCAAACAACCAATACACAGCAAATCAGCCAATATTTATCAATTCTAAAAATACTTTATAAAAATATAAAGCGTTCAGAGTTAGTGAGATTTACTCACCTTTGCGCGTTAACCGATAAATGTCGGTTTGCGTTATCTGATTCAGTCGAACAATTTATTTCGCCATAAATTGTAACGAGCTCGGATTGACTCGCGGTCTGTCCCATTGTGTTGCTCCCGTCCATATGATCCTGTCGGATCTTGATTCACTGAAAACCGATATCGTACGCACAAGTTATGGTCTTTACAAGTCAATACATATTTAAAAATAAAACACTTTGATTTTAAAAAGAAAAACTGGGCTTTGACCTTTCACAAAAATCGGCCCACTGCAAATCCTCCCAGGCCCGTATAAACCCAATACCGAACAATCCTTCTTCCCCCAAATTACACGCAACAAACTCCAGTACACCTCAATGCCATAGCCGATTTGTTTGACCTCCATTATCACCCTCATTACCTCGTGATACTTCAAACCAGAAATTCCATCCAGCTTCTCTTCGAAAACACTTTCCACCCATACCAATTTTGTCAAACTCGAACTGGTTGTTGGTATTGCGTTCGAACAGCACTCCGTCGATCGCAGCAAAAGTATCGAACTCCATTGTGACGGAAACCCACATCTTTTACACACAAGCTGCGAAACCACCTCCTAATGCCGAAAACACCACCTAAAACTCGAATCGCTGCTTCGATTTCCTTCGAGCCTGAACCCTAGCTCACGTTGGGACATAACGCAGTGAACAAAACTGCCGTCGCACCCACGAAAATGCCTACTGATGTGAAGAGCAGCTCACTGTGATTACTAATATATATATAGCTTACTTTATAGGAATTGATCCTATTTGTTCTTGAATTTAGAAGAGATGATTTTCCATGTTTAGTTTTACTGAGATCGGGAAAAGTTTGTGGCGGCTTAACAGAGAAAGGAATTAGGTTTTAAGGATTGGTAGGGGTGTATTTATAGACCACAAAAATATCAAGATATTTTTATATTAATATTTTAATATTTTTATTTAATCCTTTATATTCATTTCTGACTTCTAAAAATCCGTGTGATCACACACGATACCTAAAAATCACGAAACTGGACATGCAGCTACAATTCGACATTACGGTCCCAACGAAACTGGTTTCGTCGAATTCCGACTTCGTATGCTCACACAGCGTATTTTTAACTGTCAAAATACTGACTGTTTCTCACTCTAAAAATCCGTACGGCCACACAGTGTCTCTAAAAATCACGAAACTTCACATCTAACAATTATTTGATATTGCGGATCCAACAAAACTGGTTTCGTTGAAAACGGAGGTCGTATGAAAAACTGGCTATTTTTCAAGCGCTGAACTGACCCTTTAAATATAAAAATATATTTAAATATTATTAAATTTAATATTAATAAATTAATATTCTCGTATATATCCGCAGATGATGTCGTACGGCTCCAGAATATCCTGCCATAATTTAGGACTTGATTTTCAGAATTTCGATTTGATCGATATTCAGTTCGTATCGAAAAATCGATTTATAACGTATATAAAGCGTCGCAAATCATAAAGGAATTTCATAGCGACTTTTCTAAAATTTGATTTGGACATAAAACAAAATCTACACGACAAAATCCAGATTTTTCTCTTCCACTAGAAAAATATACTCCACCAGCTCCACGCGTTTCTTGTTTCATAGAAATCCGGCTTAAAACGGACTCTGTATACTCGTTTAAAGTCTAGATCGCCAAATTACGAACTGCAGCGCCATTTCGAGCTCGATTATAATTATAATATAATTTATATTTTCAAACTGTCGTTATTTAAATATTTCCGCCAAAAAAATCCAATATAAACTGAATTATATATTTTAAATTGTCCAGTTCACATTATATTGTCGATTCACTATTTCTGATAAATTCAGAAATTAAATATATTATTTAATTATTAATTTTAATTAAATATTCAATAAAATCGAATTAATGACCATTAAATCCCCTAAATCACTATATAAATAATTAAATAAATAAATTATTATATAGCTGAAAATGCGGGTCGTTACACATTCATTCCACTTCTTTTACTGTTGCAACTATCATTTATTTCCATTCATTTCCCTTAATCGCCATTTGTGCCTTTTATTTCTATCTTTTTATTTTCATATGGTTATATATATATATATATATATATATATATATATGTTTATGCACCTGACCTCTCACATTAAGCCTACCACTTGTGGTTAGATTTGTCGGGCGGTTGCGGGCAGACTTCTTCCACAAGTTGACTTAACCTCGTGTCTTAGCACTGTTACATGTATATTTACGCATTAGACCCCTCACATTAAATTAACAACTTGTTTATGTAGGATTTGCCGGGTAGTTCCGGGCAGACTTCTACCACAAGTTGAATTTAACCTCGTGTCTAAATACAGTTTTAACTTTCCATTAACAGTGAATTTAGGCATGTTCATTCTTCCAAATTTTACTGTAATCTATTTTTTTTACATGTCATATTGAATATAATATTAAGCCCATTTCTAATTATCATGTCGCATGTTCTTCCTACATGTAATTAACTTCATTTTAATAGAATAACATGTAATCATCAATTATGTAATTATTCTAATCTAACAAATTAACATGTAATTATCCCAATTCTTACAGTTAAGGGTTCAAGTACATAATATGCCATAGACTAGCATGTAATTAGAACATGTATGTATACAATAGTAATCGTTACCACATATTTTAACATGTTTATACATTTCAGCAGGTTTACATTTCAACATATTAACTGCAACAACCCGCAAATTCTGAACCAATTTAAAATTTTTATTTTAGAAAATTTCAATGAATTTTGAGGATATAATAAAATTTATATAAATAATAATGGCTAGAATTTATTTTAAACGAAGTTAAAATGATTAAATTTTATTTAAATATAAAAGGAGTTAGAAATGGCGCGGTAGTTTAAAATTTTAATTTTGAACTTTAACTGAATGTACAGGATTCAAAATAAATCAGAATTGAGTGAAACTAGAATATTTAAATTTGTTTAATCATATCTTTCTAACGAATCTGAAAAATTAAAATTTCATAGCGAAAATCAAAAGTTATGGCCAATTCAAAATTTAGAAAGGTCGCTGTAGAATTTATATATAATATATATGGCCCGAAGGGCTACTTTTCACATATGAAGGAATTTGGACTCGAAACCACTTTCATTGAGTCTGGAATAATGTTTCTGCATTTAAAAAGTATAAACACTTATATATTTTGAGTTTCGGAATTAATTTGTTTAAAAATATATTTTTAATATTAAATATATAGCACTTGAAAATAGGCAATTTTCAAACGACCTCAGTTTTCAACGAAACCACTTTTGTTGGAACCGGTATGTCAAATTATAGCTAAGTTTCAATTTTCAGAATTTTTCGAGTTAATATGTGAGCGTTGCAAAAGAAAATGTGTTTTGACTATTTCAGTTAAATTTAAACGACTTGAAACAAGCCATTTTTCAAACAGTCTCAGAATTCGATGAAATTTGTCTTGTTAGAACCGCATCATCATAAGAAAGCTAAAAATATTTTTTTCGGAATTTTCTGAGGTCATATGTGGCCCCGGCATATTTAAATGTATGGTCAATATTTAATTAATTAATTTTTAATGGGTTTTTAAATAAAATTTCTACAAATTTCGGAATTGGACCCCGAGACCCATCCCATTGTGTTTAGAAGGCCTCAAAACGTTAAGATCGACAGTAAGCAAGCCCAATTTTGAGACAGTCCAGAAATCCACCTTTATAACACGTTTTACGAGAATTTTAATTATAAAAAAAATCAAAATTAAACCCTAACCCTAATGGCCAGCTGCCGCCTATTCCTTTCGATGGCCAGAAAGCTCCCAATTTCAAACACCTATGTATTTAAATCCGCTCTATGAAAATCAACAAACTTGGTGTCAAATCGAAGAGAAGTCAGAGAGCTTCGAATCCATACGGCGATGATCAGAATTAGTTCATCGGGGTGGCCGCTGTAGGGTTCTGAAGTCGACGGGGTTGAGGGCGTTTTCAGGTCTGCTGGGGGATTCGAATGTGGAGCACTTCCAGGAGGAGGTCGAGGGCGGTCGGGGCTTCGACGGCGGCGGGTCTGATGGAGGTCCGATTGCATGGACTGGCGGCGGCGGGTGGCTTCATTTCGGTGGTAATGGGTTTCATGTGACGGCAAGGAATTTCGCTTGATCTGAATCAGTCGTTAAACCGATCTAGACCGTTCGAAACCCCTGATCGTTTGAGAACAGGACAAATCAGAACGCAGACGGAAGAAAATTTCATTGTTATTACAACAATTCCATCAGATACAAGAACATACAGAGTATAAATGAATAAATTACATTTGATAAATATCAGAGATTACAATAAATTACATAGCAGCGGAAAATAATACAAAGCACAACTGAAGGTGATATACGGATACAGAGCTTTCTGGATATCATTCCAGCTGTAAACCAGGATCCTGTGAATATAAATCTGCAAAACCAAAACAACTAGCTGCCCGTGTCGAAAATAAGGGCACCCAGAGTTTAGGTTAAAACAATAAACTCCAGGTCAGTCATGTGACTGGTGTGAGAACTAAAACAGTTATTTAAAGCTTTACTTTAAAAGAGAGTAATTCAAGGGACCACGCCGTATAACACGGAACGGGTTTCCTCCCAAGAATACCAGTGCATAGAATAAACAACGCAATGGTTTTTCGAAAAATGAAGCTATTATAAGACCCAGGTCCCATCACACAATGCAACGCAAGCCGAAGGATAGGGTTTTACCTTATAACAGCCAAACATGCTTAGTACGTTTAAAACAAATCATTTGATACTATAATAAGAGTATAGTGTCAAAACAATTTCAATCATAAATATAAATCATAGACGGCATAAGTACCCCATACCACTATGTCGCCATACTAGGCTCTACAAATAAAGCCGAAATACACGTATTGGAAATTGGATTTCCGTCATGAGTCGAGGCAAGGGGCAAGCTCCTCTCCACGTTCGAGACACTCTAGCAAATGTCTCAGGACTACACACTTTGGACAATCCTGGATCGGCTGGGCCGGTCCTCACTTACGTTAGAGGATTGGCAATTCCTGAACACACGTTTCCCGGTCCTTACAGACCTATAATCGAGGCGCCTCATTCCAACAACCACAAAGGTGAAAAGTATATAAATGTCAGGGCTGGTAAGTCACTGACACCACCAAAGCTAGAAATAAACGTCGTGTTCTCCCAGCGGTCCGTATCCCGTTTTTAACTCATACTGAGGTGTGAGGCTCGCGAATTTACGTTATACACAAAGCTGCCACGTAGGCCGTGCTTTGATCATCAACCACAAGGCTTTGCTTTTCAACAGAAGCCTTGATCATTGCATCTCAGCGTGCCACACAGGCAATTCATGCCATGCGACTGATGTCCATCCATATACAACCTCTGAGCTCGTACTTCTCAGAGAAGGGCGTTAAGCAAAAGAATAAATTCTCCACCGCCAAACAGATGTATATTTAATAGAAATCAATCAACACAGAATAAAATCCAATGTCAGACACACAATCCATTTACAAGTCCGTTCTGGGTCTGAACGAAACCGGAGGCACTTTCCTCGCATATCCATCCATCTCCAAGTACGTCTGGACGACCACCAACTATTTCCATCCTCTTGGGTGTACAGCCCAATCAGGATCGTCAGTAATAATCCAAACGATGTGAAGACTTCCGGTCTTCAACCACCGTCTTCATCTTCGCCTTATCGTCGAATCAGTTATTCAGAATGGGTGTAAACCCGGCCTTTCCGAACAACCCGCGTATATTAAAACGAATGTTACACAAACACAACATACGCCTCATTCCAATTCATATTCTCAAGGAAAGGTTCCCATTAATTTTATCCAAGATAAATTATTTAAAATTTGTTCTTTAATCTTCCTTTGGATGTCATTTCAAACCAAATTATGGTTTTCCAAACTAGTCGAGATTAGCGAACCACACCGAAGTAATTATTTATTTTATTTCCCAATCCAAACCTATTCATCCCATGAAGCAAAACTGGTAATACTCCACATCTAACACCACAGTGTTATTGGTAAAATTAATTACCATTTCACGTTCAAATCTAATTAAAGATTTAACTATCGCTTTGGAGCAAAACTGGTGATACTCCATTCTCGCTCACTTTCCTAATTTGATAATTTAAATTATCAATTCACATTTCAATCTAATTGCAGATTCATTAAAACTCCTTTTACTGGGTTAAAGAACTAATGTCATTTAAAACACAGTTCATGACAAACCTAAAACACATTCTATTTATTCTCGGGTTAAAGAACAAATGTTATTTAAAACACCGTTCACGATAAACCCACAAATCAATTCTGTTTATAACCCATTTCAAATCCAATTTATTTATTTAAAAATAAATGGGTTTTAATTTCAGTTCAAACTAGTTCGTTTCGATAAAAATCTATTTTTATCTTTTCAAAAATATGGAATTTTTCATCCCAACTTTTCCCAAGTCATTTCTTATGATTTTACACAAATTATTGATATTTTTCATAATTTTATCAAGGCCCGTACAGTCGATTTCCATCAACGGCCATCGAACTGCACTTACAGCGACCTTTTCCAAATTTGATTTGGATGTATCTCCAAATCCAACCGTTAGATTTCAAATTTCTAATATTTGTTAGAAAGCTCTTTTCGATACGAACCCAACAATTCCGGTTTTAGGAGAATCCGACGGTCGGATCTCCCGTAATGTCCGTTTGAAATAAATGGTCGAAATTCACGAACTGCCGCGGCGCGGCGCGTTCTATTCAGGCCATTATATTATATATATATATAATATATATTTCGTCGATTCCTATTTAAAATGAATTATATAAATAGTTTTAAATTCGTTTCAAAAACAATTACAACTTCCATTTCAATTCAAATCAAAATTGAATTTTTCCTTATAGATTCGTTTTAAAATTCATTTCTATTAAATTCAAATTTCAATTCAATTTGAATTTATTTCAATTCGTTTTCAATTCAATTCGAATTCGTTTTCAATTCAATTCGTATTCGTTTTCAATTCAATTTGAATTCCAATTCGTTTTCTATTCGATTCAATTCAAATTGGTTCTCTATTTGATTCAATTCAAATTGGTTTTCTATTCGATTCACATTGGTTTTCTATTCAATTCAATTCAAATTGGTTTTCTATTCGATTCAATTCAAATTGGTTTTCTATTCGATTCAATTCAAATTGGTTTTCTATTCGATTCAATTCAAATTGGTTTTCTATTCGATTCAATTCAAATTGGTTTTCTATTCGATTTATAAAAACGAACATAATCGATATAAATATCGTTCGCATCAAAATAGCGCATCTCTAATCAATACGGCTTTATATATTTCAATAATTCCGTTATTCTATTCAACAAATGAATATTTATTCTTGTCAACACATGACTAATCTCAACGAATGAGTACTGTCCACGTGTGACTATTTTTGTTACTTAATATATTTTATGAAAATTAAGGTATCTATCGTTTGATATTAAATCAGACTCCAACCGTAAATTAGTAAGAGAACGATTCCCTGAATATTAACCCCGAAGGCCGAAACCAACATCAGATCAATGTCCAGGAGACCACTCATCTTATCTATTTTCCAGTTAGTTTCTAATTTTATATATGATAAAGATGTAAATTTTATTGTTAAAATATTTCGTTCAACACATGACTAATCTCAACGGATGAGTACTGTCAACACATGAACCTTTATCTTATAATATTCTTTATTTTTTAAATTGGAATAAGGCCCAATCAATTACCATATAGCGTTAACTATATGGATTCCGTACAACACATGTATATAAAAGCAACGATAAATAATCAACCATCATCCAAAGTGCATTACTGTAACAACCCGGAATTTTGGGGCCAATTTAAAAATTTTATTTTATGAATTTTAAAGGAAACTGGATATTTAAAATAATTTATTTTTAATAATAATGACTAAAATTTATTTTAATCATAGTTAAAATGAATAAATTCAATTTAAGGGTAATAGGAGTTAGAACAGCGCTGCAGTTTGAAATTTTGAAATTTACATTTAATTGCAATCAGTTATAAAATTCTATTAAGTAAAGCAGTTGTTAAGCTATTGGACAGTAACTGGCATTTTGTTATTAACAAATTTTGTAAATTTTTACAAATATATTATAATTAAATGAGAAGCAGAATAATCAATGCATAGGATATATATATATGAATTAATGTGTATTTTACATTGTGTTGTAATGTATATATTTGTAAATTTTGTTTGTATAAATTGTAAGACAAAGGATAACATTAATTATGAATGGTAATTAAAGAAATACATTGAATGTTAACTAGTTTTAAAATAACGATTGCAATAGATTAATGGACTAGTGTGGGAAACCAATTGCTATTTAATTCATTGGTGATGAATTGGAAATAAGTTACAATTAATACACAAAATTTATTATCATATTGCCATGCACGTATGTAACATACTTTGTATATACGTGTGAGACCAAACAAATGGATAGAAAGGCAACAAGTGAATAGAAATTTATGAATGCATGTATGTTCGTGTTAAAAGAAATTTATTGTCATAATATATTATTATTATTATTATTTCTCCTTTAATGCTGCTGAGCGTTTCATGATATATATTTATTTGTATGTAAGATGAAAGATGGCAATGTTCAAAACCCGCGTATTAAAGATGGCAATGATATTAATGTTTCCTGTGCATGAAAAATAAATAAATAAAATTTGGAATTATAATCAATGGAAATTAGAGGCGTGTCATTCATTGCAAAAAAAAAATATAAAGAAGGAAAAAGAATAATGAAAATGAGAATAATAATGGCCGCATGCATTTCATTTATTTCTCCTATGTTCTCTCTCTCTTCCTCTCATTTGCATATATGTCATATTTTATCCCTTTTATAAATTCAAGGAAAAAAAATAAGATAAACACCTATTAAATTAAATATTATTTAATATACATATAACCTAATATATATACGGTCAAAACTAAACCCTGATTCTTATTACAAGCCGCCGTCATGTTCATTATCAATGGCCGTAACACTCCTAAATTCCTTTCCCCTTTACTTTGAACCCATTCAGTAAAATTCGAAATTTCCAAAGCAAAAATGAAAGAGGGTCTCGAGAGACCACCGAACTGGTGGTGGTTACGGGCGACGGTGGCACACAATAGGGGCTCTAACGTGGTGAAGACAGATGCAATCTAAACTCCTGTAGTGGCGGCGTGACGTGAATGTTTAGTGGAAAGCTTTCAGTGAGATTCTATGTTTAATTTGATTATTATTTTTTCTCGTTGTATGAAAGTCATTGTACGATGTGAATGAATATGAATCTGTGATGTATGCTTGAATATGGATGTTGTTGCTTGTACTGTGATTGTCAGTTGATGTTGCATATGTGGTTGATACTATTGGGTTGAGTCGAAATGGAACCTTTAATTTTGTTAAAACAAATGAAGCACAAATATTTTGTTTAGTGAAACAAGAATGAAACTTTTACTTTTGTTTGTTGTAACAAAAATAGACCTTTTTATATTTTTGGTTTATTGGAGATAAATGAAACATTTTTATATTTTATTTTGTTGAAAAACAAAAATGAAACATTTTTATATTTTATTTTGTTGAAAAACAAAAATGAAACATTCTTATATTTTATTTTGTTGAAGAACAAAATGAAACTTTTCTTTTTGTTTGTTGAAACATAGAATGCAACTTTATTTTTGATTTTGTTTTGTTAAAAACATAATGAAACTTTATCTTTATTTTTATTTTTTTGACTTTGTTTTGAAATTAAATAGTGTTTGACTTTTATTTTTTAATAAAAGACTAGAATAAAGATTATTTCTTTATTTTAAAAAGGATTAAAAGGTAAAAGTTTATTTCTTTATTTTAAAGGAACTAAGATGTATAAGTTTTATCCTTTATTATAAAAAGGACTTTAGGGAACAAAGTTTTGTTCTTTATTTTAATAAAGGACTTAAATGGAAAAAAAGTTTTATTTCTTTATTTTAAAATGTATAAAATTTGTTCTTTAATTAGGAACGGATTTAAAAAGGAAATAGTTTGTATATGGGTTGTTTACATTAAATGAAATGGTATAAAGTGAATATGTTTATTGTAAATTTATTTCATTTAAAAGGGATGAAATTGGAACCGTCATACCTATTATGTGAACATCGTTAATTGGGTATGTTATTTATGTTATTATTTAATGCACTTGTATACACTGTCATTTACAAGCGACCTTGGCTTGTTTATGTGATTGGACGATCAATTTTAACACATTGTCCAGAAGCACCGTTTATTTTATAATATTTGAATTGTGTTGGTTGAAACCCCACACGGGTCATGGGTTGGCATTTGAATACACGTCACCTTTGGATTTAATTAGAAAATGCACTTTGGTTGTTGATGTTTGAAATTTGCTATGTAATAAATGTACAATTTCCGTATAATCGAATTATATGGAAATGAATGGTGTGGGTCTCATTCCAATTTTGAGTCAAACAAATAAATATGCAATTAATACAATAAATTGGAAATTGGATTAAGGAGTTATGTATTTTACTATTTAAAAAGGATAAAATAGAAGTTTGGAATGAAAGAAATGAATTCCATTGATTACTCAATTAATAGAATTAATGGACGCTTAAATTAAGGAGGACATATACTTGTTTATTTGGAAAGGTATAAAACAAATTTCTAGAATTGGTAAATTACATTCCAACTATAAGGAGAATTTGAAACTGAAAGATTCTGTTTTATGTTAACATTAAATTTGGAAGATGGATTTCAATACTTGACATAAATGATTGATTTAATGTTGGAATGGTAGGTTTTTAATATAACAATTAAAACCATTTTTGAAGTGATTATTATTATAGTATTATAATAATGGGGAAAAATTAATGTGTATTGAAATGGAAAGATAAGAACTTATATAAAGAGTATTTCAAGGAATGAATGATATTTTAGAGGTTTTAAAATATGAAATATTTTTTTAAAATAAGATTTTTAAGAAACAATTATAATTATAAATTATAAATTGTATTTGGACACGAGGTTAGGTCACGTTTATGGCGGAAGTCTGCCCGGAACCAACCGGCATATCCAGCAGCCATAAAAGTTGGGCCTAATGTGAGAGGTCCAAGTACACGAATACAATTTGGGTTTTGGCTCGAGGTTAAGCCCAACTGTGGAATAAGTCTGCCCGGACCCAACCGGCATATCCAGCATCCACAAGTTGTAGGCCTAATATGAGAAGTCTGGACCATTATAAAACATAAATGGACTATATAATGAATTGGATTATTTAATCCATTTTAAATAGAAACATCATTTTAACCTGAATAAGTTTATTAACTTATATTATCCATTTTATAATGAGTATTAAAAGAGTTAATTTCAAAATTAATATTTTGAAAATAATGTTTTAATATGAGAAATGATATTTTGATCAGAATAAATGGTTTATTTATTTTAAAATAAATAAAAGGAATAAAAAAAATGGTTTTATTATAACTACGGATTTACAATGAAATTTGAATTTGGGTTTATCGTGAATTATGTTTTAAATAACATTTATTCTTTAACCCGGATTAATGAGGGGATTAATTTCCTAATTTTTGATTAATTATTTAATAATGACTTTGGAAGGTTAAAACGAAATAAGGTTTTAATTAAAACTTTAATTAGATTGGAGAGGAATTAAGTAAATAAATAAGAACAAGAAATTAAAACTCTTTATTTACAAAAAGTGTAAATAAGGAAGAAAAAGAAGATGAAACCATTTATTTATATTTAGGTAAATAAATAACAAAAGGATAAGAATATATTTATTTACAATTAGGTAAATAAATAGGAAAAATAAAAAAAACATTTATTTACAAATAGTGTAAATAAATAAGAAAAAGAAATTAGATATATTTATTTACAATTAATGTAAATAAATATAGAAAAGTGGAAGTAAACATTTATTTACATTTAGGTAAATAAATAAGATAAAAGAATAGTAAAAACATTTATTTACAAATAGTGTAAATAAATAAGGAAAAAGCAATTGAAAACATTTATTTACATTTAGGTAAATAAATAAGGAAAGGAGAAATATTTATTTACACTTAGGTAAATAAATAAGGAAACGTTTATTTACAATTAGGTAAATAAATAGGAAAAAGAATACAATTTATTTACACTTAGTGTAAATAAAATGAAAGGACATATAAATTATAATTTATTTACAGTTAGTGTAAATAAAACAAAAAAAGTAGTAAAATAAAACAAGTGATATTTTATCGTCATTTTAGATGCGATAAAAAGAATAAATTTTTATAATTAAAATCGCCAAACGATTTATATTTATATGTATATATATAAATATAAATTATAAATTAAACAAAACGCGCGCGGCAGTTCGCGTATCGAAAATCGTAACTTTAAATAGTATACCGAAAGATCCGACCATCAGATTTTCCCAAAACTGGAACCGTTAGGACCGCTTTGGGAAGATCTTTCCAACGATATAAACTTCATCAAAATCCAACGGTTAGTTTTCGAGATAAGTGTAAATCAAATTTAGTTGAAAACAGCGTCAGGGTCGCCCATTGACCTGAAGCGTCGTTATATTAATTTAAGCTATCTTATTTTAAATAAAATAGAAATAGGTCGTTATTAAATACCAATAACGATATGCAATGATTTCAAATTATATATATATATGCGAGAATCATTTGAAAAGTCCGAGTTCAATCTCATTTCAAATGATTAGACGACGATCTAAGTCGAAGAGTTGAAGACGGTAATTGAAGACCGACGATCTTCACATCGAATGGATGTGTTGCTACTGAGACCCATGAGAGGAGTAGCTACCTTGAAAGGGATTCAGTGGTGACCGTTCGGACGTAGTGTTGATTTGTACGGATTTGACTTTTGCTCAGACACAGAGCATAAGTTTATAAATGGAATGTATGTCTGACGTTGTAGCCCTTTTTACTACATTCGTTGATCTCTCTTAATATATATCTGTTTGGTGGTTAAGCCCTTCTCTGAGACATACGAGTTTAGAGGTTATATATTGGTAGAAATCAATGATATGGTTGGACTGATAATGTGGCATGCCAAGATGCATGGATCAAGGCTTTTGATGAAAAGCAGGCCTTGTAGTTGCTGATCGAAGCACGACCTGTTTAGGCATAGCTTTGTGTATAACATGACTTCGCGAGCCTCACACCCCGGTATGAGTCAAAAACGGGATACGGACCGTAGGGAGTGCACACGTTTCTTTCTAGCTAGAGTGTTGTAAGGGACCTACCAGCGCTGACATTTTACTCATTGTGGATGATGGATTTTGAGGTACCTTGTGTTTTATAGGCCGTTGGTGGTCATACTATAGGTCCAAAGGGACCGGGAAACGTGTGTTCAGGCATAACTAATCCATACACATATGTGTGGACCGGCCCTACCGCTTCCAAGGGTTCACTGCGGGGGATCCTGAGGCATTTGCTAGAGTGTCTCGAATCGGAGAGGAGCTTGCCCCTAGCCTCGACTCATGATGGAATCCAAATTTCCAATACGACCTTGCGGTTTTGATTGTATAACTAGTATGGCGACATGATATATGGTACCCATGCCATCTAGGATTGATACATTTACTTTGAATTGTTTTTAAAACATACACACACTAATAATAATATCGGTTTAACGTATTTATCATCTTTTGATCATTATAAGGAAAAACCCTATCCTCTGGTGTGCGTTGCATTGTGTGATGGGACTTGGGTCTTATAATGGTTTCATTTTTCTAAAAAGGCATTGCGTTATTTCTTGATTTAATTTATGCACTGGCAATCCATAGGAGTAAACCCGTTCCGAAAAGCGGCGTGGTCCTTGGATTTGTCTTATTAGTTATATTAGTTTAGAATTCTCACACCAGTCCCATGACTGACTCGTAGTTTGTTTCACTTTGCAAACTCGGGTGCCCTCTTTTCTACACGGGCAGTCGAGTAGCCTTTTTGCAGATATCTATCTCTTTAGCAGGATTCTGGATCGAAGCCTAAAGCTGTGTCCAGAGCATAGAAGTCTTCCGCTGTTTAATGTATTTAAATCTGTTGTAATTTATCTTCCGTTGTAGTTTACTTTATTTGTACTATGATATTCTGTACTCTGATGTAGCATTATTGTAATGTAATAAAAGTCTGCTGTTATTGTTCTAATGTATTGTATTCCCAAAGTTAACGTATGCGAGTTTTGAACGGTCTTGGTCGATTTTGCGATCGATTAAGGTCGGGCAAAATCCGTGTCGTTACAATTGGTATCAGAGCTTTGGTTAGCTCAAATCTTTGGGGTACAACTCATTAGAACTAAACAAAAGACTCATCAGAGATTGGATTATTAATATCCAATAAGAATACTCATTAGAGATAGGACCAGCAGTGTCCTAGAATGAGAAAACTCATTAGAGATGGGGTTAGTAATGCCCTAGGATGAGTTCAGAGTGATAAGCTTACAATTAACGTATTTTAATTATATATAATCTATTTTTGAAAATATGATTTTGAATATATAAAAGTATATATACATTTGATAAGTTAGTCAACAAATAAAATTAATAAAAGAAAATGAAAATTTAGTTAGATAATTAAACAACTTTTACCTTAGTTCCTTTTTGAGGACGAAAAGATTTTTAAGTGGGGGAGACTGTAACAACCCGGAATTTTGGGGCCAATTTAAAATTTTTATTTTATGAATTTTAAAGGAAACTGGATATTTAAAATAATTTATTTTTAATAATAACGACTAAAAATTTATTTTAATCATAGTTAAAATGAATAAATTCAATTTAAGGGTAATAGGAGTTAGAACAACGCTACAGTTTGAAAATTTGAAATTTACATTTAATTGCAATCAGTTATCAAATTCTATTAAGTAAAGCAGTTGTTAAGCTATTGGACAGTAACTGGCATTTTGTTATTAACAAATTTTGTAAATTTTTACAAATATATTATAATTAAATGAGAAGCAGAATAATCAATGCATAGGATATATATATGAATTAATGTGTATTTTACATTGTGTTGTAATGTATATATTTGGAAATTTTGTTTGTATAAATTGTAAGACAAAGGATAACATTAATTGTGAATGGTACTTAAAGAAATACATTGAATGTTAACTAGTTTTAAAATAACGATTGCAATAGATTAATGGACTAGTGTGGGAAACCAATTGCTATTTAATTCATTGGTGATGAATTGGAAATAAGTTACAATTAATACACAAAATTTATTATCATATTGCCATGCACGTATGTAACATACTTTGTATATACGTGTGAGACCAAACAAATGGATAGAAAGGCAACAGGTGAATAGAAATTTATGAATGCATGTATGTTCGTGTTAAAAGAAATTTATTGTCATAATATATTATTATTATTATTATTTCTCCTTTAATGCTGCTGAGCGTTTCATGATATATATTTATTTATATGTAAGATGAAAGATGGCAATGTTCAAAACCCGCGTATTAAAGATGGCAATGATATTAATGTTTCCTGTGCATGAAAAATAAATAAATAAAATTTGGAATTATAATCAATGGAAATTAGAGGCGTGTCATTCATTGCAAAAAAATATATATAAAGAAGGAAAAAGAATAATGAAAATGAGAATAATAATGGCTGCATGCATTTCATTTATTTCTCCTATGTTCTCTCTCTTTTCCTCTCATTTGCATATATGTCATATTTTATCCCTTTTATAAATTCAAGGAAAAATAAATAAGATAAACACCTATTAAATTAAATATTATTTAATATACATATAACCTAATATATATACGGTCAAAACTAAACCCTAATTCTTATTCCAAGCCGCCGTCATGTTCTTTATCAATGGCCCTAACACTCCTAAATTCCTTTCCCCTTTACTTTGAACCCATTCAGTAAAATTCAAAATTTCCAAAGCAAAAATGAAAGAGGGTCTCGAGAGACCACCGAACTGGTGGTGGTTACGGGCGACGGTGGCACACAATAGGGGCTCTAACGTAGTGAAGACAAATGCAATCTGAACTCCTGTAGTGGCGGCGTGACGTGAATGTTTAGTGGAAAGCTTTCGGTGAGATTCTATGTTTAATTTGATTATTATTATTTTTTTCTCGTTGTATGAAAATCATTGTACGATGTGAATGAATATGAATCTGTGATGTATGCTTGAATATGGATGTTGTTGCTTGTACTGTAATTGTCAGTTGATGTTGCATATGTGGTTGATACTATTGGGTTGAGTCGAAATGGAACCTTTAATTTTGTTAAAACAAATGAAGCACAAATATTTTGTTTAGTGAAACAAGAATGAAACTTTTACTTTTGTTTGTTGAAACAAAAATAGACCTTTTTATATTTTTGGTTTATTGGAGATAAATGAAACATTTTTATATTTTATTTTGTTGAAAAACAAAAATGAAACATTTTTATATTTTATTTTGTTGAAAAACAAAAATGAAACATTCTTATATTTTATTTTGTTGAAGAACAAAAAGAAACTTTTCTTTTTGTTTGTTGAAACATAGAATGCAACTTTATTTTTGATTTTGTTTTGTTAAAAACATAATGAAACTTTATCTTTATTTTTATTTTTTTGATTTTGTTTTGAAATTAAGATAGTGTTTGACTTTTATATTTTAACAAAAGATTAGAATAAAGATTATTTCTTTATTTTAAAAAGGATTAAAAGGTAAAAGTTTATTTCTTTATTTTAAAGGAACTAAGATGTATAAGTTTTATCCTTTATTATAAAAAGGACTTTAAGGAACAAAGTTTTGTTCTTTATTTTAATAAAGGACTTAAATGAAAAAAAAAGTTTTATTTCTTTATTTTAAAATGAATAAAATTTGTTCTTTAATTAGGAACGGATTTAAAAAGGAAATAGTTTGTATATGGGCTGTTTACATTAAATGAAATGGTATAAAGTGAATATGTTTATTGTAAATTTATTTCATTTAAAAGGGATGAAATTGGAACCGTCATACCTATTATGTGAACATCGATAATTGGGTATGTTATTTATGTTATTATTTAATGCACTTGTATACACTGTCATTTACAAGCGACCTTGGCTTGTTTATGTGATTGGACGATCAATTTTAACACATTGTCCAGAAGCACCGTTTATTTTATAATATCTGAATTGTGTTGGTTGAAACCCCACACGGGTCATGGGTTGGCATTTGAATACACGTCACCCTTGGATTTAATTAGAAAATGCACTTTGGTTGTTGATGTTTGAAATTTGCTATGTAATAAATGTACAATTTCCGTATAATCGAATTATATGGAAATGAATGGTGTGGGTCTCATTCTAATTTTGAGTCAAACAAATAAATATGCAATTAATACAATAAATTGGAAATTGGATTAAGGAGTTATGTATTTTACTATTTAAAAAGGATAAAATAGAAGTTTGGAATGAAAGAAATGAATTCCATTGATTACTCAATTAATAGAATTAATGGACGCTTAAATTAAGGAGGACATATCCTTGTTTATTTGGAAAGTTATAAAACAAATTTCTAGAATTGGTAAATTACATTCCAACTATAAGGAGAATTTGAAACTGAAAGATTTTGTTTTATGTTAACATTAAATTTGGAAGATGGAATTCAATACTTGACATAAATGATTGATTTAATGTTGGAATGGTAGGTTTTTAATATAACAATTAAAACCATTTTTGAAGTTATTATTATTATAGTATTATAATAATGGGGAAAAATTAATGTGTATTGAAATGGAAAGATAAGAATTTATATAAAGAGTATTTCAAGGAATGAATGATATTTTAGAGGTTTTAAAATATGAAATATTTTTTTAAAAAATAAGATTTTTAAGAAACAATTATAATTATAAATTATAAATTGTATTTGGACACGAGGTTAGGTCACGTTTATGGCGGAAGTCTGCCCGGAACCAACCGGCATATCCAGCAGCCATAAATGTTGGGCCTAATGTGAGAGGTCCAAGTACACGAATACAATTTGGGTTTTGGCTCGAGGTTAAGCCCAACTGTGGAATAAGTCTGCCCGGATCCAATCGGCATATCCAGCATCCACAAGTTGTAGGCCTAATGTGAGAAGTCTGGCCCATTATAAAACATAAATGAACTATATAACGAATTGGATTATTTAATCCATTTTAAATAGAAACATCATTTTAACCTGAATAAGTTTATTAACTTATATTATCCATTTTATAATGAATATTAAAAGAGTTAATTTCAAAATTAATATTTTGAAAATAATGTTTTAATATGAGAAATGATATTTTGATCAGAATAAATGGTTTATTTATTTTAAAATAAATAAAAGGAGTAAAAAAAATGGTTTTATTATAACTACGGATTTACAATGAAATTTGAATTTGGGTTTATCGTGAATTATGTTTTAAATAACATTTATTCTTTAATCCGGATTAATGAGGGGATTAATTTCCTAATTTTTGATTAATTATTTAATAATGACTTTGGAAGGTTAAAACAAAATAAGGTTTTAATTAAAACTTTAATTAGATTGGAGAGGAATTAAGTAAATAAATAAGAACAAGAAATTAAAAGTCTTTATTTACAAAAAGTGTAAATAAGGAAGAAAAAGAAGATGAAACCATTTATTTATATTTAGGTAAATAAATAACAAAAGGATAAGAATATATTTATTTACACTTCGGTAAATAAATAGGAAAAATAAAATAAAAACATTTATTTACAAATAGTGTAAATAAATAAGAAAAAGAAATTAGATATATTTATTTACAATTAATGTAAATAAATATAGAAAAGTGGAAGTAAACATTTATTTACATTTAGGTAAATAAAAAAGATAAAAGAATAGTAAAAACATTTATTTACAAATAGTGTAAATAAATAAGGAAAAAGCAATTGAAAACATTTATTTACATTTAGGTAAATAAATAAGGAAAGGAGAAATATTTATTTACACTTAGGTAAATAAATAAGGAAAAGAATAGAAAACGTTTATTTACAATTAGGTAAATAAATAGGAAAAAGAATACAATTTATTTACACTTAGTGTAAATAAAATGGAAGGATATATAAATTATAATTTATTTACAATTAGTGTAAATAAAACAAAAAAGTAGTAAAATAAAACAAGTGATATTTTATCGTCATTTTAGATGCGATAAAAAGAATAAATTTTTATAATTAAAATCGCCAAACGATTTATATTTATATGTATATATATAAATATAAATTATAAATTAAACAAAACACGCGTGGTAGTTTGCGTATCGACAATCGTAACTTTAAATAGTATACCGAAAGATCCGACCATCGGATTTTCCCAAAACTGGAACCGTTAGAACTGCTTTGGGAAGATCTTTCCAACGATATAAACATCATCAAAATCCAACGGTTAGTTTTCGAGATAAGTGTAAATCAAATTTGGTTGAAAACAGCGTCAAGGTCGCCCATTGACCCGAAGCTTCGTTATATTAATTTAAACTATCTTATTTTAAATAAAATAGAAATAGGTCATTATTAAATACCAATAACGATATGCAATGATTTCAAATTATATATATATATATGCGAGAATCATTTGAAAAGTCCGAGTTCAATCTCATTTCAAATGATTAGACGACGATCTAAGTCGAAGAGTTGAAGACGGTAATTGAAGACCGACGATCTTCACATCGAATGGATGTGTTGCTACTGAGACCCATGAGAGGAGTAGCTACCTTGAAAGGGATTCAGTGGTGACCATTCGGACGTAGTGTTGATTTGTACGGATTTGACTTTCGCTCAGACCCAGAGCATAAGTTTATAAATGGAATGTATGTCTGATGTTGTAGCCCTTTTTACTACATTCGTTGATCTCTCTTAATATATATCTGTTTGGTGGTTAACGCCCTTCTCTGAGACATACGAGTTTAGAGGTTATATATTGGTAGAAATCAATGATATGGTTGGACTGACAATGTGGCATGCCAAGATGCATGGATCAAGGCTTTTGTTGAAAAGCAGGCCTTGTAGTTGATGATCGAAGCACGACCTGTTTAGGCATAGCTTTGTGTATAACGTGACTTCGCGAGCCTCACACCCCGGTATGAGTCAAAAACGGGATACGGACCGTAGGGAGTGCACACGTTTCTTTCTAGCTAGAGTGTTGTCAGAGACCTACCAGCACTGACATTTTACTCATTGTGGATGATGGATTTTGAGGTACCTCGTGTTTTATAGGCCGTTGGTGGTCATACTATATGTAATAACCCGAAAATCTGGGCCAGTTTAAAATTTTTATTTTGGCGATTTTAGCGAATTTTGAATATTTAAAATAGATTATTTTAAATAATATCGACGTAAAATTTATTTTGAATATAGAATCGACGTATATATTATATACGTCGTCGTTAGAATATAAATAATTATATATAATTATAATAGAATTGAAAATGGCGCGGTAGTTCGATAATTCGATTTCAAACTTCAATTGAAGGTACCGGGTGCAAAACAATCCGGATTTTAGTGAAACCAAAAACATTAGGATCTAATTGATAATATCTTTCTAACGGATGTAAGAAACTGAGATTTCACTTTAAAAATTGAGAGATATGTCCAGTTGAAAATTCTGAATAGTCGCTATGGAATTCAGGCCCTTAAAAATGGACATTTTGCAAATGACCTCGGATTTCGACGAAACCAGTTTTGTTGGGTCCGTGATGTCGAATTATTGCTAGGTTTCAAATTTCATAATTTTTCGAATCAATATGTGAGCGTGGCAAAGGAAAACGTGTTTGACCGGTTTCAGTTGATTTTAATCGACTGGAAAATGGCCATTTTTCCAACGGTCTCAGAATTCGACGAAACTAGTTTTGTTAGGACCGTATCGTCAATACGTAGCTAGAAAATATTTTTCTGGAATTTTTCTAGTTAGTATGTGACCCCAGTAATTTGAAATGTACGTTTAAAAATTCAATATAGCGATTTAAGTGTAAATTTAACAGGAACTGATTCAAACAGTCGAATCAGCTTACGATACATATCCCATTGTGTTCGGAATGGGAGTGAAACGCTATGGGCGACAGGCAGTGGACCTCTTTTAGAGGTCGATTGAAAAAGTTGACTTTTTGAATTGAAATAAAATAATTAAATAATTAAATTAATAAAAAAATTCTATCTCCCCCTTTTAACCCAGGCCCCCCCCGATTAAAACAGAATTGATTTCAAAATAAAAAAAAAAAGAAAAAGAAAAAGAAGGGCCGCCGCCGAACATCGCGCCTCCCCCTGGTGCTGTCGCCGCCGCCTCTTCCTCTTCTTCCCCTCCCCGCATCGTTCCCCCTTCCTTCCCCGCACTCCATCGAGGAACCGACAGCCCCCCCAAATTCGAACGAGAACCGCGACCCCCAATCCCCAAATCCGCCACCGCACCCACAACCACACCTCCTCCGATCCTCCACCAAGCTCCGACGCCGAGCACAGCACCCCCTCCCCTTCGCTGAAACAAATGTAAGCATTTTATTTCGGTTTTTATTTATTTAATGATATGAAGATGTAGGTCTTAATTATATAAAATATATAGTTTTTAATTTTATAAAGCTATGAATTTTATATAGGAACTAGATTTATAAAGATTTGTTTTTTTAAAAAACCTAAAAAGATTTGATTTGAAAAAAAAAAACGTAAAAGACGATATTTTGAGAGGAGTAGGGAATTAAAAATATAATTTTTATATAAGGAAAGTGATAAAAATATGATTTTTATATTTTTAAAGTATTAAAAATATAATCTTTATAGGATAGAGAATATAAAAATATCATCTTTGTATATGTAGCAAAATAAAAATCTGATTTTTATTTTATATACGTTGAAATCAGGTGAAATCTTTAAATTTAAAAAGGTGAAATCTTTAAATTTAAAAAGGTGAAATCTTTAAATTTAAAAAGGTGAAATCTTTAAATTTAAAAAGGTGAAATCTTTAAATTTAAAAAGGTGAAATCTTTAAATTTAAAAAGGTGAAATCTTTAAATTTAAAAAGGTGAAATCTTTAAATTTAAAAAGGTGAAATCTTTAAATTTAAAAAGGTGAAATCTTTAAATTCAAAAAGGTGAAATCTTTAAATTCAAAAAGGCGAAATCTTTATATGGAAAATAGCGGGATAAAATATAATTTTTATCTATATAACATAGTAGTAAAAATTCGATTTTTAAATATATGAAGTGATATAAAAATATGATTTTTAAATTGAAAACGAACAAATAAAAATGTGATTTTTATTTTAAAAAAAAACATCGAAATATAAAAATGTGTGATTTTTATATATATAGTAACTACGGGCAACGAAGATGACGAAGATGGGATAACGAAGAAGATTTCAATCAAAGAAGTGCCGTGGAGCTTGGATAGCTTTCGGTGAGAACTTCTCACTCAAATTCTATTTTTCTAGTTATATATATATATATATACTAGGATGCAGACGGTGCTTATTAGAAGCACCCGACACCCGTCCACATACCATGGACTTGTTTGTTTGGATGTTTGGTGATTGATTGAGATATTGGTTTGAATGTGGTTTGTGGTGTGAAAAATCGAATCGATAAATTGGTTAGGATTAGACGTGCGCCGTTATAAGGCGAAGGAGTAAGACTAGGTTAGACTCTTACTCCAAATTTTGTGGTTTGCATAACGAAAGTGATTTGATTGATGTGTGAATGGCGTGGGCCTTCACTAGACCGGGGATAAGGCTAGGCCTTGTCCCGTTTCTAGTATCGTGCCGTTATGCCGCCGAAATTTTCTAAAATATGTTAGAAAAATAAAAATATCATTTTTATTGTGTAAATGAAATGAATAGGAATTCAAGTGTTGAAATAGAATATTTTATCGTTAAAAATAATTTTTAACGTGAAAGTGAATAAACAAAATATTTATAAACAAATCGGCCGATTTGTTTATATACACTGATTTAACTGATATTGATTGGGTTGATAAATTTTACACATCGCCCAACTGCACAAATAAAACCTGTGTTTGATTGTTTGAAACCCCACACGGGTGTTGGGATGAAATTTGAAGTTCACTCATCCTGATTGATCAAATATGTCGATCGATTGATTGACAGGCTGTTATAAGCGTTAGATATCGATATTTGATGCTTATACAGTGTAGTGCACTTTGGTTGATGGTTGATTATTTTTCGACGCTATTATATACATGTGTTGTATGGAATCCATATAATTAACGTTATATGGTGATTGATTGGGCCTCATTCCAATCGGGAAAATAATGAATATTATAAAAGAAAATTCATGTGTTGAATATAAAGAAAATAGTCATGTGTTGACGATGTTCATGTGTTGAGTGAAATATTTTAAATAAAATAAATTACATCTTTATCATATTTAAAATTAGAACTACTTCCTAGTAGAAATCTGATGAAAATCAAACGATAGATACCATAGTTTTATAAAATATTTTACATAACAAAAATAGTGATGTGTTGACAGTACTCATGTGTTGAGATTAGTCGTGTGATGAAAGAAATATAGATTCATGTGTTGAATGGGATAAATATTCATTTGTTGGATAGAATAAAGGAGTTTTGAAAAATATAAAGCCGTGTTGATTAGAGATGCGTTATTTCGACGTGAACGATATTTATATCGATTTGAAAACGATTTCGAAATGAATTGAATTGAAAACGATTTCGAAATGAATTGAATTGAAAACGATTTCGAAATGAATTGAATTGAAAACGATTTCGAAATGAATTGAATTGAAAACGATTTCGAAATGAATTGAATTGAAAACGATTTCGAAATGAATTGAATTGAAAACGATTTCGAAATGAATTGAATTGAAAACGATTTCGAAATGAATTGAATTGAAAACGATTTCGAAATGAATTGAAATGAAAACGATTTCGAAATGAATTGAATTGAAAACGATTTCGAAATGAATTGAATTGAAAACGATTTCGAAATGAATTGAATTGAAAACGATTTCGAAATGAATTGAATTGAAAACGATTTCGAAATGAATTGAATTGAAAACGATTTCGAAATGAATTGAATTGAAAACGATTTCGAAATGAATTGAATTGAAAACGATTTCGAAATGAATGGAATTGAAAACGAATTCAAATTGAATTGAAAGTGAATTGAAATGAATTCAAATTGAATTGAAATTTGAATTGAATAGAAATGAATTTTAAAACGAATTTATAGAGAAGAATTCAATTTTGATTTGAATTGAAATGGAAGTTGAAATTGCTTTTTAAACGAATTCAAAACTATTTTTAAAATTCGTTTTGAAAAGGAAATCGACGAAATATATATTATATATATTATATATATAATATAATGGCCTGAATAGAACGCGCCGCGCCGCGGCAGTTCGTGAATTTCGACCATTTATTTCAAACGGACATTGCGGGAGATCCGACCGTCGGATTCTCCTAAAACCGGAACCATTGGGTTCGTATCGAAAAGAGCCTTCCAATGAATATTAGAAATTTGAAATCTAACGGTTGGATTTGGAATTATGTCCAAATCAAATTCGAAAAAGGTCGCTGTAAGTGCAGTTCGATGGCCGTTGTTGGAAATCGACTGTACGGGCCTTGATAAAATTATTAAAAATATCTATAATTTGTGTAAAATTATAATATGTGAATTGGAAAGAACTGGGGTGAAAAATTCCACATTTGAAAAGATAAAAATAGATTTTTATCGAAATGAACTAGTTTTGAACTAGAATTGAAATCAATTTATTTTTAAAATAAATAAATTGAATTTGAAAGTGATTTTGAGAATAATCAATAATTTCCAATACGTGGATTGGACCGGAGCTGAATCGGAATTATCTTCGGGATATTTCGATGTTGGATTTCGTGACTATACAAATATTGTTATGGGGATTTGAAAGATATTTGATATCGTTATTTCCAATACGATATTTGTTGGTTTCAGAATTTGATATTGAATATAAGCCGATATATTTTCTATTCAGAGCCTTGTATTTAATATCAAATGTGATTTGGTTTATCGTGAATCGTGTTTTTGAAGACATTGGTTCTTTAACCCAGTTAAAGGCAGGATATTGATTTTTGAAAAGATTAAAACTAAGTGGAGTTTTAATGAATCTTTAATTAGATTGAAAAGTGAATTGATAATTTAAAATTATCAAATCTAAAAAGTGATCGAGAGTGGAGTACCACCAGTTTTGCTCCAAAGCGATAGTTAAATCTTTAATTAGATTTGAACGTGAAATGGTGATTAATTTTACCGATAACACCGTGGTGTTAGATATGGAGTATCACCAGTTTTGCTCCATGGGATATATAGGTTGGGATTGGGAAATAAAACAAATAATTACTTCGGTCTGGTTCGTTAATCCCGACTAGTTTGAAATGATATCCAAAGGAAGATTATAGGATAAATTTAGAAGAATTTATCTTGGATAAAATTAATGGGAACATTTCCCTAAGAATGTGATTTTGTGAATAAAAGAATATTCTGAATTGGAATGAGGCGTTCGTTGTGTTTGTGTAACATTTGTTTATCATATACGTGGGTTATTCAGAAAGGCCGGGTTTATACCCATTCTGAATAATCGATTCGACGAGATGTCGAAGATGAAGACGATGGTTGAAGACCGGAAGTCTTCACATCGTTTGGGTGATTACTGATGATCTTGATTGGGATGTACACCCAGGATGAGGGAATCAGTTGGTGATCGTCCAGACGTACTTGGAGATCGATGGATATGCGAGGAAAGTGCCTCCGGTTTCGTTCAGACCCAGAACGGACTTGTAAATGGACTGTGTGTCTGACATTGGATTTTAGTCCGTGTGATTGATCTCTATTAAATATATATCTGTTTGGCGGCGGAGAATTTATTCTCTTGCTTAACGCCCTTCTCTGAGACATACGAGCTCAGAGGTTGTATATCGATGGACATCAGTCGCATTGAGTGAATTGCCAATGTGGCACGCGTAAGTGGCAATTGATCAGGGCTTCTGTTGAAAAGCAAAGTCTTGTGGTTGATGATCAAAGCACGACCTGTGTGGCGTAGCTTTGTGTATAACGTGAATTCGCGAGCCTCACACCTCGGTATGAGTCAAAAACGGGATAGTGACTGCAGGGAGAGCACGACGTTTCTTTCTAGCTAAGGTGGTGTCAGTGACCTACCAGCCCTGACATTTATATACTTTTCACCTGTGTGGTTGTTGGAATGCGAGGCGCCTCGGATATAGGTCTGTAAGGACCGGGAAACGTGTGTTCAGGAATTGCCAATCCTCAAAAGTAAGAGAGGACCGGCCCTGAAGATCCAAGGATCATAGTGGGGTCCTGAGACATTTGCTAGACTGTCTCGAATCGGAGAGGAGCTTGCCCCTTGCCTCGGCTCATGATGGAATCCAGTTTCCAATACGTGTGTTTCGGTTTTATTTGTAGAGCCTAGTATGGCGACATAGTAGATGGTAGCTATGCCGCCTATGATTGATACTTATGATTGAAATTGTTTTGACACTATACACCTATAATAGTATCAAATAATGTGTTTTAAACGTATCAAGCATGCTTTGGCTATTATAAGGGAAAACCCTATCCTCCGGCTTGCGTTGCATTGTGTGATGGGACCTGGGTCTTATAACAGCTTCATTCTTCTTTATTTAGCATTGCGCTGTTTGTTCTATGCACTGGTATTCTTGGGAGGAAACCCGTTCCGTGTTATACGGCGTGGTCCCTTGATTTACCTAACTTTAAAACCAATATTAATAACTGTTTTAGTCCTCACACCAGTCACATGACTGACCTGGAGTTTATTGTTTTAACCTAAACTCTGGGTGCCCCTATTTTCCGCACGGGCAGCTAGTAGTTTTGGTTTTGCAGATTTATATTCACAGGGTCCTGATTTACAGCTGGAACGATGCTCGGAAAGCTCTGTATCCGTGTATCACTTCTAGTTGTGCTTTTGTATTATTTTCCGCTGCTATGTAATTTATTGTAATCGCTGATATTCATCGAATGTAATTTATTCAATTATACTCTGTATATTCTTGTATCTGATGGAATTGTTGTAATAACAATGAAATGTTCTTCCGTATGCGTTCATTTGTGTGTTGTTCTCAATTCTATCCGTGCTTTCCTTAACGGGGAAGTTCGGGTCGTCTCAGTTTGGTATCGGAGCTTTGGTTTACAGAGCGCGAGAACAAGACACATTAGAACCATACGAAAGAATTCATCAGATATTGGATTAGTAATATCTAATTAGAATGACTCGTTAGAGATAGGATCAGTAGTATCCTAGAACGAGTGTGAAGAGTATATTTTTCAAATGAAAACAATTTTGTCTTGAAAATTTAAATCGCTTTATACGTATTTGATTATTTATTTATATTGAATATGGACAATCGAGTATATATAGATTTCGCGTATACGCGTCATGAACGTATATTCGAATTTTTAATATACTGGGTAGATATAGAATCACATTCTAGACATCCGGGGATGATTCTGATGATGGTGCATCATCATCAGTATTCATATTCGAGTTTCGAAGGTGTGATTTTCTATATATTTCCATTAGACTGGTGTGAGAACCAAAACTTATATAGTTAGAACACATTGTTGTGAATTGGCATCAAAAACATGATTTCTGTATATATATCAAAATTATGAATTTGAAACTCTAATTCACTAATTGATTGATGTTTGTGTTGTTTGTTTAATTGTTTGCCAATTTTTAGCCATTTAGCCTAATATAATCAAATATTGAATTGTATTGAAAATTGGTCGCATTTGCTTGCATATACATATACTTACATTGAACAGGTCATAGCAAGGAGGCTAGAGCCGAAGAATAAAATTTGTTTGCCCGACAAATAGGTACATGTTTACTACAGAATTTCCTGTTTTGTTTGGGTGATGATGATTTTGTGAGCCTATTGGCTAGCCGCTTGGCTTTTTCTTTTTCTTTTTGAGATCTGAAGGACCGGGGAAGCTATTTGAAATTCCCCGATGCTCCCGGTGCAGGGGAGGTTATGGCGAAATTTTTCGAAAATTTAGGGTGTTAGCCAAATTTTTGAAATTTTGAAAATTCTCAGAAACTGAAAAGTTGGAGAATGGAAGCCAGATCGATCGTAGAGCTGATTAATCAAACCACTTTCGACTTTGTTCCTTTTCGGGGACGAAAAGTTTTAAGTGGGGGAGATTGTAATAACCCGAAAATCTGGGCCAGTTTAAAATTTTTATTTTGGCGATTTTAGCGAATTTTGAATATTTAAAATAGATTATTTTAAATAATATCGACGTAAAATTTATTTTGAATATAGAATCGACGTATATATTATATACGTCGTCGTTAGAATATAAATAATTATATATAATTATAATAGAATTGAAAATGGCGCGGTAGTTCGATAATTCGATTTCAAACTTCAATTGAAGGTACCGGGTGCAAAACAATCCGGATTTTAGTGAAACCAAAAACATTAGGATCTAATTGATAATATCTTTCTAACGGATGTAAGAAACTGAGATTTCACTTTAAAAATTGAGAGATATGTCCAGTTGAAAATTCTGAATAGTCGCTATGGAATTCAGGCCCTTAAAAATGGACATTTTGCAAATGACCTCGGATTTCGACGAAACCAGTTTTGTTGGGTCCGTGATGTCGAATTATTGCTAGGTTTCAAATTTCATAATTTTTCGAATCAATATGTGAGCGTGGCAAAGGAAAACGTGTTTGACCGGTTTCAGTTGATTTTAATCGACTGGAAAATGGCCATTTTTCCAACGGTCTCAGAATTCGACGAAACTAGTTTTGTTAGGACCGTATCGTCAATACGTAGCTAGAAAATATTTTTCTGGAATTTTTCTAGTTAGTATGTGACCCCAGTAATTTGAAATGTACATTTAAAAATTCAATATAGCGATTTAAGTGTAAATTTAACAGGAACTGATTCAAACAGTCGAATCAGCTTACGATACATATCCCATTGTGTTCGGAATGGGAGTGAAACGCTATGGGCGACAGGCAGTGGACCTCTTTTAGAGGTCGATTGAAAAAGTTGACTTTTTGAATTGAAATAAAATAATTAAATAATTAAATTAATAAAAAATTTCTATCTCCCCCTTTTAACCCAGGCCCCCCCCGATTAAAACAGAATTGATTTCAAAATAAAAAAAAAAAGAAAAAGAAAAAGAAGGGCCGCCGCCGAACATCGCGCCTCCCCCTGGTGCTGTCGCCGCCGCCTCTTCCTCTTCTTCCCCTCCCCGCATCGTTCCCCCTTCCTTCCCCGCACTCCATCGAGGAACCGACAGCCCCCCCCAAATTCGAACGAGAACCGCGACCCCCAATCCCCAAATCCGCCACCGCACCCACAACCACACCTCCTCCGATCCTCCACCAAGCTCCGACGCCGAGCACAGCACCCCCTCCCCTTCGCTGAAACCAATGTAAGCATTTTATTTCGGTTTTTATTTATTTAATGATATGAAGATGTAGGTCTTAATTATATAAAATATATAGTTTTTAATTTTATAAAGCTATGAATTTTATATAGGAACTAGATTTATAAAGATTTGTTTTTTTAAAAAACCTAAAAAGATTTGATTTGAAAAAAAAAACGTAAAAGACGATATTTTGAGAGGAGTAGGGAATTAAAAATATAATTTTTATATAAGGAAAGTGATAAAAATATGATTTTTATATTTTTAAAGTATTAAAAATATAATCTTTATAGGATAGAGAATATAAAAATATCATCTTTGTATATGTAGCAAAATAAAAATCTGATTTTTATTTTATATACGTTGAAATCAGGTGAAATCTTTAAATTTAAAAAGGTGAAATCTTTAAATTTAAAAAGGTGAAATCTTTAAATTTAAAAAGGTGAAATCTTTAAATTTAAAAAGGTGAAATCTTTAAATTTAAAAAGGTGAAATCTTTAAATTTAAAAAGGTGAAATCTTTAAATTTAAAAAGGTGAAATCTTTAAATTTAAAAAGGTGAAATCTTTAAATTTAAAAAGGTGAAATCTTTAAATTTAAAAAGGTGAAATCTTTAAATTCAAAAAGGTGAAATCTTTAAATTCAAAAAGGCGAAATCTTTATATGGAAAATAGCGGGATAAAATATAATTTTTATCTATATAACATAGTAGTAAAAATTCGATTTTTAAATATATGAAGTGATATAAAAATATGATTTTTAAATTGAAAACAAACAAATAAAAATGTGATTTTTATTTTAAAAAAAAAACATCGAAATATAAAAATGTGTGATTTTTATATATATAGTAACTACGGGCAACGAAGATGACGAAGATGGGATAACGAAGAAGATTTCAATCAAAGAAGTGCCGTGGAGCTTGGATAGCTTTCGGTGAGAACTTCTCACTCAAATTCTATTTTTCTAGTTATATATATATATACTAGGATGCAGACGGTGCTTATTAGAAGCACCCGACACCCGTCCACATACCATGGACTTGTTTGTTTGGATGTTTGGTGATTGATTGAGATATTGGTTTGAATGTGGTTTGTGGTGTGAAAAATCGAATCGATAAATTGGTTAGGATTAGACGTGCGCCGTTATAAGGCGAAGGAGTAAGACTAGGTTAGACTCTTACTCCAAATTTTGTGGTTTGCATAACGAAAGTGATTTGATTGATGTGTGAATGGCGTGGGCCTTCACTAGACCGGGGATAAGGCTAGGCCTTGTCCCGTTTCTAGTATCGTGCCGTTATGCCGCCGAAATTTTCTAAAATATGTTAGAAAAATAAAAATATCATTTTTATTGTGTAAATGAAATGAATAGGAATTCAAGTGTTGAAATAGAATATTTTATCGTTAAAAATAATTTTTAACGTGAAAGTGAATAAACAAAATATTTATAAACAAATCGGCCGATTTGTTTATATACACTGATTTAACTGATATTGATTGGGTTGATAAATTTTACACATCGCCCAACTGCACAAATAAAACCTGTGTTTGATTGTTTGAAACCCCACACGGGTGTTGGGATGAAATTTGAAGTTCACTCATCCTGATTGATCAAATATGTCGATCGATTGATTGACAGGCTGTTATAAGCGTTAGATATCGATATTTGATGCTTATACAGTGTAGTGCACTTTGGTTGATGGTTGATTATTTTTCGACGCTATTATATACATGTGTTGTATGGAATCCATATAATTAACGTTATATGGTGATTGATTGGGCCTCATTCCAATCGGGAAAATAATGAATATTATAAAAGAAAATTCATGTGTTGAATATAAAGAAAATAGTCATGTGTTGACGATGTTCATGTGTTGAGTGAAATATTTTAAATAAAATAAATTACATCTTTATCATATTTAAAATTAGAACTACTTCCTAGTAGAAATCTGATGAAAATCAAACGATAGATACCATAGTTTTATAAAATATTTTACATAACAAAAATAGTGATGTGTTGACAGTACTCATGTGTTGAGATTAGTCGTGTGATGAAAGAAATATAGATTCATGTGTTGAATGGGATAAATATTCATTTGTTGGATAGAATAAAGGAGTTTTGAAAAATATAAAGCCGTGTTGATTAGAGATGCGTTATTTCGACGTGAACGATATTTATATCGATTTGAAAACGATTTCGAAATGAATTGAATTGAAAACGATTTCGAAATGAATTGAATTGAAAACGATTTCGAAATGAATTGAATTGAAAACGATTTCGAAATGAATTGAATTGAAAACGATTTCGAAATGAATTGAATTGAAAACGATTTCGAAATGAATTGAATTGAAAACGATTTCGAAATGAATTGAATTGAAAACGATTTCGAAATGAATTGAATTGAAAACGATTTCGAAATGAATTGAATTGAAAACGATTTCGAAATGAATTGAATTGAAAACGATTTCGAAATGAATTGAATTGAAAACGATTTCGAAATGAATTGAATTGAAAACGATTTCGAAATGAATTGAATTGAAAACGATTTCGAAATGAATTGAATTGAAAACGATTTCGAAATGAATGGAATTGAAAACGAATTCAAATTGAATTGAAAGTGAATTGAAATGAATTCAAATTGAATTGAAATTTGAATTGAATAGAAATGAATTTTAAAACGAATTTATAGAGAAGAATTCAATTTTGATTTGAATTGAAATGGAAGTTGAAATTGCTTTTTAAACGAATTCAAAACTATTTTTAAAATTCGTTTTGAAAAGGAAATCGACGAAATATATATTATATATATAATATAATGGCCTGAATAGAACGCGCCGCGCCGCGGCAGTTCGTGAATTTCGACCATTTATTTCAAACGGACATTGCGGGAGATCCGACCGTCGGATTCTCCTAAAACCGGAACCGTTGGGTTCGTATCGAAAAGAGCCTTCCAATGAATATTAGAAATTTGAAATCTAACGGTTGGATTTGGAATTATGTCCAAATCAAATTCGAAAAAGGTCGCTGTAAGTGCAGTTCGATGGCCGTTGTTGGAAATCGACTGTACGGGCCTTGATAAAATTATTAAAAATATCTATAATTTGTGTAAAATTATAATATGTGAATTGGAAAGAACTGGGGTGAAAAATTCCACATTTGAAAAGATAAAAATAGATTTTTATCGAAATGAACTAGTTTTGAACTAGAATTGAAATCAATTTATTTTTAAAATAAATAAATTGAATTTGAAAGTGATTTTGAGAATAATCAATAATTTCCAATACGTGGATTGGACCGGAGCTGAATCGGAATTATCTTCGGGATATTTCGATGTTGGATTTCGTGACTATACAAATATTGTTATGGGGATTTGAAAGATATTTGATATCGTTATTTCCAATACGATATTTGTTGGTTTCAGAATTTGATATTGAATATAAGCCGATATATTTTCTATTCAGAGCCTTGTATTTAATATCAAATGTGATTTGGTTTATCGTGAATCGTGTTTTTGAAGACATTGGTTCTTTAACCCAGTTAAAGGCAGGATATTGATTTTTGAAAAGATTAAAACTAAGTGGAGTTTTAATGAATCTTTAATTAGATTGAAAAGTGAATTGATAATTTAAAATTATCAAATCTAAAAAGTGATCGAGAGTGGAGTACCACCAGTTTTGCTCCAAAGCGATAGTTAAATCTTTAATTAGATTTGAACGTGAAATGGTGATTAATTTTACCGATAACACCGTGGTGTTAGATATGGAGTATCACCAGTTTTGCTCCATGGGATATATAGGTTGGGATTGGGAAATAAAACAAATAATTACTTCGGTGTGGTTCGTTAATCCCGACTAGTTTGAAATGATATCCAAAGGAAGATTATAGGATAAATTTAGAAGAATTTATCTTGGATAAAATTAATGGGAACATTTCCCTAAGAATGTGATTTTGTGAATAAAAGAATATTCTGAATTGGAATGAGGCGTTCGTTGTGTTTGTGTAACATTTGTTTATCATATACGTGGGTTATTCAGAAAGGCCGGGTTTATACCCATTCTGAATAATCGATTCGACGAGATGTCGAAGATGAAGACGATGGTTGAAGACCGGAAGTCTTCACATCGTTTGGGTGATTACTGATGATCTTGATTGGGCTGTACACCCAGGATGAGGGAATCAGTTGGTGATCGTCCAGACGTACTTGGAGATCGATGGATATGCGAGGAAAGTGCCTCCGGTTTCGTTCAGACCCAGAACGGACTTGTAAATGGACTGTGTGTCTGACATTGGATTTTAGTCCGTGTGATTGATCTCTATTAAATATATATCTGTTTGGCGGCGGAGAATTTATTCTCTTGCTTAACGCCCTTCTCTGAGACATACGAGCTCAGAGGTTGTATATCGATGGACATCAGTCGCATTGAGTGAATTGCCAATGTGGCACGCGTAAGTGGTAATTGATCAGGGCTTCTGTTGAAAAGCAAAGTCTTGTGGTTGATGATCAAAGCACGGCCTGTGTGGCGTAGCTTTGTGTATAACGTGAATTCGCGAGCCTCACACCTCGGTATGAGTCAAAAACGGGATAGTGACTGCAGGGAGAGCACGACGTTTCTTTCTAGCTAAGGTGGTGTCAGTGACCTACCAGCCCTGACGTTTATATACTTTTCACCTGTGTGGTTGTTGGAATGCGAGGCGCCTCGGATATAGGTCTGTAAGGACCGGGAAACGTGTGTTCAGGAATTGCCAATCCTCAAAAGTAAGAGAGGACCGGCCCTGAAGATCCAAGGATCATAGTGGGGTCCTGAGACATTTGCTAGAGTGTCTCGAATCGGAGAGGAGCTTGCCCCTTGCCTCAGCTCATGATGGAATCCAGTTTCCAATACGTGTGTTTCGGTTTTATTTGTAGAGCCTAGTATGGCGACATAGTAGATGGTAGCTATGCCGCCTATGATTGATACTTATGATTGAAATTGTTTTGACACTATACACCTATAATAGTATCAAATAATGTGTTTTAAACGTATCAAGCATGCTTTGGCTGTTATAAGGGAAAACCCTATCCTCCGGCTTGCGTTGCATTGTGTGATGGGACCTGGGTCTTATAACAGCTTCATTCTTCTTTATTTAGCATTGCGCTGTTTGTTCTATGCACTGGTATTCTTGGGAGGAAACCCGTTCCGTGTTATACGGCGTGGTCCCTTGATTTACCTAACTTTAAAACCAATATTAATAACTGTTTTAGTCCTCACACCAGTCACATGACTGACCTGGAGTTTATTGTTTTAACCTAAACTCTGGGTGCCCCTATTTTCCGCACGGGCAGCTAGTAGTTTTGGTTTTGCAGATTTATATTCACAGGGTCCTGATTTACAGCTGGAACGATGCTCGGAAAGCTCTGTATCCGTGTATCACTTCTAGTTGTGCTTTTGTATTATTTTCCGCTGCTATGTAATTTATTGTAATCGCTGATATTCATCGAATGTAATTTATTCAATTATACTCTGTATATTCTTGTATCTGATGGAATTGTTGTAATAACAATGAAATGTTCTTCCGTATGCGTTCATTTGTGTGTTGTTCTCAATTCTATCCGTGCTTTCCTTAACGGGGAAGTTCGGGTCGTCTTATAGGTCCAAAGGGACCGGGAAACGTGTGTTCAGGCATAACTAATCCATACACATATGTGTGGACCGGCCCTACCGCTTCGAAGGGTTCACTACGGGGGATCCTGAGGCATTGGCTAGAGTGTCTCGAATCGGAGAGGAGCTTGCCCCTAGCCTCGACTCATGATGGAATCCAAATTTCCAATACGACCTTGCGGTTTTGATAGTATAACTAGTATGGCGACATGATATATGGTACCCATGCCATCTAGGATTGATACATTTACTTTGAATTGTTTTTAAAACATACACACACTAATAATAATATCGGTTTAACGTATTTATCATCTTTTGATCATTATAAGGAAAAACCCTATCCTCTGGTGTGCGTTGCATTGTGTGATGGGACTTGGGTCTTATAATGGTTTCATTTTTCTAAAAAGGCATTGCGTTATTTCTCAATTTACTTTATGCACTGGCAATCCATAGGAGTAAACCCGTTCCGCGAAAGCGGAGTGGTCCTTGGATTTGTCTTATTAGTTATATTAGTTTAGAATTCTCACACCAGTCCCATGACTGACTCGTAGTTTGTTTCACTTTGCAAACTAGGGTGCCCTCTTTTCTACACGGGAAGTCGAGTAGCCTTTTTGCAGATATCTATCTCTTTAGCAGGATTCTGGATCGAAGCCTAAAGCTATGTCCAGAGCATAGAAGTCTTCCGCTGTTTAATGTATTTAAATCTGTTGTAATTTATCTTCCGTTGTAGTTTACTTTATTTGTACTCTGATATTCTGTACTCTGATGTAACATTATTGTAATGTAATAAAAGTCTGCTGTTATTGTTCTAATGTATTTTATTCCCAAAGTTAATGTATGCGAGTTTTGAACGGTCTTGGTCGATTTTGCGATCGATTAAGGTTGGGCAAAATCCGTGTCGTTACAACTACACTGTATAAGCATCAAATATAGATATCTAACGCTTATAACAGCCTGTCAATCAATCGATCGACATATTTAATCAATCAGGATTAGTGAACTTCAAATTTCATCCCAACACCCGTATGGGGTTTCAAATCAACAAACACAGATTTTATTTGTGCAGTTGGGCGATGTGTAAAATTTATCGTCCCAATCAATGTCCTTCAAATAGTTGTACATAAACAATCCGTCCGGTTTGTAAATGAATATTTATTTATTCACCTTCACGTTAAAAATTATATTTTTAACGATAAAATATTTTATTTTAACACATGAATTTTTATTCAGTTCATTTACAAAATAAAAATGATATTTTTATTTTTCTAACTTATTTTAGAAAATTTCGGCGGCATAACGGCACGATACTAGAAACGGGACAAGGCCTAACCTTATCCCCGGTCTAGTGAAGGCCCACGCCATTCACACATCAATCATATTCATTCCATTTCACCAAACAACTCAATTCAAACCAAATAATCTAACCAACTACACAACCAAACAATTAAACAAACAAGCCATCCATGGTCTGTGGATGACGGGTGTCGGGTGCTACTAAACACCGTCTGCATCCTAGTATATATATATATATATAACTAGAAAAAGAAATTTAGAGTGAGAAGTTCTCACCGATAGCTATCCAATACCACGACTCTTCATTGATAGAAATCTTCATCGTTATCGCATCTTTGTCATCTTCGTTGTCCGTAGCCACTACATATATAAAAATCACATTTTTATTTGTTCACTTTCAATTTAAAAATCATATTTTTATAATCACTTCATATATTTAAAAATCGAATTTTTACTATGCTATTCAATATATAAAAATCGAATTTTTACTTCGCTATTCAATATATAAAATTCCTATTTTTACTTCGCTATTCAATATATAAAATTCCTATTTTTACTTCGCTATTCAATATATAAAATTACTATTTTTACTTCGCTATTCAATATATAAAATTCCCATTTTTACTTCGCTATTCAATATATAAAATTCCTATTTTTACTTCGCTATTCAATATATAAAATTCCAGCCCTTTCAAAAATAAATCTTTCACCTTTTCTAAAATAAAGATTTCTCCTTTTCAAATTTATCATTATAAAAATCACTTTCTTATTTTGCTATACATATAAAGATGATATTCCTAATATTCCTATCATGTAAAAATTATATTTTTAATTCTCTACCTAAACAAAAATCATATTTTTATCCTTCTACTATATGAAAGATTATATTTTTAAAACTTTAAAAATAAAAAATCATATTTTTAATTCTTTAAAAATATAAAAATCATATTTTTATCTTCATAATGTATATATATAAAAACAACATTTTTATTCTGCTAAAGTATAAACAGAAAAAACTGATTTTCATATAAAAATAAATAAATAAATTACTTACAGTAATTTGCGAAGGGGGGGTCGATTTCAGGCGATGGATGGACGGAGGGGGGGTTTGCGGCGGTCTGATGGCGGCGGAGGGGTATCGCGAGGCTAGGGGGAGCAGCTGCGTCGGTTCCTTCGATTGGGGGGGGGCTCGAACGCGAGGCAACCTAGGGTGTGGGGGGGGGGGGGATTCGAGGTTCGAACGAGGAAGAGGGTGGCTGAGGGTATCAGCGGAGGCAGGGCAGCGATCTGAGGAGGAGTCACAGGCGATGGCCATTGTCGGGGGGGGGGGGGGGGAGGGGGCGGCGCGATTCCATCGTGCTCTCCCTTTTTTTTTCAATTTCTGATTTGGGAAAATCGAATGGGGGGGGGCAGAGGAAATTAAGGGGAGGAGAGAAGGATTTTTTTTAATTATTTAATTCTAAAAGTTGACTTTTACATACGACCTCTAAACGAGGCCCACCGCCATTCGTCCATAGCGTTTTACCCCCATTCCGAACACAATGGGATATGTATCGCAGGTTGATTCGATCGTTTCGATCAGTTTCCACCCAAAATCAACATATAACTCTATATATTGAATTTGAACGCGCATTTCAATTTACTGGGGTCCCATACTAACTCGAAAAATTCCAGAAAAATATTTTCTAGCTTCGTATTGACGAAACGGTCCTAACAAAACTAGTTCCGTCGAATTCTGAGACTGTTGGAAAAATGGCCAATTTCCAGTCGATTAAAATCAACTGAAACTGATCAAACGCGTTTTCCTTTGCCACGCTCACATATTGATTCGAAAAATTGTGACATTTGGAACCTAGCTATAATTTGACATCACGGATCCAACAAAAGTGGTTTCGTCGAATTCTGAGGTCGTTTGCAAAATGTCAATTTGTAAGGGCCTGAATTCCATAGCGACTATTCAGAATTTTCAACTGGACATATCTTTTGATCCTCGCTATGAAATTTCGATTTTTCGGATTCGTTGGAAAGATATTATCAATTAGATCCTAATGTTTTTGGTTTTCACTAAAATCCGGATTGTTTTGCACCCGGTACATCCGATTGAAGTTCGAAATCGAATTATCGAACTACCGCGCCATTTTCAATTTTATTTATAATTATATGTAAATATTTATATTCCAACGACGACGTATATAATATATATGTCGAATTCTATTCAAAATAAATTTCTCGTCGATTATTATTTAAAATAATTCATTTTAAATATTCAAAATTCGCTAAAATTGCCAAAATAAAAATTTTAAACTGGTTCAGAATTTCGGGTTGTTATAATCTCCCCCACTAAAAACTTTTCATCCCCGAAAAGGAACAAAGTCGAAAGTGGTTTGATCAATCAGCTCTACGTTCGATCTGGCTTCCATTCTCCAACTTTTCAGTTTCTGAGAATTTTCAAATTTTTCAAAAATTTGGCTAACACCCTAAATTTTCAAAAAATTTCGCCATAACCTCCCCTGCACCGGGAGCCACGGGAAAATCCCGAAATAGCCATATAGGCCTTCTGATCTCAAAAAGAAAAAGAAAAAGCCAAGCGGCAAGCCAATAGGCTCATAAAATCATCATCACCCAAACAAAACGGTAAATTATAGTAAATATGTACCTATTTGTCGGGCAAACAAATTTTATTCTTCGTCTCTAGCCTCCTTGCTATGACCTGTTCAATGTAAGTACATGTATATGCAAGCAAATGCGACTAATTTTCAATACAATTCAATATTTGATATAATTAGGGTAAATGGTTCAAAATAATCAAACAAATAAACAAACAACACAACCATCAATCAATTAGTGAATTTAACGTTTCAAATTCATAATTTTGATATATATACAAAAAATCATGTTTTTGATGCCACTTCACAACAATGTATTCTAGCTATATTAGTTTTGTTTCTCACACCAGTCTAATGGAAATATATAGAAGTCACACCTTCGAAACACGAACATAAATATTGGTGATGGAGCTCCATCATCATAATCATCTCCGAGCGACTAGAGTGTAATCCTATATCTATCCAGTATATTAAAACTTCGAATATACATTCATGACGAGTATATGCAAAATCTTTATATATTGGATTGTCCAAGTTCAAAATAAATAAATATTCAAATACGTATAAAACGGTTTAAATTTCGAAACAAAATTGTTTTCATTTGAAAAAAAAAATTACTCTTCACACTCGTTCTAGGATACTACTGATCCCATCTCTAACGAGTCATTCTAATTGGATATTACTAATCCAATTTCTGATGAATTCTTTCGTATGGTTCTAATGTGTCTTGTTCTCGAGCTCTGTAAACCAAAGCTCTGATACCAAATGTGACGGCAAGGAATTTCGCTCGATCTGAATCAGTCGTTAAACCGATCTAGACCGTTCGAAACCCCTGATCGTTTGAGAACAGGACAAATCAGAACGCAGACGGAAGAACATTTCATTGTTATTACAACAATTCCATCAGATACAAGAACATACAGAGTATAAATGAATAAATTACATTCGATAAATATCAGAGATTACAATAAATTACATAGCAGCGGAAAATAATACAAAGCACAACTGAAGGTGATATACGGATACAGAGCTTTCCGGATATCATTCCAACTGTAAACCAGGATCCTGTGAATATAAATCTGCAAAACCAAAACTACTAGCTGCCCGTGTCGAAAAATAAGGGCACCCAGAGTTTAGGTTAAAACAATAAACTCCAGGTCAGTCATGTGACTGGTGTGAGAACTAAAACAGTTATTTAAAGCTTTACTTTAAAAGAGAGTAATTCAAGGGACCACGCCGTATAACACGGAACGGGTTTCCTCCCAAGAATACCAGTGCATAGAATAAACAACGCAATGCTTTTTCGAAAAATGAAGCTATTATAAGACCCAGGTCCCATCACACAATGCAACGCAAGCCGGAGGATAGGGTTTTACCTTATAACAGCCAAACATGCTTAGTACGTTTAAAACAAATCATTTGATACTATAATAAGTGTATAGTGTCAAAACAATTTCAATCATAAATATAAATCATAGACGGCATAAGTGCCCCCATACCACTATGTCGCCATACTAGGCTCTACAAATAAAGCCGAAATACACGTATTGGAAATTGGATTTCCGTCATGAGTCGAGGCAAGGGGCAAGCTCCTCTCCGCGTTCGAGACACTCTAGCAAATGTCTCAGGACTACACACTATGGGCAATCCTGGATCGGCTGGGCCGGTCCTCACTTACGTTAGAGGATTGGCAATTCCTGAACACACGTTTCCCGGTCCTTACAGACCTATAATCGAGGCGCCTCATTCCAACAACCACAAAGGTGAAAAGTATATAAATGTCAGGGCTGGTAAGTCACTGACACCACCAAAGCTAGAAAGAAACGCCATGTTCTCCCAGCGGTCCGTATCCCCTTTTTAACACATACCGAGGTGTGAGGCTCACGAATTCACATTATACACAAAGCTGCCACGTAGGCCGTGCTTTGATCATCAACCACAAGGCTTTGCTTTTCAACAGAAGCCTTGATCATTGCATCTCAGCGTGCCACACAGGCAATTCATGCCATGCGACTGATGTCCATCGATATACAACCTCTGAGCTCGCACGTCTCAGAGAAGGGCGTTAAGCAAAAGAATAAATTCTCCGCCGCCAAACAGATGTATATATAATAGAAATCAATCAACACAGAATAAAATCCAATGTCAGACACACAATCCATTTACAAGTCCGTTCTGGGTCTGAACGAAACCGGAGGCACTTTCCTCGCATATCCATCCATCTCCAAGTATGTCTGGATGACCACCAACTATTTCCATCCTCTTGGGTGTACAGCCCAATCAAGATCGTCAGTAATAATCCAAACGATGTGAAGACTTCCGGTCTTCAACCACCGTCTTCATCTTCGCCTTATCGTCGAATCGGTTATTCAGAATGGGTGTAAATCCGGCCTTTCCGAACAACCCGCGTATATTAAAACGAATGTTACACAAACACAACATACGCCTCATTCCAATTCATATTCTCAGGGAAAGGTTCCCATTAATTTTATCCAAGATAAATTATTTAAAATTTATTCTTTAATCTTCCTTTGGATGTCATTTCAAACCAAATTATGGTTTTCCAAACTAGTCGAGATTAGCGAACCACACCGAAGTAATTATTTATTTTATTTCCCAATCCAAACCTATTCATCCCATGAAGCAAAACTGGTAATACTCCACATCTAACACCACAGTGTTATTGGTAAAATTAATTACCATTTCACGTTCAAATCTAATTAAAGATTTGACTATCGCTTTGGAGCAAAACTGGTGATACTCCATTCTCGCTCACTTTCCTAATTTGATAATTTAAATTATCAATTCACATTTCAATCTAATTGTAGATTCATTAAAACTCCTTTTACTGGGTTAAAGAACTAATGTCATTTAAAACACAGTTCACGACAAACCCAAAACACATTCTATTTATTATCGGGTTAAAGAACAAATGTTATTTAAAACACCGTTCACGATAAACCCACAAATCAATTCTGTTTATAACCCATTTCAAATCCAATTTATTTATTTAAAAATAAATGGGTTTTAATTTCAGTTCAAACTAGTTCGTTTCGATAAAAATCTATTTTTATCTTTTCAAATATGGAATTTTTCATCCCAATTTTTCCCAAATCATTTCTTATGATTTTACGCAAATTATTGATATTTTTCATTATTTTATCAAGGCCCGTATAGTCGATTTCCATCAATGGCCATCGAACTGCACTTACAGCGACCTTTTCCAAATTTGATTTGGACGTATCTCCAAATCCAACCGTTAGATTTCAAATTTCTAATATTCGTTAGAAAGCTCTTTTCGATACGAACCCAACGGTTCTGGTTTTAGGAGAATCCGACGGTCGGATCTCCCGTAATGTCCGTTTGAAATAAATGGTCGAAATTCACGAACTGCCGCGGCGCGGCGCGTTCTATTCAGGCCATTATATTATATATATAATATATATTTCGTCGATTCCTATTTAAAATGAATTATGTAAATAGTTTTAAATTCGTTTCAAAAACAATTTCAACTTCCATTTCAATTCAAATCAAAATTGAATTTTTCCTTATAGATTCGTTTTAAAATTCATTTCTATTAAATTCAAATTTCAATTCAATTTGAATTTATTTCAATTCGTTTTCAATTCAATTCGAATTCGTTTTCAATTCAATTCGAATTCCAATTCGTTTTCTATTCGATTCAATTCAAATTGGTTTTCTATTCGATTCAATTCAAATTGGTTTTCTATTCGATTCAATTCAAATTGGTTTTTTATTCGATTCAATTCAAATTGGTTTTCTATTCGATTCAATTCAAATTGGTTTTCTATTCGATTCAATTCAAATTGGTTTTCTATTCGATTCAATTCAAATTGATTTTCTATTCGATTTATAAAAACGAACATAATCGATATAAATATCGTTCGCATCAAAATAGCGCATCTCTAATCAATACGGCTTTATATATTTCAATAATTCCGTTATTCTATTCAACAAATGAATATTTATTCTTGTCAACAGATGACTAATCTCAACAAATGAGTACTGTCCACGTGTGACTATTTTTGTTACTTAATATATTTTATGAAAATTAAGGTATCTATCGTTTGATATTAAATCAGACCCCAACAGTAAATTAGTAAGAGAACGATTCCCTGAATATTAACCCCGAAGGCCGAAACCAACATCAGATCAATATCCAGGAGACCACTCATCTTATCTATTTTCCAGTTAGTTTCTAATTTTATATATGATAAAGATGTAAATTTTATTGTTAAAATATTTCGTTCAACACATGACTAATCTCAACGGATGAGTACTGTCAACACATGAACCTTTATCTTATAATATTCTTAATTTTCTAAATTGGAATGAGGCCCAATCAATTACCATATAGCGTTAACTATATGGATTCCATACAACACATGTATATAAAAGCAACGATAAATAATCAACCATCATCCAAAGTGCACTACACTGTATAAGCATCAAATATAGATGTCTAACGCTTATAACAGCCTGTCAATCAATCGATCGACATATTTAATCAATCAGGATGAGTGAACTTCAAATTTCATCCCAACACCCGTGTGGGGTTTCAAATCAACAAACACAGATTTTATTTGTGCAGTTGGGCGATGTGTAAAATTTATCGTCCCAATCAACGTCCTTCAAATAGGTGTACATAAACAAACCGTCCGGTTTGTAAATGAATATTTATTTATTCACCTTCACGTTAAAAATTATATTTTTAACGATAAAATATTTTATTTTAACACATGAATTTTTATTCAGTTCATTTACAAAATAAAATTGATATTTTTATTTTTCTAACTTATTTTAGAAAATTTCGGCGGCATAACGGCACGATACTAGAAACGGGACAAGGCCTAACCTTATCCCCGGTCTAGTGAAGGCCCACGCCATTCACACATCAATCATATCCATTCCATTTCACCAAACAACTCAATTCAAACCAAATAATCTAACCAACTACACAACCAAACAATTAAACAAACAAGCCATCCATGGTCTGTGGATGACGGGTGTCGGGTGCTACTAAACACCGTCTGCATCCTAGTATATATATATATATATATAACTAGAAAAAGAAATTTAGAGTGAGAAGTTCTCACCGATAGCTATCCAATACCACGACTCTTCGTTGATAGAAATCTTCATCGTTATCGCATCTTTGTCATCTTCGTTGTCCGTAGCCACTACATATATAAAAATCACATTTTTATTTGTTCACTTTCAATTTAAAAATCATATTTTTATAATCACTTCATATATTAAAAAATCGAATTTTTACTATGCTATTCAATATATAAAAATCGAATTTTTACTTCGCTATTCAGTATATAAAATTCCTAATTTTACATCGCTATTCAATATATAAAATTCGTATTTTTACTTCGCTATTCAATATATAAAATTCCTATTTTTACTTCGCTATTCAATATATAAAATTCCTATTTTTACTTCGCTATTCATTATATAAAATTCCCGCCTTTTCAAAAATAAATCTTTCACCTTTTCTAAAATAAAGATTTCTCCTTTTCAAATTTATCATTATAAAAATCACATTTTTATTTTGCTATACATATAAAGATGATATTTCTAATATTCCTATCATGTAAAAATTATATTTTTAATTCTCTACCTAAACAAAAATCATATTTTTATCCTTCTACTATATTAAAGATTATATTTTTAATACTTTAAAAATAAAAAATCATATTTTTAATTCTTTAAAAATATAAAAATCATATTTTTATTTTCATAATGTATATATATAAAAATAGCATTTTATTCTTCTAAAGTATAAACAAAAAAAAAACTGATTTTCATATAAAAATAAATAAATAAATTACTTACAGTAATGTGCGAAGGGGGGGTCGATTTCAGGCGACGGATGGACGGCGGGGGGTTTGCAGCGGTCTGATGGCGGCGGAGGGGTATCGCGAGGCTAGGGGGGAGCAGCTGCGTCGGTTCCTTCGATTGGGGGGGGGGGGGGCTCGATCGCGAGGCAGCCTAGGGTGTGGGGGGGGATTTGAGGTTCGAACGAGGAAGAGGGTGGCTGAGGGTATCGGCGGAGGCAGGGCAGCGATCTGAGGAGGAGGCGCAGGCGATGGCCATCGTCGGGGGAGGGGGGGCTGCGCGATTCCATCGTGCTCTCCCTTTTTTTTTTTTGAATTTCTGATTTGGGAAAATCGAATGGGGGGGGGGGGCAGAGGAAATTAACGGGAGGAGAGAAGGATTTTTTTTTAATTATTTAATTCTAAAAGTTGACTTTTACATACGACCTCAAAACGGGGCCCAACGCCATTCGTCCATAGCGTTTTACCCCCATTCCGAACACAATGGAATATGTATCGTAGGTTGATTCGATTGTTTCGATCAGTTTCCGCCCAAAATCAACATATAACTCTATATATTGAATTTGACCGCACATTTCAATTTACTGGGGTCCCATACTAACTCGAAAAATTCCAGAAAAATATTTTCTAGCTTCGTATTGACGATACAGTCCTAACAAAACTAGTTCCGTCGAATTCTGAGACTGTTGGAAAAATGGCCAATTTCCAGTCGATTAAAATCAACTGAAACTGGTCAAACGCGTTTTCCTTTGCCATGCTCACATATTGATTCGAAAAATTATGACATTTGGAATCTATCTATAATTTGCCATCACGGATCCAACAAAAGTGGTTTCGTCGAATTCTGAGGTCGTTTGCAAAATGCCAATTTTTAAGGGCCTGAATTTCATAACGACTATTCAGAATTTTCAACTGGACATATCTTTTGATCCCCGCTATGAAATTTCGATTTTTCGGATTCGTTGGAAAGATATTATCAATTAGATCCTAATGTTTTTGGTTTTCACTAAAATCCGGATTGTTTTGCACCCGGTACATCCGATTGAACTTCGAAATCGAATTATCGAACTACCGCGCCATTTTCAATTCTATTTATAATTATATATAAATATTTATATTCCAACGACGACGTATATAATATATACGTCGAATTCTATTCAAAATAAATTTCTCGTCGATTATTATTTAAAATAATTCATTTTAAATATTGAAAATTCGCTAAAATTGCCAAAATAAAAATTTTAAACTAGTTCAGAATTTCGGGTTGTTACATTTCAAGGGTCCAGTAATAACGAAAAGGGATCGGGAGGAAGAAGGTATAAAATATATTTTATTAATTTTATTAATTTATTATTTAATTTTTACAAACTATAAAAATCAATATCTCTTTTATATGAGGGCCGTTTGACGAACCGTAAGTTGCGTTGGACTCGTCCTTCAGAGATCTTCGCAATGGCGCAAACCAGAGCTGAAACCGAGATAGTCGAATTTTCAGCCATACCAATGTGAGAACTCTAATTTTTATTATTTAAATTATTTTTAATTATTTTTCTCGCGTTAAAAATAATTGTATTGTGATGTTAAATCAAATATGAAATGTTTTGTGTTGTATATATTGTTGATTGTTGCTTGTGTTATGTTTTGTTGTTCATGATGTGCTAGATCTGCATTGAATTTTATATATGGTTGAATTTATTTGTGGTTAGAGAATTAGATCTAGAATTAGATCTAAATCATATTTTATTCGGATTTAAATCGTAATCTAGTGGCTCTAATTTATTTTAAAATTATTAAATTCTTATTTTTATTATTCTGAAATGAACAATAAAATTTGAACGACAAATAAAGAAATTTATTTTTATTTGTTGATGTTACAATAAAATTTGAACGACAAATAAAGAAATTTATTTTTCTTGTTGTCGTTACAATAGAAGTTGAAAGACAAATAAAAACTTTATTTTTGTTTATTTGTTTATTTGTTTACTTTGCAACAGAAAATGAACAACAAATAAAACCTTATTTTTATTTGTTTACTTTGCAATAAGATTTGAACGACAAATAAAATATTATTTTTATTTGTTTATTTATAATAGAATATATTTTTATTTGTTTCAATACAACAGAATTTGGCTAACAAGTAAAATCCCATTTTTATTTGTTTACATTTAGAACACGGTTTATGAATTACAGTAAAAATTTCCTTTTTACTGTTACCTTAACATAAGAGGTTATAGAATAAGAATAACAATAAAATATTAAATTTTATTGTTGATATTAAAAACATATTAGCAAAATAAAACTTTATTTACATTATATTTGTAAATTAAAGGTTATATTTGGAAACCACCTTTTTTTCACATTTTTATGTAAATAAAAATCATTTTGGAAATCACAATTTTGTTTACATTATTTTCAGAAGTTACATAGAAATTGGATAGATATTTTATTCGTGTTTTTAAACGCAAATATATACATAGAAATATTAGTTTTAAATTTTATTTGCATTCCACCATGCAAATAAAATGTTGGAAATAAAAGTACACTTTTTATTTGCATTCTACAACGCAGATAAACATAGAAATTAAAAGTTTGCTTTCCATTTGCACTTTTCAATGCAAATATAGCATGAAATAAAATTCAGTTTTCTTATTTGCATTCTCTAATGCAAATATATATTAAAATATAATGTGTTCTTTTATCTGCATTCCCTAATGCAAATATGTTTTGAAAATAGAGTTTGCCCTTTTATTTGCATCCACAATTGCAAATATATTCTGAAAATAAAATTTGTTCTTTTATTTGCATTTTTCAATGCAAATATACATTGAAAATAAAATTATTCCTTTTATTTGCATTCACAAATGCAAATATATATTGAAAATAAAATTTGCTCTTTTTACATTCACAAATGTAAATATACTTTGAAAATCAAGTTTGTTCTTTTATTTGCATTCCACAATGTAATATAACATCAAAAATAAAAGATACAATTTTATTTGCAAACATAAAAATGAAATAAACATCTTTGTCAAATTGATTTAGTTAAAATGAAATAAACATTTTTGTCAAACAAGATCATTGGAATAAAAATGTTCTTTTAATTTTATTCATAAACCTACTTTAAAAATAGAGCTTGTTCTTTTATTTTGCATTCACAAATGCAAACATACATAGAAAATAAAGTTTGTTCTTTTATTTGGAATCACCAATGCAAATATATATATAATAAATAGAAATTGTTCTTTATTTGCATTTACCAATGCAAAAATATATTGAAACAAATTATTCTTTCATTTGCACTCACAAATGCAAATACATATATTGAAAATACAGTTTATTCCTTTATTTGCATTTATCAATGCAAATATGCATTGAAATTAAGGTTTATTCTCTTATTTGCATTTATCAATGCAAATATTCAATGAAACTAAAGTCTATCTTTTTATCTACCTTTACCAGTACAAATGTACACATTTTTAGACATTTAATAGAATTTGTTAAAAATATACTTTGAAAATAAATTTTGTTCTTTTATTTACATTCACTAATGTAAATATAATTTGTAAACAAAACTATTCTTTGTTTGCATTCATAAATGCAAATACTCTTTTAAATAAAATTTGTTTCTTTTATTTACATTCACTAATTTAAATACACATTGGGAATGAGTTCTTTTTTTTTTACATTCACTCAAATATACTTTTAAATAAAAAGTTACATTTGTTAATTGCTTTCCTTGTTGCAAATAAAACATTAAATAAAAGTTTCATTTTTGTTTGCAATCCTACATGCAAACCAAACATCAAAATGGAAGTTACATTTTTGATTTATAATTTTGATATGAATATAATATTGATAGAAAGAATAGTTTTTAGAAATGCATTTTTTTCTATATGAAATGAAAAGAGCAAATTTGTCAAATGTCTTATATGTAATAAAATGAGTTCTATTTGTCACTTCAAAAAGAATGAATTGAAAATGTTTGTTTAGGCTTTTGAAAAGAATGGATAACTAAACATTCATATTTTTATCATTAAAGTAAAATAGGCAAAAACACTCATTTTGTCTAAATTAAAAGGATGAAACAAAATATAGCATTGGAATATTTTATTAGAATTGAAACTCAAATTATTCATTATTGTAAATTTACATTAGTTAAAACCAATTATTCATTTTTTGTTAATTTATATTAGTTAAAAACAATTATTCATTTTAGTCAATTTATATTAATTAAACCAAATAGACACTTTGTCAGAAATATTCATTTTTGTCAAAATGAATTAGTTAAAGCAATTTATATATATATATATATATATCTTATGTTTGGCAAGGCATATACTTGTCAAGATAGGTTAGTTAAATCAAAATATTTATTTTTGTCGAAACAAAAATTATCATTTTTGTCCCATTAGAATTGCCAAAACAATATAACCATTTTTGCTTGAGTTTAAACTAGCGGATTAGAAATTGTCAATAGAGATGAAGTTACTATGCATATTCATTTATTGCAATAGAGATATTTTCTTGTCATCATTATATATGGTGTATTACACTTCCATTCACAAGTTACCCGACTTGTTTATGTGATTGGGACGATTATTTTCACACATCGCCCAAGTGCACAAATTAGTTTATTATTTGTTCGTTGGTTGAAACCCCACACGGGTGTTGGGATGAAAATTTACATACACTAATCCCAATATTCAGTTATATGTTGATCGTTAGATCGATAGGCTGCGATGAGCGTTATTATTTAATTTTAACGCTTACACAGTGGAAATTACACTTTGGATGTAGATGGATGATTTGATGATTATACTGTTATTATCATATATATGATGTGTGTGAAATCCATATAATCCAAATTATATGGTAAATGTTTGAGTCGCATTTCGATTCAGGTGTTCTTTTAAATAAGAATATTTTTGCATTAGAAATCCTTTTTATATAAAGTATGTATTTTCATAAAATATATTGTTAATCAAGTATATGTTAAACAAAGAATATTTCTAAAAGATAAAAATTTGTAATATAAAGAATACTTCTCTTTTAGAATATTTTTAATGATTATCTTAAATATGTTTTTTATAGGATTTGCAATTATATTTTGTGATGTGAAATAAATGGAGATGTGAAGTGGATTTATCGTGGATGATGTTTTAAATGACATTTGTCCTTTAATCCAATTTACATTGAAATTATTAATTGGAATTTATAAATCTATTTTATAGATTTAAAAGGGCATTTTCTAAAAATCAAGTTTTCCCAATTTAATATATTAAATTGGAATTAGGTGGAAATTCGATTGGTAATAATCGAAATGGGATTCTGTAAAAGAAGACCGATATTATATATGGAATTTAAGAGGCTTTGCCGTTATTCCATTTATATTATTAGTCTGATACAGAAATTTATATCGATTTTGTATTGATTTGATTTCTGTGGAATTCCATATTTTGGAAATTGATTTGTGGGTTTATTGTGAACTGTGTTTTAAAGAACACTAGTTCTTTAACATGTTTAAGACAAGATTTATTCCTTAAAATAAATGATCTTGTAATAATGATTTTTGATATCGAATCAAAACTGGAGTTGTAATAAATCTTTTAAGGAAGATTTATGATTTTATTTTCAGAGTTTATCTTTGATAAAATTAATGAGAATCTTCTAATATGAATATCTTATTAAAAGAATACTCGGAGTTGGAATGTGGCGTAATGTGTGATCTTCCAATATTTGCTTTTAATCACAATATACACGAGTTATTCAGAAAGACCGGGTTTAACCCATTCTGAATAATCATCACGACGATCAAGAGTCGAAGATGAAGACGGTGATTGAAGACCGAAGGTTTTCACATCATTGGGATGATGATGACTGGTATCTTCAATTGAGATTGGCCTTCCAAGGCAAGGTATTTAGTGATGATCATCCAAACGAATTGGGAGATCGACGGACACGTTGTTTCGCTCAGACCTAGAGCGGACTTGTAAATGGATTGTGTGTCTGACATTGTTTTCATTTCTAATGTATTTGTTGAATGCTACTAATTATATATTTCTGTTTGGTGGTGAAGAATTTATTCTTTACTTATCACCCTTCTCTAAGACGTATGAGCTTAGAGGTTATATAAATATTGGTAGATGATCAATAATATGGTAGGGTCTAACAATGTGACATGCTAAGATGCAAATGATCAAGGCTTTGTTGAAAAGCAGGCCTTGTGGTTGATGATCAAAGCACAGTCTATTTAGGCATAACTTTGTGCATATCGTGACTTCGCGAGCCTCACACACCGGTTGAGTCTAAAACAGGAGAAGGGAATGCCGGGAGTGCACACGTTTCTTTCTAGCTAGAAGTGGTGTTGGGCTTTAACACGGCCCGACATTTGCTTATGTGGTTGATTGAATTTTTGCGAGGCCTCGGTTTATTCTTATCGGTCGCCCTCTGTAACGACCGGGAATTTCGCTCGATCCGAATCAGTCGCTAAACCGATCAAGACCGTTCGAAACACCTGATTGTTTTGAGAACACGACAAAATAGAACGCAGACGGAAGAACATTTCATTGCATATTACAACAATTCCATCAGAATACAAGAATATACAGAGTATAAATGAATAAATTACACAGAAATATCAGAGATTACAATAAATTACATAGCAGCGGAAAAATAATACAGTACACAACTAGAAGGGATATACGGATACAAAGCTTTCCGGATATCATTCCAGCTGTAAACCAGGATCCTGTGAATATAAATCTGCAAAACCAAAACTACTAGCCGCCCGTGTCAAAATTGGGGCACCCAGAGTTTAGGTTAAAACAATAAACTCCAGGTCAGTCATGGGACTGGTGTGAGAACTAAAACAGTTATAAATCTTTATTTTAAAGTTAGGTAAATCAAGGTACCACGCCATATAACACGGAACGGGTTTCCTCCCAAGAACACCAGTGCATAAAACAACAGCGCAATGCTAAATAAAGAACAATGAAGCTATTATAAGACCCAGTTTCCATCACACAATGCAACGCAAGCCGGAGTATAGGGTTTTTACCTTATAATAGCCAAGAATGCTTAATACATTTAAAACAAATCATTTGATACTATTATAAGTGCATAATGTATAAAACAACTTCAAATCATAAGTACCAATCATAGATGGCATAAGCGCCCCATCCCACTATGTCGCCATACTAGGCTCTACAAATAAAACCGCAAATGTCACGTATTTGGAAATTGGGTTATCATTTATGGTATGAACCAAGGCTAGGGATCGTCCTCTACCGATTCGAGACTGTCCAGCCCGAGCCTCAGGACCCAGACTCAGGTGGGCCCTTGGATCGTCAGGGCCGGTCCACACGGAGTGGATTAAAATGCCTGAATATGCGTTTCCCTGCCCTATGGGGCACAGGTGAGCCAACTAAATGACTCCATCGGTTCGATAACGACCGATATATCCGAGGCGCCTCGCAATAGCAACAACCACATAAGTAAAACTCGTCTGGGCGTGTAAAACCACTGATGCCACTTCTAACTAGAAAGAAACGCATGCACTCCTTGAGGTCCTTCTCCCGTTTCTGGTTCATACTGGGTGTGAAACTCGCGAATCAAACGTTACACAAAGCTATGCCACAAAGGCCGTGCTTTGATCATCAACCACAAGACTTTGCTTTTCAACAGAAGCCTTGATCGTTTTCCACTTAGGCATGCCACACAGGCAATTCACTCCATGCGATGGATATCCATCAATATATAACCCCTGAGCTCGTACGTCTCAGAGAAGGGCGTTAAGCAAGAGAATAAATTCTCTTCCGCCAAACAGATACATATTTAATAGAAATCAATCACACAGACTAAAATCCAATGTCAGACACACAATCCATTTACAAGTTCGTTCTGGGTCTGAACGAAACCGGAGGCACCTAGTACCCCGCATATCCATCGATCTCCAAGTACGTCTGGACGATCACCAACTATTTCCATCTTCTTGGGTGTACATCCCAATCAAGATCATCAGTAATCACCCAAATGACGTGAAGACCTCCGGTCTTCGACCACCGTCTTCATCTTCGACTTATCATCGTATCAGTTATTCAGAATGGGATAAACCCGGTCCTTCCGAATAACTCGCGTATATTATAAACAGCTGTAACACAAACACAACATACGCCTCATTCCAATTCATCAGTTACTAACCGTAAATTAACAAGAGAATAATTCCCCAAATATTAACCCCGAAGGCCGAAACCAACATCAGATCAATATCCAGAAAACCATTCGGCTTAGCTAACCGACAGTTAGTTTCTAAATTTCACATTCGTAGGGAAAGGTTCCTATTAATTTTATCAAAGATAAATCCTTTAAATTTATTCTTTAATCTACTTTTGAATATCAATTTAAACTAGTCGGGATTAACGAACCTTACCGAAGTAATCATTTGTTTTAATTTCCCAATCCCAACCTATTCATCCCATGAAGTAAAACTGGTAATACTTCATATCTAACACCACGGTGTTATCGGTAAATTCAATTACCATTTCACGTTCAAATCTAATTAAAGATTTAACTATCGCCTGGAGCAAAACTGGTGATACTCCATACTCGATCTTTTCAATCTAATAAAAGATTCATTAAAACTCCACTTAGTTTTAATCTATGACTTGGTTAAAGAATCGGTGTCATTTAAAAAACGGTTCACGATAAACCCAAAATCACGTCACATTTCAATCAGTCCCTAACCGTAAATTAGCGAGTGAGCAATTTCTTAAGTATTAACCGCGAAGGCCGAAGCCAACATCAGATCAATACCCCAGAAACCATTCAACTAACTAATCTCCAGTTAGTTTCTGATTTTCTTAATTCCTTTGGGTCTAAGAACAGTATTATTGAAGATACCGTTCACGACAACCCAAAATCACATTTCCATTAATTATCGGGTTAAAGAACAATGTTATTTAAAACACTGTTTACGATAAACCCAAAAATCAATACCAATTCAATTCCAATTAAATATTATTTAATTGGTACACTTCATTAAATCTAAATAAAAAGATTTAATCTTTTCTCAACTGGGTTCAAGAACAGTGTTAATAAAGACACCATTCACAACAAACCCAAATCACATTTGATATCAAATACAAGGCTCTGAATAGAAAATATATCGGCTTATATTCAATATCAAATTCTACGACCAACAAATATCGTATTGGAAATAACGATATATATATATATATATATATATATATATATATCTTTCAAATTACCATAACAATATCTGTATCGTCACGAAATCCAACATCGAAATATTCCGAAGACAATTTCGATTCAAATCCATTCCAATATAATTATTGGAAATTCTGGTTATTTTCAAAACCATTTCAAATCCAATTTATTTATTTAAAAATAAATAGAATTATAATTCTACTTCAAAACTAGTTCATTTCGATAAAAATCTATTTTTATCTTTTCAAATATGGAGTTTTTCATCCCAATTCTTCCCAAATCCTTTCTTTTGATTTTACACAAATTATTACTATTTTTAATAATTTTATCAAGGCCCGTACAGTCGATTTCCATCAACGGCCATCGAACTGCACTTATAGCGACCTTTTCCAAATTTGATTTGGACATAATTCCAAATCCAACCGTTAGATCTCTAATTTATAATATTCATTGGAAAGCTCTTTTCGATACGAACCCAAAGGTTTCAGTTTCAGGAGAATCCGACGGTCGGATCTCCCGTTATATCCGTTCGAAGTCAATGGTCAAAATTCACGAACTACCGCGGCGCGGCGCGTTCTATTCAGGCCATTTTATTATATATATAATATACACTTCGTCGATTTCCTTCTAAAATGTATTATATAAAACTCTTTAAATTCGTTTTCAAAATGATTTCAACTTCTTTTCAAATTCAAATCAAAATTAAATTTTTCCTTATAAATTCGATTTAAATTCATTTCAAATTGATTTCAATTCAAATTGATTTTTAATTCAATTTCAGTTCATTTTCAATTCAATTCAATTTCAATTCGAATTCATTTCCATTCAATTTCAATTCTATTCAATTTCAATTCTATTCAATTTCAATTCGAATTCATTTCTATTCAATTTCAATTCTATTCAATTTCAATTCGAATTCATTTCTATTCAAAATATCAGATTTTGAAATCACTTTCGATGTTCCTTATAAAATGAATAAAATCGATATAAATATCGTTCACATCAAAATGGCGTCAATCTAATGAACATGGCTTCATATATTTCTATTTTCAAATATTCTATTTCAAATATTTCTTTTTCAAATATTTCTATTTCAAAACTGGAATGAGGACCAATCAATTACCATATAATGTTAATTATACGGATTTTCTACAACACATGTATAAATCAACCATGACAAATAATCAACCATCATCCAAAGTTTATTCTACACTGTATAAGCATCAAATATAAATATTCAACGCTTATAACATCCTGTCAATCAATCGATCGACATACAACTAAACAATCGGGATTAGTATATTCATATATCACCCCAATACCCATGTGGGGTTTTCAAACAATCAAACACAGATTTTATTTGTGCAGTTGGGCGATGTGTAAAATTTATCGTCCCAATCAATATCAGTCAAATGTGTGTATATAAACAAATCATCCGATTTGTTTATATTAATTTATTTACATTTACTTTAAAAATTATATTTTCAACTATAAAATATTTTTAACTATATAAATATTTTAATTCTTTACACATCACATCACACAATCAACTACACATCAAAATCAAACAAACAAGCATACAAGCCGTCCATGGTCTGTGGACGACGGGTGTCGGGTGCTACTAAACACCGTCTGCATCCTAGTATATATTATAACTAGAAATGAAAATTTAAAGTGAGAAGTTCTCACCCAAGCTATGCCAAACACCGCCACTCTTCATATGTAGAAAATCTTGTCGTTTCCGCCTTTTGTCACTTTCGTTGCCCGTACTCACTACATATATAAAAATCACATTTTCTTATTCTCTAGTGTATAAAAATCATATTTTTAATTCGCTACATATATAAAAATCGAATTTTTTTATCTTCACTTCGTTATAAAAATTATATTTTTATCTTCACTTCGTTATAAAAATTATATTTCTATATCGCTCTTCTTCTAATAAAGATTATATTTTTATTATCATACCTATATAAAAATTATATTTTTAATATGCCACTAGTATAAAAATTATATTTTTAACCTTTCTATATAATAAAAATTATATTTTTAACCTTTCTATAAAATAAAAATTATATTTTTAACCTTTCTATATATTAAAAATTATATTTTTAACCTTTCTATATATTAAAAATTTAATCTTTTATAAAGTAACAATCTAACCCTTTCATGTAGAAAAATCATATAAAGTGAAACTACATTTTCATTTCAAGGCGATGTATATAAAAATCATATTTTTATCATCATACATAAATAAAAATTCATATTTTTATTTCTAATTTTTATTTCTAAAACTAATGCCACTTTTATTTCTGAAACACTTTTTATTTTATTTCTAAAACACTTTTAAACCAATGCTCTTCACAAAACTTGATTTTTAAATAATGTTTTATATATAATAAACTGATTTTAAATTATGTAATTATTTTCTTTTTCTAAATTTTCAAATTTTAAAACCATGTACTTAATAAATAATAATAAAATAAAATAAAAATCACCTCAATCTCTGTAGCGACCCGCAAATCCGTGCTACCTGAGTTGACTAAATACACCACAAGTCCAACCCAAATAACACAGAAATACGACTCATTATTAGAAAGAAGTTAGAGGATGAGAAATAGAAAGAAAGAAATATTAGAATAGAAGAAAAACGAAGATCACAACTCACAGCGGAACGAAGAAAATATGTTATATAACATAAGCTTTGAAATACAAATCTGTTTGGTACATATATACATACCATCATCAGAGTACACATAACATTTGATTCAGCGGAAGAAACTCTAAATAACTAACGTTGAAGCCTCCAGCTTCAAGCTCCTCCAAGTGTATCTGTAAAAGCCTGAAACACTTGACTGCCCGTACAAATTTGGGCACCTAAGAGTTTAGGAAAAACAAAACAAAATAAACTCTGGGTCAGTCATAGGACTGGTGTGAGTAAACTCCAACCACTTGTTTAACTTTAAAAATCCTTTTCGAAAGAAAAGATAATAGTAAGACCAGCCCACACATAAACACGGACGGTTTTTACCTTACTATAACCCAAAACACTTTGATACGAAAATCCAGTGATATTATAATAATGTCTACATCAAGTAAATAACCAAATAGCAGAACGCTTGCATCTCACGCTCCACATAATATTATAAAATCAAAAACCGCATGGCGCTTATTGGAGATTGGATTCCAACTATGACAAGGTATGGGACCACCTTCCGATGATGTATCTCTAGAGGCGAATACACCTGGGTTCAACAAGAACGTCTTGCAACCCGGCCCACACATGACCGACCACTCATTTCGCTTGAGTGTATCGAATGTATATCACCAACGGTTGGACTCAAACCACCGTTTCCCGAATGGGCAGAATCGATAGATTTAGAAACAAAAGGAATTTCTCTAGATAGGTGATTATACACCCTAATGGGTGCGACCCACATAGCCATGCTGCCTGCCCGATTTTTGTCCTTTCCCGGTTGTTGAGGCCTGAGGCTACGAATACTTACCATTCATTGATAACACAATCACTTTGAATGCCACATCGTCAGATCCGTTAATCACTAGTTGAGTTTGCACAAATTTTCTGGATATTATGCTAAGGGATAAATCCGTTGCAACCATGTATATTCATACAGACCAACCCATTTGATCATTGGAAATACTCTGTCAGACATTCGTCCATATACGTTCGTTCTGGGGTTGAACGAAACCGAAGGCACCATTTCTATTAATAGAAAAAGCCCTTGCACTTTACTCCGTCTTCAAGATATTCAGCATACTTGGTTCGCAACGCTAATGCCGATACGGAGTGGTTCTTCGGATAATAATCCAACCGGTCTCTCCATATTGACAACGATGGTCAAAACTTCGATAGTCTGTGATTTAACTATCGAATAAAAACAAGTGTTCATCCAAACATATCAAACAAATCACTCGGCTCTTTAATTAATATTTCATTAATTAAATCTCTTTTCCATTTCCTTATCGAATTCTACATTTATCGATACATTGATTTAACTATCAAATTATCTGAAAAATATTCTATCTCCTTAAATTCCCGGAAAAATTCGCCATAACCTCCCCTGTATCGGGAGCATCGGGAAATTTCAAATAGCTTTCCCGGTATCTTCCTCAATCAAAAAGAAAAAGGAAAAGCCAAGCGGCTTGCCGATACGGCGCATAAAATCTCATATACGAATTAAACATGTACCTTTTTGTCGAGCACATAAATTTAAATCCTCATATACTTCATATCAAACCTGCTTACACATGTTCACCTGTTTTCAATTCAATTCAACACTATCCAATCGTTTGAATTCAGTTCCGCCCGTTTATTCTTTAATTAGTCATTTTGCCTATTTCGCTTCTTTGTTGAACATAACATGCTCAAATTTGATTCCACTTGCTTATACAAATCAAATCCCTTTTTTTTCCATTTCTAGTTTCATATTTGGTTTGAATATGAAATCACAAGTTAATTTACTTATTCACAGTTTGCTCGATTCAATCGTTTTAACTAATTCATTTGTCAGTTTGCAAATTAACTCTTTTGCCTATATCACTTTGATATTTGAATATAACCTATCCAAATATATTTCAACTTGATTATACTAATTGAATTTCATTTTCAATTCACGTTCTATATTCGATTTCAAATATATATATTTACAAATTCCCTTCACCTTTCAAAGTTCATCTTCAAAATTCGATTAACTAATTTCTCTTTGTCTTAGTCAACTCTATTCAATAATCAAATATGATTATTGATCTTAAAAAACCATTTCTTTCACTTCACTTAAGTTCGCATATATTTTATAACTCAAATCTGAGATTTCCTAAATGGAAATTCGGATTTTTATTGGTTTAAAATCCTTTTATAAAATGAAATAAACCGTTATGGTTTTTAAATAGTTCTGGCGCTGTTTTTCTGAAAAATTGATTTTGATATAACTCAAAATCTATACGACGGAATTCATATTTTTCTCTTTCATTAGAAAACTATTATCAAACCGGTCCTGACGTTTCTTGTTTCGAAGAATTCCGACTTCAATTGCGCTCTGTATACTCAATTGAAGTTTGAATCGCCAATTTACGAACTGCAGCGCTGCGGCGAGTTCGTTTTAATTATATTTATATATATAAAACCCTTTAAACTTCTTTAAAATGAATTCAACTCTGTTTAGCTCTATTTGAATTCTTGATTCAAATTCCAATCTCACTTTTGTATTCTGCATTTCAAATTCAAATTCCTTTTCTATTTGATATTCAAATTCGATACTTAAATTTCTATTTGAATTCCCTATATTAAAATTCTATGTTTGAATTCATTTGAATTCTCTTATTCAAACTCTATTTTTAAATTCCATTTTAACTTCTACATTCCAATTTCTATATTTGAATTCTATTGGAATTCAAATATTCAAACTCCTTTTTAAATTCTATATTCAGAATTCCATAATTTAAAACCCATTTGAATTTCATATTCAAATCCCATAGATCAAATCCTATTTAAATTCAAATTGAATCTCTTATATTCAAATTTCATTTTCCATTTGAATTCTAATATTCAAATTCGTTTCCAGCCCCATTTGAATTCTAATATTCAAACCCATTTTTAACACCATTTGAATTTCTTCACTCAAATCCATTTGAATTCCCTTGAATTCAAATTCCATTTCAAAACCATTTGGATTTCCTATTTTGAAATCCTATTTGAAATTCTATTTCCAATTCTACTTTGAAATCCTATTTTCAAAGTTTATTTCAAATTCTATTTTGAAATCTCATATTCAAATTTCTACTTGAATTTCTGTATTCAATTCCATGTTCAAATTCAATACTCGAATTTCTATTTCAAATCTCAATTCAAATCTCATATTTAAATTCCATTCAAATCTCTATTCAAATTTCACATTTGAATTCTTCCTTGAAATACTATATTTCAAATTCTATTCAATTCTTCTTTGAAATTCTATATTTCAAATTCTATTTTGAAATTCTATATTCAAATCTTTATTTGAATTTTCTTTATTCGAATTCCCTTGAATTCAAATTTTATTTTAATTCTTTGGATTCAAATTTCTATTTTCCATTCTAATTTCGTCTATACAAATTTTATTTGAACTTCTATTTGAATTTCTAATATTCAATCCCCTTTTAAAATTCAAATATTTAAATTCCCTTTTCTAATTCTACTATTCAATTGTTATACTCAAATTTCATTTGAGTTATATATTTAAAATTTCCTTTTCACATCTTATTTTGAAATTTCATTTCGAATTCCAATTTCACACTTCTATTTCTATTTCTGAATTATCAATGATAATTCTTTTCACTCCATTTATAACTTCGTTATAAAAGACTTTTTATAAACTTCGTTAAAAAGAAACTACTTGTTTTATTTTTCAAAACAAGTTTATATTTTCATTTCCATTAAAAATTCAAATTCTATTTAAAAATAGAATTTTTTTCCTTTTTAAATCTCCAATATCCTTTCATGATATTTTAAATAAATTAACACTTAGCCCAGTGATATTTAAAACAATCAAATCACCCAATTTTCAATCATTTTATTTTTTTTCACATCATATATATAACAATATATATGCAAACAAATAAACAAACGGATAATATATTTTTGAGGAATCCAGTTGGATTCCTCCAACCTGTTTTCCTACATCCACAGATGTTAGCACATAAATAATACCCATTCTGCTTCATGGCAGAATATCGCGGTATAGAAGGTCATCCACTAATCATAGCGTGGGGCGTATAGGGTAATCATCCGCTATGAAACTGCGGGCATCCGCTAATGAGACTGCGGGAATCCAACCAATCAATCAACCCAATATATATATAATAGCCTAAATAACTAATATATATAAAACAAGCAGAAAGCATCCACACAAGCAACAAACAATTATTTTTAATGAAATAAAAATAATTCTAAAGGTGAGTGAGATTTACTCACCAGGGATTTTATTTGCACTGAATACCCGATGAAGTCTATAATGTACATTCACCGCGATTCCTCCATTAGTCTGTTTCCAATGTAAAACGATATTAAAAAATTCCAGTTATTGAATTTTACAAATTAAATTTAATATACCCCCCCCCATATGTAAACAAATTCCAAACTTAACCTTACCTTCATACTCGATGGTTATTTTACAATTTATACTTCTTTTCTAACAAATTTCCTTCTTATAAACTAGTTATATAAACTAATTTACTTTCCTTTAAATTATAACTATTTTACCCTAATAGTTGATTAGCTATTTAGTATGACATATTTATATATGTATATGCGGTATAAAATTGGATATACAATTTAAACATTCATTTGCTTGTAAATAAAATTTAACTAAAAAGTTTAGTTTACCTTAATCCATTTTAACTCTTCTTCTCCATTCTCACCGAATACATCGCAACCTCCTATTTGCGAAAATCAGGTCGATCATGGGATAACAGTCCCACTATTGCCGAAGCTTCCACCGTCTGAAGTGCAAACCCCTCGACTACACCCTGCACCAATTCATAGTTCCCCCTTCCCAGTAGAAACAGTTCGCATCTCCACCTGCGTCACACCCATCGGAAATCATCATCTGAGATCATCTCGACCACACTCCTCCTGCCCTAAATCGTGAACGTCGCCAGTATCAAATCGAGCTTCAAAGTCTTGTGACTTTCAAATTTTGCGATAACCAACTTCAAAACTCACGGTATTCTCATCGCAACCGAAGCAAAGACCCCTGCATCGCACCCCTTCCAGATCGAAATTCCCAAATTAACATCGCATCGCACCCCTTCTGACCGCCTTCACCTTCGACTGCTCGACAACCTCCCAACGCCTTCTCCTACCCTCGTTGACATCGAAGTGGGCCAAGAACCATTTCGAGCTACAGGGATCCGTGGTTTCAACAAAACGAGTCACGATTTGGGTTTAAAATAGAAGTGAAGAGGTCGGCTATTTTTTTAATGGCTTGTGAAGCTTTCGGTTTCGATCTGTATTGAAATGGAAATGAGGTCACGGCCATTTTTATATACGCGAACTTAGGGAACAGAACGTACACTCATTAATTTCTTGTTTCATTGATATCGTTTGAAAGAGACAATTTGTACACGGACTGATGGAGAAGAGGGCGTAGACAGGTCTGCGTTGTTTATATTTTTAGGGTGGCGAAAGTAAAAGAGTAGGTCGGCTGATGTTTTATATTTATTTTGATTTTAAAAAAAGAAATTTCTTTATTTTAAATTACTGGTAGGTTTCGAACTCTGTTTTTAGTGTAACAACCGTCATCCTTAAGGTTATACTACTATTCTACACACACCGGGAAATGTTTCGAAGACTAATTTGCTTGTCTCGAAAAGATACCAATTTAACTGACTATTTAAATTAAATCCAACTGATTAAACTATAAATTTATATCAACCAATTTAAATTCATCGATAATTAATCACCATTATCGTTCTAATTCAATGCAGGATTAATATTTGTAAACTGAATTGTTTTGATTAAATTATTTCAGTTTTCTCGTATTTCGATTTTCTTTATCGATAACCCAATAAAATACCATTTATATTATGAATTAAATATTTAAAACCATACTAAATATTTAAAATAAACTGTTCAAAATCTGGGTCGTTACATTCTTCCCCCCTTAAAATAATTTCGTCCTCGAAATTGCTAAGGTAGAAAAATACTATAAACCCATTAACTTTTCATAACTCCTTCATGTTGAAACTCACCTCCTCATATTTCAACAAATTTAATTCCACCAAAACTTTTGGTTTTCATTCATTTAATTTGAATGATCTACGATCAATCCATTTATATCCAATCTACGTTCTAGTAAACTAATTCAAATTGATTCTAGTCAATTGATTCACCCTAAACCATTTAACTTGCTTAAGTTCAATTTTAATTCCAGAATCCAAATCCCAGGTTTTTTTTTATTTCAAATTCTTTGAAATAAATGTATACTTATATTTATTTTCATCTCAATTCAAAACATTTGAATTTTCAACCTACTTGTTTTCTTTCAAAACAAATTTCCATTAAAAACTTTTTCTAAGGTAGCAATTCATCACTTAGAAACTCGGAAATGAACACTGATGATGTTGCAATCATCATCAGAATTATTTCCCAGCCACTGAAGTGAGTTCAGTGCCTTATTATTTCAAAATCCATGATTTTCTTTCAAATCCTTTAAAATAAATCTATATTGTTCTAATATACTTCCAAAAATATTTCAAACTTCCCAGGATTAAATTTTCAAATTCTGGTTTGAATTTAATTCTAATTCATCTCATTTGTATATTTAATTTCTATACAAATTCTACTCTGGTTATAAATAACCATTCCAATTTTATAATCTCGTTTGATTATAATCCTAACAATCAACGCATCCATATATTATAATAATTTCAGAAAATTATTCCTTCTATATCAAAATAGAAATTTGGGTAAATTATTTCATTCACCCACTTTAAAACAATACTGTGTCGAATTTCTCTGTTCAAGTGTTTAGAAATTCCTATCGACTTCGTGGCGTCCCACGATTCGACCAGAATTCATAAACCACTCACAGACTAGTCAACACAATATAAAACAGCTTTTTATATCAATTTACAAATACGTTCTCTCGTATATATATACACTCAACTCATTCTAGGGTACTACTGACCCTATCACTAATGAGCACAACTCCACAAAGCCTAGGTATTCGCTCAACCTAAGCTCTGATACCACCTGTAGCGACCCGCAAATCCGTGCTACCTGAGTTGACTAAATACACCACAAGTCCAACCCAAATAACACAGAAATACGACTCATTATTAGAAAGAAGTTAGAGGATGAGAAATAGAAAGAAAGAAATATTAGAATAGAAGAAAAACGAAGATCACAACTCACAGCGGAACGAAGAAAATATGTTATATAACATAAGCTTTGAAATACAAATCTGTTTGGTACATATATACATACCATCATCAGAGTACACATAACATTTGATTCAGCGGAAGTAACTCTAAATAACTAACGTTGAAGCCTCCAGCTTCAAGCTCCTCCAAGTGTATCTGTAAAAGCCTGAAACACTTAACTGCACGTACAAATTTGGGCACCCAAGAGTTTAGGAAAAACAAAACAAAATAAACTCTTGGTCAGTCATGGGACTGGTGTGAGTAAACTCCAACCACTTGTTTAACTTTAAAAATCCTTTTCGAAAGAAAAGATAATAGTAAGACCAGCTCACACATAAACACGGACGGTTTTTACCTTACTATAACCCAAAACACTTTGATATGAAAATCCAGTGATATTATAATAATGTCTACATCAAGTAAATAACCAAATAGCAGAACGCTTGCATCTCACGCTCCACATAATATTATAAAATCAAAAACCGCATGGCGCTTATTGGAGATTGGATTCCAACTATGACAAGGTATGGGACCACCTTCCGATGATGTATCTCTAGAGGCGAATACACCTGGGTTCAACAAGAACGTCTTGCAACCCGGCCCACACATGACCGACCACTCATTTCGCTTGAGTGTATCGAATGTATATCACCAACGGTTGGACTCAAACCACCGTTTCCCGAATGGGCAGAATCGATAGATTTAGAAACAAAAGGAATTTCTCTAGATAGGTGATTATACACCCTAATGGGTGCGACCCACATAGCCATGCTGCCTGCCCGATTTTTGTCCTTTCCCGGTTGTTGAGGCCTGAGGCTACGAATACTTACCATTCATTGATAACACAATCACTTTGAATGCCACATCGTCAGATCCGTTAATCACTAGTTGAGTTTGCACAAATATTCTGGATATTATGCTAAGGGATAAATCCGTTGCAACCATGTATATTCATACAGACCAACCCATTTGATCATTGGAAATACTCTGTCAGACATTCGTCCATATACGTTCGTTCTGGGGTTGAACGAAACCGAAGGCACCATTTCTATTAATAGAAAAATCCCTTGCACTTTACTCCGTCTTCAAGATATTCAGCATACTTGGTTCGCAACGCTAATGCCGATACGGAGTGGTTCTTCGGATAATAATCCAACCGGTCTCTCCATATTGACAACGATGGTCAAAACTTCGATAGTCTGTGATTTAACTATCGAATAAAAACAAGTGTTCATCCAAACATATCAAACAAATCACTCGGCTCTTTAATTAATATTTCATTAATTAAATCTCTTTTCCATTTCCTTATCGAATTCTACATTTATCGATACATTGATTTAACTATCAAATTATCTGAAAAATATTCTATCTCCTTAAATTCCCGGAAAAATTCGCCATAACCTCCCCTGTATCGGGAGCATCGGGAAATTTCAAATAGCTTTCCCGGTATCTTCCTCAATCAAAAAGAAAAAGGAAAAGCCAAGCGGCTTGCCGATACAGCGCATAAAATCTCATATACGAATTAAACATGTACCTTTTTGTCGAGCACATAAATTTAAATCCTCATATACTTCATATCAAACCTGCTTACACATGTTCACCTGTTTTCAATTCAATTCAACACTATCCAATCGTTTGAATTCAGTTCCGCCCGTTTATTCTTTAATTAGTCATTTTGCCTATTTCGCTTCTTTGTTGAACATAACATGCTCAAATTTGATTCCACTTGCTTATACAAATCAAATCCCTTTTTTTTTTCATTTCTAGTTTCATATTTGGTTTGAATATGAAATCACAAGTTAATTTACTTATTCACAGTTTGCTCGATTCAATCGTTTTAACTAATTCATTTGTCAGTTTGCAAATTAACTCTTTTGCCTATATCACTTTGATATTTGAATATAACCTATCCAAATATATTTCAACTTGATTATACTAATTGAATTTCATTTTCAATTCACGTTCTATATTCGATTTCAAATATATATATTTACAAATTCCCTTCACCTTTCAAAGTTCATCTTCAAAATTCGATTAACTAATTTCTCTTTGTCGTAGTCAACTCTATTCAATAATCAAATATGATTATTGATTTTAAAAAACCATTTCTTTCACTTCACTTAAGTTCGCATATATTTTATAACTCAAATCTGAGATTTCCTAAATGGAAATTCGGATTTTTATTGGTTTAAAATCCTTTTATAAAATGAAATAAACCGTTATGGTTTTTAAATAGTTCTGGCGCTGTTTTTCTGAAAATTTGATTTTGATATAACTCAAAATCTATACGACGGAATTCATATTTTTCTCTTTCATTAGAAAACTATTATCAAACCGGTCCTGACGTTTCTTGTTTCGAAGAATTCCGACTTCAATTGCGCTCTGTATACTCAATTGAAGTTTGAATCGCCAATTTACGAACTGCAGCGCTGCGGCGAGTTCGTTTTAATTATATTTATATATATAAAACCCTTTAAACTTCTTTAAAATGAATTCAACTCTATTTAGCTCTATTTAAATTCTTGATTCAAATTCCAATCTCACTTTTGAATTCTACATTTCAAATTCAAATTCCTTTTCTATTTGATATTCAAATTCGATACTTAAATTTCTATTTGAATTCCCTATATTCAAATTCTATGTTTGAATTCATTTGAATTCTCTTATTCAAACTCTATTTTTAAATTCCATTTTAACTTCTACATTCCAATTTCTATATTTGAATTCTATTGGAATTCAAATATTCAAACTCCTTTTTAAATTCTATATTCAGAATTCCATAATTTAAAACCCATTTGAATTTCATATTCAAATCCCATAGATCAAATCCTATTTAAATTCAAATTGAATCTCTTATATTCAAATTTCATTTTCCATTTGAATTCTAATATTCAAATTCGTTTCCAGCCCCATTTGAATTCTAATATTCAAACCCATTTTTAACACCATTTGAATTTCTTCACTCAAATCCATTTGAATTCCCTTGAATTCAAATTCCATTTCAAAACCATTTGGATTTCCTATTTTGAAATCCTATTTGAAATTCTATTTCCAATTCTACTTTGAAATCCTATTTTCAAAGTTTATTTCAAATTCTATTTTGAAATCTCATATTCAAATTTCTACTTGAATTTCTGTATTCAATTCCATGTTCAAATTCAATACTCGAATTTCTATTTCAAATCTCAATTCAAATCTCATATTTAAATTCCATTCAAATCTCTATTCAAATTTCACATTTTGAATTCTTCCTTGAAATACTATATTTCAAATTCTATTCAATTCTTCTTTGAAATTCTATATTTCAAATTCTATTTTGAAATTCTATATTCAAATCTTTATTTGAATTTTCTTTATTCGAATTCCCTTGAATTCAAATTTTATTTTAATTCTTTGGATTCAAATTTCTATTTTCCATTCTAATTTCGTCTATACAAATTTTATTTGAACTTCTATTTGAATTTCTAATATTCAATCCCCTTTTAAAATTCAAATATTTAAATTCCCTTTTCTAATTCTACTATTCAATTGTTATACTCAAATTTCATTTGAGTTATATATTTAAAATTTCCTTTTCACATCTTATTTTGAAATTTCATTTCGAATTCCAATTTCACACTTCTATTTCTATTTCTGAATTATCAATGATAATTCTTTTCACTCCATTTATAACTTCGTTATAAAAGACTATTTATAAACTTCGTTAAAAAGAAACTACTTGTTTTATTTTTCAAAACAAGTTTATATTTTCATTTCCATTAAAAATTCAAATTCTATTTAAAAATAGAATTTTTTTCCTTTTTAAATCTCCAATATCCTTTCATGATATTTTAAATAAATTAACACTTAGCCCAGTGATATTTAAAACAATCAAATCACCCAATTTTCAATCATTTTATTTTTTTTCACATCATATATATAACAATATATATGCAAACAAATAAACAAACGGATAATATATTTTTGAGGAATCCAGTTGGATTCCTCCAACCTGTTTTCCTGCATCCACAGATGTTAGCACATAAATAATACCCATTCCGCTTCGTGGCAGAATATCGCGGTATAGAAGGTCATCCACTAATCATAGCGTGGGGCGTATAGGGTAATCATCCGCTATGAAACTGCGGGCATCCGCTAATGAGACTGCGGGAATCCAACCAATCAATCAACCCAATATATATATAATAGCCTAAATAACTAATATATATAAAACAAGCAGAAAGCATCCACACAAGCAACAAACAATTATTTTTAATGAAATAAAAATAATTCTAAAGGTGAGTGAGATTTACTCACCAGGGATTTTATTTGCATTGAATACCCGATGAAGTCTATAATGTACATTCACCGCGATTCCGCCATTAGTCTGTTTCCAATGTAAAACGATATTAAAAAATTCCAGTTATTGAATTTTACAAATTAAATTTAATATACCCCCCCCCCCATATGTAAACAAATTCCAAACTTAACCTTACCTTCATACTCGATGGTTATTTTACAATTTATACTTCTTTTCTAACAAATTTCCTTCTTATAAACTAGTTATATAAACTAATTTACTTTCCTTTAAATTATAACTATTTTACCCTAATAGTTGATTAGCTATTTAGTATGACATATTTATATATGTATATGCGGTATAAAATTGGATATACAATTTAAACATTCATTTGCTTGTAAATAAAATTTAACTAAAAAGTTTAGTTTGCCTTAATCCATTTTAACTCTTCTTCTCCATTCTCACCGAATACATCGCAACCTCCTATTTGCGAAAATCAGGTCGATCATGGGATAACAGTCCCACTATTGCCGAAGCTTCCACCGTCTGAAGTGCAAACCCCTCGGCTACACCCTGTACCAATTCATAGTTCCCCCTTCCCAGTAGAAACAGTTAGCATCTCCACCTGCGTCACACCCATCGGAAATCATCATCTGAGATCATCTCGACCACACTCCTCCTGCCCTAAATCGTGAACGTCGCCAGTATCAAATCGAGCTTCAGAGTCTTGTGACTTTCAAATTTTGCGATAACCAACTTCAAAACTCACGGTATTCTCATCGCAACCGAAGCAAAGACCCCTGCATCGCACCCCTTCCAGATCGAAATTCCCAAATTAACATCGCATCGCACCCCTTCTGACCGCCTTCACCTTCGACTGCTCGACAACCTCCCAACGCCTTCTCCTACCCTCGTTGACATCGAAGTGGGCCAAGAACCATTTCGAGCTACAGGGATCCGTGGTTTCAACAAAACGAGTCACGATTTGGGTTTAAAATAGAAGTGAAGAGGTCGGCTATTTTTTTAATGGCTTGTGAAGCTTTCGGTTTCGATCTGTATTGAAATGGAAATGAGGTCACGGCCATTTTTATATACGCGAACTTAGGGAACAGAACGTACACTCATTAATTTCTTGTTTCATTGATATCGTTTGAAAGAGACAATTTGTACACGGACTGATGGAGAAGAGGGCGTAGACAGGTCTGCGTTGTTTATATTTTTAGGGTGGCGAAAGTAAAAGAGTAGGTCGGCTGGTGTTTTATATTTATTTTGATTTTAAAAAAAGAAATTTCTTTATTTTAAATTACTGGTAGGTTTCGAACTCTGTTTTTAGTGTAACAACCGTCATCCTTAAGGTTATACTACTATTCTACACACACCGGGAAATGTTTCGAAGACTAATTTGCTTGTCTCGAAAAGATACCAATTTAACTGACTATTTAAATTAAATCCAACTGATTAAACTATAAATTTATATCAACCAATTTAAATTCATCGATAATTAATCACCATTATCGTTCTAATTCAATGCAGGGTTGATATTTGTAAACTGAATTGTTTTGATTAAATTATTTCAGCTTTCTCGTATTTCGATTTTCTTTATCGATAACCCAATAAAATACCATTTATATTATGAATTAAATATTTAAAACCATACTAAATATTTAAAATAAACTGTTCAAAATCTGGGTCGTTACAATCTCCTTCTCGTTTTAAAACCCCTGCCACCATCGATTGAAAAAAACCCGGCCGCCGCACCTCTAAAGATGATCGGACGGCGATCATCCTCCCCCCTGATGTGGCTTGGCGACGGCCTCCCCCCTGCTGAACCCCGTTGAACTCGAACGCCCCCAGAGGCGTGGAAACTCGCGCAAACAGCGGGCCTTTAGGGCGGAAACTCTATCACCACGGGCGTCAAAAAAAAGATCACCACTGATGGATTGGTAGTTCGTATAGAGCTGCTCAAAATTGCAGTGGAAAATTTTGGATTTATCGCTTGATGGAGGAGATCGGGAGAGGAGTTGTTTTGGGCGATTTTCACCATCCATCCTGAGTAGCGGCGGGATTTTTATTTGGTTGACCGCTCTTTAGAGTTTGACCAGTGTAAAAACCCGTAACTTCCCCGTGAAGGAAAGAGCGGATAGTTCGAGAACAAGCCACTGAAGAACGCAGACGGAAGAACATTTCATTGTTTATTACAACAATTCCATCAGAATACAGGAATATACAGAGTATGAATAAATATTACACAGAAATATCAGAGATTTAAATTACATTTAAATACATAGCAGCGGAAAATAATACACTACACAACTAGAAGAGATATACGGATACAAAGCTTTCCGGATATCGTTCCAGCTGTAAACCAGGATCCTGTGAATATAAATCTGCAAAACCAAAACTACTAGCTGCCCGTGTCAAAATAAGGGCACCCAGAGTTTAGGTTAAAACAATAAACTCCAGGTCAGTCATGGGACTGGTGTGAGAACTAAAACGGTTATTAATCTTTATTTTAAAGTTCGGTAAATCAAGGGACCACGCCGTATAACACGGAACGGGTTTCCTCCCAAGAATACCAGTGCATAAAACGACAACGCAATGCTAAATAAAGAACAATGAAGCTATTATAAGTCCCAGGTCCCATCACACAATGCAACACAAACCAGAGGATAGGGTTTTACCTTATAATAGCCAAAGAATGCTTGATACGTTAAAACAAATCTTTTATATCGCTATAAGTGAAGAAATCAATTTCAAATCATAAGTATCAATCATAGGCGACATGAATTCCCCATACCACTATGTCGCCATACATAGGTTATACAATCAAAATCGCAAAGTCACGTATTTGGAAATTGGGTTTCCATCTGTGAACCGAGGCAAAAGATAGTCCTCTACCGAATTCGAGACTCTCTAGCCCGAGCCTCAGGCTACAGCCGCAACTGCACCTAGGAGCCACAGGGCCGGTCGACCGATGTGGATTAAAATGCCTGAACACTGCGTTTCCCCACCCTTTGGGGCATAAATAAGTCCAATGGCCCCATCGGTCCCAGATCGACCGATATATCCGAGGCGCCTCGCAACAGCAACAACCACATAGGTGAAAAGTATATAAATGTCAGGGATGGTAGGTCACTGACACTACCCTAGCTAGAAAGAAAAGCATGCCCTCCCTGGATCCTTCTCCCGTTTTTGGTTCACAACCGGGTTGTGAGGCTCGCGAATCAACGCTACACAAAGCTATGCCACACAAGCCATGCTTTGATTATCAACCACAAGACTTTGCTTTTCTACAAAAGCCTTGATCAATTGCCACTTAGGCATGCCACACAGGCAATTCACTCCATGCGATTGATATCCATCAATATATAACCCCTGAGCTCGTATGTATCAGAGAAGGGCGTTAAGCAAGAGAATAAATTCTCCGCCACCAAATAGATATATATTTAATAGAAATCAATCACACAGACTAAAATCCAATGTCAGACACACAGTCCATTTACAAGTCCGTTCTGGGTCTGAACGAAACTGGAGGCACCTAGTACCCCGCATATCCATCGATCTCCAAGTACGTCTGGACGATCACCAACTGTTTCCATCTTCTTGGGGTGTACAGCCCAATCAAGATCATCAATAATTACCCAAATGACGTGAAGACCTCCGGTCTTCAACCACCGTCTTCATCTTCGACACCATGTCGAATCAGTTATTCAGAATGGGCTAAACCCGGTCTTTCTGAACAACTCGCGTATATATATATATATATATATATAATAAACACGTGTTACACAAACACAACATACGCCTCATTCCAATTCAAAATATTCATTTATTCAAATATTCTTATATTTTTGGAAAGATTCCCATTAATTTTATCAAAGATAAATTCTTTAAATTTATTCTTTAATCTTCTTTGAATATCAATTCAAACTAGTCGGGATTAGCGAACCACACCGAAGTAATCATTTATTTTATTTCCCAATCCCAACCTATTCATCCCATGAAGTAAAACTGGTTATACTTCATATCTAACACCACGGTGTTATTGGTAAATTCAATTACCATTTCACGTTCAAATCTAATTAAAGATTTAACTATCGCCTGGAGCAAAACTGGTGATACTCCATTTTTGATCTTTTCAATCTAATTAAAGATTCATTAAAACTCCACTTAGTTTTAATCTTTAACTGGGTTAAAGAATCAGAGTCATTTTAAAACACGATTCACGATAAACCCAAAATCACATTCATTAATTATCGGGTTAAAGAACAAGTGTTATTTAAAACACTGTTTACGATAAACCCCAAAAATCAATATCAATTCAATTAAATATTATTTAACTGGTACACTTCATTAAATCTAAATAAAAAGAATTAATCTTTTCTCAACTGGGCTTAAGAACAGTGTTAATGAAGACACCATTCACGACAAACCCAAATCGCGTTTGATATTGAATACAAGGCTATGAATAGAAAATATATCGGCTTATATTCAATATCAAATTCTATGACTAACAAATGTTGTATTGGAAATAACGATATATATACATATCTTTCAAATTTCAATAACAACATCTGTATGATCATGAAATCCAACATCGAAATATTCCAAAGACAATTTCGATTCAAATCCATTCCAATTCAATTATTGGAAATTCAGGTTATATTTCAAAACCATTTCAAACTCACTTTATTTATTTCAAAAATAAATAAATTACAATTCTAGTTCAAAACTAGTTCATTTCGATAAAAATCTATTTTTATCTTTTCAAATTTGGAGTTTTTCATCCCAATTCTTCACAAATCATTTCTTATGATTTTACACAAATTATTACTATTTTAATAATTTTATCAAGGCCCGTACAGTCGATTTCCATCAATGGCCATCGAACTGCACTTACAACGACCTTTTCCAAATTTGATTTGGACATAATTCCAAATCCAACCGTTAGATTTCAAATTTCTAATATTCGATAGAAATCTCTTTCCGATACGAACCCAACGGTTCCGGTTTCAGGAGAATCCGACGGCCGGATCTCCCGCAAAATCCATTCGAAGTCAATGGTCGAAATTCGCGAACTGCCGCGGCGCGGCGCGTTCTATTCAGGCCATTATATTATATATATATAATATATACTTCGTCGATTTCAATTCAAAACGTGCTTTATAAATCGTTTTAAATTCATTTTCAAAACGGTTTCAACTTCATATTCAATTTCAAATCAAAATTGAATATTCCAATATAAATTCATTTTAAATTCATTTCAAATTGATTTCAAATTGATTTCAATTCAATTTTAATTTAATTCGAATGCAAATCCTTTCGATTTCAGTTCAAATTCAATTCTATTCAATTTCAATTTGAATTCATTTCTATTCAATTTCAATTCGAATTCACTTCTATTCAATTTCAATTTGAATTCATTTCTATTCAATTTCAATTTGAATTCACTTCTATTCAATTTCAATTTGAATTCATTTCTATTCAATTTAATTTGAATTCACTTCTATTCAATTTCAATTTGAATTCATTTCTATTCAATTTAATTCGAATTTCAATTCTATTCAATTTCAATTCGAATTCATTTCTTTTCAAAATATCAGATTTTGAAATCACTTTCGATATTCATTATAAAATGAATGAAATCGATATAAATATCATTCACGTCAAAATGGCGTCAATCTAATCAACACGGCTTCATATATTTCTATTTTCAAATATTCTATTTCGAATATTTCTTTTTCAAATATTTCTATTCAAATATTTTTATTCAAATATTTCTATTCAAATATTTCTTTTTCAAATATTTCTATTCAAATATTTCTATTCAAATATTTCATTTTCAAATATTTCTATTCAAAACTGGAATGAAGCCCAATCAATTACCATATAATGTTAATTATATGGATTTTCTACACCACGTGTACACAATAACAACGATGAATAATCAACCATCATCCAAAGTGCATTCTACACTGTATAAGCATCAAATATAAATATTTAACGCTCATAACATTTTGTCAATCAATCGATCGACATACAACTAATTATTGGGATTAGTGTACATCAAATATCATCCTAATACTCGTGTGGGGTTTCAAACAATCAAACACATATTTTATTTGCGCAGTTGGGCGATGTGTAAAATTTATCGTCCCAATCAATATCAGTCGATGTGTGTATATAAACAAATCATCCGATCTTTTTATTTTTATTTCATTTCATACACATTAAAAATTCTATTTTTAACTATAAAGTATTTTCAACTATATAAATATTTTATTTCATTTCACATCACATCACACAATCAACTACACATCAAAATCAAACAACCAAGCATACAAGCCGTCCATAGTCTGTGGACGACGGGTGTCGGGGGCTACTAAACACCGTCTACATCCTAGTATATATTTATAACTAGAAAAACGAAATTAAAAGGTGAGAAGTTCTCACTGATAGCTATCCCAACTCCACGACACTTCAAATGTAGGAAATCTTCACCTTTTCGCCTCTCGTCACCTTCTTTGCCCGTATTCTCTACGTATGTAAAAATCGACCTTTTACTTTGCTATTCAATATATAAAAATCGAATTTTTACTATGCTATTCAATATATAAAAATCGAATTTTTACTATGCTATTCAATATATAAAAATCGAATTTTTACTATCCTATTCAATATATAAAAATCCAATTTTTACTATGCTATTCAATATATAAAAATCCAATTTTTACTATGCTATTCAATATATAAAAATCGAATTTTTACAATGCTATTCAATATATAAAAATCGAATTTTTACTATGCTATTCAATATATAAAAATCGTAACTTTATCGTTATAAAAATATGTACTTTATAACTATAAAAATTTGTACCTTTATATGATAAAAATATGAACTTTTCTATGATAAAAATATGAACTTCTCTAATGCAAAAATCAGCTCTTTTCATTTATAAAAATCAACTCTTTTCATATAATGCCTTATAATTACCTTAAACTCACTATTAAAATAAATTAAAATAAACTTACACGGTTTTCCCGCTGGGTTGTGGCAGTTTCCAGGTGATTGGAAGTGGAGGGAAGGGGAGAAAGGAAGGCGGAGGAGGGGGGTGGACTCGGCGCTGGCGGCGGATCAACTTGGGTGGGGTTTTAAATGGGGGAAAGGGGCGCCGTTGCGAGGAGGACGGGGAAGAGGGCCATCGGAGGTGGTAGAGGGGGGGAAATCGAGGTGGGCGGCAGCGATGGGAACTAGAGGGGTGACGGTGAACGCGGTTGATCTGGGGGGGCGCGATTTCTGTTCGTCTCCCTTTCATTTTTTTTATTTCTAAACGATGGAATGAGGAGAGAAAAGGGCCTTGGGCCAATATATCAATTAATTAATTTCAAAAAGTTGACTTTTTCGTTCGACCTCTAAACGAGGCCCACCGCCTGTCGCCCATAGCTAATTACCCCCATTTCGAACACAATGGGATAGGTATCGTAGGCTGACTCGACTATTTCGATCAGTTTTCATTTAAATCAAAGTATAATTCTTTGTATATTCAATTTAAACATACATTTCAAATTACTGAGGCCACATACAGTCTCTAAAAATTGCAGAAAAATATTTTCTAGCTTTGTATTGACGATACGGTCCTAACAAAACTAGTTTCGTCGAATTCTGAGACCGTTTGAAAAATGGCCATTTTCCAGTCGATTAAAATCAACTAAAACTGGTCAAACGCGTTTTCCTTTGCCACGCTCACATATTGATTCGAAAATTTATGAAATTTGAAACCTAGCGATAATTTGACATCACGGATCCAACAAAAGTGGTTTCGTCAAAATCCGAGGTCATTTGCAAAATTTCCATTTTTAAGGGCCTTAATTCCATAGCGACTATTCAAAATTTTCAACTGGACATATCTTTTGATTCCCGCTATGAAATTTTGATTTTTCGGATTCGTTGGAAAGATAGTCACAATTAGATTCCATTATCTTTGGATTCACTAAAATCCGGTTTATTTTGCACCCGGTACATTCAATTGAATTTTGAAATCGAATTATCGAACTACCGCGCCATTTTCAATTCCTTTTATAAATATAAATAAATATTTATATTCCATCGTCTATTCAAACGAATATATATGTTCAAATTATATTCAAAATAAATTTCTCGTCGTTATTATTTAAAATAATTCATTTTAAATAATCAAAATTCGCTAAAATTGCCAAAATAAAAATTTTAAACTTGCCCAGATTTTCGGGTTATTACAATCTCCCCCACTTAAAACTTTTCGTCCCCGAAAAGGAACAAAGCCGAAAGTTGTTTTGAATACCAACTCAACTTCCAATGTTTCCACTACGGCTTAAGTTCTTCAACTTTTCAGTTTCAAAGAACTTTTCAAATTTTTCAAAAATTTGGCTAACACCCTAAATTTTCGAAAAATTTCGCCATAACCTCCCCTGCACCGGGGGCACGGGAAAATCCCGAAATTTCCATACAGGCCTTCTGATCTCAAAAAGAAAAAGAAAAAGCCAAGCGGCTAGCCAAGCGGCTAGCCAATCAGCTCATAAAATCATCATCACCCAAACAAAACAGTAAATTATAGTAAACATGTACCTATTTGTCGGGCAAACAAATTTTATTCTCTGCTTTAGCCTCCTTGCTATGACCTATTCAATGTAAGTACAAGTATATGCAAGCAAATGCAACAAAATTTCAATACAATTCACTTTTGGGTATAATTAGGCTATATGGTACAAATTTTAATAAATCAACCAATAATCAACAACACAGCCATCAATCAATTAGCTGATTAGCTTTTTAAATTCATATCTTTGATATATAGTCAAAAATCAGATTTTTGATGCCAAATCACAACAATAAGCCCTATCTAATTTTGGTTCTCACACCAGTCTAATGGAAATATATAGATATCACACCTTCGACACTCGAACATAAATGTTGATGATGATGCACCATCATCAGGATTATCCCCGGGTGACTAGAGTGTGATTCTATATCTATCCAGTATATTAAAACTTCGAATACACGCTAGCTAGGCGCATACGTAAAATCTTTATATATTGGATTGTCCTAATCAATATGAAATAAATAATCAAATACGAATAATTGATTTTAAATTTTCAAAACAAAATTCGTTTCATTTTAAAAATATACTCTTCACACTCGTTCTAGGATACTACTGATCCTATCTCTAACGAGTCATTCTCGTTGGATATTACTAATCCAATATCTGATGAATTCTTTCGTGTGGTTCTAAGGTGCCTTGTTCTCTGAGCTTTGTAAACCAAAGCTCTGATACCAACTGTAAAAACCCGTAACTTCCCCGTGAAGGAAAGAGCGGATAGTTCGAGAACAAGCCACAGAAGAACGCAGACGGAAGAACATTTCATTGTTTATTACAACAATTCCATCAGAATACAAGAATATATAGAGTATGAATAAATATTACATAGAAATATCAGAGATTTAAATTAAATTTAAATACATAGGAGCGGAAAATAATACACTACACAACTAGAAGAGATATACGGATACAAAGCTTTCCGGATATCGTTCCAGCTGTAAACCAGGATCCTGTGAATATAAATCTGCAAAATCAAAACTACTAGCTGCCCGTGTCAAAATAAGGGCACCCAGAGTTTAGGTTAAAACAATAAACTCCAGGTCAGTCATGGGACTGGTGTGAGAACTAAAACGGTTATTAATCTTTATTTTAAAGTTCGGTAAATCAAGGGACCACGCCGTATAACATGGAACGGGTTTCCTCCCAAGAATACCAGTGCATAAAACAACAGCGCAATGCTAAATAAAGAACAATGAAGCTATTATAAGACCCAGGTCCCATCACACAATGCACAAACCAGAGGATAGGGTTTTACCTTATAATAGCCAAAGAATGCTTGATACGTTAAAACAAATCTTTTATATCGCTATAAGTGAAGAAATCAATTTCAAATCATAAGTATCAATCATAGGCGGCATGAATGCCACATACCACTATGTCGCCATATATAGGTTATACAATCAAAATCACAAGGTCACGTATTTGGAAATTGGGTTTCCATCTGTGAACTGAGGCAAAAGATAGTCCTCTACTGTAAGAACCCGTAACTTCCCCGTAAAGGAAAGCGTCGGATAGTTCGAGAACAAGCCACAACAGAACTCATACAGAAGAACCTTTCATTGTATATTACAACAATGCATCAGATTACGAGAATATACAGAGTATAAATGAATAAATATTACACAGAAATATCAGAGATTTAAATTACATTTAAATACATAGCAGCGGAAAATAATACAATACACAACTAGAAGTAGATATACGGATACAAAGCTTTCCGGATATCATTCCAGCTGTAAACCAGGATCTTGTGAATATAAATCTGCAAAACCAAAACTACTAGCTGCCCGTGTCGAAACTAAGGGCACCCAGAGTTTAGGTCAAAACAATAAACTCCAGGTCAGTCATGGGACTGGTGTGAGAACTAAAACAGTTAATCTTTATTTTAAAGTTAGGTAAATCAAGGGACCACGCCGTATAACACGGAACGGGTTTCCTCCCAAGAATACCAGTGCATAAAACAAACAGCGCAATGCTAAATAAAGAAAAATGAAGCTGTTATAAGACCCAGGTCCTATCACACAATGCAACGCAAGCCGGGGGATAGGGTTTTCCCTTATAACAGCCAAAGTATGCTTGATACGGTTTAAAACAAATCATTTGATACTATTATAAGTGTATAGTGTATAAAACAACTTCAAATCATAAGTATCAATCATAGACGGCATGGGTACCATATATCATGTCGCCATACTAGTTCTACAATTAAAACCGCAAATGTCACGTATTTGGAAATTGGATTTCCATCTATGAACCGAGGCAAAAGATAGTCCTCAACCGATTCGAGACGCTCTAGCCCGCCCCTCAGGATCAGAGCTCGAGTGACCCTTGGATCGTCAGGGCCGGTCCACCGATGTGGATTAAAATGCCTGAACATGCGTTTCCCCACCCTTTGGGGTGTAAATGAGCCAACGAATGGCTCCATCGGACCCGGATCGTCCGATCTAACCTAGGCGCCTCGCAACAGCAACAACCACACAGGTGAAAAGTATATAAATGTCAGGGCTGGTAGGTCACTGACACCACCCTAGCTAGAAAGAAACGCATGCCCTCCCTGATGTCCTCTCCCGTTTCTGTTCACAACCGGGGTGTGAGGCTCGCGAATTCACGTTACACAAAGCTGTGCCACACAGGCTGTGCTTTGATCATCACCACAAGACTTTGCTTTTCAACAGAAGCCTCGATCAATTGCCACTTAGGCATGCCACACAGGCAATTCACTCCATGCGTTTGATATCCATCAATATATAACCCCTGAGCTCGTACGTCTCAGAGAAGGGCGTTAAGCAAGAGAATAAATTCTCCGCCGCCAAACAGATATATATTTAATAGAGATCAATCACACGGACTAAAATCCAATGTCAGACACACAGTCCATTTACAAGTCCGCTCTGGGTCTGAACGAAACCGGAGGCACCTAGTACCCCGCATATCCATCGATCTCCAAGTACGTCTGGACGATCACCAACTGTTTCCATCTTCTTGGGTGTACAGCCCAATCAAGATCATCAGTAATCACCCAAACGACGTGAAGACTTCTGGTCTTCGACCACCGTCTTCATCTTCGACACCACGTCGAATCAGTTGTTCAGAATGGGATAAACCCGGTCTTTCTGAATAACTCGCGTATATATTATAAAAGTGTTACACAAACACAACATACGCCTCATTCCAATTCGGAATATTCTTTTATCCAAATATTCCTATACTTTGGGAAAAGTTCCCATTAATTTTATCCAAGATAAATTCTTTAAATTTATTCTTTAATCTCCTTTGAATATCGATTCAAACTAGTCGGGATTATCGAACCACACCGAAGTAATCATTTATTTTATTTTCTCAATCCCAACCTATTCATCCCATGAAGTAAAACTGGTAGTACTTTATATCTAACACCACAGTGTTATCGGTAATTCAATTACCATTTCACGTTCAAATCTAATTAAAGATTTAACTATCGCCTGGAGTAAAACTGGTGATACTCCATTCTCGATCTTTTCAATCTATTTAAAGATTCATTAAAACTCCACTTAGTTTTAATCGTTAACTGGGTTAAAGAATCAGTGTCATTTAAAACACAGTTCACGATAAACCCAAAATCACATTCCTTAATTATCGGGTTAAAGAACGAGTGTTATTTAAAACACTGTCCACGATAAACCCAAAAATCAATATCAATTCAATCCCAATTAAATATTATTTAATTGGTACCCTTCATTAAATCTAAAAATAAAAAGATTTAATCTTTTCTCAACTGGGTTCAAGAACAGTGTTAGTGAAGACACCATTCACGACAAAACCCAAATCACATTTGATATTCAATATAAGGCTCTGAATTGAAAATATATCGGCTTATATTCAATATCAAATTCTACGATTAACAAATGTCGTATTGGAAATAACGATCTAAATATATATCTTTCAAATTTCCATAACAACATCCGTATAATCACCAATTCCAACATCGAAATATTCCGAAGACAATTTCGACTCAATTCCACTCCAATGCAATCATTGGAAATTCTGGTTATTTTTAAAACCCTTTTCAAATTCAATTTATTTATTTAAAAATAAATAGAATTATATTTCTAGTTCAAAACTAGTTCATTTCGATAAAAATCTATTTTTATCTTTTCAAATATGGAGTTTTTCATCCCAAATCTTCACAAATCATTTCTTATGATTTTACACAAATTATTACTATTTTTAATAATTTTATCAAGGCCCGTACAGTCGATTTCCATCAACGGCCATCGAACTGCACTTACAGCGACCTTTTCGAATTTGATTTGGACGTATCTCCAAATCCAACCGTTAGATTTCAAATTTCTAACATTCGTTAGAAAGCTCTTTTCGATACGAACCCAACGGTTCCGGTTTTAGGAGAATCCGACGGTCGGATCTCCCGTAATGTCCGTTTGAAATAAATGGTCGAAATTCACGAACTGCCGCGGCGCGGCGCGTTCGATTCAGGCCATTATATTATATATATATCGTCGATCTCTATTTAAAACGAATTATATAAATAGTTTTAAATTCGTTTCAAAGGCAATTTCAACTTCCTTTTCAATTCAATTTGAATTCATTTTCAATTCAATTCATTTCGAAATCGTTTTCAATTCAATTCATTTCGAAATCACTTTCAATTCAATTCATTTCGAAATCACTTTCAATTCAATTCATTTCGAAATCACTTTCAATTCAATTCATTTCGAAATCACTTTCAATTCAATTCATTTCGAAATCACTTTCAATTCAATTCATTTCGAAATCACCTTCAATTCAATTCATTTCGAAATCACTTTCAATTCAATTCATTTCAAAATGAATAAAACCGATATAAATATCGTTTACGTCAAAATAGCGTCAATCTAATCAACACGGCTTCATATGTTTCTATTTTCAAATATTCTATTTCGAATATTTCTATCTCAAATATTTCTTTTCAAATATTTCCTTTTTCAAATATTCTATTTTCAAATATTTCTTTTTCAAATATTTCTTTTTCGAAACTGGAATGAGGCCCAATCAATTACCATATAATGTTAATTATATGGATTTTCTACAACACATGTATACATCAACAACGATGAATAGTCAACCATCATCCAAAGTGCATTCTACACTGTATAAGCATCAAATATAAATATTCAACGCTTATAACAGCCTGTCAATCGATCGATCGACATATTTAATCAATCAGGATGAGTGAACTTCAAATTTCATCCTAACACCCGTGTGGGGTTTCAAATAATCAAACACATATTTTATTTGTGCAGTTGGGCGATGTGTAAAATTTATCGTCCCAATCAATGTCCTTCAAATAGGTGTACATAAACAAACCGTCCGGTTTGTAAATGAATATTTATTTATTCACGTTAAAAATTATATTTTTAACGACAAAACATTTTATTCAACCAATGAATATTCTATTCGGTTCATTTATTCAATAAAATGATATTTTTATTTTTCTAACATATTTTAGAAAATTTCGGCGGCATAACGGCACGATACTAGAAACGGGACGAGGCCTAGCCTTATCCCCGGTCTAGTGAAGGCCCACGCCATTCACACATCAATCAAATCAATTCATTTCACCACACAATTCAATTTCAATCAAATAATCTAACTAATTTTTGCAATCAAACAAACAAGTCCATGGTCTGTGGACGATTGTGTCGGGTGCTACTAAGCACCGTCTGCATCCTAGTATATATATATAACTAGAAGAAGAAATTGAAAGGTGAGAAATTCTCACTGATAGCTATCCTAGCTCCACGGCACTTCATTGATAGAAATCTTCATCGCTATCGCATCTTCGTTGCTGTAGCCACTACATATGTAAAAATCGAATTTTTACTTCGCTATTCAATATATAAAAATCGAACTTTTAGTATGCTATTCAATATATAAAAATCGAATTTTTAGTATGCTATTCAACATATAAAAATCAAATTTTTATTTCGATGTTCTATCTTTTCTGATGTAAAAATTCCATCTTTTCTAATGTAAAAATTCTAACTTGATTAGATAAAGATCCCGTCTTTCTACCGATAAAAATTTCGTCTTTCTATACTAAAAATTAAATCTTTCTTGATTCAAAAATCTAATCTTTTCGTTACCATTCAAACAATAAAGATCCAATTTTTATCGGCCATTTATATGAATAAAAATCAAATTCATTTACTGATTTTAAATAACCTAAATCCCTATATAATAAAATCAGATTTTATTGTAGATAATAAATAAATAAATAAGTAAATAAAAATTTAAACACTTACTGTTTTTCAGGTTTTACAGAGGGAAGAGGAGGAGAAGGCTGCGGTGAGGTCGGTGGTGGGATTACTGGTGGCGGCGGAGGGATTCAGGCGAGGTCGCCTGAGCTGATTTGGGGACTCGTGGGTTTGGGGGAAGAAGAGGGAACAGAGAAGAGTGGGAGGAGGCTGGAGGGGAGGGGGGGTGCCGGGGTGATGCGCCGCGGTGGCGCGCCAGGCTGGGGGCCCCACGATGGAGGGCGGCGGTTCGATGGAGGGCTCCGTCCTTCGTCGTTTTTTTTTTCATTTGTTTTTTTTCTGATGCATTCGAAGAATAAGGGGGGGGGGGCCAACGCGGGTTTAAGGGGGGAGATTTTCTTTTTTTTATTTATTTATTTATTTTTATTTTTGCAAAAAGTTGACTTTTACATATGACCTCGAAACGAGGCCCACCGCCTGTCGTCCATAGCTAATTACCCCCATTCCGAACACAATGGGATATGTATCGTAAGCTGATTCGATCGTTTCGATCAGTTTCCGTTGAATTTACATTTAAATCATTATATTGAATTTTAAACGTACATTTCAAATTACCGGGGTCACATACTAACTAGAAAAATTCCAGAAAAATATTTTCTAGCTTCGTATTGACGATACGGTCCTAACAAAACTAGTTTCGTCGAATTCTGAGACCGTTGGAAAAATGGCCAATTTCCAGTCGATTAAAATCAACTTAAACTGGTCAAACGCGTTTTCTTTTGCCACGCTCACATATTGATTCGAAAAATTATGAAATTTGAAACCTAGCAATAACTTTACATCACGGACCCAACAAAACTGGTTTCGTCGAAATCCGAGGTCGTTTGCAAAATGTCCATTTTTAAGGGCCTGAATTCCATAGCGACTATTCAGAATTTTCAACTGGACATATCTTTTGATTCCCGCTATGAAATCTTGATTTTTTTGATTCGTTGGAAAGATATCATCAATTAGATTCCATTATTTTTGGTTTCACTAAAATCCGGATTGTTTTGCACCCGGTACATTCAATTGATGTTTGAAATCGAATTATCGAACTACCGCGCCATTTTCAATTCTATTTATAATTATATATAAATATTTATATTCTAACGACGACGTATATAATATATACGTTCTAATTATATTCAAAATAAATTTCTCGTCGATATTATTTAAAATAATTCATTTTAAATATCCAAATTCGCTAAAATTGCCAAAATAAAAATTTTAAACTGGCCCAGATTTTCGGGTTATTACATCTACCGAATTCGAGACTCTCTAGCCCGAGCCTCAGGCTACAGCCGCAACTGCACCTAGGAGCCACAGGGCCGGTCCACCGATGTGGATTAAAATGCCTGAACACTGCATTTCCCCGCCCTTTGGGGCGTAAATGAGTCCAATAACCCCATCGGTCCCGGATCGACCGATATATCCGAGGCGCCTTGCAACATCAACAACCACACAGGTGGAAAGTATATAAATGTCAGGGCTGGTAGGTCACTGACACCACCCTAGCTAGAAAGAAACGCATGCCCTCCCTGGATCCTTCTCCCGTTTTTGGTTCACAACCGGGGTGTGAGGCTCGCGAATCAACGCTACACAAAGCTATGCCACACAAGCCAGGCTTTGATCATCAACCACAAGACTTTGCTTTTCAACAGAAGCGTTGATCAATTGCCACTTAGGCATGCCACACAGACAATTCACTCCATGCGATTGATATCCATCAATATATAACCCCTGAGCTCGTACGTCTCAGAGAAGGGCGTTAAGCAAGAGAATAAATTCTCCGCCGCCAAACATATATATATTTAATAGAAATCAATCACATAGACTAAAATCCAATGTCAGACACACAGTCCATTTACAAGTCCGTTCTGGGTCTGAACGAAACCGGAGGCACCTAGTACCCCGCATATCCATCGATCCCCAAGTACGTCTGGACGATCACCAACTGTTTCCATCTTCTTGGGTGTACAGCCTAATCAAGATCATTAGTAATTTCCCAAAAGACGTGAAGACCTCCGGTCTTCAACCACCGTCTTCATCTTCGACACCACGTCGAATCAATTATTCAGAATGGGCTAAACCCGGTCTTTCTGAACAACTCGCGTATATGTGTATATATATATATATACACACAATAAACACGTGTTACACAAACACAACATACGCCTCATTCCAATTCAAAATATTCTTTTATTCAAATATTCTTATATTTTGGGAAAGATTCCCATTAATTTTATCAAAGATAACTTCTTTAAATTTATTCTTTAATCTTCTTTGAATATCAATTCAAACTAGTCGGGATTAGCGAACCACACCGAAGTAATCATTTATTTTATTTCCCAATCCCAACCTATTCATCCCATGAAGTAAAACTGGTAATACTTCATATCTAATACCACAGTGTTATCGGTAAATTCAATTGCCATTTCACGTTCAAATCTAATTAAAGATTTAACTATCGCCTGGAGCAAAACTGGTGATACTCCATTCTCGATCTTTTCAATCTAGTTAAAGATTCATTAAAACTCCACTTAGTTTTAATCTTTAACTGGGTTAAAGAATCAGTGTCATTTTAAAACACAGTTCACGATAAACCCAAAATCACATTCATTAATTATCGGGTTAAAGAACAAGTGTTATTTAAAACACTGTTCACGACAAACCCAAAAATCAATATCAATTCAATTAAATATTATTTAACTGGTACACTTCATTAAATCTAAATAAAAAGAATTAATCTTTTCTCAACTGGGCTTAAGAATAGTGTTAATGAAGACACCATTCACGACAAACCCAAATCACGTTTGATATTAAATACAAGGCTCTGAATAGAAAATATATCGGCTTATATTCAATATCAAATTCTACGACTAACAAATGTCGTATTGGAAATAATGATATATATACATATCTTTCAAATTTCCATAACAACATCTGTATGATCACGAAATCCAACATCGAAATATTCCAAAGACAATTTCGATTCAAATCCATTCCAATTCAATTATTGGAAATTCTGGTTATATTTCAAAACCATTTCAAACACACATTATTTATTTTAAAAATAAATAAATTACAATTCTAGTTCGAAACTAGTTCATTTCGATAAAAATCTATTTTTATCTTTTCAAATTTGGAGTTTTTCATCCCAATTCTTCATAAATCAATTCTTATGATTTTACACAAATTATTACTATTGTTAATAATTTTATCAAGGCCCGTACAGTCGATTTCCATCAATGGCCATTGAACTGCACTTACGACGACCTTTTCCAAATTTGATTTGGACCTAATTCCAAATCCAACCGTTAGATTTCAAATTTCTAATATTCGTTAGAAAGCTCTTTGCGATATGAACCCAACGGTTCCAGTTTCAGGAGAATCCGACGGACGGATCTCCCGCAATATCCATTCGAAGTCAATGGTCGAAATTCGCGAACTGCCGCGGCGCGGCGCGTTCTATTCAGGCCATTATATTATATATATAATATATATAATATATACTTCGTCGATTTCAATTCAAAACGTGCTTTATAAATCGTTTTAAATTCATTTTCAAAACGGTTTCAACTTCATATTCAATTTCAAATCAAAATTGAATATTCCAATATAAATTCGTTTTAAATTCATTTCAAATTGATTTCAAATTGATTTCAAATTGATTTCATTTCAATCTCAATTTAATTCGAATGCAATTCCTTTTGATTTCAATTTGAATTCAATTCTATTCAATTTGAATTTGAATTCATTTCTATTCAATTTCAATTCGAATTCACTTCTATTCAATTTCAATTTGAATTCATTTCTATTCAATTTCAATTTGAATACACTTCTATTCAATTTCAATTTGAATTCATTTCTATGCAATTTAATTTGAATTCACTTCTATTCAATTTCAATTTGAATTCATTTCTATTCAATTTAATTCGAATTTCAATTCTATTCAATTTCAATTCGAATTCATTTCTTTTCAAAATATCAGATTTTGAAATCACTTTCGATATTCATTATAAAATGAATGAAATTGATATAAATATCGTTCACATCAAAATGGCATCAATCTAATCAACACGGCTTCATATATTTCTATTTTCAAATATTCTATTTCAAATATTTCTTTTTCAAATATTTCTATTCAAATATTTCTATTCAAATATTTCTATTCAAATATTTCTTTTTCAAATATTTCTATTCAAATATTTCTTTTTCAAATATTTCTATTCAAAACTGGAATGAAGCCCAATCAATTACCATATAATGTTAATTATGTGGATTTTCTACACCACATGTACACAATAACAACGATGAATAATCAACCACCATCCAAAGTGCATTCTACACTGTATAAGCATCAAATATAAATATTTAACGCTCATAACATTTTGTCAATCAATCGACTGACATACAACTAATTATTGGGATTAGTGTACGTCAAATATCATCCCAATACCCGTGTGGGGTTTCAAACAATCAAACACATATTTTATTTGTGCAGTTGGGCGATGTGTAAAATTTATCGTCCCAATCAATATCAGTCGATGTGTGTATATAATCAAATCGTCCGATCTGTTTATTTTTATTTCATTTCATACACATTAAAAATTCTATTTTTAACTATAAAATATTTTCAACTATATAAATATTTTATTTCATTTCACATCACATCACACAATCAACTACACATCAAAATCAAACAACCAAGCATACAAGCTGTCCATGGTCTGTGGACGACGGGTGTCGGGTGCTACTAAACACCGTCTGCATCCTAGTATATATTTATAACTAGAAAAAAAAAATTAAAAGGTGAGAAGTTCTTATCGATAGCTATCCCAACTCCACGACACTTCAATTGTAGGAAATCTTCACCTTTTCGCCTTTCGTCACTTTCTTTGCCCGTATTCTCTACGTATGTAAAAATCAACCTTTTACTTTGCTATTCAATATATAAAAATCGAATTTTTACTATGCTATTCAATATATAAAAATCGAATTTTTACTATGCTATTCAATATATAAAAATCGAATTTTTACTATCCTATTCAATATATAAAAATCAAATTTTTACTATGTTATTCAATATATAAAAATCGAATTTTTACTATGCTATTCAATATACAAAAATCGAATTTTTACTATGCTATTCAATATATAAAAATCGTAACTTTATCGTTATAATAATATGTACTTTATAACTATAAAAATTTGTACCTTTATATGATAAAAATATGAACTTTTCTATGATAAAAATATGAACTTCTCTAATGCAAAAATCAGCTCTTTTCATTTATAAAAATCAACTCTTTTCATATAATGCTTTATAATTACCTTAAACTCACTATTAAAATAAATTAAAATAAACTTACACGGTTTTCCCGCTGGGTTGTGGCAGTTTCCAGGCGATTGGAAGTGGAGGGAAGGGGAGAAAGGAAGGCGGAGGAGGGGGTGGACTCGGCGCTGGCGGCGGATCAACTTGGGTGGGGTTTTAAATGGGGGAAAGGGGCGCCGTTGCGAGGAGGATGGGGAAGAGGGCCATCGGAGGTGGTAGAGAGGGGTGGGATCGAGGTGGGCGGCGGCGATGGGAATCGGAGGGGTGACGGTGAACGCGGTCGATCGGGGGAGGGGGGGCGGTTTCTGTTCGTCTCCCTTTCATTTTTTTTATTTCTAAACGATGGAATGAGGAGAGAAAAGGGCCTTGGGCCAATATATTAATTAATTAAATTCAAAAAGTTGACTTTTTCATTCGACCTCTAAACGAGGCCCACCGCCTGTCGCCCATAGCTAATTACCCCCATTCCGAACACAATGGGATAGGTATGGTAGGCTGATTCGACTGTTTCGATCAGTTTTCTTTTAAATCAAAGTATAATTCTTTGTATATTCAATTTAAACATACATTTCAAATTACTGAGGCCACATATAGTCTCTAAAAATTACAGAAAAATTATTTCTAACTTCGTATTGACGATACGGTCCTAACAAAACTAGTTTCGTCGAATTCTGAGACCGTTTGAAAAATGGCCCTTTTCCAGTCGATTAAAATCAACTAAAACTAGTCAAACGCGTTTTCCTTTGCCATGCTCACATATTGATTCGAAAATTTATGAAATTTGAAACCTAGCGATAATTTGACATCACGGATCCAACAAAAGTGGTTTCGTCAAAATCCGAGGTCGTTTGCAAAATTTCCATTTTTAAGGGCCTGAATTCCATAGCAACTATTCAAAATTTTCAACTGGACATATCTTTTGATTCCCGCTATGAAATTTTGAATTTTCGGATTCGTTGGAAAGATAGTCACAATTAGATTCCATTATCTTTGGTTTCACTAAAATCCGGTTTATTTTGCACCCGGTACATTCAATTGAATTTTGAAATCGAATTATCGAACTACCGTGCCATTTTCAATTCCTTTTATAAATATAAATAAATATCTATATTCCATCGTCTATTCAAACGAATATATACGTTCGAATTATATTCAAAATAAATTTCTCGTCGTTATTATTTAAAATAATTCATTTTAAATAATCAAAATTTGCTAAAATTGCCAAAATAAAAAAATTTAAACTGGCCCAGATTTCCGGGTTATTACAACCAGGCCTTAGTTGACTAGGGTTTAATGAAGGTATTTTATATATATTATATTCTTTTACTTTGAAAATTATCCCTTTATGATCTCAAACTTCAATTCAAACCCAACGACTGTCGCCCGTAGCTAATTACCCCCATTCCGAACACAATGGGATATGTATCCTAGCCTAATTCGACTGTTTCGATCAGTTTTCATCAAAATCAACATATAACTCTATATATTGAATTTGAACGTGCGTTTCAATTTACTGGGGTCATATACGAACTCTAAAAATTCCCGAAAAATATTTTCTAGCTTCGTATTGACGATACGGTCCTAACAAAACTAATTTCATCGAATTCTGAGACCGTTTGAAAAATGGCCATTTTCCAGTCGATTAAAATCAACTGAAACTGGTCAAACGCGTTTTACTTCGCCACGCTCACATATTGATTCGAAAAATTATGAAATTTGAAACCTAGCAATAATTTGACATCGCGGATCCGACAAAAGTGTTTTCGTCGAAATCCGAGGTCGTTTGCAAAATCTCCATTTTTAATGGCCGGAATTCCATAGCGGCTATTCTGAAATTTCAACTGGACGTAACTTTTGATTCCCGCTATGAAATTTTGATTTCCCGGGTTCGTTGGAAAGATATTCTCAAATAAATTCTAATATTTTTGGTTTCACTAAAATCCGATTTATTTTGAATCCTGTACATTCATTTGAATTTTGAAATCGAATTATCGAACTACCGCGCCATTTTCAATTCCTTTTATAATTATAAATAATTATTTATATTCTAACGATGATTCGAATAAATATATATGTTCTATGTCTATTCAAAATAAATTTTTCGTCGATATTATTTTAAATAATTTTATTTTAAATATTCAAAATTCAATAAAATTGCCAAAATAAAATTTTTAAATTGGCTCGCATTTTCCGGGTTGTTACATTCTCCCCCACTTAAAACTTTTCGTCCCCGAAAAGGAACGAAGCCGAAAGTTGTTTAACAAATCAACTCAACTTTCGTTATTTTCATTACGGCTTAAGTTCTTCAACTTTTCAGTTTCTAAGAACTTTTCAAATTTCTCAAAAAATTGGCTAACACCCTAAATTTTTGAAAAATTTCGCCATAACCTCCCCTGCACCGGGAGCACTGGAAAAATCCCGAAATTGCCATACAGGCGCTCTGATCTCAAAAAGAAAAAGAAAAAGCCAAGCGGCTAGCCAATCGGCTCATAAAATCATCACCCAAACAAAACAGTAAATTATGGTAAACATGTACCTATTTATCGGGCAAACAATTTTATTCTTCTGCTCTAGCCTCCTTGCTATGACCTGTTCAATGTAAGTACATGTATATGTAAGAAAATGCGACCAATTTTCAATACAATTTACTATTTGATCAATTTGGTTATATGGTTCAACATTTAATTAATCAAATAATAATCAACCAACACAACCATCAATCAATTAGTTGATTATCAATTCAAATTCATAACATAGTCAAAAATCACATTTTTGATGCCAAATCACAACAATAGGCCCTATCTAATTTTGGTTCTCACACCAGTCTAATGGAAATATATAGACATCTCACTTTCGTCACTCGAAAAAAAATACTAGTGATGGTATACTTCATCATCTGGACCATGTCCGGGCGACTAGAGTGTGACTATATCTATCCAGTATATTAAAACTTCAAATACATGCGGATCAGACGTATACGCAAAATCTTTATATACTGGATTGTCCAAAATCAATATAAATAAATAATCAAATACGAATAAGTGATTTAAATTTTCAAAACAAAAATTGTTTTCATTTTAAAAATATACTCTTCATACTCGTTCTAGGATACTCCTGATCCCATCTCTATTGAGTCAAATCTCATTGGATATTACTAATCCAATTTCTGATGAATTCTTTCGTATGGTTCTAATGTGTCTTATTCTCTGAGCTTTGTAAACCAAAGCTCTGATACCACGATGTAACGACCGGGAATTTTGCTCGATCCGAATCAGTCGCTAAACCGATCAAGACCGTTCGAAATGCCTGATTGTTTTGAGAACACGACAAAATAGAACGCAGACGGAAGAACATTTCATTGCATATTACAACAATTCCATCAGAATACAAGAATACACAGCGTATAAATGAATAAATTACACAGAAATATCAGAGATTACAATAAATTACATAGCAGCGAAAAAATAATACAGTACACAACTAGAAGGGATATACGGATACAAAGCTTTCCGGATATCATTCTAGCTGTAAACCAGGATCCTGTGAATATAAATCTGCAAAACCAAAACTACTAGCTGCCCGTGTCAAAATAGGGGCACCCGGAGTTTAAGTTAAAACAATAAACTCCAGGTCAGTCATGGGACTGGTGTGAGAACTAAAACAGTTATAAATCTTTATTTTAAAGTTAGGTAAATCAAGGGACCACGCCGTATAACACGGAACGGGTTTCCTCCCAAGAACACCAGTGCATAAAACAACAGCGCAATGCTAAATAAAGAACAATGAAGCTATTATAAGACCCAGTTCCCATCACACAATGCAACGCAAGCCGGAGAATAGGGTTTTTTACCTTATAATAGCCAAGAATGCTTGATACGTTTAAAACAAATCATTTGATACTATTATAAGTGCATAGTGTATAAAACAACTTCAAATCATAAGTATCAATCATAGACGGCATAAGCGCCCCATCCCACTATGTCGCCATACTAAGCTCTACAAATAAAACCGCAAATGTCACGTATTTGGAAATTGGGTTATCATTTATGGTATGAACCGAGGCTAGGGATCGTCCTTTACTGATTCAAGACTGTCTAGCCCAAGCCTCAGGACCCAGACTCAGATGGGCCCTTGGATCGTCAGGGTCGGGCCACACGGAGTGGATTAAAATGCCTAAACATGCGTTACCCTGCCCTATGGGGCGTAGGTGAGCCAACTAAATGACTCCATCGGTTCGAGAACGACCGATATATCCGAGGCGCCTCGCAACAGCAACAACCACATAAGTCAAACTCGTCAGGGCGTGTAAAACCACTAACGCCGCTTCTAACTAGAAAGAAACGCGTGCCCTCCCTGAGGTCCTTCTTCCGTTTCTGTTTCATACCGGGTGTGAAACTCGCGAATCAAACGTTACACAAAGCTATGCCACAAAGGTCGTGCTTTGATCATCAACCACAAGACTTTGCTTTTCAACAGAAGCCTTGATCATTTGCCACTTAGGCATGCCACACAGGCAATTCACTCCATGCGATGGATATCCATCAATATATAACCCCTGAGCTCGTACGTCTCAGAGAAGGGCGTTAAGCAAGAGAATAAATTCTCCACCGCCAAACAGATACATATTTAATAGAAATCAATCACACAGACTAAAATCCAATGTCAGACACACAGTCCATTTACAAGTACGTTCTGGGTCTGAACGAAACCGGAGGCACCTAGTACCCCGCATATCCATCGATCTCCAAGTACGTCTGGACGATCACCAACTATTTCTGTCTTCTTGGGTGTACATCCCAATCAAGATCATCAGTAATCACCCAAACGACATGAAGACCTCCGGTCTTCGACCACCGTCTTCATCTTTGACTTATCGTCGTATCAGTTATTCAGAATGGGATAAACCCGGTCCTTCTGAATAACTCGCGTATATTATAAACAAGTGTAACACAAACACAACATACGCCTCATTCCAATTCATCAGTCACTAACCGTAAATTAACAAGAGAATAATTCCCCAAATATTAACCCCGAAGGCCGAAACCAACATCAGATCAATATCCAGAAAACCATTCTGCTTAGCTAACCGACAGGTAGTTTCTAAATTTCACATTCATAGGGAAAGGTTCCCATTAATTTTATCAAAGATAAATCCTTTAAAATTATTCTTTAATCTACTTTTGAATATCAATTCAAACTAGTCGGGATTAACGAACCTTACCGAAGTAATCATTTGTTTTAATTTCCCAATCACAACCTATTCATCTCGTGAAGTAAAACTGGTAATACTTCATATCTAACACCACGGTGTTATCGCTAAATTCAATTACCATTTCACGTTCAAATCTAATTAAAGATTTGACTATCGCCTGGAGCAAAACTGGTGATACTCCATACTCGATCTTTTCAATCTAATTAAAGATTCATTAAAACTCCACTTAGTTTTAATCTTTGACTGGGTTAAAGAATCAGTGTCATTTAAAACACGGTTCACGATAAACCCAAAATCACGTCACATTTCAATCAGTCCCTAACCGTAAATTAGCAAGTGAGCAATTTCTGAAGTATTAACCTCGAAGGCCGAAGCCAACATCAGATCAATACCCCAGAAACCATTCAACTAAACTAGTCTCTAGTTAGTTTCTGATTTTCTTAACTCCTTTGGGTCTAAGAACAGTATTATTGAAGATACCGTTCACGACAACCCAAAATCACATTTCCATTAATTATCGGGTTAAAGAACAAGTGTTATTTAAAACACTATTCACGATAAACCCAAAAATCAATACCAATTCAATTCCAATTAAATATTATTTAATTGGTACACTTCATTAAATCTAAATAAAAAGATTTAATCTTTTCTCAACTGGATTCAAGAACAGTGTTAATATAGACACAATTCACGACAAACCCAAATCACATTTGATATTAAATACAAGGCTCTGAATAGAAAATATATTGGCTTATATTCAATATCAAATTCTACGACCAACAAATATCGTATTGGAAATAACGATATATATATATCTTTGAAATTCCCATAACAATATCTGTATCATCACGAAATCCAACATCGAAATATTCCGAAGACAATTTCGATTCAAATCCATTCCAATATAATTACTGCAAATTCTGGTTATTTTCAAAACCATTTCAAATCCAATTTATTTATTTAAAAATAAATAGAATTATAATTCTAATTCAAAACTAGTTCATTTCGATAAAAATCTATTTTTATCTTTTCAAATATGGATTTTTTCATCCCAATTCTTCCCAAATCCTTTCTTATGATATTACACAAATTATTACTATTTTTAATAATTTTATCAAGGCCCGTACAGTCGATTTGCATCAATGGCCATCGAACTGCACTTATAGCGACCTTTTCCAAATTTGATTTGGGCATAATTCCAAATCCAACCGTTAGATCTCTAATTTCTAATATGCATTGGAAAGCTCTTTTCGATACGAACCCAACGTTTCCGGTTTCAGGAGAATCGGATGGTCGGATCTTCCGTAATATCCGTTCGAAGTCAATGGTCGAAATTCGCGAACTACCGCGGCGCGGCGCGTTCTATTCAGGCCATTATATTATATATATAATATATATAATATATACTTCGTCGATTTCCTTTTAAAACATATTATATAAATCGCTTTAAATTCGTTTTCAAAACGATTTCAACTTCTTTTCAAATTCAAATCAAAATTGAATTTTTCCTTATAATTTCGATTTAAATTCATTTCAAATTGATTTCAATTCAAAATGATTTCTAATTCAATTTCAGTTCGTTTTCAATTCAATTCAATTTCAATTCGAATTCATTTCTATTCAATTTCAATTCTATTCAATTTCAATTCTATTCAATTCGAATTTATTTCTATTCAATTTCAATTCTATTCAATTTCATTTCGAATTCATTTCTATTCAAAATATCAGATTTTGAAATCACTTTCGATGTCCATTTTAAAATGAATAAAATCGATATAAATATCGTTCACGTCAAAATGGCGTCAATCTAATCAACACGGCTTCATATATTTCTATTTTCAAATATTCTATTTTAAATATTTCTTTTCCAAATATTTCTATTTCAAAACTGGAATGAGGCCCAATCAATTACCATATAATGTTAATTATACGGATTTTCTACAACACATGTATATATCAACCATGACAAATAATCAACCATCATCCAAAGTGCACTCTACACTGTATAAGCATCAAATATAAATATTCAACGCTTATAACAGTCCGTCAATCAATCGATCGATATACAACTAATTATTGGGATTAGTGTATGTCATATATCACCCCAGTACCTATGTGGGGTTTTCAAACAATCAAACACAGATTTTATTTGTGCAGTGGGGCGATGTGTAAAATTTATCGTCCCAATCAATATCAGTCAAATGTGTGTATATAAACAAATCATCCGATTTGTTTATATTAATTTATTTACATTTACGTTAAAAATTATATTTTCAACTATAAAATATTTTTAACTATATAAATATTTTAATTCTTTTCACATCACATCACGCAATCAACTGCACATCAAAATCAAACAAACAAGCATACAAGCCGTTCATGGTCTGTGGACGACGGGTGTCGGGTGCTACTAAACACCGTCTGCATCCTAGTATATATTTTAACTAGAAATGAAAATTTAAAGTGAGAAGTTCTCACCCAAGCTATACCAAACACCGCCACTCTTCATATGTAGAAAATCTTGTCGTTCCCGCCTTTTGTCACTTTCGTTGCCCGTACTCACTACATATATAAAAATCACATTTTTATATTCTCTAGTGTATAAAAATCATATTTTTAATTCGCTACATATTTAAAAATCGAATTTTTTTAACTTCACTTCGTTATAAAAATTATATTTCTATATCGCTCTTCTTCTAATAAAGATTATATTTTTATTATCATACCTATATAAAAATCATATTTTTAATATGCCACTAGTATAAAAATTATATTTTTAACCTTTCTATATAATAAAAATTATATTATTAACCTTTCTATATATTAAAAATTATATTTTTAACCTTTCTATATATTAAAAATTATATTTTTAACCTTTCTATATATTAAAAATTTAATCTTTTATAAAGTAACAATCTAACCTTTTCATGTAGAAAAATCATATAAAGAGAAACCACATTTTCATTTCAAGGCGATGTATATAAAAATCATATTTTTATCATCATACATAAATAAAAATTCATATTTTTATTTCTAATTTTTATTTCTAAAACTAATGCCACTTTTATTTCTGAAACACTTTTTATTTTATTTCTAAAACACTTTTAAACCAATGCTCTTCACAAAACATGATTTTTAAATAATGTTTTACATATAATAAACTGATTTTAAATTATGTAATTATTTTATTTTTCTAAATTTTCAGATTTTAAAACCATGTACTTACTAAATAAAAATAAAATAAAATAAAAATTACCTCAATCTCCTTCTCATTTTAAAACCCCTGCCACCATCGATTGAAAAAAAACCCGACCGCCGCAACTCTAAAGATGATCGGACGACGATCATCCTCCCCCCTGACGCGGCTTGGCAATGGCCTCCCCCCTGCTGAACCCCGTTGAACTCGAACGCCCCCAAAGGCGTGGAAACTCGCGCAAACGGCGGGCCTTTAGGGTTGAAATTCTATGACTACGGGCGTCAAAAAAAAGATCACCACCGATGGATTGGTAGTTCGTGTAGAGCTTCTCGAAATTGCAGTGGAAATTTTTTGATTTATCGCTTGATGAAGGAGATCGGGAGAGTAGTTGTTTTGGGCGATTTTCGCCATCCATCCTGAGTAGCGGCAGGATTTTTATTTGGTTGACCGCTCTTTAGAGTTTGACCAAGCCTTAGTTGACCTAGGGTTTAATGAAGGTATTTTATATATATTATATTCTTTTACTTTGAAAATTATCCCTTTATGATCTCGAACTTCAATTCAAACCCAAAGACTGTAGCCCCTAGCTAATTACCCCCATTCTGAACACAATGGGATATGTATCGTAGGCTGATTCGACAGTTTCGATCAGCTTTCGTCCAAATCAACATATAACTCTATATATTGAATTTGAACGTGCATTTCAATTTACTGGGGTCATATAAGAACTCTAAAAATTCCCGAAAAATATTTTCAAGCTTTGTATTGACAATACGGTCCTAACAAAACTAATTTCATCGAATTCTAAGATCGTTTGAAAAATGGCCATTTTCCAGTCGATTAAAATCAACTAAAACTGGTCAAACGCGTTTTACTTCGCCACGCTCACATATTAATTCAAAAAATTATGAAATTTGAAACCTAGCAATAATTTGACATCGCACATTCGACAAAAGTGGTTTCGTCGAAATCCGAGGTCATTTGCAAAATCTCCATTTTTAATGGCCGGAATTCCATAGCGACTATTCTGAAATTTCAACTGGACGTAACTTTTGATTCCCGCTATGAAATTATGATTTCCCGGGTTCATTGGAAAGATATTCTCAAATAGATTCTAATATTTTTGGTTTCACTAAAATCCAGTTTATTTTGAATCATGTACATTCATTTGAATTTTGAAATCGAATTATCGAACTACCGCGCCATTTTCAATTCCTTTTATAATTATAAATAATTATTTATATTCTAACGATGATTCGAATAAATATATACGTTCTATTTCTATTCAAAATAAATTTTTCGTCGATATTATTTAAAATAATTTTATTTTAAATATTCAAAATTCAATAAAATTGCCAAAATAAAAATTTAAATTGGCTCGCATTTTCCGGGTTGTTACACCCTCTGTTGATTTGTAGATCCAATAGGATCAGGGAGCGTATGTTCAAGCATAACTAATCCACTAAAGTATTTGTGGACCGGCCCTGTTGTATCCAAGGGTTCGCCAGCGTCCGAATTCTGAGGCATTGCTAGAGTGTCTCGAATCTGTCAGGAGCTCCTCCCTAGCCTTGAATCATGATGGAAACCCAATTTCCAATACACCCCTTACGGTTTTGATTGTATAACTAGTATGGCCACATAGTAGATGGTATCTATGCCATCTAGGATTGATATTATATTTGAAATGTTTTAAATATATATATATATATACACACTAATAATAATATCGTTTTTACGTATCAAGCATCTTTTGACCATTATAAGGTAAAACCCTATCCTCTGGTGTGCGTTGCATTGTGTGATGGGACCTGGGTCTTATAATGGTTTCATTTTTCTAAAAAGCATTGCGTTATTTGACGATTTACTTTATTTTATGCACTGACAATCCAATGGAGTAAACCCGTTCCGCGTCAGCGGCGTGGTCCTGTGATTAGCCTACTTATTAGATAAGTTAAGTATAGAATTCTCACACCAGTCCCACGACTGACCTGTAGTTTGTTTCACCTTGCAAACTCGGGTGCCCTCTTTCCACACGGGCAGTCGAGTAGCTTTTTACAGATATAGTTGAGCAAGATCCTGGATTGAAGCCTGAAGCTGGGTCCAGAATATTGATGGCCTTCCGCTGAGATTAGTTCCGCTGCAATGTATTAATTTATTGTAATTTATCTTCCGCTGTAATTTATCTTCCGTTGTACTTTACAAAGTGTACTCTGATATATTCTGTACTCTGATGTAACATTTATTATTGATGTTATAAAAGTCTGTGTTGTTGTTCCGATGTGTTGTATGCCCAAAGTTAACGTGCGCGGGTTTTGAACGGTCTTGATCGATCTTGCGATCGATTAGGGTCGGGCGAAATCCGGGTCATTACAGCTGGTATCAGAGCTTTGGTTTGCTCAAATCTTTGGGGTACAACTGGTTAGAATTGAACAAAAGTCTCATCAGAGGTTGGATTAGTAATATCCAATAAGGATACTCATTAGAGATAGGATCAGCAGTATCCTAGAATGAAATACTCATTAGAGATGGGGTTAGCAATGCCCTAGAATGTGTCAGAGTGGAAAATATACAATTCGATTTTAGAAAATATGATTTTGAATATATAAAAGTTGTATATTTTTGAAAATTTAATCAAATAATTGATTGATGATTGTGTTGTGTGAATATGAGTTCAATTAATAAAATTATTGAACAATTAAAGAATGAAAATTAAATTAGTTAAATAAACAACTTTAGCTTCATTTCCTTTTCGAGGACGAAAAGATTTTAAGTGGGGGAGATTGTAACAACCCGCAAATTCTGAACCAATTTAAAATTTTTATTTTAGAAAATTTTAATGAATTTTGAGGATATAATAAAATTTATATAAATAATAATGGCTAGAATTTATTTTAAACGAAGTTAAAACGAAAAATTTTAATTTAAATATAAAAGGAGTTAGAAATGGCGCGGTAGTTTAAAATTTTAATTTTGAACTTTAACTGAATGTACAGGATTCAAAATAAATCAGAATTGAGTGAAACTAGAAATATTTAAACCTATTTAATCATATCTTTCTAATGAATCTGAAAAATTAAAATTTCATAGCGAAAATCAAAAGTTATGGCCAATTCAAAATTTAGAAAGGTAGCTGTAGAATTTATATATAATATATATGGCCCGAAGGGCTACTTTTCACATATGAAGGAATTTGGACCTGAAACCACTTTCATTGAGTCTGGAATAATGTTTCTGCATTTAAAAAGTATAAACACTTATATATTTTGAGTTTCGGAATTTATTTGTTTAAAAATGTATTTTTAATATTAAATATATAGCATTTGAAAATAGTCAATTTTCAAACGACCTCTGTTTTCGACGAAACCACTTTTGTTGGAACCGGATGTCAAATTATAGCTAAGTTTCAATTTTCAGAATTTTTTGAGTTAATATGTGAGCATGGCAAAAGAAAACGTGTTTTGACTATTTCAGTTAAATTTAAACGACTTGAAAATAGCCATTTTTCAAACAGTCTCAGAATTCGACGAAATTAGTCTTGTTAGAACCGTATCGTCATAAGAAAGCTAAAAATATTTTTTTGGGAATTTTCTGAGGTCATATTTGGCCCCGGCATATTTAAATGTACGGTCAATATTTAATTAATTAATTTTAGTGAATATTAGGCTCACGTCCCTATTTTGAAACTTAATTAGGCTCACATTCGGTCATAAACTTAATATAAATTAGGTCCTTGTTTTCAAAAATTATAAAATAATAATATAAAAAAAATTAAAAAAATCGTAAATTAGTAATAAAATAAATTAGGCATTATACAAAAAATTCAGTTCAAAAAACAACAAAAATAATGTCAGAAAGAAGAAAACAGCAAAAAAACAGAAAAAACTGCAGTTAAATGCATAATATTATGCACCTTTTTGATTTTATTGCATGCATATATGCAATTATTGCAGTTCTTCCAGCGGATAGATTTAACATAATTTTTCAGTTCATTTTTGTTTGCATCCAAATGTGCAAATTTCTAAAAAAAAAATGCACACATGTGTGCAACATTTCTATAGGATAAAAAGTAGGGACCTAATTTATATATATAAAAAAGATTTGAAAAATTTAAACCCGCCCCTTATTTTATTACTTCCGCCTTTATTTATTTATTTTTTTAAAAAGTGCGTTCCTTCATAAAAAAAATTCTAAAATATGGAAATAATTTCAGGATTCTACGGAAATTAAAAAAAATAGTTGCATACATTTATGCAATTATTACTGATACTTGCATATATGTATGCAACTTTTCCGTAAGCTGTTCGGTTCGAAAATTTGAAACTAAACCTGCACAAATGTGTGCAAATATTGGGTATATTTGCACACATGTAAGCATGTTTTTGTATGAATAAAAATCAACGAAGATGTATGTAGTGAAAAATATGCACGGATGTATGCAGGAAAGTGATATATGTGCATACTATTATGCATTAAACTGGAAATTTCGTTTTTTTTTTTTGTTTTTCTGATTTTTGACGCCTTCTTTAATGGTTTTTTGTTCTGAATTTTTTAGTGTTTACATGTTTTATTTAAATACGAATTTACGTGATTTTTTTATATTTTTTTTAAATTTTTTTGATGACTTTTCAGAAAATAGGGACCTAATTTACAATAAGTTTATGACTGGGTTTTTTTATATTTTGAAACTTAATAGGGACCTCTAAAAAACGCACCCTAATTTTTAATTGGTTTTTAAATAAAATTTCTATAGATTTCGGAGTTGGACCCCGAGACCCATCCCATTGTGTTCAGAAGGCATCAAAACGTTAAGATCGACAGATAGCAAGCCCAATTTTGAGACAGTCCAGAAATCCACCTTTATAACACGTTTTACGAGAATTTTAATAATAAAAAAATCCAAATTAAACCATAACCCTAATGGCCAGCCGCCGCCTATTCCTTTCGATGGCCAAAAAGCTCCCAATTTCAAACACCAATATCTTTTAATCCGCTCTATGAAAATCAACAAACTTGGTGTCAAATCGAAGAGAATTCAGATAGCTTCGAATCCATACGGTGATGATCAGAATTGGTTCATCGGGTTGGCCACTGGAGGGTTCTGAAGTCGACGAGGTTGAGGGTGTTTTTAGGTTCGATGGGGGATTCGAATGTGGAGCGCTTCCAGGAGGAGGTCGAGGGCAGTCGGGGCTTCAAAGGCGGCGGGTCTGATGGAGGTCCGATGGCATGGACTGGCGGCGGCGGGTGGCTTCATTTCGGTGGTAATGGGTTTTAAGGGTCCAGTAATAACGAAAAGGGATCAGGAGGAAGATGGTATAAAATATATTTTATTAATTTTATTAATTTAATATTTAATTTTTACAAAGTTTAAAAATCAATATCTCTTTCGTACGAGGGCCGTCTGACGAACCGTAAGTTATGTTGGACTCGTCTTTCAGAGATCTTCGCAATGGCGCAGACCAGAGCTGAAATCGAGACAGTCGAATTTTCAGCCATACCAATGTGAGAACTCTAATTTTTATTATTTAAATTATTTTTAATTATTTTTCTCGCGTTAAAAATAATTGTATTGTGATGTTAAATCAAATCTGAAATGTTCTGTGTTGTATATATTGTTGATTGTTGCTTGTGTTATGTTTTATTGTTCATGATGTGCTAGATCTGCATTGAATTTTATATATCATTGAATTTATTTATGGTTAGAGAATTAGATCTAAATCATATTTTATTCGGATTTAAATCGTAATTTAGATGCTCTAATTTATTTTAAAATTATTAAAGTATTATTTTTATTATTCTGAAATGAACAATAAAATCTGAACAACAAATAAAGAAATTAATTTTTATTTGTTGATGTTACAATAAAATTTGAACGACAAATAAAGAATTAAATTTGAATGACAAATAAAGAAATTTATTTTTCTTGTTGATGTTACAATAGAAGTTGAAAGACAAATAAAAACTTTATTTTTGTTTATTTGTTTACTTTGCAACAGAAAATGAACAACAAATAAAACCTTATTTTTATTTGTTTGCTTTGCAATAAGATTTGAACGACAAATAAAATATTATTTTTATTTGTTTATTTACAATAGAATATATTTTTATTTGTTTCATTACAACAGAATTTGGCTAACAAGCAAAATACCATTTTTATTTGTTTACATTTAGAACACGGTTTATGAATTACAGTAAAAATTTCCTTTTTGTTGTTACCTTAACATAAGAGGTTATAGAATAAGAATAACAATAAAATATTAAATTTTATTGTTGATATTAAAAACATATTAGCAAAATAAAACTTTATTTACATTATATTTGTAAATTAAAGGTTATATTTGGAAACCACATTTTTGTTCACATTTTTATGTAAATAAAAATCATGTTTTGGAAATCACAATTTTGTTTACATTATTTTCAGAAGTTACATAGAAATTGGATAGATATTTATTCGTGTTTTTCAACGCTAATATATACATAGAAATATTAGTTTTACATTTTATTTGCATTCCACCATGCAAATAAAATGTTGGAAATAAAATTACACTTTTTATTTGCATTCTACAACGCAAATAAATTGCATTCTACAACGCAAATAAACATAGAAATTAAAAGTTTGCTTTCCATTTGCACTTTTCAATGCAAATATAGCATGAAATAAAATTCATTTTTCTTATTTGCATTCTCTAATGCAAATATACATTAAAATATAATTTGTTCTTTTATCTGCATTCTCTAATGCAAATATGTTTTGAAAATAGAGTTTGCCCTTTTATTTGCATTCACAAATGCAAAAATATTCTGAAAATAAAATTTGTTCTTTTATTTGCATTTTTCAATGCAAATATACATTGAAAATAAAATTATTCCTTTTATTTGCATTCACAAATGCAAATATATATTGAAAATAAAATTTGCTCTTTTTACATTCACAAATGTAAATATACTTTGAAAATCAAGTTTGTTCTTTTATTTGCATTCCACAATTCAATATAACATCAAAAATAAAAGTTACATTTTTATTTGCTGTTAGACCAAAAAGTGGTTCTAACACCCAAATTGACTAAAATCGAAATAAAATAAGATCGAAAATAAAAAAGAGACATAGGATTTATAGTGGTTCGGCTTTGAAAAGCCTACGTCCACTTTATAATCACTTTGCTTGATAATGTAGATGAAAATACAATGAGATATTCACTCAACTTCACTCACTTTTCATATACATTCACTTAACTATATCAACATATACTTTGAATGACGATTTTGGATTGTTTGGAATGCTGGAATTCGGTTTTCTTTGATGTTTTAACTGTACGAGTGCTCCAAAAAAACCCTTTCAAATGCCTCTTGATGGGGTATTTATAGGTGGAAATTCACTCAGAATCCGGTTCGGATCGGAGCTACATGGCTCTTATCCCATCATTCTCGGGCTCAGATGGATTTCAGTGTTGACATCGCACCAGAGTAGTGGTTAACATGGGTAGGAAATGGTTGTAACTACCTCGAATATCCAAGAGATTGTGGGGTGAAACAACATGTCACACTGGGTTCGGTTCGAAGGGGCGAGTAGAAGGGGTTCGGATCGGGGCATCCGATCTGGACCGACCTGCGCTGAAGTTGAGCTCTTGTCCATTCTGCTCTGTTCCGTCCCGGTCTGGTAGTAGCCCTCCGATCTGATCCGATGCTTTTTAGGAAGAAGTGTTCTTCAACGCTTGACATATCGACTTTGTGTTGCCTAGTTCACAAAGAAGGCTAACATTTTGCCCCCTCAAAGGATGCTTCTGTTGGATACGGAGCATGCTTTGATTGTCATTTACACATTGCCTTTCCGAAATCGAATCATTGAAAAGTCGTTTCTATTGATATATAAAGACACGTTGCTTCAGAAAGTTGCATCTCTTGGTGTTTATATATACTTTGCATAGTATGTAAATCCCTTTCTTTATTTTCAAACAGCTTGGAGAACTCTTGTTAACATTCGATTATCCTTCCAGGTGATTTTCTTTTTGATTTTTCTTTGTTTTTATTTCCTCTTCGAATTTTAACTCAATTTTGATGCCAAGCTGATGCACGAAATTACGTTCGGTTCGGGCTCTGACCCGAATAGCATTTCTTCCTCTCTTGGTTAGCACTGGGTCAGTGGGCCGGAATGCCTCGTGGGCTTATATCCAGGTCCGAGCGGAGAAAAAGAGAAGGGAATACGAGTAGTCACCATCGACCTATATAAGCTTATCTCCCTTTTCTTTCTTCCTCTCTTTCTTTTCATTTGGTTTTTCTCCGCCGATTGAACACAGAATCCCCAACCTTCTGAAACTCCAAAGTCCCCTTTATTAATCATCAAGTCGCTCTGGTAAGTGGGTTTTAGACTCGATTCTCTTGATAATAATTGATATCAACTAGAATTTACGATTGACTTGATTGTTTTGGACACGGTTTTGGTTCGAGTTCTTCGTCACAGTCTCCTCCTCCGCTACCATCGTCGTTGGTGGCCCAGTCGCCGCCTCGAGGTATTGGGAGGAGGGGATTAAGACCCACTGTAGGCGATTTGACCAAAAAATAAAAACTTGGTCTTGATTGGGGATATTAGCACACAATTGGGTTCTAAATTAGAAAAGGAGGAAGAAGAATGATATTACAGGGTATCGGTTCGGATGATGGGATGTAGAAAATGGAGAAGAAGGAAGGGAAGAGAAATTTGCAAAACCGGATCGGGTCGGAGCAAAAAGTCATAGAGGCAGGGCTCCCTTGATCGGGTCGGGTCGGACTTGAAATCGGAACAAAGGAAGAAAATGGTGTGGTTGCCTAATCCGATCCAGAGCGTTTCAGAAGTCCACCTCCGATCCGATCCGATTTGATCCCTGAGCAACAATGTTTATCCCCAAGCCAAGATAAGGCTATATTCTCCGATCCGATCCCAATGCATACATCTGAACCGAACCGAAGAAAAACAATCCCGCTCAACACATAAGAACTTGCTTAAGTAGCCCGTTCAATTCTTGAAATAATCTTCAATTTAATGGACAGTTAGGATAGTGCCTTGCGAACATACATGAACATCAAGAACTGCCCTGAACATTATTACTTCGCCAAGATTATGCATTGCACTTTCGAGCGTTGACTTTACATTTTCTGCATACACTATTCACACTTTAGTTCATACACATGCACGGGGGGATACGGGCTAATTTACTCTAACTTGTGCTATTGCTTCTTCAATAGTTTAGTGACCATGACATCCAGACGTTCATCAATATTAGCAGAAAAGAAAGAGATCCCAGAGACATCCAACAAAATCACTCTTGAAGACATATCTTCTTCCTCAGATCCAGAATGGAATGATGAGGGCTCAGACTACGAGGTAGAAACTCATGAAAGCGATAATGTGTCTTCTGAGGGTGGAGTTTCCCTGGGTTGTGAAGAGGAAAGAGGGATTGGAGATAATCGAGCTCCTGACGAATTTGAGTCCGCCATCATACTGGAATCACCTCAAGATTCTGTTGAATCGACGATCGACAATGACAGACTTACTCGAATACGCCTAAAGTACGGGACACCCAAAGGGGATACCTTGTTGCCATCAAAAGCTGATCGTCCTCATAACCCTCCAGAGGGATTTATGGCAATCACTCGATTGATGTGCATGGTTGGGGCTATCCCTCCATTTTCTCCTTTCGTCGTCGATTTTCTAAGACAAATGCGGATTGCCCCCATGCAGCTGCACCCTAATTCTTATGCTTACCTGTACACCCTGTATGTAGCGTACCATGAGATCTTAGGCATAGAGCTCACTTTTGATGACGTTCATTTCTTTTATAACTTCAAGCACCGGACTCGAGAAACTCCTTCTTTCTGTTACTTCGAGTCTGTCCCAAAGAAGAAAATAATTCCAGCACCGTTCAACAGTAAAGTGGGTGATTCCAGGCTGGAATGGTTTTATGTAAGGCAACAGCTAGGGTGTGCTAGGAGATGGACGAAATCAAGTAAAGCACTGGTTTTCTAAATCTCGACTCTGTACATCCAAACCACCGCATTAATCCGTTTTCTTTTTGTTTGCAGTTGATAACCCAAAACAAATATCGGATCAAGCGTTCTTTGATTGGATGCACCTGCTCCTTAACGGTGATCAAAAGTTTTTAACTATTGATGAAGTCCTTAAGGACGAATATCTTCATCTTCATGGGTTGCTGTCCATTACCCATAGCATTGGTCACGGGACGGGTCCATATGTATATATTCCCCCAGTGGACGTAATCCCAGAAACGGACGAAAGTTCGAAAGCTCCTACAATGCCTCTTCAGACTTCACCTTCTCCAACTTCGACTCAAGATGATGAATTAGCTAACATGGCCGAAAAGCACCGTGAGGGGTATATTGTTCCCGAGGATGCCATTTCTCTGGAAAGGTCAACGTCTTCCAAAGAGCTGCCGATTGATGCTTCTCAGGGAGACGCCCCTAGTACTGATGACCCAACATTTCAGGGTTTGGGGGATCTCCCCTTAACTGAAACTATTTACACTTCAGAGGATTTTGGGACGAATCCTTTATTTTTCACTTCTTCCGAAGGGACCACTCCTGCTAAGTCCAAAGAGCCCGCTCGTACTAGTCTGGCTTCGGACTTGGGTTTGTCGGGGGGAAAACACCACTTAGGACGCACTTAACACAATAGCACCACATTTCACAGCGTTTTTCTTTTGTGAAAACACTGACTCTGAATTTCATTTGCCTTGTTGTGCAGGTACAATGTCCCGTTCCTATTATGATATTAGGAAACTCCGTCGCAGCATGTCTAATCCCCCTCACGATACTGAGAATGATCGTCGCGAAGATCGCGGTAGGGAGGATAGGAGGCCCTATGATTCTTATCATTCGCGCTCTCGCTCTCCCGTCCGGATAGATCCAAAGTGATATAAGGGTTACCAAGGTCGTCGAGAAGAAGACATGCCACAATCAAAAGACTCAACCTCTTCTCAAGAAAAGCGCAGTAGGGAGAGGAGCCCGCCAAGAGATACCGAATCACGAAGCAAGTGTAAGGTTCCCGCTAAATGGCCTAGAAGGGATGAAGAAGCCATTGAGCCCTCCACGCACAGGGATACCGAGCTGACATTCCCCGCACCTCCACCGCTGGATGATGAAACTGCAGTTAAGCGGACGTATCTGGAGGAGAAATTTCCTGATCATTACTTCGAAAACTTGACTTTTTTACCTGCTCTTGAGCCTATTTCCCCGAGGTGGGCAGATGAGGCCAAAGCAAAACTAGATGCGGTCGAGAAACAATATTCAGAAATGTTCAAGTATTCGCGCAGCCTCTCCAGAATCATCCGAACTTTAATCATGAATACTAACTCGATGCAAAAGACTGCAGAAGACGATGCAAAGGCCTTTAAAATTTTAGGAAAAGACCTCGAGGATACACAGGCTCAACTTTTTGTTGCTCAACGGGACACTGCCAGCTTCAAGCAACAATTTGAGGATCTACAAAAAAGCTACCATGATTTGCTTGAGTCACATACCCAAGAGCGTTCGGAATTGAAAAAGCAAGCTGAAGATGCCAAGTCAAATGTTGCCAAAATGCAACTTGCTTACGCTGACCTTGAGCGGGAGAAGGCCGAGTTAGCGAAGAAGAATGCTGAATTGGAGAAGAAAAACGCTGACTTGGCTTCCAAGTTGGTGGAGGCGGAGAACAGGGCTGCCCTAGCATAGGGTAATGTCGAAGGTGCTATCAATTCCGCTGAAGAGGCCCGCAAGCAGCTGTCTGAGGTTGAGGAAGAGGTGCATGGTTTCGGCGAATTAATGATTGAATTCTTTGCGCATATAATTCGCCGCCGGAACATCTCTTGGATTGAAGATTATCCATCTACTTTGGTCCAAGTATGGAGTCAAATCATTGAATGGGAGAAAGAGGAACTCAAGGTTAATTCCATTGATGAGGACAAGCTTATGGAGAAATATCTACGAGATGATGAACCAGAACGCCTAGCCGAGGGACGCCGCCTTATTGCTGCTATTATGGAGGAAGAAAAGCGGAGGGCTAAGTAAGAGAACATTCCTGAGGCTGGTTCTTCCTCTACTGCCTCTGAAACTTCTGAAGTAGAGGGATATGATCCCGAAAACCTGGGGATCCCTCGGGAATCTCTTTTATCCCCCATACCCGAAACAGGGTCGGAGACAGCGGTCACTCCAGCTGAGAAGTCGTCGGAAGGTATCTCTACCTTTTCACCTCAATTCGTCAAAGCTATCTCTACCTTTCATCACGTAATTGGGCAATCGATGAAGAACCCATTATTTTCTCCTGAGTTGATAACTGTTGCTTCTCACTCTGTAGGTATTGAACCGTCCGAAAAGACAGACGTGTCCCAGGGAACCACCGCTGGAGCAGAACCTACGGAGAATGCTAAAGGGGGAAAGGACAAGGCTGCCACCATAGATTCGGGAGAAGGAACTGAACCGTCTAAAGCTGATACTCCTCATGATGACGAAATGATAGATGCCTTAAAAGATGATGGCGGCAACGGGGGACACGAGGAAGACCCTGAGGTGGCTATAGTTGGGGAGTCGAAAAGCGCCGATGACGTTACTTTGGCTGCACTGAAAGCTGAACAAGATAAACGCATGCAGCTTAAAGTTGAAGACTTAGACCCCGAAAGCCTTAAGCCCCTCGCAGTAGTGGATGCTGGATCAAGGTTAGTTGTTAAGCTTTCGACTAGATCGATTACAGAAGAACTTGCTAAAAAGTCTTCTCTTGATTCCAGCGTTCCGCCTTCGGGAAAAAGTCGACTGATTTCAGCACTTCAGCCTCAGGGAAGAAAAAGTCAAAGCGCATCTTGACTGAGGCTGAAAAAGAGGCGAGGGATGCGGAGTAGGCTGCTAAGAAGTCCAAGCCCACTTCGAAGTCTAAATAATGGAGTGTCTTGCTTTATTTTAGCATTTGATTGGCCCATAATCGTTGCTGCAAGTGTGGCCCTTGCACCTTCTTTTTGTCTGTTTTCCTGTACAAGTTCATTCATTTGTAAATAAAAATAATTCATTTTCTGCAATGTCTATTAGTTGTCAGTTCTGTACTTATGCAAATGCATGTCCTACTATAGTTGTGTAATGGAGTCATAATGGGGGGAAATATGTGTGTACATATATGCCCCCAGTCAGTCTTGAAAAACTATTCAAGATTTAGTCAAAAAGTCTGAATGTCCCCGATTCTCCGACGAGGTCACATTCCTTATGTCATTGATGCCTGTCCTTTTTCTGGCATTTTTTATACTCTCCCGTCTTATATTCGGATTAGAGTTCTTGCTGAGGCGGTCTCTTGTCTGGGTGCACCTTCACGCCTCAGAGGACGTCGTCTTCCCATCCTTTATAGTCTCTCTCAATTCTTGAGAGTTAGAGTTAAGAATGTCGTCTTCCCATTCTTTCATGTCTTATTGCATAAACTGTCGTTGTGATTGTTCCTGCATATAAGCTGTTTTCAACTTTTCAGGTTTTAAATTAACATTTTATATTCCACAATCATAATGGAATAGTAGTTGAAGGTAAAAATAATGCAGGAAAGTAAATGGCACACGATATTTTTATAGTGGTTCGGCTAAGTCGTAGCCTACATCCACTTTATAGTTCTTTGTTCATATCAACAGACTTTTCTAAGGCAAGTCGTGCCTTTTTACAAAGTTCATAAGGAAAACAACAAAAAGTACAACATCCCTAATTCAAATATCGCATCAAGTGTTGGGCATTCCAAGCCCTAGGTACTTCTTCGCCATCTACGGTCGTTAACTTGAAGGATCCTGTTTCAAGTTTCCGTTGGATGACAAAGGGTCCTTCCCACTTTGGACTGAGGTGAGGAAGGGATGGAAAAACTCGCTTTAGAACCAAATCTCCTGGTTCAAAGGTCCTAAAATGAACTTTTTTGTCATAATAGCGTGCCATCTGACGTCGATGTCTTGATGCACGCAAGTCTGCCTCGTCCCTTTTCTCTTCGGTTTCATCAAGAGACTCGAGGAGGAGTGCCCGATTCGTTATCGGGTCATAATTTGTCACCCTGTGAGAGGGAACTTAAAGCTCTACTAGAATTACTGCTTCGGAGCCAAATGAGAGAGAGAGAAAGGAGTATGACCGGTAGCTGTCTTAAACGTTGTCCGATATGCCCACAAAGCTAAGGGCAATTCATCCACCCATTTTGCCTTTGCACGTTCTAATCGCTTCTTGAGGATGGACTTTATGACTTTATTTATTGCTTCTACTTGCCCGTTTGACTGTGGATGGGCGACTGCAGTGTATCATTTGTCGATCTTATATTTCTAGCAGAAATTTCTGAATTCGGCACCATCGAGCTGGGTTCCGTTATCAGTTATAATGGTCATTGGGATCCTAAATCGGCATATGATATTTCTAACCACGAAACTTATCACCTTTCTCGCTGTGATTTTGGTTAAGGGCTCAGCTTCCACCCACTTCGTAAAATAGTCCATGGCGACTATTGCATATTTCGCTCCTCCTTTAGCAATTGGTAGAACTCCGATGATGTCAATTCCCCACATGGGAAACGGACAAGGACTCACCATCGATTTGAGTTGGGTCGGTGGTGCTCTGGGGATCTTGGCGAATCTCTGGCATTTGTCGCAGCGTCGTGAATAGTCAGCTGCATCTTTATTAATTGTGGGCCAGAAGTATCCATACCGCAATGCCATCTTTGCTAAGGTCTGACCTCCCGTATGATCTCCACACTCACCTTCGTGTACTTCTCTTAGTACACACTTGATGTCGTTGTGTGTTATACATCGTAACAGGGGCATGGAAAATCCTTGTCTATAAAGAGTATCATCTTGAAGGATGTATCTGGTGGCCTTGCGAACTATGGCCCGCCTCTCACTCTTCTTTGACGGGAGTATCCCATTTCTAAGGAAGTTCTTAATTGGGGTCATCCACGACTCCTTCTCCGGTTCTGCTTCGAAAGCTAATTCAATATCCATCGACTCAAAGCTTGGCGATCCCAACGTCTCAATTGGAATCATTTCGGTTTCCTTCGGATTGTCCGAACTAGCTAGCTTTGCTAGCCTGTCTGCCTTCTGGTTTTCGGCTCTTGGGAAATGCATTATGTTATACCGTTCCAAGTTGCTCAACAGCTCCTCCACTTTCCCGAGATAGGCAATAAGTCGAGGTCCCCGAGCCACAAACTCCTTCCGCACTTGGCATACGACTATTTTGGAGTCGCAGAATATATCCAATGCCTTTATTCCGAGTTCCTTAGCAAGTTTCAACCCGGCAATTAGGGCTTCATATTTAGAGTCGTTATTAGTCGCTGAAAATTCTAATCGTAGAGCATAATATAACGATCGTCCCTCAGGAGTAACTAAGACGACTCCAGCTCCGGACCTTCGGTCGTTCTTGGCTCCGTCTGTGTACAGCTTCCATGGATCTATTTTTAACTCCTCCTCTGACTTGACCACCTTGTCATTGATCATTTCCTCCTCTGGAATTGTGAACTCTGCTATAAAGTCAGCCAGAGCTTGCCCCCTGATCGATCTCCGCGGCTGAAAATTTAAATCAAACTGACTTAATTCAATATTCCATTTGATCAAACGTCCCGATGCTTCGGGTCTTTGCAACACCTGCCTCAGAGGCTGGTCAGTGTATATGGTTATTGGGTGAGCTTGGAAATAGTGGCGAAGTTTTCGGGAGGCGGTCAGGAGGCTGTTAGCAAGCTTCTCTATCCTTGGGTAGTTACGTTCTGCAGCTGCCAATTTCTTGCTTACATAATATACTGGCCTTTGCACTTTCTCTTCTTCTCGGACCAAGGCGGTGCTAACAGCGTGAGCCGAAACCGCTAGGTAAACAAATAACTCTTCATGATCCGCCGGCTTTGACAAAATCGGTGGTTTCTCTAGTAATTCCAATAAATTTCGAAAGGCCTCAACACAGTCCGGAGTCCATTCGAAATTTTTCTTTCCCCTTTTTATTAATTCAAAAAATGGGATGCATTTGTCCGTTGCTTTGGAGATAAATCTACTCAATGCAGCTACTTTCCCTGCAAGACTTTGGAAATCTTTGATTCTCCTCGGTTCTTCAATGTTTCTTATCACTGCTAATGGCTGGGATTGATTTTAATCCCTCGAGATCTCACGGTGAAAACTAGAAACTTTCCAGATGCCACTCCAAATGAGCATTTCAAAGGATTTAACTTCATCCGATACTTTCGCAGGATACCAAACATCTCTACCAAGTCTCGTGTATGGCTGGAGGTCTGTTTCGATTTGACAAGCATATGATCCACATAAACTTCCATAGTCTTCCCTATTTGGTTATAAAACATCTTGTTCACCAAGCGTTGGTAGGTAGCTCCAGCGTTTTTCAATCCGAACGGCATGACCACATAGTAATACAACCCCAAATTTGTAATGAAGCTCGTGTGCTCTTGATCTGGCACATGCATGGGAATCTGGTTGTACCTGGAATATGCGTCCATGAAAGAAAGAAGTTCATGTCCTGCTGTCGAATCTACAAGCTGGTCAATTCTGGGGAGTGGGAAGCTATCTTTCGGGCAAGCTTTGTTCAAGTCTGAAAAATCAATGCATGTCCGCCACTTTCCGTTTGACTTCTTTACCAAAACAGGATTCAATATCTAGTCAGGATATGTCGAATCTCTAATAAATCCGTTCTCTTTTAGCTTCTCCACTTCCTCTTTCAGAGCTGCCGACCTCTCCGGGCCCAGCACACTTCTCTTTTGCTTTACAGGTGGGTGTTTTGGGTTTATACTCAGTGAATGACTCATGATGGATGGCGATATCCCGCACATGTCGGCGTGGGTCCAGGCAAACACATCCAGGTTTGCCTTCAGGAAGTCGGTCAGTTCTTTAGCTCGATGAGGATCCAACTGGGATCCAATCTTCAAAACTTTTGCTGGATCAGCTTCGTCAACGGGTATGCCCACTGTCGCTTCGTTAGGAGTTGCATTTCTAGCCTCTGGTTCCTCATCTTCTCTGGGATCCAAGTCTTCAGGCATTCCCTTGGGCAACTCCTTCGGGGCTGATCCCTCTAATTGCTACGCCGAACCCTCCTTTGGAGGAGGTGAGGTACCTTTAATCTCTATGTTGAGTCCCTTCATCAGCATCTTTAACTCAGCAATATAGCAAGCCCGTCCGGAGACTTGATCTCCTCTCATTACTCCTGTTCCGGCTTCAGTTGGGAACTTAAGCAATAAACACCACGGGGCGATACAAGCCCTGAACTCTGCAAGGGCAGGCCTTCCCAAAAATGCGTTGTAGGGCGAATCTATGTCCAGCACTACGAACTGAAGCATTCGTACTCTTCGATGTTCCCCTTGCCCCAATGTTACGGGCAATTCTATATACCCCATTGGAGCTGTCGATGCCCCGTTGAAGCCTCGGATCCAACCTTCACAAGGCTTCAAATCTCCAGACTCAAGTTTCATTTGATCAAATGACTTCTTAAACAAAATATTGACAGAGCTTCCATTGTCCACTAGTACCTTATGAACCAGTGCAGGTCCAATGGTAGTGGTAATGACCAACGGATCTTCGTTAGGTGACGGGATTCCGGTATCGTCTCTGCTACGGAACACCACGTCATCGAACATTGTCTTTTGTTGTTTCACAGGGGTGATATCTTCCAAATCGTCGCACTCATTCACATCTACGCGCTTAACTGCATTAACGTATTGGTCCATTGCTCTAAAACTGTGGATAGCTGGGTGGAGTCCACCTACTATGGTGTTAATAACAATTCCCTTGCCTTTCTGCTGCGCTGTAGGCTTAGGAGCAGACTGATTCTGGTTTGGGGTCTGTTCTCCTTGCCCCCTATCTCTTGGGGCAGCCTTATACTCATCCAATTTTCCTTCGCGCAGCAGCTTCTCAACCACATCTCTCAAGTGTCGACATTCATTCGTTGAATGCCCATGAGTTCCATGAAATAAACAAAATTTTCCAGTTGCGATTTCTTTCTCTGTTGAATCTCGAGGCGGCGGTCTTTTGTATTGCAAAACGTTGTATGTATCCAAATAAATGTTCTCTAGAGTGTCATTCAGCGGTGAATAATTCTCAAAGGTCTGGAACCGGGGTCTTTTGTCAGAATTACTTCCTCGGTTCCTATTTCTCCTGTTACCATTCGCATTACGGTTGCTGTTGCCCCCGTTTCCATTATTATTGTTTCCATTCTTGTTTCCCACATTCACTTCGACTTTCCCAGAACTTTCTCCAGACTGCTTTACGACAACATTACACTGAACAGTTTCTTTTGAAGCCGCTCCAGACTTCCTCTTTTTGTTTGCCCTTGCTTCCTCTCGTCTTAACTAAATATTGGCCTTCTCATAAAACAACTCTCTTGTGGGAGGTGGCTTCCCAGAAAGATAATCTCCAAACTCGGAATCAGGATCAACTCCTTCCATTAAAGCCATCAAGATGGTGGGCTCATGCGGGTCACTGACTTCTGTTACAGCTAAGTTGAATCGGTCAAGATATGACTTCAGAGACTCACCCGGCGCTTGCTTAATTCTCGATAATTCAATAACATTCTTAGACTTTCGGGCATGAAGTCGGAATTGATTCATAAAACATTCACTTAATTCCTTGAAATTCGATATCGATCGAGGAGGAAGTCGGGTAAACCATAGTAATGCCACGTCTTCTAAGTAAATCGGGAAAGCCTTACACTTCACTGCGTCAAGGGCAGCGACAACATTCATAAGCCATGCGTATCGCATCAAATGTTGTCCCGGGTCGGTTCTCCCATTGTACCTGTCCATCTACGGCAGGTTAAAACGTCGGGGGAACTGAAAGTCAAGGATGTCATCAGTAAAAGGAGTATGGCTTCGCTCAATGCCATAGTGTTCATTGGTGTAGTTTCGACTCTCAGACATGATCAGGCGTACCATAGCCCATACGTCAGCATTGGTCAAGGGTCATTCAGGCTCCCTGGCTCTGATGTTCGGGTTCCCTCTGGGCTCCTGATCAGGGGACACCCTCCTTCTTCTAGCCGCTTCTGCTCTGCTTTGCTCCCTACGTTCCCGGTCGATCTCGGGAGGAAGGGGCTGAAGCATTTGTCCCTGAGTGGGATTGGTAAGGTTAGGGTCTCTAGGCAGCACATGGGATCCCCGCATTGGTAATAGCATAGGCTCTCTCAAGCTCGGATCATTGGGTCCTAGTACCCGAGCAGTGTCCTCGCGGGACCCCAAAGATCCGAAAGTCATTTGCTCCAAATTCTGAGGTCGTTCGAGCGGCCTTCTTTCACGGGGCCGTTCTTCCTCAGAAGAAGAAGACTGATCCATTGCAGTGTGATGAACCGGGGATGGAGTTATTTGTCTACGGAGTTCGCCAATTTCCCTACTCATGATTCTCATATTCTCTTGCATCATAAGATTGGTGCGCTCATGGATTTTCATAGCCTCCCTAGTGCTCTCAAGCATGTCAAGAAGGCGCAAAAAATCTCCTTGGGTAACAGGTGCAGATGGATTGATCTGGTCGTTGATCCTGGTAGCTGGAGTCGGAGCATTTGGAGGAGCTCGAGTAGAGGTTCCAGCTTCACCTAGTGACGGATCAGATCGGAGCTGAGCAACCTGGTCGGATCGGAGCTGAGAAACCTATTAGGATCGGAGCTGAGCAACATGTTCGGATCGGTTCGGATTAGGGGAGTGCACTTCTTCAATTTCTCCTACTCGGTTTGGATTGGAGCTCTCTCCTTGAGGTCGTTTCGGATTTCCTGAACCTGTCCGATCTGCTCCCGAACTCTGCCCACAAGACCTTGTCACGACCGGGTTTTGCTGATCTTCACCAACTCCGTTCCCTCGACTGGCTTGAACTTCCTTGCCTTTTCCTTTGGCCATGGTTCTTCAACAATCAACCAACAAGTATTCAAAAGCGTCGAAATTTGAGGATTAACTTCTTTGAACTCGACGGTCCAAAAAGTAGAACGATAATCCAGAAAAACAGAGAATTCAAATGTTCTCAGTGAAAGCACCAAAATGTTAGACCAAAAAGTGGTTCTAACACCCAAATTGACTAAAATCGAAATAAAATAAGATTGAAAATAAAAAGGAGACACAGGATTTATAGTGGTTCGGCTTTGAAAATCCTACGTCCACTTTATAATCACTTTGCTTGATAATGTAGATGAAAATACATTGAGATATTCACTCAACTTCACTCACTTTTCATATACATTCACTTAACTATCTCAACATATACTTTGAATGATGATTTTGGATTGTTTGGAATGCTGGAATTCGGTTTTCTTTGATGTTTGAACTGTACGAGTGCTCCAAAAAAATCCTTTCAAATGCCTCTTGATGGGGTATTTATAGGTGGAAATTCACTCAGAATCCGGTTCGGAGCTACGTGGCTCTTATCCCATCATTCTCGGGCTCAGATGTATTTCAGTGTTGGCAATGCACCAGGGTAGTGGTCAACATGGGTAGGAAATAGTTGTAACTACCCCGAATATCTAGGAGATCGTGGGGTGAAACAACATGGTACACTGGGTTCGGTTCGGAGGGGCGAGTAGAAGGGGTTCGGATCGGGGCATCCGATCCGGTCCGACCTACGCTGAACTTGAGCTCTTGTCCATTCTGCTCTGTTCCGTCCCGGTCTGGTAGTAGCCCTCCGATCCGATCTAATGCTTTTTAGGAAGAAGTGTTCTTCAACGCTTGACATCTCGACTTTGTGTTGCCTAGTTCACAAAGTAGGCTAACATTTGCAAACATAAAAATGAAATAAACATCTTTGTCAAACTTGATTTAGTTAAAATGAAATAAACATTTTTGTCAAACAAGATCATTGGAATAAAACTGTTCTTTTAATTGCATTCATAAATCTACTTTAAAAATAGAGCTTGTTCTTTTATTTTGCATTCACAAATGCAAACATACATAGAAAATAAAGTTTGTTCTTTTATTTGGAATCACCAATGCAAATATATATATATATAACAAATAGAAATTGTTCTTTATTTACATTTACCAATGCAAAAATATATTGAAACAAACTATTCTTTCATTTGCACTCACCAACACAAATACATATATTGAAAATATAGTTTATTCCTTTATTTGCATTTATCAATGCAAATATGCATTGAAATTAAGGTTTATTCTCTTATTTGCATTTATCAATGCAAATATTCAATGAAACTAAAGTCTATCTTTTTATCTACCTTTACCAATACAAATGTACACATTTTTATACATTTAATAGAATTTGTTAAAAATATACTTTGAAAATTAAATTTTGTTCCTTTATTTACATTCACTAATGTAAATATAATTTGTAAAAAAAACTATTCTTTGTTTGCATTCATAAATGCAAATACTCTTTTAACTAAAATTTGTTTCTTTTATTTACATTCACTAATGTAAATACACATTGGGAATGAGTTCTTTTTTTTTTTTAAATTCACTCAAATATACTTTTAAATAAAAAGTTACATTTGTTAATTGCTTTCCTTGTTGCAAATAAAAAATTAAATAAAAGTTTCATTTTTGTTTGCAATCCTACATGCAAACCAAACATCAAAATGGAAGTTACATTTTTGATTTATAATTTTGATATGAATATAATATTGATAGAAAGAATAGTTTTTAGAAATGCATTTTTTTCTATATGAAATGAAAAGAGCAAATTTGTCAAATGTCTTATATGTAATAAAATGAGTTCTATTTGTCACTTCAAAAAGAATGAATTGAAAATGTTTGTTTAGGCTTTTGAAAAGAATGGATAACTAAACATTCATATTTTTATCATTAAAGTAAAATAGGCAAAAACACTCCTTTTGTCTAAATTAAAAGGATAAAACAAAATATAGCAATTGAATATTTTATTAGAATTGAAACTCAAATTATTCATTATTGTAAATTTACATTAGTTAAAACCAGTTATTCATTTTTGTTAATTTATATTAGTTAAAAATAATTATTCATTTTAGTCAATTTATATTAATTAAACCAAATAGACACTTTGTCAGAAATATTCATTTTTGTCAAAATGAATTAGTTAAAGCAATTTATATATATATATATATATATATATATATATATATATCTTATGTTTGGCAAGGCATATACTTGTCAAGATAGGTTAGTTAAATCAAAATATTTATTTTTGTCGAAACAAAAATTATCATTTTTGTCCCATTAGAATTGCCAAAACAATATAACCATTTTTGCTTGAGTTTAAACTAGTGGAATAGAAATTGTCAATAGAGATGAAGTTATTATGCATATTCATTATTTGCAATAGAGATATTTTCTTGTCATCATTATATATGGTGTATTACACTTCCATTCACAAGTTACCCGACTTGTTTATGTGATTGGGACGATTATTTTCACACATCGCCCAAGTGCACAAATTAGTTTATTATTTGTTCGTTGGTTGAAACCCCACACGGGTGTTGGGATGAAAATTTACATACACTGATCCCAATATTCAGTTGTATGTTGATCGTTAGATCAACAGGCTGCGATGAGCGTTATTATTTAATTTAACGCTTACACAGTGGAAATTACACTTTGGATGTAGATGGATGATTTGATGATTATACTGTTATTATCATATATATGATGTGTGTGAAATCCATATAATCCAAATTATATGGTAAATGTTTGAGTCGCATTTCGATTCAGGTGTTCTTTTAAATAAGAATAATTTTACATTAGAAATCCTTTTTATATAAAGTATGTATTTTCATAAAATATATTATTAATCAAGTATATGTTAAACAAAGAATATTTGTAAAACATAAAAATCTGTAATATAAAGAATACTTCTCTTTTAGAATATTTTTAATGATTATCTTAAATATGTTTTTTTAAGAGTATTAGGATTTGCAATTATATTTTGTGATATGAAATAAATGGAGATGTGAAGTGGATTTATCGTGGACGATGTTTTAAATGACATTTGTCCTTTACTCCAATTTACATTGAAATTATTAATTGGAATTTATAAATCTATTTTATAGATTTAAAAGGACATTTTCTAAAAATCAAGTTTTCCCAATTTAATATATTAAATTGGAATTAGGTTGAAATTCGAATGGTAATAATCGAAATGGGCTTCTGTAAAAGAAGACCGATATTATATATGGAATTTAAGAGGCTTTGCCGTTATTCCATTTAAATTATTGGTCCGATACAGAAATTTATATCGATTATGTATTGATTTGATTTCTGTGGAATTCCATATTTTGGAAATTGATTTGTGGGTTTATTGGGAATAGTGTTTTAAAGGACACTAGTTCTTCAACCTGTTTAAGAAAAGATTTATTCCTTAAAATAAATGATCTTGTAATAATGATTTTTGATATGAATCAAAACTGAAGTTTTAATAAATTTTTAAGGAAGATTTAAGATTTTATTTTCAGAGTTTATCTTTGATAAAATTAATGAGAGTCTTCTAATATGAATATCTTATTAAAAGAATACTCGGAGTTGGAATGTGGCGTAATGTGTGATCTTCCAATATTTGCTTTTAATCACAGCATACGCGAGTTATTCAGAAAGACCGGGTTTAACCCATTCTGAATAATCATCACGACGATCAAGAGTCAAAGATGAAGACGGTGATTGAAGACCGAAGATTTTCACATCGTTGGGATGACGATGACTGGTATCTTGAATTGGGATTGGCCTTCCAAGGCTGTAAAGACCCGCAAATTCCCACCCTTTTGAATCGACCATAAACCACACAAGTCTGACCCAAAAAGTGGAAATCTACGAATACTTTAACTTTGGGCATACAACATATTAAAACAACAACAGAAGACTTTTATAACATATCATCATATAATGTTACATCAGAGTACAGAATATCAGAGTACATTGGAATATAATTACAGCGGAAGAATAAATTACAATAAATAAATACATTGCAGCGGAACTAATCTCGGTGGAAGGCTATCAACACTATGGCCACAGCTTCAATCTTCAATCCAGGATCTTGTTTTATCTATCTGTCAAATAAGCTACTCGACTGCCCGTGTGGAAAGAGGGCACCCGAGTTTGCAAAGTGAAACAAACTACAGGTCAGTCGTGGGACTGGTGTGAGAATTCTACTTAACCTATATAATATAATAAGGCTAATCACAGGACCACGCCACTTTCGCGGAACGGGTTTTCTCCTATGGATTGCCAGTGCATGACTAAAGTAAATCGTCAAAATAGCGCAATGCTTTTTAGAAAAATGAAACCATTATAAGACCCAAATCCCATCACACAATGCAACGCAAACCGGAGGATAGGGTTTTACCTTATAATGGTCAAAAGATGCTTGATACGATAAACACGGTATTATATAATAATGGTGTGCAAACAATTTGAAGGACATCAAAGTAAATGTATTAATCCTAGACGGCATGAGTGCCCCATCCCACTATGTCGCCATATATAGGTATACAATCAAAACCGCGTGATGTCGTATTGGAAATTTGGGTTTCCATCTGAGTCAAGGCTAGGGAGGAGATCCTTACCGATTCGAGACACTCTAGCAATGCCCCAGGATTGGTACTCTGTCCAACCCTTGGATCCTGCAGGGCCGGTCCACACTTACTTTTGTGGATTGGCAATTCCTGAACACACGCTTCCCGGTCCTTTTGGACCTATACTACGGCCAGTAGCGACCGCATAAACCGAGGCCTCGAACAATCCAACAACCACAATGAATAAATACCAGCGCTGGTAGGTCCCTGGCACCACTCTAGCTAGAAAGAAACGTGCGCACTCCCTGCGTTCCCTTCTCCCGTTTTAGACTCTACCGGGCTGTGAGGCTCGTGAGGTCACGTTACACAAAGCTATGCCTAAATCGACTATGCTTTGATCATCCCACAAGGCTCTGCTTTGCAACAATAAGCCTTGTTCAAGTGCAACTTGGCATACCACATCAACAACTCATCTCATGCGATCGGTAAATATTTAACATACAAAAGGGTGTTAAGCAAGAGAATAAATCCTCCGCCACCATGCATTTATATATTAAATAAAAACCAATTTAATTACATGAAATAAATTTCAATGTCAGGCATGCTATCCATTTACAAGTCCGTTCTGGGTCTGAACGAAACAACGTATCCGTCGATCTCCAGTACGTCTGGAAGATCATCACTTTTACCTTGCCTTGGGGGATCAGTCCCAATTCAAGATATCGGTCATCATCAACCAAACGATGTGAAGTTCTCAGGTCTTCAGTCACCGTCTTCATCTTCGACTCTTGATCGTCGTGATGATTATTCAGAATGGGTTAGACCCGGTCTTTCTGAATAACTCGCGTATTCTTAATTAAAACCAACCAAACGCCACATTCCAACTTTGAATATCCTTTTAAATAAAAATTATTATTTATGTTAAAAGGTCCTCATTAATTTTATCAAAGATAAAACAAATTAAATTTTAATCTTTCTAAAAAGATGTATTAATATTCCACTTTTGATTTAATTTATAAAATAGATTTATAAATTTCAAATAGTAATTTCAATGTAAATTGGATTAAAGGATAAATGTTATTTTAAACATCATCCACTGCAAATCCTTTCTACATATCAATCACCAAACATAATTGTTAAGATCTAATGATTTTAAATAAAAGATTTATCTTAAAGATATTGATTCATTACTATATAAAAAAAACACATTTTAAAATAATCAATAAAATATTCTATATATAAAAGATTCTGAAGGTAAAATATACTTTATAATACAAAACCTTTTATTTTACAAAAATCCCTTTATTATATAAAAATTCTTTATTTAAAAAGAAATTCTGCATTGGAATGCGACTCAACCATGTACCATATAATTTGGGTCATATGGGTTTCATACATTTCATGTATAGGGTAATAACAGGAAATAATCCTCAATCCATCCATTAACAACCAGAGTGACGATTTCAACTGTGTGAGCGTTAAAATGAAATAATAACGCTCATCGCAGTCTGTCGATCAATCGATAGACATATAATTAAACATTGGGATTTGTGTCATTCAAGTATCGTCCAAATACCCGTGTGGGGTTTTCAGCCAACAACAGTTCATACAAATAAATAAATATAGAATTGGTTAATAGGTTTAACCAATTTCAATTTCACTTAACATGTCACTTATATCAAGTAAAATGTATTTTACTCTTATGACTTCCCTATATACTTCTAAAGTTACATAAACAGTAATTTATTTATATAGCTTTATTGCGGATGACAAATGGAATATAAATTCCATTATATTTGTATGAAGTTTCTTACCAATACTTTTCATTGTTTATTTTGACCAACAATACAATTGTATATTAGAATATAAATTCTAGTGCAAGTTTGCAAATAAAAAAAATGGATTTTATATTTGCGTATAAATTCTACTGTATATTATGCAAATAAAAGTGATTCTCATATTTCACATAATTTCTGTTTTCAACAAAGATGAGTAAAGTGATACCCTCATTTGGTTAACGATTCTATTTCAACAAATACAATGTAAATAAAAGTGTGTTTCTAATCTTGTACTTTTATTTGTACATAAAACACAAATAAAAGTGTATCTCATGTATTTGTCTTTTTATTTGACAAAACAATGTTAATAAAAATGTTCTTTTATATCTTGTACTTTTATTTAACAAAACAATGGTAAATAAAATGTCTTTTTAACTCTTTTACTTTTATTTAACAAAACAATGACAAATAAAAGTATAATTTTCTTTCTATGCTTTATTTGCGTCTAAAAATGCAAATAAGAAATATAACTCTCTTTTTACTTTTCTTTACAATAGAAAATGTAAATAAAATGGTTCACACAATTTTGTTATTTTTCTTTACAATAGAAAATGTAAATAAAAGGATTCACATTATTTTGTTCTTTTTCATTACCATAGAAAATGTAAATAAAAAGATTCTCATTATTTTGTTCTTTTTTTTTTCTTTCTTCTTATTTACAAAGAAAAATGTAAATAAAAAGACTCTCATTATTTTGTCTTTTTTTATCACAATTAAAAGACGATAGAAATGTACCATTAACATCGCTATTTATATCGCATAAAAAATGTCGAATAAAATGAATCACTAACATTGTCCATTTCTATCGCACTAAAAATGTCAATAAAAATGAATCACTAACATTGTCTACTTTTATCGCACTAAAAATGTCGATAAAAATGAATCACTAACATTGTCTACTTTTATCGCACTAAAAATGTCGATAAAAATGACAACATTAACCCTTCTATTTTCACCGCGTTCAAAATGACGATAAAATATTCAACATTAACAATTCTATTTTTACCGCATTCAAAATGACGATAAAATATTCAACATTAACAATTCTAGTTTTCCTACTATAGAAAATGTAAATAAATATATTTCTAAATTCTATTCTTTTTATTCATATAAGAAAATGTAAATAATTGCATTTTCAATTTTTATTCTTTTACTTACATAGGAAAATGTAAACGAATATATTTCTAAATTTTTATCATACCGTTATAACTCATATATAAATTACATAGAAAAATGTCATTTTTATTTTATCGTTCTAATTCACCTCTAAATTACATAGAAAAATGTAATCTTTATTATGCGATGGGAATTCATATTTTAATTACATAGAAAAATGTAATTCCTATCATACGACATAAATTCATATTTAAATTATATCTAAAAATGTAGTTTTTATCCTACAACGCAAATTCACATTTTAATTACATGAAAAAAAATGTAATTTGCATTCTACCGTTATTATTCATCTCTAAATTACATAGAAAAATGTAATTTAAATCATGCAATGTAAATTTACATTTTTATATCATAGAAAAATGCAATTTTTGTCATACGGTGCAAATTCATATATAAATTACATATAAAACTGTAACTTTTGTTATGAAAAGTAAATTCACCTTTTTAATTACGTCTAAAAAATGTAATTTTATTCATACGGTGGAAATTCATTCATAAATAACATACAGAAAATGTAACTTATTTCATACGGTGAAAAATCATTCATAAATAACATATAAAAATGTTATTTATTTCATACGATGAAAAATCATCCATAAATAACATATAAAAATGTTATTTATTTCATGCTGTGGAAATTTATTCATAAATTCCATAATAAAATATGTTTTATTTCACACAATGTAAAAACATTTTTCTTTTTATGTTTATAATATATTAACTTTACTATTTTACGATGTAAAAATATGATCTTTTATATTTTACAAAGTAAAAATATCAACTTTACTATTTTACAATGTAAAAATATGATCTTTTACTATTTTACAATGAAAAAATATGACTTTTTTCTATTTTACAATGAAAAATAATAACTTCTTCTATTTTAAATATAAAAAGATTGTCTTTTTTTTTTTCATCGTCAAAATTTCATCTTTTTATTTACAATGTAAAAGTATCTACTTTTATATTTATAATGTAAAAATATCAACTTTTTATATTTTACAATGTAAAAATATTAACTTCTCTATTTTCCAATGTAAAAATATTCACCTTTCTATTTTACAATGTAAAAATATTATCTTTTCTATTTTACGATGTAAAGATATTATCTTTTCTATTTTACAATGTAAAAATGTCAACTTCACTATTTTAATTTCAAAAATATAATCTTTTCATTGACATCGTAAAATTCTCATCTTTTTTTATTTACAATAAAAATATTGTCTTTATATTTTTCAACATAAAAAGATTGTCATTTTATTTTCAACATAAAAAAAAAAATATTGTCTTTATGCTGAATTGAAAACCTAATGCAATTCAACACATAACAGATCTACGTCATACACCACCAATCGTCCATCACAATCACAGCATAATCAGCATGGAAATAAGCATATACATAAAACAATGAATTTCATACTGAACGAATATATAAATTAAACAACAGAATAAATAATTAATTTTAAATTTAAAACAAAATAGAAATCTCACCAAACCGTCTAATTCAGATCTGAATTTGGCTGAATTTTCAATTGTTCCCGTTTCAGATCTGGTCAGTTTCATTTTGTAGATCTCGAGAAGACGAGTCCAACGCTTCTGAAATCGCCTGATTCTGATTCAGAACGAATGAGATACGATTGAATTTAGTTGGTTAATAATTTAGTTTTAAATTAATTAATTAATTAAGGGAGAACCACCTTTCTCCATCATACCATTTTCAGGCCGACTGTTTAACCCATTCAGCAAAAATCTAGGGCTCAAAATTTCAATCAATTTGTGCATTAGTTCGACGATCAGAAGGTTGGACGGTGGAGGAGGTCGGCCGGCGCCGTTGCGGGCTGAGCACCGTCGAACTCGACGGCGATCTGGCGGCGGGGCGGAGCATTTTCTGGTGCGACTTCGGGTGATTGGGGCGGGCGCTACAGGCGACGGTTTTCGATCATCATCGTATAGGATTCAAGAGCTCGATCTCCTCTTCGATTTGGCGCATGACTTGTGTTTTAATTCGCTTTGTAGAAAAAGAAATTAGGGATCAAAGTTGGGTGATTTTCAGCCATGAAGATGATGTATACGGCGGCCGTATTCTGAAGATTAGGGCTACCGTATTTTCCAATGTATTTATAATATATTATATTAATTAATTCGTTAATTCAAAGCTAAAGCCCGTTAGTCCAATTCTGATCCAATCTCAGCCCAACAAAAATGTCCCTAGGAAAATACCCCCCTCCCGGACCCAATGGAACAGGTTTCGAGGCCCAAATCCTAAGTCTACAACATGTTTTATTTAATTTAATATTTACTTCCTTTATTAAATTAAATCTGTCGTGCAAATAAATTCACCGAGGCCACATACGACCTCAGAAAATTCCAAAAAAAAAAAAAATATTTTTAGATTTCTTATGATGATACGAATCCAACAAAATTATTTTCGTCGAATTCTGAGACTGTTTGAAAAATGGCTATTTTTAAGGCCAATATATTTAATATTAAAAATATATTTTTAAACAAATAAATCCCAAAACTCAAAATATATAAGTGTTTACTGTTTTTCAATGTAGAAACGTCATTCTGAACTCAATGGAAGTGGTTTCGAGTTCAAATTCCTTCGTATGCAAAAAGTAGCATTTTGGCCCTTATAAATTTCATAGCGACCATTCTAAGTATTGAATTGGCCATAACTTTTGATTCCCGTTATGAAATTTCGATTTTTCGGATTCGTTGGAAAGATATTTTTAAATAGATTCTAAGATTTTTGGTTTCACTAAAATCCGTTAAATTTTGCATCCTGTACAGTCAGTCAAAGTTCAAGTTTGACTTTTCAAACTACCGCGTTATTTCTAATTCTTTTTATAATTAAAATTAAATCATTCATTCTAACTTCGATTTGAATCAAATTTGTGATCATTATTATTTAAATAAATTATTGTCAAAATTCATTAAAATTTTCTAAAATAAAAATTTTAAATTGGTCCTGATTTTGCGGGTTGTTACAATCGCCCCCACTTAAAAACTTTTCGTCCTCGAAAAGGAACGTAGCTAAAAATTGTAAAATTAACTATCTTAATATTAAATTTTAATGGTAGATTATCTTTTCAAAATATACATAACTTTATATATATAAAAATCATATTTCACAAAATATATTATAAATATCAAAAATACGTTAATTATAAATTCGTAACTCTGAACTCGTTCTAGGGCATTACTAACCCCATCTCTAACGAGTTTACTCATTCTAGGATACTGCTGATCCTATCTCTAATGAGTATTCTTATTGGATATTACTAATCCAATCTCTGATGAGTCTTTTGTTCAGTTCTAACAAGTTGTACCCCAAAGATTTGAGCTAACCAGAGCTCTGATACCAACTGTAAAGACCCGCAAATTCCCACCCTTTTGAATCGACCATAAACCACACAAGTCTGACCCAAAAAGTGGAAATCTACGAATACTTTAACTTTGGGCATACAACATATTAAAACAACAACAGAAGACTTTTATAACATATCATCATATAATGTTACATCAGAGTACAGAATATCAGAGTACATTGGAATATAATTACAGCGGAAGAATAAATTACAATAAATAAATACATTGCAGCGGAACTAATCTCGGTGGAAGGCTATCAACACTATGGCCACAGCTTCAATCTTCAATCCAGGATCTTGTTTTATCTATCTGTCAAATAAGCTACTCGACTGCCCGTGTGGAAAGAGGGCACCCGAGTTTGCAAAGTGAAACAAACTACAGGTCAGTCGTGGGACTGGTGTGAGAATTCTACTTAACCTATATAATATAATAAGGCTAATCACAGGACCACGCCACTTTCGCGGAACGGGTTTTCTCCTATGGATTGCCAGTGCATGACTAAAGTAAATCGTCAAAATAGCGCAATGCTTTTTAGAAAAATGAAACCATTATAAGACCCAAATCCCATCACACAATGCAACGCAAACCGGAGGATAGGGTTTTACCTTATAATGGTCAAAAGATGCTTGATACGATAAACACGGTATTATATAATAATGGTGTGCAAACAATTTGAAGGACATCAAAGTAAATGTATTAATCCTAGACGGCATGAGTGCCCCATCCCACTATGTCGCCATATATAGGTATACAATCAAAACCGCGTGATGTCGTATTGGAAATTTGGGTTTCCATCTGAGTCAAGGCTAGGGAGGAGATCCTTACCGATTCGAGACACTCTAGCAATGCCCCAGGATTGGTACTCTGTCCAACCCTTGGATCCTGCAGGGCCGGTCCACACTTACTTTTGTGGATTGGCAATTCCTGAACACACGCTTCCCGGTCCTTTTGGACCTATACTACGGCCAGTAGCGACCGCATAAACCGAGGCCTCGAACAATCCAACAACCACAATGAATAAATACCAGCGCTGGTAGGTCCCTGGCACCACTCTAGCTAGAAAGAAACGTGCGCACTCCCTGCGTTCCCTTCTCCCGTTTTAGACTCTACCGGGCTGTGAGGCTCGTGAGGTCACGTTACACAAAGCTATGCCTAAATCGACTATGCTTTGATCATCCCACAAGGCTCTGCTTTGCAACAATAAGCCTTGTTCAAGTGCAACTTGGCATACCACATCAACAACTCATCTCATGCGATCGGTAAATATTTAACATACAAAAAGGTGTTAAGCAAGAGAATAAATCCTCCGCCACCATGCATTTATATATTAAATAAAAACCAATTTAATTACATGAAATAAATTTCAATGTCAGGCATGCTATCCATTTACAAGTCCGTTCTGGGTCTGAACGAAACAACGTATCCGTCGATCTCCAGTACGTCTGGAAGATCATCACTTTTACCTTGCCTTGGGGGATCAGTCCCAATTCAAGATATCGGTCATCATCAACCAAACGATGTGAAGTTCTCAGGTCTTCAGTCACCGTCTTCATCTTCGACTCTTGATCGTCGTGATGATTATTCAGAATGGGTTAGACCCGGTCTTTCTGAATAACTCGCGTATTCTTAATTAAAACCAACCAAACGCCACATTCCAACTTTGAATATCCTTTTAAATAAAAATTATTATTTATGTTAAAAGGTCCTCATTAATTTTATCAAAGATAAAACAAATTAAATTTTAATCTTTCTAAAAAGATGTATTAATATTCCACTTTTGATTTAATTTATAAAATAGATTTATAAATTTCAAATAGTAATTTCAATGTAAATTGGATTAAAGGATAAATGTTATTTTAAACATCATCCACTGCAAATCCTTTCTACATATCAATCACCAAACATAATTGTTAAGATCTAATGATTTTAAATAAAAGATTTATCTTAAAGATATTGATTCATTACTATATAAAAAAAACACATTTTAAAATAATCAATAAAATATTCTATATATAAAAGATTCTGAAGGTAAAATATACTTTATAATACAAAACCTTTTATTTTACAAAAATCCCTTTATTATATAAAAATTCTTTATTTAAAAAGAAATTCTGCATTGGAATGCGACTCAACCATGTACCATATAATTTGGGTCATATGGGTTTCATACATTTCATGTATAGGGTAATAACAGGAAATAATCCTCAATCCATCCATTAACAACCAGAGTGACGATTTCAACTGTGTGAGCGTTAAAATGAAATAATAACGCTCATCGCAGTCTGTCGATCAATCGATAGACATATAATTAAACATTGGGATTTGTGTCATTCAAGTATCGTCCCAATACCCGTGTGGGGTTTTCAGCCAACAACAGTTCATACAAATAAATAAATATAGAATTGGTTAATAGGTTTAACCAATTTCAATTTCACTTAACATGTCACTTATATCAAGTAAAATGTATTTTACTCTTATGACTTCCCTATATACTTCTAAAGTTACATAAACAGTAATTTATTTATATAGCTTTATTGCGGATGACAAATGGAATATAAATTCCATTATATTTGTATGAAGTTTCTTACCAATACTTTTCATTGTTTATTTTGACCAACAATACAATTGTATATTAGAATATAAATTCTAGTGCAAGTTTGCAAATAAAAAAAATGGATTTTATATTTGCGTATAAATTCTACTGTATATTATGCAAATAAAAGTGATTCTCATATTTCACATAATTTCTGTTTTCAACAAAGATGAGTAAAGTGATACCCTCATTTGGTTAACGATTCTATTTCAACAAATACAATGTAAATAAAAGTGTGTTTCTAATCTTGTACTTTTATTTGTACATAAAACACAAATAAAAGTGTATCTCATGTATTTGTCTTTTTATTTGACAAAACAATGTTAATAAAAATGTTCTTTTATATCTTGTACTTTTATTTAACAAAACAATGGTAAATAAAATGTCTTTTTAACTCTTTTACTTTTATTTAACAAAACAATGACAAATAAAAGTATAATTTTCTTTCTATGCTTTATTTGCGTCTAAAAATGCAAATAAGAAATATAACTCTCTTTTTACTTTTCTTTACAATAGAAAATGTAAATAAAATGGTTCACACAATTTTGTTATTTTTCTTTACAATAGAAAATGTAAATAAAAGGATTCACATTATTTTGTTCTTTTTCATTACCATAGAAAATGTAAATAAAAAGATTCTCATTATTTTGTTCTTTTTTTTTCTTTCTTCTTATTTACAAAGAAAAATGTAAATAAAAAGACTCTCATTATTTTGTCTTTTTTTATCACAATTAAAAGACGATAGAAATGTACCATTAACATCGCTATTTATATCGCATAAAAATTGTCGAATAAAATGAATCACTAACATTGTCCATTTCTATCGCACTAAAAATGTCAATAAAAATGAATCACTAACATTGTCTACTTTTATCGCACTAAAAATGTCGATAAAAATGAATCACTAACATTGTCTACTTTTATCGCACTAAAAATGTCGATAAAAATGACAACATTAACCCTTCTATTTTCACCGCGTTCAAAATGACGATAAAATATTCAACATTAACAATTCTATTTTTACCGCATTCAAAATGACGATAAAATATTCAACATTAACAATTCTAGTTTTCCTACTATAGAAAATGTAAATAAATATATTTCTAAATTCTATTCTTTTTATTCATATAAGAAAATGTAAATAATTGCATTTTCAATTTCTATTCTTTTACTTACATAGGAAAATGTAAACGAATATATTTCTAAATTTTTATCATACCGTTATAACTCATATATAAATTACATAGAAAAATGTCATTTTTATTTTATCGTTCTAATTCACCTCTAAATTACATAGAAAAATGTAATCTTTATTATGCGATGGGAATTCATATTTTAATTACATAGAAAAATGTAATTCCTATCATACGACATAAATTCATATTTAAATTATATCTAAAAATGTAGTTTTTATCCTACAACGCAAATTCACATTTTAATTACATGAAAAAAAATGTAATTTGCATTCTACCGTTATTATTCATCTCTAAATTACATAGAAAAATGTAATTTAAATCATGCAATGTAAATTTACATTTTTATATCATAGAAAAATGCAATTTTTGTCATACGGTGCAAATTCATATATAAATTACATATAAAACTGTAACTTTTGTTATGAAAAGTAAATTCACCTTTTTAATTACGTCTAAAAAATGTAATTTTATTCATACGGTGGAAATTCATTCATAAATAACATACAGAAAATGTAACTTATTTCATACGGTGAAAAATCATTCATAAATAACATATAAAAATGTTATTTATTTCATACGATGAAAAATCATCCATAAATAACATATAAAAATGTTATTTATTTCATGCTGTGGAAATTTATTCATAAATTCCATAATAAAATATGTTTTATTTCACACAATGTAAAAACATTTTTCTTTTTATGTTTATAATATATTAACTTTACTATTTTACGATGTAAAAATATGATCTTTTATATTTTACAAAGTAAAAATATCAACTTTACTATTTTACAATGTAAAAATATGATCTTTTACTATTTTACAATGAAAAAATATGACTTTTTTCTATTTTACAATGAAAAATAATAACTTCTTCTATTTTAAATATAAAAAGATTGTCTTTTTTTTTTCATCGTCAAAATTTCATCTTTTTATTTACAATGTAAAAGTATCTACTTTTATATTTATAATGTAAAAATATCAACTTTTTATATTTTACAATGTAAAAATATTAACTTCTCTATTTTCCAATGTAAAAATATTCACCTTTCTATTTTACAATGTAAAAATATTATCTTTTCTATTTTACGATGTAAAGATATTATCTTTTCTATTTTACAATGTAAAAATGTCAACTTCACTATTTTAATTTCAAAAATATAATCTTTTCATTGACATCGTAAAATTCTCATCTTTTTTTATTTACAATAAAAATATTGTCTTTATATTTTTCAACATAAAAAGATTGTCATTTTATTTTCAACATAAAAAAAAAAAAATATTGTCTTTATGCTGAATTGAAAACCTAATGCAATTCAACACATAACAGATCTACGTCATACACCACCAATCGTCCATCACAATCACAGCATAATCAGCATGGAAATAAGCATATACATAAAACAATGAATTTCATACTGAACGAATATATAAATTAAACAACAGAATTTAATTAATTTTAAATTTAAAACAAAATAGAAATCTCACCAAACCGTCTAATTCAGATCTGAATTTGGCTGAATTTTCAATTGTTCCCGTTTCAGATCTGGTCAGTTTCATTTTGTAAATCTCGAGAAGACGAGTCCAACGCTTCTGAAATCGCCTGATTCTGATTCAGAACGAATGAGATACGATTGAATTAAGTTGGTTAATAATTTAGTTTTAAATTAATTAATTAATTAAGGGAGAACCACCTTTCTCCATCATACCATTTTCAGGCCGACTGTTTAACCCATTCAGCAAAAATCTAGGGCTGAAAATTTCAATCAATTTGTGCATTAGTTCGACGATCAGAAGGTTGGACGGTGGAGGAGGTCGGCCGGCGCCGTTGCGGGCTGAGCACCGTCGAACTCGACGGCGATCTGGCGGCGGGGCGGAGCATTTTCTGGTGCGACTTCGGGTGATTGGGGCGGGCGCTACAGGCGACGGTTTTCGATCATCATCGTATAGGATTCAAGAGCTCGATCTCCTCTTCGATTTGGCGCATGACTTGTGTTTTAATTCGCTTTGTAGAAAAAGAAATTAGGGATCAAAGTTGGGTGATTTTCAGCCACGAGGATGATGTATACGGCGACCGTATTCTGAAGATTAGGGCTACCGTATTTTCCAATGTATTTATAATATATTATATTAATTAATTCGTTAATTCAAAGCTAAAGCCCGTTAGTCCAATTCTGATCCAATCTCAGCCCAACAAAAATGTCCCTAGGAAAATACCCCCCTCCCGGACCCAATGGAACAGGTTTCGAGGCCAAAATCCTAAGTCTACAACATGTTTTATTTAATTTAATATTTACTTCCTTTATTAAATTAAATCTGTCGTGCAAATAAATTCACCGAGGCCACATACGACCTCAGAAAATTCCAAAAAAAAAAAAAATATTTTTAGCTTTCTTATGATGATACGAATCCAACAAAATTATTTTCGTCGAATTCTGAGACTGTTTGAAAAATGGCTATTTTTAAGGCCAATATATTTAATATTAAAAATATATTTTTAAACAAATAAATCCCAAAACTCAAAATATATAAGTGTTTACTGTTTTTCAATGTAGAAACGTCATTCTGAACTCAATGGAAGTGGTTTCGAGTTCAAATTCCTTCGTATGCAAAAAGTAGCATTTTGGCCCTTATAAATTTCATAGCGACCATTCTAAGTATTGAATTGGCCATAACTTTTGATTCCCGTTATGAAATTTCGATTTTTCGGATTCGTTGGAAAGATAATTTTAAATAGATTCTAAGATTTTTGGTTTCACTAAAATCCGTTAAATTTTGCATCCTGTACAGTCAGTCAAAGTTCAAGTTTGACTTTTCAAACTACCGCGTTATTTCTAATTCTTTTTATAATTAAAATTAAATCATTCATTCTAACTTCGATTTGAATCAAATTTGTGATCATTATTATTTAAATAAATTATTGTCAAAATTCATTAAAATTTTCTAAAATAAAAATTTTAAATTGGTCCTGATTTTGCGGGTTGTTACAGCAAGGTATTTAGTAATGATCGTCCAAACGCATTGGGAGATCGACGGACACGTTGTTTCGCTCAGACCCAGAGCGGACTTGTAAATGGATTGTGTGTCTGACATTGTATTCATTTCTACTGTATTTGTTGAATGCTACAGATTATATATTTCTGTTTGGTGGTGAAGAATTTATTCTTTACTTATCACCCTTCTCTAAAACGTATGAGCTTAGAGGTTATATATATATTGGTAGATGATCAATAATATGGTAGGGTCTGACAATTTGACATGCTAAGATGCAAATGATCAAGGCTTTGTTGAAAAGCAGGCCTTGTGGTTGATGATCAAAGCATAGTCTATTTAGGCATAGCTTTGTGTATATCATGACTTCGCGAGCCTCACACACCGGTTGAGTCTAAAATGGGAGAATGGAACGCCGGGAGTGCACATGTTTCTTTCTAGCTAGAAGTGGTGTTGGGCTTTAACACGGCCCGAAATTTGCTTATGTGGTTGATTGAATTTTTGTGAGGCCTCGGTTTATTCTTATCGGTCGCCCTTGGCTGATTTGTAGATCCAATAGGATCGGGGAGCATGTGTTCAGGCATAACTAATCCACTTAAGTATTTGTGGACCGACCCTGCTGTATCCAAGGGTTCGCCAGCGTTCGAATCCTGAGGCATTGTTAGAGTGTCTCGAATCGGTCAGGAGCTCCTCCCTAGCCTTGACTCATGATGGAAACCCAATTTCCAATACGCCCCTTGCGATTTTGATTGTATAACTAGTATGGCGACATAGTAGATGGTATCTATGCCGTCTAGGATTGATATTATATTTGAAATGTTTTAAATATATATATACACACTAATAATAATATTGTTTTTACGTATCAAGCATCTTTTGACCATTATAAGGTAAAACCCTATCCTCTGGTGTGCGTTGCATTGTGTGATGGGACCTGGGTCTTATAATGGTTTCATTTTTCTAAAAAGCATTGCGTTATTTGACGATTTACTTTATTTTATGCACTCGCAATCCAATGGAGTAAACTCGTTCCGCGTTAGCGGCGTGGTCCTGTGATTAGCCTACTTATTAGTTAAGTTAAGTATAGAATTCTCACACCAGTCCCACGACTGACCTGTAGTTTGTTTCACCTTGCAAACTCGGGTGCCCTCTTTCCACATGGGCAGTCGAGTAGATTTTTACAAATATAGTTAAGCAGGATCCCGGATTGATGCCTGAAGCTGGGTCCAGAATATTGATGGCCTTCCGCTGAGATTAGTTCCGCTGCAATGTATTAATTTATTGTAATTTATCTTCCGCTGTAATTTATCTTCCGCTGTACTTTACAAAGTGTACTCTGATATATTCTATACTCTGATGTAACATTTATTATTGATGTTATAAAAGTCTGTGTTGTTGTTCTGATGTGTTGTATGCCCAAAGTAAATGTATGCGGGTTTTGAACGGTCTTGATCGATCTTGCGATCAATTGGGGTCGGGCGAAGCCTTGGATGTCATATCAAACCAAATTATGGTTTTCCAAACTAGTCGAGATTAGCGAACCACACTGAAGTAATTATTTATTATATTTCCGAATCCCAACCTATTCATCCCATGAAGCAAAACTGTTATTACCCCATAACTAACGCCAAAGTGTTATCGGTAAAATTAATTACCATTTCACATTCAAATCTAATTAAAGATTTAACTATCATTTTGGAGCAAAACTGGTGATACTCCATTCTCGATCATTTTAATCTAATTAAAGATTCATTAAAACTCCACTTAGTTTAATTCTTTAATTGGGTTAAAGAACCAATGTCATTTAAAACACGGTTCACGATAAACCCAAAATTCCATTTGATATTAAATACAAGGCTCTGAATAGAAAATATATCGGCTTATATTCAATATCAAATTCTTATTATTTTTAAAAACACTTCAAACCCGATTTATTTATTTAAAAATATTGGATTTTAATTCTAGTTCAAACTAGTTCATTTCGATAAAAAATATATTTTTATCCTTTCAAATAGGGATTTTTTCATCCCAGTTCTTTCCAATTCATATATTTTTATTTTACACAAATTATAGATATTTTTAATAATTTTATCAAGGCCCGTACAGTCGATTTCCACCAATGGCCAACGAACTGCACTTACAACGACCTTTTCTGAAATTGATTTGGACGTATCTCCAAATCCAACCGTTAGATTTCAAATTTCTAATATTAATTGGAAAGCTCTTTTCGATACGAACCCAACGGTTCCGGTTTCAGGATAATCCGACGGTCGGATCTCCCGAAACGTCAATTCGAATTCAATGGTCGAAATTCACGAACTGCCACAGCGCGACGCGTTCTATTCAGGCCATTATATTATATATATATAATATATATTTTGTCGATTTCCATTTAAAACGAATTTTATAATTCGTTTCAAAAACAATTTCAACTTCATATTCAATTTCAAATCAAAAATGAATTTTCCCTTATAAATTCGTTTTCCATTTAATTTCAATTCAATTCGAATTCATTTCAATTTTATTTAATTCGAATTCAAATTCGTTTCAATTCAATTTCAATTTCAATTTGAATTCTATTTCAATCCATTTTAATTCGAATTTATTTTATATTTAATTCAATTCGAATTCATTTTCTAAATACTCAATTTTTAAATCTCTTTTCAATATTCATTATGAAACAAATATAACCGATAAAAATATCGTTCGCGCCAAAATAACACATCTCTAATCAACACGGCTTTATATTTTTCAAAAACATCGTTATTCTATTCAACAAATGAATATTTATTCTATTCAACACATGAATCTATATTTCCTTCAACACTTGACTAATCTCAACAAATGAGTACTGTCAACACGTGACTATTTTTGTTATGTAATATATTTTATAAAATTATGATTTCTATCGTTAAATTTTTAATCAGGCTCCAACCGTAAATTAGTAAGAGAACGATTCCCTAAGCATTAACCCCGAAGGCTGAAACCAACATCAGATCAATACCCAGGAGACCACTCATCTTATCTATTTTCCAGTTAGTTTCTAATTTTATATATAATAAAGATGTAAATTTTATTGTTAAAATATTTCGTTCAACACATGACTAATGTCAACAAATGAGTACTGTCAATACATGAATCTTATTTTATAATATTCTTCATTTTCTCAATTGGAATGAGGCTCAATCAATTTCCATATAATGTTAATTATATGGATTTCCATACAACACATGTATATAATAGCAACGATAAATAATCAACTATCATCCAAAGTGCACAACACAACTGTCTGTCCACCTATCGATCGGCACATAACTAATTATTGGGAGTAGTGTACGTCAAATATCACCCCAATACCCGTGTGGGGTTTCACATCAACAAACACCGAATATTATTTGTGCATTTGGGCGATGTGTAAAATTTATCATCCCAATCAATATCAGTCAAATGTGTGTATATAAACAAATCATCCGATTTGTTTATAAATATTTATTTCATTTTAAATACACGTTAAAAATTATATTTTTAACTATAAAATATTTATCACCTATATAAATATTTTATTTCCTTTCACATCACACAATCAATTACACATCAAAATCAAACAAACAACCAAGCAAACAAGCCGTCCATGGTCTGTGGACGACGGGTGTCGGGTGCTACTAAACACCGTCTACATCCTAGTATATATATTATTAACTAGAAGATTAAAAATAAAAGGTGAGAAGTTCTCACAGAGGGTTCCACTCCGTTGTGCTTTGCTTTTGACTGCTGAACCGTCTGGATTTGTTTGAAATTCCAACGCAGTTCTTTTCACGCTGTTCAAATAATAATTATATTTTTATTACTTCTTTTCAATAAATAAAAAATCATATTTTTATTTCTACTTCATATATTTTTACAACGCTTCATTTTATATAAAAATTATATTTTATATTTCTACTTTATATATAAAGATAGAATTTTTTATATCATCGCTATAAAAATCACATTTTTATTTCAACATATATATAATAAAGATCAAATTTTTATTTCGCTACACATATAAAGATTATATTTTTACTATCTATATAATATAAAAATCGTATTTTTATTATTGCCACTATATAAAAATCATATTTTTATTACTTCTACTTAATAAACATCGAAATTTTATTTTCTATATTATATAAAAATTATATTTTTAACCTTTCTATATTATAAAAATTATATTTTTACTTTGCTACATACATGGAAAAATTATATTTTTCTTCGCTACTTTATACGATTAAAAATCCCACCTTTCCACGATTAAAAATCGAATCTTTTTAATGATAAAAATCTTATCTTTCCTATGTTAAAAATCATAGCTTTCATCAATAAAAATCCCATCTTTTCTACAACAAAAATCTAACCTTTATTTATTTCTAAAAATCGAATCTTTATATTTTATACTTCATAATAAAAATCGAAACTTTTTGTTTATAAAAATCAACCCTTTTTCCTATATATATATATATATATATATATATATATATATATATAAATTGATCTTTACATTGCCATTTATATTATAGACTGTAAATAAAAACAATGTAAATAATTAAAACAATGGAAAAACTCATAATTTTTCAGCGAATACAAGGAAAAGGGGGGTTGTTCAATCGGTGAAAAGGGTCGTGGAGGAGCCAGCGTGGCCGGAGGAGGTCTAGGGGGTGTCAGGCTCGGTCGGCGGCCTTGGGTGCTCAGGTGGGTGGCTGCGTCGGATTTTAAGGCTTGGAGGGGGGTGTTAGGGTTTTTAGAAGGGAGAGGATGGAACAACCCGGAAATCTGGGCCAGTTTAAAATTTATATTTTGGCAATTTTAGCGAAGTTTGAACATTTAAAATGAATTATTTTAAATAATATTAACGAGAAATTTATTTTGAATGGAATTCGAACGTATATATTATATACGTCGTCGTTAGAATATAAATAATTATATATAATTATAAATAGAATTAAAAATGGCGCTGTAGTTCAATAATTCGATTTCAAACTTCAATTGAACGTATACCGGGTGCAAAAAAATCCGAATTTTAGCGAAACCAAAAATAATAGGATCTAAATGATAATATCTTTCCAACGAATCCGAAAAATCAAAATTTCATAGCGGGACTCAAAAGATATGTCCAGTTGAAAATTCTGAATAGTCGCTATGGAATTAAGGCCCTTAAAAATGGGAATTTTGCAAACGACCTCGGATTTCGACGAAACCACTTTTGTTGGATCCGTGAAGTCAAGTTATTGCTAGATTCCAAATTTCATAATTTTTCGAATCAATATGTGAGCATGGCAAAGGAAAACGCGTTTGACCAGTTTCAGTTGATTTTAATTGACTGGAAAATGGCCATTTTTCTAACGGTCTCAGAATTCGACGAAACTAGTTTTGTTAGGACCGTATCGTCAATACGAAGCTAGAAAATATTTTTCTGGAATTTTTAAAGCTCGTATGTGACTCCGGTAAATTGAAATGCGCGTTCAAATTCAATATATAGAGTTATATGTTGATTTTGACGGAAACTGATCGAAACAATCGAATAACCTTACGATACATATCCCATCGTGTTCGGAATGGGGGTAAAACGCTATGGACAACAGGCGGTGGGTCTCGTTTAGAGGTCAAAATAAAAAGTTGCTTTTAAGGAGTTTAAAATAATAAAATTAAAAATATAAAACCTATATCCCCCCTCAGTCTTCTCTCTCCCCGATCTGATTTAAAAGTAAAAAAAAACAAACGCGATTAGCCCTAGGGGCGCCGCCACCGCCAGAGGTGTTGTCCTCCAACCGCCCCACCGATCCACGTGCCCCCTCCCTCACCTCTTCCTTCTCCTCCTATCCTCCCTCTCCACTCTCGTTGAAGACCCTCCGCAGCCCACCCAACGCCCAAAACCCGTGAGCCACCGCCACTGGAAGCCCACCCCCGCCGTCCCAGTCGAAGCCACCACACAGATGGCCAGCTCCACCGCGAAGAGCAACAACACACCCCCTCTTTTTTTCCTTCGATCGAACGCTGAATGTGTTTTCACTTGTTTATTTATATTTATTTATACTTTTCAGTTTATAAAAAACATAGTTTTCAGTTTATAAAAAAAACAAAATATAAATATAGAAAAAGGGATTAGATATTTGTTTGTATTATTAGGAAAGATTAGAATTTTTATTAGCAAAGGGTATGATTTTTAACCAATTAAAAATGTGATTTTTATACGTATAACCTTAGCGGAAAAAGTACATTTTTATTTGTTAAACACGAGTGATAAAAATATAATTTTTACATAATGGCAAGGTTAAAAATATAATTTTTATATTATAGAAAGGCTAAAAATATAATTTGTATTCAAGTGGTAAGTTAGAAATATAATTATTATACAAGTATGAATATAAAAATACGATTTTTATATGTGTTGTAGCGAAATAAGAATTCAATTTTGATATGGGCAGCGATGTAAAAATAGAATTTTTATCTATATAATAGCGATGTAAAAATAGAATTTTTATCTATATAGTAGCGATGTAAAAATAGAATTTTTATCTATATAGTTGTGATGTAAAAATAGAATTTTTATCTATATAGTAGCGATGTAAAAATAGAATTTTTATCTATATAGTAACGATATAAAAATATGATTTTTATATACATAGCAACAATATAAAAATGGGATTTTTATATATGTAGTGGCTACGGGCAGCGAAAGTGACAAAAGGCGAGAACGACGAAGATTTCTACTTAAGAAGAGTCGAGGCGTTTGGATTAGCTATTGGTGAGAACTTCTCACTCAAATTTCTTTTTCTAGTTATATATATATACTAGGATGCAGACGGTGCTTAGTAGCACCCGACACCCGTCATCCACAGACCATGGATGGCTTGTTTGTTTGATTGATGTGTTGTGAAAATTGTTTGTGATGTTGATGTGAAATCGATAATAAAATGTAGATGTGTTGAAATAAATTAATTATCGTTAAAAATATAATTTTTAACGTGAAAGTGAATAAATAAATATTTATAAACAAATCGGCCGATTTGTTTATATTCACTGATTTGACTGATATTGATTGGGATGATAAATTTTACACATCGCCCAACTGCACGAATAAAAATCTGTGTTTGTTGATTTGAAACCCCACATGGGTGTTGGGATGATATTTGGGTACACTAATCCCAATTATTTAATTGTATGTCGATCGATTGGTCGACAGACTGTGTAAGCGTCGATTATTTATATTTGATGCTTATGCAGTTGTGTGGTGCACTTTGGATGAAGGTTGATTGTTTATCGTTGCGATTATATACATGTGTTGTATGGAATCCATATAATTAACGTTATATGGTAATTGATCGGGCCTCATTCCAATCGGGAAAATAATGAATATTATAAAAGGAAATTCATGTGTTGAATATAAAAATAGTCATGTGTTGACGATGTTCATGTGTTGAAACTATTTATGTGTTGAGTAAAATATTTTAATAATAAAATATACATCTTTATCATATTTAAAATTAGAACTACTTCACGGTGGAGTCTAATTGAAAATCAAACGATAGATACCCTAATTTTATAAAATATTTTACATAACTAAAATAGACGTTTGTTGAAAGAAATATAATTCATGTGTTGAATATGATAAATATTCATTACTTGAATAGAATAAAGAAGATATTGAAAAATATAAAGCCGTGTTGATTAGAGATGCGTTATTTTGACGCGAACGATATTTATATCGATTTTATTCGTTTTACAATGAATATTGAAAAGTGATTTCAAAATTTAATATTTTGAAATGAAATTCAAATTAGATTAAAAATTCAAATTGAAATTTTATTGAATCAATTTGAAATGAATTCGAATCGAATAGAAAATAAATTCGATTCGAACTGAATAGAAAGTGAATTTGAATTTGAATTGAATTGAAATGAAATTCAAATTGAATTAGATTAAAATTCAAATTGAAATTTAATTGAAATTTAATTGAAATCAATTTGAAATGAATTCGAATCGAATAGAAAATGAATTCGATTCGAATTGAATAGAAAGTGAATTTGAATCCAAATTGAATAGAAAGTGAATTTGAATTTGAATTGAATTGAAACGAATTTGAATTCGAATTAAATAAAACTGAAATGAATTCGAATTGAATTGAAATCAAATCGATTTGAAATTGAATGTAGCGTTGAAATGGTTTTGAAAACAAATTTAAAACGATTTATAAAATACGTTTTAAAAGGAAATCGACGAAATATATATAATATATATATGTATATATATATATATATTATATAATGGCCTGAATAGAACGCGCTGCGCCGCGGCAGTTCGTGAATTTCGACCATTAACTTCGAATTGACATTTCGGGAGATCCGACCATCGGATTCTCCTAAAACCGGAATCGTTGGGTTCGTATCGAAAAGAGCTTTCCAATGAATATTAGAAATTTGAAATATAACGGTTGGATTTGGAATTATGTCCAAATCAAATTTAGAAAAGGTCGCTGTAAGTGCAGTTCGATGGCCGTTGATGGAAATCGGCTATACGGGCCTTGATAAAATTATTAAAAATATTAATAATTTGTGTGAAATCATAAGAAATAATTTGTGAAGAACTGGGATGAAAAATTCCACATTTGAAAGGATAAAAATAGATTTTTATCGAAATGAACTAGTTTTGAACTAGAATTAAAATCAATTTATTTTTAAAATAAATAAATTGAATTTGAAAGTGATTTTAAAAATAATCGATATTCCCAATACGTGAATTGGACTGGAGTTGAATCGAAATTATCTTCGGAATATTTAGATGTTGGATTTCGTGACTATACAGATATTGTTATGGGGATTTGAAAGATATATTTTATATCGTTATTTCCAATACGATATTTGTTGGTTTCAGAATTTGATATTGAATATAAGCTGGTATATTTTCTATTCAAGCCTTGTATTTAATATCAAATGTGATTTGGGTTTATCGTGAATCGTGTTTTAGATGACATTGGTTCTTTAACCCAATTAAAGGCAAGATGTTGATTTTTGAAAGGATTAAAACTAAGTGGAGTTTTAATGAATCTTTAATTAGAGTAAAATGTGAATTGATAATTTAAATTATCAAATCTGAAAAGTGATCGAGAGTGGAGTATCACCAGTTTTGCTCCAAAGCGATAGTTAAATCTTTAATTAGATTTGAACGTGAAATGGTAATTAATTTTACCGATAACACAGTGGTGTCAGGTATGGAGTATTACCAGTTTTGCTCCAAGGGATGAATAGGTTGGGATTGGGAAATAAAATAAATAATTACTTCGGTGTGGTTCGCTAATCCCGACTAGTTTGAAATGATATCCAAAGGAAGATTATAGAATAAATTTAGAAGAATTTATCTTGGATAAAATTAATGGGAACCTTTCCCTAAGAATGTGATTTTGTGAATAAAAGAATATTCTGAATTGGAATGAGGCGTCTGTTGTGTTTGTGTAACATTTGTTTATCATATACGTGGGTTATTCAGAAAGGCCGGGTTTACACCTATTCTGAATAACCGATTCGACGAGATGTCGAAGATGAAGACGGTGGTCGAAGACCGGAAGTCTTCACATCGTTTGGGTGATTACTGATGATCTTGATTGGGCTGTACACCCAGGATGAGGGAAACAGTTGGTGATCGTCCAGACGTACTTGGAGATGGATGGATATGCGAGGAAAGTGCCTCCGGTTTCGTTCAGACCCAGAACGAACTTGTAAATGGATTGTGTGTCTGACATTGGATTTTATTCTGTGTTGATTGATCTCTATTAAATATACATCTGTTTGGCGGCGGAGAATTTATTCTCTTGCTTAACGCCCTTCTCTGAGACGTACGAGCTCAGAGGTTGTATATCGATGGACATCAGTCGCATGGAGTGAATTGCCAGGGCGGCACGCATAAGTGGCAATTGATCAGGGCTTCTGTTGAAAAGCAAAGTCTTGTGGTTAATGATCAAAACACGGCCTATGTGGCGCAGCTTTGTGTATAACGTGAATTCGCGAGCCTCACACCTCGGTATGAGTCAAAAACGGGATAGTGACTGCAGGGAGAGCACGACGTTTCTTTCTAGCTAGTGTGGTGTCAGTGACCTACCAGCCCTGACATTTATATACTTTTCACCTATGTGGTTGTTGGATACGAGGCGCCTCGGATATAGGTCTATAAGTACCGAGAAACGTGTGTTCAGGAATAATTAATCCTCAAAAGTAAGAGAGGACCGGCCCTGAAGATCCAAGGATCATAGTGGGGTCCTTGGACATTTGCTAGAGTGTCTCGAACGCGGAGAGGAGCTTGCTCCTTGCCTCAACTCAGGATGGAATCCAATTTCCAATACGTGTGTTTCAGTTTTATTTGCAGAGCCTAGTATGGCGACATAGTAGATGGTAGCTATGCCGCCTATGATTGATATTTAAGATTTGAATTGTTTTGACACTATATACCTATAATAGTATCGAATAATGTGTTTTAAACGTATCAAGCATGCTTTGGCTGTTATAAGGTAAAAGCCCTATCCTCTGGCTTGCGTTGCATTTTGTGATGGGACCTGGGTCTAATAACAGCTTCATTTTTCTTTATTTAGCATTGCGCTGTTTGTTTTATGCACTGGTATTCTTGGGAGGAAACCCGTTCCGTGTTATACGGCGTGGTCCCTTGATTTACCTAACTTTAAAAACCAATATTAATAACTGTTTTAGTTCTCACACCAGTCACATGACTGACCTGGAGTTTATTGTTTTAACCTAAACTCTGGGTGCCCCTATTTTCCGCATGGGCAGCAAGTAGTTTTGGTTTTGCAGATTTATATTCACAGGGTCCTGATTTACAGGTGGAACGATGCTCGGAAAGCTCTGTATCCGTGTATCACTTCTAGTTGTGTTTTGTATATTTTTTTCCATAGCTATGTAATTTATTGTAATCTCTGATATTTATCGAATGTAATTTATTCATTTATACTCTGTATATTCTTGTATCTGATGGAATGGTTGTAATAACAATGAAATGTTCTTCCGTTTGCGTTCTATTTTGTCCTGTTCTCAAACGATCAGGGGTTTCGAACGGTCTTAGTCGGTTTAACGATCGATTCGGATCGAGCGAAATTCCTTGCCGTTACAGTTGGTATCGGAGCTTTGGTTTACAGAGCTCGAGAACATGACACGTTAGAACCGAACGAAAGAATTCATCAGATATTGGATTAGTAATATCCAATTAGAATGACTCGTTAGAGATAGGATCAGTAGTATCCTAGAACGAGTGTGAAGAGTATATTTTTCAAATGAAAACAATTTTGTTTTGAAAATTTTAATCGTTTTATACGTATTTGAAAATTTATTTATTTTGAATTTGGACAATCGAGTATATAAAGATTTCGCGTATACGCGTCATGAACGTATAGTCGAAGTTTTAATATACTAGATAGATATAGGATCACACTCTAGTTGCCCGGGGATGGTTCTGATAATGCTGCAGCATTACCAGTATTTATTTTCGAGTGACGAAGGTGTGATTTCTATATATTTCCATTAGGCTGGTGTGAGAACCAAAACTTATATAGATAAATTTATTGTTGTGATTGGCACCAAAACATGATTTTTGTATATGTATCAAAATTATGAATTTGAAACTCTAATTCACTAATTGATTGATGTTTGTGTTGTTTGTTTATTTGTTTGATAAATTTGAACCATTTAGCCTAATTGAATCAAATATTGAACTGTATTGAAGATTAGTTGCATTTGCTTGCACATACATGTACTTACATTGAACAGGTCATAGCAAGGAGGCTAGAGCAGAGAATAAAATTTGTTTGCCCGACAAATAGGTACATGTTTACTATAATTTACTGTTTTGTTTGGGTGATGATGATTTTATGAGCCAATTGGCTAGCCGCTTGGCTTTTTATTTTTATTTTTGAGATCAGAAGGCCTGTATGGCAATTTTGGGATTTTCCCGTGGCTCCCGGTGCAGGGGAGGTTATGGCGAATTTTTTCGAAAATTCCGGGTGTTAGCCAAATTTTTGAAGAATTTGAAAATTCTCAGAAACAGAAAAGTTGGAGAATGGAAGCCAGATTGAACGTAGAGTTGATTAATCAAACCACTTTCGACTTTGTTCCTTTTCGGGGACGAAAAGTTTTAATTGGGGGAGATTGTAACAACCCGGAAATCTGGGCCAGTTTAAAATTTTTATTTTGGCAATTTTATCGAATTTTGAACATTTAAAATGAATTATTTTAAATAATATTAACGAGAAATTTATTTTGAATGGAATTTGAACGTATATATTATATACGTCGTCGTTAGAATATAAATAATTATATATAATTATAAATAGAATTGAAAATGGCACGGTAGTTCGATAATTCGATTTCAAACTTCAATTGAACGTACCGGGTGCAAAATAATCCGGATTTTAGCGTAACCAAAAATAATAGGATCTAATTGATAATATCTTTCCAACGAATCCGAAAAATCGAAATTTCATAGCGGGAATCAAAAGATATGTCCAGTTGAAAATTCTGAATAGTCGCTATGGAATTCAGGCCCTTAAATATGGGAATTTTGCAAACGACCTCGGATTTCAATGAAACCACTTTTGTTGGATCCGTGATGTCAAGTTATTGCTAGATTCCAAATTTCATAATTTTTCGAATCAATATGTGAGCGTGGCAAAGGAAAACGCGTTTGACCAGTTTCAATTGATTTTAATCAACTGAAAAATGGCCGTTTTTCTAACGGTCTCAGAATTCGACGAAACTAGTTTTGTTAGGACCGTATCGTCAATACGAAGCTAGAAAATATTTTTCTGGAATTTTTAAAGTTCGTATGTGACCCCGGTAAATTGAAATGCGCGTTCAAATTCAATATATTGAGTTATATGTTGATTTTGATGGAAAATGATCAAAACGATCGAATCAGCTTACGATACCTATCCCATTGTGTTCGGAATGGGGGTAAAACGCTATGGACGACAGGCGGTGGGTCTCATTTAGAGGTCAAAATAAAAAGTTGCTTTTAAGGAGTTTAAAATAATAAAATAATAAAATTAAAAATATAAAACCTATATCCCCCCTCAGTCTTCTCTCTCCCCAATCTGATTTAAAAGTAAAAAAAACGAATGCGATTAGCCCTAGGGGCGCCACCACCGCCGGAGGCGCTGTCCTCTAACCGCCCCACCGATCCATGCGCCACCTCCCTCACCTCTTCCTTCTCCTCCTATCCTCCCTCTCCACTCTCATTGAAGACCCTCCGCAGCCCACCCAACACCCAAAACCCGCGAGCCACCGCCACTGGAAGCCCACCCTCGCCGTCCCAGTCGAAGCCGCCACACAGATGGCCAGCTCCGCCGCGAAGAGCAACAGCACACCACCCCCTTTTTTCCCTTCTTTCGAACGCTGTAAGTGTTTTCACTTATTTATTTATATTTATTTATACTTTTCAGTTTATAAAAAACATATTTTTCAGTTTATAAAAAAAATATAAATATAGAAAAAGGGATTAGATATTTGTTTGTATTATTAGGAAAGATTAGAATTTTTATTAGCAAAGGGTATGATTTTTAACCAATTAAAAATATGATTTTTATACGTATAACCTTAGAGGAAAAAGTACATTTTTATTTGTTAAACACGAGTGATAAAAATATAATTTTTACACAATGGCAAGGTTAAAAATATAATTTTTATATTATAGAAAGGCTAAAAATATAATTTTTATTCAAGTGGTAAGTTAGAAATATAATTTTTATATAAGTATGAATATAAAAATACGATTTTTATATGTGTTGTAGCGAAATAAGAATTCAATTTTGATATGGGTAGCGATGTAAAAATAGAATTTTTATCTATATAATAGCGTTCTAAAAAATAGAATTTTTATCTATATAATAGCGATGTAAAAATAGAATTTTAATCTATATAATAGCGATGTAAAAATAGAATTTTAATCTATATAGTAGCGATGTAAAAATAGAATTTTTATCTATATAGTAGCGATGTAAAAATAGAATTTTTATCTATATAGTAGCGATGTAAAAATAGAATTTTTATCTATATAGTAACGATATAAAAATATGATTTTTATACACATAGCAACAATATAAAAATGGGATTTTTATATATGTAGTGGCTACGGGCAGCGAAAGTGAAAAAAGGCGAGAACGACGAAGATTTCTACTTAAGAAGAGTCGAGGCGTTTGGATTAGCTATTGGTGAGAACTTCTCACTCAAATTTCTTTTTCTAGTTATATATATATACTAGGATGCAGACGGTGCTTAGTAGCACCCGACACCCGTCATCCATAGACCAATTGATGGCTTGTTTGTTTGATTGATGTGTTGTGAAAATTGTTTGTGATGTCGATGTGAAATCGATAATAAAATGTAGATGTGTTGAAATAAATTAATTATCGTTAAAAATATAATTTTTAACGTGAAAGTGAATAAATAAATATTTATAAACAAATCGGCCGATTTGTTTATATGCTCTGATTTGACTGATATTGATTCGGATGATAAATTTTACACATCGCCCAACTGCACGAATAAAAATCTGTGTTTGTTGATTTGAAACCCCACACGGGCGTTGGGATGATATTTGGGTACACTAATCCCAATTATTTAATTGTATGTCGATCGATTGGTCGACAGACTGTGTAAGCGTCGATTATTTATATTTGATGCTTATGCAGTTGTGTGGTGCACTTTGGATGAAGGTTGATTGTTTATCGTTGCGATTATATACATGTGTTGTATGGAATCCATATAATTAACGTTATATGGTAATTGATTGGGCCTCATTCCAATCGGGAAAATAATGAATATTATAAAAGGAAATTCATGTGTTGAATATAAAAATAGTCATGTGTTGACGATGTTCATGTGTTGAAACTATTTATGTGTTGAGTAAAATATTTTAATAATAAAATATACATCTTTATCATATTTAAAATTAGAACTACTTCACAGTGGAGTCTAATTGAAAATCATACGATAGATACCCTAATTTTATAAAATATTTTACATAACAAAAATAGACGTGTGTTGAAAGAAATATAATTCATGTGTTGAATAGGATAAATATTCATTTCTTGAATAGAACAAAGAAGTTATTGAAAAATATAAAGCCGTGTTGATTAGAGATGCGTTATTTTGACGCGAACGATATTTATATCGATTTTATTCGTTTTACAATGAATATTGAAAAGTGATTTCAAAATTTAATATTTTGAAATGAAATTCAAATTAGATTAAAAATTCAAATTGAAATTTTATTGAATCGATTTGAAATGAATTCGAATCGAATAGAAAATAAATGCGATTCGAATTGAATAGAAAATGAATTCGATTCGAACTGAATAGAAAGTGAATTTGAATTCGAATTGAATTGAAATGAAATTCAAAGATTAAAATTGAAATTTAATTGAAATCAATTTGAAATGAATTCGAATCGAATAGAAAATGAATTCGATTCGAATTGAATAGAAAGTGAATTTGAATCCAAATTGAATAGAAAGTGAATTTGAATTTGAATTTGAATTGAAACGAAATTGAATTCGAATTAAATAAAATTGAAATGAATTCGAATTGAAATCAAATCGATTTGAAATTGAATGTAGCGTTGAAATGGTTTTGAAAACGAATTTAAAACGATTTATAAAATACGTTTTAAAAGGAAGTCGACGAAATATATATATAATATATATATAATATATATATATATATATATATATATTATATAATGGCTGGAATAGAACGCACCGCACCGCGGCAGTTCGTGAATTTGGACCATTAACTTCGAATTGACATTTCGGGAAATCCGACCATCGGATTCTCCTAAAACCGGAACCATTGGGTTCGTATCGAAAAGATCTTTCCAATGAATATTAGAAATTTGAAATCTAACGGTTGGATTTGGAATTATGTCCAAATCAAATTTAGAAAAGGTCGCTGTAAGTGCAGTTCGATGGCCGTTGATGGAAATCGACTGTACGGGCCTTGATAAAATTATTAAAAATATTAATAATTTGTGTAAAATCATAAGAAATAGTTTGTGAAGAACTGGGATGAAAAATTCCACATTTGAAAGGATAAAAATAGATTTTTATCGAAATGAACTAGTTTTGAACTAGAATTAAAATCAATTTATTTTTAAAATAAATAAATTGAATTTGAAAGTGATTTTAAAAATAATCAATATTCCCAATACGTGAATTGGACTGGAGTTGAATCAAAATTATCTTCGGAATATTTCGATGTTGGATTTCGTGACTATACGGATATTGTTATGGGGATTTGAAAGATATATTTTATATCGTTATTTCCAATACGATATTTTTTGGTTTCAGAATTTGATATTGAATATAAGCCGGTATATTTTCTATTCAGAGCCTTGTATTTAATATCAAATGTGATTTGGGTTTATCGTGAATCGTGTTTTAGATGACATTGGTTCTTTAACCCAATTAAAGGCAAGATGTTTATTTTTGAAAGGATTAAAACTAAGTGGAGTTTTAATGAATCTTTAATTAGAGTAAAATGTGAATTGATAATTTAAATTATCAAATCTGAAAATTGATCGAGAGTGGAGTATCACCAGTTTTGCTCCAAAGCGATAGTTAAATCTTTAATTAGATTTGAACGTGAAATGGTAATTAATTTTACCGATATCACCGTGGTGTTAGGTATGGAGTATTACCAGTTTTGCTCCAGGGGATGAATAGGTTGGGATTGGGAAATAAAATAAATAATTACTTCGGTGTGGTCCGCTAATCCCGACTAGTTTGAAATGATATCCAAAGGAAGATTATAGAATAAATTTAGAAGAATTTATCTTGGATAAAATTAATAGGAACCTTTCCCTAAGAATGTGATTTTGTGAATAAAAGAATATTCTGAATTGGGATGAGGCGTCTGTTGTGTTTGTGTAACATTTGTTTATCATATACGTGGGTTATTCAGAAAGGCCGGGTTTACACCCATTCTGAATAACCGATTCGACGAGATGTCGAAGATGAAGACGGTGGTCGAAGACCGGAAGTCTTCACATCGTTTGGGTGATTACTGATGATCTTGATTGGGCTGTACACCCAGGATGAGGGAAACAGTTTATGATCGTCCAGACGTACTTGGAGATGGATGGATATGCGAGGAAAGTGCCTCCGGTTTCGTTCAGACCCAGAACGAACTTGTAAATGGATTGTGTGTCTGACATTGGATTTTATTCTGTGTTGATTGATCTCTATTAAATATACATCTGTTTGGCGGCGGAGAATTTATTCTCTTGATTAACGCCCTTCTCTGAGACGTACGAGCTCAAAGGTTGTATATCGATGGACATCAGTCGCATGGAGTGAATTGCCAGGGTGGCACGCGTAAGTGGCAATTGATCAGGGCTTCTGTTGAAAAGCAAAGTCTTGTGGTTGATGATCAAAACATGGCCTGTGTGGCGTAGCTTTGTGTATAACGTGAATTCGCGAGCCTCACACCTCGGTATGAGTCAAAAACGGGATAGTGACTGCAGGGAGAGCACGACGTTTCTTTCTAGCTAGGGTGGTGTCGGTGACCTACCAGCCCTGACATTTATATACTTTTCACCTGTGTGGTTGTTGCATATGAGGCGCCTCGGATGTAGGTCTGTAAGGACCGGGAAACGTTTGTTCAGGAATAATTAATCCTCAAAAGTAAGAGAGGACCGGCCCTGAAGATCCAAGGATCATAGTGGGTCCTGGGACATTTGCTAGAGTGTCTCGAACGCGAAGAGGAGCTTGCCATTTGCCTCGACTCATGATGAAATCCAATTTCCAATACGTGTGTTTCAGTTTTATTTGCAGAGCCTAGTATGGCGACATAGTAGATGGTAGCTATGCCGCCTATGATTGATATTTATGATTTGAATTGTTTTGACACTATACACCTATAATAGTATCAAATAATGTGTTTTAAATGTATCAAGCATGCTTTGGCTGTTATAAGGTAAAATCCATATCCTCCGGCTTGCGTTGCATTGTGTGATGGGACCTGGGTCTTATAACAGCTTCATTTTTCTTTATTTAGCATTGCGCTGTTTGTTTTATGCACTGGTATTCTTGGGAGGAAACCCGTTCCGTGTTATACGGCGTGGTCCCTTGATTTACCTAACTTTAAAAACCAATATTAATAACTGTTTTAGTTCTCACACCAGTCACATGACTGACCTGGAGTTTATTGTTTTAACCTAAACTCTGGGTGCCCCTATTTTCCGCACGGGCAGTAAGTAGTTTTGGTTTTGCAGATTTATATTCACAGGGTCCTGATTTACAGGTGGAACGATGCTCGGAAAGCTCTGTATCCGTGTATCACTTCTAGTTGTGTTTTGTATATTTTTTCTGCTGCTATGTAATTTATTGTAATCTCTGATATTTATCGAATGTAATTTATTCATTTATACTCTGTATATTCTTGTATCTGATGGAATTGTTGTAATAACAATGAAATGTTCTTCCGTTTGCGTTCTATTTTGTCCTGTTCTCAAACGATCAGGGGTTTCGAACGGTCTTAGTCGGTTTAACGATCGATTCGGATCGAGCGAAATTCCTTGCTGTTACAGATGGTATCGGAGCTTTGGTTTACAGAGCTCGAGAACAAGACATGTTAGAACCGAACGAAAGAATTCATCAGATATTGGATTAGTAATATCCAATTAGAATGAATCGTTAGAGATAGGATCAGTAGTATCCTAGAACGAGTGTGAAGAGTATATTTTTCAAATGAAAACAATTTTGTTTTGAAAATTTTAATCGTTTTATACGTATTTGAAAATTTATTTATTTTGAATTTGGACAATCGAGTATATAAAGATTTCGCGTATATGCGTCAGGAACGTATAGTCGAAGTTTTAATATGCTAGATAGATATAGGATCACACTCTAGTTGCCCGGGGATGGTTTTGATAATGCTGCAGTGTTAGCAGTATTTATTTTCGAGTGACGAAGGTGTGATTTCTATATATTTCCATTAGGCTGGTGTGAGAACCAAAACTTATATAGATAAATTTATTGTTGTGATTGGCACCAAAACATGATTTTTGTATATGTATCAAAATTATGAATTCGAAACTCTAATTCACTAATTGATTGATGTTTGTGTTGTTTGTTTATTTGTTTGATAATTTTGAACCATTTAGCCTAATTGAATCAAATATTGAACTGTATTGAAGATTAGTCGCATTTGCTTGCACATACATGTACTTACATTGAACAGGTCATAGCAAGGACGCTAGAGCAGAGAATAAAATTTGTTTGCCCGACAAATAGGTACATGTTTACTATAATTTACTGTTTTATTTGGGTGATGATGATTTTATGAGCCGATTGGCTAGCCGCTTGGCTTTTTATTTTTATTTTTGAGATCCGAAGGCATGTATGGCAATTTCGGGATTTTCCCGTGGCTCCCGGTGCAGGGGAGGTTATGGTGGATTTTTTTGAAAATTCCGGGTGTTAGCCAAATTTTTGAAGAATTTGAAAATTCTCAGAAACAGAAAAGTTGGAGAATGGAAGCCAGATCGAACGTAGAGTTGATTAATCAAACCACTTTCGACTTTGTTCCTTTTCGGGGACGAAAAGTTTTAAGTGGGGGAGATTGTAACAACCCGGAAATCTGGGTCAGTTTAAAAATTTTATTTTGGCAATTTTAGCGAAGTTTGAACATTTAAAATGAATTATTTTAAATAATATTAACGAGAAATTTATTTTGAATGGAATTCGAACATATATATTATATACGTCGTCGTTAGAATATAAATAAATATATATAATTATAAATAGAATTGAAAATGGCGCGTTAGTTCGATAATTCGATTTCAAACTTCAATTGAACGTAACGGGTGCAAAATAATCCGGATTTTAGCAAAATCAAAAATAATAGGATTTAATTGATAATATCTTTCCAACGAATCCGAAAAATCGAAATTTCATAGCGGGAATCAAAAGATATGTCCAGTTGAAAATTCTGAATTGTCGCTATGGAATTCAGGCCCTTAAAAATGGGAATTTTGCAAACGACCTCGGATTTCGACGAAACCACTTTTGTTGGATCCGTGATGTCAAGTTATTGCTAGATTCCAAATTTCATAATTTTTCGAATCAATATGTGTGCGTGGCAAAGGAAAACGCATTTGACCAGTTTTAGTTGATTTTAATCGACTGGAAAATGGCCATTTTTCTAACGGTCTCAGAATTCGACGAAACTAGTTTTGTTAGGACCGTTTCGTCAATACGAAGCTAGAAAATATTATACTGGAATTTTTAAAGTTCGTATGTGACCCCGTAAATTGAAATGCGCGTTCAAATTCAATATATAGAGTTATGTGTTGATTTTGACGGAAACTGATCGAAACGATCAAATCAGCTTACAATACATATCCCATTGTGTTCGGAATGGGGGTAAAACGCTATGGACGACATGCGGTGTGTCTCGTTTAGAGGTTAAAATAAAAAGTTGCTTTTAAGGAGTTTAAAATAATAAAATAATAAAATTAAAAATATAAAACCTATATCCCCCCAGTCTTCTCTCTCCCCGATCTGATTTAAAAGTAAAAAAAACGAACGCGATTAGCCCTAGGGGCGCCGCCATCGCCAGAGGCGCTGTCCTCCAACCGCCCCCACCGATCCACGCGCCCCCTCCCTCACCTCTTCCTTCTCCTCCTATCCTCCCTCTCCACTCTCGTTGAAGACCCTCCGCAGCCCACCCAACGCCCAAAACCCACGAGCCACCGCCACTGGAAGCCTACCCCCGCCGTCCCAGTCGAAGCCGCCACACAGATGGCCAGCTCCGCCGCGAAGAGCAACAGCACACCCCCCTTTTTTTTCCTTCTTTCGAACGCTGTAAGTGTTTTCACTTATTTATATTTATTTGTACTTTTCAGTTTATAAAAAACATAGTTTTCAGTTTATAAAAAAACAAAAAACAAAATATAAATATAGAAAAAGGGATTAGATATTTGTTTGTATTATTAGGAAAGATTAGAATTTTTATTAGCAAAGGGTATGATTTTTAACCAATTAAAAATGTGATTTTTATACGTATAACCTTAGAGGAAAAAGTACATTTTTATTTGTTAAACACGAGTGATAAAAATATAATTTTTACATAATGGCAAGGTTAAAAATATAATTTTTATATTATAGAAAGGCTAAAAATATAATTTTTATTCAAGTGGTAAGTTAGAAATATAATTTTTATATAAGTATGAATATAAAAATACGATTTTTATATGTGTTGTAGCGAAACAAGAATTCATATGGGTAGCGATGTAAAAATAGAATTTTTATCTATATAATAGCGATGTAAAAATAGAATTTTTATCTATATAATAGCGATGTAAAAATAGAATTTTTATCTATATAATAGCGATGTAAAAAAAGAATTTTTATCTATATAGTAGAGATGTAAAAATAGATTTTTTATCTATATAGTAGCGATGTAAAAATAGAATTTTTATCTATATAGTAACGATATAAAAATATGATTTTTATATACATAGCAACAATATAAAAATGGGATTTTTATATATATAGTGGCTACAGGCAGCGAAAGTGAGAAAAGGCGAGAACGACGAAGATTTTTACTTAAGAAGAGCCGAGGCGTTTGGATTAGCTATTGGTGAGAACTTCTCACTCAAATTTCTTTTTCTAGTTATATATATATACTAGGATGCAGACGGTGCTTAGTAGCACCCGACACCCGTCATCCACAGACCATGGATGGCTTGTTTGTTTGATTGATGTGTTGTGAAAATTGATTGTGATGTTGATGTGAAATCGATAATAAAATGTAGATGTGTTGAAATAAATTAATTATCATTAAAAATATAATTTTTAACGTGAAAGTGAATAAATAAATATTTATAAACAAATCGGCCGATTTGTTTATATGCACTGATTTGACTGATATTGATTGGGATGATAAATTTTACACATCGCCCAACTACATGAATAAAAATCTGTGTTTGTTGATTTGAAACCCACACGGGTGTTGGGATGATATTTGGGTACACTAATCCCAATTATTTAATTGTATGTCGATCGATTGGTCGGCAGACTGTGTAAGCGTCGATTATTTATATTTGATGCTTATGCAGTTGTGTGGTGCACTTTGGATGAAGGTTGATTGTTTATCGTCGCGATTATATACATGTGTTGTATGGAATCCATATAATTAACGTTATATGGTAATTGATTGGGCCTCATTCCAATCGGGAAAATAATGAATATTATAAAAGGAAATTCATGTGTTGAATATAAAAATAGTCATGTGTTGACGGAGTTCATGTGCTGAAACTATTTATGTGTTGAGTAAAATATTTTAATAATAAAATATACATCTTTATCATATTTAAAATTAGAACTACTTCACGGTGGAGTCTAATTGAAAATCAAACGATAGATACCCTGTAAAGACCCGCAAATCCCACCCTTTGAATCGATCAGAAACCACGCAGGTCTGACCCAAAAAGTGAAAATCTACGAATACTTTAACTTTGGGAATACAACATATTAAAACAACAACAGGAGACTTTTATAACATATCATATAATGTTACATCAGAGTACAGAATATCAGAGTACATTGAATAAAAAAAAACAGCGGAAGAATAAGTCACAATAATTAAAATATATTGCAACGGAAGAAACACAGCGGAAGACTCTCTATCTCTGGACACAGCTTTAAGCTTCAACCAAAAATCCTGCTTAATATATCAGCAAAAATAGCTACTCGACTGCCCGTGTGGAAAATATGGGCACCCGAGTTTGCCAATGGACGAACTACAGGTCAGTCATGGGACTAGTGTGAGAATTCTACTTAACCTATATAATATAATAAGGCTAATCACAGGACCACGCCACTTTCGCGGAACGGGGTTTCTCCTATAGATTGCCAGTGCATAAAGTAAAGTAAATCGTAGAATAATGCAATGTCTTTTTGAAAAATGAAACCATTATAAGACCCAGGTCCCATCACACAATGTCACGCAAGCCGGAGGATAGGGTTTTACCTTATAATCGTCAATAAATGCTTGATACGATAAACACAGTATTATATAATAATAATGTGCAACCAATTTGAAATACATCATAGTAAATGTATTAATCCTAGACGGCATGAGTGCCCCATCCCACTATGTCGCCATATATAGGTATACAATCAAAACCGCGTGATGTCGTATTGGAAATTTGGGTTTCCATCTGAGTCAAGGCTAGGGAGGAGATCCTTACCGATTCGAGACATTCTAGCAATGCCCCAGGATTGGTACTCTGTCCAACCCTTGGATCCAACAAAAGTGATTTCGTCGAAAACCGAGGTCGTTTGAAAAATGACTATTTTTAAGGCCAATATATTTAATATTAAAAATACATTTTTAAACAAATAATTTTCGAAACTCAAATTATATAAGTGTTTACTGTTTTTCAATGTAGAAACGTCATTTTGAACTCAATGGAAGTGGTTTCGAGTTCAAATTCCTTCGTATGCAAAAAGTAGCATTTTGACCTTTATAAATTTCATAGCGACCTTTCTAGATTTTAATTTTGACATAACTTTTGATTTCCGCTATGTAATTTCAATTTTTCGGATTCGTTGGAAAGATATTTTTAAATAGATTCTAATATTTTTGGTTTCACTAAAATCCGTTAAATTTTGCATCCTGTACGGTCAGTCAAAGTTCAAGTTTGACTTTTCAAACTACCGCGTTATTTCTAACTCTTTTGTTAATTAAAATTGAATCATTCATTCTAACTTCGATTTAAATCAAATTTGTGATCATTATTATTTAAAATAGATTATTTTATATTGTCAAAATTCATTAAAATTTTCTAAAATAAAATTTTATATTGGTCCTGATTTTGCGGGTTGTTACAATCGCCCCCACTTAAAAACTTTTCGTCCTCGAAAAGGAACGTAGCTAAAAAATGTAAAATTAACTATCTTAATTTTAAATTTTAATGGTTGATTATCTTTTCAAAATATATATAACCTTATATATATAAAAATCATATTTCAAAGAATAGATTATAAATATCAAAAATACGTTAATTATAAGTTCGTAACTCTTAACTCGTTCTAGGGCATTACTAACCCCATCTCTAACGAGTTCACTTATTCTTGGATACTGCTGATCCTATCTCTAATGAGTATTCTTATTAGACATTACAATCCAATCTCTGATGAGTCTTTTGTTCAGTTCTAATGAGTTGTACCCCAAAGATTTGAGCTAACCAGAGCTCTGATTCCAACTGTATAGACCTGCAAATCCCACCCTTTGAATCGACCATAAACCACACAGGTCTGACCCAAAAAGTGAAAATCTACGAATACTTTAACTTTGGGAATACAACATATTAAAACAACAACAGAAGACTTTTATAACATATCATATAATGTTACATCAGAGTACAGAATATCAGAATACATTGAATAAAAAAAACAGCGGAAGAAAAATTTACAATAATTAAAATATATTGCAGCGGAAGAAACACAGCGGAAGACTCTCTATCTTTGGACACAGCTTTAAGCTTCAACCCAAAATCCTGCTTAATATATCTGCAAAAATAGCTACTCGACTGCCCGTGTGGAAAATATGGGAACCCGAGTTTGCCAATGGACAAACTACAGGTCAGTCATGGGACTGGTGTGAGAATTCTACTTAACCTATATAATATAATAAGGCTAATCACAGGACCACGCCACTTTCGCGGAACGGGGTTTCTCCTATAGATTGCCAGTGCATAAAGTAAAGTAAATCGTAGAATAACGCAATGTCTTTTTGAAAAATGAAACCATTATAAGACCCAGGTCCCATCACACAATGTCACGCAAGCCGGAGGATAGGGTTTTACCTTATAATGGTCAAGAAATGCTTGATACGATAAACACGGTATTATATAATAATAATGTGCAACCAATTTGAAATACATCAAAGTAAATGTATTAATCCTAGACGGCATGAGTGCCCCATCCCACTATGTCGCCATATATAGGTATACAATCAAAACCGCGTGATGTCGTATTGGAAATTTGGGTTTCCATCTGAGTCAAGGCTAGGGAGGAGATCCTTACCGATTCGAGACTTTGTAGCAATGCCCCAGGATTGGTACTCTGTCCAACCCTTGGATCCAACAAAAGTGATTTCGTCGAAAACCGAGGTCGTTTGAAAAATGACTATTTTTAAGGCCAATATATTTAATATTAAAAATACATTTTTAAACAAATAATTTTCGAAACTCAAAATATATAAGTGTTTACTATTTTTCAATGTAGAAACGTCATTTTGAACTCAATGGAAGTGGTTTCGAGTTCAAATTCCTTCGTATGCAAAAAGTAGCATTTTGACCTATATAAATTTCATAGCGACCTTTCTAGATTTTAATTTTGACATAACTTTTGATTTCCGCTATGAAATTTCAATTTTTCGGATTCGTTGGAAAGATATTTTTTAATAGATTCTATTATTTTTGGTTTCACTAAAATCCGTTAAATTTTGCATCCTGTACGGTCAGTCAAAGTTCATGTTTGATTTTTCAAACTACCGCGTTATTTCTAACTCTTTTGTTAATTAAAATTAAATCATTCATTCTTACTTCGATTTAAATCAAATTTGTGATCATTATTATTTAAAATAGATTATTTTATATTGTCAAAATTCATTAAAATTTTCTGAAATAAAATTTTAAATTGGTCCTGATTTTGCGGGTTGTTACATACCCTAATTTTATAAAATATTTTACATAACAAAAATAGACGTGTGTTGAAAGAAATATAATTCATGTGTTGAATAAGATAAATATTCATTTCTTGAATAGAATAAAGACGTTATTGAAAAATATAAAGTCGTGTTGATTAGAGATGCGTTATTTTGACGCGAACGATATTTATATCGATTTTATTCGTTTTACAATGAATATTGAAAAGTGATTTCAAAATTTAATATTTTGAAATGAAATTCAAATTAGATTAAAAATTCAAATTGAAATTTTATTGAATCAACTTGAAATGAATTCGAATCGAATAGAATATAAATTCGATTCGAATTGAATAGAAAATGAATTCGATTCGAACTGAATAGAAAGTGAATTTGAATTTGAATTGAAATGAAATTCAAATTGAATTAGATTAAAATTCAAATTGAAATTTAATTGAAATCAATTAGAAATGAATTCGAATCGAATAGAAAATGAATTCGATTCGAATTGAATAGAAAGTGAATTTGAATCCAAATTCAATAGAAAGTGAATTTTAATTTGAATTTGAATTGAATTGAAACGAATTTGAATTCGAATTAAATAAAATTGAAATGAATTCGAATTGAATTGAAATCAAATCGATTTGAAATTGAATGTAGCGTTGAAATGGTTTTGAAAACGAATTTAAAACGATTTATAAAATACGTTTTAAAAGGAAATCGACGAAATATATAATATATATATATATATATATATATATAATGGCCTGAATAGAACGCGCCGCGCTGCGGCACTTCGTGAATTTCGACCATCAACTTCGAATTGACATTTCGGGAGATCTAACCATTGGATTCTCCTAAAACCGGAACCGTTGGGTTCGTATCGAAAAGAGCTTTCCAATGAATATTAGAAATTTGAAATCTAACGGTTGGATTTCGAATTATGTCCAAATCAAATTTAGAAAAGGTCGTTGTAAGTGCAGTTCGATGGCCGTTGATGGAAATCGACTGTACGGGCCTTGATAAAATTATTAAATATATTAATAATTTGTGTAAAATCATAAGAAATAGTTTGTGAAGAACTGGGATGAAAAATTCCACATTTGAAAGGATAAAAATAGATTTTTATCGAAATGAACTAGTTTTGAACTAGAATTAAAATCAATTTATTTTTAAAATAAATAAATTGAATTTGAAAGTGATTTTAAAAATAATCAATATTCCCAATACATGAATTGGACTGGAGTTGAATCGAAATTATCTTCGGAATATTTCGATGTTGGATTTCGTGACTATACAGATATTGTTATGGGGATTTGAAAGATATATTTTATATCGTTATTTCCAATACGATATTTGTTGGTTTCAGAATTTGATATTGAATATAAGCCGGTATATTTTCTATTCAGAGCCTTGTATTTAATATCAAATGTGATTTGGGTTTATCGTGAATCGTGTTTTAGATGACATTGGTTCTTTAACCCAATTAAAGGCAAGATGTTGATTTTTGAAAGGATTAAAACTAAGTGGAGTTTTAATGAATCTTTAATTAGAGTAAAATGTGAACTGATAATTTAAATTATCAAATCTGAAAAGTGATCGAGAGTGGAGTATCACCAGTTTTGCTCCAAAGCGATAGTTAAATCTTTAATTAGATTTGAACGTGAAATGGTAATTAATTTTACCGATAACACCGTGGTGTTAGGTATGGAGTATTACCAGTTTTGCTCCAGGGGATGAATATGTTGGGATTGGGAAATAAAATAAATAATTACTTCGGTGTGGTTCGCTTATCTCGACTAGTTTGAAATGATATCCAAAGGAAGATTATAGAATAAATTTAGAAGGATTTATCTTGGATAAAATTAATGGGAACCTTTCCCTAAGAATGTGATTTTGTGAATAAAAGAATATTCTGAATTGGAATGAGGCGTCTGTTGTGTTTGTGTAACATTTGTTTATCATATACGTGGCTTATTCTGAAAGGCCGGGTTTACACCCATTCCGAATAACCGATTCGACGAGATGTCGAAATGAAGACGGTGGTCGAAGACCGGAAGTCTTCACATCGTTTGGGTGATTACTGATGATCTTCATTGGGTTGTACACCCAGGATGAGGGAAACAATTGGTGATCGTCCAGATGTACTTGGAGATGGATGGATATGCGAGGAAAGTGCCTCCGGTTTCGTTCAGACCCAGAACGAACTTGTAAATGGATTGTGTGTCTGACATTGGATTTTATTATGTGTTGATTGATCTCTATTAAATATACATCTGTTTGGCGGCGGAGAATTTATTCTCTTGCTTAACGCCCTTCTCTGAGACGTACGAGCTCAGAGGTTGTATATCGATGGACATCAGTCGCATGGAGTGAATTGCCAGGGTGGCACGCATAAGTGGCAATTGATCAGGGCTTCTGTTGAAAAGCAAAGTCTTGTGGTTGATGATCAAAGCACGGCCTGTGTGGCGCAGCTTTGTGTATAACTTGAATTCGCGAGCCTCACACCTCGGTATGAGTCAAAAACGGGATAGTGACTGCAGGGAGAGCACGACGTTTCTTTCTAGCTAGGGTGGTGTCAGTGACCTACCAGCCCTGATATTTATATACTTTTCACCTGTGTGGTTGTTGGATATGAGGCACCTCAGATATAGGTCTGTAAGGACCGGGAAACGTGTGTTCAGGAATAATTAATCCTCAAAAGTAAGAGAGTACCGACCCTGAAGATCCAAGGATCATAGTGGGGTCCTGGGACATTTGCTAGAGTGTCTCGAACGCGGAGAGGAGCTTGCCCCTTGCCTCGACTCATGATGGAATCCAATTTCCAATACGTGTGTTTCAATTTTATTTGCAGAGCCTAGTATGGCGACATAGTAGATGGTAGCTATGCCGCCTATGATTGATATTTATGATTTGAATTGTTTTGACACTATACACCTATAATAGTATTAAATAATGTGTTTTAAACGTATCAAGCATGCTTTGGCTGTTATAAGGTAAAAACCCTATCCTCCGGCTTGCGTTGCATTATGTGATAGGACCTGGGTCTTATAACAGCTTCATTTTTCTTTATTTAGCATTGCGCTGTTTGTTTTATGCACTAGTATTCTTGGGAGGAAACCCGTTCCATGTTATACGGCGTGGTCCCTTGATTTACCTAACTTTAAAAACCAATATTAATAACTATTTTAGTTCTTACACTATTCACATGATTGACCTGGAGTTTATTGTTTTAACCTAAACTCTGGGTGCCCCTATTTTCCGCACGGGCAGCAAGTAGTTTTGGTTTTGCAGATTTATATTCACAGGGTCCTGATTTACAGTTGGAACGATGCTCGGAAAGCTCTGTATCCGTTTATCACTTCTAGTTGTGTTTTGTATATTTTTTCCACTGCTATGTAATTTATTGTAATCTCTGATATTTATCGAATGTAATTTATTCATTTATACTCTGTATATTCTTGTATCTGATGGAATTGTTGTAATAACAATGAAATGTTCTTCCGTTTGCGTTCTATTTTGTCCTGTTCTCAAACGATCAGGGGTTTCGAACGGTCTTAGTCGGTTTAACGATCGATTCAGATCGAGCGAAATTCCTTGCCGTTACAGAGGAAGAGTGGAGCGACGGAAGGGAGGAGGTCTTCAGTTCGGCGGAGAGGGAGGCGGAAGGAGGGAGGGAGGCAGATCGGTGATTGGGGGGGCCCTCGCGCCTCTTGCCGGTGGCGAATCAATCGGGGGAGTGGGGCGCGATTTTGCATTTTTTTTATTTCTTCCTGGAATGAATTGAACGATAGGGGGGGCTCACGTTGACTAAGGACAAGAGGAAAAGGAGGGTTTTTATTTAATTAATTTATTTAATTTTAATTTTCCCAAAAAAAGTTGATTTTTAATTCGAACTCGAAACGAGACCCAACGACTGTCGCCCCTAGCTAATTACCCCTATTCCGAACACAATGGGATATGTATCGTAGGCTGATTTGATCGTTTCTATCAGTTTTCGTCAAAATCAACAAATAACTCTATATATTGAATTTGAACGCGCATTTCAATTTACCGGGGTCACATACGGACTCGAAAAATTCCGAAAAAATATTTTCTAGCTTCGTATTGACGATACAGTCATAACAAAACTAGTTTCGTCAAATTCTGAGACCGTTTGAAAAATGGCCATTTTCCAGTCGATTAAAATCAACTGAAACTGGTCAAACGCGTTTTCCTTTGCCACGCTCACATATTGATTCGAAAAATTATGAAAATTGGAATCTAGCAATAACTTGACATTACGGATCCAACAAAAGTTGTTTCGTCGAAATCCGAGGTCGTTTGCAAAATGGCTATTTTTAAGGGCCAGAAATTCATAACGACTATTCTGAAAATTCATTTGGGCATATCTTTTGATTCCCACTATGAAATTTCAATTTTTCGGATTCGTTGAAAAGATATTCTCAACTAGATTCTATTATTTTTGGTTTCCCTGAATTCCGGTTTATTTTGAATCCTGTACATTCATTTGAACTTTGATATCGAATTATCGAACTACCGCGCCATTTTCAGTTCCTTTTATAATTAAAAATAAATAATTATATTCTAACGACGATCTATATAAATATATACATTCGAATTATATTCAAAATAAATTTTATCATTGATATTATTTAAAATAATTCATTTTAAATATTCAAAATTCATCGAAATTGGTAAAATAAAAATTTTAAACTGGCCCAGATTTTCGGGTTATTACAATCTTCCCCACTTAAAACTTTTCATCCTCGAAAAGGAACGAAGCTGAAAGTTGTTTTCTAATCAACTCAACTTTCCTTATTTTAGTTATGGTTTAAGTCCTTCAACTTTCCAGTTTCTAAGAACTTTTCAAATTTTTCAAAAATTTGGCTAACACCCTAAATTTTCGAATTTTTTTTCCATAACCTCCCCTGCACCGAGGACTTCGAGATATTTCATATAGCCTCCCATGGCCTTCTTCAATCCAAAAGAAAAAGAAAAGGCTAAGCGGCCAGCCAATCGGCTCATAAAATCACCCAAAACTCAAGAAATACAATAAACATGTACCTATTTGTCGGGCAAACAATTTTATTCCTCTTCTCTAGCCTCCTTGCTATGACCTGTTCACACATATATATGCACATGCATGCAATTGCAAATAATTTTCAATACAGTTTAATATTTGGTTCAATTTGGCCTAAATTCACCGTTCATTCATATAATGGTTTAAAGGAATAATCATACAACACAACCATCAATCAATTAGTGAATTAACGTTTCAAATTCATAATTTTGATATATATATACAGAAAATCATGTTTTGATGTCAAATCACAACAATGTATTCTAGCTATATTTTGGTTCTCACGCTAGTCTGATGGAAATATATAGATATTACACCTTCGTTACTCAAAAATAAATACTGATAACGCTGCAGTTACTCAAAAATAAATACTGATAACGCTGCAGCATTATCCGAATCATCCATGGGCAACTAGAGTGTGATTCTATATCTACCCAGTATATTAAAACTTCGAATATAGGTTCATGACACGTATATGCAAAATCTTTATATATTGGATTGTCCAAATTCAAAATAAATGAATAATCAAATACGTATAAAACGATTTAAATTTTCAAAACAAAGTTTGGTTTCATTTTAAAAATATACTCTCACTACACCAGAAATGCCAATTTGGCAGTGCTCATAACCGTATCAAAATCGATTTGGCAGTGCTCTGGACTGTATCAAAAAATGGCGTCTCTGTTGCTTTGTTACGGCTTTAAGCACTGCCAAATTAATAAATTGATATGGCTTAAAACCGTACCAAATCGATAATTTGATACGGTTTTTAGCCGTATCAATTTATTAATTTGGCAGTGCTTAAAGCCGTATCAAATTTCTTAATTGATATGGCTAAAAACCATATCAAAGGAGCATGATGGCACTGTCCAACTTTTAATTTGATACGGCTTAAAACTGTATCAAATTGGTATGATGACACTGTCAAATTCGTAGATCAATACGGTTTTAAGCCGTATCAAATTGGTAGATTGATACGGCTTTAAACCGTATTAAACTGGTATACTGATACGGTTTAAAACCGTGTTTAATGCCTCATTCCTACAATGATAACAATGAATTAGATATGGCTTTTAACCGTATCAAAACCGGTATATCATAAATGCAATATACAGAAACACTGCACCCATTGATATATATATGTGTGTGTGTGTGTGTGTGTGTGTGTATATATATATATGTATGTATGTATGTGTATTATATATATATATATATGTGCACAATAAAGAAGATACGCTACAACCATATAATAGTATATAAAGAAGATACGCTAAGCATAATCCGATTAATACATAAACCATAACTTCAGTTAATACAAACACCATAACATAATATATACAAGGAATAATGTTCACAGTTCTTGCTCTAAGAAAAAAAAAGACAACAAAACTGTAGTTGTCGAGCCCATACAACTCATGCTTGTTCCAAAGCCTAAAAAGAAATTAAAATAACAAACATCAGCCGATTGTGTATTGATCAAATAAATAAGTATTCATGCAAGCGTTGTCCATGTTAGTGTAATGGCGCGTTTTGTAAGGTATAATAATTAATTTATTTAATTATTTAAATAACGATTAAATAAACGACAGTTGAACGTATAGTTTATAATATAATTATAAACGAGCTCGAAATGGCGCTGCAGTTCGCTATTTGGCAATTCGAACTTCAACTGAATGTACAGGATTCGTTTTAAATCAGATTTCTGTGAAACAAGAAACATGTGGAGCTGGTGGAGTATATCTTTCTAGTGGAAGAGAAAAATCAGGATTTCGTCGTGTAGATTTTGAGATATGTCCAAATCAAATTTTAAAATAGTCGTTATAGAATCGTTTATCGGCCATAACGGTTATTTCGATATAACTAAAGATCGGGATTGAATTTAGACAAGGTTCTTTTGGGACATAGTGATAATTTAATTTTTAGAATTTTACTATAATTTTTAATTAATTAAATAAGCAACTTTTTATTCGGTGTATTTTGCACCCTGTAATCAACATTTTGAAGTTTCAAAATATGAGCTAATCTACCGATATTATCATATTTCTGGGATCGTGGGGTAGTGCCCGTCACAGTGGTGTCTTTATATCTGTCCATAACAACTCATATGTAAACGAAATACTACCAAATAGGGTACGCTAATTCTTAGCTAAGAGAAAGGGGTTGTTTTTCCAGTCAAAAAGGGAAGCACGTCCTAAATTTATCTCATCCACAAACAAGTGAAAGTGTGGCGTCCTCTGAATCACAAAACAATGAGTACGTGGCCACCAACTATCCGTGAAAGCAACCAAACAACTCGTCCCTTTTGTATATATTAAACAAAACATCCAGCCGCCACGAGAGGAAAACTCTCAGTCAAAAACTCGATCTCTGAAAATCCAAATAAAAATCCAAACAATACAAAGAAAAACTAATAAATCATGTAATGATATAATTTGAGATCCTGTTGAAATTCTCGTTAGCGTGAGGGGCTTTTTGTGGAGCTCGACAGCTTCATCGTTTCCCGTCGTACCTTCTTAGCGAGCTAGGGTTGGGTTTGGCGAAGGATCAGTGGCTCGATCGAAGGAATGGAAGTCGGTTTCGGATTCAGGGAGTAAAATAGCACCATTTGTGGAAGTTCTGGGTGATTCAGGCGTTAATGGTGTCGCTCGAACACTGATGCCGACGGGGATGAACAGAACGACGGGACGTAAATGGTGAGGGCGAGTTCATCAGTTTGGGTACTGGTAATGGAGACAAGGGTTGGAGCAAAGCTTGAGGATGCTGTCGGTATTTGCATGAAAAGCAAACACAAAATGAAGACAAACAAAAGGTCAGTAAGAGTGGCTCCTGTAGCATGCGGTAAAGAATGGGAAAGAAGCTATAGAAGTTGGCCAGTGGATGTTGTTCGTAGGCCTGTCACGTTGGGAGAAGATATAAAGGAAGCTGTTGATTTTAATATTCAAATAGGGGCGTGACTCGTGATGGAGGGTTAGCTTTGTGGTTCCAACGAACCATACGAGTTTGAAAAGGAGGGATGGATCGGAGCGTGCTTTCTTATACAGTACTGGAGTTGGCCACGTTCTTCATGCTAGTTTTCTAACCGGTGTGTGATGGACTTAGCGAGCTGGAGTAGGAAGAAAACACGGTCATGAAATGGAAGCTTGGCGAGATGTATACGGTGAAGTTTCGGTCTGTGTTGTGTGTATCTAGAGGAGCGGAAGCTGATGTGTTTTGAAGCAAATGGTGTAAGAATGGTGAGGTTGGTTTCGAATATACTGGAGTTGATCCGAAGCGGTTCTGGAGCTCATTAGAAATCATGGCAAAATTGAACGCCTGGTTCAAGCGACTGACGCAAATCGTTATTTAACGGTTAACGCGCACGGTGAGTAAATCTCACAAACTCTAAACAGTTTTATTTTCACGTTGTATTCTTAGAACTGTTAAAATATTTTCTGTTTGACTGTTTCACTGTGTGTGGACTGTTTGATTGAACTGCTAGTCAGTTAGTAGAGATTATATATATATGTACATATATATATATAAACCGTCAAATAGTTATATGTTGATTCTGTTCATCAGGATATTTTACTGATGTTGTCTAACATCCGTGGTGCAGGGAAACAGGTTGGAGGAATCCAACTGGATTCCTCAACAGTTATTTTACTATGATTTTTATATTGTGATATATAATGTGATGTATATAATCTGTGTGATTATGTGTGGTGGGACGATATTTATCGTTGTTATATGGTGTGTTAAATACCATGAGAAATACCAAAATGTAGGAGAGGGGTTTTCAAAGTATATTTTGAAAATAGTTTATTTATATAAAATCAAGGGATTTTATATATACATACATACATACATACATACATACATACATATATATATATATAAGAAAAAGGATTCTGAATATAAAGGAATATAGTTGGTAAAACAAATATAAAAGGATTATATTTGTAAATCAAATACATGGGAATATATATATATATGTTAATCGAATATAAGGGGATATATTTGTTAATCAAAATATAAAGGAATTATATTCGTTAAAAGAAATATAAACGATATTTATTTAGAGATTAAATAAATAGAATTAAACTAAAGGAGATATTTATTTGTTAAATAAATAGGAGTTAACCAAGTAAATTGGTCGAGTTAACCAAGTGAATTGGTCGAGTTAATCGAAGTGAGTTAGCTAAGTTAAACTAAGTGGATTAGTTCAGTTAATCGAGACGAGTTAACCAGTTAGGTTAAACCATTTGAGTTAATCAGTTAGAATTGACCAGTTAGAATTGACCAGTTAGAGTTAACCAATTAGAGTTAACCAGTTAGGTTAAACCAGTTGAGTTGACCGGTTAGAGTTATCCAAGTGGAGTTAATCGAGTAGCGTTGTCGAATATCACTTATTCGAAGAAGAGTTATCGAATATAGTCTATTCGAGTGGAGAAATCAAATGTTATTCATTTGAGAAGAGTTATCGAATATTGGTTATTCGGAGTTAGTTAATCCAAAGGAGTTAGTTGAAGAGTTAATCGAATATAGTTATTCGAGTAAAGTTAAAAGAGTTAATCGAATTTAGTTATTCGAAATGAGTTATTCGAATTTGATATTTGAATAGAGTTAAACACATTAGAGTTATTCGAATTAGTTATTCGAATAAAGTTAAACACGTAAGAATTAATTGAATATTAGTTATTCAATTTGAGTTAATCGAATGTAGTTATTCGAGAAGAGTTAAATCGAATTTAGTTATTCGAAAAGAGTTAATCAATTTGAGTTAAGTTAATCGATTTGAATTAAGTTGAATCGAAATGGAGTAAATCGATTAGAATTAAGTTAATCGAGTTAGAGTAAATCGAATATTGGTTATTCAAAGGTAAGTTATTCGAATTAGTTATTCGAAGGAGTTAATCAAATGAGTCGGTCCAAAGGAGTTAGTCGAATATTAGTTATTCGAATAGAGTTAAAGGAGTTATCGATTTTAGTTTGATCGAAAGGAGTTATCGATTAGTAAATCGAAAGGAGATTTTCGAATATAGCATATTCGAAAGAAAGAGATCGAATATTGTTTATTCGAAAGAGGGAGATTTCGAATATGAGTTATTCGAAGAGAGATAATCGAATATAGGTTATTCGAAGAAGAGTTAATCAAATAGAGATTACTCGAAAGAGAGTTATACGTCGAATTCGATTATAGCGAATTCGGGAAAGCACTATTTACTTTCCAGGGTTTAAATCAAGATTTAGTTATTGATTTAGAAATTAGGTGTCTGTTAAATCATTCAAGTTAGGAGATAAAGTTATAATTTAGGTTAGACATTGCAGAAGTAGGAATTATAACGTTATAGTTATAATCAAACACTGTCATATAAGAAGTGGATTCGTAACCTGAATCCGAGAATTTGCGTAAACAGATGATTGTAAAAAGTGAGTGATGAGCTTCATCTATTTCATAGTAAAGGACGTTGTTCAATTAAGGTCTGAGAGGTAGTTATACCCCAACTTGATTGACTTCAGAATTGACAAAGGAATAGTTGTGGTTCGATCTAAAAGGTTGATTAGGAATAAAGTTAAGGAATAAGCGATAAATGGATTAAGCGTAACGATGTTTTATACAACGTTCATTTGAAATCCGTAAATGAGTTTTGGGAACGTTTTCCAAATATAGTCAGATATGTTTCCTAAACATAAAAAATGAAATGTTTTCATGATAAGAAGTTAAGAAATAGAGTTAAGCAAATTCAGAAACTAACTGGAGAGGGTAAGTTGAACGGTTTTCTAAGTGACGATCTGATGTTGGTTTCGACCGTCCGGATTGATACTTAGAGAATTGTTCTCATACTAGTTACAGTTAGGGACTGATAGTTGCGAAATAATAGTGATGTGAAAATAAGCTATGGAAATGTTTTCCAATGATTAATAACATATATTTTCTAAATATATGAAATAATGAAATATGAACATATGATGATTGATCGATCGAATTTCCATTTGGAAATAAGATCGTTGTTTGTACACCGACATGTTTTCATTCGATAGTTGAATCACAGACTATCAAAGTTTTTACCATTTTAACGTTGTTAATATGGAGAGACCGGTTGGATTATTATCCAAAGAACCACTCTGTATTGACATAAGCGTTGCGAGCAATATATTCCAAAGATAAATTGAAGACAGAGTAAAATTCAAGGGCTGTTGTATAAGTCTTAGATAGCAGTGACTAAGATGGATATACTGAATAGTGCCTTCGGTTTGTCCAGTCCCAGGACAACGTATATGGAAGAAGGTCTGACAGAGTATATCCAATGGATCGCGTAAGTTGATCTGTTCAAACGTATCCACGTTTGGTGGCGGAAGAATTCGTTTCTCTTAGCTGTATACCCGTGTTATTTTTGAATAAGTCAATTTGTGATTTGGCGGGTATGACGATGTGGCATTCAAAGTGAATGGTGATCAGATGTTCTGAAGATAGACGTAGCTTCTAGCCTCACACCAGGAAGTAACAAAAGTTGGGCTAGGCAGCATGGCTAGTTGGGTCATTCCCAAGCAGGGTGTATTGTCACCGATCTAGGGAATATCCATATTTATACTTCTTTTTGATTCTGTATCTTCGGATGACGGTTTGATGGTCTATAACCGTGGTGGCAATATATTCGCGACACTCAAGCTAAATGAGTGAGCGGTCATGTGTGGCCGGGTTGCAAGACGTTCTTGTTGAACCCTGAGTGTATCACCTCTAGAGTACACTATTCAGAAGGTGCTCCCATACCTTGTCTGTTGGAATCCATTCTCCGATAAGAGCCCTGCGGTTTATGATTTTATACTATGTATGTAGAACGTGAGATGCAAGCATTTCTGCTAGATTGATACCTATTTGTACTTAGACATTATTATAATATCACATTGATATTGCTTGTCAAAGTTGTTCAGATACTCATAAGGGAAAAACCCGTTCCGTATTCACGGCGTGGTCTTATGAGATATCCTATACCTGTTTTAAACTATTTTACTCATACCAGTCCCATGACTGACCCGGAGTTTACCTTGTTGTTTTCCCTAAACTCTTGGGTGCCTAAATTTGTACGGGCAGTTAAGTAGTCGGGATTTACAGATATACTTGGAGAGCTTGGAGCAGGAGACTTCAAGATTCTATAGCTATAGTTATTTCCGCTGTGTTGTAAGTGTTGTACTCTGATAAGTGCTATTGTATATATAACTGTTTACTTCAAAGTTATGTTATATATTATATGTTATTCGTTCCGCTGTGAGATTCGTGTTACTCTGATGATTTTGATGTTCTTCTTCTTCTATTCTATTAGTTCTATCTTTTCTTTCTCACCTTCTAAATTCTTTCACTAACGTCTCGGAATTTCCGACTCTCGAGGAGTCGGAAATTTCCAGCCGTTACAGTTGGTATCAGAGCTTAAGTTAAGAATTAATTGGCTCTGTGGCGTGACTCGGTAGAGATAGGGTTAGTAATACCCTAGACTGAAATTGAGTGTATATATACGAGTGCGTATTTGTATTTGATATAAAATGGTTTTATATTGTGGAGATTCACTGGCTGAGTTGTTTATGAGTTCTGGTCGATCAGTTTGATCCACTGTATCGGTAGGAGTAAATAAACACTTGAATACGATGGATCGTCACGATATGTTTTGAAAGAGGGTAAGTGAATTTAACTTTACCCAAAGTATATTTTGATATAGAGGTATATATATGTATATCAAAATTATAATATATTAGATATATTGGTTGTAATCATAATCGAGCAAGATTATATAGTGAAATGGTTATACATAACCAACCAGAATTCATATGAGTAAAATCAGATGAGTAAATCTGAATTTAAATCAAAATTTGGAATTAAAATAAGGAAATTTTAAGTTCCTGGGAGATTTTGAAAAGGTTTTTCAAATTTGAAATAAATATAGTATTGAACTCACCTGGATGACTGGAAAATAATTCCGAGGATGGATCGATACATCGTCGGTGTGATTTTCGAGATTCTAAGTGGTGGATTACTACCAAGGGTTTTGTTTTCAAATTGTGTTGGGAAAACAAGTGTTTAAAAATTCAAAGGTTTTGAATTGGTGTTAGGATTTGAAATTGACTAGAAATAAATCCCAGGAATTTAAATCTTGAAATTTAAAATTTAACTTGTTAAGTTGAATGAATCAAGATGGTAAAAACAAATAGTAAATTAAAATTTAACTTGAACCAAGTTAAATAAATCGGGATTCGGTTAGAAAATAATCTGGATTGGAATTAAGTTGATGGGTTAAGAGTTTGAAATCTGATATTGGAGTTTGAATAGAACTTGACTTGGATAGAACCAAGTGTTTTAGTTGAAGGTTGGATTGAGATGACATTTGTATATGTTGGGTTGATAACAGGTGGAAGTGATAAGAGTTGATATGCCCGACAAAAAGGTACAAGTTTATATTTTGTATAAGCATGAGATTTATGAACCGAATTGGCAAGCCGCTTGGCTGTTTGATTTTCTTTTGGATTGGAGGAGGCCTAGAGAGGCGAGTTGTGGTTTGACGTATTGAGCCGTACAAAGGAGGTTATGGAGAAATTTTTCGAAAATTTAAGGTGTTTGAAAATTTTCAGAATTTTTGAAAATTTTAGTTGGTCGGAAATGAATTAATAAATTAATTAAAATTAAATGGGTCCAGCCGAAACTGAAATTTAGAGGTAAACAATAAAAGATTTTTAAATCTAGTTAGTAAAGTTGGTAGCATTTTCCTAGCTTAGCAATTTCGAGGACGAAATTATTTTAAGGGGGGAAGTCTGTAATGGCGCGTTTTGTAAGGTATAATAATTAATTTATTTAATTATTTAAATAACGATTAAATAAACGACAGTTGAACGTATAGTTTATAATATAATTATAAACGAGCTCGAAATGGCGCTGCAGTTCGCTATTTGGCAATTCGAACTTCAACTGAATGTACAGGATTCGTTTTAAATCAGATTTCTGTGAAACAAGAAACGTGTGGAGCTGGTGGAGTATATCTTTCTAGTGGAAGAGAAAAATCAGGATTTCGTCGTGTAGATTTTGAGATATGTCCAAATCAAATTTTAAAATAGTCGCTATAGAATCGTTTATCGGCCATAACGGTTATTTCGATATAACTAAAGATCGGGATTGAATTTAGACAAGGTTCTTTTGGGACATAGTGATAATTTAATTTTTAGAATTTTACTATAATTTTTAATTAATTAAATAAGCAACTTTTTATTCGGTGTATTTTGCACCCTGTAATCAACATTTTGAAGTTTCAAAATATGAGCTAATCTACCGATATTATCATATTTCTGGGATCGTGGGGTAGTGCCCGTCACAGTGGTGTCTTTATATCTGTCCATAACAACTCATATGTAAACGAAATACTACCTAATAGGGTACGCTAATTCTTAGCTAAGAGAAAGGGGTTGTTTTTCCAGTCAAAAAGGGAAGCACGTCCTAAATTTATCTCATCCACAAACAAGTGAAAGTGTGGCGTCCTCTGAATCACAAAACAATGAGTACGTGGCCACCAACTATCCGTGAAAGCAACCAAACAACTCGTCCCTTTTGTATATATTAAACAAAACATCCAGCCGCCACGAGAGGAAAACTCTCAGTCAAAAACTCGATCTCTGAAAATCCAAATAAAAATCCAAACAATACAAAGAAAAACTAATAAATCATGTAATGATATAATTTGAGATCCTGTTGAAATTCTCGTTAGCGTGAGGGGCTTTTTGTGGAGCTCGACAGCTTCATCGTTTCCCGTCGTACCTTCTTAGCGAGCTAGGGTTGGGTTTGGCGAAGGATCAGTGGCTCGATCGAAGGAATGGAAGTCGGTTTCGGATTCAGGGAGTAAAATAGCACCATTTGTGGAAGTTCTGGGTGATTCAGGCGTTAATGGTGTCGCTCGAACACTGATGCTGACGGGGATGAACAGAACGACGGGACGTAAATGGTGAGGGCGAGTTCATCAGTTTGGGTACTGGTAATGGAGACAAGGGTTGGAGCAAAGCTTGAGGGTGCTGTCGGTATTTGCATGAAAAGCAAACACAAAATGAAGACAAACAAAAGGTCAGTAAGAGTGGCTCCTGTAGCATGCGGTAAAGAATGGGAAAGAAGCTATAGAAGTTGGGCAGTGGATGTTGTTCGTAGGCCTGTCACGTTGGGAGAAGATATAAAGGAAGCTGTTGATTTTAATATTCAAATAGGGGCGTGACTCGTGATGGAGGGTTAGCTTTGTGGTTCCAACGAACCATACGAGTTTGAAAAGGAGGGATGGATCGGAGCGTGCTTTCTTATACAGTACTGGAGCTGGCCACGTTCTTCATGCTAGTTTTCTAACCGGTGTGCGATGGACTTAGCGAGCTGGAGTAGGAAGAAAACACGGTCATGAAATGGAAGCTTGGCGAGATGTATACGGTGAAGTTTCGGTCTGTGTTGTGTGTATCTAGAGGAGCGGAAGCTGATGTGTTTTGAAGCAAATGGTGTAAGAATGGTGAGGTTGGTTTCGAATATACTGGAGTTGATCCGAAGCGGTTCTGGAGCTCATTAGAAATCATGGCAAAATTGAACGCCTGGTTCAAGCGACTGACGCAAATCGTTATTTAACGGTTAACGCGCACGGTGAGTAAATCTCACAAACTCTAAACAGTTTTATTTTCACGTTGTATTCTTAGAACTGTTAAAATATTTTCTGTTTGACTGTTTCACTGTGTGTGGACTGTTTGATTGAACTGCTAGTCAGTTAGTAGAGATTATATATATATGTACATATATATATAAACCGTCAAATAGTTATATGTTGATTCTGTTCATCAGGATATTTTACTGATGTTGTCTAACATCTGTGGTGCAGGGAAACAGGTTGGAGGAATCCAACTGGATTCCTCAACAGTTATTTTACTATGATTTTTATATTGTGATATATAATGTGATGTATATAATCTGTGTGATTATGTGTGGTGGGACGATATTTATCGTTGTTATATGGTGTGTTAAATACCATGAGAAATACCAAAATGTAGGAGAGGGGTTTTCAAAGTATATTTTGAAAATAGTTTATTTATATAAAATCAAGGGATTTTATATATACATACATACATACATATATATATATATATAAGAAAAAGGATTCTGAATATAAAGGAATATAGTTGGTAAAACAAATATAAAAGGATTATATTTGTAAATCAAATACATGGGAATATATATATGTTAATCGAATATAAGGGGATATATTTGTTAATCAAAATATAAAGGAATTATATTCGTTAAAAGAAATATAAAGGATATTTATTTAGAGATTAAATAAATAGAATTAAACTAAAGGAGATATTTATTTGTTAAATAAATAGGAGTTAACCAAGTAAATTGGTCGAGTTAACCAAGTGAATTGGTCGAGTTAATCGAAGTGAGTTAGCTAAGTTAAACTAAGTGGATTAGTTCAGTTAATCGAGACGAGTTAACCAGTTAGGTTAAACCATTTGAGTTAATCAGTTAGAATTGACCAGTTAGAATTGACCAGTTAGAGTTAACCAGTTAGAGTTAACCAGTTAGGTTAAACCAGTTGAGTTGACCGGTTAGAGTTATCCAAGTGGAGTTAATCGAGTAGCGTTGTCGAATATCACTTATTCGAAGAAGAGTTATCGAATATAGTCTATTCGAGTGGAGAAATCAAATGTTATTCATTTGAGAAGAGTTATCGAATATTGGTTATTCGGAGTTAGTTAATCCAAAGGAGTTACTTGAAGAGTTAATCGAATATAGTTATTCGAGTAAAGTTAAAAGAGTTAATCGAATTTAGTTATTCGAAATGAGTTATTCGAATTTGATATTTGAATAGAGTTAAACACATTAGAGTTATTCGAATTAGTTATTCGAATAGAGTTAAACACGTAAGAGTTAATTGAATATTAGTTATTCAATTTGAGTTAATCGAATGTAGTTATTCGAGAAGAGTTAAATCGAATTTAGTTATTCGAAAAGAGTTAATCAATTTGAGTTAAGTTAATCGATTTGAATTAAGTTGAATCGAAATGGAGTAAATCGATTAGAATTAAGTTAATCGAGTTAGAGTAAATCGAATATTGGTTATTCAAAGGTAAGTTATTCGAAGGAGTTAATCAAATGAGTCGATCCAAAGGAGTTAGTCGAATATTAGTTATTCGAATAGAGTTAAAGGAGTTATCGATTTTAGTTTGATCGAAAGGAGTTATCGATTAGTAAATCGAAAGGAGATTTTCGAATATAGCATATTCGAAAGAAAGAGATCGAATATTGTTTATTCGAAAGAGGGAGATTTCGAATATGAGTTATTAGAAGAGAGATAATCGAATATGGGTTATTCAAAGAAGAGTTAATCAAATAGAGATTACTCGAAAGAGAGTTATACGTCGAATTCGATTATAGCGAATTCGGGAAAGCACTATTTACTTTCCAGGGTTTAAATCAAGATTTAGTTATTGATTTAGAAATTAGATGTCTGTTAAATCATTCAAGTTAGGAGATAAAGTTATAATTTAGGTTAGACATTGCAGAAGTAGGAATTATAACGTTATAGTTATAATCAAACACTGTCATATAAGAAGTGGATTCGTAACCTGAATCCGAGAATTTGCGTAAACAGATGATTGTAAAAAGTGAGTGATGGGCTTCATCTATTTCACAGTAAAGGACGTTGTTCAATTAAGGTCTGAGAGGTAGTTATACCCCAACTTGATTGACTTCAGAATTGACAAAGGAATAGTTGTGGTTCGATCTAAAAGGTTGATTAGGAATAAAGTTAAGGAATAAGCGATAAATGGATTAAGCGTAACGATGTTTTATACAACGTTCATTTGAAATCCGTAAATGAGTTTTGGGAACGTTTTCCAAATATAGTCAGATATGTTTCCTAAACATAAAAAATGAAATGTTTTCATGATAAGAAGTTAAGAAATAGAGTTAAGCAAATTCAGAAACTAACTGGAGAGGGTAAGTTGAACGGTTTTCTAAGTGACGATCTGATGTTGGTTTCGACCGTCCGGATTGATACTTAGAGAATTGTTCTCATACTAGTTACAGTTAGGGACTGATAGTTGCGAAATAATAGTGATGTGAAAATAAGCTATGGAAATGTTTTCCAATGATTAATAACATATATTTTCTAAATATATGAAATAATGAAATATGAACATATGATGATTGATCGATCGAATTTCCATTTGGAAATAAGATCGTTGTTTGTACACCGACATGTTTTCATTTGATAGTTGAATCACAGACTATCAAAGTTTTTACCATTTTAACGTTGTTAATATGGAGAGACCGGTTGGATTATTATCCAAAGAACCACTATGTATTGACATAAGCGTTGCGAGCAATATATGCCAAAGATAAATTGAAGACGGAGTAAAGTTCAAGGGCTGTTGTATAAGTCTTAGATAGCAGTGACTAAGATGGATATACTGAATAGTGCCTTCGGTTTGTCCAGTCCCAGGACAACGTATATGGAAGAAGGTCTGACAGAGTATATCCAATGGATCGCGTAAGTTGATCTGTTCAAACGTATCCACGTTTGGTGGCGGAGGAATTCGTTTCTCTTAGCTGTATACCCGTGTTATTTTTGAATAAGTCAATTTGTGATTTGGCGGGTATGACGATGTGGCATTCAAAGTGAATGGTGATCAGATGTTCTGAAGATAGACGTAGCTTCTAGCCTCATACCAGGAAGTAACAAAAGTTGGGCTAGGCAGCATGGCTAGTTGGGTCATTCCCAAGCAGGGTGTATTGTCACCGATCTAGGGAATATCCATATTTATACTTCTTTTTGATTCTGTATCTTCGGATGACGGTTTGATGGTCTATAACCGTGGTGGCAATATATTCGCGACACTCAAGCTAAATGAGTGAGCGGTCATGTGTGGCCGGGTTGCAAGACGTTCTTGTTGAACCCTGAGTGTATCACCTCTAGAGTACACTATTCAGAAGGTGCTCCCATACCTTGTCTGTTGGAATCCATTCTCCGATAAGAGCCCTGCGGTTTATGATTTTATACTATGTATGTAGAACGTGAGATGCAAGCGTTTCTGCTAGATTGATACCTATTTGTACTTAGACATTATTATAATATCACATTGATATTGCTTGTCAAAGTTGTTCAGATACTCATAAGGGAAAAACCCGTTCCGTATTCACGGCGTGGTCTTATGAGATATCCTATACCTGTTTTAAACTATTTTACTCATACCAGTCCCATGACTGACCCGGAGTTTACTTTGTTGTTTTCCCTAAACTCTTGGGTGCCTAAATTTGTACGGGCAGTCAAGTAGTCGGGATTTACAGATATACTTGGAGAGCTTGGAGCAGGAGACTTCAAGATTCTATAGCTATAGTTATTTCCGCTGTGTTGTAAGTGTTGTACTCTGATAAGTGCTATTGTATATATAACTGTTTACTTCAAAGTTATGTTATATATTATATGTTATTCGTTCCGCTGTGAGATTCGTGTTACTCTGATGATTTTGATGTTCTTCTTCTTCTATTCTATTAGTTCTATGTTTTCTTTCTCACCTTCTAAATTCTTTCACTAACGTCTCGGAATTTCCGACTCTCGAGGAGTCGGAAATTTCCAGCCGTTACAGTTAGTCTCCGCATCTTAAGATGTATTGGTCAAATAAATAAGTATTGATCAAATAAATAAGTCTCCACAATAACAATAAAAACTTTAAATTACTTGTGATTTTTGGTGTCAGTCTCCACATCTTAAAATCATACCCTTATCCTATGTTGATATGCACAGTTTAAAGCCGGATGGCCAATGAGCAACCCATAAATTCAGCTGAAACTGAGCATTACGGCTCAGTTTCGCTAAGCCTTACGCTCAGCGAAACTGAGCCGTAAGGCTTAGCGAATACGCCCAGCGAAACTGAGCTTACGGCTCAGTTTCAGCTGAGCCTTGCACTGAGCCGTCTGCGGAAAAGCTTCTCCCAAATTTGCTTCCTCAAGAGCAGCATGTCTTTATGCTTGTTCTCAACCTCAATAAAACTCTAGTCTATTCAGACTGGAAGGTATATATGTCATGTAACATCACATATTTTTTATTTGCTTGCTTAATTGACTGAATTGTAAGAACTGGTAAGCCTATTTATTATTTTTGAAGCGCGAAAGGGGTTGGAGAACATTTAAACGGCCAGGTGCTGATGCTTTCTTGGAACACCTTGCAAAATTTTATGAAATTGTTGTATTCTCAGATGAGCTTAGTGCAGTAAGAATGGATTATTTCTACTCTGGATTATTTCTTCTCCTTACTAGCATCTGTAATTATTCTTTTGCAATTTGTTTGGTCCTTTTATTTTACTCACAGTATGTGGATGCTATAGTTGAGAGACTGGATCAGAAAGGCTACATCCATTATAGGTTGGGTAGACCAGCCACTAGATATATATATGGAAAACATTATTGGATTAGTAGATTTTTTTTCTTCTGATCACAGTTAATCTATTCCTTGAAATACACCGTTTCTATTCTCTGATATTTGGAACCCCTGTGACAAAAAGTAATACGGATGGGCAGTCCATTATTATACAAGTGCCATTATACAAATAAATAGAAATGCCAAGCCCAATGCGTTTCTTCAAATATAACTAGTCGTTTCTTCAAATATAACTAGCTTACGGCTCAGTTTCAGCTCAGCCTTACGCTCAGCGAAACTGATCCGTAAGGCTCAGCGAATACGCTCAGCGAAACTGACCTTACGGCTCAGTTTCAGCTGAGCCTTTACGCTCAGCTGAATATTTTAAAATGTTTTAGACATTAGTCAGTATTATTACATTAAACTTCTAAATGTCTTTAAACTCAATATTAAATCCACCCACAACCCCCGTGAATTTAAAAGGGACGTCTTTCCTATCTATATATCTCCCATTTTTAAATGCACCCTCAATAAATAGTCATCAATACTGCTTAAATTCTTAAACCATTAATTCTTTGTAGTATTTTTTTATTTTTATTTTTCCTTTCTTCTGAAGTCACAAAAACTATTGAACTGTACATAAATTGTTGAAGATACAGGGCAAACAGAAATAGAAAAGAAGCAAATTAAACACATGTAAGTTAAACACAGTATAGTATTCTTTTTTTAGGTACAACTTCTAGTCCATTTAACTTGTATAGTTAGCTCTTCAATGAGCAGTTATGAAATAAAATCATGGTACTAAATGATTTGCTTTACTTTAGACCATTAATTGAAATAAATAGTTCAAAAGACCTGTATTGAATTCTTCACAGTAGTTTTATCAGAGTACATAATCAATTTTCTAGACAGTATAGATGGCCATTTTGATAAATTGTCCATGAAAGATAATTTTAGAGCCAACATATGGAAATTATGAAAGGTTCGTAACTTTAAATACATTTGTGTATCAGTGGTTTTTACTTGTATTTATGTACAAATAATGTATTCAATGAGACTACTAAATACAAATAATGTATTCAACGAGACTACTAACTATCAAGCGAACTGGGAGTTATATATGTATGATTCTTGAAGTGCTATTTTTCAGTGTTATAATTTGTCTAGGTTAGAAAACATAGGTAAAGCATGAATATATATGATAACAAACCATATTACTATAACAATTTTGCACACATACTTTTCTTCCAACTAAAATAGAAAATAAATCTTATTTCGTAGTTTTTAGTTTAATTTTTATTTTATTTACATTTGAGCAGCAAATATATAGTTCAATCGAAAGACATGATATTAGATTTTGTTATTATTATTTTGCATTGAGTGCATATGACATTTCGAAGGAATGATATGTTTTACCAAAGAAGACTACTGATAAGATATTTATAGCTATGAGGTGATGTTCATTATCACATATTCATTTATAGCTTGAAGAAGGCAGTCATGACCATGGTTTTCAAGTAGTCAGTCACCTGCCACCATTAATTTCTATTTTCAAGTGTTCAGCGAAACTAAGCCGTAATGCTCCGTTTCGCTGAGCGTAAGGCTCAGTTGAAACTGAGCCTTACAGCCCAGTTTCCTTACGGCTCAGTTTCGCTGAGCATAAGGCTCAGTTAAAACTCAGCCGTAAGCTCAGTTTCGCTAAGCCTTACGCTCAGTTTCAACTGAGCCGTAAAGCTTAGTTTCACCTGAGCCTTACGGCTCAGTTTAACTGAGCATTAAGGTTCAGTGAAGCCGAGTGTAACACTCAGTTTCAGTGAAGCCGAGTCATAATTAATTCCCAACCAAATTTTAAAATCAACTTGAGATTTACAAGTTCCAGGTTGATGACAGGGGTTAAAATTATCTAGGTGAGGTGTTGTTGATGTGTAAAGTTCGAAAGAAAAGAGTGTTCATTTCCAGACATAACATCATCCAAGGAACATTAACAATTTTCAACCATTAAACTCAACAACATCCATGTTATTGCTAATATAATTGATATGTATGTGGGTATATACGCAGTCATAGATCAACATAAACAAGCTTCTTGAAAAACAGGGGTAGAAAGGTATCTGAAACCGAATAGATAGAATATCCGAATCTGCAGTATAAACTAATGCAACTCATCTCTTATTTGAGCCTCAATTTCTTCTAGCTTCTTAATTGTTTCTTCAAAACTTTGTGTACACAAGATGCAGACCTGAAAAACTTGTTATCTACACCCAAAAAAGGTAATACATCATGCATACTGTTGTACAAATACTGCATTTATGTGCTAATAAAATGTAAACAATGCCTTGTCAAAAAAAATAAATGTAACAATAAGAAGGAAGCAAGTATCATAAACAGCGAATATGTGTATGCCTGATTTTAATTGGATACTTCACAAGGCTGCAGATCCAACAGTTTATTTGAAGAAAGCATTGTCATTGTCCTTCGCCATTTCCAGTTGTAAAATCAATCTAAACTACGTGGCTAATTAAAAACGATTTCTGCATTTTATGGGCATTGTTACCATTTTATGCCTAATGAAAGTAACCCACCATCTGAGAAAATTCTAATAAAATTTCCATAAAGTCCCATCACCCACCACTCATATTGTGAGTACGTGTAATGTGTGATCAAGTATATTCTATATGTTGCAAAGTTATATGGTAGTTCTTTTTCCTTAAACTATTTCCAACTATTGGCTAAAATGGTATTTCTTAATATGCATTAAAAATGTAACAAATATACCATATTCTGCACTGTCCAACCAAACCATCCTATGTGCGCCAAGCAAAGAATATGTAACTGTTACAACTTGATTTGCTAGATCTACAGTTTAGCTCCTCTTCTCGTCATCATAAATCAAAATCGAGTTAATTTTATTAGCATTAAGAGTTTCATTTAACAAAGAAGTGACAAGTAGTTTATTAAATTTGCCTATAATACCTGGCTTCTCCCCATAAAAGTTTCTATTTTACTTTTATTTTTGGGTAATCTTCCTTTTGCGAGTTGTCTGTCTTGTTTGAGTTGGAAGCTATACTCATTGCATTCAACTCTTTTTTACTGTAATTAACAAAGGACTCTATTCCATAAGAACGTAATAAAATGCAAGTAAGGAAATCAAAAAAGCGTCCACTTCAGATGTGTAAACTATCAAGTTAGCACCAAAAAACAGAGACTCCAAAAGTAACATTTGATATTAGCATAATAATTGTAACGACCCGTATTTTACACATCATAGGATTGTAGAATATTTATTTCTTTCCCGTGTGAAGTCGTATGGTCATGTAACTTTGGGAAACATCTATTAGGGTCATTTCCCATGCTTATGATTTTTGTCGATTTTTAAATGACCATTTTGCCCCTAGTTGGTACTGTTTTGGCCATAACTTTTGATAGGAAAGGAATTTTGACCTGAAACCACTTCCATTAGATTCGTTTGATGGTTTCTCTTTCCGTAGAGTGGTCATATTAGCCAAACGGACTTACCGTTTGGGAGATATGGCTGAAACAAGGTTTGGAGGGTGAAAAACTGCTTAACCGGGCCAAATCGGGTGATTAGTGAGTAGGCCCATAACCCATTTCGGGATTAGGGTTATGGGAGGGCTGAAATGAGATTGAGAATCATTCTATTTCAGTTTTCTAGCCTCCACTTATCACCAAAGATTCCTAGAAATGGCCTCTAACCTCTAAATCATCTTTTGGTCAAGGATTTGGCTTAGCAACTCCTAATCAAGGAAGATCTTCACCAAAACAACATTGGAGCTGCTATTTAGCATTGGGATTCATATCAAATCAGAGATTTATTTCAGATCTTAGTTTATTTTGTGGCTAAGGTGAGTGATTTGCATAGTTTTACACTAATTATGGCTAGTTAGGGGTGATTAGTGCTAATTAGCGAATTTAAGCATGATAAAATTCGGGAAAAATGTTCATAAATTCTTAAATGATGTTTTAGACCTCTGATATGAATTTGGGATAATTTGGTTAAGTTTTGTTAATCCTATCATTAGTTTCACCTAAACATGCTTAAGGGGAAATATGGGATTTTGGGTATGTTTGATCCATTTTAACCTATGATATTGATGTGAATGATGTTTGTGGTTGATTATGCATGTTGCTATGACTGTATGAAATGCTTTGTGGTTGATTCCAATAGTTAGAATGGTCGAAAATGTCGTCGAATGGCGTAAACACTTGTTGGAACAGTTTCAGAAAATAGTGCAGGGATCGGATCGGATCGGATAAGGGGGCTCGGATCGGATATGTAGAACTGAGCAAAGAATCTGATCGGATCGGAACCCAACACTTGGGAAAAGTGGCAAAAAGGAAGGCCACGCTAGCTAAACTGGGATCGGATCGGATAGAGGAAGACGGATCGGATCGGATGGATGAAGACGGATCGGATCAAAGAGGACGGATCGGATCGGAAACACATAGGCGAATCAGAGCAGGAGCACGAAAATGGATCGGATAAGAGCATATGAAGGGGAGCATGAAGATGGATCGAAGGCACGAACCAAGAAGGACTCGACCCAACCCGAAAGGAAGCACCGACCTGACCCGAGGAAGAAGAAGCAGCTGACTCGAACCCAGAGGAACACCGACCCGAACCGCATCAGAAGGGGGACCCGACCCGAACGGACAAAGAACACCGACCCGAACCGATGACCTGAGGAAGAACCCGACCCGACCCAGTATTGACCAATAACCCGAGATGCAAAGATAGTCCAATAGGGGAAGTTAGAGCTCAGGATCCCGGAACCAGTTGGGAACCAACGAGTTCACTTCATGGTTGGACTTTGCTGCGGGACGTGTGCTAAGGAGTTGTCGACGTTCATAACTTCGATTCACCACTAAGAATGATGGGCTACTTATCAATGCAGTAGGGTCATTATGACCTGAGGGGCAAAGTGATGGTAGCAAGACTACGTTATCAGTGCAGTAGGGTCATTATGACCTGAGGGGCAAGGTGATGCGTAGTAAGACTATGAGCCAGCGCAGATGGGGTGAATAACCCCATGAGGCAAGTGGACATAGTAAGGATTAGTAAGGCTATGAGCCAGCGCAGATGGGGTGAATAACTCCATGGGGCAAGTGGACATAGCGAGGAATTAGTGGCTACGTTATCAGTGCAGTGAAGCCATTTATGACTTCATGGGGCAAAGTGATCGTAGCAAGGAATGTTGGGTGATCGAAGTGGTGAATATCGTATGCTTTACGCACTGAGTGAGAGATGTGAGGATGGATGCTATGCTTGATTGTTTGTCATCATTGTGACATGCACACCTCCCCCACCTCCGTATCTTTATACTGTTTGATATGATACCTTAGAGTGTTGTACAGTATGTAGTGCTAACTCTTTGGTTGCAGGTCCAGGTTCAGGTACGTTTTAGTCTACCTGTTATTGTTCACTTTAGATGCTTATCGCTCATACCAGGCTTTATGTCTGACCCAGAGTTTTATGTCTCCTCTTATTACTCTGGGTGCTCACACGAGCAGACTAGAGACAGGTTAGCTGGTGGTGTGCGAGTAGCTGATTCGGAGGCGGGCAGGAGGCTTCCACGTATTATATATATACATTCACATTCTCCCTGTGTCGTTGGTGGTCGCTACTTGGGCATTAGTAGTGTACCTCATTTATCTTACTTTTGCTTTGAGACAGTTTGAAAGTTGTAATAAGCTGTATTCTGAATTTCCGCTGCTATGATGTTTAGTTCTGATTGTCAGCTTATGCACTGTCTCTCCTGTTTTATGTCAAGTATGTTATTATTATATTTTGTTCTATGCGCTGTGAGACATTCTACAGGTTCTTTGTATGTTCATTCCCTTCTTCCTTTTTCCTTCTGGCGACCCGTTCCGTGCTAACTGGACATGTGTACAGCGCACTTTTAGAGTAAATGTCGGTTGGTGCGGAGCGGGGTGTCACAATAATATAGATGTTCTCCCTTTCCTTTCTGAACACAACCATGAATGCTGACGAATCGTAAGTTCACTCTTGACAATTAAACAATGAACTTATGGCTGTAACATTAAATTGAGGGAATTTATTTAACCAATCACAGTTGGTCAAGGTTACACCCAATATCCTATAAAGAATGCTTTTGAGATTTATGATTTTCCGCATATATAAAAGAGACGACCAGATCAACCTCTTCCTTACTATGAAAAAGAATGGTAATGTGTTGATCATCAACACATATAAGGGAAATTTCCCAGAATTATTTGTTTATATTCACTAATATTCTGCATTTTGTAATAGAAGTCTATATTGTTAACTGGACACTAGTTAATGCCCCAGTATTAGAACTATCAGAACTTCCTATAATCGAGCTAAATGAAGCTAACCACTTTACAGATGTCTAATCATCTGTCTGGACTATTAGAACCTCCTACGTTCTAGGATAAAATGGTTATTGATTATGATTTTTGGCAATCTTATCACAAATTTTTTGAGAAGTATAACTCATAAAGAGCTGCAACCATCCATAAGGGAAAAACACATTTCAACATTTCAAAAGATTAACGCACAATAATATACTGTGGTTGGTTCAGATGACTATCGCATAAAGTAATCAATGACAAACCATGACCTAAGTTCGTAAAATGGCAAATAAAGTAAGAATAATGACCACTCAATTATTTAAGACCGCTGGTAAATTGATAAACAAAAGTAACTAAACTTGGCACAAACCAAACAGAAATGAATGCACAATTAAATGAAAAATCATTAAAATAACATTTTGTCCCTTTTTTTAATCTGAAAGCATTAGAATGGAAAACGATATGATATAGTCTGGATACCTGTTAAGAGTAATCGTCTCAAATAAGATGGCAAGTTCGATGGTTTCCAAACGACGGTTGCGCCTCTCTATGTCGGAAATCCGGCCTCTCATGTTTCCCCAAACCTGCTTCCAGCCCTACCTTTTTTCGATCTGCATAGCGTAAACAATAACGATGCATTAGACCTCATTACTCGTACTTTCAACACTGAAATTAAAAATGTGATTTTCCGTCTGAATCCCAAAAGCACTAGAGGGTCAGATGGTTTTAATACACACTTCTTCAAAGTAATATGAAGACACGCTGACATATACACACCAACATGAATATAGTCGCTGATAATATCATCTAATATACATAGATCTTATGCCTGAAATTAACTAAAATAGTGTCAGCATGCAAGCTATGCAAACAAGCTCCCATATTCTCAGTTTAATGTAATAGGCTAGTCAGTAAGAACTGCATTATTCAATTAGGAAAGCTACACATTCAGAAATTGGTTCATAGCAATTTAAATACCAAAATCTTATGAAGGGTACGAGTATGTGTACTCGTTCAATGGAACCAGGCCGTACAAGAAACCCACCACTATTTTTATAGTGGTCTATTGGTCTTAACTATCTTATGCCTAAATTAAATGTACACTTATCTGTTCTCTTTTGCATACCCATATGACTAGCTTATAATTGCATTGACCAAATACAAGGAAACTACAAACATACATCCAACTTTATTATTTAGCTAAATACAGAACTGCAACTTTAATGAATATTAAGCTGCCATTTGACTACTGCTTGCAATTAAAAATGGATTTTGATTGCTCAAGTTATATTTGGTTTTTAATGACAGTGAACAGCACCAAATAATAGAAGAAACACTATTAATGATGCTGCAAACCACATCTACTTAAACTAAATTGTCCATTTATTTTTGTAGCAAATTTGCTATTTAAGTATAGATGAATTCTTGGTTATCGACTAAGTTATAACATATGAGAGATCAATCAAGGTATCAAATATTTACTAGGATGAGAGTTCCATTTTTGTTGCCTATAAGAAAATCTCCTGGTATACATACATCATGTTAAAATCTTAGGTCAGTGGAAAAAATGGTTCCATATATCTAGATAAAACACCATAAGAAATAACATGGACATAGTAGAAGCCAAATATTAACTAGCTGAGTGGTGCTAACTAATTGATTAAGAAGAACAAAAGCACCAAATATGCTACAGAAGCCGTGATCCAAAACTACCACAGCAAGTTAGAGCATCTCCATCAGTTGTGTGGATTTGGGGTGGTGAGCAAGTTAGAGCATCTCCAGAATCCTGACCAGTCGGTTTTTTAAAGGTAAATACTAACTGATACAGTCAAAATCTTATTAGTGATGAGAAGATAAAATCCTAACTCTAGAACATAAATTAGGATCCAAGAAATAATCTTAGCTATGGCAAATAAGCAGCCTAACCCCATAACTTTAATCAGGATTCTGGAATGAGTCCCAACTCTAACGAAGGAATGACCACTTTAGCAGAATTCACATTCATCCTACAAAAGGTTATTAAATATAAACAACCAAGTCAATTTTGAAATCAACTCTGAAATTTAAATCGAAATAAATTTCCAAAAGGAAATCGAATTCGAAATAAAGACCCAATTCAGTTTAGAAATCGAAATCGATTTCAATTTCGACATCTCGGCGGAGTAAAAAACGATCCCAAAAATTGTATTTAAAACAGATAATGGCTAAAAAGGGAGATTTGTTACTTGAGGGAAGTAAGGGAAGCGAGCGAGGCAATCAAAATCCACCAAGCAAGTATATTGACCATGACAGGGGAAGTGAGTAGATTTAGGGATTGCGGAAAATGAAATACGGGGTGAGGGGGGAATGAAATACGTGGGGGAAATGAAATACAGCAAGGGAACGAAAATATTATGTGAATATGACCCGAGCCAAATCCATGTCAAAGGTACTAATCCAGAACGTTTAAAATGTAAGGTTAGATTTTACTGGTTGGGGGTGACGCGGATCGCAACCGGTGTGCCAAATGAATTTGATACGGTTATGAGCACCATCAAATTTGGTACGGCTTTAAGCCGTATCAAATCTCTGCATCTTGGTGTGCCAATTTTGCTATTTTGGTGTAGTGTCTTCACACTCGTTCTAGGATACTACTGATCCTATCTCTAACGAGTCATTCCTTATTGGATATTGCTAATCCAATTTCTGATGAATTCTTTCATATGGTTCTAATGTGCCTTGTTCTCTGAGCTTTGTAAACCAAAGCTCTGATACCAAATGTGATTGCCCGTAACTTCCCCGGTAAGGAAAGCCCGGATTACCTTGAGAACACGACAAACCAGAATGCAAACAGAAGAACATTTCATTGCTATTACAACAATTCCATCAGAATACAAGAATATACAGAGTATAAATGAATAAAATACATTCGATAAATATCAGAGATTACAATAAATTACATAGCAGCGGAAAAATAATACAAAACACAACTAGAAGTAATACACGGATACAGAGCTTTCCGAGCATCGTTCCAGCTGTAAATCAGGATCCTGTGAATATAAATCTACAAAACCAAAACTACTAGCTGCCCGTGTCGAAAATAAGGGCACCCAGAGTTTAGGTTAAAACAATAAACTCCAGGTCAGTCATGTGACTGATGTGAGAACTAAAACAATTATTAATTCAATTTTAAAAGAGAGTAATTCAAGGGACCACGCCATATAACATGGAACGGGTTTCCTCCCAAGAATATCAGTGCATAGAATAAATTGACGCAATGCTTTTTCGAAAAATGAAGCTATTATAAGACCCAGGTCCCATCACACAATGCAACGCAAGCCGGAGGATAGGGTTTTCCCTTATAATAGCCAAACATGCCTGATACGTTTAAAACAAATCATTTGATACTATAATAAGTGTATAGTGTCAAAACAATTTCAATCATAAATATAAATCATAGACGGCATAAGCGCCCCATCCCACTATGTCGCCATAGTAGGCTTTACAAATAAAACCGCAATACACGTATTGGAAATTGGATTTCCGTCATGAGTCGAAGCAAGGGGCAAGCTCCTCTCTGATTCGAGACACTCTAGCAAATGTCTCAGGACCCCACTATGATCCATGGATGCTTCAGGGCCGGTCCTCACCTAACTTTGGAGGATTAGTATTCCTGAGCACATGTTTCCCGGTCCTAACAGACCTAATATCGAGGCGCCTCATTCCAAAAACCACACAGGTGAAAAGTATATAAATGTCGTCCAGTTTAAGCACCGACACCACCCATAGCTAGAAAGAAACGTCGTGCTCTCCCTGCAGTCCGTATCCCGTTTTTGACTCATACCGGGGTGTGAGGCTCGCGAATTCACGTTATACACAAAGCTACGCCATACAGGCCGTGCTTTGATCATCAACCACAAGAATTTGCTTTTCAACAGAAGCCTTGATCATCTGCCACTTAGGAATGCCACATAGGCAATTCACTCCGTGCGACTGATGTCCATCGATATACAACCTCTGAGCTCGTACGTCTTAGAGAAGGGCGTTAAGCAAGAGAATAAATTCTCCGCCGCCAAACAGATGTATATTTAATAGAGATCAATCAACACAAAATAAAATCCAATGTCAGACACACAGTCCATTTACAAGTTCGGTCTGGGTCTGAACTAAACCGGAGGCACTTTCCTCGCATATCCATCGATCTCCAAGTACTTCTGGACAATCACCAACTGATTCCCTCATCTTGGGTGTGCAGCCCAATCAAGATCATCAGTAATCACCCAAACGATGTGAAGACTTCCGGTCTTCAACCACCGTCTTCATCTTCGACTTATCATCAAATCGGTTATTCAGAATGGGCATAAACCTGGCCTTTCCGAATAGCCCGCGTATGTTATAAACAAATGTTACACAATCACGACATACGCCTCATTCCAATTCTGAATGTTCATTTATTCAATTATTCACATTCTTTGGGAAAGGTTCCCATTAATTTTATCAAAGATAAATTCTTTAAAATTTATTCTTTAATCTTCCTTTGGATGTCATATCAAGCCAAATTATGGTTTTCCAAACTAGTAGAGATTAGCGAACCACACCAAAGTAATTATTTATTATGTTTCCCAATCCCAACCTATTCATCCCATGGAGCAAAACTGTTATTACCCCATAACTAACACCACAGTGCTATCGGTAAAATTAATTACCATTTCACATTCAAATCTAATTAAAGATTTAGCTATCATTTTGGAGCAAAACTGGTGATACTCCATTCTCGATCATTTTAATCTAATTAAAGATTCATTAAAACTCCACTTAGTTTTAATCTTTAATTGGGTTAAAGAACCAATGTCATTTAAAACAAGGTTCACGATAAACCCAAAATTCCATTTGATATTAAATACAAGGCGCTGAATAGAAAATATATCGGCTTATATTCAATATCAAATTCTGATTATTTTTAAAACCACTTCAAACCCGATTTATTTATTTAAAAATATTGGATTTTAATTCTAGTTCAAACTAGTTCATTTTGATAAAAATATATTTTTATCCTTTCAAATAGGAAATTTTTCATCCTAGTTCTTTCCAATTCATATATTTTGATTTTACACAAATTATAAATATTTTTAATAATTTATCAAGGCCAGTACAGTCGATTTCCACCAATGGCCATCGAACTGCACTTACAGCGACCTTTTCTGAAATTGATTTGGACGTATCTCCAAATCCACCGTTAGATTTCAAATTTCTAATATTCATTGGAAAGCTCTTTTCAATACGAACCCAACGGTTCCGGTTTCTGGATAATCCGACGGTTGGATCTCCCGTAACATCAATTCGAAGTCAATGGTCGAAATTCACGAACTGCCGCAGTGCGGCGCGTTCTATTCAGGCCATTATATTATATATATAATATATATTTCATCGATTTCCATTTAAAACAAATTTTATGATTCGTTTCAAATTCATTTCAAAAACAATTTCAACTTCATATTCAATTTCAAATCAAAAATGAATTTTCCCTTATAAATTCGTTTTCCATTTGATTTCAATTCAATTCGAATTCATTTCAATTTTATTTAATTCGAATTCAAATTCGTTTCAATTCAATTTCAATTTCAATTCTATTACAATCCATTTTAATTCGAATTTATTTTATATTCAATTCAATTCGAATTCATTTTCTAAATACTCGATTTTTAAATCTCTTTTCAATATTCATTATGAAAACGAATATAATCGATAAAAATATTGTTCGCATCAAAATAACGCATCTCTAATCAACACGGCTTTATATTTTTCAAAAACTTCGTTATTCCATTCAACAAATGAATATTTATTCTATTCAACACATGAATCTATATTTACTTCAACACTTGACTAATCTCAACAAATGAGTACTGTCAACACATGAATATTTTTGTTATGTAATATATTTTATAAAATTATGATTTCTATCGTTAAATTTTTAATCAGGCTCCAACCGTAAATTAGTAAGAGAACGATTCCCTAAGCATTAACCCCGAAGGCCGAAACCAACATCAGATCAATACCCAGGGGACCACTCATCTTATCTATTTTCCAGTTAGTTTCTAATTTTATATCTAATAAAGATGTAAATTTTATTGTTAAAATATTTCGTTCAACACATGACTAATCTCAACAAATGAGTACTGTCAACACATGAATCTTATTTTGTAATATTCTTTATTTTCTCAATTGGAATAAGGCCCAATCAATTTCCATATAATGTTAATTATATGTATTTCCATACAACACATGTATATAATAGCAACGATAAATAATCAACTATCATCCAAAGTGCACAACACAACTGTCTGTCAACCTATCGATCGCCACACAACTAATTATTGGGACGAGTGTACGTCAAATATCATCCCAATACCCGTGTGGGGTTTCACATCAACAAACACTGAATATTATTTGTGCAGTTGGGCGATGTGTAAAATTTATCATCCCAATCAATATCAGTCAAATGTGTGTATATAAACAAATCATCCGATCTGTTTATAAATATTTATTTCATTTTAAATACACATTAAAAATTATATTTTTAACTATAAAATATTTATCACCTATATAAATATTTTATTTCCTTTCACATCACACAATCAATTACACATCAAAATCAAACAAACAACCAAGCAAACAAGCCATCCATGGTCTGTGGACGACGGGTGTCGGGTGCTACTAAACACCGTCTACATCCTAGTATATATATTATTAACTAGAAGATTAAAAATAAAAGGTGAGATGTTCTCACAGAGGGTTCCACTCTGCCGTGCTTTGCTTTTGACTGCTGAACCATCTGGATTTGTTTGAAATTCCAATGCAGTTCTTTTCACGCTGTTCAAATAAAAATTATATTTTTATTACTTCTTTTCAATAAATAAAAAAATCATATTTTTATTTCTACTTCATATATTTTTACAATGCTTCATTTTATATAAAAATTATATTTTTATACTTCTACTTCATATATCAAGATCGAATTTTTTATATCATCGCTATAAAAATCACATTTTTATTTCAAAATATATATAATAAAGATCAGATTTTTATTTCGCTACACATATAAAGATTATATTTTTACTATCTATATAATATAAAAATCGTATTTTTATTATTGGCACTATACAAAAATCATATTTTTATTACTTCTACTTAATGAAGATCGAATTTTTATTATCTATATTATATAAAAATTATATTTTTAACCTTTCTATATTAAAAAAATTATATTTTTACTTTGCTACATACATGGAAAAATTATATTTTTCTTCGCTACTTTATACGATTAAAAATCCCACCTTTCCACGATTAAAAATCGAATCTTTTTAGCGATAAAAATCTTATCTTTCCTATGTTAAAAATCATAGTTTTCATCAATAAAAATCCCATCTTTTCTACAATAAAAATCTAACCTTTATTTATTTCCGAAAATCGAATCTTTATATTTTATACTTCATAGTAAAAATCGAAACTTTTTTAATATAAAAATCAACCCTTTTTCCTATATATATATATATATATATATATATATATATATATATATAAATTGATCTTTACATTGCCATTTATATCATAGACTGTAAATAAAAACAATGTAAATAATTAAAACAATGGAAAAAATCACAATTTTTCAGCGAAGACAAGGAAAAGGGGGGTTGTTCAATCGGTGGAAAGGGTCGTGGAGGAGCCAGCGTGGCCGGAGGATGTCTAGGGTGTTGTATATAACGGTGTTGTATACACAATTATATGATTTTTTGTTTGATGATAACAAACAAGTATATATTATTTTGAATGTGTTTGTTATTGTACTGTTATATCACTGTTCAAATATACACAGTATTTTATTTAAATATAATTTTTTATTTCAACAAGCAAAACAGTATAAATCTTACAACTCCACTATTTGAACATTCACTAAACAATGTACTGTAAATATACTAAATAAATTAGATAGATTTGTTTGACAACAATAAAGTAATATTTTATTTCAAACAAATTTGTTTAAATACAGATAACAGTACAATTTCAATACACAGCTCCTCTCTATGACACTCACACTCTGTTTACAGTTTCATTTATACATTCACTTGACTATACAGACACTGTTGTTTACACACAGTCTTCATCTTCTATCTTCTGGACCAGTCTCATCTTTGATCTTCAGTCTTCTGTCAGTCCAGTCATCACCTGTATACCTGTCATTCAGAAACACACACACACAGTATCTTGTACAGAAATATTTTTCTAAATTATACGCAAATATAATTTTTATTTTGAAAATTTATTTGCCTCAGTTTTCGGTGTGTTTCTCATCATTTTTCTGACTCGATCTGGTTTGATCAGCCTCGACATAATCACACTAGTTTGCTGATTTTTGATCAGCCTCAACTAGTGTGACTAGTCTGCTGATTTTTTTTAAAAAAAAAAAAAAAAAAAAAAAACACAAATGTCAAAATCAAACACAAGACAGTTTCAAAGTCAAACAGCAAAGTGGTGCACAACAGCAAAATTCATGAACAAGCCAAGGTGGAATGTGGGTCACAAGTTCAAATGTTTCAGGCGAGTACAAAGTGTCGAGCCATGGTCAAGCAAGCTATCATTTCAAGTGCAAGTAAAAAAAAAAAAAAAAAAAAAAAAGTCAAAGCATCAGTGTATGGTCATAACAAAGTGACAAGCAAATGTGCTCGACACATGTAAACATGGTTCAGCAAACAAGTGACAGCAAATACATTGTGAGATAAACAAGCCAGCAACACTAGGGAACAGTTCAGATTCATGGTGGAGCATGGATAGTTCAAAAGCAGGGCATCATACCAGCATATAAAAATAAAGCATGTAAATATGAATGGTGGTGCTACAGCATGTATACAGTTCAGCAAGTTCATGAGTTATAATGGTGCATGCAAGTAAACAGCTCAAGCAAAGAAATGGTACATGGTGATGGCATGACATCATGAAAAGTACACAATAGGCGCAGCCAAGATGTCAAGGCACATGAGTTTTACAAGAACAGCATGATCAAAATGCAGCATAGGTGAAAATACAGTCAAGCAATTCAAGCATGGAGACTGTAGCACAATACAAAGTGCTGGTGACAAGCATGACCAAGCTAGTGTGGAAATTTCATGGCAATTGGCAAGTGTAGACAAGTGTGAATAAGCTCGACACAAGTGTTTGGCATGAACAACATGTTCAAAAGCAGTTTCCAGTTCAAATGACTAGTTGCAGAAGTCACAATAATCATTTTGGGTAAGGAATAAATCCACAAATCGGAAAATGTTTCAGAGTATGCAAGTGTGTGTGATTTCCAGAAAATTAGCAAATTGAAGAATCCAGATTTGGCAAAGTTTTTTTTGGAAAATCTGTAACAATACTTCGAAGTCCTCAAATGTTTCCAACTTTCGAATGCACAACTTTTCTGAGTTTTAATTATGCATGGGACCAGAGGAATATATGGAATTCATGCTTCCAGAAGAACAAAAGTGGGAAAGTATCAATTCGGCAAATCATATTTGAGCAAGTTCTTTATGGCATGCAAACAATTCTGTATTGTTTTTTTTTAGAAATCAGTTTTGAGATGAAACAAAGCTAAATGGCAAGAAATTTATCAAGCATTTTTGACAATGAATTCATTCATGCGTTAATCAAGTGTGGACATGCAAGAATTTCTCAGCAATCAATTTTTGGAAATGTTTTTTTTTAAAGAGTTTGTGCTATATGGAAATCAATAAATCACGCAAGGTTTCATTCAAGGCTAGGATCATTCAAATCAAAGCAGAGAATTTCAAAAGAGGAAACACACAATTATCAGACAAGTCATCGGGGCTAATTCATGTCTGAATACAAAGCCAAAATCACGCAATTCAGTATTTTTGCAAACCACATCGGAGGCCAAATCAAAGACCAGATTCATCGATTCATTAAGAAAATAAAAAGAGGAAACCGCAAATTTCAGGTCGAATCAATGTTTTTGAAATCAGAGATTTCTAAGGGGTTGTAATCCCTATTTATAACACCAGTTCATCATCGGCTAAGGAGTGAAATCGAACCCAACGCAAATCGAAACCAAACATCAAAAATTCAAGCAGAGAATTAAATTTATTTCACTCACAATTTTAGGGTTTCGGTCGCCACTGTAAATCCTAAAATCAGAGAAATCCAAATCGATAGACAAGCATGCCATAGAAGTCGAGCCTCGGAGATTCAATTCTTTTTCAGCAATCGATCAGAGTTTTGGAGGATTTCAGAAAACCCTAGGAGATTAAGAGAGGAGCCGCCGCCATTTTTGATTTTCCAGAGAATAAAAAGGATCGGGCTAACAAATGAAGGATGGTGCAATCAAATGACAAAGAGGCCGGCCCATTCAAGCTTGAATTAAAGGGGATGACCCTTTATTTTATTTCCTAGGGCTTTAATTTTTGTTTCTCCTTTTTATTTCTTTGTGTTTTTGTTGTAATTTTTCTGTAAACCAATCTGAACAGTTTATAGAGTCTGTAAAACTCTAGGGGAGTTTCAGTTAGGAGTTAACTGACAGTACTAGAATCTGTAAAATCTAGGAATACAGGTTACGGGCTTGTAATCTGGGGAAAATCTGATTCAGGGGTTTGAATCAGTCTAGGATTTTGAGCGTAGGGTTAGAATAGGAGCAGGGGTTTGCGAGTGTACATGGTCTTGTATGCGGGAACTATTCTATCACCTAGTAGAAACCTTAGAAATGCAGCAGTAGGCAGGGTTTTGCCGAAGCTGGGTATATCTGTGTGTGATTTATTTTCTGCATTTCTGTTTCTGCTATTTTCTGTGATCAGTTTATTATTATATATCTCGTTAAGTTTTTTTTAATACTTGTTAAAAACTGTGAAAAACCCTATTCACCCCCCCTCTAGGGTTATTCTAGATCCTAACAAGTGGTATCAGAGCGAGGTTTTCTGTTAACTCTAGAGAAATGGTGAATCCTTGTTGTCAGTCGATAGAGAGTCAGTCCAGTTCATCTCCAACTATTTTCACTGGAACAGATTTTTTAAACTGGAAATCCAGAATGGAATTTTATTTAAAATCTGTCAATATTAAATGTTGGGATGTTGTTATCAGTGGGTACGATATGGTAGATAAAGTTTTTAATTCTCGTACTACACATATTCTATATTCTTATCTTGACGATGATCAATACAGTCTGATCTCCCATTGTTTAACTGCGCAGGAAATCTGGATAGCTCTCAATACAAAGTTTGGACAAATTGACAACTGCAACTCAAAACCAGAGAAAGTCAACTCAGATTCAGAAATCTGTTTAACAGGATTTACAAATGAAAATTCAGAAGGATCAGATGATGAAGAATCAACAGATGCTGAAGTTGAAAATTTCTCATACGAAGATTTGGTTTATATGTGTGTTGATTTAACTAAATCTGTTGATAAACTCAAATCTAAAAACAAATCTCTGAAATCTGGGAATTCTGAGTTGACCAGCAAAATTGATTATTTGGAATCACAGCTTGACTATTTTAAAAATTCTTCAAATTCAGATTGTAAAAATTGTTTAAAATTGAAAACCGATCTTGTTCATCTCAATAAAAATATTCAAAGGTTTGAAAAGGAAATTCTGATCTTAAAAGAAAACAAGATTGAGTTATCAAGTTTGAATAACTTTTTACAAGAGGAATTTGAAATTTTTAAGACTGATATATATTCCAAATTTGAAATTGCTGAAAATGAAAATTTGATGAAAAGTGGTTTGATTTTGAAAGAACTTGAAAATGAGATTGAAAAATCCAAGAAGTTTGAGTCTGAAAAGCAAAAACGATTTGAATTTGAAATTTTCGAATCCCAAGCCAAAATTAAATTGCTTGAAAATGAGAATTTGGTTTTGAAACAGTCCGATGTTGAACAGAAGATTGCTATAAATAATTGCTCAAATTTACTAAAAGAAAATAGCAATCTAAAATCCAAAATTCAACGATTTGAATCAACTTTGGATAAATTTTCTAATGGGGAAAAATCGTTGAATATGCTGTTACAAAACCAAGTTTATAGTGGAAATAAATCTGGTCTTGGATTCGGGAAAAATGATGTTTTTAGAAATCAAAATTCTTATGATTTTAAAAATCCCTCAAATCACTTTAGAAATGTTTGTTTTGAAAGTACTAACTCTGAAAACTTCAGAGGATTTGTAAATCACAATCGAGATGAGGTTTTGTTTTACAACAAATCTTTTAAACATCCTTGGATCTCAAATGGAAATAAAACGGGTTTTATTAAATTCAAAACGTTTTGGGTTCCTAAAGGCACAAAGGTAAATTCGGATGGTTTGTTATATAAACAGGTTTGGGTACCTAAGGTTGCAAACAAAACTGTGAGTGGTTTTACTAAATTTGTTAGGCCACTCGATCTTATAAACTGTTAGGTACATGAAGTGGCTGAGGAACAACTGAGCTGAAAAGAGAAATCGATTCAAACTTCTTTACATCAATGAATCATCTACAGTTCCTGAGCCAAATCTGGTGAGTCAGAGTTTCTGGTTTACACTGCATTTCAGGTATGACCTCTGAACTCAGCTTTGTCAATATTCCTTGTTTTTTTTATTTTGTTTATCCCTTCTTCTTTCTTCTTCTATTTTTGTTTTTGTTTTTGTTTTGACACTGTCACATCTTTCTTTTTCTGTGCTTTCTGGAATTTCTGATTGCAGTACTCATATCTGTCTGGAAATTCATTTTATTCGTATAAAACTCTTTTGTTTATAATCTTTTCCAGATTCTGAATTTAATCGTGTAATTATCTGCAGTTGTTTAAAAGTTTGTTTTATTATTTCTGAATTCCTAACAGTGTTGATTATTCATGTCATATCTTGAATACTGTTAATTAGAATTCTAAATTTTTGAAGATCTGAAAAGTATATGGAAATTCACACACCTTTGCTGTTCTGAGTTTATTCTAATTCATTTTAGAAAAGCTCAAAATATTGTACTCATTATAGCACTCTGTTATTGATCAGTTGTGAAAATTTCATTGATTTTTGGATTGGCTTAAATCAGTGATACATCTTGGAATTTATCTCTATTCATGGTTATTTTTGTTGAAATTAGTTTGTTTGAAATCACCTGAAATTCTTGATACTATGAATATCACACACCTCTTAAATTTGAAATAATCAACCTTGTGTGACTAATTCATTATATCCCAATCTTGACATTAATTCAAATGATTTCAAATAAAATAATTTTAATTCTCTGGATCATGGATATATCTTATACTTGATGTAAATGATCTGAATTACCTTTGGACTTGTCTGAAATATGTTTGGAAAAATTCTTTGAAAACTTGTTTCTGAAATTCTCTGTTATTTCATGATGATTTGATTTGAATATTAGTTTGTTTAAAAATCATTTGAAATTATTGATTTATTGAATCACACACATATCCTGAATCCAAAATAAATAATCTGTGTGGTTGATTCATTAAATTCTGATATTTCCATATTCCATCAAATGATTTAAAATAAACGGTATTTTAATCTTAATCATGAACTGTCTGTTATGACCATCATCCGGACATGTCTGATTTGAACTGACTCTTGATTTTCTCTGATAATTAATTTGAAAAATGGTTTGGAAATTACTTGATTTAATCTGCTTGCTGCTCTGATAAAAGGAACCATCTCTGATACTGTTTTTGAAAAATGTTTGTTCTGAAATCATGCTGCTCTGGTTAGAAGAAATTGACTTGAAAATATTTGTTGATGACTGCTTATTTTGGTATCAAATACATACCATGCTCTGATACATGAAATTAATTTGCTTGATCTGCCTGGGCTTTGTATTTAAAATTCTTTTGTCTGTGATATACTTGTTTTGTCTCCAATGTCTTGTTACCACCCTCATAAATAAAGACACCAAGTGGTATCAGTCTTTGAGTTGCTTGCTTTGTAATTAAGTCTTTTCTGTTGACTGAGATACCATTGGTAGCCACCGGGTTGTCATTAAAATCCTCGAGAAAGCGAGAACATTTGGTATCAGAAGCGCCTCATATTTGTCTCACCCATGTGTACTGAGATTCATTTTTTTTTCTTTTTTTTCTCACCTTGTATAGATCTATACATTTTTTTTTTGCCTTATACAAATAAATGTGCTAAATTTGTCTGGCTAAGTTTCTTTAATCTGAGATATCCAGGGTGAATAAATTCCTCGAGAGCGAGATAACAAGCGGTATCAGCTTTTTTCATCCATCTGTTCTGAATTATTTTTTTTTAGAGACACCATGTGGTATCAGTTTAGATGTGCTGCATTTTTTTTGGCTGTATATATATTTTTTCCCCTCTTGTCATGTATAGATCAGCATATTACTCTTGTAATTGTTTTTCAACTTTAAAATTATTTATTGATTATTCATTCAGAAATTGAAATCAATATCCAAATTGAAATGCATTTAGAATTCATCAAAATTATTATCAGATTTTGAAATTGTGATGAATTGTGACCGCAATATATTTCACAACAAGAGGAAATTTTATTTGGATTTTCATGATGGTTGAATATTTATTATAATATCTTTGAACTGGCAATTATTTCACGACCACCTTGTTTATCTATCATCTTTCTGCCATCCATCATTCTTTTTAATGTGGAGAGTTTAATATTTGTTAAAAATCTTTTTGAATAAACAGTGGAAATATTTGTGATGGAAATGTGACTGTGTTATTATTCAGAATTAGTGAAATTGAGATTTTTCAATGATTCCGGTACGGTTGGTTATATTTCATAATATAATTAATTTAGAAATTTATTTCACAGTTCATTTCTGTACCTACCACATTTCTATCATCCATATATTGGTTTTATATACCGAGGAGTTTTTCCTTTTGAAACTGAAAATGATAAACATATATAATAAATATATAAGTGTGTCTCTAACCTCATTTAAAAATCCAAGCTCTGGTCATGCATGGTTATGAGACAACTTATAATTTAAGCTGCGACTGACCGTATTTAAAAATCCAAGCTCTGGTTATGCGTGGTCAGGGTGCTCTTAAATAAAATAAAAAGAAAAAGGAAAATTGTGCTATAAATTGAAATTAATCTGAAATTCTCCTTGGTGTATAAAAATCATCCTATCAATCCATCTTTCTAAACTGTGAAATGTGTTGAAATTTTATGACGTATTATGATTTGTTAATTGATGGGTATTGGGATTTGAGATTATTCGATTTAGTCACTTAAGTTGAAATTATAATTGTAGTCCAAATCCATCATTGTTTTTGTGCTTTAAATTTATAAAATTCTTTTGAAAATAATTGGAAATGATTTGCTTTTGAAACTCTATCCATTTTATATAAAATTCATCGTATATCCGTCATTCTCTAAAATGTGAAATATGCCACCTGTTCTTAGAATATTATGTTTTTTGTTTGACTGATTGAAATTTATGATGACTGTTCTTCCTCTTAAGCTGAAATTATATTTTTAGTCAATTTTCATCTGTATTTTAAAATCTGTATCCTTTTGATGATAACAAAAGGGGGAGAATGGATTAGATTTTGACTTATGAGTGAATATTTTATAAATATTTTTAATTTTGCAAAAATTTTATTAAATTTTGTTATTCATACTTTTCACTCATGCACATCTATAGGGGGAGTTGTCTATTGTAGGGGGAGCATTTAAATAGGGGGAGTTCAAATATTCACGAACAAACACATTTACTATATTCAAAATCTTTTATTTGTTTGTCATCATCAAAAGGGGGAGATTGTTGTATATAACGGTGTTGTATACACAATTATATGATTTTTTGTTTGATGATAACAAACAAGTATATATTATTTTGAATGTGTTTGTTATTGTACTGTTATATCACTGTTCAAATATACACAGTATTTTATTTAAATATAATTTTTTATTTCAACAAGCAAAACAGTATAAATCTTACAACTCCACTATTTGAACATTCACTAAACAATGTACTGTAAATATACTAAATAAATTAGATAGATTTGTTTGACAACAATAAAGTAATATTTTATTTCAAACAAATTTGTTTAAATACAGATAACAGTACAATTTCAATACACAGCTCCTCTCTATGACACTCACACTCTGTTTACAGTTTCATTTATACATTCACTTGACTATACAGACACTGTTGTTTACACACAGTCTTCATCTTCTATCTTCTGGACCAGTCTCATCTTTGATCTTCAGTCTTCTGTCAGTCCAGTCATCACCTGTATACCTGTCATTCAGAAACACACACACACAGTATCTTGTACAGAAATATTTTTCTAAATTATACGCAAATATAATTTTTATTTTGAAAATTTATTTGCCTCAGTTTTCGGTGTGTTTCTCATCATTTTTCTGACTCGATCTGGTTTGATCAGCCTCGACATAATCACACTAGTTTGCTGATTTTTGATCAGCCTCAACTAGTGTGACTAGTCTGCTGATTTTTTTTTAAAAAAAAAAAAACACACAAATGTCAAAATCAAACACAAGACAGTTTCAAAGTCAAACAGCAAAGTGGTGCACAACAGCAAAATTCATGAACAAGCCAAGGTGGAATGTGGGTCACAAGTTCAAATGTTTCAGGCGAGTACAAAGTGTCGAGCCATGGTCAAGCAAGCTATCATTTCAAGTGCAAGTAAAAAAAAAAAAAAAAAAAAAAAAAAAAGTCAAAGCATCAGTGTATGGTCATAACAAAGTGACAAGCAAATGTGCTCGACACATGTAAACATGGTTCAGCAAACAAGTGACAGCAAATACATTGTGAGATAAACAAGCCAGCAACACTAGGGAACAGTTCAGATTCATGGTGGAGCATGGATAGTTCAAAAGCAGGGCATCATACCAGCATATAAAAATAAAGCATGTAAATATGAATGGTGGTGCTACAGCATGTATACAGTTCAGCAAGTTCATGAGTTATAATGGTGCATGCAAGTAAACAGCTCAAGCAAAGAAATGGTACATGGTGATGGCATGACATCATGAAAAGTACACAATAGGCGCAGCCAAGATGTCAAGGCACATGAGTTTTACAAGAACAGCATGATCAAAATGCAGCATAGGTGAAAATACAGTCAAGCAATTCAAGCATGGAGACTGTAGCACAATACAAAGTGCTGGTGACAAGCATGACCAAGCTAGTGTGGAAATTTCATGGCAATTGGCAAGTGTAGACAAGTGTGAATAAGCTCGACACAAGTGTTTGGCATGAACAACATGTTCAAAAGCAGTTTCCAGTTCAAATGACTAGTTGCAGAAGTCACAATAATCATTTTGGGTAAGGAATAAATCCACAAATCGGAAAATGTTTCAGAGTATGCAAGTGTGTGTGATTTCCAGAAAATTAGCAAATTGAAGAATCCAGATTTGGCAAAGTTTTTTTTGGAAAATCTGTAACAATACTTCGAAGTCCTCAAATGTTTCCAACTTTCGAATGCACAACTTTTCTGAGTTTTAATTATGCATGGGACCAGAGGAATATATGGAATTCATGCTTCCAGAAGAACAAAAGTGGGAAAGTATCAATTCGGCAAATCATATTTGAGCAAGTTCTTTATGGCATGCAAACAATTCTGTATTGTTTTTTTTTAGAAATCAGTTTTGAGATGAAACAAAGCTAAATGGCAAGAAATTTATCAAGCATTTTTGACAATGAATTCATTCATGCGTTAATCAAGTGTGGACATGCAAGAATTTCTCAGCAATCAATTTTTGGAAATGTTTTTTTTTAAAGAGTTTGTGCTATATGGAAATCAATAAATCACGCAAGGTTTCATTCAAGGCTAGGATCATTCAAATCAAAGCAGAGAATTTCAAAAGAGGAAACACACAATTATCAGACAAGTCATCGGGGCTAATTCATGTCTGAATACAAAGCCAAAATCACGCAATTCAGTATTTTTGCAAACCACATCGGAGGCCAAATCAAAGACCAGATTCATCGATTCATTAAGAAAATAAAAAGAGGAAACCGCAAATTTCAGGTCGAATCAATGTTTTTGAAATCAGAGATTTCTAAGGGGTTGTAATCCCTATTTATAACACCAGTTCATCATCGGCTAAGGAGTGAAATCGAACCCAACGCAAATCGAAACCAAACATCAAAAATTCAAGCAGAGAATTAAATTTATTTCACTCACAATTTTAGGGTTTCGGTCGCCACTGTAAATCCTAAAATCAGAGAAATCCAAATCGATAGACAAGCATGCCATAGAAGTCGAGCCTCGGAGATTCAATTCTTTTTCAGCAATCGATCAGAGTTTTGGAGGATTTCAGAAAACCCTAGGAGATTAAGAGAGGAGCCGCCGCCATTTTTGATTTTCCAGAGAATAAAAAGGATCGGGCTAACAAATGAAGGATGGTGCAATCAAATGACAAAGAGGCCGGCCCATTCAAGCTTGAATTAAAGGGGATGACCCTTTATTTTATTTCCTAGGGCTTTAATTTTTGTTTCTCCTTTTTATTTCTTTGTGTTTTTGTTGTAATTTTTCTGTAAACCAATCTGAACAGTTTATAGAGTCTGTAAAACTCTAGGGGAGTTTCAGTTAGGAGTTAACTGACAGTACTAGAATCTGTAAAATCTAGGAATACAGGTTACGGGCTTGTAATCTGGGGAAAATCTGATTCAGGGGTTTGAATCAGTCTAGGATTTTGAGCGTAGGGTTAGAATAGGAGCAGGGGTTTGCGAGTGTACATGGTCTTGTATGCGGGAACTATTCTATCACCTAGTAGAAACCTTAGAAATGCAGCAGTAGGCAGGGTTTTGCCGAAGCTGGGTATATCTGTGTGTGATTTATTTTCTGCATTTCTGTTTCTGCTATTTTCTGTGATCAGTTTATTATTATATATCTCGTTAAGTTTTTTTTAATACTTGTTAAAAACTGTGAAAAACCCTATTCACCCCCCTCTAGGGTTATTCTAGATCCTAACATAGGGGGGTGTCAGACTCGGCCGGCGGCCTTGGGTGCTCAGGTGGGTGGCTGCGTCGGATTTTAAGGCTTAGGGGGAGTGCTAGGGTTTTTAGAAGGGAGAGGAAGAGCGGAGCAACGGAAGGGAGAAGGTCTTCATTTCGGTGGAGAAGGAGGCGGAAGGAGGGAGGCGGATCAGTGATTGGGGGGCCCTCGCGCCTCTCGCCGGTGGCGAATCAATCGGGGGGGGGGGGGGGGGGCGCGATTTTGCAATTTTTTTTCTTCCTAGAATGTATTGAACGAGAGGGGGGCTCACGTTGACTATGGACAAGAGGAAAAGGAGGGTTTTTATTTATTTAATTTATTTAATTTTAATTTTCCCAAAAAAAGTTGGTTTTTAATTCGAACTCGAAACGAGACCCAACGACGGTCACCCCTAGCTAATTACCCCCATTCCGAACACAATGGGATATGTATCGTAGGCTGATTCGATCATTTCTATCAGTTTTCGTCAAAATCAGCATATAACTCTATATATTGAATTTGAACGTGCATTGCAATTTACCGGGGTCACATACGGACTCGAAAAATTCCAGAAAAATATTTTCTAGCTTTGTATTGACGATACGGTCCTAACAAAACTAGTTTCGTCAAATTCTGAGACCGTTTGAAAAACGGCCATTTTCCAGTCGATTAAAATCAAATGAAACTGGTCAAACGCGTTTCCCATTGCCACGCTCACATATTGATTTGAAAAATTATGAAAATTGGAATCTAGCAATAACTTGACATCACGGATCCAACAAAAGTGGTTTCGTCGAATCCGAGATCATTTGCAAAATGGCTATTTTTAAGGGCCAGAAATCCATAACGACTATTCTGAAAATTCATTTGGGCATATCTTTTGATTCCCGCTATGAAATTTCAATTTTTCGGATTCGTTGAAAAGATATTCTCAATTAAATTCTATTATTTTTGGTTTCGCTGAATTCCGGTTTATTTTGAATCCTGTACATTCATTTGAACTTTGAAATCGAATTATCGAACTACCGCTCCATTTTCAATTCCTTTTATAATTAAAAATAAATAATTATATTCTAACGACGATCTATATTAATATATACATTCGAACTATATTCAAAATAAATTCTCATGGATATTATTTAAAATAATTCATTTTAAATATTCAAAATTCATCGAAATTGCCAAAAAAAATTAAAACTAGCCCAGATTTTCGGGTTATTACAATTTTTCTTTTCTTATTAATGCATAATATTTGTAAATCATTGCATGCAACATAATTACACAACATGCAACAAATTTCTTCTTTTTTATATTTATGTCTATGCATATATATATATATATATATATATATATATATATATATATATATATATATATATATATATATGCACACACATATGCACGATTAAATATTTAATTGTCATAAAATGCAGGGTGTTACACAAGCCAATGCGGCTAATGCTAACGCCAATGTCAACCTTACTGAGAATGCCAATTCTTCTTCTTCAAGTCCCAATCATGATCGTTCTGCTCAACAGGTTGATGAGTCGATGATGTCAAGAATGAGGAATCCAAACCGATTGCTAAAAACCACTCCGTAAGAGGAACTTCTCAAGCCGTGGATAGCCTCACCAAAGGGGCACCTCCCCGAGAAGGAGGTCTACAGCCCTGGATCCTGAACTGAGATTGTTCGCTCAAACAAACATTCGGCAAAGGTGATGGCTCCCACTCCGTGAGTCAATACAATGAAGAAGAACGTCTTTCGGAGATGGTGAGGAAGATCATGCAAGAGAACATGGAAAGAAATGATGATGAGATGCAATGAGCCTTTTCTCCTAGTAAGACTCCACTCACAGAGAGAATACGAAAGGCCAAGTTCCCGAAAAAGTTTACTTCGCCGACAATTGTAGCTTATGGGGGGACTGGTGATCCTAATTTGTTCTTGTTCCAGTATGACCAGCACATGGCTGGTGCATGTGCCACATATGAGATCATATACTTATATTTCCCTATTTATTTGGAGGGAGTGACATAACTTTGGTTCACCAGATTGCCGCCAAAGTCCATGGATAACTTTTCTGTCTTGGTTAAGAAGTTTAGGGAGCAGTTTAGGTAGCAGACCACAAAAGTCAAAGATGTAATGTCGCAAAATGACTTGGAGCAAAGACCCGGAGAATCGGTTAAAACCTTTCTAACTCAATTTAATGATGTTGCATCAGAAGTGGAAAATCCAGAACCATGACTAGTCTTGATGGCACTAAACCACGCTAAAAATAAGAAATCAGAGTTGGAAAGTGGATCAAGATGAAGAAACCGAATACCTCGGAGATGTTCCATACAAAGACAGAAGAATACATCAATGTGTAGGATGACCTTGACGTTGCTGAGTATTACTGTGCCGGGAAAGAAGGATAACGGTATTCAAGTCAATAAGAAGAATGCTGGGGGTCAAAAGAGAGGAAACGATGGAATGGATAATCGAGATATCAAGAAGATGCACCTCTTCACGTATGCTGAATTGACTCCATTAACAGATACTCCAGAAAATTCTTAACTACTACTAAGGACACCGAAGATTATCCAACACCAAAACCGCAGAGGATAACTGATTATCAGGCTAATTCCGGAAAGTTCTACCACTTTCATAATCAACCAGGCCATAAAACTAATGAGTTTAGACATTTGAAAATCTTAATTGAGGAGTTGATTCGAAAGAACAGGCTGCAACAGTATGTGAAGAACCCGCAAGCCTCAAACTCACCTCCAGCTCTTCAAGGACAAAGTGCACCAGCTTGTCAGTCTGGTCCAAGTAACAGCGCTCCAAGGCAGATTAATACCAGGCCGGTGATCAGCTAATGACCGTTGATGGCACTCCGATCCAATGGCTCACAATAAGAGATCATCTTCACCATTACTTTACTGCTTTACTACTTTGCTTTCTACTATATTAAGAATTCTTGTAAAAAAAAACTGTAATATTTTACATGCATTGTATTGAACATTAGCTCTACGAATAATGCCTGCCTGAGTAAAATCTCTTACTTGTAAGATTTTGTTAGCTCAAAATTTGCTAAAAAGACAATTTTATATTGCAGGTTATTCGATGAGTGCTTGTTCATTTAAAGCCCCATAAAACATTATGACCCCAACAACACAATCTCAAGTGTCGAGTGCTATAAATGCCAATAGGCACAAGTGTGAAAACAAAGAGCATCGCCTTGAAAAGTGACTGGAAAGAGTCGCACGGAGTCAAATTATGAACAAGTGCCGCAACAAATAAATGCAAGGGTTGTAAGTTCCACCAAAGAGGCACTTCCCCAAGTGAGAGGTCCAAGACCCTAGTTCTTTAATTGAGTATTTTGCCAAGTCAAGCATCCGGTGAGGGAACTGGCGTCTGCCACATGGAATGATACAATAACAGAAAGTCCTTCCATAGCAAGGGAAAATTAAAATTTTCATCCTCCCATAGCAAAAGGCGAAATTAAAAATCCACTCCTCCCATAGTTGAGGCGAGATTATAAGTCCCTCCATAGAAAGGGAAAATTAAAATCTTCTTCCTCCCATAACAGAGCTAAAATTAAAAATCTCGTCCTCCCATAGCAAAGGCGATGTTATAGGTCCCTCCATAGCAAGAGCAAATTAAAATTTTTGTCCTCCTATAGCAGAGGCGAAATTAAAAATCTCGCCCTCCCATAGTAGAGGCGAGAATATAAGTCCCTCCATAGCAAAGGAAAATTAAATTTTTCGTCCTCCCATAGCAAAGGAAAATTTAAAAATCTTGTCCTCCCACAACTGAGGCAAGACTATAAGTCCCTCCATAGCAAGGGCAAATTAAAAATTTCATCCTCCCTTAGCAGAGGCGAAATTAAAAATTCCATCCCCCAGAGAAAAGGCGAGATTATAAGTTGTAACGACCCAGATTTTTCGAGCAGTTATTTTGAATATTTAGTATCGTTTAAATATTGAATTAACCATACAAAAGAATTTTTATAGTGAATTTTCGATCAAATAATCGAATACGAGAATGAAAACAATTTAATTCACAGTTAGAAACTGAATTGAAATGATTCAGTTAGTCAATATAAATTCTATTTGGGGTTTAGAACGATAAATTTAATTATTTGAAATCAATTTATATTTTAAGTAATTGAATTTAATATAAATTATCGATTTAAACTATTGTCTATTATATACTGTTAACTAAATTTCAGAATAGGTTCCGTTAGGGTTAGAATATCATATAAATGTGGAAACGTCGGTTGTTATGTTGAATTTGCAGTTCGGGATTTCAAATCAGGGACCATGAGGTATTTTGGTCTATTATATTATATAAAATCAAATCAAAATAAAGCAGTGTATGTACTTAAGCAAACATGAATTCCTAAAGCCGACCTATCTTCAATTATAGGCAGACATATTATTTTTCTCGAGCACAAATTCCTGCTCCCCAAATTCGAAGCAAGCAAACAGCCATTTTAATGGCTTGTACTCGTTGTTTCCCTTCTTTTGCTTATATAAACCACCGCGACTCCATTCTTTCGTTCAACAGAAAAACAAACGAAATCAAAAATGGCCACCACTAAATTGAAAACCCCTTTTCCATCTAAATTCCGAAATCTGGTCAGTTCGAGGCTTTTAAAGATGAATATCGCAAGGATTAAATCGCGATTACGAAACCGCGATAACCACCTGGAGCTCGAGACCTGGTCAGCAACGCTCGCGATCAAATTGAGGGATTTCCCGAAGCTCAACTAGTTCTGCAGGGATGTGCGTTCAAATGGGGTTGCTCGATTTGGTCCCTGCGATGTCAAGGGGACCGTCGAAGTTGAAGTCGAGCAAGGCAATGGGGTTCAATGGTCTTCGTCGACCTAGGGCTTCAGCTGTTCGACTATGGGAAGTTGCGAACCCATTTCTGGGCTTCGATAGTTTTCAGTTGCAACTCAAGTTCGAATGGGAAGTTCACCGTGGAGCAAGCTTCTGAAACATGATACACGGAGAAACAAAAGAAAGGGGAACGGAGCGTGGTTTCCAGAGTGAAGGAACAGAAGGTCGGCTAGCTATTTGGAGGGAGTTTGATCTAAAGAATTGAGTTGAAGTTGTGCTAAAAAGATTAAGCAGTAATGGTGTTTGGTGAAATGCCGGAAAGAAAAAAAAAGCGGGATTAAGGTAATTAAATTCATTTAAATGTTTGATTTAATGAACAAGTTGGAAAATGTTATTAACATACGGAAAAACTATAAAAGAAATGACATTAGATGATAATATGAATTTGTAATATAATTGTGGTTTAAATATTTAATTTAAAAGGATTAGTGAGGGTTAAATTAGATAAAAAAAGGAGAATATATATATATATACATATAGGAAATTTATTTATTTATTCAAATAATCAATTTCATTAAATGTTAACAAGTAAATTTGAATAAAATTATCGTAGGTACGAAATCATTCTAAAAGATTAGTAGCTGGTGATTGGGAAATAAACGGGATACTCGACGACTGCAAAATTCCGGTGAGTAAATCTCACTCACCTTTAGAATTATTTTTATTTCATTAAAAATAATTGTTGTTGCTTGTGTGAATGTTTTCTGGTTGTTTTATATATATTAGTTATTTAGGCTATATATATATATATATATATATATTGGGTTGATTGATTGGTTGGATTCCCGCAGTCTCATTAGCGGATGCCCGCAGTTTCATAGCGGATGATTACCCTATACGCCCCACGCTATGATTAGTGGATGACCTTCTATACCACGATATTCTGCCACGAAGCAGAATGGGTATTATTTATGTGCTAACATCTGTGGATGCAGGGAAACAGGTTGGAGGAATCCAACTGGATTCCTCAAAAATATATTATTTGTTTGTTTGTTGGTTGTTTGATTTCATATATATTCATATATGATGTGTTAAAAAACAAATGATTGAAAATTGGGTGATTTGATTGTTTTAAATATCACTGGGCAAATTGTTAATTTATTAAAATATCATGAGAAGGATATTTGAGGTTTAAAAAGGGAAATTTTGTTTTTCTCAAATAGAATTTGAAATGCAAGTAGAATTTAAAAATATAGGATTTCAAAGTGAAATTTTGAAATAGAATTTTGAAATGAAATTTCAACATAGAACTTGAAATAGAATTTTTTAAGTAGAAATTTAAATAGAATTTAAATATTAGAAGGGAGTTGAAATATTTGAAATACAAAAGAAATTTCAAATAGGATTTGGAATGGAATTTTTAAATATATAATTCAAATAAAATTTGAGTATAACATTTGAATAGTAGAATTAGAAAAGAAGTTTAAATATTTGAATTTTAAAAGGGGATTGAATATTAGAAATTCAAATAGAAGTTCAAATAGAATTTGAATAGACGAAATTATAATGAAAAATAGAATTTGAATTCAAGGAATAAAAAAATAGAATTTGAATTCGAAGGAATTCAAATAAAGAAATTCAAATAGAGATTTTGATATAAAATTTGAATAAAGAAATTCAAATAGAAATTTGAATGTAGAATTTGAAATAAACTTTGAAATAGGATTTTCAAAGTAGAATTGGAAATAGAATTTCAAATAGGATTTCAAAATAGGAAATCCAAATGGTTTTGAAATGGAATTTGAATTCAAGGGAATTCAAATGGATTTGAGTGAAGAAATTCAAATGGTGTTAAAAATAAGTTTGAATATTAGAATTCAAATGGGGTTGGAGATGAGTTTGAATATTAGAATTCAAATGGAAATGGAAAATGAAATTTGAATATGAGAAATTCAAATTGAATTCAAATAGGAATTAATCTATGGGATTTGAATATGAAATTCAAATGGGTTTTAAACTATGGAATTTTGAATATAGAATTTAAAAAGGAGTTTGAACATTTGAATTTCAATAAATTTCAAATATAAAAATTGGAATATAGAAGTTCAAATGGAATTAAAAAATAGAGTTTGAATAAGAGAACTCAAATGAATTCAAACATAGAATTTGAATATGGAGTTGATATAGAAATTCAAGTATTGAATTTGAATATCAAATAGGAAAGGAATTGGGATTTGAAATATAGAATTCGAAAGTGAAATTGGAATTTGAATCAAGGAATTCAAATAGAGTTAAAATGGAATTGAATTCATTTTAAGAAGTTTAAAAGTTTATATATATAAATATAATTAAAACGAACTCGCCGCAGCGATGCAGTTCGTAAATTGGCGATTCGAACTTCAATTGAATATTCAGAACCCAATTGAAGTCGAAATTCTTTGAAACGAGAAACGTCAGGACCAGTTTGATAATAGTTTTCTAATGAAAGAGAAAAATCTGAATTTCGTCGTATAGATTTTGAGATATGTCAAAGTCAAATTTTCAGAAAAACAGTGCCAAAATCGTTTTAAAACCATAATGGTTTATTTAATATTATAAAAGGATTTTAAGCGAGAAAATCCGAAGTTTCTATTTAGAAAATTTCAGAGTGAGTTGTAAAATATATGCGAATTCAAGTTGTGTAAATGAATATGATTTTTGAAACAGAAACCAGATTTTGATTTATTGAATGAAATTAACTAAATTGAATAGAATTTGATTTGAAATAGGCAAAATGACTAGAATTTGATTTGAAATTTATATTCGAAATAGAAAAGAGAACTAGAATTGAAATTGAAATTCAATTTGGTTATGAACGAGTTAAACATTTTGTTTAAACATGTTATGTTCAAACAAAGAAGTGAAATAGGCAAAATGACTAATTAAAGAATAAATGGGCGAAATTGAATTCAAACGAATGGATTGAGTTGAATTGAATTGGAAACAGGTGAACAGGTGTTAAACAGATATGGGATGGAATATATGAAGATTTAAATTTACGTGCTCGACAAAAAGGTACATGTTTAATTCATATATGAGGTTTTATGCGCCGTATCGGCAAGCCGCTTGGTTTTTTTTCTTTTTCTTTTGAGATTAGAAGATACCGGGAAGCTATTTGAAATTTCCCGATGCTCCCGATACAGGGGAGGTTATGGCGAATTTTTCCGGGAATTTAAGGAGTTAGAATATTTTTAAGGAATTTGACAATTAGAAATCTATATATCGATATATATAGAATTCGATAAGGAAACGAAATCAAAAATAGCGTAAAGGGCCAATATGGTTATTGGAAATATTTGGTTAATAAATATCGATAAGGAAATGGAGAAGAGATTTAATTAATGAAATATTAATTAAAGAGCCCAGTGATTTGGTTGATATATTGATTGAACACTTGTTTTTATTCGATAGTTAAATCACAGACTATCGAAGTTTTTGACCATCGTTGTCAACATGGAGAGACCGGTTGGATTATTATCCGAAAAAACCACTCTGTATCGGCATAAGCGTTGCGAACCAAGTATGTTGAATACATTGAAGACGGAGTAAAGTGCAAGGGCTTTTCTATTTATAGAAATAGTGCCTTCGGTTTCGTTCAATCCCAGAACGAACGTAAATGGACGAATGTCTGACAGAGTATTTCCAATGATCAAATGGGTTGGTCTGTATGAATATATATGGTTGCAACGGATTTATCCCTTAGCATAATATCCAGAATATTTGTGCAAACTCAACTAGTGATTAACGGATCTGACAATGTGGCATTCAAAGTGATTGTGCTATCGACGAATGGTAAGTATTCGTAGCCTCAGGCCTCAACAACCGGGAAAGGACAAAAATCGGGCAGGCAGCATGGCTATGTGGGTCGCACCCATTAGGGTGTATAATCACCTATCTAGAGAAATTCCTTTTGTTTCTAAATCTATCGATTCTGCCCATTCGGGAAACGGTGGTTTGAGCCCAACCGTTGGTGATATACATTCGATACACTCAAGCGAAATGAGTGGTCGGTCATGTGTGGGCCGGGTTGCAAGACGTTCTTGTTGAACCCAGGTGTATTCGCCTCTAGAGATACATCATCGGAAGGTGGTCCCATACCTTGTCATGTTGGAAATCCAATCTCCAATAAGCGCCATGCGGTTTTTGATTATATACTATATATGTGGAGCGTGAGATGCAAGCGTTCTACTATTTGGTTATTTACTTGATGTAGACATTATTATAATATCACTGGATTTTCGTATCAAAGTGTTTTGGGTTATAGTAAGGTAAAAACCGTCCGTGTTTATGTGTGGGCTGGTCTTACTATTACCTTTTCTTTTGAAAGGATTTTTAAAGTTAAACAAGTGGTTGGAGTTTACTCACACCAGTCCCATGACTGACCCAGAGTTTATTTTGTTTTGTTTTCCCTAAACTCTTGGGTGCCCAAATTTGTATGGGCAGTCAAGTGTTTCAGGCTTTTACAGATACACTTGGAGGAGCTTGAAGCAGGAGGCTTCAACGTTAGTTATTTAGAGTTACTTCCGCTGGATCAAATGTAATGTGTACTCTGATGATGGTATGTATATATGTACAAAACAGATTTGTATTTTGAAGCTTATGTTATATAATATATTTTATTCGTTCCGCTGTGAGTTTGTGATCTTCGTTTTCTTCTATTCTAATATTTCTTTCTTTCTATTTCTCATCCTCTAACTTCTTTCTAATAATGAGTTGTATTTCTGTGTTATTTGGGTTGGACGTGTGTTGTATTTAATCAACTCAGATAGCTCGGATTTGCGGGTCGTTACAGGTGGTATCAGAGCTTAAGTTGAGCGAATACCTAGGCTTGTGTGGCATGTGCTCATTAGAGATGGGGTCAGCAGTACCCTAGAATGAGTTGAGTATATAGATACGAGAGAGCGTATTTGTTAATTGATATAAAAATTGTTTTATATTGTGTTGGCTTGTCTGTTGAGTAGTTTATGAATTCTGGTCGAATCGTGGGACGCCACGAAGTCGATAGGGATTTCTAAACACTGGAACAGAGAAATTCGACACAGTATTGTTTTAAAGAAGGTAAATGAAATAATTTTACCCAAAATTTCTATTTTGATATAGAAAGAATAATTTTCTAGAATTATTATTATATGGATGTGTTGGTTGTTACAATTATAATCAAATGAGATTATATGAATTGGAATGGTTATTTATAACCAAAATAGAATTTGTATATGAATTAAATATACAAATGAGATGAATTAGAATTTAATTCAAACCAGAACTAAGAATTTAAAATCCTGGGAAGTTGAAAATTATTTTTCAAAGCATATGAAAAGAATATAGATTTGTTTTAAAAGGATTTGAAAGGAAATCATTTTAGATGGATTTTGAAATTATTAAGCACTGAACTCACTTCGGTGACTGGGAAATAATTCTGATGATAGTCGCGACATCATCAGTATTCATTTTCGAGTTTCCAAGTGATGACTTGCAACCGTAGAAAAGTTTTTGATGGAAATTTATTTGAAAGAAAACAAATTGGTTTGAATATTCAAATGTTTTGAATTTGAAATGGAGAGAAATATATATGTATATATTTAAGTGATTTCAAAAGAATTTGAAATGAAAATCCTGGGATTTGAATTCTGGAATTGAAATTTAACTTAAACAAGTTAAATGGGTCGAAGTGAATGAATTGATTAAAATCAATTTGAATAAGTTTAATGGAATATAGATTGGATATAAATGGATTGATCGTAGATCATTCGAATTTAAAGGGGTGAAGACCAAAAGTTTTGGTTGGAATTAATTTGTTGAAATATGAGGAGTTGAGTTTCAACATAAGTGAATTTTTGAAAAGAAATGAATTTGTATCATTTTTCCTACCTAAGCAATTTCGAGGACGAAATTATTTTAAGGGGGGAAGAATGTAACGACCCGGATTTTTCGAACAGTTATTTTGAATATTTAGTATCGTTTAAATATTGAATTAACCATACAAAAGAATTTTTATAGTGAATTATCGATCAAATAATCGAATACGAGAATGAAAACAATTTAATTCACAGTTAGAAACTGAATTGAAATGATTCAGTTAGTCAATATAAATTCTATTTGGGGTTTAGAACAATAAATTTAATTATTTGAAATCAATTTATATTTTAAGTAATTGAATTTAATATAAATTATCGATTTAAACTATTGTCTATTATATACTGTTAACTAAATTTCAGAATAGGTTCCGTTAGGGTTAGAATATCATATAAATGTGGAAACGTCGGTTGTTATGTTGAATTTGCAGTTCGGGATTTCAAATCAGGGACCATGAGGTATTTTGGTCTATTATATTATATAAAATCAAATCAAAATAAAGCAGTGTATGTACTTAAGCAAACATGAATTCCTAAAGCCGACCTATCTTCAATTATAGGCAGACATATTATTTTTCTCGAGCACAAATTCCTGCTCCCCAAATTCGAAGCAAGCAAACAGCCATTTTAATGGCTCGTACTCGTTGTTTCCCTTCTTTTGCTTATATAAACCACCGCGACTCCATTCTTTCGTTCAACAGAAAAACAAACGAAATCAAAAATGGCCACCGCTAAATTGAAAACCCCTTTTCCATCTAAATTCCGAAATCTGGTCAGTTCGAGGCTTTTAAAGATGAATATCGCAAGGATTAAATCGCGATTACGAAACCGCGATAACCACCTGGAGCTCGAGACCTGGTCAGCAACGCTCGCGATCAAATTGAGGGATTTCCCGAAGCTCAACTAGTTCTGCAGGGATGTGCGTTCAAATGGGGTTGCTCGATTTGGTCCCTGCGATGTCAAGGGGACCGTCGAAGTTGAAGTCGAGCAAGGCAATGGGGTTCGATGGTCTTCGTCGACCTAGGGCTTCAGCTGTTCGACTATGGGAAGTTGCGAACCCATTTCTGGGCTTCGATAGTTTTCAGTTGCAACTCAAGTTCGAATGGGAAGTTCACTGTGGAGCAAGCTTCTGAAACATGATACACGGAGAAACAAAAGAAAGGGGAACGGAGCGTGGTTTCCAGAGTGAAGGAACAGAAGGTCGGCTAGCTATTTGGAGGGAGTTCGATCTAAAGAATTGAGCTGAAGTTGTGCTGAAAAGATTAAGCAGTAATGGTGTTTGGTGAAATGCCGGAAAGAAAAAAAAAGCGGGATTAAGGTAATTAAATTCATTTAAATGTTTGATTTAATGAACAAGTTGGAAAATGTTATTAACATACGGAAATACTATAAAAGAAATGACATTAGATGATAATATGAATTTGTAATATAATTGTGGTTTAAATATTTAATTTAAAAGGATTAGTGAGGGTTAAATTAGATAAAAAAGGAGAATATATATATATACATATAGGAAATTTATTTATTTATTCAAATAATCAATTTCATTAAATGTTAACAAGTAAATTTGAATAAAATTATCGTAGGTACGAAATCATTCTAAAAGATTAGTAGCTGGTGATTGGGAAATAAACGGGATACTCGACGACTGCAAAATTCCGGTGAGTAAATCTCACTCACCTTTAGAATTATTTTTATTTCATTAAAAATAATTGTTGTTGCTTGTGTGAATGTTTTCTGGTTGTTTTATATATATTAGTTATTTAGGCTATATATATATATATATATATATATATATATATATATTGGGTTGATTGATTGGTTGGATTCCCGCAGTCTCATTAGCGGATGCCCGCAGTTTCATAGCGGATGATTACCCTATACGCCCCACGCTATGATTAGTGGATGACCTTCTATACCACGATATTCTGGCACGAAGCAGAATGGGTATTATTTATGTGCTAACATCTGTGGATGTAGGGAAACAGGTTGGAGGAATCCAACTGGATTCCTCAAAAATATATTATTTGTTTGTTTGTTGGTTGTTTGATTTCATATATATTCATATATGATGTGTTAAAAACCAAATGATTGAAAATTGGGTGATTTGATTGTTTTAAATATCACTGGGCAAATTGTTAATTTATTAAAATATCATGAGAAGGATATTTGAGGTTTAAAAAGGGAAATTTTGTTTTTCTCAAATAGAATTTGAAATGCAAGTAGAATTTAAAAATATAGGATTTCAAAGTGAAATTTTGAAATAGAATTTTGAAATGAAATTTCAACATAGAACTTGAAATAGAATTTTTTAAGTAGAAATTTAAATAGAATTTAAATATTAGAAGGGAGTTGAAATATTTGAAATACAAAAGAAATTTCAAATAGGATTTGGAATGGAATTTTTAAATATATAATTCAAATAAAATTTGAGTATAACATTTGAATAGTAGAATTAGAAAAGAAGTTTAAATATTTGAATTTTAAAAGGGGATTGAATATTAGAAATTCAAATAGAAGTTCAAATAGAATTTGAATAGACGAAATTATAATGAAAAATAGAATTTGAATTCAAGGAATAAAAAAATAGAATTTGAATTCGAAGGAATTCAAATAAAGAAATTCAAATAGAGATTTTGATATAAAATTTGAATAAAGAAATTCAAATAGAAATTTGAATGTAGAATTTGAAATAAACTTTGAAATAGGATTTTCAAAGTAGAATTGGAAATAGAATTTCAAATAGGATTTCAAAATAGGAAATCCAAATGGTTTTGAAATGGAATTTGAATTCAAGGGAATTCAAATGGATTTGAGTGAAGAAATTCAAATGGTGTTAAAAATAAGTTTGAATATTAGAATTCAAATGGGGTTGGAGATGAGTTTGAATATTAGAATTCAAATGGAAATGGAAAATGAAATTTGAATATGAGAAATTCAAATTGAATTCAAATAGGAATTAATCTATGGGATTTGAATATGAAATTCAAATGGGTTTTAAACTATGGAATTTTGAATATAGAATTTAAAAAGGAGTTTGAACATTTGAATTTCAATAAATTTCAAATATAAAAATTGGAATATAGAAGTTCAAATGGAATTAAAAAATAGAGTTTGAATAAGAGAACTCAAATGAATTCAAACATAGAATTTGAATATGGAGTTGATATAGAAATTCAAGTATTGAATTTGAATATCAAATAGGAAAGGAATTGGGATTTGAAATATAGAATTCGAAAGTGAAATTGGAATTTGAATCAAGGAATTCAAATAGAGTTAAAATGGAATTGAATTCATTTTAAGAAGTTTAAAAGTTTATATATATAAATATAATTAAAACGAACTCGCCGCAGCGATGCAGTTCGTAAATTGGCGATTCGAACTTCAATTGAATATACAGAACCCAATTGAAGTCGAAATTCTTTGAAACGAGAAACGTCAGGACCAGTTTGATAATAGTTTTCTAATGAAAGAGAAAAATCTGAATTTCGTCGTATAGATTTCGAGATATGTCAAAGTCAAATTTTCAGAAAAACAGCGCCAAAATCGTTTTAAAACCATAATGGTTTATTTAATATTATAAAAGGATTTTAAGCGAGAAAATCCGAAGTTTCTATTTAGAAAATTTCAGAGTGAGTTGTAAAATATATGCGAATTCAAGTTGTGTAAATGAATATGATTTTTGAAACAGAAACCAGATTTTGATTTATTGAATGAAATTAACTAAATTGAATAGAAATTAGTTAAGGAGCTTTTGAATGGATATTGGGCCTTAAATAAGAGAATTCGATTTGAAATTTATATTCGAAATAGAAAAGAGAACTAGAATTGAAATTGAAATTCAATTTGGTTATGAACGAGTTAAACATTTTGTTTAAACATGTTATGTTCAAACAAAGAAGTGAAATAGGCAAAATGACTAATTAAAGAATAAATGGGCGAAATTGAATTCAAACGAATGGATTGAGTTGAATTGAATTGGAAACAGGTGAACAGGTGTTAAACAGATATGGGATGGAATATATGAAGATTTAAATTTACGTGCTCGACAAAAAGGTACATGTTTAATTCATATATGAGGTTTTATGCGCCGTATCGGCAAGCCGCTTGGTTTTTTTTCTTTTTCTTTTGAGATTAGAAGATACCGGGAAGCTATTTGAAATTTCCCGATGCTCCCGATACAGGGGAGGTTATGGCGAATTTTTCCGGGAATTTAAGGAGTTAGAATATTTTTAAGGAATTTGACAATTAGAAATCTATATATCGATATATATAGAATTCGATAAGGAAACGAAATCAAAAATAGCGTAAAGGGCCAATATGGTTATTGGAAATATTTGGTTAATAAATATCGATAAGGAAATGGAGAAGAGATTTAATTAATGAAATATTAATTAAAGAGCCCAGTGATTTGGTTGATATATTGATTGAACACTTGTTTTTATTCGATAGTTAAATCACAGACTATCGAAGTTTTTGACCATCGTTGTCAACATGGAGAGACCGGTTGGATTATTATCCGAAAAAACCACTCTGTATCGGCATAAGCGTTGCGAACCAAGTATGTTGAATACATTGAAGACGGAGTAAAGTGCAAGGGCTTTTCTATTTATAGAAATAGTGCCTTCGGTTTCGTTCAATCCCAGAACGAACGTAAATGGACGAATGTCTGACAGAGTATTTCCAATGATCAAATGGGTTGGTCTGTATGAATATATATGGTTGCAACGGATTTATCCCTTAGCATAATATCCAGAATATTTGTGCAAACTCAACTAGTGATTAACGGATCTGACAATGTGGCATTCAAAGTGATTGTGCTATCGACGAATGGTAAGTATTCGTAGCCTCAGGCCTCAACAACCGGGAAAGGACAAAAATCGGGCAGGCAGCATGGCTATGTGGGTCGCACCCATTAGGGTGTATAATCACCTATCTAGAGAAATTCCTTTTGTTTCTAAATCTATCGATTCTGCCCATTCGGGAAACGGTGGTTTGAGCCCAACCGTTGGTGATATACATTCGATACACTCAAGCGAAATGAGTGGTCGGTCATGTGTGGGCCGGGTTGCAAGACGTTCTTGTTGAACCCAGGTGTATTCGCCTCTAGAGATACATCATCGGAAGGTGGTCCCATACCTTGTCATGTTGGAAATCCAATCTCCAATAAGCGCCATGCGGTTTTTGATTATATACTATATATATGGAGCGTGAGATGCAAGCGTTCTACTATTTGGTTATTTACTTGATGTAGACATTATTATAATATCACTGGATTTTCGTATCAAAGTGTTTTGGGTTATAGTAAGGTAAAAACCGTCCGTGTTTATGTGTGGGCTGGTCTTACTATTACCTTTTCTTTTGAAAGGATTTTTAAAGTTAAACAAGTGGTTGGAGTTTACTCACACCAGTCCCATGACTGACCCAGAGTTTATTTTGTTTTGTTTTCCCTAAACTCTTGGGTGCCCAAATTTGTATGGGCAGTCAAGTGTTTCAGGCTTTTACAGATACACTTGGTGGAGCTTGAAGCAGGAGGCTTCAACGTTAGTTATTTAGAGTTACTTCCGCTGGATCAAATGTAATGTGTACTCTGATGATGGTATGTATATATGTACAAAACAGATTTGTATTTTGAAGCTTATGTTATATAATATATTTTATTCGTTCCGCTGTGAGTTTGTGATCTTCGTTTTCTTCTATTCTAATATTTCTTTCTTTCTATTTCTCATCCTCTAACTTCTTTCTAATAATGAGTTGTATTTCTGTGTTATTTGGGTTGGACGTGTGTTGTATTTAATCAACTCAGATAGCTCGGATTTGCGGGTCGTTACAGGTGGTATCAGAGCTTAAGTTGAGCGAATACCTAGGCTTGTGTGGCATGTGCTCATTAGAGATGGGGTCAGCAGTACCCTAGAATGAGTTGAGTATATAGATACGAGAGAGCGTATTTGTTAATTGATATAAAAATTGTTTTATATTGTGTTGGCTTGTCTGTTGAGTAGTTTATGAATTCTGGTCGAATCGTGGGACGCCACGAAGTCGATAGGGATTTCTAAACACTGGAACAGAGAAATTCGACACAGTATTGTTTTAAAGAAGGTAAATGAAATAATTTTACCCAAAATTTCTATTTTGATATAGAAAGAATAATTTTCTAGAATTATTATTATATGGATGTGTTGGTTGTTACAATTATAATCAAATGAGATTATATGAATTGGAATGGTTATTTATAACCAAAATAGAATTTGTATATGAATTAAATATACAAATGAGATGAATTAGAATTTAATTCAAACCAGAACTAAGAATTTAAAATCCTGGGAAGTTGAAAATTATTTTTCAAAGCATATGAAAAGAATATAGATTTGTTTTAAAAGGATTTGAAAGGAAATCATTTTAGATGGATTTTGAAATTATTAAGCACTGAACTCACTTCGGTGACTGGGAAATAATTCTGATGATAGTCGCGACATCATCAGTATTCATTTTCGAGTTTCCAAGTGATGACTTGCAACCGTAGAAAAGTTTTTGATGGAAATTTATTTGAAAGAAAACAAATTGGTTTGAATATTCAAATGTTTTGAATTTGAAATGGAGAGAAATATATATGTATATATTTAAGTGATTTCAAAAGAATTTGAAATGAAAATCCTGGGATTTGAATTCTGGAATTGAAATTTAACTTAAACAAGTTAAATGGGTCGAAGTGAATGAATTGATTAAAATCAATTTGAATAAGTTTAATGGAATATAGATTGGATATAAATGGATTGATCGTAGATCATTCGAATTTAAAGGGGTGAAGACCAAAAGTTTTGGTTGGAATTAATTTGTTGAAATATGAGGAGTTGAGTTTCAACATAAGTGAATTTTTGAAAAGAAATGAATTTGTATCATTTTTCCTACCTAAGCAATTTCGAGGACGAAATTATTTTAAGGGGGGAAGAATGTAACGACCCGGATTTTTCGAACAGTTATTTTGAATATTTAGTATCGTTTAAATATTGAATTAACCATACAAAAGAATTTTTATAGTGAATTATCGATCAAATAATCGAATACGAGAATGAAAACAATTTAATTCACAGTTAGAAACTGAATTGAAATGATTCAGTTAGTCAATATAAATTCTATTTGGGGTTTAGAACAATAAATTTAATTATTTGAAATCAATTTATATTTTAAGTAATTGAATTTAATATAAATTATCGATTTAAACTATTGTCTATTATATACTGTTAACTAAATTTCAGAATAGGTTCCGTTAGGGTTAGAATATCATATAAATGTGGAAACGTCGGTTGTTATGTTGAATTTGCAGTTCGGGATTTCAAATCAGGGACCATGAGGTATTTTGGTCTATTATATTATATAAAATCAAATCAAAATAAAGCAGTGTATGTACTTAAGCAAACATGAATTCCTAAAGCCGACCTATCTTCAATTATAGGCAGACATATTATTTTTCTCGAGCACAAATTCCTGCTCCCCAAATTCGAAGCAAGCAAACAGCCATTTTAATGGCTCGTACTCGTTGTTTCCCTTCTTTTGCTTATATAAACCACCGCGACTCCATTCTTTCGTTCAACAGAAAAACAAACGAAATCAAAAATGGCCACCGCTAAATTGAAAACCCCTTTTCCATCTAAATTCCGAAATCTGGTCAGTTCGAGGCTTTTAAAGATGAATATCGCAAGGATTAAATCGCGATTACGAAACCGCGATAACCACCTGGAGCTCGAGACCTGGTCAGCAACGCTCGCGATCAAATTGAGGGATTTCCCGAAGCTCAACTAGTTCTGCAGGGATGTGCGTTCAAATGGGGTTGCTCGATTTGGTCCCTGCGATGTCAAGGGGACCGTCGAAGTTGAAGTCGAGCAAGGCAATGGGGTTCGATGGTCTTCGTCGACCTAGGGCTTCAGCTGTTCGACTATGGGAAGTTGCGAACCCATTTCTGGGCTTCGATAGTTTTCAGTTGCAACTCAAGTTCGAATGGGAAGTTCACTGTGGAGCAAGCTTCTGAAACATGATACACGGAGAAACAAAAGAAAGGGGAACGGAGCGTGGTTTCCAGAGTGAAGGAACAGAAGGTCGGCTAGCTATTTGGAGGGAGTTCGATCTAAAGAATTGAGCTGAAGTTGTGCTGAAAAGATTAAGCAGTAATGGTGTTTGGTGAAATGCCGGAAAGAAAAAAAAAGCGGGATTAAGGTAATTAAATTCATTTAAATGTTTGATTTAATGAACAAGTTGGAAAATGTTATTAACATACGGAAATACTATAAAAGAAATGACATTAGATGATAATATGAATTTGTAATATAATTGTGGTTTAAATATTTAATTTAAAAGGATTAGTGAGGGTTAAATTAGATAAAAAAGGAGAATATATATATATACATATAGGAAATTTATTTATTTATTCAAATAATCAATTTCATTAAATGTTAACAAGTAAATTTGAATAAAATTATCGTAGGTACGAAATCATTCTAAAAGATTAGTAGCTGGTGATTGGGAAATAAACGGGATACTCGACGACTGCAAAATTCCGGTGAGTAAATCTCACTCACCTTTAGAATTATTTTTATTTCATTAAAAATAATTGTTGTTGCTTGTGTGAATGTTTTCTGGTTGTTTTATATATATTAGTTATTTAGGCTATATATATATATATATATATATATATATATATTGGGTTGATTGATTGGTTGGATTCCCGCAGTCTCATTAGCGGATGCCCGCAGTTTCATAGCGGATGATTACCCTATACGCCCCACGCTATGATTAGTGGATGACCTTCTATACCACGATATTCTGGCACGAAGCAGAATGGGTATTATTTATGTGCTAACATCTGTGGATGTAGGGAAACAGGTTGGAGGAATCCAACTGGATTCCTCAAAAATATATTATTTGTTTGTTTGTTGGTTGTTTGATTTCATATATATTCATATATGATGTGTTAAAAACCAAATGATTGAAAATTGGGTGATTTGATTGTTTTAAATATCACTGGGCAAATTGTTAATTTATTAAAATATCATGAGAAGGATATTTGAGGTTTAAAAAGGGAAATTTTGTTTTTCTCAAATAGAATTTGAAATGCAAGTAGAATTTAAAAATATAGGATTTCAAAGTGAAATTTTGAAATAGAATTTTGAAATGAAATTTCAACATAGAACTTGAAATAGAATTTTTTAAGTAGAAATTTAAATAGAATTTAAATATTAGAAGGGAGTTGAAATATTTGAAATACAAAAGAAATTTCAAATAGGATTTGGAATGGAATTTTTAAATATATAATTCAAATAAAATTTGAGTATAACATTTGAATAGTAGAATTAGAAAAGAAGTTTAAATATTTGAATTTTAAAAGGGGATTGAATATTAGAAATTCAAATAGAAGTTCAAATAGAATTTGAATAGACGAAATTATAATGAAAAATAGAATTTGAATTCAAGGAATAAAAAAATAGAATTTGAATTCGAAGGAATTCAAATAAAGAAATTCAAATAGAGATTTTGATATAAAATTTGAATAAAGAAATTCAAATAGAAATTTGAATGTAGAATTTGAAATAAACTTTGAAATAGGATTTTCAAAGTAGAATTGGAAATAGAATTTCAAATAGGATTTCAAAATAGGAAATCCAAATGGTTTTGAAATGGAATTTGAATTCAAGGGAATTCAAATGGATTTGAGTGAAGAAATTCAAATGGTGTTAAAAATAAGTTTGAATATTAGAATTCAAATGGGGTTGGAGATGAGTTTGAATATTAGAATTCAAATGGAAATGGAAAATGAAATTTGAATATGAGAAATTCAAATTGAATTCAAATAGGAATTAATCTATGGGATTTGAATATGAAATTCAAATGGGTTTTAAACTATGGAATTTTGAATATAGAATTTAAAAAGGAGTTTGAACATTTGAATTTCAATAAATTTCAAATATAAAAATTGGAATATAGAAGTTCAAATGGAATTAAAAAATAGAGTTTGAATAAGAGAACTCAAATGAATTCAAACATAGAATTTGAATATGGAGTTGATATAGAAATTCAAGTATTGAATTTGAATATCAAATAGGAAAGGAATTGGGATTTGAAATATAGAATTCGAAAGTGAAATTGGAATTTGAATCAAGGAATTCAAATAGAGTTAAAATGGAATTGAATTCATTTTAAGAAGTTTAAAAGTTTATATATATAAATATAATTAAAACGAACTCGCCGCAGCGATGCAGTTCGTAAATTGGCGATTCGAACTTCAATTGAATATACAGAACCCAATTGAAGTCGAAATTCTTTGAAACGAGAAACGTCAGGACCAGTTTGATAATAGTTTTCTAATGAAAGAGAAAAATCTGAATTTCGTCGTATAGATTTCGAGATATGTCAAAGTCAAATTTTCAGAAAAACAGCGCCAAAATCGTTTTAAAACCATAATGGTTTATTTAATATTATAAAAGGATTTTAAGCGAGAAAATCCGAAGTTTCTATTTAGAAAATTTCAGAGTGAGTTGTAAAATATATGCGAATTCAAGTTGTGTAAATGAATATGATTTTTGAAACAGAAACCAGATTTTGATTTATTGAATGAAATTAACTAAATTGAATAGAAATTAGTTAAGGAGCTTTTGAATGGATATTGGGCCTTAAATAAGAGAATTCGATTTGAAATTTATATTCGAAATAGAAAAGAGAACTAGAATTGAAATTGAAATTCAATTTGGTTATGAACGAGTTAAACATTTTGTTTAAACATGTTATGTTCAAACAAAGAAGTGAAATAGGCAAAATGACTAATTAAAGAATAAATGGGCGAAATTGAATTCAAACGAATGGATTGAGTTGAATTGAATTGGAAACAGGTGAACAGGTGTTAAACAGATATGGGATGGAATATATGAAGATTTAAATTTACGTGCTCGACAAAAAGGTACATGTTTAATTCATATATGAGGTTTTATGCGCCGTATCGGCAAGCCGCTTGGTTTTTTTTCTTTTTCTTTTGAGATTAGAAGATACCGGGAAGCTATTTGAAATTTCCCGATGCTCCCGATACAGGGGAGGTTATGGCGAATTTTTCCGGGAATTTAAGGAGTTAGAATATTTTTAAGGAATTTGACAATTAGAAATCTATATATCGATATATATAGAATTCGATAAGGAAACGAAATCAAAAATAGCGTAAAGGGCCAATATGGTTATTGGAAATATTTGGTTAATAAATATCGATAAGGAAATGGAGAAGAGATTTAATTAATGAAATATTAATTAAAGAGCCCAGTGATTTGGTTGATATATTGATTGAACACTTGTTTTTATTCGATAGTTAAATCACAGACTATCGAAGTTTTTGACCATCGTTGTCAACATGGAGAGACCGGTTGGATTATTATCCGAAAAAACCACTCTGTATCGGCATAAGCGTTGCGAACCAAGTATGTTGAATACATTGAAGACGGAGTAAAGTGCAAGGGCTTTTCTATTTATAGAAATAGTGCCTTCGGTTTCGTTCAATCCCAGAACGAACGTAAATGGACGAATGTCTGACAGAGTATTTCCAATGATCAAATGGGTTGGTCTGTATGAATATATATGGTTGCAACGGATTTATCCCTTAGCATAATATCCAGAATATTTGTGCAAACTCAACTAGTGATTAACGGATCTGACAATGTGGCATTCAAAGTGATTGTGCTATCGACGAATGGTAAGTATTCGTAGCCTCAGGCCTCAACAACCGGGAAAGGACAAAAATCGGGCAGGCAGCATGGCTATGTGGGTCGCACCCATTAGGGTGTATAATCACCTATCTAGAGAAATTCCTTTTGTTTCTAAATCTATCGATTCTGCCCATTCGGGAAACGGTGGTTTGAGCCCAACCGTTGGTGATATACATTCGATACACTCAAGCGAAATGAGTGGTCGGTCATGTGTGGGCCGGGTTGCAAGACGTTCTTGTTGAACCCAGGTGTATTCGCCTCTAGAGATACATCATCGGAAGGTGGTCCCATACCTTGTCATGTTGGAAATCCAATCTCCAATAAGCGCCATGCGGTTTTTGATTATATACTATATATATGGAGCGTGAGATGCAAGCGTTCTACTATTTGGTTATTTACTTGATGTAGACATTATTATAATATCACTGGATTTTCGTATCAAAGTGTTTTGGGTTATAGTAAGGTAAAAACCGTCCGTGTTTATGTGTGGGCTGGTCTTACTATTACCTTTTCTTTTGAAAGGATTTTTAAAGTTAAACAAGTGGTTGGAGTTTACTCACACCAGTCCCATGACTGACCCAGAGTTTATTTTGTTTTGTTTTCCCTAAACTCTTGGGTGCCCAAATTTGTACGGGCAGTCAAGTGTTTCAGGCTTTTACAGATACACTTGGAGGAGCTTGAAGCAGGAGGCTTCAACGTTAGTTATTTAGAGTTACTTCCGCTGGATCAAATGTAATGTGTACTCTGATGATGGTATGTATATATGTACAAAACAGATTTGTATTTCGAAGCTTATGTTATATAATATATTTTATTCGTTCCGCTGTGAGTTTGTGATCTTCGTTTTCTTCTATTCTAATATTTCTTTCTTTCTATTTCTCATCCTCTAACTTCTTTCTAATAATGAGTCGTATTTCTGTGTTATTTGGGTTGGACGTGTGTTGTATTTAATCAACTCAGATAGCTCGGATTTGCGGGTCGTTACATAAGTCCTTCCACGGAAAGGGCAAATTAAAAAAAAAAATCGTCCTCACATAGCAGAGGCGAAATTAGAATTCCTGTCCTCCTAGAGTAGAGGCAGGATTATAAGTACCTCCATAGCAAGGGCAAATTTAAAAAATTTCGTCCACCCAAAGTAGAGGCGAAATTAAAAATCCCGTCTTCCCAAAGCAGAGGCAAGATTATAAGTCCCCCCCAGTTTCGTCCTCCCACGGTAGAGGCAAAAATAAAGGTCTTGTGCTCCCATAGCAGAGGCGAGATCAAAATACTCCCATAGCAGAGGTAAAATCAAAGTACTCCCCAAGCGGGGGCATTAAATCCAAAGAACTCCCTAAGTGGGGGAATTAAACCAGAAGGCCTCCCCAAGCGGGGGCACGAAATCCAAAGTCCTCCCCAAGTGGGGGCATAAGAACCAAAGTCCTCCCCAAGCGGAGGCATAAGAACCAAAGTCCTCCCCAAGAAGGGGTGCAAAGATATAAAAACTTCTCCAAAGTAAAAGAACCAAACCGTCTAGTGAAGTCGGGATTCCTATTGTATTGGCAAGCTCAGAGGCTTCGTGCATGTTGGCAAGTTAAACAGCTCTCGCTGACAAAGTTGAATCTTCTAGCAAGTCAACCACAATCAAGGAAACTCGGCAAGCTGATCACATCAAGCTCTTGAAGCTCGTGATGACCCACGGTATGGGGGCAATACAACCGCATAAGGATCATAAAATGCTTGGAAAACATACCACGGGTCCATCACAACATAGCAATAAGCCAAAAACTAACTAGTGTTCGCCAAAGAAGCCAATACACTTGGGAATACATAAGCTAGAGTGTAGCAAACAAGAAATCCCCCCTTAGAAAGCTTGGCAAAAAGAGCCCCATCTTCAAAAAATGGGGCATTCGAAAACCTAACCAGAATCTCTCAACGTGAAACCTTCCTCGTTTGCAAAGCTCCAACCTTGAATGACTCAAACAACCCGATGATGTTTTTCTTCAATACCTAAGTGCAAGCGATGCTTAAAAGGTGACTGTGTGAATATGGCATGGTTCAAATCCAATAAAGCAATAACACTTTTCAAGGAATTGAAGTTAAAATCCCTTAGCGGTGTTGAGATGAGTTATAAAAAGAAGATTGAGTAACAGTCATGCACTGGGCTAAGCCATTGTGAAGTTGAGATTCAAAGTTTTATACAGCCAGGGATGATCCACGATACCAAACACTGTTGGAAGAAACAACAATACCACGGGGTTACTGCAACATGGTCGCAAGGCGGACGATCAACAAATTCCTCTTTCTCAAGAAATTTTGCGACAAACTCGCGGATGTAAAACCAAATGTGTGCTTGATTAAAAACATATTGAGTTAGCATAGAGTGAGATCTCTCTAGTAGATTGTTAGGAGGACTGGAAATAGCTGAAGATTGATTCGTTTGTAATCCAGGAGTTCTGCAGTCACTCTAGCCTCACAAATTCAAAATGAAGCTCTAGTTTAAGCAAAAGTGATCTCCTTTCTAGAACGATAACTAGTTTTCTGTCTGGTATTCACTCTGCACATGGAACTTCAATTTTTAACAAAGTACCGGTCGCGTAAACATATTAGTTCGACCAATTAGTCATGAGCTTGGATCGATCAAAGTAAACAGGTCAGGTCGAGTGAACGCGCTCAACAACTCAGGTCGTTCAAACGATCCAAGGACTCAAGCCGTCTAACGACCCGAAGTCCTAGGTCGCTAGAACGACCTGAAACTTCAGTGCCTCCAACAACCCAAAACTTTAGATCTCCCACTGAGCCAAAATTTGGGTCGTGCATTGACATGAAAGCGAGGGTCATCATCAAATTAAAGGCTCATTTGCATAAAGATTCACGCATCAACAATTAACAAAGAAAATGGCTAAGTGAAACATTCAGATCATTGCTAAAAATGGATTAAAGCATGGTTCATTAACTTGGTGTAAACATTGATGTATACATCAACACAAAAGTTATGATCAAGTTTCTGAATCGTAAACTTATCAACAACAACAACCGGGAAACAATCACAAAAAAATATGCAGAGAAATTTACGTGGTTATCCCAAAAAAGTTTCATACAAGGTTTACATTGATACATTTAACTTGCAAAGCCTTATAAACAAACTTCAAAGTAAAATGCAAACTCGAACAGAAGATTGACAGATCAATTCAAAATGCAGAACCATAGTTGAACCCAGCTACACAGATCGGCATATGTCGGATTACAAATTGTAAAATAGCACGGAAGTCATAATCAGATCTTGGCATTTCGAATGTCACAACTGTGGTGCATTATCCAAACTCTAGATTTTGAAAGCTGGTTCAGCAAGTCAAGTAATTGCAACCAAAAAAGAAGTCAACTAAATGTAAATCCCAGATCACTGCCGAGCGATGGGTTATCAGCCTAACGCAAGCACTGTATCATTAAACTCTGATCTGAATTCATGAACCGATCTAGAAAAAATCCAACCTAATTTAATCTGAAATCATCAAACCACCAGAGCATGAACGTTCAAAGACAAGATGACATCTACATTAATTAATGATCAAATAGCAAATGGGTTTCGATGCGAAGTTTGGCAACATCAAAATTAAACCAGATCTGAAAATGGACGCTCGTTCACATCATTGACAACTGAGTTCCGATGATAAGAACTTCCAAGAAGTTACCAATGGCATAACAATTCAGACCTGGCAAGTTTAACTTTGATTTGACTTGGATTTTATGTAATTCCAGGAGCAATTACTAGCGATGAATCTTAACGAACGATGTGCAAGAAACAATCAGAAAAATGAATTGAGTAAGAGTGGAATAAAGATTCAGGACAAGATCGACTTTACTAAGGAAATAGTTTGACCACCATTAAAATGGTTTTCTGTTGAAGGAATAAAATATGAAGTGCGGAACGAGGAATAGTGTAAAGGAAAAGTATCAATGGGCCTATCTGATCCATCATATGAGCCACATCCTGTCCATTCAATTTCATTGGCATACACAAAGTTATAGAAAATACCCACGATCCATCATCTTTTGTGTAGTCATGGTCTATAGAATAATGTATGAATCATCCAAACAAAAGCATCACAACCGTCAAAGTTTCAAAGCTCACTTTTTTCAGAAGCAAAAATATGAGATCCGAGGGGAAAATGTTAATACCGTTGCAAAAACGTGGTTCAGAAAATAATGCGCATCGAATTGTTATTACGATAACCATTGGTTCATACACCATTTGAAATGTGGTACAAGAAAATGCATATAACGTTTTTTCGTAAAGCCATTTTCATGCATGGGTCATTACATTTGAATCGTTAGCATGCTTAGCCCACTGAAAATTAAGTCGTTCCCAAGCATTCAAGTCGTGGCATTCTATTGCCACATAATAATGGTTTAGGACACGTGGCACGTAAAGCTATGGCAGTACTGTAAATTTGATGGATTGAGTACAAATGGTAATCGGCAGAACATTGCTCCACAAGATCGATTCATCTGCGCATGTAGAGCATGAAACCATGAATACATGACGGAGCAAAGAGACAAAGTCGTAGACATTCAACCATGTCGTTCTAACCGTTGAGTCGATGATCCTAAAATACATGTCAGGTCGTGCATGCAATAATGCATGGGTTATAGAAACATGGGCACGAGTTGAGCATCCAGGTCGTTATGGCACAATCAGATCGTATGCATTGTCAGGACATTCATCCATAAAAAAGAATATGCAAACATTTAGGCCGTTTGTATTGCATCTACCCGAGTTATGTTGCATGCTGAAATATAACTTGACAACATAAGGCCACATGGCACAAGGTACAAGCTATATCCGTGGTTGAGAATAGTACACGTGGAACGTGCATCAATACATGTCGCTGATTATATGCAAGGACCCGATGTACATCAGTGTAAATATGGACCATGATTTATACAATGGAGAAGGTCGTTTTGATTAATGCATGAACAACCAGGTCGTTACGACCATATATAAGTCAGGTCTTGAAATGAAGAGTGGGATCGTAGATTACAGTTGTGTAAAGCTGTACACATTCAGATCACGGGTCGCTAATAATGCCGGGTCGTTTAAACCACCTGGGTTAGGTCGTTCCATACATGTCCACCAACCCGAGGTTTGCACACTTAATTATGACACTGCCACTCTACTCCAACATCACCTATAAATACCCCTACACTTCCTACATGAAAGAGGACTGATTTCACCTCCTATGAAGTGCTGCCCAACTCATTTCTCTACCACTCCAAATCATTCAAACCTCCATTAATCCTCTCTCAAGCGTTGGTTCAACATCTCAATCTCCATGGATTTGTCAAAGATCATATAAGTGCTTAAATTGTTGAAGATCTACTCCAACAACCATTACAATCATAGAGATGTAGCCATTTCCATAGCGAAATCAAGAGAATCAAGACATTAAAGAGAAGTGAATAGAGAAAATCATTGTAAAAAGAAAAAATGAGTGAAGTTAGAGAAAGCATGTACCTTGTAACATTGAAAATGGTAATTTAAGTACTCTTCAAAGTGGACATAGGCCAAATCTAGCTCGAGCCACTATAAATTCCACTCTTTTATTTGCTTTTTGTTTTTGTAGCTACCACTTTTCTAGATCTAAATTGTTTGTGAAGTGTTGAATTACACCTTAGGTTGTTAGTGACATTTTTAGCACTAACAATTTTTAACCCTTAACTTTCGAACTATTAATCCAAATTGGTTGGTTTTGTTGGAAATATGATTCAAAATGAAACAACTTTTCTTTTAATAACTTTTGCAAAATCTAAGAGTAGTTTATGGGAAATTCAGTGCGAAATAAGTGGATTTATTTATTCTATTTTTCAAGCCAGAAATAATTGGTTCACTTTCACTGGTTGTAACTTTTAATTTACTTGGCTAAATTGCCTCAACTTTTCTTCAGTAGTAAAATATTTTAATGATCAACAACTTTCATATTTATCACTTTTTCTAATTCGGAGAGTACCTTAGAAAAAATCCTATTGGAAGTGAAGTGTTATGTTGGTTCTGTTCTTTAAACACATAACTCTTCGCTTTACTTTCAAAATTCATATTTAAATATCCAGCACTCCAAATCCTATCAAGCTTGATCCAGAGCCTCATCATAATGTCATGAACAAACTACCAAAATTAGGATGTTAAATCAAAATGAAGGAGGGTCAAAACGTGTGAAACTCGAGAGCAAAGTAGTTTGATGTTAGTTTTTGCGATGATTCAAGAAAGACATTTTCTTGCTTTGGGGGCGGTAAGAACTATATTATGTTCTACAAGGCTTCTGCATGAAGTTATCAAGGAGTATTGTGACTATACTCATCAACTAAACAATTACCAATTTCTTAAGCTTGTGTTTTAATTTAATGTTGCACATGACTCCATCATACTATATTGGCTACGACCTTTGCTTTGGAAAGTGGGAAACATATACGACTGATGACGGAGGACATTTATGACTTAGTATGACTTGTACGAAGTCCTGAAATCAAGAGCATAATGATTAGTACATGACAGACATAAAATAACTATGGTTTTATAGCAAAAGTCGCTATAATTGCATTATCGAAATGCCTTATTTTAACAATTTTTTATGATTATGTAGAAGAATACTTTTTTAAATATTCATTTTCCTGATGTTTAAGAACACTAAGTAAGTTACTACAAAAAGTTTGGAGTTATAACCTATTTTTGTCATGGAGAGATCGAATCAAACACTCAATGGAAAACTAACCAAAAAACATTAATTTATGTCATTAGCAACACTTTTGGAATTTACAATGCTTTTTAACTGTTACAAAACCTGAAGTTGAAACTTGAAGTGGTTTATTATGACTAAAACTTTCTATAGCATTTCCTAGAAAGCTATCTTTTCAGTTTGAAAAACTAAAAGGGAATATAAATGGCGTTTAACTTAACTATTTCCCTCCACTCTTTAAAGATCTTTCCAAACATATATTAGAGTGATATAAAGGTGGTTATAGATTATTTATGAAGCATTTTATGCATGAAGAAGTTGATTATTATTTAGAAGATGTTTATCTTTTAAAAGAAATGTTGTACAAGAGATATCTAGATACCTTTCAAAATGAGTATTTACAAAAGTATTTTACCCCTATTTGATATATAAAGAGTATTTTGGAAATAAATGTTGATTTTAAATGTTTTGTGTAAAGAAGAGCTACGTTAGCTCGATCCTATATCTAATTGCTTACCCAATTAGATAAAGGTACGCATGTAGTCACAAGTGGTAGTGATGCAGCTGTTATATTATAAAATACTTTTTTGTTTATTATTTGTTATTACATGTTGTGTTGGTGCATCTTTCATGTTTTAAATTTTAAGCCATACTGACATATTTATCGAGCTTGCGCGAATGAATATCAATGTCCATCTCATCAGAGTTGCATAATAGTATATTATGGTATTTGTATTTAATTTGAATTCAAGCATACCGTGTGAATTAGATGAAAACTTCTGATAAGTGGTATTTATTAAAATTATGCCCAATGCATTTAGTGATGTCGTATATTAATTCAAATAAAATGGTATTTGTCCTTGTTTGTTTTGGACGGATGGGTTTTTGATAATTTTGACTGGTCGTAAAATTCAGGGTCATTATAGGTAAGGCGAGGAATGTTTGGTTCAAACCGAGCTAACCGATCAAACTGGTTTATTTCGGTCAATTTAGTTTGGTTTTACAAGTAAATCGGTTTGAATCCAAATTGTAAAATAATTATTTTTGGTTATCGATTTTACTAGATTAATCAAACTTTTAATTTTTTGTCTAATTTACGGTATTATTATATTTAAATAATTTGTTTTGTTATAGAATATAAAGGCATTTGTTGCAAATCGACTAAATCTTATCATAAACATAAAATTTACTATAGAAAATTTCTCCAAACATGAATTTATGTTTTACTTCAAGAGAATCCATCATTTGACTAATGATACATCCTTCAAGTTCGGTTAACTTGTTTACCATCTGAATTAACCAAAATTAATTGGTTCGGTTTGGAAAATTTTCGCTTCCAAATTAGTTTGATTTTTTTATCTTCAAACCAAGCGAACCGACTGAACGGTCACCTTAATATTTGTGTAACCCTAAATCATAACTACAATTGATATATAACATTCTAGGGATTGTTTATTTTTAAATTTCCAAATGATTGCGACCAATATGATGTCAGTTGGTATAAATATCATGCTTTTCTCTAGAAAATGGTGGATTGATGAATGTGGTGTTAGAGGTCTAAAACAAGCAACAATCTCCTAAAAAGGGTTATCTTGTATCACCAACTCGTTGGCAAGCTACATTACCAATTTCATCATATCCTGCTAGAAACAAATCTAAATTCTTGTTTTCACTGAGTAATGTAATCGCAGGTTCTACTTACAGATATGATATATATGAGTGAGCTATAAAGTATAAGATTATACTAACAAATTGGTCTGCATTAAATTAATATGGCATGTGATCTCGAATCCCGACTAAGTAAAAAGATCATATGATGGTCTGCGAATAGTTTTAGTAGCATCAAACATTTCAAATGATTAAACTATAATACACCACATTAAGATTTCCAATCTATGAAGTTGAATAAATTTTAACTTGGAACCAGTTAAAATGGTGATAGGTCAATCACCTTAGTGCATTTGCTATCCAGCCAATGATTTGAACAGTCATGGACTCTTACCAAGTTTCAATTTTAAATTTCAACTCAAATCGCCATAGCTTAGTGCTAAGTAATGGTCTAATACATTAAATTGAATGGTGTCCCATCGTATAACTTTGACTTCTTCCTTTACGAGGTATGTTATAATCACCGTTTGTAAATTCATAAATTGCACTAAATTAATAGAAGGTCAAAACTGAAACCTTATGAAATAATTTGCTACATCACCCACTACATCTGTTTTAGTAAATTATAAATGCTATAAAATAATGACAACGAAGTTGTGTGCATGTGTATTATGTGAGTGCATACATGCATGCATTTCTGTGAATATCACACACACACACACACACACACACATATATATATATATATATATATATATATATATTTCAGAAACTGTCTAATGCTCATTTTAAGGAGTACCGAAACTAGGAAAAGGAAAATTTTGGAGCAAATTTGATATAAGATCAATGGACTACTTTAACATAAGATTCAAGTTTTTTTAGCATTAAACAGATGAAGATGTTTTATATGAGCATTTTGTACTTATTCTTCTTTTTTAAAAATGAATTAGTCAATTAATTTGCAAAATTATACATTCATGAACTATTTACTTCCTACACTTAGAAATATGGCCATATACTTAAGTTCATAATATAAGTATATTTAGAAGGTATTAAGGAAAACTTCCTTGTTTCTAAATTATATTAAATAGGTTAAACCTATCAATATAAACAACATGGTTTGTTATGCCCAAAATAAAAATACTTAAAGCTTATTTGCAATCATTGCTCAAAAAGTAATATTCTTTATTCAACAATCTGTAAATCAATAGCACTTTATTAAACTAGTAGTTTTTTTAAATCATCATAAGCAATAAATAAATAAATTTAAAATATTAAGTATTTAATTATGTATTAATCCTTATTAATAGAATAATTATATAACCCAAACAAAACATTTACTACAATAAACTATCAAAAAAATATTAATCAATTATCAAAACTAAACTTTTAATCATTCATTTGATAAAAATATTAGTTTACTAAACTATAAACCTTATAAATAAAATAATTTGAATAACTAAAATGAATGATTAATGACTAAAAGCATTATTACCAACATAAATTATTTAATTTTAAACATAAGTAAGTACCTAACTTTATTTTAAACTATTGTTAAAATAATGTTCTAAATTTAAAAATTTCCTTAAAAAATAATCAATAATTTGAAAATATTTATTCAGATGAACTTAAAGACCACATCCATGCAATGATTATGTCTCTCGGAGAAGCCAAAAGTAACCGTGGCATAATTTACGTTTAAAAACATTCATTCAAATATGGCTTAGCAACTACGGTGTTACTTGAGTAAGCTATCAGTTACTATTAATACTAGTGATTCCTAATTAATATAATAGTAAAAGAGGATCTATACTGCTAAACATATGTCACTACAAATGTAACGACCCACTTTTTCCGTACAGTTTAAGCCAACATTTAACAACACTTGTCAACTCAAATTGCATAGGAAAGCAGATTGTTAAGAGAAAGAAATTAGAGGGTGAGAGAAAAAGAAAAGAAATATTATAATAGAAGAATAAGAAGATCAGAGTCTCACAGCGGAATGGACAAAATATGTAATAACCCGGAAAATCTGGGCCAGTTTAAAATTTTTATTTTGGCAATTTTAGCGAATTTTGAATATTTAAAATAGATTATTTTAAATAATAACAACGAGAAATTTATTTTGAATGGAATTCGACGTATATATTATACGCGTCGTCGTTAGAATATAAATATTTATATATAATTATAAATAGGAATTGAAAATGGCGCGGTAGTTCGATAATTCGATTTCAAACTTCAATTGAATGTACCGGGTGCAAAACAATCAGGATTTTAGTGAAACCAAAAATATTAGAATCTATTCGTGAATATCTTTCCAACGAATCCGAAAAATCGAAATTTCATAGCGGGAATCAAAAGTTATGCCCAGTTGAAAATTCAGAATAGTCGCTATGTAAATTATACATGGCCCAAAAAGTCAAATTTTGCATACGGATGAATTTGGACTCGAAACCACTTCCATTGAGTTCAAAATGCCGTTTAGAACTCCGAAAAGTATAAGCTTCGATATATTCCGATATCCGGAATAGTGGCTATGGGCTGGAGTTGTTCGGTTAACAATACATAGCCCTTAAAAAGTGAAATTTTGCATACGAGCTCAGAATTCGGCGAGATAAATTTTTATGGATTCATAATGACAAATCATTGTTGAGTTCCAAATGGCGCGTCGAATGGAGTCAGTATGTGGCCGTGCGAGCTAAAACAGTTCAAGACAAAACGAGCAGTCATTTTACAAAGGAACATTACTGATACGAACTCGGAATTCGATTCTACTTTTTTTTCTAGATTCGTATCATCTAAAAATGGTTAAATCCAAGAGGGCTTGATTTTTTGAGTTAGCATGTGAGCGTGCGAGAAGAAAAGGTGCGCCAAAATCGCATTTTTAGAGCTTATCTGAGCATTTTTGTGATTTTTGTTGAATGGTCAAACGAACTCGGAATTCGACGAAACATGTTTCGTTGGACTCGTCTTCACGTCTACTATCTCGTGTCCGAATTCCGCGGCGATCGGAGATCGTTTGTGTTCGGACGATACGCGAGAAACTAGCATATAATCACTTTTCTCCTTTTCTTCACTCACTTTTCTCTCTTCCTCTTTTCTCTTTAATGGCGAGCTCCACCCCTTTTGCCGCTGCCCACCCTCCCCTCGGCCACCGCCGGCCTCCCTCCGGGCGCCGCACCCCTTCTTCCTCCTCCCCTCCTCCTCCTCTTCCTCCTCCTCTCTCCATTTGCAAACCCTAAGCCCCAAATCACCAACCACCACCACCGCGGCCACCACGGGCTCCACCACCGCCACCCACACCCTCCCCCACGTCCATCAGGCCCGCGCCCCCCCTCCAGCCCCCTCAATTCCGGCCGTGGACCCCGCTACACCCAAAAACCCATTTTACACTAATCGCCCGTTTTGCAAATAAGTCCCTAACCGTATTTCGCGAATAACTCCCAAACCGTCCGTTCCTAGCCAAAGTTCCTCAAGACCAAAGTTGTAGAGCACGAAATTCTCTTCGATTTGGTATATGTTAAGTCTTATTTTGCATTGCGGAGTTGTCCGGAAAACGCGTCCGAAGTCTGCTGTTCAAACACTGTCAAAATGCTGTCTTTTCGCGATTTCCGGCGAAATGGCACATTTTTGGCAAGAAGACCACTAGGCAAAAGTTGTTCAGAATGGCGTGCTTGTACTAGAAAAAAAGATGGTGTGAAGATTGAAGCTCGTTTGCAAATTCTAGGACCCAAACAACGAATCCGGGCGTTAGAAAAATATGTGAGTTTTCTCTGTTTTAAAGCTTCGACAGTTTTTGACATTTGAAATAAATAAAAATATGAACTTTATATTGTAGAGAGGATAAAAATCCGATTTTTAACTTATAGAAGATATAAAGATGAGATTTTTATATAATGTAGATAATAAAAATGTGATTTTTATACATGTAGCGGCTACGGGCAACGAAAGTGACAAAAGGCGAGAACGACAAGATTTTCTACATAAGAAGAGTCGAAATGATTGGATTAGCTAGTTGGTGAGAATTTCTCACTCAAAATCTCTTTTTCTAGTTATATACATATATACTAGGATGTAGACGGTGTTTAGTAGCACCCGACACCCGTCATCCACAGACCATGGATGACTTGTTTGTTAAATTGTTTGGTTGTGTAGTTGGTTAGATTATTTGGTTTGAATTGAATTGTTTGGTGAAATGGAATGGATTTGATTGATGTGTGAATGGCGTGGGCCTTCACTAGACCGGGGATAAGGCTAGGCCTCGTCCCGTTTCTAGTATCGTGCCGTTATGCCGCCGAAATTTTCTAAAATATGTTAGAAAAATAAAAATATCATTTTTATTGTGTAAATGTGTTGAAAGAAATTCATGTGTTGAAATAGAATATTTTATCATTAAAAATATAATTTTTAACGTGAAAGTGAATAAATAAAATATTCATTTACAAACCGGACGGTTTGTTTATGTACACTGATTTGACTGACATTGATTGGGTCGATAAATTTTACACATCGCCCAACTGCACAAATAAAATCTGTGTTTGATTGTTTGAAACCCCACACGGGTGTTGGGATGAAATTTGGAAGTTCACTCATCCTGATTGATTAAATATGTTGATCGATTGATTGACAGGCTGTTATAAGCGTTAGATATCTATATTTGATGCTTATACAGTGTAGTGCACTTTGGTTGATGGTTGATTATTTTTCAATGCTATTATATACATGTGTTGTATGGAATCCATATAATTAACATTATATGGTGATTGATTGGGCCTCATTCCAATCGGGAAAATAAGGAATATTATAAAAGAAAATTTATGTGTTGAATATAAAAATAGTCATGTGTTGACGATGTTCATGTGTTGAGTGAAATATTTTATACAATGAAATTTACATCTTTATCATATTTAAAATTAGAACTACTTCCCAGTAGAAGTCTAATTAAAAATCAAACGATAGATACCATAGTTTTATAAAATATTTTACATAACAAAAATAGTGATGTGTTGACAGTACTCATGTGTTGAGATTAGTCGTGTGTTGAAAGAAATATAAATTCATGTGTTGAACAGAATAAATATTCATTTGTTGAATAGAATAATGAAGTGACTGAAATATATAAAGCCGTGTTGATTAGTTTTGCGCCATTTTGACGTGAACGATATTTATATCGATTTTATTCAAATTGAAATGAATATTATAGCGAATTTGAATTGAAAAGAAAACGAATTTGAATTGAATGTAAAATGACTTTGAATTGAACTGAATATAAAACGAATTCAAGTGGAATTGAAAACGAACTGAAACTTAATTGAAATCGATTCGAATTGAAATCAAATAGAAATGAATTCGAATCGTAATTGAATTGAAATCAATTTGAATTTGAATTGAATTTGAATTTGAATTGAAGTGAAACGAATTTGAATTCGAATTAAATATAACTGAAATGAATTCGAGTTGAATTGAAATCAAATCGAGTTGAAGTTGAGTGTAGCGTTGAAATGGTTTTGAAAACGAATTTAAAACGATTTATAAAATACGTTTTAAAAGGAAATCGACGAAATATATATAATTTATATATTATATATATATAATGGCCTGAATAGAACGCGCCGCGCCGCGGCAGTTCGTGAATTTCGACCATTTATTTCAAACGGACATTGCGGGAGATCCGACTGTCGGATTCTCCTAAAACCGGGACCGTTGGGTTCGTATCGAAAAGAGCTTTCCCATGAATATTAGAAATTTGAAATTTAACGGTTGGATTTGGAATTATGTCCAAATCAATTTCAGAAAAGGTCGCTGTAAGTGCAGTTCGATGGTCGTAGATGGAAATCGACTGTACGGGCCTTGATAAAATTGTTAAAAATATCTATAATTTGTGTAAAATCATAATATATGATTTGGGAAAAATTGGGCTGGAAAATTCCACATTTGAAAGGATAAAAATGGATTTTGTCGAAATGAACTAGTTTTGAACTAGAATTAAAATCAATTTATTTTTTAAATAAATAAATTGAATTTGAAAGTGATTTTAAAAATAATCAATATTCCCAATAGGTGAAGTGAAAGTGGAGTTGAATCGAAATTATCTTCGGAATATTTCGATGTTGGATTTCGTGACCATACAGATATCGTTTTGGGAATTTGAAAGATATATTATATATCGTTATTTCCAATACGATATTTGTTGGTTTCAGGATTTGATATTGAATATAAGCCGATATATTTTCTATTCAGAGCCTTGTATTTAATATCAAATATGATTTGGTTTGTCGTGAATCGTGTTTTAGATGACATTGGTTCTTTAACCCAGTTAAAGGCATGATGTTGATTTATTTGAAACGATTAAAACTAAGTGGAGTTTTAATGAATCTTTAATTAGATTAAAAATGTGAATTGATAATTTAAATTATCAAATCTGAAAAGTGATCGAGAGTGGAGTATCACCAGTTTTGCTCCAAAGCGATAGTTAAATCTTTAATTAGATTTGAACGTGAAATGGTAATTAATTTTACCGATAATACCGTGGTGTTAAGAATGGAGTATCACCAGCTTTGCTCCATGGGATATATAGGTTGGGATTGGGAAATAAAACAAATAATTACTTCGGTGTGGTTCGTTAATCCCGACTAGTTAGAAATGATATCCAAAGGAGGATTAAAGAATAAATTTAGAAGAATTTATCTTGGATAAAATTAATGGGAACCTTTCCCTAAGAATGTGATTTTGTGAATAAAAGAATATTCTGAATTGGAATGAGGCGTTTGTTGTGTTTGTGTAACATTCGTTTATTATATACGTGGGTTATTCAGAAAGGCCGGGTTTATACCCATTCTGAATAACCGATTCGACGAGATGTCGAAGATGAAGACGGTGGTTGAAGACTGGAAGTCTTCACATCGTTTGGGTGATTACTGATGATCTTGATTGGGCTGTACACCCAGGATGAGGGAATCAGTTGGTGATCGTCCAGACGTACTTGGAGATGGATGGATATGCGAGGAAAGTGCCTCCGGTTTCGTTCAGACCCAGAACGAACTTGTAAATGGATTGTGTGTCTGACATTGGATTTTATTCTGTGTTGATTGATCTCTATTAAATATACATCTGTTTGGCGGCGGAGAATTTATTCTCTTGCTTAACGCCCTTCTCTGAGACATACGAGCTCAGAGGTTGTATATCGATGGACATCAGTCGCATGGAGTGAATTGCCAGTGTGGCATGCGTAAGTGGTAAATGATCAAGGCTTCTGTTGAAAAGCAAAGTCTTGTGGTTGATGATCAAAGCACGGCCTGTGTGGCATAGCTTTGTGTATAACATGAATTCGCGAGCCTCACACCTCGGTATGAGTCAAAAACGGGATACGGACCCAAGGAGTGCACGACGTTTCTTTCTAGATAGGGTGGTGTCAGTGACCTACCAGCCCTGACATTTATATACTTTTAACCTGTGTGGTTGTTGGATACGAGGCGCCTCGGATATAGGTCTGTAAGGACCGGGAAACGTGTGTTCAGGAATAACTAATCCTCAAAAGTAAGAGAGGACCGGCCTTGGAGGTTCCAAAGGATCATAGTGGGGTCCTGAGGCATTTGCTAGAGTGTCTCGAACGCGGAGAGGAGCTTGCCCCTTGCCTCGACTCATGACGGAAATCCAATTTCCAATACGTGTATTGCGGTTTTAATTGTAGAACTAGTACGGCGACATGATATATGGTACCCATGCCGTCTATGATTGATATTTATGATTGAAAATGTTTTGACACTATACACTTATTATAGTATCAAGTGATTTGTTTTAAACGTACCAAGCATGTTTGGCTATTATAAGGGAAAACCCTATCCTCCGGCTTGCGTTGCATTGTGTGATGGGACCTGGGTCTTATAATAGCTTCATTTTTCTAAAAAGCATTGCGCTGTTTACTCTATGCACTAGTATTCTTGGGAGGAAACCCGTTCCGTGTTATACGGCGTGGTCCCTTGAATTACTCTCTTTTAAAGTAAAGTTTTAAATAACTGTTTTAGTTCTCACACCAGTCACATGACTGACCTGGAGTTTATTGTTTTAACCTAAACTCTGGGTGCCCCTATTTTCCGCACGGGCAGCTAGTAGTTTTGGTTTTTTTTAGATTTATATCCACAGGGTCCTGATTTACAGCTGGAACGATGCTCGGGAAGCTCTGTATCCGTGTATCACTTTCAGTTGTATTTTGTATTATTTTCCGCTGCTATGTAATTTATTGTAATCTCTGATATTTATCGAATGTAATTTATTCATTTATACTCTGTATATTCTTGTATCTGATGGAATTGTTGTAATAGCAATGAAATGTTCTTCCGTATGCGCTCATTTGTGTGTTGTTCTCAAAGTATTCGTGCTTCCCTTCACGGGGAAGTTACGGGTTCTTACAGTGGTATCAGAGCTTTGGTTTACAGAGCTCGAGAACAAGACACATTGGAACCATACGAAAGAATTCATCAGATGTTGGATTAGTAATATCCAATTAGAATAACTCGTTAGAGATAGGATCAGTAGTATCCTAGAACGAGTGTGAAGAGTATATTTTTCAAATGAAAACAATTTTGTTTTGTAAATTTAAATCGTTTTATACGTATGTGATTATTTATTTATTTTGAATATGGACAATCCAATATATAAAGATTTCGCGTATACGCGTCATGAACGTATAGTCGAAATTTTAATATACTGGATAGATATAGGATTACACTCTAGTCGCTCGGAGATGATTTTGTTGATGGAGCTCCATCACCAAAATTTATGTTCGTGTTTCGAAGGTGTGATTTCTATATATTTCCATTAGACTGGTGTGAGAACCAAAACTAATATAGCTAGAACACATTGTTGTGAATTGGCATCAAAAACATGATTATATATATATATATATCAAAATTATGAATTTGAAACTCTAATTCACTAATTGATTGATGTTTGTGTTGTTTGTTTATTTGTTTGATAATTTTGAACCATTTAGCCTAATTGAACCAAATATTGAATTGTATTGAAAATTGGTCGCATTTGCTTGCATATACATGTACTTACATTGAACAGGTCATAGCAAGGAGGCTAGAGCCGAAGAATAAAATTTGTTTGCCCGACAAATAGGTACATGTTTACTACATAATTTACTGTTTTGTTTGGGTGATGATGATTTTATGAGCCTATTGGCTTTTTCTTTTTCTTTTTGAGATCAGAAGGCCTATATGGCAATTTCGGGATTTTCCCGTGCTCCCCGTACAAAGGAGGTTATGGCGAAATTTTTCGAAAATTTAGGGAGATCAGAAGGCCTATATGGCAATTTCGGGATTTTCCCGTGCTCCCCGTACAAAGGAGGTTATGGCGAAATTTTTCGAAAATTTAGGGTGTTAGCCAAATTTTTGAAAATTTGAAAATTCTCAGAAACTGAAAAGTTGGAGAATGGAAGCCGGATCGAACGTAGAGTTAAATAATCAAACCACTTTCGACTTTGTTCCTTTTCGGGGACGAAAAGTTTTAAGTGGGGGAGATTGTAATAACCCGGAAAATCTGGGCCAGTTTAAAATTTTTATTTTGGCAATTTTAGCGAATTTTGAATATTTAAAATAGATTATTTTAAATAATAACAACGAGAAATTTATTTTGAATGGAATTCGACGTATATATTATACGCGTCGTCGTTAGAATATAAATATTTATATATAATTATAAATAGGAATTGAAAATGGCGCGGTAGTTCGATAATTCGATTTCAAACTTCAATTGAATGTACCGGGTGCAAAACAATCAGGATTTTAGTGAAATCAAAAATATTAGAATCTATTCGTGAATATCTTTCCAACGAATCCGAAAAATCGAAATTTCATAGCGGGAATCAAAAGTTATGCCCAGTTGAAAATTCAGAATAGTCGCTATGTAAATTATACATGGCCCAAAAAGTCAAATTTTGCATACGGATGAATTTGGACTCGAAACCACTTCCATTGAGTTCAAAATGCCGTTTAGAACTCCGAAAAGTATAAGCTTCGATATATTCCGATATCCGGAATAGTGGCTATGGGCTGGAGTTGTTCGGTTAACAATACATAGCCCTTAAAAAGTGAAATTTTGCATACGAGCTCAGAATTCGGCGAGATAAATTTTTATGGATTCATAATGACAAATCATTGTTGAGTTCCAAATGGCGCGTCGAATGGAGTCAGTATGTGGCCGTGCGAGCTAAAACAGTTCAAGACAAAACGAGCAGTCATTTTACAAAGGAACATTACTGATACGAACTCGGAATTCGATTCTACTTTTTTTTCTAGATTCGTATCATCTAAAAATGGTTAAATCCAAGAGGGCTTGATTTTTTGAGTTAGCATGTGAGCGTGCGAGAAGAAAAGGTGCGCCAAAATCGCATTTTTAGAGCTTATCTGAGCATTTTTGTGATTTTTGTTGAATGGTCAAACGAACTCGGAATTCGACGAAACTTGTTTCGTTGGACTCGTCTTCACGTCTACTATCTCGTGTCCGAATTCCGCGGCGATCGCAGATCGTTTGTGTTCGGACGATACGCGAGAAACTAGCATATAATCACTTTTCTCCTTTTCTTCACTCACTTTTCTCTCTTCCTCTTTTCTTCCTCTTTTCTCTTTAATGGCGAGCTCCACCCCTTTTGCCGCTGCCCACCCTCCCCTCGGCCACCGCCGGCCTCCCTCCGAGCGCCGCACCCCCTCTTCCTCCTCCCCTCCTCCTCCTCCTCTTCCTCCTCCTCTCTCCATTTGCAAACCCTAAGCCCCAAATCACCAACCACCACCACCGCGGCCACCACGGGCCCCACCACCGCCACCCACACCCTCCCCCACGTCCATCAGGCCCGCGCCCCCCCTCCAGCCCCCTCAATTCCGGCCGTGGACCCCGCTACACCCAAAAACCCATTTTACACTAATCGCCCGTTTTGCAAATAAGTCCCTGACCGTATTTCGCGAATAACTCCCAAACCGTGCGTTTCTAGCCAAAGTTCCTCAAGACCAAAGTTGTAGAGCACGAAATTCTCTTCGATTTGGTATATGATAAGTCCTATTTTGCATTGCGGAGTTGTCCGGAAAACGCGTCTGAAGTCTGCTGTTCAAACACTGTCTTTTCGCGATTTCCGGCGAAATGGCACATTTTTGGCAAGAAGACCACTAGGCAAAAGTTGTTCAGAATGGCGTGCTTGTGCTAGAATAAAAGATGGTGTGAAGATTGAAGCTCGTTTGCAAATTCTAGGACCCAAACAACGAATCCGGGCGTTAGAAAAATATGTGAGTTTTCTCTGTTTTAAAGCTTCGACAATTTTTGACATTTGAAATAAATAAAAATATGATCTTTATATTATAGAGAGGATAAAAATCCGATTTTTAACTTATAGAAGATATAAAGATGAGATTTTTATATAATGTAGATAATAAAAATGTGATTTTTATACATGTAGCGGCTACGGGCAACGAAAGTGACAAAAGGCGAGAACGACAAGATTTTCTACATAAGAAGAGTCGAGATGATTGGATTAGCTAGTTGGTGAGAATTTCTCACTCAAAATCTCTTTTTCTAGTTATATACATATATACTAGGATGTAGACGGTGTTTAGTAGCACCCGACACCCGTCATCCACAGACCATGGATGGCTTGTTTGTTAAATTGTTTGGTTGTGTAGTTGGTTAGATTATTTGGTTTGAATTGAATTGTTTGGTGAAATGGAATGGATTTGATTGATGTGTGAATGGCGTGGGCCTTCACTAGACCGGGGATAAGGCTAGGCCTCGTCCCGTTTCTAGTATCGTGCCGTTATGCCGCCGAAATTTTCTGAAATATGTTAGAAAAATAAAAATATCATTTTTATTGTGTAAATGTGTTGAAAGAAATTCATGTGTTGAAATAGAATATTTTATCATTAAAAGTATAATTTTTAACGTGAAAGTGAATAAATAAAATATTCATTTACAAACCGGACGGTTTGTTTATGTACACTGATTTGACTGACATTGATTGGGTCGATAAATTTTACACATCGCCCAACTGCACAAATAAAATCTGTGTTTGATTGTTTGAAACCCCACACGGGTGTTGGGATGAAATTTGGAAGTTCACTCATCCTGATTGATTAAATATGTTGATCGATTGATTGACAGGCTGTTATAAGCGTTAGATATCTATATTTGATGCTTATACAGTGTAGTGCACTTTGGTTGATGGTTGATTATTTTTCAATGCTATTATATACATGTGTTGTATGGAATCCATATAATTAACATTATATGGTGATTGATTGGGCCTCATTCCAATCGGGAAAATAAGGAATATTATAAAAGAAAATTTATGTGTTGAATATAAAAATAGTCATGTGTTGACGATGTTCATGTGTTGAGTGAAATATTTTACACAATGAAATTTACATCTTTATCATATTTAAAATTAGAACTACTTCCCAGTAGAAGTCTAATTAAAAATCAAACGATAGATACCATAGTTTTATAAAATATTTTACATAACAAAAATAGTGATGTGTTGACAGTACTCATGTGTTGAGATTAGTCGTGTGTTGAAAGAAATATAAATTCATGTGTTGAATAGAATAAATATTCATTTGTTGAATAGAATAATGAAGTGACTGAAATATATAAAGCCGTGTTGATTAGTTTTGCGCCATTTTGACGTGAACGATATTTATATCGATTTTATTCAAATTGAAATGAATATTATAGCAAATTTGAATTGAAAAGAAAACGAATTTGAATTGAATGTAAAATGACTTTGAATTGAACTGAATATAAAACGAATTCAAGTGGAATTGAAAACGAACTGAAACTTAATTGAAATCGATTCGAATTGAAATCAAATAGAAATGAATTCGAATCGTAATTGAATTGAAATCAATTTGAATTTGAATTTGAATTGAAAAGAATTTGAATTTGAATTGAAGTGAAACGAATTTGAATTCGAATTAAATATAATTGAAATGAATTCGAGTTGAATTGAAATCAAATCGAGTTGAAGTTGAGTGTAGCGTTGAAATGGTTTTGAAAACGAATTTAAAACGATTTATAAAATACGTTTTAAAAGGAAATCGACGAAATATATATAATTTATATATTATATATATATAATGGCCTGAATAGAACGCGCCGCGGCAGTTCGTGAATTTCGACCATTTATTTCAAACGGACATTGCGGGAGATCCGACTGTCGGATTCTCCTAAAACCGGGACCGTTGGGTTCGTATCGAAAAGAGCTTTCCCATGAATATTAGAAATTTGAAATTTAACGGTTGGATTTGGAATTATGTCCAAATCAATTTCAGAATAGGTCGCTGTAAGTGCAGTTCGATGGCCGTAGATGGAAATCGACTGTACGGGCCTTGATAAAATTATTAAAAATATCTATAATTTGTGTAAAATCATAATATATGATTTGGGAAAAATTGGGCTGGAAAATTCCAAATTTGAAAGGATAAAAATGGATTTTGTCGAAATGAACTAGTTTTGAACTAGAATTAAAATCAATTTATTTTTGAAATAAATAAATTGAATTTGAAAGTGATTTTAAAAATAATCAATATTCCCAATAGGTAAAGTGAAAGTGGAGTTGAATCGAAATTATCTTCGGAATATTTCGATGTTGGATTTCGTGACCATACAGATATCGTTTTGGGAATTTGAAAGATATATTATATATCGTTATTTCCAATACGATATTTGTTGGTTTCAGGATTTGATATTGAATATAAGCCGATATATTTTCTATTCAGAGCCTTGTATTTAATATCAAATATGATTTGGTTTGTCGTGAATCGTGTTTTAGATGACATTGGTTCTTTAACCCAGTTAAAGGCATGATGTTGATTTATTTGAAACGATTAAAACTAAGTGGAGTTTTAATGAATCTTTAATTAGATTAAAAATGTGAATTGATAATTTAAATTATCAAATCTGAAAAGTGATCGAGAGTGGAGTATCACCAGTTTTGCTCCAAAGCGATAGTTAAATCTTTAATTAGATTTGAACGTGAAATGGTAATTAATTTTACCGATAACACCGTGGTGTTAAGAATGGAGTATCACCAGCTTTGCTCCATGGGATATATAGGTTGGGATTGGGAAATAAAACAAATAATTACTTCGGTGTGGTTCGTTAATCCCGACTAGTTAGAAATGATATCCAAAGGAGGATTAAAGAATAAATTTAGAAGAATTTATCTTGGATAAAATTAATGGGAACCTTTCCCTAAGAATGTGATTTTGTGAATAAAAGAATATTCTGAATTGGAATGAGGCGTTTGTTGTGTTTGTGTAACATTCGTTTATTATATACGTGGGTTATTCAGAAAGGCCGGGTTTATACCCATTCTGAATAACCGATTCGACGAGATGTCGAAGATGAAGACGGTGGTTGAAGACTGGAAGTCTTCACATCGTTTGGGTGATTACTGATGATCTTGATTGGGCTGTACACCCAGGATGAGGGAATCAGTTGGTGATCGTCCAGACGTACTTGGAGATGGATGGATATGCGAGGAAAGTGCCTCCGGTTTCGTTCAGACCCAGAACGAACTTGTAAATGGATTGTGTGTCTGACATTGGATTTTATTCTGTGTTGATTGATCTCTATTAAATATACATCTGTTTGGCGGCGGAGAATTTATTCTCTTGCTTAACGCCCTTCTCTGAGACATACGAGCTCAGAGGTTGTATATCGATGGACATCAGTCGCATGGAGTGAATTGCCAGTGTGGCATGCGTAAGTGGCAAATGATCAAGGCTTCTGTTGAAAAGCAAAGTCTTGTGGTTGATGATCAAAGCACGGCCTGTGTGGCATAGCTTTGTGTATAACGTGAATTCGCGAGCCTCATACCTCGGTATGAGTCAAAAACGGGATACGGACCCAAGGAGTGCACGACGTTTCTTTCTAGCTAGGGTGGTGTCAGTGACCTACCAGCCCTGACATTTATATACTTTTCACCTGTGTGGTTGTTGGATACGAGGCGCCTCGGATATAGGTCTGTAAGGACCAGGAAACGTGTGTTCAGGAATAACTAATCCTCAAAAGTAAGAGAGGACCGGCCTTGGAGGTTCCAAAGGATCATAGTGGGGTCCTGAGGCATTTGCTAGAGTGTCTCGAACGCGGAGAGGAGCTTGCCCCTTGCCTCGACTCATGACGGAAATCCAATTTCCAATACGTGTATTGCGGTTTTAATTGTAGAACTAGTACGGCGACATGATATATGGTACCCATGCCGTCTATGATTGATATTTATGATTGAAAATGTTTTGACACTATACACTTATTATAGTATCAAGTGATTTGTTTTAAACGTACCAAGCATGTTTGGCTATTATAAGGGAAAACCCTATCCTCCGGCTTGCGTTGCATTGTGTGATGGGACCTGGGTCTTATAATAGCTTCATTTTTCTAAAAAGCATTGCGCTGTTTACTCTATGCACTAGTATTCTTGGGAGGAAACCCGTTCCGTGTTATACGGCGTGGTCCCTTGAATTACTCTCTTTTAAAGTAAAGTTTTAAATAACTGTTTTAGTTCTCACACCAGTCACATGACTGACCTGGAGTTTATTGTTTTAACCTAAACTCTGGGTGCCCCTATTTTCCGCACGGGCAGCTAGTAGTTTTGGTTTTTTTTAGATTTATATCCACAGGGTCCTGATTTACAGCTGGAACGATGCTCGGGAAGCTCTGTATCCGTGTATCACTTTCAGTTGTATTTTGTATTATTTTCCGCTGCTATGTAATTTATTGTAATCTCTGATATATATCGAATGTAATTTATTCATTTATACTCTGTATATTCTTGTATCTGATGGAATTGTTGTAATAGCAATGAAATGTTCTTCCGTATGCGCTCATTTGTGTGTTGTTCTCAAAGTATTCGTGCTTCCCTTCACGGGGAAGTTACGGGTTCTTACAAAATATAATATCAACAATATATTATTCAAAAAGAAACTATATATATATACATATATAATTACAATATCAGCGCACAACATTAGATCAATACAACTCACACAGTGGAATAAACTAGTACAAGAAAATATGCATATACGTATCGACTCCAGCTCCTCTTCAGAAGACCCGATTGAAACCTAACCTGATAATATACTCGGTCTGACCCGAGCACATTTGAAGCAAAGAAAAATTCACCTAGATCAATCTGGAGTACTTTCAGTGATAAAATTCATACAACAACCAACTTGATTAACTTTAGAAAATCCTTTTGAAATAAAAGGATAACCGAAAGACCGATCCACACATAAACATGGATGATTCTTACCTTACGACAACCCAAAGTACTTTTGATATATCAAAATCTAGTGATATTATAATAGTGTTCATCAAACCACAAATAAATAATCATCTAGAAAAATGCTTGCATCTCACGCTTTACATATTTAATATATAATCAAAAAACCGCATGGCCCTTATTAGAGATCAGATTTCCAACAAGACAAGGTTTGGGACCACCTTCTGTTACATGTACTCTAGAGGGTATACACTGGGGTTCACAAGAATATTTTGCAACCTGACTACACATGACCGACCACTCATTTAGCTTGAGTGTATCTAATATATTGTCACCCTTACGGCTGCAGCCACCGTACTTCCTGGGAGATACAGAAATGAAAGAAGAACAAATATGAATTTTCTCTAGATCAGTGACAACATACCCTAATTGGTAATGACCCACTTAGCCATGTTGCCTGCCCGATTTTTGTCATTTCCAAGTTAGTGAGGCTTGAGGTCATGTTTATCTTTCAGAGAACATCTCAATAACTTTGAATGCCATATCATCAGATCCGTCAAATCACTAGTTGATGTCCACAAATATACTCTGGGTGTTAAGCAAGAGAATTTCTCCGCCATGAAACTTGGTATATTTGTAAAAATCAACAAAACGTGATTCTCAAGAAATACTCTATCAGACATTCGTCTATATAAGTCATCCAAAAACAGGATGAACCGAAGACACACACCTACCATATCCGGTATAGGAATCACCCTAAAAATTAGTAGCGAGATGTCCTTGCAATCCATAGATTCCAATCATGACAGAACCACAGTGTATCTCTCGGAGCTAACCAGAGATTGTAAGTAGTTCTTCCGTTTTTTGAAGATTTACGGTCTTCAATGCTCCATTTTTATTTGCTACAAGTTAGTTTCGATCGCAACATTGATTCGAACGTTTATTCGAAATGATTTTGAGTTTAATTCCCATCCCTGTCTCTTCGATACAACACGTCAAGTGGTCCAATAAGATATATCATTGATAGTCGGAGTTTTGACTATCAGTTCAAACAATATGATAAAGTATATTGGCAACTCGGACCCTTATTATTACAAATCATTTATTAAATTCTTATCGATCCTTAAAAATCATTTCATCGGTTAAAAAAAACCATTTTGTTCACATAACTTGACAATTCACTTTTATTTCTGTTATTTGGAAAACAACTGTTATATCCTCTTTATCTCCTTTTACTTCGAAAATATTTGCTACATCTCCATAAAACCCTTTCTATTTCTTTACTCAGAAATATTACTTAGTATTCACAATCTCCTTTTGTATTTTCTTAACCTTTGAAATATCAGTGTATATACTATTCACCCAATGGTATGAATTCAGTTTACCAATTCTTATATACCAAAACAAATGACGAAATCGATATAATTTTTTATATAAACCCCTCCTTTATATTTCTGTATTTGAAACCATCACATTAACTTCATAACCCATTCTATATCCCTTACTTTACTCAAAACCATTATTTTATAAAACTAAGTTTTGGATTTTATAATTAAAACCCATTTATTCACTTTCTTTGGCAAAACCCTTTTAACATTCTTAATATAACTAAATTTAGATTTTTATTTACAATCCAATAACTCATCCTTTTACCCAAATCTGGTAAGTGTCTTCGCATTCTTGTAAATTGTTTTTATTATCTCAATTTTCTTTTTACTCAAAATATTGAGTAGATTTTTTTTAAATTATCATATTAGCTCAAATCTATTTTATAACTTTGTTTATAAACTTGGATTTTTAAAACCAAAAATCCATTTAATGCTTTCTTTACCCAGTCTATTTAACATTCATCTCTTTTGCCTTTTCGACATTTTGTCTCCATTCGAATCATTTTACGTAATTCAACTAAGTAAACATCTTTTAAAACTAATATATTAGCTTCGATTTCTTTTATAAATTCTTCCAAGAGATTTGGATTTTTATAATAAAATCTCCTTTAGCAAATCTTTACGAAAATCCAATTTAATTCATTATAACACGATTATTATAATTAAGAATTAATCACTTTAACTATCATTAATTATAATAATAATTAAATAATACTTAACTAAATCATTTACTGAAGTTAAAAAAATTATTTCTTCATTAACTAAAATGGATTGGTTAATCACTTGATTAAACAATAATTAATTATGTTAATTCAATAATCATTTTAAAACATTTTTAAAATAAAAAGTAATTCATATTTAAGAAAAATCTTACTAATTTAAAATAATTATTTGTTAAACTATTTCCATTAAATTAATTGAAAACCAATTAATCTAACAACCAACATCAAATAAAAAGTTGACTTAGTCAATTTTAAACCATTAGTTAATTCATTAACTGATTTTTAGTAAATTATTCCTCTTAGTTTAATTAGTAACATAATTAATCCTATAATATCACTTAATTGTTCTAGAAACGATTATTCCAAACCCATAGGTTAATTACAGCTTGATTCGCTTATAAACTTATTTAAACGGAAATTCCTTATTATATAAAAGTTAAACCTAATTTATAACATCGATTTATTTTAAAAAAATTCATTTCTGTCTATAATATAAAAAATATAATTTTAAACTTGCATTAGTTATAAAACTAAATTTTATAACTTAAATGCAACAATTCACCTAATGACAAATTAACATTCAAATAAAAAGGTGGATTTTAGGTCATTTGCGGTCAATCCCTTAATCAATACTGTCTATTGATTAAAAATACAACAATGTTGAATTTCAATTCAACGTCAACATCCAAACCGTTTCCCAATGCCAATGGGGTTCAATCAATGCATACATACATAATATAAAATAAACAACATGTATAATATTTGAGGAATCCGGTTGGATTCGTCCAACCTGTTTTTCCCTACATGTAATAACCCGGAAATCTGAGCCAATTTAAATTTTTTATTTTGGCAATTTTAGCGAATTTTGATTATTTAAAATGAATTATTTTAAATAATATCGACGAGAAATTTATTTTGAATAGAAATCAAACGTATATATTTATATAGATCGTCGTTAGAATATAAATATTTATTTTAAATTATAAAAGGAAAAGAAAATGGCGCGGTAGTTCGATAATTCGATTTCAAAATTCAAATGAATGTACCGGGTGCAAAATAAACCGGATTTTAGTGAAACCAAAAATATCTGAGTCTAATTGATAATATCTTTCCAACGAATCCGAAAAATCAAAATTTCATAGCGGGGATAAAAAGATATGTCCAGTTGAAATTTCAGAATAGTCGCTATGGAATTTCGGCCCTTAAAAATAGCCATTTTGCAAACGACCTCGGATTTCGACGAAACCACTTTTGTTGGAACCGCGATGTCAAGTTATTACTAGATTTCAAATTTCATAATTTTTCGAATCAATATGTGAGCGTGGCAAAGGAAAACGCGTTTGACCAGTTTTAGTTGATTTTAAACGACCGGAAATTGGCCATTTTTCAAGCGGTCTCAGAATTTGACGAAATTAGTTTTGTTAGGACCGTATCGTCAATTCGAAGCTAGAAAATATTTTTCTGGAATTTTTCGAGTTAGTATGAGACCCCGGTAAATTGAAATACGCCTTCAAATTCAATATATAGAGTTATATGTTGATTTTGACGAAAACAGATCGAAACAATCGAATCAGCTTACGATACATATCCCATTGTGTTCGGAATGGAAGTAATTAGCTATGGCCGACTGTCTTTGGGTCTTGTTTAGAGATCGAATATAAAAGTTGATTTTTTGGGGAAAATTAAAATAATATAATTAAATATTTCAAAGGGCCCCTTCCTCTCCTGATACCACGGTCAACACCCTCTCTCCCCAAACCCGTTCTTTTTCAAATCGATTAACAGGAAATAAAAAAACGCGACCAAGGGGGGTTGGCGAATCACCACCGTCGAGGCGGCCTAAGCCGCTGCGCCTCAGGCGCCGACCATCCCTGGCCTCTCCCCCACCGCGCTAAACCCCTCTGACCCCCCCTTCTCTCTCTTCTTTCACCACTTCTTTTCACGTGAAGCCCTACCCTGAAACCCGCTACTCGGCCATCGATGATCCACCGCCGACCGCCCTCCTCCGCGTCCAATCCCTCCCAGACCTCGTCGCCCTCCACTCCTCCCTCTCCAATCGAAACTCCACTCCGTCGTTCCACCTTGACACTAGAGCCAGCAACGCCGCAGCCATCTGAAGACCCTCCACAGCACCAGCAAGCACCCATGAATGCAGTGCACCGCCACCGACTCCATTCGAACGAAAAGGTGATTCTAGATTTTTAATTTCAGTTTTAAATTCAGCTTTTAATTTGAAAACATTGTTTAAATTCGATTTTTAGTTTTATAGATAACATAACAATGGAAAGATCGAATTTTTATAAAAGGAAAGGTCAAATTTTTATAGTAGGAAAGATGATATTTTTATGACTAGGTAAGAATATGCTTTTTATAATTAAAAAGATTATATTTTTATCATATAAAAAAAATTAGATTTTTATAAATATAAAAGGTGAGGTTTTAGTATAAAGAACATTATTATCAAAATATGATTTTCACTTCAATAAGAATAGGATTTTTATATGTGAAAGATCAGATTAAAAATATGATTTTTACATTATAGAAGTATTAAAAATTTGATCTTTATTATGTAGAAGGAGCAAAGATGTGATTTTTATATAAGTGGCGATATAAAAATATAATCTTTATTATATGAATACCGTTGTAAAAATAGAATTTTTATCTATATAGTAGAGAAATAAAAATATGATTTTTATTATATATATGTTGAAATAAAAATGTGATTTTTATAGCGATAAAATAAAAATTCGATATATATATATATATAAAAATATAATTTTTATATAGTAAGAAGCATTGTAAAAATATCTGAAACAGAAATAAAAATATGATTTTTATTTATTGAAATGAAATGATAAAAATATAATTTTTATTATGAACAACGTGAAGAGAACTGTATTGGAATTTCAAACAGATCCAGATGGTTCAGCAGTTCAGAAGCAAAGCACGACGGAGTGGAACCCTCTGTGAGAACCTCTCACCTTTTAATTTTATTTCTAGTTAAAAATATATACTAGGATGCAGACGGTGTTTAGTAGCACCCGACACCCGTCGTCCACAGACCATGGATGGCTTGTATGCTTGTTTGTTTGATTTTGATGTGTAGTGGATTATGTGATGTGATGTGAAATGAAATAAAATATTTATATAGATGAAATAAAATATTTTATAGTGGAAAATATTTTATAGTTAAAAATTGAATTTTTAACGTGTATATGAAATAAAATAAATAGATCGGACTATTTGTTTATATACACACATTTGACTGATATTGATTGGGACGATAAATTTTACACATCGCCCAACTGCACAAATAAAATCTGTGTTTGATTGTTTGAAACCCTACACGGGTATTGGGATGATATTTGACGTACACTAATCCCGATTGTTTAGTTGTATGTCGATCGATTGATTGACAGACTATTATAAGCGTTGAATATTTATATTTGATGCTTATACAGTGTAGAATGCACTTTGGTTGATGGTTGATTATTCATCGTTGTTATTGTATACATGTGTTGTAGAAAATCCATATAATTAACATTATATGGTAAATGATTGGGCCTCATTCCATATTTGAAAAAGAAATATTTGAAATAGAAATACTTGAAACAGAATATTTGAAAATAGAAATATATGAAGTCGTGCTGATTAGATTGACGCCATTTTGACGTGAACGATATTTATATCGATTTTATTCATTTATAATGAATATCAAAAGTGATTTCAAAATCTGATATTTTGAAAAGAATTGAAATTTGAATTATATTGAAAAGAATTGAAATTCGAATTATATTTAAAAGAAGTGAAATTCGAATTATATTTAAAAGAATTGAAATTCGAATTAGATTGAGTTGAATTGAATATAAAACGAATTCGAATTAAAACTGAATATAAATGAATTCGAATTGAAATTGAATATAAATGAATTCGAATTGAAATTGAATTGAAATTGAATTGAATTGAAAACGAACCGAAATTGAATTAGAAATCAATTTGAATTGAAATCAATTTGAAATGAATTTATAAGGAAAAATTCAATTTTGATTTGAATTTGAAAAAGAAGTTGAATTCGTTTTGAAAACGAATTTAAAACGAATTATAAAAATACATTTTTAAAAGGAAATCGACGAAGTATATATTATATATACTATATATATATAATATAATAGCCTGAATAGAACGCGCCGCGCCGCGGCAGTTCGCGAATTTCGACCATTGACTTCGAACGGATATTACGTGAGATCCGACCGTCGGATTCTCCTGAAACCGGAACCGTTGGGTTCGTATCGAAAAGAGCTTTCTAATGAATATTAGAGATTTTAAATCTAACGGTTGGAGTTGGAATTATGTCCAAATCAAATTTGGAAAAGGTCGTTGTAAGTGCAGTTCGATGGCCGTTGATGGAAATCAACTGTACAGGCCTTGATAAAATCATTAAAAATATCAATAATTTGTGTAAAATCATAAGAAATGATTTGTGAAGGATTGGGATGAAAAACTCCATATTTGAAAAGATAAAAATAGATTTTTATCGAAATGAACTAGTTTTGAACTAGAATAGTAATTTATTTATTTTTAAAATAAATAAATTGGATTTGAAATGGTTTTGAAAATAACCAAAATTTCCAATGATTGCATTGGAATGGATTTGAAACGAAATTGTCTTCGAAATATTTCGATGTTGGATTTCGTGATTATACAGATGTTGTTATGGAAATTTGAAAGATATAGATATATATATCGTTATTTCCAGTATGATATCTGTTGGTCGTAGAATTTGATATTGAATATAAGCCGATATATTTTCTATTCAGAGCCTTCTATTTAATATCAAATGTGATTTGGGTTGTCGTGAACGGTATCTTCAATAATACTGTTCTTAGACCCAACGGAGTTAAGAAAATCAGAAACTAACTGGAGATTAGTTAAGTTGAATGGTTTCTGGGGTATTGATCTGATGTTGGTTTCGGCCTTCGGGGTTAATACTTAGGAATTGCTCACTTGCTAATTTACGGTGAGGGACTGATTGAAATGTGATGTGGTTTTGGGGTTTATCGTGAACCGTGTTTTAAATGACATTGATTCTTTAACCCAGTCACAGATTATAACTAAGTGGAGTTTTAATGAATCTTTAATTAGATTGAAATGATCGGGAATGGAGTATCACCAGTTTTGCTCCAGGCGATAGTTAAATCTTTAACTAGATTTAAACGTGAAATGGTAATTAAATTTACCGATAATACCGTGGTGTTAGATATGAAGTAAGACCCGTTTTACTTCATGGGATGAATAGGTTGGGATCGGGAAATTAAAACAAACGATTACTTCGGTAAGGTTCGTTAATCCCGACTAGTTTGAATTGATATTCAAAAGTAGATTGAAGAATAAATTAAAGAATTTATCTTTGATAAAATTAATGGGAACCTTTCCCTATGAATGTGAAATTTAAAAACTAACTGTAGGTTAGCTAAGCAGAACGGTTTCCTGGATATTGATTTGATGTTGGTTTCAGCCTTCGGGATTAATATATGGGGAATTATTCTCTGGTTAATTTACGGTTAGTGACTGATGAATTGGAATGAGGCATATGTTGTGTTTGTGTAACACTTGTTTATTATATACGCGATTTATTCGGAAAGACCGGGTTTATCCCATTCTGAATAACTGATACGACGATAAGTCGAAGATGAAGACGATGGTAGAAGATCGGAGGTCTTCACGTCGTTTGGATAATTACTGATGATCTTGATTGGGCCGTACACCCAAAAGGAGGGAATCAGTAGGTGGTCGTCCATATGTACTTGGAGATCGATGGATATGCGGGGTACTAGGTGCCTCCGGTTTCGTTCAGACCCAGAACGAACTTGTAAACGGACTGTGTGTCTGACATTGGATTTCAGTCTGTGTAACTGATTTTTATTAAATATATATCTGTTTGGCGGCGGAGAATTTATTCTCTTGCTTAACGCCCTTCTCTGAGACGTACGAGCTCAAGGGTTATATATTGATGGATATCCATCGCATAGAATGAATTGCCTGTGTGGCATGCCTAAGTGGCACTTGATCGAGGCTTTTGTTGAAAAGCAAAGTCTTGTGGTTGATGATCAAAGCACCGCCTGTGTGGCATAGCTTTGTGTAACATGAATTCGCGAGCCTCACACCCCGGTAGTGGACCAAAAACAGGAGAGGACCTCAGGAAGGACATGCGTTTCTTTCTAGCTAGAAGTGGCGTCAATGGTTTTACACGCCCTGACGAGTTTGACTTATGTGGTTGTTGCTGTTGCGAGGCGCCTCGTTTTGATCGGACGATCCGGGTCCGATGGAGTCATTTGTTGGCTCATTTACGCCCCATAGGGCGGAGAGACGTATTGTTCAGGCATTTTAATCCACATCGGTGGACCGTCCTTGTCGCTCCAAGGGCCCACCTAAGTCTGGGTCCTGAGACATGGGCTATATTGTCTCGAATCGGTAGAGGACGATCCCTGGCCTCGGTTCATAGATGGAAATCCAACTTCCAAATACGTGACATTTGCGGTTTTATTTGTAGAGATTAGTATGGCGACGTGATATATGGTACCCATGCCGTCTATGATTGATACTTATGATTTGAAGTTGGTTTATACACTATGCACTTATAATAGTATCAAATGATTTGTTTTAAATGTACTAAGCATGTTTGGCTATTATAAGGGAAAACCCTATCCCCCGGCTTGCGTTGCATTGTGTGATAGGACCTGGGTCTTATAATAGCTTTATTTTTCTTTATTTAGCATTGCGCTGTTGTTTTATGCACTGGTGTTCTTGGGAGGAAACCCATTCCGTGTTATATGGCGTGGTCCCTTGATTTACCTAACTTTAAAAATAAAGAGTAATAACTATTTTAGTTCTCACGCCAGTCCCATGACTGACCTGGAGTTTATTGTTTTAACCTAAACTCTGAGTGCCCTTATTTTGACACGGGAAGCTAGTAGTTTTGGTTTTGCAGATTTATATTCACAGGATCCTGGTTTACAGCTGGGGCGATATCCGGAAAGCTTTGTATCCTTATATCTCCTTCAATTGTATTTTGTATTATTTTTCGCTGCTATGTATTTAAAAGTAATTAATATCTCTGATATTTCTGTGTAATATTCATTTGTACTCTATATATTCTTGTATTCTGATGGTATTGTTGTAATATACAATGAAATGTTCTCCCGTCTGCGTTCTATTTTGTCGTGTTCTCAAAACAATCAGGCGTTTCGAACGGTCTGGGTCGGTCTAGCGACAGATTCGGATCGAGCGGAATTCCTTGTTGTCACAGATGGTATCAGAGCTTTGGTTTACAAAGCTCAGAGAACAAGACACATTAGAACCGTACAGAAGAATTCATCAGATGTTGGATTAGTAATATCCAATGAGAGTGACTCGTTAGAGATGGGATAAGTAGTATCCTAGAACGAGTGTGAAGAGTATATTTTTGAAAGTGAAAACAAATTTTGTTTTAAAATTTAAATCAATTATTCGTATTTGATTATTTATTTATATTGATTTGGACAGTCCAGTATATAAAGATTTTGCGTATACGTCTGATCCACGTGTATTTGAAATTTTAATATACTGGATAGATATAGAATTACACTCTAATCGCCCGAAGATGATTTTGATGATGGAGCTCCATCATTAGAATTTATGTTCGAGTGACGAAAGTGGGCTTTCTATATATTTCCTATTGACTGGTGTGAGAACCAAAATTAGATAGGGCATATTGTTGTGATTTAACATCAAAAATCTGATTTTTTGACTATATATCAAAGTTATGAATTTGAAATGATAATCCACTAATTGATTACTGATTGTGTTGTTTGATTATTGGTTGATTTGTTAAAAGCTGAACCATTTAGCCAAATTGTATCAAATAGTGAATTGTATTGAAAATTAGTCGCATTTGCATGCATATACATGTATATAGATTGAGCAGGTCATCGCAAGGAGGCTAGAGCAGAAGAATAAAATTGTTTTCCCGATAAATAGGTACATGTTTACCATAATTTACTGTTTTGTTTGGATGATGATGATTTTATGAGCAGATTGGCTAGCCGCTTGGCTTTTTCTTTTTCTTTTTGAGAGCAGAGGGCCTGTATGGCAATTTCGGGATTTTCCCGGTGCTCCCGGTGAAGGGGAGGTTATGGCGAATTTTTTCGAAAATTTAGGGTGTTAGCCAAATTTTTGAAAAATTTGAAAAGTTCTTAGAAACCGAAAAGTTGAAGAACTTAAGCCATAATGAAAATACTGGAAGTGGAGTTGATTAGTTAAACAACTTTCGGCTTCATTCCTTTTTGGGGACGAAAAGTTTTAAGTGGGGGAGATTGTAATAACCCGGAAATCTGAGCCAATTTAAAATTTTTATTTTGGCAATTTTAGCGAATTTTGATTATTTAAAACGAATTATTTTAAATAATATCGACGAGAAATTTATTTTGGATAGAATTCGAATGTATATATTTATATAGATCGTTGTTAGAATATAAATATTTATTTTAAATTATAAAAGGAATTGAAAATGGCGCGGTAGTTCGATAATTCGATTTCATAATTCAAATGAACGTACTGGGCGCAAAATAAACCGGATTTTAGTGAAACCAAAAATATTTGAGTCTAATTGATAATATCTTTCCAACGAATCCGAAAAATCAAAATTTCATAGCGGGGATAAAAAGATATGTCCAGTTGAAATTTCAGAATAGTCGCTATGGAATTTCGGCCCTTAAAAATAGCCATTTTGCAAACGACCTCGGATTTCGACGAACCACTTTTGTTGGAACCGTGATGTCAAGTTATTGCTAGGTTTCAAATTTCATAATTTTTCGAATCAATATGTGAGCGTGGCAAAGGAAAACGCATTTGATCAGTTTTAGTTGATTTTAAACGACTAGAAATTGGCCATTTTTCAAGCGGTCTCAGAATTTGACGAAATTAGTTTTGTTAGGACCGTATCGTCAATACGAAGCTAAAAAATATTTTTCTGGAAATTTTCGAGTTAGTTTGTGACCCCGGTAAATTGAAATGCGCGTTCAAATTCAATATATAGAGTTATATGTTGATTTTGACGAAAACTGATCGAAACAATCGAATCAGCTTATGATACATATCCCATTGTGTTCGGAATGGGGGTAATTAGCTATGGCCGACAGTCGTTGGGTCTCGTTTAGAGATCGAATATAAAAGTTGATTTTTTGGAGAAAATTAAAATAATATAATTAAATATTTCAAAGGGCCCCTTCCTCTCCTGATACCACGGTCAACACCCTCTCTCCCCAAACCCGTTCTTTTTCAAATCGATTAATAGGAAATAAGAAAAACGCCACCAAGGGGGGGGGGGGGGGGCGAATCACCGCTGTCGAGGCGGCCTAGGCCGCTGCGCCTCAGGCGCCGACCATCCCTGGCCTCTCCCCCACCGCGCTGAACCCTTCTGACCCCCCTTCTCTCTCTTCTTTCACCACTTCTTTTCACGTGAAGCCCTACCCTGAAACCCGCTACTCGGCCATCGATGACCCATCGCCGACCGCCCTCCTCCGCGTCCAACCCCTCCCTGACCTCATCGCCCTCCACTCCTCCCTCTCCAATCGAAACTCCACTCCGTCGTTCCACCTCGCCACTAGAGACAGCAGCGCCGCAGCCATCTGAAGACCCTCCACAGCACCAGCAAGCACCCGCGAATGCAGAGCACCGCCACCGACTCCATTCGAACGAAAAGGTAATTCTAGATGTTTAATTTCAGTTTTAAATTCAGCTTTTAATTTGAAAACATTGTTTAAATTCGATTTTTAGTTTTATAGATAACATAGCAAAGGAAAGATCGAATTTTTATAAAAGGAAAGGTCAAATTTTTATAGTAGGAAAGATGATATTTTTATGACTAGGTAAGAATATGCTTTTTATAATTAAAAAGATTATATTTTTATCATATAAAAAAATTAGATTTTTATAAATATAAAAGGCGAGGTTTTAATATAAAGAACATTATTATCAAAATATGATTTTCACTTCGATAAGAATAGGATTTTTATATGTGAAAGATCAGATAAAAAATATGATTTTTACATTATAGAAGTATTAAAAATTTGATCTTTATTATGTAGAAGGAGCAAAGATGTGATTTTTATATAAGTGGCGATATAAAAATATAATCTTTATTATATGAATACCGTTGTAAAAATAGAATTTTTATCTATATAGTAGAGAAATAAAAATATGATTTTTATTATATATATGCTGAAATAAAAATGTGATTTTTATAGCGATAAAATAAAAATTCGATATATATATAAATATAATTTTTATATAGTAAGAAGAGTTGTAAAAATATTTGAAACAGAAATAAAAATATGATTTTTATTTATTGAAATGAAGTGATAAAAATATAATTTTTATTATGAACAGCGTGAAGAGAACTGTATTGGAATTTCAAACAGATCTAGACGGTTCAGCAACTCAGAAGCCAAGCACGGCGGAGTGGAACCCTCTGTGAGAACTTCTCACCTTTTAATTTTATTTCTAGTTAAAAATATATACTAGGATGCAGACGGTGTTTAGTAGCACCCGACACCCGTCATTCACAGACCATGGACGGCTTGTATGCTTGTTTGTTTGATTTTGATGTGTAGTTGATTGTGTGATGTGATGTGAAATGAAATAAAATATTTAAATAGATGAAATAAAATATTTTATAGTGGAAAATATTTTATGGTTAAAAATAGAATTTTTGACGTGTATATGAAATAAAATAAACAGATCGGACGATTTGTTTATATACACACATTTGACTGATATTGATTGGAACGATAAATTTTACACATCGCCCAACTGCACAAATAAAATCTGTGTTTGATTGTTTGAAACCCCACACGGGTATTGGGATGATATTTGACATACACTAATCCCGATTGTTTAGTTGTATGTCGATCGATTGATTAATAGACTGTTATAAGAGTTGAAAATTTATATTTGATGCTTATACAGTGTAGAATGCACTTTGGATGATGGTTGATTATTCATCGTTGTTATTGTATACATGTATTGTAGAAAATCCATATAATTAACATTATATGGTAATTGATTGGGCCTCATTCCATATTTGAAAAAGAAATATTTGAAATAGAAATATTTGAAATAGAATATTTGAAAATAGAAATATATGAAGTCGTGCTGATTAGATTGATGCCATTTTGACGTGAACGATATTTATATCGATTTTATTCATTTCATAATGAATATCAAAAGTGATTTCAAAATCTGATATTTTGAAAAGAATTGAAATTCGAATTATATTGAAAAGAATTGAAATTCGAATTATATTTAAAAGAATTGAAATTCAAATTATATTGAAAAGAATTGAAATTCGAATTATATTGAAAAGAATTGAAATTCGAATTAGATTGAATTGAATATAAAATGATTTCGAATTGAAATTGAATATAAATGAATTCGAATTGAAATTGAATTGAATTGAAAACGAACTGAAATTGAATTAGAAATCAATTTGAATTGAAATTAATTTGAAATGAATTTAAAACGAATTTATAAGGAAAAATTCAATTTTGATTTGAATTTGAAAAAGAAGTTGAATTCGTTTAGAAAACGAATTTAAAACGAATTATAAAAATATGTTTTAAAAAGGAAATCGACGAAGTATATATTATATATATTATATATATAATATAATGGCTTGAATAGAACGCGCTGCACCACGACAGTTTGCGAATTTCGACCATTGATTTTGAACGAATATTACGGGAGATCCGACCGTCGGATTCTCCTGAAACCGGAACCATTGGGCTCATATCGAAAAGAGCTTTCTAACGAATATTAGAGATTTGAAATCTAACGGTTGGATTCGGAATTATGTCCAAATCAAATTTGGAAAAGTTCGCTGTAAGTGCAGTTCGATGGCCGTTGATGGAAATCGATTGTACGGGCCTTGATAAAATTATTTAAAATATCAATAATTTGTGTAAAATCATAAGAAATGATTTCTGAAGGATTGGGATGAAAAACTCCATACTTGAAAAGATAAAAATAGATTTTTATCGAAATGAACTAGTTTTGAACTAGAATAGTAATTTATTTATTTTTAAAATAAATAAATTGGATTTGAAATGGTTTTGAAAATAACCAGAATTTCCAATGATTGCATTGGAATGGATTTGAAACGAAATTGTCTTTGGAATATTTCGATGTTGGATTTCGTGATTATACAGATGTTATTATGGAAATTTGAAAGATATATATATATATATATCGTTATTTCCAATACGATATCTGTTGGTCGTAGAATTTGATATTGAATATAAGCCGATATATTTTCTATTCAGAGCCTTGTATTTAATATCAAATGTGATTTGGGTTGTCGTGAACGGTATCTTCAATAATACTGTTCTTAGACCCAACGGAGTTAAGAAAATCAGAAACTAACTGGAGATGAGTTAAGTTGAATGGTTTCTGGGTTATTGATCTGATGTTTATTTCGGCCTTCGGGGTTAATACTTAGGGAACTGCTCACTTGCTAATTTGCGGTTAGGGACTAATTGAAATGTGATGTGATTTTGGGGTTTATCGTGAACCATGTTTTAAATGACACTGATTCTTTAGCCCAGTCACAAATTAAAACTAAGTGGAGTTTTAATGAATCTTTAATTAGATTGAAATGATCGAGAATGGAGTATCACCAGTTTTGTTCCAGGCGATAGTTAAATCTTTAATTAGATTTAAACGTGAAATGGTAATTAAATTTACCGATAACACCGTGGTGTTAGATATGAAGTAAGACCCGTTTTACTTCATGGGATGAATAGGTTGGGATTGGGAAATTAAAACAAATGATTACTTCGGTAAGGTTCCTTAATCCCGACTAGTTTGAATTGATATTCAAAAGTAGATTAAAGAATAAATTAAAGAATTTATCTTTGATAAAATTAATGGGAACATTTCCCTATGAATGTGAAATTTAAAAACTAACTGTAGGTAAGCTAAGCAAAACGGTTTCCTGGATATTGATCTGATGTTGGTTTCGGCCTTCGGGATTAATATTTGGGGAATTATTCTCTGGTTAATTTACGATTAGTGACTGATGAATTGGAATGAGGCGTATGTTTTGTTTGTGTAACACTTGTTTATTATATACGCGAGTTATTCGGAAAGACCGGGTTTATCCCATTCTGAATAACTGATACGACGATAAGTCGAAGATGAAGACGATGGTAGAAGACCGGAGGTCTTCACGTCGTTTGGATAATTACTGATGATCTTGATTGGGCCGCAAACCCAAAAGGAGAAATCAGTTGGTGGTCGTCCAGACATACTTGGAGATCGATGGATATGCGGGGTACTAGGTGCCTCCGGTTTTGTTCAGACCCAGAACGAACTTGTAAATAGACTGTGTGTCTGGCATTGGATTTCAGTCTGTGTGATTGATTTCTGTTAAATATATATCTGTTTGGCGGCAGAGAATTTATTCTCTTGCTTAACGCCCTTCTCTGAGATGTACGAGATCAGGGGTTATATATTGATGGATATCCATCGCATGGAATGAATTGCCTGTGTGGCATGCCTAAGTGGCTATTGATCGAGGCTTCTGTTGAAAAGTAAAGTCTTGTGGTTGATGATCAAAGTACCGCCTGTTTGGCATAGCTTTGTGTAACGTGAATTCGCGAGCCTCACACCCCGGTAGTGGACCAGAAACGGGAGAGGACCTCAGGGAGGACATGCGTTTCTTTCTAGCTAGAAGTGGCGTCAGTGGTTTTACACGCCCTGACGAGTTTGACTTATGTGGTTGTTGCTGTTGCGAGGCGCCTCGGTTTGATCGGATGATCCCGGTCCGATGAAGTCATTTGTTGGCTCATTTACGCCCCATAGGGCGGAGAGACGTATTGTTCAGGCATTTTAATCCACATCGGTGGACCAGCCTTGTCGCTCCAAGGGCCCACCTGAGTCTGGGTCCTGAGACATGGGCTAGATTGTCTCGAATCGGTAGAGGACGATCCCTGGCCTTGGTTCACAGATGGAAATCCAACTTCCAAATACGTACAATTTGCGGTTTTATTTGTAGAGCCTAGTATGGCGACATGATATATGGTACCCATGTCGTCTATGATTGATACTTATGATTTGAAGTTGGTTTATACACTATGCACTTATAATAGTATCAAATGATTTGTTTTAAACGTACTAAGCATGTTTGGCTATTATAAGGGAAAACCCTATCCCCCGGCTTGCGTTGCATTGTGTGATAGGACCTGGGTCTTGTAATAGCTTCATTTTTCTTTATTTAGCATTGCGCTGTTGTTTTATGCACTGGTGTTCTTGGGAGGAAACCCGTTCCGTGTTATACGGCGTGGTCCCTTGATTTACCTAACTTTAAAAATAAAGAGGAATAACTGTTTTAGTTCTCACACCAGTCCCATTACTGACCTAGAGTTTATTGTTTTAACCTAAACTCTGGGTGCCCTTATTTTGACACGGGTAGCTTGTAGTTTTGGTTTTCCAGATTTATACTCACAGGATCCTGGTTTCCAGCTGGAACGATATCCGGAAAGCTTTGTATCCGTATATCTCCTTCAGTTGTATTTTGTATTATTTTCCACTGCTATGTATTTAAATGTAATTTAAATCTCTGATATTTCTGTGTAATATTCATTTATACTCTATATATTCTTGTATTCTGATGGTATTGTTGTAATATACAATGAAATGTTCTTCCGTCTGCGTCCTTCTGTAGCTTGTTCTCGAACTATCCGCGCTTTCCTCACCGGGGAACTTGCGGGTCTTTACACTACATCATAGTTCATTATAACATTTTATAATAATATATGAAATATAAATTTCATCCAATGTTTTTAAAATGATGCAAATATATTTCGCGTCAACTAATAGCTAACAAATAGCATCCAAAGCAACCATTCAACAATTTGTACTATCAACCATAAATTATACGAATTTATCAAATCATAGGATTCCATAAAAGTGTGAGGGTTAACCCACATTATTTTCGATTCGATTTCCGATTATTTCGTTTGATTTTAAACAGATGTTTATAATTGAACGGAAACTCGACAGCTTCCAAACCCTTTTGAATTAGTTTAGCAGTGTTGTATTTCTCATCGTGATTCCAACGCTTCTGTTTGATACAATTCTGATAACACAGGCACGAGTTATATATAACTTTTAACGATTTAATTAAATAACAAATTATTTATAATTAATTCAAACCAGTTACTTTTAATCTAACAGTTGTAGGCCGATCCTATTTCTTCTTTCATGCATGTAACACCCCGTATATTCTATAACAGTGAAATTCATAAATTAAAGTATAATTAATTCTAATGAAAGAATTAAGGGAAACGGCTTACGCCATTGCGTTCGTCTCGGAATTCTGGTTGAGATAGAGTCCGAGTTTGCGTGAAACGGACTCCGTATGAAGGAGTTATGATCTCCGGAAGTTTCAGAATAAATTAGAAATTCAAAAACAGCTCAGATCACGTTTAAAATTTGAAATTCGAGTTCAAACTGGGCTGGGCGGGAAAACTCCCGCCCAGTGACCAGGTCGACACTAGTGTCGACTGGGCATTTGTAACACCCCGTAATTCTGTAACACTAAGATTCACAAATCAAAGCAGAATTAAATTTTAAAATCAAAATCAAGGAAAACGGGCTGTGCCATTGCGTTCTTCTCGGAATTCTACATGAAACCGAGTCCAAGTTTGCGTAAATCGGAGTCCGTATGAGGAAGATATGGCCTCCGGAAGTTTCAGCGAAGTTCAAATTTCAAAACGGACTCAGAAGCGGGCTGGGCGAGAAATTTCCCGCTCCGGACCCAGGTCGACCAGGGGGTCGACCTGGGGGTTGACCTGGGTACCCAGGTCTACCTGGGTGTCGACCTGGGGGTCTACCTCCCCCCCATAGGTCGACCTGGGGGTCGACCTCCCCGCTTTTTCCAGATCTGCAGCCTTGCTCGTTTTTCTGTATCCGGACGCAATTCTGACCAGATTCGTTGACTTCTACACTATAAAACACCTCTAGGCCTCATATTTTCTCCTCACAACTTCTCTGTGCCTATACTCTGCTCTAATTCTAATTAAAATAAAATAATACGAAAATCCAAGACAAGGTTATACTGCTCAAGTTTGTCAAGAAGAGATTCGAATCCAGATTAAAGCTTCAAGATAAGAATCAAAGGCTAACTCAAACGGTTTCAAGCAATGTTGCATGAATCATAGCAACGCCATCTTTCTATTCTAAAAACTGATCAATGTAAGTCGGTAACTTTTTAGATTTGAATGTTTTCTCTATTCATGACATGAAATTAAAGGAATAAAAGAATATGCCAAATCTCTCTATTCGAATCAGTGCTTATATCTTTGGACCTAATTAAGAACTGTTATGATTCGATGACCAATAAGACTGTGACTATGAAACTATGGACCTTAAAACCTTATGCCTCTTTGACTATGAACATTGCCTATGACTATGAACACTGCCTATGACTGTGACTCATGACTATGAGAATTATTTCCTTGACTATGAACACAAGCCTATGCCTTTGATTAGGAAACATAAACTATTGCCTATGACATAACAAGGACAACTGTGATTAAACACCTATGATTCATGACTAGGAAAGTGTTGCTTAAGTTTTTGACTATGAAATTGGTTCTAAACCTGATTATCTATCCTGTCTATTCTTGGTTTTCTTTGGTTTTAGATCTTGGGAATTTACCTATTAAGTTAGGTCTACCCATGTTCTTGAACCTACGTCATTATTCAACCCTTTTTATGTCATAAGATTTTCAAAGCTACAGGCTTTCGATGTTTTAGATCAATTTCAGTGTAATTCGTTAGGTTTGTAATTAGTAAATTTTCATTTTATGCCAGTTATTATGTCTATCTTTTTCATAGCATCTTTGGTTCATTCCCTATTTTATACAAATCTAGATTTATCTATAATCTAGATTGAATCCCGATTATACGAACGGTGGGAATACGATTTGGGAAAATATGAAATTTACTAAAAACGTAGTTTTTAACTTGGAAATTGGCATAAATTGGGAACATGTATTATGACATGTTCATAGAAATGCAAATTGGATAAATTTGACATGAATTATAGGACGTGTAATTTGAATCTAGTATTGACTTGTAAATCTAGAATTTACATGAATTATGAACTAGAATAATAGGTCTAGTTTGACATGAACTGTAATTAGAATGTAAATCAGAATTGGATTAGCTAATTTGACATGATAAGTATATTGGCATAAATTTGAAATTGGCCATAATTGGGAGTACTTGTCAGGTTTAGCAAAATCATGGTTAGTGACACTTAATTTGGTATAGTCTACATACCAAAAAGGCATAAATATGATATAGAGAGGAAAATGGGCCATAATAATAAATGTTGACAATTTACATTAAAAGAGTAATTATGAAATAAGTAAATTAGGAATAATTTACTTATAAAATTTGTCCTAAATGAGAAAATGTAAATTTAGACAAATTAAAGGTTTTATTAATGACATCTCTTAAATAACACACCAGAAAATTTTAGGGTGACAGAGAGGATAGTGTCTAGTCTTGGGTTTGGAAAATACAAGTTTCCTGCTCTCCCTGGCTATCCCTAACTGATCCGACGGACGGGATGGTTACTTTCAAAACCTGATTTGAAAATTAATCAAAACCCTTTGAACTTAGAAAACACGAATATGCCTAACTCGAGGTTAGACTGAGTTGCGATGTTAACCTGCCCGGAGCCAACTGGCACATCCAGTATTCGCAACAATATCTGTCTAATGTGAGTGGTCGCGGCTTTAATTTATTTAGTTAAAGCTAGAACAATAATGGTAGGGTTAAGTTAACTAAGACACTTAACCAATCCAACATGATAACCAAATCAATGGGTGGGGTTAGGTTCACATAGACACTTAACACAGTTAAGCTAGAATGGGAGGGTTAAGCCCATAGGAACACTTAACCAACTTAACACAGTTAAGCTAGAATGGGAGGGTTAAGTCCATAGGGACACTTAACCAAACTTAACATCGTAACAAGACTAGAAGGTGGGGTTAAGTAAAGTTAATACACTTAGCCAAATTAACATGTTAACTAGACTAGAGGTTGGGGTTAAGTAAAATTTAATACACTTAGCCAATTTGATATGTTAGCTGGGCTAGACCGTAGGGTTGAGTAAACCTGAACACTTAACCATCAGATTGTGATAAAGGAATAGGGTTAAGTCTAAAACATGAAGGGATAATACTTAACCATTAATAACATGTCAGTTAAAACAGATGGGCAAGGTTAAGTTAAAAAGGAACACTTAACCAATACAGGATGAATGGATAGGGTTAAGTAATAAGAAATACTTAACCAATATAACTTGGTATGTGGTAGGGTTAAGTCAACATGAATTACTGATAACACTTAACTAGTTTAACAAGATAAATGAAGAGGGTTAAGTTAGCTTGAATTGACTAATGACACTTAACCAATCCTAATTGACGGGAAAGAGAACTAAATAGTAAACCTTAGTTAAAAGGAGCTAAGTAGTAAACCTTAGTTAAGAAAACAACGATTCTGGAAACTAATTGGTAAACCTTAGTTAGAAAAACTAAGTAGTAATTCTTAGTATAACACGGGAAGGAGCGAATGTCCGTCTGAGTAAAAAGAAGGCTCCAACGAATGAGGTTACGAAGCCCGAGGCTTCGAGGGGACGTGAGAGTACTCTTCGTATCCCTCTGTAAGGCTGTAGATGATCCTCCTTGGCTCACAGAGGTTAAGGTCTGCATTAGAAGAACCAGGGGTATGCCTTGGTTGCAATATATGGCCACCTAAAGACTAGGATGGACCAGCGTGATTCGGCGAGAAAACGGTAGCCCTGTGATAGTAACTCGTCGTCTACCATCCATCTTGAGTCAGTCGAGATACGTGAAGCGGAAAGGCGGAGAACTCCAAAAGACCATATACTTGCTATCTAGTTATGGGTGAGGATGGCCATAGGTTAGTGGGGGCATAGGGGGCCTGCGTATAGTTCTCATTTTTCAAGCTGTGCCTTTCATTAGTTGAGGGAGGGGTCGAGTGGGACCATAGCCACTGGAATAAAAACAGACCTTAGCATCTGCATCGGCAGATATCTGAAAGCTCCCGACCGAGTTCTGTGTTTCTTGATTTGCCCTGCCACAGGACTCGGGCCGCACATTACAGGACATGTGCATCTAGACAAGCGATAACGATTCGCGATACATGCGTAGGGAAGTATAGGAACATATACCACTCTAGGTAGTGTGTCCTAAACTTGGGGGCATCATTCGACAGGTAGCATAATCCCTAGTTGGACTAGGCGGCATAAACCCTGAATCCGAGAAGCGTTCAGCAGATAGCGTAAACTCTAAATGAATCTAGAAAGCACTTGATAGAATACCCTAGAATAGATCTAGGTAATAAATAATAAATGTATGCCTGAAGGAAATGGAAACTACAGGGATTGGGATCACGTTATCGTTACTAGTTGGGACACTAGTTAGGTGGTACAGAGATATAGATTTCAGTATAGCAAGGAAATAGCGAAGCGGTGAAAGTATTAGAGCATATCCAGTTAATCTTATCTTAGCATATCTTGTGTTAATCTTGTCTAATCTTGCTGATCCTATCATCGTGGTGTTATCTTGTATTCAGTTAATTCATGTCGTTTTGTTTTTCCATGTTCACATGCTAGAAGTAACTGAACTTACTCAGGCTTTATGTCTGACTCTGTTTTTCTTTCGTCTTCTTTTCTTCCGTCCCCCCCCCCCAGGTAGTAATGGAGGGAATAGTATAGCTCAGGTTAAGTTGGACTGTCACTCTTTCCCAGCTTGGAGGTTTGTCGAAGTTTTACTTGGATTCTCCTTTCTGATGCTATGGCTGGCTCTTGCTACATTGGGGAATATAAATGTTGTTTTATGCTTCTTTATTTTGTAAGACAGATGGTACTCTGATATTGTAAAGAAATCGTTGTACAAACTATTTTATCAATAAAGCAAAAGTTTTATTTTTCATTGTTTTAATTTTTTTCTGTCTTGTAATTCATCTGCATCTTTTACCTTAAAATGCTCCACAGCACTTAGTGCATTCCCTTTGTGAGTGACACTAACGGATGTGGGGTGTTACACGTGGTAACAGAGATAAAGGTTACCAGATCAGATAAAGGATTTGAAAAATTATTTTCAAAACGGTTTTAAAAGAAGCATTTTTAAGAGAAAAGATTTGTTTTAAAGGCATATTCCCCAAATCCATACGCACTATCTTCTTTTCCTCTGTTTGAATTCTTGTCTTCTTCTTTCTCGAGTCTCTGGGGCCCCTGGCTTTCTGGGAGGTAACCTCATCGATGGGAGAAGTCGTGCCTGGCTTCCATCCATAGCCGTAGTTGTTTCACATACGGCCAGTTTTCTTTCAAGCTTATAGGGTTTTCTGTACGATTGAAGCAGCTTTAGAGAGAGTTGTCAACATGATTACACACAAAAGAGGATGTGGAGTTTGGATAAGGAGCACAACCCAAGCATGAGAAATTCATGGATGTAGATTTAGCTCTTAAAGGAGGAAGGAAATATAAGACAAGAGTAAGTATCTTTACTATGGTGTCATAGGGCCTCTAATTAAGGGCCAAGGACAAGATTTTCAGAAGGGCAAGTACCTACTTTCGCCACCAAGCGTACCTAGGAGAAAGGTAGTAAAGTTCTGTTGGAAGAGTCTAGTTTTGCTGTTCGTACTCTTTCCTTTGGTTTTAGCGCTTCGCATTTGTTCATATCCACTTCCATAGTTGAGTCTCTACACCATAGTACTTGTATAGTAGAAAGATCCCACTAGAGTCTCAAATCCAATTGGTGGTCCGACCAGTTTATTTTTGGTTAGTAGGGATTTGAGAATAGCTATCGAGTTTGCTTATATCATCTCACGTAGATCGTCTAAATTCGGAGGAGATTTTCCTTGGGTGCTTGTCTGATATTGGTTTAGGCCTTTGGGGCTTGTACTTGAGGAATGTCGAGTTCGACTAGGATGGTTTGCATGAGAGATGAATAGTTGTGGCAATCACTCTAAAAAAAGCACGTAGTGACCTTTCGACCCTTATAGTTAGGGCATGGTGGATAAGAGGGAGACCTCTAATCATCCTAGTACATTCACTTGGTACCATGATTGACATCTGTTTATTTTGGAAATGGAGGTCAGAAATTTCACAATCTTGAAGTTAAATTAGTTAAGATACAGTGGAGTTAAGCTCAAGAAGGCTAGATACTAGCATCATACCCTTTTTCCTTATGGGTGCATCCTTGATTTCTTTTTTTTAGGAGCTTTACGCATAATTGTTTCTCTCTTTCCAAAGTATATCCTCTAGGTCGTATCTTCGATCCTTAGGTAGAATCCAATGGATGTAAACATGTATTTGAAACATGTTATGGTTGATGGTTGCAAGTGGTTGCTAATGGTTGCTCGTGAATACATATGCATACGTATTAGGCACTAGATCAGTTCGGACGCTTTCATATTGCATTTACAGATATGTATTTGTTTGTAAGTTGAACTTGATATGTTATCGTATGGATGTGTTGCATATGGATGAATGGCTGTGCACGCATGTAGTATTTACATAACTAGGGATGCTTGCATACATGATTGGACGCATGGCACTGACATGATTCGCATTAAGGAGGTCAACTGAATCAGTAGACCGCCTGATTTTGCATTAGATAAAGACATATACACACACTATGCATATGAACATGAAAGCATTAGAAATCTTTTAAGGACAATGAATGCCTGTGATTGAATGGTTGAGTAGATGGGTGATTGGATGGTAGGACACATTCTTCCTAACTTGAAGATTTCGGGGACGAAATCCTTTTAAGTGGGGGAAAATGTAACACCCCGTAATTCTGTAAAACTTAGATTCACAAATCAAGGCAGAATTAAATTTTAAATTCAAAATCAAGGGAAACGGGCTGCATCATTGCATTCGTCTCGGAATTCTGCATGAAAACGAGTCCGATTTTGCGTAAATCGGAGTCCGTATGTGGAAGATATGGCCTCCGGAAGTTTCAGCGAAGTTCAAATTTCAAAACAGACTCAGAAGCGGGCTGGGCGGGAGATTTGCCGCCCAGGACCCAGGTCGACCAGGGGGTCGACCTGAGTACCCAGGTCGACCATGGTGTCGACCTGGGGGTCGACCTCCCCCCCCCCCCCCACATAGGTCGACCTGGGAGTCGACCTCCCCACTTTTTCCAGATCTACAGCCTGGTTCGTTTTTCTGTATCTGGACGCCATTCTGACCAAATTCGTTGACTTCTACACTATAAAAACACCCCTAGGCCTCATATTTTCTCCTCACAACTTCTCTATGCCTATACTCTACTCTAATTCTAATTAAAATAAAATAATACGAAAATCCAAGACAAGGTTATGCTGCTTAAGTTTGTCAAGAAGAGATTCGAATCAAGATTAAAGCTTCAAGATAAGAATCAAAGGCTGACTCAAACAGTTTCGAGCAACGTCGCACGAATCATAGCAACGCCATCTTTCTATTCTAAAAACCGATCAACGTAAGTTGGTTACTTTTTAGATTTGAACGTTTTCTCTATTCGTGACATGAAATTGAAGGAATAAAAGAATATGCCAAATCTCTCTATTCGAATCAGTGCTTATATCTTTGGACCTAATTAAGAACTGTTATGATTCGATGACCAATAAGACCGTGACTATGAAATTATGGACCTTAAAACCTTATGCCTCTTTGACTATGAACATTGCCTATGACTATGAACACTGCCTATGACTGTGACTCATGACTATGAGAATTATTTCCTTGACTATGAACACAAGCCTATGCCTTTGATTCGGAAACATAAACTATTGCCTATGACATAACAAGGACAACTGTGATTAAACACCTATGATTCATGACTAGGAAAGTGTTGCTTAAGTTTTGTGACTATGAAATTGGGTCTAAACCTGATTATCTATCCTGTCTATTCTTGGTTTTCTTTGGTTTTAGATCTTGGGAATTTACCTATTAAGTCAGGTCTACCCATGTTCTTGAACCTACGTCGTTATTCAACCCTTTTTATGTCATAAGATTTTCAGACCTGTAGGCTTTCGATGTTTTAGATCAATTTCAGTGTAATTCGTTAGGTCTGTAATTAGTAAATTTTCATTTTATGCCAGTTATTATGTCTATCTTTTTCATAGCATCTTTGGTTCATTCCCTATTTTATACGAATCTAGATTTATCTATAATCTAGATTGAATCACGATTATACGAACGGTGGGAATACGATTTGGGCAAAATATGAAATTTACTAAAAACGTAGTTTTTAACTTGGAAATTGGCATAAATTGGGAACATGTATTATGGCATGTTCATAGAAATGCAAATTGGATAAATTTGACATGAATTATAGGATGTGTAATTTGAATCTAGTATTGACTTGTAAATCTAGAATTTACAAGAATTGTGAACTAGAATAATAGGTCTAGTTTGACATGAACTGTAATTAGAATGTTAAATCAGAAATGGATTAGCTAATTTGACATGATAAGTATATTGGCATAAATTTGAAATTGGCCATAATTGGGAGTACTTGTCAGGTTTAGCAAAATCATGGTTAGTGACACTTAATTTGGTATAGTCTACATACCAAAAAGGCATAAATATGATATAGAGGGGAAAATGGGCCATAATAATAAATGTTGACAATTTACATTAAAAGAGTAATTATGAAATAAGTAAATTAGGAATAATTTACTTATAAAATTTGTCCTAAATGAGAAAATGTAAATTTAGACAAATTAAAGGTTTTATTAATGACATCTCTTAAATAACACACCAGAAAATTTTAGGGTGACAGAGAGGATAGTGTCTAGTCTTGGGTTTGGAAAATACAAGTTTCCTGCTCTCCCTGGCTATCCCTAACTGTTCCGACGGACGGGATGGTTACTTTCAAAACCTGATTTGAAAATTAATCAAAACCCTTTGAACTTAGAAAACACGAATATGCCTAACTCGAGGTTAGACTGAGTTGCGATGTTAACCTGCCCGGAGCCAACCGGCACATCCAGTATTCGCAACAATATCTGTCTAATGTGAGTGGTCGCAGCTTTAATTTATTTAGTTAAAGCTAGAACAATAATGGTAGGGTTAAGTTAACTAAGACACTTAACCAATCCAACATGATAACCAAACCAATGGGTGGGGTTAGGTTCACACAGACACTTAAAACAGTTAAGCTAGAATGGGAGGGTTAAGCCCATAGGAACACTTAACCAACTTAACACAGTTAAGCTAGAATGGGAGGGTTAAGTCCATAGGGACACTTAACCAAACTTAACATCGTAACAAGACTAGAAGGTGGGGTTAAGTAAAGTTAATACACTTAGCCAAATTAACAAGTTAACTAGACTAGAGGTTGGGGTTAAGTAAAATTTAATACACTTAGCCAATTTGATATGTTAGCTGGGCTAGACCATAGGGTTAAGTAAACTTGAACACTTAACCATCAGATTGTGATAAAGGAATAGGGTTAAGTCTAAAACATGAAGGGATAATACTTAACCATTAATAACATGTCAGTTAAAACAGACGGGCAAGGTTAAGTTAAAAGGAACACTTAACCAATACAGGATGAATGGGTAGGGTTAAGTAATAAGAAATACTTAACCAATATAACTTGGTATGTGGTAGGGTTAAGTCAACATGAATTACTGATAACACTTAACCAGTTTAACAAGATAAATGAAGAGGGTTAAGTTAGCTTGAATTGACTAATGACACTTAACCAATCCTAATTGACGGGAAAGAGAACTAAGTAGTAAACCTTAGTTAAAAGGAGCTAAGTATTAAACCTTAGTTAAGAAAACAACGATTCTGGAAACTAAGTGGTAAACCTTAGTTAGTAAAACTAAGTAGTAATTCTTAGTATAACATGGGAAGGAGCGAATGTCCATCTGAGTAAAAAGAAGGCTCCAACGAATGGGGTTACGAAGCCCGAGGCTTCGAGGGGACGTGAGGGTACTCTTGGTATCCCTCTGTGAGGCTGCAGATGATCGTCCTGGGCTCACAGAGGTTAAGGTCTGCATTAGAAGAACCAGGGGTATGCCTTGGTTGCAATATATGGCAACCTAAAGACTAGGATGGACCAGCGTGATTCGGCGAGAAAACGGTAGCCCTGGGATAGCAACTCGTCGTCTACCATCCATCTTGAGTCAGTCTAGATACGTGAAGCGGAAAGGCGTAGAACTCCAAAAGACCATATACTTGCTATCTAGTTATGGGTGAGGATGGCCATAAGTTAGTGGGGGCGTAAGGGGCCTGCGTATAGTTCTCATTTTTCAAGGTGTGCCTTTCATTAGTTGAGGGAGGGGTCGAGTGGGACCATAGCCACTGGAATAAAAAAGACCTTAGCATCTACATCGGCAGATATCTGAAAGCTCCCGACCGAGTTTTGTGTTTCTTGATTTGCCCTGCCACAGGACTCGGGCTGCACATTACAGGACATGTGCATCTAGACAAGCGATAACGATTCACGATACATGCGTGGGGAAGTATAGGAACATATACCACTCTAGGTAGTGTGTCCTAGACTTGGGGGCATCGTTCGACATGTAGCATAATCCCTAGTTGGACTAGGTGGCATAAACCCTGAATCCGAGAAGCGTTCAGCAAATAGCGTAAACTCTAGTTGAATCTAGAAAGCACTTGATAGAAAACCCTAGATTATATCTAGGTAATAAATAATAAATGTATGCCTGAAGGCAATGGAAACTACAGGGATTGGGATCATGTTATCTTTACTAGTTGGGACAATAGTTAGGTGGTGCAGAGATATAGAAATCAGTATAACAAGGAAATAGCGAAGCGGTGAAAGTATTAGAGCATATCCAGTTAATCTTATCTTAGCATATCTTGTGTTAATCTTGTCTAATCTTGCTGATCCTATCATGATGGTGTTATCTTGTATTCAGTTAATTCATGTCGTTTTGTTTTTCCATGTTCACATGCTAGAAGTAACTGAACTTACTCAGGCTTTATGTCTGATTCTGTTTTTCTTTCATCTTCTTTTCTTCCGTTCCCCCACCCCCCAGGTAGTAAAGGAGGGAATAGTATAGCTCAGGTTAAGTTGGACTGTCACTCTTTCCCAGCTTGGAGGTTTGTCGAAGTTTTGCTTGGATTCTCCTTTCAGATGCTATGGCCGGATCTTGCTACATTGGGGAATATAAATGTTGTTTTATGCTAGTTTATTTTGTAAGACAGATGGTACTCTGATATTGTAAAGAAATCGTTGTACAAACTATTTTATCAATAAAGCAAAAGTTTTATTTTCCGCTGTTTTAGTTTTTGTCTGTCTTGTAATTCATCTGCATCTTTTACCTTAAAATGCTCCACAGAACTTAGTGCATTCCCTTTGTGAGTGACACTAACGGATGTGGAGTGTTACAGCAGTCGACCTGGCCCCCTACGTCGACTACGCAGTCGACTTGGGTGTCGACCTGTAGGTCGACTTGCCTGGTTGGCCTGACCAGGTGGGTTTGACCCTCGTTCGACTCTGGTGTGCTGTACGGTCTGATTTCCCTCCCTGTTTGCATCTGACGGCTCAAATCTACTTGAAAACTCTATAAATACACACTAAGACTCAACTAATTCACATAAGAAAATAAGAGAGAAGTCGTCATGCTGTCTGGAAGGAGTTGGTCGTAGCCGCTAAGAATCAAACTAAGAAGCAAACTAAAGTCTAATCAAATCAATCAACAAATTGCTACCCAAAGGAGAGCATCTCCAAATTCAGAAAACAGAAATCAGAAAACAAGATCTCGTCACGTTGTAAGTATAGTGGTCTTTCAGAATTTGAATAAAATTATGATGTGATACGATGTAATTGGGAATAGAATTGTATCATTGTAATGATGTAGATCTTGTATATTGTAATGTTTCTATCATGATTATTTTTGGTGAATTGATTTGTGGCATAAATGGATCGATGCAAGTTTATTATACGTTTGTATATGAAAGTGATGGTAATTGCAAGTTTTGTGGAAAAGTCTATGATTAGACCCCTCTCATGTTTATGTTAATATCCCCTTTATGTTTATGTTGATATCATGGACTATGTACTTATGTAAACATGTTATAGATCTGGGATCTTTTATGCCTACATGATTCAAAACCTATGTATGCATCTTAGATTCATCACAAATATAATTGGATTAATACTAAGTATATTTGGGTTACACAAATTATGCTAGTATCATGTTAAAATGGACTGCTTGTTTTAAAGTTAGTTTACACCTTTGGGTTACGATAAAAAGTGGACATTTTATGAACATGTAACATGCTAGTTTGGCGTTTGACATTATGCCTAGTTATATATGTTTAAACTCACATCTAGGCAAATCAAAAGTTATGCTATTTCACATATCACCTACTTAGTCATATGCCAATTTGAATGTAAGTTCATATGATCAAATGTGTATGTTAGTTGAATCGCCTTTTATGTGACATAGAAATATTACATGTTCTTGATTTCCCCTTTTCTCACGCTTATCAAGTTGGGCTGAGTTGTGTCGAGCCCAACATTAGTACGTACAAACGGGGGTAATAGCGTTGGGTGTAAAACATGATATAAATAAATATGTTGGCATGCTTGGCGCATACTAACAACTGTGATATTATAGCGGTATAAATTGTTATACCCAAAAATGAAGGACATGATATTTACATATTAAATTGAATGGTGAAATGTAAATTTAGAAAATACGACATGTTTAACCCGAGGTTGGATTGAGTTGTGACGTAAACCTGCCCGGACCCGCCCGGCTGTCCAGTAGTCACAACAATACCTATCCAATGTGGGTGGTTAAACATTGAGCCCAATAAAGACCCGAGGTTAGACTGAACTACGGTGTAAACCTGCCAGGAACCAACCGGCACATCCAGTAACCGTAGTGATATCTGTCTAATGTGAGTGGTCGGTGCTCTAAATGGCTAAGGACAGGTTATAGGGTTAAGTCAACTGAAAACACTTAACCAAAGATTCAACACGTTAACAAATATTAATGGGTGGGGTTAGGTATATACATACACTTAACTACTTAATATGTTTGACTAGAAAACCCTGGTAACGTAGGGACCCATTTCAGCAGTAACCCAATTTAGGTATCAACGGTACCCTGAAACTAGGCAGGGTGGGACACGATTACTGGGCTGATTGTAAGCGGTCAAATAACGGCAATGTTAGGTGCACAGTGTAGGTCTAACGGTGTGCGGTCGTGCACGCACTCCGGAGCAGGCAATCAGGGCACTGGGGGCACCAGTAGTATATCCTATGCCTTCTAGTAATTGTGTCGGGGCCGCCACCATGGGTCTTGATACACCCCATGGTGGGACCAACATAGGTATCTACACTTCTTGGGGTAGCCGTAAGACACACGTACGAGTAGGAGCCAATCTTTAGAAAACAAAAAGGATCACTTCACCCTCAGCATGGGGTGCCGGTTAGAGTAATACTAGTAAGTGCAGAGATATGGTGTGGGTTCGATAGTATATTCAACTCTAGACTACACTCCCTTAGTTATGATCTATCCTATTTTCAGTTTATGTCTATCATATCCTTTTCTCATTCACATACTGAAAAGTCACTAGACTTACTCAGGCTTTTTGTCTGACTCCGGTTTTCTTCTCGTCTTCTTTTCTTTCGTTCCCCCCTCCCCCCTAGGTCCACAGGGAGGAAACAACTCAGCCTAGTCAGACTCTTTTGTAAGCTTGAAGATAGTAGATGTACGGTTTGGATCTCTTTTGCTTGGATCATGGCTTTGGATATCATTATGGGGATTCTGTTGCTTTACTTTATGTTTTATGCTTCTTTGTTAATCAAGACAGTTATGGAAATGTAATGTTTTTGGAAGTATTGTAAGACAATTATGGTGTGGTTTGTGTAACACGTATTTTGGTGAAATAAAAGTTACTGTTGTTTCCTCTGTTTAAAAATATGTGTATTTATATCTGTCTTGTATATCCGTGACTTATACTTATAAACCTCCACCAAAATTAGGGCATTCCCTTTGTGAGTGACCCTAACGGAGGTGGGGTGTTTCAATGCAACTGCATTTTCTTACTCTCGTTCAAAAACTCATTCACCCCGTTCTCATATTCTTCTAATGCTCTTCATTCGTGAATAACTCGGATCCATGTCCATCCAATTTGCCACCTGTAGCACCTAGTTTAATCATATGGTTTTGATTAAAACAAATAAGTTCTTAATTAATAATTAAATGAGTTAATTATTCTTTGTTATTGGGTTATAGATAGATTCTTCTTGATCTTTGTCTTGCACGCCTTCATTCCTTATGATACTCCTCTTCTTCTTTCCTGTTTAACGTAATAATACTTCCTTCATATTGAATTCACCACACACGACATCCCCCAAACCACTGCCGCATCGATCTTCTCACCACCGGAACATGATCTGAGTTCATAGGAGGTGCGCCATTGCCCCCTCTGCCTCTGGCAAAAACCCTGGTGCACTAGTTGCACTGTTCGACAACAGCACCTCACGAATCGCGGTGACTTTGAAATGGCTTTCTAGCCACAACAGTGAACATAATTCCATTGCAGCCGATCATCTTGGAGAGCTCTCTGAGCTCGATGGTTTTATTGGTTGGAGACTTTGAACACAAGAGACGAATTTTGTGATTTTTTATGAATAAATTTGGTGTACATCGGTCGTCGGTTGCTGCACAGTTTTGGTTCGAATATGTAAATATAGGAATAGGGCAGAGGAATCAAGAGGCTCAAGTTTTAAAGTCCCAAAGTGCCAGGAAAAAAAATGACAGTGTACCTTCACATGTAAGGTATTTGAAACAATAGGGCCACGTTGTATTTTTTATTATATATAACGTAGCCATATATTTTTGACCAAGAGAAATTGTTTCTTCTAGCTTTCAAAGATCGGATAAGATTTTGTACTGTGTGATTGGATAAGTTTTAAAGGATTTTCAAAGGTGTTGTACACATGTAAAAATTTGGATGTAAAGATTTGAAAGAGACGTATAACACTTTGAGTATTTGTTTCAGTAAAGATTCTCTACTTCGCAAATATTTCATAAAGATATGGGTAGACTATGTTTTAATAATTTTATTTTATTTTAAATCGAGATCCCTGACACACATTGAAATTATTGAACTGAATTCTTACTTGAATGCGATGTTTACAAATATGCGCTGAAATTTTTATTTCCTTCAGATATTTGCACATACGACAAAGACTTAAAACGATGTATATGCCAATTGGATAAGATGTTTCTATCATCAATTTAGATTTGCAAGGATTTGTCGAAATTTTTGGCTACAGATGACAACCATATTTTTATCTAGAATATGTCGAGATTATTCAAGATCATGCTAAGATTGAATACAGATTTGAAAACTATGTACTAAAAGTTAAAATATCTCGTGACCCTAGTTAGAGTATGTCGAGATTTAAACACATGGAGCAAATATTGAGGTTCTATTAGAACGTACGTAAAAGAACAAAATTTTTAATCAATGAATTCAATCGGTTTCAATTAAATGATTTCGAAGCGTTTTTAACACGTATGGTCAAACGGTAACTCCAAACATTAAGAAATTTTAAAATCTATTAATATATATTATTACGTATTCAATGGAGCTGTTTTCATTGAAATATGTCATTGTTTCAAGATTATTTATTTTTAACTTGATTATATTAATATACATTTCACTTTTCTGCCAATTAGTACTAAAATTAAATTATTTTAACACTCCATTAGCTTCCAATATATTCCAACATCATATATAACTATTCAGAACCCATTTTGATCAAAATTCTAGATTAAAACGATATTTAATTTGATTAAAATCCCTTTTTTATTTTATTAAATAAATCATTATAGTTTATAAATGATTCCATATTGACTATTTGAAAATTTGATTTTGACATAACTGAAAATATACAATATGAAATCTTGGTTTTTCTCTTTCATTAGAAAATTATAATCAAATAGAATCAAATGATTCTTGATTTAAAGAAATCCGACTTAAATTGGATTCTGTATATTCAATTGAAGTTCAAAACGTAATATTACGAACCACCGCGACGTTATGAGCTCAATTTAAATTAAATATAAAATATACGATCAAACATCGTTTAATTCATAAAAAATCCTTTTATATTTCCAAATCAACATTTAAAACCAAACTAAATTTTAAACAAAACGACTAAAAATATAGGTCATTACATTCCTTCCCCCTTAAAAAAATTTTGTCCCCTAAATTGCTTAGTCAAGAAGAACGCTACAAACCTAATAATTTCCAAAAAACATTATTTTTAATCGAAACCCAATTCATTAATGTTAGTAAGAATTTTCAAAAATCTGAAACAAAAATTTCTAACACTTTAAATTTTCGGGAAATTTTAGTAGGGTCTCCCCTGTACGAAGGGACATCTGCAATATTGCAGGAACAATAAATATATATACATTGATCCCCCATACGGTCAGGAAAATCCAATTCAAAACCCAATAAAAATTGTGTAATCATATCTCTTGCGAGCGTTAATAAGCGACTAGCAGTAGATTATACTTAAGTCTGCTCAATTATGCAGCTAAAGCTACTCTGGATCCAATCTGTTTCAATATAGGCTAAAATTGGCCAAGCACCTGTTCTTAACTTAGATGGAATTCATTAGTTCCATAATCATGCCAATTATATTCAAATATCCAAGTCATGCATTCCAAATAATTTCACACACCATCCAATTCATATAAATTTTATTTATAACCAATTCATTTATTCCATTCAGATTCACTAGGCGTGAATTTATAAATTCAATGGTTCTTAATCAAATGTATTCATTTTTGGATTAGTTCTCAATCTAGTTCATTCATCCATTCCCATGCAATTCATTTCAACCATATAATCCAACTGATTTTTTTAAATATTCAACTTGGATTTATTACTTTTAAGTCAATTTTCCTTATTAACTTATATTATATTTTAATTTTCAGGTTCAATTTTAACTTATATTTAACTCAATCATGAGTTAAATTAAATATTAAAAATTTCATTCACACATTTCATGTTGGAAATTTTCTTCTGGTTAAATTACTCCAACTTCATAATCAAGTTGGAGACCTACTCAAGGACAATGGTATAATAACTTGAGAAATTATTACTTTTTATTGCTTTACAAAATTTGACAAAATAATTTAAAAAAATAGTTTTATATCAAATTAGAAATACGCACTCTCGTATATATATACTCAACTCAATCTAGAGCATTACTAACTCCATTTCTATTGAGTTATGCCACAGAGCCAAGGTTATTACTAAACCATTAGCTCTGATACCAACTGTAACGACCCACTTTTTTCGTACAGTTTAAGCTGACATTTAGCAACACTTGTCAAATCAAATTGCATAGAAAAGTAGATAGTTAGGAGAAAGAAATTAGAGGGTGAGAGAAGAAGAAAAGAAATACTAGAGTAGAAGAATAAGAAGAACAGAGTCTCACAACGGAATGGACAAAATATAATATTAACAATATTTTATTCAAAAAGAAACCATATATATGATTACAATATCAGCATACAACATCAGATCAATACTAGTCACACAACGAAATAAACTAGTACTAGAAAATATGGATATACGTCTCGACTCCAGCTCCTCTTCGGAATCCCCTAATGAAACCTAACCTGATAATATATTCGGTTTGACTCGAGCACATTTGAAGCAAAGAAAAATTCACCCGGATTAGACTGGAATACTTTTAGTGATAAAATTCATGCAACAATCAACTTGATTAACTTCACTTATAGTATTCGTTGATTATGGGAATTGATATCGAATATAAGTAGATACAATCTCTATGTAACTTATGTTCAATATCATTTGATTTGTGTTTTGTCATGAATCATATCTTCAACAATATCATTCTTGAAACCCTCCTTTTGAAAGAAAAGGATAATCGTAAGACCAATCCACACATAAACACAGATGGTTTTTACCTTACGATAACCCAAAGTACTTTTGATATATCAAAATCCAGTGATATTATAATAATGTTTATCAAACTACAAATAAATAATCATCTAGCAAAACGCTTGCATCTCACGCGCTACATATTTAATATATAATCAAAAAACCGTAGGGCACTTACTGGAGATTGGATTTCCAACATGACAAGGTATGGGACCACCTTCCATTCAGTATACTCTAGAGGGTGTACACTGGGGTTCACAAGAACATCTTTCAACCCGGCCACACATGACCGACCACTCATTTAGCTTGAGTGTATCGAATATATTTTCACCCTTACAGCTGCAGCCACCGTACTTCCTGGGAGATACATAAACGAAAGAAGAACAAATACGAAATTTATCTAGATTAGTGACAATATACCCTAATTGGGAATGACCCACTTAGCCATGTTGCCTTCCCGATTTCTTTCATTTCCTGGTTGATGAGGCTTGAGATCACGTTTCTTTCAGAGAGCATCTCAATAACTTTGAATGCCACATCGTCATATTCGTTAAATCACTAATTAACGTCTACAAATATACTCTGGGTGTTAAGGAAGAGAATTTCTCCACCACTAAACTTGGTATATTTGTAAAAAACAACAAAACGTGATTCTCAAGAAATACTCTGTCAAACATTTGTCCATACAAGTCATCCAGGAATAGGATGAACCGAAGACACCCTCCTACTGTATCATGTATAGGAATCACCCTAAGAATCAGTAGCGAGAAGCCCTTGCAATTAATTGATTCCAATCACGACAGAACCACAGTGTATCTTTGAGAGCTAACCAGAGATTATAAGTAGTTCTTCCGTTTTATGAAGATCTACGGTCTTCAATGCTCCATCTTTATTTTCTGCAAGTTAGTTTCGATTGCAACGTTGATTCAAAGTGGTTTTGGTTCTAGTTCCCTTCCCGGTCTCTTCTAAACAACACGTCAAATGGTCGAATAAGATATATCATTGATAGTCGGAGTTTTGACTATCAGTTCAAACAATACGATAAAGTATATTGGCAACTCGTACCCTTATTATTCCAAATCATTTATTAAATTATTATCGATCCTTAAAAATTATTTCATCGATTTGAAAAAATCAATTCATTTACATAACTTGACAATTCACTTTTATTTCTGTTATTTAGAAAACTACTATTATATCCTCTTTATCTCCTTTTACTTTGAAAATATTTGCATTATCTCCATAAAATCCTTTCTATTTATTTACTCAGAAATATTACTTAATATGCACAATCTCCTTTTGTATTTTTTTAACCTTTGAAATATCAGTATATATTATTCACCCAATGGTATGAATTCAATTTGCCAATTCTTATATACCAATACAAATGTCGATCGATATATTTATTATATAAACCCCACCTTTATATAAAACTAAGTCTTGGATTTTATAATTGAAACCCATTTATTCACCTCTTTTTCCAAAACCATTTTAACATTCTTATTATAGCTAAATTTAGATTTATATTTACAATCCAATAACTCATCCTTTTACCCAAATCTGGTAAGTGTCTTCGCATTCTTGTAAATTGCTTTTATTATCTCAATTTTCTTTTTACTCGAAATTCAATAGAATATGTTTTTTTAAATTATCATATTAGCACAAATCTATTTTACAACTTTGTTTACAAACTCAAATTTTTAAAACCAAAAATCCATTTAACGCTTTCTTTACCCAATTTATTTAACGTTCATCTCTTTTGCCTTTTCGACATTTTGTCTCCACTCGAATCATTTTACGTAATTCAACTAAGTAAACATCTTTTAAAACTAATACTTTAGCTTTAATTTCTCTTAAAAATCCTTCCAGGAGATTTGGATTTTTATAATAAAATCCCCTTTGAAAAATCTTTACGAATATCCAATTTAATTCATTACAACGGCTATTAAATTTAAGAATTAATCACTTTAACTATTATTAATTAAAATAATAATTAAATAATACTATACTTAATCATTTACTGAAGTAAAACAGTTTATTTCTCCATTAACCAAAATGGATTGGTTAATCACTTAATTAAACAATAATTAATTACGTAAATTCAATAATCATTTTAAAACATTGTTAAAATAAAAAGTAATTCATATTTATTATAGATCTTATTAATTTAAATAATTATCTGCTAAACTGTTTTCATTAAATTAATAGAAAACCAATCAATCTAACAACCAACATCAAATAAAACAGTTGACTTAGTCAATTTTAAACCATCAGTTAATTCGTTAACTGATTTTTAGTAAATTATTCCTTTTAGATTAATTGATAACATAAAGAAATGAAGTGTATCCACAATGATTTAAACCAGATCAATTGATGATGATGTCGCGATTGCTAGGCTCAGGGTCCTTTCCATTTCGAGGAGCTCGGGGACCGACCTGAAGAGCTTGGGCAGAAGGTTGTTTCGGCGTGGCTAGTGCAGATTTCTTAACATACTCGGGTATCTCTTCATGTCTAACCTTATCCTCTATGAGATCGCGTAAATGCCTGCATTCATTGGTGTTGTGACTTGCCATGTTATGATACATGCAGTGTTTTCCGGATTCGAGTTCTCTTTGGGTCGGCTCCCTTCTAGGAGGCTTAGGGAAAGGAAGAGATCCTCGTATGTAGAGTTAGATGTCTAGTAGGGATGAGTTGAGTTTGGTGTATTGATCTTACTTGTTTTCTCTTCGGAATCGTACATTTCGATCATTCTTTTTCGAGGTTTTTCCTTTTCTTTTGTTCTAGCCAGTGGTATTGGATGGACCTCTGTCCTTGGTAGCAAGTACTTCGAGATTTTCCATCTCGATGCTAGCATACTATTCCCAGAGAAATCTATCTACTTCGGCGTAGAAGTCTTCAATGTCCTTGGGGGTCTCTAGTTAAAGAGATCTTGAATTCAAATCGATACTAAACACCACCTATAGCGGCCATAAGCACCATCGTTGGCTCGGGTCGATCGACTGATGCTACGGTCGCGTTGAATCTTTCTAAGAAAGAGCATAGGGTCTCGCCAGATCGTTTCTTGAGGGATGTGAGGAGCATGACACTCTTTGGTCTGGAGATGTGAACTCTGAACTGCTCGATGAAGCGGGTGACCAACATATTCAAACTGTTGATCGACTAGGTTTTTAGCTGCTGGAAACATGTCGGCTATGTCGGTGAGAAAGAGATGGAAGCACTTGGCCATGACATTTTTTGATGCTGACAACACTTCCATGTGATGTATGTATCGCATGAGGTGTATGATCGGGTCGGTCATGCTGTTGTAGGGCTCCAGGACTGGAAGCTTAAAGTATGGAGGGTTTCGGGAGTTCCTGATCTCCTGTGTGAATGGACTACGATGGACGTTATCCACATCCTATTGAGAAGAGGTGCCTCGAGTGAAGCGTTTGATGATGCTTGCTATCTAACTCATATCCCAAAGGATTCGTTGCCACGAATCCAATTCTGCATTAGGGGCATCAGTGAGACCCCAGTAGTAGGACCGAATGGAAGCATGCCCAGAGGTCTTGAGTGTAACGGCGAGATTTTCCATGCCTGGGAAATCGTGTCATTATTGAAAGAATTTAGAAGGTGAGATAGAAAAGGTAGAACTTATAGAATAGAAGAATAAGAAGTTATCAGAATCTCACAGCGGAATTTCACAAAATAATAATATATTACATCACAAGGTCTGATACATCAGAGTACATAACATAATACATCATCATCATGGTTCAACAACATAATTATACAGTACCATATTACAATAACATTGATACTCAAACTGGTAATAAACATATATGCTACTAGGTCTTGAACTTGTTTTGCATCATGTTCCACTTGCCTTACCTGAATCTACTTGTCTACTCATAACAAATATTATGAGTACCCAAGAGTTTAAGAAACACAAAAATAAACTCTGGGTCAGTCTGGGGACTGGTGTGAGGAAACACAGTAAAATGTAAATAGGAAATAAGTGTCAAGGTTTTTCCATTATGACAGATTTATTTACTTTAGAAATCTTTAGATCCATCCATGTCTAATATCTGGAAAATGATCTAAGTCTTTTATATCAAAAGATTTGATATTATGATAGTTTGTATTAGATAACTAAAAATCTAGTGAAACGCTTGCATCTCATGTTCACGTATATAGTATACAAATCTTAAAAGTCGCAGAGCGCGTATTGGAGTTTGGATTCCAACAGACTGGGTATAGGAGCACCCACCGATCAGTGTACTCTAGAGAGGATACACTGGGGTTTAACAAGAACGTCTTGTAACCCGGCCACACATGACCGTCCACTCATTTAGCTTGAGTGTGACGAATATATTATCACTCCTACGGTTGAGCTCGATTTACCGTTTCCGAATGCTGTAGCAGCGAAATAGATTTAAGAAGTTAAATAAGGAAGTCCTCTAGATGGTGATAATATACCCTGCTTGGGTATAACCTAACTAGCCATGCTGCCTAGCCCAACTTTTGTTACTTCCGGGTTGTGAAGTTTTGAGGTCACATTCTCTTCTGACAGATTATTTCTTTACATTCTTTGAATGCCACATCGTCCTATCTGTCAGAAATACTCATTCGATTACCCAAATATATTACGGGTAATAAAGCTAAGAGAAACGAATTCCTCCGCTACCAACGTAATATACTTACGTAAATCCGATGTGTATAATCTAACTGACATACGCTGTCAGACACTCATCCATTCGGATTTGTTCTGGGATTGAACAGACCAAAAACTTATTTTCAAACAACACTTGCATCTCGTTGACTTCAGCATCCTGTTATGCGTCGTAAACTTCGAATCGAAGTGGAATGGTTCATTCCGGACTCTTTGAACGATGTACGAATATTCTTTTTACAGTCGATAAATGTTTGTCGGTTAAATCATGGTTATTAATCCATTTCAGATAATTTATCATTTTACAAATAGAGTTTTCTTATCTGGTTTACCTTAGAATAGTTAAAATTATTCTTTGTAAACAAACAGTGGAGATGTATAGGGTTTTGACAGTGGTTTGTTCATCATTTAGAATTTCCCGTGCTTCGCACACGGTATAATCCTTTCTTTTGTCATTTTTGCTTGGAAATGTTTACGAACTTTTCCCTTTCCTTTTTATCCCTTTTCTTTATGTTTATTTAATTTATAAATAATTTAAATAATAAATTTAAATCACTTATTCCCATATAATCTATATTTCAAAAACTTGATCGAACTCCTACCGACAAACTTGTCGGTTTGATCTCTGCTTCTACTTTTCCACTTGCCTTCCGCTTAATAAAAATACTTCTTTATTTAATTAATTCATTTATTTATTTATATATATTTTTATTTTATTTTTCAAATTTAAATTTAAAACTAATTTTAAATTCAAATTGTCATATTCATTCGTAAATAAAACACTGGACTTTGCAATGCCAAAGTACCGGATTCGGCAAATGCCAAATACCGGACTTGGCAATGCCAAGTACCATGCTTGGCAAGTGCCAAGTACTGGATTTGGCAAATGCTAATACTGGCACTTCTCCTTCACTTCCAGTGCACTGTGGTGCACGTTCACACCCCCACGACGCGACGAGGAACCACCGCACCTATCCCGACAAGTCGCACTTCACCTCCAGATCGACGTCCACCCATCCGATCACCGATTCTCCGATGCTACAGTGAATTGGGTGTTCGAGCTCTCCTACCTCAGAAAGCATCATCGGAGAATCCTCCTCGTGCTCGCACCTCCGACCATATGACGCCGAACCCTCCTGGCCTCAACACCGCAACCCCCCCCCCCCCGACGCTCCTTTTCCCCCACCACCGGACGTCCATCTCTGGGCCGACGGTGAGCAGTTCCGACGCAAACAGGTGAACCCATTTATACAGTAAAAACCCTATTTTCGATTCATTCAAAAAATCCACACATTAGAAAAATCTGTTTGTAGTTTTCCCTGATCACCCTGTCCCCGACGCTCCTTCCCTCGCAACCGCCTGACCTCCAACATCTCCGATGATCGGAATTTGATCCAAGACCGATTTCAGTTCATGTCCAAAATTCTCGTGATGTACATACTTAGAAATCATGAAATTCATTTTAAAAATTATCATTTGCATCGGTGATTCAATTCATATCATCAAAGTGGGGTTTAATCACATTTGAATTTTAACTTTGATTTTGTTTTACAGAGGGGTTTACTGTGTTTTCTGTTTTGAACAAATATTGCTTTTAAATGATTCTTCCTTCGATCTAGATGATGAATGTGTGTTAAGATTGTACTAAATCCATACATTCTCATCAATCAATGGTGCAGCATCATGTTTATTCATTGCCAGAGTTAATTATACATGTTCTGTATATTACAGAACCCAAATATAGGTTTCACAGTAGTGTTCAATCACCAAACTAGTTTACACAACCATTCTAGGGTGTATACTACAGGAGAGGTCATTCTATACTGATGAAATCAGTGTGATCTAACATCATGATCTATGGGTCGACAGTAATAGACAGTGATTAACAAAATATGGCAGCTTAACTTAATAAAAACTGTTTACAGTAAAAGCTTTAAAACTCAGAAAATTTCAAGTGTTTCACTCACCAAAATTGCTTTCCAAGATCCAAAAAAAGACTTCAGTTTTTAGGTGTGAATTTCATATATTTTTTATGTGAAGAAAAGTGAGGAATTTGTGTGGTATTTATAGGAATTCTCATGCATTTAAAAATGAATTTCCTGCACATGTTTACACAGTAAAAACATTTAGCCTCACCCCTCAATTCTATAGTTCCTACGGCCATAATTTGAGGAGCACATGTATTGAAGTTTTGTCTTACTAAGGATCCTAACCAATGAGAGTGTCCTAGGTGATGGCTTCTAGAAGGTTTCACCTTAACTTCATTAAATGCATGGATCTCTTTTTGGATTTTATAGCATTTAACAATTGTTCTACTTTGTTTTCTTCTAGCTTGATATTTCCTTCTTGCTTAAGAAAGTGCACATGCTAATTGTAACGACCCGGATTTTGAGCGACTTTGGTTATCGACATAAGCACGATGTCGATAACCAAAACATCGAAAAATCCTGGTAGTTAATGAAAGAAATTAGAGGGTGAGAATAGATAAGATAGAAACTTAGAATAGAAGAAGAAGAAGAAAAAGAAGAAAAACACAACATCAGAGTAACACGAACCTCACAGCAGAACGAATAACATATAATAGATAACATAACTTTGAAATATAACAGTTATGTATACAATAGCACTTATTAGAGTACAACACTTACAACACAGCGGAAATAACTATAGCTATATGATCTTGAAGCATCCTGCTCCAAGCTCTCCAAGTATATCTGTAAAATCCTGACTACTTGACTGCCCGTATAAATTTAGGCACCCATGAGTTTAGGGAAAACAACAAAGTAAACTCCGGGTCAGTCATGGGACTGGTGTGAGTAAAACAGTTTAAACAGGTATATTGTAAGAACCCGTAACTTCCCCGTAAAGGAAAGCGTCGGATAGTTAGAGAACAAGCCACAACAGAACTCATACAGAAGAACCTTTCATTGTATATTACAACAATGCATCAGATTACGAGAATATACAGAGTATGAACAAATAAATATTACACAGAAATATCAGAGATTACAATAAATTACATAGCAACGGAAAATAATACAATACACAACTAGAAGTAGATATATGGATACAAAGCTTTCCGGATATCATTCCAGCTGTAAACCAGGATCCTGTGAATATAAATCTGCAAAACCAAAACTACTAGCTGCCCGTGTCGAAAATAAGGGCACCCAGAGTTTAGGTCAAAACAATAAACTCCAGGTCAGTCATGGGACTGGTGTGAGAACTAAAACAGTTAATCTTTATTTTAAAGTTAGGTAAATCAAGGGACCACGCCGTATAACACGGAACGGGTTTCCTCCCAAGAATACCAGTGCACAAAACAAACAGCGCAATGCTAAATAAAGAAAAATGAAGCTGTTATAAGACCCAGGTCCTATCACACAATGCAACGCAAGCCGGGGGATAGGGTTTTCCCTTATAACAGCCAAAGGATGCTTGATACGGTTTAAAACAAATCATTTGATACTATTATAAGTGTATAGTGTATAAAACAACTTCAAATCATAAGTATCAATCATAGACGGCATGGGTACCATATATCATGTCGCCATACTAGTTCTACAATTAAAACCGCAAATGTCACGTATTTGGAAATTGGATTTCCATCTATGAACCGAGGCAAAAGATAGTCCTCAACCGATTCGAGACGCTCTAGCCCGCCCCTCAGGATCAGAGCTCGAGTGACCCTTGGATCGTCAGGGCCGGTCCACCGATGTGGATTAAAATGCCTGAACATGCGTTTCCCCACCCTTTGGGGTGTAAATGAGCCAACGAATGGCTCCATCGGACCTGGATCGTCCGATCTAACCGAGGCGCCTAGCAACAGCAACAACCACACAGGTGAAAAGTATATAAATGTCAGGGCTGGTAGGTCACTGACACCACCCTAGCTAGAAAGAAACGCATGCCCTCCCTGATGTCCTCTCCCGTTTCTGGTTCACAACCGGGGTGTGAGGCTCGCGAATTCACATTACACAAAGCTGTGCCACACAGGCTGTGCTTTGATCATCACCACAAGACTTTGCTTTTCAACAGAAGCCTCGATCAATTGCCACTTAGGCATGCCACACAGGCAATTCACTCCATGCGTTTGATATCCATCAATATATAACCCCTGAGCTCGTACGTCTCAGAGAAGGGCGTTAAGCAAGAGAATAAATTCTCCGCCGCCAAACAGATATATATTTAATAAAGATCAATCACACGGACTAAAATCCAATGTCAGACACACAGTCCATTTACAAGTCCGTTCTGGGTCTGAACGAAACCGGAGGCACCTAGTACCTTCGCATATCCATCGATCTCCAAGTACGTCTGGACGATCACCAACTGTTTCCATCTTCTTGGGTGTACAGCCCAATCAAGATCATCAGTAATCACCCAAACGACGTGAAGACTTCTGGTCTTCGACCACCGTCTTCATCTTCGACACCACGTCGAATCAGTTATTCAGAATGGGATAAACCCGGTCTTTCTGAATAACTCGCGTATATATTATAAAAGTGTTACACAAACACAACATACGCCTCATTCCAATTCAGAATATTCTTTTATTCAAATATTCCTATACTTTGGGAAAAAGTTCCCATTAATTTTATCCAAGATAAATTCTTTAAATTTATCCTTTAATCTCCTTTGAATATCAATTCAAACTAGTCGGGATTAGCGAACCACACCGAAGTAATCATTTATTTTATTTCCCAATCCCAACCTATTCATCCCATGAAGTACAACTGGTTATACTTCATCTCTAACACCACGGTGTTATCGGTAAATTCAATTACCATTTCACGTTCAAATCTAATTAAAGATTTAACTATCGCCTGGAGCAAAACTGGTGATACTCCATTTTCGATCATTTCAATCTAATTAAAGATTCATTAAAACTCCACTTAGTTTTAATCGTTAACTGGGTTAAAGAATCAGTGTCATTTAAAACACGGTTCACGATAAACCCAAAATCACCTTCCATTAATTATCGGGTTAAAGAACGAGTGTTATTTAAAACACTGTTCACGATAAACCCAAAAATCAATACCAATTCAATTCCAATTAAATATCATTTAATTAGTACACTTCATTAAATCTAAATAAAAAGATTTAATCTTTTCTCAACTGGGTTCAAGAACAGTGTTAGTGAAGACACCATTCACGACAAACCCAAATCACATTCGATATTCAATACAAGGCTCTGAATAGAAAATATATCGGCTTATATTCAATATCAAATTCTACGACTAACAAATGTCGTATTGGAAATAACGATATAAATATATATCTTTCAAATTTCCATAACAACACCTGTATAATCACGAATTCCAACATCGAAATATTCCAAAGACAATTTCGATTCAAATCCACTCCAATGCAATCATTGGAAATTCTGGTTATTTTTAAAACCCTTTTCAAATTCAATTTATTTACTTAAAAATAAATAGAATTATAATTCTAGTTCAAAACTAGTTTATTTCGATAAAAATCTATTTTTATCTTTTCAAACATGAAGTTTTTCATCCCAAATCTTCACAAATCATTTCTTATGATTTTACACAAATTATTACTATTTTTAATAATTTTATCAAGGCCCGTACAGTCGATTTCCATCAATGGCCATCGAACTGCACTTACAGCGACCTTTTTCAAATTTGATTTGGACATAATTCCAAATCCAACCGTTAGATTTCAAATTTCTAACATTCGCTAGAAAGCTCTTTTCGATACGAACCCAACGGTTCCGGTTTTAGGAGAATCCGACGGTCGGATCTCCCGTAATGTCCATTTGAAATCAATGGTCGAAATTCGCGAACTGCCGCGGCGCGGCGCGTTCTATTCAGGCCATTATATTATATATATATAATATATATAATATATACTTCGTCGATTTCTATTTAAAACGAATTATATAAATAGTTTTAAATTCGTTTCAAAAGCAATTTCAACTTCCTTTTCAATTCAAAACAAAATTTAATTCTTCTTTATAAATTCGTTTTAAAATTCATTTCTATTAAATTCAAATTTCAATTCAATTTGAATTCATTTCAATTTGCTTTCAATTCAATTTGAATTCGTTTTCAATTCAATTCATTTCGAAATCGTTTTCAATTCAATTCATTTCGAAATCGTTTTCAATTCAATTCATTTCGAAATCGTTTTCAATTCAATTCATTTCGAAATCGTTCACGTCTAAATGGCGTCAATCTAATCAACACGGCTTCATATATTCCTTTATTTTCAAATATTCTATTCCAAATATTTCTTTTTCAAAATAGTTGTTATTATCAAAATATTTCGTTCAACACATGACCAATCTCAATGGATGAGTACTGTCAACACATGAACCTTTATTTTATAATAATCTTTATTTTTCAAATTGGAATGAGGCCCAATCAATTACCATATAAAGTTAATTATATGGGTTTTCATACAACACATGTATAATAGCATTGAAAAATAATCAACCATTAACCAAAGTGCACTACACTGTATAAGCATCAAATATAGATATCTAACGCTTATAACAGCCTGTCAATCGATCGATCGACATATTTAATAAATCAGGATGAGTGAACTTCAAATTTCATCCCAACACCCGTGTGGGGTTTCAAACAATCAAACACAGATTTTATTTGTGCAGTTGGGTGATGTGTAAAATTTATCGACCCAATCAATGTCCTTCAAATAGGTGTACATAAACAAACCGTCTGGTTTGTAAATGAATATTTATTTTATTCACTTCACGTTAAAAATCATATTTTTAACGATAAAATATTTTATCTCAACATATGAATTCCTATTCAATTCATTTATTCAATAAAAATGATATTTTTATTTTTCTAACATATTTTAGAAAATTTCGGCGGCATAACGGCACGATACTAGAAACGGGACAAGGCCTAGCCTTATCCCCAGTCTAGTGAAGGCCCACGCCATTCACACATCAATCAAAATCACCAAACAACCAAATTCAAATCACATCATATAACTAATCTATGCAACCAAACCAACAAGTCCATGGTCTGTGGACGATTGTGTCGGGTGCTACTAAGCACCGTCTGCATCCTAGTATATATATCTAAATAGAAATGAAATTGAAAGGTGAGAAATTCTCACTGATAGCTATCCTAGCTCCACGGCACTTCATTGATAGAAATCTTCATCGCTATCGCATCTTCGTCATCTTCGTTGCCCGTATTCACTACATATGTAAAAATCACATTTTTACTTCGATGTTCAATATATAAAAATCGAATTTTTACTTCGCTATCCAATATATAAAAATCGAATTTTTACTTTGCTATTCTATATATAAAAATCGAATTTTTACTACTATGTTATATAGATACAAATTATATTTTTATCACGCTATTTTCCATATAAAGATTTCGCCTTTTCTAAAATAAAGATTTCGCCTTTATAAAAACATAGACTTCACCTTTATAAAAACATAGACTCCACCTTTTCAAATTTAAAGATTTCATCTTTATAAAAATCTCATTTTTATTTTTCTACACATATAAAGATGATATTTTTAATATTCCTATCATGTAAAAATTATATTTTTAATTCTCTACCTAACCAAAAACCATATTTTTACATCTTCTATATAGTAAAGATTATATTTTTAACACTTTAAAAATATAAAAATCATATTGTTATTCTTCCTACTATGTAAAAAATTATATTTCCATAGAAATAGAAATCATAACTTGATGTTCATAAAGATGATAACTTCATGTAGCTAAAAATCGAATCTTTTTCATGCTAACATATATATAAAAATCCAATCTTTTTCACTTCCTATTCATACGTATTAAAACTGAAAATCTTATGTTAAATAAACGGAAAATAGGTTGCTAAATAAACTGAACAAATCATATATAAATAAAAGAAATAAATACGAAAACTTACCTCATCGAATGGACGGGGCTTCGCAGCAAAGTTGGCGGCGCAAGGAGGAGGGGGGAGCGGCGCGTTGGGTGGTGCCGCGGTGGAGGGTTGGGGGGGGGGGTGCGGTGCTGGTTTAGGGCAGAAAAAGGGGGGGTTTCGGGGGAAAGGGGTTCGACGCAGGCAGAAGAAGAAGGGAGGGGGAAGAAGAGGAGGGGGGGCGACTGTGGTGGCTGCGCCGCCTAGGCGCGGCGGCCTCGGGGAGGGCGGCGGCTGCTGCACTCCCTTTTTCTCTTTTTTTTTTGTTTCTGAGCGTTTTGAAGAAATAAAGGGGGGGGGGGGGCAGAGCGGGTTTAAGGGGAGAGGTATATATATATTTTTTATTTATTAATTATTTAATTTGCCAAAAAGTTGACTTTCACATAAGACCTCGAAACGAGGCCCACCGCCTGTCGTCCATAGCGTATTGCCCCCATTCCGAACACAATGAGATATGTATCGTAAGCTGATTCGATTGTTACAATCAGTTTCCGTTAAATTTTCATTTAAATCACTACATTGAATTTTAAACGTACATTTCAATTTACTGGGGACACATACTAACTCTAAAAAATCCCAGAAAAATATTTTCTGGCTTCGTATTGACGATACGGTCCTAACAAAACTAGTTTCGTCGAATTCTGAGACCGTATGAAAAATGGCCAATTTCTAGTCGATTAAAATCAACTGAAACTGGTCAAACGCGTTTTCCTTTGCCACGCTCACATATTGATTCGAAAAATTATGAAATTTGGAATCTAGCAATAACTTAACATCACGGACCCAACAAAACTGGTTTCGTCGAAATCCGAGGTCGTTTGCAAAATGTCCATTTTTAAGGGCCTGAATTCCATAGCGACTATTCAGAAATTTCAACTGGACATATCTTTTGATTCCCGCTATGAAATCTTGATTTTTCAGATTCGTTGGAAAGATATTATCAATTTGATCCTATCATTTTTGGTTTCACTAAAATCCGGATTGTTTTGCACCCGGTACATTCAATTGAAGTTTGAAATCGAATTATCGAACTACCGCGCCATTTTCAATTCTATTTATAATTATATATAATTATTTATATTCTAACGACGACGTATATAATATATACGTTCTAATTATATTCAAAATAAATTTCTCGTCGATATTATTTAAAATAATTCATTTTAAATATCCAAATTCGCTAAAATTGCCAAAATAAAAATTTTAAACTGGCCCAGATTTTCGGGTTATTACATATATGAACAAGTAAACGATATCTCATAAGACCACGCCGCAGAACGGAACAGGTTTTCTCTTATGAGAATCCAAAATATCTTTATATCAAAAACCTTTTGATATTATAATAATGTCTATGTACAAATAGATATCAATCTAGCAGAAACGCTTTCATCTCACGTTCAACATATATGGTATACAATCGAAACCGCAAGCACGTATTGGGTAATGGATTTCCAACTATGACAATGTATGGAACCACCTTCCGATCAGTGAACTCTAGGAACGATACACTGGAGTTCAATAAGAACATCTTGTAACTCAGCCACACATGACCGACCACTCATTTTGCTTGAGTGTATCGAATGTATATCACCAACGGTTGGGATCAGCAACCATTCCCGTATATGAATGGGACAGCATTGATAGATTTAAGAAACAAATGAATATTCTCTAGATAGGTGATTATACACCCTAGTTCGGTGCGACCGACTTAGCCATGCTGCCTGCCCGATTTCTGTCATTTGCCGGTTGATGAGGCTAGAAGCTACGCTTTATCATCACATTAGATTCACTTTGAATGCCACATTGTCAGATCCATCGAAAATCACTAATTGACGTCTACAACCATACATTACGTGTCAGCTAAAAGAAGTTTCCTTCTCCGCTTCCACTCTTGGTACGGTTGAAGAAATCGATGTACGTGACCTCTCTGGAAATACTTTGTCAGACATTCATCAACACAAGTCATCCTCATTCACTTAGAATGTCACATCGTCATACCCGCCAAATCACAAATTGATTTATCCAAAAATAACACGGGTATACAGCTTAGAGAAATGAATTCCTCTGCCACCAAACATGAATACGTTTGAACAGATCAACTTACGCGATCCATTGGATATACTCTGTCAGACCTTCGTCCATACAAGTTGTCCTGGGACTGGACAAACCGAAGGCACTATTCCGTATATCCATCTTAGTCACTGTTATCTAAGACTTATACAACATCCCTTTCATTTTACTTCGTCTTCAATTAACTTTGGCATATATGATTCGCAACGCTTATGCCAATACAGAGTGGTTCTTTGGATAATAATCCAACCGGTCTCTCCATATTAACAACGTTAAAATGGTCAAAACTTCGATAGTCTGTGATTTAACTATCAAAGAAAACAAGTGTGCAAACAACGATATCATTCCCAAATGGAAATTATATCGATCCATCATCAACATATATCTATATATATATATTCACATTGCCTTATTTTCTATGTTTAGAAAATATATGTTATTAACACTGGAAAACGTTTCCATCTTCTTATTTACAAATCACTACTCTTCCCCAACTATCAGTCCCTGACTGTAAACTAGTATGAAAACAATCCCCTAAGTATAAATCCCGAAGGCCGAAACCAACATCAGATAGGCACTTAGAAAACCATTCAATTTACTAATCTCTAGTCAGTTCTAATTTTACTTAACTCTAATTGATTAACTCTGATTGATTAACTCTAACTGGTTAATTCTAACCGATCAACTCTAACTGGTCAACCTTAATTAATTAACTCTAACTGGTTTTACTTGGTTTTACTAACTCAATTTATTAACTCGACTGACTAATTCAACTCGATTAACCTAACTTGATTTACTTATCTCGATTAACTGAACTAATCACTTCGATAAACTCGACTAATTCACTTTGGTTAACTTAACCAATTCACTTAACTAATTCACTTAGTTTAACTTAACTAATTCACTTAACTCCTGTCGAATAAACTATATTCGATAACTCCTCTAACTCTATTGGAATAAACAATATTTGATTAACTCATTTACTCTATTCAAATAAACTATATTCGATTAACTCCTTTTCTCTATTCGAATAAACTATATTCGATTAACTCCTTTTCTCTATTCGAATAAACTATATTCGATCAACTCATTTGATTTAACTCTAATCGATTAACTCCATCGAATAAACTATATTCGATAACTCCTTCGATTTAACTAATATTCTATAACTCACTTCGATTAACTAATAATTGAAAACTCCTTCGAATAAACTACATTCAAAAATCTCCTCTCGAATAAACGATATTCGATAATCTTCCCTTTCGATTTAACAAATCGATAACTCCTTTTCGAATAACTAAATTCGATAACTCCTTTCGATTTAACTAATCGATAACTCCTTTCGATTTAACTAATCGATAACTCCTTTCGATTTGACTAATCGATAACTCCCTTTGATAAAACTAACATCGATACTCCTTTCGATGAAATTAACATCCATTAACTCCTTTCGATGAAACTAACATCGATTAATTTAACTCGACGAACTTAACTCGACTCACTTATCTCGATAATCTAACTCAAGAACTTAACTCGATTAGCTTAGCTCGATAATCTAACTCAAGAACTTAACTCCTACCGAATAACTAATATTCGATTTAACTTCATTTTCTTGACTCTAGACCGCAGCAATCACAATGGTTACGCCTGACTCCCTCAGGAAACATCCGACCGCCGTAGGCTATTTACAGCCCTGCGAATTACGATAGCAGTCGTACGGGATGGCAACTTATCCTGAATAACTCTGTTTGACTAACTCTATCTCAAATAACTATATTTGATAACTTCTACTTCGAATAAGTGGTATTCGATAACTTAACTCGATTATCAACTCGAAAATCTTAACTCGAATCGATTAACTCCAACTGATTAACTTGACTTACTTAACTCACTAGTTAACTTGACTTACTTAACTCACTGGTTAACTCTATTGAACTAGTTAACTCTACTGAACTGGTTAACTCTATTCAACTAACTCGACTAACCCCTTTTGAATAGCATATTCGTTTTACTAACTTTCGAATACCATATTCGATTTACTTTATTCACTTTAGAAAGATTTCCTTTTTAACAACGTTTTATTCATTTGGAAAGATTTACTTTTAAATAACTGTTCTACACTTTAAAAATGATTTCCTTTTTATAACGTTTCCTTTTCTATTCTATTTGTAAATGGTTTACAAATATTTCCTTTTCAAATTCATTCTTGAAATATTCTAACTCCTTAAATTCTCTGAAAAATTCACCATAACCTCCTTTGTAATGGGAGCATCGGGAAAATCCCCAAACCCGCCACACAGGCCTTTCCATTCAAAAAGAAAATGGTTTGTAATTATTTCCTTTTTGAATATCTCCTATTTATAAATATTCCAATTTATAAACATTTCTTATTTATAAATATTCCACTTTATAAATATCTCTTATTTATAAATATCCCATTTTATAAATATTCTATTTTCAATATCACTTTGAAAATCCCCTTATCAACATTCTGGTATTTCTTATGGTATTTAACACACCATATAACAACGATAACTATCGTCCAAAGCACACATAATCAACGTCAGATTATATATCACATTATATATCACAATATATAAATCACAGTAAAATAACTGTTGAGGAATCCAGTTGGATTCCTCCAACCTGTTTCCCTGCATCACAGATCTTACACAATATAATCAACATCACTTCCAGTTAAATATGAAATATTCTGTTAACAAAATCAATATATAACTATTTAACTGTTTATATATATATATATATATATTTATATATACATAAAATATTCACTAACTGACTAGCAGTTCAATCAAACAGTCAACACACAATCAAACAGACAATATTTAACAGTTCTAAGAATACGTTGTAAAAATAGAACTGTACAGAGTTGGTGAGTTTTACTCACATTTGCGCGTTAGCCGTTAAATAACGGTTTGCGTTATTTGATTTCAACGAACGATTTATTTCACCATAAATTGTAACAAGCTCGGATTCACTCCCAGTCAGCTTCATTGTGAAGCTCTCATCCATACGGTCCCAACACAACTTGTTTTTTGAGATTCTGACATCATATGATCTAGTTATACACATTTGAAGTTAGTATACTTTTAAATAAAAGTATAAAACAAGGTTTTAAACTAAACGGGCTTAACTTTCATCTCCGGCCCATTACCCCTTGCTTTGAACTCAGCCCAGACCCGCATTTCTTCATCTCCCCAATCCCGAACTGCTCATTTCCCAGTAAACACCAAACCAGTTCGATCTTCAATCCTCCATCATAGTCCACAAATTTTCAATCCAACATCACAGAACTTCCTCTCGTTCAAGCGTTGACACCCTCATACCCACTAAGTCAAACTCGCGGCCCTCGACTGCGGTGCGTTCTCCGGCGCCAAACACAGTAGGTATTGACACAATCAAACTCGGATTTTCCAAAAAAAACAACAACAAGATGCCATTTCCTTTCTTGAATCCGAATTTGATACCCAAAACGAGGATTAGTGCTCTTATAAATCGAAATACCATACCCTAGTTTTACTGCTCACAAACCCACACTCGAACGCCATCGTCGAACTCCACACAAGCAGTATCAAATCGAAGAGGAGGTTCACAGGAGATCGAATATACATGTAAATGGATTTATAGGATTTTATTTCTCTTTGTTTTGATTTTTTGATTTATGAAAATGGAAGTTGTTGCGTTGAAATGGTTTTTGGTGGCTGCGACATTTTACTTTGACCAGGGAATTGTTTAGGGTTTAAGGGATAGGTTTTTTTCTGGTATTTATAGACAAAAGTAAATATCTAGATATTTTACAGAAGGCATATTCCTGGTATATTCCCATATATATATATATATATTCATTTTGCTTTTCTAAAAATTCTCGTGATTACATATGATACCCAAAAATCACGAAAATGGACATGACAGCTACAGTTCGACCTTACGGTCCCAACGAAACTGTTTCATCGAATTCCGACTTCGTATGCTCACACAGCGTATTTTTTACTGTCAAATTATTGACTGTTTTTCACTCTAAAAATCCGTACGGCCACACACTGACTCTAAAAATCACGAAACTGGAAATCTAACAACTATTTGAAACTGCAGATCTAACAAAATTAGTTTCGTCGAATTTCGACTTCGTTTGCAAAACTGGTTATTTTTAAAGCTCTAAATAACCCATTTAAATATATAAATATATTTAAATATAATTAAATTAAATATAAATAAATTTATATTATCGTATATATTCACATATGATATCGTACAGCTCCAGAATATCATATCAGAATATACAGTTTGATATTTCAGATTCCAGATTATCCCGGTATTCAGTTAATGCTGAAAATCTCTTTTATAACGTATATAAAGCATCGCAAATTATAATGGAATTTCCACAGCGACTTTTCTGAAATTTGATTTGGATTTACATCAAAATCTACACGACGAAATCCCGATTTTTCTCTTCCACCAGAAAGATATACTCCACCAGCTCCAAACGTTTCTTGTTTCATTGAAATCTGGCTTAAAACGAATCCTGTACATTCAGTTGAAGTTCAAATCGCCAAATCGCGAACTGCAGCGCCATTTCAAGCTCGATTTTAATTATAATATAATTATACGTTTCAAACTGACGTCGATTGAATATATTTGTCAATATGATTCAACTCTAAGCTGAATTAAATCTTGGGGATGACCCTGTTCACCTTATATTGTGATTTCCAATATTTTTGATTATTTCTGAATTAAATATATTATTTAATTTAATTAAATATTCCATATTATTTAATTAACGACGATTAAATTCCCTATATCAGTATTTTAAACAATTAAATAAATTAATTATACCCCTGGAAAATGCGGGTCCTTACATTCTTCCCCACTTAAAATAATTTCGTCCTCGAAATTGCTAAGTTAGAGGACGACCCTACCTATTGGAATTCCTAAGATTTGTTTACCCCTTATTTCTGATTTTAACTGAACAAATTAATATCGACTAAAATATTTATTCATTCCGACTAACCAAAATTTTCAAAAATTCTGAAAATTTTCTAACACTTTAAATTTTCGGAAAATTTCGCCAGCACCTCCTTTGTACTAGTCAATAGCTCAAACTCCAACTCGCCTCTCTGGGCCTTCTTCAACCCAAAAGAAAATCAAAACGCCAAACGGCTTGCCAATTCGATTCATAAATTCCAAACTCATATAAAATATAAACTTGTACCTTTTTGTTGGGCATATCATTATATCCCTACCATCTGTTATCAACTCTGCATATACAAATGCCATCCCAATCAACTCCAACCAAGTTATTCTTAACACAACCATTCTCTTATTCAAGCCGAATTTAATTTCAAATTCGAGTTTCAAATTCCAAACTCTCAACTTATCATTTCAAATCCAAATCCAGATTATTCTCTAATCACTTCCAGTTTTTCTTAACCTATCATCTCAAGTTAAATTCTAGTTTATTATTTACTTTTACTATCCCATTCGAATTAACTTCACAAGTTAAATTTTAATTTCTAGAAATTAAATTCCCGGTTTTATTTCAAATCAAATTTGAAATCATAATACCAATTCAACACCTTTGAATTTCTAAATAACTTGTTTTCTCAAAACAATTCAAACCAAAATCTCTGGTAGTAATCCACCACTTAGAACTCGAAAATCACACCGATGATACTACGCAGTCATCATCAGAATTATTTTCCAGCGACCCAAGTGATTCCAATACTATATCATTTTTAATACCATTACTAAATACTTCCATTTTGAAAACATTTCAAAATCTCCCAGGAACATAAAATTTCCTTATTTTAATTCCAAATCAGATTTAAATTCATATTTAATTCATCTTATTTCATATACTTTACTTATATGAATTCTGATTGGTTATATATAACCATTTCACTTTATAATCGCATTCGATTATAATTACAACCAATATATCTAATATATGATAATATATTACATATCCATACTGTGTCGGTCCATCGTATTCAAGTATTTATTTACTCCTACCGATACAGTGGATCAAACTGATCGACCAGAACTCATAAACAACTCAGCCAATGAATCTCCACAATATAAAACCATTTTTATATCAGATACAAATGCGCACTCGTATATATACACTCAACTCAATCTAGGGTATTACAAACCCTATCTCTACCGAGTCACGCCACAGAGCCAAGGTAATTCTTAACTTAAGCTCTGATACCAACTGTAACGACCCGAATTTTGAGCGACTTTGGTTATCGACATAAGCACGATGTCAATAACCAAAACATCGAAAAATCCTGGTAGTTAATGAAAGAAATTAGAGGTGAGAATAGATAAGATAGAAACTTAGAATAGAAGAAGAAGAAGAAGAAGAACACAACATCAGAGTAACACGAACCTCACAGCGGAACGAATAACATGTAATAGATAACATAACTTTGAAATATAACAGTTGTGTATACAACAACACTTATCAGAGTACAACACTTATAACACAGCGGAAATAACTATAGCTATATGATCTTGAAGCCTCTTGCTCCAAGCTCTCCAAGTATATCTGTAAAATCCTGACTACTTGACTGCCCGTATAAATTTAGGCACCCAAGAGTTTAGGGAAAACAACAAAGTAAACTCCTGGTCAGTCATGGGACTGGTGTGAGTAAAACAGTTTAAACAGTTATATGAACAAGTAAACGATATCTCATAAGACCACGCCACAGAACGGAACGGGTTTTCCCTTATGAGAATTCAAAATATCTTTATATCAAAAACCTTTTGATATTATAATAATGTCTATGTACAAATAGATATCAATCTAGCAGAAACGCTTTCATCTCACGTTCTACATATATGGTAAACCATCAAAACCGCAAGCACGTATTGGGTAATGGATTTCCAATTATGACAAGGTATGGAACCACCTTCCAATCAGTGTACTCTAGGAACGATACACTGGAGTTCAACAAGAACATCATGTAACTCAGCCACACATGACCGACAACTCATTTTGCTTGAGTGTATCGAATGTATATCACCAACGGTTGGGATCAGCAACCGTTCCCGTATATATATGGGACATCATTGATAGATTTAAGAAACAAATGAATATTCTCTAGATAGGTGATTATACACCCTACTTCGGTGCGACCGACTTAGCCATGCTGCCTGCCCGATTTCTGTCATTTACCGGTTGATGAGGCTAGAAGCTACGCTTTATCATCACATCAGATTCACTTTGAATGCCACATTATTAGATCCATCGAAAATCACTAATTGACGTCTACAAACATACATTACGTGTCAGCTAAAAGAAGTTTCCTTCTGGGCTTCCACTCTTGGTACGGTTGAAGAAATCGATGTACGTGACCTCTCTGGAAATACTCTGTCAAACATTCATCAACACAAGTCATCCTCATTCACTTAGAATGTCACATCGTCATACCCGCCAAATCACAAATTGATTTATCCAAAAATAACACGGGTATACAGCTTAGAGAAACGAATTCCTCCACCACCGAACATGAATACGTTTGAACAGATCAACTTACGCGATCCATTGGATATACTCTGTCAGACCTTCGTCCATACAAGTTGTCCTGGGACTGGACAAACCGAAGGCACTATTCCGTATATCCATCATAGTCACTATTATCTAGGACTTATACAATAGCCCTTGCATTTTACTCCGTCTTCAATTAACTCTGGCATATATGATTCGCAACGCTTATGCCAATACAGATTGGTTCTTTGGATAATAATCCAACCGGTCTCTCCATATTAACAACGTTAAAATGGTCAAAACTTCGATAGTCTGTGATTTAACTATCAAAGAAAACAAGTGTGCAAACAACGATATCATTCCCAAATGGAAATTATATCGATCAATCATCAACATATATCTATATATATATTCACATTGCCTTATTTTCTATGTTTAGAAAATATATGTTATTAACACTGGAAAACGTTTCCATCTGCTTATTTACAAATCACTACTCTTCCCCAACTATCAGTCCCTGACTGTAAACTAGTATGAGAACAATCCCCTAAGTATAAATCCCGAAGGCCGAAACCAACATCAGGTAGGAAATTAGAAAACCATTCAATTTAATAATCTCTAGGCAGTTCTAATTTTACTTAACTCTATTTGATTAACTCTAACTGGTTAATTCTAACCGATCAACTCCAACTGGTCAACCTTAATTAATTAACTCTAACTGGTTTTACTTGGTTTGACTAACTCAATTTATTAACTCGACTGACTAATTCAACTCGATTAACCTAACTTGATTTACTTATCTCGATTAACTGAACTAATCACTTTGATTAACTCGACTAATTCATTTTGGTTAACTTAACCAATTCACTTAACTAATTCACTTAGTTTAACTTAACTAATTCACTTAACTCCTGTCGAATAAACTATATTCGATAACTCCTCTAACTCTATTCGAATAAACTATATTTGATTAACTCATTTACTCTATTCGAATAAGCTATATTCGATTAACTCCTTTTCTCTATTCGAATAAACTATATTCGATTAACTCCTTTTCTCTATTCGAATAAACTATATTCGATCAACTCATTTGATTTAACTCTAATCGATTAACTCCATCGAATAAACTACATTCGATAACTCCTTCGATTTAACTAATATTCTATAACTCACTTCGATTAACTAATAATCGATAACTCCTTCGAATAAACTACAATCGAAAATCTCCTCTCGAATAAACGATATTCGATAATCTTCCCTTTCGATTTAACAAATCGATAACTCCTTTTTGAATAACTAAACTCGATAACTCCTTTCGATTTAACTAATCGATAACTCCTTTCGATTTAACTAATCGATAACTCCCTTGGATGAAACTAACATCGATACTCCTTCCGATGAAATTAACATCGATTAACTCCTTTCGATGAAACTAACATCGATTAATTTAACTCGACGAACTTAACTCGACTCACTTATCTCGATAATCTAACTCAAGAACTTAACTCGTTTAACTTAGCTCGATAATCTAACTCAAGAACTTAACTCCTATCGAATAACTAATATTCGATTTAACTTCATTCGCTTGACTCTAGATCGCAGCGATCACAATGGTTACGCCTGACTCCCTCAGGAAACATCCGACCGCCGTAGGCTATTTACAGCCTTGCGAATTACGCTAGCAGTCGTACAAGATGGAAACTTATCCTGAATAACTCTGTTTGACTAACTCTATATCAAATAACTATATTTGATAACTTCTACTTCGAATAAGTGGTATTCGATAACTTAACTCGACTATCAACTCGAAAATCTTAACTCGAATCGATTAACTCCAACTGATTAACTTGACTTACTTAACTCACTGGTTAACTTGACTTCTTAACTCACTGGTTAACTCTACTGAACTAGTTAACTCTACTGAACTGGTTAACTCTATTCAACTAACTCGACTCGACTAACCCCTTTCAAATAGCATATTCGTTTTACTAACTTTCGAATACCACATTCGATTTACTTTATTCACTTTATAAATATTTCCTTTTTAACAACGTTTTATTCATTTGGAAAGATTTACTTTTAAATAACGGTTCTACACTTTAAAAATGATTTCCTTTTTATAACGTTTCCTTTTCAATTCTATTTGTAAATGGTTTACAAATATTTCCTTTTCAAATTTATTCTTGAAATATTCTAACTCCTTAAATTCTCTGAAAAATTCGGAATAACCTCCTTTGTAACGGGAGCGTCGGGAAAATCCCCAAACCCGCCCCACAGGCCTTTCCATTCAAAAAGAAAATGGTTTGTAATTATTTCCTTTTTGAATATCTCCTATTTATAAATATTCCAATTTATAAACATTTCTTATTTATAAATATTCCACTTTATAAATATCTCTTATTTATAAACATCCCATTTTATAAATATTCTATTTTCAATATCACTATGAAAATCCCCTTATCAACATTATGGTATTTAACACACCATACAACAACGATAACTATCGTCCAAAGCACACATAATCAACGTCAGATTATATATCACATTATATATCACAATATATAAATCACAGTAAAATAACTGTTGAGGAATCCAGTTGGATTCCTCCAACCTGTTTCCCTGCATCACAGATCTTACACAGTATAATCAACATCACTTCCAGTTAAATATGAAATATTCTGTTAACAAAATCAATATATAACTATTTAGCTGTATATATATATATATATAATATTCACTAACTAACTAGCAGTTCAATCAAACAGTCAACACACAATCAAACAAACAATATTTAACAGTCCTAAGAATACGTTGTAAACATAGAACTGTACAGAGCTGGTGAGTTTTACTCACATTTGTGCGTTAGCCGTTAAATAACGTTTTGCGTTATTTGATTTCAACGGACGATTTATTTCACCATAAATTGTAACGAGCTCGGATTCACTCCCAGTCAGCTTCATTATGAAGCTCTCGTCCATACGGTCCCAACGCAACTTGTTTCGTGAGATTCTGGCATCGTATGATCGAGTTATACACATTTGAAGTTAGTATACTTTTAAATAAAAATATAAAACAAGGTTTTAAACTAAACGGGCTTAACTTTCATCTCCGGCCCATTACCCCTTGCTTTGAACTCAGCCTAGACCCGCATTTCTTCATCTCCCCCAATCCCGATCTGCTCATTTCCCAGTAAACACCAAACTAGTTCGATCTTCAATCCTCCATCATAGTCCACAAATTTTCAATCCAACATCATAGAAATTCCTCTCGTTCAAGCGTTGACACCCTCATACCCACTAAGTCAAACTCGCGGCCCTCGACTGTGGTGCGTTCTCCGGCGCCAAGCACAGCAGGTATCGACACAATCAACTCCCGGAACTTCTTCGTAGTGGCTCCGTTCCATGCCTCATTTCGGATTTTCCAAAAAAACAACAAGAAGATGCCATTTCCTTTCTTGAATCCGAATTTGATACCCAAAACGAGGATTAGTGCTCTTATAAATCAAAATACCGTACCCTAGTTTTACTGCTCACAAACCCACACTCGAACGCCATCGTCGAACTCCATACGAGCAGTATCAAATCGAAGAGGAGGTTCACAGGAGATCGAATATACATGTAAATGGATTTATAGGATTTTATTTCTCTTTGTTCTGATTTTTTGATTTATGAAAATGGATGTTGTTGCGTTGAAATGGTTTTTGGTGGCTGCGACATTTTACTTTGACTAGGGAATTGTTTAGGGTTTAAGGGATAGGTTTTTTTCTAGTATTTATAGACAAAAGTAAATATCTAGATATTTTACAGAAGGCATGTTCCTGGTATATTCCCATATATATATATATATTCATTTTGCTTTTCTAAAAATTCTCGTGATTGCATATGATACCCAAATATCACGAAAATGGACATGCAACTACAGTTCGACCTTACGGTCCCAACGAAACTGGTTTCGTCGAATTCCGACTTCGTATTCTCACACAACGTATTTTTAACTGTCAAAATACTTAGCGTTTTTCACTCTAAAAATCCATACGGCCATACACTGAATCTAAAAATCACGAAACTGGAAATCTAACAACTATTTGACATTGCGGATATAAGAAAATTAGTTTTGTCGAATTCCGACTTCGTTTGCAAAACTGGATATTTTTAAAGCTCTAAATAGCCCATTTAAATATATAAATATAATTAAATTAAATATCAATAAATCTATATTATCATATATATTCACATAAGATATCGTACAGCTCCAGAATATCATATCAGAATATACAGTTTGATATTTCAGATTCAAGATTATCCCGGTATTCAGTTTATACTGAAAATCTCTTTTATAACGTAGCGTCGCAAATTATAAAGGAATTTCCACAGCGACTTTTCTGAAATTTGATTTGGACATACATTAAAATCTACATGATGAAATCCCGATTTTTCTCTTCTACCAGAAAGATATACTCCACCAGCTCCAAACGTTTCTTGTTTCACAGAAATCTGGCTTAAAACAAATCCTGTACATTCAGTTGAAGTTCAAATCGCCAAATCGCGAACTGCAGTGCCATTTCAAGCTCGATTTTAATTATAATATAAGTATACGTTTCAAACTGACGTCGATTGAATATATTCGTCAATATGATTCAACTCTAAGCTGAATTAAATCTTGGGGATGACCCTGTTTACCTTATATTGTGATTTCCAATATTTTTGATTATTTCTGAATTAAATATATTATTTAATTTAATTAAATATTCCATATTATTTAATTAACGATGATTAAATTCCCTATATCACTATTTTAAACAATTAAATAAATTAATTATACCCCTGGAAAATGCGGGTCATTACACTAATTCTATTATAGGATTTTAGGGACATGTTTCTACCATCCTAGTTTACTATTTAAAGTATCTATGCATTTAATGCTTACATGTTCTTGTATTTGAATGTAATATAAAAATGGCTTTCTTTTGTATTTTCTTGCTTGATATTTGTGATGATCAAAGAGCAATATTTTTATATGAGGTGTTTTCATATTGTAGCCGATTTGTTTTCATGTTATACACACATTCTTTTGTTGTTTTATCAAAGTCCTTTTCTATTTTTAAATGAACAAAAGCTCTTTTCTTTTGTTCATGTTCTAGTCCTTTTGTTTTTAATTCCTTTGCTTTGTTAAAACCTCACTATGAAGTATTTCATTCTCTTATGAAATTCTATTCAAATATTATATACTTGTCTTATATTTTCACATCTAAGATTGAATCAAGTATTTATATTATAATATTTCCACATACATATGCATATACATATATATATATATTTATTTATTTATTTCAAAAATTCCTTTTTAGTTTGATTTCAAACTAGCATTATCATTTTAATCTCTCATTAAAATGATTTTTAAAACTAGAGAAACGTCGGGACATTACATTGAGGTTGGCTGGGTTCGACCTAAGAGAGTTGAGTGAAGGTGGCCCACATCCTAAAGCCTTGGTTCGGATGTAGCAAATGTGCTTGGTTAGTGTTGGACCGAACCATGTCCTCTCCGATTGGAAGGGATCTGTCCAGGTGAATAATATTCATCCGGGGCTCGGTATTTCCCCCGCTCAGAGCCATGTTAGAGTGGTTTACCATGGCGTTTCCTTACGTCACATTGGGGACCGGTATGGTAACTTGGTGACACGGAGGGTTACTGCCCCCAACCCTTCTTGGATCGACAAGTTGGGAAGCCTGTGGAGGAGGATGCATATGTCATATTTGCAGTAAGGCATTGGATCAAACTGGAGGTTGTATCGATCTATGTTCTGGTTGATCCAAAGGTTGCACTAGTCTAGGAGATGTTTGTCCAGGGAGTTGAGTCGAAACCTGGACTGGAGGCAAAATGGCCGAATGGTCCGGAACTTGGACATGGTCGACCTGAGAATCTACAGCTACCTAAGCTCCAATAATTGTCGGAAGTGATGACATTAGATCTAGCCGATTGAGTTGTGAAGTGGAACCAGGAGGAAGCAAAGATGTAGACCTATCTGGGGCTTGGATCTCAGCAGACCGAGGATCAGTTATTGCCCCAGCCTCGCCTGGTGAAGGAAATGATACTGGAATGTGAGGTCCAATTTCTATCCGTGCGATGAAGTTATTCATCATTTCTTGTTGTTGTTTGATAAGTCCATCCTGGTGTGCCATCTGATTTCTGAACTTGGCCAAAACTTTATCCATCTTGTCCTTGGTGAGGTATTGGGACGGGTCTTTATGAGAGGAAGCTCCTGGCTTCCCTCCATTTCTACTGCTCTTGCTACATCGGTAAGTCGAGATTGAGCGTGAGAAGGTGCTGAATTCTATTTCCGTTTTTCCAATGCTTCTTTAAGAGTTGCCGATGTTCATTGGGTATATCCAACCCCTACCTGGCATGCCAAAGTGTTGACATAAAAAGTTGGTCTAATGACGATCAACCCCCAACATGTGTTAATTACACACAAGAATATTCACAGAAATGCGAGAAAAATGTAAACAAACACTGAAGACACAATAATTTATAGTGGTTCGGCTTAATCCAAGCCTGCGTCCACTTATAATATTTGTTTATATTACCGATTACAGGCTACAATGATTTCTCAGTGGAAGAAAGTAGAGGTGTAAACACAAAATTCATGTGTTGTACTTAGAAAATATGACATGATGATTTGGGATGTTGAGTATAAAACTTTGAGTAGCAGATTTTAGATGTTTCTCCATTTCAGGGAAGGGTTATACATATAGGCGAGCTGGTCCATTGAGGTGGTATGCGGCGTCGCATATCTCTTTTTCGGGCTTTAACACGTGCAACTCGATCCAGTAGAGTAGTTATAGGCGGTGACCCTGATTTTACTGCTAGTGAATAGTTCTTCTCAGAAATTGCGGTCTACATGGAGCTCGAAACTTGGTGTATAAAAAGTTGTGCTTGATTAAAGCTGACCGGTTCTGCAACCTTGGGAGTAGGACTCCATTTATTAGTAAATAAGTTTGGTTTATTGTTTCTGATCCAACATTCTAGGTTTGACCCGATTCTTTAGGAACGACTCAACTGATCGACTGATGACCAGATCGGTCGACTTGCCTTTTGACTTTGGAAGAATGCAAATTTTTGCGGGAGAGCCTTTACATGCCGCGACATTGTTTCGGGTCGTCCTATAATCAATCGACCTAAGATGAAAATCATTTCTGAAGGCCTTGAATGGGCCAATATTTGGTAACAAGCTTCGACTTTGGATTGGGACGGCTTTTTGCCAAAAAGCTGGTTAACAAAAATAGAATTAACTAAGTAGTAGAATAATTAGTTAATCGAGTTTTGGATCAAAATAAGACTTTGGATAAGTGAATGAGATTTGTAAATTCATATTCGAAATCGAATATGAAACTTGAGTTGAAAATGGAATTCGATTGAATTATATGCAAAAGAGGAAATTAGAGAACAATTTAACAAATTAAGTTAAAACCGATTGGGTTGAGTTGGAATAAATTGGGAATCGTTGGATATTTGTTAGGTAGGTTTTGAATGAAGTGTATAAAGAGATATAAATTGAATGCCTAACAAAAAAGGTACGTATTTAATTTATTATGAGTTTTCATGAGCCTATTTGGCAAGACACTTGGTTTTTTTATTTTCTTTTTGAATGGAAAGGGCCCAGAGAGGCGATTTGTAGTTATAACGATTGAGCCGTACAAAGGAGACGCTAGCGAAATTTTTCGGAAATTTAAGGAGAAAGGAAAATTTAAGAAAGTTTGATAATTAGAAATTGACTTATCAATTAAATATGAAATTTAGTAAGAGAATAAACGTATAGTAAGAAAAAAAGGGAATTTATAAAAAGAATCTTAAAAGGTTGGAAGGAGAAACGTATACACGTTTAAATGTGAATGATTGTTTAAAAGCAAACATTTTGCAGATTGAAATTATTTTGTTGATAAGAAGTTAAGAAATGAAGTTAAGAAAATAGAAACTGACTGGAGATTAGTCGAGTTGAATGGCTTCCTGAGTGTCGATCAGATGCTAGTTTCGACCTTCGGGGTTGATACTTAGGGAGTTGTTCTCTTGCTAATATACGGTTAAGGACTGATGAATGTGGGAAGAATAATGGCTTGTGAATATATGGAAATGCTTCCCGTTGTTAAAAAAAGATATTTTTTGGAATATATAAAATAAATAGTTACGATAGACGGAAATGTTTTTCCAAGAATCTTGAGAGGCTAAAAGGGTTTGGAGAAATATCTGGGTAAAGATATTAAAGAGAAATTGGTAAATGATAAATTTAATTAATTAAATATTAATTAAAGAGGGGCTCGGTGATTGTTTGATGTTAATTAATAGTATTCCCTTTAGGAATATAATCTTTGGATGAATGTTTGTTTCTTCGATAGTTAAATAAACGACTATCGAAGTATTAGTCAATTTAATACCATCGTTGTCAATACGGAGAGAACGGTTGAATCTATTTTCCGAAACCACTCCTTATAGGCATAAGCGTTACGAATGAGATTATGTTGAAGATAATTGAAGACGGAGAAAATGCAAGGGCTGTTTTGTTAATCCTAGGTAGAAATTTCCTAAGATGGATAAAATTGGGTAGGTTGCATGGCTAAGTGGGTAGCTCCCAATAAGGGTGTAACCACCCACATTTTCTGACCGTTTAAAATCGACAATAAACCACATATATCGACCCAAACAAATCTCAAATATAGGTAGTTATTGGGAAAAAGAAGAAAGAAGAGAAAGACAAACAGAGTTCTCACAGCGGAAGGACAACATATAATAATTAAATAACAGTTAAAGCAGTTGAAAGATATACAATAGGTCATAACATACAAGGGTTATCAGAGTTAACCATATACAGACTTACATACATGACAGCGGAAACAAAGTGCAGCGGAAAATCTTTATATATAATAGATGAATGCCAAATCTTCGTCTTCGCTCTCCAAGGTAAAGGAATCTTCACTAACTGCAAGCATCTGCTGACCCGAGTGTATTGCACAAAAGAAAACACAACAAACACTCGGATCAGCACTAAATCATCTCATATTAGTCAAATCAAAATACGAAATAACATCAGTGTCATGGGTGCAGTAACTCAAGAGATGTTACGGGATTTTTCCATCTCTCGAGGATCCGTTAAACTAATACATAGATAGTATAATATGCTATTATGATAGTGTCTACTTAGTAAAGTATAAATACTGAAAATAGCGTAAGCGGGATTGCCATATTACCCTTACGCCGTTTATAGGCACCAACAGTCTATACAGTACCGTAAATTCACCGTACTGGTGTTATCAGAGGGCACTCCATAGAAGGCAATGCTAAATCAAAATCGTACGTGCTCGATATGGATATATATGACAAGGCACTCGAGGCAATGCCCAGGGTAGGATTCTACCAATTGCACTCCCGGACCGGTGGTAACGCATAGCAGCCACTACCGCCCACCTCGGAACACACTCCCAAAGTCATAAATGGACCCAATCATCATAGTCATAGAAGTAGTATTGAAGAAGTGTGTCCGATCAAAGGTGCTACCTCAGTTAGTCACGGTATAGCTCCTGTTTTAGTCATTTCAATTCTAACCCGAAGGTCTGGGCTATTTCGTCATCGATCAACTTCTTCGATTCAATCATCGCCTCCAAGTCATCGTACTCAATCTGGATACGTCATAACGTTCACAGTTGTCAAAGTGGTATCGACACTGATAGAGAGTATGCCTTATGTCGACTCCGGTCTCTTTAACAACCAACGCTTACATTTTACACATCGGTCGGTTCTTTTATATTTGATAAAGGTTCACTTTCATATCAAAATATCATCTTCTATTTCGAACCCAATTTATATTCAAACGAATAAAATTTTCATATCAACATATCATAATCATACCCGAGCCGATTATATTCTAAAACTAGAACATATTTCATATCATTATATTATAATCACATAATATTTCACAAACGACTTATATTCAAATAGAATATAATTTATCTCAAAGACTTCATATTATCACGGATTCTTATCTCAACTCCATTTGAACCGGCGGTTCAAACTCAAGCATTTCCATTAGGAAGGAATTTATAAATTTCAAAAATACTTGTAAATAAACGTATATATAAAATAATAATAATAATAATAAATGTTATATAAATGATATATAGATATATATAGAATATAATAATTAAAAATAAATCAGTAATTTAAATATTATCTATATACTTAAAATAAGGTTACTAGAAAAGTTTGAAAAATGAATTATAAGAAAAATTTATTTAAAATACAATAGTTATGAGTAAAGGTAAATAATAAATTTAAAGCAAGAATAATTATTTGGAATCAAATGCATAAATATTTTTAAAATAAATTTCTCTAATCAAAAATCTTTCCTTCCTTCCAAATTTCTAATACTTGAATCTATCCTCCGATCTCAATGGGGTTCATTTAATTCCATATCTCATTTCAACCCCATTCAAAACAACTATTTGATTTCTAGAGTCCAAATATATATTCAAACTGAGTTAAAACAACTCAGATACCATCGATTTCCAAATTTCCCAAAACCAGATTACATAAGAATTTATTTCCTTCTAATCCAACTCATAAATCGTATTCAAATCCCAATTTAAATATTTCCACTTTGTTTTGGAAAATTCCTTGAACCCTTTTTAAGCAACATCCCAGTTCAGAATCTTTAAAGAATTGAATTATTGAGTATCGGTACATTCTTTTAAAAGGGAAATTTCTATCAAATAAAATTTCAAGTATTTAAAATCATTTAACCAACCGATGTCTGTATATAATTATCTACCCAATGGCCAAGCGATTTTAAATTTAATTTCTCGATATTTCAGGGATGGATCTATCATTTCAATCCAAATCAGGGTCACAGAGATTTACCATTTCACACCGTGTTCTTAATTTATTTTATCGATAAATCCCGGGTTCATTAGATGCCCGTAACATCAAGGGTAAATGGGATTTATCGTCAAAAAATTTACATGCATTACAATATACTGAAATAAGGAGCATTAAAATGTCACAATAAATTCAGTAACAAATTTCAACCAACATCCATCACACAATTTCATTCAACAGATCAGCATTAAACTGTTTCATGATTTTTCAAGGGTTCGAATTTTAATTTAGAAATTTAAATTAAATTAAATAACTAATCGTTGCCTAAATTGCATGTTAACACACTTGCATGTCAAATTGAAACAACACACCAACAATCCAACACAACCATGCAACCAAACTTATTTCATAATGTAATTCAATAAATATGGGAATAATTCAGTATTTCGTGAGTGAGAAAATCACTCACCTTTGGGTCCTTAGTGGATCGAACGTCCAACCATAGCCCAAAATTTCACAATCTCTAAACGCAGCCAGGTTAGTGCCAAAATGTCCGCAATTCCGCCACGATCCCAACACAACAAACCGCGTCCAAATCCGAGTTAATATGAAGAAGTTATCAGTGTTTTACCATCTGAATTTCAATTATATAAAAATTAATAAAATAAAACCTCACCCACATGAATTCCGCCACGTCAGCACACCCACCTTCATCTTCCCGCTCCCTCTCTTTCTCACTACAGTAAAACACGCACGAAAGAACCCAACCGCACCTAACTTTGACCAGCGATTCCCGTGAACTCCGACCACCGGAGGTCGAGCGGCCACCCTCAAATGGAAGCTCCTTCCGAGCCGCATCCAATGATCCCCGCCACATCAACTCCGGTCAACCCCAGCCACGTCCACCCTCAGCCCTAGTTTCGCCATTTCGAGCTTTCCACCACCAAAATCCGGCGCTACACTCAACAATACAACCTCCGGCCACCACCAAAACGCTCGTATGGTCGATCTCTACAATACCCAGAAGCCCGATTTTGCGATTTGTTGCCAGATTAAAAACCCCCAAATTTAGCTTTAGGGTTTCGAATTCAGAGACTTTGACCGCAGTTTCCGGCAACTATAGGCTATGCATGTCGAAACTGATCATACCAGAAGCTTCGTATCGTCGAGAGCTTCGTTCTGATATATAATATGCTATGGTTTGGAGAGATTCGATTTTAAAGTTTGAATTTTTTTCTTTCTACGGTTTTGAAAAAAATTTGTTTCAGCCATTGGAAAAAAGAAATCTGATGGAGGGAGGTATACGTAGTGAAGAATGGGCTGAATGAGATGGATATGGGGTTTTATTCATATATATATAAGGCCCAGATATGAGGAACACTAAATTATCCGTTTACATTGATCTCGTTCACATTTTCTCTCGTACGATCAAATAGTAAGCCAGATTTTAACGCAGATTGAAACTCTACAATAATTTACCGTTCCGGTTCCGATGGCGCCACTTTCATCGAATTCCGAGACAGTCGCCAAAATAGTTAAATTTCACTGTTAATTAATTAATAAGATATTCAGATTGAATTAAAACAGTTAAATGAATATTTGAATATTCATTAAATTCCATTTGAATCAAATTATAACTTAAATAAATTTATAAATCAAATTTCACATATTTTAAGTTCCCAAATTTTATTATTTATCAATTTAAAATTGTATTTCAATTATACATTAAACAATTTAACTTCAGTTAAATTGTAGATACTATATTTGAATTTCAGTTATTATTTCCCAACTTAGAATTCTCCATTTATCCAATTAAATTTGAATTTCCATTATAAACTAAATAACTCAAATCATTTAAATAAATAAAATATGAATTTCCAAATTGCAACAATTCTAAGTATAAACTAAATTTTAAAATTTATTTATACTGCATTCAAATACTCATCATCATTAAAAATTAACACAAAATTTGATTTTCCCTATATATTCCAATTTATTTAATTTAAATTTAAATTTAAATATACTGAAAATTATGGGACGTTACATTCTCCCCCACTTAAAATCTTTTCGTCCTTGAAAAGAGAACGAAATGAGGTATTAACTAAATCATACATTCAAATTTAGACTTATAAAATAATATTTATAAAATAAGTATATAGTTGTAAAACCCCATAAATTTTCTAATTCCTGAAATCACGGAAAATTTCGGCAGCATCTCCTTTGTACGGAGAGGTCTGGAAAATCACGACATATATAATTTCAAATATACATCTCATCATTCGATGAGGCATCCCAAAAATGGGGAAGACACCATATATATTCTAACCATAAACCATATAACACACATTCGTACCTTGTTTAGCGTTTGTTTGCATTTTTATTTACCTTAACATTTAGCATTTAGCGCAAGCGAGCTCCCAAAGCATAGCGCACACTCCTTACACCTGTTACAACTTGCATACACATGAGATTCAAGCATATATACAATATATAACAACATATGCAACTTACCCAACATACATTAATCATTTTAACCCCAAAACCAATATATCTATGTCAGGCCAGTAAACAAAATGAAGTTTATCACCCATTAAATATTGGAATTTGACAAGAACCCACTAGGTAAGAGTTATAGCATTTCTTTTAAGCTTTCCGAATTGTCCGGATTCATCGAATTCCGACAATTCGTTCAAAAGTTATGACTGTTTTAATAAAACCGAACGCTTCAGCCCGTACCCTGAAAATGCAGGACTGAAATGTTCAACCCAGTTTTTACCCCTTTAAATCTCAGAATTTTACATAGCCTAATAAAGGAAAGTTTTAGTTCAAATCCTGGGATTTCCGAATTGTACTCGTATGTCGAAATCCGACGCTCCGTTAGGAAGTTATGGTCAAAACAACATCAGTATTCAGTTCAGATTTTTATTTTCTGTGCATACAACTACGACTAGTTCTTGGTTTTCAACATAATTAACTTGAAAATTAGGCAAAACACTATTAACATGTGAAAACCCGTAACTTCCCCGTAAAGGAAAGCGTTGGATAGTTCGAGAACAAGCCACAACAGAACGCATACAAAAGAACATTTCATTGTATATTACAATAATGCATCAGATTACAAGAGTATACAGAGTATGAATAAATATTACACAGAAATAACAGAGGTTCAAATTACATTTGAATACATCGCAGCGGAAAATAATACAATACACAACTAGAAGAGATATACGGATACAAAGCTTTCCGGATATCATTCCAGCTGTAAACCAGGATCCTGTGAATATAAATCTGCAAAACCAAAACTACTAGCTGCCCGTGTCAAAATAAGGGCACCCAGAGTTTAGGTTAAAACAATAAACTCCAGGTCAGTCATGTGACTGGTGTGAGAACTAAAACAGTTATTAATCTTTATTTTTAAAGTTAGGTAAATCAAGGGACCACGCCGTATAACACGGAACGGGTTTCCTCCCAAGAATACCAGTGCATAAAACAAACAGCGCAATGCTAAATAAAGAAAAATGAAGCTGTTATAAGACCCAGGTCCCATCACACAATGCAACGCAGCCGAGGATAGGGTTTTCCCTTATAACAGCCAAAGAATGCTTGATACGTTTAAAACAAATCGTTTGATACTATTATAAGTGCATAGTGTATAAAACAACTTCAAATCATAAGTATCAATCATAGACGGCATAAGTGCCCCATCCCACTATGTCGCCATACTAGGCTCTACAAATAAAACCGCAGAATCACGTATTTGGAAATTGGGTTTCCATCTATGAACCGAGGCAAAAGATAGTCCTCAACCGATTCGAGACGCTCTAGCCCGCCCCTCAGGCCAGCGCGCAGGCAAGCCTTGGATCGTCAGGGTCGGTCCACCGATGTGGATTATTATGCCTGAACACTACGTTTCCCCACCCTATGGGGTGTAAGTCTGGTCCGTCTGCCGACCAGAATGCATCGGCCGAAACCGATATAACCGAGGCGCCTCGCAACAGCAACAACCACATAAGTCAAACTCGTCAGGGCGTGTAAAACCACTGACGCCACTTCTAGCTAGAAAGAAACACAAGTCCTCCCTGAGGTCCGTCTCCCGTTTTTGGTTCATACCGGGTGTGAAACTCGCGAAGTAAACGTTACACAAAGCTACGCCACAAAGGCCGTGCTTTGATCATCACCACAAGACTTTGCTTTTCAACAGAAGCCTTGATCATTTGCCACTTAGGCATGCCACACTGGCAATTCACTCCATGCGATTGATATCCATCAATATATAACCCCTGAGCTCGTACGTCTCAGAGAAGGGCGTTAAGCAAGAGAATAAATTCTCTGCCGCCAAACAGATATATATTTAATAGAGATCAATCACACGGACTAAAATCCAATGTCAGACACACAGTCCATTTACAAGTCCGTTCTGGGTCTGAACGAAACCGGAGGCACCTAGTACCCCGCATATCCATCGATCTCCAAGTACGTCTGGACGATCACCAACTATTTCCATCTTCTTGGGTGTACAGCCTAATCAAGATCATCAGTAATTATCCAAACGACGTGAAGACCTCCAGTCTTCGACCATCGTCTTCATCTTCGACTTATCGTCGTATCAGTTATTCAGAATGGGATAAACCCGGTCTTTCCGAATAACTCGCGTATTATTTTAAATAAGTGTTACACAAACCCAACATACGCCTCATTCCAATTCATTAGTCACTAACCGTAAATTAATCAAGAGAATAATTTCCCAAATATTAACCCCGAAGGCCGAAACCAACATCAGATCAATATCCAGAAAACCATTCTGCTTGGCTAACCGACAGTTAGTTTCTAAATTTTACATTCATAGGGAAAGGTTCCCATTAATTTTATCCAAGATAAATTCCTTGAATTTATTCTTTATTCTATTTTTGAATCTCAATTCAAACTAGTCGGGAATAGCGAACCTTACCGAAGTAATCATTTATTTTAATTTCCCCATCCCAACCTATTCATCCCATGAAGTAAAACTGGTAATACTTCATATCTAACACCACAGTGTTATCGGTAAATTCAATTACCATTTCACGTTCAAATCTAATTAAAGATTTAACTATCGCCTGGAGCAAAACTGGTGATACTCCATTTTCGATCATTTCAATCTAATTAAAGATTCATTAAAACTCCACTTAGTTTTAATCTTCGACTGGGTTAAAGAATCAGTGTCCTTTAAAACACGGTTCACGATAAACCCAAAATCACATTCCATTAATTATCGGTTTAAAGAACAAGTGTTATTTAAAACACTGTTCACGATAAACCGAAAAATCATTCTATTAATTATCGGGTTAAAGAACAAGTGTTATTTAAAACACTGTTCACGATAAACCCAAAAATCAATACCAATTCAATTCCAATTAAATATCATTTAATTGGTACACTTCATTAAATCTAAATAAAAAGATTTAATCTTTTCTCAACTGGGTTCAAGAACAGTGTTAGTGAAGACACCATTCACGACAAACCCAAATCACATTTGATATTCAATATAAGGCTCTGAATAGAAAATATATCGGCTTATATTCAATATCAAATTCTACGATTAACAAATGTCGTATTGGAAATAACGATATATATATATATATCATTCAAATTTCCATAACAACATCCATATAATCACGAATTCCAACATCGAAATATTCCGAAGACAATTTCGATTCAAATCCACTCCAATGCAATCATTGGAAATTCTGGTTATTTTTAGAACCCTTTTTAAATTCAATTTATTTATTTAAAAATAAACAGAATTATATTTCTAGTTCAAAACTAGTTCATTTCGATAAAAATCTATTTTTATCTTTTCAAATATGGAGTTTTTCATCCCAAATCTTCACAAATCATTTCTTATGATTTTACACAAATTATTACTATTTTTAATAATTTTATCAAGGCCTGTACAGTCGATTTCCATCAATGGCCATCGAACTGCACTTACAGCGACCTTTTTCAAATTTGATTTGGACATAATTCCAAATCCAACCGTTAGATTTCAAATTTCTAATATTCATTAGAAAGCTCTTTTCGATACGAACCCAACGGTTCCGGTTTTAGGAGAATCCGACGGTCGGATCTCCCGTAATGTCCGTTTGAAATAAATGGTCGAAATTCGCGAACTGCCGCGGCGCGGCGCGTTCTATTCAGGCCATTATATTATATATATAATATATATAATATATATTTCATCGATTTCTATTTAAAACGAATTATATAAATAGTTTTAAAATCGTTTCAAAAGCAATTTCAACTTTCTTTTCAATTCAAATCAAAATTGAATTCTTCTTTATAAAATCGTTTTCAATTCAATTCATTTCGAAATCGTTTTCAATTCAATTCATTTCGAAATCGTTTTCAATTCAATTCATTTCGAAATCGTTTTCAATTCAATTCATTTCGAAATCGTTTTCAATTCAATTCATTTCGAAATCGTTTTCAATTCAATTCATTTCGAAATCGTTTTCAATTCATTTCATTTCAAAATATTCGATTTCGAAATCACTTTTCAATATTCATTTTAAAATGATTAAAATCGATATAAATATCGTTCACGTCAAAATGGCGTCAATCTAATCAACACGGCTTCATAAATTTCTATTTTCAAATATTCTATTTCAAATATTTCTTTTTCAAAATAGTTGTTATTATCAAAATATTTCGTTCAACACATGACCAATCTCAATGGATGAGTACTGTCAACACATGAACCTTTATTTTATATTGATAAAGATGTAAATTTTGTTACTAAAATATTTCGTTCAACACATGACCAATCTCAATGGATGAGTACTGTCAACACATGAACCTTTATTTTATAATATTCTTTATTTTTCAAATTGGAATGAGGCCCAATCAATTACCATATAAAGTTAATTATATGGATTTTCATACATTACACACATATAATAGCATTGAAAAATAATCAACCATCAACCAAAGTGCACTACACTGTATAAGCATCAAATATAGATATCTAACGCTTATAACAGCCTGTCAATCGATCGATCGAAATATTTAATCAATCAGGATGAGTGAACTTCAAATTTCATCCTAACACCCATGTGGGGTTTCAAACAATCAAACACAGATTTTAGTTGTGCAGTTGGGCGATGTGTAAAATTTATCGACCCAATCAATGTCCTTCAAATAGGTGTACATAAACAAACCGTTCGGTTTGTAAATGAATATTTTATTTTATTCACTTCACGTTAAAAATTATATTTTTAACGATAAAAACATTTTTATTTCAACATATGAATTTCTATTCAGTTCATTTATTCAATAAAATGATATTTTTATTTTTCTAACATATTTTAGAAAATTTCGGCGGCATAACGGCACGATACTAGAAACGGGACGAGGCCTAGCCTTATCCCCGGTCTAGTGAAGGCCCACGCCATTCACACATCAATCAAATCCATTCATCTCACCAAACAATTCAATTTCAATCAAATAATCTAACTTATTTTTGCAATCAAACAAACAAGTCCATGGTCTGTGGACGATTGTGTCGGGTGCTACTAAGCACCGTCTGCATCCTAGTATATATATAACTAGAAAAGAAATTGAAAGGTGAGAAATTCTCACTTATTGCTATCCAACTTCACGGTACTTCATTGATAGAAATCTTCATTATTATCGCATCTTCGTCTTCTTCGTTGCCCGTAGCCACTACATATATAAAAATCACATTTTTACTTCGATGTTCAATATATAAAAATCACATTTTTACTTCGATGTTCAATATATAAAAATCACATTTTTACTTCGATGTTCAATATATAAAAATCACATTTTTACTTCGATGTTCAATATATAAAAATCACATTTTTACTTCGATGTTCAATATATGATGTTCAATATATAAAAATCACATTTTTACTTCGATGTTCAATATATAAAGATTACATTTTTACTTCGATGTTCAATATATAAAGATTTTGCCTTTTCCATTTCAAAAATCCAATCTTTTCTATTTTAAAAATCTTATCTTTTCTAATTTAAAAATCTTATTTTTTCTAATTTAAAAATCTTATCTTTTCTATTTTAAAAAATCTTATCTTTTCTATTTTTAAAAATCTTATCTTTTCTATTTTAAAAGTCTTATCTTTTCTATTTTAAAAATCTTATAAAAATTTCAGTTTTCTATTTTAAAAACATATATAAAAATTTCAGTTTTCTATTTTAAAAACATATATAAAAATTTCAGTTTTCTATTTTAAAAACACATATAAAAATTTCAGTTTTCTATTTGGCGATTTATAATTTAAACCTAAAATTAAAGCAAATAAATAGAAATCTCACATCTTTTCGGACCTAGGGGTTGAACGAGGTTTGCTCGCGAGGTGGAGGGGATTGAGGAGGCGTCGGCCAGTCGAAGGTGGGGCGGATGGCACCAGGGTGGCGGCGCTGGTCTTCAAGCATTCAGGACGTCGGGTTTTTTCTTAAAGGAGGCGAAGGAGGATAGAACGGGGCTCAGAGGGGGGAGCGATGGGCGGAGGGGGCGGTTCCTCGCCGGAGGTGGCGCTGGTAGGGGCTCGCGCCGGAGGCTAGGCGGCGGCTTCCGCCTTCCTCGATCTTTCTCTTTTTTTTTTTTTTGATCTGTTGAAATCGATTATGTCGGGAAGGGGGGGCCATCGGTTATAAGGGGAGGAGGGTTTTCTTTTATTTTATTTTATTTATTTACTTAATTAATTTTCAAAAAGTTGACTTTTACATACGACCTCGAAACGAGGCCCACCGCCTGTCGTCCATAGCGTATTACCCCCATTTCGAACACAATGGGATATGTATCGTAGGCTGATTCGATCGTTACGATCAGTTTCCATTCAATTTACATTTAAATCACTATATTGAATTTTAAACGTACATTTCAAATTACCGGGGTCACATACTAACTCTAAAAATTCCATAAAAATATTTTCTAGCTTCGTATTGACTATACGGTCCTAACAAAACTAATTTCATCGAATTCAGAGACCGTTAGAAAAATGGTCATTTACCAGTCGATTAAAATCAACTGAAACTGGTCAAACGCGTTTTCCTTTGCCACGCTCACATATTGATTCGAAAAAAATATGAAATTTGAAACCTAGCTATAATTTGACATCACGGACCCAACAAAACTGGTTTCGTCGAAATCCGAGGTCATTTGCAAAATGTCCATTTTTTAAGGGCCTGAATTCCATAGCGACTATTCAGAATTTTCAACTGGACATATCTTTTGATTCCCGCTATGAAATTTTGATTTTTCGGATTCGTTGGAAAGATATTATCAATTAGATCCTAATGATTTTGGTTTCACTAAAATCCGGATTGTTTTGCACCCGATACAGTCAATTGAAGTTTGAAATCGAATTATCGAACTACCGCGCCATTTTCAATTCTATTTATAATTATATATAAATATTTTGTGACGAGAAGGAATTTCGCTCGGTCCGAACCAGTCGCTAAACCGACCCAGACCGTTCGAAACGCCCTATCGTTGAGAACACGACAAAATAGAACGCATATAAAAAGAACATTTCAATGTATATTACAACAATGCATCAGATTACAAGAGTATACAGAGTACAAATGAATATTACACAGAAATAAATATCAGAGGTTTTAAATTACGTTTAAATACATAGCAGCGGAAAATAATACAATACACAACTAGAAGAGATATACGGATACGAAGCTTTCCGGATATCGTTCCAGCTGTAAACCAGGATCCTGTGAATATAAATCTGCAAAACCAAAACTGCTAGCTGCCCGTGTCAAAATAGGGGCACCCAGAGTTTAGGTTAAAACAATAAACTCCAGGTCAGTCATGGGACTGGTGTGAGAACTAAAACAGTTATAATTCTTTATTTTAAAGTTCGGTAAATCAAGGGACCACGCCGTAACACGGAACGGGTTTCCTCCCAAGAATACCAGTGCATAAAACAAACAGCGCAATGCTAAATAAAGAAAAATGAAGCTGTTATAAGACCCAGGTCCCATCACACAATGCAACGCAAGCCGGAGGATAGGGTTTTTACCTTATAACAGCCAAAGCATGCTTGATACGTTTAAAACACATTATTTGATACTATTATAAGTGCATAGTGTATAAAACAACTTCAAATCATAAGTATCAATCATAGGCGGCATGAGCGCCCCATCCCACTATGTCACCATACTAGATTCTACAATTAAAACCGCAAATGTCACGTATTTGGAAATTGGATTTCCGTCTATGAACCGAGGCAAAAGATAGTCCTCAACCGATTCGTGACTCTCTAGCCCGAGCCACAGGCAAGCGCGCAGGCAAGCCTTTAGATCGTCAGGGCCGGTCCACCGATGTGGATTATTATGCCTGAACACTACGTTTCCCCACCCTATGGGGTGTAAGTCTGGTCCGTCTGCCGACCAGAATGCATCGGCCGAAACCGATATAACCGAGGCGCCTCGCAACAGCAACAACCACATAAGTCAAACTCGTCAGGGCGTGTAAAACCACTGACGCCACTTCTAGCTAGAAAGAAACGCAAGTCCTCCCTGAGGTCCGTCTCCCGTTTTTGGTTCATACCGGGTGTGAAACTCGCGAAGTAAACGTTACACAAAGCTACGCCACAAAGGCCGTGCTTTGATCATCACCACAAGACTTTGCTTTTCAACAGAAGTCTCGATCAATTGCCACTTAGGCATGCCACACAGGCAATTCACTCCATGCGTTTGATATCCATCAATATATAACCCCTGAGCTCGTACGTCTCAGAGAAGGGCGTTAAGCAAGAGAATAAATTCTCCGCCGCCAAATAGATATATATTTAATAGAAATCAATCACACAGACTAAAATCCAATGTCAGACACACAGTCCATTTACAAGTCCGTTCTGGGGCTGAACGAAACCGGAGGCACCTAGTACCCCGCATATCCATCGATCTCCAAGCACGTCTGGACGATCACTAACTGTTTCCATCTTCTTGGGTGTACAGCCCAATCAAGATCATCAGTAATCACCCAAACGACGTGAAGACTTCCGGCCTTCGACCACCGTCTTCATCTTCGACACCACGTCGAATCAGTTATTCAGAATGGGATAAACCCGGTCTTTCTGAATAACTCGCGTATATGTTATAAAAGTGTTACACAAACACAACATACGCCTCATTCCAATTCAGAATATTCTTTTATTCAAATATTCCTATACTTTGGGAAAAGTTCCCATTAATTTTATCCAAGATAAATTCTTTAAATTTATTCTTTAATCTCCTTTGAATATCAATTCAAACTAGTCGGGATTAGCGAACCACACCGAAGTAATCATTTATTTTATTTCCCAATCCCAACCTATTCATCCCATGAAGTAAAACTGGTAATACTTCATATCTAACACCACAGTGTTATCGGTAAATTCAATTACCATTTCACGTTCAAATCTAATTAAAGATTTAACCATCGCCTGGAGCAAAACTGGTGATACTCCATTTTCAATCATTTCAATCTAATTAAAGATTCATTAAAACTCCACTTAGTTTTAATCTTTAACTGGGTTAAAGAATCAGTGTCATTTAAAACACGGTTCACGATAAACCCAAAATCACATTCCATTAATTATCGGGTTAAAGAACAAGTGTTATTTAAAACACTGTTCACGATAAACCCAAAAATCAATACCAATTCAATTCCAATTAAATATCGTTTAATTGGTACACTTCATTAAATCTAAATAAAAAGATTTAATTTTTTTCTCAACTGGGTTCAAGAACAGTGTTAGTGAAGACACCATTCACGACAAACCCAAATCACATTTGATATTCAATACAAGGCTCTGAATAGAAAATATATCGGCTTATATTCAATATCAAATTCTACGACTAACAAAGTCGTATTGGAAATAACGTTATAAATATATATCTTTCAAATTTCCATAACAACATCTGTATAATCACGAATTCCAACATCGAAATATTCCGAAGACAATTTCGATTCCAATCCACTCCAATGCAATCATTGGAAATTTTGGTTATTTTCAAAACCCTTTTCAAATTCAATTTATTTGTTTAAAAATAAATAGAATTATAATTCTAGTTCAAAACTAGTTCATTTCGATAAAAATCTATTTTTATCCTTTCAAATATGGAGTTTTTCATCCCAATCCTTTCTAAATCATTTCTTATGATTTTACACAAATTATTACTATTTTTAATAATTTTATCAAGGCCCGTATAGTCGATTTCCATCAATGGCCATCGAACTGCACTTACAGCGACCTTTTTCAAATTTGATTTGGACGTAACTCCAAATCCAACCGTTAGATTTCAAATTTCTAATATTCGTTAGAAAGCTCTTTTCGATACGAACCCAACGGTTCCGGTTTTAGGAGAATCCGACGGTCGGATCTCCCGTAATGTCCGTTTGAAATGAATGGTCGAAATTCACGAACTGCCGCGGCGCGGCGCGTTCTATTCAGGCCATTATATTATATATATAATATATATAATATATATTTCGTCGATTTTTATTTAAAATGAATTATATAAATAGTTTTAATATTCGTTTCAAAAGCAATCTCAACTTCCATTTCAATTCAAATCAAAATTGAATTCTTCTTTATAAATTCGTTTTAAAATTCATTTCTATTCAATTCAAATTTCAATTCAATTTGAATTCATTTCAATTCGCTTTCAATTCAATTTGAATTCGTTTTCAATTCATTTCGAAATCGTTTTCAATTCAATTCATTTCGAAATCGTTTTCAATTCAATTCATTTCGAAATCGTTTTCAATTCAATTCATTTCGAAATCGTTTTCAATTCAATTCATTTCGAAATCGTTTTCAATTCAATTCATTTCGAAATCGTTTTCAATTCAATTCATTTCGAAATCGTTTTCAATTCAATTCATTTCGAAATCGTTTTCAATTCAATTCATTTCGAAATCGTTTTCAATTCAATTCATTTCGAAATCGTTTTCAATTCAATTCATTTCGAAATCGTTTTCAATTCAATTCATTTCTAAATCGTTTTCAATTCAATTCATTTCGAAATCGTTTTCAATTCAATTCATTTCGAAATCGTTTTCAATTCATTTCAAAATGAATAAAATCGATATAAATATCGATTACGTCAAAATGGCGTCAATCTAACCAACACGGCTTCATATATTTCTATTTTCAAATATTCTATTCAACAAATGAATATTTATTTTTGTCCACACACGACTAATCTCAACGAATGAGTATTGTCCATGGGTGACAATTTTTGTTAAATTATTTCGTTCAACACATGACTAATCTCAACGGATGAGTACTGTCAACACATGAACCTTTATTTTATATTATTCTTTATTTTCTAAATTGGAATGAGGCCCAATCAATCACCATATAAATTTAATTATATGGATTTTCATACAACACATGTATATAATAGCATTGAAAATAATCAACCATCAACCAAAGTGCACTACACTGTATAAGCATCAAATATAGATATTCAACGCTTATAACAGCCTGTCAATCAATCGATCGACATATTTAATCAATCAGGATGAGTGAACTTCAAATTTCATCCCAACACCCGTGTGGGGTTTCAAACAATCAAACACATATTTTATTTGTGCTGTTGGGCGATGTGTAAAATTTATCATCCCAATCAATGTCATTCAAATAGGTGTACATAAACAAACCGTCCGGTTTGTAAATGAATATTTTATTCTATTCACTTCACGTTAAAAATTATATTTTTAACGATAAAACATTTTATTCAACCTATGAATATTCTATTCGGTTCACTTATTCAATAAAATGATATTTTTATTTTTCTAACATATTTTAGAAAATTTCGGCGGCATAACGGCACGATACTAGAAACGGGACGAGGCCTAGCCTTATCCCCGGTCTAGTGAAGGCCCACGCCATTCACACATCAATCAAATTCACCAAACAACCAAATTCAAATCAAATCATATAACTAAGCTATGCAACCAATCAAACAAGTCCATGGTCTGTGGACGATTGTGTCGGGTGCTACTAAGCACCGTCTACATCCTAGTATATATATATAACTAGAAAATGAAATTGAAAGGTGAGAAATTCTCACCGATAGCTATCCAATCATCTTGACTCTTCTTTGATATAAAGCTTCATCGTTCTCGCCTTTTTGTCACCTTCGTTATCCGCTTTCACTACATATGTAAAAATCGAGAATTTTTTCTTCTCTTTTCAATATATAAAAATCACATTTTTAATTCGAAGTTCAATATATAAAAATCATATTTTTAATTCGAAGTTCAATATATAAAAATCATATTTTTAATTCGAAGTTCAATATATAAAAATCATATTTTTAATTCGAAGTTCAATATATAAAAATCATATTTTTAATTCGAAGTTCAATATATAAAAATCATAAGCTTTCAAACTTTTCAAACAATAAAGATCCATTCTTTATATGCCATTCTAATAAACAAAAATCCAATTTATTTATGCTATACTTATATATAAAATTCTACCTTTTATATGCTATAAAATTTATAAAAATCTGGTTTTTATAAACATGAATAAATAACAAAAGAAAATAAAAATATAACAGTAAAACTTACTATTTATCGTCAGTCTCGAGGTGGAGGGATGCGGTGGGAGGTCGCTGGTGGTAGCGGGGCGACGCGGGGTGTGTGGGTGGCGCAACACTTGAGGGGGCAGCGGCGGTTGCGTTCCAGGCGGAGGAGGGGCTGGGGGTCCCACGGCAGCGTCGGTCTTCGCGTCTAAGGGGGGGGCGATTTGGAGATGAGGGTCAGGGGAAGGAGAAGAAGCGGAGGGGGAAGTCAGGGAGGCGTCGCGCCCCCTGGCGGCGGCGGCGGCGATCGAGGGGGGGCGATTTGCGATTCGGATGCGTTTTTTTTTTATTTCTGAGAAATGAAATCGAACGGGGGGGGGGGGGGGGGGGCAGAAAGATAAAGGGAGAAAGGGTTTTATTTATTTATTTTATTTTATTTTTAATTATTTTAATTTCAAAAAAGGTACTTTTCCATACGACCTCGAAACGAGGCCCACCGCCTGTCGTCCATAGCGTTTTACCCCCATTCCGAACACAATGGGATATGTATCGTAGGTTGATTCGATCGTTTGAATCAGTTTCCGTTAAATTTACATTTAAATCACTATATTGAATTTCAAACGTACATTTCAAATTACTGGGGTCACATACTAACTCGAAAAATTCCAGAAAAATATTTCCTAGCTTCGTATTGACGATACGGTCCTAACAAAACTAGTTTCGTCGAATTCTGAGACCGTTTGAAAAATGGCCAATTTCCAGTCGATTAAAATCAACTGAAAATGGTCAATCGCGTTTTCCTTTGCCACGCCCACATATTGATTCGGAAAATTATGAAATTTGAAACCTAGCAATAACTTAACATCACGGACCCAACAAAACTGGTTTCGTCGAAATCCGAGGTCGTTTGCAAAATGTCCATTTTTAAGGGCCTGAATTCCATAGCGACTATTCAGAACTTTAAACTGGACATATCTTTTGATCCCCGTTATGAAATCTAGATTTTTCGGATTCGTTGGAAAGATATCATCAATTAGATCCTAATGTTTTTGGTTTCACTAAAATCCGGATTGTTTTGCACCCGGTACATTCAATTGAAGTTTGAAATCGAATTATCGAACTACCGCGCCATTTTCAATTCGATTTATAATTATATATAAATATTTATATTCTAACGACGACGTATATAATATATACGTTCAAATTATATTCAAAATAAATTTCTCGTCGATATTATTTAAAATAATTCATTTTAAATAATCAAAACTCGCTAAAATTGCCAAAATAAAAATTTCAAACTGGCTCGCATTTTCCGGGTTATTACAATCTCCCCCACTTAAAACTTTTCGTCCCCGAAAAGGAACAAAGTCGAAAGTGGTTTGATAATTCAACTCTACGTTCGATCTGGCTTCCATTCTCCAACTTTTCAGTTTCTGAGAATTTTTCAAAAATTTCAAAAAATTTGGCTAACACCCTAAATTTTTGAAAAATTTCGCCATAACCTCCCGTGCACCGGGAGCATCGGGGAATTTCAAATAGCTTCCCCGGTCCTTCAGATCTCAAAAAGAAAAAGAAAAAGCCAAGCGGCTAGCCAATAGGCTCATAAAATCATCATCACCCAAACAAAACAGTAAATTATGTAGAAAACATGTACCTATTTGTCGGGCAAACAAATTTTATTCTCTGGCTCTAGCCTCCTTGCTATGACCTGTTCAATGCAAGTATATGCATATGCAAACAAATGCGACCAATTTTCAATACAATTCAATATTTGATCAAATTAGGCATAATGGTTCAAAATTATCAAACAATGAACAAACAACACAAACATCAATCAATTAGTGAATTAGAGTCTCAAATTCATAATTTTGATACATATACAAAAATCATGTTTTTGATGCCCAATCACAACAATAGGCCCTACCTAATTTTTGGTTCTCACACCAGTCAATAGGAAATATATAGAAATCTCACTTTCGAAACACGAACATAATTATTGATGATGCCATGGTCATTATCAACATCATCTCCGGGCGACTAGAGTGTGATTCTATATCTATCCAGTATATTAAAATTTCGAATAAACGCGGATCAGACGTATACACAAAATCTATATATACTGGATTGTCCACATCAATATAAATAGATAATCAAATACGAATAATTGATTTAAATCTTCAAAACCGAAATTGTTTTCATTTTCAAAAATATACTCTTCACACTCGTTCTAGGATACTACTGATCCCATCTCTAACGAGTCACTCTCATTGGATATTGTTAATCCAATATCTGATGAATTCTTTCGTACGGTTCTAATGTGCCTTGTTCTCTGCTTTGTAAACCAAAGCTCTGATACCAACTGTGACGAGAAGGAATTTCGCTCGGTCCGAACGAGTCGCTAAACCGACCCAGACCGTTCGAAACGCCCTATCGTTGAGAACACGACAAAATAGAACGCATATAAAAAGAACATTTCAATGTATATTACAACAATGCATCAGATTACAAGAGTATACAGAGTACAAATGAATATTACACAGAAATAAATATCAGAGGTTTTAAATTACATTTAAATACATAGCAGCGGAAAATAATACAATACACAACTAGAAGAGATATACGGATACGAAGCTTTCCGGATATCGTTCCAGCTGTAAACCAGGATCCTGTGAATATAAATCTGCAAAACCAAAACTGCTAGCTGCCCGTGTCAAAATAGGGGCACCCAGAGTTTAGGTTAAAACAATAAACTCCAGGTCAGTCATGGGACTGGTGTGAGAACTAAAACAGTTATAATTCTTTATTTTAAAGTTCGGTAAATCAAGGGACCACGCCGTAACACGGAACGGGTTTCCTCCCAAGAATACCAGTGCATAAAACAAACAGCGCAATGCTAAATAAAGAAAAATGAAGCCGTTATAAGACCCAGGTCCCATCACACAATGCAACGCAAGCCGGAGGATAGGGTTTTTAGCTTATAACAGCCAAAGCATGCTTGATACGTTTAAAACACATTATTTGATACTATTATAAGTGCATATTGTATAAAACAACTTCAAATCATAAGTATCAATCATAGGCGGCATGAGCGCCCCATCCCACTATGTCACCATACTAGGTTCTACAATTAAAACCGCAAATGTCACGTATTTGGAAATTGGATTTCCGTCTATGAACCGAGGCAAAAGATAGTCCTTAACCGATTCGTGACTATCTAGCCCGAGCCACAGGCAAGCGCGCAGGCAAGCCTTTAGATCGTCAGGGCCGGTCCACCGATGTGGATTATTATGCCTGAACACTACGTTTCCCCACCCTATGGGGTGTAAGTCTGGTCCGTCTGCCGACCAGAATGCATCGGCCGAAACCGATATAACCGAGGCGCCTCGCAACAGCAACAACCACATAAGTCAAACTCGTCAGGGCGTGTAAAACCACTGACGCCACTTCTAGCTAGAAAGAAACGCAAGTCCTCCCTGAGGTCTGTCTCCCGTTTTTGGTTCATACCGGGTGTGAAACACGCGAAGTAAACGTTACACAAAGCTACGCCACAAAGGCCGTGCTTTGATCATCACCACAAGACTTTGCTTTTCAACAGAAGTCTCGATCAATTGCCACTTAGGCATGCCACACAGGCAATTCACTCCATGCGTTTGATATCCATCAATATATAACTCCTGAGCTCGTACGTCTCAGAGAAGGGCGTTAAGCAAGAGAATAAATTCTCCACCGCCAAACAGATATATATTTAATAGAAATCAATCACACAGACTAAAATCCAATGTCAGACACACAGTCCATTTACAAGTCCGTTCTGGGGCTGAACGAAACCGGAGGCACCTAGTACCCCGCATATCCATCGATCTCCAAGCACGTCTGGACGATCACTAACTGTTTCCATCTTCTTGGGTGTACAGCCCAATCAAGATCATCAGTAATCACCCAAACAACGTGAAGACTTCCGGCCTTCGACCACCGTCTTCATCTTCGACACCACGTCGAATCAGTTATTCAGAATGGGATAAACCCGGTCTTTCTGAATAACTCGCGTATATGTTATAAAAGTGTTACACAAACACAACATACGCCTCATTCCAATTCAGAATATTCTTTTATTCAAATATTCCTATACTTTGGGAAAAGTTCCCATTAATTTTATCCAAGATAAATTCTTTAAATTTATTCTTTAATCTCCTTTGAATATCAATTCAAACTAGTCGGGATTAGCGAACCACACCGAAGTAATCATTTATTTTATTTCCCAATCCCAACCTATTCATCCCATGAAGTAAAACTGGTAATACTTCATATCTAACACCACAGTGTTATCGGTAAATTCAATTACCATTTCACGTTCAAATCTAATTAAAGATTTAACCATCGCCTGGAGCAAAACTGGTGATACTCCATTTTCAATCATTTCAATCTAATTAAAGATTCATTAAAACTCCACTTAGTTTTAATCTTTAACTGGGTTAAAGAATCAGTGTCATTTAAAACACGGTTCACGATAAACCCAAAATCACATTCCATTAATTATCGGGTTAAAGAACAAGTGTTATTTAAAACACTGTTCACGATAAACCCAAAAATCAATACCAATTCAATTCCAATTAAATATCGTTTAATTGGTACACTTCATTAAATCTAAATAAAAAGATTTAATTTTTTTCTCAACTGGGTTCAAGAACAGTGTTAGTGAAGACACCATTCACGACAAACCCAAATCACATTTGATATTCAATACAAGGCTCTGAATAGAAAATATATCGGCTTATATTCAATATCAAATTCTACGACTAACAAATGTCGTATTGGAAATAACGATATAAATATATATCTTTCAAATTTCCATAACAACATCTGTATAATCACGAATTCCAACATCGAAATATTCCGAAGACAATTTCGATTCCAGTCCACTCCAATGCAATCATTGGAAATTTTGGTTATTTTCAAAACCCTTTTCAAATTCAATTTATTTATTTAAAAATAAATAGAATTATAATTCTAGTTCAAAACTAGTTCATTTCGATAAAAATCTATTTTTATCCTTTCAAATATGGAGTTTTTCATCCCAATCCTTTCTAAATCATTTCTTATGATTTTACACATAGTATTACTATTTTTAATAATTTTATCAAGGCCCGTATAGTCGATTTCCATCAATGGCCATCGAACTGCACTTACAGCGACCTTTTTCAAATTTGATTTGGACGTAACTCCAAATCCAACCGTTAGATTTCAAATTTCTAATATTCGTTAGAAAGCTCTTTTCGATACGAACCCAACGGTTCCGGTTTTAGGAGAATCCGACGGTCGGATCTCCCGTAATGTCCGTTTGAATTGAATGGTCGAAATTCACGAACTGCCGCGGCGCGGCGCGTTCTATTCAGGCCATTATATTATATATATAATATATATAATATATATAATATATATTTCGTCGATTTTTATTTAAAACGAATTATATAAATAGTTTTAATATTTGTTTCAAAAGCAATCTCAACTTCCATTTCAATTCAATCAAAATTGAATTCTTCTTTATAAATTCGTTTTAAAATTCATTTCTATTCAATTCAAATTTCAATTCAATTTGAATTCATTTCAATTCGCTTTCAATTCAATTTGAATTCGTTTTCAATTCATTTCGAAATCGTTTTCAATTCAATTCATTTCGAAATCGTTTTCAATTCAATTCATTTCGAAATCGTTTTCAATTCAATTCAATTCGAAATCGTTTTCAATTCAATTCATTTCGAAATCGTTTTCAATTCAATTCATTTCGAAATCGTTTTCAATTCAATTCATTTCGAAATCGTTTTCAATTCAATTCATTTCGAAATCGTTTTCAATTCAATTCATTTCGAAATCGTTTTCAATTCAATTCATTTCGAAATCGTTTTCAATTCATTTCAAAATGAATAAAATCGATATAAATATCGATTACGTCAAAATGGCGTCAATCTAACCAACACGGCTTCATATATTTCTATTTTCAAATATTCTATTCAACAAATGAATATTTATTTTTGTCCACACACGACTAATCTCAACGAATGAGTATTGTCCATGGGTGACAATTTTTGTTAAATTATTTCGTTCAACACATGACTAATCTCAACGGATGAGTACTGTCAACACATGAACCTTTATTTTATATTATTCTTTATTTTCTAAATTGGAATGAGGCCCAATCAATCACCATATAAATTTAATTATATGGATTTTCATACAACACATGTATATAATAGCATTGAAAATAATCAACCATCAACCAAAGTGCACTACACTGTATAAGCATCAAATATAGATACTCAACGCTTATAACAGCCTGTCAATCAATCGATCGACATATTTAATCAATCAGGATGAGTGAACTTCAAATTTCATCCCAACACCCGTGTGGGGTTTCAAACAATCAAACACATATTTTATTTGTGCTGTTGGGCGATGTGTAAAATTTATCGTCCCAATCAATGTCATTCAAATAGGTGTACATAAACAAACCGTCCGGTTTGTAAATGAATATTTTATTCTATTCACTTCACGTTAAAAATTATATTTTTAACGATAAAACATTTTATTCACCCTATGAATATTCTATTCGGTTCACTTATTCAATAAAATGTTATTTTTATTTTTCTAACATATTTTAGAAAATTTCGGCGGCATAACGGCACGATACTAGAAACGGGACGAGGCCTAGCCTTATCCCCGGTCTAGTGAAGGCCCACGCCATTCACACATCAATCAAATTCACCAAACAACCAAATTCAAATCAAATCATATAACTAAGCTATGCAACCAAACAAACAAGTCCATGGTCTGTGGACGATTGTGTCGGGTGCTACTAAGCACCGTCTGCATCCTAGTATATATATATAACTAGAAAATGAAATTGAAAGGTGAGAAATTCTCACCGATAGCTATCCAATCATCTTGACTCTTCTTTGATATAAAGCTTCTTCGTTCTCGCCTTTTAGTCACCTTCGTTATCCGCTTTCACTACATATGTAAAAATCGAATTTTTTTCTTCGCTTTTCAATATATAAAAATCACATTTTTAATTCGAAGTTCAATATATAAAAATCATATTTTTAATTCGAAGTTCAATATATAAAAATCATATTTTTAATTCGAAGTTCAATATATAAAAATCATATTTTTAATTCGAAGTTCAATATATAAAAATCATATTTTTAATTCGAAGTTCAATATATAAAAATCATATTTTTAATTCGAAGTTCAATATATAAAAATCATATTTTTAATTCGAAGTTCAATATATAAAAATCATATTTTTAATTCGAAGTTCAATATATAAAAATCATAAGCTTTCAAACTTTTCAAACAATAAAGATCCATTCTTTATATGCCATTCTAATAAACAAAAATCCAATTTATTTATGTTATCCTTATATATAAAATTCTACCTTTATATGCTATAAAATTTATAAAAATCTGGTTTTTATAGACATGAATAAATAACAAAAGAAAATAAAAATATAACAGTAAAACTGACTATTTATCGTCAGTCTCGAGGTGGAGGGATGCGGTGGGAGGTCGCTGGTGGTAGCGGTGCGACGCGGGGTGTGTGGGTGGCGCAGCACTTGAGGGGGCAGCGGCGGTTGCGTTCCAGGCGGAGGAGGGGCTGGGGGTCCCACGGCAGCGTCGGTCTTCGCGTCTGAGGGGGGGGGGGCGATTTGGAGATGAGGGTCAGGGGAAGGAGAAGAAGCGGAGGGGGAAGTCAGGGAGGCGTCGCGCCCCCTGGCGGCGGCGGCGGCGATCGATGGGGGGGGGGGGGCGATTTGCGATTCGGATGCGTTTTTTTATTTATTTATTTCTGAGAAATGAAATCGAACGGGGGGGGGGGGGGGGCAGAAAGATAAAGGGAGAAAGGGTTTTATTTTTTTTTTATTTTTTTTTAATTATTTTAATTTCAAAAAAGGTACTTTTCCATACGACCTCGAAACGAGGCCCACCGCCTGTCGTCCATAGCGTTTTACCCCCATTCCGAACACAATGGGATATGTATCGTAGGTTGATTCGATCGTTTGAATCAGTTTCCGTTAAATTTACATTTAAATCACTATATTGAATTTCAAACGTACATTTCAAATTACTGGGGTCACATACTAACTCGAAAAATTCCAGAAAAATATTTCCTAGCTTCGTATTGACGATACGGTCCTAACAAAACTAGTTTCGTCGAATTCCGAGACCGTTTGACAAATGGCCAATTTCCAGTCGATTAAAATCAACTGAAAATGGTCAATCGCGTTTTACTTTGCCACACCCACATATTGATTCGGAAAATTATGAAATTTGAAACCTAGCAATAACTTAACATCACGGACCCAACAAAACTGGTTTCGTCGAAATCCGAGGTCGTTTGCAAAATGTCCATTTTTAAGGGCCTGAATTCCATAGCGACTATTCAGAATTTTCAACTGTACATATCTTTTGATCCCCGTTATGAAATCTTGATTTTTCGGATTCGTTGGAAAGATATCATCAATTAGATCCTAATGTTTTTGGTTTCACTAAAATCCGGATTGTTTTGCACCCGGTACATTCAATTGAAGTTTGAAATCGAATTATCGAACTACCGCGCCATTTTCAATTCGATTTATAATTATATATAAATATTTATATTCTAACGACGACGTATATATTATATACGTTCGAATTATATTCAAAATAAATTTCTCGTCGATATTATTTAAAATAATTCATTTTAAATAATCAAAACTCGCTAAAATTGCCAAAATAAAAATTTCAAACTGGCTCGCATTTTCCGGGTTATTACATATTTATATTCTAACGACGGCGTATATAAATATATACGTCGAATTCAATTCAAAATAAATTTCACGTCGATATTATTTAAAATAATTCATTTTAAATAATCAAAATTCGCCAAAATTGCCAAAATAAAAATTTAAACTGGCCCAGATTTTCGGGTTGTTACAATCTCCCCCACTTAAAACTTTTCGTCCCCGAAAAGGAACAAAGTCGAAAGTGGTTTGATTAATCAACTCTACGTTTGATCTGGCTTTCATCCTCCAACTTTTCAGTTTCTGAGAATTTTCAAAAATTTCAAAAATTTGGCTAACACCCTAAATTTTCGAAAAATTTCGCCATAACCTCCCCTGCAATGGGAGCATCGGGAAATCTCAAATAGCTTCCCCGGTCCTTCAGATCTCAAAAAGAAAAAGAAAAAGCCAAGCGGCTAGCCAATAGGCTCATAAAATCATCATCACCCAAACAAAACAGTAAATTATGTAGTAAACATGTACCTATTTGTCGGGCAAACAAATTTTATTCTCTGCTCTAGTCTCCTTGCTATGACCTGTTCAATATAAGTATATGTATATGCAAGAAAATGCGACCAATTTTCAATACAGTCAATATGTGATTCAATTAGGCTAAATGGCTAAAAATTAGCAAACAACTAAACAAACAACACAAACATCAATCAATTAGTGAATTAGAGTTTCAAATTCATAATTTGATACATATACAAAAATCATGTTTTTGATGCCAATTCACAACAATGTGTCCTAGCTATATATATATGTTTTGGTTCTCACACCAGTCTAATGGAAATATATAGGTATCACACCTTCGTCACTCGAAAATAAATGCTGATGATGTTTCGAACCACCATCAGAACATCTCCGGGCTACTAGAGTGCGGTCCTATATCTATCCAGTATATTAAAACTTCGAATATACGTTCATGACGCGTATATGCAAAATCTTTATATATTGGAATGTCCATAATCATAATAAATAAATAATCAAATACGTTTAAAACGATTTAAATTTTCAAAACCAAATTTGTTTTCACATTAAAAATATACTCTTCACACTCGTTCTAGGATACTACTGATCCCATCTCTAACGAGTCATTCTCATTGGATTTTACTAATCCAATATCTGATGAATTCCTTCGTATGGTTCTAATGTGTCTTGTTCTCTGAGCTTTGTAAACCAAAGCTCTGATACCAACTGTGAAAACCCGTAACTTCCCCGTAAAGGAAAGCGTCGGATAGTTCGAGAACAAGCCACAACAGAACGCATACAAAAGAAAATTTCATTGTATATTACAACAATGCATCAGATTACAAGAGTATACAGAGTATGAATAAATATTACACAGAAATAACAGAGGTTCAAATTACATTTGAATACATCGCAGCGGAAAATAATACAATACACAACTAGAAGAGATATACGGATACAAAGCTTTCCGGATATCATTCCAGCTGTAAACCAGGATCCTGTGAATATAAATCTGCAAAACCAAAACTACTAGCTGCCCGTGTCAAAATAAGGGCACCCAGAGTTTAGGTTAAAACAATAAACTCCAGGTCAGTCATGTGACTGGTGTGAGAACTAAAAAAGTTATTAATCTTTATTTTTAAAGTTAGGTAAATCAAGGGACCACGCCGTATAACACGGAACGGGTTTTCTCCCAAGAATACCAGTGCATAAAACAAACAGCGCAATGCTAAATAAAGAAAAATGAAGCTGTTATAAGACCCAGGTCCCATCACGCAATGCAACGCAGCCGAGGATAGGGTTTTCTCTTATAACAGCCAAAGAATGCTTGATACGTTTAAAACAAATCGTTTGATACTATTATAAGTGCATAGTGTATAAAACAACTTCAAATCATAAGTATCAATCATAGACGGCATAAGTGCCCCATCCCACTATGTCGCCATACTAGGCTCTACAAATAAAACCGCAGAATCACGTATTTGGAAATTGGGTTTCCATCTATGAACCGAGGCAAAAGATAGTCCTCAACCGATTCGAGACGCTCTAGCCCGCCCCTCAGGCAAGCGCGCAGGCAAGCCTTGGATCGTCAGGGCCGGTCCACCGATGTGGATTATTATGCCTGAACACTACGTTTCCCCACCCTATGGGGTGTAAGTCTGGTCCGTCTGCCGACCAGAATGCATCGGCCGAAACCGATATAACCGAGGCGCCTCGCAACAGCAACAACAACATAAGTCAAACTCGTCAGGGCGTGTAAAACCACTGACGCCACTTCTAGCTAGAAAGAAACGCAAGTCCTCCCTGAGGTCCGTCTCCCGTTTTTGGTTCATACCGGGTGTGAAACTCGCGAAGTAAACGTTACACAAAGCTACGCCACAAAGGCCGTGCTTTGATCATCACCACAAGACTTTTCTTTTCAACAGAAGCCTTGATCATTTTCCACTTAGGCATGCCACACAGGCAATTCACTCCATGCGATTGATATCCATCAATATATAACCCCTGAGCTCGTACGTCTCAGAGAAGGGCGTTAAGCAAGAGAATAAATTCTCTGCCGCCAAACAGATATATATTTAATAGAGATCAATCACACGGACTAAAATCCAATGTCAGACACACAGTCCATTTACAAGTCCGTTCTGGGTCTGAACGAAACCGGAGGCACCTAGTACCCCGCATATCCATCGATCTCCAAGTACGTCTGGACGATCACCAACTGTTTCCATCTTCTTGGGTGTACAGCCCAATCAAGATCATCAGTAATTATCCAAACGACGTGAAGACCTCCAGTCTTCGACCATCGTCTTCATATTCGACTTATCGTCGTATCAGTTATTCAGAATGGGATAAACCCGGTCTTTCCGAATATGTAACGACCCGGATTTTTGGCCGTTGAATTCTGAATATTTAAATTTGTTTTAAGAATTTTAATTGAATTACATATAGGAATTTATTAATTTAAAAACGAAGTTTGAACGTTAATTTATAATATAATTATAAAACGAGCTCGAAATCGCGCGGCAGTTCGTAATATAGAGTTTTGAACTTCATCTGAGGATACAGGATCCGATATAAGTCGGATTTCTGTGAAACAAGACACGTTGGAACCGTATTGATTATAATTTTCATATGAAAGAGAAAAATCTAGATTTCGTGTTATAAATTGTTAGTTATGGTCAAATCAAATTTTGAAATAGTCGCTGTGGAAATCGTTATTTAAAATATACGCGTTAAAATAGCCGTTTTGTAAACGGACTTAGATTTCGACGAAATCAGTTTCATTGGGACCGTATCGTTAAATTATTGTACGGTGGTGAGTGGCATGGAAAACCGATGTCGTATGTGACCACGGTAGCCGTAAACGCTCGTTCAGTGCAATTAAATTAATTCAACTGAATAAAAGGGATATTAGAGTGTAACTTGAACAGACGATCTAATCAGGCCACGAAACCAGTTCCGGAGAGTTCGTAGCGTCGGATATAGTCAGGGTAGGTATATAGTTTGTTATTTTTAGAGATCGGGAAATTTGGTGTTCAGAAGGGCAGTGCGGTACACGCCAAAAACAGTCTACCGGGGCAACAGTCTCAGAATGCGACGAAACTGGTGCCGTTGGGTTCGTATCGAAAAGTTATTATCAGTGTTCGCAGTTTCAAGTTGTTTTGATTTATCTGGTGATCGTGAAAAATTTAAACGCGTGTTGATTTCTGGTTTTATAAAGGAAAATTTTTCAAACGATGTCGGAATTCGACGAAACTTGTCCCTTTGGATTCAGAATACCTTTTTACACCAAGATAAGTTTTTTTATCAGTAAACAGAAATCGACTGTGGTTAGTTTGCGGTAAGTTTTACTTGATACTTCACCACAAGTTCCATTAAAATAAAATATTAATAAAATCTCCTATGTAGTATGTCTTTGCGACAGTTATTAATTAACAAAGCGAATAAATGGTTTTGAGGGACAAGATTGACAGCTATGTTTATTTTCCTTGCCGACAAAGGAATTGGAGAAGCAGACCTACGAACCTATCCTATGTATAGCCGTGACCCCCAAGGCAAGCAATTCTTCTATAAATATCGGTCCTCTCGTTCTCAAAGAAAAAGGGAGGAAATTATCCAAACTAAATCCATACGCAAGGAAACAAAACCAAAATCGCAACTTTTAAATCCCAAATAAAATTCGAAGCCTGCATCAAAAAGGTGTTGTCTCATTCATCTCTTGGAAGTCGGAAGTAACAGCAAAGCCTAGGGCTTTAGTTGGGGTCGACGCGGAAGGAGTTGTGGCGGAGCTGGCGAATTGCGGTGGCCTTCTGTGGTCCTTGGGGCGTATTCGTGTGGACATCAAGGTGGCGCTTGGACAGTGGTTTCGGACTTGGCTCCGGTGATGGAGGACGTGGGTTCTTTGTTAGGAGCAGCTCGTTTTAATATTGATGGTGAAGGTACATTTCTGTGTTTTCAAAGGGGCTCTAGTATTTTCTTTTCGGTTTAGTATTTGAGGAAGTACGGCTGAATGGGTTAGGGTGCGTGAGTACTAAAACCACAAAGGAGCTGTCGGAAACGTTGGTTCTGTCTTTTTGTGGAGGAGAAGGAGGTTACCGTATGGGGGTTATACGACAATGAGGCAACGCCTGGTAAAGATGGATGGAAAGGAGTAGCATGTGTGTGATTGGGTAGGACAGTATTGGCTTTAGCGAATATGAGAACAAGAAGAAAAAGAATCAGCATGGGAAGGAGTTGCTTTGTTAAATGCAGAAATACTCAATCCTCAGCAAAGCACTATGAACGTTAAGATGATGTTTGAGAAGAATTGGCTAAAAGTTGTTCAAAGATAAAAAAAAAAAGAGAATTGAAACTTCGACTGCAAATGAGAAGTAAATGGCCTTTGAAAACTGAGTTGGATCCGCGGGAGCCTTAACGACAGAAACTACGGTGTGGAACCGATATGGTCAAAGATAGAGCTACATGAATTCCATGATAAGATCAAATGCTAGTTTAATTTTAAGCGAAACAAAAGAAGAACAGTCAACTGAAAAACAAGGTGAGTAAACTCACTAACTCCCTCTCGTTTATATTTTTATATATATACGAGTTTTAAATTATTTTATAATGTGAAATGGTTGCTTGGTTGAATAGTTGATAAATTGGTTGATATAATCATCGTTGATTGATTTTTTTCATTTATGCGATATTTTTGATGTTACTAACATCTGTGGATGCAGGGAAACAGGTTGGAGGGATCCAACTGGATCCCTCAACATTTTCTTTACTGTTTTATTTGATGGTGATATATGTTATGCTACATTATCCATGGTTGAATTGGTGTGTTTTACCCTGGCCTTAGGAATCTGGTATTTTAGATACCGTAAAATATCATCGAATGTGAAAAAGGAAATTAGAATTTAAAAGCAGAGTTTATTTCCAAATTAGAAATAATTTCTTTTTCATTGAGTTGCAAATGGAAACCTATTCCATTGGGTAAACCAAGAAAAATGTTATAAATAAAGATATAAATCAAGTGGATCATTAACCATTGGATAAATTAAAAGGTGAGTTCAAATATGAATGTATATTTGAAAGTGAGTATCGGTTTTGAAACCAATATTTGAAAATGGATTTGAATTTAGCAAATTACAGAGGAAAGTTTAAAGAAAGATTTTCAAATGCTTAAAGTAAAAGAATAATAGTTTAAAACAAGGAAATATTTTGCAAATAAAATGTATATAAAAAGGGGATTTATAGAAATCGAATTAAGTGGTTAGAAGAATGTGTAGTTTATAAATATGTTTAAAGGAAAACTTGAATTGTTTAAAATAAACAGAGTTTATAAATGAACAACGGAAGCGTGTGCGTCGCACACGGTATTTTATTCAAAACAGCAATCATAACGCTGTTGTTATAATAGAGGTTGTAAATCTATACAGCAATTTTAGACGCTGCTGTTATAATAAATGTCTTGGTAAATCTAAATAGCAATTTTAACGCTGCCGTTATAAATAACTGTTTTAATAGCAATCTTAATGCTATGGTTATGATAAGTGTTCTATAATGCTAGACAGCAGTTTTAACGCTGTTGTTGAAAGCAATGTTTGGTTTAAAGTCGTGAGTTCTGACTATTTCGAAGTTAAGAATGTCGTTCAGTTAAGGTCTGAGAGGTAATTATACCCCAACTTGACTAACTGCATTATTGACGGAGAAAATGGTTAAGGCTCGATAGCAAGGGTTGGTTAGTGATATCGTTAGTTAACGAATGATTTATGATTTGAATTATAATAACGATGTTTATAACATCAGTTAATTCAAAGGATTTAGAAATGTTTTCTAACTGGAGTAAAAGATATTTTCTCAATAAAGGAATTATATATATTGGAAAGGTTTCCCAATAATCAAGAGAGAAAATAGAGCTTTGAAAGAACACGAAAGGTGGAAAAGGGGAATTGGAAATGAAAATGTAATAAAGAACTAATATAAAAAGGGCCCAGTGTTGTGTGATGCTTGATTGATAGAATTTCCATTTGGAAATAGGACCGTTGATTGTATGGATGTTTCTTTGATAGTTAAATCACCGACTATCAAAGTTTTATTTTTATATATACCTCCGTTGTCAATAGGGAGAGACCGGGATCAGATTTGATATCTGAAAACCACTCCGTATTGGCGTAAGCGTTATGAAGCAACTTGTGCTGAAGAAAATTGAAGACGGAGTTATGAAAGGGCTATCCTGTTTACGGGATAGTGCCTTCGGTTTGTCCAGACCCAGGACAACTTGTATGGACGAGTGTCTGACAGAGTATTTCCAAAGGGGGTTACGTACGTTGATTTCTTCAAACGTACGAAGTTGGTGGCATAGAAGGGAAACTTCTTTAGCCTAACAATCTGAGTATTTTTGTGGGAATCAATTAGTGATTTCCGATGGATCTGACGATGTGGCATTCAAAGTGAATGATGGCCAGATGTTCTGGAAGATAATTCAAACCTCAAGCCTCACAACCCGGAATTGGACAAAAATCGGGCAGGCAGCATGGCTATGTGGGTCGCTCCCATTAGGATGTATGATCACCTATCTAGAGAAATTCCTTTTGTTCTTAAATCTATCGATGCTGTCCCTTATCGGGAGACGGTTGCTGATCCCAACCGTCGGTGGTATACATTCGATACACTCAAGCGAAATGAGTGGTCGGACATGTGTGGGCCGGGTTGCAAGATGTTCTTGTTGAACCCAGTGTATTTGCCTCTAGAGATACACGTTCGGAAGGTGGTCCCATACCTTGTCAATTTGGAATCCAATCTCAAATAAGTGCCTGCGAGTTTGATTGTATATTATATATGTAGAGCGTGAGATGCAAGCGTTCTACTAGATTTTAATTACTTGTGATTAGACATTATTATAATATCAGATAATATATGATTTCCAAAGTGTTTTGGGTTATCGTAAGGTAAAAACCATCCGTGTTTATGTGTGGATCGGTCTTACGATTATCTTTTCTTTCGAAAGGATTTTGAAAGTTAAACAAATGATTGGAGTTTACTCACACCAGTCCCATGACTGACCCAGAGTTTATTTTGTTTTGTTTTCCCTAAACTCTTGGGTGCCCAAATTTGTACGGGCAGTCAAGTAGTCGGGATTTTACAGATGCACTTGGAGGAGTTTGAAGCAGGAGGCTTCACTAGTTAGCTATAGACTATCATATTTCCGCTGTGTTCTATGTTGTATCTGGAAACAGGTGTTTATAACTGTTCCAGGGGTAACTGTTGTGCTCTGATAATGGTATGTATATACAATTACGGATTTTTGTTTTAAAGTTTATGTTATCCAATATATTTTATTCGTTCCGCTGTGAGTTTGTGATCTTCGTTTTTCTTCTATTCTAATATTTCTTTCTTTCTATTTCTCAACCTCTAACTTCTTTCTAATAATGATTCGTATTTCTGTGTCATTTGGGTTGAACGTGTGTTGTTATTAGTCGATCCAAAGGGTACAGATTTGCGGGTCGTTTCAGTTGGTATCAGAGCTGAAGGTTAAGTGATTACCTTGGCTCTGTGGCGTAACTCAATAGATGGGGTTAGTAATACCCTAGATTGAGTTTGAGTGTATATATATATATATGAGGGAGCGTATTTGTAGATTTGATATAAAATTGTTTTATATTGTGTTGACTGGTTTGTTGAGTGGTTTATGAATTCTGGTCGATACAGGAAGTACAACCGTATCGATAGGTGTTTCTAAACTCTCGAACAGAACAAATCGACTCAGTATTGTTTTAAAGTGGGTAAGTGATATAATTTGCCCAAAAGTTATTTTGATATAAAGGGATAATTTTCTGAAATTATCGAATGTGTTGATTGTTATTACAATCAAAGGAAATTATAAAATATTGAAATGGTTGTATAAAACCAAATTGAATTTGTATAAGAATAGGATATACAAATAAGCTGAACTGAAATTTAATTCAAACCATAATTTGAATTTAAATCCCGGAAGTTTTGAAATACTCCTTGAAGTATTTTAAAGGTAATATGGCATTAGTTTGAAGAAATTTTTAAATTAGAAAGGTTTAAACGGATTTGAAAGTGATTAAGCATTGAAATCACTTCAATGGCGAGAAAATAGTACTGATAATGGGTCGCGACATTATCAGTATTCATTTTTGAGTTTCTAAGTGATGGATTGCTACCATAATAGGTTTGTTAATGGAAATTTGTTTGAGAAATATAAAGTTATTTTAGAAATTCAAATGTTTTGAATTGAGTTGATTATAAATATGTGTATAAATATATATATGATTTCAAACTAATTTGAAATAAAACCCGGGAATTTGAATTCTGAAATTGTTTAACTTGTATAAGTTGAATAAATTGGTGGAAATAAATCAAATAGGTCGAAATTTAAGTTAAATGGAAATTGAAACTCAAATGGAATAAGTGGATTGATTCCTGAAGTAGAGATCAGATTTGACTTGATAGAATTGGAATGGACTAATCAGAATTTGATTAGAGAGTTAAAGACTGGAAGTTGGAGTGATTGGAAATCAGTTGGAATGGATATGCTGAGCAAATATTGAATGGAAGCAAATGCATGAGGTAGATTATGCCCGACAAAAAGGTACATGTTTACAATATTTTTTGGGTTGATGATTTTATGAGCCTATGGGGCAAGCCACTTGGCTTTTTGATTTTCTTTTGGATTGGAGAAGGCCTAGAAAGGCGAGTTGTGGTTGTACCGATTGAGCCGTGCAGAGGAGATGCTGCCGAAATTTTTCAGAATTTAAAGTGTTAGGAAATTTTCAGAATTCTTGAAAATGTTCGTTAGTAAGAATAAATAAATATTTTTAATTGAAATAAATTGGCCAAGTTAAACTAAAGTTAAGAAGTGAACAAAAGGGATTTGTGGATCGAGTTAATAGGGTATGTGGTGTCTTTTCCTACATTAGCAATTTCGAGGACGAAATTATTTTAAGGGGGAAGGAATGTAACGACCCGGATTTTTGGCCGTTGAATTCTGAATATTTAAATTTGTTTTAAGAATTTTAATTGAATTACATATAGGAATTTATTAATTTAAAAACGAAGTTTGAACGTTAATTTATAATATAATTATAAAACGAGCTCGAAATCGCGCGGCAGTTCGTAATATAGAGTTTTGAACTTCATCTGAGGATACAGGATCCGATATAAGTCGGATTTCTGTGAAACAAGACACGTTGGAACCGTATTGATTATAATTTTCATATGAAAGAGAAAAATCTAGATTTCGTGTTATAAATTGTTAGTTATGGTCAAATCAAATTTTGAAATAGTCGCTGTGGAAATCGTTATTTAAAATATACGCGTTAAAATAGCCGTTTTGTAAACGGACTTAGATTTCGACGAAATCAGTTTCATTGGGACCGTATCGTTAAATTATTGTACGGTGGTGAGTGGCATGGAAAACCGATGTCGTATGTGACCACGGTAGCCGTAAACGCTCGTTCAGTGCAATTAAATTAATTCAACTGAATAAAAGGGATATTAGAGTGTAACTTGAACAGACGATCGAATCAGGCCACGAAACCAGTTCCGGAGAGTTCGTAGCGTCGGATATAGTCAGGGTAGGTATATAGTTTGTTATTTTTAGAGATCGGGAAATTTGGTGTTCAGAAGGGCAGTGCGGTACACGCCAAAAACAGTCTACCGGGGCAACAGTCTCAGAATGCGACGAAACTGGTGCCATTGGGTTCGTATCGAAAAGTTATTGTCAGTGTTCGCAGTTTCAAGTTGTTTTGATTTATCTGGTGATCGTGAAAAATTTAAACGCGTGTTGATTTCTGGTTTTATAAAGGAAATTTTTTCAAATGATGTCGGAATTCGACGAAACTTGTCCCTTTGGATTCAGAATACCTTTTTACACCAAGATAAGTTTTTTATCAGTAAACAGAAATCGACTGTGGTTAGTTTGCGGTAAGTTTTACTTGATACTTCACCACAAGTTCCATTAAAATAAAATATTAATAAAATCTCCTATGTAGTATGTCTTTGCCACAGTTATTAATTAACAAAGCGAATAAATGGTTTTGAGGGACAAGATTGACAGCTATGTTTATTTTCCTTGCCGACAAAGGAATTGGAGAAGCAGACCTACGAACCTATCCTATGTATAGCCGTGACCACCAAGGCAAGCAATTCTTCTATAAATATCGGTCCTCTCGTTCTCAAAGAAAAAGGGAGGAAATTATCCAAACTAAATCCATAAGCAAGGAAACAAAACCAAAGTCGCAACTTTTAAATCCCAAATAAAATTCGAAGCCTGCATCAAAAAGGTGTTGTCTCGTTCATCTCTTGGAAGTCGGAAGTAACAGCAAAGCCTAGGGCTTTAGTTGGGGTCGACGCGGAAGGAGTTGTGGCGGAGCTGGCGAATTGCGGTGGCCTTCTGTGGTCCTTGGGGCGTATTTGTGTGGACATCAAGGTGGCGCTTGGACAGTGGTTTCGGACTTGGCTCCGGTGATGGAGGACGTGGGTTCTTTGTTAGGAGCAGCTCGTTTTAATATTGATGGTGAAGGTACATTTCTGTGTTTTCAAAGGGGCTCTAGTATTTTCTTTTCGGTTTAGTATTTGAGGAAGTACGGCTGAATGGGTTAGGGTGCGTGAGTACTAAAACCACAAAGGAGCTGTCGGAAACGTTGGTTCTGTCTTTTTGTGGAGGAGAAGGAGGTTACCGTATGGGGGTTATACGACAATGAGGCAACGTCTGGTAAAGATGGATGGAAAGGAGTAGCATGTGTGTAATTGGGTAGGACAGTATTGGCTTTAGCGAATATGAGAACAAGAAGAAAAAGAATCAGCATGGGAAGGAGTTGCTTTGTTAAATGCAGAAATACTCAATCCTCGGCAAAGCACTATGAACGTTAAGATGATGTTTGAGAAGAATTGGCTAAAAGTTGTTCAAAGATAAAAAAAAAAAAAGAGAATTGAAACTTCGATTGCAAATGAGAAGTAAATGGCCTTTGAAAACTGAGTTGGATCCGCGGGAGCCTTAACGACAGAAACTACGGTGTGGAACCGATATGGTCAAAGATAGAGCTACATGAATTCCATGATAAGATCAAATGCTAGTTTAATTTTAAGCGAAACAAAAGAAGAACGGTCAACTGAAAAACAAGGTGAGTAAACTCACTAACTCCCTCTCGTTTATATTTTTATATATATACGAGTTTTAAATTATTTTATAATGTGAAATGGTTGCTTGGTTGAATAGTTGATAAATTGGTTGATATAATCATCGTTGATTGATTTTTTTCATTTATGCGATATTTTTGATGTTACTAACATCTGTGGATGCAGGGAAACAGGTTGGAGGGATCCAACTGGATCCCTCAACATTTTCTTTACTGTTTTATTTGATGGTGATATATGTTATGCTACATTATCCATGGTTGAATTGGTGTGTTTTACCCTGGCCTTAGGAATCTGGTATTTTAGATACCGTAAAATATCATCGAATGTGAAAAAGGAAATTAGAATTTAAAAGCAGAGTTTATTTCCAAATTAGAAATAATTTCTTTTTCATTGAGTTGCAAATGGAAACCTATTCCATTGGGTAAACCAAGAAAAATGTTATAAATAAAGATATAAATCAAGTGGATCATTAACCATTGGATAAATTAAAAGGTGAGTTCAAATATGAATGTATATTTGAAAGTGAGTATCGGTTTTGAAACCAATATTTGAAAATGGATTTGAATTTAGCAAATTACAGAGGAAAGTTTAAAGAAAGATTTTCAAATGCTTAAAGTAAAAGAATAATAGTTTAAAACAAGGAAATATTTTGCAAATAAAATGTATATAAAAAGGGGATTTATAGAAATCGAATTAAGTGGTTAGAAGAATGTGTAGTTTATAAATATGTTTAAAGGAAAACTTGAATTGTTTAAAATAAACAGAGTTTATAAATGAACAACGGAAGCGTGTGCGTCGCACACGGTATTTTATTCAAAACAGCAATCATAACGTTGTTGTTATAATAGAGGTTGTAAATCTATACAGCAATTTTAGACGCTGCTGTTATAATAAATGTCTTGGTAAATCTAAATAGCAATTTTAACGCTGCCGTTATAAATAACTGTTTTAATAGCAATCTTAATGCTATGGTTATGATAAGTGTTCTATAATGCTAGACAGCAGTTTTAACGCTGTTGTTGAAAGCAATGTTTGGTTTAAAGTCGTGAGTTCTGACTATTTCGAAGTTAAGAATGTCGTTCAGTTAAGGTCTGAGAGGTAATTATACCCCAACTTGACTAACTGCATTATTGACGGAGAAAATGGTTAAGGCTCGATAGCAAGGGTTGGTTAGTGATATCGTTAGTTAACGAATGATTTATGATTTGAATTATAATAACGATGTTTATAACATCAGTTAATTCAAAGGATTTAGAAATGTTTTCTAACTGGAGTAAAAGATATTTTCTCAATAAAGGAATTATATATATTGGAAAGGTTTCCCAATAATCAAGAGAGAAAATAGAGCTTTGAAAGAACACGAAAGGTGGAAAAGGGGAATTGGAAATGAAAATGTAATAAAGAACTAATATAAAAAGGGCCCAGTGTTGTGTGATGCTTGATTGATAGAATTTCCATTTGGAAATAGGACCGTTGATTGTATGGATGTTTCTTTGATAGTTAAATCACCGACTATCAAAGTTTTATTTTTATATATACCTCCGTTGTCAATAGGGAGAGACCGGGATCAGATTTGATATCTGAAAACCACTCCGTATTGGCGTAAGCGTTATGAAGCAACTTGTGCTGAAGAAAATTGAAGACGGAGTTATGCAAGGGCTATCCTGTTTACGGGATAGTGCCTTCGGTTTGTCCAGACCCAGGACAACTTGTATGGACGAGTGTCTGACAGAGTATTTCCAAAGGGGGTTACGTACGTTGATTTCTTCAAACGTACGAAGTTGGTGGCATAGAAGGGAAACTTCTTTAGCCTAACAATCTGAGTATTTTTGTGGGAATCAATTAGTGATTTCCGATGGATCTGACGATGTGGCATTCAAAGTGAATGATGGCCAGATGTTCTGGAAGATAATTCAAACCTCAAGCCTCACAACCCGGAATTGGACAAAAATCGGGCAGGCAGCATGGCTATGTGGGTCGCTCCCATTAGGATGTATGATCACCTATCTAGAGAAATTCCTTTTGTTCTTAAATCTATCGATGCTGTCCCTTATCGGGAGACGGTTGCTGATCCCAACCGTCGGTGGTATACATTCGATACACTCAAGCGAAATGAGTGGTCGGTCATGTGTGGGCCGGGTTGCAAGATGTTCTTGTTGAACCCAGTGTATTTGCCTCTAGAGATACACGTTCGGAAGGTGGTCCCATACCTTGTCAAGTTGGAATCCAATCTCAAATAAGTGCCTGTGAGTTTGATTGTATATTATATATGTAGAGCGTGAGATGCAAGCGTTCTACTAGATTTTAATTACTTGTGATTAGACATTATTATAATATCAGATAATATATGATTTCCAAAGTGTTTTGGGTTATCGTAAGGTAAAAACCATCCGTGTTTATGTGTGGATCGGTCTTACGATTATCTTTTCTTTCGAAAGGATTTTGAAAGTTAAACAAATGATTGGAGTTTACTCACACCAGTCCCATGACTGACCCAGAGTTTATTTTGTTTTGTTTTCCCTAAACTCTTGGGTGCCCAAATTTGTACGGGCAGTCAAGTAGTCGGGATTTTACAGATGCACTTGGAGGAGTTTGAAGCAGGAGGCTTCACTAGTTAGCTATAGACTATCATATTTCCGCTGTGTTCTATGTTGTATCTGGAAACAGGTGTTTATAACTGTTCCAGGGGTAACTGTTGTGCTCTGATAATGGTATGTATATACAATTACTGATTTTTGTTTTAAAGTTTATGTTATCCAATATATTTTATTCGTTCCGCTGTGAGTTTGTGATCTTCGTTTTTCTTCTATTCTAATATTTCTTTCTTTCTATTTCTCATCCTCTAACTTCTTTCTAATAATGATTCGTATTTCTGTGTCATTTGGGTTGAACGTTGTTGTTATTAGTCGATCCAAAGGGTACAGATTTGCGGGTCGTTTCAGAATAACTCTCGTATTATTTTAAATAAGTGTTACACAAACTGTGACGGCAAGGAATTTCGCCCGGTCCGAACCAGTCGCTAAACCGATCTAGGCCGTTCGAAACGCCCTATCGTTTGAGAACACGACAAATCAGAACGCATACAAAAGAACATTTCATTGTATATCACAACGATGCATCAGATTACAAGAATATACAGAGTATAAACGAATATTACACAGAAATATCAGAGATTTAAATTACATTTAAATACATAGCAGCGGAAAATAATACAATACACAACTAGAATGAGATATACGGATACAAAGCTTTCCGGATATCGTTCCAGCTGTAAACCAGGATCCTGTGAATATAAATCTGCAAAACCAAAACTACTAGCTGCCCGTGTCGAAAATAAGGGCACCCAGAGTTTAGGTTAAAACAATAAACTCCAGGTCAGTCATGTGACTGGTGTGAGAACTAAAACAGTTATTAATCTTTATTTTAAATCATTAGGTAAATCAAGGGACCACACCGTATAACATGGAACGGGTTTCCTCCCAAGAATACCAGTGCATAAAACAAACAGCGCAATGCTAAATAAAGAAAAATGAAGCTGTTATAAGACCCAGGTCCCATCACACAATGCAACGCAGCTGAGGATAGGGTTTTCCCTTATAACAGCCAAAGAATGCTTGATACGTTTAAAACAAATCATTTGATACTATTGTAAGTGCATAGTGTAGAAAACATCTTCAAATCATAAGTATCAATCATAGGCGGCATGAATGCCCCATCCCACTATGTCGCCATACTAGGCTCTACAAATAAAACCGCAAATGTCACGTATTTGGAAGTTGGATTTCCATCTATGAACCGAGGCAAAAGATAGTCCTCAACCGATTCGAGACAATCTAGCCCATGTCTCAGGAACAGCCGCAACTGCCCCATGGAGCGACAGGGCCGTTCCACCGATGTGGATTATTATGCCTGAACACTACGTTTCCCCGCCCTTTGGGGCGTAAATGAGCCAACTAAATGACTCCATCGGTTCGAGAACGACCGATCAATCCGAGGCGCCTCGCAACAGCAACAACCACATAAGTCAAACTCGTCAGGGCGTGTAAAACCACTAACGCCACTTTTTAGCTAGAAGGAAACGCATGCCCTCCCTGAGGTCCGTCTCTCGTTTTTGGTTCATACCGGGTGTGAAACTCGCGAAGTAAACGTTACACAAAGCTACGCCACAAAGGCCGTGCTTTGATCATCACCACAAGACTTTGCTTTTCAACAGAAGTCTCGATCAATTGCCACTTAGGCATGTCACACAGGCAATTCATTCCATGCGTTTGATATCCATCAATATATAACCCCTGAGCTCGTACGTCTCAGAGAAGGGCGTTAAGCAAGAGAATAAATTCTTCGCCGCCAAACAGATATATATTTAATAGAGATCAATCACACGGACTAAAATCCAATGTTAGACACACAGTCCATTTACAAGTCCGTTCTGGGTCTGAACGAAACCGGAGGCACCTAGTACCCCGCATGTCCATCGATCTCCAAGCACGTCTGGACGATCACTAACTGTTTCCATCTTCTTGGGTGTACAGCCCAATCAAGATCATTAGTAATCACCCAAACGACGTGAAGACTTCCGGTCTTCGACCACCGTCTTCATCTTCGACTTATCGTCGTATCAGTTATTCAGAATGGGATAAACCCGGCCTTTCCGAATAACTCGCGTATATTTTAAATAAGTGTTACAAAAACACAACATACGCCTCATTCCAATTCATCAGTCACTAACAGTAAATTAATCAAGAGAATAATTCCCCAAATATTAACCCCGAAGGCCGAAACCAACATCAGATCAATATCCAGAAAACCATTCTGCTTGGCTAACCGACAATTAGTTTCTAAATTTCACATTCATAGGGAAAGGTTCCCATTTATTTTATCAAAGATAAATCATTAAAATTTATTCTCAAATCTTCTTCTGAATTTCGATTTAACTAGTCGGGATTAACGAAACTTACCGAAGTAATCATTTGTTTTAATTTCCCAATCCCAACCTATTAATCCCATGAAGTAAAACTGGTCCTACTTCATATCTAACACCACGGTGTTATTGGTAAATTCAATTACCATTTCACGTTCAAATCTAATTAAAGATTTAACTATCGTCTGGAGCACAACTGGTGATACTCCATTCTCTATCTTTTCAATCTAATTAAAGATTCATTAAAACTCCACTTAGTTTTAATCGTTAACTGGGTTAAAGAATCCGTGTCATTTAAAACACGGTTCACGATAAACCCAAAATCACATTCCATTAATTATCGGGTTAAAGAACAAGTGTTATTTAAAACACTGTCCACGATAAACCCAAAAATCAATATCAATTCAATTCCAATTAAATATTATTTAACTGGTACACTTCATTAAATCTAAATAAAAAGATTTAATCTTTTCTCAACTGGGTTCAAGAACAGTGTTAGTGAAGACACCATTCACGACAAACCCAAATCACATTTGATATTCAATATAAGGCTCTGAATAGAAAATATATCGGCTTATATTCAATATCAAATTCTACGATTAACAAATGTCGTATTTGAAATAACGATATAAATATACATCATTCAAATTTCCATAACAACATCTGTATAATCACGAATTCCAACATCGAAATATTCCGAAGACAATTTCGATTCAAATCCACCCCAATGCAATCATTGGAAATTCTGGTTATTTCTAAAACCCTTTTCAAATTCAATTTATTTATTTAAAAATAAATAGAATTATATTTCTAGTTCAAAACTAGTTCATTTCGATAAAAATCTATTTTTATCTTTTCAAATATGGAGTTTTTCATCCCAAATTTTCCCAAATCATTTCTTATGATTTTACACAAATTATTACTATTTTTAATAATTTTATCAAGGCCCGTACAGTCGATTTCCATCAACGGCTATAGAACTGCACTTACAACGACCTTTTCCAAATTTGATTTGGACATAATTCCAAATCCAACCGTTAGATTTCTAATTTCTCATATTCGGTAGAAAGCTCTTTTCGATACGAACCCAACGGTTCCGGTTTTAGGAGAATCCGACGGTCGGATCTCCCGTAATGTCCGTTTGAAATCAATGGTCGAAATTCGCGAACTGCCGCGGCGCGGCGCGTTCTATTCAGGCCATTATATTATATATATAATATATATAATATATATTTCGTCGATTTCTATTTAAAACGAATTATATAAATAGTTTTAAAGTTCGTTTCAAAAGCAATTTCAACTTCCATTTCAATTCAAATCAAAATTGAATTCTTCTTTATAAATTCGTTTTAAAATTCATTTCTATTCAATTCAAATTTCAATTCAATTTGAATTCATTTCAATTCGCTTTCAATTCAATTTGAATTCGTTTTCAATTCAATTCATTTCGAAATCGTTTTTAATTCAATTCATTTCGAAATCGTTTTCAATTCAATTCATTTTGAAATTGTTTAAAATCGATATAAATATCGTTCACATCAAAATGGCGTCAATCTAATCAACACGGCTTCATAAATCTCTATTTTCAAATATTCTATTTCAAATATTTCTTTTTCAAAATAGTTGTTATTATCAAAATATTTCGTTCAACACATGACCAATCTCAATGGATGAGTACTGTCAACACATGAACCTTTATTTTATATTGATAAAGATGTAAATTTTATTACTAAAATATTTCGTTCAACACATGACCAATCTCAACGGATGAATACTGTCAACACATGAACCTTTATTTTATAATATTCTTTATATTTTCAAATTGGAATGAGGCCCAATCAATTACCATATAAAGTTAATTATATGGATTTTCATACAACACATGTATAATAGCATTGAAAAATAATCAACCATCAACCAAAGTGCACTACACTGTATAAGCATCAAATATTGATATCTAACGCTTATAACAGCCTGTCAATCAATCGATCGACATATTTAATCAATTAGGATGAGTGAACTTCAAATTTCATCCCAACACCCGTGTAGGGTTTCAAACAATCAAACACAGATTTTATTTGTGCAGTTGGGCAATGTGTAAAATTTATCGACCCAATCAATGTCCTTCAAATAGGTGTACATAAACAAACCGTCTGGTTTGTAAATGAACATTTTATTTATTCACATTCACGTTAAAAATTATATTTTTAACGATAAAAACATTTTGTTTCAACATATGAATTTCTATTATTCATTTACACAATAAAATGATATTTTTATTTTCTAACATATTTTAGAAAATTTCGGCGGCATAACGGCACGATACTAGAAACGGGACGAGGCCTAGCCTTATCCCCGGTCTAGTGAAGGCCCACGCCATTCACACATCAATCAAATCAATTTATTTCACCCAACAATTCAATTTCAAATCAAATCATCTAATCTACTACACAACCAAACAATTTAACAAACAAGCCATCCGTGGTCTGTGGATGACGGGTGTCGGGTGCTACTAAGCACCGTCTGCATCCTAGTATATATATAACTAGAAAAAGAAATTGAAAGGTGAAAAATTCTCACAGATAGCTATCCAATCATCTTGACTCTTCTTTTAGAGAAATCTTCGCCAATCTCGCCTTTTGTCGCTTTCGTTGCCCGTATTCACTACATATGTAAAAATTGAATTTTTACTTCGTTATTCAATATATAAAAATCGAATTTTTACTTCGCTATTCAATATATAAAAATCGAATTTTTACTTTGCTATTCAATATATAAAAATCGAATTTTTACTTCGCTATTCAATATATAAAAATCGTATTTTTATTTCGAAGTTCAATATATAAAAATCATATTTTTATTGTCTCCTCATACAGATAAAAATTCTATTTTTACAAACAATGAAAATTCTATTTTCTACATCTCAATGATTTTTATTCTACCATGATTTTTATTTTAGGAAAGATCATATTTTTAATCAAAGAAAGATCTAGTTTTTAAAGAAAGATAATAATTTTTTCTACATAAAAATCATATCTTTATCTTCACTATCTTAAAAAAAAAATCGCATTTCTATATCTATAAAAATCGAATATCTTTCCCACTAAAAATCTAGTCTTTTCCTATCATATGAATCTAACCTTCCGTATAATCTAAGTCTAACTTTGATAAAAAAAATTCTTTCTTTTCTATAGTAAAGATCTAAACTTTTATAAATAAAATAAAAATCAGTTTTATAACCATATAAACAAAAATCATTTTTATATAAAAATAAATTTAAAACTTATCAAAACTCACCTTCAATTCGCTTTTGTGCTGAGGGGAGTGCTGCTCATCGCGGACATGGGGGGGGGGTGTTCACTGTCATCGCCGGTGGTTGGGGGGGTAGCGTCGGTCGGGGGGGGGGGGGGGGCTACTGGGGTGGCGGCTGCTTTGGGTTCGCGGGGCTAGTGTTCGAGGGGGGGGGGTAACGGGTCACGATTTGGGCTTAGTGGGAGGGAGGGTGTCGGCCGAGAGGAGGGGGGGTTTGCGAGGTTGCGATGGGGGCGAGGGTGGCTGGTCGGCGTGCGATCGACGATGGTGAGGGAGGAGGGTGGGCGGCGGGTTCTGCTCGTGGTTTTTTTTTCCTTTTCGATTTTCAGAATGAACGTGGGGGGGGGGGGGGGGGCAGAACGAATTAAAGGGGAGAAAGTTTTTTTTTTATTTTTTTTTATTTTATTTAATTATTTAATTATTTGTAAAAAGTGGACTTTTACATACGACCTCAAAACGAGGCCCACCGCCTGTCGTCCATAGCGTTTTACCCCCATTCCGAACACAATGGGATATGTATCGCTAGCTGATTTGATCGTTTCGAACAGTTTCCTTTAAATCTACATTTAAATCGCTATATTGAATTTTAAACGTACATTTCAAATTACCGGGGTCACATATTAACTTTATAAATTGCAGAAAAGTATTTTCTAGCTTCGTATTGACGATACGGTCCTAACAAAACTAGTTTCGTAGAATTCTGAGGCCGTTGGAAAAATGGCCAATTTCCAGTCGATTAAAATCAACTGAACTGGTCAAACGCGTTTTCCTTTGCCACGCTCACATATTGATTCGAAAAATTATGAAATTTGAAACCTAGCAATAACTTTACATCACGGACCCAACAAAACTGGTTTCGTCGAAATCCGAGGTCGTTTGCAAAATGTCCATTTTTAAGGGCCTGAATTCCATAGCGACTATTCAGAATTTTCAACTGGACATATCTTTTGATTCCCGTTATGAAATCTTGATTTTTCGGATTCGTTGGAAAGATATTATCAATTAGATCCTATTGTTTTTGGTTTCACTAAAATCCGGATTGTTTTGCACCCGGTACATTCAATTGAAGTTTGAAATCGAATTATCGAACTACCGCGCCATTTTCAATTCCATTTATAATTATATATAATTATTTATATTCTAACGACGGCGCGTATAATATATACGGTCTAATTATATTCAAATTAAATTTCTGGTCGATATTATTTAAAATAATCTATTTTAAATATTCAAAATTCGCTGAAACTGCCAAAATAAAAATTTTAAACTGGCCCAGATTTTCCGGGTTATTACAATCTCCCCCACTTAAAACTTTTCGTCCCCGAAAAGGAACAAAGTCGAAAGTGGTTTGATTAATCAACTCTACGCTCGATCTGGCTTCTATTCTCCAACTCTTTAGTTTCTGGGAATTTTCAAAATTTCAAAAATTTGGCTAACACCCTAAATTTTCGAAAAATTTCGCCATAACCTCCCTTGCACCGGGAGCATCGGGGAATTTCAAATAGCTTCCCCGGTCCTTCAGATCTCAAAAAGAAAAAGAAAAAGCCAAGCGGCTAGCCAATAGGCTCATAAAATCATCATCACCCAAACAAAACAGTAAATTATGTAGTAAACATGTACCTATTTGTCGGGCAAACAAATTTTATCCTCTGGCTCTAGCCTCCTTGCTATGACCTGTTCAATGATATATATGCATATGCAAACAAATGCGACCAATTTTCAATACAATTCAATATTTGATTCAATTAGGCTAAATGGATAAAAATTAGCAAACTAATAAACAAACAACACAAACATCAATCAATTAGTTGATTAGCTTTTCAAATTCATAACTTTGATACATAGTAAAAAAAAAATCAGATTTTTGATGCCAAATCACAACAATAGGTCTTATCTAATTTTGGTTCTCACACCATTCTAATGGAAATATATAGAAATCCCACCTTCGAAACACGAACATAAGTTCTGACGATGATCGATCAATCATCAGAACCATCTCCGGGTGTCTAGAGTGTAATTCTATATCTATCCAGTATATTAAAACTTCGAATACACGCTAGCTAGGCGCATACGCAAAATCTTTATATATTGGATTGTCCTAATCAATATGAAATAAATAATCAAATACGAATAATTGATTTAAATTTTCAAAACAAAAATTGTTTTCATTTTAAAAATATACTCTTCACACTCGTCCTAGGATACTACTGATCCTATCTCTAACGAGTCATCCCATTGGATTTTACTAATCCAATATCTGATGAATTCTTTCGTACGGTTCTAATGTGCCTTGTTCTCTAAGCTTTGTAAACCAAAGCTCTGATACCAACTGTGACGGCAAGGAATTTCGCTCGGTCCGAACCAGTCGCTAAACCGATCCAGGCCGTTCGAAACGCCCTATCGTTTGAGAACACGACAAATCAGAACGCATACAAAAGAACATTTCACTGTATATCACAACGATGCATCAGATTACAAGAATATACAGAGTATAAACGAATATTACACAGAAATATCAGAGATTTAAATTACATTTAAATACATAGCAGCGGAAAATAATACAATACACAACTAGAATGAGATATACGGATACAAAGCTTTCCGGATATCGTTCCAGCTGTAAACCAGGATCCTGTGAATATAATTCTGCAAAACCAAAACTACTAGCTGCCCGTGTCGAAAATAAGGGCACCCAGAGTTTAGGTTAAAACAATAAACTCCAGGTCAGTCATGTGACTGGTGTGAGAACTAAAACAGTTATTAATCTTTATTTTAAATCATTAGGTAAATCAAGGGACCACGCCGTATAACACGGAACGGGTTTCCTCCCAAGAATACCAGTGCGTAAAACAAACAGCGCAATGCTAAATAAAGAAAAATGAAGCTGTTATAAGACCCAGGTCCCATCACACAATGCAACGCAGCCGAGGATAGGGTTTTCCCTTATAACAGCCAAAGAATGCTTGATACGTTTAAAACAAATCATTTGATACTATTGTAAGTGCATAGTGTAGAAAACATCTTCAAATCATAAGTATCAATCATAGGCGGCATGAATGCCCCATCCCACTATGTCGCCATACTAGGCTCTACAAATAAAACCGCAAATGTCACGTATTTGGAAGTTGGATTTCCATCTATGAACCGAGGCAAAAGATAGTCCTCAACCGATTCAAGACAATCTAGCCCATGTCTCAGGAACAGCCGCAACTGCCCCATGGAGCGACAGGGCCGGTCCACCGATGTGGATTATTATGCCTGAACACTACGTTTCCCCGCCCTTTGGGGCGTAAATGAGCCAACTAAATGACTCCATCGGTTCGAGAATGACCGATCAATCCGAGGCGCCTCGCAACAGCAACAACCACATAAGTCAAACTCGTCAGGGCGTGTAAAACTACTGATGCCACTTTTTAGCTAGAAGGAAACGCATGCCCTCCCTGAGGTCCGTCTCCCGTTTTTGGTTCATACCGGGTGTGAAACTCGCGAAGTAAACGTTACACAAAGATACGCCACAAAGGCCGTGCTTTGATCATCACCACAAGACTTTGCTTTTCAACAGAAGTCTCGATCAATTGCCACTTAGGCATGTCACACAGGCAATTCACTCCATGCGTTTGATATCCATCAATATATAACCCCTGAGCTCGTACGTCTCAGAGAAGGGCGTTAAGCAAGAGAATAAATTCTCCGCCGCCAAACAGATATATATTTAATAGAGATCAATCACACGGACTAAAATCCAATGTCAGACACACAGTCCATTTACAAGTCCGTTCTGGGTCTGAACGAAACCGGAGGCACCTAGTACCCCGCATGTCCATCGATCTCCAAGCACGTCTGGACGATCACTAACTGTTTCCATCTTCTTGGGTGTACAGCCCAATCAAGATCATTAGTAATCACCCAAACGACGTGAAGACTTCCGGTCTTCGACCACCGTCTTCATCTTCGACTTCTCGTCGTATCAGTTATTCAGAATGGGATAAACCCGGCCTTTCCGAATAACTCGCGTATATTTTAAATAAGTGTTACAAAAACACAACATACGCCTCATTCCAATTCATCAGTCACTAACAGTAAATTAATCAAGAGAATAATTCCCCAAATATTAACCCCGAAGGCCGAAACCAACATCAGATCAATATCCAGAAAACCATTCTGCTTGGCTAACCGACAATTAGTTTCTAAATTTCACATTCATAGGGAAAGGTTCCCATTAATTTTATCCAAGATAAATCATTAAAATTTATTCTCAAATCTTCTTCTGAATTCCGATTTAACTAGTCGGGATTAACGAAACTTACCGAAGTAATCATTTGTTTTAATTTCCCAATCCCAACCTATTAATCCCATGAAGTAAAACTGGTCCTACTTCATATCTAACACCACGGTGTTATTGGTAAATTCAATTACCATTTCACGTTCAAATCTAATTAAAGATTTAACTATCGTCTGGAGCAAAACTGGTGATACTCCATTCTCTATCTTTTCAATCTAATCAAAGATTCATTAAAACTCCACTTAGTTTTAATCGTTAACTGGGTTAAAGAATCCGTGTCATTTAAAACACGGTTCACGATAAACCCAAAATCACATTCCATTAATTATCGGGTTAAAGAACAAGTGTTATTTAAAACACTGTCCACGATAAACCCAAAAATCAATATCAATTCAATTCCAATTAAATATTATTTAACTGGTACACTTCATTAAATCTAAATAAAAAGATTTAATCTTTTCTCAACTGGGTTCAAGAATAGTGTTAGTGAAGACACCATTCACGACAAACCCAAATCACATTTGATATTCAATATAAGGCTCTGAATAGAAAATATATCGGCTTATATTCAATATCAAATTCTACGATTAACAAATGTCGTATTGGAAATAACGATATAAATATACAGCTTTCAAATTTCCATAACAACATCTGTATAATCACGAATTCCAACATCGAAATATTCCGAAGACAATTTCGATTCAAATCCACCCCAATGCAATCATTGGAAATTCTGGTTATTTCTAAAACCCTTTTCAAATTCAATTTATTTATTTAAAAATAAATAGAATTATATTTCTAGTTCAAAACTAGTTCATTTCGATAAAAATCTATTTTTATCTTTTCAAATATGGAGTTTTTCATCCCAAATTTTCCCAAATCATTTCTTATGATTTTACACAAATTATTACTATTTTTAATAATTTTATCAAGGCCCGTACAGTCGATTTCCATCAATGGCTATCGAACTGCACTTACATCGACCTTTTCCAAATTTGATTTGGACATAATTCCAAATCCAACCGTTAGATTTCTAATTTCTCATATTCGGTAGAAAGCTCTTTTCGATACGAACCCAACGGTTCCGGTTTTAGGAGAATCCGACGGTCGGATCTCCCGTAATGTCCGTTTGAAATCAATGGTCGAAATTCGCGAACTGCCGCGGCGCGTTCTATTCAGGCCATTATATTATATATATAATATATATTTCGTCGATTTCTATTTAAAACGAATTATATAAATAGTTTTAAAATTCGTTTCAAAAGCAATTTCAACTTCCATTTCAATTCAAATCAAAATTGAATTCTTCTTTAACAATTCGTTTTAAAATTCATTTCTATTCAATTCAAATTTCAATTCAATTTGAATTCATTTAAATTCGCTTTCAATTCAATTTGAATTCGTTTTCAATTCAATTCATTTCGAAATCGTTTTTAATTCAATTCATTTCGAAATCGTTTTCAATTCAATTCATTTTGAAATCGTTTAAAATCGATATAAATATCGTTCACGTCAAAATGGCGTCAATATAATCAACACGGCTTCATAAATCTCTATTTTCAAATATTCTATTTCAAATATTTCTTTTTCAAAATAGTTATTATTATCAAAATATTTCGTTCAACACATGACCAATCTCAATGGATGAGTACTGTCAACACATGAACCTTTATTTTATATTGATAAAGATGTAAATTTTATTACTAAAATATTTCGTTCAACACATGACCAATCTCAACGGATGAGTACTGTCAACACAAGAACCTTTATTTTATAATATTCTTTATATTTTCAAATTGGAATGAGGCCCAATCAATTACCATATAAAGTTAATTATATGGATTTTCATACAACACATGTATAATAGCATTGAAAAATAATCAACCATCAACCAAAGTGCACTACACTGTATAAGCATCAAATATAGATATCTAACGCTTATAACAGCCTGTCAATCAATCGATCGACATATTTAATCAATCAGGATGAGTGAACTTCAAATTTCATCCCAACACCCATGTATGGTTTCAAACAATCAAACACAGATTTTATTTGTGCAGTTGGGCGATGTGTAAAATTTATCGACCCAATCAATGTCCTTCAAATAGGTGTACATAAACAAACCGTCTGGTTTGTAAATGAATATTTTATTTATTCACATTCACGTTAAAAATTATATTTTTAACGATAAAAACATTTTATTTCAACATATGAATTTCTATTATTCATTTACACAATAAAATGATATTTTTATTTTCTAACATATTTTAGAAAATTTCGGCGGCATAACGGCACGATACTAGAAACGGGACGAGGCCTAGCCTTATCCCCGGTCTAGTGAAGGCCCACGCCATTCACACATCAATCAAATCAATTTATTTCACCCAACAATTCAATTTCAAATCAAATCATCTAATCTACTACACAACCAAACAATTTAACAAACAAGCCATCCATGGTCTGTGGATGACGGGTGTCGGGTGCTACTAAGCACCGTCTGCATCCTAGTATATATATATAACTAGAAAAAGAAATTGAAAGGTGAAAAATTCTCACAGATAGCTATCCAATCATCTTGACTCTTCTTTTAGAGAAATCTTCGCCAATCTCGCCTTTTGTCGCTTTCGTTGCCCGCATTCACTACATATGTAAAAATTGAACTTTTACTTCGTTATTCAATATATAAAAATCGAATTTTTACTTCGCTATTCAATATATAAAAATCGAATTTTTACTTCGCTATTCAATATATAAAAATCGAATTTTTACTTCGCTATTCAATATATAAAAATCGAATTTTTACTTCGCTATTCAATATATAAAAATCGTATTTTTATTTCGAAGTTCAATATATAAAAATCATATTTTTCTTGTCTCCTTAAAAGGATAAAAATTCTATTTTTACAAACAATGAAAATTCTATTTTCTACATCTCAATGATTTTTATTCTACCATGATTTTTATTTTAGGAAAGATCATATTTTTAATCAAAGAAAGATCTAGTTTTTAAAGAAAGATAATAATTTTTTCTACATAAAAATCATATCTTTATCTTCACTATCTTATAAAAAAAATCACATTTCTATATCTATAAAAATCGAATATCTTTCCCACTAAAAATCTAGTCTTTTCCTATCATATGAATCTAACCTTCCGTATAATCTAAGTCTAACTTTGATAAAAAAAATTCTTTCTTTTCTATAGTAAAGATCTAAACTTTTATAAATAAAATAAAAATCATTTTTATAACCATATAAACAAAAATCAGTTTTATATAAAAATAAATTTAAAACTTATCGAAACTCACCTTCAATTCGCTTTTGTGCTGAGGGGAGTGCTGCTCATCGCGGACATGGGGGGAGGGGGGGGTGTTCACTGTCATCGCCGGTGGTTGGGGGGGTAGCGTCGGTCGTGGGGGGGGCTACTGGTGTGGCGGCTGCTTTGGGTTCGCGGGGCTAGGGTTCGAGGGGGGGGGGGGTAACGGGTCACGATTTGGGCTTAGTGGGAGGGAGGGTGTCGACCGAGAGGAGGGGGGAGGTTTGCGAGGTTGCGATGGGGGCGAGGGTGGCTGGTCGGCGTGCGATCGACGATGGTGAGGGAGGAGGGTGGGCGGCGGATTCTGCTCGTGGTTTTTTTTTTCTTTTCGATTTTCAGAATGAACGTGGGGGGGGGGGGGGGGGGGCAGAACGAATTAAAGGGGAGAAAGGTTTTTTTTTATTTAATTATTTAATTATTTGTAAAAAGTGGACTTTTACATACAACCTCAAAACGAGGCCCACCGCCTGTCGTCTATAGCGTTTTACCCCCATTCCGAACACAATAGGATATGTATCGCTAGCTGATTTGATCGTTTCGAATAGTTTCCTTTAAATCTACATTTAAATCGCTATATTGAATTTTAAACGTACATTTCAAATTACCGGGGTCACAAATTAACTTTATAAATTGCAGAAAAATATTTTCTAGCTTCATATTGACGATACGGTCCTAACAAAACTAGTTTCGTCGAATTCTGAGGCCGTTGGAAAAATGGCCAATTTCCAGTCGATTAAAATCAACTGAACTGGTCAAACGCGTTTTCCTTTGCCACGCTCACATATTGATTCGAAAAATTATGAAATTTGAAACCTAGCAATAACTTTACATCACGGACCCAACAAAACTGGTTTCGTCGAAATCCGAGGTCGTTTGCAAAATGTCCATTTTTAAGGGCCTGAATTCCATAGCGACTATTCAGAATTTTCAACTGGACATATCTTTTGATTCCCGTTATGAAATCTTGATTTTTCGGATTCGTTGGAAAGATATTATCAATTAGATCCTATTGTTTTTGGTTTCACTAAAATCCGGATTGTTTTGCACCCGGTACATTCAATTGAAGTTTGAAATCGAATTATCGAACTACCGCGCCATTTTCAATTCCATTTATAATTATATATAATTATTTATATTCTAACGACGGCGCGTATAATATATACGGTCTAATTATATTCAAATTAAATTTTTGGTCGATATTATTTAAAATAATCTATTTTAAATATTCAAAATTCGCTGAAACTGCCAAAATAAAAAATTTAAACTGGCCCAGATTTTCCGGGTTATTACACAAACCCAACATACGCCTCATTCCAATTCATTAGTCACTAACCGTAAATTAATCAAGAGAATAATTTCCCAAATATTAACCCCGAAGGCCGAAACCAACATCAGATCAATATCCAGAAAACCATTCTGCTTGGCTAACCGACAGTTAGTTTCTAAATTTTACATTCATAGGGAAAGGTTCCCATTAATTTTATCCAAGATAAATTCCTTGAATTTATTCTTTATTCTATTTTTGAATCTCAATTCAAACTAGTCGGGATTAGCGAACCTTACCGAAGTAATCATTTATTTTAATTTCCCCATCCCAACCTATTCATCCCATGAAGTAAAACTGGTAATACTTCATATCTAACACCACAGTGTTATCGGTAAATTCAATTACCATTTCACGTTCAAATCTAATTAAAGATTTAACTATCGCCTGGAGCAAAACTGGTGATACTCCATTTTCGATCATTTCAATCTAATTAAAGATTCATTAAAACTCCACTTAGTTTTAATCTTCGACTGGGTTAAAGAATCAGTGTCATTTAAAACACGGTTCACGATAAACCCAAAATCACATTCCATTAATTATCGGGTTAAAGAACAAGTGTTATTTAAAACACTGTTCACGATAAACCCAAAAATCATTCTATTAATTATCGGGTTAAAGAACAAGTGTTATTTAAAACACTGTTCATGATAAACCCAAAAATCAATACCAATTCAATTCCAATTAAATATCATTTAATTGGTACACTTCATTAAATCTAAATAAAAAGATTTAATCTTTTCTCAACTGGGTTCAAGAACAGTGTTAGTGAAGACACCATTCACGACAAACCCAAATCACATTTGATATTCAATATAAGGCTCTGAATAGAAAATATATCGGCTTATATTCAATATCAAATTCTACGATTAACAAATGTCGTATTGGAAATAACGATATATATATATATATATCTTTCAAATTTCCATAACAACATCCGTATAATCACGAATTCCAACATCGAAATATTCCGAAGACAATTTCGATTCAAATCCACTCCAATGCAATCATTGGAAATTCTAGTTATTTTTAGAACCCTTTTTAAATTCAATTTATTTATTTAAAAATAAATAGAATTATATTTCTAGTTCAAAACTAGTTCATTTCGATAAAAATCTATTTTTATCTTTTCAAATATGGTGTTTTTCATCCCAAATCTTCACAAATCATTTCTTATGATTTTACACAAATTATTACTATTTTTAATAATTTTATCAAGGCCTGTACAGTCGATTTCCATCAATGGCCATCGAACTGCACTTACAACGACCTTTTTCAAATTTGATTTGGACATAATTCCAAATCCAACCGTTAGATTTCAAATTTCTAATATTCATTAGAAAGCTCTTTTCGATACGAACCCAACGGTTCTGGTTTTAGGAGAATCCGACGGTCGGATCTCCCGTAATGTCCGTTTGAAATAAATGGTCGAAATTCGCGAACTGCCGCGGCGCGGCGCGTTCTATTCAGGCCATTATATTATATATATAATATATATAATATATATTTCGTCGATTTCTATTTAAAACGAATTATATAAATAGTTTTAAAATCGTTTCAAAAGCAATTTCAACTTTCTTTTCAATTCAAATCAAAATTGAATTCTTCTTTATAAAATCGTTTTCAATTCAATTCATTTCGAAATCGTTTTCAATTCAATTCATTTCGAAATCGTTTTCAATTCAATTCATTTCGAAATCGTTTTCAATTCAATTCATTTCGAAATCGTTTTCAATTCAATTCATTTCGAAATCGTTTTCAATTCAATTCATTTCGAAATCGTTTTCAATTCAATTCATTTCGAAATCGTTTTCAATTCATTTCATTTCAAAATATTCGATTTCGAAATCACTTTTCAATATTCATTTTAAAATGAATAAAATCGATATAAATATCGTTCACATCAAAATGGCGTCAATCTAATCAACACGGCTTCATAAATTTCTATTTTCAAATATTCTATTTCAAATATTTCTTTTTCAAAATAGTTGTTATTATCAAAATATTCGTTCAACACATGACCAATCTCAATGGATGAGTACTGTCAACACATGAACCTTTATTTTATATTGATAAAGATGTAAATTTTATTACTAAAATATTTCGTTCAACACATGACCAATCTCAATGGATGAGTACTGTCAACACATGAACCTTTATTTTATAATATTCTTTATTTTTCAAATTGGAATGAGGCCCAATCAATTACCATGTAAAGTTAATTATATGGATTTTCATACATTACACACATATAATAGCATTGAAAAATAATCAACCATCAACCAAAGTGCACTACACTGTATAAGCATCAAATATAGATATCTAACGCTTATAACAGCCTGTCAATCGATCGATCGACATATTTAATCAATCAGGATGAGTGAACTTCAAATTTCATCCTAACACCCGTGTGTGGTTTCAAACAATCAAACACAGATTTTAGTTGTGCAGTTGGGCGATGTGTAAAATTTATCGACCCAATCAATGTCCTTCAAATAGGTGTACATAAACAAACCGTTCGGTTTGTAAATGAATATTTTATTTTATTCACTTCACGTTAAAAATTATATTTTTAACGATAAAAACATTTTTATTTCAACATATGAATTTCTATTCAGTTCATTTATTCAATAAAATGATATTTTTATTTTTCTAACATATTTTAGAAAATTTCGGCGGCATAACGGCACGATACTAGAAACGGGACGAGGCCTAGCCTTATCCCCTGTCTAGTGAAGGCCCACGCCATTCACACATTAATCAAATCCATTCATCTCACCAAACAATTCAATTTCAATCAAATAATCTAACTTATTTTTGCAATCAAACAAACAAGTCCATGGTCTGTGGACGATTGTGTCGGGTGCTACTAAGCACCGTCTGCATCCTAGTATATATATAACTAGAAAAGAAATTGAAAGGTGAGAAATTCTCACTTATAGCTATCCAACTTCACGGTACTTCATTGATAGAAATCTTCATTGTTATCGCATCTTCGTCTTCTTCGTTGCCCGTAGCCACTACATATATAAAAATCACATTTTTACTTCGATGTTCAATATATAAAAATCACATTTTTACTTCGATGTTCAATATATAAAAATCACATTTTTACTTCGATGTTCAATATATAAAAATCACATTTTTACTTCGATGTTCAATATATAAAAACCACATTTTTACTTCGATGTTCAATATATAAAAATCACATTTTTACTTCGATGTTCAATATATGATGTTCAATATATAAAAATCACATTTTTACTTCGATGTTCAATATATAAAGATTACATTTTTACTTCGATGTTCAATATATAAAGATTTCGCCTTTTCCATTTCAAAAATCCAATCTTTTCTATTTTAAAAATCTTATCTTTTCTATTTTAAAAATCTTATCTTTTCTAATTTAAAAATCTTATCTTTTCTATTTTAAAAATCTTATCTTTTCTATTTTTAAAAATTTTATCTTTTCTATTTTAAAAATCTTATCTTTTCTATTTTAAAAATCTTATAAAAATTTCAGTTTTCTATTTTAAAAACATATATAAAAATTTCAGTTTTCTATTTTAAAAACATATATAAAAATTTCAGTTTTCTATTTTAAAAACATATATAAAAATTTCAGTTTTCTATTTGGCGATTTATAATTTAAACCTAAAATTAAAGCAAATAAATAGAAAACTCACATCTTTTCGGACCTAGGGGTTGAACGAGGTTTGCTCGCGAGGTGGAGGGGACTGAATAGGCGTCGGCCAGTCGAAGGTGGGGCGGATGGCACCAGGGTGGCGGCGCTGGTCTTCAAGCATTCAGGACGTCGGGTTTTTTCTTAAAGGAGGCGAAGGAGGATAGAACGGGGCTTGTAACACCCCGCGAATTCTATAACTGTGAAATTCACAAATTAAAGTATAATTAATTTCAAATCAAAGAACTAAGGGAAACGGGATACGCCATTGCGTTCGTCTCGGAAAAATACGCGAAATAGAGTCCGAGTTTTCGAAAAACGGAGTCCGTATGAAGAAGATATGGCCTTCGGAAGTTTGAGAATTAAGTTTAAAATTCAAACAGAATAAAATAAAGTTTAAATTCAAAAATGGGGCCCAATGGGCCAGGGCGGAAAAAGTCCCGCCTGACGCACCCAGGTCGACTGGGCTGTCGACCTGGTCTAACCAGGTCGACAGGCCTGTCGACAGGGCTGTCGACAGGGGTGTCGACCTGGTCGAGCCCAGTCAACCTGGCTGGCCAGGTCTGTGTTTGGTCGAATTTCTGTGGTCTGCTTTGTCATTAGGGCTGGGTGGCGGGTTCTAATTGGTCTCTCTATCTAATGAATGGCTACGATCTAACCTAGCAACATCAATGGTCCTAATCAATTCCTAACCTCTATATAAACAACCCTAGACTAAACCCTAATCTATTCATTCAAAATTAAGAACATAGCCGCCATGTTGCTGAGGAACGACTAAGAGTAGCCGCCAACTAGAGAGAGAATTAGGAAGAAAGTTCTAAAGCCTAAAGCAATTCAAGCAACCTAAAGCCAATCAATTCAACAAAGGAATCATATCTCTTAATTAGAGAATTCGCCACAACCATTGTAAGTAGAGTATTACTTTGGTATGAATGAACAACTGTATTGATTTGTATGCTTGATTTGGGATAATAAAGTAGTTCATATTTGTGCAAAATTATGTTATTCATTATAAAGAACTACATGCGGTAGTTCTATGCAAGTATACGTTTGGAATATTGCGCAAATTATGTAATCTATGTTGAAGCTACATGTATGTAGTTGATTGAAATTCATGCAAGTTTGGGGTTTGCTTCTATGCCACCATGATGTATATTTTTGTGCATAAATCATTTTGTAAGTAATTGGAACAAGTTTGGTTATTATCCATATGAAATTATGTTGAGAACTTGGCATCATGTATTAAGCCATGCTTTTGTACTAGAAAACCTATTTGCAAATTTATGAATATGGCTAGGCTATGAATGATAGTTGGCATAATTGAAAACCATGATTAAGTCTATCTTGTTTACAAAAATTATATGATGACATATGTGAGACATGGCTAGGTTAGACTCAAAAATCCCTTTTTGCAAGTTTAAAGCAAACACCATGTTTAGGAATATTTATGCATAAGTATATTTATACCATCGTTATGTGATTAGACTTAAATCATGATTAAGTTGAACTATGCTTTTGTGTTAGTAACAAAGTATCCCCTTTGTAAACATGTAGAAACCTTATGAACATGACTTGTTTATGTTTGACATTATGCCTAAATGAGAACATAAGTCTATGTTGTAGTTAAGACTATGTGACACCTAATTTAGATTCTTATCTTAAGTTTTCATGGTTTGATTCATGTCATGACCAAAGTATATATGCAAGTACACCAGTTTCTATGTTGTATTTCCAACGTCATATTGCAAGTTCATGCGCTCACCTTCCCTTTTTTTTTGTGTATGTAATCACGCCATAAGCCTCCCCTTTTCGCATGGCTAAATTGGGCTTTAAAAGGCTAAGCCCAATGTATATAAACGGACGTGTAAAACGGGGGAAAATAACGTTGGGTTAAAATTAATTAATTAATGAAAATATAAAATAGAAGGGCCCAAATTCAAGTATGGGTTGGGCCCATGATTGGTGTAACCTTTACACCATTAACTTAATGGGCCGCAAATATTTACATATAAGAAATAAAGAAGAATGACAAAATATGTAAATGTAGAACATACGATGTGTTTAACCCGAGGTTGGATTGAGTTGTGATGTAAACCTGCCCGGAACCGCCCGGCTGTCCAGTATTCACAACAATACCTATCCAATGTGGGAGGTTAAACATGGAGCCCAGCAAGGACCCGAGGTTAGACTGAGTTGTGGCGTAAGACTGCCCGGAACCAACCGGCAACAGGCAGCCACAACAATACCTGTCTAATGTGAGAGGTCAGGGCCTTAATAAGACAATTAAGGCTGAGTCAGGATTGTTAGGATTAAGTAAACTAAAGACTTAATCAAAATGGAACATGCTAAACTAAACGGACTGGTGGGGGTTAGGTTAGAAAACACTTAACCAACTTAGCATGTTGGCTAGAGATAGAAAACCTAGTAACGGGGGACCCTTTTCAGCAGTAACCCTAGAAGGTGTATCAGGATACCCTGAAACTAGGCAGGGTGGGGCACGATTACTGGGCTGATTGTAAGAGGTCAAATCGACGGCGGTGGTGTAGCAGTGTAGGTTCTAACGGAGTGCGGGCGTGCACACACTCCGGCGCAGAAAAATAAGGCACTGGACACCAGTAGCATACCTGTGCACTCTAAGGTTGTGTCGGGTTGCCACTATGGGACTTGATACACCCCATGGTGGGACCAGCATAGGTAACTACAACATCGGGGGCCGTAAGACACATGTAACTTTGCGAGTAGGAGCCGATCATCATTGAATGGATCACATCACCCTGATTATGGGGTGCAAATTGGAAACTAGTTTATATGGGTTCAGAGATTAACATGGGGTACGATAGTATATTCGACCCTAGACAACTTAACCAAGTTTACAGTGCATGCCCACTTCTTGTTTATACTTATCATACCCAGTTCTTTATTCATAGACAAAATAGTACTAGACTTACTCAGGCTTTATGTCTGACTCTACTTTTCTTTCGTCTTCTTTCTTCCGTTTCCCCCCCCAGGTCCTCAGGGAGGGAACACAGCAGCTTGACCAACCTCAACATCCAGCTTGAAGAAGAGAAATGTATTGCTTGGACTTTCCTGTTTTGAACTATGGCTTTGGACAATCCACTATGGGGCTTTTGCAGTTTATCTATGTTTTATTTATGCTTCTTTAAAAATAATGTACTCAAGACAGATTATGAAAGTGTTATGTTATGTTTTTGGAAAGGATGTTGTTGTAACACGTATTTGACTTTATGAAATAAAGTTTGTTGTTCTTCCGCTGTTTACAAATATGTGTTCTTATATCTGTCTTGTATATCTGTGACTTGTACTTATAAACCTCCACCAAAATTAGGGCATTCCCTTTGAGAGTGACCCTAACGGAGGTGGGGTGTTTCACTTGGTATCAGAGCATAGGTTTACCAGATAAGATAAAAAGTTTTGAAAAATTATTTTCAAAAATTTTAAAGAAGCATTTTTAAAAGAAAAATATTATTTTATTTTAAGTAGGCAAAGTCCACTCCCCAAAGCCATAGGTACTATCTCTTATCCTTCGTTTTGAATCTATCCTTTTTTTTTGTTTCAGCATGTCCCAAGAACTTAACTTGCCGGAAGGGGTGCCAATACCTGGTTGGTTCAGACGGTTCTTAGAAGCAAGGGCCACTCAGCCAGGTCCTACCATTCCTCCTCCCCCAGCGGAAGGAAATCATCCGGCTGCAGCGGCACCTTTTCCTCCACCTCCTCCTCGGGGAAACGCTTTTGCTAAGATATGTAATGATTTTAAAGCTATGGGAGGAAGGGATTTCCATGGAACTGAGTCCTTCGTAGCAGCTAGAAATTGGCTGAAAGAAACGGAGGACCTATTCATCATCTTTGAGGTAGAGGATAGACAAAAAGTACAATTGGCAGTGTGGCTATTGAAGGGCGAGGCTTCCTACTGGTGGGAAGTCACTAATGCTGAAAGACCAGTGGAGACATGGGAGGACTTTAGGGCAAGGTTTGAGACTAAATTTCTCTCAGATGCGGAAAGAAGTTTGCAGTTGGAAAAATTCTTATTTCTTAAGCAAGGGGACAAGACAGTCAGAGAATATGTGAATCAGTTTGATGAGCTGGCTAGGTTTGGGCTTGACCTAGTCAACACCCCGCACAAGAAGGCTCTCCGTTTCGTCAAAGGGTTAAATGAGCCATTACACAGTTTGGCCATGACCCATATACCCATGGGAGCCACGTATGAAAGATTGGTGCAAATGGCATTGCTGAATGAAGAGGATAAGGGCAAGAAGGAGACAAAGGCAGAAAGCTCTCAAGGGAAGAAAGAGGGTTTGCAGCCTAAGAAGACAGACTTTAAGAAGGGCGGGAAAGGCAACAAAGAGAAGAGGAAGTGTAATTTCTGTGGCAAAGTGGGGCACTTAGTAAAGGACTGCCAGAAAAAGAAGGCTAAGGAGAATGGTGGGTGCTTTTCGTGCGGTCAGACAGGCCACAGGGCTAAGGACTGCCCAAGGAAACGAGGACAGGGGCAGGGCACTGGATCCACCCCAGGGGCACAGGTCCATGTGCTAGAAGCGCCACCTTTGCAACAGCGAGGTACCAATACTTCTGTAGAAAGCGTAGTTTATCTTTATGATCACCCCGTTCGCACTTTATTTGATTTTGGCGCATCACACTCCTTTATCTCGTCTGCTTTAGTAGAATCTCTGCACCTAAAAACTAGTATGGTAGAAGACCCCTTAATTGTTTCAAACCCAATTGGGGGCCCAGCTCATTTGTCTATGATCTGTCTGGATTTGAAAATTTCTATCCTAAGTGTTGAATTTCAATGTAGTGCCTTTGTTTTGGGCTTTTCGGGGTATGGTTTGATTTTGGGTATGGATTGGCTATCCAGTAATGGGGCCATCCTTGATTGTGGGAAAAGGGTTGTTAGGCTCCTAACCCAGCTCGGTAATACTTTGGAAATTTCTTGTAATCCCTCGTATGTGGTTATGCTTAGTTATCTTGAATCGCTAGATGCCTCTGTTGAAAATTTGCAATCAGTTAGAGTGGTCCGGGAATATCCGGATGTCTTTGAAGAGGTGAAGGGCTTGCCTCCGAAGCGGGAAATAGACTTCCGCATATATCTAGTAGATAATGCAAAGCCCGTTGCGTTGCCCGTTAGACATATGGCTCCACGAGAAAGGAAAGAGCTCAGTAAACAGATTAAAGAGCTTCTAGAAAAGGGGTTCATTAGGAGGAGCATTTCAGAATGGGGCGCTCCAGTGGTGTTCGCTACAAAGGGGGATGGTTCACTCCGTCTATGTGTTGACTATAGGGAGCTCAACAAGCTAACGAAAAAGAATAGGCACCCTCTCCCTAGAATTGACGATTTATTTGACCAACTTGTAGGAGCGTCTGTTTTCTCCCAACTCGATTTAGCAACCGGTTTTCATCAGCTAAGGGTGGCTGAAGATAGCATCGATAAAACGGCGTTCAGAACCCCAGACGGCTTCTTTGAATGGCTTGTCATGCCTTTCGGTTTGACAAATGCACCTGCTTACTTCGTGGACCTAATGAGTAGGGTATTTAGAGATTTCCTCAACAAATTCGTAGTGGTCTTCGTAGATGATATCCTTATCTTCTCAAAGAGTGAAGAGGAACATGCTCAGCACTTAAGGGCAATCATGGAAACTTTGCGAGTCCATCAACTAAAAGCCAAATTCTCCAAATGCCACTTTTGGAGAGAAGAGGTGAGGTTCCTTGGGCACATAGTATCCAAACAAGGGCTAGCGGTGGACCCTGCTAAGGTAGTGGCGGTACAAGATTGGAAGACACCAAGGAATGCAACTGAGGTCCGAAGCTTTCTAGGACTAGCGGGTTTTTATCGAAAGTTCATAAGGGATTTTGCGAAAATCTCAGCTCCGCTCACGAAATTGACTAAGAAGAATCTAGTGTTCAATTGGGATTTGGATTGCGAGTTTGCTTTCCAACGACTGAAAAGGGCTCTCACAGCAGCCCCAGTTTTGACGCTGCCAGATGGGAGCAAGATGTTCACTGTTTATACGGATGCATGTGGGACAGGGCTAGGCGCCGTCTTAATGCAAGAAGGAAGGGTGGTAGCTTATGGCGGGAGGCAGTTGAAGGTGCACGAAAAGAACTACCCAACCCACGATCTTGAGTTAGCCGCCATCGTCTTTGCACTCAAGTCTTGGCGACACTATCTCCTAGGTGAGGGGTTCGAACTTTACACTGACCATAAATCGTTGAAATATCTTTTCTCGCAGAAGGATCTTAACTAGAGGCAACAAAGATGGATGGAGTTTCTTGCCTCATACGATTTCGAAATCTCCTACACTCCGGGCAAAGGCAACGTAGTGGCAGACGCGTTGAGCCGAAAGAAATTGACACTAAGCCCATTGTTTGTTGAAAGACAAAGCCTAGAGTTTATAGCCAGCTTGACTTTAGGCCTTCCTCCGATTTCGTACCGGGCTTGCTTGCATCTCTCGAAGTGCGCCCAACTTTAGTGGATTCAGTAGGGGCGGCACAACGCGAAGACCCTCAGCTTGTGGAAATAATTGATAGGCTAATTAGGGGTGAGACTTCAAGTCACCTCAACAGATACTCCATCGACGATAAGGGTTTGCTAAGGCGAGACGGAAGACTATGCGTCCCACAGACGAAAGATCTAATAAAGAAGGTTCTCGAGGAAGCACATCACTCCAAGATGACGATACATCCAGGCAGAGATAAAATGTACAAAGACATAAAAAGGACTTTCTTCTGGAACGGCATGAAAAAGGACGTGGCAGAGTTCGTTTCTAAGTGCATGGTGTGCCAACAGGTTAAGGCGGAACAGAAAAAGCCTGGCGGACTACTACATCCTCTGGAGGTCCCACAGTGGAAGTGGGATAGCATCTCAATGGACTTCATCGATGGGCTGCCTAGGTCTAGGAGAGGCAACACTAGCATTTGGGTAATAGTGGATAGGCTTACTAAAAGCTCCCACTTTTTATCTGTCAAAAGTAAAAGAACTGCCTCATCCCTAGCATCACTTTACCTTAAGGAAATCGTTCGACTCCATGGAATACCATCTAGTATTATTAGTGACCGAGACCCCATCTTCACTAGCGAATTTTGGCGGAGTCTGCAAGAAGCAGTAGGAACGCAGTTGTGCTTGAGCACAGCCTATCATCCCCAAACCGACGGCCAAACAGAGAGAGTGAACAGAATTTTGGAAGACTTATTAAGACTATGCGTCCTTGACTTCGGAGGGACATGGGAATACCACCTTCCTTTGGTGGAATTTGCCTACAACAACAGCTATCAAGCAACCATCGGAATGGCGCCCTTCGAAGCTTTATATGGAAGACCGTGCCGATCGCCCACTTGTTGGTGGGAGTCCACGGATAAGCTCATACTTGGACCAGATATGATCCGAGAGACCTCAGAGAAAATAGACTTAATACGAAGAAGGATGAAGACGGCCCAAGACAGACAAAAGTCCTATGCCGACAAGAGGAGGACCGACCTTGAATTTGAAGTTGGAGACAGAGTCTTTCTCAAGGTATCACCACTAAGAAACGTTGTTCGTTTTGGAACCACAGGAAAACTGGCACCAAGGTTCGTAGGGCCATTCCCTATCATCGAGAAAATTGGGAAAATGGCCTATAGATTAGAGCTACCCGAGAAGTTGGCCGGAGTCCACAACGTTTTTCACGTTTCACATCTCCGAAAATGTCTGCCTGAGTCTGCTGAAGTGGTAGAGCCAAATATCCTCGAAGAGGCCGAAGTGGAACGCGAAGCAACCATAAGAAAAGTTCCAACCCGCATCTTAGGAACGGAAGTGAAGAAGCAACGCAACCGTGAAGTCAAGCTCGTCAAAGTTCAGTGGAGCGACGCCGAGGGAGACGCGACTTGGGAAACTAAAGCTAGAATCCGTACTGCCTAACCTTTTCTGTTCGAGGGTACATCCTTGATCTTTCTTTTCCTTAAGTTGCGCTTTTATCTATCTTTTTAGGTATAATTCCTCGACCGTATCTTTTAGATAGAATCTTTTTGGATGAAAACATGTAGTTGAAACATGTTATGGATGATGGTTGCAAGTGGTTGCAAGTGATTGCTAGTGGTTGCTCGTGGTTGCATATACACACACAATCTAGGTTTTAGATCGGCTCAGTCACTTCATATTGCATATGCATATATGTTTGTATTCGTATGTGGTTGAATTTTTATGTGTTGTCATGTGGATGTTGCATCTGTATTGAATGATTGTGCACTCATGTAGAATCAAGAATAGGAAAATTTGCATACATAATGGATTCATGGCACCTACATAATTCGCATTAAGGAGGTCAACTGAATCAGTAGACCGCCTGATTTTTGCATTAGATAAGTACACGTACACACACACTTCGCCTATGATCATGAAGCATTAGAAGTATTTTAAGGACAATGGATGCTCGTGTTTGATGGATGAGTAGATGGATGATTGGATGTTAGGATATACATTTTCCTACACTTGAAGATTTCGGGGACGAAATCCTTTTAAGTGGGGGAGAATGTAACACCCCGCGAATTCTATAACTGTGAAATTCACAAATTAAACTATAATTAATTTCAAATCAAAGAACTAAGGGAAAGGGATACGCCATTGCGTTCGTCTCGGAAAAATACGCGAAATAGAGTCCGAGTTTTCGAAAAACGGAGTCCGTATGAAGAAGATATGGCCTTCGGAAGTTTGAGAATTAAGTTTAAAATTCAAACAGAATAAAATAAAGTTTAAATTCAAAAATGGGGCCCAATGGGCCAGGGCGGAAAAAGTCCCGCCTGACGCACCCAGGTCGACTGGGCTGTCGACCTGGTCTAACCAGGTCGACAGGCCCGTCGACAGGGCTGTCGACAGGGGTGTCGACCTGGTCGAGCCCAGTCAACCTGGCTGCCCAGGTCTGTGTTTGGTCGAATTTCTGTGGTCTGCTTTGTCATTAGGGCTAGGTGGCGGGTTCTAATTGGTCTCTCTATCTAATGAATGGCTACGATCTAACCTAGCAACATCAATGGTCCTAATCAATTCCTAACCTCTATATAAACAACCCTAGACTAAACCCTAATCTATTCATTCAAAATTAAGAACATAGCCGCCATGTTGCTGAGGAACGACTAAGAGTAGCCGCCAACTAGAGAGAGAATTAGGAAGAAATTTCTAAAGCCTAAAGCAATTCAAGCAACCTAAAGCCAATCAATTCAACAAAGGAATCATATCTCTTAATTAGAGAATTCGCCGCAACCATTGTAAGTAGAGTATTACTTTGGTATGAATGAACAACTGTATTGATTTGTATGCTTGATTTGGGATAATAAAGTAGTTCATATTTGTGCAAAATTATGTTATTCATTATAAAGAACTACATGCGGTAGTTCTATGCAAGTATACGTTTGGAATATTGCGCAAATTATGTAATCTATGTTGAAGCTACATGTATGTAGTTGATTGAAATTCATGCAAGTTTGGGGTTTGCTTCTATGCCACCATGATGTATATTTTTGTGCATAAATCATTTTGTAAGTAATTGGAACAAGTTTGGTTATTATCCATATGAAATTATGTTGAGAACTTGGCATCATGTATTAAGCCATGCTTTTGTACTAGAAAACCTATTTGCAAATTTATGAATATGGCTAGGCTATGAATGATAGTTGGCATAATTGAAAACCATGATTAAGTCTATCTTGTTTACAAAAATTATATGATGACATATGTGAGACATGGCTAGGTTAGACTCAAAAATCCCTTTTTGCAAGTTTAAAGCAAACACCATGTTTAGGAATATTTATGCATAAGTATATTTATACCATCTTTATGTGATTAGACTTAAATCATGATTAAGTTGAACTATGCTTTTGTGTTAGTAACAAAGTATCCCCTTTGTAAACATGTAGAAACCTTATGAACATGACTTGTTTATGTTTGACATTATGCCTAAATGAGAACATAAGTCTATGTTGTAGTTAAGACTATGTGACACCTAATTTAGATTCTTATCTTAAGTTTTCATGGTTTGATTCATGTCATGACCAAAGTATATATGCAAGTACACCAGTTTCTATGTTGTATTTCCAACGTCATATTGCAAGTTCATGCGCTCACCTTCCCTTTTTTTTGTGTGTATGTAATCACGCCATAAGCCTCCCCTTTTCGCATGGCTAAATTGGGCTTTAAAAGGCTAAGCCCAATGTATATAAACGGACGTGTAAAACGGGGGAAAATAACGTTGGGTTAAAATTAATTAATGAATGAAAATATAAAATAGAAGGGCCCAAATTCAAGTATGGGTTGGGCCCATGATTGGTGTAACCTTTACACCATTAACTTAATGGGCCGCAAATATTTACATATAAGAAATAAAGAAGAATGACAAAATATGTAAATGTAGAACATACGATGTGTTTAACCCGAGGTTGGATTGAGTTGTGATGTAAACCTGCCCGGAACCGCCCGGCTGTCCAGTAGTCACAACAATACCTATCCAATGTGGGAGGTTAAACATGGAGCCCAGCAAGGACCCGAGGTTAGACTGAGTTGTGGTGTAAGACTGCCCGGAACCAACCGGCAACAGGCAGCCACAACAATACCTGTCTAATGTGAGAGGTCAGGGCCTTAATAAGACAATTAAGGCTGAGTCAGGATTGTTAGGATTAAGTAAACTAAAGACTTAATCAAAATGGAACATGCTAAACTAAACGGACTGGTGGGGGTTAGGTTAGAAAACACTTAACCAACTTAGCATGTTGGCTAGAGATAGAAAACCTAGTAACGAGGGACCCTTTTCAGCAGTAACCCTAGAAGGTGTATCAGGATACCCTGAAACTAGGCAGGGTGGGGCACGATTACTGGGATGATTGTAAGAGGTCAAATCGACGGCGGTGGTGTAGCAGTGTAGGTTCTAACGGAGTGCGGGCGTGCACACACTCCGGCGCAGAAAAATAAGGCACTGGACACCAGTAGCATACCTGTGCACTCTAAGGTTGTGTCGGCTTGCCACTATGGGACTTGATACACCCCATGGTGGGACCAGCATAGGTAACTACAACATCGGGGGCCGTAAGACACATGTAACTTTGCGAGTAGGAGCCGATCATCATTGAATGGATCACATCACCCTGATTATGGGGTGCAAATTGGAAACTAGTTTATATGGGTTCAGAGATTAACATGGGGTACGATAGTATATTCGACCCTAGACAACTTAACCAAGTTTACAGTGCATGCCCACTTCTTGTTTATACTTATCATACCCAGTTCTTTATTCATAGACAAAATAGTACTAGACTTACTCAGGCTTTATGTCTGACTCTACTTTTCTTTCGTCTTCTTTCTTCCGTTTCCCCCCCAGGTCCTCAGGGAGGGAACACAGCAGCTTGACCAACCTCAACATCCAGCTTGAAGAAGAGAAATGTATTGCTTGGACTTTCCTGTTTTGAACTATGGCTTTGGACAATCCACTATGGGGCTTTTGCAGTTTATCTATGTTTTATTTATGCTTCTTTAAAAATAATGTACTCAAGACAGATTATGAAAGTGTTATGTTTTTGGAAAGGATGTTGTTGTAACACGTATTTGACTTTATGAAATAAAGTTTGTTGTTCTTCCGCTGTTTACAAATATGTGTTCTTATATCTGTCTTGTATATCTGTGACTTGTACTTATAAACCTCCACCAAAATTAGGGCATTCCCTTTGAGAGTGACCCTAACGGAGGTGGGGTGTTTCAGGGCTCAGAGGGGGGGAGCGATGGGCGGAGGGGGCGGTTCCTCGCCGGAGGTGGCGCTGGTAGGGGCTCGCGCCGGAGGCTAGGCGGCGGCTTCCGCCTTCCTCGATCTTTCTCTTTTTTTTTTTTTGATCTGTTGAAATCGATTATGTCAGGAAGGGGGGGCCATCGGTTATAAGGGGAGGAGGGTTTTCTTTTATTTTATTTATGTACTTAATTAATTTTCAAAAAGTTGACTTTTACATACGACCTCGAAACGAGGCCCACCGCCTGTCGTCCATAGCGTATTACCCCCATTTCGAACACAATGGGATATGTATCGTAGGCTGATTCGATCGTTACGATCAGTTTCCGTTCAATTTACATTTAAATCACTATATTGAATTTTAAACGTACATTTCAAATTACCGGGGTCACATACTAACTCTAAAAATTCCATAAAAATATTTTCTAGCTTCGTATTGACTATACGGTCCTAACAAAACTAATTTCGTCGAATTCTGAGACCGTTAGAAAAATGGTCATTTACCAGTCGATTAAAATCAACTAAAACTGGTCAAACGCGTTTTCCTTTGCCACGCTCACATATTGATTCGAAAAAAATATGAAATTTGAAACCTAGCTATAATTTGACATCACGGACCCAACAAAACTGGTTTCGTCGAAATCCGAGGTCATTTGCAAAATGTCCATTTTTTAAGGGCCTGAATTCCATAGCGACTATTTAGAATTTTCAACTGGACATATCTTTTGATTCCCGCTATGAAATTTTGATTTTTCGGATTCGTTGGAAAGATATTATCAATTAGATCCTAATGTTTTTGGTTTCACTAAAATCCGGATTGTTTTGCACCCGGTACATTCAATTGAAGTTTGAAATCGAATTATCGAACTACCGCGCCATTTTCAATTCTATTTATAATTATATATAAATATTTATATTCTAACGACGGCGTATATAAATATATACGTCGAATTCAATTCAAAATAAATTTCACGTCGATATTATTTAAAATAATTCATTTTAAATAATCAAAATTCGCCAAAATTGCCAAAATAAAATTTTTAAACTGGCCCAGATTTTCGGGTTGTTACATAACAAAAGTTTTAGTTCAGTTTCTTAGGTTTCCAAAAAGTCCGGAATCGTAGAATTCCGATCATTCCATCAAAAGTTATGGCCATTTTGTTTCAGCTTGTCGAATATTTCAGGTTGTTGCATAAACGCCAATTTATTTTATTTAGAGTTTCAAACTTTTCGCTTTCAAAACTTTGCAAATTTCTAACACTTAAATCTGTTATCACTTCATCGTTCGAGAAGCGGATTCACATTCGACTGCTTACTTTATTTCGATATTCTTTCTGTTCATTTTTTCGGTATCATTACAAATGTTAAATTTCGATTAATATTTGAATTCATTTAACGTTTCCAACTAACTTAAATCTATTAAATTATAAATTCACGAACGTGGATCAAGTTGCCAAGTTACGTTACTTATTCTTATTCACTAATTTGCCATTTAATTTTTTTATTTTAAATTTATCGATGATTCCTATTTTATCAATAACGTAAATTCCCTTCCCACTCTTTCTCGAACTAACTTGATATGCTTATTTATTTCCCAAGCCATAAGTTATTGCCACTTTTATTTACACAACAATTTTTTTCCAAATTCATTTTAGTCGGCTTAGTTGAATTATATTTCGTGGTTAAATCTCAATTTCCTTAACGCTTATATCAACTAACTTGGAATTTATTTAAACTTATCATCGCCCCTATTTAAGCATTTCGACGACCACTTCCCTTTTTCTTAATGCTTAAGTAAATTTCCTGGTTTCATAATCAAAATTCTAACATTTCGATTAACCTTAGTACGCGAGTTATTCTTATGAGTTAAGGTGGACTCAGGTGCTCGATTCCGGGTTTATAGGCCAAGTTTAAGTAACATATGTACTTATAAATTTTTATAGAAGATCATATCATAAAAGTTGAAACCTAAATCTTAAGTAACAAAGAACATAGAAATTTCAATTCTAGTTTAATCCAATTCCAACTTTAAATAACCAATACTAATACCTTTATATAATATTTATACTATATGAAATGAAATCCAACTTAGACTTTATATTCGCTACAGTGCCTTAATAAGGTTATCATTAAGGTTCCTTACATTTCTACTTCATCGATCATTCACCTTTCATAAATAAACTTTATTTGTTATAAATTTCCTTCTCAACTAACTTAACTCACTCATCAACTATTTCACGTCATAATTTGTTACCATTTCGTTTCACCACCAAGTTCTTCAGTTCATTTTAGTCGACTTGAATTAAGTTTTATCTCCTACATTCTTCAGCACTTCTATCGACTAACCTTGTAACTTATTTAACTTAATTATCGTCCACGTTTTTGAGCTTTAACGATGGTTCCTTTCTCTCAACACTTAAGTCTATTTCTTAGTTTTCAACATCAAGAACTCAAATGGATCAGGCTACCTTATTACCTGAATTAATTATTATTTTCCAAGGTGAACTTAAATATTTTGATTCCGGGTTTTAAAACTAAGTTTAAAATGCATATATATTTATAAAATTCATAGAAAACATATAATTAACAAAACAAGGAAATTTCAATCCTGGTTAAATCTTAAACTCCACTTTACATATCATCGAGAATTAAATCAAAATCTTTTCCCAACAAGTTATGAAAAGTACGGAGTGGGCTCCCCCACTTAGACGCTTCAGAATAAACATCGATAATGTGTGCACTCATTACCGAAATCTTTTCTGATGTCCGAGAAGAGATTACACACTTTAATCCTTAAATCCTTTAGAAAACTATTTATAATACGATATTTATTTCTTCAAACTTTCATAACACTATTTCAAGAGTACCCCAGGATCAAGTTTCAAGTTCATTTCTATTTCAATCTCAAACCGTTCTCATCTAATTACACTTAAAGGTATCATTTCATTTCATATATTTCTTAGACCATTTAAATTCCTTATTAAATTTATTATTGAATCAACCATAATAGGTATAAATTTAATATTACCACCTACTAAAACAAATACATATATACTTGAACTAAATATATATTCAATATATTTTAAAATATGATCGAAAACCATATTATATCGATCATTTCGTTCGATTATTTAGGAATTCCTATCGATTCCATGGCGTCCCATATATCGATCAGAACTCATAAATATTCAACAGAATAAGTCAACACAACATAAAACCAATTTGTATCAAAATACAAGTACGCTCTCTCATATCACTTAACTCATTCTAGGGCGTTTCTAACCCCATTTCTAATGAGTTAATTCCCAACAGAGCCAAGGTTAGCGCCAACCTGGCTCTGATACCGACTGTAACGACCCACATTTTCTGACCGTTTAAAATCGACAATAAACCACACATGTCGACCCAAACAAATCTCAAATATAGGTAGTTATTGGGAAAAAGAAGAAAAAGAAGAAAGAAGAGAAAGACAAATAGAGTTCTCACAGCGGAAGGACAACATATAATAATTAAATAACAGTTAAAGCAGTTGAAAGATATACAAATGTCATAACATACAAGGGTTATCAGAGTTAACCATATACAGACTTACATACATGACAGCGGAAACAAAGTGCAGCGGAAAATCTTTATATATAATAGATGAATGCCAAATCTTCGTCTTCGCTCTCCGAGGTAAAGGAATCGTCACTAACTGCAAGCATCTGCTGACCCGAGTGTATTGCACAAAAGAAAACACAACAAACACTCGGATCAGCACTAAATCATCTCATATTAGTCAAATCAAAATACAAAATAACATCAGTGTCATGGGTGCAGTAACTCAAGAGATGTTACGGGATTTTTCCATCTCTCGAGGATCCGTTAAACTAATACATAGATAGTATAATACGCTATTATGATAGTGTCTACTCAGTAAAGTATGAATACTGAAAATAGCGTAAGCGGGATTACCATATTACCCTTACGCCGTTTATAGGCACCAACAGTCTATACAGTACCGTAAATTCACCATATTGGTGTTATCAGAGGGCACTCCATAGAAGGCAATGCTAAATCAAAATCGTATGGGCTCGATATGGATATATATGACAAGGCACTCGAGGCAATGCCCAGGGTAGGATTCTACCAATTGCACTCCCGGACCGGTGGTAACGAATAGCAGCCACTACCGCCCACCTCAGAACACACTCCCAAAGTCATAAATGGACCCAATCATCATCATCATAGTCATAGAAATAGTATCGAAGAAGTGTGTCCGATCAAAGGTGCTACCTCAGTTAGTCACGGTATAGCTCCTGTTTTAGTCATTTCAATTCTGACCCGAAGGTCAGGGCTATTTCGTCATCGATCAACTTCTTCGATTCAATCATCGCCTCCAAGTCATCGTAATCAATCTGGATACGTCATAACGTTCACAGTTGTCAAAGTGGTATCGACACTGACAGAGAGTATGCCTTATGTCGACTCCGGTCTCTTTAACAACCAACGCTTACATCTTACACATCGGTCGGTTCTTTTATATTTGATAAAGGTTCACTTTCATATCAAAATATCATCTTCTGTTTCGAACCCAATTTATATTCAAACGAATAAAATTTTCATATCAACATATCATAATCATACCCGAGCCGATTATATTCTAAAACTAGAATATATTTCATATCATTATATTATAATCACATAATATTTCACAAACGACTTATATTCAAATAGAATATAATTTATCTCAAAGACTTCAAATTATCACGGATTCTTATCTCAACTCCATTTGAACCGGCGGTTCAAACTCAAGCATTTCCATTCGAAAGGAATTTATAAATTTCAAAAATACTTGTAAATAAACGTATATATAAAATAATAATATTAATAATAATAATAATAATAAATGTTATATAAATGATATATAGATATATATAGAATATAATAATTAAAAATAAATCAGTAATTTAAATATTATCTATACACTTAAAATAAGGTTACTAGAAAAGTTTGAAAAATGAATTATAAGAAAAATTTATTTAAAATACAATAGTTATAAGTAAAAGTAAATAATAAATTTAAAGCAAGAATAATTATTTGGAATCAAATGCATAAATATTTTTAAAATAAATTTCTCTAATCAAAAATCTTTCCTTCCTTCCAAATTTCTAATACTTGAATCTATCGTCCGATCTCAATGGGGTTCATTTAATTCCATATCTCATTTCAACCCCATTCAAAACAACTATTTGATTTCTAGAGTTCAAATATATATTCAAACTGAGTTAAAACAACTCAGATACCCTCGATTTCCAAATTTCCCAAAACCAGATTACATAAGAATTTATTTCCTTCTAATCCAACTCATAAATCGTATTCAAATCCCAATTTAAATATTTCCACTTTGTTTTGGAAAATTCCTTGAACCCTTTTTAATCAACATCCCAGTTCAGAATCTTTAAAGAATTGAATTATCGAGTATCGGTACATTCTTTTAAAAGGGAAATTTCTATCAAATAAAATTTCAAGTATTTAAAATCATTTAACCAACCGATGTCTGTATATAATTATCTACCCAATGGCCAAGCGATTTTAAATTTAATTTCTCGATATTTTAGGGATGGATCTATCATTTCAATCCAAATCAGGGTCACAGAGATTTATCATTTCACTCTGTGTTCTTAATTTATTTTATCGATAAATCCCGGGTTCATTAGATGCCCGTAACATCAAGGGTAAATGGGATTTATCGTCAAAAAATCAACATGCATTACAATATACTGAAATAAGGAGCATTAAAATGTCACAATAAATTCAGTAATAAATTTCAGCCAACATCCATCACACAATTTCATTCAACAGATCAGCATTAAACTGTTTCATGATTTTTCAAGGGTTCGAATTTTAATTTAGAAATTTAAATTAAATTAAATAAATAATCGTTACCTAAATTGCATGTTAACACACTTGCATGTCAAATTGAAACAACACACCAACAATCCAACACAACCATGCAACCAAACTTGTTTCATAATGTAATTCAATAAATATGGGAATAATACTGTATTTCGTGAGTGAGAAAATCACTCACCTTTGGGTCCTTAGTGCATCGAACGTCCAACCATAGCCCAAAATTTCACAGTCTCTAAACGCAGCCAGGTTAGTGCCAAAATGTCCGCAATTCCGCCACGATCCCAACGCAACAAACCGCGTCCAAATCCGAGTTAATATGAAGAAGTTATCAGTGTTTTACCATCTGAATTTCAATTATATAAAAATTAATAAAATAAAACCTCACCCACATGAATTCCGCCACGTCAGCACGCCCACCTTCATCTTCCCGCTCCCTCACTTTCTCACTACAGTAAAACACACACGAAAGAACCCAACCGCACCTAACTTTGACCAGCGATTCCCGTGAACTCCGACCACCGGAGGTCGAGCGGCCATCCTCAAATGGAAGCTCCTTCCGAGCCGCATCCAATGATCCCCGCCACACCAACTCCGGTCAACCCCAGCCACGTCCACCCTCAGCCCTAGTTTCGCCATTTCGAGCTTTCCACCACCAAAATCCGGCGCTACAGTCAACAATACAACCTCCGGCCACCACCAAAACGCTCGTATGGTCGATCTCTACAATACCCAAAAGCCCGATTTTGCGATTTGTTGCCGGATTAAAAAACCCCAAATTTAGCTTTAGGGTTTCGAATTCAGAGACTTTGACCGTAGTTTCCGGCAACTACAGGCCATGCATGTCGAAACTGATCATACCAGAAGCTTCGTATCGTCGAGAGCTTCGTTCTGATATATAATATGCTATGGTTTGGAGAGATTCGATTTTAAAGTTTGAATTTTTGCTTTCTAGGGTTTTGAAAAAAAATTGTTTCAGCTATTGGAAAAAAGAAATCTGATGGAGGGAGGTATACGTAGTGAAGAATGGGCTGAATGAGATGGATATGGGGTTTTATTCATATATATATAAGGCCCGGATATGAGGAACACTAAATTATCTGTTTACATTGATCTCGTTCACATTTTCTCTCGTACGATCAAACTGTAAGCCGGATTTTAACGTAGATTGAAACTCTACAATAATTTAACGTTCCGGTTCCGATGGCGCCACTTTCGTCGAATTCCGAGACATTCGCCAAAATAGTTAAATTTCATTGTTAATTAATTAATAAGATATTCAAATTGAATTAAAACAGTTAAATGAATATTCATTAAATTCCATTTAAATCAAATTATAACTTAAATAAATTTATAAATCAAATTTCACATATTTTAAGTTCCCAAATTTTATTATTTATCAATTTAAAATTGTATTTCAATTATACATTAAGCAATTTAACTTCAGTTAAATTGTAGATACTATATTTGAATTTCAGTTATTATTTCCCAACTTAGAATTCTCCATTTATCCAATTAAATTTGAATTTCCATTATAAACTAAATAACTCAAATCATTTAAATAAATAAAATATGAATTTCCAAATTGCAACAATTCTAAGTATAAACTAAATTTTAAAATTTATTTATACTGCATTCAAATACTCATCATCATTAAAAATTAACACAAAATTTGATTTTCCCTATATATTCCAATTTATTTAATTTAAATTGAAATTTAAATATACTGAAAATTATGGGACGTTACATAGGGTGTATTTTCACCTAATTTAGAGAAAATCCATTTGCTTCTTTATTCTATCATTGTTGTATGCTTTCGGTGACGGTTGCTAATCCTAACTGTTGGTGATAATACGTTGGTACACTCAAGTGAAGTGAGTGGCCGATCATGTTTATCTTGGGATGCAAGATGTTCTTGTTGAACCCAATCTACTCCTCTTTAGAGATACACTATTGGAAGGTGGTCTCATACCTTGCCAGTCGGAATCCATTATTCAATAATAGCTTGCGGTTTTGATTGTAAACTATGTATGTGGAGGGTAAGATGCAAGTTTTCCGCTAGATTGTTATTTATTTGATTTAGACACTATTATAATATCAGAATAGTATTGATTTTAAAGAATCTTTTGGGTTATCGTAAGGTGAAAACCATCGTATTTATGAGTGGATCGGTCTTAGGATTATCCATTCTTTTAAAAGGGATTTTTTAAAAGTTAAACCAAGCGGTTGGAGTTTACTCACACCAGTCCTATGACTGATCCAGAATTTATTTTATTTTGTTTTACCCTAAACTCTTGGGTGCCCAAATTGTATGGACAGTCAAGATGTTTAGGTATTTACAAATACCCTTGGAAGAGCTTGAATGTAATGATCGGAAAATCCCCGCCGTTTGAATCGACCATAAACCACACAGGTCCGATCCAAAAGTTGGAAATTCTCGAATGCATTAACTCTGGACATACAACAACATCATAACAAATAACAAAAGAATTTTATAAACACCATAATAATGTTACATCAGAGTACAGAATATCAGAGTGCAGAATATCAGAGTACATCAATAAATAAAATACAGCGGAAGACTTATTACAATAAATTAATACAATACACAGCGGAAGACTTTCTATACTCTGGACACAGCTTCAGGCATCGATCTGGAATCCTGGTCAAGAGATAAATATCTGAAAAAAGCTACTCGACTGCCCGTGTGGAAAAGAGGGCACCCGAGTTTGCCAGTGAAACAAACTACAGGTCAGTCATGGGACTGGTATGAGAAATCTAATTTAACTAATCTAACAATAAGGCTAGTCATAGGACCACGCCGCTAACGCAGAACGGGTTTACTCCATTGGATTGCCAGTGCATAAAATAGGGTAAATTGTTAAACAACTCAATGCTTTTTTAGAAAAATGAAACCATTATAAGACTCAAGTCCCATCACACAATGCAACGCAAACCGGAGGATAGAGTTTTACCTTATAATGGTCAAAAGATGCTCGATAACATAAAACGGATTTGATATCATTATTAGTGTATATATGTTTTCAAAAAAAAAAACAATTTCAATCATAATGTATCAATCATAGACGTTATGGGTACCATATATCATGTCGCCATACTAGTTCTACAATCAAAACCGCATGGTGTCGTATTGGAGATTTGGTTTCCATCTTGAATCGAGGCTAGGGATCGTCCTCTCCGATTCGAGACACTCTAGCAAATACCTTAGGATTCCCCGCAGTGAATCCTTGGATGCGGTAGGGCCGGTCCATACATACGCTAGTGGATTAGTTATGCCTGAACATACGTTTCCCGATTCTTTTGAAACTCTAATATGGCCACTAACAACCTATAAAACCCGAGGTACCTCATAATCCAACATCCACATAAGTAAAAGTGTCAGGGCTGGTAAGACGATGACACCACTTCTTAGCTAGAAAGAAACGTGTGCACTCCCTACGGTCCTGATCCCATTTTTGACTCATACCGGGGTGTGAGGCTCGCGAAGTCACGCTATACACAAAGCTATGCCTAAACAGGTCGTGCTTTGATCATCAACCACAAGGCCCTGCATTTCAACAAAAGCCTTGATCCATTCATCTTAGTATGCCACATTGTCAATCCATACCATACCATTGATTTCTACCAATATATAACCTCTAAGCTCGTACGTCTCAGAGAATTGTGTTAAACACCAAACATTTATATATTTAGCAGAGATCAATGAATACAACATAAAGGAATACAACGTCAGACATACCATCCATTTACAAGTCCGTTCTGGGTCTAAACGAAACCGGAGGTGCCTTATTCCTCACATATCCGAACAATCAACAAGTACGTCTGGACGGCTACCACTGAAGCCCCTTCAAGGTAGCTACTGCAATCATGACCCTCAGTAGCAACACATCCATTCGATGTGAAGATCGTCGGTCTTCAATCACCGTCTTCAAATTTTCGACTTATATCGTTGTATAATCATTTGAAATGAGATTGAACTCGGGCTTTTCAAATGATCCTCGCATATATATATATATATTAAAATCATTTCATATCATTATTAGTATTTAATAACGATTTATCGCTATTTTTATATATAAAAAATAACTAAATTTATTTAACGACGCTTCGGGTCAATGAGAGGCTCTTGGCGTTGTTTTTATCGAAATTTGATTTACATTTATCTTGAAATCTAACCGTTGGATTTAAAAAAAAAATTATATCGTTGGATAGACCTTCCTAAAGCGGTCCTAACGGTTTCAGTTTTGGGAAAATTCGACGGTCAGATCTTTTGGTATAATCGTCTGAAGTTATGATTTCAAATCGCGAACTGCAGCAGCGCAATTCGTTTTATTTTAATTCATATATATATATATATATATATATAATTCATTCGTTCGACGATTTCCAATTATTTCATCTTTAAATAATTTTCTACACTTCATATTCAAGTTATTTTTAATGAACAGAAGTCTATTTCAAAACATGTACATTTTCTACATTCCTTATATGAGAATAAAAATGTGAATTTTTATTGTTTATCATTTCTATTTCAAACGATGAATATTTTCTTTATTTATTGCATTCCAATAAAAATGTAAATTTTTATTGTTTATCCTTTCCATTCCAAACTATGAATAATTTTATAATCTCTTTCTTTACATTAATTGTGATTTTTAACGTAATCATGTTTTATTTTTAAAACATGAACTATTTTCTAACTTCATTTCTTACATTAGAAATGAGGTTTTTAAGGTGAACATGTTTTTATAATTTAGAACATGACATTTTTATATTTCATTCATTACATTAATAATGAGGTTTATATTACATAAAAATGTGAACTTTTTTATATTACATAAAATTGTAAACTTTTTATATTACATCAAAATGTAAACCAATTTATATTCTTTTATTATACAAAAAAAATGTAATCCTTTATTCAATCTTTTATTACACTAAAAAAAATGTAACACTAAAATCTATTCGTTTTATCGCATCTAAAATGATGATAAAAATGTAATATTAATTTTTATTCTTTTTATCGCATCTAAACTGACAATAAAAATGTAACATTAAAATCTATTCTTTTTATCGCATCTAAAATGACGATAAAAATGTTATTCTTGAATCTACTCTTTTTTTATTGTCTCTAATTTGACAATAAAAATGTTTCTTTAAAATCTATACTTTTTGTTTGAACGGCCTTGACGCTAAAATATGTTCTTTTTTTATCTAAAAAGAAAATGATAACTACATGTGTTCTTTTTATCTAAAAAGAAAATGATAACTAGATGTGTTCTTTTCATCTAAAAGGAAAATGATAACTACATATCAATAAAAATGTCCCTTTTCATCTATTCTTTTATTTACATCTAAATTGTAAATATAAATGTAACTTTTATTTCTATGTTTTTATTTACATCTAAAATGTAAATAAAAATGTAACTTTTAATCTGATCTTTTTATTTAATTGAAAATTCTAGTCCAATCAAACAATAACAAATGTGATATTTTCATTTTATTGAAAATTCTAGTTCAATCAAACAATAACAAATGTGATATTTTCATTTGATATCAATTCTATTTAACAAAATACACAAAAGTTATAATTTTATTTCAAACACTGAATCTTATTTAAGGATTCATTTACATTAGAAAGTAAATCTAAATGAAAAGCATTTTCAAACCATGAATCTTATCCAATGATTCACTAACATTAAAACTTGAATTTTAACGTAAATCAATTTCAAAACATGAATCTTATTTAATGAGTCATTAACATTAAAATGTTGATTTTAATGTAAATCAATTTCAAAACATGAATCTTATTTAATGACTCTTTCTTTACCTTAAAAATGAAAATTTTAATGTAAACATCAATTTTTAACTTTTCTATTCAAACAAATGTTCATTTTCCCTAATTTCTCATATGCAACAAATATCTCATTTCCTTCTCACATTAAAAATATGATTTCTAATGCTTCAATATTTATATGTTTAATCAACCTAACATGTCAACAAAAAAAAAGATATTCTTATCTTAACATGTCATTTTCTAATTAAAATGATATTCTTATATTTCCACTCTTTTTATTGTACAATTTGACAATAAAAATATAATCATTTTGTATTCATTCTTTAATTATAAAAATGTAAACTTTTCTGCTCTCTTATTACATTATATAAAATGTAATATTTCTATTATTTTAAATGACAAAAGTGAATATTTTTATCTCATTCTAATTAAATGACAAGAATGAATGTTTGTTTCATTCTTTTTAAATTAAACAAATTAGATTGAGATCTAATCTCATAATTAACATAAATGTTAATCATCACAATATAATAATTATAATCAACCTAAATGTTAATTATCACAATGTAATAACAAATGACAAATTGTGATGACCCCAAAACCCCGTACCACGGTGTTAAGGGTAATCTTTGGAATATAACACATAAACAGATATTAGCAGAACAGAGTTAAATAAATACACCAGATAATGTACAAATAATACACTGGATAAACATAATCATCAGAGTTACACAGTATACAGGATCATACTTAGTACAAATATAGTTCAGCTATACATAAATGTCTACAGTGGAAAACAAACATAATATGTACAATAGGAGCTAAACAGCATAAAAAGGGATAAATGATAGAATCCGTCTTCAGCTCCAGCTATCCAGAAAGAGCCTGCTAAAACCTGAATACAAGGCTGCCCGTGTAGAAAAAGGGGCAACTGAGTTCGCAAGTGAAACAAACTTAGAGTTAGTCATGGGACTGGTATGAGAAATCTACTTAACACATTTCATAATATGGCTAATCACAGGACCATGCCGCTTTCGCGAAACGGGTTTACTCCATTGGATTGCCGGTGCTTTAAAACAAGTAAATCTTTAAAACATCGCAATGATTTTTTACGAAAATGAAGCCATTATAAGACTCAATTCCCATCACACAATGCAACGCAAACCGAAGGATAGAGTTTTTAACTTATAGTGGCCAAATATGTTTGATACGAATAAAACAAAAGCTTTTGATATTATTACTAGTGTTTATATGTTTTCAAAAACAATTTCAAATCATAAGTATCAATCATAGACGACATTAATGCCCCATACTACTATGTCGCCATATATAGGTATACAATCAAAACCGCACAGTCACGTATTTGGAAATTGGATTTCCGTCATGAACAAAGGCAAAAGATAGTCCTTACCGAATCCGAGACTATCTAGCCCGAGCCTCAGGCAAGTACCCAGTCAAGCCTTTAGAGCGACAGGGCTGGTCCACTGATGTGGATTAAAATTCCTGAACACTGCGTTTCCCTGCCCTTTGGGGCGTAAGTGAGCCAACGAATGACTCCATTGGTCCCGGATCGACCGATATATCAGCAACAACCACATAGGTGAAAATAATATAAATGTCAGCCAGTTTAAGCACTGACACCACCTCTAGCTAGAAGAAACACATGTCCTCCCTGAGGTCCTCTTCCTTTTTCTGGTTCATACCGGGGTGTGAGGTTCGCGAATTCACGTTATACACAAAGCTACGCCACACAGGCGGTGCTTTGATCATCAACCACAAGACTTTGCTTTTCAACAGAAGCCTTGATCACTGCATCTTAGCATGCCACACAGGCAATTCACACCATGCAACTGATGGGTATCAATCACACAGAATGAATTCCAATGTTAGGCACACAGTCCTTTTTCAAGTCCGTTCTGGGTCTGAACGAAACCGGAGGCACTATATACCTCGCATACCCATCGATCTCCACATATGTCTGGACGATCACCACTCATTATCCATATTTAGGGATACCTCCCAATCAGGACATCAGTTACCATCCAAACGAGGTGAAGATCTCCGGTCTTCAACCATCGCCTTCATCATCGATTTCTTATCGTCGATTCAGTTATTCAGAATGGGATAAACCCGGTCTTTCTGAGCAACTCGCGTATATAATAAACAAGTGCTACACAAACACAATATACGCCTCATTCCAATTCATCAGTCACTAACCGTAAATCAGTAAGAGAACGATTTCCCAAATATTAATCCCGAAGGCCGAAATCAACATCAGATCAAAACCCAAGAAACCGTTCGACTTAGCTAACCTTCAGTTAGTTTCTAAATTTCACATTCCATATCATTTATAATATTTTATAATGATTTATCGCCATTTTTATTTATTTAAAAATAGCCAATTTATTCAAACGACGCTTCAGGCCATAACGCGGCCGTGGCGTTGTTTTTCTTCAGATTTGATTTACACATATCTGAAAATCTAACCGTTGGATCTTCACAAAATTTATATCATTAGAAAGATCTTTCAAAAACGAATCCAACGGTTCCTGTTTCGGGAAAATCCGACGGTCGGATCTCCCGGTATAATCGTCTGAAGTTTCAATTTCAAAATACAAACTACAGCGTCGTTATTCGATTTATTTTAATTATATATATATATATATATATATATATATATATATATATAATCGATTCTGGAGCTGTTTTTCTTCAGATTTAAATTAAACATTACAGACAATCCAACCGTTGGATCTTTACTAAGTCGGTGCCACTGGAAAGATATTTCCAAGGCGGACCCAACGGTTGTGGTTTCGAGAAAATCCGATGGTCGGATCTCCCTCAATAATCATTTGAAATCATGGTTTCAAAATACGAACTGCAGGATCGTTATTCGAAATATTTTAATTATATATATATATATATATCGGTTCTTCGATTTCAAAACCATATTCATTCCGTACCCTGGATAAAAATGATATTTTTATCCTACAGTTATTTATTTCAACACATCACTATTTTTAACAATACTTGTATATAATAAAAATGTGATTTTTATTGTAAAACAATTTATTTCAAAACACAATTATTTTATATAGTTCAAACAGGTGATAAAAATGTGATTTTGATTATAAAAGAATTTATGTCAAAACACGATTATTTTATATAGTTCAAACAGGTGATAAAAATGTGATTTTTATTATAAAAGAATTTATTTCAAAGCACGATTATTTTATATAGTTCAAACAGGTGATAAAAATGTGATTTTTATTATAAAAGAATTTATTTCAAAACACGGTTATTTTATATAGTTCAAACAGGTGATAAAAATGTGATTTTTATTATTAAATAATTTATTTCAAAACATGATTATTACACAACACCTGAATTTCTATTCAACACATGAATATAGTTTCAACAAATGAAAATAAATCAAACACAGAAAGATTTCAAGAAATTTCGGCAGCATAATGGCAGGGTAGTTAAAACCGGGACCGTATCGATGTACGGCTCCTCGCTCAACCTTAAAACCTTGTGATTTTTGACAATAGGGATTTCATGCATCTAATTCGCACGTAGGAGAGCATGTTTTCTTTCATTTCCACAACCTATTCTAATTTTGTTTTTAACCACAAATGGGTATTTTTCAACCACAATCAATCATTCTCAACCACAAACAATTCTATCAACCATTCACATTGTTCACCAAAATTCACATCAACCAAATAATCAAAGCAATATCACAACCAATAAATATCGTCCATGGTCTATGGACGAGGGGAGTATATATATATATATATATATATATATATATATATATATATATATATATTCGTATATAAATATACTTCAATTCACTTCAATTCAATTCAATGTCATTTCTTTGCATATACAATTTTTACAACGCATATATAACTTATACATCAAACATACAACTTATACAACGCTTATACATGAGGTGTACAATGCTTATATAACTCATACGTCGACTATATAATTTATACATCGTCATTTCCCTATCGTTTATAATTCAGAAATCTCACATTGCGTTTCACTCCACCAAAAATAACAGAAGGTTCAAAAAAATATGCGGTCTCTTCTAGAATGTAGAAGACATCCTCACGGTCCCGTTGTCTCTTGTTTCACTGAATTTCGTCAAGAAACGAAAAAGATACGATTTTTACCATGAAATCAAAAACCGTAGCGCTTTAAAGTGCTACAATATAATTTAAAATTATAACAGTCGTACCTTTCCTGTTTTGTTCAAAACCAGGGTTGAATTTTTCGATCAATTCGCGAAGCTTCGCGTCGATCGGCCTACGCCACGTGAGAGAGCTCAGAGAGGTGCGCTGACGCACGGTGGTGGGGCCCCCTTCGATCGCGGCAGGAGATGGCGGCGGCGAGTTGAAGTCGCCGACTTCCAGGCGTTGGTCCAGGCGATTTACGAAGTGATAGAGGTGGTGGCTGGTATGGATTCGAAGCTCTCGGAGAGGTCTTCAAAATCTTCAACTAGGGCATTGGCTATTGGTGAGCGTGGAAGGAGATAAAGAGGAGGGAAGAAATGAAGGGCGGCCGCCGTTAATCGTGAGGAGCGGGGAGAGAGAAAAGGGAGAGAGAGAAATGAACGGCCAATCAAAATTTTTTATTTTATTTATATGTTTTTAATATTTTCAAATACCCCTTATCTCATACGAACTCCAATCCAAACCCAACGACTGTCGTCCCTAGCCAAATACCCCCATTCCGAACACAATGGGATATGTTTCGTAGGCCCATTCGACTGTTTCAGTCAGTTTTCCTTCAAATTAAAATATAAAACATCCAATATTTAATTTGAACGTACATTTCAATTTGCCGGGGCCACATACTGATTCTAAAAATTCCCGAAAAATAAATCTAGCTATGTTCTAACGATACGGTCCCAACAAAACAAGTTTCGTCGAATTCTGAGACCATTTGGAAAATGGACCTTTTCTGGTCGATCCAATTTAATAGAATTCGACCAAAACACATTTTCCTTTGCCACGCTCTCATATTGACTTCAAAAATTATGGAATTTGAAACCAAGCAATAATTTGACATCCCGGATCCAACAAAAATAGTTTCGTCGAATTCTGAGGTCATATGCAAAATGTCTATTTTCAAGGGCGATATATTCTCTATAGCGACCTTTCTAAAAATTCATTTGGCCATAACTTTTGATTCTCGCTATGAAACTTTGATTTTTCAGATTCGTTAGAAAGATATTCACTAACAGATTTAAATATTTTTGGTTTTACTAAAATCCATTTTAATTTGCACCCGATACAGTCAATCAAAGTTTGAATTCAAAATTTGAAACTACCGCACCATTTCAGGCCTTGTTTATAATAAGAATTAATTATATTTATTTTCAAACGTCGATTCAAACTCACTTTTCGTAGTTATTATTTAAAATAATTATTTTAAATATTTAAAATCCACCAAAATACCAAATTTAAAATTTTCAAACTGGTTCAGATTTTCCGGGTTGTTACACAAATAAAAGAATAATTTATTAGTATACAAATTTTCTATGTATTCTAATAACAAATAAAAGAATATTTTATATGTAAACATATTTTTCCTATGTTAACATAGCAAATTAAAATGATAATTTTATTTGTTAACAATTTGTATTCAACATAACAAATAAATAAGGATAATTTATTTGTTACATTTTCTAATTTAACTTAACAAATAAAAATGATAATTCTATTTGTTGACAATTTATAATTTACAAAAATGATATTTTGGTTTTACCTATTTGTTTCAATTAACATGATATTTTTGTTTAATCTATTTTATTATAACAAAAATGATGAAATTGTTTACAACAATTTTATAATAACAAAATGACATATTTCGATTCTAACATAATATCAAAGTGATATGTTCATATTTCAATTCAACTAATTTAATGAACAATAAATGTAACGTCGATCCAACTATAATCTAATTTAACAAAAATTATAATCTTTGTTTAACCATAATCTAATTAATAAAATGTTAATTTCAACACAACGTATACTACAGAATGACAGTTTGTCTTTAACACATCAACAAGCAACATCAAACAATTTTAAATCCAAACACGAACATTTAGCAAAATATTACAGCGCATGTGTAACACTAAAATTATGATTAACAAATTTTAATTATATAAATAAAGGAATAGAATTTCTCACCTTCGATTCCCACTTCGTCATTCTTTAATTGACGGTCCAGATCCAATTTTGACCCAAAATCTAACATGCTTCAAATTTAACAAAATTAGTGCTCGCTCGAAGCTCTCGACTCAATGATCACAACGGATTCAGTTTCATGCAAATTCGATGTCGTAACAAAAAGTTATCAACTTGCGAAGTTAAGAAATTAATTTAAATAATTCTCGAAATTGTAAATTTTACCCAAATTTCACACTTCCTCCAAATTGGATGAAATTGGTGTCCACTCGAAGGTCTCGTCGCCACGATCGTGGTGGATCCAGTTTTGCGTGATTCTGAGTTTGTGGCAAAAAGATATTAATATACGAACGTGGAATATTATTTATATAATAAAATCACTATTCACCTTCTTCTCCAAACGACACCCTCAACTTCCAATGCTCGTCACAGCCAAACCGCAAGTCGGAATTGCAAGAAACCAGCACCATTTTACTCCGACTTCTCCCCCTCTTTCCACACCGGGTGGTACCCCCTCCAATTCACCACGTGGGGCCCACAATCTATAGATGAACGGAAAACTGCAGTTTCCGTTCATCTTAGTGTTGCGGCCGCCTCGGTGCTCCAAATGCCACCAATTTTTGTCAGTAGCTAGATCTCAACCTCCCAAACAACTTTCCTTCAGGTCACTTCGCCTGAATGCACGGATCGATGGGAAAAAAATCGTTTTTGTCTTCAGTTTCGAAATTACAATTTTGCTGTTTTCGTCATTTTCTCACCAAACCATACACTTGCAGACCAAACTTCCTTCAACAAAGTTGTGCATCTATCTCCCCTCTACAACTTTCCCAACTAGGCCATCGCCTAATTCTTCACGGATTGGCCAGAAAATCCAAATTTCCAGCAGCAGTTTTCTGTCGTTGAACACAAATCCCGGCGAATCTGTACGACGTTAGGCCATGGATATTTCATGGGAGGTAGAGACGATAGAGATGCACAAAACCCAGAAAGGGTTTGGTCTGATTTTGTTTCGTTTGAGAGATATCAATTTTTTGAAGAATTAGGGTCTTATTTGCAAAGAAGAATTTAGAGTAGAGGCCATGAAAGTGAAGAAGAAGGTGGCTAGTGTTTTCTCTTAGGTTTAGGAGCTGTTAGAGATATTATATATGGGCTGGGTAATTATGTTTTAATCCTTGTTTAATTTTATAATTATAGCCCTTTTGCAATTAAAATTATTTAATTTTCAATCCTTTTAACGATATTAAAATTCTTGCGAGCACATACGGATTCCAATTTCGATGGAAATTGGAACACAAATATTATTTTACATTACGAATCCAAAGAAACTGGTTTCCTTGAATTCCGAGTCCGTATGAATAAATAGTGAAATTTTAACGATTGAAAATTGACTGTTTTTCACTTAAAAATTAATAACGACCACATACTAGCTCCAGAAATTACGAATTTTGGAATCTAGCAATAATTTAATATTCTGAATCCATAGAAAGTGATTACGTCAAATTCGGAGGTCGTTTGCAAAATTCCCATTTTTAAGGCGTATATATTTAATATTTAAAATACATATTTAAATGAATAATTTTCGATTCAAGAAATATATCGATGTTTATACTTTTTGAGTTCAAAAACGTCATTTTGAACTCAATGGAAGTGGTTTCGAGTCCAAATTCATTCATATGCAAAAAGTAGCTTTTTTGGCCATAAATATTATGTATATAAACTTTCCCGTATTTTTCTGAGATTTTGATTTGGACAAAACTTTTAATTCCCGCTAAGAAATTTCAATTTTTTGGATTCGTTGGAAAGATATTTTTAAATAGATTCTAATATTTTTGGTTTCGCTAAAATCCGATTTATTTTGCATCATGTACAGCCAGTCAAAGTTAAAATTCAAATTTTCAAACTACCGCGCTATTTCTAACTCCGATTATAATGAAAATAAATATATTCGTTTTAACTTTGATTAAAATAAATTTTTAGTCATTAGTATATAAAATAAATTATTTTAAATCCTTTAACATTTCTAAAATAAAAATTTTAAATTGGTCACAAAATTCCGGGTTGTTACAATCTCCCCACTTAAAATCTTTTCGTCCTCGAAAAGGAACGAAGCTAAGGGTTATCTAGTTAACTAAATCAACTTTCATTCTTATTTTGATTTTGGTTTTAATAATTTTATTAGTTGAACTTAAAATCACACAACACAACCATCGATCAATTAGTTGATTAGCTTTTCAAATATATACAACTTTCATATATCAAAATCATATTTACTACGGACGGATTATATATAATCGCAAATATGTTAATTATAAACTTGTTACTCTCAACTCATTCTAGGGTATTACTAACCCTATCTCTAATGAGTTTTCTCATTCTAAGATACTGCTGATCCTATCTCTAATGAGTATTCTTATTGGATATTATTAATCCAATCTCTGATGAGTCTTTTGTTCAGTTCTAATGAGTTGTACCCCAAAGATTTGAGCTAACCAGAGCTCTAATACCAACTGTAATGACCCGAAAATCCCCGCCCTTTGAATCGACCATAAACCACACAGGTCTGATCCAAAAGTTGGAAATTCTCGAATGCATTAACTCTGGGCATACAACAACATCAGAAAAAATAACAAAAGACTTTTATAAACATCATAATAATGTTGCATCAGAGTACATAATATCAGAGTACATTGATAAATAAAATACAGCGGAAGACTTATTACAATAAATTAATACGATACACAGCGGAAGACTTTCTATACTCTGGACACAGCTTCAGGCTTCGATCCAGAATCCTGCTCAAGAGATAAATATCTGCAAAAAGCTACTCGACTGCCCGTGTGGAAAAGAGGGCACCCGAGTTTGCCAGTGAAACAAACTACAGGTCAGTCATGGGACTGGTATGATAAATCTAACTTAACTAATCTAATAATAAGGCTAGTCATAGGACCACGCCGCTAACATGGAACGGGTTTACCCCATTGGATTTCCACTGCATAAAATAGGGTAAATCGTTAAACAACGCAGTGCTTTTTTAGAAAAATGAAACCATTTTAAGACTCAAGTCCCATCACACAATGCAACGCAAACCGGAGGATAGAGTTTTACCTTATAATGGTCCAAAGATGCTTGATACAATAAAACGGATTTGATATCATTATTAGTGTATATATGTTTTCACAAAAAAAAACAATTTCAATCATAATGTATCAATCATAGACGACATGGGTACCATATATCATGTTTTCATACTAGTTCTACAATCAAAACCGCATGGTGTCGTATTGGAGATTTGGTTTCCATCATGAATCGAGGCTAGGGATCGTCCTCTCCGATTCGAGACACTCTAGCAAATGCCTCAGGATTCCCCGCAGTGAACCCTTGGACGCGGTAGGGCCGGTCCACACATACGCTAGTGGATTAGTTATGCCTGAACACACGTTTCCCGGTTCTTTTGAACCTCTAATATGGCCACTAACAATTTATAAAACCCGAGGTAACTCATAATCCAAAATCCACATAAGTAAAAATGTCAGGGTTGGTAAGACGCTGACACTACTTCTTAGCTAGAAAGAAACGTGTGCACTCCCTATGGTCCTGATCCCGTTTTTGACTCTTACCGGGGTGTGAGGCTCGCGAAGTCACGCTATACACAAAGCTACGCCTAAACAGGTCATGCTTTGATCATCAACCACAAGGCCCTGCTTTTCAACAAAAGCCTTGATCCATGCATCTTAGCATGCCACATTGTCAATCCATACCATTGATTTCTACCAATATATAACCTCTAAGCTCGTACGTCTCGGAGAAAGGTGTTAAACACTAAACAGATATATATTTAGCAGAGATCAACGAATACAGCATAAAGGAATACAACGTCAGACATACCATCCATTTACAAGTCTGTTCTGGGTCTGAACGAAACCGGAGGCACCATATTCCTCTCATATCCGAACAATCAACAAGTACGTCCGGATGGCTACCAATAAAGCCCCTTCAAGGTAGCTACTCCAATCATAGCCCTCAGTAGCAACACATCCATTCGATGTGAAGATCGTCGGTCTTCAATCACCGTCTTCAAATTTTCGACTTAGATCGCCGTATAATCATTTGAAATGAGATTAAACTCGGACATTTCAAATGATCCTCGCATATATATATATATATTAAAATCATTTCATATCGTTATTAGTATTTAATAATGATTTATCACTATTTTTGTATATATATAAATACCTAAATTTATTTAACGACGCTTCGGGTCAATGGGAGGCTCCTGGCACTGTTTTTATCGAAATTTGATTTACATTTATCTTGAAATCTAACCATTGGATTTTAACAAAATTTATATCGTTGGAAAGACCTTCCCAAAGCAGTCCTAACGGTTCCAGTTTTTGGAAAATCCGACGGTCAGATCTTTCAGTATAATTGTTTGAAGTTACGATTTCAAATCGCAAACTACAGCAGCACGATTCGTTTTTCGACGATTTCCAATTATTTCATCTTTAAATAATTTTCTACACTTCGTATTCAAGTTATTTTTAATGAATAGAAGTCTATTTCAAAACAAGTACATTTTCTACACTCCTTATATGACAATAAAAATGTGATTTTTTATTGTTTATCATTTCTATTTCAAACGATGAATATTTTTCTTCATTTATTGCATTACAATAAAAATGTAAATTTTTATTGTTTATCCTTTCCATTCCAAACTATGAATATTTTTATATTCTCTTTCTTTACATTAAAAATGTGATTTTTAATGTAAACATGTTTTATTTTTAAAACATGAACTATTTTCTAATTTCATTTCTTACATTAGAAATGAGGTTTTTAAGGTGAACATGTTTTTATAATTTAAGACATGACATTTTTATATTTCATTCATTACATTAATAATGAGGTTTATATTACATAAAAATGTGAACTTTATTTATATTACATAAAAATGTAAATTTTTTATATTACATCAAAATGTAAACCATTTTCTATTCTTTTATTATACTAAAAAAATGTAATCCTTTATTCAATCTTTTATTACACTAAAAATAATGTAACATTAAAATCTATTCTTTTTATCGCATCTAAAATGACGATAAAAATGTAACGTTAAAGTCTATTCTTTTTATTGCATCTAAAACGATGATAAAAATGTTATTCTTGAATCTACTCTTTTTTTATTGGCTCTAATTTGACAATAAAAATGTTTCTTTAGAATCTATACTTTTTGTTTGAACGGCCTTGATGCTAAAATACGTTCTTTTTTTATCTAAAAAGAAAATGATAACTACATGTATTCTTTTTATCTAAAAAGAAAATGATAACTACATGTGTTCTTTTCATCTAAAAAGAAAATGATAACTACATATCAATAAAAATGTCACTTTTTATCTAATCTTTTATTTACATCTAAATTGTAAATATAAATGTAACTTTTATTTCTATGTTTTTATTTACGTCTAAAATGTAAATAAAAATAAAATGTAAATTAAAATGTAACTTTTAATCTGATCTTTTTATTTAATTGAAAATTCTAGTCTAATCAAACAATAACAAATGTGATATTTTCATTTGATTGAAAATTCTAGTTCAATCAAACAATAACAAATGTGATATTTTTATTTGATTTAAAATTCTAGTTCAATCAAACAATAATAAATGTGATATTTTCATTTGATTGAAAATTCTAGTTCAATCAAACAATATCAAATGTGAATTTTAATTTGATATCAATTCTATTTAACAAAATACACAAAAGTGATAATTTTATTTCAAACACCGAATCTTATTTAAGGATTTATTTACATTAGAAAGTAAATCTTAATGTAAAGCAATTTCAAACCATGAATCTTATCCAATGATTCACTAACATTAAAACGTGAATTGTAACGTAAATCAATTTCAAAACATGAATATTATTTAATGATTCATTAACATTAAAATGTGCATTTTAATGTAAATCAATTTCAAAACATGAATCTTATTTAATGACTCTTTCTTTACATTAAAAATGAAAATTTTAATGTAAACATCAATTTTTAACTTTTCTATTTAAACAAATGTTCATTTTCCCTAATTTCTCATATGCAACGAATATCTCATTTCCTTCTCACATTAAAAATATGTTTTCTAATGCTTTAATATTTTTATGTTTAATCAACCTAACATGTCAACAAAAAAAAAGATATTCTTATCCTAACATGCCATTTTCTAATTAAAATGATATTCTTATATTTCCACTCTTTTTATTGTGCAATTTGCATTCTAATTAAATGACAAGAATGAATGTTTATTTCATTCTTTTTAAATTAGACAAATTTGATTGAGATCTAATCTCATAATTAACATAAATGTTAATCACCACAATATAATAATTATAATTAACCTAAATGTTAATTATCACAATATAATAACAAATGACAAATAAAAGAATAATTTATTAGTATACAAATTTTCTATGTATTCTAATAACAAATAAAAGAATATTTTATGAAACACCCCACCACCATTAAGGTCACTCACAAAGGGAATGCCTTAACCTTGGTGGAGGTTTATAAGTAAAAGCCACAGATGAACTCAAGACAGATATAAATACACATATTTTAAACAGCGGAAACCAAACAAACTTTTATTTCATCAATACATGTATCAAACAAAGATTTCCATAATTGTCTCAAAATACTTTCAACATTACAACCTCATAACTGCCTTGATTATTAAAGAAGCATGAAAACATAAATAAAGTGACAAAAATCCCCATAGTGATATCCAAAGCCATTATCCAGCAAGAAAGATCCAAATCATACATCTACATTCTTGGTGCTTGTAAAGAGCCTGACTGAGTTAAGTTGTTTCCTCCCTGTGGACCTGGGGGGGGGGGGGACAAAAGAAAAGAATACGAAAAGAAAATAAGGTCAGACATAAAGGCTGAGTAAATCTAGTAACTCTTCAATATGTGAATAAGAAAAGGATATGATGGATATAAACTAAAAATAGGAAAGTGTCACAGGCTAAGGAAGTGTCGAATGTACTATCACACCCAAACTATATCTCTGCACCTACTCAGTTTATTCTAACTGGCACCCCATGGTGAGGATGAAGTGATCCCCATTCTTATTAAAGATCGGCTCCTACTCGCGTTAACATGTGTCATATGGCCCCCAAGAATTGTAGATACCTATGCTGGTCCCACCATGGGGTGTATCAAGACCCATTGGGGCGGCCCCGATACAAAACTAGAAGACATAGGTTATACTACTGGTGTCCCCAGTGCCGTGGTTGTCTACTCCGGAGTGTGTGCACGCCCGCACCCCGTTAGAACTGCACTGTGCACCCACCGCCGTCGTTTGACCGCTTACAATCAGCCCAGTAATCGTGCCCCGCCGTGCCTAGTTTCAGGGTACCGTTGATACCTAACTTTGGGTTACTACTGAAACGGGTCCCTCGTTACCAGGATTTTCTAGTCAAACATGTTAAGTGGTTAAGTGTCTGTATTTACCTAACCCCACCCATCAATTCTTGTTAACATGCTGAATTTGGTTAAGTGTTATAGTTGACTTAACCCTACCATCTGTCCTTAGCCTCTTAGGAGCACCAGACCACTCACATTAGACAGGTATTGCTACGGTTACTGGATATGCCGGTCGGTTCCGGGCAGGTTTACACCGTAGCTCAGTCTAACCTCAGGTCCTTATTGGGCTCAATGCTTAACCACCCACATTAGATAGGTATTGTTGTGACTACTGGACAGCCGGGCGGGTCCGGGCAGGTTTACATCACAACTCAATCCAACCTCGGGTAAAGCATATCGTGTTTTCTAAATTTACATATTTGTCTTTATTACTGAATATATGTAAATTTGTCAACAATTAAATGTTATGGCCCACATTCCAAGTTTAACATTTTTGGTATAAGAATTTATATCGTTTAAATGCCACCAATTTTGGCATGTGATAAACATGCCAATTCAATATATTTTTATGTCAAGTTTTCAAATATTCCCAACGTTCCCCGTTTAAACATTAGGCTAACAAATCTTAGCCTAATATTCGTTCGCCTAGTTTTTAACATATAATATTAGGCTAAAAACTTAGCCTAATTTAGCGCACACAAATAAGCATAAGGGAATTCATAAACGTAAACGAGACATAGGTGTAAACTTGGCATTTTTGGCATAATCAATATGAACATGTAATACATAAAGGTGTGTGGCGCATGAACTTGCAATTTGGCGATTCAACTAACATATAACATGGATCATGTGAACTTGCATTCAAATCAAAGTATGACTAAGTAGGTGACATATGAAATGGCATAGTTTAGGCAAATACAAACTTGTGTTTTAAACATGTTTAATTTGCCATAATGTCAAACACAAGACTAGCATGATGTATGTTCACCAAAATGTACAATTTTAACATCTAATCATATAGCCTATGAACTTGTATAGTTTATGAAATATAGATCCAATTATACTTGCAAATAGACAAAATCTTGCATAGTTTATGAAACATATATCCAATTATACTTGCAAATAAACAAAATCTTGCATAGTTTATGAAACATAGATCTAATTATACTTGATGAAACATAGGTCCAATTATACTTGCAAATGAACTTGCATAGTTTATAACATGTTTACATAAATTCCAACTTAGACATAGTCCATGCCATCACCATATACATAAAATGACCAAATTCTAATTTTCGCCACAAACTTGCAAGTACAATCGTTCAATAGGCTTGCATCAGTCAATTTTATTCCACAAACATCAATACATAAGTCATGATAGAACCATCACAATACATAGAATAATAACACAATTCTATTTTCATATACATCGAACCACATCACAGTTTTTATTAATATTCTGAAAGGTTACTATACTTACAACATGTGATGAATTCTTGTTTTCTGATTTCTGTTATTCTTATTTGGAGATGCTCTCCTTTGGGTAGCAAAGTTGCGTTGAATGATTAAGCTTTGATCTTCTTTTAATTTGATTCGTCTCTTAGGCTTGTTGTCTTGTCTCTAGGGTTTCTTATTGACGGCCATTCCTAGTTCCTTTCCAGTAGTATGTTGGCTATTGTATTCTATTATTTGTGTGAGTTTAGGGTTAGGTTTGAGTTGTATTTATAGAATTTTAAATTGTTTTGAGCCGTCGGATGAAGATTGGAGGAATCTAGACCATACAAAGTTCAAAGAGCCACTCAAAAGGTGACACGTAAGCCCTAGTGACTCAGCCAAGCATCAGAATTCGACCAGACCCTGATCAGGCCAGCCCGGACCTGACCAACAGGTCATTCTGACCTGGGCGCACTTGGCAGGTGCGCCAGGCCAAAAATGTACTGGCGCACTTCCCAAGTGCGCCAGTTCATTTCTGTTCTGGCGCACTTCCCAAATGCGGCAGTGCATTCTGACCCGTTTTCTGGTTTTTCGCCCAACTTCGTTCGTCCATATCTTCTTCATACGATATCCGTTTTACGCAAACTTGGACTCTATCTTAAGAAGAATTTCGAGACGAACGCAATGTTGTAACCCATTTCCCTTGATTTCATCATTTATAATTAATTATACTTTAATTCATGAAGCTTAACGTTATAGAATTCACAAGGTGTTACATTCTCCCCCACTTAAAAGGATTTCGTCCCCGAAATCTTCAAGTTAAGAAGAATGTATATCCTACCATCCAGCAGTCCATCTACTCAACCAACAAACACAGGCATCCACTGTCCTTAAAAGACTTCTAATGCTTCATGATCATATGCATAGTGTGTGTACATGTCCTTATCTAATGCAAAAATCAGGCGGTCTACTGATTCAGTTGACCTCCTTAATGCGAATCATGTAAGTGTCATGAATCCATTATGTATGCAATTTTTTTCCTACTCATAATTCTACATGAGTGCGCAACTATTCATACAAATGCAACGACCATATGACAGCATATCAAGTTTACAACTATATACAAATAAGAATACATATATGCATATGCAGTATGAAGTGATTGAACCGATCTAAGACCTAGGTTGTGTGTGTATATGCATCCACGAGCAACCACTAGCAACCACTTGCAACCACTTGCAGCCATCAACCATAACATGTTTCAAATACATGTTTACATCCAAAGGGGTTTCTACCTAAGGATAATGGATAATATCGAGGAGATATACCTAAAAAGATAGATACAAGCACAACTTAAGAAAAAGAGAGGTCAAAGATGTACCCTCAAGAAGAAGAGGGTAGGTAGCGCGTATTCTGTCCTCAGTTTCCCAAGTCGCGTCTTCCTCGGCGTCGCTTCACTGAACTTTAACGAGCTTCACTTCGCGGTTGCGTAGCATTTTGATTTCAGTTCCTACAATTCGAGTTGGAACTCTCCTTACAGTTGCTTCGCGTTCCACTTCGTCTTCTTCTAGAATACTTGGCTCCACCACTTCCGCTGATTCATGTAGACATTTCCGAAGATGAGAAACGTGAAAGACGTTGTGAATCCCAGCCAATCTTTCAGGCAGATCTACTCTATAAGCCATTTTCCCAATCTTCTCGATGATAGGGAACGGTCCTACAAATCTTGGTGCTAGTTTTCCTGCGGATCCAAAGCGAACGACCTTCCTTAAAGGGGAAACCTTAAGGAAAACCCTGTCCCCAACCTCAAACTCAAGGTCGGTCCTTCTTTTGTTGGTGTGGTATTTCTGTCTGTCTTGGGCTGTCTTCATTCTCCTACGTATCAAGTCCACTTTCTCTGAAGTTTCTCGAATCATGTCTGGCCCAAGTATAAGCTTATCTATCGACTCCCACCAACAAGTTGGTGATTTGCATGGTCTTCCATACAAGGCTTCAAAGGGTGCCATGCCGATGGTAGCTTGGTAGCTGTTGTTGTAGGCAAATTCCACTAAAGGAAGGTGATCCTCCCACGTCCCTCAAAAGTCAAGAACGCAAAGTCTTAAAAGATCCTCTAAAACTCTATTCACCCTTTCCGTCTGGCCATCTGTTTGGGGGTCATAGGCCATACTCAAACATAGCTGTGTGCCTACAGCTTCTTGCAGACTCCGCCAAAACTCACTCGTGAAAATAGGGTCTCGGTCACTAACAATGCTGGAGGGTATCCCATGGAGTCGAACTATTTCCTTGAGATAAAGAGATGCTAGAGATGCGACAGTCCTCCTACTCTTGATAGGTATAAAGTGGGCACTTTTAGTAAGCCTATCCACTATTACCCAAATGCTAGTGTTGCCTCTTCTCGACCTAGGCAGTCCACCAATGAAGTCCATTGAAATGCTATCCCACTTCCACTGTGGGACCTCTAGAGGGTGAAGTAGTCCTCTAGGCTTCTTTTGTTCCGCCTTGACTCGTTGGCAGGTCATGCACTTAGAAACGAAATCTGCCACGTCTTGCTTCATGCCGCTCCAAAAGAAAGTCCTTTTTATATCCTTGTACATCTTATCACCACCAGGGTGTATAGTCATCTTGGAATGATGCGCTTCCTCAAGAACCTTCTTTGTCAACTCCCTTGCTTGTGGGATGCATAATCTTCCATTTCGTCTCAGCCAACCCTTATCATCGATGGCGTACCTACTGAGGTGACTAGAAGTCTCACCACTAATAAGTTTATCAATCACATCAACAAGTTGAGGGTCTTCACGTTGTGCTGCCCCTATTGAGTCTAAGAGAGTGGGGCGTACTTCGAGAGATGCTAACAAACCCGGTACAAAATCCGAGGAGGGCCTAAGGTTAAAACTGGCTATATACTCCAAGTTTTGCCTTTCCACAAAGAGAGGGCTTAGGGTCAGTTTCTTTCGGCTCAACGCGTCTGCTACCAAGCTGCCTTTTCCGGGAGTATAGGAAATTTCAAAATCATATGAGGCAAGAAACTCCATCCACCTTTGCTGCCTCAAGTTAAGATCCTTCTGAGAGAAGAGATATTTCAACGATTTATGGTCAGTGTATAATTCAAACTTCTCACCTAGGAGATAATGGCGCCAAGACTTAAGTGCAAAGACAATGGCGGCCAACTCAAGATCGTGGGTTGGGTAGTTCTTTTCATGAACCTTCAATTGTCTTCCGCCATAAGCTACTACCCTTCCTTCTTGCATTAGGACAGCGCCTAGTCCCATTCCACATGCATCCGTGTATACTGTGAACATTTTGTTTCCGTCAGGCAGAGTTAGAATTGGGGCTGTTGTGAGAGCCCTTTTTAATCGCTGGAAAGCAATGTCACAGTCCAAATCCCAAGCGAACACCAGATTCTTCTTTGTTAGCCTTGTGAGTGGGGCTGAGATTTTCGCGAAATCCCTAATAAACTTTCGGTAAAAACCGGCTAGCCCAAGAAAGCTTCGAACTTCGGTTGCATTTCTTGGTGTCTTCCAATCTTGTACTGCCACCACTTTCGCGGGGTCCACAGCCAACCCTTCTTTGGACACTATATGCCCAAGAAACCTTACTTCTTTTCTCCAGAAGTGACACTTGGAGAATTTGGCTTTTAGTTGATGTGCATGGAGAGTATCCATGATTTCTTTCAGATGCTGAGCATGTTCTTCCTCACTCTTTGAGAAGATTAAGATATCATCTACGAGGACGACCACAAATTTGTTGAGGAATTCTTTGAACACCCTTCTCATTAGGTCTACGAAATAAGCGGGTGCATTTGTCAAGCCGAAAGGCATGACAAGCCACTCGAAGAAACCGTCTGGGGTTCTGAACGTTGTCTTATCAATGATGTCTTCAGCTACTCTTAACTGATGGAACCGAGTTTCCAGATCAAGTTGGGAGAAGACCGTCAGACCTACAAGCTGATCAAACAAATCGTCGATTCGGGGAAGAGGGTGCCTATTTTTCTTGGTCAATTTGTTTAACTCCCTATAGTCAACGCAAAGGCGAAGCGAACCATCTGCTTTGGTTGCGAACACCACTGGAGCACCCCATTACGAAATGCTCCGTCTAATGAACCCCTTTTCGAGAAGTTCTTTAACCTGCTTACTGAGCTCCTTTCTCTCCCTTGGAGCCACGTGTCTGACAGGTAAAGCTACAGGCTTTGCATTATCCACAAGATATATGCGGAAGTCTATTTCCCGCCTCGGAGGTAAGACTTTCACTTCCTCAAAGACATTCGGATATTCCCGGACTACTCTAACTGATTGCAAATTCTCATCAGAAGCATCAAGCGAACAGCATTCAAGGGATTACAAGAAATTTCTAGAGTGTTACCAAGCCGAGTCAAGAGTCTAACTACTCTTTTCTCACAGTCAAGAATGACACTATTACTGGATAACCAGTCCATGCCTAAGATCAAACCATATCCCGAGAAGCCCAAAACAAAGGCACTACAACTAAACTCAATGCTGAGAATAGAGATTTTCAAACCCAAACAAACCATTGACAAGTAAGCGGAGCCCCCAATTGGATTTGAAACTATTAAGGGATCTTCTACCATACTAGTGTCTAGATGCAGAGATTCTACTAAGGCAGATGAAATAAAAGAGTGTGATGCGCCAGAGTCAAAAAGTGTACGAACTGGACGATCAAAAGATAGACTACACTTTCTACAGAAATATTACTACATCGTTCCTGCTGAGGTGCCACTAGCGCATGAACCTGACCCCCTGAAGTGGATCCAGCTTTCTGTCCCTGCCCTTTCTTCTTTGGGCAGTCCTTAGCTTGGTGTCCAGTTTCTCCACAATGGAAGCAGCCACCCATCTTCGCCTTCCTTTTCCGGCAGTCTTTTGATATACGGCCCACAATGCCATAGAAATTGCACCTTGTCTTCTCACGGGGCTTATTGTTCTTCCCTCCTTTCTTGAAGTCTATTTTCTTTGCTTGTAGACCTTCTTTCTTCTCTTCCCCCTTAGTTTCTTTCTTGCCGTGGTCTTGCTCGTGTAGCAACGCTATGTCCACCAGGCTTTCATAAGTCGCACCCGTGGATACATGGTTCATGGCGAGGCTGTGTAGAGGCTCATTAAAACCCTTGACGAAGCGAAGTGCCTTCTTGTGTTGGGTGTTTACTAAGTCTAGCCCAAACCTGGCCAGCTGATTAAACTGATTAACATATTCCCTGATCGTTATGCTTCCCTGTTTCAGAGTTAGAAACTTTTCCATTTGCAGGCTTCTTTCAGCTTGGGAGAGGAATTTCATCTCAAACCTTGTCCTGATGTCTTCCCATGTTTCCACTGCCCTCTGAGCATTAGTAACTTCCCACCAATAGGAAGCTTCATCCTTAAGTAACCACACCGCAAGTTGTATCTTTTGCATGTCGTCCATTCCAAAGATGACAAACAAATCCTCAGTCTCCTTTAACCAGTTTCTTGCTCCAACAAAGGATTCTGTCCCATAAAAGTCTTTTCCACCCATAGCCTTGAAGTCTCTACATATTTTTGCGAAGGCATTTCGAAGAGGACGAGGAGGAGGAACCGCGGCCACTGGAGGAGGGATGTTTGCTGGTCCCACGCCATTTGCCCTTGCTTCTAAGTACCTCCTAAACCAGCCGGGAATCGGCACTCCTTCCGGAAGATTAAGGTCTCCAGACATGCTGAAACAGAAAGGAAAGATTCAAAACGAAGGATAGAGAAGGATAGATATGGCACATGGCTTTGGGGGATTTTGTCTTTTTATTAATATAACACTTTTTTTTTCTAAAAAAAATGCTCCTTTAAACTTTCTTTTTGAAAAATTTCAAAAACTTTTATCTTGTCTGGTAAACCTATGCTCTGATACCAAGTGAAACACCCCACCTCCATTAAGGTCACTCACAAAGGGAATGCCTTAACTTTGGTGGAGGTTTATAAGTAAAAGACACAGATGAACTCAAGACAGATATAAATACACATATTTTAAACAGCGGAAACCAAACAAACTTTTATTTCATCAATACGTGTATCAAAGAAAGATTTCCATAATTGTCTGAAAATACTTTCAACATTACAACCTCATAACTGCCTTGATTATTAAAGAAGCATGAAAACGTAAACAAAGTGACAAAAATCCCCATAGTGATATCCAAAGCCATTATCCGAGCAAGAAAGATCCAAATCATACATCTACGTTCTTGGTGCTTGTAAAGAGCCTGACTGAGTTAAGCTGTTTCCTCCCTGTGGACCTGGGGGGGGGACGAAAGAAAAGAAGACGAAAAGAAAATAGGGTCAGACATAAATCCTGGATATATCTAGTAACTCTTCAATATGTGAATAAGAAAAGGATATGATGGATATAAACTAAAAATAGGAAAGTGTCATAGGCTAAGGAAGTGTCGAATGTACTATCACACCCATACAATATCTCTGCACCTACTCGAGTTTATTCTAACTGGCACCCCATGGTGAGGGTGAAGTGATCACCATTCTTATTAAAGATTGGCTCCTACTCGCGTTAACATGTGTCATACATCCCCCAAGAATTGTAGATACATATGCTGGTCCCACCATGGGGTGTATCAAGACCCATGGTGGCGGCCCCGACACAAAACTAGAAGACATAGGTTATACTACTGGTGTCCCCAGTGCCCTCGTTGTTTGCTCCGGAGTGTGTGCACGCCCGCACCCCGTTAGACCTGCACTGTGCACCCACCACCGTCGTTTGACCACTTACAATCAGCCCAGTAATCATGCCCCACCCTGCCTAGTTTCAGGGTACCGTTGATACCTAACTTTGGGTTACTGCCGAAACGGGTCCCTCGTTACCAGGATTTTCTAGTCAAACATGTTAAGTGGTTAAGTGTCTGTATTTACCTAACCCCACCCATCAATTCTTGTTAACATGTTGAATTTGGTTAAGTGTTATAGTTGACTTAACCCTACCATCTGTCCTTAGCCTCTTAGGAGCACCAGACCACTCACATTAGACAGGTATTGCTACGGTTACTGGATATGCCGGTCGGTTCCGGGTAGGTTTACACCGTAGCTCAGTCTATCCTCGAGTTCTTATTGGCCTCAATGCTTAACCACCCACATTGGATAGGTATTGTTGTGATTACTGGACAGCCGGGCGGGTCCGGACAGATTTACATCACAACTCAATCCAACCTCGGGTTAAGCATATCATGTTTTCTAAATTTACATATTTGTCTTTATTACTAAATATATGTAAATTTTTCAACAATTAAATGTTATGGCCCACATTCCAAGTTTAACAATTTTGGTATAAGAATTTATATCATTTAAATGCCACCAATTTTGGCATGTGATAAACATGCCAATTCAATATATTTTTATGTCAAGTTTTCAAATATTCCCAACATTCCCCTGTTTAAACATTAGGCTAACAAATCTTAGCCTAATATTCGTTTGCCTAGTTTTTAACATATAATATTAGACTAAAAACTTAGCCCAGTTTAGCGCACACAAATAAGCATAAGAGAATTCATAAACGTAAAGGAGACATAGGTGTAAACTTGGCATTTTTGGCATAATCAATATGAACATGTAATACATAAAGGTGTGTGGCGCATGAACTTGCAATTTGGCGATTCAACTAACATATAACATGGATCATGTGAACTTGCATTCAAATCAAAGTATGACTAAGTAGGTGACATATGAAATGGCATAGTTTAGGCAAATACAAACTTGTGTTTTAAACATGTTTAATTTGGCATAATGTCAAACACAAGACTAGCATGATGTATGTTCACCAAAATGTACAATTTTAACATCTAATCATATAGCCTATGAACTTGTATAGTTTATGAAACATAGATCCAATTATACTTGCAAATAGACAAAATCTTGCATAGTTTATGAAACATAGATCCAATTATACTTGCAAATAAACAAAATCTTGCATAGTTTATGAAACATAGATCTAATTATACATGATGAAACATAGGTCCAATTATACTTGCAAATGAACTTGCATAGTTTATAACGTGTTTACATAAATTCCAACTTAGACATAGTCCATGCCATCGCCATATACATAAAATGACCAAATTTTAATTTTCGCCACAAACTTGCAAGTACAATCGTTCAATAGGCTTGCATCAATCAATTTTATGCCACAAACATCAATACATAAGTCATGATAGAACCATTACAATACATAGAATAATAACACAATTCTATTTTCATATACATCGAATCACATCACAGTTTTTATTCATATTATGAAAGGTTACTATACTTACAATGTGTGATGAATTCTTGTTTTCTGATTTCTGTTATTCTGATTTGGAGATGCTCTCCTTTGGGTAGCAAAGTTGCGTTGAATGATTTGATTAAGCTTTGATCTTCTTTTAATTTGATTCGTCTCTTAGGCTTGTTGGCTTGTCTCTAGGGTTTCTAATTGATGGCCATTCCTAGTTCCTTTCCAGCAGCATGTCGGCTATTGTATTCTATTATTTGTGTGAGTTTAGGGTTAGGTTTGAGTTGTATTTATAGAATTTTAAATTGTTTTGAGCCGTCAAATGAAGATAGGAGGAATCTAGACCATAAAAAGTTCAAAGAGCCACTCAAAAGGTGACACGTAAGCCCTACTAACTCAGCCAAGCATCAGAATTCGACCAGACCCTGACCGGGCCAGCCAGGACCTGACCAGCAGGTCATTCTGACCTGGGCGCACTTGGCAGATGCGCCAGGACAAAAATGTACTGGCGCACTTCCCATGTGCGCCAGTTCATTTCTGTTCTGGCGCACTTCCCAAGTGCGTCAGTGCATTCTGACCCATTTTCTGGTTTTTCGCCCAACTTCGTTCATCCATATCCGTTTTATGCAAACTTGGACTCTATCTTAAGCAGAATTTCGAGACGAACGTAATGGCATAACCCATTTCCCTTGATTTCATCATTTATAATTAATTATAGTTTAATTCGTGAAGCTTAACGTTATAGAATTCACGGGGTGTTACATTTTATATGTAAACATTTTTTTTCTATGTTAACTTAGCAAATTAAAATGATAATTTTATTTGTTAACAATTTGTATTCAAAATAACAAATAAGGATATTTTTTGTTACAATTCCTAATTTAACTTAACAAATAAAAATGATAATTCTATTTGTTGACAATTTATAATTTACAAAAATGATATTTTGGTTTTACCTATTTGTTTCAATTAACATGATATTTTTGTTTAATCTATTTTATTATAACAAAAATGATAAAACTGTTTACAACAATTTTATAATAACAAAATGACATATTTCAATTCTAACATAACATCAAAGTGATATGTTTATATTTCAATTCAACTAATTTAATGAACAAGAAATGTAACGTTTGATCCAACTATAATCTAATTTAACAAAAATGTTAATCTTTGTTTAACCATAATCTAATTAACAAAATGTTAATTTCAACACAACGTATACTGACAGAATGACAGTTTTCTTTAACACATCAACAAGCAACATCAAACAATTTTAAATCCAAACACGAACATTCAGCAAAATACTATAGCGCATGCGTAACACTAAAATTATGATTGACAAATTTTAATTATATAAATAAAGGAATAGAATTTCTCACCTTCGATTCCCACTTCGTCACTCTTTAATTGACGGTCCGGATCCAATTTTGACTAAAAATCTAACATACTTCAAATTTGACAAAATTAGTGCTCGCTCGAAGCTCTCAACTCAACGATCACAACGGATTCAATTTCATGCAAATTCGATGTCGTAACACAAAGTTATCAACTTGCGAAGTTAAGAAATTAATTTAAATAATTCTCGAAATAGTAAATTTTACCCAAATTTCACACTTGCTCCAAATTGGACGAAATTGGTGTCCACTCGAAGATCTCGCCGCCACGATCGCGGCGGATCCAGTTTTTTGTGATTCTGAGTTCGTGGCAAAGAGATATTAATATACGAACATGGAATATTATTTATATAATAAAATCACTATTCACCTTCTTCTCCGAACGACACCCTCAACTTAAAATGCTCGCCACGGCCAAACCGTAAGTCGGAATTGCACGAAACCAGCGCCATTCTCTCCGGCTTCTCCCCCTTTTTCCATGTCGAGTGGTCCCCCTCCAATTCGCCACGTGGGGACCACAATCTATAGATGAATGGAAAACTGCAGTTTCCGTTCATCTTAGTGTTGGGGCCGCCTCGGTGCTCCAAATGCCACCAATTTTTGTCAGTAGTTAGATCTTGACCTCCCGAACAACTTTCCTTCAGGTCACTTCGCCTGAAAATGCTCGGATCGACGGGAAAAAAATCGTTTCTGTTTCCAATATTGAAATTACTATTTTGCTGTTTTCGTAATTTTCTCGCCAAACCGTACACTTTCAGACCAAACTTCCTTCGACAAAGTTGTGCATCTATCTCCCCTCTACAACTTCCCCAACTGGGCCATCGCCTAATTCTTCACTAATTGGACAGAAAACCCAAATTTCCAACAGCAGTTTTCTGCCGTTGAACTCGTCTAGATTCCTCCAATCTTAACTTGAGGCAGCAAAGGCAGCAAAGGGTTTGGTCTGATTTTGTTTCATTTGAGAGATATCAATTTTTTTAAGAATCAGGGTCTTATTTGCAAAGAAGAATTTAGAGTGGTGGACATGAAAGTGAAGAAGAAGGTGGCTAGTGTTTTCTCTTAGGTTTAGAAGTTGTTGGAGTTATTATATATGGGCTGGGTAATTATGTTTTAATCCTTGTTTAATTTTATAATTATAGCCCTTTTGTAATTAAAGTTATTCAATTTTCAATCCTTTTAACGGTTTTAAAATTCTTGCGAACACATACGGATTCCAATTTCAATTGAAATTGGAACACAAATATTATTTGATATTACGAATCCAAAGAAATTGGTTTCGTTGAATTCCGTGTCCGTATGAATAATAGTGAAATTTTAACGATTTAAAATGAATGTTTTTCACTTAAAAATTAATAACGACCACATACTAGCTCCAGAAATTACGAATTTTGAAATCTAGCAGTAATTTAATATTCCAGATCCAGAGAAAGTGGTTTCATCGAATTCAAAGGCCGTTTACAAAATTCCCATTTTTAAGGCGTATATATTTAATATAAAAAATACATATTTAAATGAATAATTTCCGAATCAAGAAATATATCGATGTTTAAACTTTTCGAATTCAGAAACGTTATTTTGAACTCAATGGAAGTTGTTTCGAGTCCAAATTCATTCATTTGCAAAAAGTAGCTTTTTGGGCCATATATATTATATATATATAAACTTTCCCGTATTTTTCTGAGATTTTGATTTGGACATAACTTTTGATTCCCGCTTTGAAATTTCAATTTTTCGGATTCGTTGGAAAGATATTTTTTAAATAGATTCTAATATTTTTGGTTTCGCTAAAATCCGATTTATTTTGCATCCTGTACAGTCAGTCAAAGTTAAAATTCAAATTTTCATACTACCGCACTATTTCTAACTCCTATTATAATGAAAATAAATGTATTCGTTTTAATTTCGATTAAAATAAATTTTTAGTCGTTATTATATAAAATAAATTATTTTAAATCCTTTAAAATTTCTAAAATAAAAATTTTAAATTAGTCCCAAAATTCCGGGTTGTTACATTGAAGCAGGAGGCTTCAGCGTTAAATATGTATTTCCGCTGTATTGTAAGTGTTGTACTCTGATAATGATATGTATGTAAGTTAAATTTTAGTATTTCAAAGGCTGTTATATATATTATATATTTTATTCCGCTGCGATGTGATAATCTGTGTTGTTGTTTCTGTTCTTCTTCTATCTTTTTCGTCTTTAACCCATAAAGATTCGTATTTCTATGCAATTTGGGTTGGATGTGTGGTGTATTTAGTCAACTCAGATAGTACAGATTTGCGGGCTATTACATTAGCCCGTCATTTACTACTCACCTCGGTAAAAATTACCTCAACAAGAACATGTCTCCGATGGTTGACATAAACTTCACCTTTAACTATTGCACCTGACAGGAACTTAAAGTTGACAAAGAACTATTACAGCAAATGATGCTCTTAGTTGCAGAGTGAATCTGGAATTACAGCCAAGTTCTTTTGTTTTCCAAGGACAGATTCACGGGAACTAAAGGATTCGAATGAATTGATGTTGAGTAAAAAGAGGCGAACGAAATTCATGTAGATTCTTACATGTTTGGGATTACAACTAGGTTTAATTAGGTGAGGATTTCATATTTTGGATTATAAGTGAAATTAAGGTTACGACTTTACTGGTATCTTACTTTGCACGAAGATAAGGTGAGAAGCTGAGAAGAAAAGATAAGGGAAAATAACCACATAATGAAATAAATTCAAAAATCGACCGGGTTATTATAAATAACGTTAGGTTCATTTTTATTTCTTAAACGAGTATTATCATCACTGGTAGATGAAATGCTGATAATTAATGCTAACAAAAGTGCATTTTTTGTAGTATGAATCAATAGTTAAGAAAATAACCATCAAAAGTGCAAGAATGATTGGATATACAAATTTAGATTGCATGCACTTGCTAAAAACATATAAATCAGGATTTTATAGCATTTGGTTCTTATTTGTGCTTGATATTCACATCACCAATATTTGTAAATAATTTTTAGAAAATACTATTTTGAAACATTCTCTTAAAGGGGGAATATACAATAAGTACATTAAAGTAAGGGTAGATGGTAGATGAATTTATTGCGGAATTCATAATGAATCCATCTCCCATCTTTATTTTGAATGTTATGAAGTGGACGGTAGATGGAGAAACATTAATACAAGGCTCAGCAGAATAGTTGCATCGTCTAACAGCTTTCAGGAACGGGAGAATCATTTAAATTGTAACGACCCGAACTTTCCCGTGAAGGAAAGCCCAGATTGAGTTGAGAACACAACAAATCAGAACACAAACAGAGGAACATTTCATGGCTTATTACAATAATTTACATCAGAGTATAAGAAAATACAGAGTATGAACAAATGATATACATTTGATAAATATCAGAGATTACAATACATTACATAGTAGAAGAAATATAATACAAACACAACTAAAAAAGATACACGGATACAGAGCTTTCCAAATATCATTCCAGCTGTAAACCAGGATCCTGTGAAGATAAATCTACAAGACCAAAACTTCTAGCTGCCCTTGTGGAAAATAGGGGCACCCAAAGTTTAGGTTAAAACAATAAACTCTAGGTCAGTCATGTGACTGGTATGAGAACTAAAACGGTTATTAAACCTTTACTTTAAAATAAAGTAAATCAAGGGACCACGCCATATAACACGGAACAATTTCCTCCCAAGAATACTAGTGCATATAACAAAACAGCGCAATGCTTTTTGGAAAAATGAAGCTATTATAAGACCCAGGTCCCATCACACAATGCAACGCAAGCCGGAGGATAGGGTTTTCCCTTATAATAGCCAAACATGCTTGGTACATTAAAACAAATCATTTGATACTACTATAAGTGCATAGTGTATACAACAACTTCAAATGTAAATATATCAATCCTAGATGACATGGGTACCATATATCATGTCGCCAATACTAGGCTCTACAATCAAAACTGCGATTGTCACGCATTGGAAGTTGGATTTCCATCTGTGAATCAAGGCACGGGATCATCCTTACCGCTTTGAGACTATCTAGCCCGAGCCTCAGGGTCAGAATGCATCGATCCTTGGATCGTCAGGGCCGGTCCACTCGATGTGGATTAAAATGTCTAAACACTATGTTTCCCTGCCCTATAAGGCGTAAAATTGGTCTGTATAAAGACCATACCATACATCGTCCCCGCAGTGCCGATATATCCGAGGCGCCTCTCTATCCATCATCCACATAAGAAAACATCTAGGCATGCAAAACCCAGACACCACCCCTAGCTAGAAGGAAACGCATGCTCTCCCTGAGGTCCTCTCCCGCTTCTAGTTCACACCGGGGTGCGAGGCTCGCGAATTAATGCTACACAAAGCTATGCTATATTAAAGCCGTGCTTTGATCATCAACCACAAGACTCTGCTTTTCAACAAAAGCCTTGATCATTTGCATCTCAGCATTCCACACAGGCAATTCACGCTATGCAACTAATGTCTATCAATCACACATAATGAAATCCAGTGTCAGACACACAGTCCATTTACAAGTTCATTCTGGGTCTAAATGAAACCGGAGGCACCTTATTTCTCGTCCCGTATGTCCAATATAGGAGAGAAGCCCTCGCATATCCGTCGATCTCCAAGTACGTCTGGACGATCACCACTTATTACCTCGTCTTGGGTGTACAGCCCAATCAAGACATTATTAATCATCCAAACGATGGGAAGACCTCCGGTCTTCAACCACCGTCTTCATCTTTGACTTATCGTCGAATTAGTTTTTCAGAATGGGATAAACCCGGTCTTTCTGAATAACTCGCATATATAATAAACAAGTGCTATAAAAACACAACATACACCTTATTCCAATTCTGAATATTCTTTTATTTAAATATTCATATCCTTTGGGAAAGGTTCCCATTAATTTTATCAAAGATAAATTCTTTAAATTTATTCTTTAATCTTCCTTTGGGTATCAATTCAAACAAAATTATGGTTTATCCAAACTAGTCGGGATTAGCGAACCTTACCGAAGTAATCATTTGTTTAATTTCCCAATCCCACCCTATTCATCTTATGAAGCAAAACTGGTGATACTTCATATCTAACACCACGGTGTTATCGGTAAAGTTATTTACCATTTCACGTTCAAATCTAATTAAAGATTTAACAATCACCTGGAGTAAAACTGGTGGTACTCCATCCTCGATCATATCTTGAATTTGATAATTTTAGTTATCAAATTCTCCTTTCAATCTAATTAAAGATTCATTAAAACTCTAATTTAGTTTTAATTTCCGAAAATCATTAGTTAATGATTTTCTTCAAAGTTAAGAAATTAATCTTATCTTTAACTACGTTAAAGAACTAATGTCATTGAAAACACAACTCACGATAAACCCAAAATCTCATTCCATTAACAATGGAATTTTCATGGAAAACAGATTGATATATATAATCGATATAAACTTCCATATCCAACCGATAATATAAATGGAATAACGGCAAAGCCTTTTAAATTCCATATATAGTAACATCCTTTCTCCACAGAAGTTCACTTCGATTATTACCAAATCGAATTCCATTCAATTCCAATTTAATATGTTGAATTGGAAAACATTACTTTGGAAAGTCTCCTTTAAATCTTAACAAAAGATTTATAAATTCCAAATCACATTTCACTGTAAATCGGATTAAAGAACGAATGTCATTAAAAACATAGTTCACGGTAAACCCAATTCACATTCCATTTCAATATCCAATTAAATGTTAATTAATTGGTAATTCTTATCTACATCTTTATTAAAAGATTTATTGTTTTCACACGGGGTTTAAGAACAATGTTACTGAAGACCCATTCCATCAGTCTCTAACCGTAAATTAGTAAGAGAACAATTCCCTAAGTATTAATCCCAAAGGCTGAAACCAACATCAGATCAATACCCAGGAAACCATTCAACTTAGCTAATCTCTTGTTAGTTTCTAATTTTTTTAACTCCATTGGGTTTTAGAACAGTATTATTAAAGATACCATTCACGAAAAACCCAAAATCCAATTTGATATTAAATACAAGGCTCTGAATAGAAATTATACCGGCTTACATTCAATATCCAATTCTGATATCAACAAATATCGTATTAGGAATAACGGTATATATATCTTTCAAATTTCCATAACAATATCTGTATAATCATGGAATCCAATATTGAAATATCTCGAAGATAATTTCGATTCAAATCCATTCCAATTTATATATTGGAAATTCTGGTTATTTTTAAAACCATTTCAAATCCAATTCATTTTATTTAAAAATATTGCATTCATAATTCTAGTTCATAACTAGTTCATTTCGATAAAAATATATTTTTATCTTTTAAAATGTGGAATTTTTCATCCTAATTCTTTCCAAATCATTTATTATGATTTTACACAAATTATTGGTATTTTTAGTAATTTTATCCAGGTCCGTACAGTCGATTTCCATAAACGGCCATTGAACTGCACTTACATCGACCTTTTCCAAATTTGATTTGGACATAATTCCAAATCCAACCATTAGATTTCTAATTTCTCGTATTCGTTAGAAATCCCTTTTCGATACGAACCCAACGGTTCCGGTTTTAGGAGAATCCGACTGTCGAATCTCTCGTAATGTCCATTCGAAGTCAATGGTCGAAATTCGCGAACTACTGCGGCGCAGCGTATTCTATTCAGGCCATTATATATATATATTATATTTCATCGATTTCCATTTAAAACGTATTTTATAAATTGTTTTAAATTCGTTTTCAAAACGATCTCAACTTCATATTCAATTTCAAATCAAAATTGAATATTCCATATCATTAATATATAAATGATAATATTTTCAAAACATTAGATTTTGAAATCACTTCCTTTACGGTATTCATTATAAAAATGAATAAAATCGATATAAATACCGTTCATGTCAAAATGGCGTAGTACTACTCTACACGGCTATATATATTTCAATATAGTGTTGTGTCCATCCAAAATCGGACATCAAAATCGAATTTTGATCTTTTACTGAATATTATTTTGAAATATTCATTATTTTAAAATATTCATTATTTCAAAATATTCACTCTTTCTGAACTGGAATCAGACACAGTCAATTGCCATATAATGTTATTTATATGGATTTCCATACAACACATGTATAGAACAACAATGATAAACAATCAACCATCATCCAGAGTGTATTCTACACTGTATAAGCATTAAATATAAATATAAATATTTAATGATTACCACAGTGTGTCAACCAATCGATTGATATACAACTAAACGATTGGGATTAGTGTACGTCAAATATCATCCCAATACCCGTGTGGGGTTTCAATCAACAAACACTGATTTTTATTTGTGCAATTGGGCGATGTGTAAAATATATCATCCAAATCCATATCACTCAAATGGGTGTACATAAACAAATCATTTGATTTGTAAATGAATATTTATTTTATTCATTATACGTTAAAATTTATATTTTTAACGATAAAATATTTTATTCAACACATGAATATTTTTATTTTCTATTCCACATCACAAACCAAATCCACACAAACAAATCAATCCAAACACACAACCAAAGAAGTAGTCCATGGTATGTGGATGACGAGGAGCAGTTCATATATGCAGTTATAAAATAAATAACTATATAGAAATAATTTCAGTGAGGATTTCGCACCTTTGGTTTCCACTCCACCAGTTTTATTTCTGAATTTCAGAACAGTCGGGATTTGCCTGACATTCCAACGCAGTCTTCTCTGCGCTGTTCATATTAAAAATCACATTTTTAATATGATGTTTATATATTTAAAAATCGCTATTTTTATACCGCTAATACTTTATAAAAATCATATTTTTACTTCACTAAAGATCATATTTTTATTTCACTAGTATATATATAAAAATCAATCTTTTACATATAACTAAATTTTTTATTTTTACTCGACTAAAAATCATATATTTTCAATTTCTACTTCATATAAAAATTTAATTTTTATCATGCTACATATATGCTAAAGATAGAATTTTTATCACGCCTAATGTAAATTAAAAATCACATTTTTATTTCCAAATCATATATATATAAATCGAAATTTTAACTCGCTTTCATATATATATATATATATATATATATATTGTATCTTTCATGTTAAAAACCATATTTTTATATATTCTATGAAATCAAATGTTTATAAAGCTAAAAATCCTATGTTTATAAACCTAAAAATCATACCTAAAACAAAGCTATATATTACATATAAAAAACTCTTGCAGGATCTTTTTCTTTTTAGTGAGAGAGGGGGGAATGATTGGCGCGCCGGAGGTGGAGGGGCGTCGGGGGTCCTTGCAGGCGGCGGCGGTTGGTCCCAGCACCCACGGTGGCGGGTTGGAGGGGGGGGAGAATAAGTGGGCTAGGGTTTCGGTTTTAGGAAAGAAAGAGGAGAGAGGAGGGAGGGGGTGGCTGCGCCGTCATCGAAGGTGGGGCGGGGGTCTCGGCGGTCACGCAGGCGGAGGGAGGTGAGGGACGACGGGGGAATCGGCTGCGATAGGTTTTTTTTATTTCTTTTATTTTCATCCATCGACTTGTATCGGGGAAAGAGAATTGGGGGGGTTGTTACATATAAATATATTTAATTTATTTATTATTATTATTTTTCAAAAAAGTTAACTTTAAAATTCGATCTCTAAACGAGACCCAATGACTTTCGCCACTAGCTAATTACCCCCATTCCAAACACAATGGGATATGTTTCGTACGCTAATTCGCTTGTTACGATCAATTTCCGTTCAAATTAAAATATAAATCTTTATATTTTAAATTCAAACGCACATTTCAATTTACCAGGGCCACATACGGACTCCACAAATTCCAGAAAGATAAATCTGACTATGTTTTGACGATACGACTCTAATAAAACTAATTTCATTGAATTTGGAGACTGTTTGAAAAACTGTCATTTTTCAGTAGATTAAATTCAAACTGAAACTGGTCAAATGCGTTTTCTTTTGCCATGCTCACATATTGATTCCAAAAATTATAAAAATTGGAATCTAGCAATAACTTGACATTCCGGATCCAAGAAAAGTGGTTTCGTCAAAAACGGAGGTCGTTTGCAAAATCTCCATTTTTAAGGTCTATATTTTCGTAGCGACTATGTGACGATCCCAAAACCCCGTGACACGGTGTTAAGGATAATCATTGGAATATAACACATTAATCATCATTAGCAGATCACAGATAATAGCATAAACATAAAATAGAATAATTTACACACATATAACAGCGGAATCATATAGATATCACCACATCAGAGAGCACAGTACAGGATACAACTTAGTGCATAATAATACATAATCAGTCACCATCGCCTGAGGCGGAATCATACATAAAGAGTACACAAAATAAATATCAGTCTACATCGCCAATGGCGGAATCATAATACATATACTATAATGGCGGAAAGAGTCAAAGTCAGCACGGTGTAGTCAAGCCTCACCATGAGCCAAAAGTGCACCAGATACCTGTAACTAGGCTGCCCGTGTGAAAATGAGGGTACCCGAGTTTGCAAGGTGAAACAAACTACGAGTCAGTCATGGGACTGGTACGAGAAATCTACTTAACTTATTAACAACAATAATAAGGCAAATCAAAGGACCATGCCACTTTCGCTGAACGGGTTTACTCCAATGAGTGCTAGTGCATGAAATAAAGTAAATGATTAAATCATCGCAATGCTTTTTATAAAATGAAGCCATTATAAGTCTCAGGTCCCATCACACAATGCAACGCAAGCCGGAGGATAGAGTTTTATCTTATAATGGCCAAAAATGCTTCATACGAGTAAAAAAAAGTGTTTGATATTATTACTAGTGCATATATGTTTTCGAAAGCAAATTCAATCATAAATATCAATCCTAGGCGGCATAGCTACCATCTACTATGTCGCTGTAACACCCCGAAAAATTCTATAACTGTGAGATTAACAAATTAAAGCATAATTAATCTGAAATCAAAGAACTAAGGGAAACGGGATACGCCATTGCGTTCGTCTCGGAAAAATACGCGAAATAGAGTCCGGGTTTTCGAAAAACGGAGTCCGTACGAAGAAGATATGGCCTTCGGAAGTTTTGAATTAAATTTAAAATTCAAACAGAATAAAATAATTAAAAATCGGGCCCAGTGGGCCAGGGCGGATAAACACCCGCCTAGGCCACCCAGGTCGACTGGGCTGTCGACCTGGGCTACCCATGTCGATAGGGCTGTCGACAGCCCTGTCGACAGGGGTGTCGACCTGGTCGAGCCCAGTCAACCTGGCTGGCCAGGTCTGTGTTTGGTCGAATTTCTATGGTCTGCTTTGTCATTAGGGCTAGGTGGCGGGTTCTAATTGGTCTCTCTATCTAATGAATGGCTACGATCTAACCTAGCAACATCAATGGTCCTAATCAGTTCCTAACCTCTATATAAACAACCCTAGACTAAACCCTAATCTATTCATTCAAAATTAAGAACATAGCCGCCATGTTGCTGAGGAACGACTAAGAGTAGCCGCCAACTAGAGAGAGGATTAGGAGGAAATTTCTAAAGCTTAAAGAGACCTAAATCAAATCAATTCAACAAAGGAATTTGCGTCTTCAATCCCTAAACTAGAGAATTCATCAAACCATTGTAAGTAGAGTATTACTTTGGTATGAATAAACAATTGTGTTAGTTTGTATGCTTGAATTGTGGCAAGAAAGTTATTCATATTTGTGCGTTCTTATCAATTTGAAATATTATATACGTTTGGATATTTATGGATTATGTTATTCATGTTATAAAGAACTACATGCGGTAGTTCTATGCAAGTATACGTTTGGAATATTGCGCAAATTATGTAATCTATGTTGAAGCTACATGTATGTAGTTGATTTAAATTTATGCAAGTTTGGGGTTTTGTTATTATGCCATCATAATGTATATTTTTGTGCATAAATCATTTTGCAAGCAATTGAAACAAGTTTGGTTATTATAGTTCATATGAAACTAGGTTGGAATTTTGACACCATAATCCATGTATTAAGTCATGCTTTTGCAAACTTATGAATATGGCTAGGCTATGAATGATATTTGGCATAATTGAAATCCATCTTGTTTAAAAGAATTATATGATGACATATGTGAGACATGGCTAGGTTAGACTCAAAAATCCCTTTTTGAAAGTTTAAAGCAAACACCATGTTTAGGGATATTTATGCATAAGTATGTTCATATCATCGTTATGTGATTAGACTTAAATCATGATTAAGTTGAACTATGTTATGTTCATGCTAGAAGTATTTATGCCATGCTTATGTTTGACATTATGCCATGTTTATGCTAGAAGTATTTATGCCATGCTTATGTTTGACATTATACTATGCTTATGCTAGAAATATTTATGCCATGCTTATGTTTGACATTATGCCTAAATAAAAGTATAGGTTCATGTGTCAATAATGATACCTCAATTACAAGTTCACATGCTTTGATTCATGTCACCTATGCTCTATGACCAAAGTATATGTCACTACTATGCAAGTACACCAGTTTCTATTTTGTATTCCCAACGTCATATGCAAGTTCATGCGCTCACCTTCCTCTCTTTGTGTATGTAATCACGCTTTAAGCCTCCCCTTTTCGCATGGCTAAATTGGGTTTTAAAAAGGCTAAGCCCAATATATATAAACGGACGTGTAAAACGGGGGAAAATAACGTTGGGTTAAAATTAATTAATGAATGAAAATATAAATAGAAGGGCCCAAATTCAAGTATGAGTTGGGCCCATGATTGGTGTAACCTTTACACCAATAACTTAATAATGGGCCGCAAATATTTACATATAAGAAATAAAGAAGAATGACAAGATATGTAAATGTAGAACATACGATGTGTTTAACCCGAGGTTGGATTGAGTTGTGATGTAAACCTGCCCGGAACCGCCCGGCTGTCCAGTAGTCACAACAATACCTATCCAATGTGGGAGGTTAAACATGGAGCCCAATAAGGACCCGAGGTTAGACTGAGTTGTGGCGTAAGACTGCCCGGAACCAACCGGCAACAGGCAGCCACAACAATACCTGTCTAATGTGAGAGGTCAGGGCCTTAATAAGACAATTAAGGCTGAGTCAGGATTGTTAGGATTAAGTGAACTAAAGACTTAATCAAAATGGAACATGCTAAACTAAACGGACTGGTGGGGTTAGGTTAGGAAACACTTAACCAACTTAGCATGTTGGCTAGAGATAGAAAACCTAGTAACGGGGGGGCCCTTTTCAGCAGTAACCCTAAAAGGTGTATCAGGATACCCTGAAACTAGGCAGGGTGGGGCACGATTACTGGGCTGATTGTAAGAGGTCAAATCGACGGCGGTGGTGTAGCAGTGTAGGTTCTAACGGGGTGCGGGCGTGCACACACTCCGGCGCAGAAAAATAAGGCACTGGACACCAGTAGCATACCTGTGCACTCTAAGGTTGTGTCGGGTTGCCACTATGGGACTTGATACACCCCATGGTGGGACCAACACAGGTAACTACAACATCGGGGGCCGTAAGACACATGTAACTATGCGAGTAGGAGCCGATCATCATAGAATGGATCACATCACCCTGATTATGGGGTGCCAGTTGGGAACTAGTTTATATGGGTTCAGAGATTAACATGGGGTACGATAGTATATTCGACCCTAGACAACTTAACCAAGTTTATAGTGCATGCCCACTTCTTGTTTATACTTATCATACTCAGTTCTTTATTCATAGACAAAATAGTACTAGACTTACTCAGGCTTTATGTCTGACTCTATTTTCTTTCGTCTTCTTTCTTCCGTTTCCCCCCCCCCCCCCCCAGGTCCTCAGGGAGGGAACACAGCAGCTTGACCAACCTTAGCATCCAGCTTGAAGAAGAGAAATGTATTGCTTGGACTTTCCTGTTTTGAACTATGGCTTTGGACAATCCACTATGGGGCTTTTGCAGTTTATCTATGTTTTATTTATGCTTCTTTAAATAATGTACTCAAGACAGATTATGAAAGTGTTATGTTATGTTTTTGGAAAGGATGTTGTTGTAACACGTATTTGACTTTATGAAATAAAAGTTTGTTGTTCTTCCGCTGTTTACAAATATGTGTTCTTATATCTGTCTTGTATATCTGTGACTTGTACTTATAAACCTCCACCAAAATTGGGGCATTCCCTTTGAGAGTGACCCTAACGGAGGTGGGGTGTTTCACTTGGTATCAGAGCACAGGTTTACCAGATAAGATAAAAAGTTTTGGAAAATTATTTTCAAAAAGGAAATTTAAAGAAGCATTTTTAGAAGATAAAATATTATTTTATTTTAAAGGCAAAGTCCACTCCCCAAAGCCATAGGTATTATCTCTTATCCTTTGTTTTGAATCTATCCTTTTTGTTTCAGCATGTCCCAAGAACTTAACTTGCCGGAAGGGGTGCCAATACCTGGTTGGTTTAGACGGTTCTTAGAAGCAAGGGCCACTCAGCCAGGTCCTACCGTTCCTCCTCCCCCAGCTGTAGGGAATCATCCAGCTGCAACGGCACCTTTTCCTCCACCTCCTCCTCGGGGAAACGCTTTTGCTAAGATATGTAAAGATTTTAAAGCTATGGGAGGAAGGGATTTCCATGGAACTGAGTCCTTCGTGGCAGCTAGAAATTGGCTGAAAGAAACGGAGGACCTATTCATCATCTTTGAGGTAGAGGATAGACAAAAAGTACAGTTGGCAGTGTGGCTATTGAAGGGCGAGGCTTCCTACTGGTGGGAAGTCACTAATGCTAAAAGACCGGTGGAGACATGGGAGGACTTTAGGGCAAGGTTTGAGACTAAATTTCTCTCAGATGCGGAAAGAAGTTTGCAGTTGGAAAAATTCTTATTTCTTAAGCAAGGGGACAAGACAGTCAGAGAATATGTGAATCAGTTTGATGAGCTGGCTAGGTTCGGGCTTGACCTAGTCAACACCCCGCACAAGAAGGCTCTCCGTTTCGTCAAAGGGTTGAATGAGCCATTACACAGTTTGGCCATGACCCACATACCCATGGGAGCCACGTATGAAAGATTGGTGCAAATGGCATTGCTAAATGAAGAGGATAAGAGTAAGAAGGAGACAAAGGCAGAAAGCTCTCAAGGGAAGAAAGAGGGTTTGCAGCCTAAGAAGACAGACTTTAAGAAAGGCGGGAAAGGCAACAAAGAGAAGAGGAAGTGTAATTTCTGTGGCAAAGTGGGGCACTTAGTAAAGGACTGCCGGAAAAAGAAGGCCAAGGAGAATGGTGGGTGCTTTTCTTGCGGTGAGACAGGCCACAGGGCTAAGGACTGCCCAAAGAAACGAGGACAGGGGCAGAGGGCTGGATCCACCCCAGGGGCACAGGTCCATGTGCTAGAAGCGCCACCTCTGCAACAGCGAGGTATAAATACTTCTGTAGAAAGCGTAGTTTATCTTTATGATCACCCCGTTCGCACTTTATTTGATTCTGGCGCATCACACTCCTTTGTCTCGTCTGCTTTAGTAGAATCTCTGCACCTAAGAACTAGTATGGTAGAGGACCCCTTAATTGTTTCAAACCCAATTGGGGGCCCAGCTCATTTGTCTATGATCTGTCTGGATTTGAAAATTTCTATCCTAAGTGTTGAATTTCTATGTAGTGCCTTTGTTTTGGGCTTTTCGGGGTATGGTTTGATTTTGGGTATGGATTGGCTATCCAGTAATGGGGCCATCCTTGATTGTGAGAAAAGGGTTGTTAGGCTCCTAACCCAGCTCGGTAATACTTTGGAAATTTCTTGTAATCCCTCGTATGCGGTTATGCTTAGTTATCTTGAATCGCTAGATGCCTCTGTTGAAAATTTGCAATCAGTTAGAGTAGTCCGGGAATATCCGGATGTCTTTGAAGAGGTGAAGGGCTTGCCTCCGAAGCGGGAAATAGACTTCCGCATATATCTAGTAGATAATGCAAAGCCCGTTGCGTTGCCCGTTAGACATATGGCTCCACGAGAAAGGAAAGAGCTCAGTAAACAGATTAAAGAGCTTCTAGAAAAGGGGTTCATTAGGAGGAGCATTTCAGAATGGGGCGCTCCAGTGGTGTTCGCTACAAAGGCGGATGGTTCACTCCGTCTATGTGTCGACTATAGGGAGCTCAACAAGCTAACGAAAAAGAATAGGCACCCTCTCCCTAGAATTGACGATTTATTTGACCAGCTTGTAGGAGCGTCTGTTTTCTCCCAACTCGATTTAGCAACCGGTTTTCATCAGCTAAGGGTGGCTGAAGATAGCATCGATAAAACGGCTTTCAGAACCCCAGACGGCTTCTTTGAATGGCTTGTCATGCCTTTCGGCTTGACAAATGCACCTGCTTACTTCGTGGACCTGATGAGTAGGGTATTTAGAGATTTCCTCAACAAATTCGTAGTGGTCTTCGTAGATGATATCCTTATCTTCTCAAAGAGTGAGGAGGAACATGCTCAACACTTAAGGGCAATCATGGAAACTTTGCGAGTCCATCAACTAAAAGCCAAATTCTCCAAATGCCACTTTTGGAGAGAAGAGGTGAGGTTCCTTGGGCACATAGTATCTAAACAAGGGTTAGCAGTGGACCCCGCTAAGGTAGTGGCGGTACAGGATTGGAAGACACCAAGGAATGCAACTGAGGTCCGAAGCTTTCTAGGACTAGCAGGTTTCTATCGAAAGTTCATAAGGGATTTTGCGAAAATCTCAACTCCGCTCACGAAATTGACTAAGAAGAATCTGGTGTTTAATTGGGATTTGGATTGCGAGTTTGCTTTCCAACGACTGAAAAGGGCTCTCACAACAGCCCCAGTTTTGACGCTGCCAGACGGGAGCAAGATGTTCACTGTTTATACGGATGCATGTGGGACAGGGCTAGGCGCCGTCTTAATGCAAGAAGGAAGGGTAGTAGCTTTTGGCGGGAGGCAGTTGAAGGTGCACGAAAAGAACTACCCAACCCACGATCTTGAGTTAGCCGCCATCGTCTTTGCACTCAAGTCTTGGCGACACTATCTCCTAGGTGAGAAGTTCGAACTTTACACTGACCATAAATCGTTGAAATATCTTTTCTCGCAGAAGGACCTTAACTTGAGGCAACAAAGATGGATGGAGTTTCTTGCCTCGTACGATTTCGAAATCTCCTATACTCCGGGCAAAGGCAACGTAGTGGCAGATGCGTTGAGCCGAAAGAAATTGACCCTAAGCCCGTTGTTTGTTGAAAGACAAAGCCTAGAGTTTATAGCCAGCTTCGACTTTAGGCCTTCCTCCGATTTCGTACCGGGCTTGCTTGCATCTCTCGAAGTGCGCCCAACTTTAGTGGATTCAGTAGGGGCAGCACAACGCGAAGACCCTCAGCTTGTGGAAATAATTGATAGGTTAATTAGGGGTGAGACTTCAAGTCACCTCAACAGATACTCCATCGACGATAGGGGTTTGCTAAGGCGAGACGGAAGACTATGCGTCCCACAGGCAAAAGATCTAATAAAGAAGGTTCTCGGGGAAGCGCATCATTCCAAGATGACGATACACCCAGGCGGAGATAAAATGTACAAAGACATAAAAAGGACTTTCTTCTGGAACGGCATGAAAAAGGACATGGCAGAATTCGTTTCTAAGTGTATGGTGTGCCAACAGGTTAAAGCGGAACAGAAAAAGCCTGGCGGACTACTACATCCTTTGGAGGTCCCGCAGTGGAAGTGGGATAGCATCTCAATGGACTTCATCGATGGGCTGCCTAGGTCGAGGAGAGGCAACACTAGCATTTGGGTAATAGTGGATAGGCTTACTAAAAGCGCCCACTTTTTACCTGTTAAAAGTAAAAGAACTGCCTCATCCCTAGCATCACTTTACCTCAAGGAAATCGTTCGACTCCATGGAATACCATCTAGCATTGTTAGTGACCGAGACCCCATTTTCACCAGCGAGTTTTGGCGGAGTCTGCAAGAAGCAGTAGGAACGCAGTTATGCTTGAGCATAGCCTATCATCCCCAAACCGACGGCCAAACAGAGAGAGTGAACAGAGTTTTGGAAGACCTTCTAAGACTATGCGTCCTTGACTTCGGAGGGACATGGGAAGACCACCTTCCTTTGGTGGAATTTGCCTACAACAACAACTATCAAGCAACCATCGGAATGGCGCCCTTCGAAGCTTTGTATGGAAGACCGTGCCGATCGCCCACTTGTTGGTGGGAGTCTACTGATAAGCTCATACTTGGACCAGATATGATCCGAGAGACCTCAGAGAAAGTAGACTTAATACGAAGAAGGATGAAGACGGCCCAAGACAGACAAAAGTCCTACGCCGACAAGAGAAGGACCGACCTTGAATTCGAGGTTGGAGATAGAGTTTTTCTCAAGGTATCCCCGCTAAGAAACGTTGTTCGTTTTGGAACCACGGGAAAGCTAGCGCCAAGGTTCGTAGGGCCATTCCCTATTATCGAGAAAATTGGGAAAATGGCCTATAGATTAGAGCTACCCGAGAAGTTGGCTGGAGTCCACAACGTTTTTCACGTTTCACACCTTCGAAAATGTCTACATGAGACTGCTGAAGTGGTAGAGCCAAATATCCTCGAAGAGGCCGAAGTGGAACTCGAAGCAACCATAAGGAGAGTTCCAACCCGCATCTTAGGAATGGAAGTGAAGAAGCTACGCAACTGCGAAGTCAAGCTCGTCAAAGTTCAGTGGAGCGACGCCGAGGGAGACGCGACTTGGGAAACTGAAGCTAGAATACGTACTACCTACCCTTTTCTGTTCGAGGGTACATCCTTGATCTTTCTTTTTCCTTAAGTTGCGCTTTTATCTATCTTTTTAGGTATATTTCCTCGACCGTATCTTTTAGGTAGAAACCCTTTGGATGGAAACATGTAGTTGAAACATGTTATGGATGATGGTTGCAAGTGGTTGCAAGTGATTGCTAGTGGTTGCTCGTGGTTGCATATACACACACAATCTAGGGTTTAGATCGGCTCAGTCACTTCATATTGCATATGCATATATGTTTGCATTCGTATATGATTGAACATTAATGTGTTGTCATGTGGATGTTGCATTTGTATTGAATGATTGTGCACTCATGTAGAATCAAGAATAGGGAAAATTTGCATACATAATGGATTCATGGCACTTACATAATTCGCATTAAGGAGGTCAACTGAATCAGTAGACCGCCTGATTTTGCATTAGATAAGTACATGTACACACACACTTCGCATATGATCATGAAGCATTAGAAATCTTTTAAGGACAATGGATGCTCGTGTTTGATGGATGAGTAGATGGATGTTTGGATGTTAGGATATACATTCCTCCTAACTTGAAGATTTCGGGGACGAAATCCTTTTAAGTGGGGGAGAATGTAGCACCCCGAAAAATTCTATAACTGTGAGATTAACAAATTAAAGCATAATTAATCTGAAATCAAAGAACTAAGGGAAACGGGATACGCCATTGCGTTCGTCTCGGAAAAATACGCGAAATAGAGTCCGGGTTTTCGAAAAACGGAGTCCGTATGAAGAAGATATGGCCTTCGGAAGTTTTGAATTAAATTTAAAATTCAAACAGAATAAAATAATTAAAAATCGGGCCCAGTGGGCCAGGGCGGATAAACACCCGCCTAGGCCACCCAGGTCGACTGGGCTGTCGACAGCCCTGTCGACAGGGGTGTCGACCTGGTCGAGCCCAGTCAACCTGGCTGGCCAGGTCTGTGTTTGGTCGAATTTCTGTGGTCTGCTTTGTCATTAGGGCTAGGTGGCGGGTTCTAATTGGTCTCTCTATCTAATGAATGGCTACGATCTAACCTAGCAACATCAATGGTCCTAATCTGTTCCTAACCTCTATATAAACAACCCTAGACTAAACCCTAATCTATTCATTCAAAATTAAGAACATAGCCGCCATGTTGCTGAGGAACGACTAAGAGTAGCCGCCAACTAGAGAGAGGATTAGGAGGAAATTTCTAAAGCTTAAAGAGACCTAAATCAAATCAATTCAACAAAGGAATTTGCGTCTTCAATCCCTAAACTAGAGAATTCATCAAACCATTGTAAGTAGAGTATTACTTTGGTATGAATAAACAATTGTGTTAGTTTGTATGCTTGAATTGTGGCAAGAAAGTCATTCATATTTGTGCGTTCTTATCAATTTGAAATATTATATACGTTTGGATATTTATGGATTATGTTATTCATGTTATAAAGAACTACATGCGGTAGTTCTATGCAAGTATACGTTTGGAATATTGCGCAAATTATGTAATCTATGTTGAAGCTACATGTATGTAGTTGATTTAAATTTATGCAAGTTTGGGGTTTTGTTATTATGCCATCATAATGTATATTTTTGTGCATAAATCATTTTGCAAGCAATTGAAACAAGTTTGGTTATTATAGTTCATATGAAACTAGGTTGGAATTTTGACACCATAATCCATGTATTAAGTCATGCTTTTGCAAACTTATGAATATGGCTAGGCTATGAATGATATTTGGCATAATTGAAATCCATCTTGTTTAAAAGAATTATATGATGACATATGTGAGACATGGCTAGGTTAGACTCAAAAATCCCTTTTTGCAAGTTTAAAGCAAACACCATGTTTAGGGATATTTATGCATAATTATGTTCATACCATCGTTATGTGATTAGACTTAAATCATGATTAAGTTGAACTATGCTATGTTCATGCTAGAAGTATTTATGCCATGCTTATGTTTGACATTATGCCATGTTTATGCTAGAAGTATTTATGCCATGCTTATGTTTGACATTATACTATGCTTATGCTAGAAATATTTATGCCATGCTTATGTTTGACATTATGCCTAAATAAAAGTATAGGTTCATGTGTCAATAATGATACCTCAATTACAAGTTCACATGCTTTGATTCATGTCACCTATGCTCTATGACCAAAGTATATGTCACTACTATGCAAGTACACCAGTTTCTATTTTGTATTCCCAACGTCATATGCAAGTTCATGCGCTCACCTTCCCCTCTTTGTGTATGTAATCACGCTTTAAGCCTCCCCTTTTCGCATGGCTAAATTGGGCTTTAAAAAGGCTAAGCCCAATATATATAAACGGACGTGTAAAACGGGGGAAAATAACGTTGGGTTAAAATTAATTAATGAATGAAAATATAAATAGAAGGGCCCAAATTCAAGTATGAGTTGGGCCCATGATTGGTGTAACCTTTACACCATTAACTTAATAATGGGCCGCAAATATTTACATATAAGAAATAAAGAAGAATGACAAGATATGTAAATGTAGAACATACGATGTGTTTAACCCGAGGTTGGATTGAGTTGTGATGTAAACCTGCCCGGAACCGCCCGGCTGTCCAGTAGTCACAACAATACCTATCCAATGTGGGAGGTTAAACATGGAGCCCAATAAGGACCCGAGGTTAGACTGAGTTGTGGCGTAAGACTGCACGGAACCAACCGGCAACAGGCAGCCACAACAATACCAGTCTAATGTGAGAGGTCAGGGCCTTAATAAGACAATTAAGGCTGAGTCGGGATTGTTAGGATTAAGTGAACTAAAGACTTAATCAAAATGGAACATGCTAAACTAAACGGACTGGTGGGGTTAGGTTAGGAAACACTTAACCAACTTAGCATGTTGGCTAGAGATAGAAAACCTAGTAACGGGGGGGGCCTTTTCAGCAGTAACCCTAAAAGGTGTATCAGGATACCCTGAAACTAGGCAGGGTGGGGCACGATTACTGGGCTGATTGTAAGAGGTCAAATCGACGGCGGTGGTGTAGCAGTGTAGGTTCTAACGGGGTGCGGGCGTGCACACACTCCGGCGCAGAAAAATAAGGCACTGGACACCAGTAGCATACCTGTGCACTCTAAGGTTGTGTCGGGTTGCCACTATGGGACTTGATACACCCCATGGTGGGACCAGCACGGGTAACTACAACATCGGGGGCCGTAAGACACATGTAACTATGCGAGTAGGAGCCAATCATCATAGAATGGATCACATCACCCTGATTATGGGGTGCCAGTTGGGAACTAGTTTATATGGGTTCAGAGATTAACATGGGGTACGATAGTATATTCGACCCTAGACAACTTAACCAAGTTTATAGTGCATGCCCACTTCTTGTTTATACTTATCATACCCAGTTCTTTATTCATAGACAAAATAGTACTAGACTTACTCAGGCTTTATGTCTGACTCTATTTTCTTTCGTCTTCTTTCTTCCGTTCCCCCCCCCCCCCCCCAGGTCCTCAGGGAGGGAACACAGCAGCTTGACCAACCTTAGCATCCAGCTTGAAGAAGAGAAATGTATTGCTTGGACTTTCCTGTTTTGAACTATGGCTTTGGACAATCCACTATGGGGCTTTTGCAGTTTATCTATGTTTTATTTATGCTTCTTTAAATAATGTACTCAAGACAGATTATGAAAGTGTTATGTTATGTTTTTGGAAAGGATGTTGTTGTAACACGTATTTGACTTTATGAAATAAAAGTTTGTTGTTCTTCCGCTGTTTACAAATATGTGTTCTTATATCTGTCTTGTATATCTGTGACTTGTACTTATAAACCTCTACCAAAATTGGGGCATTCCCTTTGAGAGTGACCCTAACGGAGGTGGGGTGTTTCAGTCACCATACTAGTAATACAATCAAATCCGCATATTTCGTATTGGAAATTGGATTCCCTCATGAGTCGAGGCAAGGGGCAAGCTCCTCTCCGTTCGAGACACTCTAGCAAATGCCTCGGGACCGCACACAGCAATCCCTGGATCCTCCAAGGCCGGTCCTCTCTTACTTTTGAGGATTGGCAATTCCTGAACACATGTTTCCCGGTCCTTACAGACCTATAATCGAGGCGCCTCATATTCCAACAACCACACAGGTGAAAAGTAGATATAAATGTCAGGGCTGGGAGGTCACTGACACCACCATAGCTAGAAAGAAACGTCGTGCACTCCTTGGGTCCTTCTCCCGTTTTTGACTCATACCGGGTTTGAGGCTCGCGAATTCACGTTATACACAAAGCTATGTCACACAAACCATGCTTTGATCATCAACCACAAGACTTTGCTTTGCAACAGAAGCCTTGATCATATGCCACTTAGGCGTGCCACACAGGCAATCCACTCCATGCGACTGATTTCTATCAATACATAACCTCTGAGCTCGTACGTCTCAGAAAAGGGCGTTAAGCAAGTGAATAAATTCTCCGTCGCCAAACAGATATATATTTAACAGAGATCAATCAGCCCAGAACAAAATCCAATGTCAGACACACAGTCCATTTTGAAGTCCGTTCTGGGTTTGAACGAAACCGGAGGCACCAAATCCTCGCATATCCGTACAATCAACAGTATGTCTGGATGGCTACTACTTCAGCTCGTTCACAGTAGCTACTCTAATAATGAGCATCAGTAGCTCCCATCCATCCAATGTGAAGATCGTCAGTCTTCAACCGTCTTCGACTCTTCGACTTCTCAACGTCGATCGATTATTTGAAATGAGATGAACTCGGCCTTTTCAAATAACCCACGTATATTTAGATTTTCAAATCAATTTATCACTTGGTTAGACTATTCAACATTCACATTTCAGTTCTTTAGTTATAATTTTCATGTTAAATAAATTCAACCATCACATATCAATCAAACACAACAAAATTGGTTTATTTCCACTCTATATCGTCTATAGTATTTTATAACGATATATCACCATTTTTATTTATTTAAAACGGCCATATTTAATTAAACGACGTTTCAGGTCGTGCCGATGCTCTGGCGCTATTTTTCACTAAATTTGTTTTACACATATCTGAAAATCTAATCGTTGGATCTTCACAAATTTTATATCATTGGAAAGATCATTTCAAAACGAATCCAACTGTTTCGGTTTTGGGAGAATCTGACGGTCGGATCTTCCATACTAGTCATTTGAAGTTACGATTTCAAATTACGAACTGCAGCGTCGTTATTCGATTGAATTTAATTATATATATATATATAAATATAATCGTTTCTGGCACTGTTTTTCTTCAGATTTGAATTAAACATTCCAGACAATCCAACCGTCGGATCTTTACAAAGTTGGCGTCGTTGGAAAGATATTTCCAAGGCGAAGCCAACGGTTGCGGTTTCTGGAAAATCCAATGGTCGGATTTCCCGCACTAGTCGTTTGAAATCACGGTTTCATAACACGAACTGCACGGGCACGTTTCGTTTTAATTTTATTTATATTTATATATTTATATAAATATAGTTCATTCAAAAATTCCTATATCGTTTTCACTTCAAATATTTCTCTAACGCCTTTAAATTTTGGAAAATTTTGCCATAACCTCCTTTGTACGGGAGGGGCTGGGAAAATTCCCAAATAGCCACATGGGCGTCTCATGTCAAAAAGAAAAAGAAAAAGCCAAGCGGCTAGCCAATACGCTCATAAAATCATCACCCAAACAAAACAGTAAACGTGTACCTATTTGTCGGGCACAAAATTTTATTCCTCTTCTCTAGCCTCTTTGCTATAACCTGTTCAATAAATATGCATGTACATATATGCAATTCTTATCACTTATCATTTTCCATTAAACTTCATATTTAATTCACTTTGGTTTAAAAACACCATTCATTTTAATGTTGCATGCATTGGCAAAAATCATATCATTAGCTAATTAATGAATATTTCAACTCATGCATATTTATTTGAACAAGTGGCTATTTTTAACACTTCACATTTCAAAGATGATAATTTTGGCAAACTAAAAAATATTTCAACACATAACTATTTTATTTAGTTCCTATGCATGTTAAAAATAATATTTCTTTCACAAATATTTGTTTCAACGATCGCATATCTTTAGCATATCACATATATGATAAAAATGATATTTTTATCATTTAAAATATTTATTCAACACTTGAATGTTTTTAACACTTCATAGTTTCAATAAAAATGTAATTTTTATTGTTCAATCTTTTTATTCAACACATGAACTTTTCCAATACACACACATCTCAACACATGAGCACCTCCACACATGGATATTTTATATATGTTGTTCATATAAGAAAGATGAAATTTTTATTGATGAAACTATTTATATATAAGGCGAATATTTTACGTACTTCATATATATTATAAACATGTGATTTTTATTGTTTAAACACTTCATTCATTCACACATGAATTTAATTTTCACACATCACTTCTCAACACATGAGCATTTCCACACATGGATATAGTTTCAACAAATGACTTTAATTTCAATGCATGAAGACAATTTCAACATATGAAAATTATTCTAACACATGAATATTATTCAAAATTTCGGCAGCATAACGGCAGGGTAGTTAAAACCGGCACCGTCCCTAGTACGGCTCCTCGCTCTACCTTAAAACCTCGCGGTTTTTGACAATGGGGATTCATGCATCTAATTCGCATGCAGGCGGCATGTTTTATTTTTTCTTCCACAATTATTTCCAATTCATTTCAATCACCAATGGGTATTTTTCAACCACAATCAATCAATATCAACCACAAACAATTATTCAACCATTCGCATTTTTCATCCAATATTTCACACCAATACACAACAATAAATATCGTCCACAGTTTGTGGACGAGGGGAGTGTATATATACATATATATATATATATATATATATAATTGCTATATTTCACTTGCATTTCAACACATATATCAATTATTCTATGCATGTATAATTCATACTTCGCTTATATAGCTTACACAACTCATGTACATGAGGTATACAACACGTGTGTAATTTATAATTCGCTTATATAATTTATACACGACAATTTCCATTCAAATTCACTTAATTTAGATTTCTCACCTTGGTTTTTGGAGTGCTAAAAATCGGAGATGACTCAGAAAAATCCGCGGTCTCTTCTATGTGGTAGAGAGCTTCCTTGTAGTCCCGATGTTTCCTGTTTCATCGAATTTCGTCAACACACCATGAAGATATGATTTTTCAATGTTCAAAAATCAAAAAGGACTCACCTTTGTTGTTGGTTCAAAACTAGGGTTGCAGTTTTCGCGAGAACCGAGGCACGATAAGATGATCAGAGGTGATGACGTGGAAGAGGGAGGAGAGGGGAGTCGGCACAGGGTGGTTTGAGGTGGTTCGGTGGTCTCTGGCGATCGGGGCGGCGACGGAAAGTGCTCGACATTGGAGAGGTCGTTCGCACGCTACACGAGATGAGGGGGGTCGTGGTGGGTATGGATTTGAAGAGGGAGGAGAGGGCTTTCGATTCTGGGTGGTGGCGCAGCCTATCGTGGCGTGGATCAACGGAAAAGCGGCCGGGAAGTGGCGAATGGGTTTCCGCCGTAGGTCGACCTGATACGAAGGGTTTTCGGGTTTTTTTTATTTTTGAAAATAATGAAAGAAAATTCTGATTAGCCAATGGTTTTAATAAATTTTTAAATAGTGTTTCTCCACACGGACACCAATTCAAACCCAACGACTATCGTTCCTAGCTAAATACCCCCATCCCGGACACATTGGGATATGTTTCGTTGGCCAATTCGACTGTTACAGTTAGTTATTCTTCAAATTAAAGTATAAAACATTTAATTTTTAACTTTGAACGTACATTTCAATTTGCCAGGGCCACAAACTGATTCTAAAAATTTTAGAAAAATAAATCAAGCTATGTTTTGACGCTACGGTCCCAACAAAACTAGTTTCGTCGAATTGTGAGATCGTTTGAAAAATGGCCATTTTCTGGTCGATCCAATTTAACAGAAATTGACCCAACACATTTTCTTTTGCCACGCTCACATACTAGTTCAAAAAATTATGAAATTTGAAACCTAGCAATAGTTTGGCATCCCGGACCCAACAAAAGTGGTTTCGTCGAATTCCGAGGTTGTTTGTAAAATATCTATTTTCCAGGGCTATATATTCTATATAGCGACCTTTCTGAAAATTCATTCGGCCATAACTTTTGATTCCCGTTATGAAACTTTGATTTTTCAGATTTGTTAGAAAGGTATTGATAAACAAATTTAAATATTTTTTGTTTCACTAAAATCCGTTATATTTTCCACCCTGCACAGTCAGTCAAAGTTTGAATTCAAATTTTCAAACTGGCTCACTATTTCTAATTCACTATTTTATTGAAATATTCTATTTCAATTGTTCAAATTCCTTTGAAATAACCAATTTAAAATTTTTAAGTTGGCTCGTATTTTCCGAGTTGTTACAATCTCCCCCACTTAAAACTTTTCGTCCCCGAAAAGGAATCAACAGTAAAGTAGGAAACAAAATGTAAATGCAAAGTATTGTAAAGGTACCTTGCACTGGAGTTAGTCAGAGATGTCCACTCTGCATTTGGGGTAAGCTTGCTTAATGCTTTCCTCAGTCTCCCAAGTACAGTCTCTAGGATCACTAGTCCACTGCACTTTAACTAAATGAACCTTTTTGATTCTTAGTTCTCTAGTTTCTTTGCCAACAATCTTTAATGGCTCTCTTCTGACTGCTAATTCTGGAGTTATGTCTATATCCTATTGCGCTGCTTCTTCTACAACAAGATCCGGATCACGCACATGTCTTCTAAGTTGAGATACGTGAAATACATCATGCACTCCAGGCAACCAATCTGGTAATTGAACCCTATAAGCAAGAGTTCTAATTCGTTCGAGTATAGGAAAGGGACCAATAAATCTCGGTGCCAACTTCCCAGTTTTGCCAAATTTGATTACTCCTCTCATCGGAGAAACTTTCAAATAAACGTGGTCACTAACATCAAATGTCAAATCTCTTCTTCTATAATCTGCATAACTTTTCTGTCGGCTTTGCGCGGTTCTCAATCGCTTTTTGATGAAGTCGACTTTATCAGATGCTTCTCTAATCATATCGGGTCCTAACACAAGTCTATTGCCAGGTTCTACCCAACATGCTGGAGATCTGCGCGGTCTGCCATATAATGCTTCAAATTGCTTGATAGCTATTGTTATATGAGAATTTGCCAAATGCAAGTGATCTTCCCATGACCCACCAAAATCAATTATACACGCCCGCAATAAATCTTCCAGAATTCTATTCTCCCGCTCAGTTTGGCCATCTGTTTGAGGGTGATAAGCGGTGCTCATATTCAGATTCGTTCCCAATTCTGTCTGGAATGCCTCCCATAATTTGCTAGCAAATATTGGGTCTCTATCACTGACTATGCTTATGGGAATTCCATGCAGCTTAACGATTTCTTTGAAATATATCTGTGCTAGACTTTGAGCGGTTCTATTGGATCTAACAGGTATGAAATAGGCAGTCTTCGTGAAGCGATCTACGATTACCCAAATGCTGTCATTACCTTTCCTAGTTCGCGGAAAACCATCTATGAAATCCATGGAAATCTGTTCCCATTTCCAACCTGGGACTTCCAACGGTTGCAACAATCCAGCTAACTTCTGTTGGTCGCTCTTGACTAATTGACAAGTAGGGCATCTGCTAACATACAAAGAAATATCCCTCTTCATTGCCTTCCACCAGAAAGTGCATTTGATATCGTTGTACATTTTACTCACATCAGGATAAATGCAAAGTTTGGATTTATGGCATTTATCTAGCACTTCTCTTCGAAGGCCCGGAATATTTGGAATGCAAATCCTATCATTTAACCTGAGAACCCCCTTATCATCAATACGGAAACTTGTGGTTTCACCTTCCTTGACCCTCTGACTGATTCTCTGAATGAATTCATCGTCTTTTTGAAGGGTTAAAATCTTATCAATCAATCCAGGCGTAATTATAAGATTGGCAATGATTGCGGTTTTTCTACTTAGCGCATCCGCTACAACGTTAGCCTTTCCCGGCGTATACAGGATATCAAGATCATACGCTGCAAGAAATTCTAGCCAACACTGCTGTCTCAAATTCAGATCTTTCTGGGTGTATAAATACTTCAATGATTGATGATCTGTGTACAACACAAATTTCTCGCCCAATAAATAATGCCTCCAGATTTTCAACGCAAAAACAATAGCTAGCAACTCAAGATCATGAGTTACATAATTCTTCTCATGCGGTTTCAGTTGGCGGCATGCATAAGCGACTACTTGGCCTCTTTGCATTAACACTGCACCAAGACCTCTAATAGAAGCATATGTCCAAACTTTCAAATCCTGATTGCCATCAATAATGGTTAACACTGGAGCAGTTGTCAGTTTCGATTTCAATTCCTGGAAAGCTTCTTCACAGTCGGAAGTCCACTTAAATTTCTCATGCTTTTTCGTGAGCTTCGTAACGGACCGGATATCTTCGAAAAATCCTTAACGAACTTTCGATAATAACTAGCCAACCCCATAAAACTTATATCCTCTATGGGTGTAGTGGGTTGTTTCCAGTCTTGAATCGCTGTTATTTTGCTTGGATCTACAGAAATCCCTTTCTTTGACACGACATGGCCAAGAAACTTCACTTCTTCTTGCCAGAAGACACATTTAGAGAATTTGGCTTTGAAGACGTTCTTTCTTAGAATCTCCAATACTTGTTCTAAGTGTTTTTCATGCTCGGGTTTTGATTTGGAGTAGATTAAAATATCATCGATGAATACGAGGACAAATTTATTCAGAACTCCCCTGAACACTCTATTCATTAGATCGACAAAGTATGCTGGAGCATTGCACAGGCCGAACGACATTACTAACCATTCATTAAATATGTCTGGCCCTCTGAAAGCTGTTAAAGGAACACACTCTTCTGCTATTCTCAATTGATGAGAACCTGTAGCTAGGTCCATTTGGGAAAATACTCTCGCCCCATTTAATTGGTCTAGCAGATCATCAATGCAGGGTAATGGGTATTTATTTTTTAGCGTCTGTTTGTTGAGGTCTCGATAATCAACACACAATCGAAGAGTACCGTCTGACTTTGGGACAAACACTACAGATGCACCCCAATTAGAAAAGCTAGGTCTGATTAGACCCTTCCACAACAGTTGACGAGTTTGATCACCTAATTCTTCTTTTTCCTTTGGAGTCATTCTGCGAATTGGATGTACCACTGGTCTGCCATTGGGAATTAGATCGATTCTGAATTCTATTTCTCTTTGCGGAGGTAAGTTTTCGACTTCTTCAAACACATCCACATAGTTTCTAACAATAGGAATCTTTTCTATGGAAGTGGGGATAACTTCTAACGCAGACCAAAATTCTTCTATATCTGGATTCGAACCATGGCATGATACAGTAATATATCCAAGCTTTGTTCGAATTTTTACGATTCTTTCTGCACACTTTACCTCAGCTTCATATTTCGTTAACCAATCCAGCCCGAGAATGATATCAAATTCGGGAAAGTCCATAATGACTAGATCAAAAGGAAACTTTTGTAGAAAGAATAAGAGGCTGGCACTTTACAATATGAACTGAGAATAATAGAACCCCCTATCGAATTACGAACTTCAACCGAATCTTTATGCTTTCTCTGTTTTAACTTTAATTTGTGCACTGTGTTACTAGCAATAAAACTACGTGATGCACCCGTGTCAAACAATACAGAAACAGGAATATTTTTAATTGTAAGGGTACCTCCCAAAACATCGGGTTTACCTGCTCCTTCAGAAGCAGCTGGCGGGTTCGACCCATCATACACGTGAGCTACTTCGGCCTTCTTCAGCAAAGGACAGTCTTTGACAAGATGATCCGTCTTGCGGCAATTAAAGCAGGAGCGAGGGTTCTGAGAGCCCTGGCTTGAACCTTGTGAATTTGTCTTCTGCCTCTTCGGGGCTGTGCAGACATTAGAGAAGTGCCCCATTTTGCCACAAATATAGTAGCTTCCTCTTGCCGGTCTGCCTGTCTGTGGTTTCGAGGACGCTGCTTGGCTTGACTCAGCTTGATTCACGGCAGGCTTGCGTTTGTTTCCGTCTTGGCTTTTAGCACGATCCTGCTCCAGGTGCCTTTGGTCAAGGTCTTCGTAGTTGCACGTCATTTCCACAAATTCATTAAATCCCAGCTTGATGTGGGCCATGGCTCTATCATGATAGTGTCGCTTCAGCACGAGGATAAACCTCTTATTCTTGGACTTTGTAGTGGCGACAAGCTCCGGAGCATAGGGGGACAACTGTGTAAATTTATTCAGATAATCCTGCACTGAAAGATCCCCCTGTTGGAGGTTGGCGAAGTCATCGTGCATGCGTTCTAGGGCTTGTTCTAGGACATATTTCTCTTTGAAGAGTTCTTTGAATCCATCCCAGGTTCTACCAGCTTCTCTATTCCTGGCGGTGAGAGCTTCCCACCATAGTTCAGCTTGTTCTTGCATAAGCCAGGCACCCATAATAGCTTTATCTTGATCTCCAACCCTTAGGCCTTCTAGTATTTTCTCGCATGTTTTGAGCCATGCAAGGGCCTCTATTACAGTGCCAGTTCCCGAGAAGGTCTTGCCTCCCAGGTTTTTGTATCTCTTAGCTACGCGGTCCAGCTCGAAGTATTGAGCGGCCGGGGGTTGTATCAAGGGTCCTACTTCAACTGGGACTTCTCCTCGTCCTCTGCCACGGCCAGCACGGCCTCCTCTAGCGGCGGCTGCTCGGGTAGCCATTTTTCAAGTTCTGTATAAGCAAGAAAAGAGTCAGCTTACAGAAACGATAATTTATTGCATGGTTAAGCAGAAAACTTAAGGAAAGATAATGATGGACTGAACAAATTGTTTTTGCTATTCTGCTTGGCTCATTCTAGGACTTTACTAGTCCTATCTCTAATGAGCTATTCGCCTTAGAATACTACTGATTCTATTTTGACGAAGTGTTTAATGTGTTAGACTCCAGAACTAAGGTAAACCAAAGCTCCGATACCAGCTGTGACGATCCCAAAACCCCGTGACACGGTGTTAAGGATAATCATTAGAATATAACACATTAATCATCATTAGCAGATCACAGATAATAGCATAAACATAAAATAGAATAATTTACACACATATGACAGCGGAATCATATACATATCACCACATCAGAGAGCATAGTACAAGATACAACTTAGTGCATAATAATACATAATCAGTCACCATCGCCTGAGGCGGAATCATACATAAAGAGTACACAAAATAAGTATCAGTCTACATCGCCAATGGAGAAATCATAATACATATACTATAATGGCGGAAAGAGTCAAAGTCAGCACGGTGTAGTCAAGCCTTGCCATGAGCCAAAAGTGCACCAGATACATGTAACTAGGCTGCCCGTGTGAAAATGAGGGCACCCGAGTTTGCAAGGTGAAACAAACTACAAGTCAGTCATGGGACTGGTATGAGAAATCTACATAACTTATTAACAACAATAATAAGGAAAATCAAAGGACCACGCCACTTTCACGGAACGGGTTTACTCCAATGAGTGCTAGTGCAAGAAATAAAGTAAATGATTAAATCATCGCAATGCTTTTTGTAAAATGAAGCCATTATAAGACTCAGGTCCCATCACACAATGCAACGCAAGCCGAAGGATAGAGTTTTACCTTATAATGGCCAAAAATGCTTCATACGAATAAAACAAAAGTGTTTGATATTATTACTAGTGCATATATGTTTTCGAAAGCAAATTCAATCATAAATATCAATCCTAGGCGGCATAGCTACCGTCTACTATGTCGCCATACTAGTAATACAATCACATCCGCATATTTCGTATTCGAAATTGGATTCCTTCATGAGTCGAGGCAAGGGGCAAGCTCCTCTCCGTTCGAGACACTCTAGCAAATGCCTCGGGACCGCACACAGCAATCCCTGGATCCTCCAAGGCCGGTCCTCTCTTACTTTTGAGGATTGGCAATTCCTGAACACACGTTTCCTGGTCCTTACAGACCTATAATCGAGGCGCCTCGTATTCCAACAACCACACAGGTGAAAAGTAGATATAAATGTCAGGGCTGGGAGGTCACTGACGCCACCATAGCTAGAAAGAAACGTCGTGCACTCCTTGGGTCCTTCTCCCGTTTTTGACTCATACCAGGGTGTGAGGCTCGCGAATTCACGTTATACACAAAGCTACGTCACACAGACCATGCTTTGATCATCAACCACAAGAATTTGCTTTGCAACAGAAGCCTTGATCATATGCCACTTAGGCGTGCCACACAGGCAATCCACTCCATGCGACTGATTTCTATCAATACATAACCTCTGATCTCGTACATCTCAGAGAAGGGCGTTAAGCAAGAGAATAAATTCTCCGCCGCCAAACAGATATATATTTAACAGAGATCAATCAGCACAGAACAAAATCCAATGTCAGACACACAGTCCATTTACAAGTCCATTCTGGGTCTGAACGAAACCGGAGGCACCAAATCCTCGCATATCCGTACAACCAACAGTATGTCTGGACGACTACTACTTCAGCTCCTTCACGGTAGCTATTCCAATCACGAGCATCAGTAGCGCCCATCCATCCAATGTGAAGATCATCGGTCTTCATTCGTCTTCGACTCTTCGACTTCTCAACGTCGATCGATTATTTGAAATGAGATGAACTCGGCCTTTTCAAATAACCTACGTATATTTAGATTTCCAAATATATTTATCACATGGTTAGACTATTCAACATTCACATTTCAGTTCTTTAGTTATAATTTTCATGTTAAATAAATTCAACCATCACATATCAAGCAGACACAACAAAATTGGTTTATTTCCATTCTATATCGTCTATAGTATTTTATAACGATATATCGCCATTTTTATTTATTTAAAACGGCCATATTTAATTAAACGACGTTTCAGGTCATGCCGATGCATTGGCGCTGTTTTTCACTAAATTTGTTTTACACATATCTGAAAATCTAACCGTTGGATCTTCACAAATTTTATATCATTGGAAAGATCATTTCAAAACGAATCCAACGGTTTCAGTTTTGGGAGAATCCGACGGTCGGATCTTCCATACTAGTCATTTGAAGTTACGATTTCAAATTACGAACTGCAGCGTCGTTATTCGATTTAATTTAATTATATTTATATATATATGAATATAATCATTTCTAGCGCTGTTTTTCTTCAGATTTTAATTAAACATTCAAGATAATCCAACCGTCGGATATTTACAAAGTTGGTGCCGTTGGAAAGATATTTCCAAGGCAAACCCAACGGTTGCGGTTTCGGGAAAATCCAATGGTCAGATTTCCAACACTAGTCGTTTGAAATCACGGTTTCAAAACACGAACTGCACGGCCACGTTTCATTTTAATTTTATTTATATTTATATATTTATATAAATATAGTTCATTCAAAAATTCCTATATCGTTTTCACTTCAAATATTTCACTAACTCCTTTAAATTTTGGAAAATTTCGCCATAACCTCCTTTGTACGGGAGGGGCTGGGAAAATTCCCAAATAGCCACATGAGCGTCTCATGTCAAAATGAAAAAGAAAAAGCCAAGCGGCTAGCCAATAGGCTCATAAAATCATCACCCAAACAAAACAGTAAATGTGTACCTATTTGTCGAGCACAAAATTTTATTCCTCTTCTCTAGCCTCTTTGCTATAACCTGTTCAATAAATATGCATGTACATATATGCAATTCTTATCACTTATCATTTTCCATTCAACTTCATATTTAATTCACATTGGTTTAAAAACACCATTCATTCTAATGTTGCATGCATAGGCAAAAATCATATCATTAGCTAATTAATGTATATTTCAACTCATGCATATTTATTTGAACAAGTGGCTATTTTTAACGCTTCACATTTCAAAGATGATAATTTTGGGGAACTAAAATATATTTCAACAAATGACTATTTTATTTAGTTCATATGCATGTTAAAAATAATATTTCTTTCACAAATATTTATTTCAACGATCGCATATCTTTAGCATATCACATATATGATAAAAATGATATTTTTATCATTTAAAATATTTATTCAACACATGAATGTTTTTAACACTTCATAGTTTCAATAAAAATGCAATTTTTATTGTTCAATCTTTTTATTCAACACATGAACTTTTCCAATACACACACTTCTCAACACATGAGCACCACCACACATGGATATTTTATATATGTTGTTCATAAAAGAAAGATGAAATTTTTATTGTTGAAACTATTAATATATAAGGCGAATATTTTACATACTTCATATATATTATAAAAATGTGATTTTTATTGTTTAAACACTTCATTCATTCACACATGAATTTAATTTTCACACATCACTTCTCAACACATGAGCATTTCCACACATGGATATAGTTTCAACACATGACTTTAATTTCAATGCATGAAGATAATTTCAACATATGAAAATAATTCTTACACATGAATATTATTCAAAATTTCGGTAGCATAACGGCAGGGTAGTTAAAACCGGCACCGTCCCTAGTATGGCTCCTCGCTCTACCTTAAAACCTCGTGGTTTTTGACAATGGGGATTCATGCATCTAGTTCGCACGCAGGCGGCATGTTTTGTTTTTGTTTCCACAATTATTTCCAATTCATTTCAATCACCAATGGGTATTTTTCAACCATAACCAATCAATATCAACCACAAACAATTATTCAACCATTCGCATTTTTCATCCAATATTTCACACCAATACACAACAATAAATATCGTCCATGGTTTGTGGACGAGGGGAGTATATATATATAATTGCTATATTTCACTTTCATTTCAACACATATATCAATTATTCTATGCATGTATAATTCATACTTCGCTTATATTGCTTACACAACGCATGTACATGAGGTATACAACACGTGTGTAATTTATATTTCGCTTATATTATTTATACACGACATTTTCCATTCAAATTCACTTAATTTAGATTTCTCACCTTGGTTTTTGGAGTGCTAAAAATCGTAGATGACTCAGAAAAATCCGCGGTCTCTTCTATGTGGTAAAGAGCTTCCTTGCAGTCCCGATGTTTCCTGTTTCATCGAATTTCGTCAACACACCATAAAGATATGATTTTTCAAAGTTCAAACATCAAAAAGGACTCACCTTTATTGTTGGTTCAAACTTAGGGTTGTAGTTTTCGCGAGAACCGAGGCACGATAGGATGATCAGAGATGATGACGTGGAAGAGGGAGGAGAGAGGAGTCGGCTCAGGGTGGTTTGAGGTGGTTCGGTGGTCTCTGGCGATCGGGGCGGCGACGGAAAGTGCTCGACTTTGGAGAGGTCGTTCGCACGCTACACGAGACGAGGGGGGTCGTGGTGGGTATGGATTTGTAGAGGGAGGAGAGGGCTTTCGATTCTGGGTAGTGGCGCGAACTATCGTAGCGTGGATCAACGGAGAAGTGGCCGGGAAGTGGCGAATGGGTTTCCGCCGTAGGTCGAGCTGATACAAAGGGTTTTTGGGTTTTTGTTATTTTTAAAAATAATGAAAGAAAATTCTGATTGGCCAATGGTTTTAATAAATTTTTAAATAGTGTTTCTCCACACGGACACCAATTCAAACCCAACGACGGTCGTTCCTAGCTAAATACCCCCATCCCGGACACAATTGGATATGTTTCGTTGGCCAATTCGACTGTTATAGTCAGTTTTTCTGCAAATTAAATTATAAACATTTAATTTTTAACTTTGAACGTACATTTCAATTTACCAGGGCCACAAACTGATTCTAAAAATTCCAGAAAAATAAATCTAGCTATGTTTTGACGCTATGGTCCCAACAAAACTAGTTTCGTCGAATTGTGAGATCGTTTGAAAAATGGCCATTTTTTGGTCGATCCAATTTAACAGAAATTGACCCAACACATTTTCTTTTGCCACGCTCACATACTAGCTCAAAAAATTATGAAATTGAAACCAGCAATAGTTTGACATCCCGGACCCAAAATAAGTGGTTTCGTCGAATTCCGAGGTCGTTTGCAAAATATATATTTTCCAGGGCTATATATTATATATAGCGACCTTTCTGAAAATTCATTCGGCCATAACTTTTGATTCCCGTTATGAAACTTTGATTTTTCAGATTCTTTAGAAAGGTATTGATAATCAGATTTAAATATTTTTGGTTTCACTAAAATCCGTTATATTTTCCACCCTGCACAGTCAGTCAAAGTTTGAATTCAAATTTTCAAACTAACTCACTATTTCTAATTCACAATTTTATTGAGATATTCTATTTCAATTGTTCAAATTCCTTTGAAATAACCAATTTAAAATTTCTAAATTGGCTCGTATTTTCCTGGTTGTTACAAACTAGTCTAAATTTTCAACTGGGCATAACTTTTTTATTTCCGCTATGAAATTTCAATTTTTTGGATTCGTTGGAAAGATATTTTCAAATAGATTCTAATATTTTTGGTTTCACTAAAATCCGGTTTATTTTGAATCCTGTACATTCATTTGAAATTTGAAATCGAAATCTCAAATTACTGCGCCATTTCCAATTCCTTTTATAATTAAAACAAATATTTATATTCTAATTTCGATTTATATAAATATATACATTCTAATTCTGTTCAAAATAAATTTCTTTTCGTTATTATTTAAAATATATCATTTTAAATATTCAAAATTCATTAAAATTGCCAAAATAAATTTTTTAAATTGGTTCTGATTTTCTGGGTTGTTAGAATCTCCCCCACGTAAAATCTTTTCGTCCTCGAAAAGGAACGGAGCTAAAACTTGTTTAACTAATCAACTCAACTTTCAGTTTGGCTTTTATTCTTCAACTTTTCAGTTTCTAATTTTTTTTCCAATTCTTCAAAAAAAATTGGCTAACACCCTAAATTTTCGAATAATTTCTCCATAACCTCCTTTGTACGGGGAGCACCGGGAAAAACCCCAAACCGCCACACAGGCCCTCTCATCTCAAAAAAAAAAAAGCCAATCGGCTCATAAAATCATCCAAACCCAAGAAAAATAGTAAACATGTACCTATTTGTCGGGCATACAATTTTATTCCGCGGCTCTAGCCTCCTTGCAATCACTTGTTCAATGTTTATGCATGCAATTTCAATATTCGGCCCAATTTGATTATGTTTAACGTTCATGTTCATATTGGTTTCATTATTCTAATTAGTGAAACTAATAATCAAACAACACAAACAACAATCAATTAGTTGATTAGATTTTCAAACATATAATTTTCTATATATACATGAAAATCATATTTTGTGTGTCAAATCACAACAATAAATCCTATCTAGTTTTGTGTAACGGCCCGGAAAAAAATTCGACGCTCGAATTTCCAACAACAATACATAATCATGTATTACTTGTCAAAAATCCAAGTATCGAACCCCAGACTGTTAATAGAAAGAAGTTAGAGGATGAGAAATAGAAAGAAAGAAATTTAGAATAGAAGAAAGAAGAAGAACACATCAGAATCTCATAGCGGAACGAGTAAATATAATATAACAAATCTCTTTATAAAAGAACTATATATACACATATCATTTATCAGAGTACAACATACATCAATCATAGCGGAAATATTTTGTATAACTAACGGTGAAGCCTCCTGCTTCCATCTTCTGGAACCCAAAGCGAAACCTAACCTGTAAATATACTCGGTCTGACCCGAGCACATTTGATTTAAAACAAAATTCACCGAGTCAGTCTGGAATACTTTCAGTGATAAATTCACAGAACACACAACTTGTTTCACTTTGGAAAGCCCTTTTTGAAATAAAAGGATAATAGTAAGACCAACCCACACATAAACACGGACGGTTTTTACCTTACTATAGTCCAAACCATTTTTGAAACCAATATCTTTTCTGTTATTATAATAATGTCTATCAAACCACAAATAAATAATAATCTAGTAGAACGCTTGCATCTCACGCTCTACATATATAGTATACAATCGAAGACCGCGGGCGCTTATTGGAGATTGGATTCCGGCTATGGCAAGGTATGGGACCACCTGCCGATAGTGTATCTCTAGAGGCGAATACACTGGTTTCAACAAGAACGTCTTGCAACCCGGCCCACACATGACCGACCACTCGTTTCGCTTGAGTGTATCGAATGTATATCACCAACGGTTGGGCTCAAACCACCGTTTCCCGAAAAGGGACAGCATCGATAGATTAAAGAAGCAAAAGGAATTTCTCTAGATAGGTGATTGTACACCCTAATGGGAGCGACCCACATAACCATGTTGCCTGCCCGATTTTTGTCATTTACCAATTGATGAGGCTTGAGGCTACGCTTTATCATCACATCATATTTACTTCGAATGCCACATCGTCAAATCCATCAATAATCACTAATTGACGTCTACAACAATACATTACGTGTCAGCTAAAAGAAATTTCCTTCTCCACTTCCACTCTTGGTACAGTTGAAGAAATCAATATACGTGACCTTTCTGGAAATACTCTGTCAGACATTCATCCATACAAGTCATCCAGGAACAGGATGAACTGAAGGCACTCTCCTACCGCATCCTATATAGGAGTCACCCCAAGGATCAGTAGCGAGAAGTCCTTGCAATCCGAAGATTTCAATCACGACAGAATCACAGGTCATCATAACTCTGGTAGCTAGCCAGAGAAATTTAACGAGTAGTTCTTCCGCTCATGAAGATCAACGGTCTTCAATATTCCATCTCGACCATTGTAACAACCCTGAATTTTGGGGCCAATTTAAAATTTATTTTAAGTAATATTAAATGAGTTTTGATATTTAGAATAATCTATTTTAAATAATAATGATCACAAATTTGGTTCAAATCGAAGTTAGAATAATCTATTTTAAATAATAATGATCACAAATTTGGTTCAAATCGAAGTTAGAATAATCTATTTTAAATAATAATGATCACAAATTTGGTTCAAATCGAAGTTAGAATGAATAAATTAATTTTAATTATAAAAAGAGTTAGAAATAGCGCGGTAGTTTGAAAAGTCAAACTTGAACTTTGACTGACCGTACAGGATGCAAAATTTAACGGATTTTAGTGAAACCAAAAATATTAGAATCTATTTAAAAATATCTTTCCAATGAATCCGAAAAATCGAAATTTCATAGCGGAAATCAAAAGTTATGGCCAATTCAATTTTTAGAAAGGTCGCTAGGTAATTTGCATAGGTCAATAAAGCTACTTTTCACATACAAAGGAATTTGAACTCGAAACCACTTCCATTGAGTTCGGAATGATGTTTCTGCATTGAAAAACAGTAAACACTTATATATTTCAAGTTTCGAAAATTATTTGTTTAAAAATGTATTTTTAATATTAAATATACTGGCCTTAAAAATAGCCATTTTTCAAAAAGTCTCAGAATTCAACGAAATAAATTTTGTTGGATTCGTATCATCAAAACAAAGCTAAAAATGATTTTTTGGTAATTTTTAGAATTAAAATATAATTACAATTGATATTTCAGTGTAAACGGGCAAATTTTTGACTTTAAAAATTCATACGGGCTCAGAATTGAACGGAATTAATTTTCATAGGTCTACAGCATCAAAACATAGCTAAATATATTTTTCGGGAATTTTTGAAGTTAATTTGTGACCTCGGTGAATTTTCATGTACGATATACATTAAAATATTAATAAAATAATATAATTATTCCAAAACTCATAATAAATTTCGGAATTGGGTCCTGTAAAAGTTCCATTGCGTTCAGAAGGCCTCAAAACCTTAAGAACGACAGTAAGCAGGCTTAAATCGGGGTTCGGACCAAAACGAGCTTTAACGGGCTAATTAAATTATTAACTAATGATTAGAAAAACCTAATATAATATTATTTAAACCCGAAACACTGTTCATCTCTCCTCGTCCACGTTCGTTTCAGCCGCCACAAAACCCATTAAGCTTCAAAAATTCAAACTCAGTTTTCTCTCTCATTTCTTAATGGAATTTAGCGTGTGAGTACTCGTTTCGAAGCTCTTTCCGAGCTCTACGATCTCCGACAAGAATCACCTCGAACCGTGCCTCGACGAAACCGCCACAACCCTGCAAACCAGCCACGGTCGTAGCCTCCCCTGGGCCCCACGTCACCGCCGCACCTCGCCACCTTCTGGCCGTGCATAGCTCTCTCGTAGCCGGTCCTTCTCCAACAAACGGCACCAAAAACCGTCAACCGTAGCCTGAGATATCTTGATCCAAAGTTTTGAACAAATTCTGAAAATAAGGTATGCGTCAGATTTTGCGATGCTTTTAAGCGTTGCTGCAGCAGTTGTTAAAAGTCAGAATTATTCAAACATTGATAACTAATGCGTATGAACCCCGAATCTGAAAATTTCAGATACGACAGGACCGTGGCGACGAGTAGGCTTTGCTGAGACTGATTAGAGTGAATTTTGAATTTATTTGGCATTTTAAATTCTTATCCAATCAAGGTGAGAATTCATTTTAAGTTAAATTTAATTAGTTTAATTGTTATGCTTGCGTTATGAGAAGTTGAAAGTCAATAATGGATGTTATTATGAATTATAGATTTGGATTGCTTTGCGATGTTAGGTTGCTAGATCTGAAACTTTAAGTGATTAGATATGTGAGAATTTATTTTTAATTTAATTTAATTTATTTAATTATTAAATCTTAGTGATTAAAGAATATCTCTTGATAAATCCGCTATGTATTAAAATTTTGAATATGGATCTAAGTTGCCTATGTCCGTATGATGTTAGATCTATGAACCTAGATATTAGATCTGAATTCATTGACTAATTAAAATGGTTATTTGTTAATTCATTTACATCATCCCTCGTTGATTTGTCATATGCCATCAAAAATATCACCTTGTGTAAAATCTGGATGTAAAGTGTTAGATCTATGCTGGTTGATTTATTTGATTTTCTTTTTCTGTTGTTGATTGTGATGATTTATATTTTAGTATGCAAATGAAACATTTAGAATTTGCGATGATTTACATTTTACTATGTAAACCAAAGATTTGGCATTTACGATGATTTACAATTTAGTATGTAAATCAAAATTTTAGAATTCGCGATGATATACATTTTAGTTTGTAAATTAAAATGTTAGATTTGGCGATGACATGAATTTACATTTTATTTTGTAAATTCAATATTAAGATTTGGCGTTGACATGAAATTTACATTTTACTTTGTAAATTAAAATTAGAATTTGGCGTTGAAATAAAATTTACATTTTATTATGTAAATTAAAGTTAGAATTTAGCTATGACATGAAATTTTCATTTTTATTATGTAAATTATAAAGTGAAATTATACTGTATGTTAAAATTACATTTTTCTTGGTAATTAAAAGGTGAATTTACATCTGATGAATTAAATTATATTTTATTATGTAATTTATGAATGAATTTACACCGCATGATAAAAAATTACATTTCTCTTTGTAATTAAAAAGGGAATTTCACCGCATGATTGGAATTACATTTTTCTTTGTAATTAAAGATGTGAATTTCACTGCATGAAAAAAAAAGTTTCATTTTTCTATGTAAATGAAATATGAGTTTGCATTATATGTAAAGTTACGTTATTTTAAATGTAAATGAAATAGAAACCTCACCCGTATGTAAAATTTGACATTATTTTACATGTAAATATAGAGTGGAGTTTGCATGTAGATTAAAGATTACTTTTATTATAAAGAAGTAGAATGTACATGGTGAAATAAAATTTACATTTTATTTTATAAGGTAAGATATATAGAAATCCATCGTATGTTAAAATTTACATGTTTATAAATGTAAATAAAAAGGAATTTAACTGTAGGAAGATTTACATTATTTTTTATTATTATGAAATAAAAAGAATGGACTTTACATTGTAATTAAAAAGTCAATTTTACATTGTAAAGAAAGAACGGATTTCACATTGTAATTAGAGAATGAAAATTTACATCTTTCTTAAAGTAAATATACATGAATTCCACCGTATGTCCATTTTACATTATTTTTAATGTAAATTATATAGTAATCACAACGTAGGATAATTTTGCATTATTTTATAATGTAAATAAAAAGGGGATTTACACTGTAGGAAATTAACATTATTTATAATGTTAAGATAAAAGAATGATATTATAGGATGAATTGACATTATTTATAATGTTAATAAAAAGAGAATTGACCGTAGGATAAGTTACGATATTTTATAATGTAATTTAAAGAAATTTAGACTGCATGAAATAAAATACATTTTTGTATGCATTTTATAAATGAAATTAGACCGCATGACCTGAATTACATTTATTTATGCATTTTATAAATGAAATTAGACCGCATGACCTGAATTACATTTATTTATGTAATTTATAAATGAAATTAGACCGCATGACCTGAATTACATTTATTTATGTAATTTATAAATGAAATTAGACCGCATGACCTGAATTACATTTATTTATGCATTTTATAAATGAAATTAGACCACATGACATGAATTAAATTCATTTATGTAATTTATAAATGAAATTAGACCGCATGACATAAATTACATTTACTTATGTAATTTATGAATAAATGAAGCCCGCATAATATAAAATACATTTTTATATGTATTTTATGAATGAACTAAGACCTCATAAAATAAATTACATTTTTATATGTATTTTATGAATGAATTAACATCGCATGAAATAAAATACATTTGTATATGCATTTTATGAATGAGTTAAGATCGCATGAAATAAATTACATTTTATTTTATAATTTATGAATGAAATTAGTCCGCATAAAGTAAATTACATTTTTATATGTAATTTATGAATGAATTTTCATCGTATGACATAAATTGCATATTATTATGTAAATTATGAATGAATTTAACCCGCATGAATGAAATTTCATTTTTTCTATGAAATGAATGTATGGATTTACTTTGTAAATAAAGATTACATTTTTATAATGTAAACAAGAAGTAGGATTCACATTGTAAATAAAATTTATATTCTTATATGTACTTAAGAACGATGAATTATAAATTACATTTTACATATAAGAAGGAATTGGACGATAGAATATAAATTTACATTTTTGTTAATGTTAAAATAGGAATTTACATTGTATGAGAAATTAACATTATTTTTGGTGTTAATAATAGGTAATTTACAATGCATGAAAAAATAACATTTTTAATGTTAATTAAATAGTAAGTTCACCGTATGATGAAATTAACATTTTTAATGTTAATATTATAAAAATTATAACGTATGATGTAATTAACATTTTTAAAATTAATATTAATAAGTACTTTTACCGTGGGATAAAATTAACATTTTATGTTAATAATGAGTAATTTCACCGCATGTATGAATTTACATTATTGTCAATGTAAATTAAATAGTAAATTTAACCGTAGGATGATTAACATTATTTTTAATGTTAATAAAGGGTAATTTAACCATAGGATAAGTCAACATTATCTTTAATGTTAAAATTAAGAAAATATGCATCGTAGGATGAGTTAACATTATTCTAAATGTTAATATAAAAAGTGTATATACCATAGGGAAAAATTTACATTATTTTAATGTTAAAATAAAGGAATTCCACCGTAGGATGAGTTTACATTTTATTCAATGTAAATAGGTAAGAATGCGACATGTAAATGCAAGTTTATGTTTTATTCAATGTAAATAAGTAAGAATGTGACATGTAATTGCAAGTTTACATTTTATTAAATGTAAAGAAAACAAGAATGCGATTGTGACGGCAAAGAATTTCGCTCGGTCCGAACCAGTCGCTAAACCGATCCAGGCCGTTCGAAATGCCTTATCGTTTGAGAACAGGACAAAACAGAACACATACAGAAGAACATTTCATTGTATATTACAACAATGCACCAGATTATGTGACGGCAAGGAATTTCGCTCGGTCCGAACCAGTCGCTAAACCGACCCAGACCGTTCGAAACGCCCTATCGTTGAGAACACGACAAAATAGAACGCATATAAAAGAACATTTCATTGTATATAACAACAATGCATCAGATTACAAGAATATACAGAGTATAAATGAATAAATATTACATAGAAATATCAGAGATTTAAATTACATTTAAATACATAGCAGCGGAAAATAATACTATATACAACTAGAAGAGATATACGGATACAAAGCTTTCCGGATATCGTTCCAGCTGAAAACCAGGATCCTGTGAATATAAATCTGCAAAACCAAAACTACTAGCTGCTCGTGTCAAAATAAGGGCACCCAGAGTTTAGGTTAAAACAATAAACTCCAGGTCAGTCATGGGACTGGTGTGAGAATTAAAACAGTTAATCTTTATTTTAAATCATTAGGTAAATCAAGGGACCACGCCGTATAACACGGAACGGGTTTCCTCCCAAGAATACCAGTGCATAAAACAAACAGCGCAATGCTAAATAAAGAAAAATGAAGCTGTTATAAGACCCAGGTCCCATCACACAATGCAACGCAGCCGAGGATAGGGTTTTCCCTTATAACAGCCAAAGAATGCTTGATACGTTTAAAACAAATCATTTGATACTATTATAAGTGTATAGTGTATAAAACAACTTCAAATCATAAGTATCAATCATATGCGGCATGGGTACCATATATCATGTCGCCATATATAGGTTTACAAATAAAACCGCAAATGTCATGTATTTGGAAATTGGATTTCCATCTATGAACCGAGGCAAAAGATAGTCCTCAACCGATTTGTGACTCTCTAGCCCGAGCCATAGGTCAGAGCTCGAGTGACCTTGGAGCGACAGGGCCGGTCCACCGATGTGGATTAAACTTAAACCCTGAACATGCGTTCCCCCGCCCTATGGGGCGTAAACGAGCCAACTAAATGACTCCATCGGTTCGAGAACGACCGATCAATCCGAGGCGCCTCGCAACAGCAACAACCACATAAGTCAAACTCGTCAGGGCGTGTAAAACCACTGACGCCACTTCTAACTAGAAAGAAACGCATGCCCTCCCTGAGGTCCGTCTCCCGTTTTTGGTTCATACCGGGTGTGAAACTCGCGAAGCAAACGTTACACAAAGCTACGCCACAAAGGCCGTGCTTCGATCATCAACCACAAGACTTTGCTTTTCAACAGAAGCCTTGATCATTCGCCACTTAGGCATGCCACACAGGCAATTCACTCCATGCGTTTGATATCCATCAATATATAACCCCTGAGCTCGTACGTCTCAGAGAAGGGCGTTAAGAAAGAGAATAAATTCTCCGCCGCCAAACAGATATATGTTTAATAGAGATCAATCACACGGACTAAAATCCAATGTCAGACACACAGTCCATTTACAAGTCCGTTCTGGGTCTGAACGAAACCGGAGGCACCTAGTACCCCGCATATCCATCGATCTCCAAGTACGTCTGAACGATCACCAACTGTTTCCATCTTCTTGGGTGTACAGCCCAATCAAGATCATCAGTTATCACCCAAACGACGTGAAGACCTCCGGTCTTCGACCATCGTCTTTATCTTCGACTTATCGTCGCATCAGTTGCTCAGAATGGGATAAACCCGGTCTTTTCGAATAACTCGCGTATATTTTAAATAAGTGTTACACAAACACAACATACGCCTCATTCCAATTCATTAGTCACTAACCGTAAATTAATCAAGAGAATAATTCCGAAGGCCGAAACCAACATCAGATCAATACCCAGAAAACCATTCTGCTTGGCCAACCGACAGTTAGTTTCTAAATTTCACATTCATAGGGAAAGGTTCCCATTAATTTTATCCAAGATAAATTCCTTGAATTTATGTTTGAATCTCAATTCGAACTAGTCGGGATTAGCGAACCTTACCGAAGTAATCATTTGTTTTAATTTCCCAATCCCAACCTATTCATCCCATGAAGTAAAACTGGTTATACTTCATATCTAACACCACAGTGTTATCGGTAAATTCAATTACCATTTCACGTTCAAATCTAATTAAAGATTTAACTATCGCCTGGAGCAAAACTGGTGATACTCCATTTTCGATCATTTCAATCTAATTAAAGATTCATTAAAACTCCGCTTAGTTTTAATCTTCGACTGGGTTAAAGAATCGGTGTCATTTAAAACACGGTTCACGATAAACCCAAAATCACATTCCATTAATTATCGGGTTAAAGAACAAGTGTTATTTAAAACACTGTTCACGATAAACCCAAAAATCAATATCGATTCAATTCCAATTAAATGTTATTTAATTGGTACACTTTATTAAATCTAAATAAAAAGATTTAATCTTTTCTCAACTGGGTCCAAGAACAGTGTTAGTGAAGACACTATTCACGACAAACCCAAATCACATTTGATATTCAATATAAGGCTCTGAATAGAAAATATATCGGCTTATATTCAATATCAAATTCTACGACTAACAAATGTCGTATTGGAAATAACGATATAAATATATATCTTTCAAATTTCCATAACAACACCTGTATAATCACGAATTCCAACATCGAAATATTCCGAAGACAATTTCGATTCAAATCCACTCCAATGCAATCATTGGATATTCTGGTTATTTTCAAAACCCTTTTCAAATTCAATTTATTTATTTAAAAAAATAAATAGAATTATATTTCTAGTTCAAAACTAGTTCAATTCGATAAAAGTCTATTTTTATCTTTTCAAATATGGAGTTTTTCATCCCAAATCTTCACAAATCATTTCTTATGATTTTACACAAATTATTACTATTTTTAATAATTTTATCAAGGCCCGTACAGTCGATTTCCATCAATGGCCATCGAACTGCACTTACAGCGACCTTTTTCAAATTTGATTTGGACATAATTCCAAATCCAACCGTTAGATTTCTAATTTCTAATATTCGTTAGAAAGCTCTTTTCGATACGAACCCAACGGTTCCGGTTTTAGGAGAATCCGACGGTCGGATCTCCCGTAATGCCCGTTTGAAATAAATGGTCGAAATTCGCGAACTGCCGCGGCGCGGCGCGTTCTATTCAGGCCATTATATTATATATATAATATATATAATATATATATCGTCGATTTCTATTTAAAACGAATTATATAAATAGTTTTGAATTCGTTTCAAAAGAAATTTCAACCTCCTTTTCAATTCAAATCAAAATTGAATTCTTCTTTATAAATTCGTTTTAAAATTCATTTCTATTCAATTCAAATTTCAATTCAAATTTCAATTCAATTTGAATTCATTTCAATTCGCTTTCAATTCAATTTGAATTCGTTTTCAATTCAATTCATTTCGAAATTGTTTTCAATTCTATTCATTTCGAAATCGTTATATATTCAATTCATTTCGAAATCGTTATATATTCAATTCATTTCGAAATCGTTTTCAATTCAATTCATTTCGAAATCGTTATATATTCAATTCATTTCGAAATCGTTTTATATTCAATTCATTTCGTTTTGAAATGAATAAAATCGATATAAATATCGTTTACGTCAAAATGGCGTCAATCTAATCAACACGGCTTCATAAATTTCTACTTTCAAATATTCTATTTCAAATATTTTTTTTTTCAAAATAGTTGTTATTATCAAAATATTTCGTTCAACACATGACCAATCTCAATGAATGAGTACTGTCAACACATGAACTTTTATTTTATATCGATAAAGATGTAAATTTTAATATTAAAATATTTCGTTCAACACATGACCAATCTCAATGAATGAGTACTGTCAACACATGAACTTTTATTTTATATCGATAAAGATGTAAATTTTAATATTAAAATATTTCGTTCAACACATGACCAATCTCAATGAATGAGTACTGTCAACACATGAACTTTTATTTTATAATATTCTTTATTTTTCAAATTGGAATGAGGCCCAATCAATTACCATATAAAGTTAATTATATGGATTTTCATACAACACATGTATATAATAGCATTGAAAATAATCAACCATCAACCAAAGTGCACTACACTGTATAAGCATCAAATATAGATATTCAACGCTTATCACAGCCTGTCAATCAATCGATCGACATATTTAATCAATCAGGATGAGTGAACTTCAAATTTCATCCTAACACCCGTGTGGGGTTTCAAACAATCAAACACAGATTTTATTTGTGCAGTTGGGCGATGTGTAAAATTTATCAACCCAATCAATATCAGTCAAATAGGCGTACATAAACAAACCGTCCGGTCTATAAATGAATATTTTATTTTATTCACTTTCACGTTAAAAATTATATTTTTAACGATAAAACATTTTATTTCAACCTATGAATTTCTATTCAATTCATTTACACAATAAAATGATATTTTTATTTTTCTAACATATTTTAGAAAATTTCGGCGGCATAACGGCACGATACTAGAAACGGGACAAGGCCTAGCCTTATCCTTGGTCTAGTGAAGGCCCACGCCATTCACACATCAATCAAATCAATTTCATTATGCAAACCACAAAATTTGGAGTAAGAGTCTAACCTAGTGATTGACATAGAAATGTGTTTATTTTATGCTCTTATATCTTATCTTTTGTATATAAATAAATATTACTTGGGTATTGTTTTGTTATTTTTACAGATAGTCCAACCCAGCCCGCATGCAACCAGAAATGTAGAGAAATAGAGTTCAATTTGCTGTGTATTTGCATTTTGAAGAATTGTAGATGAAGATATCACATCTAGTTGCTGTTGGACAAGAAAAGGATTGATAAAAAGGCTTTGAACATCACAAATCAATGAAGAAATGTCAAGGAATCAAGAGGAAAAAAAGAAAAGGCCCAAAATTGCTTTAATTATCAAAGGCCCATTTATGTTTCTCATTGTAACTAATTAGTGGTGTAATGACCAGGCCCATTTACCATTAGGGTTAGGGTTAGGGTTTGGCTATCTACCCTATATATACCCTTGTAATGGCATTGTAGCCACCATCCTATATCTCATCTCTTATTCCATTGTTCTAATAAAAGTTCTTCTTTCTCTTTTATTTTCTGCATTTTTTTGTTTTCTTAGCAACTAGTGTTGTCTATACGATTAAATTCGGTAGAACACTAGTTGTATTTTGCACTTGTTTGCATTAGTGATTTACCGTTTGATTAGATTCAGCGGAAATCCTAATCTTAATTCTTGTTTGTTATTTCAATTTCTGCAATTTCAATTTCTGCTTTTTATTATTTTCTTAGGTCAAATTGGGTTTGATTAGATTCAAATCTAATTCATAGTTTCATTTGCTTTCCATTGAAATTGTGATTTGATCGTCGGTTCAGTTAGATCTGTTCTGAATCAAATTACAGTTTTAATTTTGTTTTGTTTTGCAAAATCAACCTCCAAGCTTCGTCTAACACGCCCACGAAACATATAAATAATAAAATTTAACTTTCCTCCCTGTGTTCGACCTGTATGCTACACACCTGTATGCTTGCAGAATTTATTACAAATGTCGCGCTTTTCTAATTCATAGATTAGCGACGATCAAGTTTTTGGCGCCGTTGCCGGGGAGGTAACGATTAAATTTTATTATTTATTTAACTTCTGATTCGTGTTAGTTTTTATTTTGTTTTTTTTTTCCTTTCGTTTTCTTTTATATATAAAAAAATAATTCTTGCTAGTTTGTATTTGATTTCTCTCCTTTTCATTTCTCAATCTCTTCTTGTCTCTTACAAATTCTTCCTTCTCAATTCAAAAAAAAAAAAAAAATTAAATAAATAAATCTTTCCAACTTTTCTTTCCTCTTTCTATATATTTTTCTACCAAACTTTCCTCCCACCTTCCACTTCCTTCATCACCATCAGATAATCACGATCAACAGTCCATCATCACTTCAAGTTCACCAATCACCAACACCATACCATTGGTCCATCGCCTCCTCAAACATCATTGCCTTGCCAACAACATAAAACAATCCTTCAAACAAGTTCCCAACCAAACTACTTCAAACAAACCACTCATCAGTCTGCTTCTATCATATAAACCATCTCACATTTCATTTCACATAGCAACTCCACTGCTAAACAACCCACCAATCAACATACCAATACTGCAACTTCACTTCAGCACTTCCAGAAAACCACACACCCAGCAACTCATCAACTCACCGAACCCCCTTGCTTTCACCATAGACCGTACACCATCCCTCCTCCGTATCCCAAAATTCACACTTCATCACCCCCTTTCATACTCCCGCTGCAATCACGCTGCCACAAAATCACATCATCGCTACCCCCAGTTTCAACATCGGACAGTCCCCCACCCACTCACTCCAACAAGCCCTGTTTACATCGCCACAGTTTCAGTTCAACCGATTGCAAAAGCCACAACTCCACAGCCAATTTTCTTCACAAACTCCAGAGACCAAGCAACCATTATTACCCAATCCTTCCCCACGTCCAGATCAACTTCTTGCACCCATAGACCTGCAAACCAGAAGCTACTCCTCACTGCCAATCTCCCACAGTCAAGCTAACGTTCAAGCAATCATACCTTCGCCAATCCCGCACCACAAACGTGACAAGCCCAAACTACTGCTTCGTTAGCAAGGCCGTCCTCTGCCCCAATCTTTCAACCCTCAATTCGATCACACCAACATCACGTTCACACATACCCTTGGCCAAACCTAATCGCAACAGCACACGCAAACCGAGAATCAAAACCCCAACTTCCAGCACAAACCGACACCCATCAGTCCTCCGTCACGATACCCAGAAATTCCAAGTCAAACAAGCCAATCTCCACAATCGTCATCAACTAGACCACGACAATACCTTCAGATCGAAACCACTTCAGATCCGATTCGAGAGTCCAATCAAACGATTTCGAACAACCAAACCCTAAAAACCCAGATCAGAAAACCGCTTCATTTCGCCAACCAAAGACCAAAACCCTGATTTGAATCAACTCGATTCGAATTTGAAGTCAAGCCGAAAAAGAAGAAAAAAAATTGATTTGATTTTTGTGCGGAAATTGTTTTCTGAACAAGTTTTTTTTTTCTTTCTTTTGGGGAAAAATAGCTTGCCTTTAACGGGTAATTTGAAGGGATTGTTATGAAAAAAAAACCCATTTACTGTGTGAGAGTGAGGGTTGATTGTAGCCGAGTTTTTAAGTTTTGCTGAAGTCCAGTTTGGTTTCGTGGTTCTTTTAAGTTTAGTTTTGTTTTTCAATTTTTTTTCTAGCAGAGTTTTGTTTTGCTTGTTTTAGATTTCTTTTAGGCTAACCATTTTGCTATCTAAAAAAAAAAAAAAGTTTTTTTTGTAGGCTTAATTTTTATTTTATTTTTAGCTGAATAGTGTTGCTTGTTTTATTTCTTTTAGTCGAGTCAGTTTGTTAGTTTTTTTTTCTCCTCCTTTTTGATTGTTTTTGTTTATTTTCTTTTCTTAAAAAAAAAGAGGAAAAAAAGAAACCAAAATCAAAAGCGAAGGGAATTTCAAGCAATCGAACAGGGGATTCAAGAGTCAAACGATTTGCAAGAAGTGAGAATTTAATCGTTCAAAAGGCTCAAACTTTCTGGAAGGACTGCCATACCCCACGGTAATATTTTTCTAAACTCTACAGGTACTCTGCTGCAAAGAAAAATATATATAGACAATTGTTGTAAAAAAAAAATTTCTGCAGGGGCAGCGGCTTGCTTGTACAATTTCCTTAATTTCTGCATTTATATTTCTTTGACTTTTCTGTGACTGATATTTCTGAATTAATTTGGTGCGGACTGATATTTCCATAACTGAAATCATCACTCTCATTGCTTTTTCAACTTTAAATTCATTAGACATTGATTCTAGGAAAACACGATCTCATTTAAAATAATATAATTGGAAAGTGGTGCTTTGTGAAGTTGACTGTCTCGTATAATTGGACCGCGGATATATAGTAGTTCAATTTATTGAACTATTAGCAAAAGAGGTTGCATACTACCCGTAAAACATTGGTCGTATCCCTTAGTTTTATACTATACGTGAACGGCCATAAGACCCTCTTCCCCCTTCTAATTGAGTCAGTTAATTAATAGAGCACAACTCGTCCTTTTATACTATTTTGAAGCGAGAATAATATATGTCTTACCCTGACTTCATTCAAATGTCTAATTCAAAAAAATCCTTGAGAGAAATGTGGGATAATAGTCGAAGTAGACGTCCGCTTGAAGAGTATGATTTTGAAATACAACTCATGAAGCAAGATTTCCCAAAATTTGGTGAAGCCAATTTTCAATATTTTCAAGATGACCAAAATTTTCAAAACCACGATTATAATCGAAATGACGATTTCAATTCAAATTTCAATAATTTCGATTATGGGCCACATCCACATCAAAATAGCTTTGAATCTCAACACGGCTTTGATCCACATCAATATTGGGTTGGAAACCAATTCGAAAATAATTTTGAAAATGATTTTCAATTAGATCAGAAATTACAACCCATATCCACATCTTGAATATGACCAAAATCGCAATTTTCCCTCGAATTTCGACAGCTTTGGTTACGAACCTAATTTTCAAAATCAAAATGATTTCCAACATCATTATCATCTTTCTGAAAATTCAAATATTTTTGAGAATCAAGGAATCCAAAACGATAGCTCTCAATTCGACGATTCTGAAGAATATCATCTTAAAATTCTTAGAGAGAGGGCAGACGAACTTCTTTGTTTACTGACATCTTTGAAAGAGCAACAAGAGCAACAAAATCAAATGGGCGTTGAATCAGAAAATAATCCATTCTTTGCTGACATTGAAAATTTTCAAATAACGACTTTTGAAATTGAGGATAATCATCTTGATGAAGTTTTTCAAAATTCAACCAATGATTTGAACTTCAACTCTTTTCAAGAAGAAGATTTAAGCTTAAATTTTGATCTTCCTCTTTCAAACTGTGAGAAACTTGAAATTTTTGAAATTGAACCGACTGAAAATGTTGAATTTTTCAAAAACTCAGAAGTGGAAATGGATTTTAATGAACAGGAATTTCTTGATTTGTACGAGGATGAATTGCCAAATAAGGAAGAAGTAGATTTACGTCACGAGTTTGAAAATTTTAACTTTGAGAAAATCTTGAACGAACTTGAAATTGTCAGTGTCGAAAATACGTTGTCAGTTAATGATGAGAAATGTGATCACACAGTCTTGAACACCACTCAGATGTCAAATTTCACTGAATTTTCATACGATCACAAATTTTTGAAAAATTACACTGACAAATTTGTTGAATACATGAACTATTTTTGGAATGTTAGTTTTGTTGAAAAACTTCATGTTAGGATGACCCTGGACATTTATCTGTTGGACTATAAATCTAGGTACAAAGATGAGATGGTTTTCAAAAACCTTTGCTTACTAGAAAACATGCCTAGACATAGTGCGAATGGGATTCAGAGGGCTAGAACCAAGTATGGGGGAAAAAGTTGGTGGAATTCTTTGCATCGCGTGCACCGCAAACACATATATCATTGTACATATGATCCATCCCTACATATAGCTAAACTACATTTCATTCTTCAAGTCATTTTACATTTAATCCATCTTTGGGTACGATCTTTCAAATTTAGAAAACGTTACAGTGTGGACACTGTTTAGTTCAAGTGTGGGGGGGAGTCTGCATTTCATCCATTTTCATTTTTATTTGTCTTTATTTCTTTTTATTTTCAGCCATTTAAATAGGACCATCATGCATTCTAGATTGTACGAACGTACCATAAATTTTTTTTTTTTTTGGAAAATACGACTCATTTTCAATTGATACAGCAAAATAAGTTTACAATTTTTAGCCAGTTGATAGTATTTTTCTCTCTCAACTTAGATCGAATAGGAAATATAATGAAAAGTTTAATCTTGAGGGATAATGGTGTAACCGGTACATAGGGAGATTTTTAGGTGATGGCCATGAAATCTATTCTATATTGTAGACTTTGTTTAAATAAGTGGAGGACTTAAAATACTTATATTGGCTTTTCAAATCTTTAAAACTAAGTTGTGTTAAGTTGAATTCGCGTAACTCTCTTTTGTGCTTATACTTTCGATAATAATAATAATAGTATTCCAAGGGTATCCAACATTGCTTGTATATCGAGCGTTGGTGTGCAAACCCGTCAAGCTCTATCCGACACGTTGTTGACAAAGTCAAAGTTGGAATATCTTGGTCTCATTTTATGGGATTGGACACCTAAGGATTACCGACACGTTGTTGACAAAGTCAAAGTCGGCCTGCACAATCCGCCAAGCTCTTTACCTACTCTCCGTCAGTCCGCGAGGCAGTGCATGGGTGGTAAACCTTGGTCTTTTTAGTTAGGTGTATGTACTTAATCATAAATCTTAAAATTTTATAGAATGAAGAATAAGCGATGATACCCAAACACTTCTTGACCTTATTGATTTGACTAGCCATACATGAGAAAATTAGAATACCACTTTGCAAACTGTGCCAAGCAAACTAAGAATTTATTTCATGGCTGCACTATGTTATCAACCGAACTAACTGGCCAAACTGGAATTTAACATTTGAAAACTTGATTTATATTGAAAATTTGTGACAAGTTGAGGTATCTAAAATAAAATCAACTGATTAGAAATTATTAACTTAATTCGTTGTACCACTTTCCTGAAATAAGTCGTGTTTTCATTTTTCGTTTTTACCTGCATATGTCCATTGCATTCATGTAGTTTCATTGGAATCATAGCATACTGCATTTGGATTTTGTGGGTAGTATCCGCTGAAAACCCTCACGAGACACCACTCGTCCTACTAGGGACACCTAGAGGTTTAACGGCTTGTTGCATACGCTCAATGCAATCGTGTTTCCTACGAAATTGCGACCTATCTAGTTAGTTTTTTTTCTTGTTTTACTCGAGGACGAGTAAAAGATAAGTGTGGGGGTATTTGATTGACATAGAAATGTGTTTATTTTATGCTCTTATATCTTATCTTTTGTATATAAATAAATATTACTTGGGTATTGTTTTGTTATTTTTACAGATAGTCCAACCCAGCCCGCATGCAACCAGAAATGTAGAGAAATAGAGTTCAATTTGCTGTGTATTTGCATTTTGAAGAATTGTAGATGAAGATATCACATCTAGTTGCTGTTGGACAAGAAAAGGATTGATAAAAAGGCTTTGAACATCACAAATCAATGAAGAAATTTCAAGGAATCAAGAGGAAAAAAAGAAAAGGCCCAAAATTGCTTTAATTATCAAAGACCCATTTATGTTTCTCATTGTAACTAATTAGTGGTGTAATGACCAGGCCCATTTACCATTAGGGTTAGGGTTAGGGTTTGGCTATCTACCCTATATATACCCTTGTAATGGCATTGTAGCCACCATCCTATATCTCATCTCTTATTCCATTGTTCTAATAAAAGTTCTTCTTTCTCTTTTATTTTCTGCATTTTTTTGTTTTCTTAGCAACTAGTGTTGTCTATACGATTAGATTCGGTAGAACACTAGTTGTATTTTGCACTTGTTTGCATTAGTGATTTACCGTCTGATTAGATTCAGCGGAAATCCTAATCTTAATTCTTGTTTGTTATTTCAATTTCTGCAATTTCAATTTCTGCTTTTTATTATTTTCTTAGGTCAAATTGGGTTTGATTAGATTCAAATCTAATTCATAGTTTCATTTGCTTTCCATTGAAATTGTGATTTGATCGTCGGTTCAGTTAGATCTGTTCTGAATCAAATTACAGTTTTAATTTTGTTTTGTTTTGCAAAATCAACCTCCAAGCTTCGTCTAACACGCCCACGAAACATATAAATAATAAAATTTAACTTTCCTCCCTGTGTTCGACCTGTATGCTACACACATGTATGCTTGCAGAATTTATTACAAATGTCGCGCTTTTCTAATTCATAGATTAGCGACGATCACCTAGCCTTACTCCTTCGCCTTATAACGGCGCACGTCTAATCCTAACCAATTTATCGATTCGATTTTTCACACCACAAACCACATTCAAACCAATATCGCAATCAATAACCAAACAGCCAAACAAACAAGTCCATGGTCCACCGTCTGCATCCTAGTATATATATATATCTAGAAAATAAATTTGAAAGGTGAGAAATTCTCACATATTGCTATCCTAGCTCCACGGCTCTTCATTTGCAGAAGTCTTCGTCGTTTCGCCTTTTTGTCACCTTCGTTGCCCAAGGCCACTATATATATAAAAATCGAATTTTTATTTCAAAGTTCAATATATAAAAATCGAATTTTTATTTCAAAGTTCAATATATAAAAATCGAATTTTCATTTCAAAGTTCAATATATAAAAATCGAATTTTTATTTTAAAGTTCAATATATAAAAATCGAATTTTTATTTCAAAGTTCAATATATAAAAATCGAATTTTTATTTCAAAGTTTAATATATAAAAATCGAATTTTTTTTTCAAAGTTCAATATATAAAAAAATAGAATTTTTATTTCAAAGTTCAATATATAAAAATCGAATTTTTATTTCAAAGTTCAATATATAAAAATCGAATTTTTATTTCACTATTCAATATATAAAAATCGAATTTTTATTTCACTATTCAATATATAAAAATATGATTTTTTACTTTTCTACAAATCCGATCTTTTTAAAGTTTAAACCTTTTGCTTAAACTTAAAATTAAAATCAGTTTTAACCTTTTTAAAAATCAACTGTTTTTTAATCTTTTAAAAATCAATTCAGTTTTTATATTTTTTTTCAAAAAAATCGGTTTAAAGTAAATAAAAAAACAGTTTTTAATTATTTTTTCTAAAAATCAGTTTTATCTCATAAAAAAAATCAAATCAGTTTTACACCCTTTTTTAAAAAAAACAATTCAGTTTTTATTCTTTTAAAAATCAAATCAGTTTTTACTTTAAAAAACGAAATCAGTTTTATACTTTTTTTAAAAATCAATTCAGTTTTTATTTAAAAAAATGAAATCAGTTTTTTTTTTTAAATACATAAAAATAATTTAAACAAATAAGAAAAAAACTTACCGGAGGGGGGGGGGGGGGGGGTCTTTCGTCGCCGAACAACAGCAAGGGGGGGGGGGGGTCCTTCGTCGCCGAGCAGCAGCAGGGGGGGTCCTTCGTCGCCGAGCAGCAGCAGGGGGAGGTTTCAGTCGGCGGTGGGGTTTAAATCTGGGGCGTCGCGGTTTTTCTTTGGGGACGGGCTTCGAACGGAGGTGGATGGACGGAGGCGGAGGAGCTCGAGAAGAGGAGGGGGCTGGTGGAAGAAGGGGCGGCGGCGATGGGTCACCCCCCTGGCGGCGCGGCGTCGACGATTAGGGCTCGAAGCCCCTTTTTTTTTTCTTTTTTGAAATAATTTTAATCGGGGGGGGGGGGGGGGGCTGGGTTAAAAAGGGGGAGATTTAAATTTTTTTATTAATTTAATTATTTAATTATTTTATTTTAATTCAAAAAGTCAACTTTTTCAAACGACCTCTAAACGAGGTCCACCGCCTGTCGTCCATAGTGTTTCACCCCCATTCTGAACACAATGGGATATGTATCGCAAGCTGATTCAGTTGTTTCGATCAGTTTTCGCTTGAATTTACATTTAAATCACTTTATTGAATTTTAAACGTACATTTCAAATTACCGGGGTCGCATACTAACTCTAAAAATTCTCGAAAAATATTTTCTAGCTTCGACGATACGGTCCTATCAAAACTAGTTTCGTTGAATTCTGAGACCGTTTGAAAAATGACCAATTTCCAGTCGACTAAAATCAACTAAAACTGGTCAAACGCGTTTTCCTTTGCCACGCTCACATATCGATTCGAAAAATTATGAAATTTGGAATCTAGCAATAACTTAACATCACGGATTCAACAAAACTGGTTTCGTCGAAATCCGAGGTCGTTTGCAAAATTGCTATTTTTAAGGGCCTTATATATATAAAAATATATATAAATTCCACAGCGACTATTTCTAATTTTAAACTGAACATATCTTATCATTTCTTAAATGAAATCTCAGTTTGTTAACTTCGTTACAAAGATATAGTTATACAGATTCAAATATTTCTTGTTTCGTTCAATTCTGACTTATATTGAATTCTGTATATTCATTTGAAATTAGAAATCGAATTTTCGAACTACCGCGCCATTTTCAATTCCTTTTATAATTATATATAATTATTATATATTCTAACGACGACGTATATAATATATACGTCGAATTTCAATTCAAAATAAATTTCTCGTCGATATTATTTAAAATATTTCATTTTAAATAATCAAAATTCGCTAAAATTGCCAAAATAAAAATTTCAAACTGGCTCGCATTTTACGGGTTGTTACAATCTCCCCCACTTAAAACTTTTCGTCCCAGAAAAGGAACAAAGTCGAAAGTGGTTTGATTAATCAACACTACGTTCGATCTGGCTTTCATTCTCCAACTCTTTAGTTTCTGAGAATTTTCAAAATTTCAAAAATTTGGCTAACACCCTAAATTTTCGAAAAATTTTGCCATAACCTCCCCTGCACCGGGAGCATCGGGGAATTTCAAATAGCTTCCCCGGTCCTTCAGATCTCAAAAAGAAAAAGCCAAGCGGCTAGCCAATAGGCTCACAAAATCATCATCACCCAAACAAAACAGGAAATTATGTAGTAAACATGTACCTATTTGTCGGGCAAACAAATTTTATCCTCTGGCTCTAGCCTCCTTGCTATGACCTGTTCAATGATATACATGTATATGCAAGCAGATGCGACCAAATTTCAATACAATTTAATATTTGATTCAATTAGGCATAATGGCTATAAATTTACAAACAAATAAACAAACAACACAAACATCAATCAATTAGTGAATTAGAGTTTCAAATCCATAAATTTTGATACATATACAAAAATCATGTTTTTGATGCCAATCCACAACAATAAGCCCTATCTAATTTTGGTTCTCACACCAGTCAAATGGAAATATATATAGATATCACACCTTCGTCACTCGAATATAAACACTGATGATGAGGCCTCATCATCTGAATCATCTCCGGGCGACTAGAGTGTGATTCTATATCTATCCAATATATTAAAACTTTGAATACACGCGGATCAGACGTATACGCAAAATCTATATATACTGGATTGTCCACATCAATATAAATAAATAATCAAATACGAATGATTGATTTAAATTTTCAAAACAAAACTTGTTTTCACTTTAAAAATTTACTCTTCACACTCGTTCTAGGATACTACTGATCCCATCTCTAACGAGTCATCCCCATTGGATATTACTAATCCAATATCTGATGAATTCTTTCGTATGGTTCTAATGTGCCTTGTTCTCTAAGCCTTGTAAACCAAAGCTCTGATACCAACTGTGACGGCAAGGAATTTCGCTCGGTCCGAACCAGTCGCTAAACCGACCCAGACCGTTCGAAACGCCCTATCGTTGAGAACACGACAAAATAGAACGCATATAAAAGAACATTTCATTGTATATAACAACAATGCATCAGATTACAAGAATATACAGAGTATAAATGAATAAATATTACATAGAAATATCAGAGATTTAAATTACATTTAAATACATAGCAGCGGAAAATAATACTATATACAACTAGAAGAGATATAAGGATACAAAGCTTTCCGGATATCGTTCCAGCTGAAAACCAGGATCCTGTGAATATAAATCTGCAAAACCAAAACTACTAGCTGCCCGTGTCAAAATAAGGGCACCCAGAGTTTAGGTTAAAACAATAAACTCCAGGTCGGTCATGGGACTGGTGTGAGAATTAAAACAGTTAATCTTTATTTTAAATCATTAGGTAAATCAAGGGACCACGCCGTATAACACGGAACGGGTTTCCTCCCAAGAATACCAGTGCATAAAACAAACAGCGCAATGCTAAATAAAGAAAAATGAAGCTGTTATAAGACCCAGGTCCCATCACACAATGCAACGCAGCCGAGGATAGGGTTTTCCCTTATAACAGCCAAAGAATGCTTGATACGTTTAAAACAAATCATTTGATACTATTATAAGTGTATAGTGTATAAAACAACTTCAAATCATAAGTATCAATCATAGGCGGCATGGGTACCATATATCATGTCGCCATATATAGGTTTACAAATAAAACCGCAAATGTCACGTATTTGGAAATTGGATTTCCATCTATGAACCGAGGCAAAAGATAGTCCTCAACCGATTCGTGACTCTCTAGCCCGAGCCACAGGTCAGAGCTCGAGTGACCTTGGAGCGACAGGGCCGGTCCACCGATGTGGATTAAACTTAAACCCTGAACATGCGTTCCCCCGCCCTATGGGGCGTAAACGAGCCAACTAAATGACTCCATCGGTTCGAGAATGACCGATCAATCCGTGGTGCCTCGCAACAGCAACAACCACATAAGTCAAACTCGTCAGGGCGTGTAAAACCACTGACGCCACTTCTAACTAGAAAGAAACGCATGCCCTCCCTGAGGTCCGTCTCCCGTTTTTGGTTCATACCGGGTGTGAAACTCGCGAAGCAAACGTTACACAAAGCTACGCCACAAAGGCCGTGCTTCGATCATCAACCACAAGACTTTGCTTTTCAACAGAAGCCTTGATCATTCGCCACTTAGGCATGCCACACAGGCAATTCACTCCATGCGTTTGATATCGATCAATATATAACCCCTGAGCTCGTACGTCTCAGAGAAGGGCGTTAAGCAAGAGAATAAATTCTCCGCCGCCAAACAGATATATGTTTAATAGAGATCAATCACACGGACTAAAATCCAATGTTAGACACACAGTCCATTTACAAGTCCGTTCTGGGTCTGAACGAAACCGGAGGCACCTAGTACCCCGCATATCCATCGATCTCCAAGTACGTCTGGACGATCACCAACTGTTTCCATCTTCTTGGGTGTACAGCCCAATCAAGATCATCAGTTATCACCCAAACAACGTGAAGACCTCCGGTCTTCGACCATCGTCTTTATCTTCGACTTATCGTTGCATCAGTTATTCAGAATGGGATAAACCCGGTCTTTCCGAATAACTCGCGTATATTTTAAATAAGTGTTACACAAACACAACATACGCCTCATTCCAATTCATTAGTCACTAACCGTAAATTAATCAAGAGAATAATTCCCCAAATATTAACCCCGAAGGCCGAAACCAACATCAGATCAATACCCAGAAAACCATTCTGCTTGGCCAACCGACAGTTAGTTTCTAAATTTCACATTCACAGGGAAAGGTTCCCATTAATTTTATCCAAGATAAATTCCTTGAATTTATGTTTGAATCTCAATTCGAACTAGTCGGGATTAGCGAACCTTACCGAAGTAATCATTTGTTTTAATTTCCCAATCCCAACCTATTCATCCCATGAAGTAAAACTGGTTATACTTCATATCTAACACCACAGTGTTATCGGTAAATTCAATTACCATTTCACGTTCAAATCTAATTAAAGATTTAACTATCGCCTGGAGCAAAACTGGTGATACTCCATTTTCGATCATTTCAATCTAATTAAAGATTCATTAAAACTCCGCTTAGTTTTAATCTTCGATTGGGTTAAAGAATCGGTGTCATTTAAAACACGGTTCACGATAAACCCAAAATCACATTCCATTAATTATCGGGTTAAAGAACAAGTGTTATTTAAAACACTGTTCACGATAAACCCAAAAATCAATATCGATTCAATTCCAATTAAATGTTATTTAATTGGTACACTTTATTAAATCTAAATAAAAAGATTTAATCTTTTCTCAACTGGGTCCAAGAACAGTGTTAGTGAAGACACTATTCACGACAAACCCAAATCACATTTGATATTCAATATAAGGCTCTGAATAGAAAATATATCGGCTTATATTCAATATCAAATTCTACGACTAACAAATGTCGTATTGGAAATAACGATATAAATATATATCTTTCAAATTTCCATAACAACACCTGTATAATCACGAATTCCAACATCGAAATATTCCGAAGACAATTTCGATTCAAATCCACTCCAATGCAATCATTGGATATTCTGGTTATTTTCAAAACCCTTTTCAAATTCAATTTATTTATTTAAAAAAATAAATAGAATTATATTTCTAGTTCAAAACTAGTTCAATTCGATAAAAGTCTATTTTTATCTTTTCAAATATGGAGTTTTTCATCCCAAATCTTCACAAATCATTTCTTATGATTTTACACAAATTATTACTATTTTTAATAATTTTATCAAGGCCCGTACAGTCGATTTCCATCAATGGCCATCGAACTGCACTTACAGCGACCTTTTTCAAATTTGATTTGGACATAATTCCAAATCCAACTGTTAGATTTCTAATTTCTAATATTCGTTAGAAAGCTCTTTTCGACACGAACCCAACGGTTCCGGTTTTAGGAGAATCCGACGGTCGGATCTCCCGTAATGCCCGTTTGAAATAAATGGTCGAAATTCGCGAACTGCCGCGGCGCGGCGCGTTCTATTCAGGCCATTATATTATATATATAATATATATAATGTATATATCGTCGATTTCTATTTAAAACGAATTATATAAATAGTTTTGAATTCGTTTCAAAAGAAATTTCAACCTCCTTTTCAATTCAAATCAAAATTGAATTCTTCTTTATAAATTCGTTTTAAAATTCATTTCTATTCAATTCAAATTTCAATTCAAATTTCAATTCAATTTGAATTCATTTCAATTCGCTTTCAATTCAATTTGAATTCGTTTTCAATTCAATTCATTTCGAAATCGTTTTCAATTCTATTCATTTCGAAATCGTTATATATTCAATTCATTTCGAAATCGTTATATATTCAATTCATTTCGAAATCGTTATATATTCAATTCATTTCGAAATCGTTTTCAATTCAATTCATTTCGAAATCGTTATATATTCAATTCATTTCGAAATCGTTTTATATTCAATTCATTTCGTTTTGAAATGAATAAAATCGATATAAATATCGTTTACGTCAAAATGGCGTCAATCTAATCAACACGGCTTCATAAATTTCTACTTTCAAATATTCTATTTCAAATATTTTTTTTTTCAAAATAGTTGTTATTATCAAAATATTTCGTTCAACACATGACCAATCTCAATGAATGAGTACTGTCAACACATGAACTTTTATTTTATATCGATAAAGATGTAAATTTTAATATTAAAATATTTCGTTCAACACATGACCAATCTCAATGAATGAGTACTGTCAACACATGAACTTTTATTTTATATCGATAAAGATGTAAATTTTAATATTAAAATATTTCGTTCAACACATGACCAATCTCAATGAATGAGTACTGTCAACACATGAACTTTTATTTTATAATATTCTTTATTTTTCAAATTGGAATGAGGCCCAATCAATTACCATATAAAGTTAATTATATGGATTTTCATACAACACATGTATATAATAGCATTGAAAATAATCAACCATCAACCAAAGTGCACTACACTGTATAAGCATCAAATATAGATATTCAACGCTTATCACAGCCTGTCAATCAATCGATCGACATATTTAATCAATCAGGATGAGTGAACTTCAAATTTCATCCTAACACCCGTGTGGGGTTTCAAACAATCAAACATAGATTTTATTTGTGCAGTTGGGCGATGTGTAAAATTTATCAACCCAATCAATATCAGTCAAATAGGCGTACATAAACAAACCGTCCGGTCTATAATTGAATATTTTATTTTATTCACTTTCACGTTAAAAATTATATTTTTAACGATAAAACATTTTATTTCAACCTATGAATTTCTATTCAATTCATTTACACAATAAAATGATATTTTTATTTTTCTAACATATTTTAGAAAATTTCGGCGGCATAACGGCACGATACTAGAAACGGGACAAGGCCTAGCCTTATCCCCGGTCTAGTGAAGGCCCACGCCATTCACACATCAATCAAATCAATTTCATTATGCAAACCACAAAATTTGGAGTAAGAGTCTAACCTAGCCTTACTCCTTCGCCTTATAACGGCGCACGTCTAATCCTAACCAATTTATCGATTCGATTTTTCACACCACAAACCACATTCAAACCAATATCGCAATCAAGAACCAAACAGCCAAACAAACAAGTCCATGGTCTGTGGACGATTGTGTCGGGTGCTACTAAACACCGTCTGCATCCTAGTATATATATATAACTAGAAAATAAATTTGAAAGGTGAGAAATTCTCACATATTGCTATCCTAGCTCCACGGCTCTTCATTTGCAGAAGTCTTCGTCGTTTCGCCTTTTTGTCACCTTCGTTGCCCAAGGCCACTATATATATAAAAATCGAATTTTTATTTCAAAGTTCAATATATAAAAATCGAATTTTTATTTCGTAGTTCAATATATAAAAATCGAATTTTCATTTCAAAGTTCAATATATAAAAATCGAATTTTTATTTTAAAGTTCAATATATAAAAATCGAATTTTTATTTCAAAGTTCAATATATAAAAATCGAATTTTTATTTCAAAGTTCAATATATAAAAATCGAATTTTTATTTCAAAGTTCAATATATAAAAAAATCGAATTTTTATTTCAAAGTTCAATATATAAAAATCGAATTTTTATTTCAAAGTTCAATATATAAAAATCGAATTTTTATTTCACTATTCAATATATAAAAATCGAATTTTTATTTCACTATTCAATATATAAAAATATGATTTTTTACTTTTCTACAAATCCGATCTTTTTAAAGTTTAAACCTTTTGCTTAAACTTAAAATTAAAATCAGTTTTAACCTTTTTAAAAATCAACTGTTTTTTAATCTTTTAAAAATCAATTCAGTTTTTATATTTTTTTTCAAAAAAATCAGTTTAAAGTAAATAAAAAAACAGTTTTTAATTCTTTTTTCTAAAAATCAGTTTTATCTCATAAAAAAAATCAAATTTGTTTTATACCCTTTTTTAAAAAAAACAATTCAGTTTTTATTCTTTTAAAAATCAAATCAGTTTTTACTTTAAAAAACGAAATCAGTTTTATACTTTTTTTTAAAAATCAATTCAGTTTTTATTTAAAAAAACGAAATCAGTTTTTTTTTTAAATACATAAAAATAATTTAAACAAATAAGAAAAAAACTTACCGGAGGGGGGGGGGGGTCTTTCGTCGCCGAACAGCAGCAAGGGGGGGGTCCTTCGTCGCCGAGCAGCAGCAGGGGGGTCCTTCGTCGCCGAGCAGCAGCAGGGGGGGTTTCAGTCGGCGGTGGGGTTTAAATCTGGGGCGTCGCGGTTTTTCTTTGGGGACGGGCTTCGAACGGAGGTGGATGGACGGAGGCGGAGGAGCTCGAGAAGAGGAGGGGGCTGGTGGAAGAAGGGGCGGCGGCGATGGGTCACCCCCCCGGCGGCGCGGCGTCGACGATTAGGGCTCGAAGCCCCCTTTTTTTTTTTTCTTTTTTGAAATAATTTTAATCGGGGGGGGGGGGGCCTGGGTTAAAAAGGTGGAGATTTAATTTTTTTTATTAATTTAATTACTTAATTATTTTATTTTAATTCAAAAAGTCAACTTTTTCAAATGACCTCTAAACGAGGTCCACCGCCTGTCGTCCATAGCGTTTCACCCCCATTCCGAACACAATGGGATATGTATCGCAAGCTGATTCAGTTGTTTCGATCAGTTTTCGCTTGAATTTACATTTAAATCACTTTATTGAATTTTAAACGTACATTTCAAATTACCGCGGTCGCATACTAACTCTAAAAATTCTCGAAAAATATTTTCTAGCTTCGTATTGACGATACGGTCCTATCAAAACTAGTTTCGTTGAATTCTGAGACCGTTTGAAAAATGACCAATTTCCAGTCGACTAAAATCAACTGAAACTGGTCAAACGCGTTTTCCTTTGCCACGCTCACATATCGATTCGAAAAATTATGAAATTTGGAATCTAGCAATAACTTAACATCACGGACCCAACAAAACTGGTTTCGTCGAAATCCGAGGTCGTTTGCAAAATTGCTATTTTTAAGGGCCTTATATATATAAAAATATATATAAATTCCACAGCGACTATTTCTAATTTTAAACTGGACATATCTTATCATTTCTAAAATGAAATCTCAGTTTGTTAACTTCGTTACAAAGATATAGTTATACAGATTCAAATATTTCTTGTTTCGTTCAATTCTGACTTATATTGAATTCTGTATATTCATTTGAAATTAGAAATCGAATTTTCGAACTACCGCGCCATTTTCAATTCCTTTTATAATTATATATAATTATTATATATTCTAATGACGACGTATATAATATATACGTCGAATTTCAATTCAAAATAAATTTCTCGTCGATATTATTTAAAATATTTCATTTTAAATAATCAAAATTCGCTAAAATTGCCAAAATAAAAATTTCAAACTGGCTCGCATTTTACGGGTTGTTACAGATTACAAGAATATACAGAGTACAAGTGAATATTACACAGAATTACCAGAGATTTAAATTACATTTAAATCCATAGCAGCGGAAAATAATACAATACACAACTAGAAGAGATATACGGATACAAAGCTTTCCGGATATCATTCCAGCTGTAAACCAGGATCCTGTAAATATAAATCTGCAAAACCAAAACTACTAGCTGCCCGTGTCAAAATAGGGGCACCCAGAGTTTAGGTTAAAACAATAAACTCCAGGTCAGTCATGTGACTGGTGTGAGAACTAAAACAGTTATTAATCTTTATTTTAAAGTTAGGTAAATCAAGGGACCACGCCGTATAACACGGAACGGGTTTCCTCCCAAGAATACCAGTGCATAAAACAAACAGCGCAATGCTAAATAAAGAAAAATGAAACTGTTATAAGACCCAGGTCCCATCACACAATGCAACGCAGCCGAGGATAGGGTTTTCCCTTATAACAGCCAAAGAATGCTTGATACGGTTAAAACAAATCGTTTGATACTATTATAAGTGCATAGTGTATAAAACAACTTCAAATCATAAGTATCAATCATAGGCGGCATGGGTACCATATATCATGTCGCCATACTAGTTCTACAATTAAAACCGCAAATGTCACGTATTTGGAAGTTGGATTTCCATCTATGAACCAAGGCAAAAGATAGTCCTCAACCGATTCGTGACTCTCTAGCCCGAGCCACAGGACCCAGACTCAGGTGGGCCCTTGGATCGTCAGGGCCGGTCCACCGATGTGGATTAAAATTCCTGAACACTACGTTTCCCCACCCTATGGGGTGTAAGTCTGGTCCGTCTGTCGACCAGAATGCATCGGCCGAAACCGATGTAACCGAGGCGCCTCGCAACAGCAACAACCACATAATTCAAACTCGTCAGGGCGTGTAAAACCACTGACGCCACTTCTAGCTAGAAAGAAACGCAAGTCCTCCCTGAGGTCCGTCTCCCGTTTTTGGTTCACAATCGGGGTGCGAAACTCGCGAAGCAAACGTTACACAAAGCTACGCCACAAAGGCCGTGCTTCGATCATCAACCACAAGACTTTGCTTTTCAACAGAAGCCTCGATCAATTGCCACTTAGGCATGCCACACAGGCAATTCACTCCATGCGTTTGATATCCATCAATATATAACCCCTGAGCTCGTACGTCTCAGAGAAGGGCGTTAAGCAAGAGAATAAATTCTCCGCCGCCAAACAGATATATATTTAATAGAGATCAATCACACGGACTAAAATCCAATGTCAGACACACAGTCCATTTACAAGTCCGTTCTGGGTCTGAACGAAACCGGAGGCACCTAGTACCCCGCATATCCATCGATCTCCAAGTACGTCTGGACGATCACCAACTGTTTCCATCTTCTTGGGTGTACAGCCCAATCAAGATCATCAGTAATCATCCAAACGATGTGAAGACTTCTGGTCTTCGACCACCGTCTTCATCTTCGACACCACGTCGAATCAGTTATTCAGAATGGGATAAACCCGGTCTTTCTGAATAACTCGCGTATATATTATAAAAGTGTTACACAAACACAACATACGCCTCATTCCAATTCAGAATATTCTTTTATTCAAATATTCCTATACTTTGGGAAAAGTTCCCATTAATTTTATCCAAGATAAATTCTTTAAATTTATTCTTTAATCTCCTTTGAATATCAATTCAAACTAGTCGGGATTAGCGAACCACACCGAAGTAATCATTTATTTTATTTCCCAATCCCAACCTATTCATCCCATGAAGTAAAACTGGTTATACTTCATATCTAACACCACGGTGTTATCGGTAAATTCAATTACCATTTCACGTTCAAATCTAATTAAAGATTTAACTATCGCCTGGAGTAAAACTGGTGATACTCCATTCTCGACCTTTTCAATCTAATTAAAGATTCATTAAAACTCCACTTAGTTTTAATCGTTAACTGGGTTAAAGAATCAGTGTCATTTAAAACACAGTTCACGATAAACCCAAAGTCACATCCCATTGATTATCGGGTTAAAGAACGAGTGTTATTTAAAACACTGTCCACGATAAACCCAAAAATCAATATCAATTCAATTCCAATTAAATATTCTTTAATTGGTACACTTCATTAAATCTAAATAAAAAGATTTAATTTTTCTCAACTGGGTTCAAGAACAGTGTTAGTGAAGACACCATTCACGACAAACCCAAATCACATTTGATATTCAATACAAGGCTCTGAATAGAAAATATATCGGCTTATATTCAATATCAAATTCTACGACTAACAAATGTCGTATTGGAAATAACGATATAAATATATATCTTTCAAATTTCCATAACAACATCTGTATAATCACGAATTCCAACATTGAAATATTTCGAAGACAATTTCGATTCAAATCCACTCCAATGCAATCATTGGTAATTTTGGTTATTTTCAAAACCCTTTTCAAATTCAATTTATTTATTTAAAAATAAATAGAATTATAATTCTAGTTCAAAACTAGTTCATTTCGATAAAAATCTATTTTTATCTTTTCAAATATGGAGTTTTTCATCCCAAATCTTCACAAATCATTTCTTATGATTTTACACAAATTATTACTATTTTTAATAATTTTATCAAGGGCCATACAGTCGATTTCCATCAATGGCCATCGAACTGCACTTACAACGACCTTTTTCAAATTTGATTTGGACATAATTCCAAATCCAACCGTTAGATTTCAAATTTCTAACATTCGCTAGAAAGCTCTTTTCGATACGAACCCAACGGTTCCGGTTTTAGGAGAATCCGACGGTCGGATCTCCCGCAATGTCCGTTTGAAATCAATGGTCAAAATTCGCGAACTGCCGCGGCGCGGCGCGTTCTATTCAGGCTATTATATTATATATATAATATATATAATATATATATCGTCGATTTCTATTTAAAACGAATTATATAAATAGTTTTGAATTCGTTTCAAAAACATTTTCAACTTCCATTTCAATTCAAATCAAAATTGAATTCTTCTTTATAAATTCGTTTTAAAATCCATTTCTATTCAATTCAAATTTCAATTCAATTTGAATTCATTTCACTTCGCTTTCAATTCAATTTGAATTCGTTTTCAATTCAATTCATTTCGAAATCGTTTTCAATTAAATTCATTTCGAAATCGTTTTCAATTCAATTCATTTCGAAATCGTTTTCAATTCAATTCATTTCGAAATCGTTTTCAATTCAATTCATTTCGAAATCGTTTTCAATTCAATTCATTTCGAAATCGTTTTCAATTCAATTCATTTCGAAATCGTTTTCAATCGATATAAATATCGTTCACGTCAAAATGGCGTCAATCTAATCAACACGGCTTCATATCTTCCTATTTTCAAATATTCTATTTCAAATATTTCTTTTTCAAACATTTCTTTTTCAAAACTGGAATGAGGCCCAATCAATTACCATATAATGTTAATTATATGAATTTTCTACAACACATGTATATAATAGCAATGGAAAATAATCAACCATCAACCAAAGTGCACTATACTGTATAAGCATCAAATATAGATATTCAACGCTTATAACAGCCTGTCAATCAATCGATCGACATATTTAATCAATCAGGATGAGTGAACTTCAAATTTCATCCCAACACCCATGTGGGGTTTCAAACAATCTAACACAGATTTTATTTGTGCAATTGGGCGACGTGTAAAATTTATCGACCCAATCAATGTCCTTCAAATAGGTGTACATAAACAAACTGTCCGGTTCGTAAATGAATATTTATTTATTCACATTCACGTCAAAAATTATATTTTAACGATAAAACATTTTATTTCAACACATGAATTTCTATTCAGTTCATTTCTTCAATAAAATGATATTTTATTTTTCTAACATATTTTAGAAAATTTCGGCGGCATAACGGCACGATACTAGAAACGGGACAAGGCCTAGCCTTATCCCCGGACTAGTGAAGGCCCACGCCATTCACACATCAATCAAATCAATTTCATCTCACCAAACAATTCAATTCAAACAAATAATTTAACCAACTACACAACCAAACAATTTAACAAACAAGCCATCCATGGTCTGTGGATGACGGGTGTCAGGTGCTACTAAGCACCGTCTGCATCCTAGTATATATATATATATATATATATATATATATATATATATATATATATAACTAGAAAATCTAAATTGAAAGGTGAGAAGTTCTCACCGAAAGCTATCCAATCATCTTGACTCTTCATTTATAGAAATCTTCTTTGTTATCCCATCTTCGTCATCTTCGTTGCCCGTAGTCACTATATATATAAAAATCACACATTTTTATATTTCGATGTTTTTAAAATAAAAATCACATTTTTATTTATTCACTTTCAATTTAAAAGTCATATTTTTATAATCACTTCATATATTTAAAAATCGAATTTTTACTATGCTATTCAATATATAAAAATCCCATTTCAAAAATATAGGTTTCGCCTTTTCAAAATTATAGATTTCATCTTTATAAAAATCAAGTTTTCATCATTATAAAAATCATCACTTTTCTTCAACGTATATAAAATAAAAATCAGATTTTTATTTCGCTACATATACAAAGATGATATTTTTATATTCTCTATCCTATAAAGATTATATTTTTAATACTTTAAAGATATAAAAATCATATTTTTAATATTTTTATATAGTAAAGACTATATTTTTAATCTTTCTATTAACTAAAAAAAATCTCGTCTTTAATATATTATAAAGATTCCGCCTTTATCATTATAAAAATTCAGTCTTTCTCATCATCAAGATTTCGGCTTTAACATCATAAAGATTTCGGCTTTCTACAAATCAAAAGTCATATATTTTTCTAAACAAAATCCATATCTTTTGAAAAACAAAGTTCATAGCTTTTTAAAACACAATTTTATTTCCATGAAAATTATAGATTTGTACACATTAGAACAAGGCTTTAAATAAATTAAAACTGATAAAAAGAAAAACCCATTGTTTAATATAATAAACTGAAATTAAAATTAAATAAAAACTTACCCCTTTACTCGCAAAAAGAAAGAAAAAAAACCATTGTCGGATGGAGGAGGGGCCACGTCGGAGTGCTGCAGGCGGGGCGTCGGCGCTGGGCAAGGTCGAATGGCGGCGGAGGCTTTAGAGGAGAGGGCAACTGTGGGTTGCGGAGAGGGCGGCGCCGGTCGGGGTTGAACTACAGGGTGGCGGCGATCTAATTTGAGGAGGGGCAAGCGGGTTTCTTCGTCTTGAGCGAGGAAGGAGGTCCTGGAGAGGAGGGGCGAGGGGGGGTCTCCGACATTGGGTGGCGGCGCGTTCAGGGAGGGCGGTGGCCAATGACGAGGGGGGGCGACGGGGTAGATTAGGTCACGAACCCTTTTTTTCAAATTTTCTTTTTCTAATTTTTTTTCTGTGAATGTAAACGAGAGGGGGGGGGCCTATATATTTTAATTTTTATTTAATTTAATTAATTTAATCGCAAAAAGTTGACTTTTACATGCGACCTCGAAACGAGGCCCACCGCCTGTCGTCCATAGCGTTTCACCCCCATTCCGAACACAATGGGATATGTATCGCAAGCTGATTCGATTGCTTTGATCAGTTTCCGTTGAATTTACATTTAAATCACTATATTGAATTTTAAACGTACATTTCAAATTACCGGGGTCACATACTAACTAGAAAAATTCTCGAAAAATATTTTCTAGCTTCGTATTGACAATATGGCCCTAACAAAACTAATTTCGTCGAATTCTGAGACCGTTTGAAAGATGGCCCATTTCCAGTCGATTAAAATCAACTGAAACTGGTCAAACGCGTTTTCCTATGCCACGCTCACATATTGATTCGAAAAATTATGAAATTTGAAACCTAGCAATAACTTTACATCACGGACCCAACAAAACTGGTTTCGTCGAAATCCGAGGTCGTTTGCAAAATGTCCATTTTTAAGGGCCTGAATTCCATAGCGACTATTCAGAATTTTCAACTGGACATATCCTTTGATTCCCACTAGGAAATTTCAGTTGGTCGGATTCGTTGGAAAGATATTACCCATTAGATTCCATTATTTTTGGTTTCACTAAAATTCGGATTGTTTTGCACCCGGTACATTCAATTGAAGTTTGAAATCGAATTATCGAACTACCGCGCCATTTTCCATTCTATTTATAATTATATATAAATATTTATATTCTAACGACGACGCGTATAATATATACGTTCGAATTCTATTCAAAATAAATTTCTCGACGATATTATTTAAAATAATTCATTTTAAATAATCGAAATTCGCTAAAATTGCCAAAATAAAAAATTTAAACTGGCCCAGATTTTCGGGTTATTACAATCTCCCCCACTTAAAACTTTTCGTCCCCGAAAAGGAACAAAGTCGAAAGTGGTTTGATTAATTAACTCTACGATCGATCAGGCTTCCATTCTCCAACTCTTTAGTTTCTGAGAATTTTCAAAATTTCAAAAATTTGGCTAACACCCTAAATTTTCGAAAAATTTCGCCATAACCTCCCCTGCACCGGGAGCATCGGGGAATTTCAAATAGCTTCCCCGGTCCTTCAGATCTCAAAAAGAAAAAGAAAAAGCCAAGCGGCTAGCCAATAGGCTCATAAAATCATCATCACCCAAACAAACAGTAAATTATGTAGTAAACATGTACCTATTTGTCGGGCAAACAAATTCTATTCTCTGCTCTAGCCTCCTTGCTATGACCTGTTCAATGTAAGTATATGTATATGCAAGCAAATGCGACCAATTTCAATACAATTCATTATCCGATCAAATTAGGCTTAATGGTTCAAAATTATCAACCAAATAAACAAACAACACAAACATCAATCAATTAGTGAATTATCATTTGAAATTCATAACTTTGATATATAGTCAAAAATCAGATTTTTTTGATGCCAAATCACAACAATGTATTCTAGCTATATTAGTTTTGGTTCTCACACCAGTCTAATGGAAATATATAGAAAATCACACCTTCGAAACTCGAACATAAATGTTGATGATGCGATCGCTATCATCAATATCATCTTCGGGCGACTAGAGTGTGATGCTATATCTATCCAATATATTAAAACTTTGAATATACGTTTGCAAGGCGTATATGCAAATTCTTTATATACTGGACTGCCCATATTCAATATAAATAAATAATCAAATACGTGTAAAACGATTTAAATTTTCAAAACAAAATTGTTTTCATTTTCAAAAATATACTCTTCACACTCGTCCTAGGATACTACTGATCCTATCTCTAACGAGTCATTCTAATTGGATATTACTAATCCAATATCTGATGAATTCTTTCGTACGGTTCTAATGTGCCTTGTTCTCTGCTTTGTAAACCAAAGCTCTGATACCAAGTGTGACGGCAAAGAATTTCGCTCGGTCCGAACCAGTCGCTAAACCGATCCAGGCCGTTCGAAATGCCCTATCGTTTGAGAACAGGACAAAACAGAACACATACAGAAGAACATTTCATTGTATATTACAACAATGCACCAGATTACAAGAATATACAGAGTACAAGTGAATATTACACAGAAATACCAGAGATTTAAATTACATTTAAATCCATAGCAGCGGAAAATAATACAATACACAACTAGAAGAGATATACGGATACAAAGCTTTCCGGATATCATTCCAGCTGTAAACCAGGATCCTGTAAATATAAATCTGCAAAACCAAAACTACTAGCTTCCCGTGTCAAAATAGGGGCACCCAGAGTTTAGGTTAAAACAATAAACTCCAGGTCAGTCATGTGACTGGTGTGAGAACTAAAACAGTTATTAATCTTTATTTTAAAGTTAGGTAAATCAAGGGACCACGCCGTATAACACGGAACGGGTTTCCTCCCAAGAATACCAGTGCATAAAACAAACAGCGCAATGCTAAATAAAGAAAAATGAAACTGTTATAAGACCCAGGTCCCATCACACAATGCAACGCAGCCGAGGATAGGGTTTTCCCTTATAACAGCCAAAGAATGCTTGATACGGTTAAAACAAATCGTTTGATACTATTTTAAGTGCATAGTGTATAAAACAACTTCAAATCATAAGTATCAATCATAGGCGGCATGGGTACCATATATCATGTCGCCATACTAGTTCTACAATTAAAACCGCAAATGTCACGTATTTGGAAGTTGGATTTCCATCTATGAACTGAGGCAAAAGATAGTCCTCAACCGATTCGTGACTCTCTAGCCCGAGCCACAGGACCCAGACTCAGGTGGGCCCTTGGATCGTCAGGGCCGGTACACCGATGTGGATTAAAATTCCTGAACACTACGTTTCCCTACCCTATGGGGTGTAAGTCTGGTCCGTCTGCCGACCAGAATGCATCAGCCGAAACCGATGTAACCGAGGCGCCTCGCAACAGCAACAACCACATAAGTCAAACTCGTCAGGGCGTGTAAAACCACTGACGTCACTTCTAGCTAGAAAGAAATGCAAGTCCTCCCTGAGGTCCGTCTCCCGTTTTTGGTTCACAACCGGGGTGCGAAACTCGGGAAGCAAACGTTACACAAAGCTACGCCACAAAGGCCGTGCTTCGATCATCAACCACAAGACTTTGCTTTTCAATAGAAGCCTCGATCAATTGCCACTTAGGCATGCCACACAGGCAATTCACTCCATGCGTTTGATATCCATCAATATATAACCCCTGAGCTCGTACGTCTCAGAGAAGGGCGTTAAGCAAGAGAATAAATTCTCCGCCGCCAAACAGATATATATTTAATAGAGATCAATCACACGGACTAAAATCCAATGTCAGACACACAGTCCATTTACAAGTCCGTTCTGGGTCTGAACGAAACCGGAGGCACCTAGTACCCCGCATATCCATCGATCTCCAAGTACGTCTGGACGATCACCAACTGTTTCCATCTTCTTGGGTGTACAGCCCAATCAAGATCATCAGTAATCATCCAAACGACGTGAAGACTTCTGGTCTTCGACCACCGTCTTCATCTTCGACACCACGTCGAATCAGTTATTCAGAATGGGATAAACCCGGTCTTTCTGAATAACTCGCGTATATATTATAAAAGTGTTACACAAACACAACATACGCCTCATTCCAATTCAGAATATTCTTTTATTCAAATATTCCTATACTTTGGGAAAAGTTCCCATTAATTTTATCCAAGATAAATTCTTTAAATTTATTCTTTAATCTCCTTTGAATATCAATTCAAACTAGTCGGGATTAGCGAACCACACCGAAGTAATCATTTATTTTATTTCCCAATCCCAACCTATTCATCCCATGAAGTAAAACTGGTTATACTTCATATCTAACACCACGGTGTTATCGGTAAATTCAATTACCATTTCACGTTCAAATCTAATTAAAGATTTAACTATCGCCTGGAGTAAAACTGGTGATACTCCATTCTCGACCTTTTCAATCTAATTAAAGATTCATTAAAACTCCACTTAGTTTTAATCGTTAACTGGGTTAAAGAATCAGTGTCATTTAAAACACAGTTCACGATAAACCCAAAGTCACATCCCATTGATTATCGGGTTAAAGAACGAGTGTTATTTAAAACACTGTCCACGATAAACCCAAAAATCAATATCAATTCAATTCCAATTAAATATTCTTTAATTGGTACACTTCATTAAATCTAAATAAAAAGATTTAATTTTTCTCAACTAGGTTCAAGAACAGTGTTAGTGAAGACACCATTCACGACAAACCCAAATCACATTTGATATTCAATACAAGGCTCTGAATAGAAAATATATCGGCTTATATTCAATATCAAATTCTACGACTAACAAATGTCGTATTGGAAATAACGATATAAATATATATCTTTCAAATTTCCATAACAACATCTGTATAATCACGAATTCCAACATCGAAATATTCCGAAGACAATTTCGATTCAAATCCACTCCAATGCAATCATTGGAAATTTTGGTTATTTTCAAAACCCTTTTCAAATTCAATTTATTTATTTAAAAATAAATAGAATTATAATTCTAGTTCAAAACTAGTTCATTTCGATAAAAATCTATTTTTATCTTTTCAAATATGGAGTTCTTCATCCCAAATCTTCACAAATCATTTCTTATGATTTTACACAAATTATTACTATTTTTAATAATTTTATCAAGGCCCATACAGTCGATTTCCATCAATGGCCATCGAACTGCACTTACAGCGACCTTTTTCAAATTTGATTTGGACATAATTCCAAATCCAACCGTTAGATTTCAAATTTCTAACATTCGCTAGAAAGCTCTTTTCGATACGAACCCAACGGTTCCGGTTTTAGGAGAATCCGACGGTCGGATCTCCCGCAATGTCCGTTTGAAATCAATGGTCGAAATTCGCGAACTGCCGCGGCGCGGCGCGTTCTATTCAGGCCATTATATTATATATATAATATATATAATATATATATCGTCGATTTCTATTTAAAACGAATTATATAAATAGTTTTGAATTCGTTTCAAAAACATTTTCAACTTCCATTTCAATTCAAATCAAAATTGAATTCTTCTTTATAAATTCGTTTTAAAATCCATTTCTATTCAATTCAAATTTCAATTCAATTTGAATTCATTTCACTTCGCTTTCAATTCAATTTGAATTCGTTTTCAATTCAATTCATTTCGAAATCGTTTTCAATTCAATTCATTTCGAAATCGTTTTCAATTCAATTCATTTCGAAATCGTTTTCAATTCAATTCATTTCGAAATCGTTTTCAATTCAATTCATTTCGAAATCGTTTTCAATTCAATTCATTTTGAAATCGTTTTCAATCGATATAAATATCGTTCACGTCAAAATGGCGTCAATCTAATCAACACGGCTTCATATCTTCCTATTTTCAAATATTCTATTTCAAATATTTCTTTTTCAAATATTTCTTTTTCAAAACTGGAATGAGGCCCAATCAATTACCATATAATGTTAATTATATGAATTTTCTACAACACATGTATATAATAGCAATGGAAAATAATCAACCATCAACCAAAGTGCACTACACTGTATAAGCATCAAATATAGATATTCAACGCTTATAACAGCCTGTCAATCAATCGATCGACATATTTAATCAATCAGGATGAGTGAACTTCAAATTTCATCCCAACACCCGTGTGGGGTTTCAAACAATCAAACACAGATTTTATTTGTGCAATTGGGCGATGTGTAAAATTTATCGACCCAATCAATGTCCTTCAAATAGGTGTACATAAACAAACTGTCCGGTTCGTAAATGAATATTTATTTATTCACATTCACGTCAAAAATTATATTTTAACGATAAAACATTTTATTTCAACACATGAATTTCTATTCAGTTCATTTCTTCAATAAAATGATATTTTATTTTTCTAACATATTTTAGAAAATTTCGGCGGCATAACGGCACGATACTAGAAACGGGACAAGGCCTAGCCTTATCCCCGGACTAGTGAAGGCCCACGCCATTCACACATCAATCAAATCGATTTCATCTCACCAAACAATTCAATTCAAACAAATAATTTAACCAACTACACAACCAAACAATTTAACAAACAAGCCATCCATGGTCTGTGGATGACGGGTGTCAGGTGCTACTAAGCACCGTCTGCATCCTAGTATATATATATATAACTAGAAAATCTAAATTGAAAGGTGAGAAGTTCTCACCGAAAGCTATCCAATCATCTTGACTCTTCATTTATAGAAATCTTCTTCGTTATCCTATCTTCGTCATCTTCGTTGCCCGTAGTCACTATATATATAAAAATCACACATTTTTATATTTCGAAGTTTTTAAAATAAAAATCACATTTTTATTTATTCACTTTCAATTTAAAAGTCATATTTTTATAATCACTTCATATATTTAAAAATCGAATTTTTACTATGCTATTCAATATATAAAAATCCCATTTCAAAAATATAGATTTCGCCTTTTCAAAATTATAGATTTCATCTTTATAAAAATCAAGTTTTCATCATTATAAAAATCATCACTTTTCTCCAACGTATATAAAATAAAAATCAGATTTTTATTTCGCTACATATACAAAGATGATATTTTTATATTCTCTATCCTATAAAGATTATATTTTTAATACTTTAAAAATATAAAAATCATATTTTTAATATTTTTATATAGTAAAGACTATATTTTTAATCTTTCTATTAACTAAAAAAAATCTCGTCTTTAATATATTATAAAGATTCCGCCTTTATCATTATAAAAATTCAGTCTTTCTCATCATCAAGATTTCGGCTTTAACATCATAAAGATTTCGGCTTTCTACAAATCAAAAGTCATATATTTTTCTAAACAAAATCCATATCTTTTGAAAAACAAAGTTCATAGCTTTTTAAAACACAATTTTATTTCCATGAAAATTATAGATTTGTACACATTAGAACAAGGCTTTAAATAAATTAAAACTGATAAAAAGAAAAACCCATTGTTTAATATAATAAACTGAAAATAAAATTAAATAAAAACTTACCCCTTTACTCGCAAAAAGAAAGAAAAAAAACCATTGTCGGATGGAGGAGGGGCCACGTCGGAGTGCTGCAGGCGGGGCGTCGGCGCTGGGCAAGGTCGAATGGCGGCGGAGGCTTTAGAGGAGAGGGCAACTGTGGGTTGCGGAGAGGGCGGCGCCGGTCGGGGTTGAACTACAGGGTGGCGGCGATCTAATTTGAGGAGGGGCAAGCGGGTTTCTTCGTCTTGAGCGAGGAAGGAGGTCCTGGAGAGGAGGGGCGGGGGGGGGGGGGGTCTCCGACATTGGGTGGTGGCGCGTTCAGGGAGGGCGGTGGCCAATGACGAGGGGGGGCGACGGGGTAGATTAGGTCACGAACCCTTTTTTTCAAATTTTCTTTTTCTAATTTTTTTCTGTGAATGTAAACGAGAGGGGGGGGCCTATATATTTTAATTTTTATTTAATTTAATTAATTTAATCACAAAAAGTTGACTTTTACATGCGACCTCGAAACGAGGCCCACCGCCTGTCGTCCATAGCGTTTCACCCCCATTCCGAACACAATGGGATATGTATCGCAAGCTAATTCGATTGCTTTGATCAGTTTCCATTGAATTTACATTTAAATCACTATATTGAGTTTTAAACGTACATTTCAAATTACCGGGGTCACATACTAACTAGAAAAATTCTCGAAAAATATTTTCTAGCTTCGTATTGACAATATGGCCCTAACAAAACTAATTTCATCGAATTCTGAGATTGTTTGAAAGATGGCCCATTTCCAGTCGATTAAAATCAACTGAAACTGGTCAAACGCGTTTTCCTATGCCACGCTCACATATTGATTCGAAAAATTATGAAATTTGAAACCTAGCAATAACTTTACATCACGGACCCAACAAAACTGGTTTCGTCGAAATCCGAGGTCGTTTGCAAAATGTCCATTTTTAAGGGCCTGAATTCCATAGCGACTATTCAGAATTTTCAACTGGACATATCTTTTGATTCCCACTAGGAAATTTCAGTTGGTCGGATTCGTTGGAAAGATATTACCCATTAGATTCCATTATTTTTGGTTTCACTAAAATCCGGCTTGTTTTGCACCCGGTACATTCAATTGAAGTTTGAAATCGAATTATCGAACTACCGCGCCATTTTCCATTCTATTTATAATTATATATAAATATTTATATTCTAACGACGACGCGTATAATATATACGTTCGAATTCTATTCAAAATATATTTCTCGACGATATTATTTAAAATAATTCATTTTAAATAATCGAAATTCGCTAAAATTGCCAAAATAAAAATTTTAAACTGGCCCAGATTTTCGGGTTATTACAGCGATATGTAATGAAAGTTTACATTTTAATTAATGTAAAAAAAATGATTTTGAGAATGCGTCGTTAAATAAGAAGTTTGACTATTTTAAATAATTAAAATAGAATGAATTGTTAATAAAAATATTATTAACGAATAAGAAGGATTTTCAAAATATATATATATGTATATATATACGAGGATTGTTTGGGAAGTCCGAGATATTCTCATCCCAAATTAATCCAGCGGCGTTAAAGATCGAAGTAAGAAGACGACGCATGAAGACCGTAAATCTTCCCTCGAATGGACAGCGATCGAGACCCTGAATTGACTTGCTACCAATTCATGGGTCAAGGTCATTGCCCAGACGTACGTGTTGGTTTCACGGATTTGACTTTCGTTCAGACCCAGAGCATAAGTTTAAATGGATGGTGTGTCTGACATCGTACTTCGTTATATTTCATATTGTTGATTTTCTGTTAATATATAAATATTGGTGGTGGAGAATTTATTCTCTACTTAACACCCATTTATGTATTGATGGAGAAGCAATGGTATGGTATGGAGTGACTGTGTGGCATACTAAGATGCAATGATCAAGGTTTCTTGTTGAAAAGCAGGCCTTGTGGGATGATCAAAGCATAGCCTGTTTAGGCATAGCTTTGTGTATGACGTGACTTCACGAGCCTCACACACCGGCGGAGTCTAAAATGGGAGAAGGGAACGCAGGGAGTGCACACGTTTCTTTCTAGCTAGAGTGGTGCCAGGGACCTACCATCCCTGACATTTATTCATTGTGGTTGTTGGATTTTTCGAGGCCTCGGATTTATACGGTCGCCACTGGCCGTATTGTAGGTCCAAAAGGACCGGGAAGCGTGTGTTCAGGCATAACTAATCCACAAAAGTAAGTGTGGACCGGTCCTGCAGCTATCCAAGGGTTGGGCAGAGTACCAATCCTAGGGCATTGCTAGAGTGTCTCGAATCGGTAAGGATCTCCTCCCTAGCCTTGACTCGGATGGAAATCCAAATTCCAAATACGACCCTACGGTTTTGATTGTATTACTAGTATGGAGATATAGTAGGATGGGTTACTATGTTTCCTAGGATTGATACATTTATTTTGAAATGTTTTTATTATACACTAATAATATTAAACTCATATTTGCCGTATTTAGCATGTTTAATCACCATAAGGGAAAACTCTATCCTCTGGTGTGCGTTGCATTGTGTGATGGGACTTGAGTCTTATGGTGATTCCATTTTTCTAAAAAGCATTGCGATGTTGTACGTTCTGACACTTTAAATTATGCACGACAATCCATTGAGTAAACCCGTTCCGCATTAGCGGCGTGGTCTTTGGATTTGTCATATTATTATTACTAAACTAGTTATGAATTCTCATACCAGTCCCACGACTGACCCGTAGTTTGTTTCACCTTTTTGCAAACTCGGGTGCCCTCTTTTCTACACGGGCAGCCAAGTAAACAGGTTCATTTCTTTGCTTGGAGTCTTCTTGGAGTTGCTCATTATCTTTGCTTGGATTTGCTTTTGCGGAGAGGTGATGACTTGGAGCTTTGAGGACAGCTATCATTTACTTCTATTGCATTTTTTTATCTTTAAGTTCAGACATTAGACTTGTTTCATTTCGTATGGCTTATTTTGGGAGTTGGAACTTATTTACATTTCTGCAAACTTGATGTAATAATTTGGAATTCTGTGACTGTTGGGATTCTGTGGTTTATGACATTATATTTCCGCTGCTATAGTGTTATTATTCTATGGTATTTCCTTTGCTATGTTGTATCAGTGATATGTATTGTTATATTTATGTTGTATTCCATATGATTATTCCTTACTTTCACCTAGTGGAGGTTTGGGGTCATCACAGTTGGTATCAGAGCTTTGGTTAAACTTAGCTTTGGAATATGACATATTTATAACAAGTTCGTTTACATAGAATCGCAATATTCTATGGCGAACATTTCATGTGATACATAATAGCCAGTCACTTTGAATCACCATTACAGTTGTTCTGACTCTTCCCTTGATCGTACAGAACTAACTAAAAATGGGTACTCGGGTCGCTAGAACTAGTAGAGCTGGAGCAAGGAGGCAAGACGCTACTGGAACTGAGGAGCTTTATTCCCAATGACACGGTTAAGAAGTTAGAAATTAAAACATTCTACGTTCTCTAGGTTAGTTCCTACTCTTCTATTTCTCTTTTCCTTTTCGAGGACGAAAAGTTTCTATGTGGGGGAGATTGTAATAACCCTGAATTTTGGGGCTAATTTAAAATTTATTTTAAGTAATATTAAATGAGTTTTGATATTTAGAATAATCTATTTTAAATAATAATGATCACAAATTTGGTTCAAATCGAAGTTAGAATGAATAAATTAATTTTAATTATAAAAAGAGTTAGAAATAGCGCGGTAGTTTGAAAAGTCAAACTTGAACTTTGACTGACCGTACAGGACGCAAAATTTAACGTATTTTAGTGAAACCAAAAATATTAGAATCTATTTAAAAATATCTTTCCAACGAATCCGAAAAATCGAAATTTCATAGCGGAAATCAAAAGTTATGGCCAATTCAATTTTTAGAAAGGTCGCTAGGTAATTTGCATAGGTCAATAAAGCTACTTTTCACATACGAAGGAATTTGAACTCGAAACCACTTCCATTGAGTTCGGAATGATGTTTCTGCATTGAAAAACAGTAAACACTTATATATTTCGAGTTTCGAAAATTATTTGTTTAAAAATGTATTTTTAATATTAAATATACTGGCTTTAAAAATAGCCATTTTTCAAAATGTCTCAGAATTCAATGAAATAAATTTTGTTGGATTCGTATCATCAAAACAAAGCTAAATTTTTTTTTTTGGTAATTTTTAGAATTAAAATATAATTATAATTGATTTTTCAGTGTAAATGGGCAAATTTTTTACTTTAAAAATTCATACGGGCTCAGAATTGAACGGAATTAATTTTCATAGGTCCACAGCATCAAAACATAGCTAAATATATTTTTCGGGAATTTTAGAAATTAATTTGTGACCTCGGTGAATTTTCATGTACGATATACATTAAAATATTAATAAAATAATATAATTATTCCAAAAATCATAATAAATTTCGGAATTGGGTCCTGTAACATGTTCCATTGCGTTCAGAAGGCCTCAAAACCTTAAGAACGACAGTAAGCAGGCTTAAATCGGGGTTCGGACCAAAACGGGCTTTAACGGGCTAATTAAATTATTAACTAATGATTAGAAAAACCTAATATAATATTATTTAAACCCGAAACACTGTTCATCTCTCCTCCTCCACGTTCGTTTCAGCCGCCACAAAACCCATTAAGCTTCAAAAATTCAAACTCACTTTTCTCTCTCATTTCTTAACGGAATTTAACGTGTGAGTACTCGTTTCGAAGCTCTTTCCGAGCTCTACGATCTCCGACAAGAATCACCTCGAACCGTGCCTCGATGAAACCGCCACAACCCTGCAAACCAGCCATGGTCCCAGCCTCCCCTGGGCCCCATGTCGCCGCCGCACCTCGCCACCTTCTGGCCGTGCATAGCTTTCTCGTAGCCGGTCCTTCTCCAACAAACGGCACCTAAAACCGTCAACCGTAGCCTGAGATATCTTGATCCAAAGTTTTGAACAAATTCTGAAAATAAGGTATGCTTCAGATTTTGTGACGCTTTTAAGCGTTGCTGCCGCAGTTGTTAAAAGTCAGAATTATTCAAACATTGATAACTAATGCATATGAACCCCGAATCTGAAAATTTCAGATACGACAGGACCGTGGCGACGAGTAGGCTTTGCTGAGACTGATTAGAGTGAATTCTGAATTTATTTGGCATTTTAAATTCTTATCCAATCAAGGTGTGAATTCATTTTAAGTTAAATTTAATTAGTTTAATAGTTATGCTTGCGTTATGAGAAGTTGAAAATCAATAATGGATGTTATTATGGATTATAGATTTGGATTGCTTTGCGATGTTAGGATGCTAGATCTGAAACTTTAAGTGATTAGATATGCGAGAATTTATTTTTAATTTAATTTAATTTATTTAATTATTAATTCTTAGTGATTAAAGAATATCTCTTGATAAATCCGCTATGTATTAAAATTTTGAATATGGATCTAAGTTGCCTATGTCCGTATGATGTTAGATCTATGAACCTAGATATTAGATCTGAATTCATTGACTAATTAAAATGATTATTTGTTAATTCATTTACATCATCCCTCATTGATTTGTCATATGCCATCAAAAATATCACCTTGTGTAAAATTTGGATGTAAAGTGTTAGATCTATGCTGGTTGATTTATTTGATTTTCTTTTACTGTTGTTGATTGTGATGATTTATATTTTAGTATGCAAATCAAACATTTAGAATTTGCGATGATTTACATTTTACTATGTAAACCAAAGATTTGGCATTTACGATGATTTACAATTTAGTATGTAAATCAAAATTTTAGAATTCGCGATGATATACATTTTAGTATGTAAATTAAAATGTTAGATTTGGCGTTGACATGAATTTACATTTTATTTTGTAAATTCAATATTAAGATTTGGCGTTGACATGAAATTTACATTTTACTTTGTAAATTAAAAGTAGAATTTGGCGTTGACATAAAATTTACATTTTATTATGTAAATTAAAGTTAGAATTTAGCGATGACATGAAATTTTCATTTTTATTATGTAAATTATAAAGTGAAATTATACTGTATGTTAAAATTACATTTTTCTTGGTAATTAAAAGGTGAATTTACATCTGATGAATTAAATTATATTTTATTATGTAATTTATGAATGAATTTACACCGCATGATAAAAAATTACATTTCTCTTTGTAATTAAAAAGGGAATTTCACCGCATGTTTGGAATTACATTTTTCTTTGTAATTAAAGATGTGAATTTCACTGCATGAAAAAAAAAGTTTCATTTTTCTATGTAAATGAAATATGAGTTTGCATTATATGTAAAGTTACGTTATTTTAAATGTAAATGAAATAGAAACCTCACCCGTATGTAAAATTTGACATTATTTTACATGTAAATATAGAGTAGAGTTTGCATGTAGATTAAAGATTACTTTTATTATAAAGAAGTAGAATGTACATGGTGAAATAAAATTTACATTTTATTTTATAAGGTAAGATATATAGAAATCCATCGTATGTTAAAATTTACATGTTTATAAATGTAAATAAAAAGGAATTTAACTGTAGGAAGATTTACATTATTTTTTTTATTATGAAATAAAAAGAATGGACTTTACATTGTAATTAAAAAGTCAATTTTACATTGTAAAGAAAGAACGGATTTCACATTGTAATTAGAGAATGAAAATTTACATCTTTCTTAATGTAAATATACATGAATTCCACCGTATGTCCATTTTACATTATTTTTAATGTAAATTATATAGTAATCACAACGTAGGATAATTTTGCATTATTTTATAATGTAAATAAAAAGGGGATTTACACTGTAGGAAATTAACATTATTTATAATGTTAAGATAAAAGAATGATATTGTAGGATGAATTGACATTATTTATAATGTTAATAAAAAGAGAATTGACCGTAGGATAAGTTACGTTATTTTATAATGTAATTTAAAGAAATTTAGACTGCATGAAATAAAATACATTTTTATATGCATTTTATAAATGAAATTAGACCGCATGACCTGAATTACATTTATTTATGCATTTTATAAATGAAATTAGACCGCATGACATGAATTACATTTATTTATGTAATTTATAAATGAAATTAGACCGCATGACCTGAATTACATTTATTTATGTAATTTATAAATGCAATTAGACCGCATGACCTGAATTACATTTATTTATGCATTTTATAAATGAAATTAGACCGCATGACATGAATTAAATTCATTTATGTAATTTATAAATGAAATTAGACCGCATGACATAAATTACATTTATTTATGTAATTTATGAATAAATGAAGCCCACATAATATAAAATACATTTTTATATGTATATTATGAATGAATTAAGACCTCACAAAATAAATTACATTTTTATATGTATTTTATGAATGAATTAACATCGCATGAAATAAAATACATTTGTGTATGCATTTTATGAATGAGTTAAGATCGCATGAAATAAATTACATTTTATTTTATAATTTATGAATGAAATTAGTCCGCATAAAGTAAATTACATTTTTATATGTAATTTATGAATGAATTTTCATCGTATGACATAAATTGCATATTATTATGTAAATTATGAATGAATTTAACCCGCATGAATGAAATTTCATTTTTTCTATGAAATGAATGTATGGATTTACTTTGTAAATAAAGATTACATTTTTATAATGTAAACAAGAAGTAGGATTCACATTGTAAATAAAGTTTATATTTTTATATGTACTTAAGAACGATGAATTATAAATTACATTTTACATGTAAGAAGGAATTGGACGATAGAATATAAATTAACATTTTTGTTAATGTTAAAATAGGAATTTACATTATATGAGAAATTAACATTATTTTTGGTGTCAATAATAGGTAATTTACAATGCATGAAAAATTAAAATTTTTAATGTTAATTAAATAGTAAGTTCACCGTATGATGAAATTAACATTTTTAATGTTAATATTATAAAAATTATAACGTATGATGTAATTAACATTTTTAAAATTAATATTAATAAGTAATTTTACCGTGGGATAAAATTAACATTTTATGTTAATAATGAGTAATTTCACCGCATGTATGAATTTACATTATTGTCAATGTAAATTAAATAGTAAATTTAACCGTAGGATGATTAACATTATTTTTAATGTTAATAAAGGGTAATTTAACCATAGGATAAGTCAACATTATCTTTAATGTTAAAATTAAGAAAATATGCATCGTAGGATGAGTTAACATTATTCTAAATGTTAATATAAAAAGTGTATATACCATAGGGAAAAATTTACATTATTTTAATGTTAAAATAAAGGAATTCCACCGTAGGATGAGTTTACATTTTATTCAATGTAAATAGGTAAGAATGCAACATGTAAATGCAAGTTTATGTTTTATTCAATGTAAATAAGTAAGAATGTGACATGTAATTGCAAGTTTACATTTTATTAAATGTAAAGAAAACAAGAATGCGATATGTAATGAATGTTTACATTTTAATTAATGTAAAAAAAATTATGATTTTGAGAATGCGTCGTTAAATAAGAAGTTTGACTATTTTAAATAATTAAAATAGAATGAATTGTTAATAAAAATATTATTAACGAATAAGAAGGATTTTCAAAATATATATATATGTATATATATACGAGGATTGTTTGGGAAGTCCGAGATATTCTCATCCCAAATTAATCCAGCGGCGTTAAAGATCGAAGTAAGAAGACGACGCATGAAGACCGTAAATCTTCCCTCGAATGGACAGCGATCGAGACCCTGAATTGACTTGCTACCAATTCATGGGTCAAGGTCATTGCCCAGACGTACGTGTTGGTTTCACGGATTTGACTTTCGTTCAGACCCAGAGCATAAGTTTAAATGGATGGTGTGTCTGACATCGTACTTCGTTATATTTCATATTGTTGATTTTCTGTTAATATATAAATATTGGTGGTGGAGAATTTATCCTCTACTTAACACCCATTTATGTATTGATGGAGAAGCAATGGTATGGTATGGAGTGACAGTGTGGCATACTAAGATGCAATGATCAAGGTTTCTTGTTGAAAAGCAGGCCTTGTGGGATGATCAAAGCATAGCCTGTTTAGGCATAGCTTTGTGTATGACGTGACTTCACGAGCCTCACACACCGGTGGAGTCTAAAACGGGAGAAGGGATCGCAGGGAGTGCACACGTTTCTTTCTAGCTAGAGTGGTGCCAGGGACCTACCGGCGCTGACATTTATTCATTGTGGTTGTTGGATTTTTCGAGGCCTCGGATTTATGCGGTCGCCACTGGCCGTATTGTAGGTCCAAAAGGACCGGGAAACGTGTGTTCAGGCATAACTAATCCACAAAAGTAAGTGTGGACCGGCCCTGCAGCTATCCAAGGGTTGGATAGAGTACCAATCCTGGGGCATTGCTAGAGTGTCTCGAATCGGTAAGGATCTCCTCCCTAGCCTTGACTCAGATGGAAATCCAAATTCCAAATACGACCCTACGGTTTTGATTGTATTACTAGTATGGAGATATAGTAGGATGGGTTACTATGTTTCCTAGGATTGATACATTTATTTTGAAATGTTTTTATTATACACTAATAATAATATTAAACTCGTATTTGCCGTATTTAGCATGTTTAATCACCATAAGGGTAAACTCTATCCTCTGGTGTGCGTTGCATTGTGTGATGGGACTTGAGTCTTATGGTGATTCCATTTTTCTAAAAAGCATTGCGATGTTGTACATTCTGACACTTTAAATTATGCACGACAATCCATTGAGTAAACCCGTTCTACATTAGCGGCGTGGTCTTTGGATTTGTCATATTTTTATTACTAAACTAGTTATGAATTCTCATACCAGTCCCACGACTGACCCGTAGTTTGTTTCACCTTTTTGCAAACTCGGATGCCCTCTTTTCTACATGGGCAGCCAAGTAAACAGGTTCATTCTTTGCTTGGAGTCTTCTTGGAGTTGCTCATTATCTTTGCTTGGATTTGCTTTTGCGGAGAGGTGATGACTTGGAGCTTTGAGGACAGCTATCATTTACTTCTATTGCATTTTTTTATCTTTAAGTTCAGACATTAGGCTTGTTTCATTTCGTATGGCTTATTTTGGGAGTTGGAACTTATTTACATTTCTGCAAACTTGATGTAATAATTTGGAATTCTGTGACTGTTGGGATTCTGTGGTTTATGACATTATATTTCCGCTGCTATAATGTTATTATTCTATGGAATTTCCTTTGCTATGTTGTATCAGTGATATGTATTGTTATATTTATGTTGTATTCCATATGCTTATTCCTTACTTTCACCTAGTGGAGGTTTGGGGTCATCACAACCATCTTCTGGTATCTTTATCGTTACGTATTTGCTGGACGGAATGGTTTTTGAATATAGATTCGATCCCGTTCTTTCCGTACCAACAATCGATAAAAGTCAACTTTGATAGTCGGTTATTTAACTATCAAATCATAACAGTGTATCTATGTAGATTGGCAGCTCAGGTCCCTTTATATGAAATATTTCATTAACTCTATTCCCTCAACTCTTGAAATCGATCCCATGAATTAAATCTTATCAAAACTCTTCTGGTTTAATTACTTGAAACATTACTCAAGACTCTTTAATCAACCTCTCTTTTATTTCCTTTATAGCGGAAACACCGTTTAATTTACTCGACTCCCTTTCGATTTCCCTTTATATTGGAAAATATTGTTGTAGCTTTATAAACATATTTTTCTTTTCCATTTCCATTTGGCCAAAATATTTATTTCTACTTTACTCAAATAACATATGATAAATTTACCAAAATCTCCTTTCTTATTACGATTTAACTCTCTCACTAACTTCAGCCCTTAGGTAAACTCTTACCTAAAAATCATCGTCTTGGGTCAATCCCCTTTTTATACTTTGTTTATAGGATTTGAATTAAATTCAAAATCCTTTCTATGCTAATTCAATTCCATAACTTTATTTCATTTAAGGAAAGAATTTCAATAGTAAAATACTCGCTTAAATCATTATTTAATAAAAGTAGGTAACTATATATGATTAACTAAAACTAGTATAGTTAATCTATTTAAAAGATTATTCAAATAAATGATAGATCCCATTACTCGCGAATAACTCGAAACCACTTTCCCATCCATTTCAACCAAATATTATCTCTCGATAATAGCGAAGCCGTTCAAGTTGGGGTATCCTAATTATCTCTCAGACCTTGATCGACATCGTTCTTACCTCAAGATAAATATAAGCTTGAAATCTCCAATTCTAATACACCATTTCTATTTCCATTCATTTGTGTTTTACAAACCACCTTTCTTTATTCCGAAACCCACTTGACATGACATTATCATTCCCTTGATTTAAGTAAACCTTTTATCAAGCCAATTTGGTTCTGATATGGTTTTACCACGATTTCTTATCTAGGTGCCTCTTTATAAACCCTTTACCTAATTTGTTAAGTAAATGTTTATCAAAACTTCTCTTAAGTCCTAATTAATCCATACCTCTTTTACTTAACAAAATCTTATCGAAACTGCCATATTAGTTTGCAAGGCTTATTTACCAATCTGTTTCGTAAACTTGGATTATACACCCTTATTAATCCTTAATCAAATACTATTGCCACTTGTTTCTTTCTTAATTGAATCCTACTTAAATCATTGCTTTAATTAAAATGATAATTAATCCTAATATTTTAATCGAAGATCAACTTAACATTTAACTCCATTCTTTTAGTTTACGAATATACATAGGATTATTGATTTTACAAAATTAAATCAAATAAATCCCATTTTCAATTTCATATTTAAACAGTTGATTTCTGCCAACTGTACCCATCAGTTATGCAGCTAACTGATCTTTGTTCATTTCCTCCGCTTAAATTAATTAATTAACTTAATTAATTTAAAACATCGGTTAATTGTTTACAAAAACAATTATTCCCTTTCTCAAATTTGCAGATTTATTTTATGACTACAGTTCATTAAACTCCAAAAATGACATTTAATTCTAACTATAAAATATTTCTAATTTCTATTACCACATGATTATGCGTATAAATATATTCATAAACTACTTTCATTTTATTTTATTTATAAATAAAATAAACCCAAATTCTTAATTCAGTTATAAAATAAATTTTATAACTTAAACTGCGTGAGTCTGCTTGGCAGCAACACGACACCTTGAAAACAGTAGAATTTAGACCCTCACTGCCAACCACTATCGATTGATTAAAAATGACATCAACAATCACATCCACTCAACCATCAAGATTCAAATTGGTTTTGATGTTATTTGGGGTCCAGTCAGTTCATGTGTAAACAGTATAAAAATAAACAACACACATGATATTTTGAGGAATCCGGTCGGATCCCTTCAACCTGTCCTTCTCTGCATCACAGATTGTTATACATAATTGCGTATAATTTTTAAATAAATTGACGATGATAATCTAATTATCAGCAACCATTAAATCAATCATAAGCAACCAATGCAACCAATATATATATCTTCAATGATATTTTACTTATGTAGATTTATCACATCATAGCAATTCAGAAAAAATGTGAGAATTAACTCAACAATATTGTTGCTTTACGGTTGACACGTTATATCGTGTAATTTTAAACTGTTGGTTAAATTACACGAATATCCAACTACGCCCGTTTCAGACCGGACCAGCTCTACAGCGTAGTGCTCGTCGTCATGGTCCCAACAAATCCTGTTTCGCGAAATTCCGTTATCGTATGTAAAAGTTGTACATATTATAAGGTTACGGTTATTATTATACAAATTAAATAAGTTATTCAATTATTTACTTACAAAAATGTCAGAAGTTAAGCCTTTAATTGCGTTAACCACCCTTCAACGTGTCTAGGCATCACGATACCATTTCAACCCAACGTTCTTCCCTAGGCAAAACATTGGAACTTCAATTCTTTTGACCCTTTTTCTATTTGTTTGGCCCAAAACGAAAACTCCATACAGGGCCTATACCCATTCATGCACCCTTCTTTTCCTTACTTGACTGTTCAAACAAACACAACTCCTTACGTAGTCCTCCCTTTGTTTTCTCTTCTTCTTGCTATATAAAAACTAACGCCTTCTTTACATAGATGACCGGAAAAGCTTCAAGCCATTCATCATCCAAAACCGAAACTTCCAGGAACAACCGTCGCCACCTCGTCGAGTCTGGGACCACCCCATACCCGAGCTCTACCCCACAATCACCAGAGCCTCCTCCTTTGTCGTCGCCGCTGATACTGACGATAGGAGCTCCGACGACGATCTCTGCCTCCGTCACCGACCACACCAGGTGACTCCGCTCAACCATCTCTACCTGCATCTGACCTCGTCAAAGACTGCTCTGACCTCCAGGTCCTGCTCTCGGCTACTCGCGCCCGCTACAGTGGTTTTAGTGTCATCTTTTAGTATGGAATCCCACCAGAAACCAATGTAGCAAAATTCTTGAGTGATGGAAAACTGATTTGCATCCATCTGAGTAATATAAGGGTATAAAGCCTTCGCATTTTTATTTACAGAAGGTAATTATCTAAAATTTCAGAGGAGCGTTCTTCATTTTAAGGGAGGAACGTTGCGTTTTTCTTCATTCTGAAACAAAGAAAATGAAAATGGCATCGTAGTCTTTTATAGAGGTGAAACACCGTGGTGGCCAAGTTTTCAGCTATAGGGTCTCAGAGGAGATGGATAGGTTAGCGCGGAGCTCGAAAATCTACTTGGTCGGCACAGTTAATAATTACTGAAAAGAAAAATAGAAGCATAGCTGCACCCTATATTTGGGTAGGATGAAGACTGATTTGCATGTACTTGACTTTTGAGAGGAACAGCACATCCCTGTGTTGTACAGCAAATGCCATGTTGTTTTAGCATAAAGATGGTTGCTGAGTCTTGAAATCAAAAGAACTAAGTAGGAGTAATTATTATTTTATTATCCGTGAAACTTACGCACAAAGTAATTGATTAAAACCACTACAAACGATCCCTGTTTTCTGATAAAAATGATAATCTTGGTGTAAAAAGATATTCCGGATCCAATGAGACAAGTTTCGTCGAAATCCGAGATCGTATGAGAAAATTTCCTTTATAAAACCAGAAATGAACACGCGTTTAATTTTTTCATGATCACCAGATATATCAAATCGACTTGAAACTTTTAAATCCTATAATAATTTTTCAATACGAACCCAACGGCACCAGTTTCGTCGCATTCCGAGACTGTTTCCCCGGTAGGCTATTTTTACGTGCACCGCAATGCCATTTCGGACATCAAATTACACGGTCTTCAAAAATAAAAAACTATATACCTATCCTAACTCTAATTGACGATACGAACTCAACGGAATTGGTTTCGCGGCTTAATTTGATCGTCTGTTCAAGTCATACCCAAATAATCCTTTATTAAATTAATTACGCGCTATAGAAAATGAACGGGCGTTTACGGCTACCGTGGCCACATACGACAACGGTTTGCCACGCCATTCAACACCATGCAATAATTAAACGTTACGGTCCAAATGAAACTGATTTCGTCGAAATCGAAGACCGTTTCCAAAATGGCCATTTTAAAGGCCTATAATTTAATAACGATTTTCATAACGATTATTTCAAAATTTGATTTGGACATAAAACAAAATCTACAACATGAAAACTCGATTTTATCTCTTTACTTAGAAAATATTATCCAACAGATTCGAACGTTTCTTGTTTCGAGAAAATCCGACCTATTTTGGGCCCTGTACGGCCAATTAAATTTCAAACCGCCATATTACGAACTGCCGCACTGCTGCAGCTCATTTTATAATTAAATTATAAATTTAAACGTTCAAACGTCGTTAAATAAACGAACGCGTTAATATAATTCAATATAAACCAATATAAGACCATTTTAAACTACCTGTTCACATTACATTGAAAAGTCAACATTTTCCGACTGTTTGGAAATTAAAAATATTATTTTATTATTTAGTTAAATAACATATTCAAAAGAAAATCATTAAATTCAAATATTTAAATCCAAACCAATATTTCAAATAATAAAATAATTTAAATAATTACCAGAAAAATATGGGTCGTTACATTTTGGTTCTCACACCAGCCAATTGGAATCATACAGATATCTCACTTTCGTTACTCGAAAATAAATGCTGATGATGTCGCGACATCACCAAAAGTATGCCTGGGCAATTAGAGTGTGATTCTATATCTATCCAGTACATTAAAACTTCGAATATACGTTCATGACGCATACATGCAAAATTTCATATACTAGATTGTTCAAAATAAAATAAAATAAATATTCAAATACGTCTAAAATGGTTTAAAATTTCAAAACAAAATTGGTTTTCATTTTTATTGTGAAAATAACTCTCTTACAACTCATTATAGGATACTACTGATCCTATCTCTGACGAGTCATTCTTATTGGATATTACTAATCTAATCTCTGATGAATTCTTTCGTTTGGTACTGAAGTGTCTTGTTCTCGATCTCTGTAAACCAAAGCTCTGATACCAAAATGTAACGACCCGAACTTCCCCGTCAAGAAAGCCCGGATTGAGTTGAGAACACGATAAATCAGAACACAAATAGAGGAACATTTCATGGCTTATTACAATAATTTACATCAGAGTACAAGAATATACAGAGTATGAACAAATAATATACATTTGATAAATATCAGAGATTACAATACATTACATAGCAGTGGAAAAATAATACAAACACAACTGAAAAGGATACATGGATACAGAGGTTTCCAAATACCATTCCATCTGTAAACCAGGATCCTGTGAATATAAATCTGCACGACCAAAACTACTAGCTGCCCGTGTGGAAAATAGGGGCACCCAGAGTTTAGGTTAAAACAATAAACTCCACGTCAGTCATGTGACCGGTGCGAGAGCTAAAACAGTTATTAAACCTTTACTTTAAAATAAAGTAAATCAAGGGACCACGCCGTATAACATGGAACGGGTTTCCTTCAAAGAATACCAGTGCATATAACAAAACAGCGCAATGCTTTTTGGAAAAATGAGGCTATTATAAGACCCAGGTCCCATCACACAATGCAACGCAAGCCGGAGGATAGGGTTTTCCCTTATAATAGCCAAACATGCTAGGTATGTTAAAACAAATCATTTGATACTATTATAAGTGCATAGTGTATAAAACAACTTCAAATATAAATGTATCGATCCTAGACGGCATGGGTACCATATATCATGTAGCCAACACTAGGCTCTACAATCAAAACCACAATTGTCAAGTATTGGAAGTTGGATTTCCATCTATGAACCAAGGCAAGGGATCGTCCTCGCCGCTTCGAGACTCTCTAGCCCGAGCCTCAGGGTCAGAATGCATCGACCCTTGGATCGTCAGGGCCGATCCACTCGATGTGGATTAAAATGCCTGAACACTACGTTTCCTCGCCCTATGGGGCGTAAAATTGGTCTGTATAAAGACCATACCATCCATCGGCCCAGCAGTGTTGATATATCCAAGGCGCATTGCTATCCATCATCCACATAAGTAAAACATCTGGGCGTGCAAAACCTAGACACCACCCCTAGCTAGAAAGAAACGCATGCCCTCCTGGAGGTCCTCTCCCGTTTCTGGTTCACATCGGGGTGCGAGGCTCGTGAACTAACACTACACAAAGCTATGCTATATTAAAGCCGTGCTTTGATGATCAACCACAAGAATCTGCTATTCAACAGAAGCTTTGATTATTTGCATCTCAGCATGCCACACAGGCAATTCACGCTATGCAACTGATGTCTATCAATCACACCGAATGAAATCCAATGTCAGACACACAATCCATTTACAAGTTCGTTCTGGGTCTGAATGAAACCGGAGGCACCTTATTCCTCGTCCCGTATGTCCAATACTGGAGAGAGGCCCTTGCATATCCGTCGATCTCCAAGTACGTCTGGACGATCACCACTTATTACCTCGTCTTGGGTGTATAGCCCAATCAAGACATCATTAATCATCCAAACGATGTGAAGACCTTCGGTCTTGAACCACCGTCTTCATCTTCGACTTATCGTCGAATTAATTATTCAGAATGGGATAAACCCGGTCTTTCTGAATAACTCGCGCATATAATTAACAAGTGCTATAAAAACACAACATACGCCTCATTCCAATTCTGAATCTTGTTTTATTTAATTATTCATATCCTTTATGAAAGGTTCCCATTAATTTTATCAAAGATAAATTCTTTAAATTTATTCTTTAATCTTCCTTTGGGTATCAATTCAAACTAAATTATGGTTTATCTAAACTAGTCGGGATTAGTGAACCTTACCGAAGTAATCATTTGTTTAATTTCCCAATCCCACCCTATTCATCCCATAAAGCAAAACTGGTGATACTTCATATCTAACACCACGATGTTATTGGTAAAGTTAATTACCATTTCACATTCAAATCTAATTAAAAATTTAACTATCGCCTGGAGTAAAACTGGTGGTACTCCATCCTCGACCATTTCTTGAATTTGATAATTTTAGTTATCAAAATCACCTTTAAATCTAATTCAGTTTTAATTTCCAAAAATCATTAGTTAATGATTTTCTTTAAAGTTAAGAAATTAATCTGATCTCTAACTGGGTTAAAGAACTAATATCATTTAAAACACAACTCACGATCAACCCAAAATCTCATTCCATTAACAATGGAATTTTCAGGGAAATCGGATCGATATATATATAATCGATATAAACTCCCTTATCCAACTGATAATATAAATGGATTAATGGCAAAGCCTTTTAAATTCCATATATAGTAACAGCCTTCCTCCACAAAAGTTCACTTTGATTATTACTAAATCGAATTTCATTCAATTCCAATTTAATATGTTTAATTGGAAAACTATACTTTGGAAAATATCCTTTAAATAATAACAAAAGATTTATAAATTCCAAATCACATTTCACTGTAAATCAGGTTAAAGAACAAATGTCGTTAAAAACACAGTTCACGAAAAACCCAATTCACATTCCATTTCAATATCCAATTAAAGGTTAATTAATTGGTAATTCTTCTCTACATCTTAATTAAAAGATTTATTCTTTTCACACGGGGTTTTAGAACAGTGTTACTAAAGACCCCATCCCATCAGTCTCTAACCGTAAATTAGTAAGAGAACAATTCCCTAAGTATTAATCTCAAAAGCCAAAACCAACATCAGATCAATACCCAGGAAACCATTCAACTTAGCTAATCTCTAGTTAGTTTCTAATTTTCTAAACTCCATTGGGTTTAATGACAGTATTATTAAAGATACCATTCACGACAAACCCAAAATCCAATTTGATATTAAATACAAGGCTCTAAATAGAAATTATATCGGCTTATATTCAATATCCAATTCTGATATCAACAAATATCGTATTGGGAATAACGATATATATATCTGCCAAATTTCCATAACAATATTTGTATAATCATGTAATCCAATATCGAAATATCTCGAATATAATTTTGATTCAAATCTATTCCAATTTATATATTGGAAATTCTAGTTATTTTTAAAACCATTTCAAATCCAATTCATTTTATTTAAAAATATTGGATTTATAATTGTAGTTCATAACTAGTTCATTTCGATAAAAATATATTTTTATCTTTTCAAATATGGAATTTTTCATCCTAATTCTTTCCAAATCATTTATTATGATTTTACACAAATTATTGATATTTTTAATAATTTTATCCAGGCCGGTACAGTCAATTTCCATAAACTGCCATCGAACTGCACTTACAACGAACTTTTCCAAATTTGATTTGAACATAATTCCAAATCCAACCGTTAGATTTCTAATTTCTTGTATTCTTTAGAAAGCTATTTTCGATACGAACCCAACGGTTGCGATTTTAGGAGAATCCGACGGTCGGATCTCTTGTAATGTCCATTCGAATTCAATGGTCGAAATTCGCGAACTACCGCAGTGCAAGCGCGTTCTATTCAGGCCATTGAATATATATATATATCATCAATTTCCATTTAAAACGTATTTTATAAATCATTTTACATTCGTTTTCAAAACGATCTCAACTTCATATTCAATTTCAAATCACAATTGAATATTCCATATCATTAATATATAAATGATAATATTTTCAAAACATTAGATTTTGAAATCACTTCCTTTTCGATATTCATTATAAAAATGAATAAAATCAATATAAATACCGTTCATGTGACGACCCCAAACTTTCGTGGTACTAAATCAAGGATAATCATAGGAGCGTAACATAATTACAACAATAACAAATCTTAGATAATAGCATAACACATAAATCATTGCAGCGGAAATGGAATTGTCATCATAACATAATATCATAGACATCAGAGTACGCAGTTATAGAATACACTTAGCAAATAGTAGTCTCAACAAAGAAAGTAATAAGTCTAAATCTCCACCAAATACATCAAAGTTCAATAATGTCTAAATGTCTCAAGTAGCAATAAAAAGATAAAAAGGAAAGGTTCTTTATCTTCTTCCTTAAGCAAGCTCCCATCCAGAAAGTATCCATATCTAAAACCTGTCATTTAGCTGCCCATGTGGAAAGAGGGCACCCGTGTTTGCAAAGTGAAACAAACTATGAGTTAGTCATGGGACTGGTATGTGAAATCTTTCTTAACTAACAATATGGCTAATCACAGGACCATGTCGCTAACGCAGAACAAGTTTACTCCATTGGATTGCCAGTGCATAAGCTTAATAAATTTTTATTTCAAAAACAATGCAATGCTTTTTTGAAAATGAAATCATTATAAGACTCGAGTCTCATCACACAATGCAACGCAAACCGGAGGATAGAGTTTACCTTATAATGATCAAAAATGTTCGATACGTAGAAAATAATATTTTAATATTATTATTAGTGTCTAATATGTTTCAAAATAGTTCAAAGTAAATGTATCAATCCTAGACGGCATAGTACCCCATCCTACTATGTCGCCATATATAGGTTTACAATCAAAACCGTAATGTCGTATTGGAAATTGGGTTTCCATCATGAGTCAAGGCAAGGGACGATCTCCTAACCGTTTCTAGACACTCTAGCAATGTCTCGGGATTCGGACGCTGGTGAACCCTTGGATCCTGCAGGGCCGGTCCACGAATACTTTAGGTGATTGGTAAATCTTGAACACATGCTTCCCGGTCCTATTGAACCTATAAATTGGTCACAATCGACCAAAAAATCCGAGGCGCTTCATTCCATCAACCACATAAATAAAATGTCAGGGCTTGCAAAACCCTGATACCACTTCTAGCTAGAAAGAAACGTGTACACTCCCTGCGTTCCCTTGTCCCGTTTCTGGCTCTACCGGGGTGTGAGGCTCGCGAGGTAACGTTATACACAAAGCTATGCCGAAAATAGGCTATGCTTTGATCATCATCCACAAGGCTCTTCTTTTCATCAAAAGCCTCGATCAATTACATCTTCGTACGTCACATTGAAAATTCACGCCATGCGATCGATAACTACCAATATATAACCTCTGAGCTCATGCGTCTTAGAGAAGAGTGTTAAGCAAGAGAATAAATTCTCCCCCACCAACAGATATATATTAAATAGAAATCAATTAACATGGAATGAAACCCAATGTCGGACACACATCCATTTACAATTCCGTTCTGGGTCTGAATGAAATTGGAGTCACCTTATTCCTCGTCCCGTATGTCCAATACGGAAGAGAGGTGCTTGCATATCCGAACAATCAACAAGTACGTCCGGATAACTACCACTTTAACCCTTTACTGGGAGCTAACCAATGCCGGGCATCAGTATTTATCCTTTCGATGTGAAGATCGTCGGTCTTCAATCGCCGTCTTTAAGATCTTCGATTTAGATCGTCGTATAATCATTTGGAATGAGATTGAACTCGGTCTTTTCAAATGATTCTCACATATTTATAGTTCAAAATTATTTCATATCATTAATAGTATTTAATAACGATTTGTCGCTATTTTTATATATATAAAAATAAATTAATTAGTTTAACGACGCTTCGGGTCAATAGGCAGCCCTAGCACTGTTTTTATCAAAATTTGATTTACACTTATCTCGAAATCTAACCATTGGATTTTAACAAAGTTTATATCGTTGGGAAGATCTTCCCAAAGCGGTCCTAATGGTTCCAATTTTGGGAAAAGCCGACGGTTGGATCTTTCGCTATAATTATTTAAAGTTACGATTCCAAAACGCGAACTACCACGCACGATTCATTTAATTTTAATATATATATACATATACATATATATATATATATATATATATATATAAACCCTTCGACGATTTTTCTAACGTATTTAACATGCCAAATAAAAGAATGTTTTTATTGGCATATCACATCTATGTACTGTCAAACATAATATATATCATTTACATGAAAATTGATCCAATGACGAGTCAACTTTGCATATAAATTCTAATATATGCAAATGTAAGTAGAAATGTAATTTTGACAATGCATATAAATTCTAATATATGCAATGTAAATATAAATGTGATTTAGACAATGCATATAAATTCTAATATATGCAATATAAATATAAATGTATTTATAACAATGCATATAAATTCTAATATGTGCAATGTAAATATAAATTAATTTTAACAACGCATATGAATTCTAATATATGCGATGTAAATATAAATGAAATTTTAACAACGCATATAAATTCTAATATATGCGATGTAAATATAAATGTAATTTTAACAACGCATATGAATTCTAATATATGCGATGTAAATATAAATGAAATTTTAACAACGCATATAAATTCTAATATATGCGATGTAAATATAAACAAAATTTTAACAATGCATATAAATTCTAATATATGCGATGTAAATATAAATGAAATTTTAACAACGCATATAAATTCTAATATATGCGATGAAAATATAAATGAAATTTTAACATGCATATAAATTCTAATATATGCGATGTAAATATTAACAAAATTTTATCCATTTCATTAAAAACAAAGTTTTTAATGTAAAACATATTTTCTTTTAAAACATGAATCTTTACCTAAATTTCTACTAGTACGTTAAAAGTGAATTTTAATGTAAAACATATTTTCATTTTCAAACATGTTTCTTTTTCTACATTTCTATTATTACATTAAAAAGTATATTTTTAATGTAATCATGTTTTGATTTTAAAACATGAACACTTTTCTTATTTTTAATATTACATTAAAAATGTATATTTTTAATGAAATCATGTTTTGATTTTAAAACATGAACACTTTTCTTATTTTTAACATTACATTAAAAATGTATATTTTTAATGAAATCATGTTTTGATTTTAAAACATGAACACTTTTCTTATTTTTAACATTAATCATGTTTTGATTTTAAAACATGAACCCTTTTCTTATTTTTAACATTACATTAAAAATGTATATTTTTAATGAAATCATGTTTTGATTTTAAAACATGATTCTTTTCTCTACTTTCATTCTTGACACTGAAATATGATATTTTTTTTATGAAATCATATTTTTATTCAAAACATGTACAAGTTCTATATCCTAACACTATATTAAAAATGTGAACTTTTTAATGTAATGTTCTTATTTTTTCAAAAGCTTGAGCATTTCTGTTTTTATAATTATTCCATAAAATGATAGAAATTTGTATTTCATTTTTGTTGAATATTCTAATTCAACAAAATGACAAAATTTGATATTTCCTTTTTGATTGAAAATTCCAACTCAATCAAATAACAAAAGTGTATATTTCATTTTGGTTGATAATCCTATTTCAATCAAATAACAAAAGAGATATTTTATTTTGATTGAAAATTCTAATTCAATCAAACAACAACAAAAGTGATATTTATCTTTTGATTGAAAATTCTAATTCAATCAAACAACAAAAATGATATTTTATTTTGATTGAAAATTCTAATTCAATCAAACAATAAAAATGATATTTTATTTTGATTCAAAAATTCTAATTCAATCAAACAACAAAAACGATATTTTATTTTGATTGAAAATTCTAATTCAATCAAACAACAACAAAAGTGATATTTTATTTTGATTGAAAATTCTAATTCAGTCAAAAAACAACAAAAGTGATATTTTCTTCTGATTGAAAATTCTAATTCAATCAAACAACAAAAATGATATTTTATTTTAATTGAAAATTCTAATTCAATCAAACAACAAAAAAAGTGATATTTTATTTTGATTGAAAATTCTTCAATCCTAATTCAATCAAACAACAAAAACGATATTTTATTTTGATTGAAAATTCTAACTCAATCAAACAACAAAAAAGATATTTTATTTTGATTGAAAATTCTAATTCAATCAAACAACAAAAATGATATTTTATTTTGATTGAAAATTCTAATTCAATCAAACAACAAAAATAATATTTTATTTTGACTGAAAATTCTAATTCAATCAAATAACAAAAATGATATTTTATTTGGCTGAAAATTCTAATTCAATCAAACAACAAAATTGATATTTTATTTTGATTGAAAATTCTAATTCAATCCAATAACCAAATATATAATTCATTTTTGTTAAACAAAATGTATAATTCATTTTTGTTAAAAAAAAATTAGATTCAACAAAAATGTATAAAAGGGAATATTTCATTTTGATTGAAAATTCTAATTTAATCAAAGTGACAAAATATATGATGCATTTTCATTGCAAATTTAATTCCAACCAATTAAAATAAAGGTGATGCTCCATTTTTATTGAATATATTTGATTCAAAAAAAATAACAACAAAAGTATTTGATTCGTTTTTATTGCAAATTCAATTATAACACAATATCACCCAAACTAACAAATCTACATTAACCCATCACATACAGATCAAATCACGTAGCATAGCATGTAGAAATTTACAGCGGATCAATGATAATACAATCATGATTTATTCTAATTATCTAAAAATAAAAATAAAATAGAATTCTCATAGTCGTTTAAATCTGAGTGGTTTAGATCTGCAATTTGGCCAAAATTTGATCAGCTCAGAATTGGTTCTAGTCAGTCCTGGATTGTAGATCTCGGACTCAAGATCATAACGAATCTGAAATCGTTCCGTTTCGAGTTCATATGATTTGTTTTTATATTAATAACATTTAAAGTAAATTAATTAAATAATATAGTTTAAAATCAACCTTCTTTCTCCTTATCAAACACAGGCCGCGAGTTTCAGAATTGGGTTGGAAACTAGGGTTGACTATTGCTAAAAAACCGAGACACTAGGTGATGATCATGACCCGCCACGATGAAGGGGAGGGTGCGGTGCTCAAGGGGGACCCATCACGTCAGGTGCGATCGCACCTCTGGGGCACTGCAGCGCTGCGAACGACGCAGCTTCGAGGCGTCGGTTCTCGAACTACGTGCGACGATGATGGTTAAAATGGGTATGGTTTTAAAGAGGGAGAAAAGCTCTGCAATAAACTCCAAAGGGGCAGGGTGTTTTATTGATCGGATTTGAAGAAATTAAGAGAAGAAGCAAGGAGAATTTCCAGCCATAGAAAAGGAGGCGGCGGCGGCTATGTACTGTATAGTATTAGGGTTTTGTATTGTACGGTGTATTTTTATAATATTTAATTACTCATTTTGCAAATAAACCCGTAAATCCATAACAACTCCAATTTCGGTCCAACAGGAGTTGTTTCCACTTAATTACCCCTATTCTAGAAACAATGGTCTAGGTCTCGTCAGCCCAAACGACTGTTTTTGGCCTGATTTCTTTAATTTAAAATTTAAACCTTTATTAAATTAATTCAATCGTACATTTAAATTCACCGGGGCCACATACGGACTCCAAAAATTCCCAAAAAATAAATCTAGCTATGTTTTGATGATACGGTCCTAACAAAATTAATTTCGTCAAATTTGGAGACCGTTCGAAAAATGGCCTTTTTAATGGTCGGTCAAATTCAATAGAAATTATCAAATCAGAGTTTAATTTACTACGCTCACAAATTAATTCCAAAAATTCTGGAAAATTAAACTTAGCAATAATTTGACATTCCAGATCCCAAAAAAGAGGTTTTGTCAAAAATAGAGATTGTTTGTAAAATGGCCTTTTATACGGGCTATAAATTATAATATATTCCATAGGGACTATTTTGAATATTCAACTGGCCATAAATTTTGATTCCCGCTATGTAATTATGATTTTTCGGATTCTTTGGAAAGATATTTTTAAATAGATTTAGATATTTTTGGTTTCACTAAATTCCGTTAAATTTTGAATCTTGTACATTCAGTCAAAGTTCAGAATTGACTTTTCAAATTACTATGCTATTTCTAATTCCTTTTGAACTCAAAATAAATATATTCGTTCTAACTTCGATTAAAATAGATTTTTAATCGTTATTATTTAAAATAAATTATTTTAACTATTCAAAATTGATTGAAATAGCCAAAATAAAAAAATCAATTGGTTCTGATTTTCCGGGTTGTAACAATCTCACCCACTTAAAAGCTTTTCCTCCCCGAAAAGGAAACAATAGTAAAGTAGGAAACAAAATGGAAAATACAAGGTATTGTAAAGGTACCTCAACAAAAGAGTTACTCGGAGATGTCCACTCTGCACTTGGGATAAGCCTGTTTGATGTTATCCTCAGTCTCCCATGTACAGTCTCTAGGATCCCTGCTCCACTGCACTTTGACTAAGTGGATCCTCTTATTCCTCAGAACTCGGGTCTCTTTACCAACTATTTTCACTGGCTCCCTTCTTACTTCTAAGCTCGGGGTAATCTCCAAATCTTGTTGTGCTGCTTCCTCCATAACTAAGTCTGGATCATGGACATATGCTTTCAGAGTTGAGACACATGGAATACATCGTGAACCCCTGGCAACCAGTCAGGCAACTACACTCTATAAGTGAGTGTTCCAATCCTTTCGAGAATAGGAAATGGACCAATGAATCTCGGTGCCAATTTCCCAGTCTTCCCAAATCGAATTACACCTCTTAGTGGGGAAACCCTCAAGTATACAAGATCACCAACAGAGAATTCTAAATCCCTTCTTCGTGAGTCTGCATAGCTCTTCGGTCGGCTTTGAGCAGCCAGTAATCACTTCTTAATAAAATCAACTTTATATGCTGCTTCACGAATCATGTCGGGACCCAATACTAATCGATTGTCGGGTTCCACCCAACATGCAGGAGATCCGCATGGCCTGCCATATAATGCTTCAAATGGCGACATCTGCAAGCTTGCTTGGTAGCTGTTATTATAAGAGAATTCAACCAAGTGCAAGTGATCATCCCATGACCAACCAAAATCAAGAATGCATGCTTGCAACAAGTCTTCTAATATGCAGTTCACCCTCTCAGTCTGGCCATCTGTCTGAGGATGATAATCGGTGCTCATATTTAACTTGGTCCCAAGCTTCTCTTGGAATGCTTCCCAAAAGTTGCTAGCAAATATCGAATCGCAATCACCAACGATGCTACTGGGAACTCCATGTAGTCTGACAATCTCTCTGAAATAAAGTTGTGCCAAACTTCGAGCCATTCTATTAGATTTGACAAGGATAAAATAGGCAGTCTTTGTGAAGCGATCAATAATCACCCATATACTGTTATTGCCTTTTCTAGTTCGGGGCAAGCCATTAATAAAGTCCATAGAAATTTGGTCCCACTTCCAACCTGGAACATCTAGCGGTTGCAACAATCCTGCTAGCTTTTGCTGATCGCTTTTGACTTGCTGGCAGGAGGGACATCTAGCAACATATATAGAAATGTCTCTCTTCATCGCCTTCCACCAAAAAGTACGCTTAAGATCATGATGCATCTTGCTTACTCCTGGATGGATGCTAAGCTTAGATTTATGACATTCATCCATAACTTCTCCTTTTAGCTCAGGAATATCCGGCACACATATTCGCCCTTGCAATCTAAGGGTCCCCTTGCTGTCTATTTGGATACTTGACTCTTCACCCTTTCAAACAAGCTCAGAATCATCTGAATAAATTTATCATCTTTTTGAAGAGCAGAGATCTTATCCATTAATGTAGGCATAATGATAAGACTGATGATGATAAGATTGGTGCTAGCTGTATTCTTCCTGGTGAGCGCATTGACTACTACATTGGCTTTACCTGGAGTATATAAGATGTCCAGGTCATAGGCCGTAAGAAATTCAACCCAACGTTGGTGCCTCAAGTTCAAACTCCTTTGGGTAAATAGATAATTCAAGGATTTTTGATCAGTATACAGCTCGAATTTCTCACCCAAAAGATAGTGCCTCCATATCTTTAGAGCAAATAAGATGGCCATCAACTCAAGATCATGAGTGGGATATTTCTTCTCTTGTGGTTTCAACTGGCAGCTTGCATATGCGACTACTTTGTCCCGTTGTATTAGCACCACACCAATACCTTAAATAGATAGAAGGATAACATATTAAAATAAGATTTGACATTGAAAAATGCCATCTCTGACATATTTGTTTAGATAAAAAGAATAACCTTCTCTAGAAGCATCTGTGCAGACTTTCAAATCCTGATTGCCGTCAATAATGGTCAACACAAGAGCAGTGATCAACCTCTGTTTCAGCTCTTGGAAAGCTGCCTCACATTCGGGTGTCCAAATGAACTTTGTATGCTTCTTAGTCAGCTTTGTCAGTGGACAAGATAATTTCAAAAAATCCTTAACAAATTTCCGATAATAGCCAGCCAGTCCTAAGAAACTTCCGACTTCTGTGGGAGTGCTAGGCTGCTTCCAATCTTGGATGGATGAGATCATTCCTGGATCTACTGAAATGGCTTCCTTTGATACGACATAGCCGAGGAATTTCACCTCTTCTTGCCAAAATATGCATTAGGAGTATTTGTCTTTCAACACATTTCTTCGTAAAATCTCCAAGACTCCTTTCAGATGCTTTTCATGCTCAGTCGTGGATTTAGAAAAGATCAGGATGTCATCGATGAACACCAGCACGAATTTATTTAAAACATCTCGGAATACTTGGTTCATCAGATCAACGAAGTATGCTGGAGCGTTGCATAAGCCAAAGGGCATCACTAGCTGTTCATAAAATAAGTCTGGTCCTCTGAAAGCTGTCAAAGGGACACATTCTTTGGCAATGCGTAGTTGATGGAACCCTGTAGCTAGGTCCATCCTAGAGAATACTCGTGCTCCATTCAAGCGGTCCAACAAATCATCAATAGTGGCAGTGGATATTTATTTTTCAGATCTGCTTATTTAGGTCTCGGTAGTCCACACATAGTCTGAGGGTATCGTCTGACTTTGGGACAAACACCACTACTGCACCCTAGTTTGAGAAGCTAGGCCTGATCAGACCCTTCCACAAAAGTTGCTTAGTTTGATTGCTCAGCTCCTCTTTTTCTTTCAGAGTCATTCTCCGAATGGGGTGCACAACGACCCTTGCATTCAGAACTAATTCAATCCTGAAGTCGATTTCTCTGCGCGGAGGTAAGCTATCAACTTCTTCAAACACAACCGCATAATCTCTAATGATAGGAATATCCTCAATAGAAGCAGGAGTGACTTCTAGAGAATACCAAAATTCTTTCATATCTATGGTTGAGCCGTGGCATGGAATAGCAATAATATCTCCAAATTTGGTTTTAATTCTGACCACTCTTTCAGTGCATAATAACTCAATCTCATACTTTGTAAGCCAATCTAGCCCAAGTATGATATCGTACACAGAAAAACTCATAACGATCAAGTCAAAAGGAAACTGGAAGTAAGAATAAGAAACAGGCACTCTACAATACCGATCAAGCATAAGTGAACCTCCAATCGGGCTATGGGCTCTAATTGGTTCTTTAAGTTTTCTTAGTTTTAGTTTTAACTTTTTAATCGTGTCACTAGATATGAAACTTCTTGATGCACCATTGTCAAACAAAACTGTTATGGGAATGTTCTTAATGTTAAGAATACCTCCTAAAACATCATGTTTACCTGCTCCTTCAGAAGAAGCCGGTGCAGCCGCTCCATCATAGACATGCGCCACCTCAGTTTTCTTTAGCAATGGACAATTTTTGATCAGATGCCCTAGCTTATGGCAATTAAAGCACTCCCTGGGGCCACGAGAATTCTGTCCGCTATCCTGTCCGGGTCCAGATTCATTCCTTCTTGGTCTCTTCGGGGCATTCGTAGTCAAAATGCCCCATCTTCTGACGATTAAAGCATTTCACCTTAGATTTGTCCCTCTTCTTCCCTTGAGGCTTGGCGGTGGAAGAATTGCCTGCGTCTGGTTTTCGGTCAGCTTGCTTTCTTTTGTTGTTATTCTGATTCTTTTCACGCTCCTACTGTGCATTTCTGTCATTATCCTCAAAACGGCAAGCCATCTCAATCACGTCATTAAAGGGGAGCTTGATGTGAGCAGTAACCCTGTTCAGGTATTTCATGGAAAGGCCATTAATAAATCTCTTGTTCTTCTGCATTGATTCATGAACTAACTCTGGGGCGTAGCGTGAAAGTTCCTTGAACTTCCTCACATATTTTGAAATAGTCATATCACCCTGCTGCAAATTTTCAAATTGATCATGGAGCCTCTCTACTTCCTGCAGAGGGATATACTTGCGTTGAAGAGCTCTTTGAATCTGGTCCAAGACATGTCGGCCACATTATTGCCTATTTTGACTGTATCCCACCAAATTTTAGCTCGATCTTTCAATAGCCATGTTGCCAAAAAGCGCTTGCGTTGATCTTCCAATTCCAAACCTTCAAAGATTTTCTTGCAGTTCTTTAACCATGCCTATGCCTCAATCACAGTCTCTCGCCCGGTAAAGGATACGCCCCCTAAGTTTCTGTACTTCTTGGACATTTTATCCAAGTCAAATGGCTGCGGGGGTGGAGGTAGTGTTACAGCCTCGGGAGTGGGCTGTCCCTGAGTTGTGGGATTCTCATCTCTAGCTGTGCCTCTAGCCCCACCTCTACCTCAGGCTCTAGCTCGTGGTCTAGTGCTCATTTCTTAGTTAGTTCTGTACCATCAAGGAAAGAGTCAGACTTACAAAAATGATAATTTTAAAGGAAATGTTAAAAGTAGCGACATATGATAAGATGATAATGATGTGATGATGGATTAATATGTGCTATTCTGCTGTGCTCATTCTAGGACATTACTAATCCTATCTCGAATGAGCTACTCGTCTTAGAATACTACTGATTCAATCTAGATGAATTGTTCTAAAAATGTTATACTCCGAAGCTAAGGTTAACCTTTAGCTTTGATACCAACTGTGACGATCCCAAACTTCCGTGGTACGAAAGCAAGGATAATCATAGGAGCATAACATAATTACAACAATAACTGATCTCAGATAATAGCATAACACATAAATCATTGCAGCGGAAATAGAAATGTCATCATAACATAACATCACAAACATTGGAGTATGCAGTTACAGGATACACTTAGCAAATAACAGTCTCAACAAAGAAAGTAATAAGTCTAAATCTCCACCAAATACATCAAAGATCAATAATGTCTAAATGTCTCAAGTAGCAATAAAAAGATAAAAAGGAAAGGTTCTTCGTCTTCTTCCTTAAGCAAGCTCCAATTCAAAAAGTATCAATACCTAAAACCTATCATTTGGCTGCCCGTGTGGAAAGAGGGCACCCGAGTTTGCAAAGTGAAACAAACTACGAGTCAGTCATGGGACTGGTACGAGAAATCTTTCTTAACTAACAATACGGCTAATCACAGGACCATGCCGCTAACGCGGAATGGGTTTACTCCATTGGATTGCCAGTGCATAAGTTTAATAATTTTTTACTTCAAAAACAACGCAATGCTTTTTAGAAATTGAAATCATTATAAGACTCAAGTCCCATCACACAATGCAACGCAAACCGGAGGATAGAGTTTTACCTTATAATGATAAAAAATGCTTGATACATAGAAAATAATATTTTAATATTATTATTAGTGTCTAATATGTTTCAAAAATAGTTCAAAGTAAATGTATCAATCCTAGATAGCATAGTACCCCATCCTACTATGTTGCCATATATAGGTTTACAATCAAAATCATAATGTCGTATTGGAAATTGGGTTTCCATCATGAGTCAAGGCAAGGGACGATATCCTAACCAATTCGAAACACTCTAGCAATGTCTCAGGATTCGAACGCTGGCGAACCCTTTGATCCTACAGGGCCGGTCCACAAATACTTTAGTGGATTGGCAATTCCTGAACACACTCTTCCCTGTCCTATTAAACCTATCAAATGGTCACAATCGACCAATAAATCCGAGGTGCCTCATTCCATCAACCACATAAGTAAAATGTCAGGGCTTGCAAAATCCTGATACCACTTCTAGCTAGAAAGAAATGTGTGCACTCCCAGCGTTCCCTTATCCCGTTTCCGACTCTACCGGGGTGTGAGGCTCGCGAGGTAACGTTATATGCAAAGCTATGCCGAAAATAGGCTATGCTTTGATCATCATCCACAAGGCTCTGATTTTCAACAAAAGCCTCGATCAATTGCATCTTGGCATGTCACATTGACAATTCACGCCATGCGATCGATAACTACCAATATATAACCTCTGACCTCATGCGTCTCAGAGAAGAGTGTTAAACAAGAGAACTAATTCTCCGCCACCAACAGATATATATTAAATAGAAATCAATTTACATGGAATGAAATTCAATGTCGGACACACATCCATTTACAAGTCTGTTCTGTGTCTGAACGAAACCGGAGTCACCTTATTCCTTGTCCCGTATGTCCAAGACAGAAGAGAGGTGCTCGCATATCCGGACAATCAACAAGTACATCCGGATAACTACCACTTTAACCCTTTACTGGGAGCTAACCAGTATCGGGCATCATTTATAATGACCTGGGGAATTTGCGATCCTAGTTATCGACATAAACTCAATGTCGACTACCCAAGCATTGGAAACACCGGATAGTCCATGAAAGAAATTAGAGGGTGAGAATAGATAAGATAGAAACTTAGAATAAAAGAAGAAGAACATACAACATCTGAGTAAATACGAATCTCACAGCAGAACGAACAATATATAATAGGTACATAACTTTGAAATAAAATCAGTATATGTATACAGTAACATTATCAGAGTATAACACTTACAAAACAGTGGAAATAACTATAGCTATATAATCCTGAAGCCTCCTGCTCCAAGCTCTCCAAGTATATCTGAAAAATCCTGACTACTTGACTACCCGTACAAAATTGGACACCCAAGAGTTTAGGGAAAACAAAACAAAACAAACCCTGGGTCAGTCATGGGACTGGTGTGAGTAAAACAGTTTAAAACAGTTTGGCAATTAAACGATATCTCATAAGACCACGTCGTATAACGAAACGGGTTTTTCACTTATGAGAATCCAAAATAGTCTTAATATTAAAAAATTTGATATTATAATAGTGTCTATCAACCAAAATATAATAATCATCTAGCAGAAACGCTTTCATCTCACGTTCTACATACATAGTATGCAATAAAAACCGCGAGCCCTTATTGGGTAATGGATTTCCAACCATGACAAGGTATGGAACCACCTCCTAATAGTGTACCTCTAGATAGGAATACACTGGGTTCAACAAGAACATCTTGCAAGCCGGCCACACATGACCGCCCACTCATTTCACTTGAGTGTATCGAATGTATATCACTAACGGTTGGGATCAGCAACCGTTTTCCGAAAGGGACAGCATCGAATAGATTAAAGAAGTAAATGAAACTCTAGATCAGGTGACAATACACCCTAATTGGAAGCAACCCACTTAGCCATGTTGCCTGCCCGATTTTTGTCATTTCCCAGTTGTGAGGCTAGAGGCCACACTTATCTCTGACGGATCACACATTTATTCACTTTGAATGTCACATCGTCATACCCGCCAAATCACAAATTGATTTCCCCAAAAATACCATGAGTATCAACTAAGAGAAACAAATTCCTCCGCCACCAAACGTACATACATTTGAAGAGATCAACTTATGTGATCCATTAAATATACTCTGTCAGACATTCTTCTATACAGGTTGTCCTGGGACTGGACAAACCGAAGGCACTATTCTGAAAACAAGACAGCCCTTGCATAAATCCATCTTCAATTATCTTCATCATATTTTATTCGCAATGCTAACCCCCACACAAAGTGGTTTTCAGATAATGAATCTGATCCCGGTCTCTCCGTATTGACGACGGAAAAATGGTCAAAAACTTCGATAGTCGGTGAGTTAACTATCAAAGAAAAACATGTGTGCAAACAATGATATTATTTCCAGATGGAAATTATATCGATCAATCATCATTTAACATTTATCTCTTTAGTTCATCAATTTATTCATTTTTCATTTTTGGTTTCCATATATTCAACATTTCTTATTTTCTAAATTTAGAAAATATACGTTATTAACATTGGAAAACATTTCCATTTCTTATTTTCTATATTAGAAACATTTTTTATTCTTATTTGGAAAACATTTCCAAAACTCCTACATTTGGATTTAAACAGATGTTTAAATAAAACATCGTTATGCCAACTCAAAACATTACACTGATTAACTAATTTCACTTAACCAACCTTCACTATCGAACCTTAACCATTACTTAGTTAAAAACGAAGCTAATCAAGTTGGGGTATAACTACCTCTTTGACATTAACTGCACAACATTTCTAACTTCGAAATAGATAAGGTTCACCTTTTAAACCTCTAATAAACTTCCTTACGTAACTCTCGAATTCTTTTTACGAATCCACTTCTTTTACAGAAATCATTTGATTTTAACAATAGTGTTATAATCCCATGCTTCCGAAATATAATAACTTAAGTATGACTTTTATTTATTAATTTGGATAAATAAACAAACAACTAATTTATTTATAAATAAATAAATCTTGATTAAAAATGGAAAGTGAATAGTACTTTCCAGAATTCGATAACGTATAATTCTCTTTTGAATAATCTCTATTCGATAACTCCTTTTCGAATAAACTATATTCGATTAACTCCTTTCGAATAAACTATATTCGATTAACTCCTTTGAATAAACTGTTTACACCAAAAAAGGTCTAAACACCCAAGGTACTAAACTATGCTTCGCCAATTCGGTAAGAAATAAATGGAACCGTGTTTAATCAGCAATAAAAAGTGAAAAAATGCGAGAAAAGTAAAGTAGAGATGAGTTTTAGAGTGGTTCAGTCGTTAACGAGGCCTGCGTCCACTATGAAGGTGATTTCCTGTCTTATAATGAGAATTACAAAGTACATCAACTCTTTCTTTTATACATTTCTATACCTGCTCAATATCCCCTCATTAATATATTTCAATCTAAGGAATTATATAAGAGAATAGTGGAATTTGAGGAGAAGAAGGATGGATGAATGATTGAGAAGAAGGATGTCTTCGTTTTCCTTCATCGCAAGATTGTGCTTGACGCCATGGCCGAATCTGTGGCTGAGGATGAAGTTCGGCAGCACTTCGTGGTTTTTTAGAAGCCCCCCTTTTTACATTGGTAGCCATGGTGTATTTATAGGTGAACTTCCCTTGGTGAATGATCTGAAATCCGTTTATCCAAGTTTTGGATCGTTCATTTTGTTAATTACGATCATGCAATTGGCTAGCTGTAGCCAGCTGTCCATGGCTGCATCCAGTTATCATGTGCAGACGGCTCATTCGAAAGACTATCTTGAATAGCTGAGCGGGTTTATGCAAGTGAGCATCTTGTGAGCGCTTTATGAGATTTTGTAAGAGCGGAGATGTGAGTCTGGAGTTGATTCTCCTTTATTTCTTGTGCGACCGTCCTTCTTAGTCTGAGGGCGCTCGCCTTCTTGCCACCTTTGTATGGAGCTCTTTGGCTTCACAGTTATGTTATGAGGTCGCTCCCGCTTATGTTGAATGGGCGACTTGCTTTATTTCGGTGTCTGAGCGGTTCTAAGGATATGCGGCCATTATCTTTATCAGGTCGTACTTCCCATAATATGTTATGCTGTTATATTCGGTCGCGTTGGTTGACTTGACCTGCCTTGGGTTCGATATTTGGACCTTGCTCTGCGCGGTTGCATTGTGCACGACCGACCTTGGTGATATCCGCCTTGTTCCCTTTACCCAATGTGCATATGAATTTTTAGGGATTAACATAAACTATATTCGATTAACTCCTTTCAATAAACTTTATTCGATTAACTCTAATCGATTAACTCTCCTCGAATAACTTATATTCGATTAACACTCTTCGAATAACTAATATTCGATTAACTTACTTCGAATAACTAATATTCGATTAATTTACTTTGAATAAATAATATTCGATTAAACTCCATTCGAATAACTATATTCGATTAACTCCTTTCGGATAAACTATATTCGATTAACTCCTTTCTTCGATTAACCAATACTCGACTAACTCTATTCGTTGCTGTCCCTTTCGGGAAACAGTTGTTGATCCCAACCGTTGGTGATATACATTCGATACACTCAACCGAAATGAGTGGTCGATCATGGGTGGCCGGGTTGCAAGATGTTCTTGTTGAACCCAGTGTATTCCTCTATAGAGGTACACTATCGGAAGGTGGTTCCATACCTTGTCATAGTTGGAAATCCATTACCCAATAAGGGCTCGCAGTTTTGATTGTATACTTTGTATGTAGAACGTGAGATGAAAGCGTTTCTGCTAGATGATTATTATATTGTGGTTGATAGACACTATTATAATAACAAAAGAATTTTGATATAAAGATTATTTTGGATTCTCATAAGTGAAAAACCCGTTCCGTTATACGGCGTGGTCTTATGAGATATCGTTTAATTGTTCAAACTGTTTTAAACTGTTTTACTCACACCAGTCCCATGAATGACCCAAAGTTTGTTTTGTTTTCCCTAAACTCTTGGGTGTCCAATTTTGTACGAGCAGTCAAGTACTCAGGATTTTTCAGATATACTTGGAGAGCTTGGAGTAGGAGGCTTCAGGATTATATAGCTATAGTTATTTCCGATGTGTTGTAAGTGTTATACTCTGATAATGTTACTGTATACATATACTGATTTTATTTCAAATTTATGTATCTATTATATAATGTTCGTTCCACTGTGAGATTCGTATTTACTCTGATGTTTTATGTTCTTCTTCTATTCTAAGTTTCTATCTTATCTATTCTCACCCTCTAATTTCTTTCATGGACTATCCGGTGTTTCCGATGCTTGGGTAGTCGACATTGAGTTTATGTCGATAACCAGGATCGCAAATTCCCCGGGTCATTACATCAGTAGTTATCCTTTCGATGTGAAGATCGTCGGTCTTCAATTGCCGTCTTTAAGATCTTCGATTTAGATCGTCGTATAATGTAACAACCCAGAAATTCTGAACCAATTTAAAAATTTTATTTTAGAAATTTTAATGGATTTTAAGAATTCAAAATAATTTATTTTAAATAATAACGACTAATTTTTTTTATTTTAATCGAATTTAAAATGAATAAATTTAATTAAAATATAAAAGGAGTTAGAAATGGCGCAACAGTTCGAAAATTCGATTTTAAATTTCAATTTAATATATAGGATTCATTTTAAATCAGAATTGAGTGAAACAAGAAATATTTAAATCTGTTTAATCATATCTTTCTAACGAATATAAGAAACTGAGATTTCACTTTATGAATTGAAAGTTATGTCTAGTTTAAAATTCAAAAAAGTCACTGTCGAATTTATATATATTTTAGTATATTATATGGCCCTTAAAAATAGCCCGTTTTGCAAACGACCTCTGTTTTCGACGAAACCACTTTTGTTGGGACCATCATGTCAAATTATTGCTAGTTTCAATTTTCGTAATTTTTCAAATTAATATGTGAGTGTGGCAAAAGAAAATGTGTTTTGTCAATTTCAGTCAAATTTAATCGACATGAAAATGGCCATTTTTCAAACAGTCTCAGAATTCGACGAAATTAGTTTTGTTAGGACCGTATCGTTAAAACAAAGCCAAAAATAATTTTTCTGGATTTTTCTGAGTTCGTATCTAGCCCCAGTGAATTTAAATATACGAATGAATTAATTTAATAAAGGATATAAAAAAATAAATTAAAGAATTCAGGCCACAGACAGTCGTTTGGGATGACGAGGCCTAGCCCATTGGATCCAAAACGTGGGCTATTGGGTTGGGTCAACTCCTGCTGGACCGAAATTGGAATTGTTTAAGACTTATGGTTTTATTTGTAAAATTTACATTAAAATAATATAAAAATACATTGTTTTTTTTCTAAACCCTAATCCTCAAAGAGAGCAGCCGCCATCTTTTTCTCCAATGGCCATGAAGCTCCGATTTTAAATCCTTAAAATCTCTTTCCAATATCGAATTATGATACGAACCTAATACCGAATCGAAGAGCAAACCGAGCTCTTTAATTTGATACCACCATGATCGATTTTTACTTAGTAAATTGTGAGGATTTTATGCCCAAAGGGCTGTCGTTTGCGGTGGATTTCTGTGAGCTAAGGGGGTACGAGCGAGCCCTGCTCGTGGGCGGTGGAAGAACTGATGATGGTCGATGGCGTGGCGGAGTCTGATCGGGGTGTAGGTCCTCGAGAGGCGTGCGATTGGGAGGGAAAGAGTGCAATGTTGGGTTCCTAGAGTTCACACACGGGAGGGAAGGGAAACACGGTGCAGAAGATGCTGACGTGGAAGTCCAGTAATGGGCAAGTTTTATTTTATTTATTTTGGATAAATTTGAAATTTAAATGTTTAAAACTGCATGACTTCTCCATATGAATTTGAAATTCAGAAAATTCAGTTCCGTTGGAATCAGAAAATTGGGAGCTTCACGATGGAGCAGACCAGATCTGAAAAGGAGCACTTTGGAAATTCAACCAAATTTGAATGCGAACAGAAATTCAGACAAATCGATGTGAGATTTCTATTTTAGAAATAAAAATTTAATTATCTGCCACTATTCAGAATTCATGTAATATGTAAATAAATTAGATCTGTGATGCTTGGAGTTTGAAATTGTTGAATGTTGTTTGTTGTTTGTGATGCTTGTAGTTATTAGGTTGTGATCGACAATAGAAATTTTCTCTTTATTTTAAACATATAGTTTATTGTTAAATCTAGATTTAAAATAAAAAAAATTTATTTTTATTTCATAGCCATCAATATTGATTTGATTTTATGACATAGGTTTCACATTTTATTTAGATAAGTGAAACATGGTTTGGTTAAATTTAGATTTACCATAAAATATTTATTTTATGGATTAACATGAAAATATGATTTTGTCTAATATAAATTTACAATAAAATATTTATTTTATTATCAACATGAAATATGATTTTGTCAAAACTAGAATAACGTCATTTTTATTGTTTACATTAAAACATGGTTTTGTCAAAAATTAGAATAACAATAAAATAATCCTTTCTATTGTTTACATTAAACACGGTTGTGTCAAAAGTTAGTTTTACAATAAAAATCCCATTTCTATTGTTTACATGAAACATGGGTTTTGTCAACAATTTGTTTTAGATTATAATAAAAAGATTACATCTTTATTTGTCACTTAGATTATAATAAAAATATTACATTTTTATTTGTCACCTTGTTCAGAAAAATAAGAAGAGTTGAAATAAAAGATTAAAAAGTAACATTTTATTGTCACTTCATAGAATAAAAAGTTAAACTTTTATTTTCACTCTTTGATGCAAATAAAATATGAAATAAGTTAAACTTTTATTTGCATTCTTTGATGCAAATAAAACATGAAATAAAAAGTTAAACTTTTATTGGCATACATGAAATAAAAAGTTAATCTTTTATTTGCTTTTTTTTTTTGCAAATAAAATATTGAATTAAAAGTTCCAATTTTTGCATCTCTTGACGTAAATAAAACATAGTATAAAAAGTTATTTTTTTTTACATATTAGATGTAAATAAAAACATGGAATTAAAAGTACATTTTATTTACATTGTAAATGTAGATGAAACCTTATAATGAAAAGTTACATGTTTTATTTACATTGTAGATATAAATAAAAGCTTGAAATAAAAAGCTACATTTTTATTTACATATTAGGTGTAAATAAAAGAATAGATAAATGAGTACATTTTTATTTACATTTAAGAGGTAAATAAAAGATAGAATTTAAAAATTACATTTTATTATTTACATTTTAGATGTAAATGAAAGCATTAATTAAAAGGTTCATTTTTATTTACATTTAAGTGGTAAACGAAAGATAGAATTTAAAAGTTATGTTTTTATTTACATTTGAGTTGTAATAAAACAATAGAATGAAAGGTTGCATTTTTATTGTCAAATTAGAGGCAATAAAAAGCATAGAATTAAAAACGACATTTTGATTGACATTTTAGTTGAGAAAAAAAATAGAATTAAATGTACATTTTTATTGCCACTTTAGAGTCAATAAAAAGAGTAGTATTACATGTACATTTTTAATGTCATTTTATACAATGAAAAAATGATTACATTTTTAGTGTAATATAAAGATTACATTTCTATACAATGTAAAAAGGATATCATTTTTTATGTAATATAAAAAGATTACATTTCATTGTAGATGAGCCAACATTAGAATTCACATTTTTAATGTAAACGAATCAGTAGAAAAGATTCATTGTTTGATAAATTATTTTAACATGAGAACCTACATTTTTATTGTATATGAAAATGATTCATTGTTGCATTAAAATGTTTAACTATAAAAAAAGTTCACATTTTTATTGTAAAAAGAGATTATGTGAAAATATTCATGTGTTGAAAATATAATGTAGCGATGTCTTGAAATATATGTTTGCGATGTTGAAATGTTACACTTCCATTTACAAGTTATACGACTTGTTTATGTGATTGGGACGATAATTTTTCACACATCGCCCAAGTGCACAAATAATCTGTTACTGTTTGTTGGTTGAAACCCCACACAGATGTTGGGACGACATTTGACATACACTAGCCCAATATTTAATTAATTGTTAATCGATGGATTGACAGTCTGTGTTGAACATTACTTATTTATTTATTTTAATGTTCACATAGTTATAAATCTCGCTTTGGATGTGAATGTATTGTTCGATGATTGTTATTCACTAGTGTTGAACATATGCCATGTATGAAATCCATATAACTGAAATTATACGGTATTTTATTGAGTTACATCCCGATTCATAGTATTATAATAAAATAATATTTTAAAAAAAATGAAGAACGTCTTTATATAAAGAATACTTTGAAGTAAAGAATCTTATAAATAAAGAATATTTTAAAATTATGAATATTTTAAATAATATTCAGTGTAAAATAAAACTATGATTTTTTATGTCCCTTTCTAGACGAATATAAAAATATAAAATACGAAGCCGAATTAAGTAGCAAACGTTATTTTAACCCAAACGGGTTTATCGACCGATTTATTTCATTTTAAAATAAATATAAAAAGAAGTGGTTTATAAATCTAGTATTTTGAAAGTATAAATATTTTAATATGGTAAAAATATAGAATATTCAAATTTTATTTAAAATTGAAAATGAAGATAAAATCATTATGAATAATTTTTTTTAAATATTTTATAAAATACTTTTAGAAACCGATGATATATATATATATATATATATATATATATATATATATTTATATATAATGGCCTGAATAGAACGCGCCGCATAACGACCGTTTGCGAATTTCGACCATTAACTTCAAATTGACGTAACGGGAGATCCGACCGTCGGATTCTCCTAAAACCGGAACCATTAGGTTCTTATCGAAGAGAGCTTTCCAATGAATTTAAGAATTATGAAATATAACGGTTAGATTTGGAGTTATGTCCAAATCAATTTTAGAAAAGGTCGCTATAAGTGCAGTTCGATGACCGTTTATGGAAATCGACTATAAAGGCCTTAATAAAATTATTTAAAATATAGAAAAATTATGTAAAATCATAATAAATGATTTAAAAAGATTTTAAGATGAAAAACTCCAATTTTGAAAAGGTAAAATATATTTTTATCAAAATGAACTAGTTATTAACTAGAAGTATAATTCAATGTTTTAAAATAAATAAATTGGATTTCGGATTATTGTGGATGGTGTCTTAAATAACACTATTCTTAAACCACGTGTAAGAAGAATATATATTATAATTAAGATTAATAGAGTTTTCAAATTATATTTAGTAATTGGAATAAAGTGAAATGTAAGTTGGGTTTATCGTGAACTGTGTTTTAAACGACATTTGTTCTTTAACCCAATTAACAGTGAAAATATAATTTGGAATCTATTTATTTAGATTTAATTTGAAATTTTCCAAAATAAAGTTTTCCAATTTATTACATTTAATTAGAAATGAATGGAATTCGATTCGGTAATAATCGAGATGAGCTCCTGTAAATGAAGGCCGATACTATATATGGAATTTAAAAGGCTTTGCCGTTATTCCATTTATATTATTAGTCTGATACGGGAATTTATATCAACTGTATGCCGTTATGATTTCCGTGTAGATTCCATTTTGATGGAAGATGATTTTGGGTTTATCGTGAACTGGGTTTTTAATATAACATTAGTTCTTTAACCCAGTTAATGATAAGACTAATCTCTTAAACTTGAATAATCTGTAAGTAATGATTTTAGAGATTAAAAAGAATAACTTTTAAAGGGATTTATCTTTAATAAAATTAGTGGTAACTCTTCCCTAATATTGTAAGTATTTTATTAAGAGAAGATTCTGAATTGGAATGAGGCGTTGGATGCATTTGCATAGCACTCGATTATAATTTACGCGAGTTATTCGAAAAGACCGGGTTTAACCCATTCTGAATAATGAATACGACGACTAACAGTCGAAGAAATTGGAGACGGTGCAAGACCGACGATCTTCACGTCAAATGGATGAGTTGCTACTGATGCCCATGATTAGAGTAGCTACCTTGAAGGGGCTACAGTGGTAGCCGTCCGGACGTACTTGTTGATTGTTCGGATATGCGAGGAATAAGGTTCCTCTTGTTTCGTTCAAACCCAGAACGGACTTGTAAATGGATGGTGTGTCTGACGTTGTATTCCTTTACACTGTATTCGTTGATTCCTGCTAATATATATCTGTTTGGTAGCAGAGAATTTATTCTCTTGCTTAATACCCTTCTCTGAAGCGTATGAGCTTAGAGGTTATATATTGGCAGAAATCAATGGTAGGGATTGACGATGTGGCATGCTAAGATGCATGGATCAAGACTTTTGTTGAAAAGCAGAGTCTTGTGGATGATGATCAAAGCATAGCTTTAATTAGCTTAGCTTTGTGTAGCGTTACTTCGCGAGCCTCACACCCCGGTATGAGTCAGAAACGGAGCAAGGGAACGCAGGGAGTACACATGTTTCTTTCTAGCTAGAAGTGGTGTCAGTGACTTACCAGCCCTGACATTTTACTTATGTGGATGACGGATTATGAGGTGCCTCGGATTATTTTTATTGGTCGCCAATGGCCAATTTATAGGTCTAATAGGATCGGGAAGTGTGTGTTCAGGAATTGCCAATACACTAAAGTATTTGTGGACCGGCCCTGTTGTATCCAAGGGTTTGCCAGGGTCCGAATCCTGGGACATTGCTAGAGTGTCTCGAATCGGTAAGGAGATCGTTCCTAGCCTTGAATCAAGATGGAAACCCAACTTACAATACGACATTATGCGGTTTTGATTGTAGAACTAGTACGGGGACATAGTAGGATGGGGTACTATGCCGTCTATGATTGATACATTATGATTGAAACTGTTTTTTAAACATATACACACTAATAATAATATCAAATCCGTTTTATCATATCAAGCATCTTTTGACCATTATAAGGTAAAACTCTATCCTCCGGTTTGCGTTGCATTGTGTGATGGGACTTGAGTCTTATAATGGTTTCATTTTTCTAAAAAGCATTGCGTTGATTAACGATTTACTTTATTTCATGCACTAGCAATCCAATGGAGCAAACCCGTTCCGCGTTAGCGGCGTGGTCCTGTGATTAGCCTTATTATTAAATAGGTTAGTTTAGATTTCTCATACCAGTCCCATGACTGACCCGTAGTTCGTTTCACTTGCAAACTCGGGTGCACTCCTTTCCACATGGGCAGTCGAATAGCTTATTTTGCAGATATATTAAGCAGGATTCTGCATCGAAGCTTAAAGCTGTGTCCAGAGTGTTGATAGACTTCCGCTGTATCTGTTTAGTTATTTCCGCTGCTTTGTATTGACTGTTTTAAATAATCTTCCGCTGTATTATTATGTACTCTGATATATTTTGTACTCTGACGTTATATTATCATGATGTAATAAAAGTCTGCTATTATTTGTTCTAATGTATTGTATTCCCAAAGTTAATGTATGCAGGATTTGAACGGACTTGGTCGATTTTGCGGTCGATTAGGTCCGGGCTAAATCCGTATCGTTACAGCTGGTATCAGAGCTCTGGTTAGCTCAAATCTTTGGGATACAACTCATTAGAACTGAACAAAAGACTCATCAGAGATTGGATTAGTAATATCCAATAAGAATGACCCGTTAGAGATAGGATCAGTAGTATCCTAGAATTAGTGTAAAGAGTATTATTTTCTTAAAAAAAAACAAATTTAGTTTTGAAATTCTTTATCTTAATATACGTATTTGAGTATATTATATTATTTTATTTTGGACAATCGAGTATATAGAGATTTTAATATACGTTTGATCCACATGTATTTGAAGTCTCAAATATACTGGATATATATAGAATCACACTTTAGTCGCCCGGAGATGTTCTGATGGTCGTTCGAAACATCATCATAATTTATGTTCGAGTTTCGAAAGTGGTATACCTATATATTCCCATAGACTGGTGTGAGAACCAAAACTAGATAGGATTTATTGCTGTGATTTGCACTAAAAATATGATTTTTGGACTATATATAAAAATTATATATTTGAAAAAATTAATCACCTAATTGATTGCTGGTTGTGATGTTTGATAATTAGTTAACTAATTAAATTATTGGAAACTGAATTAAAAATTTATTAGTATTGAAAGTTGAGTTGGTTAATTAAACAACTTTTAGCTCCGTTCCTTTTCGAGGACAAAAATATTTTAAGTGGGGGAGATTGTAACAACCCGGAAATTCTGAACTAATTTAAAATTTTTATTTTAGAAATTTTAATGGATTTTAAGAATTTAAAATAATTTATTTTAAATAATAATGACTAAATTTTTTTATTTTAATCCAAGTTAAAACGAATAAATTTAATTTAAATATAAAAGGAGTTAGAAATGGCGCGGAGTTCAAAAATTCGATTTTAAATTTCAATTTAATATATAGGATTCATTTTAAATCAAAATTGAGCGAAACAAGAAATATTTAAATATGTTTAATCATATCTTTCTAACGAATATAAGAAACTGAGATTTCACTTAATAAATTGAAAGTTATGTCCAGCTTAAAATTCAGAAAAGTCGTTGTAGAATTTATATATATTTTAGTATAATATATAGCCCTTAAAAATAGCCATTTTGCAAACGACCTCTGTTTTCGACGAAACCACTTTTGTTGGGACCGGAATGTCAAATTATTGCTAGATTTCAATTTTCATAATTTTTCGAATTAATTTATGAGCGTAGCAAAAGAAAATGTGTTTTGTCAATTTTAGTCAAATTTAATCGACTTGAAAATGGCCATTTTTCAAACAGTCTCAGAATTCGATGAAATTAGTTTTGTTAGGACCGTATCGTTAAAACAAAGCTAAAAATAATTTTTATGGATTTTTCTAAGTTCGTATGTGGCCCCGGTGAATTTAAATATACGATTGAATTGATTTAATAAAGGATATAAAAAATAAATTAAAGAATTCAGGCCACAGACAGTCGTTTGGGCTGACGAGGCCTAGCCCATTGGATCCGGAACGGGGGCTATTGGGTTAGGTAAACTCCTACTAGACCGAAATTGGAATCGTTTAAGACTTATGGTTTTATTTGTAAAATTTACATTAAAATGATATAAAAATACATTGTTTTTTTCTAAACCCTAATCCTCAAAGAGAGCAGCTGCCATCTTTTTCTCCAATGGCCATGAAGCTCCGATTTTAAATCCTTAAAATCTCTTTCCACAAATCGAATTATGATATAAACCCAATACCGAATCGAAGAGCAAACCGAGCTCTTTAATTTAATACCAACATGATCGATTTTTACATAGTAAATTATGAGGATTTTATGCCCAAAGGGCTGCCGTTCGCGGTGGATTTCCATGATCTAGGGGGTGCGAGCGGGCCCTGCTCGTGGGCGGTGGAAGCACTGCTGATGATCGATGGCTTGGTGAAGTCTGATCGGGGTATAGGTCCTCGAGACGCGTGCGATTGGGAGGGAAAGAGAGCGACGTTGGGTTCCTGGAGTTCACACACGGAGGGAAGAGAAACACGGTGCAGAAGATGCTGACGTGGAAGTCTAGTATTGGGCAAGTTTTATTTTATTTATTTTGGGTAAATTTGAAATTTAAATGTATAAAAATGCATAACTTCTCCATACGAATTCGAAATTCAGAAATTTCAGTTGCGTTGGAATCAGAAAATGGGAGCTTCGCGATGGAACAGACCAGATCTGAAAAGAAGCACGTTGGAAATTCAGCCAAATTTGAATGCGAACAGAAATTCAGACAAATCGATGTGAGACTTCTATTTTAGAAATAAAAAATTAATTATACGTCGCTATTCATAATTCATGTAATATTTAAATAAATTAGAGCTGTGATGCTTGGAGTTTGAAATTGTTGAATGTTGTTTGTTGGTTGTGATGCTTGTAGTTATTAGGTTGTGATCGATAATAGAAATTTTCTCTTTATTTTAAACCTATAGTTTATTGTTAAATCTAGATTTGAAATAAAAAAATTATTTTTATTTCAGAGCCATCAATATTGATTTGATTTTATGATATAGGTTTCACATTTTATTTAGATAAGTGAAACATGGTTTGGTTAAATTTAGATTTACCATAAAATATTTATTTTATGGATTAACATGAAAATATGATTTTGTCAAATATAAATATACAATAAAATATTTATTTTATTGTCAACATGAAATATGATTTTGTCAAATTAGAATAACATCATATTTATTGTTTACATTAAAACATGGTTTTTTCAAAAATTAGAATAACAATAAAATAGTCCTTTCTATTGTTTACATTAAACACGGTTGTGTCAAAAGTTAGATTTACACTAAAAATCCCATTTCTTTTGTTTACATGAAACATGGGTTTGTCAACTATTTGTTTTAGATTATAATAAAAAGATTACATCTTTATTCATCACTTAGATCATAATAAAAAGATTTCATTTTATTTGTCACCTTGTTCAACAAAATAAGAAGAGTTGAAATAAAAGATTAAAAAGTAACATTTTATTGTCACTTCATAGAATAAAAAGTTAAACTTTTATTTGCATTCTTTGATGCAAATAAAACATGAAAAAAAAGTTAAACTTTTATTTTCATTCTTTGATGCAAATAAAACATGAAATAGAAAGTTAAACTTTTATTTGCATTCTTTGATGCAAATAAAACATTGAATTAAAAGTTGCAATTTTTGCATCTCTTGATGTAAAGAAAACATAGTATAAAAAGTTATATTTTTTTATTTACATATTAGATGTAAATAAAAACATGGAATTAAAAGTACATTTATTTTACATTGTAAATGTAGATGAAACCATATAATGAAAAGTTACATGTTTTACTTACATTGTAGATATAAATAAAAGCTTGAAATAAAAAGCTACATTTTTATTTACATATTAGGTGTAAATAAAAGAATAGATAAATGAGTACATTTTTATTTCCATTTAAGAGGTAAATAAAAGATAGAATTTAAAATTTACATTATTTTATTTACATTTTTGAAGTAAATAAAAGCATTGATTAAAAGGTACATTTTTATTTACATTTAAGAGGTAAATAAAAGATAGAATTTAAAAGTTACGTTTTTATTTACATTTTAGTTGTAATAAAATAATAAAATGAAAGGTTGCATTTTTATTACCAAATTAGAGACAATAAAAAGCATAGAATTAAAAATTACATTTTGATTGACATTTTAGTTGAAAAAAAAATAGAATTAAATGTACATTTGTTAGACCAAAAAGTGGTTCTAACACCCAAATTGACTGAAATCGAGATAAAATAAGATCAAAAGTAAAATGGAGACACCGAATTTATAGTGGTTCGGCATTGAAATGCCTACGTCCACTTTGTAATCACTATTCTTGATGATATAGATGCAATTACAATGATATATTCACTCAATTTCACTCACAACTCATGTACATTCACTCAATTGTTTCAAAACAAATGTTGAATGATGGTTTGGATTATCTAGGAATGCTGGAGTTCGGTTTTTTGAAAGTGCTTGAACTCTCAAAGTGCCAAAAAGAAGATCCCTTTTCTTGTCTCTAGGCGAGGTATTTATAGGTGAAAATTTGCTCAGAATCTGATCCGGGTCGGAGCCACGTGTCTTCCATCCCATCGTCCTCGGGTTCGGATGGACTCCCGTGCTGACAGCGCATCAGAATAGAGATTATCGTTGGTAGGAACTGGTCATAACCGCTCCGAATATTCAGGCGATCATGGGGGGGGGGGGGGAGTGACGTGGATTATGGGTTCGGTTCGGAGGAGCGTGCAGAGGGGGTTCGGATCGGGGCATCCGATCCGACCCGAATTATGCTGAAACTAAGTCCTTATCCATTTCGCTCTGCTCCGTTCCGACCTGGTTGTAGCTCTCTGATCCGACTGGTAGTAGGTAGCCCTCCGATCCGACTGGTAGTAGGTAGCCCTCCGATCCGAATAGCAGCATCTCTTCGATCCGATCCGCTATGATGCTTTCTAAGTTCTTAAATGCTTTACATCTCGACTTTGCGTTGCCCAGTTCACAACGTGGGCTAACATTTTGCCCCCTCAAAGGATGCTTCTGTTGGAGACGGAACATGCTTTGATTATCATTGCACAGCGCCTTCTAGGTAACCTTCCCTTTGATTTTCCTTGTGCTTTCATCCTCTTCTTTGAATTTTTTCTTAATTCAAATGACATGCTGAGATACGACATTCTGTTCGGTTCGGATTCCAACCCGAACGGATCCTCTTCTTCTTCTATTTCGCATTGGACTAGTGGGCCAAGCTGCGCTACTGGGCTTTCGAGCCGGTCCGAACGGGGAGACGAATAGTCACTGACCATGTATTTATATAAACCTAGCCTTCATCTTCCCCTCACTTTCTTTTTCTTTCACCATTTCATAAATTCTGTTCCGAAATCCTAGGTCTCAAAAAAGGAAAACTTTTACACTTCTCGTGCGAATCTCCGAATTAACCACCTTGGTAGGTTTAAATCCTTGATCAACTTCATGATAATAGGTTTTAATTGAAATTTATGGTCAATTCGACCCATTTGGATGTGGTTTCCACGCTACAGCATCCTCTTCCTTCGTTATTTTCATTGGTGGCTCCGTTGCTACTTCGAGGCGTTGGAAGAGGGAGTCATAGTTTGTTCGATCATGACTAGGGCGTTGGAGATGAGATTGGGTCTAAGATTAAAGAAGAGGAAGAAGAAGAAGATCACAGAGAGTTGGTTCGGGCGATGGAGTATGGAGAACGGAGGAAAAGAAAAGGAAGAGAAATCTAGAAGGTCGGATCGGGTCGAGGCAAGCAGTTGAATGGGGAATGGAGCTCACCTAACCGGATCGGATTGGACTGTAGGATAAAGGAGAAGAGAGGCATGACTGCCTAATCCGACCCGAACCGTTCGGGGAATCTACTTCCGAGCCGATCCGATTTTGATTCCTAGGCTTCAATGTTTGTCCGAGCCCAGAGCAGGGCTACGCCCCTGATCCGATCCTAACGAATGCGCCCGAACCGAACCGAAGAGCAGTCCAACATAAGGCATAAAAACTCGTTTGACTGGCCCAATCAACTCTTGGCATAATCTTCAACTTAATGGACAGTTAGGATAGTGCCCTACGAACATAAATGGACATCAAGAACTGCCTTGATACTTATTACTTTTCCAAAATTTTGCGTCGCACTTTCAAACATTAACTTTACACTTTCCGCATACACTGTTAACACTTTAGTTTGCACACATGCACGGGGGGATACGGGCTAATTTACTCTAACTTGTGCTATTGCTTCTTCAATAGTTTTGTGACCATGACATCCAGACGCTCCTCTAGACTAGACGAGAAGAAGGAGGCCCCGGAGACATCCAACAAAATCAATCTTAAGGACATATCTTCCTCGGATCCAGAATGGAATGACGAGGGCTCAGACTACGAGGTTGGAACTCGCGAATGTGACAATGTGTCTTCGGAGGTTGGAGTTTCCCTAGGTTGCGAAGAGGAAGGAGGGATTGGCGATGACCAAGCTCCTGATGAATTTGAGTCTACCGTTATATTGGAATCACCCCAAGATTCTGTTGAATCGACAATGACAGACTTATCCGAATACGACTAAAATACGGGATACCCAAAGGGGATACTTTGTTGCCATCCAAGTCTGACCGTCCCCACAACCCTCCAGAGGGTTATATGGCAATTACTCAATTGATGTGCATTGTCGGGGCTATTCCTCCATTTTCTCCTTTCGTCGTCGATTTCCTAAGACAAATGCGGATTGTCCCCATGCAGCTGCATCCCAATTCTTATGCTTACTTGTACACCTTATATGTAGCGTACCGTGAGATCTTAGGCATAGAGCTCACTTTTGACGACGTTCATTTCTTCTATAACTTCAAGCATCGGACTCGAGAGACTCCTTCTTTCTGTTACTTTGAGTCTGTCCCTAAGAGGAAAATAATTCCAGCGCCATTCAGTAGTAAAGCTGGGGACTCCAGGCTGGAATGGTTTTATGTAAAGCGACAGCCAGGGTGTGCTAGGAGGTGGAAGAAATCAAGTAAAGCACTGGTTTTCTAAATCTCGACTCTATACATTCAAGCCATCGCCTTAACTCGTTTTTCTTTTTGTTTGCAGTTGATAACCCAAAAGAAATATCGGACCAAGTATTCTTTGATCGGGTGCACCAGCTCCTTAATGGTGATCAGAAGTTTTTAACTATTGATGAAGTCCTTAAGGACGAATATCTTCATCTTCATGGGTTGCTATCCATCACCCGTAGCATCGGTCACGGGACAGGTCCATATGTATATATTCCTCCAGTGGACGTAATCCCAGAAACGGGCGAAAGTTCGAGAGCTCCTACAGTGCCTCTTCAGGCTTCACCTTCTCCATCTTCTACTCAAGATGATGAATGGGCTAACAAGACCGAGAAGCATCGCGAAGGGTATACTGTTCCTGATGATGCCATTTCTCAAGAAAGGTCAACGTCTTCCAAAGGATCACCGATCGATGCTTCTGAGGGAGATGTCCCTAGCACTGATGACCACTATTTCAGGGTTTGCGGGATCTCCCTTTACCTGAAACTATTTACACTTCAGAGGATTTTAGGAAGAATCCTTTAATTTTCACTTCTTCCGAAGAGACCACTCCTGCTAAGGCCAAAGAGCCCGCTCGTACTAGTCTAGCTTTGGACTCGGGTTGGTCGGGGGGAAAACACCACTTAGGACACACTTTACACTATAACATCACAGCTCACTGCATCTTTCTCTTTGTGAAAATATTGATTCTGAATTTCATTTGCCTTGTTGTGCAGGAACGATGTCCCGATCTTACTATGATATCAGGAAACTCCGCCGCAGCATGTCTAATCCGCCATATGATACCGAGTATGATCGCCGCGACGATCGCAGTAGGGAGGAGAGAAGGCCCTATGAACCTTATCGCTCGCGAACCTCATGTTCTCGCTCTCCTGTCCGGACAGACCCAGAGCGATATAAAGGTTACCAAGTTCGTTGGGAAGAGGATAGGCCGCAATCAAAAGACTCAACCTCTTCTCAAGAAAAGCGCAGTAGGGAGAGGAGTCCGCCAAAAGATACCGAATCACGGAGCAAGCGTAAGGTCCCTGCTAAACGGCCTAGAACGGATAAAGAGGCTATTGAGTCCTCCACGCACATGGATACTGAGCTGACAATCCACGCCCCTCCACCGCTAGATGCTGAAACTGCAGTTAAGCGGGCGTATCTGGAGGAGAAATTTCCTGATCATTACTTCGAAAACTTGACTTTTTACCTGCTCTTGAGCCTATTTCTTCAAGGTGGGTAGATGAGGCCAAAGCAAAGATAGATGCGGTCGAGAAACAGTATTCAGAAATGTTCAAGTATTCGCGCAGTCTTTCCAGAATCATCCGTACTTTAATAACGAATGCTGATTCGATGCAAAAAACCGTAGAGGATGATGCAAAGGCCTTAAAAAATCTAGGAAAAGACTTGGAGGATACTCAGGCCCAGCTTGCTGTTGCTCAACGGGATGCTACTAGCTTCAAACAACAATTTGAAGATCTGCAAAAACGCTACCATGATTTGCTTGAGTCTCATACCCAAGAGCATTCTGAATTAAAAAAGCAAGCCGAAGATGCCAAGTCTGATGCTGCCAAAATGCGACTTGCTTACGCTGACCTTGAGCGGAAGAATGCTGATTTGGAAAAGAAAAACGTTGACTTGGCTTCTAAGTTAGCGGAGGCGGAGAACAGGGCTGCCCTAGTGGAGGGTAACGTCGAATGTGCTATCAAGTCCGCTGAGGAGGCCCGCAAACAACTGTCAAAGGCTGAGGGAGAGGTTCAGGGTTTCAGCGAATTAATGATTGAATTCTTTGCGCATATCATCCGCCGCCGGAACATTTCTTGGATTGAAGATTATCCATCTACTCTAGTCCAAGTATGGAGTCAGATCGTTGAGTGGGAGAAAGAGGAGCTCAAGGTTGATTCCATTGACGAGGACAAGTTGATGGAGAAATATTTACGAGATGATGAGCCAGAACGCCTAGCTGAAGGGCGCCGCCTCATTGCTGCTGTTATGGACGAAGAGAGGCGGAGGGCTAAGCAAAAGAACATTCCCGAGGTTGGTTCCTCTTCTACTGCCTCCGCAACTTCTGAAGTACAGGGATATGATCCTGAAAACCCGGGGATCCCTCGGACAACTTGTGAAAACCCGTTACTTCCCCGTAAAGGAAAGCGTCGGATAGTTCGAGAACAAGCCACAACAGAACTCATATACAAGAACATTTCATTGTATATTACAACAATGCATCAGATTACAAGAATATACAGAGTATAAACAAATAAATATTACACAGAAATATCAGAGATTTAAATTACATTTAAATACATAGCAGCGGAAAATAATACAATACACAACTAGAAGAGATATACGGATACAAAGCTTTCCGGATATCGTTCCAGTTGTAAACCAGGATCCTGTGAATATAAATCTGCAAAACCAAAACTACTAGCTGCCCGTGTCAAAATAGGGGCACCCAGAGTTTAGGTCAAAACAATAAACTCCAGGTCAGTCATGTGACTGGTGTGAGAACTAAAACAGTTATTAATCTTTATTTTAAAGTTAGGTAAATCAAGGGACCACGCCGTAACACGGAACGGGTTTCCTCCCAAGAATACCAGTGCATAAACAAACAGCGCAATGCTAAATAAGGAAAAATGAAGCTGTTATAAGACCCAGGTCCCATCACACAATGCAACGCAGCCGAGGATAGGGTTTTCCCTTATAACAGCCAAAGAATGCTTGATACGGTTAAAACAAATCGTTTGATACTATTATAAGTGCATAGTGTATAAAATAACTTCACATCGTAAGTATCAATCATAGGCGGCATGGGTACCATATATCATGTCGCCATATATAGGTTTACAAATAAAACCGCAAATGTCACGTATTTGGAAGTTGGATTTCCATCTATGAACCGAGGCAAAAGATAGTCCTCAACCGATTCGAGACGCTCTAGCCCGTGTCTCAGGAACATAACGCATCGTCCCTTGGAGCGACAGGGCCGGTCCACCGATGTGGATTAAAATGCCTGAACACTGCGTTTCCCCGCCCTTTGGGGCGTAGGTGAGCCAACTAAATGACTCCATCGGACCCGGATCGTCCGATCAAACCGAGGCGCCTCGCAACAGCAAACAACCACATAAGTCAAACTCGCCAGGGCGTGTAAAACCACTGACGCCACTTTTTTAGCTAGAAGGAAAAGCATGCCCTCCCTGAGGTCCGTCTCCCGTTTTTGGTTCATACCGGGTGTGATACTCGCGAAGTAAACGTTACACAAAGCTACGCCACAAAGGCCGTGCTTTGATCATCACCACAAGACTTTGCTTTTCAACAGAAGCCTCGATCAATTGCCGCTTAGGCATGCCACACAGGCAATTCACTCCATGCGTTTGATATCCATCAATATATAACCCCTGAGCTCGTACGTCTCAGAGAAGGGCGTTAAGCAAGAGAATAAATTCTCCGTCGCCAAACAGTTATATATTTAATAGAGATCAACCACACGGACTAAAATCCAATGTCTGACACACAGTCCATTTACAAGTCCGTTCTGGGTCTGAACGAAACCGGAGGCACCTAGTACCCCGCATATCCATCGATCTCCAAGTACGTCTGGACGATCACCAACTGTTTCCATCTTCTTGGGTGTACAGCCCAATCAAGATCATCAGCAATCACCCAAACGACGTGAAGACTTCTGGTCTTCGACCACCGTCTTCATCTTCGACTTATCGTCGTATCAGTTATTCAGAATGGGATAAACCCGGTCTTTCCGAATAACTCGCGTATATTTTAAATAAGTGTTACACAAACACAACATACGCCTCATTCCAATTCATCAGTCACTAACCGTAAATTAATCAAGAGAATAATTCCCCAAATATTAACCCCGAAGGCCGAAACCAACATCAGATCAATATCCAAAAAACCATTCTGCTTGGCTAACCGACAGTTAGTTTCTAAATTTCACGTTCATAGGGAAAGGTTCCCATTAATTTTATCAAAGATAAATTCCTTGAGTTTATTCTTTAATCTACTTTTGAATTTCGATTCAACTACTCGGGATTAACGAAACTTACCGAAGTAATCATTTGTTTTAATTTCCCAATCCCAACCTATTTATCCCATGAAGTAAAACTGGTAATACATCATCTCTAACACCACAGTGTTATCGGTAAATTCAATTACCATTTCACGTTCAAATCTAATTAAAGATTTAACTATCGCCTGGAGCAAAACTGGTGATACTCCATTCTCGATCATCTCAATCTAATTAAAGATTCATTAAAACTCCACTTAGTTTTAATCGTTAACTGGGTTAAAGAATCCGTGTCATTTGAAACACGGTTCACGATAAACCCAAAGTCACATTCCATTAATTATCGGGTTAAAGAACGAGTGTTATTTAAAACACTGTTCACGATAAACCCAAAAATCAATATCAATTCAATTCCAATTAAATATTATTTAATTGGTACACTTCATTAAATCTAAATAAAAAGATTTAATCTTTTCTCAACTGGGTTCAAGAACAGTGTTAGTGAAGACACCATTCACGACAAACCCAAATCACATTTGATATTCAATAAAAGGCTCTGAATAGAAAATATATCGGCTTATATTCAATATCAAATTCTACGATTAACAAATGTCGTATTGGAAATAACGATATAGATATATATCTTTCAAATTCCCATAACAATATCTGTATCATCACGAAATCCAATCTCGAAATATTCCGAAGACAATTTCGATTCAAATCCATTCCAATATAATTATTGGAAATTCTGGTTATTTTTAAAACCCTTTTTCAAATTCAATTGATTTATTTAAAAATAAATAGAATTATAGTTCTAGTTCAAAACTAGTTCATTTCGATAAAAATCTATTTTTATCTTTTCAAGTATGGAGTTTTTCATCCCAATTCTTTCTACATCATTTCTTATGATTTGACAATAATTATTATTATTTTTAATAATTTTATCAAGGCCCGTACAGTCGATTTCCATCAATGGCCATCGAACTGCACTTACAACGACCTTTTTCAAATTTGATTTGGACGTAACTCCAAATCCAACCGTTAGATTTCTAATTTCTGATATTCGTTAGAAACTCTTTTCGATACGAACCCAACGGTTCCGGTTTTAGGAGAATCCGACGGACGGATCTCCCGTAATGTCCGTTTGAAATAAATGGTCGAAATTCACGAACTGCCGCGGCGCGGCGCGTTCTATTCAGGCCATTATATTATATATATAATATATATAATATATATTTCGTCGATTTCTATTCAAAACGAATTATATAAATAGTTTTAAAATTCGTTTCAAAATATATTTCAACTTCCATTTTAATTCAAAGCACAATTGAATTCTTCTTTATAAATTCGTTTTAAAATTCATTTCTATTCAATTCGAATTTCAATTCAATTTGAATTCATTTCAATTCAATTTGAATTCGTTTTCAATTTAATTCAATTCCAAAGTCGTTTTCTATTCGATTCAATTCAAATTGGTTTTCTATTCGATTCAATTTAAATTGGTTTTCTATTCGAATCAAATTCGTTATATATTCAATTGAAATCTCATTCGTTTTCTATTCAATTCATTTCGAAATCGTTTTCAATGCAATTCATTTCGAAATCATTTTCAATTCAATTCATTTCGAAATCGTTATATATTCAATTCATTTCGAAATCGATATAAATATCGTTCACGTCAAAATGGCGTCAATCTAATCAACACGGCTTCATAAATTTCTATTTTCAAATATTCTATTTCAAATATTTCTTTTTCAAAATAGTTGTTATTATCAAAATATTTCGTTCAACACATGACCAATCTCAATGGATGAGTACTGTCAACACATGAACCTTTATTTTATATTACAAAGATGTAAATTTTATCACTAAAATATTTCGTTCAACACATGACCAATCTCAATGGATGAGTACTGTCAACATATGAACCTTTATTGTATAATATTCTTTATTTTTCAAATTGGAATGAGGCCCAATCAATTACCATATAAAGTTAATTATATGGATTTTCATGCATTACACACATATAATAGCATTGAAAAATAATCAACCATCAACCAAAGTGCACTACACTGTATAAGCATCAAATATAGATATCTAACGCTTATAACAGCCTGTCAATCAATCGATCGACATATTTAATCAATCAGGATGAGTGAACTTCAAATTTCATCCTAACACCCGTGTGGGGTTTCAAACAATCAAACGCATATTTTATTTGTGCAGTTGGGCGATGTGTAAAATTTATCGGCCCAATCAATGTCCTTCAAATAGGTGTACATAAACAAACCGTCTGGTTTGTAAATGAATATTTATTTATTCACATTCACGTTAAAAATTATATTTTTAACGATAAAACATTTTATTCCAAAATATGAATTTCTATTCAGTTCATTCTTTAAATAAAATGATATTTTTATTTTTCTAACTTATTTTAGAAAATTTCGGCGGCATAACGGCACGATACTAGAAACGGGACGAGGCCTAGCCTTATCCCCGGTCTAGTGAAGGCCCACGCCATTCACACATCAATCAAATCCATTCATTTCACCAGACAATTCAATTTCAAATCAAATCATCTAACTAACCTATGCAACCAGACAAACAAGTCCATGGTCTGTGGACGATTGTGTCGGGTGCTACTAAGCACCGTCTGCATCCTAGTATATATATATATAACTAGAAAAGAAATTGAAAGGTGAGAAATTCTCACCGATTGCTATCCAATCATCTTGACTCTTCTTTGATAGAAATCATCCCCATTCTCGCCCATTGTCATCTTCGTTGCCCGTATTCTCTACATACGTAAAATCACATTTTTACTTTGCTAGTCAATATATAAAAATCGAATTTTTACTTTGCTATTCAATATATAAAAATCGAATTTTTACTTTGCTATTCAATATATAAAAATCGAATTTTTACTTTGCTATTATATAACGATGATATTTTTAATATTCCTAACATGTAAAAATTATATTTTTAATTCTTTAAAAATATAAAAATCATATTTTTACATCTTCTATAAAGTAAAGATTATATTTTTAATACTTTAAAAAATCTAAAAATCATATTTTTATTTCGAAGTTCAATATATAAAAATCATATTTTTTTACTGGATAAAGATCCCGCCTTTCTACCGATAAAAATTTCGTCTTCCCTATACCAAAAAAATCAAATCTTTCTTGATTCAAAAATCTAATCTTTTTAATAAGCAAATCTAACCTTTTTCTACTATAAAAACCCCGCCTTTCCTATTATAAAAATTACATTTTTATAATAAACCATTTTTTTTATAAAACTGATTTTAATTAAACGATGTTATTTTCAGTTTTTAAACAATAAAAATTTCGGTTTTAAAACAATATAAATTTAATAAAGAAATAAAAGAAAATAAAATTAACTTACAGTTTTCTTTTGCGCGCAGAAGAGGGGGGGTGGCGAGTTCGACGTTGGAGGGTAGGGGGAGGTGCCTGGTCTTCGGCGGTGGCCTGGTGGTCCTCCGGGTGGCGGAGCGACGTCGGTTCTGAAGTGGGTTGGGGGTTTTCGAATGATGGAAGGGGAGAAGAGGAGCGCACTGGGGAGGGGGGAATCGCCACCATCGACGTCGGAGGGGGAGGTCGCGCCTCGGCGGCGCGTTGACAATCGCGACAGGCGATTTAGGGTTTAGTTTTTTTTTTATTTCTGTTCGAATGAATTGAAAAATAAGGGGGGGTATATGAGAATTTATATATTTAATATAATTATAATTTTTAATTCAGAAATTTGACTTTTACAAACGACCTCTAAACGGGGCCCACCGCCTGTCGTCCATAGCGTTTTACCCCCATTCCGAATACAATGGAATATGTATCGCAGGTTAATTCGATCGCTTCGATCAGTTTCCGTTGAATTTACATTTAAATCGCTATATTGAATTTTAAACGTACATTTCAAATTACCGGGGTCACATACGAACTTTAAAAATTCCTGAAAAATATTTTCTAGCTTCGTATTAATGATACGGTCCTAACAAAACTAGTTTCATCGAATTCTGAGACCGTTTGAAAAATGGTCATCTTCCAGTCGATTAAAATCAACTAAAACTGGTCAAACGCGTTTTCCTTTGCCACGCTCACATATTGATTCGAAAAATTATGAAATTTGGAATCTATCAATAATTTGACATCATGGACCCAACAAAACTGGTTTCGTCGAAATCCGAGGTCATTTGCAAAATGTCCATTTTTAAGGGCCTGAATTCCATAGCGACTATTCCGAATTTTCAATTGGACATATCTTTTGATTCCCGCTATGAAATTTTGATTTGTCGGATTCGTTGGAAAGATATTATCAATTAGATCCTAATGTTTTTTTGGTTTCACTAAAATCCAGATTGTTTTGCACCCGGTACATTCAATTGAAGTTTGAAATCGAATTATCGAACTACCGCGCCATTTTCAATTCTATTTATAATTATATAAATATTTATATTCTAACGACGACGCGTATAAATATATACGTTCGATTTATATTCAAAACAAATTTCTCGTCAATATTATTTAAAATAATCTATTTTAAATATTCAAAATTCGCTAAAATTGCCAAAACAAAAATTTTAAACTGGCCCAGATTTTCGGGTTGTTACAATCTCCCCCACTTAAAACTTTTCATCCCCGAAAAGGAACAAAGTCGAAAGTGGTTTGATTAATCAACTCTACGCTCGATCTGGCTTCCATTCTCCAACTCTTTAGTTTCTGAGAATTTTCAAAATTTCAAAAATTTGGCTAACACCCTAAATTTTTGAAAAATTTCGCCATAACCTCCCCTGCACCGGGAGCATCGGGGAATTTCAAATAGCTTCCCCGGTCCTTCAGATCTCAAAAAGAAAAAGAAAAAGCCAAGCGGCTAGCCAGTAGGCTCATAAAATCATCATCACCCAAACAAAACAGTAAATTATGATAAACATGTACCTATTTGTCGGGCAAACAAATTTTATTCTCTGCTCTAGCCTCCTTGCTATGACCTGTTCAATGTAAGTATATGTATATGCAAGCAAACGCAACCAATTTTCAATATAATTCAATATGTGATTCAATTAGGCTAATTGGCTAAAATTAGCAAACAAATAGGCAAACAACACAAACATCAATCAATTAGTGGATTAGAGTTTCAAATTCATAATTTTGATATACATATATAAAAATCATGTTTTTGATACCAAATCACAACAATAGGCCCTAACTAATTTTGGTTCTCACACCAGTCAATAGGAGATATATAGATATTACACGTTCGTCACTCGAATATAAATTCTAATGATGGAGCTCCATCATCAAAATCATCTCCGAGCGATTAGAATGTGATTCCATATCTATCCAGTATATTAAAACTTTGAATATACGTTTGCAAGGCGTATATGCAAATTCTTTATGTACTGAATTGTCCAAAATCAATACAAATAATCAAATACGAATAATTGATTTAAATTTTCAAAACAAAATTGGTTTTATTTTAAAAATATACTCTTCACACTCGTTCTAGGATACTACTGATTCTATCTCTAACGAGTCATTCTAATTGGATATTACTAATCCAATATCTGATGAATTCTTTCGCATGGTTCTAATGTGCCTTGTTCTCTAGCTCTGTAAACCAAAGCTCTGATACCAACTGTGAAAACCCGTTACTTCCCTGTAAAGGAAAGCGTCGGATAGTTCGAGAACAAGCCACAACAGAACTCATATACAAGAACATTTCATTGTATATTACAACAATGCATCAGATTACAAGAATATACAGAGTATAAACAAATAAATATTACACAGAAATATCAGAGATTTAAATTACATTTAAATACATAGCAGCGGAAAATAATACAATACACAACTAGAAGAGATATACGGATACAAAGCTTTCCGGATATCGTTCCAGTTGTAAACCAGGATCCTGTGAATATAAATCTGCAAAACCAAAACTACTAGCTGCCCGTGTCAAAATAGGGGCACCCAGAGTTTAGGTCAAAACAATAAACTCCAGGTCAGTCATGTGACTGGTGTGAGAACTAAAACAGTTATTAATCTTTATTTTAAAGTTAGGTAAATCAAGGGACCACGCCGTAAGACGGAACGGGTTTCCTCCCAAGAATACCAGTGCATAAACAAACAGCGCAATGCTAAATAAGGAAAAATGAAGCTGTTATAAGACCCAGGTCCCATCACACAATGCAACGCAGCCGAGGATAGGGTTTTCACTTATAACAGCCAAAGAATGCTTGATACGGTTAAAACAAATCGTTTGATACTATTATAAGTGCATAGTGTATAAAACAACTTCACATCATAAGTATCAATCATAGGCGGCATGGGTACCATATATCATGTCGCCATATATAGGTTTACAAATAAAACCGCAAATGTCACGTATTTGGAAGTTGGATTTCCATCTATGAACCGAGGCAAAAGATAGTCCTCAACCGATTCGAGACGCTCTAGCCCGTGTCTCAGGAACAGAACGCATCATCCCTTGGAGCGACAGGGCCGGTCCACCGATGTGGATTAAAATGCCTGAACACTGCATTTCCCCGCCCTTTGGGGAGTAGGTGAGCCAACTAAATGACTCCATCGGACCCGGATCGTCCGATCAAACCGAGGCGCCTCGCAACAGCAAACAACCACATAAGTCAAACTCGCCAGGGCGTGTAAAACCACTGACGCCACTTTTTTAGCTAGAAGGAAAAGCATGCCCTCCCTGAGGTCCGTCTCCCGTTTTTGGTTCATACCGGGTGTGATACTCGCGAAGTAAACGTTACACAAAGCTACGCCACAAAGGCCGTGCTTTGATCATCACCACAAGACTTTGCTTTTCAACAGAAGCCTCGATCAATTGCCGCTTAGGCATGCCACACAGGCAATTCACTCCATGCGTTTGATATCCATCAATATATAACCCCTGAGCTCGTACGTCTCAGAGAAGGGCGTTAAGCAAGAGAATAAATTCTCCGCCGCCAAACAGATATATATTTAATAGAGATCAACCACACGGACTAAAATCCAATGTCAGACACACAGTCCATTTACAAGTCTGTTCTGGGTCTGAACGAAACCGGAGGCACCTAGTACCCCGCATATCCATCGATCTCCAAGTACGTCTAAACGATCACCAACTGTTTCCATCTTCTTGGGTGTACAGCCCAATCAAGATCATCAGCAATCACCCAAACGACGTGAAGACTTCTGGTCTTCGACCACCGTCTTCATCTTCGACTTATCGTCGTATCAGTTATTCAGAATGGGATAAACCCGGTCTTTCCGAATAACTCGCGTATATTTTAAATAAGTGTTACACAAACACAACATACGCCTCATTCCAATTCATTAGTCACTAACCGTAAATTAATCAAGAGAATAATTCCCCAAATATTAACCCCGAAGGCCGAAACCAACATCAGATCAATATCCAAAAAACCATTCTGCTTGGCTAACCGACAGTTAGTTTCTAAATTTCACGTTCATAGGGAAAGGTTCCCATTAATTTTATCAAAGATAAATTCCTTGAATTTATTCTTTAATCTACTTTTGAATTTCGATTCAACTAGTCGGGATTAACGAAACTTACCGAAGTAATCATTTGTTTTAATTTCCCAATCCCAACCTATTTATCCCATGAAGTAAAACTGGTAATACTTCATCTCTAACACCACAGTGTTATCGGTAAATTCAATTACCATTTCACGTTCAAATCTAATTAAAGATTTAACTATCGCCTGGAGCAAAACTGGTGATACTCCATTCTCGATCATCTCAATCTAATTAAAGATTCATTAAAACTCCACTTAGTTTTAATCGTTAACTGGGTTAAAGAATCCGTGTCATTTAAAACACGGTTCACGATAAACCCAAAGTCACATTCCATTAATTATCGGGTTAAAGAACGAGTGTTATTTAAAACACTGTTCACGATAAACCCAAAAATCAATATCAATTCAATTCCAATTAAATATTATTTAATTGGTACACTTCATTAAATCTAAATAAAAAGATTTAATCTTTTCTCAACTGGGTTCAAGGACAGTGTTAGTGAAGACACCATTCATGACAAACCCAAATCACATTTGATATTCAATATAAGGCTCTGAATAGAAAATATATCGGCTTATATTCAATATCAAATTCTACGATTAACAAATGTCGTATTGGAAATAACGATATAGATATATATCTTTCAAATTCCCATAACAATATCTGTATCATCACGAAATCCAATCTCGAAATATTCCGAAGACAATTTCGATTCAAATCCATTCCAATATAATTATTGGAAATTCTGGTTATTTTTAAAACCCTTTTTCAAATTCAATTGATTTATTTAAAAATAAATAGAATTATAGTTCTAGTTCAAAACTAGTTCATTTCGATAAAAATCTATTTTTATCTTTTCAAGTATGGAGTTTTTCATCCCAATTCTTTCTAAATCATTTCTTATGATTTTACACAAATTATTATTAGTTTTAATAATTTTATCAAGGCCCGTACAGTCGATTTCCATCAATGGCCATCAAACTGCACTTACAGCGACCTTTTTCAAATTTGATTTGGAGGTAACTCCAAATCCAACCGTTAGATTTCTAATTTCTGATATTCGTTAGAAAGCTCTTTTTGATACGAACCCAACGGTTCCGGTTTTAGGAGAATCCGACGGTCGGATCTCCCGTAATGTCCGTTTGAAATAAATGGTCGAAATTCACGAACTACCGCGGCGCGTCGCGTTCTATTCAGGCCATTATATTATATATATATAATATATATAATATATATTTCGTCGATTTCTATTCAAAACGAATTATATAAATAGTTTTAAAATTCGTTTCAAAATCTATTTCAACTTCCATTTTAATTCAAAGCACAATTGAATTCTTCTTTATAAATTCGTTTTAAAATTCATTTCTATTCAATTCGAATTTCAATTCAATTTGAATTCATTTCAATTCAATTTGAATTCGTTTTCAATTTAATTCAATTCCAAAGTCGTTTTCTATTCGATTCAATTCAAATTGGTTTTCTATTCGATTCAATTCAAATTGGTTTTCTATTCGAATCAAATTCGTTATATATTCAATTGAAATCTCATTCGTTTTCTATTCAATTCATTTCGAAATCGTTTTCAATGCAATTCATTTCGAAATCGTTTTCAATTCAATTCATTTCGAAATCGTTATATATTCAATTCATTTCGAAATCGATATAAATATCGTTCACGTCAAAATGGCGTCAATCTAATCAACACGGCTTCATAAATTTCTATTTTCAAATATTCTATTTCAAATATTTCTTTTTCAAAATAGTTGTTATTATCAAAATATTTCGTTCAACACATGACCAATCTCAATGGATGAGTACTGTCAACACATGAACCTTTATTTTATATTACAAAGATGTAAATTTTATCACTAAAATATTTCGTTCAACACATGACCAATCTCAATGGATGAGTACTTTCAACACATGAACCTTTATTTTATAATATTCTTTATTTTTCAAATTGGAATGAGGCCCAATCAATTACCATATAAAGTTAATTATATGGATTTTCATGCATTACACACATATAATAGCATTGAAAAATAATCAACCATCAACCAAAGTGCACTACACTGTATAAGCATCAAATTTAGATATCTAACGCTTATAACAGCCTGTCAATCAATCGATCGACATATTTAATCAATCAGGATGAGTGAACTTCAAATTTCATCCTAACACCCGTGTGGGGTTTCAAACAATCAAACGCATATTTTATTTGTGCAGTTGGGCGATGTGTAAAATTTATCGGCCCAATCAATGTCCTTCAAATAGGTGTACATAAACAAACCGTCTGGTTTGTTAATGAATATTTATTTATTCACATTCACGTTAAAAATTATATTTTTAACGATAAAACATTTTATTCCAACATATGAATTTCTATTCAGTTCATTCTTTAAATAAAATGATATTTTTATTTTTCTAACTTATTTTAGAAAATTTCGGCGGCATAACGGCACGATACTAGAAACGGGACGAGGCCTAGCCTTATCCCCGGTCTAGTGAAGGCCCACGCCATTTACACATCAATCAAATCCATTCATTTCACCAGACAATTCAATTTCAAATCAAATCATCTAACTAAACTATGCAACCAAACAAACAAGTCCATGGTCTGTGCACGATTGTGTCGGGTGCTACTAAGCACCGTCTGCATCCTAGTATATATATATATAACTAGAAAAGAAATTGAAAGGTGAGAAATTCTCACCGATTGCTATCCAATCATCTTGACTCTTCTTTGATAGAAATCATCCCCATTCTCGCCCAATGTCATCTTCGTTGCCCGTATTCTCTACATACGTAAAATCACATTTTTACTTTGCTAGTCAATATATAAAAATCGAATTTTTACTTTGCTATTCAATATATAAAAATCGAATTTTTACTTTGCTATTCAATATATAAAAATCGAATTTTTACTTTGCTATTATATAACGATGATATTTTTAATATTCCTAACATGTAAAAATTATATTTTTAATTCTTTAAAAATATAAAAATCATATTTTTACATCTTCTATAAAGTAAAGATTATATTTTTAATACTTTAAAAATCTAAAAATCATATTTTTATTTCGAAGTTCAATATATAAAAATCATATTTTTTTACTGGATAAAGATCCCGCCTTTCTACCGATAAAAATTTCGTCTTCCCTATACCAAAAAAATCAAATCTTTCTTGATTCAAAAATCTAGTCTTTTTAATAAGCAAATCTAACCTTTTTCTACTATAAAAACCCCGCCTTTCCTATTATAAAAATTACATTTTTATAATAAACAATTTTTTTTTTATAAAACTGATTTTAATTAAAGGATGTTATTTTCAGTTTTTAAACAATAAAAATTTCGGTTTTAAAACAATATAAATTTAATAAAGAAATAAAAGAAAATAAAATTAACTTACAATTTTCTTTTGCGCGCAGAAGAGGGGGGGTGGCGAGTTCGACGTTGGAGGGTAGGGGGAGGTGCCTGGTCTTCGGCGGTGGCCTGGTGGTCCTCCGGGTGGCGGAGCGACGTCGGTTCTGAAGTGGTTTGGGGGTTTTCGAATGATGGAAGGGGAGAAGAGGAGCGCGCTGGGGAGGGGGGAATCGCCACCATCGACGTCGGAGGGGGAGGTCGCGCCTCGGCGGCGCGTTGACAATCGCGACAGGCGATTTAGGGTTTAGTTTTTTTTTATTTCTGTTCGAATGAATTGAAAAATAAGGGGGGGGGTATATGTGAATTTATATATTTAATATTATTTTAATTTTTAATTCAGAAATTTGACTTTTACAAACGACCTCTAAACGGGGCCCACCGCCTGTCGTCCATAGCGTTTTACCCCCATTCCGAATACAATGGAATATGTATCGCATGTTAATTCGATCGCTTCGATCAGTTTCCGTTGAATTTACATTTAAATCGCTATATTGAATTTTAAACGTACATTTCAAATTACCGGGGTCACATACGAACTTTAAAAATTCCTGAAAAATATTTTCTAGCTTCGTATTAATGATACGGTCCTAACATAACTAGTTTCATCGAATTCTGAGACCGTTTGAAAAATGATCATCTTCCAGTCGATTAAAATCAACTGAAACTGGTCAAACTCGTTTTCCTTTGCCACGCTCACATATTGATTCGAAAAATTATGAAATTTGGAATCTAGCAATAATTTGACATCACGGACCCAACAAAACTGGTTTCGTCGAAATCCGAGGTCATTTGCAAAATGTCCATTTTTAAGGGCCTGAATTCCATAGCGACTATTCAGAATTTTCAACTGGACATATCTTTTGATTCCCGCTATGAAATTTTGATTTGTCGGATTCGTTGGAAAGATATTATCAATTAGATCCTAATGTTTTTTTGGTTTCACTAAAATCCGGATTGTTTTGCACCCGGTACATTCAATTGAAGTTTGAAATCGAATTATCGAACTACCGCGCCATTTTCAATTCTATTTATAATTATATAAATATTTATATTCTAACGACGACGCGTATAAATATATACGTTCGATTTATATTCAAAACAAATTTCTCGTCAATATTATTTAAAATAATCTATTTTAAATATTCAAAATTCGCTAAAATTGCCAAAACAAAAATTTTAAACTGGCCCAGATTTTCGGGTTGTTACACAACTCTTTTATCCCCTATTCCCGAAACGGCATCGGAGACAGCAGCTACTCCAGCCGAGAAGTCTTCGGAAGGTATCTCTACATTTTCACCTCAATTCGTCAAAGCTATCTCTACCTTTTGGCACATGATTGAGCAATCGATGAAAAACCCATTATTTTCTCCTGATTTGATAACTGTTGCTTCTCACTTGAACCGTTCGAAAAGACAGATGTGTCCTAGGGAACTGCCTCTGGGGCAGAGCCTACGGAGAAGGCAAAAGGGGGAAAAGACAAGGCTGCCCCTATAGATTTGGGAGAAGGAAGTGAACCGTCTAAGGCTGACACTCCTCATGATGACGAAATGATAGATGCCTTAAAGGACGATGGCGGCGACGGGGGACATGAGGAAGATCCGGAGGTGGCAATAGTCGGGGAGTCGAAAAGCACTGATGATGTTACCTCAGCTACACTGAAAGCTGACCAAGATAAACGCTTGTAGCTAAAAGCTGAAGACTTAGACCCTGAAAGCCTTAAGCCCCTCGCAGTTGTGGATGCAGGATCAAGGTTAATTGTTAAGCTTTCAACTAGATCTATTACAGAGGAACTTGCTAAAAACTCTTCTCTTGATTCCAGCGCTCCGCCCTCCGGGAAGAAGTCAACTGATTCCAGCTCTTCAGCTTCAGGAAAGAAGAAGTCAAAGCGCATCTTGACGGAGGCCGAAAAAGAGGCGAGGGATGCAGAGAAGGCTGCTAAGAAGTCCAAGCCTCCTTCGAAGTCAAAATAGTGGGATGTCTTGTGTAAATTTAGCCTTTGATTGACCTAAAATTGTTGCTGCAAGGGTGGCCCTTACACCTTCTTTTTGTCTGTTTTCCTGTACAATTCATTTGTAAATAGAAAATAATTTGTTTTCTGCAATGTCTGTTAGTCATTAGTTTTGCACTTATGTAAGAATGCATGTCCTACTATCGTTGTGTCATGAAGTTATGGTGGGGGGAAATATGTGTATACATATATGCCCCCAGTCAATCTCGAAAAACTATTCAAGATTTAGTCAAGTAGTCTGAATGTCCCCGATTTTCCGACGGGATTGCATTCTCTGTGTCGTCAATGCCTGTCGTTTTTTATGGCATTTTTTATACTCTCCTGTCTTATACTCAGGTTAGAATTCTTACTGAGGCAGTCTCTTGTCCGGGTCCACCTTCACGCCTCAGAGGACGTCGTCTTCCCGTCCTTTATACTCTCTCTCAATTCTCGAGAGTTAGAGTTAAGAATGTCGTCTTCCCATTCTTTTATGTCTTATCGCACAAACAGTCGTTGTGCTTTTTCCTGCGTATAAACTGTTTTTAACCTTTCAGGTTTTAAATCATCTTATATTCCGTAATCACAACAGAATAGTAGTTGAAGGTATATATAATGCAGGAAAGTAAATGACACACGATATTTTTATAGTGGTTCGGCTAAGTCGTAGCCTACATCCACTTTATAGTTCTTTGTTCATATCATCAGACTTTTCTAAGGCAAGTCGTGCCTTTTTACAGAGTTCATAAGAAAAACAGCAAAGAGTACAACATTTCTAATTCAAATATCGCATCAAGTGTTGGGCATTCCATGCCCTAGGTACCTCTTCGCCATCTACGGTCGTTAACTTGAAGGTTCCTGTTTCAAGTTTTCGTTGGATGACGAAGGGTCCTTCCCACTTTGGACCGAGGTGAGGAAGGGATGGAAAGACTCTCTTTAGCACCAAATCTCCTGGTTCAAAAGTCCTAAGATGAAATTTTTTGTTATAATAGCGTGCCATCTGACGTCGATGTCTTGACGCGCGCAAATCTGCTTCGTCCCTTTTTTTCTTCGATTTCATCAAGAGACTCGAGTAAGAGTGCCCGATTCGTCATCGGATCATAATACGTCACCCTGTGTGAGGGAACCTCAAGCTCTACTGGAATTACTGCTTCTGAACCAAATGAGAGAGAGAAAGGGGTATGACCGGTAGCTATCTTAAACGTTGTTCGATATGCCCACAAAGCTAAGGGCAATTCGTCAACCCATTTTGCCTTTGTGCGTTCTAACCGTTTCTTGAGGATGGATTTTATAACTTTGTTTATTGCTTCTACTTGCCCATTCGACTGCGAATAGGCAACCGTAGTGTACCGTTTGTCGATCTTATATTTCTGGCAGAAATTTCTGAATTCAGCGCCATCAAACTGGGTTCCGTTATCAGTTATAATGGTCCTTGGGATCCCGAATCGGCATATAATATTTCTAACCACGAAACTAATCACCTTTCTTGCCGTGATTTTGGTTAGGGGCTCAGCTTCCACCCACTTCGTGAAATAGTCCACAGCGACTATTGCATATTTCGCTCCTCCTTTAGCAATTGGTAGAATTCCGATGATATCAATTCCCCACGTGGCAAAAGGCCAAGGACTCACCATCGATTTGAGTTGGGTCGACGGTGCTCTGGGGATTTTGGCGAATCTCTGGCACTTGTCGCAGCGTCGTGAATAATCAGCCACATCTTTATTAATTGTGGGCCAGAAGTATCCATACCGCAATATCTTTTTTGCTAAAGTCTGACCTCCTGTATGATCTCCACACTCACCTTCGTGTACTTCCCGTAGTACACGTTTGATGTCGTTGTGTGCTATACATCGTAATAGGGGCATAGAAAATCCTTGTCTATAAAGAGCATCGTCTTGAAGGATGTATCTGGTAGCCTTGCGAACTATAGCCCGTCTCTCGCTCTTCTTTGATGGGAGTATCCCATTCTTAAGGAAATTCTTAATTGGGGTCATCCATGACTCCTTCTCCGGTTCTGCTTCGAAAGTGAATTCAATTTCCATCGACTCAAAGCTTGGCTATTCCAATGTTTCAATTGGAATTATTTCGGTTTCTTCCGGGTTGTCGAAACTAGCTAGCTTTGCTAGCCTATCTGCCTTTTGGTTTTCGGCTCTTGGGATATGCGTTATGTTGTACCGCTCCAGGTTGCTCAACAGCTTTTCCACTTTCCCTAGATAGGCGATAAATCGAGGTCCCCGAGCCACAAACTCCTTTCGCACTTGGCAAACAACTATTTTGGAGTCGCAGAATATATCCAATGTTTTTACTCCGAGGTCTTTAGCAAGCTTCAGCCCGGCAATTAGGGCTTCATATTCAGAGTCATTATTAGTCACTGAAAATTCTAATCGTATAGCATAATATAACTACCGTCCTTCAGGAGTGACTAAGACGGTTCCAGCTCCGGACCTACGGTCGTTCTTGGCTCCGTCTGTGTACAGCTTCCACGGATCTAATTTTAACTCATCTTCGGACTTGACCACTCTGTCATCGATCACTTCCTCCTCTGGGATTGTGAATTCTGCTATAAAGTCAGCCAGAGCCTGCCCCCTGATCGACCTTCGCGGCTGAAAATTTAAATCAAACTAACTTAATTCAATATTCCATTTGATCAATCGTCCCGACGCTTCGGGTTTCTGCAACACCTGCCTCAGAGGCTGGTCAGTGTATATGGTTATTGGGTGAGCTTGGAAATAGTGACAAAGTTTTCGGGAGGCGATTAGGAGGCTGTAAGCGAGCTTCTCAATCTTTGGGTAGTTGCGTTCTGCCGCTGCCAATTTCTTGCTTACATAATATACTGGCCTTTGCACTTTGTCTTCTTCTCGGACCAAGGCTGTGCTAACAGCGTGAGCCGAAACTGCCAAGTAAACAAATAACTCTTCATGATCCACTGGCTTTGACAAAATCGGTGGTTTTTCTAGCAATTCCAATAAATTTCGAAAAGCCTCAACACAGTCCGGAGTCCACTCGAAGTTCTTCTTTCCCCTTTTAATCAAATCAAAAAATGGGACGCATTTGTCCGTTGCTTTGGAGATAAACCTACTCAACGCGGCTACTTTCCCCGCAAGACTTTGGACATCTTTAATTCTCCTCGGTTCTTCAATGTTTCTTATTGCTGCTATTTGGCTGGGATTGATCTCAATCCCCCGAGAGCTCACAATGAAGCCTAGAAACTTTCCCGATGCCACTCCAAATGAACATTTCAAAGGATTCAACTTCATTTGATACTTTCGCAGGATACCGAACATTTCTGCCAAGTCTTGCGTATGGCTGGAGGACTGTTTCGATTTGACAAGCATATCATCCACATAAACTTCCATAGTCTTCCCTATTTGATTATAAAACATCCTATTCACCAAGCGCTGATAAGTGGCTCCAGCGTTTTTCAATCCGAACGGCATTACCACATAACAGTATAACCCCAAATTTGTAATGAAGCTCGTGTGTTCTTGATCTGGCACGTGCATAGGAATTTGGTTGTACCCGGAATATGCATCCATGAAAGAAAGAAGTTCGTGTCCCGCTGTCGAATCTACAAGATGGTCAATTCTGGGGAGTGGGAAGCTATCTTTCGGGCAAGCTTTGTTCAAATCTGAAAAATCAATGCAAGTCCGCCACTTTCCGTTCGGCTTCTTTACTAAGACAGGATTCGATATCCAGTCAGGATATGTCGAATCTCTAATAAATCCGTTCTGTTTCAGCTTCTCCACTTCTTCTTTCAGAGCTGCCGACCTCTCTGGGCCCAACATACATCTCTTTTGCTTTACAGGCGGGTGTTTTGGGTTTATATTTAGTGAATGGCTTATGACGGATGGCGATATCCCACACATGTCGGTGTGGGTCCAGGAAAATACGTCCAGGTTTGCCTTCAGGAAGTCAGTTAATTCTTTGACTCGATGTGGATCCAACTGGGACCCAATCTTCAAAACTCTTGTTGGATCAGCTTCGTCAATGGGTATGTCCATTGTCGCTTCGTTAGGAGTCGCATTTGTAGCCTCTGGTTCCTCATCTTTTCTGGGATCCAAGTCTTCGGGCATTCCTTTGGCCGACTCCTTCGGGGCTGATCCCTCTAATTGCTACGCCGAACCCTCCTTTGGAGGAGGCAAGGCACCTTTACTCTCGATGCTAAGTCCCTTCATCAACATCTTTAACTCGGCAACATAACAAGCCCGTCCGGAGACTTGATCTCCTCTCACTACTCTTGTTCCGGCTTCAGTTGTGAATTTAAGCAATAAACACCAAGTTGCGATGCAAGCCCTGAATTTTGCAAGGGCAGGCCATCCCAAAAATGCGTTGTAGGGCGAATCTACGTCCAAAATTACGAACTGAAGCATTCGTACTCTCCGGTGTTCCCCTTGCCCTAATGTTACGGGCAATTCTATATAACCCATAGGAGCTGTCGATGCTCCGTTGAAGCCTCGAATCCAACCTTCGCATGGCTTCAAATCTTCGGACTCAAGTTTCATCTGATCGAATGAATTTTTAAACAAAATATTAACAGAGCTTCCGTTGTCTACTAGCACCTTATGAACCAACGCTGGTCCAATGGTGTTGGTAATGACCAACGGATCGTCGGTGGGTGACTGGATTCCGGTATTGTCTCTGCTGCGGAATACCATGTCATCTAACATTGTCCTCTGTTGTTTCATAGGGGCGACATCTTCCAAATCATCACATTCATCTACATCTACGTGCTTAGCTGCATTAACGTATTGATCCATTGCTCTAAAACTGTGGATCGTTGGGTGGGGTCCACCCACTATGGTGTTGATAACAATTCCCTTGCCTTTCTGCTGCGCTGTAGGCTTGGGAGCAGATTGGATCTGGTTCGGAGCCTGTTCTCCTTGCCCCCTATCTCTTGGCGCAGCCTTATATTCATCCAATTTTCCTTCGCGCAGCAGCTTCTCAATCAGATCTCTCAAATGTCGACATTCATTTGTTGAATGCCCATGAGTTCCATGAAACAGACAAAACTTTCTAGTTGCGATTTCTTTCTCCGTTGAGTCTCGAGGTGGCGGTCTTTTGTATTGCAAAACATTGTATGTATCCAAGTAAATGTTCTCCAGAGTGTCGTTCAGCGGTGTATAATTCTCATAGGTCTGGAACCGGGGTCTTTTGTTAGGATCACTTCCTCTATTTCTATTTCTTCTGTTACCATTCGCGTTACGGCAGTTGTTGTTGCCCCCGTTTCCATTATTGTCGTTTCCACTCTTGTTTCCCACATTCACCTCAACTTTTCCGGAACTTTCTCCAGACTGCTTCACGGCGACATTACTCTGAACATTCTCTTTTGAAGCCGCTCCAGACTTTCTCTTTCGGTTTGCCATTGCCTCCTCTCGTCTTAATTGAATATCGGCCTTTTCATAGAATAACTCTCTCGTGGGAGGTGGCTTAGCAGAAAGATAATCTCCAAACTCGGAATCAGGATCGACTCCTTCCATCAAAGCCATCAAGATGGTGGGCTCATGCGGATCACTGACTTCTGTCACAGCTAAGTTGAAACGGTTGAGATATGACCTCAAAGACTCTCCCGGCGCCTGCTTAATTCTTGACAATTCAATAACACTCTTAGACTTTCGGGTATGGAGTCAGAACTGATTCATAAAACGTTCGCTCAATTCTCTAAAATTCGATATCGACCGAGGGGGAAGTCGGGTAAACCATAGCAGTGCCACATCTTCTAAATAGATCGGGAAGGCTTTACACTTCACTGCGTCAGGGGCAGCAACAGCATTCATGAGCCATGAGTATCGCATCAAATGCTGTCCCGGATCGGTTCTCCCATTGTAATTGTCCATCTGCGGCAGGTTAAAACGTCGGAGAAACTGAAAGTTGAGGATGTCGTCAGTGAAGGGACTATGGCTTCGCTCAATGCCATAATCTTCATTGGTGTAGTTCCGGCTTTCGGACATGATCTGGCGTACCATTGCCCATACGTCAGCATTGGTCAGGGGCCGTTCAGGCTCCCTTGCTCTGGTATCCGGGTTCCCTCTGGGCTCTTGATCAGGAGATGCCCTCCTTCTGATGTTTGGGTTTCCTTTGGGCTCATGATCAGGGGATGCCCTCCTTCTTCGAGCCGCTTCTGCTCTGCTTCGTTCCCTACGCTCCCGGTCGATCTCGGGAGGAAGGGGCTGGAGCATTTGTCCCTGAGCGGGATTGGTAAGGGTAAGGTCTCTAGGTAATACATGGGATCCCTGCATCGGTAACAACATAGGCTCTCTCAAGCTTGGATCATTGGGTCCTAGTACTCGTGCAGCGTCCTCGCGGGACCCCAAAGATCCGAACGTCAGCTGCTCCAAATTCTGAGGTCGTTCGAGCGGCCTCCTTTCACGGGGTTGTTCTTCCTCGGAAGAAGAAGACTGATCCATTGGTGTGTGACGAACCGGGGATGGGGTTCTCTGTCTACGGAGTTCGCTAATTTCCCTGCTCACGAGTCTCATGTTTTCTTGCATCATGAGGTTGGTGCGCTCGTGGATTTTCATAGCCTCCCTAGTACTCTCAAGCATGTCAAGTAGGCGTGAGAAATCTCCTTGAGTAATAGGCGTAGATGGATTGACCTGATCATTGACCCTGGTGGCTGGAGTCGGAGCATTTGGAGGGGCTCGAGTAGAGGTTCCAACATCACCAAGCGACGGATCGGATCGGAGCTGGGCAATCAGGTCGGGTCGGAGCAGAGAGGCTTGTTCGGGTCGGAGCTGGGAAGCCAAGTCGGATCGTTGTAGAGCGATTCGTTCGGGTCGGTTCAGGTTGGGGGAGTGCACTGCTTCAGATTCTCCTACTCGGATCGGATCGGAGCTCTCCCCTTGAGTGCGGTTCGGATTTCCTGTATCGGTCCGATCCACTGCCGAGCTCTGCCCACGAGACCTTGTCACAACCGCATTTTGCTGATCTTCACCAACTCCGTTCCCTCGACTGGTTTGAACTTCCTTGCCTTTTCCTTTGGTCATAGTTCTTCAACAATCAACCAACAAGTGTTCAAGAGCGTCGAAATTTGAGGATTAACTTCTTTGAACTCAATGGTCCAAAAAGTAGAACGATAATCCTGAAAAACAGAGAATTCAGATGGTTCTCAGTGAAAGCACCAAAATGTTAGACCAAAAATTGGTTCTAACACCCAAATTGACTGAAATCGAGATAAAATAAGATCAAAAGTAAAATGGAGACATAGAATTTATAGTGGTTCGGCGTTGAAATGCCTATGTCCACTTTGTAATCACTGTTCTTGATGATATAGATGCAATTACAATGATATATTCACTCAATTTCACTCACAACTCATGTACGTTCACTCAATTGTTTCAAAACAAATGTTGAATGATGGTTTGGATTATCTGGGAATGCTGGAATTCGGTTTTTTGAAAGTGCTTGAACTCTCAAAGTGCCAAAAAGAAGATCCCTTTTCTTGTCTCTAGGCGAGGTATTTATAGGTGGAAATTTGCTCAGAATCCGATCCGGGTCGGAGCCACGTGTCTTCCATCCCATCGTCCTCGGGTTCGGATGGACTCCCGTGCTGACAGCGCATCAGAATAGAGATTATCGTTGGTAGGAACTAGTCATAACCGCTCCGAATATTCAGGCGATCGTGGGGGGGGGGGGGGGAGTGACGTGGATTATGGGTTCGGTTCGGAGGAGCGTGCAGAGGGGGTTCGAATCGGGGCATCCGATCCGACCCGAATTATGCTGAAACTAAGTCCTTATCCATTTCGCTCTGCTCTGTTCTGACCTGGTAGTAGCTCTCCGATCCGACTGGTAGTAGGTAACCCTCCGATCCGACTGGTAGTAGGTAGCCCTCCGATCCGAATAGCAGTATCTCTTCGATCTGATCCGTTATGATGCTTTCTAAGTTCTTCAACGCTTTACATCTTGACTTTGTGTTGCCCAGTTCACAAAGTGGGCTAACAACATTTTTATAGCCACTTTAGAGACAATAAAAAGAGTAGTATTACATCTACATTTTTAATGTCATTTTATACAATGCAAAAATGATTACATTTTTAGTGTAATATAAAGATTACATTTCTGTACAATGTAAAAAGGATATCATTTTTTTATGTAATATAAAAAGATTACATTTCATTGTAGATGAGCCAACATTAGAATTTACATTTTTAATGTAAATGAATCAGTAGAAAAGATTCATTATTTGATAAATTATGTTAACATGAGAACCTACATTTTTATTGTATATGAAAATGATTCATTATTTCATTAAAATGTTTAACTATAAAAAAGGCGATTGTTAAAAGGACTCCATTTTTTGTTAAGGGGAGGATAATTTTTAAATTATTGTTCAATTGTTAAGGGGGGAACCAAAAAAATTAGCCCTCCCTTAAACATTTAATTAAAAATTCCAATATTAACCCCATAATTATCATTCATTTTTACTAAACATTATTGTTCATTTTTACTAAATATTGATGTCCCCATAATGTTTATGAACCGACTTCTTGTATTTTAAAGCATGAAAATAAAACACTATTCTCAATCATAAATTATGGGTTCTTATGATGCAAACCTTAATTGTATGCTTCATTGAATCATATTATGGGATGATTAATATTGTAAATTCAATCAGGAAGCAGTGATGCTTTGAAAAGCAATAATTGCTTTCTTCGCTTTCGGCCTGGTCTTCGTTGTCTTCTTTGTTACTCAGAACATCAAGGACGAACGCAGGATTGAAAGGGATCTTGAAATTACACACAGGGTTTTCTATTAGCGGGCAACAAATAGGTAGAATAAGTATTGGCTTACATGGACATGTGGTTCCCAAGACTTTTGAGAATTTTACAGCTTTGTGCACAGGTGAAAAAGGCAAAGGATATTACTCTTTAAGGATGGTAGGGGAGGTGAATCAATATACGGTGACACTTTTCCTAATGAAAATTTTGCCATAAAGCATTCACATGCAGGTACCTAATTCTAATGGTATCAAGCTGTATTTTGGAACATGTATGTTACTATGTGGAAGGAGTTCAGTAAAAAAAATGTTATGGGTTGATTAATAGTATGGCATACTAGTAAGATCATCAGGCCAAACGATGAATATGAAAGCCTCCAGTTCCAGTGTATTGTTTTGGGATGTTGGTAGTTAAAATAATTTAAAATGGTAAACTAGCGTTTCAGTTTTAGATTTATTTATTTTTTATTAAAAAGCACGAAGGTTGTTTCAATCAAAAAAGAATGATAGTGAATAATGAGGAGCACATGCTATTGTGATGAGGGTTAGTTTAGTCCATGTTTTTTTCAAAATTAAGAAAACCAAAGCCTCCCTTAACAATTTGTTTTTCAAGTGGAGTCCCCTTAAAATTATCCTCCCCTTAACCAAAAGTGGAGTCCCTTTAACAATCCCCTAAAAAAAGTTCACATTTTTATTGTAAAAAGAGATTATGTGAAAATATTCATGTGTTGAAAATATAACGTAGCGATGTCTTGAAATATATGTTTGCGATGTTGAAATGCTACACTTCCATTTACAAGTTATCCGACTTGTTTATGCGATTGGGACGATAATTTTTCACACATCACCCAAGTGCACAAATAATCTATTACTGTTTGTTGGTTGAAACCCCACACGGGTGTTGGGACGACATTTGACATATACTAGCCGCAATATTTAATTAATTGTCAATCGATGGATTGACAGTCTGTGTTGAACATTACTTATTTATTTTAATGTTCACACAGTTATAAATCTCACTTTGGATGTGAATATATTGTTTGATGATTGTTATTCATTAGTGTTGAACATATGCCATGTATGAAATCCATATAACAGAAATTATATGGTAATTTATTGAGTCACATCCCGATTCAGAGTATTTTTAATAAAATAATATTTTTAAAAAAATGAAGAACATATTTATATAAAGAATACTTTGAAGTAAAGAATCTTGTAAATAAAGAATATTTTAAAATTATGAATATTTTAAAAAATATTCAATGTAAAATAAAACTATGATTTTTATGTCCCTTTTTAGACGAATATAAAAATATAAAATACGAAGCCGAATTAAGTAGCAAACGTTATTTTAACTCGAACGGGTTTATTGGTCGATTTATTTCATTTTAAAATAAATATAAAAAGAAGTGGTTTATAAATCTAGTATTTTGAAAGTATAAATATTTTAATATGGAAAAAATATAGAATATTCAAATTTTATTTAAAATTAAAAATGAAGATAAAATCATTATGAATAAATTTTTATAAATATTTTATAAAATACTTTTAGAAATCAATGATATATATATATATATATATAATGACCTGAATAGAACGCGCCGCACAACGACCGTTTGCGAATTTCGACCATTAACTTCAAATTGACGTAACGGGAGATCCAACCGTCGGATTCTCCTAAAACCGGAACCATTGGGTTCGTATCGAAGAGTGCTTTCCAATGAATTTAAGAGTTTTGAAATCTAACGGTTAGATTTGGAGTTATGTCCAAATCAATTTTAGAAAAGGTCACTATAAGTGCAGTTCGATGACCGTTTATGAAAATCGACTGCAAAGGCCTTAATAAAATTATTTAAAATATAGAAAAATTATGTAAACTCATAATAAATGATTTATAAAGATTTTGAGATGAAAAACTCAAATTTTGAAAAGGTAAAATATATTTTTATTAAAATGAACTAGTTATTAACTAGAAGGATAATTCAATCTTTTAAAATAAATAAATTCGATTTTGTGTTATCATGAATGGTGTCTTAAATAACACTATTCTTAAACCCTGTGTAAGAAGAATAGATCTTTTAATTAAGATTAATAGAGGTTTCAAATTATATTTAGTAATTGGAATAATGTGAAATGTAAATTGGGTTTATCGTGAACTGTTTTTTAAACGACATTTGTTCTTTAACACAATTAACAGTGAAAATACAATTTGGAATTTATAAATATTTTATTTAGATTTAATTGGAAATTTTCCAAAATAAAGTTTTCCAATTTATTACATTTAATTGGAAATGAATGGAATTCGATTCGGTAATAATCGAGATGAGCTCCTGTAAGTGAAGGCTGATACTATATATGAAATTTAAAAGGCTTTGCCGTTATTCCATTTATATTATTAGTCTGATACGGGAATTTATATCAATTGTATGCCGTTATGATTTCCGTGTAGATTCCATTTTGATGGAAGATGATTTTGGATTTATTGTGACCTGTGTTTTTAATATGACATTAGTTCTTTAACCTAGTTAATGATACTATTAATCTCTTAAACTTGAATAATCTATAAGTAATGATTTTAGAGATTAAAAAGAATAACTTTTAAAGGGATTTATCTTTAATAAAATCAATTGGAACTTTTCCCTAATATTGTGAGTATTTTATTAAAAGAAGATTCTGAATTGGAATGAGGCGTTGGATGCATTTACATAGCACTTGATTATAAATTACGCGAGTTATTCGGGAAGACCGAGCTAAACTCATTCCGAATAATGAATACGACGACTAACAATCGAAGAAATTGAATAGGTGCAAGACCGACGATCTTCACGTCAAATGGATGAGTTGCTACTGATGCCCATGTTTGGAGTAGCTACCTTGAAGGGGCTACAGTGGTAGCCGTCCGGACGTACTTGTTGATTGTTCGGATATGCGAGCAATAAGGTTCCTCTGGTTTCGTTCAAACCCAGAACAGACTTGTAAATGGATGGTGTGTCATACGTTGTATTCATTTACACTGTATTCATTGATTTCTGCTAATATATATCTGTTTGGTAGCAGAGAATTTATTCTCTTTCTTAATACCCTTCTCTGAGACGTATGAGCTAAGAGGTTATATATTGGCAGAAATCAATGGTAGGGATTGACAATGTGGCATGCTAAGATGCATGGATCAAGACTTTTGTTGAAAAGCAGAGCCTTGTGGATGAGATCAAAGCATAGCTTTAATTAGCTTAGCTTTGTGTAGTGTTACTTTGCGAGCCTATCACCGCGGTATGAGTCAGAAACGGAGCAAGGGAACGCAGGGAGTACACACGTTTCTTTCTAGCTAGAAGTGGTGTCAACGACTTAACAGCCCTAACATTTTACTTATGTGGTTGATGGATTATGAGGCACCTTTGATAATTTTTATTGGTCGTCAATGGCCAATTTATAGGTCCAATAGGATCGGGAAGCATGTGTTTAGGAATTGCCAATACACTAAAATATTTGTGGACCGGCCCTGCTGTATCCAAGGATTCGCCAACGTCCGAATCCTGGGACATTGCTAGAGTGTCTCGAATCGGTAAGGAGATCGTTCCTAGCCTTGAATCAAGATGGAAACCAACTTCCAATACAATATCATGCATTTTTTATTGTAGAACTAGTATGACGACATAGTAGGATGGGGTACTATGCCGTCAATGATTGATACATTATGATTGAAATTGTTTTTTTAAACATACATACACTAATAATAATATCAAATCCGTTTTATCGTATCAAGCATCTTTTGACCATTATAAGGTAAAACTCTATCCTCCGGTTTGCGTTGCATTGTGTGATGGGACTTGAGTCTTATAATGGTTTCATTTTTCTAAAAAGCATTGCGTTGATTAACAATTTACTTTATTTCATGCACTGGAAATCCATTGGAGTAAACCCGTTCCGCGTTAGCGGCGTGGTCCTGTGATTGGCCTTATTATTAAATAGGTTAAGTTAGATTTCTAATACCAGTCCCATGACTGACCCGTAGTTTGTTTCACTTGCAAACTCGGTGTAACGACCCAGGATTTTCGGGTTCGAAAATCGACATAAATACCTTTACCGTAACTCATGCTGACCTTTCAAAAACCGAAAACACAGGACATTATTAGAAAGAAATTAGAAGGTGAGATAAGAGAGAAGAAATATTATAATAGAAGAAGAAGAAGAACCAACACAGAGTCTCACATCGCAGCGGAACAAATTATAATACAGAAATAAACCTTTATTGAGAGCTTTTAAAAAATACTTACAATATCATAGTACAACACACATCTGGACAGTTTTGATAATCTGTCCTCATATATATAATCACACAGCGGAATATCATTCATCTGAACATCTTCAGCTCGTCTCTGGACTTCGCAGTACCTGATAACATGAACCTGTACACCTCGGTCTAACCCGAGCATTTACAAAACACCGGGTCAGTCTGGTGGACCAGAGTAAGAAAAACTCGCACAACATTAAGGTATCATACAACTTGATTTTAAAGTTAAAATCCTTTCGAAAGAAAAGGATAATCGTAAGACCAATCCACACATAAATACGGACGGTTTTTACCTTACGATAACCCAAACCAGTTTTAAAATCAATATCTTTTCTGATATTATAATAGTGTCTAAACACAAGTAAATATCAATCTAGTGGAACGCTTGCATGTCATGCTCCACGTATATATATACAAACAAAACCGTGGGCACTTATTGGGGATTGGATTCCGACCTTGACAAGGTATGGAACCAATTGTCGATTGTGTATCTCTAGAGACGAATACACTGGGTTCAACAAGAACGTCTTGCAACCCGGCCCTCACATGACCGACCACCCATTTCGCTTGAGTGTATCGAATGTATATCACCAACGGTTGGACTCAAACCACCGTTCCTGAATGGGCAGAATCGATAGATTAAGAAACAAAAGGAATTTCTCTAGATATGTGATTATACACCCTAATTGGAGCGATCCACATAGCCATGCCGCCTGCCCGATTTCTGTCTTTCCCCGGTTGATGAGGCTTGAGGTCAGAACACATCTTGTCTTCATATACTTTGAATGCCACATCGTCAGATCCGCCAAATCACACTGATTGACGTCCACAAAAATACTCTAGTTTATTTAGCTAGAGAATAACCATTTCTCCGCCATCAACTATGGTATGTTTGTAGAAATCAACGCATGTAATTCCTTTGGAAATACTCTGTCAGACATCCGTCCATACAAGTCATCCAGGAACAGGATGAACCGAAGGTACTCTCCTACTGCATCCAATATAGGAATCACCCCGTGGATCAGTAGCGATAGTCCTTGCAATCCACAGTTTCAACCACGATAGAACCCCAGTATATCTTCAGGTCGAATCAGAGATTGTAAGTGGTTCTTCCGCTTTATAAAGATCTATGGTCTTTACATGCTCCATCTCGATCGTCGCTTGATCTCTTCTTTATATTCGTATTTGTTGGTCGGAATGGTTTCCGAATATACATTCGATCCCGGTCTTTCCATAACAATAATCGTAAAGGTCAAACTTGATAGTCGGTTATTTAACTATCAAGTAAACATCCATGAAATCACAAAAATAGATTTACTGGTCAGGTACTCAGCATCACTTGGCTTTTAAAGTTATTACCCAATCTTCTTTTAATTCCATTAGTAGGAAAATATAATCTTATATCATTTCCTTTACTTTGGAATCTTATCACCCATTCTTGACATTACCAACTAGTATCATCCTTGGAAAATCCCGAAGCCGTTCAAGTTGGGGTATTTTAATTATCTCTCAGACCTTGATCAACTACGTTTTTATCTTCAAATAAATACGAGTTGTAATTCAAAAACCTAACATTTTATTATTTCAATTCCTATTTCCAACTTCGTTTACCAAACTCTAACCAAATCCCTTTTTCCCAATTACCTTTTTCTCACGGGAAATCCCCTTTCAAATCCATTGATTTAACTTAATACCATTATTAAGTAATTCCAATTTAAAAACAACGTTTAAACTCGTATTCATTTATAAACCTTGTTTATAAATTTTAGGTTTAATATAAACCCTTTTCATCTTCACCTCCCTTTTACTTAATTCAAAACATTAAGTAAAACTTATCATTCAAGTTATATATTCGTTTAACCCTCTTATTCGCACCATTATAAAACTCGAGCTCAAATAAGGAAACTCATCCCTAGCCCTTTCCCAATGCTCGACGAATTTTTATTTCAAACTTGATTACTTAAATATGTCTCATTTGATTAACAACTCAACATTTATTATTTCAAAACAATTAACTCTTTTATTTACTAGAATAAATAATAATTTCCTCTTTTTAAAACATTACTAAGCTTAACCAATTAAGTTAATTCCCTAATTTAAAATCTAACTTAGTCTAAATGGTCGACACACCAAACATGGTTATTCTTCAACCAATTCTATTTAATTCCACTTTTAAATTAATTAAAATATAATTAATTTTATATATCTTTATTTAATTGCTCACGATTAATCAAACACTTATCTGCTAGGTTATTTCATTGTTTAGAATTCTTATAGATATAAGAAATTTGTTTTCTAAAAACCATTTTATAATTTCTATATAAACCTTAAATAAATAAAAAATTAAATATTTATTTCCCTTTTTAAATAACCTTTAAATGTAATAACTTTCAAAATCTATTTTCGTTATAAAATATATTTATAACTTAAATATTATCGATTCACTATCGATAAAAACCATATTTTATAAATCGATTGATTTATAAGCCAGGTGATGCCAATTTCCCAACTATACTACCCATCAGAACAAATGTTGAAACATGGTTCAACAATCAACCATTCCTTTTTATTTGATTGAAGATTTTTATAACGATAACCAATCAACTAACAGCCATGTCAAACAATTCAAACAATTCAAGCACGTTATAAATGTGACCAATCAAGGGAAATTATTTTATTTGGGTCAAATCATAACGATTGGTGTTTTTCTGAAATTAAATGACCATTTAATTTCATTTATTGAATCAACACTAATTATATATAACCACCAAACAGTCAATCACTATCAATCAGAACACACAAAATAAAAACCCAATTTATATAAAATATAAATGGGAAGAGCTGAGTGAGTTTAACTCACCTGGGTTTGAATCTGACGGTAAACATTCTGGTTTTTATTAGATTGACGTTTAATTTGAATAAAAATTCCAATCAGTTCAGATCCGGACTAGACCCGCTCCATCTCGAAGTACTCGTCTCCACGGTCCCAACGCAACTGACCGCGCTTGAATCAGATAACGTATGTTCAAGAAATGAACAATTTTATAAATAATTTAATTAAAAACATTGATTTTCCTTTGAATTAAAAGTTGGGCTTATCTTTAACTATCGGCCCAACCAAAAGAAACACAACCCGTCTGCCTTAAAACCTTTCCCTCCGTAACCCTTAATTCATTTCCACCGCCTCCACTTATTTTTATCCCCAAATTAAACCCTAGGCCCGATTCATTCTTCAGCCAACATCGAGGTACATGGCGTCGCCCCTCCTCCGTCTACCCAAGTTCAGTAGCGTCGCACCTCATTCGAGCTCCTCCAACAATCTGCCACCACACTGTCGAGCTTTCCAGAACCACACGAGCGAACCAAATCGAGGTCTGGTTCTTCAACTGTGACGGCTTCAACAGATAAAAACCCAAAAGCTAAGTTTTCTTTTATTCGATTTCTATACTTTATATTTTGTTTTGATTATTGTGTGGTTTCAAATGGGATTTCTTTGCGGTTTACTATGTTTGCCACTAGGTTGATGAACACTACTGCGTGGTCGTCTATTTATTGTGCGATTTTGATTTAGATAAGATCACCGTCCCTTCATAGCTCAACATAGGTGATTTATATAAAATCTTTTAGGTAATTCCCCTTTTCCGATTTATTTGTACTGGTGATGGCTTTGAGTGACGGTCATACAGAGATTTTGAAACCTGTACATTTGATTTGATTCCCATTTTTAAATATAAGTAAACAGTCAGAATTTTACTGTATATATACAAGTGGGTTTATGGTTTTGATTTGGCCATACAAATTTTTGTGTGTATATATATATATATATATATATCAGTCCTTTTCTTCTTGGCTGTCCATGACATGTTCTTAGCTGTTGAGATTTGATGTTATAATATATATGTTCTTATATCTGATTTCCTTTTTATCTATGCACATGGGAGATCTGCCTTACTATTTAGCTTAGGTGTTCTGCTATGTCTTGTTATTTTAGATCAGATATTTTGAAATTGAAGCATAGATTTTTATGGTACAGTTTTCATAGGTGATGCATATGAATTCACTATGTATGCCAGCTATTGAATTTGATGTATATAACATATATATATATATATATATACATAAAATCAGTATCCCTCTAACTTTATCTTTTAGTTGTTCTATAGATTCTTAGCTGTTTTCATTGTCTATTTGGCTATGCATTGCTAACCTTATTAGCTGTGTGCTTATGAGGGTGTCTTTCCAGATTTGATACACACTTGATTGATTCTTTTTTCTGTTCAATGCTGTAATGAAATATCCTTTTTAATGGGTTTCTTCTTCTTTGTTTTCTCGTAGATCAAAACTGATCGAACATGGATTCCCTGATCGTTGAAAGAACTAAGGCCGCTGATATTTAATAATGGATCCTTTTTGTACTGATTGATTCTATCAAAATTTGTTGTTATAAATGTTTGTACATTTGATATATAAAGTCATTGTATATATAAATATGTATATAAACTGTGTGTATATAGATTAGGTGGTGTATTGTCTTTCATCTTGTCCATGTATATATTTCAGTTTTTTTTTCCTTTGTAAAAATAATAATCTGTATGGATGATACATGTATTGTTTTTTTCTGGCATTGATCTTTTCTTTCCAGCTTTTATACCGTATATTTGAATGGTATTGGTTTAGTGTGTGCCGGAATATATAAACAGATTTGTTAAACAAAACTCTGGGTTATTATAAACAAGCAGATTGGACTCAATAACTAGTTCTTTTATTTGAAAGTTCTGAACCAATTCTGTCTATATAAACAATAAATGTCTAACAATTTAGTTCAACAAATTCCGGGTTATTTAAAAAAATTCCGGAACACCAATCTCCTTATTTATTATCACTAAATAGAATATTATCTAGAAGAACACATCAAAAAAAATTGTGCTTAATTTCCATGGGAGATTTCCGGTACTGTGGTGAATAATGTATTCGGTTTTTCTTCGTTTTTGCCTAATCAAGTGAAACGTTGATAAATATATAACTATACGTTAAATTCAAACAAACCGTTTTTAGATCAGTATAAAACTCAAACCCAATGTTAGAAATTCTGGTTTTAAATAATATTTAATTTATATAAAAATCCTTTAATATAAATAAATTCAAAAAAAATCCATTATAATTTCAATATAATATATAAACTGATTTAAATATTATATTTTAAATGGCCGAAAAATTCGGGACGTTACATTCTTCCCCCCTTAAAATAATTTCGTCCTCGAAATTGTAAAGTAAGAAGAATATTCCGAACCATATTATTTTAAAATCATTAATTTTGAATTAAATTCAAACTTTAAAAAATTTCTAAAATTTTGTCAGTGCCTCCTCTACATGGCTTGATCGGTACGACTACAACTGCCACTTTGGGCCTCAATTTCTTCGAAAAGAAAATTCAAATTCCAAAAGGCAATCCACTTTATTTGAATCCCAATTTTTTTTTGAATATATTAAATTTTCAACCCCCAATTCATTCAAGTTCATTCTTTTTGAATTTATTCTTAAATTGGTTTGACTTAACCAGGTTCAGTTTCATTTCTCATATCTGATTCATTTGACTAATTGATTTTTCTAATCAATTAAACTTTATTTTTTATATTCAAATTTGATTTCAAATCAAATCAATCAGAACGAACAAACAAACAACCCACATTACTATAATATAGAAAATAATTTCCTTTTCTATATAAAAATATACATTGGGTAAATTATTTCATTTGTCCACTTTATAAAACAATATTGTATCCACTCGCTAGTTCAAGGCTTCTCAACACTTGAACCAATCAAATAACACAATACAAAACATTTGTATATAAAATTTTACAAATACGCTCTCATATATATATATATATATATATATATATATATACACACTCAAACTCAATCTAGGGTGTTACTAGCCCCATCTCTATTGAGTTGCGCCATAGAGCCAAGGTTACTACTCAACCAATAGCTCTGATACCACTGTAACGACCCAGGATTTTCGGGTTCGAAAATCGACATAAATACCTTTACCGTAACTCATGCCGACCTTCCAAACACCGAAAACACAGGATGTTATTAGAAAGAAATTAGAGGGTGAGATAAGAGAGAAGAAATATTAGAATAGAAGAAGAAGAAGAACCAACACAGAGTCTCACATCGCAGCGGAACAAATTATAATACAGAAATAAACCTTTATTGAGAGCTTTTGAAAATACTTACAATATCATAGTACAACACACATCTGGACAGTTTTGATAATCTGTCCTCATATATATAATCACACAGCGGAATATCATTCGTCTGAACATCTTCAGCTAGTCTCTGGACTTCGCTGTACCTGATAACCTGAACCTGTACACCTCGGTCTAAACCGAGCATTTACAAAACACCGGGTCAGTCTGGTGGACCAGAGTGAGAAAAACTCGCACAACAATAAGGTATCACACAACTTGATTTTAAAGTTAAAATCCTTTCGAAAGAAAAAGATAATCGTAAGACCGATCCACACATAAATACGGGTGGTTTTTACCTTACGTTAACCCAAACCAGTTTTAAAATCAATATCTTTTCTGATATTATAATAGTGTCTAAACACAAGTAAATATCAATCTAGTGGAATGCTTGCATCTCACGCTCCACGTATATATATACAAACAAAACCGTGGGCACTTATTGGGGATTGGATTCCGACCTTGACAAGGTATGGGGCCACCTGCTGATCGTGTATCTCTAGAGACGAATACACTGGGTTCAACAAGAACGTCTTGCAACCCGGCCCTCACATGACCGACCACTCATTTCGCTTGAGTGTATCAAATGTATATCACCAACGGCTGGACTCAAACCACCGTTCCCGAATGGGCAGAATCGATAGATTAAGAATCAAAAGGAATTTCTCTAGATAGGTGGTTATACACCCTAATGGGAGCGACCTACATAGCCATGCTTCCTGCCTGATTTCTGTCTTTCCCCGGTTGATGAGGCTTGAGGTTAGAACACATTTGGTCTTCATATACTTTGAATGCCACATCGTCAGATCCGCCAGATCACACTGATTGACGTCCACAAAAATACTCTAGTTTATTTGGCTAGAGAATAACCATTTCTCCGCCATCAACTATGGTATGTTTGGAGAAATCAACGCATGTAATTCCTTTGGAAATACTCTGTCAGACATCCGTCCATACAAGTCATCCAGGAACAGGATGAACCGTAGGTACTCTCCTACTGCATCCAATATAGGAATCACCCCGTGGATCAGTAGTGATAGTCCTTGCAATCCACAGTTTCAACCACGACAGAACCCCAGTATATCTCCAGGTCGAATCAGAGATTGTAAGTGGTTCTTCCGCTTTATGAAGATCTATGGTCTTCACATGCTCCATCTCGATCGTCGCTTGATCTCTTCTTTATATTCGTATTTGTTGGTCGGAATGGTTTCCGAATATACATTCGATCCTGGTCTTTCCATACCAACAATCGTAAAGGTCAAACTTGATAGTCGGTTATTTAACTATCAAGTAAACATCCATGAAATCACAAAAATAGATTTACTGGTCAGGTACTCAGCATCACTTGGCTTTTAAAGTTATTACCCAATCTTCTTTTAATTCCATTAGTAGGAAAATATAATCTTATATCATTTCCTTTACTTTGGAATCGTATCACCCATTCTTGACATTACCAACTAGTATCATCCTTGGAAAATCCCGAAGCCGTTCAAGTTGGGGTATTTTAATTATCTCTCAGACCTTGATCAACTACGTTTTTATCTTCAAATAAATACGAGTTGTAATTCAAAAACCTAACATTTTATTATTTCAATTCCTATTTCCAACTTCGTTTACCAAACTCTAACCAAATCCCTTTTTCCCAATTACCTTTTTCTCACGGGAAATCCCCTTTCAAATCCATTGATTTAACTTAATACCATTATTAAGTAATTCCAATTTAAAAACAACGTTTAAACTCGTATTCATTTATAAACCTTGTTTATAAATTTTAGGTTTAATATAAACCCTTTTCATCTTCACCTCCCTTTTACTTAATTCAAAACATTAAGTAAAACTTATCATTCAAGTTATATATTCGTTTAACCCTCTTATTCGCACCATTATAAAACTCGAGCTCAAATAAGGAAACTCATCCCTAGCCCTTTCCCAATGCTCGACGAATTTTTATTTCAAACTTGATTACTTAAATATGTCTCATTTGATTAACAACTCAACATTTATTATTTCAAAACAATTAACTCTTTTATTTACTAGAATAAATAATAATTTCCTCTTTTTAAAACATTACTAAGCTTAACCAATTAAGTTAATTCCCTAATTTAAAATCTAACTTAGTCTAAATGGTCGACACACCAAACATGGTTATTCTTCAACCAATTCTATTTAATTCCACTTTTAAATTAATTAAAATATAATTAATTTTATATATCTTTATTTAATTGCTCACGATTAATCAAACACTTATCTGCTAGGTTATTTCATTGTTTAGAATTCTTATAGATATAAGAAATTTGTTTTCTAAAAACCATTTTATAATTTCTATATAAACCTTAAATAAATAAAAAATTAAATATTTATTTCCCTTTTTAAATAACCTTTAAATGTAATAACTTTCAAAATCTATTTTCGTTATAAAATATATTTATAACTTAAATATTATCGATTCACTATCGATAAAAACCATATTTTATAAATCGATTGATTTATAAGCCAGGTGATGCCAATTTCCCAACTATACTACCCATCAGAACAAATGTTGAAACATGGTTCAACAATCAACCATTCCTTTTTATTTGATTGAAGATTTTTATAACGATAACCAATCAACTAACAGCCATGTCAAACAATTCAAACAATTCAAGCACGTTATAAATGTGACCAATCAAGGGAAATTATTTTATTTGGGTCAAATCATAACGATTGGTGTTTTTCTGAAATTAAATGACCATTTAATTTCATTTATTGAATCAACACTAATTATATATAACCACCAAACAGTCAATCACTATCAATCAGAACACACAAAATAAAAACCCAATTTGTATAAAGTATAAATGGGAAGAGCTGAGTGAGTTTAACTCACCTGGGTTTGAATCTGACGGTAAACATTCTGGTTTTTATTAGATTGACGTTTAATTCGAAAAAAATTCCAATCAGTTCAGATCCGGACTAGACCCGCTCAATCTCAAAGTACTTGTCTCCACGGTCCCAACACAACTGACCGCGCTTGAATCCGATAACGTATGTTCAAGAAATAAACAATTTTATAAATAATTTAATTAAAAACATTGATTTTCCTTTGAATTAAAAGTTGGGCTTACCTTTAACTATCGGCCCAACCAAAAGAAATCCAACCCGTTTGCCTTAAAACCTTTCCCTCCGTAACCCTTAATTCATTTCCACCACCTCCACTTATTTTTATCCCCAAATTAAACCCTAGGCCAGATTCATTCTTCAGCCGAATTCGAGGTACATGGCGTCGCCCCTCCTCCGTCTACCCAAGTTCAGTAGCGTCACACCTCCTTCGAGCTTCTCCAACAATCCGCCACCACACTGTCGAGCTTTCCAGAACCACACGAGCGAACCAAAGCGAGGTCTGGTTCTTCAACTGCGACAGCTTCAAAAGATAAAAACCCAAAAGCTAAGTTTTCCTTTACTCGATTTCTATACTGTATATTTTGTTTTGATTACTGTGTGGTTTCGAATGGGATTTCTTTGCGGTTTACTATGTTTGTGACTTGGTTGATGAACACTACTGCGTGGTCGTCTATTTATAGTGCGATTTTGATTTAGATAAGAACACCGTCCCTTCGTAGCTCAACATAGGTGATTTAGCTAAAATATTTTAGGCCATTCCCCTTTTCCGATTTACTTGTAATGGTGATGGCTTTGAGTGACGGTCATACAGAGATTTTGAAACTTGTACATTAGATTTGATTCCCATTTTTAAATATAAGTAAACAGTCAGAATTTTACTGTATATACATGTGGGTTTACGGTTTTAATTTGGCCATACAAATTTTTGTGTATATATATATATATATATATATATATATATATATATATATATATATATATATATCAGTCCCTTTCTACTTAGACGTCCATGACATGTTCTTAGCTGTTGAGATTTGTTGTTATAATATATATGTTCTTATATTTGATTTCCTTTTTATCTATGCACATGGGAGATCTGCCTTACTGTTTAGCTTAGCTGTTCTGCTATGTCTTGTTATTTCAGATCAGATATTTTGAAATTGAAACATAGATTTTTATGGTACAGTTTTCATAGGTGATGCATATGAATTCACTGTGTATGCTAGCTATTGAATTTGATGTATATAACATATATATATATATATATATATATATATATATATATATACACATAAAGTCAGTATCCCTCTAGCTATATCTTTTAGCTGTTCTATAGATTCTTAGTTGTTTTCATTGTCTATTTGGCTATGCATTGCCAACCTTATTAGCTGTGTGCCTATGAGGGTGTCTTTCCAGATTTGATACACACTTGATTGATATTTTTTTTCGGTTCAATGCTGTCATGAAATGTAATAGCCCAGAAAGCTGGGCCAGTTTAAAAAATTTATTTTGGCAATTTTAGCGAATTTTGATTATTTAAAATGAATTATTTTAAATAATAACGACGAGAAATTTATTTTGAATATAAATCGAACGTATATATTATATAGATCGTCGATAGAATATAAATATTTATTTACATTTATATTTATAAAAGGAATTGAAAATGGCGCGGTAGTTCGATAATTCGATTTTAAACTTCAAATGAATGTACCGGGTGCAAAATAAACCGGATTTTAGTGAAACCAAAAATAATAGGATCTATTTGAGGATATCTTTCCAAAGAATCCGAAAAATAAAGATTTCATAGTGGGAATCAAAAGATATGTCCAGTTGAAAAGTCTGAATAGTCGCTATGGAATTCAGGCCCTTAAAAATGGGAATTTTGCAAATGACCTTGGATTTTGATGAAAACACTTTTGTTGGATCTGCAATGTCAAGTTATTACTAGATTTCAAATTTCATAATTTTTCGAGTCAATATGTGAGCGTGGCAAAGGGAAACGCGTTTGACTAGTTTCAGTTGATTTTAATCGACTGGAAAATGGCCATTTTTCAAATGGCCTCAGAATTCGACGAAACTAGTTTTGTTAGGACCGTATCGTCAATACGAAGTAAGAAAATATTTTTCTGGAATTTTTCGAGTTAGTATGTGATCCCGGAAAATTGAAATGTGCGTTCAAATTCAATATATAGAGTTATATATTGATTTTGACGAAAACTGATCGAAACGATAGAACCAGCTTACGAAACATATCCCATTGTGTTTGGAATAGGGGTAATTAGCTATGGACGACAGGCGGTGGGCCTTGTTTCGAGGTCGAAAGAAAAAGTTACCTTTTGGGATTAAAATAAATTAAAACTATAATTAAAAATAACCCTCCCTCTCCTTTATTTACTCAGCCCCCCCCCCCGTTTGTTTTCATTTCAGAAAACGAAATAAAAAACCTAAACTACCGCCGAGCCCCCCCACCCACAGGCGGCGCGCCACCGCGCAACCCCCCTACCCTCTGCCGCGATCGACACCCCTACCCTCTGCCGCTATCGAGACCCCCTACCCTATGCCGCGATCGACCCCCCTCCTCCTCTACCGCGATCGAGACCCCCCTTCCTCCTGCTGCCGACCGAAGACACCCCCCTTCCTCCTGTTGCCGACCGAAGACCCCCTCCCTTGGAAAAATCCGATACAATGTAAGTTTCTTTTATTTTTATTTTTATTTTGGTTTATTTAATTGTCTAGGTTATTTATTTATAAAGTAATTAGTTTGTTAGAGATAAAAATATGATTTTGATATTAGTAGACAATTAAAAATATAATTTTTATATGATAGGCGTAGGAAAAATATAATTTTTACATGATAGAAAGAATAAAAATTCGATTTTTATCATATGCGGAATATAGAAATATAATTTTTATATGAAGAAAAGGTTAAAAATATAATCTTTTATATTGTAGAAGTATAAAAATATAATCTTCTATTAAATAAAGACATGATTTTTAATGTGGATAAAAGATATGTTTTTTATATTATAGAGAAAGTAAAAATTTGATTTTTATATATTGAATAGCAAAGTAAAAATTCGATTTTTATATATTGAATAGCGAAGTAAAAATTCGATTTTTATATATTGAATAGCGAAGTAAAAATGTGATTTTTATATATGTAGAGAATACGGGCAGTGAAAAGTGACAAGAGGCAAGAACGACGAAGATTTCTACATAAGAAGAGTCGTGGGATTGGATTAGCTAATCTGTGAGAACTTCTCACCTTTTAATTTTGTTTTTCTAGTTAAAATATATACTAGGATGCAGACGGTGTTTAGTAGCATCCGACACCCGTCGTCCACAGACCATGGACGGCTTGTATGCTTGTGTGTTTGATTTTGATGTGTAGTTGATTGTGTGATGTGATGTGAAATGAAATAAAATATTTTATAGTGGAAAATATTTTTTTTAGTTAAAAATAGAATTTTTAACGTGTATATGAAATGAAATAAAAATAAAAGATCGGACGATTTGTTTATATACACACATTGACTGATATTGATTGGGACGATAAATTTTACACATCGCCCAACTACACAAATAAAATCTGTGTTTGATTGTTTGAAAACCCCACACGGGTATTGGGATGATTTATGACATACACTAATCCCAATAATTAGTTGTATGTCGATCGATTAATTGACATACTGTTATGAGCGTTAAATATTTATATTTGATGCTTATACAGTGTAGAATGCACTTTGGATGATGGTTGATTATTCATCGTTGTTATTGTATACATGTGTTGTAGAAAATCCATATAATTAACATTATATGGTAATTGATTGGGCCTCATTCCAGTTTTGAAAAAGAAATATTTGAATAGAAATATTTGAAAAAGAAATATTTGAATAGAAATATTTGAAAAAGAAATATTTGAATAGAAATATTTGAAATAGAAATATTTGAAATAGAATATTTGAAAATAAAAACATATGAAGCCGTGTTGATTAGATTGATGCCATTTTGACGTGAACGATATTTATATCGATTTTATTCATTTTATAATGAATATCGAAAGTGATTTCAAAATCTGATATTTTGAAAGGAATTGAAATTCGAATTGAAATTGAATTGAATTGAAATTCGAACTGAAACAGAATAGAAATGAATTCGAATTGAAATTGAATATAAGTGAATTCGAATTGAAATTGAATATAAATGAATTCGAATTGAAATTGAATTGAATTGAAACGAACTGAAATTGAATTAGAAATGGATTTGAATTGAAATCAATTTGAAATGAATTTAAAACGAATTTGTAAGGGAAAATTCAATTTTGATTTGAATTTGAAAAGAAGTTAAAATCGTTTTGAAAACGAATTTAAAACGATTTATAAAATACGTTTTGAATTGAAATCAACGAAGTATATATTGTATATATTATATATATAATATAATGGCCTGAATAGAATGCGCCGCGCCGCGGCAGTTCGGGAATTTCGACCATTGACTTCGAACGGAAATTACGGGAGATCCGACCGTCGGATTCTCCTAAAACCGGAACCGTTGGGTTCGTATCGAAAAGAGCATTTTAATGAATGTGAGGAATTAGAAATCTAACGGTGGGATTTGGAGTTATGTCCAAATCAAATTTGGAAAAGGTCGCTGTAAGTGCAGTTCGATGGCCATTGATGGAAATCAACTGTACGGGCCTTAATAAAATTATTAAAAATAGTAATAATTTGTTAAAAATCATAAGAAATGATTTGTGAAGAACTAGGATGAAAAATCCCATATTTGAAAAGATAACAACAGATTTTTATCGAAATGAACTAGTTTTGAACTAGAATTATAATTCTATTTATTTTTAAATAAATAAATTGAATTTGAAAAGGGTTTTAAAAATAACCAGAATTTCCAATGATTGTATTGGAATGGATTTGAATCGAAATTGTCTTTGGAATATTTCGATGTTGGATTTCGTGATTATACAGATGTTGTTATGGAAATTTGAAAGATATAGGTATATATATCGTTATTTCCAATACGATATCTGTTGGTCGTGGAATTTGATATTGAATATAAGCCGATATATTTTCTATTCAGAGCCTTGTATTTAATATCAAATGTGATTTGGGTTTGTCGTGAATGGTGTCTTGACTAACACTGTTCTAGAACCCAGTTGAGAAAAGATTAAATCTTTTTATTTTAGATTTAATGAAGTGTACCAATTAAATGATATTTAATTGGAATTGAATTGATATTGATTTTTGGGTTTATCGTGGACTGTGTTTTAAATAACACTCGTTCTTTAACCCGACAATTAATGGAATGTGATTTTGGGTTTATCGTGAACCGTGTTTTAAATGACACTAATTCTTTAACCCAGTTAACGATTAAAACTAAGTGGAGTTTTAATGAATCTTTAATTAGATTGAAAAGATCGAGAATGAAGTATCACCAGTTTTGCTCCAGGCGATAGCTAAATCTTTAATTAGATTTAAACGTGAAATGGTAATTGAATTTACCGATAACACCATGGTGTTAGATATGAAGTATTGCCAGTTTTACTTCATGGGATAAATAGGTTGGGATTGGGAAATTAAAATAAATGATTACTTCGGTGTGGTTCGCTAATCTCGACTAGTTTGAATTGATATTCAAAGGAGATTAAAGAATAAATTTAAAGAATTTATCTTTGATAAAATTATTGGGAACCTTTCCCAAAATATAAGAATATTTGAATAAAAGAATATTCTAAAGTGGAATTAGGCGTATGTTGTGTTTGTGTAACACGTGTTTATTATATATATACGCGAGTTGTTCAGAAAGACCGGGTTTATCCCATTCTGAATAACTGATTCGACGTGGTGTCGAGGATGAAGACGGTGGTTGAAGACCGGAGGTCTTCACGTCGTTTGGGTAATTACTGATGATCTTGATTGGGCTGTACACCCAAGAAGATGGAAACAGTTGGTGATCGTCCAGACGTACTTGGAGATTGATGGATATGCGGGGCACTAGGTGCCTCCGGTTTCGTTCAGACCCAGAACGGACTTGTAAATGGACTGTGTGTCTGACATTGGATTTTTAGTCTGTGTGATTGATTTTTATTAAATATATATCTATTTGGCGGCGGAGAATTTATTCTCTTGCTTGACGCCCTTCTCTAAGACGTACGAGCTCAGGGGTTATATATCGATGGATATCAAACGCATGGAGTGAATTGCCTGTGTGGCATGCCTAAGTGGCAATTAATCGAGGCTTCTGTTGAAAAGCAAAGTCTTGTGGTTGATGATCAAACCACCGCCTGTGTGGCATAGCTTTTTGTAACGTGAATTCGCGAGCCTCACACCCCGGTTGTGAACCAAAAACGGGAGAGGACCTCAGGGAGGGCATGCGTTTCCTTCTAGCTAGGGTGGTGTCAGTGACCTACCAGCCCTGACATTTATATACTTTTCACCTGTGTGGTTGTTGCTGTTGCGAGGCACCTCGGTTTGATCGGACGATCCGGGTCCGATGGAGCCATTCGTTGGCTCATTTACACCCCAAAGGGCGGGGAAACGCAGTGTTCAGGCATTATAATCCACATCGGTGGACCGGCCCTGTCGCTCCAAGGGGCAGTTGCGGCTATTTCGGAGACATGGGCTAGATTGTCTTGAATCGGTAGGGGATGATCCCTGGCCTCGGTTCACAGATGGAAATCCAACTTCCAATACGTGACGTTTCGATTTTAGTTGTAATCCTATATACGGCGACATAGTGGGATGGGGCGCTTATGCCGCCTATGATTGATACTTATGATTTGAAGTTGTTTTATACACTATGCACTTATAATACTATCAAAATAACCTGTTTTAAACGTATCAAGCATTCTTTGGCTGTTATAAGGGAAAACCCTATCCCCCGGCTTGCGTTGCATTGTGTGATAGGACCTGGGTCGTATAACAGCTTCATTTTTCTTTATTTAGCATTGCGCTGTTTGTTTTATGCACTGGTATTATTGGGAGAAAACCCGTTCAGTGTTATACGGCGTGCTCCCTTGATTTACCTAACTTTAAAATAAAGATTATTAACTGTTTTAGTTCTCACACCAGTCACATGACTAACCTGGAGTTTATTGTTTTGACCTAAACTCTGGGTGCCCCTATTTTGACACGGGCAGCTAGTAGTTTTGGTTTTGCAAATTTATATTCACAGGATCCTGGTTTACAGCTGGAACGATATCCGAAAAGCTTTGTATCAGTATATCTCTTCTAGTTTTGTATTGTATTATTTTCCGCTGCTAGGTAATTTATTTAAATCTCTGATATTTCTGTGTAATATTCATTTATACTCTGTATATCCTTGTATTCTGATGGTATTGTTGTAATAAGCAATGAAATGTTCTTCCGTTTGCGTTCTATTTTGTCATGTTCTCAAAACAATCAGGCGTTTCGAACGGTCTAGATCGGTCTAGCGACTGATTCGGATCGAGCGAAATTCCTTTTCGTCACATTTGGTATCAGAGCTTTGGTTTACAAAGCAGAGAACAAGACTCGTTAGAACCATAAGAAGGAATTCATCAGATATTGGAATAGTAATATCCAATGGGAATGACTCGTTAGAGATGGGATCAGTAGTATCCTAGAACGAGTGTGAAGAGTATATTTTTAAAAATGAAAACAAGTTTTGTTTTGAAAATTTAAATCAATTATTCGTATTTGATTATATATTTTAGATGAATTTGGGCAATCCAGTATATAAAGATTTTGTATATATGTCTTGCAAACGTGTGTTCGAAGTTTTAATATTGGATAGCTATAGAATCATACTCTAGTTGCCCGGGGATAATTCTGGTGATGGGGCACCATCGCCAGTATTTATTTTCGAGTTTCGAAAGTGAGATTTCTATATATTTCCAATTGACTGGTGTGAGAACCGAAACTAGATAGGGATTATTGTTGTGATTTGGCATCAAAAATGTGATTTTTGACTATGTATCAAAATTATGAATTTGAAACGTTAATTCACTAATTGATTGATGGTTGTGTTGTTTGATTATTGTTTGAATAATTGAATGTTGAATCTTTAACCAAATAGGTCAAATATCGAATTGTATTGAAAATTTGGTCGCATTTGCTTGCATATACATGTACTTACAATGAACAGGTCATAGCAAGGAGGCTAGAGCAGAAGAATAAAATTGTTTGCCCGACAAATAGGTACATGTTTACTATAACTTACTGTTTTGTTTGGGTGATGATGATTTTATGAGCCTATTGGCTAGCCGCTTGGCTTTTTCTTTTTCTTTTTGAGATCAGAGGGCCTGTATGGCAATTTCAGGATTTTCCCGTGCTCCCGGTGCAGGGGTGGTTATGGCAAAAAATTTCAAAAATTTAGGGTGTTAGCCAAATTTTTGAAAAATTTGAAAAGTTCTTAGAAAACGAAAAGTTGAAGAACTTAAGCCGTAGTCAAAATAATGAAAGTTGAGTTGGTTTGTGAAACAACTTTCGGCTTTATTCCTTTTCGGGGACGAAAAGTTTTAAGTGGGGGAGATTGTAATAACCCGGAAAGCTGGGCCAGTTTAAAATGAATGTACCGGGTGCGGTAGTTCGATAATTCGATTTCAAACTTCAAATGAATGTACCGGGTGCAAAATAAACTAGATTTTAGTGAAACCAAAAATAATAGGATCTATTTGAGGATATCTTTCCAACGAATCTGAATAATCAAGATTTCGTAGCGGGAATCAAAAGATATGTCCAGTTGAAAATTATGAATAGTCGCTATGGAATTCAGGCCCTTAAAAATGGGAATTTTGCAAACGACCTCAGATTTCGACGAAACCACTTTTGTTGGATCTGCGATGTCAAGCTATTGCTAGATTTCAAATTTCATAATTTTTCGAGTCAATGTGTGAGCGTGGCAAAGGAAAACGTGTTTGACCAGTTTTAGTTGATTTTAATCAACTGGAAAATGGCCATTTTTCAAACGGCCTCAGAATTCGACAAAACTAGTTTTGTTAGGACCGTATCGTCAATACGAAGTTAGAAAATATTTTTCTGGAATTTTTCGAGTTAGTATGTGATCCCGGTAAATTGAAATGCGCGTTCAAATTCAATATATAGAGTTATATGTTGATTTTGATGAAAACTGATCGAAACGATCGAATCAGCTTACGAAACATATCCCATTGTGTTCGGAATGGGGGTAATTAGCTATGGACGACAGGCGGTGGGCCTTGTTTCGAGGTCGAAAGAAAAAGTTACCTTTTTGGATTAAAATAAAATAAAACTATAATTAAAAATAACCTCCCTCTCCTTTAATTACTCAGGCTCCCCCGTTAGTTTTCATTTCAGAAAACGAAATAAAAAAAAACCTAAACTACCGCCGAGCCCTCCCCCCCCCCACACGCGGCGCGCCACCGGGCGACCCCCCCACCCTCTACCGCGATCGACCCCCCCCCCCCCCCACCCTCTGCCGCGATCGAGACCCCCTTACCCTCTGTCGCGATCGACCCCCCTCCTCCTCTGCCGCGATCGAGACCCCCTTCCTGCTGCTGCCGACCGAAGACCCCCCCTCGTAAAAATCCGATACAATGTAAGTTTCTTTTATTTTTATTTTTATTTTGGTTTACTTAATTGTCTAGGTTATTTATTTATAGAGTAATTAGTTTGTTAGAGATAAAAATATGATTTTGATATTAGTAGACAATTAAAAATATAATTTTTATATGATAGGCGTAGGAAAAATATAATTTTTACATGATAGAAAGAATAAAAATTTGATTTTTATCATATGTAGAATATAGAAATATAATTTTTATATGAAGAAAAGGTTAAAAATATAATCTTTTATATTTTAGAAGAATAAAAATATAATCTTTTATTAAATAAAGACATGATTTTTAATGTGGATAAAAGATATGTTTTTTATATTATAGAGAAAGTAAAAATTCGATTTTTATATACTGAATAGCAAAGTAAAAATTTGATTTTTATATATTGAATACGAAGTAAAAATTCGATTTTTATATATTGAATAGCGAAGTAAAAATGTGATTTTTATATATGTAGAGAATACGGGCAATGAAAAGTGACAAGAGGCAAGAACGACGAAGATTTCTACATAAGAAGAGTCGTGGGATTGGATTAGCTAATCTGTGAGAACTTCTCACCTTTTAATTTTGTTTTTCTAGTTAAAATATATACTAGGATGCAGACGGTGCTTAGTAGCACCCGACACCCGTCGTCCATAAACTAATATTGATTATTCAGATCGGACGATTTGTTTATATACACACATTGACTGATATTGATTGGGACGATAAATTTTACACATCGCCCAACTGCACAAATAAAATCTGTGTTTGATTGTTTGAAAACCCTACACGGGTATTGGGATGATATATGACATACACTAATCCCAATAATTAGTTGTATGTCGATCGATTGATTGATAGACTGTTATGAGCGTTAAATATTTATATTTGATGCTTATACAGTGTAGAATGCACTTTGGATGATGGTTGATTATTCATCGTTGTTATTGTATACATGTGTTGTATAAAATCCATATAATTAACATTATATGGTAATTGATTGGGCCTCATTCCAGTTTTGAAAAAGAAATATTTGAATAGAAATATTTGAAAAAGAAATATTTGAATAGAAATATTTGAAAAAGAAATATTTGAATAGAAATATTTGAAATAGAATATTTGAAAATAGAAACATATGAAGCCGTGTTGATTAGATTGACGCCATTTTGACGTGAACGATATTTATATCGATTTTATTCATTTTATAATGAATATCGAAAGTGATTTCAAAATCTGATATTTTGAAAGGAATATAAATTCGAATTGAAATTGAATTGAATTGAATTCGAACTGAAACTGAATAGAAATGAATTCGAATTGAAATTGAATATAAGTGAATTCGAATTGAAATTGAATATAAATGAATTCGAATTGAAATTGAATTGAATTGAAAAGAACTGAAATTGAATTAGAAATCGATTTGAATTGAAATCAATTTGAAATGAATTTAAAATGAATTTGTAAGGGAAAATTAATTTTTGATTTGAATTTGAAAAAGAAGTTAAAATCGTTTTGAAAACGAATTTAAAACGATTTGTAAAAGACGTTTTGAATTGAAATCGACGAAATATATATTATATATATTATATATATAATATAATGGCCTGAATAGAACGCGCCGTGCTGCGGCAGTTCGCGAATTTTGACCATTGACTTCGAACGGACATTACGGGAGATCCGACCGTCGGATTCTCCTAAAACCAGAACCGTTGGGTTCGTATCGAAAATAGCTTTCTAATGAATGTGAGAAATTAGAAATCTAATGTTGGGATTTGGAGTTATGTCCAAATCAAATTTGGAAAAGGTCGTTGTAAGTGCAGTTCGATGGCCATTGATGGAAATCGATTGTACGGGCCTTAATAAAATTATTAAAAATAGTTATAATTTGTGAAAAATCAAAAGAAATGATTTGTGAAAAACTGGGATGAAAAATCCCATATTTGAAAAGATAAAAATAGATTTTTATCGAAATGAACTAGTTTTGAACTAGAATTATAATTCTTTTTATTTTTAAATAAATAAATTGAATTTGAAAAGGGTTTTAAAAATAACCAGAATTTCCAATGATTGCATTGGAATGGATTTGAATCGAAATTGTCTTCGGAATATTTCGATGTTGGATTTCGTGATTATACAGATGTTGTTATGGAAATTTGAAAGATATAGGTATATATATCGTTATTTCCAATACGATATCTGTTGGTCGTGGAATTTGATATTGAATATAAGCCGATATATTTTCTATTCAGAGCCTTGTATTTAATATCAAATGTGATTTGGGTTTGTCGTGAATGGTGTCTTGACTAACATTGTTCTTGAACCCAGTTGAGAAAAGATTAAATCTTTTTAGTTTAGATTTAATGAAGTGTACCAATTAAATGATATTTAATTGGAATTGAATTGATATTGATTTTTGGGTTTATCGTGGACTGTGTTTTAAATAACACTCGTTCTTTAACCCGACAATTAATGGAATGTGATTTTGGGTTTATCGTGAACCGTGTTTTAAATGACACTGATTCTTTAACCCAGTTAACGATTAAAACTAAGTGGAGTTTTAATGAATATTTAATTAGATTAAAAAGATCGAGAATGAAGTATCACAAGTTCTGCTCCAGGCGATAGCTAAATCTTTAAATAGATTTAAACGTGAAATGTAATTGAATTTACCGATAACAACGTGGTGTTAGATATGAAGTATTACCAGTTTTACTTCATGGGATGAATAGGTTGGGATTGGGAAATTAAAATAAATGATTACTTCGGTGTGGTTCGCTAATCCGGACTAGTTTGAATTGATATTCAAAGGAGATTAAAGAATAAATTTAAAGAATTTATCTTTGAAAAAATTATTGGGAACCTTTCCCAAAATATAAGAATATTTGAATAAAAAAATATTCTGAAGTGGAATGAGGCATATGTTGTGTTTTTGTAACACGTGTTTATTATATATATATATACGCGAGTTGTTCAGAAAGACCTGGTTTATCCCATTCTGAATAACTGATTCGACGTGGTGTCGAGGATGAAGACGGTGGTTGAAGACCAGAGGTCTTCACGTCGTTTGGGTAATTACTGATGATCTTGATTGGAATGTACACCCAAGAAGATGGAAACAGTTGGTGATCGTCCATACGTACTTGGAGATCGATGGATATGCGGGGCACTAGGTGTCTCCGGTTTCGTTCAGACCCAGAACGGACTTGTAAATGGACTGTGTGTCTGACATTGGATTTTTAGTCTGTGTGATTGATTTCTATTAAATATATATCTGTTTGGCGGTGGAGAATTTATTCTCTTGCTTAACGCCCTTCTCTGAGACGTACGAGCTCAGGGGTTATATACCGATGGATATCAAACGCATGTAGTGAATTGCCTATGTGGCATGCCTAAGTGGCAATTAATCGAGGCTTCTATTGAAAAGCAAAGTCTTGTGGTTGATGATCAAAGCACCGCCTGTGTGGCATAGCTTTGTGTAACGTGAATTCGCAAGCCTCACACCCCGGTTGTGAACCAGAAACAGGAGAGGACCTCTGGGAGGGCATGCGTTTCCTTCTACCTAGGGTGATGTCAGTGACCTACCAGCCCTGACATTTATATACTTCTCACCTGTGTGGTTGTTGCTGTTGCGAGGCGCCTCGGTTAGATCGGACGATCCGGGTCCGATGGAGCCATTCGTTGGCTCATTTACGCCTCAAAGGGAGGGGAAACGCAGTGTTCAGGGATTACAATCCACTTCGGTGGACCGGCCCTGTCGCTCCAAGGTGCAGTTGCGGCTGTTCCGGAGACATGGGCTAGATTGTCTCGAATCGGTAGGGGACGATCCCTGGCCTCGGTTCACAGATGGAAATCCAACTTCCAATACGTGACGTTTTGATTTTAGTTGTAATCCTATATACGACGACATAGTGGGATGGGGTGCTTATGCCGCCTATGATTGATACTTATGATTTGATGTTGTTTTATACACTATGCACTTATAATACTATCAAAATAACCTGTTTTAAACGTGTCAATCATTCTTTGGCTGTTATAAGGGAAAACCCTATCCCCCGGCTTGCGTTGCATTGTGTGATAGGACCTGGGTCTTATAACAGCTTCATTTTTCTTTATTTATCATCGCGCTGTTTGTTTTATGCACTGCTATTCTTGGGAGGAAACCCGTTCCGTGTTATACGGCGTGGTCCCTTGATTTACCTAACTTTAAAATAAAGATTATTAACTGTTTTAGTTCTCACACCATTCACATGACTGACCTGGAGTTTATTGTTTTGACCTAAACTCTGGGTGCCCCTATTTTGACACGGGCAGCTAGTAGTTTTGGTTTTGCAGATTTATATTCACAGGATCCTGCTTTACAGCTGGAACGATATCCGGAAAGCTTTGTATCCGTATATCTCTTCATGTTGTGTATTGTATTATTTTCCGCTGCTTGGTAATTATTTAAATCTCTGATATTTCTGTGTAATATTCATTTATACTCTGTATATCCTTGTATTCTGATGGTATTGTTGTAATAAGCAATGAAATGTTCTTCCGTGTGCGTTCTATTTTGTCATGTTCTCAAAACAATCAGGCGTTTCGAACGGTCTAGATCGGTTTAGCGAATGATTCGGATCGAGCGAAATTCCTTTTCGTCACATGAAATATCCTTTTTAATGGGTTTCTTCTTCTTTGTTTTCTCGTAGATCAAAACTGATCGAACATGGATTCCCCGATCGTCGAGAGAACCAAGGCAGCAGATATTTAATAATGGATCCTGTTTGTACTGATTGATTCTATCAAAATTTGTTGTTATAAATGTTCGTACATTTGATATATAAAGTCATTGTATATATAAATATGTATATAAACTGTTTGTATATAGATTAGGTGGTGTATTATCTTTCATCTTGTCCATGTATATATTTCAGTTTGTTTTTCCTTTGTAAAAATAATAATGTGTATGGATGATACATGTATTGTTTTTTTTTTTGGCATTGATCTTTTCTTTCCAGCTTTTATACCGTATATTTGAATGGTATTGGTTTAGTGTGCGCCGGAATATTTAAACAGATTTGTTAAACAAAACTCCGGGTTATTTTAAACAAGCAGATTGGACTCAATAACTAGTTCTTTTATTTGAAAGTTCTGAACCAATTCTGTCTATATAAACAATTAATGTCTACCAACTTAGTTTAACAAATTCCGGGTTATTTAAACAAATTCTGGAACACCAATCTCCTTATTTATTATCACTAAATAGAATATTATCTAGAAGAACACATCAATTTTTTTTTCTCAATTGCCATGGGAGATTTCCGGTACTGTGGTGAATAATGTATTCGGTTTTTCTTCTTTTTCGCCTAATCAAGTGAAACGTTGATAAATATATAACTATACGTTAAATTCAAACAATCCGTTTTTTGATCAGTATAGAACTCAAACCCAATGTTAGAAATTCCGGTTTTAAATAATATTTGATTTATATAAAAATCCTTTAATATAAATAAATTCGAAAAAAATCCATTATAATTTCAATATAATATATAAACTACTTTAAATATTATATTTTTAATGGCCGAAAAATCTGGGATGTTACACTCGGGTGCCCTCCTTTCCACACGGGTAGTCAAGTGGCTTATTTTGCAGATATATTAAGCAGGATTCTGGATCGAACCTTAAAGCTATGTCCAGAGTGTTGATAGACTTCCGTTGTATCAGTTTAGTTATTTCCGTTGCTTTGTATTAATTGTTGAAAATAATCTTCCGCTGTATTATTATGTACTCTGATATATTCTGTACTCTGATGTTATATTATCATGATGTAATAAAAGTCTGTTGTTATTTGTTCTTATGTATTGTATTCCCAAAGTTAATGTATGCGGGATTTGAATGGTCTTGGTCGATTTTGCGGTCGATTAGGTCCGGGCAAAATCCATATCGTTACATATAATCATTTGGAATGAGAATGAACTCGGTCTTTTCAAATGATTCTCGCATATTTATAGTTTAAAATCATTTCATATTGTTAATAGAATTTAATAACGATTTAACGCTATATATATATATATATAGCTAAATTAATTTAACGACGCTTTGGGTCAATAGGCGGCCCTGGCGCTGTTTTTATCAAAATTTGATTTGCACTTATCTCAAAATCTAACCATTGGATTTTAACAAAGTTTATATCCTTGGAAAGATCTTCCCAAAGCGCTCCTAACGATTCCTGTTTTGGGAAAATCCGACGGTTGGATCCTTCGGTATAATCGTTTAAAGTTACGATTCTGAAATGCGAACTACCGCGCGCTATTCATTTTATTTATATATATATGTAATTATAATTATATATATAAACCCTTCGACGATTTTTCTAAAACGTATTTAACATGCCAAATAAAAGAATGTTTTTATTGGCATATCACATCTATGTACTGTCAAACAGAATATATATCATTTACATGAAAATTGATCCAATGATGAGTCAACTTTGCATATAAATTCTAATATATGCAAATGTAAATATAAATGTAATTTTGACAATGCATATAAATTCTTATATATGCAGTGTAAATATAAATGTGATTTAGACAATGCATAATGCATATAAATTCTAATATATGCAATGTAAATATAAATGTAATTTAGACAATGCATATAAATTCTAATATATGCGATGTAAATATAAATGTAATTTTAACAACGCATATGAATCCTAATATATGCGATGTAAATATAAACGAAATTTTAACAACACATATAAATTCTAATATATGCGATGTAAATATAAATGTAATTTTAACAACGCATACGAATTGTAATATATGCGATGTAAATATAAATGAAATTTTAAAAACGCATACGAATTCTAATATATGCGATGTAAATATAAATGAAATTTTAACAACGCATATAAATTCTAATATATGCGATGTAAATATGAATGAAATTTTAATAATGCATATAAATTCTAATATATGTGATGTAAATATAAATGTCATTTTATCCATTTCATTAAAAACAAAGTTTTAAATGTAAACATGTTTTATTTTGAAAACATGCATGTTTGTCCAACTTCTATTATTACATTAAAAATGAATTTTTAATGTAAAACATATTTTCATTTAAAACATAAATCTTTACCTAAATTTATACTATTACATTAAAATTCATTATTACATTAAAAAGTGAATCTTTAATGTAAAACATGTTTTCTTTTTAAAACATGAATCTTTTCACTAATTTCTAATATTACATTAAAAAGTATATTTTTAACGTAATCATGTTTGATTTTAAAACATGAACACTTTTCTTATTTTTAACATTACATTAAAAATGTATATTTTCAATGAAATCATTTTGATTTTAAAGCATGAACACTTTTCTTATTTTTAACATTACATTAAATATTTTTAACATTACATTAAAAATGTATATTTTTAATGAAATCATGTTTTGATTTTAAAACATGAACACTTTTCTTATTTTTAACATTAATCATGTTTTGATTTTAAAACATGAACACTTTTCTTATTTTTAACATTACATTAAAAATGTATATTTTTTAATGAAATCATGTTTTGATTTTAAAACATGATTCTTTTCTCTACTTTCATTCTTGACACTAAAATATGATTTTTTTTTATGAAATCATGTTTTTATTCAAAACATGTACAATTTCTATATCCTAACACTATATTAAAAATGTGAACTTTTAAATGTAATGTTCTTATTTTTTTCTAAAACATGAACATTTCTATTTTTATAATTATTCCATAAAATGATAGAAATTTGTACTTCATTTTTGTTGAATATTCTAATTCAACAAAATGACAAAATTTGACATTTCCTTTTTGATTGAAAATTCCAACTCAATCATATAAAAAAGGGTATATTTCATTTTGGTTGATAATCCTATTTCAATCAAATAACATGTAACACCCCGAATTTTAGTTAATACTAATATTCACTAATTACAGAATAAATAATCTCAGATGTGAGAATTGGGGGAAACGGGCTGCGTCATGGCGTTCGTCTCGGAAAAGTACGCGAAATAGAGTCCGTGTTTTCGAGAATCGGAGTCCGTATGGCCCAGTTATGGCCTAATGAAGTTTTCAGAAAATTCAAAGTTCAAAACAGATTTGAATTTCAAGTTCAAATTTCGAATTTCGGGTCTGGAAGGCTGGGGGGAAATTTCCCGCCAGCCAAGCAAGTCGACAGGCCTGTCGACTTGGCAGTCGACTTGGTAGGAACCAAGTCGACAGCCCTGTCGACTTGGTTGTCGACACAGGCCAGCCGGGCAGTTTTGCCTGGTGCACCATTTTAGGGTTTGGGCTGTGTTTTGGGGCTGGTTTCTGGAAGCTTTCGAGATCTGATGGTCCTAATCTAATTTAGGGTTAATCTAATGGCCTAAAACACTTGCCTAATCTATAAATAAGACCCTAAGCTAGCCCTAAATGATCATAATCCTATCCTCTAACTAAACTATGCCAAAAATTTCTATGATCATGGCCTCCACTCAAAACCCTAGCCTCCATCCTCTTTCTAAACTATTTATATGAAGGCTTTCATGTTCATACAAGCATTTTTAAGTTGTATGAGTGATCATTAGCTTGCATTCATCATCAAGTTGCAAGCTTTATTTTCAAGGCTAGAGTTTTTGGGTGATTTTTGGCAAGGGTTTGCTTATTGGAGTTTAGTGGTGAGTTTCTATAGCCTTAATAATCAATTGTTAAATTGATTATGATAGGGTATGATAAGATATGGCTATGTTTGTGGATCAATGTGTTTATGCAAGTTTAGTATAGTGTATGTTGTGTGTTTTGCAAGTTTTATGCTATATGTTATGCAAGTTTAATGCTATGTTTTATGATGCTCATTATGCAAAACACTATGTTGAACATTGATTCATATGTAACATGTTATGCAAGCTATATGTGAGATTATATGCAAGTTTATATGTAACATGTTATGCAAGCTATATGTGAGATTATATGCAAGTTCATATGTAACATGTAATGCAAGTTATGTGCATGATTATATGCAAGTTCATATGTAACATGTTATGCAAGTTATGTGTTTGGTTATATGCAAGTTATGTGCATGATTATATGCAAGTTCATATGTAACATGTTATGCAAGTTATGTGTTTGGTTATATGAAAGTTATGTGCATGATTATATGCAAGTTCATATGTAACATGTTATGCAAGTTATGTGTTTGGTTATATGCAAGTTATGTGCATGATTATATGCAAGTTCATATGTAACATGTTATGCAAGTTATGTGTTTGGTTATATGCAAGTTATGTGCATGATTATATGCAAGTTCATATGTAACATGTTATGCAAGTTATGTGTTTGGTTATATGCAAGTTAACATGTGACATGCTATGCAAGTTCACACCTTTGTATGACATAAGAATCATATGCAAGTTACCCCCTTTGTGACATATGTGCTTCATGCAAGTTTGGGTTAAATGCTAGTTGGGTTTAATGTATGCTCATATATGAAAGTTGACACCTTTTAAACCCATGATAAAGTTATATGCTATGTTGGTTAAACCCATGGCATTTGTGATGAATCTTCCCTTTATTATGTCATGTTATGAGAACGAATTACGTGCGGAACGATGGGGCTAATATGCATGTTAATAAAATGGTGTGAAATGGGTATGCTTAAGCATAACATAAAGTGAATGGACATAATTGGGAATTTACCTATTAAGTTAGGTCTACCCATATTATGGAATTGGGAATTTACCCATTAAGTTAGGTCTACCCGTATTATGGAATTGGGAATTTACCTATTGAGTTAGGTCTACCCATATTCTTGAAATTTGTAATTAATTAGGGATAATTAATACAAATTATGGGGGTGATTAATTAGGTGTAATTAATCGACTAAGACACGAGGTTGGACCCTTTTGTAGCATAAGACTGCCCGGAACCGACCGGAAAATCCAGCGGCTACATATGATTGGCCCAATGTGAGAGGTCTTAGTCATAAACTAAATACGTGACAAGTGTAAAGACACGAGGTTAGACTCTGTTATGGTGTAAGGCTGCCCGGAACCAACCGGCATATCCAGCTGCTATAAAAGACAGTCTAATGTGAGAGGTCTTTACAAAGGTTACGATCTTAATTAATTAAGAAACACTTAACCAAATTAGCATGTTGTGGGGCATGAGGGGTTAAGTGGGTGCCTTGGGTGGCATGTAGTAACTAGTGGGGGTGCCTTGGGTGGCATGAGGAAACTAGTGGGTTGCCTTGGGTGGCAATAGAAAATACGATTAGAATACTTAACCAAAGTGGAACATTTAATTAAACATGATTAAAGGTTTAAGTAAGTGCCTTGGGTGGCATGTGGGAATCAAGTAAGTGCCTTGGGTGGCATGAGGAAATCTAGTGGGTGCCTTGAGTGGCAATTAAAATATGACTAAAAGACTTAACCAAAATTTATAACATGTAAGTGGACATGGTTAAAGGGTTAAGTGGGATTAACTAGAAATGACAAGCTTAGGTGGGTAGCTTGTGGTGGCCCATTTCAACCAATATCCCAAACGTATCTTTGTGGGCTCGACCCAAGTCGAGGACGGGACACGCATATTGGGCTTGACTGTAAGAGGCCAGAACGGGTTAGCGGTGGCAACGCAAGTCCAACGGGTTTCATATGCGTGTGTGGACCCCGGCTGGTAAGTAAGACGTTGTTGCATCGTGTAGGTATAAGCCGTGCACCGTTGATATTATCAGGTTGCCACTTTGGGGAATGATACACCCCACTGTAGGGCCAGCACGGGTATCTACGTTAGGGAGCCGATCGCTTGGGGAGTAGTGGGTACACCTAGTGGAGATAGGGGAAGACGGCACCTATGTAGTCAGCTAGGGGTACACGAAACTACTATTAAAAATTACTAAGTACACTTAGTGGGATCAACCTTTAAGTAGGAATTACCCTTGGGTGGGTAGAACTGGTGTGGTGCAGTGTAGGAATTACCCTTGGGTGGGTAGATCTGGGGTGGTGCAGTGTAGTAATTATCCTTGGGTGGGTAAATGCGTCTTTTCGGTTATCTTAGTACATCCTGTGTTTAGTTGGCTACTTAGTGTAGTCATTATCCCCAGAGGTACCGTACCTTGTTTATATCATACCCTAATTACTTTAATGATTGTATAGGACTCGCTCAGACTTATGTCTGACCCCGTTGTTTTTTTATCTTTTTCCCAACCCTCAGGTTTTCAGAGTGGGCCTAGCACTAGTGGGCTTGGATCAGACTGCTATATCTATCTTTTGGGGCTTGGACCGTAGAAGTAAAGCTCGGTTTATCTTTTCTATTATGGCTATTATCTATGTAGTGGGATTATGTACTTCTATTTTATCAGGATGGATATTATGTACTTAACTCTTGTTATGGTTTTGTGATGTAACCAAACGTGTTTTACTTTCCGCTGCAATGAAATGATGTTTTAATTTTCAAGTATTACTTATATCTGTCTTGTTGAAATTTTTCTGTTCTATACTCACTAAAAATACTCCACCGAAGCTAAGGCATCCCCTTAGTGAGTGACCTTAGCGGGTGTGGGGTGTTACACGTGGTATCAGAGCTTAAGGTTACCAGAACAGATAATTTTTTTAGAAAAACTATTTTTCTAAAACATTTTGGAAGAAGTATTTTCAAAAACATGTCTTTTAAGAGAAAAGTTTTTGAAAGAAAAGCATAATCCCCGATAGCCATATCTTTACCTTTCGAATTCTCCGTTTTGAATCTCTTCCTCTCTCGTTTTGAGTTTCCCCTCCATGTATAGATGATCTTTCTAAGATAGATAAGAATGGAAAACCACTTCAAGGGACTTAGACGTTAGTCAGATTAGAAGTTGGTTCAAGAAGGAGGAGGACGGGTAGGTACCTATAGGATAGACGATGTGAGGAAGGCTCAAATAGTTGTTTAGTTAATGAAGGATGAAACCTCATTGGTGGGAGGTTACGAGTGGAGAATGGGAAGAAGAAGGCGAGTAGTTATCCTTTTGGGAGGAATAGGACACCTTATTAGGGTTGTCCAAAGGGGCAAGGGCAAGGCATGGAATCTTCTGGAGGGTAGTTGTATTCCCTCACGGCTAGTGTACCAGATGGGGATAAGAGCGTCTAGGTTGGAATTTGGATTTCTTTATTATCCGGTTCGAACTTTATTTGATTCTGACGCATCGAGTTCATTTATCTCATCGTTGTTAGTTGAGTCACTGCACTTAGACACCAGTTTAGTAGATGATCCCTTGGTTGTTTCAAACCCAATTGGGGGCTCCATGATGTGTTTGGGTTTGAAAGTTTCTATACTTAGCGTTGAGTTTAGATGTGATGCTTCTTGGGCTTCACGGGCTATGGGTTAGTTTTGGGCATGGACTGGTTATCCAGTAATGGTGCCGTTCTTGTTTGTGGAAGGAGAGTTGTTAGGCTTATGACCCGCTTGGGTAACACTATCGAGATCTCTTGTAATCCCATGGAATCTGTTATGCTAAGTTATCTAGAATCGCTTGACACGTCGGTCTAGAGTTTGCGATCTGTTAGAGTGGTCCGGGAATACTCGGATGTGTTTGAGGAGGTGAAGGGCTTACCTCCGGAGCGGGAGATTGACTTCCGAATATATCCGGTAGACAATGCCAAACCAGTATCTTGGCCAGTGTGCCACATGGCTCCTCGTGAGAGGAGGGAACTCCATAAGCAAGTAGGCGATTTGCTTGAGAAGGGGTTTAGAAGACGAAGTATATCGGAGTGGGGTGCTCCAGTAGTTTTTGCTATGAAGGCGGATGGGTCCCTCAGACTTTGTGTAGATTATAGGGAGTTTAACAAGATAACAAAAAAGAATAGACACCCATTGCCGAGGATTGATGATCTCTTTGATCAGTTGGTTGGCGCCTCAGTGTTTTCGTAGTTGGACTTAGCCACGGGGTTTCATCAGTTGAGAGTGGCTGAGGATAGTATAGAGAAGACTACCTTTAGGACTCCGGATGGTTTTTATGAGTGGCTGGTGATGCCATTTGGTTTGACGAACGCCCCCGCATACTTTGTTGATTTGATGAGAAGGGTGTTCAGGGAGTACCTAAATAAGTTTGTGATGGTCTTTGTAAATGACATCTTGGTCTTTTCTAGGAGCGAAATAAGTTTTCGTGTGTGCTTAATAGGTTGAGCAAAGCCAGTTATGGGAAAAACGGTGGTTTTGGAGCGAGACTGGCGAGGACATCCAAAGTTGGTCAAAGGCTTAATTGTTTAGCCATTTTTACTAGTATCATCTCACGTAGGTCGTCTGAACTCGAAGGAGATATCCCTTGGGTGTTTGTCTGATATTGGTTTAGGCCTTTGGGGCTTGCACTTGGGGGATGTCAAGTTCGACTAGGATGGTCTGCGTGAGAGATGGACAGTTGTGATGATTTTGGATGGGGTAATATCCTGGTTTTCTCTAAAAGTGGAGAAGAGCATGCCCTACATCTTAGGGAAGTGTTGGAGACTCTTCGAGCGCATAGTCTTAGGACAGCAAAAGGGGATGGAATTCTTGGCATCCTATGAGTTTGAGATAGCGTATGCCCATGGCAAGGGTAACGTGGTAGCGGACGCCTTAAGTAGAAAAAGGTTGTCCTTGAGTTCATTGTTCGTTGAACGACGGAGCTTAGAGTTTATTTCTATGTTTGACTTTAGACCGTCCGTTGACTTTGTACCCGGTTTGCTAGCCTCCTTGGAGGTTAGGCCTACTCTTTTGGGGCGGATTGGCGGAGCACAGCGAGACGACCCACAGTTGGTTGAGTTAGTAGAGAAGCTCATGAGGAGGGGGAGTCGTCCAGCCATTTGAGTAGGTACACCTTAGATGGTAAGGGGTGGTTGCGTAGAGACGGTAGACTTGGTGTACCGCAAGACGAGGGTTTGAGGAAGGCTATACTTGATGATGCACATCGTTCGAAGATGACCATTCATCTCGGTAGGGACAAGATGTACCAAGACATGAAGCGAGTTTTCTTTTGGGCCGGTATGAAGAAAGACGCGGCCGAGTATGTCGCTAGATGCTTGGTGTGCCAACAAGTAAAAGCGGAGCAAAAGAAACCCGGTGGGTTGCTTCACCCATTGGAGGTTCCGCTATGGTAGGGGGATAGTGTCTCGATGGATTTCGTCAATGGATTACCAAGATCGAGGAAGGGTAATACGGGAATTTGGGTTGGGATAGACAAACTTACTAAGAGTGCCCATTTTATACCCGTGAAGAGTAAGAGGACTACTCAATGGCTAGCTTCAGTCTACATTCGAGAGATTGTTAGATTGCATGGTGTACCTTCTAGCATAGTGAGTGACCGAGATCCTATCTTCACTAGCGAGTTTTGGAAGAGTTTGAAAGAGGCGGTAGGGACTCAGTTGTGTTTGAGCACCGCAAATCATCCTCAGACGGACGGCCAGACCGGGAGGGTGAATCGCATTTTAGAAGGCCTTTTGAGGCTATGTATCTTAGATTTTGGAGGTACATGAGAAGAGCATCTTCCATTGGTGGAGTTCACATATAATAACAGCTTTCAGTCTAGTATTGGCATGGATCCTTTCGAAGCTTTTTATGGAAGGCCTTGTCGATCACCTACATGTTGGTGGGAATCTACGGATGAGATCTTGCTTAGGCCCGATATGGTTAGAAAGACTTCAGAAAAGATTGATTTGATTCGAAGAAGTATGAAAGCGGCGCAAGACAGACAGAAATCTTATGCGGACAAGAGGAGAACAGAGCTTGAGTTTGATGTTGGGGACATGGTCTTTGTCAAAATATCTCCGTTACGGAATGTGGTTCGCTTTGGATCTGTTGGGAAGTTAGCACCAAGGTTTGTTGGACCGTTTCCTATTAAGGAAAGGATTGGAAAGATGGCCTATAGAGTGGAGTTGCCCGACAGACTTAGTGGTGTACATGATGTATTCCATGTGTCACATTTGAGGAAGTGCCTACATGAGACCGCAGAGGTGGTAGAGCCGAGCTTGCTTAGAGAAGTAGAGATAGAGCGTGATGCGACTATTCGACGAGCTCCTACACGCATCCTTGGGTCAGAGATTAAGAGGTTGAGAAACAGGGAGGTTCAACTAGTCAAATTGCAATGGGGAGAAGATGAGAGCATCGCTACTTGGGAGACGGAAGCGAAAATGCGTTCATTATACCCATTCCTTTTTGAGGGTATGTCTTTTAACTTCTCCTTTATCGTTTGACTAGTACTTATCTATCTTTAGTATGTCCTCTCGTTAATACTTTTGACCTTTAGATAGGGTAAACATATGGTTGAAACATGTGTTTGAGACATGTTATGATTGATGGATGCATGTGGATGCAAGTGTTTGCTAGTGGTTGCTCGTAGATGCATATACACACACTCTAGATACTAGATCGGCTCAATCACTTCATATTGCATATTGCATATAATTGGGTGTGTAGGTAGCTATATTTATGGATGTATAATGATTGTGTTATCATATGGATGATGCATTTTGGTGAATGATTGTGCACTCATGTAGATATAGTATGTGTCGATAGGGTTCTCTCGCATACATATTGGATGCATGGCACTATCATGGTTTGCATATGTTCATACATTAGATAGGGAACATATACACACACTTTTTGCATATGCTCATACATCATTAGAAATTGTTTTAAGGACAATGGATGCCCGTGTTTGATGGATTGAGTAGATGGTTGTTTGGATGGTAGGATATGCATTCTCCTTAGCTTAGAGATTTCGGGGACGAAATCCTTTAAGGAGGGGAGAATGTAACACCCCGAATTTTAGTTAATACTAATATTCACTAATTACAGAATAAATAATCTCAGATGTGAGAATTGGGGGAAACGGGCTGCGTCATGGCGTTCGTCTCGGAAAAGTACGCGAAATAGAGTCCGTGTTTTCGAGAATTGGAGTCCGTATGGCCCAGTTATGGCCTAATGAAGTTTTCAGAAAATTCAAAGTTCAAAACAGATTTGAATTTCAAGTTCAAATTTCGAATTTCGGGTCTGGAAGGCTGGGGGGAAATTTCCCGCCAGCCAAGCAAGTCGACAGGCCTGTCGACTTGGCAGTCGACTTGGTAGGAACCAAGTCGACAGCCCTGTCGACTTGGTTGTCGACACAGGCCAGCCGGGCAGTTTTGCCTGGTGCACCATTTTAGGGTTTGGGCTGTGTTTTGGGGCTGGTTTCTGGAAGCTTTCGAGATCTGATGGTCCTAATCTAATTTAGGGTTAATCTAATGGCCTAAAACACTTGCCTAATCTATAAATAAGACCCTAAGCTAGCCCTAAATGATCATAATCCTATCCTCTAACTAAACTATGCCAAAATTTTCTATGATCATGGCCTCCACTCAAAACCCTAGCCTCCATCCTCTTTCTAAACTATTTCTATGAAGGCTTTCATGTTCATACAAGCATTTTTAAGTTGTATGAGTGATCATTAGCTTGCATTCATCATCAAGTTGCAAGCTTTATTTTCAAGGCTAGAGTTTTTGGGTGATTTTTGGCAAGGGTATGCTTATTGGAGTTTAGTGGTGAGTTTCTATAGCCTTAATAATCAATTGTTAAATTGATTATGATAGGATATGATAAGATATGGCTATGTTTGTGGATCAATGTGTTTATGCAAGTTTAGTATAGTGTATGTTGTGTGTTTTGCAAGTTTTATGCTATATGTTATGCAAGTTTAATGCTATGTTTTATGATGCTCATTATGCAAAACACTATGTTGAACATTGATTCATATGTAACATGTTATGCAAGCTATATGTGAGATTATATGCAAGTTCATATGTAACATGTTATGCAAGCTATATGTGAGATTATATGCAAGTTCATATGTAACATGTAATGCAAGTTATGTGCATGATTATATGCAAGTTCATATGTAACATGTTATGCAAGTTATGTGTTTGGTTATATGCAAGTTATGTGCATGATTATATGCAAGTTCATATGTAACATGTTATGCAAGTTATGTGTTTGGTTATATGCAAGTTATGTGCATGATTATATGCATGTTCATATGTAACATGTTATGCAAGTTATGTATTTGGTTATATGCAAGTTATGTGCATGATTATATGCAAGTTCATATGTAACATGTTATGCAAGTTATGTGTTTGGTTATATGCAAGTTATATGCATGATTATATGCAAGTTCATATGTAACATGTTATGCAAGTTATGTGTTTGGTTATATGCAAGTTATGTGCATGATTATATGCAAGTTCATATGTAACATGTTATGCAAGTTATGTGTTTGGTTATATGCAAGTTAACATGTGACATGCTATGCAAGTTCACACCTTTGTATGACATAAGAATCATATGCAAGTTACCCCCTTTGTGACATATGTGCTTCATGCAAGTTTGGGTTAAATGCTAGTTGGGTTTAATGTATGCTCATATATGCAGGTTGACACCTTTTAAACCCATGATAAAGTTATATGCTATGTTGGTTAAACCCATGGCATTTGTGATGAATCTTCCCTTTATTATGTCATGTTATGAGAACGAATTACGTGGGGAACGATGGGGCTAATATGCATGTTAATAAAATGGTGTGAAATGGGTATGCTTAAGCATAACATAAAGTGAATGGACATAATTGGGAATTTACCTATTAAGTTAGGTCTACCCATATTATGGAATTGGGAATTTACCTATTAAGTTAGGTCTACCCATATTATGGAATTGGGAATTTACCTATTGAGTTAGGTCTACCCATATTCTTGAAATTTGTAATTAATTAGGGATAATTAATACAAATTATGGGGGTGATTAATTAGGTGTAATTAATCGACTAAGACACGAGGTTGGACCCTTTTGTAGCATAAGACTGCCCGGAACCGACCGGCAAATCCAGCGGCTACAAATGATTGGCCCAATGTGAGAGGTCTTAGTCATAAACTAAATACGTGACAAGTGTAAAGACACGAGGTTAGACTCTGTTATGGTGTAAGGCTGCCCGGAACCAACCGGCATATCCAGCTGCTATAAAAGACAGTCTAATGTGAGACGTCTTTACAAAGGTTACGATCTTAATTAATTAAGAAACACTTAACCAAATTAGCATGTAGTAGGGCATGAGGGGTTAAGTGGGTGCCTTGGGTGGCATGTAGTAACTAGTGGGGGTGCCTTGGGTGGCATGAGGAAACTAGTGGGTTGCCTTGGGTGGCAATAGAAAATACGATTAGAATACTTAACCAAAGTGGAACATGTAATTAAACATGATTAAAGGGTTAAGTAAGTGCCTTGGGTGGCATGTGGGAATCAAGTAAGTGCCTTGGGTGGCATGAGGAAATCTAGTGGGTGCCTTGAGTGGCAATTAAAATATGATTAAAAGACTTAACCAAAATTTATAACATGTAAGTGGACATGGTTAAAGGGTTAAGTGGGATTCACTAGAAATGACAAGCTTAGGTGGGTAGCTTGTGGGGGCCCATTTCAACCAATATCCCAAACGTATCTTTGTGGGCTCGACCCAAGTCGAGGACGGGACACGCATATTGGGCTTGACTGTAAGAGGCCAAAACGGGTTAGCGGTGGCAACGCAAGTCCAACGGGTTTCATATGCGTGTGTGGACCCGGGCTGGTAAGTAAGACGTTGTTGCATCGTGTAGGTATAAGCCGTGCACCATTGATATTATCAGGTTGCCACTTTGGGGAATGATACACCCCACTGTGGGGCCAGCGGGTATCTACGTTAGGGAGCCGATCGCTTGGGGAGTAGTGGGTACACCTAGTGGAGATAGGGGCAGACGGCACCTATGTAGTCAGCTAGGGGTACACGAAACTACTATTAAAAATTACTAAGTACACTTAGTGGGATCAACCTTTAAGTAGGAATTACCCTTGGGTGGGTAGAACTTGTGTGGTGCAGTGTAGGAATTACCCTTGGGTGGGTAGATCTGGGGTGGTGCAGTGTAGTAATTATCCTTGGGTGGGTAAATGCGTCTTTTCGGTTATCTTAGTACATCCTGTGTTTAGTTGGCTACTTAGTGTAGTCATTATCCCCAAAGGTACCGTACCTTGTTTATATCATACCCTAATTACTTTAATGATTGTATTGTTAAGGTTATAGGACTCGCTCAGACTTATGTCTGACCCCGTTGTTTTTTTTATCTTTTTCCCAACCCTCAGGTTTTCAGAGTGGGCCTAGCACTAGTGGGCTTGGATCAGACCGCTATATTTATCTTTTGGGGCTTGGACCGTAGAAGTAAAGCTCGGTTTATCTTTTCTATTATGGCTATTATCTATGTAGTGGGATTATGTACTTCTATTTTATCAGGATGGATATTATGTACTTGACTCTTGTTATGGTTTTGTGATGTAACCAAACGTGTTTTACTTTCCGCTGCAATGAAATGATGTTTTAATTTTCAAGTATTAATTATATCTGTCTTGTTGAAATTTTTCTGTTCTATACTCACTAAAAATACTCCACCGAAGCTAAGGCATTCCCTTAGTGAGTGACCTTGGCGGGTGTGGGGTGTTACATAACAAAAGTAATTTTTTATTTTGATTGAAAATTCTAATTCAATCAAACAACAAAAAAAGTGATATTTTTATTTTGATTGAAAATTCTAATTCAATCAAACAACAAAAATGATATTTTTCTTTTGACTGAAAATTCTAATTCAATCAAACAACAAAAATGATATTCTATTTTGATTGAAAATTCTAATTCAATCAAACAACAAAAATGATATTTTATTTTGATTGAAAATTCTAATTCAATCAAACAACGAAAATGACATTTTATTTTGATAAAAAATTCTTATTCTATGATATTTTATTTTGACTGAAAATTTAATTCAATCAAACAACAACAAAAGTGATATTTTATTTTGATTGAAAATTCTAATTCAATCAAAAAACAACAAAAGTGATATTTTTCTTTTGATTGAAAATTCTAATTCAATCAAACAACAAAAATGATATTGTATTTTGATTGAAAATTCTAATTCAATCAAACAACAACAAAAGTGATATTTTATTCTGATTGAAAATTCTAATTCAATCAAACAACAAAAAATGATATTTTATTTTGATTGAAAATTCTAATTCAATCAAACAACAAAAGTGATATTTTATTTTGATTGAAAATTCTAATTCAATCAAACAACAAAAATGATTTTTTATTTTGATTGAAAATTCTAATTCAATCAAACAACAAAAATGATATTTTATTTTGATTAAAAATTCTAATTCAATCAAACAACAAAAATGATATTTTATTTTGATTGAAAATTCAATTTAATCCAATAAAAAAAATGTATAATTCATTTTTGTTAAAAAAATTAGATTCAACAAAAATGTATAAAAGGGAATATTTCATTTTGATTGAAAATTCTAATTCAATCAAAGTGACTGTTATCCACGGAATATGAGAAAGCACATCAGGTCGGTTTGAAGAAGAAGAAGACCGATCGGTTAGACGGATAGCCAAGAAGAGTAATCCAGTAACAGGACACAGGTCGGTTAAGGCATGGGCATGCCAATATGTTCGTCAGTGATGGTACTGGTCGGATTGAGCCCTAACACACTGGACGAACGACTACAAGTCCAAAGTAGGACAGCCCCATGTAAGGAGAAAGAAAACTTTGTCGACCGGACGGTTAATGTCCATAAGTGCCAACCTGCCTCTTCTATATAACGAGCTTCGTCCAAATATGACAGCAGAGATCAGTTCGAAGGTTGATGACCGACCGGCCGTAACGTGGAATTCGTAACCAGTTCATCTATCCAAAAGGAAACCAAGGCATATCTATCGGTCGGACACTATCTGAGAAAATCGGTCGGCCATCCTTTGTCAAGGATTTTGATCATGCATTGGAGAATGTCCGGTCGATCGTAAGATAAAGAGTGCGCGGGGGTTACACTGACCGGTTGAATCCACTTCCAGCTGATCGGTTCCGCGGACAGCTGTCAGCAGGTTGGCATCCGAACAACTATTGCCAGGCTGGCCGGTGGCAATTCCGTAAATAGCAGACGGCCGACCGGTAGTCCAGAAAGCTATATCCCACCATTCCTCCACTCCTATAAATAGAGGTCCAAGGTCCCATTAATGAGGATAGTTTTTGGAACCCCAAAGGGCTGCCGAACTACATCTTCAACCTTTACTTAGCAATTTCTTCAGCTCCAATCATTAGAAGAGGAAGATTCAATTCCAAATCCATTCAAGTATGCATGGAAATCTAGATCCGATCCATAATCAAGCTCAATTGAAGACTTCTCATCATTTTCTCCTTAATCATTTCCTAAGAGAGTGTGAGGATGAATGTAATTGAGGGATACACTTATCTTGTAATTCTATGTGCAATAATAGATTCATCGTTCAAAGTGGACGTAGATCATAATTGATCGAACCACTATAAAAATATTGTGTCTTTTATTTTCTATATTTTGATTGGTTGGCTCCACATATCATATTTCCAAGTTCTTTGAGAAATACCCCCAGTACACTTGGTGTTTGTGCCATTTTTGACGCAAACATTTGGCACCCACCGTGGGGCCAATTCAATCATCTGTTCTCTCGTCCTCTCTCACAAGGTCCAATAACTTACGTTGAAGATCTTCAAGCTGATTCCATCACCATCTGATCAGATTTGCCGCTAAAGCAATGGCCAAACCGGGGAGACCACCGAAGAAGGCCACCAAACGAAATACCGAAAATGACGATGGTACCTCTCATAACGAGCATGAGACCAGTTCGCCTACCAGACCTCCTACTAATCCTCTTATCAATCCTCTGGCCAGACTTCCGACCCATTTTCCAACCGATCATTTGGAACGAGGGGAAACTTCGAATGCCGGGGAAGCTATTACGAGGAGGGAGCTTGATGAAGTGGCGACCGGCTTGGAAAACCGCATGGACGATGTAAACAAAGCCATGATGAAGAGGATTGAGGAAATACTCGCCACACAAACTACCACGGCCAAAGCCACCACAAAATCCGCCCAGGGAAAAACTGTTCAGCTTCCATGCATAGAAAATGCTGGACCTCTTCTTCAAGTCCGAACCAAGGAGATTTTATTCAAGACTTGACGAACCCCAACCGTAAGCAAACCAAATTGCCCGCCAATAATCCTTTTAACAAAGCAACTTCCCAACAAGTGCTTGACTCCGCCAAAGGGGCACCTTCCCAAGTGGAAGGGTCTGGACCCCGAAACTCAAACCGTGACCGTCTGCTTAGGAAGACACCCGGTAAGGAGGACGACGTCTGCCCCACAGATCAACACAATGAGGAAGAACATATATCTGAGATGGTCAACCGAATCATAGAGAAGGGGTTGAAGAAGAAGACCGATGAGAAGGAATGGGGGTTTGTGCCCACAAAGACTCCATTAACCGAAAGGATAAAGACGGCACCGTATCCAAGTAAATTCAAGTCGCCAGCAGTCCAAGCTTATAACGGGACAACCGATCCTTATGTGTTCTTGTTTAAGTATGATCAGCACATGGACGGTGCCAGCGCCACTGATGAGTTGAAGTGCTTATATTTTCCGACCTAACTTGAAGGAATAGCTTCGCTTTGGTTCACAAAATTGCCACCTAGATTGACAAATAATTTTGCCACATTGGCAAAGCTGTTCTGAGAGAAATTAAGACTCCAGACCACAAAAGTGTGAGACGTTATGGAGTTGAATGAGCTAGAGCAGAAACCGGGAGAACCGATTAGAACTTTTCTTACCCGATTCAATACCACGACAGCCAAAGTTGGAAACTACGAGCCTCGACCAGCTCTGATGGCTTTAAAGGGAGCTATGAACAAGAAGACTAAGCTCGGGCACTGGATCAAAAAGAAGAAACCTAACACCCTTGAAGAATTGTTCGACAAAGCTGAAGAATATATAGGCATGGATGAGGATCCTGCCTATGCCATGGATGTCCTGGAAAACAACACACAGCTTGAAAAGAAGAATGGCGAGGCTGATAACAATCAGAAAAACTTTGGTGGTCAGAAAAGGGTCAGTGATGGAAGAGATAACCAAGCCAATAAAAGATTCAGCTACTTTAAGAACTTGGAGCTAACACCATTGAATGAGACAATGGAGAACATTTTCATGGCCACTAGGGAGACCGAAGAATATCCATCGCCAAAGCCAAAAAGGGTTAGCGATGCTGCCCTTAAATCCAGAAGGTTTTGTCGATTTCATAACCAACCGGGACATAATACGAATGAATGTCGACATCTGAAGAACCTAATTGAGGAACTGATTAGGAAAAATAGGCTCCAGCAATACACCAAGTGAAGCGACCCGAACTTCCCCGGTACGGAAAGCCCGGATTGAGTTGAGAACAACACACAAAATAGAACGAAGACGGAAAAACATTTCATTGTTTATTACAACAATTCATCAGATTACAAGAATATACAGAGTATAAATGAATAAATATTACACAGAACATATCAGAGATTACAATACATTACATAGCAGCGGAAAATAATACAATACACAACTAGAAGTAATACACGGATACAAAACTTTCCGAGTATCGTTCCAGCTGTAAATCAGGATCCTGTGAATATAAATCTGCAAAACCAAAACTACTAGCTGCCCGTGTCAAAATAAGGGCACCCAGAGTTTAGGTTAAAACAATAAACTCCAGGTCAGTCAGGTGACTGGTGTGAGAACTAAAACAGTTATTAATCTTTATTTTAAAGTTAGGTAAATCAAGGGACCACGCCGTATAACACAGAACGGGTTTCCTCCCAAGAATACCAGTGCATAAAATAAACAGCGCAATGCTAAATAAAGAAAAATGAAGCTATTATAAGATCCAGGTCCCATCACACAATGCAACGCAAGCCGGAGGATAGGGTTTTACCTTATAATAGCCAAACATGCTTGGTACATTAAAAATAAACCATTTGATACTATTATAAGTGCATAGTGTATAAAACAACTTTAAATCATAAGTATCAACCATAGACGGCATAGCATCCCATGCTACTATGTCGCCATACTAGGCTCTACAATTAAAACCGCACATGTCACGTATTTAGAAGTTGGATTTCTATCTGTGAATCGAGGCAAAAGATAGTCCTCACCGATTTGAGACAATCTAGCCCATGTCTCAGGACCCAGACTCAGGTGGGCCCTTAGATCGTCAGGGCCGGTCCACCGATGTGGATTAAAATTCCTGAACACTGCGTTTCCCCGCCTTTTTGGGCATAAATGAGCCAACAAATGACTCCATCGGACCCGGATCGTCCGATCTAACCGAGGCGCCTCGCAACAGCAACAACCACATAAGTCAAACTCGTCAGGGCGTGTAAAACCACTGACGCCACTTCTAACTAGAAGGAAACGCATGTCCTCCCTGATGTCCTCTCCCGTTTCTGGTTCACAACCGAGGTGTGAGGCTCACAAATTCACATTACACAAAGCTATGCCACACAGGCCGTGCTTTGATCATCAACCACAAGACTTTGCTTTTCAACAGAAGCCTATATCATTTGCCACTTAGGCATGCCACACAGGAAATTCACTCCATGCGTTTGATATCCATCAATATATAACCCCTGAGCTTGTACATCTCATAGAAGGGCGTTAAGCAAGAGAATAAATTCTCTTCCGCCAAACATATATATATTTAATAGAAATCAATCACACAGACTAAAATCCAATGTCAGACACACAGTCCATTTACAATTTCGTTCTGGGTCTGAACGAAACCGGAGGCACCTAGTACCCCGCACATCCATCGATCCCCAAGTACGTCTGGACGACCACCAACTGATTCCCTCATCTTGGGTGTATGGCCCAATCAAGATCATCAGTAATTATCCAAACGACGTGAAGACCTCCGGTCTTCGACCACCGTCTTCATCTTCGACACCACGTCGAATCAGTTATTCAGAATGAGATAAACCCGGTCTTTCTGAATAAATCGTGTATATATTATAAAAGTGTTACACAAACACAACATACGCCCCATTCCACTTCAGAATATTCTTTTTATTCAAATATTCTTATATTTTGGGAGAGGTTCCCATTAATTTTATCAAAGATGAATTCTTTAAATTTATTCTTTATTCTTCTTTGAATATCAATTCAAACTAGTCGGGATTAGCGAACCACAACGAAGTAATCATTTATTTTATTTCCCAATCCCAACCTATTCATCCCATGAAGTAAAACTGGTAATACTTTATATCTAACACCACGGTGTTCTCGGTAAATTCAATTACCATTTCACGCTCAAATCTAATTAAAGATTTAGCTATCGCCTAGAGCAAAACTGCCGATACTCTATTCTCGATCATTTCAATCTAATTAAAGATTCATTAAAACTCCACTTAGTTTTAATCTTCATAGAAATCAATATCTTGTCTTTAACTGGGTTAAAGAACCAATGTCATTTAAAACACGGCCCACAATATACCCAAAAGCACATTCATTAATTATCGGGTTAAAGAACAAGTGTTATTTAAAACACTGTTCACGATAAACCAAAAAATCAATACCAGTTCAATTCCAATTAAATATTATTTAATTGGTACACTTCATTAAATCTAAATAAAAAGATTTAATCTTTTTTGTCAACTGGGCTTAAGAACAGTGTTAATGAAGACACCATTCACGACAAAGCCAAATCCCATTTGATAGTAAATACAAGGCTCTGAATAGAAAATATATCGGCTTATATTCAATATCAAATTCTACGACCAACAAATATTGTATTGGAAATAACGATATAAATATATCTTTCAAATTTCCCTAACAATATCTATATAATCATGAAATCCAACATCGAAATATTCCAAAGACAATTTCGATTCAAATCCATTTCCACTTTATATATTGGAAATTCTGGTTATTTTCAAAACCATTTCAAATTCAATTTATTTATTTTAAAAATAAATAAATTATTATTCTAGTTCAAAACTAGTTCACTTCGATAAAAATCTATTTTTATCTTTTCAAATATGGAGTTTTTCATCCCAATTCTTCACAAATCATTTCTTATGATTTTACACCAATTATTACTATTTTTAATAATTTTATCATGGCCCGTACATTCGATTTCCATCAACGGTCATCGAACTGCACTTACAACAACCTTTTCCAAATTTGATTTGGATATAATTCCAAATCCAACCGTTAGATTTCAAATATCTAATATTCATTGGAAAGCTCTTTTCGATACGAACCCAACGATTCTGGTTTTAGGAGAATCCGACGGTCGGATCTCCCGCAATGTCCATTCGAAGTCAATGGTCGAAATTCGTGAAATGACACGGCGCGACGCATTCTATTCAGGCCATTATATATATATATATAATTTATATATATTATATATATATATCATCGATTTCCTTTCAAAACATATTTTAAAAACCGTTTTAAATTTGTTTTCAAAACGATTTCAACTTCCATCTCAAATTCAAACCAAAAATGAATTTTCCAACATAAATTCGTTTTAAATTCATTTCAGATTGATTTCTATTCAATTTCAATCCGTTTTAAATTCAATTCAAAACGACTTCAATTCTATTTCAATTTAACTTGAATTTCAATTCTATTTGAATTTCAAATCAATTCAATTTATTTCAAATTTCAAATCAACTCAATTTCAAATCTATTCAATTTCAAACCTATTCAATTATTCATTGAAAAATGAATAAAATCGATATAAATATCATTCACGTCAAAATGGCGTCAATCTAATCAACACGGCTTCATATATTTCTATTTTCAAATATTCTATTTCAAATATTTCTTTTCCAAATATTTCTATTCAAATATTTCTTTTCAAATGTTTCTATTCAAAACTGGAACGAGGCCCAATCAATTACCATATAATGTTAATTACATGGATTTTCTACAACACATGTATAAAATAACAACGATAAATAATCAACCATCATCCATAGTGCATTCTACACTGTATAAGCATCAAATATAAATATTTAACGCTTATGACAATCTGTCAATTAATCGATCGACATACAACTAATTATTGGGATAAGTGTATGTCATATATCATCCCAATACCCGTGTGGGGTTTCAAACAATCAAACACAGATATTATTTGTGCAGTTGGGCGATGTGTAAAATATATCGTCCCAACCAATGTCAATCAAATCAGTGTACATAAACAAATCTCTGATTTGTTTATATTAATTTATTTCATTTCATATACACGTTAAAATTTTATTTTTAACTATATAGTATTTTCCACTATAAAATATTTTATTTCGTTTCACATCACACAATCAACCACACATCAAAATCAAACAAACAAGCATACAAGCCGTCCATGGTCTGTGCACGACGGGTGTCGGGTGCTACTAAACACCGTCTGCATCCTAGTATATATTTTAACTAGAAAATAAAATTAAAAGGGGAGAAGTTCTCACCGACTAGTTAAACCAACACCACGACTCTTCTTATGTAGAAATCTTCGCCGTTCTCGCCTTTTGTCACTTTCGTCGTCCGTAGCCACTACATATATAAAAATCACATTTTTATATTCTTTATTATATAAAAATTCTATTTTTTACACCGCTACTATATAGATAAAAATACTATTTTTACACCTGTACTATATAGATAAAAATTATATTTTTACGCCGGTGTTCATGCAATAAAGATTATATTTTTATCACGCTATTCTCTATATAAAGATTTCGCCTTTTCAAATATAAAGATTGAATTTTTATTTCATCACTATAAAAATCACATTTTTATTTCAACATATATATAATAAAAATTAGATTTTTATTTCGCTATATCTATATAAAGATAATATTTTTACTATCTACATCATATAAAATTCGTATTCTTATTCTTTCTACTTCATAAAAATCTTATCTTTACATTGCTACCACTATAAAGATCACATCTTTATTACTCTACATTATATAAAATCATATTTTTATTCTTCTAAAAATATAAAAATTATATTTTGAAACTCTTGCTTATATAAAAATTATATTTTAAACCTCTTGCTTATATAAAAATTATATTTTGATTGTCCTACATAACTAAAAATTAGATTTTTATTTTCAAATCAAAGTCAATTTTTATTTGAAGGATAACTACTTAAAAACTAAAACAAAACAAATAAAGTGGACAACAAAAACTTACAACGTATGAAGGGGGAGAAGGAGGTGTTTGCTGGTGTGGATGTAGGCTGTCGGCAGCAGCCCTCCGGTGGCGCGGTGGACCTTAGGTGATGGAGGATCGGCTGTTGGCGCGGGTTCAGGGGATTCGAGGGGGGGGGGGCTCTGACGCAATGGGGAAAGGGGTCTTCGATCTGGGAGGAGAGGATGGAGAAAGAGGAGCGTGAGGGCGATGGGGGTCTAGTGGGGGTCTCCGCCTCTAGCGGCGGTCGGCGTCGATGGGTTGGTAGAGGGGCCACGTGGTTTCCTGAATCGCGATTTTTTTCCTGTTCAAACGATTTGTATAGGAGGGGTATGGGTTGACTTGGTGTAAGAGAAAGGAGGGGGGTGTTGATAATTTATTATTTAATTTAATCCAAAAAGTTGCTTTATGATTTGAAAAACGGAGTCCACCGACTGTCATCCCTAACGTAATACCCCCATTCCGAACACAATGGGATATGTATCGTAAGCTGATTCGATCTTTTCGATCAGTTTCCGTTGAATCTACATTTAAATCATTATATTGAACTTTAAATGTACATTTCAAATTACCGGGTCACATACGGACTCGAAAAATTCCAGAAAAATATTTTCTACTTCGTATTGACGGTACGGTCCTAAAAAAAACTAATTTCATCGAATTTTGAGACCGGTTGAAAAATGGCCATTTTCCAGTCGATTAAAATCAACTAAAACTGGTCAAACGCGTTTTCCTTTGCCACGCTCACATATTGATTCGAAAAATTATGAAATTTGAAACCTAGCAATAACTAGACATCACGGATCCAACAAAATTGGTTTCACCGAAATCCGAGGTCGTTTGCAAAATGGCTATTTTCAAGGGCCGAAATTCCATAGCGACTATTCTGAATTTTCAACTGGGCATATCTTTTGATTCCCGCTATGAAATTTCAATTTTTTAGGATTCGTTGGAAAGTTATCCTCAATTAGATTCTAATATTTTTTTTGTTTCATTAAAATCCGGTTTATTTTGAACTCGGTACATTCAATTGAAGTTTGAAATCGAATTATCGAACTACCGCGCCATTTTCAATTCCTTTTATAATTTAAAATAATTATTTATATTCTAACGATGATCTATATAATATATACGTTCGAATTTTATTCAAAATAAATTTCTCGTCGTTATTATTTAAAATAATTCATTTTAAATGTTCAAAATTCATTAAATTGCCAAAATAAAATTTTTAAATTGGCTCGGATTTCCGGGTTATTACAATCTCCCCCACTTAAAACATTTCATCCCCGTAAAGGAACGAAGCCGAAAGTTGTTTCACAAATCAACGCAACTTTTCATATTCTCACTACGGCTTAAGTTCTTTAACTTTTCGGTTTCTAAGAACTTTTCAAATTTTTCAAAAATTTGGCTAACACCCTAAATTTTCGAAAAATTTCGCCATAACCTCCCCTGCACCGGGGACTTCGGGATATTTCATATAGCCTCCCATGGCCTTCTTCAATCCAAAAGAAAAAGAAAAAGCCAAGCGGCTAGCCAATCGGCTCACAAAATCATCATCACCCAAACAAAATAGTAAATTATGATAAACATGTACCTATTTGTCGGGCAAACAAATTTGTTCCTCTTCTCTAGCCTCCTTGCTATGACTTGTTCAATGGATACACATGTATATGTATGCAAATGCGATAAATTTTCAATACAATTCACTATTTGGTTCAATTTGGCTAAAGGTTCCACATTTAATTATTCAAGCAATAATCAAACAACACAATCAGCAATCAATTAGTTGATTATCATTTCAAATTCCTAACATTGATATATAGTCAAAAATCACATTTTTGATGCCAAATCACAACAATAAGCCCTATCTAATTTTGGTTCTCACACCAGTCTACTGGAAATATATAGAAATCCCACTTTCGAAACTCGAACAAAAACACTGATGATGAGATCTCAATCATCAGTATCTTATCCGGGCGACTAGAGTGTGATTCTATATCTATCCAGTATATTAAAACTTCGAATACCCGTGGATCAGACGTATATGCAAAATCTATATATACTGGATTGTCCACATCAATATAAATAAATAATCAAATACGAATAATTGATTTAAATTTCCAAAACAAAATTTGTTTTCACTTTAAAAATATACTCTTCACACTCGTTCTAGGATACTACTGATCCCATCTCTAATGAGTCATTCCCGTTGGATATTACTAATCCAATTTCTGATGAATTCTTTCATATGGTTCTAATTTGTCTTGTTCTCTGAGCTTTGTAAAACAAAGCTCTGATACCAAATGAAGCGACCCGAACTTCCCCGGTACGGAAAGCCCGAATTGAGTTGAGAACAACACACAAAATAGAACGCAGACGGAAGAACATTTCATTACTTATTACAACAATTCATCAGATTACAAGAATATACAGAGTATAAATGAATAAATATTACACAGAAAATATCAGAGATTACAATACATTACATAGCAGCGGAAAATAATACAATACACAACTAGAAGTAATATGCGGATACAAAGCTTTCCGAGTATCATTCTGAAATAACCCGAAAATCTGGGCCAGTTTAAAATTTAAATTTTGGCAATTTTAGCGAATTTTGATTATTTAAAATGAATTATTTTAAATAAAAACGACGAGAAATTTATTTTGAACAAAATTCAATCGTATATAGTTATATAGATCGACGATAGAATATAAATATTTATTTATAATTATAAAACGAATTGAAAATGGCGCGGTAGTTCGATAATTCGATTTCAAACTTCAAATGAATGTACCGGGTGCAAAATAAACTGGATTTTAGTGAAACCAAAAATAATGGAATCTAATTGTGACTATCTTTCCAACGAACCCGAAAAACTGAAATTTCATAGCGGGAATCAAAAGATATGTCCAGTTGAAAATTCTGAATAGTCGCTATGGAATTCAGGCCCTTAAAAATGGAGATTTTGCAAAGGACCTCGGATTTCGACGAAACCAGTTTTGTTTGGTCTAGGATGTCAAGTTATTGCTAGATTCCAAATTTCATAATTTTCCGAATCAATATGTGAGCGTGGCAAAGGAAAACGCGTTTGACCAGTTTCAGTTGATTTTAATCGACTGGAAAATGGTCATTTTTCAAACGGTCTCAGAATTCGACGAAACTAGTTTTGTTAGGACCATATCGTCAATACGAAGCTAAAAAATATTTTTCTGGAATTTTTCGAGTACGTATGTGACCCCGGTAATTTGAAATGTAGGTTTAAAATTCAATATAATGATTTAAATGCAAATTCAACGGAAACTGATCGAAACGGTCGAATCAGCTTACGATTCATATCCCATTGTGTTCGGAATGGGGGTAATACGCTATGGACGACAGGCGGTGGGCCTCGTTTAGAGGTCGTATGGAAAAGTCAACTTTTTTTAAATTAAATAATTAAAAATTAAATTTCTCTCTCTTCCCTTATACCTTCTTTCTGCCCCCCCCCTCTATTCCCAAACCCGATTTCATCTTTCAGAAGAAAAAGAAGAAAAAAAACAAAAAAACAAAATCGAAGTCACGCCCTAGCGCGACTGGAGCCCCACCGCCGCCAAGGCGGCGCACCCACCTTCGCCTTCCCCCGCTCCACCCTCCCTCCTCCCTCCACGTCCGATTCAAGGTCGCGTCCCCCCCAGCAATCGCGCTACCGCGTGAGGAATCAGCTCCCCCCATCGGAAATCGAACACCGCACCCCCTCCAACCTCTGACCCACCGCCTGGACAACCTCCGCTGTGCCGCCAGGGCCCACCAAGACCGGCGCCATACCTCGACAGCAAACCCCCCCTTTGTGACTGAGGCACGCCATCTCCACCCCATTATCCACCGTAAGATTTCTTCTTTATTTCATTTATTTTATTTAATTATAATACACTTTTATTTTCTGATTTATATTTATATAATTTACTTATATAAAGATAGCGATTTTTAAAATATAAAGACGTGATTTTTAAAATATAAAAGACGTGATTTTTAAAATATAAATGACGATATTTTTAAATATGAAAAGACGATATTTTTAATATGAGTAGTGAAGTAAAAATATGATTTTTACTTCGAGAAAAATATAATCTTTATAATAGAAAAGGTGAAATCTTTATAATAGTAGAGGAGAAATCTTTATAATAGAAAAGGTGAAATCTTTATAATAGAAAAGGTGAAATTTTTAATAGTAAAAATTTGATTTTTATATATTGAATAGCGAAGAAAAAATTCGATCTTTATATATTGAATAGCGAAGTGAAAATTCGATTTTTAAATGGATGAAGCGATTATAAAATTATGATTTTCAAATTGAAAGTGAACAAATAAGAATGTGATTTTTATTTTAAAGACATCAAGATATAAAAATGTGTGATTTTTATATATGTAGTGAATACGGGCAACGAAGGTGACAAAGATGCGATAACGATGAAGATTTCTATCAAAAGAGGAGTCAAGATGTTTGGATAGCTTTCGGTGAGAATTTCTCACTCTTCGATTTCTTTTCTAGTTATATATATATACTAGGATGCAGACGGTGTTTAGTAGCACCCGACACCCGTCATCCACAGACCATGGATGGCTTGTTTGTTTAATTGTTTGGTTGTGTAGTTGGTTAGATTATTTGGTTTGAATTGAATTGTTTGGTGAAATGAAATTGATTTGATTGATGTATAAATGGCGTGGGCCTTCACTAGACCGGAGATAAGGCTAGGCCTTGTCCCGTTTCTAGTATCGTGCCATTATACCGCCGAAATTTTCTAAAAATAAGTTAGAAAAATAAAGATAACATTTTATTTAATACATGAATCGAATAGAATATTCATAGGTTGAATAAAATAGTTGATCGTTAAAAATATAATTTTTAACGTGAATTTGAAAAAATAAATATTCATTTACAAACCGGACGGTTTGTTTATGTACACCTATTTGAAGGATATTGATTGGGACGATAAATTTTACACATCGCCCAACTGCACAAATAAAATCTGTGTTTGATTGTTTGAAACCCCACACGGGTATTGGGATGATATTTGACGTACACTAATCCCGATTGTTTAGCTGTATGTCGATCGATTGATTGACAGACTGTTATGAGCGTTGAATATTTATCTTTGATGCTTATACAGTGTAGAATGCACTTTGGATGATGGTTGATTATTCATCGTTGTTGAAATATACATGTGTTGTAGAAAATCCATATAATTAACATTATATGGTAATTGATTGGGCCTCATTCCAGTTTTGAAAAAGAAATATTTGAAATAGAAATATTTGAAATAGAAATATTTGAAATAGAAATATTTGAAATAGTATATTTGAAAATAGGAATATATGAAGCCGCGTTGATTAGATTGACGCCATTTTGACGTGAACGATATTTATATCGATTTTATTCATTTTTCAACGAATATTGAAATAGATTTGCAATTCGAATTAAATTGAATAGATTTGAAATTGAAATCACATATAAGTGAATTCGAATTGAAATTGAATATAAATGAATTCGAATTGAAATTGAATCGAATTGAATTAGAACTGAAATTGAATTAGAAATCAATTTGAAATAAATTGGATTTGAAATGGTTTTGAAAATAACCAGAACTTCCAATAATTGCATTGGAATGGATTTGGATCGAAATTGTCTTGGGAATATTTCGATGTTTGATTTCGTGATTATACATATGTTGTTATGGAAATTTGAAAGATATAGATATATATATCGTTGTTTCCAATACAATATCTGTTGGTCGTAGAATCTGATATTGAATATAAGCCGATATATTTTCTATTCAGAACCTTGTATTTAATATCAAATGTGATTTGGGTTTGTCGTGAATGGTGTCTTGATTAACACTGTTCTTGAACCCATTTGAGAAAAGATTAAATCTTTTTATTTAGATTTAATGAAGTGTACCAATTAAATAATATTTAATTGAAATTGAATTGATATTGATTTTTGGGTTTATCGTGGGCAGTGTTTTAAATAACACTCGTTCTTTAACCCGATAATTAATGGAATGTGACTTTGGGTTTATCGTGAACCGTGTTTTAAATGACACTGATTCTTTAACCCAGTTAACGATTAAAAGTAAGCTGAGTTTTAATGAATCTTTAATTAGATTGAAAAGATCGAGAATGGAGTATCACCAGTTTTACTCCAGGCGATAGTTAAATCTTTAATTAGATTTGAACGTGAAATGGTAATTGAATTTACCGATAACACCGTGGTGTTAGATATGAAGTATAACCAGTTTTACTTCATGGGATGAATAGGCTGGGATTGGGAAATAAAATAAATGATTACTTCGGTGTGGTTCGCTAATCCCGACTAGTTTGAATTGATATTCAAAGGAGATTAAAGAATAAATTTAAAGAATTTATCTTGGATAAAATTAATGGGAACTTTTCCCAAAGTATAGGAATATTTGAATAAAAGAATATTCTGAATTGGAATGAGGCGTATGTTGTGTTTGTGTAACACTCTTATAATATATACACGAGTTATTCAGAAAGACCGGGTTTATCCCATTCTGAATAACTGATTCGACGTGGTGTTGAAGATGAAGACGGTGGTCGAAGACCGGAAGTCTTCACGTCATTTGGGTGATTACTGATGATCATGATTGGGCTGTACACCCAAGAAGATGGAAACAGTTGGTGATCGTCCAGACGTACTTGGAGATCGATGGATATGCGGGGTACTAGGTGCCTCCGGTTTCGTTCAGACCCAGAACGGACTTGTAAATGGACTGTGTGTCTGACATTGGATTTAGTCTGTGTGATTGATCTCTATTAAATATATATCCGTTTGGCGGCAGAGGATTTATTCTCTTGCTGAACGCCCTTCTCTGAGACGTACGAGCTCAGGGGTTATATATTGATGGATATCAATCGCATGGAATGAATTGCCTGTGTGGCATGCCTAAGTGGCGAATGATCAAGGCTTCTGCTGAAAAGCAAAGTCTTGTGGTTGATGATCGAAGCACGGCCTTTGTGGCGTAGCTTTGTGTAACGTTTACTTCGCGAGTTTCACACCCGGTATGAACCAAAAACGGGAGACGGACCTCAGGGAGGGCATGCGTTTCTTTCTAGTTAGAAGTGGCATCAGTGGTTTTACACGCCCTGACGAGTTTGACTTATGTGGTTGTTGCTGTTGCGAGGCGCCTCGGTTATATCGGTTTCGGCTGATGCATTCTAGTCGGCAGACGGACCAGACTTACGCCCCATAGGGCGGGAAAACGCAGTGTTCAGGATTTAAGTTTAATCCACATCGGTGGACCGCCCCTGTCGCTCCAAGGGCCCACCTGAGTCTGGGTCCTGAGGCTCGGGCTAGAGAGTCTCGAATCGGTTGAGGACTATCTTTTGCCTCGGTTCATAGATGGAAATCCAATTTCCAAATACGTGACGTTTGCGGTTTTATCTGTAGAACTAGTATGGCAACATGATATATGGTACCCATGCCGTCTATAATTGATACTTATGATTTGAAGTTGTTTTATACACTATGCACTTATAATAGTATCAAATGATTTGTTTTAAATGTATCAAGCATTCTTGGCTATTATAAGGTAAAAATCCTATCCCCCGGCTTGCGTTGCATTGTGTGATAGGGACTGGGTCTTATAATAGCTTCATTTTTCTTTATTTAGCATTGCGCTGTTTGTTTTATGCACTGGTATTCTTGGGAGGAAACCCGTTCCGTGTTATACGGCGTGGTCCCTTGATTTACCTAGCTTTAAAAATAAAGATTAATAACTGTTTTAGTTCTCACACCGATCCCATGACTGACTGGAGTTTATTGTTTTAACCTAAACTCTGGGTGCCCCTATTTTGACACGGGCAGTTAGTAGGTTTGGTTTTTCAGATTTATATTCACAGGATCCTGGTTTATAGCTGGAATGATATCCGGAAAGCTTGGTATCCGTATATCTACTTCTAGTTGTGTATTGTATTATTTTCCACTGCGTTGTATTTAAATGTAATTTAAATCTCTGATATTTCTGTGTAATATTCATTTATACTCTGTATATTCTTGTAATCTGATGCATTGTTGTAATATACAATGAAATGTTCTTCCGTGTGCGTTCTATTTTGTCCTGTTCTCAAAACAATCCGCGCTTTCCTCTTCTCTTCGGAGACCGGGGGAGTTCTGGTCGTTTCAGCCTGGTATCAGAGCTTTGGTTTACAAAGCTTAGAGAACAAGGCAAATTAGAACCGTACGAAAGAATTCATCAGATATTGGATTAGTAATATCCAATTAGAATGACTCGTTAGAGATGGGATCGGTAGTATCCTAGAACGAGTGTGAAGAGTATATTTTTAAGATGAAAACCAATTTTGTTTTGAAAATTTAAATCAACTATTCGTATTTGATTATTTATTTATTATGATTTGGACAATCCAATATATAGAGATTTTGCATATATGTCTTGCAAACGTGTATTCGAAGTTTTAATGTATTGGATAGTTATAGAATCATACTCTAGTTGCCCGGGGATAATTCTGGTGATGGGGCACCGTCGCCAGTATTTATTTTCGAGTAACGAAAGTGAGGTTTCTATATATTTCCTATTGACTGGTGTGAGAACCGAAACTAGATAGGGCCTATTGTTGTGATTTCGCACCAAAAATCTGATTTTTGACTATGTATCAAAATTATGAATTTGAAAAGCTAATCAACTAATTGATTGATGGTTGTGTTGTTGATTATTGGTTGATTAATTAAGATGTTGAACCTTTAACCAAATTTAACCAAATAGTGAATTATATTGAAAATTGGTCGCATTTGCATGCATATACATGTATATCTTTTGAACAGGTCATAGCAAGGAGGCTAGAGCCGAAGAATAAAATTTGTTTGCCCGACAAATAGGTACATGTTTACTACATAATTTACTGTTTTGTTTGGGTGATGATGATTTTATGAGCCTATTGGCTAGCCGCTTGGCTTTTTCTTTTTCTTTTTGAGATCTGAAGGCCTGTATGGCAATTTCGGGATTTTCCCGTGGCTCCCGGTGCAGGGGAGGTAATGGCGAAATTTTTCGAAAATTTAGGGGGTTAGCCAAATTTTTGAAAAATTTGAAAATTCTCAGAAACTGAAAAGTTGGAGAATGGAAGCCAGATCGAACGTAGAGTTGATTAATCAAACCACTTTCGACTTTGTTCCTTTTCGGGGACGAAAAGTTTTAAGTGGGGGAGATTGTAATAACCCGAAAATCTGGGCCAGTTTAAAATTTTTATTTTGGCAATTTTAGCGAATTTTGATTATTTAAAATGAATTATTTTAAAAAAAACGACGAGAAATTTATTTTGAACAAAATTCAATCGTATATACTTATATAGATCGACGATAGAATATAAATATTTATTTATAATTATAAAAGGAATTGAAAATGGCGCGGTAGTTCGATAATTCGATTTCAAACTTCAAATGAATGTACCGGGTGCAAAATAAACTGGATTTTAGTGAAACCAAAAATAATGGAATCTAATTGTGACTATCTTTCCAACGAACCCGAAAAACTGAAATTTCATACCGGGAATCAAAAGATATGTACAGTTGAAAATTCTGAATAGTCGCTATGGAATTCAGGCCCTTAAAAATGAAGATTTTGCAAATGACCTCGGATTTCGACGAAACCAGTTTTGTTGGGTCCGGGATGTCAAGTTATTGCTAGATTCCAAATTTCATAATTTTTCGAATCAATATGTGAGCGTGGCAAAGGAAAACGCGTTTGACTAGTTTTTGTTGATTTTAATCGACTGGAAAATGGTCATTTTTCAAGCGGTCTCAGAATTCGACGAAACTAGTTTTGTTAGGACCGTATTGTCAATACGAAGCTAGAAAATATTTTTTTTGGAATTTTTCGAGTCCGTATGTGACCCCGGTAATTTGAAATGTACGTTTAAAATTCAATATAATGATTTAAATGCAAATTCAACGGAAACTGATCGAAACGGTCGAATCAGCTTACGATACATATCCCATTGTGTTCGGAATGGGGGTAATACGCTATGGACGACAGGCGGTGGGCCTCGTTTAGAGGTCGTATGGAAAAGTCAACTTTTTGTAAATTAAATAATTAAAAATTAAATTTCTCTCTCTTCCCTTATACCTTCTTTCTGGCCCCCCCCTCTATTCCCAAACCCGATTTCATCTTTCAGAAGAAAAAGAAGAAGAAAAAAACAAAAAAACAAAATCGAAGTCGCGCCCTATCGCGACTGGAGCCCCACCGCCGCCAAGGCGGCGCACCCACCTTCGCCTTCCCCCGCTCCACCCTCCCTCCTCCCTCCACGTCCGATTCAAGGTCGCGTCCCCCCAGCAATCGCGCCGCCGCGCGAGGAATCAGCTCCCCCCCCATCGGAAATCGAGCACCGCACCCCCTCCAGCCTCTGACCCACCGCCTGGACGACATCCGCTGTGCCGCCAGGGCCCACCAAGACCGGCGCCATACCTCGACAGCAAACCCCCCCTTTGTGACTGAGGCACGCCATCTCCACCCCATTATCCACCGTAAGCTTTCTTCTTTATTTCATTTATTTTATTTAATTATAATACACTTTTATTTTCTGATTTATATTTATATAATTTACTTATATAAAGATAGCGATTTTTAAAATATAAAGACGTGATTTTTAAAATATAAAAGACGTGATTTTTAAAATATAAATGACGATATTTTTAAATATGAAAAGACGATATTTTTAATATGAGTAGTGAAGTAAAAATATGATTTTTACTTCGAGAAAAATATAATCTTTATAATAGAAAAGGTGAAATCTTTATAATAGAAAAGGTGAAATCTTTATAATAGAAAAGGTGAAATCTTTATAATAGAAAAGGTGAAATTTTTAATAGTAAAAATTTGATTTTTATATATTGAATAGCGAAGAAAATTCGATCTTTATATATTGAATAGTGAAGTGAAAATTCGATTTTTAAATGGATGAAGCGATTATAAAATTATGATTTTCAAATTGAAAGTGAACAAATAAGAATGTGATTTTTATTTTAAAGACATTAAGATATAAAAATGTGTGATTTTTATATATGTAGTGAATACGGGCAACGAAGGTGACAAAGATGCGATAACGATGAAGATTTCTATCAAAAGAAGAGTCAAGATGTTTGGATAGCTTTTGGTGAGAATTTCTCACTCTTCAATTTCTTTTCTATATACTAGGATGCAGACGGTGTTTAGTAGCACCCGACACCCGTCATCCACAGACCATGGATGGCTTGTTTGTTTAATTGTTTGGTTGTGCAGTTGGCTAGATTATTTGGTTTGAATTGAATTGTTTGGTGAAATGAAATTGATTTGATTGATGTGTAAATGGCGTGGGCCTTCACTAGACCGGGGATAAGGCTAGGCCTTGTCCCGTTTCTAGTATCGTGACGTTATGCCGCCGAAATTTTCTAAAAATAAGTTAGAAAAATAAAGATAACATTTTATTTAATACATGAATCGAATAGAATATTCATAGGTTGAATAAAATAGTTGATCGTTAAAAATATAATTTTTAACGTGAATTTGAATAAATAAATATTCATTTACAAACCGGACGGTTTGTTTGTGTACACCTATTTGAAGGACATTGATTGGGACGATAAATTTTACACATCGCCCAACTGCACAAATAAAATCTGTGTTTGATTGTTTGAAACCCCACACGGGTATTGGGATGATATTTGACGTACACTAATCCCGATTGTTTAGTTGTATGTCGATCGATTGATTGACAGACTGTTATGAGCGTTGAATATTTATCTTTGATGCTTATACAGTGTAGAATGCACTTTGGATGATGGTTGATTATTCATCGTTGTTGATATATACATGTGTTGTAGAAAATCCATATAATTAACATTATATGGTAATTGATTGGGCCTCATTCCAGTTTTGAAAAAGAAATATTTGAAATAGAAATATTTGAAATAGAATATTTGAAAATAGGAATATATGAAGCCGCGTTGATTAGATTGACGCCATTTTGACGTGAACGATATTTATATCGATTTTATTCATTTTTCAATGAATATTGAAATAGATTTGCAATTCGAATTAAATTGAATAGATTTGAAATTGAAATCACATATAAATGAATTCAAATTGAAATTGAATATAAATGAATTCGAATTGAAATTGAATCGAATTGAATTAGAACTGAAATTGAATTAGAAATCAATTTGAAATAAATTGGATTTGAAATGGTTTTGAAAATAACCAGAACTTCCAATAATTGCATTGGAATGGATTTGGATCGAAATTGTCTTCGGAATATTTCGATGTTTGATTTCGTGATTATACATATGTTGTTATGGAAATTTGAAAGATATAGATATATATATTGTTATTTCCAATACGATATCTGTTGGTCGTAGAATCTGATATTGAATATAAGCCGATATATTTTCTATTCAGAACCTTGTATTTAATATCAAATGTGATTTGGGTTTGTCGTGAATGGTGTCTTGATTAACACTGTTCTTGAACCCATTTGAGAAAAGATTAATTCTTTTTATTTAGATTTAATGAAGTGTACCAATTAAATAATATTTAATTGGAATTGAATTGATATTGATTTTTGGGTTTGTCGTGGGCAGTGTTTTAAATAACACTCGTTCTTTAACCCGATAATTAATGGAATGTGACTTGGGTTTATCGTGAACCGTGTTTTAAATGACACTGATTCTTTAACCCAGTTAACGATTAAAACTAAGCGGAGTTTAAGTGAATCTTTAATTAGATTGAAATGATCGAGAATGGAGTATCACCAGTTTTACTCCAGGCGATAGTTAAATCTTTAATTAGATTTGAACGTGAAATGGTAATTGAATTTACCGATAACACCGTGGTGTTAGATATGAAGTATAACCAGTTTTACTTCATGGGATGAATAGGCTGGGATTGGGAAATAAAATAAATGATTACTTCGGTGTGGTTCGCTAATCCCGACTAGTTTGAATTGATATTCAAAGGAGATTAAAGAATAAATTTAAAGAATTTATCTTGGATAAAATTGATGGGAACTTTTCCCAAAGTATAGGAATATTTGAATAAAAGAATATTCTGAATTGGAATGAGGCGTATTTTGTGTTTGTGTAACACTCTTATAATATATACACGAGTTATTCAGAAAGACCGGGTTTATCCCATTCTGAATAACTGATTCGACGTGGTGTTGAAGATGAAGACGGTGGTCGAAGACCGGAAGTCTTCACGTCGTTTGGTTGATTACTGATGATCTTGATTGGGATGTACACCCAAGAAGATGGAAACAGTTGGTGATCGTCCAGACGTACTTGGAGATCGATGGATATGCGGGGTACTAGGTGCCTCCAGTTTCGTTCAGACCCAGAACGGACTTGTAAATGGACTGTGTGTCTGACATTGGATTTTAGTCTGTGTGATTGATCTCTATTAAATATATATCCGTTTGGCGGCGGGGGATTTATTCTCTTGCTTAACGCCCTTCTCTGAGACGTACGAGCTCAGGGGTTATATATTGATGGATATCAATCGCATGGAATGAATTTCCTGTGTGGCATGCCTAAGTGGCGAATGATCAAGGCTTATGTTGAAAAGCAAAGTCTTGTGGTTGATGATCGAAGCACAGCCTTTGTGGCGTAGCTTTGTGTAACGTTTACTTCGCGAGTTTCACACCCGGTATGAACCAAAAACGGGAGACGGACCTCAGGGAGGGCATGCGTTTCTTTCTAGTTAGAAGTGGCGTCAGTGGTTTTACACGCCCTGACGAGTTTGACTTATGTGGTTGTTGCTGTTGCGAGGCGCCTCGGTTATATCGGTTTCGGCCGATGCATTCTGGTCGGCAGACGGACCAGACTTACGCCCCATAGGGCGGGGAAACGCAGTGTTCAGGATTTAAGTTTAATCCACATCGGTGGACCGGCCCTGTCGCTCCAAGGGCCCACCTGAGTCTGGGTTCTGAGGCTCGGGCTAGAGAGTCTCGAATCGGTTGAGGACTATCTTTTGCCTCGGTTCATTGATGGAAATCCAATTTCCAAATACGTGACATTTGCGGTTTTATCTGTAGAACTAGTATGGCGACATGATATATGGTACCCATGCCGTCTATGAATGATACTTATGATTTGAAGTTGTTTTATACACTATGCACTTATAATAGTATCAAATGATTTGTTTTAAACGTATCAAGCATTCTTGGCTATTATAAGGTAAAAACCCTATCCCCCGGCTTGCGTTGCATTGTGTGATAGAACCTGGGTCTTATAATAGCTTCATTTTTCTTTATTTAGCATTGCGCTGTTTGTTTTATGCACTGGTATTCTTGGGAGGAAACCCGTTCCGTGTTATACGGCATGGTCCCTTGATTTACCTAGCTTTAAAAATAAAGATTAATAACTGTTTTAGTTCTCACACCAGTCCCATGACTGACCTGGAGTTTATTGTTTTAACCTAAACTCTGGGTGCCCCTATTTTGACACGGGCAGCTAGTAGTTTTGGTTTTGCAGATTTATATTCACAGGATCCTGGTTTACAGCTGGAATGATATCCGGAAAGCTTTGTATCCGTATATCTACTTCTAGTTGTGTATTGTATTATTTTCCGCTGCGATGTATTTAAATGTAATTTAAATCTCTGATATTTCTGTGTAATATTCATTTATACTCTGTATATTCTTGTAATCTGATGCATTGTTGTAATATACAATGAAATGTTCTTCCGTGTGCGTTCTATTTTGTCCTGTTCTCAAAACAATCCCCGCTTTCCTCTTCTCTTCGGAGACCAGGGGAGTTCGGGTCGTTTCACATTCCAGCTGTAAATCAGGATCCTGTGAATATAAATCTACAAAACCAAAACTACTAGCTGCCCGTGTCAAAATAAGGGCACCCAGAGTTTAGGTTAAAACAATAAACTCCAGGTCAATCAGGTGACTGGTGTGAGAACTAAAACAGTTATTAATCTTTATTTTAATGTTAGGTAAATCAAGGGACCACGCCATATAACACGGAATGGGTTTCCTCCCAAGAATACCAGTGCATAAAACAAACAGCGCAATGCTAAATAAAGAAAAATGAAGCTATTATAAGACCTAGGTCCCATCACACAATGCAACGCAAGCCGGAGGATAGGTTTTTACCTTATAATAGCCAAACATGCTTGGTACGTTAAAAACAAATCATTTGATACTATTATAAGCGCATAGTGTATAAAACAACTTTAAATCATAAGTATAAATCATAGACGGCATAGCATCCCATGCTACTATGTCGCCATACTAGGCTCTACAATTAAAACCGCACATGTCACGTATTTGGAAGTTGGATTTCCATCTGTGAACCGAGGCAAAAGATAGGCCTCACCAATTCGAGACAATCTAGCCCATGTCTCAGGATCCAGACTCAGGTGGGCCCTTGGATCGTCAGGGCCGGTCCACCGATGTGGATTAAAATTCCTAAACACTGCGTTTCCCCGCCCTTTGGGGCGTAAATGAGCCAACGAATGACTCCATCGCACCCGGATCGTACGATCTAACCGAGGCGCCTCGCAATAGCAACAACCACATAAGTCAAACTCGTCAGGGCGTGTAAAACCACTGACGCCACTTCTAACTAGAAGGAAACGCATGTCCTCCCTGATGTCCTCTCCCGTTTCTGGTTCACAACCGGGGTGTGAGGCTCGCGAATTCACGTTACACAAAGCTATGCCACACAGGCCGTGCTTTGATCATTAACCACAAGACTTTGCTTTTAAACAGAAGCCTTGATCATTTGCCACTTAGGCATGCCACACAGGCAATTCACTCCATGCGTTTGATATCCATCAATATATAACCCTTGAGCTCGTACGTCTCAGAGAAGGGCGTTAAGCAAAAGAATAAATTCTTCGCCGCCAAATAGATATATATTTAATAGAAATCAATCACACAGACTAAAATCAAATGTCAGACACACGGTCCATTTACAAGTTCTCTCTGGGTCTGAACGAAACCGGAGGCACCTAGTACCCCGCACATCCATCGATCTCCAAGTACGTCTGGACGACCACCAACTGATTCCCTCATCTTGGGTGTACGGCCCAATCAAGATCATTAGTGATTATCCAAACGACATGAAGACCTCCGGTCTTCGACCACCATCTTCGTCTTCGACACCACGTCGAATCAGTTATTCAGAATGGGATAACCCCAGTTTTTTTGAATAACTCGCGTATATATTATAAAAGTGTTACACAAACACAACATACGCCTCATTCCACTTCAAAATATTCTTTTTTTTCAAATATTCTTATATTTTGGGAAAGGTTCCCATTAATTTTATCAAAGATAAATTCTTTAAATTTATTCTTTAATCTTCTTTGAATATCAATTCTAACTAGTCGGGATTAGCGAACCGCATCGAAGTAATCATTTATTTTATTTCCCAATCCCAACCTATTCATCCCATGAAGTAAAACTGGTATTACTTCATATCTAACACCACGGTGTTATCGGTAAATTCAGTTACCATTTCACGCTCAAATATAATTAAAGATTTAACTATCGCCTGGAGCAAAACTGGCGATACTCCATTCTCGATCATTTCAATCTAATTAAAGATTCATTAGAACTCCACTTAGTTTTAATCTTCAGAGAAATCAATATCCTATCTTTAACTGGGTTAAAGAACCAATGTCATTTAAAACACGGCCCACAATAAACCCAAAATCACATTCATTAATTATCGGGTTAAAGAACAAGTGTTATTTAAAACACTGTTCACGATAAACCCAAAAATCAATACCAGTTCAATTCCAATTAAATATTATTTAATTGGTACACTTCATTAAATCTAAATAAAAAGATTTAGTCTTTTTTCTCAACTGGGCTTAAGAACAGTGTTAATGAAGACACCATTCACGACAAAGCCAAATCCCATTTGATAGTAAATACAAGGCTCTGAATAGAAAATATATCGGCTTATATTCAATATCAAATTCTACGACCAACAAATATCGTATTGGAAATAACGATATAAATATATCCTTTAAATTTCCCTAACAATATCAGTAAAATCACGAAATCCAACATCGAAATATTCCAAAGACAATTTCGATTCAAATCCATTTCCGCTTTATATATTGGAAATTCTGGTTATTTTCAAAACCATTTCAAATTCAATTTATTTATTATAAAAATAAATAAATTATTATTCTAGTTCAAAACTAGTTCACTTCGATAAAAATCTATTTTTATCTTTTCAAATATTGAGTTTTTCATCCCAATTCTTCACAAATCATTTCTTATGATTTTACACCAATTATTACAATTTTTAATAATTTTATCAAGGCCCGTACAGTCGATTTCCATCAACGGCCATCGAGCTGCACTTACAGTGACCTTTTCCAAATTTGATTGGGATATAATTCCAAATCCAACCGTTAGATTTAAAATCTCTAATATTCATTGGAAAGCTTGATCGATGCTAGAAAAGCGCGATATTTGTAATAAAATTCTGCAAGCGCACAGGTGTGTAGCATACAGCTCGAACACAGGGAGGTAAATTAAAATCAAATTATTTATCTAATCTCTTGGGCGAGTTAGACGAAGCCTAAAGATTTTGTTGAAATAAAAACAAACTGAAATTACGAACTTAGGATTATCGTTGAACCTAATCAACGATTAATCACTAAAGAAAGTAAATTGCAAAACAAGAATAACAATGCAAAAAATAAAAGTGCAGAATAAGAAGAACAACAAAAATAAAATTAGGATTGTTGTTGAAACTAATCAAATGACTAATCACTAATGAAACAAATGTAAAATACAATTGGTGCTCTTCCAAAACTAATTGTGAAGACAACACCTATTGCTAAGAAAGAAAAATGCAGAAATAGTAAAAGGAAGAACTTTTATTAATGGAGAAGAGAATACAGAATAATGGATATAGGATGGTGGCTACAATGACATTACAAGGGTATTTATAGGGAATAACCAAACACTAACCCTAACCCTAATACAATGATATATGTGCCTTAGGGAATTCACAAAAGAGTTTACAATGAGAGTCTCAAATGGGCCTTAGTTAAATCTATTAAATTTTTGGCCTTTCTTCTTTTCCTCTTGGTTCTTTGTCAAGCTTCCCTTGATTTGATATGTGCATGGCCTTTTTATCAATCATTTTCTTGTTCAACAACAACTAGCTGTGGGATCTTCATCTACAATTCTTCAAAATGTAAATATATAGCAATCTGATCTCCATTTCTCTACTTTTCTAGTTGCATGCGGGCTGGGTTGGAATATCTGTAAAAGTAACAAAACATTACCCAAGTAATATTTATTTATATACAAAAGATAAGATATAAGAGCAAAAAATAAACACATTTCTATGTCAATCAAATACCCCCACACTTATCTTTTACTTGTCCTAGTGTAAAACAAGAAATGAAAAACTAGACTAGATAGGTCACACTTTCGTAGGAAACACGATTGCATTGAGCGTATGCAACAAGCCATTAAACCTCTAGGTGTCCCTAGTAGGACGAGTGGTGTCTCGTGAGGGTTTTCAGCGGATACTGCCCACAAAATCCAAATGCAGTATGCTATGATCTAATGAAACTACATGAATGCAATGGGCATATGCAAATAAAAACAAAAAAAATGAAAACAAGACTTGTTCCTGAAGTGGTACAACAATTTAAATTAACAATTTCTAGTTAGTTGATTTTATTTTAGATACCTTAACTTGTCACAAATTTTCAATATAAATCAAGTTTTCAAATGTTAAATTCCAGTTTGTCCAGTTAGTTCGGTCGATAACATAGTGCAGCCATGAAATAGATTCTTAGTTTGCTTGGCACAGTTTGCAAAGTGGTATTATTATTTTCTCATGTATGGCTAGTCAAATCAATAAGGTCAAGAAATTTTTGGGCATCATCGCTTATTCTTTATTCTATAAAATTTTAAAAATTACAATTAAGTACATACACCTAACTTAGAAGACCAAGGTTTACCACCCATTCACTGCCTTGCGGAGTAACGGAGAGTGGGTAAAGAGCTTGGCGGATTGTGCAGGCCAACTTTGACTTTGTCAACAACGTGTCGGTAATCCTTAGGTGTCCAATCTCATAAAATGAGACCAAGATATTCCAATGCTGACTTTGTCAACAACATGTCGGATGGAGCTTGGCGGGTTTGCACACCAACGCTTGATATACAAGCAATGTTGGATACCCTTGGATTACTGTTATTATTATTGAAAATATAAGCACAAAAAAGAGTTACCCGAATTCAACTTAACACAACATAGTTTTAAAGATTTGAAAAGCCAATATAAGTATTTTAAGTCCTCCACTTATTTAAACAAAGTCTACAATATAGAATAGATTTCATGGCCATCACCTAAGAATCTCCCTAGGTAACGGTTACACTATTATCCCTCAAAATTAAACTTTTCATTATATTTCAAATTCGAATTTAGCTGAGAGAGAAAAATACTATCAACTGGCTAAAAATTGTAAACTTATTTTGTTGTATCAATTGAAAATGAGTCGTATTTCAAAAAAAAAATTATGGTATGTTACTACGATTAAAATGCATGATAGTCCTATTGAAATGGCTGAAAATGAAAAGAAAGAAAAATGAATAAAAAACGAAAATGAGTGAAATGCAGACTCCCCCCCACACTAGAACTATACAGTGTCCACACTGTAATTTTTTTCTAAATTTGAAAGATCGTACCCAAAGATGAATTAAATGTAAAATGACTTGTAAAATGAAATGCAGTCTAACTATATGTAAGAATGGATCATATGTACAATGATATATGTGTTTGCGATGCATGCGACGCAAAGAATTCCACCAACTTTTTCCCCTACACTTGGTTCTTGCCCTATAAGTCCCATTCCCACTATGTCTAGGCATGTTTTCTAATAAGCAAAAGTTTTTGAAAACCATCTCATCTTTATACCTCGATTTATAGTCCAGTAAATGAATGTTCAGGGTCGTCCTCACATGAAGTTTTTCAACAAAGCTAACATTCCAAAAGTAGTTCATGTGTTCAACAAATTTATCAGTGTAATTTTTAAAAAATTTGGGATCGTATATAAATTCAGTGAAATTTGAAATCTGAGTGTTGTTCAAGACTATGTGATCACATTTCTCGTCATTAATTGACAACATATTTTCGACACTGACAATTCCAAGTTCGTTTGTAATTTTTTCAAAGTTAAAATTTTCGAACTCATGACGTGAATCTACTTCTTCCTCATTTGGCAACTCATCCTCATTCAATCCAAAAAATTCATGTTCATTAAAATCCATTTCCAAATTTGAATTGAAAAATTCAACATTTTTATTTTGTTCAATTTCTGGAATTTCAAGTTTTCCGCAGCCTGAAAGAGGAAGATCAAAATCCAAGCTTAAATCTTTTTCTGAAAAGAGTTGAAGTCCAAATCATTTGTTGAATTTTGAAAAACTTCATCAAGATGATTATTCTCAATTTCCAAAGTCGTTATTTGAAAATTTTCAATGTCAGTAGAAATTGGATTATTTTCTGATTCAAGGCTTGTTTGAATTTGATTTTCTTGCTCTCGTTGTTCTTTATAAGACGCCATTAAACAAAGAAGTTCATCCATCTTTTTATTTAGCCTTTCCGCCCTCTCATCAAAATTACATTCTTCAAAGTCATTGATTTGAGAGCTCTCGCTTTGGATTTCTTGATTTTCAAAATATTTTGAATTTTAAAAAATTGAAATTGAGATTGGAAATCATTTTGATTTTGAAAATTAGGTTCGTAACCAAAATTGTTAAATTTGGTGGGAAAATTCCAATTTTGGTCATTCTCGAGATGTGGATATGGGTTGTAGTTTTGAAAATTTTGATCAATTTGTAAATCATTTTCAAAATTATTTTCGAATTGGTTTCCAGTCTATATTGATGTTGATCAAAGGTACGTTGCGATTCAAAACCGTTTTGACGTGGATGTGACCCATAATCGAAATTATTGAAATTTAAATTGAAATCGTCGTTTCGATTATATCTATGATTTTGAAAATGTTGGTCAGTTGGAAAATTTTGAAAATTGTTGACATTGGGCTCACGAAATTTTGGGAAATCTTGTTTCATGAGTTGCAATTCATACTAATACTCTTCAAGAGGACGTCTACTCCGATTATTATCCCACAATTCTCTCAAAGATTTTTTTGAATCAGACATTTGGAATGAAATCACGGTAAGACAGAAATTATTCTCAATTCAAAATAATATAAAATAATGAGTTCTTCTCTATTAATTAACTGACTCAATTGGAAGGGGGAAGAGGGTCTTATGGCCGTTCACGTATAGTATAAATACTAAGGGATACGACCAATGTTTTACGGGTAGTATGCAACCTCTTTTGCTAAAAGTTCAATAAATTAAACTAATATATATCCACGATCCAATTATACGAGACAGTCAACTTCACAAAACACCACTTTTCAATTATATTATTTTGAAAAATCAAAATTTTATTGTTGAAAAACGATGAGATTGATGAAATTATACGAGACAGTCAACTTCACAAAACACCACTTTTCAATTATATTATTTTGAAAAATCAAAATTTTATTGTTGAAAAACGATGAGATTGATGATAGTAGCAATGGAAATTCGTTCCTCACCAAATATATTCAGAAAATTCAGTCACGGAACAGTCACAGAATAAATTGCAGAAAATTAAAAATTGTACATAGCAAGCCGCTGCCCCTGCAGATTTTTTTTACAACAATTGTCTATATTTATTTTCTTTGCAGCAGAGCACCTGTAGAGTTAAAAGAAATTTACAGTGGGGTATGGCTGTCCATCCAGAAAAAAGAGTAGCGTCAATGATTGAAATCTCACTATTTGCAATTTCTTTTTATTTCTGAAATCTTGATTTATTGCTTGAACTCCAGTAACCTTGTCCTTAGTTCGAAATCTCTTTTTTTTTTGAATGAATTGAATAACAAAAAAAACACAAGAAAAAGAAACAAAGGAATAAACAAAAAAAAAGCTAACTTTTTAGAGAAGATGGTGCTGAAGTGTGGATTGAAAAAAAAAACTGTGGTGAAATGAGATTATGTGAGAGGAAGGGGTATTTGATCAGAGAGAAGAAATGAAGCAGGGAAAATAATTGAAAAAAAAAGAATGAATCTTTTTATGACCTTCCCTTTTTTTATTATTGTTGAAAAAGTGGACAAATAGAAAAGAAACAAATGACAAAAAAAAGGAATAGAGATTTCAGGAAAGAAAGAGAATTGTAAAGGAAGGAAGGAAAGTAATTGTAAAAGATTTGGAAAAGAAATTGAGAAGGGAAAACAATAAAAGAGAAGACAAAAACAGAAAGAATTTTTTTCTTTTGTTTTTTGTTGCAAAATTAGAAGAGGATTTTTTTTTTTTGAAAAGAAAGGGAATTTGTAAGAGAAGAAAAGAAATCAAATGTATTGAGAACAAGAAAGACAAAAGAAGAAAGGAAATTTTTTTGCAAAAGAGGAATCTTTTTTTTTTTGAAATTTGTAAAAAGAAAAAGAATGTAGATGTAACAACCCGTAAAATCTGGGCCAGTTTAAAATTTTTATTTTGGCAATATTAGCGAATTTTAATTATTTGAAATGAATTATTTTAAATAATATCGACGTGAAATTTATTTTGAATAGAATTAGAACGTATATATTATATACGTCGTCGTTAGAATATATAATAATTATATATAATTAAAAGGAATTGAAAATGGCGCGGTAGTTCGATAATTCGATTTCAAACTTCAATTGAATGTACCGGGTGCAAAACAATCCGGATTTTAGTGAAACCAAAAATAATGGAATCTAATAGTGAATATCTTTCTAACGAATCCGAAAAATCAAGATTTCATATCAGGAATCAAAAGATATGTCCAGTTGAAAATTCTGAATAGTCGCTATGGAATTCAGGCCCTTAAAAATGGACATTTTGCAAATGACCTCGGATTTCGACGAAACCACTTTTGTTGGGTCCGTGATGTCGAATTATTACTAGGTTTCAAATTTCATAATTTTTCGAATCAATATGTGAGCGTGGCAAAGGAAAACGCGTTTGACCAGTTTCAGTTGATTTCAATCGACTGGAAAATGGCCATTTTTCCAACGGTCTCAGAATTCGACGAAACTAGTTTTGTTAGGACCGTATCGTCAATACGAAGCTAGAAAATATTTTTCTGGAATTTTTCTAGTTAGTATGTGACCCCGGTAATTTGAAATGTACGTTTAAAATTCAATATAGAGATTTAAATGTAAATTTAACGGAAACTGATTGTAACAGCCGAATCAGCTTGCGTGGCATATCCCATTGTGTTCGGAATGGGGGTGAAACGCTATGGACGACAGGCGGTGGGCCTCGTTTAGAGGTCATGTGTGAAAAGTCAACTTCTTCGAAAATAAAATAATTAAATAAAAAAAAAAAAAAAAAAAATATAATAACTCCCTCCTTTTGACTCTGGCCCCCCCCCTATTTCCCCAAAACCTGATTCATCCATCAGATAAAAAAAAAAAAAAAAAAAAAAAGAGAAAAACCGCAATCGAACCATCGCCGCCGCCAAAACCCTGGAAGCCGCCCTCCGTTCATCCTCCTCCCACCGAACGACAACCCGAAGCCGCCTCATCCCGAAGCAGCGCCACCCCGTTCGAGCCCCCTGGAAGCCACCGCCCTCCTCCTCCTTCAATTCGCCAGCCCCCCCCCCCCTTCGAGACATCACCGACGAAGCCCTCCCCCTCGCTGACGACGATGAAGCCGCCGTCCATACCTCGAAACCCTCCGACGCAGTGAAGACCCCCCCCCCCCCTGTTTCTTCGGCAGTAAGTTTTTTTTTTCTTTTCTACTTTACTTTATTTTATTTTTATTTTTCAATTCTGTAATTCTAATTTTGAAAAAGGTTTTTAAAACTGTTTTTTTTTAAAAGAGCAAAACTGCATTTTTTTTTAAGAATTTTAAAAACTGTTTCTTTGTTTTAGAATTTAAAAACTGAATTTTTTTTACAGTTAGAAAACTGTTTTTATTTTAGTTAGAAAACTGTTTTTAATTTGATTTAAAAAAAAAAAAAAAGAAACAGATTTGATTTTAAAAAAAAGTAACAGGTTTGATTTTTTAAAAAGTAACAGATTTGATTTTTAAAAAGGAAAAAGAATTGATTTTTAAAGCATAAAAATATGATTTTTATATATTGAACTTCGGCATAAAAATATGATTTTTATATATTGAACTTCGGCATAAAAATATGATTTTTATATATTGAACTTCGGCATAAAAATATGATTTTTATATATTGAACTTCGGCATAAAAATATGATTTTTATATATTGAACTTCGAGTTAAAAATATGATTTTTATATATTGAACTTCGAGTTAAAAATAGAATTTTTATATATTGAACTTCGAGTTAAAAATAGAATTTTTATATATTGAACTTCGAGTTAAAAATAGAATTTTTATATATTGAACTTCGAGTTAAAAATAGGATTTTTATATATTGAACTTCGAGTAAAAAAAAAAAAATAATAATATGATTATTATATATTGAATAGCGAAGTAAAAATTCGATTTTTACATATGTAGTGAAAGCGGACAACGAAAGCGACAAAAAGGCGAGTTGGCGAAGGTTTCCTGCATTAGAAGGGCCGTGGAGCTAGGATAGCTAAATGTGAGAACTTCTCACTCTTAATTCTCTTTTTCTAGATATATATATATACTAGGATGCAGACGGTGCTTATTAGAAGCACCCGACACCCGTCCACATACCATGGACTTGTTTGTTTGGATGTTTGGTGATTGATTGAGATATTGGTTTGAATGTGGTTTGTGGTGTGAAAAATCGAATCGATAAATTGGTTAGGATTAGACGTGCGCCGTTATAAGGCGAAGGAGTAAGACTAGGTTAGATTCTTACCCCAAATTTTGTAGTTTGCATAACGAAAGTGATTTGATTGATGTGTGAATGGCGTGGGCCTTCACTAGACCGGGGATAAGGCTAGGCCTTGTCCCGTTTCTAGTATCGTGCCGTTATGCCGCCGAAATTTTCTAAAATATGTTAGAAAAATAAAAATAACATTTTATTTAAAGAATGAATTGAATAGAAATTCATAGGTTGAAATAAAATGTTTTATCGTTAAAAATATAATTTTTAACGTGAAGTGAATAAAATAAAATATTCATTTATAAACCGGACGGTTTGTTTATGTACACCTATTTGAATGACATTGATTGGGACGATAAATTTTACACATCGCCCAACTGCACAAATAAAATATGCGTTTGATTGTTTGAAACCCCACACGGGTGTTGGGATGAAATTTGAAGTTCACTCATCCTGATTGATTAATATGTCGATCGATCGATTGACAGGCTGTTATAAGCGTTGAATATCTATATTTGATGCTTATACAGTGTAGTGCACTTTGGTTGATGGTTGATTATTTTTCAATGCTATGATATACATGTGTTGTATGAAAATCCATATAATTAACTTTATATGGTAATTGATTGGGCCTCATTCCAATTTGAAAAATAAAGAATATTATAAAATAAAAGTTCATGTGTTGACAGTACTCATTCATTGAGATTGGTCATGTGTTGAACGAAATATTTTAATAATAGAAATATTTGAAATAGAATATTTGAAAATGGAAATATATGAAGCCGTGTTGATTAGATGCGCCATTTTGACGTGAACGATATTTTTATCGATTTTATTCATTTTGAAATGGATATTGAAAAGTAATTTTGAAATCAAATATTTCGAAATGAATTGAATTGAAAATATTTCGAAATGAATTGAATTGAAAACGATTTCGAAATGAATTGAATTGAAAACGATTTCGAAATGAATTGAATTGAAAACGATTTCGAAATGAATTGAATTGAAAACGATTTCGAAATGAATTGAATTGAAAACGATTTCGAAATGAATTGAATTGAAAACGATTTCGAAATGAATTGAATTGAAAACGATTTCGAAATGAATTGAATTGAAAACGATTTCGAAATGAATTGAAAACGATTTCGAAATGAATTGAATTGAAAACGATTTCGAAATGAATTGAATTGAAAATATTTCGAAATGAATTGAATTGAAAACGATTTCGAAATGAATTGAATTGAAAATATTTCGAAATGAATTGAATTGAAAACGATTTCGAAATGAATTGAATTGAAAACGATTATGAAATGAATTGAAAACGATTTCGAAATGAATTGAATTGAAATATTTCGAAATGAATTGAATTGAAAACGATTTCGAAATGAATTGAATTGAGAACGATTTCGAAATGAATTGAACTGAAAACGAATTCGAATTGAATTGAAAGCGAAGTGAAATAAATTCAAATTGAATTGAAATTTGAATTGAATAGAAATGGATTTTAAAACGAATTTATAAAGAAGAATTCAATTTTGATTTGAATTGAAATGGAAGTTGAAAATGTTTTTGAAACGAATTCAAAACTATTTATATAATTCGTTTTAAATAGAAATCGACGATATATATATTATATATATATTATATATAATATAATGGCCTGAATAGAACGCGCCACGCCGCGGCAGTTCGCGAATTTCGACCATTTATTTCAAACGGGCATTACGGGAGATCCGACCGTCGGATTCTCCTAAAACCGGAACCGTTGGGTTCGTATCGAAAAGAGCTTTCTAATGAATGTTAGAAATTTGAAATCTAACGGTTGGATTTGGAGATATGTCCAAATCAAATTCAAAAAAGGTCGCTGTAAGTGCAGTTCGATGGCCATTGATGGAAATCGACTGTACGGGCCTTGATAAAATTATTAAAAATAGCAATAATTTGTGTAAAATCATAATAAATGATTTAGAAAGAATTGGGATGAAAAACTCCATACTTGAAAAGATAAAAATAAATTTTTATCGAAATGAACTAGTTTTGAACTAGAATTATAATCCTATTTATTTTTAAATAAATAAATTGAATTCGAAAAGGGTTTTAAAAATAACCAAAATTTCCAATGATTGCATTGGAGTGGATTTGAATCGAAATTGTCTTCGGAATATTTCGATGTTGGAATTCGTGATTATACAGGTGTTGTTATGGAAATTTGAAAGATATATATTGATATCGTTATTTCCAATACGACATTTGTTAGTCGTAGAATTCGATATTGAATATAAGCCGATATATTTTCTATTCAGAGCCTTGTATTGAATATCGAATGTGATTTGGGTTTGTCGTGAATGGTGTCTTCACTAACACTATTCTTGAACCCAGTTGAGAAAAGATTAAATCTTTTTATTTAGATTTAATGAAGTGTACCAATTAAATAATATTTAATTGGAATTGAATAGATATTGATTTTTGGGCTTATCGTGAACAGTGTTTTAAATAACACTTGTTCTTTAACCCGATAATTAATGAATGTGATTTTGGGTTTATCGTGAACCGTGTTTTAAATGACACTGATTCTTTAACCCAGTTAACGATTAAAACTGAGTGGAGTTTTAATGAATCTTTAATTAGATTGAAAAGATCGAAAATGGAGTATCACCAGTTTTGCTCCAGGCGATAGTTAAATCTTTAATTAGATTTGAACGTGAAATTTAGAAACTAACTGTCGGTTAGCCAAGCAGAATGGTTTTCTGGATATTGATCTGATGTTGGTTTCGGCCTTCGGGGTTAATATTTGGGGAATTATTCTCTTGATTAATTTATGGTTAGTGACTAATGAATTGGAATGAGGCGTATGTTGTGTTTGTGTAACACTTATTTAAAATATACGCGAGTTATTCGGAAAGACCGGGTTTATCCCATTCTGAATAACTGATACGACGATAAGTCGAAGATGAAGACGATGGTAGAAGACCGGAGGTCTTCACGTCGTTTGGGTGATAACTGATGATCTTGATTGGGCTGTACACCCAAGAAGATGGAAACAGTTAGTGATCGTCCAGACGTACTTGGAGATCGATGGATATGCGGGGTACTAGGTGCCTCCGGTTTCGTTCAGACCCAGAACGGACTTGTAAATGGACTGTGTGTCTGACATCGGATTTCATTCTGTGTGACTGATATCGGTTGCATAGGATGGTTTGCCTGTGTGGCATGCTAAGATGCAAATGATCAAGGCTTCTGTTGAAAAGCAAAGTCTTGTGGTGATGATCAAAGCACGGCCTTTGTGGCGTAGCTTTGTGTAACGTTTACCTCGCGTGTTTCACACCAGGTATGAACCAAAAACGGGAGACGGACCTCAGGGAGGACTTGCGTTTCTTTCTAGCTAGAAGTGGCGTCAGTGGTTTTACACGCCCTGACGAGTTTGACTTATGTGGTTGTTGCTGTTGCGAGGCGCCTCGGTTATATCGGTTTCGGCCGAATGCATTCTGGTCGGCTGACGGACCAGACTTACACCCCATAGGGTGGGGAGACGTATTGTTCAGGCATAATAATCCACTCCGTGTGGACCGGCCCTGACGATCCAAGGGGCAGTTGCGGCTGTTCCTGAGGGGCGGGCTAGAGCGTCTCGAATCGGTTGAGGACTATCTTTTGCCTCGGTTCATAGATGGAAATCCAATTTCCAAATACGTGACATTTGCGGTTTTATTTGTAAACCTATATATGGCGACATAGTGGCATGGGACGCTCATGCCGCCTATGATTGATACTTATGATTTGAAGTTGTTTTATGCACTATGCACTTATAATAGTATCAAACGACTTGTTTTAACCGTATCAAGCATTCTTTGGCTGTTATAAGGGAAAACCCTATCCCCCGGCTTGCGTTTGCATTGTGTGATAGGACCTGGGTCTTATAACAGCTTCATTTTTCTTTATTTAGCATTGCGCTGTTTGTTTCATGCACTGGTATTCTTGGGAGGAAACCCGTTCCGTGTTATACGGCGTGGTCCCTTGATTTACCTAACTTTAAGAATAAAGAATAATAACTGTTTTAGTTCTCACACCAGTCACATGACTGACCTGGAGTTTATTGTTTTAACCTAAACTCTGGGTGCCCTTATTTTCGACACGGGCAGCTAGTAGTTTTGGTTTTGCAGATTTATATTCACAGGATCCTGGTTTACAGCTGGAATGATATCCGGAAAGCTTTGTATCCGTATATCTCTTCTAGTTGTGTATTGTATTATTTTCCGCTGCTATGTATTTAAATGTAATTTAAATCTCTGATATTTCTGTGTAATATTTATTCGTACTCTGTATATTCTTGTAATCTGATGCATTGTTGTAATATACAATGAAATGTTCTTTTATATGCGTTCTGTTGTGGTTTGTTCTCGAACTATCCGACGCTTTCCTTTACGGGGAAGTTACGGGTCTTCACAGTTGGTATCAGAGCTTTGGTTTACAAAGCTAGAGAACAAGACACATTAGAACCATACGAAAGAATACATCAGATATTGGATTAGTAAAATCCAACGGGAATGACTCGTTAGAGATGGGATCAGTAGTATCCTAGAACGAGTGTGAAGAGTATATTTTTGAAAGTGAAAACAAATTTTTGTTTTGAAAATTTAAATCAATTATTCGTATTTGATTACCTATTTATATTGATGTGGACAATCCAATATATATAGATTTTGCGTATACGTCTGATCCGCGTGTATTTGAAATTTTAATATATTGGATAGATATAGAGTCACATTCTAGACACCCGGGGATAATTCTGATGATGTGGCCACATCATTAGTATTTATATTCGTGTTTCGAATGTGTGATATCTATATATTTCCATTAGACTGGTGTGAGAACCAAAATTAGATAGGGCCTATTGTTGTGATTTGGTATCAAAAACATGATTTTTGTATATGTATCAAAATTATGAATTTGAAACTCTAATTCACTAATTGATTGATGTTTGTGTTGTTTGTTTAGTTGTTTGCTAATTTTGAACCATTTAGCCTAATTGAATCAAATATTGAATTGTATTGAAGTTTGGTTGCATTTGCTTGCATACATGTATATCTTTTGAACAGGTCATAGCAAGGAGGCTAGAGCCAGAGAATAAAATTTGTTTGCCCGACAAATAGGTACATGTTTACTACATAATTTCCTGTTTTGTTTGGGTGATGATGATTTTGTGAGCCTATTGGCTAGCCGCTTGGCTTTTTCTTTTTCTTTTTTTAAGATCTGAAGGACCGGGGAAGCTATTTGAAATTCCCCGATGCTCCCATTGCAGGGGAGGTTATGGCGAAATTTTTCAAAAATTTCGGGAGTTAGCCAAATTTTTGAAGTTTTGAAAATTCTCAGAAACTAAAGAGTTGGAGAATGGAAGCCAGATCGAGCGTAGAGTTGATTAATCAAACCACTTTCGACTTTGTTCCTTTTCGGGGACGAAAAGTTTTAAGTGGGGGAGATTGTAACAACCCGTAAAATCTGGGCCAGTTTAAAATTTTTATTTTGGCAATATTAGCGAATTTTAATTATTTGAAATGAATTATTTTAAATAATATCGACGTGAAATTTATTTTGAATAGAATTAGAACGTATATATTATATACGTCGTCGTTAGAATATATAATAATTATATATAATTAAAAGGAATTGAAAATGGCGCGGTAGTTCGATAATTCGATTTCAAACTTCAATTGAATGTACCGGGTGCAAAACAATCCGGATTTTAGTGAAACCAAAAATAATGGAATCTAATAGTGAATATCTTTCTAACGAATCCGAAAAATCAAGATTTCATATCAGGAATCAAAAGATATGTCCAGTTGAAAATTCTGAATAGTCGCTATGGAATTCAGGCCCTTAAAAATGGACATTTTGCAAATGACCTCGGATTTCGACGAAACCACTTTTGTTGGGTCCGTGATGTCGAATTATTACTAGGTTTCAAATTTCATAATTTTTCGAATCAATATGTGAGCGTGGCAAAGGAAAACGCGTTTGACCAGTTTCAGTTGATTTCAATCGACTGGAAAATGGCCATTTTTCCAACGGTCTCAGAATTCGACGAAACTAGTTTTGTTAGGACCGTATCGTCAATACGAAGCTAGAAAATATTTTTCTGGAATTTTTCTAGTTAGTATGTGACCCCGGTAATTTGAAATGTACGTTTAAAATTCAATATAGAGATTTAAATGTAAATTTAACGGAAACTGATTGTAACAGCCGAATCAGCTTGCGTGGCATATCCCATTGTGTTCGGAATGGGGGTGAAACGCTATGGACGACAGGCGGTGGGCCTCGTTTAGAGGTCATGTGTGAAAAGTCAACTTCTTCGAAAATAAAATAATTAAATAAAAAAAAAAAAAAAAAAAATATAATAACTCCCTCCTTTTGACTCTGGCCCCCCCCCTATTTCCCCAAAACCTGATTCATCCATCAGATAAAAAAAAAAAAAAAAAAAAAAAGAGAAAAACCGCAATCGAACCATCGCCGCCGCCAAAACCCTGGAAGCCGCCCTCCGTTCATCCTCCTCCCACCGAACGACAACCCGAAGCCGCCTCATCCCGAAGCAGCGCCACCCCGTTCGAGCCCCCTGGAAGCCACCGCCCTCCTCCTCCTTCAATTCGCCAGCCCCCCCCCCCCTTCGAGACATCACCGACGAAGCCCTCCCCCTCGCTGACGACGATGAAGCCGCCGTCCATACCTCGAAACCCTCCGACGCAGTGAAGACCCCCCCCCCCCCCTGTTTCTTCGGCAGTAAGTTTTTTTTTTCTTTTCTACTTTACTTTATTTTATTTTTATTTTTCAATTCTGTAATTCTAATTTTGAAAAAGGTTTTTAAAACTGTTTTTTTTTAAAAGAGCAAAACTGCATTTTTTTTTAAGAATTTTAAAAACTGTTTCTTTGTTTTAGAATTTAAAAACTGAATTTTTTTTACAGTTAGAAAACTGTTTTTATTTTAGTTAGAAAACTGTTTTTAATTTGATTTAAAAAAAAAAAAAAAGAAACAGATTTGATTTTAAAAAAAAGTAACAGGTTTGATTTTTTAAAAAGTAACAGATTTGATTTTTAAAAAGGAAAAAGAATTGATTTTTAAAGCATAAAAATATGATTTTTATATATTGAACTTCGGCATAAAAATATGATTTTTATATATTGAACTTCGGCATAAAAATATGATTTTTATATATTGAACTTCGGCATAAAAATATGATTTTTATATATTGAACTTCGGCATAAAAATATGATTTTTATATATTGAACTTCGAGTTAAAAATATGATTTTTATATATTGAACTTCGAGTTAAAAATAGAATTTTTATATATTGAACTTCGAGTTAAAAATAGAATTTTTATATATTGAACTTCGAGTTAAAAATAGAATTTTTATATATTGAACTTCGAGTTAAAAATAGGATTTTTATATATTGAACTTCGAGTAAAAAAAAAAAAATAATAATATGATTATTATATATTGAATAGCGAAGTAAAAATTCGATTTTTACATATGTAGTGAAAGCGGACAACGAAAGCGACAAAAAGGCGAGTTGGCGAAGGTTTCCTGCATTAGAAGGGCCGTGGAGCTAGGATAGCTAAATGTGAGAACTTCTCACTCTTAATTCTCTTTTTCTAGATATATATATATACTAGGATGCAGACGGTGCTTATTAGAAGCACCCGACACCCGTCCACATACCATGGACTTGTTTGTTTGGATGTTTGGTGATTGATTGAGATATTGGTTTGAATGTGGTTTGTGGTGTGAAAAATCGAATCGATAAATTGGTTAGGATTAGACGTGCGCCGTTATAAGGCGAAGGAGTAAGACTAGGTTAGATTCTTACCCCAAATTTTGTAGTTTGCATAACGAAAGTGATTTGATTGATGTGTGAATGGCGTGGGCCTTCACTAGACCGGGGATAAGGCTAGGCCTTGTCCCGTTTCTAGTATCGTGCCGTTATGCCGCCGAAATTTTCTAAAATATGTTAGAAAAATAAAAATAACATTTTATTTAAAGAATGAATTGAATAGAAATTCATAGGTTGAAATAAAATGTTTTATCGTTAAAAATATAATTTTTAACGTGAAGTGAATAAAATAAAATATTCATTTATAAACCGGACGGTTTGTTTATGTACACCTATTTGAATGACATTGATTGGGACGATAAATTTTACACATCGCCCAACTGCACAAATAAAATATGCGTTTGATTGTTTGAAACCCCACACGGGTGTTGGGATGAAATTTGAAGTTCACTCATCCTGATTGATTAATATGTCGATCGATCGATTGACAGGCTGTTATAAGCGTTGAATATCTATATTTGATGCTTATACAGTGTAGTGCACTTTGGTTGATGGTTGATTATTTTTCAATGCTATGATATACATGTGTTGTATGAAAATCCATATAATTAACTTTATATGGTAATTGATTGGGCCTCATTCCAATTTGAAAAATAAAGAATATTATAAAATAAAAGTTCATGTGTTGACAGTACTCATTCATTGAGATTGGTCATGTGTTGAACGAAATATTTTAATAATAGAAATATTTGAAATAGAATATTTGAAAATGGAAATATATGAAGCCGTGTTGATTAGATGCGCCATTTTGACGTGAACGATATTTTTATCGATTTTATTCATTTTGAAATGGATATTGAAAAGTAATTTTGAAATCAAATATTTCGAAATGAATTGAATTGAAAATATTTCGAAATGAATTGAATTGAAAACGATTTCGAAATGAATTGAATTGAAAACGATTTCGAAATGAATTGAATTGAAAACGATTTCGAAATGAATTGAATTGAAAACGATTTCGAAATGAATTGAATTGAAAACGATTTCGAAATGAATTGAATTGAAAACGATTTCGAAATGAATTGAATTGAAAACGATTTCGAAATGAATTGAATTGAAAACGATTTCGAAATGAATTGAAAACGATTTCGAAATGAATTGAATTGAAAACGATTTCGAAATGAATTGAATTGAAAATATTTCGAAATGAATTGAATTGAAAACGATTTCGAAATGAATTGAATTGAAAATATTTCGAAATGAATTGAATTGAAAACGATTTCGAAATGAATTGAATTGAAAACGATTATGAAATGAATTGAAAACGATTTCGAAATGAATTGAATTGAAATATTTCGAAATGAATTGAATTGAAAACGATTTCGAAATGAATTGAATTGAGAACGATTTCGAAATGAATTGAACTGAAAACGAATTCGAATTGAATTGAAAGCGAAGTGAAATAAATTCAAATTGAATTGAAATTTGAATTGAATAGAAATGGATTTTAAAACGAATTTATAAAGAAGAATTCAATTTTGATTTGAATTGAAATGGAAGTTGAAAATGTTTTTGAAACGAATTCAAAACTATTTATATAATTCGTTTTAAATAGAAATCGACGATATATATATTATATATATATTATATATAATATAATGGCCTGAATAGAACGCGCCACGCCGCGGCAGTTCGCGAATTTCGACCATTTATTTCAAACGGGCATTACGGGAGATCCGACCGTCGGATTCTCCTAAAACCGGAACCGTTGGGTTCGTATCGAAAAGAGCTTTCTAATGAATGTTAGAAATTTGAAATCTAACGGTTGGATTTGGAGATATGTCCAAATCAAATTCAAAAAAGGTCGCTGTAAGTGCAGTTCGATGGCCATTGATGGAAATCGACTGTACGGGCCTTGATAAAATTATTAAAAATAGCAATAATTTGTGTAAAATCATAATAAATGATTTAGAAAGAATTGGGATGAAAAACTCCATACTTGAAAAGATAAAAATAAATTTTTATCGAAATGAACTAGTTTTGAACTAGAATTATAATCCTATTTATTTTTAAATAAATAAATTGAATTCGAAAAGGGTTTTAAAAATAACCAAAATTTCCAATGATTGCATTGGAGTGGATTTGAATCGAAATTGTCTTCGGAATATTTCGATGTTGGAATTCGTGATTATACAGGTGTTGTTATGGAAATTTGAAAGATATATATTGATATCGTTATTTCCAATACGACATTTGTTAGTCGTAGAATTCGATATTGAATATAAGCCGATATATTTTCTATTCAGAGCCTTGTATTGAATATCGAATGTGATTTGGGTTTGTCGTGAATGGTGTCTTCACTAACACTATTCTTGAACCCAGTTGAGAAAAGATTAAATCTTTTTATTTAGATTTAATGAAGTGTACCAATTAAATAATATTTAATTGGAATTGAATAGATATTGATTTTTGGGCTTATCGTGAACAGTGTTTTAAATAACACTTGTTCTTTAACCCGATAATTAATGAATGTGATTTTGGGTTTATCGTGAACCGTGTTTTAAATGACACTGATTCTTTAACCCAGTTAACGATTAAAACTGAGTGGAGTTTTAATGAATCTTTAATTAGATTGAAAAGATCGAAAATGGAGTATCACCAGTTTTGCTCCAGGCGATAGTTAAATCTTTAATTAGATTTGAACGTGAAATTTAGAAACTAACTGTCGGTTAGCCAAGCAGAATGGTTTTCTGGATATTGATCTGATGTTGGTTTCGGCCTTCGGGGTTAATATTTGGGGAATTATTCTCTTGATTAATTTATGGTTAGTGACTAATGAATTGGAATGAGGCGTATGTTGTGTTTGTGTAACACTTATTTAAAATATACGCGAGTTATTCGGAAAGACCGGGTTTATCCCATTCTGAATAACTGATACGACGATAAGTCGAAGATGAAGACGATGGTAGAAGACCGGAGGTCTTCACGTCGTTTGGGTGATAACTGATGATCTTGATTGGGCTGTACACCCAAGAAGATGGAAACAGTTAGTGATCGTCCAGACGTACTTGGAGATCGATGGATATGCGGGGTACTAGGTGCCTCCGGTTTCGTTCAGACCCAGAACGGACTTGTAAATGGACTGTGTGTCTGACATCGGATTTCATTCTGTGTGACTGATATCGGTTGCATAGGATGGTTTGCCTGTGTGGCATGCTAAGATGCAAATGATCAAGGCTTCTGTTGAAAAGCAAAGTCTTGTGGTGATGATCAAAGCACGGCCTTTGTGGCGTAGCTTTGTGTAACGTTTACCTCGCGTGTTTCACACCAGGTATGAACCAAAAACGGGAGACGGACCTCAGGGAGGACTTGCGTTTCTTTCTAGCTAGAAGTGGCGTCAGTGGTTTTACACGCCCTGACGAGTTTGACTTATGTGGTTGTTGCTGTTGCGAGGCGCCTCGGTTATATCGGTTTCGGCCGAATGCATTCTGGTCGGCTGACGGACCAGACTTACACCCCATAGGGTGGGGAGACGTATTGTTCAGGCATAATAATCCACTCCGTGTGGACCGGCCCTGACGATCCAAGGGGCAGTTGCGGCTGTTCCTGAGGGGCGGGCTAGAGCGTCTCGAATCGGTTGAGGACTATCTTTTGCCTCGGTTCATAGATGGAAATCCAATTTCCAAATACGTGACATTTGCGGTTTTATTTGTAAACCTATATATGGCGACATAGTGGCATGGGACGCTCATGCCGCCTATGATTGATACTTATGATTTGAAGTTGTTTTATGCACTATGCACTTATAATAGTATCAAACGACTTGTTTTAACCGTATCAAGCATTCTTTGGCTGTTATAAGGGAAAACCCTATCCCCCGGCTTGCGTTTGCATTGTGTGATAGGACCTGGGTCTTATAACAGCTTCATTTTTCTTTATTTAGCATTGCGCTGTTTGTTTCATGCACTGGTATTCTTGGGAGGAAACCCGTTCCGTGTTATACGGCGTGGTCCCTTGATTTACCTAACTTTAAGAATAAAGAATAATAACTGTTTTAGTTCTCACACCAGTCACATGACTGACCTGGAGTTTATTGTTTTAACCTAAACTCTGGGTGCCCTTATTTTCGACACGGGCAGCTAGTAGTTTTGGTTTTGCAGATTTATATTCACAGGATCCTGGTTTACAGCTGGAATGATATCCGGAAAGCTTTGTATCCGTATATCTCTTCTAGTTGTGTATTGTATTATTTTCCGCTGCTATGTATTTAAATGTAATTTAAATCTCTGATATTTCTGTGTAATATTTATTCGTACTCTGTATATTCTTGTAATCTGATGCATTGTTGTAATATACAATGAAATGTTCTTTTATATGCGTTCTGTTGTGGTTTGTTCTCGAACTATCCGACGCTTTCCTTTACGGGGAAGTTACGGGTCTTCACAGTAGATGATTGGAAAGAAAGTGGAAAGATGGAAAGGATAAAGGAAAATTGAAAGTTGATTTTTTTTTAATGAAGGAGAGAGCTGGAAAGAAATAAATGAAAAAAAAGGAAAGAGAGATTGTAGGAGGTGAATGAGAAATGCAATTGGAAAGAAATAAAAAAAAAGAATGCAAGTTTTTTTTATGAAAATTTGAACAAGAAGAAAGGGAAAGAAATGAATGGTAAAAACCCAAACAAAAAAGGAAAAAAATAAAAGAGGAAGGAAATAAGAGAAAAAAGCAAGGTTTTTTGAGTAGAGAGGAAGGGTAGAAGAAATTGAGGAAAGAAATAAAAGCAAACAAAAACAAGAAAGAAATCAAAGTAGACAGAGAAGAAATTACAAAAGTTTTTTTTTTAGAAAGATGGAGACAAAAGATGGAAACAAATAAAAAGAAAAGGAAAGAGAAAAGAAAAATGTGAAAATCAGCAAGATGGTAGAAAGATGGAAAGAAATTGAAGAAAAATTAGCAAGTTTCTTTTTTTTTGTATACATTTTTTCTTTTTTAAGAAAGAATTAGATTGGAAGAATTGCAAACAAAAAAAAGAAATAAATGAAAATAAAAATAAGGAAAATTAAAAGAAAAAGGGGCAAGATTTTTTTTTAAAGATTGTAAAAGAAGAAATGAATATAAAAGTAGGAAGGAGGATTGAAAAATGAAATGAATATAAAAGTAGGAAGGAGGATTGAAAAATGGAAAGGAATAATTGAAAATAGGAAAAGAAATTGAAAGAAAAAAAAGGCAATAAATTATTTTCTTCTCTTGCTTAGTTCATGATAGTATCAATGTAATTAATACGCCACATCACTAATTGAGATTTTTTTCTATATGTACAAGAAACAAAAATATATACAAAATAAAATAAAAACTAACACGAATCGGAAATTAAATAAACAATAAAATTCAATCGTTACTTCCCCGGTAACGGCGCCAAAAACTTGATTGATGCTAGAAAAGCGCGATATTTGTAATAAAATTCTGCAAGCGCACAGGTGTGTAGCATACAGGTTGAACACAGGGAGGTAAATTAAAATCAAATTATTTATCTAATCTCTTGGGCGAGTTAGACGAAGCCTGGAGATTTTGTTGAAATAAAAACAAACTGAAATTGCGAACTTAGGATTATCGTTGAATCTAATCAACGATTAATCACTAAAGAAAGTAAATTGCAAAACAAGAATAACAATGCAGAAAATAAAAGTGCAGAATAAGAAGAACAACAAAAATAAAATTAGGATTGTCGTTGAAACTAATCAAATGACTAATCACTAATGGAACAAATGTAAAATACAATTGGTGCTCTTCCAAAACTAGTTGTGAAGACAACATCTATTGCTAAGAAAGAAAAATGCAGAAATAGTAAAAAGGAAGAACTTTTATTAATGGAGAAGAGAATACAGAATAATGGATATAGGATGGTGGCTACAATGACATTACAAGGGTATTTATAGGGAATAACCAAACCCTAACCCTAACCCTAATACAATGATAGATGGGCCTTAGGGAATTCACAAAAGAGTTTACAATGAGAGTCTCAAATGGGCCTTAGTTAAATCTATTAAATTTTTGGCCTTTCTTCTTTTCCTCTTGGTTCTTTGTCAAGCTTCCCTTGATTTGATATGTGCATGGCCTTTTTATCAATCATTTTCTTGTTCAACAACAACTAGATGTGGGATCTTCATCTACAATTCTTCAAAATGTAAATATATCGCAATCTGATCTCCATTTCTCTACTTTTCTGGTTGCATGCGGGCTGGGTTGGAATATCTGTAAAAGTAACAAAACAATACCCAAGTAATATTTATTTATATACAAAAGATAAGATATAAGAGCATAAAATAAACACATTTCTATGTCAATCAAAGCTTTTTTCGATACGAACCCAACGGTTCTGGTTTTAGGATAATCCGGCGGTCGGATCTCCCGCAATGTCCATTTGAAGTCAATGGTCGAAATTCGCGAACTGCCGCGTCGCGGCGCGTTCTATTCAGGCCATTATATATATATAACATATATATATAATATATATATATATATATATTATATATCATCGATTTCCTTTCAAAACGTATTTTAAAAACCGTTTTAAGAAGTTTTCAAAACGATTTCAACTTCCATCTCAAATTCAAATCAAAAATGAATTTTTCAATATAAATTCATTTTAAATTCATTTCAAATTGATTTCTATTCAATTTCAATCCGTTTTAAATTCAATTCAAAACGACTTCAATTCTATTTCAATTTAACTCGAATTTCAATTCTATTTGAATTTCAAATCAATTCAATTTATTTCAAATTTCAAATCAATTCAATTTCAAATCTATTCAATTTCAAATCTATTCAACTTCAAATCTATTCAATTATTCATTGAAAAATGAATAAAATCGATATAAATATCATTCACGTCAAAATGGCGTCAATCTAATCAACATGGCCTCATATATTTCTATTTTCAAATATTCTATTTCAAATATTTCTTTTCCAAATATTTCTATTCAAATATTTCTTTTCAAATGTTTCTATTCAAAACTGGAATGAGGCCCAATCAATTACCATATAATGTTAGTTACATGGATTTTCTACAACACAAGTATAAAATAACAACGATAAATAATCAACCATCATCCATAGTGCATTCTACACTGTATAAGCATCAAATATAAATATTTCACGTGTAATGAACCGCATTGGCAGGGGTGTTATAATTTATTTATTTAATTATATCAATGGTGGTTTAGAGAATTTTGATGATCGTGGAATTTATAATGATGACTATTTAATTAAAATAATAAATTAAATAATATGTTTAATTCTAAAATAATCAGAATTGGCTGAAATGACGATATGGTGTAAACTGGATCATCTGTGATATTTTATTCAGCTTAGAATTGAAATAGAATAACGAATATATTATTTGAACGATAGTTTGAACGTATAATTATAATATAATTAAAATCGAGCTCGAAATGGCACGGCAGTTCGCTATTTGGCGATTCGAACTTCAACTGAATGTACAGGATTCATTTTAAGCCGGATTTCTGTGAAACAAGAAACTTGTGGAGCTGGTGGAGTATATCTTTCTAGTGGAAGAGAAAAATCACGATTTCATCGTGTAGATTTTGATTTATGTCCAAACCAAATTTTAAAATAGTCGCTATAGAATCGTCAATTGACCGTAACGGTTTATTTGATATAACTGCATAACGGTTTCGAATTTAGACGAGGTTCCTTTGAGACGTAGTGATAATTTAATTTTTAGAATATTACTGTAATTTTTAATTAATTAAATAAGCAACTTTTTATTTGGAGTATTGTGCACCCTGTAATCAACATTTTGGGGTTCCACAATATGAGTTAACCTACCGATATTTTTATATTTTTTAGATCTTGGCACATTGGTCGTCACAATGATAGGGCTAACTCTGTCTATAGCAGTTTGTATAAGAATAGAATTTACGAAATGAATATGGATGTTTTCCTTAAAATAAAAACAAATTAAACAAAACGTTGCCTCTTCATTAAGGACCACAAATACCATGCTGAAGACCACAAGAGACCACGTTGTCACATTATAACTGTATAAAGGCACTACCCCTTTCTAAAGCCTAACTTCCATCCCTCCAATCAACATAGTTTTCCGCCGTTCTCCTACGAAAAGAGAAAACTAATTCAACGACCTCATAAATTCGTGGAAAATCAAAATAAATTCTATAAATCGTGAAACATGTTTATATAGATTCGCGTTGACTTGCTCTTCAACGTGGTATGAATTTCAATCTGTTTGACGTGGGTTCCTGGCGTTCATCAATTTCCAGCGTGAGGATTAGACAAGCTAGGGTTGAGGTTCTCAAAGGTTTGAAGCATCCATTCTTCAAATCGAATTAGTATTTGGATTTAGATGATGAAAAGGAACTTGGATACTGAGTTTTGGGAAGTACGATGCATATAAATGTCGATCTGTTCTTTGGAGCAGTAGCGAACTCCAAAGGTGGGCTCGCGATTACTAATGCAAGTTTGAGGGAAATGAGTGGGTGTGTTGGCTCGTAGGAAGTGGAGGAGATTGGTGAAATTTGTTTAAAGTTTGTGGGAAAAATCATGGTGGAAGGAAGGATAAAAATACTAGAATGGTGGACGGGTTTTCTTCCTGTAAACGTGATTAAGTAATTCGGGGAAGAAAGGGTAGCTGCGCGTGTGTTTATATGGCAGTGGGCCGGGGTTTTTGTGTGAAGACAAAAGGAAAAGGTAAAGGCCCAGCTATCTAAATTTAATTTATGTTTAGTTTTAAGTTAAATAAAAGAATGGAGATAGAAGGTGTTTTAAAAAGATCGGTTGTGGCCTTTGAAATACTGGAAGAAGAAATGGGGCAATAAGCAGCCTTATTAACAGTTTAAAACATGGATAGGAAGTTATTATTAAGGTTAAATATTTATTTATTTTATATGTTAATGATCGAATTTCTTTTACTCAAACTTCTAAAATGTACAACTTTTCCATACGATATCAGAATTGGATAAAACTGGATCTGTTAGGATCGTCTGGACAGACACTACCAAATGGAGCTGACGAGGAGTGAATCGAAGTTCCTTTGAATTTACGGTGGATTTAATTGTTTGATTCAAATCAAATAACAGTTTATCGTTTTTTAACGATGAACTGCAAATGTGAGTAAATCTCACTAACTCTGAACAGTTTATAATTTCATGTTGTATTTTTAGAACTATTAGATATTGGCTGATTGACTGTGTGTTGACTGTTTGATTGAACTGCTAGTCAGTTAGTTGAATTTTCTATATCGATTTTGTTTAACAGAATATATCATATAGAACTGAAAGTGATGTAATCTATATTGTTTAACATCTGTGATGCAGGGAAACAGGTTGGAGGAATCCAACTGGATTCCTCAACATTTATTTTACTGTTTTCATATATTGTGATATATGATGTGTTATATAATTTGTTATGGATTATGGGTGTTGGAATGATGTTGATCATTTTTATTCGATATTTTAAATATCATAAAAGACCCTGGGATGTAAAAAGAATTATTTCAATGTATATTGAAATAAAGGGATTTTATAAAATCAGCAGATTTTATAAAAGGAAATATTTCGAAAGTAAATAAAAGGGAAAAATGTTTTTAAAACGAATAAAGTTTTATAAAAGGGAAATCATTTGTAAAGTGAAGAACTGTTACTAAAAGTAAATCTTTATAAATGAATAGTTTATTCGAATAAAAGTTAAAAGGAGTTAATCGATGTTAGTTTAATCGATTAGAGTTAAAGCAAAAGAGTTAATCGAATATAGTTATTCGAATAGAAGCAAATGAGTTAATCGAATATAGTTTATTCCAAGAAAGTAAAAGGAATTATCGAATATAGTTTATTCGGAAGGAGTTAAGCGAAACGAGTAAATCAATAGCGTTAGTCAAATAGAGTTATTTCAATAGCGTTAGTCAAACAGAGTTAATCCAATAGTGTTAGTCCAATAGAGTTAATTGATAAGGGTTAATCGAATAGAGTTAAGTGAAAAGTGTCAATCGAATATAGCTATTCGAAGAGGGTTAAGTAAGGAAGTTAGTAAAAGGAATAAAGTGAACTATGCTAATTTCAAAGTTAGAAATGTTGTTCAGTTAAGGTCTGAGAGGTAGTTCTAGCCCAACTTGATTGGCTTCGTTTTAACTAGGGAATAATTAAGGTTCGGCAGTAAAGGAAATGGTTTAAGTTGGCATCGCGATGGTTTGTTTAAACATCTGTCTGAGTCTAATGAAGAAGCTTTGGAAATGTTTTCCAAATAAGAAACCAGAAATGTTTTCTAATAAAGAAAACAAGAAATGGAAATGTTTTTCCATTGTTAATAACGTATATTTTCCAAATTTAGAAAATAAGAAACATTGAATATAGGGAAACAGGAGTTAAGTAAATTAATGAAATAATGAGATAAATGTTGAATGATGTTTGATCGATATAATTTCCTCCGGGAAATAATATCGTTGTTTGCACACCTGTTTTATTCGATAGTTAAATCACAGACTATCGATGTTTTGACCATTTTAACGTTGTTAATATGGAGAGACCGGTTGGATTATTATCCAAAGAACCACTCTGTATTGGCATAAGCATTGCGAATCATATATGCCAAAGGAAATTGAAGACGGTGTTATGCAAGGGCTATCCTGTTTACAGAATAGTGCCTTCGGTTCATCCTGTTCCTGGGTGACTTGTATGGACGGATGTCTGACAGAGTATTTCCAGACGATCACGTATACTGATTTCTCCAACTGTACCAAGAGTGGAAGCGGAGAAGGAAACTTCTTTTAGCTAACGCGTAATCTATGGTTGAGGACATCAATCGGTGATTTGATGGATTTGACGATGTGACATTCAAAGTGAATCTGGTATGATGATAAAGCGTAGCTTCTAGCCTCATCAACCGGTAAATGACAGAAATCGAGCAGGCAGCATGGCTAAGTCGGTCGCACCGAAGTAGGGTGTATAATCACCTGATCTAGAGTTTCATTCATTTCTAAAAATCTATTGTTGATGCTGTCCCATTCGGGAAACGGTTGCTGATCCCAACTGTTGGTGATATACATTCGATACGCTCAAGCGAAATGAGTGGTCGGTCATGTGTGGCCGGGTTGCAAGATGTTCTTGTTGAACCCAGTGTATTCCTCTCTAGAGGTACATTAGCGAAAGGTGGTTCCATACCTTGTCATAGTTGGAAATCCATTACCCAATACGTGCTTGCGGTTTTGAGTTGTATACTATATATGTAGAACGTGAGATGAAAGCGTTTCTGCTAGATGATTATATATATACTGTGGTTGATAGACATTATTATAATATCAAAAGGTTTTTGATATAAAGATATTTTGGATTCTCATAAGGGAAAAACCCGTTCCGTTATGCAGTGTGGTCTTATGAGATATCGTTTACTTGTTCGAACTGTTTTACTCATACCTGTCCCATGACTGACCCAGAGTTTGCTTTGTTGTTTTCCCTAAACTCTTGGGTGCCTAAATTTGTACGGGCAGTCAAGTAGTCGGGATTTTATAGATACACTTGAAGAGCTTGGAGCAGGAGGCTTCAGGATCATATAGCTATAGTTATTTCCGCTGTGTTTTAAGTGTTGTACTTTGATAATGATATGTATATCCAAGTACAGATTTGTATTTCAAAGTTATGTTATGAAATATATTTATTCGTTCCGCTGTGAGATTCGTGTTACTCTGATGTTGTGTTCTTCTTCTTCTTCTATTCTAATTTTCTATCTTATCTTTCCTCACCCTCTAATTTCTTTCACTAATTACCAGGATTTTCGATGTTTTGGTTATCGACATCGAGCTTATGTCGATAACCAAAGTCGCCGAAAATCCGGGTCATTACATAACGCTTATGACAGTCTGTCAATCAATCGATCGACATACAACTAATTATTGGGATAGGTGTATGTCATATATCATCCCAATACCCGTGTGGGGTTTCAAACAATCAAACACAAATTTTATTTATGCAGTTGGGCGATGTGTAAAATTTATCGTCCCAATCAATGTCAATCAAATCTGTGTACATAAACAAATCTCTGATTTGTTTATATTAATTTATTTCATTTCATATACACGTTAAAATTCTATTTTTAACTATGTAGTATTTTCCACTATAAAATATTTTATTTCGTTTCACATCACATCACACAATCAACCACACATCAAAATCAAACAAACAAGCATACAAGCCGTCCATGGTCTATGGACGACGGGTGTCGGGTGCTACTAAACACCGTCTGCATCCTAATATATATTTTAACTAGAAAATAAAATTAAAAGGTGAGAATTTCTCACCGATTAGCTAAACCAACGTCACGATTCTTCTTATGTAGAAATCTTCGCCGTTCTCGCCTTTTGTCACTTTCGTCGTCCGTAGCCACTACATATATAAAAATCACATTTTTATATTCTTTATTATATAAAAATTCTATTTTTTTACACCGTTACTATATAGATAAAAATTCTATTTTTACATCGGTACTATATAGATAAAAATTATATTTTTACACCGGTGTTCATACAATAAAGATTATATTTTTATCACGCTATTCTCTAAATAAAGATTTTGCCTTTTCAAAGATAAAGATTGAATTTTTATTTCATCACTATAAAAATCACATTTTTATTTTAACATATATATAATAAAAATCAGAATTTTATTTCGCTATATCTACATAAAGATAATATTTTTACTATCTACATCATATAAAAATCGTATTCTTATTCTTTCTACTTCATAAAAATCGTATCTTTACATTGCTACCACTATAAAGATCACATCTTTATTACTCTACATTACATAAAATCATATTTTTATTCTTTTAAAAATATAAAAATCATATTTTTATTCTTCTAAAAATATAAAAATTATATTTTGAACCTCTTGCTTGTATAAAAAATATATTTTGATTGTTCTACATAAATAAAAATTGGATTTTTATTTTCAAATCAAAGTCAGTTTTTATTTGAAGGATAATTACTTAAAAACTAAAACAAAACAAATAAAGTGGACAACAAAAACTTACAACGTATGAAGGGGGAAAAGGAGGTGTTTGCTGGTGTGGATAGAGGCTGTCGGCAGCAGCCCTCCGGTGGCGCGGTGGACCTCAGGTGGTGGAGGATCGGATGTTGGTGCGGGTTCAGGGGATTCGAGGGGGGGGGGGCTCTGACGCAATGGGGAAAGGGGTCTTCGATCTGGAAGGAGAGGATGGAGAACGAGGAGCGCGAGGGCGATGGGGGTCTGGTGCGGGTCTCCGCCTCTAGCGGCGGTCGGCGTCGATGGGTGGGTGGAGGGGCCACGCGGTTTCCTGAATCGCGATTTTTTTCCTGTTCAAATGATTTGTATAGGAGGGGTATGGGTTAACTTGGTGTAAGAGAAAGGAGGGGGTGTTGATAATTTATTATTTAATTTAATCCAAAAGGTTGCTTTACGATTTGAACACCAAACAGAGTCCACCGACTGTCGTCCCTAACGTAATACCCCCATTCCGAACACAATGGGATATGTATCGTAAGCTGATTCGATCGTTTCGATCAGTTTCCATTGAATCTACATTTAAATCATTATACTGATCTTTAAATGTACATTTCAAATTACCGGGGTCACATACGGACTTGAAAAATTCCAAAAAAATATATTTTCTAGCTTCGTATTGACGGTACGGTCCTAAAAAACTAATTTCATCGAATTCTGAGACCATTTGAAAAATAGCCATTTTCCAATCGATTAAAATCAACTAAAACTGGTCAAACGCATCTTCCTTTGCCACGCTCACATATTGATTCGAAAAATTATGAAATTTGAAACCTAGCAATAACTAGACATCACGAATCCAACAAAAGTGGTTTCGTCGAAATCCGAGGTCGTTTGCAAAATGGCTATTTTCAAGGGCCGAAATTTCATAGCGACTATTCTGAATTTTCAACTGGGCATATCTTTTGATTCCCGCTATGAAATTTCAATTTTTTCGGATTCTTTGGAAAGATATCCTCAATTAGATTCTAATATTTTTTTGTTTCATTAAAATCCGGTTTATTTTGCACCCGGTACATTCAATTGAAGTTTGAAATCGAATTATCGAACTACCGCGCCATTTTCAATTCCTTTTATAATTTAAAATAATTATTTATATTCTAACGACGATCTATATAATATATACATTAGAATTCTATTCAAAATAAATTTCTCATCGTTATTATTTAAAATAATTCATTTTAAATATTCAAAATTCATTAAAATTGCCAAAATAAAAATTTTAAATTGGCCCGGATTTCCGGGTTATTATACCAAGAACCCATAGAACGCCCAAGCACCTCAAGGCCAAGGGACGTCCAATGGACAACCTAGCCAAAACGAGAATGCCACGAACACAATCATGCCAAGGTTGATCATCAATACCATTTCAGGAGGCCTGCACCCTGCTGGAAGGAGCTGGGGAGACCTTGTGAAATACGCAAACCAAGTGAAGAGCCTCCCAGGAGAAGGAGAGCTCATGGTCATGAATGAAGTTTTCTCGGCAAAAATGTCGAGGATCTCTTGGGATGATATTGTATTCAAAGAGCGAGATTCAGACGGAGTGATAACACCAACTAAAGATCCCATGGTAGTAACCATGGGCTTGGTCCCAGCCATCGTTAGAAGAGTCATGATTGACAATGGAGCTTCCATCAATGTTCTGTTTATCGGTGCCTTCCATAGAATGAAACTTTCCATGGGAGATATAAAAGCCTGTCAAAGCAAAATTCATGGGTTCACCTGAAAAGCTGTTCAACCAATTGGAATAATCACATTACCCGTGGAGCTTGGAGAAGGAGAGCAAAGGGTCACAGAAGAACAAGACTTTGTGGTGGTGGATGAGCTTTCCGCTTATAACGCTTTCTTAGGAAGACCGGCTCTTGCAGCATTCTGTATTACAATAGCTCCATGGTGCCTAATAATGAATTTCCCCACCGAGAACGGGGTTGGCGTGGTCAAAGGCGACCAGCAAACAGCAAGAGAGTGCTTTCTAGCCGAGCTTTCTGAGTTAAGGAAAAAAGAAGTGAAGAAGGGTGTGGAGTCTCTGCTCCGCATCCAAAACCCTCCTTTATAGCAATTAAAGCAAGGCCCCCATACTGGCGAACATAGTGGGGCTCAGAAGGAGATTGATCCGAGAAGAGCCAGTATGAAGGAAACCCGAGCGGCTCCAGCTGAGGATACCATTTCTATTTCAGTACTCGATAAAGATCCAAATCGAATTTTAAAGATAGGTTCTCAGTTGGGCCAAAAGTTAAAAAGGGACTTGACATTATTTCTGAAAGCAAACCTGGATATCTTCGCTTAGACGCACTCAGACATGTGTGGAATATCAACAAACGTGATTGTTCATAAGCTGAACATAAATCCCAGTCTAACCCTGGTAAAGCAAAAGCGACGTACTCAAGGACCCGAAAGATCAATGGCATTGCAAGAAGAAGTAGATAGACTTCTCAAGAATAACTTTATACGAGTCTCATCATATCCTGATTGGGTCTCAAATCCAGTTCTCGTCAAAAAATCTAATGGCAAGTGGAGGGTGTGCATAGATTACTCAAATTTGAACAAGGCATGTCCCAAGGACAGATTCCCTTTGCCTAGAATCGACCAGCTTGTTGATGCCACCGCTGGGCATGCATTGTTGTCCTTTATGGATGCATACTCCGGATATAATCAAATTATGATGCATGAACCGGATGAGGAGAACACAAGTTTTACAACTGACAGAGGCTTGTACTGTTATAAAGTTATGCCATTCGGACTAAAGAATGTAGGGGCAACATATCATCGTCTCGTCAACTCCATGTTCAAATCCCAAATTGGGAACATTATGGAAGTTTACGTCGATGATATGCTAGTAAAATCAAAGAGAGCAGAAGATCATCTATAGGATCTGGCAGAAATGTTCAATATCCTTAGGAAGTTCGGCATGATGATAAATCCTTTAAAATGCTCTTTTGGGGTTTCTTCAGGAAAATTTCTCGGATTCATAGTTAATGCCAGGGACATCGAGGCAAATCCTTCCTAGGTCATGGCATTATGAGAAGTACGAGCACCAAAAAAAATAAAGGAGCTTCAGAGTTTAAATGGGAAGATTGCTTCTCTTAACCGCTTCATTTCCAAAGCAACGGATCGATGTATCACATTCTTTGACGCTTTAAGAAGGGAAAGAAGAACTTTCAATCGACTCCAGAATGCCAGGTGGCTTTCGAGCAATTGATTCAACACTTGGAATCACCACCAATGCTCTCCAAACCCAGAAATGGGGAGGAACTATTTCTGTACTTAGCCATATCATCACATGCCTTAAGTGCTGCACTTGTCCGAGAAGATGCTAAAATCCAATGGTCGGTCTACTATGTTAGCAAGCGACTTGCTGGGGCAGAATTGAATTACCCAAGGCTGGAGAAACTTGCATACTCCCTACTCATTGCCTCAAGGAAACTGAGACCATATTTCCAGTCCCATTCAATAAGAGTCCTCACTGACCAACCATTGAGACAAATTCTGTTCCGTCCTGAAACTTCTGGAAGGCTACTAGAGTGGAATATCGAGCTCAGCCAATAAGATATCACCTATCATCCACGAAGAGCTATAAAAAGCCTTGGCGGACTTCATTTCCGAATTCACGGACAAAGAAGAGGAAGTCGAGGAACCAACGAAAGCAATCATCGGTTGGAAGCTATTCATCGACGGTTCAAGGAATGATTATTGCTCAAGGGCCGGAATTGTTTTGGAAACTCCAGAAGGCCATTCTTTATGTTATGCGTTGAGATTGGAATTCCCATCAACCAATAATGAAGCTGAGTACGAAGCATTGATAAATGGGTTGAGGATAGCGAAAGAATTGAATCTAAAAACCGTACAGATTTTCAGCGATTCTCAATTAGTTATGGGCCAGGTCCTTGGGGAGTTCCAGACATAGTCGGAAATCTCCCTTCTTTTCTTATTAGAGCTATGGAGCTTCTCAAAAATCTTGATCACTACACTATATCCCACATCCCAAGGGAAGAAAATACAAAGGTGGATTCTCTCGCTAAGTATGCTAGCTCTTCTGACGCGCATTTGCTAGGGATGATACCTATTGAGGTCCTCACGACCCCTGCTATTGAAGAAGCAGATGTTGATTGTGTCATGGAAACCGTTGAAGAACCAATATCCAGGATGACACCGATTAAAGAATATATCCTCAATGGAACACTACCAGAGGAGCCAAAGAAGAGAAGGAAGGTACTACGCGAGGCTCCATTATATGTTGTCCAGGATGGGAAGTTGTATAGATGGGGATTTTCTATGCCATTGCTACGATGTGTATCAGAGAAAGAATTGAAAACTATTCTGGTAGAGTTGCACAAAATAGATTGCGGGGGGCACGTTGGCGGCCAAACCTTAGCCAAGAAAGTTTTGCGATACGGCTACTTCTGGCCCAATGTGAACTTATACGTGATGACCTTCGCCAAAAGATATGATAAGTGTCAAAGATCCCAAGGGCACCACCAACTGAATTAGCTCAAATGATCAGTCCACGGCCATTCACTGTCTGGGGCATAGGCTTGATCGGAGCGCTACATACTGCAAAATCAAGTATGAAATATGCGATAGTAGCAGTTGATTATTTTACCAAGTGGACCAAAGCCGAACCGTTAGCCACAATCACTTCAAAGCAGATGATCAACTTTGTCTTAAAGAACATCATTTGCATATTCGGCATCCCGCAAAAGATAATCACTGATAATGGGACGCAGTTTGAAAGTACCGAGTTCTTAAAATTTTGTGCCAAATACAAGATCAAGAAAAGTTTTTCAGCCGTTGCCCACCCGCAGGCTAACGGGCAAGTTGAAGCGATTAACAAGATCCTAAAATCAACCATCAAAAACGACTAGAGAAAGCCAAAGGTGGATGGGTTGATGAGCTTCCACTTGCACTATGGGCGTACCGCACTACTCATAAGACTGCAACAGGGCATACTCCGTTTTCATTAGCATTTGGATTCGAAGCAACGATCCTAGTTGAATTGGAAGTTCCGAGTCGTATAAGGATCTACTTCAACCAAGCGGAGAATGAAAAACTTCACCTAGAAGCACTTGATTTACTAGAAGAAAGAAGGAAAGAATCTGAACTTAGAGTTATGGCATATCAAAGGAGAATAGCTCGCCATTTTAATTCCCAAGTAAGACATAGAACCTTCTAAGAAGGGGACCTCGTCCTTAAAAAGATCATGACGGGGAACGGAGTATTAGGACCCAATTGGGAGGGACCATATGTGATTAGCCAGAAATTTCTGGATGGTACATTTGCATTAAAAATGACGGATGGAACCCAGCTTCCAAGAGCATGGAATGCAATACTAAAACTCTATGTTGAAGAAGTACGAAGAGAAACGAAAAGTAGATACACGATTCTCAAGTACAAAACAACATATAGTATTAAATGTGTCAGAACATGTCAACTAGTTAATCATCAAAGAGTCAATACAATTTCAGACCACAAAGGTGTATGTTAGTAAATGGAGATCGATAGGTTTTAAAACCATCGAACAAAACCAGTTTACGAAGTACCTCATTTGATTCGCATTCACATACATAAACGATTGATTAATTGATGAAATGGACAATCAATATCGAAATAACTAACTCAGAATCCGCAGCACTTTGAGTATTTCAGAGCAAACTATGGTGATTCGGATTAAAGCCAGGACACCGACCGGCTCCAGACGAAAGATAATCGCTCGGTCAATACCTCCAGCGACTGATCGATTATGAACCGATTGCCCGAGTAACAAGCGTGTACTAACAACAAATACGAAGACCATGATGAGTAAAAGCATACAAAGAAAAATAAGTTGTGGACTAAACGGTTCAACCAACCCAACAAGCCATCATCCATAGACAGTCATAGTGATCAGATTGTACCGACAAACAAGCATAGAAGTTAAACGCGAGGACCGGAACTCGCTTAATACAACCAGTCTGAAACATAAAGCCCACCAAGCCAAAAATTCATCAAACATCAGAAAGAAATCTTTAAGCCTTCGGGTTCTTCCTGGGGCGTCCTACCTTCCTCTTCATTGGAACGGACCCAGATGTGGAAGCATCACCAGCAGATTTCTTTCCAGATGGTCCCACCAATTCAATGTCCCCTTTTGGAAGAGCAGCCATGAGAGCATCTCGGGTCCTCAGAACACGTATCAACTTCACCTTGTCAGCCTCCAGAGTAGCGATGCATTCAAAACTCTCCTGGTGAATTCTCTGAAGGTCCCCAGTCAAGCCATGCCAGCTTTGGATTTTCCTCGAAGTATGATCCCTAAGCGGTTCTATCTGCTTCTCGAATTGACGAAAAGTATCTTCCATGCGCCCGAGCAGCCTGGATTTAGCCACCATGATATCACCAGATATCATTTGCCGATCGGCATGAGAAACTTCGAAGTTGGAGGAAATTCCATGTAAATCCCAGTCAGGAAGTCGTTTGGCAAGCTGGGAGTTGCAAGCCCTGAGTGCATAGGGAGGCTTGTTTATAATCGACTGTATCTCCGAATAGATGGGACCAACGAGCACAGGGGAGGTTACTGACGGCTGGCCGGTAGTATCTTCATTCAAATCGAAGTGCTCCTTTACCTTGTGCATGTTGGAAATTGGATCCATCCTACGTAAAAGAAAAGAAATGTTCATTTTTCATATCGTGAAGAACAAATATAGAAAAGCAGCTGGTCGGTGGTAATCTTGATGCAGACCGATTGGAACATCCAGTAGATTGCACAGAAACCACGGGGCCGACCGACATCACGAATGAGCCGATCGGTACCGTTAACCTCCCAGGAAAGTAAAACCAACTGATCGGTGCTCAACAAAAAACCGATCGGTGCATACACTCCATGGTAAGCCCAACGCGGACCGACCGGTACCTATGACCAACCGAGCAGTACGACTGACTTTCATTCAAAATTGGGAATTGTAAAGTTCGCGCCCAATTCCTAAACTATTCGCGACTTCAAACACACATCTCAACAAACCAGGGGTGCTGAATGTATGTAGTTTGTTTTAGCAAAACCCATGAATGGAAAATCTGCAAACTCAAAGAGTCCTCAAGCCTAGCATATCACCAAGCAACTCATGGACATTGAACAGAATTAGAACCATTAAAACCTAACTTTATGGCAAATGTGTGATTTACAGTCATGATGTCAAAATGGTAATGCATGATCGCATTTCAAAGTATTTCAGCATCATGGCAGCTAAACCTAGAGTTTATGTTCATTAAAAAACATCATCTTTATCTCAAATTAAACCAAACAACAACATTGGTCTTAAAGGAAAACCGTAGGTACAAAAGTTAAATCAAAACAAGTTTATGGCCAAACTAATGACGCAATCAAGTGGTTATCCGATAATTAGACTTCAATTAAGTAGTATCAACCTCAAGCAAGGAAACATTACGATTCAAATAAAAAAGGGGTTAGAGATAAACCTGGCGATAGAAAGAGCAACCTGGAACTCGAAGGAGGGAGAAGGATTAGTGAGAAGCTTGAAAGAGAAGGAGAACTCCACCTCTAATTTTCTTTTTCTTAGTTTAAGAATCGGCGGCCATTGATTTTCTTAGAAAGGACGAAATATGTAACAACCCGTATTTTCAATAACCAGTTATAACGTAAATCGAGGCAGAATTTAATTCTAAATTCTGAATCAAGGGAAACGGGCTATGCCATTGCGTTCGTCTCGGAAAAATACGCGAAACAGAGTCCGAGTTTTCGAAAATCGGAGTCCGTATGACCCGATTAAGGCCCAACGAAGTTTTCAGAAAATTTCAAAGTAAAAACAGATTTCAAATTCAAGTTTGAATTTGAGAAATTGGGTCATATTGGGGCAGGCGGGAAAATTCCCGCCAGAGTACCCAAGTCGACAGCCCTGTCGACTTGGTCCAGCCGGGTTGTTTAGCCTGGTGCACCATTTTGAGATTGTGTTGAGTTTGGGGGCCAGATTCGGTTTTAAGGGCTGAGATTGGAACTAGGGTTTAATCCTAAGGCTAAAATTAGTCCTAATCTCTATCAATAAGGCCCTAACATAACCCTAAATCATTATTAATCAATCCTACAACTAAACTATGGCAAAATTTTACCTCTCATGGCCTCCACTCTATTCATAAAATTTCTAAATTGTTTCTATGAGAGATTTTCCATGCATACAAGTGTTTTCAAGCTTGTATGAGCATCATTAGCTTGCATTCAAGTCAAGTTTCTATATTTGCATCATAAAGAAAGAGTTTTGATCATTTTGGCTCAAGGGATTTTCTATTAGAGCTTGCATTTTGGGTCTATTTGATTGCATAAGGGCTTTGTCATATTTTTGAGTCTTCATAAGCTTTGTAAGCCCTATTCTACTTTCATACTTAAACTCTAAAGTTAAATGTATGATATGCAAGCTTATATGCAAGTTTACTATGCTATGATATGCAAGTTTATCATGTTGTGATATGCAAGTTTATATGCAAGTTTACTATGCTATGATATGCAAGTTTATCATGTTGTGATATGCAAGTTTATATGCAAGTTTGCTATGCTATGATATGTAAGTTTATCATGTTGTGATATGCAAGTATGCCATGTTATGATATGCAAGTTCATCAAGTTATGTTATGCAAGTTTGATATGCAAGTTTGTCATATGATATCCAAGTTATGTTATGCAAGTTTGATATGCAAGTTTGTCATATGATATGCAAGTTATGTTATGCAAGTATGGGTTGATCCTTTTGTTCATGTTATCATGTTATGCAAGCTTATCTTGGGTTTATGAGCTTAAAGCTTCAAGCTTTATGCTAAAGGTTGCATTTTGGCAACATGTAGGTTATCATATCCCTTATGATAACTTGCATGTGAGGCCAAATGCGAACTTATGGCCATTTCTACATGTCATTTATCACCATGAATCTCCAATATGCTAAGTTTGGTTTTATGCATGCTTTTGAGGCCTAAAATGTAATATGCAAGTATATGAACATGTGTACATTTCATATGCCACCATGTTGAATTTGTGGCTTCAACACCTTTATGTCATGATTATGCCAAGTTCCCTCTTTCTATCCTTTATGCGCTATTGCGATATGTAAGCGATGGGATTGCGTTTGGGGTTGGGTAAACTTAAAAGACATAAAAACATAAGCTTGGGAATTTACCTATTAAGTTAGGTCTACCCATTGGGAATTTACCTATTAAGTTAGGTCTACCCATTGGGAATTTACCTATTAAGTTAGGTCTACCCAATTGCTTGAAAATTTGTAACATGTTTTGGAAACATGATGGACATGACACTTAGAAAAGATAAGTGTGACCAACTCGAGGTTGGGTTGAGTTTGTAGCGTAAACCTACCCGGAACCGACCGACTTAACTAGTTGCTACAAACAATAGGACCCAATGTGAGAAGTTGGCCATGTTGTACCTTGAACCCGAGGTTAGACCGAGTTGTGGTGTAAAGCTACCCGGACCCGCCCGGCTTAACTAGTAACCACAACAAGGTCTAATATGAGAGGTTAAGGCGCATTAAATTAATTAATGCCTCGTGATTAGGGTTAAGTCATGGTCCACTTAATACTTAACCAATTTGGGCTTGGTAGATTAATCTGGGTTAAGTCGTGAACTCATCGTTACACTTAACCAAGTTAATCCATGATTGGAAAAAGGGTTAAACCGTACTTAACCCACTATAAAATCCTAGCAATAGGGGTCCACTCCAGCAGTAATCCCAAGTTTGTATCATTAAGGCCCTAGGGTCTAGGCTAGGGTAGGGGGCACAATTACTGGGCTGGAGGTAAGCGACCAATAAACGACGGCCGGGTGGTACGCCGATGTAGTTCCGGACGGACTATGGTCGTGCACGTAGTCCGTATTTGGAGAAGTCACCCATGGGTACCAGTAGATCGAGACTGTGCACTCATGTTTATGGTGTCCAGGGGTTGGCACCCTAGGGCTTGATACACCCGAAGGGTGGACCCGGCACAGTTCGACTACAATTATGTTTGGGCCGTATTGACACCAACACGTGACGAGTTAGGCTTATAGGGAGCCGATCGACTAGACCGTTTGGTTGGACCTTGTATTAGGGTCATTTCATGTTATTGGGCCAAAGCTTGGGCCAAGGGATCAATACTTGTTTATTCCAGTCATGTTAGTTTGCTAGTACACCTGTGGTGCAAAACCTTAAACCTGATTATGCGATGACACCTTTATCTACCTTGTTAGTTAATCATCATGCTAGTACGTTGTTATCCTTATGTTCATCCCCGCTGCTCATGCCAGTTAACTTTATCAGTTTACATTGATTGTAGTAGGGCTTACTCAGTCTTTTTGACTGACCTGTTTTCTTTTGCCTCTTTTCTTCCGTTCCCCCACCCCCCCCCCCAGGTTCTCAGGGTGGGAACGTTGGAGCTTAGTTTGGATTTCGGATTGCTTGCTTGTGGGATTTCAGCTCATGTACGGTTTCGACATAAAGCTAGCTATGGTTATCACTTATTTGGGGATAGTACTTATGTATTTCAGTTTTTCAGTTGATGTTTTTTTTATCTAGACTTGTTTATTTGGAAAGCTATGTTGTACCAGACTTGTTTTGAAATAGTATGAAATCTTCCGCTGTTTTATCTATGTTATTTACTCTGTTTACATATATACATATGTTCTTGTTCTGCCTTGATATATCATTATGCATGTTTACCTGATTCAAACGCCCCTCCAAAGTCAGAGTGCTTGCAAGAGTCAACCTGGCGGAGGTGGGGTGTTACATTTGGTATCAGAGCATATGGTTTACGAGAAGGAACAAAAAGGGTTTTTTAAAACTTTTGGAAAACTAGTTTCAAAACCAAGTATAAAGTATTTTCCAAAGAAAAGTCTAGTTTATTTTAAAGGCTATTCCCCAAAAAAGCCATTAGCAAAATTCCCTCGTTTTTCTCCATTCTGAATCTGTCTTTTTCTTCGTTTTCAGTATGGCCGATAACTTTGCTATTCCGGAGGGAGTATACGTACCTGTTTGGTATAGGAGACTTTTGGAGGCTAGGGCGACCAAAGCCGGCCCCGCCAATGTTCCTCCTCCTCCACCGGTGGTTAATGTTTCTCCTCCTCCTCCCATAGCTGATGTTCCTCCTCCCCCTCAGCATCCTCGAGTTGACTTCGCAAAGATTTGCCAAGACTTTAAGGCGATGGGTTGCAAGAATTTCATTGGAACCGAGACTTATGTAGAGGCAAGGAATTGGTTGAAAGAAACCGAAGATCTTTTTGCCTTCTTTATATAGATGACCGTAGGAAGGTTTTATTAGCAGTATGGTTGCTAAAGGAAGAAGCTGCACGTTGGTGGGTGGTCACCACCGCTACTAGGCCAATTGAGACTTGGGATGACTTTCGGGGAAAGTTTGGACTAAGGTTCCTATCACTGAAGCAAGGGGACATGACTATTAGGGAATACATAGATAAGTTTAATCTACTGGCTCAGGTCGGTTTAGACTTGGTTAACACAGCTCAGAAGAAGGCCCTATACTTTGCTCTAGGATTAAACGAGCCATTACATGGTTTAGCCATGACTCATATACCCTTGGGGGCAACTTTCGAAAGTTTGGTGAATATGGCCATACTCAATGAAGAGAATAGGAGTGACAAGAGAGAGATCAAGATAAATGATACTCAAGCCAAGAAGACTGATTCCCACTGGAAAGGAAATCAGGGTAATCCAAGTGGTTAGAGCAGTCAAGGCAATAAGAACAAGAACAAGAGTCAAGGCAACAAGGGGAACAACAACAAGGGCAATAACGACAAGAGGAAGTGCCATTATTGCGGTTCAGTTGGGCATCTTATTAAGGATTGTAGGAAGAGAAAATGGAGGAGTGGTGAATGCTTTTTCTGCGGTGAGACTGGACATTTCAGCAAAGATTGCCCGAAGAAGCAAGGGCAAGGTCAGACTCAGTGTGCAAGACCATCTAGAGGGCGAGTTCATCCCCTCAACATCGTTCTTTCAGCTCATGATCGAGGTAGTGTTTCTGTTGGAAGTCTTGTTTATATTTCTGATTTTCCAGTTCGTACCTTGTTTGATTCTGGTGCATCGCATAGCTTTATCTCATCTGATCTTGTTGATAGTTTGCACCTAAGTACTAGTCTAGTTTATGATCCCGCGTGTGTTTCAAATCCAATTGGGGTTTACGCCCATTTGTCTATTATCTACGTGGATTTGAAAATCTCTATCTTGAGTGTAGAGTTCTCGTGTGATGCTTATATTCTCGGTTTCATGGGGTATGGGTTGATTTTGAGCATGGATTGGTTGTCCAGTTTTGGAGCCATTCTTGATTTTTGAGCATAGGGTTGTGAGGCTCATGATTCGCCTCGGTAATACCCTAAAAATTTCTTGTAACCCTATGAGTCTCGTCATGTTGTGTTATCTTGAATCCCTCAACTCGTCTATCGATAGTTTGCAATCGGTGAGGGTGGTCCGAGAATATCCTGATATCTTGGGTGAAGTGAAGGGGGTTACCCCCAAGCGAGAGATTGATTTCCGCATTTATCTGGTTGATAATGCCAAGCCAGTTACGTGGCCGGTAAGGCACATGGTCCCGTAAGACGGGAGCTAAGTAAGTAAGTGAAGGAGTTGCTTGAGAAGAACTTCATTCGATGAAGCATTTCCGAGGAAGGTGCTCTAGTAGTATTCGCTACTAACGTGGACAGTACGCTTCGCCCGTGTGTTGATTATCGTGAGTTAAACAAAGAGAATAGACAACCATTGCCAAGGATCGATGATTTGTTCAGCTTGTAGGAACGTCTGTTTTCTCTTGATCCTGTTACTGGATTCCATCAGCTCAGAGTAGCTGAGGATAGTATAGACAAGACTGCGTTCAGAACTCCAGATGGATTTTTAGAATGGCTGGTCATGCCATTCAGTTTGGCTAATGCACCCGCCTACTTCGTGGACTTGGTAAGTAGGGTGTCTAGGGAGTTCCTGAACGAGTTTGTGGTAGTCTCCGTAGATGATATTCTGATCTTCTCAAAGGATGAGGAAGAGCACGCAAGGCATCTCGTGGAGGTGATGGATACGCTTAGAGCGCATCAGTTGAAGGCCAAGTTCTCCAAGTGTCACTTTTGGGGAAGAGAAGTTAGATTTCTTGGGCACATAGTTTCTAAGCAAGGCTTAGCGGTGGATCCCGCTAAAGTGGTCGCGGTTCAAGATCGGAAAAGCTCCGACGAGGACAATTGAAGTAAGAAGCTTTCTCAGTTTAATTAGTTAGTTAGCGTCCCTTGAGCTTAGACCTACCCTTCTGGATCAAGTAGGGACTTCGCAGAAGGAAGACCCGCAGTTAGTCGAGATCATGAACAAGTGATTCGAGGTGAGATGTTAAGTCACCTCGCTATGGGTGAGAAGGGATGGCTAAGACGCGATGAGAGAAAGAAGGTTCTTGACGATGCACATCACCCGAGGAGGTGGCCGAGTTTGTCCGAAGGTGCATGTTGTGCCAACAGATTAAGACCGTGTCTTAAAAAGCCCGGTGGGCTATTACATCCATTGGAGGTCCCCGCAATGGAAGTAGTAAAGCGTCACGAAGGATTTCGTGGATGGACTGCCTAGATCAAGAAAGGGAATACGTGCATGTGGGTCATAGTAGGTAGACTCACGAAGAGTGCTCATTTCACCCCGGTAAAGAGCGAAAGGATTGCATCATAGCTAGCGATAGTTTATTTTCAAAAAATAAAGCGGTTGCACGGGGTTCCCTAAAGGGTAGTTAGTAACCATGGCTCAATCTTAACTAGCCAGTTTTGGGATAGTCTACGGGAAGTCATGGGCAAACGACTGAATCTAAGTACGGCCTATCATTCGCAGGCAGATGGTTCATTTTGTTCAAGCATGAGTTATAGAAAATCACGTTAGTAAGAGCAATTGGCAACGTGGATTGGTATTTTCGAGAAAAGTTCTGCTGCATGGAATACTTTATGGTAAGCAAACGAGATCCAGGATTCACTAATGAATTCTGGAGAGCTTGCATGAAACCATGAGGTCACAGTTATGTTTAAGCCAAGTATAATAGAAGAAGAGTAAGTGAAATAGGAAAACGAGAGGCAACAATGAAATGGGTTCCAACTCATATTTGGAAATAAGAGTTAAGAAGCTAAGAAATCATGAGGTAAAAGACGGTCAAAGCACAGTGGAGTTAAGCTCAAGGAAACGTGACTTAGAAGATTGAAGGCTAGATACGCGCATCATATCTCTTTCTAAGAGTATATCCTTGATCCTTGTTTTCCGGTGGAACTTACTCGCATGTTATCTTTTTACGTATATCCTCTCGGTCCCATTCTCGGTCCTATTTCTGTCAGGAGGTATGGCTTATTGGCTAGTAATGCATGTCAGGGTTTGAAGGGGTCCGTTAGGTGGACTAGACCTTTTGGGCTTTTATAGAATATAGGTTGGGTTAGGAAGGGATTTCTTGTAATCCGAAAGGGAGTATATCTTGCTTATCTTCCCGATCTCTTTGTAGCATATCTTTTGCTATCCATGTTAGTCTTGATTATCTAATTTATCATGTTAATCTTGTCATGAGAACCGTAGGTAGAAACCCTTTGGATGAAACATGTGTTTGAAACATGTTATGCTTGATGGTTGCAAGTGGTTGCAAGTGGTTACTCGTGGATGCATTATACACGTTAGGCACTAGATCGGCTCACACACTCCTCATATTGCATATGCATGAGTGTTTATGCTTATTCATGGATGAAATTTTTTGTGTTATCACATGGACGTTGCATATGGATGTATGTTATGTGCACGCATATAGATGTTATACATTATGTTAGGAATTGCATACATATGGATTCATTTCACTAACATAATTTGCATTGATGATATTTGCATTAGATAAGTACATATACACACACCTTTGCATATGTTCATACAACATTTAGAATCTTGTAAGGACAATGATTGCTAGTGGATGATGTTTTGAGTAGATGGGTGTTGGATGGTAGGATACGTTCTTCCTAACTTGAAGATTTCGGGGACGAAATCCTTTAAGGAGGGGAGAATGTAACAACCCGTATTTTCAATAACCAGTTATAACGTAAATCGAGGCAGAATTTAATTCTAAAATCTGAATCAAGGGAAACGGGATATGCCATTGCGTTCGTCTCGGAAAAATACGCGAAATAGAGTCCGAGTTTTCGAAAATCGGAGTCCGTATGACCCGATTAAGGCCCAACGAAGTTTTCAGAAAATTTCAAAGTAAAAACAGATTTCAAATTCAAGTTTGAATTTGAGAAATTGGGTCATATTGGGGCAGGCGGGAAAATTCCCGCCAGAGTACCCAAGTCGACAGCCCTGTCGACTTGGGATTCGACTTGGTTGGAACCAAGTCGACAGCCCTGTCGACTTGGCCGTCGACTTGGTCTAGCCGGGCTGTTTAGCCTGGTGCACCATTTTGAGATTGTGTTGAGTTTGGGGGCCAGATTCGGTTTTAAGGGCTGAGATTGGAACTAGGGTTTAATCCTAAGGCTAAAATTAGTCCTAATCTCTATAAATAAGGCCCTAACCTAACCCTAAATCATTATTAATCAATCCTACAACTAAACTATGGCAAAATTTTACCTCTTATGGCCTCCACTCTCTTCATAAAATTTCTAAATTGTTTCTATGAGAGATTTTCCATGCATACAAGTGTTTTCAAGCTTGTATGAGCATCATTAGCTTGCATTCAAGTCAAGTTTCTATATTTGCATCATAAAGAAAGAGTTTTGATCATTTTGGCTCAAGGGATTTTCTATTAGAGCTTGCATTTTGGGTCTATTTGATTGCATAAGGGCTTTGTCATATTTTTGAGTCTTCATAAGCTTTGTAAGCCCTATTCTACTTTCATACTTAAACTCTAAAGTTAAATGTATGATATGCAAGCTTATATGCAAGTTTACTATGCTATGATATGCAAGTTTATCATGTTGTGATATGCAAGTTTATATGCAAGTTTACTATGCTATGATATGCAAGTTTATCATGTTGTGATATGCAAGTTTGCTATGCTATGATATGCAAGTTTATCGTGTTGTGATATGCAAGTTTATATGCAAGTATGCCATGTTATGATATGCAAGTTCATCAAGTTATGTTATGCAAGTTTGATATGCAAGTTTGTCATATGATATGCAAGTTATGTTATGCAAGTTTGATATGCAAGTTTGTCATATGATATGCAAGTTATGTTATGCAAGTATGGGTTGATCCTTTTGTTCATGTTATCATGTTATGCAAGCTTATCTTGGGTTTATGAGCTTAAAGCTTCAAGCTTTATGCTAAAGGTTGCATTTTGGCAACATGTAAGTTATCATATCCCTTATGATAACTTGCATGTGAGGCCAAATGCGAACTTATGGCCATTTCTACATGTCATTTATCACCACGTATCTCCAATATGCTAAGTTTGGTTTTATGCATGCTTTTGAGGCCTAAAATGTAATATGCAAGTATATGAACATATGTACATTTCATATGCCACCATGTTGAATTTGTGGCTTCAACACCTTTATGTCATGATTATGCCAAGTTCCCTCTTTCTATCCTTTATGCGCTATTGCGATATGTAAGCGATGGGATTGCGTTTGGGGTTGGGTAAACTTAAAAGACATAAAAACATAAGCTTGGGAATTTACCTATTAAGTTAGGTCTACCCATTGGGAATTTACCTATTAAGTTAGGTCTACCCATTCGGAATTTACCTATTAAGTTAGGTCTACCCAATTGCTTGAAAATTTGTAACATGTTTTGGAAACATGATGGACATGACACTTAGAAAAGATAAGTGTGACCAACTCGAGGTTGGGTTGAGTTTGTAGCGTAAACCTACCCGGAACCGATACGGCTTAACTAGTTGCTACAAACAATAGGACCCAATGTGAGAAGTTGGCCATGTTGTACCTTGAACCCGAGGTTAGACCGAGTTGTGGTGTAAAGCTACCCGGACCCGCCCGGCTTAACTAGTAACCACAACAAGGTCTAATGTGAGAGGTTAAGGTGCATTAAATTAATTAATGCCTCGTGATTAGGGTTAAGTCATGGTCCACTTAATACTTAACCAATTTGGGCTTGGTAGATTAATCTGGGTTAAGTCGTGAACTCATCGTTACACTTAACCAAGTTAATCCACGATTGGAAAAAGGGTTAAACCGTACTTAACCCACTATAAAATCCTAGCAATGGGGGTCCACTCCAGCAGTAATCCCAAGTTTGTATCATTAAGGCCCTAGGGTCTAGGCTAGGGTAGGGGGCACAATTACTGGGCTGGAGGTAAGCGACCAATAAACGAAGGCCGGGTGGTACGCCGATGTAGTTCTGGACGGACTATGGTCGTGCACGTAGTCCGTATTTGGAGAAGTCACCCATGGGTACCAGTAGATCGAGACTGTGCACTCATGTTTATGGTGTCCAGGGGTTGGCACCCTAGGGCTTGATACACCCGAAGGGTGGACCCGACACAGTTCGACTACAATTATGTTTGGGCCGTATTGACACCAACACGTGACGAGTTAGGCTTATAGGGAGCCGATCGACTAGACCGTTTGGTTGGACCTTGTATTAGGGTCATTTCATGTTATTGGGCCAAAGCTTGGGCCAAGGGATCAATACTTGTTTATTCCAGTCATGTTAGTTTGCTAGTACACCTGTGGTGCGAAACCTTAAACCTGATTATGCGATGACACCTTTATCTACCTTGTTAGTTAATCATCATGCTAGTACGTTGTTATCCTTATGTTCATCCCCGCTGCTCATGCCAGTTAACTTTATCAGTTTACATTGATTGTAGTAGGGCTTACTCAGTCTTTTTGACTGACCTGTTTTCTTTCGCCTCTTTTCTTCCGTTCCCCCCCCCCCCCCCAGGTTCTCAGGGTGGGAACGTTGGAGCTTAGCTTGGATTTCGGATTGCTTGCTTGTGGGATTTCAGCTCATGTACGGTTTCGACATGAAGCTAGCTATGGTTATCACTTATTTGGGGATAGTACTTATGTATTTCAGTTTTTCAGTTGATGTTGTTTTTATCTAGACTTGTTTATTTGGAAAGCTATGTTGTACCAGACTTGTTTTGAAATAGTATGAAATCTTCCGCTGTTTTATCTATGTTATTTACTCTGTTTACATATATACATATGTTCTTGTTCTGCCTTGATATATCATTATGCATGTTTACCTGATTCAAACGCCCCTCCAAAGTCAGAGTGCTTGCAAGAGTCACCCTGGCGGAGGTGGGGTGTTACAAAATAAAAGGAGGAAGAAATGATTTGGTAAGGGGTTATAATATAAGGAAATGTTGGGAAGTCCAAGAGCCAAAAGTCACTTCGGTCGAATCACAAGTCAAATCCAGGAATACCAATGGACATGAGCTAACCGTCAAGAAGCCCGCTACCATCCGTTTCACTTGCGCCGAAGGACCGATCGGCCCGACCTAGTTTCTTGCGTTAGTTTGTACTGCCCATTCGTGAATGGAGCGACCGGAATCCATCAATTTACTATGAAAGATTTTATGTCGAGGTCCACAATTTTATGAAGATAAAGATTGAAGACCTCGAGGGGCAAATGTTATCCACGGAATATGAGAAAGCTCATCCGGTTGGTTTGAAGAAGAAGAAGACCGATCAGTCAGACGGATTGCCATGAAGAGTAATCCAGTAACAGGACACCGGTCGGTTAAGGCATTGGCATGCCAATATGTTCGTCAGTGATGATACTGGTCGGATTGAGCCCTAACACACTAGACGAACGGCTACAAGTACAAAGTAGGACAACCCCATGTAAGGAGAAAGAAAACTTTGTTGACCGGATGGTTAATGTCCATAAGTGCCGACCAGCCTCTTCTATATAACGAGCTTCGTCCAAATATGACAACAGCGATCGGTCCGAAGGATGATGACCGATCGGCCGTAGCGTGGAATTCGTAACCAGTTCGTCTATCCAAAAGGAAACCAAGGCATATCTATCGGTCGGACGCTATCTGAGAAAACCGATCGGCCATCCTTTGTCAAGGATATTGATCATGCATTGGAGAATGTCCGGTTGATCGTAAGATAAAGAGTGCGCAGGGGTTACACTGACCGGTTGAATCCACTTCCAGCCGATCGGTTCCGCAGACAGCTGTCAGCAGGTTGGCATCCGAACAACTGTTGCCAGGCTGGCCGGTGGAAATTCCGTAAAAAGCAAACGGCCGACCGGTAGTCCAGAAAGCTATATCACACCATTCCTCCACTCCTATAAATAGAGGTCCAAGGTCCCATTAACGGGGAGAGTTTTTGGAACCCCGAAGGGCTGCCGAACTACATCTTTAACCTTTACTTAGCAATTTCTTCATCTCCAATCATTAGAAGAGGAAGATTCAATTCCAAATCCATTCAAGTATGCTTGGAAATCTAGATCCAATCCATAATCAAGCTCAATTGAAGACTTCTCATCATTTTCTCCTTAATCATTTCCTAAGAGAGTGTGAGGATGAATGTAATTGAGGGATACACTTATCTTCTAATTCTGTGTGCAATAATAGATTCATCGTTCAAAGTTGACGTAGATCATAATTGATCGAACCACTATAAAAATATTGTGTCTTTTATTTGCTTTATTTTGATTGGTTGGCTCCACATATCATATTTCCAAGTTCTTTGAGAAATACCCCGAGTACACTTGGTGTTTGTGCCATTTTTGACGCAAACAGTGACAAAATGTATGATAAAATGTATGATACATTTTCATTGCAAATTTAATTCCAACCAAATACAATAAAGGTGATGCTCCATTTGTGTTGAATATATTTGAATCAAAAAAATAACAACAAAAATGTTTGATTCATTTTTATTGCAAATTCAATTATAACACAATATCACCCAAACTAACAAATCTACATTAACCCATCACATACAGATCAAATCACGTAGCATAACATGTAGAGATTTACAGCGGATCAATGATAATACAATCATGAATTATTCTAATTATTAAAAAATAAAAATAAAATAGAATTCTCACAGTCGTTTAAATCTGAGTGGTTCAGATCTGCAATTTGGTCAAATTGATCAGCTCAGAATTGGTTCTAGTCAGTCCTGGATTGTAGATCTCGGACTCATGATTGTAATGAATCTGAAATCGTTACGTTTCGAGTTCATATGAGTGAGATATGATTTGTTTTTATATTAAAAACATTTAAAATAAATTAATTAAATAATATAGTTTAAAATCAACCTTCTTCCTGCTTACCAAACACTGGCCGCGAGTTTCAGAATTGGGTTGGAAACTAGGGTTGACTATTGCTCAAAAATCGAGACACAAGGTGATGATCAAGACCTGCCACGACGAAGGGGAGGGTGCGGCGCTCAAGGGGGGACTCACCACGCCAGGTGCAATCGAACCTCTGGGGCACGGCGGCGCTGCGAACGACGCAGCTTCGAGGCGTCGGTTCTCGAACTACGTGTGACGATGGTGGTTGAAATGGGTATGGTTTTAAAGAGGGAGAAAAGCTCTGCAATAAACTCCAAAGTGGCAGGGTGTTTTATTGATCGGATTTGAAGAAATTAGGAGAAGAATAAAGGAGCATTTTCGGCCATGGAAAAGGAGGTGGAGGCGGCTATGTACTGTATAGTATTAGGGTTTCGTATTGTACGATGTATTTTTATAATATTTAATTACCGATTTTGCAAATAAACCCGTAAATCCATAACAACTCCAATTTCAGTCCAACGGGAGTTGTTATTGCATAATTGCCCCTGTTCCGGAACCAATGGGCTAGGTCCTGTCAACCCAAACGACTGTTTTTGGCCCGATTTCTTTAATTTAAAATTTAAATCCTTTATTAAATTAATTCGATCGTACATCTAAATTCACCGGGGCCACATACGGACTCCAAAAATTCCCGAAAAATAAATCTAGCTATGTTTTGACGATATGGTCCTAAAAAAATTAATTTCGTTGAAAAATGGTTTTTTTAACGGTCGATCAAATTCAACAGAAATTATCAAATCAGAGTTAATTTACTACGCTCACAAATTAATTCCAAAAACTCTGGAAAATTAAACTTAGCAATAATTTGACATTCCGGATCCGACAAAAGTGGTTTCGTCGAAAATGGAGATCATTTATAAAATGGCCTTTTATATGGGCTATAAATTATACTATATTCCATAGCGACTATTCTGAATGTTTAACTAGCCATAACTTTTGATTCCTGTTATGAAATTTCGATTTTTCGGATTCATTGGAAAGATATTTTTAAACAGATTTAGATATTTTTGGTTTTACTAAAATCTGTTAGATTTTGAATCCTGTACATTCAGTTAGGTTCAGATTTGACTTTTCAAACTTCCGTGCTTTTTCTAATTCCTTTTGAAATCAAAATAAATATATTCATTCTAACTTCGATTAAAATAGATTTTTAATCGTTATTATTTAAAATAAATTATTTTAACTATTCAAAATTCATTGAAATAGTCAAAATCAAAATTTTAAATTGGTTCTGATTTTCCGGGTTTTTACAGTTCACGTCAAAATGGTGTATTACTACTCTACACGACTATATATATTTCAATATATTGTCGTGTCCATCCAAAATCGGACATCAAAATCAGATTTTTATCTTTTACTGAATATTATTTTAAAATATTCATTATTTTAAAATATTCATTATTTTAAAATATTCGTTATTTTAAAATATTCATTTTTCTGAACTGGAATCAGACACAGTAAATTATCATATAATGTTATTTATATGGATTTCATACAACACATGTATAGAAAAACAATGATAAACAGTCAACCATCATTCAGAGTGTATTCTACACTGCATAAGCATTAAATATAAATATTTAACGCTAACCACAGTTTGTCAACCAATCGATTGACATACAACTAAACGATTGGGATTAGTGTACATCAAATATCATCCCAATACCCGTGTGGTGTTTCAATCAACAAACACTGAAATTAATTGTGCAGTTGGGCGATGTGTAAAATATATCGTCCCAATCCATATCACTCAAATGGGTGTACATAAACAAATCGTTTGATTTGTAAATGAATATTTATTTTATTCATTATATGTTAAAAATCATATTTTTAACGATAAAATATTTTATTCAACACATGACTATTTTTATTTTCTATTCCACATCACAAACCAAATCCACACAAACAAATCAATCCAAACACACAACCAAAAAAGTCGTCCATGGTCTATGGACGACGGGGAGCAGTTCATATATGTAGTTATAAAATAAATAACTGTATAGAAATAATTTCAGTGAGGAGTTCTCACCTTTGGTTTCCACTCCACCAGTTTTATTTCTGAATTTCAGAATAGTCGGGATTTGGTTGACATTCCAATGTAGTCTTCTCTACGCTGTTCATATTAAAATCACATTTTTAATATGATGTTTATATATTTAAAAATCGCTATTTTTATACCGCAACTATTTTATAAAAATCGTATTTTTACTTCATTAAAGATCATATTTTTATTTCACTAGTATATGTATAAAAATCAATCTTTTATATATAACTAAAAAAATTATTTTTACTCGACTAAAAATCATATCTTTTCAATTTCTACTTCAGATAAAAAATTAATTTTTATCATGCTACATATATGTTAAAGATCGAATTTTTATCACGCCTTATGTAATTAAAAATCACAATTTTATTTCCAAATCATATATATAAAAATCAAAATTTTAACTCGCTTTCATATATATATATATATATATATATATATATATAAATTGTATCTTTCATGTTAAAAACCATATTTTTATATATTCTATGAAATCAAATGTTTATAAAGCTAAAAATTCTATGTTTATAAAACTAAAAATCATACCTAAAACAAAGCTATACATTATATTAAAAAAAACACTTACAGGGTCTTTTTCTTTTTAGTGAGAGAGGGGAGAATGATTAGTGCGCCGAAGGTGGAGGGGTGTTGGGGGTCCTTGCAGGCGGCGGCGATCGGAGCCAGCCCCCATGGTGGCGGTTTTGGGGGGGAGGGGTGGGCTAGGGTTTCGGTTTTAGGAAAGAAATAGGAGAGAGGAGGAAGTGGGTGGATGCGCCGTCATCGGAGGTGGGGCGGGGGTCTCGGCAGTCGCACAGGCGGAGGGAGGTAAGGGGCGACGGGAGAATCGGCTGCGATGGTTTTTTTACTTTTATTTTCATCCGTTGACTTGTATCGGGGAAAGAGAATTGGGGGGTGTTATATATAAATATATTTAATTTATTTATTATTATTATTTTTCAAAAAAGTTAACTTTAAAATTCGATCTCTAAACGAGACCCAACGATTGTCGCCCCTAGCTAATTACCCCCATTCCGAACACAATGGGTTATGTTTCGTACGCTAATTCGCTTGTTACGATCAGTTTCCATTCAAATTAAAATATAAATCTTTATATTTTAAATTCAAATGCACATTTCAATTTACCAAGGCCACAAACGGACTCCACAAATTACAGAAAAATAAATCTGGTTATGTTTAGACGATACGGTCCTAACAAAAATAATTTCATCGAATTTGGAGACCATTTGAAAAACGATCATTTTTCAGTCGATTAAATTCAAACTAAAACTGGTCAAACGTGTTTTCTTTTGCCACGCTCACATATTGATTCCAAAATTTATGAAAATTGAAATCTAGCAGTTACTTGACATCCCGGATCCAACAAAAGTGGTTTCATCGAAAACGGTGGTTGTTTGCAAAATCTCCATTTTTAAGGGCTATATTTCCAAAGCGACTATTCTGAACTTTCGACTGGGTATAACATTTTATTCCCGATATGAAATTTCAGTTTTTCGGATTCATTGGAAAGATATTTTCAAATAGATTCTAATATTTTTGGTTTCACTAAAATCCGGTCTATTTTGAATCCTATACATTCATTTGAAATTTGAAATTGAAATCTCAAACTACCGTGCCATTTCCAATTCCTTTTATAATTAAAATAAATATTTATATTCTAATTTCGATTTGTATAAATATATGCATTCTAATTCTGTTCAAAATAAATTTCTTGTCATTATTATTTAAAATAAATCATTTTAAATATTCAAAATTCATTAAAATTTCCAAAACAAATTTTTTAAATTGGTTCTGATTTTCCGGGTTGTTACATAAATGACACTGGTATCAAGGACACTAAAAAGAGAATGATCAATATGGTTATGAAAAGGTTTGTTTGGTGCATTTGGATAGAGGGGAATGCTAGGCTTTTCACGTCAGACAAAGCCAAGAATGGTAACTGTTGACCGTATGTCTACTGCATGAGATTAGACAAAGCTTTGTCTATGCTAGATTTGCTATCGAACCAGGAATAACAGAGAAATTTGGAGCTTGACTTTTGTTTTTGCTTCTTTTGTGTTTTTTTCTTTTTTGTCTTCATGTAATTGAAGCATTGTTTCTTCGTTTCCTTCATTGTAGTGTCTCACTATAGTGATCCTTTGTATTTTTTCTATATGCTTAAAAAGGTTGGGGTCCTTTAACCCCGTCGGCCATGCCAAAAAAATGAAGTAAGGGTCAAATAATTATCGATAAAACATTGTTTACTATAATGCAAACCAATTTACACTTAACCTTACCTTGCAAACAATTCCTTTTAAAAGATATTCTCATTTATAAAATACCATTTAAAAATGATATTCATCATCCTAGAGGATAATCAATCAATTTTAAAGTCTTAATAAATTTAAATCAACGTTGATCATCCTGGAGGACAATCAATAAATACTCTTTTTATAATTATAAAATCACCTAAATTTTCCCAAAAGAAATTAAATATATTTTAAAATCTTTTTATAATTTTGAAAGCAACATTAATTATCCTTTAAGATAAATAATCATGTTTGAACTCCTTTATAACAGAAAAAACAATTATTTTAAACAACATTATTAAGTTATTACAATTTTTTTATTAGTTTATTATTGCTTATCATTTTAACTAAGTTAATCCGTTTTGTTTAAAATTTCATGATGAAGCTGATCAATTGAATTCAGGTATCGTTAGTAAGAATGTGTCACTAAATTTAGACACCACTAATCTAAATGATTTATTAAATTTAAAATATCATTGATTAAAATAATGAATAAATATCAACTTTCATTAATTAAAATAATTAATTAAATTCATCTCTCATCGACTAAAATAATTAGTTAAATCGAATTGTCATTAATTAGTTTCAATTTCACTAAATAAATAAATAAAATCAATTACCATTAGTTAAACTGAATAATTAAATTCCAATTTCATTAAATAAATAGATATATATGTTTTATTTACGTTAATTGAAACAAATTATAAATTTCATTAATATTGATTAAAATAATTAAAGAATTTCGGAATATCATCAATTAAAATGATGATTAAGTTCGAATATCAGTTATATGAAAACACAAGTTTAAGTAACAGGATGCCGCAATTATTTCAATTAACGACAATACGAGAAGTATATGAATTGAGTAAATAAGCAAGAGTAACAAATTAAAATGATTGAATAAATAAAAACAGTATATGAATATGAATGAATAAACGAAGCCGCATATGAATATAAGAAGTTGAATAAATATCAGCAAAACCCCATTTGGGTCTCTTTATAAAAATTCCTTTTGAATCACATATAAGTGCGAATGATTCGAAATGCCCCATAACAACCTATCTACTACGTATTTTTTATTTTCCTTTTTGTTATTTCCTTACAACATAATGGTTAAAGTGGAAAATTAATCAACAATTTAGGATATCATCTAAATGGATAATAAGTAATTTTATATCAACTAAGACTAAATAACAAAAATGCATGTTTAACTCATAGAAAATCCACTTATTGCCAAAACGTACTATTCTGAATTAAATCAAATGAGTTTTCAATTTTAGTAAAATTTTTTATGAACTCCAAAATTTGAACATAATAACTATAGAGCCGAGACATTGTTCCTATGAGTACTCGACTGACTGCACTTGATTTTAGCCTCATATGTAATACTTAATGTAACACCCCGTAATTCTGTAACACTAAGATTCACAAATCAAGGCAGAATTAAATTTTAGAATCAAAATCAAGGGAAACGGGCTATGCCATTGCGTTCGTCTCGGAATTCTACATAAGATAGAGTCCGAGTTTGCGTTAATCGGACTCCGTATGAAGGATTTATGGTCTTTAGAAGTTTCAGGATTCGATTTAAAATTCGAACAGGTCAGAAAATGAGTTCAAATTGAAAAACAGACACAGATTGGGCTGGGCAGGAAAATTCCCGCCCAGGACCCAGGTCGACTGGGTAGTCGACCTAGGGATCGACCCCCCCCCCCCCCCCGCCCCGCTTTTTCCAGATCTGCAGTCTGGTTCGTTCTTCTGTATCCGGACGCCATTCTGACTAGATTCGTCCGCCTAATCCTATATAAACAGCCTTAGTCTTCTTCTCTATTCACAATTCTTTTATGTCCTTATGCTGCCTCTGAGAAAATGTATAAATAAATAGAAATAAGTAAACAATACGAATAATCCAAGACAAGTTTATGTTGCTCAAGTTTGTCAAGAAGAGATTCGAATCAAGATTAAAGCTTCAAGAGAAGAATCAAAGGCTAACTCAAACGGTTTCGAGCAACGTCGCACGAATCATAGCAACACCAACTTTCTATTCTAATCTAATCTCTGTAAGTCGGTTACTTTTTAGATTTGAACGTTTTCTCTGTTCGTGACATGAAATTAAAGGAATAAAAGAGTATGCCAATTCTTTCTATTCGAATCAGTGTTTATATCCTTGGACCTAATTAAAAACTATTATGATTCGATGACCAATTAGGCCTTGCCCATGACTATGAACATTGCCTATGACTATGAACATTGCCTATGACTATGACCGTGACTATGAGAATTATTTCCTTGACTATGAACACAAGCCTATGCCTTTGATTAGGAAACTATTGCCTATGACATAACAAGGACAACTTTGATTAAACACCTATGATTCATGACTAGGAAAGTGTTGCTTAAGGTTTGTGACTGTGAAACTGGGTCTAAGCCTGATTATCTATTCTGTCTATTCTTGGTTTTCTTTGGTTTTAGACCTTGGGAATTTACCTATTAAGTTAGGTCTACCCATGTTCTTGAACCTACGTCGTTATTCAACCCCTTTTTATGTCATAAGATTTTCAGACCTATATGCCTTCGATGTTTTAGATCAATTTCAGTGAAATTCGTTAGGTCTGTGATTAGTAAATTATCATTTTATGCCAGTTATTATGTCTATCTTTTTCATAGCATCTTTGGTTCATTCCCTATTTTCTACGAATTTGGATTTATCTATAATCTAGATTGAATCACGATTATACGAACGGTGGGAATACGATTTGGGCAAAATATGAAATTTACTAAAACATAGTTATAAACTTGGAAATTGGCATAAATTGGGAACATGTATTATGGCATGTTCATAGAAATGCAAATTGGATAAATTTGACATGAATTATAGGATGTGTGATTTGAATCTAGTATTGACTTGTAAATCTAGCATTTACATGAATTGTGAACCAGAATAATAAGTCTAGTTGGACATGAATTGTAATTAGAATGTTAAATTAGAATTGGATTAGCTAACTTGGCATAAGAAGTATATTGGCATAAATTTGAAATTGGCCATAATAGGGAGTAATTGTCATGTTTAGCAAAATCATGGTTAGTGACGCTTGATTTGGTATAGTTTACATACCAAAAATCATAAATATGATATAGAGGGGGAAATGGGCCATAAGAATAAATGTTGACAATTTACATTAAAAGAGTGATTAGGAAATAAGTAAATTAGGAATAATTTACTTATAGAATTTGTCCTAAATGAGAAAATGTAAATTTAGACAAATTAAAAGTTTATTAACGACATCTCTTTTAATAACACACCAGAAAGTTCTAGGGTGACAGAGAGGATAGTATCTAGGCTTGGGTTTGGAAAATACAAGTTTCCTGCTCTCGCTGGCTATCCCTAACTGATCCGACGGACAGGATGGTTACTTTCAAAAACCTGATTTGAAAATTAATCAAACCCTTTGAACTTAGAAGACCCGAATATGCCTAACCCGAGGTTAGACTGAGTTGCGATGTAAACCTGTCCGGAACCAACCGGCACATCCAGTATTCGCAACAATATCTGTCTAATGTGAGTGGTCGCGGCTTTAATTTATTTAGTTAAAGCTAGGACAAGAGTGGTAGGGTTAAGTTAACTAAGACACTTAACCAATTCAACATGATAACCGAACCGATGGGTGGGGTTAGGTTCATATAGATGCTTAATGCAGTTAAGCTAGGATGGGAGGGTTAAGTCCATAGGAATACTTAACCGACTTAACACAGTTAAGCTAGAATGGGAGGGCTAAGTCCATAGGGACACTTAACCAAACTCATGGTAACAAGACAAGATTTGTAGGGGTTAAGTAACTAAGAAAACACTTAGCCAAATTAACATGTTAACTAGACTAGAAGGTGGGGTTAAGTAAAGTTAATACACTTAGCCAAATTAACATGTTAACTAGACTAGAGGTTGGGGTTAAGTAAAATCTAATACACTTAGCCAACTTGATATGTTAGCTGGGCTAGACCGTAGGGCTAAGTAAACTTGAACACTTAACCATCAGATTGTGATAAAGGAATAGGGTTAAGTCTAAAACATGAAGGGATAATACTTAACCATTAATAACATATTAGTTAAAACAGACGGGCAAGGTTAAGTTAAAAAGGAACACTTAACCAATACAGGATGAATGGGTAGGGTTAAGTAATAAGAAATACATAACCAATATAACTTGGTTTGTGGAAGGGTTAAGTCAACATGAATTACTGATAACACTTAACCAGTTTAGCAGGATAAATGATGTGACGATCCCAAAATCCGAGGGGCGGTATTAAGGATAATCATTGGAATATAACACATTAATCATCATAGCAGAGAACAGATAATAGCAAAAACAATAAATAGAATAATTTTTCATGGATATGACAGCGGAATCACAACATGTAATAACATCAGAATAGCATAGCGTGGGATATAACTTAGTAAATAAAAAGGAAAGTGATCAGTCATCATCGCCAGAGGCGGAATATATACATGCAGTGAGACAAAATAAGGGTATCAGTCTACATCGCCGAAGGCGGAATACATATACATATAGTAAGAAATACGGGAAGTAAATCAGTCTGCATCGCCCGTGGCGGAATCATAATATAAGAACAATAATGGCGGAAAATGTCAAAGTCATCTCTGTGAAGTCAGCCTCGCCATGAGCCAAAAATGCACTCTATGCAGCAGTGCAAGCCAAAAACAACCTGTCACCTGTGTACTAGGCTGCCCGTGTGAAAATAAGGGCATCCGCGTTTGCAAAGTGAAACAAACAACGAGTCAGTCATGGGGACTGGTATGAGGAATCTATTTAATAGTTAAACAACAGTAATAAGCAAATCATAGGACCACGCCACTTTCGCGGAACGGGTTTACTCCAGTGATTGCTAGGGCATTTAAAACAAAGTAAATTCTTTTAAAACAACGCAATGCTTTTTGAAAGAATGAAGCCATTATAAGACTTAGGTCCCATCACACAATGCAACGCAAGCCGGAGGATAGAGTTTTACCTTATAATAGCCAAATATGCTTGATACGTATAAAGCAAAATCATTTGATATTATTACTAGTGCATATATGTTTCAAAAATGAATAGCATCATAAATATCAATCATAGGCGGCATAGCAACCATATACTATGTCGCCATACTAGTTCTACAATCAAGTCCGTTATTTCGTATTGGAAATTGGATTTCCGTCATGAGTCGAGGCAAGGGGCAAGCTCCTCTCCGCTTCGAGACACTCTTGTAAATGCCTCAGGACTACACACTCTGGGTAACCCTGGATCCTCCAAGACCGGTCCTCTCTTACGTTTGAGGATTAGTTATTCCTGAACACACGATTTTTCGCCATTTTTATTTATTTAAAAATGGCCATATTTAATTAAATGACGTTTCAGGTCGTGCCGTGGCACTGGCGTTGTTTTTCCCTTAATTTGTTTTACACATATCGAAAAATCTAACCGTTGGATTTCTACAAAGTCCATATCAGTGGGAAGATATTCCCAAAGCGAACCCAACGGTTCCAGTTTCGTGAGAATCCGACGGTCGGATCTTCCACACTAGTCGTTTGAAGTTACGGTTTCAAAATTCGAACTGCAGCGTCGTTATTCGATTTAATTTAATTATATTTATATTTATATATAAATATAAACGATTCTGGCGTTGTTTTTCTTCTAATTTGATTTAAACATTCCAGACAATCCAACCGTTGGATTTTCACAATGTTGGTGCCGTTGGAAAGATATTTCCAAGGCGAACCCAGCGGTTGCGGTTTCGGGAAAATCCGATGGTCGGATTTCTCGCACTAATCGTTTCAAATTACGATTCCGAAACATGAACTGCACGGTCCCTATTCCTTTTGATTATATTTATATTTATATATATAAATATAATTCATTCTATAATTTCAACTATAGTTCATTCTATATTTTTAACTTCGTTTTCACTTCAAATTTTTCACTAACGCCTTAATATTTCGAATTTTTTTGCCATAACCTCCTTTGTACGGGGAGGGGTTTGGAAATTTATTGGGCCGTGTTAGGTACCCAATAAATCCTAAAAAGCATTCACATATTTATAGTGATATATTCTGGTGTTTACGGGGGAGCATGTACTGATAATCACTCCAGAGAATAAATTCCCGTCACCCCGTTTCCGTGTGGAAATAAATAGTCCATGTGTCGTATCTAATAACTAGAGCGACGTGATTATTGTCAACTCCAGACCCGTGTGGGGTTTTTATTAATCTGGCAATTTATCATTATATTTTTTATTGTCCATATCAGTCATCAGTTCAACCTGTAGTATATAGTCATCGCCATACAAGCCTCTCGCTCGTATGGTAAATCTTCCACCTCGTCACACAAGCTCCAGTTGCTTATGTGGAATATGATGAAGTATGCCTATCGTCATGAAGTATGCCATGTAGTGTAGTTCAAAATTAATTGTTACTATCCTATGGCGTTATTTATTATTTCACACAGAATAACCAGCACTCCGCATCCAATGGCATTCACAGGAGTTGATATAAAAATAAAATTGCGCAGCCAACTCATCAAGGTTTACCTATTTGTCGGGCACGCAAATAATTTCTTTACTCTACAGCTAATCCATTTTTCCTGTTCAACACATGTATATATATGCAGAACAAAGCTAATAATAATATTTCTAGCAAGCTGTTATTTATTTCAACACGTGTGTATTTTTAACTAAGCGTATACATGATAAAAGAAATATTTTCATCATCAAAAATATTTATTCGACACGTGTGTATTTTTAACTAAGCGTATACATGATGAAAGAAATATTTTTATCATCAAAAATATTTATTCGACACGTGTGTATTTTTAACTAAGCGTATACATGATGAAAGAAATATTTTTATCATCAAAAATATTTATTCGACACGTGTGTATTTTTAACTAAGCGTATACATGATGAAATAAATATTTTTATCATCAAAAATATTTATTCGACACATGTGTATTTTTAATTCTTCATGTTCACAATAAAGGTGTAGTTTTTATTATCGATTCATTTTATTTTAAAATTCGATAACATTCAACACATGAATTTCAACTCGACGAATGAATTGCAATTCAACACATGAATATTCTATATAGTTTGTATATATATAAAAATGTGATTTTTATCGCTAAAGCCATTTGTTTAAATTCAAATAATATTCAATACATGAATTTCAACTCAACGAATGAATTGCAACTCAACACATGAATATTCTATATAGTTTGTATATATATAAAAATGTTCTTTTTATCGCTAAAGCCATTTGTTTAAATTCAAATAATATTCAACACATGAATTTCAACTCAATGAATGAATTGCAACTCAACACATGAATATTCTATATAGTTTGTATATATATAAAAATGTGATTTTTATCGCTAAAGCCATTTGTTTAAATTCAAATAATATTCAACACATGAATTTCAACTCAACGAATGAATTGCAACTCAACACATGAATATTCTATATAGTTTGTATATATATAAAAATGTGATTTTTATCGCTAAAGCCATTTGTTTAAATTCAAATAATATTCAACACATGAATTTCAACTTGACGAACAAATTGCAATTCAACACATGAATATTCTATATAGTTTGTATATATTTTATTTCAACGAATGAGAATTATTCTAACACATAAATATTTCAGAAAATTTCGGCAGCATAACGGCAGGGTAGTTAAAACCGGGACCGTCCCTAGTACGGCTCCTCGCTCTACCTTAAAACCTCACGGTTTTTGACAATGGGGATCGTGCATCTAGTTCGCACGCAGGCGGCATGTTTTATTTTCAATTCCACAATCCTATTCTATTTTGTTTCAACCACAAGAGGGTATTTTTCAACCACAAAGGTATTTTTCAACCATAATATCAACCACAAACAATTATACCATAATATCAACCACAAACAATTATTTTCAACCATTCGTCATACCATATAATACCACGTCAATCACAAGCAATAAATATCGTCCATGGTCTGTGGACGAGGGGAGTATATATATATATATAATAATTCACTTGCATTTCATCACAATTTAAAAGCATATAAGTTTCATTCAACGCTTGTATAATTTATACATCGCTAATATAACTTATACAACACATGTACATGAGGTATACAATGCGTATATAATTTACACTTCGCTTATATAATTTATACAACACGATTTCATTCACACAAATAGTTTAGATTCCTCACATTGGTTATTGCAGTGCTAAAAATCGTAGGAAGGTAAGAAAAATCCGCGGCTTCTTCTAGAATGTAGAGAGCCTCCTTGCGGTCACGGTGTCTCCTGTTTCATCGAATTTCTTTAAAGAACGAAAAAGATATTATTTTTCAAAGTTTTGCAACGCTTTATAGTGTTTAAAACGTATAAAGGAATTACCTTTATTGTTCGTTCAAAAGGGGATTCGCTGTTTTCGCGAAATCCGTGCGTCGTGGGACTGATCGGAGGTGATGGCGTCGTAGAGGAGGTCGAGGGCGTCAGGTCGCTGGTGGTGGGGTCGGAGATGGTGGCGGATCGGAGCAGATCTGGCGATGGGAAGGTTGGAACTTCGTGGGGGCGATTCCGGCGATGGCGGAGGCGATGGGGGTCGGCGATGGGTCGGATTTGTAGAGGGGGGAGAGGCGGAGCGAACGGCGGTGGTGGCAGGGTCTGGAATGGCCTGTAGCGGCGGCGGCGTGGGCGGAAAGGGATAAACGACGAGGATCGTCGGTTTTTTTCTGAACGATGGAGGGTTTTGGTTTTTTTTTATAAAAGAAAATTTCCTATTGGCTAGAGCTTTATAGGAAATTTTAAATAGTGTTTTTGCAAATGGACTCCTTTTTAAACCCAACGACTGTCGCCCCTAGCTAAATACCCCCATTCCGGACACAATGGGATATGTTTCCTTGGCCATTTCGACTGTTACAGTCAGTTATTTTTCAAATTAAAATATAAAACATTCGATATTTAATTTAAACGTACATTTCAATTTGCCAGGGCCACAAACTGAATCGAAAAATTCCAGAAAAATAATTCTATCTTTGTTTTGATGATACGGTCCTAATAAAACCAGTTTCGTCGAATTCTGAGCTCGTTTGAAAAACGGCCATATTTAGGTCGACCCTTTTTAACAGAATTTGACCAATCACATTTTCTTTTGCCCCGCTCACATACAAGCTTCAAAAATTATGAAATTTGAAACTTAGCAATAATTTTACATCCCGGACCCAACAAAAGTGGTTTCGTCGAATTCCGAGGTCGTATGCAAAATCTCAATTTTCAAGGGCTATATATACTATATAGCGACCTTTCTGAAAATTCATTTGGCTATAACTTTTGATTTCCGTTATGAAATTTCGATTTTTCAGATTCGTTAGAAAGGTATTGATAAACAGATTTAAATATTTTCAGTTTCGTTAAAATCCGTTATTTTCCACCCGGTACAGTCAGACAAAGTCTATATACAAAATTTCAAACTGCAATACTATACCCAATTCTATATTTTATTGAAATATGCTATTTCAACTATTCAAATTCTTTGGTAATAACCTAATTTAAAAATTTTAAATTGGTTCACATTTTCCGGGTTATTACAAATGAAGAGGGTTAAGTTAGCTTGAATTGACTAACGACACTTAACCAATCCAAATTGACGGGAAAGAGAACTAAGTAGCAAACCTTAGTTAAAAGGAGCTAAGTAGTAAACCTTAGTTGAGAAAAACAACGATTCTGGAAACTAAGTGGTAAACCTTAGTTAGTAGAACTAAGTAGTAATTCTTAGTATAACATGGGAAGGAGCGAATGTCCGTCTGAGTAAAAAGAAGGCTCCAACGAATTGGGTTACAAAGCCCAAGGCTTTGAGGGGACGTGAGGGTACTCTTGGTATCCCTCTGTGAGGCTGTAGATGATCCTCCTGAGCTCACAAAGGTTAAGGTCTGTGTTAGAAGAACCAGGGGTATGCCTTGGTTGCAATATATGGCAACCTAAAGACTAGGATGGAACAACATGATTCGGCGGGAAAACGGTAGCCCTATGATAGCAACTCGTCGTCTACCATCCATCTTGAGTCAATCGAGATACGTGAAGCGGAAAGGCGGAGAACTCCAAAAGACCATATACTTGCTATCTAGTTATGGGTGAGGATGGCCATAGGATAGTGGGGCACCGGGGGCCTGCGTATAGTTCTCATTTTTCAAGGTGTGCCTTTCATTAGTTGAGGGAGGGGTCAAGTGGGACCATAGACACTGGAAAAAAAACAGAACTTAGCATCTGCATCGGCAGATATCTGAAAGCTCCCGACCGAGTTCTATATTCCTTGAATTGCCCTGCCACAGGACTCGGGTCGCACATTACAGGACATGTGCATCTAGACAAGTGATAACGATTCGCGATACATGCGTGGGGAAGTATAGGAACATATACCACTCTAGGTAGTGTGTCCTAGACTTGGGGGCATCGTTCGATAGGTAGCATAATCCCTAGTTAGACTAGGTGGCATAAATCCTGAATCTGAGAAGCGTTCAGCAGATAGCGTAAACTCTAGTTGAATCGAGAAAGCACTTGATAGAAAACCCTAGATTAGATCTAGGTAATAAATAATAAATGTATGCCTGAAGGCAATGGAAAATACAGGGATTGGGATCACGTTATCTTTACTAGTTGGTACTCTAGTTAGGTGGTGCAGAGATATAGAAACCAGTATAACAAGGAAATAGCGAAGCGGCGAAAGTATAAGAGCATATCCAGTTTATCTTATCTTAGCATATCTTGTGATAAATCTTGTCTAATCTTGATGACACTATCGTCATGGTGTAATCTTGTATTCAGTTAATTCATGTCATTTTGTTTTTCCATGTTCACATGCTAGAAGTTACTGAACTTACTCAGGCTTTATGTCTGACTCTGTTTTTCTTTCATCTTCTTTTCTTCCGTTTCCCCCCCAGGTAGTAGAGGAGGGAATAGTATAGCTCAGGTTAAGTTGGACTGTCACTGTTTCCCAGCTTGAAGATTTGTCGAAGTTTGCTTGGATTCTCTTTTCAGATGCTATGGCTGGCTCTTGCTAAAATTGGGGAATATAAATGTTGTTTTATGCTTCTTTATTTTGTAAGACAGATGATACTCTGATATTGTAAAGAAATCATTGTACAAACTATTTTATCAATAAAGCAAAGTTTTATTTTCCGTTGTTTAATTTCTGTCTGTCTTGTAATTTATCTGCATCTTTTACCCTAAATGCTCCACATAACTTAGTGCATTCCCTTTGTGAGTGACACTAACGGATATGGGGTGTTACATGTGGTATTAGAGCTGAAGGTTACCGGATCTGATAAAAGATTTGAAAAATTATTTTCAAAACGGTTTTAAAAGAAGCATTTTTAAAAGAAAAGATTTGTTTTAAAGGCATATTCCCCAAAAGACATACGCACTATCTTCTCTTCCTCTGTTTGAATTCTTGTCTCCTTCTTTCTTGAGTCTCTGGGGCTCCTGGCTTTCTGGGAGGTAACCTCATCAATGGGCGAAGTCGTGCCTGGCTTCCATCCATAACGTAGTTGTTTCACCTACAGCTAGTTTTCTTTCAAGCTTAGTAGGGTCTTCTGTACGATGGAGGCAGCTTTCGAGAGATTTGTCAACATGATTACACACGAAAGAGGATGTGGAGTTTGGCTAAGGAGCACAACCCTAGGATGCGGAATTCATGGATGTAGATTTAGCTCACAAAGGAGGAAGGAATTATAAAACCTAAGACGAGAGGAAGTATCTTTACTATGGTATGATAGGGCATATAATTAAGGACAAGGGAAAGAACCAGGAACAAGATTTTCAGAAGGGAAAGTACATACTTTCCCCACCAGGCGTACTTAGGAGAAAGGTAGTAAAGTTCTGTTGGAGGAGTCTAGTTTTGCTGTTCGTACTCCTTCCTTTGGTTTTAGCGCTTCGCATTTGTTCATATCCACTTCTATAGTTGAGTCTCTGTACCATAGTACTTGTATAGTAGAAAGATCCCACTAGAGTCTCAAATCCAATTGGTGGTCCGACCAATTTATTTTTGGTTAGTAGGGATTTGAGAATAGCTATCGAGTTTGCTTATATCATCTCACGTAGATCGTCTAAATTCGGAGGAGATATTCCTTGGGTGCTTGTCTGATATTGGTTTAGGCCTTTGGGGCTTGTACTTGAGGAATGTCGAGTTCGACTAGGATGGTTTGCTTGAGATATGAATAGTTGTGGCAAGCACTCTAAAAAGCACGTAGTAACCTTTCGACCCTTATAGTTATGGCACGGCGGATAAGAGGGAGACCTCTAATCATCTTAGTACATATACATGGTACCGTGATTGACATCTGTTTATTTTGGAAATGGAGATCAGGGACTTCACAATCGTGAAGTTAAATTAGTTAAGATACAGTGGAGTAAAGCTCAAGAAGGCTAGATACTAGCATCATACCCTTTTTCCTTAAGGGTGCATCCTTGATTTCTTTTTTTAGGAGCTTTACGCATAATTGTTTCTCTCTTTCCAAAGTATATCCTCTAGGTCGTATCTTCGATCCTTAGGTAGAAGCCAATGGATGTAAACATGTATTTGAAACATGTTATGGTTGATGGTTGCAAGTGGTTGCTAATGATTGCTCGTGAATGCATATGCATACGTATTAGGCACTAGATCAGTTCGGACGCTTTCATATTGCATTTACAGATATGTATTTATTTGTAAGTTGAACTTGATATGTTATCATATGGATGTTGCATATGGATGAATGGTTGTGCACACATGTATTATTTACATAAATAGGGATGCTTGCATACAAGATTGGATGCATGGCACTGACATGATTCGCATTAAGGAGGTCAACTGAATCAGTAGACCGCCTGATCTTGCATTAGATAAAGACGTATACACACACTATGCATATGAACATGAAAGCATTTAGAAATCTTTCAAGGACAGTGAATGCCTGTGATTGAATGGTTGAGTACATGGGTGATTGGATGGTAGGACACATTCTTCCTAACTTGAAGATTTCGGGGACAAAATCCTTTTAAGTAGGGGAGATTGTAACACCCCATAATTCTGTAACACTAAGATTCACAAATCAAGGCAGAATTAAATTTTAGAATCAAAATCAAGGAAAACGGGCTATGCCATTGCGTTCGTCTCGGAATTCTGCATAAGATAGAGTCCGAGTTTGCGTTAATCGGACTCCGTATGAAGGAGTTATGATCTTCAGAAGTTTCAGAATTCGATTTAAAATTCGAACAGGTCAGAAAACGAGTTCAAATTCAAAAACAGACCCAAATTGTGCTGGGCGGGAAAATTCCCGCCCAGGACCCAGGTCAACTGGGTAGTCGACCTGGGGGTCGACCCCCCTCCCCCCTCCCGCTTTTTCCAGATCTGCAGTCTGGTTCATTCTTCTGCATCCGGACGCCATTCTGACCAGATTCGTCCGCCTAATCCTATATAAACAGCCTTAGTCTTCTTCTCTATTCACAATTCTTTTCTATCCTTACGCCGCCTCTGAGAAAATGTATAAATAAATAGAAATAAGAAAATAATACGAAAAATCCAAGACAAGGTTATGCTGCTCAAGTTTGTCAAGAAGAGATTCGAATCAAGATTAAAGCTTCAAGAGAAGAATCAAAGGCTAACTCAAATGGTTTCGAGCAACGTCGCACGAATCATAGCAACGCCAACTTTCTATTCTAATCTAATCTCTGTAAGTTGATTACTTTTTAGATTTGAACATTTTCTCTGTTCGTGACATGAAATTAAAGGAATAAAAGAGTATGCCAATTCTTTCTATTCGAATCAGTGTTTATATCCTTGGACCTAATTAAAAACTGTTATGATTCGTTGACCAATTAGGCCTTGCCTATGACTATGAACATTGCCTATGACTATGAACATTGCCTATGACTATGAACATTGCCTATGACTATGAATATTGCCTATGACTGTGACTGTGACTATGAGAATTATTTCCTTGACTATGAAGACAAGCCTATGCCTTTGATTAGGAAACTATTGCCTATGACATAACAAGGACAACTGTGATTAAACACCTATGATTCATGACTAGGAAAGTGCTGCTTAAGTTTTGTGACTGTGAAATTGGGTCTAAGGCTGATTATCTATTCTGTCTATTCTTGGTTTTCTTTGGTTTTAGACCTTGGGAATTTACCTATTAAGTTAGATCTAACCATGTTCTTGAACCTACGTCGTTATTCAACCCCTTTTTATGTCATAAGATTTTCAGACCTATAGGCCTTCGATGTTTTAGATCAATTTCAGTGAAATTCGTTAGGTCTGTGATTAGTAAATTATCATTTTATGCCAATTATTATGTCTATCTTTTTCATAGCATCTTTGGTTCATTCCCTATTTTCTACGAATCTGGATTTATCTATAATCTAGATTGAATCACGATTATACGAACGGTGGGAATACGATTTGGGCAAAATATGAAATTTACTAAAACATAGTTATAAACTTGGAAATTAGCATAAATTGGGAACATGTATTATGGCATGTTCATAGAAATGCAAATTGGATAAATTTGACATGAATTATAGGATGTGTAATTTGAATCCAGTATTGACTTGTAAATCTAACATTTACATGAATTGTGAACTAGAATAATAAATCTAGTTGGACATGAACTGTAATTAGAATGTTAAATCAGAATTGGATTAGCTAACTTGGCATAAGAAGTATATTGGCATAAATTTGAAATTGGCCATAATAGGGAGTAATTGTCATGTTTAGCAAAATCATGGTTAGTGACGCTTGATTTGGTATAGTTTACATACCAAAAAGCATAAATATGATATAGAGGGGGAAATGGGCCATAAGAATAAATGTTGACAATTTACATTAAAAGAGTGATTAGGAAATAAGTAAATTAGGAATAATTTACTTATAGAATTTGTCCTAAATGAGAAAATGTAAATTTAGACAAATTAAAAGTTTATTAACGACATCTCTTTTAATAACACACCAGAAAGTTCTAGGGTGACAGAGAGGATAGTGTCTAGGCTTGGGTTTGGAAAATACAAGTTTCCTGCTCTCCCCGGCTATCCCTAACTGATCCAACAGACAGGATGGTTACTTTCAAAAACCTGATTTGAAAATTAATCAAACCCTTTGAACTTAGAAAACCCGAATATGCCTAACCCGAGGTTAGACTGAGTTGCGATATAAACCTGCTCGGAACCAACCGGCACATCCAGTATTCGCAACAATATCTGTCTAATGTGAGTGGTCGCAGCTTTAATTTATTTAGTTAAAGTTAGGACAAGTATGGAAGGGTTAAGTTAACTAAGACACTTAAGCAATTCAACATGATACCGATGGGTGGGGTTAGGTTCATATAGATACTTAACGCAGTTAAGCTAGGATGGGAGGGTTAAGTCCATAGGAATACTTAACCGACTTAACACAGTTAAGCTAGAATGGGAGGGCTAAGTCCATAGGGACACTTAACCAAACTCATGGTAACAAGACAAGATTTGTAGGGGTTAAGTAACTAAGAAAACACTTAGCCAAATTAACATGTTAACTAGACTAGAAGGTGGGGTTAAATAAAGTTAATACACTTAGCCAAATTAACATGTTAACTAGACTAGAGGTTGGGGTTAAGTAAAATCTAATACACTTAGCCAACTTGATATGTTAGCTGGGCTAGACCGTAGGGTTAAGTAAACTTGAACACTTAACCATCAGATTGTGATAAAGGAATAGGGTTAAGTCTAAAACATGAAGGGATAATACTTAACCATTAATAACATGTTAGTTAAAACAGACGGGCAAGGTTAAGTTAAAAAGGAACACTTAACCAATGCAGGATGAATGGGTAGGGTTAAGTAATAAGAAATACTTAACCAATATAACTTGGTTTGTGGAAGGGTTAAGTCAACATGAATTACTGATAACACTTAACCAGTTTAGCAGGACAAATGAAGAGGGTTAAGTTAGCTTGAATTGACTAACGACACTTAACCAATCCAAATTGACGGGAAAGAGAAGTAAGTAGTAAACCTTAGTTAAAAGGAGCTAAGTAGTAAACCTTAGTTGAGAAAAACAACGATTCTGGAAACTAAGTGGTAAACCTTAGTTAGTAGAACTAAGTAGTAATTCTTAGTATAACACAGGAAGGAGCGAATGTCCGTCTAAGTAAAAAGAAGGCTCCAACGAATTGGGTTACGAAACCCGAGGCTTCGAGGGGACGTGAGGGTACTCTTTGGTATCCCTCTGTGAGGCTGCAGATGATCCTCCTGGGCTCACAGAGGTTAAGGTCTGCGTTAGAAGAACCAGGGGTATGCCTTGGTTGCAATACATGGCAACCTAAAGACTAGGATGGACCGGCGTGATTCGGCGAGAAAACGGTAGCCCTGTGATAGCAACTCGTCGTCTACCATCCATCTTGAGTCAATCGAGATACGTGAAGCGAAAAGGCGGAGAACTCCAAAAGACCATATACTTGCTATCTAGTTATGGTTGAGGATGGCCATAGGATAGTGGGGCACCGGGGGCCTGCGTATAGTTCTCATTTTTCAAGGTGTGCCTTTCATTAGTTGAGGGAGGGGTCAAGTGGGACCATAGCCACTGGAACAAAAACTGACCTTAGCATCTGCATCGGTAGATATCTGAAAGCTCCCGACCGAGTTCTGTATTCCTTGAATTTCAATGCCACAGGACTCGGGTCGTAAATTACAGGACATCTGCATCTAGACAAGCGATAACGATTCGTGATACATGCGTGGGGAAGTATAGGAACATATACCACTCTAGGTAGTGTGTCCTAGACTTGGGGGCATCGTTCGACAGGTAGCATAATACCTAGTTGGACTAGGTGGCATAAATCCTGAATCCGAGAAGCGTTCAGCAGATAGCGTAAACTCTAGTTGAATCTAGAAAGCACTTGATAGAAAACCCTAGATTAGATCTAGGTAATAAATAATAAATGTATGCCTGAAGGCAATGGAAAATACAGGGATTGGGATCACGTTATCGTTACTAGTTGGTACTCTAGTTAGGTGGTGCAGAGATATAGAAACCAGTATAACAAGGAAATAGCAAAGCGGCGAAAGTATAAGAGCATATCCAGTTTATCTTAGCATATCTTGTGATAAATCTTGTCTAATCTTGCTGACCATATCGTCATGGTTTAATCTTGTATTCAGTTAATTCATGTCGTTTTGTTTTTCCATGTTCACATGCTAGAAGTTACTGAACTTACTCAGGCTTTATGTCTGACTCTGTTTTTCTTTCGTCTTCTTTTCTTCCGTTCCCCCCAGGTAGTAGAGGAGGGAATAGTATAGCTCAGGTTATGTTGGACTGTCACTCTTTCCCAGCTTGAAGATTTGTCGAAGTTTGCTTGGATTCTCTTTTCAGATGCTATGGCTGGCTCTTGCTAAAATTGGGGAATATAAATGTTGTTTTATGCTTCTTTATTTTGTAAGACAGATGATACTCTGATATTGTAAAGAAATCATTGTACAAACTATTTTATCAATAAAGCAAAGTTTTATTTTCCGCTGTTTAATTTCTGTCTGTCTTGTAATTTATCTGCATCTTTTACCCTAAATGCTCCACAGAACTTAGTGCATTCCATTTGTGAGTAACACTAACGGATGTGGGGTGTTACACTTAATTAGTTTATAAAATTTTGATTTCAATCAATAATTAAATATTCTTAGTCACTTAAATTAAATGCTAATTACAATACAAACCCTAATCTATTTCTCGTTAGCAACTTAAAGATACACGATTTCATCATGCATGAATTAAGAAATCGGTCGCCTCATTCATCCTTACATCATTGCCACCGATGCTTCAGGTCGAGCCGACACCGTCAAGACAGACCTTACTGCCTGAAACCCCTACAGCTTCTCCGTGAATCCTAAACATGTCGACTAATAATATCTAAATCTACAAAATCCATACTTTCAATCGATTCCTACATAATTTTCTAGTTGCAGTCAAAGGTTAAATTGGCCTTTAGTGGCTGCAACAAGTCAATGCCAAAAGATGAAGGAATATGAAAGAATATCGGTTATGGTTTAGAAATTTGGGTTTGCAAGTAAAAGGAGGCGTGGTACTATATATAGGCTTCTCTTAGACATTATTCAATGTATGAAAATGCATAAACTCTGAATGAGCTCTCGTAGGTGTTCCTAGCTAATTACCCATATTATAAACTTAATGAAACTATTATCGAGGCTTAATTCCTATATAAAAGTTAGGTTTTGAGAATCCAAATATATTTATTTAATTTCCTAAAATTAAATATTATGTGTTTCGAACTCGCATGAACATACAATAGGTCTAATTGTCACGAAATTGGTTAATGTACAAAAATTTATTATTCCAGATCCAATGACACTAGTCTCATCAAAATCTAAGATAGATTCTAAAAATGCCATTTTTCATATTTACATATTCTTCTATATTTTCAATCCAATTACAAATTTAAGTTTTCTATTGCTATAAATACACTACAAGAGTAATAGTGGTTTCTAATGGCTACCAGCCATTTGCAGCCATTTGTAGACATTGGAAACCCTGTTGCATACACTTCAACGGCTATAAACGCTTTCCAACGCCATCAACGGCTTTTTCCAACGACCTCCAACATCTAAGGTGGACATGTGGAAGAAATTATTGACCGAGCAACCATTGGAAACTGTTATAAATCATTGGATATTACCATTGACAGTCGCTGAAGATGAATGACATGTAAACTGTTGCCAACCGTTGAAAGCCATTGGAATTCTGGATACTTTTTTCTAGAAAGTAGATAGCTTACTTCCAGCCACCTACAATCTCAAATATATCATAAAAACTAAATTTCAAGCATATATATATATAATAATAACATTCACATATATACCCAAACATAATATTAAACCCAAATCATACACATAAATTCCAATATACACAACATAAACCAATATATAAAACATCCAACATAATTTAACAAACCAACGTCATCCTAACCAACATAAACCATCATCCAAAATAACGTCTAAATCAACATCCAAAGCAACAATAATATATACAATCCATTACAATGTATCAACCAAATCCTCACCCACTCAAAGTTTATATGTACATAACAACAAAACGTAATAAATAATACCTCAAATCACTCTCCTTCGGAACCACCAAATAAAGGAAACTATTTGTACCGAGCAATAAACTCCGCCAAACGCAGGTTCAGCTGCTCCATTTGTTCTTCACGGCAGTGATCGCGTTCCTCAAGCATGACGATCTGGGCTCATAGCTATGCAATCTCCTATTTGTTCGATGCCTTCTGGTACGCCTTCTGAGGTGTCTTAACATGTAAATAAAATTATTTTTTCAAGTGTTTCATAATTGTCGTTCATGTAAATTTCAATCATTGGCTTCTTTGGTATGCCTTTTGAGCCCTTCATTTGCTTTCCGCTACAACCACACCACAGGACACGCTATCTCCTGTGATGGACCACTGCAATCACCACCTATTGGAGAAACGATCCCTCTTTGAGGGGAAGAGGGAGACCTAAAATGGGAAGAGGTACGTCTATGTGACAGCATATCTATAGTACTTGTTTCAGACAAGCATTATAGCAGAACATAAAAGGACTGTGTAAAACATACATAGTGGCATAACATAAGAAGAGTATGTGATACATATCATATTAGCATAACATATTATTTTTAATGAAAATGGTATAATGTTAAAAAAATACAAATTACGTTCTCAAAATGTAGATTATTGATCAGTTCCCATCACTTTCAGAATCAGACTCCTTCTATACTCTATATTTTGTTCCTCTACAGTCTCAAATGCTTCAATTAATGCATTTGATAAATCATTTAGCGTTCCAAAATTTATTTTGGTCATTGGTTATAATTATTCCTCTATTTCCTCAATACCTGATTGGCAAGGTTGTTTGTCGGGAATATTTCCTCCATTATATGTTAACCTTGATTTTGTTTCAAAATCAGTCGACCAATCTATTTCATTTCTTCTTAGAGATGGGTAAGGTGCATAATAAACTTGAATAGATTTTTTGGTATGTACGAAGGGATCATACTTATAATAACGTGAAGTATGTTTTATTTTTATAAGATTATATTTTGGATGCACGTTGATTCCAGAACATTGAACTTTGTTGAATGAGTTGCATTTAAACAAAAGTACTTCTTCCATGGTTCGTGTGAAATATGTCAATTGCAAAACCTGGGTTAGCACGCCATAAAAATCATTTACATGATCATTTGGATCTTCACTACCTTTAAAAAATACACCAATATTGTTAGTTAATTTTCAGCAATGTAATCATTGGTATTAAATTTATATTCATTGACAAAGAATATTGGATAGTTTTTGGCTTTCCTTTTTGGTACCATGGCTAAATGTTTCAATCCTTCATAACACAATATATTATATATAAAACGTAATCAGAAAACTAAGTAGCGAATTCTTTGCGGCTGTCATCATTTGGATGTTATGAATCGTAAACACTGACATTATAGAATAAATATTGCATTATAATTAAGATACACATGTGCATATTTGTATGTACGCATGTGTAGATGATGTAAATGTATTATTGTGAATATAAGTATATTACCTAACAAATGGTGCAACTTCACAGCAGTTGAGAAAAATATAAGTGTGTGTTACATGATAACCTCTATCATCCAACCATACTTCTATACATTTACCAGTAGGTCGACTATGTTTTTAAAAAATAGATAAAGTCGCTTGGCAATTGTCTTGATCACTGCCTTCATCATTACGCGTAGCACTTTCAAATGATATGTTCATATGGTCACTAAAATAAGGAAAGGAAAAAACTAAGCTTCTTATTCGATGTATGATTTGCAAATCAAACCTTCAACTCGAGCTTTCTGTGTATTACTTTTTTCTATAAATGATTTAAGTACCTATTAAGAATTAATTTAAATTATGGTTTTATATATTTAATTAAACCAATATTTAACTAACTAAATATTAATATACCTTGCAAATGGATACATCCATCCATGTTGCATAGGCACTCGAAGACGTGCTTCAAATGGAAGATGAATAGGTAAATGCTCTATAACATTGAAAAAACCCGAAGGAAATATTTTTTCCAATTTGTATAGCAATATTAGGATTTCTTCCTCAAGTTTACGCAGGCGTACCGGCTGTGTAGATCCGCTCTACACAACCGTCCTGCTCTAAAAAGTTTACGCAGACGATCAACTTTTAATGTAGCAGAACAAAGCTATTTATAAAACAATTAAGTTCTATTACAATAGTCCAAACTTTTACGCGCAACAGTTCTTCGAAAGCGACGGGTAACAAATTTTCCATCATAACATGACAATCATGGCTTTTTATTCTGCTAGGTTTATTGTTCTTATAGTTGACACATTTACGAAGATTAGAAGACATACCATCCAGGAATCTTAATCCTTCCACCCATTTTAAAAGTATTTTAACATGATTATTGTCTAAATCATAGTACGCTTTTGTTTTTTTGTGTCATTTGGCTTTATTTGAAGTTCAGGACGATTACGTATTACTTCAATATCACGTCTTGATTTCAAATCATCCTTCGTCTTTCTCTTAACATTCAAAATTGTATTAAACACATTATCAAACATATTTTTCTCATTATGCATCACGTCAATATTATGACTAATCCAAGATTTTTCTAATAACGCAACTCCTAAAATATGCTTTGTTTGCACCAATTATGAATCGATGATTTACCTAGAATTTTAATTTGTTCTCTGGTTCATGTATCTTTGGATAATCCTTTATAGGTTCATAAATATCTTCTCTTTACCAAGCAGTAGGTGGACTGAAATTTTCATGTCTATTAGCTATAAAATTTTTCTTATCTCTTATAAAAGGATGATTAATATGAATAAAACATCGATGGCCTCCAAACCATGAAATTTTCTTTTCATGAGGTAAAACAAATGCTTGTGTTTCTTCCATGCAGTAAGGACAAGATAGACGACCATCCATACTCCAACTTGAAAGCATTGCATACTAGGAAAATCGAAAATTGTCCACAATAAAGAAGCATATATGAGAAAGTTTCTTTTTGAGAAATATCGTATTTTTCTACTCATTCGTATCATAAAGTTTTTAATTATTCAATTAAAGGTTGTAAATAAAAATCTCCTTGTGTCGGATCATCAGGACTAGGGATGACAACTGTGAGAAGCATATAAGAAGTTTCCATACACACCCACGAGGTAAATTGTATGGTATGGAAATTATAAGCCAGGATGGATATTTAAAACCAAATTGAGAAAATGGTGAAAATCCATTCCTATATAAACCAAGTCTAAAATTATGACCCTCGGATACAAAATTGGATATTTTTGGTTGTGCAATTAAAGCGCTTAGCAGTTCTACAGCGGTGGAGGTGCAAAAAGTTGCAACGGGGATAAAGGGAGGAAATAGTTAGGATATAGTGGACGTGCTAAAAAGTTCATTAGATGTAAAAAAAATGTTTGGAATTAATTAATTATCATTCTTGGTTCATTTATGAAGAAAAAGATAATACTAATTAATCTTATATAATAAAATTGAAAAATATCTTGGTTGGCTATGATAGATTTCTACTATAAATTGGGCATTTATCCCTTTAAATTAGCTCTTTAATGTAACTTTATCGATTTGTTTTAAAAGAGAACCTGACAAATCAACTTCTGTGCATTAATATTGCTAAGTGGATTTGAATAGCCTTGATTTAAGGAGTGTCATGGAAAATAGCGAGGCTAAAAGTGGATTAATTGTTCATCAGCGCTAAACTAAAATAGCATAGCATTCAAAGAGTGCTATGGGCTACAATGGGGATATTGCGGGGTTATAGTGGGGCTTTAACTACCCAGATTTCTCGTCAAAATGCTTTCATGCTTCCCCATCAGCTGGGTGTGACTTACCTTCTTCCAGTGTTCTCACAATATGTCATCTCATATGTTGCATAGTTACAGAAAATGCATATAACCTATGAAGCCTAGGAGTATTAGGTAAATAATTCATATGTTTATACGAGACTTCCTTTCCCTTTTCTTTCTTGGTTTGTACTTTTCTTGATCACATATTTTTATAATTCCTAAGGTTGATATCTTCTTTCTGAAACAACATGCAACCGTTTAGACATGTATCTATTTTTTTATATAGTAAGAGAAGACATCATTTTTTTTTACTTCATAATGATTTTCGCACATTAAATTATAGGGTGGCATATGTCGCTTCATAGCTTGTACAACAGCTATAAATCCGTCTTTTGTTTGCTTGTATTTTTATTTCATCATAATGCATTCGGTAGTTACTGATAACTGGCTCCCATTTATACAGCCTTCCCATAGTGTTTCTTCTCGGCATCTAATAAATCATATATATTTTTGGCCTCAATATTTGATTATTCTTCTATATTACCATCGTGTTCAGTAAATCAAGGAACATGGAACATTGAACGTGCAACATCTTCAATCATATGTTCTACGAGATTCGTCGTAGCAATTTCATTACTCACTACCTCCTCAACTTGTATAGGATTAGATGCCAACAGTTCTCCATGACAATCGCATACCAAATAGTTTGGCACAAAACCATACTGACGCAAATAAATTCTAACCATTTTTGGTATCAAATGCTTTAACAATTTGCATCTACTACATAGACAACAGATTTCTTCGTTGTTTCCGTTATTACTTGAAGAGAAATCAATAAATATGCAAACACTATTATTAAAATGTTCACTTATTGAGTCTCCAGTTTCCCTGCGTTGTTTATACATTTAGCTCCGATCAATAAAATAATTGTCCATTTTCCCTGACTATATGATTAAAAAATATGGTATAAATTTGCATTGACATTTTATTAATACAATTTTATTGGCGAACGTTATATTAATTAATCGTTGACACTTTGCCGATGGATCTTCCTACCTCCCATTACAAATACGATAAGATAATAAAATAGTGTACATCTTTAAAATTTAAACAATTCAACAAAATTTTGGCAGCACTTCTCTTTAATTCCCTGAATAGTACACAATTGCGTGTATACAGGAAACATAAAGGAAGTGTTGTCGACATATTATGAATCATTTAAACTGAAGTGCTTTATGAGATTTAATTACGTTATTATGTCTGTAACTTGTCCAATATAGAGACAATCCAACAGATATTGTAAATAATGAATATAGATGTCCATTCTGTTAAAAAAACGAGTATCCACATAACAATCATATACAACACTTACTAGACGAGGCTAAGAAACACTCTAAGAGTTTATGAATATAATATATTACATATTTTATACTTATAAAAAATGTGGCATTCAACCTATTCAAAATCATGGAAATTTTCATGTTAAAAAATATATCTCCTTCTACAATTTCCAATAATTTAATAACAAGCATGTGTATATTAAAAATCAACTTAATGATTATTGCTCTTAGTATAATTCGTATGCGTGAAGCAACAAATTTTAAACTAAATAAGCCTTAAACGGCTTTATTCCAATCTAACCGTACGTATACAGAGTTTATCACGTATACGCACATTGTCAAAGCTCAATCAAACTAACCATATGTTATAGAATTAAATATCATTTTTGATACTTTCTAAAAAACATAAACTACATTATGCTCATTCATGTTGAACGTCCCCATATAAGCCTAAAATCGCTTAAAATTCAACTTACATGCACTTAATTCTATTGTCATACAAACTACATAAACTTGCAATACATCGATCGATAACATGAATTAAGTCTCAATAAACTACATTATACATGCAATAAGACAATATAAACATGTAAAAACCTAACACTAATTTAACAAATGTAATTAAAGAGGAAGTTAGGGTTTATAGCTTTTCAGAGGAGACTAGGAGGCTAGAGAGGAAGGTTTCCAAATGTTGGAGAGGCTAGGGAAGGATGGAGTGGCAGCGGATGGCGGTTTTAGAGAAGGAAAGGGGTTTTGAAGCAAGATTTAAGGTGAAATCCAAATGGGAAGAAGAAATAGGTTCTGTTATTTTGCTCTCGATTTAGCAACGTTTACCAACAGTTGCCAACGAGATAAAATGAATGGATTCCAATGGAAATAATTTTAATTCATAAGGAAAATCCAGAAAAAATTTACCATTGGAAGCCGTTGCCATTAAGACGTTTGGCGGCTGTTGCCCCAATTGCTATATACTATTTGCTTAGTGTTGACATGGAAAATTATCACATGCCAACACCCAAAGTGTGTGTGGTACGAACACAATAATCCAAAAGTAATGTAAAGTAACGCGGGAGAACAAATTTTTTTATATTGATTCGGCACTAATGCCTACGTCCACTTTGTAATGTTTATTCATTGTATATTTATCGATTACAAAGTTGTACAAGTTCGAACAATAGTTGAGTTCAAACGTTACAATAGAATAACAAAATGCATGTTAATTCCAAACTTTGACTTAATTGTCCTTCTTCTTCATTGGTTAAAAGTTGAGTTGATTTGGTCAACTATGTCCGATTTTAGCTTTAATGATTTTGTATCCCTCAGGGGATACAGAATTTCGTATTACCTAGAGGGTTACGAAATTTTCGTATCCTTCATCATAGTGATAGAATTTCAGCATTTTGGCCACTTCTAGGGTCCGAATTTCTGCTGCATGAACCATATTTCCTACCTACTCCACTACCAACCTTCACCGATAAATACCCCAAGGCTTGGCCTTCATTTGTATCCTTTTCTCCTTGGATTTTAGGATTTCTAGAGCTCCAAAAGCATCATTAATGGCTTCCATCTTCTCCCCTAAGGCCATTGGACATGGCATGGACAGTTAAAACATTGCACAAACGTTTTCCATTATTTTTTGGACATCTACAAGCATAAATACACGGCTTTTGGACATATTTGGACTTCTTGGGCATTGCAACTTAAATTGGACATAGTTGACCAAGTCAACTCAACTTTCAACCAACGAAGAAGAATAAGGACAATTTAGTCAAAGTTTAGAATTAACATGCATTTTGTTATTCTATTGTAATGCTTTGAACTCAACTATTGTACGAACTTGTACAACTTTGTAATCGATAAATATACGATGAATGAACACTATAAAGTGGACGTAGGCGTTAGTGCCGAACCATTATAAAAAGCTATGTTCTCCTGCATTACTTTACATTTCTTTTGGATTATTGTGTTCATACCACACACACACTTTGGATGTTGGCGTGCGATAATTTTCAACGTCAACATTTAGTAATGATACATTTACAAAATGGATTTATAAGCAATGTTAACTAATTAAAGGTGGTTGAATGAGATTTTTTTAATAATCTTCCAATTAAAATATTTGATTGATCATTAAATTAAAATTTAAGTTATTAAATTAAAAAATTCCAATTATTTAGATATCTAAATTGATAATATATTTAAAATCCAATAATAAAATATAGGGTCGCCTTGTTCCAAAAAATAGAATATAGGGTTGTTACATTGCTTGATTAATTACTTAGTATATTGATGGATATATACTTTGTTAGGATATCAGATTGAAGTGTGATGTTAGATGAAATTGAATTGTCTAGGTGTTATTTTGGTGTTGAATAGTGAAGTTTAAGTCTGTTGAATTATTAAAAAATTCAAAGGAAATGTTGTATAATTGCATTTAATTTAAAATTTATTTATATTGTGTATATAGTTTATAGATTTGGGAACTCAATGGAATTCGACTTGGTTATATGATAAAAAAATTATATTAATGATTGTTGATGATTTTGTTGGATTTTGCTCTATAATATTTTTAGACATTTAATTTATTTTCCATTTCATTTTTACTTTGAAAAAAATGATAAATTATTTTCGATATTTTTAAATTGAACTAAAGTATATTTATTAGTAAGTAAAACCGGTCGAAAAATATTTTTTTTTGAAATTGTTTCGGATATAGAGGTTGCTTTGCAAATAATTTAATTCCAACTGTTAAATATGTAGTAAATGCTTTTGAAATAAATTCTTTGAATTATAAATTATAGTTTGAAATGAAACAACTTATTTTGAGATTTGTAAATTTAATTTAAAATGGTAGTTAGTTATAAAAATTATAGAGTAGCATATGTTATAAATTTTAATTTGTAAAGTGAGTTTTGATATTTTCAAAAATATAAAAATATCCGAAAATAAATTTGAGTATTTGAATTTTATATTAGAATGATTTCCAATAAAGGATAATTGATTTATTAAGTGTTATCGAATGTCTTAAATTTTATAAGCAAAATAGTTGGAACTAAATTTTGTATTTAAATCATCATTTTGCAATTATGTAAATAAAATTGAAGTACGATTCGATATATGATATATTTGAATGATTTTAATTGATTCAAAAATACATAATTAACAAAAAATTCTATTCAAAATTATAAATGTTTTGAAAGGAATCGATAATTAGTTTTAGTTAATTATTTTTTACGGTTTACAGAGCTATCAAATGATAAATAATAATTTAGATATTTCAAAGTGAATTTTAATAATAATATGGTATATTGTTAAATATTGATTTGATTGTTCCAAATTTTTGTAGGATATATATGTATATATGCAGTTGACTGATTTATTTTATTAAACTTTTATTGGTTTCTCCTTTTTTATTTAATTGGATAATGAGCGATTTATCATATCTATTATGAGTAGTTCTTGTTAATGTGATTTCATACAATTACGATGTGGCGACCCAAACTTCTCCGTAAATGAAAGCCCGGATTGCTTCGAGAATAAGACAAATCGGAACACAAACATAAGAACATTTCATTGCTATTTACAACAATTTACATCGCAGTACAAGAATATTCAGAGTATGAATAAATAATACATAGAAAAATATCAGAGATTTACAAATTACAATGCAGCAGAAAATAGTACAAAACACAACTGAAAGAAATACACGGAAATAGAGCTTTTTGAATATCGCTTCATCTGTAAACCAGGATCCTGTGAATATAATTTCTGCAAAACCAAAACTACTAGCTGCCCATGTGGAAAATAGGGGCACCCAGAGTTTATGTTTAAACAATAAAATTCAAGTCAGTCATGGGACTGGTGTGAGAACTAAAAGAGTTATTTAAAACTTTACTTTAAAATGAGGTAAATCAAGGGACTACGACGTATAACACGGAACGGGTTTACCCCCAAGAATACCAGTGCCTAAAACAAACAGCGCAATGCTAAATAAAGAAAAATGAAGCTATTATATGACTCAGGTCCCATCACACAATGCGATGCAAGCCGGAGGATAGAGTTTTACCTTATAATAGCCAAATATGCTTGGTACGTTTTAAAACAAATCTTTTATTATTACTATAAGTGAAGAAATCATCTTCAAATATAAATGTATCAATCATTGTGAAAACCCGTAACTTCCCCGTAAAGGAAGGAGCGGATAGTTCGAGAACAAGCCACAGCAGAATGCATATAAAAGAACATTTCACTGTATATTACAACAATGCATCAGATTACAAGAATATACAGAGTATAAATGAATATTACACAGAAATATCAGAGATTACAATAAATTACTTAGCAGCGGAAAATAATACAATACACAACTAGAAGAGATATACGGGTACAAAGCTTTTCGGATATCGTTCCAGCTGTAAACCAGGATCCTGTGAATATAAATCTGCAAAACCAAAACTACTAGCTGCCCGTGTCAAAATAGGGGCACCCAGAGTTTAGGTCAAAAACAATAAACTCCAGGTCAGTCATGGGACTGGTGTGAGAACTAAAATAGTTATTGATCTTTATTTTAAAGTTCTGTAAATCAAGGGACCACGCCGTATAACACGGAACGGGTTTCCTCCCAAGAATACCAGTGCATAAAACAACGGCGCAATGCTAAATAAAGAAAAATGAAGCTATTATAAGACCCAGGTCCTATCACACAATGCAACACAAGCCGGGGGATAAGGTTTTTACCTTATAATAGCCAAGAATGCTTGATACGTTTAAAAGAAATCATTTTGATACTATTATAAGTGTATAGTGTATAAAACAACTTCAAATCATAAGTATCAATCATAGGCAGCATAAGCGCCCCATCCCACTATGTCGCCATACTAGGCTCTACAAATAAAACCGCAAAAGTCACGTATTTGGAAATTGGGTTTCCATCTATGAACCGAGGCAAAAGATAGTCCTCAACCGATTCTAGACTCTCTATCCCGAGCCTCAGGACCCAGACTCAGGTGGGCCCTTGGATCGTCAGGGCCGGTCCACACGGAGTGGATTAAAATGCCTGAACTATATGCTAGTCTGCCCTATGGGGCATAAATGAGTCCAATGACTCCATCGGTTCGAGAACGACCGATATAACCGAGGCGCCTCCAATTCCAACAACCACATGAGTCAAACTTGTCAGCCAGTTCAAGCACTAACGCCACTCCTAACTAGAAACCAGCATATGTCCATATCCCTGATGTCCGTCTCCAGTTTTTGGTTCATACCGGGGTGTGAGGCTCGCGAATTCACGTTACTCAAAGCTGTGCCACACAGGCTGTGCTTTGATCATCCACCACAAGACTTTGCTTTTCAACAGAAGCCTTGATCATTTGAATCTTAGCATGCCACACAGGCAAACCATTCTATGCAACCGATATCAGTCACAGAGAATGAAATCCGATGTCAGACACACAGTCCATTTACAAGTCCGTTCTGGGTCTGAACGAAACCAACATCAGATCAATATCCAGAAAACCATTCTTCTTGGCTAACCGACAGTTAGTTTCTAATTTCACATTCATATGGAAAGGTTCCCATTAATTTTATCCAAGATAAATTCTTTATATTTTATTCTTTAACCTATCCTTTTGAATTTCGATTCAACTAGTCGGGATTAACGAAACTTACCGAAGTAATCATTTGTTTTAATTTCCTAATCCCAACCTATTTATCCCATGAAGTAAAACTGGTAATACTTCATATCTAACACCACAGTGTTATCGGTAAATTCAATTACCATTTCACGTTCAATTCTAATTAAAGATTTAACTATCGCCTGGAGAAAAACAGGTGATACTCCATTCTCGATCTTTTCAATCTAATTAGAGATTCATTAAATCTCCACTTAGTTTTAATCATTAACTAGGTTAAAGAATCCGTGTCATTTAAAACACGGTTCACGATAAACCCAAAGTCACATTCCATTGATTATCGGGTTAAAGAACGAGTGTTATTTAAAACACTGTTCACGATAAACCCAAAAATCAATATCAATTCAATTTCAATTAAATATTATTTAATTGGTACACTTCATTAAATCTAAATAAAAAGATTTAATCTTTTCCCAACTGGGTTCAAGAACAGTGTTAGTGAAGACACCATTCACGACAAACCCAAATCACATTTGATATTAAATACAAGGCTCTGAATAGAAAATATATCAGCTTATATTCAATATCAAATTCTACGACCAACAAATATCATATTGGAAATAACGATATATATATCTATATCTTTCAAATTCCCATAACAATATATGTATCATCACGAAATCCAATATCGAAATATTCCGAAGACAGTTTCGATTCAAATCCACTCCAATATAATTATTGGAAATTCTGGTTATTTTTAAAACCCTTTTCAAATTCAATTTATTTATTTAAAAATAAATAGAATTATAGTTCTAGTTCAAAACTAGTTCATTTCGATAAAAATCTATTTTTATCTTTTCAAATATGGAGTTTTTCATCCCAATACTTTCTAAATCATTTCTTATGATTTTACACAAATTATTACTATTTTTAATAATTTTATCAAGGCCCATACAGTCGATTTCCACCAATGGCCATCGAACTGCACGTATAGCGACCTTTTTCAAATTTGATTTGGACATAATTCCAAATCCAACCGTTAGATTTCTAATTTATCACATTCGTTAGAAAGCTCTTGAAATGACCCAAACTTCCCCGTAAAGGAAAGCCTAGATTGCCTTGAGAACAATACACACCAGGACACAAACTAAAGAGCATTTTATTGCTGATTACAACAATTACATCAGAGTACAAGAATATATCAGAGTATGAATACTTATTACATAAAAGAAATACAATGATATTAGAGATTTAAATTACATTTACAAAGCAGCGGAAAAATAATACAAATATACAACTGAAAGGAATACACGGATACAGAGCTTTCCGATTACCGCTTCAGCTGTAAACCAGGATCCTGTAAATATATCTGCAAAAAGCTACTCGACTGCCCGTGTGGAAAATACGGGCACCCGAGTTTGCCAGTGAAACAAACTACAGGTCAGTCATGGGACTGGTGTGAGAAATCTTAACTAGACTTATCTAATAATAAGGCGAAACACAGGACCACGCCGCTAACGCGGAACGGGTTTACTCCATTGGATTGCCAGTGCATAAAATAAAGTAAATCGTTAAACAACGCAATGCCTTTTTAGAAAAATGAAACCATTACAAGACCCAAGTCCCATCACACAATGCAACGCAAACCGGAGGATAGGGTTTTACCTTATAATGGTCAAAAGATGCTTGATACGATAAAACGAATTTAATATTAGTGTGTATATCTATGGGTATATATATTTCAAAAACAATTTCAATCGTAATGTATTAATCATAGACGGCATAGTACCCCATCCTACTATGTCGCCATACTAGTTCTACAATCAAAATCGCACGGTCGTATTGGAAATTGGATTTCCATCATGAGTCGAGGCTAGGGGCAAGCTCCTCTCCGATTCGAGACACTCTAGCAAATGCCTCAGGATCCCCCGCAGTGAACCCTTGGAGCGGTAGGGCCGGTCCCCGCCTATCGGTAGTGGATTGGTTATGCCTGAACACACGCTTCCCGGTCCCTTTGGACCTATAGTATGACCACTAACGGCCTATAAAAATCCGAGGCGCCTCAAAATCCATCATCCACATAAGTAAAATGTCAGCGCTGGTAGGTCCCTGACATCACTCTAGCTAGAAAGAAACGTGTGCACTCCCTACGGTCCGTATCCCGTTTTTGACTCATACCGGGGTGTGAGGCTCGCGAAGTCACGATATACACAAAGCTATGCCGTGATAGGTTATACTTTGATCATCCCACAAGGCCTTGCTTTTCAACAAAAGCCTTGATCAATTGCATCTTGGCGTGCCACATTGACAATTCATGCCATGCGGTCAATCACTATTAATATATACCAGGGTGTTAAGTAGAGAATAAATCCTCTACCACCAAACAGACATATATTAACAGAAATCGATTTAATTCACATGGAACGAAATCCAATGTCAGACACGCATCCATTTACTAGCTTATGCTCTGGGTCTGAGCAAAAACCAAATCCGAACAATCAACAATAGTCCGGATAGCCACCACTGAAGCCCCTTCAAGGTAGCTACTCCCATCAAGGGTCTCAGCAGCAACACATCCATTCGATGTGAAGATCGTCGGCCTTCAACCACCGTCTTCATCTTCGGCTCCTCATCGTCGTAGTAATTATTCGGAATGGGTTAAACCCGGTCTTTCCGAATAACTCACGTATTTTTATAATTAAAAATCAAGTACTATTAAAACACATCCAACGCCACATTCCAATTCAAAATTATTCTTCTAATGAATTATTTGCATTATCTTATCAAAGATAAATTCTTCAAATATATTCTTAAATCTTTCTTTTAAAGATTTATCAAAAACTCCAATTTGGTTTTAAATATCAAAATCATTATTTAATGATTTTTTTTTAAGAAATTAATCTTATCTTATTTGAGTTAAAGAACTAATATCATTGAAAACATTGTTCACGATAAACTCAAATTCATCTTCCATTAAATATGGAATTTTCATAGAAATCGGACCAATGTATAATCGATATAAATTTCTGTATCGGACTATTAATATAAATGGAATAACGGCAAAGCCTTTTAAATTCCAAATATATTAACGGCCTTCTTTTACAGATGCTCATCTCAAATATTATTAAATCAAATTCCATTCAATCCCAATTTAATTGGAAAACTTTACTTTGGAAAATTTTCTATTAAATCTTAATAAAAGATTTATAAATTCCAAGTTATATTCTCAGTGTAAATTGAGTTAAAGAATAGATGTCGTTTAAAAACATTGTTCACGATAAACTCAATTCACAAATCATTTTATTAAAATTATTAAATATAATTGAAGCTCTAATAATCTTAATTAAAAGATTTATTCTTATCTTAACTGGGGTTAAGAACAGTGTTATTTAAGACACCATTCACGACAACCCAAAAATCCAATTTATTCTATTTAATTCCAAGTAAATATTAATTTATTGGAAAACTTTCTTAAATCTTAATTATAAGATTTATTCTAGTTAACCATTAAATCATTATATATATTATATTGTCGATTTCCATTTTAACACACTTTATAAAATAGTTATAAATTCATTTAAAACGATTTTAACTTCATTGCAATTTAAAGTCTAAATTGAATATTTTACTTTCTTTTCATATTAAAATATTAACATTCTCAAAATAGTCTATTTTGAAAATCACTTCTTATATTCATTTAAAGTGAATTAAATTGATCGATAACCCGTTCGGGTTAAAATGGCGTTGTTATATAAAACAGATTAAATAGCCCAATTACTTCTTATTCAGTTATATTTTACATTGGGCCAGACCTCCCACATTAAGCCTGCGACTTATGGATGCTGGATATGCCGGTTGGTTCCGGGCAGACTTATCCCATAAGTTGGGGTTAACCTCGTGTCATGGCCTAATTCATATTTTAATTCAACCTTTTTCATTGTAACTTTTTAACAAACAAAACAGATTAAATGGCCCAATTCATGTTTTATAAAATGGCGTTGTTATATAAAACAGATTAAATAACCCAATTACTTCTTATTCAGTTATATTTTACACTGGGCCAGACCTCCCACATTAAGCCTGCGACTTATGGATACTGGATATGCCGGTTGGTTCCGGGCAGACTTATCCCATAAGTTGGGCTTAACCTCGTGTCATGGCCCAATTCATATTTTAATTCAACCTTTTTCATTGTAACTTTTTAACAAACAAAACAAAATCTTTTGAATTCAAAACATCAAAGTCATTATTTGTTTTATTTAACTAAATATTAAATTAAATATTCTTTTAATTCAAAATTGGAATGAGACCTAAAACAATTACCATATAATTTAATTATATGGATTTCAAACATCACAATGTATTCTACACTAATGATAAGATCATTAATAACATCCAAAGTTAATATTAATACTGTATAAGCGTCAAATAAATAACGCTTATAACTAATCACAAGGGCGATGTGTGGATATCAACCCAAGACCCATGTGGGATTTCAACCAACACATACACATAACAAATAATTAAATAAATTATTTGTGCACTTGGGCGATGTGTAAAAATTATCGTCCCAATCAACATAAACAAGTCGGGTAACTTGTAAATGGCAGTGTAACATATTTTTGAATTCCAGCATAAAAGTTTATTTCTAACATAAATGTTCTTTATAATTCTAACATAAATGACGCTCTTGAATTCTAACATAATTGCTTGTTTCTGACATAAATATTTGTCCTTTCTAATGACAAACGAATTAGTTTACAATTTCTATTTATAAAAAAAAGTAATTTTATATGTCAATTCTAAATTTAACAAAAATGACAAATTTATATGTTAATACTAAATTTAACAAAAATGATATTTTTATAAATTAACCTATGTTCTCTAATGACAAAATGAAAGAGAATTATTTACATATCTTTTCTATGTGAATGACATTTTCTATGTTAACATATATTGCTAAATAAGTGACATTTTAATATAATGTCACTTTTAAACTAAGGTAACACTTTTAATATAACATGTCCTTTTTATCTAATTTATATTTCTATGTGGACATAAATGGCATTTCCAAATGAACATGAATGATACTTCATTTTCAGACAATTCTACATGAACATAAATGATACTTATATTTTTGACAATTTAATACAATAAAATGACATTTTATTTATCATGAACAAATCCTATGTAAATGACCTTTTTATAAATGACATATTTAACGCTAAGGTAAATGTCACAATTATCTTCTAATATAAATGACATGTTATAAATGAAATGTTTAACGCTAATGTAAATGACCCAATTATCTTCTAATATAAATGACATGTTATAAATGACATAATTTGTTTACAAAATATGATTCTTTTATTTGGCGTAATATTTCTATCTAAAAGTATATTTTTAATCTAACATGACAATACATGACAAAAGGTTATTTTTAACTAAAATGTTAATCTTCTTCTAATGCAACATTTTTATACTAAAAATGTTATTGTTTTCCAATGCAGCATTTTTATACTAAAAATGTTATTGTTTTCCAATGCAGCATTTTTATACTCTAATCAAAGTGATGTTTTTTTATTTTAATACTAACTAACATGTTAAAATGACAAAACATGAATTTACATGTTTTTATTTTAATACTAACTAACATGTCTAATCAAAAATGGTATTTTAATCTAATTTAACATTTCTAATCTAAATGACAATTTTAACATAAATGATGTCTCTACTCTAAAATATCATTCTCTAATCAAAGTGAGAATTTTATCTTAATATATCAATTTCTAGCAAAATGAGAATTCTAATATATCAATTTCTAGCAAAATGATGTTTTTGTTTTCTTATAAATCTATTTTTTTTTATATAACCAATGAAAATGATATTTTCTATGTGTTAACAATCTAATTAACACAAAATTGTTTAACATAATCTAATTAATACAAACCCCAACAACCATCATCATCAACAAACAACAAATACAATACCATACATCACAGAATTTAATTTAATCAACATACATATATGGAACTGAAACAATGAAAGATAATTAAATTTTAATTACTTTTAAAACAAAGAAATCTCACCAAGCTTTGTAATTCAGAACAGTTCAGGTCTGAATTTTCTTGAAGTTCTAATTGGCCCCAAATCGCTTCTAATCAATTTTGAAACGTAGATCTCGTCGCCACGATTCTAACACATCTGAAATTTCTGGATTTCGTTTTCATATGAACAAGTTATGGTTTTTACAAAATTGAATTACATAAACTAAATTAATTAAATAAATACTTTCCCTCTATTACCATTAATCACGTTTTAAAGCAACGTTGTTGCTGATAATACATCTTCCTTCTTCCATATGTTGTTCACGAAAGAACCCATGTCGTCCGTATAGAATCGAAGATCATTCCTTTTTCTTTAATTTCCGCTTTGGTATCATCTTGAATTATAGAATAGGTTGAGAAAGAGAATCGAAGAAAGTTTAGAGCTTTTCTGCCATTGAAAATAGAAGGGGGCGGTGGCTATGTTTGGGAAATAGGATTTTAGGGGAGTTTAGGATATATTTTATAGTGGAGACAATATATATGTATATATTTTTTTATCTAGTTATATATATATATTTCATTTTTTCTTTTTTGTCTCTACATATGTAGTAGGTGACAAATGACATTTAATTTGCTGACTAGGCATGAGGGGACCATACTTCTTTTTCGTTCAAATTTCAAAAGCAAAGAGAAAGGGAAATAAAGTAAAAATGAATGTTTGATTTATTTTCTCCGACTGTTAATTTGTGCACTTTCTCTGATTGTTAATTTGTGCATATTTTATATTTCAAAACACATAATTAAATATCATATTTCATAAAAAAAAAAATGTACTTTTCGTATGCATTAAGCTTCTCACTACATTTATTATGTTATTGAATTATTTCTTAATTCAAGATCCTATGACTATTTTTCCCTAGTCATTAATTATTAACACAATAAATTCTTAACATAAATGTATATGTCTAACATAAATGTATATTTATAACAAAAATGTTATTTCTTTCATTTTTATATTCTTACCTATTTAATTTTTTGAAGGTTATTTTTTTTCTCTTCATTTACCATTTTAACGTGCATTTTATTTTCAATTTCAACTGCGTATTATTAATTTACGCACAAAATTAAAACGTTATTTTCACTTTCTTTTATGGCATGGTTTCATACCATCTATAACGCGCGTTTATTTTGTGCATTACTCTTGTAATTTATACGTAAATATATTTATAGTTATAATTTTCTTTTCATTTCTTCTTCTGCATGCACAATTCTTTGTTTTGTTGTGTATATTAATTATTTAACTAATTTGTTCTTCCTTTAAATAAATTCTTAAATAAATTGCATATATTTTAAATGTTAGTTTCCTTTCTTATGTAATCTCATTTAGTTATTGCTGACTATACAACTATTCCTCAGTTTGGATTCTTAATGTTAATTAATTATCCCATAATGATTGATTGCATTTTTATCAAATATTTCCCTTTATTCTAAATCATATTAGATCTTTAACTTAAATGAAAATATTTAGATGTAGTAAATCAATCTTAATTAATTAAGTTACCAAATTTACATATAATATATAATTGCTTCCCACATTAGAACGGCAAACATTAATAACTCAAATTTGAACCCCGTTCGGAGAATATTATGTATGAAAATTGATAATAAACGTCATAGACCAATGGTTGGTTAACATATGCAAAATGTTCATTTTTCATTATTATTAATTAAATTTATTTCATTAATTAATCGCTATGGATTAAATGGTGAAGTTCCCATCGCCAAAGGCATAGATAGGTATCTTGCTATAGTTTATTTATCTAGAATATAAAATAAATTAATTTCATTAATAACATCATAATTTCATTTAGGACCAATTTATATTCAATAATTTAATTAAATAAAAAAAATGGAATTTTTAAATTCTGACGCATTTTCTAACATAATTTCCTTAAAATAAAATTTTAAATTGGCCCCAAAATTCCGGGTTGTTACAGCTCTTTTCGATACGAACCCAACGGTTCCAGTTTTAGGAGAATCCGACGGTCGGATCTCCCGTAATATCCGTTTGAAATAAATGGTCGAAATTCACGAACTGCCGCGGCGCGGCGCGTTCTATTCAGGCCATTATATTATATATATAATGTATATAATATATATTTCTTCGATTTCTATTTAAAATGAATTATATAAATAGTTTTAAATTTGTTTCAAAAACAATTTCAACTTCCATTTCAATCCAAAGCAAAATTGAATTCTTCTTTATAAATTCGTTTTAAAAATTCATTTCTATTTAATTCAAATTTCAATTCAATTTGAATTCATTTCAATTCGCTTTCAATTCAATTCAATTTCAAAGTCGTTTTCTATTTGATTCAATTCAAATTGGTTTTCTATTCAATTTATTTCGAAATCGTTTTCTATTCAATTCATTTCGAAATCGTTTTCTATTCAATTCATTTCGAAATCGTTTTCTATTCAATTTATTTCGAAATCGTTTTCTATTCAATTTATTTCGAAATCATTTTCTATTCAATTTATTTCGAAATCGTTTTCTATTCAATTTATTTCGAAATCGTTTTCTATTCAATTCATTTCGAAATCGTTTTCTATTCAATTTATTTCGAAATCAATAAAATCGATATAAATATCGATTCACGTCAAAATGGCGTCAATCTAATCAACACGGCTTAATGTATTTCTATTTTCAAATATTCTATTTCAAATATTTCCTATTATCAAAATATTTGTTATTATCAAAATATTTCGTTCAACACATGACTAATCTCAACGGACGAGTACAGTCAACACATGAACCTTTTCTTTATATTGATAAAGATGTAAATTTTATTATTAAAATATTTCGTTCAACACATGACTAATCTCAACGGATGAGTACAGTCAACACATGAACCTTTATTTTATAATATTCTTTATTTTCTAAATTGGAATGAGGCCCAATCAATTACCATATAAAATTAATTATATGGATTTTCATACAACACATGTATATAATAGCATTGAAAAATAATCAACCATCAACCAAAGTGCACTGCACTGTATAAGCATCAAATATAGATATTAAACGCTTATAACAACCTGTCAATCAATCGATCGACATATTTAATCAGTCAGGATGAGTGAACTTCAAATTTCATCCCAACACCCGTGTGGGGTTTCAAACAATCAAACACAGATTTTATTTGTGCAGTTGGGCGATGTGTAAAATTTATCGTCCCAATCAATGTCATTCAAATAGGTGTACATAAACAAACCGTTCGGTTTGTAAATGAATATTTTATTTTATTCACTTCACGTTAAAAATTATATTTTTAACGATAAAAACATTTTTATTTCAACATATGAATTTCTATTCAGTTCATTCTTTAAATAAAATGTTATTTTTATTTTTCTAACTTATTTTAGAAAATTTCGGCGGCATAACGGCACGATACTAGAAACGGGACTAGGCCTAGCCTTATCCCCGGTCTAGTGAAGGCCCACGCCATTCACACATCAATCAAATCCATTCCATTTCACCAAACAATTCAAATTTCAGTCAAATAATCTAACTAATTTATGCAACCAAACAAACAAGTCCATGGTCTGTGGACGATTGTGTCGGGTGCTACTAAGCACCGTCTGCATCCTAGTATATATATATAACTAGAATAAGAAATTGAAAGGTGAGAAATTCTCACAGATAGCTATTCCAACTTCACGCCACTTCAAATGTAGAAGTCTTCGCTGTTCTCGTCTCTTTGTCATCTTCGTTGCCCGTATTCTCTACATATGTAAAAATCACACATTTTTATATTTTGATGTCTTTAAAATAAAAATCACATTTTTATTTGTTCACTTTCAATTTAAAAATCATATTTTTATAATCGCTTCATACATTTCAAAATCGAATTTCCACTTCGCTATTCAATATATAAAAATCGAATTTTTACTTTGCTACCTATATAAAGAAGATATTTCTAATTCTCTACATAAACAAAAATCATACTTTTCCACTTTCTACATAATAAAGATTATATTTTTAATACTTTAAAAATATAAAAATCATATTTTTAATACTTTAAAAATATAAAAATCATATCTTTAACTCACCACTTGAATGAAAATTATATTTTTATCCTTTGTATAATATATATCAAAGATTATATTTTTACAACGCCTTTTACACATAAAAGATTATATCTTTACTTAGCTACACGAATAAAAATAATATTTTTAACTTGCTACCATGATAGAAATAATATTCTTATCTTGCTACACATAAAAAATTATATTTTATAATACGCCCATCATGTAAAAATTATATTTTTACATCTTCTACATAAAACTAATCTTCCTTTTATATAACGTATAATCATAAAAAAAATCAGAACTTTAAACTAGACAAAATAAAAGGAAATTAAACTCACTGTTATTTTAGGTTTAGGCGTTGGTGGGGGCTGTCTTGGGGCTTGAGATCGCAGGAGGAGAGGGATGGACTGGTGCTCCTCGCGGTGGCGGTCAGCAGGGGGTGGCGCGGCTCCACAGGTCGAGGCAACGGGATTTTGAATGGGTTCGGGGGGGGGTGTTCTTGTTCTCGACTGGAGGAAGGCGAGAGGAGGACGGGGAGAGCAGCAGTTGGAGGCGGAAGAGGGGGACGCGGCGGCGAATGGGGGGGGGGGGGGGTTTCATCGACGCGATTTCGATTTGTTTTTTTCCTGTTGAACGAATGAATGAATAAGGGGGGGCCAGAGCGGGTTTAAGGGGGAGAAAGGTTGACCCTTTTTGTTTTTTTTTTTAATTTTAATTTTTATTCACATAAAGTAACTTTTCCTATCGACCTCGAAACAAGGCCCACCGCCTGTCGTCCATAGCGTTTAACCCCATTCCGAACACGATGGGATATGTATCGTAGGTTGATTCGATCATTTGAATCAATGTCCGTTGAATTTACATTTAAATCACTATATTGAATTTTAAACGTACATTTCAAATTACCGGGGTCACATACTAACTTTAAAAATTCCAGAAAAATATTTTCTAGCTTCGTATTGACGATACGGTCCTAACAAAACTAGTATCGCTGAGTTCTGAGACCGATAGAAAAATGGCCATTTTCCAGTCGATTAAAATCAACTGAAACTGGTCAAATGCGTTTTCCTTTGCCACGCTCACATATTGATTCGAAAAATTATGAAATTTGAACCCTAGCAATAACTTTACATCCCGGATCCAACAAAAGTGGTTTCGTCGAAATCCGAGGTCATTTGCAAAATGTCTATTTTTAAGGGCCTGAATTCCATAGCGACTATTCAGAATTTTCAACTGGACATATCTTTTGATTCCCGCTATGAAATCTTCATTTTTCGGATTCGTTGGAAAGATATTATCAATTAGATCCTAATGCTTTTGGTTTCACTAAAATCCGGATTGTTTTGCACCCGGTACATTCAATTGAAGTTTGAAATCGAATTATCGAACTACCGCGCCATTTTCAATTCCTTTTATAATTATATATAATTATTTATATTCTAACGACGACGTATATAATATATACATTCGAATTCTATTCAAAATAAATTTCTCGTCGATTATTATTTAAAGTAATTCATTTTAAATAATCAAAATTCGCTAAAATTGCCAAAATAAAAATTTTAAACTGGCCCAGATTTTCGGGTTGTTACAATCATTGACGGCATGAGTGCCCCATCCCACTATGTCGCCGTATATAGTATACAATCAAAACCGAAAAATGTCGTATTTGGAAATTGGATTTCCATACTGGTGGCTCGTGATCCGAAAGTTCTATCGCGTAGTACAATTCCCAACGGCTTACGTCGCACGCATGTGAAAACGCCGTAATGCACATCCGCACTATCCAGGAAAACAAGTTACCGCGGCTTACGTCACAGGAATGCAAAAACACCGCTAACTCTATCCAACAGGGAATCGGGGTGTGTGCCCTATCCCTCACCTTGGTCGACCGAATCCATGACAACCCATAGGGTGTCTATCCTCATCTCAAAAGCATAATGATTTAACCATCAGCTTACCACCATACCGGTGTGTGAGTCTCGCGAATTAACGCTACACAAAGCCATGCTATATTAAAGTTGTGCTTTGATCATCAACCACAAGACTCTGCTTTTCAACAGAAGCCTTGATCATTTGCCACTTAGGCATGCCACACAGGCAATTTATGCCATGCGACTGACATCTACGATATACAACCTCTGATCCTGTATGTCTCAGAGAAGGGTCAAGTAAGGGAATAAATTCCCCTTCACCAGGCAGATGTATATTTAATAGAGATCAATCAACACAGAATAAAATCCAATGTCATACACACCATCCATTTACAAGTCCGTTCTAGGTCTGAACGAAACCGTAGGCACCTTATTCCTCGTCCCGTATGTCCAATACAGGAGAGAGGCCCTCGCAAATCCATACAATCAACAAGTACGTATGGACGGCTACTACTTTAGCCCTTTCAAGGTAGCTACTCCAATAATGAGCATCAGTAGCAACCCATCCCTTCGATTTGAAGATCGTTGGTCTTGCACCGTCTTCAATCTCTTCGACTTTTCGTCGTATTAGTTATTCAGAATGGGTTAAACCCGGCCTTTCCGAATAACTCGTGTATCTCATAATCAAGTGCTATAACAACACATCATACGCCTCATTCCAATCCAGAATATTCTTTTATTCAAATATTCTTTTCCTTTGGGAAAGGTTCCCATCAATTTTTATCAAAGATAAATTCTTTTAAATTTATTCTTTAATCTTCCTTTGGATATCAAACCATATTAAGGTTTTCCAAACTAGTCGGGATTAGCGAACTACACCGAAGTAATCATTTATTTTATTTCCAAATCCCAACCTATTCATCCCCTGGACCAATACTGGTAATGCTCCATATCTAACACCACGGTGTTATCGGTAAATATTAATTACCATTTCACGTACAAATCTAATTAAAGATTTAGCTATCGCCTGGAGTAAAACTGGTGGTACACCATTTTCGATCATTTTCTTGAACTGATAATTTTAATTATCACATTCACTTTTCAATCTAATCAAAGATTCATTAAAACTCCATTTAGTTTTAATCTTCCTAAAAGTAAATATTAATGATTATTCAAAGCTAATAAATTAATCTTATCTTTAACTCGGTTAAAGAACCAATGTCATTTAAAACACGGTTCACGATAAACCCAAAATCACATTCCATTCCATCAGTCTCCAACCGTAAATTAGTAAGAGAACATTTCCTTAATTATTAATCCCGAAGGCCGAAACCAACATCAGATCAATACCTAGGAAACCATTCAACTTAGCTAATATCCAGTTAGTTTCTAATTTTCTTAACTCCATCGTGTTTAAGAACAGTATTTTTGAAGATACCGTTCACGACAAACCCAAAATCCCATTTCCATTGTTAGTCGGGTTAAAGAACAAGTGTTATTTAAAACACCGTCCACGATAAACCCAAAAACATATTTCAACTCAGTTCCAATTAAATATTAATTAATTGGTAAACTTCATTAAATCCTAATAAAGAAAGATTTAATCTTTTCTTAACTGGGTTTAAGAACAGTGTTAGTGAAGACACCATTCACGACAAACCCAAAATCCCCTTTGATATCAAATACAAGGCTCTAAATAGAAAATATATCGGCTTATATTCAATATCAAATTCTGAAACCAACCAATATCGTATTGAAATAAGTATAACTATATATATATCATCCAAATTCCTCAACAATATCTGTATCATCATGGAATCCAATATCGAAATTTTCCAAAGATTATCTCCATTCCGAATCCAATTCCAATTTATTCTTTAGAAAAATTCTAGTTAATTTAAAACCATTTTCAAATCCAATTTATTTATTTTAGAAATAAATAAATTATTATTTTAGTTAATAACTAGCTCATTTCGACAAAAATATATTTTTATCTTTTCAAAACTGGAATTTTTCATCCAAAATCTTTCCAAATCATTTATTATGATTTTACATAATTTTTCCATATTTTTAATAATTTTATTATCGCCCGTACATTCGGTTTCCAATAATGGTCACCGAACTGCATCTATAGCGACCTTTTCTAAAATTGATTTGGACATATCTCCAAATCTAACCGTTAGATTACAAAGCTCTTATATTCATTGGAAAGCACTTTTCGCTATGAACCCAACGGTTCTGGTTTTAGGAGAATCTGACTGTCGGATCACCCGTAACGTCCATTTGAAGTTAATGGTTTAAAAACGGTTTCCACTTCCATTTCAAATTCAAATCAAATTTGAACATTCCTTTTTAATTCATTTCAATTTCATTTCAAATTGATTTCAATTCAATTTCAGTTTGTTTCAAATTCATTTTAAAAGCGATTTCAATCCCATTTCAAATTCAAATCACATTTGAATATATCATATCAATATAATATTAAAATGATAATATTTTCAAAATATCAGATTTTGAAATCACTTTTCGATTTTATTATAAAATGAATAAAATCAACAGAAAAACCCGTTTGTGTTAAAATGGCGTTTAACTACTTAACACGGCTTCACATTTCAATATTCATTGAATATTATTTTAAAATATTCGTTAATTCTGAACTAGAATCAGACTCAATCAATTACCATATAATTTTATTTATATGGATTTCAACATCATATATATACAACAAAAATGATAAACAATCATTAAAAATTCAAACAACATCCAGAGTGCATTCTACAACTGTATAAGCAGTAAAATAAACAAATAACGCTTATATAGGCTGTCAACCCATCGTTTGACATACCACTAATTTATTTGGATCAGTGTATGTTATATATTATCCCAATACCCGTGTGGGGTTTTCAAACAACAAATACTGATTATTATTTGTGTAGTTAGGCGATGTGTAAAAGTTATCGTCCCAATCAATATCAGTTACATACGAGTATATAGACAAACTGTCCGGTTTGTAAATTAATGTTTATTTTATTCATATACACGTTAAAAATTATATTTCTAACTCTAAAATATTTATTTCAACACATGAATATTTTATATAGTTTATTTATACAATAAAAATGTTATTTTTATTATTCAAATATTTTATTCAACACATGAATATTTTATACATTCCATTTCACATCACAATCAATTTTCACAGCAGAATACAATCAAACAAGTTGTCCATGGTCTGTGGGCGAAGGTGTAAAGACCCGGGTTTTGCCCGACCTTAATCGACCGAAAGATCGACCAAGACCGTTCAAATCCCGAATACTTTAACTTTGGGAACACAACACATTAAAACAAATACAGCAGACTTTTATAAACAATACAAAATGTTTACATCAGAGTACAGAATATCAGAGTACATCACAAAAGGAATACAGCGGAAGGTAAAGTTTACATAAATTTTAATACAGTGCAGTGGAAAGAAAACTAAACTCTGGACACAGCTTTAAGCTTCAATCCAGGATCCTGCTTGAAAAGAGAACCTGTAGATAAATACTCGGCTTCCCGTGTGGAAGAGAGGGCACCCAAGTTTGCAAAAAGGTGGAAACAAACATGGGTCAGTCGTGGGACTGGTGTGAGAATTCTTAAATTAAAATAACTATTACAAAATAAGGCAAATCCAAAGACCACGCCGCTAACGCGGAACGGGTTTACTCTAATGGATTGCCGTGCATAATTTAAAGTGTCATAACAAATGATTAAATAAATCGTCAACAACGCAATGCTTTTTGGAAAAATGAAATCACCATAAGACCCAGGTCCCATCACACAATGCAACGCACACCAGAGGATAGGGTTTTACCTTATGGTAATTAAACATGCTAAATACGGCAAATACGCATCTAATATTATTATTAGTGTATATGAAAATATTTCAAGGTAAATGTATTAATCCTAGGAAGCATAGGTACCATATATTATGCCTCCGTACTAGTAATACAATCAAGTCCGTAAGGGTCGTGTTGAAAATTTGGATTTCCATCATGATGGCTCCTGATCCGAAAGATCTATCGCGTAGTGCAATATGCACATCCGCACTTTTTGGGATATCGAGTAACCAGCGGCTTACGTCCCAGCAAGAGAAAACACCGCTTACTCTATCCCTCTATATGGGAATCAGGAGTTTAAGCCTTATCCCTCTGAGCGTGGAGCGACCACACCCAACTCATTCCGGTCGACCGAATCCATACAAATATCTAAAGCATACTGATCAAACCATCAGTTCACCATCATACCGGGGTGTGAGGCTCGCGAAGTTACGATATAGTCTTCATCCACAAGGCCTGCTTTTCAACAAAGCCTTGATCATCTTTATCTTCATCTTGGCATGCCACATCGTCAATCCATACCGTACCATTGATCATCCATCAATATATAAACGGGTGTTAAGTAAAGAATGAATTCTTCACCACCAACATTTATATATTGACAGAAAATCAATAACATGATATTAAGCGGAGTACGATGTCAGACACGCAATCCATTTAAAACTTATGCTCTGGGTACGAGCGAAAGTCAAATCCGTACAAATCAACACTACGTCCGGACGGCCACCACTGTAGCCCCTTCAAGGTAGCTACTCCAATCATGGGCATCAGCAGTCGTCGTCCATTCGATGTGAAGACCGTCGGTCTTCTCTCGTCGTCTTCCAATCTTGGATTTTAAACGTCGCTTAAATTATTTGGAATGAGATAGACTCGGACTTTCCAAATAATTCTCGTATATATATATATAAAATTAGGAAATCCTTTCATATCGTTTAATTCTAATCTTTATATATAATTATACATAATTCTTTCATCTCATTTCATTTTACTAAGTTTTACTATCAACAACTCTTCTTATTTATCCAATATTTATGTATATATATCATCACACACAACAATGTTTTATTTTATTTTATTTTATTTTCCAATTTTTCATACATATCCTATACACACAATCATCCTACGGTGAAATTACTTTTATATTAACATAAAAGAAATGTTAACTATCCTATGGCGTCATTCTTTTAATATTAACATTAAGAATAATGTTAACTTCCTACGGTGTCATCCTTTTATATTAACATTAAGAATAATGTTAACTTCCTACGGTGTCATTCTTTTAATATTAACATAAAAAAATAATGTTAACTTTCTACGGTGTCATTCTTTTAATATTAACATAAAAAAATAATGTTAACTTCCTACGGTGTCATTCTTTTATATTAACATTAAAAATATTTTAATTGTTCATGCGGTGAAAATACTTTATTTTACATGATAAAACATAAATTTTCTGTCATCGCAATTCCTATTTTTAATTTACATAAAAAAAAATGTAAATTTTGTCATACAGTGAATTCCTATCTTATATTTACAATTAAAAATGTAAATTTTGTTCTCTTCTTCTCTTTGAACAAAAATATGAATTTTTGTTCTTTTCTTTTCTAAATGACATTTACAATACTTCGCTTTATATGCAAAAAGTATGATTTTTAACTATGCACTTTATTTCATATGCCATATATGACCTTACAAATATATACTTCATTTCATATACTATGCATGCAACATTAACAAATAAATATACTTTATTTCATATGCAATGAATGCCATTAACAAATAAAAATATTTTCTTTTTCATATGCAATGTAATGCCATTAACAAATAAATATACTTTATTTCCTATGTAATGAAATGCAACATTAACAAATTAATATTCTTTCTTTTCATATGCAATGAAATGCCATTAACAAATAAACATATTTTCTTTTTCATAGGCAATGTAATGCCATTAACAAATAAATATACTTTCTTTTCATATTCAACCATAGCGCTAATTATATGTTTGCATTTCATGTTCAACCATAGTACAAATTTTATGTTTGCATGTCATACTAATTTCGGTGCCAACATATGTCATTTTATTTGTCTAAACTATAACAATATAATATGTCCTTTCAAAGATTCAACTACAATGATAAAAAAAAATGTTACTACATTGTTTTCAACTTGACTACAACCTAAAGATGGTTCCTTTTTGTTTCAACAACCTAAAATAAAATTGGTTCATTTTGTTTTCAATGAAACAGATTAAGTTCAAGCTTTGTTTCAATAAAATCAAGATAAAGGTTCATATTTTGTTTCAACCAAATAGAATAAAAAGGTTGTATTTTGTTTCAACAAAATAGAATAAAAATAAAAGTTGTAGCTTTCATTTCAATAAACAAGTAAAAGTTTTTACTTTATTTCAACAAGACAAATAAAGGTTTATACTTTGTTTCAATAAAATGAGTTGATTCATAATTCCAACAAAGCAAAACAATAAGTTGGTTCATAATGTTTCAACAAAACAAACCAATAATTTGATTCCAAATGTTTCAACAAAAACAAAACATTAGTTTCATTCTTAATGTTTCAATGAAAACAAAACATTAGTTTTATTCTTAATGTTTCAACAAAAACAAAACATTAGTTTTATTCTTAATGTTTCAACAAAAACAAAACATTAGTTTTCATTCATCATTCTTTGACAAAAATGTTATTCTATTTCATTTATAAAATTGTAGTCTTTTAAATTCTTTTATTATTTTATATAAAAATGTAACTTCCATTTTCTAACGTAACATTTTACATATAAATATAATTATACTCTAATGTCACATAAAATAATCTTTTACATGAAAATATTTTCCTACGACGTATAAAAGGTCATTTACTTGTAAACAAATTGTTGTGTTATAAATGACAAATAAATGGTCATTTATTTGTTTTCAAATCGCTATGTTATAAATGGCAAATAAATGCTTATTTATTTGTTTTCAAATTGCTATGTTATAAATGACAAATAAATGCTTATTTATTTGTTTTCAAATCTTCATTATTATAATTGAAATGAAATCTTATCAATTTAAACTTTTTATTCCATCCTTTTTAAATGTGCAATCTTCCTAATTAAATCGTCCATTAATTCCATTAATTGAGTAAATAATGAAAATATTTCAAGTTCCTCAATAACGCTAATTATATATTCACTTTCATGTACAACTTTCATGTGCAATATTCATATATAAATTTTTTTATATTTTTAATCAGAAACACTACGAATATATTTATTTACATATTTTACTTAAAAACGCTTAAAATAAACTTGCATTCATGTTTTTGACATAACAATAAAAATAAAGTTGCATTCATATTTTTATGTAAACAATAAAAATAAAGTTTCATTCATATTTTATGTAAACAATAAAAATAAAGTTTCATTCATATTTTATCAAAACGATGCAAATAAAGTTTGCATTTATATTTTATCAAAACAGTGTAAATAATGTTTGCATTCATATTTTTATGTAAAGCAATGCAATTCAGTTTGCATTCTTATTTTATCAAAAACAATGCAAATAAGTTTGCATTCTTATTTTATTAACAACAATGAAATTATAATTATTTTCTAAATTTACCTAACGCGCTAAAAATAAGTTATCAATCTTATTTTAACTTAAACAATGAAAATATATTTATTTTCTACTTTCACTTACCGCGCTAAAAATATACCAACACTCATATTTTTACATAAACGTTGGAAATAAGGTTGCATTCCTATTGTGACATTAACTATGAAAATAAGTTTATTTTCTTAAATTTTATTAAGACGCTAAGACTATTTTAATAATCTTATTCTTACTTAAGTGCTAAAAATACAATATAAATTTGTTATTTACACTCACGCACTAAAATGTGGTTATTTTCCTATTTACATGACCGCACTAAAATTATGGTCATCTTCCAATTCACATGACCGCATACAAAAATTAATAACACACAGAATATGGTGTCGCGCTTGCATATCAATAAAATGATAAATAACATAATATGGGGTGTTCAAATCCATTCCAAACCATTCAATGAGCAACATTTAGATTATTGTTAAGCATTCATGTCGACAAACAATAATGACAACATACAATATGGTATTGAATCTTCATGTCATCGCATATAATAACATCATAAGATGTAGTGTCGCATTTTTGTGTCAAGATCCCAACTTTGTTTTTTTTTTTTCTAAATCTAAATAAAATAAGATTTTTTTTTATATTATAAAAATCCTAACTTGATTTGTAAATATAATTAAAAGATTTAAACTTTCTTTTATAATATAAAAATCCTATCTTTATAAATTTTAAATAAAGATCTAATCTTTATTCTTAACACATCATAAAAAGATCTAATTTTTATTCTCAAAACAACATAAAATACAAAATCTAATTTTTTTTATTGTCAAATCAACATAAAAAAAACAAGATCAAATCCATTCGTGTAGATTCCAACAACGCAATTCATATGACAATCATCCAAACACAAATCCAAACCCAAGCATCAACATGTAGTCATACATCACGGATCTAGTTCACTTCTCATTAAATTATTTAAATAACAAAGAAATAATAATTAAATTAAATTAAATTAAATTTAAAATAGAATCTCACCTTATTCTCAGTTTTGTTCAAATCTTTGGATTGCGATAACTTTTGATTGGATCGATGAAATTGGACGTCGTTTGTTGGAGAAGAACCGGCTAGGAGAGGAGCATACACGCCTGGAAGCTTGGAGGGTGCAGCGGCGTACGGCGGTTGCGGCGGGAGGAAGAAGGCAGCGGTTTTGAAGAGGTGATTCGGGAGCTACGGGGCACTAAATCAATTGAAACTTGTCGGAGATTGGAGAGGAGGTGAAGAGCTTCAAAAAGTTCCAAAGGACCATGGTTTAATTTTGTGTGTGGAGGGAGAAAGAGAGGAGAGAAGGAGTGATGTTTTCAGCCATTAGAACGTGAAAAAGAAAGGGGCGGCTACGTTTCTATCACGTTGGAGAAGGTTTCTCTCTCTCCTTTATATTATTATTTTAATAGGTTACTTACCCAATTAAGGCCCGATTCATTTCAATTCACAAAAGTTGAAATTCTATGTGGCATTTACTATTCAACAAAATAGATATTTTGTGCGTCATTCTAGTTCTAACAAAAATGAGTATTTTGTTTTGCAACAAAAATAATACTTTTTTTTCTTTTAAACATTTTAATGTAAATAAAAATGATACATTTCATTCTCTTTATCGTAAACAAAATTTACAATGCAAGCTTTTTAATGTAAACGAAATGATACATTACATTTCAATTGTGTAAATTAATGCGACACAACAATGGTTTTATTTTGCCTATATGGCAAGAATGCAAACTTGTTTATATGACAAAAATGCAAACTTTTATTACCTTGAAAATGAAATCTTTTCATTTCAACAAAATGACCTTGTAACTTTTTTTTTTAATTTAAGCCCTTTTTTATAAAATACTAACTCTAAAATTGTATTTTTAATGTAAAACTTTTTATTCAAATTATACATCTATTTTCTTCTATTGTTTAATAATTATTTTAAATTAGAAATTTTAAATCTGGACTTATTTTCAACAAAATTTCAAAAAAGTAAAATAAAATTTTTAATTGTTATTATTTAAAATAAATTATTTTAAATAACCAAAACTCATTAAAATAACTTAAAATAAAATTTTAAATTGGCCCCAAAATTCCGGGTTATTACAGTCTCCCCCACTTAAAATCTTTTCGTCCTCGAAAAGGAACTAAGCTAAAAAGTTGTTTAATTAACTAACTAAATTTTAATTTTACTTTTATTAATTTCATTTGTTGACTAACTTATCAAATATATATATACTTTTATATTTAAAATCATATTTTCTGAAATAGGATTATATATTTAATCAAAATACGTTAATTATAAGCTTATCACTCTGAACTCATTCTAGGGCATTACTAACCCCATCTCTAATGAGTGTTCTCATTCTAGGATACTGCTGATCCTATCTCTAATGAGTATTCTTATTGGACATTACTAATCCAATCTCTGATGAGTCTTTTGTTCAGTTCTAACGAGTTGTACCCCAAAGATTTGAGCTAACCAGAGCTCTGATACCAACTGTAAAGACCTGGGTTTTGCCCGACCTTAATCGACCGAAAGATCGACCAAGACCGTTCAAATCCCGAATACTTTAACTTTGGGAACACAACACATTAAAACAAATACAGCAGACTTTTATAAACAATACAAAATGTTTACATCAGAGTACAGAATATCAGAGTACATCACAAAAGGAATACAGAGGAAGGTAAAGTTTACATAAATTTTAATACAGTGCAGTGGAAAGAAAACTAAACTCTGGACACATCTTTAAGCTTCAATCCAGGATCCTGCTTGAAAAGAGAACCTGTAGATAAATACTCGGCTGCCCGTGTGGAAGAGAGGGCACCCAAGTTTGCAAAAAGGTGGAAACAAACATGGGTCAGTCGTGGGACTGGTGTGAGAATTCTTAAATTAAAATAACTATTACAAAATAAGGCAAATCCAAAGACCACGCCGCTAACGCGGAACGGGTTTACTCTAATGGATTGCCGTGCATAATTTAAAGTGTCATAACAAATGATTAAATAAATCGTCAACAACGCAATGCTTTTTGGAAAAATGAAATCACCATAAGACCCAGGTCCCATCACACAATGCAATGCACACCAGAGGATAGGGTTTTACCTTATGGTAATTAAACATGCTAAATACGGCAAATACGCATCTAATATTATTATTAGTGTATATGAAAATATTTCAAGGTAAATGTATTAATCCTATGAAGCATAGGTACCATATATTATGCCTCCGTACTAGTAATACAATCAAGTCCGTAAGGGTCGTGTTGAAAATTTGGATTTCCATCATGATGGCTCCTGATCCGAAAGATCTATCGCGTAGTGCAATATGCACATCCGCACTTTTTGGGATATCGAGTAACCAGCGGCTTACGTCCCAGCAAGAGAAAACACCGCTTACTCTATCCCTCTATATGGGAATCAGGAGTTTAAGCCCTATCCCTCTGAGCGTGGAGCGACCACACCCAACTCATTCCGGTCGACCGAATCCATACAAATATCTAAAGCATACTGATCAAACCATCAGTTCACCATCATACCGGGGTGTGAGGCTCGCGAAGTTACGATATAGTCTTCATCCACAAGGCCTGCTTTTCAACAAAGCCTTGATCATCTTCATCTTCATCTTGGCATGCCACATCGTCAATCCATACCGTACCATTGATCATCCATCAATATATAAACGGGTGTTAAGTAAAGAATGAATTCTTCACCACCAACATTTATATATTGACAGAAAATCAATAACATGATATTAAGCGGAGTACGATGTCAGACACGCAATCCATTTAAAACTTATGCTCTGGGTCCGAGAGAAAGTCAAATCCGTACAAATCAACACTACGTCCGGACGGCCACCACTGTAGCCCCTTCAAGGTAGCTACTCCAATCATGGGCATCAGCAGTCGTCGTCCATTCGATGTGAAGACCGTCGGTCTTCTCTCGTCGTCTTCCAATCTTGGATTTTAAACGTCGCTTAAATTATTTGGAATGAGATAGACTCGGACTTTCCAAATAATTCTCGTATATATATATATATATATAAAATTAGGAAATCCTTTCATATCGTTTAATTCTAATCTTTATATATAATTATACATAATTCTTTCATCTCATTTCATTTTACTAAGTTTTACTATCAACAACTCTTCTTATTTATCCAATATTTATGTATATATATCATCACACACAACAATGTTTTATTTTATTTTCCAATTTTTCATACATATCCTATACACACAATCATCCTACGGTGAAATTACTTTTATATTAACATAAAAGAAATGTTAACTATCCTATGGCGTCATTCTTTTAATATTAACATTAAGAATAATGTTAACTTCCTACGGTGTCATCCTTTTATATTAACATTAAGAATAATGTTAACTTCCTACGGTGTCATTCTTTTAATATTAACATAAAAAAATAATGTTAACTTTCTACGGTGTCATTCTTTTAATATTAACATAAAAAAATAATGTTAACTTCCTACGGTGTCATTCTTTTATATTAACATTAAAAATATGTTAATTGTTCATGCGGTGAAAATACTTTATTTTACATGATAAAACATAAATTTTCTGTCATCGCAATTCCTATTTTTAATTTACTTAAAAAAAAATGTAAATTTTGTCATACAGTGAATTCCTATCTTATATTTACAATTAAAAATGTAAATTTTGTTCTCTTCTTCTCTTTGAACAAAAATATGAATTTTTGTTCTTTTCTTTTCTAAATGACATTTACAATACTTCGCTTTATATGCAAAAAGTATGATTTTTAACTATGCACTTTATTTCATATGCCATATATGACCTTACAAATATATACTTCATTTCATATACTATGCATGCAACATTAACAAATAAATATACTTTATTTCATATGCAATGAATGCCATTAACAAATAAAAATATTTTCTTTTTCATATGCAATGTAATGCCATTAACAAATAAATATACTTTATTTCCTATGTAATGAAATGCAACATTAACAAATGTAACAACCCGGAAATCCGTACCAATTTAAAAATTTTATTTTTAATTATTTTGCTTGAAAATCTGGCGGAATTTAAAAATTCTATTTTTAAATAATATAAAAGCCAGTGGAAAATAGTCAAATTTCAAACGATCCCTGTTTTCGATGAAACCACTTTTGTGGGAACCGGAATGTCAGATTATTGCTAGGTTTAAATTTTTAGGATTTTCCGAGCTTGTATGTGAGCGTGGCAAAAGAAACTGTGTTTTGACAGTTTCGGTCAAAATTAACTGATTTGAAAAATAGCCATTTTTCAAACAGTCTCAGAATGAGACGAAATTAATTTTGTTAGAACTGTATCGCCAAAAGAAAGCCAGAAATATTTTTTTTAGAATTTTCTGAGTTCGTGTGTGACCCCGGCATATTTAAATGTACGGTAGAAATTAAAATATTAAGTTAATATTGCAGCTTTATCAAAACACGCTACAGACTTCAGTTCTGGGCTACGGGACATAGCCCATCGAGTTCAGAAGGTGTCAAAACATTAGGTTTGACACTAACTGGACCTAATTCTGAGTTGGTGGGTGGAACGGGCTTTAATCGGGCTAATTAAAATTAATAATTAATTAAACCCTAGGAGTATACAGTATATAATACGTATGAAATACGTTCCCCGTACATCGTCTTCCCCAAATCAATAGCCGCCTCCACCTTCTGAACTTCTCTCCTCAAATTCTCTCTCCTCCTTTCGAATTAGAACCGAACCTACCCACCATTTCGAAGCTCTCCACCTTCTCTCCATTCTCATACCCGTTTCATCACCCCTCGTGGACCGAAGCTCGCGGAATCGGGCTCCAAATCCGGCGCCTTTCAACCGCCGCCGGCCCTACAGGGGACCACCGAACCCCCCACCGTGCCTGGCGCACGTCGGCCACTCCAAGGCCGTGGTTCTCCAACTGACGGCACTTCGAACCATCGCTCCTAGCTCCGGCAATCGGCATCCAAAGGTTTGAACAATATTGAGAACTCACGGCTGAAATTAGGAAGAGGAAGAGAGGGTAAATTACTTAATTTATTAATTATAATTAAATTAATCTAAGTTATTCCCCAACTTGTTTAATCCATAACTCACCCGTTCGGACTCGAAATCTGAAAATTCCAGAAGCGTTGGGATCGTGGTGAGCAGATCTACGCAGCTAGACTGAAATAGAGGAATTCTGAACACTTTGGATTTTGGATAGAAATTCGCAACGACAGTGAGAATTATTTATTTAAAATTTAATAATAAAATAAATTATTCAGTTTATGATGAATTTGAATATAAAGTTCAGATCTGTGTGTTTGTTCATGGTTGTTGATATTGGTACTATGATTGAATAAGTGTTATAGATTCATATGATGTTCATGTTATGATATACCATGTTACCACCACTTGAGTTAGAACTGTAATTATCAATTCCAAACAAAGAATTGATTTATACTGTTCACATATGTCAACACCTTGTTTATAATCGAATTGGTAAAGTTTCAATCCAAAATTGAAAAATGATTGTCACCATGTACTCCTTGTTTAGATGTGGATGGACAAATTCTCAATCCAAATATATATAAAGAATATATTTGTCTCTATTTACATTTATTGTTTGTGGTAGAAATGAAATTGATCCAAGCTATAGGAATAAAAAGACTTTGTTTTGTTGCATTTCTAAATGCGAACAAAATTATAATACCAAAGCATTATATTTTACTGCATCCCTCGATGCGGATGAAACGGTCAAAATTAGAAATTCGCAAATTGTTATATTTTGATTTCATTTTTTTTTATGCGAACAAAATACTAAATATATATAAAGAGAGAAAAATAAAAAAAAAATTCTTTTATGTTGAATTGATCTCGAATCACAATTCAACATAGAAGACAAAACATACGCTAAAAAATAAATGAACCATTTTTTGTTTGCATTTACTTTGCAAACATACGCTAGAAAATAAATGAACATTTTTTTTTTTTGCATTTACTTTGCAAACATACGCTAGAAAATAAATGAACATTTTTTGTTTGCATTTACTTTGCAAACATACGCTAGAAAATAAATGAACATTTTTTGTTTGCATTTACTTTGCAAACATACGCTAGAAAATAAATGAACATTTTTTGTTTGCATTTACTTTGCAAACATACGCTAGAAAATAAATGAACATTTTTTTTTTTGCATTTACTTTGCAAACATACGCTAGAAAATAAATGAACATTTTTTTTTTGTTTGCATTTACTTTGCAAACATACGTTAGAAAATAAATGAACATCTTTTGTTTGCATTTCTATTATGTAAGTGACATTCTTAAGATATAAATGAACATTCTTTTGTTTTATTTACGTTCTTAAGATATAAATAAAACTTAGGACAATGTTTGGCCTTTGTCTTATTTACATTTTCAGATGTAAATAAAATTTGAAATAGAAATCTTCTTCTTATGTTCACTTTATAATAAATAAGAAATGAAAATAAAAACTCATTTTCATTTTCACTTGTACATTGTAGACAAGATATGAAAATAAAAGTTCGCTCTTATTTTCACCTTGTATATTGTAAATAGGATTTGAAATATGAATTTCAATAAAAATCTTCTTTTTATTTTATGCACATCTACATAATGTGAATAACAATGTTAACGAAGTTCACTTTTATTTTATTTACATTTCCATAGTGTAAGTAACACTTAAGGAAAATTTCACTTTTTATTTTACATTTCCATAATGTAAATAACCTTTGGAACAAAAATTTACTTTTTATTTTTCATTTACATTTCTATTATGTAAGTGACATTTAGAATAAAATTTACTTTGCTTCATTTACATTCTCAAAACACGACTAAATAAAAGATTTTTCCTTTTTGTTCGCATTCACAATGCAAACAAAAGATTTAGAATAAAAGGATATCCTTTTTGTTTCACATCCCCAATGCAAACAAAAGTCTTAAAATAAAAGATTATCCTTTGTTCGCATTCACAAGGCGAACAAAAGATTAAGAATTAAAAATCCACTTTTTGTGCACCGCATATATTAGGACTTATATGCGGTATTAAAAAGTCGCAGTTTAGAAATATATATATATATATATATATATATATATATATACCGATATATTAGAATGTAAATTAACTAAATTTACATGTGTAATCTCGTATGAAAAACACATCTCGTTGATTATGGTTGGGCATAACAAATAAAATTACTTCTTTATTTGGTATAATGAAAATTCATTTAAGAATAAGTTGAATCGTTTATATATATTATTATATATATATATAAATATTAATATAAACTAAGGAATTACGCGCGGTAGTTCGCGTTTTAGAATCGTAACTTTAAACGGTTATACCTCAAGATCCAACCGTCGGATTTTCCCAAAACTGGAGCCGTTAGGACCGTCTTGGGAAGATCTTTCCAACGATATAAATTTCGTCAAAATCCAACGGTTAGATTTTAAGATAAGTGTAAATCAAATTCTGATGAAAACAGCGTCAGGGCCACCCACCGACCCGAAGCGTCATTTCATTATATTTGGCTATTTTTAAATAAATAAAAATAGCTATAAATCATTCTAAATAAATGTTAACAATATTAAATGATTTAAGTGATAATAATTCGAAAAATTATTTGAAAACCCGAGTTCAACTCATTTTAAATAATTTCACGGCGTTCAATTCAAAGTATCAAAGACGGCGTTTGAAGACCGGTGATCCTCACGTCGAAAGGATGACTACTGATGCCTGGCATTGACTAGCTATCAATAAAGGGTTAATAGTGGTAGTTGTCCGGACGCACTTGTTGATCGTCCGGATATGCGAGCACCTCGGTGACTCCGGTTTCGTTCAGTCCCAGAACGAACTTGTAAATGGATGTGTGTCCGACATTGAACTTCATGCTGTGTATTTAAGTTGATAATTATTAATATGTATCGGTTGGTGGTGGAGGATTTATTCTCCACTTAACACCCAGGTATATATTAACATTTATCAATCGCATGGCGAGAATTGTCAATGTGGCACGCCAAGATGCTATTGATCAAGGCTTTTGTTGCAAAGCAGAGTCTGGTAGAATGATCAAAGCACAGCCAATTTTGGCATAGCTTTGTGTATAACGTTACTTCGCGAGCCTCACACCCCGATTGAGTCTAAAACGGAGCATAGGAACGCAGGGAGTGCACACGTTCTCTTTCTAGCTTATAGTGATGTCAGGGACCTACCAGCGCTGACATTTTACTTATGTGGATGATGGAATTTTCGAGGCCTCGGTTTATTTTTGCGGTCACCCAAGACCGTATTATAGGTTCAAATAGGACCGGGAGGCGTGTGTTCAGGCATAACCAATCCACTAACGTTATTTGTGGACCGGCCCTGCTGCATCCAAGGGTTGCCCGTAGGTGTGATCCTGGGGCATTTGCTAGAGTGTCTCGAATCGGTCAGGAGATTGTTCCTAGCCTTGACTCTTGATGGAATCCAACTTTCCAATACGCCTACACGTCTTTAATTGTATTACTAGTATGGCGACATGATATCATGGTACCCATGCCGTCTAGGATTAATATATTTACTTTGTATTGTTTTATCAAAACATATACACATTATTAATAATATCGCTTTGACGTATTTATCATCTTTTAACTGTTATAAGGTAAAACCCTATCCTCCGGTTTGCGTTGCATTGTGTGATGGGACTTGGGTCTTATAACGGTTTCACTTTTCAAATAAAGCATTTCATTATTTTACGCTTCACTTATTTATCTGTTTAGTTTTTTTTACTATGCACGGCAATTCACTGGTTAAACCCGTTCCGCGTTAGCGGCGTGGTCTTTGAATTTGTCTTTTTACCTTTAGCATGTTAGTTAGAATTCTCACACCAGTCCCATGACTGACTCGTAGTTTGTTTCACCTTTGCAAACTCGGGTGCCCTCTCTCCACACGGGCAGCCAATTGACAGGTCTTTTAGGTAAGGATATCTTCTGGACTAGAGCTTGCTGATGAAGATGATGAAGACCCTTATCATTCTATCTTTTATTTTGCTTCCTAAGTATTTGAGACATTTTAGTATTTGATGTACTTTGGGAGATTGAGACTTTATTTCTTTCACTGTTTCAGACATCTGTTTTGCTAAGTTGTATCCTGTACTGCGTATTCTGATTTCTGAGATGTTATGCTGTGATGATATTTACATCCCGCTGTAATGGTTTTTATGTTCTGTGATCTGTTATTGTTTTAATTATGTTATACTCCTACGATTATCCTTACTTTCGTTCCACGGAAGTTTGGGTCGTCACATTTTGGTATCAGAGCTTTGGTTAACCTTAGCTTTGGAGTGTAACATTTTTAGAACAATTCGTCTTAATAGGATCAGTCGCATTCTAAGACGAATAACTCATTAGAGATGGGATTAATAATTTCCTAGAATGAGTGTAGCAGAATAGCACATATTAATCAGTCATTACTTCATTTTCATCTTATCGTATGTCTCCATTTTGCACCTTTCTTTTGAAAATTTTCATTTCTCTTAGTCAGACTCTTTCCTTGATGGTACAGACTGATTGAAAAATGAGTACGAGAGCTAGAGCAGCCAGAGAAGCTAGAGCAAGAGGTCGTGGTGGAGCTGCAGGTAGGGGTGGAGGAAGAGGCACAGCCCCAGCTGTTGATGACCAACCCGATCTTGATGCTGAGGTGCTACCACCACCACCACCACCGCCTCCTTGTGCTTTTGATCTTGACAAAGTGGCAAAGAAAATAAAGAATCTGGGAGGTGTGTATTACATGGGGCATGAGACTGTGACAGAGTCACAAGAATGGCTGAAGAATATGGGGAAGATCTTGGATGGATTGGAGCTCGAAGACCTTAGGAAGAGGTACATGGCAGTATGGTTCTTAAAGGGCCAAGCCCAAACTTGGTGGGAGATGATCATGATTGGTAATAATGAAGCTGAAGTTACATGGGAAAAATTTAAGGAACTGTTCAATGAGAAGTACACTCCACCTCATGAAGTCGAACGCCTTCACGATGAGTTCGCCAACCTTCAACAGGGAAGCATGTCTATTGCTGAGTACGTGAAGAAGTTTGAAGATCTTTCTAGGTACGCCCCTGAGCTAGTTCAGGGCGAGATTCAGAAGAACAAGAGATTTATTAATGGGCTTGCAAGGAAATACCATAGTAGGGTGACTGGGCACATCGAGCGCCCATTTGCCAAGGTGATAGAGATGGCATGCAGGTATGAAGAGATTGATCAGAAAAACTCTCAGGACCGAGAAAAGAATCAAGCTAACAACAAGAAGAAAGAGGCGGGCAAGAAACCAGAAGGAGGCAGCTCTTCTACAGCTAAACCCCAAGAGAAGAGAAAGAAGGACAAGTCTAAAGTCAAGTGCTTCAATTGTCAGAAGATAGGCCATTTTGACTACGAGTGTCGTGCACCCAAGAAACCAAGAAGAAATGAGTCTGGACCAACTCAGAACAGTGGACAGAAACCCAGTGGCCCAAATCAATGCTTCAATTGCCACCAGACTGGACACTTCATCAGGAATTGCCCTCTGCTCAAGAAATCTCTGGTAGTCCACGTTTATGATGGAGCAGCTGCACCAGCTTCTACTGGAGGTGCAGGTACGCCTGATGTTTTAGGAGGTACACTTAATGTTAAAAACATCCCTATTACTGTGCTGTTTGATACTGGTGCTGCAAGAAGTTTTATATCTGTTGACACTATTAAGAAGCTTAAATTAAAACCAAGAAAACTCAAAGAACTGGTTAGAGCCCATAGCCCAATAGGAGGTTCACTTATCCTTGATCAATACTGTAGAGTACCGGTCTCTTACTCTCACTTCCAGTTTCTTTTTGACTTGATTATTATGAATTTCTCGGGATACGATATTATACTTGGAATGGATTGGCTGGCGAAATATGAAGCCGAATTACTATGCGCTGAAAGGGTGGTTAAAGTCAAAGCCAAATTCGGAAATATGTTGACCATCCCCTGCCATGGCTCAGCCACAGACAGGAAAGAATTTTGGTCTTCTTTAGAAGTCACCTCTGCTTCTATTGAAGATATTCCGATCGTAAGAGACTATGCAGACGTATTCAAAGAAGTTGACGGTCTACCTCCCCGCAGAGAAATCGATTTCAAAATTCACTTAACTCCTAATGCAAAACCTGTTGTGCACCCTATTAGAAGGATGTCGCCAAAGGAAAGAGAGGAATTGAGCAATCAAACCAAGCAGCTTCTGTGGAAGGGTCTCATAAGGCCCAGCTTTTCAGAATGGGGCGCAGCAGTGGTGTTTGTCCCTAAATCAGATGGCACTCTCCGGTTGTGTGTGGACTACCGCGACCTAAATAAGCAAACTCTGAAAAATAAATATCCACTGCCCCGCATCGATGATCTTTTAGACCGCCTTCATGGAGCACGAATATTCTCGAAGATGGACCTAGCTTCAGGTTTTCACCAACTGCGCATCGCAGAAGATTGTGTTCCATTAACTGCTTTCAGAGGACCGGATATCTTTTATGAATGGCTAGTAATGCCGTTCGGTCTTTGTAATGCTCTAGCATATTTTGTGGACCTAATGAATAGAGTCTTTCGAAATGTTTTAAACAAATTTGTATTGGTGTTCATTGATGATATCCTTATCTTCTCTAAAACCATTGCTGAGCATGAAAAACATCTAAAGGAAGTCTTGGAAATTTTGCGAACAAATGTGCTGAGGGCGAAATTCTCCAAATGCATATTTTGGCAGGAGGAGGTAAAATTCCTCGGCCATGTCGTTTCAAAGGAAGGCATCTCTGTAGATCCAGGGAAGATCTCAGCCATCCAAGATTGGAATCAGCCTCGTACCCCCACAGAAGTCAGAAGCTTCTTAGGACTTGCTGGCTATTATCGGAAGTTCGTTAAGGATTTCTCGAAATTATCTTGTCCACTGACTGGGCTAACTAAGAAGCATACAAAGTTCGTTTGGACACCTGAATGCGAGAAGGCTTTCCAAGAGCTGAAACAGAGATTGATCACTGCACCTGTGTTGACCATCATAGATGGCAATCAGGATCTAAAAGTCTGGACTGACGCTTCAAAAGAAGGTATTGGTGCGGTGTTAATGCAAAAGGGCAAAGTGGTCGCCTATGCTAGTCGCCAATTAAAGCCGCACGAGAAGAACTATGCCGTACACGATCTCGAGCTATTGGCCATCGTATTTACTCTAAAAATATGGAGGCACTATCTCTTGGGCGAGAAATTTGAGCTGTACACTGATCACCAGTCATTAAAGCATTTATTCGCCCAAAGAGATTTGAACGCGAGGCAGCAGCGTTGGGTTGAATTCCTTGCACCCTATGACCTAGACATTTTATATACCCCGGGGAAGGCTAATGTAGTGGCGGATGCTCTCAACAGGAAGAGTTCAGCCAACGTCAATCTTATCCTTGCCAACATTATTATCACTCCTTCCTTGATCGATAAGATCTCTGACCTTCAGAAGAATGACAAATTTATTCAGAAATTTAGCAAAAAGGTTAGAGAAGGCGAACCCACGAGCTTCCAGATAGATGACAAAGGGGTTCTAAGGCTCCGAGGCCGAATCTGTGTACCCAGCATTCCTGAGCTCAGAAGGGAAGTCATGGACGAGTGTCATAAATCTAAGTTCAGCGTCCATCCGGGAGTAAGCAAAATTTATCACGATCTTAAGCGTACTTTTTGGTGGCGATCCATGAAGAGAGACATTTCTATCTATGTTGCAAAATGCCCCACCTGCCAGTTAGTCAAGAGTGATCAGAAAAAGCTAGCGGGATTGTTGCAACCCCTTAAGGTTCCAAGCTGGAAATGGGACGAAATTTCTATGGATTTTATCGATGGCTTGCCTCGCACCAAAAAGGGGAATGACAGTATATGGGTAATTGTTGATCGCCTTACAAAAACGGCCCACTTCATCCCTGTGAAGTCCAATAGAACCGCTCAGAGTCTAGCACAACTTTATGTTAAAGAAATTGTCAGGCTGCATGGAGTGCCCAGAGGCATTGTCAGTGATCGTGACCCGATATTTACTAGCAAGTTTTGGGAAGCTTTCCAAGCGGAGCTAGGAACTAAGTTGAATTTGAGTACAGCATATCACCCTGAGACAGATGGCCAGACTGAGAGGGTGAATCGCATTTTAGAGGACTTGTTGCGTGCATGCATCCTTGATTTTGGGGGCTCTTGGGAGGATCATTTACCCTTAGTGGAATTCTCTTATAATAACAGCTACCAAGCAAGCCTGGGGATGTCACCATTCGAAGCTTTATATGACAAGCCATGCAGATCTCCCGCATGCTGGGTGGAACAAGGAGATCGAGTAGTCTTGGGCCCCGATATGATTCGGGAAGCATCCGAGAAAGTTGACATGATTAAGAAACGCCTGTTGACAGCTCAGAGCCGACAAAAGAGCTATGCCGACAAGGGAAGAAGAAAGGTAGAATTCTCTGTCGGGGATCTTGTGTACTTGAAGGTTTCTCCACTAAGGGGTGTTATTCGATTCGGGAAGACGGTAAAATTGGCTCCAAGATTCATCGGCCCATTTCCTATTCTCGAGAGGATTGGTACTTTAGCTTATAGAGTACAATTGCCGGATTGGTTGCCTGGGGTGCATGATGTATTTCATGTGTCTCAACTCCGCAAGCATGTGCATGATCCTGATTTGATTGAGGATGAATTAAACCAACAGATCTTGGATATTACTCCGAGCTTAACAGTGAGGAAAGAGCCGAGAAAGATCATTGGCAAGGAGACCCGAGATTTGAGAAACAAGAAGATCCACCTAGTCAAAGTTCAATGGAGTGGGGATCCTAGAGACTGTACTTGGGAGACAGAGGACAGCTTTATGAAGGCTTACCCCAAGTGCAGAGTGGACCTCTCTGACTAACTCTTGTGTAAGGTATGTTTACCATAATTTACATTTTCCGTTTGTTTCCTACTTTTATTTCTTTTCGGGGACGAAAAGCTTTTAAGTGGGGGAGAATGTAACAACCCGGAAATCCGTACCAATTTAAAAAATTTATTTTTAATTATTTTGCTTGAAAATCTGGCGGAATTTAAAAATTCTATTTTTAAATAATATAAAAGCCAGTGGAAAATCGTCAAATTTCAAACGATCCCTGTTTTCGATGAAACCACTTTTGTGGGAACCGGAATGTCGGATTATTGCTAGGTTTAAATTTTTAGGATTTTCCGAGCTTGTATGTGAGCGTGGCAAAAGAAACTGTGTTTTGACAGTTTCGGTCAAAATTAACTGATTTGAAAAATAGCCATTTTTCAAACAGTCTCAGAATGAGACGAAATTAATTTTGTTAGAACTGTATCGCCAAAAGAAAGCCAGAAATATTTTTTTTAGAATTTTCTGAGTTCGTGTGTGACCCCGGCATATTTAAATGTACGGTAGAAATTAAAATATTAAGTTAATATTGCAGCTTTATCAAAACACGCTACAGACTTCAGTTCTGGGCCACGGGACATAGCCCATCGAGTTCAGAAGGTGTCAAAACATTAGGTTTGACACTAACTGGACCTAATTCTGAGTTGGTGGGTGGAACGGGCTTTAATCGGGCTAATTAAAATTAATAATTAATTAAACTCTAGGAGTATACAGTATATAATACGTATGAAATACGTTCCCCGTACATCGTCTTCCCCAAATCAATAGCCGCCTCCACCTTCTGAACTTCTCTCCTCAAATTCTCTCTCCTCCTTTCGAATTAGAACCGAACCTACCCACCATTTCGAAGCTCTCCACCTCCTCTCCATTCTCATACCCGTTTCATCACCCCTCGTGGACCGAAGCTCGCGGAATCGGGCTCCAAATCCGGCGCCTTTCAACCGCCGCCGGCCCTACAGGGGACCACCGAACCCCCCACCGTGCCTGGCGCACGTCGGCCACTCCAAGGCCGTCGTTCTCCAACTGACGGCACTTCGAACCATCGCTCCTAGCTCCGGCAATCGGCATCCAAAGGTTTGAACAATATTGAGAACTCACGGCTGAAATTAGGAAGAGGAAGAGAGGGTAAATTACTTAATTTATTAATTATAATTAAATTAATCTAAGTTATTCCCCAACTTGTTTAATCCATAACTCACCCGTTCGGACTTGAAATCTGAAAATTCCAGAAGCGTTGGGATCGTGGTGAGCAGATCTACGCAGCTAGACTGAAATAGAGGAATTCTGAACACTTTGGATTTTGGATAGAAATTCGCAACGACAGTGAGAATTATTTATTTAAAATTTAATAATAAAATAAATTATTCAGTTTATGATGAATTTGAATATAAAGTTCAGATCTGTGTGTTTGTTCATGGTTGTTGATATTGGTACTATGATTGAATAAGTGTTATAGATTCATATGATGTTCATGTTATGATATACCATGTTACCACCACTTGAGTTAGAACTGTAATTATCAATTCCAAACAAAGAATTGATTTATACTGTTCACATATGTCAACACCTTGTTTATAATCGAATTGGTAAAGTTTCAATCCAAAATTGAAAAATGATTGTCACCATGTACTCCTTGTTTAGATGTGGATGGACAAATTCTCAATCCAAATATATATAAAGAATATATTTGTCTCTATTTACATTTATTGTTTGTGGTAGAAATGAAATTGATCCCAGCTATAGGAATAAAAAGACTTTGTTTTGTTGCATTTCTAAATGCGAACAAAATTATAATACCAAAGCATTATATTTTACTGCATCCCTCGATGCGGATGAAACGGTCAAAATTAGAAATTCGCAAATTGTTATATTTTGATTTCATTTTTTTTTATGCGAACAAAATACTAAATATATATAAAGAGAGAAAAATAAAAAAAAAATTCTTTTATGTTGAATTGATCTAGAATCACAATTCAACATAGAAGACAAAACATACGCTAGAAAATAAATGAACCATTTTTTGTTTGCATTTACTTTGCAAACATACGCTAGAAAATAAATGAACCATTTTTTGTTTGCATTTACTTTGCAAACATACGCTAGAAAATAAATGAACATTTTTTTTTTTTTTTTGCATTTACTTTGCAAACATACGCTAGAAAATAAATGAACATTTTTTGTTTGCATTTACTTTGCAAACATACGCTAGAAAATAAATGAACATTTTTTGTTTGCATTTACTTTGCAAACATACGCTAGAAAATAAATGAACATTTTTTGTTTGCATTTACTTTGAAAACATACGTTAGAAAATAAATGAACATTTTTTTTTTTTGCATTTACTTTGCAAACATACGCTAGAAAATAAATGAACATTTTTTTTTTGTTTGCATTTACTTTGCAAACATACGTTAGAAAATAAATGAACATCTTTTGTTTGCATTTCTATTATGTAAGTGACATTCTTAAGATATAAATGAACATTCTTTTGTTTGATTTACGTTCTTAAGATATAAATAAAACTTAGGACAATGTTTGGCCTTTGTCTTATTTACATTTTCAGATGTAAATAAAATTTGAAATAGAAATCTTCTTCTTATGTTCACTTTATAATAAATAAGAAATGAAAATAAAAACTCATTTTCATTTTCACTTGTACATTGTAGACAAGATATGAAAATAAAAGTTCGCTCTTATTTTCACCTTGTATATTGTAAATAGGATTTGAAATATGAATTTCAATAAAAATCTTCTTTTTATTTTATGCACATCTACATAATGTGAATAACAATGTTAACGAAGTTCACTTTTATTTTATTTACATTTCCATAGTGTAAGTAACACTTAAGGAAAAATTCACTTTTTATTTTACATTTCCACAATGTAAATAACCTTTGGAACAAAAATTTACTTTTTATTTTTCATTTACATTTCTATTATGTAAGTGACATTTAGAATAAAATTTACTTTGCTTCATTTACATTCTCAAAACACGACTAAATAAAAGATTTTTCCTTTTTGTTCGCATTCACAATGCAAACAAAAGATTTAGAATAAAAGGATATCCTTTTTGTTTCACATCCCCAATGCAAACAAAAGTCTTAAAATAAAAGATTATCCTTTGTTCGCATTCACAAGGCGAACAAAAGATTAAGAATTAAAAATCCACTTTTTGTGCACCGCATATATTAGGACTTATATGCGGTATTAAAAAGTCGCAGTTTAAATATATATATATATATATATATATATATACCGATATATTAGAATGTAAATTAACTAAATTTACATGTGTAATCTCGTATGAAAAACACATCTCGTTGATTATGGTTGGGCATAACAAATAAAATTACTTCTTTATTTGGTATAATGAAAATTCATTTAAGAATAAGTTGAATCGTTTATATATATTATTATATATATATATATATGAATATTAATATAAACTAAGGAATTACGCGCGGCAGTTCGCGTTTTAGAATCGTAACTTTAAACGGTTATACCTCAAGATCCAACCGTCGGATTTTCCCAAAACTGGAGCCGTTAGGACCGTCTTGGGAAGATCTTTCCAACGATATAAATTTCGTCAAAATCCAACGGTTAGATTTTAAGATAAGTGTAAATCAAATTCTGATGAAAACAGCGTCAGGGCCACCCACCGACCCGAAGCGTCATTTCATTATATTTGGCTATTTTTAAATAAATAAAAATAGCTATAAATCATTCTAAATAAATGTTAACAATATTAAATGATTTAAGTGATAATAATTCGAAAAATTATTTGAAAAGCCCGAGTTCAACTCATTTCAAATAATTTCACGGCGTTCAATTCAAAGTATCAAAGACGGCGTTTGAAGACCGGTGATCCTCACGTCGAAAGGATGACTACTGATGCCTGGCATTGACTAGCTATCAATAAAGGGTTAATAGTGGTAGTTGTCCGGACGCACTTGTTGATCGTCCGGATATGCGAGCACCTCGGTGACTCCGGTTTCGTTCAGTCCCAGAACGAACTTGTAAATGGATGTGTGTCCGACATTGAACTTCATGCTGTGTATTTAAGTTGATAATTATTAATATGTATCGGTTGGTGGTGGAGGATTTATTCTCCACTTAACACCCAGGTATATATTAACATTTATCAATCGCATGGCGAGAATTGCCAATGTGGCACGCCAAGATGCTATTGATCAAGGCTTTTGTTGCAAAGAAGAGTCTGGTAGAATGATCAAAGCACAGCCAATTTTGGCATAGCTTTGTGTATAACGTTACTTCGCGAGCCTCACACCCCGATTGAGTCTAAAACGGAGCATAGGAACGCAGGGAGTGCACACGTTCTCTTTCTAGCTTATAGTGATGTCAGGGACCTACCAGCGCTGACATTTTACTTATGTGGATGATGGAATTTTCGAGGCCTCGGTTTATTTTTGCGGTCACCCAAGACCGTATTATAGGTTCAAATAGGACCGGGAGGCGTGTGTTCAGGCATAACCAATCCACTAACGTTATTTGTGGACCGGCCCTGCTGTATCCAAGGGTTGCCCGTAGGTGTGATCCTGGGACATTTGCTAGAGTGTCTCGAATCGGTCAGGAGATTGTTCCTAGCCTTGACTCTTGATGGAATCCAACTTTCCAATACGCCTACACGTCTTTAATTGTATTACTAGTATGGCGACATGATATCATGGTACCCATGCCGTCTAGGATTAATATATTTACTTTGTATTGTTTTATCAAAACATATACACATTATTAATAATATCGCTTTGACGTATTTATCATCTTTTAACTGTTATAAGGTAAAACCCTATCCTCCGGTTTGCGTTGCATTGTGTGATGGGACTTGGGTCTTATAACGGTTTCACTTTTCAAATAAAGCATTTCATTATTTTACGCTTCACTTATTTATCTGTTTAGTTTTTTTTACTATGCACGGCAATTCACTGGTTAAACCCGTTCCGCGTTAGCGGCGTGGTCTTTGAATTTGTCTTTTTACCTTTAGCATGTTAGTTAGAATTCTCACACCAGTCCCATGACTGACTCGTAGTTTGTTTCACCTTTGCAAACTCGGGTGCCCTCTCTCCACACGGGCAGCCAATTGACAGGTCTTTTAGGTAAGGATATCTTCTGGACTAGAGCTTGCTGATGAAGATGACGAAGACCCTTATCATTCTATCTTTTATTTTGCTTCCTAAGTATTTGAGACATTTTAGTATTTGATGTACTTTGGGAGATTGAGACTTTATTTCTTTCACTGTTTCAGACATCTGTTTTGCTAAGTTGTATCCTGTACTGCGTATTCTGATTTCTGAGATGTTATGCTGTGATGATATTTACATCCCGCTGTAATGGTTTTTATGTTCTGTGATCTGTTATTGTTTTAATTATGTTATACTCCTACGATTATCCTTACTTTCGTTCCACGGAAGTTTGGGTCGTCACAACAAATTAATATTCTTTCTTTTCATATGCAATGAAATGCCATTAACAAATAAACATATTTTCTTTTTCATAGGCAATGTAATGCCATTAACAAATAAATATACTTTCTTTTCATATTCAACCATAGCGCTAATTATATGTTTGCATTTCATGTTCAACCATCGTACAAATTTTATGTTTGCATGTCATACTAATTTCGGTGCCAACATATGTCATTTTATTTGTCTCAACTATAACAATATAATATGTCCTTGCAAAGATTCAACTACAATGATAAAAAAAAAATGTTACTACATTGTTTTCAACTTGACTACAACCTAAAGATTGTTCCTTTTTGTTTCAACAACCTAAAATAAAATTGGTTCATTTTGTTTTCAATGAAACAGATTAAGTTCAAGCTTTGTTTCAATAAAATCAAGATAAAGGTTCATATTTTGTTTCAACCAAATAGAATAAAAAGGTTGTATTTTGTTTCAACAAAATAGAATAAAAATAAAAGTTGTAGCTTTCATTTCAATAAACAAGTAAAAGTTTTTACTTTATTTCGACAAGACAAATAAAGGTTTATACTTTGTTTCAATAAAATGAGTTGATTCATAATTCCAACAAAGCAAAACAATAAGTTGGTTCATAATGTTTCAACAAAACAAACCAATAATTTGATTCCAAATGTTTCAACAAAAACAAAACATTAGTTTCATTCTTAATGTTTCAACGAAAACAAAACATTAGTTTTATTCTTAATGTTTCAACAAAAACAAAACATTAGTTTTATTCTTAATGTTTCAACAAAAACAAAACATTAGTTTTCATTCATCATTCTTTGACAAAAATGTTATTCTATTTCATTTATAAAATTGTAGTCTTTTAAATTCTTTTATTATTTTATATAAAAATGTAACTTTCATTTTCTAACGTAACATTTTACATATAAATATAATTATACTCTAATGTCACATAAAATAATCTTTTACATGAAAATATTTTCCTATGACGTATAAAAGGTCATTTACTGGTAAACAAATTGTTGTGTTATAAATGACAAATAAATGGTCATTTATTTGTTTTCAAATCGCTATGTTATAAATGGCAAATAAATGCTTATTTATTTGTTTTCAAATTGCTATGTTATAAATGACAAATAAATGCTTATTTATTTGTTTTCAAATCTTCATTATTATAATTGGAATGAAATCTTATCAATTTAAACTTTTTATTCCATCCTTTTTAAATGTGCAATCTTCCTAATTAATTCGTCCATTAATTCCATTAATTGAGTAAATAATGAAAATATTTCAAGTTCCTCAATAACGCTAATTATATATTCACTTTCATGTACAACTTTCATGTGCAATATTCATATATAAATTTTTTTATATTTTTAATCAGAAACACTACGAATATATTTATTTACATATTTTACTTAAAAACGCTTAAAATAAACTTGCATTCATGTTTTTGACATAACAATAAAAATAAAGTTGCATTCATATTTTTATGTAAACAATAAAAATAAAGTTTCATTCATATTTTTATGTAAACAATAAAAATAAAGTTTCATTCATATTTTATCAAAACGATGCAAATAAAGTTTGCATTTATATTTTATCAAAACAGTGTAAATAATGTTTGCATTCATATTTTTATGTAAAGCAATGCAATTAAGTTTGCATTCTTATTTTATCAAAAACAATGCAAATAAGTTTGCATTCTTATTTTATTAACAACAATGAAATTATAATTATTTTCTAAATTTACCTAACGCGCTAAAAATAAGTTATCAATCTTATTTTAACTTAAACAATGAAAATATATTTATTTTCTACTTTCACTTACCGCGCTAAAAATATACCAACACTCATATTTTTACATAAACGTTGGAAATAAGGTTGCATTCCTATTGTGACATTAACTATGAAAATAAGTTTATTTTCTTAAATTTTATTAAGACGCTAAGACTATTTTAATAATCTTATTCTTACTTAAGTGCTAAAAATACAATATAAATTTGTTATTTACACTCACGCACTAAAATGTGGTTATTTTCCTATTTACATGACCGCACTAAAATTATGGTCATCTTCCAATTCACATGACCGCATACAAAAATTAATAACACACAGAATATGGTGTCGCGCTTGCATATCAATAAAATGATAAATAACATAATATGGGGTGTTCAAATCCATTCCAAACCATTCAATGAGCAACATGTAGATTAATGTTAAGCATTCATGTCGACAAACAATAATGACAACATACAATATGGTATTGAATCTTCATGTCATCGCATATAATAACATCATAAGATGTAGTGTCGCATTTTTGTGTCAAGATCCCAACTTTGTTTTTTTTTTTTCTAAATCTAAATAAAATAAGATTTTTTTTTTATATTATAAAAATCCTAACTTGATTTGTAAATATAATTAAAAGATTTAAACTTTCTTTTATAATATAAAAATCCTATCTTTATAAATTTTAAATAAAGATCTAATCTTTATTCTTAACACATCATAAAAAGATCTAATTTTTATTCTCAAAACAACATAAAATACAAAATCTAATTTTTTTTATTGTCAAAACAACATAAAAAAAAACAAGATCAAATCCATTCGTGTAGATTCCAACAACGCAATTCATATGACAATCATCCAAACACAAATCCAAACCCAAGCATCAACATGTAGTCATACATCACGGATCTAGTTCACTTCTCATTAAATTATTTAAATAACAAAGAAATAATAATTAAATTAAATTAAATTAAATTTAAAATAGAATCTCACCTTATTCTCAGTTTTGTTCAAATCTTTGGATTGCGATAACTTTTGATTGGATCGATGAAATTGGACGTCGTTTGTTGGAGAAGAACCGGCTTGGAGAGGAGCATACACGCCTGGAAGCTTGGAGGGTGCAGCGGCGTACGGCGGTTGCGGCGGGAGGAAGAAGGCAGCGGTTTTGAAGAGGTGATTCGGGAGCTACGGGGCACTAAATCAATTGAAACTTGTCGGAGATTGGAGAGGAGGTGAAGAGCTTCAAAAAGTTCCAAAGGACCATGGTTTAATTTTGTGTGTGGAGGGAGAAAGAGAGGAGAGAAGGAGTGATGTTTTCAGCCATTAGAACGTGAAAAAGAAAGGGGCGGCTACGTTTCTATCACGTTGGAGAAGGTTTCTCTCTCTCCTTTATATTATTATTTTAATAGGTTACTTACCCAATTAAGGCCCGATTCATTTCAATTCACAAAAGTTGAAATTCTATGTGGCATTTACTATTCAACAAAATAGATATTTTGTGCGTCGTTCTAGTTCTAACAAAAATGAGTATTTTGTTTTGCAACAAAAATAATACTTTTTTTTTCTTTTAAACATTTTAATGTAAATAAAAATGATACATTTCATTCTCTTTATCGTAAACAAAATTTACAATGCAAGCTTTTTAATGTAAACGAAATGATACATTACATTTCAATTGTGTAAATTAATGCGACACAACAATGGTTTTATTTTGCCTATATGGCAAGAATGCAAACTTGTTTATATGACAAAAATGCAAACTTTTATTACCTTGAAAATGAAATCTTTTCATTTCAACAAAATGACCTTGTAACTTTTTTTTTTAATTTAAGCCTTTTTTTATAAAATACTAACTCTAAAATTGTATTTTTAATGTAAAACTTTTTATTCAAATTATACATCTATTTTCTTCTATTGTTTAATAATTATTTTAAATTAGAAATTTTAAATCTGGACTTATTTTCAACAAAATTTCAAAAAAGTAAAATAAAATTTTTAATTGTTATTATTTAAAATAAATTATTTTAAATAACCAAAACTCATTAAAATAACTTAAAATAAAATTTTAAATTGGCCCCAAAATTCCGGGTTATTACAGAAGGGGAGTAGTTCATATATGCAGTTATAAAATAAATAACTGTACAGAAATAATTTTAGTGAGAAGTTCTCACATTTGTTTTTTTTATTTCTGAATTTCTATTCTGTTGGAGTTTGAATTTTTCCTAAAATTCTAATTTGCTCCAAATCGGTTCTAGTTAGTTCCATTGTGTAGTGTTCTTCAAGACGATTCCAAAGCAAGTGGTTTCGCAAAATTCGGATTCAGTATGCAAAAGATATCCCCATTTAAACATTCAATTACATTGCTAATTTATTAAAAATAATTAAACTAAATTAATTACCCTTTCCCTTCATTAACCCCTTGCCATGTCATCTAATCTGTGACGGCCGGGAATTTCGCTCGATCCGAATCAGTCGTTAAACCAATCTAGACCGTTCGAAACCCCTGACTGTTTGAGAACAGGACAAAACAGAACACAAACAGAAGAACATTTCATTGTATATTACAACAATGCATCATATTACAAGAATATACAGAGTATAAATGAATAAATATTACACAGAAATATCAGAGATTACAATAAATTACATAGCAGCGGAAAATAATACAAAGCACAACTGAAGGTGATATACGGATACAGAGCTTTCCGGATATCATTCCAGCTGTAAACCAGGATCCTGTGAATATAAATCTGCAAAACCAAAACTACTAGCTGCCCGTGCGGAAAATAGGGGCACCCAGAGTTTAGGTTAAAACAATAAACTCTAGGTCAGTCATGTGACTGGTGTGAGAACTAAAACAGTTATTTGAAACTTTACTTTAAAAGAGAGTAATTCAAGGGACCACGCCGTATAACACGGAACGGGTTTCCTCCCAAGAATACTAGTGCATATAGATAAACAACGCAATGCTTTTTCGAAAAATGAAGCTATTATAAGACCCAGGTCCCATCACACAATGCAACGCAAGCTGGAGGATAGGGTTTTACCTTATAACAGCCAAACATGCTTGGTACGTTTAAAACAAATCATTTGATACTATAATAAGTGTATAGTGTCAAAACATTTCAATCATAAATATCAATCATAGGCGGCATAGCTACCATCTACTATGTCGCCATACTAGTTCTACAATTAAAACCGTATTACACGTATTGGAAATTGGATTCCATCATGAGTCGAGGCAAGGGGCAAGCTCCTCTCCGCGTTCGAGACACTCTAGCAAATGCCTCCGGGTTACGCACTCTGGGAAACCCTGGATCGGTTGGGCCGGTCCTCACTTACATTAGAGGATTATTTATTCCGGAACACACGTTTCCCGGTCCTTACAGACCTATAATCGAGGCGCCTCATTCCAACAACCACAAAGGTGAAAAGTATATAAATGTCAGGGCTGGTAAGTCACTGACACCACCAAAGCTAGAAAGAAACGTCGTGTTCTCCCAACGGTCCGTATCCCGTTTTTGACTCATACCGAGGTGTGAGGCTCGCGAATACACGTTATACACAAAGCTGCCACGTAGGCGTGCTTTGATCATCAACCACAAGACTTTGCTTTTCAACAGAAGCCTTGCTCCATGCAACTCAGTATGCCACACAGACAATTCATGCCGTGCGATTGATATCTATCGATATATAACCTCCAAGCTCGTACGTCTCAGAGAAGGGCGTTAAGCAAGAGAATAAATTCTCCGCCGCCAAACAGATATATATTTAACAGAAATCAATCAACACAGAATAAAATCCAATGTCAGACACACAATCCATTTACAAGTCCGTTCTGGGTCTGAACGAAACCGGAGGCACTTTCCTCGCATATCCATCCATCTCCAAGTACGTCTGGACGACCACCAACTATTTCCATCCTCTTGGGTGTACAGCCCAATCAGGATCGTCAGTAATTATCCAAACGATGTGAAGACTTCAGGCCTTCAACCACCGTCTTCCTCTTCGACATATCGTCGAATCGGTTATTCAGAATGGGAATAAACCCGGCCTTTCCGAACAACCCGCGTATATTAAAAATAAATGTTACACAAACACAACATACGCCTCATTCCAATTCATTAGTCACTAACCGCAAATTAACAAGAGAACAATTTCCCAAACATTAACCCCGAAGGCCGAAACCAACATCAGATCAATACCCAGGAAACCATTCTTCTTAGCCAACCTACACCTAGTTTCTAAATTCCACATTCTTAGGGAAAGGTTCCCATTAATTTTATCCAAGATAAATTCTTTAAAATTTATCCTGTAATCTTCCTTTGGATGTCGTTTTAAACCAAATTATGGTTTTTCTAAACTAGTCGAGATTAGCGAACCACACCGAAGTAATTATTTATTTTATTTCCCAATCCCAACCTATTCATCCCCTGAAGCAAAACTGGTAATACTCCATATCTAACACCACGGTGTTATCGGTAAAATTAATTACCATTTCACGCTCAAATCTAATTAAAGATTTAACTATCGCTTTGGAGCAAAACTGGTGATACTCCATTCTCGATCATTTCAATCTAATTAAAGATTCATTAAAACTCCACTTAGTTTTAATCGTTAACTGGGTTAAAGAATCGGTGTCATTTAAAACACAGTTCACGATAAACCCAAATTCACATTCCATTAATTATCGGGTTAAAGAACGAGTGTTATTTAAAACACTGTCCACGATAAACCCAAAAATCAATATCAATTCAATTCCAATTAAATATTATTTAATTGGTACGCTTCATTAAATCTAAATAAAAAGATTTAATCTTTTCTCAACTGGGTTCAAGAACAGTGTTAGTGAAGACAACATTCACGACAAACCCAAATCACATTTGATATTCAATACAAGGCTCTGAATAGAAAATATATCGGCTTATATTCAATATCAGATTCTACGATTAACAAATGTCGTATTGGAAATAACGATATAAATGTATATCTTTCAAATCTCCATAACAACATCCGTATAATCACGAATTCCAACATCGAAATATGCCGAAGACAATTTCGATTCAAATCCACTCTAATGCAATCATTGGAAATTCTGGTTATTTTTAAAACCCTTTTCAAATTCAATTTATTTATTTATTTAAAAATAAACAGAATTATAATTCTAGTTCAAAACTAGTTCATTTCGATAAAAATCTATTTTTATCTTTTCAAATATGGAGTTTTTCATCCCAATTCTTTCTAAATCATTTCTTATGATTTTACACAAATTATTACCATTTTTAATAATTTTATCAAGGCCTGTACAGTCGATTTCCATCAATGGCCATCGAACTGCACTTACAGCGACCTTTTTCAAATTTGATTTGGACATAATTCCAAATCCAACCGTTAGATTTCAAATTTCTAATATTCATTAGAAAGCTCTTTTCGATACGAACCCAACGGTTCCGGCTTTAGGAGAATCCGACGGTCGGATCTCCCGTAATGTCCCTTTGAAATAAATGGTCGAAATTTACGAACTGCCGCGGCGCGGCGCGTTCTATTCAGGCCATTATATTATATATATAATATATATATAATATATTTCATCGATTTCTATTTAAAACGAATTATATAAATAGTTTTAAAATTCGTTTCAAAAGCAACTTCAACTTCCATTTAAATTCAAATCAAAATTGAATTCTTCTTTATAAATTCGTTTTAAAATTCATTTCTATTCAATTCAAATTTCAATTCAATTTGAATTCATTTCAATTCGCTTTCAATTCAATTTGAATTCGTTTTCAATTCATTTCGAAATCATTTTCAATTCAATTCATTTCGAAATCGTTTTCAATTCATTTCATTTCGAAATCGTTTTATATTCAATTCTTTTCGAAATCGTTTTCAATTCATTTTGAATTCGTTTTCAATTCAATTCATTTCGAAATCGTTTTCAATTCATTTCATTTCGAAATCGTTTTATATTCAATTCTTTTCAAAATGAATAGAATCGATATAAATCGTTTACGTCAAAATGGCGTCAATCTAATCAACACGGCTTCATAAATTTCTATTTTCAAATATTCTATTTCAAATATTTCTTTTCAAAATAGTTGTTATTATCAAAATATTTCGTTCAACACATGACAAATCTCAATGGATGAGTACTGTCAACACACGAACCTTTATTTTATATTGATAAAGATGTAAATTTTATTACTAAAATATTTCGTTCAACACATGACCAATCTCAATGGATGAGTACTGTCAACACATGAACCTTTATTTTATATTGATAAAGATGTAAATTTTATTACTAAAATATTTCGTTCAACACATGACCAATCTCAATGGATGAGTACTGTCAACACATGAACCTTTATTTTATGTTGTTCTTTATTTTCTAAATTGGAATGAGGCCCAATCAATTACCATATAAAGTTAATTATATGGATTTTCATACAACACACGTATATAATAGCATTGAAAAATAATCAACCATCAACCAAAGTGCACTACACTGTATAAGCATCAAATATAGATATCTAACGCTTATAACAGCCTGTCAATCAATCGATCGACATATTTAATCAATCAGGATGAGTGAACTGCATATTTCATCCTAACACCCGTGTAGGGTTTCAAACAATCAAACAAATATTTTATTTGTGCAGTTGGGCGATGTGTAAAATTTATTGACCCAATCAATGTCAGTCAAATCAGTGTACATAAACAAACCGTCTGGTTTGTAAATGAATATTTTATTTATTCACATTCACGTTAAAAATTATATTTTTAACGATAAAACATTTTATTTCAACATATGAATTTCTATTCAGTTCATTCTTTAAATAAAATGATATTTTATTTTTCTAACTTATTTTAGAAAATTTCGGCGGCATAACGGCACGATACTAGAAACGGGACGAGGCCTAGCCTTATCCCCGGTCTAGTGAAGGCCCACGCCATTCACACATCAATCAAATCAATTCATTTCACCACACAATTCAATTTCAATCAAATAATCTAACTAATTTTTGCAATCAAACAAACAAGTCCATGGTCTGTGTCGGGTGCTACTAAGCACCGTCTGCATCCTAGTATATATATAACTAGAGAAAAGAAAGTGAAAGGTGAGAAATTCTCACCGAAAGCTATCCAACTTCGCGACACTTCAAATGTAGAAGTCTTCGCCATTCTCGCTCTTTGTTGCCCGTATTCTCTACACATATAAAAATCACATTTTTATATACTGATGTCTTTTAAAATAAAAATCACATTTTTATTTGTTCACTTTCAATTTAAAATTCATATTTTTAATACTTTAAAAACCACTTCTTTTCTTCCTCTAACTTCATATCAAAAACTAATAATTTTTTTTCATTGCCACCTTAAAATAAAGATTATATTCCTACTTGCTATTCATATAAATAAAATCATAATTTTATGGCGAAGTTTATGTTCTAACTCGATACACATATAAAAGATTACGTCTTTACACGTTATACACAATAAAAATCCTATTTTTAATAACCTAAATAATTAAAAATAAGATTTAAAAACTCACATGAGGTGTCGATGGTCGAAGGCGGGCTCGGGAGAGGGGCGCCGGAGTCCACAAATGGTCGGAGGCTTAAACATGAAGCGGGTTTTCATATAAATTGAATTTTTAACCACCGGAGGGGTTCACCGTCGAAGTGGTGCTGGGGTAGGGCGGCGATGGGGGTCTAAGGTGGTGGTGGATGGCGCAGGTGGCGGCGATGGGCGGTGGGGCCACGGTGGCAGTGGGATTTGGCTAGGGTTCGGGCGAATTCGACTTAGAAGGGGGAGAGACGAAGGAGAAGGGGGAAGCGGTCACGGCGGGGAGCTGGTGGAGGGGAGCGCCTCCGGCAGGGGGTGGTGGCGAGCGGCTTCGAGAGCCCCAGGCGGCGGCGCGATTAGGTTTAAATTTTTTTTTCTTTTTTTTTTCTTTTTTTTCTTCTGTTCAGTCGATTTTGAAAGGGGGGGGGGTCGGCTGATAAAAGGAAGAGATATATATTTTTATTATTATTTTTTTTATTTTGCAAAAAGTTGTCTTTCACATACGACCTCGAAACGAGGCTCACCGCCTGTCGTCTATAGCGTTCTACCCCCATTCCGAACACAATGGGATATGTATCGTAGGCTGATTTGATCGTTACAATCAGTTCCCGTTGAATTTACATTTAAATCACTATATTGAATTTTAAACGTACATTTCAAATTACCGGGGTCACATACTAACTAGAAAAATTCCAGAAAAATATTTTCTAGCTTCGTATTGACGATACGGTCCTAACAAAACTAGTTTCGTCGAATTCTGAGACCGTTTGAAAAATGGTCAATTTCCAGTCGATTAAAATCAACTGAAACTGGTCAAACGCGTTTTCCTTTGCCACGCTCACATATTGATTCGAAAAATTATGAAATTTGGAATCTAGCAATAACTTGACACTGCGGATCCAACAAAACTAGTTTCGTCGAAATCCGAGGTCATTTGCAAAATGTCTATTTTTAAGGGCCTGAATTCTATAGCGACTATTCAGAATTTTCAACTGGACATATCTTTTGATTCCCGCTATGAAATCTTGATTTTTCGGATTCGTTGGAAAGATATCATCATTTAGATCCTAATGTTTTTGGTTTCACTAAAATCCGGATTGTTTTGCACCCGGTATGTTCAATTGAAGTTTGAAATCGAATTATCGAACTACCGCGCCATTTTCAATTCTATTTATAATTATATATAAATATTTATATTCTAACGACGACGCGTATAAATATATACGTTCGAATTATATTCATAATAAATTACTCGTCGATATTATTTAAAATAATCTATTTTAAATATTCAAAATTCGTTAAAATTGCCAAAATAAAAATTTTAAACTGGCCCAGATTTTCCGGGTTATTACAATCTCCCCCACTTAAAACTTTTCGTCCCCAAAAAGGAACAAAGCCGAAAGTGGTTTGATTATTCAGCTCTACGTTCGATCTGGCTTCCATTCTCCAACTTTTCAGTTTCTGAGAATTTTCAAAATTTCAAAAATTTGGCTAACACCCTAAATTTTCGAAAAATTTCGCCATAACCTCCCCTGCACCGGGATCATCGGGGAATTTCAAATAGCTTCCCCGGTCCTTCTAATCTCAAAAAGAAAAAGAAAAAGCCAAGCGGCTAGCCAATAGGCTCATAAAATCATCATCACCCAAACAAAACAGTAAATTATTTAGCAAACATGTACCTATTTGTCGGGCAAAAAAATTTTATTCTTCGGCTCTAGCCTCCTTGCTATGACCTGTTCAATGTAAGTATATGTATATGCAAGCAAATGCGACCAATTTCAATACAGTTCAATATTTGATGCTATTAGGCATAATGGTTCAAAATTAGCAATCAAATAGACAAACAACACAAACATCAATCAATTAGTGGATTAGAGTTTCAAATTCATAAATTTGATATATATACAAAAAATCATGTTTTTGATGCCAATTCACAACAATGTGTTCTAACTATATAAGTTTTGGTTCTCACACCAGTCTAATGGAAATATATAGAAAATCACACCTTCGAAACATGAACATAAATTTTGGTGATGGAGCTCCATCATCAAAATCATCCCCGAGCGACTAGAGTGTAATCCTATATCTATCCAGTATATTAAAACTTTGAATATACGTTCATGACGCGTATATACAAAACCTTTATATATTGAATTGTCCATATTTAAAATAAATAAATATTCAAATACGTATAAAATGGTTTAAATTTTCAAAACAAAATTGTTTCATTTGGGAAATATACTCTTCACACTCGTTCTAGGATACTACTGATCCAATCTCTAACGAGTCATTCTAATTGGATATTACTAATCCAATATCTGATGAATTCTTTCGTATGGTTCTAATGTGTCTTGTTCTCGAGCTCTGTAAACCAAAGCTCTGATACCAAATGTGACGGCCGGGAATTTCGCTCGATCCGAATCAGTCGTTAAACCAATCTAGACCGTTCGAAACCCCTGACTGTTTGAGAACAGGACAAAACAGAACACAAACAGAAGAACATTTCATTGTATATTACAACAATGCATCAGATTACAAGAATATACAGAGTATAAATGAATAAATATTACACAGAAATATCAGAGATTACAATAAATTACATAGCAGCGGAAAATAATACAAAGCACAACTGAAGGTGATATACGGATACAGAGCTTTCCGGATATCATTCCAGCTGTAAACCAGGATCCTGTGAATATAAATCTGCAAAACCAAAACTACTAGCTGCCCGTGCGGAAAATAGGGGCACCCAGAGTTTAGGTTAAAACATTAAACTCTAGGTCAGTCATGTGACTGGTGTGAGAACTAAACAGTTATTTGAAACTTTACTTTAAAAGAGAGTAATTCAAGGGACCACGCCGTATAACACGGAACGGGTTTCCTCCCAAGAATACTAGTGCATATAGATAAACAACGCAATGCTTTTTCGAAAAATGAAGCTATTATAAGACCCAGGTCCCATCACACAATGCAACGCAAGCCGGAGGATAGGGTTTTACCTTATAACAGCCAAACATGCTTGGTACGTTTAAAACAAATCATTTGATACTATAATAAGTGTATAGTGTCAAAACATTTCAATCATAAATATCAATCATAGGCGGCATAGCTACCATCTACTATGTCGCCATACTAGTTCTACAATTAAAACCGTATTACACGTATTGGAAATTGGATTCCATCATGAGTCGAGGCAAGGGGCAAGCTCCTCTCCGCGTTCGAGACACTCTAGCAAATGCCTCCGGGTTACGCACTCTGGGCAACCCTGGATCGGTTGGGCCGGTCCTCACTTACGTTAGAGGATTATTTATTCCTGAACACACGTTTCCCAGTCCTTACAGACCTATAATCGAGGCGCCTCATTCCAACAACCACAAAGGTGAAAAGTATATAAATGTCAGGGCTGGTAAGTCACTGACACCACCAAAGCTAGAAAGAAACGTCGTGTTCTCCCAACGGTCCGTATCCCGTTTTTGACTCATACCGAGGTGTGAGGCTCGCGAATACACGTTATACACAAAGCTGCCACGTAGGCGTGCTTTGATCATCAACCACAAGACTTTGCTTTTCAACAGAAGCCTTGCTCCATGCAACTCAGTATGCCACACAGACAATTCATGCCGTGCGATTGATATCTATCGATATATAACCTCTAAGCTCGTACGTCTCAGAGAAGGGCGTTAAGCAAGAGAATAAATTCTCCGCCGCCAAACAGATATATATTTAACAGAAATCAATCAACACAGAATAAAATCCAATGTCAGACACACAATCCATTTACAAGTCCGTTCTGGGTCTGAACGAAACCGAAGGCACTTTCCTCGCATATCCATCCATCTCCAAGTACGTCTGGACGACCACCAACTATTTCCATCCTCTTGGGTGTACAGCCCAATCAGGATCGTCAGTAATTATCCAAACGACGTGAAGACTTCCGGCCTTCAACCACCGTCTTCATCTTCGACATATCGTCGAATCGGTTATTCAGAATGGGAATAAACCCGGCCTTTCCGAACAACCCGCGTGTATTAAAAATAAATGTTACACAAACACAACATACGCCTCATTCCAATTCATTAGTCACTAACCGCAAATTAGCAAGAGAACAATTTCCCAAACATTAACCCCGAAGGCCGAAACCAACATCAGATCAATACCCAGGAAACCATTCTTCTTAGCCAACCTACACCTAGTTTCTAAATTCCACATTCTTAGGGAAAGGTTCACATTAATTTTATCCAAGATAAATTCTTTAAAATTTATCCTGTAATCTTCCTTTGGATGTCGTTTTAAACCAAATTATGGTTTTTCTAAACTAGTCGAGATTAGCGAACCACACCGAAGTAATTATTTATTTTATTTCCCAATCCCAACCTATTCATCCCCTGAAGCAAAACTGGTAATACTCCATATCTAACACCACGGTGTTATCGGTAAAATTAATTACCATTTCACGCTCAAATCTAATTAAAGATTTAACTATCGCTTTGGAGCAAAACTGGTGATACTCCATTCTCGATCATTTCAATCTAATTAAAGATTCATTAAAACTCCACTTAGTTTTAATCGTTAACTGGGTTAAAGAATCGGTGTCATTTAAAACACAGTTCACGATAAACCCAAATTCACATTCCATTAATTATCGGGTTAAAGAACGAGTGTTATTTAAAACACTGTCCACGATAAACCCAAAAATCAATATCAATTCAATTCCAATTAAATATTATTTAATTGGTACGCTTCATTAAATCTAAATAAAAAGATTTAATCTTTTCTCAACTGGGTTCAAGAACAGTGTTAGTGAAGACAACATTCACGACAAACCCAAATCACATTTGATATTCAATACAAGGCTCTGAATAGAAAATATATCGGCTTATATTCAATATCAGATTCTACGATTAACAAGTGTCGTATTGGAAATAACGATATAAATGTATATCTTTCAAATCTCCATAACAACATCCGTATAATCACGAATTCCAACATCGAAATATGCCAAAGACAATTTCGATTCAAATCCGCTCTAATGCAATCATTGGAAATTCTGGTTATTTTTAAAACCCTTTTCAAATTCAATTTATTTATTTATTTAAAAATAAACAGAATTATAATTCTAGTTCAAAACTAGTTCATTTCGATAAAAATCTATTTTTATCTTTTCAAATATGGAGTTTTTCATCCCAATTCTTTCTAAATCATTTCTTATGATTTTACACAAATTATTACCATTTTTAATAATTTTATCAAGGCCTGTACAGTCGATTTCCATCAATGGCCATCGAACTGCACTTACAGCGACCTTTTTTAAATTTGATTTGGACATAATTCCAAATCCAACCGTTAGATTTCAAATTTCTAATATTCATTAGAAAGCTCTTTTCGATACGAACCCAACGGTTCCGGTTTTAGGAGAATCCGACGGTCGGATCTCCTGTAATGTCCGTTTGAAATAAATGGCCGAAATTTATGAACTGTCGCGGCGCGGCGCGTTCAATTCAGGCCATTATATTATATATATAATATATATAATATATATTTCATCGATTTCTATTTAAAACGAATTATATAAATAGTTTTAAAATTCGTTTCAAAAGCAACTTCAACTTCCATTTCAATTCAAATCAAAATTGAATTCTTCTTTATAAATTCGTTTTAAAATTCATTTCTATTCAATTCAAATTTCAATTCAATTTGAATTCATTTCAATTCGCTTTCAATTCAATTTGAATTCGTTTTCAATTCATTTCGAAATCGTTTTCAATTCAATTCATTTCGAAATCGTTTTCAATTCATTTCATTTCGAAATCATTTTATATTCAATTCTTTTCGAAATCGTTTTCAATTCATTTTGAATTCATTTTCAATTCAATTCATTTCGAAATCGTTTTCAATTCATTTCATTTCGAAATCGTTTTATATTCAATTCTTTTCAAAATGAATAGAATCGATATAAATCGTTTACGTCAAAATGGCGTCAATCTAATCAACACGGCTTCATAAATTTCTATTTTCAAATATTCTATTTCAAATATTTCTTTTCAAAATAGTTGTTATTATCAAAATATTTTGTTCAACACATGACCAATCTCAATGGATGAGTACTGTCAACACATGAACCTTTATTTTATATTGATAAAGATGTAAATTTTATTACTAAAATATTTCGTTCAACACATGACCAATCTCAATGGATGAGTACTGTCAACACATGAACCTTTATTTTATATTGATAAAGATGTAAATTTTATTACTAAAATATTTCGTTCAACACATGACCAATCTCAATGGATGAGTACTGTCAACACATGCACCTTTATTTTATGTTGTTCTTTATTTTCTAAATTGGAATGAGGCCCAATCAATTACCATATAAAGTTAATTATATGGATTTTCATACAACACATGTATATAATAGCATTGAAAAATAATCAACCATCAACCAAAGTGCACTACACTGTATAAGCATCAAATATAGATATCTAACGCTTATAACAGCCTGTCAATCAATCGATCGACATATTTAATCAATCAGGATGAGTGAACTGCATATTTCATCCTAACACCCGTGTAGGGTTTCAAACAATCAAACAAATATTTTATTTGTGCAGTTGGGCGATGTGTAAAATTTATCGACCCAATCAATGTCAGTCAAATCAGTGTACATAAACAAACCGTCTGGTTTGTAAATGAATATTTTATTTATTCACATTCACGTTAAAAATTATATTTTTAACGATAAAACATTTTATTTTATCATATGAATTTCTATTCAGTTCATTCTTTAAATAAAATGATATTTTATTTTTCTAACTTATTTTAGAAAATTTCGGCGGCATAACGGCACGATACTAGAAACGGGACGAGGCCTAGCCTTATCCCCGGTCCAGTGAAGGCCCACGCCATTCACACATCAATCAAATCAATTCATTTCACCACACAATTCAATTTCAATCAAATAATCTAACTAATTTTTGCAATCAAACAAACAAGTCCATGGTCTGTGGACGATTGTGTCGGGTGCTACTAAGCACCGTCTGCATCCTAGTATATATATATAACTAGAGAAAAGAAAGTGAAAGGTGAGAAATTCTCACCGAAAGCTATCCAACTTCGCGACACTTCAAATGTAGAAGTCTTCGCCATTCTCGCTCTTTGTTGCCCGTATTCTCTACACATATAAAAATCAAATTTTTATATACTGATGTCTTTTAAAATAAAAATCACATTTTTATTTGTTCACTTTCAATTTAAAATTCATATTTTTAATACTTTAAAAACCACTTCTTTTCTTCCTCTAACTTCATATCAAAAACTAATAATTTTTTTTCATTGCCACCTTAAAATAAAGATTATATTCCTACTTGCTATTCATATAAATAAAATCATAATTTTATGGCGAAGTTTATGTTCTAACTCGATACACATATAAAAGATTACGTCTTTACACGTTATACACAATAAAAATCCTATTTTTAATAACCTAAATAATTAAAAATAAGATTTAAAAACTCACATGAGGTGTCGATGGTCGAAGGCGGGCTCGGGAGAGGGGCGCCGGAGTCCACAAATGGTCGGAGGCTTAAACATGAAGCGGGTTTTCATATAAATTGAATTTTTAACCACCGGAGGGGTTCACCGTCGAAGTGGTGCTGGGGTAGGGCGGCGATGGGGGTCTAAGGTGGTGGTGGATGGCGCAGGTGGCGGCGATGGGCGGTGGGGCCATGGTGGCAGCGGGGTTTTGCTAGGGTTCGGGCGAATTCGACTTAGAAGGGGGAGAGACGAAGGAGAAGGGGGAAGCGGTCACGGCGGGGAGCTGGTGGAGGGGAGCGCCTCCGGCAGGGGGTGGTGGCGAGCGGCTTCGAGAGCCCCAGGCGGCGGCGCGATTAGTTTTAAATTTTTTTTTTTCTGTTCAGTCGATTTTGAACGGGGGGGGGGGGGGTCGGCTGATAAAAGGAAGAGATATATATTTTTATTATTATTTTTTTTTATTTTGCAAAAAGTTGTCTTTCACATACGACCTCGAAACGAGGCCCACCGCCTGCCGTCTATAGCGTTTTACCCTCATTCCGAACACAATGGGATATGTATCGTAGGCTGATTTGATCGTTACAATCAGTTCCCGTTGAATTTACATTTAAATCACTATATTGAATTTTAAACGTACATTTCAAATTACCGGGGTCACATACTAACTAGAAAAATTCCAGAAAAATATTTTCTAGCTTCGTATTGACGATACGGTCTTAACAAAACTAGTTTCGTCGAATTCTGAGACCGTTTGAAAAATGGTCAATTTCCAGTCGATTAAAATCAACTGAAACTGGTCAAACGCGTTTTCCTTTACCACGCTCACATATTGATTCGAAAAATTATTAAATTTGGAATCTAGCAATAACTTGACATTGCGGATCCAACAAAACTGGTTTCGACGAAATCCGAGGTCATTTGCAAAATGTCTATTTTTAAGGGCCTGAATTCTATAGCGACTATTCAGAATTTTCAACTGGACATATCTTTTGATTCCCGCTATGAAATCTTGATTTTTCGGATTCGTTGGAAAGATATCATCATTTAGATCCTAATGTTTTTGGTTTCACTAAAATCCGGATTGTTTTGCACCCGGTATGTTCAATTGAAGTTTGAAATCGAATTATCGAACTACCGCGCCATTTTCAATTCTATTTATAATTATATACAAATATTTATATTCTAACGACGACGCGTATAAATATATACGTTCGAATTATATTCATAATAAATTACTCGTCGATATTATTTAAAATAATCTATTTTAAATATTCAAAATTCGTTAAAATTGCCAAAATAAAAATTTTAAACTGGCCCAGATTTTCCGGGTTATTACATAATCCATTCCCAATCTTCTTCCCTGTTCGCTTCAGCCATTACCCCAAACCCATAGTTCGAATTTAGGGTTCCTCCTTGTCGCGTCCACGTTGAACTTCACCCTGATCATTCATGCCCACGCCTTGCACCTCCGGAGAGCTACCTCCACCTGCGACAGAGGCCAACTCGGCCAAGCGCTCTCACCGGAAAATGGATGTGAACCGGCTAACTTTGAGGCACCAATTCGGGTGGGATTCTTAACGAAAACTGATCATACTTAGCTCACTTTGAAGAGGAGAAAACCCTCTATAATCTTTATTCTAAAGATGGGGTTTAATTCGAAATCGATTTGAAGATTTTTGGGAATTTTCTCCGGAGCTTCTCAGCCATGAAACAGTTCGTGGCGGCTGGACCTAGGGTTTTTAGAGAGAGAGTAGGGGTATTTATAATATATATTTTATTATATTTAATTCTTTTATTTTCAAAAATCCATGTTTTCTAATTTGAACTCAAATCAAACCCAACGAGTGTCGCCCCTAGCTAAATACCCCCATTTCGAACACAATGGGATATGTCCCGCAAGCCAGTTCGACTGTTTCGATCAGTTTTCTTTAAATTAAAATATAAATCAAAATATCATTCAAATTTGACTTTAACGTACATTTTATTTTAACGGGGCCACATACAGACTCTATAAATTCCAGAAAAAATATTTCTAGTTTTGTATTGATGATATGGTCCTAACAAAACAAATTTCATCAAATTTGAAGACCATTTGAAAAATGGCCATTTTCTGGTCGATCCAAATTGACTAAAATTGACAAAACATGTTTTCTTTTGCCACGCTAACATATTGATTCGAAAAAATATGAAAATTGGAATCTAGTAATAACTTGACATTCCGAAACCAACAAAAGTGGTTTCATCGAAAATGGAGGTCGTTTGCAAAATCGCCATTTTTAAGGGCTATATTTCCACAGCGATTATTCTGAATTTTCAACTGGGCATAACTTTTTATTTCCGCTATGAAATTTTGATTTTTTAAATTCGTTGGAAAGACATTTTCAAACAGATTTAAATATTTCTGATTTCACTAAAATCTGGTTTATTTTGAATCCTGTACATTCATTTGAAATTTGAAATCAAATTTTCAAACTACTACGCCATTTTAAACTCCTTTTGTAATTAAAATAAATATTTATATTCCAACTTCGATTTAAATAAATATATACGTTCCAATTCTATTCAAAATAAATTTCTTGTCATTATTATTTAAAATAAACCATTTTAAATATTCAAAATCCGTTAAAATAGCCAAAATAAAATTTTTAAATTGGTTATGATTTTCCAGGTTTTTACAATCTCCCCCAATTAAAATCTTTTCGTCCTCGAAAAGGAATGGAGCTGAAAGTTGTTTTAATAATCAACTCAACTTTCATTCTGGCCTTCATTTTTCAACTTTTCTATTTCTAAGAATTTCTAATTCTTCAAAAATTTGGCTAACACCTTAAATTTTCGATTTTTTTGCCATAACCTCCTTTCTACGGAGAGGGGTTTGGAAATTTATTGGACCGTATTAGGCACCCAATAAATCCTAAAAATCATACACATATTTTTAGTGATATAACTTTGTGTCCACAAAGGAGTGTGTATAGATCATGGCTCCAGAGAATACATTCTCCTCACCCTACAAATAGTTTTCGTGCCTTAATGACTAGAGAGACGTGATTATTGTCAACTCCAGACCCGTGTGAGGTTTTTATTAATCTGGCAATTTACCGTTACTGTAACGACCCGTACTTTTGGCAGTCAAATATTTAATTTAATTTAATTTATTATTTTAAATGTTATATTTAGAATATATATGGATTTTAATATTTAATTCGTTATTTAAACAAAGCATAAACATTATATATTTATATAATTTAAATCGAGCTTGAAAATGGCGTGCAGTTCGTAATATGGAGTTTTGAACTTCAACTGGATACAGAGTCCGATATAAGTCGGATTTCTGTGAAACAAGAAACGTTGGAGCCGTGTTGATGATAATTTTCATATGAAAAAGAAAAATCTAGACTTTGTGTTATAGATTGTCAGTTATGGCCAAATCAAAATTTGAAATAATCGCTATCGGCCTTTAAAATGACCATTTTACAAACGGTCTCTTTTTTCGATGAAATTAGTTTCATGGGAACCGTATCGTTAAATTATTGTAAGAAAATCAAATTGCATGGCAAACCGATGTCGTATGTGACCACGGTAGCTGTAAACACCCATTCAATTTCTATAGCGCGTATTTAAATTAATTTAATTTTTATAAAGAGATATTCGAGTATAACTTGAACAAACAATCGAATTAGGCTGCGAAACTAGTTCCGTTGAGTTCGTATCATCGATTAGAGTCAGGATAGGCATATAGTTTGCTATTTTTGGAGACAGGGTAATTTGGCGTTAAAAACGGCATTGCGGTGCGCGTAAAAATAGCCTACCGGGGAAACAGTCTCAGAATGCGACGAAACTGGTGCCGTTGGGTTCGTATTGAAAAATTATTATAGGATTTCAAAGTTTCAAGTTGATTTGATTTATCTGGTGATCGTGAAAAAATTAAACGCGCATTTATTTCTGGTTTTATAAAGGTAATTTTTTCATATGACCTCGGATTTCGACAAAACTTGTCCCATTGGATCCGGAATATCTTTTTACATCAAGATTAACCTTTTTTCAGTAAACAGAAGTCGATTGTGGTCAGTTTCACTCATTACTTTAGCGCAAAGTTTCGTATATTTATTTAATAATAAACCATCACTATATATATACCCAGGAAAAAATCAACCTTACTATTTTATTTCACCCTTTTCGAAACTACCTGGCCTCTTCGATCATGCTGACATACTTATCGTAGCAATGATCCAACAAGATATTTTTTTAGGACAATTTCATGCTTAAGAATTGAAGTACACCCTGACCCTATGGCTAGTGTTTTCAAACTTCACATCTGCCTTCTAATCTGCTCTAAACGAAAGCACAAGTCATAGAGCTCAGCTACTCTACACCGTATGCCCATATTGACATTTCTTTTCATACTGAAACAGCCCACTTCACTGCTGAAAGGAAGTAACACTGACCCTATATTCCTCTACACCGATGGCTACAAACGTAGGAGGGGACGTTAAGCTTATCGCGTTCCTATTCGTGTATATATATTGGGGGTAAGTTTCCACTATTTTGTTTCAGAAAAACTCAACAAGGAAAAACCAGTGCCGCCTTTAAAAATATACCTGAGGCGGTGCAAAATGCGAACTACTCGCGGAAAAAAAATCTAATAAATAAAATGAACCAGGGATTACTGAAAACAGGAATGGGACGTGGAAACAATGTAAAGGGAGAGGCTTTTGAAAGTAAAAGAAAGGAATGGTGCCTCGAATGCAGAACGTGAATCCGGTGGTGGGGCCAGAGGGGAGGCCGTCGCTGTTGGGTTCTGGGTTGCGAGCGGTCGCTTGAGGATGGGAGTGAAGCAGCTGAAAGTGGGCATAGTAGCTGAGGGGGAGAGGGAGACGTGAGCAGCTGTTATGGGTGGAAGGTGGTATAAAAGTGAGGATGGAAATAGTGTACAGGAAACGAAAACAAAATTGGAGAGCTTCGTATAAGGAAGGAGGACCAGTTTTCTGAAATACCGGGAGGAAAGTGTTGTGCGTGGGGTGCGGAAGGTATACATTACCTACATTTTCCTAATAAGGTTTAAATATCCCTAATCAACATTAAATACCGTGAGTTAAAAATTTTAAATTTATTTTAAATACCTGAGCCGTTATCCGTGCTCGGTTTTTATAACTTATATACGAATGCCTAAGAGTTGTGATAATATGCCTATGGTGACACCTTGTTTAAGCATGTAAGAAAGATGAACAATCAGTTCAAAGATAATAGCCTAATGACCTTTATTTTGCCAGATCTGGTTTAGGGAAACAAGGGGTTTAAAAATGTGCCTAGTATGTTATAACATGGACAACCAATCACAAGTAATTAATAACGTGACTATTAATATGCATTGTACAAGTGTCCTTGCCTAGAAATAATAACGCCTAATCCATTTTTAGTAACAAAAATTTAAGTAAAATATATTAGTAGTTATTAATAGTATTAATTTAAAATAGTAAGTAACATAATTAATTTGTAAATGAATCATACGGTATCAGAATTGAATGAACAGGTGCCGTCGGGATCGTATTGACGAGAGCGAAACAACGAAGTTAGTTTGGTCAGGTTTGCAGGTACTTGGGTATTCAATTAAAACAAAATGTTCTAGCGACGGACAAATCAAGGTGAGTTAAACTCACACAGTTTTCCCATTTATATTTTATATAAATTGGGTTTTTATTTTTGTGTGCTCTGCTTGCCAATGATTGACTGTTTGCTAGTTATTTATTTATTTATTTATTTATTGAACTGATGAAATTAAACCTTTGTTTAATTTCAGTGAAATACCAAATCGTTATTTTAACGATTGGTTCCAATAAAGGTAACTTACCTTGTTATTCACGTTTATAAAATAAACGCGTTTAATTGGTTGAATTGTTTGAATTACTTGTGATTGGATTAAATGGTTGTTGTTTATTTTTATCAGTTAAATAATTGAACGATCTGTTTGGAGATAACCATTTGTATACAGGGAAGAACTGGTTGGAGGGTTCCAACCGGATTCCTCAAATATATTAGTTATTTTCATATTATCATATGAATTGTCATGTATGGGGATTGATTTGATTGGGTATTATTGACTGGAAATCCAACATCTGTTTAGTTTAATTCAATGGGCGGTATTGGTTGAGTATTTGGCAACGTATGACATATAAAATCAATCGCTTTTGTTTATATCGATTTACCGTCAGGTGAACTGATAGAACTGAAGTTATAAAATTTATTTTATAACTGGAAATAGATTTTGAAATATATTATTTTGAATAAAAATTTATTAAAAGAAAATAAATAAAGATTTATTATTATTAAAATGAATAATTTATTTATTAATTGATTTAATAAAGTAAATTCTGATATTAATCAGATTTATAAGTATGAGAATAGGAAATTAACCTAACGGTTAAATTGAGTAAGTGTTATGTTAAGAATAATTAAATGAGCTTAGTTTAAATGGTCGAGTTAAAAGTGGCGTTTAATAAGGAATTACTTGATTATTAAATTAAGGAAAATGTTATATTCGAGAAAAAGATTTTCAAAGAGTAAGAAGGTCGTATGAATATCGTATTTTGTATAAAATAGTTTAATGGTTTTTGAATTTGATATTGGAATGAAGTATCGGGTTTTGAATTACGACTTGTGTCAATCTTAAGATATGAACATTGTTGATCAAGGTCTGAGAGGTAACTAAAATACCCCAACTTGAACGACTTCAGAATTATTTGAGAAAGGTATAAGTTGTGATGGTAAAAGAGATTAGTAAAGTTATTGTTTCATTAGAGAAATAATAATGCAGAATTGGTGATAAAGATTTGAGTATTTCAAAGAAAAAGAGAAATGAAAGGAGTTGCCGAAAATATAACGATATTTTCGAATTAGAAGGAAATGTAAAGGATGGGGTTTATTCTATTAGAATAAGCATTGGTATTGTTTCAAGTAATGAAATAAAATGAGATTTCGTAACATCGTTTGATGAGTAATAAGTTAAAATGGTTTCCCCAATATGATAATAACGTAGCTAATGTTCGAAAGTGAAAATATGATTTTGATAAGTGTTAAAATGGATTTATTTATAAAATAATCTTAAGTTAAGTAAGAAGCGAGAAGGCTATATTTATAATATTGAAGTATTTAAGAGTTTTAAATTTACATTTGTTTTTAATTAAAAGGCCAAGTGGTGCTGAATATTGAACCAGTGAACTCACTGGATTGTCATGATTGAAACACTGTATATTTTGATAGTTAAATCACCGACTATCAAATTTGTCCAATACGATTGTTGGTATGGAAAGACCGGGATCGAATTTATATTCGAAAACCATTCCGACCAGCAAATACGTGAAGATATCAGAAGACGGTCGAGATGGAGCATTGAACACCGTGGATCTTCATTAAACGGAAGAACCGCTAATAATCTCTGGTTAGCTCCCTGAGATAAACTATGGTTCTGTCGTGGTTAAAATCTATGGGTTGCAAGGACTTCTCACTTGAGATGACCCCAAACCCCGTACTGACGGTGGCAACACATAAATAGATAATAGCAGAAAAGAATTAAAAAAATACACCAGATAATGAACAATAGAATATACTAGATAAATGTAATCATCAGAGTTACACAGTATACAGGATCATACTTCATACAAATACAGTTCAGCAATACATAAATGTCTACAGTGGAAAACAAACATCATATGTACAATAGGAGCTGAACAACATAAAATAGATAAATGATAGAATCCATCTTCAGCTCCAGCTATCCAGCGAAAGCCAGCCAAAACCTGAATACGAGGCTGCCCGTGTAGAAAAAGGGGCACCCGAGTTTGAAAGTGAAACAAACTACGAGTCAGCCATGGGACTGGTATGAGAAATCTACTCAACACATTTATAATTTGGCTAATCACAGGACCACGCCACTTTCGTGGAACGGGTTTACTCCATTGGATTGCCAGTGCTTTAAAAACAAATATTTCTTTTAAACATCGCAATGGTTTTTATAAAAATGAAGCCATTATAAGACTCAGTTCCCATCACACAATGCAACGCAAACTGGAGGATAGAGTTTTACCTTATAATGGCCAAAATATGATTGATACGAATAAAACAAAAGCATAGATATTATTACTAGTGTTTATATGTTTCAAAAACAATTTCAATCATAACTATCAATCACAGACGGCATAGGTACCATATATCATGTCGCCATATATATATATATATATATATATATATATATATATATATATATATATATACAATCAAAACCGCACGATGTCGTATTTGGAAATTGGATTTCCGTCATGAACCAAGGCAAAAGATAGTCCTTACCGACTTCGAGACAATCTAGCCCATGTCTCAGGCAAGTACCCAATCAAGCCTTTGGAGCGACAGGGCCGGTCCACCAATGCGGATTAAAATTCCTGAACACTACGTTTCCCCGCCCTATGGGGCGTAAATGAGCCAACGAATGACTCCATCGGCCCTGGATCGACCGATATATCCGAGGCGCCTCGCTATCCATCATCTGCATAAGTAAAATGTTAGGCCGTGTAAAAACACCAACACAACTCCTAGCTAGAAAGAAACGCATGCACTCCCTGAGGTCCTTCTCCTGTTTCTGGTTCATACCTGGGTGTGAGGCTCGCGAATTTACTTAATACACAAAGCTACGCCACACAGGCGGTGCTTTGATCATCACCACAAGACTTTACTTTTCAACAGAAGCCCTGATCATTTGCCACTTAGGCATGCCACACTAGCAATTCATGCCACGCGACTGATGTCCATCGATATACAACCTCTGAGCTCATGCGTTTCAGAGAAGGGCGTTAAGCAAAAGAATAAACTCTCTGCCGCAAAACAGATGTATATTTAATAGAGATCAATCAACAAAGAATATAATCCAATGTCAGACACACAGTCCATTTACAAGTCCGTTCTGGGTCTGAACGAAACCAGAGGCACTATATACCTCGCAAACCCATCAACCACCACGTACGTCTGGACGATCACCACTCATTATCCATATTTCGGGATGCCTCCCAATCAGGACCTCCGTTACCATCCAAACGAGGTGAAGATCTCCGGTCTTCGACCACCGTCTTCATCTTCGATTTCTTATCGTCGATTCAGTTACTCAGAATGGGATAAACCCGGTCTTTCTGAGCAACTCGCATATATAATAAACAAGTGCAATACTAACATACACACGCATCATTTCAATTCATTAGTCACTAACCGTCAATCAGTAAGAGAACGATTTCCCAAATATTAACCCCGAAGGCTGAAACCAACATCAGATCAATACCCAAGAAACCATTCGACTTAGCCAAAATTCAGTTAATTTCTAAATTTCACATCCATATCATTTATAATATTTTATAACGATTTATCGCTATTTTTATTTATTTTAAAATAGCCAATTTATTCAAAACGACGCTTCGGGCCATAACGCGGCCGTGGCGCTATTTTTCTTCAGATTTGATTTAAACATTTCTGAAAATCTAACCATTAGATCTTCAAAAAATTTACATCATTAGAAAGATCTTTTCAAAACAAATCCAACGGTTCCAGTTTCGGGAAAATCCGACGGTCGGATCTCCCGGTATAATCGTTTGAAGTTTCAATTTCAAAATACGAACTGCAGCGTCATTATTCGATTAAATATAATCGATTCTGGCGCGGTTTTTCTTCAGATTTGATTTAAACATTCCAGACAATCCAACCGTTGGATTTTTACAAAGTTGGTGCCGTTGGAAAGATATTTCCAAAGCGAACCCAACGGTTGCGATTTCAGGAAAATCCGATGGTCGGATCTCCCGCAATAATCGTTTGAAATCACGGTTTCAAAATACGAACTGCAGCTTCGTTATTCGATATATTTCGATTTTATATATATATATATATATATATATATATATATATATATCGATTCTTCGATTTTAAAACTATATTCTTTTCATACATCTGATAAAAATGATATTTTTATCTAACTGTCTTCTATTTCAACACTTCACTATTTTTAACAATTCATTTATATAATAAAAATGTGATTTTTATTATAAAACAATTTATTTCAAAACACTATTATTTTCTATAGTTCATATAGGTGATAAAATGAGATTTTTTATTATAAAACAATTTATTTCCAAAACAAGATTATTTTATACATTTCATATTGATGTTAAAAATGGGATTTTTATTATAAAACACGAATACCATTCAACACATGAATTTCCATCCAACGAATGAATATCGACTCAACACATGAAGGTTTTCTATTCAACGAATAAATATAGTTTCAACAAATGAAAATAATTCAAACACATGAATATTATTCAAAATTTCGGCAGCATAACGGCAGGGTAGTTAAAGCCGGGACCGTCCGTAGTACGGCTCCTCGCTCTACCTTAAAACCTCGTGGTTTTTGACAATGGGGAATCATGCATCTAGTTCGCACGCAGGTAGCATGTATATATTTATTTCATTTCCACAAACTAATCCTATGTGGTTTCAACCAAATATTTTTCAACCACAAGTGGGTATTTTTCAACCACAATCAATCAATATCAACCACAAATAATTCCAATCAACCATTCGCTATCAATCAATTTTCACACCAAACACAACCAATAAATATCGTCCATGGTTTGTGGACGAGGGGCGTATATATATATATATATATATATATATATATATATATATATATATATATATATATATATATATATAGCAATTCACTTCTATTTCAACGCATATATAATTTTTACAACGCATATATGACTTATACATCGAACTTACAACTTATACAACGCTTATACAAGAGGTGTACAACACTTATATAACTCATACATCGACTATATAATTTATACATCGTCGTTATCAATATCGTTCATAAATTAGAAATCTCACATTGGGTTCCACTCCACCAAAAATAGCAGAAGGCTCATAAAAATATGCGGTCTCTTCTAAAATGTAGAAGACGTCCACACGGTCACGATGTTTCCTGTTTCATCGAATTTCGTCAAGAAACGAAAAAGATATGATTTTTGTAGTGAAATCAGAAACGGTAGCGCTTTAAACTGCTATTAAATGTTTTAAAATAAAAACAACCGCACCTTTCTTCGAATGTTCGAAACTAGGGTTGGCAAATACTTCCAATCCGCTGCTCGAGGTGATGATCGGCCTTCACCACGACGGAGGGCTACGAAGCGCGCACCCGAAGAGCCAGGTGGGGCCCAGTTCGATTTCGTGTAGCTGTGGCGGCGGTGCGATGAAGTCGTGGTCTTTGAGGGCCTCAATCTCGTCGTATACTGAACGATGGAGGTCAACTTGGATATGGATTAGAAGAGGATGGAGAGCCCTTCAAAAAGTTCCAAAGGGGCGGGGTGGTTCGTTGATCGGAGCTGCCAGAAAATGGCTGGGAAGCGGCGAGCTTCAGCCGTCATCCAATCGAGGGTTACGGGGGAGGGTGTTGATTTTTTTATTTTATTTAATTTATGATTGGCCGAGAGATATTTATAATCCGAAAAATAGGGTTTTCGCACACGAACTCCAATCCAAACCAAACGACTATCGTCCCTAGTGTTTTACCCCCATTCCAAACACAATGGGATATGTTTCAAAGGCCCATTCGACTGTTTCAGTCAGTTTTCCTTCAAATTAAAATATAAAACATTTAATATTTGATTTGAACGTACATTTCAATTTTCCAGGGCCACAAACTAATTCGAAAAATTCCAGAAAAATAAATCTGGCTATGTTTTGACGATGCGGCCCCAACAAAACTGGGTTCGTTGAATTCTGAGACCGTTTGCAAAAAGGCCCATTTCTGGTCGATCCAATTTAACTGTAATTGACCAAAACATGTTTTCCTTTGCCACGCTCACATACTAGCTTCAAAAATTATGAAATTTGAAACCTAGCAATAACTTCACATCCCGGATCCAACAAAAGTGGTTTCGTCGAATTCCGAGGTCATTTGCAAAATGGCCAATTTCACGGGCTATATAAATTCCATAGCGACCTTTCTGAAAATTCATTTGGCCATAACTTTTCCTTTCCGCTATTAAACTTTGATTTTTCAGATTCGTTAGAAAGGTATGCACTAACAGATTTAAATATTTTTGGTTTCACTCAAATCCATTTTGTTTTGCACCCGATTCTATCCGACAAAGTTTGAATTCAAAATTTGAAACTGCAGCGCCATTTAAGGCCTTGTTTATAATTAGAATTAATTATATTCTTTTTCAAACGTCGATTCAAACTCACTTTTCATTGTGATTATTTAAAATATTTATTTAAAATATTTAAAATCCATTATTTTAGCCAATTAAAATTTTTTAAATTGGTTCAGATTTTCCGGGTCGTTACATTCTCCCCCACTTAAAACTTTTCGTCCCCGAAAAGGAACAAAGTTGAAAGTGGTTTGATTAATCAACTCTATGTTCAATCTGGCTTTAATTCTCCAACTTTTCAATTTCATAGAATTTTCAAATTCTTCAAAAATTTGGCTAACACCCGGAATTTTCGAAAAATTTCGCCATAACCTCCTTTGTACGGGGAGAGGTTTGGAAATTTATTGTGCCGTATTAGGTACCCAATAAATCCTAATAAGCATACACATATTTATAGTGATATATTCTGGTGTTTACAGGGGAGCGTGTATTGATAATAACTCCAGAGAATAAATTCTCGTCACCCTGTCAAAGCCTGAGGGAGAGTGTATTTTAAATGCTCCAGAGGATAAATCCTCGTCACCTCGTCCCGTGTGGGAAATAAATAGTCCATGTGCCGTATCTAATAACTAGAGAGACGTGATTATTGTCAACTCCAGAACCGTGTTGGATTTTTTTATCAATCTGGCAATTTTATCGTTACAATTTAAATAGTCCATATCAGCCATCAATTCAACCTGTAAAATATAGTCATCGCCATACATGCCTCTCGCTCGTATGGTAAATCTTCCACCTCGTCACACAAGCTCCAAATGCTTATGTGGTATATGATGAAGTATGCCTATCTTTAGAAGTATGCCATGTAATGTAGTTCAAAATTAATTGTTACTATCCTATGGCGATATTTATTATTTAACATAGAACAACCAGCACTCCGCATCCAATGGCATTCACAGGAGTCGATATAATAATATTTCGCATCCAACTCATTAAGGTTTACCTATTTGTCGGACACGCAAATAAAATCTTTACTCAACAGCTATCCATTTACCTATTCAAACATATATAATGCACATGTATATATTTCTATCTATTTTCTAATCAGTTCAATGTGTGATTTAAATGAATAAATTGTACCATTATTCTATTGTTGATTAAATTAACTATCATTTTAATAATTTTAATTAATCAAATCTACAATCACACAACACAAACAACAATCAATTTGTTTTTAACCTTTCAAATATATATCTTTTATATATTCAAAATTATATTTCTAAACCAGACTACATATATAATCACAAATACATTATTTAAAAACATATTACGCTCGACTCGTTCTGAAGCACTTCTGACCCCATCTTCAACGAGTTGTTCTGATTCTGCTGTACTCATACTAGGATATTGCTAATCCTATCTGTATAGAGTTACCCGTCCTAGAACGCTACTGGTTATATTTCTGACGAGTTCGTTAATATGTTATATTCCAGAACTAAGCTTAACCAAAGCTCTGATACCAAATGAGACGACCCCAAACCCCGTACTGACGGTGGCAAGGGTAATCCATGGAATATAACACATAAACAGATAATAGCAGAACATAATTAAATAAATACACCAGATAATGAACAATAGAATATACTGGATAAACGTAATCATCAGAGTTATACAGTATACAGGATCATATTTAGTACAAATAGAGTTCAGCTATACATAAATGTCTACAGTGGAAAACAAACATTATATGTACAATAGGAGCTGAACAACATAAAATAGATAAATGATAGAATCCGTCTTCAGCTCCAGCTATCCAGCGAAATCCAGCTAAAACCTGAATATAAGGCTTCCCGTGTAGAAAAAGGGGCACCCGAATTTGAAAGTGAAATAAACTACGAGTCAGTCATGGGACTGGTATGAGAAATCTACTCAACACATTTATAATTTGGCTAATCAAAGGATCATGCCACTTTCGTGGAAAGGGTTTACTCCATTGGATTGCCAGTTCTTTAAAAACAAATCTTTCTTTTAAACATCGCAATGCTTTTTATTAAAATGAAGCCATTATAAGACTTAGTTCCCATCACACAATGCGACGCAAACCGGAGGATAGAGTTTTACCTTATAATGGCCAAAATATGATTGATACGAATAAAATAAAAGCATTTGATATTATTACTAGTGTTTATATGTTTCAAAAACAATTTCAATCATAACTATCAATCATAGATGGCATGGGTACCATATATCATGTTGCCATATATATATACAATCAAAACCGCACGATGTCGTATTTGGAAATTTGATTTCGTCATGAACCAAGGCAAAAGATAGTCCTTACCGACTTCGAGACAATCTAGCCCATGTCTCAGGCAAGTACTCAGTCAAGCCTTTGGAGCGACAAGGCCGGTCCACCGATGTGGATTAAAATTCCTGAACACAACGTTTCCCCGCCCTATGGGACGTAAATGAGCCAACGAATGACTCCATCGGTCCCGGATCGACCGATATATCCGAGGCGCCTCGCTATCCATCGTCCACATAAGTAAAATGTCAGGCCGTGTAAAAACACCGACACAACTCCTAGCTAAAAAGATACGCATGCCCTCCTTGAGGTCCTTCTCCCATTTATGGTTCATACCGGGGTGTGAGGCTCACGAATTTACTTTATACACAAAGCTACGCCACACAGGCGGTGCTTTGATCATCACCACAAGACTTTGCTTTTCAATAGAAGCCCTGATCATTTGCCACTTAGGCATGCCACACTAGCAATTCATGCCATGCAACTGATGTCCATCGATATACAACCTCTGAGCTCGTGCATTTCAGAGAAGGGCGTTAAGCAAAAGAATAAATTCTCCGTCGCTAAACAGATGTATATTTAATAGAGATCAATCAACAAAGAATAAAATCCAATGTCAGACACACAGTCCATTTACAAGTCCGTTCTGGGTCTGAACGAAAACAGAGGCACTATATACCTCGCAAACCCATCGACCACCACGTACGTCTGGACGATCACCACTCATTATCCATATTTCGGGATGCCTCCCAATCAGGACCTCCGTTACCATCCAAACGAGGTGAAGAACTCCGGTCTTCGACCACCGTCTTCATCTTCGATTTCTTATCGTCGATTCAGTTACTCAGAATGGGATAAACCCGGTCTTTCTGAGCAACTCGCGTGTATAATAAACAAGTGCAATACTAACATACACACGCATCATTTCAATTCATTAGTCACTAACCGTCAATCAGTAAGAGGGCGATTTCCCAAATATTAACCCCGAAGGCCGAAACCAACATCAGATCAATACCCAAGAAACCATTCGACTTAGCCAACCTTCAGTTAATTTCTAAATTTCACATCCATATCGTTTATAATATTTTATAATGATTTATCGCTATTTTTATTTATTTTAAAATAGCCAATTTATTCAAAACGACGCTTCGGGCCATAACGCGGCTGTGGCGCTGTTTTTCTTCAGATTTGATTTAAACATTTCTGAAAATCTAACCGTTGGATCTTCAAAAAATTTACATCATTAGAAAGATCTTTTCAAAATGAATCCAACGGTTCCAGTTTTGGGAAAATCCGACGGTCGGATCTCCTGGTATAATCGTTTGAAGTTTCGATTTCAAAATACGAACTACAGCGTCATTATTCGATTAAAAATAATTATATTTATATATATATAAATATAATCGATTCTGGCGCTGTTTTTCTTCAGATTTGATTTAAACATTCCAGACAATCCAACCGTTGGATTTTTACAAAGTTGGTGCCGTTGGAAAGATATTTCCAAAGCGAACCTAACGGTTGCGATTTCAGGAAAATCCGATGGTCGGATCTCCCGCAATAATAGTTTGAAATCACGGTTTCAAAATACGAACTGCAGCTTCGTTATTCGATTTATTTCGATTATATATATATATCGATTCTTTGATTTCAAAAATATATTCTTTTCATACATTTGATAAAAATGATATTTTTATCTAACTGTCTTCTATTTCAACACTTCACTATTTTTAACAATTCATTTATATAATAAAAATATGATTTTTATTATAAAACAATTTATTTCAAAACACTATTATTTTCTATAGTTCATATAGGTGATAAAATGAGATTTTTTTTATCATAAAACAATTTATTTCCAAAACAAGATTATTTTATGCATTTCATATTGATGTTAAAAATGGGATTTTTATTATAAAACACGAATACCATTCAACACATGAATTTCCATCCAACGAATGAATATCGACTCAACACATGAAGGTTTTCTATTCAACGAATAAATATAGTTTCAACAAGTGAAAATAATTCAAACACATGAATATTATTCAAAATTTCGGCGGCATAACGGCAGGGTAGTTAAAGCCGGGACCGTCCCTAGTACGGCTCCTCGCTCTACCGTAAAACCTCGTGGTTTTTAACAATGGGGAATCATGCATCTAGTTGGCACGCAGGCGGCATGTATATGTTTATTTCATTTCCACAAACTAATCCTATGTGGTTTCAACCAAATATTTCTCAACCACAGATGGGTATTTTTCAACCACAATCAATCAATATCAACCACAAACAATTCAAATCAACCATTCGCTATCAATCAATTTTCACACCAATCACAACCAATAAATATCTCCCATGGATTGTGGACGAGGGGCGTATATATATATATATATATATATATATATATATATTTATATATAGCAATTCACTTTTATTTCAACACATATATAATTTTTACAATGCATATACAACTTATACATCGAACGTACAACTTATACAACGCTTATACAAGAGGTGTACAACGCTTATATAACTCATACATCGACTATATAATTTATACATCGTCGTTTTCCATATCGTTTGTAAATTAGTAATCTCACATTGGGTTCCACTCCACAAAAAATAGCAGAAGGCTCAGAAAAATATGCGGTCTCTTCTAAAATGTAGATGATGTCCACACGGTCACGATGTTTCCTGTTTCATCGAATTTCATCAAGAAACGAAAAAGATATGATTTTTATAGTGAAATCAGAAATGGTAGCGCTTTAAACTGCTATTAAATGTTATAAAATAAAAACAGCTGCACCTTTCTTCGAATGTTCGAAACTAGGGTTGGCAAATATTTCCAATCCGCTGCTCGAGGTGATGATCGGCCTTCACCACGACGGAGGGCTACGAAGCGCGCACCCGAAGAGCCAGGTGAGGCCCAGTTCGATCTCGTGTAGCTGCGGCGGCGGCGCGATGAAGTCGCAGTCTTTGAGCGCCTCGATCTCGTCGTATACTGAACGATGGAGGTCAACTTGGGTATGGATTAGAAGAGGATGGAGAGCCCTTCAAAAAGTTCCAAAGGGGCGGGGTGGTTCGTTGATTGGAGCGGCCAGAAAATGGCTGGGAAGCGGCGAGCTTCAGCCGTCGTCCAATCGAGGGTTACGGGGAGGGGGGTTTGATTTTTTTATTTTATTTAATTTATGATTGGCCGAGAGATATTTATAATTCGAAAAATAGGGTTTTCGCACACAAACTCCAATCCAAACCCAATGATTGTCATCCCTAGCATTTTACCCCTATTGCGAACATAATGGGATATGTTTCGAAGGCCCATTCAACTGTTTCAGTCAGTTTTCCTTCAAATTAAAATATAAACATTTAATATTTGATTTGAACGTACATTTCAATTTTCCAGGGCCACAAACTAATTTGAAAAATTCCAGAAAAATAAATCTGGCTATGTTATGACAATGCGGTCCCAACAAAACTGGTTTCGTCGAATTCTGAGACCGTTTGCAAAAAGGCCCATTTCTGGTCGATCCAATTTAACTATAATTGACCAAAACACGTTTTCCTTTGCCACGCTCACATACTAGCTACAAAAATTATGGAATTTGAAACCTAGAAATAACTTCACATCCCGGATCCAACAAAAGTAGTTTCGTCGAATTCCGAGGTCGTTTGCAAAATGGCCAATTTCACGGGCCATATAAATTCCATAGCGACCTTTCTGAAAATTCATTTGGCCATAACTTTTGCTTTCCACTAAGAAACTTCGATTTTTCAGATTCGTTAGAAAGGTATGCACTAACAGATTTAAATATTTTTGGTTTCACTCAAATCCGTTTTGTTTTTCATCCGGTACTGTCCAACAAAGTTTGAATTCAATTTTTGAAACTGCAGTGCCATTTCAGGCCTTGTTTATAATTAGAATTAATTATATTCATTTTCAAACGTTGATTCAAACTCACTTTTCATTGTGATTATTTAAAATATTTACTTTAAATATTTAAAATCCATTATTTTAGCCAATTTAAAATTTTTAAATTGGTTCAGATTTTCCGGGTCGTTTCATCGCTACTGATCCATGGGGTGATTTCTATATTGGATGCAGTAGGAGAGTGCCTTCGGTTCATCCTGTTCCTGGATGACTTGTACGGACGGATGTATGACAGAGTATTTCCAACTGAATTACCTACGTTGATTTCTGCAAACGTACCATAGTTGATGGAGGAGAAATGGTTTTCTCTAGCCAAATAAACAGAATATTTTTGTGGACATCAATTAAGTAATATTTGGCGGATCCGACGATGTGACATTCAAAGTGAATGATGACTAGATGGTTTAAAAGTAAATTCTGGCCTCAAGCCTCATCAACCGGGAAATGACAAAAATCGGGTAGGCAGCATGGCTATGTTGGTCGCTCCCATTAGGATGTATAATCACCTATCTAGAGAAATTCCTTTTGCTTCTTTAATCTATCGATGTTGTCCCTTTTCGGGAAACGGTGGTTTGAGTCCAACCATTGGTGATATACATTTGATACACTCGAGCGAAATGAGTGGTCGGCCATGTGAGGGCTGGGTTGCAAGACGTTCTTGTTGAACCCAGTGTATTTGCCTCTAGAGATACACTATCGGCAGGTGGTCCCATACCTTGTCAAGGTCAGAATCCAATCTCCAATAAGCAGCCGAGGGTTTGATTGTATACTATATATATGGAGCGTGAGATGCAAGCGTTCCACTAGATTGTTTGCGACGATCCCAAAATCCGTGTGACGGTATTAAGGATAATCATTGGAATATAACACATCAATCATCATAGCAGAGAATAGATAATAGCAAAAACAATAAATAGAATAATTTTACATGAATATGACAGCGGATTCATAACATGTAACAACATCAGAATAGCACAACGTAGGATATAACTTAGTAAATAAAAGGGAAATGATCAGTCACCATCGCCAGAGGCGGAATATATGCATGCAGTGAGACATAATAAGGGTATCAGTCTACATCGCCGAAGGCGGTACATATACATACGATAATAAGTACTGGAAGTAAAATAGTCTGCATCGCCGGTGGTGGAATCATAATATAGATACAATAATGGCGAAAAACGTCACAGTCATCTCGGTGAAGTCAGCCTCGCCATGAGCCAAAAATGCACTCCATACTACAGTGCTGAGCCAAAACAACCTGTCACCTGTGAACTATGCTGCTTGTGTGAAAATAAGGGCACCCGCGTTTGCAAAGTGAATCAAACAAAGAGTCAGTCATGGGGACTGGTATGAGAAATCTACTTAACAGTTTAAACAACAGTAATAAGAAAATCATAGGAACATGCCACTTTCGCGGAACGGGTTTACTCCAGTGATTCCTGGTGCATTTAAAACAAAGTAAATTCTTTAAAACAACGCAATGCTTTTAAAAAGAATGAAGCCATTATTAGACTCAAGTCCCATCATACAACGCAACGCAAGCCGAAGGATAGAGTTTTACCTTATAATGGCCAAATATGCTTAATACGTGTAAAGCAAAATCATTTGATATTATTACTAGTGCAAATATGTTTCAAAAACGAATAGCATCATAAATATCAATCATAGGCGGCATAGCTACCATCTACTATGTCGCCATACTAGTTCTACAATCGAATCCGTTATTTCGTATTGGAAATTGGATTTCCATCATGAGTCGAGGCAAGGGGAAAGCTCCTCTCCGCTTCGAGACATTCTAGCAAATGCCTCAGGACTACACACTCTGGGTAACCCCTGGATGCTTCAGGGCCGGTCCTCTCTTACATTTGAGGATTAATTATTCCTGAACACACGTTTCCCGGTCCTTACAGACCTATAATCGAGGCGCCTCGCATTCCAACAACCACATAAGTGAAAAGTAGATATAAATGTCAGGGTTGGTAGGTCACTGACACCACCATAGCTAGAAAGAAACGTCGTGCTCTCCCTGCAGTCCTTATCCCGTTTTTAACTCATACCGAGGTGTGGGGCTCGCGAATCCATGCTATACACAAAGCCTGGCTATGTAGGCCGTGCTTTGATCATCAAACACAAGACTTTGCTTTGCAACAGAAGCCTTGATCACAGCATCTTGGCATGCCACATAGGCATTCCACTCCATACGACTGATTTCTATCGATATATAACCTTTGAGCTCGTACGTCTCAGAGAAGGGCGTTAAACAAAAGAATAAATTCTCTGCCGCCAAACAGATATACATTTAACAGAGATCAATCAGTATAGAACAAAATCCAATGTCAGACACACAGTCCATTTACAAGTCTGTTCTGGGTCTGAACGAAACCGGAGGCGTCAAATTCCTCGTATATCCGTACAATCAACACATACGTTCAAACGGCTACTACTTCCGTTCCTTCACGGTAGTTACTCCAATCAGGAACCTCAGCAGCGCCCATCCAACAAATACGAAGATCGTCGGTCTTGAATCATCTTTGTATTTTCCAATTCGAATTGTTCAAATGAGGGTTAGCTCGGCCTTTTCAAATAATTCACGTAGTCAGAATTTAAATCAATTCTTTCCATGGTTATATTATTCGACATTCATATTTCAGTTCTTTAGTGTTATTTTCGTGTCAAACACATACAACCATCAAATATCAAACAGATCAAGCCAAATTGGTTTATTTCCAATCTATGTTGCTTATAATATTTTATAATGATTTTTCACCTTTTTTATTTATTTAAAAATGGCCATATTTAATTAAACGACGTTTCAGGTCGTGCCGTGGCACTGGCGCTGTTTTTCCCCTAATTTGTTTTACACATATCGGGAAATCTACCCGTTGGATTTCTACAAAGTCTATATCAGTGGGAAGATATTCCCAAAGCGAACCCAACAGTTCCAGTTTCGTGAAAATCTGACGGTCGGATCTTCCACACTAGTCGTTTGAAGTTACGGTTTCAAAATTCGAACTGCAGCGTCGTTATTCGATTTAATTTAATTATATTTATATTTATATATAAATATAAACGATTCTAGCGCTGTTTTTCTTCAGATTTGAATTAAACATTCTAGACAATCCAACCGTTGGATTTTTACAAAGTTGGTGCCGTTGGAAAGATATTTCCAAGGCGAGCCCAGCGGTTGCGGTTTCGGGAAAATCCCATGGTCGGATTTCTCGTACTAATCGTTTCAAATTACGATTCCAAAACACGAACGGCACAACTTCGATTCCTTTCAATTCTATTTATATTCATATATATAAATATAGTTCATTCTTCAATTTCAAATATAGTTCATTCATTAATTTCAACATCGTTTTCACTACAAATATTACACTAACGCCTTAATATTTCAAAAAATTTCGCCATAACCTCCTTTGTACGGGAAGAGGTTTGGAAATTTACTGGGTCGTGTTAGGTACCCAATAAATCCTATAAAGCATCCATATATTTATAGTGATATATTCTGGTGTTTACAGGGGAGCGTGTATAGATGATAACTCCAGAGAATAAATTCTCGTCACCCTGTCAAGCCTGAGGGTGCGTGTATTTTTAATTACCCCAGAGGATAAATCCTCGTCACCTCGTCACGTGTGGGAATAAATAGTCCATGTGCCGTATCTAATGACTAGAGGGACGTGATTATTGTCAACTCCAGACCCGTGTGGGGTTTTTATTAATCTAGCAATTTATCGTTATATTTTATATAGTCCATATCAGTCATCAGTTCAACCTGTAGTATATAATCATCGCCATACAAGCCTCTCGCTCGTATGGTAAATCTTCCACCTCGTCACACAAGCTCCAAATGCTAATGTGGAATATGATGAAGTATGCCTATCATCAAGGAGTATGCCATATAGTGTAGTTCAAAATTAATTGTTACTATCCTATGGCGATGTTTATTATTTCACACAGAATAATCAGCACTCCGCATCCAATGGCATTCATAGGAGTTGATATAAAAATAAAATTGCGCAGCCAACTCATCAAGGCTTACCTATTTGTCGGGCATGCAAATAATTTCTTTACTCTACAGCTAATCCATTTTCCCTGTTCAACACATGTGTATATATGCAGAACAAAGCTAATAATAACATTTCTAGCAAACTAATATTTATTTCAACACGTGTGTATTTTTATCAAAGCGTATACATGATAAAAGAAATCTTTTTATCATCAAAAATATTTATTCAACACGTGAATGTTTTTAACCCTTCATATTCACAATAAAAATGTAGTTTTAATTGTCTATTCATTTTATTTTAAAATACGATAACATTCAACACATGAATTTCAACTCAACGAATGAATTTCAATTCAACACATGAATATTCTCTATAGTTTAGTATATATATAAAAATGTGATTTTTATTGTTAAATCTGTTTGTTTAAAACTCGAATAATTTTCAACACATGAATTTCGATTCAACGAATGAATTTCAATTCAACACATGAATATTCTCTATAGTTTGTATATATATAAAAATGTGATTTTTATCGTTAAATCTATTTGTTTAAAATTCGAATAATATTCAACACATGAATTTCAACTCAACGAATGAATTTCAATTCAACACATGAATATTCTCTATAGTTTGTATATATATAAAAATGTGATTTTTATCGTTAACTCTATTTGTTTAAAATTCGAATAATATTCAACACATGAATTTCAACTCAACGAATGAATTTCAATTCAACACATGAATATTCTCTATAGTTTGTATATATATAAAAATGTGATTTTTATTGTTAAATCTATTTGTTTAAAATTCGAATAATATTCAACACATGAATTTCAACTCAACGAATGAATTTCAATTCAACACATGAATATTCTCTATAGTTTGTATATATATATATAAATGTGATTTTTATCGTTAACTCTATTTGTTTAAAATTCGAATAATATTCAACACATGAATTTCAGCTCAACGAATGAATTTCAATTCAACACATGAATTTTCGAGAAAATTTCGGCAGCATAACTGCAGGGTAGTTAAAACCGGGACCGTCCCTAGTACGGCTCCTCGCTCTACCTTAAAACCTCGCGGTTTTTGACAATGGGGATCATGCATCTAGTTCGCACGCAGGCGACATGTTTTATTTTCATTTCCACAATCCTATTCTAATTTGTTTCAAACACAAGAGGGTATTTTTCAACCACAAAGGTATTTTTCAACCACAATATCAACCACAAACAATTATTTCCAACCATTCATCATACCATATAATATCACGCCAATCATAAGCAATAAATATCGTCCATGGTGTGTGGACGAGGGGAGTAAATATATATATATATATACATATATATATATATTATTTATATAATTCACTAGCATTTCATCACAATTCAAAGCATATATGTTTCATACAACGCTTGTATAAATTATACATCGCTAATATAACTTATACAACACATGTACATGAGGTATACAATGCGTATATAATTTACACTTCGCTTATATAATTTATACAACACGATTCCATTCACACAATTTAGTTTAAATTCCTCACATTGGTTTTTGAAGTGCTAAAAATCATAGGAAGATCAGAAAAATCCGCGGCTTCTGCTAGATGGTAGAGAGCCTCCCTGCGGTCCCGATGTTTCCTGTTTCATCGAATTTCGTTAACACACTAAAAAGATGTGATTTTTCAAAGTTTTGCAACACTTAAAAGTGTTATTTTCAATTCAGAAATTTCAAAGCAGAGTGCTTTTCAAACCTTCAAAACTAGGTCTTGAATTTAAATCAAAACCGTAGCTCGATGCCCAGATCAGACTATACAACGTCGAAGAGCTTTGAACAGGCTTCCTATCGACGGTGGTGAGGTGTAGCTCGGTGGCTCCTACGACGATCAGCAGCGACAGAAAGGTGCGGACTTCCTCGATGAAATTCGACATCGATAGGGGATGGTTTCCGACGAGGCTGGGGTTGATTGGAAGAGGGGAGGAAGACGATCGGAATTACCAACTGGGGGCGGCGGGGAAATGGCCTGTGGCGGCGGCGATCGAGGTGGAAAGGTTTGAATGGGTTTTCGCCGTTCGTTTCTAGGGTTGACCGAGTTTTTGAGATGAGGGAGAAAATGTAAGATATTTTCTAATATATTATATTTTTAAATTCCTATAATATCCTTTCTAGCCAACGTACACCAATTTCAACCCAACGACTGTCGCCCCTAGCTAAATACCCCCATTTCAGACACAATGGGATATGTTTCGTTGGCCAATTCGACTGTTACAGTCCGTTATTTTTCAAATTAAAGTATAAAACATTTATATTCAATTTGAACGTACATTTCAATTTGCCAGGGCCACAAACTGAATCGAAAAATTCCTGAAAAATAAATCTAACATTGTTGTGACGATACGGTCCCAACAAAACCAATTTCATCGAATTCTGAGCTCATATGCAAAATGTCCATTTTCAGGTCGACCCATTTTAACAGAAATTGACCAATCACATTTTCCTTTGCCCCGCTCACATACTAGCTTCAAAAATTATGAATTTTGAAACCTAGCAAAAATTTGACATCCCGGATCCAACAAAAGTGGTTTCGTCGAATTCCGAGGTCGTATGCAAAATATCTATTTTCAAGGGCTATATATGCTATATAGCGACCTTTCTGAAAATTCATTTGGCCATAACTTTTGATTCCCGTTAGGAAACTTCGATTTTTCAGATTTGTTAGAAAGGTACTCATAAACAGATTTAAATATTTTTAGTTTCGCTAAAATCTATTATATTTTCCACCTGGTACAGTCAGACAAAGTTTGTATTCAAATTTTCAAACTGCCTCACTATTCCCAATTCATTATTTTATTGAAATATGATATTTCAATTGTTCAAATTCTTTGAAAATAACCAATTTTAAAAATTTTAAATTGGTTCACATTTTCCAGGTTATTACAATCTCCCCCACTTAAAACTTTTCGTCCTCGAAAAGGAAATAACAGCAAAGTAGGAAATAAAATGTAAATGCAAAGTATTGTAAAGGTACCTTGCACCAGAGTTAGTCAAAGATGTCCACTCTACATTTGGGGTAGGCTTGTTTAATGCTTTCCTCAGTCTCCCAAGTACAGTCTCTAGGATCACTACTCCACTGCACTTTGACTAAATGAATCTTTTTGCTCCTTAGCTCTCTAGTTTCTTTGCCAACGATCTTTAATGGCACTCTTCTGACTGCTATTTCTGGAGTTATGTCTATATCCTGTTGCGCTGCTTCTTCTACAACAAGATTCGGATCATGCACGTGTTTTCTGAGTTGAGACACGTGGAACATCATCATGTACACCAGGCAACCAATCAGGTAATGAAACCCTATATGCCAGAGTTCCAATCCGTTCAAGTATAGGAAAGGGACCAATAAATCTCGGTGCCAACTTCCCAGTTTTGCCTAATCTGATTACTCCCCGCATCGGAGAAACTCTTAAATAAACATAATCGCCAACAGCAAATGATAAATCTCTTCTTCTTGCATCAGCATAACTTTTCTGTCGGCTTTGTGCGGTTTTCAATCGCTTCTTAATGAAATTGACTTTATCTGATGCTTCCCGAATCATATCGGGCCCTAACACAAGTCTGTTGCCAGGTTCTACACAAAATGCGGGAGATCTGCACGGTCTACCGTATAATGCTTCAAATGGAGACATTCCCAAACTCGCTTGATAGCTATTGTTATAAGAGAATTCGGCTAAATGTAAGTGATCTTCCCATGAGCCTCCAAAATCAATAATGCAAGCCCGTAGTAAATCTTCTAGAAAATCTATTTACCCGCTCAGTTTGGTCGTCTGTCTGAGGGTGATAAGCGGTGCTTAGATTCAATTTGGTTCCCAATTCTATTTGGAATGCTTCCCAGAATTTGCTAGTAAATAGGGGATCTCTATCACTGACTATATTGAGCGGCACTCCATGCAGTTTAACTATTTCTTTGAAGTAAATCTGTGCTAAACTTTGAGCCGTTATGTTGGATCGGACAAGTATAAAATGGGCAGTCTTCGTGAAGCGATCTACGATCACCCATATACTGTCGTTTCCTTTCTTAGTTCGAGGCAAGCCATCAATGAAGTCCATCGAAATTTGCTCCCACTTCCATCATGGAATTTCTAATGGTTGTAATAGTCCAGCCAATTTCTACTGATCGCTCTTAACTAGCTGACAAGTGAAGCATCTGCTAACATATAATGAAATATCTCTTTTCAAAGCCCTCCACCAGAATGTGCGCTTGATATCATTATACATTTTGCTCACACCAGGATGGATGCTTAGTTTGGACTTGTGACATTCATCAAGTATTTCTCTTTGAAGCTCTGGAAGATTTTGGATGCAAATTCTGCCCTTTAATCTAAGAACTCCATTGTCATCGAGTCGGAAACTTGTGGATTCACCTCCCTTGACTATCTGACTGATTCTCTGAATAAATTCATCGTCTTTCTGAAGGTCCGAAATCTTGTCAAACAATGAAGACGTGATGATAAAACTGGCAATGATTTCATTCTTTCTGCTGAGTGCATCTGCTACAACATTGGATTTTCCTGGAGTGTATAGAATCTCAAAATGTATGCTGCAAGGAATTCTAACCAACGCTGTTGTCTCAAGTTTAGATCTTTCTGAGTGAATAGATATTTCAATGATTGATGATCGGTAAATAATTCGAACTTCTCCCCCAATAAATAATGCCTCCAGATTCTTAAAGCAAACACGATAGCTAATAACTCAAGATCATGAATTGCATAGTTTCTTTCATGCGGCTTCAGCTGACGGCTGGCATAAGCAACCACTTGGCCTTTTTGCATTAATACTGCGCCTAGCCCTCTAATAGAAGCGTCTGTCCATACACTCAAGTCTTGGTTGCCTTCTATAATTGTCAACACTGGAGCAGTTGTCAATTTCTGTTTCTGCTCCTGGAAAGCTTCTTCACATTCGGGAGTCCATTTGAATTTCTCATGCTTCTTTGTAAGCTTTGTCAATACACCAGATATCTTTGAAAAATCCTGAACGAATTTCCGATAGTAACTAGCCAATCCAAGGAAACTTCGAACTTCTGTGGGGGTAGTAGGTTGTTTCCAGTTCTGAATCGCTGTAATTTTGCTTGGATCTACAGCAATCCCTTCTTTTGATACGACATGGCCAAGGAACTTAACTTCATCCTGCCAGAAGACACACTTAGAAAATTTAGCTTTCAAGACATGTCTCCTCAGAATTATCAACACTTGTTCTAAATGTTTTGCATGCTCGCCTTCTGACTTGGAGTAGATTAAAATGTCATCGATGAAGACCAAAACGAATTTATTCAATACACCACGTGTAACACCCCACCTCCGCCAGGGTGACTCTTGCAAGCACTCTGACTTTGGAGGGGCGTTTGAATCAGGTAAACATGCATAATGATATATCAAGGCAGAACAAGAACATATGTATATATGTAAACAGAGTAAATAACATAGATAAAACAGCGGAAGATTTTCAAACCATTTCAAAACAAGTCTGGTACAACATAATGTTAACTTTCCAAATACACAAGTCTAGATAAAAACAACATTACTGAAAAACTGGAATACATAAGTACTATCCCCAAAATAAGTGATAACCATAGCTAGCTTCATGTCAAGACCGTACATGAGCTAAGATCCCACAAGCAAGCGATCAGAAATCCAGCTAAGCTCCAATATTCCCTCCCTGAGAACCTGGGGGGGAACGGAAGAAAAGAGGCGAAAGAAAACAGGTCAGTCAAAAAGACTGAGTAAGCCCTACTACAATCAATGTAAACTGATAAAGTTAACTGGCATGAGCAGCAGGTATGATCATAAGGATAACAACATACTAGCATGGTGATTAACTAACAAGGTAGATCAAGGTGTCATCGCATAATCAGGTTTTAGGTTTTGCACCACAGGTGTACTAGCAAACTAACATGACTGGAATAAACAAGTATTGATCCCTTGGCCCAAGCTTTGGCCCAATAACATGAAATGACCCTAATACAAGGTCCAACCAAACGGTCTAGTCGATCGGCTCCCTAAGCCTAACTCGTCACGTGTTGGTGTCAATATGGCCCAAACATAATTGTAGTCGAACTGTGTCGGGTCCACCCTTTAGGTGTATCATGCCCTAGGGTGCCAACCCCTGGACACCATAAACATGAGTGCACAGTCTCGATCTACTGGTACCCATGGGTGACTTCTCCAAATACTGACTACGTGCACGACCATAGTCCGTCCGGAACTACATCGGTGTACCACCCGGCCGTCGTTTATTGGTCGCTTACCTCAAGCCCAGTAATCGTGCCCCCTCCCTAGCCTAGTCCCTAGGGCCTTAATGATACAAACTTGGGATTACTGCTGGAGTGGGCCCCCCATTGCTAGGATTTTTCTAGTGGGTTAAGTACGGTTTAACCCTCTTGATAATCATGGATTAACTTGGTTAAGTGTAACGATGAGTTCACGACTTAACCCCGATTAATCTACCAAGCCCAAGTTGGTTAAGTATTAAGTGGACCATGACTTAACCCTAATCATGAGGCATTAATTAATTTAATGCGCCTTAACCTCTCACATTAGACTTTGTTGCGGTTACTAGTTAAGTCGGGCGGGTCCGGGTAGCTTTACACCACAACTTGGTCTAACCTCGGGTTCAAGGTACAACATGACCAACTTCTCACATTGGGTCCTATTGTTTGTAGCAACTAGTTAAGCCGGTCGGTTCCGGGTAGGTTTACGCTACAAACTCAACCCAACCTCGAGTTGGTCACACTTATCTTTTCTAAGTGTCATGTCCATCATGTTTCCAAAACACATTACAAGTTTTCAAGCAATTGGGTAGACCTAACTTAATAGGTAAATTCCCAATGGGTAGTCCTAACTTAATAGGTAAATTCCCAAGCTTATGTTTTTATGTCTTTTAAGTTTACCCAACCCCAAACGCAATCCCATCGCTTACATATCGCAATAGCGCATAAAGGATAGAAAGAGGGAACTTGGCATAATCATGACATAAAAGTGTTGAAGCCACAAGTTCAACATGGTGGCATATGAAACGTACATATGTTCATATACTTGCATATTACATTTTTAGGCCTCAAAAGCATGCATAAAACCAAACTTAGCATATTGGTGATACATGGTGCTAAATGACATGTAGAAATGGCCATAAGTTCGCATTTAGCCTCACATGCAGGTTATCATAAGAGATATGATGACTTACATGTTGCCAAAATGCAATCTTTAGCATAAAGCTTGAAGCTTTATGTTCACATACTCAAGATAAGCTTGCATAACATGATAACATGAACAAGATGATCATCCCAAACTTGCATAACATACTTGCATATCATAACATGGCATACTTGCATAGCATAACATGGTAAACTTGCATAACATGACATGATGAACTTGCATATCATAGCATGGCATACTTGCATATAAACTTGCATATCATAACATGACATACTTGCATATAAACTTGCATATTACAACATGATAAACTTGCATATCATAGCATAGTAAACTTGCATATCATACATTTAACTTTAGAGTTTAAGTATGAAAGTAGAATAGGGCTTACAATGCTTAGGAAATATGACAAAGCCCTTATGCAACCAATTAAACCCAAAATGCAAGCTTTAATAGAAAACCCTTAAGCCAAAATGATCAAAACTCTTTCTTTATGATGCCAATATAGAAACTTGACTTGAATGCAAGCTAATGATGCTCATACAAGTTTGAAAACACTTGTATGCATGGAAAATCTCTCATAGAAATTTATTTAGGAATTTATGAAGAGAGTGGAGGCCATGAGAGGATTGATTTTGCCATAGTTTAGTTGTATGAATGAATAATGATGATTTAGGGTTAGGTTAGGGCCTTATTTATAGAGATTAGGACTAGTTTCAACCCTAGGATTAAACCCTAGTTCCAATCTCAGCCCTCAAAACCGAATCTGGCCCCCAAGCTCAACACAATCTCTAAATGGTGCACCAGGCTAAACAGCCCGGCTGGACCAAGTCGACAGCCAAGTCGACAGGGCTGTCGACTTGGGTCCAACCAAGTCGACTCCCAAGTCGACAGGGCTGTCGACTTGGGTGCTCTGGCTGGAATTTTCCCGCCTGGCCCAAACTGGCCCAAATTTCCAAATTCAAACTTGATTTTGAAATCTGTTTTTACTTTGGAATTTTCTAAAAACTTCGTTGGGCCTTAATCGGGTCATACGGACTCCGATTTTCGAAAACTCGGACTCTATTTCGCGTATTTTTCCGAGACGAACGCAATGGCATAGCCCGTTTCCCTTGATTCAGATTTTATGATTTAATTCTGCCTCGATTTACATCATAACAGATTATTGAAAATACGGGTTGTTACACCACGGAACACTCTGTTCAAAGATCGACGAAATATGCCGGAGCGTTACACAAGTTGAATGGCATTACTAACCATTCATAGAATAAATCGGGACCCCTGAAGGCTGTCAAAGGAACACAGTCTTCGGCTATACGTAATTGGTGGAAACCTGTAGCTAGGTCCATCCTGGAGAGTACTGTTGCCCCCATTTAATTGATCTAACAGATCGTCTATACGAGGCAAGGGATATTTGTTCTTCAGTGTCTGGTTATTGAAACCTCGGTAATCAACACAAAGTCTTAGAGTACCGTCTGATTTTGGGACAAATACTATTGCTGCTCCCCAAGCTGAAAAGCTCGGTCTGATCAGACCTTTCCAAAGCAATTCTCGAGTTTGACTACCTAACTCTTCTTTTTCTTTCGGGGCCATTCTTCTAATTGGATGCACTACTGGTCGGGCGTTAGGAATTAGATCTATTCTGAATTCAATTTCTCTTTGCGGCGGTAAGTTTTCTACTTCTTCGAACACATCCGCATAGTTTTTAATGACCGATATCTTTTCTAATGAAGTGGGAGTAACTTCTAAAGAAGACCAAAATCTGTTCTATTAATTTCTGAGCCAAGGTATATATATAGGACCAAGCTTCGTTTCGACTTTAACAATCCTTTCGGCACATCTAACTTTGGCCTTATATTTGGTTAACCATTCCAAACCGAGAATAACATCGAATTCAGATAAATTCATGACGATTAAGTGGATGGGAAACTTGTAACATGAATAAGAGATAGGCACTCTGCAGTATGAACTGAGACTAACAGAACCTCCTATCGGGTTTTGAACTTTAATTGATTCTTTAAGATCTCTTACTTTTAACTTTAACTTACTAACAGTGTTACCAGAAATGAAGCTACGTGATGCAACAGTATCAAAAAGTACAGAAACATGAATATTTTTAATGGTAAGGGTACCTCCCAAGACGTCGGGTTTACCTGATCCATCGGTGATAGCTGGCGGGGTCTCCCTGTCATACACATGAGCCACTTGTGCATTCTGCTTCAGAGGACAGTTCCTGCTATAGTGCCCTTTCTTATGGCAGTTGTAGCATTCGGCTGAGCTGTGGTCTGGATTTGCCTTTAGCTTCTTCGGGGCTTTGCACACATTAGAAAAATGCCCTATCTTCCCGCAGTTGTAGCAGTTTCCTTTGGGTATCTTCCCAGATTACTGAGTAGCGGCCGCTGAAATGCTGGACCCTGGCTGATCTACTGAAGCCTTACGCTTATTTCCAGCTTGGCTTTTGGCCCGGTCTTGGTTGGAGTGTCTTTCATCCATGTCTTCATAATTGCAGGCCATTTCTACTAATTCTGAGAATGAGAGTTTGATGTTTCTCATGGCTCTGTCATGGTACTTGCGTTGTAGCCCAAATATAAACCTCTTGTTCTTAGCTTTGTTGGTCATAATAAGCTCTGGAGCATAGCGCGACAGCTGAGTGAATTTATTGAGCTAATCCTGGATAGAGAGATCTCCCTGCTAGAGATTAGCAAACTGCTCTCGCATCCTCTCTAAGGCCTGCTCAGGTACAAACTTCTCGTTGAACATGGTCTTGAATTGCTCCCAGGTCCTGACAGTACCTGCCACATCTTCGGAGGTGGTGGCATCCCACCACAACTCAGCTTCTTCCTGTAAGAGCCAAATACCTAGATGTGCTTTGTTGTTGGTCCCCAATCCCATGCCCTCAAAAATCTTTTCACAGGTCTTCAACCAAGCAATAGCCTCTGTCGCTGTACCAAGGACAGAAAAGGGTTTTCCCCCCAGGTTCCTATATCTCTTCGCTACTCTGTTTAGCTTAAAGTCCTGGGGTGCTGGTGGCTGTATAATAGAGCCCTCCTCAGCTACGGGGATATTCCCCCGTCCTCCTACTATGCTTGCTCGGCCTCCACGGCCACCTCTGGCTGCTGCTGCTCGTGTAGCCATAAGAGAGAGTACTGTATAAGCAAGAAAAGAGTCAAGCTCACAGAATTGATAACTTTCATATATGATAAAGCAGGGGAACATAAGGAAAGGTAATGATGTACTGATCAAATTGTTTTGCTAATCTGCTTAGCTCATTCTAGGACATTGCTAATCCTATCTCTAATGAGCTACTCGCCTTAGAACACTACTGATTCTATTCTGACGAGGTGTTTAATGTGTTAGATCCCGGAACTAAGGTAAACCAAAGCTCTGATACCAACTGTGATGATCCCAAAATCCGTGTGACGGTATTAAGGACAATCATTGGAACATAACACATCAATCATCATAGCAGAGAACAGATAATAGCAAAAACAATAAATTGAATAATTTTACATGAATATGACAGTGGATTCATAACATGTAACAACATCAGAATAACACAACGTAGGATATAACTTAGTAAATAAAAGGGAATTGATCAGTCACCATCGCCAAAGGCGGAATATATACATGCAGTGAGACATAATAAGGGTACCAGTCTACATCGCCGAAGGCGGTACATATACACATGATAATAAGTACTGGAAGTAAAACAGTCTGCATCGCCTGTGGCGGAATCATAATATAGATACAATAATGGCGGAAAATGTCACAGTCATCTCGGTGAAGTCAGCCTCGCCATAAGCCAAAAATGCACTCCATATTACAGTGCTGAGCCAAAACAACCTGTCACCTGTGAACTAGGCTGCCCGTGTGAAAATAAGGGCACCCGCGTTTGCAAAGTGAAACAAACAACGAGTCAGTCATAGGGACTTGTATGAGAAATCTACTTAGCAGTTTAAACAACAGTAATAAGCAAATCATAGGACCACGCCACTTTCGCGGAACGGGTTTACTCCAGTGATTGCCGGTGCATTTAAAACAAAGTAAATTCTTTAAAACAACGCAATGCTTTTAAAAAGAATGAAGCCATTATAAGACTCAAGTCCCATCTTACAATGCAACGCAAGCCGGAGGATAGAGTTTTACTTTATAATGGCCAAATATGCTTAATACGTGTAAAGAAAAATCATTTGATATTATTACTAGCGCATATATATTTCAAAAACGAATAGCATCATAAATATCAATCATAGGTGGCATAGCTACCATATACTATGTCGCCATACTAGTTCTACAATCGAATCCGTTATTTCTTATTGGAAATTGGATTTCCGTCATGAGTCGAGGCAAGGGGCAAGCTCCTCTCCGCTTTGAGACATTCTAGCAAATGCCTCAGGACTACACACTCTGGGTAACCCCTGGATGCTTCAGGGCCGGTCCTCTCTTACGTTTGAGGATTAATTATTCCTGAACACACGTTTCCCGGTCCTTACAGACCTATAATCGAGGCGCCTTGCATTCCAACAACCACAAAGTTGAAAAGTAGATATAAATGTCAGGGCTGGTAGGTCACTGACACCACCATAGCTAGAAAGAAACGTTGTGCTATCCCTGTAGTCCTTATCCCGTTTTTAACTCATACCGAGGTGTGAGGCTCGCGAATCCATGCTATACACAAAGCCTGGCTATGTAGGCCGTGCTTTGATCATCAAACACAAGAATTTTATTTGCAACAGAAGCCTTGATCACAACATCTTGGCATGCCACATAGGCAATCCACTCCATACGACTGATTTCTATCGATATATAAACTCTGACCTCGTACGTCTCAGAGAAGGGCGTTAAGCAAAAGAATAAATTCTCCGTCGCCAAACAGATATATATTTAACAGAGATCAATCAGTATAGAAAAAAACCAATGTCAGACACACAATCCATTTACAAGTCCGTTCTGGGTTTGAACGAAACCGGAGGCGTCAAATTCCTCGTATATCCGTACAATCAACACATACGTTCAGACGGCTACTACTTCCGTTCCTTCACGGTAGCTACTCCAATCAGGAACCTCAGCAGCGCCCATCTAACCGATACGAAGATCGTCGTCTTGAATCGTCTTTGTATTTTCCAATTCAAATCGTTCGAAAAATTATTTGAAATGAGGGTTAGCTCGGCCTTTTCAAATAATTCACGTAGTTAGAATTCAAATCAATTCTTTCCATGGTTATATTATTCGACATTCATATTTCAGTTCTTTAGTGTTATTTTCGTGTCAAACACATACAACCATCAAATATCAAATAGATCAATCCAGATTGGTTTATTTCCAATCTATGTTGCTTATAATATTTTATAATGATTTTTCGCCATTTTTATTTATTTAAAAGTGGCCATATTTAATTAAACGACGTTTCAGGTCGTGTTGTGGCACTGGTGCTGTTTTTTCCCTAATTTGTTTTACACATATCGGGAAATCTAACTGTTGGATTTCTACAAAGTCTATATCAATGGGAAGATATTCCCAAAGCGAACCCAACGGTTCCAGTTTCGTGAAAATCCGACGGTTGGATCTTCCACACTTGTCGTTTGAAGTTACGTTTTCAAAATTCGAACTGCAGCGTCGTTATTCGATTTAATTTAATTATATTTATATTTATATATAAATATAAATGATTCTGGCGCTGTTTTTCTTCAGATTTGAATTAAACTTTCCAGACAATCCAACCGTTGGATTTTTACAAAGTTGGTGCCGTTGGAAAGAGATTTCCAAGGCGAGCCCAGCGGTTGTGGTTTCGGGAAAATCCGATGGTCGGATTTCTCGTACTAATCGTTTCAAATTACGATTCCAAAACATGAACTGCAGAGCTTCGATTCCTTTCAATTTTATTTATATTCATATATATTAATATAGTTCATTCTTCAATTTCAAATATAGTTCATTCATTAATTTCAACATCGTTTTCACTTCAAATATTTCACTAACGCCTTAATATTTCGAAAAATTTCGCCATAACCTCCTTTGTATGGGAAGGGGTTTGGAAATTTATTGGACCGTGTTAGGTACCCAATAAATCCTATAAAGCATCCACAAATTTATAGTGATATATTCTGGTGTTTACAGGGGAGCGTGTATAGATAATAACTCCAGAGAATAAATTCTCGTCGCCCTATCAAGCAGGAGGGAGCATGTATTTTTAATTACTCCAGAGGACAAATCCTCATAACCTCGTCCCGTGTGGGAATAAATAGTCCATGTGCCGTATCCGATGACTAGAGAGACGTGATTATTGTCAACTCCAGACCCGTGTGGGGTTTTTATTAATCTGGCAATTTATCGTTATATTTTATATAGTCCATATCAGTCATTGGTTCAACCTGTAGTATATAATCATCACCATACAAGCCTCTCGCTCGTATGGTAAATCTTCCACCTCGTCACACAAGCTCCAAATGCTTATGTGGAATATGATGAAGTATGCCTATCGTCAAGGAGTATGCCATATAGTGTAGTTCAAAATTAATTGTTACTATCCTATGGCGATGTTTATTATTTCACACAGAATAATCAACACTCCGCATCCAATGGCATTCATAGGAGTTGATATAAAAATAAAATTGCGCAGCCAACTCATCAAGGCTTACCTATTTGTCGGGCACGCAAATAATTTCTTTACTCTACAGCTAATCCATTTTCCATGTTCAACACATGTGTATATATGCAGAACAAAGCTAATAATAACATTTCTAGCAAACTAATATTTATTTCAACACGTGTGTATTATTATCAAGGCGTATACATGATAAAAGAAATATTTTTATCATCAAAAATATTTATTCAACACGTGAATGTTTTTAACACTTAATATTCACAATGAAAATGTAGTTTTTATTGTCTATTCATTTTATTTTAAAATACGATAACATTCAACGCATGAATTTCAACTCAACGGATGGATTTCAATTCAACACATGAATATTCTCTATAGTTTAGGATATATATAAAAATGTGATTTTTATCGTTAAATCTATTTGTTTAAAATTCGAATAATATTCAACACATGAATTTCGATTCAACGAATGAATTTCAATTCAACACATGAATATTCTCTATAGTTTGTATATATATAAAAATGTGATTTTTATCGTTAACTCTATTTGTTTAAAATTCGAATAATATTCAACACATGAATTTCAACTCAACGAATGAATTTCAATTCAACACATGAATATTCTCTATAGTTTGTATATATATAAAAATGTGATTTTTATCGTTAAATCTATTTGTTTAAAATTCGAATAATACTCAACACATGAATTTCAACTCAACGAATGAATTTCAATTCAACACATGAATATTCTCTATAGTTTGTATATATATATATAAATGTGATTTTTATCGTTAACTCTATTTGTTTAAAATTCGAATAATATTCAACACATGAATTTCAACTCAACGAATGAATTTCAATTCAACACAAGAATTTTCTAGAAAATTTCGGTAGCATAACGGCAGGGTAGTTAAAACCGGGACCGTCCCTAGTACGGCTCCTTGCTCTACCCTAAAACCTCGCGGTTTTTGACAATGGGGATCATGCATCTAGTTCGCACGCAGGCGGCATGTTTTATTTTCATTTCCACAATCCTATTCTAATTTTTTTCTACCACAAGAGGGTATTTTCCAACCACCAAGGTATTTTTCAACCACAATATCAACCACAAACAATCATTTCCAACCATTCTTCATACCATATAATATCACGCCAATCACAAGCAATAAATATCATCCATGGTCTGTGGACGAGGGGAGTATATATATATATATATATTATTTCTGTAATTCACTTGCATTTCATCACAATTCAAAGTATATATGTTTCATACAACGCTTGTATAAATTATACATCGCTAACATAACTTATACAACACATGTACATGAGGTATACAATGCGTATATAATTTGCACTTCGCTTATATAATTTATATAACACGATTCCATTCACACAATTTAGTTTAAATTCCTCACATTGGTTTTTGAAGTGCTAAAAATCGTAGGAAGATCAGAAAAATTCGTGGCTTCTGCTAGATGGTAGAGAGCCCCCCTGCGGTCCCGATGTTTCTTGTTTCATCGAACTTCGTTAACACACTAAAAAGATGTGATTTTTCAAAGGTTTGCAACATTTAAAAGTGTTATTTTCAATTCAGAAATTTCAAAGCCGAGTGCTTTTTAAACCTTCAAAACTAGGTCTTGAATTTAAATCAAAACCGTAGCTCGATGCCCAGATCAGACTATACGACGTCAAAAAGCTTCGAACATGCTTCCTATCGACGGTGGTGAGGTGTAGCTCGGTGGCTCCTACGACGATCGGCGGTGGTAGAAAGGTGCGGACTTCCTCGACGAAATTCGACGTCGATAGAGGATGGTTTCCGACGAGGCTGGGGTTGATTGGAAGAGGGGAGGAAGACGATCGGAAGTGCTAACTGGGGGCGGCGACGAAATGGCCTGTAGCGGTGGCGATCGAGGTGAAAAGGTTTGAACGGGTTTTCGCCGTTCGTTTCTGGGGTTGACCGAGTTTTTGAGATGAGAGAGAAAATGGAAGATATTTTCTAATATATTATATTTTTAAATTCCTATAATATCCTTTCTAGCCAACGTACACCAATTTCAACCCAACGACTGTCACCCCAAGCTAAATACCCCCATTCCGGACACAATGGGATATGTTTCGTTGGCCAATTTGACTGTTACAGTCAGTTATTTTTCAAATTAAAGTATATAACATTTTATATTCAATTTGAACGTACATTTCAATTTGCCAGGGCCACGAACTGAATCGAAAAATTCCAGAAAAATAAATCTAGCTTTGTTTTGACGATACGGTCCCAATAAAACAAGTTTCGTCGAATTCTGAGCTCATATGCAAATTGTCCATTTTCAGGTCGACCGATTTTAACAGAAATTGACCAATCACATTTTCTTTTGCCCCGCTCACATACTAGCTTCAAAAATTATGAAATTTGAAAACTAGCAAGAATTTGACATCCCGGATCCAACAAAAGTGGTTTCGTCGAATTCCGAGGTCGTATGCAAAATATTTATTTTCAAGGGCTATATATGCTATATAGCGACCTTTCGGAAAATTCATTTGGCCATAACTTTTGATTCCCGTTATGAAACTTCGATTTTTTAGATTCGTTAGAAAAGTATTCATAAACAGATTTAAATATTTTCAGTTTCGCTAAAATCTGTTATATTTTCCACCCGGTATAGTCAGACAAAATTTGTATTCAAATTTTCAAACTGCCTCACTATTCCCAATTCATTATTTTATTGAAATATGCTATTTCAATTGTTCAAATTCTTTGAAAATAACCAATTTTAAAAAATTTAAATTGGTTCACATTTTCTGGGTTATTACATTGTTATTTACTTGTATTTAGACATTATTATGATATCAGATAAGATATTGATTTCAAAACTGTTTTGGGTTATCGTAAGGTAAAAACCGTTTGTATTTATGTGCGGATTTGGTCTTACGATTATCCTTTTCTTTCGAAAAGATTTTAACTTTAAAGTCAGTTTGTGTGATACCTTTAAACTTAGTGTGTTTATCTCACTCTGGTTCACCAGACTGACCCGGTGTTTTGTAAATGCTCGGGTTAGCCCGGCGTGTACTAGTTCAGGTTATCGAATGCTGTGAAGAGACGAGCTGGGAGAGTCCAGACGTATGATATTATATAGCTACTATTCCGCTGTGTGTTGTATCTGAGAGCAGGTTATTATAACTGTCCAGATGTGTGCTGTACTCTGATATTGTAAGTATTTTAAAGCTCTCAGTAAAGATTTATTTCTATATTATATTTTGTTCCACTACGATGTGAGACTCTGATTCTATGTGTTGGTGTTTCTTCTTCTTCTTCTATTCTTATATTTCTTTCTTCCTTATCTCACCCTCTAAATTCTTTCTAATAACGTTCCAGTGTTTTCGGTATTTGAAAGGTCGGCATGAGTTACGGTAAAGGTATTTATGTCGATTTTCAGGGCCGAAAATCCCTGGGTCGTTACAGTGGTATCAGAGCTATTGGTTTAGTAATAACCTTGGCTCTATGGTGTGACAATACCCTAGATCGAGATTGAGCATATATATATGAGAGCGTAATTGTAAATTTTGTATACAGATGTTTTGTATTGTGTTGGTTGATCGGTTCAAGTGTTGAGAAGCATAGAGCTGGAAATGGATACAATATTGTTTTGTAAAGTGGGTAAATGAAATAATTTTACCCCAAACTATATTTTTTTTATAGAAAAGCCAATAATTTTATGAAATTATTATGATATTGGTGTGATTAGTTAATTTGTATAATATTCAAATTTGGATTAAAAATTTGAATGAGATCTTAACTTAGTTAAGTGAAATTAAAGTAAGAATGATACTGAAGTTGAATTAAATAAATTGGAAATGTGATGGATAAATAATAATCGAATAGAAAGTAAGCGATTAATGTTCAGATATGAGAAACCCTGGTAAAATGTTAATACTGAATATGAATTCAATTGATTTTGATGATTTGGTTGTATATTGATTTCTGATTGTGATTTGTTTGTTATTGGATGATAGTTGTTTGAATGGTAATAATCAACAATTTAATGAAGACAAATGAATTATAAACTAAAGAATAATTTCTGGTATAATTTAACTGGAATTAAAGTGAATATGAATTGGAATTTATGGTTTAACCCTATATTTGATAATGAATTGATGTTGTGTGTTTGACTTTGCAATTGGTGTAGTTATACCAGTTGATTAGTGAAGTATTATCTCAGAATTTCATATATCTGTTACTGATATGTGAATTGAGTTAAGTACAGGAGCCAGATGGCTGAGCAAATTGATTTTGGTTGAATAAATCGCGTATACGTTAAGCAAATATGCTCAATAGCGCTCGCAAAAGGGTACGCCTACGCGAAAATATAAATTTTGGGGTTTTGATTTTTGTTTTCCGACCGTTGGTCGATGTATATATATTATTTGTTCCTGCGATATCGCAAATGTCACTCCATGCAGGGGAGACTCTGCCGAATTTTTCCAGGAATTTAAGGTGTTAGAAATTTTTCGATATTTTTGAAAATATTTATATATGGTATTGAATTGGTTTTCGATTTAAAATAAATTCGATTTGAAAATAAATGGGTTAGTAACGTTCTTTACTACCTTAGCAATTTCGAGGACGAAATTATTTTAAGGGGGGAAGAATGTAACGACCCGTATTTTAAGAAGTCAAATATTTAATTTAATTTATTATTTTAAATATTATATTTGGAATATATATGGATTTTAATATTTAATTCGTTATTTAAATGAAGCATGAACGTTATATATTTATATAATTTTAAATCGAGCTTGAAAATGGTGTGCAGTTCGTAATATGGAGTTTTGAACTTCAACTGGATACAGATTCCGATATAAGTCGGATTTATGTGAAACAAGAAATGTTGGAACCGTGTTGATGATAATTTTCATATAAAAAAGAAAAATCCAGACTTTCTGTTATAGATTGTTAGTTATAGACAAATCAAAATTTGAAATAATCGCTATCGGCCTTTAAAATGACCATTTTACAAACGGTCTTTGTTTTCATTGAAATTAGTTTCATGGGAACCATATCGTTAAATTATTGTAAGAAAATCAAATTGCGTGGCAAACCGATGTCGTATGTGACCACGGTAGTTGTAAACGCCCATTCAATTTCTATAGCGCGTATTTAAATTAATTTAATTTAATAAAGAGATATTCGAGTATAACTTGAACAGACGATCGAATTAGGCTGCGAAACTAGTTCCGTTGAGTTCGTATCATCGATTAGAGTCAGGATAGATATATAGTTCGCTATTTTTGGAGACCGGGTAATTTGGCGTTAAAAACGGCATTGCGGTGCGCGTATAAATAGCCTACCGGGGAAACAGTCTCAGAATGCGACGAAACTAGTGCCGTTGGGTTCGTATTGAAAAATTATTATCGGATTTCAAAGTTTCAAGTTGATTTGATTTATCTGGTGATCGTGAAAAAATTAAACGCGTTTTTATTTCTAGTTTTATAAAGGAAATTTTTTCATACGACCTCAGATTTCGACAAAACTTGTCCCATTGGATCCGGAATATCTTTTTACATCAAGATTAACCTTTTTATCAGTAAACAGAAGTCAATTTTGGTCAGTTTCACTCGTTACTTTAGCGCGAAGTTTCGTATATTTATTTAATAATAAACCATCACTGTATATATACCCAGGAAAAAAATCAACCTTGCTATTTTATTTCACCCTTTTCGAAACTACCTGGCCTCTTCGATCATGCTGACATACTTGCCGTAGCAATGATCCAACAAGATATTTTTTTAGGCCAATTTCATGCTTAAGAATTGAAGTACACCCTGACCCTATGGCTTGTGTTTTCAAACTTCACATTTGCCTTCTAATCTGCTGTAAACGAAAGCACAAGTCATAGAGCTCAGCTACTCTACACCGTATGCCCATATTGGCATTTCTTTTCATACTGAAACAGCCCACTCCCCTGCTGAAAGGAAGTAACACTGACCCTCTATTCCTCTACACCGATGGCTACAAACGTAGGAGGGGACGTTAAGCTTATCGCGTTCCTCTTCGTGAATATATATTGGGGGTAACTTTCCACTATTTTGTTTCAGAAAAACTCAACAAGGAAAAACCAGTGCCGCCATTAATAATATACCTGAGGCGGTGCAAAACGCGAACTACTCGCGGAAAAAAAATCTAATAAATAAAATGAACCAGGGATTACTGAAAATAGGAATGGTGTGATAACCCCCAACTTCCGCATAACGAAAGCAAGGATGATCATTGGAATACAACATAAATATGGCAATACATAACACATATAACAACATAAATATAAGAAAACTACATCATAACAACATCATGGCAGCGGAAATAGATGTCATCAAAATATAGAATCCCTCAGTCACAGAAGTTCTAATTATTACATCAAAGCCAAATAGAATGTAACGTGACTCAAAATTCCTAAGTACAGGATTAAAACTGGATAAGTCTAAATGTCTCAAGAACTCAGAAAATGTCTAAAAGAAAATGAAATGAATAAAAAGGAAAGATAGCAAGTCTTCATCCTCCAAGTCACCTCCACAATAGAGATCTCCAATCAAGAACTTCAAGCAAGAACTCCAAGCAAGATAAATAGAAACCTGTCAATTGGCTGCCCGTGTAGAGAGAGGGCACCCAAGTTTGCAAAGTGAAACAAACAACAGGTCAGTCGTAGGACTGTTATGAGAAATTTATAATAACTACTGAATATGACAAATCTAAGGACTACGCCACTTTCGTGGAACGGGTTTACACCAATAGATTGCCTGTGCATATATTTATTAAATAAATGGAGTAACGTAATGCTTTTGTAAAAATGAAATCATTATAAGACTCAGGTCCTATCACACAATGCAACGCACACCAGAGAATAGAGTTTTTCCTTATAATGATCAAAAATGCAGAGTACGAGTCAAATACTATTTTAATATCATAAGTGTGTAATATGATTTAAAATACTTCAAAATAAATGTATTAATCCTAGACGGCATAGTACCCCATCCTACTATGTCGCCATAATAAATATACAATCAAGTCCGTTATCTCATATTGGAAAGTTGGGTTTCTATACTGAGTCAAGGCTAGGAGCGAAATCCTTACCGATTCGAGACACTCTAGCAATGCCCCAGGATTGGTACTCTGTCCAACCCTTGGATCCTGCAGGGCTGGTCCACACTTACTTTTGTGGATTAGAAATGCCCGAACACATGTTTCCCGATCCTAACGGATCTCTAAATTGGCCAGTAGCGACCAATATAACCGAGGTACCTCAAATCCAACAACCACTTAGTAAATATCAGTGCTGGTAGGTCACTGACACCACTTTTAGCTAGAAAGAAACGTGCGCACTCCCTGCGTTCCCTTGCTTCGTTTTAGACTCCACCTGGGTGTGAGGCTCGCGAAGTAACGTATACACAAAGCTGTGTCCATACTGGACCATGCTTTGATCATCCTACAAGGCTCTGCTTTGGAACAATAAGCCTTGTTCGAGTGCAACTTGGCATGTCACGTCGACAACTCATATCACGCAATTGATAATTATTTAACATATAAAGGGGTGTTAAGCAAGAGGATAAATCCTCCGCCACCAAGCATTTATACATTAAATAAAAACCAATTTTATTACATGAAATAAATTTAGACGTCAGGCATGCGATCCATTTACAAGTCCGTTCTGGGTCTGAACGAAACCGGAGTCGTCTTATTTCATGGGAAATAAAGACACTCGCAAATACGAACCATCAACAAGAACGTCAGGACGATCACCACCATCGACCCTTCAAGGTAGTTACTCCCATTAAGGCCAACAATAGCAATACAACCATCCGCCTTGAAGATCGTCGGTCTTCGACCGTCGTCTTCAACTCTTCAATTTATTGTGGCCGTATACTTATTTGAAATGAGATTAAACTCGGTTTTCCAAATAATTTTCGTAGTTGTATAAATTACAAAACCAATTTATATCGCTAGTAATGCTTTATAATGATTTCCACTATTTCTATTTAGTTAAAAATAGTTTTATTTTTCTTAACGACGCTTCAAGTCAATAGATGGCTGTGGTGCTGTTTTCCCCAAATGTTGATTTACACCTAACTCAAGATCTGACCGTTGGATTTTGACTAAATTTATACTATTGGAAAGATTTTCCCAAGACGGTACTAACGGGTCTGGCTTTGGAAAAATCCGACGGTTGGAACTTTCTGTAAGATCATTTAAAGTTGTGTTTTCAAAATACGAACTACCGTACGCGATTTGTTTTAATTTAATTAATATTTATATGTATAAATAAATATAAATCCATTTGGCGATTCACACAAGTCAGTCAATACAAACAAGCAAGTGCAGTCAATCATAACATGATTCTGTTTATGGTTTTTGTATTCCCTCTTATCATATGTAGATTTTGATAAAATGACATTTTCAGTTCAAAACCTCTTTATTTGTATATGAAATTGTATTTTATAACTTTATCGTTTTATTTATGTATGAAAATGTATTTCATAACTTTATCTTCTCATTTCATCAAAACAGTGTAAATAAAAATGAAATTCTAATCTTGTCCTTTTATTAATAAACATAATATTAATAAAAGTACATTTCCAATCTTATATCTTTTATTTACAATAGAAATTTGCAAATAAAAGTGATTCACATAGTTTGTATCTTTCATTTATACTAAAAATGTAAATACAAGAGGTTCACATAATTTACACTTTTTATTCACTCTAGAAAATGTGAATAAAAACAATTCACATATTTGTTCTTTTTCTTTACATGAGAAAATATCAATAAAGACACTTCACAAATTTTTGTTCTCTTTTGTGTTACATATAAAATGTGACAAAATGATTTACATATCATGTTCTCTTCTGTGTTACATATAAAATGTGACAAAATGATTTACATATCATGTTCTCTTTTGTGTTACATATAAAATGTGAACAAAATGATTTACATATTTTTGTTCATTTATTTACAATAGAAATGTAAATAAATGATTCTCATAAATTTGTACTTTTATTTTACAATAGAAAATTGTAAATAACATGATTAACATATTTTGTTCTTTTTCTTTACATGAGAAAATATCAATAAAGACACTTCACAAATTTTTGTTGTCTTTTGTGTTACATATAAAATGTGACAAAATGATTTACATATTGTAACACCCCGTGTATTTTATAACGGTGAAATTCACAAATTAAACTATAACTAATTTTAAATCAAAGAATTAAGGGAAACGGGATACGCCATTGCGTTCGTCTCGGAATTCTGCTTGAGATAGAGTCTGAGTTTGCGTAAAACGGATATCGTATGAATAAGATATGGACGAACGAAGTTGGGCGAAAAACCAGAATACGGGTCAGAATGCACTGGCGCACTTGGGAAGTGCGCCAGAACAAAAATGAACTGGCGCACTTGGGAAGTGCGCTAGTACATTTTTGACTTGGCGCACCTGCCAAGTGCGCCCAGGTCAAAAATGACCTACTGGTCAGGTCTGGTCAGGTCCTGGCTGGCCTAGCCTGTGTTTGGTCGATTTTCTGAGCCTTGCCTTGTCACTAGGGCTAGGTGTCAGCTCCTGGTTGGTCTCTCCTTCAAACGAACGGCTATTATTGAACCAAGCTTCATCGACGGTCTAAATCAACTCACAAACTCTATAAAAAGGACCTAATTCTAACCCTAATTCACACAAACTAAAATGGAGATGAGACCGTCATGTTGCTGAGGAGAGACTAAGTATAGCCGTCAGAAATAGAGAGACAATTAGGAGATAATTCAAAGCTTAAAGCAACGTTAATCAAATCAAAGCAACGCCTACAACAAAGGATAGCATCTCCAAATTCAGAACTCAGATTCCTGAATTGAAGATTCATCATACGTTGTAAGTAGAGTGCTATTCCGATATGAATTAAATAATTGTGTTGATTTGTGTAAAGAAAGAAATGGAATTGTGGCGATAATAATCTATATTTGTATGTTGCTTTGATGCTAAACGATTTGGGAATATTGTGGTATACGATTGGATATTTACAAGTACGTGATTTGCGAAATGGAATTGTGACGATAATAATCTATATTTGTATGTTATTTTGATTCTAAACGATTTGGCAATGTTATGGTGTACGATTGGATTCATACAAGTGTATGATTTATGTTGACAACCACATGTAGTGGAATTTTTAATTGGGATTCATGCAAGCATATGATTCATATTGAAAACTACATGTTTGTGGTAGTTATTTACAACACCCATTTGATAATTGCAAGTATATGATTCGTGTTGAAAGTAACAACTATATGTTGTAATAGTTTATTTAAGATTCATGCAAGTATATGATTCATGTTAACAACTATATGTTATGATATTTTAATTGGAATTCATGCAAGTATATGATTCGTTATTATGCTAATATGATGTACATACTTTTATGACCACTTTTAGTGTGTAATTGAATCGACTAAGTACTACGATTTATATGAATTTATGTTGAAATTGGCAAATCATACTTTTGTGTTAGAAACAAAAGTAAGCACCTTTATGAACATGACTAAACTATGTTTGTTATTATGCCTAGTTGAAAACATGTTTTTAGGCTTATGTTGTTATCATAATCATATGATAATATATGTGACACATAAGTTACATTAGAATTACATTCCACTTGCAAGTATGCATAGATAAAATAAAAACCATGATTTAAGTTTAGGTATGTTTATGCTATAATTCTATAAATGGATTAAAAACCATGATTCATATAAGAATTAGGTTGGGATAATTCTAGTTGAACCATACTTTTGTATTAGTGACAAAAGTAAGTACCTTTTTGTTAGCATGTAGTGATTTTATGAACATGATTAGTTTATATTATGCCTAAATAAAAATATAGGCTTATATTTCTAGTCAAGACCATGTGCCAATAATAATGATATCTAATTTAGTTAGATTCTTAATTTCAAGTTTACATGGTTAGTTGAACCTATGATTCATGTTTAAGTATTGTTTATGCCATAATCATATGAATAGAATAATTCATGCTTAGGTATTGTTTATGCCATAATCATATGAATAGAATAACTCATGTTTAAGTATTGTTTATGCCATAATCATATGAATAGAATAATTCATGCTTAGGTATTGTTTATGCCATAATCATATGTATAGAATAACTCATGTTTAAGTATTGTTTATGCCATAATCATATGAATAGAATAATTCATGCTTAGGTATTGTTTATGCCATAATCACATGAATAGAATAATTCATGTTTAGGTATTGTTTATGCCATAATCATATGAGTAAATGATTCATGTTTAAGTACTGTTTATGCCATAACCATATGAATAGAATGATTCATGTTTAAGTATTGTCTATACCATATTATATGAATAGAATGATTCATGTTTAAGTATTGTTTATGCTATGATTATATGAATAAAATGATTCATGTTATGGCATGATTATATGATGTTACAATTGCAAGTTCACATGTGCCTATTTTATGTTAATTGAATCGTTCGTTGCAAGTTCATGCGTTCACACTCCCCTTTTTCATGTTACCTTATAAACACCATGTTATAAGCCTCCCCTTTTCATTTGGCTAAATTGGGTTTAAGTATTAAACCCAACACACCTTACATTCGAGCGAACGTATAAAACGGGGGTAATGACGTTTGGGCTAAAATATAGAACATATGTGTTGGCATGTTTGACGCATGCCAACAACCTTGAAAAGCAATTAAGTGGCATAAATAAATTTTAATCAATAAAGATGAATTTGAATAATGGGCCGCAAATATTTACATATAAAAAGAAAAGAGACAAAATATGTAAATGTAGAAAATACGATGTGTTTAACCCGAGGTTGGATTGAGTTGTGATGTAAACCTGCCCAGAACCGCCCGGCTGTCCAGTAGTCACAACAATACCTATTCAATGTGGGTGGTTAAACACGGAGCCCAATAAGGACCCGAGGTTAGACTGAGTTGTGGCGTAAGACTGCCCGGACCCAACCGGCAACAGGCAGCCACAACAATATATGTCTAATGTGAGAGGTCAAGGCTTTAATAAGACAATTAAGGCTGAGTCAGGATTGATAGGATTAAGTAAATTATATTAATACTTAATCAAAATAGAACATGCTAAACTAAACAGACTGATTGGGGGTTAGGTTTATAAAACACTTAACCAACTTAGCATGTTGGCTAGAAATAGAAAACCTAGTAGTGGGGGACCCTTTTCAGCAGTAACCCTACAAGGTATCATGATACCCTGAAACTAGGCAGGGTGGGGCACGATTACTGGGCTGATTGTAAGAGGTCAAATCGACGGCGGTGGTGCAGCAGTGTAGGTTCTAACGGGGTGCGGGCGTGCACACACTCCGGCGCAGAAAAATAAGGCACTGGGCACCAGTAGCATACCTGTGCATTCTAGGATTGTGTCGGGCCGCCACCATGGGACTTGATACACCCCATGGTGGGACCAGCATAGGTAACTACAACATCGGGGGCCGTAAGACACATGTAACTATGCGAGTAGGAGCCGATCATCATAAAATGGATCACTTCACCCTGATTATGGGGTGCCTGTTGAGAACCAGTTTATACGGGTACAGAGATTAATATGGGGTACGATAGTATATTCAATCCTAGACAACTTGACTTAGTTTATGGTGCTTTCCCATTTCTAGTTTATACTTATCATACCCAGTTCTTTATTCATAGACTGAATAGTCCTAGACTTACTCAGGCTTTATGTCTGACTCTACTTTTCTTTCGTCTTCTTTTCTTCCGTTCCCCCCCCCCCCCTAGGACCACAGGGAGGGAATACCGCGGCTTGACCAGCCTTCATATCCAGCTTGAAGAGAAAGAATGTATTGCTTGGATCTTTTCGTTTTGGACTATGGCTTTGGACAGCAATTATGGGACTTTTGCAGTTTATTTATGTTTTCTTTATGCTTCTTTAAATAATGTAATCAAGACAGTTATGGAGATGTTATGTTTTTGGAAGTATTGTAAGACAATTATGGTATGGTTGGTGTAACACGTATTTTAATGAAATAAAAGTTGTTGTTTTCCGCTGTTCAAAAATATGTGTTCTTATATCTGTCTTGTATATCTGTGACTTATACTTATAAACCTCCACCAAAATTAGGGCATTCCCTTTGAGAGTGACCCTAACGGAGGTGGGGTGTTTCACATATCATGTTCTCTTTTGTTTTACATATAAAATGTGAACAAAATGATTTACATATTTTTGTTCTCTTTTGTTTTACATATAAAATATAAATCAAAACAATTCTCATATTTTGTGCTTTTTACATAAAAGGAAAATTGTATATAAAATCAATTCACACATTTTGTTCTTTTTCTTCTACACAAAAATGTAAATCAAAACAATTCTCATATTTTGTGCTTTTTCTTTCACAAAGAAAATGTGAATAAAATGACTCTCATGTTTGTGTTCTTTTTATTTACAATAGAAATTTGTAAATAAATGATACTCATGTTTTTACTTTTCCTTTCAATAGAAAATTGCCCCTAAAAGTGATTCACATATTTTGTTCCTTTTGGTTTACACAAAAATTGTAAATAAAACCATTCACCTATTTGTTCTTTTTCTTTTACGTATAAAATGTAAATGAAGCGACTAACATGTTTTGTTCTCTTTGTTTTACATAAAAAAATGTAAAATAAAATGGTTCACATATTTTGTTTTACATATAAAATATGACCAAATGATTTACATATCATGTTCTCTTTTGTTTTACATATTAAATGTAAAATAAAATGATGTACATATTTTGTTCTCTTTTACTTTACATAGGAAACGTAAATAAAACAATTCACATACTTTTGTTTTTCTCTTCTTTTACATATAAAATGTAAATAAAGACACTTCACAAATTTTGTTTCTTTTTTTTTTACATAGAAATTGCAAATAAAATGATTTCAATGTTTTGTTCTTTTTATCTACAATAGGAATTGTAAATAAATGATCAATTTTCTGTTGGTGATATGGTATATCTTAGAGTTTCCCCATTACGTGGTGTAATACGATTTGGGAAGACTGGCAAGCTGCCACCTAGATTCATTGGCCCATTCCCTATTACTGAAAGGATTGGCGCACTTGCTTACAGATTACAGTTGCCTGATTGGCTGCCAGGCGTACACGATGTCTTTCATGTATCCCAACTGCGTAGGCATGTCCATGATCCAGATCTTGTTGTAGAGGAAGCTGCACAACAGGATTTAGAAATTACACTAACCTTGCAAGTGAGAAGAGAACCAATTAAAATAGTGGGTAGAGAAGCTCGTGAGCTAAGAAATAAAAGAATCAATCTTGTGAAGGTGCAATGGAGTGGAGACCCCAGAGACTGCACCTGGGAAACAGAGGAGAGTATCAAGCAAGCCTACCCCACGTGCAGAATGGATATCTCCGACTGATGGTTGTGTGAGGTACATTTTCAATACTTCACATTTTCCCGTTTTGTTCCTACTTTACTTTTCCTTTTCGAGGACGAAAAGCTTTTAAGTGGGGGGGATTGTAACAACCCGAAAATCAGGGCCAATTTAAAATTTTTATTTTTTTTTTAGAATTTTATTGGAAAATCTGCTAGAATCTAAAATTTCCATTTTTAAATAATATTTTAATTATGGAAAAATAGACATTTTGCAAACGAACCCCGTTCTCTACGAAACAACTTTTGTTGGAACCGGAATGTCATATTATTGCTAGGGTTCAATTTTCATAATTTTCAGAATCAGTATACGAGCGTGGCAGAAGAAACTGTGTTTGGGTCAATACAGTCAAAATTGAACGACTTAAAAATGGCCGTTTTTCAAACAGCCTCAGATTTCGACGAAAATAATTTTGTTGGGTTTGTATCGTCGAGACATAGCCAAAAATATTTTTTTGGATTTTTCGGAGTCCGTATGTGGCTCCGGCGGATTTTTGATTGTGTTAGAATTAAAAATATAAAAGAATTTATTTTTAATTTCGAAAATTGAGGGTCGAGATGACCTTTTGGGCCTGCGAGACATGGCTAGATGGATCCGGAATGGGGTTTATTGGGTAGGGTAGCTTTCTGTTGGACCGGATTCTGAATAATATGAGAGAAATGGATTTTTTTGTAAAAATTACAATAAAATAATATAAAAAGGAGAAAACCTAATATCTAAAATCACTATTCATTCTCTTCCTCACAGCCGCCAACCCCTACCTCTCCAATGGCCAAATTTTCTTCTTCCAATTGCTCCCTCTCTTCTCTAAATTAAAATCCAATTCTCATCCCACATCAAAGATCATCTCCTCCTCTTCAATCTCATACGGTTGGATCTCGTCTGGAGCCACCAATTCGCCGAAACCCGAACCCAAACCGCTGCCGTTCGGACCCGTCGCCACCCCCCTAGGCCGAACCGAGTTCAGCCATTCCAGTCCCCCTTCGAGCGCCTCTCTCCCCTCTCCGCTCTGCTGTCTTCTGATCAGACCCTAGTGCTGTGTATCGAAGATTAGATCCTACCCTAGTTTTGAACGTGAGGTAGAAGGTGCGGCCGAATACTGGAGGTAGAAGAGAAGGATTAATTTCCTAATTACTTAATTAATTAATTAATCTAATTTATTTGATAATTTATTTTGACCATATCTAATTCATTTCAAACCGGAATTCGATGATTTCAGCGACGTTGTGATCGTATTGAGCAGATCAACGCAGCTGGACTGAAACGGAGCAATTCTGAACACTTTGAAATCGCAACGACAGTGAGATTCTTTATTTAAATTTAATAATTTATTAAATTATTCAATTACGATGTAAATTAAATATGACTACGATTCAGATCTGTTTATTTGGTCATGGTTTGTGATGATTGTTCTATGTTTGAATAATTCGTATAGATCCATATGATTATCATTTTTATATTGTGCTATGTTATCACTTGTTATCACTTTAGATTAGAGATTAAATTGATCTAATTATCAATTTAAAGAAAAAGAATAATATGATCATCACATGTCACCCCTTGTGTCAGCATTGGATTGATTTTATTTATCAATTCGAATCAATAGAAATTTGATTTTTATATTATCGCTTGTGTTCGAATTAAATTGAATTGATTTGATTATCCATTCAAATCAAAAGGAATGTGACTATCACCTTTATTTGAATTGATCTAGGATTATCAACTCAATATAGAAATTGTAAAGAAAAATAAAAAGAACAAAATTGGTCCTGATTTTCGGGTTGTTACAAATGAGACGTGGAAACACTGTAAAGAGAGAGGCTTTCGAAAGTAAAAGAAAGGAATGGTGCCTCGAATGCAGAACGTGAATCCGTTGGTGGGGCCAGAGGGGAGGCCATCGTTGTTGGGTTCTGGGTTGCGAGCGGTCGCTTGAGGATGGGAGTGAAGCAGCTAAAAGGGGGCGTAGTAGCTGAGGGGGAGAGGGAGACATGAGCAGCTGTTATGGGTGGAAGGTGGTATAAAAGTGAGGATGGAAATAGTGTACAGGAAGTGAAAACAAAATTGGAGAGCTTCGTATAAGGAAGGAGGACCAGTTTTCTGAAATATTGGGAAGAAAGTGTAGTGCATGGGGTGAGGAAGGTATACATCGCCTATATTTTCCTAATAAGGTTTAAATATCCCTAATCAACTTTAAATACCGTGAGTTAAAAATTTTAAATTTATATTAAATACCTGAGCCGTTATCCGTGCTCAGTTTTTATAACTTATATACGAATGCCTAAGAGTTGTGATAATATGCCTATGGTGACACCTTGTTTAAGCATGTAAGAAAGACGAACAATCAGTTCAAAGATAATAGCCTAATGACGTTTATCTTGCCCAATCTGGTTTAGGGAAACATGGGGTTTAAAAATGTGTCTAGTATGTTATAACATGGATAACCAATCACGAGTAATTAATAACGTGACTATTAATATGCACTGTACATGTGTCCTTGCCCAGAATAATAACGCCTAATCCATTTTTAGTAATAAAAATTTAAGTAAAATATATTACTAGTTATTAGTTGTATTAATTTAAAATAGTAAGTAACATAATTAATTTGTAAATGAATCATACGGTATCAGAATTGAATGAACAGGTGGCGTCGGGATCGTATTGATGAGCGCGAAACAACGAAGTTAGTTTGGTCAGGTTTGGAGCTACTTAGGTATTCAATTAAAACAAAATGTTCTAGCGATGGACAAATCAAGGTGAGTTAAACTCACTCTAATTTCCCATTTATATTTTATATAAATTGGGTTTTTATTTTTGTGTGCTCTGCTTGCCAATGATTGACTGTTTACTAGTTATTTATTTATTGATTGATTGAACTGATGAAATTAAACCGTTGTTTAATTTCAGTGAAATACCAAATCGTTATTTTAACGATTGGTTCCAATAAAGGTAACTTACCTTGTTGGTCACGTTTATACAATAAACGTGTTTAATTGGTTGAATTGTTTGAATTACTTGTGATTAGATTAAATGGTTGTTGTTTATTTTTATCAGTTAAATAATTGAACGATCTGTTTGGAGATAACCATTTGTATACAGGGAAGAACAGGTTGGAGGGATCCAACCGGATTCCTCAAATATATTAGTTATTTTCATATTATCATATGAATTGTCATGTTTGGGGATTGATTTGATTTGGTATTATTGATTGGAAATCCAACATCTGTTTAGTTTAAATCAATGGGTGGTATTGGTTAAGGATTTGGCAACGTATGGCATATAAAATCAATCGCTTTTGTTTATATCAATTTACCATCAGGTAAACTGATAGAACCGAAGTTATAAAATTTATTTTATAACTGGAAATAGATTTTTAAATATATTATTTTGAATAAAAATTTATTAAAAGAAAATAAATAAAGATTTATTATTATTTAAATGAATAATTTATTTATTAATTGATTTAATAAAGTAAATTCTGATATTAATCAGATTTATAAGTATGAGAATAGGAAATTAACCTAACGGTTAAATTAAGTAAGTGTTATGTTAAGAATAATTAAATGAGCTTAGTCTAAATGGTCGAGTTAAAAATGGCGTTTTATAAGGAATTACTTGATTATTAAATTAAGGAAAATGTTATATTCGAGAAAAAGATTTTCAAAGAGTAAGAAGGTCGTATGAAAATCGTATTTTGTATAAAATAGTTTAATGGTATTTGAATTTGATATTGGAATGAAGTATCGGGTTTTGAATTACGACTTGTGTCAATCTTAAGATTTGAACGTTGTTGATCAAGGTCTGAGAGTTAACTAAAATACCCCAACTTGAACGACTTCAGAATTATTAGAGAATGGTATAAGTTGTGATGGTAAAAGAGATTAGTAAAGTTATTGTTTCATTAGAGAAATAATAATGCAGAATTGGTGATAAAGATTTGAGTATTTCAAAGAAAAAGAGAAATGAAAGGAGTTGCCGAAAATATAACGATATTTTCGAACTAGAAGGAAATGTAAAGGATGGGGTTTATTCTATTAGAATAAGCATTGGTATTGTTTCAAGTAATGAAATAAAATGAGATTTCGTAACATCGTTTGATGAGTAATAAGTTAAAATGGTTTCCCCAATATGATAATAATGTGGCTAGTGTTTGAAAGTGAAAATATGATTTTCGTAAGTGTTAAAATGGATTTATTTATAAAATAATCTTAAGTTAAATAAGAAGCGAGAAGGCTATATTTATAATATTGAAGTATTTAAGAGTTTTAAATTTACATTTGTTTTTAATTAAAAGGCCAAGTGGTGCTGAATACTGAACCAGTGAACTCACTGGATTGTCATGATTGAAACACTGTATATTTTGATAGTTAAATCACCGACTATCAAATCTGTCCAATACGATTGTTGGTATGGAAAGACCGGGATCGAATTTATATTCGAAAACCATTCCGACCAACAAATATGTGAAGATATCAGAAGATGGTCGAGATGGAGCATTGAAGACCGTGGATCTTCATTAAACGGAAGAACCGCTAATAATCTCTAGTTAGCTCCCAGAGATAAACTGTGGTTCTATCGTGGTTAAAATCTATTGGTTGCAAGGACTTCTCGCTACTGATCCACGGGGTGATATCTATATTGGATGCAGTAGGAGAGTGCCTTTGGTTCATCCTATTCCTGGATGACTTGTATGGACGGATGTCTAACAGAGTATTTCCAACTGAATTACCTACGTTGATTTCTGCAAACGTACCATAGTTGATGGTGGAGAAATGGTTTTCTCTAGCCAAATAAATAGAATATTTTTGTGGACGTCAATTAAGTAATATCTGGCGGATCTTACGATGTGACATTCAAAGTGAATGGTGACCAAATGGTTTAAAAGTAAATTCTGGCCTCAAGCCTCGTCAACCGGGAAATGACAAAAATCGGGCAGGCAACATGGCTATGTGGGTCGCTCCCATTAGGATGTATAATCATATATCTAGAGAAATTCCTTTTGCTTCTTTAATCTATCGATGCTATCCCTTTTCGGGAAACGGTGGTTTGAGTCCAACCGTTGGTGATATACATTCGATACACTCAACCATAATGAGTGGTCGCTCATGTGAGGGCCGGGTTCCAAGACGTTCTTGTTGAACACAGTGTATTTGCCTCTAGAGATACACTATCGGCAGGTGGTCCCATACCTTGTCAAGGTCGGAATCCAATTTCCAATAAGAATCCGCGGGTTTGATTGTATACTATATATGTGGAGCGTGAGATGCAAGCATTCCACTAGGTTGTTACTTACTTGTATTTAGACATTATTATATTATCAGACAAGATATTGATTTCAAAACTGTTTTGGGTTATCGTAAGGTAAAAACCGTCCGTATTTATGTGCGGATTTGGTCTTACGATTAACCTTTTCTTTCGAAAAGATTTTAACTTTAAAGTTAGGTTGTGTGATACCTTTAAACTTAGTGTGTTTATCTCACTCTGGTTCACCAGACTGACCCGGTGTTTTGTAAATGCTCGGGTTAGCCCGGCGTGTACAGGTTCAGGTTATCGAATGCTGTGAAGAGACGAGCTGGGAGAGTCCAGACGTATGATATTATATAGCTACTATTCCACTGTGTGTTGTATCTGAGGGCAGGTTATTATTACTGTCCAGATGTGTGCTGTACTCTGATATTGTAAGTATTTTAAAGCTCTCAGTGAAGATTTATTTATATATTATATTTTGTTCCGCTACGATGTGAGACTCTGATTCTATGTGGTGGTGTTTCTTCTTCTTCTTCTAATCTTATATTTCTTTCTTCCTTATCTCACCCTCTAAATTCTTTCTAATAACGTTCCAGTGTTTTCGGTGTTTGAAAGGTTGGCATGAGTTACGGTAAAGGTATTTATGTCGATTTTCGGGGCCGAAAATCCCTGGGTCGTTACAGTTACATTTTATATATCCCATATTAGTCTTCAGTTCAACCTGAAATATAGTCATTGCCATACAAGCCTCTTTCTTGTATGGTAATCTTCAACCTCGTCACACAAGCTCCAAGTGTTTATGTGGTATATGATAGAGTATGCTATCTTCATGCAGTAAGCCATGTAGTGTAGTTCAAAATTAATTGTTACTATCCTATGGCGAACTCACACAGAACAACCATCACTCTACATCCAATGGCATTCACAGTAGTTTGTATAATAAATAAAATTGCACATCCAACTCATTAAGGTTTACCTATTTGTCGGGCAAGAAAATAAATTCTTTACTCAAAAGCAAATCGGTTTACGTGTTCAATGTATATGCATGTATATATAGGAAACTCTAATAAAACTTCAATCTAGTTCAATATTTGGTTGAGTTGGCTAAATTTACCTTTCATTCTCATGTTGGTTTTATTATTCCAATGTTATTAATTAGTTAAACTAATAATCAAACAACACAAGCAATAATCAATTTATTGATTAAATTTCCAAAACATATAACTTTAGTACATATATTCAAAAATCATATTTTTAGTGTCAAATTCCAAACAATAAATTAAAAATAAGGTTTTGGCTCTCACACCAATCGATTGGAAATATATAGATATTCCACTTTTGAAACTCGAACATAAACACCGATGATGATATATATCACCAGAATCATCTCCGGGTGACTAGAGTGTGACTCTATATCTACCCAGTATATTTGAGGCTTCGAATACACGTCGACTAGTCAGACGTATACTCAAAATCTCCATATACCCAATAGTCCAAATCAATTATAAAATAAATATTCAAATACACATAATAAGGTTTAAATTTTCAAAAAAAAAAAATGTTTTCATTTTTATTTTAAAAACAACACTATTCATGCTCGTTCTAGTATACTTGTGACGATCCCAAAATCCGCATGACGGTATTAAGGATAATCATTGGAATATAACACATCAATCATCATAGCAGAGAACAGATAATAGCAGAAACAATAAATAGAATAATTTTACATAGATATGACAGCGGAATCATAACATGCAACAACATCAGAATAGCACAACGTAGGATATAACTTAGTAAATAAAAGGGAAATGATCAGTCACCATCGCCAGAGGCGGAATATATATACATGCAGTGAGACATAATAAGGGTATCAGTCTACATCGCCGAAGGCGGTACATATACATACGATAATAAGTACTGGAAGTAAAACAGTCTGCATCGCCTGTGGCAGAATCATAATACAGATACAATAATGGCGGAAATTGTCAAAGTCATCTCGGTGAAGTCAGCCTCGCCATGAGCCAAAATGCACTCCATACTACAGTGCTGAGCCAAAAACAACCTGTCACCTGTGAACTAGGCTGCCCGTGTGAAAATAAGGGCACCCGCGTTTGCAAAGTGAAACAAACAACGAGTCAGTCATGGGGACTGGTATGAGAAATCTACTTAACAGTTTAAACAACAGTAATAAGCAAATCATAGGACCACGCCACTTTCGCGGAACGGGTTTAATCCAGCGATTGCTGGTGCATTTAAAGCAAAGTAAATTCTTTGAAAACAACGCAATGCTTTTAAAAAAAGAATGAAGCCACTATAAGACTCAAGTCCCATCATACAATGCAACGCAAGCCGGAGGATAGAGTTTTACCTTATAATGGCCAAATATGCTTGATACGTGTTAAACAAAATCATTTGATATTATTACTAGTGCATATATGTTTCAAAAACAAATAGCATCATAAATATCAATCATAGGCGGCATAGCTACCATCTACTATGTCGCCATACTAGTTCTACAATCGAATCCGTTATTTCGTATTGAAAATTGGATTTCCGTCATGAGTCGAGGCAAGGGGCAAGCTCCTCTCCGCTTCGAGACACTCTAGCGAATGCCTCAGGACTACACACTCTGGGTAACCCATGGATCTTCAGGGTCGGTCCTCTCTTATGTTTGAGGATTAGTATTCATGAACACACATTTCCCGGTCCTTACAGACCTATAATCGAGGCGCCTCGCATTCCAACAACCACATAGGTGAAAAGTAGATATAAATGTTAGGGTTGGTAGGTCACTGACACCACCATAGCTAGAAAGAAACGTCGTGCTCTCCCCGCAGTCCTTATCCCGTTTTTAACTCATACCGAGGTGTGAGGCTCGCGAATCCACGCTATACACAAAGCCAGGCTACGCAGGCCGTGCTTTGATCATCAAACACAAGACTTTGCTTTGCAACAGAAGCCTTGATCACAGCATCTTGGCATGCCACATAGGCAATCCACTCCATACGACTGATTTCCATCGATATATACCCTTTGAGCTCGTACGTCTCAGAGAAGGGCGTTAAGCAAAAGAATAAATTCTCCGCCGCCAAACAGATATATATTTAACAGAGATCAATCAGTATAGAACAAAATCCAATGTCAGACACACAGTCCATTTACAAGTCCATTCTAGGTCTGAACGAAACCGGAGGCGTTAATTCCTCGTATATCCGTACAATCGACACATACGTTCAGACGGCTACTACTTCCGTTCCTTCACGGTAGCTACTCCAATCAGGAACTTCAGCAGCGCCCATCCAACCGATACAAAGATCGTCGGTCTTGAATCGTCTTTGTATTTTCCAATTCGAATCGCTCGATCAATTATTTGAAATGAGGGTTAGCTCGGCCTTTTCAAATAATTCACGTAATTAGAATTCAAATCAATTCTTTCCATGGTTATATTATTCGACATTCATATTTCAGTTCTTTAGTGTTATTTTCGTGTCAAACACATACAACCATCAAATATCAAACAGATAAAGCCAAATTGGTTTATTTCCAATCTATGTTGCTTATAATATTTTATAACGATTTTTCGCCATTTTTATCTATTTAAAAATGGCCATATTTAATTAAACGACGTTTCAGGTCGTGCTGTGGCACTGGCGCTGTTTTTCCCCTAATTTGTTTTACACATATCGGAAAATCTAACCGTTGGATTTCTACAAAGTCTATATCAGTGGGAAGATATTCCCAAAGCAAACCCAACGGTTCCAGTTTCGTGAAAATCCGACGGTCGGATCTTCCACACTAGTCGTTTGAAGTTACGTTTTCAAAATTCGAACTGCAGCGTCGTTATTCGATTTAATTTAATTATATTTATATTTATATATAAATATAAATGATTCTGGCGTTGTTTTTCTTCAGATTTGAATTGAACATTCCAGACAATCCAACCGTTGGATTTTTACAAGGTTGGTGCCGTTGGAAAGATATTTCCAAGGCGAGCCCAGCGGTTGCGGTTTCGGGAAAATCCGATGGTCGGATTTCTCGTACTAATCGATTCAAATTACGATTCCAAAACACGAACTGCACGGCTTCGATTCCTTTCAATTCTATTTATATTTATATATATAAATATAGTTCATTCCTTTATTTCAAATATAGTTCATTCATTTATTTCGACATCGTTTTCACTTCAAATATTTCAACATCATTCATTCATTTATTTCAACATTGTTTTCACTTCAAATATTTCACTAACGCCTTAATATTTCGAAAAATTTCGCCATAACCTCCTTTGTACGGGAAGGGGTTTGGAAATTTATTGGGCCGTGTTAGGTACCCAATAAATCCTATAAAGCACCCACATATTTATAGTGATATATTTTGGTGTTTACAAGGGAGTGTGTATAGATAATAACTCTAGAGAATAAATTCTCGTCACCCTGTCAAGCCTGAGGAAGCGTGTATTTTTAATTACTCCAGAGGATAAATCCTCGTAACCTCGTCCCGTTTGGGAATAAATAGTCCATTTGCCGTGTCTAATGACTAGAGAGACGTGATTATTGTCAACTCCAAACCCGTGTGGGGTTTTTTATTAATCTGGCAATTTATCGTTATATTTTATATAGTCCATATCAGTCATCAGTTCAACCTATACTATAAAATCATCGCCATACAAGCCTCTCGCTCGTATGGTAAATCTTCCACCTCGTCACACAAGCTCCAAATGCTTATGTGGAATATGATGAAGTATGCCTATCGTCAAGGAGTATGCCATGCAGTTTAGTTCAAAATTAATTGTTACTATCCTATGGCGATGTTTATTATTTCACACAGAATAACCAGCACTCCGCATCCAACGGCATTCACAGGAGTTGATATAAAAATAAAATTTGCGCAACCAACTCATCAAGGCTTTCCTATTTGTCGGGCATGCAAATAATTTTTTTACTCTACAGCTAATCAATTTTCCCTGTTCAACACATGTGTATATATGCCGAACAAAGCTAATAATAACATTTCTAGCAAACTAATACTTATTTCAACACGTGTGTATTTTTATCAAAGCGTATACATGATAAAAGAAATATTTTTATCATCAAAAATATTTATTCAACACGTGAATGTTTTTAACACTTCATATTCACAATAAAAATGTAGTTTTTATTGTCTATTCATTTTATTTTAAAATACGATAATATTCAACACATGAATTTCAATTCAACGAATGAATTTCAATTCAACACATGAATATTCTCTACAGTTTGTATATATATAAAAATGTGATTTTTATCGCTAAATCTATTTGTTTAAAATTCGAATAATATTCAACACATGAATTTCAACTCGACGAACGAATTTCAATTCAACACATGAATATTCTCTATAGTTTGTATATATATAAAAATGTGATTTTTATCGCTAAATCTATTTGTTTAAAATTTGAATAATATTCAACACATGAATTTCAACTCGACAAACGAATTTCAATTCAACACGTGAATATTCTCTATAGTTTGTATATATATAAAAATGTGATTTTTATCGTTAACTCTATTTGTTTAAAATTCGAATAATATTCAACACATGAATTTCAACTCGACGAACGAATTTCAATTCAACATATGAATATTCTCTGTAGTTTGTATATATATATATATATATATATATATATGTGATTTTTATCGTTAACTCTATTTTTTTAAAATTCGAATAATATTCAACACATGAATTTCAATTCAACGAATGAATTTCAATTCAACACATGAATATTCTCTATAGTTTGTATATATATATACAAATGTGATTTTTATCGCTAAATCTATTTGTTTAAAATTCGAATAATATTCAACACATGAATTTCAACTCAATGAACGAATTTCAATTCAACACATGAATATTGGGTTCAACATATGTAATTAAATTCAACAAATGAAAATTATTCTAACACATGAATTTTTCAGAAAATTTCGACAGCATAATGGCAGAGTAGTTAAAACCGGGACCGTCCCTAGTACGACTCCTCGCTCTACCTTAAAACCTCGCGGTTTTTGACAATGGGGATCATGCATCTAGTTCGCATGTAGGCGGCATGTTTTATTTTCATTTCCACAATCCTATTCTAATTTGTTTCAACCACAAGAGGGTATTTTTCAACCACAAATGTATTTTTCAACCACAAAGATATTTTTCAACCACAATATCAACCACAAACAATTATTTCCAACCATTCGTCATACCATAAAATATCACGCCAATCACAAGCAATAATATCGTCCATGGTCTGTGGACGAGGGGAGTATATATAAATATATATATATATATATATATTATTTCTATAATTCACTTGCATTTCATCACAATTCAAAGCATATATGTTTCATACAATGCTTGTATAAATTATACAACGCTAATATAACTTATACATCACCTGTACATGAGGTATACAATGCGTTTACACTTCGCTTATATAATTTATACAACATGATTCCATTCACACAATTTAGTTTAGATTCCTCACATTGGTTTTTGAAGTGCTAAAAATCGTAGGAAGATCAGAAAAATCTGCGGCTTCTGCTAGATGGTAGAGAGCCTCCCTGCGGTCCCGATGTTTCCTGTTTCATCGAATTTCGTTAACACACTAAAAAGATATGATTTTTCAAAGTTTTGCAACACTTAAAAGTGTTATTTTCAATTCAGAAATTTCAAAGCAGAGGGCTTTTCAAACCTTCAAAACTAGGTTTTGAATTTAAATCAAAATCGTACCTCGTTGTCCCGATCAGACTATACGGCGTCGAAGGGCTTCGAACTGGCTTCCTATCGACGGTGGTGCGGTGCAGCTCGGTGGCTCCGACGTGGCACGGCGGTGGCAGGAAGGCGTGAACTTCCTCGATGAAATCCGATGTTGATCGGTGATGGTCTCCGACGAGGGTTGGTTTGATTTGAAGAGGGGAGGAAGGCGGTCGGAATTGCCAACTGGGGGCGGCGGCGAAATGGCCTGTGGCGGCGGCGATCGAGGGGGAAAGGTTTGAATGATTTATGTCGTTCGTTCATGGGGGTCGATCGACTTTTTCTGAAGTGAGAGAAAATGAAAGATATTTTCTAATTGATTATATTTTTATATTCCTATAATACCCTTTCTAGCCAACGTACACCAATTTCAACCCAACGACTGTCGCCCCTAGCTAAATATCCCCATTCCGGACACAATGGGATAGGTTTCGTTGGCCAATTCGACTGTTACAGTCAATTATTTTTCAAATTAAAGTATAAAACATTTTATATTCAATTTGAACGTACATTTCAATTTGCCAGGGCCACAAACTGAATCGAAAAATTCCAGAAAAATAAATCTAGCTTTGTTTTAACGATACGGTCCCAACAAAACCAGTTTCGTCGAATTCTGAGCTCATATGCAAAATGTCCATTTTCAGGTCGACCCATTTTAACAAGAGAGAGGCCCTCGCATATCCGTACAATCAACACGTACGCCCGGACGGCTCCTACTTTAGCCCCTTCAAGGTAGCTACTCCAATCATGAGCATCAGTAGCAACCCATCCATTCGATGTGAAGATCGTCGGTCTTGCACCGTCTTCAATCTCTTTGACTTTTCGTCGTATTAGTTACTCAGAATGGGTTAAACCCGGCCTTTCCGAATAACTCGCATGTCTTATAATCAAGTGCTATAACAACACATCATACACCTCATTACAATCCAGAATATTCTTTTATTCAAATATTCTTTTCCATTGGGAAAGTTTCCCATTAATTTTATTAAAGATAAATTCTTTTAAATTTATTCTTTAATCTTCCTTTGGATATCAAACCATATTAAAATTTTCCAAACTAGTCGGGATTAGCGAACTACACCGAAATAATAATTTATTTTATTTCCCAATCCCAACCTATTCATTCCCTGGAGCAAAACTAGTAATACTTCATATCTGACACCACGGTGTTATCGGTAAATATTAATTACCATTTCACGTAAAAATCTAATTAAAGATTTAGCTATCGCCTGGAAAAAAACTAGTGGTACTCCATTTTCGATCATTTTATTGAATTGATAATTTTAATTATCACATTCACTTTTCCATTTAATCAAAGATTCATTAAAACTCCATTTAGTTTTAATCTTCCCAGAAATCAATATTAATGATTATTCAAAGCTAACAAATTAATATTATCTTTAACTGGGTTAAAGAACCAATGTCATTTAAAACATGGTTCACGATAAACCCAAAATCACATTCCATTCCATCAGTCTCCAACCGTAAATTAGTAAGAGAACAATTCCCTAAGTATTAATCCCGAAGGCCAAAACCAACATCAGATCAATACCCAGGAAACCATTCAACTTAGCTAATCTCCAATTAGTTTCTAATTTTCTTAACTCCATTGGGTTTAAGAATAGTATTTTTGAAGATACCATTCACGACAAACCCAAAATCTCATTTGATATCAAATACAAGGCTCTGAAATTAAAAATATATCGGCTTATATTCAATATCAAATTCCGAAACCAACCAATATTGTAACAACCCGCAAATTCTGAACCAATTTAAAAAATTTATTTTAGAAAATTTTAATGAATTTTGAGGATATAATAAAATTTATATAAATAATAATGGATAGAATTCATTTTAAATGGAGTTAAAACAGATAAATTTAATTTAAATATAAATGGAGTTAGAAATAGCGCGGTAGTTTAAAATTTTAATTTTGAACTTTAGTTGAATATACAGGATTCAAAATAAATCAGAATTGACTGAAACAAGAAATATTTAAATCTGCTTAATTATATCTTTCTAACGAATCTGAAAAATTGAAATTTCGTTTTAAAAATCAAAAGTTATGGCCAATTCAATATTTAGAAAGGTCGCTGTAGAATTTATATATATTATATATGGCCCGAAGGGCTACATTTCACATACGAAGGAATTTGGACTCAAAACCACTTCCATTGAGTTCAGAATGATGTTTCTGCATTTAAAAAGTATAAACACTTATATAATTTGAGTTTCGGAATTTATTTGTTTAAAAATGTATTTTTAATATTAAATATATTGGCCTTAAAAATAGTCATTTTTCAAACGATCTCCGTTTTCGACGAAACCACTTTTGTTGGAACCGGAATGTCAAGTTATAGCTAGATTTCAATTTTCAGAATTTTTCGAATTAATATGTGAGTGTGGCAAAAGAAAATGTGTTTTGACTATTTTAGTTATATATAAACGAATTGAAAATAGCCATTTTTCAAACAGTCTCAGAATTCAACGAAATTAATTTTATTAGGACCGTATCGTCAAAAGAAAGCCAGAAATATTTTTTTTGGAATTTTCTGAGTTCATATGTGGTCACGGTGGGATTCTGTGTACGTTTGAATTTAAAATAAATGAATTATATTTAAAATTGAGAAACGGGGGCCAAGACGACCAATTGGGCCTAGGGGACATATACAGATGAGTCCGGAATAGGGGTAAATAGGTAGGGTAGACAGTCGTTAGGCTGAAAAAGAAGGAGTTTGCTAAACGGGCTTTAAATTGGGCTAATTAAAAATTAATAATTAATTAAAACCCTAATACTCCTTTATAAAACACGGTGTACAGTACCATCGTCTTCCCTGATTCATTTAGGCCGCCACCCCTTCAATTATTCCTCCTCAAAATTCTCCCTCCACACAAGCCATTACCCTATACTCCTTTTGAGTTTTATCTAGAGTTCTCCTTCCTCTTCATTTCTATACCGAAATTAGTTCTCCTCGTGCCCCGGTTTCAGAGAATCATGCACCCAAAACTAGGAGGTTTCAGCCGCCGTCGGCCCCACCTGGTGCAGCCGCACACCACCCGACGCCCGGCGCACGTGCCCCTCTCCGACCCCGACCACCTCCAACAGACGGCACTTCAATCCATTCACCCATTAGTCTGCAATCTGAATTCAAAGTTTTGAACATTTCTGGAAACTCACGGCCTTCATCTGATAAGGAAGAAGAGATTAGAGTGGCCTAGTGATGTAATTAGTATAATTAATTATATTTTAATTTATAAACTAATCCGCGATGTTTAAAATTGAATAACTTCGTCATGTTTAATCAGAATCGAACGAAACGAAGTGCGTTAGGATCGTATTTCAGAGATCTACGCTATGACGCAAACCTAAACTGAAACAGAGCAGATCATTTTTTGAAGAAAATTCAGATCTGAACTATACAGAATTAAATTCATGGTGAAATATCTTTTGTTTTATATTAATAAATAAATTCATTTTTTTCCTTATCTATAGTCATATATTTTAGATCTGTTTATACTGAAATTATATGATGATTGTTCGGTGGTTGTGATCAATAGTATAGATCCATATGTGTTTTTCATTTTTATGTGTCGCATTTGTTTGATTTGATCTAAATTATCAATTCATAATAAAGGAAACATGGGTTGTCATTTTTAAGTTATCGCTTTTGTTTTATTTGAATTGATTTAGTTTATCATTTCAACATAGATAATGAAATTTGCCACCTTGACTAAATTCAATTAAATAGTCAATCCAATGTTGAACAATATTTTGCCATTACTATTGGATTGAAATAGAATTGTCAATCCAATATAGAACATACCTTGTCACCTCATTGGGTTGAAATGAACCACCTTTTATTCGTGTATTTAACACAAATATCAACATTGAAATGAATTACCTTTTATTTATTGATGTATTTATTTGTGTTCTTAACACAAATATGAACATAGGAAAGTGAGTCATCCCTTTTGTTTGTGTTCTTAATATTAACATATACATAGAAGTAAAGTCGCTCTTTTTATTTGCATTTATCAATGCAAATATTACATAGAAATAAATTCTCTCTTTTTATTTGCATTCCACAATGCAAATATTACATAGAAATAAAGTCTTACTTTTTAAAATATAATTTATTCTTTTATTTGTGTTTAATAATGCTAATAAACTTTAAAAATAAAATTTATTCTTTTATTTACATTCAGCAATGCAAATATATATAGTAAATAGAAATTGTTCTTTATTTGCATTTACCAATGCAAATATATATATATATATATATATATATATATATATATATATATATTGAAACAAATTATTCCTTCATTGCACTCATCAATGAAAAGACATATATTATAACTAAAGTTTATTCCTTTAATTGCATTTATCAATGCAAATATGCATTGAAATTAAGGTTTATTCTTTTATTTGCATTTATCAATGCAAATATTCAATGAAACTAAAGTCTATCTTTTTATCTACATTCTCCAATACAAATATACGCATTTTAATACATTGAATAGAATTTGTTGAAAATATACTTTGAAAATAAATTTTGTTCTCTTATTTACATTCCCTAATGCAAATATACTTTGAAAACAAAACTATTCTTTTGTTTGCATTCACAAATGCAAATATACCTTGGAAATAAATGTTGTTTCTTTTATTTGCGTTCACAAATGCAAATATACTTTGTAATAGAATATACCTTGAAATAAAATATATTTTTGAAATAAATTATGCTTTGAAATGAAATAAACTTTAAAAATGAAATTTGTTCTTTGATTTGCATCAATTACTGCAAATAAACTTTACAAATGGAAGTTGTATTTACTTTGCATTCACTAATGCAAATGTACTTTGAAAATAAGGATTGTACTTTTATTTTCATTCACAAATGCAAATATATTCGAAAAATAAAATTTGTTCTTTTATTTGCATTCTTCAAGGCAAATATACATTAAGAATAAAATTATTTCTTTATTTACATTCACGAATGCATATATATATATATATATATTGAAAATAAAATTTGCTTTTTCTTTACAATCACAAATGTAAATATACTTTGAAAATCAAGTTTGTTCTTTTATTTGCATTCCACAATGCAATATAACATCTAAAATAAAAGTTACATTTTTCTTTGCAAACATAAAAATGAAATAAACATCTTTGTCAAACTTGATTCAGTTAAAATGAAATGAACATTTTTGTCAAACTTGATTAGTTAAAATAAAATAATTATTTTTGTCAATTTTTACTAGTTGAAATAAAATAATCACTTTTATCAATTTATACTAGTGGAAACAAAATATGCACTTTTGTCAAATTGATTAGATAAAATGAAATAAACACTTTTTTCAACTTATACTAGTTAATAACAAAATATTCACTTTTATCAATTTACATTTGTTGAAAACAATTATTCATTTTAGTCAATTTATATTAGTTAAACCAAATAGACATTTTGTCAAAATGAATTAGTTGAAGCAATATATATATATATATGTTATGTTTGGCAAGTTATATATTTGTCAAGATGGGTTAGTTAAAACAAAAATTATCATTTTTGTCGCATTAGAATTGTCAAAATAATATAACCATTTTTGCTTGAGCTTAAACTAGCAAAGTAGAAATTGTCAATAGAGATGAAGTTATTACGCATATTCATTCATTGCAATAAAGATATTTTCTTGTCATCATTATATATTGTTTATTACACTTCCATTCACAAGTTACCCAACTTGTGTATGTGATTGGGACGATTATTTTCACACATCGCCCAAGTGCACAAATTAGTTTATCATTTGTTTGTTGGGTGAAACCCCACACGGGTGTTGGGATGAAAATTTACATACACTAATCCCAATATTCAGTTGTATGTTGATCGTTAGATCGACAGGCTGCAATGAGCATTATTATTTAATTTTAATGCTTACGCAGTGGAAATTACACTTTGGATGTAGATGGATGACTTGATGATCATACTGTTATTATCATATATATGATGTGTGTGAAATCCACATAATACAAATTATATGGTAAATGATTGAGCCGCATTTCGATTCAGGTGTTCTTTTAAATGAGAATATTTTTACATTAGAAATCCTTTTTATATAAAGTATATATTTTCATAAAATAGAAAAATATATTGTTAATCAAGTACATGTTAAAACAAAGAATATTTGTAAAACATAAGAATTTGTAATATAAAGAATACTTCCCATTAGAATCTTTTATACAAAGAAAATTTTTAATGATCATTTTAAATATGTTTCTAAAAGATTACTAGCATTTGCAATTATAATTTGTGATAAGAAATAAATGGAGATGTGAAGTGGATTTATCGTGGACGATGTTTTAAATGACATTTGTCCTTTAATCCAATTTACATTGAAATTATTAATTGGAATTTATAAATCTATGTTATAGATTTAAAAAGGGGCATTTTCTAAAAATCAAGTTTTCAAATTTAATATATTAAATTGGAATTAAGTGGAAATTCGATTGGTTATAATCGAGATGGGCTTCTGTAAAAGAAGATCGATATTATAGATAGAATTTAAGAGGCCTTGCCGTTATTCCATTTATATTATTAGTCCGATACAGAAATTTATATCGATTATGTATTGATTTGATTTCTGTGGAATTCCATATTTTGGGAATTGATTTGTGGGTTTATTGTGAACTGTGTTTTAAAGGACACTAGTTCTTTAACCTGTTTAAGACAAGATTTATTCCTTAAAATAAATGATCTTGTAATAATGATTTTTGATATCAAATCAAAACTGGAGTTTTAATGAATCTTTTAAGGAAGATTTAAGATTTTATTTTCAGAGTTTATCTTTGATAAAATTAATGAGAATCTTCTAATATGAATATCTTATTAAAAGAATACTCGGAGCTGGAATGTGGCGTAATGCGTGATCTTCCAATATTTGTTTTTATTCACAAAATATGCGAGTTAGACAGAAAGACCGGGTTCAACCCATGCTGAATAATCTTCACGACGATCATGAGTCGAAGATGAAGGCGGTGGTTGAAGACCGAAGGTTTTCACATCATTGGGATGATGATGACTGGTATCTTGAATTGGGATTGGCCTTCCAAGGCAAGGTATTTAGTAATGATCGTCCAAACGCATTTGGAGATCTACGGACACGTTGTTTCGCTCAGACCCAGAGCGGACTTGTAAATGGATTGCGTGTCTGACATTGTATTCATTTCTACTGTATTTGTTGAACGCTACTGATTATATATTTCTGTTTGGTGGTGAAGAATTTATTCTTTACTTATCACCCTTCTCTAAGACGTATGAGCTTAGAGGTTATATATATATATATATATATATATATATATATATATATATATATATTGGCAGATGATCAATAATATGGTAGGGTCTGACAATGTGACATGCTAAGATGCAAATGATCAAGGCTTTGTTGAAAAGCAGGCCTTGTGGTTGATGATCAAAGCACAGTCTCTTTAGGCATAGCTTTGTGTATATCGTGTAACAACCCGAAAATCTGGGCCAGTTTAAAATTTTTATTTTGGCAATTTTAGCGAATTTTGATTATTTAAATTGAATTATTTTAAATAATAACAACGAGAAATTTATTTTGAATAGAATACAAACGCATATATTTATATAGCTCGACGTTGGAATATAAATATTTATTTTAAATTATAAAAGGAATTGAAAATGGCGCGGTAATTCGATTTCAAATTTCAAATGAATGTACAGGATTCAAAATAAACCGGATTTTAGTGAAAAAAATATATTTGAATCTAATTGAGAATATCTTTCCAACGAATCCGAAAAATCAAGATTTCATAGCGGGGGTCAAAAGTTATGCCCAGATGAAAATTCTGAATAGTCGTTATGGAATTCAGGCCCTTAAAAATGGGAATTTTGCAAACGACATCGGATTTCAACGAAATCACTTTTGTTGGATCTGTGATGTCATATTATCGCTTGGTTCTAAATTTCATGATTCTTCGAATCCATATGTGAGCGTGGCAAAGGAAAACGCGTTTGACCAGTTTCAGTTGATTTTAATCGACTGGAAAATGGCCATTTTTCAAACAGTCTCAGAATTTGACGAAACTAGTTTTGTTAAGACCGTATCGTCAATACAAAGCTAGAAAATATTTTTCTAGAATTTTTCAAGTTAGTATGTGACCCCGGTAATTTGAAATGTACGTTTAAAATTCAGTATAATGATTTAAATGTAAATTCAACGAAAACTGATCAAAACGATCGAATCAGCTTGCGATACATATCCCATGGTGTTCGGAATGGGGGTAATTAGCTATGGATGACAGGCGGTGGGTTTGATTCCGAGTTAGAAAATAAAAGTTACATTTGGAGATAAATTAAAAATAAATATATATTTTATTATATAATCTCAACCCTCCTCTCTCTGCTATTATCGTTCAGATCTGAACGAGGTAAAAAAAAAAACAATCGCGCGCCCCTCTTTTCTTCCCCCGCCACCTCCAGGCGTTCGCCGCCACCGCCCCCTAGCGTCGCTTCCCTCCGATTGCCCCCTCTCTCGTTCTCCTCTCCCCACTTCTGATTTAAAGCCGCGCGACCCCTGCATCTCGCCGCCACCAGACCACCTCGTCCCCCCCTCCGCCTATCACCACCCACAGCACGACGCCGACCGCCCCCTAGCCCCTCCGATCCCCCTTCCCTCTCTTCTCTCTCCGCCGTGGCCGATAACCCTAAATGCACCCACCCCCAAAACCCTAAATCACCTGAAAACCCACTAGTGCCGCTGCCGCCACCTTTCTCGATCGCTCCTCCGACATTGAACTCACCCTCCCCCTTCGTTGTAAGTTTTTAAATTATTTGTTTTTGTTTTTGTTTGTTTTATTTAGCTAATGTAATAAGAATATAGTTTCTTTTAAATAAAAATACGATTTTTGTATGACTGTCATGCAAAATATTTGATCTTTAATTCGAAAAAGATTGAATTTTTAGATGTTTTTATAAAAATTTGTTTTTTATTATATGTAAAGATTAAAGATTTGATTTTTATAAGGTAGAAGGTATGAAAATATAATCTTTTATATTGTAGAAGTATAAAAATGTGATTTTTATAGCAATGAAATAAAAATCCAATCTTTGTATATGAAGTAGAAATATAAAAATATAATTTTTATATAGAATGAAGCATCGAAAATATATATGAAGATGAAGTAAAAATATGATTTTTATTTGTTAGAATGAAGCAATAAAAATATAATTTTTATTTGAACAGCGTGAAAATGACTGCATTGGAATTTCAAGCAGATTCGGCAGTTCAACAGCGAAGCACGGCGGAGTGGAACCCTCTGTGATAACCTCTCACCTTTATTTTGATTTTCTAGTTGAAATATATACTAGGATGCATACGGTGTTTAGTAGCACCCGACACCCGTCGTCCACAGACCATGGATGGCTTGTACGCTTGTTTGTTTGATTTTGATGTGTAGATGATTGTGTGATGTGATGTGAAATGAAATAAAATATTTTATAGTGGAAAATATTATATAGTTAAAAATATATTTTTTAATGTGTATATGAAATGAAATAAAAATAAACAAATCGGTTGATTTGTTTATATACACACATTTGACTGATATTGATTGGGACAATAAATTTTACACATCGCCCAACTGCACAAATAAAATCTATGTTTGATTGTTTTAAACCCCACACGGGTATTGGGATGATATTTGACGTACACTAATCCTAATAATTAGTTGTATGTCGATCGATTGATTGACAGACTGTTATAAGCGTTAAACATTTATATTTGATGCTTATACAGTGTAGAACACACTTTGGATGATGGTGGATGATTTATCGTTGTTGTTAGATACGTGTGGTAGAAAATCCATATAATTAACATTATATATGGTAATTGATTGGACCTCATTCCATATTTGAAATAGAATATTTGAAAATAGAAATATTTGAAAAAGAAACATTTGAAATAGAAATATTTGAAATAGAATATTGGAAAATAGAAATATATGAAGCCGTGTAGATTAGATTGACGCCATTTAGACGTGAACGATATTTACATCGATTTATTCAATTTTCAATGTATATTGAAAGTGTTGTCGAAATTTGAATTATATTGAAAGTGATTTCGAAATTTGAATTATATTGAAAATAATCGAAATTCGAATTAAATTGAATGGAATTGAATTCGAATTGAAATCGAAAGGAATTGAAAAGAAATTCGAATTAAATTGAAATTGAATTGAAATCGATTTGAAATGAATTTAGAACGAATTTATATTAGAATATTCAATTTTGATTTGAAATTGAATATGAAGTTGAAACCATTTTGAAAATGAAAATAAAACGATTTATAAAGCACGTTTTGAATTGAAATCGAAGAAGTATATATTATATATATAATATAATGGCCTGAATAGAACGCGCCACGCCGCGGCAGTTCGCGAATTTCGACCATTGACTTCGAATGGATATTGCGGGAGATCTGACCGTCGGATTCTCCTAAAACCGGAACCGTTGGGTTCGTATCGAAAAGAGCTTTCTAACGAATAGTAGAAATTTGAAATATAACGGTTGGGTTTGGAATTATGTCCAAATCAAATTTGGAAAAGGTCGCTGTAAGTGCAGTTCGATGGCCATTGATGGAAATCGACTGTACGGTCCTTGATAAAATTATTAAAAATAGTAATAATTTGTGTAAAATTATAAGAAATGATTTGTGAAGAATTAGGATGAAAAATTCCATATTTGAAAAGATAAAGATAGATTTTTATCAAAATAAACTAGTTTGAACTAGAATTAAAATCAATTTATTTTTGAAATAAATAAATTGGATTTGAAATGGTTTTAAAATTAACCAGAATTTCCAATAATTGAATTGGAGTGGATTTGAATTGAAATTGCCTTCGGAATATTTCGATATTGGATTTCGTGATGATACAGATATTGTTATGGGAATTTGAAAGATGTATTAATATCGTTATTTCCAATACGATATTTGTTGGTCGTAGAATTTGATATTGAATATAAGCCGATATATTTTCTACTCAGAGCCTTGTATTTAATATCAAATGTGATTTGGGTTTGTCGTGAATGGTGTCTTCAGTAACACTGTTCTTAAACCCAGTTGAGAAAAATGATTAAATCTTTTTATTTAGATTTAAGGAAGTGTACCAATTAAATAATATTTAATTGGAATTGAACTGGTATTGATTTTTGGGTTTATTGTGAACAGTGTTTTAAATAACACTTGTTCTTTAACCCGATAATTAATGAATGTGATTTTGGATTTATCGTGAACCGTGTTTTAAAATGACACTGATTCTTTAACCCAGTTAAAGATTAAAACTAAGTGGAGTTTTAATGAATCTTTAATTAGATTGAAAAGATTGAGAATGGAGTATCACATGTTTTTCTCCAGGCAATAGTTAAATCTTTAATTAGATTTGAACGTGAAATGGTAATTGAATTTACCGATAACACCGTGGTGTTAGATATGAATTATTACCAGTTTTACTTCATCGGATGAATAGGTTGGGATTGGGAAATAAAATAAATGATTACTTCGGTGTGGTTCGCTAATCCCGACTAGTTTGAATTGATATTCAAAGAAGATTAAAGAATAAATTTAAAGAATTTGTCTTTGATAAAATTAATGGGAACCTTTCCCAAAGTATAAGAATATTTGAATAAAAGAATATTCTGAATTGGAATGAGGCGTATGTTGTGTTTGTGTAAAACTTGTTTATTATACACGCGAGTTATTCAGAAAGATCGGGTTTATCCCATTTTGAGTAACTGATTTGACGTGGTGTCGAGGATGAAGACGGTGGTCGAAGACCAGAGGTCTTCACGTCGTTTGGGTGATTACTGATGATCTTGATTGGGCCGTACACCCAAGAGGAGGGAATCGGTTAGTGATCATCCAGACGTACTTGGAGATCGATGGATATGCGGGGTTCTAGGTGCCACCGGTTTCGTTCAGACCCAGAGCGAACTTGTAAATGGACTGTTTGTCTGACATTGGATTTTATTCTGTGTGGTTGATTTTTATTAAATATATATCTGTTTGGCGGCGGAGAATTTATTCTCTTGCTTAACGCCCTTCTCTGAGACGTACGAGCTCGGAGGTTATATATTGATGGATATCAAACGCATGGAGTGAATTGCCTGTGTGACATGCCTAAGTGGCAAAATGATCAAGGCTTCTGTTGAAAAGCAGATTCTTGTGGTGGATGATCAAAGCATGGCCTGTGTGGCATAGCTTTGTGTAACGTTGATACGCGAGCCTCACACCCCGGTTGTGAACCAAAAACGAGAGAAGGATCCAGGGAGGGCATGAGTTTCCTTCTAACTAGAAGTGGCGTCAGTGGTTTAACACGCCTTGATGAGTTTGACTTATGTGGTTGTTGCTGTTGCGAGGCGCCTCGGAAATATCGGTCGATCCGGGACCGATGGAGTCATTGGACTCATTGACACCCCAAAGGGTGGGGAAACACAGTGTTCAGGAATTTTAATCCATATCGGTGGACCGGCCCTGTGGCTCCTAAGGGTCACTCAAGCTCTGATCCTGAGACACGGGCTAGAGCATCTCGAATCGGTAGAGGACGATCCCTGGCCACGGTTCATAGATGTAAATCCAATTTCCAAATACGTGACATTTGCGGTTTTATTTGTAGAGCCTAGTATGGCGACATAGTGGGATGGGGCGCTTATGCCGTCTATGATTGATACTTATGATTTGAAGTTGTTTTATAAACTATGCACTTATAATAGTATCAAATGATTTGTTTTAAACGTATCAAGCATTCTTGGCTATTATAAGGTAAAAACTCTATCCTCCGGCTTGTGTTGCATTGCGTGATGGGACCTGGATCTTATAATAGCTTCAATGTTCTTTATTTAGCATTGTGCTGTTTGTTATATGCACGGGTATTCTTGGGAGGAAACCCGTTCCGTGTTATACGGCGTGGTCCCTTGATTTACCTAACTTTAAAAATAAAGATTAATAACTGTTTTAGTTCTCACACCAGTCACATGACTGACCTGGAGTTTATTGTTTTAACCTAAACTCTAGGTGCCCTTTTTTTGACACGGGCAGCTAGTAGTTTTGGTTTTGCAGATTTATATTCACAGGATCCTGGTTTACAGCTGGAATGCTATCCGGAAAGCTTTGCATCTATATATCTCCTTCAGTTGTGTTTGTATTATTTTCCGCTGCTATGTATTTAAATGTAACATAAATCTCTGTTATTTCTTTGTAATATTTATTCATTTATACTCTGTATATTCTTGTATTCTGATGGAATTGTTGTAATATACGATGAAATGTTCTTCCGTCTGCGTTCTTCTGTGGCTTGTTCTCGAACAATCTGCGCTTTCCTCACCGGGGAAGTTACGGGTTTTTACAGTTGGTATCAGAGCTTTGGTTTACAAAGCTCAGAGAACAAGACACATTAGAACCATACGAAAGAATTCAACATATATTGGATTAGTAATATCCAATGGAATGACTGGTTAGAGATAGGATCAGTAGTATCCTAGAACGAGTGTGAAGAGTATATTTTTGAAAGTGAAAACAAAATTTGTTTTGTAATTTAAATCAATTATTCGTATTTGAATATTTATTTGTATTGATTTGGACAGTCCAGTATATAAAGATTTTGCGTATACGTCTGATCCGCGTGTATTCGAAGTTTTAATATACTGGATAGATATAGAATCACACTCTAGTCGGCCGGAGGTGGCACTGATGATAGCACGTGCATCATCAGTATTTATATTCGAGTTTCGAAAGTGTGATTTCTATATATTTCCATTAGACAGGTGTGAGAACCAAAATTAGATAGGGCTTATTGTTGTGATGTGGCATCAAAAATGTGATTTTTGACTATGTATCAAAGTTATGAATTTGAAATGATAATCAACTAATTGATTGTTGATTATGTTGTTTGATTATTGGTTGTTTAATTAGAATGTTGAACCATATAGGCAATTTGAACCAAACAGTGAGATGTATTGAAAATTTGTCGCATTTGCATGCATATACATGTACTTACACTGAACAGGTCATAGCAAAGAGGCTAGAGCAGAAGAATAAAATTGTTTGCCCAACAAATAGGTACATGTTTACCATAATTTACTATTTTGTTTGGGTGATGATGATTTTATGAGCCGCTTGGCTTCTTCTTTTTCTTTTTCTTTTTGAGATCAGAGGGCCTGTATGGTAATTTCGGGATTTTCCCAGTGCTCCCGGTGGAGGGGAGGTTATGGCGAAATTTTTCGAAAATTTAGGGTGTTAGCCAAATTTTTGAAGAATTTTAAAAGTTCTTAGAAACTGAAAAGTTGAAGAACTTAAGCTGTAAAGAAAATACTGAAAGTTGAGTTGAATTGTTAAACAACTTTCGGCTTTGTTCTTTTTCGGGGACGAAAAGTTTTAAGTGGGGGAGATTGTAACAACTGGAAAATCTGGGCCAATTTAAAATTTTTATTTTAGCAATTTTAGCGAATTTTGATTATTTAAAATGAATTATTTTAAATAATAATGACGAAAAATTTATTTTGAATAGAATTCGAATGCATATATTTATATAGCTCGACGTTGGAATATAAATATTTATTTTAAATTGTAAAAGGAATTGAAAATGGCCCGGTAATTCGATTTCAAATTTCAAATGAATGTACATGATTCAAAATAAACCGGATTTTAGTGAAACCAAAAATATTTGAATCTAATTGAGAATATCTATCTAACGAATCCGAAAAATCAAGATTTCATAGCGGGGATCAAAAGTTATGCCCAGTTGAAAATTCTGAATAGTCGCTATGGAATTCAGGCCCTTAAAAATGGGAATTTTGCAAACGACATCGGATTTCAACGAAACCACTTTTATTGGATCCGTGATGTCATATTATCGCTAGGTTCCAAATTTCATAATTCTTCGAATCAATATGTGAGCGTGGCAAAGGAAAACGCGTTTGACCAGTTTCAATTGATTTTAATCGACTGGAAAATGGCCATTTTTCAAACGGTCTCAGAATTTGACGAAACTAGTTTTATTAAGACCGTATCGTCAATACGAAGCTAGAAAATATTTTTCTAGAATTTTTCGAGCTAGTATGTGACCCCGATAATTTGAAATGTACGTTTAAAATTCAGTATAATGATTTAAATGTAAATTCAACGAAAACTGATCGAAATGATCGAATCAGCTTGCGATACATATCCCATGGTGTTTGGAATGGGGGTAATTAGCTAGGGACGACAGGCGGTGGGTTTGATTCCGAGTTCAAAAATAAAAGTTACTTTTGGAGATAAATTAAAAATAAATATATATTTTATTATATAATCTCAACCCTCCTCTCTCTGCTATTATCGTTCAGATCTGAACGAGGTAAAAAACGACAACGATCGCGCCCCCCTCTTTTCTTCCCCAGCCACCTCCAGGCGTTCGCCGCCACCGCCCCCTAGCGCCGCTTCCCTCCGATCGACCCCTCTCTCGTTCTCCTCTCCCCACTTCTGATTTAAATCCGCGCGCCCCCTGCATCTCGCCGCCACCAGACCACCTCGTCCCCCCCCCCTCCGCCTGTCACCACCAACAACACGACGCCTACCGCCCCCTAGCCCCTCCGATCCCCCTGCCCTCTCTTCTCTCTCCGCCGTGGCCGATAACCCTAAATGCACCCGCCCCCAAAATCCTAAATCACCTGAAAACCCACTAGTGCCACTGCCGCCACCTTCCCCGATCGCTCCTCCGACGTTGAACTCACCCTACCCCTCCCCCTTCGTTGTAAGTTTTTAAATTATTTGTTTTTGTTTTAGTTTGTTTTATTTAGCTAATGTAATTAGAATATAGTTTCTTTTAAATAAAAATACAATTTTTGTATGACTGTCATGCAAAAGATTTGATCTTTATTTCGAAAAAGATTGAATTTTTAGATGTTGTTTATAGAAATTTGATTTTTATTATATGTAGAGATTAAAGATATGATTTTTATAAGGTAGAAGGTATGAAAATATAATCTTTTATATTGTAGAAGTATAAAAATGTGATTTTTATAGCAATGAAATAAAAATCCAATCTTTGTATATGAAGTAGAAATATAAAAATATAATTTTTATATAGAATGAAGCATCGAAAATATATATGAAGATGAAGTAAAAATATGATTTTTATTTGTTAGAATGAAGAAATAAAAATATAATTTTTATTTGAACAGCGTGAAAATGACTACATTGGAATTTCAAGCAGATTCAGCAGTTCAACAGCAAAGCACGGCGGAGTGGAACCCTCTGTGAGAACTTCTCACCTTTTAATTTGTTTTTCTAGTTGAAATATATACTAGGATGCAGACGGTGTTTAGTAGCACCCGACACCCGTCGTCCACAGACCATGGCTTGTATGCTTGTTTGTTTGATTTTGATGTGTAGTTGATTGTTTGATGTGATGTGAAATGAAATAAAATATTTTATAGTGGAAAATATTATATAGTTAAAAATAGAATTTTTAATGTGTATATGAAATGAAATAAAAATAAACAAGTTGGACGATTTGTTTATATACACACATTTGACTGATATTGATTGGGACGATAAATTTTACACATCGCCCAACTGCACAAATAAAATCTGTATTTGATTGTTTGAAACCCCACACGGGTATTGGGATGATATTTGACGTACACTAATCCCAATAATTAGTTATATGTCGATCGATTGATTGACAGACTATTATAAGCCTTAAATATTTATATTTGATGCTATACAGTGTAGAACGCACTTTGGATGATGGTGGATGATTTATCGTTGTTGTTAGATACGTGTGGTAGAAAATCCATATAATTAACATTATATATGGTAACTGATTGGGCTTCATTCCATATTTGAAATAGAATATTTGAAAATAGAAATATTTGATAAAGAAACATTTGAAATAGAAATATTTGAAATAGAATATTGGAAAATAGAAATATATGAAGCCGTGTAGATTAGATTGACGCCATTTAGACGTGAATGATATTTACATCGATTTATTCAATTTTCAATTTATATTGAAAGTGTTTTCGAAATTTGAATTATATTGAAAGTGATTTCGAAATTTGAATTATATTGAAAATAATCGAAATTTGAATTAAATTAAATGGAATTGAATTCGAATTGAAATCGAAAGGAATTGAATTCAAATTGAAATTGAAAAGAAATTTGAATTAAATTGAAATTGAATTGAAATTGATTAGAAATGAATTTAAAACGAATTTATATTAGAATATTCAATTTTGATTTGAAATTGAATATGAAGTTGAAACCGTTTTGAAAATGAAATTAAAACGATTTATAAAGCACGTTTCGAATTGAAATCGACGAAGTATATATTATATATATATAATATAATGGCCTGAATAGAACGCCCCGCGCCGTGGCAGTTTGCGAATTTCGACCATGGACTTCGAATGGATATTGCGGGAGATCCGACCGTCGGATTCTCCTAAAACCGGAACCGTTGGGTTCGTATCGAAAAGAGCTTTCTAACGAATATTAGAAATTTGAAATCTAATGGTTGGGTTTGGAATTATGTCCAAATCAAATTTGGAAAAGGTCGCTGTAAGTGCAATTCGATGGCCATTGATGGAAATCGACTGTATGGTCCTTGATAAAATTGTTAAAAATAGTAATAATTTGTGTAAAATCATAAGAAATGATTTGTGAAGAATTGGGATGAAAAATTCCATATTTGAAAAGATAAAGATAGATTTTTATCGAAATGAACTAGTTTGAACTAGAATTAAAATCAATTTATTTTTGAAATAAATAAATTGGATTTGAAATGGTTTTAAAAATAACCAGAATTTCCAATAATTGAATTGGAGTGGATTTGAATCAAAATTGCCTTCGTAATATTTTTATGTTGGATTTCGTGATGATACAGATATTGTTATGGGAATTTGAAAGATATATTAATACCGTTATTTCCAATACGATATTAATTGGTCGTAGAATTTGATATTGAATATAAGCCGATATATTTTCTATTCAGAGCCTTGTATTTAATATCAAATGTGATTTGGGTTTGTCGTGAATGGTGTCTTCAGTAACATTGTTCTTAAACCCAGTTGAGAAAAATGATTAAATCTTTTTATTTAGATTTAAGGAAGTGTACTAATTAAATAATATTTAATTGGAATTGAACTGGTATTGATTTTTGGGTTTATTGTGAACAGTGTTTTAAATAACACTTGTTCTTTAACCCGATAATTAATGAATGTGATTTTGGGTTTATCGTGAACCGTGTTTTAAAATGACACTGATTCTTTAACCTAGTTAAAGATTAAAACTAAGTGGAGTTTTAATGAATCTTTAATTAGATTTAAAAGATCGAGAATGGACTATCACCAGTTTTGCTCCAGGCGATAGTTAAATCTTTAATTAGAATTGAACGTGAAATGGTAATTGAATTTACCGATAACACCGTGGTATTAGATATGAAGTATTACCAGTTTTACTTCATGGGATGAATAGGTTGGGATTGGGAAATAAAATAAATGATTACTTCGGTGTGGTTCGCAAATCTCGACTAGTTTGAATTGATATTCAAAGAAGATTAAAGAATAAATTTAAAGAATTAATCTTTGATAAAATTAATGGGAACCTTTCCCAAAGTATAAGAATATTTGAATAAAAGAATATTCTGAATTGGAATGAGGCGTATGTTGTGTTTGTGTAACACTTGTTTATTATACACGTGAGTTATTCTGAAAGACCGGGTTTATCCCATTTTGAGTAACTGATTCGACGTGGTGTCGAGGATGAAGACGGTGGTCGAAAACCGGAGGTCTTCACGTCGTTTGGGTGATTACTGATGATCTTGATTGGGACGTACACCCAAGAGGAGGGAATCGGTTAGTGATCGTCCAGACGTACTTGGAGATCGATGGATATGCGGGGTACTAGGTGCCTCCGGTTTCGTTCAGACCCAGAGCGAACTTGTAAATGGACTGTGTGTCTGACATTGGATTTTATTCTGTGTGGTTGATTTCTATTAAATATATATCTGTTTGGCGGCGGAGAATTTATTCTCTTGCTTAACGTCCTTCTCTGAGACGTACGAGCTCAGAGGTTATATATTGATGGATATCAAACGCATGGAGTGAATTGCCTGTGTGGCATGCCTAAGTGGCAAAATGATCAAGGCTTCTATTGAAAAGCAGAGTCTTGTGGTGGATGACCAAAGCACGGCCTGTGTGGCATAGCTTTGTGTAACGTTGATTCGCGAGCCTCACGCCCCGGTTGTGAACCAAAAACGGGAGAAGGATCCAGGGAGGGCATGCGGTTCCTTCTAGCTAGAAGTGGCGTCAGTGGTTTTACACGCCCTGACGAGTTTGACTTATGTGGTTGTTGCTGTTGCGAGGCGCCTCGGATATATCGGTCGATCCAGGACCGATGGAGTCATTGGACTCATTGACACCCCAAATGGAGGGGAAACGTAGTGTTCAGGAATTTTAATCCACATCGGTGGACCGGCCCTGTGGCTCCTAAGGGTCACTCGAGCTCTGATCCTGAGACACGGGCTAGAGCGTCTCGAATCGGTAGAGGACGATCCCTGGCCTCGGTTCATAGATGGAAATCCAATTTCCAAATACATGACATTTGCGGTTTTATTTGTAGAGCCTAGTATGGCGACATAGTGGGATGGGACGCTTATGCCGTCTATGATTGATACTTATGATTTGAAGTTGTTTTATACACTATGCACTTATAATAGTATCAAATGATTTGTTTTAAACGTATCAAGCATTCTTGGCTATTATAAGGTAAAAACCCTATCCTCCGGCTTGTGTTGCATTGTGTGATGTGACCTGGGTCTTATAATAGCTTCATTGTTCTTTATTTAGCATTGCGCTGTTTGTTATATGCACTGGTATTCTTGGGAGGAAACCCGTTCCGTGTTATACGGCGTGGTCTCTTGATTTACCTAACTTTAAAAACAAAGATTAATAACTGTTTTAGTTCTCACACCAGTCACATGACTGACCTGAAGTTTATTGTTTTAACCTAAACTCTGGGTGCCCTTATTTTGACACGGGCAGCTAGTAGTTTTGGTTTTGCGGATTTATATTCACAGGATCCTGGTTTACAGCTGGAATGATATCCGGAAAGCTTTGCATCTGTATATCTCCTTCAGTTGTGTTTGTATTATTTTCCGCTGCTATGTATTTAAATGTAACTTAAATCTATGTTATTTCTGTGTAATATTTACTCATTTATACACTGTATATTCTTGTATTCTGATGGAATTGTTGTAATATACGATGAAATGTTCTTCCCTCTGCGTTCTTCTGTGGCTTGTTCTCGAACAATCCGCGCTTTCCTCAATGGGGAAGTTATGGGTTTTTACATATCGTGACTTCGCGAGCCTCACACACCGGTCGATTCTAAAACGGGAGAAGGGAACGCAGGGAGTGCACACGTTTCTTTCTAGCTAGAAGTGGTGTCGGTGCTTGAACTGGCTTACATTTGCTTACGTGGTTGATGGAATTTTTGCGAGGCCTCGGTTTATTCTTATCGGTCGCCCTCGGCTGATTTGTAGATCCAATAGGATCGGGGAGCATGTGTTCAGGCATAACTAATCCACTAAAGTATTTGTGGATCGGCCCTGCTGTATCCAAGGGTCGTCAGCGTCCGAATCCTGAGGCATTGCTAGAGTGTCTCGAATCGGTCAGGAGCTCCTCCCTAGCCTTGACTCATGACGGAAACCCAATTTCCAATACGCCCTTGCGGTTTTAATTGTATAACTAGTATGGAGACATAGTAGATGGTAGTTATGCCGTCTAGGATTGATATTATATTTGAAATGTTTTAAATATATATACACACTAATAATATTGTTTTTACGTATCAAGCATATTTTGACCATTATAAGGTAAAACAATATCCTCCGGTTTGCGTTGCATTGTGTGATGGGACTTGGGTCTTATAATGGTTTCATTTTTCTAAAAAGCATTGCGTTATTTGACGATTTACTTTATTTATGCACTGGTAATCCAATGGAGTAAACCCGTTCCGCGTTAGCGGCGTGGTCTTGTGATTAGCCTACTTATTAGACAAGATATGTATAGAATTCTCACACCAGTCCCACGACTGACTTGCAGTTTGTTTCACTTTGCAAACTCGGGTGCCCTCTTTCCATACGGGCTGTCGAGTAGCTTTTTGCAGATATACTTAAGCAGGATCCTGGATTGAAGCCTGTAGCTGGGTCCAGAATATTGATGGCCTTCCGCTGAGATTAGTTCCGCTGCAATTTATTAATTTATTGTAATTTATCTTCCGCTGTAATTTATCTTCCGCCGTATTATTTATCGATGTACTCTGATATATTTTGTACTCTGATGTAACATTTATTATTGATGTTATAAAAGTCTGTGTTGTTGTTCTGATGTGCTGTATGCCCAAAGTTAACGTACGCGGGTTTTGAACGGTTTTGATCGATCTTGCGATCGATTGGGATCGGGCCAAATCCGGGTCGTTACAGCTGGTATCAGAGCTCAGGTTAGCTCAAATCTTTGGGGTACAACTCATTAGAACTAAACAAAAGACTCATCAGAGGTTGGATTAGTAATATCCAATAAGAATACTCATTAGAGATAGGATCAGCATTATCCTAGAATGAGAATACTCATTAGAGATGGGGTTAGCAATGCCCTAGAATGAGTCAGAGTGGAAAATATATAATTCGATTTTAGAAAATATGATTTTTGAATATATAAAAGTTATATATTTTTGGAAATTTAATCAACTAATTGATTGATGATTGTGTTGTGTGAATATGAGTTCAACTAATAAAATGATTAAATAATTAAGGAATGAAAATTAAATTAGTTAAATAAACAACTTTAGCTTCATTTCCTTTTCGAGGACGAAAAGATTTTAAGTGGGGGAGATTATAACAACCCGCAAATTATGAACCAATTTTAAATTTTTATTTTAGAAAATTTTAATGAATTTGGAGGATATAATAAAATTTATATAAATAAAAATGGATAGAATTTATTTTAAACGAAGTTAAAACGGATAAATTTAATTTAACTATAAATGGAGTTAGAAATAGCACGGTAGTTTAAAATTTTAATTTTGAACTTTAGTTGAATATACAGGATTCAAAATAAATCAGAATTGAGAGAAACAAGAAATATTTAAATCTGTTTAATTATATCTTTCTAACGAATCTGAAAAATTGAAATTTCGTTTTAAAAATCAAAAGTTATGGCCAATTCAATATTTAGAAAGGTCGCTGTAGAATTTATATATATTATATATGGCCCGAAGGGCTACTTTTCACATACGAAGGAATTTGGACTCAAAACCACTTCCATTGAGTTCAGAATGATGTTTCTGCATTTAAAAAGTATAAACACTTATATATTTTGAGTTTCAGAATTTATTTGTTTAAAAATGTATTTTTAATATTAAATATATTGGCCTTAAAAATATTTATTTTTCAAACGACCTCCGTTTTCGACGAAACCACTTTTGTTGGAACCGGAATGTCAAGTTATAGCTAGATTTCAATTTTCAGAATTTTTCGAATTAATATGTGAGCGTGGAAAAAGAAAATGTGTTTTGACTATTTTAGTTAAATATAAACGACTTGAAAATAGTCATTTTTAAAACAGTCTTAGAATTAAACGAAATTAATTTTATTAGGACCGTATCGTCAAAAGAAAGCCAGAAATATTTTTTCTGGAATTTTCTGAGTTCATATGTGGTCTCGGTGGGTTTCTGTGTACGTTTGAATTTAAAATAAATGAATTATATTTAAAATTGAGAAACGGGGGCCAAGACGACCAATTGGGCCTGCGGGACATATTCAGATGAGTCCGGAATAGGGGTGAATAGTAGGATAGACAGTCGTTGGGCTGAAAAAGAAGGAGTTTGCTAAACGGGATTTAAATTCGGCTAATTAAAAATTAATAATTAATTAAAACCCTAATACTCCTTTATAAAACACGGTGTACAGTACCATCGTCTTCCCCGATTCATTTAGGCCGCCACCGATTCAATTATTCCTCCTCAAAATTCTCCCTCCACACAAGCCATTACCCTATACTCCTTTGGAGTTTTATCTAGAGTTCTCCTTCCTCTTCATTTCTAGACCGAAATTAGTTCTCCTCGTGCCCCGGTTTCAGAGAATCACGCACCCAAAACCCGGGCGTTTCAGCCACCGCCGGTGTAATAACCTGGAAAATGTCGTGTATAATTTATATTAGCGAAGTATAAATTACATACGTGTCGTATACCTCGTGTACATGCGTAGTGTAGGCTATATAAGCGAAGTATGAATTTTACATGCATAGAATAATTGATATATGTGTTGAAATGCAAGTGAAATATAGAAATTTTATATATATATATATATATATATATATATATATACACTCCCCTCGTCCACAAACCATGGACGATATTTATTGTTGTGAATTGGTGTGAAATATTGGATGAAAAATACGAATGGTTGAATAATTGTTTGTGGTTGACATTGTTTGGTTGTGGTTGAAAAATACCCATTGGTGATTGAAATGAATTGGAAATATTTGTGGAAATAAAAATAAACATGTCGCCTACGTGCGAATTAGATGCATGAATTCCCATTGTCAAAAACCGCGAGGTTTTAAGGTAGAGCGAGGAGCCGTACTAGGGACGGTGCCGGTTTTAACTACCCTGCCGTTATGCTGCCGAAATTTTGAATAATATTTGTGTGTTAGAATTGTTTTCATATGTTGAAATTATTTTCATGCGTTGAAATTAAAGCCATATGTTGAAACTATATCCATGTGTGGAAATGTTTGTGTGTTGAAAAGTGACGTGTGAAAATTAAATTCATTTGTGAATGAATGAAGTGTTTAAACAATAAAAATCACGTTTTTATATATATATGAAGTATGAAAAATATTCGCCTTATATAAATAGTTTCAACAATAAAAATTCCATCTTTCTAATATGAACAACATAAATAAAATGTCCATGCGTGGAAATGCTCATTTGTTGAGAAGTGTGTGTGGTGGAAAAGTTCATGTGTTGAATTAAAAGATCGAACAATAAAAATTACATTTTTATTGAAACCATGAAGTGTTGAAAACATCCATTTGTCGAATAAATATTTTGAACGATAAAAATATCATTTTTATCATATATGTGATATGCTAAAGATATGCGAGCATTGAAATAAATATTTTAGTTCGCCAAAATTATCATCTTGGAAATGTGAAGTGTTAAAAATAGCCACTTGTTCAAATAAATGTGCATGAGTTGAAATATACATTAATTAGCTAATGATATGATTTTAGCCTATGCATGCAACATTAGAATGAATGGTGTTTTTAAACCAAAGTAAATCAAATATGAAATTGAATGGAAAATGATAAGTGATAGAAATTATGTATATGTACATGCATATCTATTGAACAGGTTAAAGCAAAGGGGCTAGAGAAGAGAAATAAAATTTTGTGTCCGACCAATAGGTACACATTTACTGCTTTGTTTGGGTGATGATTTTATGAGCCTGTTGGCTAGCCGCTTGGCTTTTTCCTTTTCTTTTTGATATGAGACGCTCGTGTGGCTATTTGGGAATTTTCCCAGACCCTCCCGTACAAAGGAGGTTATGGCGAAATTTTCCGAAATTTAAAGGCGTTAGTGAAATAATTGAAGTGAAAACGATATAGGAATTTTTAAATGAACTATATTTATATAAATATATAAATATAAATAGAATTAAAACGAAACGTGGCCGTGCAGTTCGTGTTTTAAAACCGGGATTTCAAACGACTAGTGCGGGAAATCCGACCATTGGATTTTTCCGAAACCGCAACCGTTGGGTTCGCCTTGGAAATATCTTTCCAACGACACCAACTTTGTGAAGATCCGACGGTTGGATTGTCTGGAATGTTTAATTCAAAACCGAAGAAAAACAGCGCCAGAAACGATTATATTTATATATATATATATAAATATAATTAAATTAAATCGAATAACGACGCTGCAGTTCGTAAATTGAAATCGTAACTTCAAATGGCTAGTGTGGAAGATCCGACCGTCGGATTTTCCCAAAACTGAAACCGTTGGATTCGTTTTGAAAAGACCTTCCTAATGATATAAAATTTGCGAAGATCCAACGGTTATATTTTCAGATATGTGTAAAACAAAATTTGTGAAAAGCAGCGCCAGTGCATCGACACGACCCAAAACGTCGTTTAATTAAAAATGGCCGTTTTAAATTAAATAAAAATGGCGATATATTGTTATAAAATACTATAGACGATATAGAGTGGAAATAAACCAATTTTGTTGTGTTTGCTTGATATGTGATGGTTGAATATAATCGACATGAAAATTATACCTAAATAACTGAAATGTGAATGTTGAATAGTCCAACCATGTAATTAATTGATTTGAAAATCTAAATATACGTGGGTTATTTGAAAAGGCCGAGTTTATCTCATTTCAAATAATCGATCGACGTTGAGAAGTCGAAGAGTCGAAGACGGCTGAAGACCGACAATCTCCACATTGGACGGATGGGAGCTACTGATGCTCGTGATTGGAGTAGCTACCATGAAGGAACTGAGGTAGTAGTCGTCCAAACATACTGTTGATTGTACGGATATGCGAGAAATTGGTGCCTCCGGTTTCGTTCAGACCCAGAACGGACTTGTAAATGGACTATGTATCTGACATTGGATTTTGTTCTGTATTGATTGATCTCTATTAAATATATATCTGTTTGGCGGTTGAGAATTTATTCTCTTGCTTAACGCCCTTCTCTGAGACGTACGAGCTCAGAGGTTATGTATTGACAGAAATCAGTCGCATGGAGTGGATTGCCTGTGTGGCACGCCTAAGTGGCATAAGATCAAGGCTTCTGTTGCAGAGCAAAGTCTTGTGGTTGATGATCAAAGCATGGTCTGTGTGACGTAGCTTTGTGTATAACGTGAATTCGCGAGCCTCACACCCCGGTATGAGTCAAAAACGGGAGAAGCACCCAAGGAGTGCACGACGTTTCTTTCTAGCTATGGTGGTGTCAGTGACCTCCCAGCCCTGACATTTATATCTACTTTTTACCTGTGTGGTTGTTGGAATACGAGGCGCCTCGATTATAGGTCTGTAAGGACCGGGAAACGTGTGTTCAGAAATAACTAATCCTCAAAAGTAAGAGAGGACCGGCCTTGGAGGATCCAGGGGATTGCTGTGTGCGGTCCCGAGGCATTTGCTAGAGTGTCTCGAATTGGAGAGGAGCTTGCCCCTTACCTCGACTCATGAAGGAATCCAATTTCCAATACGAAATACGCGGATGTGATGGTATTACTAGTATGGCGACATGATATATGGTACCCATGCCGTCTAGGATTGATATTTATGATTGAATTTGCTTTTGAAACATATGTGCACTAGTAATAATATCAAACACTTTTGTTTTATTCGTATGAAGCATCTTTGGCCATTATAAGGGAAAACTCTATCCTCCGGCTTGCGTTGCATTGTGTGATGGGACCTGAGTCTTATAATGGCTTCATTTTATAAAAAGCATTGCGTTGATTTAATCGTTTACTTTATCTCATGCACTAGCACTCATTGGTGTAAACCCGTTCCGCGAAAGTGGCGTGGTCCTTTGATTTGCCTTATTATTGTTGTTAATAAGTTGAGTAGATTTCTCATACCAGTCCCATGACTGACTCGTAGTTTGTTTCACCTTGCAAACTCGGTGCCCTCATTTTCACACGGGCAGCCTAGTTACAGGTTTCTGACGCACCTTTTGGCTCATCGCGAGGCTTGACTACACCGTGCTGACTTGGATTTTCTCCGCCATTATTGTATCTATATTATGATTCTGCCATTGGCGATGGTGACTGATTATGTATCATTATGCACTAAGTTGTATCCTGTACTGTGCTTCTCTGATGTGATGATATCTATATGATTCCGCTGTCATATGTGTGTAAATTATTCTATTTTCTGTTTATGCTATTATCTGTGATCTGCTAATGATGATTAATGTGTTATATTCCAATGATTATCCTTAACACCGTGTCACGGGGTTTTGGGATCGTCACAGCCGGCCCCACCTGGTGCAGCCGCACACCCCCCGACGCCCGACGCACGTGCCCCTCTCCAACCCCGACCACCTCCAACCGACGGCACTTCAATCCATTCACCCAATCGTCTGCAATCTGAATTCAAAGTTTTGAACATTTCTGGAAACTCACGGCCTTCATCTGATAAGGAAGAAGAGATTAGAGCAGCCTAGTGATGTAATTAGTATAATTAATTGTATTTAAATTTATAAATTAATCCGCGATGTTTAAAATTGAATAACTTCGTCATGTTTAATCAGAATTGAACGAAACAAAGTGCGTTGGGATCGTATTTCAGAGATCTACGCTATGACGCAAACCTGAACTGAAACAGAGCAGATCGATTTTTGAAGAAAATTCAGATCTGAACTATACGGAATTAAATTCATGGTGAGATTACTTTTGTTTTAGATTAATAAATAAATTCATTTTTTTCCTTATCTATAGTCATATATTTTAGATCTGTTTATACTGAAATTATATGATGATTGTTCGGTGGTTGTGATGAATAGTATAGATCCATATGTGTTTTTCATTTTTATGTGTCGCATTTGTTTGATTTGATCTAAATTATCAATTCATAATAAAAGAAATATAATGGTCACCATATGTGTTATCACTTTTGATTGATCTGAACTGATCTAATTTATCAATTCATAATAAAGGAAACATGGGTTGTCATTTTTAAGTTATCGCTTTTGTTTTATTTGAATTGATTTAGTTTATCAATTCAACATAGATAATGAAATTTTCCACCTTGATTAAATTCAATTAAATCATCAATCCAATGTTGAACAATATTTTTCCATTACAATTGGATTGAAATAGAATTGTCAATCCAATATAGAACATACCTTGTCACCTCATTGGGTTGAAACGAACCACCTTTTATTCGTGTATTTAACACAAATATCAACATTGAAATGAATTACCTTTTATTTATTGATGTATTTATTTGTGTTCTTAACACAAATATGAACATAGGAAAGTGAGTCATCCCTTTTGTTTGTGTTCTTAATATTAACGTATACATAGAAGTAAAGTCCCTTTTTTTGTTTGCATTTATCAATGCAAATATTACATAGAAATAAATTCACTCTTTTTATTTGCATTCCACAATGCAAATATTACATAGAAATAAAGTCTTACTTTTTAAAATATTTTCTTTTCTTTTATTTGTGTTTAATAATGCTAATAAACTTTAAAAATAAAATTAATTCTTTTATTTACATTCAGCAATGCAAATATATATAGTAAATAGAAATTGTTCTTTATTTGCATTTACCAATGAAAAAATATATATATATATATATATTAGAAAAATTATTCCTTCATTGCACTCATCAATGCAAAGACATATATTAGAACTAAAGTTTATTCCTTTAATTGCATTTATCAATGCAAATATTGTGATAGCCCGTTACTTCCCCGTGAAGGAAAGCCCGGATTACCTTGAGAACAACACACAACAGAACGCCGACGAAAGAACATTTCATTGTTATTACAACAGTTCCATCAGATACAAGAATATACAGAGTATAATTGAATAAATTACATTCGATAAATATCAGAGATTACAATAAATTACATAGCAGCGGAAAATAATACAAAGCACAACTGAAGGTGATATACGGACACAGAGCTTTCCGGATATCATTCCAGCTGTATACCGGGACCCTGTGAATATAAATCTGCAAAACCAAAACTACAAGCTGCCCGTGTGGAAAATAGGGGCACCCAGAGTTTAGGTTAAAACAATAAACTCCAGGTCAGTCATGTGACTGGTGTGAGAACTAAAACAGTTATTTAAAGCTTTACTTTAAAAGAGAGTAATTCAAGGGACCACGCCGTGTAACACGAAACGGGTTTCCTCCCAAGAATACCAGTGCATAGAATAAACAACGCAACGCATTTTCGAAAAATGAAGCTAATATAAGACCTAGGTCCCATCACACAATGCAACGCAAGCCGGAGGATAGGGTTTTCCCTTATAATAGCCAAACATGCTTGGTACGTTTAAAACAAATCATTTGTGTAATGGCGCGTTTTGTTAGCTGTCGAATAATTTATTTATTTAATGATTTATATATCGATTTGGCGATATCGATAACTTAAAGTACAACATTCGAACTTATAATTTATAATTATAAACAAAACGAACCTGAAACATCGCGGCAGTTCCCAATTTGGCGATTCGAACTTCAACTGAATATACAGAATCCGTTTTAAGTCGAATTTCTGTGAAACAAGAAACGTACGGATCTGTTGAACTATATTTTTCATATGGAAGAGAAAAATCGAGATTTCGTCGTGTAGATTTTGAGTTATGTCCAAATCAAATTTCAGAAAAGTCGTTGTAGAGTTCCTTTATAATTTGCGATGCTTTATATACGTTATAAAAGAGATTTTCAGTATAAACTGAATACCGGGATAATCTGGAATCTGAAATATCAAACTGTATATTCTGATATGATATTATGGAGCTGTACGATATCATATGTGAATATATACGATAATATAAATTTATTTATATTTAATTTAATTTTTATATTTAAATATATTTATATATTTAAATAGGTTATTTAGAACGTTAAAAATAGCCACTTTTGCAAACGAAGTCGGAATTCGACGAAACCAGTTTTGTTGGATCCACAATATCAAATAGTTGTTAGATTTCCAGTTTCGTGATTTTTAGAGTCACTGTGTGGTCGTACGGATTTTTAGAGTGAGAAATAGTCGGTATTTTGACAGTTAAAAATACGCTGTGCGAGCATACGAAGTCGGAATTCGACGAAACCAGTTTCATTGGGACCGTAATGTCAAACTATAGTTGCATGTCCAGTTTCGTGATTTTTGGGTATCGTTTGTAATCGTAGGAATTTTTAAGGACCAGCAAAGAGTAGAAAATCGATAAAATAAATTATAAAAATCAAATTCAAAATATCCCCCCTCATTTCTACCGATCACAAGCAGGCCACGCGACCTCTCTTCTCAACCACAAAGCTTACCAACCTCAAACAGCTTATAAATACCGTATAAACCATCTCAACAGAAAAAGTTTGAGCAAAAGAAAATCCAAACAATACAAAAGAAAAATCCTAAAATCCTCTAATACGTATATTCGGGTTCACATCAGCTTGCTCTTCGATCCTGTGTGTTTATTGTTGAGCTCGACGTCGACTGTCTCGGTTGCGGAAATGAACAGATTTCTAGGGTTAGGTATTGGTATTGATTAAGACAGCGATGGTTGGATCGAATGGTATATTTGAGTTCAAGGGGTTGAATGGCTCGTGTGTGGTAGTATCTGAGGCGTGCGACGGCAAATGGAGCATCGCGAGATCCTGGTAGTCGCGAGGATGTTGACGTCGAGTGTGAGAAAATGGCTATTGGTAGATAGAAGGTCCGATGGGAAGAAGAGTGGTATAATTCATTCATTGATTCATGAAAGTATGAGGGAGTTGTGAGGAAGCAAGAATCGGCCTTGGTGGTTTGGAGGAACAGCCGAAAGTGAAATTGGGGAAGAAAGTGTTATACGGTGTGGGTTTTAAATCATGGTATGGGTCGGATTCTAAAGGTGAGGCCCGTTTATATTTAACTTAGTTTAATTTTAATTTAAATAGTACGATAACTTGTAAAACCCATAACTTTGTGATACGATATCAGAATTGAGCGAAACAAGATCCGATAGCATTGTATGGACGGTGGCTACACCATGACACTTACTGGGAGTGAATCCGAGCTCGTTACAATTTATAGCAAAATAAATTATCCGTTTGAATTAAATCAAAGACAGTTAATCGTTTTAACGATAACAGTCCAATGTGAGAAAACTCACCAACTCTGAACAGTTATATTTTTATAATGTATTTTTAGAACTGTTAATCATCTGTTGATTGTTGTGTGTTGGTTGATTGATTGAACTGCTAGTCAGTTAGTGAAAATTATATATATATATATATATATATGTAGTTATATATATAAACCGTTAAATATTTATATATTGATTCTGCTATCAGAATAATTTATATTGAACTAAAAGTGATGATAATCATATTGTGTAACATCTGTGGATCCAGGGAGACAGGTTGGAGGAATCCGACTGGATTCCTCAACAGTTATTTTATTGTTTTTCATATATTGTTATATGATGTGATATAAAATCTGTGGGCGATTATATGTGCTTGGACGATATTGAACGTTGTGATTTGGTATGATTGAATACCATAACATACCAAAATGTTGATAAGTGGATTTTCAATGTTTATATTGAAAATGAATCTTATTTATAAAATCGATAGGATTTTATAAAAGGAAAACATTTATTTAATTAGAAAATAAATAAATGAAAAAGGAAACATTTATTTAGAAAATAAATGAAATAAAATAGAAACATTTATTTAGAAAATAAATGAATTAGAATATAAAGGAATATTAATTTAGGAAATAAATAAAGGAACATTTATTTAGATTATAAATAAATGGAATAAAGGATTATTTATTTAGGGAATAAATTGTAACGGCCCGCTCCGCACCAGCCTGCATTTCCTCCGAAAGTGCGTTGTACACATGCCCGACTAGCACGGGACGGTCGTCAGAAGAAAGGAAAGAAGGAAACGAGCTAATCAAGAACCTGTAGAACGTCTCACAGCGCATGGAGTAAAATATAATAATAATAACATACTTGACATAAACAGGTGAGACAGTGCATAAGCTGATAACTAAATCAACATCAACATCAAAACAGCGGAAATCCAAATACAGCTTATTACAACTTTCCAAATTTACTGTCTCTAAACAAAAGAAAGCTAAAGTAGAAGATGCACCACTAATGCCCAAGCGGTGATCTTCAACAACACAGGGAGAATATTATATATTACGTGGAAGCCTCCTGCTCGTCTCTGAATCATCTACCCGTGCATCACCAGCTAACCTGTCTCTAGTCTGCTCGTGTGAGCACCCAGAGTAATAAGAGGAGACATAAAACTCTGGGTCAGACATAAAGCCTGGTATGAGCGATAAGCATCTAAACAAAACAATAACAGGTATACTTAAACCATACCTGAACCTGGACCTGCAACCAAAGAGTTAGTACCACATACCGTACAATGCTCTAAGGTGCCATAACAAATAGTGTGAGAATACGTGGGTGGGGTGTGCATGTCATAATGATAGCAAACAAATCATCCATGGCAATCATCCTCGCATCTCTCACTCAGTGCGTAAAGCGTACGACATCTACCACTTTGGAACACTAGACAAACTGAGGTAAGGACGAATCCCGACTTGTAGAGACCCTGCTATTACCAAGCTAAACATATGGAGTCATGACCAACATTTCAATGACCCACTTCATTGGTTGTAGCCCTTGGTTCTACCGATGCCATAATGGCCCTGAATCCGTCTTCGTACCTCCTACCATAGTGGTCCAAAGCTATAGACACCGATAACTCCTTGGCACGCGTCCCGCAGCAAAGCCCAACCATGAAGCGAACTCGTTGATTCCTATCTGAATCTTGAGCTCTAACTTCTCATTTGGACTTCCTTTGCATCTCGGGTTATAGTCTTCACTTCCGGATCGGTCTCCATTCAGATCGTAGTCTCCTGGTTCGGCTCGCAAACACCAGTTCGTGTCAAGCTTCAGGTCGTGATGATGCTCCAGCTCGGATCGCACCGCCTCCACCAGGTGTGTTCGCCATCATCGGATCATGCTTCTCGGTTCGTGACGCCCCTGTTGGGTCGGTTCGTGCTCATCAGTTCGTGGCGGATCGCCTTCAGGTCGTGCTTCGTGACGCGGTCTGGTCCTTTAGTTCGTGGCGTTGACTCCAATCGGGTCGGTTCGTGACACGTCGATTCGTGGCGCCCCAGTCGGATCGTGACTCATGAGGCGGGTCGATTCGTGAAGGACGAGGCGCGAGCTTCAATTGGTTCGGATCGCAGGGGTAGGGGCGAACCGGTCCGGTGTATTTCCTGCACTTCGTTCCAGCAACTGTTTTTCGCCATTCGACGGCGTTTTTGACCAAACTAACACTTCTAAACAATCACAAAGCATACCATACAGTCATAGCAACATGGCAAACTAACCACAAACACCAGAACAATGAATTTACATGTCAAATTAGATCAAAGGTGCCCCCAAAATCCCATCTTTCCCCTAAGCATGATTAAATGAAACTAATCATAGGGTTAACAAAACTTCATCAAATTAAACCAAATTTCTACCAGAGGCATAAAATATTATTTTCGAATTTCTAAATATTTTTCCAGAATTTATTAGTGTATAAATTCGCTAATCTTCGCTAATTACCCTTAATTACCGTAATTAGTGCAAAAACTATGCAAATCACTCACCTTTGCCACAATAAAACTTTCAGATCTGAAGTAAACCTCTGATTTGCACGAATTCCGATATATAACAGCAGCTCTACCTCGGTCCTTGTGCTAATCCTCCTTAATTTGATGCCTCTACGCCTTAATCCTTGATTAGGAAGTGATCTTGGGTATTTTAGAGAGACTTAGAGAATGGAGGCCATGGCTAGATCAAGAGGAATGAATAGTGACGGCTGAAAAATGAGAAAAAGGTATTCTCCAAACCCTAACAGCCCTTTTAAACTCCTAATCCCGAAATTCCCCTTTGGGCCTAACTGCTAATCACCCAGTTAAGCCCAATTAAGTTGTTTTTCACCATCTGAAACTTGTTTCAGCCATATCTCCCAAACTGTGAGTCCGTTTGGCTAATGTGACCACTCTACGGAAAGAGAAACCATCATTCGGAGCTAATGGAAGTGGTTTCAGGTCAAAATTCCTTTCCAGTCAAAAGTTATGGCCAAAACAGTGCCAACTAGGGGTAAAATGGTCATTTAAAAATCGGGAAAAATCATGAACATGGGAAATGACCCCAGTAGTCGTCTCCCAAAGTTACATGACCATACGACTTTGTATGCGAAAGAAATAAATATTCTACGATCCTATGATGCGTAGAATACGGGTCGTTACACTCTCCCCCCCTTAAGAAATTTCGTCCCCGAAATTCCTTAACCCAAAACATACAAAGGATCCTGCATGCCTAACAACCGCATACAACAATCAAACATGCAAAACAAGCAAACAAGCCTATCCTAGCATGCGGAAAACTAAATCGAAGTCAAAATCTTACCAGGCAAAGAGTTCTGGGTGTGTCTTCCTAATGTTCTCCTCTGCCTCCCAAGTACAATCATTCTCGTCCTCGCTCCACTATACCTTGACTAACTTCAACGCCTTCCTTCGAAGTTGCTTCATGTCGTGCTCGACAATACGGGCCGGCTTGCGGTTCCCAACCGCCTCGGGTTCTACTTCGAAGTCCTCTAACTGATCAGGTGAGATAGTCATATCTGAGTCGTGAACGAACTTCCTTAGTTGGGAAACATGAAATACGTTGTGAACTCCCGCCATCTTCTCCGGTAAGTCAATTCTATATGCCAAATTCCCGACTAGTTCAAGAACAGGGAATGAACCAACAAATCTTGGTGCTAATTTGCCTCTCCTGCCAAATCGTATTACGCTCTTCAACGGAGAAATCTTGACAAACACCAAGTCACCAACGGAGAATTTTAGGTCTCTTCTCCTCTTATCAGCATAACTCTTCTGCCTATCTTGGGCAGCCTTCATTCGTTGTTGAATGATCTTGATCTTATCTGAAGTTTCCCTCACCACATCTGGTCCAAGCATAAACTTCTCGCCAGTCTCTATCCAACATGATGGTGAGTTGCACGGTCTTCTGTACAAAGCTTCAAACGGAGCCATACCGATACTAGATTGGTAGCTATTATTATATGCCAACTCTACTAGATGCAAATGGTCATCCCATGATCCACCAAAATCCAATATACATGCTCTCAAGAGATCTTCCAAAATACGATTCACCCTCTCCGTCTGACCGTCGGTCTGAGGATGATATGCGGTACTGAAATGTAACTCTGACCCTAGAGCCTCTTGTAAGCTCTTCCAAAACCCACTAGTGAACAACGGGTCTCGGTCACTCACAATGCTTTTAGGTACCCCATGAAATCTCACTACCCACTTCATATACAATTCTGCTAACTTAGCTGCCGTTCTGGTCGATTTGACTGGTATAAACCTTGCACTAGTCAGTCGATCTACAATTACCCAAATGCTGTCATATCCCGATCTAGTCCTTGGTAAACCATCGATGAAATCCATCGAGACTTGGTCCCATTTCCATTCGGGAATTTCTAAGGGCTGTAACAACCCACTAGGCTTCTTTTGCTCGGCTTTAACTAGCTGGCAATTCATGCACTTGGATATAAACTTCCCAACGTCTCTTTTCATCCCTTCCCAGTAGTAAGCCTGCTTCATATCTCGATACATCTTGTTACCACCGGGGTGTATAGTCAGCTTTGAGTGATGACATTCTCTAAGCACTTCATCCCTCAATCCATTGACATTGGGTACAACAAGCTTTCCATTCTTTCTAAGCCATCCATCTCGATCAAGCCCATACTTGTTCATCTCCTCATCGATACCCATCTCTAACTTGGAGATGATTTCCAATAGGTTAGGATCGTCCCTCTGACTAGAGCCGATCCGTTCGATCAAAGTGGGTCTGATCGTCAAACTTGCTAACATTTCTGGATCCAATTCGCACTTTGGTCTGAAATCGAACCCCGCGATAAACTCCAGTTGCTTCCATTCAAGGAACATAGCCCCTAAGCTGGCATGTCTTCTACTCAATGCATCAGCCACCGCATTGCCCTTTCCCGGTGTGTATGCGATGTCAAAATCATAGGAAGCTAAGAACTCTAACCATCTCTGCTGACGGAGATTCAGATCTTTCTGAGAGAAGAGATACTTTAACGACTTATGATCTGTAAACAGCTCAAATCTTTCTCCCAAGAGATAGTGTCTCCACATCTTTAACGCGAACACGATCGCTGCCAATTCTAAATCATGGGTAGGGTATCTTCTCTCGTGCAGTTTCAATTGCCGACTTGCATAAGCTACAACCCTACCGCCTTGCATCAATACAGCACCCAGTCCGGTACCACAGGCATCCGTGTATACCGTCATCTCTTCATCCCCCTTAGGAATGACTAACACTGGTGCGCTTGTCAACTTGTCCTTTAGACTTTTGAATGCATTCTCGCACCTCTCATCCCAGACAAAAGCTTGATTCTTCTTGGTTAACTGGGTCAATGGTGTTGCTACCTTGGAGAATCCTTGGATAAACTTACGATAATATCCAGCTAATCCCAAGAAACTTCTTACAACTGTTGCATTCTTGGGCGTAGGCCAATCTTATACCGTAGCCACCTTCGCCGGGTCCACGGCAATACCATTCTCTGATACAACATGGCCCAAGAACCTCACTTCCCTCTTCCAGAAGTGACACTTAGAAAACTTTGCTTTCAATTGGTGTTTTCTCAACACCTCCATCGCCACTCTTAAATGTTCCTTGTGTTCTTCCTCTGTCCTCGAATAGACCAAAATATCATCAACGAACACAAGGACAGACTTATTCAACTGATCTTTGAATACCCTATTCATAAGATCCACAAAATATGCTGGGGCATTGGTCATCCCGAATGGCATGACCAACCATTCATAAAATCCAGACGGCGTTCGAAATGCCGTTTTAGCTATACTCTCAGCTTCCACTCTAAGCTGATGAAAACCTGTCGCGAGATCCAACTGAGAAAATACTCTCGCGCCACTCAACTGATCGAACAAATCATCTATCCGCGGTAGAGGATACTTATTCTTCCTCGTCACTTTATTCAACTCGCGGTAGTCTACACACAAACGAAGGGAACCATATGCCTTGGTAGCAAACACAACTGGTGCTCCCCATTCAGAAACACTCCTTCTGATAAATCCCTTCTTCAAAAGATCGCTGACTTGCACCTCAAGCTCTCGCTGCTCCCTTGGTGCCATACGACGAAGTGGCATCACTATAGGCCTAGCATCCTTTACCAAATCAATACGAAACTCAATCTCTAGGTGTGGTGGTAGTCCGGTCACTTCTTCGAAAACATCCGGATATTGGCCAACCACGGGCAAACCTGACAACTCACTATGCGGAATGTCGAGGGAGTTTAGAAAACTAGCTAATACCCCCTTACTGGGTAGACCACCAAAAACTATCCTCCGTCCATCATCCGCTCTAGCTGTCACTAAAAAGCCCTCACAGTCTACCACCACCCCGTACCTTCGGAGCCAATCTACTCCCAAAATAATGCCAAACCCAGTAAAGCCCAAAACAAAGCAATCACAAACAAACATGCATCCATGACTCGATAATACCACATTATGACAAATCATGCTAAGGCTAGTCGAACCACCAATCAGGTTCGTCACTACTAAAGGTCTATCGACAATCTCGGGCTCCAATTCCAACCTATCTACCAGGTCACTAGATATGAAAGAACTGGAAGCTCCGGTATCAAATAAAACTCTAACAGGAACATCATAAACAGAAAGCTTACCTTGAATGACGACATTCTTTCCCTTCTCCGCCGCTGTTGGGGCATTCGACGAAGAAGGAATAGCATTAAGAGCGTAGGCTTTCACCATTTGCTTTTCCTTAGGGGGTTGTGGACACTTGTCCTTGTGATGTCCCATTTGGCCACAGTTGAAGCACTTCCTGTCCGCTGGCTTGGCCCGACAATTACTAGCATAATGACCCTTCTTACCACAGCTGAAGCACTCCACATCTTGCTTATTCTTTTTCTTCTGGCCATCCTTAGCTTGGTTCTGCTTCCTCTTATTCTGGGAACCACCCTTGCCTCCACCACTTGCTTGTGGCTTTGGCTCATCTGCGGATGCAAGCTCAGTCTTCGGCTTAGGGTAGAGACTTTCTGACCTTAACGCTTTCCCCACAATCGATTCAAACGTTTCATCGATGTGGTTAATAAGTTTTTCCCCCAAGTACTGATCCAAACCAGTTACGAATTTCTCATTCTTTTTCTCGGCAGTATCAATAAGAGATAACCCATACTTCGACAAAGTGTCGAATTCAACAATATACTCCGAGACAGCTCTGCCATTCTGCTTGAGCTCCAAGAACTTCTTAAACAGCACTGACTTCTGTGCAGTTGGAATGAACTTCTCGCTAAAGCGAGCCTTAAACTACTCCCAAGTAATCTGATCTTCGGGAGTAGCTGCCTTTATAGCATTCCACCATTTCATTGCCCGCCCTTGCAGCTGACGGGACGCTAGCTTTCTCTTCATCGCATCCTCGATACCCAAATCCTCGAAGATACGTTCGCAACTATCCAACCAATCTTGAACATCCGTGGCCGACTCCGTTCCGTGGAACGGCTTTCCACCAAGGCTAGTATAATCCTTATTCAGCTTGGCGAAGTCGACTCTTGGTGCCTGCACTATTGGACCAGCACCGTTTCCACCATTGGGAGCTGCCCTCTGCACATCTCTAAGCATATCTCTCATGAGGTCAGTAAACATCGTCCTCATGTCAGCAGCATTCCCATTACTGGCCCCTCTACCGGTACCTCTAACATATCGGCTCATCGTCAATCTGAAAAAGGAAACGATTAACGACTCCATAGTGGTGCTAGTGCAGTACAACTTCATCCTTATACTACTAATAGTATATATATATATAGCTTTTAAAAATCAAAATAATCACAAATACGCTCTCTCGTATACGTATATTATCTCTCCCTGATAACTTCACTAGGTTATCTACGCAACCTAGAGCTCTGATACCAAGTGTAACGGCCCGCTCCGCACCAGCCTGCATTTCCTTCGAAAGTGCGTTGTACACATGCCCGACTAGCACGGGACGGTCGTCAGAAGAAAGGAAAGAAGGAAACGAGCTAATCAAGAACCTGTAGAATGTCTCATAGCGCATGGAGTAAAATATAATAATAATAACATACTTGACATAAACAGGTGAGACAGTGCATAAGCTGATAACTAAATCAACATCAACATCAGAACAGCGGAAATCCAAATACAGCTTATTACAACTTTCCAAATTTACTGTCTCTAAACAAAAGAAAGCTAAAGTAGAAGATGCACCACCAATGCCCAAGCGGTGATCTTCAACAACACAGGGAGAATATTATATATTACGTGGAAGCCTCCTGCTCGTCTCCGAATCATCTACCCGTGCATCACCAGCTAACCTGTCTCTAGTCTGCTCGTGTGAGCACCCAGAGTAATAAGAGGAGACATAAAACTCTGGGTCAGACATAAAGCCTGGTATGAGCGATAAGCATCTAAACAAAACAATAACAGGTATACTTAAACCATACCTGAACCTGGACCTACAACCAAAGAGTTAGTACCACATACCGTACAATGCTCTAAGGTGCCATAACAAATAGTGTAAGAATACGGGGGTGGGGTGTGCATGTCATAATGATAGCAAACAAATCATCCATGGCAATCATCCTCGCATCTCTCACTCAGTGCGTAAAGCGTATGACATCTACCACTTTGGAACACTAGACAAACTGAGGTAACGACGAATCCCGACTTGTAGAGACCCTGCTATGACCAAGCTAAACATATGGAGTCATGACCAACATTTCAATGACCTACTTCATTGGTTGTAGCCCTTGGTTCTACCGATGCCATAATGGCCCTGAATCCGTCTTCGTACCTCCTACCATAGTGGTCCAAAGCTATAGACACCGATAACTCCTTGGCACGCGTCCTGCAGCAAAGCCCAACCATGAAGCGAACTCGTTGATTCCCATCTGAATCTTGAGCTCTAACTTCTCATTTGGACTTCCTTTGCATCTCGGGTTATAGTCTTCACTTCCGGATCAGTCTCCATTCAGATCGTAGTCTCCTGGTTCGGCTCGCAAACACCAGTTCGTGTCAAGCTTCAGGTCGTGATGATGCTCCAGCTCGGATCGCACCGCCTCCACCAGGTGTGTTCGCCATCATCGGATCGTGCTTCTCGGTTCGTGACGCCCCTGTTGGGTCGGTTCGTGCTCATCAGTTCGTGGCGGATCGCCTTTAGGTCGTGCTTCGTGACGCGGTCTGGTCCTTTAGTTCGTGGCGTTGACTCCAATCGGGTCGGTTCGTGACACGTCGATTCGTGGCGCCCCATTCAGATCGTGACTCATGAGGCGTGTCGATTCGTGAAGGACGAGGCGCGAGCTTCAATTGGTTCGGATCGCAGGGGTAGGGGCGAACCGGTCCGGGGTATTTCCTGCACTTCGTTCCAGCAACTGTTTTTCGCCATTCGACGGCGATTTTGACCAAACTAACACTTCTAAACAATCACAAAGCATACCATACAGTCATAGCAACATGGCAAACTAACCACAAACACCAGAACAATGAATTTACATGTCAAATTAGATCAAAGGTGCCCCAAAATCCCATCTTTCCCCTAAGCATGATTAAATGAAACTAATCATAGGGTTAACAAAACTTCATCAAATTAAACCAAATTTCTACCAGAGGCATAAAATATTATTTTCGAATTTCTAAATATTTTTCCAGAATTTATTAGTGTATAAATTCGCTAATCTTTGCTAATTACCCTTAATTACCGTAATTAGTGCAAAAACTATGCAAATCACTCACCTTTGCCACAATAAAACTTTCAGATCTGAAGTAAACCTCTGATTTGCACGAATTCCAATATATAACAGCAGCTCTACCTCGGTCCTTGTGCTAATCCTCCTTGATTTGATGCCTCTAAGCCTTAATCCTTGATTAGGAAGTGATCTTGGGTGTTTTAGAGAGACTTAGAGAATGGAGGCCATGGCTAGATCAAGAGGAATGAATAGTGACGGCTGAAAAATGAGAAAATGGTATTCTCCAAACCCTAACAGCCCTTTTAAACTCCTAATCCCGAAATTCCCCTTTGGGCCTAGCTGTTAATCACCCGGTTAAGCCCAATTAAGCTGTTTTTCACCATCAGAAACTTGTTTCAGCCATATCTCCCAAACGGTGAGTCCGTTTGGCTTATGTGACCACTCTACGGAAAGAGAAACCATCATCCGGAGCTAATGGAAGTGGTTTCAGGTCAAAATTCCTTTCCAGTCAAAAGTTATGGCCAAAACAGTGCCAACTAGGGGTAAAATGGTCATTTAAAAATCGGGAAAAATCATGAACATGGGAAATGACCCCAATAGTCGTCTCCCAAAGTTACATGACCATACGACTTTGTATGCGAAAGAAATAAATATTCTACGATCCTATGATGCGTAGAATACGGGTCGTTACATAAATAAAGGAACACTTGTTCGGAAAATAAATAGAATTATACAAGGATAGATTTAAACATGTGCTTCGCACACAAGTATAACACGATATGGATTTTAAGGAGATATTAAATAGGAAATCTATTTTTAACAGATAAAGTGAGAAGATTTAATTTATAAATAATGTTTTATAAATTAAATAAAATATTTATTGTTTGATAAATGGGATATATAAGTTTGAACTTATATAGAGAAGTAGAAATTGTTTTTAACACCGATAAAGTAAATAAACGCTGTTAAAGGGAAATCCTTAGAACGGGAGAAACGTTATTAAAGGAACATTTATAAAGTGAAGAACCGTTACTAAAAGTAAATCTTTATAAATGAATAAACGTTGTTAAAGGAAATCTTTTAATGAATAAACATTATAAAAAGGGAAATCTTTATAAGAAAATAAAGTATTCGAATAATAGTTATTCTAAGGAGTAAATCAAATAAGTTATTCGAATTAGTTATTCGAATAGAGTTAAGTTATTCGAATTAGTTATTCGAATAGAGTTAATCACATATAAGCTATTCGAATTGGTTATTCGAATAGAGTTAAACACATATAAGCTATTCGAATTAGTTATTCGAATATAGTTAAACACATATAAGTTATTCGAATTAGTTATTCGAATAGAGTTAACCACATATAAGTTATTCGAATTAGTTATTCGAATAGAGTTAAACATATATAAGTTATTCGAATTAGTTATTCGAATAGAGTTAAACAAGCTAGAGTTATTCAAATTAGTTATTTGAATAGAGTTAAATTAATAAGAGTTATTCGAATATTAGTTATTCGAGAAGGAATAAATCAAATCAAGTTAATTGAATATCAGTTATTCAATTTGAGTTAATCAAATTTAGTTATTCGATAAGAGTTAATCCATTTAAGTAAATCGAATATTAGTTATTCGATAAGAGTTAATCCATTTAAGTAAATCGAATATTAGTTACTCGATAGTGGTTAATCGAAATAGAGTTTATCGAATATAAGTTATTAAAAAGGGAGTTAATCGAATAGAGATTACTCGAAAGAGAGTAATACGTCGAATTCAATTATATCGAATTCGGAAAAGTACTATTTACTTTCCGGGTTTTAAATCAAGGTTTATTTATTGATTAAGAAATTAGGTGTCCATTTAATTATTCAAGTTAGGAGATAAAGTTATAATTTAGGTTAGATATTGTAGAAGTAGGAATTATAATGTTATCAAACGTTTTCATATAAGAAGTGGATTCGTAACCTGAATCCGAGAATTTGCGTAAACAGATGATTGGAAAAAGTGAGTGATGAGCTTCATCTATTTCACAGTAAAGGACGTTGTTCAATTAAGGTCTGAGAGGTAATTATACCCCAACTTGATTGACTTCAGAATTGACAAAGTAATAGTTGTGGTTCGATAGAAAATTTGATTTGAAATATAGTTAAGTAATAAGCGATTAATGGATTAAGCGTAACGATGTTTTATACAACGTTCATTTGAAATCCGTAAATGAGTTTTGGGAACGTTTTCCAAATATAATCAGATATGTTTTCTAAACATAGAAAATGAAATGTTTTCATGATAAGAAATTAAGAAATAGAGTTAAGAAAATTTAGAAACTGACTGGAGATTAGTTAAGTTGAACGGTGTCCTAAGTGACGATCAAATGTTGGTTTCAACCTTCGGAATTTATACTTAGGAGTTGTTCTCTTAGTGGTTTACCGTTAGGGACTGATAGTTGTGAAATAATAGTGATGCGTAAATAAGCTATGGAAATGTTTTCCAATGATTAATAACATATATTTTCTAAATACATGAAATAAGGAAATATGAACATATATATGTATATGATGATTGATCGATCGAATTTCCATTTGGAAATAAGATCGTTGTTTGTACACGGACATGTTTTCATTTGATAGTTGAATCACAGACTATCAAAGTTTTGAGCATATTTACGTTGTAAATATGGAGAGACCGGTTGGATTATTATCCGAAGAACCACTCCATATTAGCATAAGCGTTGCGAATCAAGTACGCTGAAGATAATTGAAGACGGGGTGAAGTGCAAGGGCTATTGTGAAAAGCTTAGGTAGGATGGATTCACTGAATAGTGCCTTCGGTTTATTCAGTCCCAGGACAACGTATATGGACGAGTGTCTGACAAAGTATTCTTAACGAATCATATATGTTGATCTCTTTAAACATAATACGTTGGTGGCGGAGAAATTCGTTTCTCTTAGCTTTTATACCTGTGATGCCTTGAGAAATCGATAATGATTTGGCGGGTATGACGATGTGGCATTCAAAGTAATTGAAGAAATAATCTTTCAAAGTGATAAACGTGACCTCAAAACCTCACAACCGGGAAATAACAGAAGTTGGGCTAGGCAGCATGGCTAGTTGGGTCATACCCAAGCAGGGTGTATTATCACCATCTAGACAATATTCAATTGCACTTCTTTATAATCTATTTCAATGCTGTCCCTTATCGGGGAGGATGGTTGCTGATCCCAACCATCGGTGATAATATATTCGTTACACTCAAGCTAAATGAGTGGACGGTCATGTGTGGCCGGGTTGCAAGACGTTCTTGTTGAACCCTAGTGTATCTCCTCTAGAGTACACCGATCGGAAGGTGCTCCTATACCTTGTCTATTGGAATCCAATCTCCAATAAGCGCTCACGGTTTTATTTGTATACTATGTATGTGGAATGTGAGATGCAAGCGTTCTGCTAGATTGATATCTATTTGTATTTAGACATTATTATAATATCAGAAAGATATTGTTTTGATTTCATACCATGTATGTGAAACGTGAGATGCAAGCGTTCTGCTAGATTGTATAATATCAAAGATGCTTGGGATTCTCATAAGGGGAAAAAAATCGTTCCGTTTTTACGGCGTGGTCTTATGAGATATCCTTTATTTAACCAAGTGTTGGAGTTTTATTCACACCGGTCCCATGACTGACCCGGAGTTTATTTTGTTTGTTTTCCCTAAACTCTTGGGTGCCTAAATTTGTACGGGCAGTCAAGTAGTCGGGATTTTACAGATACACTTGGAGAGCTTGGAGCAGGAGGCTTCAGGATTATAGCTATTATTATTCCGCTGTGTTGTTAAGTGTTGTACTTTGAAATGGTATGTATATACGAGTACTGATTTGTATTTCAAAGTTATGTTATATTTTATTCGTTCCGCTGTGAGATTCGTGTTTAGTCTGATGATGTAAGTTCTTCTTCTATTCTATTAGTTCTATCTTTTCTTCCTCACCCTTTACTTTCTTTCACTAACATCGCGGAATTTTCGACCCTCGAGGAGTCGAAAATTTCCAGCCGTTACAGTTGGTATCAGAGCTTAAGTTAAGTGATTACCTTGGCTCTGTGGCATAACTCGATAGAGATGGGATTAGTAATATCCTAGATTGAGTTTGATTGTATATATATGAGCGCGTAATTGTTATTCAATATAAAATGGTTTTATATTGTGGAGATTTATTGGTTGAGTGGCTTATGAATTCTGGACGATCAGTTTGATCCACTGTATCATTAGGAGTTTTATAAACACTTGAATACGATGAACTGACATGGTATGTTTTGAAAGAGAGTAAATGAAATAATTTTTCCCAAAATATATTTGTTTATAGAAGAAATATATATCTTTAAATTATTATAGTATATTGATTGTGTTGGTTGTTATTATAATCGAATAAGATTATAAAAGGGTGAAATGGTTATAAATGACCAATCAGAATTCATATGAATGTAATATATGAAATAGTTTGAATTAAATATGAATTTAAATCAGAATTTGGAATTTAAAATAAGGAGATTTTAAGTTCCTGGGAGATTTTGAAATGTTTTCAAGCAGTGTGAAAAATATTTGAAATGTATTTCAAAATGAAAAGGTTTAAAATGATTTTGAAAAAAAATATACTATTAAACTCACTTGTATCACTGGAAAATAACCCTGATGAGTGTAGCTACATCATTAGCGTTCATTTCTGAGTTCTAAGTGACGGATTACTACCAAAGATTTTGTTTTTGAATTGTTTTGAGAAAACAAGTTGTTTTACACATTCAAAGGTTTTGAATTGGTATGTGGTTTCAAATTAATTTGAAATAAGACCCAGGAATTTAAATTCTGGAATTTAAATTTAACTTATGAAGTTAAATAGATTGAGATGGTAAACCTAAATAAATTTATTAGACGTTTAACTTGAATTAAGATAAATAAAACTGGACTTGATTATAGAATCATCTGGAATGGGATTGAGTTGATGAATTAAGATTTGAAATTTGATATGGGAGATTGAATGAAATTTGACTTGGATATAAGTGAATGATTCGGTTTGAGGAGAAACTGATTGGAGATCAATTGGAATGGATAACATTGGTATATGTTGAAGTGGTAGCAGATGAAAGGGATAGAGTTAAATGCCCGACAAAAAGGTACAAGTTTATATCATATATGAGTTTGGATTTTATGAGCCGAATTAGCAAGCCGCTTGGCTATTTTGATTTCCTTTTGGATTGGAGGAGGCCTAGAGAGGCGAGTTGTGGTTTCACAAATTGAGCCGTACAAAGGAGGATATGGCGAAATTTTTCGAAAATTTAAGGTGTTAGAAAATTTTCAGAATTTTTGAAAATTTTAGTTGGTCGGAAACGAATTAGTAAATTAATTAAAATTAAATGGGTCCAGTCGAAACTGAAATTTAGAGGTAAACAAAAAAGATTTTTAAATCTAGTTAGTAGAGTTAGTAGCATTTTTCTAACTTAGCAATTTCGAGGACGAAATTATTTTAAGGGGGGAAGTCTGTAATGGCGCGTTTTGTTAGCTGTCGAATAATTTATTTATTTAATGATTTATATATCGATTTGGCGATATCGATAACTTAAAGTACAACGTTCGAACTTATAATTTATAATTATAATTAAAACGAACCTGAAACGTCGTGGCAGTTCGCAATTTGGCGATTCGAACTTCAACTGAATATACAGAATCCGTTTTAAGTCGAATTTCTGTGAAACAAGAAACGTACGGATCTGCTGAACTATATTTTTCATATAGAAGAGAAAAATCGAGATTTTGTCGTGTAGATTTTGAGTTATGTCCAAATCAAATTTCAGAAAAGTCGCTGTAGAGTTCCTTTATAATTTGCGACGCTTTATATACGTTATAAAAGAGATTTTCAGTATAAACTGAATACCGGGATAATCTGGAATCTGAAATATCAAACTGTATATTCTGATATGATATTCTGGAGCTGTACGATATCATATGTGAATATATACGATAATATAAATTTATTTATATTTAATTTAATTTTTATATTTAAATATATTTATATATTTAAATAGGTTATTTAGAACGTTAAAAATAACCACTTTTGCAAACGAAGTCGGAATTCGACGAAACCAGTTTTGTTGGATCCACAGTATCAAATAGTTGTTAGATTTCCAGTTTCGTGATTTTTAGAGTCACTGTGTGGTCGTACGGATTTTTAGAGTGAGAAATAGTCAGTATTTTGACAGTTAAAAATACGCTGTGTGAGCATACGAAGTCGGAATTCGACGAAACCGGTTTTATTGGGACCGTAATGTCAAACTATAGCTGCATGTCCAGTTTCGTGATTTTTGGGTATCGTATGTAATCGCAGGAATTTTTAAGTACCAGCAAAGAGTAGAAAATCGATAAAATAAATTATAAAAATCAAATTCAAAATATCCCCACTCATTTCTACCGATCACAAGCAGGCCACGCGACCTCTCTTCTCAACCACAAAGCTTACCAACCTCAAACAGCTTATAAATACCGTATAAACCATCTCAACAGAAAAAGTTTGAGCAAAAGAAAATCCAAACAATACAAAAGAAAAATCCTAAGATCCTCTAATACGTATATTCGGGTTCACATCAGCTTGCTCTTCGATCCTGTGTGTTTATTGTTGAGCTCGACGTCGACTGTCTCGGTTGCGGAAACGAACAGATTTCTAGGGTTAGGTATTGGTATTGATTAAGACAGCGATGGTTGGATCGAATGGTATATTCGAGTTCAAGGGGTTGAATGGCTCGTGTGTGGTAGTATCTGAGGCGTGCGACGGCAAATGGAGCATCGCGAGATCCTGGTAGTCGCGAGGCTGTTGACGTCGAGTGTGAGAAAATGGCTATTGGTAGATAGAAGGTCCGATGGGAAGAAGAGTGGTATAATTCATTCATTGATTCATGAAAGTATGAGGGAGTTGTGAGGAAGCAAGAATCGGCCTTGGTGGTTTGGAGGAACAGCCGAAAGTGAAATTGGGGAAGAAAGTGTTATACGGTGTGGGTTTTAAATCATGGTATGGGCCGAATTCTAAAGGTGAGGCCCGTTTATATTTAACTTAGTTTAATTTTAATTTAAATAGTACGATAACTTGTAAAACCCATAACTTTGTGATACGATATCAGAATTGAGCGAAACAAAATCCGATAGGATCGTATGGACGGTGGCTACACCATGACACTGACTGGGAGTGAATCCAAGCTCGTTACAATTTATAGCAAAATAAATTGTCCTTCTGAATCAAATCAAAGACAGTTAATCGTTTTAACGATAACAGTCCAATGTGAGTAAAACTCACCAACTCTGAACAGTTATATTTTTATAATGTATTTTTAGAACTGTTAATCATCTGTTGATTGTTGTGTGTTGGTTGATTGATTGAACTACTAGTCAGTTAGTGAAAATTATATATATATATATATATGTAATTATATATATATAAAAACCGTTAAATATTTATATATTGATTCTGCTATCAGAATAATTTATATTGAACTGAAAGTGATGATAATCATATTGTGTAACATCTATGGATGCAGGGAGACAGGTTGGAGGAATCCGACTGGATTCCTCAACAGTTATTTTATTGTTTTTCATATATTGTTATATGATGTGATATAAAATCTGTGGGCGATTATATGTGCTTGGACGATATTGAACATCGTGATTTGATATGATTGAATACCATAACGTACCGAAATGTTGATAAGGGGATTTTCAATGTTTATATTGAAAATGAATCTTATTTATAAAACCAATAGGATTTTATAAAAGGAAAACATTTATTTAATTAGAAAATAAATAAATGAAAAAGGAAACATTTATTTAGAAAATAAATGAAATAAAATAGAAACATTTATTTAGAAAATAAATGAATTAGAATATAAAGGAATATTTATTTAGGAAATAAATAAAGGAAGATGTATTTAGATTACAAATAAATGGAATAAAGGAATATTTATTTAGGGAATAAATAAAGGAATACTTGTTCGGAAAATAAATAGAATTATACAAGGATAGATTTAAACATGTGCTTCGCACACAAGTATAACACGATATGGATTTTAAGGAGATATTAAATAGGAAATCTATTTTTAACAGATAAAGTGAGAAGATTTAATTTATAAATAATGTTTATAAATTAAATAAAATATTTATTGTTTGATAAATGGGATATATAAGTTTGAACTTATATAGAGAAGTAGAAATTGTTTTTAACACCGATAAAGTAAATAAACGCTGTTAAAGGGAAATCCTTAGAAGGGGAGAAACGTTATTAAAGGAACATTTATAAAGTGAAGAACCGTTACTAAAAGTAAATCTTTATAAATGAACACTACAACAAAAACACCATATTACAACTTTAATTTTACAACGGTGGTAAAAGCACCGTTGTAATAAATGGTTTTTTACAACGGTGGTAAACGCACCGTTGTAATAAATGGTTTTTTACAACGGTGGTAAAGACACCGTTGTAATAAATGGTTTTTTACAACGGTGGTAAAAGCACCGTTGTAATAAATGGTTTTTTACAATGGTGGTATTCCCTAAAGTTGTAATAAACATATTTTTAACAACTTTTTGTTTTGTTAGTTGTAATAGATGCCCATTACAAACTTCATGTTTATAATATCTATATTTAATAACTAATTATATTAATATTTAATAATAATTAATAATTAATAATAAACTTAGGAATCAATAATATTTATTAAATAATTAATAGTTAATAAGTGGTAATTAATGTTTAATAGTTAATGTTAACTGCTTATTAATTAATATTTAGGTGACATATACATTATAAGCTTTTAATAGTTATTACTCGATTATAACTAAGTAGAAATAAGTAAAAGTTAAATAATAACTATTGTTAATATGAAATAATCCTAATTAACAATTAACATTTAATTAATAACTAATTAGTAAGTAATAATTAATAATCAATAATAAGTAAACAAATAAATATTACTTAATTAATTAATAATTTACAAATAATTCATCTGTTTGGAGTTCACATGTATTTGCGTGTGAGGTTCAAGTATGTTTTTTTTAAGATGTACCAATTAGTTTATAATCTATGATGAACGTAATTTTATAATTTAATAATTATTAACTAATAATAACTATAAAAATAAATTTAATAAATAATCAATATGTAACAAAATATTTAATAATTCAAAATTAATCACCATATTACAATTAACTAAATATTTGCAACGTTCGATAGACAACAATTGAAATAACAAATTTATAAAAATTGATTTTTCTCGACATTTGTAATAAAGGGTTTTTATAATTGGTTTTTCTTGATAATAACTTATACACGTCATTATTTATAATTTAATATTTAACATCAAATGTTTGATGATCAATATTTAACATTTAATATTTCATTTATAAGTAATTTTTAATATGTAACATTAATAGGTAATAACTAATAACAAAAAGTAATATCTAATACTATTAATAAGTATATTTACCCTTATGATCCGTCGGCCCAACCAAACGTACCCGACCCGCCATCCCTTATAACCCTAATTCCATCGTAACCCCCTTCATTCACTCAAGCCGCCTCACAAATTTCTCAAAACCGAATTGAAGAAAAACCCTAGATCCCCTTTTCTTCCTCCGTAACACGAGATAACCGACTTCGCAACTACCCCTTCGACCTCCTCAATGATTCGCCATCAACCCTAAACCCCTACAGACCACCAGTTCGGCCATCGCCAGCCAACCCCCGAGCCTTCACGACGAGCGATCTCGAATTAAGCTAAGTTTCTCCTTTTTACTCGTTTTAAATTAGCTGTAATATTTTGTTTGTTTAATTTGGGTTAGATCTATATTTCGATTCATGTGATTTCAGAACCATGGGGCTCGTATTGGGTTAGATCTATAGTTCGACCATCAGATTGTCTGATTTCAGATATGATTTCGTATTGGGTGTGATACGAATTAAGCTTTGCACTGCTACGGTATGTCTATTTTGCTTTTTTCGATGGGTTCTTTGCTTGTTGAGTGGATTTTGGAATTGGTTTATTGAGTTATCGAGGAATTTGAGGAACTGTTAGTTGGTTGTTGGTTTTGAGGAAGTTTCGAAGGGTTTGTTGTGGTTCTATGGTTTTGCAGCCTTGTGGTTCTATGGTTTTGCTGCTTGGGATTATTGTGATCTGTTCTTGCAAGTTTTATTTTGGTTTGTCTGTGCATTTTGTGTTCTAAATCTAGGCACAGGAGGCTATTTTGCTTATAAACTTGATGAATATGCAAAAAAGCTTTGCTGCGGCATAGCTATGCAGTGATTGCACTGCAAAGCTTTGCCTAAGCTTGCAAAGCTTTGCCTAAGCTTTGCATTGCAAAGCTTTGCACTGCTATTTGCAGTGCAAAAGCTTTGCCAAAGCTTTGATGCGGCAAAGCTTTGCACTGCTATTTGCAGTGCAAAGCTTTGCTATGTAAAAGCTTTGCCAAAGCTTTGCTACGGCAAAGCTTTGCCAAAGCTTTGCTACGGCAAAGCTTTGCAGTGCAAAGCTATGCAGTGATTGCACTGCATAGCTTTGCCGCGGCAAAGCTTTGCAGTGCATAGCTTTGCCGCGGCAATGCTTTGCAGTGCAAAGCTTGCCGCGGCAAAGCTTTGCACTGCTATTTACAGTGCAAAGCTTTGCTACGGCAAAGCTTTGCACACTGTGCAAAGCTTTGCCAAAGCTTTGCTGCCGCAAAGCTTTGCTGTGCAAAGCTTTGCTGCAGCAAATCTTTGCACTGCAAGTAGCAGTGCAAAGCTTTGCCGCAACAAGCTTTGCACTGCAAAGCTTTGCCGCGGCAAAGTGATTGCACTGCATAGCTTTGCCACGGCAAAGCTTTTCAGTGCATTGTATATAACAAAATGAATCATCCAACGTTACATGCATTGTATATAATGGTCAGGTTATTTACGTATATAATGGTTTGAATGCATTGTATTAGCTGTTTATTTTGTGCACTCACATTTTTCCAATTTTTGTTACATGCATAAATCTATACTGCAGCACTAACAGTTTGATAATTTCTTTCTTAGGAACGAATATTAAGGAGAAAAAGGAGCACAAGGAGATTAACAGGAGCAGAAGAAAGTTAGAACTGTTATAAAGTCTTTGTATCTTTAGTTTTGTCAATGTATTATGTGAAAAAAATGATGAGTTCGAATGTAATAATATATTGTTTTGGTTCATGGTTTAAGTTTGTTTGATATTTTCAATTTTGTAGATAATATGTTCTGCAATGAATTCTTTTATTAGTAATATGTATATAATTTGTGGATATATTACAATTGTAAAATATAAAAATTGTAATAAAATGTAAAAATTAAAACAACAACGGTGCATAACTGTTGTAATAAACTTATTACAACGGTGGAAAAATGTTGTAAAATATACATATTACAACGGTCTTGCAACAGTGCAGAAAAGTTGTAAAAGATATTAGGCTATTACAACTTCTTAAGACACGACGGTTTGCCCACCGTTGTAAAAACCCTATTACAACGGTGTTCCACCGTTGTAATAGGGTCATTTTGTTGTAGTGGAAGAAACGTTGTTAAAGGAAATCTTTTAATGAATAAACGTTATAAAAAGGGAAATCTTTATAAGCAAATAAAGTATTCAAATAATAGTTATTCGAAGGAGTAAATCAAATAAGTTATTCGAATTAGTTATTCGAATAGAGTTAAGTTATTCGAATTAGTTATTCAAATAGAGTTAATCACATATAAGCTATTCGAATTGGTTATTCGAATAGAGTTAAACACATATAAGCTATTCGAATTAGTTATTCGAATATAGTTAAACACATATAAGTTATTCGAATTAGTTATTCGAATAGAGTTAACCACATATAAGTTATTCGAATTAGTTATTCGAATAGAGTTAAACATATATAAGTTATTCGAATTAGTTATTCGAATAGAGTTAAACAAGCTAGAGTTATTCAAATTAGTTATTTGAATAGAGTTAAATTAATAAGAGTTATTCGAATATTAGTTATTCGAGAAGGAACAAATCAAATCAAGTTAATTGAATATTAGTTATTCAATTTGAGTTAATCAAATTTAGTTATTCGATAAGAGTTAATCCATTTAAGTAAATCAAATATTAGTTATTCGATAAGAGTTAATCCATTTAAATAAATCGAATATTAGTTATTCGATAGGGGTTAATCGAAATAGAGTTTATCGAATATAAGTTATTAAAAAGGGAGTTAATCGAATAGAGATTACTCGAAAGAGAGTAATACATCAAATTCAATTATATCAAATTCGGAAAAGTACTATTTACTTTCCGGGTTTTAAATCAAGGTTTAGTTATTGATTAAGAAATTAGGTGTTCGTTTAATTATTCAAGTTAGGAGATAAAGTTATAATTTAGGTTGGATATTGTTGAAGTAGGAATTATAAAGTTATAGTTATAATCAAATGTTTTCATATAAGAAGTGGATTCGTAACCTGAATCCGAGAATTTGCGTAAACAGATGATTGGAAAAGTGAGTGATGAGCTTCATCTATTTCACAGTAAAGGACGTTGTTCAATTAAGGTCTGAGAGGTAATTATACCCCAACTTGATTGACTTCAGAATTGACAAAGGAATAGTTGTGGTTCGATAGAAAATTTGATTTGAAATATAGTTAAGTAATAAGCGATTAATGGATTAAGCGTAACGATGTTTTATACAACGTTCATTTGAAATCCAGAAATGAGTTTTGGGAACGTTTTCCAAATATAATCAGATATGTTTTCTAAACATAGAAAATGAAATGTTTTCATGGTAAGAAATTAAGAAATAGAGTTAAGAAAATTTAGAAACTGACTGGAGATTAGTTAAGTTGAATGGTGTCCTAAGTGACGATCAAATGTTGGTTTCAACCTTCGGGATTTATACATAGGAGTTGTTCTCTTAGTGGTTTACCGTTAGGGACTGATAGTTGTGAAATAATAGTGATGCGTAAATAAGCTATGGAAATGTTTTCCAATGATTAATAACATATATTTTCTAAATACATGAAATAAGGAAATATGAACATATATATGTATATGATGATTGATCGATCGAATTTCCATTTGGAAATAAGATCGTTGTTTGTACACCGACATGTTTTCATTTGATAGTTGAATCACAGACTATCAAAGTTTTGACCATATTTACGTTGTAAATATGTAGAGACCGGTTGGATTATTATCCGAAGAACCACTCCGTATTAGCATAAGCGTTGCGAATCAAGTACGCTGAAGATAATTGAAGACGGAGTGAAGTGCAAGGGCTATTGTGAAAAGCCTAGGTAGGATGGATTCACTGAATAGTGCCTTCGATTTATTCAGTCCCAGGACAACGTATATGGACGAGTGTCTGACAAAGTATTCTTAACGAATCATATATGTTGATCTCTTTAAACATATTACGTTGGTGGCGGAGAAATTCGTTTCTCTTAGCTTTTATACCCATGATGCCTTGAGAAATTGATAATGATTTGGCGGGTATGACGATGTGGCACTCATAGTAATTGAAGAAATAATCTGTCAAAGTGATAAACGTGACCTCAAAACCTCACAACCGGAAAATAACAGAAGTTGGGCTAGGTAGCATGGCTAGTTGGTCATACCCAAGCAGGGTGTATTATCACCATCTAGAGAATATTCAATTGTACTTCTTTATAATCTATTTCAATGTTGTCCCTTATCGGGAAGGATGGTTGCTGATCCCAACCATCGGTGATAATATATTCGTCACACTCAAGCTAAATGAGTGGACGGTCATGTGTAGCCGGGTTGCAAGACGTTCTTGTTGAACCCTAGTGTATCTCCTCTAGAGTACACTGATCGGAAGGTGCTCCCATACCTTGTCTGTTGGAATCCAATCTCCAATAAGCGCTCTCGGTTTTATTTGTATACTATGTATGTGGAACGTGAGATGCAAGCGTTCTGCTAGATTGATATCTATTTGTATTTAGACATTATTATAATATCAGAAAGATATTGTTTTGATTGCATACCATGTATGTGGAACGTGAGATGCAAGCGTTCTGCTAGATTGTATAATATCAAAGATGCTTGGGATTCTCATAAGGGAAAAAAAACCGTTCCGTTTTTACGGCGTGGTCTTATGAGATATCCTTTATTTAACCAAGTGTTGGAGTTTTATTCACACCAGTCCCATGACTGACCCGGAGTTTATTTTGTTTGTTTTCCCTAAACTCTTGGGTGCCTAAATTTGTACGGGCAGTCAAGTAGTCGGGATTTTACAGATATAATTGGAGAGCTTGGAGCAGGAGGCTTCAGGATTATAGCTATTATTATTCCGCTGTGTTGTTAAGTGTTGTACTTTGAAATGGTATGTATATACGAGTACTAATTTGTATTTCAAAGTTATGTTATATTTTATTCGTTCCGCTGTGAGATTCGTGTTTACTCTGATGATGTAAGTTCTTCTTCTTCTTCTATTCTATTAGTTCTATCTTTTCTTCCTCACCCTCTACTTTCTTTCACTAACATCGCGGAATTTTCGACTCTCGAAGAGTCGAAAATTTCCAGCCGTTACAATTTGATACTATAATAAGTGTATAGTGTCAAAACAATTTCAATCATAAATATAAATCATAGACGGCATAAGTGCCCCATACCACTATGTCTCCATACTAGGCTCTACAAATAAAGCCGAAATACACGTATTGGAAATCGGATTTCCGTCATGAGTCGAGGCAAGGGGCAAGCTCCTCTCCGCTTTCGAGACACTCTAGCAAATGTCCCAGGGCTACGCACTCTGGGCAACCCTTGGATCTTCAGGGCCGGTCCTCTCTTACGTTTGAGGATTATTTATTCCTGAACACATGTTTCCCGGTCCTTACAGACCTATAATCGAGGCGCCTCATCCAACAACCACATAGGTGAAAAGTGTATAAATGTCAGGGCTGGTAAGTCACTGACACCACCAAAGCTAGAAAGAAACGTCGTGCTCTCCCTGCAGTCCTTATCCCGTTTTTAACTCATACCGAGGTGTGAGGCTCGCGAATTCACGTTATACACAAAGCTATGCCACAAAGGCCATGCTTTGATCATCAACCACAAGACTTGGCTTTTCAACAGAAGCCTTGATCCATGCAACTCAGCATGCCACACAGGCAACTCATGCCACGCGATTGATATCTATCGATATATAACCTCTAAGCTCGTACGTCTCAGAGAAGGGCGTTAAGCAAGGGAATAAATTGTAACGACCCGGATTTTTCAACCGTTGAATTCTGAATATTTAAATTGGTTTAAATATTTTATTTGAATTATATATAGGAATATATAAGGAATTTATTAATTAAAACGAAGTTTGAAAGTTAATTTATAATATAATTATAAAACGAGCTCGAAATCACGCGGCAGTTCGTAATATATAGTTTTCAACTTCAACTAAGAATACAGAATCCGATATAAGTCGGATTTCTGTGAAACAAGACACGTTGGAATCATAGTGATTATAATTTTCATATAGAAGAGAAAAATCTAGATTTCGGGTTATAAATAGGAAGTTATGGCCAAATCAAATTTTGAAATAGTCGCTATGAAAAATCGTTATATAAATATAGGCCTTTAAAATAGCCGTTCTGCAAACGGACTCAGATTTCGATGAAATCAGTTTCATTGGGACCGTATCATTTAATTATTGTACGGTGTTGAATTGCGTGGCAAACCGATGTCGTATGTGACCACGGTAGCCGTAAACGCTCGTTCAGTGCAATTAAATTAATTCAACTGAATAAAGGGATATTAGAGTGTAACTTGAACAAACGATCAAATCAGGCCACGAAACCAGTTCCGTTGAGTTCGTATCGTCGATTAGAGTCAGGATAGCTATATAGTTTGTTAATTTTAAAGACCGGATAATTTGGCGTTAAAAATGGCATTGCGGTACACCTAAAAATAGCCTACCGGGGCAACAGTCTCAGAATGCGACGAAACTAGTGCCGTTGGGTTCGTATCGAAAAGTTATTGTCGGTGTTCGCAGTTTCAAGTTGTTTTGATTTTTCTGGTGATCGTGAAAAATTTAAACGCGTGTTGATTTCTGGTTTTATAAAGGAAAATTTTTCAAACGATGTCGGTTTGCAACGAAACTTGTTCCATTGGGTTCAGAATACCTTTTTGCACCAAGAATAGTTTTTTTATCAGTAAACAGAAGTCAACTGTAATTAGTTCTACTTGATACTTCACCGCGAAGTTTCGCTATAATATAAATAATATAATAAAATAAATATGCATAATATGCAAATCGATATTGGTTTTTGTTGAGACTGTAATGGGAAATTTCATTTATAGATATATGTGTTTGTAACCGTTTAAGCATATTTCTATTTATATAATCCGCGGACATAAAGAAATGTTTCACGCCGACATAAGAGGTGCTATACACATACCTATTGTATACCTAGCAGCAGACATGTAAACAGGAAGTACTGAGGCCATTTAATAAATTATACAGTGCCACCCTATATTTTAAAGCGTGTAGACAAAGGAGTCATAAATCACATGCACCATTAATTCTTCCGACTCACCTATGTTCTACTCTACTGACCTATTACTTCTCACCCACGTTTTACCGTATTATAAATATACACTGCCTTCCTTTTCAATTTCTTCGGGGAGAAATATTTCCAAGCCGAAGCTTGCTGGAACCGGCCACCAAAAAAAAAAAAAAAAAAAAAAAAAAAAAAAAAAAAAGAATGAAGCCGGCGTAAGTCTGAAGGAGGGGGGGGAGCTGCTCCAGGGTAGTTGCGGTTCCAGTATTTGGTTTGTGAGGGTGTACTTTTTTTTGGGGTTACGGTTGCTATTAAACAAAGGTGAAGTTCATTTTGTATGGAGGGATTTGGCATCGCATATGAGATGATGGAGGTTGTCTGGCTTAGTTCGGTTGTGGTGAGGGCTCGCAAATGACGACTTGTTAAGGCTGAGAGGAGGAGATTTTGTGGACTATGGGATTAAGGATGTATTTGTGGATTAAGTGGGGGCTTGCGAGGTGATGCGCGTGGGAGGAAATGAGGGGTAGCTGGTGTTGCCGCGAGTTAATGAGGGGAGGAGTTGTTATGTGATGATGGGTTCTCTAACAGTAGCATGAAGGAAGAGCTGCTAACAACGTACATAAGGAGTAGTCAAATGGAAAGATGAGGTTTGAGGGCAGTACTGTTCTTGCGGTTCCAACAGGGATGAACTTGAGCTACTTGCATGAGAGGAAGATTAGTCATGGTTCTTGCTGTAGGCGGTATTAAGGGTAAAATGCAATCAAGATTAATATGGTAACTAAATAACTATTTAATGATGTTTAAAATTGATTATGACTTTTAAATATTATATAACGCTCATTCGTAAACAGAATTGGATGCGAACAAATCCGATGGATTCGTAACAACAAAATATACACTATGAAGCTAATGTGGCCGAGAAGAGGCTACTGGAATTTCGTGATGAAATCAAAAGTTGTTTGATTTTAAACGAAATCAAAGCAAAATAGTCAGCTGCTAACTGAGGTGAGTAAACTCACTTACTCCCTCTCGTTTATATTTTAATATATAAACGAGTTTTAAAATTATTTTATAATGTGAAATGGTTGCTTGGTTGAATAGTTGATAAATTGGTTGATATAATCATCGTTGATTGATTTTTTCTAATGCGATATTTTTGATGTTACTAACATCTGTGGATGCAGGGAAACAGGTTGGAGGGATCCAACTGGATCCCTCAACATTTTATTTACTGTTTTATTCGATGGTGATATATGTTATGCTACATTATCCATGGTTGAATTTGTGTGTTTGATTTACCCTGGCCTTAGGAACCTGGTATTTTAGATACCGTAAAATATCATCGAATGTGAAAAAAAAAGAAATTAGAATTTAAAAGCAGAATTTAATTCTAAATTAGAAATAAATTTCTTTTTCATTGAGTTGCAAATGGAAACCTATTCCATTGGGTAAACCAAGAGAAAATGTTATACAGAAAAATATAAATTAAGTGGATCATTAACCATTGGATAAATTAAAAGGTGAGTTCAAATATGAATGTATATTTGAAAGTGAGTATCGGTTTTGAAACCAATATTTGGAAATGGATTTGAATTTAGCAAATTACAGAGGGAAGTTTAAGGAAAGATTTTCAAATGCTTTAAAATAAAAGAATAGGTAGTTTAAACCAAGGAAATATTTTGCAAATAAAATGTATATAAACAAAAAAAAAAAGGGGGATTTATAGAAATCGAATTAAGTGGTTAGAAGAATGTATAGTTTATAAATATGTTTAAAGAAGAACTTGAATTGTTTAAAATGAACAGAGTTTACAAATGAACAATGGAAGCGTGTGCGGCGCACACGGTATTTTATTCAAAACAACAATCATAGCACTGTTGTTATAATAGATGTTGTAAATCTATACAGCAATTTTAGACGCTGCCGTTATAATAACTGTTTTAATAGCAATCTTAATGCTATGGTTATGATAAGTGTTCTATAATGCTAGACAGCGGTTTTAACGCTGTTGTTGAAAGCAATGTTTGGTTTAAAGTCGTGAGTTCTGACTATTTCAAAGTTAAGAATGTCGTTCAGTTAAGGTCTGAGAGGTAATTATACCCCAACTTGACTAACTGCATTATTGACAGAGGAATGGTTAAGGCTCGATAGCAAGGGGTGGTGAGTGATATCGTTAGTTAACGAATGATTTATGATTTGAGTTATAATAACGATGTTTATAACATCAATTAATTCAAGGGATTTAGAAATGTTTTCTAACTGGGTAAAAGATATTTTCTCGAGAAAGGAATTATAATATTGGAAATGTTTTCAAATGATCGAGAGGGAAAATAGTGCCTTGAAAGAACACGAAAGATGGGAAATGGGAATGGGAAATGATAATGTAATGAAGAACTAATATAAAAAGGGCCCAGTGTTGAATGATGTTTGGTCGATAGAATTTCCTTTTGGAAATAATATCATTGTTTGCACACCGACATGTTTTCATTTGATAGTTAAATCACCGACTATCAAAGTTTTGACCGTTTTAACGTTGTTAATATGGAGAGACCGGTTGGATTATTATCCAGAGAACCACTCCGTATTGGCATAAGCGTTGCGAATCAAGTATGCTGAATATCTTGAAGACGGAGTTATGCAAGGGCTATCCTGTTTACAGATTAGTGCCTTCGGTTTGTCCAGACCCAGGACAACTTGTATGGACGAGTGTCTGACAGAGTATTTCCAAAGGGGATTACGTACGTTGATTCCTTCAAACGTACGAAGTTGGTGGCATAGAAGGGAAACTTCTTTAGCCTAACAATCTGAGTATTTTTGTGGGAATCAATTAGTGATTTCCGATGGATCTGACGATGTGGCATTCAAAGTGAATGATGGCCAGATGTTCTGGAAGATAATTCAAACCTCCAGCCTCACAACCTGGAAGTGGACAAAAATCGGGCAGGCAGCATGGCTATGTGGGTCGCACCCATTAGGATGTATGATCACCTATCTAGAGAAATTCCTTTTGTTCTTAAATCTATCGATGCTGTCCCTTATCGGGAGACGGTTGCTGATCCCAACCGTTGGTGATATACATTCGATACACTCAAGCGAAATGAGTGGTCGGTCATGTGTGGGCCGGGTTGCAAGACGTTCTTGTTGAACCTAGTGTATTCGTCTCTAGAGATACACGTTCGGAAGGTGGTCCCATACCTTGTCAAGTTGGAATCCAATCTCCAATAAGTGCCTGCGAGTTTGATTGTATATTATATATGTAGGACGTGAGATGCAAGCGTTCTACTAGATTTTAATTACTTGTGATTAGACATTATTATAATACCAGATATATGATTTCCAAAGTGTTTTGGGTTATCGTAAGGTAAAAACCATCCGTGTTTATGTGTGGATTGGTCTTACGATTATCATTTCTTTTGAAAAGGATTTTTGAAAGTTAAACAAATGGTTGGAGTTTACTCACACCAGTCCCATGACTGACCCAGAGTTTATTTTGTTTGTTTTCCCTAAACTCTTGGGTGCCCAAATTTGTACGGGCAGTCAAGTAGTTGAGATTTTACAGATTTACCTGAAGAAGATCGAAGCAGGAGGCTTCACCACTTAGCTATCGACTATCATATTTTCCGCTGTATACTATGTTGTATCTGGAAACAGGTGTTTATAACTGTTCCAGGGATAATCATTGTGCTCTGATAATGGTATGTATATACAAATACTGATTTGTGCTTCAAAGTTATGTTATCTAATATATTTTATTCGTTCCGCTGTGAGATTCGTGTTACTCTGATGTTGTTGTCTTCTTCTTCTTCTTCTATTCTATTAGTTCTTTCTTTCTATTTCTCACCCTCTAACTTCTTTCTAAAAATGATACGTATTTCTGTGCAATTTGAGTTGGACATGTGGTATTATTAGTCGACTCAAAGGGTACGGATTTGCGGGTCGTTTCATTTGGTATCAGAGCTGAAGGTTAAGTTATTACCTTGGCTCTGTGGCGTGACTCAATAGAGATGGAGTTAGTAATACTCTAGATTGAGCTTGAGTGTATATATATGAGCGCGTATTTGTGGATTTGATATAAAATTGTTTTATATTGTGTTGTCTGGTTTGTTGAGTAGTTTATGAATTCTGGTCGATACAGGAAGTACAACTGTATTGATAGGTGTTTCTAAACTCTCGAACAAAACAATTCGATACAGTATTGTTTTAAAGTGGGTAAATGACATAATTTTGCCCAAAAGTTATTTGGATATAAAAGGAATAATTTATGAATTATTATATGAATGTATGGATTGTTATTACAATCAAATGGATCGAAATTTAAGTTAAATGGAAATTGAAACTCAAACCGAATAAGTGGATTGATTCTGAAATAAAGATCAAGTGGGATCGATAGGATGGAAGTGAACTAATTAGAAGTTGATTAGAGATTTCAAACTGGAGGTTGGATTGATTTGAAACCAACTGGAAATGGATATATGTATGCTGAGCAGATATTGAATGGAAGAAAGTGCAAGAGATAGAATTTGTGCCCGACAAAAAGGTACATGTTTACAATATTACTTGGGTTTGACGATTTTATGAGCCTATGGGGCAAGCCACTTGGCTTTTTGATTTTCTTTTGGATTGGAGAATGCCTAGAAAGGCAAGTTGTGATTGTGCCAATGGAGCCGTGCAGTGGAGATGCTGCCGAAATTTTTCAGAATTTAAAGTGTTAGAAAATTTTCAGGATTTTTGAAAATTTTCGTTAAAAAAAGAATAAATTAATATTTTAATTGAAATAAATTGGTCCAATTGAACTGAAGTCAAGAATTGAACGAAAAGAAAATTTGGACCTAGTTAATAGAGTATGTAGCATATTTTACTAACTTAGCAATTTCGAGGACGAAATTATTTTAAGGGGGAAGGAATGTAACGACCCGGATTTTTCAACCGTTGAATTCTGAATATTTAAATTGGTTTAAATATTTTATTTGAATTATATATAGGAATATATAAGGAATTTATTAATTAAAACGAAGTTTGAAAGTTAATTTATAATATAATTATAAAACGAGCTCGAAATCGCGCGGCAGTTCGTAATATATAGTTTTCAACTTCAACTAAGAATACAGAATCCGATATAAGTCGGATTTCTGTGAAACAAGACACGTTGGAATCATAGTGATTATAATTTTCATATAGAAGAGAAAAATCTAGATTTCGGGTTATAAATAGGAAGTTATGGCCAAATCAAATTTTGAAATAGTCGCTATGAAAAATCGTTATATAAATATAGGCCTTTAAAATAGCCGTTCTGCAAACGGACTCAGATTTCGATGAAATCAGTTTCATTGGGACCGTATCATTTAATTATTGTACGGTGTTGAATTGCGTGGCAAACCGATGTCGTATGTGACCACGGTAGCCGTAAACGCTCGTTCAGTGCAATTAAATTAATTCAACTGAATAAAGGGATATTAGAGTGTAACTTGAACAAACGATCAAATCAGGCCACGAAACCGGTTCCGTTGAGTTCGTATCGTCGATTAGAGTCAGGATAGCTATATAGTTTGTTAATTTTAAAGACCGGATAATTTGGCGTTAAAAATGGCATTGCGGTACACCTAAAAATAGCCTACCGGGGCAACAGTCTCAGAATGCGACGAAACTAGTGCCGTTGGGTTCGTATCGAAAAGTTATTGTCGGTGTTCGCAGTTTCAAGTTGTTTTGATTTTTCTGGTGATCGTGAAAAATTTAAACGCGTGTTGATTTCTGGTTTTATAAAGGAAAATTTTTCAAACGATGTCGGTTTGCAACGAAACTTGTTCCATTGGGTTCAGAATACCTTTTTGCACCAAGAATAGTTTTTTTATCAGTAAACAGAAGTCAACTGTAATTAGTTCTACTTGATACTTCACCGCGAAGTTTCGCTATAATATAAATAATATAATAAAATAAATATGCATAATATGCAAATCGATATTGGTTTTTGTTGAGACTGTAATGGGAAATTTCATTTATAGATATATGTGTTTGTAACCGTTTAAGCATATTTCTATTTATATAATCCGCGGACATAAAGAAATGTTTCACGCCGACATAAGAGGTGCTATACACATACCTATTGTATACCTAGCAGCAGACATGTAAACAGGAAGTACTGAGGCCATTTAATAAATTATACAGTGCCACCCTATATTTTAAAGCGTGTAGACAAAGGAGTCATAAATCACATGCACCATTAATTCTTCCGACTCACCTATGTTCTACTCTACTGACCTATTACTTCTCACCCACGTTTTACCGTATTATAAATATACACTGCCTTCCTTTTCAATTTCTTCGGGGAGAAATATTTCCAAGCCGAAGCTTGCTGGAACCGGCCACCAAAAAAAAAAAAAAAAAAAAAAAAAAAAAAAAAAAAAAAGAATGAAGCCGGCGTAAGTCTGAAGGAGGGGGGGGAGCTGCTCCAGGGTAGTTGCGGTTCCAGTATTTGGTTTGTGAGGGTGTACTTTTTTTTGGGGTTACGGTTGCTATTAAACAAAGGTGAAGTTCATTTTGTATGGAGGGATTTGGCATCGCATATGAGATGATGGAGGTTGTCTGGCTTAGTTCGGTTGTGGTGAGGGCTCGCAAATGACGACTTGTTAAGGCTGAGAGGAGGAGATTTTGTGGACTATGGGATTAAGGATGTATTTGTGGATTAAGTGGGGGCTTGCGAGGTGATGCGCGTGGGAGGAAATGAGGGGTAGCTGGTGTTGCCGCGAGTTAATGAGGGGAGGAGTTGTTATGTGATGATGGGTTCTCTAACAGTAGCATGAAGGAAGAGCTGCTAACAACGTACATAAGGAGTAGTCAAATGGAAAGATGAGGTTTGAGGGCAGTACTGTTCTTGCGGTTCCAACAGGGATGAACTTGAGCTACTTGCATGAGAGGAAGATTAGTCATGGTTCTTGCTGTAGGCGGTATTAAGGGTAAAATGCAATCAAGATTAATATGGTAACTAAATAACTATTTAATGATGTTTAAAATTGATTATGACTTTTAAATATTATATAACGCTCATTCGTAAACAGAATTGGATGCGAACAAATCCGATGGATTCGTAACAACAAAATATACACTATGAAGCTAATGTGGCCGAGAAGAGGCTACTGGAATTTCGTGATGAAATCAAAAGTTGTTTGATTTTAAACGAAATCAAAGCAAAATAGTCAGCTGTTAACTGAGGTGAGTAAACTCACTTACTCCCTCTCGTTTATATTTTAATATATAAACGAGTTTTAAAATTATTTTATAATGTGAAATGGTTGCTTGGTTGAATAGTTGATAAATTGGTTGATATAATCATCGTTGATTGATTTTTTCTAATGCGATATTTTTGATGTTACTAACATCTGTGGATGCAGGGAAACAGGTTGGAGGGATCCAACTGGATCCCTCAACATTTTATTTACTGTTTTATTCGATGGTGATATATGTTATGCTACATTATCCATGGTTGAATTTGTGTGTTTGATTTACCCTGGCCTTAGGAACCTGGTATTTTAGATACCGTAAAATATCATCGAATGTGAAAAAAAAAGAAATTAGAATTTAAAAGCAGAATTTAATTCTAAATTAGAAATAAATTTCTTTTTCATTGAGTTGCAAATGGAAACCTATTCCATTGGGTAAACCAAGAGAAAATGTTATACAGAAAAATATAAATTAAGTGGATCATTAACCATTGGATAAATTAAAAGGTGAGTTCAAATATGAATGTATATTTGAAAGTGAGTATCGGTTTTGAAACCAATATTTGGAAATGGATTTGAATTTAGCAAATTACAGAGGGAAGTTTAAGGAAAGATTTTCAAATGCTTTAAAATAAAAGAATAGGTAGTTTAAACCAAGGAAATATTTTGCAAATAAAATGTATATAAACAAAAAAAAAAAGGGGGATTTATAGAAATCGAATTAAGTGGTTAGAAGAATGTATAGTTTATAAATATGTTTAAAGAAGAACTTGAATTGTTTAAAATGAACAGAGTTTACAAATGAACAATGGAAGCGTGTGCGGCGCACACGGTATTTTATTCAAAACAACAATCATAGCACTGTTGTTATAATAGATGTTGTAAATCTATACAGCAATTTTAGACGCTGCCGTTATAATAACTGTTTTAATAGCAATCTTAATGCTATGGTTATGATAAGTGTTCTATAATGCTAGACAGCGGTTTTAACGCTGTTGTTGAAAGCAATGTTTGGTTTAAAGTCGTGAGTTCTGACTATTTCAAAGTTAAGAATGTCGTTCAGTTAAGGTCTGAGAGGTAATTATACCCCAACTTGACTAACTGCATTATTGACAGAGGAATGGTTAAGGCTCGATAGCAAGGGGTGGTGAGTGATATCGTTAGTTAACGAATGATTTATGATTTGAGTTATAATAACGATGTTTATAACATCAATTAATTCAAGGGATTTAGAAATGTTTTCTAACTGGGTAAAAGATATTTTCTCGAGAAAGGAATTATAATATTGGAAATGTTTTCAAATGATCGAGAGGGAAAATGGTGCCTTGAAAGAACACGAAAGATGGGAAATGGGAATGGGAAATGATAATGTAATGAAGAACTAATATAAAAAGGGCCCAGTGTTGAATGATGTTTGGTCGATAGAATTTCCTTTTGGAAATAATATCATTGTTTGCACACCGACATGTTTTCATTTGATAGTTAAATCACCGACTATCAAAGTTTTGACCGTTTTAACGTTGTTAATATGGAGAGACCGGTTGGATTATTATCCAGAGAACCACTCCGTATTGGCATAAGCGTTGCGAATCAAGTATGCTGAATATCTTGAAGACGGAGTTATGCAAGGGCTATCCTGTTTACAGATTAGTGCCTTCGGTTTGTCCAGACCCAGGACAACTTGTATGGACGAGTGTCTGACAGAGTATTTCCAAAGGGGATTACGTACGTTGATTCCTTCAAACGTACGAAGTTGGTGGCATAGAAGGGAAACTTCTTTAGCCTAACAATCTGAGTATTTTTGTGGGAATCAATTAGTGATTTCCGATGGATCTGACGATGTGGCATTCAAAGTGAATGATGGCCAGATGTTCTGGAAGATAATTCAAACCTCCAGCCTCACAACCCGGAAGTGGACAAAAATCGGGCAGGCAGCATGGCTATGTGGGTCGCACCCATTAGGATGTATGATCACCTATCTAGAGAAATTCCTTTTGTTCTTAAATCTATCGATGCTGTCCCTTATCGGGAGACGGTTGCTGATCCCAACCGTTGGTGATATACATTCGATACACTCAAGCGAAATGAGTGGTCGGTCATGTGTGGGCCGGGTTGCAAGACGTTCTTGTTGAACCTAGTGTATTCGTCTCTAGAGATACACGTTCGGAAGGTGGTCCCATACCTTGTCAAGTTGGAATCCAATCTCCAATAAGTGCCTGCGAGTTTGATTGTATATTATATATGTAGGACGTGAGATGCAAGCGTTCTACTAGATTTTAATTACTTGTGATTAGACATTATTATAATACCAGATATATGATTTCCAAAGTGTTTTGGGTTATCGTAAGGTAAAAACCATCCGTGTTTATGTGTGGATTGGTCTTACGATTATCATTTCTTTTGAAAAGGATTTTTGAAAGTTAAACAAATGGTTGGAGTTTACTCACACCAGTCCCATGACTGACCCAGAGTTTATTTTGTTTGTTTTCCCTAAACTCTTGGGTGCCCAAATTTGTACGGGCAGTCAAGTAGTTGAGATTTTACAGATTTACCTGAAGAAGATCGAAGCAGGAGGCTTCACCACTTAGCTATCGACTATCATATTTTCCGCTGTATACTATGTTGTATCTGGAAACAGGTGTTTATAACTGTTCCAGGGATAATCATTGTGCTCTGATAATGGTATGTATATACAAATACTGATTTGTGCTTCAAAGTTATGTTATCTAATATATTTTATTCGTTCCGCTGTGAGATTCGTGTTACTCTGATGTTGTTGTCTTCTTCTTCTTCTTCTATTCTATTAGTTCTTTCTTTCTATTTCTCACCCTCTAACTTCTTTCTAAAAATGATACGTATTTCTGTGCAATTTGAGTTGGACATGTGGTATTATTAGTCGACTCAAAGGGTACGGATTTGCGGGTCGTTTCATAAATTCTCCGCCGCCAAACAGATATATATTTAACAGAAATCAATCAACACAGAATAAAATCCAATGTCAGACACACAATCCATTTACAAGTTCGTTCTGGGTCTGAACGAAACCGGAAGCACTTTCCTCGCATATCCATCGATCTCCAAGTACGTCTGGACGACCACCAACTGATTCCCTCATCTTGGGTGTACAGCCCAATCAAGATCATCAGTAATCACCCAAACGATGTGAAGACTTCCGGTCTTCAACCACCGTCTTCATCTTCGACATATCGTCGAATCGGTTATTCAGAATGGGTATAAACCCGAACTTTCCGAACAACCCACGTATATTAAAAACAAATGTTACACAAACACAACATATGCCTCATTCCAATTTAGCAGCCACTAACCGCAAATTAGCAAGAGAACAATTTCCCAAATATTAACCCCGAAGGCCGAAACCAACATCAGATCAATACCCAGGAAACCATTCTTCTTAACTAACCGACAGCTAGTTTCTAAATTCCACATTCTTAGGGAAAGGTTCCCATTAATTTTATCCAAGATAAATTCTTTAAAATTTATCCTTTAATCTTCTTTTGAATGTCGTATTAAACCAAATTATGGTTTTCCAAACTAGTCGAGATTAGCGAACCACACCGAAGTAATTATTTATTTTATTTCCCCATCCCAACCTATAAATCCCATGAAGCAAAACTGGTAATACTCCATATCTAACACCACGGTGTTATCGGCAAGATTAATTACCATTTCACGTTCAAATCTAATTAAAGATTTAACTATCACTTTGGAGCAAAACTGGTGATACTCCATTCTCTCTCATTTGCCAAATTTGATAATTTCAATTATCAATTCACATTTCAATCTAATTGCAGATTCATTAAAACTCCTTTTACTGGGTTAAAGGACTAATGTCATTCAAAACACAGTTCACGACAAACCCAAATCATATTCTATTTAGTACCGGGTTAAAGAACAAGTGTCATTTAAAACACACTTCACGATAAACCCACAAATCAATTCTATTTACAACCCATTTCAGATCCAATTTATTTATTTAAAAATAAATGGGTTTTAATTTTAGTTCAAAATTAGTTCATTTCGATAAAAATCTATTTTTATATTTTCAAATATGGAGTTTTTCATCCCAATTTTTCCTAAATCATTTCTTATGATTTTACACAAATTATTACTATTTCTGATAATTTTATCAAGGCCCGTACAGTCGATTTCCATCAACGGCCATCGAACTGCACTTATAACGACCTTTTCCAAATTTGATTTGGGCATATCTCCAAATCCAACCGTTAGATTTTTAATTTCTAATATTTTTTAGAAAGCTCTTTTCGATACGAACCCAACGGTTCTGGTTTTAGGAGAATCCGACGGTCGGATCTCTCGTAATGTCCGTTCGAAGTCAATGGTCGAAATTTACGAACTATCGCGGCGCGGGGCGTTCTATTCAGGCCATTATATTATATATATAATATATATAATATATATTTCGTCGATTTCTATTTAAAACGAATTTTATAAATAGTTTTGAATTCGTTTCAAAAACAATTTCAGCCTTTATTTCAAATTCAATTCAAATCTCAATTCATTCTATATTCAATTCAATTCGAATGCGTTTTCTATTCAATTAAATTCAAATTCGTTTATAATCGATATAAATATCGTTCGCGTCAAAATAGCGCATCTCTAATCAACACGGCTTTATATATTTCAATAAATTCATTATTCTATTCAACAAATGAATAATTATTCTATTCAATATGTGAATCTATATTTTTGTCAACACACGACTAATCTCAACGAATGAGTACTGTCCACGTGTGACTATTTTTGTTATTTAATATATTTTATGAAAATTTAGGTATCTATCGTTTGATATTAAATCAAACTCCAACCGTAAATTAGTAAGAGAACGATTCCCTGAATATTAACCCCGAAGGCCAAAACCAACATCAAATCAATATCCAGGAGACCATTCATCTTATCTATTTTCCAGTTAGTTTCTAATTTTATATATGATAAAGATGTAAATTTTATTATTAAAATACTTCGTTCAACACATGACTAATCTCAACGGATGAGTACAGTCAACACATGAACCTTTATTTTATAATGATAAAGATGTAAATTTTATTGTTAAAATACTTCGTTCAACACATGACTAATCTCAACGGATGAGTACAGTCAACACATGAACCTTTATTTTATAATGATAAAGATGTAAATTTTATTGTTAAAATACTTCGTTCAACACATGACTAATCTCAACGGATGAGTACAGTCAACACATGAACCTTTATTTTATAATGATAAAGATGTAAATTTTATTGTTAAAATACTTCGTTCCACACATGACTAATCTCAACGGATGAGTACAATCAACACATGAACCTTTATTTTATAATATTCTTTATCTTCTAAATTGGAATGAGGCCCAATCAATTACCATATAAAGTTAATTATATGGATTCCATACAACACATGTATGTAATAGCAACGATAAATAATCAACCATCATCCAAAGTGCGCTACACTGTATAAGCATCAAATATAGCTATCTAACGCTTATAACAGCCTGTCAATCATTCGATCGACATACAACTAATTATTGGGATTAGTGTGTATCATATATTATCCCAATACCCGTGTGGGGTTTCAAATCAACAAACACAGATTTTATTTGTGTAGTTAGGCGATGTGTAAAATTTATCGTCCCAATCAATGTCCCTCAAATATGTGTACATAAACAAACCGTCCGGTTTGTAAATGAATATTTATTTATTCACATTCACGTTAAAAATTATATTTTTAACGATAAAACATTTTATTTTAACACATGAATTTTTATTCAGTTCATTTACAAAATAAAAATGATATTTTTATTTTTCTAACATATTTTAGAAAATTTCGGCAGCATAGTGGCGCGATACTAGAAACGGGACAAGGCCTAACCTTATCCCTAGTCTAGTGAAGGCCTACGTCATTCACACATCAATCAAATCAATTCAATTTCACCAAACAATTCAATTCAAACCAAATTATCAAACCAACTACACAACCAAACAATTTAACAAACAAGCCATCCATGGTCTGTGGATGACGGGTGTCAGGTGCTACTAAACACCATTTGCATCCTAGTATATATATATATATATATATATATAACTAGAAAAAAAGAAATTGAAGAGTGAGAAGTTCTCACCAATAGCTATCCCAGTTCCACGACTCTTCTTAAGTAGAAATCTTCGTCGTTCTCATCTCTTATCACTTTCGTCGCCCATAGCCACTACATATGTAAAAATCGATTTTTTACTTCGTTATTCAATATATAAAAATCGAATTTTTACTTTGCTATTCAATATATTAAAATCAAATTTTTACTTTGCTATTCAATATATAAAAATCGAATTTTTACTTTGATATTCAATATATAAAATCGAATTTTTACTTTGCTATTCAATATATAAAAATCGAATTTTTACTATGCTATTCAATATATAAAAATCCTATTTTTACTATGCTATTCAATATATAAAAATCCTATTTTTACTATGCTATTCAATATATAAAAATCCTATTTTTACTATCCTACTTCAATGAAAATCCTATTTTTTTTTATAGAAGTAAAAATCACTATTTATTTTTCCAAAGAAAACATATTTTACTTTTGCAAAAATCAAAATCAAAAGTAAAGAAATAGGATAAACTCACAGTTAAGGGATGGAAGACAAAATCGAACAAGAGATTGGGGAAAGGAAGACGCGGATAGAGGTGCTGAACGGGGCGGAGCAGTGCTGGAGGGGGGATCTAGGGCTTGCGGTTCTCGAACTGGGGGAGGGGAAATGCCAGGCGCGAGCGGCGGCTGGTGGTGAGGCTTGGCGCAGCTCCGGTGGCGCCAGCGAGAGGGGGGTCTACGATTTGGGAGGAGGAGCTGTTGGGAAGGGGGTTCGATAGGGGCGCCACCGATCGATGGTGGCTGAGGTGGAGCGCCGGCGACGAACGCCAGGAGGGTGGCGCGATGGACAGATCGACGGTTTTTTTTTCTTCTGAAAACGATTGAATCGAAAAATAAGGGGGGGGGGGGCTGATAAAGGAATAAAGGTAGAGAGAGGAAATTAATTTTCAAATAATTTTAAATTCAAAAAGTTGACTTTTTATTTCGACCTCTAAACGAGGCCCACCGCCTGTCGTCCACAGCTAATTACCCCCATTCCGAACACAATGGGATACGTATCGTAGGCTGATTCGATCGTTATAATCAGTTTTCGTTAAAATCAACATATAATTCTATATATTGAATTTGAACGCATATTTCAATTTACCGGGGTCACATACAACCTCTAAAAATTCCATAAAAATATTTTCTAGCTTCGTATTGATGATACAGTCCTAACAAAACTAGTTTCGCCAAATTCCGAGACCGTTGGAAAATGGCCATTTTCCAGTCGATTAAAATCAACTAAAACTGGTCAAACGCGTTTTCCTTTGCCACGCTCACATATTGATTCGAAAAATTATGAAATTTGAAACCTAGCAATAACTTGACATCACGGACCCAACAAAAGTGGTTTCGTCGAAATCCGAGGTCGTTTGCAAAATGTCTATTTTTAAGGGCCTGAATTCCATAGCGACTATTCAGAATTTTCAACTGGGCATATCTTTTGATTCCCGCTATGAAATTTCGATTTGTCGGATTCGTTGGAAAGATATTCTCAAATAGATCCTATTAATTTTGGTTTCACTAAAATCCGGATTATTTTGCACCCGGTACATTCAATTGATGTTTGAAATCGAATTATCGAACTACCGCGCCATTTTCAATTCTATTTATAATTATGTATAATTATTTATATTCTAACGACGACATATATAATATATACGTTCTGAATATATTACAAATAAATTTTCTCGTTGATATCATTTAAAATAATCTATTTTAAATATTCAAAATTCGCTAAAATTGCCAAAATAAAAATTTTAAACTGGCCCAGATTTTCCGGGTTATTACAATCTCCCCCACTTAAAACTTTTCGTCTCCGAAAAGGAACAAAGTCGAAAGTGGTTTGATTAATCAACTCTACGTTTGATCTGGCTTCCATTCTCCAACTTTTCAGTTTCTGAGAATTTTCAAATTTTCAAAAATTTGGCTAACACCCTAAATTTTCGAAAAATTTCGCCATAACCTCCACTGCACCGGGAGCCACGGGAAAATCCCGAAATTGCCATATAGGCCTTCTAATCTCAAAAAGAAAAAGAAAAAGCCAAGCGGCTAGCCAATAAGCTCATAAAATCATCAACACCCAAACAAAACAGTAAATTATAGTAAACATGTACCAATTTGTCGGGCAAACAAATTTTATTCTCTGCTCTAGCCTCCTTGCTATGACCTGTTCAATGTAAGTATATGTATATACAAGCAAATGCGACCAATTTTCAATACAATTCAATATTTGATTCAATTAGGCATAATGGTTCGAAATTATCAAACAAATAAACAAACAACACAAACATCAATCAATTAGTGAATTAGAGTTTCAAATTCATAATTTTGATACATATACAGAAAATCATGTTTTTGATGCCGAATCACAACAATAAATCTATCTATATAAGTTTTGGTTCTCACACCAGTCTAATGGAAATATATAGATATCACACCTTCGAAACACGAAAATAAATACTGATGATGCACGTGCTATCATCAGTACCTTCTCCGGGCGACTAGAATGTGATTCTATATCTACCTAGTATATTAAAACTTCGAATATACGTTCATGACGCGTATACGTGAAATCTTTATATACTCGATTGTCCATATTCAAAATAAATATATAATCAAATACGTCAAAAACGATTTAAATTTTCAAAACAAAATTGTTTTCTTTTGAAAAATATACTCTTCACACTCGTTCTAGGATACTACTGATTCTATCTCTAACGAGTCATTCTATTGGATATTACTAATCCAATATCTGATGAATTCTTTCGTATGGTTCTAATGTGCCTTGTTCTCGAGCTCTGTAATCCAAATCTTTGATACCAACTGTGATAGCCCGTTACTTCCCCGTGAAGGAAAGCCCGGATTACCTTGAGAACAACACACAACAGAACGCAGACGAAAGAACATTTCATTGTTATTACAACAGTTCCATCAGATACAAGAATATACAGAGTATAATTGAATAAATTACATTCGATAAATATCAGAGATTAAAATAAATTACATAGCAGCGGAAAATAATACAAAGCAAAACTGAAGGTGATATACGGACACAGAGCTTTCCGGATATCATTCCAGCTGTATACCAGGACCCTGTGAATATAAATCTGCAAAACCAAAACTACAAGTTGCCCGTATGGAAAATAGGGGCACCCAGAGTTTAGGTTAAAACAATAAACTCCAGGTCAGTCATGTGACTGGTGTGAGAACTAAAACAGTTATTTAAAGTTTACTTTAAAAGAGAGTAATTCAAGGGACCACAACGTGTAACACGGAACGGGTTTCCTCCCAAGAATACCAGTGCATAGAATAAACAGCGCAATGCTTTTTCGAAAAATGAAGCTATTATAAGACCCAGGTCCCATCACACAATGCAACGCAAGCCAGAGGATAGGGTTTTCCCTTATAATAGCCAAACATGCTTGGTACGTTTAAAACAAATCATTTGATACTATAATAAGTGTATAGTGTCAAAACAATTTCAATCATAAATATAAATCATAGACGGCATAAGTGCCCCATACCACTATGTCTCCATACTAGGCTCTACAAATAAAGCCGAAATACACGTATTGGAAATTGGATTTCCGTCATGAGTCGAGGCAAGGGGCAAGCTCCTCTCCGCTTTCGAGACACTCTAGCAAATGTCCCAGGGCTACGCACTCTGGGCAACCCCTGGATCTTCAGGGCCGGTCCTCTCTTACGTTTGAGGATTATTTATTCCTGAACACACGTTTCCCGGTCCTTACAGACCTATAATCGAGGCGCCTCATCCAACAACCACATAGGTAAAAAGTATATAAATGTCAGGGCTGGTAAGTCACTGACACCACCAAAGCTAGAAAGAAACGTCGTGCTCTCCCTGCAGTCCTTATCCCGTTTTTAACTCATACCGAGGTGTGAGGCTCGTGAATTCACATTACACACAAAGATATGCCACAAAGGCCGTGCTTTGATCATCAACCACAAGACTTGGCTTTTCAACAGAAGCCTTGATCCATGCAACTCAGCATGCCACACAGGTAATTCATGCCATGCGATTGATATCTATCGATATATAACCTCTAAGCTCGTACGTCTCAGAGAAGGGCATTAAGCAAGAGAATAAATTCTCCGCCGCCAAATAGATATATATTTAACAGAAATCAATCAACACAGAATAAAATCCAATGTCAGACACACAATCTATTTACAAGTTCGTTCTGGGTCTGAACGAAACCGGAGGCACTTTCCTCGCATATCCATCAATCTCCGAGTACGTCTGGACAACCACCAACTGATTCCCTCATCTTGGGTGTACAGCCCATTCAAGATCATCAGTAATCACCCAAACGATGTGAAGACTTCCGGTCTTCAACCACCGTCTTCATCTTCGACATATCGTCGAATCGGTTATTCAGAATGGGTATAAACACGGACTTTCCAAACAACCCGAGTATATTAAAAACAAATGTTACACAAACACAACATACGCCTCATTCCAATTTAGCAGCCACTAACCGCAAATTAGCAAGAGAACAATTTCCCAAATATTAACCCCGAAGGCCGAAACCAACATCAGATCAATACCCAGGAAACCATTCTTCTTAACTAACTTACAGCTAGTTTCTAAATTCCTCATTCTTAGGGAAAGATTCCCATTAATTTTATCCAAGATAAATTCTTTAAAATTTATCCTTTAATCTTCCTTTGGATGTCGTATTAAACCAAATTATGGTTTTCCAATCTATTCGAGATTAGCGAATCACACCGAAGTAATTATTTATTTTATTTCTCCATCCCAACCTTTTCATCCCATGAAGCAAAACTGGTAATACTCCATATCTAACACCATGGTGTTATCGGTAAAATTAATTACCATTTCACGTTCAAATCTAATTAAAGATTTAACTATCGCTTTGGAGCAAAACTGGTGATACTCCATTCTCGCTCATTTGCCAAATTTGATAATTTCAATTATCAATTCACATTTCAATCTAATTACAGATTCATTAAAACTCCTTTTACTGGGTTAAAGGACTAATGTCATTCAAAACACAGTTCACGACAAACCCAAATCATATTCTATTTAGTACCGGGTTAAAGAACAAGTGTCATTTAAAACACCCTTCACGATAAACCCACAAATCAATTCTATTTACAACCCATTTCAGATCCAATTTATTTATTTAAAAATAAATGGGTTTTAATTTTAGTTCAAAATTAGTTCATTTCGATAAAAATCTATTTTTATCTTTTCAAATATGGAGTTTTTCATCCTAATTTTTCCCAAATCATTTCTTATGATTTTACACAAATTATTACTATTTCTGATAATTTTATCAAGGCCCGTACAGTCGATTTCCATCAACGGCCATTGAACTGCACTTACAACGACCTTTTCCAAATTTGATTTGGACGTATCTCCAAATCCAACTGTTAGATTTTGAATTTCTAATATTCATTAGAAAGCTCTTTTCGATACGAACCCAACGGTTCTAGTTTTAGGAGAATCCGGCGGTTGGATCTCCCGTAATGTCCGTTCGAAGTCAATGGTCGAAATTTACGAACTGCCGCGGCGTGGCACGTTCTATTCAGGCCATTATATTATATATATGTATAATATATATAATATATATTTCATCGATTTCTATTTAAAACGAATTTTATAAATAGTTTTGAATTCATTTCAAAAATAATTTCAACCTTTATTTCAAATTCAATTCAAATCTAGATTCATTCTATATTCAATTCAATTCGAATGCGTTTTCTATTCAATTAAATTCAAATTCGTTTATAATCGATATAAATATCGTTCGCGTCAAAATAGTGCATCTCTAATCAACACGGCTTTATATATTTCAATAAATTCGTTATTCTATTCAACAAATGAATAATTATTCTATTCAATATGTGAATCTATATTTTTGTCAACACACGACTAATCTCAACGAATGAGTACTGTCCACGTGTGACTATTTTTGTTATTTAATATATTTTATGAAAATTAAGGTATATATTGTTTGATATTAAATCAGACTCCAACCGTAAATTAGTAAGAGAACGATTCCCTGAATATTAACCCTGAAGGCCGAAACCAACATCAGATCAATATCCAGGAGACCAATCATCTTATCTATTTTCCAGTTAGTTTCTAATTTTATATATGATAAGGATGTAAATTTTATTATTAAAATACTTCGTTCAACACATGACTAATCTCAACGGATGAGTACAGTCAACACATGAACCTTTATTTTATAATGATAAGGATGTAAATTTTATTGTTAAAATACTTCGTTCAACACATGACTAATCTCAACGGATGAGTACAGTCAACACATGAACCTTTATTTTATAATGATAAAGATGTAAATTTTAATGTTAAAATACTTCGTTCAACACATGACTAATCTCAACGGATGAGTACAGTCAACACATGAACATTTATTTTATAATGATAAAGAAGTAAATTTTATTGTTAAAATACTTCGTTCAACACATGACTAATCTCAACGGATGAGTACAGTCAACACATGAACCTTTATTTTATAATGATAAAGATGTAAATTTTATTGCTAAAATACTTCGTTCAACACATGACTAATCTCAACGGATGAGTACAGTCAACACATGAACCTTTATTTTATAATGTTATTTATCTTCTAAATTAGAATGAGGCCCAATCAATTTCCATATAAAGTTAATTATATGGATTCCATACAACACATGTATGTAATAGCAATGATAAATAATCAACCATCATCCAAAGTGCACTACACTATATAAGCATCAAATATAGCTATCTAACGCTTATAACAGCCTGTCAATCAATCGATCGACATACAACTAATTATTGGGATTAATGTATATCATCTATTATCCCAATACCCGTGTGGGGTTTCAAATCAACAAACACGGATTTTATTTGTGCAGTTGGGCGATGTGTAAAATTTATCGTCCCAATCAATGTCCCTCAAATAGGTGTACATAAACAAACCGTCCGGTTTGTAAATGAATATTTATTTATTCACATTCACGTTAAAAATTATATTTTTAACGATAAAACATTTTATTTTAACACATGAATTTTTATTCAGTTCATTTACAAAATAAAAATGATATTTTTATTTTTCTAACATATTTTAGAAAATTTCGGCAGCATAACGGCACGATACTAGAAACGGGACAAGGCCTAACCTTATCCCCAGTCTAGTGAAGGCCTACGCCATTCACACATCAATCAAATCAATTTAATTTCACCAAACAATTCAATTCAAACCAAATTATCAAACCAACTACACAACCAAACAACTTAACAAACAAGCCATCCATGGTCTGTGGATGACGGGTGCTATTAAACACCGTCTGCATCCTAGTATATATATATAACTAGAAAAAAGAAATTGAAGAGTGAGAAGTTCTCACCAATAGCTATCCTAGTTCCACGACTCTTCTTAAGTAGAAATCTTCGTCGCTCTCATCTCTTATCACTTTCGTCGCCTGTAGCCACTACATATGTAAAAATCGAATTTTTTACTTCGTTATTCAATATATAAAAATCAAATTTTTACTTTGTTATTCAATATATAAAAATCGAATTTTTACTTTGCTATTCAATATATAAAAATCGAATTTTTACTTTGCTATTCAATATATAAAAATCGAATTTTTACTTTGCTATTCAATATATAAAAATCGAATTTTTACTATGCTATTCAATATATAAAAATCCTATTTTTACTATACTATTCAATATATAAAAATCCTATTTTTACTATGCTATTCAATATATAAAAATCCTATTTTTACTATGTTATTCAATATATAAAAATCCTATTTTTACTATGCTATTCAATATATAAAAATCCTATTTTTACTATCCTACATCAATGAAAATCCTATATATATTTTTTTATAGAAGTAAAAATCACTATTTATTTCAGCAAAGAAAACATATTTTACTTTAGCAAAAATCAAAATCAAAAGTAAAGAAATATGATAAACTCACAGTTGAGGGATGGAAGACAAAATCGAACAAGAGATTTGGGAGAGGAAGACGCGGGTAGGGGTGCTGAACGGGGCGGAGCAGTGCTGGAGGGGCGGATCTAGGGCTCGCGGTTCTCGAACAGGGGGAGGGGGAAATGCCAGGCGCGAGCGGCGGTTGGTGGTGAGGCTTGGCGCAGCTCCGGTGGCGCCAGCGAGAGGGGGGTCTACGATTTAGGAGGAGGAGCTGTCGGGAAGGGGGTTCGATAGGGGCGCCACCGATCGATGATGGCTGAGGTGGAGCGCCGGCGACGAACGCCAGGAGGGTGGCACGATGGACAGATCGACGGGTTTTTTTCTTCTGAAAACGATTGAATCGAAAAATAAGGGGTGGTGCCTGATAAAGGAATAAAGGTAGAGAGAGGAAATTAATTTTCAATTAATTTTAAATTCAAAAAGTTGACTTTTTATTTCGACCTCTAAACGAGGCCCACCGCCTGTCGTCCATAGCTAAGTACCCCCATTCCGAACACAATGGGATATGTATCGTAGGCTGATTCGATCGTTATAATCAGTTTCCGTTAAAATCAACATATAATTCTATATATTGAATTTGAACGCGTATTTCAATTTACCGGGGTCACATACAACCTCTAAAAATTCCATAAAAATATTTTCTAGCTTCGTATTGATGATATAGTCCTAACAAAACTAGTTTCGTCGAATTCCGAGACCGTTGGAAAATGGCCATTTTCCAGTCGATTAAAATCAACTGAAACTGGTCAAACGCGTTTTCCTTTGCCACGCTAACATATTGATTTGAAAAATTATGAAATTTGAAACCTAGCAATAACTTGACATCACGGACCCAACAAAAGTGGTTTCGTCGAAATCCGAGGTCGTTTGCAAAATGTCTATTTTTAAGGGCCTGAATTCCATAGCGACTATTCAAAATTTTCAACGGGGCATATCTTTTGATTCCCGCTATGAAATTTCGATTTGTCGGATTCGTTGGAAAGATATTCTCAAATAGATCCTATTAATTTTGGTTTCACTAAAATCCGGATTGTTTTGCACCCGGTAAATTCAATTGAAGTTTGAAATTGAATTATCGAACTACCGCGCCATTTTCAATTCTATTTATAATTATATATAATTATTTATATTCTAACGACGACGTATATAATATATACATTCTAAATATATTCAAAATAAATTTTCTCATCGATATCATTTAAAATAATTGAAACGACCCGAACTTCCCCGGTCTCCGAAGAGAAGAGAAAGAACGAATTGTTTTGAGAACAAGCCACAACAGAACGCATACACAAGAACATTTCATTGTATATTACAACAATGCATCAGATTACGAGAATATACAGAGTACAAATGAATATTACACAGAAATATCAGAGATTTAAACTACATTTAAATACATAGCAGCGGAAAATAATACAATACACAACTAGAAGTAGATATACGGACACAAAGCTTTCCGGATATCGTTCCAGCTGTAAACCAGGATCCTGTGAATATAAATCTGCAAAACCAAAACTACTAGATGCCCGTGTCAAAATAAGGGCACCCAGAGTTTAGGTTAAAACAATAAACTCCAGGTCAGTCATGTGACTGGTGTGAGAACTAAAACAGTTAATCTTTATTTTAAAGTTAGGTAAATCAAGGGACCACGCCGTATAACATGGAACGGGTTTCCTCCCAAGAATACCAGTGCATAAAACAAACAGCGCAATGCTAAATAAATAAAAATGAAGCTGTTATAAGACCCAGGTCCTATCACACAATGCAACGCAAGCCGGGGGATAGGGTTTTCCCTTATAACAGCCAAAGAATGCTTGATACGTTTAAAACAAATCATTTGATACTAATATAAGTGCATAGTGTATAAAACAACTTCAAATCATAAGTATCAATCATAGGCGGCATGAGCGCCCCATCCCACTATGTCGCCATACTAGGCTCTACAAATAAAACCGCAAATGTCACGTATTTGGAAATTGGATTTCCGTCTATGAACCGAGGCAAAAGATAGTCCTCAACCGATTCGAGACAATCTAGCCCATGTCTCAGGATTAGAGCTCGAGTGACCCTTGGAGCGACAGGGCCGGTCCACCGATGTGGATTAAAATGCCTGAACACTACGTTTCCCCGCCCTTTGGGGCGTAAATGAGCCAACCAATGACTCCATCGGACCCGGATCGTCCGATCAAACCGAGGCGCCTCGCAACAGCAACAACCACATAAGTCAAACTCGTCAGGGCGTGTAAAACCACTGACGCCACTTTTTAGCTAGAAGGAAACGCATGCCCTCCCTGAGGTCCGTCTCCCGTTTCTGGTTCATACCGGGTGTGAAACTTGCGAATTCACGTTACACAAAGTTGTGCCACACAGGCTGTGCTTTGATCATCACCACAAGACTTTGCTTTTCAACAGAAGCCTCGATCTATTGCCACTTAGGCATGCCACACAGGCAATTCACTCTATGTGTTTGATATCCATCAGTATATAACCCCTGAGCTCGTATGTCTCAGAGAAGGGCGTTAAGCAAGAGAATAAATTCTCCGCCGCCAAACAGATATATATTTAATAGAAATCAATCACACAGACTAAAATCCAATGTCAGACACACAGTCCATTTACAAGTCCGTTCTGGGTCTGAACGAAACCGGAGGCACCTAGTACCCCGCATATCCATCGATCTCCAAGTACGTCTGGACGATCACCAACTGTTTCCATCTTCTTGGGTGTACAGCCCAATCAAGATCATCAGTAACCACCCAAACGACGTGAAGACTTCTGGTCTTCGACCACCGTCTTCATCTTCGACACCACGTCGAATCAGTTATTCAGAATGGGATAAACCCGGTCTTTCTGAATAACTCGCGTATATATTATAAAAGTGTTACACAAACACAACATACGCCTCATTCCAATTCAGAATATTCTTTTATTCAAATATTCCTATACTTTGGGAAAAAGTTCCCATTAATTTTATCCAAGATAAATTCTTTAAATTTATTCTTTAATCTCCTTTGAATATCAATTCAAACTAGTCGGGATTAGCGAACCACACCGAAGTAATCATTTATTTTATTTTCCCAATCCCAACCTATTCATCCCATGAAGTAAAACTGGTAGTACTTCATATCTAACACCACAGTGTTATCGGTAATTCAATTACCATTTCACGTTCAAATCTAATTAAAGATTTAACTATCGCTTGGAGTAAAACTGGTGATACTCCATTTTCGATCTTTTCAATCTAATTAAAGATTCATTAAAACTCCACTTAGTTTTAATCTTTAACTGGGTTAAAGAATCCGTGTCATTTAAAACACGGTTCATGATAAACCCAAAGTCACATTCATTAATTATCGGGTTAAAGAACGAGTGTTCTTTAAAACACTGTTCACGATAAACCCAAAAATCAATATCAATTCAATTCCAATTAAATATTATTTAATTGGTACACTTCATTAAATCTAAATAAAAAGATTTAATCATTTCTCAAATGGGTTCAAGAACAGTGTTAGTGAAGACACCATTCACGACAAACCCAAATCACATTTGATATTCAATACAAGGCTCTGAATAGAAAATATATCGACTTATATTCAATATCAAATTCTACGATTAACAAATGTCGTATCGGAAATAACGATATAAATATATATATCTTTCAAATTTCCATAACAACATCTGTATAATCACGAATTCCAACATCGAAATATTCCGAAGACAATTTCGATTCAAATCCACTCCAATGCAATCATTGGAAATTCTGGTTATTTTCAAAACCATTTCAATTTCAATTTATTCATTTAAAAATAAATAGAATTATAATTCTAGTTCAAAACTAGTTCATTTCGATAAAAATCTATTTTTATCTTTTCAAATATGGAGTCTTTCATCCCAAATCTTCACAAATCATTTCTTATGATTTTACACAAATTATTACTATTTTTAATAATTTTATCAAGGCCCGTACAGTCGATTTCCATCAATGGCCATCGAACTGCACTTACAGCGACCTTTTTCAAATTTGATTTGGACGTAACTCCAAATCCAACCGTTAGATTTCTAATTTATCACATTCATTAGAAAGCTCTTTTCGATACGAACCCAACGGTTCCGGTTTTAGGAGAATCCGACGGTCGGATCTCCCGTAATGTCCGTTTGAAATAAATGGTCGAAATTCACGAACTGCCGCGGCGCGGCACGTTCTATTCAGGCCATTATATTATATATATAATATATATAATATACACTTCGTCGATTTCTATTTAAAACGAATTATATAAATAGTTTTAAATTCGTTTCAAAAGCAATTTCAACTTCCTTTTCAATTCAAATCAAAATTGAATTCTTCTTTATAAATTCGTTTTAAAATTCATTTCTATTCAATTCAAATTTCAATTCAATTTGAATTCATTTCAATTCACTTTCAATTCAATTCGAATTCGTTTTCAATTCAATTCATTTCGAAATCGTTTTCAATTCAATTCATTTCGAAATCGTTTTCAATTCAATTCATTTCGAAATCGTTTTCAATTCAATTCATTTCGAAATCGTTTTCAATTCAATTCATTTCGAAATCGTTTTCAATTCAATTCATTTCGAAATCGTTTAAAATTCATATAAATATCGTTCACGTCAAAATGGCGTCAATCTAATCATCACGGCTTCACATATTTCTATTTTCAAATATTCTATTTCAAATATTTCCTATTATCAAAATATTTGTTATTATCAAAATATTCTTTATTTTCACGATTGGAATGAGGCCCAATCAATCACCATATAAAGTTAATTATATGGATTCCATACAACACATGTATATAATATCATTGAAAAATAATCAACCATCAACCAAAGTGCACTACACTGTATAAGCATCAAATATAGATATCTAACGCTTATAACAGCCTGTCAATCGATCGATCGACATATTTAATCAATCAGGATGAGTGAACTTCAAATTTCATCCCAACACCCGTGTGGGGTTTCAAACAATCAAACACATATTTTATTTGTGCTGTTGGGCGATGTGTAAAATTTATCGTCCCAATCAATGTCATTCAAATAGGTGTACATAAACAAACCGTCCGGTTTATAAATGAATATTTTATTTTATTCACTTCACGTTAAAATTATATTTTTAACGATAAAACATTTTATTTCAACCTATGAATTTCTATTCAATTCATTTACACAATAAAATGATATTTTTATTTTCTAACATATTTTAGAAAATTTCGGCGGCATAACGGCACGATACTAGAAACGGGACAAGGCCTAGCCTTATCCCCGGACTAGTGAAGGCCCACGTCATTCACACATCAATCAAATTCACCAAACCATTCAATTCAAACCAAATAATTTAACCAACTACACAACCAAACAATTTAACAAACAAGCCATCCATGGTCTGTGGATGACGGGTGTCAGGTGCTACTAAGCACCGTCTGCATCCTAGTATATATATATATAACTGGAAAATTTAAATTGAAAGGTGAGAAGTTCTCACCAACTAGCTAAACCAAACGGCATGACTCTTCTTATGTAGAAGTCTTCGCCGTTCTCGCCTTTTGTCAATTTCGTTGCCCGTAGCCACTACATATATAAAAATCACATTTTTACTTCAATATAGATATATAATAAAAATCAGATTTTTATTTCGTTACATATATAAAGATGATATTTTTACTATCTTACCTATATAAAAATTATATTTTTATACTTTTACAATATAAAAGATTATATTTTTATACTCCTACAATATAAAAGATTATATTTTTATTCTTCTACAATATAAAAGATTATATTTTTATTCTTTTACAATATAAAAGATTATATTTTTATACTTCTACAATATAAAAGATTATATTTTTATACTTCTACAATAAAAAAGATTATATTTTTATACTTCTACAATATAAAAGATTATATTTTTATACTTCTACAATATAAAAGATTATATTTTTATACTTCTACAATATAAAAGATTATATTTTTATTCTTTTACAATATAAAAGATTATATTTTTATACTTCTACAATATAAAAGATTATATTTTTCTATGAACAAAATCATATTTTGTTTAGCATAAAAATCGTATCTTTACGTTTCTAAAAATCGTATCTTTACATTTCTAAAAATCGTATCTTTACATTTCTAAAAATCGTATCTTTACATTTCTAAAAATCGTATCTTTACATTTCTAAAAATCGTATTTTTCCTTCATTCACATATAGAAAAATCTTATCTTTTAACTTCTAAAATAATTTCATTACTATTCTAAAAATCATTCCTTTGATTCAATGAAAATTATAACTTTATATTTTCAAAATCTACTCTTTTTCATATTAAAAATCTAATCTTCTTCATTTCAAAAATCTCGTCTTCTTCATGGATATTCATATATAATAAAAGTCAAAGCCCTTTTAATAAGTTATATATAAAAATTCTATTCTATATATAGGAATTAGAAAGGAATAAAAATAAAAAGGTAAAATAAAATAAAACTTACTGGTCCACGTTGAACGGAGAGGTGGGGGAAAGGATGTCGCGTCGGAGGTCGTAAGGGGGGCGCTGGGAAGCTGGGCGTGGTTTTGGGGGTACGGGCTTCAGGGGGTCGCGGTTTTGGGGGTTTCGTGGATCGTGGAGAGAGGAGGAGGTGAAGCAGAAGCGGAAGAGAGAAGTAGAGGAGAGGGGGGGAATTTCGACGGCCATCGGCGGCGAAGGGAGGCTGGGCGACGGCGGTCTGATGATGGTGGAGGCGGATTGGATAGAGAAAAGGAGGAGCGGCGGGTTTTTATTTTTAATTTTGGGGAAAGAAAATGAACGGGGGGGGGGGGGGGTAAGGTAAAGGGATGTATAAAGGTTTTAATATTATTTAATTAATTTATTTTATATTATTTAATTTCTAAAAGTTGACTTTTATTTTCGACTTCAAAACGAGGCCCACCGCCTGTCGTCCATAGCTAATTACCCCCATTCCGAACACAATGGGATATGTATCGTAAGCTGATTCGATCGTTACAATCAGTTTCCGTTGAGTTTACTTTTAAATCACTATATTGAATTTTAAACGTACATTTCAAATTACCGGGGCCACATACTAGCTCGAAAATTTCCCGAAAAATATTTTCTAGCTTCATATTGACGATACGGTCCTAACAAAACTAGTTTCGTCGAATTCTGAGACCCTTAGAAAAATGGCCAATTTCCAGTCGATTAAAATCAACTGAAACTGGTCAAACGCGTTTTCCTTTGCCACGCTCCCATATTGATTCGAAAAATTATGAAATTTGAAACCTAGCAATAACTTTACATCCCGGACCCAACAAAACTGGTTTCATCGAAATCCGAGGTCGTTTGCAAAATGTCCATTTTTAAGGGCCTGAATTCCATAGCGACTATTCAGAATTTTCAACTGGACATATCTTTTGATTCCCGCTACGAACTTTTGATTTTTCGGATTCGTTGGAAAGATATTCACGAATAGAGCCTAATGTTTTTGGTTTCTCAAAAATCCGGATTGTTTTGCACCCGGTACATTCAATTGAAGTTTGAAATCGAATTATCGAACTACCGCGCCATTTTCAATTCTATTTATAATTATATATAATTATTTATATTCTAACGACGACGCGTATAAATATATACGTTCGAATTATATTCAAAATAAATTTCTCGTCGATATTATTTAAAATAATTCATTTTAAATAATCAAGATTAGCTAAGATTGCTAAAATAAAAATTTTAAACTGGCCCAGATTTTCGGGTTGTTACAATCTCCCCCACTTAAAACTTTTCGTCCCCGAAAAGGAACAAGGTCGAAAGTGGTTTGATTAATCAATTCTACGCTCGATCTGGCTTCCATTCTCGAACTTTTCAGTTTCTGAGAATTTTCTAAAATTTCAAAAATTTGGCTAACACCCTAAATTTTCGAAAAATTTCGCCATAACCTCCCCTGCACCGGGAGCATCGGGGAATTTCAAATAGCTTCCCCGGTCCTTCAGATCTCAAAAAGAAAAAGAAAAAGCCAAGCGGCTAGCCAATAGGCTCATAAAATCATCATCACCCAAACAATTCAGTAAATTATGTAATAAACATGTACCTATTTGTCGGGCAAACAAATTTTATTCTCTGGCTCTAGTCTCCTTGCTATGACCTGTTCAATGTAAGTATATGTATATGCAAGCAAATGCGACCAATTTTCAATACAGTTCAATATTTGGTTCAATTAGGCTAAATGGCTAAAAATTAGCAAACAAATAAACAAACAACCCAAACATCAATTAATTAGTGAATTAGAGTTTCAAATTCATAATTTTGATACATATACAAAAATCATGTTTTTGATGCCAAATCACAACAATGTATTCTAGCTATATTAGTTTTGGTTCTCTCACCAGTCTAATGGAAATATATAGAAAATCACACCTTCGAAACACGAACATAAGTTCTGATGATGATCGATCAATCATCAGAACCATCTCCGGGCGACTAGAGTGTGATGCTATATCTATCCAATATATTAAAACTTTGAATACACGCGGATCAGACGTATACGCAAAATCTTTATATATTGGACTGTCCAACTCAATATAAATAGATAATCAGATACGAATAATTGATTTAAATTTTCAAAACAAAAATTGTTTTCATTTGAAAGATATACTCTTCACACTCGTTCTAGGATACTACTGATCCTATCTCTAACGAGTCATTCTAATTGGATTTTACTAAACCAATTATCTGATGAATTCTTTCGTAGGGTTCTAATGTGCCTTGTTCTCTGAGCTTTGTAAACCAAAGCTCTGATACCAACTGAAACGACCCGAACTTCCCCGGTCTCCGAAGAGAAGAGAAAGAACGAATTGTTTTGAGAACAAGCCACAACAGAACGCATACACAAGAACATTTCATTGTATATTACAACAATGCATCAGATTACGAGAATATACAGAGTACAAATGAATATTACACAGAAATATCAGAGATTTAAATTACATTTAAATACATAGCAGCGGAAAATAATACAATACACAACTAGAAGTAGATATACGGACACAAAGCTTTCCGGATATCGTTCCAGCTGTAAACCAGGATCCTGTGAATATAAATCTGCAAAACCAAAACTACTAGCTGCCCGTGTCAAAATAAGGGCACCCAGAGTTTAGGTTAAAACAATAAACTCCAGGTCAGTCATGTGACTGGTGTGAGAACTAAAACAGTTAATCTTTATTTTAAAGTTAGGTAAATCAAGGGACCACACCGTATAACACGGAACGGGTTTCCTCCCAAGAATACCAGTGCATAAAACAAACAGCGCAATGCTAAATAAAGAAAAATGAAGCTGTTATAAGACCCAGGTCCTATCACACAATGCAACGCAAGCCGGGGGATAGGGTTTTCCCTTATAACAGCCAATGAATGCTTGATACGTTTAAAACAAATCATTTGATACTAATATAAGTGCATAGTGTATAAAACAACTTCAAATCATAAGTATCAATCATAGGCGGCATGAGCGCCCCATCCCACTATGTCGCCATACTAGGCTCTACAAATAAAACCGCAAATGTCACGTATTTGGAAATTGGATTTCCGTCTATGAACCGAGGCAAAAGATAGTCCTCAACCGATTCGAGACAATCTAGCCCATGTCTCAGGATCAGAGCTCGAGTGACCCTTGGAGCGACAGGGCCGGTCCACCGATGTGGATTAAAATGCCTGAACACTACGTTTCCCCGCCCTTTGGGGCGTAAATGAGCCAACCAATGACTCCATCGGACCCGGATCGTCCGATCAAACCGAGGTGCCTCGCAACAGCAACAACCACATAAGTCAAACTCGTCAGGGCGTGTAAAACCACTGACGCCACTTTTTAGCTAGAAGGAAACGCATGCCCTCCCTGAGGTCCGTCTCCCGTTTCTGGTTCATACCGGGTGTGAAACTCGCGAATTCACGTTACACAAAGTTGTGCCACACAGGCTGTGCTTTGATCATCACCACAAGACTTTGCTTTTCAACAGAAGCCTCGATCTATTGCCACTTAGGCATGCCACACAGGCAATTCACTCTATGTGTTTGATATCCATCAGTATATAACCCCTGAGCTCGTATGTCTCAGAGAAGGGCGTTAAGCAAGAGAATAAATTCTCCGCCGCCAAACAGATATATATTTAATAGAAATCAATCACATAGACTAAAATCCAATGTCAGACACACAGTCCATTTACAAGTCCGTTCTGGGTCTGAACGAAACCGGAGGCACCTAGTACCCCGCATATCCATCGATCTCCAAGTACGTCTGGACGATCACCAACTGTTTCCATCTTCTTGGGTGTACAGCCCAATCAAGATCATCAGTAACCACCCAAACGACGTGAAGACTTCTGGTCTTCGACCACCGTCTTCATCTTCGACACCACGTCGAATCAGTTATTCAGAATGGGATAAACCCGGTCTTTCTGAATAACTCGCGTATATATTATAAAAGTGTTACACAAACACAACATACGCCTCATTCCAATTCAGAATATTCTTTTATTCAAATATTCCTATACTTTGGGAAAAAGTTCCCATTAATTTTATCCAAGATAAATTCTTTAAATTTATTCTTTAATCTCCTTTGAATATCAATTCAAACTAGTCGGGATTAGCGAACCACACCGAAGTAATCATTTATTTTATTTTCCCAATCCCAACCTATTCATCCCATGAAGTAAAACTGGTAGTACTTCATATCTAACACCACAGTGTTATCGGTAATTCAATTACCATTTCACGTTCAAATCTAATTAAAGATTTAACTATCGCTTGGAGTAAAACTGGTGATACTCCATTTTCGATCTTTTCAATCTAATTAAAGATTCATTAAAACTCCACTTAGTTTTAATCTTTAACTGGGTTAAAGAATCCGTGTCATTTAAAACACGGTTCACGATAAACCCAAAGTCACATTCATTAATTATCGGGTTAAAGAACGAGTGTTCTTTAAAACACTGTTCACGATAAACCCAAAAATCAATATCAATTCAATTCCAATTAAATATTATTTAATTGGTACACTTCATTAAATCTAAATAAAAAGATTTAATCATTTCTCAAATGGGTTCAAGAACAGTGTTAGTGAAGACACCATTCACGACAAACCCAAATCACATTTGATATTCAATACAAGGCTCTGAATAGAAAATATATCGGCTTATATTCAATATCAAATTCTACGATTAACAAATGTCGTATCGGAAATAACGATATAAATATATATATCTTTCAAATTTCCATAACAACATCTGTATAATCACGAATTCCAACATCGAAATATTCCAAAGACAATTTCGATTCAATTCCACTCCAATGCAATCATTGGAAATTCTGGTTATTTTCAAAACCATTTCAATTTCAATTTATTCATTTAAAAATAAATAGAATTATAATTCTAGTTCAAAACTAGTTCATTTCGATAAAAATCTATTTTTATCTTTTCAAATATGGAGTCTTTCATCCCAAATCTTCACAAATCATTTCTTATGATTTTACACAAATTATTACTATTTTTAATAATTTTATCAAGGCCCGTACAGTCGATTTCCATCAATGGCCATCGAACTGCACTTACAACGACCTTTTTCAAATTTGATTTGGACGTAACTCCAAATCCAACCGTTAGATTTCTAATTTATCACATTCGTTAGAAAGCTCTTTTCGATACGAACCCAACGGTTCCGGTTTTAGGAGAATCCGACGGTCGGATCTCCCGTAATGTCCGTTTGAAATAAATGGTCGAAATTCACGAACTGCCGCGGCGCGGCACGTTATATTCAGGCCATTATATTATATATATAATATATATAATATACACTTCGTCGATTTCTATTTAAAACGAATTATATAAATAGTTTTAAATTCGTTTCAAAAGCAATTTCAACTTCCTTTTCAATTCAAATCAAAATTGAATTCTTCTTTATAAATTCGTTTTAAAATTCATTTCTATTCAATTCAAATTTCAATTCAATTTGAATTCGTTTCAATTCACTTTCAATTCAATTCGAATTCGTTTTCAATTCAATTCATTTCGAAATCGTTTTCAATTCAATTCATTTCGAAATCGTTTTCAATTCAATTCATTTCGAAATCGTTTTCAATTCAATTCATTTCGAAATCGTTTTCAATTCAATTCATTTCGAAATCGTTTAAAATTCATATAAATATCGTTCACGTCAAAATGGCGTCAATCTAATCATCACGGCTTCACATATTTCTATTTTCAAATATTCTATTTCAAATATTTCCTATTATCAAAATATTTGTTATTATCAAAATATTCTTTATTTTCACGATTGGAATGAGGCCCAATCAATCACCATATAAAGTTAATTATATGGATTCCATACAACACATGTATATAATATCATTGAAAAATAATCAACCATCAACCAAAGTGCACTACAATGTATAAGCATCAAATATAGATATCTAACGCTTATAACAGCCTGTCAATCGATCGATCGACATATTTAATCAATCAGGATGAGTGAACTTCAAATTTCATCCCAACACCCGTGTGGGGTTTCAAACAATCAAACACATATTTTATTTGTGCTGTTGGGCGATGTGTAAAATTTATCGTCCCAATCAATGTCATTCAAATAGGTGTACATAAACAAACCATCCGGTTTATAAATGAATATTTTATTTTATTCACTTCACGTTAAAATTATATTTTTAACGATAAAACATTTTATTTCAACCTATGAATTTCTATTCAATTCATTTACACAATAAAATGATATTTTTATTTTCTAACATATTTTAGAAAATTTCGGCGGCATAACGGCACGATACTAGAAACGGGACAAGGCCTAGCCTTATCCCCGGACTAGTGAAGGCCCACGTCATTCACACATCAATCAAATTCACCAAACCATTCAATTCAAACCAAATAATTTAACCAACTACACAACCAAACAATTTAACAAACAAGCCATCCATGGTCTGTGGATGACGGGTGTCAGGTGCTACTAAGCACCGTCTGCATCCTAGTATATATATATATAACTGGAAAATTTAAATTGAAAGGTGAGAAGTTCTCACCGACTAGCTAAACCAAACGGCACGACTCTTCTTATGTAGAAGTCTTCGCCGTTCTCGCCTTTTGTCAATTTCGTTGCCCGTAGCCACTACATATATAAAAATCACATTTTTACTTCAATATAGATATATAATAAAAATCAGATTTTTATTTCGTTACATATATAAAGATGATATTTTTACTATCTTATCTATATAAAAATTATATTTTTATACTTTTACAATATAAAAGATTATATTTTTATACTCCTACAATATAAAAGATTATATTTTTATTCTTCTACAATATAAAAGATTATATTTTTATTCTTTTACAATATAAAAGATTATATTTTTATACTTCTACAATATAAAAGATTATATTTTTATACTTCTACAATATAAAAGATTATATTTTTATACTTCTACAATATAAAAGATTATATTTTTATACTTCTACAATATAAAAGATTATATTTTTATAATTCTACAATATAAAAGATTATATTTTTATTCTTTCACAATATAAAAGATTATATTTTTATACTTCTACAATATAAAAGATTATATTTTTCTATGAACAAAATCATATTTTGTTTAGCATAAAAATTGAATCTTTACGTTTCTAAAAATCGTATCTTTACATTTCTAAAAATCGTATCTTTACATTTCTAAAAATCGTATCTTTACATTTCTAAAAATTGTATCTTTACATTTCTAAAAATCGTATCTTTACATTTCTAAAAATCGTATCTTTACATTTCTAAAAATCGTATCTTTACATTTCTAAAAATCGTATTTTTCCTTCATTCACATATAGAAAAATCTGATCTTTTAACTTCTAAAATAATTTCATTACTATTCTAAAAATCATTCCTTTGATTCAATGAAAATTATAACTTTATATTTTCAAAATCTACTCTTTTTCATATTAAAAATCTAATCTTCTTCATTTCAAAAATCTCGTCTTCTTCATGGATATTCATATATAATAAAAGTCAAAGCCCTTTTAATAAGTTATATATAAAAATTCTATTCTATATATAGGAATTAGAAAGGAATAAAAATAAAAAGGTAAAATAAAATAAAACTTACTGGTCCACGTTGAACGGAGAGGTGGGGGAAAGGATGTCGCGTCGGAGGTCGTAAGGGGGGCGCTGGGAAGCTGGGCGTGGTTTTGGGGGTACGGGCTTCAGGGGGTCGCGGTTTTGGGGGTTTCGTGGATCGTGGAGAGAGGAGGAGGTGAAGCAGAAGCGGAAGAGAGAAGTAGAGGAGAGGGGGGGGGGGGGAATTTCGACGGCCATCGGTGGCGAAGGGAGGCTGGGCGACGGCGGTCTGATGATGGTGGAGGCGGATTGGATAGAGAAAAGGAGGAGCGGCGGGTTTTTATTTTTAATTTTGGGGAAAGAAAATGAACGGGGGGGGGGGGGTAAGGTAAAGGGATGTATAAAGGTTTTAATATTATTTAATTAATTTATTTTATATTATTTAATTTCTAAAAGTTGACTTTTATTTTCGACTTCAAAACGAGGCCCACCGCCTGTCGTCCATAGCTAATTACCCCCATTCCGAACACAATGGGATATGTATCGTAAGCTGATTCGATCGTTACAATCAGTTTCCATTGAGTTTACTTTTAAATCACTATATTGAATTTTAAACGTACATTTCAAATTACCGGGGCCACATACTAGCTCGAAAATTTCCCGAAAAATATTTTCTAGCTTCATATTGACGATACGGTCCTAACAAAACTAGTTTCGTCGAATTCTGAGACCCTTAGAAAAATGGCCAATTTCCAGTCGATTAAAATCAACTGAAACTGGTCAAACGCGTTTTCCTTTGCCACGCTCACATATTGATTCGAAAAATTATGAAATTTGAAACCTAGCAATAACTTTACATCCCGGACCCAACAAAACTGGTTTCATCGAAATCCGAGGTCGTTTGCAAAATGTCCATTTTTAAGGGCCTGAATTCCATAGCGACTATTCAGAATTTTCAACTGGACATATCTTTTGATTCCCGCTACGAACTTTTGATTTTTCGGATTCGTTGGAAAGATATTCACGAATAGATCCTAATGTTTTTGGTTTCTCAAAAATCCGGATTGTTTTGCACCCGGTACATTCAATTGAAGTTTGAAATCGAATTATCGAACTACCGCGCCATTTTCAATTCTATTTATAATTATATATAATTATTTATATTCTAACGACGACGCGTATAAATATATACGTTCGAATTATATTCAAAATAAATTTCTCGTCGATATTATTTAAAATAATTCATTTTAAATAATCAAGATTAGCTAAGATTGCTAAAATAAAAATTTTAAATTGGCCCAGATTTTCGGGTTGTTACAATAATCTATTTTAAATATTCAAAATTCGCTAAAATTGCCAAAATAAAAATTTTAAACTGGCCCAGATTTTCCAGGTTATTACAAATATGCATTGAAATTAAGGTTTATTCTTTTATTTGCATTTATCAATGCAAATATTTAATGAAACTAAAGTCTATCTTTTTATCTACATTCACCAATATAAATGTACATATTTTTATACATTGAATAGAATTTGTTGAAAATATACTTTGAAAATAAATTTTGTTCTCTTATTTACATTCCCTAATGCAAATATACTTTGAAAACAAAACTATTCTTTTGTTTGCATTCACAAATGCAAATATACCTTGGAAATAAATGTTGTTTCTTTTATTTGCATTCACAAAAGCAAATATACTTTGTAATAGAATATACCTTGAAATAAAAAATATTTTTGAAATAAATTACGCTTTGAAATGAAATAAACTTTATAAATGAAATTTGTTCTTTGATTTGCATCAATTACTACAAATAAACTTTACAAATGGAAGTTGTATTTACTTTGCATTCACTAATGCAAATGTACTTTGAAAATAAGGATTGTTCTTTTATTTGCATTCACAAATGCAAATATATTCGAAAAATAAAATTTGTTCTTTTATTTGCATTCTTCAAGGCAAATATACATTGAGAATAAAATTCTTTCTTTATTTACATTCACGAATGCATATATATATTGAAAATAAAATTTGCTTTTTTTTTCAATCACAAATGTAAATATACTTTGAAAATCAAGTTTGTTCTTTTATTTGCATTCCACAATGCAATATAACATCTAAAATAAAAGTTATATTTTTCTTTGCAAACATAAAAATGAAATAAACATCTATGTCAAACTTGATTTAGTTAAAATGAAATGAACATATTTGTCAAACTTGATTAGTTAAAATAAAATAATTACTTTTGTCAATTTTTACTAGTTGAAATAAAATAATCACTTTTATCAATTTATACTAGTGGAAACAAAATATGCACTTTTGTCAAATTGATTAGATAAAATGAAATAAACACTTTTGTCAACTTATACTAGTTAATAACAAAATATTCACTTTTATCAATTTACATTTGTTGAAAACAATTATTCATTTTAGTCAATTTATATTAGTTAAACCAAATAGACATTTTGTCAAAAAATATTCATTTTTGTCAAAATGAATTAGTTGAAGCAAGATATATATATATATATATATATATGTTATGTTTGGCAAGTTATATATTTGTCAAGATGGGTTGGTTAAAACAAAAAATTATCATTTTTGTCGCATTAGAATTGTCAGAACAATATAACCATTTTTGCTTGAGCTTAAACTAGCAAAGTAGAAACTGTCAATAGAGATGAAGTTATTATGCATATTCATTCATTGCAATAGAGATATTTTCTTATCATCATTATATATTGTGTATTACACTTCCATTCACAAGTTACCTGACTTGTGTATGTGATTGGGACGATTATTTTGACACATCGCCCAAGTGCACAAATTAGTTTATCATTTGTTTGTTGGGTGAAACCCCACACGGGTGTTGGGATGAAAATTTACATACACTAATCCCAATATTCAGTTGTATGTTGATCGTTAGATGACAGGCTGCGATGAGCGTTATTTTTTAACGCTTACGCAGTGGAAATTACACTTTGGATGTAGATGGATGACTTGATGATCATACTGTTATTATCATATATATGATGTGTGTGAAATCCATATAATCCAAATTATATGGTAAATGATTGAGTCGCATTTCGATTCAGGTGTTCTTTTAAATGAGATTATTTTTACATTAAAAATCCTTTTTATATAAAGTATATATTTTCATAAAATAGAAAAATATATTGTTAATCAAGTACATGTTAAAACAAAGAATATTTGTAAAAGATAAGAATTTGTAATATAAAGAATACTTCCCATTAGAATCTTTTATACAAAGAATAATTTTAATGATTATTTTAAATATGTTTTTAAAAGATTACTAGCATTTGCAATTATAACTTGTGATATGAAATAAATGGACATGTGAAGTGGATTTATCGTGGACGATGTTTTAAATGACATTTGTCCTTTAATCCAATTTACATTGAAATTATTAATTGGAATTTATAAATCTATGTTATAGATTTAAAAAGGGGCATTTTCTAAAAATCAAGTTTTCCAATTTAATATATTTAATTGGAATTAAGTGGAAATTCGATTGGTTATAATCGAGATGGGTTTCTGTAAAAGAAGACCGATATTATAGATGGAATTTAAAAGGCCTTGCCGTTATTCCATTTATATTATTAGTCCGATACAGAAATTTATATCGATTATGTATTGATTTTATTTCTGTTGAATTCCATATTTTGGAAATTGATTTGTGGGTTTATTGTGAACTGTATTTTAAAGGACACTAGTTCTTTAACCTGTTTTAGACAAGATTTAATCCTTAAAATAAATGATCTTGTAATAATAATTTTTGATATCAAATCAAAACTGGAGTTTTAATGAATCTTTTAAGGAAGATTTAAGATTTTATTTTCAGAGTTTATCTTTGATAAAATTAATGAGAATCTTCTAATATGAATATCTTATTAAAAGAATACTCGGAGTTGGAATGTGGCGTAATGCGTGATCTTCCAATATTTGTTTTTATTCACAAATTATGCGAGTTATTCAGAAAGACCCGGTTTAACCCATTCTGAATAATCCTCACGACGATCATGAGTCGAAGATGAAGGCGGTGGTTGAAGACCGAAGGTTTTCACATCGTTGGGATGATGATGACTGGTATCTTGAATTGGGATTGGCCTTCCAAGGCAAGGTATTTAGTAATGATCGTCCAAACGCATTTGGAGATCGACAGACACGTTGTTTCGCTCAGACCCAGAGCGGACTTGTAAATGGATTGCGTGTCTGACATTGTATTCATTTCTACTGTATTTGTTGAACGCTACTGATTATATATTTCTGTTTGGTGGTGAAGAATTTATTCTTTACTTATCACCCTTCTCTAAGACGTATGAGCTTAGAGGTTATATATATATTGGTAGATGATCAATAATATGGTAGTGTCTGACAATGTGACATGCTAAGATGCAAATGATCAAGGCTTTGTTGAAAAGCAGGCCTTGTGGTTGATGATCAAAGCACAGTCTCTTTAGGCATAGCTTTGTGTATATCGTGACTTCGCGAGCCTCACACACCGGCCGAGTCTAAAATGGGAGAAGGGAACGCAGGGAGTGCACACGTTTCTTTCTAGCCAGAAGTGGTGTCGGTGCTTAAACTGGTTGACATTTGCTTATGTGGTTGATGGAATTTTTGCGAGGCCTCGGTTTATTCTTATCGGTCGCCCTCGGCTGATTTGTAGATCCAATAGGATCGGGGACCGTGTGTTCAGGCATAACTAATCCACCAAAGTATTTGTGGGCTGGCTCTGCTGTATCCAAGGGTTCGCCAGCGTTCGAATCCTGAGGCATTGCTAGAGTGTCTCGAATCGGTCAGGAGCTCCTCCCTAGCCTTGACTCATGATGGAAACCCAATTTCCAATACGCCCTTACGGTTTTGATTGTATAACTAGTATGGAGACATAGTAGATAGTAGCTATGCCGTCTAGGATTGATATTATATTTGAAATGTTTTAAATATATATACACACTAATAATATCGTTTTTACGCATCAAGCATCTTTTGACCATTATAAGGTAAAACCCTATCCTCCGGTTTGCGTTGCATTGTGTGATGGGACCTGGGTCTTGTAATGGTTTCATTTTTCTAAAATGCATTGCGTTATTTGACGATTTACTTTATTTATGCACTGGCAATCCAATGGAGTAAACCTGTTCTGCGTTAGCAGCGTGGTCCTGTGATTAGCCTACTTATTAGATAAGTTAAGTATAGAATTGTCACACCAGTCCCACGACTGACCTGTAGTTTGTTTCACTTTGCAAACTCGGGTGCCCTCTTTCCACACGGGCAGTCGAGTAGCTTTTTGCAGATATAGTTAAGCAGGATTCTGGATTGAAGCCTGTAGCTGGGTCCAGAATACTGATGGCCTTCCGCTGAGATTTGTTCCGCTGCAATGTATTAATTTATTGTAATTTATCTTCCGCTGTATTATTTATCGATGTACTCTGATATATTCTGTACTCTGATGTAACATTTATTATTGATGTTATAATAGTCTGTGTTATTGTTCTGATGTGTTGTATGCCCAAAGTTAACGTACGCGGGTTTTGAACGGTTTTGATCGATCTTGCGATCGATTGGGGTCGGGAGAAATCCGGGTCGATACAGCTGGTATCAGAGCTCAGGTTAGCTCAAATCTTTGGGGTACAACTCATTAGAACTAAATAAAAGACTCATCAGAGGTTGGATTAGTAATATCCAATAAGAATACTCATTAGAGATAGGATCAGCAGTATCCTAGAATGAGAATACTCATTAGAGATGGGGTTAGCAATGCCCTAGAATGAGTCAGAGTGGAAAATATATAATTCGATTTCAGAAAATATGATTTTTGAATATATAAAAGTTATATATTTTTGGAAATTTAATCAACTAATTGACTGATGATTGTGTTGTGTGAATATGAGTTCAACTAATAAAATGATTAAACAATTAAAGAATGAAAATTAAATTAGTTAAATAAACAACTTTAGCTTCATTTCCTTTTCGAGGACGAAAAGATTTTAAGTGGGGGAGATTGTAACAACCCGCAAATTCTGAACCAATTTAAAAATTTTATTTTAGAAAATTTTAATGAATTTTGAGGATATAATAAAATTTATATAAATAATAATGGATAGAATTTATTTTAAACAAAGTTAAAATGGATAAATTTAATTTAAATATAAATGGAGTTAGAAATAGCGCGGTAGTTTAAAATTTTAATTTTGAACTTTAGTTGAATATACAGGATTCAAAATAAATCAGAATTGAGTGAAACAAGAAATATTTAAATCTGTTTAATTATATATTTCTAACGAATCTGAAAAATTGAAATTTCGTTTTAAAAATCAAAAGTTATGGCGAATTCAATATTTAGAAAGGTCGCTGTAGAATTTATATATATTATATATGGCCCGAAGGGCTGCTTTTCACATACGAAGGAATTTGGACTCAAAACCACATCCATTGAGTTCGGAATGATGTTTCTGCATTTAAAAAGTATAAACACTTATATATTTTGAGTTTCAGAATTTATTTGTTTAAAAATGTATTTTTAATATTAAATATATTAGCCTTAAAAATAGTCATTTTTCAAACGACCTCCGTTTTCGACGAAACCACTTTTGTTGGAACCGGAATGTCAAGTTATAGCTAGATTCCAATTTTCAGAATTTTTCGAATTAATATGTGAGCGTGGCAAAAGAAAATGTGTTTTGACTATTTTAGTTAAATATAAACGACTTGAAAATAGCCATTTTTCAAACAATCTTAGAATTCAACGAAATTAATTTTATTAGGACTGTATCGTGAAAAGAAAGCAAGAAATATTTTTTCTGGAATTTTCTGAGTTCATATGTGGTCACGATGGGTTTCTGTGTACGTTTGAATTTAAAATAAATGAATTATATTTAAAATTGAGAAACGGGGCCAACACGACCAATTGGGTCTACGGGACATATTCAGATGAGTCCGAAATAGGGGTAAATAGGTAGGATAGACAGTCGTTGGGCTGAAAAGAAGGAGTTTGCTAAACGGGCTTTAAATTCGGCTAATTAAAAATTAATAATTAATTAAAACCCTAATACTCCTTTATAAAACACGGTGTACAGTACCATCGTCTTCCCTGATTCATTTAGGCCGCCACCCCTTCAATTATTCCTCCTCAAAATTCTCCCTCCACATAAGCCATTACCCTATACTTCTTTGGAGTTTTATCTAGAGTTCTCCTTCCTCTTCATTTCTAGACCGAAATTAGTTCTCCTCGTGCTCCGGTTTCAGAGAATCACGCACCCAAAACCCGGGCATTTCAGCCACCGCCGGCCCCACCTGGTGCAGCCGCACACCCCCCGACGCCCAGCGCACGTGCCCCTCTCCAACCCCGACCACCTCCAACCGACGGCACTTCAATCCATTCACCCAATCATCTGCAATCTGAATTCAAAGTTTTGAACATTTCTGGAAACTCACGGCCTTCATCTGATAAGGAAGAAGAGATTAGAGCGGCCTAGTGATGTAATTAGTATAATTAATTATATTTTAATTTATAAATTAATCCACGATGTTTAAAATTGAATAACTTCGTCATATTTAATCAGAATCGAACGAAATGAAGTGCGTTGAGATCGTATTTCAGAGATCTACGCTATGACGCAAACCTGAACTGAAACAGAGCAGATCAATTTTTGAAGAAAATTCAGATGTGAACTATACGGAATTAAATTCATGGCGAGATATCTTTTGTTTTAGATTAATAAATAAATTCATTTTTTTCCTTATCTATAGCCATATATTTTAGATCTGTTTATATTGAAATTATATGATGGTTGTTCGGTGGTTGTGATGAATAGTATAGATCCATATGTGTTTGTCATTTTTATGTGTCGCATTTGTTTGATTTGATTTGATCTAAATTATCAATTCATAATAAAAGAAATATAATGGTCACCATTTGTGTTATCACTTTTGATTGATCTGAACTGATCTAATTTATCAATTCATAATAAAGGAAACATGGGTTGTCATTTTTAAGTTATCGCTTTTGTTTTATTTGAATTGATTTAGTTTATCAATTCAACATAGATAATGAAATTTGCCACCTTGATTAAATTCAATTAAATCATCAATCCAATGTTGAACAATATTTTGCCATTACTATTGGATTGAAATAGAATTGTCAATCCAATATAGAACATACCTTGTCACCTCATTGGGTTGAAATGAACCACCTTTTATTCGTGTGTTTAACACAAATATCAACATTGAAAAGAATTACCTTTTATTTATTGATGTATTTATTTGTGTTCTTAACACAAATATGAACATAGGAAAGTGAGTCATCCCTTGTGTTTGTGTTCTTAATATTAACATATACATAGAAGTAAAGTCGCTCTTTTTATTTGCATTTATCAATGCAAATATTACATAGAAATAAATTCACTCTTTTTATTTGCATTCCACAATGCAAATATTACATAGAAATAAAGTCTTACTTTTTAAAATATAATTTATTCTTTTATTTGTGTTTAATAATGCTAATAAACTTTTAAAAAAAAATTATTCTTTTATTTACATTCAGCAATGCAAATATATATAGTAAATAAAAATTGTTCTTTATTTGCATTTACCAATGCATATATATATATATATATATATATATATATATATATATATATATATATTGAAACAAATTATTCCTTCATTGCACTCATTAATGCAAAGACATATATTAGAACTAAAGTTTATTCCTTTAATTGCATTTATCAATGCAAATATGCATTGAAATTAAGGTTTATTCTTTTATTTGCATTTATCAATGCAAATATTCAATGAAACTAAAGTCTATCTTTTTATCTACATTCAAAAATACAAATATACACATTTTTATACATTGAATAGAATTTGTTGAAAATATACTTCGAAAATAAATTTTGTTCTCTTATTTACATTCCCTAATGCAAATATACTTTGAAAACAAAACTATTCTTTTGTTTGCATTCACAAATGCAAATATACCTTGGAAATAAATGTTGTTTCTTTTATTTGCGTTCACAAATGCAAATATACTTTGTAATAGAATATACCTTAAAATAAAATATATTTTTGAAATAAATTATGCTTTGAAATGAAATAAACTTTAAAAATGAAATTTGTTCTTTGATTTGCATCAATTACTGCAAATAAACTTTACGAATGGAAGTTGTATTTACTTTGCATTCACTACAAATGTACTTTTAAAATAAGGATTGTTCTTTTATTTGCATTCACAAATGCAAATATATTCGAAAAATAAAATTTGTTCTTTTATTTGCATTCTTCAAGGCAAATATACATTGAAAATAAAATTCTTTCTTTATTTACATTCATAAATGCATATATATATTGAAAGTAAAATTTGCTTTTTTTTCAATCACAAATGTAAATATACTTTGAAAATCAAGTTTGTTCTTTTATTTGCATTCCACAATGCAATATAACATATAAAATAAAAGTTACATTTTTCTTTGCAAACATAAAAATGAAATAAACATCTTTGTCAAACTTGATTTAGTTAAAATGAAATGAACATTTTTTCAAACTTGATTAGTTAAAATAAAATAATTACTTTTGTCAATTTTTACTAGTTGAAATAAAATACTCACTTTTATCAATTTATACTAGTGGAAACAAAATATGCACTTTTGTCAAATTGATTAGATAAAATGAAATAAACACTTTTGTCAACTTATACTAGTTAATAACAAAATATTCACTTTTATCAATTTACATTTGTTGAAAACTATAATTCATTTTAGTCAATTTATATTAGTTAAACCAAATAGACATTTTGTCAAAAAATATTCATTTTTGTCAAAATGAATTAGTTGAAGCAATATATATATATATATATATGTTATGTTTGGCAAGTTATATATTTGTCAAGATGGGTTAGTTAAAACAAAAATTATCATTTTTGTCGCATTAGAATTGTCAGAATAATATAACCATTTTTGCTTGAGCTTAAACTAGCAAATTAGAAATTGTCAATAGAGATGAAGTTATTACGCATATTCATTCATTGCAATAGAGATATTTTCTTGTCATCATTATATATTGTGTATTACACTTCCATTCACAAGTTACCCGACTTGTGTATGTGATTGGGACGATTATTTTCACACATCGCCCAAGTGCACAAATTAGTTTATCATTTGTTTGTTGGGTGAAACCCCACACGGGTGTTGGGATGAAAATTTACATACACTAATCCCAATATTCAGTTGTATGTTGATCGTTAGATTGACAGGCTGCGATGAGCGTTATTATTTAATTTTAACGCTTACGCAGTGGAAAGTACACTTTCGATATAGATGGATGACTTGATGATCATATGGTTATTATCATATGTATGATGTGTGTGAAATCCATATAATCCAAATTATATGGTAAATGATTGAGTCGCATTTCGATTCAGGTATTCTTTTAAATGAGAATATTTTTACATTAGAAATCCTTTTTATATAAAGTATATATTTTCATAAAATAGAAAAATATATTGTTAATCAAGTACATGTTAAAACAAAGAATATTTGTAAAAGATAAGAATTTGTAATTTAAAGAATACTTCCCATTAGAATCTTTTATACAAAGAATATTTTTAATGATTATTTTAAATATGTTTTTAAAAGATTACTAGCATTTGCAATTATAATTTGTGATATGAAATAAATGGAGATGTGAAGTGGATTTATCGTGGACGATGTTTTAAATGACATTTGTCCTTTAATCCAATTTACATTGAAATTATTAATTGGAATTTATAAATGTATGTTATAGATTTAAAAAGGGGCATTTTCTAAAAATCAAGTTTTCCAATTTAATATATTAAATTGTAATTAAGTGGAAATTCGATTGGTTATAATCGAGATGGGCTTCTGTAAAAGAAGACTGATATTATAGATGGAATTTAAGAGGCCTTGCCGTTATTCCATTTATATTATTAGTCTAATACAGAAATTTATATCGATTATGTATTGATTTGATTTCTGTGGAATTCCATATTTTGGAAATTGATTTGTGGGTTTATTGTGAACCGTGTTTTAAAGGACACTAGTTCTTTAACCTGTTTAAGACAAGATTTATTCCTTAAAATAAACGATCTTGTAATAATGATTTTTGATATCAAATCAAAACGGGAGTTTTAATGAATCTTTTAAGGAAGATTTAAGATTTTATTTTCAGAGTTTATCTTTGATAAAATTAATGAGAATCTTCTAATATGAATATCTTATTAAAAGAATACTCGGAGTTGGAATGTGGCGTAATGCATGATCTTTCAATATTTTTTTTTATTCACAAAATATGCGAGTTATTCAGAAAGACCGGGTTTAACCCATTCTGAATAATCCTCACGACGATCATGAATCGGAGATGAAGATGGTGGTTGAAGACCGAAGGTTTTCACATCGTTGGGATGATGATGACTGGTATCTTGAATTGGGATTGGCCTTCCAAGGCAAGGTATTTAGTAATGATCGTCCAAACGCATTTGGAGATCGACGGACACGTTGTTTCGCTCAGACCCAGAGCGGACTTGTAAATGGATTGCGTGTCTAACATTGTATTCATTTCTACTATAGTTGTTGAACGCTACTGATTATATATTTCTGTTTGGTGGTGAGGAATTTATTCTTTACTTATCACCCTTCTCTAAGACGTATGAGCTTAGAGGTTATATATATATTGGTAGATGATCAATAATATGGTAGGGTCTGACAATGTGACATGCTAAGATGCAAATGATCAAGGCTTTGTTGAAAAGCAGGCCTTGTTGTTGATGATCAAAGCACAGTCTCTTTAGGCATAGCTTTGTGTATATCGTGACTTCGCGAGCCTCACACCGGTCGAGTCTAAAACGGGAGAAGGGAACGCAGGGAGTGCACACGTTTCTTTCTAGCTAGAAGTGGTGTCGGTGCTTAAACCGGCTTACATTTGCTTATGTGGTTGATGGAATTTTTGCGAGGCCTCGGTTTATTCTTATCGGTCGCCCTCTGCTAATTTGTAGATCCAATAGGATCGGGGAGCGTGTGTTCAGGCATAACTTATCCACTAAAGTATTTGTGGACCGGCCCTGCTGTATCCAAGGGTTCGCCAACGTCCAAATCCTGAGGCATTGCTAGAGAGTCTCGAATCGGTCAGGAGCTCCTCCCTAGCCTTGACTCATGATGGAAACCCAATTTCCAATACGCCCTTGCGGTTTTGATTGTATAACTAGTATGGCGACATAGTAGATGGTAGCTATGCCGTATAGGATTGATATTATATTTGAAATGTTTTAAATATATATACACACTAATAATATCGTTTTTACGTATCAAGCATCTTTTGACCATTATAAGGTAAAACCCTATCCTCCGGTTTGCGTTGCATTGTGTGATGGGACCTGGGTCTTATAATGGTTTCATTTTTCTAAAAAGCATTACATTATTTGACGATTTACTTTATTTATGCACTGGCAATCCAATGGAGTAAACCCGTTCCGCGTTAGCAGCGTGGTCCTGTGATTAGCCTACTTATTAGATAAGTTAAGTATAGAATTCTCACACCAATCCCACGACTGACCTGTAGTTTGTTTCACTTTGCAAACTCGGGTGCCCTCTTTCCACACGGGCAGTCGAGTAGCTTTTTGCAGATATAGTTAAGCAGGATCCTGGATTGAAGCCTGTAGCTGGGTCCAGAATATTGATGGCCTTCCGCTGAGATTAGTTCCGCTGCAATGTATTAATTTATTGTAATTTATCTTCCGCTGTAATTTATCTTCCGCTGTATTATTTATCGATGTACTCTGATATATTCTGTACTCTGATGTAACATTTATTATTGATGTTATAAAAGTCTGTTTTGTTGTTCTGATGTGTTGTATGCCCAAAGTTAACGTACGTGGGTTTTGAACGGTTTTGATCGATCTTGCGATCAATTGGGGTCGGGCGAAATCCGGGTCATTACAAATATCGTATTGCAATAACAATATATATATATATATATATATATATATATCTTCCAAAATCCTTAACAATATCTGTATCATCACGGAATCCAATATCGAAATATTCCGAAGATTATTTCCATTTTCGAATCCATTTCTAATTTATTCTTTGGAAAATTTTTGGTTATTTTAAAACAATTTCCAAATCCAATTTATTTATTTTAAAAATAAATAAATTATTATTCTAGTTAATATTTAGTTCATTTCGATAAAAATATATTTTTATCTTTTCAAAACTGGAATTTTTCATCCAAAATCTTTTCAAATCATTTATTATGATTTTACATAATTTTTCCATATTTTTAATAATTTTATTGTCGCCCGTACAGTCGGTTTCCAATAATGGCTACCGAACTGCATCCATAACGACCTTTTCTGAAATTGATTTGGACATATCTCCAAATCTAACCGTTATATTACAAATCTCTTGTATTCATTGGAAAGCTCTTTTCGCTACGAACCCAACGGTTCCGGTTTTTGGAGAATCTGACGGTCGGATCTCCAGTAACGTCCATTTGAAGTTAATGGTCGAAATTCGCGAACTGTCGCTGGGCGACGCGTTCTATTCAGGCCATTATAATATATATATATATATATTATATTTCATTGATTTCCATTTAAAACGAATTTTATAAATTGTTTTAAATTCGTTTTAAAAACAATTTCCACTTCCATTTCAAATTCAAATCAAAATTGAATATTCCTTTTTAATTCGTTTCAAATTCATTTCAAATTGATTTCAATTCAATTTCAATTCGTTTCAAATTCATTTTAAAAACAATTTCAATTCCATTTCAAATTCAAATCAAATTTTAATATATCATATCATTATAATATTAAAATGATAATATGTTCAAAATATCAGATTTTGAAATCACTTTTCGATATTCATTATAAAATGAATAAATCGACAAAAAATCCCGTTCGTGTTAAAATGACGTTTAACTACTTATCACGGCTTCAATATTCATTGAATATTATTTTAAAATATTCATTAATTCGGAACTTGAATCAGACTCAATCAATTACCATATAATTTTATTTATATGGATTTCAACATCATATATATACAACAATAATGATAAACAATCATTAAAAATTCAAACAACATCCATAGTGCATTCGACAACTGTATAAGCATTAAAATAAATAAATAACGCTTATAAAGGCTGTCAACCCATCGTTTGACATACCACTAATATATTGGGATCAGTGTATGTCAAATATTATCCCAATACCCGTGCGGGGTTTTCAAGCAACAAATACTGATTATTATTTGTGCAGTTGGGCGATGTGTAAAATTTATCGTCCCTATCAATATCAGATAAATACGTGTACATAGACAAACCGTCCAGTTTGTAAATGAATGTTTATTTTATTCATATACACGTTAAAAGTTATATATCTAACTCTAAAATATTTATTTCAACACATGAATATTTTATACAGTTTATTTATACAATAAAAATGATATTTTTTTTTTCAAATATTTTATTCAACACATGAATATTTTATACATTCCATTTCACATCACAATCAATTTTCACAGCAGAATACAATCAAATAAGTCGTCCATGGTCTGTGGAAGACGGGGAGCAGTTCATATATGCAGTTATAAAATAAATAACTGTACATAAATAATTTTAGTGAGAAGTTCCACAGGGGTTTTTTATTTTTGAATTTTTGTTCTGTTGGAGTTTGAATATTCCTGAAATTTTGATTTGCTCCAAATCACTTCTAGTCAGTTCCATTGCATAGTGTTCTTCAAGACGGTTCCAACGCAAGTGGTTTCGCGAAATTCTGATTCAGTATGCAAAAGATATCCCCATTTAAACATTTGATTACATTGCTAATTTATTAAAAATAATTAAACTAAATTAATTACCCTATCCGTTCAATAACCCCTTGCCACGTCATCTAGTCTTTTAACAATCTTCTTCCCCGTTCGCTTCAGCCGTTACCCCAAACCCATAGTTCGAATTTAGGGTTCCTCCTTGTCGCGTCCACCTTGAACTTTACCCCGATCGTTCATGCCCACGCCTTGCGCCTCCGTGATAGCTACCTCCACCTGCGACAGAGGCCAACTCGGCCAAGATCTCTCGCTGGAAAATTGATGCGAACTAGCTAACTTTGAGGCACCAATTCGAGCAAGATTCTTAACGAAAACTGATCATACTTAGGTCACTTTGAAGAGGAGAAAACCCTCTATAATCTTTGTTTTAAAGATGGGGTTTAATTCGAAATCGATTTGAAGATTTTTGGGAATTTTCTCCGGAGCTTCTCTACCGTGAAACAGTTTGTGGCGGCTGGTCCTAGGGTTTTTAAAGAGAGAGTAGGGGTATTTATAATATATATTTTATTATTTTTAATTATTTTATTTTCAAAAATCCATGTTTTCTAATTTGAACTCCAAATCAAACCCAACGAGTGTCGCCCATAGCTAAATACCCTTATTCCGAACACAATAGGATATGTTCCGCAAGCCAATTCGACTGTTTCGATCAGTTTTTCTTTAAATTAAAATATAAATCAATATATCGTTCAAATTTGACTTTAACGTACATTTTAATTTACCAGGGCCACATACAGACTCTAAAAATTCCAGAAAAAATATTTCTAGCTTCGTATTGACGATACGGTCCTAAAAAACAAATTTCATCAAATTTGAAGACCGTTTGAAAAATGGCCATTTTCTGATCGATTCAAATTGACTGAAATTAACAAAACACGTTTTCTTTTGCCACGCTCACATATTGATTCCAAAAATTATGAAAATTAGAATCTAGCAATAACTTGACATTCCGAATCCAACAAAAGTGGTTTCATCGAAAACGGAGGTCGTTTGCAAAATCGCCATTTTTAAGGGCTATATTTCCATAGCGACTATTCTAAATTTTTCAACTGGGCATAACTTTTTATTCCCGCTATGAAATTTTGATTTTTCGGATTCATTGGAAAGATATTTTCAAACAGATTTAAATATTTCTGGTTTCACTAAAATCCGGTTTATTTTGAATCATGTACATTCAATTGCAATTTGAAATCGAATTTTCAAACTACCGCGCCATTTTAAACTCCTTTTATAATTAAAATTAATATTTGTATTCCAACTTCAATTCAAATAAATATATACATTCCAATTCTATTCAAAATAAATTTCTTGTCATTATTATTTAAAATAAATCATTTTAAATATTCAAAATCCGTTAAAATAGCCAAAATAAAAATTTTAAATTGGTTCTGATTTTCCGAGTTGTTACATACAACATCCTATTGTTTGACATTGTTGTATTGACACTATGTCATGAAACTTCAAATAAATGGAGTTCTAATACCATTATAGTATAGGACCTTCAGTAATATTTCTTTGCTTACCCTTTGAACTTGTTATATATAATACTAAAGGAGCGAGTGTGGGTAAGAGTATTGGGAAAATGGACAGTAACTCATGATGGTATTGGACGTCGCTGCATTATTTACTTGTTTTTTTCTTTGCTCGTGAACGACATTCATGACGAGGTATGTTGTGTGTGATAATCATTGCGCTAAGTATATTTAAAGCCATGCGTCTGGTCTGTGTGTAGAGTTGCCTCTCGGTCATTGTATATGCATTGTTTGTTTGTCTACCTTAGTCCAGCTTCCTTTTTGTTTTGTAAGTGAACCAAATTGGTTGATATTCAGCCTGGATATTAACCATGCGATCTCGTCCTAAATCTGTGACATTGTTGTTATATATTATATTTGATGTGCATCACAGTTTACCATATGGTAGTTGCCTATAACCACTTGTGTGGTTTAGACTAGCAACATGTTACCTACAAGTGTAGGGTCATAACTGAGGCTGTGTGTAGGTTGATATGAGTCATGATTTCCATCAAGGTAACTAAAGCTTTTGGAATAGATTCAGCTATAAATCATGTGTCCTACAAACCTTGAGTTCCTAAAGTAGGCATACGATCATCAATCTTACAATTATTTGTGGTTTGCGTGTGTTAATTAGACATATACGATGATGAGTTGTAAGCATACAAACAATTATGTCCACAGCATAATCAACCCCATATCCTTCTCTGGAAGGTGGCCCATTCTCCATAGGTCGAGGGCCTACTATTTATTGACTAAATTTGTGTACTGTTATGAGCTAGATTGAACCTTTCATATTGATTTTAGCGATTTAATGATGGAAATTTATAATACGAGAGTAAGAGATATTGTGGGAATACCTTCATTATTGCTTCACTTCACCTAGTGATATCTCATTATTGATTATTTTTGGATTTATAGTGATGTCAAGATATGGATGATTGACCCATTTAATGTTAATTTTATGAATCCTAACGTGATATGTGTTTTATATGGATGATGACATTTTTATATTGGGTTTGTGTGTTCTACATTACATAGTTTTGGTTACTTTGAGATACTTTTATTACATTTATACCTAGTATATACAAAGTTGTATATGTTTATTAACCTTGGATTTAGATATGGTTTAGCCATTTATTATTTATATAATAGTCAGGTTAGTCCCAGATATTTCGGGTATAGGGACAATGAGGGCAACATGTATTTTCTAGGCATTGAAGAGATCAAAGACTTTGAATTATGTTCATTTCATATTAGGAAGTCTCCACTTGCAAGAGCTCAACAGTCATGGCTTCCCACAAACCTTTCTTGAATCTAATTTTCAAAGATAACCCTAATCTAAAAGAGGGATCTTCTTCCTTGTAATGTCCCGTATTTTCTGACAATTTATTTGAAATGTTTTATTTATTTAAAATACTGATTTGAGTTTATATAATTGAATTTAACTATTTTTACTTTGAATATTATTTATATTAATAATATAATAATAATTTATTTTTGGAATATTTGGAAAATGTTGAATTTGCTATATAATATGAATGAGCGATTTAAAGTGGTTTAAATATGGTTTATATTAAATTATATTAATATATTCATTATTAAAACGACGTCAGAATGTTTAATTAATAATTATATTATAAAACAAGCTGCAGCGGCGCGGTAGTTCGTAATTTGGAGTTTTGAACTTTAAACGGATGTACAGGGCCCAAAGTGAGTTGGATTTTCTCGAAACAAGAAACGTCCGAATCTGTTGGATAATATTTTTCTAACAGAAGAGAAAATCGAGTTTTCGTGTTGTAGAATTTGTTTTATGTCCAAATAAAATTTTGAAATAGTCACTATGGAATTTCTTTATATTTTATAACGTTTATTTATATTAAATAAAGGGTTTTTAAATATTTATAATATCGATTTGGCTTCAAACTCAATCCGAGATATTTTATTGTGGTAGTATACGATATTCTGGTTAGGTATGGTCAATTATAATATTTTTATATTTTTATATCGAGGTACTTTAGAATTGGTTTATTTTTACGTGAATTTGACCTTTCAAAAGGGACTTCATTCAAACGACCTTCGTTTTCGACGAAACAAATTTTGTTGAGACCGTAATAGTTAATTATTGCTAGATTTCAAGTTGCGCGTCAATCGGGGTTAATTTGTGAGCGTAGCAAAATAAAATACAAATAAAACGACCATTTGAACGTGAACGAGCGCCGTTTGAGCAAACGGACTCGGAATTCGACGAAACAAGTTTCATTTGGAACGTAACGTCAAATTATATCATGATGTCCATTCGCATCAAGAACGGGGTTTGTATGTGAGCGCAGGAGCGAATAAACGGTGTTTGAAATTGCGATAGACACGAATAAATATCGTTAGTCGTCATCACGCGTCACATAAACATAAAAATATTATTATTTCCACTTATAAATAGACCTAAACACTCAGCCTAAACCAGAAAATCGCAGCCATCTCCAATTTTCGTCCAACATTTTGTAGAAAAGTCCTCCTTCAAAAAATAAATTATAAATCGAAATCCGTGATGAATCAGTGAAGGTCCATAACGGAAAAGTTGTAGATCCAGTCGAGGCCGAACTTCACCAAAAATTCCAGGACCGACGGTCGCCTGAGTCGGCCGAAAATCGCCAATTTCCATGCAAAATATGATTCGTTTTTATGGGTTTTGTGGCATTTTGGGTTGACGATTGATACTGGATCCAAAGGCAGACTCGTAGAGGACGAGGAGAGGGTGATTTTTGCTTTTGGTCAGAGTAGCTAATTTGGCCTGTGGACGGAAGTGGAGTGAGTTGATCGGAGAAGTTGTTTTTGGGTTTTTTTGCAAAGCTGAAATCAGATTCTTCAAATTTCCGGCAGCATCGATCGGAGTTGGAGGAAAGTGTCTGAAGGGGATTGTGGGGGGAGTCTGGCGGTGACAAACGTGGCGGTGGCGGTGGCTGAAGTGGTCTATGGCGGTGGAATTTGGCGAATGTTCAAATTTGGGCGTAATGGAAAATTCAGGCAGAGGCGGAGGTTTTGGCGATCGGGGCCTTTGGCGATGGGAGCTGGTGTTGGGGAGGTTCCGATGGGTGGTGGCTTGGGGTCTCAAGTGGAAGGAATCGACGGCGGTTGTGGATGAGGGCAGCCGTGTTTTTCCAGGCTAGGGGAATTTTGGGGAAGAGTCGGATTTCACAGGAACGAAGAGAAGAAATGCGTTTTTTGATTACAACCATGATGACGAGGCGGCTATTAATAAGGTTATGGGAATTTTGTTTTTATAATTAAATATTAATTAGTTGTTAATAATCGTTAATTTGTTCAAACTTGAAATTAGCATAACTTTTACATACGGTAACGAAATCTGAAGAAATAGGATCCGTTGGGATCGCAGGGACGAGACCTAGGTGATGGCGCTGACTAGGAACTGATTGGAGCTATTTGAAATTTCAAATAATTTTGAACGTTGGTTTCAAATTCAATGCAACAAACTCAACCACCGTCAACCGAAATGAACTGGTGAGTTAATTCTCACACCTTCTGGAATCCTGTGATGTGTTAAATTCATAATAAAATATAATTTAGTGTTAAAAATATAAATTGGTTGATTGGTTGCTATTGGCTGATTATTGTTTGATTGGTTGTTGTTATTTATATTTCATTGTTTTAAATTAGTAGATCATATGAAATTTATTTCATATATTATTATGGAATGTATAACGAGCTGTGATGCAGGGAAGAACATGCTGGAGGCATCCGACCGGAATCCTCAAATATTACATATGTTGTTTGTTTTATATTATTTATATTTGATTTGGTTGAACCCCATACGGTAGTTAAACCTGTTTGAGCGTGATGGTTGAACAGATATTCATCTGTGTTGTGTTTAAAATCAATCGATACTGTTGATTGGGTAATTCGCAGTGAATGGCCATAAATGTGTTGTTTTAGACGTCGTTCTACCGTTCGGTGAATCGACGCAGTTTTAAAGTTATAAATTATTTTATAACTGAAATGAGCCTTTTTAAGTTATTTTGTATAAGTAATTAAATTAGAAATTTATAAATAAATATTTTGATCAAGTTTATAAAAGAATTATTTAAATGGTTTATGTAGCAAAATCGTATGATGTAAACAAGTTATAAAGCAGAAAGCCAAAGAAATAACCTATGTGATGGTAAAAATGGGATAATTGTTTTTTTAAAACAATTAAGTGGCATTTTTAAATTAATTGAGTTATTTAATTAATTTAAAAAGGGAAACGACGAAAGGAAAATCAGTTAACTGCTAACTGATGCGTACGGTTGACAAAATCGACCGTCTTTAGTTGAAATTTGATAATTGAAGTAATTTGGTTTAAATTTTCTGAAATATTTGCTAAGTTAATAAATAGTGTAAAATAATTAGTGAATCGTCGATTAACTATAAATTAAGGGAATTATTGAAGTGTTTAATACTAATAGAGTAAATTCTTATTTAGTAAACTTTTAAATATGATACTTATACTATTTTTAATTAATAGACAAGTTAACTATTTTTAATATAGTTAATGTTAAAGTTAATTATTATCTTAATTAATAATAATTAAAGAAATGACCTTTAATTGGAATTTCCATTAGAAGCGGTTGAGTGTTGATAAGTTCTACCAAATTCAAAGGAGGGTGTTATAAAGGGGTTTATAACCCAGGTCTTCAAACAAGATTGGTAAATGGGATTTGTAAGTAGAATTCAAGGATTTGAATAAGATTTTACTTAATCGTTAAGTTGAGTAACGTGAATTCAAATGGAAGGGAATTTCCACTGGAAATGATTAACAATAAATTGAAATATGGAAATTGAATTAGAATGAAATCCAAGCTAAGTTGTTCCAAGGTGTTAAACGGATTAGTATAGGTGATTTGGAAGAAATCCAAGTGAAGTGTAAAATGAGGTTTTTAAACCAAAACGACGACTTTAAAATATTAAAGAATTAAAGTAAGGACTCCAAATGGAAAGGAAAATACATATAAATTGTTTGTGTTAAATATTGGTAAATGGATTTTGGAATTAAAACCAAGTTAATAAGGGTTTTATTGTAAAGAAGGAAATAAGCGGATTTAGTTATGGAATCCAAGTAAAAGTTTTTATTTTAAGAATGCCCAAATAAATGGGAATTGATTATTGGATGTGGGATTTCATTAAAACCCAAAAGTATAAGTGAAATAATGTTTCAAGTTCAAAGTTATGTTTTAGTGAAGATTTACTTAATTAAAGGAATTAGGCAAAGAGATTATGGAACGAGGATTTCAAATATAAGAAACGGTTTATAAACCAGATTTGAAATCAAGGTGGTAAATGAGATTTTAATATCAATGGTTAGGTGATAGACTAATATTATTATAAGGTAAGAACGTTGTCGATCAAGGTCTGAGAGGTAAATAAAATACCCTAACTTAAAAGGCTTCACAATTACTGAGGAATGATATTCGTTTGTGGTGAGTACAAAGTGTTAAAATTAGTTAACTATCCTATACGAGGAATATTGAACATGAGTACGAGGTTTTTGAACCTAAATGTTAGTTACAAGTAAATAAGAATATTTGATTTTAAATTATATGTATTTGACATTTGATTTGTCAGTTCAGAATTGATAATTTGGGTTATACCATTAAGGATTATATATATGTAAATATACATCGTGATGCCATCATTTAAAGAAATGTGGGAAAAAGGTTTTATAGAATAAAATGATATTTCCAATAGAAATGGAAATAGAAAGTTAGATATATATACATGTTCTAAACCATAGAAAATAGTTTGGTTAAAATAAAATTAGAAAAATAATGTTTTAGATATATTGGAAGAATTAGAAGTTGATTAACCATTTTGTTAAATATATTTTAAGTAGGCCAAGTAATGCCAATTACTGAATCAGTGAAATCATTTTAATGACATGATTGTTATTTGATAGTTAGATCACCGACTATCAAACCTGACTAGTACGATTATTGGTACGGAAAGACCGGGATCGAAATTATGTTCGAAAACCATTCCGACCAACAATACGTGAAGATAGTAATTGAAGATGGAGCAATTGAAGACCGTGGATCTTCATAAGCGGAAGGACTACTTGTCGAATTTCTTTGGCTTGCAACCAGAGTTATTTGGTCTGTGATTCTATCGTGGTTGAAATCCAAGGATTGCAAGGACTTCTCGCTACTGATCCTTTGGGGTGATTCCTATATAAGGATGCAGTAGGAGGGTGCCTTCGGTTCATCCTGCTCCTGGATGACTTGTATGGACGAATGTCTAACAGAGTATTTCCTTAAAACCACGTACATTGATTTTTACAAATATACCGAGTTGGTGGCGAAGAAGAGCACTTCTTTTATACCCAGAGTATATTTGTGGACGTCAATTAGTGATTTGACGGATCTGACAATGTGGCATTCAAAGTGGACGATGACCAGATGTTTAAAAAGTTAAGTTCTAGCCTCAAGCCTCATCAACCGGGAAATGACAAAAATCGGGCAGGTAGCATGGCTATGTGGGTCACTCCCATTAGGGTGTATAATCACCTATCTAGAGAAATTCCATTTGCTTCTTTAATCTATATTCAATGCTGTCCCTTCTTTGGGAGACAGTTGTTGATCCCAACCGTTGGTGGTATACATTCGATTCACTCAAGCGAAATGAGTGGTCGGTCATGTGTGGGCCGGCTTGCAAAACGTTCTTGTTGAACCCAGTGTATTTGCCTCTAGAGATACATTATCGGAAGATGGTCCCATACCTTGTCAAAGTCGGAATCCAATCTCCAATAAGCGCCTGCAGTTTTGATTGTATACCATATATGTGGAGCGTGAGATGCAAGCGTGTAACAACCTGAATTTTTGGAAGATGATAGTAACGACTTGGAAATTTTATTGTTTAAAATATAAACTAAAATAATAATTCATATCATAGTAGACGTTTATATATATAAGTCTACTTAAAACTTGGAATACAAGATAATTTTGAATCTTTAAGATGTAACGTTAGTGAAAATTAATTTTTTGGAAGGGATTGTATTTTCAATCTCGAAAGTAAAAAAAAGATGAAGAAAAGAAATAAATTGAGAAATAGGCTACGCATATTATTGCGTGGTATTAAATTCATGATTAGTACTTGTTGAATTTATAATGTAACGCGACAAAACAAGCAAACAACATTGCTCATTTCAGCCGTATTCCGATTGTTGGTAACATTCAAGATGTGCTGAAAATTTAAAACAACGTTGTGTGTTCAAACTATCTTCCCTTGTTTTACTCAATGTTTAGTTTAGACCCATATCTGGAAAAACCTGGAGAAATACATTCAAGGCAGAACACTTGCCATTGTCATTCTGATAAAATTTTACACATGTGGTTCTGGATTGTTCGTGAACTGTGTCCTCGTTCTTTTCATTGTTCACGGTTCCTATTTCATTTGAGCATTTTTACCCCAAATCAAAAAACCCCCTTTTGAAAATAAATGGCCACCGATTGTCCACATTTTCCCAAAAATTCCAGTTATCCCCCTCCTGGAGTCGACGACATCCCTTTTTTCCTTAGCCACCGTTCTTCTTGCTTCTCTCCAGGGCAGCCGCCTTGACGCCATCGCTGCCTCCAACTCCTACGACAACCGAGAGTCCACCCAGGTCCGCTACTTCCTCCCCCGCAACACGGAAACCGTCCTCGGCCTAATGGAACCCGAACCTATGGCCTCCACCCTTAATTCGATCGGCTCCATCGCCTTGCCTCCGAGTGCAACGACCTTGCCATGTTGGCTGAAGCCACGCAACAACCATCGAGTCCATCAGCTTAGAGCCACCAAAACCAATGGCGTTCCTGCTTGTTTTCCCTCGGCAAGGCTGCACAGTCGCTGTTTTTTTGCCCCTTCTGTGTCGGGCACACCGAAGCAGCTGTTGCGCGCCTCTCATCGTTGCCAAGTCTCCATCGTTACTCAACTCATCAATCAGGGCAAGCCTTCGTTTTTCTAGTCAAGGTGGGTGTTAACTCACTCACGATTGCTTAGACTCAAATATTTTAACTGAATTAAATTATGTGTTCTAATTTAATTTTGATATTGAACTTGGCCATTTCTTAAGCATGCAAATGCATGTTTATGTTGTGCCCATACTAGTCTTGTTATGTTGATATATCTTGTTTAGTACCTAAGTTGGGTTAATTTTAGAGTGTATTGCACTGTCTTTACTTACATACGAATTCCATGATTGGGCATTTGAGTTGAATCAGCGCTTGATCTTGGAAGGTAGATGTAAACTCTTTTGAAAACAAAATTGAACAACTAAACCACAAACCTTGTCTGTTTCCTAAACTAATTGTTTAACTTGTCGGGATTAATAAATAGAATGTGCTGTTGTATGAATGAACTTGAATCACTCATTATTTACATCCCACCCTCATGCTGCATGCCTTATGTAGGGAGCTGTGTAATGTTTAGAGCCTTATTGATCCTGTCACTCTCTCTTAAATTTGCTCTTATAAAGGTGTTATCTTATAAATTTGTCCATATTTTCACTCTAAGAGCACAAAATGTTAAAACATAATGTAGAATTTGGCAAAGACAGCAGTAAGCATGCATAATTGAGAGTAGATAAGATATATGATTGTCCATAGGTTTGAACTTAAAAAAAAAAAAAAAAAAAATTGCCTTGATTCAGTCAGTATGTCTTATTTTTGCATGCGTTGGTTTTGTTGTTTTGGAATAAGGCTATCACGCATGCATGAATTCAATTGGTTTTATTCGCAAGCATTGATTCCATTTATTTACATGCATTGGTTCCATTTATTCACATGCATTGATTGAATCTATTTGCATGCATTGAATTAATTCATTTTATTTGCATGCACTGGTCCAATTCGTTTTACTTGCATTAAATTCATTTTATTTGCATTTAGTGTACCTATTGTTGGCATTGAACTGCACGTTTTGGCCATGTTAAGTTTGCTGTTACATGCATTTGTACTACTATATGTGTAACGGCAAGGAATTTCGCTCGGTCCGAACCAGTCACTAAACCGATCCAGTTTTTATTTTTTTACAAAATCAGTTTTATGCTTTTAAAATCAATTTAAAAATGCTTATAAAATCCGTTTAAAAATGCTTATAAAAACAGTTTAAATCTTTCTTATAAAATCAGTTTAAATATTTAAAAATAAAATCAGTTTAAATCTTTAAAAATAAAATCAGTTTAAATCTTTAAATCTACATTTAAATCGCTATATTGAATTTTAAACGTACATTTCAAATTACCGGGGCCACATACTAACTAGAAAAATTCCAGAAAAATATTTTCTAGCTTCGTATTGACGATACGGTCCTAACAAAACTAGTTTCGTCGAATTCTGAGACCGTTGAAAAAGGGGCCAATTTCCAGTCGATTAAAATCAACTGAAACTGGTCAAACGCGTTTTCTTTTGCCACGCTCACATATTAATTCGAAAAATTATGAAATTTGAAACCTAGCAATAATTTTACATCCCGGACCCAACAAAACTGGTTTCGTCGAAATCCGAGGTCGTTTGCAAAATGTTCATTTTTAAGGGCCTGAATTCCATAGCGACTATTCAGAATTTTCAACTGGACATATCTTTTGATTCCCGCTACGAACTTTTGATTTTTCGGATTCGTTGGAAAGATATTCACTATTAGATTCCATTATTTTTGGTTTCACTAAAATCCGGATTGTTTTGCACCCGGTACATTCAATTGAAGTTTGAAATCGAATTATCAAACTACCGCGCCATTTTCAATTCTATTTATAATTATATATAATTATTTATATTCTAACGACGACGTATAAAATATATACGATCGAATTATATTCAAAATAAATTTTTTTGTCGATATTATTTAAAATAATCTATTTTAAATATTCAAAATTCGCTAAAATTGCCAAAATAAAAATTTTAAACTGGCCTAGATTTTACGGGTTGTTACAATCTCCCCCACTTAAAACTTTTCGTCCCCGAAAAGGAACAAAGTCGAAAGTGGTTTGATTAATCAACTCTACGTTCGATCTGGCTTTCATTCTCCAACTTTTCAGTTTCTGAGAATTTTCAAAATTTCAAAAATTTGGCTAACACCCTAAATTTTTGAAAAATTTCGCCATAACCTCCCCTGCACCGGGAGCATCGGGGAATTTCAAATAGCTTCCCCGGTCCTTCAGATCTCAAAAATAAAAAGAAAAAGCCAAGCGGCTAGCCAATAGGCTCACAAAACCATCATCACCCAAACAAAACAGGAAATTATGTAGTAAACATGTACCTATTTGTCGCGCAAACAAATTTTATTCTCTGGCTCTAGCCTCCTTGCTATGACCTGTTCAATGATATATATGTATATGCAAACAAATGCGACCAATTTTCAATAGAGTTCAATATTTGGTTCAATTAGGCTAAATGGTTAAAAATTACCAAACAAATAAACAAACAACACAAACATCAATCAATTAGTGAATTAGAGTTTCAAATTCATAATTTTGATACATATAAAGAAACTCATGTTTTTGATTCCAAATCACAACAATAGGCCCTATCTAATTTTTGGTTCTCACACCAGTCAATAGGAAATATATAGATGCTATTCGTCACTCGAATATAAATTCTGATGATGATATATCAATCATCAGAATCACCCCTGGGCGACTAGAGTGTAATTCTATATCTATCCAGTATATTAAAATTTCAAATACACGTTTGCAAGGCGTATTTGCAAAATCTTTATATACTGGACTGTCCTAATCAATATAAATAAATAATCAAATACGAATAAGTGATTTAAATTTTCAAAACAAAAATTTGTTTTCATTTTAAAAATATACTCTTCACACTCGTTCTAGGATACTACTGATCCCATCTCTAACGAGTCATTCTAATTGGATATTACTAATCCAATATCTGATGAATTCTTTCGTATGGTTCTAATGTGCCTTGTTCTCTGCTTTGTAAACCAAAGCTCTGATACCAACTGTAACGGCGTGGGCCTTCACTAGACCGGGGATAAGGCTAGGCCTCGTCCCATTTCTAGTATCGTGCCGTTATGCCGCCGAAATTTTCTACAATATGTTAGAAAAATAAAAATATCATTTTATTTAAAGAAATTCATATGTTGAAATAAAATGTTTTGTCGTTAAAAATATAATTTTTAACGTTAAGTGAATAAATAAATATTCATTTACAAACCAGACGGTTTGTTTATGTACACCTATTTGAAGGACATTGATTGGGACGATAAATTTTACACATCGCCCAACTGCACAACTAAAATCTGTGTTTGATTGTTTGAAACCCCACACGGGTGTTGGGATGAAATATGAATTTCACTCATCCTGATTGATTAAATATGTCGATCGATTGATTGACAGGCTGTTATAAGCGTTGAATATCTATATTTGATGCTTATACAGTGTAGTGCACTTTGGTTGATGGTTGATTATTTATCGTTGCTATTATATACATGTGTTGTATGGAAATCCATATAATTAATTTTATATGGTAATTGATTGGGCCTCATTCCAATTTGAAAAATAAAGTATATTATAAAATAAAAGTTCATGTGTTGACAGTACTCATTCATTGAGATTGGTCATGTGTTGAACGAAATATTTTAGTAATAAAATTTGCACCTTTATCGATATAAAATAAAAGTTCAAGTGTTGACAGTACTCATCCATTGAGATTGGTCATGAGTTGTACGAAATATTTTGATAATAACAACTATTTTGAAAAAGAAATATTTGAAATAGAATATTTGAAAAATAGAAATTTATGAAGCCGTGTTGATTAGATTGACGCCGTTTTGACGTGGATCGATATTTATATCGATTTTAAAACGATTTCGAAATGAAATGAATTGAAAACGATTTCGAAATGAAATGAATTGAAAACGATTTCGAAATGAAATGAATTGAAAACGATTTCGAAATGAATTGAAAACGAATTCAAATTGAACTGAAAGCAAATTGAAATGAATTCAAATTGAATTGAAATTTGAATTGTAAATGGAAAAAGATCGTATTTTTATATAGTTGATTTACAGAAAAGATAGGATTTTTATTCGAAATAAAAATATGATTTTTATATGTTGAACTTCGATAGAAAAATTCGATTTTTATATATTGAACTTTGAAGTAAAAATTCGATTTTTATATATTGAACTTTGAAGTAAAAATTCGATTTTTATATATATAGTGGCCTTGGGCAACGAAGGTGACAAAAAGGCGAAACGACGAAGACTTCTGCAAATGAAGAGCCGTGGAGCTAGGATAGCTATATGTGAGAATTTCTCACCCTTCAATTTATATTCTAGTTATATATATATATACTAGGATGCAGACGGTGTTTAGTAGCACCCGACACAATCGTCCACAGACCATGGACTTGTTTGTTTGGCTGTTTAGTGATTGATTGCGATATTGGTTTGAATGTGGCTTATGGTGTGAAAAATCGAATCGATAAATTGGTTAGGATTAGACGTGCGCCGTTATAAGGCGAAGGAGTAAGGCTAGGTTAGACTCTTACTCCAAATTTTGTGGTTTGCATAACGAATTGATTTGATTGATGTGTGAATGGCGTGGGCCCATAACCCACAGGTCCCAGGATCGAAACCTGGCTCTGACACCAACTGTAACGGCAAGGAATTTCGCTCGGTCCGAACCAATCACTAAACCGATCCAGTTTTTATTTTTTTACAAAATCAGTTTTATGCTTTTAAAATCAATTTAAAAATGCTTATAAAATCCGTTTAAAAATGCTTATAAAAACAGTTTAAATCTTTCTTATAAAATCAGTTTAAATCTTTAAAAATAAAATCAGTTTAAATCTTTAAAAATAAAATCAGTTTAAATCTTTAAATCTACATTTAAATCGCTATATTGAATTTTAAACGTACATTTCAAATTACCGGGGCCACATACTAACTAGAAAAATTCCAGAAAAATATTTTCTAGCTTCGTATTGACGATACGGTCCTAACAAAACTAGTTTCGTCGAATTATGAGACCGTTGAAAAAGGGGCCAATTTCCAGTCGATTAAAATCAACTGAAACTGGTCAAACGCGTTTTCTTTTGCCTCGCTCACATATTAATTCGAAAAATTATGAAATTTGAAACCTAGCAATAATTTTACATCCCGGACCCAACAAAACTGGTTTCGTCGAAATCCGAGGTCGTTTGCAAAATGTCCATTTTTAAGGGCCTGAATTCCATAGCGACTATTCAGAATTTTCAACTGGACATATCTTTTGATTCCCGCTACGAACTTTTGATTTTTCGGATTCGTTGGAAAGATATTCACTATTAGATTCCATTATTTTTGGTTTCACTAAAATCCGGATTGTTTTGCACCCGGTACATTCAATTGAAGTTTGAAATCGAATTATCGAACTACCGCGCCATTTTCAATTCTATTTATAATTATATATAATTATTTATATTCTAACGACGACGTATAAAATATATACGATCGAATTATATTCAAAATAAATTTTTTTGTCGATATTATTTAAAATAATCTATTTTAAATATTCAAAATTCGCTAAAATTGCCAAAATAAAAATTTTAAACTGGCCCAGATTTTACGGGTTGTTACAATATGTAAACCAAATGTGTATTTTATGACTTTAAGGCACCTAGAATATATTACTTATGCTTGAATTTATCATTTATGCATATATCTGTAGCCAATAAGCTAGCTTTTAGCTTCGCGAATCTCATTCTTTACTGTGTGCTAAATTTGTTATTAGACCTTGGCATATCAGATTTTGAATGCAGTAAATACATTTATAAACAAGAAATTTTAGAAGCATAATATAAAAAGAGCTAAACTCGGTTTTGGCATGGATACTGGAGACTACTCACGAATTGGCTGTTGTGTATGTGTGTAATGCCTTGTCACATAATCCGGCTTACAACTACCCTTTTAGAGCACTGGATAACACTAGGTTTAGCTTTTACCCACTGTGTTAATATATTCAGCTGGTTTGAAATCCATTTATACCATTTATTGGTTTAAATTATTAGTTTACACCTATGTTAGCTGAGTCCTTTTTTGTATAATTATCAGTTTACACACATGTTAGCTGAGTCCCATTATGTGTATTTTGTCACTTCAATGTTATGTGTCAATGACCATTTGCCTTAGGGTGATCTACATGCGCATTTATTATGTGCTTTTATACTTTGTAGCTCTATAACTACATTTGCATTTCATTGTAACTCCTTTGACATGTAGGCTGGCATAAATTTTAACTACTAATATTCATGCCAAGGCAGCAGTGACCTTGGGTACTTTTATCTCACTGAACCATTTAAGTTTCTTTGTATTTTGTACCACTCTACCTTGTAATTCTCAACTGTTGCATTACTACATTGTGTCTCCTTCGAGCATTTATGGAGCTACTGCTCCCCACCATCATGGACATTCTCCACTTACCTTTGTTCCTTTTTCACACTCATGTTAATATATCTATATTTGTACATACGGGTGTATGTAGCATTGGGTTTCCCTTAGCCCATTTGAACCAAAGTGTAGTTGTTGTGTTGACCATACAAAACTATATAAAACTATAAACCTGACAGTGGACACATATTTGAAATTTAGTATTCACTATACATTTTTTTAAACTTCACTTGCCAGTTGATTGAGGAATGCCCTGCATTCTTAGTAAGTTTTGTCTTATTATGCTGGCCTGTTTATGCCGTTTTCATCTATGTTTCCTACCGTGGATTTAAAAGCAAGTGAAATTAGGAGCAATAAAATGTTTACTATAAAATCAAAAGCTATTATATTCTTAAGTATTAACATAAATCTTTAAATTGGATGATTGCATTTAAGTATGACTATAGTTGATTTATTTGAATAAGAGTAATCCTGACTCGAGTGTTTTATGTTTTTGCATGGAACGCTCAAGTCAGGTCCCAGGCATTACAGATGCAAGGCTTAGCCCTTAAAGTGGAGAGGCACGAGAATACGCTTGTTCATGCAAAGCTTGATGACGCTATTTTATTAAAGGAAATTTATGTGTAAATATTTTTTTCTGCGGTACGAAATATTGCAAACTCTGATATTTGAATAAAATTTTATTTTGCTACCATTATTATGTACCGGGATTCTGTGTTATATTCCATTTTAAACCCTGAAAGCCGATAACAATCCGTCGTTGTGAACGCTTCAAGTTGGTTTAAACGCCAACTTGGGGTGGTCAAAATGGCGGGTTGTTATATTTGGTATCAGAGCTATGGTTTTTCTAAAACATGGCTTATTAGGTTTAAAATTCATTAGAGATAGGGTGGAAATACCCTAGAATGAGCGGAATTGATATAGAATCGCTTTTGAGAGAGCACGATTTGGGGAAAAGTAAATTATTTTGAAGTGATCCTGGAAGATAAATAAAAATAAAAATAAAAATAAAGATTGAAGGATATATTTTGGAAATATATGTTTCCTTAGAATTTCCATATAAAAGCTCTTTGTAGTGACCCGAACTTCCCCATCTCCGAAGAGAAGAGAAAGAACGAATTACCTTGAGGACAAAACCAATTAGAACGCAGACAGAAGAACATTTCATTGTTAATTACAACAATTCCATCAGATACAAGAATATACAGAGTATGAATAAATATGCATTCGACAAATATCAGAGATTACAATAAATTACATAACAGCGGAAAATAATACAAACACAACTAAAAGTAATACACGGATACAGAGCTTTCCGAGCATCGTTCTAGCTGTAAATCAGGATCCTGTGAATATAAATCTGCAAAACCAAAACTACTAGTTGCCTGTGTGGAAAATAGGGGCACCCAGAGTTTAGGTTAAAACAATAAACTCCAGGTCAGTCATGTGACTGGTATGAGAACTAAAACAGTTATTAATCTTTATTTTAAAAGAGAGTAATTCAAGGGACCATGCCGTATAACACGAAACGGGTTTCCTCCCAAGAACACTAGTGCATATAACAAAACAGCACAATGCTTTTTCGAAAAATGAAGCTATTATAAGACCCAGGTCCCATCACACAATGCAACGCAAGCCGGAGGATAGGGTTTTCCGTTATAATAGCCAAACATGCTTGATACGGTTAGAACACATTATTTGATACTATTATAAGTGTATAGTGTCAAAACAATTTTCAATCATAAATATCAATCCTAGGCGGCATGGGTACCATCTATCATGTCGCCATACTAGGCTCTACAAGTAAAACCGCAATATCACGTATTGGAAATTGGATTTCCGTCATGAGTCGAGGCAAGGGGCAAGCTCCTCTCCAATTCGAGACACTCTAGCAAATGCCTTAGGACCGCACTGATTGACATTGAAAAATGTTTATTCTATGCTTTTATATTTTATCTTTTGTAAATAAATAAATGATACTTTGGTTACTTTTGTATGTTTTTACAGGATGTCAAGAAATGCCTCCTTCAATTCAAATCAAAGGCCAACTACACGAAAGAGCTACTTCCTCACATCAAATTCATTTCAATTGCAAAAGAAGGAGTAGCTCATTGGTAAAGGCATAGGAATTGGTGCTGAGAGACCTGAGTTCGAACCCCGTCAAGCTCACTTTTTGCCAAAGAAACGGAGCGCGTTCAGACTGGCCCCTTTGCTTTGAGGAATATTTGGATTAGTGTTATGTTATACACATACACATATTCATGTGTATGTATTTATGATGTGCACCAATTAACATTTCAGCAATAGCCATATTCTTATCATGGAATTAAATTCAAATCATACAATTTCAATTAGAAGAATTTCTGATTGAATTGCTGCCAAGAAAAGATCCATTGTGAAGATTTTATCCTTTGTGCCTTGGGATTCTAATAAGCATCCTTGTTTGGAAGAATCAATTACATGCACCAATCAATTAGCCACATGAGAGAATTGAAAGATATGGAAAATATTTACCATGATATGCCAAATTTTCTCCAATCAAGCTGAGTCAAGGAAGGCAAGAGATATTTATGAATGAGGAGGCCCATTTATTCATAGACCTAATCATGGTTTTCCCATTCTCATCTATAAATATGTGTTGTAACCATTGTAAAAATTCATTCATTCTTCTGTACTCTCTTTTAGTTTTAATAAAGCTTTCTTTTCTTTAGTTTCTGCATTTTATTTTCGTGGCAAATTGTGTTGTCTAGTCAATTAGATTTGCTAGAACACAATTTGCTATTGCTTCTATTTTCTTACTAGTGATTGACCGTCTGATTAGATTCAGCGGTAATCCTAGTTTTTATTTTCAGTTGCTGATTTCTTTTCTGCAATTTTATTTCCAGTGTTCTATTTTATTTTAATCATTGAATTTATTACAGATCCGATTAGATTTGAATCTATAGTGAATTTAATTGCATCTTTTATTCGTAATTTCAGTTTTATTTTGCTTTGCGAAGAAAAATCAACCTCTAAGCTTTGTCTAACTCGCCCAAGAGATTAGATAAATAATTGATTTAATTCACCTCCCAGTGTTCGACCTGTATGCTACACACCTGTATGCTTGCATAATTTAATTTAAATGTCGCGCTTTTCTAATTCATAGACTAGCATCGATCAAGTTTTTGGCGCCGTTGCCGGGGAGGTAACGTTAAATTTTATTATTTATTTAAATTCTGATTCGTGTTAGTTTTTATTATTGTTTTCCTGTGTTTGTTTTGTTTTATATACAAAAAAAATCTGCTTTAGTGATTTGGTTTATCAATTTGAGTGGTACTGCCATCAACTAAACAGAGAAAAAAAAACTTTCATATTTTGCTTTTATTTCTTTCTATCTCAGAACTTCTTTCCTTTCTGCTTTTTACAAATACCAAAAAGAAAAAAAAAGTGGCAATTTTTTTTTCTTTCGTCTCTGTGCTGCCTGATTTCTTATTTGCTTTTTTTTCAAATCTTCGTTGATTTCGTTCCCCTTTTCAATTTTGTTCTTCTACATTCCTTTCTCTTTCTGTTTTTACTACAATAATAATAATAAAAAAAGGGTCACAAACCCATCGTTGCTCAAAAAAAAAAAACCTTCGCAACCACCCTGTCCTCACGACCTGTACATCACCGTAGCCTCACCTCACTCAAAAATTCACCACGTCCATCTTCACAGTTCACCCCATCATCACCTCACCTTCTCCATGCCCTCTACCCACCATCTTCACATCCAAGGTCCACGCACAAAAAAATATACAAACCAAACTCCTCATCCTAAAAAGCCAGCCACCACCCCACTTCAACGTCACCCCTCTGCCAAATTCTTTTTCTGTTGTGTCTTTTCTGCTACAACCAATCTCCTTCATATCAAGACCCACCTTCAAACTCCCATCGCGTCTACCATCCCCACGCACATCTTTTGCCAACAATCCTTCTATCGACAGGCCAAACAAATCACGCCATCCATCCACGAAACCACATCCTCCGGTCTTCATCACTCATACACACTAACAGTACCACACAGACCACGTCCCCTTTCACAATATAGAAAAAAAAACTGCTTCATAATCCAATTTCCGTACCACACGAAACCACTTCCATCAGCGTACCCAAGTCCATAAACCTTCCTCAGCCCCACTCACGCAAGTATTCCGACCTTTCATCACTTCTGCCACAAATCTGAACAACAATCCCCTCCTCCACATACCTAAATCGCTCCAAATCGCCTTCGATTTCAAAGACCTGTTAACCTCCTGACCACCGTACAACCCACGTTTCTCCATCCTTCCACCACAGACAAAATCCGCAACCACCTGCTCCTTAAATTGAAATCAACATCGCAGAACGAATTCGTTCGAACAAAAGAAAAAAAATTGAGTTCGTGAGTTTCATCGATTATATTATTTTGGGAGAAGTTTTATACTGGTGGCATCTTATAGAAAAAAGAAGAAAGATTTATTTTGGTTTTGGGACTCGAGCAATTTTGACAGATTTATAAAAGGAAGAAAGTTTATTTTGACTTTGGTTGAATAAGCGTGTACAGTTCCCAAATACGGATCCCATTTGTGATTGAGTACCCCCGATTTCTAATTCATTTTTCTAATTCATAGATTAGTTTTTTTATTTTCGAGTCCGTTCTTATTTTCTTTTCTTTAAAAAAAAGGGGAGAATTTTTCAAAAACAGGTACAGCTGAAATTTTAAAAAAAAGGGTCTTAAAAAAACAGGTACAGCCGAACCCGTGCCGCAGCGCAGTCAAGCAATTAATAGAAGGGGACAACAACAGAAAGCAGCGGACGAGTCAAATGGGTTGGAGCGGTTGCACACCAAGTGGGGTGTGAACGCGCTAGCGCTTCCCAAATTCACTGGAGGACTGCCGATCAAGGTGAAAACTTTTAAAACTCTACAGGTTCCCTGCCGCAAAGAAAAAAATATATAGACAATTGTTGTAAAAAAATTCTGCAGGGGCAGCGGCTTTGAATGTACAATTTTTAATTTCTGCAATTAATTTGTGTGATTGCTGTTATTTCTTCATTTTTATTCATTCTGTTAAGGGCAATACCCCAATTCACATAAGGTGAGGGATTTCATCACCCTTTCCTTAGCCCACAAATTGCATTTCATCGTATAATCTGACTAATAATAATGGTTAGACGTTGGACTTAAGGGAGTCACGGGCTCATCTAGGGCTTAATTATATTGTGATAGTTGATTCATTTGGAACGAATTATTTCTTGGTGTCTAGACTACGGCAGAGAAATAACCGTTTATAAATATTACGGTGATTCGTAAATATTATATCGGTTGTTACTCTGAAGGTACTTAAACCTTCGGCTGCATTGCTAGGGTGATTCCTGGTGCACCGATAACTCCTGTCCGTTAACTGGCTAAGAAATCTTTTGATCTAAGTAATCAAACGTGTCACTTTATAATTTTGGGTTAGGAGCCAATAAGGACAGAAAACTTCATTGTAGCTAATTTCTGTGCTTGCATTCAACAAAAATGAGTGAAAAAAGTGTCAGCCAACAAAATTCTCCTAGGGGCTCTCGTATCAACCAAAATTTTCCACCCGAATTGGATCAAAATCGAGTGAATCAAAACTTTCCAAACTTTGGGGATCAAAACCAAATAAATCAAAATTTTCAAAACCTCAATATCCAAATGGATAGACCCTTGTCTCTTCGTGATCGATGTTATCCTACTAGGACCGTTCAACCATCTGTCATTGTGTTCCCACCAGCTGAAGGAAACAATTTTGAGCTAAAACATTCTTTTATCCAAGGGGTACCAAAATTTGCTGGGTCTGAAAATGCTTATGAATTTCTGAGTGAATTTGAATTGTATGCTTCCACAACAAAAATGCAACAACTATCTAACGAATCGATCAAGCTAAGGCTAATTCCATTTGCACTACTTGAAAGCGCTAAAAGATGGCTAAATTCTCTTCTACGACATTCCATAAGAAGTTGGGATGAATTTGTCACTGCATTCTTGAAAAAGTTTTTCCCTTTCCATAAAACTCTCAAAATTCGAACTGAGATAAACCAATTTTGTCAAAATGAGGGGGAAACTTTTTCAAAATACTTTGAGAGATTCAACCAGCTATTATATAGTTGCCCTCATCATGGAATTCTAAAAGATCACTTATGTCAAATTGCATATGAAGGGCTAAACTATCAGACTAGAACTCAACTAGAATCAATGTATGGAGGAGACTTTATGTCTAAAACAGCCGATGAAGCTTGGCGGTTTTTAGAAGATTATTCTGAAAAGGACATGCAGTGGGAATCGATTCGTGTTCCCATTCGTACTTCTACTAGAGGAGTACATGTCGTGGACCCAAGTCAAATTCCCTTACAAAATCAAACTTCTCAAGCCGGAGAAGGGTTACCCCACTATTACTCTCAAGACCAAGCCAATGCCATAGCTCAAAATAATCCTTACTCATCCACGTACAACCCTGGTTGGAGGAACCACCCGAATTTTTCTTGGTCAAACCCCAATAATTCGGCTAACCCATCTCACGTGCAACCCTTTATTCCCAATCCGAATTACCAAGGTCCACCCCCCAATTCTCAAACCTCTCAAACTACACCTCAATCCAAACAACCTTATAGGCACCCCAATTTTCAATCGTCAAACCAATCATCTCAATCTTCTCAACCATCACAAGATATTGGGCGTCTAGAAAAACAGATGAACTCTTACGAAGCTAAAATAAACTCGCAAGACGCTAAAATGGACCAAATGTTCAATATGATGAAGGAATTTATGAAAACTCATGAGAAGGGAAAATTGCCTAGTCAACCTGAGGTAAATCCAAAATATAACTCTCATGCTGTAAATTATTGTGAGGACGAAAATCAAAATCCAGTCAATGCTATTACAACCCTTCGATCTGGAAAGAGGATTGATAACAACATAGGCAACCCTGGCGAGCCTTCTAATTCGGCCCCGATGCCTAATCTTGAGGATCACCCATTTTCTTCGAATGCCAATTCTTCTAAACCCCCATTTTCCTCAAATGTTGGCAATCCCAACAGTTCTTCCCCCAGTGTCGGCAAACCCGACCCACCTTCGAAAAATAATGTTGGCAATCCCAACATTTCATCTTCTACACCCCTACCACCTTCTTCTTCGAATGATGAAACTCATCACAGAGTCGAAAAACCAGTAGCTCCTTTTCCTCATAGACTCAATAATAAGAAGAAAGCAGAAAATTTCGATAAAATTCTGGAAATTTTCAAACAAGTCCGTGTGAACATTCCTCTTTTAGACACCATTGAACAAATTCCTCAATATGCTAAATGTCTTAAGGAATTGTGCACAAAAAAACGTGCGACCAATGTCCCAAAAACCGCCTTTCTAACTGCAAATACAAGCTCTGTTCTTTCAAATCTTGCCCCAGTCAAGTACAAAGACCCTGGCTGCCCTACGATTGATTGCAAAATAGGAAACACCCATATCTCTCGTGCTCTACTTGACCTTGGTGCCAGTGTCAACCTTCTCCCTTATACTGTCTATCGTCAACTTGGACTAGGGGAGATTAAACCAACAAACATCACACTTCAACTAGCTGATCGATCTGTCAAAAAGCCATTGGGAATTATCGAAGACGTCTTGATACAGATCGAACAGTTCTACTTCCCTGTCGATTTTATAGTTCTAGAAACAGAGCCTGTCTCGAATCCCAAAGTTCAAATACCATTGATCTTAGGACGCCCTTTCTTAGCAACCTCTAATGCTGTCATTAATTGTAGGAATGGTCAACTTCGACTTTCCTTCGGGCACCTAACCATTGAGCTAAACATCTTTAATCTCAACAAGCAACCTAGGGATTTTGAGATCGATGAAATTGACATGATCCAAACCGCAGTTGATGAAACCTCTAGTGACACTTCTGAAGCCTTGAAAATGTGTCTTGACCATTTCGACTCTGATTTCGACGAACTCGAATACATTTTTGAACTAAACAAAATTCTTGACTCCGACACTTCGTCACCTGAATCTAACCAAGGAATGTTGACCCATCTTGATACACAAGAACTTCCTAAGTTAGACCTCAAACCCTTGCCACCAGACCTTAAGTACGCATACTTAGACTCTTTAGAAACTCTTCCCGTAATCTTGGCCTCCGATCTTACCGAGGACCAAGAAGAAAAACTTTTGGATATCTTGTGGGAAAATAAGGACGCCTTGGGGTGGGAAATTAGCGATATAAAAGGAATTAGCCCATCAATTGTGGAACATCGCATACTCTTAGTTGATGAGGCTAAACCCACCCGTGAGGCTCAAAGGCGATTAAACCCAAACGTGAGAGAAGTGGTCAAGGAGGAGATAATCAAATGTCTAGACAATAACATCATCTATCCAATCTCTGATAGTACTTGGGTGAGTCCGGTACAAGTTGTACCAAAGAAGTCGGGAGTCACAGTGATCAAAAATGACAGTAATGAACTCGTCCCAACAAAAATCAAAACCAAATGGCGTGTGTGTATCGACTATCGAAAGCTTAACTCAGCCACACGAAAGACCATTTTCCCTTGCCTTTTATTGACCAAATGCTCGAACGTTTAGCAGGACATGAGTACTACTGTTTTCTCGATGGATACTCTGGCTATAACCAAATACCTGTTGCTTTAGAAGATCAACATAAGTGTAATAACCCGTAAAATGCGAGCCAGTTTGAAATTTTTATTTTGGCAATTTTAGTGAATTTTGAACATTTAAAATAGATTATTTTAAATAAAATCGACGAGAAATTTATTTTGAATATAATTCGACGTATATATTATATACGTCGTCGTTAGAATATAAATAATTATATATAATTATAATAGAATTGAAAATGGCGCGGTAGTTCGATAATTCGATTTCAAACTTCAATTGAATGTACCGGGTGCAAAACAATCCGGATTTTAGTGAAACCAAAAACATTAGGATCTAATTGATAATATCTTTCCAACGAATCCGAATAATCGAAATTTCATAGCGGGAATCAAAAGATATGTCCAGTTGAAAATTCTGAATAGTCGCTATGGAATTTAGGGCCCTTAAAAATGGACATTTTGCAAACGACCTCGGATTTCGACGAAACCACTTTTGTTGGATCCGTGGTGTCAAATTATTGCTAGATTCCAAATTTCATGATTTTTCGAAACAATATGTGAGCGTGGCAAAAGAAAACGCGTTTGACCAGTTTTAGTTGATTTTAATCGACTGGAAATTGGCCATTTTTCTAACGGTCTCAGAATTTGATGAAACTAGTTTTGTTAGGACCGTATCGTCAATACGAAGCTAGAAAATATTTTTCTGGAATTTTTCTAGTTAGTATGTGACACCGGTAATTTGAAATGTACGTTTAGAATTCAATATAGTGATTTAAATGTAAATTTAACGGAAACTGATTCAAACGATCAAATCAACCTACGATACATATCCCATTGTGTTCGGAATAGGGGTAAAACGCTAGGGACGACAGTCGTTGGGTGGGATTTCGTGTCCGAGGAAAAAGTCAACCTCTTGGGAAAATTAAATTAAAATAAAATAAATATAATATATAAAAACCCCCACTACCCTCCCTTTCCCTTTCTCGTTTCAAAGAATTAAAGAAAAAAAAATATCCGAATCTTCAGATCTCGATGGCGATGGACGCCCTCCCACCGCTCCGTTCCCCCCCCCCCCCCCGATGCCTCCGCCTCCTCCAGCAGCTCGCCCCCCTCTTCTTCCTCTCTCCCCTTCTTCGAGCGATGACGTCGCACCCCTGGGCCCACGCTCAGACTTCGCCGCCGCCTCCAAGGAAAGACTGCCGCCCTCCCCAAGCCAGTGACAACTCCTTCACCGCCTCCCTGTCCTCCGTCGAACCCCCCCTACAGCCCCACGACCAAAGCCCTAGCCGCAGCAACACCTGAACCGCCACTTCCCCGATCCCCTTATTTGCAAACAGTGAGTTATTTTTATTTATTTATTTACATTTAATTTATTTACTGTTTTTATATGTGTAAATAGCGTATAGAAATTTGATTTGAGATTTATATATATAAATAGCAGAATAAAAATATAATTTTTATGATATAGATAAAAATATGATTTTTATATTTTTAAAGTATTAAAAATATAATCTTTATTATGTAGAAGAATTAAAAATATGATTTTTATATTTTTAAAGTATTAAAAATGTAATCTTTATGAGATAGAGAATATAAAAATATGATTTTTATTTTATATACGTTGAGATAAAGTGGTAATTTTTATAAAGGCGAAAACTTTATTTTTATAAAGGCGAAAACTTTATTTTTATAAAGGCGAAAACTTTATTTTTATAAAGGCGAAAACTTTATTTTTATAAAGGCGAAAACTTTATTTTCATAAAGGAGAAAACTTTATTTTTATAAAGGCGAAAACTTTATTTTTATAAAGGAGAAAACTTTATTTTTATAAAGGCGAAAACTTTATTTTTATAAAGGCGAAAACTTTATTTTTATAAAGGCGAAAACTTTATTTTCATAAAGGAGAAAACTTTATTTTTATAAAGGCGAAAACTTTATTTTTATAAAGGCGAAAACTTTATTTTTATAAAGGCGAAAACTTTATTTTCATGAAGGCGAAAACTTTATTTTCATAAAGGAGAAAACTTTATTTTTATAAAGGCGAAAACTTTATTTTTATAAAGGCGAAAACTTTATTTTTATAAAGGCGAAAACTTTATTTTTATAAAGGAGAAAACTTTATTTTCATAAAGGCGAAAACTTTATTTTTATAAAGGCGAAAACTTTATTTTTATAAAGGCGAAAACTTTATTTTTATAAAGGCGAAAACTTTATTTTTATAAAGGAGAAAACTTTATTTTTATAAAGGCGAAAACTTCATATTAGAAAAGGCGAAATCTATATTTTTATAAGGGCGAAATCTATATTTTTGAAATGGAATTTTTATCTATATAGTAGCAATGTAGAAATAGAATTTTTATCCATAGAGCGTGATAGTAAAAATATGATTTTTATATATTGAATAGCATAGTAAAAATTCGATTTTTAAATATATGAAGTGATTATAAAAATATGATTTTAAATTGAAAACGAACAAATAAAAATGTGATTTTTATTTTAAAGACATCGAAATATAAAAATGTGTGATTTTTATATATGTAGTGACTACGGGCAACGAAGGTGATAAAAAGGCGAGAATGAAGAAGATTTCTAAAAAAGAAGAGTCAAGATGAGTGGATAGCTTTCGGTGAGAACTTCTCACTCTAAAATCTCTTTTTCTAGTTATATATATACTAGGATGTAGACGGTGCTTAGTAGCACCCGACACCCGTCATCCACAGACCATGGATGGCTTGTTTGTTAAATAGTTTGGTTGTGTAGTTGGTTAGTCTAATTGGTTTGAATTGAATTGTTTGGTGGATTGAAATTGATTTGATTGATGTGTGAATGGCGTGGGCCTTCACTAGACCGGGGATAAGGCTAGGCCTTGTCCCGTTTCTAGTATCGTGCCGTTATGCCGCCGAAATTTTCTAAAATAAATTAGAAAAATAAAAATATCATTTTATTGATAAATGAAATGAATAGAAATTCATGTGTTAAAATAAAATATATTATCGTTAAAAATATAATTTTTAACGTGAAAGTGAATAAATAAATATTTATAAACAAATCGGCCGATTTGTTTATATACACTGATTTGACTGATATCGATTGGGTCGATAAATTTTACACGTCGCCCAACTGCACAAATAAAATCTGTGTTTGATTGTTTGAAACCCCACACGGGTGTTGGGATGAAATTTGAAGTTCAATCATCCTGATTGATTAAATATGTCGATCGATTGATTGACAGGCTGTTATAAGCGTAAGATATCTATATTTGATGCTTATACAGTGTAGTGCACTTTGGTTGATGGTTGATTGCTTATTAATGCTATTATATACATGTGTTGTATGGAATCCATATAATTAACGTTATATGGTGATTGATTGGGCCTCATTCCAATCGGGGAAATAAGGAATATTATAAAAGAAAATTCATGTGTTGAATATAAAAATAGTCATGTGTTGACGATGTTCATGTGTTGAGTGAAATATTTTAATAATAAAATTCACATCTTTATCATATTTAAAATTAGAACTACTTCCCAGTAGAAGTCTAATTGAAAAGCAAACGATAGGTACCATAGTTTTATAAAATATTTTACATAACAAAAATAGTGAGGGGTTGACAGGACTCATGTGTTGAGATTAGTCGTGTGTTGAAAGAAATATAGATTCATGTGTTGAATGGGATAAATATTCATTTGTTGAATAGAATAAAGAAGTTGTGAAAAATATAAAGCCGTGTTGATTAGTTTTGCGCCATTTTGACGTGAACGACCTTTATATCGATTTTATTCAAATTGAAATGAATATTATAGCAAATTCGAATTGAAAAGAAAACGAATTTGAATTGAATATAAAAGGACTTCGAATGGAATTGAATATAAAACAAATTCAAGTGGAATTGAAAACGAACTGAAATTTAATTGAATTCGAATCGAAATTAAATTGAAATCAATTTGAATTGGAACGAATTTGAATTTGAATTGAATTGAAACGAATTTGAATTCGAATTAAATAAAATAGAAATGAATTCGAGTTGAATTGAAATCAAATCGATTTGAAATTGAATGTAGAAGTTGAATTGTTTTGGAAACGAATTTAAAACGATTTATAAAATTCGTTTTAAATAGAAATCGACGAAATATATATTATATATATAATAGAATGGCCTGAATAGAACGCGCCGCGCCGCGGCAGTTCATGAATTTCGACCATTTATTTCAAACGGACATTGCGGGAGATCCGACCGTCGGATTCTCCTAAAACCGGAACCGTTGGGTTCGTATCGAAAAGAGCTTTCCAATGAATATTAGAAATTTGAAATCTAACGGTTGGATTTGGAGTTATGTCCAAATCAATTTCAGAAAAGGTCGCTGTAAGTGCAGTTCGATGGCCGTTGTTGGAAATCGACTGTACGGGCCTTGATAAAATTATTAAAAATATCGATAATTTGTGTAAAATCATAATATGTGATTTGGGAAAAATTGAGCTGAAGAATTCCACATTTGAAAGGATAAAAATAGATTTTTATCGAAATGAACTAGTTTTGAACTAGAATTAAAATCAATTTATTTTTGAAATAAATAAATTGAATTTGAAGTGATTTTAAAAATATACAATATTCCCAATACGTGGATGGGACTGAAGTTGAATCGAAATTATCTTCGGAATATTTCGATGTTGGATTTCGTGACTATACAGATATTGTTATGGGAATTTGAAAGATATTTCATATCGTTATTTCCAATACGATATTTGTTGGTTTCAGAATTTGATATTGAATATAAGCCGATATATTTTCTATTCAGAGCCTTGTATTTAATATCAAATGTGATTTGGGTTTATCGTGAATCGTGTTTTAGAGGACATTGGTTCTTTAACCCAGTTAAAGGCAAGATGTTGATTTTTGGAAAGGATTAAAACTAAGTGGAGTTTTAATGAATCTTTAATTAGATTAAATTGTGAATTGATAATTTAAATTATCAAATCTGAAAGGTGATCGAGAATGGAGTACCACCATTTTTGCTCCAAAGCGATAGTTAAATCTTTAATTAGATTTGAACGTGAAATGGTAATTAATTTTACCGATAACACCGTGGTGTTAGATATGGAGTATCGCCAGTTTTGCTCCATGGGATATATAGGTTGGGATTGGGGAAATAAAACAAATAACTACTTCGGTGTGGTTCGCTAATCCCGACTAGTTTGAAATGATATCCAAAGGAAGATTATAGGATAAATTTAGAAGAATTTATCTTGGATAAAATTAATGGGAACATTTCCATAAGAATGTGATTTTGTGAATAAAAGGATATTCTGAATTGGAATGAGGCGTTTGTTGTGTTTGTGTAACATTCGTTTATTATATACGTGGGTTATTCAGAAAGGCCGGGTTTATACCCATTCTGAATAACCGATTCGACGAGATGTCGAAGATGAAGACGGTGGTTGAAGACCGGAAGTCTTCACATCGATTGGGTGATTACTGATGATCTTGATTGGGCTGTACACCCAGGATGAGGGAATCAGTTGGTGATCGTCCAGACGTACTTGGAGATCGATGGATATGCGAGGAAAGTGCCTCCGGTTTCGTTCAGACCCAGAACGAACTTGTAAATGGATTGTGTGTCTGACATTGGATTTTATTCTGTGTTGATTGATCTCTATTAAATATACATCTGTTTGGCGGCGGAGAATTTATTCTCTTGCTTAATGCCCTTCTCTGAGACATACGAGCTCAGAGGTTGTATATCGATGGACATCAGTCGCATGGAATGAATTGCCTGTGTGGCACGCGTAAGTGGCAATTGATCAAGGCTTCTGTTGAAAAGCAAAGTCTTGTGGTTGATGATCAAAACACGGCCTGTGTGGCATAGCTTTGTGTATAACGTGAATTCGCGAGCCTCACACCTCGGTATGAGTCAAAAACGGGATACGGACCCAAGGAGTGCACGACGTTTCTTTCTAGCTAGGGTGGTGTCAGTGACCTACCAGCCCTGACATTTATATACTTTTCACCTGTGTGGTTGTTGGATATGAGGCGCCTCGGATATAGGTCTGTAAGGACCGGGAAACGTGTGTTCAGGAATAATTAATCCTCAAAAGTAAGAGAGGACCGGCCTTGGAGGTTCCAAAGGATCAGAGTGGGGTCCTGAGGCATTTGCTAGAGTGTCTCGAACGCGGAGAGGAGCTTGCCCCTTGCCTCGGCTCATGATGGAATCCCATTTCCAATACGTGTATTGCGGTTTTAATTGTAGAACTAGTATGGCGACATGATATATGGTACCCATGCCGCCTATGATTGATATTTATGATTGAATTGTTTTGACACTATACACTTATTATAGTATCAAATGATTTGTTTTTAAACGTACCAAGCATGTTTGGCTATTATAAGGGAAAACCCTATCCTCCGGCTTGCGTTGCATTGTGTGATGGGACCTGGGTCTTATAATAGCTTCATTTTTCGAAAGAGCATTGCGCTGTTTTGTTATATGCACTAGTATTCTTGGGAGGAAACCCGTTCCGTGTTATACGGCGTGGTCCCTTGAATTACTATCTTTAAGTAAAGTTTTTGAATAACTGTTTTAGTTCTCACACCAGTCACATGACTGACCTGGAGTTTATTGTTTTAACCTAAACTCTGGGTGCCCCTATTTTCCACACGGGCAGCTAGTAGTTTTGGTTTTTGCAGATTTATATTCACAGGGTCCTGGTTTACAGCTGGAACGATGCTCGGAAAGCTCTGTATCCGTGTATCACTTCTAGTTGTGATTTTGTATTATTTTCCGCTGCTATGTAATTTATTGTAATCTCTGATATTTATCGAATGTAATTTATTCATTTATACTCTGTATATTCTTGTATCTGATGGAATTGTTGTAATAACAATGAAATGTTCTTCCGTATGCGCTCATTTGTGTGTTGTTCTCAAAGTATTCGTGCTTCCCTTCACGGGGAAGTTACGGGTCCTTACAGTGGTATCAGAGCTTTGGTTTACAGAGCTCGAGAACAAGACACATTAGAACCATATGAAAGAATTCATCAGATATTGGATTAGTAATATCCAATTAGAATTACTCGTTAGAGATAGGATCAGTAGTATCCTAGAACGAGTATGAAGAGTATACTTTTCAAATGAAAACAATTTTGTTTTAAAAATTTAAATCGTTTTATACGAATTTGAATATTTATTTATTTTGAATATGGACAATCGAGTATATATAGATTTCGCGTATATGCGTCATGAACGTATATTCGAAGTTTTAATATACTGGGTAGATATAGAATCACATGCTAGACATCCGGGGATGATTCTGATGATGGTGCATCATCATCAGTATTCATATTCGAATTTCGAACGTGTGATTTCTATATATTTCCATTAGACTGGTGTGAGAACCAAAACATATATAGTTAGAATACATTGTTGTGAATTGGCATCAAAAACATGATTTTCTGTGTATATATGTATCAAATTTATGAATTTGAAACTCTAATTCACTAATTGATTGATGTTTGTGTTGTTTGTTTATTTGTTTGATAATTTTGAACCATTTAGCCTAATTGAATCACATATTGACTTATATTGAAAATTGGTCGCATTTGCTTGCATATACATGTACTTACATTGAACAGGTCATAGCAAGGAGGCTAGAGCAGAGAATAAAATTTGTTTGCCCGACGAATAGGTACATGTTTACTACATAATTTCCTGTTTTGTTTGGGTGATGATGATTTTGTGAGCCTATTGGCTAGCCGCTTGGCTTTTTCTTTTTCTTTTTGAGATCTGAAGGACCGGGGAAGCTATTTGAAATTCCCCGATGCTCCCGGTATAGGGGAGGTTATGGCGAAATTTTTCGAAAATTTAGGGTGTTAGCCAAATTTTTGAAATTTGAAAATTCTCTGAAACTGAAAAGTTGGAGAATGGAAGCCAGATCGAATGTAGAGTTGATTAATCAAACCACTTTCGACTTTTGTTCCTTTTCGGGGACGAAAAGTTTTAAGTGGGGGAGATTGTAATAACCCGTAAAATGCGAGCCAGTTTGAAATTTTTATTTTGGCAATTTTAGTGAATTTTGAATATTTAAAATAGATTATTTTAAATAAAATCGACAAGAAATTTATTTTGAATATAATTCGACGTATATATTACATACGTCGTCGTTAGAATATAAATAATTATATATAATTATAATAGAATTGAAAATGGCGCGGTAGTTCGATAATTCGATTTCAAACTTCAATTGAATGTACCGGGTGCAAAACAATCCGGATTTTAGTGAAACCAAAAACATTAGGATCTAATTGATAATATCTTTCCAACGAATCCGAATAATCGAAATTTCATAGCGGGAATCAAAAGATATGTCCAGTTGAAAATTCTGAATAGTCGCTATGGAATTTAGGGCCCTTAAAAATGGACATTTTGCAAACGACCTCGGATTTCGACGAAACCACTTTTGTTGGATCCGTGGTGTCAAATTATTGCTAGATTCCAAATTTCATGATTTTTCGAATCAATATGTGAGCGTGGCAAAAGAAAACGCGTTTGACCAGTTTTAGTTGATTTTAATCGACTGGAAATTGGCCATTTTTCTAACGGTCTCAGAATTTGATGAAACTAGTTTTGTTAGGACCGTATCGTCAATACGAAGCTAGAAAATATTTTTCTGGAATTTTTCTAGTTAGTATGTGACCCCGGTAATTTGAAATGTACGTTTAGAATTCAATATAGTGATTTAAATGTAATTTTAACGGAAACTGATTCAAACGATCAAATCAACCTACGATACATATCCCATTGTGTTCGGAATAGGGGTAAAACGCTAGGGACGACAGTCGTTGGGTGGGATTTCGTGTCCGAGGAAAAAGTCAACCTCTTGGGAAAATTAAATTAAAATAAAATAAATATAATATATAAAAAACCCCACTACCCTCCCTTTCCCTTTCTCGTTTCAGAGAATTAAAGAAAAAAAATATATCCGAATCTTAAGATCTCGATGGCGATGGACGCATTCCCACCGCTCCGTTCCCCCCCCCCCCCCACCGATGCCTCCGCCTGCCAAAGCCACCGCCTCCTCCAGCAGCTCGCCCCCCTCTTCTTCCTCTCTCCCCTTCTTCGAGCGATGACGTCGCACCCCTGGGCCCACGCTCAGACTTCGCCGCCGCCTCCAAGGAAAGACCGCCGCCCTCCCCAAGCCAGTGACAACTCCTTCACCGCCTCCCTGTCCTCCGTCGAACCCCCCCCCTGCAGCCCCACGACCAAAGCCCTAGCCGCAGCAGCACCTGAACCGCCACTTCCCCGATCCCTTTATTTGCAAACAGTGAGTTATTTTTATTTATTTATTTACATTTAATTTATTTACTGTTTTTATATGTGTAAATAGCGTATAGAAATTTGATTTGAGATTTATATATATAAATAGCAGAATAAAAATATAATTTTTATGATATAGATAAAAATATGATTTTTATATTTTTAAAGTATTAAAAATATAATCTTTATTATGTAGAAGAATTAAAAATATGATTTTTATATTTTTAAAGTATCAAAAATGTAATCTTTATGAGATAGAGAATATAAAAATATCATCTTTGTGTATGTAACGAAATAAAAATCTGATTTTTATTTTATATACGTTGAGATAAAGTGGTAATTTTTATAATGATGAAATCTATATTTTTATGAAGGAGAAAACTTTATTTTTATAAAGGCGAAAACTTTATTTTTATAAAGGCGAAAACTTTATTTTTATAAAGGCGAAAACTTTATTTTTATAAAGGCGAAAACTTTATTTTCATAAAGGAGAAAACTTTATTTTTATAAAGGCGAAAACTTTATTTTTATAAAGGCGAAAACTTTATTTTTATAAAGGCGAAAACTTTATTTTTATAAAGGCGAAAACTTTATTTTCATAAAGGAGAAAACTTTATTTTTATAAAGGCGAAAACTTTATTTTTATAAAGGCGAAAACTTTATTTTTATAAAGGCGAAAACTTTATTTTCATAAAGGCGAAAACTTTATTTTCATAAAGGAGAAAACTTTATTTTTATAAAGGCGAAAACTTTATTTTTATAAAGGCGAAAACTTTATTTTTATAAAGGAGAAAACTTTATTTTCATAAAGGCGAAAACTTTATTTTTATAAAGGCGAAAACTTTATTTTTATAAAGGCGAAAACTTTATTTTTATAAAGGCGAAAACTTTATTTTTATAAAGGAGAAAACTTTATTTTTATAAAGGCGAAAACTTCATATTAGAAAAGGCGAAATCTATATTTTTATAAGGGCGAAATCTATATTTTTGAAATGGAATTTTTATCTATATAGTAGCAATGTAGAAATAGAATTTTTATCCATAGAGCGTGATAGTAAAAATATGATTTTTATATATTGAATAGCATAGTAAAAATTCGATTTTTAAATATATGAAGTGATTATAAAAATATGATTTTAAATTGAAAACGAACAAATAAAAATGTGATTTTTATTTTAAAGACATCGAAATATAAAAATGTGTGATTTTTATATATGTAGTGACTACGGGCAACGAAGGTGATAAAAAGGCGAGAATGAAGAAGATTTCTAAAAAAGAAGAGTCAAGATGAGTGGATAGCTTTCGGTGAGAACTTCTCACTCTAAAATCTCTTTTTCTAGTTATATATATATATACTAGGATGTAGACGGTGCTTAGTAGCACCCGACACCCGTCATCCACAGACCATGGATGGCTTGTTTGTTAAATAGTTTGGTTGTGTAGTTGGTTAGTCTAATTGGTTTGAATTGAATTGTTTGGTGGATTGAAATTGATTTGATTGATGTGTGAATGGCGTGGGCCTTCACTAGACCGGGGATAAGGCTAGGCCTTGTCCCGTTTCTAGTATCGTGCCGTTATGCCGCCGAAATTTTCTAAAATAAATTAGAAAAATAAAAATATCATTTTATTGATAAATGAAATGAATAGAAATTCATGTGTTAAAATAAAATATATTATCGTTAAAAATATAATTTTTAACGTGAAAGTGAATAAATAAATATTTATAAACAAATCGGCCGATTTGTTTATATACACTGATTTGACTGATATCGATTGGGTCGATAAATTTTACACGTCGCCCAACTGCACAAATAAAATCTGTGTTTGATTGTTTGAAACCCCACACGGGTGTTGGGATGAAATTTGAAGTTCACTCATCCTGATTGATTAAATATGTCGATCGATTGATTGACAGGCTGTTATAAGCGTAAGATATCTATATTTGATGCTTATACAGTGTAGTGCACTTTGGTTGATGGTTGATTGCTTATTAATGCTATTATATACATGTGTTGTATGGAATCCATATAATTAACGTTATATGGTAATTGATTGGGCCTCATTCCAATCGGGGAAATAAGGAATATTATAAAAGAAAATTCATGTGTTGAATATAAAAATAGTCATGTGTTGACGATGTTCATGTGTTGAGTGAAATATTTTAATAATAAAATTCACATCTTTATCATATTTAAAATTAGAACTACTTCCCAGTAGAAGTCTAATTGAAAATCAAACGATAGGTACCATAGTTTTATAAAATATTTTACATAACAAAAATAGTGAGGGGTTGACAGGACTCATGTGTTGAGATTAGTCGTGTGTTGAAAGAAATATAGATTCATGTGTTGAATGGGATAAATATTCATTTGTTGAATAGAATAAAGAAGTTGTGAAAAATATAAAGCCGTGTTGATTAGTTTTGCGCCATTTTGACGTGAACGACCTTTATATCGATTTTATTCAAATTGAAATGAATATTATAGCAAATTCGAATTGAAAAGAAAACGAATTTGAATTGAATATAAAAGGACTTTGAATGGAATTGAATATAAAACAAATTCAAGTGGAATTGAAAACGAACTGAAATTTAATTGAATTCGAATCGAAATTAAATTGAAATCAATTTGAATTGAAACGAATTTGAATTGAATTGAAACGAATTTGAATTCGAATTAAATAAAATAGAAATGAATTCGAGTTGAATTGAAATCAAATCGATTTGAAATTGAATGTAGAAGTTGAATTGTTTTGGAAACGAATTTAAAACGATTTATAAAATTCGTTTTAAATAGAAATCGACGAAATATATATTATATATATTATATATATAATAGAATGGCCTGAATAGAACGCGCCGCGCCGCGGCAGTTCGTGAATTTCGACCATTTATTTCAAACGGACATTGCGGGAGATCCGACCGTCGGATTCTCCTAAAACCGGAACCGTTGGGTTCGTATCGAAAAGAGCTTTCCAATGAATATTAGAAATTTGAAATCTAACGGTTGGATTTGGAGTTATGTCCAAATCAATTTCAGAAAAGGTCGCTGTAAGTGCAGTTCGATGGCCATTGTTGGAAATCGACTGTACGGGCCTTGATAAAATTATTAAAAATATCGATAATTTGTGTAAAATCATAATATGTGATTTGGGAAAAATTGAGCTGAAGAATTCCACATTTGAAAGGATAAAAATAGATTTTTATCGAAATGAACTAGTTTTGAACTAGAATTAAAATCAATTTATTTTTGAAATAAATAAATTGAATTTGAAGTGATTTTAAAAATAACCAATATTCCCAATACGTGGATGGGACTGAAGTTGAATCGAAATTATCTTCGGAATATTTCGATGTTGGATTTCGTGACTATACAGATATTGTTATGGGAATTTGAAAGATATTTCATATCGTTATTTCCAATACGATATTTGTTGGTTTCAGAATTTGATATTGAATATAAGCCGATATATTTTCTATTCAGAGCCTTGTATTTAATATCAAATGTGATTTGGGTTTATCGTGAATCGTGTTTTAGAGGACATTGGTTCTTTAACCCAGTTAAAGGCAAGATGTTGATTTTTGGAAAGGATTAAAACTAAGTGGAGTTTTAATGAATCTTTAATTAGATTAAATTGTGAATTGATAATTTAAATTATCAAATCTGAAAGGTGATCGAGAATGGAGTACCACCAGTTTTGCTCCAAAGCGATAGTTAAATCTTTAATTAGATTTGAACGTGAAGTGGTAATTAATTTTACCGATAACACCGTGGTGTTAGATATGGAGTATCGCCAGTTTTGCTCCATGGGATATATAGGTTGGGATTGGGGAAACAAAACAAATAACTACTTCGGTGTGGTTCGCTAATCCCGACTAGTTTGAAATGATATCCAAAGGAAAATTATAGGATAAATTTAGAAGAATTTATCTTGGATAAAATTAATGGGAACATTTCCATAAGAATGTGATTTTGTGAATAAAAGGATATGCTGAATTGGAATGAGGCGTTTGTTGTGTTTGTGTAACATTCGTTTATTATATACGTGGGTTATTCAGAAAGGCCGGGTTTATACCCATTCTGAATAACCGATTCGACGAGATGTCGAAGATGAAGACGGTGGTTGAAGACCGGAAGTCTTCACATCGATTGGGTGATTACTGATGATCTTGATTGGGCTGTACACCCAGGATGAGGGAATCAGTTGGTGATCGTCCAGACGTACTTGGAGATCGATGGATATGCGAGGAAAGTGCCTCCGGTTTCGTTCAGACCCAGAACGAACTTGTAAATGGATTGTGTGTCTGACATTGGATTTTATTCTGTGTTGATTGATCTCTATTAAATATACATCTGTTTGGCGGCGGAGAATTTATTCTCTTGCTTAACGCCCTTCTCTGAGACATACGAGCTCAGAGGTTGTATATTGATGGACATCAGTCGCATGGAATGAATTGCCTGTGTGGCACGCGTAAGTGGCAATTGATCAAGGCTTCTGTTGAAAAGCAAAGTCTTGTGGTTGATGATCAAAGCACGGCCTGTGTGGCATAGCTTTGTGTATAACGTGAATTCGCGAGCCTCACACCTCGGTATGAGTCAAAAACGGGATACGGACCCAAGGAGTGCACGACGTTTCTTTCTAGCTAGGGTGGTGTCAGTGACCTACCAGCCCTGACATTTATATACTTTTCACCTGTGTGGTTGTTGGATACGAGGTGCCTCGGATATAGGTCTGTAAGGACCGGGAAACGTGTGTTCAGGAATAATTAATCCTCAAAAGTAAGAGAGGACCGGCCTTGGAGGTTCCAAAGGATCAGAGTGGGGTCCTGAGGCATTTGCTAGAGTGTCTCGAACGCGGAGAGGAGCTTGCCCCTTGCCTCGGCTCATGATGGAATCCCATTTCCAATACGTGTATTGCGGTTTTAATTGTAGAACTAGTATGGCGACATGATATATGGTACCCATGCCGCCTATGATTGATATTTATGATTGAATTGTTTTGACACTATACACTTATTATAGTATCAAATGATTTGTTTTTAAACGTACCAAGCATGTTTGGCTATTATAAGGGAAAACCCTATCCTCCGGCTTGCGTTGCATTGTGTGATGGGACCTGGGTCTTATAATAGCTTCATTTTTCGAAAGAGCATTGCGCTGTTTTGTTATATGCACTAGTATTCTTGGGAGGAAACCCGTTCCGTGTTATACGGCGTGGTCCCTTGAATTACTATCTTTAAGTAAAGTTTTTGAATAACTGTTTTAGTTCTCACACCAGTCACATGACTGACCTGGAGTTTATTGTTTTAACCTAAACTCTGGGTGCCCCTATTTTCCACACGGGCAGCTAGTAGTTTTGGTTTTTGCAGATTTATATTCACAGGGTCCTGGTTTACAGCTGGAACGATGCTCGGAAAGCTCTGTATCCGTGTATCACTTCTAGTTGTGATTTTGTATTATTTTCCGCTGCTATGTAATTTATTGTAATCTCTGATATTTATCGAATGTAATTTATTCATTTATACTCTGTATATTCTTGTATCTGATGGAATTGTTGTAATAACAATGAAATGTTCTTCCGTATGCGCTCATTTGTGTGTTGTTCTCAAAGTATTCGTGCTTCCCTTCACGGGGAAGTTACGGGTCCTTACAATAAGACCAACTTTACTTGTCCCTTTGGAACCTTTGCTTATCGTCGCATGCCTTTTGGTCTTTGTAATGCCCCCGCGACCTTCCAAAGGTGTATGATGAGTATTTTCTCTGATATGGTGGAAGAATTCTTGGAAATATTCATGGACGATTTTTCAATATATGGATCATCTTTTTCCCAATGTCTCACTCATTTAGAACTCGTCCTTAAGCGTTGTAAGGAGAAATCACTCGTGCTTAATTGGGAGAAATGCCACTTTATGGTAAAAAGGGGGATAGTTCTAGGTCATGTCGTCTCCAAGGATGGCCTAGAAGTCGATAAATCCAAAATCGATTTGATTGCTAATTTACCTCCTCCTAAGTCTGTCAAAGATGTTCGTTCATTTCTTGGCCATGCGGGATTCTATAGAAGATTCATTAAGGATTTCTCGGAAATTTCAAAACCTCTCTCGAATTTACTTGCCAAAGACGTAAAGTTTGAATTTTCCAATGATTGCAAAACATCTTTTGAAACTCTTAAATCACTCTTGACCACAACTCCCATCATTCAACCTCCTGATTGGACTCAACCCTTCGAACTTATGTGCGACGCTTCTGACTTTGCCATTGGAGCCATCTTGGGTCAACAAATTGATAAACTCCCTCGAGTCATTTATTACACTAGCAAAACCTTAAACGAGGCCCAATTGAATTACTCAACTACTGAAAAGGAATTTTTGGCAGTTGTCTTCGCTCTTGAGAAATTCAGACCATATCTCATAGGATCCAAAGTCATAGTTTACACTGACCATGCTGCCCTACGATATCTGCTTTCCTAAAAGGATGCCAAGGCCCGCTTGATTCGTTGGATCCTTCTTCTTCAAGAATTCGATATAGAAATACGAGATAAAAAGGGTTCTGAAAATGTCGTAGCTGATCATCTCTCTCGAATTGTGCACGAAAATGATAACGACACCCAAATCGATGACTATTTTCCTGACGAACAACTCCTTTCAATCTCTAACACCCCTTGGTACGCTGACATTGTGAATTATCTTGTCACACAACAAATGCCCGCTGAATGGTCGAAACAAGATAAACAAAAATTTCTCTCGAAAATTCGAAACTTCTATTGGGACGACCCATATCTTTTCAAATACTGTCCAGACCAAATCATTCGAAGGTGTGTGCCCGATCATGAACACCAAAGTATTCTCTCTTTCTCACATGACCATGCTTGTGGCGGTCATTTTGTAGCAAGAAAAACTGCTGCAAAAGTTTTGCAAAGCGGTTTTTATTGGCCCACACTCTTCCGTGACGCTTTCGAATTTTGCTCTAAATGTGAGCGATGTCAAAGAACGGGTCGAATCTCTAAGCGAAATATGATGCCTCTCAACCCCATTTTAGTGATTGAGTTATTCGATGTTTGGGGCATCGACTTCATGGGACCATTCCCCAATTCATTTGGGAATCTTTACATCTTGCTTGCGGTAGATTATGTCTCAAAATGGGTTGAAGCCATTCCGACCAAAACCAACGACAACAAGGTTGTTGTCAAATTCCTCAAAGAAAACATCTTTTCACGCTTTGGCACACCTCGAGCTATCATTAGCGATAATGGCACTCACTTCTGTAATCGTTCTTTTGAGTCCTTGCTCAAGAAATACTCAATCACACACAAGCTGTCGACCCCCTACCATCCACAAACGAGTGGGCAAGTAGAAGTTTCCAATAGACAAATCAAACAAATTCTTGAGAAAACCTTGAATTCCAATAGAAAAGATTGGTCCGTAAAACTGATTGATGCACTTTGGGCTTTTCGCACTGCTTATAAAACCAATCTAGGGATGTCACCATATCGATTAGTCTTTGGAAAGGCCTGTCACTTACCTCTTGAATTAGAGCATCGTGCTCTCTGGGCCATCAAAATTTTGAACTTTGACTTAGAAAAAGCTGGCTCACATAGGAAGTTACAAATTTCGGAATTAGAGGAATTAAGAAATGAGGCGTATGAAAATGCGAAAATCTACAAAGAAAGAACCAAAGCCCAACACGACAAAAACATACTTCGTAAGGAATTCAACGTAGCTCAAAAAGTTCTTTTATACGACTCTAGACTTCACTTGTTTCCAGGAAAACTCAGATCTCGATGGACCGGACCTTATGTCGTGAAAACAGTATACCCTCATGGAGCAGTTGAAATTGAAAATCCTAGGGATGGAAAAGTCTTCAAAGTAAACGGTCAACGACTGAAACCATTTTTGGAATTCGAACAATATGATGAAGATGACTCTCTCGATCTGCATGATCATCCACCATGAAATCAGGTGGTACACGTTCTTTTTCTTTTATTTTTCTTTTTCATTTTTTTTATTTTTCTGCCTTAGACAGTTGGGACACTGTCTCAATCAAGTGTGGGGGGGAGTCTGCATTTCACTCATTTTCGTTTTTTTTTCGGTTTTTTTTCTTTCTTTTCATTTCCATCCATTTAAATAGGACCATCATGCATTTTAGACTGTAGTAACATGCCATTTTTTTTTTGAAATACGACTCATTTTCAAGTGATACAACAAAATAAGTTTACAATTTTTAGCCAGTTGATAGTATTTTTCTCTCTCAGCTAAATTCGAATTTGAAATATAATGAAAATTTTAATTTTGAGGGATAATAGTGTAACCGGTACATAGGGAGATTCTTATGTGATGGCCATGAAATCTATTCTATATTGTAGACTTTGTTTAAATAAGTGGAGGACTTAAAATACTTATATTGGCTTTTCGAATCTTTAAAACTAAGTTGTGTTAAGTTGAATTCGCGTAACTCTCTTTTGTGCTTATATTTTCAATAATAATAATAATAGTATTCCAAGGGTATCCAACATTGCTTGTATATCAAGCGTTGGTGTGCAAACCCGCCAAGCTCTATCCGACACGTTGTTGACAAAGTCAAAGTTGGAATATCTTGGTCTCATTTTATGAGATTGGACACCTAAGGATTACCGACACGTTGTTGACAAAGTCAAAGTCGGCCTGCACAATCCGCCAAGCTCTTTACCCACTCTCCGTTAGTCCGCGAGGCAGTGCATGGGTGGTAAACCTTGGTCTTTTTAGTTAAGTGTATGTACTTAATCATAAATCTTAAAATTTTATAGAATAAAGAATAAGCGATGATACCCAAACACTTCTTGACCTTATTGATTTGACTAGCCAGACATGAGAAAATTAGAACACCACTTTGCAAACTGTGCCACGCAAACTAAGAATTTATTTCATGGCTGCACTATGTTATCGACCGAACTAACTGGCCAAACTGGAATTTAACATTTAAAAACTTGATTTATATTGAAAATTTGTGACAAGTCGAGGTATCTAAAATAAAATCAACTGACTAGAAATTGTTAACTTAATTTGTTGTACCACTTTCGTGAAACAAGTCGTGTTTTCATTTTTCGTCTTTATTTGCATATGTCCATTGCATTCATGTAGTTTCATTAGAATCATAGCATATTACATTTGGATTTTGTGGGTAGTATCCGCTGAAAACCCTCACGAGACACCACTCGTCCTACTAGGGACACCTAGAGGTTTAACGGCTTGTTGCATACGCTTAATGCAATCGTGTTTCCTACGAAAGTGTGACCTATCTAGTTTAGTTTTTCATTTTTTGTTTTACTCGAGGACGAGTAAAAGATAAGTGTGGGGGTATTTGATTGACATTGAAAAATGTTTATTCTATGCTTTTATATTTTATCTTTTGTAAATAAATAAATGATACTTTGGTTACTTTTGTATGTTTTTACAGGATGTCAAGAAATGCCTCCTTCAATTCAAATCAAAGGCCAACAACAAGAAAGAGCTACTTCCTCACATCAAATTCATTTCAATTGCAAAAGAAGGAGTAGCTCATTGGTAAAGGCATAGGAATTGGTGCTGAGAGACCTGAGTTCGAACCCCGTCAAGCTCACTTTTTGCCAAAGAAACGGAGCGCGTTCACACTGGCCCCTTTGCTTTGAGGAATATTTGGATTAGTGTTATGTTATATACATACACATATTCATGTGTATGTATTTATGATGTGCACCAATTAACATTTCAGCAATAGCCATATTCTTATCATGGAATTAAATTCAAATCATTCAATTTCAATTAGAAGAATTTCTGATTGAATTGCTGCCAAGAAAAGATCCATTGTGAAGATTTTATCCTTTGTGCCTTGGGATTCTAATAAGCATCCTTGTTTGGAAGAATCAATTACATGCACCAATCAATTAGCCACATGAGAGAATTGAAAGATATGGAAAATATTTACCATGATATGCCAGATTTTCTCCAATCAAGCTGAGTCAAGGAAGGCAAGAGATATTCATGAATGAGGAGGCCCATTTATTCATAGACCTAATCATGGTTTTCCCATTCTCATCTATAAATATGTGTTGTAACCATTGTAAAAATTCATTCATTCTTCTGTACTCTCTTTTAGTTTTAATAAAGCTTTCTTTTCTTTAGTTTCTGCATTTTATTTTCGTGGCAAATTGTGTTGTCTAGTCAATTAGATTTGCTAGAACACAATTTGCTATTGCTTCTATTTTCTTACTAGTGATTGACCGTCTGATTAGATTCAGCGGTAATCCTAGTTTTTATTTTCAGTTGCTGATTTCTTTTCTGCAATTTTATTTCCAGTGTTCTATTTTATTTTAATCATTAAATTATTACAGATCCGATTAGATTCGAATCTGTAGTGAATTTAATTGCATCTTTTATTCGTAATTTCAGTTTTATTTTGCTTTGCGAAGAAAAATCAACCTCTAAGCTTTGTCTAACTCGCCCAAGAGATTAGATAAATAATTGATTTAATTCGCCTCCCTGTGTTCGACCTGTATGCTACACACCTGTATGCTTGCAGAATTTAATTTAAATGTCGCGCTTTTCTAATTCATAGACTAGCGTCGATCACGCACACAGCAATCCCTGGATCCTCCAAGGCCGGTCCTCTCTTACTTTTGAGGATTGGCAATTCCTGAACACACGTTTCCTGGTTCTATAGGACCTATATCCAAGGCGCCTCGCATTCCAACAACCACACAGGTGAAAAGTATATAGATGTCATCCAGTTTAAGCACTGACACCACCCCTAGCTAGAAAGAAACGTCGTGCACTCCTTGGGTCCTTATCTATTTTCCAGTTAGCTTCTAACTTTAAATATGATAAAGATGTAAATTTTATTGTTAAAATATTTCTTTCAACACATGATAATTTTCAACACACAATCATTTTTCGCACATGATTATTTATATTTTTCCGATTGGAATGAGGCCCAATCAATTACCATATAATGTTATTTATATGGATTCCATACAACACATGTATATAATCACAACGGTAAATAATCAATCATCATCCAAAGTGCACCACACAACTGCATAAGCATCAAATATAAATAATTAATGCTCACACAGTCTGTCGACCAATCGATCGACATACAATTAAATAATTGGGATTAGTGTACAACAAATATCATCCCAACACCTGGTACATTCATTTGAAGTTTGAAATCGAATTATCGAACTACCGCGCCATTTTCAATTCCTTTTATAATTTAAAATAAATATTTATATTCTAACGACGATCTATATAAATATATACGTTCTAATTATATTCAAATTAAATTTCTCGTCGATATTATTTAAAATAAATCATTTTAGATATTCAAAATTCGTTAAAATTGCCAAAACAAAAATTTTAAATTGTTTCACATTTCTGGGTTATTACACTCTTTTTGACAAAACTTGTTGAAGTCGTCATCCAGAAAATGTGAATTGATGGTACCAAGTATTTTGAAACCTTTTAAGTAATTTTGAAAAAAAAAATTGTACTAAGTATGGATTTCACATACGGTACTTTGAAACTTGTCCAAGCGGAATTCGAACGACGACCATTTTGAGAAATGAACGTCGAGACAAGAGTTGACCCGGTATTGGAATTGACGCGGATCAAATTGGTAATTAAAGAATATCAGTGTTAACAAATATATCGTAAAAATAATCAAAGCGTAAATTTGTTTGACGCACAGACAGTTGAGTTGAACATAATTTCCATTGAGATATTCTATATGATGAGGATTTTGAGTAAACAGATTAGTAATACCAAGCGGTATGGGACGTTTGGTAATACTTTTCAGGTTACTCTCTTGACTTCTCATATGGAATATTCGATTGTGTTTGTATTCTCAATTTTGAAATATACTGGTAACATAATGTGATGTAGGAGAATGTATTACATTCAAATAATTACTATTTCAAAGTATACTTCAATTAATGAATTGAAGTGTTTTCTAAGATTGACATGCTTTCATGATGATACTATTTGTTCTCTTTCACAACTAGTATGATTTGGTTCATTTTGTCATATTTTTTTATATTTGATATTTATTATGATTATCATACTGATTTATATATGATACTCTAACTTGACTAATTTTAATTGTTTTATATATGATAAAGTCGAATATCAGTTTTGTTTGTGATTACCATTTTGCCTTTATATGTGATGATTTATTTCTTCAAGCCATAGTTGAAATTTTAAAGTGTTTTGACATTATAAACACTTTGAACTTCATGGCAAGTTTTACATAAAAAATTAGCATTTCAAGAATACTTTGATTTTTGGGTTGGGATAGATTGGACTCTGTGGTACCATTGGGCCAAAACTCCATCTTGGTCGACCTGATTCAGGTTCGCTACCTGAATCTTGGTGGCTTTAAATTCCGCCGATCTACCACCAAAGGTCAAACGGTCTGCTACATTGGGCAATTTTGTTGTTTGATCGGGATTCTCGATCGGCGGGTCACAAACTACATCAGATGGAGGCGTGGGGGTCCCACATGTAGTGCCGTGAACGGGTAGCATACGGCCTTCGCCTTAGACCGTCTTGGTTATCCTGGGTTGATCGCCAGGTGTCATTATGGCGCTATAAGTGGATTACGGTGCGGATGTCTCGATGCGCGCTCGAGCTCTATCACTGTGATTTTACAATAATAGCGTCTGTTTATTTGGTATTTATGGGTCAAGTTACATTTATCCCATAATCCCCTAATATTTTATTACATTAATATAATTAATTGATTTTATTATCATATTGATTTATATCTGATAATTGTTATGGGTATCATATTGATTTTATATATGATACTCTGATTTGATTATATTATCATATTGTTTTATATATGATAATTGTTATGGGTTTCATATTGATTTTATATATGATACTCTGATTTGATTATATTATCATATTGATTTTGTATATGATAATTGTTATGAGTATCGTATTGATTTATATACGGTACTTTGATTTGATTTTATTGTCATATTGATGATAATTGTTGTATTGATTTATACTCCGATTTGACTTACAAACGATAAATGCCATGAAGATTTTATCGACTTGATTGATTATTCTAAATATTTATAAGTATCACATTGATTTATATGTGATACTTTGTTTCGATTCATTTTATCATATTGATTTATATATGATAATTGTTATGAGTATCGTATTGATTTTATATATGATACTCTGATTTGATTATATTACAATATATATGATAATTGTTATGAGTATCGTATTGATTTATATATGATACTCTGATTTGATTTATTTTATCATATTGCTTTTATATATGATAAATGCTATGAAGATTTTATTGAATTGATTCATTTTTTATCATATTGATTTACATATGATAACTATTAAGAGCATCGCATTGATTTATAAGTGATACTCTGACTTGATTTATAAATACCATATTGTTTTAATGTGCTATTTTGTTATGAGTATCGTATTGATTTTATACATGATACTCTGATTTGATTATATTATCCTATATATGACAATTGTTATGAGTATCGTATTGATTTATATATGATGCTCTGTTTTGGGGTAATTTATCATATTGTTTTTATATATGATAAATGTCATGAAATTTTAGATTTATATATTTTTACTACTCTAATATAGTTAGTTTTTTCCATCTTTCTTTATTTGTTACGAGTATCGTTCTGATTTATAACTGATACTCTGACCTAATTTCTTTAGCATACTATTTCATATAGGATAAATGTTATGGGTATCGTATTGATTTATATATGATACTCTAATTTGATTTATTTTATCATATTGTTTTACATATGATAAATGCCAAGTTGTTTTCATTGGCTCCTCATTAGTTTATTTTATCATATTTTTCTCATATATGATAAATGTTATTAAAAAATTATTGGCTTTGACTCAAATTGTGATTATGTTGTATGTGATATTTGTTATGAATATCATATTGATTTATATATGACATCCTGTCTAATTTTACCATATTTTCTAAAATTATAATCAAAGGAATCGTATTGAATTATATACGAAACCTTTATATTGAAAATGAGGAGTGGGTATCCTAATATATGTATTTTACTTGGGATAAAGATTGAAATTTTTGCAGAAGTAAGTAATCAAAGTTGGAAATTTCGTGTTGAACAATCTAAGTAAATCAGGGAAGAAATTAAAATACGGGGTTGGAGTTTTGAAATGTTGTATTTTGATCAAGGTAAATTGCGAGGACGCAATTTCTTTAAGGATGGGAGTCTGTAACAACCTGAATTTTTGGAAGATGATAGTAAAACCTGGAAATTTTATTGTTTAAAATATAAACTAAAATAATAATTCATATCATAGTAGACGCTTATATATATAAGTCTACTTAAAACTTGGAATACAAGATATTTTTGAATCTTTAAGATGTAACGATAGTGAAAATTTATTTTTTGAAAGGATTGTATTTTTAACCTCGAAAGTAAAAAAAAAGATGAAGAAAAGAAATAAACTGAGAAATAGGCTACACGTATTATTGCATGGTATTAAATTCATGATTAGTAGTTGCTGAATTTATAATATAATGCGACAAAACAAGCAAACAACATTGCTCATTTCAGCCGTATTCCGATTGTTGGTAACATTCAAGATGTGCTGAAAATTTAAAACAACGTTGTGTGTTCAGAATATCTTCCCTTGTTTTAATCACTGTTTAGTTTAGACCCATATCTGGAAAAACCTGGAGAAATACATTCAAGGCAGGACACTTGTCCTTGTCATTCTGATAAAATTTTACACGTGTGGTTCTGGATTGTTCGTGAACTATGTCCTCGTTCTTTTTATTGTTCACGATTCCTATTTCATTTGAGAATTTTTACCCCAAATCCAAAAACCCCCTTTTGAAAATAAATGGCCACCGATTGTCCCCATTTTCCTAAAAATTCCAGTAATCCCCCTCCTGGAGTTGACGACATCCCTTTTTTTTCCTTAGCCACCGTTCTTCTTGCCTCTCTCCAGGGTAGCCGCCTTGACGCCATCGCTGCCGCCAACTCCTGCGACGACCGAGAGTCCACCCAGGTCCGCTCCTTCCTCCCCCGCAACACGGAAACCTTCCTCGGCCTAATCGAACCCGAATCCATGGCCTCCACCCTTAATTCGATCGGCTCCATCGCCTTGCCTCCGAGTGCAACGGCCTTGCCATGTTGGCTGAAGCCACGCAACAACCATCGTGTCCACCAGCTTAGAGCCACTAAAACCAATGGCGTTCCGGCTTGTTTTCCCTCGGCAAGGCTGCACAGTCGTTGTTTTTTTGCCCCGCCTGTGTCGAGCACACCGAAGCAGCTATTGTGCGCCTCTCATCGTTGCCAAGTCTCCACTGTTACTCAACTCATCAATCAGGGCAAACCTTCGTTTTTCTAGTCAAGGTGAGTGTTAACTCACTCATGATTTCTTAGATTCAAACATTTCAACTGAATTAAATTTTGTGTTCTAATTTAATTTTGATACTGAACTTGGCCATTTTTTAAGCATGAAAACGCATGTTTATGCTGTGCCCATACTAGTCTTGTTATGTTGATATATCTTGTTTAGTACCTAAGTTTGGTTAATTTTGGAGTGTATTGCACTGTCTTTACTTACATACGAATTCCATGCTTGGGCATTTGAGTTGAATCGGTGCTTGAACTTGGAAGGTAGATGTAAACTCTTGTGAAAACAAAATTGAACAACTAAACCACAAACCTTGTCTGTTTCCTAAACTAATTGTTTAACTTGTCAGGATTAATAAATAGAATGTGTTGTTGTATGAATGAACATGACTCACTCATTATTTACATCCCACCCTCATGCTGCATGCCTTATGAAGGGAGCTGTGTAATGTTTAGAGCCTTATTGATCCTGTCACTCTCTCTCAAATTTTCTCTTATAAAGGTGTTATCTTATAAATTTGTCCATATTTTCACTCTAAGAGCACAAAAAGTTAAAACAAAATGTAGAATTTGGCAAAGACAACAGTAAGCGTGCATAATTGAGAGTAGATAAGATATATGATTGTCCATAGGTTTGAACTTAAAAAAAAAAAAAAAGAGAGATAGAGAGAGAAGAAAATTGCCTTGATTCAGTACGTCTTATTTTTGCATGTGTTGGTTTTGTTGTTTTGGAATAAGGCTATCACGCATGCATGAATTCAATTGGTTTTATTCGCATGCATTGATTCCATTTATTCGCATGCATTGATTCAATTTATTCGCATGCTTTGATTCAATTTATTTGCATGCATTGAATCAATTCATTTTATTTGCATGCACTGGTCCAATTCTTTTTTGCTTGCATTAAATTCATTTTATTTGCATTTAGTGTACCTATTGTTGGCATTGAACTACACGTTTTGGCCATGTTAAGTTTGCTGTTACATGCATTTGTACTACTATATGTAAACCAATTGTGTATTTTATGACTTTAAGGCACCTAGAATATATTACTTATGCTTGAATTTATCTTTTGTGCATATATCTGTAGCCAATAAGCTATCTTTTAGCTTCGCGAATCTCATTCTTTACTGTGTGTTAAATTTGTTATTAGTCCTTGGCTTATCAGATTTTGAATGCAGTAAATACATTTATAAACAAGAAATTTTAGAAGCATAATATAAAAAGAGCTAAACTCGGTTTTTGCATGGATACTGGATGACTACTCACGAATTGGCTGTTGTGTATGTGTGTAATGCCTGATCACATAATCCGGCTTACAACTACCCTTTTAGAGCACTGGATAACACTAGGTTTAGCTTTTACCCACTGTGTTAATATATTCATCTGGTTTGAAATCCATTTATACCATTTATTGGTTTAAATTATTAGTTTACACCTATGTTAGCTGAGTCCTTATTTGTATAATTACCAGTTTACACACATGTTAGCTGAGTCCCATTATGTGTATTTATCACTTCAATGTTATGTGACAATGACCATTTGCCTTAGGGTAATCTACATGCGCATTTATTATGTGCTCCTATACTTTGTAGCTCTATAACTACATTTGCATTTCATTGTAACTCCTTCTTTGACATGTTGGCTGGCATAAATTTTAACTACTGATGTTCATGCCAAGGCAGCAGTAACCTTGCGTACTTTTATCTCACTGAACCATTTAAGTTTCTTTGTATTTTGTACCACTCTACCTTGTAATTCTCAACTGTTGCATTACTACATTGTGTCTCCTTCGAGCATTTATGGGGCTACGGCTCCCCACCGTTATGGACATTCTCAACTTACCATTGTTCCTTTTCCACACTCATGTTAATATATCTATATTTGTACATATGGGTGTATGTAGCATTGGGTTTCCCTTAGCCCATTTGAACCAAAGTGTCAGTTGTTGTGTTGACCATACAAAACTATATAAAACTATAAACCTGATAGTGGACACATATTCGAAATTTAGTATTCACTTTTTAAACTTCACTTGCCAGTTGATTGAGGTTAGTAAGTTTTGTCTTATTACACTGGCATGTTTATGCCGTTTTCATCTATGTTTCCCACCGTGGATTTAAAAGCAAGTGAAATTAGGAGCAATAAAAGGTTTATTATAAAATCAGAAGCCATTATATTCTTAAGTATTCACATAAATCTCTAAATTGGATGATTGTATTTAAGTTTGACTATAGTTGATTTTTTTGAATAAGAGTAATCCTGACTCGAGTGTTTTATGTTTTTGCATGGAACGCTCGGGTCAGGTCCCAGGCATTACAGATGCAAGGTTTATCTCTTAAAGTGGAGAGGCGCGAGAAGACGCATGTGCATGCAAAGCTTGATGACGCCGTTTTATTAAAGGAAATTTATGTGTAAATATTTTTTTCTGCTGTACGAAATATTGCAGACTCTGATGTTTGAATAAAAATTAATTTTGCTACCATTATTATGTACCGGGATTCTGTGTTATATTCCATTTTAGACCCTGTAAGCCAATAACAATCCGTCATTGTGAACGCTTCAAGTTGGTTTAAACGCCAACTTGGGGCGGCCAAAATGGCAGGTTGTTACAAAGCGTTCCGCTAGATTGTAATTCATTTGTATTTAGACACTATCATAATATCAGAATAAGTTATGATTTCAAAAAAGGTTTGGGTAATAAAAGGTAAAATCCATCCGTGTTTATGTGTGGGCTGGTCTTACTATTATCCTTTTATTTCAAAAGGATTTTGTAAAGTTAAACAAGATTGTTTGTGCTGTGAATTTATCACTGAAAGTATTCCAGACTGACCCGGTGAATTTTGCTTTGCTTCAAATGTGCTTGGGTCAGATCGAGTATGTTTCAGGTTGGGTTTCGCTTGGAGTTTCAAGAGTTAGAAGCAGGCAGCTTCACCATTAGTTATATAAAGTTATTATTCCGCTGTGTATAATAGATGTTGTACTCTGATGGTTGGCATGTATATACTGTTCTTTTGTATAAAAAGGATTTGTTATATTATATTTTATCTGTTCCGCTGTGAGATTCTGATGTGTTGTTCTTCTTCTTTCTTCTATTATAGTATTCTTTCTTTCTTTTCTCACCCTCTAATTTGTTTCTAATAACAATCTGGGATTCGATACTTGGATTTTTGGCAAGTAATACCGGTTTATGTATTGTTATCGAAAATTCGAGCATCAAATTTTCCCCTGGGTCGTTACAGTGGTATTAGAGCTATTGGTTTAGAGATAACCTTGGCTCTGTGGTGTGACTCAATAGAGATCGGGTTAGTAATACCCTAGATTGAGTTTGAGTGTATATATATGAGTGCGCGAACTTGTAATTTGATATAAAACTATTTTTGAAGTTTATTTCGCCTAATTTATTTTATAAAATAATAAAAGTAATAATTTTCTCAAATTATTATGATATGGGCAAATCGATAGATTTGTTAATGTTGATGTGCATGATATGTTTAGATTATGTGTTCGATTTCAAACCTATAAACCTCAACATAAGTAGGCTTGGTTGAAAACCAATATGAAATAAATAAGTTGGATAACTCAATCTAGATTTAATAAATCCGAATGGATAATTAAAGAGATAAATGGATTGCTAAGACATGGTTATTAATAATTATAATCTCATGTGGATTGGATTGTGTGTGGAACTGGTTGGATTGTATGATATGGATATTTGAAACTAATTGATGTTATTTTGGGGACTAATGAAATTCATTTGAGTTGAGAAACAGGTGCAGAAGTGCCAATTCAGCTTTAAAAATCCATCCAAGAGGAAATTTTGGAGTTAATTAAATCCAGTTTGAATAAAGTTGCGTTATAATTCAACGGCCCGAGTATAAATTATCGCTTATCGCATAATCACGCTCGCAAAAAGGTACGCCTACGCAAAATATGAAATTTTTGGTTTTATTTGGGTTTTGAGTTTGGATTTTGAATTTTTCCGACCATGTTGGTCGAGGTATATCTATTGCTTGAACCTGCAATATTGTAGATGTCCTCCGTACAGGGGAGACTCTGCCAAAATTTTTCCAAAATTTAAGGTGTTAGAAAATTTTTAAGATTTTTGGTAAATTCTTTTATTTGAATTAGTTTGGTTTTACGACCGATTAGATTTGTTTTGGAATAAAATCGAATTTTAAATTTATTATTTTTATAATGAGTTGTAGCGTTCTTTCTACCTTAGCAATTTCGAGGACGAAATTATTTTAAGGGGGAAGGAGTGTAATGTCCCGTATATTCTGACCATTTATTTGAAATATTTTATTTATTTGAAATATTGATTTGAGTTTATATAATTGAATTTAACTATTTTTATTTTGAATATTATTTATATTAATAATATAATAATATTTTATTTTTGGAACATTTGGATAATGTTAAATTTGCTGTATAATGTGAACGAGCGATTTAAAGTGGTTTAAATATGGTTTATATTAAATTATATTAATATATTAGTTATTGAAACGACGTCAGTACGTTTAATTTATAATTATATTATATAATAAGCTGCAGCGGCGCGGTAGTTCGTAATTTGGCGCTTTGAACTTTAAACGGCTGTATAGGGCCCAAATTGAGTCGGATTTTCTCGAAACAAGAAACGTCCGAATCTGTTGGATAATATTTTTCTAACGGAAGATAAAAATTGAGTTTTCGTGTTGTAGATTTTGTTTTATGTCCAAATCAAATTTTGAAATAGTCGCTATGGAATTTCGTTATATATTATAACGTTTATTTATATTAAATAAAGGGTTTTTAAATATATATAATATCGATTTGGCTTCAAACTCAATCCGAAATATTTTATTGTGGTAGTATACGATATTCTGGTCAGGTATGGCCAATTATAATATTTTTATATTTTTATATTGAGGTACTTTAAAATTGGTTTGTTTTTATGTGAATTGGACCTTTCGAAAGGGACTTTATTCAAACGACCTTCGTTTTCGACAAAACAAATTTTGTTGATACCGTAATAGTTAATTATCGCTAGATTTCAAGTTGCGCGTCAATCGGGGTTAATTTGTGAGTGCAGCAAAATAAAATACAAATAAAACGACCATTTGAACGTGAACGAGCGTCGTTTGAGCAAACGGACTCAGAATTCGACGAAACAAGTTTCATTAGGACTGTAACGTCAACTTATATCATGACGTCCATTCGCATCACGAACGGGGTTTGTATGTGAGCGAAGAAGCGAATAAATGGTGTTTGAAATTGCGATAGACACGAATAAATATCATTAGTCGTCATCACGCGTCACATCAACATAAAAATATTATTATTTCCACTTATAAATAGACCTAAACACTCAGCCTAAACTAGAAAATCTCAGCCATATCCAATTTCCGTCCAACATTTTGCAGAAAAGTCCTCCTTCACAAAATAAATTATAAATCCAAATCCGTGATGAATCAGTGAAGGTCCATAACGAGAAAGTTGTAGATCCAGTCGAGTCCGACCTTCACCAAAAATTCCAGGACCAACGGACGCCTGAGTCGGCCAAAAATCTCCAATTTCCGTCCAAAATCTGATTCGTTTTTATGGGTTTTGTGGCATTTTGGGTTGACGATTGATACTGGATCCAAAGGCAGACTCGTAGAGGACAAGGAGAGGGTGATTTTTGCTTTTGGTCGGAGTAGCTAATTTGGCCTGTGGACGACGGTGGAGTGAGTTGATCACAGAAGTTGTTTTTGGGTTTTTTTGCAAAGCTGAAATCGGATTCTTCTAATTTCCGGCAGCATCGATCGAAGTTGGAGGAAAGTGTCTGAAGGGGATTGTAGGGGGAGTCTGGCGGTGACAACCGTGGTGGTGGCAGTGGCTGAAGGGGTCTGTGGCGGCGGAATTTGGCGAATTTTCAGATTTGGGCGTAATGGAAAAATCAGGCGGAGGCGGAGGTTTTGGCGACCGGGGCTTCTAGCGATGGGAGCTGGCATTGGGGAGGTTCCGATGGGTGGTGGCTTGGGGTCTCTGGTGGAAGGAATCGACGGAGGTTGTGGATGAGGGCAGCCGTGTTTTTCTAGGCGAGGGGAATTTTGGGGAGGAGTCGGGTTTCACAGGAACGAAGAGAAGAAAACGCGTTTTTTATTACAACCATTATGACATTGCGGCTATTAATAAGGTAATGGGAATTTTGTTTTTATAATTAAATATTAATTAATTGTTAGTATTTGTTAATTTGTTCAAACTTGAAATTAGCATAACTTTTACATATGGTAACGAAATCTGACAAAACAGGATCCGTTGGGATCGCACGGACGAGACCTAAGCGATGGCACTGACTAGGAACTCATTGGAGCAGTTTGAAATTTTAGATAATTTTGAACGTTCGTTTCAAATTTAATGCAACAAACGCGACCACTGTCAACCGAAATGAACTGGTGAGTAAATTCTCACACCTTCTATTATCCTGTGATGTGGTAAATTCATATTAAAATATAATTTACTGTTAAAAATACAAATTAGTTGATTGGTTGCTATTGGCTGATTATTATTTGATTGGTTGCTGTTATTTATATTTCATCGTTTTAAATTAGTAGATCATATGAAATTTATTTCATATATTATTATGGAATGTATAATGAGCTGTGATGCAGGGAAGAACAGGCTGGAGGGATTCGACCGGATTCCTCAAATATTACATATGTTGTTTGTTTTATATTATTTATATTTGAACTAGTTGAACCCTATATGGTAATTAAACCTGTTTAAGCGTGATGGTTGAACAGATATTCATCTGTGTTGTGTTTAAAATCAATCGATAGTGTTGATTGGGTAATTGGCAGTGAATGGCTATAAAGGTGTTGTTTTAGACGTCATTCTACCGTTCGGTGAATCGACGCAGTTTTAAAGTGATAAATTATTTTTAACTGAATTGAGCCTTTTTAAGTTATTTTATATAAGAAATTAAATTAGAAATTTATAAATAAATATTTTAATCAAGTTTATAAAAGAATTATTTAAATGGTTTATGTAGCAAAATCGTATGATGTAAACAAGTTATAAAGCCAAAAGCCAAAGAAATTACCTATGTGTTGGTAAAAATGGGATAATTGTTTTTTTTAAATAATTAAGTGGCATTTTAAAATTAGTTAAGTTATTTAATTAATTTAAAAAGGGAAATGATGAAAGGAAAATCAGTTAACTGCTAGCTGATGCGTACGATTGACAAAATCGACCGTCTTTAGTTGAAATTTGATAATTGAAGTAATTTGGTTTAAATTTTCTGAAATATTTGCTAAGTTAACGAATAGGGTAAAATAATTAGTAAACCTCGATTAACTATAAATTAAGGGAATTATTGAAGTGTTTAGTATTAATAGAGTAAATTCTTATTTAATAAACTTTTAAATATGATACTTATACTATTTTTAGTTAATAGACAAGTTAACTATTTTTAATATAGTTAATGTTAAAGTTAATTATTATATCAATTAATAATAATTAAAGAAATGACCTTTAATAGGAATTTCCATTAGAAGCAGTTGAGTGTCGATAAGTTCGACCAAATTCAAAGGAGGGTGTTATAAAGGGGTTTATAACCCAGGTCTTCAAACAAGATTGGTAAATGGTATTTGTAAGTAGAATTCAAGGATTTGAATAAGATTTTACTTAATCATTAAGTTGAGTAACGTGAATTCAAATGGAAGGGAACTTCCAGGGGAAATGATTAACAATAAACGGAAATATGGAAATTGATTTAGAATGAAGTCCAAGCTAAGTTGTTTCAAGTTGTTAAACGGATTAGTATAGGTGATTTGGAAGAAAACCAAGTGAAGTTTAAAATGAGGTTTTTAAACCAAAACGATGAATTTAAAATATTAAAGAATTAAAGTAAGGATTCCAAATGGAAAGGAAAAAATATATAAATCGTTTATGTTAAATATTGGTAAATGGATTTTTAAAATCCAAGTTAAAAAGGGTTTATTGTAAAGAAGGAAATAAGCGGATTTAGTTATGGAATCCAAGTAAAAGTTTTTATTTTAAGAATGTCTGAATAAATGGAAATTGATTATTGGACGTGGTATTTCATTAAAACCCAAAAGTATAAGTGAAATAATGTTTCAAGTTCCGAGTTACGTTTAGTGAAGATTTACTTAATTAAAGGAATTAAGTAAAGAGATTATGGAATAAGGATTTCAAATATAAGAAACGGTTTATAAACCAGATTTGAAATCAAGGTGGTAAATGAGATTTTAATATTAGTGGTTAGGTGATAGACTAATATTATTCTAAGGTAAGAACGTTGTCGATCAAGGTCTGAGAGGTAAATAAAATACCCTAACTTGAATGGCTTCACAATTACTGAGGAATGATATTCGTTTGTGGTGGGTGCAAAGTGTTGTAATTGGTTAACTATCCTATACGAGGAATATTGAACATGAGTACGAGGTTTTTGAACTTAAATGTTAGTCACAAGTAAATAAGAATATTTGATTTTAAATTATATAAATTTGACATTTGATTTGTCTGATCAGAATTGGCAATTTGGGTTATACCATTAAGTATTATATATATGTAAATATACATCATGATGCCATCATTTAAAGAAATGTGGGAAAAAGGTTTTATACAATAAAATGATATTTCCAATGGAAATGGAAATAAAAAGTTAGATATATATACATGTTCTAAACCATAGAAAATAGTTTGGTTAAAATAAAATTAGAATAAAAATAATGTTTTAGATATATTAGAAAAATTAGAAATTGATTAACCATTTTGTTAAATATATTTTAAGTAGGCCAAGTAAGCCAAGTACTGAATCAGTGACACCATTTTAATGACACGATTGTTATTTGATAGTTAAATCACCGACTATCAAACCTGACTAATACGATTGTTGTTACGGAAAGACCGGGATCGAATTTATATTCAAAAACCATTCCGACCAACAAATACGTGAAGATAGTTATTGAAGACGGAGCAACTGAAGACCGTGGATCTTCATAAGCGGAAGGACTACTTGTCGAATTTCTATGGCTTGCAACCAGAGTTATTTGGTCTACGATTCTGTCGTGGTTGAAATCTACGGATTGCAAGGACTTCTCGCTACTGATCCATGGGGGTGATTCCTATATAAGGATGCAGTAGGAGGGTGCCTTCGGTTCATCCTGTTCCTGGATGACTTGTATGGACGAATGTCTGACAGAGTATTTCCTTAAAACGACGTACGTTGATTTTTACAAATATACCGAGTTGGTGGCGAAGAAGGGCACTTCTTTTATACCCAGAGTATATTTGTGGACGTCAATTAGTGATTTGACGGATCTGATAATGTGGCATTCAAAGTGGACGATGACCAGATGTTTAAAAAGTTAAGTTCTAGCCTCAAGCCTCATCAGCTGGGAAATGACAAAAATCGGGCAGGCAGCATGGCTATGTAGGTTGCTCCCATTAGGGTGTATAATCACCCATCTAGAGAAATTCCATTTGCTTCTTTAATCTATATTCGATGCTGTCCCTTTTTCGGGAGACGGTTGTTGATCCCAACCTTCAGTGGTATACATTCGATACACTCAAGTGAAATGAGTGGTCGGTCATGTGTGGGCCGGCTTGCAAGACGTTCTTGTTGAACCCAGTGTATTCGCCTCTAGAGATACACTATCGGAAGGTGGTCCCATATCTTGTCAAAGTCGGAATCCAATCTCCAATAAGCGCCTGCGGTTTTGATTGTATACCATATATGTGGAGCGTGAGATGCAAGCATTCCGCTAGATTGTTATTTATTTGAACTTAGACACTATGATAATGTCATAATAAGTTATGATTTCAAAAATGGTTTGGGTTATAGTAAGGTAAAAACCGTCCGTGTTTATGTGTGGGCTTGTCTTACTATTATCCTTTTGTTTCAAAAGGATTGTGTAAAGTTAAACAAGATTGTTTGTGCTGTGAATTTATCACTGAAAGTATTCTAGACTGACCCGGTGAATTTTGCTTTGCTTCAAATGTGCTCGGGTCAGACTGAGTATGTTCCAGGTTGGGTTTCACTTGCAGTTTCAGAAGCTGGAAGCAGGCGGCTTCACCGCTAGTTTTATAAAGTTATTATTCCGCTGTGTCTGATAGATGTTGTACTCTGATGGTTGGCATGTATATACTGTTCTTTTGTATAAAAAGGATTTGTTATATTATATTTTATCTGTTCCGCTATGAGATTCTGATGTGGTGTTCTTCTTCTTTCTTCTATTCTAATATTCTTTCTTTCTTTTCTCACCCTCTAATTTCTTTCTAATAACAATCTGGGATTTGATACTTGGGTTTTTGGCAAGTAATACAGGTTTATGTATTATTGTCGAAAATTCGAGCGTCGAATTTTTCCCTGGGTCATTACCTTCCCCTCTCCTCTCCCCTCTAATCCTCCTTCTAGTCTCACTCGTCCATCTGCTGATTTCTTAGTGGATGTGGATTGTTTCACAAGGGTTCTAAATCGCAAGAATAGACCCAAATCATTTCTGAATTCAAATGCTTCTATTCATTTGAAGAAAGGGGCTAGCAAAACCAGCGAATTCCCTCTCAAATCAAAACAGAAGCCTTATCCTGCTTCGAATGGCTCTCATTTCCAACCTATTAATTCAATCAAGATTACTCAGAAACCCAAACAGGTCACAAAAGATTATTTGATAAAATATTCAAAGGTGTCATCTTGGGCTGAAACGGTCAAGATAGGTGGCCAAGACTCGAATTTCGATCTAAATTATATATCTCCGATGGAAACATTAGTGAAAAGATTGTTGTAGTTTTTAAGGAGGCTAGTTCTCAAACAGAAGGAAAATGGGGCCTCTAAGTAGTCGCATATGTTTTCGACAAAAGACCATCCTACCATTACTTTAGAGCATTTGTGGTTCGTACATGGAACCCTATTGGATCCTTCGAGATATTTACTCGTGAAAACGGATTTTTCATATTAAGGTTTATAAATGCGAAAGATTGTGAAAAGCTCCTAAGGAATGGGCCATATTTTATAAACGACAAACTGATTATTCTAAAAAATGGACCCAGAAATTAATTCTTGATCGAGACCTTCTGAGCACTATGCTTATATGGATTAGACTGCCTAAGTTAAACCTGAGATTATGGGATAAATAGATCTTTAGTTCTATTGCAAGCCTAGTCAGAGTTCTGCTCAAAATGGATGAGCAAACTATGAAGGAAACTCGATTGAGTTATGCCCTAATACTTGTTGAAATAAGCGCAGATGCTGAGTTGCCCAACAAGGCGTCCATTTACATGCATGATGGGGAAGTTATAAGTCAACAAATCACTTACGAATCAATTTCAGATAGATGTAGGATTTGTAAATGCTTTGGACACTCTCTTGAAATGTAACGACCCGAAAAAAGGCGATCTTGGTTATCCAATATACAACAAATATCGAACATCCAAGGATCGAAAATACCGGTATTTAATAAAAGAAATTAAAGGGTGAGGAAAGATAAGATAAAAAATTAGAATAGAAGAAGAACAACAACACAACATCAGAGTAACACGAACCTCACAGCGGAACGAATAACAGATAATGTATAACATAACTTTGAAATATAAATCTGTACTTGAATATACATATCATTTCCAAAGTACAGTACTTACGACACAGCAGAAAATAACCTTAGCTGTATAATTCTGAAGCCTCCTGCTCCAGCTCTTCAAGTATCTGTAAATCCCGACTACTTGACTGCCTATACAAAATTGAGCACCCAAGAGTTTAGGGAAAACAAAACAAAATAAACTCCGGGTCAGTCATGGGACTGGTGTGAGTAAAACAAATTAAAACGGTTTGAGCAACAAAACGATACCTCATAAGACCACGCTGTATAACGGAACGGGTTTTCCCTTATGAGGATCCAAATTAATCTTTATATCAAAACTCATTGATATTATAATAGTGTCTATCAACCACAATATAATAATCATCTAGCAGAAACGCTTTCATCTCACGTTCTACATATATAGTATACAATCAAAACCGCAAGCACGTATTGGGTAATGGATTTCCAACTATAACAAGGTATGGAACCACCTTTCGCTAGTGTACCTCTAGAGAGGAATACATTGGGTTCAACAAGAACATGACCGACCACTCATTTCGCTTGAGTGTATCGAATGTATATCACCAACGGTTGGGATCAGCAACCGTTTCCCGAATGGGACAGCATCGACAATAGATTTTTAGAAGTAAATGAAACTCTAGATCAAGTGATTATACACCCTAATAGGTGCGACCTACATAGCCATGCTGCCTGCCCGATTTTTGTCATTTCCCGGTTGTGAGGCTAGAGGCCACGCTTATCTCTGACAGATCAAGCAATTATTCACTTTGAATGTCACATCGTCTTACCCGCCAAATCACAAATTGATTTCGCCAAAAATATCACGGGTATACGGCTAAGAGAAACGAATTCCTCCACCACCAAACGTAAATACATCTGAAAAGATCAACTTACGCGATCTATTAAATATACTCTGTCAGACATTCTTCCATACAGCTCGTCCTCGGACTGGACAAACTGAATGCACTATTCAGTACAACCATCTTAGGCAATCTTTACATAAGATTTATACAACATCCCTTGCACTTTACTCTGTCTTCAATTATCTTTGGCATATATGATGCACAACGCTTATGCCAATACAAAGTGGTTCTTCGGATAATAATCCAACCGGTCTCTCCATATTAACAGCGTTAAAATGGTTGAAAACTTCGATAGTCGGTGAGTTAACTATCAAAGAAAAACATGTGTGCAAACAATGATATCACTTCCAGATGGAAATCATATCGATCAATCATCATTTAACATTTTTCTCTTTAGTTCATTAATTTACTTATCTCCTGTTTCCATATATTCAACATTTCTTATTTTCTAATTTTGGAAAATATACGTTATTAACAATGGAAAACATTCCCATTTCCTATTTTCTATATTGGAAAACATTTCTGATTTCTTATTTGGAAAACATTTCCAAAGCTCCTTCAATGTATTTAAACAGATGTTTAAATAAAACATCGCTATGCCAACTCAAACCATTTACTAAATTCACTTAACCATCATTCACTATCAAACCTTACCATTCCTTAGTTAAGAAGGAAGTCAATCAAGTTGGGTTATAATTCCCTCTCAGACCCTAACTGAACAATGTTTTAACTTCAAAATAGTCAAAGTTTATCTTTTAAATCTTTAACAAACTTCCTTACGTAACTCTCTTTCGAATAAATCTCTATTCGATAACTCCTCCCTTCGAATAACTATATTCGACAATCTCTCTTACGAATAACTAGATTCGAAAACCTTTCTTCGAAAAACTATATTCGATTAACTCTATTCAATTAACTCTTATCGATTAACTCTTATCAATTAACTCTATTGGATTAACTCTTTTGATTTAACTCTAATGATTAACTCTATTTGATTAACTCTTTTCACTTAACTCCCTTCGAATAAACTATATTCGATAATTCCTTTAACTCTATTCGAATAAACTATATTCGATTAACTCCTTTCGAATAACTAGATTCGATAACTCCTTTCGAGTAACTAGATTCGATAACTCCTTTCGAATAACTTGATTCGATAACTCCTTTTAACTCGATTCGAATAACTAATATTCGATAACTCCTTTTAACTCGATTCGAATGACTAATATTCGATAACCCCTTTTAACTAACTTAATCGATTTATTCTAATTCGATTAACTCTATTTAAATTCTCTATTGGTTAACTCTTACTGGTTAACTTTAACACTAACTGGTTAACTCTAACTGGTTAACTCTAACTCTAACTGGTTAACTCTAACTGATCAACTCTAACTGATTAACTCTAACTGGTCAACCCTAATTGATTAACCCTAACTAGTTAACTCTAACTCATTTACTCTATTCGATTAACTCTAATCGAATAACTAATATTCGATTAACTCATTTTAATTAACTCTTTCGATTAACTCTTTCGATTTATTCCTTTGAATTAACTCCTTTGATTAATTCATTTTCTGTTTGTTTATACAAATAATTCCTTTTCTATTTGTTTACTTAACAAATAACTATTCCCTTTAAATTCTATTTATTTAACAAATAAATATTCCCTTCAATTCTATTTATTTAACCAATAATTCTATTTATTTCCCAAATGAATATTCCTTTATACTTCTATTTATTTCCCAAATAAATATTTCCTTTTTCAAATTTATTTATTTTCTAAATAAATAACTTCTTTTTCAATTCTATTTGTATAACAAATAAATATCTCCCTTTTTATTCTATTTATTTCTCAAATAAATATTCCATTTATAATTCAATTCATTTTCTAAATATTCCTTTGATTAAATCCTATCTATTCTCTAAATAAATATTCCAATTAAAACTTTATTTATTCTATAAATAAATATTTCCATTTAATCTATTTGTAAATGTTTTACAAATATTCCCCTTTAAATTCTATTTATTTTCCAAATATTTTCTAATATAATCCTATTCCTTTACATAATTTTATTTATTTTCCAAATAAATATTCCTTTGATTTAATTCTATTTATTTTCCAAATAAATATTCCTTTTCAATTCTATTTGTCAATGTTTTTACAAATATTTCCCTTTTCTATTTTATTTGTAATTGTTTTACAAATATTCCTCTTTCTATTTGTTTTACAAATATTTTCCTTCTGTATTTGGTTTACAAATATTTTCCTTTTGTAAAATCCTTTGATTTTATAAATAATTTCTTTGATAACTTTCTTTGATTTTATAATTATTTCTTTTATAAAATCCTTTTCCTTTTATATATAAAATCCATCGATTTTATATAACTAATTTATTTTCAAAATACACTTTGAAAAACCCCCTTTTCTACATCCCAGTATTTCTTACGGTATTTAAAATACCAAATAACCATGATCGATATCATTCAAACACACATGATCAACAACAGATTATATATCACATCATATATTACAATATATGAAAGACAGTAAAATAAATGTTGAGGAATCCAGTTGGATTCCTCCAACCTGTTTTCCTGCATCACAGATGTTAAACAACATAATTAACATCGATTTCATTTCAATATGAAATATTCTGTTAAAAAGAATCAAATTTTGATTAACGATATATATATATATATCGTTATCTATAATTTTAACCAATACACAAGCAATTCAACCAAACAGTTAACACGCAGCAATCAACAGAAAATTATCAGTTCTAAGAATACATTATAAAAATATAACTGTTCAGAGTTGGTGAGTTTTACTCACATTAGCAGTTCATCATTAAAGAACGATATCTGTTTGTTTGATTTGAATCAAACAATTTATTTCGCCATAAATTGGGACGAGCCCGAAATCACTCCTAGTCAGTTCCATTGTGGAGCTCTCGTCCATACGATCCTAACAGATCTTGTTTCGCTGAAAACAGATATCGTATGATAAAGTTACGATCTTTAGAAGTTAATATATATTTAAATTGAAATAAAAACTTGGATTATAATCAAATGGGCCTTGCCCCTTCATGTCAGCCCGCTTACCCTTTTAAAAACCCAAACCCGAAATACCATCTCCCCCAAATCACTTTGTGACTTCCTGTAACCGAAAATGCCCATTTCCCAAATTTCAAACCCCTCGTTCACCTCTCTTTCTCGACCGAACTTCGCAACCTCTTCACCAACCTCCATCTCTTCCATTCCTTTATCACCCTATACCCCCAACGCTTAACTCGAAAGCTCCAGGCCATTTCCGTTCTCGAGTACCAAAACCGTGCTCCAAAAATCACACGACAGTTTGTCGAACCGCACCAGACCAAGACTTGGCCATCAGGTGCGGTTTGCCTCTCGGATTCCCATTATCACCTCTGTCGAGCCTAACGACGCCTAATACCTCACCGATATCCAACCCTAACTTCATGCCGAACTTCCCAACGAATACAAATGGGCGTCGCACCCTACCAGGTCCTACCAGGATGAAGATCTCCGTGTTTAGACTTCGAATATCAATTTTCGGGATTTATAACAATTGTTTTGATTTGATTTTATTTTCCATAGTTGCGTTTTGTTTTTGGATGAAGAAACTGGCGGCCTCAAACTGTTTTGACCAACGCAGAAAATGAAATTAGGTTTAGGGGATTGTGAAGATATTATATAGGAGGATTTAATATTATTATATTTGAATATTATATTCATTTTTAAGCAAACATTGTATGTACTCATCCTTAAAAATTCCTATGACCACATACGATACCCAAAAATCATGAAAATTGGCATGTGGCTACAGTTTGACATTACGAACTCAACGAAACTGGTTTCGTCGAATTCCGACTCCGTTTGCTCACACAGCGTATTTTTAACCGTCAAAATACTGACTGTTTTTCACATTAAAAATCTGTACGGCCACATATTGACTTCAAAAATCATGGAAATTGAATTCTAGCAATAATTTAATATTGCAGATCAAACAAAATTAGTTTCGTCGAATTTCGACTTCGTTTGCAAAAGTGGCTATTTTTAAAGCTCTAAATAACCCTTTTAAATATATAAATATATTTAAAAACAATTAAATTAAATATTTAAAAATAAATATTATTGTATATATTCATATAGAATATAATACAGCTCTAGAATATTCCTATATGAATTTCTAACTCGATATTTCAAATCCCGATTAAATCGATATTCGATTTATAATGAAATTCCTTTTATAAATGTAAATAAATCGTTATAAATTATAAAGGAATTCCACAGCGACTTTTCTAAAAATTGATTTGGACATAAATCAAAATCTACACAACTAAATCTCGATTTTTCTCTTTCATTAGAAAAATATACTTCGCCAGCTCCTAACGTTTCTTGTTTCACAGAAATCCGATTTAAAACAGCTTCTGTATATTCATTTAAAGTTCGAATCGCCAATTTACGAACTGCAGCGCCTTTTCGAGCTCGATTATAATTATATTATAGTTATACGTTCAACCATCATTAATTAAATATATTCGTTATCGTAATTCAATTCTGACCTGAATTATATAGTTTGAATTTGCCCAATTCTCACCATATTGCCATTTCAGCCAGTTCTGATTATTTCATAATTAAATATATTATTTAATTATTATATTAATTAAATATTCAAAGTTATTTAATTAAACGACCATTTAATTCTCTAAATCACTATATATATAATTAAATGAATTATTATATCGCTGAAATACATGTCATTACATGAAAATTGTTTTCACAATAAAGAAATGAGAGTTGATCTAAAAGAATCTACAAATCCTGACAATTCTCCCATGCTTAACGGTTCTAGAATTAATTCGAAAGTTAATCCCTCAAATATTCCCAATACTGCAAGTTTATTGATGCCTAGTAACATAGAAGCAATGAATATATACACTTCTGATGTTACTAACCCTGAATTGGGAAACTCAGATTTGAACTTATCTCAACAAATGCAAGGGTCTGCAAGTACCCAGGATAACTTGCAATCCGATGCTGATCTAAAAAAATCTGAGGAAGGCAACACTAATGCATCCTCAGAACTGATAGAATAACATCTTAAAAATAGTAAAATCATAAGCAATTCTGAAGGGGTAAAAGCAAAAAAGGTCACTGAGTCCCCTCCCCCCCAGAGAAGGACCCAAGTTTAGTTACAAATTTGGAAAATTTCAAAATAAAAGAAAAAAGAATAGACTGCAGCGACCTTCTCTCTGGTGATCCTATCTTCACTGGTGCCAATTTGTTAGTTGCGGGGCTTAGTCCAATTAAGTGCTCTTCTGTTACTGAAAAAAGCATCCAGAAAGCTGTGAATCGTTCTTTGACAACCTCTAAGCAATCAAAACCTGCATCACCAGTTAAAAAGAAGAAGAAGTGCAGGACTAAAAGCTTATCTGATATAAATGCTACAGAGGATGTAGAGGATGACAAAGGTCATGATTTCAGGAAAAAATATATTAACAAAAACACCAAATGGGAGAAACAACTAAAGCCATCAGATAATACCAGTTTTAAAAAGAGTGGCAAACAGTTGGAGATTAAAGTGGACAGCAAAAAAAGCACAGTGGTCCACTATAGCTTTCATATATCCTTTAGTATATATTTTTATTTATAGATATATGGATATTATAGCCTGGAATATTAGCGGATTGCATTCCTCTGAAAGGAAACTTGATTTTGCCAGTTTTTTGGGTAACTATTAGCCTGGTATTATTGAGCATAAGCTTAGTGATCAAAAGATTAATGATCTGCAAGTTAGAAAGCTATCTAATTGGAACATTATCAATAATAATCTGATGGGAGGAAATGGTAGGATTATGATTTTGCATAATCCTATCATTTTGACTCTCATCAGCTTCTTTATTGATATGCAGTATATACACTGCAGTTTTAAAAATAAAGGTGGTATGGTTTTGAAAACCACCTTTGTTTATGCTTCCAATTCTGAATATGATAGATTGAAGTTATGGAATTGCATTGAGAAGATTAGCTATACTATTAACAGCCCTTGGTTATTAATTAGGGATTTCAATACTATTTTTCACAATTATGAATAGAGGGGTGGCAATCATATTCCTTTGTCAAAACTAGAAATGGTTTCCAATTGCATGTTAAAAATCTGGTTTGTTAGAACCCGCTATCTTTGGTAATAAGTTCATTTGGAAATCAGGTGAATTCAGGAATATCCATTGCAAACTAGATAGGGTTCTTCTAAATCAAGGTTTTGTCAATCTCTTTCCTAATGTTAAATGCAGTACATTGCCCCCAAAACTCCAGTGATCATACCCCTATACAAGTTGCCTTTTGTTTTGTTAAGGGAAGCCTGAGCAGCTCCCCTTTCAGATTTGTTAATGGATGGGTATATAAGGAGAATTATAAGGAGGTAGTTAATAGTAGTTTTAATAATAATATTTTTGGCACTGCTCAATTCAAATTTAACAAAACCTTGCAAAATTGTTAAAGCTAAGCCTAAAAGCTGAAATAATTCTAAGAATAAGAATAGAATTACGGCCATTAGGGATGAATGTGAAAAGCTCAAAAATGAGCTTGATGCTAACTGCTCAGACAAGGATAAGGTAGACTCTTTTTTTAATGCTTAGTCTAACCTTATTAATTCTCTCCATATCAATTCTGTTAACCTTAAGCAGAAGGCCAAAGTGGTTTGGCTTCCATTTGGTGATGAAGCTAATATTTTTTTTACATATGTCTAGCAGGAAGAATAGAAATGATATTGGTAAAATCATAATTCTATGGAGAAAATAATTAATGAAGCCTCCCTCATTGAGAAAGAGGCTGTTAATTATTTCTGCTCATTATATAACTCCTCTGATTATTCTATTTCTTTTCCTGACATTGAATTTAAGTTTACTATCAATAATAATAGTTCTAATATCCTTGATGCTCCTATTAGGCAGGATGAAATCAAAAGTATTAATTTTAATGCTAATAATGACAAGATTCTTGAACCAGATGGTTTTGGAGCCAAATTTTATAAGACCCACTGGGTTGAAATGCAAGGTGCCCTGTGCAATTCAATTACAGAATTTTTAAATTCTGTTAAATTATTGAAAAACACAAATCACACATTTTTAACCCTTATCCCTAAAGTTGAAACCCCAGTGGGACTGGATGATTACAGGCCAATTGCTTGTTGTAGTTTTATATATATAATCATTTCTCCAATTTATTATTTTTGAAAATCAGAGTGCCTTTATTCCTAGGAGATTAATCTTTGAAAATTCCCTATTAGTACATGAATTAATTAGCAATTTTATCACAAAAAATAAAAATCTCATGTGCATCAAAATTGATTTGAATAAAGCATTTGATAAAATTAATAGGAATTTTTCATTTACATCATGCAGAAAATGGGTTTTAATGATAGATTCTGTGCCCTAATTAAAGAATGCATTTGTAATGTAACATTCTCTATTATGATTAATGGTTCCCCTAAAGGTTTTATACATAGCAATAGAGGAATAAGACAGGTTGATCCTTTGTCTCCCTATATATTCTCTATTGTCATGGAATACTTCTCCATGCAAATGGAAATGGAAGTATTAAAGGGAAACATTAAGCCAATTAGTAGATGCAGACCTTTCATTACTCACTTACTTTATGCTGATGATATACTTCTTTTTTTAAAAGCTAATAGGAGTAGTGCTGAAGTGGTTCATAATATTTTAGATAACATGGATAAATTTGTTGGTTTATTTATTAGTGATAGTAAGAGAAAAATATATTTCAGTAAGGATAGTTTACAAAAGGATGTTATATAGAAAATTATGAATTTTAAAGAAGGTAAGCTTTCTATTAAATACCTTGGCCTCCCATTAAGTATTAATCAGATCAGTGATTAGGATTGCTCTAGATTATTTGACACCATTCAAGGTAAACTTGAAGGTTGGTCTAGTAAATTGTTGTCATTAGCTGGTAGGATGGAACTCACACACACTGTCATCACTGCAGTTATTATTTATAGGATACATTCTCATAACATCCTTAGTAATGCCATTCAAAAGATTGAGAAAATATGCTCTAATTTTATATGGAAAGGTAAACAACACAAAGTTGCTTGGGACAAAAGTATGTAAGCCTAAAAAATTGGTGGGCTTGGGCTTAGAAACATCAGTGATCTTTCTGATGTTTGAAAATTAAAACTATTTTGTAAATTCCTAGATGGTAAATCTCTTTGGGCCAGATGGATGAAGGCCAAATATTTAAGAATAATTTTTTTTGGACAGTCAGAAAAGAGAATTACCACTATTATGTTTGGAAAAACATATTAGATTGTAGAGATGTAGGTAAGAAGCTTATTAATAGGAAAATCAATGATGGAAGTCAAACTAGTCTTTGGTTTGACCCTTGGATTTGTGGGAATTCTATTATAAATCTTCTTGGTTGGAATAATTTATATATATTAGGGCGTGTGAATGACAAAGTTCAAAATATTATTTCTAATAATTGTTGGAGCTTTCAAAATAACCCTACTGCTAATATTTTTCATAATGATATCAAGAATATTTATATTGATCAAAACATTTACAAAGATAATTGGTGTTGGAAGCTTTGTTCAAAAGATAAGTTCTCTTTCAAAAAAGTTTGGGAATTTCTTTTAAGTGATGAAGTTGAAGTTGACTGGTATAAAGTAATTTGGTGTAAATCCAATTGTCCAAAAATAGCACATTGTGCCTACTTTGCTCTATTAAATAAACTTCCAACTAGGGAAAGATGTTGCAAATGGAGTAAGGATTTAAAAAATACTTGCTTGCTTTGTAATTTTGAAATTGAAAGCTCTAATCATTTATTCTTTGACTGTTCATATTCCCAATATATTTGGAATAATGCCAAAAATACTTTGGGTTTCAATCAAAACTTTGCTACTTTAAATATACATTATGAATTTTTTTAAGCCTAAGTCCACCCAATTTAATAGAGCTTTAATAGAGCATGTGTTTTACTAACTTCTTGTATTTATTGCATTTGAAAGGGGAGGAATCAAAGATTACATACAAGCAAAGAGGTCACTTGCACACAACTTTGGAAAACAATAATGCATTACAGTCACATTATCATGAAAAAAGCCAGTAAAAAAAGAAATGAAAACTTGCATAATCAAACATTTCATAGCAGAGATGTAAATTACGAAAAGCTAGTTGAAGAGATATTACTTAGTGGCAATAAACTTGGTTTTTAGAAAAATATTAATTGTGCAATGAATTTAATTATTGTATTAATGGAAGGCTAAAATAAATGGTAAGAGTTATCAAATGGAATTTGATATGTTATGGAAAGTAGAAATTAGGGGTTACGGACAATTTCAGAGAAGAAGACTCTAGAATCCTTGTAATGCTATAAATATAAGTGTAATCTCTCATTTTGTGGTATGGAAAAAAATGAAGCAATGAAAGTTTTCTTAATTATTCTTCTTTCTTCTAATTTCTTCTTCTTCCTCCTCTAAAATTTTCATAGAAGTGGTATCAGAGCCAGCTCTTCTTAGAGCTTGTGCGGTTAAAAAAAATTGTGAGTGTTCTTCTAATGTCTACTGCAATAAAATTTTCACTTTCCATTTCTCTATTCAAAGGAGAAAATTATCAATCATGGGCTATCAAAATGAAGTCATATCTAAAACTTTAAGTTTATGGGTTGTCATTGAAAATGACATTGATCCCACTCCACTTCCACAAAATCCAACATCCACCCAAGCCAAAAAAATATGACGAAGATATGGCGAGAAAGTCAAGGGCACTTTCGTATCTGCATGGGGCCGTGTAGGAAGAAATTTTCACAATTATTATGGGCTGTGAATCTCCCAAAGATGCATGGGAGAAAATTAAAGAGGAATATGAAGGAAATCATCAAATAAAATTAATGCAAATTTTGAATCTTAAGAGGGAATTTGAAATGATGGGGATGAAAAGTAATGAAGGTGTTAAGTAGTATGGGACTCGGCTGATGTCCGTTGCCAACCAAATCAAGCTACTTGGTGAAGAATTTACAAGCCAAAGGGTGGTGGACAAATTTCTTGTCACTCTTCCAAAAAGGTATGAAGGTAAAATTTCCTCACTTGAAGATACTAAAGATTTGTCCAAGTTAACATTTTCAGAATTGATCGATTCACTTCATGCGGTGGATCAAAGAAGGATCATGAGAAATGAAGATGGTAAATACAATAGTGAAACAGCATTAATAGCAAAGCATAAAGGGAAAGGCAAATTTCTCCAATGCAACAATTGTCACAAAACTGGTCATGAAGAAAGTGATTTTTGGTATAAGGGAAAACCTAAGTGTTTCAATTGTCAAAAATTTGGGCATATGGCAAGGAATTGTAGATTCAAAAATGAAAAGCAAGAGACCATGACAGATGAAAAACAAGAGAACATGGCACAAGTGGCCGTGGAAGAAATTTTATTTTAGAATTGTTGGTGAGAAAGTGCTCCAATATTAATTTTTTTTGAAGGTTATGAGAGAGTGCATCACAAATTGAAGAGAAAGTGCTTCGTTAATTTTTGAAGGTGATGAGAGAGTGCATTACAAATTTGTAATGACCCGTATTCTACGCATCACAGGATCGTAGGATATTTATTTCTTTCACATACGAAGTCGTATGGTCATGTAACTTTGGGAGATGACTATTGGGGTCATTTCCCATGTTCATGATTTTTCCCGATTTTTAAATGACCATTTTACCCCTAGTTGGCACTGTTTTGGCCATAACTTTTGACTGGAAAGAAATTTTGACCTGAAACCACTTCCATTGGCTCCGGATGATGGTTTCTCTTTCCGTAGAGTGGTCACATTAGCCAAACAGACTCACCGTTTGGGAGATATGGCTGAAACAAGTTTCAGATGGTGAAAAACAGCTTAATTGGGCTTAACTGGGTGATTAGCAGCTAGGCCCAAAGGGGAATTTCGGGTTTAGAGGTATATGAGGACTGATTAGGGTTAGGAAATCACTTTCATTTCAGTTTTGAGCCGCCACAAACCTTCTTGAGACCTTAGTAATGGCTTCCATCCTCTAAAACCACTCCAAAACACATTTTTAGTGAAGATTAAGCCTAAACTACATCAAAACAAGGCCAAATAGCAACAGAGCAAGGTTGGAGCTGCTGCTATACATAGGAATTCGACCCAAACAGAGAGTATTTCAGATTTGGTGTTTCATTTGTGGCCAAGGTGAGTGATTTGCATAGTTTTTGCACTAATTACGGTAATTAAGATTAATTAGTGAGGATTAGCGGATTTATACACTAATAAATTCTGGAAAAATGTTTAGAAATTCTTAAATAATATTTTATGCCTCTGGTAGAAATTTGGTTTAATTTGATTGAGTTTTGTTAATTCTATGATTAGATTTACTTAAACATGCTTAAGGGAAAATAAAGGGTTTGGGCACATTTGATCCATTTTGACATGTAAATTCATTGTTTTGGTGTTTGTGGTTAGTTTGCTATGTGGTTATGACTATTTGACATGATTTGTGATTGATTAGAATAATTAGATTTGTCAAAAACGTTGTTGAACGGCGTAAACAAGTTGCTGGAAAAAGTTGCAGAAAGTTGTGCAGGGTTTCGGATCGGATGAGGGCTCGGATCGGATATGTGAACTGGGCAAGAAAACCCGACCAGAACTGGAGTTTGGCACATAAGAGACTTGGTGAAAAGGAAGGCCGTTTACTTAGAGTTGGATTGGACAAGGGGATCGGATCGGAAGAATAATGGAGGCCAGATCGGATCGATTCAAGAATGGAAGGCTACGACTGGAGTAAGGCGAAGGGATTGGATCGGATCGGAGTAGATGGAAAATGAGGGAGCTGATCGGAGAGGGAGCATGAACTGGAAGGAAGACAACAACCCGACCCGACCCGGAGGAGGACACCGACCCGACCCAAAGTGAAGTACCCGATCCGAACCGAATGGAAAGATGACAAGGAAGGAGGACCGAACCGAACCGACGAGGGTAATGACTACCGAACCGAACCGAATTCTAGAGCTGCTACTGCACGACAACTCTTCTGAAGACCCACTCCAATTCGACCCAACCCGAGTTGCAAAGAAGTCCAAATGAGAAGCTAGGGCTCAAGATCCAGATGGGAATCAACGAGTTCGCTTCGTGATTGGGCTTTGCTGCGGGACGCGTGTTAAGGGGTTATCGATGTCTATAGCTTTGGATCACTATGGTAGGAGGTGCGAAGACGGATTCAGGGCCATTATGGCATTGGTAGGACCAAGGGCTACGACCAATGTGGTGGGTCATTGAAATGTTTGGTCATGACTCCATGTGTTTGGCTTGGTCATAGCAGGGTTTCTACAAGTCGGGATTCTTCATTACCTCAATTTGTCTAGTGTTCCAAAGTGGTAGATATCGTATGCTTTACGCACTGAGTGAGAGATGTGAGGATGGTTGCTATGGTTGATTTGTTTGCTATCATTATGACATGCACACCCCACCCCCGTATTCTTACACTATTTATTATGGCACCTTAGAGTACTGTACGGTACGTGGTACTAACTCTTTGGTTGCAGGTCCAGGTTCAGGTATGTTTAGTATACCAGTTATTATTCTGTTTAGATGCTTATCGCTCATACCAGGCTTTATGTCTGACCCAGAATTTTATGTCTCCTCTTATTACTCTGGGTGCTCACACGAGCAGATTAGAGACAGGTTAGCTGGTGATGCACGGGTAGATGATCCGGAGACGAGCAGGAGGCTTCCACGTAATATATATAATATTCTCCCTGTGTTGTTGAAGATCACTGCTTGGGCATTGGTGGTGCATCTTCTACTTTAGCTTTCTTTTGTTAGAGACAGTAAATTTGAAAAGTTGTAATAAGCTGTATTTGGATTTCCGCTGCTCTGATGATTGATGTTGACTTTTGTTATCAGCTTATGCACTGTCTCACCTGTTTTATGTCAAGTATATTATTATTATATTTTATTCCATACGCTGTGAGACATTCTACAGGTTTCTTGATTAGTTCATTTCCTTCTTTCCTTTCCTTGGCGACCGTTCTGTGCTAGTCGGGCATGTGTACAGCGCACTTTCGGAGGAAATGCAGGCTGGTGCGGGGCGGGCCGTCACACTTGGTATTAGAGCTCTAGGTTGCGTAGTTAACCTAGGGGCGTTATCAGGGAGAGATAGTATACGTATACGAGAGAGTGTATTTGTGATTATTTTGGTTTTCAAAAAGCTATATATATATATACTATTAGTAGTATAAGAATGAAGTCGTGCTGCACTAGCACCACTATGGGGTCGTTAATCGTTTCCTTTTTCAGATTGACGATGAGCCAATATGTTAGAGGTACCGGTAGAGGGGCCAATAATGGAAATGCTGCTGACATGAGGACGATGTTTACTGACCTCATGAGAGAGGTGCTTAGAGATGTACAGAGGGCAGCTCCCAATGGTGGAAATGGTGGTGGTCCAATAGTGCAGGCGCCGAGGGTCGACTTCGCCAAGCTGAATAAGGATTATACTAGCCTTGGTGGGAAGCCATTTCATTGAACGGAGTCGGCTACGGATGTTCAGGATTGGTTGGATAGTTGCGAACGTATCTTCGAGGATTTGGGTATCGAGGATGCAATGAAGAGAAGGCTAGCGTCCCGTCAGCTGCAAGGGCGGGCAATGAATTGGTGGAATGCTATAAAGGCAGCTACTCCCGAAGATCAGATTACTTGGGAGCAGTTTAAGGCTCGCTTTAGCGAGAAGTTCATTCCAGCTGCTCAGAAGTCAGTGCTGTTTAAGAAATTCTTGGAGCTCAAGCAGAATGGCAGAGCTGTCTCGGAGTACATTGCTAAATTTGACACTTTGTCAAAATATGGGTTATCTCTTATTGATAATGCCGAGAAAAAGAATGAGAAATTCATAACTAGTTTGGATCAGTACTTGGGGGAAAGACTTATTAACCACATCGATGAGACGTTTGAATCGATTGTGGGGAAAGCATTAAGATTAGAAAGTCTCTACCCTAAGCCGAAGACTGAGGTTGCCTCCGCAGATGAGCCAAAGCCACAAGCAAGTGGTGGAGGCAAGGGTGGTTCCCAGAATAAGAGAAAGCAGAGTCAGTCTAAGGATGGCCAGAAGAAAAAGAATAAGCAAGATGTTGAGTGCTTCAGCTGTGGTAAGAAGGGCCATTATGCTAGTAATTGTCGGGCCAAGTCAGCGGATAGGAAGTGCTTCAACTGTGGCCAAATGGGACATCACAAGGACAAGTGTCCACAGCCCCCTAAAGAAAAGCAAATGGTGAAAGCATATGCTCTCAATGCTATTCCTTCTTCGTCGAATGCCCCAACTGCGGCGGAGAAGGGAAAGAATGTCGTCATTAAAGGTATGCTTTCTGTTTATGATGTTCCTGTTAGAGTTTTATTTTATACCGAAGCTTCCAGTTCTTTCATATCTAGTGACCTGGTAGATAGGTTGGGATTGGAGCCCGAGATTGTCGATAGACCTTTAGTAGTGACGAACCCGATTGGTGGTTCGACTAGCCTTAGCATGATTTGTCGTAATGTGGTCCTATCGAGTCATGGATGCATGTTTGTTTGTGATTGCTTTGTTTTGGGCTTTACTGGGTTTGGCATTATTTTGGGAGTAGATTGGCTCCGAAGATACGGGGTGGTGGTAGACTGTGAGGGCTTTTTGGTGACAGCTAGAGAGAATGATGGACGGAGGATAGTGTTTGGTGGTCTACCCAGTAAAGGGGTATTGGCTAGTTTTCTAAACTCCCTCGACATTCCCCTCGACATTCCGCATTGTGAGTTGTCAGGTTTGTCCGTGGTTGGCCAGTATCCGGATGTTTTCGAAGAAGTGACCGGACTTCCACCACACCGAGAGATTGAGTTTCGTATTGATTTGGTAATGGATGCCAGGCCTATAGTGATGCCACTTCGTCGTATGGCACCAATAGAGCAGCGAGAGCTCGAGGTGCAAGTCAGCGATCTTTTGAAGAAGGGATTTATCAGAAGGAGTGTTTCTGAATGGGGAGCACCAGTTGTGTTTGCTACCAAGGCCGATGGTTCCCTTCGTTTGTGTGCAGACTACCGCGAGTTGAATAAAGTGACGAGGAAGAACAAGTATCCTCTACCGCGGATAGATGATTTGTTCGATCAGTTGAGTGGCGCGAGAGTATTTTCTCAGTTGGATCTCGCGACAGGTTTTCATCAGCTTAGAGTGGAAGCTGAGAGTATAGCTAAAACGGCATTTCGAACGCCGTCTAGATTTTATGAATGGTTGGTCATGCCATTCGGGCTGACCAATGCCCCCGCATATTTTGTGGATCTTATGAATAGGGTATTCAGAGATCAGTTGAATAAGTTTGTCCTTGTGTTCGTTGATGATATTTTGGTCTATTCGAGGACAGAGGAAGAACACAAGGAACATTTAAGAGTAGTGATGGAGGTGTTGAGAAAACACCAATTGAAAGCAAAGTTTTCTAAGTGTCACTTCTGGAAGAGGGAAGTGAGGTTCTTGGGCCTTGTTGTATCAGAGAATGGTATTGCCGTGGACCCGGCGAAGGTGGCTACGGTACAAGATTGGCCTACGCCCAAGAATGCAACAGATGTAAGAAGTTTCTTGGGATTAGCTGGATATTATCGTAAGTTTATCCAAAGTTTATCCAAGGTTTCTCCAAGATAGCAGCACCATTGACCAAGAAGAATCAAGCTTTTGTCTGGGATGAAAGGTGCGAGAATGCATTCAAGAGTCTAAAGGACAAGTTGACGAGCACACCAGTGTTAGTCATTCCTAAGGGGGATGAAGAGATGACGGTATACACGGATGCCTGTGGTACCGGACTGGGTGTTGTATTGATGCAAGGCGGTAGGGTTGTAGCTTATGCAAGCGGGCAATTGAAACCGCACGAGAGAAAATATCCTACCCATGATTTGGAGTTAGCAGCAATCGTATTCGCATTGAAGATGTGGAGACATTATCTTTTGGGAGAAAGATTCGAGTTGTTTACTGATCATAAGTCGTTAAAGTATCTTTTCTCTCAAAAGGATTAAAATCTTCGTCAGCAGAGATGGTTAGAGTTCTTGGCTTCGTATGATTTTGATATCGCATACACACCAGGCAAGGGCAATGCGGTAGCTAATGCCTTGAGTAGAAGACATGCCAATTTAGGGGCTATGTTTCTTGAGTGGAAGCAACTAGAGTACATCGCAGGGTATGATTTCAGACCAAAGTGCGAATTGGATCCAGTAATGTTAGCAAATTTGACGATCAGACCCACTTTGATTGAGCGGATTGGTTCCAAGCAGAGGAACGATCCTAATCTATTGGAAATCATCTCCAAGCTAGAGATGGGAATCGGTGTGGGGATGAACAAGTATGGACTTGATCGAGATGGATGGCTTCGAAAGAATGGAAGATTAGTTGTGCCCAACATAGATGGATTGAGAGATGAAGTGCTTAGAGAATGTCATCACTCAAAGTTAACTATACATCCCGGAGGTTACAAGATGTATCGAGACATGAAGCAGACCTACTACTGGGAAGGAATGAAAAGAGACGTTGGGAAGTTTATATCCAAGTGCATGAATTGCCATCTAGTTAAAGCCGAGCAAAAGAAGCCTAGTGGGTTACTGCAACCATTAGAAATTCCCGAATGGAAATGGGAGCAAGTCTCGATGGATTTCATTGATGGTTTGCCAAGGACTAGATCGGGACATGATAGCATTTGGGTAGTTGTGGATCAACGGACTAAAAGTGCAAGATTTATACCAGTCAAATCGACCATAACGGCAGCTAAGTTAGCAGAATTGTATATGAAGTGGGTAGTGAGATTTCATGGAGTACCTAAAAGAATTGTGAGCGACCGAGACCCGTTGTTCACTAGTGGGTTTTGGAAGAGCTTGCAAGAGGCTCTAGGGTCAGAGTTACATCTCAGTACCGCATATCATCCTCAGACCGACGGTCAGACGGAGAGGGTGAATCGTATTTTGGAAGATCTCTTGAGAGCATGTATATTGGATTTTGGTGGATCATGGGATGACCATTTGCATCTAGTAGAGTTTGCATATAATAATAGCTACCAATCCAGTATTGGTATGGCTCCGTTTGAAGCTTTGTAAGGAAGACCGTGCAACTCACCATCATGTTGGATAGAGACTGGCGAGAAGTTTATGCTTGGACCAGATGTGGTGAGGGAAACTTCAGATAAGATCAAGATCATTCAACAACGAATGAAGGCTGCCCAAGATAGGCATAAGAGTTATGCTGATAAGAGGAGAAGAGACTTAAAATTCTTCGTTGGTGACTTGGTGTTTGTCAAGATTTCTCCGTTGAAGAGCGTAATACGATTTGGCAGGAGAGGCAAATTGGCACCAAGATTTGTTGGCCCATTCCCTGTTCTTGAACTAGTCGGGAATTTGGCATACAGAATTGACTTACCAGAGAAGATGGCGGGAGTTCACAATGTATTTCATGCTTCCCGACTAAGGAAGTTCGTTCACGACCCAGATATAACTATTTCACCTGATCAATTAGAGGACTTCGAAGTAGAACCCGAGGCGGTTGCGAACCGCAAGCCGATTCGTATTGTGGGGCACGATACGAAACAACTTCGAAGGAAGGTGGTGAAGCTAGTCAAAGTCCAGTGGGGCGAGAATGAGAATGATTGTACTTGGGAGACAGAGGAAAGCATTAGGAAGGCGTATTCAGAACTCTTTGCCTGGTAAGATTTACTTTGTAATTTAGTTTTCCGCATGCTAGGGTAGACTTGTTTTGCTTGTTTGCATGTATGATTGTTGTTCATGATTGATAGGCATGCGGGACCTTTGTGTATGTTCTGATTAGCGAATTTCGGGGGCGAAATTTCATAAGGGGGAGAGAGTGTAACGACCCGTATTCTACGCATCATAGGATCGTTGGATATTTATTTCTTTCACATACGAAGTCGTATGGTCATGTAACTTTGGGAGACGACTATTGGGGTCATTTCCCATGTTCATGATTTTTCCCGATTTTTAAATGACCATTTTACCCCCAAGTTGGCACTGTTTTGACCATAACTTTTGACTGGAAAGAAATTTTGACCTGAAACCACTTCCATTGGCTCCGGATGATGGTTTCTCTTTCCGTAGAGTGGTCACATTAGCCAAACGGACTCACCGTTTGGGAGATATGGCTGAAACAAGTTTCAGATGGTGAAAAACAGCTTAATTGGGCTTAACTGGGTGATTAGCAGCTAGGCCCAAAGGGGAATTTCGGGTTTAGAGGTATAGGAGGACTGATTAGGGTTAGGAAATCACTTTCATTTCAGTTTTGAGCCGCCACAAACCTTCTTGAGACCTTAGTAATGGCTTCCATCCTCTAAAACCACTCCAAAACACATTTTTAGTGAAGATTAAGCCTAAACTACATCAAAACAAGGCCAAATAGAAACAGAGCAAGGTTGGAGCTGCTGCTATACATAGGAATTCGACCCAAACAGAGAGGATTTCATATTTGGTGTTTCATTTGTGGCTAAGGTGAGTGATTTGCATAGTTTTTGCACTAATTACGGTAATTAAGGGTAATTAGTGACGATTAGCGGATTTATACACTAATAAATTCTGGAAAATTGTTTAGAAATTCTTAAATAATATTTTATGCCTCTGGTAGAAATTTGGTTTAATTTGATTGAGTTTTGTTAATTCTATGATTAGATTTACTTAAACATGCTTAAGGGAAAATAAGGGGTTTGGGCACATTTGATCCATTTTGACATGTAAATTCATTGTTTTGGTGTTTGTGGTTAGTTTGCTATGTGTTTATGACTATTTGACATGATTTGTGATTGATTAGAATAGTTAGATTTGTCAAAAACGTCGTCGAACGCGTAAACAAGTTGCTGGAAAAAGTTGCAGAAAGTTGTGCAGGGCTTCGGATCGGATCGGATGAGGGCTCGGATCGGATAAGTGAACTGGGCAAGAAAACCCGACCCGAACTTTAGTTTGGCACATAAGAGACTTGGCGAAAAGGAAGGCCGTTTACTTAGAGTTGGATTGGACAAGGGGATCGGATCGGAAGAATAATGGAGGCCAGATCGGATCGATTCAAGAATGGAAGGCTACGACTGGAGTAAGGCGAAGGGATCGGATTGGATCGGAGTAGATGGAAAATGAGGGAGCTGATCGGAGAGGGAGCATGAACTGGAAGGAAGACAGCAACCCGACCCGACCCGGAGGAGGACACCGACCCGACCCGAAGTGAAGTACCCGATCCGAACCGAATGGAAAGATGACAAGGAAGGAGGACCGAACCGAACCGACGAGGGTAATGACTACCGAACCAAACCGAATTCTAGAGCTGCTACTGCACGACAACTCTTCAGAAGACCCACTCCAATTCGACCAAACCCGAGATGCAAAGGAAGTCCAAATGAGAAGCTAGGGCTCAAGATCCAGATGGGAATCAACGAGTTCGCTTCGTGATTGGGCTTTGCTGCGGGACGCGTGTTAAGGGGTTATCGATGTCTTTAGCTTTGGATCACTATGGTAGGAGGTGCGAAGACGGATTCAGGGCCATTATGGCATTGGTAGGACCAAGGGCTACGACCAGTGTGGTGGGTCATTGAAATGTTTGGTCATGACTCCATGTATTTGGCTTGGTCATAGCAGGGTTTCTACAAGTCGGGATTCGTCGTTACCTCAATTTGTCTAGTGTTCCAAAGTGGTAGATATCGTATGCTTTACGCACTGAGTGAGAGATGTGAGGATGGTTGCTATGGTTGATTTGTTTGCTATCATTATGACATGCACACCCCACCCCCGTATTCTTACACTATTTATTATGGCACCTTAGAGTACTGTACGGTACGTGGTACTAACTCTTTTGTTGCAGGTTCAGGTATGTTTAGTATACCTGTTATTATTCTGTTTAGATGCTTATCGCTCGTACCAGGCTTTATGTCTGACCCATAGTTTTATGTCTCCTCTTATTACTCTGGGTGCTCACACGAGCAGACTAGAGACAGGTTAGCTGGTGATGCACGGGTAGATGATCCGGAGACGAGCAGGAGGCTTCCACGTAATATATATAATATTCTCCCTGTGTTGTTGAAGATCACTGCTTGGGCATTGGTGGTGCATCTTCTACTTTATCTTTCTTTTGTTAGAGACAGTAAATTTGAAAAGTTGTAATAAGCTGTATTTGGATTTCCGCTGCTCTGATGATTGATGTTGACTTTAGTTATCAGCTTATGCACTGTCTCACCTGTTTTATGTCAAGTATATTATTATTATATTTTATTCCATGCGCTGTGAGACATTTTACAGGTTTCTTGATTAGTTCATTTCCTTCTTTCCTTTCCTTGGCGACCGTTCTGTGCTAGTCGGGCATGTGTACAGCGCACTTTCGGAGGAAATGCAGGCTAGTGCGGGGCGGGCCGTCACAAAATTGAAGAGAAAGTGCTTCATTAAATTTTTGAAGGTGATGAGATAGTGCATCACAAATCGAAGAGAAAGTGCTTCGAGTCAAGGAATTTGTTTGGAGTAGTAAAACCAAGTTTAAGGGAGGATGTTGGAAATAAACTTGGTTTTTAGGAAAATATTAATTGTGCAATGAATTTAATTATTGTATTAATGGAAGGCTAAAATAAATGGTAAGAGTTATCAAATGGAATTTTATATGTTAAGAAAAGTAGAAATTAGGGGTTAAGGACAATTCTAGAGAAGAAGCCTCGGGAATCCTTATAATGCTATAAATGTAAGTGTAATATCTCATTTTGTGGTATGAAAAAATGAAGCAGTGAAAGTTTTCTTAATTATTTTTCTTTCTTCTAATTTCTTCTTCTTCCTCCTCTAAAATTTCCAACATTACAACCATACTTTTGTTCCAAGTTCCATGGATCTGAAGGAAGGATAGGGATAACAAAGGCAAGAGTAATCACTCTGACTTCCTACTTGGTGGAAATAATCCCATTCCTAATAACAGTCATTAGCTCTGTAAGGGAAGTAAACAGTTAAAATTAGACAAATAGAATTTAAGTATGAATTTATTGAGCAATAATATGTGGTTCTCACCTATTATAGGATATGAAGATCATCTCCTAACCAGTAGTGATCCAGAGTGTTATCAGAACATTAGTTGCAACTCTGACTTCCTAACTGTTGATAGTTCAGTACTGATTACAGAAAACTTTCCTGTCAGGGACATGAACAAATTACTAACTTGAGTCATCCATTTCTTAATCGATTTTCGAATAGTAATTTGTGTAATTTACCTGAATCGGGTAGAATCCACTTCAGTAGTGATTCATAATTGAATAAAGACCTGGAGACAAGAAAAGGTAGATGCTTTATACATAAAGTTGACAATTATCACTATAGAAGCGAGATGAATAATCAAATCTACCACTTATCTTTCTGGGAAGAAGGAGAAAGCAACATTAGCAAGCTTCCAGAAGTGGATCTGAGCATTAAGAGGCATAAAGGATGCTACTTTAGCTCGATTGCCGTGGAGAATAGCAGATCTGATAACATCATAGATAGAAGGTTCGAGGATAGGGTTCTCTTCGATCTTACGAACCCTAACTCCTCCAGAAGTAAGAATGAAGACAACAACGATTTTGCATGGAATTCACCATGATTCGGTCTGATTAGAAGAAGATTCTGGTGGATATTTTTTCATCGTCCACCATAATTGAGTGTTTTGAGAGAATTGTGGTGTATTGTGTTATGTCGGCCGGCTAAGGTTTCTTACCCTTTCTGATATGTTTTGTGGTATTGGGTTTAATACCCGTTCATTTCTTTGAGGCCTTGGGCCAGACTCTTTTTTACCTGTTTAAAAAAAGACTTTGAATTATAAATAACTATTATGTATTTCATTTATTTTATAATCCTATGTGTGTATATCAATATGATGTATATAGACGTTTACTGTATATTGTGTATATATGTACTATTGTTGTAATCGATTATGTGATCTCTGTTATCTATTATATATTGTGTATATCAATATGATGTATATAGATGTTTACTGTATATTGTGTATATGTGTACTATTATTGTAATCGATTATGCGATCTCTGTTACCTATTATATATTGTGTATCTGTATATCATAGAGGCACACGTATTTATTACTTTATGCCAATATTGTGTACATTTGTTCGTGAGCTATATTCGATTTTTAAATATGTACTAATATTTTCCAAATGAAATATTCATATGAGTACCCGATATCGCCTCATTGTCCATATTATTTGATATTATTTCATCATTTCACTCTTAGATAGTATGGGTATATATGTTTGGATGTTTACATTTTTTTTAATCGCATGGTCAATCTTGGAAAGTACGCCATGGGTTTCATCGTTAAGTTTGGAAAAAGAGCCATCTAATTCTTTTTCATGCCTATGAATAAGTGCAGCGCTAAGACCAAAATGACATAGAGTTTGAGTTTGTGGCCTCCTTCACTTTACCTTAGAAGTTCACTAAATCTAACTTCTTTATAAGACTCAAACATAAAAAACAATAAAGACAACATAGATATTCCCAATGCAATTACTTAATAAAAATTAGTCATGAAGAAAAATCTATAGGACAAAAAACAAATTTCATTGCATATTAAAAGGATTCTTAGGATTTACATACAAAGAACTAAATATATACATGAAAAATTGAAGTATCTTCGGTAATCCTAGTCCCAAGACCCTTTGACATCTTTAGACACTTCATCCTCCTAAGTTCATTATTCGTGAAGGAATGGTAGCAACAACATTCTGTATAGAAACTACTCATTTAACTTAGCTCAGTGGAAAGTATAGATACTTTCAATCACATCTGAGTCCCTAATAAATTCAAGATTTCCTTAGCTCCAAAGTGGAGATTGGTTGAAGCATATCGTTTGTAAGCCACAACAAAAGTGCTCTCCCTAAGCTCTTACTGCTTAGCTATCGGCTCATCCTCCTTCGCCTTTAACTTGTGATCCTTCTTCACCATCTTGGGATTTTTGAAGGCCAAGGCATCTACCGTAGATTTGGCCTCCCTTTCATCCTTTTGCCTGTACCTTTTTAAATTCTCTTCAAGTTTGGCTTTTGTAGAAGCGACCGAAGTATGATCCGCTTCAAGTGCAACAATACGACCAAGAGAGGTGAACCAACCAGTTTCCTATGTCTTTCCAGCTTTAGTCGCCAAGGCCCTAGAATAAAACATGAAAAGTTTAAATAAGGAAAAAGAGTGCTTCTGTAGGATCAACATTTTTTTCAACTCAGACATAAGCTTGAATGGGAGAATAAGAAGGGAGCATAATAGGAAGGAAAAAAGGGAGAGATGAGGCAATACTGGATAAGTTGTCCAATACAATCTTTCTTTCCCTCTTTATAAGTTTAGAAATGGCCCTCTCAAGTAGCGACAGTATCGAACACTGGGGGCAGGACGACTCTATAAAGGAGAGATAGGGAAACCCATTGAAGTGGAGATGGAAGGAGCCACTAAATGAGAAGGGAGAGAATAAGTAGCTAACTTCTTTGGGTCCTAATCAGATTCCTTATCGGTATCATGTTTACTCTTAGGATCCTTCACTATTTTGTTAAGCTTGAGAAGCGCATCTGTGGCCCGATCATTCCTTTTGCATATATAGAAAAGAAATTTCATGTTCAGAAGAAATTCGGAGCAAAGCTCGGAATCATACAAGATAATAAATATAAAATATATTATTAGCTAGTTATACCCCAAGGCTTAGCCGAAGTTGGGAAGTGACCAATTCATCTATCTCTATTTTCCCTATTCCGCCATGTCCCTCCAATCAAATCTTCCCATTTCCGCTTTTTTGCATTTAGTCCTCCAACAATTGAGGGATTTTACTGCAAAATGTGGAAATCTGATTGGGTGGAACACAGAAGGACAAGGGAAATGAGGACAGAATAATTGGTGTGAGTTGGAAAGACTTAAAAAATGGAGAGAGAATAGTTTTGACGTCGACACAAAAACTTATGTTTTTTAACATCTCTTGATTAAAATATATTTTAATTATCTCTTCTTAGCGCCTAATTCTAAGAAATGATCACTATGCAACTCTTATGTCTTAATGTCATCATAAAAAATACGTACTGAGTACAGCGTTAGCAAAAAGAAGAGGGATACTTATTGATGAAGTTTCAGCAGATTCCAGATATTTAGGGTGCGTTCTCTTTCTATTTTTAGTTTTTGGTTGTCGTACGAACAAAAGTACAAACGACGTACACATATCGTGAAAAACGATTATTTTACAAAACAAAGTTAACACAAAAAACAACATTTTATCATTTTCCGTATTTTAAGAAACAACGGAAGAATGACGCTAAATTCATCTATCGACCATCATCCATACCCTCCATCATCCCCTCCGTCACCCTTCAAGTCTTCGCATCTTTCGAAATTAATTTTGAAAACTTAAAACTCAAAACACAAAATACAAAATAAGCCAAACACTACCTTATATTTGCAAAAATCAAAAACAAAATGAGAATTGAATGTAAGTTTTGAGAGATATTTCAGAATATGTATTAATGATTGAATAACGATTTTTGTACATAGCTATCTATAATTGTTGGGTGATGCTAAAGTCCCAAAACCATTTATAATTGGGCCGCATTACTACATAACTCTCTGTACATACATGTCTTCATATGTGGAGCTGCACATCACACATTACGCTCAACACACCTTTTACCCCCCTCTCAATTCGTGTTAGGATTAGGGTTTCTCAATTCCGAGAAAACTTTCATGTCAAAATTTTCAAAGAAATTCATTTTTTAGATAGAGAGAAACGAGAACCGAGTAGCAGATCTTTGAATTGATGTCAACCTTCAACTCAACTGAGGCTTTTACACGAACAAATTGAGTTCCGATTGAAAAGCTCGAGACTTCAGTAGAGCAAATTGAAATGAGGATCATGCCTTCTTTGTAACACCCCGAATTTTAGTTAATACTAAAAATTCACTAATTACAAGATAAATAATCTCAGATGTGGGAATTAGGGGAAACGGGCTGCGTTATTACGTTCGTCTCGGAAAAATACGCGAAATAGAGTCCGAGTTTTCGAAAATCGGAGTCCGTATGGCCCAGTTATGGCCCGATGAAGTTTGCAGAAAATTCAAAACTAAAACAGATTTAAAAATTTAAAATATTCAAATTTGGAATGGGCCAGGCGGGGTCAGGCGGGAAGCTTCCCGCCCAGCCCATGTCGACAGGGCTGTCGACAGGCCTGTCGACAGGGGTGTCGACATGCCTGTCGACTTGCCTGTCGACAGGGTCCAGGCGCCCAGTGAACCTGGGTGCACCAGGTTGCACCAGGTTGGGTTTCAGGCTGGCTAGGAGGGCTGGTTCTAGAGATTTCCTAAATCTAAGGGTCCTAATCTAATCTAGGGTTAATCTAAGGGCCTAAAACACTCACCTAATCCTATAAATAAGACCCTAACCCTACCCTAATTCATTCATAATTAAATCTAGTAACTAAACTATGGCAAATTGAAACTTGAGAGAGCCTCCACCAAAATTAGAGAAGGGATAGCATTCCAAATCAACTTCTAAGTATCTTAATCTTCTTCATTAGCTTGCTAATTGTGTTTTGGTGAGCTTCTATCCCCTTAATAATCAATTGTTAAATTGATTAAGATAGGATATGAGGATGTATGGTTATGTTTGTGGATCAATGTGTTTATGCAAGCTTAATATTGTATATGTCATGTGTTTTGCAAGTTGTATGCTCTATGTCATGCAAGTTTAGTATATGCGTTCATAACATTTTTATGCAAGGTTAATATGTTATGCATGCATATGAAGTTATGTGGATAAAGATGCAAGTTATGTGTATGTTCAAATGCAAGATTAACATGTTATGCATGCATATGAAGTTATGTGGATAAAGATGCAAGTTATGTGTATGTTCAAATGCAAGATTAACATGTTATGCATGCATATGAAGTTATGTGAATAAAGATGCAAGTTATGTGTATGTTCAAATGCAAGATTAACATGTTATGCATGCATATGAAGTTATGTGAATGATTATGCAAGATAGTTGTATGCTCAAATACAAGATTACCATGTTATGCATGCTTATGAGGTTATGTGAATAAATATGCAAGTTATGTAGATGCTTAAGAGCAAGTTGGGTTAATATGTGTTCATATATGCAAGTTGACATCCTCTTAACCCATGACAAAGATATATGCTAAACCCATGATATGTGTGATGGATCTTCCCCTTTTAGATGTCATGAAATGAGAACGATTTACGTGGGGAACGATGGGGTGGGTAAATATGTTAATAAATGGATGATTGGGTATGATTAAGCATACCATAAAGAAATAAATTACCATAAGTGGGAATTTACCTATTGAGTTAGGTCTACCCCATGGGAATTTACCTATTGAGTTAGGTCTACCCATGTTATGGTAAACTAATTAGGGATAATTAATATGGGGGTGATTAATTAGGTGTAATTAATCGACTAAGACACGAGGTTGGACTCATTTGTAGTGTAAAACTGCCCGGACCCGACCGGCTTAACCAGTTGCTACAAATGTCAGCCCAATGTGAGAGGTCTTAGCCATAAATTAAATACGTGATTAAGGTAAAGACACGAGGTTAGACTCTGTTATGACGTAAGACTGCCCGGATTCTACCGGCTTAACCAGGCGGTCATAACAGCCAGTCTAATGTGGGAGGTCTTTATGGGAGATCACGGTCTTAATTAATTAAGAAACACTTAACCATAATAGCATGTAGTGGGACATGAGGGGTTAAGTGGGTGCCTTGGGTGGCATGAGGAAATTTTGTGGTTGCCTTGGGTGGCATGTGGAATCTAGTGGGTTGCCTTGGGTGGCAATAGAAAATACGATTAGAATACTTAACCAAGTGGAAACATGTAACTAAACATGATTAAAGGGTTAAGTGGGATACACTAGATATATGACAAGCTTAAGTGGGTAGCTTGTGGGGGCCCATTTCAACCAATATCCCAAACGTATCTTTGTGGGCTCGACCCATGTCGAGTGACGGGACACGCATATTGGGCTTGATTATAAGAGGCCAAAACGGGTTAGCGGTGGCAACGCAAGTCCAACGGGCTTCATATGCGTGTGTGGGCCCGGGCTGGTAGATAAGCCGTTGTTGCATCGTGTAGATATAAAGCCGTGCACCGTTAGTATTGGGTAGCCACTTTAGGGGAGTGATACACCCCACTGTGGGACCAGCACGGGTATCTACGGTAGGGAGCCGATCGATGGGGAGTAGTGGGTACACCTAGTGAAGATAGGGGCAGACGGCACCTATGTAGGGGTACACGAAACTACTGGGTAAGAATTACTGAGTACACCTAGTGGAGATAGGGGCAGACGGCACCTATGTAGTGGGCTAGGAGTACATGAGATTATTGGGGGAAATTTTCTAAGTCCTTGGAAGGGATCAACCTTTAAGTAGGAATGACTGGTGTGGTGCAGTTAGTAATTATCCTTGGGTGGGTAGATGCGTCCTGATGGTTATCTTAGTTCATCCTATGTTGTTGGCTACTTAGTGTAGTTATTATCCCCAAAGGTACCGTACCGAGTTCATGTCATACCCTAATTACTTTAATAATTGTATTGTTAAGGTTATAGGGCTCACTCAGGCTTATGTCTGACCCCGTTGTTTCTATCTTTTTTTCCCAACCCTCAGGTCCTACGGTGGATCCTGGCAGTAGTAGAGCTTGATCGGATTGCTGTTTCAGTCTTGAGGAGCTTGGGTAGATGTAAAGCTCCAGTTAACCAGTTATCTTTTCTTTCGTTCTGGCTATTGTATTGAGAGTGGGATTATGTACTTCTTTATATTGATGGATATTGTACTTGGCTTTTATTGTGGTTTTATGATGTAACCAGACATGTTTATTTCCGCTGTTATGAGATGATGTTTTAAAATTTCAAGTACTACTTATATCTGTCTTGATGTAATTTTTCTGTTCTATATTCACTAAAATACTCCACCGATGCTATGGCATTCCCTTAGTGAGTGACCGTAGCGGGTGTGGGGTGTTACATTCTTCTTGCTATCTTTGTATGTAGCTTGGATCTTCACGATTTTGAGGTCAGATCCGAGCCTTTCGAAGTTTTTGCTAGAAAGTAGCTTTGTAAGTATATCCCCCCTTTGATAAAATGATGGTACGTGGCAAACTTGTAGCTTTTCTCTTGCAACTTGCTCTCGAACAAAGTGTATATCGATTTCAATATACTTTGTTCGAGAGTGAAGGATTAGGTTAACTGGCATGTAAAAACCACTTTGATTATCATACCACAATGTTGCTTTGTCTTCACATTTGATCTTTAACTCTGCTAGTTGTAGCGCTAGCGACACTTCTGCATTCAGCTTCACTGCTGGATCTGGAGATAGTAGGCAGTTTTTTTGAACTCTAGGAAATCAGATTACCCTCAAAGTATATGCAATAGCCTGTAACTGATTTTATATCATCTTAATCACCTTCCCAGTCAGCATCATTGTTATCAACTAAATTAAAGTTTTTTCCTTTTTTGATAAGTAGCCTATACTCTGCTGTGCCATTGAGATATCCGAGCACTCTTTTTAAGGCTTTCTAGTGACTATCTCAAGGATCCTGCATAAATTTAGACAATTAATTAATGCTAAATGTTATATCAGGCCTGGTAATTGTAACTACCCAACGGATTTCAGCCTCGAAAATCGACATAAATACGTTTACCGTATCTCATACCGATCCTCCAAGCACCGAAAAACACTGGATAGTTTAGAAAGAAATTAGAGGGTGAGAAAAGAAAGAAAGAAATATTAGAATAGAAGAAAGAAGAAGAACACCACATCAGAATCTCACAGCGGAACGAATAAAATATAATATCAAATCTCTTTATACAAAGAACTGTATAAAACATACCAATCATCAGAGTCCAGCATATATCAGACACAGCGGAAATAAACTCTATATAACTAGCGGTGAAGCCTCCTGCTTCCAGCTCCTGAAATTCCAAGCGAAACCTAACCTGAAACATACTCGGTCTGACCCGAGCACATTTGATTTAAAAAAAAATACACCGGGTCAGTCTGGAATACTATCAGTGATAAATTCACAGAACACACACTTGTTTAACTTTGCAAAATCCTTTATGAAATCAAAGGATAATAGTAAGACCAGTCCACACATAAACATAGACGGTTTTTTACCTTACTATAACCCAAAACAGTTTTTGAAATCATAACTTTTTCTGATATTATCATAGTGTCTAAGTACAAATAAATATCAATCTAGAGGAATGCTTGCATCTCACGTTCCCCATATATAGTATATAATCGAAAACCGCGGGCGCTTATTGAATATTGGATTTCCAACTTGACAAGGTATGGGACCACCTTCCACACATGTATCTCTAGAGGCGAATACACAGGGTTCAACAAGAACGTCTTGCAACCCGACCCTCACATGACCGACCACTAATTTCGCTTGAGTGTATCGAATGTATATCACCGACGGTTGGGATCAGCAACCGCCACCCGAATAGGGTCAGCATCGAATAGATAAAGAAGCAATAGGAATTTCTCTAGATAGGTGATCATACATCCTAATGGGTGCGACCCACATAGCCATGATGCCTGGCCGATTTTTGTCATTTCCCTGTTGATGAGGCTTGAGGCTAGAATCTCTTTTCAACATCTGTCTTCCATTCACTTTGAATGCCACATTGTCAGATCCGCCAGGACACACTTGATTGACATCCACAAAAATACTCTAGTCATCTGGCTAGAGAATAACCATTTCTCCGCCATCAACTATGGTACGTTTGGAGAAATCAACGCATGTAAATCCTTTTGGAAATACTCTGTCAGAAATCCGTCCATACAAGTCATCCAGGAACAGGATGAACCGAAGGTACCCTCCTACTGCATCACATATAGGAATCACCCCATGGATCAGTAGCGAGAAGTCCTTGCAACACGTAAATTCCAACCACGACAGAATCACGTCAGAATAACTCTGGTTGCAACACAGAGAATATTCGACAAGTAATCCCTCCGCTTAGGAAGATCCACGGTCTTCACTTGCTCCATCTTCAACGACGTCTTCACGTATTGTTGGTCGGAATGGTTTTCGAATATAAATTCGATCCCGGTCTTTCCGAACCAACAAGCGTATTGGTATGGTTTTGATAGTCGGTGTTTTAACTATCAAATAACAAATGTGTGAATACAATCAGTTTGCTGACTCAGTACTAGACACAACTCGACATCCTTTAAAATATAATCAACCAAACCATTTATCAACTCTTATATTCGACTTGACTCTAACCTGACTAACACGACCAATTCAATTCACTTGATTAACTCTGACTGATTTACTTTGATCGATTATCTCTAACTCGGCTAACTCGACTTATTTAACACAATTGGACTAACTTGATTTGACTACTATTATCGATTAACTAATACTTGACTTAACTCCATTCGCTCGACTCTAGATCGCAGCGATCACAAAGGTTACGCCTGATTCCCTTAGGAAACATCCGACCGCCGTAGGCTATCTGCAGCCCTGCGAATTACGCTAGCAGTCATACGCAATGGAAACTTTCCTTGATTAACTGAGTTTGACTAACTCTGATTTCATTCGACCAATTCTAATCGAATAACAAATGTTTACTATGATTTGAAAACACATTCTTATTCCTTTTGAAACTAATATCGTAATATTATTAGATTTCCAAAACCTCGCATCAGAGTTTGATATTCCTCGTATAGGATAAAACCAATCTCAACATTACACTTATTCCCAACTAATACTATTCCTTGATAATAGGGAAACAAACCAAGTTGGGGTATTTTAGTTACCTCTCAGACCTTAGTCGACAACCTTCTTACCTTAGAATAATATCAGCTTGAACTTAACCTCTTCTCAAATCTTATTTACTATCTGGGTTTCCAATTTGGTTTTAACTGTTTCTTACATTTGAAGACCCGCTCAAGACTTTCTCTACTTAATTTCTTAATTAAGTAAATATTTACCACCACACTTTAACCATTCTTTCACCCTTGACCCATTGATTCATGATATAAATACTTGGTCAAATGTTTTGGGTTCCATCTACTTAGACATTCCCATAATAACTTTATTGTCCCTTTTTGATTTCAATCTAGTTCTAAAGCCGTTGTCTTTATTGGACATCTCATTTAAACCCTTTTTATTTAATTCCTTTATTTAAGTAATACCCATTTAAAACACTACCTTAACTGCAAGTACCCTTTTGCTTTTACCCCTTTTGGGTTTATAAATTTAACCATCATCAGATAGTTTGATTCCAACTATTTGATCCTTCTTACGATAAACCTTTATCGCCATTTTGGCCAATCTCATCGTCAATTAAACACTTGTTAATTGGATTCTTATTTATCAAGTCTTGTTTGAAACTTGGATTCGCAAACCCCTTTAATAAATTCTTACTTGGTATTAAATTGAATTCACTACTTTAAATCGTTTAAATTAAAGAATTATCTGCTTTAATCTCCTCTATATAAAGATATAGTTAACTTTAATCTTAATCCACCATAGCATTATTATCATGTTTAAAAGCTCACTCGATAATAATTAAGGTTATTAAAAATAACCAATTTAATTATCCCTTTGGATTATAGTTAATCGAAGATTAACTAATATCCAACACTATTCGTTAACTTTAACGAATATTTAAACCAATATATATCCCTTTGTCTATCTCACTCAAATATGATGGATTAACCAACCGTACACATCAGTTAACAATTAACTGAATCCAATTTGTCATTTCCCTTTTCTTAAATTAATTAATTAACTTAATTGATTAAAGTCACTTTTTAATTGTTTGAAAACGATTATTTCCCTTTTTATCCATTCATGGAAAACCCTTGATTTCTGCTTCTCAACTGATATAAACCATTCTACTAAATTTTCTTAATAACTTGATTTAGTCTATTTAATTTAAATTTCCAATTTAAATACTCGTATACAATAATTAAATAACTTTAAATTCGATTATAAATAAATTATAACCTTGAAACCCCGTCAATTTCTCTAACGGTAGAACAACGTTAAAACACTACGACCGAACCATTATTGCCCATTTACTCAGTCAACATAATCAGACTATTTTAACCACAACAACGATTGTATATATTCCACTATCAACAATCAAAACAGTTTGGGTGTTAGTCGATGTGAACAATCCATATATATGCACAACAAACAAAAATACAGTTTATTTGGGGAATCCAGTCAGATCCCTCCAACCTGTCCTTCTCTGTATCACAGATGTCAGTTGAATAAAGTTATACGAATTAAATAAATAACTGCAACCAATTAAACCACAACAACCAATTTCATCCATCGTAGTCAATCAGCCAATTTAAACTGTTAACTATCAAATATATTTAACTGGGAATGTACCACATCACGGTATTCCAGAAGGTGTGAGAATTAACTCACCAGAGTTTGTTCTGGTCGACGGTTGACGTGTTTGTTGCATTTAATTTGAACCGTCCGTCCAAAATTAGCTGAATTTTCAACGGTGTCGGATTGACTCCTAGTCAGTGCCATCAGGCAGGTCTCGTCGCCACGATCCCAACGGATCCTGTTTCGCTTAAATCCGTTAAGGTATGATAAAGTTATCGGGTTTCAAAGTTTGTAAAAATTTAACGAATATAAATTAACTAATTAAATTAATTAAAGAATTAAACCTTAATTATTCCTTTAATTGTTGCCACGTCAGCTAGATTAGCACACGCTTTCCCTCTTTATCGTTCCTCAAACCCGATAATGCTTCGTTCCTACCCACCGTCCAAAAACATGATCACCCAACGCCCCAACCACCGCCGTTATGGCCATCCTGGGACCCACCACGCCTTGCCATCCTCTTCGCCTCAGCCTAAGGCCCATCTACCCAAGACCCCGTCCCCCAATCCCTCGCCAGTCGCCGGAAAATAAGCCCGAACCAATTCCCATCCATCTCCCCTTTACTTCCTCCACACGCCACGGTGGCTGCCCAGACCACCGCCAAACGATGGCGCTCTCCACCCAGCACCTCCCCGTCCAGACCCCCACCACCCACGACGATCTAGGACGCCGGAATCGAACGAAATGCTCCGCCACTTTCGAAAAACCACCCCAAAAGACCCTCTCCGTTCATCTTTGATTTCCCGCCACCTCACTCTGTTTCAGGTACCCCGACCTGAACCAAAAATGACGCCCTACGACTCCTCTACAAGTTCCTCTTTGGTCCCTCAACGATTGCTCACCACAACTCCGCCAAAAAGCCTAAAAACGAAATCAGCTTTTCAACTTTGCTCGCGGATTCCGGCCAACCACCTCGACGGAACATCACCAAATTTTGGCTGCAGGTCCCCCTCCTCCCGATCTACACTTTTCCTTCACGTTCCCCCATCGATTTCTCCACGGATTGAGATTTTTAATGGATTTTGTGTTTAAGGGTTTTTTTGCAAAATGTATGAGGGGATTAAGATGTGGGCTGGAAAATAGTGAGGGAAAGGGTATATATAATGTTGGTTTATTATATTTTAAGTTGACGTGATGTTTGATGTTGACCGATGATTTTTATTTCGTGTCTATCGCTATTTCTGATACCGTTTATTGGCTCCTGCGCTCACATACAAGCTCTGTTAGTGACGCAACTGGACGGCATCGTATAATTCGACGATATGGTCCTAACGAGTCTTGTTTCGTCAAATTCCGTGCTCGTATGCTCAAACAGCGTTTGTTTATGTTCAAATAGTCGCCTTTAACTTGCATTTTATTTTGCCACGCTCACAGAATAACCCCGATTGATGCGCCATCTGAAAATCTGATAATAATTTACTGTTACGGTCCCAACAAACTTAATTTCGTCGAAAACAGAGGTCGTTAGAAAAATGTCCCTTTTGAACTGGCCAAATTTGAATAAAATAACCCAATTTTAAAGTACTTCAATATAATATAATTAAAATACCGTGATTGGTCATACACGACCAAAATTTGATGTATTACCAAGAAAAAATATCACAGGCTGAATTTCAAGCCAATTCGATATTCAAAATATTTAAAAACCGTTAATTTATATAACTGCAGCGCTATATATATAAAAGGAATTCTGGCGCTGCTTTTCTGAGAATTTGATTTGGACATAAAACAAAATCTACACGATAAAAACTGGATTTTTCTCTGCCATTGGAAAGATATCGTCAAGCCGTTCCCAACGTTTCTTGTTTCGCGGAAATCCGACTTATTTTGAACCCGGTACGATCCCTTGAAGTTCAAAACGCCAAAACGCGAACTGCCACGCCGCTGCAGCTCGTTATTTAATTAAATTATAACCATATATATTTCGTCGTCGTTTTATACGCGATATTGTCGATATATTTCAAATACATACCATATTTGACCATTTTAAATTGTCCGGGCATCCTGTATTGCCGACACAACATCTTCTGGCCGGTCTAGAATTAAATTATTATTTTATTATTTATTTAAATAATAAATTCCAAATTGAATTGTTAAATTCGATTATCTGAATTCAAACCACTATTTTAAATAATTAAAATATTTAAAATATTTAAAATAATCCAAATAAATATGCTGAAAAATACGGGTCGTTACATTCCTTCCCCCTTAAAATAATTTCGTCCTCGAAATTGCTAAGTAGAATGATGTCGTCAACTATTATCTTTTCCGAAATGTTTAATTTAAAAACTCGAATTTAATTTCAAACAGTCCCAACGGGTTTTAAAACCAATTTATTTCAAATAAAATTATTTTCCAAAAATTTCCAAAAAATTTCTAACTCCTAAATTTCTGGAAAAATTTCGGCAGAGTCTCCCCTGCACGGAGGACCATCTGCAATATCGCAGGATCAAGAAATAGATATACATCGACTCTCAAGGTCGGAAAAAATCAAAACCAAACTCAAAACCCCAAAGAAAACCAAAAATTTCGTATTTGCGTAAGCGTACCTTTTGGCGAGCGCTATTACGCGATAAGCGATATATTTTATTCGAGCCCGCTTAAATTACTTTGCAGCTCTGAATTCGAATAACTCCAACATTTCCTCTTGGAGGAGATTTAAAGCTGATTTGGCATTCCTGCATCTGTTCTCAACTCAAATAAACTTCATCAGTTCCCCAAAACAAATATCAGTTTGGTTTAAAATATCCATCTTATCCATTATGACCAATTCTACTCACATGAGAATTTATTTACAATCACTTCTTGACCAATCCTTAATTCCTTTCATTAAGCTTGAATTGATTCTTCTGCCACTTATTCGTTTCAGATTGGTTTCAACCAAGTCCAAATTTATATTCATATTCAAGTTCATATTAATGAAATCGAACACACAATCCAAACATATCACTCAACTTTACATCTACTGTTGGTGAATTTTATACTATCTATCCAACACATCAACAACCAAGGTATAACAATCCAACCAAAACATTCTGACTTAACATTAACATTCCTTATTTGGTTTCATTTTGGTTTCACATATCGATACATATCAGATCGATTTTTAATCCAATTATTAATTTGATTACCCAATTCCAATATATTTTATTCCAATACTATCTATTTATAATTTAACTTGACTTAACTAAGTTAAGTCGTATTCCATACTTAATTTTAATTCCTTCCAAGTCAAACCAAAAATCAGATATTCCAAAAATTCGATAAAATAATTTTCTTTTCTATACAAAAATATCGTTTGGGCAAAATTATTTCATTTACCCACTTTTCAAAACAATATTATGTCAATTCTTCTGTTCAAGTGTTTAGAAACTCCTATCGACGTCGTGGCGTCCCACGATTCGACCAAAATTTATAAACTACTCAACAGCCAAGCCAACACAATATAAAACAAATTTTATATCAAGTTACAAATACGCTCTCCCATATACATACACTCAACTCAATCTAGGGTGTTACTAACCCTATCTCTATTGAGTTACACCACAGAGCCAAGGTTATCTCTAAACCAATAGCTCTGATACCACTGTAACGGCCCAACGGATTTCAGCCTCGAAAATCGACATAAATACCTTTACCGTATCTCATACCGATCCTCCAAGCACTGAAAAACACTGGATAGTTTAGAAAGAAATTAGAGGGTGAGAAAAGAAAGAAAGAAATATTAGAATAGAAGAAAGAAGAAGAACACCACATCAGAATCTCACAGCGGAACGAATAAAATATAATATCAAATCTCTTTATACAAAGAACTGTATAAAACATACCAATCATCAGAGTCCAGCATATATCAGACACAGCGGAAATAAACTCTATATAACTAGCGGTGAAGCCTCCTGCTTCCAGCTCCTGAAATTCCAAGCGAAACCTAACCTGAAACATACTCGGTCTGACCCGAGCACATTTGATTTAAAACAAAATACACCAGGTCAGTCTGGAATACTATCAGTGATAAATTCACAGAACACACACTTGTTTAACTTTGCAAAATCCTTTATGAAATCAAAGGATAATAGTAAGACCAGTCCACACATAAACACGGACGGTTTTTTACCTTACTATAACCCAAAACAGTTTTTGAAATCATAACTTTTTCTGATATTAACATAGTGTCTAAGTACAAATAAATATCAATCTAGAGGAACGCTTGCATCTCACGCTCCCCATATATAGTATATAATCGAAAACCGCGGGCGCTTATTGAATATTGGATTTCCAACTTGACAAGGTATGGGACCACCTTCCACACATGTATCTCTAGAGGCGAATACACAGGGTTCAACAAGAACGTCTTGCAACCCGGCCCTCACATGACCGACCACTCATTTCGCTTGAGTGTATCGAATGTATATCACCGACGGTTGGGATCAGCAACCGCTACCCGAATAGGGTCAGCATCGAATAGATAAAGAAGCAATAAGAATTTCTCTAGATAGGTGATCATACATTCTAATGGGTGCGACCCACATAGCCATGCTGCCTGCCCGATTTTTGTCATTTCCCAGTTGATGATGCTTGAGGCTAGAATCTCTTTTCAACATCTGTCTTCCATTCACTTTGAATGACACATTGTCAGATCCGCCAGGACACACTTGATTGACGTCCACAAAAATACTCTAGTCATCTGGCTAGAGAATAACCATTTCTCCGCCATCAACTATGGTACGTTTGGAGAAATCAACGCATGTAAATCCTTTTGGAAATACTGTGTCAGACATCCGTCCATACAAGTCATCCAGGAACAGGATGAACCGAAGGTACCCTCCTACTGCATCACATATAGGAATCACCCCATGGATCAGTAGCGAGAAGTCCTCGCAACACGTAAATTCCAACCACGACAGAATCACGTCAGAATAACTCTGGTTGCAACACAGAGAATATTCGACAAGTAATCCCTCCGCTTAGGAAGATCCACGGTCTTCACTTGCTCCATCTTCAACGACGTCTTCACGTATTGTTGGTCGGAATGGTTTTCGAATATAAATTCGATCCCGGTCTTTCCGAACCAACAAGCGTATTGGTATGGTTTTGATAGTCGGTGTTTTAACTATCAAATAACAAATGTGTGAATACAATCAGTTTGCTGACTCGGTACTAGACACAACTCGACATCCTTTAAAATATAATCAGCCAAACCATTTATCAACTCTAATATTTGACTTGACTCTAACCTGACTAACACGACCAATTCGATTCACTTGATTAACTCTGACTGATTTACTTTGATCGATTATCTCTAACTCGGCTAACTCGACTTATTTAACACAATTGGACTAACTTGATTTGACTACTATTATCGATTAACTAATACTTGACTTAACTCCATTCGCTCGACTCTAGATCGCAACGATCACAATAGTTACGCCTGATTCCCTCAGGAAACATCCGACCGCCGTAGGCTATCTGCAGCCCTGCGAATTACGCTAGCAGTCATACGCAATGGAAACTTTCCTTGATTAACTGAGTTTGACTAACTCTGATTTCATTCGACCAATTCTAATCGAATAACAAATGTTTACTATGATTTGAAAACACATTCTTATTCCTTTTGAAACTAATATCGTAATATTATTAGATTTCCAAAACCTCGCATCAGAGTTTGATATTCCTCGTATAGGATAAAACCAATCTCAACATTACACTTATTCCCAACTAATACTATTCCTTGATAATAGGGAAACAAACCAAGTTGGGGTATTTTAGTTGCCTCTCAGACCTTAGTCGACAAACTTCTTTCCTTAGAATAATATCAGCTTGAACTTAACCTCTTCTCAAATCTTATTTACTATCTGGGTTTCCAATTTGGTTTTAACTGTTTCTTACATTTGAAGACCCGCTCAAGACTTTCTCTACTTAATTTCTTAATTAAGTAAATATTTACCACCACACTTTAACCATTCTTTCACCCTTGACCCATTGATTCATGATACAAATACTTGGTCAAATGTTTTGGGTTCCATCTACTTAGACATTCCCATAATAACTTTATTGTCCCTTTTTTATTTCAATCTAGTTCTAAAGCCGTTGTCTTCATTGGACATCTCATTTAAACCCTTTTTATTTAATTCCTTTATTTAAGTAATACCCATTTAAAACACTACCTTAACTGCAAGTACCCTTTTGCTTTTACCCCTTTTGGGTTTATAAATTTAACCTTCATCAGATAGTTTGATTCCAACTATTTGATCCTTCTTACGATAAACCTTTATCGCCATTTTGGCCAATCTCATCGTCAATTAAACAATTGTTAATTGGATTCTTATTTATCAAGTCTTGTTTGAAACTTGGATTCGCAAACCCCTTTAATAAATTCTTACTTGGTATTAAATTGAATTCACTACTTTAAATCGTTTAAATTAAAGAATTATCTGCTTTAATCTCCACTATATAAAGATATAGTTAACTTTAATCTTAATCCCCCATAGCATTATTATCATGTTTAAAAGCTCACTCGATAATAATCAAGGTTATTAAAAATAACCAATTTAATTATCCCTTTGGATTATAGTTAATCGAAGATTAACTAATATCCAACACTATTCGTTAACTTTAACAAATATTTAAACCAATATATATCCCTTTGTCTATCTCACTCAAATACGATGGATTAACCAACCGTACACATCAGTTGACAATTAACTGAATCCAATTTGTCATTTCCCTTTTCTTAAATTAATTAATTAACTTAATTGATTAAAGTCACTTTTTAATTGTTTGAAAACGATTATTTCCCTTTTTATCCATTCATGGAAAACCCTTGATTTCTGCTTCTCAACTGATATAAACCATTCTACTAAATTTTCTTAATAACTTGATTTAGTCTATTTAATTTAAATTTCCAATTTAAATACTCGTATACAATAATTAAATAACTTTAAATTCGATTATAAATAAATTATAACCTTGAAACCCCGTCAATATCTCTAACGGTAGAACAACGTTAAAACACTACGACTGGACCATTATTGCCCATTTACTCAGTCAACATAATCAGACTATTTTAACAACAACAACGATTGTATATATTCCACTATCAACATTCAAAACAGTTTGGGTGTTAGTCGATGTGAACAATCCATATATATGCACAACAAACAAAAATACAGTTTATTTGAGGAATCCGGTCGGATCCCTCCAACCTGTCCTTCTCTGTATCACAGATGTCAGTTGAATAAAGTTATACAAATTAAATAAATAACTGCAACCAATTAAACCGCAACAACCAATTTCATCCATCGTAGTCAATCAGCCAATTTAATCTGTTAACTATCAAATATATTTAACTGGGAATGTACCACATCACGGTATTCCAGAAGGTGTGAGAATTAACTCGCCAGAGTTTATTCTGGTCGACGGTTGACGTGTTTGTCGCATTTAATTTGAACCGTCCATCCAAAATTAGCTGAATTTTCAACGGTGTCGGATTGACTCCTAGTCAGTGCCATCGGGTAGGTCTCGTCGCCACGATCCCTACGGATCCTGTTTCGCTTAAATCCGTTAAGGTATGATAAAGTTATCGGGTTTCAAAGTTTGTAAAAATTTAACGAATATAAATTAACTAATTAAATTAATTAAAGAATTAAACCTTAATTATTCCTTTAATTGTTGCCACGTCAGCTAGATTAGCACGCGCTTTCCCTCTTTATCGTTCCTCAAACCCGATAATGCTTCGTTCCCAACCACCGTCCAAAAACACGATCACCCAACGCCCCAACCACCGCCGTTCTGGCCATCCTGGGACCCACCACGCCTTGCCATCCTCTTCGCCTCAGCCTAAGGCCCATCCACCCGAGACCCCGTCCCCCAATCCCTCGCCAGTCGCCGGAAAATAAGCCCGAACCAATTCCCATCCATCTCCCCTTTACTTCCTCCACACGCCACGGTGGCTGCCCAGACCACCGCCAGACGATGGCGCTCTCCACCCAGCACCTCCCCGTCCAGACCCCCACCACCCACGACGATCTAGGACGCCGGAATCGAACGAAATGCTCCGCCACTTTCGAAAAACCACCCCAAAAGACCCTCTCCGTTCATCTTTGATTTCCCGCCACCTCACTCTGTTTCAGGTACCCCGACCTGAACCAAAAATGACGCCCTACGACTCCTCTACAAGTTCCTCTTTGGTCCCTCGATGATTGCTCACCACAACTCCGCCAAAAAGCCTAAAAACGAAATCAGCTTTTCAACTTTGCTCGCGGATTCTGGCCAACCACCTCGATGGAACTTCAATAAATTTTGGCTGCAGGTCCCCCTCCTCCCGATCTGCACTTTTCCTTCACGTTCCCCCATCGATTTCTCCACGGATAGAGATTTTTGATGGATTTTGTGTTTAAGGGCTTTTTTGCAAAATGTATGAGGGGATTAAGATGTGGGCTGGAAAATAGTGAGGGAAAGGGTATATATAATGTTGGTTTATTATATTTTAAGTTGACGTGATGTCTGATGTTGACCGATGATTTTTATTTCGTGTCTATCGCTATTTCTGATACCGTTTATTGGCTCCTGCGCTCACATACAAGCTCTGTTAGTGACGCAACTGGACGGCATCGTATAATTCGACGATACGGTCCTAACGAGTCTTGTTTCGTCAAATTCCGTGCTCGTATGCTCAAACAGCGTTTGTTTATGTTCAAATAGTCGCTTTTAACTTGCATTTTATTTTGCCACGCTCACAGAATAACCCCGATTGATGCGCCGTCTGAAAATCTGATAATAATTTACTGTTACGGTCCCAACAAACTTAATTTCGTCGAAAATAAAGGTCGTTAGAAAAATGTCCCTTTTGAACTGGCCAAATTTGAATAAAATAACCCAATTTTAAAGTACTTCAATATAATATAATTAAAATACCGTGATTGGTCATACACGACCAAAATTTGATGTATTACCAAGAAAAAATATCACAGGCTGAATTTCAAGCCAATTCGATATTCAAAATATTTAAAAACCGTTAATTTATATAACTGCAGCGCTATATATATAAAAGGAATTCTGGCGCTGCTTTTCTGAGAATTTGATTTGGACATAAAACAAAATCTACACGATAAAAACTGGATTTTTCTCTGCCATTTGAAAGATATCGTCAAGCCGGTCCCAACGTTTCTTGTTTCGTGGAAATCCGACTTATTTTGAACCCGGTACGATCCCTTGAAGTTCAAAACGCCAAAACGCGAACTGTCACGCCGCTGCAGCTCGTTATTTAATTAAATTATAACCATATATATTTCGTCGTCGTTTTATACGCGATATCGTCGATATATTTCAAATACATACCATATTTGACCATTTTAAATTGTCCGGTCATCCTGTATTGCCGACACAACATTTTCTGGTCGGTCTGGAATTAAATTATTATTTTATTATTTATTTAAATAATAAATTCCAAATTGAATTGTTAAATTCGATTATTTGAATTCAAACCACTATTTTAAATAATTAAAATATTTAAAATAATCCAAATAAATATGCTGAAAAATACGGGTCGTTACAGTAATAGTAACACATTGTAGAGCACCAATGATTCTTCTGTATTGTTTAGAATTAAGCATAGGTCCCCCCTATTTTTAGAGAGACAACGGTTGCTGACAATTGGTGTTGGTTGTGGCTTTGCATTAAACATTTATGTTTTGATTAGAAGCTCATTAATGTATTTCTTCTAGCTTAACATCATCTCTGTTGTAGATAATGTTGTAACCTCGATTCCCAGAAAATAATTTAAATTGCTAAGATTTTTAATTTAGAATTGATGATGTAGATATTTGATTAATTCATCAATCTGACGTGTATCATTGCCTGTAATAATTAAATCATCTACATGTATTAGTATGTAAATTGTTGATACATCATTGACATTGATAAATAAGGAATTATCTAATTTGGTAAACTGAAAGCCCATGTCAATGAGAATTGTTTTCAATTTATCAAAACAAACTCTGGGAGCTTGTTTAATCCCAAAGATTGCTTTCTTAAGCTTACAGACCATGTTTTTATTCTGCACGTAGCCTTAAGGTTGATGCATATAAATCTCTTCTTGTAAGTCTCGCATTTAAAAATGCATTATTGACATCTAACTATCTCAAGCACCAGTTGTTATACTCCCTCCTATCCATATTATATGGCGTTTTAAATCTGAGAAGATTTTACCAAATACATGGCGTTTTAGACAACTAAGGACTTTATTTTCATTTTTACCCTTCTTCGGAAATCTTTTCATCTCCTTCATTAATCACGCATGCAACTATTTTTTCACGGTTCCATGCAGCATCCTTCTTCCAATGCATGCATTTAATTTTATATTTCTGTGACGACCGGGAATTTCGCTCGATCCGAATCAGTCGTTAAACCGATATAGACCGTTCGAAATGCCTGATCGTTTTGAGAACAGGACAAAATAGAACGTAGACGGAAGAACATTTCATTGCTATTACAACAATTCCATCAGATACAAGAATATACAGAGTATAATGAATAAATTACATTCAATAATTATCAGAGAATACAATAAATTACATAGCAGCGGAAAATAATAGAAAACACAACTGAAAGTAATGCACGGATACAGAGCTTTCCGAGCATCGTTCCAGCTGTAAATCAGGATCCTGTGAATATAAATCTGCAAAACCAAAACTACTAGCTGCCCGTGTTGAAAATAAGGACACCCAGAGTTTAGGTTAAAACAATAAACTCCAGGTCAGTCATGTGACTGGTGTGAGAACTAAAACAGTTATTTAAAACTTTACTTTAAAAGAAAGTAATTCAAGGGACCACGCCGTATAACACGGAACGGGTTTCCTCCCAAGAATACCAGTGCATAGAATAAACAGCGCAATGCTTTTTCGAAAAATGAAGCTATTATAAGACCCAGGTCCCATCACACAATGCAACGCAAGCCGGAGGATAGGGTTTTCCCTTATAAAAGCCGAACATGCTTGGTACGTTTAAAAACAAATCATTTGATACTATAATAAGTGTATAGTGTCAAAACAATTTTCAATCATAAATATCAATCATAGACGGCATAGCATCCCATGCTACTATGTCGCCATACTAGGCTCTACAAATAAAGCCGAAATATCTCGTATTGGAAATTGGATTCCATCATGAGTCGAGGCAAGGGGCAAGCTCCTCTCCGCGTTCGAGACACTCTAGCAAATGTCTCAGGGCTACGCACTCTGGGCAACCCTGGATCCTCCAAGGTCGGTCCTCACTTACGTTAGAGGATTAGTTATTCCTGAACACACGTTTCCGGTCCTTACAGACCTAAAATCGAGGCGCCTCCCATTCCAACAACCACATAGGTGAAAAATAGATATAAATGTCAGGGCTGGTAAGTCACTGACACCACCATAGCTAGAAAGAAACGTCATGCACTCCTTGGGTCCTTATCCCGTTTTTGACTCATACCGAGGTGTGAGGCTCGCAAATCCACGCTATACACAAAGCTATGCCACGTAGGCCGTGCTTTGATCATCAGCCACAAGACTTTGTTTTTCAACAGAAGCCTTGATCCATGCAACTCAGCATGCCACACAGGCAATTCATGCCATGCGATTGATATCTATCGATATATAACCTCTAAGCTCGTACGTCTCAGAGAAGGGCGTTAAGCAAGAGAATAAATTCTCCGCCGCCAAACAGATATATATTTAATAGAAATCAATCAACACAGAATAAAATCCAATGTCAGACACACAATCCATTTACAAGTTCGTTATGGGTCTGAACGAAACCGGAGGCACTTTCCTCGCATATCCATCGATCTCCAAGTACGTCTGGACGACCACCAACTGATTCCCTCATCTTGGGTGTACAACCCAATCAAGATCATCAGTAATCACCCAAACGATGTGAAGACTTCCGGTCTTCAACCACCGTCTTCATCTTCGACTTATCGTCGAATCGGTTATTCAGAATGGGTATAAACCCGGTCTTTCCGAACAACCCGCGTATATTAAAAACGAATGCTGCACAAACACAACATATGCCTCGTTCCAATTCATATTCTCAGGGAAGGTTCCCATTAATTTTATCCAAGATAAATTCTTTAAAATTTATCTTTAATCTTCCTTTGGATGTCATTTCAAGCCAGATTATGGTTTTCCAAACTAGTCGATTTTAGTGGAACATACCGAAGTAATTATTTATTTTATTTCCCAATCCCAACCTATTCATCCCATGAAGCAAAACTGGTAATACTCCATATCTAATACTATGGTGTTATCGGTAAAATTAATTACCATTTCGCGTTCCAATCTAATTAAAGATTTAACTATCGCTGGGAGCAAAACCGGTGATACTCCATTCTCGCTCATTTGCCAAATTTGATAATTTAAATTATCAATTCACATTTCAATCTAATTGCAGATTCATCAAAACTCCCTTTTCTGGGTTAAAGAACTAATGTCATTTAAAACACAGTTCACGATAAACCCAAATCACATTCTATTTATTATCGGGTTAAAGAACAAATGTTATTGAAAACACAGTTCACGATAAACCCCTGAATCAATTATATTTAAGTTCATTTCAAATCCAATTTATTTATTTAAAAATAAATGGGTTTTAATTTCAGTTCAAAACTAGTTCATTTCGATAAAAATCTATTTTTATCTTTTCAAATATGGAGTTTCTCATCCCAATTTTTCCTAAATCATTTCTTATGATTTTACACAAATTATTGATATTTTTAATAATTTTATCAAGGCCCGTACAGTCGATTTCCAACAATGGCCATCGAACTGCACTTACAACGACCTTTTCCAATTTTGATTTGGACGTATCTCCAAATCCAACCATTAGATTTCAAATTTCTAATATTCGTTAGAAAGCTCTTTTCGATACGAACCCAACGGTTCCGGTTTTAGGAGAATCCGACGGTCGGATCTCCCGTAATGTCCGTTCGAAGTTAATGGTCGAAATTTGCGAACTGCCGCTGCGCGGCACGTTCTATTCAGGCCATTGTATTATATATATAATATATATAATAAATATTTCATCGATTACTATTTAAAACGAATTTTATAAACAGTTTTGAATTCGTTTCAAAAACAATTTCAACCTTTATTTCAAATTCAAATCAAAATTGAATTTTTCCTTATAAATTCGTTTTAAAATCCATTTCTATTCAATTCAAATTTCAATTCAATTTGAATTCATTTCAATTCATTTTCAATTCAATTCGAATTTGGTTTCAATTCACTTCGAATTCGTTCTATATTCAATTCATTTCGAATTGGTTTTCTATTCGATTCAATTCAAATTGGTTATCTATTCAATTCAAATCAAATTTGTTTTATATTCAATTGAAATCAAATTCGTTTTCTATTTAATTTAAATTCAATTCGTTTTCTATTCAATTTAATTTAAATTTCATTTCAAAATATTCGATTTCTAAATCACTTTTCAATATTCATTTTAAAATGAATAAAATCGATATAAATATCGTTCACGTCAAAATGGCGTCAATCTAATCAACACGGCTTTATATATTTCTATTTTCAAATATTCTATTTCAAATATTTCTTTTTCAAATATTTCCTATTCAAATATTTCTATTTCAATTATTTCTATTTTTTAAATATTTCGTTCAACACATGAATAATCTCAACGGATGAGTACTGTCAACACATGAACCTTTATTTTATATTGATAAAGATGTAAATTTTATTATTAAAATATTTCGTTCAACACATGACTAATCTCAACGGATGAGTACTGTCAACACATAAACCTTTATTTTATAATATTCTTTATTTTCTAAATTGGAATGAGGCCCAATCAATCACCATATAATATTAATTATACGGATTTTCATACATCACACGTATATAATAGCATTGAAAAGTAATCAACCATCAACTAAAGTGCACTACACTGTATAAGAATCAAATATAGATATCTAACGCTTATAACAGCCTGTCAATCAATCGATCTACATATTTAATCAATCAGGATGAGTGAACTTCAAATTTCATCCCAACACCCGTGTGGGGTTTCAAACAATCAAACACAGATTTTATTTGTACAACTGGGCAATGTGTAAAATTTATCGTCCCAATCAATGTCAGTCAAATCAGTGTACATAAACAAACCATCCGGTTTGTAAATGAATATTTATTTATTCACATTCACTATATTCATATTCACGTTAAAAATTATATTTTTAACGATAAAACATTTTATTTTAACATATGAATTTCTATTCTGTTCAATCTTTAAATAAAATGATATTTTTATTTTTCTAACTTATTTTAGAAAATTTCGGCGGCATAACGGCACGATACTAGAAACGGGACGAGGCCTAGCCTTATCCCCGGTCTAGTGAAGGCCCACGCCATTCACACATCAATCAAATCAATTTCATTTCACCAAACAATCCAATTCAAACCAAATAATTTAACCAACTACACAACCAAACAGTTAAACAAACAAGCTATCCATGGTCTGTGGATGACAGGTGTCGGGTGCTACTAAACACCGTCTACATCCTAGTATATATATATATAACTAGAAAAGAAATTGAAGAGTGAGAAATTCTCACCGATAGCTATCCAATACCACGACTCTTCGTTGATAGAAATCTTCATCGTTATCGCATCTTTGTCATCTTCGTTGCCCGTAGCCACCACATATATAAAAATCACATTTTTATTTGCTCACTTTCAATTTAAAAATCATATTTTTATAATCACTTCATATATTTAAAAATCGAATTTTTACTATGCTATTCAATATATAAAAATTGAATTTTTACTTTGCTATTCAATATATAAAAATCGAATTTTTAAAACGCTACTCTCTACATAAAGATTATATTTTTAAAACGATGTCTATTTATTTAAAACAAAGTATATTTAATAAGTTTAAAAACCATTCTATAATATATTTTTAATGTTGTATATATATAGTAAAAAAAATGCTACATATACATTTACAAATCACATATTTATAAAAATCTCGCTTTTATATTTATAAAACCTATTTTTAATTCGCTATTTATATAAAAATATGAAAATAAACATTTTTATTATATTTTATAAATCTGAAAATAATCATTGTTATTATAAAAAAAAACTAGTTAAATTGCAAAGGGATTAATGAAAAACTGCTCAGTGAATCATTTAACTGCTCAGGCCGACTTGTCTTCAACTTCTAGGGCTCAAAATCGCGCCTCCATCAAGCCGCCAGCACCAGATCGGAGTTTGCCACGTCAAGGGGTATTGCGACGCCTGCCTGCGCCTGCGAGGAGGTGGAGTTCGATCCCCTCAGGCGCTCGATAATTGAGCTCGACCGTGGTCACTTTGAGACAAAAATTCGAGTAGATTTCCTCATGAAACGCCGGCCGTTGGATGTGCTGAGTTCATCGAGCTGATCAACGTTGTCATTGGAAGCTTGGGAATGGGTGCTCGGAGAGGGAGATCGGAGGGGAGAAGGGCTAAGGCGATTTCCGCCCTTTATCTTTTTAAACGGCGGCTGGGAAAACGTAAATGGGCTTAGGGTTTATAGAAATCCTATTGGTCCAATATATATTTATATATTTAATTCTATTTTAATTCAAAAAAAAGTTGACTTTTTATTTGACCTCCAAACAAAGGCCCAACGACTATCGCCCCTAGCTAATTACCCCCATTCTGAACACAATGGGATATGTTCCGTAAGCCGGTTTGACTGTTTCGATCAGTTTTCGTCAAAATCAAAACATAACTCTATATATTGAATTTGAACGCGCATTTCAATTTATTGGGGTCACATACTAATTCGAAAAATTCCCGAAAAATATTTTCTAGCTTCATATTGACGATATGGTCCTAACAAAACTAGTTTCGTCGAATTCCGAGACCGTTGGAAAAATGGCCATTTTCCAATCGATTAAAATCAACTAAAACTGGTCAAACGCGTTTTCCTTTGCCACGCTCACATATTGATTCGAAAAATTATGAAATTTGGAACCTAGCAATAATTTGACATCACGGATCCAACAAAAGTGGTTTCGTCGAAATCCAAGGTCGTTTGCAAAATGTCAATTTTTAAGGGCCTGAATTCCATAGCGACTATTCAGAATTTTCAACTGGACATATCTTTTGATTCCCGCTATGAAATTTTGATTTTCTGGATTCGTTGGAAAGATATTATCAATTAGATCCTAATGTTTTTGGTTTCACTAAAATCCGGATTGTTTTTCACCCGGTATGTTCAATTGAAGTTTGAAATCGAATTATCGAACTACCGCGCCATTTTCAATTCTATTTATAATTATATATAATTATTTATATTCTAACGACGACGTATATAATATATACATTCGATTTATATTCAAAATAAATTTTCGTCGATATTATTTAAAATAATCTATTTTAAATATTCAAAATCCATTAAAATTGCCAAAATAAAAATTTTAAACTGGCCTAGATTTTCGGGTTGTTACAATCTCCCCCACTTAAAACTTTTCGTCCCCGAAAAGGAACAAAGTCGAAAGTGGTTTGATAAATCAACTCTACGTTCGATCTGGCTTCCATTCTCCAACTTTTCAGTTTTTGAGAATTTTCAAATTTTCAAAAATTTGGCTAACAGCCTAAATTTTCGAAAAATTTCGCCATAACCTCCCCTGCACCGGGAGCCACGGGAAAATCCCGAAATTGCCATATAGGCCTTCTGATCTCAAAAAGAAAAAGAAAAGCCAAGCGGCTAGCCAATAGGCTCATAAAATCATCATCACCCAAACAAAACAGTAAATTATAGTAAACATGTACCTATTTGTCGGGCAAACAAATTTTATTCTCTGCTCTAGCCTCCTTGCTATGACCTGTTCAATGGATATACATGTATATGCAAGCAAATGCAACTAATTTTCAATAATATTCAATATTTGATGCTATTAGGCATAATGGTTCAAAATTATCAAACAAATTACCAAACATCACAAACATCAATCAATTAGTGAATTAACGTTGCAAATTCATAATTTTGATATATATACTGAAAATCTTGTTTTTGATGCCAATTCACAACAATGTATTCTAGCTATATTAGTTTTGGTTCTCACACCAGTCTAATGGAAATATATAGATATCACACCTTCGAAACACGAACATAAATTTTGGTGATGGAGCTCCATCATCAAAATCATCTCCGAGCGACTATAGTGTAATCCTATATCTATCCAGTATATTAAAACTTCGAATATACGTTCATGACGCGTATATACAAAACCTTTATATATTGGATTGTCCATATTCAAAATAAATAAATAATCAAATAAATTTAAAACGATTTTTTTTTAAATTTCAAAACAAAATTGTTTTCATTTGAAAAGTATACTCTTCACACTCGTTCTAGGATACTACTGATCCTATCTCTAACGAGTCATTCTAATTGGATATTACTAATCCAATATCTGATGAATTCTTTCGTATGGTTCTAATGTGTCTTGTTCTCGAGCTCTGTAAACCAAAGCTCTGATACCAAATGTGACGGTCGGGAATTTCGCTCAATCCGAATCATTCGTTAAACCGATCTAGACCGTTCGAAACGCCTGATCGTTTTGAGAACAGGACAAAATAGAACGCAGACGGAAGAACATTTCATTGCTATTACAACAATTCCATCAGATACAAGAATATACAGAGTATAATGAATATATTACATTCGATAATTATCAGAGATTACAATAAATTACATAGCAGCGGAAAATAATAGAAAACACAACTGAAAGTAATGCACGGATACAGAGCTTTCCGAGCATCGTTCCAGCTGTAAATCAGGATCCTGTGAATATAAATCTGCAAAACCAAAACTACTAGCTGCCCGTGTCGAAAATAAGGGCACCCAGAGTTTAGGTTAAAACAATAAACTCCAGGTAAGTCATGTGACTGGTGTGAGAACTAAAACAGTTATTTAAAACTTTACTTTAAAAGAAAGTAATTCAAGGGACCACGCCGTATAACACGGAATGGGTTTCCTCCCAAGAATACCAGTGCATAGAATAAACAGCGCAATGCTTTTTCGAAAAATGAAGCTATTATAAGACCCAGGTCCCATCGGACAATGCAACGCAAGCCAAAGGATAGGGTTTTCCCTTATAATAGCCAAACATGCTTGGTACGTTTAAAAACAAATCATTTGATACTATAATAAGTGTATAGTATCAAAACAATTTTCAATCATAAATATCAATCATAGACGGCATAGCATCCCATGCTACTATGTCGCCATACTAGGCTCTACAAATAAAGCCGAAATATCTCGTATTGGAAATTGGATTCCATCATGAGTCGAGGCAAGGGGCAAGCTCCTCTCCGCGTTCGAGACACTCTAGCAAATGTCTCAGGGCTACGCACTCTGGGCAACCCTGGATCCTCCAAGGTCGGTCCTCACTTACGTTAGAGGATTAGTTATTCCTGAACACACGTTTCCCGGTCCTTACAGACCTAAAATCGAGGCGCCTCCCATTCCAACAACCACATATGTGAAAAATAGATATAAATGTCAGGGCTGGTAAGTCACTGACACCACCATAGCTAGAAAGAAACGTCATGCACTCCTTGGGTCCTTATCCCGTTTTTGACTCATTCCGAGGTGTGAGGCTCGTAAATCCACGCTATACCCAAAGCTACGCCACGTAGGCCATGATTTGATCATCAACCACAAGACTTTGCTTTTCAGCAGAAGCCTTGATCCATGCAACTCAGCATGCCACACAGGCAGTTCATGCCATGCGATTGATATCTATCGATATATAACCTCTAAGCTCGTACGTCTCAGAGAAGGGCGTTAAGCAAGAGAATAAATTCTCCGCCGCCAAACAGATATATATTTAATAGAAATCAATCAACACAGAATAAAATCCAATGTCAGACACACAATCCGTTTACAAGTTCGTTCTGGGTCTGAATGAAACCGGAGGCACTTTCCTCGCATATCCATCGATCTCCAAGTACGTCTGGACGACCACCAACTGATTCCCTCATCTTGGGTGTACAACCCAATCAAGATCATCAGTAATCGCCCAAACGATGTGAAGACTTCCGGTCTTCAACCACCATCTTCATCTTCGACTTATCGTCGAATCGGTTATTCAGAATGGGTATAAACCCGGTCTTTCCGAACAACCCGCGTATATTAAAAACAAATGCTACACAAACACAACATACGCCTCATTCCAATTCATATTCTCAGGGAAGGTTCCCATTAATTTTATCCAAGATAAATTCTTTAAAATTTATCTTTAATCTTCCTTTGGATGTCATTTCAAGCCAGATTATGGTTTTCCAAACTAGACGAGATTAGCGAACCATACCGAAGTAATTATTTATTTTATCTCCCAATCCCAACCTATTCATCCTATGAAGCAAAACTGGTAATACTCCATATCTAATACTATGGTGTTATCGGTAAAATTAGTTACCATTTCGCGTTCCAATCTAATTAAAGATTTAACTATCGCTGGGAGCAAAACTGGTGATACTCCATTCTCGCTCATTTGCCAAATTTGATAATTTAAATTATCAATTCACATTTCAATCTAATTGCAGATTCATCAAAACTCCCGTTTCTGGGTTAAAGAACTAATGTCATTTAAAACACAGTTCACGATAAACCCAAATCACATTCTATTTATTATCAGGTTAAAGAACAAATGTTATTGAAAACACAGTTCACGATAAACCCCTGAATCAATTATATTTAAGCCCATTTCAAATCCAATTTATTTATTTAAAAATAAATGGGTTTTAATTTCAGTTCAAAACTAGTTCATTTCGATAAAAATCTATTTTTATCTTTTCAAATATGGAGTTTCTCATCCCAATTTTTCCTAAATCATTTCTTATGATTTTACACAAATTATTGATATTTTTAATAATTTTATCAAGGCCCGTACAGTCGATTTCCAACAATGGCCATCGAACTGCACTTACAACGACCTTTTCCAATTTTGATTTGGATGTATCTCCAAATCCAATCGTTAGATTTCAAATTTCTACTATTCGTTAGAAATCTCTTTTCGATACGAACCCAACGATTCCGGTTTTAGGAGAATCCGACATTCGGATCTCCCGTAATGTCCGTTCGAAGTTAATGGTCGAAATTCGCGAACTGCCGCTGCGCGGCGCGTTCTATTCAGGCCATTGTATTATATATATAATATATATAATAAATATTTCATCGATTACTATTTAAAACGAATTTTATAAATAGTTTTGAATTCGTTTCAAAAACAATTTCAACCTTTATTTCAAATTCAAATCAAAATTGAATTTTTCCTTATAAATTCGTTTTAAAATCCATTTCTATTCAATTCAAATTTCAATTCAATTTGAATTCATTTCAATTCGTTTTCAATTCAATTCAAATTTGGTTTCAGTTCACTTCGAATTCGTTTTATATTCAATTCATTTCGAATTGGTTTTCTATTCGATTCAATTCAAATTGGTTTTCTATTCAATTCAAATCAAATTTGTTATATATTCAATTGAAATCAAATTCGTTTTCTATTTAATTTAAATTCAATTCATTTTTTTATTCAATTTAATTCAAATTTCATTTCAAAATATTCGATTTCTAAATCACTTTTCAATATTCATTTTTAAATGAATAAAATCGATATAAATATCGTTCACGTCAAAATGGCGTCAATCTAATCAACACGGCTTCATATATTTCTATTTTCATATATTCTATTTCAAATATTTCTTTTTCAAATATTTCCAATTCAAATATTTCTATTTCAAATATTTCTATTTTTAAAATATTTCGTTCAACACATGACTAATCTCAACGGATGAGTAATGTCAACACATGAACCTTTATTTTATATTGATAAAGATGTAAATTTTATTATTAAAATATTTCGTTCAACACATGACTAATCCCAACGGATGAGTACTGTCAACACATGAACCTTTATTTTATAATATTCTTTATTTTCTAAATTGGAATGAGGCCCAATCAATCTCCATATAATATTAATTATACGGATTTTCATACATCACACGTATATAATAGCATTGAAAAATAATCAACCATCAACCAAAGTGCACTACACTGTATAAGCATCAAATATAGATATCTAACGCTTATAACAGCCTGTCAATCAATCGATCGACATATTTAATCAATTAGGATGAGTGAACTTCAAATTTCATCCCAACAGCCGTGTGGGGTTTCAAACAATCAAACACAAATTTTATTTGTGCAGCTGGGCGATATGTAAAATTTATCGTCCCAATCAATGTCAGTCAAATCAGTGTACATAAACAAACCGTCCAGTTTGTAAATGAATATTTATTTATTCATATTCACTATATTCATATTCAAGTTAAAAATTATATTTTTAACGATAAAACATTTTATTTTAACATATGAATTTCTATTCAGTTCATTCTTTTAATAAAATGATATTTTTATTTTTCTAACTTATTTTAGAAAATTTCGGTGGCATAACGGCACGATACTAGAAACGGGACGAGGACTAGCCTTATCCCCGGTCTAGTGAAGGCCCACGCCATTCACACATCAATCAAATCAATTTCATTTCACCAAACAATCCAATTCAAACCAAATAATCTAACCAACTACACAACCAAATAGTTAAACAAACAAGCCATCCATGGTCTGTGGATGACGGGTGTCGGGTGCTACTAAACACCGTCTGCATCCTAGTATATATATATATATATATATAACTAGAAAAGAAATTGAAGAGTGAGAAATTCTCACCGATAGCTATCCAATACCACGACTCTTCGTTGATAGAAATCTTCATCGTTATCGCATCTTTGTCATCTTCGTTGCCCGTAGCCACTACATATATAAAAATCACATTTTTATTTGTTCACTTTCAATTTAAAAATCATATTTTTATAATCAATTCATATATTTAAAAATCGAATTTTTACTATGCTATTCAATATATAAAAATCGAATTTTTACTTTGCTATTCAATATACAAAAATCGAATTTTTAAAATGCTACTCTCTACATAAAGATTATATTTTTAAAACGATGTCTATTTATTTAAAACAAAGTATATTTAATAACTTTAAAAACCATTCTATAATATATTTTTAATGTCGTGTATATATAGTAAAAAAAATGCTACATATACATTTACAAATCACATATTTATAAAAATCTCGCTTTTATATTTATAAAACCTATTTTTAATTCGCTATTTATATAAAAATCTGAAAATAAACATTGTTATTATATTTTATAAATCTGAAAAAAATCATTGTTAATATAAAAAAACTAGTTAAATTGCAAAGGGATTAATGAAAAACTGCTCACTGAATCATTTAACTACTCAGGCCGACTTGTCTTCAACTTCTAGGGCTCAAAATCGCGCCTCCATCAGGTCGCCAGCACCAGATCGGAGTTTGCCACGTCAAGGGGTATTGCGTCGCCTGCCTGCGCTTGCGAGGAGGTGGAGTTCGATCCCCTCTGGTGCTCGATAATTGAGCTCGACCGTGGTCACTTTGAGACCAAAATTCGAGCAGATTTCCTCATGAAACGCCGGCCGTTGGATGTGCTGAGCTCATCGAGCTGATCAACGTTGTCATTGGAAGCTTCGGAATGGGTGCTCGGAGAGGGAGATCGGAGGGGAGAAGGGCTGAGGCGATTTCCCCCCTTTATCTTTTTAAACGGCGGCTGGGAAAACGTAAATGGGCTTAGGGTTTATAGAAATCCTATTGGTCCAATATATATTTATATATTTAATTCTATTTTAATTCAAAAAAAAGTTGACTTTTTATTTGACCTCCAAACAAGGCCCAACGACTGTCGCCCCTAGCTAATTACCCCCATTCCGAACACAATGGGATATGTTCCGTAAGCCGATTTGACTGTTTCAATCAGTTTTCGTCAAAATCAAAACATAACTCTATATATTGAATTTGAACACGCATTTCAATTTATTGGGGTCACATACTAATTCGAAAAATTCCCGAAAAATATTTTCTAGCTTCGTATTGACGATACGGTCCTAACAAAACTAGTTTCGTCGAATTCCGAGACCGTTGGAAAAATGGCCATTTTCCAGTCGATTAAAATCAACTAAAACTGGTCAAACGCGTTTTCCTTTGCCACGCTCACATATTTATTCGAAAAATTATGAAATTTGGAACCAATCAATAATTTGACATCACGGATCCAACAAAAGTGGTTTCATCGAAATCCGAGGTCGTTTGCAAAATGTCAATTTTTAAGGGCCTGAATTCCATAGCGACTATTCAGAATTTTCAACCGGACATATCTTTTGATTCCCGCTATGAAATTTTGATTTTCCGGTTTCGTTGGAAAGATATTATCAATTAGATCCTAATGTTTTTGGTTTCACTAAAATCCGGATTGTTTTGCACCTGGTATGTTCAATTGAAGTTTGAAATCGAATTATCGAACTACCGCGCTATTTTCAATTCTATTTATAATTATATATAATTATTTATATTCTAACCACGACGTATATAATATATACGTTCGATTTATATTCAAAATAAATTTTCGTTAATATTATTTAAAATAATCTATTTTAAATATTCAAAATCCATTAAAATTGCCAAAATAAAAATTTTAAACTGGCCCAGATTTTCGGGTTGTTACAATTTCCCTCCAATATCTTTTTGCAGCTGTATTTCCCTCTCATTTTTTTTATAAAACTAATGGAGCCATTCTAACATTGCAGTCCAAACAAAATCCATACAAACATCACAATTCATCATGGATACCAAAGAAGATGTTTTGTCTCCTCCAAAAATGAAAAGAAGCATTACTGACGATATGAAGGATGAAGCTGATGGATCTAAGAAGAAGCTTGCTAAACTTTTTCGTCAAAATGAGGTACCTACAAATGATGAGGAGCTTGACGAAGAAAAACTTTGCAATAACCTTGAGAAATGGGAGAAGAAGGTCAATCAGTTTCTCGATTTGAATAAAATCCCAAGGAAGAAGAAACAGTTGACAATGATTCATAGATGCATCAATTCGTTATCTCAATATTGAAGATTATGTACCCTGAATTCTTTTGAGTTCATATTGGTTAAGGGGACTTCTTTTTTCTTTAGTTAGTAGTAGTTTCATTGTTAAATTGTTGCACTTTATCTGTCCCTATATTTTTTTACGTTATGATGTGTGTAAGCTAAATGTAGTTGAATTTTGCAGCTATAATACAATTAAAGCTAGGTAGAATGTTTTGAGCAAATTATGACACACTAATTAGATTTTTTCTGATTTTTAGCACTCCTAGAAGGTAGTTTAAATATAATTGTCTTTTCCCTTTGATGTGAGTATTTACTGTATGTATTATGTTTATACAATCACCATTTCCTGAACAAATTAATTGTTTAACTTTGTACTCCTTGTTACCAACATTTAAATTCTCCAATTTTCTAGTAATGTGATTAGTAGCACCTGTTTCTGGATACCAAGATTCATCCAGTATATGCTCTGCTCTAGCTGTTTCGCTCAGTTGGAAGCTTTTGATATTACTTTGATCACCATCACTTTGAGTTTGTGTGAGATTTGCACTGCCATTATTATTCTTTTGACTGGATGACGCTTGACCTGGCATATAACTTTGACTAAACCTAAAGTAACTTTGTTGTAGTATAACCAAGCTTCTCACAAATCTGACATTTAGGTCTAGAATTGTTGTTATTCCATCTTTCCCTTCCTCTGAATCTGTTAGAAAAACCTCCTCTTTGATTGTTTTGATTGTTTCTTGGATTCTTATTTTTACTATTAGCAACATAGTTGATAGACATGTCACAGTTGACATATTTGTTGTGATCAATTCTTGGCTCATGAGCAAGAAGTGTTGAATGTACAAATTGCATGTTGGGAAGGCTTTATTTGTAGATAAAATTGCTACTACTGCTTCATACTCATTATCTAACCCATTTAGAATAGTTAGAACATGTTCATCTTCATTGACTTTTCGGCCAATAGCCTCAAGTAAATTGTACAGTTTCTTTATCTTTGAAAGATAGTCTTTCATGACTTATCTTCTCCCTTTCTTATGTTTTGCAATTTTCTTTTATAGTGCATGGCTTTGGCTACATATTAAGTGCTAAAACCTCTTTCTGTAGTTAATTAGATTTCATTTGCAGATTTATAGCCTATAACTTGTGAAGAAGACTAGAACTGATGGATGAAAGTAGCCAAGAACTTATAAGTCTATGCTGCCTATAATATTTGGTATATTTACTATTACTAACTATTTTATTTTCATTGTCAGTGATGAATTTTGGGGGTATGAATATTGTACCAAGAATAAAGCATTCGAGACTATACCCTTGAACGGTAGTTTCTACTTGCAATCTACAGAGGAGATAATTGTCATCTTCGAGGTGAACAGTAATTAGTTGGCCCTATGAGCTAATTACTGTTTTAATTAGACTATTTGCATTAGATCCGAAATCAGATTGAGAGTTGACTGATCAGGCAAGGTGGAATGAGAGGAATCAACTTGACTAGTTACTGACTGATTATCACCAGCCATAGTAGAAACAACAGACCAAATTGATGGCTTCGAGATGAAAAATGGAAATAGACCGAGCCTCTAGGTAATTGAAAGTTTATTTTATTGAGATGATGATGTAGAAAAAAAGAATGCAACCAGTTTGAATAAACTTGGACTGCTCTATCTTTAATTCTGATTTTTGAAAGAAATTTTCAATTCTTGAACTTGCTTTCTTGATTTCCAATGGTGGATTGCTTTAAGAGTCAATGTTGCAGCCAAGAATTTGAATATTGATTTCTTGGAACGACACTTTGAATCTGATTGCAATCTACTGAACTCCTAAATGATGAAATTAAAATTTGATGGGACAAAAAACAATAATCAATATAATACTTGCTCTGAATTTGATGCTGCCTGGCTGAATGTGAAGATAAAGTGATGTAGAACGTAGATAGGTAGGATTTTAGATGCTGTGAAGCTTGAGCTCTGATATCATGATGAAGTTTTAGCAAATTCCAGATATTTATATTTGCATAAATGCAAAAACAAAATGAAAATTGAATGTAAGTGTTGAGAGAAATTTCAGAATATGTATTAATGATTGAATAACAATTTTTGTACATAGCTATTTATAATTGATGACTGATGGTAAAGGCCCAAATCCATTTATAAGTTGGCCGCACTATTACACATCTCTCTATACATATATGTCTACATATGTGGAGTCGCACATCACACATTAAACTCAACGCACCTTTTAGTTATAGAGATTGAATCGAAGAGGTATAAATCACATCTTTGAGTATTTCTAGGGAGTGCTATCACGACTGCTTTTCTAGTCTAGGCATAAAAGAAACCTGACTTGCCCCTTAAAGGATTTTAATTGATATCGAATAGGAATTGAAGCTCTTCGCAAAAAGGGGTATAACCATTCTCTACATAAAAATGAAGGTGGCAATCACTATAAAATATGGAGTAGCAAGCTAGAAAGTAACGAGGTCGACGGCATCCGACGATTAACAAATTACTGGATTTATGGGTGATTGAGTAGCAACATATATGCTTAGGAGTAATAACAGTAAACCAAATTGAAGGAGCGTTGATATGCTTTTAAGGTTCATGAACCCTAGCTTCATGACTTGTAAATATAAATTGATTTAGAAACCTTCAACATCTTATTGAAGAATAATTTGAGAGGAAAATTACACAGGTGGAGGAGAAGAAGGGGTCATTTCAAAGACTATGTAGATATAAATGAAAGCAAAACACTAAAGTTAAAGGGATATAATAATAAATACATGATTTATAATTTGATTTAGAAGAGAGTATGGGTCGATATGCAGAATCATTTGACGACTAATGATTCTTTCACCTTCCCCTTTTTTCTTCTAGAGTAAACGCGTAAAATAAATTCAAGAAGAAGAAGAGAAATTGTATACATACCTTACGTCAAATGCCGACCACATAATAGAAATGGTGCAAAATGTCAATTAATTATCATTCACAATAATGAATCCAAAGAAAGAGATAGGTTTATCTTGAAAACGAAGAGGGTGGTTTGACAATGATCTAAAATAGCCCAACAAGATTCATTTGTACAAGAGCGTTAAATGTGAAGTGATTGTAAAGCCTTTTCTTTAAAAGATAAGAAAATAAATAAATAAACGATAGGTTGTGGAAAAAGATCTAAAGGTCTACGCCTATCTATGATCGTTGCAGACTTAGGTGGGGAAAGTGTTGTGTCTATAAATCTCAAACCCTGTTGTTACCTAGCCTTTTGGCATGGATACTAGAACCAGTCCAGGCCCACACAACTCAGTCTATCGCACGGTCAAATAGCCTATAAGTGTCGCCAAGATACCTAGGAACATAGCTCGGATGGAGTCGTAAAAGTATGGCTGTTGCGGCTCATCGAAACTGCTTAAATTCACCTAAGTTTTTGGGGATCGGTATTCACCACCCCTTGAGATTTCATATCCCACGACACAGCTCCCGGAGTCGGTATTACCTTACTCACCACATTTCGTTCCTCGAAGTTCCCACCTTTTCGCATCCCTCAAGTGAACTCCAGGGGTCGGTATAGCAACGTCTCGTATCCGATGGTCCTTTCACATTTTGATGAAGTGGGTTGCAGAAGATTCAAGGCCTTGAGAAGAAGGACAAAACAAAAACAAGTCCTGGGATACGTACTGACCTCAGGTTCGGTACCAATCACAGGGTACGAAATATGGGACACATATTCTCCAGCCTCTACCTTTCTACCTACTCCAACTTGCTCATTCTTCCTATAAATGCCCTTTGTTCAACAACGTAAAAAGGGTTACATTTTTGCTACTTTAACACCTTTGGAAGAAGATATTTCCCCCTTGAGATCCAAGCTTGCTCCATCACTCTGGGAAGAAGGAGCTTACCTTTTTTTGGACACTCAAACATTTTGGAATGCATAGGGAATTTCGAGAAGAATGATTTAGGCTTCATTTTGGACCTTGTAGAACTTACTTTCCACCATCGCCTACGTATTCATATGTAACTATGATTTCCACTTTGACTAAAAGTGAATAAAATGAGTAAAAGCTTTGAAGTGGACATGGGTTCTCGCAGACTAAACCACTATAAATGATATGTTAATTTACTTCCTTCATAATTTTCGCTCTGGATGTGTAATTTCGTTATCTTGGAACTCTTTGGGTGTTGTGCCAACTTTTGCGCATCAACATGCTAGTTCTTTCACTGAGAAGGCGAGACTTCATCTTTCCCACAGATCTTTAATCAAAACTAGAAAGTGCTACTTAGGTCTCCTTAGACTTACCAACCAAGTTTACCCATAATGGTGACCAAAGGAAAGACTATTGTGGTTGGACTTTCTACGGTTATTCCTAACTCGAAAAACCCTCCTCGACCTCAACCTAGTGTCAATTTTGTCATTTCCACCATCATTGTCACCATTATCATGCCTCTGCAAATTTGAATCTATAGGAGCATCGTTGACATCCTCATAAAATTCATCTTATAGATCTTCCTTTATGGTGAGAATATCAATTGATAACAGACTTTTAACATCGACCACCTCCTTCATAGGGAGAACCTTCCTTTGATGAATATTGTTTCTTTGTCATAACACTTCCGAATAAGGAGGCATCAAGAGAGGGAATATCAAATCAGGACATTTCCCTACAACATTAATATACGCTGCTAAGAAAGCGTTTTTGAAAGTATCCCCAATGATCTCGTCAAAAGATTTTTTTGGAAAATCATCAACCTTTTTCTTTATAGTATAGAAAGTATCAACGACTTTTTAAAGTGAATACATCTTTTTATCCAAACTCCTTTTAAGAGAGGACCATTGCCTTTTAAGAGGAAGCCTTTCTAGCAATCATTTTGGTCTGTTCATCCTTAGGGTCTTCTACCGCCATTTGTAAAGCCAAATTTCGTTCAAGCAGATACAGAAATGATTTTTCTATTTGGAAAAAAGCAAATTTGGATAAAGCATCTTCTTCTACTCCTTTATCTCTTGAGGTAGTTAACATAAAAAGCTGAATTTTCAAAGCTTAGATCGCTTCTTTAAATTTTGAGGATTCTGCACTTGAATTGGAGGAACCTCTTGGAAGGGAAAACAAACTTTTCGAAAATTGGGAAAGAAAAAGGCAAAACATAAGCAAAATCCTATGTGGAACTAGTAATGAAAAAAATAAAGAGAAAGAATAACATAAGCCATTGTTTAATAGTGAACCGGTCTTTTCTAGAGCAAGACGGTTGTGCAAAGCAATTCTACACAGCCGATTCATATTATAATGGCATAAAAGTAATAATTAGCAGCAACAAGCCTAACCACTGGCCAAATTAGTCCAGATAGCTAATAGGGCGTCAGCACTATGCCATAATGTACAAGTGTAAACACAAACCTACACAAGTAACATAAAAAACATCCAAAGAGCCAATGAGCTTGGCATAAAATAGTACTATGCACAGCAAGCCCATAAACATGTTTCATAGCATAAGATGAACAACCAAATGAAATGCATGAAGAAGTCACCATGGACGTGGGAAAGACCTACGCTGATGCATCCCCATAACTCAAAATAGTGGACCGGTCTTCAGAAAGGGAATCAGAAAATGTTTGAAAAATAGAGAATAAAGGAGAATCCATGATTGTTTTACCAAAAAATTAACTAGAGGAGGCAAGTAAGTGGTATTGGGACGACTAGGGACAATAAAAGGGGTAGGAAGGGAAGAATCCATTCACACAGAATCTTGTAAAGGTGGAGGGTCGAGAATCTCAATAACCGAAAAGAAGTCATATTTGGTTACATGGGCCTCTGTCAGGGTTTCTCCTTCGGTGATCAGTCGTGTACCATTAGCTGGCATCTTCAAAATCTCGGTAAGGGTTGTGATAACCTCTCTGCCATTCTCTTCATCGAAACTAATAGTGATTTGAGAACTAGATACTTTTGCCTTCTTCTCAACATTTCCTTCGGCTAGAGTTTCACTTAGCCTTTTTAAAGATGCATTTCAAGATTTGAGAATGGCTTATGTGATGTTATAAGCACCCAACTCTAGTGGAAAAGAGGAGGGTTTGTTAAAAATTGTATGGACAAATAATGCACTAGAGGTAATTACTGAAATAAAATAGAAAAAAGAAATAAGAAACGAGATAATCATTATTCACAATACAATGGGTTTAAAGCTCACCGCCACGACCAAGACCGATAGGGGTCGAAATGGAAAAATTCGTAGGATCACCTCGAGCTAAGAATGACCTTCCTTTGAAAAGCGTTGAATCATCAGTGGCTGAATGAGGATCTTTTGACTAGGAGGGAGAATGACGTGCTTCGCTAAAGTACTGGACGTCGACAAAGTCATCTTTTTCCTAAGATTTGTCGAAGCCGCCTTCACCTTATTAAAGATTCCCTTATTTTGGCACTAGGACTCTTTGGAATGGAGCCTACAAAATAAGAAGTCACTACGTTGATAAGGTTTTGTAAGTAAAGAAATTGCAAAAGATAGACGAGAAGAAAACTCAACCCACTACCAAGGTCAGAAAATGCTTTGGTAATGCCAGGGACTTCTAATATAGAACTGGTTTTCCCAGTCCTTAGTCTTGTGAATGCTCTATATGATCAATTTGTTAGAACTATTCACTCTGAAAAATAAAAAATTCATATGATTTCTTTTAGCCAAGTGAACTAACTGCTCGAGAGTGAAGCGCTCAGGGAAGAACCTCCTGATTCTAGAGAAATCACTTCCAAGGCAAGTAAATATTTGTTCGCGTAAGGAGAGAGCGAGATAGAAGCAATATGAAGGTGCTGAAGGAACTAAGAGATAAAATTTAGGAACAAGAAGAAGCCCCCATGCCAAATATGTATGGAAGTGTAAGAAAAATACCATTATGATGGTTGTAAATAGTGGCATCTCCTTAGGGAGGTACAATATTGACTCCCTTTGTACGAAAGTCTTCCAAGATGGCATCCACTGCTTATGTCATAATCAAAAAATGCTTTGGCGTAGCGGCAATCTTTTCTGGAACAAATTTCTAAGTTAGTAACGGAGATTTGTCGACTTCAAAAGAGACATCCAAGCTGAATTTCTTGAACACTTTTTATTTCCATTATGCTACTAGGTGATATCACTTCAATATTATTAAAGGTGGATAATTCAAGAACTAATTTCTATTTCCTTCGAAAGGGCCTCAAGTTGATTGATATCATAACTAATTTTAGACTTCCGAAGGGGGTATAACTAAATAAATTTATGGCCTTCGAACTGAGTCGTGACCATAAAAGTACTTATAATTAATTCAAAGATTAGAGTTACCCTTTGGTTATATCAAAACGCTTTGGACACATCAATTGACTATATCAAAGTCCTGAAATAGAGTCTTGTCTATGGAAAATTATGTAAAAAGGGTTTTGAAAATGTCGGAAGAAATTCTATTTCAAATTAGTTCCATTACACTGTGAATATTGGGTTTGATCCCTCTGTTCTAGAATGTAACAACCCGAAAATCTAAGCCAGTTTAAAATTTTTATTTTGGCAATTTTATTGAATTTTGAATATATAAATGATTTATTTTAAATAAAAACGACGAGAAAATTTATTTTTAATATAATTAGAACGAATATATTTATATAGCTCGTCGTTAGAATATAAATAATTATTATAATTATAAAAGGAATTGAAAATGGCACGGTAGTTCGATAATTCGATTTCAAACTTCAAATGAATGTACTGGATTCAAAATAAACCGGATTTTAGCGAAACCAAACATATTAGAATCTAATTGAAAATATCTTTCCAACAAATCCGAAAAATCAAAATTTCATGGCGGGAATCAAAAGATACGCCTAGGTGAAAATTCAGAATAGTCGCTATGGAATTATGGCCCTTGAAAATGGAAATTTTGCAAACGACCTCGGATTTCGACGAAACCAATTTTGTTGGAGCCGTGATGTCAAGTTATTGCTAGATTCCAAAATTCGTAATTTTCTGATTCAGTATGTGAGCGTGGCAAAGGAAAACGTGTTTTGTCAATTTTGATCGACCTGAAAATGGACATTTTTCAAATGGTCTCAGAATTCGACGGAATTAGTTTTGTTAGGACCGTATCGTCAATACGAAGCTAGAAAATATTTTTCGGGAATTTTTAGAGTCTGTATGTGGCCCTGGTAAATTGAAATGTGCATTCAAATTCAATATACATTTATTTTTAATTTAAATTGAACGGAAACTGATCGTAACGATCGAATTGGCCTTCGTGACATATCCCATTGTGTTCAAAATGGGGGTAATTAGCTAGGGGCAACAGTCGTTGGGCTTGATTCGGGATTTGAATGAAAAGTCAACTATAATAGAGAATTAAATTAAATTGAAATAATATATATTATTCTATACTTCTACCCTTGTAATAACCCGGAAATTCTAGGCCAGTTTAAAATTTTTATTTTGGCAATTTTAGCGAATTTTGAATATTTAAAATGAATCATTTTAAATAAAAACGAAGGGAAATTTATTTTGAATATAGAATAGAACGTGTATAATATATACGTCGCCGTTAGAATATAAATAATTATATATAATTATAAATAGAATTGAAAATGGCGCGGTAGTTCGATAATTCGATTTCAAACTTCAATTGAATGTACCGGGTGCAAAGCAATCCGAATTTTCGTGAAACCAAAAACATTAGAATCTAATTGATAATATCTTTCCAACGAATCCGAAAAATCAAAATTTCATAGCAGGAATCAAAAGATATGTTCAGTTGAAAATTCTGAATAGTCGCTATGGAATTCAGGCCCTTAAAAATGGGAATTTTGCAAGCGACCTCGGATTTCGACGAAACCACTTTTGTTGGATCCTCAGTGTTAAATTATTGCTAGGTTTCAAGTTTCATAATTTTTCGATTCAATATGTGAGCGTGGCATAGGAAAACGCGTTTGACCAGTTTCTGTTGATTTTAATCGACTGGAAAATGGCCATTTTTCAAACGGTCTCAGAATTCGACGAAATTAGTTTTGTTAGGACCGTATCGTCAATACGAAGCTAGAAAATATTTTTCTGTAATTTTTCAAGTTAATATGTGACCACGGTAAATTGAAATGCGCGTTCAAATTCAATATATAGAGTTATATGTTGATTTTAACGGAAACTGATCGAAACGATCTAATCAGCTTGCGATACATATCCCATTGTGTTCGGAATAGGGGTAAACCGCTATGGACGACAGGCGGTGGGCCTCGTTTAGAGGTCGTATGTGAAAGTCAACGTTTTCATAATTAAAAAAAAAATGTGGCCAGCCCTAAATCCACCGACGCGCCGCCGTCCAGGCGAGGGCCTCGCCTCCCCATCGCCGCCTCCGAACCACCACATCCCCAGCTCCCTCTCTCTCCTCTCGTTCTGCGTGAAGACCCCCCCTCGTTTCAGAAATCGCGATTGCCGATCAGACCCTCCCCCCCCCTCGAAGTCGATCGACAAGAAAACCCCCCTCCTCCTCAGTCGCGATCAACACCCCCTGTATTAGTTCGACGAAGACCTGGTGAAGACGATGCTTTTCTGGAGCGCTTTCCTGATGACGACGATGAAGAAAGGGTAAATAGGGGTAAGAGATTAACTTAATTATATTTTTAATTGTTTATTGAATGTAAATGCAATTTTCAGATCAGTTTTTTTTTGAAATAAATAACATTTGTTTTAATCAAACCAAAGAAGCATTGTCTTAAGATAGAAAAGATGAGATTTTTACGATAGAAAATATGAGATTTTTACGATAGAAAAGACGATATTTTTAAATGTGAAAAGACAATATTTTGAGATGAGTAGTGAAGTAAAAATATGATTTTTATATTTTTAAAGTAATAAAAATATAATCTTTACTATATAGATGATATAAAAATATGATTTTTGTTTTTGTAGAGAATTAAAAATATAATTTTTACATGATAGAAATATTAAAAATATCATCTTTATACGAGTAGCAAAATATAGATGTGATTTTTATAATGATATTTTTATAAAGGCGAAATCTTTATTTTTATAAAGGCGAAATCTTTATTTTTATAAAGGCGAAATCTATATTTTTATAAAGGCGAAATCTATATTTTTATAAAGGCGAAATCTATATTTTTATAAAGGCGAAATCTATATTTTTGAAAGGGCGAAATCTATATTTTTGAAATGGAATTTTTATCTATATAACATCAAAGTAAAAATTCGATTTTTATATATTGAATAACATAGTAAAAATTTGATTTTTATATATTGAATAGCATAGAAAAAAATTCGATTTTTAAATTGAAAGTGAATAAATAAAAATGTGATTTTTATTTTAAAGACATCAAAATATCAAAATGTGTGATTTTTACATATGTAGTGGCTACGGGCAACGAAGATGACGAAGATGCGATAACGATGAAGATTTCTCTAAATGAAGTGTCGTGAAGTTGGATAGCTATCTGTGAGAACTTCTCACCTTTCAATTTCTTTTCTAGTTATATATATATACTAGGATGTAGACGGTGTTTAGTAGCACCCGACACCCGTCATCCACAGACCATGGATGGCTTGTTTGTTTAATTGTTTGGTTGTGTAGTTGATTAGATTATTTGGTTTGAATTGAATTGTTTGGTGAAATGAAATTGATTTGATTGATGTGTGAATGGCGTGGGTCTTCACTAGACCGGGGATAAGGCTAGGCCTCGTCCCGTTTCTAGTATCGTGCCGTTATGCCGCCGAAATTTTCTAAAATAAGTTAGAAAAATAAAAATATCATTTTTATTTTGTAAATGAACGAAATAGAAATTAATGTGTTGAAAGGAAATAAAATATTTATATAGTTAAAAATATTTTATCGTTAAAAATATAATTTTTAACATGAATGTGAATAAATAAATATCCATTTACAAACCGAACGGTTTGTTTATGTACACCTATTTGAATGACATTGATTGGGACGATAAATTTTACACATCGCCCAACTGCACAAATAAAATATGTGTTTGATTGTTTGAAACCCCATCACGGGTGTTGGGATGAAATTTGAAGTTCACTCATCCTGATTGATTAAATATGTCGATCGATTGATTGACAGACTGTTATAAGCGTTAGATATATATATTTGATGCTTATACAGTGTAGTGCACTTTGGTTGATGGTTGATTATTTTTCAATGCTATTATATACGTGTGATGTATGAACATCCATATAATTAACATTATATGGTGATTGATTGGGCCTCATTCCAATTTGAAAAATAAAGAATATTATAAAATAAAGGTTCATGTGTTGACTGTATTCATCCGTTGAGATTAGTCATGTGTTGAACGAAATATTTTAACAATAAAATTTACATCTTTATCATTATAAAATAAAGGTTCATGTGTTGACTGTACTCATTCGTTGAGATTGGTCATGTGTTGAACGAAATATTTTAACCATAAAATTTACATCTTTATCATATATAGAATTAGAAATCAACGGGAAAACAGATGAGATGAGTGGTCTCCTGGATATTAATCTGATGTTGGTTTCGGCCTTCGGGGTTAATATTCAGGAAATCGTTCTCTCACTAAATTATGGTTGGAGTCTGATTCAATATCAAACGATAGATACCTTAATTTTTATAAAATATATTAAATAACAAAAATAGTCACACGTGGACAGTACTCATTCGTTGAGATTAGTCATGTGTTGAACGAAATAATTTAATAATAAAATTTACATATTTATCAATATAAAATAAAGTTTCATGTTTTGACAGTACTCATCCGTTGAGATTAGTCATGTGTTGAACAAAATAATTTAACAAAAATAGTCACACGTGGACAGTACTCACTCGCTGAGATTAGTCGTGTGTTGACAAAAATAAATATTCATTTGCTGAATAGAATGAAGGAATATATGAAGCCGTGTTGATTAGATTGACGCCATTTTGACGTGAATGATATTTATATTGATTTTATCGATTTCGAAATGAATTGAATATAAAACGATTTCGAAATGAATTGAATATAAAACAATTTCGAAATGAATTGAATTTAAAACGATTTCGAAATGAATTGAATATAAAACGATTTCGAAATGAATTGAATTGAAAACGATTTCGAAATGAATTGAATATAAAACGATTTCGAAATGAATTGAATATAAAAGGATTTCGAAATGAATTGAATATAAAACGATTTCGAAATGAATTGAATATAAAACGATTTCGAAATGAATTGAATATAAAACGATTTCGAAATGAATTGAATATATAACGAATTTGATTTCAATTGAATATGTAACGAATTTGATTTGAATAGAAAACGAATTTGATTTCAATTGAATATATAACGAATTTGAATCAAATAGAAAACCAATTTGAATTGAATCGAATAGAAAACCACTTTGAATTGAATCGAATTGAAAACGAATTCGAATTGAATTTAAAACGAAGTGAAATGAATTCAAATTGAATTGAAACTTGAATTGAATAGAAATGAATTTTAAAACGAATTTATAAGGAAAAATTCAATTTTTATTTGAATTGAAATGGAAGTTGAGATTGTTTTTGAAACGAATTTAAAACTATTTATATGATTCGTTTTAAATAGAAATCGACGAAATATATATAATATATATTATATATATAATATAATGGCTTGAATAGAACGCGCCGCGCCACGGCAGTTCGTAAATTTCGACCATTTATTTCAAACGAACATTGCGGGAGATCCGACCGTCGGATTCTCCTAAAACCGGAACCGTTGGGTTCGTATCGAAAAAAACTTTCTAACGAATATTTGAAATTTGAAATCTAACGGTTGTATTTGGAGATACGTCCAAATCAAATTTGAAAAAGGTCGCTATAAGTGCAGTTCGATGGCCGTTGTTGAAAATCGACTGTACGGGCCTTGATAAAATTATTAAAAATAGTAATAATTTGTGTAAAATCATAAGAAATGATTTGGGAAAAATTAGGGTGAAAAACCCCATATTTGAAAAGATAAAAATGGATTTTTAACGAAATGAACTAGTTTTGAACTAAATTTAAAACCCAATTATTTTTAAATAAATAAATTAGATTTAAAAAGGGGGTTTTAAATAATCGGAATTTCTAATATATTTGGTTGGATTTGAAATGGGTTTATCGTGAACGGTGTTTTAAATAACACTAGTTCTTTAACCCGATAATAAATAGAATGTGATTTGGGTTTGTCGTGAACTGTGTTTTAAATAACACCTAGTTCTTTAACCCAGTAAAAGGAGTTTTAACGAATCTGCAATTAGGTTGAAATGTGAATCTATAATCTAAATTATCAAATTTAGAAATGAGCGAGAATGGAGTATCGCCAGTTTTGCTCCAAAGCGATAGTTAAATCTTTAATTAGATTTGAACGTGAAATGGTAATTAATTTTACCGATAACACCATGGTGTTAGATATGAAGTATTACCAGTTTTGCTTCATGGGATGAATAGGTTGGGATTGGGAAATAAAATAAATAATTACTTCGATGTGGTTCGCTAATCTCGACTAGTTTGGAAAACCATAATTTGGTTTGAAATGACATCCAAAGGAAGATTAAAGGATAAATTTTAAAGAATTTATCTTGGATAAAATTAATGGGAACTTTTCCCTTAGAATATGAATTGGAATGAGGCGTATGTTGTGTTTGTGTAACATTTGTTTTTAATATACGCGGGTTGTTCGGAAAGGCCGGGTTTATACCCATTCTGAATAACCGATTCGACGATGTGTCGAAGATGAAGACGGTGGTCGAAGACCGGAAGTCTTCACATCGTTTGGATAATCACTGACGATCCTGATTGGGCAGTACACCCAAGAGGATGGAAATAGTTGGTGGTCGTCCAGACGTACTTGGAGATGGATGGATATGCGAGGAAAGTACCTCCGGTTTCGTTCAGACCCAGAACGGACTTGTAAATAGATTGTGTGTCTAACATTGGATTTTATTCTGTGTTGATTGATTTCTATTAAATATACATCTGTTTGGCGGTGGAGAATTTATTCTTTTGCTTAACGCCCTTCTCTGAGACGTACGAGCTCAGAGGTTGTATATCGACGGACATCAATCGCATGGCATGAATTGCCTGTGTGGCACGCTAAGATGCAATGATCAAGGCTTTTGTTGAAAAGCAGAGTCTTGTGGTTGATGATCAAAGCACGGCCTACGTGGCAGCTTTGTGTATAACGTAAATTCGCGAGCCTCACACCTCGGTATGAGTCAAAAACGGGATACAGACTGCAGGGAGAGCACGACGTTTCTTTCTAGCTTTGGTGGTGTCAGTGACTTACCAGCCCTGACATTTATATACTTTTCACCTTTGTGGTTGTTGGATGAGGCGCCTCAATTTTAGGTCTGTAAAGACCGGGAAATGTGTGTTCAGGAATACTAATCCTCTAACGTAAGTGAGGACCGGCCCTGAAGCATCCAGGATTGCCCAGAGTGTGTAGTCCTGAGACATTTGCTAGAGTGTCTCGAACGCGGAGAGGAGCTTGCCCCTTGCCTCGACTCATAACGGAAATCCAATTTCCAATACGTGTATTTCGGCTTTATTTGTAGAGCCTAGTATGGCGACATAGTAGCATGGGATGCTATGCCGTCTATGATTTATATTTATGATTGAAATTGTTTTGACACTATACACTTATTATAGTATCAAATGATTTGTTTTAAACGTACCAAGCATGTTTGGATGTTATAAGGTAAAACCCTATCCTCCGGCTTGCGTTGCATTGTGTGATGGGACCTGGGTCTTATAATAGCTTCATTTTTCGAAAAAGCATTGCGTTGTTTATTCTATGCACTGGTATTCTTGGGAGGAAACCCGTTCCGTGTTATACGGCGTGGTCCCTTGAATTACTCTCTTTTAAAGTAAAGCTTTAAATAACTGTTTTAGTTCTCACGCCAGTCACATGACTGACCTGGAGTTTATTGTTTTAACCTAAACTCTGGGTGCCCTTATTTTCGACACGGGCAGCTAGTAGTTTTGGTTTTGCGGATTTATATTCACAGGATCCTGGTTTACAGCTGGAATGATATCCGGAAAGCTCTGTATCCGTATATCACCTTTAGTTGTGCTTTGTATTATTTTCCGCTGCTATGTAATTTATTGTAATCTCTGATATTTATCGAATGTAATTTATTCATTTATACTCTGTATATTCTTGTATCTGATGGAATTGTTGTAATAACAATGAAATGTTCTTCCGTCTGCGTTCTGATTTGTCATGTTCTCAAACGATCAGGGTTTTCGAACGGTCTAGATCGGTTTAACGACTGATTCGGATCGAGCGAAATTCCTTGTCGTCACATTTGGTATCAGAGCTTTGGTTTACAGAGCTCGAGAACAAGACACATTAGAACCATACGAAAGAATTCATCAGATATTGGATTAGTAATATCCAATTAGAATGACTCGTTAGAGATAGGATCAGTAGTATCCTAGAACGGGTGTGAAGAGTATATTTTTCAAATGAAAACAATTTTGTTTTGAAAATTTAAATCGTTTTATACGTATTTGAATATTTATTTACTTTGAATTTGGACAATCCACTATATAAAAATTTTGCATATACGCGTCATGAACGTATATTCGAAGTTTTAATATACTGGATAGATATAGAATCATACTCTAGTGGCCCGAAGATGGTTCTGATGGTTGAGTACTCGTCGTCAGAATTTATATTCAAGTGATGAATGTGTGATATCTATATATCTCCATTATACTGGTGTGAGAACCAAAACTAATATAGCTAGAACACTTTGTTGTGAATTGGCATCAAGAACAAGTTTTTTTGTATATATATCAGATTATGAATTTGAAACGTTAATCCACTAATTGATCGATGTTTGTGTTGTTTGTTTATTTGTTTGATAATTTTGAACGATTATGCCTAATAGAATCAAATATTGATTTGTATTGATAATTAGTTGCATTTGCTTGCATATACATATACTTACGTTGAACCGGTCATAGCAAGGAGGCTAGAGCCGAAGAATAAAATTTGTTTGCCCGACAAATTGGTACATGTTTACTACATAATTTACTGTTTTGCTTGGGTGATGATGATTTTATGAGCCTATTGGCTAGCCGCTTGCCTTTTTCTTTTTATTTTTGAGATCAGAAGGCCTATATGGCAATTTCGGGATTTTCCCGTGGCTCCCGGTGCATGGGAGGTTATGGCGAAATTTTTCGAAAATTTAGGGTGTTAGCCAAATTTTTGAAAATTTGAAAATTCTCAGAAACTGAAAAGTTGGAGAATGGAAGCCAGATCGAACGTAGAGCTGGTTAATCAAACCACTTTCGACTTTGTCCCTTTTCGGGGACGAAAAGTTTTAAGTGGGGGAAATTGTAATAACCCGGAAATTCTGGGCCAGTTTAAAATTTTTATTTTGGCATTTTTAGCGAATTTTGAAAATTTAAAATGAATCATTTTAAATAAAAACAAAGGGAAATTTATTTTGAATATAGAATAGAACGTGTATAATATATACGTCGCCGTTAGAATATAAATAATTATATATAATTATAAATAGAATTGAAAATGGCGCAGTAGTTCGATAATTCGATTTCAAACTTCAATTGAATGTACCGGGTGCAAAACAATCCGGATTTTAGTGAAACCAAAAACATTAGAATCTAATTGATAATATCTTTCCAACGAATCCGAAAAATCAAAATTTCATAGCGGGAATCAAAAGATATGTTCAGTTGAAAATTCTGAATAGTCGCTATGGAATTCAAGCCCTTAAAAATGGGAATTTTGCAAGCGACCTCGGATTTCGACGAAACCACTTTTGTTGGAACCGCAGTGTTAAATTATTGCTAGGTTTCAAATTTCATAAATTTTCGATTCAATATGTGAGCGTGGCATAGGAAAACGCGTTTGACCAGTTTCAGTTGATTTTAATCGACTGGAAAATGGCCATTTTTCAAATGGTCTCAGAATTCGACGAAATTAGTTTTGTTAGGACCGTATCGTCAATACGAAGCTAGAAAATATTTTTCTGTAATTTTTCAAGTTAATATGTGACCACGGTAAATTGAAATGCGCGTTCAAATTCAATATATAGAGTTATATGTTGATTTTAATGGAAACTGATCGAAACGATCAAATCAGCTTGCGATACATATCCCATTGTGTTCGGAATAGGGGTAAACCGCTATGGACGACAAGCGGTGGGCCTCATTTAGAGGTCGTATGTGAAAGTCAACGTTTTCATAATTAAAAAAAAAAAGTGGCCAGCCCTAAATCCACCGACGCGTCGCCGTCCAAGCGAGGGCCTCGCCTCCCCATCGCCGCCTCCGAACCACCGCATCCCCAGCTCCCTCTCTCTCCTCTCGTTCTGCGTGAAGACCAATCCCTCGTTTCAGAAATCGCGATTGCCGATCAGACCCTCCCCCCCTCGAAGTCGATCGACAAGAAAACCCCCCTCCTCCTCAGTCGCGCTCAACACCCCCCCTGTAGCAGTTCGACGAAGACCTGGTGAAGACGATGCTTTTCTGGAGCGCTTTCCTGATGACGACGATGAAGAAAGGGTAAATAGGGGTAAGAGATTAACTTAATTATATTTTTAATTGTTTATTGAATGTAAATGCAATTTTCAGATCAGTTTTTTTTTGAAATAAATAACATTTGTTTTAATCAAACCAAAGAAGCATTGTCTTAAGATAGAAAAGATGAGATTTTTACGATAGAAAATATGAGATTTTTACGATAGAAAAGACAATATTTTTAAAAGTGAAAAGACGATATTTTGAGATGAGTAGTGAAGTAAAAATATGATTTTTATATTTTTAAAGTAATAAAAATATAATCTTTACTATATAGATGATATAAAAATATGATTTTTGTTTGTGTAGAGAATTAAAAATATAATTTTTACATGATAGAAATATTAAAAATATCATCTTTATATGAGTAGCAAAATATAAATGTGATTTTTATAATGATATTTTTATAAAGGCGATATCTATATTTTTATAAAGGCGAAATCTATATTTTTATAAAGGCAAAATCTATATTTTTGAAAGGGCGAAATCTATATTTTTGAAATGGAATTTTTATCTATATAACATCGAAGTAAAAATTCGATTTTTATATATTGAATAGCGAAGTAAAAATTCGATTTTTATATATTGAATAGCGAAGTAAAAATTCGATTTTTATATATTGAATAACATAGTAAAAATTTGATTTTTATATATTGAATAGCATAGAAAAAAATTCGATTTTTAAATTGAAAGTGAATAAATAAAAATGTGATTTTTATTTTAAAGACATCAAAATATCAAAATGTGTGATTTTTATATATGTAGTGGCTACGGGCAACGAAGATGACAAAGATCCGATAACGATGAAGATTTCTCTAAATGAAGTGTCGTGAAGTTGGATAGCTATCTGTGAGAACTTCTCACCTTTCAATTTCTTTTCTAGTTATATATATATATATATATATATATATATACTAGGATGTAGACGGTGTTTAGTAGCACCCGACATCCGTCATCCACAGACCATGGATGGCTTGTTTGTTTAATTGTTTGGTTGTGTAGTTGATTAAATTATTTGGTTTGAATTGAATTGTTTGGTGAAACGAAATTGATTTGATTGATGTGTGAATGGCGTGGGCCTTCACTAGACCGGGGATAAGGCTAGGCCTCGTCCCGTTTCTAGTATCGTGTCGTTATGCCGCCGAATTTTTCTAAAATAAGTTAGAAAAATAAAAATATCATTTTTATTTTGTAAATGAACGAAATAGAAATTAATGTGTTGAAAGGAAATAAAATATTTATATAGTTAAAAATATTTTATCGTTAAAAATATAATTTTTAACATGAATGTGAATAAATAAATATCCATTTACAAACCGGACGGTTTGTTTATGTACACCTATTTGAATGACATTGATTGGGACGATAAATTTTACACATCGCCCAACTGCACAAATAAAATCTGTGTTTGATTGTTTGAAACCCCATCACGGGTGTTGGGATGAAATTTGAAGTTCACTCATCCTGATTGATTAAATATGTCGATCGATTGATTGACAGACTGTTATAAGCGTTAGATATCTATATTTGATGCTTATACAGTGTAGTGCACTTTGGTTGATGGTTGATTATTTTTCAATGCTATTATATACGTGTGATGTATGAAAATCCATATAATTAACATTATATGGTGATTGATTGGGCCTCATTCCAATTTGAAAAATAAATAATATTATAAAATAAAGGTTCATGTGTTGACTATACTCATCCGTTGAGATTAGTCATGTGTTGAACGAAATATTTTAACAATAAAATTTATATCTTTATCACTATAAAATAAAGGTTCATGTGTTGTCTGTACTCATTCGTTGAGATTGGTCATGTGTTGAACGAAATATTTTAACCATAAAATTTACGTCTTTATCATATATAGAATTAGAAATCAACGGGAAAATAGATGAGATGAGTGGTCTCCTGGATATTAATCTGATGTTGGTTTCGGCCTTCGGGGTTAATATTCAGGAAATCGTTCTCTCACTAAATTACGGTTGGAGTCTGATTCAATATCAAACGATAGATACCTTAATTTTTATAAAATATATTAAATAACAAAAATAGTCACACGTGGACAGTACTCATTCGTTGAGATTAGTCATGTGTTGAACGAAATAATTTAATAATAAAATATACATCTTTATCAATATAAAATAAAGTTTCATGTGTTGACAGTACTCATCCGTTGAGATTAGTCAAGTGTTGAACGAAATAATTTAACAAAAATAGTCACACGTGGACAGTACTTACTCGCTGAGATTAGTCGTGTGTTGACAAAAATAAATATTCATTTATTGAATAGAATGAAGGAATATATGAAGCCGTGTTGATTAGATTGACGCCATTTTGACGTGAACGATATTTATATCGATTTTATCGATTTCGAAATGAATTGAATATAAAACGATTTCGAAATGAATTGAATATAAAAGGATTTCGAAATGAATTGAATATAAAATGATTTCAAAATGAATTGAATATAAAACGATTTCGAAATGAATTGAATATAAAATGATTTTGAAATGAATTGAATATAAAACGATTTCGAAATGAATTGAATTGAAAACGATTTCGAAATGAATTGAATATAAAACGATTTCGAAATGAATTGAATATAAAACAATTTCGAAATGAATTGAATATAAAACGATTTCGAAATGAATTGAATATAAAACGATTTCGAAATGAATTGAATATAAAACGATTTCGAAATGAATTGAATATATAACGAATTTGATTTCAATTGAATATGTAACGAATTTGATTTGAATAGAAAACGAATTTGATTTCAATTGAATATATAACAAATTTGAATCAAATAGAAAACCAATTTGAATTGAATCGAATAGAAAACTACTTTGAATTGAATCGAATTGAAAACGAATTCGAATTGAATTTAAAACGAAGTGAAATGAATTCAAATTGAATTGAAACTTGAATTGAATAGAAATGAATTTTAAAACGAATTTATAAGGAAAAATTCAATTTTGATTTGAATTGAAATGGAAGTTGAGATTGTTTTTGAAACGAATTTAAAACTATTTATATAATTCGTTTTAAATAGAAATCGACGAAATATATATAATATATATTATATATATAATATAATGGCCTGAATAGAACGTGCCACGCCACGGCAGTTCGTAAATTTCGACCATTTATTTCAAACGAACATTACGGGAGATCCGACCGTCGGATTCTCCTAAAACCAGAACCGTTGGGTTCGTATCGAAAAGAGCTTTCTAACGAATATTTGAAATTTGAAATCTAACGGTTGGATTTGGAGATACGTCCAAATCAAATTTGAAAAAGGTCGCTATAAGTGCAGTTCGATGGCCGTTGTTGAAAATCGACTGTATGGGCCTTGATAAAATTATTAAAAATAATAATAATTTGTGTAAAATCATAAGAAATGATTTGGGAAAAATTGGGGTGAAAACCCCCATATTTGAAAAGATAAAAATGGATTTTTATCGAAATGAACTAGTTTTGAACTAAATTTAAAACCCAATTATTTTTAAATAAATAAATTAGATTTAAAAAGGGGGTTTTAAATAATCGGAATTTCTAATATATTTGGTTGGATTTGAAATGGGTTTATCGTGAACGGTGTTTTAAATAACACTAGTTCTTTAACCCGATAATAAATAGAATGTGATTTGGGTTTGTCGTGAACTGTGTTTTAAATAACACCTAGTTCTTTAACCCAGTAAAAGGAGTTTTAACGAATCTGCAATTAGGTTGAAATGCGAATCTATAATCTAAATTATCAAATTTAGAAATGAGCGAGAATGGAGTATCGCCAGTTTTGCTCCAAAGCGATAGTTAAATCTTTAATTAGATTTGAACGTGAAATGGTAATTAATTTTACCGATAACACCATGGTGTTAGAAATGAAGTATTACCAGTTTTGCTTCATGGGATGAATAGGTTGGGATTGGGAAATAAAATAAATAATTACTTCGATGTGGTTCGCTAATCTCGACTAGTTTGGAAAACCATAATTTGGTTTGAAATGACATCCAAAGGAAGATTAAAGGATAAATTTTAAAGAATTTATCTTGGATAAAATTAATGGGAACTTTTCCCTTAGAATATGAATTGGAATGAGGCGTATGTTGTGTTTGTGTAACATTCGTTTTTAATATACGCGGGTTGTTCGGAAAGGCCGGGTTTATACCCATTCTGAATAACCGATTCGACGATATGTCGAAGATGAAGACGGTGGTTGAAGACCGGAAGTCTTCACATCGTTTGGATAATCACTGACTATACTGATTGGGCAGTACACCCAAGAGGATGGAAATAGTTGGTGGTCGTCCAGACGTACTTGGAGATGGATGGATATGCGAGGAAAGTGCCTCCGGTTTCGTTCAGACCCAGAACGGACTTGTAAATAGATTGTGTGTCTGACATTGGATTTTATTCTGTGTTGATTGATTTCTATTAAATATACATCTATTTGGCGGCGGAGAATTTATTCTTTTTCTTAACGCTCTTCTCTGAGACGTACGAGCTCAGAGGTTGTATATCGATGGACATCAATCGCATGGCATGAATTGCCTGTGTGGCACGCTAAGATGCAATGATCAAGGCTTTTGTTGAAAAACAGAGTCTTGTGGTTGATGATCAAAGCACGGCCTACGTGGCAGCTTTGTGTATAACGTAAATTTGCGAGCCTCACACCTCGGTATGAGTCAAAAACGGGATACGGACTGCAGGGAGAGCACGACGTTTCTTTCTAGCTTTGGTGGTGTCAGTGACTTACCAACCCTGACATTTATATACTTTTCACCTTTGTGGTTGTTGGATGAGGCGCCTCGATTTTAGGCCTGTAAGGACCGGGAAATGTGTGTTCAGGAATACTAATCCTCTAACGTAAGTGAGGACCGGCCCTGAAGCATCCAGGATTGCCCAGAGTGTGTAGTCCTGAGACATTTGCTAGAGTGTCTCGAACGCGGAGAGGAACTTGCCCCTTGCCTCGACTCATGACGGAAATCCAATTTCCAATACGTGTATTTAGGCTTTATTTGTAGAGCCTAGTATGGCGACATAGTAGCATGGGATGCTATGCCGTCTATGATTTATATTTATGATTGAAATTGTTTTGACATTATACACTTATTATAGTATCAAATGATTTGTTTTAAACGTACCAAGCATGTTTGGTTGTTATAAGGTAAAACCCTATCCTCCGGCTTGCGTTGCATTGTGTGATGGGACCTGGGTCTTATAATAGCTTCATTTTTCGAAAAAGCATTGCGTTGTTTATTCTATGTACTGGTATTCTTGGGAGGAAACTCGTTCCGTGTTATACGGCGTGGTCCCTTGAATTACTCTCTTTTAAAGTAAAGCTTTAAATAACTGTTTTAGTTCTCACACCAGTCACATGACTGACCTGGAGTTTATTGTTTTAACCTAAACTCTGGGTGCCTTTATTTTTGACACGGGCAGCTAGTAGTTTTGGTTTTGCAGATTTATATTCACAGGATCCTGGTTTACAGCTGGAATAATATCCGGAAAGCTCTGTATCCGTATATCACCTTCAGTTGTGCTTTGTATTATTTTCCGCTGCTATGTAATTTATTGTAATCTCTGATATTTATCGAATGTAATTTATTCATTTATACTCTGTATATTCTTGTATCTTGTAATAACCCGAAAATGCGAGCCAGTTTGAAATTTTTATTTTGGCAATTTTAGCGAGTTTTGATTATTTATCGTTGCTATTATATACATGTGTTGTATGAAAATCCATATAATTAACTTTATATGGTAATTGATTGGGCCTCATTCCAATCGTGAAAATAAAGAATATTTTGATAATAACAAATATTTTGATAATAGGAAATATTTGAAATAGAATATTTGAAAATAGAAATATGTGAAGCCGTGTTGATTAGATTGACGCCATTTTGACGTGAACGATATTTATATCGATTTTAAAACGATTTCGAAATGAATTGAATTGAAAACGATTTCGAAATGAATTGAATTGAAAACGATTTCGAAATGAATTGAATTGAAAACGATTTCGAAATGAATTGAATTGAAAACGATTTCGAAATGAATTGAATTGAAAGCGATTTCGAAATGAACTGAATTGAAAGTGATTTCGAAATGAATTGAATTGAAAGTGATTTCGAAATGAATTGAATTGAAAGTGATTTCGAAATGAATTGAATTGAAAGTGATTTCGAAATGAATTGAATTGAAAACGATTTCGAAATGAATTCAAATTGAATTGAAATTTGAATTGAATAGAAATGAATTTTAAACGAATTTATAAAGAAGAATTCAATTTTGATTTGAATTGAAATGGAAGTTGAGATTGCTTTTGAAACGAATATTAAAACTATTTATATAATTCCTTTTAAATAGAAATCGACGAAGTATATATTATATATATTATATATATAATATAATGGCCTGAATTGAATGCGCCGCGCCGCGGCAGTTCGTGAATTTCGACCATTTATTTCAAACGGACATTACGGGAGATCCGACCGTCGGATTCTCCTAAAACCGGAACCGTTGGGTTCGTATCGAAAAGAGCTTTCTAGCGAATGTTAGAAATTTGAAATCTAACGGTTGGATTTGGAATTATGTCCAAATCAAATTGGAAAAAGGTCGCTATACGTGCAGTTCGATGGCCATTGGTGGAAATTGACTGTACGGGCCTTGATAAAATTATTAAAAATAGTAATAATTTGTGTAAAATCATAAGAAATGATTTGTGAAGATTTGAGATGGAAAACTCCATATTTGAAAAGATAAAAATAGATTTTTATCAAAATGAACTAGTTTTGAACTAGAATTATAATTCTATTTATTTTTTAAATAAATAAATTGAATTTGAAAAGGGTTTTGAAAATAACCAAAATTTCCAATGATTGCATTGGAGTGGATTTGAATCGAAATTGTCTTCGGAATATTTCGATGTTGGAATTTGTGATTATACAGATGTTGTTATGGAAATTTGAAAGATATATATTTATATCGTTATTTCCGATACGACATTTGTTAGTCGTAGAATTTGATATTGGATATAAGCCGATATATTTTCTATTCAGAGCCTTGTATTGAATATCAAATGTGATTTGGGTTTGTCGTGAATGGTGTCTTCACTAACACTATTCTTGAACCCAGTTGTGAAAAGATTAAATCTTTTTATTTAGATTTAATGAAGTGTACCAATTGAATGAAATTTAATTGGAATTGAAGTGATATTGATTTTGGGTTTATCGTGAACAGTGTTTTAAATAACACTCGTTCTTTAACCCGATAATTAATGGAATGTGATTTTGGGTTTATCGTGAACCGTGTTTTAAATGACACTGATTCTTTAACCCAGTCGAAGATTAAAACTAAGTGGAGTTTTAATGAATCTTTAAATAGATTGAAATGATCGAAAATGGAGTATCACCAGTTTTGCTCCAGGCGATAGTTATATCTTTAATAAGATTTGAACGTGAAATGGTAATTGAATTTACCGATAACACTGTGGTGTTAGATATGAAGTACTACCAGTTTTACTTCATGGGATGAATAGGTTGGGATTGGGAAATAAAATAAATGATTACTTCGGTGTGGTTCGCTAATCCCGACTAGTTTGAATTGATATTCAAAGGAGATTAAAGAATAAATTTAAAGAATTTATCTTGGATAAAATTAATGGGAACTTTTCCCAAAGTATGGGAATATTTGAATAAAAGAATATTCTGAATTGGAATGAGGCGTATGTTGTGTTTGTGTAACACTTTTATAATATATACGCAAGTTATTCAGAAAGACCGGGTTTGTCCCATTCTGAATAACTGATTCGACGTGGTGTCGAAGATGAAGACGGTGGTCGAAGACCAGAAGTCTTCACGTCGTTTGGGTGATTACTGATGATCTTGATTGGGTTGTACACCCAAGAAGATGGAAACAGTTGGTGATCGTCCAGACGTACTTGGAGATCGATGGATATGCGGAGTATTAGGTGCCTCCGGTTTCGTTCAGCCCCAGAACGGACTTGTAAATGGACTGTGTGTCTGACATTGGATTTTAGTCCGTGTGATTGATCTCTATTAAATATATATCTGTTTGGCGGCGGAGAATTTATTCTCTTGCTTAACGCCCTTCTCTGAGACGTACGAGCTCAGGGGTTATATATTGATGGATATCAAACGCATGGAGTGAATTGCCTGTGTGGCATGCCTAAGTGGCAATTGATCGAGGCTTCTGTTGAAAAGCAAAGTCTTGTGGTGATGATCAAAGCACAGCCTGTGTGGCACAGCTTTGTGTAACGTGAATTCGCGAGCCTCACACCCCGGTTGTGAACCAGAAACGGGAGAGGACATCAGGGAGGGCATGCGTTTCTTTCTAGCTAGGGTGGTGTCAGTGACCTACCAGCCCTGACATTTATATACTTTTCACCTGTGTGGTTGTTGCTGTTGCGAGGCGCCTCGGTTAGATCGGACGATCCGGGTCCGATGGAGCCATTCGTTGGCTCATTTACGCCCCCAAAGGGCGGGGAAACGTATTGTTCAGGCACTATAATCCACATCGGTGGACCGGCCCTGACGATCCAAGGGGCAGTTGCGGCTGTTCCGGTGGCTCGGGCTAGAGAGTCACGAATCGGTTGAGGACTATCTTTTGCCTCGGTTCATAGACGGAAATCCAATTTCCAAATACGTGACATTTGCGGTTTTATTTGTAGAGCCTAGTATGGCGACATGATATATGGTACCCATGCCGCCTATGATTGATACTTATGATTTGAAGTTGATTTATGCACTATGCACTTATTATAGTATCAAATGATTTGTTTTAAAACGTATCAAGCATTCTTTGGCTGTTATAAGGGAAAACCCTATCCTCGGCTGCGTTGCATTGTGTGATGGGACCTGGGTCTTATAACAGCTTCATTTTCCTTTATTTAGCATTACGCTGTTTGTTTTATGCACTGGTATTCTTGGGAGGAAACCCGTTCCGTGTTATACGGCGTGGTCCCTTGATTTACCTAACTTTAAAAATAAAGATTAACTGCTTTAGTTCTCACACCAGTCACATGACTGACCTGGAGTTTATTGTTTTAACCTAAACTCTGGGTGCCCCTATTTTGACACGGGCAGCTAGTAGTTTTGGTTTTGCAGATTTATATTCACAGGATCCTGGTTTTCAGCTGGAACGATATCCGGAAAGCTTTGTATCCGTATATCTCTTCTAGTGGTATATTGTATTATTTTCCACTGCGATGTATTTAAATGTAATTTAAATCTCTAATATTTCTGTGTAATATTCATTCATACTCTGTATATTCTTGTAATCTGATGCATTGTTGTAATATACAATGAAATGTTCTTCCGTATGCGTTCTATTTTGTCGTGTTCTCAAACGATAGGGCGTTTTCAAACGGCCTGGATCGGTTTAGCGACTGGTTCGGACCGAGCGAAATTCCCTGTTCGTCACACGTGGTATCAGAGCTTTGGTTTACAAAGCAGAGAATAAGACACATTAGAACCTTACGAAAGAATTCATCAGATATTGGATTAGTAATATCCAATTAGAATGACTCGTTAGAGATAGGATCAGTAGTATCCTAGAACGGGTGTGAAGAGTATATTTTTCAAATGAAAACATTTTTGTTTTGAAAATTTAAATCAACTATTCGTATTTGATTATTTGTTTATATTGATTTTGGACAATTCAGTATATAAAGAATTTGCATATACGCCTTGCAAACGTATATTCAAAGTTTTAATATACTGGATAGATATGGAATCACATTCTAGTCGCCCGGAGATGGTACTGATGATTGTCATGACATCATCAGTATTTATGTTCGTGTTTCGAAGGTGTGATTTTCTATATATTTCCATTAGGCTGGTGTGAGAACCAAAACTTATATATAGCTAGAATACATTGTTGTGAATTGGCATCAAAAACATGATTTTTGTATATGTATCAAAATTATGAATTTGAAACTCTAATTCACTAATTGATTGATGTTTGTGTTGTTTGTTTATTTGTTTGCTAATTTTTTAACCATTAGACCAAATATTGAATTATATTGAAATTGGTCGCATTTGCTTGGATATACATATACTTACATTGAACAGGTCATAGCAAGGAGGCTAGAGCCGGAGAATAAAATTTGTTTGCCCGACAAATAGGTATATGTTTACTACATAATTTACTGTTTTGTTTGGGTGATGATGATTTTATGAGCCTATTGGCTAGCCGCTTGGCTTTTTCTTTTTCTTTTTGAGATCTGAAGGACCGGGGAAGCTATTTGAAATTCCCCGATGCTCCCATTGCAGGTGAGGTTATGGCGAAATTTTTCGAAAATTTAGGGTGTTAGCCAAATTTTCGAAATTTTGAAAATGCTCAGAAACTAAAGAGTTGGAGAATGGAAGCCAGATCGAACGTAGAGTTGAATTATCAAACCACTTTCGACTTTGTTCCTTTTCGGGGACGAAAAGTTTTAAGTGGGGGAGATTGTAATAACCCGAAAATGCGAGCCAGTTTGAAATTTTTATTTTGGCAATTTTAGCGAGTTTTGATTATTTATCGTTGCTATTATATACATGTGTTGTATGAAAATCCATATAATTAACTTTATATGGTAATTGATTGGGCCTCATTCCAATCGTGAAAATAAAGAATATTTTGATAATAACAAATATTTTGATAATAGGAAATATTTGAAATAGAATATTTGAAAATAGAAATATGTGAAGCCGTGTTGATTAGATTGACGCCATTTTGACGTGAACGATATTTATATCGATTTTAAAACGATTTCGAAATGAATTGAATTGAAAACGATTTCGAAATGAATTGAATTGAAAACGATTTCGAAATGAATTGAATTGAAAACGATTTCGAAATGAATTGAATTGAAAACGATTTCGAAATGAATTGAATTGAAAGCGATTTCGAAATGAATTGAGTTGAAAGTGATTTCGAAATGAATTGAATTGAAAGTGATTGCGAAATGAATTGAATTGAAAGTGATTTCGAAATGAATTGAATTGAAAGTGATTTCGAAATGAATTGAATTGAAAACGATTTCGAAATGAATTCAAATTGAATTGAAATTTGAATTGAATAGAAATGAATTTTAAACGAATTTATAAAGAAGAATTCAATTTTGATTTGAATTGAAATGGAAGTTGAGATTGCTTTTGAAACGAATATTAAAACTATTTATATAATTCGTTTTAAATAGAAATCGACGAAGTATATATTATATATATATTATATATATAATATAATGGCCTGAATTGAACGCGTCGCGCCGCGGCAGTTCGTGAATTTCGACCATTTATTTCAAACGGACATTACGGGAGATCCGACCGTCGGATTCTCCTAAAACCGGAATCGTTGGGTTCGTATCGAAAAGAGCTTTCTAGCGAATTTTAGAAATTTGAAATCTAACGGTTGGATTTGGAATTATGTCCAAATCAAATTGGAAAAAGGTCGCTATACGTGCAGTTCGATGGCCATTGGTGGAAATCGACTGTACGGGCCTTGATAAAATTATTAAAAATAGTAATAATTTGTGTAAAATCATAAGAAATGATTTGTGAAGATTTGGGATGGAAAACTCCATATTTGAAAAGATAAAAATAGATTTTTATCAAAATGAACTAGTTTTGAACTAGAATTATAATTCTATTTATTTTTTAAATAAATAAATTGAATTTGAAAAGGGTTTCGAAAATAACCAAAATTTCCAATGATTGCATTGGAGTGGATTTGAATCGAAATTGTCTTCGGAATATTTCGATGTTGGAATTCGTGATTATATAGATGTTGTAATGGAAATTTGAAAGATATATATTTATATCGTTATTTCCGATACGACATTTGTTAGTCGTAGAATTTGATATTGGATATAAGCCGATATATTTTCTATTCAGAGCCTTGTATTGAATATCAAATGTGATTTGGGTTTGTCGTGAATGGTGTCTTCACTAACACTGTTCTTGAACCCAGTTGTGAAAAGATTAAATCTTTTTATTTAGATTTAATGAAGTGTACCAATTGAATGATATTTAATTGGAATTGAAGTGATATTGATTTTTGGGTTTATCGTGAACAGTGTTTTAAATAACACTCGTTCTTTAACCCGATAATTAATGGAATGTGATTTTGGGTTTATCGTGAACCGTGTTTTAAATGACACTGATTCTTTAACCCAGTCGAAGATTAAAACTAAGTGGAGTTTTAATGAATCTTTAAATAGATTGAAATGATCGAAAATGGAGTATCACCAGTTTTGCTCCAGGCGATAGTTAAATCTTTAATTAGATTTGAACGTGAAATGGTAATTGAATTTACCGATAACACTGTGGTGTTAGATATGAAGTACTACCAGTTTTACTTCATGGGATGAATAGGTTGGGATTGGGAAATAAAATAAATGATTACTTCGGTGTGGTTCGCTAATCCCGACTAGTTTGAATTGATATTCAAAGGAGATTAAAGAATAAATTTAAAGAATTTATCTTGGATAAAATTAATGGGAACTTTTCCCAAAGTATGGAATAAAAGAATATTCTGAATTGGAATGAGGCGTATGTTGTGTTTGTGTAACACTTTTATAATATATACGCGAGTTATTCAGAAAGACCGGGTTTGTCCCATTCTGAATAACTGATTCGACGTGGTGTCGAAGATGAAGACGGTGGTCGAAGACCAGAAGTCTTCACGTCGTTTGGGTGATTACTGATGATCTTGATTGGGCTATACACCCAAGAAGATGGAAACAGTTGGTGATCGTCCAGACGTACTTGGAGATCGATGGATATGCGGGGTACTAGGTGCCTCCGGTTTCGTTCAGCCCCAGAACGGACTTGTAAATGGACTGTGTGTCTGACATTGGATTTTAGTCCGTGTGATTGATCTCTATTAAATATATATCTGTTTGGCGGCGGAGAATTTATTCTCTTGCTTAACGCCCTTCTCTGAGACGTACGAGCTCAGGGGTTATATATTGATGGATATCAAACGCATGGAGTGAATTGCCTGTGTGGCATGCCTAAGTGGCAATTGATCGAGGCTTCTGTTGAAAAGCAAAGTCTTGTGGTGATGATCAAAGCACAGCCTGTGTGGCACAGCTTTGTGTAACGTGAATTCGCGAGCCTCACACCCCGGTTGTGAACCAGAAACGGGAGAGGACATCAGGGAGGGCATGCGTTTCTTTCTAGCTAGGGTGGTGTCAGTGACCTACCAGCCCTGACATTTATATACTTTTCACCTGTGTGGTTGTTGCTGTTGCGAGGCGCCTCGGTTAGATCGGACGATCCGGGTCCGATGGAGCCATTCGTTGGCTCATTTACGCCCCAAAGGGCGGGGAAACATATTGTTCAGGCACTATAATCCACATCGGTGGACCGGCCCTGACGATCCAAGGGGCAGTTGCGGCTGTTCCGGTGGCTCGGGCTAGAGAGTCACGAATCGGTTGAGGACTATCTTTTGCCTCGGTTCATAGACGGAAATCCAATTTCCAAATACGTGACATTTGCGGTTTTATTTGTAGAGCCTAGTATGGCGACATGATATATGGTACCCATGCCGCCTATGATTGATACTTATGATTTGAAGTTGATTTATGCACTATGCACTTATTATAGTATCAAATGATTTGTTTTAAAACGTATCAAGCATTCTTTGGCTGTTATAAGGGAAAACCCTATCCTCGGCTGCGTTGCATTGTGTGATGGGACCTGGGTCTTATAACAGCTTCATTTTCCTTTATTTAGCATTGCGCTGTTTGTTTTATGCACTGGTATTCTTGGGAGGAAACCCGTTCCGTGTTATACGGCGTGGTCCCTTGATTTACCTAACTTTAAAAATAAAGATTAACTGCTTTAGTTCTCACACCAGTCACATGACTGACCTGGAGTTTATTGTTTTAACCTAAACTCTGGGTGCCCCTATTTTGACACGGGCAGCTAGTAGTTTTGGTTTTGCAGATTTATATTCACAGGATCCTGGTTTTCAGCTGGAACGATATCCGGAAAGCTTTGTATCCGTATATCTCTTCTAGTTGTATATTGTATTATTTTCCGCTGCGATGTATTTAAATGTAATTTAAATCTCTGATATTTCTGTGTAATATTCATTCATACTCTGTATATTCTTGTAATCTGATGCATTGTTGTAATATACAATGAAATGTTCTTCCGTATGCGTTCTATTTTGTTGTGTTCTCAAACGATAGGGCGTTTTCAAACGGCCTGGATCGGTTTAGCGACTGGTTCGGACCGAGCGAAATTCCCTGTTCGTCACATATCTGATGGAATTGTTGTAATAACAATGAAATGTTCTTCCGTCTGCATTCTGATTTGTCCTTTTCTCAAACGATCAGGGTTTTCGAACGGTCTAGATCGGTTTAACGACTAATTCGGATCGAGCGAAATTCCTTGTCGTCACAACCCTCCTCTCTCTCTCTCTCTTCATTCTAAATCGAGATGAAAATAAAAACTCAGAACTCCCTCCGTTCATCGTCGTCGGCGCTCCACCCACGTCCACCGCCCCCTCGCGCCTCTGCTCCCTCATCCCCTCTCGCTTCTTCCCTCCTTTCTTCCTCCCGATCTTCTTTCTCCATTCCTCCCTCCTCACGCCCGTCCTCCATTGAGACAGCACCCAGCCCCCCTCCCCCTCAGTCAAACCACGCCCTAGCCCTCCTCCTCGCCGCGAGCTCGAGCCCTCCCCAGCCAAACCCTAGCCGCCTACTTTCACCGCCTCCACCTAGGACTGGCAAACGCGCAGCCACCCACTCTGGCACCTTGCGTGACCCCCCTCCTCTTGCAACCGACGCACAGCGCCCTATCCCCTCAGAAGTAAATAAAAGTGAGTTTTTTAACTTTGATTTTAATTTTCAGTTTTAATATGTAATGGCATCTTAAAATTTTGATTTTTTTTTAAAAACTATGAATTTTATTATAGAAAGTTTGATTTTTATAAAAATAAAGAAGCTTTGATTTTTAAACATGAACAAGAAGTGATTTTTAAAAAAAATGAATAAAGAAATGATTTTTAATATATAAAGTTAGGATTTTTATATATGAAAAGCTAGAATTCTTATATATGTAAAGAGGGTAGATTTTTATATGACATAAAGGTAAGATTTTCATAGAAAGAAACGATTTTTATTATGATGTTAGAAGAGTAAAGTTTGAATTTTTATATAGAGTAAAGTTTGAATTTTTATATAGAAGTAAAGTTTGAATTTTTATATAGAAGAAAGCTTGAATTTTTAAAGAGAGTATAGATTTTTATAAATGAAAGTCATGATTTCATTCATAGGAAAAGATTAGATTTTTAACTAAGAAAAAAGACGATTTTTAATCATATGAAAGCAAAGATATAGAAAGGTTAAAAATATAATTTTTATATAGTGAAGAGATTGAAAATATAATTTTTATATTATAGGAAGGTTAAAGTTATAATTTTTATAAAGTAGAAGTATTAAAAATATGATTTTTATATAATAGAGAATATAAAAATATTATCTTTATATATGTAGCGAAATAGAAATCTGATTTTTATTATATATATGTTGAAATAAAAATTTGATTTTTATAGCGATGAAATAAAAATTCGTTCTTTATGTATGAGGTGGAAATATAAAAATATAATTTTTATATAGAATGAAGCGTCGAAAGTATATATGAAGAAGGAATAAAAATATGATTTTTACTTATTAGAATGAAGTGATAAACATATAATTTTTATTTGAACAGCGTGAAAAGAACTACATTGGAATTTCAAGCAGATCCAGACGGTTCGGCAGTTCAACAGCAAAGCACGACGGAGTGGAACCCTCTGTGAGATCTTCTCACTTTAAATTTCTTTTTCTAGTTATAAAATATATACTAGGATGCAGACGGTATTTAGTAGCACCCGACACCATTGTCCACAGACCATGGACTTGTTTGTTTGGTTGTTTGGTGATTGATTATAATATTTGTTGAAATTTTGTGGTGTGAATAATGATATTGATTTGATTGATATGTGTATGGCGTGGACCACTACTAGACCGGGGATAAGGCTAGGCCTTGTCCCTTTTCTAGTATTGTGCCGTTATGCCGCCGAAATTTTCTAAAATAAGTTAGAAAAATAAAAATATCATTTTATTGTGTAAATGAACTGAATAAAAATTCATATGTTGAAATAAAATATTTTATCGTTAAAAATATAATTTTTAACGTGTGTGTGAATAAAATAAAATATTCATTTACAAACCTGACGGTTTGTTTATGTACACTGATTTGACTGATATTGATTGAGACGATAAATTTTACACATCGCCCAACTGCAAAATAATATTCAGTGTTTGTTGATGTGAAACCCCACACGGTATTGGGATGATATTTAACGTACACTAGTCCCAATAATTAGTTGTGTGTTGATCGATAGGTTGACAGACAGTTGTGTTGTGCACTTTGGATGATGGTTGATTATTTATTGTTGCTATTATATACATGTGTTGTATGGAATCCATATAATTAATATTATATGGTAATTGATTGGGCCACATTCCAATTTAGAAAATAAAGAATATAAAGAAATATATATTCATGTGTTGAAATCAAATATATATTCATGTGTTGAAAAGAAATATATATATATTCATGTGTTGAAAAGAAATATATATTCATGTGTTGAAATCAAATATATATTCATGTGTTGAAAAATATATATTCATGTGTGGAAGAAAATATTCATTTATTGAATAAAATAACGAAGTTATTGAAATATAAAAAGCCGTGTTGATTAGATTTGCGCCATTTTGACATGAACGATATTTATATCGATTTTATTCAAATATCGAAAAAGAAGTGATTTCAAATATAACGTTTTGAAAATATTATCATTTATATTTATATCGATGATATGGAATATTCAATTTTGAATTAAAATTGAATATGAAGTTGAAATCGTTTTTAAAACGAATTTAAAACGATTTATAAAATTTCGTCTAGAAGTGAAATTGATGAAATATATGTAATATATATATATATATATTATATATTAAATGGCCTGAATAGAATGCGCCGCGTCGCGGAAGTTCGTGAATTTCGACCATTGACTTCGAATTGACGTTACGGGAGATCTGACCGTCCAATTATCCTAGAACTGGAACCGTTGGGTTCGTATCGAAAAGAGCTTTCCAATGAACATTAGAAATTTGAAATCTAACGGTTGGATTTGGAGATACGTCCAAATCAAATTTAGAAAAGGTCGCTGTAAGTGTAGTTCGACGACTGTTATTGGAAGTCGACTGTACGGGCCTTGATAAAATTATTAAAAATATCTATAATTTGTGAAAAATCAAAATATATGAATTGGAAAGAACTGGGATGAAAAATTCCCTATTTGAAAGGATAAAAATATATTTTTATCCAAATGAACTAGTTTTGAACTAGAATTAAAATCCAATATTTTTAAATAAATAAATTGGGTTTGAAGTGATTTTAAAAATAATCAGAATTTGATATTGAATATAAGCCGATATATTTTCTATTCAGAGCCTTGTATTTAATATCAAATGGAATTTTGGGTTTGTCGTGAACCGTGTTTTAAATGACGTTGGTTCTTTAACCCAATTAAAGATTGAAACTAAGTGGAGTTTTAATGAACCCTTAATTAGATTGAAATGATCGAGAATGGAGTATCACCAGTTTTGCTCCAAAGCGATAGTTAAATCTTTAATTAGATTTGAACGTGAAATGGTAATTAGTTTTACCGATAACACCGTGGTGTTAGATATGGGGTATTACTAGTTTTGCTCCATGGGATAAATAGTTTGGGATTGGGAAATAAAATAAATAATTACTTCGGTGTGGTTTGCTAATCCCGACTAGTTTGAAATGATATTCAAAGGAAGATTAAAGAATAGATTTCAAAGAATTTATCTTTGATAAAATTAATGGGAACCTTTCCCTAAGAATGTGAAATTGACTGATGAATTGGAATGAGGCGTATGTTATGTTTGTGTAACAATTGTTTATTATATACGTGGGTTATTCAGAAAGGCCGGGTCTATGCCCATTCTGAATAACCGATTCGACGATAAGTCGAAGATGAAGACGGTGATATGCGAGGAAAGTGCCTCCGGTTTCGTTTAGACCTAGAGCGAACTTGTAAATGGACTGTGTGTCTGACATTGGATTTTATTCTGTGTGATTGATTTCTATTAAATATATATCTGTTTGGCGGCGGAGAATTTATTCTCTTGCTTAACGCCCTTCTCTGAGACATACGAGCTCAGAGTTTATATATTGATGGATATCAATTGCATGGAGTGAATTGCCTATGTGGCATGCCTAAGTGGCAGATGATCAAGACTTCTGTTGAAAAGCAAAGTCTTGTGGTTGATGATCAAAGCACGACCTACGTGGCTTAGCATTGTGTATAGCGTGGATTCGCGAGGCTCACACCTCGGTATGAGTCAAAAAGGGGATACAGACTGCAGGGAGAGCACGACGTTTCTTTCTAGCTATGGGTGGTGTCAGTGCTTAAACTGGCTGACATTTATATACTTTTTACCCGTGTTGTTGGAATGTGAGGCGCCTCGAATATATATGGCGATAACTGGAACTTTGTGAGCCGACGTACTGACCATTATATATATAAGTCCGATAGGACCGGGAAACATATGCTCAGGAATTGCCAATCCTCCAAAATTAGGTGTGGACCGGCCTTGAAGATCCAAGGATCATAGTGGGGTCCTGAGACATTTGCTAGAGTGTCTCGAATCGGAGAGGAGCTTGCCTCTTGCCTCGACTCATGATGGAATCCAATTTCCAATACGTGTTATTCGGTTTTATTTGTAGAGCCTAGTATGGCGACATAGTAGCATGGAATACTATGCCGTCTATGATTTAAATATTATGATTGAAGTTGTCTTCTTCACTTATAGTAATAATAAAAGATGAAATTTCGCGTATCAAAGCAGATCTTGGCTGTTATAAGGGAAAACCTTATCCTCCGGCTTGCGTTGCATTGTGTGATGGGACCTGGGTCTTATAACAGCTTCATTGTTCTTTATTTAGCATTGCGCTATTTGTTTATGCACTGGTATTCTTGGGGTAAAAAACCCGTTCCATGTTATACGGCGTGGTCCCTTGAGTTTCCTAACTTTAAAATAAGAATTAATAACTGTTTTAGTTCTCACACTAGTCACATGACTGACCTGGAGTTTATTGTTTTAACCTAAACTCTGGGTGCCCTTATTTTCCGCACGGCCCGCTAGTAGTTGGGTATTGCAGATTTATATTCACAGGACCTGGTTTATAGCTGAAGTGATATTCGGAAAGCTCTGTATCCGTGTATTTCTTCCAGTTATATTTTGTATTATTTTTCCGCTGCAGTATTGTATTTAAATCTCTGATATTTTCTGTTGTATAATATTTATTCATACTCTGTAATATTCTTGTATTCTAATGGAATTGTTGCAATAAACAATGAAATGTTCTTCTGTTTGTGTTCTGATTTGTCGTGTTCTCATATGATCAGGGGTTTTTATTGGTTTGACGATCGATTCGAATCGAGCGAAATTCCTAGTTGTTACAGTTGGTATCAGAGCTTTGGTTTACAGAGCTTGAGAACAAGACACATTAGAACCAAACGAAAGAATTCATCAGATATTGGATTAGTAATATCCAATAAGAGTAACTCGTTAGAGATGGGATCAGCAGTATCCTAGAACGAGTGTGAGGAGTATATTTTTCAAATAAAAATGAAAATCACTTTTGTTTTGAAAATTTAAACCATATTATTCGTGTTTGAATATTTATTTTATTTTGAATTTGGACAATCCAATATATAAAGATTTTGCATATACACCTTGCAAACATGTATTCGAAGTTTTTATATACTGGATAGATATAGAATCACACTCTAGTCGCCCGGAGACGATTCTGATGATCGGTGCACCATCATCAGGGTTTGTGTTCGAGTTTCGAAAGCGAGATATCTATATATTCCATTAGACTGGTGTGATAACCAAAACTAGATAGGGCTTATTTGTTATGATTTGACATCAAAAACATGATTTTATGTATATATATCAAAATTATGAAATTGAGACGTTAATTCATTAATTGATTGATGGTTGTGTTGTTTGATTATTGTTTTGAAATTTTGAACCATTATGCCAAATTGTATCAAATATTAATCTGAATTGCAAAATAATTACAATTGCATGCATATACATGTGTATCCATTGAGCAGGTCATAGCAAGGAGGCTAGAGAAGAGGAATAAAATTGTTTGCCCGACAAATAGGTACATGTTTATTGTATTTCCAGAGTTTTGGGTGATTTTATGAGCCGATTGGCTAACCGCTTGGCTTTTTCTTTTTCTTTTGGATTGAAGAAGGCCATGGGAGGCTATATGAAATATCCCGAAGTCCCCGGTGCAGGGGAGGTTATGGCGAAAATTTTCGGAAATTTAAAGTGTTAGCCAAATTTTTTGAAAAATTTGTAAAGTTCTTAGAAACGGAAAAGTTGAAGAACTTAAGCCATAATTAAAATAATGAAAGTTGAGTTGATTAATAAACAACTTTCATCTTCGTTCCTTTTCGGGGACGAAAAGTTTTAAGTGGGGGAGATTGTAACAACCCGAAAATCTGAGTCAGTTTAAAAAATTTATTTTGGCAATTTTAATGAATTTTGAATATTTAAAATGATTTATTTTAAACTAAAACGAAGAGAAAATTTATTTTTAATATAATTAGAACGAATATATTTATATAGCTCATCGTTAGAATATAAATAATTATTTATAATTATAAAAGAATTGAAAATGGCGCGTAGTTCGATAATTCGATTTCAAACTTCAAATGAATGTACAGGATTCAAAATAAACCGGATTTTAGCGAAACAAAAAAATATTAGAATCTAATTGAAAATATCTTTCAAACGAATCCGAAAAATCAAAATTTCATAGCGGGAATCAAAAGATACACCCAGTTGAAAATTCAGAATAGTAGCTATGGAATTCTGGCCCTTGAAAATGGAAATTTTGCAACCAACCTTGGATTTCGACGAAACCACTTTTGTTGGATCTGTGATGTCAAGTTATTGCTAGATTCCAAAATTCGTAATTTTCTGATTCAATATGTGAGCGTAGCAAAGGAAAACGTGTTTTGTCAATTTTGATCGACCTGAAAATGGCCATTTTTCAAACGGTCTCAGAATTCGACGAAATTAGTTTTGTTAGGATCGTATCGTCAATACGTAGCTAGAAAATATTTTTCGGGAATTTTTAGAGTCCGTATGTGGCCCCGGTAAATTGAAATGTGCGTTCAAATTCAATATACATTTATTTTTAATTTAAATTGAACAGAAACTGATCGTAACGATCGAATTGGCCTTCGTGACATATCCCATTGTGTTCGGAATGGGGGTAATTAGCTAGAGGCAACAGTCGTTGGGCTTGATTCGGGATTCGAATGAAAAGTCAACTATAATAGAGAATTAAATTAAATTAAAATAATATATATTATTCTATAATTCTACCCTCCTCTCTCTCTCTCTTCATTCTAAATCGAGATGAAAAAAACCCCAGAGCTCACTCCGTTCATCGTCGCTGGTGCTCCACCCACATCTACCACCCCCTCGCACCTATGCTCCCTCCTCCCCTCTCGCTTCTTCCCTCCTTTCTTCCTCCCGATCTTCTTTCTCCACTCCTCCCTCCTCACGCCCCTTCCTCCGTTGAGACAGCACCCAACCCCCCACCCTTAGTCAAACCGCGCCCTAGCCCTCCTCCTCGCCGTGAGCTCGAGCCCTCCCTAGCCAAACCCTAGCCGCCTACTTTCACCGCCTCCACCTAGGACTGGCAGACGCGCAGCCACCCACTCTGGCACATTGCGTGACCCCCCTCCCCTTGCAACCGACGCACAGTGCCCCATCCCCTCAAAAGTAAATAAAAGTGAGTTTTTTTAACTTTGGTTTTAATTTTCAGTTTTAATATGTAATGGCATCTTAAAATTTTGATTTTTTTTAAAAACTATGAATTTTATTATAGAAAATTTGATTTTTATAAAAATAAAGAAGCTTTGATTTTTAAACATGAACAAGAAGTGATTTTTAAATAAATGAATAAAGAAATGATTTTTAATATATAAAGTTAGGATTTTTATATATGAAAAGCTAGAATTCTTATATATGTAAAGAGGGTAGATTTTTATATGCAATAAAGGTAAGATTTTCATAGAAAGAAACGATTTTTATTGTGAAGTTAGAAGAGTAAAGTTTGAATTTTTATATAGAGTAAAGTTTGAATTTTTATATAGAAGTAAAGTTTGAATTTTTATATAGAAGAAAGTTTGAATTTTTAAAGAGAGTATAGATTTTTATAAATGAAAGTCATGATTTCATTCATAGGAAAAGATTAGAATTTTAACTAAGAAAAAAGACGATTTTTAATCATATGAAAGCAAAGATATAGAAAGGTTAAAAATATAATTTTTATATAGTGAAGAGATTGAAAATATAATTTTTATATTATAGGAAGGTTAAAAATATAATTTTTATAAAGTAGAAGTATTAAAAATATGATTTTTATATAATAGAGAATATAAAATATTATCTTTATATATGTAGCAAAATAGAAATCTGATTTTTATTATATTTATGTTGAAATAAAAATGTGATTTTTATAGTGATGAAATAAAAATTCGATCTTTATATATGAGGTAGAAATATAAAAATATAATTTTTATATAGAATGAAGCGTCGGAAGTACATATGAAGAAGGAATAAAAATATGATTTTTATTTGTTAGAATGAAGTGATAAAAATATAATTTTTATTTGAACAGCGTGAAAAGAACTGCATTGGAATTTCAAGCAGATCCAAACGGTTCGGCAGTTCAACAGCAAAGCACAGCGGAGTGGAACCCTCTGTGAGAACTTCTCACTTTAAATTTCTTTTTCTAGTTATAAAATATATACTAGGATGCAGACGGTGTTTAGTAGCACCCGACACCATTGTCCACAGACCATGGACTTGTTTGTTTGGTTGTTTGGTGATTGATTAGAATATTTGTTGAAATTTTGTTGTGTGAATAATGAAATTGATTTAATTGATATGTGTATGGCGTGGGTCATTACTAGACCGGGGATAAGGCTAGGCCTTGTCCCGTTTCTAGTATCGTGTCATTATGCCGCCGATATTTTCTAAAATAAGTTAGAAAAATAAAAATATCATTTTATTGTGTAAATGAACTGAATAGAAATTCATCTGTTGAAATAAAATATTTTATCGTTAAAAATATAATTTTTAACGTGTGTGTGAATAAAATAAAATATTCATTTACAAACCTGACGGTTTGTTTATGTACACTGATTTGACTGATATTGATTGGGACGATAAATTTTACACATCGCCCAACTGCACAAATAATATTCAGTGTTTGTTGATGTGAAACCCCACACGGGTATTGGGATGATATTTAACGTACACTAGTCCCAATAATTAGTTGTGTGTCGATCGATAGGTTGGTAGACAATTGTGTTGTGCACTTTGGATGATGGTTGATTATTTATTGTTGCTATTATATACATGTGTTTTATGGAATCCATATAATTAATATTATATGGTAATTGATTGGGCCTCATTCCAATTTAGAAAATAAAGAATATAAAGAAATATATATTCATGTGTTGAAATCAAATATATATTCATGTGTTGAAAAGAAATATATATATATATATATTCATGTGTTGAAAAGAAATATATATTCATGTGTTGAAATCAAATATATATATTCATGTGTTGAAAAATATATACATTCATGTGTGGAAGAAAAAATAACGAAGTTATTGAAATGTATAAAGCCGTGTTGATTAGATTTGCGCCATTTTGACGTGAACGATATTTATATCGATTTTATTCGAATATCGAAAAAGAAGTGATTTCAAATATAACTTTTTGAAAATATTATCATTTATATTTATACCGATGATATAGAATATTCAATTTTGATTTAAAATTGAATATGAAGTTGAAATCGTTTTTAAAACGAATTTAAAACGATTTATAAATTTTCGTTTAGAAGTGAAATCGATGAAATATATAATATATATTATATATATTAAATGGCCTGAATAGAACGCGCCGCACCGCGGCAGTTCGTGAATTTCGACCATTGACTTCGAATTGACGTTACGGGATATCCGACCGTCGGATTATCCTGGAACCGGAACCGTTGGGTTTGTATCGAAAAGAGCTTTCCAATGAATATTAGAAATTTGAAATCTAAGGGTTAGATTTGGAGATACATCCAAACCAAATTTAGAAAATGTTGCTGTAAGTGCAGTTCGACGACTGTTATTGGAAGCCGACTGTACGGGCCTTGATAAAATTATTAAAAATATCTATAATTTGTGAAAAATCAAAATATATGAATTGGAAAGAACTGGGATGAAAAATTCCTTATTTGAAAGGATAAAAATATATTTTTATCGAAATGAACTAGTTTTGAACTAGAATTAAAATCCAATATTTTTAAATAAATAAATTGGGTTTGAAGTGGTTTTAAAAATAATCAGAATTTGATATTGAATATAAGCCGATATATTTTCTATTCATAGCCTTGTATTTAATATCAAATGGAATTTTGGGTTTGTCGTGAATCGTGTTTTAAATGACGTTGGTTCATTAACCCCAATTAAAGATTAAAACTAAGTGGAGTTTTAATGAATCTTTAATTAGATTGAAATGATCGTGAATGGAGTATCACCAGTTTTGCTCCAAAGCGATAGTTAAATCTGTAATTAGATTTGAACGTGAAATGGTAATTAGTTTTACCGATAACACCGTGGTGTGAGATATGGGGTATTACCAGATTTGCTCAATGGGATAAATAGGTTGGGATTGGAAAATAAAATAAATAATTACTTCGGTGTGGTTCGCTAATCCCGACTAGTTTGAAATGATATTCAAAGGAAGATTAAAGAATAGATTTCAAAGAATTTATCTTTGATAAAATTAATGGGAACTGTTCCCTAAGAATGTGAAATTGACTGATGAATTGGAATGAGGCGTATGTTGTGTTTGTGTAACAACTGTTTATTATATACGTGGGTTATTCAGAAAGGCCGGGTCTATACCCATTTTGAATAACCGATTCGACGATAAGTCGAAGATGAAGACGGTGATATGCGAGGAAAGTGCCTCCGATTTCGTTCAGACCTAGAACGAACTTGTAAATGGACTGTGTGTCTGACATTGGATTTTATTCTGTGTGATTGATTTCTATTAAATATATATCTGTTTGGCGGCGGAGAATTTATTCTCTTGCTTAACACCATTCTCTGAGACGTACGAGCTCAGAGGTTATATATTGAAGGATATCAATCGCATGGAGTGAATTGCCTGTGTGGCATGCCTAAGTGGCAGATGATCAAGACTTCTGTTGAAAAGCAAAGTTGTGGTTGATGATCAAAGCACGGCCTATGTGGCTTTGCTTTGTGTATAGTGTGGATTCGCGAGCCTCGCACCTCTGCATGAGTCAAAAACGGGATATGGACTGCAGGGAGAGCACGACGTTTCTTTCTAGCTATGGGTGGTGTTAGTGCTTAAACTGGCTGACATTTATATATTTTTTACCCGTGTTGTTGGAATGTGAGGCGCCTCGAATATATATGGCGATAACTGGCACTTTGTGAGCCGACGTACTGACCATTATATATATAGGTCCGATAGGACCAGGAAACGTGTGCTCAGGAATTGCCAATCCTCCAAAGTTAGGTGAGGACCGGCCCTGAAGATCCAAGGATCATTGTGGGGTCCTGAGACATTTGCTAGAGTGTCTCGAATCGGAGAGGAGCTTGACCCTTGCCTCGAATCATGATGGAATCCAATTTCCAATATGTGTTATTCGGTTTTATTTGTAGAGCCTAGTATGGAGACATAGTAGCACGGGATACTATGCCGTCTATGATTTATATATTATGATTGAAGTTGTCTTCTTCACTTATAGTAATAATAAAAGATGAAATTTCGCGTATCAAAGCATATCTTGGCTATTATAAGGGAAAACCCTATCCTCCGGCTTGCGTTGCATTGTGTGATGGGACCTGGGTCTTATAACAGCTTCATTGTTCTTTATTTAGCATTGCGCTGTTTGTTATGCACTGGTATTCTTGGGGTAAAAACCCATTCCGTGTTATACGGCATGGTCCCTTGATTTGCCTAACTTTAAAATAAGAATTAATAACTGTTTTAATTCTCACACCGGTCACATGACTGACCTGGAGTTTATTATTTTAACCTAAACTCTGGGTGCCCTTATTTTCCGCAGGGGCAGCTAGTAGTTGGATTTTGCAGATTTATATTCACAGGACCTGGTTTATAGCTGAAGTGATATTCGGAAAGCTCTATATCCGTGTATTTCTTCCAATTATATTTTGTATTATTTTTCCGCTGCAGTATTGTATTTAAATCTCTGATATTTTTTGTTGTATAATATTTATTCATACTCTGTAATATTCTTGTATTCTGATGGAATTGTTGTAATAAACAATGAAATGTTCTTCTGTTTGTGTTCTGATTTGACGTGTTCTCATACGATCAGGGGTTTCGAACGGTTTTGATTGGTTTGACGATCGATTCGGATCGAGCAAAATTCCTAGTTGTTACATAGAAGGTTGAAAATGTCAAACCTAACTGCAATTGGGTAAAACAGGTTTCATACTTAAGAATAAGACCGTTAAAAAAATTCGACTTTGGGTGAAAAATTGGGTTGAAACATTTATTATATCTAATCGTGACTAGAATCAAGAACATTATGATTCATGTAGATTTTCATAATCAATTCAACTCAAATCAGTTTCCAGTTTCAATAAGAAAAATAAAATTTTAGAAACCTAAGAAATTAGAAACTGGAGTTGAACATGAAATCAAGATCAAAACTGAAAATAAATTTTTACCCTAAAATTGCAGCTTAAACAAATTAGAATGATTATGAGTTTTGAAAGCTTTGACTCTTGTGCTTCAAATTTTGTAAATACTTGTGAATGGAAAGATGAACAGGACGAGCTATGTATAGAGAAAGGTCAGAAAAAAAGGCAATCGTTGGATTGGATCTGGCAATCCAAATTGGAATACTAAAATACAGAAACAATCGACGGACTCCTAAGGAAGATAAAAAGCTTTAGCGGTTGACTTGAAAATTCAAGGACACCCTTTCACTAGGTAGAGTGCAAATGTTAATATCAAAAATTATCACAACAACAATGTGAAAAAGGTTACAGTGGAAGGATGTTAAGAACAAAGATCTTTGGAAGAAACTGAAGGTATTCCGCCACCTTTTACACTTCTAGAGGAATGAAAATGAAACGACCCAAAATCCCCCTTATGGGAAATCCCGAATTGAGTCGAGAACAAGCCACAACAGAACGCAGGCGGAAGGAAATTTCATTGTTAATTACAACAATTCCATCAGAATACAGGAATATACAGAGTATGAATAAATATTACACAGAAAAATATCAGAGATTTAAATTACATAGCAGCGGAAATAATACAAAACACAACTAGAAGGAGATATACGGATACAAAACTTTCCGGATATCGTTCCAGCTGTAAACCAGGATCCTGTGAATATAAATCTGCAAAACCAAAACTACTAGCTGCCCGTGTCAAAATAAGGGCACCCAAAGTTTAGGTTAAAACAATAAACTCCAGGTCAGTCATGGGACTGGTGTGAGAACTGAAACAGTTTTAAATCTTTATTTTAAAGTTAGGTAAATCAAGGGACCACGCCGCTAACGCGGAACGGGTTTCCACCCAAGAATACTAGTGCATAAAACAAACAGCGTAATGCTAAATAAAGAAAAATGAAGCTATTATAAGACCCTGGTCCCATCACACAATGCAACACAGACCAGAGGATAGGGTTTTACCTTCTAATAGCCAAAGAATGCTTGATACGTTAAAACAAATCTTTTATTATCGCTATAAGTGAAGAAATCAATTTCAAATCATAAGTATCAATCATAGGCGGCATGAATGCCCCATACCACTATGTCGCCATATATAGGTTATACAATCAAAATCGCAAAGTCACGTATTTGGAAATTGGATTTCCATCTATGAACCGAGGCAAAAGATAGTCCTCTACCGATTCGAGACGCTCTAGCCCGTATCTCAAGATCAGAGCTCGAGTGACCCTTAGGAGCCACAGGGCCGGTCCACCGATGTGGATTAAAATTCCTGAACACTGCGTTTCCCCAACCTTTGGGGTGTCAATGAGTCCAATGACTCCATCGGTCCCGGATCGACCGATATATCCGAGGCGCCTCGCAACAGCAACAACCACATAAGTCAAACTCGTAAGGGCGTGTAAAACCACTGACGCCACTTCCTGCTAGAAGGAAACGCATGCCCTCCCTGGATCCTTCTCCCATTTTTGGTTCACAACCGGGGTGTGAGGCTCGCGAATCAACGTTACACAAAGCTATTCCACACAGGCCGTGCTTTGATCATCCACCACAAGACTCTACTTTTCAACAGAAGCCTTGATCGTTTTACCACTTAGGCATGCCACATAGGCAATTCACTCCATGCGTTTGATATCCATCAATATATAACCTCTGAGCTCGTACGTCTCAGAGAAGGGCATTAAGCAAGAGAATAAATTCTCCGCCGCCAAACAGATATATATTTAATAGAAATCAACCACACAGAATAAAATCCAATGTCAGACACACAATCCATTTACAAGTTCGCTCTGGGTCTGAACGAAACCGAAGGCACCTAGTACCCCGCATATCCATCGATCTCCAAGTACGTCTGGACGATCACCAACTGATTCTCTCCTCTTGGGTGTACGACCCAATCAAGATCATCAATAATTATCCAAACGACGTGAAGACCTCCGGTCTTCAACCACCGTCTTCATCTTCGACACCACGTCAAATTAGTTACTCAGAATGGGATAAACCCAGTCTTTTGGAATAACTCGCGTATATAATAAATAAGTGTTACACAAACACAACATACGCCTCATTCCAATTTAGAATATTCTTTTATTCAGATATTCCTATACTTTGGGAAAGTTCCCATTAATTTTATCAAAGATAAATTCTTTAAATTTATTCTTTAATCTTCTTTGAATATCAATTCAAACTAGTCGGGATTAAAGAACCTTACCGAAGTAATCATTTGTTTTAATTTCCCAATCCCAACCTATTCATCCCATGAAGTAAAACTGGTAATACTTCATATCTAACACCACGTTGTTATCGGTAAATTTAATTACCATTTCACGTTCAAATCTAATTAAAGATTTAACTAACGCCTGGAGCAAAACTGGTGATACTCCATTCTTGATCATTTCAATCTAATTAAAGATTCATTAAAACTCCACTTAGTTTTAATCTGTGACTGGGTTAAAGAATCAGTGTCATTTAAAACACGGTTCACGATAAACCCAAAATCACATCACATTTCAATTAGTCCCTAACCGTAAATAAGCAAGTGAGCCGTTCCCTAAGTATTAACCCCGAAGGCCGAAACCAACATCAGATCAATACCCTAGAAACCATTCAACTTAACTAACTTCCAGTTAGTTTCTGGTTTCCTTAACTTCTTTGGGTCTAAGAACAATATTATTGAAGACACCGTTCACGACAACCCAAAATAACATTTCATTAATTATCGGGTTAAAGAACAAGAGTTATTTAAAACACTGTTCACGATAAACCCAAAAATCAATACCAATTCAGTTCCAATTAAATATTATTTAACTGGTACACTTCATTAAATCTAAATAAAAGATTTAATCTTTTATCAACTGGGTTCAAGAATAGTGTTAATAAGGACACCATTCACGACAAACCCAAATCACATTTGATGTTAAATACAAGACTCTGAATAGAAAATATATCGGCTTATATTCAATATCAAACTCTACGACCAACAAATATCGTATTGGAAATAACGATATATAAATATCTTTCAAATTTCCATAAAAACATCTGTATAATCACGAAATCCAACATCGAAATATTCCGAAGACAAATTCGATTCAAATCCATTCCAATGCAATTATTGGAAATTCTGGTTATTTTCAAAACCATTTCAAATTCACTTTATTTATTTCAAAAATAAATGAATTATAATTTTAGTTCAAAACTAGTTCATTTCGATAAAAATCTATTTTTATCTTTTCAAATATGGAATTTTTCATCCAAATTCTTCCCAAATCATTTCTTATGATTTTACACAAATTATTACTATTTTTAATAATTTTATCAAGGCCCGTACAGTCGATTTCCATCAATGACCATCGAACTGCACTTACAACGACCTTTTCCAAATTTGATATGGACATGATTCCAAATCAAACCGTTAGATTTCAAATTTCTATAATTCGTTAGAAAGCTCTTTTCGATATGAACCCAACGGTTCCGGTTTTAGGAGAATCCGACGGTCGGATCTCCCGCAATATCCGTTCGAATCAGTGGTCGAAATTCGCGAACTGCCGCGGCGCGGCGCGTTCTATTCAGGCCATTATATTATATATATAATATATACTTCGTCGATTTCAATTCAAAACGTGCTTTATAAATCGTTTTAAATTCGTTTTAAATTCATTTCAAATCGATTTATATTCGATTTCAATTCGAATTCATTTCTATTCAGTTTCAATTCGAATTCATTTATATTCAATTTCAATTCGAATTTCAATTCTTTTCGAAAAATCAGATTTTGAAATCACTTTCGATATTCATTATAAAATGAATAAAATCGATATAAATATCGTTCACGTCAAAATGGCGTCAATCTAATCAATACGGCTTCATATATTCCTATTTTCAAATATTCTATTTCAAATATTTCTATTTCAAATATTTCTATTTCAAATATTTCTTTTTCAAATATTTCTTTTTCAAATATGGAATGAGGCCCAATCAATTACCGTATAATGTTAATTATATGGATTTTCTACAACTCGTGTATACAATAACAACGATGAATAATCAACCATGATCCAAAGTGCATTCTACACTGTATAAGCATCGAATATAAATATTTAACGCTCATAACAGTCTGTTAATCAATCGATCGACATACAACTAATTATTGGGATTAGTGTACGTCAAATATCATCCAAATACCCGTGCGGGGTTTCAAACAATCAAACACAGATTTTATTTGTGTAGTTGGGCGATGTGTAAAATTTATCGTCCCAACCAATATCAGTCAAATGTGTGTATATAAACAAATCGTCCGATCTGTTTATTTTTATTTCATTTCATATACACGTTAAAAATTCTATTTTTAACTATAAAATATTTTTAACTATATAAATATTTTATTTCATTTCATATCACATCACACAATCAACTACACATCAAAATCAAACAAACAAGCATACAAGTCGTTCGTGGTCTGTGGACGACGGGTGTCGGGTGCTACTAAACACCGTCTGCATCCTAGTATATATTTCAACTAGAAATAAATTTACAAGTGAGAAGTTCTCACAGAGGGTTCCACTCCGCCGTGCTTTGCTTTTGAGCCACTGAACAATCCGGATCTGCTTGAAATTCCAACGCGGTTCCTTTCACGCTGTTCAAATGTAAAAACTATATTTTTATCACTACATTTCAATAAATAAAAATTCTATTTTTATTTCTTCATATATTTTACAACGCTTATTTCAATATAAAAATTATATTTCCACTTCTTATATAAAGATTGAATTTTTATTTATATATCATCGCTATAAAAATCACATTTTTACTTCACTATATATATAATAAAAATCATATTTTTATTTTGCTATATATATAAAGATCAAATTTTTACTATCTATATAATATAAAAATCGTATTTTTAATCTTTCTATATTATAAAAATTATATTTTAAACTTTCTACTAATATAAAAATTATATCTTTAATCTTTCTACTTTTCTTTCTAAAAATCAAATCTTTCCACAAGCAAAAATCCTATCTTTACAATGCTATTATATAGATAAAAATTCAATCTTTATTATGATAAAAATCTATCTTTACTAAATTAAAAATCCGGTCTTTACTAAATTAAAAATTAAATTTTTATCAACTAAAGAAACCGGTTTTTATATAAAAGAAAATTCAGTTTTATACTCTATGAAAAATCAGTTTTTAATCCTAATAAACTAAACTAAAAGTTTGAAATTAACTAAAACAAACTAAAATAAAAGTAAAACTTATAGGTTTTTTTTCTTAGCGGAGGAAGGAGGGTTCGCTGCTGTGTTCGCGGGTGGTGGTTGGAGTCGAGCGCCGAAGCGTGGCGCGTTGGAAGAAGAAGAAGAGAGGAACAAGAGGGAGCAGCGCGGTTATTTCAGGTGGAGGGAGGAACGGGGTCATGGAAGAAGTGGAGGAGGAGATGCGGAGGGAGGAGGGTCTAGGAGGAAGGGGAGGGGGAAGGAAGAAGCGGCGGCGGCAGTCAACTGGTGGGGCCATGCAGGTTTTGTGGGGGGGGGGGGGGGGGCAATTGGAAGGAGGATAGAAGGGAGAAGGGGATCGGAGGAGAAGGAGGAGGGGCGGTGGATGGAGGGCGACGCGGCGGCGGCGAAGGGGGGGCGTCGCGATTAGTTTAGGTTTTTTTTTCTTTTTCTTTTTTTTAAAAAAATCGAACTGAGAAAGTCAACGTGAGGGAGGAGAGAGGGAAGGATATATTTATATAATAATTTATATTTTATTTTATTTAAATTTTAAAAAGTAACATTTTATTTCGAATTCGAAACGAGACCCACCGCCTATCATCCATAGCGTTTCACCCCCATTTCGAATACAATGGGATATGTATCGTAAGCTGAATCGATCGTTTCGAGCAGTTTTCGTCAAAATCAAAATATAACTCTATATATGGAATTTGAACGCGCATTTCAATTTACTGGGGCCACATACTAACTCGAAAAATTCCAAAAAAATATTTTCTAGCTTCGTATTGACGATACGGTCCTAACAAAACTAATTTCATCGAATTCTGAGACCGTTAGAAAAATGGCCATTTTCCAGTCGATTAAAATCAACTGAAATTGGTCAAACGCGTTTTCCTTTGCCACGCTCATATATTGATTCGAAAAATTATGAAATTTGAAACCTCGCAATAATTTGACATCGCGGATCCAACAAAAGTGGTTTCGTCGAAATCCGAGGTCGTTTGCAAAATGGCTATTTTTAAGGGCCTGAATTCCATAGCGACTATTCAGAATTTTCAACTGGACCTATCTTTTGATTCCCGCTAAGAAATTTCGATTTTTCGGATTCGTTGGAAAGATATTCTCGATTAGATTTAAATATTTTTGGTTTCACTAAATCCGGTTTATTTTGAATCCTGTACATCCATTTGAAGTTTGAAATCGAATTATCGAACTACCGCGCCATTTTCAATTCCTCTTATAAATGTAAATAAATATTTATATTCTATCGACGATAGATATAAATATATTCATTCAAATTCTATTCAAAATAAATTTCTCGTTGATATTATTTAAAATAATTCATTTTAAATAATAAAAATTCGCAAAAATTGCCAAAATAAAAATTTTAAATTGGCCCAGATTTCCGGGTTATTACAATCTCCCTCACTTAAAACTTTTCGTCCCCGAAAAGGAACAAAGCCGAAAGTTGTTTCACAAATCAACTCAACTTCCAGTGTTTTCACTACGGCTTAAGTTCTTCAACTTTTCAGTTTCTAAGAACTTTTCAAATTTTTCAAAAATTTGGCTAGCACCCTAAATTTTCGAAAAATTTCGCCATAACCTCCCCTGCACTGGGAAAATCCCGAAATTGCCATACAGGCCTTCTGATCTCAAAAAGAAAAAGAAAAAGCCAAGCGGCCAGCCAATCAGCTCATAAAATCATCATCACCCAAAAAAAACAGTAAATTATGATAAACATGTACCTATTTGTCGGGCAAACAAATTTTATTCTCTGCTCTAGCCTCCTTGCTATGACCTGTTCAATGTACGTACATGTATATGCAAGAAAATGCGACCAAATTTCAATACAATTCAATATTTGATTCAATTTGGCTATATGGTACAAATTTTAATTAATTAACCAATAATCAACAACACAAACATCAATCAATTAGTTGATTAGCTTTTGAAATTCATAACTTTGATACATACTCAAAAATCAAATTTTTGATGCCAAATCACAACAATCAGCCCTATCTAGTTTCGGTTCTCACACCAGTCAATTGGAAATATATAGAAATCTCACTTTCGAAACCCGAAAATAAATACTGGCGATGGTGCCCCGTCACCAGAATTATCCCCGGGCGCTAGAGGGATTCTATATCTACCCAGTACATTAAAACTTCAAATACACGTTTGCAAGACGTATATGCAAAATCTCTATATATTGGATTGTCCAAATTCAATGTAAATAACTATTCAAATACGTATATGGTTTAAAATTTCAAAACAAAGTTGTTTTCATTTTAAAAATATACTCTTCACATTCGTTTTAGGATACTACTGATCCCATCTCTAACGAGTCATTCCCACTGGATATTACTAATCCAATATCTGATGAATTCTTTCGTATGGTTCTAGTGTGTCTTGTTCTCTGAGCTTTGTAAACCAAAGCTCTGATACCACGATGAAACGACCCAAAATCCCCCTTACGGGAAATCCTGGATTGAGTCGAGAACAAGCCGCAACAGAACGCAGGCGGAAGGACATTTCGTTGTTAATTACAACAATTCCATCAGAATACAAGAATATACAGAGTATGAATAAATATTACACAGAAAAATATCAGAGATTTAAATTACACAGCAGCGGAAATAATAAAAAACACAACTAGAAGGAGATATATAGATACAAAACTTTCCGGATATCGTTCCAGCTGTAAACCAGTATCCTGTGAATATAAATCTGCAAAACCAAAACTACTAGCTGCCCGTGTCAAAATAAGGGCACCTAGAGTTTAGGTTAAAACAATAAACTCCAGGTCAGTTATGGGACTGGTGTGAGAACTGAAACAGTTATAAATCTTTATTTTAAAGTTAGGTAAATCAAGGGACCACGCCGCTAACGCGGAACGGGTTTCCTCCCAAGAATACCAGTGCATAAAACAAACAGCATAATGCTAAATAAAGAAAAATGAAGCTTTTATAAGACCCAGGTCCCATCACACAATGCAACACAAACCAGAGGATAGGGTTTTACCTTATAATAGACAAAGAATGCTTGATACGTTAAAACAAATCTTTTATTATCGCTACAAGTGAAGAAATCAATTTCAAATCATAAGTATCAATCATAGGCGGCATGAATGCCCCATACCACTATGTCGCCATATATAAGTTATACAATCAAAATCGCAAAGTCACGTATTTGGAAATTGGATTTCCATCTATGAACCGAGGCAAAAGATAGTCCTCTACCGATTCGAGACGCTCTAGCCCGTGTCTCAGGATCAGAGCTCGAGTGACCCTTAGGAGCCACAGGGCCGGTCCACCGATGTGGATAAAAATTCCTGAACACTGCGTTTCCCCACCCTTTCGGGTGTCAATGAGTCCAATGACTCCATTGGTCCCGGATCGACCGATATATCCGAGGCGCCTCGCAACAGCAACAACCACATAAGTCAAACTCGTCAGGGCGTGTAAAACCACTGACGCCTCTTCTAGCTAGAAGGAAACGCATGCCCTCCCTGGATCCTTCTCCCGTTTTTGGTTCACAACCGAGGTGTGAGGCTCGCGAATCAACGTTACACAAGGCTATGCCACACAGGCCGTGCTTTGATCATCCACCACAAGACTCTGCTTTTTAACAGAAGCCTTGATCATTTTTCCACTTAGGCATGCCACACAGGCAATTCACTCCATGCGTTTATTCATCAATATATAACCTCTGAGCTCGTACGTCTCAGAGAAGGGCGTTAAGCAAGAGAATAAATTCTCCGCCGCCAAACAGATATATATTTAATAGAAACCAACCACACGGAATAAAATCCAATGTCAGACACACAGTCCATTTACAAGTTCGCTCTGGGTCTGAACGAAACCGAAGGCACCTAGTACCCCGCATATCCATCGATCTCCAAGTACGTCTGGACGATCACCAACTGATTCTCTCCTCTTGGGTGTACGGCCCAATCAAGATCATCAATAATTATCCAAACGACATGAAGACCTCCGGTCTTCAACCACCGTCTTCATCTTCGACACCACGTCGAATTAGTTACTCAGAATGGGATAAACCCAGTCTTTCTGAATAACTCGCGTATATAATAAATAAGTGTTACACAAACACAACATACGCCTCATTCCAATTTAGAATATTCTTTAATTCAGATATTCCTATACTTTGGGAAAAGTTCCCATTAATTTTATCAAAGATAAATTCTTTAAATTTATTCTTTAATCTTATTTGAATATCAATTCAAACTAGTCGGGATTAAAGAACCTTACCGAAGTAATCATTTGTTTTAATTTCCCAATCCCAACCTATTCATCCCATGAAGTAAAACTGGTAATACTTCATATCTAACACCACGGTGTTATCGGTAAATTAAATTACCATTTCACGTTCAAATCTAATTAAAGATTTAACTAACGCCTGGAGCAAAACAGGTGATACTCCATTCTCGATCATTTCAATCTAATTAAAGATTCATTAAAACTCCACTTAGTTTTAATCTGTGACTGGGTTAAAGAATCAGTGTCATTTAAAAAACGGTTCACGATAAACCCAAAATCACATCACATTTCAATTAGTCCCTAACCGTAAATAAGCAAGTGAGCCGTTCCCTAAGTATTAACCCCGAAGGCCGAAACCAACATCAGATCAATACCCTAGAAACCATTCAACTTAACTAACTTCCAGTTAGTTTCTGGTTTCCTTAACTTCTTTGGGTCTAAGAACAGTATTATTGAAGATACCGTTCACGACAACCCAAAATCACATTTCATTAATTATCGGGTTAAAGAACAAGTGTTATTTAAAACACTGTTCACGATAAACCCAAAAATCAATACCAATTCAGTTCCAATTAAATATTATTTAACTGGTACACTTCATTAAATCTAAATAAAAGATTTAATCTTTTATCAACTGGGTTCAAGAACAGTGTTAATAAAGACACCATTCACGACAAACCCAAATCACATTTGATATTAAATACATGACTCTGAATAGAAAATATATCGGCTTATATTCAATATCAAACTCTACGACCAACAAATATCGTATTGGAAATAACGATATATAAATATCTTTCAAATTTCCATAACAACATCTGTATAATCACGAAATCCAACATCGAAATATTCCGAAGATAATTTCGATTCAAATCCATTCCAATGCAATTATTGGAAATTCTGGTTATTTTCAAAACCATTTCAAATTCACTTTATTTATTTCAAAAATAAATGAATTATAATTTTAGTTCAAAATTAGTTCATTTCGATAAAAATCTATTTTTATCTTTTCAAATATGGAATTTTTCATCCCAATTCTTCCCAAATCATTTCTTATGATTTTACACAAATTATTACTATTTTTAATAATTTTATCAAGGCCCGTATAGTCGATTTCCATCAATGGCCATCGAACTGCACTTACAGCGACCTTTTCCAAATTTGATTTGGACATGATTCCAAATCCAACCGTTAGATTTCAAATTTCAAATATTCGTTAGAAAGCTCTTTTCGATACGAACCCAACGGTTCCAGTTTTAGGAGAATCCGACGGTCGGATCTCCCGCAATATCCGTTCGAATCAATGGTCGAAATTCGCGAACTACCACGGCGCGGCGCGTTCTATTCAGGCCATTATATTATATATATAATATTTATAATATATACTTCGTCGATTTCAATTCAAAACGTGCTTTATAAATCGTTTTAAATTCATTTTCAAAACGGTTTCAACTTCATATTCAATCTCAAATCAAAATTGAATATTCCAATATAAATTCGTTTTAAATTCATTTCAAATCGATTTCTATTCAATTTCAATTCGAATTCATTTCTATTCAGTTTCAATTCAAATTCATTTATATTCAATTTCAATTCGAATTTCAATTCTTTTCGAAAAATCAGATTTTGAAATCACTTTCTGTAACGACCCGGATTTTCGGCCATTGAATTCTGAATATTTAAATTTGTTTTAAATATCTTATTTGAATTATATATATAGGAATTTATTAATTAAAAACGAAGATTGAACGTTAATTTATTTATATTATTAAAATGAGCTCGAAATCGCACAGCAGTTCGTAATATGGAGTTTTGAACTTCAACTGAGGATACAGGATCCGATATAAGTCGGATTTCTGTGAAACAAGACACGTTGGAACCGTATTGATTATAATTTTCATGTGAAAGAGAAAAATCTAGATTTCGTGTTATAATTGGTTAGTTATGGTCAAATCAAATTTGGAAATCGTCGCTGTGAAAATCGTTATTTAAAATATACGCGTTAAAATAGCCGTTTTGTAAACGGACTCAGATTTCGACGAAATCAGTTTCATTGGGACCGTATCGTTAAATTATTGTACGGTGGTGAGTGGCGTGGAAAACCGATGTCGTATGTAACCACGGTAGCCGTAAACGCTCGTTCAGTGCAATTAAATTAATTCAACTGAATAAAGGGATATTAGAGTGTAACTTGAACAGACGATCAAATCAGGCCACGAAACCAGTTCCGGTGAGTTCGTATCGTCGATTTTAGTCAGGGTAGATATATATTTTGTTATTTTTAGAGATCGGCAAATTTGGTGTTCAGAAGGGCAGTGCGGTGCGCGTTAAAAATGGCCTACCGGGACAACAGTCTCAGAATACGACGAAACTAGTGTCGTTGGGTTCGTATCGAAAAGTTATTGTCGGTGTTCGCAGTTTCAAGTTGTTTCGATTTATCTGGTGACCGTGAAAAATTTAAACGCGTGTTTATTTCTGGTTTATAAAGGAATTTTTTTTTCAAACAAAGTCAGAATTTGACGAAACTTGTCCCGTTGGGTTCAGAATACCTTTTTACACCAAGATTAGCTTTTAAATCAGTAAACAGACTATTCATTCATATGATCATTTGTTCATTCCTCTGGATGTCAATTCATTAGACCTATACCCTATCATTTTTAAAAGGACTATAGGACCAGCTAGAGAACGTGCCATCCAAACAAATGAAGGGTGCTTGCCAAGTTATTGAGAACAGTGGCTGCACTTGTTTTCAAACGAATCAGCTTGCCTGCCAATATTCTTTAAAACTGTGTGTGCCAAGAAATGAATTCCATGTTTGCCAAGCTCTTCAATACCGTGGGTGGCAAGCTTTACAAAACCGTGTCTCCCAAGGAAAAACTCAGCTCTGTGCCCCTCAAGTTTCTTTTTCCCCTTTAAATACTGTACCACCCTTTCTTTTTTGTTTTGAGGCAAACTAAAACAAATGGAAAAAGGAAAAATCAATATAAAAAATCAATAAACTCCTCTTTAATACCATTCCCAAACCCATTATCAAATCCCTAAGCCCAAATCCCTTTTTCCATCTTCATTTCCAGTTTAGAAGCTAAACTAATAGTCGCTATCCTCACAAAGAATCGAACCGATCTCCTCCATCTCGAGATATTTCGACCGAGCTCTTGAAGGGAACATCCTTGGCCTGCCGACCGCTGTTCTTGACCAGAGGCGCGTGGCTTTCGGTGTTTGCAGTTGGCGGTGGGGACCTCCTCAAGTGCTCGCTGTTTTGGAGAAATCCGTGGAAGCTGGAGGGTCTCGAGTGGAAAGGAGGGGTGGGGTGTATGGGTACAAAGTGGGATAGTGGAGCTGGAAATTTGGATGTGGAAATGTGTCTTGGATGATGGAGTGTTGAAACGAGGGGTCATACAGTAAGTGTGGTGTGAGCAGTTCATTGGTGAAGAATAACAGGTGGTAGAGGGGGAGTTTGGGGGTACGTTTGTTTGTGGGTTTGCTGTAGGGAAGTGGATGGAAATTCAGTAATGGGTACAAATGAATATATAAAGAAATGGAGTGGAGTTTCCTACTGTGAGGGGGAAAAGATGAGAAACGGAAGTAGTGATTTATGGGAGTTGTGTGTCTTACGGTTTGGTTCTGGAAGGTGAGGCTGGGCGCAGCTTCGATAGCGAGAATGGCGGCTCTGGCAACAGACGAGTGGCGCAGTATGGGGTCAAATGCTGGAGCAGAAGTCGTATTGGTAAAAGAAGAAAGATCATGTGTTTAACGTGAATTGAACGTGACCAGATCCATTGAAACCGTGACGAAGAGATTTACATTATGAAAATGACATGGCTGAAACCAAAGCTGCAGGAATTTCGAGATAAAATCGGACGTTCGTTCGATTTTAAAATGAAACAAAAGCAGAACAGTCAACTGCAAAACAATGTGAGTAAACTCACTAACTCTGCTTCGTTTATATTTCTATATAAACGAGTTTTAAATTTATTTTATACTGTGTGATGGTTGCTTGGTTGAATAGTCGATAAAATTGGTTGATATGATTACATCGTTGATCGATTATCAGTTCTGATATTTCATATTGATGTGAAATAATTTTATTGATATCATTAACAACTGTGGATGCAGGGAAACAGGTTGGAGGGATCCAACTGGATTCCTCAACATTTTATTTACTGTTTTGTTTATTGTGATATATGATTGGTAATTGATAATGTTGTGGTTGAATTACACTGGGCCTATAAATTTGGTATTTAATTACCGTAAAATATTTTAAAAGGGGGAAAAGGAAATTTGAGATTTTGAAAAGGGAATTATTTCCAAAAATATAGAAAGCAAATTTCAAATAGATTTGGTCATATAAAAGGGAATATTATTCACGACTAAAGTGAATGATGATTTAAAGTGAAAATATTTATAAAGAAGATTTGAATTTGGAAATATAAATTCAAATGAAAAAGGAAAGGGAAAAGGAAAATCGTTTTCAAAACGGTCACGATGGGTTTTATTCTAAAATTAGGACTATGAAATAAACCGAGATAAATCCAAGGGATTTATATTTAGAAATTGACTAAGTCGAATACTATTATTAGGAAAGGTAATTTTAGGAAAGAGATTTAAAGACTATCTAGTGGGGATCTCTAGATAAAATATGTTAAGAAACTAATATTTTAATGTTTATAGCTATGTAAAGTTTGGGATAATTTAATATTAATTTAAATTAAGTTTATTAAATAAGAAGAAAATTTAAGAATCAAACAAAGTTCATCCCAGAAGTATGGGATGAATATCTTGTAAATGTGTTTAAAAAGGTGTCAGTAGCAGTTTTATTAACTGAATCTATAAATGGAGTGGAATAGGATGTGGGCTTATGAAGTGACCCGATAGCCGAGATTTGATTATGTAATGATATCCCCAAATGACATCAAGTTGATTTGGCATAATGAATTTAGATTCCTATTTTATCAATGATATTCATATTTGAAAATGAATAATAGTTTGAAAGCAATTGTATACGAATGGAATGGTTTTAAAGGTTTTGTAAATTGTAAACAGCGATTATAACGCTGTTATTAGAATAAATGGTTTGAAATCTAAACAACGATCTTAACGCTGTCGTTATAAAAGATATTTTGTAAATTCTAATGCAGCGATTTTTAATGCTGTCATTATAATGCGATCTTAACACTATGGTTATAATAAATATCCTATAATTCTAGATAGAGATTGTAACGCTGTTGTTAAAAGCAATGTTTTATAAATCAAATATTTGGAAAACAGCGATTATAACGCTACCGTTATAATCAATATCTTTCTGTAAAAGGAATGTGTTCTTGGATTGAATCCGAGAGTCGCGTAAGCGACGGTTTGTTTAAAAATTGTGAGCTTTGACTATTTCAAAGTTGAGAATGTGGTTCAATTAAGCTCTGTGAGGTAATTATACCCCAGCTTGATTGACTTCATGATCGATGGAGGAATGGTTAAGGTTCGATGGTGAAACTTGGTTGAGCAATATGGATAGTTAATCAATGATTAGTGGATTAAGTTAAAACAACGATGTTTTATAACATCGCGTTAATTTGAAAGGTTTTCCCAAATCAAATGAAAGACATTTTCTACATATAGAAAATGAATGAATTGGCCCACGAAGAATTAAGAGAAAGGGGAATTGGAAATAATAATATAATCAGGAATTGATTTAAAGGGGCCCAGTGTTGTTTGATGCTTGATTGATAGAATTTCCATTTGGAAATAGGACCGTTGATTGTATGGATGTTTCTTTGATAGTTAAATCACTGACTATCAAAGTTTTATCTTTTTTTTATATACCTCCATTGTCAATATGGAGAGACCGGGATCGGATTTGATATCTGAAAACCACTCCGTATTGGCGTAAGCGTTATGAAGCAACTTATGCTGAAGAAAATTGAAGACGGAGTTATGCAAGGGCTATCCTGTTTACGGGATAGTGCCTTCGGTTTGTCCAGACCTAGGACAACTTGAATGGACGAGTGTCTGACAGTGTATTTCCAAAGGGGGTTACGTACGTTGATTCCTTCAAACGTACGAAGTTGGGGCATAGAAGGGAAGCTTCTTTAGCCTAACAATTTGAGTATTTTTGTGGGAATCAATTAGTGATTTCCGATGGCTCTGACGATGTGGCATTCAAAGTGAATGATGGCCAGATGTTCTAGAAGATAATTCAAACCTCAAGCCTCATCAACCCGGAATTGGACAAAAATCGGGCAGGCAGCATGGCTATGTGGGTCGCACCCATTAGGATGTATAACCACCTATCTAGAGAAATTCCTTTTGCTTCTTAAATCTATCGATGCTGTCCCTTTTCGGGAGGCGGTTGCTGATCCCAACCGTCGGTGGTATACATTTGATACACTCAAGAGAAATGAGTGGTCGGTCAAGTGTGGGCCGGGTTGCAAGACGTTCTTGTTGAACCCAGTGTATTCGTCTCTAGAGATACACTATCGGTAGGTGGTCCCATACCTTGTCATGTTGGAAATCCAATCTCCAATAAGCGCCCTGCGGTTTTTGATTTAATATTATATATGGAGCGTGAGATGCAAGCGTTCCGCTAGATTCTATTTATTTGATTTAGACACTATTATAATATCACCAGATTTTGATATCAAATGTTTTTGGGTTATCGTAAGGCAAAAACCATCCGTGTTTATGTGTGGATCGGTCTTACGATTATCATTTCTTTCGAAAGGATTTGTTTTTTTTTTTTGAAAATTAAACAAATGGTTAGAGTTTACTCACACCAGTCCCATGACTGACCCAGAGTTTATTTTGTTTTGTTTTCCCTAAACTCTTGGGTGCCCAAATTTGTACGGGCAGTCAAGTAGTCGGGATTTTTCAGATTCTCTTGGAGGAGCTCGAAGAAGGAGGCTTCACCTGTTAGCTATAGACTATCATATTTTCCGTTGTGTACTATGTTGTATCTGGAAACAGGTGTTTATAACTGTTCTAGGGATAACCGTTGGGCTCTGATAATGGTATATATATACACTTACCGATTTGTATTTCAAAAGTTATATTATCTAATATATTTTATTCGTTTCGCTGTGAGTTGGTGATCTTCGTTTTCTTCTATTCTAATATTTCTTTCTTTCTATTTCTCATCCTCTAACTTCTTTCTAAAAATGATTCGTATTTCTGTGCAATTTGGGTTGGACGTGTGGTATGATTAGTCGACTCAAAGGGTACGGATTTGCGAGTCATTTTAGTTGGTATCAGAGCTGAAGGTTCAGTGATTACCTTGGCTCTGTGGCGTAACTCAATAGAGATGGGGTTAGTAACACCCTAGATTGAGTTTGAGTGTATATATATGAGCGCGTATTTGTAGTTTTGATATAAAAATTGTTTTATATTGTGTTGACTGGTATGTTGAGTGGTTTATGAATTCTGGTCGATACAGGATGTACAACTGTATCGATACGTGTTTCTAAACTCTCGAACAAAACAATTCGACATGGTATTGTTTTAAAAAGTGGGTAAATGATATAATTTGCCCAAAGATTATTTTGGTATAAAAGGGATAATTTCTGAAATATTATACCATATAGATGTGTTGATTGTTATTGCAATCAAATGGAATTATAAAATATTGAAATGGTTATATAAAACCGAATTGAATTTGTATATGAATGAGATATACAAATAAGCTAAATTGGAATTGGATTCAAACCAAAAATTTGTGAATTTAAATCCCGGATATTTTGAAAATCTTCCTTGAAGTATTTTAAAGGTAGTATGGCATTGGTTTGAAGAGATTTTTGAATTAGAATGGTTTAAATGGATTTTAAAGGGATTAAGCACTGAAATCACTCCAGTGGCGAGAAAATAATTCTGATAATGGGTCGCGACATTATCGGTATTCATTTTCAAGTTTCTGAGTGACGGATTGCTACCATAGTAATTTGAGAATGAAAAATTTTGTTTGAAAAGGAAATGATGATTTAGAAATTCAAATGTTTTGAATTGATTTGATTATAAATATATGTGTATAAATATATATGATTTCAAACTATTTTGAAATAAAACCCGGGAATTTGAATTCTGAAATTTGTTTAACTTGTAAAAGTTGAATAGATTGAAATGGGTCAAAATGTATCAAGGGAATTGAAATTTAACTTAAGTTAAATGAAATCAAACTGGATTAGGGATAATCCAAATTGAAATTTAACAAAGAGAAATGTTGAGATTCGAATTATTAATATGGATTCGACTTATAAGAAGCAAGTGAACATTTTGGATGTTGTTGATTGGAACAGAATTGGATTCAAGCATAATAGGTGGATTGACTTAAATAGAAATCAGATTTGTATTGATCGAATGGAAGGGAACTAATCAGAAGTTGATTAGAGTGTAAAAAAACAGGAAGTTGGATTGATTTGAAACCAACTGGAGATGGGTATATGTATGCTGAGCAGATATTGAATGGAAGCAAAGGCAGAGATAGAATTATGCCTGACAAAAAGGTACATGTTTACAATATTGTTTGGGTTTGATGATTTTATGAGCCTATGGGGCAAGCCGCTTGGCTTTTTGATTTTCTTTTGGATTGGAGAAGGCCTAGAAAGGCGAGTTCTGGTTGTACCGATTGAGCCATGCTACCAATTTTTTTTCGGAATTTAAGGTGTTAGAAAATTTTCAGAATTTTTGAAAATTTTCATTAGTAAGAATAAATTAATAATTTAATTGAAAAAAAATTGGTTTGGTTAAACCGAAATTAAGAAATGAACTGGAAGAAATTTTGGACCTAGTTAATAGGGTTTGTAGCATTTTTCCTACCTTAGCAATTTCGAGGACGAAATTATTTTAAGGGGGAAGGAATGTAACGACCCGGATTTTCGGCCATTGAATTCTGAATATTTAAATTTGTTTTAAATATTTTATTTGAATTATATATATAGGAATTTATTAATTAAAAATGAAGATTGAACGTTAATTTATTTATATTATTAAAACGAGCTCGAAATCGCGGGGCAGTTCGTAATATGGAGTTTTGAACTTCAACTGAGGATACAGGATCCGATATAAGTCGGATTTCTGTGAAACAAGACACGTTGGAACCGTATTGATTATAATTTTCATATGAAAGAGAAAAATCTAGATTTCGTGTTATAATTTGTTAGTTATGGTCAAATCAAATTTTGAAGCCGTCGCTGTGAAAATCGTTATTTAAAATATACGCGTTAAAATAGCCGTTTTGTAAATGGACTCAGATTTCGACGAAATCAGTTTCATTGGGACCGTATCGTTAAATTATTGTACGGTGGTGAGTGGCGTGGAAAACCGATGTCGTATGTAACAACGGTAGCCGTAAACGCTCGTTCAGTGCAATTAAATTAATTCAACTGAATAAAGGGATATTAGAGTGTAACTTGAACAGACGATCAAATCAGGCCACGAAACCAGTTCCGGTGAGTTCGTATCGTCGATTTTAGTCAGGGTAGATATATAGTTTGTTATTTTTAGAGATCGGCAAATTTGGTGTTCAGAAGGGCAGTGCGGTGCGCGTTAAAAATGGCCTACTGGGGCAACAGTCTCAGAATGCGACGAAACTAGTGTCGTTGGGTTCGTATCGAAAAGTTATTGTCGGTGTTCGCGGTTTCAAGTTGTTTCGATTTATCTGGTGACCGTGAAAAATTTAAATGCGTGTTTATTTCTGGTTTATAAAGGAATTTTTTTTCAAACAAAGTCAGAATTTGACGAAACTTGTCCCGTTGGGTTCAGAATACCTTTTTACACCAAGATTAGCTTTTAAATCAGTAAACAGACTGTTCATTCATATGATCATTTGTTCATTCCTCTGGATGTCAATTCATTAGACCTATACCCTATCCGTATCATTTTTAAAAGGACTATAGGACCAGCTAGAGAACGTGCCATCCAAACAAATGAAGGGTGCTTGCCAAGTTATTGAGAACAGTGGCTGCACTTGTTTTCAAATGAATCAGCTTGCCTGCCAATATTCTTTAAAACCGTGTGTGCCACGAAATGAATTCCGTGTTTGCCAAGCTCTTCAATACCGTGGGTGGCAAGCTTTACAAAACCGTGTCTCCCAAGGAAAAACTCAGCTCTGTGCCCCTCAAGTTTCTTTTTCCCCTTTAAATACTGTACCACCCTTTCTTTTTTGTTTCGAGGCAGACTAAAACAAACGGAAAAAGGAAAAATCAATATAAAAAAACAATAAACTCCTCTTTAATACCATTACCAAACCCATTATCAAATCCCTAAGCCCAAATCCCTTTTTCCATCTTCATTTCCAGTTTAGAAGCTAAACTAATAGTCGTTATCCTCACAAAGAATCGAACCGATCTCCTCCATCTCGAGATATTTCGACCGAGCTCTTGAAGGGAACATCCTTGGCGTGCCGACCGCTGTTCTTGACCAGAGGCGCGTGGCTTTCTGTGTTTGCAGTTGGCGGTGGGGACCTCCTCAAGTGCTTGCTGTTTTGGAGAAATCCGTGGAAGCTGGAGGGTCTCGAGTGGAAAGGAGGGGTGGCGTGTATGGGAACAAAGTGGGATAGTGGAGCTGGAAATTTAGACGTGGAAATGTGTCTTGGGTGATGGAGTGTTGAAACGAGGGGTCATACAGAAAATGTGGTGTGAGCAGTTCATTGGTGAAGAATAACAGGTGGTAGAGGGGGAGTTTGGGGGTACGTTTGTTTGTTGGTTTGCTGTAGGGAAGTGGATGGAAATTCAGTAATGGGTACAAATGAATATATAAAGAAATGGAGTGGAGTTTCCTACTGTGAGTGGGAAAAGATGAGAAACGGAAGTAGTGATTTATGGGTGCTGTGTGTCTTACGGTTTGGTTCTGGAAGGGGAGGCTGGGCGCAACTTCGATAGCGAGAATGGCGGCTCTGGCAACAGACAAGTGGCACAGTATGGGGTCAAATGCTGGAGCAGAAGTCGTATTGGTAAAAGAAGAAAGATCATGTGTTTAACGTGAATTGAACGTGACCAGATCCATTGACACTGTGACGAAGAGATTTACATTATGAAACTGACATGGCTGAAACCAAAGCTGCAGGAATTTCGGGATAAAATCGGACGTTCGTTCGATTTTAAAATGAAACAAAAGAAGAACCGTCAACTGCAAAACAAGGTGAGTAAACTCAGTAACTCTGCTTCGTTTATATTTTTATATAAACGAGTTTTAAATTTATTTTATACTGTGTGATGGTTGCTTGGTTGAATAGTCGATAAAATTGGTTGATATGATTACTTTGTTGATCGATTATCAGTTCTGATATTTCATATTGATGTGAAATAATTTTATTGATATCATTAACAACTGTGGATGCAGGGAAACAGGTTGGAGGGATCCAACTGGATTCCTCAACATTTTATTTACTGTTTTGTTTATTGTGATATATGATTGGTAATTGATAATGTTGTGGTTGAATTACACTGGGCCTATAAATTTGGTATTTAATTACCGTAAAATATTTTAAAAGGGGGAAAAGGAAATTTGAGATTTTGAAAAGAGAATTATTTCCAAAAATATAGAAAGCAAATTTCAAATAGATTTGGTGATATAAAAGGGAATGTTATTCACGACTAAAGTGAATGATGATTTAAAGTGAAAATATTTATAAAGAAGATTTGAATTTGGAAATATAAATTCAAATGAAAAAGGAAAGGGAAAAGGAAAATCGTTTTCAAAACGGTCACGATGGGTTTTATTCTAAAATTAGGACTATGAAATAAACCAAGATAAATCCAAGGGATTTATATTTAGAATTTGACTAAGTCGAATACTATTATTAGGAAAGGTAATTTTAGGAAAGAGATTTAAAGACTATCTAGTGGGGATCTCTAGATAAAATATGTTAAGTAACTAATATTTTAATGTTTATAGCTATGTAAAGTTTGGGATAATTTAATATTAATTTAAATTAAGTTTATTAAATAAGAAGAAAATTTAAGAATCAAACAAAGTTCATCCCAGAAGTATGGGATGAATATCTTGTAAATGTGTTTAAAAAGGTGTCAGTAGCAGTTTTATTAACTGAATCTATAAATGGAGTGGAATAGGATGTGGGCTTATGAAGTGACCCGATAGCCGAGATTTGATTATGTAATGATATCCCCAAATGACATCAAGTTGATTTGGCATAATGAATTTAGATTCCTATTTTAGCAATGATATTCATATTTGAAAATGAATAATAGTTTGAAAGCAATTGTATACGAATGGAATGGTTTTAAAGGTTTTGTAAATTGTAAACAGCGATTATAACGCTGTTATTAGAATAAATGGTTTGAAATCTAAACATCGATCTTAACGCTGTCGTTATAAAAGATATTTTGTAAATTCTAATGCAGCGATTTTTAATGCTGTCATTATAATGCGATCTTAACACTATGGTTATAATAAATATCCTATAATTCTAGACAGCGATTGTAACGCTGTTGTTAAAAGCAATGTTTTATAAATCAAATATTTGGAAAACAACGATTATAACGCTACCGTTATAATCAATATCTTTCTGTAAAAGGAATGTGTTCTTGGATTGAATCCGAGAGTCGCGTAAGCGACGGTTTGTTTAAAAATTGTGAGCTCTGACTATTTGAAAGTTGAGAATGTGGTTCAATTAAGGTCTGTGAGGTAATTATACCCCAACTTGATTGACTTCATGATCGATGGAGGAATGGTTAAGGTTCGATGGTGAAACTTGGTTGAGCAATATGGATAGTTAATCAATGATTAGTGGATTAAGTTAAAACAACGATGTTTTATAACATCGCGTTAATTTGAAAGGTTTTCCCAAATCAAATGAAAGACATTTTCTACATATAGAAAATGAATGAATTGGCCCACGAAGAATTAAGAGAAAGGGGAATTGGAAATAATAATATAATCAGGAATTGATTTAAAGGGGCCCAGTGCTGTTTGTTGCTTGATTGATAGAATTTCCATTTGGAAATAGGACCGTTGATTGTATGGATGTTTCTTTGATATTTAAATCACCGACTATCAATGTTTTATCTTTTTTTTATATACCTCCGTTGTCAATATGGAGAGACCGGGATCAGATTTGATATCTGAAAACCACTCTGTATTGGCGTAAGCGTTATGAAGCAACTTATGCTGAAGAAAATTGAAGACGGAGTTATGCAAGGGCTATCCTGTTTACGGGATAGTGCCTTCGGTTTGTCCAGACCCAGGACAACTTGAATGGACGAGTGTCTGACAGAGTATTTCCAAAGGGGGTTACGTACGTTGATTCCTTCAAACGTACGAAGTTGGGGCATAGAAGGGAAGCTTCTTTAGCCTAACAATCTGAGTATTTTTGTGGGAACCAATTAGTGATTTCCGATGGATCTGACGATGTGGCATTCATAGTGAATGATGGCCAGATGTTCTGGAAGATAATTCAAACCTCAAGCCTCATCAACCCGGAATTGGACAAAAATCGGGCAGGCAGCATGGCTGTGTGGGTCGCACCCATTAGGATGTATAACCACCTATCTAGAGAAATTCCTTTTGCTTCTTAAATCTATCGATGCTGTCCCTTTTCGGGAGGTGGTTGCTGATCCCAACCGTCGGTGGTATACATTTGATACACTCAAGAGAAATGAGTGGTCGGTCATGTGTGGGCCGGGTTGCAAGACGTTCTTGTTGAACCCAGTGTATTCGTCTCTAGAGATACACTATCGGTAGGTGATCCCATACCTTGTCATGTTGGAAATCCAATCTCCAATAAGCGCCCTGCGGTTTTAGATTTAATATTATATATGGAGCGTGAGATGCAAGCGTTCCGCTAGATTCTATTTATTTGATTTAGACACTATTATAATATCACCAGATTTTGATATCAAATGTTTTTGAGTTATCGTAAGGTAAAAACCATCTGTTTTTATGTGTGGATCGGTCTTATGATTATCATTTCTTTCGAAAGGATTTTTTTTTTTTGAAAATTAAACAAATGGTTGGAGTTTACTCACACCAGTCCCATGACTGACCCGGAGTTTATTTTGTTTTGTTTTCCCTAAACTCTTGGGTGCCCAAATTTGTACGGGCAGTCAAGTAGTTCGGATTTTTCAGATTCACTTGGAGGAGCTCGAAGAAGGAGGCTTCACCTGTTAGCTATAGACTATCATATTTTCCGTTGTGTACTATGTTGTATCTGGAAACAGGTGTTTATAACTGTTCCAGGGATAACCGTTGGGCTCTGATAATGGTATGTATATACACTTACCGATTTGTATTTCAAAAGTTATATTATCTAATATATTTTATTCGTTCCGCTGTGAGTTGGTGATCTTCGTTTTCTTCTATTCTAATATTTCTTTCTTTCTATTTCTCATCCTCTAACTTCTTTCTAAAAATGATTCGTATTTCTGTGCAATTTGGGTTGGACGTGTGGTATGATTAGTCGACTCAAAGGGTACGGATTTGCGGGTCGTTTCACTTTCGATAATCATTATAAAATGAATAAAATCGATATAAATATTGTTCACGTCAAAATGGCGTCAATCTAATCAGTACAGCTTCATATATTACTATTTTCAAATATTTTATTTCAAATATTTCTATTTCAAATATTTCTATTTCAAATATTTCTTTTTCAAATATTTCTTTTTCAAATATGGAATGAGGCCCAATCAATTACCGTATAATGTTAATTATATGGATTTTCTACAACTCATGTATACAATAACAACGATGAATAATCAACCATCATACAAAGTGCATTCTACACTGTATAAGCATCGAATATAAATATTTAACGCTCATAACAGTCTGTCAATCAATCGATCGACATACAACTAATTATTGGGATTAGTGTACGTCAAATATCATCCCAATACCCGTGTGGGGTTTCAAACAATCAAACACGGATTTTATTTGTGTAGTTGGGCAATGTGTAAAATTTATCGTCCCAATCAATATCAGTCAAATGTGTGTATATAAACAAATCGTCCGATCTGTTTATTTTTATTTCATTTCATATACACGTTAAAAATTCTATTTTTAACTATAAAATATTTTTAACTATATAAATATTTTATTTCATTTCATATCACATCACACAATCAACTACACATCAAAATCAAACAAACAAGCATACAAGCCGTCCATGGTCTGTGGACGACGGGTGTCGGGTGCTACTAAACACCGTCTGCATCCTAGTATATATTTCAACTAGAAATAAATTTACAAGTGATAAGTTCTCACAGAGGGTTCCACTCCGCCATGCTTTGCTTTTGAACCACTGAACAGTCTGGATCTGCTTGAAATTCCAACGCAGTTCCTTTCACACTATTCAAATGTAAAAACTATATTTTTATCACTACATTTCAATAAATAAAAATTCTATTTTTATTTCTTCTTCATATATTTTCACAACGCTTATTTCAATATAAAAATTATATTTCTACTTCTTATATAAAGATTGAATTTTTATTTATATATCATCGCTAAAAAATCACATTTTTACTTCACTATATATATAATAAAAATCATATTTTTATTTCGCTATATATATATAAAGATCAAATTTTTACTACCTATATAATATAAAAATCGTATTTTTAATCTTTCTATATTATAAAAATTATATTTTTTATTTTCTACTAATATAAAAATTATATCTTTAATCTTTCTACTTTTCTTTCTAAAAATCAAACCTTTCCACAAGCAAAAATCCTATCTTTACAACGCTATTATATAGATAAAAATTTTATCTTTATTATGATAAAAATCTATCTTTACTAAATTAAAAATCCGGTCTTTACTAAATTAAAAATCAAATTTTTATCAACTAAAGAAACTGGTTTTTATAAAAAGGAAATTCAATTTTATACTCTATGAAAAATCAGTTTTTAATGCTAATAAACTAAACTAAAAGTTTGAAATAAACTAAAACAAACTAAAATAAAATTAAAACTTGCAGTTTTTTTTCTTAGCGGAGGAAGGAGGGTTCGCTGCTGTGTTCGCAGGTGGTGGTTGGAGTCGAGCGCCGAAGCGTGGCGCGTTGGAAGAAGAAGAAGAGAGGAACGAGAGGGAGCAGCGCGGTTATTTCAGGTGGAGGGAGGAACGGGGTCATGGAAGAAGTGGAGGAGGAGATGCGGAGGGAGGAGGGTCTGGGAAGAAGGGGAGGGTGAAGGAAGAAGCGGCGGCGGCAATCAACTGGTAGGGCCACGCAGGTTTTGGGGGGTGGGGGGGCAACTGGAAGGAGGAGAGAAGGGAGAAGGGGATCGGAGGAGAAGGAAGAGGGGCGGTGGATGGAGGGTGATGCAGCGGCGGCGAAGAGGGGGGCGTCGCGATTAGTTTAGTTTTTTTTTCTTTTTTTTTTAAATCGAACTGAGAAAATCAACGTGAGGGAGGAGAGAGGGAAGGATATATTTATATAATAATTTATATTTTATTTTATTTAAATTTTAAAAAGTAACATTTTATTTCAAATTTGAAACGAGACCCACCGTCTGTCGTCCATAGCGTTTCACCCCCATTCCGAATACAATGGGATATGTATCGTAAGCTGAATCGATCGTTTCGAGCAGTTTTCGTCAAAATCAAAATATAACTCTATTTATGGAATTTGAACGCGCATTTCAATTTACTGGGGCCACATACTATCTCAAAAAATTTCATAAAAATATTTTCTAGCTTCGTATTGACGATACGGTCCTAACAAAACTAATTTCATCGAATTCTAAGACCGTTAGAAAAATGGCCATTTTCCAGTTGATTAAAATCAACTGAAACTGGTCAAACGCGTTTCCTTTGCCACGCTCACATATTGATTCGAAAAATTATGAAATTTGAAACCTAGCAACAATTTGACATCGCGGATCCAACAAAAGTGGTTTCATCGAAATCCGAGGTCGTTTGCAAAATGGCTATTTTTAAGGGCCTGAATTCCCTAGCGACTATTCAAAATTTTCAACTGGAGCTATCTTTTGATTCCCGCTACGAAATTTCGATTTTTCGGATTCATTGGAAAGATATTCTCTAGATTCAAATATTTTTGGTTTCACTAAAATCCGGTTTATTTTGAATCCTGTACATCCATTTGAAGTTTGAAATCGAATTATCGAACTACATCGCCATTTTCATTTCCTCTTATAAATATAAATAAATATTTATATTCTATCGACGATCGATATAAATATATTCGTTCGAATTCTATTCAAAATAAATTTCTCGTCGATATTATTTAAAATAATTCTTTTTAAATAATCAAAATTCGCTAAAATTGCCAAAATAAAATTTTTAAATTGGCCCAGATTTCCGGGTTATTACAGAAAAGAGCAAAAGTTCTTTTTCAGGAAAGACAAACTCCTTCGAAGAAGTCAAAGGGGACACCTACCTGAATCACAAAAAATCATCATCCTTTAAACAAGCTAGAAGGAAAGCTGGTTCCCACTCTTCAAACCAAGCTCACCCAATGAATCGAACACTCCGAATATTCGATCTCGAATAGAATTCCTACAGCATAAGGAGAGACTCATCCTGGAAAGATAAATCCTTCAGAGTCCGTATGGCAAAAAAGACCTTCAAAGGAACATTTCTCGGTGCAAGAATCAGCCTTCTGTTTGGATCAAATGCTACCCTTCGATAGAATCGATCCCATGCTTAAGAATACTTATCAAAGACTCACTACAGAACCCCGCTTCCGCTTCCAGACCACATAGAAATCCCTAGGACACAAAGTTCGAAAGCTGCTTATTCCAAGCCTTCAAATCAACTTCTACGAAGGCGTCGAAGCGATAACATCAAGGTGGAAACGGGTCAAGCCGCTCCTATAAATACACTTGGAGATCCAATATCGGTACCAATTTTCTCACTCTAAAACTTATGTCTAAAAGTTCCGAATTATAACCCTAATTCCTAAATCAATTTTGGGATTTTGGGAATTGGTACACATAAGTATAGGTACTATCTAGAACCATTAATAAAAAAAATCAATTTCAACCAGTTTAGATAATTGTTACATTATCATAGTTTATTCACTCTAACTTAGCAGGTTTAAGCTCCAAAAGTAACCATTCTATTGAGTATTCTCTAAACTGTCGAAAAGGCTCACCGAATGGTATATGGTAACCCAAAAGCCAACCCGAAGGACCAATATGTAACCTTTGATACTTAAATTCATCAAAGGTTCCCAAAGATACCTGATAGCGATCGAACCTTTCTAAAAGCTCTAAGTCGATAAATTTTATTAGATTTCCTTACCTTTCCAAAAGGTTATGACTGAACCCCAAGAAGAAATTTGATACCCTTGGATCTGACCGAAAGCAATCTACTAAAGGACTGGGTCGTACCGACACTTACTACGCCCCTGTAAGAAACTACAAAATATATGGATATTCAATCTAACAATATATACGAAAGGATCTAACAGAAACCTCGAGAGTTCAGCCTAAAGATTCTAACATGTCGAAACCAGGTGTTCCTAAATTGAAAGAGGAATCTATGGATCTTGTCAAGATTTTTGTTTTCATTAATTCCATTAATGAGTTACAACCATTTTTGAGTAGACGGATGTGTAGCATGAAACTACACAGCCGGTTAAAGAGTTACAACCATTTAAATTTAATTTTTATTAATTACCCATTAATTAGTTACAACCTTTTCGTTTTCTTTTAACTATTTAGTCTCTGTCAACTAATAGGAATAATTATACCATTAATTCCAAACAGTTACATTATTCAATCTTATTATTAATTTATTACTTAAATATGGATTATGCACGTATACTTTTGAATTAACTTATTAAATTCAGTTTATATCTCTTAGTTAATTAATTTATATTTCTTTCCTTTTGTGAATTTTACCTTCCTATTATGTACTTATCCAAATTTTATTCCATTTTTATTATGCAATTACTATCCATTAGTTTCCACTTTCATCTAAATTCATGTATTAAAGTTACTTCAAATTACTACAACACGCTTCTATATTTAACTTGTTGAAATAGCGTTTCATAGGAAGATATTTTAATAGTGAATTTTCCTAAATTCATTAGAAATAAAAGATGTTAAATCCAATCAAAATCATAAGAAACATATGTTCTTCTTTTATATGGAATAGATAGTTTAAAATACAAAGAAGTAAGTGTATTTTACACATCTCTTCGTTTTCTTTATATGCATTCCTTATCAAAATCAATTGCATATTTTAAAAAGAAGAATATAAACAAATGTATAAAAACAATAGATGTACATTCCATAGATTAAACCATGAAAATTTTAGCTATGACAATTTGGGAAATAATCTTAAATCAATTAATAATGTTATTATTCATTCTAAGCAATAAATATGGGTTAAAACAGCAAACTTACAAGCTAGAAAATATTTGGACTCCGGATCTAGGTGAAAAACAATAATCTTAACAAGTTATACAATGAATATGAAATGAAATGACATATATTTTAATGATGAAATATTTAAATAGTTTACTTAAATATTAATTGTTAGACAAACACCTTATCTAAACTGACTAAGATACATGGGCATGGTGCAAGTGGTCATACACTCGGAAGTAGGACCGATATACCTCGTGGCCCTTAGAATCGAGGGTTATAATATCGACATTTATTTGAAAAGAAATTTGCAAAACTAATTGTGTAGGACTGGAGGAAGGGTAACCCTAAACCAGTATAAAATATTGGTGTATTCCTTCCTTTACTGCTTTTACTTATTATTTGCATCAATGTTGGATTCTGTGATTATTTCATATTTATGATTTGCATTTGATTCTATTATATTCAAAAAGATTTTTAAAAATTCATAATTTTCATTAAACACTATTCACCTCCCTCAAGAGTTAAGTTAGCCTTATGATCCATAATCCACATTCCCAACTTTGGTATCGGGGTATAGGGTTTCAAAGTTTTCATAATCTGAAATTTTGAAAAGTTTAAAATGGAAAATTTTGGAATTTCTGTCAACACTAGTTCAAAATGTTCAATTCATCATTGTTTCATGAGTCTACATTTACTTATTTTGAAAAATCAAGTTATTTGCCGAATTGGGGTGTTGTGCACGAACAGATGTGCTTTGTGGCTCTTGACCATTCAACGCTCAATGGACAAATGGAGAAAATTAAGAAAAAATGGATACTTGATAGTGGCTATTCAAGACACATGAGTAGAAAATCCAGATATACCGAATGACATAGTCTATAAAGATGGAGGAATGGTCAATTTTGGAGACAACTTAAAAGGATATGTGATTGACATCGGCAATGTCGGTAATTCTAAAACTCCTACTATTTCTGATGTTTTCATAGTTAGGAATTTAAAACAAAACTTACTTGGTAAAATTCAGTTATGTGACAAAAATTACAAAATTAAATTTGAAGAAGATAAGAATCACATCAAAGATAATAATTCCATTATATTTGAAAGAATAAGGAAGAAAAATATTTATATTCTGAGTATGAAATTTTCAAATGACAATTTATTCCTTTTGGCTAATACAAGTTACCCCTGGATTTGGCATAAAATATTTGGGCACTTGAATTTCAAACTCCTATCTAGACTTTCTAAACTTGATTGAGTATGAGGTCTTCCTAAAATGGAATTTAATATAGATAGTATATGTAATGCTTGCCAATTAGGAAAACTTAGGAAGAGTTCATTTAAACTAAAAGATAAGATTTCTGCTTCAAAACCTCTAGAGTTACTTTAATTATATTTATTTGGTCCGCCTTAAGTTCATTCAACAAATCATGGCAGTTCTGTTTTTCTTATTGTAATGATTATTCTAGATATTTGTGGACTCATTTTCTCAAACATAAAAGCGATGCTTTTGATTTATTTAAGACTTTTGCAAAAATAATTCAAAACCAACTTTCTTAAAAAATTAAAACCATACGTAGTGACCACGGTGGAGAATTTAAAAATGAAAATTTTGATAATTTTTTTAATCAAAAGGAATTACTCATAATTTCTCCTTTTCAAGAACTCCACAACAAAATGGAATAGTTGAGCATAAGAATAGAACGATTCAAGAGTGTGCTAGAACTATGCTTTCAAACAGTAAATTACCAAGAAAATTTTGGGTTAAAGAAGTCGCTACAGCTTGTTATAGTTTAAATTGGATTTGATTAGACCAGTAACCAACAAAACACCATATGAACTTTTTTTCAATAAGAAACCAAAAGTACCTATTTTAACGTTTTTGAAGATAATGTTTTACTTTAAATACTAAATTTTTTTAGATAAATTTGATCCTAAATCCGATAAAGGAATTTTATAGGGTATTCTAGAAGTAAAGGCTATAGAGTTTTCAATTTAAAAACTAACACCATTGAAGAAACAATGCATGTATGTTTTGATGAAAATTTTAATGATTTTGGTCAAATAAATGATGATGATAATGAGTTTGATAATGTGAATAATGAATCAAATGAAACATATTGTGAAATTAATCAACCTAATAAAAGAATTAGGCTTTCTAAAGATTATACTATAGAAAATATACAAGGAGATATTAAATCTATAGTTAGAACTAAAAATCAATTAAATAATATAAGTAATGTAGCTTTTATATCAACTATTGGACCTAAAAATCCAAAGGAAGCATCATCTGATGATTCGTGGATACTTGATATGCAAGAAAAATTGAATCAGTTTACCAAAAATAATGTATGAGAATTTGATCGTAGACCTAAGGATAAAACTATAATAGGAATTAAATGGGTTTATAAAAACAAAATGAATGAACTAGGTAAGTGAGACGACCCCAAACCCCGTACTGACGGAGACAAGGGTAATCTTTGGAATATAACACAGAAACAGATAATAACAGAACAGAATTAAATAAATACACCAGATGATGAACAATAGAATATACTGGATAAAAGTAATCATCAGAGTTACACAGTATACAGGATCTTACTTTGTACAAATACAGTTCAGCTATACATAAATGTCTACAGCAGAAAACAAACAAAATATGTACAATAGGAGCTGAACAGCATAAAAAGAGATAAATAATAGAATCCATCTTCAGCTATCCAGAAAGAACCAGCTAAACCTGAATACAAGGCTGCCCGTGTAGAAAAAGGGGCACCCGAGTTTGAAAGTGGAACAAACTACGAGTCAGTCATGGGACTAGTATGAGAAATCTACTCAACACATATATAATATGGCTAATCACAGGACCACGCCACTTTCGTGGAACGGGTTTACTCCATTGGATTGCCAGTGCTTTAAAAACAAATCTTTCTTCTAAACATCACAATGCTTTTTATAAAAATGAAGCCATTATAAGACTCAGTTCCATTCACACAATGCAACGCAAACCGGAGGATAGAGTTTTTACCTTATAACGACCAAAATATGCTTGATACGAATAAAACAAAGGCATTTGATATTATTGCTAGTGTTTATATGTTTTGAAAACAATTTCAAATCATAACTATCAATCATAGATGGCATTAATGCCCCATACCACTATGTCGCCATATATAGGTATACAATCAAAACCGCACAGTCACGTATTTGGAAACTGTATTTCCGTCATGAACCAAGGCAAAAGATTGTCCTTACCGAATTCGAGACAATCTAGCCCATGTCTCAGGCCCAGACTCAGGTGGGCCCTTGGATCGTCAGGGCCGGTCCACCGATGTGGATTATTATGCCAGAACACTACGTTTCTCCGCCCTTTGGGGCGTAAACGAGCCAATGAATGACTCTATCGGACCCGGATCGTCCGATCAAACCGAGGCGCCTCGCAATAGCAACAACCACATAGGTGAAAAGTATATAAATGTCAGGGCTGGTAGGTCACTGACACCACCCTAGCTAGAAAGAAACGCATGCCCTCCCTGAGGTCCTTCTCCCGTTTCTGGTTCATACCGGGGTGTGAGGTTCGCGAATTTACGTTAAACACAAAGCTACGCCACACAGGCGGTGCTTTGATCATCACCACAAGACTTTGCTTTTCAACAGAAGCCCTGATCACTGCATCTTAGCATGCCACACAGGCAATTCATGCCATGCGACTGATGTCCATCGATATACAACCTCTGAGCTCGTGCATCTCAGAGAAGGGCGTTAAGCAAAAGAATAAATTCTACGCCACCAAACAGATGTATATTTAACAGAGATCAATCAACACAGAATAAAATCCAATGTCAGACACACAGTCCATCTACAAGTCCGTTCTGGGTCTGAGCGAATCCGGAGGCACTAAATACCTCGCAAACCCATCGATCACCACGTACGTCTGAACGATCACCACTCATTATCCATATTTCGGGATGCCTCCCAATCAGGACCTCGGTTACCATCCAAACGAGGTGAAGATCTCCGGTCTTCGACCACCGTCTTCATCTTCAACCTTCAATCGTCGGTCAATTATTTGAAATGAGAATTAACTCGGCCTTCTCAAATAATTCACGTACATTTAGAATTTCAAATCAATTTACTTTAATGGTTAAATCATTCGACAACAGCGATTTTGTTCTTTAATGTAATTTTCACACCAAACACATTCAACCATCAAATACCACATAAATCGAGCAAATTCAGTTTATTTCCCTTCCATATCGTTTATGATATTTTATAACGATTTATCGCTATTTTTATTTATTTTAAAATGGCCCATATATTCAAAACGACGTTTCGGGCCATAACGCGGCCGTGGCACTGTTTTTCTTCAGATTTGATTTACACATATCTGAAAATCTAACCGTTGGATCTTCATAAAATTTACATCATTAGAAAGGTCTTTTCAAAACGAATCCAACGGTTCCAGTTTCGGGAAAATCCGTCGGTTGGACCTCCCGTTACAATCGTTTGAAGTTTCGATTTCAAAATACGAACTACAGCGTCGTTATTCGATTAAATATAATTATATTTATATATATATATATAATCGTTTCTGGCGCTGTTTTTCTTCAGATTTGAATTAAACATTCCAAACAATCCAACCGTTGGATTTTAACAAGGTTGGTGCCGTTGGAAAGATTTTTCCAAGGCGAACCCGACGGTTGCGGTTTCGGGAGAATCCAATGGTCGGATTTCCCGTACTAGTTGTTTGAAATCACAGTTTCAAAACGCGAACTGCACGGCCTCGTTTCGTTTTAATTTTATTTATATTTATATATTTATATAAATATAGTTCATTCAACAATGTCAATATCGTTTTCACTTCAAATAGTTCACTAACGCCTTAAAATTTTGGAAAATTTCGCCATAACCTCCTTTGTACGGGAGGGGCTGGGAAAATTCCTAAATAGCCACACGGGCGTCTCATGTCAAAAAGAAAAAGAAAAAGCCAAGCGGCTAGCCAACAGGCTCATAAAATCATCACCCAAACAAAACAGTAAATGTGTACCTATTTGTCGGGCACAAAATTTTATTCCTCTTCTCTAGCCCCTTTGCTATAACCTGTTCAATAAATATGCATGTACATATATACAGTTCTTATCATTTATCATTTTCCGTTCAACTTCATATTTGATTTCCATTTGGTTTAAAAACACCATTCATTCTAATGTTGCATGTATAGGCAAAAATCATATCATTAGCTAATTAATGAATATTTCAACTCATATATGTTTATTTGAACGAGTGGCTATTTTTAACACTTCACATTTCAACGATTCATGTATATAATAAAAATGTGATTTTTATTGTAAAACAATTCATTTCAAAACACTATTATTTTAAATAGTGTATATATAGGTGATAAAAATAGGATTTTTCTTATAAAACAATTTCTTTCAAAACGAGATTATTTTACACAGTTCATATAGTCGATAAAAGGTGATTTTTATTATCAAACAATTTATTTCAAAATATGAATACCATTCAACACATGAATTTCAGATCAACGAATGAATATCGATTCAACACATGAAGGTTTTCTATAGTTTCTATATATAGATAAAAATGTGATTTTTATATTTAAAACGCGAATAACATTCAACACATGAATTTCTAATCAACGAATGAATATCGATTCAACACATGAAGGTTTTCTATAGTTTCTATATATAGATAAAAATGTGATTTTTATTGTAAAACGCGAATACCATTCAACACATGAATTTCTAATCAACGAATGAATATCAATTCAACACATGAAGGTTTTCTATTCAATGAATAAATATAGTTTCAGCAAATGAAAATGATTCAAACACATGAATATTATTCAAAATTTCGGCAGCATAACGGCAGGGTAGTTAAAACCGGGACCGTCCCTAGTACGCCTCCTCGCTCTACCTTAAAACCTCGCGGTTTTTGACAATGGGGATCATGCATCTAGTTCGCATGCAGGCGGCATGTATATTTTTATTTCATTTCCACAAACTAATCCTATGTGGTTTCAACCAAATATTTCTCAACCACAATCGGGTATTTTTCAACCACAGTCAATCAATATCAACCACAAACAATCCCAAACAACCATTCGCTATCAATCAATTTTCACACCAATCACAATCAATAAATATCGTCCATGGTTTGTGGACGAGGGGCGTATGTATATATATATATATATATATATATATATATATATATAGCAATTCACTTTTATTTCAATACTTATATAATTTTTACAACGCATATATAACTTATACATCGAACGTACAACTTATACAGCGCTTATACAAGAGGTGTACAACGCTTATATAACTCATACATCGACTATATAATTTATACATCGTCGTTTTCCATATCGTTTATAAATTAGAAATCTCACATTGGGGTCCACTCCACCAAAAATAGCAAAAGGCTCATAAAAATATGCGGTCTCTTTTTTTGCGAAGCTCTCGTTGAGACGAGTCCGACGCTTCTGAAATCTTCGAATTTCGTTCTAGCATGAAGAAGTTACGGCAGTTTTTCAATTCATCACAAAAATGGTGATAATAATTAAATATTAATTAATTTCTTTAATTCCTCCTTTACCCCTTCCTCCTTCTTTCTGGTCTCAGCCGACAAAACACACCACCGCCGATGTCTAGGGTTTTGAAATTCCTCCCTCGTCGTTGCGCCGGAGTTCGATCTGAGTCCACCGCAGTGAGCGCCGGACCTCCCCCCTTCAACATTGACCAGCTTGGCCAACTCGACGGGCTATGGCGGCGCGAATCCCCAGGCAAACGATGCCACTTGAAGCTCGGAGTTCGAGCTAAATTCCAAACGAAACTTCATCACATCCGTATGAAGATGGAGATCCAAACTTTCTCTTCGATCTTCGCTGAATAAACCTCTTGTAATGATTCGCGAATTGAGAGATTTTTGAGGGCGAAGTCTGGAGCAATTATCACCGTCGCTTTTGAATGAGTGGCGGCTTTGACCAAGGCAGCAGGAATCCTAGGGTTTTGACCCTTTTTAGTGAATTTTTTTATATTATTTTATATTATTTAATTCTCGGGAATACTTGTTTCTCAATCCGATCTCCAAATCAAACCCAACGACTGTCGTCCCTAGCATTTTACCCTCATTTCGAACACAATGGGATATGTTTCGTAACCCAATTCGGCTGTTACGATAGGTTTCCGTTGAATTTAAAATATAAATCTTTATATATTCAATTTAAACGCACATTTTAAATTACCGAGGCCACATACTAACTCTAAAAATTCCCGAAAAATAAAACTAGCTATGTTTTGACGATACGGTCCCAACAAAACTAGTTTCGTCGAATTCTGAGACCGTTTGCAAAAAGGCTCATTTCTGGTCGATCCAATTTAACTGTAATTGACCAAAACACATTTTCCTTTGCCACGCTCACATACTAGCTTCAAAAATTATGAAATTTAAAACCTAGCAATAACTTCACATCCAGGATCCAACACAAGTGGTTTCGTCGAATTCCGAGGTCATATGCAAAATGGCCAATTTCCCGAGCTATATAAATTCCATAGTGACCTTTCTGAAAATTCATTCGGCCATAACTTTTGCTTTCCGCTATGAAAATATGATTTTTCAGATTCGTTAGAAAGGTATTCAATAACAGATTTAAATATTTTTGGTTTCACTAAAATCCGTTTTTCTTTGCATCCGGTACAGTCCGACAAAGTTTGAATTCAATTTTTGAAACTGCAGCGCCTTTTCAGGCCTTGTTTATAATTATAATTAATTATATTCGTTTTCAATCGTCGATTCAAACTCACTTTTCATTGCTATTATTTAAAATATTTATTTTAAATATTTAAAATCCAACATTTTAGCCAATTTAAATTTTTTAAATTGGTTCAGATTTTCTGGGTCGTTACAATCTCCCCCACTTAAAACTTTTCGTCCCCGAAAAGGAACAAAGTCGAAAGTGGTTTGATAAATCTACAATCACCCAACACAACAACCCATCCAAGCATTTTCAACCTTTAAAAAATATAGGGATCAACTTCTATTCTCTTTTAAAATCATTCAGACTATAGAATTTAAAAGTTCACATCCATGGAAAGAAAGTAACAGCAGAGTAGAGAATTAAATGGTAATGCAAAGTAGGGTAAATGTACCTTGCACCGGAGTCAATCAGAGATATCTACTCGGCATCTGGGATAGGCTTTCTGAATGCTCTCCTCAGTTTCCCAAGTACAATCTCGCGGATCTCCACTCCATTGCACTTTGACTAAGTGAACCTTCTTGTTCCTCAGCTCTTTGATTTCTTTGCCGATAATCTTTAGCGGCTCTCTTCTCACAGCTAATTCTGGGGTAATTTCAATATCCTGTTGAGCTGCTTCTTCCACGATCAAGTCTGGATTATGAACGTGTTTTCGAAGTTGAGATATATGAAATACATCATGAACTCCAGGCAACCAGTCAGGCAATTTGACCCTATAAGCGACAGTTCCGATCCGTTCCAGAATAGGAAACGGACCAATGAATTTAGGCGCTAACTTCCCAGTTTTACCGAACCGGATAACTCCTCTCATCGGCGATACTTTCAAATACACGTAGTCGCCAACAACAAAGGATATATCTCTTCTTCTTTTATCGGCATAGCTCTTTTGTCGGCTTTGAGCGGCGAGTAATCGCTTCTTAATAAAATCGACTTTATCGGCGGCTTCTCGAATCATATCAGGACCCAACACAAGTCTATTACCAGGTTCGACCCAACAAGCAGGAGATCGGCACGGTCTACCATACAATGCTTCGAATGGCGACATTGTCAGACTCGCCTGGTAGCTGTTGTTATAAGAGAATTCAGCCAAATGCAGATGGTCTTCCCATGATCCACCGAAATCTATAACACAAGCCCACAATAGATCTTCTAAAATACAATTCACCCTCTCAGTCTGACCGTTTGTCTGAGGATGATAAGCGGTGCTCAAGTTCAACTTTGTTCCCAGCTCGACTTGAAATGCCACCCAGAATTTGCTAGTGAATATTGTATCTCTATCACTGACTATACTTAGCGGCACTCCATGTAGTCTAACTATTTCCCTGAAGTATATCTGCGCCAGACTCTGAGCGGTTCTGTTTGATCTGACAGGTACGAAATGGGCAGTCTTCGTGAAGCGATCTACGATCACCCAAATACTGTCATTTCCTTTTCTGTTTCTGGGCAGACCATCAATGAAATCCATGGAGATATGCTCCCACTTCCAACCAAGAACTTCCAGTGGTTGTAACAATCCAGCCAATTTCTGTTGGTCGCTTTTGACTAGCTGGCAAGTAGGGCATCGACTAACATATATCGAGATGTCTCTTTTTAACGACTTCCACCAGAATGTGCGTTTGATATCGTTATACATTTTATTCACACCCGGATGGATATTGAGTTAGATTTGTGGCATTCATCAAGCACATCTCTTCTGAGTTCAGGAATTTCTGGAACGCAAATTCGTCCTTCTAACCTCAGAATCCCTTCGCTATCTAGCTGGAAATCCGAAGCATTGCCTTCACGAATTCGCTGACTCATTCCTTTGATAAATTGGTCATCTTCTTGGAGAGCCGATATCTTATCAATCAACGAATTCGCAATGATGAAACTGGCGATCATTTCATTCTTTCGGCTTAACGCATCGGCCACGACATTGGCTTTCCCTGGAGTGTATAGAATTTCAAAATCATATGCTGCAAGAAACTCCAGCCAACGTTGCTGCCTCAGATTCAGGTCTTTCTGAGTGAACAGATACTTTAACGACTGGTGATCCGTAAACAGTTCAAATCTCTCACCCAGAAGATAGTGTCTCCAGATTTTCAAAGCGAACACAATAGCCAATAACTCAAGATCATGAGTTACGTAGTTCTTCTCGTGCGGCTTCAGTTGACGGCTAGCATAAGCAATCACTTGGCCCCTTTGCATTAACACTGCGCTAAGGCCTTCTCTAGAAGCATCAGTCCAGACTTTTAAATCCTGGTTGCCATCGATGATGGTTAACACTGGGGCAGTTGTTAACCTCAACTTTAGCTCTTCGAAAGCCTCTTCACTTTCTGGAGTCCATTTGAATTTAGAGTGCTTCTTTGTAAGCTTCGTTAAGTGGCCAGATATCTTCGAAAAGTTTTTAACGAACTTCCGGTAATAGCTAGCCAATCCGAGAAATCTGCGGACTTCAATGGGGGTACTGGGTTGTTTCCAATTCTGAATAGCTGTGATTTTGTTTAGACCCACAGCAATTCCTTCTTTCGATACAACGTGGCCTAGAAATTTTACTTCATCTTGCCAGAAGATACATTTGGAAAATTTGGCTTTTAATACATTCCGTCTCAGAATTTCTAGAACCTGTTCCAGATGCTTTTCATGTTCGGCTTTTGATTTAGAGAAGATTAGAATATCGTCAATGAAAACCAGAACAAATTTATTCAATACTCCTCTGAATACTCTATTCATCAGATCGACGAAGTAAGCTGGAGCGTTACATAAGCCGAATGGCATTACTAACCACTCGTAGAATAAGTCGGGACCTCTGAATGCTGTCATTGGAACACACTCTTCGGCAATACGAAGTTGACGGAAGCCTGTAGCTAGGTCCATTCGTGAAAATACTTGTGCTCCATTTAATCGATCTAACAAATCATCAATCCGTGGCAATGGATATTTGTTCTTTATTGTCTGCTTGTTCAGATCACGATAATCCACACATAGCCGTAGAGTACCGTCAGATTTTGGGACAAACACCACTGCTGCTCCCCAATCAGAGAAACTAGGCCTGATCAGACCTTTCCATACTAGCTGTCGTGTTTGATTGTCTAATTCCTCCTTCTCTTTCAAGGACATTCTTCGAATAGCGTGAACTACCGGCCTTGCATTCGGAATTAAAGAAATCTTGAAATCTATTTCCCTCTGCGGAGGTAAGCAAACAACTTCTTCGAACACATCCGCATAGTTCTTGACGACAGGAATATCTTTCACTAGGTCGGGAATATTCTCTGCGACTTCAGGGACATTTTCTTTTTGAGCTGGAGAAACATTCAAAGCTACCCAGAAGTCTTTTCTATTAGATTTCTGACCTTCACAGGGAATGGTTATATAATCACCTGATTTAATCTTCGCCTTTACGACTCTGTCGGCGCATTTAACTTCAGCTTCATATTTGGTTAACCAGTCTAACCCCAAGATAAGATCAAACTCTTTAAAATTCATGACGACTGCGATGGTATGAAAACGATAACGAGAGAAAGAAACTGGGACTCCACAAACCCAACTGAGATCAATGGAACCCCCAACCGGATTCTGGACAGTCATTGGTTCCTTGAGCTTTTTCAAATTTAAATCCAGTTTCTTAGCTGCATCTTTGGCAATGAAACTTCGTGACGTGCCTGTGTCAAATAGTACTTTGACTGGAATGTTTTTGATAGTAAGCGTTCCTTCTAAAACATCAGCCCTTTCTTGACTAGCTGAGGGCTCGGAAGTTTCTGCTACTTCATTTACTTGAACTATTTCAGGCTTTCTGAATAGCAGGCAGGCCTTTAAAAGATGACCCGACTGATGACATCCACCACATTTTCTATTCTCTTGAAATCCCTTCTTGGGTGGGAACTTATTCTTTCTTTGTTGGTTCCAAGATTTGCAACTTATCGCCAAATGTCCTTTTCTATTGTAGCTTGAGCACGTGACGGTCATTATTCGTTCGTTCCCAGATTCATCCCTTTTTCTCTTGGCACTGGGCTTCTTGTTGACCTCAGACCTCGTACTGGCTTCTGGAATATCAGTTTCCGACTCTACTTTGTCACTACAACGAACTTCTTCTTCGTCGCGCAACATTCCTTTCTTATGGAGATCTTTATACTGATAGGCCATGTATATCATTTCTGAAAAAGGAAGCTTCACATTCCTCATTACACTATTCTGATATCTCCTTTGCATGCCATGAATAAATCTCAGATTTTTCCTCTTTGGATCTTGAATCAGATGAGGAGCAAAGTGAGCAAGTTCGTTGAATTTCTTATGATATTCTGGGATGGTCATATCACTTTGTATTAGATAAGAAAATTCATCACATAATCGCTCCGTCGCTTCAGGAGGAGTAAATCTTTCTAAGAAAATCACTTTGAATCTGTCCCAGGTGATATCACCTTCTGGATTATCTTTGATGATTGCTTCCCACCAGATTAAAGCTTCTTCTTTGAGCGCCCAAGATGCTACTAACCGTTTCTGGTCATCTCTCAGCTGGATACGCTCAAAAATTCTTTCGACAGAACTCACCCAAGCTTGGGTTTGAATTATAGATTCATTGCCCGAGAATTGTGCTCCATTCAGATTTCGATATCTCTTTAATAGAGCCTCTAGATCGGGTTCTATATTCCTTCTGTTTCTGGCACTCATTGTACGTCTGCAATTAGCAGACAAAGTGTCAGGTCAACAGAAAAGATATTTCAAAATATAGAGACAAATACTTGAATGTAAATGTGGCTATCGAGGTGTAATTTCATTCTGCTTTACTCATACTACGATATTGCTGATCCTATCTGTATAGAGTTACCCGTCCTAGAACACTACTGGTTCTATTTCTGACGAGTTCGTTCAAATGTTATATTCCAGAACTAAGCTTAACCAAAGCTCTGATACCACGTTGAGACGACCCCAAACCCCATACCGACGGAGACAAGGGTAATCTTTGGAATATAACACAGAAGCAGATAATAACAGAACAGAATTAAATAAATACACCAGATGATGAACAATAGAATATACTTGATAAAATTAATCATCAGAGTTACACAGTATACAGGATCTTACTTAGTACAAATACAGTTCAGCTATACATAAATGTCTACAGCGAAAAACAAACAAAATATGTACAATAGGAGCTGAACAGCATAAAAAGAGATAAATAATAGAATCCATCTTCAGCTCCAGCTATCCAGAAAGAACCAGCTAAACCTGAATACAAGGCTGCCCGTGCAGAAAAAGGGGCACCCGAGTTTGAAAGTGGAACAAACTACGAGTCAGTCATGGGACTGGTATGAGAAATCTACTCAACAAATATATAATATGGCTAATCACAGGACCACGCCACATTCGTGGAACGGGTTTACTCCATTGGATTGCCAGTGCTTTAAAAACAAATCTTTCTTTTAAACGTCGCAATGCTTTTTATAAAAATGAAGCCATTATAAGACTCAGTTCCCATCACACAATGCAACGCAAATCGGAGGATAGAGTTTTTACCTTATAACGGCCAAAATATGCTTGATACGAATAAAACAAAGGCATTTGATATTATTGCTAGTGTTTATATGTTTTGAAAACAATTTCAAATCATAACTATCAATCATAGAAGGCATTAATGCCCCATACCACTATGTCGCCATATATAGGTATACCATCAAAACCGCACAGTCACGTATTTGGAAACTGGATTTCCGTCATGAACCAAGGCAAAAGATAGTCCTTACAGAATTCGAGACAATCTAGCCCATGTCTCAGGCCCAGACTCAGGTGGGCCCTTGGATCGTCCGGGCCGGTCCACCGATTTGGATTATTATGCCTGAACACTACGTTTCTCCGCCCTTTGGGGCGTAAACGAGCCAACGAATGACTCCATCGGACCCGGATCGTCCGATCAAACCGAGGCGCCTCGCAACAGCAACAACCACATAGGTGAAAAGTATATAAATGTCAGGGCTGGTAGGTGTAATAACCCGCAAAATCTGGGCCAGTTTAAAATTTTTATTTTGGCAAATTTAGCGAAGTTTGAACATTTAAAATAGATTATTTTAAATAAAATCGACGAGAAATATATTTTGAATATAATTCGACGTATATATTATACGCGTCGTCGTTAGAATATATAATAATTATATATAATTATAAATAGAATTGAAAATGGCGCGGTAGTTCGATAATTCGATTTCAAACTTCAATTGAATGTACCGGGTGCAAAACAATCCGGATTTTAGTGAAACCAAAAATAATGGGATCTAATTGTGAATATCTTTCTAACGAATCCGAAAAATCAAGATTTCATAGCGGGAGTCAAAAGATATGTCCAGTTGAAAATTCTGAATAGTCGCTATGGAGTTCAGGCCCTTAAAAATGGACATTTTGCAAACGACCTCGGATTTCGACGAAACCACTTTTGTTGGGTCCCTGGTGTTAAATTATTGCTAGGTTTCAAATTTCATAATTTTTCGAATCAATATGTGAGCGTGGCAAAGGAAAACGTGTTTTGACCATTTAAGTTGATTTTAATCGACTGGAAATTGGCCATTTTTCCAACGGTCTCAGAATTCGACGAAATTAGTTTTGTTAGGACCGTATCGTCAATACGAAGCTAGAAAACATTTTTCGGGAATTTTTCTAGTTAGTATGTGGCCCCGGTAATTTGAAATGTACGTTTAAAATTCAATATAGCGATTTAAATGCAAATTTAACAGAAACTGATTGTAACAGCCGAATCAGCTGACGATACATATCCCATTGTGTTCGGAATGGGGGTTAAACGCTATGGACGACAGGCGGTGGGCCTCGTTTAGAGGTCATATGTAAAAGTCAACCCTTGTGCATAATTTAATAATTAAATAATAATAAAAAATAATAAAAAAAAACCCTTTCCTCTATAACCGTTCTGGCCCCCCTCTTTATTTCAAAATTGATTTTTATAAAAAAAAAAAAAAAAAGGCGACGGGGTGGGGGCGATTCGCCGCCGCCACGCCTCAGGCGCCACCTCCCAGGGGGACCACCGCCCTCCTCCGCCCCTCGTTCTCCACTCCCCTCCTTCGATCGACGCAAGCACCCACACCCCCTCCCCTAACGCGACGCGCCGCGCTGCCCACCCGCCACCCCACCGCTCCGACGAACCCTCTCCTCCACCCCCCGCTCGATTCCTCCTCCCTTCCGCCTTCTGATGACCACCAGCGCACACCCCCCTGTAAGTAACTGGTTTTTTTATTTTATTTACTTAAAAACTGGATTTTATTTTATTTAAAATCTGAATTTTATTTTGTTTTAAAAACTAATTTTTATCTACCTTAAAAACTGTTTTTTTTTGTTGTCAAGTTATAAAAATGTAATCTTTTATATGGTAGGAAGATAAAAATATAGTTTTTATATTTTTAAAGTATTAAAAATATAATCTTTACTATATAGAAATATTAAAAATATGATTTTTAAATTTTTTAAAGTATTGAAAATATAATCTTTATAGGATAGAGAATATAAAGATATCATCTTTGTATATGTAGCAAAATAAAAATCTGATTTTTATTTTATATACGTTGAAATCAAGTGATGATTTTTATAAAGGCGAAATCTTTATTTTAGTAAAGGCGAAATCTTTATTTTAGAAAAGGTAAAATCTTTATCGACGAAAAGACGATATTTTTAAAATAGAAAAGATTAGATTTTAAAAATAGGAAAGGCGGGATTTTTAATATTGAATAGCATAGTAAAGAAATTCGATTTTTAAATATATGAAGTGATTATAAAAATATGATTTTTTTTATTTGAAAGTGAACAAATAAAAATGTGATTTTTATTTTAAAGGCGTCAAAATATAAAAATGTGATTTTTGTGTATATAGTGATTACGGGCAACGAAGTGACAAAAGGCGATAGCGATGAAGATTTCTATCAATGAAGTGCCGAGGAGCTAGGATAGCTATAGGTGAGAACTTCTCACTCAAATTCTATTTTTCTAGTTATATATATATATACTAGGATGCAGACGGTGCTTATTAGAAGCACCCGACACCCGTCCACATACCATGGACTTGTTTGTTTGGATGTTTGGTGATTGATTGAGATATTGGTTTGAATGTGGTTTGTGGTGTGAAAAATCGAATCGATAAATTGGTTAGGATTAGACGTGCGCCGTTATAAGGCGAAGGAGTAAGACTAGGTTAGACTCTTACTCCAAATTTTGTGGTTTGCATAACGAAAGTGATGTGATTGATGTGTGAATGGCGTGGGCCTTCACTAGACCGGGGATAAGGCTAGACCTTGTCCCGTTTCCAGTATCGTGCCGTTATGCCGCCGAAATTTTCTAAAATATGTTAGAAAAATAAAAATATCATTTTTATTGTGTAAATGAAATGAATAGAAATTCATGTGTTAAAATAGAATATTTTATCGTTAAAAATAGAATTTTTAACGTGAAAGTGAAAGTGAATAAATATTTATAAACAAGTCGGCCGATTTGTTTATATGCACTGATTTGACTGATATTGATTGGGTCGATAAATTTTACACATCGCCCAGCTGCACAAATAAAATCTGTGTTTGATTGTTTGAAACCCCACACGGGTGTTGGGATGAAATTTGATGTTCACTCATCCTGATTGATTAAATATGTCGATCGGTCGATTGACAGACTGTTATAAGCGTCAGATATCTATATTTGATGCTTATACAGTGTAGTGCACTTTGGTTGATGATTGATTATTTTTCAATGCTATTATATACATGTGTTGTATGGAATCCATATAATTAACGTTATATGGTGATTGATTGGGCCTCATTCCAATCGGGAAAACAATGAATATTATAAAAGGAAATTCATGTGTTGAATATAAAAATAGTCATGTGTTGACGATGATCATGTGTTGAAACTATTCATGTGTTGAGTAGAATATTTTAAATAAAATAAATTACATCTTTATCATATTTACGATTAGAATCTACTTTACGGTGGAGTCTAATTAAAAATCAAACGATAGATACCATAGTTTTATAAAATATTTTACATAACAAAAATAGTGAGGTGTTGACAGTACTCATGTGTTGAGATTAGTCGTGTGTTGAAAGAAATATAGATTCATGTGTTGAATAGAACAAATATTCATTTGTTGAATAGAATAACGAATTATTGAAATATAAAGCCGTGTTGATTAGAGATGCGTTGTTTTGACGCGAACGATGTTTATATCGATTTTATTCGTTTTATAATGAATATTGAACAGTGATTTCGAAATCGAAGATTTCGAAATGAATTGAATTGAAAACGATTTCGAAATGAATTGAATTGAAAACGATTTCGAAATGAATTGAATTGAAAAGGATTTCGAAATGAATTGAATTGAAAACGATTTCGAAATGAATTGAATTGAAAACGATTTCGAAATGAATTGAATTGAAAACGATTTCAAATTGAATTGAAAGTGAATTGAAATGAATTCAAATTGAATTAAAAATTTGAATTGAATAGAAATGAATTTTGAAACGAATTTATAAAGAAGAATTCAATTTTGATTTGAATTGAAAAGAAAGTTGAAAAGGTTTTGAAAACGAATTTAAAACGATTTATAAAATACGTTTTAAAAGGAAATCGACGATAATATATATAATATATATATATTATATATATATAATGGCCTGAATAGAACGCGCCGCGCCGCGGCAGTTCGTGAATTTCGACCATTAACTTCGAATTGACGCTGCGGGAGATCCGACCGTCGGATTCTCCTAAAACCGAAACCGTTGGGTTCGTATCGAAAAGAGCTTTCCAATGAATGTTAGAAATGTGAAATCTAACGGTTGGATTTGGAATTATGTCCAAATCAAATTCGAAAAAGGTCGCTGTAAGTGCAGTTCGATGGCCGTTGTTGGAAATCGACTGTACGGGCCTTGATAAAATTATCAAAAATATCTATAATTTGTGTAAAATTATAATATGTGAATTGGAAAGAATTGGGCTGGAAAATTCCACATTTGAATAGGTAAAAATGATTTTTTATCGAAATGAACTAGTTTTGAACTAGAATTAAAAATCAATTTATTTTTAAATAAATAAATTGAATTTGAAAGTGGTTTTAAAAATAATCAATATTCCCAATACGTGGATTGGACTGGAGTTGAATCGAAATTATCTTCGGGATATTTCGATGTTGGATTTCGTGACTATACAGATATTGTTATGGGAATTTGAAAGATATATTTTATATCGTTATTGCCAATACGATATATGTTGGTTTCAGAATTTGATATTGAATATAAGCCGATATATTTTCTATTCAGAGCCTTGTATTTAATATCAAACGTGATTTGGGTTAGTCGTGAATCGTGTTTTAGAAGACATTGGTTCTTTAACCTAGTTAAAGACATAATATTGATTTTTGAGAAGATTAAAACTAAGTGGAGTTTTAATGAATCTTTAGTTAGATTAAAAAGTGAATTGATAATTTAAATTATCAAATCTGAAAAGTGATCGAGAGTGGAGTATCACCAGTTTTGCTCCAAAGCGATAGTTAAATCTTTAATTAGATTTGAACGTGAAATGGTAATTAATTTTACCGATAACACCGTGGTGTTAGATGTGGAGTATTACCAGTTTTCTCCATGGGATATATAGGTTGGGATTGGGAAATAAAATAAATAATTACTTCGGTGTGGTTCGTTAATCCCGACTAGTTGAAATGATATCCAAAGGAGGATTAAAGAATAAATTTAGAAGAATTTATCTTGGATAAAATTAATGGGGACCTTTCCCTAAGAATGTGATTTTGTGAATAAAAGAATATTCTGAATTGGAATGAGGCGTTTGTTGTGTTTGTGTAACATTTGTTTATTATATACGTGGGTTATTCAGAAAGGCCGGGTTATACCCATTCTGAATAACCGATTCGACGAGGTGTCGAAGATGAAGACGGTGGTTGAAGACCGGAAGTCTTCACATCGTTTGGGTGATTACTGATGATCTTGATTGGGCTGTACACCCAAGATGAGGGAAACAGTCGGTGATCGTCCAGACGTACTTGGAGATCGATGGATATGCGAGGAAAGTGCCTCCGGTTTCGTTCAGACCCAGAACGGACTTGTAAATGGACTGTGTGTCTGACATTGGATTTTAGTCCGTGTGATTGATCTCTATTAAATATATATCTGTTTGGCGGCGGAGAATTTATTCTCTTGCTTAACGCCCTTCTCTGAGACGTACGAGCTCAGGGGTTATATATTGATGGATATCAAGCGCATGGAGTGAATTGCCTGTGTGGCATGCGTAAGTGGCAATTGATCAAGGCTTCTGTTGAAAAGCAAAGTCTTGTGGTTGATGATCAAAGCACGGCCTGTGTGGCATAGCTTTGTGTATAACGTGAATTCGCGAGCCTCACACCTCGGTATGAGTCAAAAACGGGATAGTGACTGCAGGGAGAGCACGACGTTTCTTTCTAGCTAGGGTGGTGTCAGTGACCTACCAGCCCTGACATTTATATACTTTTCACCTGTGTGGTTGTTGGAATGCGAGGCGCCTCGGATATAGGTCTGTAAGGACCGGGAAACGTGTGTTCAGGAATTGCCAATCCTCAAAAGTAAGAGAGGACCGGCCCTGAAGATCCAAGGATCATAGTGGGGTCCTGAGACATTTGCTAGAGTGTCTCGAATCGGAGAGGAGCTTGCCCCTTGCCTCGGCTCATGATGGAATCCAGTTTCCAATACGTGTATTGCGGTTTTAATTGTAGAACTAGTATGGCGACATGATAGATGGTACCCATGCCGCCTATGATTGATATTTATGATGTGAAATTGTTTTGACACTATACACATATAGTAATATCAAAATAATGTGATTTAAACGTATCAAGCATGCTTTGGCTGTTATAAGGTAAAAACCCTATCCTCCGGCTTGCGTTGCATTGTGTGATGGGACCTGGGTCTTATAATAGCTTCATTTTTCTTTATTTAGCATTGCGCTGTTTGTTTTATGCACTGGTATTCTTGGGAGGAAACCCGTTCCGTGTTATACGGCGTGGTCCCTTGATTTACCGAACTTAAAAATAAAGAATTATAACTGTTTTAGTTCTCACACCAGTCACATGACTGACCTGGAGTTTATTGTTTTAACCTAAACTCTGGGTGCCCTTATTTTCCGCACGGGCAGCTAGTAGTTTTGGTTTTGCAGATTTATATTCACAGGGTCCTGATTTACAGCTGGAACGATGCTCGGAAAGCTCTGTATCCGTGTATCACTTCTAGTTGTGATTTTGTATTATTTTCCGCTGCTATGTAATTTATTGTAATCTCTGATATTTATCGAATGTAATTTATTCATTTATACTCTGTATATTCTTGTATCTGATGGAATTGTTGTAATAACAATGAAATGTTCTTCCGTATGCGCTCTGTTTTGTCTTGTCCTCAATTCTATCCGTGCTTTCCTTCACGGGGAAGTTCGGGTCGTCTCATTTTGGTATCAGAGCTTTGGTTTACAGAGCTCGAGAACAAGACACATTAGAACCATACGAAAGAATTCATCAGATATTGGATTAGTAATATCCAATTAGAATGACTCGTTAGAGATAGGATCAGTAGTATCCTAGAACGAGTGCGAAGAGTATATTTTTTCAAATGAAAACAATTTTGTTTTAAAAATTTAAATCGCTTTATACGTATTTGATTATTTATTTATATTGAATATGGACAATCGAGTATATATAGATTTCGCGTATACGCGTCATGAACGTATATTCGTAGTTTTAATATACTGGGTAGATATAGAATCACATTCTAGACATCCGGGGATGATTCTGATGATGGTGCATCATCATCAGTATTCATATTCGAGTTTCGAAGGTGTGATTTTCTATATATTTCCATTAGACTGGTGTGAGAACCAAAGCTTATATAGTTAGAACACATTGTTGTGAATTGGCATCAAAACATGATTTTTTGTATACATATCAAAATTATGAATTTGAAACTCTAATTCACTAATTGATTGATGTTTGTGTTGGTTGTTTATTTGTTTGCTAATTTTGAACCATTTAGCCTAATATAATCAAATATTGAATTGTATTGAAAATTGGTCGCATTTGCTTGCATATACATATACTTACTTTGAACAGGTCATAGCAAGGAGGCTAGAGCCGAAGAATAAAATTTGTTTGCCCGACAAATAGGTACATGTTTACTACATAATTTCCTGTTTTGTTTGGGTGATGATGATTTTGTGAGCCTATTGGCCAGCCGCTTGGCTTTTTCTTTTTCTTTTTGAGATCTGAAGGACCGGGGAAGCTATTTGAAATTCCCCGATGCTCCCGGTGCAGGGGAGGTTATGGCGAAATTTTTCGAAAATTTAGGGTGTTAGCCAAATTTTTGAAGTTTTGAAAATTCTCAGAAACTAAAGAGTTGGAGAATGGAAGCCAGATCGAACGTAGAGTTGATTAATCAAACCACTTTCGACTTTGTTCCTTTTCGGGGACGAAAAGTTTTAAGTGGGGGAGATTGTAATAACCCGCAAAATCTGGGCCAGTTTAAAATTTTTATTTTGGCAAATTTAGCGAAGTTTGAACATTTAAAATAGATTATTTTAAATAAAATCGACGAGAAATATATTTTGAATATAATTCGACGTATATATTATACGCGTCGTCGTTAGAATATATAATAATTATATATAATTATAAATAGAATTGAAAATGGCGCGGTAGTTCGATAATTCGATTTCAAACTTCAATTGAATGTACCGGGTGCAAAACAATCCGGATTTTAGTGAAACCAAAAATAATGGGATCTAATTGTGAATATCTTTCTAACGAATCCGAAAAATCAAGATTTCATAGCGGGAGTCAAAAGATATGTCCAGTTGAAAATTCTGAATAGTCGCTATGGAGTTCAGGCCCTTAAAAATGGACATTTTGCAAACGACCTCGGATTTCGACGAAACCACTTTTGTTGGGTCCCTGGTGTTAAATTATTGCTAGGTTTCAAATTTCATAATTTTTCGAATCAATATGTGAGCGTGGCAAAGGAAAACGTGTTTTGACCATTTAAGTTGATTTTAATCGACTGGAAATTGGCCATTTTTCCAACGGTCTCAGAATTCGACGAAATTAGTTTTGTTAGGACCGTATCGTCAATACGAAGCTAGAAAACATTTTTCGGGAATTTTTCTAGTTAGTATGTGGCCCCGGTAATTTGAAATGTACGTTTAAAATTCAATATAGCGATTTAAATGCAAATTTAACAGAAACTGATTGTAACAGCCGAATCAGCTGACGATACATATCCCATTGTGTTCGGAATGGGGGTTAAACGCTATGGACGACAGGCGGTGGGCCTCGTTTAGAGGTCATATGTAAAAGTCAACCCTTGTGCATAATTTAATAATTAAATAATAAAAAAAAAATAATAAAAAAAAACCCTTTCCTCTATAACCGTTCTGGCCCCCCTCTTTATTTCAAAATTGATTTTTATAAAAAAAAAAAAAAGAAAGGCGACGGGGTGGGGGCGATTCGCCGCCGCCACGCCTCAGGCGCCACCTCCCAGGGGGACCACCGCCCTCCTCCGCCCCTCGTTCTCCACTCCCCTCCTTCGATCGACGCAAGCACCCACACCCCCTCCCCTAACGCGACGCGCCGCGCTGCCCACCCGCCACCCCACCGCTCCGACGAACCCTCTCCTCCACCCCCCGCTCGATTCCTCCTCCCTTCCGCCTTCTGATGACCACCAGCGCACACCCCCCTGTAAGTAACTGGTTTTTTTATTTTATTTACTTAAAAACTGGATTTTATTTTATTTAAAATCTGAATTTTATTTTGTTTTAAAAACTAATTTTTATCTACCTTAAAAACTGTTTTTTTTTGTTGTCAAGTTATAAAAATGTAATCTTTTATATGGTAGGAAGATAAAAATATAGTTTTTATATTTTTAAAGTATTAGAAATATAATCTTTACTATATAGAAATATTAAAAATATGATTTTTAAATTTTTTAAAGTATTGAAAATATAATCTTTATAGGATAGAGAATATAAAGATATCATCTTTGTATATGTAGCAAAATAAAAATCTGATTTTTATTTTATATACGTTGAAATCAAGTGATGATTTTTATAAAGGCGAAATCTTTATTTTAGTAAAGGAGAAATCTTTATTTTAGAAAAGGTAAAATCTTTATCGACGAAAAGACGATATTTTTAAAATAGAAAAGATTAGATTTTAAAAATAGGAAAGGCGGGATTTTTAATATTGAATAGCATAGTAAAGAAATTCGATTTTTAAATATATGAAGTGATTATAAAAATATGATTTTTTTTATTTGAAAGTGAACAAATAAAAATGTGATTTTTATTTTAAAGGCGTCAAAATATAAAAATGTGATTTTTGTGTATATAGTGATTACGGGCAACGAAGTGACAAAAGGCGATAGCGATGAAGATTTCTATCAATGAAGTGCCGAGGAGCTAGGATAGCTATAGGTGAGAACTTCTCACTCAAATTCTATTTTTCTAGTTATATATATATATACTAGGATGCAGACGGTGCTTATTAGAAGCACCCGACACCCGTCCACATACCATGGACTTGTTTGTTTGGATGTTTGGTGATTGATTGAGATATTGGTTTGAATGTGGTTTGTGGTGTGAAAAATCGAATCGATAAATTGGTTAGGATTAGACGTGCGCCGTTATAAGGCGAAGGAGTAAGACTAGGTTAGACTCTTACTCCAAATTTTGTGGTTTGCATAACGAAAGTGATGTGATTGATGTGTGAATGGCGTGGGCCTTCACTAGACCGGGGATAAGGCTAGGCCTTGTCCCGTTTCCAGTATCGTGCCGTTATGCCGCCGAAATTTTCTAAAATATGTTAGAAAAATAAAAATATCATTTTTATTGTGTAAATGAAATGAATAGAAATTCATGTGTTAAAATAGAATATTTTATCGTTAAAAATAGAATTTTTAACGTGAAAGTGAAAGTGAATAAATATTTATAAACAAGTCGGCCGATTTGTTTATATGCACTGATTTGACTGATATTGATTGGGTCGATAAATTTTACACATCGCCCAGCTGCACAAATAAAATCTGTGTTTGATTGTTTGAAACCCCACACGGGTGTTGGGATGAAATTTGATGTTCACTCATCCTGATTGATTAAATATGTCGATCGATCGATTGACAGACTGTTATAAGCGTCAGATATCTATATTTGATGCTTATACAGTGTAGTGCACTTTGGTTGATGATTGATTATTTTTCAATGCTATTATATACATGTGTTGTATGGAATCCATATAATTAACGTTATATGGTGATTGATTGGGCCTCATTCCAATCGGGAAAACAATGAATATTATAAAAGGAAATTCATGTGTTGAATATAAAAATAGTCATGTGTTGACGATGATCATGTGTTGAAACTATTCATGTGTTGAGTAGAATATTTTAAATAAAATAAATTACATCTTTATCATATTTACGATTAGAATCTACTTTACGGTGGAGTCTAATTAAAAATCAAACGATAGATACCATAGTTTTATAAAATATTTTACATAACAAAAATAGTGAGGTGTTGACAGTACTCATGTGTTGAGATTAGTCGTGTGTTGAAAGAAATATAGATTCATGTGTTGAATAGAACAAATATTCATTTGTTGAAGAGAATAACGAATTATTGAAATATAAAGCCGTGTTGATTAGAGATGCGTTGTTTTGACGCGAACGATGTTTATATCGATTTTATTCGTTTTATAATGAATATTGAACAGTGATTTCGAAATCGAAGATTTCGAAATGAATTGAATTGAAAACGATTTCGAAATGAATTGAATTGAAAACGATTTCGAAATGAATTGAATTGAAAACGATTTCGAAATGAATTGAATTGAAAAGGATTTCGAAATGAATTGAATTGAAAACGATTTCGAAATGAATTGAATTGAAAACGATTTCGAAATGAATTGAATTGAAAACGATTTCAAATTGAATTGAAAGTGAATTGAAATGAATTCAAATTGAATTAAAAATTTGAATTGAATAGAAATGAATTTTGAAACGAATTTATAAAGAAGAATTCAATTTTGATTTGAATTGAAAAGAAAGTTGAAAAGGTTTTGAAAACGAATTTAAAACGATTTATAAAATACGTTTTAAAAGGAAATCGACGATAATATATATAATATATATATATATTATATATATATAATGGCCTGAATAGAACGCGCCGCGCCGCGGCAGTTCGTGAATTTCGACCATTAACTTCGAATTGACGCTGCGGGAGATCCGACCGTCGGATTCTCCTAAAACCGAAACCGTTGGGTTCGTATCGAAAAGAGCTTTCCAATGAATGTTAGAAATGTGAAATCTAACGGTTGGATTTGGAATTATGTCCAAATCAAATTCGAAAAAGGTCGCTGTAAGTGCAGTTCGATGGCCGTTGTTGGAAATCGACTGTACGGGCCTTGATAAAATTATCAAAAATATCTATAATTTGTGTAAAATTATAATATGTGAATTGGAAAGAATTGGGCTGGAAAATTCCACATTTGAATAGGTAAAAATGATTTTTTATCGAAATGAACTAGTTTTGAACTAGAATTAAAAATCAATTTATTTTTAAATAAATAAATTGAATTTGAAAGTGGTTTTAAAAATAATCAATATTCCCAATACGTGGATTGGACTGGAGTTGAATCGAAATTATCTTCGGGATATTTCGATGTTGGATTTCGTGACTATACAGATATTGTTATGGGAATTTGAAAGATATATTTTATATCGTTATTGCCAATACGATATATGTTGGTTTCAGAATTTGATATTGAATATAAGCCGATATATTTTCTATTCAGAGCCTTGTATTTAATATCAAACGTGATTTGGGTTAGTCGTGAATCGTGTTTTAGAAGACATTGGTTCTTTAACCTAGTTAAAGACATAATATTGATTTTTGAGAAGATTAAAACTAAGTGGAGTTTTAATGAATCTTTAGTTAGATTAAAAAGTGAATTGATAATTTAAATTATCAAATCTGAAAAGTGATCGAGAGTGGAGTATCACCAGTTTTGCTCCAAAGCGATAGTTAAATCTTTAATTAGATTTGAACGTGAAATGGTAATTAATTTTACCGATAACACCGTGGTGTTAGATGTGGAGTATTACCAGTTTTCTCCATGGGATATATAGGTTGGGATTGGGAAATAAAATAAATAATTACTTCGGTGTGGTTCGTTAATCCCGACTAGTTGAAATGATATCCAAAGGAGGATTAAAGAATAAATTTAGAAGAATTTATCTTGGATAAAATTAATGGGGACCTTTCCCTAAGAATGTGATTTTGTGAATAAAAGAATATTCTGAATTGGAATGAGGCGTTTGTTGTGTTTGTGTAACATTTGTTTATTATATACGTGGGTTATTCAGAAAGGCCGGGTTATACCCATTCTGAATAACCGATTCGACGAGGTGTCGAAGATGAAGACGGTGGTTGAAGACCGGAAGTCTTCACATCGTTTGGGTGATTATTGATGATCTTGATTGGGCTGTACACCCAAGATGAGGGAAACAGTCGGTGATCGTCCAGACGTACTTGGAGATCGATGGATATGCGAGGAAAGTGCCTCCGGTTTCGTTCAGACCCAGAACGGACTTGTAAATGGACTGTGTGTCTGACATTGGATTTTAGTCCGTGTGATTGATCTCTATTAAATATATATCTGTTTGGCGGCGGAGAATTTATTCTCTTGCTTAACGCCCTTCTCTGAGACGTACGAGCTCAGGGGTTATATATTGATGGATATCAAGCGCATGGAGTGAATTGCCTGTGTGGCATGCGTAAGTGGCAATTGATCAAGGCTTCTGTTGAAAAGCAAAGTCTTGTGGTTGATGATCAAAGCACGGCCTGTGTGGCATAGCTTTGTGTATAACGTGAATTCGCGAGCCTCACACCTCGGTATGAGTCAAAAACGGGATAGTGACTGCAGGGAGAGCACGACGTTTCTTTCTAGCTAGGGTGGTGTCAGTGACCTACCAGCCCTGACATTTATATACTTTTCACCTGTGTGGTTGTTGGAATGCGAGGCGCCTCGGATATAGGTCTGTAAGGACCGGGAAACGTGTGTTCAGGAATTGCCAATCCTCAAAAGTAAGAGAGGACCGGCCCTGAAGATCCAAGGATCATAGTGGGGTCCTGAGACATTTGCTAGAGTGTCTCGAATCGGAGAGGAGCTTGCCCCTTGCCTCGGCTCATGATGGAATCCAGTTTCCAATACGTGTATTGCGGTTTTAATTGTAGAACTAGTATGGCGACATGATAGATGGTACCCATGCCGCCTATGATTGATATTTATGATGTGAAATTGTTTTGACACTATACACATATAGTAATATCAAAATAATGTGATTTAAACGTATCAAGCATGCTTTGGCTGTTATAAGGTAAAAACCCTATCCTCCGGCTTGCGTTGCATTGTGTGATGGGACCTGGGTCTTATAACAGCTTCATTTTTCTTTATTTAGCATTGCGCTGTTTGTTTTATGCACTGGTATTCTTGGGAGGAAACCCGTTCCGTGTTATACGGCGTGGTCCCTTGATTTACCGAACTTTAAAATAAAGAATTATAACTGTTTTAGTTCTCACACCAGTCACATGACTGACCTGGAGTTTATTGTTTTAACCTAAACTCTGGGTGCCCTTATTTTCCGCACGGGCAGCTAGTAGTTTTGGTTTTGCAGATTTATATTCACAGGGTCCTGATTTACAGCTGGAACGATGCTCGGAAAGCTCTGTATCCGTGTATCACTTCTAGTTGTGATTTTGTATTATTTTCCGCTGCTATGTAATTTATTGTAATCTCTGATATTTATCGAATGTAATTTATTCATTTATACTCTGTATATTCTTGTATCTGATGGAATTGTTGTAATAACAATGAAATGTTCTTCCGTATGCGCTCTGTTTTGTCTTGTCCTCAATTCTATCCGTGCTTTCCTTCACGGGGAAGTTCGGGTCGTCTCAGTAGGTCACTGACACCACCCTAGCTAGAAAGAAACGCATGCCCTCCCTGAGGTCCTTCTCCCGTTTCTGGTTCATACAGGGGTGTGAGGCTCGCGAATTTACGTTATACACAAAGCTACGCCACACAGGCGGTGCTCTGATCATCACCACAAGACTTTTCTTTTCAACGGAAGCTCTGATCACTGCATCTTAGCATGCCACACAGGCAATTCATGCCATGCGACTGATGTCCATCGATATACAACCTCTGAGCTCGTGCTTCTCAGAGAAGGGCGTTAAGCAAAAGAATAAATTCTCCGCCGCCAAACAGATGTATATTTAACAAAGATCAATCAACACAGAATAAAATCCAATGTCAGACACACAGTCCATCTACAAGTCCGTTCTGGATCGGAACAAATCCGGAGGCACTAAATACCTCGCAAACCCATCGATCACCACGTACGTCTGAACGATCACCACTCATTATCCATATTTCGGGATGCCTCCCAATCAGGACCTCGGTTACCATCCAAACGAGGTGAAGATCTCCGGTCTTCGACCACCGTCTTCATCTTCGACTTTCAATCGTCGGTCAATTATTTGAAATGAGAATTAACCCGGCCTTCTCAAATAATTCACGTACATTTAGAATTTCAAATCAATTTACTTTAATGGTTAAATCATTCGACAACAGCGATTTTGTTCTTTAATGTAATTTTCACACCAAACACATTCAACCATCAAATACCACATAAATCGAGCAAATTCAGTTTATTTCCCTTCCATATCGTTTATGATATTTTATAACGATTTATCGCTATTTTTATTTATTTTAAAATAGCCCATATATTCAAAATGACGTTTCGGGCCATAACGCGGCCGTGGCGCTGTTTTTCTTCAGATTTTATTTACACATATCTGAAAATCTAACCGTTGGATCTTCATAAAATTTACATCATTAGAAAGGTCTTTTCAAAACGAATCCAACGGTTCCAGTTTCGGGAAAATCCGTCGGTCGGACCTCCCGGTACAATCGTTTGAAGTTTCGATTTCATTATACGAATTGCAGCGTCGTTATTCGATTAAATATAATTATATATATATATAAATATAATCGTTTCTGGTGCTGTTTTTCTTCAGATTTGAATTAAACATTCAAGCCAATCCAACCATTGGATTTTTACAAGGTTGGTGCCGTTGGAAAGATTTTTCCAAGGCGAACCCGACGGTTGCGGTTTCGGGAGAATCCAATGGTCGGATTTCCCGTACTAGTTGTTTGAAATCACAGTTTCAAAACGCGAACTGCACGACCTCGTTTCGTTTTAATTTTATTTATATTTATATATTTATATAAATATAGTTCATTCAACAATTTCAATATCGTTTTCACTTCAAATAGTTCACTAATGCCTTAAAATTTTGGAAAATTTCGCCATAACCTCCTTTGTACGGGAGGGGCTGGGAAAATTCCCAAATAGCCACACGGGCGTCTAATGTCAAAAAAGAAAAAAGAAAAAGCCAAGCGGCTAGCCAACAGGCTCATAAAATCATCACCCAAACAAAACAGTAAATGTGTACCTATTTGTCGGGCACAAAATTTTATTCCTCTTCTCTAGCCCCTTTGCTATAACATGTTAAATAAATATGCATGTACATATATACAGTTCTTATCATTTATCATTTTCCGTTCAACTTCATATTTGATTTCCATTTGGTTTAAAAACACCATTCATTCTAATGTTGCATGTATAGGCAAAAATCATATCATTAGCTAATTAATGAATATTTCAACTCATATATGTTTATTTGAACGAGTGGCTATTTTTAACACTTCACATTTCAACGATTCATGTATATAATAAAAATGTGATTTTTATTGTAAAACAATTCATTTCAAAACACTATTATTTTATATAGTGTATATATAGGTGATAAAAATAGGATTTTTCTTATAAAACAATTTCTTTCAAAACGAGATTATTTTACATAGTTCATATAGTCGATAATAGGTGATTTTTATTATCAAACAATTTATTTCAAAATATGAATACCATTCAACACATGAATTTCAAATCAACGAATGAATATCGATTCAACACATGAAGGTTTTCTATAGTTTCTATATATAGATAAAAATGTGATTTTTATATTTAAAACGCGAATACCATTCAACACATGAATTTCTAATCAACGAATGAATATCGATTCAACACATGAAGGTTTTCTATAGTTTCTATATATAGATAAAAATGTGATTTTTATTGTAAAACGCGAATACCATTCAACACATGAATTTCTAATCAACGAATGAATATCAATTCAACACATGAAGGTTTTCTATTCAATGAATAAATATTGTTTCAGCAAATGAAAATGATTCAAACACTTGAATATTATTCAAAATTTCGGCAGCATAACGGTAGGGTAGTTAAAACTGGGACCGTCCCTAGTACGGCTCCTCGCTCTACCTTAAAACCTCGCGGTTTTTGACAATGGGGATCATGCATCTAGTTTGCATGCAGGCGGCATGTATATTTTTATTTCATTTCCACAAACTAATCCTATGTGGTTTCAACAAAATATTTCTCAACCACAAACGGGTATTTTTCAACCACAGTCAATCAATATCAACCACAAACAATCCCAAACAACCATTCGCTATCAATCAATTTTCACACCAATCACAATCAATAAATATCGTCCATGGTTTGTGGACGAGGGGCGTATGTATATATATATATATATAGCAATTCACTTTTATTTCAACACTTATATAATTTTTACAACGCATATATAACTTATACATCGAACGTACAACTTATACAACGCTTATACAAGAGGTGCACAACGCTTATATAACCCATACATCGATTATATAATTTATTCATCGTCGTTTTCCATATCATTTATAAATTAGAAATCTCACATTGGGTTCCACTCCACCAAAAATAGCAGAAGGCTCAGAAAAATATGCGGTCTCTTTTTTTTGCGAAGCTCTCGTTGAGACGAGTCCGACGCTTCTGAAATCTTCGAATTTCGTTCTAGCATGAAGAAGTTACGGAAGTTTTTCAATTCATCACAAAAATGGAGATAATAATTAAATATTAATTAATTTCTTTAATTCCTCCTTTACCCCTTCCTCCTTTCTGGTCTCAGCCGACAAAACACACCATCGCCGATGTCTAGGGTTTTGAAATTCCTCCCTCGTCGTTGCGCCGGAGTTTGATCTGAGTCCACCGCAATGAGCGCCGGACCTCCCCCCTTCAACGTTGACCAGCTTGGCCAACTCGACAGGCTATGGCGGCGCGAATCCCCAGGCGAACGATGCCATTTGAAGCTCGGAGTTCGAGCTAAATTCCAAACGAAACTTCATTACATCCGTATGAAGATGGAGATCCAAACTTTCTCTTCGATCTTCGCTGAATAAATCTCTTGTAATGATTCGCGAATTGAGAGAATTTTGAGGGCAAAGTCTGGAGCAATTATCACCGTCGCTTTTGAATGAGTGGCGGCTTTGACCAAGGTAGTAGGAATCCTAGTGTTTTGACCCTTTTTAGTGAATTTTTTTATATTATTTAATATTATTTAATTCTCGGGAATACTTGTTTCTCAATCCGATCTCCAAATCAAACCCAATGACTGTCGTCCCTAGCGTTTTACCCTCATTCCGAACACAATGGGATATGTTTCGTAACCCAATTCGGCTGTTACGATAGGTTTCCGTTGAATTTAAAATATAAATCTTTATATATTCAATTTAAATGCACATTTTAAATTACCGGGGCCACATATTGACTCTAAAAATTCCCGAAAAATAAATCTAGCTATGTTTTGACGATACGGTCCCAACAAAACTAGTTTCGTCGAATTCTGAGACCGTTTGCAAAAAGGCTCATTTCCGGTCGATCCAATTTAACTGTAATTGACCAAAACACATTTTCCTTTTCCAAGCTCACATACTAGCTTCAAAAATTATGAAATTTTAAATCTAGCAATAACTTCACATCCCGGATCCAACAAAAGTGGTTTCGTCGAATTCCGAGGTCGTATGCAATTTCCCGGGCAATATAAATTCCATAGCGACCTTTCTGAAAATTCATTCGGCCATAACTTTTGCTTTCCGCTATGAAAATATGATTTTTCAGATTCGTTAGAAAGGTATTCACTAACAGATTTAAATATTTTTTGTTTCACTTAAATCCGTTTTGCTTTGCATCCGGTACAGTCCGACAAAGTTTAAATTTAATTTTTGAAACTGCAGCGCCTTTTCAGGCCTTGTTTATAATTATAATTAATTATATTCGTTTTCAATCGTCGATTCAAACTCACTTTTCATTGCTATTATTTAAAATATTTATTTTAAATATTTAAAATCCAATATTTTAGCCAATTTAAAAAATTTAAATTGGTTAAGATTTTCTGGGTCGTTACAGTAAGGTCATTAGAAATAAAGGTTGATTAGTCGCGCAAGGTTATTGTCAAGAAGAAGGAATAGATTTTGATGAAACCTTTGCACCAATAGAAAGATTAGAAGCTATCATAATTCTACTTACTTTCACTAATTACAATAATTTCAGTTCATTTCATATTGTGATGCGGCCTATGCTGGTTGTAAATTAGACAGAAAAAGTACAAATGGAACTTTTCACTTTTTAGCAAAATTCTCTGGGTTCCAAGTTTAGTAAAAAGAAAAATATTGTATATTTTTCAACATCTGAAGTAGAATATATCTTTACTGCTTTGGCATATTCTCAAGTAATTTATATGCAACAAACTCTAAAAGATTTTGGATTACACATCACTAAATCACCAATTTATTGTGATAATACTAATATAAATTCTATCTAAGATTCCTACTCATCATGTTAGAACTAAACATATTGATGTTAGACATGATTTTCTTAGAGATAATACAAGTAAAGAAAATATTTTACTAGAATTAACTAAGAATCAACTTGTAGATATCCTAACTAAACCCTTAAATAAAGTAACATTTATTAAATGAAGAAGATAACTAGGTATTTGTTCTTTAACCGAAATGTAATAACTAAATATATTAGTATATCTATTAAAATATTAAAAAAACAATATTTTCAAAATACACATGGGTATGTCGACATCTCCTATCCCCATATGTCGACATACAACGGTAAATTTTCAAAATTAATTTTCCCTCCAAAAGCGGTTTGTTTACCTATTTGAACTTCTTATTTTCGAAATTCTTTGTCACTTCATTCATTTCTCTTGATAGTTAACTTCTAGACACAATAATTAATCACTTCTGAAACACCCCACCTCCATTAGGGTCACTCTCAAAGGGAATGCCCTAATTTTGGTGGAGGTTTATAAGTACAAGTCACAGATATACAAGACAGATATAATAACACATATTTGTAAACAGCGGAAGAACAACAAACTTTATTTCATAAAGTCAAATACGTGTTACAACAACATCCTTTCCAAAAACATAACATAACACTTTCATAATCTGTCTTGAGTACATTATTTTAAAGAAGCAAAAATAAAACATAGATAAACTGCAAAAGCCCCATAGTGGAATGTCCAAAGCCATAGTTCAAAACAGGAAAGTCCAAGCAATACATTTCTCTTCTTCAAGCTGGATGTTGAGGTTGGTCAAGCTGCTGTGTTCCCTCCCTGAGGACCTGGGGGGGGGGGGAACGGAAGAAAGAATACGAAAGAAAAGTAGAGTCAGACATAAAGCCTGAGTAAGTCTAGTACTATTTTGTCTATGAATAAAGAACTGGGTATGATAAGTATAAACAAGAAGTGGGCATGCACTATAAACTGGTTAAGTTGTCTAGGGTCGAATATACTATCGTACCCCATGTTAATCTCTGAACCCATATAAACTAGTTTCCAATTTGCACCCCATAATCCGGGTGATGTGATCCATTCTATGATGATCGGCTCCTACTCGCATAGTTACATGTGTCTTACGGCCCCCGATGTTGTAGTTACCTATGCTGGTCCCACCATGGGGTGTATCAAGTCCCGTGGTGGCGGCCCGACACAACCTTAGAATGCACAGGTATGCTACTGGTGCCCAGTGCCTTATTTTTCTGCGCCGGAGTGTGTGCACGCCCGCACTCCGTTAGAACCTACACTGCTACACCACCACCGTCGATTTGACCTCTTACAATCAGCCCAGTAATCGTGCCCCACCCTGCCTAGTTTCAGGGTATCCTGATACACCTTTTAGGGTTACAGCTGAAAAGGGTCCCCCGTTACTAGGTTTTCTATCTCTAGCCAACATGCTAAGTTGGTTAAGTGTTTCCTAACCTAACCCCACCAGTCCGTTTAGTTTAGCATGTTCCATTTTGATTAAGTCTTTAGTTCACTTAATCCTAACAATCCTGACTCAGCCTTAATTGTCTTATTAAGGCCCTGACCTCTCACATTAGACAGGTATTGTTGTGGCTGCCTGTTGCCGGTTGGTTCCGGGCAGTCTTACGCCACAACTCAGTCTAACCTCGGGTCCTTATTGGGCTCCATGTTTAACCTCCCACATTGGATAGGTATTGTTGTGACTACTGGACAGTCGGGCGGTTCTGGGCAGGTTTACATCACAACTCAATCCAACCTCGGGTTAAACACATCGTATTTTCTACATTTACATGTTTTGTCTTTCTTCTTTATTTATATGTAAATATTTGCGTCCCATTATTAAGTTAATGGTGTAAAGGTTACACCAATCATGGGCCCAACCCATACTTGAACTTGGGCCCTTCTACTTCATATTTTCATTCATTAGTAATTTTAACCCAACGTTATTTTCCCCCGTTTTACACGTCCGTATATATATATTGGGCTTAGCCTTTTAAAGCCCAATTTTAGCCATGCGAAAAGGGGAGGCTTATGGCGTGATTACATACACAAAAAGGGGAAGGTGAGCGCATGAACTTGCAATATGACGTTGGAAATACAACATAGAAACTGGTGTACTTGCATAGTAGTGACATATACTTCGGTCATAAAACATAGGTGACATGAATCAAAGCATGTGAACTTGTAATTGAGATATCATTATTGACACATGAACCTATATTTTTATTTAGGCATAATGTCGAACATAAGCATGGCATAAATATTTCTAGCATAAGCATAGCATAATGTCAAACATAAGCATGGCATAAATACTTCTAGCATGAACATAGCATAATGTCAAACATAAGCATGGCATAAATACTTCTAGCATGAACATAGCATAATGTTAAACATAAGCATGGCATAAATACTTCTAGCATGAACATAGCATAATGTTAAACATAAGCATGGCATAAATACTTCTAGCATGAACATAGCATAAATATTCCTAAACATGGTGTTTGCTTTAAACTTGCAAAAAGGGATTTTTGAGTCTAACCTAGCCATGTCTCACATATGTCATCATATAATTCTTTTAAACAAGATGGATTTCAATTATGCCAAATGTCATTCATAGCCTAGCCATATTCATAAGTTTGCAAAAGCATGACTTAGTACATGGATTATGGTATCAAAATTCCAACATAGTTTCATATGAACTATAATAACCAAACTTGTTCCAATTACTTGCAAAATGATTTATGCATAAAAATATACATCATGATGGCATAATAACAAAGCCCCAAACTTGCATGAATTTCAATCAACTACATACATGTAGCTTCAACATAGATTACATAATTTGCGCAATATTCCAAACGTATACTTGCATAGAACTACCGCATGTAGTTCTTTATAACATGAATAATATAATTCAAGAATATCCAAACGTATATAATATTTCAAATTGATAAGAACGCACAAATATGAATAACTTTATTGCCACAATTCAAGCATACAAATCAACACAATTGTTTATTCATACCAAAGTAATACTCTACTTACAATGGTTTGATGAATTCTCTAGTTTAGGGATTGAAGACGCAAATTCCTTTGTTGAATTGATTTGATTTAGGTCTCTTTAAGCTTTAGAAATTTCCTCCTAATCCTCTCTCTAGTTGGCGGCTACTCTTAGTCGTTCCTCAACAACACGGCGGCTATGTTCTTAATTTTGAATGAATAGATTAGGGTTTAGTCTAGGGTTGTTTATATAGAGGTTAGGAACTGATTAGGACCATTGATGTTGCTAGGTTAGATCGTAGCCATTCATTAGATAGAGAGACCAATTAGAACCCGCCACCTAGCCCTAATGACAAAGCAGACCACAGAAATTCGACCAAACACAGACCTGGCCAGCCAGGTTGACCGGGCTCGACCAGGTCGACACCCCTGTCGACAGGGCTGTCGACAGCCCTGTCGACATGGGTAGCCCAGGTCGACAGCCCAGTCGACCTGGGTGGCCTAGGCGGGTGTTTATCCGCCTTGGCCCACTGGGCCCGATTTTTAATTATTTTATTCTGTTTGAATTTTAAATTTAATTCAAAACTTCCGAAGGCCATATCTTCTTCATACGGACTCCGTTTTTCGAAAACTCGGACTCTATTTCGCGTATTTTTCCGAGACGAACGCAATGGAGTATCCCGTTTCCCTTTGTTCTTTGATTTCAATTTAATTATACTTGAATTTGTTAATTTCATAGTTATAGAATTCGCGGGGTGTTACATTCTCCCCCACTTAAAAGGATTTCGTCCCCGAAATCTTCAAGTTAGGAGGAATGTATATCCTAACATCCAATCATCCATCTACTCATCCATCAAACACGAGCATCCATTGTCCTTAAAAGATTTCTAATGCTTCATGATCATATGCAAAGTGTGTGTGTACATGAACTTATCTAATGCAAAATCAGGCGGTCTACTGATTCTGTTGACCTCCTTAATGCGAATTATGTAAGTGCCATGAATCCATTATGTATGCAAATTTTCCTATTCATGATTCTACATGAGTGCACAATCATTCAATACAGATGCAACATCCACATGTCAACATATGAATGTTCAACCATAGACGAAAGCAAACATATATGCATATGCAATATGAAGTGACTGAGCCGATCTAAAACCTAGATTGTGTGTGTATATGCAACCACGAGCAACCACTAGCAATCACTTGCAACCACTTGCAACCATCATCCATAACATGTTTCAACTACATGTTTCCATCCAAAAAGATTCTATCTAAAAGATACGGTCGAGGAAATATACCTAAAAAGATAGATAAAAGCGCAACTTAAGGAAAAAGAAAGATCAAGGATGTACCCTCGAACAGAAAAGGGTAGGCAGTGCGTATTCTAGCTTCAGTTTCCCAAGTCGCGTCTCCCTCGGCGTCGCTCCACTGAACTCTGACGAGCTTGACTTCGCGGTTGCGTAGCTTCTTCACTTCCGTTCCTAAGATGCGGGTTGGAACTCTCCTTATGGTTGCTTCGCGTTCCACTTCGGCCTCTTCGAGGATATTTGGCTCCACCACTTCAGCAGACTCATGCGGACATTTTCGGAGATGTGAAACGTGAAAAACGTTGTGGACTCCAGCCAACTTCTCGGGTAGCTCTAATCTATAGGCCATTTTCCCAATCTTCTCGATGATAGGGAATGGCCCTACGAACCTTGGTGCTAGCTTTCCTGTGGTTCCAAAATGAACAACGTTTCTTAGCGGTGATACCTTGAGAAAAACTCTGTCTCCAACTTCGAATTCAAGGTCGGTCCTCCTCTTGTCGGCGTAGGACTTTTGTCTGTCTTGGGCCGTCTTCATCCTTCTTCGTATTAAGTTTACTTTCTCTGAGGTCTCTCGGATCATATCTGGTCCAAGCACGAGCTTATCCGTGGACTCCCACCAACAAGTGGGCGATCGGCACGGTCTTCCATATAAAGCTTCGAAGGGCGCCATTCCGATGGTTGCTTGATAGCTGTTGTTGTAGGCAAATTCCACCAAAGGAAGGTGGTCTTCCCATGTCCCTCCGAAGTCAAGGACGCACAGTCTTAAAAGGTCTTCCAAAACTCTGTTCACTCTCTCTGTTTGGCCGTCGGTTTGGGGATGATAGGCTATGCTTAAGCATAACTGCGTTCCTACTGCTTCTTGCAGACTCCGCCAAAACTCGCTGGTGAAGATGGGGTCTCGGTCACTAACAATGCTAGATGGTATTCCATGGAGTCGAACGATTTCCTTAAGGTAAAGTGATGCTAGGGATGAGGCAGTTCTTTTACTTTTGACAGGTAAAAAGTGGGCGCTTTTAGTAAGCCTATCCACTATTACCCAAATGCTAGTGTTGCCTCTCCTAGACCTAGGCAGCCCATCGATGAAGTCCATTGAGATGCTATCCCACTTCCACTGCGGGACCTCCAGAGGATGTAGCAGTCCGCCAGGCTTTTTCTGTTCCGCCTTAACCTGTTGGCACACCATACACTTAGAAACGAACTCTGCCACGTCCTTTTTCATGCCGTTCCAGAAGAAAGTCCTTTTTATGTCTTTGTACATTTTATCTCCGCCTGGGTGTATCGTCATCTTGGAGTGATGTGCTTCCTCGAGAACCTTCTTTATTAAATCCTTTGTCTGTGGGACGCATAGTCTTCCGTTTCGCCTTAGTGAACCTTTATCGTCAATGGAGTATCGGTTGAGGTGACTTGAAGTCTCACCCCTAATTAGCCTATCAATTATTTCCACAAGCTGAGGGTCTTCGCGTTGTGCTGTCCCTACTGAATCTACTAAAGTTGGGCGCACTTCGAGAGATGCTAGCAAGCTTGGTACGAAATCGGAGGAGGGCCTAAAATCGAAACTGGCTATAAACTCTAGGCTTTGTCTTTCAACAAACAACGGGCTTAGGGTCAATTTCTTTCGGCTCAACGCGTCTGCCACTACGTTGCCTTTGCCCGGAGTATAGGAGATTTCGAAATCGTATGAGGCAAGAAACTCCATCCATCTTTGTTGCCTCAAGTTAAGATCCTTCTGCGAGAAAAGATATTTCAACGATTTATGGTCAGTGTAAAGTTCGAACTTCTCACCTAGGAGATAGTGTCGCCAAGACTTGAGTGCAAAGACGATGGCGGCTAACTCAAGATCGTGGGTCGGGTAGTTCTTTTCGTGCACCTTCAACTGCCTCCCGCTATAAGCTACCACCCTTCCTTCTTGCATTAAGACGGCGCCTAGCCCTGTCCCACATGCATCCGTATAAACAGTGAACATCTTGCTCCCATCTGGCAGCGTCAAAACTGGGGCTGTTGTGAGAGCCCTTTTCAGTCGTTGGAAAGCAAACTCGCAATCCAAATCCCAATTGAACACTAGATTCTTCTTAGTCAATTTCGTGAGCGGAGCTGAGATTTTCGCAAAATCCCTTATAAACTTTCGATAGAAACCTGCTAGTCCTAGGAAGCTTCGGACCTCAGTTGCATTCCTTGGTGTCTTCCAATCTTGTACCGCCACTACCTTAGCAGGGTCCACCGCTAGCCCTTGTTTGGATACTATGTGCCCAAGGAACCTCACCTCCTCTCTCCAAAAGCGGCATTTGGAGAATTTGGCTTTTAGTTGATGGACTCGCAAAGTTTCCATGATTGCCCTTAAGTGCTGAGCATGTTCCTCTTCACTCTTTGAGAAGATAAGGATATCATCTACGAAGACCACTACGAATTTGTTGAGGAAATCCCTAAATACCCTACTCATCAGGTCCACGAAGTAAGCAGGTGCATTTGTCAAGCCGAAAGGCATGACAAGCCATTCAAAGAAGCCGTCTGGGGTTCTGAACGCCGTTTTATCGATGCTATCTTCAGCCACCCTTAGCTGATGAAAACCGGTTGCTAAATCGAGTTGGGAGAAAACAGACGCTCCTACAAGCTGGTCAAATAAATCGTCAATTCTAGGGAGAGGGTGCCTATTCTTTTTCGTTAGCTTGTTGAGCTCCCTATAGTCAACACATAGACGGAGTGAACCATCCGCCTTTGTAGCGAACACCACTGGAGCGCCCCATTCTGAAATGCTCCTCCTAATGAACCCCTTTTCTAGAAGCTCTTTAATCTGTTTACTGAGCTCTTTCCTTTCTCGTGGAGCCATATGTCTAACGGGCAACGCAACGGGCTTTGCATTATCTACAAGATATATGCGGAAGTCTATTTCCCGCTTCGGAGGCAAGCCCTTCACCTCTTCGAAGACATCCGGATATTCCCGGACCACTCTAACTGATTGCAAATTTTCAACAGAGGCATCTAGCGATTCAAGATAACTAAGCATAACCGCATACGAGGGATTACAAGAAATTTCCAAAGTATTACCGAGCTGGGTTAGGAGCCTAACAACCCTTTTCTCACAATCAAGGATGGCCCCATTACTGGATAGCCAATCCATACCCAAAATCAAACCATACCCCGAAAAGCCCAAAACAAAGGCACTGCATTGAAATTCTACACTTAGAATAGAAATTTTCAATCCCACACAAATCATAGACAAATGAGCTGGGCCCCCAATTGGGTTTGAAACAATTAAGGGGTCCTCTACCATACTAGTTCTTAGGTGCAGAGATTCTACTAAAGCAGACGAGATAAAGGAGTGTGATGCGCCAGAATCAAATAAAGTGCGAACGGGGTGATCATAAAGATAAACTACACTTTCTACAGAAGTATTTATACCTCGCTGTTGCAGAGGTGGCGCTTCTAGCACATGGACCTGTGCCCCTGGGGTGGATCCAGTCCTCTGCCCCTGTCCTCGTTTCTTTGGGCAGTCCTTAGCCCTATGGCCTGTCTCACCGCAAGAAAAGCACCCACCATTCTCCTTGGCCTTCTTCTTCCGGCAGTCCTTTACTAAGTGCCCCACTTTGCCACAGAAATTACACTTCCTCTTCTCTTTGTTGCCTTTTCCGCCCTTCTTAAAGTCTGTCTTCTTAGGCTGCAAACCCTCTTTCTTCCCTTGAGAGCTTTCTGCCTTTGTCTCCTTCTTGCCTTTATCCTCTTCATTCAGCAATGCCACTTGCACCAACCTTTCATACGTGGCTCCCATGGGTATATGGGTCATGGCCAAACTGTGTAATGGCTCATTTAACCCTTTGACGAAACGGAGAGCCTTCTTGTGCGGGGTGTTGACTAGGTCAAGCCCAAACCTAGCCAGCTCATCAAACTGATTCACATACTCTCTGACTGTCTTGTCCCCTTGCTTAAGAAATAAGAATTTTTCCAACTGCAAACTTCTTTCCGCATCTGAGAGAAATTTGGTCTCAAACCTTGCCCTAAAGTCCTCCCATGTCTCCACTGGTCTTTCAGCATTAGTGACTTCCCACCAGTAGGAAGCCTCGCCCTTCAATAGCCATACTGCCAATTGTACTTTTTGTCTATCTTCCACCTCAAAGATGATGAATAGGTCCTCCGTTTCTTTCAGCCAATTTCTAGCTGCCACGAAGGACTCAGTTCCATGGAAATCCCTTCCTCCCATAGCTTTAAAATCTTTACATATCTTAGCAAAAGCGTTTCCCCGAGGAGGAGGTGGAGGAAAAGGTGCCGCTGCAGCTGGATGATTTCCTTCAGCTGGGGGAGGAGGAACGGTAGGACCTGGCTGAGTGGCCCTTGCTTCTAAGAACCGTCTAAACCAACCAGGTATTGGCACCCCTTCCGGCAAGTTAAGTTCTTGGGACATGCTGAAACAAAAAGGATAGATTCAAAACGAAGGATAAGAGATAATACCTATGGCTTTGGGGAGTGAACTTTGCCTTTTAAAATAAAATAATATTTTTCTTTTTAAAAATGCTTCTTTAAATTTCCTTTTTGAAAATATTTTTTCAAAACTTTTTATCTTATCTGGTAAACCTATGCTCTGATACCAAGTGAAACACCCCACCTCCGTTAGGGTCACTCTCAAAGGGAATGCCCTAATTTTGGTGGAGGTTTATAAGTACAAGTCACAGATATACAAGACAGATATAATAACACATATTTGTAAACAGCGGAAGAACAACAAACTTTATTTCATAAAGTCAAATACGTGTTACAACAACATCCTTTCCAAAAACATAACATAACACTTTCATAATCTGTCTTGAGTACATTATTTTAAAGAAGCAAAAATAAAACATAGATAAACTGCAAAAGCCCCATAGTGGAATGTCCAAAGCCATAGTTCAAAACAGGAAAGTCCAAGCAATACATTTCTCTTCTTCAAGCTGGATGTTGAGGTTGGTCAAGCTGCTGTGTTCCCTCCCTGAGGACCTGGGGGGGGGGGGGGAAACGGAAGAAAGAAGACAAAAGAAAAGTAGAGTCAGACATAAAGCCTGAGTAAGTCTAGTACTATTTTGTCTATGAATAAAGAACTGGGTATGATAAGTATAAACAAGAAGTGGGCATGCACTATAAACTGGTTAAGTTGTCTAGGGTCGAATATACTATCGTACCCCATGTTAATCTCTGAACCCATATAAACTAGTTTCCAATTTGCACCCCATAATCCGGGTGATGTGATCCATTCTATGATGATCGGCTCCTACTCGCATAGTTACATGTGTCTTACGGCCCCCGATGTTGTAGTTACCTATGCTGGTCCCACCATGGGGTGTATCAAGTCCCGTGGTGGCGGCCCGACACAACCTTAGAATGCACAGGTATGCTACTGGTGCCCAGTGCCTTATTTTTCTGCGCCGGAGTGTGTGCACGCCCGCACTCCGTTAGAACCTACACTGCTACACCACCGCCGTCGATTTGACCTCTTACAATCAGCCCAGTAATCGTGCCCCACCCTGCCTAGTTTCAGGGTATCCTGATACACCTTTTAGGGTTACTGCTGAAAAGGGTCCCCCGTTACTAGGTTTTCTATCTCTAGCCAACATGCTAAGTTGGTTAAGTGTTTCCTAACCTAACCCCACCAGTCCGTTTAGTTTAGCATGTTCCATTTTGATTAAGTCTTTAGTTCACTTAATCCTAACAATCCTGACTCAGCCTTAATTGTCTTATTAAGGCCCTGACCTCTCACATTAGACAAGTATTGTTGTGGCTGCCTGTTGCCGGTTGGTTTCGGGCAGTCTTACGCCACAACTCAGTCTAACCTCGGGTCCTTATTGGGCTCCATGTTTAACCTCCTACATTGGATAGGTATTGTTGTGACTACTGGACAGCTGGGCGGTTCCGGGCAGGTTTACATCACAACTCAATCCAACCTCGGGTTAAACACATCGTATTTTCTACATTTACATATTTTGTCTTTCTTCTTTATTTATATGTAAATATTTGCGGCCCATTATTAAGTTAATGGTGTAAAGGTTACACCAATCATGGGCCCAACCCATACTTGAACTTGGGCCCTTCTACTTCATATTTTCATTCATTAGTAATTTTAACCCAACGTTATTTTCCCCCGTTTTACACGTCCGTATATATATATTGGGCTTAGCCTTTTAAAGCCCAATTTTAGCCATGCGAAAAGGGGAGGCTTATGGCGTGATTACATACACAAAAAGGGGAAGGTGAGCGCATGAACTTGCAATATGACGTTGGAAATACAACATAGAAACTGGTGTACTTGCATAGTAGTGACATATACTTCGGTCATAAAACATAGGTGACATGAATCAAAGCATGTGAACTTGTAATTGAGATATCATTATTGACACATGAACCTATATTTTTATTTAGGCATAATGTCGAACATAAGCATGGCATAAATATTTCTAGCATAAGCATAGCATAATGTCAAACATAAGCATGGCATAAATACTTCTAGCATGAACATAGCATAATGTCAAACATAAGCATGGCATAAATACTTCTAGCATGAACATAGCATAATGTTAAACATAAGCATGGCATAAATACTTCTAGCATGAACATAGCATAATGTTAAACATAAGCATGGCATAAATACTTCTAGCATGAACATAGCATAAATATTCCTAAACATGGTGTTTGCTTTAAACTTGCAAAAAGGTATTTTTGAGTCTAACCTAGCCATGTCTCACATATGTCATCATATAATTCTTTTAAACAAGATGGATTTCAATTATGCCAAATGTCATTCATAGCCTAGCCATATTCATAAGTTTGCAAAAGCATGACTTAGTACATGGATTATGGTATCAAAATTCCAACATAGTTTCATATGAACTATAATAACCAAACTTGTTCCAATTACTTGCAAAATGATTTATGCACAAAAATATACATCATGATGGCATAATAACAAAGCCCCAAACTTGCATGAATTTCAATCAACTACATACATGTAGCTTCAACATAGATTACATAATTTGCGCAATATTCCAAACGTATACTTGCATAGAACTACCGCATGTAGTTCTTTATAACATGAATAATATAATTCAAGAATATCCAAACGTATATAATATTTCAAATTGATAAGAACGCACAAATATGAATAACTTTATTGCCACAATTCAAGCATACAAATCAACACAATTGTTTATTCATACCAAAGTAATACTCTACTTACAATGGTTTGATGAATTCTCTAGTTTAGGGATTGAAGACGCAAATTCCTTTGTTGAATTGATTTGATTTAGGTCTCTTTAAGCTTTAGAAATTTCCTCCTAATCCTCTCTCTAGTTGGCGGCTACTCTTAGTCGTTCCTCAGCAACACGGCGGCTATGTTCTTAATTTTGAATGAATAGATTAGGGTTTAGTCTAGGGTTGTTTATATAGAGGTTAGGAACTGATTAGGACCATTGATGTTGCTAGGTTAGATCGTAGCTATTCATTAGATAGAGAGACCAATTAGAACCCGCCACCTAGCCCTAATGACAAAGCAGACCATAGAAATTTGACCAAACACAGACCTGGCCAGCCAGGTTGACTGGGCTCGACCAGGTCGACACCCCTGTCGACAGGGCTGTCGACAGCCCTGTCGACATGGGTAGCCCAGGTCGACAGCCCAGTCGACCTGGGTGGCCTAGGCGGGTGTTTATCCGCCTTGGCCCACTGGGCCCGATTTTTAATTATTTTATTCTGTTTGAATTTTAAATTTAATTCAAACTTCCGAAGGCCATATCTTCTTCATACGGACTCCGTTTTTCGAAAACTCGGACTCTATTTCGCGTATTTTTCCGAGACGAACGCAATGGCGTATCCCGTTTCCCTTAGTTCTTTGATTTCAATTTAATTATACTTGAATTTGTTAATTTCATAGTTATAGAATTCGCGGGGTGTTACAACTTCCTCATCCAACACAAATAAAAGATATATCATTTTTTCTCCTCGCCTCCTCTGGGATCGTTTTAACGCACTACACTTGCTTGTGTGATAAAAGTAGAATAATGCTTGAAAGATTCTCTGTTAACGCTCACTTAAATACAAATGATGCAACTTCGCATGGCCAAGGAACAAGAAAAGCAAGAGAAATCCTTAGGAATCCACAAAAACTCCCAACGGATAATCGTTCTGACCCCATCATTATTGAAATGATTCTTCCAACATTCGTATCCATAACCTTATGGAAGATGATGAAGAAAAGGAATAAAAAGTAGACATATAAGAAGATAAAGAAGAAGAAGAAATGGCATACATATGGAAGAAGACGACAAAGTTATATGCATAGAAAAAGTATGCTTTGATAAAGATGGGAATGTGATTGAACAAAATGGAGATTTCTGTCTTTATTATCCAAATTGTCCAATATAAGGATTGAGAACGAAGACTGTACAATATAAGGATTCAAGATTGAAGAATACAAAGATGAAGAATTCAAGACTTAAGATTCGTGAGTATCAAGAATACAAGAATTCAAGAGTTTAAGATATTAAGATAAGTAATAAAATCTAGATTTATGTTAAAACTTCATAATGGCAGTAACATCTTTATTCGGATTTTAATTATAGAATGGAATCTACCTTATCGCTTTATAATATGTTGGAACCCATAGTGAGATGGAACCTATAGTAGGACGGAACCCACAACCTACTCTAGTGGGATGGAACCCACAAACTTTCAAAAGTGCTTTCCAAATTTCCTTTTCGAGTTTTTTTAATATTTTAACCTCAAAATCAAAACTGTTTTGAATACCTTATTTTAAATTTCTAAATATTTCTTGTTTTAAATATTTTACACTTTGTTATCTTCGTATTTTATTTTATTTTTCAAATTCCTAAGTTTTAGCCTTAATCTCAATTTATTTATTTTTAATTTAATTTTTTTTTGGCAAGGCCTACGGGGTTGGGCGGAACCTTACCGCTTTTATTAATGAACCGAAGAAGGAACGAGTACAACACACATAAGAATACATAGAAACACGGTACATTAACACAGGAAGAACAACACAACAAATATGTACAAATAAACTAAAGAAGCACTTGCATGATTCCCGGATCAAAGGTGAAGTTAAGCATCTTTAGTCCATTTCGAACATCCATTCTCATACTGTTACTAAATTGCTCACTGCTTCTTGCTTTGTCTGGGTTGAAAATTCTTTTATTCCTTTCTATCCATAAGGAGCTCACATATTTCTTCAATATATAGCACAACAATCTCCCATTGTTATTTTTCTTACTAGTTTGCATCTCTAAATTTCTCCATTCTGACATGCTGTTAAGGCTTGCACCATTTCTTCCAATAACAAACATAAGACCCATCCAAATAGTGAATGAGGTGCTGCATTCGAAAAAGATATGGGATACACTTTCGCCTACTTCTCCGCATAGCACACATGTCTGATCTATCTGCATACCATGCGCACACAGCTTGTCTTTGGTAAGGACTGCCTTGTTATTTATCTTCCAGAGTAGCAGATTCTCCTTTGCACTATTATCTTTATGCCATAACTTCTTATTCCATTTGATTTTCATCATAGTTTCATGACCTGAAAGGTTCCGATACATTCTCCTAGTCATGTACGGTTTGCCTTCATTTCCCCACTACGTGATCTTGTCCGTATCTTCTCCCACTTTTATCTTGTTTGCTTCCTTCCATAACTGATTTATCTTCGGCACATCATTAAGTGGTAATGTTATGACATTATTATTTAGGAATTGTCTCACTGTAACTCTACGTGTCATGCCGGTAACTTCATTTTCAATGTCAGATAGCTACCTACTCAATATCAGACCATTGCGCAACCAAGGATCATTCCACAACTACAGATTCACTGCATCATTCACTCTATAGCAGAAAAAGGCAAAATCAGTTCTTTATAATTAAATATGATCCTCTAGGTCCAACTCAAGTTTTGTGGTCTGTCCATAGAACAAAAGTTTCTATCATTGATGATGTTTTTACATGACCAGTCTACCCATATATTATCATTATCATTGAGAAAATTATCCATGTGCTTGATGAATGCTGCTTTGTTCCACATAACTAAGTTCACTATGCCTAGCCCACCAAAGCGTATCAGCTTGATCCATGTGCTTAATTTTCTTATAATCTTATTTATAGTTTTATATGTTTAAGTATTTTTTATTTTCAAAAACCATTTCCTAGAACGTTTAAATATATTATGTTTAGAATACAAGTCTCAAAATTGTTTTAACAAGTTTTAAAATCAAAATTATTTTGAAAATAAGTTTTTTTACTAAATTTCAACATAGGTATGTTGATATATGTCATCTCCTCATGTCTACATGGTTGTTGTTTTAGGTAAAATCAAATTTCAAAGGACGTTTATGTTCATTGTTTCCCTTCGCGAATGGATATAACCGTTGTTTGCCTATATATACCTGGTGCACGAAAGAATTTTAAATCTCATTTTATTTATTATTCTTCACTCTTTCTCCATTCCATTACCTTTCAAAATTTCAAGAATCCTTAACCAAACTCTACCAAAATTCAAAGTGAAACAGATCATCTATATTTTGATTCTCTACCACTCTCTATTAAAGAACTCGGTGTTATTCTGAGTTATATAAGTATTTGTAATAAAAGATCGAAAGATAAAAGTCTTACTGAGTCTCTCTATCAAATTGTTATTGAAAATTTGTGGTAGTGGCCCATTTAAATCAAGTGGGTGTGATTATAGCCCGTAGATCGATTAGGTGATCTTGTAGTCTGGTTAAATCAAGAAAGTTCTTTGTACTATGAAGTATGAGGGGTGTACCTCGTGACCTTGAAATCGAGGGTTGTAATATCGACATCTATTTGAAAATAAATTTGCACAAGCAATTGTGTGGGACTAGATGTAAGGTAACTCCAAACAAGCATAAAATCCTAGTATGTTCTTTCCTTTGATTCTTTTACTTATTATTTCCATCAATGTTTGATTATTTTTTTATTGTTTCAAATCTGTGATTTGCATTTGGTTCTGTTACCATCAGAAGATTTTAAAAAGTTCATAATTTTCAATAAACATTATTCACCCCCCCCCCTCTAGTGTTAAGTTAGCCTTAAGATCCATAATTTGCATTCCCAACATAACTCACTTGCCATTAGTGTGTATATATATACTACAAAAATATATAAATTTGCCAATTTCAGAAGAAGAAATTCTTAACTTTTTAACGGTTCCAAAATATGGTTGTTTACATACAATCGAATCGGGACATAAACTAGCTTCCATTGAGTTTGTGGTTTGTTACGCGAAGAAGAAGCATAAGGATTGTTGAGACCGCTTCTTGAGGTGCTTGCGTAAGTGCATTCTGTACCTCCCAGTATATTAATCCTATTTTCGCTACCAAACTTTCACAAGTAAGTAGCTTCGGTTGGCACGTTCGTGGACTCTATCAAGCACTCACTTCGGTCTTCCTTGGTATGCGCCACCTCGGTCCAAGAATAGTTTGGATCGGTCCTATTAATATACAGCCTCCCGAATGTTTATACTGGACTGCGCCAATGTTTTACAGGATCGGTCTGTTTATACTGGGATTCCAATTGATCGGGAAGTTTAGATAATCTGGTAGTCAAATCTCGAATTGCCGAAAATTGTCGTTTTGGGCATGGTCTCGCAGTTCGATGAGATTTATACTATCTGAATCGTAACAACGAGGTGATGTATGCATACAAGTTTAGTGGTTGTTGAACGCACAGTTTAATCATGCAACATTGAAGATTTACCCTTTCATTTGATAATTCAAATAAAACAAATATAATAATAATATTTTAAATTGTCCAAAACCGTGGCTCCATTCAGACATGACCTGCCACTACACTTCCTCATTTCTAGATCTACCATTATTCAAAATTTGACATCTTATGATAAACTAAACGAATTTTATTGATTCCGCATGCAACGAAATCATATGGAAATTCTCCTAAACCAATATCCATTGCATTGAGTTCAGTGATGATCCTTGAGATGGTCAAGTAAGGACGACAACTTTGGGTTGAGATTTTCTAGAGATTGGGTGAAGAAACGAGAAACGAAGACCATGGTTGAACTTCTCTTTGTGAATATCACCTCGGCACAAAATTTGTTGAAGTAAGTACTTGGGATCAAAATGTTCATGCAAGGAGTTGTGGCCTGGACGTGTTTCGCTTGAGGAAGACAAGTTTGACTAGGTGGCACGATGATGGTTGAGTTGTGCGTGGTGGAATTCATTACAATCGACGGTTTGATTTCATTGAGTAACAAAGAAGAAAAGAGGAGATGGGGGTATGGAGAGGAAGCGGGTTTTGTGCTTGTACATGTATATGCAATTGTTTGGATCAGAAAGAGAGATTAAAGAGGTAACTAACGACTAGTGTTTGTAATTGGTGAGTTAATTGCTTATATTACTCATGAAACATATATATCGTATAACTTTTACATACAATGTTTCTTTTAGATGCCCATTTTTGTGTTTGACTCGTGGTGGTGAGCTTTATGCTTTGGAGTAGTTTTGGATTGATTTGGCTAAGATGAATGTTTTTGTCTCTCAATTATTATGATTATTAATTTTTGGCATCAAAAGTTGGTCACAAGTGACTTTCAACCCCCAATCGTGCAAATGACACACGAATGATGATTATGGAGTGCAAAGAAATATAAAGAGAACAAGGAACACACAAGACTTTTTATAGTGGTTCGGCAAAAGACGGTGCCTACGTCCAATTTATATGTATTGATTTTCTTTTGATTACAAGTACAAAGATTTTTCTGTTTTATGAAAGAAAAGAAGATGGCTATTTTTTTGAGTTAGCCGCGAGGGTCGGAGAACTTAAGAGTATAGTGTTCCAAGAGAAACTTTAAGAATCTGAAATCTGGCAAAAGTCCCTTTCCTCTTTGAGCTTTGAGGTATTTGTAGGGGAAGTAATGGGCTGAGAGGTCCGCCACGTGGCCTTCCTCTTTTTTGGAGCTCGGACACGTGGAGCTCGATCATTGGTAGCAATTGCGGCAGTAGTACCCATTCCACTGCTCATTAATATTATCTTCGGAAATAGAGGCTCATATGGCATTCGAGGTGAGGTGTATCAAAAGTAGCTAGAGCTTGGTTCGGATGTGGTTTACTGCCTTTATTGCCTTGAAAGTCGGCCTGAGATTTGAATGACTCAACTTGATATTTCTAGATGAGCCCGAGATATTCGGTTGATGCATCTTTAACGGAAGGGGTTTCCTCGGTCAGCTGGGGAGTGCGATTCTTCTGGAGTGAATGAGTTATTGGTAGGGAGGAACTGGCTCGGGCCGGCGCTTGAAGAAGGTTTGTTTGGGCCGAGCTTTGGTTGGGCTTCCTGGAGCGTGATTTATCTGATTTGGCTGATTGCGCAGTTTTGGATATTGGGCTTCGATCTGACCCGTGGCAACTTTTGCCAAAAAGATGGTTAACAATTTGCCCCTCGGGATACATCTTCCTTGGTAGAGTGAGGTGTGTTCTGAAATATGATCCGAAGCACAATTGCTTGAGAAACTATGGTCACACCGGACCATATTACCGGACATCCGACGGTTCTGATGGTTGTATTAAGGCCGGAAAACTGACGATCAAAGTAGATCATATTAAGGCCAGAAAATCGACAACCATCGGGAACCGTATTAAGGCCGATATGAGGATCACTGACTTTGGTTGTGAGATTTAGTACTTGCAAAGATAAATTGAACCATCCTCGGTCCGGAGAAGGCTTCAGTCTCGATGGGTCGAATATTGAATATACCCAACCTAGAGTCATGGGTGAGCATTTATTTCACTTGGCTTTAAGGGGTGGCGAGTATTAACCGTACTCGGCTTATATAGGTCACGAGTATTAACCGTACTTGGCTTACAGATGTGGCGAGTATTAACCATACTCGGCTTGAGGCAAGTGTTTTTTAATGCTCGACTCATGTATAATTATGATGCTTGGCGAGTGATAAACGTTGTTGCTCTAGAAAATGGAGGCGAGTATAATCCATACTTATCTTAAAGAGTTGGCGAGCATTAACCATACTCGGCTTAAATCATCGAAACATAATCCATGTTTGCCAAAGAAAATTCATCGTTAAGGAACTATTACAAAGAAAATAAATTCTAGGAGGACAAAAGTTGATTCCAGAGCATGCCTAGGAGCTAAATCCCAACCCAGTACATGTGTACCTCAAAATGTTCGTTTTATTGAATACATCAGCAAAGAAATTTAAACTTAATTAATAATAATGCCGCGAGTGCCAGTCTCAGGGTCCTTTCCTTCTCTTGGGGCTCGAGGACCGGCCTGAGGAGCTTGGGCAGAAGATCGCAGCAGCAAGGCCGGGGCACTTTTCTTAATATATTCGGGAAGCTCTCCTCGCCTGACTCGATCTTCGATGAGATCGCATAGATGTCGGCATTCATTGGTGCTATGTCCACCTATGTTGTGGAATATGCAATGTTTGCCGAAATCGAGTTCCATCTAGGTTGGTTCTCATCGAGGTGGTCTTGGAAGAGGCAGGGACCCTCGTATGTCAAGGTAGACATGGAGCAGATAAGAGTTGAGCTCGGTGTATAGGTCGTACTTATTTTCATTTCGAACTGCACGTTGCATCCATTCTTTTCCAGGGCCTCTCCTCTTCCTTTGTTGTGGTCGTTGGTGTTGGATGGACCTTCATGTTTGGTGGTTAAGACCTCGAGGCTCTCCATCTCAATGCTGGCGTCTTCTTGTCAGAGGAATCGCTCAGCCTCAGCATAGAAATCATCTATATCCTTGGGGGGATCTCTGGTTAAAGAGATTGAGAATTCTACCGGTTCTGAACTCCTGCAATATCGGCCATAAGCACCCTCGATGGCTCAGGTCGATCGACTGGTGCTACGGCCGCGTTGAACCTTTCGAGGAAGGATCGAAGTGTTTCCCCTGATCGTTGCTTGATGGTGGACAGGAACATAACTCCCTTTGGTCGGGAAATATGTACTCTGAAAAGTTCAATGAAACGGGTGACCAGCATGTTCCAGCTGCCGATCGACTGCGTTGTGAGCTGCTGAAACCACATGTCGGCTATATCTATGAGAAAGAGTGGAAAGCACTTGGCCGTGACGTTGGTCGATGCGCCAAGCACCTCCATATGGCGCATATACACATAAGTTGTATAGTCGGGTCAGTCCGACCGTTGTAGGGCTCGATAGTTGGAAACTTGAAGTCCGAAGGGTTTCAGGAGTTTCTGATTTCTCTGGTGAAGGGGCTGCGATGGATATTATCTATATCCTACTGAGAAGAATTGCCCTGAGTGAAGCGTCAGACGATACTTGCAAGCTGGCTTCCATCTCCGAGGAGCCGTTGCCATGAATTAAGCTCTGCATTTGGAAGAACTTCGATACGAGGATCTGGCAAAAGCATGCTCGGAAGGGCGTTCGTTGGCTGGGCTCGGCCTCTCAGAGTTGAGTGAAGGTGAGAGTGAGGATGAGCTCCGGTAGGTGGTTCTGGGAATAATGGCCCCTCTTGAACCTGATGACTATTGGATCGAGTTGTACCCATGACAGGGGTCCAGGCTGATCCAGCATGGCATGTGATGTTCGGAGCTCAGGGTTGCCCCCTGGTTGGTGCGAGGTTAGAGGGGTCTACGGTAGCGATTTCTTATACCATGGTGAGGATCGGTATGGTAGAGTGGTCTCCCTGCTTCGAAGGGAAGGCCGCGCCAGCTCTTTGCTGAATGGGAAGAGTGGTTATATTGGTTTGCGGTAAGATTCCGGGTTGTAATGGGAATGGCATTGATTCTGATGGGCCCAGTAATCGGTCGCCTGACATGGGGAAGTCGAGCTGTTTCCGAGAGTGGAGGCAAAGTGGTCGAACGACCTAGATCTTGATCGCGAGCCTCCTGCGAATCTGCAGCTACAACGGCACTGGTTTCTGGAAGTGATACTCCTGGCTGTGATTGGTCGGGAGGTGAAGTCGAGCCAGGATGAAATAAATGTGGAATCCGATCAGTGGCCTGATTCTGTGTAGACCGAAGATCAGTTATTTCCATAGCCCCGGTCGGTGGAGTAACTGATGTTGAAGCGTTTATCCATATCTCCACTCGACCGAGAATGTGATCCATCAACTGCTGTTGTCGTTCAAGGAGTTTACCCTGAGATGCCATATGGTCTCTAAATTCGGCCATGATTTTATCCATGTCACCCCGGGTGAAATATCGAGGCATATATTCATGAGAGGAGGCTTCCTGACATGCTTCTGAAGTGTTTGTATCGGCTGCATCGGCATTAGTGGGATGAGAAGATGTTGCGTCTTTCTTTCGTTTGTTCTCCATAGATTGAAACTTGTAGAAGGTCAGGGGGTATGTCGGTGCGTCTCGCTCCCCCTTCCTAGCGCGCCAAAAGTGTTGATGTCAAAAGTTGGTCACAAGTGACTGTCAACCCCCAATCGTGCAAATGACACACAAATGATTATTATGGATTGCAAAGAAATATAAAGAGAACAGGGAACACACAAGACTTTTTATAGCGGTTCGACAAAAGATGGTGTCTATGTCCACTTTATATGTATTGATTTTCTTTTGATTACAAGTACAAAGCTTTTTCTGTTTTAAGAAAGAAAAGAAAATGGCTATTTTTTTGAGTTAGCCGTTAGAGTCGGAGAACTTAAGAGTAGAGTGTTCCAAGAGAAACTTCAAGAATCTGAAATCTAGTAGAAGTCCCTTTCCTCTTTGAGCATTGAGGTATTTATAGGGGAAATAATGGGCTAAGTGGGCTATCATGTGGCCTTCCTCTTTTTTGGAGCTCGGACACGTGGAGGTCGATCATTGGTAGCAATTGCGGCGGTAGACCCATTCCACTGCTCATTAACAGTATCTTCGGAAAAAGCGGCTCACGTGGCATTCGAGGTGAGGTGTATCAATAGTAGATCTTTGTTCAAATATGGTTGACCGCCTTTATTGCCTTGAAAGTCGGGCTGAGATTTGAATGACTCAGCTTGATATTTCTAGATGATCCCGAGATATTCGGTCGATGCATCTTTAACGGAAGCGGTTACTCGGTCAACTAGGGAGGGCGATTCTTCTGGAATGAATGAGTTTGGCGGGGAGGAATTGGCTTGGGTCGGCGCTTGAAGAAGACTTGTTTGGGCCGAGCTTTGGTTGGGCTTTCTAGAGCATTAATTATCTGATTTGGCTAATTGCGCATTTTTGGATATTGGGCTTCGATCTGACCTGTGATAGCTTTTGCCAAAAATATGGTTAACACTTTGCCCCTCGGAATACATCTTCTTCAGTAGAGGGAGGTTTGTTCTAAAATATGATCCGAAGCACAATTGCTCAAGCAGCTATTGTCACACCGTACCATATTAAGGCCGGAAATCCGACGGTTTTGATGGTTGTATTAAGGCCAAAAACCGACGATCAAATTAGATCGTATTAAGGCCAAAAAACTGACAACCATCGGGAACCGTATTAAGGCCGATATGAGGATCATCGACTTTGGTTGTGAGATTTAGTACCTATAAAGATAAAGTGAACCATTCTCGGTCCGGAGAAGGCTTCAGTCTCGATGGGTCAAGTATTGAATATACCCGACCTAGAGTCATGGGTGAGCATTTATTTCACTTGGCTGTGAGGGGTGGCGGGTATTAACCATACTCGGCTTACAGAGGTGGCGAGTATTAACCATACTCGGCTTACAGAGGTGGCGAGTATTAACCACACTTAGTTTGTGGCAAGTGTTTTTTATGCTCGACTCATGTAAGATTATTATGCCTGGCGAGTGATAAACGCCCTTGGTCTAGAAAAGGGAGGCGAGTATAATACATACTCGGCTTAAAGAGGTGGCGAGCATTAACCATACTTGGCTTAAATCATCCAAACATAATCCATGTTTGGAAAAGAAAATTCATCGTTAAGGAACTATTACAAAGAAAATAAATTCTAGGAGGACAACAGTTGATTCCAGAGCATGCCTAAAAGCTGAATCCTAACCCCGTACATGTGTACATCAAAGTGTTCGTTTTATTGAACACATCAGCAAAAAAATTAAACTTAATTAATAATAATGCCTCGAGTGCTAGTCTCAGGGTTCTTTCCGTTTCTAGGGGCTCAAGGACCGGCCTGAGCAGCTTGGGCAGAAGATTGCGGCTGCAAGGCCGGGGAGCTTTTCTTAATATATTCGGGAAGCTCTCCTCGCTTGACTCGATCCTCAATGAGATCGCGCAGATGCCAGCATTCATTGGTGCTATGTCTAGCTATGTTGTAGAATATGCAATGTTTGCCGGAATCAAGTTCCATCTGGGTTGGTTCTCGTCGAGGTGGTCTTGGAAGAGGCAGGGACCCTCGTATGTCAAGGTAGATATCGAGCAGAGAAGAGTTGAGCTTGGTGTACTGGTCGTACTTATTTTCATTTTGAGGCCGTACGTTGATTTTGTTCTTTTCCGGGGCCTTTCCTCTTCCTTTGTTGTGGTCGTTGGTGTTGGATGGACCTTCACATTTGGTGGCTAATACGTCAAGGCTCTCTATCTCAATGTTGGCATCTTCTTGTCGGTGTAATCGCTCGGCCTCAGCATAGAAATCATCTATATCCTTGGGGGGATCTCTGGTTAAAGAGACTGAGAATTCTGATCGGTTCTGAACTCTCGATTAATAGGATCTATGCAAAAATAGGATATATGCAAAAAAAAATCAACCAGAATAATAGGATCTATGCAAAAATTAATAAATTGAGTAGTATGCCTTCTCTGGTTTTCACAAATTCGCGAACTCAATCAATATTTGGGATGAATCGATGAGAGCACTGCTGGTTACGGCGGCATCTTTACTTTGTCCATGAACGATAACCTTGAGATCGTCATACGATGCCAAGGAAGAGGGATGAATGGTACTAGCCAAATCACGACATGAATGTTTCCTTTTATTTTGCTTGGATCTTGGATATCTGCGTATATCGAAGAAGAAAGGGTTAGCCCTTTTTTATAGAACAAAAGAGTAATAGTCGGAGACGGTATTCACGTGACTACCATTTCATATGTTAATAATAAATCAACCATTTGATTTATATTATTTATTTAAAAAGGTTCTTCCTTTTTCAAACGCTTCGATTGTGTGGTCCTATAAGTTATTACAATATTGGTTATAATTTTAAATCATATTTAAAATTATAAATAGTGGGCGGGATCTAGTAATACATCGCTGTTACCCAAGTTATAACAAAATCAACGATTCGATACAACCTATTCTTTGACCAGTGTTTCAATGTGATTTAATCCTCTTAACCAATATATCCAAAATTAAACTCGAGGAATGGGAACGGTTCACCCTCTTTACAATTTAATCGTTTTATCTTGATCGATGAGCAGATTATATAAAACAAATCAATATTTGAGCATGACCAAGCATTTTGTAATCATACTCAATTAAGAAGCCCATGGTTATCACTACTTATATTGTATGGTTAAATTCCATCTAGATCATTAATATTATTTAATCGATTCAGATAATCACCATTAATGTCTACTTGGTTAAAAGTAACTTTTGATTTTACCAGAACACAAATATCCTCGAATAAAATATATAATGAGTTCAGGTTTGAGGACCATTACATCAATTTCACTATGAGAATTACTTATGACACTATTAATTATATTCCATGAGGTTTTCTCATGTTGGGTTATACCAATACATTATTATCTAATACATATTTATGTAATGACATTAATATAACACATATTAATAATCAGTGAGATATGATCATCAATCAATCAACACACTAGTCTCAATGTTTTATTTTTGTCCTACATATACAATAAAAGTTGACTAGGGACATTTAAGAATCATAATATATTATATTATATAATCTCATGTTCAAGTCACTTACTTTATACTATATAATTCTGTATTATTCTCCTAAGGACTTCTATTATGTTAATATTTATATTGCGTAGTAAATATAACATAACAGAATCTTTTATTCAAAAAGATTATAACATCAACAATGTTATTAATCACATCAAATGGATTGCCTCTTGGGCATAAACTCTAACAAACTCCCACTTTCACTAGAATCAATCATTCATGTATTGTATACTAATGAAACTAGTGTGACTATCATCTTCTGTTGCAACAGAGTTCTAGTCAATAGGTCTGCAACAATATTATCTATTGTTACTTTACAGATATGTATATCTCCTCTGCGAACAATTTCATGGAAGAAATTATATTTCTTAAATATGTATTTGAATTGTTAATGAGATTTAGGTTTCTAGGCTTGATCAATAGCTCCATTGTTATCACAATGTAAAAACTATTGGATCAACGATAGAGAACTAAGTTCAATAATAAACTTCTAAATCCAAACAGGCTCCTTTGTGGAATCAACAACTGTTTCTTATTTTAAACTAACATCATTTACAATAAGTAATATTTCATTAATATATAACACCAGAATTACTGTGTCACTCCCACTAAATTTCTTGCCCACATAAGGTTCAATGTATTTTGTGGTTCTCGAGACCTTTCGAGTTCTACTTTATTCCCATCGGTATTTTAGAGACTAGTTCTCTTTCAAAAAATACTAGTTCGAGCAATAAATATTTTATTCTTAGAAGATTTGTAGAAATAATATCTTTTGTATCTTTTGGATATCCCACAAAATAACACTTATCAGATTTAGGTCCAAGCTTGTCAGAAGCAAGACGTTTAACAAACATCTCACATCTTGAATCTTCATAAAAGACACACTAGGACATTTCCTAGTCTCATATAGTGTCTTTAGAATCGTTTTAGCATGATTAGAATTAAGTGTGAACGCATTTGCTTCAAGGGAACAATCCCAAAATTTATTGGAAGATCTATATGACATATCATTGATCGTACCATATCTAATAAGGTGTGATTTCTCATATTGGACACACCTTCCGTTGTGGTGTTCCTAGCGAAGTGAGTTGTGATACAATTCGGCATACTCTTTTAGATAGTCATTAAATTCTTGGCTTAAAAATATTTTTTGGTCTATTCGAAGAGTAATTATATTCGATCAAAATTGGTCTTGAAATTCTTTTTTAAATTCTATGAACTTTTCAAAGGATTTCGATTTGTGTTTCATAAGATACACAAAACCATAACTACTGAGATCATCAGTTAACGCAATGAAGTTATAAACCCATATATTAGCTGATGTACTCATTGGTCTACATACATCATTATGTAAAAGGCTTTATACATCATTAGCCTATTCACTGTGTCCAGTGAAAGTTATTTTAGTCATTTTGCCTAATTAACAAGATTTGCAATCTTCATATGATTCAAAATTGAAATGAATTCAAAATTCCATCTTTATGGATTTTTGATATGTGTTTCTCATTTATATGGTCTAAATGACAATGCCAAAGTTATGTTGGATTTAAATCATTATATTTAATCCGCTCCGTATCTATGTTATAATCAAGCACATCAAAGTTAAGGATTTATAAAGACCGTTAACTAATTGTGCATTTCCATAAGATATTTCATTTAAATAAAATGAACAGCAACTGCCTTTTATTACAAATGAAAATTCAAACCTGTCTAAACAAGATACAAATTAACATTTATTTTAACAGAATTTACATAGCATTAGTAGTTTAATTCTTCAATTACTCTAGTGGCTAGGACAAGAGGCAGCTTCCTATGGTTAATGCAACAAGATTTCCTTTATTTTCACTCGTAATTCCACTTCTCCTTTTACCAGGTTTCTACTCTTTCACAATTCCTGCAAATTCACACATATATGTGATCCACATCTAGTATCTAATACCAGAGATGTATAAGTAGATAATTATAACATTTATACCTTATTCGGTTGAAGTCACACTTCCCTTTTCTTTTCTGATCTTCTGAATATGCAAAACTACTATGTTTCTCTTTTATTTGAAGACAATCCTCAAATTTCGATGTTAGTTAAGAAATTTGGTTTAATTCAGTTTATCCTTCTTAAGGATTGATCTTAATGATGAATTATTGGTGTTACTTACCATTTAATATCTACAGTAGATAATAAATAATAAAATAACGATGAATGATATTGCCCATATATGTTCAATATAAATACAAATTTTGACAATCAAAAGTTATACATAACATTGCATATTTATATATAGATATATAAATTTAGTAAAATATGCTCCCACTCAAATCAGCATCCATATATATATATATATATATATTATATATATATATATTAGTGTCCAAGATCCATATTTAATCGTGCCATGAGTTAGCTTTGGCTAATCCCCAAAACACAATCTTTTAGGTAGACATCTTATGTCAATTATATCAGGTGTATAATTCTTGGATAGCATGATGAATATAATTTTGTTCATTTTAAATATTAGATATTTCATGCTCTTTATCTCTAAGCCCATAATCTTATTATGACAGTCTAGTTAAGTCAGACCCAAGTATAAACAATGTGAGTATCACAATTACTCTATCGCACATAACCATAATAAACTATATGCTTATTCTTTGGCATAACCCATAACTATTGATTATGACCCTAATGAGTGTTTTTTTTGGAAGATATCACTTTGGACTTAATATTCATAATATGTTTGAAGGAATTCTATAACTGTAAGTGGCAAATCATATTTGCATTTTAAAATTGGTATTTGAGTGAGGTTAGACAAAATAGGTATGGCAATATATATATATATATATATATATATATATATATATATATATATATATATATATATATATATTCCTCAGGCAACTGCATTATACAAGGGAAATTAAAATATGTATAATCGGTGCGCACTTATGTTTTATTAACATTAGAAAATTAGTATAAATATATATGCACTAGTATCACATATACATGCTTACAGAAAAACAAAATTTGCATGCATGGTCATTAAAAAAATGTATAACCTTTTGCAACTATATCATCAGATAACTAAACTCGACTATTACAAATATTGCATTGCAAACATTAATATAAACTGTACCTGTAACACGCCACCTCCGCCAATGCTACTCTTGCAAGGACATTAGCTTTGGAGGGGCATTAAACAAGGTAGACATGCATGCAGATATCACAAGACAGAACATATAAGTAAAACAGAGTAGTAAAGCAACAGATAAAACTTAGCATTTCAAAACCATAGTCATGTTACAACAAAGTACTTGGTCATTATTTTCCAACAACAAAGTCTAGATAAAAGCATAAACTGAAAAACTGAAATACATAAAGTACTATCCCCAAAATGAAGTGATAAACCATAGCCAGCTCAATGTCCAAAACCGTACATGAGCAAATCCAGTAAGCAAGCTGTAAAGATCCAAGCTAAGCTCCAATGTTCCCACCCTGAGAACCTGAGGGGGGGGGGGAAACGGAAGAAAAGAGGCGAAAGAAAACAGGTCAGTCAAAAAGACTGGTAAGCCCTACTACTATCTGTCTATGAACTAGTAAAGTTAACTGGCATGAGAAGCTGAGATGAACATAAGGATAACAACATACTGGCATGATGATTAACTAACAAGATAGATAAAGGTGTCATCGCATAATTAAGGTTAAGTTTTGCACCACGGGTGTACTAGCATTCTAACATGTCAAGTAAAAACAAGAATTGATCCCTTGGCCCAAGCTTGGCCCAACATCATGAGGTGACCTAAATCAAGGTCCAACTACTCGGTCTAGTTGATCGGCTCCCTATAAGCCTAACTCGTCAAGTGTCGGTGTCATACGGCCCAAACATGCAATGTAGCTAACCGCGCTAGGCCCACCCCAGGGTGTATCAAGTCCTAGGGTGTAGACCTCGGACACCAATCAAGTATGCACAGTCTAGATCTACTGGTACCCGTGCCTGATTCTCCAACTCCGGACTATGTGCACGACCATAGTCCGCCTGGACCTACACCGGCGTACCTACTCAGTCGTCGTTTTGGTTGCTTACATGTCAGCCCAGTAATCGTGCCCCACCCTATCCTAGTCCTAGGGTCTTATGATACAGTCAAGAGGGTTACTGCTGCAAAGGACCACGCAACTAGGGTTTCCTTAACGGGGTAAATGTGGTTAACCCGATCCAAACGTGGATTAAATTGGTTAAGTGTATCCAAGGTTCATGACTTAACCCCGATTAACCCATCCAGCCCAAATTGATTAAGCATTAAGTGGACCATGACTTAACCCTAATCAGGAGGCATTAATTAATTAACTTAATGTGCTTTAACCTCTCACATTAGACTTTGTTGTGGTTACTAGTTAAGCCGGGCGGGTCCGGGTAGCTTTACACCACAACTTGGTCTAACCTCGGGTTCGAGCACAACATGACCAACTTCTCACATTGGGTCCTATTGTTTGTAGCCACTAATTAAGCCGGGCGGGTCCGGGTAGATTAATGCTACAAACTCAACCCAACCTCGAGTTGGCCACACTCATATTTTCTAAGTGTCATGTCCATTATGTTTCCAAAACATAATTACAAGTTAACATATCACGTCATGTTATAAAAACCATGTTTATGTCATAATGTTACCCAACCCCAACGTAATCCCATCGTTTACATAGTCGCATCAACGCATAAAGGATAAGATAGGGAACTTGGCATAATCATGACAAAAAGGTGTTGAAGCCACAAGTTTATCATGGTGGCATATGAAATGTACATATGTTCATATACTTGCATATTGCATTATTAGGCTTCAAAAGCATGCATAAAACCAAACTTAGCATATGAGTGTTACATGGTGATAAATGACATGTAGAAGTTGCTAGAAGTTCGCATTTAGCCTCACATGCAAGTTACCATAAGGGATATGATAACTTTCATGTTGCCAAAATGCAACCTTTCATATAAAGCTTGAAGCTTTATGCTCACAACTTCAAATTTAACTTGCATAACATGATATCATGTGTATAATGATCAACCCAAACTTGCATAACATAGCAACATGTGTCATACATAATGACTAAACCAACTTGCATAGCATAATGATCAACCAAACTTGCATATCATAATGATCAACCAAACTTGCATATCATAATGATCAACCCCAAACTTGCATCATTCATTTAACTTTAGAGTTCAATAAAAAGAAAGTAGAAAAGGGCTTACAATGCTATGAAGACACAAATAAATAGTTATTAAAAAGATTGAGACGAAGCCCTTATGCAAGCACCAAAAACCCAAATATGCAATCTCCAAATGAAAACCCTTGAGCCAAATCAATAAAAACCCTTGCTTTGAAATAGAAATGTTGCAACTTGACTTGAATGCAAACTAAGAATACTCATACAAGCTTGGAAACACTTGTATGCATTCAAAATCTCTCATATAAATTAACTTAGAAATTTTAGCATGAGAGTGGAGGCCATGAGAGGCACAAATTTGACATAGTTTAGTTGTAGGAATGAATAATGATGATTTAGGCTAGGTTTAGGGGTCTTTTTATAGAGGATTAGGATAGTATTAGCCATAGGATTAACCCTAGATTCATTCCAAGCCATCAAAGCATGTCTTGGGGAAGAAGTCAAGTGTAGGAACCATCTAGGGCCTTTAGATTAAAGCTGAACCATGAGAACCATTCAAATGTAAAATCTGCATTTGAGCGAATCAGCCCACGGGTTGACAGCCAAACACCCTGGATTAACCCCTAGTCGACCCAACGGGCTCGGGTCGACCTCAAAAATCGGCCGGTTCGGTTATTCCCCTCTCCCAATTCGCTGTTTTGAACATTTTTGCATATTTATTTATTTAATTTTCAATTATATATATATCAATATATATATATATTTCTCTGCGCAACCCATTTCACTTAATTAAGTATACTTTAATTTGTGAATTTTTTTATGTTCAAATTATGGGGTGTTACATTCTCCCCTCCTTAAAGGATTTCGTCCCCGAAATCTCCAAGTTAGGAAGAACGTATCCTACTATCCATCATCCATCTACTCAAAACATCATCCACGTGCAGTCATTGTCCTTAAAGGATTCTAAATGTTGTATGATCATATGCAAAGGTGTGTGTATATGTACTTATCTAATGCAAAAATCAGGCGGTTACTGATACAGTAAACCTCCTTAATGCAAAATATGTTAGTGAAATGAGTCCATATGTATGCAAATTCCTAACATAATTTATAATCTCTACATGAGTGCACATAATATTCATCCATATGCAACATCCACGTGATAGCTCAACAAGTTTCATCCATGAATAAGTATAAGCACTCATGCATATGCAACATGAAAGTGTGTGAGCCGATCTTAGTGCCTAATGTGTATCATGCATCCACGAGTATCCACGTGCAAACACTTGCAACCACTTGCAACCATCAAGCATAACATGTTTCAAATACATGTTTCAACCAAGGGTTTCTACCTAAGGTTCTCATGACAAGATCTACAAAACAAGATAAACTAGATAAACGCGGATAAAAAGAAAGATATGCTAATTAGGAAAAGAGATCGAGAATGTACCCTAAAAAAGAAATGGATAAAGCCCACGCATCTTCTCCTCGGTTTCCCAAGTTGCATCTTCGTCGGCTTCACCCCACTGAACTTTCACGAACTTGACCTCTTGATTCCTTAGCTTCTTGATCTCTGTTCCCAAGATATGAATCGGAGCTCTTCTCAAGGTTGCTTCTTTCTCTACCTCAATGTCTTCAAGAATGCTTGGTTCAACCACCTCAGCGGACTCATGTAGGCACTTTCGGAGATGCGAGACATGAAAGACATTATGCACTCCGGCTAGCTTCTCGGGCAATCCCACCTTATAGGCCATCTTTCCAATTCTCTCTATGATAGGGAAGGGTCCTACGAACCTTGGTGCCAGCTTCCCCGCTGCTCCAAAACGTACCACATTTCGCAAAGGAGAAACCTTCACGAAAACCATGTCTCCCACTTCGAATTCCAAATCTGCCCTTCGCTTGTCAGCATAGGATTTCTGTCTATCTTGGGCCGCTTTCATCCTTCTTCTTACTAATTCAACTTTCACGGATGTGTCTCGTATCATATCGGGCCCAAGTATAAGTCTATCTGTTGTCTCCCACCAACAAGATGGTGACCTACACGGCCTCCCATATAAAGCTTCAAATGGTGCCATCCCTATGCTGGCTTGATAGCTATTATTATAAGCAAATTCTACAAGAGGAAGGTGGTCTTCCCAAGTACCACCGAAGTCGAGAACACAAAGCCTCAAGAGATCTTCTAGCACTCTATTCACCCTTTCGGTTTGGCCATCCGTCTGGGGGTGATAGGCTGTACTCAAATTCAATCGCGTACCCATCGCTTCTTGCAAACTGTTCCAGAACTGGCTAGTGAAAATCGGGTCACGATCGCTAACTATGCTAGAAGGAACTCCATGCAACCACACTATTTCTCGGAGATAAATAGACGCCAGCCCTGATGCGGTCCTCTTGCTCTTTACTGGGATGAAGTGAGCACTCTTCGTAAGTCTGTCAACTATGACCCATATGCTTGTGTTCCCTCTCCTTGACCTAGGCAATCCATCCACAAAATCCATAGAAATACTCTCCCACTTCCATTGTGGGACCTCCAATGGATGTAATAGCCCACCTAGTTTCTTTGACTCGGCCTTCACTTGTTGGCACACCATGCACCTTGGAACATACTCTGCCACATCTTTCTTCATTCCATCCCAAAAGAAACTGCGCTTCATATCTCTATACATCTTATCTCCTCCCGGATGTATAGTCATCTTCGAGTGATGCGCTTCTTCAAGAACTCTATGGACCAAATCTCCCACCCGAGGAACACATAATCTCCCATCACGCCTTAGCCATCCTTTATCACCAATAGTATATCTGGCAAGGTGACTAGACGTCTCACCTCGAATCAACTTGTCCATAACTTCGACTATCTGTGGATCTTCCTTCTACGAAGCCCCAACTTGATCAAGAAGTGTGGGTCTAAGCTCAAGGGATGCTAATGAACCCGTCATCAACTCAACAGCCGTCGTGAAATCAAAGGTTGCCAAGAATTCCAAGTTCTTCATCTCAATGAACAAGGGGCTTAAAGTCAATCTCCTTCTGCTTAGTGCATCCGCCACAACATTACCCTTGCCAGGGGTATAAGCTATCTCGAAGTCATAAGATGCCAAAAATTCCATCCACCTTTGCTGCCTTAGATTCAGATCTTTTTGCGAGAAGAGGTATTTGAGTGACTTGTGATCAGTATACAACTCAAACCTTTCGCCTAGAAGATAGTGGCGCCAGGATTTGAGTGCAAAGACGATCGCCGCTAACTCCAAATCATGAGTGGGATAGTTCTTCTCATGAACTTTAAGTTGCCTACCCCCATAACATATCACTCTTCCCTCTTGCATCAGAACAGCTCCTAACCCCGTGCCACATGCATCTGTGTACACGGTAAACATCTTACCACTATCGGGTAATGCCAAACCTAGAGCTAAGGTAAGGGCTCTTTTGAGATTTTGAAAAGCAAGCTCACACTCCAAGTCTCATACAAAGACTAAGTTCTTCTTCGTCAACTTAGTGAGAGGGGCCGAAATCTTAGCGAAGTCTCTGATGAACTTCCTATAGTAGCCCACCAAACCAAGAAAGCTTCTTACTTCGGTCGCATTCCTAGGAGTCTTCCAATCTTGAACCACAACCACTTTCGTGGGATCCACCGCTATGCCTTGCTTAGAAACTATATGTCCAAGAAACCGAACTTCCCTTCTCCAGAAATGACATTTGGAGAACTTGGCTTTCAACTGATGCGCTCTAAGCGTATCCATCACTTCCTTGAGATGTCTGGCATGTTCTTCCTCGTCCTTTGAGAAGATCAGAATATCATCCACGAAGACAACAACAAACTTGTCGAGGAACTCCCTGAACACCCTACTCATCAAGTCTACGAAGTAGGCGGGTGCATTAGTCAATCCGAATGGCATGACAAGCCATTCAAAGAATCCATCCGGAGTCCTAAACGCAGTTTTATCAATGCTATCCTCAGCTACTCTAAGCTGATGGAATCCGGTGGCTAGATCGAGCTGAGAGAAAACAGAAGCACCTACAAGCTGGTCAAAGAGATCATCAACCCTCGGTAACGGGTGCCTATTCTTCTTTGTCAGCTTGTTCAACTCTCGATAATCAACACATAGACGAAGCGAACCATCCGCCTTAGTAGCGAATACCACCAGAGCACCCCATTTGGAAATGCTTCATCTAATAAAACCCTTCTCAAGCAGTTCCTTGATTTGCTTACTGAGCTCCCTTCTCTCACGAGGGGCCATGTGCCTAACGGGCAATGATACTGGCTTGGCATTATTGACTAGATAAAAGCGGAAATCTATCTCTCGTTTAGGGGGTAACCCCTTAACTTCTTCAAAGACATCAGGATAGTCTCGGACCACCCTTACAGATTGCAGATCATCGATGGACGAGTCGAGAGATTTAAGATAGCATAACATGACGGGACCTCTAGGGTTACAAGAAATTTCTAGGGTATTACCGAGGCGGGTCATGAGCCTCACCACCCTATGTTCACAATCGAGAATGGCTCCATAACTGGACAACCAATCCATGCCCAAGATTAACCCATATCCCGTGAATCCGAGAACATAAGCATTACACACGAATTCTACAGTCAAGATAGAAATCTTAAAATCCACACAAATCATAGATAGATGGGCGGAACCCCCAATTGGATTTGAAACACAAACAGGATCCTCAACTAAGCTAGTACTTAGGTGCAAACTTTCAACAATGTCAGAAGAAATAAAACTATGCGATGCGCCAGAATCAAATAAGGTGCGAACAGGATAATCAGAAATATAAACAAGACTTTCTACAGAAATGCTACCTCAATCCTGAACTGGAGCGGCGTTGAGAGCATGCACTTGCCCTCCAAAAGGTCCTGCACGCTGATTCTGCCCTTGCTTCTTGGGGCAATCCTTGCTAAAATGTCCGGTCTCTCCATAATGAAATCATTCGCCCGACTTCCTCTTCCTTTTCTTACAGTCTTTAGCTATGTGCCCTACATTCCCACAGTAGTGGCATTTTCTTGGGTCCTTTGCCTTGGCCTTGTTGCCCTTGTTGTTCTTGTTGTTTTTCTTTCCTCCCTTCCCGGAGTCTATCTTCTTGCCTTGAGACTTATTTGCCTTGACCTTCTTCTTGTCACTCTTATCTTCCTCTTGAAGTAGGGCCGTATTCACCAAATTTTCGAAGGTCGCTCCCAGGGGTATATGAGATATGGCCAAACCACGCAATAGCTCATTCAATCCTAGAGCAAAGCATAGGGCCTTCTTCCGAGCGGTGTTAACCCATTCTAGACCGAACTGAGCAAGTTGATTGAACTTATCCACGTATTCTCTAATGCTCATGTCCCCTTGCTTTAGTGATAGGAACCTCTCTAGCTGAAGGTTCTCTTCTGCTGATGGTAAAAACCTTAGTCCAAACCTTCTCCTAAACTCATCCCAAGTCTCAATTGGTCTAGTAGTGGTGGTGACCACCCACCAATGAGCAGCTTCCCCTTTCAACAGCCATACTGCCAACAGAATTTTCCTACGATCTTCCACATCAAAGATGGCAAAGAGATCTTCAGTTTCTTTCAACCAATTTCTTTCCTCCACAAAAGTCTCCGTCCCAATAAAGTTCTTGCCACCCATCGCCTTAAAGTCTTTGCAAAGCTTTGCGAAATCCTCTTGCGGATGCTGAGGGGGAGGAGGAACCTCAGCTACGGGAGGAGGAGAGATGCTAGCGACGGGGAAAGGAGGAGGAATGTTCGCGGGGCCGGCTCCATTCGCCCTTGCCTCCATAAATCTCCTGAACCAGACGGGTACTTGTACACCTTCCGGGATGTTAAAGCGATTGGCCATACTAAAACGAAGAAAAAGATAGATTCAGAACGAAGAAACGAAGGATAGTTCTATGGCTTTTGGGGAATAGCCTTTCAAAATAACTAGACTTTTCTTGGAAAATACTTAGTTGGTTTTGAAAATAGTTTTTCAAAAGGTAAGTTACAAAAACACTTTTGCTCAAATCTTGTAAACCTTAGGCTCTGATACCAAATGTAACACCCCACCTCCGCCAATGCCACTCTTGCAATGACATTAGCTTTGGAGGGGCGTTAAACAAGGTAAACATGCATGCAGATATCACAAGACAGAACATATAAGTAAAACAGAGTAGTAAAGCCGCGGATAAAACTTAGCATTTCAAAACCATAGTCATGTTACAACAAAGTACTTGGTCATTATTTTCCAACAACAAAGTCTAGATAAAAGCATAAACTGAAAAACTGAAATACATAAAGTACTATCCCCAAAATGAAGTGATAAACCATAGCTAGCTCAATGTCCAAAACCATACATGAGCAAATCCAGTAAGCAAACTGTAAAGATCCAAGCTAAGCTCCAATGTTCCCACCCTGAGAACCTGAGGGGGGGGGGAACGGAAGAAAAGAGGCAAAAGAAAACAGGTCAGTCAAAAAGACTGGTAAGCCCTACTACTATCTGTTTATGAACTAGTAAAGTTAACTGGCATGAGAAGCTGAGATGAACATAAGGATAACAACATACTGGCATGATGATTAACTAACAAGATAGATAAAGGTGTCATCGCATAATTAAGGTTAAGTTTTGCACCACGGGTGTACTAGCATTCTAACATGTCAAGTAAAAACAAGAATTGATCCCTTGGCCCAAGCTTGGCCCAACATCATGAGGTGACCTAAATCAAGGTCCAACTACTCGGTCTAGTTGATCGGCTCCCTATAAGCCTAACTCGTCAAGTGTCGGTGTCATACGGCCCAAACATGCAATGTACCTAACTGCGCTAGGCCCACCCCAGGGTGTATCAAGTCCTAGGGTGTAGACCTCGGACACCAATCAAGTATGCACAGTCTAGATCTACTGGTACCCGTGCCTGATTCTCCAACTCCGGACTATGTCCACGACCATAGTCCGCCTGGACCTACACCGGGGTACCTACTCAGCCGTCATTTTGGTCGCTTACATGTCAGCCCAGTAATCGTGCCCCACCCTAGCCTAGTCCTAGGGTCTTATGATACTGTCAAGAGGGTTACTGCTGCAAAGGACCACGCAACTAGGGTTTCCTTAACGGGTTAAATGTGGTTAACCCGATCCAAACGTGGATTAAATTGGTTAAGTGTATCCAAGGTTCATGACTTAACCCTGATTAACCCATCCAGCCCAAATTGATTAAGCATTAAGTGGACCATGACTTAACCCTAATCAGGAGGCATTAATTAATTAACTTAATGTGCTTTAACCTCTCACATTAGACTTTGTTGTGGTTACTAGTTAAGCCGGGCGTGTCCGGGTGGCTTTACACCACAACTTGGTCTAACCTCGGGTTCGAGCACAACATGACCAACTTCTCACATTGGGTCCTATTGTTTGTAGCCACTAGTTAAGCCGGGCGGGTCCGGGTAGATTTATGCTACAAACTCAACCCAACCTCGAGTTGGCCACACTCATATTTTCTAAGTGTCATGTCCATTATGTTTCCAAAACCTAATTACAAGTTAACATATCACGTCATGTTATAAAAACCATGTTTATGTCATAATGTTACCCAAACCCAACGTAATCCCATCGTTTACATAGTCGCATCAACGCATAAAGGATAAGACAGGGAACTTGGCATAATCATGACAAAAAGGTGTTGAAGCCACAAGTTTATCATGGTGGCATATGAAATGTACATATGTTCATATACTTGCATATTGCATTATTAGGCTTCAAAAGCATGCATAAAACCAAACTTAGCATATGAGTGTTACATGGTGATAATTGACATGTAGAAGTTGCTAGAAGTTCGCATTTAGCCTCACATGCAAGTTATCATAAGGGATATGATAACTTTCTTGTTGCCAAAATGCAACCTTTCATATAAAGCTTGAAGCTTTATGCTCACAACTTCAAATTTAACTTGCATAACATGATATCATGTGTATAATGATCAACCCAAACTTGCATAACATAGCAACATGTGTCATACATAATGATCAAACCAACTTGCATAGCATAATGATCAACCAAACTTGCATATCATAATGATCAACCAAACTTGCATATCATAATGATCAACCAAACTTGCATATCATAATGATCAACCCCAAACTTGCATCATTCATTTAACTTTAGAGTTCAATAAAAAAAAGTAGAAAAGGGCTTACAATGCTATGAAGACACAAATAAATAGTTATTAAAAAGATTGAGACGAAGCCCTTATGCAAGCACCAAAAACCCAAATATGCAATCTCCAAATGAAAACCCTTGAGCCAAATCAATAAAAACCCTTGCTTTGAAATAGAAATGTTGCAACTTGACTTGAATGCAAACTAAGAATACTCATACAAGCTTGGAAACACTTGTATGCATTCAAAATCTCTCATATAAATTAACTTAAAATTTTAGCATGAGAGTGGAGGCCATGAGAGGCACAAATTTGACATAGTTTAGTTGTAGGAATGAATAATGATGATTTAGGCTAGGTTTAGGGGTCTTTTTATAGAGGATTAGGATAGTATTAGCCATAGGATTAACCCTAGATTCAATCCAAGCCATCAAAGCATGTCTTGGGGAAGAAGTCAAGTGTAGGAACCATCTAGGGGCTTTAGATTAAAGCTGAACCATGAGAACCATTCAAATGCAAAATCTGCATTTGAGCGAATCGGCCCACGGGTTGACAGCCAAACACCCTGGATTAACCCCTAGTCGACCCAGCGAGCTCGGGTCGACCTCAAAAATCGGCCGGTTCGGTTATTCCCCTCTCCCAATTCGCTGTTTTGAACATTTTTGCATATTTATTTATTTAATTTTCAATTATATATATATATATATCAATATATATATATATTTCTCTGCGAAACCCATTTCACTTAATTAAGTATACTTTAATTTGTGAATTTTTTTATGTTCAAATTACGGGGTGTTACATTCTCCCCTCCTAAAAGGATTTCGTCCCCGAAATCTCCAAGTTATGAAGAACGTATCCTACTATCCATCATCCATCTACTCAAAACATCATCCACGTGTAGTCATTGTCCTTAAAGGATTCTAAATGTTGTATGATCATATGCAAAGGTGTGTGTATATGTACTTATCTAATGCAAAAATCAGGCGGTTACTGATATAGTAAACCTCCTTAATGCAAAATATGTTAGTGAAATGAGTCCATATGTATGCAAATTCCTAACATACTTTATAATCTCTACATGAGTGCACATAATATTCATCCATATGCAACATCCACGTGATAGCTCAACAAGTTTCATCCATGAATAAGTATAAGCACTCATGCATATGCAACATGAAAGTGTGTGAGCCGATCTTAGTGCCTAATGTGTATCATGCATCCACGAGTATCCACGTGCAAACACTTGCAACCACTTGCAACCATCAAGCATAACATGTTTCAAATACATGTTTCAACCAAGGGTTTCTACCTAAGGTTCTCATGACAAGATCTACGAAACAAGATAAACTAGATAAACGCGGATAAAAAGAAAGATATGCTAATTAGGAAAAGAGATCGAGAATGTACCCTCAAAAAGAAATGGATAAAGCCCATGCATCTTCTCCTCGGTTTCCCAAGTAGCATCTTCGTCGGCTTCACCCCGCTGAACTTTCACCAACTTGACCTCTCGATTCCTTAGCTTCTTGATCTATGTTCCCAAGATACGAATCAGAGCTCTTTTCAAGGTTGCTTCTTTCTCTACTTCAATGTCTTCAAGAATGCTTGGTTCAACCACCTCAGCGGACTCATGTAGGCACTTTCGGAGATGCGAGACATGAAAGACATTATGCACTCCGGCTATCTTCTCGGGCAATCCCACCTTATAGGCCATCTTTCCAATTCTCTCCATGATAGGGAAGGGTCCTACGAATTTTGGTGCCAGCTTCCCCGCTGCTCCAAAACGTACCACATTTCGCAAAGGAGAAACCTTCACGAAAACCATGTCTCCCACTTCGAATTCCAAATCTGCCCTTCGCTTGTCAGCATAGGATTTCTGACTATCTTGGGCCGCTTTCATCCTTCTTCTTACTAATTCAACTTTCTCGGATGTGTCTCGTATCATATCGGGCCCAAGTATAAGTCTATCTGTTGTCTCCCACCAACAAGATGGTGACCTACACGGCCTCCCATATAAAGCTTCAAATGGTGCCATCCCTATGCTGGCTTGATAGCTATTATTATAAGCAAATTCTACAAGAGGAAGGTGGTCTTCCCAAGTACCACCGAAGTCGAGAACACAAAGCCTCAAGAGATCTTCTAGCACTCTATTCACCCTTTCGGTTTGGCCATCCGTCTGGGGGTGATAGGCTGTACTCAAATTCAATCGCGTACCCATCGCTTCTTGCAAACTGTTCCAGAACTGGCTAGTGAAAATCGGGTCACGATCGCTAACTATGCTAGAAGGAACTCCATGCAACCGCACTATTTCTCGGAGATAAATAGATGCCAGCCCTGATGCGGTCCTCTTGCTCTTTACTGGGATGAAGTGAGCACTTTTCGTAAGTCTGTCAACTATGACCCATATGCTTGTGTTCCATCTCCTTGACCTAGGCAATCCATCCACAAAATCCATAGAAATACTCTCCCACTTCCATTGTGGGACCTCCAATGGATGTAATAGCCCACCTGGTTTCTTTGACTCGACCTTCACTTGTTGGCACACCATGTACCTTGAAACATACTCTGCCACATCTTTCTTCATTCCATCCCAAAAGAAACTGCGTTTCATATCTCTATACATCTTATCTCCTCCCGGATGTATAGTCATCTTCGAGTGATGCGCTTCTTCAATAACTCTATGGACCAAATCTCCCACTCGAGGAACACATAATCTCCCATCACGCCTTAGCCATCCTTTATCATCAATAGTATATCTGGCAAGGTGACTAGACGTCTCACCCCGAATCAACTTGTCCATAACTTCGACTATCTGTGGATCTTCCCTCTGCGAAGCCCCAACTTGATCAAGAAGTGTGGGTCTAAGCTCAAGGGATGCTAATGAACCCGTCATCAACTCAACAGCTGTCGTGAAATCAAAGGTTGCCAAGAATTCCAAGTTCTTCATCTCAATGAATAAGGGGCTTAAAGTCAATATCCTTCTGCTTAGTGCATCCGCCACAACATTACCCTTGCCAGGGGTATAAGCTATCTCGAAGTCATAAGATGCCAAAAATTCCATCCACCTTTGCTGCCTTAGATTCAGATCTTTTTGCGAGAAGAGGTATTTGAGTGACTTGTGATCAGTATACAACTCAAACCTTTCGCCTAGAAGATAGTGGCACCAGGATTTGAGTGCAAAGACGATCGCCGCTAACTCCAAATCATGAGTGGGATAGTTCTTCTCATGAACTTTAAGTTGCCTACCCCCATAACATATCACTCTTCCCTCTTGCATCAGAACAGCTCCTAACCCCGTGCCACATGCATCTGTGTACACGGTAAACATCTTACCACTATCGGGTAATGCCAAAACTGGAGCTGAGGTAAGGGCTCTTTTGAGCTTTTGAAAAGCAAGCTCACACTCCAAGTCCCATGCAAAGACTAAGTTCTTCTTCGTCAACTTAGTGAGAGGGGCCGAAATCTTAGCGAAGTCTCTGATGAACTTCCTATAGTAGCCCGCCAAACCGAGAAAGCTTCTTACTTCGGTCGCATTCCTAGGAGTCTTCCAATCTTGAACCACAACCACTTTCGCGGGATCCACCGCTATGCCTTGCTTAGAAACTATATGTCCAAGAAACCGAACTTCCCTTCTCCAGAAATGACATTTGGAGAACTTGGCTTTCAACTGATGCGCTCTAAGCGTATCCATCACTTCCTTGAGATGTCTGGCATGTTCTTCCTCGTCCTTTGAGAAGATCAGAATATCATCCACGAAGACAACAACAAACTTGTTGAGGAACTCCCTGAACACCCTACTCATCAAGTCTACGAAGTAGGCGGGTGCATTAGTCAATCCGAATGGCATGACAAGCCATTCAAAGAATCCATCCGGAGTCCTAAACGCAGTTTTATCAATGCTATCCTCAGCTACTCTAAGCTGATGGAATCCGGTGGCTAGATCGAGCTGAGAGAAAACAGAAGCACCTACAAGCTGGTCAAAGAGATCATTAACCCTCGGTAATGGGTGCCTATTCTTCTTTGTCAGCTTGTTCAACTCTCGATAATCAACACATAGACGAAGCGAACCATCCGCCTTAGTAGCGAATACCACCGGAGCACCCCATTCGGAAATGCTTCGTCTAATAAAACCCTTCTCAAGCAGCTCCTTGATTTGCTTACTGAGCTTCCTTCTCTCACGAGGGGCCATGTGCCTAACGGGCAATGATACTGGCTTGGCATTATTGACTAGATAAATGCGGAAATCTATCTCTCGTTTAGGGGGTAACTCCTTAACTTCTTCAAAGACATCAGGATAGTCTCGGACCACCCTTACAGATTGCAGATCATCGATGGACGAGTCGAGAGATTCAAGATAGCATAACATGACGGGACCTCTAGGGTTACAAGAAATTTCTAGGGTATTACCGAGGCGGGTCATGAGCCTCACCACCCTATGTTCATAATCGAGAATGGCTCCATAACTGGACAACCAATCCATGCCCAAGATTAACCCATATCCCGTGAATCCGAGAACATAAGAATTACACGCGAATTCTACATTCAAGATAGAAATCTTCAAATCCACACAAATCATAGATAGATGGGCGGAACCCCCAATTGGATTTGAAACACAAACGGGATCCTCAACTAAGCTAGTACTTAGGTGCAAACTTTCAACAATGTCAGAAGAAATAAAACTATGCGATGCGACAGAATCAAGTAAGGTGCGAACAGGATAATCAGAAATATAAACAAGACTTTCTATAGAAATGCTACCTCGATCCTGAACTGGAGCGGCGTTGAGAGCATGCACTTGCCCTCCAGAAGGTCCTGCACGCTGATTCTGCCCTTACTTCTTGGGGAAATCCTTGCTAAAATGTCCGGTCTCTCCACAATGAAAGCATTCGCCCGACTTCCTCTTTCTTTTCTTACAGTCTTTAGCTATGTGCCCTACATTCCCACAGTAGTGGCATTTTCTTGGGTCCTTTGCCTTGGCCTTGTTGCCCTTGTTGTTCTTGTTGTTTTTCTTTCCTCCCTTCCTGGAGTCTATCTTCTTGCCTTGAGACTTATTTGCCTTGACCTTCTTCTTGTCACTCTTATCTTCCTCTTGAAGTAGGGCCGTATTCACCAAATTTTCGAAGGTCGCTCCCAGGGGTATATGAGATATGGCCAAACCACACAATGGCTCATTCAGTCCTAGAGCAAAGCATAGGGCCTTCTTCCGTGCGGTGTTAACCCATTCTAGACTGAACTGAGCAAGTTGATTGAACTTATCCACGTATTCTTTAATGGTCATGTCCCCTTGCTTTAGTGATAGGAACCTCTCTAGCTGAAGGTTCTCTTCTGCTGATGGTAAAAACCTTAGTCCAAACCTTCTCCTAAACTCATCCCAAGTCTCAATTGGTCTAGTAGTGGTGGTGACCACCCACCAATGAGCAGCTTCCCCTTTCAACAGCCATACTGCCAACAGAATTTTCCTACGATCTTCCACATCAAAGATGGCGAAGAGATCTTCAGTTTCTTTCAACCAATTTCTTACCTCCACAAAAGTCTCCATCCCAATAAAGTTCTTGCCACCCATCGCCTTAAAGTCTTTGCAAAGCTTTGCGAAATCCTCTTGCGGATGCTGAGGGGGAGGAGGAACCTCAGCTACGGGAGGAGGAGAGATGTTAGCGACGGGGAAAGGAGGAGGAATGTTCGCGGGGCCGGCTCCATTCGCCCTTGCCTCCATAAATCTCCTGAACCAGACGGCTACTTGTACGCCTTCCGGGATGTTAAAGCGATCGGCCATACTAAAACGAAGAAAAAGATAGATTCAGAACGAAGAAACGAAGGATAGTGCTATGGCTTTTGGGGAATTGCCTTTCAAAATAACTAGACTTTTCTTGGAAAATACTTAGTTGGTTTTGAAAATAGTTTTTCAAAAGGTAAGTTTCAAAAACACTTTTGCTCAAATCTTGTAAACCTTAGGCTCTGATACCAAATGTAACACCCCACCTCCGCCAATGCCACTCTTGCAAGGACATTAGCTTTGGAGGGGCGTTAAACAAGGTAAACATGCATGCAGATATCACAAGACAGAACATATAAGTAAAACAGAGTAGTAAAGCCGCGGATAAAACTTAGCATTTCAAAACCATAGTCATGTTACAACAAAGTACTTGGTCATTATTTTGCAACAACAAAGTCTAGATAAAAGCATAAACTGAAAAACTGAAATACATAAAGTACTATCCCCAAAATGAAGTGATAAACCATAGCTAGCTCAATGTCCAAAACCGTACATGAGCAAATCCAGTAAGCAAGCTGTAAAGATCCAAGCTAAGCTCCAATGTTCCCACCCTGAGAACCTGAGGGGGGGAAACGGAAGAAAAGATGCGAAAGAAAACAGGTCAGTCAAAAAGACTGGTAAGCCCTACTACTATCTGTCTATGAACTAGTAAAGTTAACTGGCTTGAGAAGCTGAGATGAACATAAGGATAACAACATACTGGCATGATGATTAACTAACAAGATAGATAAAGGTGTCATCGCATAATTAAGGTTAAGTTTTGCACCACGGGTGTACTAGCATTCTAACATGTCAAGTAAAAACAAGAATTGATCCCTTGGCCCAAGCTTGGCCCAACATCATGAGGTGACCTAAATCAAGGTCCAACTACTCAGTCTAGTTGATCGGCTCCCTATAAGCCTAACTCGTCAAGTGTCGGTGTCATACGGCCCAAACATGCAATGTACCTAACTGCGCTAGGCCCACCCCAGGGTGTATCAAGTCCTAGGGTGTAGACCTCGGACACCAATCAAGTATGCACAGTCTAGATCTACTGGTACCCGTGCCTGATTCTCCAACTCCGGACTATGTGCACAACCATAGTCCGCCTGGACCTACACCGGCGTACCTACTCAGCCGTCGTTTTGGTACCTTACATGTCAGCCTAGTAATCGTGCCCCACCCTAGCCTAGTCTTAGGGTCTTATGATACTATCAAGAGGGTTACTGCTGCAAAGGACCAAGCAACTAGGGTTTCCTTAACGGGTTAAATGTGGTTAACCCGATCCAAACGTGGATTAAATTGGTTAAGTGTATCCAAGGTTCATGACTTAACCCCGATTAACCCATCCAGCCCAAATTGATTAAGCATTAAGTGGACCATGACTTAACCCTAATCAGGAGGCATTAATTAATTAACTTAATGTGCTTTAACCTCTCACATTAGACTTTGTTGTGGTTACTAGTTAAGCCGGGCGGGTCCGGGTAGCTTTACACCACAACTTGGTCTAACCTCGGGTTCGAGCACAACATGACCAACTTCTCACATTGGGTCCTATTGTTTGTAGCCACTAGTTAAGTCGGGCGGGTCCGGGTAGATTTATGCTACAAACTCAACCCAACCTCGAGTTGGCCACACTCATATTTTCTAAGTGTCATGTCCATTATGTTTCCAAAACATAATTACAAGTTAACATATCACGTCATGTTATAAAAACCATGTTTATGTCATAATGTTACCCAACCCCAACGTAATCCCATCGTTTACATAGTCGCATCAACGCATAGAGGATAAGATAGGGAACTTGGCATAATCATGACAAAAAGGTGTTGAAGCCACAAGTTTATCATGGTGGCATATGAAATGTACATATGTTCATATACTTGCAAATTGCATTATTAGGCTTCAAAAGCATGCATAAAACCAAACTTAGCATATGAGTGTTACATGGTGATAAATGACATGTAGAAGTTGCTAGAAGTTCGCGTTTAGCCTCACATGCAAGTTATCATAAGGGATATGATAACTTTCATGTTGCCAAAATGCAACCTTTCATATAAAGCTTGAAGCCTTATGCTCACAACTTCAAATTTAACTTGCATAACATGATATCATGTGTATAATGATCAAACCAAACTTGCATAACATAGCAACATGTGTCATACATAATGATTAAACCAACTTGCATAGCATAATGATCAACCAAACTTGCATATCATAATGATCAACCAAACTTGCATATCATAATGATCAACCCCAAACTTGCATCATTCATTTAACTTTAGAGTTCAATAAAAAAAAGTAGAAAAGGGCTTACAATGCTATGAAGACACAAATAAATAGTTATTAAAAAGATTGAGACGAAGCCCTTATGCAAGCACCAAAAACCCAAATATGCAATCTCCAAATGAAAACCCTTGAGCCAAATCAAGAAAAACCCTTGCTTTGAAATAGAAATGTTGCAACTTGACTTGAATGCAAACTAAGAATACTCATACAAGCTTGGAAACTCTTGTATGCATTCAAAATCTCTCATATAAATTAACTTAGAAATTTTAGCATGAGAGTGGAGACCATGAGAGGCACAAATTTGACATAGTTTAGTTGTAGGAATGAATAATGATGATTTAGGCTGGGTTTAGGGGTCTTTTTATAGAGGATTAGGATAGTATTAGCCATAGGATTAACCCTAGATTCAATCCAAGCCATCAAAGCATGTCTTGGGGAAGAAGTCAAGTGTAGGGACCATCTAGGGCCTTTAGATTAAAGCTGAACCATGAGAACCATTCAAATGCAAAATCTGCATTTGAGCGAATCGGCCCACGGGTTGACAGCCAAACACCCTGGATTAACCCCTAGTCGACCCAGTGAGCTCGGGTCGACCTCAAAAATCGGCCGGTTCGGTTATTCCCCTCTCCCAATTCGCTGTTTTGAACATTTTTGCATATTTATTTATTTAATTTTCAATTATATATATATATCAATATATATATATTTCTCTGCGCAACCCATTTCACTTAATTAAGTATACTTTAATTTGTGAATTTTTTTATGTTCAAATTACGGGGTGTTACAGTACCAAACCCATAGTTTCTAGAATTATATATATAAGCCCATGCTCAATTGTGTGTATGTGTGTGTGTGTATAAGATTTTGAGGTCCAACAAATATGTCCACATTCGAATCCTATAATTACAAATACTTTTAATATATTTCAAAACCCCTTATACAGTAAGAACCAATAAAACACCATAAGCCTTTGTTTATGACAATCAACCACACAGACATTTATACGTACATTTCATAATCATGGTTTAGAAATTCTATATATATTACTGTATGTAAACAATTCTGATTATAAGAAAAATGCAAATGATAAATGCATTTTTGCTTCAGAAATTGCAAAACAATTTTGCATCAAAATGTGCATAAAAATGTACACAACTGAAACATTCATAGTGACCCATATATCAATGAGTTAGCTTATAAAACAACTGGTTACTACCAAAATTAACTCTAAAACCAACTAATGGTGAAAGGGTATCGGAGGAACACAAGCACAGAAGAACCTTCCAAAAGCAAAAAGCCGAATAATAGGAAGAGCTAAAAGCAGTAAAGAATGATCTGAGAGTAGCATAAACCAGCACCCTCCAAGGAGAAAGGAGCTCAAAGCCTACAAAATGGCAGCAAAGTCTATCTGGAAGGGACTATCCGACTGGGTTCATCCGACAGGATTCATCCGATAGGATATGTCCGGTAGGAATTTCCATGACGAAAGGTTGTCCAGACCAGAAAACAAGAAAGAGGGAGATAAGAGCTCTTCTTATTGAAACCCGGAAGGGCTATCGGTACTAACTTACTTAATACTGATACATCAAGAGACGAATATGTCAAAAGTACCACACCAGAAGTATATAGAGATTGTTCAGAACCAGCTTCCGAAACATCTGCTGCATGAATGCCGAAAGGTCACATTGATGGACAACAACACATCGTTGGGAGCTACCTTTCGGAAGACCGAACCATCCCAAAAGCTCCACCGGAAGGCCAACCAGAACCTGGCGGAGGTACAGGCTATCCATACTAATCTACTTAGTATAGAGACTGACAGCGGTTTCGAACCAACATCTATACACATACATTGGGAGAAGTAGCTCCTCTAAGTACATGCGAGAAAGCCGGGGGGCCTACATCTAAAAGCTTATGTCTGAGAGCCTACACCCGGGAGCTACTACCGGAAGTTTAAATACCATCCGAAAGTCACCACGTCGACAAGCTCATCTCAATCTCAAAGAAGCCTTAACTGATCGGGACCTTCCCTCTGGAAGCTATAATCCGCACCACATAGCGGCCGAAAGACAAACATCCGAGACCAAGGAGAAAAGCGTATGACTGAGGCTCCTGTAGGCCCAATAACCCAACAGCGGAAGGGTCCCCAAATTCCCTATAAAAAAGAACCCAGGGGTCACATTTAGTAGGGGGCTCTCATTTTAATTCTTATACCCTTTTCTCTCTAAACCTCAATACTTAGATCAGTTCGAGGGTTTCTTCTATTCTATTCATTTATTCGAAATCAAAGATTAATAAAGAGTGAATCTATACTTATAGTATCTTCTTATGAATTTATTGTGATATTTCTTAATTGTCGTTGCTATTATTTGTTGTTTGTTTCCAACACCTGTGTGAATCCTTGCCCAAGCCTTGTTGTAGATCAGGTGAAACATCCCCTTCCTATATGCTCAAGCCCATCCTGCAAGCTTAAACCTTCCCTACGAGCACAGATCTTTTTAGTAAGTTAGGGCGCATAATTCCTGTCTACCGCACATTATGTCCTATATCAAGGATTGAGTTTAGTGATCCTTCTCCCCCAAGGCTTTGTAATCTAGGGACAGTGATCTAACCCAAACCTGTGAAGGCCAAACAACCTATTTTTTCCTTTAGGTCCATCCCCATTGACCTATCTCCGGTGTTGAAGAAAGATATCATTAACATTTTGGTGCTAGAAGGAGGGCCTGAACCTCCGATCCTTTGGTTAAACTTTCCACATATCCACTTGTGTTGTTCCGTCCTGGAATGGACTAAACCTTGAAGAGGCGAACATTATGAATAAAAGGTCTCTACCAGTTACTTACGGGTTTCCCCTGGTTGGGGCAAGTATTGGCGAGCCGTGGGCGACCGAAAGGTTCAAATTAGAAACCCTATAAACCCAAGAGAAAGAGAAGGATGTAGAACCTTATGGCCCTGATCGATGGAGCATTAACCCTTTCACCTAGGACCGACTCCAACTTTTCCCTAAATCAGCCCCCGATGAAAAGAGATAACTCCTTCCTTCACATCAAAGAGGCTATCCTAACACAGGCTAGGGGAACCATATTCGAACAGAAAGTTGAGAAAGCTTCCACTCCTCTTACCAATAAAAGGTCTGAAAAAGATATACCCCTATGTCCAAAGGTAGTTAAAAGGATTTTGGAACGAAGAAGGAATAACAAAACCAAGTGATAAAAGGACCAAAACGCAACAACGAAAGAGGGCTTTCGAGTCAAGGTTGCCAAAAGGTTGCAAGCTCACAACGTCAATCGAGGGTATCCACTTCCTAACTAGGCATGAGTTAAACTTTTGGCCATCATTAATGAAGAAACCCAAAAGCGAAGCTAAAGGGGAAGGGCCGTACTACTACCACCATATGGTAAACGAACACAAAATAAACCATTGTATGGTTTTAGAAGGAATGATCCTCAACTTCTTAGGCCAAGGAAGACTACAAAAATATGTAAAGAAGGCATAGGAAGTTACGCCGGTAATATCTTCTAGAAAGGAAAAAGGTTATCTACCTGATTGCAAAGAAGAAGATCCCCACAAACTTGAAATGACCAAGGAAAGGTCGGGCCATAAATGGATAAAAGAAAAGATAAACCCTTGTCATCACCAAATTTGTCAAGGCGAGGCACCCCATGGAGGAGGGGGTTTTTGTGTTAGTCTTTTTTCGTGCCCAAATCAAAGGGGCCTAGGTTAAAGCATCAAAAGCGTAAGCCTCCGCTTCACAACAGAAATGGTCGTGGTGGTGCATCTAAAATTAGCCTTGCCTTTGCTAGGAGAAGAGTACGCCCTGCCTCGTCTAGAACTAAGCATGTCCTACCTCTGCTCGCAGAAGAGCATGTCCTACCTCTACTTATGTTCAGCGTTACCCGCAAAAGGGAACACAACCCCCTATCAACACCTATGATGGTCAGGATAGGGCACCCCTCGGAGGGGGTGGCGTGTAAGCCTCTATCAGTACCTACGATGGTCAGTATAGAGCATCAAAAGAGTAAACCCTGTGCCTACGATGACCTCGTCTAAGTTTCTAAAACCTTATCATTACCTACCATGGTCAGGATAAGGTGCCTCCTTGAGGGAGGTTGGGTAAGTCCTTGGGCCATGCTTGTGGATAATCTAGCCAAGCGCACAGGACGCACATGCCAAGAGAGTAGCCAACAAAGCACGTACATCCTCTACTTCGACATCATAAGCCCAGAGAGTAGCATAAGGATCATGTACAACCTCTGCTTCGCAAATCAAATCTGAAGGGGATACCAAAATACTGATACCGAAAGGAAAATCTGGTACTCAATCTCTAATCACCTGGACAAGAGTTGGTCTAGGTCTCCTATACTAATACCCGAATCTAGGTTGATTTAATTCATTACAAGTACCAGAAGGGAGTTTATGGTACTCAATCTCTAATTGCCTGAGCAAGGGTGGTTTTAGGCCTGCTATATTAATACCCGAATCTGGGTTGATTCAGTTCTTCGCAAATAACCGGAAGAAGATTCCCGGTCTTCAATATTTATATTATCAATATTTATAATACTTGGATAAAGGGTAGTTCGGAATTTCTACTAATGTCGGAAGGGGGATTTTTGACCATCAATCTTTAATTACCCAAATAAGGTGTGACAGCCCGCCTCGCACCAGCCTGCATTTCCTCCAAGAGTGCGCTGTACACATGCCCGACTAGCACAAGACGGTCGTCAGAAGAAAAGAAAGAAGAGAATGAACTAATCAAAGAACCTGTAGAATGTCTCACAGCGCATGGGATAAAATATAATAATAACATACTTGACATAAAACAGGTGAGACAGTGCATAAGCTGATAACTAATAATCAATGTCAACATCAAAGCAGCGGAAATCCATATACAGCTTATTACAACTTTCCAAATTTACTGTCTCTAACCAAAAGAAAACTAAAATAGAAGATACACCAACAATGCCCAAGCAGTGATCTTCAACAACACAGGGAGAATATTATGTATATAGTACGTGGAAGCCTCCTGCTCGTCTCCGGACCATCTACCCGTGCATCACCAGCTAACCTGTCTCTAGTCTGCTCGTGTGAGCACCCAGAGTAATAAGAAGAGACATAAAACTCTGGGTCAGACATAAAGCCTGGTATGAGCGATAAGCATCAAAACAGGGAAATAACAGGTATACTAAACCATACCTGAACCTGGACCTGCAACCAAAGAGTTAGTACCACATACCGTACAACACTCCAAGGTGCCATAATAAATAGTGTAAGAATACGGGGGTGGGGTGTGCATGTCACAATGATGGCAAACAAATCATCCATAGCAACCATTCTCGCATCTCTCACTCAGTGCGTAAAGCGTACGACATCTACCACTTTGAAACACTAGACAAACTGAGGCAACGACGAATCCCGACTTGTAGAAACCCTGCTATGACCAAGCCAAACACTTGGAGTCATGACCAAACATTTCAATGACTCACTTCATTGGTCGTAGCCCTTGGTTCTACCAATGCCATAATGGCCCTGAATCCGCCTTCGTACCTCCTACCATAGTGGTCCAAAGCTATAGGTGTCGATAACTCCTTAGCACGCGTCCCGCAGCAAAGCCCAACCACGAAGTGAACTCGTTGATTCCCATCTGAATCTTAAGCTCTAACTTCTCATTTGGACTTCCTTTGCATCTCGGGTTTTGGTCGAATTGGAGTGGGCCTTCAGAAGAGTTGTCGTACATTAACAGTCCTAGAGTTCTGTTCGGTTCGGTAGTCATCACCATCATCGGGTCGGGTCGGCGTCTCCCTCCGGGTCGGGTCGGTTCAGTAATTCTCCCCCTTCAGTTCGGTTCGGCAATCATTGCCCTCGTCTGTTCGGTTCGGGTTTCTTCACTCCGGGTCGGGTCGGGTTGCTATCCTCCTTCCAGTTCATGCTCCTTCTTCGATCAGCTCCCTCGTTTCTTCTACTCCGATCCGATCACTTCGCTTTACTTCAGTCCGATCCACTCCGCTCCCTAGCCTACTCCGATCCGATCCCCTTGTCCACTCCAACTCTAAGTAAACAGCCTTCCCTTTTGCCAAGTCTCCTATGTGCCAAACTCCAGTTAGGGTCGGGTTTCTCGCCCAGTTCACATATCCGATCCGAGCCCCTACTCCGATCCGATCCGGTTCGGAACATGCACTTTTCTGCAACTTTTCCAGCAACTTGTTTACGCCGTTCGACGACGTTTTTGACAAATCTAACTATTCTAATCAATCACAATTCATGTTAGATAGTCATAGCAACATGTAAGAACAACCACAAACACCTAACAACAATTCAAATGAACCAAAATGGATCAAAAGTGGCTAAAACCTCACATTTGCCTATAATCCCTCTTAATCATGTTTAAGCATACGATTAGCAAAACACATCGAAATTAACCCAAATTTCTAACAGAGCCTTAAAACATTATTTTAGAATTTTAAGAATTTTTCCAGAATTTATTTACGTATAAATTCGCTAATCTTCACTAATTACCCTTAATCACCGTAATTAGTGCAAAAACTATGCAAATCACTCACCTTGGCCACAAATGAAATTCTCAGAACTGAAACTCCTCTGATTTGGGGCGAATACTGATGTCTAACAGCAGCTCCAACCTTGCTTTGGTGCTTTTTCTCCTTAATTTGGTGTTGCTAAGCCTAATCTTCAATTAGAGAGTGATTTTGGGTGTTTTAGGTGTAGGAAGCCATTACTAAGGTCTCAAGGGGGGTTTGTGGCGGCTCAAAACTGAAATGAAAGTGATAACCTAACCCTAATCAGACCTCCTATACCTCTAAACCCGAAATTCCCCTTGGGCCTAGCTGCTAATTACCCGCTTAAGCCCAATTAAGCTGTCTTTCACCATCTGAAACTTGTTTCAGCCATATCTCCCAAACGGTGAGTCCGTTTGGCTAATGTGACCACTCTACGGAAAGAGAAACCATCATTCGAAGCCAATGGAAGTGGTTTCAGGTCAAAATTCCTTTCCAGTCAAAAGTTATGGCCAAAACAGTGCCAACTAGGGGTAAAATGGTCATTTAAAAATCGGGAAAAATCATGAACATGGGAAATGACCCCAATAGTCGTCTCCCAAAGTTACATGACCATACGACTTCGTATGTGAAAGAAATAAATATTCCACGATCCTATGATGCGTAGACTACGGGTCGTTACACTCTTCCCCCCTTAAGAAATTTCGTCCCCGAAATTCCTTAACCCAAAACATACAAAGGATCCCGCATGCCTAACAACCACATATAACAAAAATCAAACATGCAAAACAAGCAAACAAGCCTATCCTAGCATGCGGAAAACTAAATCGAAATCAAAATCTTACCAGACAAAGAGTTCTGGATACTTCTTCCTTATGTCCTCCTCTGTTTCCCAAGTACAATCACTCTCGTCCTCGCTCCACTGTACCTTGACTAGCTTCACCGCCTTCCTTCGAAGTTGCTTCATGTTGTACTCGACAATACGGGCCGGCTTGCGGTTCCCAACCGCCTCGGGTTCTACTTCGAAGTCCTCTAACTGATCAGGTGAAATAGTCATATCTGAGTCGTGAACGAACTTCCTTAGTTGGGAAACATGAAATACGTTGTGAACTCCCGCCATCTTCTCCGGTAAGTCAATTCTATATGCCAAATTCCCGACTAGTTCAAGAACAGGGAATGGGCCAACAAATCTTGGTGCCAACTTGCCTTTCCTGCCGAATCGTATTACGCTCTTCAACGGAGAAATCTTGACAAACACCAAGTCGCCAACGGAGAATTTCAAGTCTCTTCTCCTCTTATCAGCATAGCTCTTCTGCCTATCTTGGGCAGCTTTCATTCGTTGCTGAATGATCTTAATCTTATCCGACGTTTCTCTCACCACCTCTGGTCCAAGCACAAACTTCTCGCCAGTTTCTATCCAACATGATGGTGAGTTGCATGGCCTTCCATATAAAGCTTCAAACGGAGCCATACCGATACTGGATTGGTAAGTATTATTATATGCAAACTCTACTAGATGCAAATGGTCATCCCATGATCCACCAAAGTCCAACATACATGCTCTCAAGAGATCTTCCAAAATACGACTCACCCTTTCCGTCTGACCGTCGGTCTGAGGATGATATGCGGTACTGAGATGTAACTCTGACCCTAGCGCCTCTTGCAAGCTCTTCCAAAACCCACTAGTGAACAACGGGTCTCGGTCGCTCACAATGCTTTTAGGTACTCCATGAAATCTCACTACCCACTTCATATACAATTCTGCTAACTTAGCTGTCGTTCTTGTCGATTTGACTGGTATAAACCTTGCACTTTTAGTCAGTCGGTCTACAATCACCCAAATGCTATCATATCCCGATCTAGTCCTTGGTAAACCATCGACGAAATCCATCGAGACTTGCTCCCATTTCCATTCGGGAATTTCTAATGGCTGTAACAGACCACTAGGCTTCTTTTGCTCGGCTTTAACTAGCTGGCAATTCATGCACTTGGATATAAACTTCCCAACGTCTCTTTTCATTCCTTCCCAGTAGTAAGTCTGCTTCATATCTCGATACATTTTGTTACCACCGGGGTGTATAGTCAGTCTTGAGTGATGACATTCTCTAAGCACTTCATCTCTCAATCCATTGACATTGGGTACAACAAGCTTTCCATTCTTTCTAAGCCATCTATCTCGATCAAGCCCATACTTGTTCATCTCCTCATCGATACCCATCTCTAACTTGGAGATGATTTCCAATAGGTTAGGATCGTCCCTCTGACTAGAGCCGATCCGCTCAATCAAAGTGGGTCTGATCGTCAAACTCGCTAACATTTCTGGATCCAATTCGCACTTTGGTCTGAAATCAAACCCCGCGATAAACTCCAGTTGCTTCCATTCAAGGAACATAGCCCCCAAGCTGGCATGTCTTCTACTCAATGCATCAGCCACCGCATTGCCCTTTCCTGGTGTGTATGCGATGTCAAAATCATAGGAGGCTAAGAACTCTAACCATCTCTGCTGACGGAGATTTAAATCCTTCTGGGAGAATAGATACTTTAACGACTTATGATCCGTAAATAGCTCAAACCTTTCTCCCAAGAGATAGTGTCTCCACATCTTTAACGCGAACACGATCGCTGCCAATTCTAAATCATGGGTAGGGTATCTTCTCTCGTGCGGTTTCAATTGCCGACTTGCATAAGCTACAACCCTACCGCCTTGCATCAATACAGCACCCAGTCCGGTACCACAGGCATCCGTGTATACCGTCATCTCTTCATCCCCCTTAGGAATGACTAACACTGGTGCGCTTGTCAACTTGTCCTTTAGACTTCTGAATGCATTCTCGCACCTTTCATCCCAGACAAAAGCTTGATTCTTCTTGGTCAACTGGGTCAATGGTGCTGCTATCTTGGAGAAACCTTGGATAAACTTACGATAATATCCCGCTAACCCCAAGAAACTCCTTACATCTGTTGCATTCTTGGGCGTAGGCCAATCCTGTACCGTAGCCACCTTCGCTGGGTCCACGGCAATACCCCTTTCTGATACAACATGGCCCAAGAACCTCACTTCCCTCTTCCAGAAGTGACACTTAGAAAACTTTGCTTTCAATTGGTGTTTTCTCAACACCTCCATCGCTACTCTTAAATGTTCCTTGTGTTCTTCCTCTGTCCTCGAATAGACCAAAATATCATCAACGAACACAAGGACAGACTTATTCAGCTGATCTCTGAATACCCTATTCATAAGGTCCACAAAATATGCCGGGGCATTAGTCAGCCCAAATGGCATAACCAACCATTCATAGAATCCAGACGGCGTCCGAAATGCCGTTTTAGCTATACTCTCAGCTTCCACTCTAAGCTGATGAAAACCTGTCGCGAGATCCAACTGAGAAAATACTCTCGCGCCACTCAACTGATCGAACAAATCATCTATCCGCGGTAGAGGATACTTGTTCTTCCTCGTCACTTTATTCAATTCGCGGTAGTCTACACACAAACGAAGGGAACCATCCGCCTTGGTAGCAAACACAACTGGTGCTCCCCATTCAGAAACACTCCTTCTGATAAATCCCTTCTTCAAAAGATCGCTGACTTGCACCTCGAGTTCCCTCTGCTCTCTTGGTGCCATACGACGAAGTGGCATCACTATAGGCCTGGCATCTTTTACCAAATCAATACGAAACTCAATCTCTCGGTGTGGTGGAAGTCCGGTCACTTCTTCGAAAACATCCGGATACTGGCCAACCACGGGCAAACCTGACAACTCACTATGCGGAATGTCGAGGGAGTTTAGAAAACTAGCCAATACCCCCTTACTGGGTAGACCACCAAACACTATCCTCCGCCCATCATCCGCTCTAGCTGTCACCAACAAGCCCTCACAGTCTACCACCACCCCGTATCTTTGGAGCCAATCTACTCCCAAAATAATGCCAAACCCAGTAAAGCCCAAAACAAAGCAATCACAAACAAACATGCATCTATGACTCGATAAGACCACATTACGACAAATCATGCTAAGGCTAGTAGAACCACCAATCGGGTTCGTCACTACTAAAGGTCTATCGACAATCTCGGGCTCCAATCCCAACCTATCTACCAGGTCACTAGATATGAAAGAACTGGAAGCTCCGGTATCAAACAAAACTCTAACAGGAACATCATAAACAGAAAGCATACCTTGAATGACGACATTCTTTCCCTTCTCCGCCGCTGTTGGGGCATTCGACGAAGAAGGAATAGCATTAAGAGCATATGCTTTCACCATTTGCTTTTCTTTAGGGGGCTGTGGACACTTGTCCTTGTGATGTCCCAATTGGCCACAATTGAAGCACTTCCTATCCGCTGGCTTGGCCCGACAATTACTAGCATAATGGCCCTTCTTACCACAGCTGAAGCACTCCACATCTTGCTTATTCTTTTTCTTCTGGCCATCCTTAGCCTGATTCTGCTTTCTCTTATTCTGGGAACCACCCTTGCCTCCACCACTTGCTTGTGGTTTTGGCTCTTCTGCAGATGCAACCTCAGTCTTCGACTTAGGGTAGAGACTTTCTGATCTTAACGCTTTCCCCACAATCGATTCAAACGTCTCATCGATGTGGTTAATAAGTTTTTCCCCCAAGTACTGATCCAAACCAGTTATGAATTTCTCATTCTTTTTCTCGGCAGTATCAATAAGAGATAAACCATATTTTGACAAAGTGTCAAATTCAGCAATATACTCCGAGACAGCTCTGCCATTCTGCTTGAGCTCCAAGAACTTCTTAAACAGCATTGACTTCTGAGCAGCTGGAATGAACTTCTCGCTAAAGCGAGCCTTAAACTGCTCCCAAGTAATCTGGTCTTCGGGAGTAGCTGCTTTTATAGCATTCCACCAATTCATTGCCCGCCCTTGCAGCTGACGGGACGCTAGCTTTCTCTTCATCGCATCCTCGATACCTAAATCCTCGAAGATACGTTCGCAACTATCCAACCAATCCTGAACATCTGTGGCCGACTCCGTACCGTGGAACGGCTTCCCACCAAGACTAGTATAATCCTTGTTTAGCTTGGCGAAGTCGACCCTCGGCGCCTGCACTATTGGACCACCACCATTTCCACCATTGGGAGCTGCCCTCTGAACATCCTTAAGCATCTCTCTCATGAGGTCTGTAAACATCGCCCTCATGTCAGCAGCATTCCCATTATTGGCTCCCCTACCAGCACCTCTAGTATCTCGGCTCATCGTCAATCTGAAAAAGGAAATGATTAACGACTCCATAGTGGTGCTAGTGCAGTACGACTTCATCCTTATACTACTAATAGTATATATATATATAGCTTTTAAAAACCAAAGTAATCACAAATACGCTCTCTCGTATACATATATTATCTCTCCCTGATAACTTCCCTCGGTTAACTACGCAACCTAGAGCTCTGATACCAAGTGTGACAGCCCGCCTCGCACCAGCCTGCATTTCCTCCAAGAGTGCGCTGTACACATGCCCGACTAGCACAAGACGGTCGTCAGAAGAAAAGAAAGAAGAGAATGAACTAATCAAAGAACCTGTAGAATGTCTCACAGCGCATGGGATAAAATATAATAATAACATACTTGACATAAAACAGGTGAGACAGTGCATAAGCTGATAACTAATAATCAATGTCAACATCAAAGCAGCGGAAATCCATATACAGCTTATTACAACTTTCCAAATTTACTGTCTCTAACCAAAAGAAAACTAAAATAGAAGATACACCAACAATGCCCAAGCAGTGATCTTCAACAACACAGGGAGAATATTATGTATATAGTACGTGGAAGCCTCCTGCTCGTCTCCGGACCATCTACCCGTGCATCACCAGCTAACCTGTCTCTAGTCTGCTCGTGTGAGCACCCAGAGTAATAAGAAGAGACATAAAACTCTGGGTCAGACATAAAGCCTGGTATGAGCGATAAGCATCAAAACAGGGAAATAACAGGTATACTAAACCATACCTGAACCTGGACCTGCAACCAAAGAGTTAGTACCACATACCGTACAACACTCCAAGGTGCCATAATAAATAGTGTAAGAATACGGGGGTGGGGTGTGCATGTCACAATGATGGCAAACAAATCATCCATAGCAACCATTCTCGCATCTCTCACTCAGTGCGTAAAGCGTACGACATCTACCACTTTGAAACACTAGACAAACTGAGGCAACGACGAATCCCGACTTGTAGAAACCCTGCTATGACCAAGCCAAACACTTGGAGTCATGACCAAACATTTCAATGACTCACTTCATTGGTCGTAGCCCTTGGTTCTACCAATGCCATAATGGCCCTGAATCCGCCTTCGTACCTCCTACCATAGTGGTCCAAAGCTATAGGTGTCGATAACTCCTTAGCACGCGTCCCGCAGCAAAGCCCAACCACGAAGTGAACTCGTTGATTCCCATCTGAATCTTAAGCTCTAACTTCTCATTTGGACTTCCTTTGCATCTCGGGTTTTGGTCGAATTGGAGTGGGCCTTCAGAAGAGTTGTCGTACATTAACAGTCCTAGAGTTCTGTTCGGTTCGGTAGTCATCACCATCATCGGGTCGGGTCGGCGTCTCCCTCCGGGTCGGGTCGGTTCAGTAATTCTCCCCCTTCAGTTCGGTTCGGCAATCATTGCCCTCGTCTGTTCGGTTCGGGTTTCTTCACTCCGGGTCGGGTCGGGTTGCTATCCTCCTTCCAGTTCATGCTCCTTCTTCGATCAGCTCCCTCGTTTCTTCTACTCCGATCCGATCACTTCGCTTTACTTCAGTCCGATCCACTCCGCTCCCTAGCCTACTCCGATCCGATCCCCTTGTCCACTCCAACTCTAAGTAAACAGCCTTCCCTTTTGCCAAGTCTCCTATGTGCCAAACTCCAGTTAGGGTCGGGTTTCTCGCCCAGTTCACATATCCGATCCGAGCCCCTACTCCGATCCGATCCGGTTCGGAACATGCACTTTTCTGCAACTTTTCCAGCAACTTGTTTACGCCGTTCGACGACGTTTTTGACAAATCTAACTATTCTAATCAATCACAATTCATGTTAGATAGTCATAGCAACATGTAAGAACAACCACAAACACCTAACAACAATTCAAATGAACCAAAATGGATCAAAAGTGGCTAAAACCTCACATTTGCCTATAATCCCTCTTAATCATGTTTAAGCATACGATTAGCAAAACACATCGAAATTAACCCAAATTTCTAACAGAGCCTTAAAACATTATTTTAGAATTTTAAGAATTTTTCCAGAATTTATTTACGTATAAATTCGCTAATCTTCACTAATTACCCTTAATCACCGTAATTAGTGCAAAAACTATGCAAATCACTCACCTTGGCCACAAATGAAATTCTCAGAACTGAAACTCCTCTGATTTGGGGCGAATACTGATGTCTAACAGCAGCTCCAACCTTGCTTTGGTGCTTTTTCTCCTTAATTTGGTGTTGCTAAGCCTAATCTTCAATTAGAGAGTGATTTTGGGTGTTTTAGGTGTAGGAAGCCATTACTAAGGTCTCAAGGGGGGTTTGTGGCGGCTCAAAACTGAAATGAAAGTGATAACCTAACCCTAATCAGACCTCCTATACCTCTAAACCCGAAATTCCCCTTGGGCCTAGCTGCTAATTACCCGCTTAAGCCCAATTAAGCTGTCTTTCACCATCTGAAACTTGTTTCAGCCATATCTCCCAAACGGTGAGTCCGTTTGGCTAATGTGACCACTCTACGGAAAGAGAAACCATCATTCGAAGCCAATGGAAGTGGTTTCAGGTCAAAATTCCTTTCCAGTCAAAAGTTATGGCCAAAACAGTGCCAACTAGGGGTAAAATGGTCATTTAAAAATCGGGAAAAATCATGAACATGGGAAATGACCCCAATAGTCGTCTCCCAAAGTTACATGACCATACGACTTCGTATGTGAAAGAAATAAATATTCCACGATCCTATGATGCGTAGACTACGGGTCGTTACATAAGGTTAGGTTCAAGACTTCTGCAAACACCGGAAGTAAATTACCGGTCTTATTTCAACACCTGGATCCGGGTTAATTCGGGACACCTGCCACGTACGCAAACATAAAATAGACCGAGGGATCTATTGAAGCATCAAAAGCTAATTCCCAGTCCCCTACCAGATGATCCTCGAATGGGATGGATCTGAAAGCTTATAATTCGCTAATGAAGAAATTCTGAGGTAAATCCGCATGGTAAAAAATACGTTCTCAGTGAAAGCACATCATCACAATGGCTCCGGATAAAATGGTTACCTCCTATCGGGGAAAATTCTTAAACCATTTATGTACAAACAATTGTTATCTGCATTTTATATCGGCCATCCACATAATAAACAAGCATCAATACACAAGTTCATTCACCAAAAATTACATTTTCAATAACCTGATTATGGTTATAATTACATGTCACTATTACAAAATGTCACTAAATATCTAGGCCCATTCTCAAGCAAAGGAGGGTCGATGGTATAACGAACCGTGATGCTTAGTAACTTGTTAAGCTTTCGCACTTTTCTACCTGTCTCGTCTCAATGATCAGAAGGTAATATGAAGTTTCAAAGCTTTGTTATAAGCCCTGCACATTGCCCTAAGAGACTTGTTTTCTTTTTCTAACTCAAAAACATTCATACGCAAATCATGCCTTTCTTCTTTTAAACGTCATATTTGATCAACATACCGGACAACACGGTCATGAGAGTCCCTAATCAACTTAGTATCAAAGGTTCCTTTTATCTCGACTACCACTTTCTTACAGCACTCAGAAATAACTATTTCCTTTAACCCAAGAGGAGGGTTATTCAAGTAAAAATACTTTTGGAAGGATGAGGCCTTATGTACGATTGTAACATCGGGAGGTTGAGATCCCACATATTAGGGATATTTTTGTAACAATATTCCCACGTCTCACACTTAGTGTTGGCATTATTTAAATCAATTTCCAAATCGATAATACGTTGGCATAAACTCCTAAATTCATCCTCAAACTCAATAGAGGGTATTTTCTTTATGTATGGCCACAATCCAAGAATAATCCTATCTCTCCCTTCTAACTGGCCTATTAAAGCATTCATTCTCTCAGTAAAATGTTTAATGGATAAATTCTAGTGCAAAATCTTCCTCTCTTGAGACATAGAAGGAATCTCTTTTGCCAGCAATGCTTCACTCTGAGACGGAAGGATCTCATGATGGTCAACGTACCCACAGGCACATAGAAAAATAGTTATGATTATGTTTTTGTTTTCGGTTTGCAAAAATAAAACCCCATTCTTATATAACTTTGTGTGAGTTAAATCCGAAACCAATCTACCATGGCATATAGATAAAAAGAGAATTACAAAAAGATCACTTTCACTTGATTAATACATTTATTTTTTACATAACATCTCGGCATGTTTAACCTTTAAACTCATTTGTATTGCTTCACGATCTCCGCTCAGAAAGTCAAAAGAGAGCCGAGGAAATTTAGTGTAAACACTCTTAAGTTTCTCAAGAAAACGATTTTTACTGAAAGCGTGAGTAGATGTTGTTAAAAACTCCTTTTTCAGTCTACAAGTCATACGTAATGAATCTTCATGGTAAACAAAATTCTGTCATGATGCAAATAAGCAGATTAGCCTTCACATGTAGTAAATGGGACTCCATACAAATGTTACATAGATCGCTGAATTAAGTTTACAAGTGTGCCTCTTACTCTACGTAAGAACGGTTTAATTCCATCTATTTGTTACCTAACTCTGCTTAAGGTAGGAAACAACTTTTCTTTTGTCTATTGTAATGACCGGAGACTAGTTATAGTCAAATATTCGGGGAAAGAGAAAAACACTGCCGGAACAAAAAAAGGAGCTTCATGACCAACAACTTTCTTCCCTCCCAAAAGACCAAAGGGGCCACCTTCTTTAGGCAAAGATGATTTAGAATCGCGGACAATATGGGAACCTCCTACCTCAGAACCACTCGTAACAGAATCGTGGAAAGTTTGGCATCCAAAAGAGGATCGTTTATATCCTAACCATGATTATCCTGGTAGCCACTACCTCCGGAACCATCGCCGTTATTTTTACCATCGTTGCCAACAAAAGCAAAAGTCTCCACTTCTTCACCTAAATCATCAGAAAGATTGTCAATATATAAAATATTCTTGACTTTAGATTCACCCTTCTGCGGTATCTCAACACCTCATTCGCCCAACTTAATCCTTTCCATAACTCGATCCCTGATGAAAGGAGGAACTTTGCTAGTTCAGATCTAAGGAAAACTTTAAAGGTTATCAGAAAGAAGGTGAAATAAGGCATCTTCATAACAGTTAGGCTTAATCTACAGAAGATGAACTTGCAAGAAATTAGAAATCCTATCTTCAACTGCATAGATTATCTGTGCAGCGTGTGAAAGCTTCTCATCCTTCTTCTGAAGCTCATCGGCATGAGTAACCACATCTTCCGCCATTTGATGTTCTAAGGCCGACGCTTTGTCAGGGATTATGTCCTTAGTCTGCCTTTCTCTCTCTAAAGCTGCCTTAGCGTGTTCCAGGGAAGCTTTCAACCTATCGCATTCATCACTCAAAGCTTCGTTTGCTTCTCGAAGCCGAACGATTTCAGTGGTAGAGGAAGAAGGAATTGGCTTAGACAAGAGCCATCCCTTAGTAATCTAGGAAATTAGAAGCATTTAGTATACAGTCGCAAAAGATTGAAAGTCAAGATTAAAAAGAAAATTTTGTACCTTAAGCTGTCGGGTGAACAAATGCTGGTAGAATTCCACCGTGTTTGAAGAAGAGGAGGGTAACGAGAAGTTAGAAAATCCAGACCAAAAAGAATAAGCTTCACAAAATCCATAAAATCCGTTGAAGGATCGAGAGGACTCGAAGGCTAAGCGAATTGAGAAGTTGGAATACACGGCGTAACATCTGCACCCACTTATGATGTACTTGGAAGGGATGACGGTAAGACAAAACATCCAATTTCTCTACCGGAAGCACCTTCGGAAGTTACAGAAGCAGGAAAATCAAGCTTTAACTTCTTAGCCGGCGGGTCGGCAGGCAACTAAGCCAACCTCTTAATAGCAAAAACAGTTGATCGATTCAAAACATCAGTGAGGTTCGAAACTTTCGAAGTCAAAAATCCTAGTCAAACGAAAAAAATTAAAGAATGCAGAACTTGGTACCAAAGAGACTTCAATAAAGATACTATCGAATAAACAAAACATACCAGGAGATAAGAAAGTAGAGGAAGCAAACAATTCTGAGCCTAACAATAAAAGCTCAGAGCCCGGAAAATGAATAGTGGACGCCTCAAAACCCTCTGCCCATTAGGAAGAAGATCATAGTGACACAACTTGTCCTTCGTTAATAGATAAGACCGACTTAGCGGCTTTTCGAGTAGCTTCAAAATGAGCTCAAACACACGAGATTCACATTCGGTTAAAGGCACTCTCTTAGAAGTAGGATCTAAAGAAAAACGACTAAAGTTAGGTCACCAAAAAGAAAAGTAATCGCTCACAAAAGGTTGAGGAATTCACCATAATCAACAAATTTGCCTGAGATACCAACAGGGCATTTGATGAAGAGGAACTGGTCTTCCTAAGATATAGCCTTACTAGCACCAGCACTAACGATCTTCCGCAAAGGGGTAGCGTAGAATATAGGGAATTCAGCACCTTTTGAAAAATGCACCAAGTGTTGGATAAGGTTAGAAGTAAGAGAAGCCTGACCCAACTCAAGAGCATGTATTTCAAGACATAGAAGCAGTGTAAAAGTGCTGGGGAGGAGTTGAATAGGCGCAACCTCCAAATACCGTAGAAGTCGAAATACGAAAGATGGAAAAGGGAAGAAGCCCCCATACCAGGTATGTGCATCTGAATACGCAAAATAGCCTTCGGAAGGATTCACAATATTATCACGATAAGTAACATGAATAGCCTCCACATCATCCATTCAAAAGCTGACAAGAATGGAGTTTACTTCATCTTGAGAAGTAATCAAAGATTTCATCAAGGAGAAAGGATTCCTCTTCCGAGAAGTACCATAAACACCAATTGATGATGGACTGAGAATCCTTTTATTAGACATAATGCTACCAGGTGATATAATTCCATAAATGTATAAATTCATATCATACTCATTAGAATACAATGGTGTAATAGCACATAAACCTATCAGTGATAAATAGTAGAGATAGTGGATACTAAGATAATCCGAATACTGGTTTAGATAAGGCACGCGATAAATGTCTCATTTTTTAAAGAACAATCAAGCCCTTAATTGGTTTGGACAAAGCGATTTAATCCCAACTTAGGGTTCAAACCAGAAATATTTACTAGAGATTCAATCAAGAAATCCTCGAAGTAAGCTCAAAATCCTCAATGAACAAATAATCTGGTCCGAGAAAATTAATGTTGCAAGTAAAAAGTGAAGAAGAAGGAGCAATGGTAATTATGCAAAAGATTACCTATAATCCACACCGTACAAATAAAGACCAACAACGCCTCCGATCGAGGAAGATCAAAGACACAAAAATGACACTTCGAAAAGATAAAAAGATTGACCTGAAAAGTTGAAACCATCCTGTAACACCCCACCTCCGCCAGGGTGGCTCTTGCAAGCACTCTGACTTTGGAGGGGCGTTTGTACCGGGTAAACATGCATAATTATATATCAAGGCAGAACAAAAACATATGTGTATATGTAAACAGAGTAAATAAGATAAGTAAAACAGCGGAAGATTTCAAACTATTTCAAAACAAGTCTGGTACAACATAATGTCAACTTTCCAAATACACAAGTCTAGATAAAAACAACATCAAAAAAACTGAAATACATAAGTACTATCCCCAAAATAAGTGATAACCATAGCTAGCTTCATGTCAAGACCGTACATGAGCTAAAATCCCACAAGCAAGCAATCAGAAATCCAAGCTAAGCTCCAATATTCCCACCCTGAGAACCTGGGGGGGGGGGGGAACGGAAGAAAAGAGGCGAAAGAAAAACAGGTCAGTCAAAAAGACTGAGTAAGCCCTACTACAATCAATGTAAACTGATAAAGTTAACTGGCATGAGAAGCAGGGATGAACATAAGGATAACAACATACTAGAATGATGATTAACTAACAAGGTAGATAAAGGTGTCATCGCATAATCAGGTTTAAGGTTTTTGCACCACAGGTGTACTAGCAAGCTAACATGACTTGAATAAACAAGTATTGATCCCTTGGCCCAAGCTTTGGCCCAATAACATGAAGTGACCCTAATACGAGGTCCAATAACATGAAGTGACCCTAATACGAGGTCCAATAACATGAAGTGACCCTAATACGAGGTCCAATAACATGAAGTGACCCTAATACGAGGTCCAATAACATGAAGTGACCCTAATACGAGGTCCAACCAAACGGTCTAGTCGATCGGCTCCCTATAAGCCTAACTCGTCACGTGTTGGTGTCAATACGGCCTAAACATGATTGTAGTCGGACTGTGCTGGGTCCACCCTTCGGGTGTATCAAGCCCTAGGGTGTCAACCCCTGGACACCATAAACATGAGTGCACAGTCTCGATCTACTGGTACCCATGGGTGACTTCTCCAAATACGGACTACGTGCACGACCATAGTCCGTCCGAAACTACATCGGCGTACCACCCGGCCGTCGTTTTTGGTCGCTTATACCAGTCCAGTAATCGTGCCCCCACCCTAACCTAGTCCCTAGGGTCATGATGATACAAACTTGGGATTACTGCTGGAGTGGACCCCCTTTGCTAGGATTTTCTAGTGGGTTAAGTACGGTTTAACCCTTTTACTAATCATGGATTAACTTGGTTAAGTGTAACGATGAGTTCACGACTTAACCACGATTAATCCACCAAGTCCAAATTGGTTAAGTATTAAGTGGACCATGACTTAACCCTAATCATGAGGCATTAATTAATTAATGTGCCTTAACCTCTCACATTAGACTTTGTTGCGGTTACTAGTTAAGCCGGTCGGTTCCGGGTAGCTTTACACCACAACTTGGTCTAACCTCGGGTTCAAGGTACAACATGACCAACTTCTCACATTGGGTCCTATTGTTTGTAGCAACTAGTTAAACCGGTCGGTTCTGGGTAGTTTTACGCTACAAACTCAACCCAACCTCGAGTTGGTCACACTTATATTTTCTAAGTGTCATGTCCATTATGTTTCCAAAACATATTACAAGTTTTCAAGCATTTGAGTAGACCTAACTTAATAGGTAAATTCCCAATGGGTAGACCTAACTTAATAGGTAAATTCCCAATCTTATGTTTTTATGTCTTTTAAGTTTACCCAACCCCAAACGCAATCCCATCGCTTACATATCGCAATAGCGCATAAAGGATAGAAAGAGGGAACTTGGCATAATCATGACATAAAGGTGTTGAAGCCACAAGTTTAACATGGTGGCATATGAAATGTACATATGTTCATATACTCGCATATTGCGTCATTAGGCCTCAAAAGTATGCATAAAACCAAACTTAGCATATAAGTGATACATGGTGATAAATGACATGTAGAAATGGCCATAAGTTCGCATTTAGCCTCACATGCAAGTTATCATAAGAGATATGATAACTGGCATAATCATGACATAAAGGTGTTGAAGCCACAAGTTTAACATGGTGGCATATGAAATGTACATATGTTCATATACTCGCATATTGCGTCATTAGGCCTCAAAAGTATGCATAAAACCAAACTTAGCATATAAGTGATACATGGTGATAAATGACATGTAGAAATGGCCATAAGTTCGCATTTAGCCTCACATGCAAGTTATCATAAAAGATATGATAACTTACATGTTGCCAAAATGCAACCTTTTGCATAAAGCTTGAAGCTTTATGTTCATATACTCAAGGTAAGCTTGCATAACATGAGTAAAATGATCCACCCAAACTTGCATACATAACATGACAACTTGCATATCATAACATGGCAAACTTGCATAACATAACATGGCAAACTTGCATATCATAACATATCAAACTTGCATAACATGACTTAGTAAACTTGCATATCATGGCAAACTTGCATATCATAATGATCAACCAAACTTGCACCATTCATTTAACTTTAGAGTTTAAATATGAAAGTAGAAAAGGGCTTACAATGCTTATGAAGGCACAAAAATATATATAGATTGAGACAAAGCCCTTATGCAATCAAATAAACCCAAAATGCAAGCTCCAAAATGAATCAAAACTCTTGCTTTATGATGTAAATATGGAAACTTGACTTGAATGCAAGCTAATGATGCTCATACAAGCTTGAAAACACTTTTATGCATTGAAAATCTCTCATAGAAATAACTTAGGAATTTTATGAAGAGAATGGAGGCCATGAGAGGAATGATTTTGCCATAGTTTAGTTACGTGAATGAATAATGATGATTTAGGGTTAGGTTAGGGGCTTATTTATAGAGATTAGGATTACTTTCAACCTTAGGATTAAACCCTAATTCCAATCTCAGCCCTTAAAACCGAATCTGGCCCCAAAACCTAACCAAAACCCCAAAATGGTGCACCAGGCAAAACTGCCCGACTGAACCAAGTCGACAGCAAAGTCGACAGGGCTGTCGACTTGGGTCCAACCAAGTCGACTGCCAAGTCGACAGGCCTGTCGACTTGGTTGGCTTGGCGGGAAATTTCCCGCCTAGCCTTCTAGGCCCGAAATTCGAGATTTGAACTTGAAATTCAAATCTGTTTTGAACTTGAAATTTTCTGAAAATTTCATTGGGCCTTAATCGGGTCATACGGACTCCGATTTTTGAAAACTCGGACTCTATTTCGCGTATTTTTCCGAGACAAATGCAATGGCATAGTCCGTTTCCCTTGATTCAGATTTATAAATTAAATTCTGCCTCGATTTATGTTATAACAGGTTATTGAAAATACGGGTTGTTACATTCTCCCCTCCTTAAAGGATTTCGTCCCCGAAATCTCTAAGTTAGGAAGAACATATCCTACCATCCAACATCCATCTACTCAAAACATCATCCATGAGCAATCATTGTCCTTACAAGATTCTAAATGTTGTATGAACATATGCAAAGGTGTGTGTATATGTACTTATCTAATGCAAATATCATCAATGCAAATTATGTTAGTGAAATGAATCCATATGTATGCAATTCCTAACATAATGTATAACATCTATATGTGTGCACATAACATACATCCATATGCAACAACCATGTGATAACACAAAAATTTTCATCCATGAATAAGCGTAAACACTCATGCATATGCAATATGAGGAGTGTGTGAGCCGATCTAGTGCCTAATGTGTATAATGCATCCACGAGTAACCACTTGCAACCATTTGCAAACATCAAGCATAACATGTTTCAAACACATGTTTCATCCAAAGGGTTTCTACCTAAGGTTCTCATGACAAGATTAACACGATATAGATAGCAAAAGAAAGATATGCTACAAAGAGATCGGGAAGATAAGCAAGATATACTCCTTTTGGATTACAAGAAATCCCTTCCTAACCCAACCCATATTCTACAAAAGCCCAAAAGGTTTAGTCAACCTAACGGACCCCTTTAAACCTTGACATGTATTACTAACCGATGATCACACCCCCTTATGGAGTTTACAACAGAAATGGGATCGAGAACGGGACCGAGAGGATATATGTAAAAGATAACATGCAAGTAAGTTCCACCGGAAAACAAGGATCAAGGATATACTCTTAGAAAGAGATATGATGCGCGTATCTAGCTTTCAGTCTTCTAAGTCACGTTTCCTTGAGCTTGACTCCACTATGTTTTGACTGTCTTTTACCTCATGATTTCTTGGCTTCTTAACTCTTATTTCCCAATATGAGTTGGAACCCATTTCATTGTCGCCTCTCGTCTTCCTCTTTCACTTACTCTTCTATCATTCTTGGCTTAAACATAACTATGACCTCATGGTTTCATGCAAGCTCCCCAAAATTAACCAGTGAATCCTGAATCTCGTTTACTTACTATAAAGTATTCCACGCAGCAGAACTTTTCTTGAAAATACCAATCCACGTTGCCAATTGCTCTTACTAACGTGATTTTCTATAACTCATGCTTGAACGAAATGAACCACCCGCCTGCGAATGATAGGCCGTACTTAGATTCAGTTGCTTGCCCATGACTTCCCGTAGACTATCCCAAAACTGGCTAGTGAAGATTGAGTCATGGTTACTAACTATACTTTAGGGAACCTCGTGCAACCGCTTTATTTCTTGAAAGTAAACTATCGCTAGCTATGATGCAGTCCTTTCGCTCTTTACCGGAGTGAAATGAGCACTCTTCGTGAGTCTACCTACTATGACCCACATGCTCGTATTCCCTTTCCTTGATCTACGCAGTCCATCCACGAAATCCTTTGTGACGCTTTACTACTTCCATTGCGGGGACCTCCAATGGATGTAATAGCCCACCGGGCTTTTTATGACTCGGCCTTAATCTGTTGGCACAACATGCACCTTGGGACAAACTCGGCCACCTCCTCGAGTGATGTGCATCTTCAAGAGCCTTCTTTTTCTCATTGCGTCTTAGCCATCCCTTGTCATCTATAGCGAGGGGTCTTAACATCTCGCCTCGAATCAACTTGTCCATGATCTCGACTAACTGCGGGTCTTCTTTCTGTGAAGTCCCTACTTGATCCAGAAGGGTAGGACTAAGCTCAAGGGACGCTAACTAATTACTTAAACTGAGAAAGCTTCTTACTTCACTTGTCCTCGTCGGAGCTTTCCGGTCTTGAACCGCGACAACTTTAGCGGGATCCACCGCTAAGCCTTGCTTAGAAACTATGTGCCCAAGAAATCTAACTTCTTTTCTCCAAAATGACATTTGGAGAACTTGGCTTCCAACTGATGGGCTCTAAGTGAATCCATCACCTTCACGAGATGCCTTGCGTGCTCTTCCTCATCCTTAGAGAAGATCAGAATATCATCTACGAAGACCACGACAAACTTGTTCAAGAACTCCCTGAACACCCTACTCATCAAGTCCACGAAATATGCAGGTGCATTAGTCAAGCCGAACGGCATGACAAGCCATTCGAAGAATCCATCTGGAGTTCTGAACGCAGTCTTGTCTATACTATCTTCAGCTACCCTGAGCTGATGGAATCCAGTAGCAAGTTCAAGCTGAGAGAAAACAGAAGCACCGATAAGCTGGTCAAAGAGATCATCAATCCTCGGAAACGGGTGTCTGTTCTTCTTAGTCAGCTTATTCAACTCTCGATAGTCAACACAAAGTCGGAGAGAACCATCTGCCTTGGTAGCAAATACCACAGGCGCTCCCCATTCAGATATACTTTGTCTAATGAAGTTCTTCTCAAGCAACTCCTTCACTTGCTTACCTAGCTCCCGTCTTTCACGCGGAGCCATGTGCCGAATGGGCAAAGAAACCAGCTTTGCATTATCCACCAGATAAATGCAGAAATTAATCTCTCGTTTAGGGGGCAACCCCCTAACTTCATCGAAAACATCCGGATACTCTCGAACCACTCTCACAGACTGAAGAGTTTCCATTGACGAGTCGAGTGATTCAAGGTAGCACAACATGACGGGACCTCTCGGATTACAAGAAATTTCTAGGGTGTTTCCGAGGCGAGTCACGAGCCTCACAACCCTATGCTCACAATCAAGGATGGCTCCATATCTGGACAACCAATCCATGCCCAATATCAATCCGTATCCCCCAAAACCAAGAACATAAGCACTACACAAGAACTCTACACTCAGTATAGAGATCCTCAAATCCCCACATATCATAGACAGATGGGCGGAACCCCCAATAGGATTTGAGACACAGACGGGATCATCTACCAAGCTAGTACTAAGGTGCAAACTATCAACAAGATCAGATGAGATAAAGCTATGCGATGCACCAGAATCAAACAAGGTACGAACTGGAAAATCAGAAATATATACAAGGCTCTCAACAGAAATACTACCTCGATCGGGAACTGGAGCGGCATTGAGAGCATGAACTTGCCCTCCTGAAGGTCCAGCACGCTGAGTCTGACCCTGGCCTTGCCCTTACTTCTTCGGGCAATCCTTACTGAAATGTCCAGTCTCACCGCAGAAAAAGCATTCACCATTCTTTATTTTCCTCTTCTTACAATCCTTAATAAGATGCCCAACTGAACCGCAATAATGGCACTTCCCCTTGTTGTTATTGCCCTTGTTGTTGTTGTTTCCCTTGTTGCCTTGACTCTTGTTCTTGTTCTGATTGCCTTGACTGCTCTGACCACTTGGATTACCCTGATTTCCTTTCCACTGGGAATCAGTCTTCTTGGCTTGAGTATCATTCATCTTGATCTCTTTCTTGACATCTCCCTGAAGTAACGCCATATCAACCAAGCTCTCAAACGTGGCCCCATGGGGAATATGTGACATAGCCAATCCCTGCAACGGCTCATTCAATCCTCTAGCAAAACGAAGAGCCTTCTTCTGAGGAGTACTCACCATATCCAAGCCAAAACGAGCTAACTGATTGAACTTGTTCACATATTCCTTGACAGACATATCTCCTTGTTTCAAAGCTATGAACCTCTCCATTTGCAGATTCTCCTCAGCAGAAGATAGAAACTTAAGCACGAACCCTGCCCTGAAATCGGCCCAAGTCTCAACTGGCCTAGTACCATTGGTGACTTCCCACCAATAAGCGGCTTCATCCTTCATAAGCCAAACCGCCAACAAGATCTTCCTCTGATCGTCTAACCCAAAGATAGCAAATAAATCCTCGGTCTCTTTCAACCAATTTCTGGCCTCTACAAAAGTCTCAATGCCTTGAAAGTTCTTTCCACCCATTGCTTTAAAATCTTTGCAAGTCTTTGCGAAGTCAGCTTGAGGATGCTGAGGGGGAGGAGGAAGAGGAACCTCAGCGACAGGAGGAGGAGGAACTTCAGCGACAGGAGGAGGAGGAACATTAACTACCGGAGGAGGAGGAGGAACATCGGCGGGGCCGGCTTCGGTCGCCCTAGCCTCCAAAAGTTTCCTATACCAAACAGGTACGTGTACTCCCTCCGGAATAGCAAAGTTATCAGCCATACTAAAAACGAAGAAAAAGACAGATTCAGAATGGAGAAAAACGAAGGAATTTTGCTAATGGCTTTTTGGGGAATAGCCTTTAAAATAAACTAGACTTTTCTTTGGAAAATACTTTATACTTGGTTTTGAAAATAGTTTTCCAAAAGTTTAAAAAACCTTTTTGTTCCTTCTCGTAAACCATATGCTCTGATACCAAATGTAACACCCCACCTCCGCCAGGGTGGCTCTTGCAAGCACTCTGACTTTGGAGGGGCGTTTGTACCGGGTAAACATGCATAATGATATATCAAGGCAGAACAAGAACATATGTGTATATGTAAACAGAGTAAATAAGATAAGTAAAACAGCGGAAGATTTCAAACTATTTCAAAACAAGTCTGGTACAACATAATGTCAACTTTCCAAATACACAAGTCTAGACAAAAACAACATAAAAAAACTGAAATACATAAGTACTATCCCCAAAATAAGTGATAACCATAGCTAGCTTCATGTCAAGACCGTACATGAGCTAAAATCCCACAAGCAAGCGATCAGAAATCCAAGCTAAGCTCCAATATTCCCACCCTGAGAACCTGGGGGGGGAAACGGAAGAAAAGAGGCGAAAGAAAAACAGGTCAGTCAAAAAGACTGAGTAAGCCCTACTACAATCAATGTAAACTGATAAAGTTAACTGGCATGAGAAGCAGGGATGAACATAAGGATAACAACATACTAGCATGATGATTAACTAACAAGGTAGATAAAGGTGTCATCGCATAATCAGGTTTAAGGTTTTTGCACCACAGGTGTACTAGCAAGCTAACATGACTTGAATAAACAAGTATTGATCCCTTGGCCCAAGCTTTGGCCCAATAACATGAAGTGACCCTAATACGAGGTCAATAACATGAAGGGACCCTAATACGAGGTCCAATAACATGAAGTGACCCTAATACGAGGTCCAATAACATGAAGTGACCCTAATACGAAGTCCAACCAAACGGTCTAGTCGATCGGCTCCCTATAAGCCTAACTCGTCACGTGTTGGTGTCAATACGACCTAAACATGATTGTAGTCGGACTGTGCTGGGTCCACCCTTCGGGTGTATCAAGCCCTAGGGTGTCAACCCCTGGAAACCATAAACATGAGTGCACAGTCTCGAACTGCTGGTACCTATGGGTGACTTCTCCAAATACGGACTACGTGCACGACCATAGTCTGTCCGGAACTACATCGGCGTACCACCCGGCCGTCGTTTTTGGTCGCTTATACCAGTCCAGTAATCGTGCCCCCACCCTAGCCTAGTCCCTAGGGTCATGATGATACAAACTTGGGATTACTGCAGGAGTGGACCCCCTTTGCTAGGATTTTCTAGTGGGTTAAGTACGGTTTAACCCTTTTACTAATCATGGATTAACTTGGTTAAGTGTAACGATGAGTTCACGACTTAACCCCGATTAATCCACCAAGTCCAAATTGGTTAAGTATTAAGTGGACCATGACTTAACCCTAATCATGAGGCATTAATTAATGTGCCTTAACCTCTCACATTAGACTTTGTTGCGGTTACTAGTTAAGCCGGTCGGTTCCGGGTAGCTTTACACCACAACTTGGTCTAACCTCGGGTTCAAGGTACAACATGACCAACTTCTCACATTGGGTCCTATTGTTTGTAGCAACTAGTTAAGCCGGTCGGTTCCGGGTAGTTTTACGCTACAAACTCAACCCAACCTCGAGTTGGTCACACTTATATTTTCTAAGTGTCATGTCCATTATGTTTCCAAAACATATTACAAGTTTTCAAGCATTTGGGTAGACCTAACTTAATAGGTAAATTCCCAATGGGTAGACCTAACTTAATAGGTAAATTCCCAATCTTATGTCTTTATGTCTTTTAAGTTTACCCAACCCCAAACGCAATCCCATCACTTACATATCGCAATAGCGCATAAAGGATAGAAAGAGGGAACTTGGCATAATCATGACATAAAGGTGTTGAAGCCACAAGTTTAACATGGTGGCATATGAAATGTACATATGTTCATATACTTGCATATTGCGTCATTAGGCCTCAAAAGTATGCATAAAACCAAACTTAGCATATAAGTGATACATGGTGATAAATGACATGTAGAAATGGCCATAAGTTCGCATTTAGCCTCACATGCAAGTTATCATAAGAGATATGATAACTTACATGTTGCCAAAATGCAACCTTTAGCATAAAGCTTGAAGCTTTATGTTCATATACTCAAGGTAAGCTTGCATAACATGATAACATGAGTAAAATGATCCACCCAAACTTGCATACATAACATGACAACTTGCATATCATAAAATGGCAAACTTGCATAACATAACATGGCAAACTTGCATATCATAACATATCAAACTTGCATAACATGACTTAGTAAAATTGCATATCATGGCAAACTTACATATCATAATGATCAACCAAACTTGCACCATTCATTTAACTTTAGAGTTTAAATATGAAAGTAGAAAAGGGCTTACAATGCTTATGAAGACACAAAAATATATATAGATTGAGACAAAGCCCTTATGCAATCAAATAAACCCAAAATGCAAGCTCCAAAATGAATCAAAACTCTTGCTTTATGATGTAAATATGGAAACTTGACTTGAATGCAAGCTAAAGATGCTCATACAAGCTTGAAAACACATGTATGCATTGAAAATCTCTCATAGAAATAACTTAGGAATTTTATGAAGAGAGTGGAGGCCATGAGAGGAATGATTTTGCTATAGTTTAGTTACTTGAATGAATAATGATGATTTAGGGTTAGGTTAGGGGTTTATTTATAGAGATTAGGATTACTTTCAACCTTAGGATTAAACCCTAATTCCAATCTCAGCCCTTAAAACCGAATCTGGCCCCAAAACCTAACCAAAACCCCAAAATGGTGCACCAGGCAAAACTGCCCGGCTGAACCAAGTCGACAACCAAGTCGACAGGGCTGTCGACTTGGGTCCAACCAAGTCGACTGCCAAGTCGACTGGCCTGTCGACTTGGTTGGCTTGGCGGGAAATTTCCCGCCTAGCCTTCCAGGCCCGAAATTCGAGATTTGAACTTGAAATTCAAATCTGTTTTGAACTTGAAATTTTCTGAAAACTTCATTGGGCCTTAATCGGGTCATACGGACTCCGATTTTCGAAAACTCAGACTCTATTTCGCGTATTTTTCCGAGACGAACGCAATGGCATAGCCCGTTTCCCTTGATTCAGATTTATAAATTAAATTCTGCCTCGATTTATGTTATAACAGGTTATTGAAAATACGGGTTGTTACACATCCCTTCACTAGGGTGGAAATGTTACCACCAAAATTAACTTCGAAACCAGCTGACGGTGAAGGAGTAGCGGAAGAACACAACTACAGAAGAACCTTTCGAAAGCAAAAAGCCAAATAATAGGAAGAGCTGAAGGCAGTGAAGAATGATCAGAGAGTAGCATAAACTGGCACGCTCTAGGGAGAAAGGAGCTCAAAGCCTACAAAATGCCAGCAAGTCTATCGGGTAGGGCCTATCTAACTGGGTTCATCCGACAGGATCTGTTCGTCAGGAATTTCCATGATGAAAGGTTGTCTAGACCAAAAACCAAGAAAGAGGGAGATAAGAGCTCTACTTATTGAAACCCGGAAGGGCTATCGATACTAACTCACTTAATACCGATACATCAAGAGACGAAGACGTCAAAAGTATCACACCAGAAATATATAGAGATTATCTAGAACCAGCTTCTGAAACATCTGCTGCATGAATGTCGAAAGGTCACATTGATTGACAACAACACATCACCAGGAGCTACCTTTCGGAAGACCAGACCATTCCAAAAGCTCCACCGGAAGGCCAACCAAGACCCTAGTGGAGATACAGACTATCCATACTAATCAACTTAGTACAGACACCAACAATGGTTTCGAACCAGCAGCTATCCACATACATCGGTAGGACTAGCTCCTCTAAGTATACGTGAGAAAAACGAGGGCCTATATCTGAAAGCTAACATCCGAGAGCCTACACCCGGAAGCTACTACCGGAAGTTCAATTACCATCCCAAAATCACCACGTCGAAAAGCTCATCTCAATCTCAAAGAAGCCTCAATTGATCGAGACCTTCCCTCTAAAAGCTATAATCCGCACCACAAAGCTGCTAAAAGCCAAACATTTGAGACCTAGGAGAAAAGTGTCTGACTAAGGCTCCTTGTAACAACCCGCATTCTACGTATCGAAGGATCATAGAATATTTATTTTATTTTCATACGAGTCATAAAAGGAAATGACTATTAGGGATCATTTCCCACATTCAAGATTTTTTCCTATTTTAAATGACCGTTTTCCCCTGGAGAATCTTGTTTCACCAATAACTTTTGATCGATAAGGATTTTTGACCTGAAACCACCTCCATTGGGCTCGGATGATGGTTTCCCATTCCGTAGAGTGGTCACATTAATTAAACGGATTTACCGTTTGGGAGATATGGCTAAAACAAGATTTAAAGATGGAAAAACAGCTTAATCGAGCTTAATAAGGTGATTAACAGCTAGGCCCATAATCGATTTCTGGATTAGGGTTACAGGAGGGCTGAAAGGGTTTGGAGAAACATTTCCTTTCATTTTTTCAGCTGCCACAAACATTCCTTGAACCCTAGTAACGACCTCCAACTTCTAAATCTCTCTCTAATCACTTTTTAATCACTAATTAAGCAAATCTACATCAAATCAAGTCGGATTAACACCAAATTAGAGTTATAGCTGCTGCACAACATTGGAATCCGAGCCAAATCAGTTAAAGTTTCATATCTATAATTTATTTGTGGCTAAGGTGAGTGATTTGCATGTTTATACACTAATTACGACTAATTATGGGTGATTAGAGATAATTAGCGAAATTATACATCAAAAAATTCTGGAAAATATGTAGAAATTCTAAAATGTTATTTTATGTTGCTAGTATAAACTTGGGTTAATTTGGATTAAGTTTGTTAATCCTATTGTTAGATATGGTTAAACATGGTTAAGGGGAAAATAATGGTTTTTGGTATGTTTGATCTAAAATAACAATATGCTTGAAGTTTTGATCTTTTTGATTTAGCCTATATGTTGTTACTATTGTATGGGATGTTTTATGGTTGCATAGGAAAGTTAAAATGGTTAAAAACGCTGTCGTGAGGTGTAAATAGCTTGCTATAAGAGGTGCAGGAAATGGGACCGGATCAGGCTCGCTACCCTGAACCGACCCGCTCGCACTCAAGATCCACGAGCCGCCTGCTCGAACCAAGAGGCTCAACCTGATTTGCACGCACCCGAAGACCCTTATGTGGCATCACGACCCGAACTGATGGAGGGATCGACCCACGAACCGAAGGAGGACCCGACTCGACCCGACCCAGTGGAAGAAGCATGACCCACGAACAGATGGGGAACACGACCCGACCAGGTGAGATGGCACGATCCGACCCGATGGTGGAAGCACGAACCGACCTAGATGGAGAATCACGACCCGACCCCAATGATGACTCCGAACCGAACCGCCTGCTTCCCAAACTCACAAACCTAATGGAGACTGAACCGAACAGGAGAAGACCATAACCCGAGATGCAAAGGAAGTCCAGATGAGAGGTTATGGTTCAGGATCCAAATGGGGATCAACGAGTTAACTTCCAAAGTTGGGCTTTGCTGCAGGACGTGTGCAAAGGGATAATCGATATCTATAACTTTGGATCACTATTGAGGGTGGGAGTATTGACTATGGACCAGTGTATTTGGGTCAGAGGTTGTAGGGAGTGGGACTCCGTCAGGGCCCCATAGGGCAAAGTGGTTGTAGCGACAGATGTACGGAGTTGGACTCCGTCATGGTCCCAATGGATCTAGTGATCAAAGAAGTGGATATCGTATGCTTTACGCACTGCGTGAGAGATGTGAGGATGATTAGTATGTTTGATGTTTTCTATCACCATGACACTCACACTTCCATTTTACACCCTATGTTAGTGTTACCATAGAGTATGGTACATCTTGTTATGCTAACTCTTTGGTTGCAGGTTCAGGTCAGGTATGATTATTTATACTTGTTATTGTTTTATCTTGCTACTATCGCTCATACTAGACTTTTGTCTGACCAAGAGTTTTATGTCTCTTCTTATTACTCTAGGTGCTCCTAAATGAGCAGACTAGAGACATGTTAGGTGATTATGCACGAGTAGCTGTCCGGAGACGAGCAGGAGGCTTCCACGTACTATATACATATATTCTCCACGTATTGTTGTTGGTCACTAATTAGGAATTAGTAGTGTACCTATTTTACTTCCATTTTAGAGACAGTATTTTGAAGTTGTAATAATGGTTTGGATCATAAGCTGTATTTTGGATTCCGCTACTCTGATGGATATGGTTTAGTTTTCAGCTTATGCACGGGCTCACCTGTTTTATATCAAGTTATGTTATTATTATATTTTATTTTATTCCATGTCCTGTGAAATATACTACAGGTTCTTAATGATTCATCGTTTCAAATCCCATTCTATTGACGACCGTCCCATGCTAGTTGGACATTGGCACAGCGAATTTCGGGGAAATGTCAGATGGTACAAGGCGGGTCGTCACACTTGGTATCAGAGCCTAGGCTGCGTAGTTTATCTTAGGGGAAGACATCAGGGAGTGATAGTATATGTATATAAGAGCGTGTATTTGCAATGTTTTGGTTTTTGAAAAACTATATATATTTACTATTAGTATATCTGAGGATGCAGTCGCACTACACTAGCACCACTAAGGAGATGGTTAATCGTTTTCTCTTTACAGATTGAACGATGAGCCGAATATATGAGGAGTACGGGTTATGGAGCCAACAATGGTAATGTCCCTGATATAAGGACGATATTTACTACCTTCATGTGAGAGATGATTACGGATGCTCATGGAGCAGTTCCTAATGTTGCTAATGGTGGTGGTGTAGTAGTGCAGGCACCTAGAACCGATTTCGCCGAGCTCAGAATGGATTATACTAGTCTTGGTGGGAAGCTGTTCCATGGAACGGAATCGGCTGCGGAGGTTCAAGACTGGCTTGGTAGTTGTGAGAGCATCTTCGAGAATTTGAGGATCGATAATGCAATGAAGAGAAAGTTAGCATTACGTCAGCTTCAAGGATGGCCTTTGAATTGGTGGGTTGCTATTAAAGCGGCTACTCCTAAGGATCAAGTTACTTGGGATCTGTTTAAGACTCGTTTCAGTGATAAGTTTATTCCAACTGCTTAGAAATCATAATTGTTTAGGAAGTTTTTAGAGCTTAAGAAGAATGGTAGGGCAGTCTCGGAATATATTGCTGAATTCGATACTTTATCGAAATATGGATTATCTCTTATCAATACTGCGGAGAAGAAGAACGAAAAGTTCATAACTGGCCTAGATGGGTACTTGGGGGAAAGACTTATAAACCATATCGATGAGACATTCGAATCTATTATGGGAAAGGCATTGAGGTCGGAGAGCCTTTACCTTAAGCCAAAGACTGAGGTCGCTATTACATCTGCAGGATAGCCAAAACAGCAGGCAAGCGGTGAAGGCAATAAATTCTCAGAATAAGAGAAAACATAACCAAACCAAGGATGGTCAGAAAGAAGACTAAGAAATATATCGAGTGCTTTAGCTATGGCAAGAAGGGCTACTATGCCAGAGATTGTCGAGCAAAGCCATCGGACAGGAAGTGCTTCAATTGCGGCCAAGTGGGACATCACAAGGATAAATGCTCACAACCTCTTAAGGAGAAGCAGATCGTGGAAGCATATGCTATCAACGATGTTCCTTCTTTTTCGAATGCCCCAACAACGACAGAGAAGGGAAAGGGTGTCGTTATCCAAGGCAAGCTTTCTATTTATTATGCTCCTATTCGAGTACTGTTTGATACTAGGGCTTCCCATTCCTTCGTATCCAGCGACCTGGTAGATAGGTTGGAATTGGAACCCGAGATTGTCGATAGACCTTTAGTTGTGACGAACCCGATCGGTGGATCGGCTAGCCTTTGTATGATTTGTCGTAATTTGGTCCTATCGATTCATGGATGTGTGTTTGCTTGTGATTGCTTTGTTTTAGGATTTATTGGGTTTGGCATTATTTTGGGAGTCGATTGGCTCCAAAGGTATGGGGGTGGTGGTAGACTATGAGGGGTCTTCAGTGACCATTAGAGCGGATGATAGGCGGAGGGTGGTATTGGGTTGCCTACCCAGTGATGGGGTGATGGCTAGTTTTCTAAATTCTCTCGACATCCCGCATGATGAGTTATCAGGTGTGCTTATTGCTGGCGAGTATCCAGACATCTTCGGGGAAGTGACCGGACTTCCACCACACCGAGAGATCGAGTTTCAGATTGATTTAGTGAAAGATGCCAAACCTATAGTGATGCCACTTCGTCGTATGGCGCCAAGGGAGAAGTGAGAGCTCGAGGAGAAAGTAGGCATTCTCTTGAAGAAGGGATTTATCCAAAGAAAAGTGTTTCCAAGTGGGGAGCACCTGTTGTATTTGCTACTAAGGCCGATGGTTCCCTTCGCTTATGTGTGGACTACCGCAAGTTGAACGAGATGACTAGGAAGAATAAGTAACCTCTTCCACGGATAGATGATTTTTTTGATCAACTTAATGGAGCAAGAGTGTTTTCCTAGTTGGATCTCGCGACAGGATTTCATCAGCTCCAAGTAGCAGCTAAGAGTATACCTAAAATGACATTTCAGACGCTGTCTGTATTCTATGAGTGGTTTGTCATGCCATTCCGGTTGACCAATGCACCCTCGTATTTTGTGGATCTTATGAATAGGCTTTTCAGAGATCAATTAAATAATTTTATTCTTGTGTTCGTGGACGATATCTTGGTTTACTCGAGGACAGAGGAAGAATACAAGGAACATTTGAGGATGGTGATGGAGGTGTTGAGGAAACACCAATTGAAAGCAAAACTTTCTAAGTGTCACTTATGTAGGAGGGAAGTGAGATTCTTGTGCTATGTTGTTTCATAGAATGGTATTACCATGGATCCTGCGAAGGTGGCTACGGTGCAAGATTGGTCTATGCCCAAGAATGCAACGGATGTGAGAAGCTTCTTAGGGTTAGCTGGATATTATCGTAAGTTTATTCAAGACTTCTCCAAGATAGAGGCACCGTTAAATCAGTTGACCAAGAAGAATCAAGCTTTCATCTGGGACAAAAGGTGTGAGAATGCATTTAAGAGTCTAAAGGAGAAGTTAACGTGTGCACCCGTGTTAGTTATTCCTAAAGGGAACGAAGAGATGACGGTATACACGGATGCCTGTGGTACCGGACTAGGTGTTGTACTTAGGCAAGGAGGTAGGATTGTAGCTTATGCAAGTCGACAACTGAAACTACATAAGAAAAGAAATCCTACCCATGATTTGGAATTGGCAGCGATCGTATTCGCGTTGAAGATGTGGAGACACTATCTCTTGGGAGAAAGATTCGAGTAGTTTACTGATCATAAGTCGTTGAAGTATCTTTTCTCTCAAAAGGATTTAAATCTCCGTCAGTAGAGATGGTTAGAGTTCTTGGCTTCATATGATTTCAATATCGCATACACACCCGAGAAGGGAGATGCGGTAGATGATGCATTGAGTAGGAGACATGCCAGTTTGGGGGATATGTTTCTGGAATGGAAGCAACTGGAGTATATCGCGGGATATGATTTCAGACCTAAGTGGGAATTAGATCCAGAGATGTTAGCAAGCTTGACGATCAGACCAACTTTGATTGAGCCAATCGGTTCTAGTCAGAGGGACGATCCTAACCAACTGGAAATCATATCCAAGGTAGAGATGGGGATCGATGGTGAGGAGATGAACAAGTATGGACTTGATCAAGAAGGATGGCTTCGAAAGAACGGGAGATTGGTTGTACCAAACGTTAATGGATTGAGATATGAAGTGCTTAGAGAGTGTGATCACTCGAAACTGACTATACATCCCAATGGTAACAAAATGTATCGGGACATGAAGCATACCTACTACTGGGATGGGATGAAGAGAGGCGTTGGAAAGTTTATATCCAAGTGCATGAACTGACAGCTAGTTAAAGTCGAGCAAAAGAATCCTAGTGGTTTGTTACAACCACTAGAAATCCCCGAATTGAAATGCGAACAAGTCACAATGGATTTCATTGATGGTTTACCAAGGACTAGATCGGGTCATGATGACATTTGGGTGACTGTGGATCGATTGACCAAAAGTGCAAAGTTTATACTGGTCAAGTCGAATAGAATGGCAACTAAGTTAGCGGAACTGTATATGAAGTGGGTAGTGAGATTTCATGGAGTACCTAAAGGTATTGTGAGTGACTGAGATCCATTATTTACTAGTGGGTTTTGGAAGAGCTTACAAGAGGCTTTAGGATCAGAATTGCATCTCAGTACCGCGTACCATCCTCAAACCGACGGTCAAATAGAGAGGGTGAATCGTGTATTAGAGGATCTCTTGAGAGCTTGTATATTGGATTTTGGGGGTTCATGGGATGACCATTTGCATCTGGTTGAGTTCGCATATAATTATTAGTCCAGTATTGGTATGACTCCATTTGAAGCTTTGTACAGAAGACCTTGCAACTCACCATCATGTTGGTTGGAAACTGGTGAGAAGTTTGTGCTTGGGCCAGATGTAATAAGAGAAGCTTCAGGTAAGATCAATGTTATTCAACAGCAAATGAAGGCTGCCCAGAATAGGTAGAAGAATTATGCTGATAAAAGACGAAGAGATTTGAAATTCTCCGTTGGTGACTTGGTATTCGTCAAGATTTCCCCGTTGAAGAGTGTGGTTCGGTTTGGTAAGAGAGGTAAATTAGCACCAAGGTTTGTTGGTCCATTTCCAGTTCATGAATAAGTTGGGAATTTAACGTATAAAGTTGGATTACCATACAAGATCGCGGGAGTGCACAACGTATTTCATGTTTCTCAGTTAAGGAAGTTCGTACATGATTTTAATATGACTATTTCACCTGATCAGTTGGATGATATCGAGATAGTACCCGAGGCAGTTGTAAACCGCATACTAGTTTGTATTATCGAACACGATACAAAGCAATCCAGAGGAAGACGGTGAAACGGGTTAAGGTCCAATGGGGTGATAATGAGGATGACTGTACTTGGGAAATCGAGGTGAGCATAAGAGAGTCATATCCAGAGCTCTTTACTTGGTAAGATTTTAATCGCGATATAGTTACTATGTATGTTCGATTGTAAACCGCATGCTAGGATAGGCTTGTTGTGTTATTACGTATGTTTGATTGTAAACGGCTGATAGGCATGCGGGACACCATTGTTTGTTTTCTTGGTTAAGGAATTTCAGGGTTAAATTTCTTAATGGGAGAGAGTGTAACGACCCGCATTCTACGTATCGGAGGATCATAGAATATTTATTTTATTTTCATACGAAGACATATGGTCGTGTAAGTTAGGGAAACAACTATTAGGGTCATTTCCCACATTCACAATTTCTGCCGATTTTTAAATGACCATTTTACCCCTGGCGAATCTTGTTTCACTTATAACTTCTGATTAGTAAGGTTTTTTGATGTGAAACTACTTCCATTGGATTCGTATGATGGTTTCCCATTCCGTAGCTGGTCACATTAATCAAATGAACTTACCGTTTGAGAGACATGGCTGAAATAAGATTTGAAGATGGAAAAACAGCTTAATCGGACTTAATAGGGTGATTAGCAGCTAGGCCCATACCCCTTTTCGGGGAGGGTTATGGGAGGGCTGAAAGGGTTTGGAAAAACATTCCCTTTCATTTTTCCAACCGCCACAAACATTTGTTGAACCCTAGCAATGGCCTTCATCTTCCAAATCTCTCTCTAATTACTAATTAAGCAAATCTACATCAAATCAAGTCGGATTAACACCATATTAGAGTTAGAGCTACTGCACAACATTGGAATCCGAGCCAAATCAGTTAAAATTTTAGATCTATAATTTATTTGTGGCTAAGGTGAGTGATTTGCATGTTTATACACTAATTATGGCTAAATAGGGGTGATTAATGATAATTAGCGAAAGTTTACATCTAAAAATTCTGGAAAAATACGTAGAAATTCTAAAATGTTATTTTATTTTGCTGGTATAAATTTGGGTTAATTTGGATTAAGTTTGCTAATCCTATTGTTAGATATGGTTAAACATGGTTAAGGGGAAAATAATGGTTTTGGGTATGTTTGATCTAAAATAACAATATGCTTGAAGTTTTGATCTTTTTTATTTAACCTATATGTTGTTACTGTTGTATGGGATGTTTTATGGTTGCAAAGGAAAGTTAAAATGGTTGAAAATGCCGTCATGAGGCGTAAATAGCTTGCTATAAGAGGTGCACGAAATGGGACCGGATCGGGCTCGCTACGCCGGAACCGACCCGCTCGCACTCGAGATCCTCAAGCCACCTGCTCGAGCCAAGAGGCTAGACCCGATCCGCTCGCACCTGAAGACCTTGATGAGGCATCATGACCCGAATGGATGGAGGGCTCGACCCACGAATTGATGGAGGACCCGAACCGGTGGAAGAAGCATGACCCACGAACCGATGGAGGACCCGAACAAAGGGCAGTGGTTGATTACATACATGTCATTTGTTTGCATACATAACCATAATGAAAAACTTACCATGCATACTGAGGGCAGTGGTTCCAGAAGAGAAGGAAGATTCAAGCAAGCAAGGCTCGGCAAACTTAGCATCAGTCCACAATGAGTCTAGGTAGATTTTCGCGTATAAATTGTGCTGCATCTTTACCTCTATGACCATAAAAAACCTGAGTGAAACATTCTTATAAGTCATTTCACTTCCATTTACAACATCAGGGGTTTGGATAAAAAGAACCAAAAAGATATGAGAGTGAGAAGTATGTAAATACCATAATCCCATTTACAACAAAATTTTCAATTCTAAACTTGTCAATGCAAACTAACACTGCTCTGGATTATCACATAGGTTACAAAATATAAACTGAAAGGATCAACGGCAGAACAAGAAAAGAATATACATACCCTAAACACGAAGGTAAAACATGTCCTTACTTCGGATCCTTAGAAAGAGGTGTGTTCTATGTTTCATTCTTTGGTTGGCTTCTAGAAAATGTAACCTTCAACTTTGTACCTGAACCTGGAGCCCCTTTCTTCTTTGCCTTTGGCCCATCGCTAGAACTTGGACTGTTAACCACATCTTTTTTGCCTTGGTTCAGCCATGCTCTTAGTTTGTTCCTCTGACTTTGCCAGTTTTGATGTAGAATCTATTTTTGCCTTGGTTTGAGACATGTCCCTATCACCAATGTATTCCCACAGCTCATCCTTTAGGAGTAGCACTTCCACATCACCATCTATATAGGCAATATTATGATGCTTTGTATCACGATCATCTGTATAGCATCCTTCTTTTTAGGTCGACCCCTTTTACTCTTAGACTTTAGCTTGCTTCTTTCATAACTTAAGCTTTTTGAAGCCTCGGCACATTAGCATCACAGTTTACAGGTAAAACTTTATTAGTGAGGCCTTTGCCTTTTCCTGTAGCATGTTTCTTTTTAGGTCGTCCTCTTTTACCATAACTTTTTGAAAAATCAAGTTGTCCATTCATCTACATTTTTGAGCACTCAAGACCACCTGCAGAACTAAATATGATCAACTACAGAAATAGCTTCACTATTGAAATAGTGAAATTCAAATTTAAGTAAAATATTTTTAGAAGTTGGCACTAAAATAAAATAGATCTATATTAGAAACCTGCATAACTTTCTCCTGCAATACAGAAATCCCTGTGCATGTATTGAGGAAACGTTTCAAACCACTTCACCAGAAAAGCACATGAATCCAAAGCTATAACATATACAGCATATCACAAAGCAAAAAAATATACTTCTTAACTTATTAGACAATCCATATGCCACCATACTAACCAGTTCTTTGGTCACTTGATGTATACATATCCGAAGTTGTGTTCAAATATGAAAATCCAACTCCAGCAGGCGAATGCAAAAACAATATACTAGCCACTGCGTAAATAAAACACAAAATGATAAGTGATGCATGAATAAAAATTCTACATATATGAAATGATATATAACACGTACCACTATCTTCCTCACTCCAGTAGTACTGCTGTTAAACACATATGGAGTATTATCCATCTCAAGTGTTATAACATCTCTAGTATACATTAATTTATAATTAATTTTTCTAATATCACTATTTAGGCAATACTATCCTGTTTACCAGCATCAATGAGATGACACGAATTAAATAATTTAGTATACATTATCTTCAACTATAAACTAATATTAATTTAGGCAATAGTTTACTATATTGAAGAATATCACTATTAGATAAACTTATTAACAGTTAAGGTTCTTTCCTGTAAAAAATAGTGATATAACTGTTAAAATATTGAACTATTATTAAACTAGTAGGAGGAGCCTGGTCATTCGAAACAAATGGAAGCTTAGCGATGTGATATTCATCACTATCTGTTGTTTATACTTTATTTTGATCCTTCTCAATATGTTCACTTTGCAATAAAGTAATATCACTTTGCAAAAAATACTACCTGCAACCAAGGATTCATCACTACTTCCATGAAAAGCAAGAGAATTGCATCCTTCATAGAAGAAATTCCTAGTTTTTTCCCATTCTCTACTTTGCTTTTGTCTGTTTCTTTCAAACTCATATTGTTAACATCATCATCAGGGATATTGACTCCAACTACAGCAATTTCACCCTCTCTCTCTTCTAGAACCTGAAACAAATTTTCAATTGCAAAAAATAAATAGTCTAACCTTATAAATTCAACTAGAATTTAGGAAAGAGCCAAAATCAACAAAGAAATAGTTCAAATCCAATAAGGATCTAATAAAAAACTAAAATGTAACAAGTTCCAATCTTAAAAAAAACCCAGTCTAACCTCAAAATCAAACGAAACAAAGCAAATCTAGATTCTATGACCCATAATCAATTTCTGAATTTACGAAACCCTGGTTGTAGCCATGAATTTGCAGCCTCTTTCACCACCAAAGTCTTGCAATGATACCCTATTCGTAGCTATTGATTGAACTCAGAAATTGATTCGCCAAAGATCGGTGGTTGCTCGTGGAATTAGGGGACGAATGAAGTTTCAGAGATTCATGGAAGCTTTGATTTTAATTTTGGCTCAAATAATTTTAAGGGAAAATTGGTTGTTTACTGTTTCTGAGGAAGTAAAAAAGAAAGAAAGCTCGGCCAAATTTAGTAGGAGTGGAGGGAACGAAAATAATTTCCCATTTTAAATTATCTCAGCGTTTTTAACATTAAAGCCACAACATTTTAATATTTTTATTTGAAAACAAAGAGGGAAAATTGTTGTCTAATTGTATTGTAAATGTGCACATTTCTTGTAGTGACGACCCGACCCGGTGAAGGAAGCACAAACCGGCGTGGATGGAGAATCAAGACCCAACCCCAATGATGACTCCAAACTGAACCGCCTGCTTCCCAAACTCACGAACTGAATGGAAACCAAACCGAACTGGAGAAGACTAAAACCCGAGATGAAAAGGAATTCCAGATGAGAGGTTATGGCTTAGGATCCAAATGGGGATCAACGAGTTAACTTCTAAAGTTGGGCTTTGCTGCGAGATGTGTGCAAAGGGGTTATCGATATATATAACTTTGGTTCACTATTGTGGGTGGGGGTATTGACTATGGACCAGTGCAGTGCGGTTAGAGGTTTTATAGAGTGGGACTCTGTCAAGGCCCCAAAGGGCAAAGTGGTCATAGCGGTAGTCGTGCGGAGTTGAACTCTGTCATGGCCCCAATAGATATGGTGATTAAAGCGATGGATATCGTATGCTTTACACACTGAGTGAGAGATGTGTGGATGATTTCTATGTTTGATGTTTGCTATCACCATGACTGTAACGACCCACCTTTTTTCCTACTTTTCGCTGGTAATTAAACCAACTTAAACCGTTCATAAAGACAGATTGTTAGGGGTACTTGCACATTTGCACAAAATAAAAAAGAACTTTTCCATTATCATTAAAATAATATTACATCAGAATTACAAGAGTCACATCAGAGTACATCGGTTGCACAACAGAAAAGATACTAAACTCAATAGAAGAATATGAATGCTCCAAGATATAATAGCTCCAGCTAAACCAGCATCCTGCTCCAACCACTCCAAGTCTAAACTGTAAACCAAACTACTAGGCTACCCATGCAAAAATTATGGGCACCCAGAGTTTAGGTGTGGGAACAATAAACTCCAGGTCAGTCATGGGACTGGTGTGAGAACTTAAAGCAGTTGTTTTCAGGGTTTATTTTAAAGTTAGGTAATTCACCGGACCACGCCGGTAATGCGGAACGGGTTTACTCCATGTGAATACCAGTGCACAAAAATTCGCAATGACTTTTGAAAAATGAAACTAACATAAGGTCTCGCGGCACACACACAATGCAAACGCACACATGGGCAAGGTTTCTCCTTATGCAGTCAAAAATGCTTGATACGTGAAAATCCTCTTTCAATACTATAATATAGTGTGAAAACAATTTCGAAAGTAAATTTATCAATCCAAGCCAGCATAGGTACCATATACTATATTGACGTACGGTATGCAACCAAAATCGTACGGGCTTGTAGCGGAGATTGTATTTCCAACAATGACCAGGCAAGGAACTTCCTTCCGAACCGAATTTTGAACACCTCTAGAGGGTTGTCCGAGGATCAACAGTGATGCTCCTCATGCCAACACAAGGCCGGGTTACCCCTTTATTGGGTAACTTAGAGTACACCTGAGTATATCATCTCCCGGTCGTTACCGACCTTTCTGAGCACGCGCCAACAACAACCACAAAAGTAGATGCTTTTACCACATAGGTTAATACCTGGGCTACATACCATAGTACACATTTTATCTAGAAGGAGACAACACCCCATAACCCTGCTGCATTTCTTCCTGTTTTGGCCATTTACCGGGGTGTGAGGCTTGCCGTGGTCCCGATATACACAAAGTGTAATGATCCGCATTGGCAGAGGTATTATAATTAAATTATTTAATTATTAAAAAGGTAATTAAAAGGATTAAATGGTCGTGGAATTAAATAATGGTAAATATTTAATTAAAATAACTAAATAATATATTTAATTCAGTAATAATAAAAAATAGTGAAATTCACAGTATGGTTTAATTTGGGTTATTTAAAATATATGTATCTGTTAGGAGTTGAATTATATTAGCAAATATATTTAAACGACGACAGTTTAATATAATTAAAATAGAGTTCGAAATGGCGTGGCAGTTCGCTATTTGGCGATTTTAACTTCAACTGAATATACAGAGTTCGTTTTAAATCTGATTTCTGTGAAACAAGAAACGTGTGGAGCTGGTGGAGTACATCATTCTAGTGGAAGAGAAAAATCGGGATTTCGTCGTGTAGATTTTGAGATATGTCCAAATCAAATTTTAGAAAAGTCGCTGTGGAATTCCTTTATAATTTATAAAGGAATTATTTATATTTTAAAAAGGGATTTCAATATAAATCGAATATAGGGTTGGCCCAGAAGTGAATATCAATTTAGAAATTCATATAGGAATATTCTAGAGCTGTATGGTATTCCACTGTGGATATATACGATAATATTTCTTTTTAAATATTAAATTTAATTATATTTAAATATATTTATATATTTAAATGGGTCATCCGGAGCTTTAAAAATAGCCACTTTTGCAAACGAAGTCGGAATTCGACGAAACTAATTTTATTGGATCCGCAATGTCAAATAGTTGTTAGATTTCCAGTTTCGTGATTTTTAGAGTCACTGTGTGGTCGTATGGATTTTTAGAGTGAGAAATAGTCAGTATTTTGACAGTTAAAATACGCTGTGCGAGCATACGAAGTCGGAATTTGACAAAACCAGTTTCGTTGGGACCGTAATGTCGAATTCTAGCTACATGTCCAGTTTTGTGATTTTTAGGTATCGTATGTGATTGCACGAACTTTTAGAAAGCGAAATATAAATAAATTTATAAATTAAAAAATATCCTAAGCTTTCTAAAGACTAAGAGAGGCCACGTGAACGTCCTTTTCAGCCACACAAATGCCTTGGCCATTTATAAAAGCTTGGAGCATCAGTTTATTTCCTGAACAGCAAAAATTGAAAGTGGAAAATCAAAATAAAACCCAAGAAAATTCCTAAAATCACATCGCTCACTTATTTGAGTTACTGAGACCAAGACTTTCACGTTGATACTAATCTGGTATGGTGCGACGTGAATTTTCTATCGCTCGAAAATACACAGTGGGTGTATTCGATCTTAGGGTTGAGAAATCCAGTAATTAAAGCATCGATTGGTATTTTGGTAGTTGTTTTTGGATTTAGCGTAGTGTTTAGCTGCTTGCGGGTATTTTTGGTGGATTTCTGGAGGAAAAAGTGTCGATCGACACTACACTGTGCCTCGGAAGGGTTGGAGAATGCGACTCCCTGATGGCCACCGAGCTGTAAGTGATTGGTACGAGGGTGTGGAGATTTTGAAAGAATTTTCTATTCGAATAAACTATTTTGGACTAACATCGAATATAGTTTATTCGAACAGAAAGTAAAATGTGTTAATCAAATATAGTTTATTCGAATAGAAAGTAAAATGAGTTAATCGAATATAGTTTATTCGAATAGAAAGTAAAATGAGTTAATCGAATATAGTTTATTCGAATAGAAAGTAAAATGAGTTAATCAAATATAGTTTATTCGAATAGAAGCAAATGAGTTAATCGAATATAGTTTATTCGATGAAAGTAAAAGGAGTTATCGAATATAGTTTATTTGAAAGGAGTTAAGTGAAAAGAGTAAATCAATAGCGTTAGTCAAATAGAGTTAATCCAATAGTGTTAGTCCAATAGAGTTAATTGATAAGGGTTAATCGAATAGAGTTAAGTGAAAAGAGTCAATCGAATATAGCTATTCGTAGGAGGGTTAAGTAAGGAAGTTAGTAAAAGGAATATAAAGTGAACTTTGCCTATTTCAAAGTTAGAAATGTTGTTCAGTTAAGGTCTGAGAGGTAGTTCTACCCCAACTTAATTGGCTTCGTTTTTAACTAAGGAATAGTTAAGGTTCGGCAGTAAAGGAAATGGTTTGAGTTGGCATGGCGATGGTTTGTTTAAAACATCTTTCTATGTCCAATGAAGAAGCTTTGGAAATGTTTTCCAAATAAGAAACCAGAAATGTTTTCTAATAAAGAAAACAAGAAATGGAAATGTTTTCCATTGTTAATAACGTATATTTTCCAAATTTAGAAAATAAGAAATACTGAATATAGGGAAACAGGAGATAAGTAGATTAATGAAATAAAGAGATAAATGTTGAATGATGTTTGATCGATATAAATTTCCATTTGGAAATAATATCGTTGTTTGCTCACCTGTATTTCTTCGATAGTTAAATCACAGACTATCGAAGTTTTGACCATTTTAACGTTGTTAATATGGGGAGACCGGTTGGATTATTATCCAAAGAACCACTCTGTATCGGCATAAGCGTTGCGAATCATATATGCCAAAGATAATTGAAGACGGAGTTATGCAAGGGCTATCCTGTTTACAAAATAGTGCCTTCGGTTCATCCTTTTCCTGGATGACTTGTATGGACGGGTGTCTGACAGAGTATTTCCAGACAATCACGTATATTGATTTCTCCAACCGTACCAAGAGTGGAAGCGGAGAAGGAAACTTCTTTTAGCTAACACATAATGTATGGTTGAGGACATCAATCGGTGATTTGATGGGTATGACGATGTGGCATTCAAAGTGAATCTGGTGTGATGATAAAGCGTAGCTTCTAGCCTCACATCCGGTAAATGACAGAAATCGGGCAGGCAGCATGGCTAAGTCGGTCGCACCGAAGTAGGGTGTATAATCACCTGATCTAGAGTTTCATTTACTTCTAAAAATCTATTGTTGATGTTGTCCCATTCGGGAAACGGTTGTTGATCCCAACCATTGGTGATATACATTCGATACACTCAAGCAAAATGAGTGGTCGGTCATGTGTGGCCGGGTTGCAAGATGTTCTTGTTGAACCCAGTGTATTCCTCTCTAGAGGTACACTAGCGAAAGGTGGTTCCATACCTTTTCATAGTTGGAAATCCATTACCCAATACGTGCTTGCAGTTTTGATTGTATACTATATATGTAGAACGTGAGATGAAAGCGTTTCTGCTAGATGATTAGTATATTGTGTTGATGACATTATTATAATATCAAAAGGTTTTTGATATAAAGATATTTGGATTCTCATAAGGGAAAACCCATTCCGTTATACAGCGTGGTCTTATGAGATATCAATTACCTGTTTGAACTATTTTAAAATGTTTTACTCACACCAGTCCCATGACTAACCCGAAGTTTATTTTGTTTTGTTTTGGGTGTCTAAATTTGTATGGGCAGTCAAGTAGTCGGGATTTTACAGATACACTGGAAGGGATAGAAGCAGGAGGCTTCAGGATCATATAACTATAGTTATTTTCGCTGTGTTGTAAGTGTTGTACTTTGATAATGATATGTATATTCAAGTACAGATTTGTATTTCAAAGTTATATTATGAAATATATTTATTCGTTCCACTGTGAGATTCGTGTTACTCTGATGTTATGTTCTTCTTCTTCTTCTATTCTAATTTTCTATCTTTTCTTTCCTCACCCTATAATTTCTTTCACTAATGACTGGTATTTTTCGATGTTTGTTTTGGTCATCATTGAGTTTATGTCAATAACCAAAGTCGTCAAAAACCCAGGTCATTACAGTTGGTATCAGAGCTTAGGTTAAGTGAACTACCTTGGCTCTGTGGCGTGACTCGGTAGAGATAGGGTTAGTAATACCCTAGATTGAGTTGAGTGTATATATACAAGTGAACGTATTTGTAGATAATATAAAAATAATTTTATATTCTGGAGATTTATTGGTTGAGTAGTTTACGAGTTTTGGTCAATCAGTTTGATCCACTATATCGGTAGGGATATTGTAAACAGTCGAATACGATGAACCGTCATGGTATGTTTGAAAAGAGGGTAAACGAAATAATTTTTACCCAAATTTTTATTTTGATATAAAGGATTTATATTGGAATGATTATAATATATTGGATATATTGGTTGTTATTATAATCGAGTAAGATTATAAATTAAATGGTTATGTAAATAACCAATCAGAATTCATATAAGTGAAATACGTGAAATCAGATGAGTTAAATCTGAAATTTAAATCAAAATTGGAATTAAAACTCTGGAAAATTGGATAAGTGTTTGTAAATGAATTTGGATTAAAAGTAAGGAAAATATAAGATCCTGGGAGAGTTTAAATTGTTTTACAAGCAGTGTGAATTATATTTTGAAATGAATTTCAAAGTTAAAATGTTTATAAATGGTTTTATAGTATTGAACTCACTTCGATCGCTGGAAAGTAGATTCTGATGATGACAGCTGCATCATCAGTATTCATTTTCGAGTTGTATGTGACGAATTACTACCAGAGATACAGTTTTGAATTTGTTTTGGGAAAAACAAGTTGTGTTGAATTTCAAAATGGGATTTAGAATAATAGAATTTGAAATTTTAAATAGATTAGAAATATTAACTTGTTTTAAAAGAAATAAAACGAGAAATTCCTTTATAAACGAAGTTTGTAAATAGTTCTTTAATAAACGAAGTTTATAAATGAAGTGAAGAGAATTATCATTGGATAATTCAGAAATAAAAATACAAGTGTGAAATTGAATGGGAAATCTATTTTCCAAAGGTAGAAATATCGATTTCAAAAGGAATTGAAATCGAGACTTATGTAAAGAATGAATAAAAAAAGTTTGAAAAGGAATTTGAATAAAGGAAGTTCAAACATAGAATGTAAATAAGAAAATTCAAAGGAAATTTGTAACGACCCAGAAAATATGAACCAATTTAAAAAATTTAAATTGGCTAAAATAATGGACTTTAAATATTTAAAATAAATATTTTAAATAATGGCAATGGAAATTGAGTTTGAATCGACAATTGAAAGCGAATATAATTAATTATAATCATAAACAAGGCCTGAAATGGCGCTGGAGTTTCAAAAATTGAATTCAAACTTTGTCGGACTGTACCGGGTGCAAAACAATCCGGATTTTAGTGAAACCATAAATATTTAAATCTGTTAGTGAATACCTTTCTAACGAATCTGAAAAATCGAATTTTCATAGCGGAAAGAAAAAGTTATGGCCGAATGAATTTGCGGAAGGGTCAATATGGAATTCATATAGCCCGTGGAAATGGCCATTTTGCATACGACCTCGGAATTCAACGAAACCACTTTTGTTGGATCCGGGATGAGAAGTTATTGCTAGATTTCAAATTTCATAATTTTTGAAGCTAATATGTGAGTGTGGCAAAAGAAAATGTGTTTTGGTCAATTATAGTTAAATTGGATCGACCAAAAATGGGCCTTTTTGCAAACGGTCTCAGAATTCGACGAAACTAGTTTTGTTGGGACCATATCATCAAAACATAGCTAGATTTATTTTTCTGAAATTTTAGGAATTAGTTTGTGGCCCTGGCAAATTGAAATGTACGTTCAAAACAAATATTGAATGTTTTATATTTTAATTTGAAGGAAAACTGACTGAAACAGTCGAATGGGCCTACGAAACATATCCCATTGTGTTCGGAATGGGGGTAAAACGCTAGGGGTGACAGTCGTTGGGTTTGGATTGGGGTTCGCAGGAGGCAAGGGGTATTTTCGGATTTTAAAACTTTATAAATAAATAAAAAAATCTATTTGTCCACGTCAGACCCCCCCTCGCTTCTCTCTCCCCGATCGCGATATACGGCGGAAAAACGCCCGTGCCTTCTCCCCTCCGTTTCTCCTCCTACAAGCAAAATTAGCCCCTCCTCTAGTTGAAGATTTTGTAGAGCTCCTCGAGATCTTCAAATCCATACCTAGTTTCGATTTTTTCATTGTGTATTTTGAGAGAACGGACGCCGAGAAGTTGCCGCCTTCACTTCGCCGCCGCCGTCACCAGAAGCCACCGAGTTGACCCTCCTCCCTGTCGCACGTGCGCCTCACGTAGCTCTTCGACCCTGCGCAACCCGATCGTGGAACCATTGCACGGATTGATCAAAAAATCGAAACCTAGTTTCGAACAGTTTTGAAAGGTAACGGCTGTGTAATTTTAAAACTGATTTTAACAGTTTAAAACCGTTGCAAACTTTGAAAAATCATATATTTTTGCTATGTTAACGAAATTCGATGAAACAGGAAGCATCGTGACCGTGTGGACGCCTTCTACATTTTAGAAGAGACCGCATATTTTTCTGAGCCTTCTGCTATTTTTGGTGGAGTGGAACCCAATGTGAGATTTCTAATTCATAAACAAAATGGAAAACGACGATGTATAAATTATATAGTCGATGTATGAGTTATATAAGCGTTGTACACCTCATGTATAAGCGTTGTATAAGTTGTATGTTCGATGTATAAGTTATATATGCGTTGTAAAAATTATATATGTGTTGAAATAAAAGTGAATTGCTATATATATATATATATATATATATATATATATATATATATATATACGCCTCTCGTCCACAAACCATGGACGATATTTATTGATTGTGATTGGTGTGAAAATTGATTGATAACGAATGGTTGTTTGGGATTGTTTGTGATTGATATTGATTGATTGTGGTTGAAAAATACCCATTTGTGGTTGAGAAATATTTGGTTGAAACCACATAGGATTAGTTTGTGGAAATGAAATAAATATATACATGCCGCCTGCGTGCGAACTAGATGCATGACCCCCATTGTCGAAAACGGCGAGGTTTTAAGGTAGAGCGAGGAGCCGTACTAGGGACGGTCCCGGTTTTAACTACCCTGCCGTTATGCTGCCGAAATTTTGAATAAAATTCATGTGTTTGAATTATTTTCATTTGCTGAGACTATATTTATTCATTGAATAGAAAACCTTCATGTGTTGAATTGATATTCATTCATTGATTAGAAATTCATGTGTTGAATGGTGTTCGTGTTTTAAATATAAAAATCACATTTTTATCTATATATAGAAACTATAGAAAACCTTCGTGTGTTGAATTGATATTCATTCGTTGATTAAAAATTCATGTGTTGAATGGTATTCATTTTTAAATATAAAAATCACATTTTTATCTATATATAGAAACTATAGAAAACCTTCATGTGTTGAATCGATATTCATTCGTTGATTAGAAATTCATGTGGTGAATGGTATTCATATTTTGAAATAAATTGTTTTATAATAAAAATCACCTTTTATCGACTATATGGACTATGTAAAATAATCTCGTTTTAAAAGAAATTGTTTTATTATAAAAATCCTATTTTTAACACCTATATAAACTATATAACATAATAGTGTTTTGAAATAAATTGTTTTACAATAAAAATCTCATTTTTGTTATATTCACAAATTGTTGAAATATGAAGTGTTGAGAATAACCACTCGTTCAAACAAATATATATGAGTTGAAATATTCATTAATTAGCTAGTGACATGATTTTTGCCTATGCATGTAACATTAGAATGAATGGTGTTTTTAAACCAAAGGGAATCAAATATGAAGTTGAATGGAAAATGATAAACAATAAGAACTGTATATATGTACATGCATATTTATTGAACAGGTTATAGCAAAGGGGCTAGAGAAGAGGAATAAAATTTTGTGCCCGACAAATAGGTACACATTTACTATTTTGTTTGGGTGTTAATTTTATGAGCCTGTTGGTTAGCCGCTTGGCTTTTTCTTTTTCTTTTTTTGACATGAGACGCCCGTGTGGCTATTTGGGAATTTTCCCAGCCCTCCCATACAAAGGAGGTTATGGCGATATTTTCCAAAATTTTAAGGCGTTAGTGAAATATTGGAAGTGAAAACGGTATTGAAATTGTTGAATGAACTATATTTATATAAATATATAAATATAAATAAAATTAAAACGAAACGAGGACGTGCAGTTCGTATTTTGAAACCGTGATTTCAAACAACTAGTGCGGGAAATCCGACCATTGGATTTTCCCGAAACCGCAACCGTTGGGTTCGCCTCGGAAATATCTTTCCAACGGCACCAACTTTGTAAAAATTCAACGGTTGGATTGTCTGGAATGTTTAATTCAAATCTGAAGAAAAACAGCGCCAGAAACGATTATATTTATATATATATAAATATAATTATATTTAATCGAATAACGATGCTGCAGTTCGTAATTTGAAATCGAAACTTGAAACGATTGTACCGGGAGATCCGACCGTCGAATTTTCCCGAAACTGGAACCGTTGGATTCGTTTTGAAAAGACCTTTCTAATGATATAAATTTAGTGAAGATCCAACGGCTAGATTTTCAGATATGTGTAAATCAAATCCGAAGAAAAACAGCGCCATGGCCGCGTTATGGCCCGAAGCGTCGTTTTGAATAAATTGGCTATTTTAAAATAAATAAAAATAGCGATAAATCGTTATAAAATATCATAAACGATATGGAATGGAAATAAACTGAATTTGCTCGATTTATGTGGTATTTGATGGTTGAATGTGTTTGGTGTGAAAATTACATTAAAGAACAAAATTGGTGTTATCGAATGATTTAACCCTTGAAATAAATTGATTTGAAATTTTAAATATACGTGAATTATTTGAAAATGCCGAGTTAATTCTCATTTCAAATAATTGACCGACGATTGAAAGTCGAAGATGAAGACGGTGGTCGAAGACCGGAGATCTTCACCTCGTTTGGATGGTAACCGAGGTCCTGATTGGGAGGCATCCCGAAATATGGATAATGAGTGGTGATCGTCCAGACGTACGTGGTGATCAATGGGTTTGCGAGGTATTTAGTGCCTCCGGTTTCGTTCAGACCCAGAACGGACTTGTAAATGGACTGTGTGTCTGACATTGGATTTTGTTCTGTGTTGATTGATCTCTGTTAAATATACATCTGTTTGGCGGCGGAGAATTTATTCTTTTGCTTAACGCCCTTCTCTGAAACGCATGAGCTCAGAGGTTGTATATCGATGGACATCAGTCGCATGGCATGAATTGCCTGTGTGGCATGCTAAGATGCAGTGATCAGGGCTTCTGTTGAAAAGCAAAGCCTTGTGGTGATGATCAAAGCACCGCCTGTGTGGCATAGCTTTGTGTATAACGTGAATTCGCGAGCCTCACACCCCGGTATGGACCAGAAACGGGAGCAGGACCTCAGGGGGGACGTGCGTTTTCTTTCTAGCTAGGGTGGTGTCAGTGACCTACCAGCCCTGACATTTATATACTTTTCACCTATGTGGTTGTTGCTGTTGCGAGGCGCCTCGGTTTGATCGGACGATCCGGGTCTGATGGAGTCATTCGTTGGCTCATTTACACCCTAAAGGGTGGAGAAACGCATTGTTCAAGCATTATAATCCACTTCGTGTGGACCGGCCCTGACGATCCAGGGTATGGTCGCGGTTGTACCCGAGACACGGGCTAGAGCGTCTCGAATTCGATAAGGACTATCTTTTGCCTTGGTTCAGGACGGAAATCCAATTACCATATACGTAGACTGTGCGGTTTCGATTGTATATATATTTGGCGACATAGTGGCATGGGACGCTCATGTTGTCTATGATTGATAGTTATGATTTGAAATTGTTTTCAAAACACATAAACACTAGCAATAATACCAAATGCCCCTTGTTTTATTCGTATCAAGCATATTTTGGCCGTTATAAGGTAAAACTCTATCCTCCGGTTTGCGTTGCATTGTGTGATGGGAACTGAGTCTTATAATGGCTTCATTTTTATAAAATGCATTGCGTTGTTTAGAAGAATGATTTGTTCTAAAGCACCGGCAATCCAATGGAGTAAAACCGTTCCACGAAAGTGGCGTGGTCCTGTGATTAGCCAAATTATATATGTGTTGAGTAGATTTCTCATACCAGTCCCATGACTGACTCGTAGTTTGTTTCACTTTCAAACTCGGGTGCCCTTTTTTCTACACGGGCAGCCTTGTATTCAGGTTTAGCTGGTTCTTTCTGGATAGCTGGAGCTGAAGATGGATTCTATCATTTATCTCTTTTTATGCTGTTCAGCTCCTATTGTACATATTTGTTTGTTTTCCGCTGTAGACATTTATGTATAGCTGAACTGTATTTGTACTAAGTAAGATCCTGTATACTGTGTAACTCTGATGATTACTTTTATCCAGTATATTCTATTGTTCATTATCTGGTGTATTTATTTTAATTCTGTTCTGCGATTTTCTGTTTATGTGTTATATTCCACGGATTGCCCTTGCCGTCGTCAGTACGGGGTTTGGGGATGTCTCAAAATTTGAATATAGAAAATTCAAAGGGGATTTGAATATAGAAATTCAAATGAGATTTGAATAAAGAAGATCCAAATAGAAGTGAAAATGAAATTTGAATAAAGAATATTCAAATAGAATTGAAAATGAAATTTGAATAAAGAAGGTTCAAATAGAATTGAATTTAAAATTTGAATATAGAAGATTCAAATAGAATTGAAATGAAATTCAAATATAGAATTTGAATAAGGAAATCGAAACGAAATTCAAATATAAATTTTGAATAAGAGGTTTGAAATGAAATTCAAATATAGAATTTGAATAAGAGAATTGAAATGGAATTTGAATATAGGAAATTCAAATAGAATTGAAATGGAATTCAATTAGTTGATAAACAAGTTAAACTTATATTTGAACATGTATATTCAAATAAAAAGGTGAAATAGGTAAACCAGTTAATTAGCCATTAGTAAATGGATCTTGAATTGAAGTTGAACTTTAGATAAGTAAAGGGGACTGGTAAATTTATATTTAAAATTGAATTTGAAACCTGGGTTTGAAAAAGTAGAATTTGATTAGTTTATAAGTAAGTTAAAATATATTTGAATATGTCATGTTCAAATATAAAAGTGAAATAGGCTAAAGAGATAATTAACAAATTAATTAACGAATTGAGTTAAAACGATCAGGTATAGTTAAAATAGATTGGGCAGGTATAAATATATATGAGATAGGTATGGATAAGGTATGAAGTTATATAAATAGAATGCTCGACGAAAAGGTATGTATTTAATTCACATATGAGATTTTATGCGCCGTATCGGCTAGCCGCTTGGCGTTTTCTTTTTCATTTGGATTGGTGAGGGCCATGGGAGGCTATTTGAAATATCCCAATGCTCCTAGTACAAAGGAGGTTATGGCGAATTTTTCCGGGAATTTAAGGAGTCAGAATATTTTTAGGATAATTTGATAGTTAGAAATCAACGTATCGATATATATATATAGAAGTCGATATGGAAACGAACTTAGAAATAGAATAGTAAAATCAAAAAGGAAGACTAAGAATAAAATCTAGTAAGAATAGAAAGAGGAAGCGTATACGTGTTTAAAAGTGAATAAGAAGTTGTATGGGATTGATTATTCGAGTAAGTAGTCATATCTGTTTTGACGTTATAAATGTTATTCAGTCAAGGTCTGAGAGGTAGTTATACCCCAACTTGATTGATTTCATTATTAACAAATAAATAGTAAGATTTCAGGCTCAAAGATCAATGTTGAATAAGAGTTAGTTGAATATAGTGTTTGGGTTGTCATAACGATGTTTTACACAACATCCGTTTTAACCCAAATAAGTGTAAGCTTGGAAATATAATAAAAAAATATTTCCTAAGTATATAAATAAACGAGATCGGAAAAGAGATAAGTAATTGGAATATTTTCCAATTATAAATAGCATATATTTTCTAAAATTTAGAAAATAAAGGAAGGCGATATTCGGAAATGTTTTCCAATTAACGTAAAAGACCAATATGGTTATTGAAAATATTTGGTTAACAAATATTGATAAAGAAATAGAGAAGTGATTTAACTAATGGAATATTAATTAAGGGTTCAGTGACATGTTCAAAAGGAAAATTTGATTTTTGAAAAGAGTAAAACTGTTAAAAACTCCCAGGGAAAGACTATTTGAATTAAAAACAAATTTTACAGAAATTTGTGAAAAACAAATTTGAATTAAAGTAAAGCCAGTAAAGTGGTAACTGAGATTGAATTAGAATGATGTCAAGACAAATTGGATTGTGAGATTCAAATTTGAAGTGTAATGGGATAATCAAGTTAAGAGTTGGGAATCGAGAAGAAACTCGAGTTAAAATGATATTTGGCTCGGGTATAAGCGAATGGTTGTGTTGTGGATAAAAGCAGATTGGAATTTGATTGGGATAACATTGGTATATGCTGAGTTGATAGCATATGGAAGTGATAGAGTTGATATGCCGACAAAAGGTACAAGTTTATATTTCTATTGGATATAACATTTATGAGTCGAATTAGCAAGCCACTTGGCTGTTTGATTTTCTTTTGGGTTGGAGATAGCCCAGAGAGGCAAGTTGGAGTTTGAGGTATTGACCAGTACAAAGGAGGTGCTGGCGAAATTTTTCGAAGAGTTAAGGCGTTAGAAAATTTTCACGATTTTTGGAAATTTTCGTTGATAAGAATTAATTAATAATTTAATTGAAATTAAATTGGTTCATTTGAAACTGAAGTTAAGAAGTGAACAAATATGTTCTAACCAGTCGACAAGGTCGTCTTCTAGCTTTAGCAATTTCGAGAACGAAATTATTTTAAGTGGGAAAGATTGTAATGACCCGCATTGGCAGAGGTATTATAATTAATTTATTTAATTATTTAAAAGGTAATTAAAAGGATTAAATGGTCGTGGAATTAAATAATGGTAAATATTTAATTAAAATAATAAATTAAGTAATATATTTAATTAAGTAATAATCAAAAATAGTGAAATTCACAGTATGGTTTAATTTGGGTTATTTAAAATATATATATCTGTTAGGAGTTGAATTATATTAGCAAGTATATTTAAATGACGACAGTTTGAAAGTATAATTATAATATAATTAAAACAGAGTTCGAAATGGCGCGGCAGTTCGCTATTTGGCGATTTGAACTTCAACTGAATATACAGAGTTCATTTTAAATCGGATTTCTGTGAAACAAGAAACGTGTGGAGCTGGTGGAGTATATCTTTCTAGTGGAAGAGAAAAATCGGAATTTTGTCGTGTAGATTTTGAGATATGTCCAAATCAAATTTTAGAAAAGTCGCTGTGGAATTCCTTTATAATTTATAAAGGAATTATTTATATTTTAAAAAGGGATTTCAATATAAATCGAATATAGGGTTGGCCCAGAAGTGAATATCAAGTTAGAAATTCATATAGGAATATTCTAGAGCTGTATGGTATTCCACTGTGGATATATACAATAATATTTATTTTTAAATATTAAATTTAATTATATTTAAATATATTTATATATTTAAATAGGTCATCCAGAGATTTAAAAATAGCCACTTTTGCAAACGAAGTCGGAATTCGACGAAACTAATTTTATTGGATCCGTAATGTCAAATAGTTGATAGATTTCCAGTTTCATGAATTTTAGAGTCACTGTGTGGTTGTACGGATTTTTAGAGTGAGAAACAGTCAGTATTTTGACAGTTAAAAATACGCTGTGTGAGCATACGAAGTCGGAATTCGACGAAACCAGTTTCGTTGGGACCGTAATGTCGAACTCTAGCTACATGTCCAGTTTTGTGCTTTTTAGGTATCGTGTGTGATTGCACGAACTTTTAGAAAGCGAAATATAAATAAATTTATAAATTAAAAAAAATATCCTAAGCTTTCTAAAGACTAGGAGAGGCCACGTGAACGTTCTTTTCAGCAACACAAATGCCTTGGCCGTTTATAAAAGCTTGGAGCATCAGTTTATTTCCTGAACAGCAAAAATTGAAAGTGGAAAATCAAAATAAAACCCAAGAAAATTCCTAAAATCACATCGCTCACTTATTTGAGTTCCTGAGACCAAGACTTTCACGTTGATACTAATCTGGTATGGTGCGACACGAATTTTCTGTCGCTCGAAAATACACAGCGGGTGTATTCGATCTTAGGGTTGAGGAAATCCAGTAATTAAAGCATCGATTGGTATTTTGGTAGTTGTTTTTGGATTCAGCGTTGTGTTTAGCTGCTTGCGGGTATTTTTGGTGGATTTCTGGAGGAAAAAGTGTCGATCGACACTACACTGTGCCGCGGAGGGGCTGGAGAATGCGGCTCCCTGATGGCCACCGAGCTGGAAGTGATTGGTACGAGGGTGTGGGGATTTTGAAATGAAGATCATTGATGATTCTTATTTGATTTTAAGTGAAGTGAATGGAGGGAGAAGGGAGGTGGAACCATCAGCCAAGGGTTTGGAATACTGGAGCTGAAGGACGGGGATTGCGTTGAGGAAGAAAAGGGGAATGGCACGGGTCGTGTTTCAAACATCAGTGGGCCGGTTAAATGGTGAAAGCCCAATGTAAATTTAAACCCAAGTTTTTAATTTAAATTCTTATTTACTAAAGTGTATAACTTGTTAACGTCATATCTAGATCATACGATATCAGATTGACAAACCGTAAGTTGCGTTGGGATCGTATGGATGGGAGCAACACAATGAAACTGACCAGGAGTGAATCCGAGCTCGTTACAATTTATGGCGAAATAAATTGTCTGATTTGACTGTGTGTTGACTGTTTGATTGAACTGCTAGTCAGTTAGTGGAATTTCTATATTGATTCTGTTTAACAGAATATATCATATGGAACTGAAAGTGATGTTATCTTTATTGTTTAACATCTATGATGCAGGGAAACAGGTTGCAGGAATCCAACTGGATTCCTCAACATTTATTTTACTGTTTTTCATATATTGTGATATATGATGTGTTATATAATCTGTTATGGATTATGTGTGTTGGAATGATGTTGATCATTGTTATTCGACATTTTAAATATCATAAAAGACCCTGGGATGTAAAAAGAATTATTTCAATGTATATTGAAATAAAGGGATTTTATAAAATCAACAGATTTTATAAAAGGAAATATTTCGAAAGTAAATAAAAGGGAAAAATGTTTTTAAAAATAATAGAGTTTTATAAAAGGGAAATCATTTGTAAAGTGAAGAACTATTACTAAAAGTAAATTTTATCAATGAATAGTTTAATCGAGTTAAAAGGAGTTAATCGATGTTAGTTTAATCGGAAGGAGTTAATCGATGTTAGTTAAATCAAAAGGAGTTAATCGATTAGAGTTAAAGAAAATGAGTTAATCGAATAGAAAGAAAATGAGTTAATCGAATATAGTTTATTCGAATAGAAAGTAAAATGAGTTAATCGAATATAGTTTATTCGAAGAAAGTAAAATGAGTTAATCGAATATAGTTTATTCGAATAGAAAGTAAAAGGAGTTAATCGAATATAGTTTATTCGAATAGAAAGTAAAATGAGTTAATCGAATATAGTTTATTCGAATAGAAAGTAAAATGAGTTAATCGAATATAGTTTATTAGAATAGAAAGTAAAATGAGTTAATCGAATATAGTTTATTCGAATAGAAAGTAAAATGAGTTAATCAAATATAGTTTATTCGAATAGAAGCAAATGAGTTAATCAAATATAGTTTATTCGAAGAAAGTAAAAGGAGTTATCGAATATAGTTTAATTGAAAGGAGTTAAGTGAAATGAGTAAATCAATAGCGTTAGTCAAATAGAGTTAATCCAATAGTGTTAGTCCAATAGAGTAAATTGATAAGGGTTAATCGAATAAAGTTAAGTGAAAAGAGTCAATCGAATATAGCTATTCGAAGGAGGGTTAAGTAAGGAAGTTAGTAAAAGGAATATAAAGTGAACTTTGCCTATTTCAAAGTTAGAAATGTTGTTCAGTTAAGGTCTGAGAGGTAGTTCTACCCCAACTTAGTTGGCTTCGTTTTTAACTAAGGAATAGTTAAGGTTCGGCAGTAAAGTAAATGGTTTGAGTTGGCATAGCGACGGTTTGTTTAAAACATCTGTCTAAGTCCAATGAAGAAGCTTTGGAAGTGTTTTCCAAATAAGAAACCAGAAATGTTTTCTAATAAAGAAAACAAGAAAAGGAAATGTTTTCCATTGTTAATAACGTATATTTTCCAAATTTAGAAAATAAGAAATACTGAATATAGGGAAACAGGAGATAAGTAGATTAATGAAATAAAGAGATAAATGTTGAATGATGTTTGATCGATATAAATTTCCATTTGGAAATAATATCGTTGTTTGCTCACCTGTTTTTCTTCGATAGTTAAATCACAGACTATCAAAGTTTTGACTATTTTAACGTTGGTAATATGGAGAGACCTGTTGGATTATTATCCAAAGAACCACTCTGTATTGGCATAAGCGTTGCGAATCATATATGCCAAAGATAATTGAAGACGGAGTTATGCAAGGGCTATCCTGTTTACAGAATAGTGCCTTCGGTTCATCCTGTTCCTGGATGACTTGTATGGACGGATGTGTGACAGAGTATTTCCAGATAATCACGTATATTGATTTCTCCAACCGTACCAAGAGTGGAAGCGGAGAAGGAAACTTCTTTTAGCTAACACATAATGTATGGTTGAGGACATCAATCGGTGATTTGATGGGTATGACGATGTGGTATTCAAAGTGAATCTGGTGTGATGATAAAGCGTAGCTTCTAGCCTCACATCCGGTAAATGACAGAAATCGGGCAGGCAGCATGGCTAAGTTGGTCGCACCGAAGTAGGGTGTATAATCACCTGATCTAGAGTTTCATTTACTTCTAAAAATCTATTGTTGATGTTGTCCCATTCGGGAAACGGTTGTTGATCACAGCCGTTGGTGATATACATTCGATACACTCAAGCAAAATGAGTGGTCGGTCATGTGTGGCCGGGTTGCAAGATGTTCTTGTTGAACCCAGTGTATTCCTCTCTAGAGGTACACTAGCGAAAGGTGGTTCCATACCTTTTCATAGTTGGAAATCCATTACCCAATACGTGCTTGCAGTTTTGATTGTATACTATATATGTAGAACGTGAGATGAAAGCGTTTCTGCTAGATGATTAGTATATTGTGTTGATGACATTATTATAATATCAAAAGGTTTTTGATATAAAGATATTTGGATTCTCATAAGGGATAACTCGTTCCGTTATACGACGTGGTCTTATGAGATATCGATTACCTGTTTGAACTGTTTTAAAATGTTTTACTCACACCAGTCCCATGACCGACCCGGAGTTTATTTTGTTTTGTTTTCCCTAAACTCTTTGGTGCCTAAATTTGTATGGGCAGTCAAGTAGTCGGGATTTTACATATACACTGGAAGAGCTAGGAGCAGGAGGCTTTAGGATCATATAACTATAGTTATTTCCGCTGTGTTGTAAGTGTTGTACTTTGATAATGATATGTATATTCAAGTACAGATTTGTATTTCAAAGTAATGTTATGAAATATATTTATTCGTTCCGTTGTGAGATTCGTGTAACTCTGATGTTGTCTTCTTCTTCTTCTATTCTAATTTTCTATCTTATCTTTCCTCACCCTCTAATTTCTTTCACTAATGACTGGTATTTTTCGATGTTTGGTTAGTTATCATTGAGTTTATTTCAATAACCAAAGTCGTCAAAAACCCGTGTCATTACACAAAGCTACGCTTAAATAAGCCATGCTTTGATCATCCAAAGCTCACCACATAACTTAAGTATGCCACATTGTCCATGTACAATGCATCACTGATTTCTATAGATATATAACCTCTAAGCTCATACGTCTTAGAGAAGGGTGTTAAGAAAGAGAATAAATTCTCCACCACCAAATAGATATATTTAACGTAGATCAGTGCCACGCAGTCAATTACAATGTTAGACACAATCCATAAATGTCTATTCTGGGTCTGAACGAAACAACAATCCGAAATTCCTTCACATACGTTTGTGCTTCTTGCCACTTAGCTGATATAAAATCCATCTGCAAATGGGAGCTACCCATTTGAGACATTCATCCGATCTTCAATACCGGTCTTCAGTACCGTCTTCAATTGCTTCACAACGTCGTATTATTACTTGGAATGGTTTTCAGACATACATCTGATCCCGGTCTTCCCAAATAATAAGCGTAATTTTTAAAACACAATTATGGAAAGCACAGGCTTTCAACCAAATCTCCTTCCATCTTGGATTTTGTTAAATTAAGCCTCTTTAAACCCATTCTCAAATTATAACAAAATCCATATTAACCCTTTCTCTTTTACAACACTCCCTTAAATCAAAGATAAATTTGCCCCAAAGCCTTAATTAAATTTTCGTTTGATAACTCGTTATCAAAACCCATTTTCCTTTGAAAATCCTTTAATCCATATTTCAACCATAGTTTCCAATTAAATCGATTTTCCAATATTCAATTCTTTAATCCTAACTAAAAGATTATACTTGGTTCCTAGTTTCTTACTTTTAATTTTCTCAAATCAAAGATTTGATTAAATCCCAATTTACGATATGAATTTCAACAACTTAATCTCATTGGGCTTCAAGAATGATATTGTTGAAGATATGATTCACGATAAAACCCAAATCAATCGATATTGAACATAAGTTACACAGAAATTATATCTACTTATATTTGATATCAATTCTCATAATCAACGAATACTATAAGTGGAATAACGATAGAATAATAATATCTTCCAAATTCCTCAAATAATATACGTTTACACCAAAGAATTTCATATCAAATACCCGAAGATTATTTCTATCCTACTTATCCCAATCAAATTGGGAAACCCATATCTTACTTAAAAGATTTATCCAACTCTATGGCATTAGATCTGGATAGAAATACCATCAACTTATACTTAATATTAATCTTGATATCCAACTCACACTATAAGCGGAATAACAGTGAACTACTTTTTATACTCCTTAAATATTAAGAGTCATCGTCTACCAAATTAAAATCAAACATCCGAAGATTTATCTCCAACCATATCCAATTATTTAAAATTGAAACCCGAATTAATATCAATTTAAATTCTATATAAAATATTTCTAATACTTTTAAACCTTTGAAAACATTCCACAAATTATTACTTATAGTTCAGAAAATAGTTTACGGTTTAAAACTTCAAAATAGATTGTTTTCGAAGGAAGCGTTACAATAGCATTTCAAAAGTGTAAAAGCGTTACAAAACAGTTATCTTAACTATTTTGATCAAAATATCGATTACCTTAGCCAAAACTTAAACTTTACAACTCCAAACATCTTTTCATCATTTTTAATGATTTTACAATTTTTTTCCATATTTTTAAAACATTTAAAAATAGCTGTTTATAGTTATGGTCAACAATTATTCTTACATCGACCTTTTCCAAAACGGTTTCAAACATAACTTGAAAATTATAACTGGAATTTAAAATCTACTTTCACTCATTTGAAAGTTCTTGTTAATGGAAATCAAACGTTTTTCATTTTATGGAAATCCGATTCAGATTGCGAAAGTTATAATCGTTTAAAATTTGCATCTAAAATACATAAATTGTCGTTATGCAACAAGCTCAATTTTGACCATAATAACCATTATTTTACGATACCTCAAAATATTTTAGAAAACCATTATACTTATATAACCCTTTTAAAATCATTTAAATTTACTTTCCAAATTATTTTGGATCTATAATTCAACCTTTTTTACTTAATAAATCAAATTCCAATTCATTTCTAAATTCAAATAACCTCAAATTAATCATCCCATTCGTCGGATCAGTTAGGGATAGCCAGGGAGAGCAGGAAACTTTATTTCCAAACCCAAGCCTAAACACTATCCTCGCTATCATCCTAGAATGTTCCGGGATTTATTTATTCATTTAAAGTACTTTATCAATATTGCTTCTAATTACGAAGGAGATTTGTCGATCACCCATGTGATACCATAATTGTTGTGTCATAGTGTGTGCAAAACAACATCAACAACCATTTAAACATCCATAGCAACCATCATCAACATAATTAAATAAATCATAACTGTGCACAAGCGTTATAATACTAACGCTTAATAGTGTGTTGTCTAAACTATGCATCCACCATCCATTACAACAAACATATAAACCGTGGTTAAATTAGTCAGTATATTTAAATTAGTCTAACTACTAATTAAATATATAAACCGTGGTTAAAGAGTACTCACCTAACAGCTTTCCAAATCTTCACGATAGGCAAGCCTAGTTGAGCGAACCATCGGAGAGTATTTCGGCGCAACGTCTTCTTCACCAATATATATATATACACACACACACTAATCTCTCTCTCTATCATAAGAGGAGGAGGATGACGACGAACTTTGGCAAGGTGATGGTGGAAAAGAAGAAGACTTATGCCATGGTGTAACGACCCAGAAAATCTGAACCAATTTAAAATTTTTAAATTGGCTAAAATAATGGATTTTAAATATTTAAAATAAATATTTTAAATAATGGCGATGAAAACTGAGTTTGAATCGACAATTGAAAACGAATATAATTAATTATAATTATAAACAAGGCCTGAAATGGCGCTGTGGTTTCGAAAATTAAATTCAAACTTTGTCGGACTGTATCGGGTGCAAAACAATACGGATTTTAGTGAAACCAAAATCATTAGGATCTGTTTGATGATACCTTTCTAACAAATCTGACCAATCGAAATTTGATAGCGGGAATCAAAAGATATGTCCAGTTGAAGATTCTGAATGGTCGCTATGGAATTCAGGCCCTTAAAAATAGACATTTTGCAAACGACCTCGGATTTCGACGAAACCACTTTTGTTGGATCCGCAGTGTCAAGTTATTGCTAGGTTTCAAATTTCATAATTTTTTGATTCAATATGTGAGCGTGGCAAAGGAAAACGCGTTTGACCGGTTTCAGTTGATTTTAATCGACTGGAAATTGGCCATTTTTCAAACGGTCTCAGAATTCGACAAAACTAGTTTTAATAGGACCGTATCGTCAATACGAAGCTAGAAAATATTTTTCGAGAATTTTTCTAGTTAGTATGTGACCCCGGTAATTTGAAATGTACGTTTAAAATTCAATATAGTGATTTAAATGTAAATTCAACGGAAACTGATTGTAACGATCGAATCAGCTTGCGATACATGTCCCATTGTGTTCGAAATGGGGGTAGAACGCTAGGGACGATAGTCGGTGGGTCCCATTTCGACTTCGAATAAAAAAGTAAACTTTTAAATAGAAATTTTATAATAATAAATATTTATATAAACCCTTTTTTCTCTCTCTCTCTCTCCTCACTTTCTTTCTACCGTTCAAAAAAAAAAAAGAGAGAAAACCTAAACTAAGTCGCTGCTTCCCCGATCATCCACCTCCGCACGTCGCCACCTCCTTCGCCCGGAGCTGCTGTCGCTGCTTCTTCTTCTCTCCCCCTCGTTCGTTGATCGCCAGTGACATTGCACCCCCCCCCCCGAATCAATCGCGACGCCCAATTCGCGAGCCGCCCTCCACTCGAAGCCAGCTCCGCCCTGACGACCTTCTCTTGCCGCCGACCCTGACGACCCCCCCCCCTTTTTCTTCGCAGCACAGTAAGTTGTTTTATTTCATTTTATTTTTATTTTTTTTATTAGGAAAATTCTGATTTTAAAGGTTATAAAACTGATTTTTTTTTAAAAGGGTTTAATTCTGATTTTAATTAGGTAAAAACAGATTTTTTTAAAAGGGTTTAAAAACTGTTTTTTTTAGGATTTAAAAACTGATTTTTTTAAAGATATAAAAAGAAAAAGATTTAAACTTTAAAAAGAAAAAGGTTTGAACTTTAAAAAGAAAAAGGTTTAAACTTTAAAAAGAAAAAGGTTTGAATTTTAAAAAGAAAAAGGTTTGAATTTTAAAAAGAAAAAGGTTTGAACTTTAAAAAAAAAAAGGTTTGAATTTTAAAAAGAAAAAGGTTTGAATTTTAAAAAGAAAAAGGTTTGAATTTTAAAAAGAAAAAGGTTAGAACTTTAAAAAGAAAAAGGTTTAAACTTTAAAAAGAAAAAGATTTGAACTTTAAATAGAAAAATATTTGAACTTTAAATAGAAAAAGATTTGAACTTTAAATAGAAAAAGATTTGAACTTGGACAAAAAGATCATATTTTTAAAATAGAAAAGACAGAATTTTTATTAAGTAGAAGAAGTAAGATATGATTTTTATATTTTTAAAGTAATAAAAATATAATTTTTACATCATTGGAATATTAAAAATATAATCTTTATTTTTGAAAAGGCGGAATCTATATTTTTGAAATTCGATTTTTATATATTGAATAGCATAATAAAAATTCGATTTTTATATATTGAATAACATAGTAAAAATTCGATTTTTACATATGTAGAGAATACGGGCAACGAAAGCGACAAAAGGCGAGATTGGCGAAGATTTCTATAAAGGAAGAGTCGTGGTATTGGATAGCTACTGGTGAGAATTTCTCACTCTTCAATTTCTTTTTCTATATATATATGTGTTGAAATAAAAGTGAATTGCTATATATAATATATATATATATATATATATATATATATCTACGCCCCTCGTCCACAAACCATGGACGATATTTATTGGTTGAAATTGTTGTGAAAATTGATTGATAGCGAATGATTGTTTGGGATTGTTTGTGGTTGATATTGGTTGATTGTGGTTGAAAAATACCCGTTTGTGGTTGAGAAATATTTGATTGAAACCACATAGGATTAGTTTGTGGAAATGAAATAAATATATACATGCCGCCTGCGTGCGAACTAGATGCATGATCCCCATTGTCAAAAACCGCGAGGTTTTAAGGTAGAGCGAGGAGCCGTACTAGGGACGGTCCCGGTTTTAACTACCCTGCCGTTATGCTGCCGAAATTTTGAATAACATTCATGTGTTTTAATTATTTTCATTTGCTTAAACTATATTTATCCATTGAATAGAAAACCTTCATGTGTTGAATTGATATTCATTCGTTGATTAGAAATTCATGTGTTGAATGGTATTCGCGCTTTAAATATAAAAATCACATTTTTATCTATATATAGAAACTATAGAAAACCTTCATGTGTTGAATTGATATTCATTCGTTGATTAGAAATTCATGTGTTGAATGGTATTCGCGCTTTAAATATAAAAATCACATTTTTATCTATATATAGAAACTATAGAAAACCTTCATGTGTTGAATCGATATTCATTCGTTGATTTGAAATTCATGTGTTGAATGGTATTCATATTTTGAAATAAGTTGTTTGATAATAAAAATCACCTTTTATCGACTATATGAACTGTGTAAAATAATCTCGTTTTAAAAGAAATTGTTTTATGATAAAAAAACCTATTTTTAACACCTATATGAACTATATAGAAAAATAGTGTTTTGAAATAAATTGTTGTACAATAAAAATCACATTTTTATTGTATGCATGAATCGTTGAAATGTGAAGTGTTAAAAATAGCCACTTGTTCAAATAAACATATATGAGTTGAAATATTCATTAATTAGCTAATGAAATGATTTGCACCTATTTATGTAACATTAGAATGAATGGTGTTTTTAAACCAAATAGAAATCAAATATGAAGTTGAATAGAAAATGATAAATGATAAGAACTGTATATATATGTACATGCATATTCATTGAACAGGTTATAGCAAAGGGGCTAGAGAAGAGGAATAAAATTTTGTGCCCGACAAATAGGTACACATTTACTGTTTTGTTTGGGTGATGATTTTATGAGCCTGTTGGCTAGCAGCTTGGCTTTTTCTTTTTCTTTTTGAGATTAGAAGGACCGGGAAAGCTATTTGCGATTTTCTGATGCTCCCGGTGCAGGGGAGGTTATGGCGAAATTTTCCAAAATTTTAAGGCGTTAGTGAAATATTTGAAATTAAAACGAAACGAGGCCGTGCAGTTCGTATTTTGAAACTGTGATTTCAAACACCTAGTGCGGGGAATCCGACCATTGGATTTTCCCGAAACCTCAACCGTCGGGTTCGCCTTGGAATAATCTTTCCAACGGCACCAACCTTGTAAAAATCCAACGGTTGGATTGTCTGGAATGTTTAATTCAAATATGATGAAAAACAGCGCCAGAAGCGATTATATTTATATATATATATATAAAAATATAATTATATATTTAATCGAATAACGACGCTGCAGTTCGGATTTTGAAATCGAAACTTCAAACGATTGTACCGGGAGATCCGACCGTCGGATTTTCCCGAAACTGGAACCGTTGGATTCGTTTTGAAAAGACCTTTCTAATGATGTAAATTTTGTGAAGATCCAATGGTTAGATTTTCAGATATGTGTAAATCAAATCCGAAGAAAAACAACACCACGGCCGCGTTATGGCCCGAAGCGTCGTTGTGAATAAATTAGCTATTTTAAAATAAATAAAAATAGCGATAAATAGTTATAAAATATCATAAGCGATATGGAATGGAAATAAACTGAATTTGCTCGATTTGTGTGGCTTTTGATGGTTGAATGTGTTTGGTGTGAAAATTACATTAAAGAACAAGATTGGTGTTGTCAAATAATTTAACCATTGAAATAAATTGATTTAAAATTCTAAATATACGTGAATTATTTGAAAAGGCCGAGTTAATTCTCATTTCAAATGATTGACCGACGATTGAAATTCGAAGATGAAGACGATGGTCGAAGACCGAAGATCTTCACCTCGTTTGGATGGTAACCGAGGTCCTGATTGGGAGGCATCCCGAAATATGGATAATGAGTGGTGATCGTCCAGACGTACGTGGTGATCGAAGGGTTTGCGAGGTATTTAGTGCCTCCGGTTTCGTTCAGACCCAAAACGGACTTGTAAATGGACTGTGTGTCTGACATTGGAGTTTATTCTGTGTTGATTGATTTCTGTTAAATATACATCTGTTTGGCGGCGGAGAATTTATTCTTTTGCTTAACGCCCTTCTCTGAGACGCACGAGCTCAGAGGTTGTATATCGATGGACATCAGTCACATGGCATGAATTGCCTGTGTGGCATGCTAAGATGCAGTGATCAGGGCTTCTGTTGAAAAGCAAAGTCTTGTGGTGATGATCAAAGCACCGCCAGTGTGGCGTAGCTTTGTGTATAACGTAGAATCGCGAGCCTCACACCCCGGTATGAACCAGAAACGGGAGAGGACATCAGGGAGGGCCTGCGTTTCTTTCTAGCTAGGGTGGTGTCAGTGACCTACCAGCCCTGACATTTATATACTTTTCACCTATGTGGTTGTTGCTGTTGCGAGGCGCCTCGGTTTGATCGGACGATCCGGGTCCGATGGAGTCATTCGTTGGCTCGTTTACGCCCCCAAAGGGCGGGGAGACGTAGTGTTCAGGCATAATAATCCACATCGATGGACCGGCCCTGACGATCCAAGGGGCAGTTGCGGCTGTTCCTGAGACACGGGCTAGAGCGTCTCGAATTCGGTAAGGACTATCTTTTGCCTTGGTTCATGACAGAAATCAAATTTCCAAATACGTGACTGTGCGGTTTTGATTGTATAGATATTTGGCGACATAGTGGCATGGGACGCTCATGTCGTCTATGATTGATAGTTATGATTTGAAATTGTTTTCGAAACATATAAACACTAGCAATAATATCAAATGCCTTTGTTTATTTCGTATCAAGCATATTTTGGCCGTTATAAGGTAAAACTCTATCCTCCGGTTTGCGTTGCATTGTCTGATGGGAACTGAGTCTTATAACGGCTTCATTTTTATAAAATACATTGCGTTGTTTAAAAGAAAGATTTGTTTTTAAAGCACTGGCAATCCAATGGAGTAAACCCGTTCCACGAAAGTGGCATGGTCCTGTGATTAGCCAATTATATATGTGTTGAGTAGATTTCTCATACCAGTCCCATGACTGACTCGTAGTTTGTTTCACTTTCAAACTCGGGTGCCCCTTTTTCTACACGGGCAACCTTGTATTCAGGTTTAGCTGGTTCTTTCTGGATAGCTGGAGCTGAAGATGGATTCTATCATTTATCTCTTTTTATGCTGTCCAGCTCCTATTGTACATATTTTGTTTATTTCCGCTGTAGACATTTATGTATAGCTGAACTGTATTTGTACTAAGTAAGATTCTGTGTACTGTGTAACTCTGATGATTACTTATATCCAGTATATTCTATTGTTCATTTTCTGGTGTGTTTATTTAATTCTGTTCTTATATTATCTGTTTCTGTGTTATATTCCAAAGATAACCCTTGTTTCCGTGAGAACGGGATTTTGGGTCGTCTCAAAGTGGTATCAGAGCTTTGGTTAAGCTTAGTTCTGGAATATAACATTTGAACGAACTCGTCAGAAATGGAACCAGTAGTGTTCTAGGACGGGTAACTCTATACAGATAGGATCAGTAATATCCTAGTATGAGTAGCAGAATGAAATAACACCTTGATAGACACATTTACATTTGAAGTATGTGTTTCAATATTTTAAAATACCTTTTCTGTGACCTGACACTTGATCTTCCAGTTGCAGAAGTACTAGAAAATGAGTGTCAGAAACAGAATAATTCAGAACCGGATATTGAGGCCCTATTAATCAAATATCGAAATATGGGCGGAATACCGTTTTTTGGTGAAGAATCTATTATGAAGACACAAGCTTGGATTCGTTCGGCTGAGAAAATCTTCGAAGCATTAAAGCTTAGGGATGACCAGAAAAGATTACTGGCCTCCTGGGCACTTAAAGACGAAGCTTTGTTCTGGTGGGATTCAGTTATAGAGAATAATCCAAAAGGTGATATCACCTGGGACAGATTCAAAGTGATTTTCTTAGAAAGATTTACTCCTCCCGAAGCGACAGAGCGATTATGTGACGAATTTTCTTATCTAATACAAGGTGACATGACCATCCCAGAATATCATAAGAAATTCAACGAACTTTCTCATTTTGCGCCTCATCTGATTAAAGACCCAAAGAGGAAGAATCTTAGATTTATTCACGGGCTTCAAAGGAAATACCAGAATAAAGTATTGGGGCATGTGAAGCTTCCCTTTTCTGAAATGATATATATGGATTATCAGTATGAAGACCTCCATAAGAAAGGAATGTTGCGCGACGAAGAAGAAGTCTGTTCTAATGACAAAACAGAGTCAGAAACTGATCGTCCCGAGGCCATAACAACGTTAGAGGTCAGTAAGAAGCCCAGTGCTAAGAGAAAAAGGGCTAAATCTAAAAAGGAACCAGTAAAGACCGCCACTTGCTCTAACTGCCATCTGAAGGGGCATTTGTCGATAAACTGCGGACCCTTAAGGAAGAGATTAAAAGGTGCACTTCAATCCAAAGAAGGACTTCAATCGAATAGAAAATGCAATCTCTGCCATCAGGCTGGTCATGTAAAGCAAGATTGCTGGCAGTTGAAAAGGACTGAAATAGTTCAAGTGAATGAAGTAGCAGAAACTTCTGATCCCTCAGCAAGTCAAGGAAGATCTGATGTTTTAGAAGGAACGCTTGCTGTCAAAAACATTCCAGTTAAAGTACTGTTTGACACAGGCGCGTCCCGAAACTTCATTTCAAAGGGTGCCGCTAAGAAGCTAGATTTGAATTTGAGGAAGCTCAAGGAACTAATGACTGTCCAAAATCCGGTCGGGGGATCTATCAATCTCAGTTGGATTTGTGCAGTACCCATCTCTTTTTCTTGCGATAAATTCCCTATTATCTCTGTCGTCATGAATTTTGATGAATTCGATCTTATTCTGGGATTGGATTGGCTAACCAAATATGAAGCAGAGGTTAGATGCGCCGAGAGAGTTGTTAGAGCTAAGATTAAATCAGGGAGTTATATAACCATTCCCTGTGAAGGTCAGAATGCTAATAGAAAAGACTTCTGGGCAGCTTTGAATGTTTCTCCAGCCCAAATTGAAAATATCCCTGAATTCACTGAGAATATTCCCGACCTAGTGAAAGATATTCCTATCGTCAAGAACTATGCGGATGTGTTCGAGGAAGTTGTTCGCTTACCTCAGCAGAGAGAAATAGATTTCAAAATTGCTTTAATTCCCAATGCAAGGCCGGTAGTTCATGCTATTCGAAGAATGTCCTTGAAAGAGAAGGAGGAATTAGACAACCAAACACGACAGCTAGTATGGAAAGGTCTGATCAGGCCTAGTTTCTCTGATTGGGGTGCAGCAGTGGTATTTGTCCCAAAATCTGACGGTACTCTACGTCTATGTGTGGATTATCGTGATCTAAACAAACAGACAATAAAGAAAAAATATCCATTGCCGTGGATTGATGATTTGTTGGATCGATTAAATGGAGCACAAGTATTTTCACGAATGGACCTAGCTACAGGCTTCCATCAACTCCGAATTGCCGAAGAGTGTGTTCCAATGACAGCGTTCAGAGGTCCCGACCTATTCTACGAGTGGTTAGTAATGCCATTCGGCTTATGTAACGCTCCCGCTTACTTTGTCGATCTAATGAACCGAGTATTCAGAGGAGTATTGAATAAATTTGTTCTGGTTTTTATTGATGATATTCTAATCTTCTCTAAATCAAAGGCCGAACATGAAAAGCATCTGGAACAGGTTCTAGAAATCCTCAGGAGAAATGTATTGAAAGCAAAGTTTTCCAAATGTATATTCTGGCAAGATGAAGTGAAATTTCTGGGCCACGTCGTATCGAAAGAAGGAATTGCTGTGGATCCAAGCAAAATCACAGCTATTCAAAATTGGAAACAGCCCAGTACCCCCACTGAAGTCCGCAGTTTTCTCGGATTGGCTAGCTATTACCGGAAGTTCGTTCAAGACTTTTCAAAGATATCTGGTCATTTAACAAAGCATACAAAGAAGCACTCTAAATTCAAATGGACTCCAGAAAGTGAGGAGGCTTTCGAAGAGCTAAAGTTAAGACTAACGACAACTCCAGTGTTAACCATCATTGATGGCAACCAGGATTTAAAAGTATGGACTGATGCTTCTAGAGAAGGCCTTGGCGCAGTGTTAATGCAAAGGGGTCAAGTGATTGCTTATGCTAGCCGTCAGTTGAAGCCGCATGAAAAGAACTACGTAACTCATGATCTTGAGTTATTGGCGATAGTGTTCGCTTTGAAAATTTGGAGACACTATCTTCTGGGTGAGAGATTTGAACTATTTACAGATCATCAGTCATTAAAGTATCTGTTCACTCAGAAAGACCTGAATCTGAGGCAGCAACGTTGGCTGGAGTTTCTTGCAGCATATGATTTTGAAATTCTATACACTCCAGGGAAAGCCAATGTCGTGGCCGATGCGTTAAGCCGAAAGAATGAGATGATCGCCAGTTTCATCATTGCGACCTCGTTGATTGATAAGATATCGGCTCTCCAAGAAGACGACCAATTTATCAAAGGAATAAGTCAGGGAATTCGTGAAGGCAATGCTTCGGATTTCCAGTTAGACAGCGAAGGGATTCTGAGGTTAGAAGGGCGAATTTGCGTTCCAGATATTCCTGAACTCAGAAGAGAGGTGCTTGATGAATGCCACAAATCTAAGCTCAGTATCCATCCGGGTGTGAATAAAATGTATAACGATATCAAACGCACATTCTGGTGGAAGTCGTTAAAAAGAGACATCTCAATATATGTTAGTCGATGCCCTACTTGCCAGCTAGTCAAAAGCGACCAACAGAAATTGGCTGGATTATTACAACCGCTGGAAGTTCCTGGTTGGAAGTGGGAGCATATTTCTATGGATTTCATTGATGGTCTGCCCAGGACCAAAAAAGGAAATGACAGTATTTGGGTGATCGTAGATCGCTTCACGAAGACCGCCCATTTCATACCTGTCAGATCAAATAGAACCGCTCAGAGTCTGGCACAAATATACTTCAGGGAAATAGTTAGACTACATGGAGTGCCGCTCAGTATAGTCAGTGATAGAGATACAATATTCACTAGCAAATTCTGGGAAGCATTTCAAGTCGAGCTGGGAACGAAGTTAAACTTGAGCACCGCTTATCATCCTCAGACAGACAGTCAGACTGAGAGGGTGAATCGCATTTTAGAAGATCTATTGCGGGCTTGTGTTCTAGATTTCGGTGGATCATGGGAAGACCATCTGCATTTGGCTGAATTCTCTTATAACAACAGCTACCAGGCGAGTCTGACAATGTCGCCATTCGAAGCATTGTATGGTAGACCATGCCGATCTCCTGCTTGTTAGGTCGAGCCTGGAAATAGACTTGTGTTGGGTCCCGATATGATTCGAGAAGCTGCCGACAAAGTCGATTTTATTAAGAAGCGATTACTCGCCGCTCAAAGACGACAAAAGAGCTATGCTGATAGAAGAAGAAGAGGTATATCCTTTGAAGTTGGCGACTATGTATATTTGAAGGTATCGCCGATGAGAGGAGTTATCCGTTTCGGTAAAACTGGAAAGTTAGCACCCAAATTCATAGGTCCGTTTCCTATTCTGGAACGGATCGGAACTCTCTCTTATAGGGTCAAACTGCCTGACTGGCTGCCTGGAGTTCATGATGTATTTCATATATCTCAACTTCGAAAGCACGTTCATGATCCAGACTTGATCGTGGAAGAAGCAGCTCAACATGACATTGAAATTACTCCAGAATTAGCTGTGAGAAGAGAGTCGCTAAAGATAATAGGCAAAGAAACCAAAGAGCTGAGGAACAAGAAGGTTCGCTTGGTCAAAGTGCAATGGAGTGGAGATCTGCGAGATTGTACTTGGGAAACTGAGGAGAGCATTCAGAAAGCTTATCCTATATGCCGAGTAGATATCTCTGATTGACTCTGGTGCAAGGTACATTTACCCTACTTTGCATTACCATTTAATTCTATATTCTATTACAATTTTCTTCCTATGGGTGTGCACTATTTATTCTATACTCTGAATGATTTTTAAAGGAATATAGGATTTGATCAGAATATTTTAGAACGGTTAAAACAAATTGGTTTTTGGATTGTGTGATGGTAGATTTATCAAACCACTTTCGACTTTGTTCCTTTTCGGGGACGAAAAGTTTTAAGTGGGGGAGATTGTAACGACCCAGAAAATCTGAACCAATTTAAAATTTTTAAATTGGCTAAAATAATGGATTTTAAATATTTAAAATAAATATTTTAAATAATGGCGATGAAAACTGAGTTTGAATCGACAATTGAAAACGAATATAATTAATTATAATTATAAACAAGGCCTGAAATGGTGCTGTGGTTTCGAAAATTGAATTCAAACTTTGTCGGACTGTATCGGGTGCAAAACAATCCGGATTTTAGTGAAACCAAAAACATTAGGATCTGTTTGATGATACCTTTCTAACGAATCCGACCAATCGAAATTTGATAGCGGGAATCAAAAGATATGTCCAGTTGAAGATTCTGAATGGTCGCTATGGAATTCAGGCCCTTAAAAATAGACATTTTGCAAACGACCTCGGATTTCGACGAAACCACTTTTGTTGGATCCGCAGTGTCAAGTTATTGCTAGGTTTCAAATTTCATAATTTTTCGATTCAATATGTGAGCGTGGCAAAGGAAAACGCGTTTGACCGGTTTTAGTTGATTTTAATCGACTGGAAATTGGCCATTTTTCAAACGGTCTCACAATTCGACAAAACTAGTTTTAATAGGACCGTATCGTCAATACGAAGCTAGAAAATATTTTTCGAGAATTTTTCTAGTTAGTATGTGACCCCGGTAATTTGAAATGTACGTTTAAAATTCAATATAGTGATTTAAATGTAAATTCAACGGAAACTGATTGTAACGATCGAATCAGCTTGCGATACATATCCCATTGTGTTCGAAATGGGGGTAGAACGTTAGGGACGACAGTCGGTGGGTCCCATTTCGACTTCGAATAAAAAAGTCAACTTTTAAATAGAAATTTTATAATAATAAATATTTATATAAACCCTTTTTTCTCTCTCTCTCTCTCCTCACTTTCTTTCTACCGTTCAAAAAAAAAAAGAGAAAACCTAAACTAAGCCGCCGCTTCCTCGATCATCCACCTCCGCACGTCGCCACCTCCTTCGCCTGGAGCTGCTGTCGCTGCTTCTTCTTCTCTCCCCCTCGTTCGTTGATCGCCAGTGACATCGCACCCCCCCCCCCCCGAATCAATCGCGACGCCCAATTCGCGAGCCGCCCCCCCCCCCCTCGAAGCCAGCTCCGCCCTGACGACCTTCTCTTGCCGCCGACCCTGACGACCCCCCCCCTTTTTCTTCGCAGCATAGTAAGTTGTTTTATTTCATTTTATTTTTATTTTTTTTATTAGGAAAATTCTGATTTTAAAGGTTATAAAACTGATTTTTTTTAAAAGGGTTTAATTCTGATTTTAATTAGGTAAAAACTGATTTTTTTTAAAAGGGTTTAAAAACTGTTTTTTTTAGGATTTAAAAACTGATTTTCTTAAAGATATAAAAAGAAAAAGATTTAAACTTTAAAAAGAAAAAGGTTTGAACTTTAAAAAGAAAAAGGTTTAAACTTTAAAAAGAAAAAGGTTTGAATTTAAAAAGAAAAGGTTTGAATTTTAAAAAGAAAAAGGTTTGAATTTTAAAAAGAAAAAGGTTTGAATTTTAAAAAGAAAAAGGTTAGAACTTTAAAAAGAAAAAGGTTTAAACTTTAAAAAGAAAAAGAAAAAGATTTGAACTTTAAATAGAAAAAGATTTGAACTTTAAATAGAAAAAGATTTGAACTTGGACAAAAAGATCATATTTTTAAAATAGAAAAGACGGAATTTTTATTAAGTAGAAGAAGTAAGATATGATTTTTATATTTTTAAAGTAATAAAAATATAATTTTTACATCATAGGAATATTAAAAATATAATCTTTATTTTTGAAAAGGCGGAATCTATATTTTTGAAATTCGATTTTTATATATTGAATAGCATAATAAAAATTCGATTTTTATATATTGAATAACATAGTAAAAATTCGATTTTTACATACGTAGAGAATACGGGCAACGAAAGCGACAAAAGGCGAGATTGGCGAAGATTTCTATAAAGGAAGAGTCGTGGTATTGGATAGCTACTGGTGAGAATTTCTCACTCTTCAATTTCTTTTTCTATATATATATGTGTTGAAATAAAAGTGAATTGCTATATAATATATATATATATATATATATATATATCTACGCCCCTCGTCCACAAACCATGGACGATATTTATTGGTTGAAATTGTTGTGAAAATTGATTGATAGCGAATGATTGTTTGGGATTGTTTGTGGTTGATATTGGTTGATTGTGGTTGAAAAATACCCGTTTGTGGTTGAGAAATATTTGATTGAAACCACATAGGATTAGTTTGTGGAAATGAAATAAATATATACATGCCGCCTGCGTGCGAACTAGATGCATGATCCCCATTGTCAAAAACCGCGAGGTTTTAAGGTAGAGCGAGGAGCCGTACTAGGGACGGTCCCGGTTTTAACTACCCTGCCGTTATGCTGCCGAAATTTTGAATAACATTCATGTGTTTGAATTATTTTCATTTGCTTAAACTATATTTATCCATTGAATAGAAAACCTTCATGTGTTGAATTGATATTCATTCGTTGATTAGAAATTCATGTGTTGAATGGTATTCGCGCTTTAAATATAAAAAACACATTTTTATCTATATATAGAAACTATAGAAAACCTTCATGTGTTGAATTGATATTCATTCGTTGATTAGAAATTCATGTGTTGAATGGTATTCGCGCTTTAAATATAAAAATCACATTTTTATCTATATATATAGAAACTATAGAAAACCTTCATGTGTTGAATCGATATTCATTCGTTGATTTGAAATTCATGTGTTGAATGGTATTCATATTTTGAAATAAATTGTTTGATAATAAAAATCACCTTTTATCGACTATATGAACTGTGTAAAATAATCTCGTTTTAAAAGAAATTGTTTTATGATAAACATCCTATTTTTATCACCTATATGAACTATATAGAAAAATAGTGTTTTGAAATAAATTGTTTTACAATAAAAATCACATTTTTATTGTATGCATGAATCGTTGAAATGTGAAGTGTTAAAAATAGCCACTTGTTCAAATAAACATATATGAGTTGAAATATTCATTAATTAGCTAATGAAATGATTTGCACCTATTTATGTAACATTAGAATGAATGGTGTTTTTAAACCAAATAGAAATCAAATATGAAGTTGAATAGAAAATGATAAATGATAAGAACTGTATATATATGTACATGCATATTCATTGAACAGGTTATAGCAAAAGGGCTAGAGAAGAGGAATAAAATTTTGTGCCCGACAAATAGGTACACATTTACTGTTTTGTTTGGGTGATGATTTTATGAGCTTGTTGGCTAGCCGCTTGGCTTTTTCTTTTCCTTTTTGAGATTAGAAGGACCGGGAAAGCTATTTGCGATTTTCCGATGCTCCCGGTGCAGGGGAGGTTATGGCGAAATTTTCCAAAATTTTAAGGCGTTAGTGAAATATTTGAAATTAAAATGAAACGAGGCCGCGCAGTTCGTATTTTGAAACTGTGATTTCAAACACCTAGTGCGGGGAATCCGACCATTGGATTTTCCCGAAACCTCAACCGTCGGGTTCGCCTTGGAATAATCTTTCCAACGGCACCAACCTTGTAAAAATCCAATGGTTGGATTGTCTGGAATGTTTAATTCAAATTTGATGAAAAACAGCGCCAGAAGCGATTATATTTATATATATATATATAAATATAATTATATATTTAATTGAATAACGACGCTGCAGTTCGTATTTTGAAATCGAAACTTCAAACGATTGTACCGGGAGATCCGACCGTCGGATTTTCCTGAAACTGGAACTGTTGGATTCGTTTTGAAAAGACCTTTCTAATGATGTAAATTTTGTGAAGATCCAACGGTTAGATTTTCAGATATGTGTAAATCAAATCCGAAGAAAAACAGCGCCACGGCCGCGTTATGGCCCGAAGCGTCGTTGTGAATAAATTAGCTATTTTAAAATAAATAAAAATAGCGATAAATAGTTATAAAATATCATAAGCGATATGGAATGGAAATAAACTGAATTTGCTCGATTTGTGTGGCTTTTGATGGTTGAATGTGTTTGGTGTGAAAATTACATTAAAGAACAAGATTGGTGTTGTCAAATAATTTAACCATTGAAATAAATTGATTTGAAATTCTAAATATACGTGAATTATTTGAAAAGGCCGAGTTAATTCTCATTTCAAATGATTGACCGACGATTGAAATTCGAAGATGAAGATGATGGTCGAAGACCGGAGATCTTCACCTCGTTTGGATGGTAACCGAGGTCCTGATTGGGAGGCATCCCGAAATATGGATAATGAGTGGTGATCGTCCAGACGTACGTGGTAATCGAAGGGTTTGCGAGGTATTTAGTGCCTCCGGTTTCGTTCAGACCCAAAACGGACTTGTAAATGGACTGTGTGTCTGGCATTGGAGTTTATTCTGTGTTGATTGATTTCTGTTAAATATACATCTATTTGGCGGCGGAGAATTTATTCTTTTGCTTAACGCCCTTCTCTGAGACGCACGAGCTCAGAGGTTGTATATCGATGGACATCAGTCACATGGCATGAATTGCCTGTGTGGCATGCTAAGATGCAGTGATCAGGGCTTCTGTTGAAAAGCCAAGTCTTGTGGTGATGATCAAAGCACCGCCAGTGTGGCGTAGCTTTGTGTATAACGTAGAATCGCGAGCCTCACACCCCGGTATGAACCAGAAACGGGAGAGGACATCAGGGAGGGCCTGCGTTTCTTTCTAGCTAGGGTGGTGTCAGTGACCTACCAGCCCTGACATTTATATACTTTTCACCTATGTGGTTGTTGCTGTTGCGAGGCGCCTCGGTTTGATCGGACGATCCGGGTCCGATGGAGTCATTCGTTGGCTCGTTTACGCCCCAAAGGGCGGGGAGACGTAGTGTTCAGGCATAATAATCCACATCGGTGGACCGGCCCTGACGATCCAAGGGGCAGTTGCGGCTGTTCCTGAGACACGGGCTAGAGCGTCTCGAATTCGGTAAGGACTATCTTTTGCCTTGGTTCATGACGGAAATCAAATTTCCAAATACGTGACTGTGCGGTTTTGATTGTATAGATATTTGGCGACATAGTGGCATGGGACGCTCATGTCGTCTATGATTGATAGTTAAGATTTGAAATTGTTTTCGAAACATATAAACACTAGCAATAATATCAAATGCCTTTGTTTATTTCATATCAAGCATATTTTGGCCGTTATAAGGTAAAACTCTATCCTCCGGTTTGCGTTGCATTGTGTGATGGGAACTGAGTCTTATAACGGCTTCATTTTTATAAAATACATTGCGTTGTTTAAAAGAAAGATTTGTTTTTAAAGCACTGGCAATCCAATGGAGTAAACCCGTTCCACGAAAGTGGCGTGGTCCTGTGATTAGCCAATTATATATGTGTTGAGTAGATTTCTCATACCAGTCCCATGACTGACTCGTAGTTTGTTTCACTTTCAAACTCGGGTGCCCCTTTTTCTACACGGGCAGCCTTGTTTTTAGGTTTAGCTGGTTCTTTCTGGATAGCTGGAGCTGAAGATGGATTCTATCATTTATCTCTTTTTATGCTGTCCAGCTCCTATTGTACATATTTTGTTTATTTCCGCTGTAGACATTTATGTATAGCTGAACTGTATTTGTACTAAGTAAGATTCTGTGTACTGTGTAACTCTGATGATTACTTATATCCAGTATATTCTATTGTTCATTTTCTGGTGTGTTTATTTAATTATGTTCTGCTATTATCTATTTCTGTGTTATATTCCAAAGATAACCCTTGTTTCCGTGAGAACGGGATTTTGGGTCGTCTCACATGGAAACCATGGCCATAAGCTTAAGACGAAGGAGGAAGACAGGAAAAATGAAAATGGATGATAAAAAGTGAAGTAAAGAGCTCCTTATATAGGAAAGGAGGAGTAAGGAGGTAAAGACACATAAGGGGACAAGTGGAAACCATGCATGAAAGCATACACGCAAAATTACAAGTATCCATACACTTATCTTAAGAAGAGAAGGTGAACTTTTGGTAGCATTTTCCCTTAAATGCTATGAAAACTAAGGGCAACCCTTAATTCTAACGTTACTAATTCATGTTATGGTTTGACAAATCCGATCGAACGACAAATAGTGTTAATAAATCCAAACTTATTAATATTCATTCTCATTTATAATTCAAGTAAAATCTATCATATTACTTATCAAAATTATTGAATATTCTAAACCATATATATTTATCTCAAATTCAAATTAAGTAATAAAAATTCCAATTTTAAATTGGTTAAAAATTCTGGATCGTTACATTCCCCTCCTTAAAACTTTCCGTCCTCGAAAAGGAAAGGGGATCGCAATTACTCATTTGGCATCTTGTAGATTTTCAGACACAAGATTAAAATTCTTTATACCAAAGCTCCTCGTCCTCATAATGGATATATCGGGTTGAATATTCTAACACACATATTTATGGATAACCATATTTACATGTCCTCCAACGATATATTCCAATCACCCATTATATTCGATTCATCATTTACTAGGCCAATTACTTATACTCAACCATTTACCTCCCTCAAGAAAATTCAGAGTTATAAATTTATTCTATTAGATCTTATCTTGCAGATACAATGGTTATGAAACTTATTCCTTTTCAGTTTCCAAAATTTACTATTATTCGTTACACGAAAAACTTGTTCATCTCTGAACTCAGCTTGTCTAAATGTTTCAGTTTAGGTAATTTCTTCTTACTATTCCCGCTTGCCAAATATCCTTTAATAAAATTGTGAAACTTAATTCACAAGGTACTCATGCTTACTTAAACTGTTCCTTTTATGACTGCAATATATTTTAGAACTTATCGACTATCCAAAATCGCCGATAATTCCAGATTTTAGTTCCTTATGTTGTTTAATTTTGGCTATCCTCATTAACTATTCCAAATTCAAGGTTATGAAAATTATTTCCTTCAAACTTTAGAGAAACAGCTTTAACCAATGTAGTCCTTAACCAAATTATCGTCAAATATCTTATAGTCATATTGTGAAACTAAATTCTCAAGATATTTGCATTTTAAATTTAATCAGTTAGGGAGGACTAATTATCCGATATCCTGATTGATTAATTCCAACTTATCCTTTAAATCGTTTCCCAGACTACTTTTTCTATATTTGGATTGCTTACGTAAATTACTACTTTACATAAACGTCTTTTAATCAACTAAGAAATTCCAATCACAAGATGTCGTGCTCAAGTTTTAATTTTTCAAATATTTTCAAAGATTTTTTTCCTCTATATTCAAAATATATCCTTTCAAAATCAATTCAAAGTAACTGCCAATTCTTACTCAAAATTTTGATTTGAGTTTCCACATTATACATCTTTTCAAAACCTTATATATATATATATATATATATGTATGTATATGTATGTATGTATGTATATCACAAACGCACTTTCTCAAAACTTTTTACTGGCTTATCCCTTACCAACAAGTTTACCTAGTATAATTCTTATAACCCAATCAAATTTTCACTTTTCTATTTAAGTTCACATCAATTTACCAAACAATTTCAAACACTTATTGTAAGAACCCGTAACTTCCCCGTGAAGGAAAGCACGAATACTTTGAGAACAACACACAAAAGGACGCATACAGAAGAACATTTCATTGTTATTACAACAATTCCATCAGATACAAGAATATACAGAGTATAAATGAATAAATTACATTCAACAAATATCAGAGATTACAATAAATTACATAGCAGCGGAAAAATATACAAATCACAACTAGAAGTGATACACGGATACAGAGCTTTCCGAGCATCGTTCCAGCTGTTAATCAGGACCCTGTGAATATAAATCTGCAAAACCAAAACTACTAGCTGCCCGTGCGGAAAATAGGGGCACCCAGAGTTTAGGTTAAAACAATAAACTCCAGGTCAGTCATGTGACTGGTGTGAGAACTAAAACAGTTATTTAAAACTTTACTTTAAAAGAGAGTAATTCAAGGGACCACGCCGTATAACACGGAACGGGTTTCCTCCCAAGAATACTAGTGCATATACAAAACAGCGCAATGCTCTTTGGAAAAAATGAAGCTATTATAAGACCCAGGTCCCATCACACAATGCAACGCAAGCCGGAGGATAGGGTTTTCCCTTATAATAGCCAAATAATGCTTGATACGTTTAAAACACATTATTTGATACTATAATAGGTGTATAGTGTCAAAACAATTTCAAATCATAAATATCAATCATAGGCGGCATGGGTACCATATATCATGTCGCCACACTAGTTCTACAATTAAAACCGCAATATCACGTATTGGAAATTGGATTCCGTCATGAGCCGAGGCAAGGGGCAAGCTCCTCTCCGCGTTCGAGACACTCTAGCAAATGCCTCGGGACCGCACACAGCAATCCCTTGGATCCTCCAAGGCCGGTCCTCTCTTACTTTTGAGGATTGGCAATTCCTGAACACACGTTTCCCGGTCCTTACAGACCTATATCCGAGGCGCCTCGTATCCAACAACCACACAGGTGAAAAGTATATAAATGTCAGGGCTGGTAGGTCACTGACACCACCCTAGCTAGAAAGAAACGTCATGCACTCCTTGGGTCCGTCTCCCGTTTTTGACTCATACCGAGGTGTGAGGCTCGCGAATTCACGTTATACACAAAGCTACGCCACACAGGCCGTGCTTTGATCACCAACCACAAGACTTTGCTTTTCAACAAAAGCCTTGATCAATTGCCACTTACGCATGCCACACAGGCAACTCACTCCATGCGACTGATGTCCATCGATATACAACCTCTGAGCTCGTATGTCTCAGAGAAGGGCGTTAAGCAAGAGAATAAATTCTCCGCCGCCAAACAGATGTATATTTAATAGAGATCAATCAACACAGAATAAAATCCAATGTCAGACACACAATCCATTTACAAGTTCGTTCTGGGTCTGAACGAAACCGGAGGCACTTTCCTCGCATATCCATCGATCTCCAAGTACGTCTGGATGATCACCAACTGTTTCCCTCATCCTGGGTGTACAGCCCAATCAAGATCATCAGTAATCACCCAAACGATGTGAAGACTTCCGGTCTTCAACCACCGTCTTCATCTTCGACATCTCGTCGAATCGGTTATTCAGAATGGGTATAAACCCGGCCTTTCTGAATAACCCACGTATATAATAAACGAATGTTACACAAACACAACAAACGCCCCATTCCAATTCAGAATATTCTTTTATTCACAAAATCACATTCTTAGGGAAAGGTTCCCATTAATTTTATCAAAGATAAATTCTTCTAAATTTATTCTTTAATCTTCCTTTGGATATCATTTCAACCTAGTCGGGATTAGCGAACCACACCGAAGTAATAATTTGTTTTATTTCCCAATCCCAACCTATATATCCCATGGAGCGAAACTGGTGATACTCCATTTCTAACACCACGGTGTTATCGGTAAAATTAATTACCATTTCACGTTCAAATCTAATTAAAGATTTAACTATCGCTTTGGAGCAAAACTGGTGATACTCCACTCTCGATCACCTTTCAAATTTGACAATTTAATTTATCAATTCACATTTTTAATCTAATTAAAGATTCATTAAAACTCCACTTAGTTTTAATCTTCTCAAAAATCAATATTCTGCCTTTAACTGGGTTAAAGAACCAATGTCATCAAAACACGATTCACGACAAACCAAATCACATTTGATATTAAATACAAGGCTCTGAATAGAAAATATATCGGCTTATATTCAATATCAAATTCTGAAACCAACAAATATCGTATTGGAAATAACGATATAAAATATCTTTCAAATCCCCATAACAATATTTGTATAGTCACGAAATCCAACATCGAAATATCCCGAAGATAATTTCGATTCAGCTCCAGTCCAATCCACGTATTGGAAATTATCTATTATTTTCAAAATCACTTTCAAATTCAATTTATTTATTTTAAAAATAAATTGATTTCAATTCTAGTTCAAAACTAGTTCATTTCGATAAAAATCTATTTTTATCTTTTCAAATGTGGAATTTTCCAGCCCAAATCTTTCCAATTCACATATTATAATTTTACACAAATTATAGATATTTTTAATAATTTTATCAAGGCCCGTACAGTCGATTTCCAACAACGGCCATCGAATTGCACTTACAGCGACCTTTTCTGAATTTGATTTAGACATAATTCCAAATCCAACCGTTAGATTTCAAATTTCTAATATTCAATGGAAAGCTCTTTTCGATACGAACCCAACGGTTCCGGTTTTAGGAGAATCCGACGGTCGGATCTCCCGCAATGTCCGTTTGAAATAAATGGTCGAAATTCACGAACTGCCGCGGCGCGGCGCGTTCTATTCAGGCCATTAAAAATATATAATATATATATATATATTATATTTCGTCGATTTCCTTTTAAAACGTATTATATAAATAGTTTTAAAATTCGTTTCAAAACCATTTCAACACTATTTCCATTCAAAGCCAAAATTGAATTCTTCTTTATAAATTCGTTTTAAAATTCATTTCTATTCAATTCAAATTTTAATTCAATTTGAATTCATTTCAATTCACTTTGAATTCGTTTTCAATTTATTTCGAAATCGTTTTCAATTCAATTCATTTCGAAATCGTTTTCAATTCAATTCATTTCGAAATCGTTTTCAATTCAATTCATTTCGAAATCGTTTTCAATTCAATTCATTTCGAAATGTTCGATTTCGAAATCACTTTTCAATATTAATTTTAAAATGAATAAAATCGATATAAATGTCGTTCACGTCAAAATGGCGCAAAACTAATCAACACGGCTTTATATTTTTCACCACTTCTTTATTCTATTCAACAAATGAATATTTATCCCATTCAACACATGAATCTATATTTCTTTCAACACACGACTAATCTCAACACATGAGTCCTGTCAACACCTCACTATTTTTGTTATGTAAAATATTTTATAAAACTATGGTATCTATCGTTTGATTTTAATTAGACTTCTACTAGGAAGTAGTTCTAATTTTAAATGTGATAAAGATGTAATTTATTTTATTTAAAATATTTTACTCAACACATGAATAGTTTCTACACATAATCATCGTCCACACATGACTATTTTTATATTCAACACATGAATTTTCTTTTATAATATTCCTTATTATCCCGATTGGAATGAGGCCCAATCAATCACCATATAACGTTAATTATATGGATTCCATACAACACATGTATATAATAGCATTGATAAACAATCAACCATCAACCAAAGTGCACTACACTGTATAAGCATCAAATATAGATATCAAACGCTTATAACAGTCTGTCAATCAATCGATCAACATATTTAATCAATCAGGATGAGTGAACTTCAAATTTCATCCCAACACCCGTGTGGGGTTTCAAACAATCAAACACAGATTTTATTTGTGCAGTTGGGCGATGTGTAAAATTTATCGACCCAATCAATATCAGTCAAATCAGTGTATATAAACAAATCGGCCGATTTGTTTATAAATATTTATTTATTCACTTTCACGTTAAAAATTATATTTTTAACGACAAAAATATTTATTTCAACACTTGAATTTCTATTCATTTCATTTACACAATAAAAATGATATTTTTATTTTTCTAACATATTTTAGAAAATTTCGGCGGCATAACGGCACGATACTAGAAACGGAACAAGGCCTAGCCTTATCCCCGGTCTAGTGAAGGCCCACGCCATTCACACATCAATCAAATCAATTTCATTTCACCAAACAATTTCCATTCAATCAAATATTCTAACTAACTACTCAACCAAACAATTTAACAAACAAGCCATCCATGGTCTGTGGATGACGGGTGTCGGGTGCTACTAAGCACCGTCTGCATCCTAGTATATATATATAACTAGAAAAAGAGAATTTGAGTGAGAAGTTCTCACCAAAAGCTATCCAATACCACGACACTTCATTTATAGTAATCTTCGCCTATTTCGCCTTCTTGTCGCTCTCGTTGCCCGTATTCACTACATATATAAAAATCACACATTTTTATATTTCGATGTTTTTAAAATAAAAATCACATTTTTATTTATTTACTTTCAATTTAAAAATCATATTTTTATAATCACTTCATATATTTAAAAATCGAATTTTTACTACGCTATTCAATATATAAAAATCGAATTTTTACTATCACGCTCTATGGATAAAAATTCTATTTCTACATTGCTACTATATAGATGAAATTTGCATTTCAAAAATATAGATTTCGCCCTTATAAAAATATAGATTTCGCCTTTATAAAAATAAAGTTTTCGCCTTTATAAAAATAAAGTTTTCATCCTTATAAAAATTACCACTTTATCTCAACGTATATAAAATAAAAATCAGATTTTTATTTCGCTACATATACAAAGATGATATTTTTATATTCTCTATCCTATAAAGATTATATTTTTAATACTTCAAAAATATAAAAATCATATTTTTAATATTTTAAAAATATAAAAATCATATTTTTATTACTTTAAAAATATAAAGATCATATTTTTAATATTTCTATATAGTAAAGACTATATTTTAATTCTTTAAAAATATAAAAACTATATTTTTACTTCTTCTACTCAATAAAAATCCCGTCTTTTCTATTTTAAAGATATGATCTTTATTTTTGCAAGTTCAAATCTTTTTCTTTTAAAAGATTAAAACCTTTTTCAATTTCAAAATTTAAACCCTTTTTTTCTATTCCAAAGTTTAAACCCTTTTTTTTGTTTTTCTTTAAAAATCAGTTTTAAAAATTCTTTTCAAAAATTCTGTTTTTACATTCTTAAAAAAACAGTTTTTAAATCTTAAACAAATCAGTTTTTATAACTTAAAAAAATCAGTTTTATAAATCTTAAAAAATCAGTTTTATAAATCTTCTAATTATATAAAATAAAAATAAAATAAATAAATTAAAAAAACTTACAGAGGGGGGGGGGGCGGTTGCGGCTGTCGATTGTAGAGGAGAGGGGGGGAGGAGAAGGGCGGCGCGGTGGTTAGGGTTAGGGGGGTCGCGGTGGTTGTTCGGTGGTCGTGGGAGGAGGAGCGATAGGGGAAGAAGGCGGACGAGGTGGAGAAGAGGAAGGGGAGGGGCTTGGCTTGAACGGAGGTGGGTGGAGGCTGGTCTGGGGGTGGCGGCGTTGAGGGCGTCGCCCTGGCGATGGCGAACGTCGCCTTCCCCTTTTCTTTTTCTTTTTTCTTTTTTTATCTTCATCTGTTCGAATGAAACGGGGGGGGGGGGCAGAGGGGATATAGGAAGAGAGATATTTTTTTTATTAATTAATTAATTTATTTTATCCTAAAGAGTTGACTTTTACATACGACCTAGAAACGAGGCCCACCGCCTGTCGTCCATAGCGTTTTACCCCCATTCCGAACACAATGGGATATGTACCGCAAGCTGATTTGACTGTTTGAATCAGTTTCCGTTTAATTTGCATTTAAATCACTATATTGAATTTTAAACGTACATTTCAAATTACCGGGGTCACATACTAACTCGAAAAATTCCCGAAAAATATTTTCTAGCTTCGTATTGACGATACGGTCCTAACAAAACTAGTTTCGTCGAATTCTGAGACCGTATGAAAAATGGCCAATTTCCAGTCGATTAAAATCAACTGAAACTGGTCAAACGCGTTTTCCTTTGCCACGCTCACATATTGATTCGAAAAATTATGAAATTTGGAATCTAGCAATAATTTGACATCACGGACCCAACAAAACTGGTTTCGTCGAAATCCGAGGTCATTTGCAAAATGTCCATTTTTAAGGGCCTGAATTCCATAGCGTCTATTCAGAATTTTCAACTGGACATATCTTATCATTTATAAAGTGAAATCTCAGTTTGTTAACTTCGTTGGAAAGATATCGTCAATTAGATCCTAATGTTTTTGGTTTCACTAAAATCCGGATTGTTTTGCTCCCGGTACATTCAATTGAAGTTTGAAATCGAATTATCGAACTACCGCGCCATTTTCAATTCTATTTATAATTATATATAAATATTTATATTCTAACGACGACGTATAAAATATATACGTCGAATTCTATTCAAAATAAATTTCTCGTCGATTATATTTAAAATAATCTATTTTAAATATTAGAAATTCGCTAAAATCGCCAAAATAAAAAATTTCAAACTGGCTCGCATTTTCGGGTTATTACAATCTCCCCCACTTAAAACTTTTCGTCCCCGAAAAGGAACAAAGTCGAAAGTGGTTTGATTAATCAACACTATGTTCGATCTGGCTTCCATTCTCCAACTTTTTAGTTTCTGAGAATTTTCAAATTCTTCAAAAATTTGGCTAACACCCTAAATTTTTGAAAAATTTCGCCATAACCTCCCCTGCACCGGGAGCATCGGGGAATTTCAAATAGCTTCCCCGGTCCTTCAGATCTCAAAAAGAAAAAGAAAAAGCCAAGCGGCTAGCCAATAGGCTCACAAAATCATCATCACCCAAACAAAACAGGAAATTATGTAGTAAACATGTACCTATTTGTCAGGCAAACAAATTTTATTCTCTGCTCTAGCCTCCTTGCTATGACCTGTTCAATGTAAGTATATGTATATGCAAGCAAATGCGACCAAATTTCAATATAGTTCAATATTTGGTTCAATTAGGCATAAATGGTTTAAAATTAGCAAACAATTAGGCAAACAACACAAACATCAATCAATTAGTGAATTAGAGTTTCAAATTCATAATTTTGATATATATAGTCAAAAAATCTTGTTTTGATGCCAATTCACAACAATGTGTTCTAGCTATATAAGTTTTGGTTCTCACACCAGTCTAATGGAAATATATAGAAATCACACCTTCGAAATTCGAATATGAATACTGATGATGATGCACCATCATCAGAATCATCCCCGGATATCTAGAATGTGATTCTATATCTACCCAGTATATTAAAACTTCGAATATACGTTCATGACGCGTATACGCGAAATCTATATATACTCGATTGTCCATATTCAACATAAATAATTATCAAATACGTATAAAGCGATTTAAATTTCAAAACAAAATTGTTTTCTTTTGAAAAATATACTCTTCACACTCGTTCTAGGATACTACTGATCCTATCTCTAACGAGTAATTCTAATTGGATGTTGTTAATCCAATATCTGATGAATTCTTTCGTATGGTTCTAATGTGTCTTGTTCTCGAGCTCTGTAAACCAAAGCTCTGATACCACTGTAAGAACCCGTAACTTCCCCGTGAAGGAAAGCACGAATACTTTGAGAACAACACACAAAAGGACGCATACAGAAGAACATTTCATTGTTATTACAACAATTCCATCAGATACAAGAATATACAGAGTATAAATGAATAAATTACATTCAACAAATATCAGAGATTACAATAAATTACATAGCAGCGGAAAAATATACAAATCACAACTAGAAGTGATACACGGATACAGAGCTTTCCGAGCATCGTTCCAGCTGTTAATCAGGACCCTGTGAATATAAATCTGCAAAACCAAAACTACTAGCTACCCGTGCGGAAAATAGGGGCACCCAGAGTTTAGGTTAAAACAATAAACTCCAGGTCAGTCATGTGACTGGTGTGAGAACTAAAACAGTTATTTAAAACTTTACTTTAAAAGAGAGTAATTCAAGGGACCACGCCGTATAACACGGAACGGGTTTCCTCCCAAGAATACTAGTGCATATACAAAACAGCGCAATGCTCTTTGGAAAAAATGAAGCTATTATAAGACCCAGGTCCCATCACACAATGCAACGCAAGCCGGAGGATAGGGTTTTCCCTTATAATAGCCAAATAATGCTTGATACGTTTAAAACACATTATTTGATACTATAATAGGTGTATAGTGTCAAAACAATTTCAAATCATAAATATCAATCATAGGCGGCATGGGTACCATATATCATGTCGCCACACTAGTTCTACAATTAAAACCGCAATATCACGTATTGGAAATTGGATTCCGTCATGAGCCGAGGCAAGGGGCAAGCTCCTCTCCGCGTTCGAGACATCTAGCAAATGCCTCGGGACCGCACACAGCAATCCCTTGGATCCTCCAAGGCCGGTCCTCTCTTACTTTTGAGGATTGGCAATTCCTGAACACAGGTTTCCCGGTCCTTACAGACCTATATCCGAGGCGCCTCGTCTCCAACAACCACACAGGTGAAAAGTATATAAATGTCAGGGCTGGTAGGTCACTGACACCACCCTAGCTAGAAAGAAACGTCATGCACTCCTTGGGTCCGTCTCCCGTTTTTGACTCATACCGAGGTGTGAGGCTCGCGAATTCACGTTATACACAAAGCTACGCCACACAGGCCGTGCTTTGATCACCAACCACAAGACTTTGCTTTTCAACAAAAGCCTTGATCAATTGCCACTTACGCATGCCACACAGGCAACTCACTCCATGCGACTGATGTCCATCGATATACAACCTCTGAGCTCGTATGTCTCAGAGAAGGGCGTTAAGCAAGAGAATAAATTCTCCGCCGCCAAACAGATGTATATTTAATAGCGATCAATCAACACAGAATAAAATCCAATGTCAGACACACAATCCATTTACAAGTTCGTTCTGGGTCTGAACGAAACCGGAGGCACTTTCCTCGCATATCCATCGATCTCCAAGTACGTCTGGATGATCACCAACTGTTTCCCTCATCCTGGGTGTACAGCCCAATCAAGATCATCAGTAATCACCCAAACGATGTGAAGACTTCCGGTCTTCAACCACCGTCTTCATCTTCGACATCTCGTCGAATCGGTTATTCAGAATGGGTATAAACCCGGCCTTTCTGAATAACCCACGTATATAATAAACGAATGTTACACAAACACAACAAACGCCCCATTCCAATTCAGAATATTCTTTTATTCACAAAATCACATTTTAGGGAAAGGTTGCCATTAATTTTATCAAAGATAAATTCTTCTAAATTTATTCTTTAATCTTCCTTTGGATATCATTTCAACCTAGTCGGGATTAGTGAACCACACCGAAGTAATTATTTGTTTTATTTCCCAATCCCAACCTATATATCCCATGGAGCGAAACTGGTGATACTCCATATCTAACACCACGGTGTTATCGGTAAAATTAATTACCATTTCACGTTCAAATCTAATTAAAGATTTAACTATCGCTTTGGAGCAAAACTGGTGATACTCCACTCTCGATCACCTTTAAAAATTGATAATTTAATTTATCAATTCACATTTTTAATCTAATTAAAGATTCATTAAAACTCCACTTAGTTTTAATCTTCTCAAAAATCAATATTCTGCCTTTAACTGGGTTAAAGAACCAATGTCATCAAAACACGATTCACGACAAACCAAATCACATTTGATATTAAATACAAGGCTCTGAATAGAAAATATATCGGCTTATATTCAATATCAAATTCTGAAACCAACAAATATCGTATTGGAAATAACGATATAAAATATCTTTCAAATCCCCATAACAATATTTGTATAGTCACGAAATCCAACATCGAAATATCCCGAAGATAATTTCGATTCAGCTCCAGTCCAATCCACGTATTGGAAATTATCGATTATTTTCAAAATCACTTTCAAATTCAATTTATTTATTTTAAAAATAAATTGATTTCAATTCTAGTTCAAAACTAGTTCATTTCGATAAAAATCTATTTTTATCTTTTCAAATGTGGAATTTTCCAGCCCAAATCTTTCCAATTCACATATTATAATTTTACACAAATTATAGATATTTTTAATAATTTTATCAAGGCCCGTACAGTCGATTTCCAACAACGGCCATCGAACTGCACTTACAGCGACCTTTTCTGAATTTGATTTAGACATAATTCCAAATCCAACCGTTAGATTTCAAATTTCTAATATTCAATGGAAAGCTCTTTTCGATACGAACCCAACGGTTCCGGTTTTAGGAGAATCCGACGGTCGGATCTTCCGCAATGTCCGTTTGAAATAAATGGTCGAAATTCACGAACTGCCGCGGCGCGGCGCGTTCTATTCAGGCCATTAAAAATATATATAATATATATATATTATATTTCGTCGATTTCCTTTTAAAACGTATTATATAAATAGTTTTAAAATTCGTTTCAAAACCATTTCAACACTATTTCCATTCAAAGCCAAAATTGAATTCTTCTTTATAAATTCGTTTTAAAATTCATTTCTATTCAATTCAAATTTTAATTCAATTTGAATTCATTTCAATTCACTTTGAATTCGTTTTCAATTTATTTCGAAATCGTTTTCAATTCAATTCATTTCGAAATCGTTTTCAATTCAATTCATTTCGAAATCGTTTTCAATTCAATTCATTTCGAAATCGTTTTCAATTCAATTCATTTCGAAATGTTCGATTTCGAAATCACTTTTCAATATTCATTTTAAAATGAATAAAATCGATATAAATGTCGTTCACGTCAAAATGGCGCAAAACTAATCAACACGGCTTTATATTTTTCACCACTTCTTTATTCTATTCAACAAATGAATATTTATCCCATTCAACACATGAATCTATATTTCTTTCAACACACGACTAATCTCAACACATGAGTCCTTTCAACACCTCACTATTTTTGTTATGTAAAATATTTTATAAAACTATGGTATCTATCGTTTGATTTTAATTAGACTTCTACTAGGAAGTAGTTCTAATTTTAAATGTGATAAAGATGTAATTTATTTTATTTAAAATATTTTACTCAACACATGAATAGTTTTTACACATAATCATCGTCCACACATGACTATTTTTATATTCAACACATGAATTTTTCTTTTATAATATTCCTTATTATCCCGATTGGAATGAGGCCCAATCAATCACCATATAACGTTAATTATATGGATTCCATACAACACATGTATATAATAGCATTGATAAACAATCAACCATCAACCAAAGTGCACTACACTGTATAAGCATCAAATATAGATATTTAACGCTTATAACAGTCTGTCAATCAATCGATCAACATATTTAATCAATCAGGATGAGTGAACTTCAAATTTCATCCCAACACCCGTGTGGGGTTTCAAACAATCAAACACAGATTTTATTTGTGCAGTTGGGCGATGTGTAAAATTTATCGACCCAATCAATATCAGTCAAATCAGTGTATATAAACAAATCGACCGATTTGTTTATAAATATTTATTTATTCACTTTCACGTTAAAAATTATATTTTTAACGACAAAAATATTTATTTCAACACTTGAATTTCTATTCATTTCATTTACACAATAAAAATGATATTTTTATTTTTCTAACATATTTTAGAAAATTTCGGCGGCATAACGGCACGATACTAGAAACGGAACAAGGCCTAGCCTTATCCCCGGTCTAGTGAAGGCCCACGCCATTCACACATCAATCAAATCAATTTCATTTCACCAAACAATTTCCATTCAATCAAATATTCTAACTAACTACTCAACCAAACAATTTAACAAACAAGCCATCCATGGTCTGTGGATGACGGGTGTCGGGTGCTACTAAGCACCGTCTGCATCCTAGTATATATATATAACTAGAAAAAGAGAATTTGAGTGAGAAGTTCTCACCAAAAGCTATCCAATACCACGACACTTCATTTATAGTAATCTTCGCCTATTTCGCCTTCTTGTCGCTCTCGTTGCCCGTATTCACTACATATATAAAAATCACACATTTTTATATTTCGATGTTTTTAAAATAAAAATCACATTTTTATTTATTTACTTTCAATTTAAAAATCATATTTTTATAATCACTTCATATATTTAAAAATCGAATTTTTACTACGCTATTCAATATATAAAAATCGAATTTTTACTATCACGCTCTATGGATAAAAATTCTATTTCTACATTGCTACTATATAGATGAAATTTCCATTTCAAAAATATAGATTTCGCCCTTATAAAAATATAGATTTTGCCTTTATAAAAATAAAGTTTTCGCCTTTATAAAAATAAAGTTTTCATCCTTATAAAAATTACCACTTTATCTCAACGTATATAAAATAAAAATCAGATTTTTATTTCGCTACATATACAAAGATGATATTTTTATATTCTCTATCCTATAAAGATTATATTTTTAATACTTCAAAAATATAAAAATCATATTTTTAATATTTTAAAAATATAAAAATCATATTTTTATTACTTTAAAAATATAAAGATCATATTTTTAATATTTCTATATAGTAAAGACTATATTTTAATTCTTTAAAAATATAAAAACTATATTTTTACTTCTTCTACTCAATAAAAATCCCGTCTTTTCTATTTTAAAGATATGATCTTTATTTTTGCAAGTTAAAATCTTTTTCTTTTAAAAGATTAAAACCTTTTTCTATTTCAAAATTTAAACCCTTTTTTTTCTATTCCAAAGTTTAAACCCTTTTTTTTATTTTCTTTAAAAATCAGTTTTTAAAATTCTTTTCAAAAATTCTGTTTTTACATTCTTAAAAAAAACAGTTTTTAAATCTTAAACAAATCAGTTTTTATAACTTAAAAAAATCAGTTTTATAAATCTTAAAAAATCAGTTTTATAAATCTTCTAATTATATAAAATAAAAATAAAATAAATAAATTAAAAAAACTTACAGGGGGGGGCGGGGGCGGTTGCGGCTGTCGATTGCAGAGGAGAGGGGGTGAGGAGAAGGGCGGCGCGGTGGTTAGGGTTAGGGGGGGTCGCAGTGGTTGTTCGGTGGTCGTGGGAGGAGGAGCGATAGGGGAAGAAGGCGGACGAGGTGGAGAAGAGGAAGGGGAGGGGCTTGGCTTGAACGGAGGTGGGTGGAGGGGTGGCGGCGTTGAGGGCGTCGCCCTGGCGATGGCGAACGTCGCCTTCCCCTTTTCTTTTCTTTTGTTTTTTTTTTATCTTCATCTGTTCGAATGAAACGGGGGGGGGGGGGGGCAGAGGGGATATTGGAAGAGAGATATTTTTTTTATTAATTAATTTATTTATTTTATCCTAAAGAGTTGACTTTTACATACGACCTCGAAACGAGGCCCACCGTCTGTCGTCCATAGCGTTTTACCCCCATTCCGAACACAATGGGATATGTACCGCAAGCTGATTCGACTGTTTGAATCAGTTTCCGTTTAATTTGCATTTAAATCACTATATTGAATTTTAAACGTACATTTCAAATTACCGGGGTCACATACTGACTCGAAAAATTCCCGAAAAATATTTTCTAGCTTCGTATTGACGATACGGTCCTAACAAAACTAGTTTCGTCGAATTCTGAGACCGTATGAAAAATGGCCAATTTCCAGTCGATTAAAATCAACTGAAACTGGTCAAACGCGTTTTCCTTTGCCACGCTCACATATTGATTCGAAAAATTATGAAATTTAGAATCTAGCAATAATTTGACATCACGGACCCAACAAAACTGGTTTCGTCGAAATCCGAGGTCATTTGCAAAATGTCCATTTTTAAGGGCCTGAATTCCATAGCGACTATTCAGAATTTTCAACTGGACATATCTTATCATTTATAAAGTGAAATCTCAGTTTGTTAACTTCGTTGGAAAGATATCGTCAATTAGATCCTAATGTTTTTGGTTTCACTAAAATCCGGATTGTTTTGCTCTCGGTACATTCAATTGAAGTTTGAAATCGAATTATCGAACTACCGCGCCATTTTCAATTCTATTTATAATTATATATAAATATTTATATTCTAACGACGACGTATAAAATATATACGTCGAATTCTATTCAAAATAAATTTCTCGTCGATTATATTTAAAATAATCTATTTTAAATATTAGAAATTCGCTAAAATCGCCAAAATAAAAAATTTCAAACTGGCTCACATTTTCGGGTTATTACACTTATATTGATGTTTTAATCAGAATCATATAGTCATCCCACTTTCGAAACTCTAAAATACATACTGATGATGCTGCAGTCATCAACAGAATCATCTTCAAGCAACTAGAGTGTGATTCTATATCTATCTAGTATACTTAAGACTTCGTATATACGTTGATCATAGGTATATGCAAAATCTTCCTATACTCCATAGTCCAACCTCAACATCAAATAAAATACTCAAACTCTTATTATTCATTTTGGTTTCTAACCATATTGATTAGTTTCTTTAAAGAAGAATTACCTTAACAATTTTTACCCAAGTTTTTCTCTTAACACGAATTCTAATATATTATAATCCCAAACTTAATTAATTTTACTTGGAAGGCGCTCTCTCAAATGTAGTACTCCAAAATCTCACACTAGGGAATTACTAACCCTATCTCTAATGAGATATTACAAGTCTAATGAGACTTTTCCTTTTGTTCAAATGAGTCGTACTCCATAGCTTTGTATAAACCAAAGCTCTGATACCACAATGTAACGACCCGGCTTTTTTCCCGGTTTTCGCCGGTAATTAAACCAACTTAAACCGTTCATAAAGACGGATTGTTCGGGGTATTTACACATTTGCACAAAATAAAAAGAACTTTTCCATTATCATTAAAATAATATTACATCAGAGTTACAAGAGGTACATCAGAGTACATCGGTTACACAACGGAAAAGTTACTAAACTCAGCGGAAGAATATGCATGCTCCAAGATATAATAGCTCCAGCTAAACCAGCATCCTGCTCCAGCCACTCCAAGTCTAAACTGAAAACCAAACTACTAGGTTGCCCGTGCAAAAATTATGGGCATCCAGAGTTTAGGTGTGGGAACAATAAACTCCACGTCAGTCATGGGACTGGTGTGAGAATCAAAAAGTTGTTTTTAGGGTTTATATTAAAGTTAGGTAATTCACTGGACCACATCGCTAATGTGGAATGGGTTTACTCCATGTGAATACCGGTGCGTAAAAATTCGCAATGACTTTTTGAAAAATGAAACTAACATAAGGTCTCGCAGCACACACACAATGCAAACGCACACATGGACGAGGTTTCTCCTTATGCAGTCAAAAATGCTTGATACGTGAAAATCCTCTTTCAATACTATAATATAGTGTGAAAAAAATTTCGAAAGTAAATGTATCAATCCTAGCCAGCATAGGTACCATATACTCTACTGACGTATGGTATACAATTAAATTCGTACGGGCTCATAGCGGAGATTGGGTTTCCAACAATGACCAGGCAAAGGAACTTCCTTCCAAACCGAATTTTGAACACCTCTAGAGGGATGTTCGAGGATCAATAGTGATGTTCCTCATGCCAACACAAGGCCTGGTTACACCTTAACTGGGTAACTTAGAGTACGCCTAAGCATGTCATCTCCCGGTTTTCTGAGCATGCGCCGACAACAACCACAAAAGTAGATGCTTTTACCACATAGGTTAATACCTGGGCTCCATACCATAGTACACCTTTTATTTAGAAGGAAACAACACCCCATAATCTTGCTGCATTTTTTCCTGTTTTGGCCATTTATCGGGGTGTGAGGCTTGCCGAGGTCCCGATATACACAAAGCTATGCTTAAATAAGCCACGCTTTGATCATCCAAAGCTCACGACATAACTTAAGTTTGCTACATTGTCCATTAACAATGCATCACTGATTTCTATCGATATATAACCTCTAAGCTCATACGTCTTAGAGAAGGGTGTTAAGCAAGAGAATAAATTCTCCGCCACCAAACAGATATATATTTAACAGAGATCAGTGCTACTCAGCCAATTACAATGTCAGACACACAATCCATAAATGTCCATTTTGGGTCTGAACGAAACAACAATCCAAAATTCCTTCACATACGTTTGTGCTTCTTGCCACTTAGCTGATATAAAATCCATCTGCAAATGGGAGCTACCCATTTGAGACATTCAGCAAGTCGTCCTTAAGATATGAAGGGTCTCGGTCTTCAGTACCGTCTTCAACGTCTTCAATTGCTCCACAACATCGTATTATTACTTGGAATGGTTTTCAGACATACATCCAATCCCGATCTTCTCAAATAATGAGTGTAATTTTTAAAACACAATTACAAAACACACAGGGTTTCAACCAAATCTCCATCCATCTTGGATTTTGTCAAATTAAGTTTCTTTAAACCCATTCTCAAATTATAACAAAATCCATATTTAACCTTTATGTTTTACAACACATCCCTTAAATCAAAGATAATTTAACCCCAAAGCCTTAATTAATTTGTCGTTTGATAACTCGTTATCAAAACCCAGTTTCCTTTGAAAATCCTTTAATCCATATTTCAACCATAGTTTCCAATTAAAACGATTTTCCAACATTCAATTCTTTAATCTTAAGTAAAAGATTATACTTGGTTCCCAAATTCTTATTTTTAATTTTCTCAAATCAAAGATTTGATTAAATCCCAATTTACAATATGAATTTCCGCAACTCAATCTCATTGGGCTTCAAGAATGATATTGTTGAAGATATGATTCACGACAAAACCCAAATCAATCGATATTGAACATAAGTTACACAGAAATTGTATCTACTTATATTCGATATCAATTCTCATAATCAACGAATACTATAAGTGGAACAATGATATAATAATAATATCTTCCAAATTCCTCAAATATTATACGTTTACAACAAAGAATTTCATATCAAATATCCGAATATTATTTCTATCCAACTTATCCCAATCAAATTGGGAAACCCATATCTTACTTAAAAGATTTATCCAACTCTTTGACATTAGATCTGGATAGAAATCCATCAACTTATACTTAATATTAATTTCAATATCCAACTCACAGTATGAGCGGAAAACAGTGAACTACTTTTTATATTCCTCAAACAGTAAGAGTCATCATCTACCGAATTAATATCAAACATCTGAAGATTTATCTCCAACCATATCCAATTAATTAAAATTGAAACTCGTATTAATATCAATTTAAATTCCATATAAAATATTTCTAATACTTTTAAACCTTTGAAAACATTCCACAAATCATTACTTATAGTTCGGAAAATAGTTTACGGTTTAAAACTTCAAAATAGATTGTTTTCGAAGGAAGCGTTACTGTAGCATTTCAAAAGTATTACAAAAGCGTTACAAAACAATTACCTTAACTATTTTGATCAAAATATCGTTTATCTTAGCCAAAAAATAAACTTTACAATTCAAAACACCTTTTCATAATTTGTAATGACTTTACAATTTTTTCCATATTTTTAAAACATTTAAAAATAGCTGTTTATAGTTATGGTCAACAATTGTTCTTACATCGACCTTTTCGAAAACGGTTTCAAACATAACTTGAAAATTATAAATTGAATTTAAAATCTTCTTTCACTCATTTGAAAGTTCTTGTTAATGGAAATCAAACGATTTTCATTTTAAGGAAATCCGATTTAGGTTGCAAAAGTTATAAGCGTTTAAAGTTCGCATCTAAAATAAGTAAATTGTTGTTATGCAACAAGCTCTATTTTGACCATAATAACCATTATTCTACGATACTTCAAAATATCTTAGAAAACTATTATATCCTTATATAACCATTTTAAAATCATTTAAATTTACTTTCCAAATTATTTTGTATCTAAAATCCAACTTTTTGTTTTTGCTTAATAAATCAAATTCCAATTCATTTCTAAATTCAAATTAACCATCCCATTCGTTGGATCAGTTAGGGATAGCCAGTGAGAGCAGGAAACTTTATTTCCAAACCCAAGCCTAGCCGCTATCCTCTCTGTCATCCTAGAATGTTCCGGTATTTATTTATTCATTTAAAGGACTTTATCAATGTATATGAATTCATACATATGGTCTTTCCAAATTATTAACCTTCAAATTCAATAATGATATTGCTTCTAATTACGAAGGAGATTTGTCGATCACCCATGTGATACCATAATTATTTTGTCATAGTGTGTGCAAAACAACATCAACAACCATTTAAACATCCATAGCAACCATCATCAACATAATTAAATAAATCATAACTGTGCACAAGCGTTATAACACTAACACTTAATAGTATGTGTGGTCTAAACTATGCATCCATCATCCATCACAACAAACATCAATCATCATTAACCACTAATAGTTCATCACTATACTTAAAGTAGTCTAACTACTAATTAAATATATAAACCGTGGTTTAAGAGTTCTCACCTAACAGCTTTTCAAATCTTCACGGTAGGTGAGCCTAGTTGAGCGAACCATCGGACAATATTTCGGCGTAATGTCTTCTTCACCAATATATATATATACACTAATCTCTCTCTCTCTCTCTATCATAAGAGGAGGAGGAGGATGACGACGAACTTCAGCAAGCTGATGGTGGAAAAGAAGAAGACCTATGCCATGGAAACCATAAGCTTAAGAAGAAGGAAGAAGATAGGAAAAATGAAAATGGATGATAAAAAGTGAAGTAAAGAGCTCCTTATATAGGAAAGGAGAAGGAGGTAAAGACACATAAGGGGACAAGTGGAAACCATGCATGAAAGCATACATAAAAAATTACAAGTGTCCATACACTTGTCTTAAGACGAGAAAGTGAACTTTTGGTAGCATTTTCCCTTAAATGCTACAAAAACTAAGGGCAACACTTAATTCTAACACTATTAATTCATGTTATGGTTTGACAAATCCGATCGAACGTCAAATTGTGTTAATAAATTCAAACTTATTAATATTCATTCTCATTTATAATTCAAGTAAAATCAATCATATAACTTATCAAAATTATTAAATTTTCTAAACCATATACATTTATGTAAAATTCAAATTTAAATTCGAATTAAGTAATAAAAATTCCAAATTAAATTTGGTTAAAAATTCTGGATCATTACAATGACACTCACACTTCCATTTTACACCCTATGTTAGTGTTACCTTAGAGTACAGTACATCTTGTTGTGCTAACTCTTTGGTTGCAGGTCCCGGTCAGGTATGATTATTTATACCTGTTATTGTTTTATCTTGCTACTATTGCTCATACCTGACTTTTGCCTGACCCAAAGTTTCATGTCTCTTTTTATTACTCTGGATGCTCCTAAACGAGCAGACTAGAGACAGGTTAGGTGGTTATGCACGAGTTGTTGTTCGGAGACGAGCAGGAGGCTTCAACGTACTATATACATATATTCTCCCTGTGTTGTTGCTGGTCACTACTTGGGCATTAGTAGTGTACCTCTTTTACTTCCATTTTAGAGATAGTATTTTAAAGTTGTAATAATGTTTGGATCATAAGCTGTATTTTGGATTCCGCTACTCTGATGGATATGGTTTAGTTTTCAGCTTATGCACGGTCTCGCCTGTTTTATATCAAGTTATGTTATTATTATATTTTATGCCATGCGCTGTGAGATATACTACTGGTTCTTGATGATTCATCGTTTCAAATCCCTTTCTTTTGACGACTGTCCCAGGCTAGTTGGACATTGGCACAATGCATTTCGGGGAAATGTCTGATGGTACGGGGCGGGTCGTCACACTCCTGCAGGCCCAATAGCCCAACAGCGAAAGGGTCCCCGAATACCCTATAAATAAACCCCAGGGGTCACATTTAGAGGGAGGCTCTCATTCTAATTCATGTACTCTTTTCTCTCTAAACCCTAATACTTAGATCAGTTCGAGGCTTTCTTCTATTCTGTTCATGTATTCCAAATCAAAGATTAATAAAGAGCGAATCTATAGTTATAGTGTCTTCTTATGAATTTATTGTGATATTTCTTAATTTTCGTTGCTACAATTTGTTGTTTGTTTCCTACACTTGTGTGAATCCTTGCCTAAGCCTTGCCGTAGATCGGATGAAACATCCCCCTTCCTATATGCTCAAGCCCTACCTACAAGCTTAAACCTTCCCTACGAGCTCAGATCTTTTCAGTAAGTTTGATGCAGAATTCCTGTCTACCACACGTTAGGTCCTGTATCAAGGATTGAGTTTAGTGATCCTTCTCCCCTAAGGCTTTGATATCTAGGGACAGTGATCTAACCCAAACCTGTGAAGGCCAAGCAACCTATTTTTCTTTAGGTCCATATCTATTGACCTACCTCCTGTGTTGATGAAAAATATCGTTAACACAACTCATTCTTCAACAAGGATCCACACATCAATAATGTAAATACAAACATCATGGAAGCTAAAATAGGTCATACTTGTTTAAGCTTTCAAAGCGTTTACAGCATGAAAAAAAATATAAACATCAACAACTTATCATATAAAGTTGAAGAATCTGTTGAATAAACTTTAAATGAAATATTGGGAAATGAAAAAAAGTGAAAAGACGTGTCCGTTCGTTAAGTGTCATGTCTATTGATAAAAAGATGTCTATTGGAGTTATAAGGTCATGTAGACCACTATATAAATATGGGTGGTCATTTTGTGTGTTGTAAGAGAAAAAGAGAAAGAAAGTGAAAAGTGAGTAAGAGAAAAGAAAAGAGTGAAGTGTGAGAGAAAGTGAGTGGGGATAAATCTAAAAAAGAAAGAGTGTTTGTAATGAAAGTTGAATTATAAAAGAAAACAAAATTAGTTGTGTATTCTCCTCCTCCTCCTCCATAATAATTAATCCTCTTCTCATTTTATCAAATTGGTATCAGAGCTACTCTTCTTAAATTCTACAAATTGATATCGGAGCTTCTTAAATTCTTTAAATTGGTACCAGAGCTTTCTTTTTTACAAATTGGTATCAGAGCTAGGTCGAAATTATGGAATTTCTATTCCGTATGTCGTATGTTCTCACAAAAAGAAATTTTGAACAATGGAGTAATGGAAAGAAAGAAGAGTTAATCTCCAAGGGGCTTTGGGAGATTGTTGAGAATGGCTATGAGTGGCCAAAAGATGTTAAAAACATGACGGAGGAAGAGAGTATGAAATTTAAAAGTTTGAGATGGAAAGATTTCCAAGCTCGTGTTGTGATGTGTGAGAACGTCGATCAAGAAGCTGAAAACCATATTCTTGGAGAAAAATTTGCAAAAGATTCGTGGAATTTGCTGAAAGAGGTGTATGCAAAAGATTACAAAGGAGAAGATGAAGAGGAAGTTGATGAAGATGATAAAGAAGAGATCGAAAGATTCAAAGCGGTGCTTATGGGAAAGAAAGTTGCTAAAGAAAATAAGATGAAGAGGAGGTCGAAGAACCTGAAGTAGAAGAAGGGGAAGAGAAGGAAGAAGAAGTAGAGAAAGAGACGGTAAAAGAAAAAGTGGAAGAAAATTTTGAAGAGGTCGAAGAAGAGTAAGAAGAGGAAGAAGTTGATGAGTATAAAGAAGAAGAACCTGAGGAAGAGGTATGCAAAGAAGAAGAAGTTGATGTAAAAGAAGAGAAAAACGAAATCGTTGACCTTGATGATGACGAGGTAGAGGTGGACGATGAAGTGGAGAACGATGCTGAGGATGATGACGGTGATGATAGCGATGTAGACGACGACGATGATAGCGACGATGAGGAGGAGGATTCCGACGATGAGGGAGAAGCTTTTAGTGAAAAGAGAAAAGAGTACAAAAGGAATGCCAGCAAAATTAAGGATCAATCAAGTGCTAAGTCAGAGGAAAAAGAAGGCAGACCTCTGAAGTATCAAAAGAAGGAGTTGGTTTCAAAATTTTGCAAGGTTGCTGTTCCAGAGGGTTATCGAGTACAAATTTAGTGGTTTGAAAGCAGAGGCAAGGTCTGGTACCTCATCGTGCCCCATGCCAAACTTGCAATCGTCATATTATTATTCTTTTTGCCAAAACATGTGAAGTATAAAGATAGGGTAAGATTCAAAATCATTGGCATGACAGATGGTAGAAGCATTTAAAGTTTATGGGGGAGTTTTGTTGAATAAACTTTAAATGAAATATTGGGAAATGAAAAAAAGTGAAAAGACGTGTCCGTTCGTGAAGAGTCATGTCCATTCGTTAAGTGTCATGTCTATTGATAAAAAGATGTCTATTGGAGTTATAAGGTCATGTAGACCACTATATAAATATGGGTGGTCATTTTGTGTGTTGTAAGAGAAAAAGAGAAAGAAAGTGAAAAGTGAGTAAGAGAAAAGAAAAGAGTGAAGTGTGAGAGAAAGTGAGTGGGGATAAATCTAAAAAAGAAAGAGTGTTTGTAATGAAAGTTGAATTACAAAAAGAAAACAAAATTAGTTGTGTATTCTCCTCCTCCTCCATAATAATTAACCCTCTTCTCATTTTACCAAATTGGTATCAGAGCTACTCTTCTTCAATTCTACAAATTGATATTGGAGCTTCTTAAATTCTTCAAATTGGTATCAGAGCTTTCGTTTTTACAAATTCATGTAACTACTCATCAACAGTTTTTAGATTCATGTATTCATCATCAGTTTTCAGATTCATGTATTCATCATCTTACAGCCTATCATTTATTGTAAAGGATCAACATGTATTAAAAAGGTCTTTGCAGTCAGGTATACATTCATGTAATATTAAAATATATATGCATATATTTACTAGTGAATCAATCATTCATTTACTATAAACCATGCAGCATTATCATAAATTATTCATTATTTGAATATATACCAACCAAAAAAAATATCTACATACCAATATGGATACACAAAATAAAAAAAGGGAAAAAACAAGTCAAAATTGTAGAAGTCCATTAAAAAAAAAATTGCAGTATGTAACTTTATGAATACCAGTAGCCAATAAGACACATAGGAGACATATAAAACTATGTATACCGCAAATATGATTGCAGTATTTAGGTTGATGTGGCAACCATGAACATGTAATTCCCAGATCAAATAATGAAGATACATGCACATGTAAATTAATAAGCTACTAATATATTTAAACCAAAAACCCATCAATATAGGATTAAAGTCATGTATTTGTAAGTTACACTTGCAACATACATGGCTTAAAAAAATACAACTACATAACTGTTGGTCAAAAAGGTACAAGGAGTGCAAATTGCAATTGTAACCATCAAAATTTATTAGCACTAGAAAGTGGATTCCTAACAGGACATGCAGGCCATAACTAATCATAAATGAGAATAGTAGTTGGTGGGGTGTGTGTGTGCGCGTGTATCTCCATCTAATATTTTTCCATGTACACAACAGTGCATCTTATGCATATAGTAGTTCATGCTGATCTACATAATTTTAATAATTATTTAACCATTCATGTGGTAGGTAAATACTTAGATCTTCAAGAAGGTGATGACATCCCAATGTTAATTTTAATGTGAGTGAAACTGTAACGACCCAGAAAATCTGTACCAATTTAAATTTTTTTAAATTGGCTAAAATAATGGATTTTAAATATTTAAAATAAATATTCTAAATAATGGCGATGAAAACTGAGTTTGAATCAACATTTGAAAACGAATATAATTAATTATAATTATATATAGAATTGAAAATAGCGCGGTAGTTCGATAATTCGATTTCAAACTTCAAATGAATATACCGGGTGCAAAACAATCCGGATCTTAGTGAAACCAAAAACATTAGGATCTAATTGATGATATCTTTCCAACGAATCTGACAAATCGAAATTTGATAGCGGGAATCAAAAGATATGTCCAGTTGAAAATTCTGAATAGTCGCTATGGAATTCAGGCCCTTAAAAATGGACATTTTGCAAATGACCTCGGATTTCGACGAAACCACTTTTGTTGGATCCGCAGTGTCAAGTTATTGTTAGGTTTCAAATTTCATAATTTTTCGAATCAATATGTGAGCGTGGCAAAGGAAAACGCGTTTGACCAGTTTCCGTTGATTTTAATCGACGGGAAATTGGCCATTTTTCAAACGGTCTCAGAATTCGACGAAACTAGTTTTGTTAGGACCGTATCGCCAATACGAAGCTAGAAAATATTTTTCTGGAATTTTTCTAGTTAGTATGTGGCCCCGGTAATTTGAAATGTACGTTTAAAATTCAACATAAGGATTTAAATGTAAATTCAACGGTAACTATTCGAAACAATCGAATCAGCTTGCGATACACATCCCATTGTGTTCGGAATGGGAGTAAAACGCTATGGATGACAGGCGGTGGGCCTCGTTTCGAGGTCGTATGTAAAAGTCAATTTTTTTTGAAAAATTAAATAATAAAATAATAAAAATAAATTTTAATTCCCCCCTTTATCTTCCTTTCTGCCCCCCCCCCCCGTTCATTTTAATTTCAAACGAAAAGAAAAAAAAAACCTAAAAACCTATCGACAGCCCCCCCCCCCCCGAAGCGAACGCCGCCGCCGCCCATCACCGCACCCCCCTCCCCTCGTACGTCGAACCGCCAGTGGCGCAACCCACCCCCCCCCAGATCGCACGAGCTCCGACGAAGACGACGCCTCAATTCGCGAGGCCCCTACCGTTCGAGACACTGAAGCCGCCTGCTCCTCCTCTCGCCGCCGAGCTTGGCTGTCAAACCCCCCCCCCCCTTCGCAGATTGAGGTGAGCATTTGATTTTATTTTATTTTTATTTTTATTCTGTTAAAACTGATTTTAATTAGGTTTAAAAACTGATTTTTTTTTAAAAGGGTAAAAACTGATTTTTATAAAGGATTAAAACTGTTTTTTTTTATAAAAGATGTAAAACTGATTTTTAAAAGGAAGAACTGAATTTAAAAAAAAAAGATTATAAAACTGATTTTTCAAAAACATTTAAAACTGATTTTTGAAAGGGTTTAAAACAGATTTTTGAAAGGCTTTAAAACTGATTTTTAAAGAGTTTAAAACTGATTTTATTTTAAAACTTTAAAAAGAAAAAGGTTTAATCTTTAAATGGAAAAAGATTTGAACTTTAAAAAGAAAAATCAGATTTTTATATATTGAAAGTCGAAGTAAAAATCAGATTTTTATATATTGAAAGTCGAAGTAAAAATCAGATTTTTATATATTGAAAGTCGAAGTAAAAATCATATTTTTATATATTGAATAGCGTAGAAAAAAAATCATATTTTTATATATTGAATAGCATCGTAAAAATTCGATTTTTACATATGTAGAGAATACGGGCGGAAGCGACAAAAGGCGAAGATTTCTATAAAGGAAGAATCGTGGTATTGGATAGCTATTGGTGAGATTTCTGATTTAAAAATATTATATATGTGTGAAATGAAAGTGAATTGCTATATATAAATATATATCAATATATATATATGCCCCTCGTCCACAAACCATGGACGATATTTATTGGTTGAAATTGTTGTGAAAATTGATTGATAGCGAATGATTGTTTGGGATTGTTTGTGATTGATATTGGTTGATTGTGGTTGAAAAATACCCATTTGTGGTTGAGAAATATTTAGTTGAAACCACATAGGATTAGTTTGTGGAAATGAAATAAATATATACATGCCGCCTGCGTGCGAACTAGATGCATGATCCCCATTGTCAAAAACCGCGAGGTTTTAAGGTAGAGCGAGGAGCCGTACTAGGGACGGTCCCGGTTTTAACTACCCTGCCGTTATGCTGCCGAAATTTTGAATAATATTCGTGTGTTTGAATTATTTTCATATGCTTAAACTATATTTATTCATTGCATAGAAAACATTCATGTGTTGAATTGATATTCATTCGTTGATTAGAAATTCATGTGTTGAATGGTATTCATATTTTGAAATAAATTGTTCGATAATAAAAATCACATTTTTATCTATATATAAAAACTATAGAAAACATTCATGTGTTGAATTGATATTCATTCGTTGATTAGAAATTCATGTGTTGAATGGTATTCATATTTTGAAATAAATTGTTCGATAATAAAAATCACATTTTTATCTATATATAAAAACTATAGAAAACATTCATGTGTTGAATTGATATTCATTCGTTGATTAGAAATTCATGTGTTGAATGGTATTCATATTTTGAAATAAATTGTTCGATAATAAAAATCACATTTTTATCTATATATAAAAACTATAGAAAACATTCATGTGTTGAATTGATATTCATTCGTTGATTAGAAATTCATGTGTTGAATGGTATTCATATTTTGAAATAAATTGTTCGATAATAAAAATCACATTTTTATCTATATATAAAAACTATAGAAAACATTCATGTGTTGGATTGATATTCATTCGTTGATTAGAAATTCATGTGTTGAATGGTATTCATATTTTGAAATAAATTGTTTGATAATAAAAATCACCTTTTATCGACTATATGAACTATATAGAAAAATAGTGTTTTGAAATGAATCGTTTTACAATAAAAATCACATTTTTATTGTATGCAGAAATCGTTGAAATGTGAAGTGTTAAAAATAGCCACTTGTTCAAAATAAACATATACGAGTTGAAATATTCATTAATTAGCTAATGAAATGATTTGCACCTATTTATGTAACATTAGAATGAATGGTGTTTTTAAACCAAATAGAAATCAAATATGAAGTTGAATAGAAAATGATAAATGATAAGAACTGTATATATATGTACATGCATATTCATTGAACAGGTTATAGCAAAGGGGCCAGAGAAGAGGAATAAAATTTTGTGCCCGACAAATAGGTACACATTTACTGCTTTGTTTGGGTGATGATTTTATGAGCCTGTTGGCTAGCCGCTTGGCTTTTTCTTTTTCTTTTTGAGATTAGAAGGACCGGGAAAGCTATTTGCGATTTCCCGATGCTCCCGGTGCAGGGGAGGTTATGGCGAAATTTTCCAAAATTTTAAGGTGTTAGAAAAATATTTGAAGTGAAAACGATATTGAAATCATTGAATGAACTATATTTATATAAATATATAAATATAAATAAAATTAAAACGAAACGAAGCCGTGCAGTTCGTATTTTGAAACCATGATTTCAAACGACTAGTACGGGAAATCCGACCATTGGATTTTCCCGAAACCTCAACCGTCGGGTTCGCCTTGGAATAATCTTTCCAACGGCACCAACCTTGTAAAAATCCAACGGTTGGATTGTCTGGAATGTTTAATTCAAATCTGAAGAAAAACAGCGCCAGAAGCGATTATATTCATATATATAAAAATATAATTATATATTTAATCGAATAACGACGCTGCAGTTCGTATTTTGAAATCGAAACTTCAAACGATTGTACCGGGAGATTCGACCGTCGGATTTTCTCGAAACTGGAACCGTTGGATTCGTTTTGAAAAGACCTTTCTAATGATGTAAATTTTGTGAAGATCCAACGGTTAGTTTTTCAGATATGTGTAAATCAAATCTGAAGAAAAACAGCGCCACGACCGCGTTATGGCCCGAAGCGTCATTTTGAATATATGGGCTATTTTAAATTAAATAAAAATAGCGATAAATAGTTATAAAATATCATAAGCAATATGGAATGGAAATAAACTGAATTTGCTTGATTTATGTGGCTTTTGATGGTTGAATGTGTTTGGTGTGAAAATTACATTAATGAACACAATTAGTGTTGTCGAATAATTTAACCATTGAAATAAATCGATTTGAAATTCTAAATATACGTGAATTATTTGAAAAGGCCGAGTTAATTCTCATTTCGAATAATCGACCGACGATTGAAATTCGAAGATGAAGACGATGGTCGAAGACCGGAGATCTTCACCTCGTTTGGATGGTAACCGAGGTCCTGATTGGGAGGCATCCCGAAATATGGATAATGAGTGGTGATCGTCCAGACGTACGTGGTGATCGAAGGGTTTGCGAGGTATTTAGTGCCTCCGGTTTCGTTCAGACCCAGAACGGACTTGTAAATGGACTGTGTGTCTGACATTGGAATTTATTCTGTGTTGATTGATTTCTGTTAAATATACATCTGTTTGGCGGCGGAGAATTTATTCTTTTGCTTAACGCCCTTCTCTGAGACGCACGAGCTCAGAGGTTGTATATCGATGGACATCAGTCGCATGGCATGAATTGCCTGTGTGGCATGCTAAGATGCAGTGATCAGGGCTTCTGTTGAAAAGCAAAGTCTTGTGGTGATGATCAAAGCACCGCCTGTGTGGCGTAGCTTTGTGTATAACGTGAATTCGCGAGCCTCACACCCCGGTATGAACCTAAAACGGGAGAAGGACCTCAGGGAGGACATGCGTTTCTTTCTAGCTAGGGTGGTGTCAGTGACCTACCAGCCCTGACATTTATATACTTTTCACCTATGTGGTTGTTCCTGTTGCGAGGCGCCTCGATTTGATCGGACGATCCGGGTCCGATGGAGTCATTCGTTGGCTTGTTTACGCCCCAAAGGGCGGGGAAACGTATTGTTCAGGCATTTTAATCCACATCGGTGGACCGGCCCTGACGATCCAAGGGCCCACCTGAGTCTGGGTCCTGAGGCTCGGGCTAGACAGTCTCGAATTCGGTAAGGACTATCTTTTGCCTTGGTTCATGACGGAAATCCAATTTCCAAATACGACATCGTGCGATTTCGATTGTATATATATATATTTGGCGATATAGTGGCGTGGGACGCTCATGTCGTCTATAATTGATAGTTAAGATTTGAAATTGTTTTCAAAACATATAAACACTAGCAATAATATCAATTGCCTTTGTTTTATTCGTATCAATCATATTTTGGCCATTATAAGGTAAAACTCTATCCTCCGGTTTGCGTTGCATTGTGTGATGGGAACTGAGTCTTATAACGGCTTCATTTTTATAAAAAGCATAGCGATGTTTAAAAGAAAGATTTGTTTTAAAGCACTGTCAATCCTATGGAGTAAACCCGTTCCACGAAAGTGGTGTGGTCCTGTGATTTGCCAATTATATATGTGTTGAGTGGATTTCTCATACCAGTCCCATGACTGACTCGTAGTTTGTTTCACTTTCAAACTCGGGTGCCCCTTTTTCCTACACGGGCAGCCTTGTATTCAGGTTTAGCTGGTTCTTTCTGGATAGCTGGAGCTGAAGATGGATTCTATCATTTATCTCTTTTTATGCTGTTCAGCTCCTATTGTACATATTTTGTTTATTTCCGCTGTAGACATTTATGTATAGCTGAACTGTATTTGTACTAAGTAAGATCCTGTATACTGTGTAACTCTGATGATTACTTTTATCCAGTATATTCTATTGTTCATTATCTGGTGTATTTATTTAATTCTGTTCTGCTATTATCTGTTTCTGTGTTATATTCCAAAGATAACCCTTGTTTCCGTCTGAACGGGATTTCGGGTCGTCTCAACGTGGTATCAGAGCTTTGGTTAAGCTTAGTTCTGGAATATAACATTTGAACGAACTCGTCAGAAATAGAACCAGTAGTGTTCTAGGACGGGTAACTCCATACAGATAGGATCAGCAATATCCTAGTATGAGTAAAGCAGAATGAAATAACACCTGGATAGACACATCTACGTTCAAGAATTTGTCTCTATATTTTGAAATATCTTTCCTGTTAACCTGACACTTGATCTGCTATTTGCAGAAGAACTAGAAAATGAGTGCCAGAAACAGAAGAAGTAATACTGACCCGGATATAGAAGCTCTATTTATGAAGTATAGAAATCTGGGTGGAAAACCCTTTACGGGTGAAGAAGCAATTATGAGAACACAAGCTTGGATTCGTTCGGCTGAGAAAATCTTCGAAGCATTAAATCTTGGAGATGACCAGAAAAGATTACTGGCCTCCTGGGCTCTCAAAGATGAAGCTTTATTCTGGTGGGATTCAGTTATCGAAGATAATCCAGAAGGTGATATCACCTGGGACAGATTCAAAGTGATTTTCTTAGAAAGGTTTACTCCTCCCGAAGCAACCGAGAGATTATGTGAGGAATTTTCTTATTTGATACAAGGTGATATGACCATTCCCGAATATCATAAGAAATTTAATGAACTTTCTCACTTTGCTCCTCATCTAATTCAAAATCCGAAGAGGAAAAATATGAGGTTTATTCATGGGCTTCAAAGGAAATACCAGAATAAAGTATTGGGGCATGTGAAGCTTCCTTTTTCAGAAATGATTTATATGGCTTATCAGTACGAAGATCTAGATAAGAAAGGTATGCTACAGTACGAAGAGGAAGCCAGCTCTAGTAATAAAATTGAGTCTGAAACTGATCGTCCTGAGGCCAGTACAATGTCTGAAGTCGGTAAGGAGCCTGAAGTAAATCGAAAAAGGGCTAGATCTGAAAAAGAACCTGCCACGACTGCCATATGCAAGAACTGCAATCAGAAGGGGCATTTGTCCAGAAAATGTAAATCGGTAAACAAACGAGGGAAGAGTGGATTTGGACCTAGAAAGAAGGTTCTTGAAGGCCGAGGATGCCATAAGTGCCATCAGACTGGGCATCTTGCGAAAAACTGCCCGCTATCTCAGAATTCTGAAGCAGTACAAGTGAATGAAATGGCAGAAGTACCTGCATCTTCGTCTGCTCAGGAACGGCCCGATGTTTTAGAAGGCACGCTTACTGTCAAAAACATTCCAGTCAAAGTACTGTTTGACACAGGCGCGTCGCGAAGTTTCATTGCCAAAGATGCAGCTAAGAAATTGGATTTGAATTTGAAAAAGCTCAAAGAACCAATGACTGTCCAGAACCCGGTTGGGGGTTCCATTGATCTCAGTTGGGTTTGTGGAGTCCCAGTTTCTTTCTCTCGTTATAGGTTCCCGACCATCGCAGCCGTCATGAATTTCAAAGAGTTTGATCTTATCTTGGGGTTAGACTGGTTGACCAAATATGAAGCTGAAGTCAAATGCGCCGACAGAGTCGTAAAGGCGAAGAATAAATCAGGTGATTATATAACCATTCCCTGTGAAGGTCAGAATGCTAATAGAAAAGACTTCTGGGCAGCTTTGAATGTTTCTCCAGCCCAAATAGAAAATGTCCCTGAAATCACAGAGAACATTCCTGACCTCATCAAAGACATTCCTGTCGTCAAAAACTATGCGGATGTGTTTGAGGAAGTCATTCGCTTACCTCCGCAGAGAGAAATAGATTTCAAAATTGCTTTAATTCCGAATGCAAGGCCGGTAGTTCACGCTATTCGAAGAATGTCCTTGAAAGAGAAAGAGGAATTAGACAATCAAACATGACAGCTAGTATGGAAAGGTCTGATCAGGCCTAGTTTCTCTGATTGGGGTGCAGCAGTGGTATTTGTCCCAAAATCTGACGGTACTCTACGTCTATGTGTGGATTATCGTGATCTGAACAAGCAAACCATAAAGAATAAATATCCATTGCCGCGAATAGATGATTTGTTAGATCGATTAAATGGAGCACAAGTATTTTCAAGAATGGACCTAGCTACAGGTTTCCATCAACTTCGAATAGCCGAAGAGTGTGTTCCAATGACAGCGTTCAGAGGCCCCGACTTATTCTACGAGTGGTTAGTAATGCCGTTAGGTTTATGTAACGCTCCCGCTTACTTCGTCGATCTGATGAACAGGGTGTTCAGAGGAGTATTAAACAAATTTGTTCTGGTTTTTATTGATGATATTCTAATCTTCTCTAAATCAAAGGTCGAACATGAAAAGCATCTGGAACAGGTTCTAGAAATTCTGAGGCGGAATGTATTAAAAGCCAAGTTTTCCAAATGTATATTCTGGCAAGATGAAGTGAAATTTCTAGGCCACGTCGTATCAAAAGAAGGAATTGCTGTGGATCCAAGCAAAATCACAGCTATTCAGAGTTGGAAACAGCCCAGTACCCCCACTGAAGTCCGCAGTTTTCTCGGATTGGCTAGCTATTACTGGAAGTTCGTTAAAGACTTTTCGAAGATATCTGGTCACTTAACGAAGCTTACAAAGAAGCATTCTAAATTCAAATGGACTCAAGAGAGTGAGGAGGCTTTTGAGGAGCTAAAGTTAAGGTTGACAACTGCTCCAGTGTTAACCATTATCGATGGCAACCAAGATTTAAAAGTATGGACTGATGCTTCTAGAGTAGGCCTTGGGGCAGTGTTAATGCAAAGAGGCCAAGTGATTGCTTATGCTAGCCGTCAACTGAAGCCGCACGAGAAGTACTACGTGACTCATGATCTTGAGTTATTAGCTATTGTGTTCGCTTTGAAAATCTGGAGACATTATCTTCTGGGCGAGAGATTTGAACTGTTTACAGATCATCAGTCGTTAAAGTATCTGTTCACTCAGAAAGACCTGAATCTGAGGCAACAGCGTTGGCTGGAGTTTCTTGCAGCATATGATTTTGAAATTCTATACACTCCAGGGAAAGCCAATGTCGTGGCCGATGCGTTAAGCCGAAAGAATGAGATGATCGCCAGTTTTATCATTGCGACATCCTTGATTGATAAGATATCGGCTCTCCAGAAAGATGACCAGTTTATCAAAGGAATAAGTCAGCGAATTCGTGAAGGCAATGCTTCGGATTTCCAGTTAGACAGCGAAGGGATTCTGAGGTTAGAAGGGCGAATTTGCGTTCCAGACAGTCCTGAACTCAGAAGAGAGGTGCTTGATGAATGCCACAAATCTAAGCTCAGTATCCATCCAGGTGTGAATAAAATGTATAACGATATCAAACACACATTCTGGTGGAAGTCGTTAAAAAGAGACATCTCGATATATGTGAGTCGATGCCCTACTTGCCAGCTAGTCAAAAGCGACCAGCGGAAATTGGCTGGATTATTACAACCACTGGAAGTTCCTAGTTGGAAGTGGGAGCATATTTCTATGGATTTCATTGATGGTCTGCCCAGAACCAGAAAAGGAAATGACAGTATTTGGGTGATCGTAGATCGTTTCACGAAGACCGCCCATTTCATACCTGTCAGATCAAACAGAACCGCACAGAGTCTGGCGCAGATTTACTTCAGAGAAATAGTTAGACTACATGGAGTGCCGCTCAGCATAGTCAGTGATAGAGATACGATATTCACTAGCAAATTCTAGGAAGCATTTCAAGTCGAGCTAGGAACGAAGTTGAACTTGAGCACCGCTTATCATCCTCAGACAGACGGTCAGACTGAGAGGGAGAATCGCATTTTAGAAGATCTATTGCGGGCTTGTGTAATAGATTTCGGTGGATCATGGGAAGACCATCTGCATTTGGCTGAATTCTCTTATAACAACAGCTACCAGGCGAGTCTGACAATGTCGCCATTCGAAGCATTATATGGTAGACCTTGCCGATCTCCTGCTTGTTGGGTCGAGCCTGGAAATAGACTTGTGTTGGGTCCTGATATGATTCGAGAAGCTGCCGACAAAGTCGATTTTATCAAGAAGCGATTACTCGCCGCTCAAAGCCGACAAAAGAGCTATGCCGACAAAAGAAGAAGGGATATATCCTTTGAAGTTGGCGACTATGTATATTTGAAAGTATCGCCGATGAGAGGAGTTATCCGGTTCGGTAAAACAGGAAAGTTGGCACCCAAATTCATTGGTCCGTTTCCTATTCTGGAACGGATTGGAACTCTCGCTTATAAAGTCAAATTGCCTGATTGGTTGCCTGGAGTGCATGATGTATTTCATATATCTCAACTTCGAAAGCACGTTCATGATCCAGACTTGATCGTGGAAGAAGCAGCTCAGCAGGATATTGAAATAACCCCAGAATTAGCTGTGAGGCGAGAGCCGCTAAAGATTATCGGCAAAGAAACCAAAGAGCTGAGGAACAAGAAGGTTCGCTTAGTCAAAGTGCAATGGAGTGGAGATCCGCGAGATTGTACTTGGGAAACTGAGGAGAGCATTCAGAAAGCTTACCCCAGATGCCGAGTAGATATCTCTGATTGACTCCGGTGCAAGGTACATTTGTCATACTTTGCATTCCCATTTAATTCTCTACTCTGTTGTTATTTTCTTTTCATAGATGTGCACTTTTAATTATATGGTCTGAAGGATTTTAAAGGGGTATAAAATTAGATTAGTATATTTTTAAAGGTTAAAAACAATTGGATTGGTTGTTGTGTTGTGTGATTGTAGATTTATCAAACCACTTTCGACTTTATTCCTTTTCGGGGACGAAAAGTTTTAAGTGGGGGAGATTGTAACGACCCAGAAAATCTGAACCAATTTAAAATTTTTTAAATTGGCTAAAATAATGGGTTTTAAATATTTAAAATAAATATTTTAAATAATGGCGATGAAAACTGAGTTTGAATCAACATTTGAAAACGAATATAATTAATTATAATTATATATAGAATTGAAAATAGCGCGGTAGTTCGATAATTCGATTTCAAACTTCAATTGAATATACCGGGTGCAAAACAATCCGGATCTTAGTGAAACCAAAAACATTAGGATCTAATTGATGATATCTTTCCAACGAATCTGACAAATCGAAATTTGATAGCGGGAATCAAAAGATATGTCCAGTTGAAAATTCTGAATAGTCGCTATGGAATTCAGGCCCTTAAAAATGGACATTTTGCAAATGACCTCGGATTTCGACGAAACCACTTTTGTTGGATCCGCAGTGTCAAGTTATTGTTAGGTTTCAAATTTCATAATTTTTCGAATCAATATGTGAGCGTGGCAAAGGAAAACGCGTTTGACCAGTTTCCGTTGATTTTAATCGACGGGAAATTGGCCATTTTTCAAACGGTCTCAGAATTCGACGAAACTAGTTTTGTTAGGACCGTATCGCCAATACGAAGCTAGAAAATATTTTTCTGGAATTTTTCTAGTTAGTATGTGGCCCCGGTAATTTGAAATGTACGTTTAAAATTCAACATAAGGATTTAAATGTAAATTCAACGGTAACTATTCGAAACAATCGAATCAGCTTGCGATACACATCCCATTGTGTTCGGAATGGGAGTAAAACGCTATGGACGACAGGCGGTGGGCCTCGTTTCGAGGTCGTATGTAAAAGTCAATTTTTTTTGAAAAATTAAATAATAAAATAATAAAAATAAATTTTAATTCCCCCCTTTATCTTCCTTTCTGGCCCCCCCGTTCATTTTAATTTCAAACGAAAAAAAAAAAAAACTAAAAACCTATCGACAGCCGCCCCCCCCCCCCCCTGAAGCGAACGCCGCCGCCGCCCATCACCGCACCCCCCTCCCCTCGTACGTCGAACCGCCAGTGGCGCAACCCCCGAACCCCCCCCCCCCAGATCGCACGAGCTCCGACGAAGACGACGCCCCAATTCGCGAGGCCCCCACCGTTCGAGACACTGAAGCCGCCTGCTCCTCCTCTCGCCGCCGAGCTTGGCTGTCAAACCCCCCCCCCCCCCCCCTTCGCAGATTGAGGTGAGCATTTGATTTTATTTTATTTTTGTTTTTATTCTGTTAAAACTGATTTTAATTAGGTTTAAAAACTGATTTTTTTTTTATAGGGTAAAAACTGATTTTTATAAAGGATTAAATCTGTTTTTTTTATAAAAGATGTAAAACTGATTTTTAAAAGGAAGAACTGAATTTTAAAAAAAAAAGATTATAAAACTGATTTTTCAAAAACATTTAAAAACTGATTTTTGAAAGGGTTTAAAACAGATTTTTGAAAGGCTTTAAAACTGATTTTTAAAGAGTTTAAAACTGATTTTATTTTAAAACTTTAAAAAGAAAAAGGTTTAATCTTTAAATGGAAAAGGATTTGAACTTTAAAAAGAAAAATCAGATTTTTATATATTGAAAGTCGAAGTAAAAATCAGATTTTTATATATTGAAAGTCGAAGTAAAAATCAGATTTTTATATATTGAAAGTCGAAGTAAAAATCATATTTTTATATATTGAATAGCGTAGAAAAAAAAATCATATTTTTATATATTGAATAGCATCGTAAAAATTCGATTTTTACATATGTAGAGAATACGGGCGAAAGCGACAAAAGGCGAAGATTTCTATAAAGGAAGAATCGTGGTATTGGATAGCTATTGGTGAGATTTCTGATTTAAAAATATTATATATGTGTGAAATGAAAGTGAATTGCTATATATAAATATATGTCAATATATATACGCCCCTCGTCCACAAACCATGGACGATATTTATTGGTTGAAATTGTTGTGAAAATTGATTGATAGCGAATGATTGTTTGGGATTGTTTGTGATTGATATTGGTTGATTGTGGTTGAAAAATACCCATTTGTGGTTGAGAAATATTTAGTTGAAACCACATAGGATTAGTTTGTGGAAATGAAATAAATATATACATGCCGCCTGCGTGCGAACTAGATGCATGATCCCCATTGTCAAAAACCGCGAGGTTTTAAGGTAGAGCGAGGAGCCGTACTAGGGACGGTCCCGGTTTTAACTACCCTGCCGTTATGCTGCCGAAATTTTGAATAATATTCGTGTGTTTGAATTATTTTCATATGCTTAAACTATATTTATTCATTGCATAGAAAACATTCATGTGTTGAATTGATATTCATTCGTTGATTAGAAATTCATGTGTTGAATGGTATTCATATTTTGAAATAAATTGTTCGATAATAAAAATCACATTTTTATCTATATATAAAAACTATAGAAAACATTCATGTGTTGAATTGATATTCATTCGTTGATTAGAAATTCATGTGTTGAATGGTATTCATATTTTGAAATAAATTGTTCGATAATAAAAATCACATTTTTATCTATATATAAAAACTATAGAAAACATTCATGTGTTGAATTGATATTCATTCGTTGATTAGAAATTCATGTGTTGAATGGTATTCATATTTTGAAATAAATTGTTCGATAATAAAAATCACATTTTTATCTATATATAAAAACTATAGAAAACATTCATGTGTTGAATTGATATTCATTCGTTGATTAGAAATTCATGTGTTGAATGGTATTCATATTTTGAAATAAATTGTTCGATAATAAAAATCACATTTTTATCTATATATAAAAACTATAGAAAACATTCATGTGTTGAATTGATATTCATTCGTTGATTAGAAATTCATGTGTTGAATGGTATTCATATTTTGAAATAAATTGTTTGATAATAAAAATCAGCTTTTATCGACTATATGAACTATATAGAAAAATAGTGTTTTGAAATGAATCGTTTTACAATAAAAATCACATTTTTATTGTATGCAGAAATCGTTGAAATGTGAAGTGTTAAAAATAGCCACTTGTTCAAAATAAACATATACGAGTTGAAATATTCATTAATTAGCTAATGAAATGATTTGCACCTATTTATGTAACATTAGAATGAATGGTGTTTTTAAACCCAAATAGAAATCAAATATGAAGTTGAATAGAAAATGATAAATGATAAGAACTGTATATATATGTACATGCATATTCATTGAACAGGTTATAGCAAAGGGGCCAGAGAAGAGGAATAAAATTTTGTGCCCGACAAATAGGTACACATTTACTGCTTTGTTTGGGTGATGATTTTATGAACCTGTTGGCTAGCCGCTTGGCTTTTTCTTTTTCTTTTTGAGATTAGAAGGACCGGGAAAGCTATTTGCGATTTCCCGATGCTCCCGGTGCAGGGGAGGTTATGGCGAAATTTTCCAAAATTTTAAGGTGTTAGAAAAATATTTGAAGTGAAAACGATATTGAAATCATTGAATGAACTATATTTATATAAATATATAAATATAAATAAAATTAAAACGAAACGAAGCCGTGCAGTTCGTATTTTGAAACCATGATTTCAAACGACTAGTACGGGAAATCCGACCATTGGATTTTCCCGAAACTTCAACCGTCGGGTTCGCCTTGGAATAATATTTCCAACGGCACCAACCTTGTAAAAATCCAACGGTTGGATTGTCTGGAATGTTTAATTCAAATCTGAAGAAAAACAGCGCCAGAAGCGATTATATTTATATATATATAAATATAATTATATATTTAATCGAATAACGACGCTGCAGTTCGTATTTTGAAATCGAAACTTCAAACGATTGTACCGGGAGATCCGACCGTCGGATTTTCCCGAAACTGGAACCGTTGGATTCGTTTTGAAAAGACCTTTCTAATGATGTAAATTTTGTGAAGATCCAACGGTTAGTTTTTCAGATATGTGTAAATCAAATCTGAAGAAAAATAGCGCCACGGCCGCGTTATGGCCCGAAGCGTCATTTTGAATATATGGGCTATTTTAAATTAAATAAAAATAGCGATAAATAGTTATAAAATATCATAAGCAATATGGAATGGAAATAAACTGAATTTGCTTGATTTATGTGGCTTTTGATGGTTGAATGTGTTTGGTGTGAAAATTACATTAATGAACACAATTAGTGTTGTCGAATAATTTAACCATTGAAATAAATCGATTTGAAATTCTAAATATACGTGAATTATTTGAAAAGGCCGAGTTAATTCTCATTTCGAATAATCGACCGACGATTGAAATTCGAAGATGAAGACGATGGTCGAAGACCGGAGATCTTCACCTCGTTTGGATGGTAACCGAGGTCCTGATTGGGAGGCATCCCGAAATATGGATAATGAGTGGTGATCGTCCAGACGTACGTGGTGATCGAAGGGTTTGCGAGGTATTTAGTGCCTCCGGTTTCGTTCAGACCCAGAACGGACTTGTAAATGGACTGTGTGTCTGACATTGGAATTTATTCTGTGTTGATTGATTTCTGTTAAATATACATCTGTTTGGCGGCGGAGAATTTATTCTTTTGCTTAACGCCCTTCTCTGAGACGCACGAGCTCAGAGGTTGTATATCGATGGACATCAGTCGCATGGCATGAATTGCCTGTGTGGCATGCTAAGATGCAGTGATCAGGGCTTCTGTTGAAAAGCAAAGTCTTGTGGTGATGATCAAAGCACCGCCTGTGTGGCGTAGCTTTGTGTATAACGTGAATTCGCGAGCCTCACACCCCGGTATGAACCTAAAACGGGAGAAGGACCTCAGGAAGGACATGCGTTTCTTTCTAGCTAGGGTGGTGTCAGTGACCTACCAGCCCTGACATTTATATACTTTTCACCTATGTGGTTGTTGCTGTTGCGAGGCGCCTCGGTTTGATCGGACGATCCGGGTCCGATGGAGTCATTCGTTGGCTCGTTTACGCCCCAAAGGGCGGGGAAACATATTGTTCAGGCATTTTAATCCACATCGGTGGACCGGCCCTGACGATCCAAGGGCCCACCTGAGTCTGGGTCCTGAGGCTCGGGCTAGACAGTCTCGAATTTGGTAAGGACTATCTTTTGCCTTGGTTCATGACGGAAATCCAATTTCCAAATACGACATCGTGCAATTTCGATTGTATATATATATATATATATATATATATATATATATATATTTGGCGATATAGTGGCATGGGACGCTCATGTCGTCTATGATTGATAGTTATGATTTGAAATTGTTTTCAAAACATATAAACACTAGCAATAATATCAATTGCCTTTGTTTTATTCGTATCAATCATATTTTGGCCATTATAAGGTAAAACTCTATCCTCCGGTTTGCGTTGCATTGTGTGATGGGAACTGAGTCTTATAACGGCTTCATTTTTATAAAAAGCATAGCGATGTTTAAAAGAAAGATTTGTTTTAAAGCACTGGCAATCCTATGGAGTAAACCCGTTCCACGAATGTGGCGTGGTCCTGTGATTTGCCAATTATATATGTGTTGAGTGGATTTCTCATACCAGTCCCATGACTGACTCGTAGTTTGTTCACTTTCAAACTCGGGTGCCCCTTTTTCCTACACGGGCAGCCTTGTATTCAGGTTTAGCTGGTTCTTTCTGGATAGCTGGAGCTGAAGATGGATTCTATCATTTATCTCTTTTTATGCTGTTCAGCTCCTATTGTACATATTTTGTTTATTTCCGCTGTAGACATTTATGTATAGCTGAACTGTATTTGTACTAAGTAAGATCCTGTATACTGTGTAACTCTGATGATTACTTTTATCCAGTATATTCTATTGTTCATTATCTGGTGTATTTATTTAATTCTGTTCTGCTATTATCTGTTTCTGTGTTATATTCCAAAGATAACCCTTGTTTCCGTCTAAACGGGATTTCGGGTCGTCTCAGAAACTGCAAACAGTTTTGTAGTATTCAGACATTTTGTATATCCATAATATAAAAACTGAACCCCTTTTATGTCACACAAAAAATTTGTATTCATTTATTTTGAAAATGAGTAATCGCCTTGTTAAAAACCTATGTCGATACTCAGTGTAAGTACTGGCCACGCCAAAAGAGTGTGGTCCTTTATTGATAACGCATCAATAAATATATACAAAAGTTTATACAAAGGCACGCAATTTACAGTTCACCTTACCGCCAAATCCCATAATATAAAAAAACAATACACCACAAAACAGAAGACATGCGTTTCGTAAAAATGCAACAGAGAACAGCTTCCAAACGATAATGCCAAAATAGAAAAAGGATACATCACTTCATTTAACCCTTGCAAAGCCAGCCGCCATCCCCAAAAGAAAAGAGTAAATCGCTACTGCCAAGAACATTCGATCGAAGAAAAAAATGTTAGCCACCATCTAGGAACTCATTCCCCATCTACTGATGATAGTTCGGCTCTTGTTTTCACAATCTCTGCTCCTCTTTGATTTCAACATCGGGTATTTAATATCGTTCTCAATAACTATCCATCTTATGTATTCTAGTATTTCTTTCCATCCGGCTATGATATATTGCAGTGACGATGCAACAGAAAGCCACATCAGATGTTTTTGCCAGAAAATGTGCTGTTCATAAATTCAAGTTCTTCCATGAGTTGGTACTGTCTGTCATTCGAGGGTGAAAAACCAAGCGTCAATCTACATCTAGTCCACAAGTAGGTAATGTAGGGGCATTGGAAGAAGAGATGATCTCTCGATTCCTCCAGATCTAAACATAGAACGCGGTTAATGTCCACTTACCCCATTTCGATATGATATCTTTAGTGCTAAGTCTATTAAGAATTGCTTTATGAGTACAAATCGATATCTTTGGGCTGTTTATGTAGTGCCATACAATATTACACCAATTAGGTTCGAACCAATGAGTTCTAGCAAAATCCTACATTGAGTAAAAAGAAAATCCCTTTGATTTGTGATTCCAGCTCCAGAAATCTTTTTCTTGATCCATGTGAATTTTAGTGTTGTTAATTCTATCCGATGGAAGTCTGGTGATAAGCAGGTGGTTTGAATTTAAATTACCATTTCGAATTATGCTATTAACCTGTAGATCCTCCCCACCAAAAATATTAATATGATCCTAGCCTAAGATTTTGACCATAATTTCATTATTGATCCATGGATCAAACCACAGTGATGTATCATGTCCATTAGCAATGCATCTGTTTATGACTTTAAGCCCCAAATTTCTATGTCTTAGGATAGTTTCCCATGTACAAGACGAGTTGTTATCCTTGTTCATGACCTAAAAAGAGTCTCTGGAACAATATCTCTTGTTCATCCAATTTTTCCGTAAGATCAAACCATTTACAAAGTGCTAAAATAATTTGAGCCCAGCTGCAGTTTTAATCTCTTTAAAATTGCGCAAGCCAACTCCCCTTCAGCTTTTGGGGTGCATAACGTATCCCAAGATATTTTATGTTTCTTACTAGCCTAGATGAAGTTAGCGCAATGCTTATTTATTTTACTAATAGTCGCCTCAGGTAATTGGTAGGTAAGCATCCAATACATCACTATATGAGTAATCACGGTATGGATTAATTCAATTTTACCTGCCATAAGGCAATAGCCTATTGTCCCAATTACTATCCATACGTTTTCTAATCTTATCAAAAAGTTTGCCACAATCTGAAAAGTGTAAATAATTGTTAGATAAAGGAACGCCAAGATATTTCACTGGTAACTTACCTTATTTCATACCCCAAATCTATAGAAATTGTATTTTATTCGAGACCCCCTTGCTGAGAAAACTTATAGATTTCAAGTTATTAATTTTTAGCCCAGACAAATCTCTCATATGTTCCAAAATATTTTTAATTTCTAAAGCACCTCTTAGATTGAATTTACAAAAGATCATTAAGTCGTCAGCATAAATCAGATGTGTAATGTTAGGCTCTTGATTGTAGATAGGCTGGACACGTTTGGCAACAGTAGCTTTAGCCATTAGAATAGAGAAATATTCCATCGCTACACAAAACAGATAAGGGGAGTGAGGGTCCCCTTGTCTTAATCCTCTGTTACTAGTAATGAAACCTTTAGGGCTGCCTTGATCCAAGATTGAGAAAGTAGAAGGGAGATACAGTTCTTGATAGCACGAACAAGGCAACAAAGGAAACCCATCATATATAGCATGTGACACACAAAATGTTTATTCACCATGTCATTTCCTTTTTGTAAGTCAATTTTCATGCAAACATGACTACTACCTTTCCTTTTGAAATATCTAACTCGTTCATGAGCAAGCATAATATTTTCAGCTATATATCTACCAGGGATGAAAGATGATTGATTCTCAGATATCAGAATACTGAGGTATGGTTTAATTCTGTTGCATATGACTTTAGTAATGATCTTATAAATCATGTTGCAACATGAAATTAGTCTATAATCTGAAATATTAATGGGATTTTCCACCTTAGGAATGAGAGTGATAAAAGTATGGTTAATACCTTTAGCAAGTTTACCAGTAACAATAACTTCTTGAGTCAAATCAAGCAGACTATCTTTAAGAATATCCTAATGAACTTTGAAGAATTTTGCAGTAAAACCATCAGGTCCTGGGCTCATGTCATCTGGAGTAGACAACACCACCTTGTGGATCTCCTCCATAGTAATATCTTGAGACAAGTGTTCTCTACCTTTATCGTTTATGCACAATCTGCAATTGATCTCTGGGAAAACATCGGGAATAAGGGTCTCAGAGCTAAAATTTCATTAAAATATCTGATAGCTTCTGTTTCAATTTTTCCAGCGTCGTGCACAAGTTCACCATTACACTTCATGATGTTATTCCAGTTATTTTGATGTTTATTTAGTGACATCTTTGCATGGAAGAATTTAGAGCATGTGTCACCCTCCATGAGCCAGGTAATTTTTGCTTTTTGTTTACCATTACAAGCTTCTATGTTGTTGAGGTCTTTCCAGTTTTTATAAGCTTCAAAAAGTTTACCATAGAGTGCAAGATCTGTCGGATTTTCATCTAAGATTTTTATAACATTATTTTATTCATTTTCCAATAAGTAAAACAGATCCCCATTCTTAATATTATTGTAATTCCACCATTTCTGTTGATATTTGTAAGTTTTCAAAAATTGCTGGAAATAATTTTTTTTTGAAACATCAGGGTTGGCAGGTGTCATCATCTCGATAGCTCTATTTATACAATCCATGTAACAAGCTTTTAGGTTCCAAGAATTTATGTATCTGAAAGGCACATATTTCTTTGAAACTGACACAGGTTGAATTTGATACAAACATGGATATGATCACTGATTGGGTTGGCTACACCATAACAGGTAATCTTAAGGAAGTTTCTAAGCAAGAGATTATTACAAAAAACTTTATCAATTTTTGTTGCCATACTTTTCTTTCTCTAGGTGTATTTAAAAACAGAGATCTGAATTTCTAGAAGTCCAAAGACAGAAATACAATCTATAACACCCAATTGATATCTAAAAGGTACCACCGAACCTCCTTTTTTATCATTGGTGAAGTGATATTATTGAATCACCAAGAACAATCCACCGGATGTTAACATTTGTAGATTCTTTAGCAATATCAACCCAAAGTTTTTCATGATCCAACAGAAAATTGCTAGCATAGATATAGGTTACTCTACAACAGAGTCCCCCAGTGTCAATAGCAACATAGGAGATGTGTTGATACGATTTCGTTTCAACAATAACAGTAACCACATTAGAATCCCAAAGAATGAGTATCTTGCCTTTAAACCCACAATAATTATTATCAATTGATGACCAATTTGTTTGAAGCTTGTTTTTAATATTAACAATCATATCTCCAGAGAGCTTATTTTCCAATAGGCCAACCAAAGATGGCCTATGTTTGTTAAAGAATTTGAATACTTCAAATTGTTTATTTGGAGCATTCAAACCTCTAACATTCTAGTCAATAATATTCATTTAATTTTTCTTTGGCTCCTTGTCGATACTTTAGGAGGAGCAGGAGTGGTATTTTTTGAGGCCCTTTTTTCTAGCTGATTTTACTAATGGCATCAATTTCGTCACGAAATTTTTGGTTTTTCTCCACATTTTCTGAAACATATGTCTTTGATGTAGGTTTTTCTAGAGCATCATCTGGAATAGCAACATGATCTATAATGTCATCATCCTCTAACTCACACTAGTCTTCTACAGGGCCATTGAGATTATTATTTTGATCAACAGTGGATTGCATCAAGCCATTTTCATTTTCCATTCCTTCAATCTGCACTGAGCTGATTTTGGCTTAGTTATTAGATGTGGTTGTGATAGCTGGTTCATTCTCACCATTAATAATGTCTAATGCCGTAAATTTGTTGTTATTCAGAATGGATGGATTTAAAATCTCTGTATTAATATTTGGTGTATACATCCCCGCACCTATGTTATGTAATGTATGTCCATCTGTATCAGTATGCTAAGCAGTTTCAATTCCTTGTTGTAAATTATCTGTGTTAATTTCATTAACAATTGCCTCTCCTGTTTCATTAATGATAATGGTGTTGTGTTTACTTTCATTTTTTTTGGTTTTCAGTTGCTATGTTGGTGGTGTTCAGTGTGTTTAACATGTCACCCTCTGTATCATTATTACCAAGGTGTTAGAGGATCCTCAGAATCAATAAGGCTGTTAGATTTATCTTCTACCGTTTTTGTTCTATTTGTAGGAACCCAAATTCCCTCACTCTTTGATTTACATTGTGACGATGAGTTTTCGTACACTTTACCCTTCATGTAGTTAAGCGGTTTATAGAGATACTCAACGTTTATTTTTAGCTCCTCCCCAGTGTGCATAACCACATCCGCTTCTTTAGGGAAATTAGACTCTACACTAATTACGATTAGAATTTTAACAAAAGCAACTCTAGATTCATCTGCAGTAATTTTGTCCATTTTAATGGGTCTACCCAAAACCCCTGCAATGGCGCTTAGTTCTTCCCTATCCTAAAGATTAATTCCATATTTGAAAATTTTACCTAAAGAGGCATGGTTGATAATAGATCTTTTTTAAACCCCATACCCGTTTCCATTCTTTCATAATTATTATTTTATTATCAAATATATATGGTCCTCCTTTCGGAATCCGATCACAATCAGTACTATTTTCAAAACGAATTATAAAGAACCCATTTTATTTCGATAGAAGTTGACCAATTGGTTTCCACGGTCATTCAATGTATCTTTTTATATGTACGTGATATGGCTTAGAACCGTAGATGCAAAATATAATTGAGTTTCTCCATTTATCAATCGATCGTATACCTGCAATTTCAGGAATGCAAGCCTTCTTCGTGTTATTTATCATGGTGGGTTCGATAAAGTCCAAATCCACGTAAGCATCACCAAATTGACCAACTCCTCCAACAACATCTTTTACCCATGATTTCGCACCTCCCTTCGCGATTTCCAATTGGATCAATTTCCAATTTTTATCGTTAAAGTCAGAGGTTTTGCCCTCGTCGCGCGATGGACCATCATATCTGTAGGTTTAGATCGAGCATTCGCTCCCCAAACCATTTGATCCAGGTTGACGAACCGCGGTTGTCGCAGTATTTTGGGCAACAGATGCCCCGTCATACCCATGGCTATGCCGACCAAGATAGGAACACTCACCATTAACCCTAGATGAAACACGCATGTATCTCGATCACGGTTACCGGGAGGATCAACGGATATGTAAAGTTCATCTTCCTTTCCTTTCCTCTATCAAGAGGTCTTCCTTGAACAAGATTTGTCCCAGATTTGATTGCACCAGATAGAAGCTTCCATTCTCCATTATTTTATAATAATATAGGTTTTTTTTTCATCCTCGAAATTAACAAATTTGTATTCATCTTATTGTGTGCTTATAATATGTGTAACTGCTAATCATACCATGCACATATTATAGTATATAGACTTCTACAAGTATTGCACTGATAAGAGATGAGTTTTATACAACAAAACAATGATTTAAAATTAGTGCACAGTTGTGAAATAGATAAAGTAACACTACTAAAGTGATTCATACTCAATCTTAGGAAATAGTGTTTTCAGCATGAAGCTCCAAAAGGAAAACTTCAATTGTTCATCAGAATCAATTATTTTGTTAAAATGGGTTCATATAATTTCAGTGATGTACAATACATCATTAGCACTCAGTGGGATCGATTTAATAAGCGAGTTTAAATGTATCCTATAGTATTTTCTAATCATCCATGAATCAATATATAAATCAGTTTTTTAGTAAAACCAATTCTCTACCCATATACTTACACATATATGTATTAACAAAAACAAGTCATGCTTTATATATATATATATATATATATGAGGAGCGTTCAATGGCACCCAAATAGTGAGCACCCCATTTGCCCCTCTATATAAACCAAGCATTTATATTAGAATAAGTGAGTGGGAGGTGAGAGAATGAGTGAAGGGAGAGAGAAACGGAATATGTGGTGGAAATCAGGGGCCATTTAGGGGTGCTGCACTATTTGGGGTGCCACTGAACGCTCGCCTATATATATATATATATATATATATATATATATATATATATATATATATCAACATGATTCATTTTAAACACCAACAGGATTTTGTAGATAAACGAATACTAATTTTGGTTAATCTACAGCCCACCAATTCAGACATGAAAGAACTTGCAAATTGGAACACATGGCATGTTAAAAGGGATGTATATGTACATAAATATTGTTGCAGTTTTAAACTGTTGTGTGAATGAAAATCTTAACATGTATAACTTAAAATTCCAACACTTTCTTCCAGAATATACATGTCAATATACACACACACACAATCACACACACACACATATATATAGTACTGGCTAGAAATATATAAGAAATAATAAATAACTTGCAAAGCATATTATGTTTATATATATATGTATGACAAAATGTGTTTCAACAAAGTATGCCAAGCCAAGTTCAAAATCTCAATCAATATAGTGCCAAAATTTGCAATGATAAAATCATTCACTTATCTATATTAATACGTAGATTCACAGTTTAATATGTTTGAGAAAATCAGATCAAAAGGGACTTTATACTTTGATCAATATAAAAAAATTGGGTTTTTGATCATATATATATATATATATATATATATATATATATATAGTCTCAACATACTAACAGATCCAAACACTATTAAAATATACATAGAACCAACATATCAGTCCACATGTTTAATAGCATAAGATCTAGCAATAAAGAATTAATACCAGATATTAACTCATGATTTCATTTCAGACTTTGTATCAAATACGAACTTTATTAATAGTGAAACAAATTCACTTTATAAAAGGAATTACATTAAATTCTCACATCAATTATCAAAATGATTTGACTTTGCAAGAATTCATACATACAGAAACCAATTTCAACACTCAAAGTAATAATTTTGCAAGGATAGCTCTAATACCACTGAAGGGATTTATAGATCGAATCGGGAGCGAGATTTAAAATTTTCAACCCAAAATAGTAGCATCTATGCAGAAAATAATAAATTGAGTAGTATACCTTCTCTGATTTTCACAAATTCAGTCAAGATCATGAATGAATCGATGTGAGAACTGTTGGTTACAACGGTGCCTCTACTTGGTCCACAAACGCTTGCCTTGAGATCGTCACATGATGTTGAGGAAGAGGGATGAATGGTACAAGCCAAATCGTAATGCAAATTTCTCCTTTTCTTTTGTTTGGATCTCGGATATTTGTGTATCTCGAAGAAGAAAGGGTTAGCCCCTTTTTATAAAACAAAAGAGTAATAGTAGGAGGCGGTATTCACGTGGCTACCATTTCAAGTGTAAATAATAAATCAACCGTTTGATTTATATTATTTATTTAAAATGGTTCTCCCATTTTCAAATGCTCTGATTGTGTGACCCTATAGGTTATTACAACGTTCACAACAGTTTTAAATCATATTTAAAATTATAAATAGTGAGCGACATCTAGTAATACATCACTATTGCCCAAGTTATAAAAAATCAACGATTCGATACACCCTTTTTTATTACCAGTGTTTCAACGTAATTTAATCCTTTTAACCAATATATCCAAGATTAAACATAAGTCTTAGAACATATCATCATCTTTATAATTTAATCCTTTTATCTTGATCCATGAGCATATTATATAAAACAAATCAATATTTGAGCACGACCATGCATTTTATAATCATACTCAATCAAGAGGCTCATGGATATCACTACTTATATTGTAGGGTTAAATTCCATTTATATCATTCATATTATTTAATCGAGTTGAGATGTATCTAATAACGACCTTTATCGTTTACTAGGTTAAAAATAACTTTTAACGATATCAAAACACAAATATCCTCGAATAAGATATATAATGATTTCAGGTATGAGGACCATTACATCACTGTCACTATAAGAATTACTTATGACATTATTAATTATATTCCATTAGGTTTTCTCATGTTGGGTCAGCCTAATACATTATTCTCTAATTCGTATTTATGTATTGACATTAATATCACACATATTAATGATCAATGAGATATGATCATCAGACAATATATATACTAGTCTCAATTTTTTATTGTTCTCCTATATATACAATAGAACTTGACTAGGGACATTTAAGAATCATAATACTTATTATACATATATACATACACACACACACAAACACGCACACACACACACACTTTTTTTTTTTTTGAAAATTGGTACTCTTTATTTCTTTACCAATAGAACCATACAACATACAATATAAAAACATAGCAAAACATAACAAAAGAAATACAACAAACAAACAAACATCAAAACCCACTTCCCTCAGTGTAATGACCCGGATTCTTATGGGTTAATTTTAAATATTTAATACGGATTTAAATATTGGGTGGATAATATAAATGAATATTTATATTAAGTTATTAATTTAATAATCAATTTCGATTTAATATCGAATATATATTAAATCATCGTTATGCGAAAATATAATTCAGTTCGAGATTTAAAACTGAGTTTAATACAGTTCAGACTTCTGTTTGAATTCGAATAATAATAATTATTTATTACCGCAGAATTTATTGTTTTAAATTTAATTTATATCAATTTAAATTAATATCTTCTACAGACGATCAAATCAGACTTCGTGACCTATCCCAGTGAGTCCGGAATGGTGGTTAAACCCTAGAATTGACAGTTGTTGGGTTCAAAAAGGAGTTCCGAATAAACATGATGATTTAAATTTGATATCCGTTTAAAAAAAATCAAATTAAATTAAATTAATGAATATACTTGTTGGCCCTTTCATCGCCACATCTCAAAAGAAGTTGTGCCTCCTTTGTCTTACACAAAATAAAACCCCTCGTGGCCCTCTTTTCTTCCACCCCTCTTCCTTATAAAACCGCTACTTCCATTCAATCCAATAGCAAACAAAATAAAACCCCAAATCTTTAATCGCGAGAAGCTGAAACGCTACAGTGAGGGTCTGGAAGCTCGCGACAGGTAGCAGAGGAAGGGTGCGATGGGTCTGTTTTGTTCGCTGGCGCTCGGGTTGAGGAAGTCGGAGCTGAATCTGAAAGGTGCGACAGTTGATGTGGAGTTCGATGATGGTTCGAGCGATGACCTAGGGCGGGAGTTCGATGGCTATTTGGACGAACGAAGGAAGCAGATGGCGCTGAGGCACATCGTTCAACATCCATAGAAGGACCTCTGATCAGCAACATGCGCAGAGCAGTCGCGTCCCATCAAGTAGTTGTGCGATGTTTTCAGAGGAGGGGACCGATATGATTATGAGGGGGATGGCTGGGTACGACAATAGACTGTCGAAATCGAGTCTGTGAATTGGGGGTTTTGGTGAACACACTGAATGCGAACAAGGGAAGTTGTGGGTTCCAATGTGCTGATATGTTCGATGCAATGGTGATTTCTGATGGGAGCATTTTCGAACATGTTAGATGGTGCTTTTAGTTTTGCCTGGGAATGCCGTAGTTCAGTTATGGTCTTGGCAAGGAATTGCAGTATTGGGATTTAGTCAAGTAGGTGTTGTTATGCTCGGCAAATGCTGTAGTGGATGGAAATAACAATAGTCGCATTGGTGTGAGTTTGTTCAAAGAAATCTTGGTTGAGTTGAGTTGTAGGGACTGTTGAAAGTGATGAAGTAGAGAACAAAAGGGGTTAGGCGGTTAGTTTTAATGGCGTGGATTATAGGTAATTTATTTCAATAATCTTGTGAACTAATTAATTTATTTTTATATATATAATCATGTTAATTTATAATTACGATATAAAAACATAGATGGAGTGAAAGAAGGAAATCGGGAAGTAGTCGAATAGTTCGTAGCTGCGAGATGCAAAATCTGGAATTTTATTTGAATAGAAACTGAAATGGACAGCAATAAAAGTAACGGTGAGTAAATCTCACTCACCTGTTTTTTTAGAATTATTTTTATATCGTTAAAAATAATTGTTTGTTGCTTGTTGAATGCTTTCTGATTTGTTTGAAATATATTAGTTATTTAGGGTTGATGACTATTATATATATATATATATATATATATATATATATTGGGTTGATGATTGGATTGTTCCCTATCATTAGCGGATGCCCGTAGTTTCATAGCGGATGATTTCCCTATGCGCCCCACAAATATATATTAGTGGATGACCTTCATACCGCGATATCCTGCCTCGAAGCAGGATGGGTATTATTTATGTTGACTAATATATTTGGATGCAGGAAAACAGGTAGGAGGAATCCAACTGGATTCCTCAAAAATATATTGTTTGTTTGTTTTCATATATACGGTGATATATGATGTGTTAGAAAACCAAAAATAAATAATTGGTTGTTTGGTATTTAAATATCACTGGGCCTCAGTGATAATTTATAAAAATACCCTGAAAGGGGTATTTGAGATTTAAAAGGGAAATTCTATTTTAGAAAAATAGAAATTTGAATTTTTAAATAGATTTGAAATATAAACTTGTTTTGAAAAAGAAAACAAGTAGTTCCTTTATAAACGAAGTTTATAAATAGTTCATTTATAAACGAAGTTAATAAATGAAGTGAAAAGAATTATCATTGGATAATTCAGAAATAAAAATACAAGTGTGAAATTGAAAAGGGAAATCTATTTTCCAAAAGTAGAAATATCGATTTCAAAAGGAATTGAAATCGAGACTTGTTTAAGGGAATTGAATATCGAAATTCAAATGGAGTTTGAATATAGAAATTCAAACGGCGTTTGAATATATTAATTTAAATGGAATTCGAGTATAGAATTTGAACATGGAAATTTAAATAGAATTTAAATAAAGGAAATTTGAATAAGATAATTCAAATAGAATTTGAATAAGAGGATTCAAATAGAATTTGAATAAGAGAAATCAAATAGAATTTAAATAATGGGATTTGAATAAGAGAAGTGAAATAGAATTTGAATAATGGGATTTGAATAAGAGAAATCGAATAGAATTTGAATAATGGGATTTGAATAAGAGAAGTGAAATAGAAATTGAATAATGGGATTTTAAATGAGATTTAAATATAGAATTTGAATATAGAAATTTAAATGGGGATTTGAATATAAGAGAAATTGAAATAGAATTTGAGTATGAGAAATTCAAATAGAATTTGAATATAAGAAATTGAAATAGAATTAAATATGGATTTGGATGTAGAATTCAAAGAGAGTTAATTATAGACTTTGAATATAGAATTCAAATGGAATTAAAATTATAGACTTTGAATACAAAATTCAAATGGAATTTAAACTATGGAATTAGAATATAATTCAAATAGAAAAGAAAATGGAATTTTGAATAACAAACCAAGTGAACTGGCGATGATTGTCAAGTTATTTAAAACGATCTGGCACTTGGCGAATCACCAGATTTGACAAGTGATCGGACGCAGTAAAATCAAGTGATCTGGCAATGATTACCAAGTTATTCAAGTGATCTGGCAAATCGAGTTATGAATCGAATTTGAACTTGGATAAGTAAACTGGACTTGAGAATTCGTAATCGAATTCGAATGTGAAACTTAAATGGAAATTGGAATTTTAGTTAGTTGTAAACAAGTACAAATATATTTGAACATGTTATGTTCAAATATAAAAGTGAAATAGGCAAAGGAGTTAATTAGCAACTAAATTAACGAATTGAGTTAAAACGATCAGGTATAGTTGAAATAAATAGGACAGGTATGGATATACAGGAGACATGTATGGATAAGGTATGAAGGTATATAAAAAGAATGCCCGATAAAAAGGTACGTATTTAATTCGTATATGAGATTTTATGCGCCGTATCGGCAAGCCACTTGGCGTTTTCTTTTGGATTGGTGAGGGCCATGGGAGGCTATTTGAAATATCCTGATGCTCCCGGTACAAAGGAGGTTATGGCGAAATTTTCCGGGAATATAAGAAGTTAGATTATTTTTAAGAAAATCTGATAACTAGAAATCTATATATCAATATATATAGAAGCCGATAAGGAAGCGAACTTAAAAATAGAATAGTATAATCAAAAAGGAAGTCTAGGAATAAAATCCAGTAAGAATAGAAAGAGAAAGTGTGTACGTGTTTAAAAGTGAATAATTAGTTGTATGGTACTGATTATTCGAGTAAGTAGTCTTATCTGTTTTGACATTATAAATGTTATTCAGTCAAGGTCTGAGAGGTAGTTATACCCCAACTTGATTGATGTCATTTTTAGCAAATAAATAGTAAGATTTCAGGCTCGAAGATCAATGTTGAATAAGAGTTCGTCGAATATAGTATTTGGGTTATCGTAACAATGTTTTACACAACATCCGTTTTAAACTAAATAAGTGTAAATTTGGAAATAGAATAATAAATATTTCCTAAGTATAGAAATAAACGAGATCGAAAAAGAGATAAGTAATTGGAATATTTCCCAATTATGAATAGCATATATTTTCTAAAGTTTAGAAAATAAAGGAAGGCGATATTCGGAACTGTTTTCCAAGTTGCGTAAAAGGGCCAATATGGTTATTGAAAATATTTGGTTAACAAATATTGATAAGGAAATGGAGAGGAGATTTAATTAATGAAATATTAATTAATGAGCCCAGTGATTTTTTTGATATGTTGAATGAACAGTTGTTTTCTTCGATAGTTAAATCATCGACTATCGAAACACTTGTTTTTATTCGATAGTTAAATCACAGACTACCGAAGTTTTTGACCATAGTTGTCAATATGGAGAGACCAGTTGGATTATTATCCAAAGAACCACTCCGTATTGGCAGTAGCATTGCGAATCAGATTTTATGAAGATAATAGAAGACGGAGTAAAGTGCAAGGGCTGTTGTATAAATCTTAGATAACAGTGCCTAAGATGGATATACTGAATAGTACCTTCGGTTCATCCTGTTCCTGGATGACTTGTATGGATGAATGTCTGACAGAGTAATTCCAGAAAGGTCACGTACATTAATTTCTTCAATCGTACCAAGAGTGGAAGCAGAGAAGGAAACTTCCTTAGCTAACACGTAATGTACTGTTGTAGACGTTAATTAGTGATTTTCGATGGATCTGAAAATGTGGCATTCGAAGTGAATCTGATGTGATGATAAAGCATAACCTCAAGCCTCATCAACTGGTAAATGACAAAAATCGAGCAGGCAGCATGGCTTTGTAGGTCGCACCTATTAGGGTGTATAATCACCTAATCTAGAGTTTCATTTACTTCTAAAAATCTATTGTCGATGCTGTCCCATTCGGGAAACGGTTGCTGATCCCAACCGTTGGTGATATACATTCGATACACTCAAGTGAAATGAGTAGTCGGTCATGTGTGGCTGAGTTGCAAGATGTTCTTGTTGAACTCGGTGTATTCTCCTCTAGAGATACACCAGCGGAAGGTGGTTCCATACCTTGTCATAGTTGGAAATCCATTACCCAATACGTGCTTGCGGTTTTGATTGTATATTATATATTTGTAACGTGAGATGCAAACGTTCCACTAGATTGTTATTTACTTGATTTAGACATTATCATAATATCAAAAGAGTTTTGATATAAAAATTACCGTTCTTTCAAAGAGGATTTGAAAGTTAAATCAAGTGTTTGGATTCTCATAAGGGAAAAACCCGTTCCGTGTTATACGGCGTGGTCTTATGAGATATCATTTAGTTTCTGAAACTGTTTTAAATTGTTTACTTATACCAGTCCCATGACTGACCCGGAGTTTATTTTGTTTTGTTCTACCTAAACTCTTGGGTTCCTAAATTTGTACGTGCAGTCAAGTAGTTCAGGATTTTACAGATTTATCTGAAGGAGCTTGGAGCAGGAGGCTTCAGCATTATCTAGTTATTGTTATTTCCGCTATGTTGTAAGTGTTGTACTCTGATAAGTGTATGTTATACAGTTAAGATTTTGTATTTCAAAGATATGATATATTATATTTTGTTCCGCTGCGATGTGAGATTCTGTGTTGTTGTTTCTGTTCTTCTTCTATCTTCTTCTTCTAAAAAAAATGTTTCGTATTTTCGTGATATTTGGGTTGGACGTATGATGTATATAGTCAACTCTGATGTTACGGACTTTGCGGGTCATTACAGTGGTATCAGAGCTTAGGTTGAGCGAATACCTAGGCTTTGTGGAGTTGTGCTCATTAGAGATAGGATCAGTAGTATCCTAAAATGAGTTGAGTGTGTATATATACACGAGAGAGAGTATTTGTTATTTGATATAAAAACTGTTTTATATTGTGTTGACTAGTCTGTTGAGTGATTTATGAATTCTGATCGAATCGTGGGATGCCAAGATATCGATAGGAGTTTATAAACACTTGAACAGAAGATTGGGCACGATATTGTTTTAAATGGTTGGGTTGATTGTTAGGATTATAATCAAACTAGATTATAAAAGTTGAAATAGTTATATATATAACCAATGGAATTTGTATATGAAATCAAATATACAAATGTGATAAATTGAAATTGAATTCCAACCAGAATTCAGAATATTTTCCGAATTTTATTAAAATAATATAGATTTATTTTGGAAGGATTTTTGAATAAAAATCATTTGAATGGATTTTGAATATGATAAAGCACTGAACTCACTTCAGTGGATGGGAAATAATTCTGATGATGGTCGCAACATCATCAGTGTTCATTTTCGAGTTTCTAAGTGATAAATTGCTGCCTTAGAAAAGTTTTTAATGGAAAATTTGTTTGAAAAGAAAACAAGTTATTTGAAAATTCAAATGTTTTGAATTTGAGATGGATATAAATATATGTATATATTTATATTACTTCAAAGGAGTTTTGAAATAAAACCCTGGGAATTTGAATGATTGAAATTAAATTTAACTTAAGTAAGTTAAATTGATCGAAATGAATAAATTGAGTAAAATCAATGTGAATGAAATATGAATTGGGTGTGAATAAAGGAAAAACCAAAAGAGTTAAAAAGAAAATATATTTGTAAAACAAATATAAAAGAAAATATATTTGTAAAACAAATATAAAGGAAATATTTGTAACACAAATACAAAGGAAGTTATGTGCAAACAAATAGAAGGAGAAATATTTGTAAATCCATTTACAAATAGAATTTAAAAGGAAATATTCGTAAAACATTTATAAATAGATTAAATGGAAATATTTATTTATAGAAAATAAATAGAATGTTATAAATGAGATTTATTTGTTAAATAAATAGAATTTAATCAAAGGAATATTTAGAAGATGAATAGAAAATGGAAATCTGTTTTTAACAGATAAATAGAAAAGATTAATTTATAAATAATAGTTTATAAATTAAATTAAATATTTATCATTCGATAAATGGAATATATAAGTCTGAACTTATATAGAGAAGAGATATTGGTTTTTAACACCGATAGTTTTAAATAGAAGGGGTACACAACACTTGTATAAGTGAAGTAACATTATTAAAGAGAACATTTATAAAGTGAAGAACCGTTACTAAAAGTAAATCTTTATAAATGAATAAACGTTATCCAATAGGAGTTATTCGAATAGGAGAAATCGATTAGAGTAAGAATTAACCAGTTAGAGTTAATCAGTTAGGGTTAATCCGTAGAGTTAATTGAATATTAGTTATTCAATTAGAATTTATCGAATGTTTGTTATTCAAATTAAGAGTTAACCAGATAGAGTTAATTGAACATAGTTAATCGAATTAAGATTTAATTGAATGTTAGTTATTCAATTAAAGTTGATCGAATATAGTTATTGAGATAGAGTTAGTCAAACATAGTTACTCAGGATAAGTTTCCATTTCGTACGACTGCTAGCGTAATTCGCAGGGCTGCAGATAGCCTAGGGCGGTCGGATGTTTTCTGAGGGAATCAGGCGTAACCATTGTGATCGCTGCAATCTAGAGTCAAGCGAATGGAGTTAAATCAAATATTAGTTATTCGAATAAAATTAAAAGGAGTTATTGAATATTAGTTATTCGAATAGAATTAAAGGAGTCAATCGAATATAGTTTATTCGAATAGAGTTAAAGGAGTTATCGAATATAGCTTATTCGGAAGGAGTTAAGTGAAAAGAGCAAATCAAATAGGGTTAATCGATAAGAGTTAAATCAAATAGAATTAATTGATAAGAGTAAATTGAATAGAGATTATCGAATACAGTTATTCGAAGTGAGGAGTTATCGAATAGGGATTTATTCGAAAGAGAGTTACGTAAGGAAGTTTGAAATGTTGAGTATCAACATAAATAAGTTTTGAAAAGATAAATGGGTTTGTAGCACTTTTTCTACCTTAGCAATTTCGAGGACGAAATTATTTTAAGTGGGGAAGATTGTAATGACCCGGATTCTTATGGGTTAATTTTAAATATTTAATACGGATTTAAATATTGGGTGGATAATATAAATGAATATTTATATTAAGTTATTAATTTAATAATCAATTTCCATTTAATATCGAATATATATTAAATCATCGTTATGCGAAAATATAATTCAGTTTGAGATTTAAAACTGAATTTAATACAGTTCAGACTTCTGTTTGAATTCGAATAATAATATTTATTTATTATCGCAGAATTTATTGTTTTAAATTTAATTTATATCAATTTAAATTAATATCTTCTATAGACGATCAAATCAGACTTCGTGCCCTATCCCAGTGTGTCCGGAATGGTGGTTAAACCCTAGAATTGATAGTTGTTGGGTTCAAAAAGGAGTTCGGAATAAACATGATGATTTAAATTTGATATCCGTTTAAAAAGAAATTAAATAAATGAATATACTTGTTGGCCCTTTCATCACCACATCTCAAAAGAAGCCGTGCCTCCTTTGTCTTCCACAAAATAAAACCCCTCGTGGCCCTCTTTTCTTCCACCCCTCTTCCTTATATGTAATAACCCGAAAATCCGAGCCAATTTAAAAAATTTATTTTGGCAATTTTAGTGAATTTTGAATATTTAAAATGAAATATTTTAAATAATATCGACGAAAAATTTATTTTGAATAGAATTCAAATGTATATATTTATATAGATCATCGTTAGAATATAAATATTTATTTATAATTATAAAAGGAACTGAAAATGGCGCGGTAGTTCGATAATTCGATTTCAAAATTCAAATGAATGTTCCAGGTGCAAAATAAACCGGATTTTAGTGAAACCAAAAATAATAGAATCTAATCGAGAATATCTTTCCAACGAATCCGAAAAATCAAAATTTCATAGCGGGGATAAAAAGTTATGTCCAGTTGAAAATTTAGAATAGTCACTATGGAATTTCGGCCTTTAAAAATAGCCATTTTGCAAACGACCTCGGATTTCGACGAAACCACTTTTGTTGGATCCGTGAGTAAAGTTATTGCTAGGTTTCAAATTTCATAATTTTTCCAATCAATATGTGAGCATGGCAAAGGAAAACGCATTTGACCAGTTTTAGTTGATTTTAATCGACTGGAAAATGGCCATTTTTCAAACGGTCTCAGAATTCGATGAAATTAGTTTTGTTAGGACCGTATCGTCAATACGCAGCTAGAAAATATTTTTCGGGAATTTTTCTATTTAGTATGTGGCCCCGGTAAATTGAAATGCGCGTTCAAATTCAATATATAGAGTTATATGTTGATTTTGACGAAAACTGATCGAAATGGTCGAATCAGCCTACGATATATATCCCATTGTGTTCGGAATGAGGGTAATTAGCTATAGACGACAGGCGGTGGGTTCGATTTCGGGTTCGAAAATAAAAGTACCTTTTTGAAATTAAATTAATTAAAAATAAAATAAAACCTCCTCTCTGTCCTATACTCTCTGCCCCCCTCCCCCCCTCTGTTCGTTCTTCATTCATTGAAGAAATAAAAAAAAAGAGAAAGGACGGAACGGAGCCGTCGCTCCTCCTCCCCAGGCGCCGCCGCCGTGCGCACGAGCCCCCCTCCCCCCCGGCCATCTCCTTCCTGTCAGATCCCTCCTCCCTCTTCCATCTCCTTTTCCTCCATCTCCTCCACGCTCCCCCTTCAGTCCGACGAAACCGCACCCCCCATCTTACCAAAACCCGACGCCTCCACCACTCCTCCATCGGCCTCGCGCAAGTGGAAACCCCCCTCCCTCGATCGAACCAGCGAGCCCCCCCCCCTTCAGACCACGGCAAACCCCTCCCCCCCCCCCCCCCCTTCAACGTTGAATACTGTAAGTTTTATTTATTTCTTTCTTTCGTTTTCTTTAATAAAATCAGTTTTTAAAATATCATAGACGGAAGAAATATCAGTTTTGTTTAGATATAAGGATGTAAAGATTTGCTTGTATTTATATGATAGAGATTCGATTTTTAATTGGCTAAAAATACAATTTTTATTAGACAGAAGGATTAAAAATATAATTTTTATAAAGTAGAAATATTAAAAATACGATTTTTAATTATTTAGATAATAAAAATTCGGTCTTTATATTAGTACAAGATTAAAAATATGATTTTTATATTATAGAAGTATTAAAAATATAATTTTTATATAGAGAATAGCGTGATAAAAATATAATCTTTATCATATGAACACCGTTATAAAAATAGAATTTTTATCATATATATAGCAAAGTGAAAATAAAATTTTGATCATTAGAGTGGTTAAGGAAAAATATGATTTTTAAATTGAAAATAAACAAATAAAAATGTGATTTTTATATATGTAGTGGCTACGGACAGTGGAATGGACGAAAGGCGAGAACGGCAAAGATTTCTGCATAAGAAGAGTCATGGCGTTAGGATTAGCTAACCAGTGAGAACTCCTCACTTTTATTTTGTTTTCTAGTTAATAATATATACTAGGATGCAGACGGTGTTTAGTAGCACCCGACACCTGTCGTCCACAGACCATGGACGGCTTGTATGCTTGTTTGTTTGATTTTGATGTGTAGTTGATTGTGCGATGTGATGTGAAAGGAAATAAAATATTTATATAGTTAAAAATATTTTATAGTTGAAAATAGAATTTTTAACGTGTATATAAAATAAATATTTATAAACAAATCAGAGATTTGTTTATATACACTGATTTGATTGATATTGATTAGGACGATAAATTTTACACATCGCCCAACTGCACAAATAAAATATGTGTTTGATTGTTTGAAACCCCACACGGGTATTGGGATGATATATGACATACACTAATCCCAATAATTAGTTGTATGTCGATCGATTGATTGACAGACTGTTATGAGAGTTAAATATTTATATTTGATGCTTATACGGTGTAGAACGCACTCTGGATGATGGTTGATTATTTATCGTTGTTATTTTATACATGTGTTGTAGAAAATCCATATAAATAACGTTATATGGTAATTGATTGGGCCTCATTCCAGTTTTGAAATAGAAATATTTGAAACAAAAAAAAAGAAATATTTGAAATAGAATATTTGAAAATAGAAATATATGAAGCCGTGTTGATTAGATTGACGCCATTTTGACGTGAACGATATTTATATCGATTTTATTCAATTTTCAATGTATATTGAAAGTGATTTCGAAATTGAATTATATTGAAAATAATCGAAATTTGAATTATAGTGAAAGTGATTTCGAAATTTGAATTTTATTGAAAATAATCGAAATTCGAATTATATTGAAAAGAATTGAATTGAAATAGAAAAGAATTCGAATTGATTGAATAGAAATGAATTCGAATTGAAATTGAATAGAAATGAATTCGAATTGAAATTGAATAAAAATGAATTCGAATTAAATTGAAATGAATTGTAATTCGAATTAAATTGAAATTGAATTGAAATTGTTTTGAAATGAAATTAAAACGAATTTATATCGGAATGTTCAATTGTGATTAGAAATTGAATATGAAGTTGAAATCGTTTTGAAAACGAATTTTAAAACGATTTATAAAATACATTTTAAAAGGAAATCGACGAAGTATATATTATATATGTTATATATAATATAATACCCTGAACAGAACGCGCCGTGTCGCGGCAGTTCGAAAATTTCAACCATTGACTTCGAACGGACATTGCGGGAGATCCGACCATCGGATTCTCCAAAAACCGGAACCATTGGGTTCGTATCGAAAAGAGCTTTCTAACGAATATTTGAAATTTGAAATCTAACGGTTGGATTTGGGATTATGTCCAAATCAAATTTGGAAAAGGTCGCTGTAAGTGCAGTTCGATGGCCGTTGATGGAAATCGACTGAACGAGCCTTGATAAAATTATTAAAAAGAGTAATAATTTGTGTAAAATCATAAGAAATGATTTGTGAAGAATTGGGATGAAAAACTCCATATTTGAAAAGATAAAAATAGATTTTTATCGAAATGAACTATTTTTGAACTAGAACTATAATTCTATTTATTTTTAAAATAAATAAAGTGGATTTGAAATTGTTTTAAAAGTAACCAGAATTTCCAATAATTGAATTGGAATGGATTTGAATCGAAATTGTCCTCGGAATATTTCGATGTTGGATTTCGTGATGATACAGATATTGTTATGGGAATCTGAAAGATATATTAATTTTGTTATTTCCAATACGATATTTGTTGGTCGTAGAATTTGATATTGAATATAAGCCGATATATTTTCTATTCAGAGCCTTGTATTTAATATCAAATGTGATTTGGGTTTGTCGTGAATGGTGTCTTCATTAACACTGTTCTTAAGCCCAGTGGAGAAAAAGATTAAATCTTTTAATTTAGATTTAATGAAGTGTACCAATTAAATAATATTTAATTGGAATTGAATTGGTATTGATTTTTGGGTTTATCGTGAACAGTGTTTTAAATAACACTTTTTCTTTAACCCGATAATTAATGGAATGTGATTTTGGGTTTATCGTGAACCGTGTTTTAAATGACACTGATTCTTTAACCCAGTTAAAAATTAAAACTAAGTGGAGTTTTAATGAATCTTTAATTAGATTGAAAAGATCGAGAAGGGAGTATCACCAGTTTTGCTCCAGGCGATAGTTAAATCTTTAATTAGATTTGAACGTGAAATGGTAATTGAATTTACCGATAACACTGTGGTGTTAGATATGAAGTATGACCAGTTTTACTTCATAGGGTGAAAAGTTTGGGATTGGGAAATAAAATAAATGATTACTTCGGTGTGGTTCGCTAATCCCGACTAGTTTGAATTGATATTCAAAGAAGATTAAAGAATAAATTTAAAGAATTTATCTTTGATAAAATTAATGGGAACCGTTCCCAAAGTATAAGAATATTTGAATAAAAGAATATTCTGAATTGGAATGAAGCGTATGTTGTGTTTGTGTAACACTTGTTTATTATATACGCGAGTTATTCAGAAAGACCGGGTTTATCCCATTCTGAGTAACTGATTCGACGTGGTGTCGAGGATGAAGACGGTGGTCGAGGACCAGAGGTCTTCACATCGTCTGGATAATTACTGATGATCTTGATTGGGCTGTACACCCAAGAAGATGGAAACAATTGGTGATCGTCCAGACGTACTTGGAGATCGATGGATATGCGGGGTACTAGGTGCCTCCGGTTTCGTTCAGACCCAGAACCTACGTGAAAATGGACTGTGTGTCTGACATTGGATTTTAGTCTGTGTGATTGATTTCTATTAAATATATATTTGTTTGGCAGCGGAGAATTTATTCTCTTGCTTAACGTCCTTCTCTGAGACGTACGAGCTCAGGGGTTATATGTTGATAGATATCAAACGCATGGAGTGAATTGCATGTGTGGCATGCCTAAGTGACAATTGATCAAGGCTTCTGTTGAAAATCAAAGTCTTGTGGTGATGATCAAAGCACCGCCTGTGTGGCATAGCTTTGTGTAGCGTTGATTTGCGAGCCTCACACCCCAGTGTGAACCAAAAACGGGAGAGGACATCAGGGAGGGCATGCGTTTCTTTCTAGCTAGAAGTGGAGTTAGTGGTTTTACACGCCCTGACGAGTTTGACTTATGTGGTTGTTGCTGTTGTAAGGCGCCTCGGATATATTGGTCATTATCGAACCGATGGAGTCATTCGTTGGCTCATTTAAGCCCCAAATGGCAGGGAAACGTAGTGTTCAGGAATTTTAATCCACATCGGTGGACCGGCCCTGACGATCCAAGGGTCACTCGAGCTCTGATCCTGAGGCTAGGGCTAGACAGTCTCGAATCGGTGAGGACTATCTTTTGCCTCAGTTCACAGATGGAAATCCAACTTCCAAATACGTGATTTTGCGGTTTTAATTGTAGAACTAGTATGGCGACATGATATATGGTACCCATGCCGTCTATGATTGATACTTATGATTTGAACTTGTTTTGACACTATATACGTATAGTAATAATAAAAGATGAAATTTAGCGTATCAAGCATTCTTTGGCTATTATAAGGTAAAACCCTATCCTCCGGCTTGCGTTGCATTGTGTGATGGGACCTGGGTCTTATAATAGCTTCATTGTTCTTTATTTTGCATTGCGCTGTTGTTTTATGCACTGGTATTCTTGGGAGGAAACCCGTTCCGTGTTATACGGCGTGGTCCCTTGATTTACCTAACATTAAAATAAAGATTAATAACTGTTTTAGTTCTCACACCAGTCCCATGACTAACCTGGAGTTTATTGTTTTAACCTAAAATCTGGGTGCCCTTATTTTGACACGGACAGCTAGTAGTTTTGGTTTTGCATATTTATATTCACAGGATCCTGGTTTACAGCTGGAACGATATCTGGAAAGCTTTGTATCCGTATATCTCCTTCAGTTGTATTTTGTATTATTTTCCGCTGCTATGTAATGTATTAAATGTAATTTAAATCTTTGATATTTTCTGTATAATATTTATTCATACTCTGTATATTCTTGTATTCTGATGGAATTGTTGTAATATACAATGAAAAGTTCTTCCGTCTGCGTTCTAATTTGTCGTGTTCTCAAAACAATCAAGCGTTTCGAACGGTCTGGGTCGGTTTAGCGACTGGTCAGGATCAAACGAAATTCCTTGTTGTTACATTTGGTATCAGAGCTTTGGTTTACAAAGCTCAGAGAGCAAGACACATTAGAACCATACGAAAGAATTCATCAGAAATTGGATTAGTAATATCCAATGGGAATGACTCGTTAGAGATGGGATCAGTGGTATCCTAGAACGAGTGTGAAGTGTTGTGTTTTGAAAAATAAAATTGAAAACAAGTTTTGTTTTGAAAATTTAATTCAACAATTCATATTTGAATATTTATATATATTGATTTGGACTATCAGGTATATAGAGATTTTAATATACGTCTGATCCACGTGTATTAGAAGCCTCCAATATACTGGATGGATATAGAGTCACACTCTAGTCGCCCAGAGATGATTCTGATGATTGTATCTACATCATCAGAATTAGTATTCGAGTTTCGAAAGTGTGATATCTATATATTTCCTATTGACTGGTGTGAGAACCAAAATTAGATAGGCTTATTGTTGTGATTTGGCATCAAAAATCTGATTTTTTGACTATATATCAAAGTTATGAATTTGAAATGATAATCAACTAATTGATTGATGGTTCTGTTGTTTGATTATTGGTTGATTAGTTAAATGTTGAACCTTTAGCCAAATTGATCAAATAGCGAATTGCATTGAAAATTAGTCGCATTGGCTTGCATATACATGTACTTACATTGAACAGGTCATAGCAAGGAGGCTAGAGCAGAAGAATAAAATTGTTTGCCTGACAAATAGGTACATGTTTACCATAATTTACTGTTTTGTTTGGGTGATGATGATTTTATGAACCGATTGGCTAGCCGCTTGGCTTTTTCTTTTTCTTTTGGATTGAAGAAGGCCATGGGAGGCTATATGAAATATCCCAAAGTCACCGGTGCAGGGGAGGTTATGGCGAAATTTTTTGAAAATTTAGGGTGTTAGCCAAATTTTTGAAAAATTTGAAAAGTTCTTAGAAACTGAAAAGTTTAAGAACTTAAGCCGTAATGAAAATACTGGAAGTTGAGTTGATTAGTAAAACAACTTTCGGCTTCATTCCTTTTCGGGGACGAAAATTTTTAAGTGGGGGAGATTGTAATAACCCGAAAATCCAAGCCAATTTAAAATTTTTATTTTGGCAGTTTTAGTGAATTTTGAATATTTAAAATGAAATATTTTAAATAATATCGACAAAAAATTTATTTTGAATATAATTCAAATGTATATATTTATATAGATCGTCGTTAGAATATAAATATTTATTTATAATTATAAAAGGAATTGAAAATGGCGTGGTAGTTCGATAATTCGATTTCAAAATTCAAATGAATGTACCGGGTGCAAAATAAACCGGATTTTAGTGAAACCAAAAATAATAGAATCTAATCAAGAATTTCTTTCCAACGAATCCGAAAAATCAAAATTTCATAGCGGGGATAAAAAGTTATGTCCAGTTGAAAATTTAGAATAGTCACTATGGAATTTCGGCCTTTAAAAATAGCCATTTTGCAAACGACCTCGGATTTCGACGAAACCCCTTTTGTTAGATCCGTGATGTCAAGTTATTGCTAGGTTTCAAATTTCATAATTTTTTGAATCAATATGTGAGCGTGGCAAAGGAAAACGCATTTGCCAGTTTTAGTTGATTTTAATCGACTGGAAAATGGCCATTTTTCAAACGGTCTTAGAATTCGACGAAATTAGTTTTGTTAGGACCGTATCGTCAATACGAAGCTAGAAAATATTTTTCGGGAATTTTTCTAGTTAGTATGTGGCCCCGGTAAATTGAAATGCGCATTCAAATTCAATATATAGAGTTATATGTTGATTTTGACGAAAACTGATCGAAACGGTCGAATCAGCCTACGATATATATCCCAATGTGTTCGGAATGGGGGTAATTAGCTATAGACGACAGGCGGTGGGTTCGATTTCGGGTTCGAAAATAAAAGTACCTTTTTGATATTAAATAAATTAAAAATAAAATAAAATCTCCTCTCTCTCCTATACTCTCTGCCCCCCCCCCCCCCCCCATTGTTCTTCATTCATTAAAGAAATAAATATAAAAAGAGAGAGAGAGAGAAAGGACGGAACGGAGTCGTCACTCCTCCTCCCCAGGCGCCGCCGCCGTGCGCACGAGCCCCCCTCCCTCCCCCCCCCTCAGCCATCTCCTTCCCGTCCGATCCCTCCTCCCTCTTCCATCTCCTTTTCCTCCATCTCCTCCGCGCTCCCCCTTCAGTCCGACGAAACCACACCCTCCCCCCTCTTACCAAAATCCGACGCCTCCACTGGCCTCGCGCAAGTGGAAACCCCCCCCCATCGATCGAACAACGAGCCCCCCCTCCCTTTCGACCACGGCAAACCCCCCCCCCCCTTTCAACGTTGAATACTGTAAGTTTTATTTATTTCTTTCATTTTCTTTAATAAAGTCAGTTTTTAAAATATCTTAGAAGGAAGAAATATCAGTTTTGTTTAGATATAAGGATGTAAAGATTTGCTTGTATTTATATGATAGAGTTTCGATTTTTAATTGGCTAAAAATACAATTTTTATTAGATAGAAGGATTAAAAATATAATTTTTATAAAGTAGAAATATTAAAAATACAATTTTTATATTATTTAGATAATAAAAATTTGGTCTTTATATTAGTAGAAGATTAAAAATATGATTTTTATATTATAGAAGTATTAAAAATATAATTTTTATATAGAGAATAGCATGATAAAAATATAATCTTTATCATATGAACACCGTTATAAAAATAGAAATTTTATCATATATATAGCAAAGTGAAAATACGATTTTGATCATTAGAATGGTTAAGGAAAAATATGATTTTTAAATTGAAAATGAACAAATAAAAATGTGATTTTTATATATGTAGTGGCTACGGACAGTGGAATGGACGAAAGGCGAGAACGGCAAAGATTTCTGCATAAGAAGAGTCGTGGTGTTTGGATTAGCTAATCAGTGAGAACTCCTCACTTTTATTTTGTTTTCTAGTTAATAATATATACTAGGATGCAGACGGTGTTTAGTAGTACCCGACACCCGTCGTCCACAGACCATGGACGGCTTGTATGCTTGTTTGTTTGATTTTGATGTGTAGTTGATAGTGTGATGTGATGTGAAAGGAAATAAAATATTTATATAGTTAAAAATATTTTGTAGTTGAAAATAGAATTTTTAACATGTATATAAAATAAATATTTATAAACAAATCGGAGATTTGTTTATATACACTGATTTGATTGATATTGATTGGGACGATAAATTTTACACATCGCCCAACTGCACAAACAAAATCTGTGTTTGATTGTTTGAAACCCCACACGGGTATTGGGATGATATATGACATACACTAATCCCAATAATTAGTTGTATGTCGATCGATTGATTGACAGACTGTTATGAGAGTTAAATATTTATATTTGATGCTTATACAGTGTAGAACGCACTCTGGATGATGGTTGATTACTTATCGTTGTTATTTTATACATGTGTTGTAGAAAATCAACATTATATGGTAATTGATTGGGCCTCATTCTAGTTTTGGAATAGAAATATTTGAAATAAAAAAAAGAAATATTTGAAATAGAATATTTGAAAATAGAAATATATGAAGCCGTGTTGATTAGATTGACGCCATTTTGACATGAATGATATTTATATCGATTTTATTCAATTTTCAATGTATATTGAAAGTGATTTCGAAATTGAATTATATTAAAAATAATCGAAATTTGAATTATAGTGAAAGTGATTTTGAAATTTGAATTTTATTGAAAATAATCAAAATTCAAATTATATTGAAAAGAATTGAATTGAAATTGAAAAGAATTCGAGTTGAAATTGAATAGAAATGAATTCGAATTGAAATTGAATAGAAATGAATTCGAATTGAAATTGAATAGAAATGAATTCGAATTGAAATTGAATAAAAATGAATTCGAATTAAATTGAAATGAATTGAAATTATAATTAAATTGAAATTGAATTGAAATCGTTTTGAAATGAAATTAAAACGAATTTATTTTGGAATATTCAATTGTGATTAGAAATTGAATATGAAGTTGAAATCGTTTTGAAAACGAATTTTAAAACGATTTGTAAAATACGTTTTAAAAGGAAATCGACGAAGTGTATATTATATATATAATATAATGGCCTGAATAAAACGCGCCGTGCCGCGGCAGTTCGCGAATTTCTACCATTGACTTCGAACGGACATTGCGGGAGATCCGACCGTCGAATTCTCCTAAAACCGGAACCGTTGGGTTCGTATCGAAAAGATCTTTCTAACGAATATTAGAAATTTGAAATCTAACAGTTGGATGTGGGATTATGTCCAAATCAAATTTGGAAAAGGTCGCTGTAAGTGCAGTTAGATGGTCGTTGATGGAAATCGACTGTACGGGCCTTGTTAAAATTATTAAAAATAGTAATAATTTGTGTAAAATCATAAGAAATGATTTGTGAAGAATTGGGATGAAAAACTCCATATTTGAAAAGATAAAAATAGATTTTTATCGAAATGAACTAGTTTTGAACTAGAAATATAATTCTATTTATTTTTAAAATAAAAAAGGTGGATTTGAAATGGTTTTAAAAGTAACCAGAATTTCCAATAATTGAATTGGAATGGATTTGAATCGAAATTGTCCTCGGAATATTTCGATGTTGGATTTCGTGATGATACAGATATTGTTATGGGAATTTGAAAGATATATTAATATCGTTATTTCCAATACGATATTTGTTGGTCGTAGAATTTGATATTGAATATAAGCCGATATTTTTTCCATTCAGAGCCTTGTATTTAATATCAAATGTGATTTGGGTTTGTCGTGAATGGTGTCTTCATTAACACTATTCTTAATCCCAGTGGAGAAAAAGATTAAATCTTTTAATTTAGATTTAATGAAGTGTACCAATTAAATAATATTTAATTGGAATTGAATTGGTATTGATTTTTGGGTTTATCGTGAACAGTGTTTTAAATAACACTTGTTCTTTAACCCGATAATTAATGGAATGTGATTTTGGGTTTATCGTGAACCGTGTTTTAAATGACACTGATTCTTTAACCCAGTTAAAAATTAAAACTAAGTGGAGTTTTAATGAATCTTTAATTAGATTGAAAAGATCGAGAAGGGAGTATCACCAGTTTTGCTCCAGGCGATAGTTAAATCTTTAATTAGATTTGAACGTGAAATGGTAATTGAATTTACTGATAACACTATGGTGTTAGATATGAAGTATGACCAGTTTTACTTCAAAGAGACAACTTGAGTAAGCTTCTCCATCTCCTTATCTATCTTCTCCTACTTGTTTCCTCTTCGATTTCTATGATTTCCTATGACCTAACTCTTAGGAATTCTATTTATATGATCATAGGTTGTTGATTCTAGTGTATTGATTGAAGAGAGGTTGATTTAACAAAGCTTTGGGTTGATTTCTTGCTTCTAGCAAGCAAAGGTGAGTTCTTTTTGAACTCACATCTATGCCTCAAGGCTTCGTGCTTGTACAAGTGTAATTTATTGTTCATACGATTTTGCTTGTGCTTGGGAATTGGTTAGGCTAGTGTAACTTAGCCGATTTTGCGTACTTATGTTTCATTGAGTTGAAAATTTATGATAAGGATTGTTCATACGATCTATGCATATGTTTTGAGTTGATTTGGTGATGTTGTGAAGCTCCGTTGTCCCCCGACAAAGTTCTAAGTCTTCACAAGTCGCTTGAATCGCTTTGGTGTGCTTTGGTTTGGAATTTAGTTCATTTTTGAATATATGATCAAAACCATCGCTAATCTCTTGTATGAATGTTTGTGTATGTGCATTTGGGTGTTATAAGTTTTCTCAGCAAGTCTTTGAAGCCTCATTTGCATGTATATAACACCATTGTGTCATAGTTTGAATTGTATTTGATTTGCTTTGATTAGGGAATTTAGTCGTCTTGAAGTTTATAATCGAAATCATAGCAATCCCACATTCGTATTGTGTGTGCATGTTTGTTGGTGTTATATGATGTTTCGGTAAGCCTTAGATACTTCATTTTCACTTAGAAATCATCATATACCACCACCATTGGTCTGGGGCTCGTCCGAGGCCGATTGCACACTCATTGGCAATTAAATTTCTTAATTGCTTCAGCTCAGACGTCTGACCAAAATGGGTCAGACGTCTGTCCTGGCTCTCGGGAAAAATAAAAAAACTGCTTCCTGCAGTGACAGACGTCTGTCACTACAGGTCAGACGTCTGTCTGCCTGAAACTGCTATTGACCAGTAAACCACGGTCAATAGTTTGGTATCGTTTGAGCTCATTCCCGGCCAAGTTTCGGTCCGTTTCGACTTCGTTTGCGACTTGTCAGTTTCTCTGGTTCGCAGATTTCTGCATCTCGATTCCTCGAATTTGATCCTCATGTGATTCTTCCAATGATTAATCCTTATTGGCCGATTCACATTTGTTTATAATGTGACCTGAATAAGTGATCATTCTAAAGCCCGTATACTCTTGTTAAGATGATTCACGTCTCTAAAAAGTGAATTATCGACTCGATATCCTTCGAGTCTATTCCGATGTAGTTTAAAACCTTCGGGTGCTAGTTTGGGATTTCGATTCGTTCGTTGATCGAAATTACAACCGTTATCCCTTGATTTCATGTATGTTGTCGTGATCTGAGTTTATGATTTATGATTTGAGATCACGTCATTGTGACGTGAGCCCCCTTGGTCGATTGCCTCGGCAATCGTACTATTGTTTATTGCCACTTTGAAGTTATACAAAGAGATTTTATGTTATTAGTAGATATCAAACTCTTGTACTAAAATGGTTTCCAATCTTACTTCATTATACGAAGCTAATTTATGAAATCGTTTTATGAACCTTCTTCAAATCTACTAGTATATATTTTATAAACCTTTTCCTCATTCGTACGAGAAATCTAATTAAACGTCTTAGTAAAATCAAGGACTATGAAACCTTGCTTTTGCTTCGATGGTTAATTCTTGGACTCGTCCGATTGAAAACCGTGGCAATGCTCCTTCTATGATTTTCTCTGTTTTGAATAGAAGCCAATTACGGGTTCGTAAATATTCGAGAATAACGTGTGGTTATGGGACATGTTGTTGTTTTCCTATATTCACTAGCTCAGAGTAATTTCTATTCGCCCGGATCAATGGTATCCGCCTCTATGACATAGTTGTTTGGTTCGCGATCGCCCGAGTGGGAATATACGATTTGTGACCTTCATCTATGAGACTTCGGTCCAACTTTATATGATTTTCTATGATTTATGATTTCCTCTCTCCGGGGTCACAACCCGGGCACGGTGGGGAGCTTCGGCAGCCCGACACCGTGGAAAGCTTCGGCTCAAACTTATGGGTTCGCTACCTAGAGATCGTATCTCATCTTGGTGAACAGGCCTGCCTCTTGGTGATGTTTTCTATGATGTCTTGGTGATTTATGAACTCTTGATGATTTATGAATTATTGGTGATTTATGATGTCTTGGTGATTTACGATTTCTTGGTGATTTATGAACTCTTGATGATTTATGAATTCTTGGTGATTTATGATGTCTTGGTGATTTACGATTTCTTGGTGATTTATGATTACTTGATGATTTATGATTACTTGGTGATTCATGATTTCTTGGTGATTTGTGATTTCTTGGTGATTTATGATTTCTTGATGATTTATTATTATTGGAATGTTGTATTCCACAGTAGCTAGGAGATTATTTAGAGATAGTTGTGTTGACATGTTATGTTTCATATTTAGTTATGATTAGATGTTATTAGTAGAATCATGTCATCCTTTGTTATATATCTTGTTATCTCCATTTATTTGATAAGTACAGATAGACTGATCCGTTTATTGTTTATTTCCTTATAAATAATACTCGGGTCAGGCCGAGTCATTTTAGGTACTCCTCTGGGACTCATAGCAGGATTGATATTCCGCTTTCAGCTTGCTACTCTGTCTCCGTAGTTTTATGTACTTTTGTACCCGTCATTATCACTTGTTGTGTACATATTCTTTTGTTTAGAACATGGTGTATGTATTTATTCTTTCGGGGTTAGTGGATCTTTGTTGACCACTTGTTTGTTGTACACATTCTTGGTTTATTCATATCTATTCCGCCTTTGTGATATGATTATTCTGTGTCTGGCTTTGAGATACACCATATTTATATTGTTGTTGTTGGCTATTTTATACTGCTTTCCGAATTGCATATAGCCGTTGTGTAGTTGTCCTATGTGCCGAATGGTCATATCGAAATTTTAATCGGTACTAGAATTCGATGTGAATTCCCTACACGGAGCAATTATACAATCGGTCGCCCTTCCAAACCTCATTCTCCGTTATGGTCTACGACATTTCTCTGAAATGAACCGGACGATAGTGGGTATAGAGGCGAGGCGTTACAGTTTGGTATCAGAGCAACTTTTCAGAACAGTGTAAGATAGCATGACGATGGTATTGTCTTAAGCCTCTCTCTGGAATCGTACCTTAGGTTTTAGTTAGAGTCATACGACCCGTCATAGCTTATCTTCCAATACGATTCCATTTTGATTGAATTCGAGTCATTTGAATTCAACTTGAGATTAACTTTTTCCTCCTACTTTTTCCTTAAAGAAGAGAAATAGTTGATCGTAACCGTGCAAGTGCCGGTTCACCCAGTGTACCTCCTACGGGAAGGGGTGATTATGTCTCAAGTGTCATGTTTTTAGTCTTTTAGAATAGTTATCGACTTGTTCTCTTTCGGGTTGATTCTATAGTTCATCTAGGGCCAGTGTGCTCTAGTGGTGCTTCTGTTTTATTCTTTGACTCAAGTTGCTAATCGATGTCTATCTTTGAATAAATTACATTATTAAAACGTAAATTTCATGTTGTCGATCACTTCGGTGATCGTATTTTGAATATTCGAGTGGGATTCAACAATTCGTTCGTTAATTCTTGAGTTAAGCTAGCGGTATGGGACGTTCGGCTAAATTTATTTGTTAACTGGCCTATTGTGTATCACACTTATCTTGTTGATCATTTATGATCCTTGTAGCTGATTGATCGTTGGATATCTTGCCCATGTGTCGTACGCACGTTGTAAGCGCCTTTGATCCTGATGTTTCTTGATTTCTAGCTGAGATTGTTTCGTACGTCGTTACGTACCTAGCATGGTCTATTGATCACTTGTTGTTCGGTATGGAGATACCATGTCTTTGTGACTAAACCTACTCCCTTGTTGTCAGCTATATAGTTCTAGTTCGGTGTGAGATCACCAAGCCTTCGGGCTAAAACAACTCATTTATTACCTTGTTGTGCCGGTGTAGTCACCAAGCATTTGTGCTAAATTAATCAAGAATGAGGGAAAGCATCCCGCTTCTTGTGATCTCTCTTCTTGAGTCAGGGTACGTGTCATTAATTCCTTAATGTCATTTACCTCGTTCAGAGATTATTTATTTATGTTCTTTTGATATACGTCGATCGTGTTCTTCGTTATCAAAGATATCAATTGTGTTTTATTCGTAAGTTGATAAAGGAATTCTATTTCCTTTATTCCATCCCGAACGATTTATTGAACTTGTATATTTTCGCGAAATCTGCGTGAATGTTAGAAATTGTGAGGACTTTCTTGTGTTAACTTGTCCATCAAGTGCGTTAAGGATCTCGAATGAGACGTGGGACGCCATGTTGTAGTTCGGAATTCCTAAACACCATTATGTGACAATCCGACATTCGAAATGATTCCTAAAATTAAAATTCACTTCTAATAAGTTAATCAAAATAATAATATTGTGGGGTTTTTGCGATTTTCGTAGTCGTTTGTTAATTTTTCTAGATATTCTATTTCTAGATATCCTTGGAGCAATTCCAATAATTTGAGTGGTTCAAGATTTTCAATTAGAAATTATCTTGAATCTTTTCTTTGAGTAAATTAAATAACTCCAGGAACAACCCAAAAAGTTATTTATTTATGCCTCTTGTTTCTGGATTTCAGATCTTTGATTTTCGAGAATTTTTAGTGATTGAGAATCTCGCGTAATTCTTAATCCTTGTTTCGATTTGCTAAAGAGAATTTAGCATTCTTGTGATTCCATAGGTCTTCTTATTTTCTCTAGTGAACGATCACTCGAGAGAATGAGAGTTCCCGTTAGGGAGGGAAAATTTGAGATTTTGCGATCCACGGCAAACTCAATAATTCCTTTCTTCGGATCTATGATATAGTTGATCATCCGGAAGTGCTATAGTCAATTCACTTATGGACTTAGCCTTGCGTTGTTCTTAGAAATGAATATCGAAAGGATGAGCTCTTTTGATATTCATCCCTTGTTTGTTTGAATCATTTGGGTCGACAATTATCTCTGCATGTTTGTTAACCCTTCTGAATCAAATTTTTTGGGGATTACAACCTCTTTGGTTTAATCTCGTCTTGTTAGAGAAATTGTCTATTGCTTCTATGGTTAATTGCTGATGTTTCTACGATTTGAGATTTTTTGGTGGAAAATTATCTTGAATCATGTTGTTCCGAAGTGATAAGTTGTGCACTACTTATCCATCACCGTCTCGATGTTTTTGATTTTCTAAAATCGATACTTGAGTTTCTGAATATTGGGAATTTCGTATAATTCCTAATGACTCGTCCTTATGGTTACTTAATGAGATTTAGTACCTGGTTGGAAATCGATTTCCCAGAGAAGTTCATTGGTATTCCGTTACCAATGTTTGATTATTGATTTGTAGTTCATTGGTATTCCGTTACCAATATTTGTTATCGGTTTCTAGTTCATTGGTATTCCATTACCAATATTTGATTATCGACTTGTAGTTCATTGGTATTCCGTTACCAATATTTGTTTATCGGTTTCTAGCTGGTTGGTATTCCGTTACCAACCTTGAATCGTTGCTATTAAGATTGATTATTCCTTCGAGAATTGCTCACCTTAGCTAAATCCGTTGGAATCTCTGTGTTGTGCTTTTGCTGGTGTCGGCTACCTTGTCGCAAGACTAAAGTGCTCAGGTTTGATGTTTTCTACCTCGTCGTGATTGAGTTTGGGAATGGATTAGTCAACCACCGTAGATTCCCATTTCATATCCTAAGAGAAATATCTACTATTGATATCTCGCGTCTGTAGGACGCAGTCCTTTTGCTCCTTGAATTTCCAAATTAGATTCGCTTGGTTTTTGTACATTCTATTGATTCTCATTCCCTTGAGAATCATACGAAGAAAGGCGAGTCTATTTGAATTCATAGCGCTTATGAATTTTTCTGGAATTATTTTACCTATTTGGGATAATGAAGTTCGAGATTGAACTCTAGCTTTTATGATCTTGCGAGACGAAATTGGGATATCACCTAGCCAATGGTGTGATCTTTCCATTTCGTGTTGATTCTTGCGGTACCACTCTGTGGTATTATTTTTTGTTGTTACTTACTACTTCATTCTTAAGGAATTGCGGGGACGCAATTCTTTTAATGGGGGAAGTCTGTAACAACCCGCTCATTCGATGATAATAGATTTAGATATTTTGTCTAAATATATCGTCTTATCTTATGTATCACTCAAAATATCGTTTTTCACGAATGATAAAATTAGGATTCGGGACCACTTCCATTGAGTCCGGATCATCGTTTACGATCTTTTTGACTGTAAACATCGATACCTTTTGAGTTGAGCAATTTTGGTCTTTTTCAATGGATATATGACCAAAATATCACTTTCTGCATATGAACGAATTAGGACTCGAGACCACTTCCATTGAGTTCAAAATGTCGTTTACGACCTTTTTGACTATAAGCTTCGATATGTTTCGAGTTTCGAAAATTTGGGACTTTGGGCTTGGGTTTGGGTTAACTAACCTAGCCACCTTAAAACACCCCCAAAAGCTCCCTCCTCTTCATTCATTCAACCTTTCATCAAAGAAATAGAAAAATGGGGAAAGGGAAATAGAAATTCCTAAGCTAGGTTTTTCAATTAGAAGCTCAAATCAAAGGGGAAATCAAAGAGACAACTTTAGTAAGCTTCTCCTTCTCTATCTTCTTCTACTTGTTTCCTCTTCGATTTCTATGATTTCCTATGACCTAACTCTTAGGAATTCTATTCATATGATCATAGGTTGTTGATTCTAGTGTACCGATTGAAGAGAGGTTGATTTAGCAAAGCTTTGGGTTGATTTCTTGCTTCTAGCAAGCAAAGGTGAGTTCTTTTTGAACTCACATCTATGCCTCAAGGCTTCGTGCTTGTACAAGTGTAATTTAGTGTTCATACGATTTTGCTTGTGCTTGGGAATTGGTTAGGCTAGTGTAACTTAGCCGATTTTGCGTACTTATGTTTCATTGAGTTGGAAATTTATGGTAAGGATTGTTCATACGATTTATGCATATGTTTTGAGTTGATTTGGTGATGTTGTGAAGCTCCGTTGTCCCCCGACAAAGTTCTAAGTCTTCACAAGTCGCTTGAATCGCTTTGGTGTGCTTTAGTTTGGAATTTAGTTCATTTTCGAATATATGATCAAAACCATCGCTAATCTCTTGTATGAATGTTTGCGTATGTGCATTTGGGTGTTATAAGTTGTCTCGGCAAGTCTTTGAAGCCTCATTTGCATGTATATAACACCATTGTGTCATAGTTTGAATTGTATTTGATTTGCTTTGATTAGGGAATTTAGTCGTCTTGAAGTTTATAATCGAAATCATAGCAATCTCATGTTCGTATTGTGTGTGCATGTTTGTTGGTGTTATATGATGTTTCGGTAAGCCTTAGATACTTCATTTTCAATTAGAAATCATCATATACCACCACCATTGGTCCGGGGCTCGTCCGAGGCCGATTGCACACTCATTGGTGAAAAAGTCGGTGTGTGTACACTTGTGCAGGATCTATAATATGGCTATGCGGAATGTATGTGATAACTTAAGCTATTCAATAGTTATGCGAATAAATATTCGCAAACAATATATATATCACAAATAATTATAAATGCATTAAGGTAAAGTAAAGTAGAGTAACGACACCAGGATTTTTATACTGGTCCGGACCTCCCGTCCTACATCCAGTCCCGAAGCTCCTCTTCGGCTTTTCACTAAACAACACCCTTGCTTCACCCGGAGGAACAGGTTCACAACACTACTTGATTTACGAGCTACAAGTTTACCCACTTGATTTCACGGGCTACAAGCTTCCCACTTGATTTCACGGGCTACAAGCTTACCCACTTGATTTCACGGGCTACAAGCTTACCCACACAGGACAATTACAAGAGTTTGACTTCTGATTGAGTTCTTCTTTCAACACTGATTTGTCAATGATTGAGTACACCCTTCCTATAATCTTATCCTCAAGTATATGAATTGAATGCGAAGATTTGAAGGAAGTTAGTTGCTTGTTGAATCAAAATATGAGAAATATTATCAAGGATTCAATAAGTAACTTGAATTTGGGAGCTTTTTAGAATGCAAGAGTATTTAGAGTTTAAGATCAGAAAATATGAGAAGATTTCGTTATGTGAAAAAAAATGATTTGATGTATATATAATCGTTGAAGAGTTGTCAACTTCCATGAAGAGTCTTATCAAAGAGATGCACCCGTTTCCTTTTAGAAATAAAAAGGAATCTCTTCATGAAATATGATGCCTTTTAGAAAATATGGCCGTTGTAAAATATGACCGTTGGAAATATGACCGTTAGAAAATATGACCGTTAGAAAATATGGTCGTTGTAAAATATGACCGTTGTAAAATATGACCATAGGAAATATGAAGTGTCCCTTCGTGAAGTGTCTTTTTGTGAAGTGTCTTTTCGTGAATTGTCTTTTTGAAGTGTCTTTTCGCGAAGTGATGAAGTGTCTTTTCATGAAGTGTCCTTTCATGAAGTGTCTTTTCGCGAAGTGCCTTTTCACGAAGTGTCTTTTCGCGAAATGTCTTTTCATGAAGTGTCTTTTCGCGAAGTGTCTTTTCACAAAGTGACGAAGTGTATTTTTGCGAAGTGTCTTTTCACGAAGTGTCTTTTCGCGAAGTGTCTTTTCACGAAGTGTCTTTTCGCGAAGTGTCTTTTCGCGAAGTGTCTTTTCGCGAAGTGCATTTGTGTATGTTATATATTTGAGGACAGATTTTAACAATATATAACACCTCTAAGACACAATTAAATAGATAATCATAACCTATATCACTTTTCCTTTGATCTTCTCTTCTTCCTTGTCATGAATCAAAAACCTGTGATCTAACATTCTCCCCCTTTTTTGATTGATGACAACCTCTTGCAATCTTGTAGAGTTATTTATTTTCTCCCCCTGAATGTATGCTTGCATATATTTATCTCCCCCTGAATATAAAGCTTCTCTGTAACATTTTGTTAGTGCATACGTAAAAGTACTTACCATTTGTTTCCCTGTAACAAAATGTTAGTGTATAATGCATACATATTCTATACTTTTTGTCCCCCTTTGTCATCGATTAAAAAGAATATATAACATGATAAAGCAGTAATCGAGAACAAGTAAGAGAAAACAATTATAGATAGTTTTCAAAGAGCATACGAGACTATTTATTATACGTCCATAGAGATACCGAAATAATCTTCTCTTTGTTGTGGTGTACCTGCAAAAAAATATATGATGTATATACTTTGGTACCCACTTGTTTCGATTGGGTCCAGGAGTTAGATGAAGGTAACCAAACCCAAAATGGTTTAGTGGAACCTTTAAAGATAAAATTTTCATTATTAACTACTGAATCAAAATAATCATCAATATATTTTTCTCTGTTTCTCCAATCTACTGGAACCCAAATACTTAAGTGGTTTATATTGATATTTCTATTCGTACTTCTAGATGTTATAGAAGTATTCGAATAATAGTTGGATCTAGGATGTGTATTAGTACTAGCATTGCTATTCTTATTGTACATAAAAGCGTATCTTGTACTATTTCTATGATTGGTTTTATTATATCCTAAACCACTTTTGTCATGTAAAGGTCGAGATCTAGATAAAATCATTTTTAAATCATTTTTGACCTTTATTAAATTTCGCGAACTTATTTGTACATTTGATTCCACAGTCGCGATTGATTTTTTCAAAAGAAACCTTATTATTAATACCCTTATTTAATTCAGAATTCTTCCTTTTTAAAGTTCTATTCTCATTTTCGAGACAACTAATTTGAGATTCTGAATTATATAAAGATGATTGTAATTTTCCTTTTGGGTCAGAAATTTCATTTTGCAAAATATTACTATTCACTTTTAAGAACTCACATTCTTTAGATAATTCCAAATTCTTTTTAGTTAGATCTCCATTCTCTTTTTCAAGAGACGATATTAAAGAACTTCAATTATCTAAAGAATCTTCTAATGATTTATTTCTATTTTGCAAAAGATCGATTTCCTTTAAAAGAACATTGTTTTTATCTTCTAGTCGCTCATTTTCTTTTTGAAGAAAATCTTTTTGAAAAACAAGCTCTATAATATGGCTATGCGGAATGTATGTGATAACTTAAGCTATTCAATAGTTATGCGAATAAATATTCGCAAACAATATATATATATATATCACAAATAATTATAAATGCAGTAAAGTAAACTAAAGTAGAGTAACGACACTAGAATTTTTATACTGGTTCAGACCTCCCGTCCTACATCAAGTCCCGAAGCTCCTCTTCGGCTTTTCACTAAACAACACCCTCGCTTCACCCGGAGGAACAGGTTCACAACACTACTTGATTTACGAGCTACAAGTTTACCCACTTGATTTCACGGGCTACAAGCTTACCCACTTGATTTCACAGGCTACAAGCTTACCCACTTGATTTCACGGGCTACAAGCTTACCCACACAGGACAATTACAAGAGTTTGACTTCTGATTGAGTTCTTCTTTCAACACTGATTTGTCAACGATTGAGACCCTTCCTACAATCTTATCCTCAAGTATATGAATTGAATGCGAAGATTTGAAGGAAGTTAGTTGCTTGTTGAATCAAAATATGAGAAATATTATCAAGGATTCAATAAGTAACTTGAATTTGGGAGCTTTTTAGAATGCAAGAGTATTTAGAGTTTAAGATCAGAAAATATGAGAAGATTTCGTTATGTGAAAAAAATGCTTTGATGTATATATAATCGTTGAAGAGTTGTCAACTTCCATGAAGAGTTTTATCAAAGAGATGCACCCGTTTCCTTTTAGAAATGAAAAGGAATCTCTTCATGAAATATGATGCCTTTTAGAAAATATGGCCGTTGTAAAATATGACCGTTGGAAATATGACCGTTAGAAAATATGGTCGTTGTAAAATATGACCGTTGTAAAATATGACCATTGGAAATATGAAGTGTCCCTTCGTGAAGTGTCTTTTTGTGAAGTGTCTTTTCGTGAATTGTCTTTTCGAAGTGTCTTTTCGCGAAGTGATGAAGTGTCTTTTCATGAAGTGTTCTTTCATGAAGTGTCTTTTCGCGAAGTGCCTTTTCACGAAGTGTCTTTTCGCGAAATGTCTTTTCATGAAGTGTCTTTTCGCGAAGTGTCTTTTTACGAAGTGACGAAGTGTCTTTTCGCGAAGTGTCTTTTCACGAAATGTCTTTTCGCGAAGTGTGTTTTCGCGAAGTGTCTTTTCGTGAAGTGTCTTTTCATAAATGCATTTGTGTATGTTATATATTTGAGGACAAATTTTAACAATATATAACACCTCTAAGACACAATTAAATAGATAATCATAACCTATATCACTTTTCCTTTGATCTTCCCTTCTTCCTTGTCATGAATCAAAAACCTGTGATCTAACAATTGGAAATTAAATTTCTTAATTGCTTCAGCTCAGACGTCTGACCAAAATGGGTCAGACGTCTGTCCTGGCTCTCGGGAAAAATAAAAAAACTGCTTCCTGCAGTGACAGACGTCTGTCACTACAGGTCAGACGTCTGTTTGCCTGAAACTGCTATTGACCAGTAAACCACGGTCAATAGTTTGGTATCGTTTGAGCTCATTCCCGGCCAAGTTTCAGTCCGTTTCGACTTCGTTTGTGACTTGTCAGTTTCTCTGGTTCGCAGATTTCTGCATCTCGATTCCTCGAATTTGATCCTCATGTGATTCTTCCAATGATTAATCCTTATTGGCCGATTCACATTTGTTTATAATGTGACCTGAATAAGTGATCATTCTAAAGCCCGTATACTCTTGTTAAGATGATTCACGCCTCTAAAACGTGAATTATCGACTCGATATCTTTCGAGTCTATTCCGATGTAGTTTAAAACCTTCGGGTGCTAGTTTGGGATTTCGATTCGTTTGTTGATCGAAATTACAACCGTTATCCCTTGATTTCATGTATGTTGTCATGATGTGAGTTTATGATTTATGATTTGAGATCACGTCATTGTGACATGAGCCCCCCTGATCGATTGCCTCGGCAATCGTACTATTGTTTATTGCCACTTTGAAGTTATACAAAGAGATTTTATGTTATTAGTAGATATCAAACTCTTGTACTAAAATGGTTTCCAATCTTACTTCATTATACGAAGCTAATTTATGAAATTGTTTTATGAACCTTCTTCAAATCTACTAGTATATATTTTATAAACCTTTTCCTCATTCGTATGAGAAAACTAATTAAACGTCTTAGTAAAATCAAGGACTATGAAACCTTGCTTTTGCTTCGATGGTTAATTCTTGGACTCGTCCGATTGAAAACCGTGGCAATGCTCCTTCTATGATTTTCTCTGTTTTGAATAGAAACCAATTACGGGTTTGTAAATATTCGAGAATAACGTGTGGTTATGGGACATGTTGTTGTTTTCTTATATTCACTAGCTCGGAGTAATTTCTATTCGCCCGGATCCATGGTATCCGCCTCTATGACATAGTTGTTTGGTTCGTGATCGCCCGAGTGGGAATATACGATTTGTGACCTTCATCTATGAGACTTCGGTCCAACTTTATATGATTTTCTATGATTTATGATTTCCTCTCTCCGGGGTCACAACCCGGGCACGGTGGGGAGCTTCGGCAGCCCGGCACCGTGGAAAGCTTCGGCTCAAACTTATGGGTTCGCTACCTAGAGATCGTATCTCATCTTGGTGAACAGGCCTGCCTCTTGGTGATGTTTTCTATGATGTCTTGGTGATTTATGAACTCTTGATGATTTATGAATTATTGGTGATTTATGATGTCTTGGTGATTTACGATTTCTTGGTGATTTATGAACTCTTGATGATTTATGAATTCTTGGTGATTTATGATGTCTTGGTGATTTACGATTTCTTGGTGATTTATGATTACTTGATGATTTATGATTACTTGGTGATTCATGATTTCTTGGTAATTTGTGATTTCTTGGTGATTTATGATTTCTTGATGATTTATGATTATTGGAATGTTGTATTCCAAAGTAGCTAGGAGATTATTTAGAGATAGTTGTGTTGACATGCTATGTTTCATATTTAGTTATGATTAGATGTTATTAGTAGAATCATGTCATCCTGTGTTATATCTCTTGTTATCTCCGTTTATTTGATAAGTACAGATAGACTGATCCGTTTATTGTTTATTTCCTTATAAATAGTACTCGGGTCAGGCCGTGTCATTTTAGGTACTCCTCTGGGACTCATAGTGTAACGACCCGTCTTTTTGCCCGGTTCTCGTCGGTAATTAAACCAACTCAAACCGTTCAAAAAGACGAATTGTTATGGCTACATACATACATTGAACAAAAATAACAGAACCTTTCATTGATTAATTCAATATTACATCAGAGTTACATAAATATCAGAGTTACAACATAAATGTACACAGCGGAAGAAAGAAAATGTACTCTCAGCGGAAGATCAAAATGATACAGCGGAAGCTTCAACTCTAACGTGGACTCCAACTCTAAAAGCGCTTCGAATCCTGCTCCAACGACCTATAACTGCAAAACTAAACACTAACTGCCCATTGAAATTAATGGGCACCCAGAGTTTAGAAATGAACAATAAACTCCAGGTCAGTCGTGGGACTGGTGTGAGAACTCAAAAACAGTTGTTATTAAGGATTCATTTTAAAGTTGGGTAATTCAACAGACCACACTGCTAACGCGGAACGGGTTTACTCCATGTGAACACCCGTGCATATAAATACGCAATGACCTTTGAAAATGAAGTTATCATAAGCCCGTCCCACATCACACAATGCAAGCGCACACCAGATGGGCGAGTTTTATCTTATGATAACCAAACATGCTTTCATACGTGAAATTTCTCTTTTCATATATATATAGTGTGGAAAATCATTTTGCAACTAAATGTATAAATCCTAGACGGCATAATACCATCAATATTATGTCGCCATATATATACAAACCAAAACCGTATAGCTCGTATTGGAGATTTGGGTTTCCAACTTGATGATTCCTGGCACGAAAGATCAATCGGAACACAAACGAAATGCAATCACGGGTTTTTCATCCAGACGCGGACACCAATACAAATCGCGAGGTAGATCAACGGTTTTCGACTAGACACGGTCCCCCGAACATACCTTATTCCATCATTCATAAGTGGTTTCCCACTACTGCGCAACTTCCATCATCAATTCATATATAGTATACAACCTAACCGCCAGTTTTTCATCATCCGGGGTGTGAGGTTTGTTGATGTCACGTCATACACAAAGCGATGCTTCGATAAACCATTCTTTGATCATCACTAGCTCGTTTCATAAATCGGGTATGTCACATTGACAATTCACGACATATCACTGATTTTAAATCAATGCATACCCTCTAAGTTCATATGACTTAGAGACGGGAATAATATATTGCCACAAATCCGATACACATTAACGGAAATCAGTGCTATGCGGTCAACTTCAATGTCAGACACACCATCCATACAAGTCCGTCCTGGGTCTGAATGGAACGAAATCCGAAAGTTCTCCCCATACGTTCGTACTTTCTGCCACTACGGTAATAGGGCATCTCTCTACTGTAGCTAGCAGTAAAGAAACCAATCAGCAGATAGCCCGTTCGATTGTGAAGAACCACGGTCTTTATTTCATCGATTCAAAGTCTTTAATTTGCTTCATGCGGCGTATTATTACTTGGAATGGTTTTCGAATCCATATCTGATCCCGGACTTTCCAAGTAATAAGCGTATTTAAAATTAATAGCTATGGACCACACGAGTTTCTCAATTCAAATCTCCTTTCCAAATAATGTCGTTTTACTTCGAATTAAGGTTGGATTCAATTCTGGAAATCCGTTATCGTTTTAACCCTTATTCAATTTTCAAATCTTATATTTCAAAACAATCTTCATTGATTTGTCGTTATGTCGAACTACCAATATTTATTTGGATTTGAATAATTTATTCCAAATATAAGTTTAAATAGAATTTTATCTACTTATATTTGATATTGATTCTCCAATTCAGGTAACACAATCAGAATCTGGATATGGATATTTACGATATTTCTGATTGTATTTGTCTGCTCCTATAAATCCATAACGAATATCAGACGACAATTTCTATCCAAAACGCATTCCCTCTTCAATTCAAATCTTATTTCAATTCCGTATCATATATTTAAATTCTTTTATATCTTCATTTTCATTTCAGATATCACATCTAGTTTGCAAAATTCACCTTTTCCTATCGACGGGAAAATCTCTTGAAATCTTTTTATTCAAAATACCACCACGCTTCGGCTACGCACTCTGATTTGGCGTATCCAAGTTTAATCTAGTATTGTTTCAAATATTAACATTTGAATGTATGTCAAATTCTTTGAAACCAAATTCTTAAATATATATAATTTTTTCCAAATCCTCTTACATACGATGGTTTTAATATTTTAACCACTATGTAGGTTCATTTATCGATGTAACATAGTATTTAGAACAAAATCAACTTAAGAATTTATTTGTAAAACTCTTTTCAAATATTATATTTTGATTCCAATTCAAAATATTTCTCTTCACAATCTATTATCAAGTTAGTCAATATCGTTTACCAAATCTTCATTTCAAAATGAATAGGAATCTTTATGCTTTCCAACTCGTTCCATTGCTTACCAATAATCAAAAATGAAATGCCTTTTTCGATTAAATTTCCAACTTATTTAAATTTAAATAAGCCATAAGAAATGGGAATTATTCCCACAACCCTTTATTTGAAATTTAAAAGTTTATATTCATGAGTGGTCATTTAAAATATAAAAATCGATATCATCGAAGTTCCATTTCAAATCAAATACTAGTGAGAAAGACAATATTATTATCTAATCAACATGTTCGATTACTATTCAAATTTTTATGAAATCAAATATTCATATAAAAATCCATTTATTCCAATCTGCCGAAATCATCATAACATATATCATTAAATATTTATGATTGTTCTAAACTTGTTTACTCTATTTTCAACATAAACATCACATTAAACTGAACATTATATGGTAATATTCCGGGCTCGTTCAAACCATTTCAAAACAACTAAAGTTGTCATAGCAAATTTCACACTTTTAATATTTATCAAAACTTGATTTAATTGTTTACAATCGATCGTTCAAATTGTATATCCAAATCAATGTTGAATATTATTTCCCAATCCTTATCAAATATTTAAATAACACATGAATGGTCTAAATTATGAAGAACAAAAAACATTTCGTTCCATTCGAATAGATTTCACTCAATTCAATACTAAATAGTTTTAAAATTTTAATTTAAAACTACATTCCAAAAATTATTATTTATATGGAAAGGGGATTTAAATTGATCACATATGTGGTTCCACCACTACGGTGTATGTGATTTTCTCAACCAAATTTAACTAACAAATCTGATTACATCAACAGTCATGAATCCATTCATCACTATAATTTACACAACCAAATAACGGTACACAAAGCGTTACTGCGAATAACGCTTGGCGTATAAAGTGTTATACTGCATAAACATCCATCAACAATCACAACAATTAAATAATTAATTCACTGTGTGTAGAGCGTTATAGTCCGTAACGCTTTGTGTTTACGGTGTTTTAACTGCATAAACATTCATCGAATAACCGGTGGCAATTATCCATAAAAATTCATGATTATTGACAAATATAATTAACACTAATTATAATTAACCGAAATGTCTAATTTAAATAATTTTAAATTAGAATTCTCACCTGCATCACGCTATGAACCCGGTATCAATCGCGTAACAGCTTACGAACGTAAAAATTGATAAGCGCACCATCTTCACCGTCTTCTTCGCAATGAGCTTCAGAATCCCCGTACAATTTCAACTCAAAAATGCTTCTATATCCGTACACGTGAATCCTTGTGTACCCAGCATGGAACCAACTGTTGCTCCCTTTTGAAACAAACTGTTTGCTTTCGTTTTGTTTTTTTTTCTAACAAGAAAGCACGGAAGTGCTTTGGTAAACATAATAGTGACCTCATGCATGCTTGTGCATGCAGCATTCTTCACGTTCCAGGATTTCGTTTTTCCCTAACACCATTTTTTTTATAAAGAGGACGGACTGAAATGAAGTGGGAGAGCTGAGGCGGAACCAGGTGGCCATGGTACGAGGTTCAATTCAGGTGATGGGCGGACAGTGGTGGCAGGTTGCTAAGGTGGCGGATGGTAAGGGGAAGAGACAAAAGGAAGAGGCTTCGGAATAGACTTATTTGCGGATGGGTGGCGATAGGTGCTGCAGTCGGTTGGAGGAGCTAGCGGACTGAAGTGGCGGAGGTGTTAATGCAGTGGGCGGTGGAGGAGATGGGAGTAGAAGGTCGAACTATGGTTGCTGACTGGGTGGTGACGACATCGGATAAGTGGAGTGGTGGTGCTGAGTTGCTAATGTGAGGTCGGTGGAACTTTGAAAAAGCAGGAAGTGTTTAAGCGAAGGGGAGAGAAGTGGAAAGAGGAAAGCGGTTCTCTAGTGGATGGGAAGAAGGGCCAACGCGTTTGAAAGCAGGGAGAGGAAAGGGTGAGGGGAGAAAGTGGATGTGAACTGAAAAGGAAAATGGAATACTTGGTGGAGGAAAACAGTGGATCAATTTAACGTGAGAAAGGCAAAACGCGGTGGAGCTGAAAGTGGTATATGAGAGAGGAAGAATGATGCCGAACGCGAAAATGAAGGGTGCGTGAGAAATTTGGGTGCGTGAGTCCTTATTTAAACGTGAACAAAAGGGTAGATTTGTCTTTACCACCATGGACACTTGTCTACATTTACAAACCCATTTACATGCAAAACTCCACCTGATGAACACTTGGCACATGATAATGCATGATTGCCAAATAAGGGTAAAATTATATATTTATATAAATCAAATTTTATTGACACCTATATAACAACTATATATGTAACCAAATTTAACACATATAAAAATGTTACACACTTCATATAACACACATAAAACTATATTTACATAATTTAAAATAGATTAACATGTACCAAATAATATTACACAAAATCTTTATAAAATAGTTAAAAGGGTGCGTTTTTTACAGGTCCCTATTAAGTTTCAAAATAAATAAAAAACCCGCTGATAAAAAGAATAAAGAATACATCCCTAATTTTGAAATGCGGCAATTACAATTACACATCTGTCCTTTACACCCTAAAAACACTCAGTACATTGCATAATTTGCGCAGTCATTCAAGGAAGAAAATTAAAATCCCATGCCAGCCGCCACATCATAATTAATACTTCCGCCTCCTGCTCCTTATCCTTCGCCTCCTCCATTTCTTGACCCAAAAAAAATGCGGCACTGCATAAAAAAAAAAATTTGTAAAATCATAAAATAATCCAAGAAGGCCACGCAAATTAAAAAAAAAAGTTGCATATATGAGTGCAACTATTGCCTATATTTGCACAAATGTATGCAACTATTACATAATGAAAATTCAGCAAACGTTTTAGCCTGTAGATATGTTGCACATACTTAATAGGATTTCGAGTTATTTGCACATTTTTGTACATTTTAATGCAACAATTCCAAAAACCTGCATAACAAAATGAAACTATACAACCATATCTGCACACTTGACTGTAAAAAATAAAGTTAGACTGCATACATTTCTGAAACAATTACATTCAACAGCATTCAGTAAAAAAACATTCATACATACAATTATGTTTTATTTTTTCATGTTTTATACAAGTTTGCATACATGCATTCAGAATCTTAAAAAAATTGCATACATAAATGCACATAACTACAACAGTTTAAAACAATCTGCACAAACATAATAATTGCAGTCAATTATGCATATATCCAGATTAAATGCATACCTTCATGCAAATAATTCAAAAATCCGAACATATGAATGCATTTGATTACAAATTTCTGCATTATAGCATGCTAGTATAAATCAAAAGAAGCATAATTGTATACAACGAACATTCAAAACTTAAATCAGCAAACAAAATAAAAAAAAAAAGGTTTAAATTACCTAGACGAAGACGGTTGCTTGAATACACCACTCTCCCCCCACCTGAGATCTGACATCGCCATAGTTCCTCCAGGAATAGCCACCGCATCCCAACCGATGGCCCCACCGCCTTCATCAACCCCTGTTGTACCTCCGCCTTCACCAAAAAAATCCGCCGCAATAGGCGTCGCACCGCCCAACGATGGCCCAACCGCCGTGGACGCACCCTTCCGTAACTCCTTCCGCAATAAAATCCGCCGCCGTCCACAAAAAAAAAATCGACGTAGCCCTAATATGAAAATCCCGCCGCCATTATAGAATAAAATATATTTTGCTGAGAAAATAAAAACCGGAATACGTGTATGTACAGTAGTTAATAGCGGCTATAATTAAGAAAAGGGCAAATTAGGGAAAATTTTATCCGCATTTGAAAATAGGGATGTAATTTTTATGTTTTAGAAGGGGAGGATGTGAGCCTAATTAAGTTTGCTTTTAGGGACCTGAGCCTTATTTTCACTAGTTAAAATAGAAGTTAAATGTTTTATTAGATATATATAAAGGTTTATATTTTAAATTTGTAAATAAAAATTATAAACTAAGATTTTAAACTTATAAGAATCTTATGTTAAAAATATTTTAAAATAAATTATACTTTACAAAGTATATTAATATCACTATACGTTATCGAATCTAAATTACTTAACAAACATTCATAAATCATTAAATATAGCCTTAAATGGAATAACTATTTTTTTAAATATATTACCATATGTTATTATTACTTATAACTTTGCATTATATAATCTATTTCAAATATACGAGATTCATAAAACCCTATATATATCAAAATAATATTACTTATCAAATATAGAAATCATCAAATCTTTAAATATGGATTTTAAATACACAAAAGATGTTTGTAAAAACACTATGTACTATAAAATAACATTTTTATACGAAAATCCTTTATAATCCTCAAAGTTAAAAATAGCCTTTAAAATAAGTTTTTATAAAATAAAATTATTTTCAAGACTAATAAAAAGAATTCTCAATATTTAAACCTTATAAATTTCAACATATATATAGACAAATCCCAAATTAACTTAGAAATATTCTGGGTTGTTACATTCACCCCTCCTTAAGACTTTTCGTCCTCGAAAAGAAGAATAGTAAATTTTAAACTTATATATAAACCATAAATCAAAATTCTCTATATGTTTGGGATAGGTTCTATAAATATTCAAAATAACAGACTTAATTTAAAAGTGGAACACTCATATCATAGTCAATCCAAAATACCATGTCATACAGATCATTTAAGTCAGCATACAAAATGCAACTATCCCTACCTAAGTGTGTACTACATACTTGGAGTAGTCCAAAATATAGTCACCAAAAGTGTACCTAGCTATATGGTGCTAGTCCCTCAAAAACATTCTAGCCCAAAACATCTTAGTGCATCTAGGCACATAAGACAACATATATACACTATGCACAAGGTCCAGACTCCTCGCACACTACTTATTAGATGCATCTGATCCATCGTCGGATGGACCAGACAATTAATCTCCTCGGGCTCCTCATCAATGAACCCTTCCTTGTCATTAGCCAAAAACCCATTATTATCAACAATCTTTCCATCGTCATCATGTCCTATGATGAATGCATCTTTATCTACTATGAATCCATCTTGTTCGTTGGCCATAAATCCGTCTTCATCATCCTCGTCCAAGGGCTGTTATATATATCCTCTATCTCCTCATCCAACTCATCATTTTCCACCACTGGAAGTGGGTCATCCTCGAATATAGGCTGCTCGATCTCACCATCATATGCCACAACATCATCATCTGCTACCACATCATCATCGCTTACCACGACATCATCATCATGCAGGGGTTGTTCCCTAACATCATCAAATCCATCATCTCCCACCTCTGGAAGTGGGTCGTCCTCAGCTACAACTGTCGGCTGCCCTAGCTCATGTAACAACACATCAAACTGTTCAACTAATGTTGGGTCCAAATCTAAGCCAGGGTCCTCTGGTACTAAGACCTGTCTTAACAACTTCTGGTCTCTCTCATCAAGGACCTATTGCCATAAAGCCTTTAATGTATCCTTATCCATAACTGGGGAAATCTCAATCTCAAAATGGGATGTTGCCTCAACCCCTATCATCCTATCACTAATCGTCGGGCCTGGAACATACTCACATATCATCATAGGGTCGTCTTGCTGTGAGGTTGGGTCTATTCTTAACATATCAAGATAATGGTCAGAACTACTGTCCATGTCGCTATCAGGGTACTCAGTCTGATCCTCGATTGGGGTGGAATCTGATGAAATCTCAATTTCCCTAATGGTTACTCGAGTTATTGGAAATAAATATATGATTGAATTCTCTATTAATGCTACCCCAAGGACGAAACTAAGAAAGATATTGTCGTACACTTAGCCATTTACTACCCTAAAATTAAAATTTTAAAGCTTATGGGTCATCCAAATCCCATATTTAAACATCATCATTAACTTAACCAAAATGATTCAAGTTATGTGTTTATACCCAAATTTATTTTCCTAAAGTTTTCAAAATTCCATTAAGGGTTTATCTAACCAAGAATCATATACTTGGTTAAAGGTCCTAATCGGGTCATCCTAATTTCTAACAAACCAATCCAGAAATCATTCTTATACAAAATGGTTAATAAACTTTACTTAAGTTTTAATGCAATTCCAGCATTTCCTTAACTATCATTTAAATAATCTTATACTTAAGTTATTCATCCAATTTCATTCATACCAAACAAATCTTTAATACTTGAGATTTTAACTTCACAAATTTCATTAAAACAAGTTGATTTAATATGGAAAACGCTCTCTCAAACGTAATATACCTGAATCTCATTCTAGGTTATTCCTAACCCTATCTCTAATGAGATATTGTAACTCTGATGAGTTTTATTTTTTGTTCAAATATGTCGTACCCTATAGCTTTGTATAAACCAAAGCTCTGATACCAACTGTAACGACCCGTCTTTTTGCCCGGTTCTCGTCGGTAATTAAACCAACTCAAACCGTTCAAAAAGACGAATTGTTATGGGTACATACATACATTGAACAAAAATAACAGAACCTTTCATTGATTAATTCAATATTACATCAGAGTTACATAAATATCAGAGTTACAACATAAATGTACACAGCGGAAGAAAGAAAATATACTCTCAGCGGAAGATCAAAATGATACAGCGGAAGCTTCAACTCTATCGTGGACTCCAACTCTAAAAGCGCTTCGAATCCTGCTCCAACGACTTATAACTGCAAAACTAAACACTAGCTGCCCATTGAAATTAATGGGCACCCAGAGATTAGAAATGAACAATAAACTCCAGGTCAGTCATGGGACTGGTGTGAGAACTCAAAAACAGTTGTTATTAAGGATTCATTTTAAAGTTGGGTAATTCAACGGACCACACTGCTAACGCGGAACGGGTTTACTCCATGTGAACACCCGTGCATATAAATACGCAATGACCTTTGAAAATGAAGTTATCATAAGCCCGTCCCACATCACACAATGCAAGCGCACATCAGATGGGCGAGTTTTATCTTATGATAACCAAACATGCTTTCATACGTGAAATTTCTCTTTTCATATATATATATAGTGCGGAAAATCATTTCGCAACTAAATGTATAAATCCTAGACGGCATAATACCATCAATACTATGTCGCCATATATATACAAACCAAAACCGTATGGCTCGTATTGGAGATTTGGGTTTCCAACTTGATGATTCCTGGCACGAAAGATCAACCGGAATACAAACGAAATGCAATCACGGGTTTTTCATCCAGACGCGGACACCAATACAAATCGCGAGGTAGATCAACGGTTTTCGACCATACACGGCCGCCCGAGCTTACCTTATTCCATCATTCATAAGTGGTTTCCCACTACTGCGCAGCTTCCATCATCAATTCATATATAGTATACAACCTAACCACCAGTTTCTCATCATCCGGGGTGTGAGGTTTGTTGATGTCACGTCATACACAAAGCGATGCTTCGATAAGCCATTCTTTGATCATCACTAGCTCGTTTCATAACTCGGGTATGTCACATTGACAATTCACGACATATCACTGATTTTAAATCAATGCATACCCTCTAAGTTCATATGACTTAGAGACGGGAATAATATATTGCCACAAATCCGATACACATTAACGGAAATCAGTGCTATGCGGTCAACTTCAATGTCAGACACACCATCCATACAAGTCCGTCCTGGGTCTGAACGGAACGAAATCCGAAAGTTCTCCCCATACGTTCGTACTTTCTGCCACTACGGTAATAGGGCATCTCTCTACTGTAGCTAGCAGTAAAGAAACCAATCAGCAGATAGCCCGTTCGATTGTGAAGAACAACGGTCTTCATTTCGTCGATTCCAAGTCTTTAATTTGCTTCATGCGGCGTATTATTACTTGGAATGGTTTTCGAATCCATATCCGATCCCGGACTTTCCAAGTAATAAGCGTATTTAAAATTAATAGCTATGGACCACACGAGTTTCTCAATTCAAATCTCCTTTCCAAATAATGTCGTTTTACTTCGAATTAAGGTTGGATTCAATTCTGGAAATCCGTTATCGTTGTAACCCTTATTCAATTTCCAAATCTTATATTTCAAAACAATCTTCATTGATTTGTCGTTATGTCGAATTACCAATATTTATTTGGATTTGAATAATTTATTTCAAATATAAGTTTAAATAGAATTTTATCTACTTATATTTGATATTGATTCTCCAATTCAGGTAACACAATCATAATCTGAATATGGATATGTTACGATATTTCTGATCGTATTTGTCTGCTCCTATAAATCCATATCGAATATCAGACGAAAATTTCTATCCAAAATGCATTCCCTCTTCAATTCAAATCTTATTTCAATTCCGTATCATAAATTTAATTCTTTTATATCTTCATTTTCATTTCAGATATCACATCTAGTTTGCAAAATTCACCTTTTCATATCGACGGGAAAATCTCTTGAAATTTTTTTATTTAAAATACCACCACGCTTCTGCTACGCACTCTGATTTGGCGTATCCAAGTTTAATCTAGTATTGTTTCAAATATTAACATTTGAATGTATGTCAAATTCTTTGAAACCAAATTCTTAAATATATATATTTTTTCCAAATCCTCTTGCATACGATGGTTTTAATATTTTAACCACTATGTAGGTTCATTTACCAATGTAACATAGTATTTAGAACAAAATCAACTTAAGAATTTATTTGTAAAACTCTTTTCAAATATTATATTTTGATTCCAATTCAAAATATTTCTCTTCACAGTCTATTATCAAGTTAGTCAATATCGTTTACCAAATCTTCATTTCAAAATGAATAGGAATCTTTATGCTTTCCAACTCGTTCCATTGCTTACCAATAATCAAAAATGAAATGCCTTTTTCGATTAAATTTCCAACTTATTTAAATTTAAATAAGCCATAAGAAATGGGAATTATTCCCACAACCCTTTATTTGAAATTTAAAAGTTTATATTCATGAATGGTCATTTAAAATATAAAAATCGATATCATCGAAGTTCCATTTCAAATCAAATACTAGTGAGAAAGACAATATTAATATCTAATCAACATGTTCGATTACTATTCAAATTTTGAAATCAAATATTCATATAAAAATCCATTTATTCCAATCTGCCGAAATCTTCATAACATATATCATTAAATATTTATGATTGTTCTAAACTTGTTTACTCTATTTTCAACATAAACATCACATTAAACTGAACATTATATGGTAATATTCCGGGCTCGTTCAAACCATTTCAAAACAACTAAAGTTGTCATAACAAATTTCACACTTTTAATATTTATCAAAACTTGATTTAATCGTTTACAATCGATCGTTCAAATTGTATATCCAAATCAATGTTGAATATTATTTCCCAATCCTTATCAAATATTTAAATAACACATGAATGGTCTAAATTATGAAGAAAAAAAAAACATTTCGTTCCGTTCGAATAGATTTCACTCAATTCAATACTAAATAGTTTTAAAATTTTAATTTAAAACTACATTCCAAAAATTATTATTTATATGGAAAGGGGATTTAAATTGATCACATATGTGGTTCCACCACTACGGTGTATGTGATTTTCTCAACCAAATTTAACTAACAAATCTGATTACATCAATGGTCATGAATCCATTCATCACTATAATTTACACAACCAAATAACGGTACACAAAGCGTTACTGCGAATAACGCTTGGCGTATAAAGTGTTATACTGCATAAACATCCATCAACAATCACAACAATTTAATAATTAATTCACTGTGTGTAGAGCGTTACAGTCCGTAACACTTTGTGTTTACGGTGTTTTAACTGCATAAACATTCATCGAATAACCGGTGGCAATTATCCATAAAAATTCATGATTATTGACAAATATAATTAACACTAATTATAATTAACCGAAATGTCTAATTTAAATAATTTTAAATTAGAATTCTCACCTGCATCACGCTATGAACCCGATATTAATCGCGTAACAGCTTACGAACGTAAAAATTGATAAGTGCACCATCTTCACCGTCTTCTTCGCAATGAGCTTCAGAATCCCCATACAATTTCAACTCAAAAATGCTTCTATATCCGTACACGTGAATCCTTGTGTACCCAGCATGGAACCAACTTTTGCTCCCTTTTGAAACAAACTGTTTGCTTTCGTTTTTTTCCTAAATAGATGAATTCCTCAAGTTTCTCTCAGATCTACTTCCATTGGTTTGAACCAGAAATTTAATTTCTTTTTCAATATGAGTCAATATAACTGAAGCAGTAGATTTCTTTTTTTGAAAAACACGCAGATTTCTTTCTTTCCAAATGAAATATATGGCAGAAGTGAAAGCCCCACAAGCATTGTCTCGGATTTGATCAGAAGCTTTGAAAGCAGAATGAATAACCCTAGCTTCATCCTTCAGATTATCATTAATCACCGGAGGAAGAGAAAGCTTCAGTCTTAAAGCCAGCCAGATAAATGAGGAAAAATTACGCTCAAAAAACAGGTGATTATTAGATTCAGGGGCATTATCACACAATGCACAAATATTATTTGTTATATTTCCATAACGAATAATTATGTCCATAGTATTGAGACGATCCATGATAGCTAAATAAGAAATAAAAGCCATTTTCTTGCAATTTTTCTTATGCCAAATTACCTCAAAAGCAGAATCCTTTTCTTCATGAACTCGAATAGATTCCCAAGCTTTATGAAAAGAGAATTTTTCTCCATTATCCCATTCATAAGAGTCACTTTTATCATTTGGGTGAAGTTTAACAGAACAAATCTCATTAATTAATTCTCTTGTTGCAGGATGGATGTTAGGATCCAGTTCATCATTTCTAATGATAGCACTCACTTTCTGAATAGAATAACCCAGAAGATGTAATCTATCAAAACCCAATAAGTCAACAAGACATTGACAATTTATCCAAGGTTCATGCCAGAGGTATGTATCTTCACCATTTGCAATTCTTTTATTAAAAAACTGTTTTGATCGTGAACGAAGTCTCAACATACATTTCCAAGTAGAGGAAGCATTGTTATCTCTAGCAATAGTCCAAAAAAATTTGTCTTTACAATATCTATTACTCATCCACTTACTCCAGAGAGAGTCTTTAGACAAATACTTCCACATTAATTTGATACAAGCAGCTCTTTTAAGGTCAGAATTTTTTTTTAAACCAATACCTCCTTCACCTTTTGGTTTACATAGAGAATTCCAAGCAACCTTATGAACAGAATCCCCCCCAGAAAAAATCAGCACATATTGACTTTAATTTCTCCAAAGTAAATTCAGGAATTTGATAGATGAAGAGCTAGTATAGAATAATAGGAGTAATAATACCATTAATCAATTCAGCTCTTCCAGCAAATGATAATAGTTTGGATTCCCAACCTTGAATTTTACTTTGCACTCTCTGGATTGATGTATTACATTCAGCATAATGTAAGTAATTAGAAGATAATGGCACTCCTAAATACTTAATAGGCAGCACCCCCCTTTCATAGCCAAGAATACTCAACACTTCATCTGAATTCCTCACAGAAGAGCTGAAAAAACTTTTGTTTTATCAGCATTAACCATAAGACCTGCATGCACCTTTAGATTATGAAATATTTGTTGTAGAATTCTAGCATTTTGCAAAGAGGATTTCCCAAAAATCATTAGGTCATCCGCATATAGAAGATGAGAAACAATTGGCTGAACAGAACTGCTTGGCTGAAAACTTCTAGAATAAGTAGCTGCATCCATTTGATATGTAAAATATTGCATGGCAATAGCAAAAAGATAAGGAGACAAAGGATCTCCTTGTCGAATTCCTCTAGAAGACTTGATAAAACCCCTCGGAACACCTTGAATTAGAATAGAGAAAGTAGCAGTAGTCATACATTCATAAATCAAATTTATGACATGTACAGGAAAATTCATTAAGCTCATTATTTGACATATATATTCTCTGCTAACTTTATCATATGCCTTTTGGAGATCTACTTTAACACAAAACTTTGGCATACCTCCTTTTTTAAAGTCTCTAAGCAGTTCATGAGCTAAAAGAATATTATCACCAATGTATCTTCCTTTAATAAATGCACTTCGATTTTCAGATATTAAAAAGGGAAGAAAATGTTTTAATCTATTGCAAAGGACTTTAGCAAAGATTTTATAATAGACATTACAACAGATATAGGTCTATAATGAGAAATTTCAGTGGGTTTATCATTTTTTGGCACCAATGTAATGAATGTATGATTCATAGACTTTGGCAGTTTACCAGAGGAGAAAATATCAGAAATAGCATTGAAAAGATCACCTTTTAGCTCTTCCCAGTGAAGTTTTATAAATTTTGAGTTAAGGCCATCTGGTCCAGGACTTGTATCATCTCTAATAGAAAACAAAGCTTCTTGAATTTCTTCCAGTGACACATTTTTCAATAGAAAATTCTGGCCTTGAGAATTGACAGTTGCAATGGGTTGAAAATTGAGAATAGGAGTAGTGCAAACACCATTGAACAAATCATTAAAGTAGCTTAAAGCTTCTGCCTCAATCTCTATAGGATTAAACAAAAGAATCCCACCCTGATCAATTAAAGCTCTTATATGATTAAAAAATCTTCTATTGGACATTCTAGCATAAAAGAACTTTGAATTTGTATCACCATGTTGTAGCCAAGTCACTTTAGACTGCTGTTTAAACCCATCCAAATGAAGTTTATGCAATCTTTGATATTCTTGTTTGGCCTCCAGGAAATTATCATACAGGAGAAGATCCTCTGGAAATTGGTCAGCTGCTTGTTCAAGATTATACAAAACCTCCTCAGCAATTTTCAGGTTTGAATTATGGGTGCGTTTTTTACAGGTCTCTGTTATAGTTTCAAAATAGAAAAAAAAAAAACCGGTCATAAACTTATTGTAAATTAGGTCCCTATTTTCTGAAAATTCATCAAAAAATATATAAAAAAACCATGTAAATTCGTATTTAAATAAAACATGAAAACTCTAAAAAATTCAGAACAAAAAATCATCAAACAAGGCGTCAAAAATAAAAAAAACAGAAGAAAAAAAATGAAATTTCCAGTTAAATACATAATAGTATGCACATATATCGTTTTCCTGCATACATCCGTGCTTATTTTTCACATTCATCTTCGTTGATTTTTCTTCATGCAAATACGTGCATACATGTGTGCAAATATTTCAAATACTTGCACACATTTGTGTAGGTTTATTTTTAGATTTTAATCCGAACACAGCTTACGGAAAAGTTGCATACATATATGCAATTATCAGTAATAATTGCATAAATGTACGCAACTTTTTTTTTTTTTATTTCCGTACAATCCTGACATTATTTCCAGATTTTAGAATTTTTTTTTTTTTATGAATGAAAGCACATTTTCTTAAAAAAATAAAAAAAGGCGGAAGTAATAAAATAGGGGGCGGGTTTAAAATTTTCAAAACTTTTTTTTTATATAAATTAGGTCCCTACTTTTAGCCAGTGTGTTATCCTATAAAAATGTTGCACACATGTGTGCATGTTTTCTGAGAAATTTGCACATTTGGATGCAAATAAAAATGAATTGAAATATTAACCTAAATCTATGCGCTGGAAGAACTGCAATAATTGCACATATGCATGCAATAAAATCAAAAACGTGCATAATATTATGCATTTAACTGCAGTTTTTTCTGTTTTTTTTTGCTATTTTCTTCTTTCTAACATTATTTTTGTTGTTTTTTTAACTGAATTTTTTGTATAATGCATAATATATTTTATTACTAATTTACGAATTTTTTTTATTTTTTTTAATTATTATTTTATAAGTTTTGAAAACAGGGACCTAATTTATATTAAGTTTATGACCAGATGTGAGCCTAATTAAGTTTCAAAATAAGGATGTGAGCCTAATATTCACTTGAATTATTTCTCTCTCTAATTTTATTCCAGTTTTTAAGCTCAGATTTACAGCTTTGAAGCTTTTGAAGAAACTGATAGCTTTTGAAACCCCATGTGACAAAGCTTAAACCCTTTGAAACTGCTTCATTATAACCAGAAAAATTTGGCCATTCATTTTTGAATCTGAATGGAAATCCCTTCACCAAAATAGTAGGAATAAGATCCAAAAGTGTAGGATTGTGATCACTGGAATTTTGAGAGAGTGATAATGCTTTTAAACCTAAAAACTGATTTAAACATCAATTATTTACTAGGATTTTATCAATATGAGTAGTTGCGCCTTTTCTTCTCCAAGTAAATTTAAAACCAAAAGGCTTAACCTCATTCAAATCTGATTGCAAAATGAACTTTTGAAATTCTCTAATATGTTGATAAGGCACTGGAAGACCACCACACTTATCGGTGGGAGATAGCACATTATTGAAATCACCCATTAAAATCCAAGCATTATTAGCTAAATTTGAATCCCCAATCAAAGACTGCCATAAATTGACTTTATCATTAAAAAAATTACTGGCATAGATCACAGTTAACATCATAGAAAAACCTCCCTTATTCAAAGCAGAAAAAGACAAATGATGAAAGGAAGAAGCCACACAATTCAAATCCCAGACATTAAAATCCCAAATCACAAGAATACGCCCTCTTGAAATATCAGAATTATTAGTAGTATATTTCCAGTTGTTAGGGAGCATAGAAATGAACAAGGCTAAATTCAAATCTGACAATTTGTTTTCAACCAACCCAACAATTGTTGGTTTGGCAAGAGTTAGGAGTTTGAATATCTCTTTCATACGCAAAAGAGAATTCATACCCCTAACATTCCATACTATAATTGTCATTTAATCGAACTTGAACCCCTTGTTGATCTTCTAGGAGGGGGAATTTTTGGAGAATCATCACTGCCTTTACTCTGCAAATAGTTTGAAACTTTATCCACAAAACCTGATATATCAATTTGTTTGCCTTTCTCTATATTAAACTGGTTACTATCACCAGGAATTGCATCAGCTACATTATGGATATCATCAGGAATAATTTCAGAAGGAAGCTTTGCATGTAGATTCAGATCATCCAAAGAAATTGTTGAGACTCTATCTGATTCAATTGCAACTTCAGGTATTCTCTCATTAATTTCTGATAATTTCTCACCATCTTTTAAATGAGCATCATCTAACTGATCATCTTCCAAACCAGCAGATGAAGTACTTGCAATATTTTCAGAAGAATTCCATCTAGGTTCCTTTGTTTCATCATGGATGCGACTGTCATGACCAAATACTTTGCATTGAGAACATTTTGCAGGTACAAATTCATATTCAACTGTAATTTCAATTTTCTGACCATTATGCATTTGGATAGGCACTGAAAATCTGAGATCCACTTGAGTATTAATAGAAATTAAGACTCTAGCATACTTAGCGAATTTCTTCTCAAAAGTATTCTCATCAATTAAAATAGGACTAGCAATAAAACTGGCCACCATTTGAATTGCATCAATAGTCCATAATTCCATTGGAAGATCATGGAGACGAATTCAGATCTGGACTTCATCACTTCGAATATTATTGAAATCAAAACCAGGAATCCATGCTTTAACCAATAATAAACGACCAAAATAAGAGTAGGCGAGCATTCAATAATTCTTGCAAAATCAGACTGATTCTCAAACTGAACAGAGAAATTATAAGTCGAGTTCACATGAATATTGAAATTACCTGAAGGCCTCCAAACTTTGTTTATATAATCCTTCAATTTAACTGTCGATAGCCTAAAATATATTGGTATAACAGCTACCGTATGGATCCAAGCTGATTCTGATTTGTTATATGTTTCTTCAGGGATGAAGACAAAATCTGCAGAAGGCTTAACATATTTCAAAAGTCGATTACTTGAATCAACTACTCGAGCAACATTTGGATCTGGAATCTCAGGCGGATTTACATGAATCGAAGATGAAGAACGAATATTCACATTAGAATTTGATTTAGATCTGGGATTGAAATTTGAATTTCAAGGGATTGAAATTTGAATATTCACACACACACACACACATATCTATATATATATATATATATATATATATATATATATATATATTTGGCATAGCTGACCGGTTTTTATAGTGTTCGTAACACTTTTTTATTATAACCAATAATAAAAATACAATATAGTACAGGTGACTGTGGTTACAATCAACTAATTCGGTTTTTAAGGTAGACCGTCCACGGTCTACAGAGTTTATAGTGCTCCGTCCACTCTACCTATCAGGCTTACAACACTGGAGCTAGCTAAATTACTAGACTACAATATTCACTCCACGCAGGGAGGATAAATATTACATATATCAAATTGAAATGATACATTTAGACTACAAATAATAACATTATACATACAAAAGCAAAATACCCCAATATGCTGCCATAAACAGTAACAAAGGTACCATGCTCCATCAAAATAGTGCTGTCGTTCAGAACAGTAATGGATAATTGCATAGCTCAATGACCTGACTTATCTGACATATTAAAGCAAGCAAAATACAAGACAACAGAAGGATGTACCATCCGCGTAATTCACGTGCACTTGCATATCCAAGACTCAAACCAGAAGAGTATTGGACCATATGACATTCCAAAATTACTTGACAGGTGCATACCGCAGTAAGAAGAAGTTGGCATGAAGGATTACTTGAAACTATATAATCTCATGTTCAAGTCACTTCCTTGAAACGATAATTCTGTATTATTATTTTAAGAACTTCTATATGTTAATATTTATATTACGTAGTAAATATAACATAATAGAATCTTTTATTTAGAATAAAATATAATATCAACAATATTATTAATCACATCAAATGGATTGCCTCTAGAGCACAAACTCTAACAGTAGGTTATTTGTTATAGTCCATCAATGTAGGACGTAGCGATAGTCCAGTAGATTTCGTCGATGCATAGCTAAGATTTTCATATTATACTCGTATTATTGGTGTATATTTTGTTGTGTGACACTGTGTAGTCTTGACAGCGTGTATTATTTATTATTGGAGATAGTTTTGCTATTTGAGTTCATTTATTGTTTTATGTGACAGTATGAGCCTATATAGTGTATAGTATTGGTTTACATTGTTATTACTATCCCGCTTGTTTTATGTATGTGTTTAGTATTTTATTTGTTTGATCCGTTGTGAGATATATGAAATGTTCTATGATTGAGTTTTGTATTTCTTTCTTTCTCTTCTTTTCTAGATTTCCCATTTCTTTTCTTTTATCACTTTCTTTTGACAATTATTTTACATTGTCCAGGTGCATGTACAACGCATTATTAGGTAATATGAGCATTGACGGTATACGACGGTTGTTATATGTGGGCATAATATTTCATATTTACGCGAAGATAAACCTGCGACTTAGATAAATAAAAGATTTAGGCATAAAACAATATAGCTAATGAGATAAATTTATGTTATAAAACAAAAAATATAGTTTCTCACTCACATAAAAGAAAAGGTCTTAAATTACAGATCTAAATTGTAATTCCTAATTCAATTCTATCTCTTTCAAATTCCAGAAACATGTATAAAAACAAAATATACATATATTGGAACTACATATCTAAAAGGAGGTTTGAGATTGAAAGAGAAAACAAAATCAGATCTGATCTGAGAATTATAACCTCACAGGTCACTTCTCTTTTCCATATTTAATTTATTTGATTTGAATGAGTTTGGATACATAAAGTTGATAAGTTTTGAGAAGAAAGTGAAAAAAAAGACATGACAAAGCTTTGTTTTAATCTCCAGAAAATGTGAAAAGAGAAGAAAGGGTTAGAGCGCAAGAGTCAGACACATTTGTCCAATTAATATATATTAAATATGGACCATCAAACCAAGGTAAATTGAGATTTTACGTTGAGTCAGGTCGACCGCTCTAATTCATGTTGGTCGACTTCCTGGTCTACATCTCCCTTATCTAGCGGTGGACCCGTTAGTCCATATTAAAATTTTCAATTACTAGTATTTTTGTTTCATAATTATTTTCGTCCGCATCTTCTTCATGCGGACTCCGTTCGCAAAATTTTAAATATAAAAATTGCCCACCACTAACGCAATGTTGTAAGTTTCGTTATTAAATTCCACCATTAACCCCGGAATTCTAATAGACGGAAATTGGAAGAAAATACGGAATTTCATTTTTCCACCACCAAAAGTTTTAAATGTAGAATTTGCAATCAGAGCAGGCATTCATTCATTACAAATTACCTATAGATTGCAGCATAAAATATTAAGAAGCAACCAGCTAACGATGAACTTAGCTTGGATAAATATTACTTACAACACTGCTACTACAAAAACCATAATAAGGCATGATTCATGAATAAATCCAATATACAGTAATGCTACTGGAATTTGATATGATCTACAATTCAATACATACATCGTTCACTGTAAATAATCACAATTAGACAAAAAAGATGGAAAGGTGATACCAGATCTCAACAATGATACTACATGCAAATATTAAATCCAAATACTATATCCATAATAAAAGAAAACACTACATGATATTAACAAAATACAATAATCATAATCATTTTGTTTTCTTCATAAATTCTTGACAAGAGTTGCTTCATTACGCTTCATTTTGTCATGATGATGATGCTCCCAAGAATAAAGAAGAAGCCTCTATACAAATATTAATTAGCAATTACGTACCAACATTAATGTGCAGTATGCAACATAAATACTTTCAACAATAGGCTTCAAACTTTTATCAGCCTGCTTTAACTCTTTATTACTTTACCAGTAAACAAGCTAAAAGAAGATTCTTAACTAACTTCTGATGAATCGTATAGAATGGAAAAATCTTTAAATAAGAATGTATAAAGTTGAATGGTTCAAAACTCCACTTAAACCACAGAGGTAGCAATTAGAAACAATGTGTTGTTGGTAAACCACAGAAGGGACGAAACCTATATTTCCAGTAGTATTCGAAAACACTTTGATATAGAAATATATATATTTAATTTTAATGCAGCCTCCTTTGAATCTTGTTCAAAATACCTATGAGGCAAAAGCAAACATTTGAAATTAAACATTTGCAGAACTATAAACTCATACTTGCATAGAAGAGTTATTTGCTAAAAATCCGCCTGATTAAAAATGGCTTGATGGGGTTAAACAAGGATTTGGATTCAACTACTATCTATCCCTGTAGAAAGATTGAGACTATTTATTTGGTATTAATTAAGCTTGAGACTATTTATTTGTTATTTTGCATGGAGAGTAAGTAGAAGAGATCTACGTTAAACTGCCATACATATATGTAAAGCAAGGCCATGAAAATTGGTTGGAAATCTAAAATTTTCTTTATTTTTAAGCCTATAGTGTTTGCCTTAAGCACTCTACCTTCTTAGCCTAATGGCATTCAAATAATAAGCATTACAACAATCTACCAAATAAGCCTTGTGACATTCAATCAACTAAGTCGTAACAGCATTCGATCATTTAAGTTTATGACTTTCTATCAACTAAGCCTACAACACTCTATCAATTAAACATGAGAAAATTTATTTACTAAGCTTGTGGTGTTAGCCTTCATCAGTCAAACATCTAAACCTTAGAAGCATTTATCCTACTAAATATATGACGTGCAACTAACAAAGCTATACCTCAATAAACTAAGCCTTACATAATTAGAACTACTAAGCCTCATGACATACTACTAAGTCTTAAGTCTGCTTTGATAGGTCGTACTGTAAAAAAAAATGTAAATCTTAGTGCAAAAAATGGTACAAAAAAATTTGTGGATCACTTCCCAAAGAACAAGCCTCAACAAAGCCAAATCAAAATAGGATAAATATATTATCTACAGAATAATGACATAGAAAAATCTTAGTTAAACCATAAGAGCAACTCCAACAAAAACATATTTGTATCCGTAATTCGTAATAAGGGGTGAATTTTGTCTCCAATAGACACTACATTGCGTAATATTAAGGTGAATATTATGGGGCCAATCCTGAATCAGGAATTGGCCTGAGGAGCCATTTTTTCGGATCCTCAAGCGTGAGCCGATTTTTTCGGCACACGCCGAAAAAATCGGCTTGCCACGTAAGGAGCCGAAAAAATCGGCTCCTCAACACCAACGTCTACAAACTCCTAATTTTTCAAATAGTCATATCCACCAACGGCTATAAAACGGCTATATTTTCAGTTATAAAATGGTTCCATTCTACCATTTTACATCCCAACCTATTCATAATTCTCTTCTATCTCTATAATCAAAACAAACTCTAACTCTGTAATGGCATCACCATTTGTAGATTTCTCACATCCGATGTTGGAAGGAAGCCAGTTTTCCCAAGGCAACAGGAGCAATTTTATGGGAACTCAGTCAAGTAGATAAGGAATCATGCCATGGATAAACCAATAGGACATCGATCTATGCGACATCTACTATCATTTCTCACAAGATCCGGCAACGGGGTATGACCAATCAGCCGTTACATTTTGGAAAAAAAATTAAGACCGCGTTCGTTGAGAAGCATCCAGAGTGCAGACGGACGTTATCAGAGATTCAAGGCCATTTTCGCAAAATAAGCCGTCAAACCTAGTTTTATGAGTCACAAGTGTACAAAATAAAGATAGCAAATCCAAGCGGCATGGGAGGGGAAGATAATCTGGTATATTTTCGTACGACTTACGCTAGTGTTTGGTAGATTGTTTTTATGATTCATATTCCCTTTTTTAAACAGAAACGAATGGCAAACGAGGAGTTCAATAAGTTTTTTCCTAGAGAAAATGGAACGAAAAGGCCACAATATTATCAGTTTATGCATTGTTATGATCTGCTTAATGGAACTCCGGACTTGCTAAGAGCCTCCGCGATGTTCAGTCCGCTAGCAAGAGCAAGAAAAAAGCTCCTAAATCTGGGTATTCTTCCAGTCCAAGCGATTCAACTGCCAAAATTTCGCAATGTGAAGGGGAAAACCTACTCGATGAGTTTAATGCCACGGTGGACGAACATTTTAGACCCGAGGGAGTCAAATCTGCGAAAAGAAGGGGCAAAACAGTGGTCGAGCTTGAAGCAAAAGTGAACAAATAACTGAAAGATTCAACAAGCACTAAGCAAAACCATTAGCCTATTCAACACCATATCGGGTTAGCCAACTATAACGCAGTTTGTAGGCTTCGTACCCAACAAAATCAGTGCCATACTCTGCAAGGTAACGAGAATCAAAAGTTGCCCGAGTCGTTTTAAATACGTCTTCATCTTCAACTGTTTGTATAATCTTTTGGTATCGTTCACAAGTTTTAACGAAACACCGATAAGCCATATGAATTTCACCAGAAGTTCGTGTAGTGGTGCAGTTACGATGATTGTTATGTAATCTTGTTATCATGGACCAAAATTCTTCATGGGTTAGCCCTCCTCCATTTTACATCAGTAGCAAATCTCTTTTATCAACTTCGATATAGGATTTCACGAGTACAAGTAAGTCTTTAGGAGATAATTCTGTTGTAGTAGCACTACAGCTAGCATTACTTTGGTTGTGGCGATTACGGTTAACCACTTGTCTCCTTATGTTTTTGTGTGGACGTGCTTTGGGTTTTTGAACTTCAACTACTTGTTGAGTACCACGAACAATTTCATTTTGAACTAGTTCTTCTGCCTCTTCTACTTGTGTATCTGGAACAAATCCACCCTCTTTCTCCTCCTCCTTGTTCCTTTCATACTCATCAAACATTTTATCTACAAGTTCATCACTTATTACCCAATCGTCCATTTAAGCTACACATAAACAAGAAACGTGTTACGTACACAAAGAAGTACTTAAACAATGGGAAAAAATATGACAGGATTATTATTTTCTCACCTTAATGTCGAGGTTGATCTAGAACTCGCAAATTTTAGATATGGTTGGGGGCGAAGTCTAAACTATTTAAACAAGGGGTTGCTTTTTGGTAAAGCTCTGTCATTATTATTTGAGTAGTAGGATAGAGACATATGACAGGATTACCCTCTATCCTCAATAGTTGAGTTGTTATGGCTTTGCCTTAGATCAGTTAATGTTACTACACTCTGCAACACTCGGGCAACGTGCTATAGGTTGTCCAACGAATAGAAACAACATGACTTGACAACTCGTACTGATTAAAGATGAGTTGACAGCTGCTTTAATAAAGCAAAGCAAGAAATCAGGCGACTTGTCGACCGTTACAAAATCTCACCCCTCTACCTTTAAATTTAGCACTTTCGAAGACTTAGGCTTGTCAAATTATTTATTTTATCTACCTACCACTTTCAAGTAGTTAACATGTCTGCTTGGGAATACAATGACGAAACCATGGTCAAAATTTACGATCAATATGAAAGAAATAAGCAACCAGTTGAGTTTGTGCCCGAAACGCAATTGGATGATCAAGTGGAAGCTGGAGAAGTGGAGTCTGAGCTCTTCAGTGCCACACAACCTAACGATGTCGTCCCACGTATTGGGCCTCTTAAAAAAACCCACAATGCTCTATTAAGGGAAGTAATTGCTCGGGAGAACCCAGATAGGTCAAGCTCTAGCATGACGGGTCGTTCAATACTTTACTACTGCGGAGTGGAATGTAATGTGGCGGTTTCTAAAAGCCAGAGCAACGCAGGTCATTGCTTTTATGGGTGCAAAGCGTACATTACTGCACTAAACCGACAGGGGTTGAAACGTTGTAATTTTTTCTCATGGATCGACCCACCGCTAACGGAGAGGGGTGTCACGTACGCTCTAGAGATGCAAGCGGAGGTAATTCGCTTGGAAAGGGTCATTGTTGCAGCAAAGGCTGAAATGTTGTATGGGTTCAACAGCTCGGCCCGAAACTAGGATCTTAGTTATATGGTATTACGTCTTAATTATATGTATTGTAATCCAAGTTAAGTCGTGCTTTATCGTAGTTGTATGGTGGGCCGAACATCAACTGTATCATGTATCATCTATTTTGTTATATTGAACGTAGTTTGTACGTAGGTTAATAGGTATTGTTTATATTTATGAATGCTAATGAGTTAAAAACTAGGTTCGTCCCCGTGTAAATTAAACATTTCAATACACAAAGGATTTAGAAAATAGTGTCATACTCATCCACTTGAGCATTATTACAGACAAATGCTTTGAAAATCGCATCACGTAAAGCAAAAGTGGAACCAGTGACCGTTCACATCATGGCAGTACGAAAAGCAGATTCCCTACACTTTTACGTCATGTGAAACAGTGTCGGGCAGCACGTAAAGCGCAGTAATAACAGTGACCAGTTACATCACATCATTATTTCTTTTATTGATTTATACTACGCAGCTAGATATTTCTGTCAAATTACTCACAACTTTCCTCACTCAAACAAATTTGTTTCCATTCTTGTACTACCTCCTCCTTCTATCACTCATTCAAAATGCCTTCTTGGCCATCAAATATTGACTCTGATGAACAAGCGTACGAACATATGAGACTTCGGCAGCTCAAAGACGAATTCCAGTTTCTAAACCAAATAAGACCCCAGGATGAACCATCGGATGAACAGGGGAACACAAATCTTCCACATGGAGCTCAAGTACCACATGTTCAACTATCGTATGAACAGGCGGTCGTTCAACCACAACAAGAAGTAGAGTTCTATCAAGTACCACCGTATGAACAGGGAGTTGATTCTTATCCAGTATGTTACAACTGCGGTTATGCGGTTGAAGTTGTGGTTCGAGCAGAGGGCAACGATATAGGTCGACGCATGCAGAAATGTCCATCCTATCCAAACGGATGCAATTACACGGAATGGATAGATGAACCTTTATGCCAAAGGGGAATAGCATATGCAAACGAACTCGAACGAGAGATTAGATGTCTCCAAAATGATATTGAACAGTTGCGATTGAGCATTACGAGACTCCCTTGAGATTGAACGCATAACATCTACGCTTGCTTTGGTGTTTTAGTTGGCATCTACTATCATTTGTTGTTGTACCTTTAATGACCGGTTGTATCTGTATGTTTTATTAGTGTTATCGTTATGCAAAATATTAGTTGAATCATTTTGATCATAATAACTTTTTTTTTCCATTCAAACATTGTGTATCAACCTTAAAAGTATGCATGTTTTAAAATAATAACATTCACGAGCCGATTTAATCGGCTCGTGAGGTTGGGAGCCGATTTTATCGGCGCGCCATGTTAAAATCAGGGCGCGCCGATAAAATCGGCATGCGATTGTTGGGAGATATCCGAGATATCTCCCTAAATGTTGCGGGTCGTAATGTTACGACCCGTAACCTTGTTGGAGATGCTCCATTTGCAAATGGGAAAAACAAACAAATTCCAAACCAAAGACCAACACCGGCCACACACAAATAGTCAAACCATAACCATATGCGAAAACCGCTAAACATACGGTTTTATAGTTTAAAATAGAAAACTGAGACAGTGATTAACCATATGTGAATAAATATTTATAATTTAATCAAAGATATTGTCCCACTCAGGTTTTCTGAAAGAATTTTTTTAAATAAACATAAAAGGTAATATTTTGAAAACATTATGAAGAATATGACTTTAATTTTAACAAAAACAGGTCCTTTGTGAATGAAGTAACTTTTCTTTATTAAGAAAAATCAATATTTTATCTCACAGATTAGCTGTTTTAATTAAATAATTTGCCCTTTTAAGAAAAAGGCATAAGTCATTCAAAAATTGTTTTTTTTATAGAAAGGCCTCCTTAAATCAATAAATTACCAAGGAAATAGCTCTTACCAGGTCTATGGGGTAGCGAAGGTGAAGCTGGGCTCTGAAAGGGAGGAAAATGTCTCTGATTCGCTGACTTAGATTATCGAAGGAACCTTTTAACTTCTTTTCTCGAGGCAAATAACAGTCCATCGTTAAAATCAATACCTTTAATTTGAAATTTTCAACATATTAACAAATCAAGACAAAAACGGAAAAGAAAAGCACAAATCAAATTTGAAATTGAATTGGTAACGTATCTGATGGAATGGTTTGACAACAGCATTAAGCAGCAGTATCTGGTTGGCAAATTCTATTTAAACCGCCATAAGTGCTGAGTTGCCTCCCCTAATTTTGAAAAAACTAGTTTCCCCCCGTTTTTTCTGAGTCCCCCCCCCCCTTTATTTTAAAAAAAATCTGAAAATGCCCTCCCTCGTAGGGTGTTTGCGTGGTTCCATCACGAACCACGCAGGGCAACTAGGAGGTACACTAAGTAACCTCGTTGAGGCACTAGGAGGTTGGCTAGTGTACTTCGTGGTTCGTGATGGAACCACGCATCCGCCCTACAAGGTAACCTGACGATATGAAAAAAAAATCAACACGAAAAGGGTAAACTTGTCATTGAAAATCTTGATTAAAAGGGGGGCAACTCAGCACTTATGGCGGTTGGAATAGAATTTGCCTATCTCGTTTTGTTGAGGAGAGATGATCGAACTAGAGTGATTATTTTTTTCTGTTGAGGGGAGATGATCGAATTAGGGTTGGGGTTTAATTCTGAGTTCTAAAGATGTGAGAATGAGTATCAATTTTGTGAATTTACACACATTAGGTTAGTGGGCGCGGCCCAGTTTGATCTATCTCGGAAGGAAACGGAGTACCGTGAAAATTGCCGAAAATTTCCAACTTTTACCGTCTCTTGTCGAAAGGAATTCCTTCTGAAACTTCTTTTGAGGAAAAATTGGGAAATCGGAAATTTTGGAAATAGTCGAAAGGAAATGGAAGGAAAAAAGGAAAATTTCCCAGCCCTTATGTAAATCAAAAATTATGGAGCGCGATGCATGCACGGTTCTATTGTTCTAAGTTGCGTTGTTGTAATTTTACGCCAATGCTCTGGCATTGGAGTTCTTATGTTAAATATCACTCGAGTACCAATGGGTGGCATCATGTCTGGATCCTGGGTATGAGGGTTGCTTACTAATAGGTGTCAAATGGGTTGGGTTGGGTCTAAATGGGTTCGGTCGAGTTTTGACCCAACTCATTTATGACCCATTCTCTTTGACCCATTTATTACCCAACCCGTTTGTAACCCCACCCACTAATAAGTGGGTTACCCATTCAACCCAATTAGATATCCAAAGTTGATTTAACTAATAAAAAAATGTTAAAATTTTAAAGTTAAAAATGTCAAAATTACAAAAATACCCTTCATTTTGAAAAAAGTGAAAAAAAACAAATAAATTTAAAAAAAATCCAGAAAATTACGAAATAAAAAGTAAAAAAAGAATTATTCAAAAATTACGATTTCTAAAGCGAAAAATTAAAAAAATATGAAAATACCCTTCATATTAGAAAAAGTGGAAAAAAATAAAAAATTCAAAAAATTTAGAGAATCATGAAATTAAAAGTAATAAAAGAATTATTCGAAAATAATAATTTATAAAGTTAAAAAGGCAAAAATTACGAAAATGCCCTTCATGTTGAAAAAAGTGAAATAAATAAATAAATTTTAAGAAATCCAGAAAATTACAAAATGAAAAGTGAAAAAGGAATTATTCGAAAATTACGATTTTTAAAGCTAAATATGACAAAATTACGAAAATGCCCTTCATGTTGAAAAAACTAAAAAAAAAAATTAAAAATCCAGAAATTTACGAAATGAAAAGTAAAAAAGAATTATTTAAAAGTTACGATTTTTAAAGCTAAATATGTCAAAATTACGAAAATGCCCTTTATGTTGAAAAAAGTGAAAAAAAATAATAAATTTCAAAAAATCCAGAAAATTATCATTTTGAAAATCATTATTTCAAAATATCTTTTTTTTACTTTTCATTTCGTAATTTTCTGGATTTTCTGAAATTTTTTCGTTTTTTCCCAAATAAATGGTATTTTCGTAATTTTAGCATTTTTAGCTTTAAAAATCGTTATTTCAAATTAATTCTTTTTTAACTTTTCATTTCGTAATTTTCTAGATTTTCTGAAATTTTTTCATTTTTTTCGCTTTTTCCAATATGAAGGGCATTTTCGTAATTTAGGTCCTTTTAGCTTTAAAAATCGTTATTTTAAAATAATTCTTTTTTAACTTTTAATTTCATAATTTTCTGGATTTTTCATTTTTTTTTCACTTTTCCCAAAATAAAGGGTAGTTTTGTAATTTTGACATTTTTAACTTTTAAATTTTTATAGATGTGTGTTTATAATTTATAATTTTAAATTTCAAGTTTTTTATAAATGGGTTACTCATTTATGACCCTCTTAAAAATGGGTCAACCCAACCCATTACCCATTTAATAAAATCCATAAATGGTTTAACCCAACCCATTTGTGGATAGGGTAAATGGGTTGGGTATATTTTGACACCCCTACTTACTATGCTCAAGTGTCTTATTTTATGAGTGAAAGTGATCATAAAACCTTTAGTCCTCAGCTTTCCCTTTGCACAAGTTCTAGGTTCTCGAGTTAGAACCCTCTTGTGCCACTCCATGGCCTTGTCAGACACCACCACAATGCTCCAACCATCGTCTTCACTATATTCACTTTGCTAATCACCTGGAGAGTTGATTTGAACAAAGAGGATCAACTGTAACGACTGCCTTTTCGAGCATTTCAGTTGGTATCACAGCCATGTTTCGATACTGCGACCTGTGGACATAATATAATAATCTATGATGATCTAACAAATGAAATGTTAATAAGATTAACAATTCCAGTCAGGTGACATTACTTCTACCAAATGAAATGTTAATAATAGAACAATTGCGCTGTCAAATACATTTGCAACTTTGGCACAGCAATTCACTGAATTCACAGTTGTAAGACTAAAGAAACAAATGTTCTTGCTGTAACCACAGAATTCAGTGAAGAACAAGAACAAAGACCAATGGAACAAGACAAACGTCACAGACAAGCACCACAAGTTCATCCAAAGAAACCCTCGAATAATCCAGAAATTTTTACAAGGCTAACAAGAATGTACCAAAGAATAACAAGTTAAACAGAGATTGCAATTCCTACATTTCAAGTTAACAAAACCATCCTCAAACCCTCACTCCCTCTCAATCTGTATAGTAACATGACTTATATTATACTCCTTGTTGATGTATCCAATCACCTTATCAAGCACAAACTCAGCATCAGCGTCAGGAGCAATTGTAACATGGCAAGCCAGCAATATTTTGCCTACAGTGATGGCCCATATATGCAGTTCATGAATAGCCACCACGCCTTCCAACTCACACAACCCCTCCTCCAGTTTTGTAGCGTCGATCTCTCTTGGCGTGCTTTCCATTAAAACCTCCAGTATATTCCTCAACATGTTAATGGTGGTCACTAGCACTATCACAGAGAAGATGAGGGTGCATATTAGGTCGATGATCTTCCATTCTGGCTTGTACCATATGATGCCCCCTCCGATCATCACTCCTATGCTTTGTATCAAGTCTCCTAGCACATGTAGATACGCACTGTGCACGTTTATGTTGCGCTTCTTCTTTGGTATGTCTTCTTCGTGTTTTAGCAATGGCTCATGGTGATCATGACCATGACCATGGTCATGCTCATGACCGTGACCATGACCTTGACCTTGACCTTGACCGTGATCGTGACCGTGACCGTGACCGTGGCCATGGCCATGGTCGTGACCAAGCAAAACAGCCATGACAATATTGACAATGAGACCAAATGTGGCAACTGCAAACATCAACAAACCTTGAACTTCACCGGTGTCTTTGATAAGTCTTGCTATTGCTTCGTAGACTAGTATTCCTGCTAACAGCCATATAAGCTGTATAGAAACCAAGGCACCGAGTATTTCAATTCGAAAAAAGCCGTAGCTCTGTCTTGGGTTTGCTTCCCAACCAGAGGCCCATAAAGAAAACAACGAAATTGCAAATGCTGCAACGTCGGAGAGAAGGTGAGTGGCGTCTGTTAATATTGCTAGACTGTTTGATTTGATGCCGCCGACTATTTCTACAGCCATAAATATGACACAGAGAACGACTGCAGTTAGAAGTTTACGCATTGATGCATGTCTTTCTTTGGTGTCTTTTTCTGATGTGGCTGAGTTGGATAAGCCACATGTGGTGACCCCGCAGATTTTGCTGGATGCTGCATTCGGAATGTCTATGGTTGTACTGATTGTTTGATTTTGTGCTTGGGGACTTTGTGGTTCCATCTGTGAAGTAAAACGTTATTTAGCGTAAAATTTGTAAACCTACATTTGAAATAAAGCATTATATATTTCAGAAGGGGGTGTCACTTATTTTTGTCAAACAAATATGTAAATCATGTAGCATGCAGTTAAGCAGGTAACAAAGTAGAACCACAAGCAACTGTGAGAATATTGAAAAAATATGACCAAGAAAACTTGAAATCTATAAGATACTATAGCTCCGCAGCATTACTATTTTCAATCGTCCTTTTAGCATGAGAAAAACCATCTTCAGTAAATTAAAATATTGATTCAGGACAATACTTCCTAATAAGTTTTTGATTTCTTTGATTAGCATTATAACTTTGCTATGCGGGCAAAACAATTAAACATGAACAGTGATGAGCTGAATTCAAAAATCCTAATCATTCGATTAAAGTAAAACAGCGAATATGTTGCAAAGATCATACTGATACAGTAGCTGCTACTGCAGAAATTATAGACAGCAACAAACATTTTTTTTATAGGCTAAAGGTAATGATGATGTATAAAAGAAGAAAAAAAGGGTAGAAGTTTACTGGGCCACTTTGTTTCTCAAAATTCAAATTAAAGAATGCCAAACTAGTATGTTTGGGTAAAGCGATGTGTTCCACAATTACCGATATATAACTCCAATTGACATACTGTAAGAGGAAAGCTGACGGTAAAGATGACTCGATCCTTTACAAGTCTAGCTTCGCCAACAAATGAAGCTAAATCCACATTTAACATTTTCTATGATGCAGAAGACCAATTCAATTAAGGGGAAATTATATAAAAGGATCCTCAATAAGAGGCTTATTTGAAAGAGATCATATTCGGAACTGATCTTTTATAAAAAACAATAAACATTACTAAAAAAAAAAAAACACATATTTAGACTCAAACCAGCAATTTCTAGAAATTCACTGGTTTGTCTTAACGCCAATCCAGCTATTTTATCTACATAACACTAACATTTCCTTTTCTACCTAGAAGTGCCACTTGAAAATAATGTAACAGAACACATGACCCATTCAGTCGTGGACAATTGGAACATTTCAATACAGAGGTGGTATAGAGAAGCGATGACAAGTCAGGGTGATAGGTTGAGTGGTAAGTGTCTCGGCCCAAGGTGGAAAAAGCAAAATTAAACCCTAATACACCTGGGTCTTTCATCAACCTACTGCACTATGAAAAATCTTATTAATTCCACAAATTAAAGGAGCAAATGAAATTTAAAATGTTCCCTTCGAAGCTACAATTTCTATTGCAGTGTTACTCTTCTTCTGCTAGATTTCTTCGGATGGTCTTGCAAAATGGATTTTTCTATTTCATACTTATATTTGATGAATCAGTAGATTGCTTTATGTTATGAGTCTAGTGACTTGTATACACTGGATAAAGACCGTTCAATGCTCTTCCAGTGCTATCAAATATATGAAGATAGGTGTGTTGAGTGCTATTTTTTATTTAATTGTTGAACTGTATCATGTAGTATAGTGCTAATTTAATATTAACTGAAATTAGGTGCTAACATATCAGCATGCCACTTAGTATATAAAGAAGTTGAATACAGTGTTCAGTGTTAATTTGTTCTCTAGGGGTTTACCTATGACACAACTGTTTGACTAAAAACAAGTGTTGAATCTTTTCCACTATTGTACTAGTATGACATTGACAATGCTATGTCCAACAGAACTAAAGGAACACCACTCTCAAATAAGATGGATAATGTTTTGCTTATAAGCCAATTATAACATATAATTTGAAAGAAAAATTGCTAAAAATATTACACTCACCAAAATATTTTATTAGTGCAATTTAGTAAAAACTTTGTTACTATTGGAGCATCTCCAACAATTTTGAATGCAGAAATTACATTTTCTGCACTTCAATCCTGTAACCGCATAAATTCCCCAACGGTTTAGAATCAGATGCTTGTTCAACACACGCTTGAAACTCAAATGTCTATTGAACAAGCGCTTAAACACTTTAATATATATAAAAAAATACGAGATGCGGTTACTAGTTATTATGTTCAAATGCTAAGCGTCTGTTCAACAAGCTCCTAAGCTTTAAGCGTCTGTTCAACAAATGCCCAAAAAGATCACAAAGACATAAGCAGTTCACATAAATGTAACTGACTCGTAAATGCACATTCCGTTGGAGTGAGATTTCGGTGCAGATATCACATCTTGTAAGACCTAACCAACTGCTGGAGTTACCATTATGTGAATGAATGTGATGAAATTATGTGTGTTAAAGCGATTTAATTTAACTTTATTTTCTCAAAATGTTTGAACAGTTTTATAATTTTTTTCACCACAAATCAAAATCCTGAATTTATCACTACAGGGAAGATGCAACAGCCAGGGAGAACAGGGAAGACCTATTCTCACAATGGTGACAAGTTGCACCTTGATTCGACCTCTATGAGGTCACAAAGTTGAGATCTAAATTTTTATAATTGTGAGTGCGGTGAGCTGCAATTAACACAATACAGTATAATGAAACATAAAAGAAGAGTGCCTTCAGTGAAAACATCAACGAGACATAAAGGTCTTTGGTTGAGTATGCATGTTGAGGAGAAGCTATACAACAGATAAAACAGTTAACCATAGATCATGAAAAAAACGAATGTACAAAGTAAACCAAGGATGTTGCTGGATGGGCTAATATGCCAGTTTATGGGTCAGGCCGAATGCAGGGCAATATTTGAACTACTTTGTTCTAGCTGAACATTGCAGGCTAGTCATGTGAACAATGTTAAAAGCACATGTATCTCACCATGGTCAGCTACTTGAATATAGGACATGTTTTCTAAGCTGTTGTGGGTGGAGTAACACTGAAGCTGCAATACTGTAAGGCATATGGATGTCAATCACTTGTACTAGAACTAAACTACGGAAGCTAGTTGAGCTTAGGCGGAGTATTTGACAACATAAAACATTTATACTACAAGATTCACAATCAGACCATGCACTGCCAGGTCTAACACACATTTAAGTCACTCTAATAAGGCACTGATGCTTGAATTCTAAAATGCAGTAACAAAATTAATAAATTAATTAAAAAGAAAAATAGAAGAATGGACAGAAGCATTTTCTATATCAAATTCAGAACCAATGCCTGAATTCTAAAATACATTAAAAGAACAAGAATGGCACAGGAAATCTATATTTCTATGCCAAACATGGGTCTGATGACTGAATTCCTCCACTGTTGAAAGTATGTTCACAAGCTTTATGATATGTTAACAAAAGAATGGAATAATTTAAGACAACAGTAAATATGTATCTTTGCACTTGCACTATTCCGATGAGACATGATTACAATACCAAATTGATTGATGTGAATACAAGCAATCCAAAATATTGTTGTTTTCTTTTTTCCTTTCTTTCTTTCGTTCTTTCTTTCTTTCTTTTTCTTTTATTTTATTTGGGATGAAAATCCATAATATTATTTGAGGCCATATCCTGAAATTTGGCAAAGTAAATGCAATCGTAGCAGAAAACAGGAAACCATACAGCCGCAATCATTGATTCAATCACAAGCTTATAATCAATATTCTAAATAGGCCAAACACTTTATGCGCAATCATTCTAAACTCTATAAAAACAATGGAACCACAAAACAGTTCCAACTTTGGTACATTAGGCATTCGATCACCCAACCAATCGTCGCATGTAAAATTTGTTTCACCATAGAATTTATGGATGATGCTCGGATGATAAAGAAACAGAGCTGCTCAAAATAATGAAATGAGAGAAAAACAAACAAAAAAAAAAAAAAAATCAAAATCAAAATTAAATAGAGGAATAAGAATGGATGAAAAGATACCTCCTTTATAAAGCGAGAAGAATCTAGGGTTTTGTTTAATCGATTGAAACTACAGTGCTGAATGCTTTTTAACAAATAATTTTAAATTGATTTATGAAATAGCGGGGTAAGAAAAGGAGTGCATCTCTTCATTCATATATAACACTAGTGAGTGGCTCGTGCTACGCACACGGGCAGTTGTGTGGTCCGTATGTTGGTTATTGTTTAGTTATGTATTCTCCGTTTACCAACCATTATAGGATCAAAAAGGTAGAAGGATGTTTTTCTTAAATTTAGTGGCTATAGAATAAGTACATTTATTAAATTTATACCGTAACTTTGGTTTTTAACAGAGAGTGCAAAGATCTTCAGAATAGTAGAATGATATAGTTATGATTTATCTGGTGGAAACCAATTAGCATTGTAGAAATTATGATATGTAAACTTGCAAAAAGACTTGGATTATGTCAGAAATGATACAATTAAGAATGTATATGAAGAATTTAAAAAGCAACCAATTTACTAACTGTAATGTAAATAGCAAACGGCATAACTGTATTACAGCAAATAGAACGAAGTTGGACCGAATAGTTGCATGAACAAATGCGGAGGAGAAGAACATGGATGGATGCAGAAGAAAAGAGTAACTGTTAATCAGAAATTAGAACGAATAGGCATTAAAGAGAATAAATTACCTTGAACGAACGCAGCGTAGGTGCAATTTCCAATTTTTTATTCCCTTGGCTGGTGGTGCAGAACTACAGATTAATATGGCAGTATTTAGTACTGGAAAGAGGAGAACGAAGAATAAGGGGAAACAGTTTTTTGCATAAAGTGGAGTATGTGCTTAATGCTAGCGGTTGTGTGCGGAAAAGATGGGTACTGGGCGTGGGCGTGGGCGTGGGCGTGGGCGTGGGTTTCAGGGAAGAAAAAAAAAATCTGGAGGCGTGAAGGGAGAAGGGAGGAATTCTGTTTTTGGTAAATTATTATTTAATTTACTTTATTTGAAGACTTGCGTTGATTTGGTTCATGCTTTTATCTGGCTATCTACTTTGTGTTGTATCCAATGTTTTGTTGAGTTCGAATAGAGTTTGCCTTTGTTTTTGTTTCTAGATGCATAGTTTGTTTGATTTCTGTTTTTTTTTGGTTTTATTCTAAGATAATAAAACAGAAACTGTCATTTATATGCAAAAAAAAGTAAGCACGAATAATGTATATGGACGTGCTGAACAAGGTGAAAGTCTAAGTGGATCGTGTGTGTTATATATATATTAGACCAGAATTTGGTTCTAACACCCAAATGCGGTGTGAAGTCCTCACATCAAAGATCTCAGATCACAAAATGCAGATAAAGTAGTAAAACAAGGGACACACGATATTTTTTATAGTGGTTCGGCTCAAACCAAGCCTACGTCCACTTTATATTTCCTTAAATCCTAAGAAATTACAACTACAATGCCGTCTCACAATCCGTGAGATCCAATTACATACAACATCCTTGCATTTCAGTGAAGAAGAGTAGAAAAGAGAATGATTTTATACACAAAATCCTCGTGTTAAACTGAGTTGAATTGGCCTTGTTAAGCACGCGAAGTCCTTGCGTTGATAATGGTGAAAGCCGTGAAGAAGAATGGTCAAAAGTCCTTTGAAAATCCTTCAAACGGTGTATTTATAGTCATTTACAGCAGGCGGTTCGCGGAACACGTGGCACACATCCCAAAAATCCTGAAAGGAGGTGGAAAACATGGAGAAATCCTCTCCAAGTCGTGTCATGCCATGTGTAATGAGATCCGGGTTGATAGGAGGAAGATATGGCATGAGAATAAGTCAATACATGAGTAGAAGCAAGTCCAGCCCAAGCAGTTCGTGGTCATGGTATGAGAACCGAGATGACGAGCTGGAGTGGAGAGGCTGTCGGTCGGGTCGTGGTCTCGGGGGTCGTGGTCCACATGTGCTCCACGAGCCGGAGTTGGTTCACGAGCAAGAGAAGAGGGCGAGCCGGGTCGAGGACAAGCCGGTGAGGGGCGAGCTGAGGGGGAGGGGGGCGAGCCGACCAGGGATGTTGCCAATTCCAAAATCCAAGTTCTGTGCGCGTTTATGGAAACAGACATAACTTCCAAACCGTAAGTCCGATTGGGCCAAACGAAAGCTCTACCTGAAGCTAATTCAGAGGGCTACAAGAGTTACTGTGCGATTTATCGTAATTGACATTTTCGGGTCCAAAAGAGGTCGTCTGGTAGGAGTTTCGGGTCATTCTTTGTTTGTGATGCGACTTCAACCAAACCACTTCCTGTCTTCTAACTATGTTCTCAATACTTGAACGTATTGTTAACCAAAGATTTCACGTCTGACAGCTTTGATTAAAAAGCATGTCAACAATATATATAGCAAGTAAATATTTAATGAGACAAACAACTAAGTATAGTAAATTAAGTAAATAAGAGCTATCACACATGAGTTTTTATACTGGTTCGGACCTTCTGTCCTACGTTTAGTCCCGAAATCCCCATTCGGTATTTCACTAACCAAATACCATCACTTTTCCCGGAGGAATGGGATTTGATACAAGAAAGTTTCTTTGACGAGAGTGTGTTATAGATAACACGGTTTCGACTAGTAATACAATGATCTTCCTATTTTTCCTTGAATATTATAGACTTGAAAGTATATGAGAATATGGAAGAGTATAAGATCGTGATTACAAGTTTTGAGTGCAAGAAGCAATATAGATAGAATACACAGAATAGAGAATTGGAGAAGTTCAAGAAGTTTTTTTTATCTCGATTTGTAAGTAGCATTTTATAATGTTGTAGAGTTTCCTTGAATTGTTGCTTCTGTTTCTTTCAGTCCTGGAGATGCTACTGTTCATGGTTGAAGAGTTTTGATGAAGAGATGAAGATGCACCCTTTCAAAATTGAATGTTGCTTCTTTTTAAAATTTTCCATACCCAAATTCAGACGTTTGAGCATGGGGTCAGACGTCTGACCTGGGTATTAAAAAAATTCAAGAGAGCAAAGTCGGAAGTATGGTGCTCAATGCCCAAACGTCTGACTTGGACTACTATGTATACGTGCTTTTTATCTTCGTCTTGAATCTTCGATCATGATCTATTATATTTGTATCGTAATGATATATATACACACACACACACACATACATTTATTATTGTATAATTGTTGTCATCGAAACCGTCTAATGGAGGTTATAACACAAGGACCATCACTATTTCCACTTGATGACGCTATATGTTAATTAATCTCAATCATTTTACCCCTTGCTCCATATAATTTAGATTTTCCTTCATGATCTTCTTCGCTTTCTATTCTCAGAAAAACCGCAACATAAAAATGGGGTAATCATACAATAACTTTGATTTCACCACTTAATCGTGACTAATTATAACTTTCATTACTTTCAAAAGTAGCTTCTAGCATATTCCTCAATTCTTAGTATCATTAAATTGGTAAAATATCTTCGATTACAATAAAGCTCTCAGGACATCGAATAAGAAAACCAAATAGAGCAGGCGTAACTTACCCCAGTTTGAAATTTGGAACAATGTAACAACTGGCACTTTTTTGAGTCTGAATTTCGATAATAATCAAACTTCAAACCCATTCGAGCATGGATCATGTTGTTTCGGTATATGCAATAATTAGCATGAGCATAATCTGAGTATAGTAAAGAGTATAATAAAGACAAAGGAAATAAGATAGTATAATAAGTACCGATTATGGCTACTGCCTTAAAATTAAGTCGCCACACCAATACCAAGCATAAAAGAACAAGAAGAAAAACCAAACATGTCCACTTCCAATGACCTGCTTCCTCTAATGCTATCCTGAGAGTAGTAATGAGGAGGGGTCCGAACAAGTCCTGGTGAGCGGAATATGTACAAAACTGTCCATAATACACAAATGAATCCCGTATGATTTCATCCAATTTACATATCTAACAAGGTTAGTGATTCTAACATAACCTTGCACTATACACATGATGACTTAACTACCATACCCATTGTAGCACACATCCAAAAACCAAGTAACTGAGATAGTAGCTTTTTTTTTAGGAAGACGGTTGTGCATCACAGAGCTACACAGCCGATTAGCATAATATATATAAATATAATAGTCTGGTTGACAAACCCAACCAGTGCCATAACATTTAGGACATAGGTCGTCCTATAAGTAGTCTACAGAAGAGTCATAATACATAGAGCACACATACGATATAAACCAAAATACCAGCTGCAAGTAATAACTAATAAACAACAGAGATAGTAGCTTTTTATATGAAGCTTCTTAACCACCCCACAACCAAAATCCAGTAACTAAAACGTGGTCCCTCTAACCACTTAATACTTCACTCAAGTATCAAAAGAAGCGGTTTATTTGGTTGTTTCGGACTTCATCCAAAATATTACATATATAAAAAGGATCCAACGATCACTTAATACCTTGTAGATGACTCATTAATGCACTATTATTGATTCGAGGACAGTATCTATTAAATCCTCTAAATAATAATTAAGGCTTCCGCCATTCGCGTATCCCAACAAAGCACAACGAAAAATTAATAAGCAACCGCTTACTACCTAATAGGTAGAAGGCATCTCGCGATTTAAGACCTCTCTAAGGCGAACCTCTATGTTACTAATTAGCTAGCATTATTTGGGTAATCTCTAACCACTTATTACTTCCCCTAGGAAGACGAACCCTACCGATGAGGCATTGCTTAACTAACCCAACCCCAAGGTGAACTCTAACCTAGTAACTTTTCCAACCATATAGAGAAGTAGACCCATTAGAGACTCCCTACTTTGTACCCAATAGGCCATTTAATACTTCGTCTGGAAAAGGGTGGGTTCTACGATCACATAATCACGTAAGAGGTCGGATTCCATGATGCCTTTACCCCTAAGGATAAATACAGAAGGAAAAAGAGTAATTCATAATCACTTAATACTCCTAAAGATGGATGTAACCACAAATACAGAAGGAAAAAGAGTGATTCATAATCACTTAATACTCCTAAAGATGGATGTAACCACTTAAGACCTTCGTCTAACTATAAGCAAGCTACTAACACTCACTGACCTTTAGGTTTCTTCTTTTGGATGGGAGGCAGACCCTACAGCCATTAACACTTCAACGCGTGAAGTAAACCATTAGCAATATTCCTCTCCACGTTGTTACAATTGTCACAGGTTCCTATGATCAATGATATCTCACATCAATTGTGCGTACATCCGACTATTGAAAAATGCAGACTTCCATCGAATGACTCAACTGACCTCGCATCATTAGCTTACTAACTCCAGTCCCCTATATTTTAATTATAGTATTAGTTTGGATATTACTCCTAAATTTAAACTAATTGCAACATGAGATTCATACCTTTAAGATAATTTATTGGACTTAGTATAATTATGGTAATTTTACCCAAAAATCCTCATTTAAATTTATTAACATAATTGCCACATGTCATTAATGGCCTTAATAGTCATTTTTCCTAAGGCAATGGACATTGCAACAAATGCTACTAATACCAGTCTCATTAATTTTCATCGGCTCTTGTTAATCAAAACCCATTAATTTTCTCTAAATTTATTATAATATTAATTTCCCACGAATTTGAGTTACAACAATCAATTTTTATTTATCTTAATTGTAACATTTTTGAAATCTATAACTAATTGTTACATTTAATACCCGTAAACCCCAAGGTTACAGTTGGTAATTCTCTATTTATTTCAATTAATAATTAAATAATATGCATAAAAAATGGAAAATATTTAAATTTCAAACCTAACCTTAACATATACCTAATAACAACAACTAACATTGACTACATATAATTGGACAGATAAGATATTATTGTGACGACCGCCCATAACTCCCGCACTTAACAAGAGGAATAATGCGCTGAAAGACGTGCCAGGCAACTATGGACGATCATCAGGGTAGAATAACACACGCGGAACCTGTCGTATAACTCACGGCGCAAGGATAAAATATAACTGAACATATACAACATGCAATAATAATGAAGCAGAATTGAGCAGAATCTTAAAATTTTCATATCATCATGAAATATCCGTACATCACTAGATTATACCATAAGAGTCTATACAAAATGCCTCACTACAAATCACTCAGAGAATACATCAAACATAACAACGGAAAATAACAATAGTAGATATAGTAGGAAATAATACGCCAGCCTCCTGCTCGTCGTCGCTCAGCTGCATCATCCTCATAAAGATTTACTACCTGTCATCTGCTACTCAGTCTGCCCATCCACACAATGGATGAACAACCCAAGGTAATAAGGGGAAACATAAAACCTTGAGTCAGACGACAGTCTTAATGAGCGATAAAACAGCTATCTAACATCATCAATAAAGTATATGAGAAATAGGCCGATTAATCATCTAATCTACCAACCATATCAACAGCGAAAAACCCATCCCTTCTCCTCCACATCCGATAGTGATAGCCTTTACAGTTAATCAAATAGAAACAAATAGTCATAGCAACTAGTTATCCAGCATAGACCATCCTAATCGAGATCAACATCTCCTAAACACAAACCCCGAAGGCCTAAACCAACATTAGAGAAGCATCCAAGAGATATCTCTTTCGACGTCGAACAATTTACGCAAGACAATACAAGCAAAACAATCAACATCCACGACTTTGGCTATCACCGCAAATCCTACCTTAAATACATCGTTAATCGTATGACTGGTCATATCATTATGTCATCCGTCAAGGGCTAATGGTAACCCCAATTCTAACAAAAACTCCATAAATCTTTCATAGATATGTATCTAGGGCTTTCATCGATACCCAGGGTACTCGACCAATGATCTAATCTTTTAGACGTCCCTATAGTACCCCATCTTTACCCCTGCTTTGAGCCCGCTAAAACCTACGACAATGATAACTCCTTGGCCTTCAATATCTTTAGTCAGCATCATCGGCGACTACCCATAAGCTCAAATCGTCTTGAGCAGCCATTATCCCACGAACTCAAATAATCTTGAGTCGTCTTCACATTCATTTCTTTTCAATGATCAACGAACACTTCGAATATTCTGTCTTGAATTCGCTTCGAAGTCACAACCATCGCCGAACCAGAAAAATACATCGTTTGGTCGATATTTGATTCACAACGTTTGTAACACCCCATGTTTTCTGATAACAATAAACTAATGAATAATTAATTTTAAATGTGAGAATTAAGGGAAACGGGTTACGCCATTGTGTTCGTCTCAGAATTCTGGTTGAGGTAGAGTCCGAGTTTGCGTAAATTGGACTTCGTATGAAGAAGTTATGGCTGTCGGAAGTTTCCAGAAATTCAAATTTAAATTTAAAAATCGAATTCAGACTCAGAACCGGACAGGGCGGGAAATTTCCCGCCCCAGGCCAGGTCGACCAGGGGGTCGACCCTAGTGTCGACCTCCCCTACAGGTCGACCTGGGGGTCGACCTACCCCCTCGGGCAGATTTGAATTAAGCCGAATTCTGAGCTGTTGCTGAGTCATTAGGGCTGAGTTGGCTATTTGGATGGTTCAGGTTGCTTCTAGGTTGATCGGATGGCCTAAATTAATCCTAATCTCTATATAAACACATGTAGACTCGAACCTTAAACCTAATCAAAAATTTAAATCAATGGCCGTCATGTTGTCACTCCAAAACCTAGAGTAGCCGCCACCAACTAGAAGCAAAGTAAAGCAACTCAATTCAATTCAACTCAAGTCTATAACAACGAATTTGTCAACTTCAAAGGCGAGCTAATTCAACTACAGAATACATATCCCAGAACTCAAGACATTCTTTGAGTTGTGAGTTCGATTTCTTTAACAAGATAATTAACAAGTTAATTAGGTTGAGTTATAATTTGGGTTATATGGCTATGTTGTGAATCATGGGAAAATGTGATATTTTGTGAATATATGCTAGTTGTTCATAATGATTGTTTTTGTTAATTTGCGTTGTGGATCCTTTTCATATGCCCAATCACCTATGTTCAACTTGATTCATTTTTGACATCATTCTATATGCAAGTTTGGGTGTAGATTATATGCTAGTTTCTATATGGATTTGTACACAAGTTTACATGTGAATCAAGTAAAATGACTATATGCAAGTTTAGGTAGTAATCAGGTCCACATATATGCAAGTTTACACCTTTATGTTTAGATCTATGACATACATAGTTTATGCAAGTTTGTGACTATTGCCTATGCAAGTTTGAGTGAAAACCATATTCATACATGCAAGTTCACACCTTTTAGGTCTATGTTTAGATTCATGACAATACGAAGTTTTTGCAAGTTAGATCTATTTTGTGTGTTATGCAAATTTGTGATGTTTCTTCCCTTTTATGTGTTAGACTAATTGCTAGTCTAATATATATATATATATATATATATATATATATATATTTATATATATATATATATATATATATATAAGGAGCGTTCAATGACACCCCAAATAGTGAGCACCCCTTTAGCCTACCACTTTTCCACCACACATTTCCTTTCTCTCTCCTTCCACTAACTCTCTCACCTTCCACTCACATTAAAATAATATAAATGAGAGGTGGAAAATAGGGAGGCTATTAGGGAGTGCAGAATAAGGGGTGCCATTGAACGCTCGCATATATATATATATATATATATGTGTGTGTGTGTGTGTGTGTGTGTGTGTGTGTGTGTATGTCATGATAAGCGAACGAACAACGTGGGGACAATGGGGGTAATACTGAATATACACATATTGATAATTGGCATGTAATGGCCTTAAAAGACATACAATTAATTTGAGGTAATAATTGGTATAATTTGTATACCTGGAATAAATGGACATAATTTAGGTGACAATTATGGACATAAGTATATTTGGAATTTATTTACAAATTTGAATAGGGATATTAATTCAAATTGGGGTAAAAGATTATATGTAATAATCAATGCCTAAGACACGAGGTTGGGCTCATTTGTGGCGTAAGACTGCCCGGACCCGCCTGGCAAATCCAGCAACCACAAATGGTAGTCCAATGTGAGATGTAATAGGCCCAAATTAAATGCATGACGATTGTATGGACATGAGGTTAGGCCCGTTTGTGGTGTAAGACTGCCCGGACCCGCCCGGCAAATCCAACAACCACAAAGGATGACCTAATGTGAGAGGTCCTACAAGGTTACGGTAGTAATAAACTAAGTAACACTTTGATAATCTGCGATAAACCCTATTCACCCCCCCCCCCCTCTAGGGTTAATCTAGATCCAACAAGTGGTATCAGAGCTGGTTTTTTCTTTAACTCTAGAGACATGGGTAATCCTAGTTGTCAGTTTAGTGAGAGTCAGTCCAGTTCATCTCCAACTATTTTCACTGGAACAGATTTTTTAAACTGGAAATCCAGAATGGAATTTTATTTAAAATCTGTTAATATTAAATGTTGGGATGTTATTATCAATGGGTACGATATGGTAGATAAAGTTTTTAATTCTCGTGCTACACATATTCTATATTCTTATCTTGATGATGATCAATACAGTCTGATCTCACATTGTTTAACTGCGCAGGAAATCTGGATAGCTCTCAATACGAAGTATGGACAAATTGACAACTACAGCTCAAAACCCCAGATTGTCAACTCAGATTCAGAATTCTGTTTAACAGGATTTACAAATGAGAATTCAGAAGGATCAGATGATGGAGAATCAACGGATGCTGAAGTTGAAAATTTCTCATACGAAGATTTGGTTTATATGTGTGTTGATTTAACTAAATCTGTTGATAAACTCAAATCTAAAAACAAGTCTCTGAAATCTAAGAATTTTGAGATGGCCAGCAAAATTGATGATTTGGAATCACAACTTGAATATGTTAAAAATTCTTCAAATTCAGTTTGCAAAAATTGTTTGAAATTGAAAACCAATCTTGTTCGTCTCAATAAAAATATTCAAAAGTTTGAAGATGAAATTCTGATCTTAAATGAGAACAAGGTTGAGTTATCAAATTTGAATAACCTTCTGCAAAAGGAATTTGAAAATTTTAAAACAGATATAAATTCCAAATTTGAAATTGCTGAAAAGGAGAATTTGTTGAAATCAAATCTGATTTTAGAAGAGCTTGAAAATGAGATTGAAAGATTCAAGAAATTTGAGTCTGAAAATCGAAAACATTTTGAGTCTGAGATTGCTGGGTCCCAAACAAAAATTAATTTGCTTAAAGATGAAAATTTGGTTTTGAAATACGATTTTGAAAGATGTAAGATCACTGAAAATCGTTGCTCAGATTTATTGAAAGAAAAATAGTGATCTTAAAACTAAAATTCAGCAACTTGAAACAACTTTGGCAAAATTTTCTAACAGTGAAAAATCTCTGAATATGTTGTTGAAAAATCAATTTTCATCCGGAAACAAAAATGGACTCGGCTTTGGAAAAAATAACATTTTTGAAAAACGAGATTCAAATGATTTGAAAAGTCCCTCAAACTGCTTTGGAAATAATTGTTTTGATAATTTGAACTTTGATAATTCCAAAGGATTTTTGAATCAAAAGCAAAATGTGAATTTGTTCTGTAATAAACCATTTAAACATTCTTGGAACCTAAAAGGAAATAAAACGGGCTTCATTAAGTTTAAACAGATTTGGGTTCCTAAGGGTACAAAGGTTAAATCTGATGGTTTGTTATACAAACAGGTTTGGGTACCAAAAGTGGTAAACATATTTCAGAGTGGTTTTACAAATTTTGTTAGACCACTTGATTCACTCAATTGCTAGGTACCGGTGATGGTTGAGGAACTGCTATGCTGAAAAGAGGTTGATTTCAAGCTGTTCTATTTTTCTGTATTCTTTACAGTTCCTTGGCCAAGATATGATGAGTTAGAGATTCTGATTGACACTGGATTCTGGTATGATCTCTAAACTCACCTCTGTAAATATTTTCTGTTTTGATTTTTTTTGCTTATTTCTTCTTCTCACTTTTATCTCTTTCTTCTGTCTTTTCTGATTTGATTTATCACTGCCATATTTTTTTTGTACTTCTTGAATTGCAGTATTTGAATTGCAGTATTCATGATATTCTGGAAATTTGTTTTGTGTGTATAGAACTATGATACTTTTAATCATGTCCAGATACTAAAATTTTTTTTCTGCAATTGTTTTGAATTTTTTTTCTGTTTTCTGAATTCCTAACGGTGTTGACGTATTCTTGTTATATCTTGAACACTGTTAATCTGAATTCTAAAGTGTTTTGAAGATCTGAAAATTATATGGAAATTCACACACCTTTGCTGTTCTAAGTTTATTCTAATTCATTTTAGAAAAGCTCAAGATATTATACTCATTACAGCACACTGCTATTTATCAGTTGTGACAATTCCAGTAATTTTCAGATTGGCTTGAATATCTTTTTGAAATGCCTTGTCTTAGTGATACATCTTAAAATTCATTTTAATTCATGATTAGTACAGTTGAAATTAGTTTGTTTGAAATCATCTGAAATTCCTGATATTTTGAATCTCACATACCTCCTAAATTTGAAATTATCAATCTTGTGTGACTGATTCATTATATCCCAGAACTTGACATTGATTCAAGTGATTTCAAATAAATTACTTTAATTTTCTAATTCATGAATACCTCTCAAATTTGATGTAAATGATCTGAATTTAATCCCACACTTGTCAGATACTTGTGAAAATTTCTTTTGTAAAATTGGTCTTAAAATTCTCTGTTATTCTATGATTATTTGGTTTGAATATCTGTTTGTTTAAAATCATTTGAATTTATTGATTTACTGAAACTCACACATATCTGGAATATATATATATATATAAAAGTGTGATCGATTCATTGAATCCTGATATCTTCATCTTGCATCAAATGATTTCAAATAAATAGTACTTTTAATCTTGGATCATGAATCATATTCTATGACCATCAGAAATGTCTTGACAAGTGTGCTTTGAAACGATTTTTGTGCCGCTCTGATACTGGTGTGAAAATGCTCTAAATGACTGCTTGTATTGAGAAGAATTGTTTGCTGCTCTGATACTATTTTGCTTGATCGAATTTGGTACTTTCGGACGATCGAAACGATGGATAAAAATGTGAGTTTTCTGAAATCGATTTTTAATTCTTGCTTGAGATTTTTGCTTGCGGTTTCGATTGAACTGTTTGTAGTCTCGATACTTTTTGTGCCGATGATGAATTGGTGTCTAATATAGGGTAGAATCGAAACCCTTAAACTCTGATTTCATTATAATGACTTGACAAATTTTGCGGTTTCCCCTTTTGCAATTCTCGATCAAAAATTGATTTTCTGAAATCATTTGTTGCCTGATTTGATTAATTCGACATTGAATGGAATGAAGCAATTTTCTGGAAAATAATTTCCTGGCCCTTATTTGCTCGGCATGAATTTCTGAATTTATTGATAAAGAACTTGCAGAAAACAAGAAACAATTCGAACTAGTTTGTCATTTCAGGAAACTTCTTGTGAGATTGATAAATCGCTGTCATGCAGTTTTCCTGAAAGAAAGTTTATTGATATATACTTGTCAAAAACATTGTGGTCACATTAAAACTTGCCAAACATGATTTCTTGATTGAATTTTTGCCAGTGAATTTCCAGACAGTTTCTTTCCTCTTTTGCTTTGAGAGTTTTAACTGCTTTGATTGCTTGCTAAAGATGTATTTTGATTTCTGGAAAGAAATAATTTGATTGCTGATTTTCTGGAAACATTATTACTGCTTATCCATTCCATTCTGGAAATTTTAATTGTTGAACAATTCCTTGTCATCAACCTATTGTGCCACTGTATTCACTGTCATGAGTCCATTCTCTAGACTGCATTGAATCATGCACTCGAGCATGTATTATTGCACCATTTACACTTTAATTTCCTTTGGACAGAACTAATGCTTGAGATCATGACCAACACTGTTTACTGCCATGAGCAGCTGAATATAATCTTATATCATGTTTGTTGTGCCCTGTTTTGTTGAGACTTGAACTGTGAGTGACCACTTTAAAAAGTCTTGAACCTGATCATGTATGAGTTGCACCATAGACTTGTGTACTTTGAGCTGAACTAATCTGTTTGCACTCTTGAACTGCTGTGATCATTCCTTGATCATTTCATGCTCACTGATTTGATGTTGCACCTGTTTCACTATATTGTACCATGTTGAACTATATTCTTTCTTGCTTTGTCACTTTTATGTACGTGCAGTATTACAATTGTGTATTTGCTCGAGCCATTTGAAAACTGAGTTGACTTGAATTTGCATTGCTCGACACCTGAGCTGCTTGCCTCACTTGCACTAAATGATTTTGAAAAAAAAAATTGTACACTTGCTGTGTACACTTGACATTCTTGTTGCACATTGAATTTGTTGTTTTGATTATTGAGTTTCCTTGACCACTTTGTCTTTGCTGTATATGTGCATGCTTGTGCCACATTGCCTTGTCCATTGTAAACTGCCGACCATATCTATGCTGTACAGTTTTGTGCACCAAACAATATGTTTTTGTGACTTTGAACATTGTGAAACACCTGAGTTTCATCACTTTGCTGACTGACTTGAATTTGAGTCTGAACTGATCATACTTGTGCATGCAAGTACTTCCTTGGATCATTTGATTTGAGCATGAATTTGTTGCTTTATTATACATTGACTTGAAATGTCTTGAATCATGAAATTTGTTGATGAACCAGTCTTGAAAAATTCGAGCAGCTTTGACCTTTTGCTCGACCACTTAAAAATGTTGTACACTTGTTTGAACTTCATGATATTGCCCATAAACTTATCACCATATATGCTCGGTCATTTGACTTTTAATATTTGGTTTTATGTTGATTTTGGCTCCATGTTGACTTTGCTGATTTTTGTTGAAACTGTTTTTGTGCACTTTGTTGCTTCGACCATTCTGCTTTGTACTTTACATTTGCGCTGTGTCGAGCTTGGTCCATGTGACTGCTCCACAGCTGTATACACTGATTGGCGAGGCAGTGCACACGTGTATTTATACACGTGTGTATTTGCAGCCATCAGAAAAAAAAATTCCTGTCCCTGTACATATACAAACTGTCTGTCTAGACACAGATTTATCAGATCAAGTCATGAAAAATGATGAGAAACACACCAGAAATCTAAGGCAAATAGAAATTTTTAAAAATAAAAATCAAATCTGCATGTATTTAGTTTTTATTTCTATTGCAGTGTACTGTGTGTTTCTGTTTCATGTGACAGGTAAGAGGATGAGACTGGACTGAAGTGACTGGACTGAAAACTGTGAAGACAGAAGACAAGAAAACAGAAAGCAGTGAATGAGCGTAGTGTTAGTAAATGTGTATATATATGAGTCTGTGTAAATGAATGTATATATGAAATTAGTGACAGAGTTATTCTATAGTGAGGAGGTGTGTATATGAAGTCTGTTATGAAATGAAATGTAATACAGAGATGTACAAATAGTGGAGTATAAAATTTGTACTGTTTGATATTGAAATAAAATATTCTATTCAAATAAAATACTGTGAATATTTAAATTTCTGTGCAGTTGTATTTTATTTAGATAGAAATATTACATTCATGCATGTTGTGTGATATATGAAACAGTACAATTACAGACACATATCTGATAATATATATTTGGTTGTTATCATCAAACAAAAATCATATAATTGTGTATACAACACCGTTATATACAACACACTTAACCAAAGTAAACATGTGGTGGGACATGGGGGTTAAGTGGGTGACATGTGGGTGACATATGGAAATACGAGTAGAAACACTTAACCAAATTGAAACATGTAAGTGGACATGAATAAAAAGGGGGTTAAGTGGGATGTACTAGAGAGGACCAAGCATAGGTGGAAAGCTTGTGTCAGGCATGGGGGGCCTTTTCAGACCAGTAACCCATTAAATATCTTTGTGGGTGTAATAACCCGAAAATCTGGGCCAGTTTAAAATTTTTATTTTGGCAATTTTAACGAATTTTGAATATTTAAAATGAATTATTTTAAATAATATCGACAAGAAATTGATTTGATTGATGTGTGAATGGCGTGGGCCTTCACTAGACCGGGGATAAGGCTAGGCCTTGTCCCGTTTCTAGTATTGTGCCGTTATGCCGCCGAAATTTTCTAAAATAAGTTAGAAAAATAAAAATATCATTTTTATTTTGTAAATGAACTGAATACAAATTCATGTGTTGAAATAAAATGTTTTATCGTTAAAAATATAATTTTTAACGTGAATGTGAATAAATAAATATTCATTTACAAACCGGACGGTTTGTTTATGTACACCTATTTGAATGACATTGATTGGGACGATAAATTTTACACATCGCCCAACTGCACAAATAAAATCTGTGTTTGTTGATGTGAAACCCCACACGGGTGTTGGGATGAAATTTGAAGTTCACTCATCCTGATTGATTAAATATGTCGATTGATGGATCGACAGGCTGTTATAAGCGTTAGATATCTATATTTGATGCTTATACAATGTAGTGCACTTTGGATGATGGTTGACTATGTATCGTTGCTATTATATACATGTGTTGAATGGAATCCATATAATTAACTTTATATGGTAATTGATTGGGCCTCATTCCAATTTAGAAAATAAAGAACATTATAAAGTAAAGGTTCATGTGTTGACCGTACTCATCCGTTGAGATTAGTCATGTGTTGAACGAAATATTTTAACAATAAGATTTACATCTTTATCATATATAAAATATATTAAATAACAAAAGAGTCACACGTGGGCAGTACTCATTCGTTGAGATTAGTCGTGTGTTGACAAAAATATGGATTCACGTATTGAATAGGATAAATATCCAATTATTGAATAGAATAACGGAATTATTGAAATATATAAAGCCGTGTTGATTAGAGATGCGCTATTTTGACACGAACGATATTTATATCGATTATATTCGTTTTTAGAAATTGAATCGAATAGAAAACCAATTTGAATTGAATCGAATAGAAAACCAATTTGAATTGAATAGAATAGAAAACGAATTGAATTTGAATTGAATAAAAAACGAATTGAATTCGAATTGAATAGAAAACGAATTCGAATCGAAATGAATTGAAAAGAAAATGAATTCGAATCAAATTAAAATCGATTTGAATTGAAATCAAATAGAAATGAAAGTAAAAAGGATTTATAATAGAAAATTCAATTTTGATTTGAATTTGAAATAAAGGTTGAAATTGTTTTTGAAACGAATTCAAAACTATTTATAAAATTCGTTTAAAATAGAATCGACGAAATATATATTATATATATAATATAATGGCCTGAATAGAACGCGCCGCGCCGCGGCAGTTCGTGGATTTCGACCATTTATTTCAAACGGACATTACGGGAGATCCGACCATCGGATTCTCCTAAAACCGGAACCGTTGGGTTCGTATCGAAAAGAGCTTTCTAACGAATATTAGAAAGTCAAAATCTAACGGTTGGATTTGGAGATACATCCAAATCAAATTTGGAAAAGGTTGATGTAAGTGCAGTTCGATGGCCATTGATGGAAATCGACTGTACGGGCCTTGATAAAATTATTAAAAATATCAATAATTTGTGTAAAATCATAAGAAATGATTTGGGAAAAATTGGGATGAAAAACTCCATATTTTTGAAAGATAAAAATAGATTTTTATCGAAATGAACTAGTTTAGAACTAAAATAAAAACCCGTTTATTTTTAAATAAATAAATTGGATTTGAAATGGGTTTAAATAGAATTGATTCATGGGTTTATCGTGAACTGTATTTTAAATAACACTAGTTCTTTAACACGATAATAAATAGAATGTGATTTGGGTTTATCGTGAACTGTGTTTTAAATGACACTAGTTCTTTAACCCAGTAAAAGGAGTTTTAATGAATCTGCAATTAAATTGAAATGTGAATTGATAATTTAAATTATCAAATATAGAAAGTGAGCGAGAATGGAGTATCACCAGTTTTGCTCCAAAGCGATAGTTAAATCTTTAATTAGATTTGAACGTGAAATGGTAATTAATTTTACCGATAACACCATGGTGTTAGATATGGAGTATTACCAGTTTTGCTTCATGGGATGAATAGGTTGGGATTGGGAAATAAAATAAATAATTACTCCGATGTGATTCGCTAATCTCGACTAGTTTGGAAAACCATAATTTGGTTTGAAATGATATCCAAAGGAAGATTAAAGGATAAATTTTAAAGAATTTATCTTGGATAAAATTAATGGGAACCTTTCCCTAAGAATATGAAATTTGGAAACTAGTTGTAGGTTAGTTAAGAAGAATGGTTTCCTGGGTATTGATCTGATGTTGGTTTCGGCCTTCGGGGTTAATGTTTGGGAAATTGTTCTCTTGTTGATTTACGGTTAGTGACTAATGAATTGGAATGAGGCGTATGTTGTGTTTGTGTAACATTTGTTTTTAATATACGCGGGTTGTTCGGAAAGTCCGGCTTTATACCCATTCTGAATAACCGATTCGACGATATGTCGAAGATGAAGACGGTGGTTGAAGACCGGAAGTCTTCACATCGTTTGGGTGATTACTGATGATCTTGATTGGGTTGTACACCCAAGATGAGGGAATCAGTTGGTGGTCGTCCAGACGTACTTGGAGATCGATGGATATGCGAGGAAAGTGCCTCCGGTTTCGTTCAGACCCAGAACGAACTTGTAAATGGATTGTGTGTCTGACATTGGATTTTATTCTGTGTTGATTGATTTCTGTTAAATATATATCTGTTTGGCGGCGGAGAATTTATTCTCTTGCTTAACGCCCTTCTCTGAGACGTACGAGCTTAGGGGTTATATATCGATAGATATCAATCGCATGGCATGAATTGCCTGTGTGGCACGCTGAGTTGCATAGATCAAGGCTTCTGTTGAAAAGCAAAGTCTTGTGGTTGATGATCAAAGCACGACCTACGTGGCAGCTTTGTGTATAACGTGAATTCCCAAGCCTCACACCTCGGTATGAGTTAAAAACGGGATACGGACCGTTGGGAGAACACGACGTTTCTTTCTAGCTTTGGTGGTGTCAATTACTTACCAGCCCTGACATTTATATACTTTTCACCTTTGTGGTTGTTGGAATGAGGCGCCTCGATATTAGGTCTGTAAGGACCGGGAAACGTGTGTTCAGGAATTGCCAATCCTCAAACGTAAGAGAGGACCGACCCAACCGGTTCCAGGGTTACCCAGAGTGTGTAGTCCTGAGGCATTTGCTAGAGTGTCTCGAAGCGGAGAGGAGCTTGCCCCTTGCCTCGACTCATGACGGAAATCCAATTTCCAATACGAGATATTTCGGCTTTATTTGTAGAGCCTAGTATGGCGACATAGTAGCATGGGATGCTATGCCGTCTATGATTTATATTTATGATTGAAATTGTTTTGACACTATACACTTATTATAGTATCAAATGATTTGTTTTAAACGTACCAAGCATGTTTGGCTGTTATAAGGTAAAACCCTATCCTCCGGCTTGCGTTGCATTGTGTGATGGGACCTGGGTCTTATAATAGCTTCATTTTTCGAAAAGCATTGCGTTGTTTATATTATGCACTGGTATTCTTGGGAGGAAACCTGTTCCGTGTTATACGGCGTGGTCCCTTGAATTACTCTCTTTTAAAGTAAAGTTTTAAATAAACGTTTTAGTTCTCACACCAGTCACATGACTGGCCTGGAGTTTATTGTTTTAACCTAAACTCTGGGTGCCCTTATTTTCGACACGGGCAGCTAGTAGTTTTGGTTTTGCAGATTTATATTCACAGGATCCTGGTTTACAGCTGGAATGATATCCGGAAAGCTCTGTATCTATATCACCTTCAGTTGTGCTTTGTATTATTTTCCGCTGCTATGTAATTTATTGTAATCTCTGATATTTATCGAATGTAATTTATTCATTCATACTCTGTATATTCTTGTATTCTGATGGAATTGTTGTAATAACAATGAAATGTTCTTCCGTCTGCGTTCTGCTTTGTCTTGTACTCAACGTTATACGCGCTTTCCTTCACGGGGAAGTTCAGGTCGTGTCAGTTTGGTATCAGAGCTTTGGTTTACAGAGCTCGAGAACAAGACACATTAGAACCATACGAAAGAATTCATCAGATATTGGATTAGTAATATCCAATTAGAATGACTCGTTAGAGATAGGATCAGTAGTATCCTAGAACGAGTGTGAAGAGTATATTTTTCAAATGAAAACAATATTGTTTTGAAAATTTAAACCATTTTATATGTATTTGAATATTTTATTTATATTGAATTTGGACAATCCAATATATAAAGATTTTGCATATACGCGTCATGAACGTATATTCGAAGTTTTAATATACTGGATAGATATAGAATCACGTTCTAGTCGCCCGGAGATGGTACTGATAATTATCATGACATCATCAGTATTTATGTTCATGTTTCGAAGGTGTGATACCTATATATTTCCATTAGACTGGTGTGAGAACCAAAACTTATATAGATAGATTTATTTGTTGTGAATTGGCATCAAAAACAAGATTTTTAGTATATATATCAAAATTATGAATTTGAAACGTTAAATTCACTAAATGATTGATGTTTCTGTTGTTTGTTTATTTGTTTGGCAATTTTGAACCATTTAGCCTAATTGAATCAAATATTGGACTGTATTGAAAATTGGTCGCATTTGCTTGCATATACATGTACTTACATTGAACAGGTAATAGCAAGGAGGCTAGAGCAGAGAATAAAATTTGTTTGCCCGACAAATAGGTACATGTTTACTATAGTTTACTGTTTTGTTTGGGTGATGATGATTTTATGAGCCTATTGGCTAGCCGCTTGGCTTTTTCTTTTTCTTTTTGAGATCAGAAGGCCTGTATGGCAATTTCGGGATTTTCCCGTGGCTCCCGGTGCAGGGGAGGTTATTGTAACACCCCGAAAATTCTATAACTGTGAAATTAACAAATTAAAGTATAATTAATCTGAAATCAAAGAACTAAGGGAAACGGGATACGCCATTGCGTTCATCTCGGAAAAATACGCGAAATAGAGTCCGAGTTTTCGAAAAACGGAGTCCGTATGAAGAAGATATGGCCTTCGGAAGTTTTGAATTAAATTTAAAATTCAAACAGAATAAAATAATTAAAAAGCGGGCCCAGTGGGCCAGGGCGGATAAACACCCGCCTAGGCCACCCAGGTCGACTGGGCTGTCGACCTGGGCTACCCATGTCGACAGGGCTGTCGACAGCCCTGTCGACAGGGGTGTCGACCTGGTCGAGCCCAGTCAACCTGGCTGGCCAGGTCTGTGTTTGGCCGATTCTCAGTGGTCTGCTTTGTCATTAGGGCTAGGTGGCGGGTTTTTATTGGTCTCTCTTCCTAATGAATGGCTATGATCTAACCTAGCAACATCAATGGTCCTAATCAATTCCTAACCTCTATATAAACAACCCTAGACTAAACCCTAATCTATTCATTCAAATTAAGAACATAGCCGCCATGTTGCTGAGGAACGACTAAGAGTAGCCGCCAACTAGAGAGAGGATTAGGGAGAAAGTTCTAAAGCCTAAAGCAATTCAAGCAACCTAAAGCCAATCAATTCAACAAAGGAATCATATCTCTTAATTAGAGAATTCGCCGCAACCATTGTAAGTAGAGTATTACTTTGGTATGAACAAATGATTGTGTAGATATGTATGCTTGAATTGTGGCAATGAAATTCATATTTGGGCGTTCTTATCAATTTATATACAATTGGATATTCTGAATTATGTCATTCAATTATAAAGAACTACATGCGGTAGTTCTATGCAAGTATACGTTGGAATATTGCGCAAATTATGTAATCTATGTTAAAGCTACATGTTTGTAGTTGATTGAAAATTCATGCAAGTTTGGGGCTTTGTTATTATGCCATCATGATGTATATTTTTGTGCATAAATCATTTTGCAAGTAATTGAAACAAGTTTGGTTATTATAGTTCATATGAAACTATGTTGGAATTTTGACACCATAATCCATGTATTAAGTCATGCTTTTGCAAACTTATGAATATGGCTAGGCTATGAATGATATTTGGCATAATTGAAATCCATCTTGTTTAAAAGAATTATATGATGACATATGTGAGACATGGCTAGGTTAGACTCAAAAATCCCTTTTTGCAAATTTAAAGCAAACACCATGTTTAGGAATATTTATGCATAAGTATGTTCATACCATCGTATGTGATTAGACTTAAATCATGATTAAGTTGAACTATGCTTTTGTGTTAGTAACAAAGTATCCCCTTTGTAAACATGTAGAAACCTTATGAACATGACTTGTTTATATTTATGCCATGAACAAATTTAACTATACCTATGCCATGCTTATGTTTGATATTATGACATGCTTATGTTTGACATTATGCCATGCTTATGCTAGAAATATTTATGCCATGCTTATGTTTGACATTATGCATAAATAAGAATATAGGTTCATGTTGTAATTAAACCTATGCAAGTTCACATGCTTTGACTCATGTCACCTATGTTACCACTATGCAAGTACACCAGTTTCTATTATGTATTTCCAACGTCATATGCAAGTTCATGCGCTCACCTTCCCCTCTTTGTGTAATCACGCCATAAGCCTCCCCTTTTCGCATGGCTAAATTGGGCTTTAAAAAAAGGCTAAGCCCAATATATATAAACGGACGTGTAAAACAGGGGAAAATAACGTTGGGTTAAAATTACTAATGAATGAAAATATAAAATAGAAGGGCCCAAATTCAAGTATGAGTTAGGCCCATGATTGGTGTAACCTTTACACCATTAACTTAATAATGGGCCGCAAATATTTACATATAAATAAAGAAGAATGACAAGATATGTAAATGTAGAGCATACGATGTGTTTAACCCGAGGTTGGATTGAGTTGTGATGTAAACCTGCCCGGAACCGCCCGGCTGTCCAGTAGTCACAACAATACCTATCCAATGTGAGAGGTTAAACATGGAGCCCAATAAGGACCCGAGGTTAGACTGAGTTGTGGCGTAAGACTGCCCGGAACCAACCGGCAACAGGCAGCCACAACAATACCTGTCTAATGTGAGTGGTCAGGGCCTTAATAAGATAATTAAGGCTGAGTCAGGATTGTTAGGATTAAGTGAACTAAAGACTTAATCAAAATGGAACATGCTAAACTAAACGGACTGGTGGGGTTAGGTTAGGAAACACTTAACCAACTTAGCATGTTGGCTAGAGATAGAAAACCTAGTAACGGGGGACCCTTTTCAGCAGTAACCCTAGAAGGTGTATCAGGATACCCTGAACCTAGGCAGGGTGGGGCACGATTACTGGGCTGATTGTAAGAGGTCAAATCGACGGCGGTGGTGTAGCAGTGTAGGTTCTAACGGGGTGCGGACGTGCACACACTCCGGCGCAGAAAAACAAGGCACTGGGCACCAGTAGCATACCTGTGCACTCTAAGGTTGTGTCGGGTTGCCACTGTGGGACTTGATACACCCCATGGTGGGACCAGCATAGGTAACTACAGACATCGGGGGCCGTAAGACACATGTAATTTTGCGAGTAGGAGCCGATCACCATTGAATGGATCACATCACCCTGATTTTGGGGTGCAAATTGGAAACTAGTTTATATGGGTTCAGAGATTAATATGGGGTACGATGGTATATTCGACCCTAGATAACTTAACCAAGTTCATAGTGTTTGCCCACTTCCTGTTTTACTTATCATACCCAGTTCTTTATTTATAGACAAAGTAGTACTAGACTTACTCAGGCTTTATGTCTGACTCTATTTTTCTTTCGTCTTCTTTCTTCCGTTTCCCCCCCCCAGGTCCTCAGGGAGGGAACACAGCAGCTTGACCAGCCTCAACATCCAGCTTGAAGAAGAGAAATGTATTGCTTGGACTTTCCTGTTTTGAACTATGGCTTTGGACAATCCACTATGGGGCTTTTGCAGTTTATCTATGTTTTATTTATGCTTCTTTAAAATAATGTACTCTAGACAGATTATGAAAGTGTTATGTTATGTTTTTGGAAAGGATGTTGTTGTAACACGTATTTGACTTTATGAAATAAAGTTTGTTGTTCTTCCGCTGTTTACAAATATGTGTTATTATATCTGTCTTGTATATCTGTGACTTGTACTTATAAACCTCCACCAAAATTAGGGCATTCCCTTTGAGAGTGACCCTAACGGAGGTGGGGTGTTTCACTTGGTATCAGAGCATAGGTTTACCAGATAAGATAAAAAGTTTTGAAAGTTTATTTTCAAAAAGGGAAATTTAAAGAAGCATTTTTAAAAGAAAAATATTATTTTATTTTTAAAAGGCAAAGTCCACTCCCCAAAGCCATAGGTATTATCTCTTATCCTTCGTTTTGAATCTATCCTTTTTGTTTCAGCATGTCCCAAGAACTTAACTTGCCGGAAGGGGTGCCCATACCTGGTTGGTTTAGACGGTTCTTAGAAGCAAGGGCCACTCAGCCAGGTCCTACCATTCCTCCTCCCCCAGCGGAAGAAAATCATCCAGCTGCAGCAGCACCTTTTCCTCCACCTCCTCCTCGGGGAACCGCATTTGCTAAGATATGTAAAGATTTTAAAGCTATGGGAGGAAGGGATTTCCATGGAACTGAGTCCTTCGTGGCAGCTAGAAATTGGCTGAAAGAAACGGAGGACCTATTCATCATCTTTGAGGTAGAAGATAGACAAAAAGTACAGTTGGCAGTGTGGCTATTGAAGGGCGAGGCTTCCTACTGGTGGGAAGTCACTAATACTGAAAGACCAGTGGAGACATGGGAGGACTTTTGGGCAAGGTTTGAGACTAAATTTCTCTCAGATGCGGAAAGAAGTTTGCAGTTGGAAAAATTCTTATTTTTTAAGCAAGGAGACAAGACTGTTAGAGAGTATGTGAATCAGTTTGATGAGCTGGCTAGGTTTTGGCTTGACCTAGTCAACACCCCGCACAAGAAGGCTCTCCGTTTCGTCAAAGGGTTAAATGAGCCCTTACACAGTTTGGCCATGACCCATATACCCATGGGAGCCACGTATGAAAGGTTGGTGCAAATGGCATTGCTGAATGAAGAGGATAAGGGCAAGAAGGAGACAAAGGCAGAAAGCTCTCAAGGGAAGAAAGAGGGTTTGCAGCCTAAGAAGACAGACTTTAAGAAGGGCGGAAAAGGCAACAAAGAGAAGAGGAAGTGTAATTTCTGTGGCAAAGTGGGGCACTTAGTAAAGGACTGCCGGAAAAAGAAGGCCAAGGAGAATGGTGGGTGCTTTTCGTGCGGTCAGACAGGCCACATGGCTAAGGATTGCCCAAAGAAACGAGGACAGGGGCAGGGCACTGGATCCACCCCAGGGGCACAGGTTCATGTGCTAGAAGCGCCACCTTTGCAACAGCGAGGTACAAATACTTCTGTAGAAAGTGTAGTTTATCTTTATGATCACCCCGTTCGCACTTTATTTGATTCTGGCGCATCACACTCCTTTATCTCGTCTGCTTTAGTAGAATCTCTGCACCTAAAAACTAGTATGGTAGAGGACCCCTTAATTGTTTCAAACCCAATTGGGGGCCCAGCTCATTTGTCTATGATCTGTCTGGATTTGAAAATTTCTATCCTAAGTGTTGAATTTCAATGTAGTGCCTTTGTTTTGGGCTTTTCGGGGTATGGTTTGATTTTGGGTATGGATTGGCTATCCAGTAATGGGGCCATCCTTGATTGTGAGAAAAGGGTTGTTAGGCTCCTAACCCAGCTCGGTAATACTTTGGAAATTTCTTGTAATCCCTCGTATGCGGTTATGCTTAGTTATCTTGAATCGCTAGATGCCTCTGTTGAAAATTTGCAATCAGTTAGAGTGGTCCGGGAATATCCGGATGTCTTCGAAGAGGTAAAGGGCTTGCCTCCGAAGCGGGAAATAGACTTCCGCATATATCTTGTAGATAATGCAAAGCCCGTTGCGTTGCCCGTTAGACACATGGCTCCACGAGAAAGGAAAGAGCTCAGTAAACAGATTAAAGAGCTTCTAGAGAAGGGGTTCATTAGGAGGAGCATTTCAGAATGGGGCGCTCCGGTGGTGTTCGCTACAAAGGCGGATGGTTCACTCCGTCTATGTGTTGACTATAGGGAGCTCAACAAGCTAACGAAAAAGAATAGGCACCCTCTCCCTAGAATTGACGATTTATTTGACCAGCTTGTAGGAGCGTCTGTTTTCTCCCAACTCGATTTAGCAACCGGTTTTCATCAGCTAAGGGTGGCTGAAGATAGCATCGATAAAACGGCGTTCAGAACCCCAGACGGCTTCTTTGAATGGCTTGTCATGCCTTTCGGCTTGACAAATGCACCTGCGTACTTCGTGGACCTAATGAGTAGGGTATTTAGAGATTTCCTCAACAAATTCGTAGTGGTCTTCGTAGATGATATCCTTATCTTCTCAAAGAGTGAAGAGGAACATGCTCAGCACTTAAGGGCAATCATGGAAACTTTGCGAGTCCATCAACTAAAAGCCAAATTCTCCAAATGCCACTTTTGGAGAGAAGAGGTGAGGTTCCTTGGGCACGTAGTATCCAAACCAGGGTTAGCAGTGGACCCTGCGAAGGTAGTGGCGGTACAGGATTGGAAGACACCAAGGAATGCAACTGAGGTCCGAAGCTTCCTAGGACTAGCAGGTTTCTATCGAAAGTTCATAAGGGATTTTGCGAAAATCTCAGCTCCGCTCACGAAATTGACTAAGAAGAATCTAGTGTTCAATTGGGATTTGGATTGCGAGTTTGCTTTCCAACGACTGAAAAGGGCTCTCACAACAGCCCCAGTTTTGACGCTGCCAGATGGGAGCAAGATGTTCACTGTTTATACGGATGCATGTGGGACAGGGCTAGGCGCCGTCTTAATGCAAGAAGGAAGGGTGGTAGCTTATGGCGGGAGGCAATTGAAGGTGCACGAAAAGAACTACCCAACCTACGATCTAGAGTTAGCCGCCATCGTCTTTGCACTCAAGTCTTGGCGACACTATCTCCTAGGTGAGAAGTTCGAACTTTACACTGACCATAAATCGTTGAAATATCTTTTCTCGCAGAAGGACCTTAACTTGAGGCAACAAAGATGGATGGAGTTTCTTGCCTCGTACGATTTCGAAATCTCCTATACTCCGGGCAAAGGCAACGTAGTGGCAGACGCGTTGAGCCGAAAGAAATTGACCCTAAGCCCGTTGTTTGTTGAAAGACAAAGCCTAGAGTTTATAGCCAGCTTCGACTTTAGGCCTTCCTCCGATTTCGTACCGGGCTTGCTTGCATCTCTCGAAGTGCGCCCAACTTTAGTAGATTCAGTAGGGGCAGCACAACGCGAAGACCCTCAGCTTGTGGAAATAATTGATAGGCTAATTAGGGGTGAGACTTCAAGTCACCTCAACAGATACTCCATTGACGATAAGGGTGTACTAAGGCGAGACGGAAGACTATGCGTCCCACAGACAAAAGATTTAATAAAGAAGGTTCTCGAGGAAGCACATCACTCCAAGATGACGATACACCCAGGCGGGGATAAAATGTACAAAGACATAAAAAGAACTTTCTTCTGGAACGGCATGAAAAAGGACGTGGCGGAGTTCGTTTCTAAGTGCATGGTGTGCCAACAGGTTAAGGCGGAACAGAAAAAGCCTGGCGGACTGCTACATCCTCTAGAGGTCCCACAGTGGAAGTGGGATAGCATCTCAATGGACTTCATCGATGGGCTGCCTAGGTCTAGGAGAGGCAACACTAGCATTTGGGTAATAGTAGATAGGCTTACTAAAAGTGCCCACTTTTTACCTGTCAAAAGTAAAAGAACTGCCTCATCCCTAGCATCACTTTACCTTAAGGAAATCGTTCGACTCCATGGAATACCATCTAGCATCGTTAGTGACCGAGACCCCATCTTCACCAGCGAGTTTTGGCGGAGTCTGCAAGAAGCAGTAGGAACGCAGTTATGCTTAAGCACAGCCTATCATCCCCAAACCGACGGCCAAACAGAGAGAGTGAACAGAGTTTTGGAAGACCTTTTAAGGCTATGCATCCTCGACTTCGGAGGGACATGGGAAGACCACCTTCCTTTGGTAGAATTCGCCTACAACAACAGCTATCAAGCAACCATCGGAATGGCGCCCTTCGAAGCTTTATATGGAAGACCATGCCGATCGCCCACTTGTTGGTGGGAGTCCACGGATAAGCTCATACTTGGACCAGACATGATCCGAGAGACCTCAGAGAAAGTAGACTTAATACGAAGAAGGATGAAGACGGCCCAAGACAGACAAAAGTCCTATGCCGACAAGAGGAGGACCGACCTTGAATTTGAGGTTGGAGACAGAGTTTTTCTCAAGGTATCACCGCTAAGGAACGTTGTTCGTTTTGGAACCACAGGAAAGCTAGCGCCAAGATTCGTAGGGCCATTCCCTATCATCGAGAAGATTGGGAAACTGGCCTATAGATTAGAGCTACCCGAGAAGTTGGCCGGAGTCCACAACGTTTTTCACGTTTCACATCTCCGAAAATGTCTACATGAGTCTGCTGAAGTGGTAGAGCCAAATATACTCGAAGAGGCCGAAGTGGAACGCGAAGCAACCATAAGAAAAGTTCCAACCCGCATCTTAGGAACGGAAGTGAAGAAGCTACGCAACCGTGAAGTCAAGCTCGTCAAAGTTCAGTGGAGCGACGCCGAGGGAGACGCGACTTGGGAAACTGAAGCTAGAATCCGTACAGCCTACCCTTTTCTGTTCGAGGGTACATCCTTGATCTTTCTTTTTCCTTAAGTTGCGCTTTTATCTATCTTTTTAGGTATATTTCCTCGACCGTATCTTTCAGATAGAATCTTTTTGGATGGAAACATGTAGTTGAAACATGTTATGGATGATGGTTGCAAGTGGTTGCAAGTGATTGCTCGTGGTTGCATATACACACACAATCTAGGTTTTAGATCGGCTCAGTCACTTCATATTGCATATGCATATATGTTTGCTTTTGTCTATGGTTGAACATTAATATGTTGACATGTGGATGCTGCATTTGTATTGAATGACTGTGCACTCATGTAGAATCAAGAATAGGAAAATTTGCATACATAATGGATTCATGGCACTTACATAATTCGCATTAAGGAGGTCAACTGAATCAGTAGACCGCCTGATTTTGCATTAGATAAGTTCATGTATACACACACACTTTGCATATGATCATGAAGTATTAGAAGTCTTTTAAGGACAATGGATACTCGTGTTTGATGGATGAGTAGATGGATGATTGGATGTTAGGATATACGTTTTCCTACACTTGAAGATTTCGGGGACGAAATCCTTTTAAGTGGGGGAGAATGTAACACCCCGAAAATTCTATAACTGTGAAATTAACAAATTAAAGTATAATTAATCTGAAATCAAAGAACTAAGGGAAACGGGATACGCCATTGCGTTCATCTCGGAAAAATACGCGAAATAGAGTCCGAGTTTTCGAAAAACGGAGTCCGTATGAAGAAGATATGGCCTTCGGAAGTTTTGAATTAAATTTAAAATTCAAACAGAATAAAATAATTAAAAAGCGGGCCCAGTGGGCCAGGGCGGATAAACACCCGCCTAGGCCACCCAGGTCGACTGGGCTGTCGACCTGGGCTACCCATGTCGACAGGGCTGTCGACAGCCCTGTCGACAAGGGTGTCGACCTGGTCGAGCCCAGTCAACCTGGCTGGCCAGGTCTGTGTTTGGCCGATTCTCAGTGGTCTGCTTTGTCATTAGGGCTAGGTGGCGGGTTTTTATTGGTCTCTCTTCCTAATGAATGGCTATGATCTAACCTAGCAACATCAATGGTCCTAATCAATTCCTAACCTCTATATAAACAACCCTAGACTAAACCCTAATCTATTCATTCAAATTAAGAACATAGCCGCCATGTTGCTGAGGAACGACTAAGAGTAGCCGCCAACTAGAGAGAGGATTAGGGAGAAAGTTCTAAAGCCTAAAGCAATTCAAGCAACCTAAAGCCAATCAATTCAACAAAGGAATCATATCTCTTAATTAGAGAATTCGCCGCAACCATTGTAAGTAGAGTATTACTTTGGTATGAACAAATGATTGTGTAGATATGTATGCTTGAATTGTGGCAATGAAATTCATATTTGGGCGTTCTTATCAATTTATATACAATTGGATATTCTGAATTATGTCATTCAATTATAAAGAACTACATGCGGTAGTTCTATGCAAGTATACGTTGGAATATTGCGCAAATTATGTAATCTATGTTAAAGCTACATGTTTGTAGTTGATTGAAAATTCATGCAAGTTTGGGGCTTTGTTATTATGCCATCATGATGTATATTTTTGTGCATAAATCATTTTGCAAGTAATTGAAACAAGTTTGGTTATTATAGTTCATATGAAACTATGTTGGAATTTTGACACCATAATCCATGTATTAAGTCATGCTTTTGCAAACTTATGAATATGGCTAGGCTATGAATGATATTTGGCATAATTGAAATCCATCTTGTTTAAAAGAATTATATGATGACATATGTGAGACATGGCTAGGTTAGACTCAAAAATCCCTTTTTGCAAATTTAAAGCAAACACCATGTTTAGGAATATTTATGCATAAGTATGTTCATACCATCGTATGTGATTAGACTTAAATCATGATTAAGTTGAACTATGCTTTTGTGTTAGTAACAAAGTATCCCCTTTGTAAACATGTAGAAACCTTATGAACATGACTTGTTTATATTTATGCCATGAACAAATTTAACTATACCTATGCCATGCTTATGTTTGATATTATGACATGCTTATGTTTGACATTATGCCATGCTTATGCTAGAAATATTTATGCCATGCTTATGTTTGACATTATGCATAAATAAGAATATAGGTTCATGTTGTAATTAAACCTATGCAAGTTCACATGCTTTGACTCATGTCACCTATGTTACCACTATGCAAGTACACCAGTTTCTATTATGTATTTCCAACGTCATATGCAAGTTCATGCGCTCACCTTCCCCTCTTTGTGTAATCACGCCATAAGCCTCCCCTTTTCGCATGGCTAAATTGGGCTTTAAAAAAAGGCTAAGCCCAATATATATAAACGGACGTGTAAAACGGGGGAAAATAACGTTGGGTTAAAATTACTAATGAATGAAAATATAAAATAGAAGGGCCCAAATTCAAGTATGAGTTAGGCCCATGATTGGTGTAACCTTTACACCATTAACTTAATAATGGGCCGCAAATATTTACATATAAATAAAGAAGAATGACAAGATATGTAAATGTAGAACATACGATGTGTTTAACCCGAGGTTGGATTGAGTTGTGATGTAAACCTGCCCGGAACCGCCCGGCTGTCCAGTAGTCACAACAATACCTATCCAATGTGAGAGGTTAAACATGGAGCCCAATAAGGACCCGAGGTTAGACTGAGTTGTGGCGTAAGACTGCCCGGAACCAACCGGCAACAGGCAGCCACAACAATACCTGTCTAATGTGAGTGGTCAGGGCCTTAATAAGATAATTAAGGCTGAGTCAGGATTGTTAGGATTAAGTGAACTAAAGACTTAATCAAAATGGAACATGCTAAACTAAACGGACTGGTGGGGTTAGGTTAGGAAACACTTAACCAACTTAGCATGTTGGCTAGAGATAGAAAACCTAGTAACGGGGGACCCTTTTCAGCAGTAACCCTAGAAGGTGTATCAGGATACCCTGAAACTAGGCAGGGTGGGGCACGATTACTGGGCTGATTGTAAGAGGTCAAATCGACGGCGGTGGTGTAGCAGTGTAGGTTCTAACGGGGTGCGGACGTGCACACACTCCGGCGCAGAAAAACAAGGCACTGGGCACCAGTAGCATACCTGTGCACTCTAAGGTTGTGTCGGGTTGCCACTGTGGGACTTGATACACCCCATGGTGGGACCAGCATAGGTAACTACAGACATCGGGGGCCGTAAGACACATGTAATTTTGCGAGTAGGAGCCGATCACCATTGAATGGATCACATCACCCTGATTTTGGGGTGCAAATTGGAAACTAGTTTATATGGGTTCAGAGATTAATATGGGGTACGATGGTATATTCGACCCTAGATAACTTAACCAAGTTCATAGTGTTTGCCCACTTCCTGTTTTACTTATCATACCCAGTTCTTTATTCATAGACAAAGTAGTACTAGACTTACTCAGGCTTTATGTCTGACTCTATTTTTCTTTCGTCTTCTTTCTTCCGTTTCCCCCCCCCCAGGTCCTCAGGGAGGGAACACAGCAGCTTGACCAGCCTCAACATCCAGCTTGAAGAAGAGAAATGTATTGCTTGGACTTTCCTGTTTTGAACTATGGCTTTGGACAATCCACTATGGGGCTTTTGCAGTTTATCTATGTTTTATTTATGCTTCTTTAAAAATAATGTACTCTAGACAGATTATGAAAGTGTTATGTTATGTTTTTGGAAAGGATGTTGTTGTAACACGTATTTGACTTTATGAAATAAAGTTTGTTGTTCTTCCGCTGTTTACAAATATGTGTTATTATATCTGTCTTGTATATCTGTGACTTGTACTTATAAACCTCCACCAAAATTAGGGCATTCCCTTTGAGAGTGACCCTAACGGAGGTGGGGTGTTTCAGTTATGGCGAAATTTTTCGAAAATTCCGGGTGTTAGCCAAATTTTTGAAGAATTTGAAAATTCTCAGAAACTGAAAAGTTGGAGAATGGAAGCCAGATCGAACGTAGAGTTGATTGATCAAACCACTTTCGACTTTGTTCCTTTTCGGGGACGAAAAGTTTTAAGTGGGGGAGATTGTAATAACCCGAAAATCTGGGCTAGTTTAAAAGTTTTATTTTGACAATTTTAAAGAATTTTGAATATTTAAAATGAATTATTTTAAATAATATCGACGAGAAATTGATTTGATTGATGTGTGAATGGCGTGGGCCTTCACTAGACCGGGGATAAGGCTAGGCCTTGTCCCGTTTCTAGTATCGTGCTGTTATACCGCCGAAATTTTCTAAAATAAGTTAGAAAAATAAAAATATCATTTTTATTTTGTAAATGAACTGAATAAAAATTCATGTGTTGAAATAAAATGTTTTATCGTTAAAAATAAAAATTTTAACGTGAATGTGAATATATAAATATTCATTTACAATCCGGACGGTTTGTTTATGTACACCTATTTGAATGACATTGATTGGGACGATAAATTTTACACATCGCCCAACTGCACAAATAAAATCTGTGTTTGTTGATTTGAAACCCCACACGGGTGTTAGGATGAAATTTGAAGTTCACCCATCCTGATTTATTAAATATGTCGATCGATGGATCGAAAGGCTGTTATAAGCATTAGATATCTATATTTGATGCTTATACAGTGTAGTGCACTTTGGATGATGGTTGACTATGTATCATTGCTATTATATACATGTGTTGAATGGAATCCATATAATTAACTTTATATGGTAATTGATTGGGCCTCATTCCAATTTAGAAAATAAAGAACATTATAAAGTAAAGGTTCATGTGTTGACCGTACTCATCCGTTGAGATTAGTCATGTGTTGAACGAAATATTTTAACAATAAGATTTACATCTTTATCATATATAAAATATATTAAATAACAAAAGAGTCACACGTGGGCAGTACTCATTCGTTGAGATTAGTCGTGTGTTGACAAAAATATAGATTCACATATTGAATAGGATAAATATCCAATTATTGAATAGAATAACGGAATTATTGAAATATATAAAGCCGTGTTGATTAGAGATACGCTATTTTGACGCGAACGATATTTATATCGATTATATTCGTTTTTAGAAATTGAATCGAATAGAAAACCAATTTGAATTGAATCGAATAGAAAGCGAATTGAATTCGAATTGAATAAAAAACGAATTGAATTCGAATTGAATAGAAAACGAATTCGAATCGAATTGAATTAAAAAGAAAATGAATTCGAATCAAATTAAAATTGATTTGAATTGAAATCAAACAGAAATGAAAGTAAAAAGGATTTATAATAGAAAATTCAATTTTGATTTGACTTTGAAATAAAGGTTGAAATTGTTTTTGAAACGAATTCAAAACTATTTATAAAATTCGTTTAAAATAGAATCGACGAAATATATATTATATATATTATATATATAATATAATGGCCTGAATAGAACGCGCCGCGCCGCGGCAGTTCGTGGATTTCGACCATTTATTTCAAACGGACATTACGGGAGATCCGACTGTCGGATTCTCCTAAAACCGGAACCGTTGGGTTCGTATCGAAAAGAGCTTTCTAACGAATATTAGAAATTCCAAATCTAACGGTTGGATTTGGAGATACGTCCAAATCAAATTTGGAAAAGGTCGCTGTAAGTGCAGTTCGATGGCCATTGATGGAAATCGACTGTACGGGCCTTGATAAAATTATTAAAAATATCAATAATTTGTATAGAATCATAAGAAATGATTTGGGAAAAATTGGGATGAAAAACTCCATATTTAAAAAGATAAAAATAGATTTTTATCGAAATGAACTAGTTTAGAACTAAAATAAAAACCCGTTTATTTTTAATTAAATAAATTGGATTTGAAATGGGTTTAAATAGAATTGATTCATGGGTTTATCGTGAACTGTGTTTTAAATAACACTAGTTCTTTAACCCGATAATAAATAGAATGTGATTTGGGTTTATCATGAGCTGTGATTTAAATGACACCAGTTCTTTAACCCAGTAAAAGGAGTTTTAATGAATCTGCAATTAAATTGAAATGTGAATTGATAATTTAAATTATCAAATATAGAAAGTGAGCGAGAATGGAGTATCACCAGTTTTGCTCCAAAGCGATAGTTAAATCTTTAATTAGATTTGAACGTGAAATGGTAATTAATTTTACCGATAACAACATGGTGTTAAATATGGAATATTACCAGTTTTACTTCATGGGATGAATAGGTTGGGATTGGGAAATAAAATAAATAATTACTCCGATGTGATTCGCTAATCTCGACTAGTTTGGAAAACCATAATTTGGTTTGAAATGATATCCAAAGGAAGATTAAAGGATAAATTTTAAAGAATTTATCTTGGATAAAATTAATGGGAACCTTTCCCTAAGAATATGAAATTTGGAAACTAGCTGTAGGTTTGTTAAGAAGAATGGTTTCCTGGGTATTGATCTGATGTTGGTTTCGGCCTTCGGGGTTAATGTTTGGGAAATTGTTCTCTTGTTGATTTACGGTTAGGGACTAATGAATTGGAATGAGGCGTATGTTGTGTTTGTGTAACATTTGTTTTTAATATACGCGGGTTGTTCGGAAAGTCCGGGTTTATACCCATTCTGAATAACCGATTCGACGATATGTCGAAGATGAAGACGGTGGTTGAAGACCGAAAGTCTTCACATTGTTTGGGTGATTACTGATGATCTTGATTGGGCTGTACACCCAATATGAGGGAATCAGTTGGTGGTTGTCCAGACGTACTTGGAGATCGATGGATATGCGAGGAAAGTGCCTCCGGTTTCGTTCAGACCCAGAACGAACTTGTAGATGGATTGTGTGTCTGACTTTGGATTTTATTCTGTGTTGATTGATTTCTGTTAAATATATATCTGTTTGGCGGTGGAGAATTTATTCTCTTGCTTAACGCCCTTCTCTGAGACGTACGAGCTTAGAGGTTATATATCGATAGATATCAATCGCATGGCATGAATTGCTTGTGTGGCACGCTGAGTTGCATAGATCAAGGTTTCTGTTGAAAAGCAAAGTCTTGTGGTTGATGATCAAAGCACGACCTACGTGGCAGCTTTGTGTATAACGTGAATTCCCGAGCCTCACACCTCAGTATGAGTTAAAAACGGGATACGGGCCGTTGGGAGAACACGACGTTTCTTTCTAGCTTTGGTGGTGTCAGTGACTTACCAGCCCTGACATTTATATACTTTTCACCTTTGTGGTTGTTGGAATGAGGCGCCTCGATATTAGGTCTGTAAGGACCGGGAAACGTGTGTTTAGGAATTGCCAATCCTCAAACGTAAGAGAGGACCGGCCCAACCGATTCCAGGGTTACCCAGAGTGTGTAGTCCTGAGGCATTTGCTAGAGTGTCTCGAAGCGGAGAGGAGCTTGCCCCTTGCCTCGACTCATGACGGAAATCCAATTTCCAATACTAGATATTTCAGCTTTATTTGTATAGCCTAGTATGGCGACATAGTAGCATGGGATGTTATGCCGTCTATGATTTATATTTATGATTGAAATTGTTTTGACACTATACACTTATTATAGTATCAAATGATTTGTTTTAAACGTACCAAGCATGTTTGGCTGTTATAAGGTAAAACCCTATCCTCCGGCTTGCATTGCATTGTGTGATGGGACCTGGGTCTTATAATAGCTTCATTTTTCGAAAAGCATTGCGTTGTTTATTCTATGCACTGGTATTCTTGGGAGGAAACCCGTTCCGTGTTATACGGCGTGGTCCCTTGAATTACTCTCTTTTAAAGTAAAGTTTTAAATAACTGTTTTAGTTCTCACACCAGTCACATGACTGACCTGGAGTTTATTGTTTTAACCTAAACTCTGGGTGCCCCTATTTTCGACACGGGCAGCTAGTAGTTTTGGTTTTGCAGATTTATATTCACAGGATCCTGGTTTACAACTGGAATGATATCCGGAAAGCTCTGTATCCGTATATCACCTTCAGTTGTGCTTTGTATTATTTTCCGCTGCTATGTAATTTATTGTAATCTCTAATATTTATCGAATGTAATTTATTCATTCATACTCTGTATATTCTTGTATTCTGATGGAATTGTTGTAATAACAATGAAATGTTCTTCCGTCTGCGTTCTGCTTTGTCTTGTACTCAACGCTATCCGCGCTTTCCTTCACGGGGAAGTTCGGGTCGTGTCAGTGGGCTCGACCCAAGTCGAGGACGGGACACGCATACCGGGTTTGATTGTAAGAGGTCAAAACGGGTTAGCAGTGGCAACGCAAGTCCAACGGGGTCATGTGCGTGTTCGGGCCTGAGCTGGTAGGTAAGACGTTGTTGCATCGTGTAGGTATAAGCCGTGCATCTTTAGTGGTATCGGGTTGTCACTTTGGGGAATGATACACCCCACTCTGGAACCAGCACGGGTATATACGAGTTAAGGAGCCGATTACATGGGGGTAGTGGGTACACCTAGTGGAGATAGGGGCAGGCGGCACCTATGTAGACAACTAGAGGTACACGAAACTACTATTATGATTACTAAGTTTAGTAGGTGGGATCAACTTTTAGGGTGTTTGGTGTGGTGAAGTGTAGTAATTATCCTATAGTGATTAGATGCGTAGTTAGTGTTATATTTGTTCATCCTATTTCCTTGGTTTTCTCGGTCTTGCCCTTTTATTCACAGTCATTTCCTTATTTGCAAGCTTATGCCTTATCCTAGTTACTTTAATAATTATATTGTTAAAGTTATTGCACTCGCCAGACTTTATGTCTGACCCCTTTTGTTTCCACCTCTTTTCCTCCTTCCCCCCCCCCTCCCCCAAGGTGCTCAGGGTGGGACTAGTACTAGTGGAGCTTGATTTGGACCGCTTTATCCCTTTCTTTTGGAAGTTGCTTGGATTGTTGAAGTAAAGTTCATCCTTTCTTATTTATGGCTATTTTATGTTGGGGTTATGACTTTTATTTTATGTACTCAGAACTTATTTGTCAAGATGGATAATAAGTGTATTTGGTTTTGTAGTTGGTTTTTGATGTGATGTAACCAAACTTATCAATTTCTCCGCTGCAATAAAAGTTGTTTAAGTTGTTTTAATTTTTTTTTAAGTACTGCTTTATATCTTTCTTGTTGTTAAGTTTCTGTTCTATACACACTTAAAATGCTCCATGGAAGTTAATGCATTCCCTTAGTGAGTGACATTAATGGACGTGGGGTGTCACACGTGGTATTAGAGCTAAAGGTTACCAGAACAGATAAGAGATTTTGAAAAACTGTTTTTCAAAAGTATTTTACAGAGAATACTTACAAAAATGTGTTTTAAGGAAAGTATTTTCTAGAGAAAAGTTTATTTTAAAAACATAACCCCCAAGAGCCATATATATTTCCTTCGATTCTTTTGTTTTGAATCTTTCGTTTTTTGTTTCAGCATGTCTGGGGATCTTAACCTTCCGGAGGGTGTACCGATACCAAGATGGTTTAGGAGGTACCTAGAGGCTAGGGCCACCGCCGCAGTCCCAGCAAATGTTCTTCCTCCCCCAGTTGCACCCGCTCCTCCTCCTCCCCCTCCTCGTGTTGATACTTTCGCAAAGATATGCAAGGACTTTCGGGCAATGGGCGGAAAACATTTTCACGGGTCAGAAACGTTTGTTGAAGCTCGAAATTGGCTTAAGGAGGTGGAAGAGTTGTTTGGAATCTTTGAGGTAGAAGATGGAAGAAAGGTCCAATTGGCTGCTTGGTTAATGAAGGACGAAGCCTCGTTTTGGTGGGAGGTTACTAATGGAGAGCGTCCCTGTAAAAACCCGAAACTTCCCCGTAAAGGAAAGCGCCGGATAGTTCGAGAACAAACCACAACAGAACTCATATAAAAGAACATTTCATTGTATATTACAACAATGCATCAGATTACAAGAATATACAGAGTAAAAATGAATATTACACAGAGATATCAGAGATTTAAATTACATTTAAATACAACGCAGCGGAAAATAATACAATACACAACTAGAAGAGATATACGGATACAAAGCTTTCCGGATATCGTTCCAGCTGTAAACCAGGATCCTGTGAATATAAATCTGCAAAACCGAAACTACTAGCTGCCCGTGTCAAAATAAGGGCACCCAGAGTTTAGGTTAAAACAATAAACTCCAGGTCAGTCATGTGACTGGTGTGAGAACTAAAACAGTTATTAATCTTTATTTTAAATCATTAGGTAAATCAAGGGACCACGCCGTATAACACGGAACGGGTTTCCTCCCAAGGATACCAGTGCATAAAACAACAGCGCAATGCTAGATAAAGAAAAATGAAGCTGTTATAAGACCCAGGTCCTATCACACAATGCAACGCAAGCCGGGGGATAGGGTTTTCCCTTATAACAGCCAAAGCATGCTTGATACGTTTAAAACAAATCATTTGATACTATTATAAGTGTATAGTGTATAAAACAACTTCAAATCATAAGTATCAATCATAGGCGGCATGGGTACAATATATCATGTCGCCATATATAGGTTTACAAATAAAACCGCAAATGTCACGTATTTGGAAATTGGATTTCCATCTATGAACCGAGGCAAAAGATAGTCCTCAACCGATTCGAGACGCTCTAGCCCGTGTCTCAGGCAAGTACTCAGTCAAGCCTTTGGATCGTCAGGGCCGGTCCACACGGAGTGGATTAAAATGCCTGAACATGCGTTTCCCCGCCCTATGGGGCGTAAACGAGCCAACTAAATGACTCCATCGGTTCGAGAACGACCGATCAATCCGAGGCGCCTCGCAACAGCAACAACCACATAAGTCAAACTCGTCAGGGCGTGTAAAACCACTGACGCCACTTCTAGCTAGAAAGAAACGCATGCCCTCCCTGACGTCCGTCTCCCGTTTTTGGTTCATACCTGGTGTGAAACACGCGAGGTAAACGTTACACAAAGCTACGCCACAAAGGCCGTGCTTTGATCATCACCACAAGACTTTGCTTTTCAACAGAAGCCTTGATCATTTGCATCTTAGCATGCCACACAGGCAAACCATCCTATGCAACCGATATCAGTCACACAGAATGAAATCCGATGTCAGACACACAGTCCATTTACAAGTCCGTTCTGGGTCTGAACGAAACCGGAGGCACCTAGTACCCCGCATATCCATCGATCTCCAAGTACGTCTGGACGATCACTAACTGTTTCCATCTTCTTGGGTGTACAGCCCAATCAAGATCATCAGTAATTACCCAAACGACGTGAAGACCTCCGGTCTTCGACCATCGTCTTCATCTTCGACTTATCGTCGTATCAGTTATTCAGAATGGGATGAACCCGGTCTTTCCGAATAACTCGCGTATATTTTAAATAAGTGTTACACAAACACAACATACGCCTCATTCCAATTCATTAGTCACTAACCGTAAATTAATCAAGAGAATAATTCCCCAAATATTAACCCCGAAGGCCGAAACCAACATCAGATCAATATCCAGAAAACCATTCTGCTTGGCTAACCGACAGTTAGTTTCTAAATTTCACGTTCAAATCTAATTAAAGATTTAACTATCGCCTGGAGCAAAACTGGTGATACTCCATTCTCGATCTTTTCAATCTAATTAAAGATTCATTAAAACTCCACTTAGTTTTAATCATTATCTGGGTTAAAGAATCAGTGTCATTTAAAACACGATTCACGATAAACCCAAAATCACATTCCATTAATTATCGGGTTAAAGAACAAGTGTTATTTAAAACACTGTTCACGATAAACCCAAAAATCAATATCAATTCAATTCCAATTAAATATTATTTAATTGGTACACTTCATTAAATCTAAATAAAAAGATTTAATCTTTTCCCAACTGGGTTCAAGAACAGTGTTAGTGAAGACACCATTCACGACAAACCCAAATCACATTCATTAATTATCGGGTTAAAGAACAAGTGTTATTTAAAACACTGTTCACGATAAACCCAAAAATCAATATCAATTCAATTCCAATTAAATATTATTTAATTGGTACACTTCATTAAATCTAAATAAAAAGATTTAATCTTTTCTCAACTGGGTTCAAGAACAGTGTTAGTGAAGACACCATTCACGACAAACCTAAATCACATTTGATATTCAATATAAGGCTCTGAATAGAAAATATATCGGCTTATATTCAATATCAAATTCTACGACTAACAAATGTCGTATTGGAAATAACGATATAAATATATATCTTTCAAATTTCCATAACAACACCTGTATAATCACGAATTCCAACATCGAAATATTCCGAAGACAATTTCGATTCAAATCCACTCCAATGCAATCATTGGATATTCTGGTTATTTTCAAAACCCTTTTCAAATTCAATTTATTTATTTAAAAATAAATAGAATTATATTTCTAGTTCAAAACTAGTTCAATTCGATAAAAGTCTATTTTTATCTTTTCAAACATGAAGTTTTTCATCCCAAATCTTCACAAATCATTTCTTATGATTTTACACAAATTATTACTATTTTTAATAATTTTATCAAGGCCCGTACAGTCGATTTCCATCAATGGCCATCGAACTGCACTTACAGCGACCTTTTTCAAATTTGATTTGGACATAATTCCAAATCCAACCGTTAGATTTCTAATTTCTAATATTCGTTAGAAAGCTCTTTTCGATACGAACCCAACGGTTCCGGTTTTAGGAGAATCCGACGGTCGGATCTCCCGTAATGTCCGTTTGAAATAAATGGTCGAAATTCACGAACTACCGCGGCGCGGCGCGTTCTATTCAGGCCATTATATTATATATATAATATATATAATATATATTTCGTCGATTTCTATTTAAAACGAATTATATAAATAGTTTTAAATTCGTTTCAAATTCTATTTCAACTTCTATTTCAATTCAAAGCAAAATTGAATTCTTCTTTATAAATTCGTTTTAAAATTCATTTCTATTCAATTCGAATTTCAATTCAATTTGAATTCATTTCAATTCGCTTTCAATTCCATTTGAATTCGTTTTCAATTCAATTCATTTCGAAATCGTTTTCAATTCAATTCATTTCGAAATCGTTTTCAATTCAATTCATTTCGAAATCGTTTTCAATTCAATTCATTTCGAAATCGTTTTCAATTCAATTCATTTCGAAATCGTTTTCAATTCATTTTGAATTCGTTTTCAATTCATTTCATTTCGAAATCGTTTTCAATTCAATTCATTTCGAAATGAATAAAATCGATATAAATATCGTTCACGTCAAAATGGCGTCAATCTAATCAACACGGCTTCATAAATTTCTATTTTCAAATATTCTTTTTCAAATATTTCTTTTTCAAAATAGTTGTTATTATCAAAATATTTCGTTCAACACATGACCAATCTCAATGAATGAGTACTGTCAACACATGAACTTTTATTTTATAATATTCTTTATTTTTCAAATTGGAATGAGGCCCAATCAATCACCATATAATTTAATTATATGGATTTTCATACAACACATGTATATAATAGCATTGAAAAATAATCAACCATCAACCAAAGTGCACTACACTGTATAAGCATCAAATATAGATATCTAATGCTTATAACAGCCTGTCAATCAATCGATCGACATATTTAATCAATCAGGATGAGTGAACTGCATATTTCATCCTAACACCCGTGTAGGGTTTCAAACAATCAAACAAATATTTTATTTGTGCAGTTGGGCGATGTGTAAAATTTATCGTCCCAATCAATGTCATTCAAATAGGTGTACATAAACAAACCGTCTGGTTTGTAAATGAATATTCTATTTTATTCACTTCACGTTAAAAATTATATTTTTAACGATAAAACATTTTATTTCAACCTATGAATTTCTATTCAATTCATTCTTTAAATAAAATGATATTTTTATTTTTCTAACTTATTTTAGAAAATTTCGGCGGCATAACGACACGATACTAGAAACAGGACGAGGCCTAGCCTTATCCCCGGTCTAGTGAAGGCCCACGCCATTCACACATCAATCAAATCAATTTCATCTCACCAAACAATTCAATTCAAACAAATAATTCAACTAATCTATGCAACCAAACAAACAAGTCCATGGTCTGTGGACGATTGTGTCGGGTGCTACTAAGCACCGTCTGCATCCTAGTATATATATATAACTAGAAAAATTAAATTGAAAGGTGAGAAGTTCTCACCGAAAGCTATCCAAGCTCCACGGCACTTCATTTGCAGAAGTCTTCGTCGTTTCGCCTTTTTGTCACCTTCGTTGTCCGCTTTCACTACATATGTAAAAATCGAATTTTTACTTCGCTATTCAATATATAAAAATCATATTTTTATTTCACTTCTCAATATATAAAAATCGAATTTTTATTGCACTTCTCAATATATAAAAATCGAATTTTTATTTCACTTCTCAATATATAAAAATCGAATTTTTATTTCACTTCTCAATATATAAAAATCGAATTTTTATTTCACTTCTCAATATATAAAAATCGAATTTTTATTTCACTTCTCAATATATAAAAATCGAATTTTTATTTCACTTCTCAATATATAAAAATCGAATTTTTATTTCACTTCTCAATATATAAAAATCGAATTTTTATTTCAAAGTTCAATATATAAAAATCGAATTTTTATTTCAAAGTTCAATATATAAAAATCGAATTTTTATTCGAAGTCCAATAGATAAAAATCATATTTTTATTCGAAGTTCAAATAGATAAAAATCATATTTTTATTCGAAGTCACATATATGTATATATATATATAAATATAAATATATATATCACATTTCTATTTTAAAGTTATATGCATAAAAACCATATTCCTAAACAGTGTTATCCGTATGTTAAACCGAAAATTAAATCATTGTTGTTTATGTTAAAAACTGAAAATTTACTTGATTACTAAATAAATAAATGAAAATTAACAAAACAACAACAAAAAAAAACTCACTACAGTGGTGTTCGTCTCTGCCTGGAACAGCTGAAACCGAAGTCGATTTGGTTTCCCCGTCAACCGCGCCGCCCTAGGCTGATCGGACCACCATCGGAGGTCATCACCTCCTTCGCCCTCGTGCCCCGCCAACGCCAGTAGTGGCGCGTTGTTCGAAGTCCCCCGGAGCGGCGGTTTTAGGTCAGAGGAGGTGGAGCGAGAGGATAGAGAAGAAGAAGGAGGCGGTGGGGTCTGGGTGGAGGCTGGAGGTCGGCTGCGAGGTGGCGGAGGGCAGGGCGACGGCGAAGTCGCCATCGATGGGGGGGGGGGGGGTTTCGGGATTTTCGAAGAGAAAAAGGGGGGTTGATTTCTGAAACAAGAAAGTAACGGGGGGGGGGGGGGGGTTTATAAAAAGAAAATATATAATTATTTATTTATTCAATTAATTCTCCATAAAGTTGCTTTTTCGTTCGGGCTTTGAATTGGACCCAACGACTGTCGCCCCTAACTAATTACCCCCATTCCGAACACAATGGGATATGTATCGTAGGCCGATTTGATCGTTTCGACCAGTTTCCGTTGAATTTACATTTAAATCACTATATTGAATTTTAAACGTACATTTCAAATTACTGGGGTCACATACTAACTAGAAAAATTCCATAAAAATATTTTCTAGCTTCGTATTGACGATACGGTCCTAACAAAACTAGTTTCGTCGAATTCTGAGATCGTTAGAAAAATGGCCAATTTCCAGTCGATTAAAATCAACTGAAATGGTCAAAACACGTTTTCCTTTGCCACGCTCACATATTGATTCGAAAAATTATGAAATTTGGAATCTAGCAATAATTCGACATCACGGACCTAACAAAACTGGTTTCGTCGAAATCCGAGGTCGTTTGCAAAATTGCTATTTTTTTAAGGGCCTGAATTCCATAGCGACTATTCAGAATTTTCAACTGAACATATCTTTTGATTCCTAATATGAAATCTTGATTTTTCGGATTCGTTGGAAAGATATCATCAATTAGATCCTAATGTTTTTGGTTTCACTAAAATCCGGATTGTTTTGCACCCGGTACATTCAATTGAAGTTTGAAATCGAATTATCGAACTACCGCGCCATTTTCAATTCTATTTTAATTATATATAAATATTTATATTCTAACGACGACGCGTATATAATATATACGTTCGAATTCTATTCAAAATAAATTTTCTCGTCGATATTATTTAAAATAAATTATTTTGAATATTCAAAATTCGCTAAAATTGACAAAATAAAAATTTTAAACTGGCCCAGATTTTCCGGGTTGTTACAATCTCCCCCACTTAAAACTTTTCGTCCCCGAAAAGGAACAAAGTCGAAAGTGGTTTGATTATTCAACTCTACGCTCGATCTGGCTTCCATTCTCCAACTCTTTAGTTTCTGAGAATTTTCAAAATTTCAAAAATTTGGCTAACACCCTAAATTTTTGAAAAATTTCGCCATAACCTCCCCTGCAATGGGAGCATCGGGGAATTTCAAATAGCTTCCCCGGTCCTTCAGATCCCAAAAAGAAAAAGAAAAAGCCAAGCGGCTAGCCAATAGGCTCACAAAATCATCATCACCCAAACAAAACAGTAAATTATGTAGTAAACATGTACCTATTTGTCGGGCAAACAAATTTTATTCTCTGGCTCTAGCCTCCTTGCTATGACCTGTTCAATGATATATATGTATATGCAAGCAAATGCGACCAATTTTCAATACAATTCAATATTCGATCAAATTAGGCATAATGGTTCAAAATTAGCAAACAAATGAACAAACAACACAAACATCAGTCAATTAGTGAATTTAACGTTTCAAATTCATAATTTTGATACATATACAAAAATCATGTTTTTGATGCCAATTCACAACAATGTGTTCTAACTATATAAGTTTTGGTTCTCACACCAGTCTAATGGAAATATATAGATATCACACTTTCGTCACTCGAAAATAAATGCTGGTGATGGTATACTTCATCATCAGGATCATGTCCGGGCAACTAGAGTGTGATTCTATACCTATCCAATATAGTAAAATTTCGAATACACGCGGATCAGACGCATACGCAAAATCTATATATACTGGATTGTCCACATCAATATAAATAAATAACCAGATACGAATAATTGATTTAAATTTTCAAAACAAAAAAATTTGTTTTCATTTTATTTTAAAAAAATTTACTCTTCACACTCGTTCTAGGATACTACTGATCCCATCTCTAACGAGTCATTCCCATTGGATATTACTAATCCAATATCTGATGAATTCTTTCGTACGGTTCTAATGTGTCTTGTTCTCTGCTTTGTAAACCAAAGCTCTGATACCAAACTGTAAAAACCCGAAACTTCCCCGTAAAGGAAAGCGCCGGATAGTTCGAGAACAAACCACAACAGAACTCATATAAAAGAACATTTCATTGTATATTACAACAATGCATCAGATTACAAGAATATACAGAGTAAAAATGAATATTACACAGAGATATCAGAGATTTAAATTACATTTAAATACTACGCAGCGGAAAATAATACAATACACAACTAGAAGAGATATACGGATACAAAGCTTTCCGGATATCGTTCCAGCTGTAAACCAGGATCCTGTGAATATAAATCTGCAAAACCGAAACTACTAGCTGCCCGTGTCAAAATAAGGGCACCCAGAGTTTAGGTTAAAACAATAAACTCCAGGTCAGTCATGTGACTGGTGTGAGAACTAAAACAGTTATTAATCTTTATTTTAAATCATTAGGTAAATCAAGGGACCACGCCGTATAACACGGAACGGGTTTCCTCCCAAGGATACCAGTGCATAAAACAACAGCGCAATGCTAGATAAAGAAAAATGAAGCTGTTATAAGATCCAGGTCCTATCACACAATGCAACGCAAGCCGGGGGATAGGGTTTTCCCTTATAACAGCCAAAGCATGCTTGATACGTTTAAAACAAATCATTTGATACTATTATAAGTGTATAGTGTATAAAACAACTTCAAATCATAAGTATCAATCATAGGCGGCATGGGTACCATATATCATGTCGCCATATATAGGTTTACAAATAAAACCGCAAATGTCACGTATTTGGAAATTGGATTTCCATCTATGAACCGAGGCAAAAGATAGTCCTCAACCGATTCGAGACGCTCTAGCCCGTGTCTCAGGCAAGTACTCAGTCAAGCCTTTGGATCGTCAGGGCCGGTCCACACGGAGTGGATTAAAATGCCTGAACATGCGTTTCCCCGCCCTATGGGGCGTAAACGAGCCAACTAAATGACTCCATCGGTTCGAGAACGACCGATCAATCCGAGGCGCCTCGCAACAGCAACAACCACATAAGTCAAACTCGTCAGGGCGTGTAAAACCACTGACGCCACTTCTAGCTAGAAAGAAACGCATGCCCTCCCTGACGTCCGTCTCCCGTTTTTGGTTCATACCTGGTGTGAAACACGCGAGGTAAACGTTACACAAAGCTACGCCACAAAGGCCATGCTTTGATCATCACCACAAGACTTTGCTTTTCAACAGAAGCCTTGATCATTTGCATCTTAGCATGCCACACAGGCAAACCATCCTATGCAACCGATATCAGTCACACAGAATGAAATCCGATGTCAGACACACAGTCCATTTACAAGTCCGTTCTGGGTCTGAACGAAACCGGAGGCACCTAGTACCCCGCATATCCATCGATCTCCAAGTACGTCTGGACGATCACTAACTGTTTCCATCTTCTTGGGTGTACAGCCCAATCAAGATCATCAGTAATTACCCAAACGACGTGAAGACCTCCGGTCTTCGACCATCGTCTTCATCTTCGACTTATCGTCGTATCAGTTATTCAGAATGGGATGAACCCGGTCTTTCCGAATAACTCGCGTATATTTTAAATAAGTGTTACACAAACACAACATACGCCTCATTCCAATTCATTAGTCACTAACCGTAAATTAATCAAGAGAATAATTCCCCAAATATTAACCCCGAAGGCCGAAACCAACATCAGATCAATATCCAGAAAACCATTCTGCTTGGCTAACCGACAGTTAGTTTCTAAATTTCACGTTCAAATCTAATTAAAGATTTAACTATCGCCTGGAGCAAAACTGGTGATACTCCATTCTCGATCTTTTCAATCTAATTAAAGATTCATTAAAACTCCACTTAGTTTTAATCATTATCTGGGTTAAAGAATCAGTGTCATTTAAAACACGATTCACGATAAACCCAAAATCACATTCCATTAATTATCGGGTTAAAGAACAAGTGTTATTTAAAACACTGTTCACGATAAACCCAAAAATCAATATCAATTCAATTCCAATTAAATATTATTTAATTGGTACACTTCATTAAATCTAAATAAAAAGATTTAATCTTTTCCCAACTGGGTTCAAGAACAGTGTTAGTGAAGACACCATTCACGACAAACCCAAATCACATTCATTAATTATCGGGTTAAAGAACAAGTGTTATTTAAAACACTGTTCACGATAAACCCAAAAATCAATATCAATTCAATTCCAATTAAATATTATTTAATTGGTACACTTCATTAAATCTAAATAAAAAGATTTAATCTTTTCTCAACTGGGTTCAAGAACAGTGTTAGTGAAGACACCATTCACGACAAACCCAAATCACATTTGATATTCAATATAAGGCTCTGAATAGAAAATATATCGGCTTATATTCAATATCAAATTCTACGACTAACAAATGTCGTATTGGAAATAACGATATAAATATATATCTTTCAAATTTCCATAACAACACCTGTATAATCACGAATTCCAACATCGAAATATTCCGAAGACAATTTCGATTCAAATCCACTCCAATGCAATCATTGGATATTCTGGTTATTTTCAAAACCCTTTTCAAATTCAATTTATTTATTTAAAAATAAATAGAATTATATTTCTAGTTCAAAACAAGTTCAATTCGATAAAAGTTTATTTTTATCTTTTCAAACATGAAGTTTTTCATCCCAAATCTTCACAAATCATTTCTTATGATTTTACACAAATTATTACTATTTTTAATAATTTTATCAAGGCCCGTACAGTCGATTTCCATCAATGGCCATCGAACTGCACTTACAGCGACCTTTTTCAAATTTGATTTGGACATAATTCCAAATCCAACCGTTAGATTTCTAATTTCTAATATTCGTTAGAAAGCTCTTTTCGATACGAACCCAACGGTTCCGGTTTTAGGAGAATCCGACGGTCGGATCTCCCGTAATGTCCGTTTGAAATAAATGGTCGAAATTCACGAACTGCCGCGGCGCGGCGCGTTCTATTCAGGCCATTATATTATATATATAATATATATTTCGTCGATTTCTATTTAAAACGAATTATATAAATAGTTTTAAATTCGTTTCAAATTCTATTTCAACTTCTATTTCAATTCAAAGCAAAATTGAATTCTTCTTTATAAATTCGTTTTAAAATTCATTTCTATTCAATTCGAATTTCAATTCAATTTGAATTCATTTCAATTCGCTTTCAATTCCATTTGAATTCGTTTTCAATTCAATTCATTTCGAAATCGTTTTCAATTCAATTCATTTCGAAATCGTTTTCAATTCAATTCATTTCGAAATCGTTTTCAATTCAATTCATTTCGAAATCGTTTTCAATTCAATTCATTTCGAAATCGTTTTCAATTCAATTCATTTCGAAATCGTTTTCAATTCATTTTGAATTCGTTTTCAATTCATTTCATTTCGAAATCGTTTTCAATTCAATTCATTTCGAAATGAATAAAATCGATATAAATATCGTTCACGTCAAAATGACGTCAATCTAATCAACACGGCTTCATAAATTTCTATTTTCAAATATTCTTTTTCAAATATTTCTTTTTCAAAATAGTTGTTATTATCAAAATATTTCGTTCAACACATGACCAATCTCAATGAATGAGTACTGTCAACACATGAACTTTTATTTTATAATATTCTTTATTTTTCAAATTGGAATGAGGCCCAATCAATCACCATATAAAGTTAATTATATGGATTTTCATACAACACATGTATATAATAGCATTGAAAAATAATCAACCATCAACCAAAGTGCACTACACTGTATAAGCATCAAATATAGATATCTAATGCTTATAACAGCCTGTCAATCAATCGATCGACATATTTAATCAATCAGGATGAGTGAACTGCATATTTCATCCTAACACCCGTGTAGGGTTTCAAACAATCAAACAAATATTTTATTTGTGCAGTTGGGCGATGTGTAAAATTTATCGTCCCAATCAATGTCATTCAAATAGGTGTACATAAACAAACCGTCTGGTTTGTAAATGAATATTCTATTTTATTCACTTCATGTTAAAAATTATATTTTTAACGATAAAACATTTTATTTCAACCTATGAATTTCTATTCAATTCATTCTTTAAATAAAATGATATTTTTATTTTTCTAACTTATTTTAGAAAATTTCGGCGGCATAACGGCACGATACTAGAAACGGGACGAGGCCTAGCCTTATCCCCGGTCTAGTGAAGGCCCACGCCATTCACACATCAATCAAATCAATTTCATCTCACCAAACAATTCAATTCAAACAAATAATTCAACTAATCTATGCAACCAAACAAACAAGTCCATGGTCTGTGGACGATTGTGTCGGGTGCTACTAAGCACCGTCTGCATCCTAGTATATATACATAACTAGAAAAATTAAATTGAAAGGTGAGAAGTTCTCACCGAAAGCTATCCAAGCTCCATGGCACTTCATTTGCAGAAGTGTTCGTCGTTTCGCCTTTTTGTCACCTTCGTTGTCCGCTTTCACTACATATGTAAAAATCGAATTTTTACTTCGCTATTCAATATATAAAAATCATATTTTTATTTCACTTCATAATATATAAAAATCGAATTTTTATTGCACTTCTCAATATATAAAAATCGAATTTTTATTTCACTTCTCAATATATAAAAATCGAATTTTTATTTCACTTCTCAATATATAAAAATCGAATTTTTATTTCACTTCTCAATATATAAAAATCGAATTTTTATTTCACTTCTCAATATATAAAAATCGAATTTTTATTTCACTTCTCAATATATAAAAATCGAATTTTTATTTCACTTCTCAATATATAAAAATCGAATTTTTATTTCACTTCTCAATATATAAAAATCGAATTTTTATTTCAAAGTTCAATATATAAAAATCGAATTTTTATTTCAAAGTTCAATATATAAAAATCGAATTTTTATTCGAAGTCCAATAGATAAAAATCATATTTTTATTCGAAGTTCAAATAGATAAAAATCATATTTTTATTCGAAGTCACATATATGTATATATATATAAATATATATATATATATCACATTTCTATTTTAAAGTTATATGCATAAAAACCATATTCCTAAACAGTGTTATCCGTATGTTAAACCGAAAATTAAATCATTGTTGTTTATGTTAAAAACTGAAAATTTACTTGATTACTAAATAAATAAATGAAAATTAACAAAACAACAACAAAAAAAAACTCACTACAGTGGTGTTCGTCTCTGCCTGGAACAGCTGAAACCGAAGTCGATTTGGTTTCCCCGTCAACCGCGCCGCCCTAGGCTGATCGGACCACCATCGGAGGTCATCACCTCCTTCGCCCTCGTGCCCCGCCAACGCCAGTAGTGGCGCGTTGTTCGAAGTCCCCCGGAGCGGCGGTTTTAGGTCAGAGGAGGTGGAGCGAGAGGATAGAGAAGAAGAAGGAGGCGGTGGGGTCTGGGTGGAGGCTGGAGGTCGGCTGCGAGGTGGCGGAGGGCAGGGCGACGGCGAAGTCGCCATCGATGGGGGGGGGGGTTTCGGGATTTTCGAAGAGAAAAAGGGGGGTTGATTTCTGAAACAAGAAAGTAACGGGGGGGGGGGGGTTTATAAAAAGAAAATATATAATTATTTATTTATTCAATTAATTCTCCATAAAGTTGCTTTTTCGTTCGGGCTTTGAATTGGACCCAACGACTGTCGCCCCTAACTAATTACCCCCATTCCGAACACAATGGGATATGTATCGTAGGCCGATTTGATCGTTTCGACCAGTTTCCGTTGAATTTACATTTAAATCACTATATTGAATTTTAAACGTACATTTCAAATTACTGGGGTCACATACTAACTAGAAAATTCCATAAAAATATTTTCTAGCTTCGTATTGACGATACGGTCCTAACAAAACTAGTTTCGTCGAATTCTGAGATCGTTAGAAAAATGGCCAATTTCCAGTCTATTAAAATCAACTGAAATGGTCAAAACACGTTTTCCTTTGCCACGCTCACATATTGATTCGAAAAATTATGAAATTTGGAATCTAGCAATAATTCGACATCACGGACCTAACAAAACTGGTTTCGTCGAAATCCGAGGTCGTTTGCAAAATTGCTATTTTTTTAAGGGCCTGAATTCCATAGCGACTATTCAGAATTTTCAACTGGACATATCTTTTGATTCCTAATATGAAATCTTGATTTTTCGGATTCGTTGGAAAGATATCATCAATTAGATCCTAATGTTTTTGGTTTCACTAAAATCCGGATTGTTTTGCACCCGGTACATTCAATTGAAGTTTGAAATCGAATTATCGAACTACCGCGCCATTTTCAATTCTATTTTAATTATATATAAATATTTATATTCTAACGACGACGCGTATATAATATATACGTTCGAATTCTATTCAAAATAAATTTTCTCGTCGATATTATTTAAAATAAATTATTTTGAATATTCAAAATTCGCTAAAATTGCCAAAATAAAAATTTTAAACTGGCCCAGATTTTCCGGGTTGTTACAATCTCCCCCACTTAAAACTTTTCGTCCCCGAAAAGGAACAAAGTCGAAAGTGGTTTGATTATTCAACTCTACGCTCGATCTGGCTTCCATTCTCCAACTCTTTAGTTTCTGAGAATTTTCAAAATTTCAAAAATTTGGCTAACACCCTAAATTTTTGAAAAATTTCGCCATAACCTCCCCTGCAATGGGAGCATCGGGGAATTTCAAATAGCTTCCCCGGTCCTTCAGATCCCAAAAAGAAAAAGAAAAAGCCAAGCGGCTAGCCAATAGGCTCACAAAATCATCATCACCCAAACAAAACAGTAAATTATGTAGTAAACATGTACCTATTTGTCGGCCAAACAAATTTTATTCTCTGGCTCTAGCCTCCTTGCTATGACCTGTTCAATGATATATATGTATATGCAAGCAAATGCGACCAATTTTCAATACAATTCAATATTCGATCAAATTAGGCATAATGGTTCAAAATTAGCAAACAAATGAACAAACAACACAAACATCAGTCAATTAGTGAATTTAACGTTTCAAATTCATAATTTTGATACATATACAAAAATCATGTTTTTGATGCCAATTCACAACAATGTGTTCTAACTATATAAGTTTTGGTTCTCACACCAGTCTAATGGAAATATATAGATATCACACTTTCGTCACTCGAAAATAAATGCTGGTGATGGTATACTTCATCATCAGGATCATGTCCGGGCAACTAGAGTGTGATTCTATACCTATCCAATATATTAAAATTTCGAATACACGCGGATCAGACGCATACGCAAAATCTATATATACTGGATTGTCCACATCAATATAAATAAATAACCAGATACGAATAATTGATTTAAATTTTCAAAACAAAAAAAATTTGTTTTCATTTTATTTTAAAAAAATTTACTCTTCACACTCGTTCTAGGATACTACCGATCCCATCTCTAACGAGTCATTCCCATTGGATATTACTAATCCAATATCTGATGAATTCTTTCGTACGGTTCTAATGTGTCTTGTTCTCTGCTTTGTAAACCAAAGCTCTGATACCAAACTGTAAAAACCCGAAACTTCCCCGTAAAGGAAAGCGCCGGATAGTTCGAGAACAAACCACAACAGAACTCATATAAAAGAACATTTCATTGTATATTACAACAATGCATCAGATTACAAGAATATACAGAGTAAAAATGAATATTACACAGAGATATCAGAGATTTAAATTACATTTAAATACAACGCAGCGGAAAATAATACAATACACAACTAGAAGAGATATACGGATACAAAGCTTTCCGGATATCGTTCCAGCTGTAAACCAGGATCCTGTGAATATAAATCTGCAAAACCGAAACTACTAGCTGCCCGTGTCAAAATAAGGGCACCCAGAGTTTAGGTTAAAACAATAAACTCCAGGTCAGTCATGTGACTGGTGTGAGAACTAAAACAGTTATTAATCTTTATTTTAAATCATTAGGTAAATCAAGGGACCACGCCGTATAACACGGAACGGGTTTCCTCCCAAGGATACCAGTGCATAAAACAACAGCGCAATGCTAGATAAAGAAAAATGAAGCTGTTATAAGACCCAGGTCCTATCACACAATGCAACGCAAGCCGGGGGATAGGGTTTTCCCTTATAACAGCCAAAGCATGCTTGATACGTTTAAAACAAATCATTTGATACTATTATAAGTGTATAGTGTATAAAACAACTTCAAATCATAAGTATCAATCATAGGCGGCATGGGTACAATATATCATGTCGCCATATATAGGTTTACAAATAAAACCGCAAATGTCACGTATTTGGAAATTGGATTTCCATCTATGAACCGAGGCAAAAGATAGTCCTCAACCGATTCGAGACGCTCTAGCCCGTGTCTCAGGCAAGTACTCAGTCAAGCCTTTGGATCGTCAGGGCCGGTCCACACGGAGTGGATTAAAATGCCTGAACATGCGTTTCCCCGCCCTATGGGGCGTAAACGAGCCAACTAAATGACTCCATCGGTTCGAGAACGACCGATCAATCCGAGGCGCCTCGCAACAGCAACAACCACATAAGTCAAACTCGTCAGGGCGTGTAAAACCACTGACGCCACTTCTAGCTAGAAAGAAACGCATGCCCTCCCTGACGTCCGTCTCCCGTTTTTGGTTCATACCTGGTGTGAAACACGCGAGGTAAACGTTACACAAAGCTACGCCACAAAGGCCATGCTTTGATCATCACCACAAGACTTTGCTTTTCAACAGAAGCCTTGATCATTTGCATCTTAGCATGCCACACAGGCAAACCATCCTATGCAACCGATATCAGTCACACAGAATGAAATCCGATGTCAGACACACAGTCCATTTACAAGTCCGTTCTGGGTCTGAACGAAACCGGAGGCACCTAGTACCCCGCATATCCATCGATCTCCAAGTACGTCTGGACGATCACTAACTGTTTCCATCTTCTTGGGTGTACAGCCCAATCAAGATCATCAGTAATTACCCAAACGACGTGAAGACCTCCGGTCTTCGACCATCGTCTTCATCTTCGACTTATCGTCGTATCAGTTATTCAGAATGGGATGAACCCGGTCTTTCCGAATAACTCGCGTATATTTTAAATAAGTGTTACACAAACACAACATACGCCTCATTCCAATTCATTAGTCACTAACCGTAAATTAATCAAGAGAATAATTCCCCAAATATTAACCCCGAAGGCCGAAACCAACATCAGATCAATATCCAGAAAACCATTCTGCTTGGCTAACCGACAGTTAGTTTCTAAATTTCACGTTCAAATCTAATTAAAGATTTAACTATCGCCTGGAGCAAAACTGGTGATACTCCATTCTCGATCTTTTCAATTTAATTAAAGATTCATTAAAACTCCACTTAGTTTTAATCATTATCTGGGTTAAAGAATCAGTGTCATTTAAAACACGATTCACGATAAACCCAAAATCACATTCCATTAATTATCGGGTTAAAGAACAAGTGTTATTTAAAACACTGTTCACGATAAACCCAAAAATCAATATCAATTCAATTCCAATTAAATATTATTTAATTGGTACACTTCATTAAATCTAAATAAAAAGATTTAATCTTTTCCCAACTGGGTTCAAGAACAGTGTTAGTGAAGACACCATTCACGACAAACCCAAATCACATTCATTAATTATCGGGTTAAAGAACAAGTGTTATTTAAAACACTGTTCACGATAAACCCAAAAATCAATATCAATTCAATTCCAATTAAATATTATTTAATTGGTACACTTCATTAAATCTAAATAAAAAGATTTAATCTTTTCTCAACTGGGTTCAAGAACAGTGTTAGTGAAGACACCATTCACGACAAACCCAAATCACATTTGATATTCAATATAAGGCTCTGAATAGAAAATATATCGGCTTATATTCAATATCAAATTCTACGACTAACAAATGTCGTATTGGAAATAACGATATAAATATATATCTTTCAAATTTCCATAACAACACCTGTATAATCACGAATTCCAACATCGAAATATTCCGAAGACAATTTCGATTCAAATCCACTCCAATGCAATCATTGGATATTCTGGTTATTTTCAAAACCCTTTTCAAATTCAATTTATTTATTTAAAAATAAATAGAATTATATTTCTAGTTCAAAACTAGTTCAATTCGATAAAAGTCTATTTTTATCTTTTCAAACATGAAGTTTTTCATCCCAAATCTTCACAAATCATTTCTTATGATTTTACACAAATTATTACTATTTTTAATAATTTTATCAAGGCCCGTACAGTCGATTTCCATCAATGGCCATCGAACTGCACTTACAGCGACCTTTTTCAAATTTGATTTGGACATAATTCCAAATCCAACCGTTAGATTTATAATTTCTAATATTCGTTAGAAAGCTCTTATCGATACGAACCCAACGGTTCCGGTTTTAGAAGAATCCGACGGTCGGATCTCCCGTAATGTCCGTTTGAAATAAATGGTCGAAATTCACGAACTGCCGCGGCGCGGCGCGTTCTATTCAGGCCATTATATTATATATATAATATATATAATATATATTTCGTCGATTTCTATTTAAAACGAATTATATAAATAGTTTTAAATTCGTTTCAAATTCTATTTCAACTTCTATTTCAATTCAAAGCAAAATTGAATTCTTCTTTATAAATTCGTTTTAAAATTCATTTCTATTCAATTCGAATTTCAATTCAATTTGAATTCATTTCAATTCGCTTTCAATTCCATTTGAATTCGTTTTCAATTCAATTCATTTCGAAATCGTTTTCAATTCAATTCATTTCGAAATCGTTTTCAATTCAATTCATTTCGAAATCGTTTTCAATTCAATTCATTTCGAAATCGTTTTCAATTCAATTCATTTCGAAATCGTTTTCAATTCAATTCATTTCGAAATCGTTTTCAATTCATTTTGAATTCGTTTTCAATTCATTTCATTTTGAAATCGTTTTCAATTCAATTCATTTCGAAATGAATAAAATCGATATAAATATCGTTCACGTCAAAATGGCGTCAATCTAATCAACACGGCTTCATAAATTTCTATTTTCAAATATTCTTTTTCAAATATTTCTTTTTCAAAATAGTTGTTATTATCAAAATATTTCGTTCAACACATGACCAATCTCAATGAATGAGTACTGTCAACACATGAACTTTTATTTTATAATATTCTTTATTTTTCAAATTGGAATGAGGCCCAATCAATCACCATACAAAGTTAATTATATGGATTTTCATACAACACATGTATATAATAGCATTGAAAAATAATCAACCATCAACCAAAGTGCACTACACTGTATAAGCATCAAATATAGATATCTAATGCTTATAACAGCCTGTCAATCAATCGATCGACATATTTAATCAATCAGGATGAGTGAACTGCATATTTCATCCTAACACCCGTGTAGGGTCTCAAACAATCAAACAAATATTTTATTTGTGCAGTTGGGCGATGTGTAAAATTTATCGTCCCAATCAATGTCATTCAAATAGGTGTACATAAACAAACCGTCTGGTTTGTAAATGAATATTCTATTTTATTCACTTCACGTTAAAAATTATATTTTTAATGATAAAACATTTTATTTCAACCTATGAATTTCTATTCAATTCATTCTTTAAATAAAATGATATTTTTATTTTTCTAACTTATTTTAGAAAATTTTGGCGGCATAACGGCACGATACTAGAAACGGGACGAGGCCTAGCCTTATCCCCGGTCTAGTGAAGGCCCACGCCATTCACACATCAATCAAATCAATTTCATCTCACCAAACAATTCAATTCAAACAAATAATTCAACTAATCTATGCAACCAAACAAACAAGTCCATGGTCTGTGGACGATTGTGTCGGGTGCTACTAAGCACCGTCTGCATCCTAGTATATATATATAACTAGAAAAATTAAATTGAAAGGTGAGAAGTTCTCACCGAAAGCTATCCAAGCTCCACGGCACTTCATTTGCAGAAGTCTTCGTCGTTTCGCCTTTTTGTCACCTTCGTTGTCCGCTTTCACTACATATGTAAAAATCGAATTTTTACTTCGCTATTCAATATATAAAAATCATATTTTTATTTCACTTCTCAATATATAAAAATCGAATATTTATTGCACTTCTCAATATATAAAAATCGAATTTTTATTTCACTTCTCAATATATAAAAATCGAATTTTTATTTCACTTCTCAATATATAAAAATCGAATTTTTATTTCACTTCTCAATATATAAAAATCGAATTTTTATTTCACTTCTCAATATATAAAAATCGAATTTTTATTTCACTTCTCAATATATAAAAATCGAATTTTTATTTCACTTCTCAATATATAAAAATCGAATTTTTATTTCACTTCTCAATATATAAAAATCGAATTTTTATTTCAAAGTTCAATATATAAAAATCGAATTTTTATTTCAAAGTTCAATATATAAAAATCGAATTTTTATTCGAAGTCCAATAGATAAAAATCATATTTTTATTCGAAGTTCAAATAGATAAAAATCATATTTTTATTCGAAGTCACATATATGTATATATATATAAATATAAATATATATATCACATTTCTATTTTAAAGTTATATGCATAAAAACCATATTCCTAAACAGTGTTATCCGTATGTTAAACCGAAAATTAAATCATTGTTGTTTATGTTAAAAACTGAAAATTTACTTGATTACTAAATAAATAAATGAAAATTAACAAAACAACAACAACAAAAAACTCACTACAGTGGTGTTCGTCTCTGCCTGGAACAGCTGAAACCGAAGTCGATTTGGTTTCCCCGTCAACCGCGCCGCCCTAGGCTGATCGGACCACCATCGGAGGTCATCACCTCCTTCGCCCTCGTGCCCCGCCAACGCCAGTAGTGGCGCGTTGTTCGAAGTCCCCCGGAGCGGCGGTTTTAGGTCAGAGGAGGTGGAGCGAGAGGATAGAGAAGAAGAAGGAGGCGGTGGGGTCTGGGTGGAGGCTGGAGGTCGGCTGCGAGGTGGCGGAGGGCAGGGCGACGGCGAAGTCGCCATCGATGGGGGGGGGGGGTTTCGGGATTTTCGAAGAGAAAAAGGGGGGTTGATTTCTGAAACAAGAAAGTAACGGGGGGGGGGTTATAAAAAGAAAATATATAATTATTTATTTATTCAATTAATTCTCCATAAAGTTGCTTTTTCGTTCGGGCTTTGAATTGGACCCAACGACTGTCGCCCCTAACTAATTACCCCCATTCCGAACACAATGGGATATGTATCGTAGGCCGATTTGATCGTTTCGACCAGTTTCCGTTGAATTTACATTTAAATCACTATATTGAATTTTAAACGTACATTTCAAATTACTGGGGTCACATACTAACTAGAAAATTCCATAAAAATATTTTCTAGCTTCGTATTGACGATACGGTCCTAACAAAACTAGTTTCGTCGAATTCTGAGATCGTTAGAAAAATGGCCAATTTCCAGTCGATTAAAATCAACTGAAATGGTCAAAACACGTTTTCCTTTGCCACGCTCACATATTGATTCGAAAAATTATGAAATTTGGAATCTAGCAATAATTCGACATCACGGACCTAACAAAACTGGTTTCGTCGAAATCCGAGGTCGTTTGCAAAATTGCTATTTTTTTAAGGGCCTGAATTCCATAGCGACTATTCAGAATTTTCAACTAGACATATCTTTTGATTCCTAATATGAAATCTTGATTTTTCGGATTCGTTGGAAAGATATCATCAATTAGATCCTAATGTTTTTGGTTTCACTAAAATCCGGATTGTTTTGCACCCGGTACATTCAATTGAAGTTTGAAATCGAATTATCGAACTACCGCGCCATTTTCAATTCTATTTTAATTATATATAAATATTTATATTCTAACGACGACGCGTATATAATATATACGTTCGAATTCTATTCAAAATAAATTTTCTCGTCGATATTATTTAAAATAAATTATTTTGAATATTCAAAATTCGCTAAAATTGCCAAAATAAAAATTTTAAACTGGCCCAGATTTTCCGGGTTGTTACAATCTCCCCCACTTAAAACTTTTCGTCCCCGAAAAGGAACAAAGTCGAAAGTGGTTTGATTATTCAACTCTACGCTCGATCTGGCTTCCATTCTCCAACTCTTTAGTTTCTGAGAATTTTCAAAATTTCAAAAATTTGGCTAACACCCTAAATTTTTGAAAAATTTCGCCATAACCTCCCCTGCAATGGGAGCATCGGGGAATTTCAAATAGCTTCCCCGGTCCTTCAGATCCCAAAAAGAAAAAGAAAAAGCCAAGCGGCTAGCCAATAGGCTCACAAAATCATCATCACCCAAACAAAACAGTAAATTATGTAGTAAACATGTACCTATTTGTCGGGCAAACAAATTTTATTCTCTGGCTCTAGCCTCCTTGCTATGACCTGTTCAATGATATATATGTATATGCAAGCAAATGCGACCAATTTTCAATACAATTCAATATTCGATCAAATTAGGCATAATGGTTCAAAATTAGCAAACAAATGAACAAACAACACAAACATCAGTCAATTAGTGAATTTAACGTTTCAAATTCATAATTTTGATACATATACAAAAATCATGTTTTTGATGCCAATTCACAACAATGTGTTCTAACTATATAAGTTTTGGTTCTCACACCAGTCTAATGGAAATATATAGATATCACACTTTCGTCACTCGAAAATAAATGCTGGTGATGGTATACTTCATCATCAGGATCATGTCCGGGCAACTAGAGTGTGATTCTATACCTATCCAATATATTAAAATTTCGAATACACGCGGATCAGACGCATACGCAAAATCTATATATACTGGATTGTCCACATCAATATAAATAAATAACCAGATACGAATAATTGATTTAAATTTTCAAAACAAAAAAAATTGTTTTCATTTTATTTTAAAAAAATTTACTCTTCACACTCGTTCTAGGATACTACTGATCCCATCTCTAACGAGTCATTCCCATTGGATATTACTAATCCAATATCTGATGAATTCTTTTGTACGGTTCTAATGTGTCTTGTTCTCTGCTTTGTAAACCAAAGCTCTGATACCAAACTGTAAAAACCCGAAACTTCCCCGTAAAGGAAAGCGCCGGATAGTTCGAGAACAAACCACAACAGAACTCATATAAAAGAACATTTCATTGTATATTACAACAATGCATCAGATTACAAGAATATACAGAGTAAAAATGAATATTACACAGAGATATCAGAGATTTAAATTACATTTAAATACAACGCAGCGGAAAATAATACAATACACAACTAGAAGAGATATACGGATACAAAGCTTTCCGGATATCGTTCCAGCTGTAAACCAGGATCCTGTGAATATAAATCTGCAAAACCGAAACTACTAGCTGCCCGTGTCAAAATAAGGGCACCCAGAGTTTAGGTTAAAACAATAAACTCCAGGTCAGTCATGTGACTGGTGTGAGAACTAAAACAGTTATTAATCTTTATTTTAAATCATTAGGTAAATCAAGGGACCACGCCGTATAACACGGAACGGGTTTCCTCCCAAGGATACCAGTGCATAAAACAACAGCGCAATGCTAGATAAAGAAAAATGAAGCTGTTATAAGACCCAGGTCCTATCACACAATGCAACGCAAGCCGGGGGATAGGGTTTTCCCTTATAACAGCCAAAGCATGCTTGATACGTTTAAAACAAATCATTTGATACTATTATAAGTGTATAGTGTATAAAACAACTTCAAATCATAAGTATCAATCATAGGCGGCATGGGTACCATATATCATGTCGCCATATATAGGTTTACAAATAAAACCGCAAATGTCACGTATTTGGAAATTGGATTTCCATCTATGAACCGAGGCAAAAGATAGTCCTCAACCGATTCGAGACGCTCTAGCCCGTGTCTCAGGCAAGTACTCAGTCAAGCCTTTGGATCGTCAGGGCCGGTCCACACGGAGTGGATTAAAATGCCTGAACATGCGTTTCCCCGCCCTATGGGGCGTAAACGAGCCAACTAAATGACTCCATCGGTTCGAGAACGACCGATCAATCCGAGGCGCCTCGCAACAGCAACAACCACATAAGTCAAACTCGTCAGGGCGTGTAAAACCACTGACGCCACTTCTAGCTAGAAAGAAACGCATGCCCTCCCTGACGTCCGTCTCCCGTTTTTGGTTCATACCTGGTGTGAAACACGCGAGGTAAACGTTACACAAAGCTACGCCACAAAGGCCATGCTTTGATCATCACCACAAGACTTTGCTTTTCAACAGAAGCCTTGATCATTTGCATCTTAGCATGCCACACAGGCAAACCATCCTATGCAACCGATATCAGTCACACAGAATGAAATCCGATGTCAGACACACAGTCCATTTACAAGTCCGTTCTGGGTCTGAACGAAACCGGAGGCACCTAGTACCCCGTATATCCATCGATCTCCAAGTACGTCTGGACGATCACTAACTGTTTCCATCTTCTTGGGTGTACAGCCCAATCAAGATCATCAGTAATTACCCAAACGACGTGAAGACCTCCGGTCTTCGACCATCGTCTTCATCTTCGACTTATCGTCGTATCAGTTATTCAGAATGGGATGAACCCGGTCTTTCCGAATAACTCGCGTATATTTTAAATAAGTGTTACACAAACACAACATACGCCTCATTCCAATTCATTAGTCACTAACCGTAAATTAATCAAGAGAATAATTCCCCAAATATTAACCCCGAAGGCCGAAACCAACATCAGATCAATATCCAGAAAACCATTCTGCTTGGCTAACCGACAGTTAGTTTCTAAATTTCACGTTCAAATCTAATTAAAGATTTAACTATCGCCTGGAGCAAAACTGGTGATACTCCATTCTCGATCTTTTCAATCTAATTAAAGATTCATTAAAACTCCACTTAGTTTTAATCATTATCTGGGTTAAAGAATCAGTGTCATTTAAAACACGATTCACGATAAACCCAAAATCACATTCCATTAATTATCGGGTTAAAGAACAAGTGTTATTTAAAACACTGTTCACGATAAACCCAAAAATCAATATCAATTCAATTCCAATTAAATATTATTTAATTGGTACACTTCATTAAATCTAAATAAAAAGATTTAATCTTTTCCCAACTGGGTTCAAGAACAGTGTTAGTGAAGACACCATTCACGACAAACCCAAATCACATTCATTAATTATCGGGTTAAAGAACAAGTGTTATTTAAAACACTGTTCACGATAAATCCAAAAATCAATATCAATTCCAATTAAATATTATTTAATTGGTACACTTCATTAAATCTAAATAAAAAGATTTAATCTTTTCTCAACTGGGTTCAAGAACAGTGTTAGTGAAGACACCATTCACGACAAACCCAAATCACATTTGATATTCAATATAAGGCTCTGAATAGAAAATATATCGGCTTATATTCAATATCAAATTCTACGACTAACAAATGTCGTATTGGAAATAACGATATAAATATATATCTTTCAAATTTCCATAACAACACCTGTATAATCACGAATTCCAACATCGAAATATTCCGAAGACAATTTCGATTCAAATCCACTCCAATGCAATCATTGGATATTCTGGTTATTTTCAAAACCCTTTTCAAATTCAATTTATTTATTTAAAAATAAATAGAATTATATTTCTAGTTCAAAACTAGTTCAATTCGATAAAAGTATATTTTTATCTTTTCAAACATGAAGTTTTTCATCCCAAATCTTCACAAATCATTTCTTATGATTTTACACAAATTATTACTATTTTTAATAATTTTATCAAGGCCCGTACAGTCGATTTCCATCAATGGCCATCGAACTGCACTTACAGCGACCTTTTTCAAATTTGATTTGGACATAATTCCAAATCCAACCGTTAGATTTCTAATTTCTAATATTCGTTAGAAAGCTCTTATCGATACGAACCCAACGGTTCCGGTTTTAGGAGAATCCGACGGTCGGATCTCCCGTAATGTCCGTTTGAAATAAATGGTCGAAATTCACGAACTGCCGCGGCGCGGCGCGTTCTATTCAGGCCATTATATTATATATATAATATATATAATATATATTTCGTCGATTTCTATTTAAAACGAATTATATAAATAGTTTTAAATTCGTTTCAAATTCTATTTCAACTTCTATTTCAATTCAAAGCAAAATTGAATTCTTCTTTATAAATTCGTTTTAAAATTCATTTCTATTCAATTCGAATTTCAATTCAATTTGAATTCATTTCAATTCACTTTCAATTCCATTTGAATTCGTTTTCAATTCAATTCATTTCGAAATCGTTTTCAATTCAATTCATTTCGAAATCGTTTTCAATTCAATTCATTTCGAAATCGTTTTCAATTCAATTCATTTCGAAATCGTTTTCAATTCAATTCATTTCGAAATCGTTTTCAATTCAATTCATTTCGAAATCGTTTTCAATTCAATTTGAATTCGTTTTCAATTCATTTCATTTCGAAATCGTTTTCAATTCAATTCATTTCGAAATGAATAAAATCGATATAAATATCGTTCACGTCAAAATGGCGTCAATCTAATCAACACGGCTTCATAAATTTCTATTTTCAAATATTCTTTTTCAAATATTTCTTTTTCAAAATAGTTGTTATTATCAAAATATTTCGTTCAACACATGACCAATCTCAATGAATGAGTACTGTCAACACATGAACTTTTATTTTATAATATTCTTTATTTTTCAAATTGGAATGAGGCCCAATCAATCACCATATAAAGTTAATTATATGGATTTTCATACAACACATGTATATAATAGCATTGAAAAATAATCAACCATCAACCAAAGTGCACTACACTGTATAAGCATCAAATATAGATATCTAATGCTTATAACAACCTGTCAATCAATCGATCGACATATTTAATCAATCAGGATGAGTGAACTGCATATTTCATCCTAACACCCGTGTAGGGTTTCAAACAATCAAACAAATATTTTATTTGTGCAGTTGGGCGATGTGTAAAATTTATCGTCCTAATCAATGTCATTCAAATAGGTGTACATAAACAAACCGTCTGGTTTGTAAATGAATATTCTATTTTATTCACTTCACGTTAAAAATTATATTTTTAACGATAAAACATTTTATTTCAACCTATGAATTTCTATTCAATTCATTCTTTAAATAAAATGATATTTTTGTTTTTCTAACTTATTTTAGAAAATTTCGGCGGCATAACGGCACGATACTAGAAACGGGACGAGGCCTAGCCTTATCCCCGGTCTAGTGAAGGCCCACGCCATTCACACATCAATCAAATCAATTTCATCTCACCAAACAATTCAATTCAAACAAATAATTCAACTAATCTATGCAACCAAACAAACAAGTCCATGGTCTGTGGACGATTGTGTCGGGTGCTACTAAGCACCGTCTGCATCCTAGTATATATATATATAACTAGAAAAATTAAATTGAAAGGTGAGAAGTTCTCACCGAAAGCTATCCAAGCTCCACGGCACTTCATTTGCAGAAGTCTTCGTCGTTTCGCCTTTTTGTCACCTTCGTTGTCCGCTTTCACTACATATGTAAAAATCGAATTTTTACTTCGCTATTCAATATATAAAAATCATATTTTTATTTCACTTCTCAATATATAAAAATCGAATTTTTATTGCACTTCTCAATATATAAAAATCGAATTTTTATTTCACTTCTCAATATATAAAAATCGAATTTTTATTTCACTTCTCAATATATAAAAATCGAATTTTTATTTCACTTCTCAATATATAAAAATCGAATTTTTATTTCACTTCTCAATATATAAAAATCGAATTTTTATTTCACTTCTCAATATATAAAAATCGAATTTTTATTTCAAAGTTCAATATATAAAAATCGAATTTTTATTTCAAAGTTCAATATATAAAAATCGAATTTTTATTCGAAGTCCAATAGATAAAAATCATATTTTTATTCGAAGTTCAAATAGATAAAAATCATATTTTTATTCGAAGTCACATATATGTATATATATATAAATATAAATATATATATCACATTTCTATTTTAAAGTTATATGCATAAAAACCATATTCCTAAACAGTGTTATCCGTATGTTAAACCGAAAATTAAATCATTGTTGTTTATGTTAAAAACTGAAAATTTACTTGATTACTAAATAAATAAATGAAAATTAACAAAACAACAACAAAAAAAAACTCACTACAGTGGTGTTCGTCTCTGCCTGGAACAACTGAAACCGAAGTCGATTTGGTTTCCCCGTCAACCGCGCCGCCCTAGGCTGATCGGACCACCATCGGAGGTCATCACCTCCTTCGCCCTCGTGCCCCGCCAACGCCAGTAGTGGCGCGTTGTTCGAAGTCCCCCGGAGCGGCGGTTTTAGGTCAGAGGAGGTGGAGCGAGAGGATAGAGAAGAAGAAGGAGGCGGTGGGGTCTGGGTGGAGGCTGGAGGTCGGCTGCGAGGTGGCGGAGGGCAGGGCGACGGCGAAGTCGCCATCGATGGGGGGGGGGGTTTCGGGATTTTCGAAGAGAAAAAGGGGGGTTGATTTCTAAAACAAGAAAGTAACGGGGGGGGGTTTATAAAAAGAAAATATATAATTATTTATTTATTCAATTAATTCTCCATAAAGTTGCTTTTTCGTTCGGGCTTTGAATTGGACCCAACGACTGTCGCCCCTAACTAATTACCCCCATTCCGAACACAATGGGATATGTATCGTAGGCCGATTTGATCGTTTCGACCAGTTTCCGTTGAATTTACATTTAAATCACTATATTGAATTTTAAACGTACATTTCAAATTACTGGGGTCACATACTAACTAGAAAAATTCCATAAAAATATTTTCTAGCTTCGTATTGACGATACGGTCCTAACAAAACTAGTTTCGTCGAATTCTGAGATCGTTAGAAAAATGGCCAATTTCCAGTCGATTAAAATCAACTGAAATGGTCAAAACACGTTTTCCTTTGCCACGCTCACATATTGATTCGAAAAATTATGAAATTTGGAATCTAGCAATAATTCGACATCACGGACCTAACAAAACTGGTTTCGTCGAAATCCGAGGTCGTTTGCAAAATTGCTATTTTTTTAAGGGCCTGAATTCCATAGCGACTATTCAGAATTTTCAACTGGACATATCTTTTGATTCCTAATATGAAATCTTGATTTTTCGGATTCGTTGGAAAGATATCATCAATTAGATCCTAATGTTTTTGGTTTCACTAAATCCGGATTGTTTTGCACCCGGTACATTCAATTGAAGTTTGAAATCGAATTATCGAACTACCGCGCCATTTTCAATTCTATTTTAATTATATATAAATATTTATATTCTAACGACGACGCGTATATAATATATACGTTCGAATTCTATTCAAAATAAATTTTCTCGTCGATATTATTTAAAATAAATTATTTTGAATATTCAAAATTCGCTAAAATTGCCAAAATAAAAATTTTAAACTGGCCCAGATTTTCCGGGTTGTTACAATCTCCCCCACTTAAAACTTTTCGTCCCCGAAAAGGAACAAAGTCGAAAGTGGTTTGATTATTCAACTCTACGCTCGATCTGGCTTCCATTCTCCAACTCTTTAGTTTCTGAGAATTTTCAAAATTTCAAAAATTTGGCTAACACCCTAAATTTTTGAAAAATTTCGCCATAACCTCCCCTGCAATGGGAGCATCGGGGAATTTCAAATAGCTTCCCCGGTCCTTCAGATCCCAAAAAGAAAAAGAAAAAGCCAAGCGGCTAGCCAATAGGCTCACAAAATCATCATCACCCAAACAAAACAGTAAATTATGTAGTAAACATGTACCTATTTGTCGGGCAAACAAATTTTATTCTCTGGCTCTAGCCTCCTTGCTATGACCTGTTCAATGATATATATGTATATGCAAGCAAATGCGACCAATTTTCAATACAATTCAATATTCGATCAAATTAGGCATAATGGTTCAAAATTAGCAAACAAATGAACAAACAACACAAACATCAGTCAATTAGTGAATTTAACGTTTCAAATTCATAATTTTGATACATATACAAAAATCATGTTTTTGATGCCAATTCACAACAATGTGTTCTAACTATATAAGTTTTGGTTCTCACACCAGTCTAATGGAAATATATAGATATCACACTTTCGTCACTCGAAAATAAATGCTGGTGATGGTATACTTCATCATCAGGATCATGTCCGGGCAACTAGAGTGTGATTCTATACCTATCCAATATATTAAAATTTCGAATACACGCGGATCAGACGCATACGCAAAATCTATATATACTGGATTGTCCACATCAATATAAATAAATAACCAGATACGAATAATTGATTTAAATTTTCAAAACAAAAAAATTTGTTTTCATTTTATTTTAAAAAAATTTACTCTTCACACTCGTTCTAGGATACTACTGATCCCATCTCTAACGAGTCATTCCCATTGGATATTACTAATCCAATATCTGATGAATTCTTTCGTACGGTTCTAATGTGTCTTGTTCTCTGCTTTGTAAACCAAAGCTCTGATACCAAACTGTAAAAACCCGAAACTTCCCCGTAAAGGAAAGCGCCGGATAGTTCGAGAACAAACCACAACAGAACTCATATAAAAGAACATTTCATTGTATATTACAACAATGCATCAGATTACAAGAATATACAGAGTAAAAATGAATATTACACAGAGATATCAGAGATTTAAATTACATTTAAATACAACGCAGCGGAAAATAATACAATACACAACTAGAAGAGATATACGGATACAAAGCTTTCCGGATATCGTTCCAGCTGTAAACCAGGATCCTGTGAATATAAATCTGCAAAACCGAAACTACTAGCTGCCCGTGTCAAAATAAGGGCACCCAGAGTTTAGGCTAAAACAATAAACTCCAGGTCAGTCATGTGACTGGTGTGAGAACTAAAACAGTTATTAATCTTTATTTTAAATCATTAGGTAAATCAAGGGACCACGCCGTATAACACGGAACGGGTTTCCTCCCAAGGATACCAGTGCATAAAACAACAGCGCAATGCTAGATAAAGAAAAATGAAGCTGTTATAAGACCCAGGTCCTATCACACAATGCAACGCAAGCCGGGGGATAGGGTTTTCCCTTATAACAGCCAAAGCATGCTTGATACGTTTAAAACAAATCATTTGATACTATTATAAGTGTATAGTGTATAAAACAACTTCAAATCATAAGTATCAATCATAGGCGGCATGGGTACCATATATCATGTCGCCATATATAGGTTTACAAATAAAACCGCAAATGTCACGTATTTGGAAATTGGATTTCCATCTATGAACCGAGGCAAAAGATAGTCCTCAACCGATTCGAGACGCTCTAGCCCGTGTCTCAGGCAAGTACTCAGTCAAGCCTTTGGATCGTCAGGGCCGGTCCACACGGAGTGGATTAAAATGCCTGAACATGCGTTTCCCCGCCCTATGGGGCGTAAACGAGCCAACTAAATGACTCCATCGGTTCGGGAACGACCGATCAATCCGAGGCGCCTCGCAACAGCAACAACCACATAAGTCAAACTCGTCAGGGCGTGTAAAACCACTGACGCCACTTCTAGCTAGAAAGAAACGCATGCCCTCCCTGACGTCCGTCTCCCGTTTTTGGTTCATACCTGGTGTGAAACACGCGAGGTAAACGTTACACAAAGCTACGCCACAAAGGCCATGCTTTGATCATCACCACAAGACTTTGCTTTTCAACAGAAGCCTTGATCATTTGCATCTTAGCATGCCACACAGGCAAACCATCCTATGCAACCGATATCAGTCACACAGAATGAAATCCGATGTCAGACACACAGTCCATTTACAAGTCCGTTCTGGGTCTGAACGAAACCGGAGGCACCTAGTACCCCGCATATCCATCGATCTCCAAGTACGTCTGGACGATCACTAACTGTTTCCATCTTCTTGGGTGTACAGCCCAATCAAGATCATCAGTAATTACCCAAACGACGTGAAGACCTCCGGTCTTCGACCATCGTCTTCATCTTCGACTTATCGTCGTATCAGTTATTCAGAATGGGATGAACCCGGTCTTTCCGAATAACTCGCGTATATTTTAAATAAGTGTTACACAAACACAACATACGCCTCATTCCAATTCATTAGTCACTAACCGTAAATTAATCAAGAGAATAATTCCCCAAATATTAACCCCGAAGGCCGAAACCAACATCAGATCAATATCCAGAAAACCATTCTGCTTGGCTAACCGACAGTTAGTTTCTAAATTTCACGTTCAAATCTAATTAAAGATTTAACTATCGCCTGGAGCAAAACTGGTGATACTCCATTCTCGATCTTTTCAATCTAATTAAAGATTCATTAAAACTCCACTTAGTTTTAATCATTATCTGGGTTAAAGAATCAGTGTCATTTAAAACACGATTCACGATAAACCCAAAATCACATTCCATTAATTATCGGGTTAAAGAACAAGTGTTATTTAAAACACTGTTCACGATAAACCCAAAAATCAATATCAATTCAATTCCAATTAAATATTATTTAATTGGTACACTTCATTAAATCTAAATAAAAAGATTTAATCTTTTCCCAACTGGGTTCAAGAACAGTGTTAGTGAAGACACCATTCACGACAAACCCAAATCACATTCATTAATTATCGGGTTAAAGAACAAGTGTTATTTAAAACACTGTTCACGATAAACCCAAAAATCAATATCAATTCAATTCCAATTAAATATTATTTAATTGGTACACTTCATTAAATCTAAATAAAAAGATTTAATCTTTTCTCAACTGGGTTCAAGAACAGTGTTAGTGAAGACACCATTCACGACAAACCCAAATCACATTTGATATTCAATATAAGGCTCTGAATAGAAAATATATCGGCTTATATTCAATATCAAATTCTACGACTAACAAATGTCGTATTGGAAATAACGATATAAATATATATCTTTCAAATTTCCATAACAACACCTGTATAATCACGAATTCCAACATCGAAATATTCCGAAGACAATTTCGATTCAAATCCACTCCAATGCAATCATTGGATATTCTGGTTATTTTCAAAACCCTTTTCAAATTCAATTTATTTATTTAAAAATAAATAGAATTATATTTCTAGTTCAAAACTAGTTCAATTCGATAAAAGTATATTTTTATCTTTTCAAACATGAAGTTTTTCATCCCAAATCTTCACAAATCATTTCTTATGATTTTACACAAATTATTACTATTTTTAATAATTTTATCAAGGCCCGTACAGTCGATTTCCATCAATGGCCATCGAACTGCACTTACAGCGACCTTTTTCAAATTTGATTTGGACATAATTCCAAATCCAACCGTTAGATTTCTAATTTCTAATATTCGTTAGAAAGCTCTTATCGATACGAACCCAACGGTTCCGGTTTTAGGAGAATCCGACGGTCGGATCTCCCGTAATGTCCGTTTGAAATAAATAGTCGAAATTCACGAACTGCCGCGGCGCGGCGCGTTCTATTCAGGCCATTATATTATATATATAATATATATAATATATATTTCGTCGATTTCTATTTAAAACGAATTATATAAATAGTTTTAAATTCGTTTCAAATTCTATTTCAACTTCTATTTCAATTCAAAGCAAAATTGAATTCTTCTTTATAAATTCGTTTTAAAATTCATTTCTATTCAATTCGAATTTCAATTCAATTTGAATTCATTTCAATTCGCTTTCAATTCCATTTGAATTCGTTTTCAATTCAATTCATTTCGAAATCGTTTTCAATTCAATTCATTTCGAAATCGTTTTCAATTCAATTCATTTCGAAATCGTTTTCAATTCAATTCATTTCGAAATCGTTTTCAATTCAATTCATTTCGAAATCGTTTTCAATTCATTTTGAATTCGTTTTCAATTCATTTCATTTCGAAATCGTTTTCAATTCAATTCATTTCGAAATGAATAAAATCGATATAAATATCGTTCACGTCAAAATGGCGTCAATCTAATCAACACGGCTTCATAAATTTCTATTTTCAAATATTCTTTTTCAAATATTTCTTTTTCAAAATAGTTGTTATTATCAAAATATTTCGTTCAACACATGACCAATCTCAATGAATGAGTACTGTCAACACATGAACTTTTATTTTATAATATTCTTTATTTTTCAAATTGGAATGAGGCCCAATCAATCACCATATAAAGTTAATTATATGGATTTTCATACAACACATGTATATAATAGCATTGAAAAATAATCAACCATCAACCAAAGTGCACTACACTGTATAAGCATCAAATATAGATATCTAATGCTTATAACAGCCTGTCAATCAATCGATCGACATATTTAATCAATCAGGATGAGTGAACTGCATATTTCATCCTAACACCCGTGTAGGGTTTCAAACAATCAAACAAATATTTTATTTGTGCAGTTGGGCGATGTGTAAAATTTATCGTCCCAATCAATGTCATTCAAATAGGTGTACATAAACAAACCGTCTGGTTTGTAAATGAATATTCTATTTTATTCACTTCACGTTAAAAATTATATTTTTAACGATAAAACATTTTATTTCAACCTATGAATTTCTATTCAATTCATTCTTTAAATAAAATGATATTTTTATTTTTCTAACTTATTTTAGAAAATTTCGGCGGCATAACGGCACGATACTAGAAACGGGACGAGGCCTAGCCTTATCCCCGGTCTAGTGAAGGCCCACGCCATTCACACATCAATCAAATCAATTTCATCTCACCAAACAATTCAATTCAAACAAATAATTCAACTAATCTATGCAACCAAACAAACAAGTCCATGGTCTGTGGACGATTGTGTCGGGTGCTACTAAGCACCGTCTGCATCCTAGTATATATATATAGCTAGAAAAATTAAATTGAAAGGTGAGAAGTTCTCACCGAAAGCTATCCAAGCTCCACGGCACTTCATTTGCAGAAGTCTTCGTCGTTTCGCCTTTTTGTCACCTTCGTTGTCCGCTTTCACTACATATGTAAAAATCGAATTTTTACTTCGCTATTCAATATATAAAAATCATATTTTTATTTCACTTCTCAATATATAAAAATCGAATTTTTATTGCACTTCTCAATATATAAAAATCGAATTTTTATTTCACTTCTCAATATATAAAAATCGAATTTTTATTTCACTTCTCAATATATAAAAATCGAATTTTTATTTCACTTCTCAATATATAAAAATCGAATTTTTATTTCACTTCTCAATATATAAAAATCGAATTTTTATTTCACTTCTCAATATATAAAAATCGAATTTTTATTTCACTTCTCAATATATAAAAATCGAATTTTTATTTCACTTCTCAATATATAAAAATCGAATTTTTATTTCAAAGTTCAATATATAAAAATCGAATTTTTATTTCAAAGTTCAATATATAAAAATCGAATTTTTATTCGAAGTCCAATAGATAAAAATCATATTTTTATTCGAAGTTCAAATAGATAAAAATCATATTTTTATTCGAAGTCACATATATGTATATATATATAAATATAAATATATATATCACATTTCTATTTTAAAGTTATATGCATAAAAACCATATTCCTAAACAGTGTTATCCGTATGTTAAACCGAAAATTAAATCATTGTTGTTTATGTTAAAAACTGAAAATTTACTTGATTACTAAATAAATAAATGAAAATTAACAAAACAACAACAACAAAAAACTCACTACAGTGGTGTTCGTCTCTGCCTGGAACAGCTGAAACCGAAGTCGATTTGGTTTCCCCGTCAACCGCGCCGCCCTAGGCTGATCGGACCACCATCGGAGGTCATCACCTCCTTCGCCCTCGTGCCCCGCCAACGCCAGTAGTGGCGCGTTGTTCGAAGTCCCCCAGAGCGGCGGTTTTAGGTCAGAGGAGGTGGAGCGAGAGGATAGAGAAGAAGAAGGAGGCGGTGGGGTCTGGGTGGAGGCTGGAGGTCGGCTGCGAGGTGGCGGAGGGCAGGGCGACGGCGAAGTCGCCATCGAGGGGGGGGGGGGTCGGGATTTTCGAAGAGAAAAAGGGGGGTTGATTTCTGAAACAAGAAAGTAACGGGGGGGGGTTTATAAAAAGAAAATATATAATTATTTATTTATTCAATTAATTCTCCATAAAGTTGCTTTTTCGTTCGGGCTTTGAATTGGACCCAACGACTGTCGCCCCTAACTAATTACCCCCATTCCGAACACAATGGGATATGTATCGTAGGCCGATTTGATCGTTTCGATTAGTTTCCGTTGAATTTACATTTAAATCACTATATTGAATTTTAAACGTACATTTCAAATTACTGGGGTCACATACTAACTAGAAAAATTCCATAAAAATATTTTCTAGCTTCGTATTGACGATACGGTCCTAACAAAACTAGTTTCGTCGAATTCTGAGATCGTTAGAAAAATGGCCAATTTCCAGTCGATTAAAATCAACTGAAATGGTCAAAACACGTTTTCCTTTGCCACGCTCACATATTGATTCGAAAAATTATGAAATTTGGAATCTAGCAATAATTCGACATCACGGACCTAACAAAACTGGTTTCGTCGAAATCCGAGGTCGTTTGCAAAATTGCTATTTTTTTAAGGGCCTGAATTCCATAGCGACTATTCAGAATTTTCAACTAGACATATCTTTTGATTCCTAATATGAAATCTTGATTTTTCGGATTCGTTGGAAAGATATCATCAATTAGATCGTAATGTTTTTGGTTTCACTAAAATCCGGATTGTTTTGCACCCGGTACATTCAATTGAAGTTTGAAATCGAATTATCGAACTACCGCGCCATTTTCAATTCTATTTTAATTATATATAAATATTTATATTCTAACGACGACGCGTATATAATATATACGTTCGAATTCTATTCAAAATAAATTTTCTCGTCGATATTATTTAAAATAAATTATTTTGAATATTCAAAATTCGCTAAAATTGCCAAAATAAAAATTTTAAACTGGCCCAGATTTTCCGGGTTGTTACAGTCCAGTTGAGACGTGGGCGGATTTCAGGCTTAGCTTCGAAGCTAAATTTCTCTCAAGGGCTGAAGAGAATCTTTACATGGAAAGGTTTTTGGCATTGAAGCAAGGGAATCTGTCAGTAAAAGAGTACGTCAACAAGTTCAATCAGTTGGCGAGGTTTGGCTTGGACTTGGTGAATACACCCGAAATGAAGGCCCTGAGATTTGTTAAGGGTTTGAATGAGCCACTCCATGGGTTGGCTATGACCCACATCCCTATGGGGGCCACCTTTGAGAAACTGGTTGACATGGTGCTTATGCATGAAGAGTAGAAAGGCACCAATGCTAATAAGGTACCCGAGAAGAAAGGGGATCAAAAGAAACCACAACGCAACAATAGAATAAGATGGGTGGTAAAGATAACAATGGCAAGGGAAAGAAAAGGTGCTTTAACTGTGGGACACCAGGCCATCTGAGCAAAGACTGTAGGAAGAAAAAGAAGACTGGCTGTTTCCACTGTGGCGAAGCGGGACATCTGATTAAGGACTGCCCAAGGAAAGGGCAAAGGGCAGGGTCTGCTCAGGTTCAGGCTCTCACGGCACCAGGGCAGGTCCAGGCTCTCATGGCCCCACCGCTGCAAGAACGAGGTAGAACAATTTCCGTTGAAAGTTTAGTTTATATTTTTGATCATTCTGTTAGCACACTCTTTGATTCTGGCGCATCGCACTCTTTTATATCTACTGCTTTAGTTGAGTCACTGCACCTAGACACCAGTATGGTAGAGGACCCCTTAGTTGTTTCAAATCCAATTGGGGGCTCAGCCCATTTATCGATGATTTGTTTGGATTTGGAAATTTTTATACTTAGCATTGGGTTTAGATGTAGTGCCTATGTTTTGGGCTTCACGGGCTATGGGTTGATTCTTGGCATGGACTGGTTATCCAGTAAGGTGCCGTCCTCGATTGTGAAAGGAGAGTGGTTAGACTCATAACTCGCCTCGGTAACACTCTCAAAATCTCTTGTAATCCCATGAATTATGTTATGCTAAGTTATCTAGAATCGCTTGATGCATCTGTTGAGAATTTGCAGTCTGTTAGAGTGGTCCGTGAATACTCGGATGTGTTTGAGGAGGTGAAGGGCTTACCTCCGAAGCGGGAGATAGACTTCCGCATATACCTCGTTGATAACACAAAACCCGTTGCTCGACCCATTAGGCACATGGCTCCAAGGGAGAGAGAAAAGCTCAGCAATCAAGTTAAAGAGCTGCTAGAAAAGGGGTTTATAAGGAGGATTGTTTCTGAATGGGGTGCTCCAGTAGTGTTCGCAACCAAAGCGGACGGTTCACTTTGCCTATGTGTCGACTATAGGGAGCTGAACAAGCTGACCAAGAAGAATAGGCACCCACTTCCCAAAATAGACGATTTGTTCGATCAACTTGTAGGCACATCAGTTTTCTCCCAATTAGATCTGGCTACCGAGTTTCATCAGCTAAGAGTGGCTGAAGACAGCATTGATAAGACCGCGTTCAGAACCCCGGATGGTTTCTTCGAATGGCTTGTCATGCCTTTCGGCTTGACAAATGCACCTTCTTATTTAGTTGATTTGATGAGTAGGGTGTTCCGGGAATTCCTTAATAAATTTGTGGTGGTCTTCGTAGACGACATTCTGATTTTCTCGAAGAATGAGGAAGAGCATGCTTTGCATTTAAGGGAAGTCATGGATACTCTTCGTGCACATCAGTTGAAAGAAAAATTCTCCAAGTGCCACTTCTGGAGAGAAGAAGTAAGATTCCTTGGGCATGTGGTGTCCAAAGAGGGGTTAGCTGTGGACCCCGCAAAAGTAGTTGCGGTCCAGGATTGGAAGGTTCCAAAGAATGCAACCGAAGTCCGAAGTTTTCTTGGGCTAGCAGGCTTTTATCGCAAGTTCATTAAAGACTTTGCGAAAATCTTAGCTCCACTTACAAGGTTAACGAAAAAGAACCTGACTTTCACTTGGGATTTGGATTGCGAAGTCACTTTCCAACATTTGAAGAGGGATCTGACAACAGCCCCAGTTTTGACATTACCAGATAGGAGCAAGATGTTTACGGTATACACAGATGCATGCGGTACGGGACTAGGCATTGTTTTGATGCAAGAGGGGAAGGTAGTAGCTTATGGTGGAAGGCAGTTGAAAGTGCATGAGAAAAACTACCCAACCCACGATCTAGAGTTGGCAGCCATCGTTTTTGCGCTTAAGTCTTGGCGCCATTATCTCTTAGGTGAGAAATTTGAATTGTATTCTGACCATAAATCGTTGAAGTACCTTTTCTCGCAGAAAGACCTCAATCTAAGGCAGCAAAGATGGATGGAGTTTCTTGCCTCGTACGACTTTGAGATCTCCTATACTCCTGGCAAGGGCAATGTAGTAGCAGACGCCTTGAGTAGAAAGAAGCTGACCTTAAGTCCTCTCTTTGTAGAAAGGCAAAATTTGGAGTGCATAACAAATTTTGATTTTAGACCCTCTGTTGATTATGTGACTGGCTTGATGGCAATGCTAGAGGGGCGGCCTACCTTGTTGGACTCAATAGGAACCGCGCAACGTGAAGACCCTCAGCTAGTTGATGTGATAGAAAAGCTGATTAGGGGTGAGACTTCTAGTCACCTCAATAGATACTCCATCGATGATAAGGGTTGGTTGAGACGGGATGGAAGACTATGCGTCCCACAAGCAAGAGATTTGGTGAAGATGGTTCTCGAAGAATCACACCATTCCAAGATGACCATACACCCCGGTGGAGACAAGATGTATAAAGATATCAAAAGAGTTTTCTTTTGGAATGGCATAAAGAGGGATGTAGCTGAATTTGTTTTGAAGTGCATGATATGCTAGCAAGTCAAGGCGGAGCAGAAGAAGCCTGGTGGTTTGCTTCATCCTCTAGAAGTTCCGCAATGGAAATGGGATAGCATCTCGATGGACTTTGTTGATGGGTTGCCTAGGTCGAGAAGGGGCAATACCGGTATTTGGGTAATAGTGGACAGGCTCACAAAAAGCGATCACTTTATACCTGTCAAGAGTAGGAGGACTACCTCATCAATAGCATCTATTTATCTTAGGGAGGTAGTTCGACTCCATGGGATACCTTCTAGCATAGTGAGTGATCGAGACCCTATCTTTACGAGCGAGTTTTAGAGGAGTTTGCAAGAGGCTGTAGGCACACAGCTATGTTTAAGCACGGCCTACCACCCTCAAACCGATGGTCAGACGGAAAGGGTGAACAGAGTACTGGAAGATCTTTTGAGACTGTGCATTCTTGACTTTGCAAGATCTTGGGAGGATCATCTCCCTTTGGTGGAATTCACTTATAACAATAGCTACCAAGCCACTATAGGCATGGCACCCTTCGAAGCTTTATATGGAAGGCCATGTCGGTCACCAATTTGTTGGTGGGAGTCCATAGATAAACTCATACTTGGGCCGGACATGATTAGAGAGACTTCTGAGAAAGTAGACTTGATACGAAGAAGAATGAAGACCGCCCAAGATAGACAGAAATCCTACGCAGACAAGAGAAGGACCGACCTTGAGTTCGAGGTTGGAGATAAGGTGTTCCTTAAAGTATCTCCTTTGAGGAATGTCATTCGCTTTGGGTCCGTAGGAAAGTTGGCACCACGATTTGTAGGACCATTTCCTATCATTGAAAGGATTGGGAAAATGGCTTACAGATTAAAGCTGCCCGAAAGACTGGCTGGAGTTCATAATGTTTTTCATGTTTCTCAACTATGAAAGTGTTTACATGAGTCGGCAGAAGTTGTGGAGCCAAGTATGCTAAAAGAAGTCGAAGTGGAACGAGAAGCGACTGTGAGGAGAGTCCCAACTCGTATCTTGGGGACGGAAGTCAAAAGGCTACGCAACCGTGAAGTCAAGCTTATTAAAGTTCAACGGAGCGACGCCGAGGAAGACACGACTTGGGAGACTGAGGCCAAAATACGTGTAGCCTACCCTTTTCTTTTTGAGGGTACATTTTTGATCTCTTTTTCCTTAAGTTTATTCAAGCTTGTATCTACCTTTTTAGTGTATCTCCTCGGTCATATTCTTTATCCTTAGGTAGAAACCAATGGATGTAAACATGTATTTGAAACATGTTATGATTTATGGATGCTAGTGGATGCAAGTGGTTTCTCGTGGTTGCTCGTGGATGCATATACACACACATTAGGCACTAAATCGGCTCAATCACTTTCATATTGCATGTGAATATGTGGGCTTATGGATGTATAATGGTTGTGTTATCATATGGATGTTGCATTCGGATGAATGGTTGTGCATGCATGTAGAAATAATATGTATCATTAGGGATCTTTTGCATACATAATGGACGCATGGCACTATCATGATTTGCATTAAGGAGGTCAACTGAATCAGTAGACCGCCTGATTTTGCATTAGATACGGACATGTACACACACTGTGCATATAAACATGAAAGCATTAGAAGTCTTTTAAGGACAATGGATGCCAGTGTTTGATGGTTGAGTAGATGGACGATTGGATGGTAGGATATGCATTCTTCTTGACTTGAAGATTTCGGGGTCGAAATCCTTTAAGGAGGGGAGAATGTAACAGCCCATGTTTTCTGTTAACATTAAACTAATGAATTAAAGAATAGTTAATTTTAAATGTGAGAATTAAGGGAAACAGGTTACGCCATTGTGTTCGTCTCGGAATTCTGGTTGAGATAGAGTCCGAGTTTGCGTAAATTGGTGTAACAACCTGAAAATCAAGGCTAGTTTAAAATTTTTATTTTGGCAATTTTAGCGAATTTTGAACATCTAAAATAGATTATTTTAAATAAAATCGACGAGAAATTTATTTTGAATGGAATTAGAACGTATATATTATATACGTCGTCATTAGAATATAAATAATTATATATAATTATAAAAGGAATTGAAAATGGCGCGGTAGTTCGATAATTCGATTTCAAACTTCAAATGAATGTACCAGGTGCAAAATAAACCGGATTTTAGTGAAACCAAAAATAATGGGATCTAATTGTGACTATCTTTCCAACGAATCAGAAAAATCGAAATTTCAAAGCGGGAATCAAAAGATATGTCCAGTTGAAAATTCTGAATAGTCGCTATGGAATTCAAGCCCTTAAAAATGGAAATTTTGCAAACGACCTCGGATTTCGACGAAACCACTTTTGTTGGGTCTGTGATGTCAAATTATTGTTAGGTTTCAAATTTCATAATTTTTCGAATCAATATGTGAGCGTGGCAAAGGAAAATGCGTTTGACCAGTTTCAGTTGATTTTAATCGACTGAAAAATGGCCATTTTTCAAACTGTCTCAGAATTCGACGAAACTAGTTTTGTTAGGACCGTATCGTCAATACGAAGCTAGAAAATATTTTTCTGGGATTTTTCGAGTTAGTATGTGACCCTGGTAATTTGAAATGTACATTTAAAATTCAATATAATGATTTAAATATAAATTTGACGAAAACTAATCGAAACAGCCGAACTAGCTTACGATACATATCCCATTGTGTTCGGGATGGGGGTAAAACGCTAGGGACGACAGGCGGTGGGTCTCGTTTCGAGTTCGAAGGAAAAAGTTGCTTTTTGGAGATAAATAAAATAATTATATAATATAATATATATATAAATATCCTCTTTCCTTTAACCCCCCTTTTTTTGCTTCGTTGACCTCAGATGGACATCGATCCCCAAAAGTAAAAAAAAAAACCGTGACCTAGATGCTACTCCCCCCCCAGGCGTTCGTCGTCGGCGCCCCACCCACGTCCACCGCCCTCCTCCGCAACCTCTCTCCTCCCTCCGCCCATCGATGCTCCGCACCCCCTTCACGAGCCCCATTGCCGGCAGCGCCCTCCATTTATCCCGCAGCAAGCACCGCCATCGTGCCAAGCCATCCATCCTTCAAGCTGCGACGTTCAGCCTCGTTTCAAGATAAGGCGAGGCTGTCTAGTTCCTCAAGATCGAAGGAGCAAAAGGAGCATGTGAAGGTCTTCAACGGGGTGGAGGTCGATCCTCTTCCAGCGCGACGGTGGAGGCGAACGATGGGTTTTCTTTAATCGAACGGGTTTCAACGATGGCCAGAAATTTTAACAGAGAAGGTATATCCTTTTTATTTTATTTTATTTTATTTTTACTAAGGGAATTGTTTTTTTTTTTATAAAACCATGGAAAAAAAATCACTTATCGAAATATAAAACCATTGTGAAAAGAAAAAAAATCAGCTTTGTTTTAAATATCATTGTTTTAAGAATAAATAAATATCTTGGTTTTTAAATATTTGAACATTGTTTTTAAATTTGTATATAGGATTGTTTTGGGAAAAATATAGCTTTGTTTTTAAGCAAATGAAAAGCAAGAGAAAAATATGTACATTGTTTGTAAATATAAAAATATACATTATTTTTTAAAATATAGAAAGGGCATTGTTTTTCATTGTTTTTGCAAATAAAAAGACTTTATCTTTAACACTGTAAAGACTCGTTTTTTTTTTTGAAATAAAGAAGTTTAGATTTTAAAAAAAAAGCAAGAAAGATTGAATATTTAAAATAAGAAAGATTTCAGTTTTATGATGTGAACCTCGCTATAAAGATTAGAATTATATATATATATATATATATATATATATTAACATGTAAAAATATGGTTTTTATATATGAACAAAGATGGAAAGAAGTGATTCTTTTTGGTATATGAACAAGGTTAAATTAAAAATATTATCTTTCTTATGAATAACATAATAATTTATGTATATGATTTCATATGAAAATGCAATCCTTTCGATTTTTCTATATTGAATAGCAAAATAAAAATTCGATTTTTCTATACTGAATAGCGAAATAAAAATTCGATTTTTCTATACTGAATAGCGAAATAAAAATTCGATTTTTCTATATTGAATAGCGAAATAAAAATTCGATTTTTCTATATTGAATAGCGAAATAAAAATTCGATTTTTCTATATTGAATAGCGAAATAAAAATTCGATTTTTCTATATTGAATAGCGAAGTAAAAATTCGATTTTTCTATATTGAATAGCGAAGAAAAAATTCGATTTTTCTATATTGAATAGCGAAATAAAAATTCGATTTTTCTATATTGAATAGCGAAGTAAAAATTCGATTTTTCTATATTGAATAGCGAAGTAAAAATTCAATTTTTTATATATTGAATAGCGAAGTAAAAATTCGATTAATATATATTGAATAGCGAAGTAAAAATGTGATTTTTACATACGTAGAGAATACGGGCAAAGAAAGTGGCAAAAGGCGAGAACGGCGAGGATTTCTATAAATGAAGTGTCGTGAAGTTGGGATAGCTATCGGTGAGAACTTCTCACTCTTCAATTTCTTTTTCTAGTTATATATATACTAGGATGCAGATGGTGCTTAGTAGCACCCGACACAATCGTCCACAGACCATGGACTTGTTTGTTTGATTGCAAAAATTAGTTAGATTATTTGATTGAAATTTGAATTGTTTGGTGAAATGAATGGATTTGATTGATGTGTGAATGGCGTGGGCCTTCACTAGACCGGGGATAAGGCTAGGCCTCGTCCCGTTTCTAGTATCGTGCCGTTATGCCGCCGAAATTTTCTAAAATAAGTTAGAAAAATAAAAATATCATTTTATTTAAAGAATGAACTGAATAGAAATTCATATGTTAAAATAAAATGTTTTATCGTTAAAAATATAATTTTTAACGAGTGAATAAAATAAAATATTCATTTACAAACCGGACGGTTTGTTTATGTACACCTATTTGAAGGACATTGATTGGGACGATAAATTTTACACATCGCCCAACTGCACAAATAAAATCTGTGTTTGATTGTTTGAAACCCCACACAGGTGTTGGGATGAAATATGAAGTTCACTCATCCTGATTGATTAAATATGTCGATCGATTGATTGACAGGCTGTTATAAGCGTTAGATATCTATATTTGATGCTTATACAGTGTAGTGCACTTTGGGTGATTGTTGATTATTTTTCAATGCTATTATATACATGTGTTGTATGAAAATCCATATAATTAATTTTATATGGTGATTGATTGGGCCTCATTCCAATCGGAAAAATAAAGAATATTATAAAGTAAAGGTTCATGTGTTGACTGTACTCATTCGTGAGATTAGTCATGTGTTGAACGTAATATTTTAACAATAAATTTTATATCTTTATCACTATTAAATAAAGGTTCATGTGTTGACTGTACTCATCCGTTGAGATTAGTCATGTGTTGAACGAAATAATTTAACAAAAATAGTCACACGTGGACAGTACTCATTCGTTGAGATTAGTCGCGTGTTGACAAAAATAAATATTCATTTGTTGAATAGAATAAAGGAATATATGAAGCCGTGTTGATTAGATTGACGCCATTTTGACGTGAACGATATTTATATCGATTTTATTCATTTTAAAATGAATATTGAAAAGTAATTTTGAAATCGAATATTTTGAAATGAAATGAATTGAAAACGATTTTGAAATGAAATGAATTGAAAACGATTTCGAAATGAAATGAATTGAAAACGATTTTGAAATGAATTGAATTGAAAACGAATTGAAATGAATTCAAATTGAATTGAAACTTGAATTGAATAGAAATGAATTTAAAACGAATTTATAAGGAAAGATTCAATTTTGATTTGAATTGAGATGGAAGTTGAAATTGTTTTTGAAACGAATTCAAAACTATTTATAAAATTCGTTTTAAATAGTAATCGACGAAATATATATTATATATATATAATATAATGGCCTGAATAGAACGCGCCGCGCCGCGGCAGTTCGCGAATTTCGACCATTGATTTCAAACGGACATTACGGGAGATCCGACCGTCGGATTCTCCTAAAACCGGAACCGTTGGGTTCGTATCGAAAAGAGCTTTCTAACAAATATTAGAAATTTGAAATCCAACGGTTGGATTTGGAGTTATGTCCAAATCAAATTCGAAAAAGGCCGCTGTAAGTGCAGTTCGATGGCCGTTGATGGAAATCGACTGTACGGGCCTTGATAAAATTATTAAAAATGTCAATAATTTGTGTAAAATCATAAGAAATGATTTGGGAAAAATTGAGATGAAAAACTCCATATTTGAAAAGATAAAAATAGATTTCTATCGAAATGAACTAGTTTGAACTAAATTTAAAACCCAATTATTTTTAAATAAATAAATTAGATTTAAAAAGGGGTTTTAAATAATCGGAATTCCTAATATATTTGATTTGAATTGAATTAGAATTGATTTGTGGGTTTATCGTGAACGGTGTTTTAAATAACACTAGTTCTTTAACCCGACAATAAATAAAATGTGATTTGGGTTTACCGTGGACTGTGTTTTAAATAACACTAGTTCTTTAACCCGACAATAAATAGAATGTGATTTGGGTTTACCGTGGACTGTGTTTTAAATGACACTAGTTCTTTAACCCAGTAAAAGGAGTTTTAACGAATCTGCAATTAAATGGAAATGTGAATTGATAATTTAAATTTTTCAAATTTAGAAATGAGCGAGAATGGAGTATTACCAGTTTTGCTCCAAAGAGATAGTTAAATCTTTAATTAGATTTGAATGTGAAATGGTAATTAATTTTACCGATAACACCATGGTGTTAGATATGGAGTATTACCAGTTTGCTTCAGGGGATGAATAGGTTGGGATTGGGAAATAAAATAAATAATTACTTCGGTGTGGTTCGCTAATCTCGACTAGTTTGGAAAACCATAATTTGGTTTGAAACGACATCCAAAGGAAGATTAAAGGATAGATTTTAAAGAATTTATCTTGGATAAAATTAATGGGAACCTTTCCCAAAAGATGTGAATATTTAAATAACAGAATATTCAGAATTGGAATGAGGCGTATATTGTGTTTTCTAGCACTGTTTTTAATATACGCGGATTGTTCGGAAAGGCCGGGTTTTTACCCATTCTGAATAACCGATTCGACGATATGTCGAAGATGAAGACGGTGGTTGAAGACCGGAAGTCTTCACATCGTTTGGATAATTACTGACGATCCTGATTGGGCTGTACACCCAAGAGGATGGAAATAGTTGGTGGTCGTCCAGACGTACTTGGAGATGGATGGATATGCGAGGAAAGTGCCTTCGGTTTCGTTCAGACCTAAAACGGACATGTAAATGGATGGTGTGTCTGACATTGTATTCCTTTATATTGTATTTGTTGATCTCTGCTAAATATATATCTGTTCGGCGGCGGGGAATTTATTCTCTTGCTTAACGCCCTTCTCTGAGACATATGAGCTCAGAGGTTATATATTGGCAGAAATCAGTGGTACGATATGGATTGATAGTGTGGCATGCTGAGATGCAGTGATCCAGACTTTTGTTGAAAAGCAAAGTTTGGTGGTTGATGATCAAAGCGCAGCTGATATAGCATGGCTTTGTGTATAGCGTTGATCCGCGAGCCTCACACCCCGGTATGGTGGTAAACTGATGGTTTGATCAGTATGCTTTTTCGTGGATGGGCACCTTAGTGGTGTCGTGGATTCGGTCGACCGAGATGAGCCTAGTGCTCAGGGATATATAGAGTAGGCGGTGTTTTCTCTCGCTGGGACGTAAGCCGCGGTGGTACTCTGGTCCCAAATGTGCGGATGTGCAGACGGTGTTTTCTCTTGTTGGGACGTAAGCCGTGGTGAATTGCATTACGCGATCGATCTTTCGAATCAGGAGCCACCATGATGGAAATCCAATTTCCAATACGTGTATTTCGGTTGTATTTGTAGAGCCTAGTATGGCGACATAGTGGGATGGGGCACTTATGCCGTCTATGATTGATACTTATGATTTGAAGATATTTTATACAATATGCACTTATAATAGTATCAAAAGATTTGTTTTAAACGTATCAAGCATTCTTGGCTATTATAAGGTAAAAACCCTATCCTCCGGCTTGCGTTGCATTGTGTGATGGGACCTGGGTCTTATAATAGCTTCATTTTTCTTTATTTAGCATTGCGCTGTTGTTTTATGCACTGGTGTTCTTGGGAGGAAACCCGTTCCGTGTTATGCGGCGTGGTCCCTTGATTTACCTAACTTTAAAAATAAAGATTAATAACTGTTTTAGTTCTCACACCAGTCACATGACTGACCTGAAGTTTATTGTTTTAACCTAAACTCTGGGTGCCCCTATTTTCGACACGGGCAGCTAGTAGTTTTGGTTTTGCAGATTTATATTCACAGGATCCTGATTTACAGCTGGAATGATATCCGGAAAGCTTTGTATCCGTATATCTCTTCTAGTTGTGTATTGTATTATTTTCCGCTGCTATGTACTTTATTGTAATCTCTGATAATTTCTGTGTAATATTTATTCATTTATACTCTGTATATTCTTGTAATCTGATGCATTGTTGTAATATACAATGAAATGTTCTTTCATTTGCGTTCTGTTGTGGCTTGTTCTCGAACTATCCGCACTTTCCTCACCGAGGAAGTTACGGGTTTTCACAATTGGACTTCGTATGAAGAAGTTATGGCTGTCGGAAGTTTCCAGAAATTCAAATTTAAATTTAAAAATCGAATTCAGACTCAGAACCGGGCAGGGAAGGAAATTTCCCGCCCCAGGTCAGGTCGACCAGGGGGTCGACCCTAGTGGTCACCTCCCCTAAAGGTCGACCTGGGGGTCGACCTAGGAGTTGACCTGGGGGTCGACCTAGGGGTCGACCTGGGGGTCGACCAACCTCCTCAGGCAGATTTGAATTAAGCCCAATTCTGAGCTGCTGCTGAGTCATTAGGGTTGAGTTGGCTATTTGGATGGTTCAGGTTGCTTCTAGGTTGATCGGATGACCTAAATTAATCCTAATCTCTATATAAACACATGTAGACTCGAACCTTAAACCTAATCAAAAAATTAAATCAATGGCCGTCATGCTGTCACTCCAAAACCTAGAGTAGCCGCCCCCAACTAGAAGCAAAGTAAAGCAACTCAATTCAATTCAACTCAAGTCTATAACAACGAATTTGTCAACTTCAAAGGTGAGCTAATTCAACTACAGAATACAGATCCCAGAACTCAAGACATTCTTTGAGTTGTGAGTTCGACTTCTTTAACAAGATAATTAACAAGTTAATTAGGTTGAGTTATAATTTGGGTTATATGGCTATGTTGTGAATCATGGGAAAATGTGATATTTTATGAATATATGCTAGTGGTTCATAATGATAGTTTTTGTTAATTTGCGTTGTGGATCCTTTTCATATGCCCAATCACCTATGTTCAACTTGATTCATTTTTGACATCATTCTATATGCAAGTTTGGGTGTAGATTATATGCTAGTTTCTGTATGGATTTGTACACAAGTTTACATGTGAATCAATTAAAATGACTATATGCAAGTTTAGGTAGTAATTAGATCCACATATATGCAAGTTTACACCTTTATGTTTAGATCTATGACATACATAGTTTATGCAAGTTTGTGACTATTGCCTATGAAAGTTTGAGGGAAAACCATATTCATACATGCAAGTTCACACCTTTTAGGTCTATGTTTAGATTCATGACAATACGAAGTTTTTGCAAGTTAGATCTATTTTGTGTGTTATGCAAATTTGTGATGTTTCTTCCCTTTTATGTGTTAGACTAATTGCTAGTCTAATATATATATATATATATATATATATATATATATATATATATATATATATATATATATGTTATGATAAGCGAACGAACAACATGGGGACGATGGGGGTAATATTGAATATACACATATTGAGAATTGGCATGTAATGCCCTTAAAAGACATACAATTAATTTGAGGCAATAATTGGTATAATTTGTATACCTGAAATAAATGGACATAATTTAGGTGACAATTATGGACATAAGTATATTTGGAATTTATTTACAAATTTGAATGGGGATATTAATTCAAATTGGGGTAAATTATTATATGTAATAATCAATGCCTAAGATACGAGGTTGGGCTCATTTGTGGTGTAAGACTGCCCGGACCCGCCCGGCAAATCCAGCAACCACAAATGGTAGTCCATTGTGAGATGTCATAGGCCCAAATTAAATGCGTGACGATTGTATGGACATGAAGTTAGGCCCGTTTATGGTGTAAGACTGCCCGTACCCGCCCGACAAATCCAGCAACCACAAAGGGTGGCCTAATGTGAGAGGTCCTACAAGGTTACGGTAGTAATAAACTAACTAACACTTAACCAATGTAAACATGTGGTGGGACATGGGGGTTAAGTGGGTGACATGTGCATGACATATGGAAATACGAGTAGAAACACTTAACCAAATTGAAACATGTAAGTGGACATGAATAAGAAGGGGGTTAAGTGGGATGTACTAGAGGAGACCAAGCATAGGTGGAAAGCTTGTGTCAGGCATGGGGGCCCTTTTCAGACCAGTAACCCATTAAGTATCTTTGTGGGCTCGACCCAAGTCGAGGAAGGGACACGCATACTGGGTTTGATTGTAAGAGGTCAAAACGGGTTAGCGGTGGCAACGCAATTCCAACGGGGCCATGTACGTGTGTGGGCCTGGGCTGGTAGGTAAGACGTTGTTGCATCGTGTAGGTATAAGCCGTGCATCTTTAGTGGTATCGGATTGTCACTTTAGGGAATGATACACCCCACTGTGGGACCAGCACGGGTATCTACGAGTTAAGAAACCGATCGCATGGGGGTAGTGGGTACACCTAGTGGAGATAGGGGCAGGCAGCACCTATGTAGACAACTAGGGGTACACGAAACTACTATTATGATTACAAAGTTTAGTAGGTGGGATCAACTTTTAAGGTGTTTGGTGTGGTGCAGTGTAGTAATTATCCTATAGTGATTAGATGCGTAGTTAGTGTTATATTTGTTCATCCTATTTCCTTGTTTTGCTCGGTCTTTCCCTTTTATTCACAGTCGTTTCCTTATTTGCCAGCTTATGCCTGATCCTAGTTACTTTAATAATTATATTGTTAAAGTTATTGCACTCACCAGACTTTATGTCTGACCCCTTTTGTTTCCACCTCTTTTCTTCCTCCCTCCCCCCTCCCCCCCAAGGTGCTCAGGGTAGGACTAGTACTAGTGTTGCTTGATTTGGACCGCTTTATCCCTTTCTTTTGGAAGTTGCTTGGATTGTTGAAGTAAAGTTCAGCTTATCTTATTTATGGCTATTTTATGTTGGGGTTATGTCTTTTATTTTATGTACTCAGAACTTATTTGTCAAGATGGATAATAAGTGTATTTGGTTTTGTAGTTGGTTTTTGATGTGATGTAACCAAACTTATCAATTTCTCCGCTGCAATAAAAGTTGTTTTAGTTGTTTTTTTTAAGTACTGCTTTATATCTGTCTTGTTGTTATGTTTCTGTTCTATACACACTTAAAATGCTCCATGGAAGTTAATGCATTCCCTTAGTGAGTGACATTAATGGACGTGGGTTGTCACAACGTTTCAGCCTTTGCTGTGAATAACATTCCACAATGTTCATCTCTTTTTACAGCTTTTTGAAACACTGTCGTCTGCCATCAATCCATTATGGATCAGCCTGCCCAATCCATGAGTCTTTTCCCTGACCGATCCATCATTGTTTACAGCGTTTCTGGAAATGCTACCCCCAGAGTTGCTAGATCCATCAGATCCGTCCTCCGATCCATAGAGTAGCGCATGCCGATCCAACATTTTCCTGCGTACCCGATCCACCCATAAAACGTGCCCGATCCATAACTTCTATAATGCTTTAGAAACGCTTCAGAACAACTTGCCTAGCCCGATCCATTCTTTTGCCTAGCCTGATCCATCGAAATCCCGAGCTCGATCCACAGTTTTTACATGCTCGATGCATAAACTTTGTTGATGGTAGATCCATCGTTTGGCACGTCCGATCCATCAAACCAACACGTGCCCGATCCATACAGGGTATTCCAATTCCAATTTTCCCCATGCGATCTCTGCTAATCCACCTTTTGATGTTCGAATCAGAACATACTGGATTTAAATCGTCAAATTCAAACCAATCACTCAATATCACAATCGAACAATGATCAATCAAACATTAATACGATCAATTATCATCATAGAAATCACCAATCATGATAAAACAATTAAACGAATCAAATAAGTGGACATAACTTGTATAATCATAGAATGAACACATGAATTTGCTGGTTTAAGTTGCTAGATTAGATCCTATGGTGATTCAAAAGAAATATACTTATCATGATGTAGATCTAGGTGAAAACAACTTGAAATGATGAAAATAAGATCAAACAACCCATATACTCGATTGAATCAGTGTGAGAGATGCTTATCACACACCAAATCCACAAATTAGCTTTAAAAAGATGATCTACAAATCAAGACAACGAAGAACGATCTCCGAATCAATCACTTTGATGCGATCTACTTTTCTTCGATGTTGATCTTCAATCTACTAATCTAGATCTATGAAATTAATGAAGTAGAGATGTATTTGATTGTAATAGGGAGAATCTTAGACCCCCAACCAAATAGAGAAATGAAGAAACTAAACTATTCTCCTTGCCTCTACCCCACTATTTATAGCCATCTAACTAGCCCACTCCAAATCATCCCACTAATGACTAGTTAGTCTGTCCAGAAATTGTGTAGCACTAAAACAGTGATTCCTCCCAAACCGCTGAACCAAATCTTTAGTGTGACCACTTTACGGAACTGGAAACATCATTTCCTTTCCATTGAAATCAATCTCAACACCTAATTCGATCCCAGTCAAAATTTATGCCCTATACAAAACTGTAGGGGAAAATGGTCACAAATAAAATTGGTAAAAATTTTGGACAAATGTCACATCCCCGTAGACAACATATCAAAATATGAGAATGACCCGACCCCAGGGAATTAAATAAAAGTATTTTACGATCCTCCGATACGTAAAATGCAGGTAGTTACATTCTCCCCAGTTTAGGAATTTCGCCCCCTAAATCCCAAGCAAACAGAAACAACAAAAAATGATTCTACATGCCTATCATCCATAAGCAGCCAATCTACCATCCAAACTATCATCCAACAAGACATGCATCCATAGCCTTAACCCAGCACGCGGAATTAATTCTAACGAATAGCACAAGTTACAATGATGTAAGATGACACGATATTAATGGGTCATACCAAAGAAGACGTCTGGATGGATCGTCTTCATTCTCTCTTCTGTTTCCCACATACAATCGTTATTATGCCCACTCCATTGCACCTTGACTAGCTTACCCGTCATCCTCCTAAGTTGTTTCGTGTCATTCCTCACAACGCGAAGCGGCTTACGAGATCTCGTAACTACGGACTCGACTTCTAGGTCTTCTACTGCTTTAGAGATACCACCATATTCGAATCATGCACAGACTTCCATAGAAACGACACATGGAAAACACTGTGCACACTCGACATCTTCTTGGGTAAATCCAATCTATACACGAGCTTTCCAATCCTCTCGACTTTCAGAAACGGTCCAAAGAACCTTGGATCTAACTTTCCCTTACTTCCGAATCGAACAACATTCTTCAACGGCAAATATTCACGAAAACTGTAACACCCCACCTCCACTAGGATCACTCCTTAAAATGTACTAGCTTTGGAGGGGCGTTATTGTGAAGGTAAACATGCACAGAGATATAGCAAGACAGAGTATATAAAAATAGATATAAGTAAAGCAGCGGTAGCAGATAAAAACCCATCATCATCATCTCAGAAACCCAACATAGTCAAGTACATACTACCAAATGTCATAATCCAAAATACAACATAAGTCTAGATACGTGATATCAAAATACATGGTAAAACATCAGTACTAATCCCCAGAAATAAAAGATAAGCCACAGCTAGCTCAGATCCATACGTGAGCTATCCAACAAGCAAGTCAAAGATCCACTAAGCAGATGTAGTCCCTCCCTGAGAACCTGTGGGGGGGGGGGAAACGGAAGAAAAGAAGCGAAAGAAAACAGGTCAGTCAAAAAGACTGGTAAGCCCTACTACGATCAATCTATAAACTAATAAAGTTAACAGTATGATGGAAACTGAGACGGACATACTGGCAATAGATAAAGGTGACATCACATAGACGAGCTTAAACTTTGCACCACAGTGTACTAGCAAACCCACAAAACAGACCTTGATCCCTTAGCCCAAACTTTGGCCCAATAACATGAAGTGACCTTAGTATAAGGCCCAGCCCAACGGTCTAGTCGATCGGCTCCCTATAAACCTAACACGTCAAGTGTTGGTGTCCATACGGCCCACATGGATGTAGTCAGACTGCGCTGGGTCCACCTTTGGGTGTATCAAGCCCTCGGGTGTCAACCCCAGACACCTAAGCAATAATGCACAGTCTAAACCTACTGGTACCCGTGCCTCGAGTTTGTCCAACATCGGACTACGTGCACGTCCGTAGCCCGCCGGACCCGCGCTGCTGTACCACTCAGCCGTCGCTTTGGTCGCTTACATCAGTCCAGTAATCGTGCCCCGCCCTAACCTAGCTGTAGGGTTGTAGTGATACCAAACTGGGATTACTGCTGGAACAGACCACGTTGCTAGGGTTTCTAAGAGGGTTAACTGTGGTTTTAACCCCTCACTAATCCCGGATTAGATTAGCTAAGTGTAACCACTTAACCCCATCTAATCCTCACATCCCCATTATTGGTTAAGTATTAGTGGGCCATGACTTAACCCTAATCATGAGGCATTAATTACTTAACGCACCCAACCTCTCACATTAGACATCCGTGGTTACCTGGGAAGATTTACACCACGTCTAGGTCTAACCTCGGGTCTTATGGTGCAACATGACCAACTACCCACATTAGACCCCACGTTGTGGTTACCTGGGAAGATTTACACCACAACTAGGTCTAACCTCGAGTTGGCCATATCATGTTATCTAATTGTCATGTCCACTTCAAAGCATATTTACAAGTTAACATATACTTGGGTAGACCTAACTTAATAGGTAAATTCCCAAGGGGTAGACCTAACTTAATAGGTAAATTCCCAATCTTTTAGTTTCATGTATTTTTAAGTTTACCCAAACCCTCCCAACGTCATTATCTCGCTTACATATTCGCCATAACGTATAAGGGTATAAAAGGTAACTTGGCATAACATACATGGTGAACTTCACATGTCATAATAAACATGCATACATGTTAAACTTGCAAATCATGTCATGGTGAATTCGCATAAACATGCTTAGCTTATTAAATATGCATAACATGGTAAGGTGAACATGCATAATCCATCAAACTTGCATAACATGGTAAGATGAGCTTGTATAAGCATGCATAATCCATTAAACTTGCATAACATGGTAAGATGAACATGCATAATCCATTAAACTTGCATAACATGGTAAGATGAGCATGCATAATCCATTAAACTTGCATAACATGGTAAGGTGAACATGCATAGTCCATTAAACTTATATAACATGGTAAGGTGATCTTGCATAAACATGCATAACCCATGAGACATGTAGAACATGACATAATAAGCTCGCATAAGCATGCATAACTTGTGAAACATGTAAAACATGGCATAGAAATCTCGCATATGCATGCATAACTTATGAATCATATAAAACATATCATAGTGAGTTCGCATAAGCATGCATAATCAACTAAACTCACATAAATCTCAACTTTCACCAAACATTAACTTTAGAGTTTGTAAAGTGAGGGTAAGAGGGCTTACAAATATAAACAAGCCACAAATCCACCAAATAAGATGAAGAAGCCCTTTTAAAAACCAAAACAAAGCCTCAAATAAGAAAACCCTTTTGCAAAATCCCAAAAACACAAACTTTAGCAAATCAAACTTGCATCTTAATGAAGTATGCAAGTTATTAAGCATTCATACAACATAGAAAAGGTTGTATGATCATCATATCATCATAGGATTAAACTTTGAGGAAGGTGGAGGCTAGGGATTTTAGATGGAAGCCATTTGAGGATTTAATTTGGCATAGTTTAGTTGCAAGATTGATTAATGAGGCTTTAGGGTAGGATTAGGGGTATATTTATAGAGAATTAGAGTGTTTTAGGCCCTAGGATTAACCCTAGATTAGGTTTGGCCCGTCAGATCTCAGAATTCTCCAGAACCAAGCCACATGACCCAACCCAAATCAGAAATGGTGCACCAGGCTGGACTGCCTGGGCACCCCCTGTCGACAGGGCTGTCGACAGGGCAGTCGACACCCTGGGTGCCCTGTCGACATGGGCCCCCTGGCGGGAATTTTCCCGCCTAACCCTGATTAGCCCTAATCCATTTTGTTTTAATTTGAAATTTAAATCTGTCTTTAGCATAGAAATTTCTGAAAACTTCAATGGGCCTTAACTGGGTCATACGGACTCCGATTTTTGAAAACTCGGACTCTATTTCGCGTATTTTTCCGAGACGATCGCAATGGAATAGCCCGTTTCCCCTGATTCTGATTTTTGAATTAAATTCTGCCTCGATTTATGTTATAATAGTTTATTGAAAATACGGGTTATTACATTCTCCCCTCCTTAAAGGATTTCGTCCCCGAAATCTTCAAGTTAGGAAGAACATATCCTACCATCCAGCATCCATCTACTCAAAACATCATCCACGAGCAACCATTGTCCTTAAAGGATTCTAAATGCTGTATGAACATATGCAAAAGTGTGTGTATATGTACCTATCTAATGCAATGATCAATGCAAAATATGTTAGTGAAATGTATCCATATGTATGCAAATCCCTAACATAATGTATAATATCTATATGCGTGCTCAATCATACATCCATATGAAACATCCATGTGATTGCATACAAATTTCATCCAAGAATAAGCATAAACACTCATGCACATGCAATATGAGGAGTGTGTGAGCCGATCTAGTGCCTAATGTGTATCATGCATCCACGAGTGACCACTTGCAACCACTTGCAACCATCAACCATAACATGCTTCAAACACATGTTTCATCCAAAGGGTTTCTACCTAAGGTTCTCATGACAAGCTTAGCATGATGACTAGATAAATATGGATTAGCAAAGAGAAAGATATACTAACAAAGGGAAGAGATTGAGAGTGTACCCTCAAACAGAAATGGATAAAGCCCACGCATCTTCTCCTCGGTTTCCCAAGTCGCGTCCTCTTCGGCTTCACCCCATTGAACTTTCACCAATCTGACCTCACGATTCCTTAGCTTCTTGGTCCCTGTCCCCAAGATACGAATCGGAGCTTTCCTTAAAGTTGCTTCTTTCTCTACCTCCACGTCTTCAAGCATGCTAGGCTCAACCACCTCAGCGGACTCATGCAGGCACTTTCGGAGATGCGAGACATGAAAGACATTATGCACTCCGGACAACTTCTCGGGCAATTGCACTTTGTAAGCCATCTTCCCAATCCTCTCAATGATGGGGAAGGGTCCAACAAACCTTGGTGCTAGCTTCCCAACAGCTCCAAATCGGACCACATTCCGCAAAGGAGAAACCTTCACGAAAACCTTGTCCCCAACCTCAAACTCCAATTCGGACCTTCGCCTGTCAGCATAAGATTTCTGCCGGTCTTGGGCCGCTTTCATTCGTCTTCTAATCAATTCGACCTTCTCGGATGTATCCCTAATCATGTCGGGTCCAAGTATAAGCTTATCCGTGGACTCCCACCAACATGTAGGTGACTTGCACGACCTCCCATATAAAGCCTCAAACGGTGCCATACCAATGCTCGCCTGATAACTGTTATTATAAGCAAATTCTACAAGAGGAAGGTGGTCTTCCCAAGTACCACCAAAATCCAAGATGCAAAGTCTCAACAAGTCCTCAAGCACTCGATTCACCCTTTCGGTCTGGCCATCCGTCTGTGGGTTATAAGCTGTACTCAGATTCAACCTTGTGCCCATAGCCTCCTGTAAACTGTTCCAGAATTGACTAGTAAAGATGGGGTCTCGGTCACTGACTATGCTGGAAGGGACTCCATGTAGTCGTACTATCTCACGAAGGTATACTGATGCTAGTCCAGATGCGGTCCTTTTGCTTTTTACTGGAATAAAGTGAGCACTCTTCGTGAGCCTATCCACAATGACCCATATGCTCGTTTTCCCCTTCCTGGACCTTGGAAGCCCATCAATAAAGTCCATAGAAATGCTCTCCCACTTCCATAGCGGGACTTCTAGCGGATGTAACAGCCCACCGGGCTTCTTTGACTCAGCTTTTACTCTCTGACAAATAACACATCTTGAGACAAATTCGGCCACATCCTTTTTCATTCCGGGCCAGAAGAAAACGCGCTTCATGTCCTTATACATCTTATCACCACCTGGATGTATAGTCATCTTGGAGCGATGTGCTTCCTCGAGAACTTTCCTAACCAAGTCTTCCACCATCGGGATGCAAAGCCTTCCATCTCTCCTCAGCCAACCCTTATCGTCTATAGAATATCGAGCAAGGTGACTAGATGTCTCCCCTCGAACCAGCTTATCCAAGATCTCAATCATCTGAGGGTCTTCCTTTTGCGAAGCCCCAACTTGATCTAGGAGGGTAGGCCTGAGCTCTAAAGATGCCAAGGAACCGGTCACTGACTCCATTGCCAAAGAGAAATCAAAGGTCGCTAAGAACTCTAAATTCTTCATCTCAACAAATAGAGGACTTAGTGTCAACCTCTTCCTACTCAATGCATCCGCTACAACATTCCCCTTGCCAGGGGTATAGGATATCTCAAAATCATAGGAAGCCAAAAATTCCATCCATCTCTGCTGTCTTAAGTTCAGATCCTTCTGCGAAAAGAGATATTTCAAAGACTTATGATCAGTATATAACTCAAATCTCTCTCCCAGAAGATAATGACGCCATGCTTTGAGGGCATATACAATCGCTGCCAGCTCTAGATCATGAGTGGGATAGTTCTTCTCATGCACCTTAAGTTGTCTCCCACCAAAACATATAACTCTGCCCTCTTGCATCAGAACGGCACCCAATCCCGTGCCACAAGCATCAGTGTACACGGTAAATATCTTACCACCATCGGGTAAGGCTAGAACTAGTGCGGAGGTAAGGGCTCTTTTGAGTTTCTGAAAAGCAAGCTCACAATCCATATCCCAAGCAAAGACTAAGTTCTTCTTCGTCAACTTAGTAAGAGGAGCGGATATCTTTGCGAAGTCTTTAATGAACTTCCGATAGAAACCCGCAAGACCCAGAAAGCTTCTCACTTCGGTTGCATTCCTTGGAGTCTTCCAGTCCTGAACTGCAACCACCTTAGCGGGATCCACTGCCAAGCCTTGCTTGGATACGATATGCCCAAGAAATCTGACTTCCCTTCTCCAGAAGTGGCACTTGGAGAACTTGGCTTTTAACCGGTGTGCTCGGAGTGTGTCCATCACCTCTACTAGGTGCTTCGCATGCTCTTCCTCATCCTTAGAGAAGACCAGAATATCATCAACAAAGACCACGACAAACTTATTCAAGAACTCCCGAAACACCCTACTCATCAAATCCACAAAATATGCGGGTGCATTCGTCAAACCGAACGGCATAACAAGCCATTCAAAGAATCCGTCTGGAGTTCTGAATGCAGTCTTGTCTATACTGTCTTCAGCCACTCTGAGCTGATGAAAACCCGTAGCAAGGTCAAGCTGAGAGAAAACAGAAGCACCAACAAGTTGATCAAAGAGATCATCGATCCTTGGTAACGGGTGTCGGTTCTTCTTAGTCGGCTTATTCAATTCCCTATAATCCACACAGAGTCGAAGAGATCCATCTGCCTTAGTTGCAAACACCACAGGCGCTCCCCATTCGGATATACTCCTTCTGATGAAGCCCTTCTCAAGCAATTCTTTCACTTGCTTGCTCAGCTCCCGTCTCTCACGCGGAGCCATATGCCGAACGGGCAAAGAAACAGGTTTAGCATTATCTACCAGATAGATGCGAAAGTCAATCTCTCGTTTAGGGGGCAACCCCTTAACTTCTTCAAACACATCTGGGTAATCTCGGACCACCCTTACAGACTGAAGGGCCTCCTCCGATGAGTCGAGAGATTCTAGATAGCATAACATGACGGGATTCTTCGGATTGCATGAAATCTCTAAGGTGTTGCCCAGGCGAGTCACAAGCCTTACAACCCTATGCTCACAATCCAGAATGGCTCCATATCTAGACAGCCAATCCATGCCCAAGATTAATCCGTATCCCCTGAAACCTAGAACATACGCACTACACAAGAACTCAACGCTGAGTATAGAGATCCTTAGATCCTCACATATCATGGATAGATGAGCAGAACCCCCAATGGGATTCGAAACACAAACGGGATCATCCACTAAGCTAGTACTGAGGTGCAAGCTATCAACAAGATCAGATGAAATAAAGCTATGTGATGCACCGGAATCAAACAAGGTACGTACTGGAAGATCAGAGATATAAACAAGGTTCTCAACAGAAACACTACCTCTCTCGGGAACCGAAGCGGCATTGAGAGCATGAACTTGCCCTCCTGAAGATCCAGCCTGTCCTTTCTTCTTTGGGCAGTCTTTGCTGAAGTGCCCAGTCTCTCCACAAGAAAAGCATCCACCACTAAGCTTCCTTTTCTTCTTCCTGCAATCCTTAGCAAAATGCCCAGCTATGCCACAGTAATTGCACTTCCCCTTGCCTTTGTTGTTGCCCTTCTTGTTCTTATTCTGATTTCCTTGACTGCTTTGACCTTGGTTGCCTTTGCCTTGAGAATCCGCCTTCTTTGCTTGAGTATCGCCCGACTTGACTTCCTTCTTTCCCTCTCCCTGGAGCAGAGCCATATTGACCAAACTCTCGAAAGTGGCTCCATGCGGAATATGTGACATCGCCAAGCCCTGTAGCGGCTCATTCAATCCTCTGGCAAATCGAAGAGCCTTCTTCTCCGGGGTGTTTACTATATCCAAACCAAAACGGGCCAGCTGATTGAACTTGTTCACATACTCCTTGACAGACATATCCCCTTGCTTTAATGCAATAAACTTCTCCATTTGTAAATTCGCCTCAGCTGAAGATAGAAACTTGGTCACAAATCTATCCCTCAAATCGGCCCAAGTCTCAACGGGCCTCGTCCCATTGGTGACCTCCCACCAATAGGCCGCCTCATCCTTCAGAAGCCATACGGTCAATAAGATCTTCCTCTCGTCATCTATCCCAAAGATGGCAAACAAGTCCTCCGTGTCCTTCAGCCAATTCCTAGCTTCAACGAAAGATTCTGTGCCTAGGAAATTCTTGCCTCCCATTGCCTTGAAGTCTTTACACACCTTTGTAAACTCAATCTGAGGATGCTGAGGGGGAGGAGGGGGAAGAGGAGCCTCAGCAACGGGAGGAGGAGGAACATTAGCAACGGGAGGGGGAATATTAGCTGCTGGAGGAGGGGGAGCAGGGACCACTGGAGGAGGGATATTAGGGATAGGATTCTCAACCACAGGAGGAGGAGTGGGAGTAGGGTTGGTGGGACCAGCTGCCGCCCTAGCTTCTAGGAGTCTCCTATACCAGAGTGGTACGTTCACTCCATCTGGGATGTCAAGATTCTCAGCCATACTGAAACAAAAGGTAAGATAAGATTAGGTCAAGGGAACGAAGGATAACGCTGATGGCTTTTGGGGATTAGCCTTAAAACAATCTAGACTTCATTTTGGAAAATACTTAGTAGGTTTTTGAAAATAGTTTTTCGAAAAGGGTTTTTTTTTTCGAAAGTTTTTGTTCAATCTTGTTAACCTTGTGCTCTGATACCAAATGTAACACCCCACCTCCACTAGGATCACTCCTTAAAATGTACTAGCTTTGGAGGGGCGTTATTGTGAAGGTAAACATGCACAGAGATATAGCAAGACAGAGTATATAAAAATAGATATAAGTAAAGCAGCGGTAGCAGATAAAAACCCATCATCATCATCTCAGAAACCCAACATAGTCAAGTACATACTACCAAATGTCATAATCCAAAATACAACATAAGTCTAGATACGTGATATCAAAATACATGGTAAAACATCAGTACTAATCCCCAGAAATAAAAGATAAGCCACAGCTAGCTCAGATCCATACGTGAGCTATCCAACAAGCAAGTCAAAGATCCACTAAGCAGATGTAGTCCCTCCCTGAGAACCTGTGGGGGGGGGGGGAAACGGAAGAAAAGAAGCGAAAGAAAACAGGTCAGTCAAAAAGACTGGTAAGCCCTACTACGATCAATCTATAAACTAATAAAGTTAACAGTATGATGGAAACTGAGACGGACATACTGGCAATAGATAAAGGTGACATCACATAGACGAGCTTAAACTTTGCACCACAGTGTACTAGCAAACCCACAAAACAGACCTTGATCCCTTAGCCCAAACTTTGGCCCAATAACATGAAGTGACCTTAGTATAAGGCCCAGCCCAACGGTCTAGTCGATCGGCTCCCTATAAACCTAACACGTCAAGTGTTGGTGTCCATACGGCCCACATGGATGTAGTCAGACTGCGCTGGGTCCACCTTTGGGTGTATCAAGCCCTCGGGTGTCAACCCCAGACACCTAAGCAATAATGCACAGTCTAAACCTACTGGTACCCGTGCCTCGAGTTTGTCCAACATCGGACTACGTGCACGTCCGTAGCCCGCCGGACCCGCACCGCTGTACCACTCAGCCGTCGCTTTGGTCGCTTACATCAGTCCAGTAATCGTGCCCCGCCCTAACCTAGCTGTAGGGTTGTAGTGATACCAAACTGGGATTACTGCTGGAACAGACCACGTTGCTAGGGTTTCTAAGAGGGTTAACTGTGGTTTTAACCCCTCACTAATCCCGGATTAGATTAGCTAAGTGTAACCACTTAACCCCATCTAATCCTCACATCCCCATTATTGGTTAAGTATTAGTGGGCCATGACTTAACCCTAATCATGAGGCATTAATTACTTAACGCACCCAACCTCTCACATTAGACATCCGTGGTTACCTGGGAAGATTTACACCACGTCTAGGTCTAACCTCGGGTCTTATGGTGCAACATGACCAACTACCCACATTAGACCCCACGTTGTGGTTACCTGGGAAGATTTACACCACAACTAGGTCTAACCTCGAGTTGGCCATATCATGTTATCTAATTGTCATGTCCACTTCAAAGCATATTTACAAGTTAACATATACTTGGGTAGACCTAACTTAATAGGTAAATTCCCAAGGGGTAGACCTAACTTAATAGGTAAATTCCCAATCTTTTAGTTTCATGTATTTTTAAGTTTACCCAAACCCTCCCAACGTCATTATCTCGCTTACATATTCGCCATAACGTATAAGGGTATAAAAGGTAACTTGGCATAACATACATGGTGAACTTCACATGTCATAATAAACATGCATACATGTTAAACTTGCAAATCATGTCATGGTGAATTCGCATAAACATGCTTAGCTTATTAAATATGCATAACATGGTAAGGTGAACATGCATAATCCATCAAACTTGCATAACATGGTAAGATGAGCTTGTATAAGCATGCATAATCCATTAAACTTGCATAACATGGTAAGATGAACATGCATAATCCATTAAACTTGCATAACATGGTAAGATGAACATGCATAATCCATTAAACTTGCATAACATGGTAAGGTGAACATGCATAGTCCATTAAACTTGTATAACATGGTAAGGTGATCTTGCATAAACATGCATAACCCATGAGACATGTAGAACATGACATAATAAGCTCGCATAAGCATGCATAACTTGTGAAACATGTAAAACATGGCATAGAAATCTCGCATATGCATGCATAACTTATGAATCATATAAAACATATCATAGTGAGTTCGCATAAGCATGCATAATCAACTAAACTCACATAAATCTCAACTTTCACCAAACATTAACTTTAGAGTTTGTAAAGTGAGGGTAAGAGGGCTTACAAATATAAACAAGCCACAAATCCACCAAATAAGATGAAGAAGCCCTTTTAAAAACCAAAACAAAGCCTCAAATAAGAAAACCCTTTTGCAAAATCCCAAAAACACAAACTTTAGCAAATCAAACTTGCATCTTAATGAAGTATGCAAGTTATTAAGCATTCATACAACATAGAAAAGGTTGTATGATCATCATATCATCATAGGATTAAACTTTGAGGAAGGTGGAGGCTAGGGATTTTAGATGGAAGCCATTTGAGGATTTAATTTGGCATAGTTTAGTTGCAAGATTGATTAATGAGGCTTTAGGGTAGGATTAGGGGTATATTTATAGAGAATTAGAGTGTTTTAGGCCCTAGGATTAACCCTAGATTAGGTTTGGCCCGTCAGATCTCAGAATTCTCCAGAACCAAGCCACATGACCCAACCCAAATCAGAAATGGTGCACCAGGCTGGACTGCCTGGGCACCCCCTGTCGACAGGGCTGTCGACAGGGCAGTCGACACCCTGGGTGCCCTGTCGACATGGGCCCCCTGGCGGGAATTTTCCCGCCTAACCCTGATTAGCCCTAATCCATTTTGTTTTAATTTGAAATTTAAATCTGTCTTTAGCATAGAAATTTCTGAAAACTTCAATGGGCCTTAACTGGGTCATACGGACTCCGATTTTCGAAAACTCGGACTCTATTTCGCGTATTTTTCCGAGACGATCGAAATGGAATAGCCCGTTTCCCCTGATTCTGATTTTTGAATTAAATTCTGCCTCGATTTATGTTATAATAGTTTATTGAAAATACGGGTTATTACATTCATGTCACCAATGTCGAACTCAAAATCCTTTCGATGTTTATCAGTGTAACTTTTCTAACAATCTTGGGCTGCCTTCATTCATTTTCGAACGATCTCGATACAATCCGATGTCTTTCTGATCATCTTTGGCCCAAGTATCAACTTATCTCCAGTTTCTAACCAATATGTTGGAGAATTACACGGTCTACAATATAACGCCTCGTATGGTGCCATCCCAATGATCGACTGGTAGCTGTTGCTATATGCAAACTCAACCAAATGTAAATGGTCTTCCCACGTTCCTCCGAAGTCCAATACACAAGACCTAAGGAGATCTTCCAGTACTCGGTTAATCCTCTCGGTTTGACCACCAGTTTGGGGATGAAAAGTCGTACTCAAATACAATTCCATTTCCAAAGTCTGTTGCAGACTCTTCCAAAATCCACTCGTGAATAATGGATCTCGATCACTAACTATGCTCTTCGGGATACATGGAATCGAACTGTCTATCTAACAGGAATAAACCTCGCACTTTTGATCAAGCGATCCATTATGACCCAAATTTCTTCATTTCCTGGCCTGGTTCTAGGTAATCCATCGATAAAATCCATCGATATCTGCTTCTATTTCCATGTAGGAACTTCCAATGGATGAAGCAATCCACTCGGCTTCTGTTTAGCTTTCACCAACTGACATTTCATGCACTTGGAAATGAATTTTCCAACATCCCCTTTCATCCCCTCCTAGTAGTAAGCTTGCTTCATGTCCTGATACATCTTGTTACCACCAGGATGAATCGTCAACTTTGAGTGATGACATTCTCCGAGAACCTCATCTCTCAATCCATCAATATCAGAAACAACCAGTCGTCCTTTCTTTCAAAGCCAACCCTCTCGATCGACTTCGAATTCTTCATCGTCTGTTTCCAACTTCTGGATGATCTTGAAAAGCTTTGCATCACGCTGTTGGCTCTCGCCAATCCTTTCGATGAGAATAGGTCTTATCGATAAGCTTGCCAACATTTTAGGCTCTAACTCACACCGTGGTCTGAAATCAAATCCCACCAAGTACTTGAGGTGCTTCCGTTCTGAAAACATCGCTCCTAAACTTACATGCCTTCGACTCAACGCATCCTCCACTGTGTTACCTTTACCAAGAGTATAGGCTATACCAAAATCATACAATGCTAGAAACTCTAACCACCGTTGCTGCTGAAGATTCAAATCCTTTTGGGATAAAAGATACTTCAACGACTTGTGATCCGTAAACAACTCGAATCAAACTCCCAACAGGTAATGTCTCCACATCTTCAGAGCAAACACAATCTCTTCCAACTCCAAATCATGAGCTGGATATTCCTTTCGTACGGCTTCTGCCATCGACTTGCATAGACCACAACATTATCCTTCTGCATCAACACTGCTCCAAGTCCAGTACCACATGCATCGGTGTATACTACCATCTCTTCATTCCCGTTGAGAATGGTCAAAACAGGAGCACTCATCGGTCTCTCTTTCAGGATTCCAAAAGCTTGCTCACACTTCACATCCCATGTGAACACTTGGTTCTTCTTTGTCAATCCTGTTAATGATGAAACTACCTTGGAGAAATCCTTGATAAAACGACGATAATATCCCACCAACCCAAGGAAACTCCTAATATCCGTCGCATTCATAGGTTTATTCCAGTCCTGGATTATTGGCTCCTTAGTGGGGTCGACCTTTATTCCATTTCCAAGAACAACATGGCCTAAGAATCTCACTTCACTCTTCCAGAAGTAACACTCCGAAAACTTAGCTCTCAGCTGATGCTTTCGCAAGATTTCTAAAACAATTCGCAAATGCGTCTTATGCTCTTCCTCATTCCGGGAGTAAACCATAATATCATCCACGAACATAAGCACAAACTTGTTCAATTGATCTCTGAAAACCCTGTTTTTAAGATACACAAAGTACGCTGGTGCATTCGTCAATACAAATGGCATCATCACCATTCGAAGAAACCGAATGGTGTCCTAAAAGCAGTCTTTGGCGCACTATTCTTTGCCACCCTCAACTGGTGGAATCCTGTTGCCAAATCCATATAAGAAAACACTTTGGTCTCGTGAAGATGATCAAACAAGTCATCTATCCTTGGCAATGAATACTTGTTCTTCTTGGTCACCTTGTTCAACTCACGTTAGTCCACACACAATCTCAAAGATCCACAGCCTTGGTTGCAAACACAACTGGTTCACCCCATTCGGACACGCTTCTCCAAATGAATCATTTTTCCAAATGGTCACGTACTTGCACCTCTAACTCTCGTTGTTCATTAGGCACCATCCGCCTAAGAGACATGATGATAGGTCTAGCACGCTCGACCAAATCGATCCTGAACTCAATCCCGCAATGCGGCGGCAACCCATTGACCTCGTCAAAGACATCATAAAACTCACTAGCGATTGGCATAGATGACAAGTATTCCAGTGGAATCACAAGCGAATATAGATAGCTTACGAAGACCCCATCTTCTGGCTTACATCGAATCACAACCATTCACCCTTCCATATTCCCGACTGTGACCTCGAGCTTCTCGCAATCCACTTTTTCCGCGTACCTCCTGAGCCAGTCCGTAACCAAAATGATCCCGAACCCAGCGAAGTTCAAAACAAAGCAATCACACACAAAGGAGCAACCTTGACTCGACAATATTAGACCACGACAAATCATACACAAACTGGACGAACCCCCAACTGGATTAGTCACAATCAATGGTCTATCACAAATCTCGGATTCCAAACCCAAGTGGCACACAAGCTCATTACAAATGAAAGAATGCGATTCTCCAGTATCAAACAACACTCGAACTGAAACATCTCCAATGGAAAAAGTACCTTGAACGACAACACTCTTCCCTTTCTCCTCCGCCATAGGATCCCTCGAAGAAGATGCCACAGCTTCCAAAGCATACGCCTTCACAATCTAATTTCCCTTAGCTGGTTCTGTACAATCCTTCTTGTTATGCCTAGGCTTCCCACAGTTATATCACTTCTTCTCAGATTTCATATTCTTACAATCCTTAGAATAATGGCCCTTATGCTGTAAGTTGAGGCATATCACCTCGGTTTTCTGCTTCTTCTGACCATCTTTTCCTTTCTGTTGTTGTTGCTTTCTCTTCTTGTTATTACCACCCTGTTGTGGTTTCGGTTCCTCTTTAGCTACAACAAGACTCTCATCCTTGGGAAATGAATTCTCGTGCCTTAAAGCCTTCTCCACGATCTTCTCGTAAGTGTCATCTAAATGATCATCCAATTGATTCCTAAGGTATTTGTCCAAGCCCATGACAAACTTCTCGTTCTTCTGATAAGGAGTCTCAACGTATGAATGAGAATACTTGGACAAGGCTTCAAAATCCGAAACATAACTTATGAACGAGCATGCTTGGATAAGGCTTTAAAATCCGAAACATACTCCAACACCGGTCTACCATTCTGTTTCAGCTCAACGAATCTCTTGAACAAAATAGACTTCTGAACGGTAGAAATAAACTTTGTCTCAAACTTGTCTTGGAATTGATCCCAAGTGATCTCATCTTCTAGAGTCTCTAGAGTGATAGAGTTCCACCAATCCATATCTCTTCCTTGTAGTTGTCTTGATGCAAGCTTTCTCTTAGTCGCATCATCAATTCCCAAGTCTCCAAAAATCCGAATGCAAGTATCAAGCCACCCTTGAATCTCTACAATCAGCTCCGTCTATTTAAACGACTTCCCTCCTAGGGTAGTAAAGTCTTTTCATAGCTTCGCAAAGTCCACAACCCTAGGCACTTGCACCTGAACCCCTATATCTACCGCAGCTGTCTCTGGAGTGGGTACCCTCCTCATGATCGCTTCCATCATGGCCTCGAACATAGCTGGGTAATCTGGTATACCGTCATCACCCCCTCCAGGAATAATCTCCTCCTAAGCAGTATGTCTCGACATTCGACGATTCATTCTAAATTTGAAAAATTGAATGATTAATCCACACATGAGAAAAACTGCAATTGAAGTTCAAATGTTATTATACTATATACTAATATATAGTATACATCCATCAGAAATGTACAAATACGTATCTCATACGTCATTACATCTTCGAACGTTGGCTAAAATCGATTAACCATAGCTCTGATACCAAATGTGACGACCGTCCATAACTCCTACACTTAGCAAGAGGAATAATGCACTGAAAGACGTACCACACAGCTATGGACGATCACCGGGATAGGATAACACACGCGGAACCTGTCGTATAACTCACAACGCAAGGATAAAATATAATAGAACATATACAACAGACAATAATAGTGGAGCAGAATTGAGCAGAATCTTAAACTTTTTCATATCATCATGAAATATCCATACATCGTTGGAATATACCATAGGAGTCTGTGTAAAATGCCTCACTACAAATCACTCAGAGAATAGATCAAACATAACAGTGGAAAATAACAATAGTAGATATAGTAAAAAATAATATGCCAGCCTCTTGCTCATCATCGCTCAACAGCATTGTCCTCATCAAGATCTACTACATGTCACCTACTACTCAGTCTTCCCATCCGCACAATGGATGAAAAACCTAAGGTAATAAGGGGAAACATAAAACCTTGAGTCAAATGACAGTTTTAATGAGCGATAAAACAACTATCTAACATCATCAATAAAGTATATGAGAAATATGCCAATTAATCATCTAATCTTCCAATCATATCAATAGAGAAGAACCCATCCCATCTCCTCCACATCCAACAGTAATAGACTTTACAATTAATCAAATAGAAACAACCAGGCATAACAACTAGTTATCTAGCGTAGACCATCCTAATCGAGATCAACATCCCCTAAACACAAGCCCCGAAGGCCTAAATCAACTGTTAATGATACTTTTCGTCAACACCCGAGACATATCTGAGGGGGCGACCCCAAAAGGGAAAAATAGGATTGCTGGTCTCCCCTCCTCCAACTTGAGCTAACTCACTGTTTCCTTGGGAGAAGGGTTTTTCCCCTGAGAAAAGCGTTAGGTTGCTAAGAACCTAACGACTTGTGCTGGGATATTTTGTTGACCCAATAGTACAACAGAATCCTTACAGAGATATGTTGAAGAACAATATAGTACATCGAAAGAACAAGAAAACACACAAATTTATAGTGGTTCGGTTCGACTTGAACCTACATCCACTTTAAGAGCTTTGACGATCTTATTCATAGAGGAGATTACATGAGTAGATTCCAGACAGATTTACAAATTAGGGTTTGTTTATAGAATCTCTCTGGAAGGAAGATCCCCAAAATGTGACCCCTGGGGTCTTATTTATAGTGGATTTGGGGCCTCTTCTGCTGTTAGCCTATTGGGCCTACAAGAGCCTTTGTCGACCGCCTTTTCCCTTGGTATTGAATGCCTTTTCCTTCGGCTGCTTAACCATGCTTGTTACGTCTCCTGTAGCGCAAGTCTCGGCTAGTCGGGAGCCTCCATGAGATTGGAATGAGCGTACTATTGTAGTAAGCTTTCGGAAGGTGCTGTGGGTTTCCGGTCGTACTCTCTCGATCATGGATTATTGGGTATAGGCTTCCAACTTTCCCATGAATACTCAGAGGAGCCTGTCCTCATTATGTATGTGGATATCTACCAGTTCGGAGTCACTGTCGATGTGTATGTTAAGTGGCTTAGTTCGGACAGCTTGTATCATCGTTAGGGTTCCGGTTGGCCTTTCGGTGGAGCTTTTGAGATTGTCAGGTCTTTCGGAAGACAACTCTCGATGATGTGTCCTTTGACATTTTATGCAGTTGATGTTTCGGAAACAGGTTCCTTATGTACCTTTGGCCTGATATTATTGATGTCTTCTCATTCTGTTGTATCAGCATTAAGCGGACTAATGCCGACAATCCCTTCCGCCCTTCTGGGCTTCTGTTAGCGGAACTCTCGCCTCTTTCTTTCTTATCTTCTGACTTGGAAGTACTTTCATTATAGAGCCCCTCTATCGGGTATGTTCCGTCGGGTAAACTGTGTTGTAATTTTGTAGACTTTCAATTCTTTTCCCCTAAGGAGGCGGCGGTTTATGTAGCTCTCAGATCATTCTTTTGTGCTCGTGTTCACTGGATAGCCCTTCACCGTTTGCCGGTTGCGGGGGTGAGTCTCGATTGATGTTGCTTTCGGAATATTTCTCCTTATTTTTGTCTCTTCTTACTGTTTGACTTTGCTTTATGAAGGATTTCTATGTGCTTGCGGTCGTCCGATACCCCTTCTCTGTCAACCTACTTCATTGTTATTTTTGGTAGTAACATTCCCCCCCAGTGAAGGGATATTTACGACTTTTCAAGTCAAACTCTTTGTACCATTTCCGAGGTATCACTTCTACATCTTTTGATCTTTTTCAATTGAGGTGTTGATTGGCCTTTCTTTGTGGGGTCCGTATTAACCCTGAGCTCTGAATGTAAATTCTTTCTCTTATTATTTTTTTTTTTGAGATATTTACATACTTAAATATATGCCAATTCTCAACAAAGTTTCGTTCCGTACTTAAATACATGCAGAAACCAAAACAAAATGTTATATTCGATACAGTCCAAAATAAAACATCATCATACACAAACAATGCTTACGTAGGAGCCAAATACATTCCATGCAAATTAAAGAGAATCAAACCACGTCATCCATTTTCTTTGTGTTCTACCGCCAAAGTTATCATTCAGCAAGCCAGTGAACTTCCAACGATCAACACTTTCCAGAGTGTGATCAGGGCCAAAACTCCTCCTTGCACTGCGTCTCATAGGTGTTATATCAGAGAAGCCAACCACCTTTTTTCCCTTGCTGGACTTTCTAGCCGTTCCAGCAGAGCCGGCTATTCCTTTATTTCCCATCATCGAAGCGTTCATCTCCATATTCTCTTGAGTACCCAAAGTATTCAGCGTATCCATCCCAACACCATCATTAACATTAACATTCACATTTCTAAGTACCACATTAATAGTGTCAACCCTCTCATCACCATCCTCAAAACTGTACACTTCCTCTTCATTTTCATCTGATTGTTCCTCTTCTTCCTCATTGAGATCTGACAGAGCTGCAAACGGATTTGAAGAAAATGCCCTACCAACACTACCAGCAACCTTCGCCTTTCTCTTTGGTTTCCAAATCTTCAGAAAACCATCCCTATCCTTCCTAAACACCCAATTCTTGAAATTGGCTGGTTCAGAGGGATCAACTGGACTTCTTGAAAATTTGTGAATCTCAATTTCGTGGTAAGAAGTCTTGGTGAAAAGCCTTATTAGTGACGGAATACACACTGGAGATGGAACACTTATTTCCACCTTAAGGTATGAAAAATCAGCTACGTTCCACGCATCTTCTTGCATCCTAAAAACCTTTCCTACCTTCGACAAGATAACTTTCAACATCTTAAGATTCCAAAATATAATGGGGTGATTCTATAAGGTAATCCAAAGAGGAATTTCCTATTGCGGCCTTGAAGAACCAAAGTTGAGACTCCATGGCCGAACATGAAGGGTACCCCTGTCATTCGAAATAGAGTAAAAATCTCCCATGAAGAAATTCCTGGATATTTGACAATAAAGTCGTTCCCGAACTTCTTGACTTTCTACTCCCAAGAATACAGATAATCGAACTCCTTCTTCAAAGCTTTCTCGATGTCTTGATCGAGAATTGACCCAAGAAAATTGAAATAATCGCCCAAGATCTAAAGCGCTGTAAATCATTGTCAAGGTCTAACGCCGACATGTCGACCTCATTTCCAGTTGCCACGTTTCTGTTGTTTATGGAGAAAGAACTGGAGCATGAAAACCCTTATACCCTGTCTTTTTATATTTGAGGCAAATAATCAGGTTCCTACGATCTTTGATTCAATCGTCAAAATTTCCGCAGAAAGAACTAGAGCATGAAAACCCTTATACCCTCATTTCCAGTTGCCATATTTCTGTTGTTTATGGAGAAAGAACTGGAGCATGAAATGTATGTGATTTGTCCTTGCTTAGGGTTTCAGAATTCGAAGAGGCCTTTGGAGCGAACAATGATGATTCTTTTACCTCGATCTTAGGAGCAAGATTCTTTAATAATTTTTCTTTAAAGAATTCTTTTAATGGAGGCACGTGAAAATTATCCATGACTTTATTTACACGCCGGAATTTCAAATTAGTTTGTATAAAGTTTGAGGCAAACCGGACAAATTTTCTGATGCCATCAAGAACACGGAAGATGGATATGAAGTAGGAGCCATTTTTGGCCAACATTTTTCCTGATTTCTTAGGAAGAATCCTGAGTGAGCGAGAGGGTCCCGGACCACTCTTTACTCGGTCAATTGAAGACTGAAGACCGAGCACCCCTTCCGGTATTAATAGACCAAAGACCGGAATCCCCTCAGATATTCCTGGATTGGAGACTGGAAATCCGCTTTCAGAATGTAATAGAAGTTCTGAATCGAACCCAGATTCGGGTACTTAAATAAAGACTAGAAATCCACTTCCGGAATGTAAATAAAAGTCTCGAACCAAACCCAGATTCGGGTATTTGATGATAGAAGACCAGGAATCTCTTCCGGTATTAATGTAGTTGGTATCCCATATGGATTTGATTTGTGCAACAGAAGTTGTATGTGCTTTTAGGTTCCCCCTTTAAGCTTTTGTTCCCTTCTACGGGATGATGAACTGAGCAGAGGATGTACGTGCTCCCAGTGCTCCCTCCGAGCTTTTACTCCCTTCTATGGGATGCTGATTTGAGCAGAGGATGTGCGTGCTCTTGAGTGCTCCCTCCGAGCTTTTGCTCCCTTCTACGGGATGATGATTTGAGCATAGGATGTACGTGCTCTTTAGTGCTCCATCCGAACTTTTGCTCCCTTCTCCGGGATGATGATTATAGAAATGTACTCCTTTTTTTGGAGCATTGGTTGGACGTACTCATGTAGAGCATTGGTCAGGACGTACTCATATAGAGAATTGGTCAGGACGTACTCATATAGAGCATTGGTCAGGTGAGCACACAGCTTGTGTAGCGAAGACCTCACAGGTCAAGTCATAATGAGTATACAACTTTTGTAGTGTGAAATCATAAAGATACTTGGGGGCGGAACCGTAGTCCCGCAAATGGCCAAATTATTAATGCCCATCAAAGGTGATGTGAAAAGTGTATTCACATGAAGCTTCCTAGGCAAGCGAAATTAACCCAATGTCGCATAGCCGCTTAGCTTGAGAACTCGCAAATTAAATGCTAAGCTTTCCACTAATCACAAAACAAAGCGATTGTGTCATAATCTAAAATGTTGAGGTGTTTTAGGAAAACCCTTCGACATCGTGATATCTTTGACTCAAATAAAGGTTCATAGTACGCTTTAAAAACAAAACAACATAATCATTCATACAATCGTCCATGACGCTTTGCAGGAGATCTCTTATCCACCCTAAACTCATAGATCTAGCCATTCTAAGTACTATTCTTAACTTCGTCTGCTAAGGGAGAAGGTTGTGTCCAAAGGCTATCTAGGATGAGACCTTATACTAATCTTAATACTGCATAAGCCTCAAGTAGTCACTTAACTCCTATTGCAACTATCTAGGCACAAACCATATAAAAAATTCACAAGCAAGCGCAAGGTGCATACAAAAATTAGCAATTGGTAGAGCGACAACTACTCAATTTAGAGGAAGTGTCACTAGGGGCTTACTCAGCACCTAGTCACCTTTCCAAAATGCGAGGCATGAAAGTGTTGCATGTCCCAAAGTTTGGCAAATGCGACAAGCACGGGTCCACGGAAACTTACTAGAGTAACGGTCCTTTGATCCGTAATTGTGACTATTGTCATAAGTAGAGTTGAAAGTTCTAAGTCCGGAGGGTTCCTTCCTACTCCCAGGCTCAGGACCTTTGCCATAAGAGTTAGCAAACCTTGGTTTAGGAGGAAAAGGCACAAAAGCAGTCCCGACTACTAGGTCATTTGGTTTGAGGTTCGGTTGCAGTTGAGTCGATTCCATTTTATCTTTGACGAACTCCCCTAGGTGTCCTTCTTGAATGAGTTTTTGTGTTACAGCTTCCAGCACCTTGCATTTGTCGGTTTGGTGTCCATTCCTTTTGTGGTATTCGCAGTACTTCCCACCATTGGATGGTTTTGGATGATTCTTAGATTTGAAAGGCACTGAGAAGTTGACTCTCTCCTTCATCACTGCATATATGTGTGAGATGGGCTTGCTTAAGGTTATGGTATAGGCACTTGGTTCTTCCTCTTTTGGGTTCTTTTGGTCTTCACGAAATCTGGGTTTCCCATCCAGAGGATTCTGATGAGCGTGAGATTTCTAGTCTTCCTTGCAGCAACCGAGCCTCCTTTTCGTATGATACAACTCTTCCATGCGAATGAATGTATTTTCCTGATGGTAGAATTCTGGCAAGTCAGAGGAAACATCCGGCATCGCTTAGTTCTAGAAGCATTATTGAAATCCATATAACTTTCAAAGGCAGCAAGGTGTTCTTTGGGGTCTGTAGTTCCGTCATATATGAGGTGTGGCATCTTTATACGAGGCGGAGTTTCAGTCACTTGACATTCTGTTCTCCTCTGAACCAGTAGCATCCCTTGATATTTTGTTGTCCCTTCGTAAAGATGGACTACTATGTGGGATTGATAAGCGTTTAAACTAGATGTTGGATACTTGAAGTGCAATTACTCTTGACTCTGCTTCATAAGGAGCTATCCCTAAGGACCTTTGGGTTAGATCTGCTTCAACATATCTTCTAGTATTATCAATTTGTGTTGCCAAGAGTAATATTTCATCTTCATTGCTCACTTTTGGCGTTCGACCGTCCTTTTGTGAAACAAGACTGATTTGCGACAAGGATATAGCTTTGCCACTAAATTCGGGAGATGCCTTCCTTTTTAGTTCCGTCTGATATGAATCCATCTCAAAAGCTCTTTGGGCAGAGTTCTCTTCAGCAGACCGCCTAGTAGCGTCAACTCATAAAGTTAAATTTAAGGCTTCCAATTCTTCATCCTTTCTTTTTGCTAAAACCGTAGGCTCCTCAGCTTTCAGATTTGTAGAATTGGCACTTGATTGGATGTTGGTTCCTATAATGGAGGAAGCATCGAAACCCTGCTCCCAATTCTCTTGCGTCTTAACCATATTAATAGATTCGGGGAGTATCTTGTTACGTTGGTCTATATGGTGAAGATGGTATGAGAAATAGAGAGGAAGGTGTGAGAGGAAAGGCTAGCGGTTTAAAGTCAAACAACCCTTTGATCAGTGATATTCTGAGAAGCAAGTCAGAGTTTGGAAACCCCTTGTTAAGATCCTTTCTATGATCTTTCTTCTCCAAAGCTTAGTCCAACTCAGGACAGAATAACTCGGTTATAAATGTGGTAAGCTATCTGAAAGGTCAAAGGCAGGAATAGGAGTTGAGGTTCAAGCCCTCCTTCTAGCGCCAAAATGTTAACGATACTTTTCGTCAACACCCGAGAAAGATCTGAGGGGGCGACCCCAAAAGGGAAAAATAGGCTTGACTCTCCTCCACAGCTTGAGCTAACTCACCGTTTCCTTGGGAGATGGGTTTTTCCCCTGAGAAAAGCATTAGGTTGTTAAGAACCTAACGACTTGTGCTGGGATATTTCATTGACCCAACAATACAATAGAATCCTTATAGAGATACGTTGAAGAACAATATAGTACGTCGAAAGAATAAGAAAACACACAAATTTATAGTGGTTCAGTTCGACTTGAACCTACGTCCACTTTAAGAGCTTTGACGATCTTATTCATAGAGGAGGTTACATGAGTAGATTCCAGATAGATTTACAAATTAGGATTCGTTCCTAGAATCTTTCAGGAAGGAAGATCCCCAAAATGTGACCCCTGGGGTCTTATTTATAGTGGATTTTGGGCCCCTTCTGCTGTTGGGCTATTGGGCCTATAAGAGCCTTTCTCGACCGCCTTTTCCCTTGGTCTTGAATCTCTCAGCAAAAACTCCATACGCCTTTCATCGATATGTATCAAGGCCTTTCATCGATACCCAGGGTACTCGACCAATCATCTAATCTTTTAGGCGTCCCTATTGTACCCCTTCTTTGAGCCCACTAGAACCTACGACAACGATAACTTCTCTGACTTCAATATATCTAGTCATCATCAGCAACTATCCATAAACTTAAATCGTCTTGAGCAACCATTATCCCACGAACTCAAATCATCTTGAGTCGCCTTCACATTTATTGTTTTTCGACGATCAACGAACACTTTACAACACTTTGAATATTTCGTCTTGAATTCACTTCGAAGTCACGACCATCGTCAAACTAAAAACATACCTTGATTGGTCGGTATTCGATTCACAGCGTTTCAGCCTTTGCTGTGAATAACATTCCACAGCTTTCATCCTTTTTCACAGCGTTTTGAAACGCTGTCGTCTTTCACCGATCCATTATGGATCGGACTGCCAATCCATGAGTCTTTTCCCTAACCGATCCATCATTATTTACAATGTTTCTAGAAATGCTACCCCAAAGTTGCCCGATCCATCGGACCCGTTATCTGATCCATAGAGTAGCGCATGCCGATCCATCAAGAAATACTTGCTCGATCCAACGTTTTCCTGTGTGCCTGATCCATAACTTCTACAGTGCTTCAGAAACGCCGCAAAACAACTTGCCTAGCCTAATCCATTCTTTTGCCTAGCCTGATCCATCGAAATCCCGAGCCCGAGCCATAGTTTGTACATGCCCGGTCCATCATTTGGCCCGTTCGATCCATCAAACCAACACGTGCCCGATCCATACAGGGCATGCCAAATCCAATTTTCCCCACTCGATCTCGGCTAATCCACCTTTCGATGTTCGAACTAAACCATACTAGTTCTAAATCGTCAAATTCAAACCATTCATTCAATATCACAATCGAACAATGATCAATCAAACATTCATACAATCAATTATCATCATAGAAATCACCAATCATGATAAAACAATTAAACGAATCAAATAAATGGATCTAACTTGTATAATCATGGAATTAACACTTGAATTTACCGATTTAAGTTGCTAGATTAGATCATATGGTGATTCAAATGAAAATATACTTACCATGATGTAGATCTAGGTGAAAACAACTTGAAATGATGAAAATAAGATCAAACAACCCATATACTCGATTGAATCTGCGTGAGAGATGCTTATCACTCACCAAATCCATAAATTATATTTAAAAAAATGATCTACAAATTAGGACAACGAAGAACGATCTCTGAATCAATCACTTTGATGTGATCTACCTTTCTTCGATGTTAATCTTCAATCTACTAATCTAGATCTATGAAATTAATGTAGTAGAGATGTATTTGATTGGAGTAGGGAGAATTTTAAACCCTAACCAAATACAGAAATGAAGAAACTAAATAATTCTCCTTGCCTCTACCCCTCTATTTATAGCCATCTAACCAGTCCACTAATGGGCCACACCAAATCAGCTCAATAATTAATAATTAGTTTGTCAGGAAATTGGGTGGCACTAAAATAGCGATTCCTTCCAAAACGCTAAACCAAATCTTTAATTTGACCCCTCTACAGAATTAAAAACATCATTTCCTTTCCAATGAAATCGATCCCAGCATCTGATTCGGTCCTAGTCAAAAGTTATTCCCTATACAAAATGATAGGGGCAAAATGATCACAAATAAAATTGGTAAAAATTATACACATGTCTCACATTCCCATTGACAACATATCAAAATATAAGAATGAGCTGACCCCTAAGAAATACAATAAAAATATTTTGCGATCCTCCGATACGTAAAATGCGCGTCGCTACATTTGTATATTAGCGCAATAATTACATATAATATTATTTTTTATAATTCCAACAATTTATGTTTTAGTCCATAATATTAATTAGAACAATCTTTCTGTGCTCTAATATGTTGGAAATCAAATCTCTTTAAAGGTCTTTTGTTATAATTTTTATAAGTTTGCCCAAAAACAGAATATTGACATATTTAAAATTACAAGGAAAGAGTGATCTATTATTTGGAATAGACAGTGTAAATAATGTACAAACCACATAATTTATACACCATTTCTATTTTTATTGGTGCATATCATTTATAATATCAAACATACTCTTTTTTCATAAAAGGATAAATAAGCAATTTATAGAAATTAAACAAATGTCCTTACACAAATCAAAACATAGATAGATATAAACTGAAAAGGGTAATTTACACGAATCTTATTTTTACATCTATTTTATAGATCTGCAATACAACTACAACAAAAAATTTGATATCTATATGGACTATGATTTATGTCTAAACGCTAATTAAAACATACAAAAGAATATGTAGGCAAGATTTGTTTTAAGCGAAAAGCCTACATTTCCAATTATCAAATTTTAGGCATAAAAATTAAAATGACACCAACGAAAAAGATTTGATATTATGAACAATATATAAATTTTGTATTTACCTTGCAAATCTTTTCAAAATTTCAAATCTAAAAAAAATAGATTTCATTTCAAATCCTTTCAGATCTATGTAATACGCATGAAAATGGAAGATATACATATTAAAAATTATGGATCCAGAAAAAGAATTGAAATAGGGAAAGAGAAATAGAATTAGAGACATAAGAAAATTACTTTACACGCAAATATCATCTTCTCCTTATAGATCTGAATTCATTTCCTCTAATCCTTGTAAATAAAATTGAAATAGATTTGTTTAAAAAAAATTAGAAGAGATTTGAGAAATGAAAATGTTAGATCTTTGTTGTTTCCCCTAGAATATATGGGAAAAGATAAGGAGTGTAGACCTTTATTTATAGGCACCAAAAAGACCCTAATTTAAGTTTATAAACATCTGTCCGTTAATATATATTTTGCTCCTTACTAAAACCTTGTCGCTATAAGTTAGATCGACCAGGAGGTCGAATCAGGGTTCGACCGCCCGGTCGACCGCCTTGGTCGACCTGGTTGTTGTGGGGTTGGGTCTAATTAACGGTGGAGTTAATTATATTATTTTCCTCAAATTATTTGTCATCTAATTTTTTCCGTTCATAACTTCTTCATGCGGACTTCCTACGCGAATCGCAAAACATGAAAATCGACCATAATTTTGTCATGAATGCAACTTTATAGATTTCTTGGTCAAGTTCCATTGTTTGATCAAATTTCATTTTTGGACCTAATTAAATATGTAATTTAACTAATGTTAAATTTCAGGATGTTACATTCTTTTCTCCTTAAGAGAACTTTTGTCTCGAAATTTACCATTGACCAAGTCATGATGCTGACACCTAATTATCCTAAAATACACAACAAATTTGCATACAATCAATTTTTGCAACTGAACGTATGCATATACATAGTGTACATAATGAGTCACAACCATAAACTTTTGCACGCTTAATGATTCTAAATCAGATCCTCTTATATGAATGTACTTTATTTTGAAACCATTTCCAAATTCAAATAATCCTACCCAAAATTTTGCCATTTTCAGAAAATGTCAATATCCAAAATTTACATTTTAGCTTTTAAGAAGTAAACAAAAATAATTTCCCATTACAAGGCTACCTTTACCATATCCTTTGCTAAAAATTGCTACCTAAAAATAAAATCTTTTCATCCAGCTCTATAATTACTTTTAGTTAGATTATAATTATGAGATTTCACTTTCAATTCATATGAATGAATAAGTGTGAATTACTTGTACAACAGTTCCGAAAGGCAATAATCTCATAACATCGTCATGCAATTTTTCACAAGGATAGTTAACAAAGTTACACGCTACTACGATAAAGCAAAGGAACAAATGTTAGGAAAAAAAATAACAATCCTAAAAGATAACGCCTAAAGGCTACAAGAAGATCAAGCTCCACAACTCGGGCTTACGCCATTGCTACGATTTCACCAGGATCGAACAAGGAAGAAATGCAACATATCCTGCATCTGTGTCAACGTTGCTTCGCACGAATCTCATCGAGCTCAGCATGAACCTATTAGAGAGCAACAAGCTCAAGGCTCTCATAACCCTCGGTGCCCTGTTGCTGTTGAGGCTGTTTCTGGACAACTAGAACTAGAGACGCGGTTGTTGGAGACATAAGTGGAGGCAACTTGATTTCCATCCTCTGACGTGTAGCTCGATCGATGGTTGTAGGGATCTTGTTCAACGTTGTTTTCCCACAAAGATTCACTCCATCATGCTTGCGGATAGGTGAGGGGATAACTGTAAAGAAAGTGAGTCCTCGGGATGTTGAATGAAGGCTCAACCAAGTAAAAATTAGTGCACGGGACTAATTGACAGCTATGATGCCTAAAATTGTGTATGTGGCCTCACGGATTGAAGCGTGGATCAATTTGAGGTCACCGTCCTAGGAATGAAGTAGTGTTGAATGATGTGCACAACACGGCGGACAATTGGTGTAGCGACCCGCATTTTACGTATCGGAGAATCGTGAAATATTTATATTTAATTCTCTAAGGGGTCGGATCATTCTCATCTTTTGATATGTTGTTCATGGGGATGTGGGACATGTCCATGATTTTTGTCAATTTCGTTTGTGACCATTTACCCCTATTATTTTTGTTTAAGGCATAACTTTTGAATGGGATCGAATCAGGAGCTAGGATTGTATTGGATCAGAAATGGTGTTTCCAATTCCGTAAAGTGGTCACATTAATTATTGGGCTGAGCAGTTTAGGAGGAATTGATGTTATGGAATTGCTAGTTTTCTTGATAAGCTAATTAGTCTTTAGTGGACTGATTAGTGAGGCCCATTAAAGCTAGGAGTTGTTGGCTATAAATAGGATGGTAAGGGTAAAGATAATTGTTTAGTATCTTCATTTCTCATTTGGTTGGGTGTTTGTGATTCTCCAGCTCAACCAAATACACCTCCACTCATTCCAATTCATAAATTTACAAACTATGATTGAAGACAAACATCGAGAAAGGGTGTATCACATCAACTAAGTTGATTTGGAGGTCGTTCTTCACTGTCCAGATTAGAGATTTGTTGATTTGAAGCTATTTTGTGGATTAAGTGAGTGATAAGCATCTCTCACACAGATTCAATCGAGTATATGAGTTTGTTTGATCTTTGTCTCTTTGATTCACTCATACAAGTTATTTTCACCTAAATCTAATCAAGGTAAGCATATTTTGAATTCGGATCATACCATTGGATCTAATTAGCAAGTTATAATGGTTAATTCATATGTTTATGCAAGTTTAAATCCAATTATTGTTCTATCATGATTTGGTAAATTTCATATGATTGTATAATGATTAATTGTTATGCTAATGTTTGTTGATGATTCTATGTTGTGTTATTGATCGTTTGGATGAGATGTGTGCATAAATGTTCATCGTAGAGTTCTTAGGTTGCATGGATCATGGTGGATCGGTTTGGCTCGTAGCAAGGCTTGGATCAGTTGGTGTTTTGATGGATCATTCGTGATCCATGGAAGGATCGACTCGAGATGGATTATGTAAGGATGGGTCGGTGGTGAAGGATCGCTTGGATCGGGTTCAGCTCGTGTGTACTGATGGATCAGTCGGTGCAAAAATTAGTGAAAGGTTGGTGTAGGAGATGGATCACATGCAATAAGGGTCAGTTAGTTGAAGGATGGATCGTGGGTGAATGGATCGGTTGTGATCCATAGTATGGCTCGTGTCGAATGAAGCACAACGCAAGTAGGATGCAAAGGCAGGTCGACTTGGGGACTGGATTGGCCAAGACGATGGATCGGGGATCACATCGGGTCATGATGGATCGAGGGTCGTTTGTATACTTGGATCGACCGAAACGTGATGAAAATCTAGTGATGGATCGGTCGTTGAACGATTGGATCAAGGCGATCTGTAGGGGAGTGATCCAGTGATGTACAGCAAACAAGGATCGGTGCGATCCATGGATGGATGATCCATAGGGATGGATCAGTGGACGATCTATCTAATAATGACCAAATGAAGTTGATTTTTGGTTCGACGATGAGCGTAGCTTCGCTAGGAATTCAGGTGGAATGTTTGAAGCATGGTTAAGTGTTCATTGATCGTAGATGATGCAACGATGTTATGATGACGACTCAAGGTGATTTGAGCTCGTGGATAATGAATGGCTCGAGAAAGTGCTTGAGCTTGTGGATATAGTCGTCCAGGTAGATGGATAGTGTTTTGAAGTGCCAAGGGATCTTCATTAGTAGGAGGTTCTAGAGAACTCAAAGCAGGGGTGCGATGGGGGCACCCAAAAGACTAGGTGATTAGTCGAGTACTCTGGGCAGTCACGATGGGCCTAGATACGAGTCACGATGGCGTATGGAGTTTTTCTAGAACCAGGGTTACCATTATCCCTTGACGGATAGCGGGATGGGCTAGTCATACAATTAACGATGGATTCAAGGCAAGGCAGACCGTAATTGCCAGAGCAATGGATGTTATTGTTTGCTTGTATCGTCTTGTATGGATTATTCGACGTCAAGGGAGATATTTTCTGGGTGCTTGTCTGATGTTGGTTTAGGCCTTCAGGGCTTGTGCTTGGGGGTGTTGAACTTGATTAGAGTGGTCCATGCTTGATAATTAGTTTCTATAAATGTTGCTATTTGTTTCTTCTCAAATTGTCTGGGAAGGCTATCACCGTAGGTTGTGGAAGAGAAGTGGGGTTAGTAATTCTTCTTTACTGATGTGTTGGAAGATCAAATGACTGAACTGCCTAGTTCTCATATACTTTATTGATGATGTTGATAGTTGTTTTATCACTCATTGAGACTGTTGTCTGACTCAAGGTTTTATGTTTCCTCTTATTACCTTGGGTTGTTCATCCATGTTGTGGATGGGCATACTAAGTGACAGGTTATGGATCTTAGTGAGGACTACGATGTTAAGCAACGACGAGCTAGAGGCTGACGTATTACTTTTTACTATACATATTGTCGTTTCCGCAGATATTATTTATATGCTACTCTGAGTGAACGTGTAGTGAGGCTTTTTGTACATATTCTAATGTAATCCAGATGTTGTATGGATATTTTCATGGTGATATGAAAAGTTTAAGATTATGTTCAATAGTGCTTCATTATTATCTTCTGTTGCATATGTCCTATTATATTTTATCAATGCGCTATGAGTTATACGACAGGTTCCGTGTATGTTAATCTATACTGATGCTCGTCCATAGCTACCTGGCACATCTTTCAGTGCACTATTTTCCTTGGTTAAGTCCACGAGTTATGGGCGGTCGTCACAACTGGTCGTGGGTTATCATTACTCCAACAACCCACATCTTCAAGAAAGATGTTCAGAATAATTTAGAGATCGTTCATCACAATATGGTCCAAATCCGTCGGGACTGTAGATATCTCTAGAATCTCTACTAAGTTGGCATCGGTCATTTCGATCCGAGTCCCTTCACCTCTACCCGAATTAAGGTGGTGCACTCATCAAAATTAAAGGTCATTAACGCATCAAGAATATGGATGTAGCATGAATAGAACTTCCACACAAAAGTGTTGAAGCGCATGATTGGTGTTAAGTCTGCGGCTACGAATAGCTGTTCAAACTAAAATTGAGCGAAATCAGCATATTTCACTACATGCCCTTGATGTAACTAGTAATTAGTCGTTTTCAAGTATTCTGAAATTTTTCGTTAGTTACGGTCGTGCCAAGCAGTCGCTTGGGAATGAGATCGGGAGGCGCATGATGACATGGGCGGCTTACGGTGGTACCATGGAGAAAAGGCAAATTTAGGGGCAAAGGGTGTAGATTTAGAGTGGCAGAGGGGCTAGGTCTACGGTGCGGTGATTTTGGTGGTGGTTGAGGAGGAATAGTTGAGATTTGGAGGAGGAATAGTTGAGATTTGGAGGAGGAAGAGGATGGTATTTTGTGTTCGGTTGAAATTTGGAGGAAGAAAGGAATGAGGCAGAAGTAGTGTAAAGGACGCAACTTATAGTCGTGTCCCAGTTTTGGCCGTCATCCTTACCCGAAGGGTGGTCTCCTCCCCTAGGAGACTGGTCGACCGCCAGTTTCTGGTGGGATCTGAACCTGGACCCGTTAAGGCCTAGTCTGTAATAATTAAAATAAAATCCAAATCGTAATGCCTTCCTTTAACATCCGAACTTGACCCAACGTCTTGGCTCTTCCGGCTTATGCTAATCATCCACTTAGTCAAGAGATATTCCTTAACACGCTTCTCATTAGCCTTAAAATATTTGTGACCAACGATCAAACAAATAAATATTTCAGCTAATGTTCTATATTTACCTCATACGAAACTATCCCCTTTTTCAAGCTGACGGATAACCACGATTGAACAAGAAGATACCAAAAATAGGCCATAATTTTCCCATAGCTCATTCAAGAGAAAAGTCTAGAAGCTTCTTTTCCAAAACTAAAATTTTCTTTAGAAACCAAGGGTTTCACACTTTATGTATATTCTATTATAATTGTTATTATTTTCAAAACCAAATCTCATTTCCCTTTAAAAATATTTTTACAAAAAAATAATTCAAAATCTTTGTAACCGTTTTTTTTCAAAGCAAGTATGTAATAAAACTTCTTCTGATGGTTGGACTAAGAAACTCACCGAAATTATTTCAAATAGAAGAATGTCCAATCAGCCGTCATAAGGTACCAAGTGAATATACTTCATTAGCAGGCTTCTAGACAATTATGACATATGAGACGACCTACCCATTCCTACAGCTAGGCGTACCAGCCAAACCTTAAAAACAAGCTAGAAGTCTGGAAGAAAGAAATTAGAGGGTGAGAAAGAAGAAAGAAATAAGATTTAAAATAGAAGAAAGAAGAAGACATTATCAGCAATAGAATCTCATAAAAGACTGAGAAAATATAATATAACAACAATCTTTCTCATAAAAGAGTAATATATATATATATGTATATGTATGTATATATGCATGCCCGTACATATATAATACATACAAAATCAGAGTACATAAGATAAATCAGGCTGAACAGTTATAATGACTTATCCTCACAAACACTGATACATACAACACATAGACTAACGAAAAACCAGATAAAAGAAGAAATACGGGATCACATCTCGAATCGTTCTCCTCTCTTAAAGCTCCAAGCAAATCCAAAGCTAATCCGAAAAAAAAAACTCGGTATGACCCGAGCATCAAGGAAAACAATGCCAAGATCAGTCTAGAATACCAAAGTAAGAAAACTCATATCGAAAACAACTTGCTTAATTTTAGAAAATCTTTTGAAAGAATGGAACTTTCGTAAAACATGACCACGCATAAAATGGCACATGTTTTCTCTTATGATAATCAAATAGTTTTGTGTAATAATTCATACTTTTCTTATCCTGAATTTCGACAAAAATCAAAACTTGAACCCATCCAAGCATGGATCGTATAAATCTAGTACATGAAAATAATTGAGTATGAGCATAATCAGAGTATAATAAAACTACCTCATAATGGAAAAAAATAACAAATATCGACTAAGGAAACTACCTTAATAACAAATTGCAACATCAATACTGAGCATGAGAAACAAGAACGGAAAACCAAACTTGAACACCTCCAAAGACCTGTCTTTCCCAAGATAAACCTGAGAGTTGTAATGAGGAGGGGGTCAGAACAATAAGTTTAAGTGAGTAGAAAATGTATAACACCGTCCACAATATACAAAAGCATCCCGTTTGGTTTCACCCAAATTATATATCTAATAAGGTTATTGATTCTATCCTAACCTTGCAAAGATTACGAACAATGATTAATTACCATACCCAAGGTAGCACCTCCCAAAGATAAGTTATTAGTGTATACTGAGATAAAACCTTTAAGCATAAACGAAGCCGTTAAACCACCTTTCAAACCAAAAGCTAACAACTAGGAGGTGGGCTTTCTGATCACTTATTATCTTACAAACCAAAGAGGCGGGTTCATAGTCTTTTGTGACCACGCTTACAATATAATATATAAGACGGACCCCCCCTACATTCACTTAATACCTAGGTGTCTTATAAACACAGTAATTCAAATTAAAGAACACTAGCTACTAATTCTCCTAACTCAAAAATTAGGCTTTCGTCATTCGCATATCCAAACCCCGCATAAGGTAAGATATAGTAAGCAGTCACTTATTACCTATAGGGTAGGCAGACGACTACTTGTCATTTAAGACTTTCCCCTAATGGACCCTTGCATTGTTGTCTAGCTAATTTATTGGAAAATCTTCGAGTCACTTAATACTTCCCACAAAGGTAGACCTTTGGTACATCTGTAGCGGTCATTTAATACCATATCCCAAGGCGGGCTTTACCCTGATCACTTACAACCTAAAGGAAGCAGACCCTTTCAGGGATTCCCAAAATGGTACCTAATTAGCCATTTAATACTCCTTATTATAAAAAGGGGGAGTTACTTGATCACTAAACACCTTACAAGGGGAAACCTTATTATTCTACCTTTACCTTGACAGGGGAGGGTGAATCCAGTCACGTAATACCCTAATAGGCAAACCTCACTATTTATGACCTTAATTCCGAAGTAGGCTATGCTATTAAATTATTCCTTTAGGTATCTCCTTTTCAGAAGGGAGACGGATGCTCCAGCCACTTAAGATCTGAACACTTGAAGTACATCCTTTTAGGATCATTTCGCGTTACTCTAACAATTATCATCACAAGTTCCTATGGTTAATAATATCTTATGTCAGTTGTACATATATTTGACTGCTAGAAAGTGGGGACTTCTATCAAATGACGCAACCGACCTCGAACCATTAACATACTAAGTCCAATTCTTATATTACTTAGAGATATTATTCTTAAAATTAAACTAGAGATAAGGAAGAATTAATGGCCCTAAGATAAGGTTCATAATTCTAGGGTTATTTATTGGATATATGGTAATGACTACCCAATTATCATTAATTAATTAATTACCATAACTTTCATTTGTCATTAATGACCATAACGATCACCTTTTCTTAGGTCATAGACATTTAAAAAATGTCGTTTATATCAGTTCCATTTAACTTCATTATTTATGTTTATTGTACCTCCCATTTATTACACTAATTATTTTTTATTATATTAGTTCTTATATATATGTGTATATATATAACATATGCATGTTTATTATATTAACTTCTCTAGTTGAAGTTACAAAATTTATTTTAATTGAAACATTTTGACATTTATAGTTACATTAATTTCCCTACAAAATTAATGGCTCTAATTTTAATTTTCATTTAAGCTGGTTGTAACCTTTAAAATTACTGTAGTTATTTCCACATTTACTGCTAACAATTCAAAGGTTACAATAATTTGTTATGGGAAACATTACCATATACTCGTCATTAATGGAGAACATTCAAATCTAAACCTATATTTTGTGTTTACCTAATTTATAATAATACCATCTTTTTACATATATTTTTGGATGGATAATTTATAATATAACTATATATATGATAGCGCGATATTTACGTAGCTAATAATTCTTTTATATTATAGTTATTTTACATTCTTGTCCAAGCTAATGACTAGAACAATCTTTCCATTTTCTGTCTTGCAGATTCAAAACCCTATTAAAATGTTATTTGCTATAATTCTTGTAAATTTTACCCAAACATTTAAAAAGAGGATATAATGACATATTCAAAATCATAGGAACATGTAATAGTAAATGTTAGCCATAAAAATGGTTAACACTCCAAAACGTGCTTTGGACAAGCAAACTACTACCCACAAAAATGGCTAACAACTTCAGACTTATTGCTACTATAGAGTCGAAAACCATTTGTTATGCCCTTAAAGGATAACAACACTTGTTTTTTGGATTTTCAACCTATATGGTAGTGCCATCCATCCTGTGGTAGATAACACCCTTTTAATGGAAGAGGTGAACTATAATGAGAAACCCTGCAAAGAAAGAGGAAGAAACTGATATAAGCTTCCTATAGGTAGTTACTTCCATTAGAGATAGTAATTGACTCGCCCTTGGGAGAGATTACTATCACCTTTGGTGTAATTCCTCTCTTTGGGTTTCACATTACAGATTTGGATAAAAGTAAGAAAGTAGAAGATAAATCATATATCACCAGCTATTAAGAGGGTTAATAGCTATGATAAGTCATGCTTCATACTCTTAAAATTAAAAACCAACGATCAAATTCCTTAAATCCCCTTTATTGCTGGTTGATAAGCGAGATTACAAGAAATTAGAAAATTCCACAATTCGACTTTGAAATTAGGGTTTTATTCCGCAATTTTAGATTACAACTTTTAGAAACTAAACCAAATGTCCTTGGTTTCGGCTTTGGTGGTTTCAACTAGTCACCACTTCAAAGGGTTTTCTATGGGTTATGCGAAGGCTTCCCTGGATTCGGCTTTCTTTCTTCATTAGTATATTCAAAATCGGCTCCTTTGGTTTCGTCTTGCATGGTTACGAGAGGCATATGTGTATGCCGACCCTCGACTTGTAGCGGCAGCTATCTTCGAATTAGTGCTTTCTCTAGCATGGTTAGGCCCACGGGATCTTTTCTGATATTAGACACTTTCGACGGGGTTCTCCTCTGCCTTTTCCATTTAGAGAGAATTAATATGGATGCTTCCCAGGTTCTTGATGAAAGGAACTTTTAGTTGGATATGAAAGAGATGGTTATATAGGAGCTTTCGGCCTTTCTGAACTTCTGTTCTATGCTTTGCTTTTGATGCTTAGTGGATTTGGGTCTGGATTCACTGCCTTTTTTTTTATGCCAACCGCGCCTCGTTTTCCTTAAACCTCAAAGGTATGCTTTGAATGCCTTGTTTCATCCTTTCTAGTGGATTCTACTGGCAGCTAAATTGGGTTTCCACCGAAAGCGGATTTGGGTATGTTTGTGTATGCTCCATGATGTCGTATGTTATACTTAGAACATTTTCCCTTCAATATTTAGCTGCTTTTGGATATCCTCCTCTCTCATTCTTTCCTTCTTTCACATTATTTGGATGACTTTTAGATGAATAGTTTATTTAGAAAAGATAATGTAAACTATGTACAAAATACGTGAATTTACATATATCTTTCTATATGTTTTGTTTGCATTCCTAGCAATTTTGAACACTGTCTTTTTATAGAAAAAGGACAAAAGGGATCATTTATAAAATCAAGAAAAACCATAAAAAATCCAAAACATGGATAGATTTTGAAACCAATACTGGTAATTTGCACAAATATTACAATTACCCAATTCTACAAATCTGGAATAAACAACTACACAAACCTTAATAATATTTTTTGACTAATTTCCAAATTTAAGGTGTAAACAATAACCACAAGATACAAAAAATAATTGTAGGAAAAATAAGAATATTACAAATTAAAAAGCCTATAAATAAATATCAGATTTAAGCATAAGAATTCAAATTTACACCAAAATAATTGATTTGATATAAAAAACAATGTATAAATTTCCCACTCACCTGAAAGCTATTCCTAAATTCGATATTTGAATTACAACTTTTAGATTTTCATTCCCAAATCCCTACAGATCTATAATATGTATAAAAAGAGGCTATATACATACTAAAATTTATAAATCTGGTAAGGAATTAAAAAAAGGAAAGAAAATAAAGAACAAAATTTACCTAATGCACAAAATCAACATTTATTCATAGATTTGGATTCATTCTCTCCAATCCTTGTAGTTTGATTTGAAAATTAATTTATTTTAGAAAGTTTGTAAGAGATGGGAGAAATGAAAATGGCAGAGCTTCGCTTCTATCTTCAAAAAATATGAGCAATGAATTGGAGGTTTAAGCCTTTATAAGTGCTCAAATGACCTATAACTGTTAGGTTTAATTATATTAAGATCTGTCCATTATTATAAAATTATGTCAACCAAAATCCTAATCACCCTCCAGGCCTGAAGAGGTTGACGGTCCCTATGAAGGGCGATTGACATAGGTGTCGACACCCCTAAGGAGAAGTGGTCGACCCCTCTTTTGGGCTGGGCGGGTGATTTATGGTATAACTAATTACCATATAATATATACTCGATTAATTATTTTCCATCCATATTCATTTTTCATTTGTAACCTTTTCCTACGACCTTCATTCGAAAAGTTACAAACATGAAAGTTGACCATAATTATGTCACGAACGTAACAGGGTAAGTTTCATGGTCAAATTCCATTGTTTTCTCAAATTTCATTTTTGAAGCCGAATTAAATAACTAATTTAACTAATGTAAAATTTTAAGGTGTTACATTCTTCCCTTCTTAAAAGAAATTTCATCCTGAAATTTTACCATTGATCAAGTCATGGTGCTGGCATCCAATTATCCTAATTACATAACCAATTTATGTATAATCAATTTTGCAACCAAACATGCGCATGTGCACAGTGTACATGATAAGTCCCAACCATAATAATATGTATGCGTAAAGATTCTAATTCGGATCCTCCTGTATGTATACACTTTGTTTCGGAAACATTTACGAAAACGTGATGCAAGCATCCTAGAATATACTAGAAATTCTATACGTATGCAGTTTTTGGGGAATATTTTACATCCTAAACCTTCATACGACTACTAATAGAAGTACGAAGCAACCAATTTTGTATCAAAATCCTAACTTTCAACATGACAACGTGTTAAAAATTGCTTTATATTAATTTCTTCTATGCTGGAAAAATGGAATTTAAGCGAGGAATTCAACGCTCTTACCGCTTAGAAAGCTTCCATTCCTTGTTCTACAGTGGAATTACCTTGCTTTCTCCAAAATACTTCAAAAAATTCCACATCTGAACAACATAAGAAGGCTCATAGTTAAGCTCTAAAACGTAAACGAGTCAAATAATAACTTGCAAGCATCGTTGATAAGGTTGAAACAATGTTTTCAAAGTAAAACAACTTTTCCCTTGTTATCATTAATATTTTAAACACATCGCTACTCCTAGTACACTGTTAAAGCTGCAAACTAACCACCCAGTATCTTTTTTACGCTACATATATGACACTAAAATCGTTATTTCCATAAAAACATAAATTCCCGCTTTTTAAAATACATGTCTATTTTATAAAAATTTGCTTAAAAAGCACAAATGCCCAATCATTTACAAACAAAACCAAATTTGAAAATTTTAACTTTTAAAAATCCTTTTTTTTTCTAGTGACATTAGCAAAAAGTTTCAAAAAATAATTTCCAGAAATTTAAATGATTCAAGTCACACTTCAGCGTAAACAAGAGTCGGCTATGCGGGAAATGCGCAAACCAAAATCACGTAAATAATTTCTTTTGGATACTTATAGAAAATGACAATATCCAAAAATAAATTTTAACTTCTAAGGAACAGGTGAAAACTTAATAATGCCCATGACAAAACAACACATAATCCATCCTCCTCTAAAATTTAATACCCTAAAAATCCATTCTTTCCAGTTGAATAACTATTAGTTAGATAAAGAACATAAGATTTCACTTTCGATTCAAATCATAAATAAGTGCGAATGACATACACGATATATTCAAAAGATAAAAATCTCATAGCATAATTGTACGATTTAACAAGAATAAATGATAATACAGTCGCAAACAACAACTACAACAAAGCCAAGAATCAAAGGGTTAAAAGAGAAAAGAACTAATGTTAAAAGAACAATGATAACAACACTGGAACTTCAAAACATTGCCAAATAATGAGACGTCTTGCTTTGCAGTTGGAGCTCGAATTATTTAACGACTTCTGACAAGTCGTATTATCATTGCTAAATGCTCAACATCATGTTGTAGACATTGCGGGTGTTATTTCACCACCTCCCTGAAGAGAATTAGCAATGACAAAAGAAACCTGCAACAAAACTACTTTCCATGGAGATTCATGTAGCAATACTTAAAGAAAAAGCAGATAGGAAAAAATATATAAAGAAACTCCATGAAACATCACACAAGAACAAGTTAAATAAAAGATGATGTAGTACCGAATGATGGTTATGTCGTTGATCGAAGTAAAGATTAGTTTCTATATCATAGAACAAATCTAGTCGTAACTTTCCATGTTCGAAATAATCTGCTAAATGAGTCATGCATCTACATGGGTTGTTTGAACATAGACAACGTAAAGGCAAAAGCAGCACAGGCAACAATCCCATTAACAAATCTCGAAGCAAAGGACCAGTGCAAATCCTATTACTACAACTACTTATTTTAGCCTTAAAGAGGTGGAATCATATGCTCATTTCGATCTAACCAAATTGTCTCTATATGGATGAGATCTAATTGGCACGAGGAAGGTCAGATAGTGCAAGCAGGTATTATGGGCTATCAAATCATCGAGAGAAAAAATTAGGTTGCATCTTGGAGTAATAGTGGGGCGAGGCCAAATATGCAAACTAGCATGGACAAAGGAGGAGATGAGGCAACTACAAAGAAAGAGGAAGAAGATAAAGATACAGTTTGACTAGATGAGGAAGGAGAGATGAAGAAAAGAAGTTTAGAAAGGTTAATTTGGATACAACTTTTATGGTTTAGTTCTAGATTCAAGTTGTACCAAAATTGTGCCATCTCTTAAGATTTGACGCAATCCGAAAATTTATTATCCTCACTATGACGGTTACATAGACTACCATCAAGTTCCAAACCATTCATCCAAGATTCACAATAGTCTCAACTAAAGGTTGCGATGGCACAACATCTAAAGAAGACCCAAAAATATTTAGTGCTTTGCATTAGATTTATATGAATCTAAAAGAGTTAAAACAAAGATTTATAAAGAAAATATCCTAAATTAAATGAAAATCTCCCTTAGTTCATTCGAGAGATTTTCTTTAGAAATTATTTTCAAAATTCAACTTTGTTTATAAATTATGGGACTCACACTATATATATTTATATTATTACTTTGTTACAAAAAATCATAATCAAATCTTGTTTTATTTTTTAGATAACATTATTTAAAATAATTTAAAATCTTTGAAACCCTCGCTTTTCAGAACAAGTTTAAAAGTTTAGTTTATCTCGATGACAAGAAAAAGAAACTCAAAAGAGTTATTTTAAACAAAGAATATCTGAATTGTTGTACTAAGGTATTGAGTGAATATATCTTTTATTGAGCTTCCAGGCTAATATGACATCTTCAGACGAATTACCCGTTTACCCAAAACTAAGAAAAGGCCTTCGACTGGAACTTCCAAACAAAACTCTAAAGAAAAAAATCATGATTATCTTAGGTATAGCTAGATTTTCATCTAATCATAAAGCTCAAGTCCATGGGGTATACTATATTTCTTCCTCATGCTCTTTATGAAAATCGCCTAGAGCACTGTGGGGTGAATCAGGGTTGGTAAGAAACTCTAAATCCAAAATATTTTCAACTCATAATTGCATAAATCCATTCTTATTAAGTAGGACGTGACAAATTCATTGTAAAAATCATTTATAGGAAAGCACATAGATTCAAAGAAAATAGAAAGAAAGATCAAATTCATTCTCTTACTAAATCCTAATTTATTGATTCCTCTGATCGTTTAAACCTAAGCACTCATACTCAATTAGCTTAATATCATATAAGGGCATACCATATGACTCTACCCTTACCTTTACAGGAAAGGGTGAATCCAATCACTTAATAGCCTAATAGACGGACCTGACTTCTTTAGTTCTTAATTCCAAAGTAGGCTACGCAATTAAATTAGTGAAAATTAGGCCCACGTCCTTATAATTAAACTTAATTTACGAAACTCCTCCTGCTCTAAAATATAAATTTCCGATCCCTATTTTTTTGGCTATTCTTTTTCCAATAATACCCTCGTTCAAATTCATGTTTCTTTTAATGGCTCATGGTGTATTGATTGCACGATTTTGTCGGAATTTGTTCAATCTTTGACATGAGACCTTATCTGGGATTTAATTTGACTTTTTTCGATTGTCTTAATGGATGTTTCTTCTTCCACGTACTTTTATATTTCATTTTTTATGTCGTTAATTTTTGATGATGGAAATTGTTGATCGAATTTTGTTGGATTGAATCATTAGCGTGGTTTTTTTTATGGATTTTGATGTGTTTTATAATGGAAGAAGTTATTGTAGTTGTTTTGCATACTTAATCGATATTTTTTATAGGTACATGGTGTGTAGGTCATTCGAGTTAACTTCAGGGAAAAAATGTAAATCAGCTGATATGTGTGTAATTTTTGCTGATTGATTTTTCAGCAATAATTTATAGAAGATATTATGTGTGCAATTTTAGCTAAATTTTTTAGCAAGGCCGATGGAATAAAATGGACCCCTACCATTTTATTGAAGAATCTATGCTTTAAAAAAACAAAATTACTTGCAGACAAGCCGACAAGTAAAAGAAAATAGAGGAAATAAGTTGCTCAATACACTGGAAAAACAAAAACAAAAAAACACAATGAGAAAAAGAGATAAAAATCAGCTGCAAAAATGCTGAAGTATGCCCGGGTCAATAGGAAATGAAACATTCGACAGGCTTACTCCAATCTCATGCAAAATCCAACAGAATACGGCAGTCAAGTTTTCCTTTTATCCTGATCAAATGAGATGATATTTCATTCCTTCCAAATGCAAGTGACAAAGATCTTGAGTATAATGTTTAACATTCTTTTATTGTCTTTAGTTGTGTTGATGTCTTTGTACAACTCTTCCTAATCACCCATGTAGCTTTTTGACGCTGGACCAAGTCCAATCAGGCTCATGATCATTTTCCACTTGTCTTTCACTCTCGAGCAGTTAAAGTAAATGTGTTCAGATGTTTCTTCTTCACTTTCACAAAAGTTGCATTTAGTTTCAATTTGCATGCCCTTGTCCTTTAGTTTCTTTTTAGTTGTAAGAGCATCCATGAAAACTCTCTAAAGCATAAAATTATGTTTCACTACTATCCTTATACCAAACATTTTGGTACCACTTCTACTTACTAGTCCCCGAATCATTTGTAAGCATACTACATGCATGGTAGACTCTGAATCTACCACAATCAACCTTCCAGCTGACATTACTAGTGCATTGAAAATTCAGTTTAAGTTGCTTTATCTGCTGCCATTAGACATTGATATTCTGGTTAGTGGTGGTAGCCAGATTAAAGATGTTGCCATATAACAAACTTCTAACAGATGTAGTAATTGTTATTCCATCTTGTGCAAATTCCTAGTGTGACAAGCTTCTTTGTAGAATTTCACCGAAGTTAATCCAAGGGTCTTGCCAAAAAACAGACAATATGAGTATTATTTATATTGTATTTTATGAGAGGAAGAAAGGCTTCCCTGAGTTTTATATGTTACGCCATGTCCGACTGCAGTTTTGTGGAATTTGCATACTCCAAAAGATCTTGTTCTTAAGCCTATATTTCCTCATCCATCTAGACTAGGTGTTATCATTATTGTTGAGGAAGGTGTCAATGTGTTTAACATGAGCTGCTTTGTTCCACATTTGTATACTTGTGATGCCAAGACCTCCCTTTTTCCTTATTTTCTCAATAGCTTTGAAGGATATAGAGGCTATATAATTGGATGTGGTATTACCTTTCCACAGGAAACACATTATTGCAGTTCTGATCATTCTCACAAGCTTAATGGGTAAGAAAAACGTTCTATTCCAATACATGCCCATGATTTTTACCGAATTGATTTGTGACTATTTTATCCTTGTACTTACAGTTTTAGCTATAACTCTTGATGGGGCCCGAATCAAGTGCTGAAATCAGTTTCATTCGACCAGAATAGAGGTTAGTGATTTCGTATAGTGGTTACATTAAAGATTTGGCTCAGCGGTTTGGGAGAATTGCCCTTTTAAGTTTCAGTTTTTGCTAAGAAAACTAGTTAGCTGTTAATGAGACAATTAGTGAAGCTCATTAGGCTAACGATCTGCAACTATAAATAAGGGAGTTTAGGGAGAGAATTAAGGTTTATCTTCTTATTTAAACATTAGTTGTGTCTGTGATTCTTCGGATTCAAACCTAATCCTTAATTTCTTTATCTAATCATTCTAAATCATATCCTAAGGCAAAATCTACATGTGGGAAGATTGGATTTCGCTATTTTGTGTCAAATCAAGGATTTTCTTCGTTGTCTCTTCGCTGTCCGGAATTGATTTCATCCTTAAATCATCGGATCTAGGTTTTGATGAGTGATAGATATCTCCTATATATTTTACACCATGCATGTTAATATTAAGTAAAATTTGATCGCCTATGTTAATTTCATCACTAGAAACCGTAGAATAATCTGAATTGATCATATGAATCGATAAGTTGTTAGATTAATCATGATTAACATCTATTTAGATCCTAATTGTGCTAGATCCATGATTTTTATGGTATATTTCATGTATGTTCATGTTTGTATGATTGTGATTGAAATTGGATGAATTGCTATTTGATTTGATGAATTGTATGATTTTGATTGATTTGGTCATTTAAAACTGTGTGTCATATGCTTAGAATCGATAAACAGAGCAAATCCTAGGTTTTGATGGTCGGATTCATACGAAACTTGGCGGAGGAGCTCTGGAAGATATCAGGATGATGCCGAGAAAATTTCGTCATGAAATAATCTAAGTACATGGATCGATACTGGTCCATACCCTATGGATCGACACCAATCCATGGTGACTGGTCGACGGATTAGGAAATTGGAAGTGCGACTTCATGGGGAGAAAAGCAGGCCATATGCAATTTTTTGTGAGATTTGGATTGGTCGATGTATGATCGCACAAGATCTCATTGATGGATCGATAGTAAAAATCATCAAGAAGGACTTATGTTGAAGGGAAGTATTCGAGAAAGGGAGTGCACCAATCCAACAATTAGCCAAAATTGGCTAAGTAGATGGACCGATACTATTCCCTAGCCAATGGACCGGTATCGATCCATCATGGATGTTGATTTGGGGTCGAGGCATCTGTGATGTGGAGCACTGGCCCTTTTGGAGCTTGTTGGTGGTGTTGGATTGTAGAAAGCTTCCATGGGATGGAAGTGGTTATCAACAAGGCATGGTTCTTCGATTGTGAACTCAAGGCGAGAGTGGTCGAAGTTAAATCGATGAGAAGTAGATCGTGGGATGAAGCAGCGAGGAAATGGACTGACTTGAGTGGGACTCGAGCTAGTAAGATGAAGAGTTGAATCTGATGGGACTCGAGCAAGAGAGAAAATGGATTGATTCGACTGGGGCTCGAACTAAAGGATGGAGTCATCGAGGATGGCTTGTGAAGTTGGAAGTGCCAAGTAATCGTTGGTAGTCGAAGGTTCTAATGGACTAAAAGCAAGGATATCATGGGAATGCATATTAGGATATGAGAAATCGTGTGCCCTGGATTGTTCGAGGATCGATCTAGTTGTCTCATGGAGGCAAACATGCATGGGACGTGCAATAGTCTGACTAAAACTGGGGTTTCCATTGGCCTTTGGTGGATGGCTACGACCAGTCATTCAATATTGATGCATGCAAGGCTTGAGTCGGTGATAGCTAGGTTATTGCTTATTGTACATGCTATGGTTGCTTATGTATGTTCTCTTCTATTTTTCTCTAGATAGGCTATCACCGTAGGACATTGAAGAAAAACTGGAATGAGAATCCTATTCTGACTCGTGTCAATTCTGTTTGTTGTAGCATATTGTAATGAGATTAATATGTGCTAACTTTGTGGTTGCAGGGACGACTCAGGTGAGACCTGAACTGTCTATTATCATATTATTCTGCGTAAATGTTGATGGTTATTTTATCGCTCACTAAGATTATTGTATGACTCAAGGTTTTATGTCTCCTCTTGTTACCTTGTGCTACACATTGATGATGTCGATGGGTAGAGTGAGTAGCATGTTACAGGTTTGGTGGAGGTGATGTTGTACGGTGATGTGTAAGAGGCTGGCATACCATTTTCTTATACCGTATTACTGTTGGGCTATTTAGTTGAGATAATCAATGGGATGTAGTGTGGCATATTGTATTCATATATTCATATATTAGGATGTATTGTACTTGAGATTCTGTAGTTTTATGAGGATGAGGTTTCCAACTTTACCATGCTTCACTACTATGTCATGTTGTATATTGCATTGTGAGTTATACGATAGGTTCTGTTTTGAGTTATTTTCTTTGATGATTGTCCTATATTGGCCCAGCATGTTAGACTAGTATAAGAGCTAAATGGCAGTCATCAAATTTGGTATCAGAGCTTTGGTCAATCGGTTTTACCCAAAATTAGCGAATGTAAAGCGTATGAGAGATGTACTGGTAATTTCTAATGCATGCTTACTGTATTATAATATATTGTATAGTAGGTTAATAAGCACTTGAGCACCAGTGCGGCCTTTATCTGATGTGGACTGATCATTCTTGTTTCAGATAAATAATAAGTCATCGAACTTCGAGTCACGCTGCTAGGGACGAGCCTACTACTAGAGGCATAGACCAGGGTAGTCAGTCGGGAGCTGCAGCTGCTAAGCCTGATTATCCGACTATGTTCAAGGCTATGAATGCAGCAATCATGAGAAGGATACCCACTCAAGAAGCAGTAGTAGAGAGTGGTGTTCCTGTGCAGGCACCTAGGGTTGTTGATTTCGCTAAGATCTGCAAGGATTATACTTCTCTAGGTAGCAAGTTGTTTGTTGGTATGGAACCTACTATTGAGATTCAGAACTGGTTGAATACTTGTAGTCGCATTCTCGGAGATTTGGGAATTGACGATGCAACAAAGAGGAAGCTCGTATCGAGGAAGCTTCAGGGGAGAGCAATAGATTGGATTTTATTACTCTTGAGACTTCAGAGGACCAGATTACTTGGGATCAGTTCAGGACTAAGTTTGAGGAGAAGTTTATTTCTACGGTTCAGAAGTCGATTTTCTTTAAGAATTTTTTTGAGCGAAAGCACGGTGGAAGGCCTATTACTAAATATGCAACAGAGTTCGATGCCTAATCAAAGTATGCTCATTCGTATATTGAGAATCCATATCAGAAGAACAAGAAGTTTATCACAGGTTTGGACGATTTTCTTGGAAAGCAACTGGTAGATCATATCAAAGATCCATATGAGAAGTTAGTTGAGAAGGCCCTAAGTTTGTTTGAGAGTAAGGAGGACTCGAAGCCGCAACAAGGTGGGGGATATAAGAAAAAGTGGAATGGAAAGTGAAAGCTACAACAAGGGAAAAGTAGCCAAAAGAAATCCAAGGGTGAGGTTACCTGTTCTAAACGTCATGAGAAGGGACATTATTTCAAGGATTGTAAGGCTGCTAAGGCATAGAGGAAGTGTTATAACTGTCTTAAGCCTGGTCATTTGAGGAAGAATTGTCCAGAACAACCAAAGGATAATCATGTCGTGTCTGCATTTGCGTTGGATGCTGTGTTTTCTTCCTCACGAGGTCCAACTATAGCGGAGAAGGTGAAGAGTGTTGTATGGCAAAGGTACACTTTCTTTCAAAGGTGTTTCAGTTCGAGTTTTGCTTGATACTTGGGAATCTAATTGTTTTATCTGTAATGAGCTTATTTACAAGTATGGTTTAGAACCCGAAATTGCTGATAGATCATTGGTTGTGACAAACCCAGTAGGTGGTTTGTCTAGTCTTTTTATGCTTTGTCGTGGTCTAGTTTTATCAAGTCATGGTTGCTTTTTTGTATGTGATTGTGTTTTTTTAACTTCACAGGGTTTGAGATCATTCTAGGTATAGACCGACACTTGAGGTATGTAGCAATTGTGGATTGCGAGAGGCTCGAGGTGACAATAGGGAACGTGGAAGGGTGAACGGTTGTGATACGCTACGTGTGAGAGGATAGGGTCCTAGTTAGTTTTTTATATTCGCTTGCGGTTCCACAGAATGGATTGTCATTGTTGTCGATCACTCGAGAATTTTTTGATGTCTTTGACGATGTCAATGGACTGCCTCCGCAACGGAAAATTGAGTTTTGGATTGATTTAGTGGATGGAACTAGACTTATAGTTATGCCCATTAGGAAGATGGTGCCAAGGGAACAACGGGAGTTAGAGGTGCAAGTAGGCGACCTTTTGGGAAAATGATTCATTCCGAGAAGCGTATCCAAGTGAGGTGCACCAATTGTGTTTGGACTAAGGCTGATGGATCGTTACAATTGTGTGTGGATTATCGTGAGCTGAAAAAAGTGACTAAGAAAAACAAGCATCCATTACCGAGAATCGATGACTTATTTGATCAGCTTTACGAGGCCAAGGTGGTTTCCCAAATAGATTTTGCAATGAGATTTCACCATTTGAGAGTGGACAAGGATAGTGTGCCGAAGACCAGTTTTAGGATACCATCCGGATTTTATGAGTGGCTGGTGGTGCGATTTGGATTTACTAATGCCACAGCGTATTTCAAGGAAATTTATTTTTCAAAATTCAATTGAACAAGTTCGTGCTTACGTTCGTGGACGATATATTGGTTTATTCTAGGACCGAGGAAGAACATATGAAACACTTATGGATTGTTTTAGAAATCTTGCAAAGAAATCAGTTGAGATATAAGTTTTTGAAGTGCCGCTTATGGAAGAAGTGAGATTCTTAGGTCATGTCATATCGAGACAAGAAATAACGGTGGATCCCGCTAAAGTGGCAGCTGTTCAGGATTGTGACTGACCCAAGAATGCGACATATGTTAGGAGTTTCCTTAAATTAGCTAGATATTATCGGCGATTTATCAAGGATTTTTCAAAGACCCTCGCACCATTAAGTGTATTAATGAAGAATAATCACGTATTCGCATGGGATGCGTAGTGTGAGCGTGCTTTTGGAATTTTGAAAGAGATATTAACGAGTGCCCCAGTATTGGTTATTGCGAGTTGGAATGACCAGATCGTTGTGCATACAGATGCATGTGGTACTGGACTTGGAGCAATGCAAATGCAAAAGGACAGAGTTATGGCTTATACAAATCGACAATTGAAGCTGCCCGAAAGGAATTACCCGACTCTTGATTTAGAGTTAGCAGCGATAGTGTTCATTCTGAAGATTTGGAGGTATTATTTGTTGGCAATTAGATTCTAGTTGTTAATGAATTATAAGTCGTTGAAATACTTTTTCCCCTAAAAGGATTTAAATCTTCGGCAACAACGGTGGTTAGAGTTTCTGGCTCATATGATTTTGGTATAAACTATATTCTAGGAAAAGGTAACGTTGTGGCAAATGCATTATGCAAAAGCATGCGAGTTTAGGAGCCATGTTTATGGAATGGAAGCAAATCCAGTATTTGGCTTGATTTGATTTTAGGCCTCGATGTGAGTTAGAGTCTAAAATGTTAGCAAGCTTATCGATTTGACCAACTCTCATCGAAATGATTGGCGAAAGCCAAAAGCGAGATGCTAAGCTTGTGCAGATCATACAAAGAATAAAGATGAGAGTGGAACCCGAGGAAATATAGGATTACAAAGTCAATGAAGATGGTTGTCTTCGTAAGGGCGGACGATTAGTTGTTCCTGATTTAGATGGATTGATAGATGAGGTTATGAGAGAATGTCATCACTCCAGATTGACGATTCATCCTTGTGGCAATAATATTTATCAGGACATAAAGAGAGTCCACTATAGGGAAGGAATGAAAGGGGATATCGAAAAGTTTATCTCGAAGTGTATGAACTGTCGGTTAGTTAAGGCTGAACAGAAGAAGCCGAGTGGATTACTACAGCCACTAAAAGTTCCTATGTGGAAGTGGGAGAAAGTGCCGATGGATTTTATCGATGTATTGTCAAGGAAAAGGGTAGGAAACGATGGTATATGGGTTATTGCGGATCGCTTAACCAAAAGCGCAAGGTTTATTTCTACCAAATCGACTAGAATGGCCATTAAGTTGGCTGAGTTATATAGTAAATGGATGGTTCAATTCCATGGGATACCGACGGGTATAGTAAGTGATCAAGACACTTTGTTTACCAGTGGATTCAGGAAGAGTTTGCAAGATACATTGGGAACCGAGATATGCATGAGTACGGTTTATCATCCCCAAACTGATAGTCCAAGAGAGTCGGTCGAGTATTAGAAGATCTTATAAGAGCTTTTTTATTGGATTTTGGAGAATCGTGGGAAGACCATCTTTATCTAGTTAAGTTTGCTTATAATATTAGCTACCATTTGAGTATTGGTATGGCACCATATGACACATTTTATGGTAGACCATGTAATTCTCCATCTTGTTGGTTAGAGACTGGAGAAAAGTTAGCGCTTGGGCCTGAAATGATAAGCCAAGCGATGAATAAGATTGAGATCACTCGACAACGGATGAAGACAACCCATGATCACCAGAAGAGTTATGCAGATAAGATAAAAAGGAGTTGGAATTTTTAGTTGGAGACTCGGTATTTGTTAACTTTTTGCCTCTAAGGAATATTGTTCATTTTGGAAGGAAAGGCAAGTTATCCCCGAGATTCGTTGGACTATTTCCAATTGTCGAGTGTATTAGGAAGCTCTATTAAAGACTGGAATTACCTAAAAAAAACGGCAGGTGTGCACAATGTGTTTCATGTATCATATCTACGGAAGTTCCTACACGCTCCGAGTATGATGGTACCTCTAGAATAGATTGAAGACTCAAAGGGTGTGTTCCTTGTAGCCTGGAAATCAAGGAAAGGGAGCGGTGTTAACCTTGTAGCCATGAAATCAAGGGTGGTGGAATCGGTGTTAAACTTGTAGCCATGAAATCAAGGATGTTGTACTTGGATTCTGATATTATTAAAACTCTGTGCAATCCAGTGTTGCATGGGACTGGACATAGGAGTAATCCGAACCAGTATAAAATCCGGTGTGTTCTTTCCTTTTCTGCATTTTATATTTACTTATCTCTGTGTCTGTGATTGTTTCTATGTTTGTGATCATTTCTGGTGTGATAATTTGTGTGAGTCATATAGTAATTCAAGATTGTTTAAATTTTCCATAATCTCTTTAAAACACTATTCACCCCTCCCTCTATTGTTAGTTTTGCCTTAAGATCCTTAATCTGCAATCCCTAACAATTGGCATCAGAGCATAGGTATTCAAAATTTCATTATTTGAATTTTGGAAATATTAAATGGTAATTTTTTTAACACTATTTTTCATATGAATATGTCACAGAATTATCATGATGTTATTATATAAAATTACAATTAGTTATTTTTGAAAAGTCACTTGATTCTTTGAAAAGTTGTGTTGTTTTGCAGGAGAAGAGTTATGTCTAATGACTACTGGCCAAAAGACACCAAGATGATCGTTCATCGGTCAAGAAGAAAAAGATGGATATAAATTAATAGTGTACAACGAAATGAGTACATGATCAATAAAAAACTTTTTATTTTCTTCTATAACTTGATTCGGTACTATTCTTCTCTTCATCCGCTTCGCAATGCCACTGGTTTCATGCAAATCCGTCAAGAAATGGCCAAGTTATGATGAAATGAAGTTTTAGTGCACAAAGGGAAAAAGAAACCAAAACTATCACTGGTATTTCTCATATTTTGCCCATTTATTTGTATTATTTCATCCCGACTCCTTTTCCATATCGTAGTTCTTGTTCTCGCGGTCGTTTTTATGAGTAGATCATCAAATTCTGATCAAAATTGAGTGGGATATAGCCGTTTGAAGTTGACTATCCAAAACAAAAAATTGCATATGGGATTTTCTGTTTTCCTCTCACTGATTTGGCATACTTCACATTAATATCATTCAAATTCTTCACTAAACTATTAATGAATCATATCCCTTGCCTTCCTCTTCGATTTGCCGCTGGTTTCGTCCAATTCCGTTAAGAAGCGAAGAAGTTATGCCTTCCAGAAAATTGATTGAAAGTGGAAAAACAAGAAGAATAAGAAGAAACATGAATTTTGGGCCTATTTATAGTAGTTGAAGTGTCAATTCACTCAAATTCAAATTCAAATTTTTGGTGCCAAGATGGTTAAACTACTAAAGCATCAATATCTTTCTCATACGGTCTTCAAATTCAGCAAATGAATATACTATGCTAATCAGAAAAATGAGCCCGTTGCAATAAAACAAATCTTGTCGTCAAATTCTGGAAGATGTGAATGTGTGGTTCATGACAATGGAAGAACAAAAAAATGGAGAATCGCAAAAAGATGTACGCTTTACAATATTCTCGTAATTATCGTTACATTTAGGAATATACATTATGCACATAGTTAGGTATAGAAATTTATCTCTTTTATAATTTTAGACATTTTTAGTTCATATGTCGATACACCAAAATATACATATCAATATACCAATTTAATTAAAATCTTTTCTTATTCTAAATTTAAATTTCATTTCTCTTTAAATTGGTTTTGAAATTTTGAAAGGACATCTTTTCAAATATGAAAACGTCAGTTCAAACTCTAGTTATCAATTTTGATCATTTACTTATGTTCATTTTGTTTCAAAAATATATATTAAAATTATATAAATATAGTACATAGATATGTTAATATGATTAAAATAATTTAAAATTTTCAAACATTTTATATTGTTATAAAATATAAGTTTGTATATCTCTTACATGTAGTTTAAATATAAAATAGTTTAACAAGTATATTTTTCACATATGATTTCATAACAATTTTGGGTTACACTATCACAAATACTATTTGTAACTAAATACTAATTTTAATTTTTTAAGATTTACAAAACTCGTATATTTAACATAATATTTTGGTATATAACATATATATATGTATATATATATATATATGTGTGTGTGTGTGTGTGTGTGTGTGTGTGTGTGTGATTTATATGTCTTAAATATGTAGTTTAAATATAAGAAGTTATAGGTCTATAGTTTACTTTATATTACCAGATTTCATCAAAATAATATTGTTATATATTTCTATTAAAGTTTTAACATATAAATGGTTCTTTAGCAAACTAATATGTTTTGATTTCTAAAAGTTCAAATTTAAAATTGATTTGTATCAAAAGATTGATGTATATCTCATAATAAATTAAATTTTAAGTTCTTTTAATTAGTTTTTATATATAAAATTATGAATATATGTTTACATCAAAATAGTTTACTTCATATGATACAATTTTATTTTCTCTTTAAAAGGATCTTCATTTTTTTACGAAGCACCCTACTAAGATTATTTAACTCCATATTTTTCATAGAATTATCCTGAATATTTTACTGCCTATCATAAATATATTTTTAATTACCATTAAACTCTTATCTTTAATATTTTCAATCTCTTTCACTAGTATCATTAACCAAAGTCTAGAAATTAATATATATTACCTTTGTTGGATTGAAATAATTTATAATATATATGTATATGCATAATAGTTAGATAGTTCTTTGAATATCTTTTACCGAAATAGATATCATCACCAAATCATTCTGCATATTATCATCACACATCTTATTTCATATCATACATCATTATTATAAATTACAAGTGCATTTCAAATTAAAATCAATCACATCATAAGTTGCATTTCATTTAATATTGCTTTGCATATGACATATTTCATATTGCATTATAACCAACATACTGCACACACTGCATTACATATTAATTGTTAACTCCATACATAACAAGTATATTGTATTGGGAATTATTGTCTTAGAAATATATGGAATTCTTAATTAAACACATAACGTATCTACTTTGATTTGTTTGACTTATTTGGTTCGATTGATTTGTTTGACTTGTTTGGCTTGATTGATTTGTTTGGTTTGATTAATTTGTTTGACTTATTTGGCCTGGTTGGATATGATATGTGTGTGTATTGATAGGCTTGAAATATACTTTTACATATGTAGGTATTAAATAATATAGCTTTCTTTTTCACATTTTATTACATATAGCTTTTCTAGTATTAAATTAAAGGGGAGCTTTATAGTTTCTTGGAATATTTGAAGTTTCAAGAAGTGTTTGGAATTGACATATATTTTTGCTTTGCTTGCTTTGGTTTAGATTATTTGGATTACTTCTTTTGATTGCTTGAAAAACTTGTTTGAATTGCTTGTAAACATTGAACAAATTATTTGTAAAAACTTTGTTTGCTTGATATACTCTTGTTTCTTTAGAATTGTCATAATAGTAATGGGGAGTTATTTAGAATTATTTATAGCATAAATTTAGGGGGGGTATAATTTAGTCTGGTATAGTACACTATAGGCATAGTATATTATAGTCTAGTATATGGTAGTTTTTGATAGTGACAAGGGGAGAAATTATAAAACAAGATATAGTTAAGATAAGCATAGTTTAAGGGGGGAGTCAGAAGGAATTCAAATGAAAGGGGGAGTAATCAAGGAATCAAATCAATAAGTAATATCAGGTATGAATATTTTATAAACCAAGGTTGTCATCATCAAAAAGGGGAGATTATTGTAGAATGGAATTTTGATGACAACAACCTTGTTTCAATTATTTACATTATTGATTATAAAATATATACTAACATCTTTTGTCCAGAATATATATGTATATGCAGGATATATATGCAGGAAATAAATATTGAAAACTGTACAGATTTCAAGATTCAAGATATCAAGGAATTCAAGACTCATGAGTATCAACATAATAAAAATTTCAAGAGCTCAAGATTATCAAAGTAAAAGAGTCTAGTTTATATGTAAAACTCTGGTTAGCTCAAGATTATCAAAGTAATATAGTCTAGTTTATATGTAAAACTCCAGTTAGCACTTTCAAAATCTATTTTCAAATTCCTTTCCAAATTTTGTTTCCAAATTCCTTTTCAAATTATATTTTCAAATTGATTTCAAACTCCTTTTCTAAAAATGATTTCAAATAATTAAGATTTTACTTATGATTTCAAATATACATATACATACATATATATATATATGTTTATAGTTTATAAAGTTTTATAATATATATGTATATGATATATTTTATAGTTTTATATTATATAACTATATATATATATATATATATATATGTTTATATTATATATTACCACATTTTTATAAGTTTTTATACTTTAGAAAATTCATTTGAAACACTAGTTTTTTATTCAAGAATTTCCAGTATATATATAAATTTAAACATTTTAAAAATGTTTTAAATTTCAAAATATACTAAATATGTCGACATATCATAATGCACATGCCGACATATAGCAGTCATTTTTTTCAAATTTCAAAGGAAGCGTCTTTTCATTATTTGAAACGCTTCAGAAACATTGCAACCTTTCAAACTCTATAAATAGGCGTTATATTCGATTTTTTATCATTTCTCTTCTCCATCTTCATCCTATCTATAACCACCATTATTATACTTTGATTTCTTGATTTCTACACCTCTACTCCATCGATTTCAACAAAAATTATATCATTCTCTTTCTCTTCTCAATCTCTATCAACCACTCTCTATTTGGAAGTGCTATTGAAGAGTTCTAGGGTTGTTGTAATCATTTGGAAATTGTTTCGGAAAGGCTGTGTTCCTTTTAGCCCGAAAATCAAGGAAAGGGAGCGGTGTTAACCTCGTAGATGTGAAATCAAGTGTAACGACCTGACATTTTAACCGCTCCAAGTTAGCATTACACCAACTCAAATTATTCAAAATGACATATTGCTATTGGCTTACAGGGTTTAAAAAGAATTAACACAGAATCACATAGTACAAATATTTGCAGCGGAACAAAATTTTATATAAAATATCAGAGTTGTATACAGTATTTTGTACAGCGGAAGAAAATAATATAACGGGTACATAAATTCTTGACTGATTAAATTTTTTAAACTTTACTGTCGAGCTTAGCGCATGCATGCGTCTCCATGTCTTCACGTTCCTCTCCTCTTTACGAGCTGAAATCTTTAAGCCTGGAACACTTAGGACCTGACCTGAGCGTTCCATGCAAAAACACAAAACACTCGAGTCAGGATTAAACTTATTTCAAGTAAGCGAACTTCGATAAACACTAAATAAAATTAGTTTAAACCCAACAAATTATTAAATGGTTCAAGTATATTACCCATGTGAACCACACCTAATCATACCAAATGGGTTGGAGACATGCGAGTATCACAATAGATGGTGACAACACAAGAGTGATATAGGCCATGTAATAACAGGTTCAAATTTTGATATAGCACTATGCATAACTCAATTAAACAGTAAGCAAATATGTATGGCACGTACCAGTGACAAGTAAGGGAATGCATTAGCAAGTACTACAATAATCCCACCCAGAAATCAAACACGCATGACAGTGGAGCTAGCGAGAAGCCTAATGGCAAGTCCGCATAGTTCAACATAAGGACTACACACCTTTTAGTCCCACTAATGATTACTACCGAACCTAAAGTTACATGTTCCCTAAGGCCATGACTACATGTCAAATTTGTGTGTACGGCGGGTGCTACTAAGACAACAGTGGACTGACTCATAAGCAAGAACAAGTGGTTGTCCATGCATGTATTTAGTGCTAACTCGAAAATCGTATGGTGCATGCATAAGTATTCAAATGAATTATGTTGAGTAACCAGGTTCACATACAGGGGAGGTCAACGCTTTAAACTACGTTGCATGCCAAAATGGAGAGTGCAAATAATGAAATCAGCAAACATATTGCATGTACGAAGTATGCACAATATAGGGTGTAATTGTACATATAAGTTCAAGTATTAAAGCTTGACTTTCGGTGTCCTGTTATAGTGAAAACGTGGACATGCATTACTGCAACTAGTCGTTTGAAACCATTCACTGTAAGACTAATATGTGGTGTAAAGCGTGTATCTTCAAGATCCCAAAACCAAGACCATCTAAATGATAGGACTACACTACAAATCGTTTAAGTGACTACATGGGTTCAACGCACACAAGGACCTGCATGCACGGGTTCGGCAAGCATTCGGGTCCGACATTGGCGACACCGCTACAGGAAAATAATACTACAGTGTTGTTAGTACAAAATGTTAATAACATTAGTTTAGCGCAAAGAAGTTGTTCCGAGAGCTTAAAAAATGCAAAATAGATAGCCATGCATGTATAAAACTTACCATGAATGCCACAAATAGCAGTATGACGTGAACATGAATAACAAGTCATGTTTGTTTCGACCATGCAAGGATATTTACGTGGTTGTTTTAAAACTAAATCTAATACTTCAAATTTCTTGTGTATGCAGTAAAAGGGTCGCATGTCATTAATACGAAGGGTCAGATGACTACGCAGTTCCCAAATGGCTTACTAGATTATGTAAGATTATTACGCTAAGAAAAAAAAGCATGTAATGAGAGCAACATAGACAACATGAAGCATTCTAGTCTAAAGTTTAAGATGGTGTAATTAAAGGGGAAATGGCAGGCGTATGACAGTCCAAGCTAGTACGTAGAAAAAGGGTAACATCTATACAACACATTATAATGCCCCATAATATAACCATGACCCATGCATGTAGTATAAGTAATATATACATATAAAATGGCATGCAACAGCTAACATTTTGTGAACAAGTAAAATCGAACCCTGGGAATCAAGCAGAGGTTTCAAAGGTGCGAGCTTAAGGTTAGACTAGGAGCCAAATGCCAGTAGAACGACAATTCACAACAATTTATACCTAGTGGAGATCGAAGTAGAATCTTGCAATAGGCTTAATCATAAGGGATACTTACTTTGCATCGAAGCAACGTAGAAACAGCGGAACCGGGCTTCAAGGAAGGGGAAGCAGCAACTTCGGCCTGTCCAGGCACTGCCGTTGGTTGGAGAGAGTCTTTGGCGGTGACCACCATTAGCTACAGCGAGCGATGAGGACAGTGAAGCGGAGTAAAGGGCGATGGGGCCATGTTGAAGGTGGTAACAACGATGAACGGAAGAGGGTCGACGACGGGCTTAATTGATTTCGCAGTGGCCTTCGATTCCGATTTAGGAGGAAATCAATTTGGGGAAAATGATTTGAAGATGGAGATGGAGAGATTATGGATGGTTTTGGGAAAACTTGCTGCTGTTAGAGTAAATAAAGGGAGGAGTTTATACTGATCAAAGGAAAGAGGTTACGCTCTTTTATAAACCAAACGCGGGAGAGCAGAAGCAGATGAAGGATACAACGTGTAAACAATTCCTGAAGGGTGGGTACAGGTGTTGAGATTTTTAGAGGGGCAAAGACAAGTGGAGAAAACTTTTCACCACCCAAATCTTAAGTAAATTTGGTCAAATATAGGTAGATTCAATCAGTGGGCTGAAACGGTGAAAATGGTTTGAACGCTGTGTTTATGGACGCAGTACATGGTTGAAACGAAAACGAACAAGAAAACGTTGTTTATGTTATTTCAACACGTTATAAATTTTAACAAATATTAAACGATACATTAAATTTAAACATAAAATTACATGAGTTTTATTTCATAATTATTACCGTTCGTTTATTATGTCAACCATATATTCAACTATTACCGTTTGAAATAAATTTACACTTGCTAAAATTAGTTAGCCGTTAAAGTTAAAATTTCAAACTTTATGTTCTAAAATAAATTTAATTTCAAAATAATTTTAAAATAAATCGACTCTTTAAATTTTTAATTACGTCTTAATTTATATTTCAACCTATTCGTCATCTTTTAAGTAAATGACACTGCTTATGTTTCAAAGTTAAATAAATAAATCAAATTGCCGACGAAAAATCATATCTTGATTAAATTTTAGAATAAAAAATTTTCAAAGTTTATTTTAGTTCTAACGTTAAATTTTAATATTCACGCAACTTTAAATTTGTTGATAACGTTTCTTTAAATCAAAACTTCCATATTTAAAAGTAAACTCAAAACTCGTAATGACGTTAATTCTGGAAAACGTTTTAAATTGAGATTATATTGGTAAAAGTATTTTTATTGCAAAAGTAAATACTACTTCAAAAAAAAAGTCCAATTTCTAAGTTGAACCAAATATAAATATTTATTTTAATAATTAAATCTAAATTCAATTTATATTTTAGACTTCAAAATTTCTAGGTCGTTACAATCTCCCCCACTTAAATCTTTTCATCCTCGAAAAGGAGAGTTGTAAAATTATACTTAAGTAAAACAAATTTCACTTATAAATTTATCGCAACTAAATGCTTATCACTTCAAATAAGCTTGAAAATATATCAAATAATTCGTAAGAATTTTAAACACAAATGTTTCATATAATTAAAATTGTAAACTTATTATTTAAGCAAAACTTAAATCATTGTATAAAACTAGATAAAGGAATTTGTTATATTTCGAAATCGTAAATCTCAAAACATTCCCATTTTCATTTCAGACCATTGAAATACTACATATTTCTTTCATATAAAGATTCATATTTCACCTCGGGATTTCAAAACCGAAATCGCTTTTAAAACTTCAAACATTTATAATGAATTCGAATAAACTATACATTATTAGTTCGAGAAGTTCTCCCACATAACGGGCTACTGAGTAGCACCCATCGCACGCAATCCAATAACACCTCAGTTTAGTCATGGGTTACTTGAACAAACCGAATCATTTCATATCCCGAAGTTGTAAATCATTTCGCAACCATAATTTACAAATACTTGTTTTCTAAACATTTCAAAATATCGGGATTCAAGTTGTCGAAATTTTCTTTTGTTTATAAACCACTTTTATAAACTATTTACCATATCCAAAATAACTTGGAAATCAAATTCAATCAATACGATTTTCTTAATAGCTTTTCAAATCAAGTAAGCTTTTCAAATCGAATTCCATACAAATTCAAGTCTTTCAACTTTCTAAAGTTTCGAAAACCGTTTACACTTTCTTCTTATCAAATCCATTTCAAATATCTTTGTATATCACAAGATAGAATATTTCAGGAGCCATAAGTCGAATCTCAGAAATTTCTTTACGGTTCATATAGTTGAATTCTTTCCTTTTCGAAACATATCTCATTTCAAAATCCTTTCTTTCAAACATTATTTTCAAAGTAATTCAAGACATATCTCATCTGAAAATCCTTTATACAATAATATAGAATTTTTATTCATTCTTATTTCAAATATCATATCGTGTTTGACAAGGTTATGCTTTGCTATAGTCGGAAAAATCTTTCGAAACATTTCTATTCGAAAATGCCATCATATTTCCACTACGCACTTTGATTTAGTATATGCATACTTCAACTAGTATTGTCCAAATATTTGTCCCAAAATATTAGAAATCAACTCCAAAATTTTCGAAACCAACTCATCAAAAATCAATATTTATAAATCCAATTTATTTGCATAAGTTAGATCCTATATTTCAACACTTTCAATTACTATGTAGAGCTCATTTTTTAATGTAACATATTATTTTAAACAAAATTCATATCTTGAAAATTTATTCGTTAATTGTTGCAAACCTAAAATTTTCGGTTTCGTTTCAATCTTAGCTTCTTTGGATACATGACACATGGTGTATATACATATGGACAAGTAGTCATAGGTCAATGCATGGGATCAAGTAATGTCAAGGCAAGCCAAGAGATTTAGTGTTAGGATGACCACAACAGCAAGGTGGTTCAAATTTAGGTTATAGCTACTCAAGGTCGAATAGTTCAGATTCAATATTCAAACAGGGCCACGATAGGAAAATTTCGGCCTTTCAATCATGGGATACTCGAATAAAATTTTAATCCAAAATTTGTTTATCAATATGTTATAAGTGATTATTCGTTTAGAAAATCTTATTCGATTCATCCTTGTATTTTCAAGTGGGGAAATTGGTCTTCTCCCCCACTTATACATTTGTTATCTTTTCAAATCATCTGTAAATTTCTTAAGTGAACTTTGATTTTTCCAAAACATACTTTAAACTAAATAGTTGAGCTGCCTTTTATTATTTATAATTCATGTTAAGCATAGATTCAAATCGAACACTTATATTAATTTATTTAACACTCATCGATGGGTTCATACATAATATCTTCCTCGATTCAAACTTATTAAATTACTAAATTTGTATACGAAACTTGAATAATTTCAATTTTTGATTTCAAATTTTTTTCTCTTTTTCTTTCATAAGTAAACCCGAAATCATTATATTATTTCAAAGTTGTGAGCTTGGAAAAACATTTGAAAATCCTCTTCCTTAGTTCATTAGGTTGAAGTTATCCAAGTTTAATATCAGGTTATTGATTTATCATTTAAGGTTCGAAAATACTTGATAACTCAAAGTCTAACAAGTCTATCTTTGTTCTTAAAGAAATTTATCCATACGTGGTACCGACGCATATCTAAAAATCCCCAAGTACTAAATATATACTTGTTTCAACTCCCAGTGCAAATACTTAAAATCCTTAAAACTAGACATTGGAAGTTCCAACCGATGCCAATTGTTAAAACTACTCACGAATCGCAGATGCACAATGGTTACGCCTGGGTTCCCCAGGAAACATCCGTACCCGTAGGAAGTCACTTCCCAGCAAATTTCGTCATGAGCAAATCAACAGAAGGCATCTAAAAGAAATCGAAAAACCTGAGATACTCATAGAGCGCAGCCATGCTCGGCAGTCGTTGCCACCTTACGCCCTTATATCTCAAGTTGGACTGCAGATACACAATGTTTGCGCCTGGATCCCCCAGGAAACATCCGTACCCATAAGCACTCCCAGCCCAACGGATTTCGCCATCATAAATCGACCATAAATCGCAGCAAACACAATGGTTCTGCTTGGATCCCCCAGGAAACATCCATCGCCGTAGGCGCTCCTAGCTCTACGAATTTCGTTATGCAGCCGAAGGGAACATACAAATTTTACGTTCGGACAACCCAATCATCACATGAAATACCTACCAAATCAGTTTGTTATTCGCAAGAAGGTACTTCCCGTATCTTAATTTGAAAACATAGGATACTATATACATAGTACTTCATTTCACGTTTCGATATATCGCATTTATGTAAATGTTCATTGACATAAGATTTCCAAATCATGTTTTCAAACGCATCATTCTTATATACCTTCCTTCCAATCAATTTCCTTTAAAAACAATAATTTTCAAATTAATCGCTTCCTTATATTTCATATAGGTTCCGAAAACTCTATATCAGTATCTTGGAAATTTTCATTCAGTTTTAAAAATCATTTCTGATTTCTAAATTGATTCAGTGTCCAATATCATTTCGAATCCAAATCCATGTTATCAAGTCAAATTTGTTATCGAAACATCATATTTGATTTGGATTTACATGTTATGCATTTCGCTATTCGATCGAGTCTTCGTACTAACTTATGCAACCAAAATTTCTCGGATCAAAATTCATATACCTTTAATTTTTTTTTGTTAAATAGTTTTGAGTAAAAGATAGATAAAAGCTTCACATATTGCAAAATAGTTAAGTAAAAGATAATATAGGTAAAACAATAAAATAGTAAAGCTTTTTTTTATAAAAGTAACATAAGTTGGAATAAATAAGTTGAGTAAAATAAGGTAGAAACTTCGCAAATTATAAACCGAATAAAATAGTCAAGTACGAGGTAATTTAGGAAAAGTAGTTTAAGTAAATCAGTAAAATTAATTTGAACAAAATACAATAGTTTACAAAGAAATAAATTTGAATGAATAAATAGGTTAAATAAGATAGAATACTATAAATACAAGTAATTTAGTCAAAATTAGAATGTTATGGTAATTGCAAAGGAGTTAGAAAAACAAAGAATATAATATATGAAAGCTAAATACAAATAATTTTATTGTAAAAGAGTCAAATAAAAGGTTCTAAATGCTAGATTTTCAATAAAATGGTTAAATACAAATAGTAAGGACAAAATAGAACTAAATACGATTTAAAATAGTTAAGGCAAAGGTTAAAATATTATGAAAATATAAATAATTTAGACAAAAGTAGAAAACTAGGTATAAAATTGAATAAATTTGGGAAGTAATTTGAGTGAAAATTGGTAAAACAAGATTACTTAATAAAGTTTAAACAAAATAAAGATATAACATATAAAAAGTAATTAATTCTGATTTCAATCCGATCCGAGTCAATTTCAGTTACGATTCATCTCATATTTCCACCATTGTTCCTCAAACCGTTTATTATCAAATTTCGCTTTGTCAAATTTCAACTTTACCAAGTTTTTAGTGTACTTTCTGAAAACCCGAACTTAGTACTCATTTTTGATGTTTCAACCAAATCTCTTTCAATCAACCGTTCTCGAAATCCTTCTTTTTCTTTTTTTCGCACAAAACCCCCTTAATATTGATTGGAAAATTTCAGAATATTTGGAAAAACCGATTCCTGATTCTTTTCTATTTTCTTTGGTAATTCCGAACACTTTACGATCGATTTCTGGAGGTCTTTGCCGCAATGAGCCTTATTTTCGAAAATATTTCCATTAAAATTATTTATTTTCGAATCTTTCTTCAGAACTATTTTATTTCAAAATCTCTTCCAATTTTTTTCAAATTTCGTTGATTCTAGCATCAATTCTACTCATTCTAAGGTATTTCTATCTTATCTCTAACGAGTCTTTAAACTGAATAAGCCAAGCTTTGTATAAACCTCGCTCTGATATCAGTTAGTCGTTTAAGTTAAAATTTCAAATTTTATGTTCTAAAATAAATTTAATTTCAAACTAATTTTAAAATAAATCAAGTCTTTAAATTTGTAATTACGTCTTAATTTATATTTCAACCTATTCGTCGTCTTTTAAGTAAGTGACATTTCTTATGTTTCAAAGTTAAATAAATAAATCAAATTGCCAACGAAAAATCATATCTTGATTAAATTTTAGAATAATTTTTTTTTAAAAGTTTATTTTAGTTCGAACGTTAAATTTTAATGTTCACGCAACTTTAAATTTGTTGATAACGTTTCTTTAAATCAAAACTTCCATATTTAAAAGTAAACTCAAAACTCGTTGTAACGTATTGTTTTTTTTTTTTTTTGCTGTTATATAGTAAATATTTAAATTAGTTTTAAATGTTGAATTAGAATTATAAATGAATTTTTAATATTTAATTGATCTGTTCGATAATCGATATATGGATTAATATCGAATATATTGGATATTGTAATACGAAACAATAATAATTGATTTCTCAGTTAAGACTGAATCGAAACTGAATTAAAACGATTAATATAAACTTTATATATTTAACTAGAACGATAATAATTATTTATTATCGATGAAATTAATGGTTTGAAATCAATTTATATTTTAGTCAATTGAATTAATATTAATTGTCGATTCAAATTTGTTATCTGCTTCATATAATCGAAATTTGTTTCAATTAACGCTTTGTTGAGTCCAGAATAACAAAGAAGGTTGGAAATGTCTGTCGTTACGTTAAAATAGTGGTTCGGAATTTCGAGTTAATGGACCACGGAATATTTTAGTCATTTTATCAAAAACAAATCTAATTAATATCATCCACCCTACGTTTGTAGACGCCGACCTATCTTCTGTTAAACGCAGACCTCAAATTTTTCTCGAGCCAACAACTTTGTCTCCAAGTTTCACGATCAAGCAGACACAAATTTAATGGCCAAAGTACTATCTGTTTCCTTCCGCACCTCTATATATTGAGGCCATCGCCCTTCGTAATCCACATTCTGAAATCAAACGAAAAACCTTTACTCGTTGACCATCCTCCTAAACAAACAAAGCCATTTTCCCTATATCTTCAATTCAAAATCTCTGAATCAAGATATCGAGGGTAGTGCAATTGATTTGGAGTTGCTCGGTTTTGGTACAGTCGAAAGAGTTGGATCGCGATGGAATTTTTGGGGGAAATCGCAAAGCCTGGAAAGGTTCGAACTCAAACCGTGAGTTAGGGCTTTGGGTAATCGATGGTGAATCGGAGCTCGTAGGTGGTTCGAATATGGATTTGAGATGACAGGCACTCGGTTGTTGTTCGTGATTTAAGGAGGAAGGATGATGTTGGTTTCAGAGCTAACATGGGTGGTGTGATTCAACTGTTGAACGATGGATGTTGGGAAGGGAGCGATTGGATGAGGGGGTCACTGCGATCTCAGTAAAGGTCAACGCTAGACTGGAATGGTGCGAACAAACTGGTGAGGGTCTGGGAGAATTGGGGTCGGCAGCGTGGAAAATTGGGAGGGTTCGACAAGTGGATATATTGGAGTTAGAACTGATGATTAATGAGGAGTCCTGCTATGTAAATGTGGTGTTTGGCAGTTGGGTTTTTGGGTTTGGTCAAAGTCGGCGAGTTCCGGTATGGTGCAGGAGTTCGAGATTTTGATGTTAGAAATTTGAAAGGGGTTTGGTCTGGGTAAGGGTTGAGGATGTTTGAGGAATTTCAATGGTCCAATGGTGAAAGAAGGTGCAGTTCTAGTAGATGACAGCAAGGTATTTGTTGAAATGTCGTATTTGGAAAGTTTTGCTTGAGCTGATTTCGTTAATGGGAGCTATTCAGAAATTCGTTGTGTCGATTAGTCGAGTAGTTTGGTCAAGTATTGGCATGACCGTAAGGTACGTCTTTAAGAAATTTACACTACATAGATAATTTGTTTGTGTTAATAATTAAAATGAACAATAGTTTAATCGGTAAATAATAAATCATCAAAGGTACGAAATGAACTCCATTGAAACAAGCCGAGACGATATGGAATCAAGCTGGATATTCGACAAACAAAAATCGAGGTGAGTAAATCTCACTCGCAGTTTTATATTTAAATTTATTTTTATCGTAAAAATAAATTTGTTGGTTGCTTGGGTGCATGAATGAATTGTTGAATTATTGTGGTTATTGGATTTCCCGCAACATTATTAGCGGATGCCCGCAATATCATTAGCGGATGACACTACGCTCACGTACATAAGTGGATCCCGTTTTTATACCGCGATATCCTGCCTTGAAGCAGGATTGGTATCATTTTTGTTGACTAACATCTGTGGATGCAGGGAAAACAGGTTGGAGGGATCCAACTGGATTCCTCAAATTTATTTATTACTGGTTACATGTTTGTGTGATGTGTTGAATTGGATTGATGGTTTATGTTTTTGGGATATTTAAATATCACTGGCCCAAATATTTATAATTAAAAATATCAAAAAGGGATATTTGAATTTAAAAAGGAAAGTTTACCTTTCGAAATAAAATTGGAATGCCAAATGGATTTAGAAATATTTACTTGCTTTTAATAATGAAAACAAGTAGTTAAATTTATAACACTATTCTGAATGGAAAGAAAAGTTATCGTTTGATAATAGTAGTTTATTTTTAAATTCAAGTTTGAATTTAAAAAGGAAAAATTATTTTCCAGAATGGGAATTGGATTTCAGATAAGATTTGAAATAAGGACTTGTTTTAAATAATCTAAAACAAGAAGGGGAATGTATAAACGAGGTTTATAAATGAATAAAAAATTATATTATCATTGGATATTCTAGAAATGTAAATTCAAGTATGATTTTTGAAAAGGAGAATTTATTCTCCAAAAATAGAAAGAGGGAATTCAAATGAAATTTGAAATAGAGAATTTGTTTTATATATTTAAAACAAGAGGTGTTATTTGTAAATAATTTTTATAAATAAAAGAGGGAATTTTATTGGATAATTTATTTAAATCCAGGTATGAACTTAAAAGGGATTTTTAAAAAGGGGTAAGAAAGGGAAATTTTACTTTTCGAAATAGAAATGGTATTTCGAATAAATTGAGAAATATTAACTTGTTTTAAAATAAAAACAGGTTGCTGGAAGTATAGACGCTGTTTATTAAGGGAAAGAAATATTATCATTTGATAATATTAGACTTTAATTTAAAGAAAGGGATTTAAAGAAGGAAATTTATCTTTCGAAGTGGAAATTTGAATTTCAAATAGAATATGAAATACAAACTTGTTTTAAGTATTTAAAACAAGAAGTAAAATTTATAAACGATATTTATAAATAGAAAGGGATAATCATCATGGGATGATTTGGGTATTTAAATTCAAATTTGAATTTAAAAAGAAATTTATACCTTGAAATCGTTTCAAAAGGAAACGATGGAGTTTATTCCGATATTCGGAATGTAAACTGAATTTAAATAAATCCACATGTATTTATGATTGTAACTCGACTATGTCGAACACCTAGAATAAAATTATATTTCAAAATATATTGGAATTGTAGTAAAAGTGAATTTAAGTTTTAATATGAAAATAGATTATGTAAATATAAGTGATGGTAATTAAGTATTTTCAAATCCACTTGAGATTCAAAAGGGAAAATCAAATACTCTAAATAGAAATCGAGTGTCAGTAGATTATTTAAATGGAAGTTGAATCTAATAAAGAAGTGAATTTATAAACAAGGTCTATAAATGTGATGAAGTAATGTTCATCGTGTAATTTGGAAATTAATTTCCAAATGTGAGAAATGGGGTAGAAGGCGAGACTTAAATCGAGTTGTGTATTACAAGCTTTTATTCATCTCAAGATAAGGACGTCGTCGATCAAGGTCTGAGAGGTAATTAAAATACCCCAACTTGAACGATTTCACTATTGTCAAGAGACGATATTAGTTTGAAATGGTGAAGAGGGTTGAATAAATTGATTTTTCCCATAAAGGAAAATTATAATTTGAATTCGATTATATCGTGTTTTACAAAATAATTTATATCCAATGGAATTGGAATTTTAATGAAGAGGTTGAGCTTTAAATAACTAAAACCAAGTTGTAGAATCAGAATGAAGTATTCAATGATTTTTGGAAAATCGAGATGTTAAGTTAGATTTGGGAAATTGTTTTTAAATATTAAAGAATGGAGTTGAGATTTATTTTATAAACGAAGTTTTAAAACGTTTATATTAAATTTAATTAAATCGAACTCGCCGCAGCACGGTAGTTCATAAATTGGCGATTCGGACTTCAATTGAGTATATAGAACTCAATATAAATCGGAATTCGATGAAATAAGAAATGCCCAGAGCTATTGAATGATAGTTTTCTAATGGAAGAGAAAAATCTTGATTTCATCGTATAGATTTTGAGTTATGTAAAAATCAAAATTTCAGAAAAACAGCGCCAGAATCGTTTAAAACCCGAAATGGTTTATTTAATTAAATAGAGGGATTTTTAGTGAATAAAAATCTGAATTTCCATTTTGAATTCGGACTTGAGCTAGAAGATAAATATGAATTCAAATGGAGTAAATTGACTGATTTTTGGAACAAGAATCAAAATTTCAATTATCGAATAAGATTAACTAATTTCCAAGGAATTAGTTTATAGAATTTTGAGTCGAACTTAACCGTGCTTAAGTGAAATGAAATTTGTGAATTTGGGTTGTGAATCCAAATATGAAACATGAATTAGAATTGGGAATTCTCAAGCAAGGATTTTGAGTTTAATTTGCATATAAGCAAATACAAATATATTCGAACGGGATATATTCAAACTTAAAGGTAGATGATACCAAGAAGCTAATTATAAAATTGATTAGCAAATGGAAGGCGATCAAAGTAAAACGTGTTGAATTGATTTGAAATTAAATGGGAAATAGTCGTGTATATTTCAAACAGGTATGGGATGAAGGGAATGACGATTATATATTGAGTGCCGACAAGAAAGGTACATGTTTCAATTTCATATGAGGTTTTATGCGCCGAATCGGCAAGCCACTTGACTTTTTGATTTTCTTTTTGAATGGAAAGGGCCTAGAGAGGCGACTTGAGGTTTGAAATATTTTCCGGTACAAAGGAGGTTATGGCGAATTTTTCCGGAAATTTAAGGAGTTAGAATATTTTTAAGAAATTTTGATAATAGAAATCTATATAACAATATATATGGAATTCGCTAAGGAAATGAATTAAAATAAAATATTAGAAAGGGGCCAGTGATTGTGAAATTGTTTGATGGATGTTTATTTTTCCTTTGATAGTTAAAACACCGGCTATCAAAGATTTTTACCATCGTGGTCAATATGGAGAGACCGGTTGGATTTAATATCCGAAAACCACTCCGTATAGGCATAGGCGTGGCGAATTAGATTATGCTGAAGATAATCGAAGACGGAGTGAAATTCAAAAAGCTGTTATGTTTGTCCAGTCCCAGGACAACTCGTATGGACGAATGTCTGACAGAGTATTCCTAACGGATCACATAAGACGATCTTTTCAAGGTATTACGTCTGGTGGCGGAGAAATTCGTTTCTCTTAGCTTTTATACCCGTAATATTTTTGGGGAAGATCAACTAGTGATTTGACGGGTTTGAAGATGTGGCATTCAAAGTGTATGGTGGCCAGATGTTCTAAAAGATAGACGTAGCCTCAAGCCTCACAGCCGGGAAATGACAAAAATCGGGCAGGTAGCATGGCTGTGTGGGTCATACCCATTAGGGTGTATAATCACCTATCTAGAGAAATTCCTTTTGTTTCTTACTCTATCGATTCTGCCCATTCGGGAACGTTGGTTTGAGCCCAACCGTTGGTGATATACATTCGATACACTCAAGCGAAATGAGTGGTCGGTCATGTGTGGGCCGAGTTGCAAGACGCTCTTGTTGAACCCAGTGTATTCGCCTCTAGAGATACACTATCGGCAGGTGGTCCCATACCTTGTCATAGTTGGAATCCAATCTCCAATAAGCGCCCTGCGGTTTTTGATTTTATACTATATATGTAGAGCGTGAGATGCAAGCGTTCTACTAATTGGTTATTTATTTGATTAGACATTATTATAATATCACTGGATTTTGATACCAAAAATAGTTTGGGTTATAGTAAGGTAAAAACTGTCCGTGTTTATGTGTGGACTGGTCTTACTATTATCCTTTTATTTGAAAAGGATTTTCAAAGTTAAACCATATGGTTGGAGTTTACTCACACCAGTCCCATGACTGACCCAAAGTTTATTTTGTTTTGTTTTTCCTAAACTCTTGGGTGCCCAAATTTGTACGGGCAGTCAAGTGTTTCAGGTTTTACAGATACACTTGGAGGAGCTTGAAGCAGGAGGCTTCACTGCTAGTTATATTAGAGTTATCTCCGTTGTATCAAATATTGTATTGTGCTCTGATGATGGTATGTGTACATGATACAAATTTTGTATTCAAGATTATGTTATATAATATATTTTATTCATTCCGCTGTGAGGTTCTGTGTTGTTATTTCTATTATTCTTCTGTCTTTTCTATTTTCTTTAACCCTAATGACGTGTATTTCTGTATTATTTGAGTTGGACGTGTGTGGTATTAGTCAGCTCAGATAGTATGGATTTGCAAGTCGTTACACTCGTAATGACGTTAATTCTGGCAAACGTTTTAAATTAAGATTATATTGGAAAAAGCATTTTTATTGTAAAAGGAAATACTACTTCCAAAACAAATAAAAGTCCAATTTCTAAGTCGAACCAAATATAAATATTTATTTTAATCATTAAATCTAAATTCAATTTATACTTTAGATGTCAAAATTTCTAGGTCGTTACATCAAGGGTGGTGGAAATGGTGTTAACCTTGTAGCTGTGAAATCAAGGGTGTTGTACTTGGATTCTGATATTAATAAAACTCTACGCAATCCAGCGTTGTTTGGGGCTGGACGTAGGAGTAATCTGAACCAGTATAAAATTCGGTGTGTTCTTTCCTTTTCTGCATTTTATATTTACTTATCTCCGTGGCAGTGATTGTTTATGTGTTTGTGATCATTTCTGGTGTGATAATCATTGTGTGATTCATATAGTAATTCAAGATTGTTTAAATTTTCCATAATCTCTTTAAAACACTATTCACCCCCTCTAGTGTTAGTTTTGCCTTAAGATCCTTAATCTGCAATCCCTAAAACTTTCCACCCCTATACCCCACGCAAGGGCCCCACACCTATGCCTCCCCCTTGCATAGTCCAAAAATGTGGACCCCACCCTTGGCCGAACCTCCCTGATCCCCATCTCCCCTCTCGTTTGCTCCGTATACCAAGATCTACGACTATTTATATGTCTGTGAAGTTTGAAAAACCCCACATCCAAAAACTCAGACCCGTAAAGCTTTTGGAAATTTTGGTTGACATCAAAATAGTGTCGGAGCCGTGTGAGAGTGTCCGCCTTCATTTCATTTGAAAGACTGACGGAGTGTAACCCACAGTGGGAAACCGAAACTAAAAAAGGGCTCGTTTATAATTAAATGTTGTAGTTAATTAGTTTAAGTTTAACGATAAATAGTGATTGATCACACAATTTCACTATAATGGTTAGGGATGTTTAGTATGTTAAAAATATCATTTTTACTTGATATATGTGTGATCGCTTGGGCATGTGACACTTATAATAGATAGTGTTGATTGGGAAAACTGTTTGAACCTTAAATGGTAATTTGATAGTAATTCACTAATTATTGGTTAATGGATGTTGATGTGAATGATATTTGATCGATATATACCCTGTTGGTTGATATTGTGGATAATAATGATATAATGAATATTTTATTAATATAATAATAGGCTAAAAATAAAAGTTTGAATTTGATGTCCAATTTTGGATGGACACAAATATTATAAAATTACAATGAATATTTGTAACTGAAATAAATTGATTTGAGGTAATTTTCATGTAATTACGACCTTTTCAAGTTTTATTCTTAAAATGAATAGTTACCGATAAAAGTGAAGTTCAGTTAGTATCTGGGGAGTGTTTTGAAAATAATTCCTTTTCAAAACTTTCTTATTAATTTTTATAATGGGCATCAGGAAAATTTGGACTTAAAATAACGAAATTTGAAAAATAATATTATTTCAATAATAAAATAATATTATAATATCTATTTATTGGAAATGTTTGAAATTGAAGGAAAATGGAAATATAATTTCTAGAAGTGGTTATATGGTTAATTAACTACCTTAGAAGCGACTAGATTCGATATTTAGTTATAATTGAAGTTTGGTTTGAATAGAACTCGTCACACAGCGACAGTTCTTAAATGTCGACCGTTAACTTCAAACTGACGTACTGGGAGATCCGACCGTCGGATTCTCCCAAAACGAAAAATGTTCGGTCTGAGATGAAAGGAGTTTTCAAATGAATCTAAGAATGCTAAGATCTAACGGTTATATCATGAGATAAATCCAAATCAAACGTGAATAAAAACAACGCAAGGACCCGTATAATAATCTGTAATCAAGATTTTTGAAAATAGACCATTTTTATAGTAATAAAAATAAAGAAAAAAAATGTTAAATCATAATAAATGATTTGAAAAGATTATTGATCGCTACTTTTCTATGAACTAGAAAAGTGCGAATTTTATAATAAATTCAGCAACCGCACAAATCGTGTAATATGCAGGTCGAATCACAGGGAGGCAAATTAAAAATTATTATTTATAGAATTTCGTGGGCGAGTTAGACGACCTTTGAGATTTGGTTGAAAATATAACAATTGAAATTGCAACAATTAGGATTATCGTTGAAACTAATCAAACGATTAATCACTAATGAAAGTAAATTGCAAACAAGAATAAAAATGCAGAAAATAAAAGTGCAGAATAGAAATAACAACAGAAATAAATTAGGATTATCGTTGAAACTAATCAAACGATTAATCACTAATGAAAATAAATGTAAAATACAACTAGTACTCTACCAAATCTAATTGTGTAGATGGCACTAGTTGCTAAGAAATAGAAAATTGCAGAAAATAAAAAGAAGAAGAACTTTGTTAATGGAGAAGAAGATAGAAAATGGGATGGTGGCTACAATGAGATTACATGGGTATTTATAGGAGATAGCCAACCTAAACCGTAATTACAAATGGGCCTTAGTTATTTCAAGTAAGTTTTAGGCCTTTGTTAAATCAAGTGAGTTTTAGGCCTTTCCTCCTTTCCTCTTGCAAGCCTCCTTTGATTTGTAATGTTCATGGCCTTTCTACTAATTATTTTCTTGTCCAACAGCAACTAGATGTGAGATATTCATCTACAAATCTTCAAATGTAAATATACAATAGTTTGATCTCAATTTCTCTACTATTCTGACTACATGCGGCTTGGTTGGAATATCTGTAAAAGTGACATAACAATACCCAAGTAATATTTATTTATATTCAAAAGATAAGATATAAGAGCATAAAATAAACATATTTCTATGTTAATCAAATACCCCCACACTTATCTTTTACTCGTCCTCGAGTAAAACAAAAATGAAAAACTAAACTAGATAGGTCACACTTTCGTAGGAAGCACGATTGCGGTGAGCATATGCAACAAGCCGTTAAACCTCTAGGTGTCCCTAGTAGGACGAGTGTTGTCTTGTGAGGATTTTCAGCGGATACTACCCACAAAATCCAAATGCAATATGTTATGATTCTAATGCAACTACATGAATGAAACAGACATATAAAAATGAAGAAAAAAAAATGAAAACATGACTTATTTCAGGAAAGTGGTACAACAAATTAAGTTGACAATTTCTAGTCAGTTGATTTTATTTTAGATACCTCAACTTGTCACAAATTTTCAACACAATTCAAGTTTTCAAATGTTAAATTCCAGTTTGGCCAGTTGGTTAGGTCGATAACATAGTGCAGCCATGAAATAAATTCTTAGTTTGCTTGTCATAGTTCGCAAAGTGGTATTCTAAATTCCTTGTATATGACTAGTCAAATCGATAAGGTTAAGAAGTGCTTGGCATCATCGCTTATTCTCTATCTCTATAAAAATTGAAATTTACGATTAATTACATACACCTAGCTTAAAAGACCAAGGTATACCACCCATACACTGCCTTGCGGACTGACGGAGAGTTGGGACAGAGCTTGGCGGATTGTGCAGACCGACGCTGACTTTGTCAACAAGATGTCGGTAGGTGTCCAAGTCATAAAATGAGACCAAGATATACCGACGCTGACTTTGTTAACAACATGTCGGATAGAGCTTGGCGGGTTTGCACACCAACGCTAGATTTACAAGCAATGTTGGATACCCTTGGATTACTATTATTATTATTATTGAAAATATAAGAATAAGAGAGAGTTACGCAAATTCAACTTAACACAACTTAGTTTTAAAAATTCGAAAAGCCAATATAAGCATTTTTATGTCCTCCACTCATTAAACAAAGACTGCAATTTAGAATGAACTTCATGGCCATCACCTAAGAATCTCCCTATGTACCAGTTACACTATTATCCCTCAAAATTCAACTTTTCATTATATTTCTTATTCGATCTTAGTTGAGAGAAAAAAATATTATCAACTGACTAACAATTGTTAATTTATTTTATTGTATCAATCTAAAATGAGTCATGTTTCAAAATAAAAAATAAAAAAATTAAGGTATGTTTCTATGATCTAGAATGCATGATGGTCCTATTTAAATGCATGAAGATGAAAAGGAAGAACTAAAGAAGAATAAAAATGAATGCAATGCAGACTCTCCCCCACACTTGGACAAAACAGTGTCCACGCTATTAACGTTTCCTAAACGTGAAAGAAAGAACCCAAAGATAGATTAAATGCAAAATGATTTGTAAAATAAAATCAATTTAGCAACTATATGCGTGTGAAAATCAAATGCAAGATGAAATGTACGAAGATGATGAATGGTTTGTGAAGAATGAAAATTCCTTTTCCCCCCACACTTGTCTTTATCAAAAATGATGTATGATGATTTTGTATCTGATTTTTGAGGTACAAAACGCATGTCAATAAAGTCTAAAATCAAAAATTTTCCTATGAAAAGTTTATTGTGATAATGATTTGTGTCATTCAGTAGAAGATTATCAAAATCCCATAAACTTGAGTTTTTAACAACAATTTCATTCGATCGTATAGAACTAAGATTATTTTCGAGACATACTCCCAACTCATCATTTAAAATTTTAAGCTCATCTTTGAATAATTCTTCAAAAGACATAGTGGAGACGTCTATTGAGGAAAGTGAAGTTTTCTGAGGAGATAAATCAGACGTGCCATCTAAAAATATTTCAATTATGTCAATTTCTCCTATTTCGATCTCTTTGGGTTGATGAAAAATATTCAATTCAATGGTTAAGTGCCCAAACGATAGTCGAAGTTGGCCGCTCCTACAATTTATGATAGCATTCGAGGTGGCTAAGAAGGGACGACCCAAAATCAATGGAATTTGACTATCAGGATTCGAAACAGGCTTGGTCTCTAGGACTATGAAATCCACTGGGAAATAGAATGATTCAATTTGAATCAAAACATCTTCAACTACACCCAATGGTTTTTTAGTGTATCGATTGGCCATTTGAATTGTGATGTTTGTGGGTTTCAATTCCCCTAGTCCAAGTTGATGATAAACAGTGTAAGGAAGAAGACTGACACTTGCACCAAGATCAAGTAAGGCATGACTGATGTGAGTATTTCCTATTTTGCAACCGATCGTGGGGCAACCAGGGTCCTTATACTTGATGGGTGACGGATTCGAGAAAACAGAGCTAGCGTTCACAGTCAAGAAGGCAGTTTTTGGAACATTAGTGGCTCATTTTCAGGTGCATAGCTCTTTCAGACACTTGGCATATTGAGGAATTTGCTCGATGGTGTCTAAGAGTGGAATATTGACACGAACTTGTTTGAATATTTCAAGAATTTTTTCGAAATTCGCATCCTTCTTCTTATTGTTAAGTCTATGTGGATATGTAGCTACTGGTTTATAGACACTTTCAGAATTTTGGTCGTTCGAAGAAGAAGGTTTCGATATAGGAAGTGAAGGAGGCAAGGGTGTAGAAGAGGGGATGTTGGGATTGTTAACATTAAAGGAAGATATATTGTCGGGATCACCGACATTATTAGAAGAGATGTTGGGATTGCCAACATTCGAAGAAGATGGGGATTTGGAAGGTTCAGAAGAATTGGCCTTGGTTGCCATCGGAAGAGTGTCAAGCTTTTCGACTGGGGACGAAATCGAATAATTGTTGGGATTGCCAACATTATTGTCAACCGTTTTTCCAGACCTGAGCGTTATGACAGCGTTAACCGAATTATTATTTTCGTCCTCACAAAAATTCATAGTACAAGAATTATATTTTGGATTCACCTCGGGTTGACTAGGCAATTTCCATTTCTCGTTAGTTTCCATTAGTTCCTTTGTCATATTCATCATTTGTTCGAGTTTAACATCTTGAGTATTTATTTGTTTCTCTAATTGAACAATATCTTGTGACGGTTGAGAAGATTGAGAGGATTGGTTTGATGATTGAAAGTTGGGGTGCCTATAAGGTTGTTTGGATTAAGGTGGAAATTGAGAAATTTGAGGACTAGAAGAAAATGGAGCATGGTAATTCGAATTCGAAATCATGTGAGATGGACTTGCAACATTATTGGTATTAGAACACGAGAAATTTGGATGATTTCTCCAACTAGGGTTATACGGGGATGAGTAATAACTATTTTGAGCGATGGCATTGACTTGGTCTTGCGGGTAATACTGGGGTTGCCCTTCGAATTGAGGAGTTTGAGTTTCTAAGGGAAATTGATTTGGATCCGCGACATGCACTCCTTTAGCAGAAGCACGGATGGGAACACGAATTGACTCCCATTGCATGTCCTTTTCAGAATAATTTTCTAAGAATTCCCAAGTTTCATCGGTCGTTTTAGACATAAATTCTCCTCCACACATTGATTCTAGTTGTGTTCGAGTTTGATAGTTTAGCCCTTCATATGCAATTTGACACAGATAATATTTTGGAATTGCATGATGAGGACAACTATACAGAAGTTGGTTGAATCTCTCAAAATATCTTTCCCCCTCATTTTGAGAAAACTGATTTATTTCAGTTCGGATTTTTAGAGTTTTATGGAAAGGGAAAAACTTCTTCAAGAATACAGTGACAAATTCATGCCAACTTCTTACGAATTGTCTTGGCAGAGAATTAAGCCATCTTTTAGCGCTTTCAAGTAGTGCGAATGGAATTAGCCTTAGCTTGATTGATTCATTAGATAATTGTTGCATTTTAGATGTAGATGCATACAATTCAAATTCACTTAGAAATTCATAAGCAGTTTCAGAACTAGAAAATTTAGGAACCCATTTAATAAATGAATGTTTAAGCTCAAAATTTCCTTCAACTGGTGGAAATACGATAACATAAGGTTGAACAGTCCTAGTGGGGTAACATTGTTCTCGAAGAGACAAAGGTCTATCCATTCCGACATTGAGATTTTAAATTTTTTTTATTTATTCGATTGTAATCCATCCCGTTATAAAAAAAGTTGATTTATTTGACACAAGTAGTTGTTTATTACAAAATAAATAACATACTCAAGTATATCTTACTAGTTGATAATCTTGATTTGAAGGGGGAAGAGGGTCTTATGGCCGTTCACGTATAGTACAAATACTAAGGGATACGACCAATGTTTTAAGGGTAGTATGCAACCTCTTTTGCTAAAGTTTAATAAGTACAAGCAAGCCGCTGCCCCTGCAGAAGATTATTATAAGCAATGTCTATATATATATATATATATATATATATATATATATATATATTTGTAGCAGAGCACCTGTAGAGTTCAGAAATTTTTACAGTGGGGTATGGCTGTTCGTCTAGAAAATTTGAGTAGTGCTAGCTATTCAACTCCACTGTCTGATCTTTGAATCCTTAGTTGTTGCTTGACTGTTTTTTCTTCATGCTTGATCTTTGATTTTGACTGGCAATTCTTTTTTTTGGGATTTTTTTTTAACTTAAAAAATATTTACAAGGACTAAAATTAACACCAAATTATCTCAATAATACTAAAACAAAATAAACTAAAAAGGAAAAAAAGAAAAGGAAAGAAAAAAAGTTTATAAATCTAGCATGTCACACAGAACTCACGCACAAAGGATTAACGAAAATTCATGCACTCAGTAAAAAAGAATGGCAACCACCATCCCAAATATACTCACACCAAAAAAAATGATGCCATGCACTCACTAATCGCACGCCAAAACAAAAGATATACCACACGCTCAAAATTTAATCAAGTGATTAACCAACCAAACACAGTCGGCTCCAAATTGATATTTGAACAATTCTTCTGCCTTGTCACCAAATTAAATATGGCAGTTTCACCCTGAATGCCTCAAAAATATAAAAATATCACTTTCTTCCTAATACCACACAAATCCGAAAATAAATCACGATTCAAGCTTCGGGATTCACTGATGTCTCAGATCAGATTGAATACAACTTGGTTTTCCCCTTATTATTTTTTTTGAACTTCGTTTTGCGATTGTGGATTTATGATTCGAGTTCCTAGGGTCTACGGATTGGGTTGAAGCTGAGGGGTTCGGTATTTGATCGGCTGTTTAATTGTGATTTTGAGGACGATGACGAACCGACAGGTGGTTAGGATGAACTTCTGTTGTAGGAGTGTAGTGATTGCTGTGAATTGTGGTTAGGTTTTCACGGAGCTGATGGGCGATGTGACGGCCCGCCCCGAACCCGCTGACATTTCCTTCGAAATGCGCTGTGCTAACGTCCAACTAGTACGGGACGGTCGTCGGAAGAAAGGAAACTTAACGGTGAATCAACAAGGAACCTGTAGAATATCTCACAGCGCATGGAATAAAATATAATAATAACATACTTGACATAAAACAGGCGAGACAGTGCATAAGCTGAAAACTGAACCATAATCATCATAGCAGCAGAAATTCAAAATACAGCTTATTACAACTCCAACATATTGTCTCTAAAGCAAAGAAAAAGGTGCACTACTAATGCCCAAAGTAGTGACCAGTAACAACACAGGGAGAATATCTATATATATCATACGTGGAAGCCTCTTGCTCGTCTCCGGTATAGCTACTCGTGCATACCACCTAACCTGTCTTTAGTCTGCTCGTTTAAGAGCACCCAGAGTAATAAGAAGAGACATAAAACTCTAGGTCAGACAAAAGTCTGGTATGAGTGATAAGCAGCAAAAAAGAACAATAACAGGTATACTAAACCATACCTGAACCTGGACCTGCAACCAAAGAGTTAGCACAACAGGATGTACAATACTCTAAGGTGACACTTACACACGGTGTAAAGATACGGGAGAGGGGTGTGAATGTCAAAACAATCAAGCATAGCAACCATCCTCACATCTCTCACTCAGTGCGTAAAGTATACGATATCTACCACTTTGACCATCCAATTCCTTGCTGCGATCACTCTGCCCCCTAGAGTCGTAACGACACCACTGCACTGATCCATAGCCACTAATACTTTGCTATGTCCACTCTGCCCCATGGAGTCATGATGGCTCCACTGCACTGGCTCATAGCCTTGCTAAGATCACTCTGCCCCATGAAGTCATAACGGCTTCACTGCACTGATCCATAGCCAATATCCGTCTTTCCGTGGTGAGTCAAAGCTCTAGACGTTGATAACCCCTTAGCACATGTCCCGCAGCAAAGTCCAATCATGAAGTTAACTCATTGGTTCCCAACTGGATCCTGAGTACAAGCTTCCTATTTGGACTACCTTTGCATCTCGGGTTTTTGGTCTTCTCCGGATCGGTTCAGTCTTCCTCCTCATCTTTGGTCCGGTTTGGTCGTGATGGACATCTGGTACGGGTCGTGACACCCCATTCGGTTTGGATCGTGATCAACTACCCAGTTCGGGTCGGCCTCCCTTTGGTTCGAGCTGAGCTTCGGTTCGTGGGACCCTGTTCGTGAGCCCCATTCGGATCGGGTCGAGTTCCTCCATCTGTTCGGATTGGCTCGTGGACTCCCTCTCATGGCGGTTCGGATCGTGGAGCTCTCCAGGTGAGTGGATCGGTTCAGTGCCACCATTCACAAGCGGGTCGGGGTCGGGTAGGAGCGATCCGATCCGGTCCGGTTCCTGCATATTTTTCCTACAACTTCCAGCGACTGTTTTTACGCCACACGACGGCGTTTTCGACCATTCTAACTGTTCTATGCAATCATAAAACATTCCAAACAGTCATAGCAACATGTGAAATCAACCACAAACACCAAAACAACAATATGATATGTTAAAATGGATCAAACATACCCAAAAACCCATATTTTCCCTTAATCATGTTTAAGCATAACTAATGATAGGATTAGCAAAACTTAACCAAATTAACCCAAATTTCTGACAGAGGCTTAAAATAACATTTTGAAATTTATAAATATTTTTCCAGAATTTAATCATGTTTAAATTCGCTAATTAACACTAATCAATTCTAATTAGCCATAATTAGTGTAAAAAGATACTAATCACTCACCTTAGCCACAAATAAAATACCAAATCTGAAATTATCCTCTTTTTGGCGCTGTCCCCAAGACTAAACAGAAACTCTAACCTTGATTTAGTGTTGATTTGCCTTGATTTGACGTTGCTAAGCTTAATCCTTGATTATAGAGCGATTTTGGATGAAATTAGAAGGTGGATGTCATTGTTAGGGTTTCTAAGAGGTAAATTGCGGCTAGAAAACTGAAATAGAATGAAAACCTAACTCATTTCAGCCTCCCCATAACCCTAATCCCAAAATGGGTTATGGGCCCATTCACTAATCACCTTATTTGGCCCGGTTAAGCAGTTTTTCACCTTCCAAACCTTGTTTCAGCCATATCTCCCAAACGGTAAGTCCGTTTTTCACATGTGACCACTCTACGGAAAGGTAAACCATCATTCGAATCCAATGGAAGTGGTTTCAGGTCAAAACTCCTTTCGAATCAAAAGTTATGGACGAAATACGATCAGCTACGGGCAAAACGGTCATTTAAAAATCGGCAAAAATCATGAACATGGGAAATGACCCCAATAGTCGTCCCCCAACGTTACACGACCATACGACTTCGTATGTAAGCGAAATAAATATTCTACGATCCTCCGATGCGTAGAATGCGGGTCGTTACATTCTTCCCCCCTTAAGAAATTTCGCCCTTGAAATTCCTTAACCAAAACATACAAAGGTGTCCCGCATGCCTATCAACCATTCACAACAGTTAAACATACAAAACACACAAACAAGTCTATCCTAGCATGCGGAAAACTAAATCGCAATTAGAATCTTACCAGGCAAAGAGTTATGGATACGTTTTCCTAATGCTCTCCTCTGTCTCCCAGGTACAGTCAATCTCATTCTCGCCCCACTGAACTTTGACTATATCCACCGCTTTCCTTCGAAGTTGCTTCGTATCGTGCTCGACAATACGAATCGGCTTGCGGTTCCCAACCGCTTTGGGTTCTACTTGGACATCATCTAACTGATCAGGTGAAATAGTCACATCGGGGTCGTGCACGAATTTCCTTGACTAGGAAACATGAAATACGTTGTGAACTCCCGCTATCTTGTCTGGTAATTCAACTTTATGCGCCAAATTCCCAACTTGCTCAAGAACTGGGAATGGACCAACAAATCTTGGTGCCAACTTTCCTCTCCTACCAAATCGAATAACATTCTTTAATGGAGAGATCTTGACAAATACTAAGTCACCAACAGAGAATTTCAATTCTCTTCATCTCTTATCGGCATAACTCTTCTGTCTATCTTGAGCAGCCTTCATTCGCTGTTGAACGATCTTGATCTTGTCTGAGGTTCCTCTTATCACATCTGGCCCAAGCACAAATTTCTCACCAGTTTCTAACCAACATGACGGTGAGTTGCACGGTCTTCCGTACAAAGCTTCAAATGGAGCCATACCAATACTGGATTGATAACTGTTATTATATGCGAATTCCACTAAATGCAAATGGTCATCCCATGACCCACCAAAATCTAATATACAAGCTCTCAAGAGATCTTCTAATACACAATTCACCCTCTCTATCTGACCGTCTGTTTGAGGATGGTACGCGGTACTGAGATGTAATTCTGATCCTAAAGCCTCTTGTAAGCTTTTCCAAAATCCACTAGTAAACAATGGATCTCGGTCACTCACAATGCCTTTTGGTACTCCATGAAACCTCACTACCCACTTAATATATAGTTCATCTAACTTAGCTGTCGTCTTATTTGACTTGACTGGTATGAACCTTGCACTCTTGGTCAATCGATCCACAATTACCAAAATACTATCATGTCTTGATCTAGTCCTCGGTAATCCGTCAATGAAATCCATTGAGACTTGTTCCCATTTCCATTCGAGAATTTCCAATGGCTGTAACAAACCACTAGGCTTCTTTTGCTTAGCTTTAACTAACTGGCAATTCATGCACTTGGATATAAACTTCCCAACGTCTCTTTTCATTCCTTCCCAGTAGTAGGTCTGCTTCATGTCTCGATACATCTTGTTACCACCGGGGTGTATAGTCAGTTTTGAGTGATGACATTCTCTTAGCACTTCATCTCTCAATCCATCCACGTTGGGTACAACTAACTTTCCATTCTTTCGAAGCCATCCATCTCGATCAAGACCATACTCGTCATCTCCTCGCCGTCGATTTATTTCTAACTTAGAGATGATTTCCAAAAGATTAGGATCGTCTCTCTGACTGGAACCAATCCGCTCAATAAGAGTGGGTCTGATCGTCAAGCTTGCTAACATTACTGGATCCAATTCGCACTTTGGTCTGAAATCATACCCTACAATATACTCCAGTTGCTTCCATTCAAGAAATATAGCCCCTACACTGGCATGTCTCCTACTCAAGGCATCAGCTACTGCATTGCCTTTTCCTGGTGTATATGCGATATCAAAATCATACGAAGCCAAGAATTCTAACCATCTCTGCTGACGGAGATTTAAATCTTTCTGAGAGAAAAGATACTTCAATGATTTATGATCGGTAAACAACTCGAATCTTTATCCCAAGAGATAATGTCTCCACATCTTCAACGCGAACACGATCGCAGCCAATTCCAAATCATGGGTAGGATATCTCTTCTCATGCGGCTTCAATTGCCGACTTGCATAAGCTACTACCCTACCCCCTTGCATCAATACAGCACCTAGTCCGGTACCACTGGCATCTGTGTATATCGTCATCTCTTCATTCCCCTTAGGAATGACTAACACTGGTGCGCACGTTAACTATTCCTTTAGACTCTTAAATGCATTCTCGCACTTTTCGTCGCAGACAAAAGCTCGATTCTTCTTGGTCAACTGAGTCAACGGTGCTGCTATTTTGGAGAAGTCTTGGATAAACTTACGATAATATCCAGCTATCCCCAAGAAACTTCTTACGTCTGTTGCATTCTTGGGCGTAGACCAATCTTGTACCGTAGCCACCTTCGCAGGATCCACGGTGATACCATTCTCTAAAACAACATGGCCCAAGAACCTCACTTCCCTTCCCCAGAAGTGACACTTAGAAAACTTTGCTTTCAATTGGTGTTTTCTCAACACCTCCATCACTACTCTCAAATGTTCCTTGTGTTCTTCCTATATCCTCGAGTAAACCAAGATATCATCCACGAACACAAGAACAAACTTATTCAACTGATCTCTGAATACTCTATTCATAAGATCCACAAAATTTGCTGGTGCATTGGTCAACCCAAATGGCATAACCAACCACTCATAGAATCTAGACGGCGTCCGAAATGCCGTTTTAGCTATACTCTCAGCTTCCACTCTAAGTTGATGAAAACCTGTCGCGAGATCCAATTGGTAGAACACTCTCGCGCCACTCAACTGATCAAACAAATCATCTATCCACGGTAGAGGATACTTATTCTTCCTTGTCACCTTATTCAACTCGCGGTAGTCCACACACAATCGAAGGGAACCATCTGCCTTGGTAGCAAACACAACTGGTGCTCCCCACTCAGAAACACTTCTTCTGATAAATCCCTTCTTCAAAAGATCGCTCACTTGCACTCCGAGCTCTCGCTGCTCCCTTGGTGCCATACGACGAAGTGGCATCACTATAGGTCTGGCATCTTTCACTAAATCAATACGGAACTCAATCTCTCGGTGTGGTGGAAGTCCGGTCACTTCCTCGAAGACGTCCGGATACTGGCCAGCCACGGGCACATCTGACAACTCATCATGCGGGATGTCGAAGGAATTTAGAAAACTAGCCATTACCCCATCACTAGGTAGACCACCAAACACTACCCTCCGTCCATCATCCGCTCTAACTGTCACCAAAAAGCCCTCATAGTTTACCACCACCCCATACCTTTGGAGCCAATCGACTCCCAAAATAATGTCAAACCCAGTAAAGCCCAAAACAAAGCAATCACAAATATATATCCATGACTCGATAAGACCACATTACGACAAATCATGCTAAGGCTAGTCGAACCACCAATCGGGTTCGTCACTACTAAAGGTCTATCGACTATCTCGGGTTCCAATTCCAACCTATCTACCAGGTCACTAGATATAAAGGAACGGAAAGCCCCGGTATCAAACAACACTCTAACTGGAACATCATAAACAGAAAGCATACCTTGAATAACAACATTCTTTCCCTTCTCCGCCGCAGTTGGGGCATTCGATGAAGAAGGAACAACATTGATAGCATACGCTTTCACAATCTGCTTTTCTTTAGGGGGTTGCAGACACTTATCCTTGTGATGTCCCACTTGACCACGGTTGAAGCACTTCCTGCCTGCTGGTTTTGCTCGACATTCTTTTGCATAGTGGCCCTTCTTACCACAGCTAAAGCACTCAACATCTTTCTTGTCTTTCTTTCTCTGACCATCCTTAGCTTGGTTCTGCTTCCTCTTACTCTGAGAGTTATTCTTGCCTCCACCGCCTGCTTGCGGTTTTGGCTCTCCTGTAGATACAACAGCAACTTCAGTCTTTGACTTAGGGTAAAGACTCTCTGACCTCAATGCTTTCCCAACAATCGATTCAAACATCTCATCGATGTGGTTAATAAGTCTTTCCCCTACGTATCCATCCAAACCAGTTATGAACTTCTCATTCTTCTTCTCGGCAGTATCAATAAGGGATAATCCATATTTCGATAAAGTATCAAACTCTGCAATGTACTCCGAGACTGCCCTACCATTCTGCTTAAGCTCCAGAAATTTCCTAAACAATTCTAATTTCTGAGCGGTTGGGATAAACTTGTCGCTAAAGCGAGTCTTAAACTGATCCCAAGTAATCTGATTCTCGGGAGTAGCTGCCTTCATAGCATTCCACCAATTCATTGCCCGTCCTTGCATCTGACGGGATGCTAGTTTTCTCTTCATCGCATCCTCGATACCCAAGTCTTCGAAGATACGCTCACAGCTATCCAACCAATCTTGAACATCTGTAGCCGACTCCATTCCGTGGAATGGCTTTCCACCAAGGCTAGTGTAATCCTTACAAAGCTTGGTGAAATCGGCCCTACGCGCCTGCACCGCTGCACCACCACCGTTAACTGCATTAGGATCTGCTCCTTGCACATCCCTAAGCAGTTCTCTCATGAAGTCAGTGAACATCATCCTCATATCAGGGGCATTCCCAATATTAGCTCCTCTACCAGTACCCCTCGTATATCGGCTCATCGTTCAATCTGTAAAGAGAAAACGATTAGCCATCTCCATAGTGGTGCCAGTGCAATGCGACTTCATTCTTAGCTATGCTAATAGTATATATATATAGCTTTTGAAAACCAAAATATAACAAATATGTGCTCTCATATACGTATAATAACTCTCCCCGATATCTTTCCCTAGGTTAACTACGCAACCTAGAGCTCTGATACCAAGTGTGACAGCCCGCCCCGGACCAGCTGACATTTCCTTCGAAATGCACTGTGCTAACGTCCAACTAGTACGGGACGGTCGTCGGAAGAAAGAAAACTTAACGGTGAATCAACAAGGAACCTGTAGAATGTCTCACATCGCATGGAATAAAATATAATAATAACATACTTGACATAAAACAGGCGAGATAGTGCATAAGCTGAAAACTAAACCATAATCATCATAGCAGCGGAAATTCAAAATACAGCTTATTACAACTCCAACATACTGTCTCTAAAGCAAAGAAAAAGGTGCACTACTAATGCCCAAAGTAGTGACCAACAACAACACAGGGAGAATATCTATATATATCATACGTGGAAGCCTCTTGCTCGTCTTCGGTATAGCTACTCGTGCATACCACCTAACATGTCTCTAGTCTGCCCGTTTAAGAGCACCCAGAGTAATAAGAAGAGACATAAAACTCTGGGTCAGACAAAATTCTAGTATGAGCGATAAGCAGCAAAACAGAACAATAACAGGTATACTAAACCATACCTGAACTTGGACCTGCAACCAAAGAGTTAGCATAACAGGATGTACAATACTCTAAGGTGACACTTACATACGGTCTAAACATACGGGAGAGGGGTGTGCATGTCAAAACAATCAAGCATAGCAACCATCGCCACATCTCTCACTCAGTGCGTAAAGTATACGATATCTACCACTTTGACCGCCCAATTCCTTGTTGCGATCACTCTGCCCCATGGAGTCGTAACGACACCACTGCACTGATCCATAGGCACTAATACTTTGCTATGTCCACTCTGCCCCATGGAGTCATGATGGCTCCACTGCACTGGCTCATAGCCTTGCTAAGATCACTCTGCCCCATGAAGTCATGACGGCTTCACTGCACTGATCCATAGCCAATATCCGTCTTTCCGTGGTGAGTCAAAGCTATAGACGTCGATAACCCCTTAGCACATATCCCGCAGCAAAGTCCAATCATGAAGTTAACTCGTTGGTTCCCAACTGGATCCTGAGTACAAGCTTCCTATTTGGACTACCTTTGCATCTCGGGTTTTTGGTCTTCTCCGGATCGGTTCAGTCTTCCTCCTCATCTTTGGTTCGATTTGGTCGTGATGGACATCTGGTACGGGTCATGACACCCCATTCGGTTCAGATCGTGATCAGCCACCCGGTTCAGGTCGGTCTCCCTTTGGTTCGAGCCGAGCTTCGGTTCGTGGGACCCTATTCGTGAGCCCCATTCGGATCGGGTCGAGTTTCTTCATCTGTTCGGATTGGCTCGTGGACTCCTTCTCATGGCGGTTCGGATCGTGGAGCTCTCCAAGTGAGTGGATCGGTTCGGTGCCACCATTCACGAGCGAGTCGGGGTCAGATAGGAACGATCTGATCCGGTCTGGTTCCTGCATATTTTTCCTACAACTTCCAGCGACTGTTTTTACGCCACACGACGGCATTTTCGACCATTCTAACTGTTCTAAGCAATCATAAAACATTCCAAATAGTCATAGCAACATGTGAAATCAACCACAAACACCAAAACAACAATATGATATGTTAAAATGGATCAAACATACCCAAAAACTCATATTTTCCCTTAATCATGTTTAAGCATAACTAATGATAGGATTAGCAAAATTTAACCAAATTAACCCAAATTTCTGACAGAGGCTTAAAATAACATTTTGAAATTTATAAATATTTTTCTAGAATTTAATCATGTTTAAATTCGCTAATTAACACTAATCAATTCTAATTAGCCATAATTAGTGTAAAAAATGCTAATCACTCACCTTAGCCACAAATAAAATACCAAATCTGAAATTATCCTCTTTTTTGGCGCTGTCCCCAAGACTAAACAGCAACTCTAACCTTGATTTAGTGTTGATTTGCCTTGATTTGACGTTGCTAAGCTTAATCCTTGATTATAGAGCGATTTTGGATGAAATTAGAAGGTGGATGCCATTGTTAGGGTTTCTAAGAGGTAAATTGCGGCTAGAAAACTGAAATAGAATGAAAACCTAACTCATTTCAGCCTCCCCATAACCCTAATCCCGAAATGGGTTATGAGCCCATTCACTAATCACCTTATTTGGCCCGGTTAAGCAGTTTTTCACCTTCCAAACCTTGTTTCAGCCATATCTCCCAAACGGTAAGTCCGTTTTTCACATGTGACCACTCTACGGAAAGGTAAACCATCATTCGAATCCAATGGAAGTGGTTTCAGATCAAAACTCCTTTCCAATCAAAAGTTATGGATGAAATAAGATCAGCTAGGGGGAAAACGGTCATTTAAAAATTGGCAAAAATCATGAACATGGGAAATGACCCCTATAGTTATCCCCCAACGTTACACGACCATACGACTTCGTATGTAAGCGAAATAAATATTCTACGATCCTCCGATGCGTAGAATGCAGGTCGTTACAGGCGAAGTGGAAGAATGGAGTCGGTTGTGGACTGGAAGTGTGGTAGGAAAGGTGGAGGGTGATTGCTGGGGGATGTGGATTTGTGAATATGGTTTGTGGCAACTGTATGAGATGTTGAACCTGTTTGGCACTTGGAATTTGGGTGGGTGGTTTGACTATTGCGTGAGAAGATGATGGTGTTGGTGTGGTTTTGGGTAGGGGATGATTTGTGTGGTTTTGGGTAGGGGATGGAAGATGTTGATGAGGAAAGTGTGAACATGCTGAAACGAAGTGGTGTGACCGAGTCTGCGGGGGATTGGCAATCGTACTGGATAGAGCAATTGATAATGGAGGCTCTGTGTATGGGGTTGAGAGGGATGCAGATGGATGAACTGTTTCAGAGCTAGGATGATATGACGTGTTCAGTAGTGCTTTGCTAGTTGTCGTGAACTGATTTGAACCGTGGTTTAGGGATTTGGATTTTGAATTTGGTGGAGGTCTGGCTTTTGTGTGAAGAATTGTGAAGATATCTGGGAATTTTCGAATGGCTGTTAGGAGTTTCAAAGTGGGTTTGTGCGAAAACAGTAGAGAATTGTGTGTAGAAAAACTTGTCTGAATTTGATGGCTTGTGGTAGTTTGTTTCAGGTTATGCACTTTTGTGGGATGGAGGATTTGAATTGTGATGTATTTGGATTTAGCTGCTGTAGTGCTATGGTGGTGATGTGATATCGGTGATCGGTGAACTTTGCAGAGTGGGAGGATTTGTTATGTGGGGAAGGGTTCGGTTTTGTATGTGATGAACTAGGTTAAGTGGATGTAAAAGGGAGGGGATGATGATGGAATTTGGGTGATGCGTAGATTATGGTGAGGCGATTGCTGTGGTTATGGCAGAAGGTGGTTGCGACTGTGAAGGGGAGATGGATGTGAATGTCGTGGTAGAAATTGGGGAATCAGCAGCAGAAATATCGAAAGAAGTTCTAGAAAGTTTTTTTTTTGGTTTTGTTTTGGGAAAGGAAAGAAATTGGAAAGAGAATTTGAGAAAGGAATCACAAAGAGGAAAGAAAAAAAAGGCAAGATTTTTTTTCTTGATTTAGAGATTGAAGTATCAATAATTGAATACCCAATCAACTAATCAATAATTTTTCTTCTATATACAACAGAAAATAAAAGAAAAACAAAAATATAAAATAAAAACTAACACGAATCAGAAATTAAATAAATAACAAAATTTAATGTTTACCTCCCCACAACAGCGCCAAAAACTTGATCGCTACTTTTCTATGAACTAGAAAAGCGCGAATTTTATAATAAATTCTGCAAGCGCACAGATCGTGTAATATGCAGGTCGAATCTCAGGGAAGCAAATTAAAAATTATTATTTATATAATTTCATGGGCGAGTTAGACGACTTTTGAGTTTTGGTTGAAAATAGAACAATTGAAATTGCAACAATTAGGATTATCGTTGAAACTAATCAAAAGATTAATCACTAATGAAAGTAAATTGCAAAACAAGAATAAAAATGCAGAAAATAAAAGTACAGAATAGAAATAACAACAGAAATAAATTAAGATTATCGTTGAAACTAATCAAACGATTAATCACTAATGAAAATAAATGTAAAATACAACTAGTATTCTACCAAATCTAATTGTGTAGATTGCACTAGTTGCTAAGAAATAGAAAATTGCAGAAAATAATAAGAAGAACTTTGTTAATGGAGAAGAAGATAGAAAATGGGATGGTGGCTACAATGAGATTACATGGGTATTTATAGGAGATAGCCAACCTAAACCCTAATTACAAATGGGCTTTAGTTATTTCAAGTAAGTTCTAGGCCTTTGTTAAATCAAGTGAGTTTTAGGCCTTTCCTCCTTTCCTCTTGCAAGCCTCCTTTGATTTGTAATGTGCATGGCCTTTCTACTAATTATTTTCTTGTCCAACAGCAACTAGATGTGAGATATTCATCTGCAAATCTTCAAATGTAAATATACAACAGTTTGATCTCAATTTCTCTACTATTCTGACTGCATGCGGCTTGGTTGGAATATCTGTAAAAGTGACATAACAATACCCAAGTAATATTTATTTATATTCAAAAGATAAGATATAAGAGCATAAAATAAACACATTTCTATGTTAATCAATTATGAATCAAATATACTTGGTTTTTTATATTTATTGTTGTCGATTGATTGTTTGGATTGTGCTTAACTAGTTTATGAGCTATCATATGCTTTTGTATTTAGCATTGGGTTGGGTAGAAAATACTTGTATGCTAACACCTTGTGATTTATTTCACGGTTTGACTATGAGGTGTTTAGCGATATTGTTTGGTTCATTTCAATTTAATGTATGGTTTTTGAAATGGGGTTTTCATAAGAGAAGAGAATGTTATTCCTGATTTTGGATAGGGAATGTTTTATAAAATTGTTTTATAAAACAGAAGTATTTCGAGGACTAAACCGATGATTTTGAAATGATCTAAAAGTGGAAATTATCATAGATTAGATTTATTTCTTATTATTGGTGTTAATGATTTTTCCTCTTTGGGATATAAAATGATTTAGTATATGGTTAGAGTTCGGGTAACCCACAACTAAAAGTATCGGTGGAAGGACCTTAACCTTAATTGATTGGTGGGTGTAGTCTGGCCCTGTAAATGGGAGATGCACCTATATATATCGAGCGAATAATGGTACGTGCTCTTTGCCTTGTTGATGGGAGAAACCTCCCGATATTTGGTTGCATACGTTTTGTTATGCATTAATTGTGATATTTCAGAATTTAAATTTCCAAGTGATTTGGTTTGAGATCCTGAAGTGAAAGCTAATTTGATATAAAAGCTAGATATGTATTTCAAATGATTTGAAATAAGAAATCGAGAATAAATTCCAAAAAATAACTTCTGTAAAGTTAATTAGATTTTGAAAATCTAAGTTTGGGAATTAAGCCTAAATGGTAGTTTGAGGAATTGCATATTGTTTGATGCATCGTAGGCTCCATAAGTCTATTTTTGGTAGTTGTTTGTGCACTGACATTCGTGTGGAGTACACTCGTTCTGTGTTATACGGCGTGGTCCCGTGATATGCCTAACTTTATAATAAGTTAAGAATAACTGTAGGGTTTCTCATACCAGTCCCATGACCGATCCGTAGTTTTTTTTCCCTTGCAAACTCGGATGCCCATATTTTCCACACGGACATCCGGGTAGTTTGTTTTGAAGATATTTTGAGGAGGATTCTGTACTGAAGCTTAAAGCTTTGTCCAAAGCATCGATAAGTCTTCAGCTGATTGTAATTTTGTGTTTATGTTGTGCATTGTAATCATTTTACTCTGTGTTTATTTTATACTATGTTATATTTTTGTACTCCGACGTAAATTGTTGTAATAACAATGAGATGTACTTTTGTGTTCTATTCCGATGTGTTGTATCCCATAACGTTCGAGGATTTCTGACTTTTGGATTGGACTTGTGCGGCTTATGGTCGATTCGAAAGGCCAGGATTCTCGGGTCGTTAGAAATTGTAATCAAGTAGTATAAACAAGTGATTACCTCACAATGGACGTAGTCACGATTTGTCGAACCACTATAAATCTTTGTGTCCTTTTTACTTTTCTGCACTCTGTGTCTGAAGTTACATTATTATTTTGTGATTGTTATTTGGAATTTGAGTGTTGCGTTCAACTGACAAAATCCGACATCAACACATGGTGTGGTTGCTTCTTACTTTACTTATTTGCTTTATTATGCAGTTTGATGTTGCTACTTATATAAACTAGCCACCGTATTGTAAATCTTTGTACATTTTCACTTGAAACTCTTGTTCCCTTTATCGAACTGGTATAAAATGAAAGTTGAAATTTTCCACCATAACTTTCCTTCAAGCGTAATAATCGAACTCGTTTTTTATGGCAATGGTATGAGTGATTGAAACAAGCAGAGATTGACTAATTTTCTTTTAAAATGGTAAAGGGGAGGAATCATTTCTCTATGGGAGAAATAAATATTTATGCTATAATCAAATAGTGTATATTCATATGTAGTCCCAATTTAAGGGCTAGTCCAACCGCACAACCATAGAAGGAAACCTCTGAGTGAGGGTAACAGTGAGGGGTTAAAATGTTAGAGGAATGTCAAGGTATAAATATATATTTTTTGGTAAAGCCAACCAACTTTTATAATGATACGTAATAATATCTTCATAACAACAAATAATGAGTGTAATAATATACAAGAGATAAGTAGATTGCATATTTGTTACAGACATCTTACAACTATCTAGACACAACTAAATAGTCACCATTGGTGCAACTCTGTTACAGTACAATGAAGCTAAAGAGTAAATGTCAAAAACAAAAAGACTACACCCAATCTTCGTACATACAATAAATTCTCAAGCTGTCAAGCAGTCCTATACACTCAAAGCCTTACAATACAATCTCTCTACACACTTACCTACCTAAGTTGCACACTAGCAACAAACAATTACAAGCATCGGCCAAGATGCAAAATAACAAAACCAAGAAGCAAAAATTCCAACACTTAGGTAAAATCACAAATCAACCCAAGCTAACATAAACAAACTGCCATAAGTAGCACATACCATTGAAAACAGCTCGTAACAACTGGAGCACAATCACATATAGATGATCACCAAACGCTGAGCAATAAACCACCGGGTGTACGATTGCACTGGAAGACTCAAAGAATCACAATCCCAAAATGACCTAAACCAACCTAAAACCTTACTAGCAACCCAAACAGAGGTCTGTAGATCACCAGAGCACCAAATAAATCGAACAGAGCAGGTAACAAGCCAAGCCACGTACAAAACAAAATGACCAATCCAGTCCCCGAGCCTTTTATGATAAAAACTAACACCTATAGACCTCTAGCACCAACCCAAAATAAGTGAGTCGAAAATACGAACAATCTGCATCCACCCTCTTACTGCAGAATAGCGGGTTGTGATTTGGATGTGCAAATTAGGTAAATAGTGCGAGAATGAGCACAGGAAAGTCTTAAGCGACAGGAGGTGAGGTAGAGAGAATCAGTAGTTAGGTTGTAACTTGTAAGAGGATGACACGATACACAATTCGAACGATACTGACGATCTGGATCTGAATACAAAAATGACGAAATTAGTAGGGGAGGGCATAAACTGCACCGCTGTACGAAAACCATCTGTATCGAATCGTAAAAGCGGTGTGGAAAACTGGACCGAATATTCTCTTTAAAGCAGATACTCCAAATCGGACCGACTCGAAACGATACGGTCCGGTTGCGGTTTGAGCTGTTGACCCAACCGTGTTAAATCAGACCAAACCAAATAGTTGCACTAGTAATCTTATGATAAAAATATAGCTAATTTCTATCTAATAATTAATTTTAACAATGTATATTTACGACGCTGTTATATTAATAATAATTGTTATCACAAAGGAGAAAGTTATATTTTAGTATAATAGTTTCTATATCATTTTTTGGATAAATGCGAGTTATAATCTTATTTGAGTTATATAATTTAATGCTTATGCATTGATTAAGATTGATGTTTGGTCAATGTATTAAAACAATCTCACCTATTATTAAATGTAATATTGAAGCATTCATACAGTTAGAAACCAATCTTTCAATTTTTGATAACATTATGTGCTTTACCCTTTAAGTTACACTACATGACACAATTCTAAATTGATTGTTGATGGAAGTAATTCTCTTATTTCATATTTAATACGGGTTCAAACTGAACCGAACCAAAACCAAATCGTAATATATTAAAATCGAACCGTTTAAACGGTAATATAATGGGTTGTATTTTTGATCAACCGTTTGATGCGGTGCAGAAGCGATTTGAACTCCAAACCGCATCAAACCGACCCTTGCCCACCCCTAGAAATTAGGGTTGCTAGAAAGGAAAACATGATCCAAGCAACAAGGGAAAACTAAGAAGGAGATAAGGAGAGTGGTGAAGAAAAGGAAGGAAGAGAAACAATCGGAGAAGAACGGGACTAGGGTTTGAGGCGGCGGAATTTCCCAGTCCCCATTGTTGAAGGGAAGTAACATTTTGAGATATAAATATATTGTTATATCAAATATGGTACAACTACTTGTTGTTACAATGGTTATAGCTAGCCATCTTTTTGCTAAGGGCATGATTTAGACTGCTCAATTGGTCCATCTTTTTCTCAAAAGTCAAGGAAAAATTTGAGTTGTCTATGGTAAACCCAAGTACTTAAGCCAATGTATCCTTAAATGTAGAATGTATGAATGTCAATGTGCAATGTAACGCTTTACCTCAACATTATCTTTCTTTTGCAAAATAACTATTAATCCCATCGTAAGAAAAGATTTGCAAAATTTTGTGTTATTGCAATTCTCTAGCACTTGTGAAGACATATGCAATCATATTTATCATCTTAGTGCGTTTATGTGTGCATAAATGCATATATCATATGCAGGCCCGGCCCTGGGGCCAGGCGAACTAGGCGGCCGCCTAGGGCCTCAGGTCCGGGAAGGGGAGGAGGGGGCCTCAAAGCTTTGACTGAATAGGTATGTATAAGATATGTGAGAACAACTATTGCAAAGAAATGAATGGTCGAGTGGTTGTGTTGTGTGATATTCATGAGTAGGTGCTGAGTTCAAATCTGGGCAAGATCATATTTGTACAACAAATTTTTTTGCCTCATGCTGCTGTCATTTGGGGCCTCCCTTTTCCTCTCCCTTTCGGTTGCTACCACTTCTGGCCTAGGGCCCCACGCAGCTCCGGGCCGGGCCTGATCATATGTATATGCATACATAAGTATACGTTTACAAATTTGTTGACTATTTTCTTGGTACTTTTACGTGATTATGCAAGATTTGATTGTGGATTAAGTAGGATGTTGATTAGAGACATCAGGATAGGCCTAGACCAAACCTTGTGAGTAGTGGAGCATTGGCGTTTGCATCAAAGCTCTAACATACAAACAAACATAAAATACTCATTGCTCGAACGCTCATGGAATTCAGAGTTACTTCAGTCAAAAATCAAAATATAGTAGCTAATCATATCATAATCAATTAGATATAAAGGAACAAGTGTCCAACAATTCTGAATCTTGCATTTGATACAGTGACCACTTCTGCAGCCTCGACCCCGGTAACATAGGAAATTGATCTTCAACAGTAAGCGTAATTTTAGAATCTGCTGCATCGGAGACAACGTTCATATCAAAAATTAATAATCAGAGACATAGTAGGGAGAGAGAAAACTATATAACAATAATAATGCATTGATGACATGCAAAAGTACAACAAGCTTTTCTATTCAAGCTGGCCCATATAAGATGAGGAGGTATACAATAAAATACAGCAAGCATGTTTCACAAAGAATGATCAATTAGAAAAACAATTTATTAATTAAATGTATCCGTGTGATGGTTGAAATCAGAAAATCAGAGTTGCATGTAAAATGAGGTACAACCAATCAGCTGCCAATAAATACCCGAAAAATTCAAAATCCGTCTGCATCTATATTTGCAAAACAAATAAATGTCTGATATCCAGAAAAAACGAATGAGAATATGGAATATAGGCACATTCGTATCCGGAAGTTATCCATCCGTTTTTTTATGATTATAAATTAAATTATGTGTGTTTTAAAATAATTAAATGTACTAATTTATTATTTTGTAAAGTTGAAAGTTTGCTAGCATGCTAATTACTCGAAATTATATATTATTATCATATTTATTTATTTTTAACGCCTTAGTAATCAATTTGATTGAAAAATTTAATATTAAACTATCTGAATCCGAAAGCTGCCATTGGTAGCACTAGACGTATGTGTATAACTATACATATATTAGAACTATCAATCATCTTTATTTAATGCAATTTGTAACTCTTTACTATCAAAGATAAATATATATTTAAACATTTGATTCATCTGATAGAAAAAAGTAATAACAACTATATAAATATAAATTTATGTTGATATCATGAGATTATAAAATAGCGTTAAATGCAGAGGTAGCCCTCATTATTTAGCATCATGATATCAAACATAAATTCATAAATTTATACATAAACATTTAATCTATGTATAATAGAGAAAGAAATAAATATTTGGATAGAAATTTATAAATAATGTATGTACTACAAAATAGTACTTTCTGTTTCTTTCCGGTGCACTATATCATTTGATCCGTGAAGAGAAAGAAAGTGCGAACAGAGCATTATCATTTAAGCCAGTACATGGTGAGCGCAACTTTGTATATTTTCTTTTTCACTTCTTCCTCGTTTTGGCTAGCTTTGGCTTTGGCCTTGGCTGTTTGCCTTTGATTCCATTTAGGCTTTCCATAGGCATTAGTTTGCACTGTTAGCGACCTCCTTTCTCCTGTTTCACAGTAATCAAATCTCAATTTCTGTACATATTTCAACAAAATGCATTTTTGAGTAAAAAAGCAGATGGGATAAAAAAAAAGCAAGAAAGAATGCTGGTATTTCTGCATTCGTAGTCAAAATTTATTATATGTTCACACATATGCATTCTTCTTTTAGGAAAATCAGGTACTTATATAGAAATCTAGATAGTATATAACGTGCTGCATAACAAGTGCGTTAAATCCACTAAAACGAAAGTCTAACATATGACATCTTAAACAATGGTGATTGTCACCTTATTTTAATATGATAAACTATGCAAAACCATATAAAGCCAATCCTTCCAGAAACGGTAGCGTTTGGTTTATTCTGTGTTTTGCATTTTTAGTTTTCGGCGTTAATTATGAAAGTTGTGAAAATTTGAAGTGTAGTGGTGGTGATGGATCAAAGGGAAAGGGAGTGACGGAGGGGACCGCGGGAATGGTGGATAGACGGATTTGTTATTGTCATTCCTTTGTTTCTTAAAATATGAAAAATAATAAAAAGTTGTTTTCGGTTTTGTGTGTTAACTCCGTTTTGTAAAACGGTCATTTTTCACGATATATGTGCATTGTCGGTATTTTTGTATGTGTGAAAACTCAAAATTGAAAAATCTAAACCAAACGCTACTAAATTTTTGACTTTCAAAATGCTATTTATGCACCATACGAGATCGAAAGGAGAGCAGGAACCACCTGAGACTGAAAGCCCATTGCTGGCAACCATGGAAAAAACAAATAACAAAAGTATACACAAACAAAATGCATTCATTTCTCTGTTTCTATTTGAATTTGAAACAAGACATCAATTATTTGTGAATTTATAGAGTACGTGAGAGCAATAAAAACGTGCGAAGTTGTCATTTAGAGGAAAGGTTTGACTAACAAAAATTGTGGTATATACAAGAAATTGTAGAAAGTCAAGTCAACTATAATCTTGCCAAAATTTTATGATGAATTTTTATCTGAAAGTAGATAATAAGTCATTAGCACTGGTAAATCATGGCAAAAATAACATAGCAAAAATGTGCAAGGTTAGTTCATGTGCGACTAAAGAGCTTGAATATTGTAATAATCTATGGACATAATCAGGTGAAGAACAAAGAAGTAAAGCACTCAAATAACAGTATCTGAAAGTTTTATTAATGAATCATACTCTGCAATCAATCATGAATACTACACTATATCCAAATATCCAAATGACATTTTCTACATTCAATTTATCAGCATTTAATACAGAGACTAAATACAATACAAATTAATGAATATACATTCAGCAAATAACACCGTAGTTCTGATCCAACAATGCACGGGGAAAGTATTATTAATGAATATATAAAACAGCAAAAATTTCACTTCTCCTGTGGTGATTATATGCGAGAAATATCACGGCCGAATACAAATGTCGTGGCCCAGTTAATGGCGACATAGAATCGATTTCTCCAGCTTACTACACGGGTGAGATATGCCGACCTCCAAATAAACCAGCTAACAAAACCTGTAAGTGAAATCCCTTTGCTCTCCTACACAAATACAAAATTAAAAATTTCAGATATGCACAGAAACTTTATAATTGAATGTGTAAACATGGATAAGAAAATAACCTTGCTCTGCCTGAGGTCAACAAGAGCTTTATACCTCCCAACAGTAGCCATGCTACCCAAATGTTTGTACACAAATGGATCGCCAAGTTCGATATTAGTTGCGCAGTTTTCGTAGCCTCCGCCTTCTTTACCGATTTTGTTCAATAATGCTGCTAAGTATTTTCCTTGCCTCTCCGCAACCTATTTATTCAATAATATACAAATGCTTAAAGCGTGCTTGATAACTGCTTATAAGTAACTTATTTCAATCTTAGTGTTTGAAAATGACTTATGAGGAGCTTGCAAATGTAGCTAAGAATATAAAAAATTGAGAAACAACCATTTGTTGGTTGTGAATTATGAAGCAATTTATATGCTTCCACTTAGAAGTTAACTGCTCAGAACTACCTAAAAATTATAAGCTCCTTTAAGAAGATGTAGGATAAATTGTTAGATAAACTGGCTGTTAATAAGCAGCAGAATTCATGACCAATGCAAAGTGAAGCTATACGAATTTGAGTTTGTTTGTGTTCTTAAGTTCACTGTACTCTCATATCATAACAAAGAAAGGGGATTTTAAAAAAAAAATAAAAAAAAATCATGCTATCATGATCTTAAGTATCGACCGGTACTTATTTTTGGGGGAAAATGGCTTTTAGAATTGACCTGTGCTAAAGCTGGCAGGGTATCTTTACCAGTACTCTCAAGATATCCACCACAATCTCCAATAGAATATACATCATTTACAGAAGGTACGCGTAACCACTCATCCACACCAATCCTGTGTAAAATATGCATTTGTTGATATAAAAAAAAGGTGATATGTATGCATCATACATGTATTTGTCATTTAAATGTAAACAGTCTCACCCTAGCCTTAAACTATGATGTTATGCACATAAATCATTGCAGTTGAAAGAAAGTAAAATTAACAATTCAATCGGCTTCTTTTTTATAACTTTTTAAAGTTACCTTTTTGCTTTCAAAAAGCCAAATCAAAGGCTCAAATTCAACGTTAAAAAATAATAATGACTTTTAGTGTTAATATACAACATTATTTGGAAGAACCTTTTTAACTAAACTAACAAACAGTTTGATTAATTGGTCTTTCTGACTTCATAAAAATAAAAAGTGAACTTTCTTTGATAATAATTTTGGTGTTGGATGCCATATTATATGTACAAGACATATGCATAGGCAAGTTATAATGCATAAGAATCTTTGAGGACAGTTAGCAACAAAAATCCAGTTTAACACGGTTGCAGCTTACGTAAGCTGAACTATAGCGAGACAAAATGTGAACACTGGTCTTAAAAGGAAAAAAATTAACGAGATGAAGTTGACTACCTTCCACCTGGTGCCTTTGGAAATTGCAAAGATTGTACAAAGGGAGAAGGACCAACCCCAGTTGACCATACAAGAAGACCATATGGAACTTCAGTGCCATCATTAAGAATTATCTTTTCTGCCTCCACGCCTTTCACAATTCCACGAACAAGACGGACTCCTGACTGGGGAACACATCAACGGAAGTGGAAACATTACAAACTGTAAATGTTCTTCCATTAAATATCAATAAATAACCAGTGCACAGTAATGATATGGATAGCTTCGTTAATATACAATTGCTTTTACGGGGAAGATATATTCACAAGACATAATGAAACGAACTAAATAACTAGTCCTTACATCAAGATTAGAAAATCAACTAAAAGCAAGAAGACGGAGAACACTCAAGGCGTAGTGTAATTCACCTTGGTCAATTGCTTTGTAGCATACTGTCTGAGACGAACATCAAATGACGATAATATTTCATTTGCCTGCCACATCAATCAGCTTATAATTCAATTGAGGGCACATTTGATAAATACACTGAAAAAACAAATAAATAACATTAAGAAATTTTGTGTGTGCAGTAAAGTCACAAATAACAAACATACATCCTTGTTTGTTTTAGCATATTTACCTACCACATGCAAGTTATGAGGATGAAATTACTAATAATAGACTAAAGAGGATTAGTTTAGATGTGGTTTAAGTACTCCAGTAATGAGCGATATGTTAACCATACCTCAATCAAAGTAACATGTATGTAATCTTTAACGTGAGAGTATCTTTCTTTGACATCGTTAATGATGAAATCACTAAGTTCGCCACTGAACTCAACACCTGTAGGACCACCTCCGATCACAACGCAGTGAAGCAATCTCCTTTTTTCTTCATCTGATATACCTGTATCCATTTGCAAATGCATTTTTATTTTAACAAAGGTCTGAACAATTTTCCATGCATATAATGATTTAATATGAATTAACTATAAAAAGCTTATAATTTAGTCAGTGTGCTTCAAATAGCTTGTAAGCTAATGGAAATTTTTGCTTATATGTATGGGGTTACATTAGGTAATAGTCTTCATAAGAAAATACAGGTAGTATCAGAGAGAATGACAGAGACCCGGTACAAAATTAGCCAAGCGTGCACAAATCATAAAATCGACCTATCTGCCTCATTTACATAATTTCACATTAACATACCAGGAACATCAGAAAGCATCAGATTGAGAAGCAATCGCCTACGAATTTCTTGAGCATGGTGCACTTCCCGGAGAAATATTGCATATTCTTTTACTCCTTCAATGCCAAAAGTAGAAGCCTCAGCACCAGCTGCAATAACTAGCTTATCATATTCTACGCTGAATTTCCATGGTGCTAATTTGCCCATGTTGTTTCCATCGGTAACTGTTTCGCAATGTACCTTGCATTGTGAAAGAAAGTTTGAGCTTTGAGGGAAAAATGGCAACAGGCATAATTAAGTTGTTCTGCAAAGAAAAAGCAAGTACAAAAGCAGAGAATTGAAACTCGACCCAGTGAATAACAATACCACTGTCTTCGATGAAGCAATCCAAATTTTATTTCGAATAGGGAAACTACTGGCAACCCTTGCAGTAAGCCTAAGCATTTATTGTTAATTCTTGACAGATAGGAATTTAATTAGCTACATCTTAAAAGGGTTTGTAAATCTGAAGTAAACAGATTAGTTTGATCTGTCTTGATGTATATTACCTGTTATTTTAGATTAATTTTGTATGTTGTGCGCTACTGTACAGAATTACCCAGTCTGCCTATCATTATATGTTAAGTCGTGGTATCTATATTTTCAGTTCACTTTTAATAATATAGAGACTAAAGGGTTTGATTTAGTTCACATACTAGGTTGTAACCTGTACAAAGTTCACTGGTTCATTTAGTTATGCATTTCGTTTCATTTAGTTCATACGATTCTGCCTGAAAAATACTAATGCCTCTGATGTCCTCCTCCTAAAATATTTATAAAAAATGCACGTAAATATTCAGGTAGAGTCCTACTAATTTATCAAAAATCAGTGAACAATTTTTGTAAAGTGTATTTACCTGCGCTTATAGATTGAGAAAACTAAATAAGTAAAAAATCATAAAGCAGTATGAAGAAATTAACAAAGCAGAGATACTAGTGGCACTGGTAATTTCATAACATAAAGCAGTGTGAATAAAAAAACAGAACAGAGAATACTGGTGGCAATTTCAAACCCTAAAGCAGTATGAAGAAATTAACTAGGGTATTTCTTCAGGCAAGTATATATATATATATATATATATATATATATATATATATATATATATATATGTCTCTGTGTGTGTGTGTGTGTCTATATACATACATACATACATACATACATATATATCAGAATTTTTAACCCTGTGAATGATGTTCAGATGTTCATATGAGGTTGTTATTCACTATTACAAAATAAAAACTCACAATCTGAGTTTTGTACTATACTCAAAAAATAAAAAATGACGACCGATATATTGATTTGACCATTACAGGTTCCAGTTTAAGCCGCTACAAATTTTCCAGGTCATGGTTTCAGCATTTTGTTAAATCAATACTTCCAATTGCTAGTTGTAATTGAAACTTCCGAAAATTAGTTGTGGGTTTAGAATATGATCATTGAAAAAATTAGGAGCAATATTAAATTTCTAAGTCTTGATTAAGATGTATGTTGTTTTATAACTTCTATGAAGATTCAATGCATCCCATTAATGTGTATGTCTACACACACACACACACAAAAGGAGGGTTATATGGCACCCTTGTTTCGAAGCATCATTTTTGCACTCGAACCACAACCACTCGTTTATATTTAAATAATGAGTCGGTGGGGGGAGAGTTGGTGGAGAGAGAGAGGTGAAAACCAGGGGCATTTAGGGGTGTTGCACTGCTGGGGGGTACAACGGACGCACGCGCGCGCGCGCACACACACACACACACACACACACACACATATATATATATATATATGTATGTATGTATGTATGTGTGTGTGTATACATATGTATATGTATATCACAATAAATCTAATTATAATAAACTGGACAGTGATATTAATACTTAATATATGTTTGGTGAAATGGATAAAAATTTCCAGATGAAGCTTGAACCTTTTGATCATCCCTGGTTAATTTCATGGATAGAGATGGAAGACAATCCAAAATTGTCTCAAATTTGAAATTGTGATGAGTGAAGCTTGTTGAGACTACAATCGAAAGCTTGAACTTTTGATCATTTGGCGGTTTTTGAAGCACCAATAACGACATGGAAAGGGGAAAAAACATTTGTTTGAATGGCAATTCAGGTCCTGAATTGTTGGCACTTTAAAATATTAAGGGGCATTTGATTTATTTTGTGTTTCGAGTTTTCAACATTAATTGCAAAAGGTGGAAAGAGTTGAGCGATGGCGAAGGAGACAAAACAAACATGGTGGAAATGACAGAAGGGATGGACGGACGATAGATGGATGAATTGGCTAATGTTCTTCCATTATTTCTTAATCTGGAAAATGATAAACAGTTGTTTTCTATCTAGTGTGTTAACTCCATTTTCTTTTTCAAACGATCTTTTTTCATGATACACACGCATTATTCACACTTTCGTACGTACGAAAATCCGAAATTAAAAAGGATAAACCGAACGCTCCCTTGGTTTCTGTAACATCCATGTAATTCCTAGCATTTATGTTTATGCTATGTAGATTTCATCCAACAAACCTACTGTTTCTAGGAATGTCTGAGAATATGGTTTCAATTTCAGTTTCCATCGAGAATTAGGAAAAAAAAAATCACAAAATTCATTTTCGAATTTGATGAATATTTTCTGGAAATTCTAATAACTTTTAAATGTTCCAATGAAAATTTTGGTGTCAAGTTTGACTACACTTTTAACACAATACAAAACCAGACTGATTTATAAGATTTTCTAACAGGACTTGATAAGGAATATGCATATTACAATTAAATTCTATACAATGCCATATTTGAAACAATACATGCAGTTAAACCCTTCTAGCCAGCAATTGCTTTAAACAAAAGGCACACTGAAGAGCGTTTCTATTCCTTTTTTTTTTGGAAGACGGGGAAGTGGGGAGGGGAAGATTTCAAGTGGACAACGCTGAAATTGGAAGAGCAGTAACACAGTATATTGGAAATACAAAATGCCATATTTGAAACCATACACATAGTTGAATCCATCCAGCTAGCAATTGCTTTAAATAAGAGGTACACTAAAGAATAAAGAAGAATTCGATAGAGATCCGTGTTGAGTTTCGGCATTCCCTGCGTACCGTACGCGCTTCACCGTGTCTATCGAAGTCAACGGTCGAAGTCTCTCATGCCGGCGTCCCGATTTAACATCCTCATCGTCTCTCATCGAGCATATAATTTGGTATTGGCAAGCACTTATTGTAACAAAAGGAATCCCCATTGTTACATGCCACCAACACCATATATATATATCACGATCTTTCTTAATATCTTGCGATGTAGGACAATTCTCCTGTTCAATCCACGCACCCACCCCATTCCAATGCGAGCCACACCTAACAATCTCCACCTTGGCGAGCATTGCTCAAGTCACCTTAGAGTTACAATTTGAGTCATCTTCACAGTTGGCAAAGCTGCTACCCCGAGTTCTCATAAGCAGTGGCGTCAGACTGCTTTTTACCATTGTATCTCCACCTTGACGAGCATCTCATGCTCAAGCCCCTTAGGAGCCATGCTTCGGTCATGCTATACATACTGGTCCCATCGAACCATGGAGCTCTGATACCATGTTGAGTTTCGGCATTCCCTGCGTACCGCACGCGCTTCACCGTGTCTATCTGAGGTCAACGGTCGAAGGCTCCTATGCCGGCGTCCTGATTGAACATCCTCCATCGCCTCTCATCGAGCATATAATTTGGTATTGGTAAACACTTGTTGTAACAAAAGGAATCTCCAATGTTACATGCCACCAACATCATATATATACCACGATCTTTCTTAATATCTTGCGATGTAGGACAATTCTCCCGTTCAATCCACGCACCCACTCCATTCCAATGCGAGCCACGCCTAACAATCCGTCATATGAAGACTGGTGAGATTGTCAACGATGATGGCCAGATTTGTGTAAAGGCATAAGGGTAAAACAAAGGCATTTGTCATATTTTATAGGATGACTCAATAGCTGCTCCCATGTAAGACAGAGATCCAATGACCATTGTTTGTTGTGTCAAATCTGGTGTTTGATTTTGTGTTTCAATAGCGCCTCCTTTAAATATATAGTTAAAACCATAGATCACAAGTTTAGGACCAGCCAAGTGTTCAATCGTTTAATGCCCATATGCCAATATCAGTGCTCTCAATTTGCTTTCTTTACAAAAAAAGCCTTACTATATTATGAAAAAAACCTACAATTCACATTTTTCAATCTTCTGTCTCCATACAATTTCCAGATCAAGACTTTCATTTACGATATTCTAGAGATCTTGGTTTCAAACCCTAAAAACATCAAAACGAGTGTTCATTTTTAAAATAGTTGAAGAAACCAACCAAGTCTGATGTTGTGACATTACATATTTCCTTTATTGTTTATTTCTAACTCACTTATTAACTGAATATTTCAACATTTAAAATATATATATATATATATATAATTTAAACTAAATGTCGTGGGTTCGAGTCATGTCAAACGCATAATCTCATTAATTCATATATATATATATATATATATATATATATATATATATATATATATATATATATATATATATATAATTTAAACTAAATGTCGTGGGTTCGAGTCATGTCAAACGCATAATCTCATTAATTCATTTTTGAAATAACTTGCTATTCATTGATGTTACTATCACAATACTAGTGCTTTCAATTCATTTTTTTCCTATTTCTTCTTGACACTTGTCAAAATGACCTACAATTATTCACATATACTATTTTAATATTAAATATCTGAACAAATTTCATTGTGTTAATTATATACAAGGAAAATAAATATTTTTTGTAGACTGTAGTTACAACTCTAGCAAACAGCCAATTTCAATGTTTCAAAAATCATCATTTTCCTGAAAGCTTAAAATCACAAGAAAATAAATAATATGACAAACATTCATATATTAAAATCAGTGAATTACTTTAAATAAAAAGAGAAACCTAGCATGTTTGATGATGTTGAATCACAATTTTTTTTTTCCTTTAAGCTTCTCGATAATTTTATATTTACCTATATAGTCAAACCAAAGGTCATTGCTTAAAGTTATGTAGATCGCACAATTCTATTGATTCACTGTTTAAACATATAGGCAAGTAGAAAGCCACGAGTTTGAATTTTGCTAAATGCATGATTGACAATGTCGGTGCTTTCAATCTATTTTATCTAATTTTCTTCTTAATATTTTATCAAATAACACACAATTATTTTCATAATTCAATGTTAAATTTCTAACTAACTTGTTAGATTTGTGACTAAACTTTCAACCCCCAAACAGGAAAATAATGTTAAGAACAAAATTCATCAATTTCTTAACCTTAAGGACATGCTCTTAATTTTTTAGTGAAAAAGACAAACTTTTCAACTAAATATACCACAAGAACAAAAATCGGTGAGAAGGACAATGTGCATAGTATCAGTTTTGCATAATCTTTTCATATATTGATACTGTATAATTGCATTTTATTATGTTGTCCTTATGACTAAATTTTGAATAGTTTGTCCTTGAGGCTAAAAAAGTTACGAAGTTTGTCCTTTGCAATAAAATCCCCCAAAAACTACGAAAAAATTATCACAGATTGCAAACGGTTGTAAATAGCAAATTTTGATATTTTTTATTGAAACAATGAAATGTCAATCATTTCATAAAATTTCAGTAACTGATTTGAACAGTTCAATAATATTCCAAGATTATCGGCGCTTCACAGCTTTATTCCACTTACCATGCTATACTGTAAAAATCATTCCAGGATTTTCCTAGGCCTCGCCTAGGTGCTAGACGAGGCTTACACCTAGTCATCCGCCTTAGTCTGCTTAGGCAAATCATACTGTTGCATCTAAGAATCCAAACAGATACCTAGGTACTGGTTAGGCATTATTTGAGCTTAATACCAGTTACAAGCTCTCAAGCCCATCCAAACTCAAATTCTCATTTGATCAATTACTAAACCAAATATAAAAAAATTACATGATATACATGAGTTATCAAAAACATATGATTTCGATTAATCCCCAACTAAACGACTAGCCTTTAATCCATACTTGATGCTTAGCATTTTTTACAGACTTGCATTTATGTAATGCTTACATTTACATTATTGTATCGGGGTTCACTTAGAAACCATATTGCTTGTCTTTTTTATGCAACGTTATTTTATAGTCTGTTCAAAGAAACATCTCCAATACATGATATTTATGTACTACTATGCTTAGAAAACAATGCAACTTTAAAATAAAGGACGACTGAAAACTGGATAAAACATGCACAACATAAATTATATTACACAGATATGAGTGTGCAGGTATAATTGAGTATTGTTTCAATGTTCAATATTGTTCTAAAATAGCACAGTATTTGTAAATATTCAAAAGAATGTTGGATATTTTCAAGTTTCCTCCTTTGTTTTGCTTTTGAAGATAGAAGTAGAGGGAAGAGGGAAGAAAGAAGAAACATTTGTCCCACATCACCGGGAATAAGATGCCATGTTTAAATAGTGGGTTCTCATGAAGGGGTTGGGGACTTTGAACACCCAAATGTTTGCTTTGCTGTGAGGCGGGAAGTCATGCATAACAACCACATGCACACGGACTGACAGATTTGCACCATTGTGAAAGTCGTGATGCTTGGGAAAATCGTAGAGATTTTGAATCTGGTTACGTTGTTTCAATGCTTCCTTGAATCCTGAAGTTAATAGTTCGATAACTCTTTTGTACCCGGTTGGTTGAACTATTGTCTGAAAGAATCTATTTCATAGATCCTTGAAATCAGAAGTACGTCATCTTCATTGGAATCATCTTGAACCGCAAATTTTCAAACAATATAGTTATATTTATTGGTATTATAAGTTTTTAATTGATTTACTTCATATTCATTAGAATTAATAGTATTGCTTAGTTTTACTCCAGTGCTTCCATTAGATGATATATGAAAGTCGGTTCAAAATTACAAGCGTTTTTTTGTTAATAAGCAAAATTTTGATGGCATATAATAAAATATGTTATACAATACAAGAGATAAATTTGCTTCATAGTGTTTATTGTCTCTTGATTCGTGCTTTCTCATAATATTTTGTGTGACAACAAAAAATTTGTAGACGTTTTTAAACTCATGAAAACTGAAAGATGAAAAATGAATATATTTTTTCCCTTCTCAATTTAAAACACGCATAATAATTATTTGAAAAAACCACCATTATTTAAATTTAAGGTAAGGTTTATTGAAATGTTTATAAGTACTTCAAAGCATGTTCTTATCTGTTTTGAAACACGCTTCCAATGAAGTTTCCCAGTAAGAAACATTGAAGTATTGGACTATGGTCCTTGGCTAAGAAACATCGTCTTCCTAGAAGGTTTCAACTTCTAGGCTTTTATGTAAGCAACATAGTCTGCTATCCAATTTACCTTCGCATAAAAAACCAATTAATAATAAAGGAGATGCTGAAGTATCGAATATTGTTGTGTCATAAATTACAAAAAGAAATAGCATGTCCAGTTTTCTATGGATTAAAATAGATGAATCATTGATGCCATCCGCTGACACATTCAATGCTGGTTGTCTCATTCAATTGCTGAGTTAGATGAATCTTTTTCCACTCCTTACCTATGTGAAATTAATGGTTTGGATATATGTCCTGATGCAGCATTAAGATATTACAGTGCGGTTGGTTACTTGGTTTACCTTTCTCGTTTTGGGTTTTCGTCTATATAAAAATGCACATGATGCATGTACATCGTGAAAAACGATTAATTTAGATAACATAGTTAAAACATAGAACGGAAAATTACATTTAGCTAATTTTCGTGTTTTGAGAAATCACGAAAGCATAATAAACAATTTGTTTTTACGTTATTCCTCTATTCCTTCCGCCGTCCCCTCCATTTTTTTCAATCCTCTCCACCGCGTCCTTTTACTCTTTTCAAATATTGTGATTAAGGTTGAAAACTCAAAACACAAAATAAACTAAATGGCCAGTTGATTTTCTATTACGTTTATTTTCTACCATAAGTAGAATGAATCTAAATTACCATAGTAACATGAGTTTGTTGTTGAACATTTGTAAATGAGATTTTGTGAACTGACTTGTGTGATAGGTTGCTTTCTTCTCCGCAGCACTGCCTAGTGTTTTGCAAGACAAACGAACAACCATGTCATCCCTAAGATAAAACATCTCGGACTCTGCATTGGAATTTGTTTGGAAGAAACAAAACCATTCCTCTATCATCAACCTATACTGCTTTGAGGAAATTTGGATGTTTTGGTTTTGAAATTTTTTAAGACACTACTCCGAGTTTGTTTTTAAATAATTCAATTTTGTCTTTCAAAGATTCCAACATGTTACTAATGCATCACATATTATTATACAATAATCCATAATATCAATAACAAACATACTGTCTCTAAGACATGATGCTATGATTATTTCTGCATTTAAAGCTTAACTTGTTAGGAAATTATATCCATGTTAAATATTTCATTTTATTATGTTCTCTTTACGGGAATATTAGAACCCAATTTAAGGGCATATATGATTATAAGCAATTAATACCATGAAAATCTAAACCCTTGCAAACTTACAGGGATTTTGGATTCCATATAAGAGACTGATCACCTTGAATTGACACATTAGATGCAAAGTGAGTCAATTAGAAACAGAAAAAGACTCATTTATGGTAGGAAACTTTTTGTGTATAGAATATCCTAATAAAATTGCAACCTTAATGAGGAAAACAGAGTATGTGGTTGTGTTTCCAAACGACACAATTGTTCAATTATTAGTTGCCACTGATACAAGTACAACAGTAAGACACATGAACACAAAATGATATCCGAAACACATAAAGCCTTATCGACCTTGAGTAATTAAAAGCATCTCATATGATAGAAAACAATTATTTTTTAAGGGGTTGCCATAAATTTGATTACCTGTTAACATTAACATCTTATTCATGATTGCTCCTAAACTTCTTAATTCGATACTACAGTTCATTCGAATAATGTGTTGACTTATATGATTAACGCCCATCGCAGGAGTTAAATTTATGTTTGCAGCAAAACATATAAGTGAATAAATTTATGCCCCCTGCAGTTTAAATTTCAATGCTTGAAAGGAGATATCAAGTGGAATCGATACTGTCCTAGCATATTAAGATCTGAAAATTACTGAATTAAGTAAAAATTTAATGATCAAAGTTTAAACTGACACAAAGTTGTAGAATAACAAAGTGACGTTGATGAGAGATGAGAACATTTTTACGAAATTTACGAATAAATGGATGGGTGCATAACACATTTTGCTACAAATAAGCGGGTATGTATAGTATCTCATTATTGTCAAAAATCTTAAAATCTTACAATTTGAATCCTAATTCAGTTTGGATTTCGTCCGTTACGATTCGATTTATATTTCAGTTCAAATTTTAGTTAAAACCACAATTAAGAATCATTCAACTCGGATTAACGTGCATAATATGCTCATTTGGACTCACAATTCTAATTATATTGTTTTCAAACTAAAATAAAACTGAAATTGTTTACCCCTTTCTGTATCAAATCAGCTTTAACTTGACTTGAAGAAATATAAAGAAGTCGGATTGTAGCCAAACTTCCAGAAGCACTTAGAAAACACCATGAAACAACTCAAGAAATGATAAAGCAAAATAGAGCTAACACCATGAGTCAGGACCGAATTGTATTTATGACTCGGTACCAAGTTTCAGAAGGGAAATTTTAGAAAGGCTAATTCTATTCATACACCTATAATTTCTTAACACACACCGTAAAATGAAATAAAATAGCATACACCAAAAATTTCTTTTCATACACCATGTCTTTTACAAAATTACCCTTTTATATTTTCATCATCTTTCCTCTCTTTAATCTTAAAACTAAATTACATAAAACTGGGAATTCATTGCAGTGTATTTACTTAAAATAAAAAAAAACTTTAATTTTTAACACTAGTATTTTAAGTTATTTGACTGTTTTATTTTTAAATCACTTTTAATTTTAGATGATGGATATTTGAACTTATTTTTTAAAATATTAGAAAGTTAAACTAGTTAAATTTTGGTGTTAAATTTAAGCATGATTGGATTTGAATGAAAGATTGAAGAATTTAGCACTTTGTATAACATTAATATTAGTAGTTAGTTTTAAATTTTTTATATTTAATTAAAGTGGAAACTATTAAAATTGACTTTATATAAATGTTGCTTGTAACGACATGAATATATTTTAATCCTCAAAATAAATATAAATTTAATTTAACCAGTGATATACATTAATTATAATTTACTAAATTTACAAGAGAAATTATATTGAATATACATAATGCAAACAAAGGAGAATTGTATATATTTTCATTCTTTAATATTGATTCTTTTTTAATAAGGTCATTTTGGTTTGAAATTTTATTTAAAATCTTATGGTGTAAGTAAAGCAATTTACGGTGTTTGAATAGAATTTGCCTTTTAGAAAAGCTGTATGATTTAATGTGGTGAATTAGTGTTTTGGAAGTTTATAACAATAATGTAATGTGGTTTGCAAGTATTTAATGTGGTTTGCGAAACAGCAATTCACTTGGCATATACTCCACGAAAGTAAAATTATTAAATCACAATTAAATACTGCCAAAACTACAATTATATACTTCCAAAACAACAATACACATTAAACTTGCAAGCCGCAATTAAATACTTCCAAAACAATTTAACGTGGTTTCTGAAACAGCAATTCACTTAGCATATACGAAAGTAAAATTGGGAATCGTTCCTTTTCTTACAGCCTCTTATTAAACAATTAAGCAATCTCTTCAAATTCTTCCTTTAAGGTTTTGGGATTAGCCATAAAGCTCTTATTAAAGTCAACGTACAGTATATGGAATTTTGTGATTAATCTCTTCAAATTATTATATCCGACTTTTAAGAGACATTAGAAGACATTCATTTAAATGTGTTAAAGCGGTTGTAAGAAGACTTTCTCTTAATTTATAGGGAAGATTACACAAAATAACAATTCAATTTTTTTTTTTTTTAAGTATATGGAGTTTTAAGGTATTTTGTGAAGTTTAAGAACCCTGCATCTCTAAGACAACTATCAATAAAGGTTATTCCGCATCACATGAGCATCTTGGACGAAAGAATCAATAAAAAGGTTAGTAATATTCAAATGAATACGAACTGGTCATCAGATTCGCACATGCTCAAAGAACGTTAAACAAATCTTATCAGCAGTTAAATACCAAAATCAAACCCATGCATATTGAATAACAACAATAATAGTACTAACCGTATGTGACTCGTGATCGATCCCGGTACAGTTAGCCAGGTAAAAAAACGATCCAGGCGCAGTGGAGATGGCCGGCTGGATCCGGCCGATAGGTTCAGCGACGGATCTGAACTCTAGGGTCCCGACGCAGGTGGAGGCGAGAAGAGGAGTGAATACCATGTGATTTCGAGGGGAGACGCAGATGACGTCATATATCGTGGTGTCTATCCCCTTCATCAGCCTGCATCCCGCCCATCCCGTTCCCAGAACCACCACGCGAGGTTTTTGATTCTGGATGGGGCCCGCTGGCGGAGAGTGGCTGCAGAAGTGTCGAGTGAGGGTTTTGCTGCTGATATTCGTGGATGGGCAGATCAGCGTACCCGAGGTGAACGAAGAGGAGGATATTCTTTTACCGAGAGAACGAAGGAAAGCCATGAGAGAAGAGAGTAAACTTTTGGAAATATGTTTGCGGGCGGCAAAGAGGAAGAAGAGTGATGTGGCAGCTCCAGAGAAAAATAAAGGAGTGTTAGGCTCAAAACTCGGAATCGAACATGTTAGACCGTCTTCAACGTGAAGCCAATGTAATGTCCATTGAATCCTATATGGAGATACCAGTTTAACATTATAGTTTAACATTACGAGACCTACGTGTTTCAACGTAGGATTCCAATGCAAATATATCTGTAATAATCTCTTAGTGTATTACAGACATGTCTCAGTGTATCAAAAAAAACTAGAAACACCTGCAATTTTTATGTACAGTTGTAATTTTATTGAAAGTGATACAATTTTCATGTACAGTTGTAATTTTATTGAAAGTGATACAATTTTCATTTGTATGCAATGTACATCTTTTTCTTGATGATTTTTCTATAGTAATGTGATGTTTGAATAAGTTAAGGTATTGAATTTGAAACTTTGAAGCAATCAACAAATATTGTATAAAAGCATGCATTTTATTGATATAATTGCTTTAGTGGATATTTGTTTCAAGGACACATTTCAGTAAAAAAATTAGATCCAAGGACAAGCAACTTTTGCTACCTAAATCAAGGACAACTTTTATGTTTTAATTGAAAAAAGTCCATATATTTTAAATTAAGGACACACATTGATATCTTGTAAATAATAAAAATTAATAAAAAAATGTTTTTCTATGATTATTACCTTAAAAATTTAATTAGAAAATGTTTTTTGATTTACAAATATAGAAAAAAACGAATATAAGACAATTCAGGACGGAAAGCTAAATGAATATAGCTTCGCTTTTTACATATAGCTTTTTTTGGGTGTAAACGACATTAGCTTTAAAATGACTTGGTTTTGTGTTTATGTGATACAATATAAAGCTATATTTTTAAGTTATAAAGCTATATTCATTTAGCTTTCCGAGCTGATTATTTTTATATGTTTATACTTACATTAATAGACTAAAATAATTTTAAAGTTACATTATTTTTAACAAAATTTTTTGAAGGTTATTTATTATTCTTTAATTAATTTAGTAATGATGAGAAACAAAGTGAATTTCATGTTGATATAGTTCAATTTACTCTTTGTCCTTAATTTAATTATGAAACTTGTTTGTCCTTTGATCTAATTTTTTATTGGAATGTGTCCTTAAAACTAAATACCCCATTGCTTTAATGTCTGCAATTTTTGGAAAATTGCAGATTTTCCTGCATTTTCGTTGAAACATGTTTTTTTTTTGTTTGTTTCGAAAGCATTTTTTTTTTCTTATATGAAGATGATTATATATTGAATTAAGTCTTAAAGTTCGGTAATTTTTTACGTTGATTTTTATGTCATTTGATGATTTTTGAAAAAACAGAGATCTAATTCACAAAGTTTTAAGACAGAGAGTTTCTGTATATTTTGAAACTTAACAGGGACCTTAGCCAAACTGTCCCATTTCGTTTCATATTTGCAATATTTTCATATACAACTCCCCTGTAATTGTTAGATTTAGTGTTAAAAAAAAAATCAAAATTAAAGAGATATCATGGGACACTAGGAGAATCAAGCAATTAGATTGTGAAGATTTAATGCAGTCATGTTCCTTATATTTCGACTTCACACAATTTATTTTAACAAGACTACATTAGACATAATTGTATAATAGTCGGTTTGATTAAAGTATAATATTTATATTCGTATGTAAAAATTTGAACTTGTTATACATTATACTAGTATAGTCTACAATAGTGGGGAGATTGATCATTCCGTTGTATAAATTTTTGAGTGAATATATACTGCAATTTTTCATTAATTAGTTAAGTATAAGGTGAATTAAAAAACCTAGATTCAAATTTGAAATTTACAATTTCGAACATATGAATATTCAAAATTCAAAATTGAAGATTTGAATTTGAAATATTTGCATTTTGGAACTTGCATTTGAAAATTATTGTTAGCGTATAAAGTTGCACGAACACCAAAGATATCCTATAATCAGAGTAAAAGTAAATGAAAAATGAGGAACATAGTAAAACAATCACACACGGTAGTCTTATACTGAACCAGATCGGTATATGATATACCGATCCAGATTGGAATATGACATACCACTTCGGACTCCTGATTCCTTTAACTTGCTTGTTACTCGTTTGTCTTTGAATCATATTCGGGTCGATCTTCTATCGGATCACATGACATGTATCGTCGAGTTATTGAGATATTCGTTTCAGGGACTTATTGAGACTTACCAATCTGGATCATTGTTGTCAGCTATTGAGCCAATGACTGCTGGGTCAAGTTTATATATATGTCCAGAGATGACCTGGCTGAAAAGCCAAGTAATTTTATGCCCCCCAAAATACATTATGTGCAACATGACGTGCTTTGATTCTAAGACAACTTCTGACACTATGTTGTTCTATCTCTGGGATAGCTGAGCGGTGTACACTGATCTCTTGCATCAACTCGACTATGTTGAGTTGATTAATCTATGTTGGTGTCGCTTCGGTGGTATTTTTTGAGCCTATATCTCTAGAGCACTCAAATAGTTTTTTTTTCATTGATGATATGTTGAGAAATTGTAGATTATACCCTTCTTTCTAGATTGGATAGATGTTTTATTCTGCCTTGTACTTCACTCTTCCATACTCGCTTCTCTCCCTTCCTTTTTTATTAGTAATCTGGATTAGTATCTGGTCTGCTACGAATCCGGATCGGCTAACGATCTGGAATACATGGCCATTCACGAGAAGCGCAATGCTCGCTTTCTCATTCTCCCTTATAAAAATCGTTTCCCTCCTTTTTCTCCCTTCCTTTAACTTTTTAGCACCAAACTTATATCCTTTATTCGAGTGTAAGTCGATTTCATTACTTGACACTAAGTTCATCACCATTAACTCTGAATCATCCACTCTGCCTCAACCTTCGATCAATCCCTATCTTCACTTCCAAATCACAGAGGAATAGGTAGGTTATTGATTTTAGCTCATGTAGATTTCATTTTAATTCATAAGAGTGCATGGTTGATGGGGATGAAGAGAAAAAAATCGATGTTGGAATGAGGTTAAAGGTGGATGAGATAATGTTTGGGGATCAAATTGAGAAGTAGAGATGCTGGATTTGCCATGGTGTCGTGGATGACTATCGCCAAGAGGAGATGACGATGGGATAGGGGTGAAAGTGCAATGCCATAGCAACAAAGGAAGAGATGAAGAAATTGGGTGAAGGAGGAGATGGTGGATATTTTAATCGAGATGGAGTGTGGAAGAAAGAGAGGGAGAAGAAGGATGGGAGTGTAAAAGATAGTGTTGATTTTGATCATACCGATCTGGATTGGCTTCACCACTTTACTGAATGAGCTTTCAAACTTTTTCCCATATAAGTCGAATGTCGACTCGAGCATAGGTAATTGAACATGAACCGTACGATAGATATCGACGATTAACTTTTAGGTTTAGAGCCTATTCTGACTTCGAACTTAACTAAACATGCATATATTTGTGGACTGATAAGGACAATGGACTCGAAACGTATGCATACTCATTCACTATGACCATTCGATCCTGATGCACACGAACTTTTTTTTGCATGTCGATTTAACTATTGGTGGGACGGTCAACGGTGACAGTCTCTTCTCGTTGCTAGTTTATGATTTGTTACTGCACTACATGCTTTATGTTGTCTTATGATGTATATTGCACTATCACATACATACACTAGGGTGCAGGTTTAATTCTCTAACTGCTATCATTTGTTAACTTTCACAATCAATGGATGTATGATGTTCCAGCTGTGTCATGGAGAATATAGCTAGAAGAGCGCAGAATACACTGGTCTCGGTCAACTCTCGATTCCTTCTGATTCATTTGCGGATTTAGAAGAATCAATGTCAGAGGGAACGGTCTATGACCATCATATTGAACACCATGTGCAATTCCAAGAGCAAGATATTGAGGAAGATGAGGCTCCACTTGTTCAATCATCCGAGACATTAGGAGTGGTCATGATGTTCGCGGACTTGAATGATCCGACTGGTTCTTCGCCTTTATCTTTTAATGAAGGCAGGTTGAGGAAGCTTTGCGATAAGCACAGAATTTCATTTAATGATGTGTTGGTCCTAGGTCCAAATGACCAGGCGCATGTTCCCTTAGAAGGATATATGGCATGCAATCGATATATGTGCACAGTTGGATGTGTGCCCTCATCCAGTGCTTTAACTGTGAGACACTGCATCTTATGCATCTTGTTCCTATACAACTTTATCCCAATGGTCATGCTTATCTGCTTTGCTCATACATTTTGTTCCTTGAGTGTATTCATCGTGTTCCAATTATTGATAACACCCGCTTTCTCTTCAACTTCAAACGAAGGAACTAGGCATCGTCCTTCACTTATCTCGAAGCTACTTTTAGTAGTAAATTTCTGATTGGAGGTTGGAGCAAATTTAAATAATTTAAGACTAACTGGTTCTTTGTTTGATGTCTTGAGGATTTTGCAAGGTTTATGGATGGAAGGAAGTGAGATCAATTATTATTTATTTTTCTCAATAATCTGTACAATAATGGACTAATCTTCTTGTTTTGACTAAGTGGAGCTTGATATTTTTGACTTAGGAAATCCTACGAGGCCATCTAGGAGAAGTTATGAGACAGACCTCAACAAACTGTGTCAGACCAAGGATAACCGTCGCAATGTCCAATCTTTTATAGATGACATGATTCTTTAGAGTTTTGATTTTCTCGATAAAGCTCGAAGTGTCGAATCAGGATGATTCAGACCATTGAGCATGGCACATGACGGAGGCGAGGGTGCTTGAGGTGACGAGGCAGTCCCTACTATGTCCCCAGCCCTCAAGCCACAAGCCGAGGTAGATCGTATACAACTCGAAGGGGAAAATACAAAGATGATATCTGATCGGGAACCAAAAGGGGAAGATACAGAAAATGTTAAATATTGTCTCCCATAATTTCTTCATCACCGAGGCCTAACATATAGCCATATTCTCAATTTCAGACACCCTTGACTAAGTCGAGCCAAGTTGCTTTAATGGACTCTAAGGAGATTTAGAAGGGTTTGGCTGACTTTGCCTCTAGAAACTACGCAATTTAACTTTCTAGATCTTAACCCTAATACCTTCTTTACAAGATCAAGAAAGGTTAATTCTTCAGTAGAAACCAGGAAAAACTTCTCGTCAAGTAGGGATCAGAAAGATCAACTTATTAGAGGGACATTGTGACACACTCGACACTACACACTACACTTCGATGCACCTTCCATGATTTTTTTTCTTGATCTTTTATGATCATCTCTTATTTCTTCTTCTTTACAGGCACCATGCTGAGAAAACATCGCTTTAGTCCCAAATTTTCTTCTAGGATCTATAAAGAACCTTCGAATTATCAATACCAATATGATAGTAGTCGAGAGCGCCGGTATACTTTAGATAGCAAATACTATTTCAAGAGGCGTTTGCCTATTTGCAGAGATCGAGACGGATCATGTAATAACCCGGAAAATGTGTACCAGTTTAAAATTTTTAAATTAGGTTATTACCAAGAAATTTGAATAATTGAAATAGCCTATTTCAATAAAATATAGAATTGGGTATGGTATGGCAGTTTGAAATTTTGAATACAAACTTTGTCTGACTGTACCGGGTGGAAAATATAACGGATTTTAGCGAAACTGAAAATATTTAAATCTGTTTATCAATACCTTTCTAACGAATCTGAAAAATCGAAATTTCATAACGGAAATCAAAAGTTATGGCCAAATGAATTTTCAGAAAGGTCGCTATGTAGTATATATAGCCCTTGAAAATTGAGATTTTGCATACGACCTCGTAATTCGACGAAACCACTTTTGTTGGGTCCGGAATGTCAAATTATTGCTAAGTTTCAAATTTCATAATTTTTGAAGCTAGTATGTGAGCGGGGCAAAAGATAATGTGTTTGGTCAAATTCTGTTAAAATGGGTCGACCTAAAAATGGCCGTTTTTCAAACGAGCTCAGAATTCGACGAAACTGGTTTTGTTAGGACCGTATCGTCAAAACAAAGCTAGATTTATTTTTCTGGAATTTTTCGATTCAGTTTGTGGCCCTGGCAAATTGAAATGTACGTTTAAATTAAATATCGAATGTTTTATATTTTAATTTGAAAAATAACTGACTGTAATAGTCGAAATGGCCAACGAAACATATCCCATTGTGTCCGGAATGGGGGTATTTAGCTAGGGGCGACAGTCGTTGGGTTTAAAAAGGAGTCCGTTTGCAAAAACACTATTTAAAATGTCCTGTAAAGCATGTACCAATAGGAATTTTTCATTAAAAAAAAAATCCGAAACCCTAGCCGCCAGAGACGATTGGACGACGCACAGTGCTCGAATCTTCTCGTCGATATTGCCGCCGCCTCAGGCGATTTCACCGCCGACCCCAGTTGAGACTTCTGACCGCCTTCGCCTCCTCTCCACATCCGACCAACCCACGACCCCAGCCGTCGACCATCGGCGTCGGAAATCGTCGAGGAAGTCACGACCTTCAGGGCGCCGCCGCGATGCGCACAGGCCACCGAACCCTTCGCCACCACCGCCGATCTGGAGGTGCTTCGTAGCTCTTTGACGCAGCGTAGCCTGATCGAAGCATCGAGGTACGGATCGACTGAAAATCCGTGACCTAGTTTCGAAGTTTTAAAAACTTTACTGATGTAAATTCTGAAATGAAAATAACACTTTTAAGTGTTGCAAAACTTTGAAAAATAATATCTTTTTCGTTCTTTAACGAAATTTGATGAAACAGGAGACACCGTGACCGCAAGGAGGCTCTCTACATTCTAGAAGAAGCCGCGGATTTTTCTGACCTTCCTACGATTTTTAGCACCGCAATAACCAATGTGAGGAATCTAAACTATTTGTGTGAATGAAATCGCGTTGTATAAATTATATGAGCGAAGTGTAAATTATATATGCATTGTATACCTCATGTACATGTGTTGTATAAGTTATATTAGCGATGTATAAATTATACAAGCGTTGAATGAAACATATATGCTTTGAACTGTGATGAAATGCAAGTGAATTATTATATTATATATATATACTCCCCTCGTCCACAAACCATGGACGATATTTATTGCTTGTGATTGACGTGATATTATATGGTATGACGAATGGTTGGGAATAATTGTTTGTGGTAGATATTATGGTTGAAAAATATCTTTGTGGTTGGAAAATACCCTCTTGTGGTTGAAACAAAATAGAATAGGATTGTGGAATTGAAAATAAAACATGCCGCCTGCGTGCGAACTAGATGCATGATCCCCATTGTCAAAAACCGCGAGGTTTTAAGGTAGAGCGAGGAGCCGTACTAGGGACGGTCCCGGTTTTAACTACCCTGTCGTTATGCTACCGAAATTTTCTGAAATATTTATGTGTTAGAATAATTTTCATTCGTTGCAATAAATTACATATGCTATATAGAATATTCATGTGTTGAGTTGCAATTCATTCGTTGAGTTGAAATTCATGTGTTGAATATTATTTGAATTTAAACAAATGGCTTTAGCGATAAAAATCACATTTTTATATATATACAAACTATATCGAATATTCATGTGTTGAGTTGCAATTCATTCGTTGAGTTGAAATTCATGTGTTGAATATTATTTGAATTTAAACAAATGGCTTTAGCGATAAAAATCACATTTTTATATATATACAAACTATATCGAATATTCATGTGTTGAGTTGCAATTCATTCGTTGAGTTGAAATTCATGTGTTGAATATTATTTGAATTTAAACAAATGGCTTTAGCGATAAAAATCACATTTTTATATATATACAAACTATATAGAATATTCATGTGTTGAGTTGCAATTCATTCGTTGAGTTGAAGTTCATGTGTTGAATGTTATCATCTTTTAAAAATAAATTGAATCGACAATGAAAACTATATTTTTATAGTGAATATGAAGTGTTAAAAATACACACGTGTCGAATAAATATTTTTGATGATAAAATTATTTCTTTTATCATGTATACGATTAGTTAAAAATACACACGTGTCGAATAAATATTTTTGATGATAAAAATATTTCTTTTATCATGTATACGATTAGTTAAAAATACACACGTGTCGAATGAATATTTTTGATGATAAAAATATTTCTTTTATCATGTATACGCTTAGTTAAAAATACACATGTGTTGAAATAAATAATAGTTTGCTAGAAATATTATTATTAGCTTTGTTTTGCATATATATACATGTGTTGAACAGGAAAAATGGATTAGCTGTAGAGTAAAAAAAAAATTTGTGTGCCTGACAAATAGGTAAACCTTGATGAGTTGGCTGCGCAATTTTATTTATATATCAACTCCTGTGAATGTCATTGGATGCGGAGTGCTGGTTATTCTGTGTGAAATAATAAATAACGCCATAGGATAGTAACAATTAATTTTGTACTACACTACATGGCATACTTCTTGATGATAGGCATACTTCATCATATTCCACATAAGCAACTGGAGCTTGTGTGACGAGGTGGAAGATTTACCATACAAGCAAGAGGCTTGTATGGCGATGACTATATATTACAGGTTGAACTGATGACTGATATGGACTATATAAATTATAACGATAAATTGCCAGATTAATAAAAAACCCACACGGGTCTGGAGTTGACAATAATCACGTCGCTCTAGTTATTAGATACGGCACATGGACTATTTATTTCCACACGGAAACGGGGTGACGAGAATTTATTCTCTGGAGTGATTATCAGTACATGCTCCCCCGTAAACACCAAAATATATCACTATAAATATGTGAATGCTTTTTAGGATTTATTGGGTACCTAATACGGCCCAATAAATTTCCAAACCCCTCCCCGTACAAAGGAGGTTATGGCGAAATTTTTCGAAATATTAAGGCGTTAGTGAAATATTTGAAGTGAAAACGAAGTTGAAAATATAGTATGAATTATAGTTGAAATTATAGAATGAACTATATTTATATATATGAATATAAATATAATTAAAATGGAATAGAGGCCGTGCAGTTCGCATTTCGGAATCGTAATTTGAAACGATTAGTACGAGAAATCCGACCATCGGATTTTCCCGAAACCGCAACCGCTGGGTTCGCCTTGGAAATATCTTTCCAACGGCACCGACCTTGTAAAAATCCAACGGTTGGATTGTCCGGAATGTTTAATTCAAATCTGAAGAAAAACAGCGCCAGAATCGTTTATATTTATATATAAATATAAATATAATTAAATTAAATCGAATAACGACGCTGCAGTTCGAATTTTGAAACCGTAACTTCAAACGACTAGTGTGGAAGATCCGACCGTCAGATTCTCACGAAACTGGAACCGTTGGGTTCGCTTTGGGAATATCTTCCCACTGATATAGACTTTGTAGAAATCCAACGGTTAGATTTTCCGATATGCGTAAAACAAATTAGGAGAAAAACAGCGCCAGTGCCACGGCACGACCTGAAACGTCGTTTAATTAAATATGGCCATTTTTAAATAAATAAAAATGGCGAGAAATCGTTATAAAATATTATAAGCAACATTAGTTGAAAATAAACCAATTGGGCTTGAATTGTTTGATATTTGATGGTTGTATGTGTTTGACGCGAAAATAACACTAAATACCTGAAAGATGGATGTCGAATAATATAACCATAAAAAGAATCGATTTAAATTCTAATGACGTGAATTATTTGAAAAGGCCGAGCTAACCCTCATTTCAGATAATTTATCGAGCGATTCGAATTGGAAAATGCAAAGACGATTCAAGACCGACGATCTTCGTATCAGTTGGATGGGCGCTACTGAGGTTCCTAACCGGAGTAGCTACCGGAAAGGGACGGAAGTAGTAGCCGTCTGAACGTATGTGTTGATTGTACGGATATGCGAGGAATTGACGCCTCCGGTTTCGTTCAGACCCAGGACGGACTTGTAAATGGACTGTGTGTCTGACATTGGATTTTGTTCTATACTGATTGATCTCTGTTAAATATATATCTGTTTGGCGGCGGAGAATTTATTCTTTTGCTTAACGCCCTTCTCTGAGACGTAAGAGCTCAGAGGTTATATATCGATGGAAATCAATCGTATGGAGTGGACTGCCTATGTGGCATGCCAAGATGTTGTGATCAAGGCTTCTGTTGCAAAGCAAAGTCTTGTGGATGATGATCAAAGCAAGGTCTACGTGGCCTAGCTTTGTGTATTTCGTAGATTCGCGAACCTCACACCCCGGTATGAGTTAAAAACGGGATACGGACCGCTGGCAGAGCACGACGTTTCTTTCTAGCTATGGTGGTGTCAGTGACTTACCAGCCCTGACATATATATCTACTTTTCACCTTTGTGGTTGTTGGAATGCGAGGCGCCTCGATTATAGGTCTGTAAGGACCGGGAAACGTGTGTTCAGGAATAACCAATCCTCTAACGTAAGTGAGGACCGGCCCAGCCGCATCCAGGGGTTGCCCAGAGTGTGTAGTCCCGAGGCATTTGCTAGAGTGTCTCGACGCAGAGAGGAGCTTGCCCCTTGCCTCGACTCATGACGGAAATCCAATTTCCAATACGAAATAACGGACTTGATTGTAGAACTAGTATGGCGACATAGTAGGTGGTAGCTATGCCGCCTATGATTGATATTTATGATGCTATTCATATTGAAACATATATGCACTAGTAATAATATCCGATGATTTTGCTTTATACGTATCAAGCATATTTGGCTATTATAAGGTAAAACTCTATCCTCCGGCTTGCGTTGCATTGTGTGATGGGACTTGAGTCTTATATTGGCTTCATTCTTTCAAAAAGCATTGCGTTGTTTGAAAGTATTTACTTTGTTTTAAATGCACTAGCAATCACTGGAGTAAACCCGTTCCGCGAAAGTGGCGTGGTCCTATGATTCGCTTATTACTGTTGTTTAACTATTAAATAGATTCCTCATACCAGTCCCCATGACTGACTCGTTGTTTGTTTCACTTTGCAAATGCGGGTGCCCTTATTTTTTCACGGGAAGCCTAGTATACAGGTGACAGGTTGTTTTTGGCTCTACACTGCTGCATAGGGTGCATTTTTGGCTCATGGCGAGGCTGACTTCACAGAGATGACTTTGGCATTTTCCGCCATTATTGTTCTTATATTATGATTCCGCCACGGGCGATGTAGACTGATTTACTTTCCGCATTTCTCACTATATATATATGTATTCCGCCTTCGGCGATGTAGTCTAATACCCTTATTATGTCTCACTGCATGTATGTATTCCGCCTCTGGCGATGATGACTGATCACTTTCCTTTTTATTTACTAAGTTATATCCCACGCTATGCTATTCTGATGTTATTACATGTTGTGATTCCGCTGTCATATCCATGTAAATTTATTCTATTTATTGTTTCTGCTATTATCTGTTATCTGCTATGATGATTAATGCGTTATTTCCCAATGATTATCCTTAATACCGCCCCTCGGATTTTGGGATCGTCACAGTTGGTATCAGAGCTTTGGTTAACCTTAGTTCCGGGATCTAACACATTAAACACCTCGTCAGAATAGAATCAGTAGTGTTCTAATGCGAGTAGCTCATTAGAGATAGGATTAGCAATGTCCTAGAATGAGCTAAGCAGATTAGCAAAACAATTTGATTAGTACATCATCATTATCTTTCCTTGTATTCCCCTGCTTTATCATTTATGAAAATTATCAAATTTGTGATCTTGACTCTTTTCTTGCTTATACAGTATTCTCTTAGATGGCTACACGAGCAGCAGCAGCTAGAGGAGGCCGTGGAGGCCGAGGAGTGGCAGCAGGAGGACGGGAGAATATCCCCGTAGTTGTAGAATGCCCTATTGTTCAGCCACCAGCGCTTGAGGACTTTGAGCTAGATAAAGTAGCAAAGAGGGACAGGAATCTTGGGGGAAAACCTTTTACTGGCACTGGTACAGTGACCGAAGCTATAGCTTGGTTAAAAACTTGTGAGAAAATCTTTGAAGGCATGGGTATGGGAACCAACAACAAAGCCCGACTTGGCATTTGGCTCCTTCAAGAAGAAGCAGAGCTGTGGTGGGATGCCATTACCTCAGAAGATGCAGCTGGTACTATCAGAACTTGGGAACAATTCAGAACTATGTTCAATGAGAAGTTTGTACCTGAACAGGCTCTAGAGAGGATGCGAGAGCAATTTGCTAATCTCCAGCAAGGAGATCTCTCTATTCAAGATTATCTTAATAAGTTCACCCAATTGTCGCGCTATGCTCTGGAACTGATTATGACCAACAAAGCAAAGAACAAGAGATTCATATTTGGGCTGAAGCGCAAGTACCACGATAGGGCTATGGGCAACATCAAACTCTCCTTTACAGAACTAGTAGAGATGGCTTGCAATTAGGAAGACATGGATGAGAGGCATGCTAGCCAAGACCGCGCAAAAAGCCAAGCTGGAAATAAGCGCAAGGCTTCAACCGATCAACCCAAATCTAGCATTACCGCGGCCGCTACTCAGAAACCTGCAAAGATCCCAAAAGGAAATTGCTACAATTGCGGGAAGCCAGGTCATTTTTCTAATGTATGAAAAGCTCCGAGGAAGCCAAAGGCAAATGACTCAGCCGAATGCTACAACTGCCATAAGAAGGGGCACTATAGCAGGAACTGTCCTCTGAAGCAGAATGCACAAGTGGCTCATGTCTATGATGGGAAGACCTCGCCAGCTACCACCGATGGATCAGGTAAACCCGACGTCTTGGGAGGTACCCTTACCATTAAAAATATTCCTGTTTCTGTACTTTTTGATACCGGTTCATCACGTAGCTTCATTTCTGGTAACACTGTTCACAAGTTAAAATTGAAACGAAGAAAGCTTAAGGAACCAATTAAAGTTCGAAACCCAATAGGAGGTTCTGTTAGTCTCAGTATATGTTGTAGATTACCTATTTCCTTTTCTCGATACCGATTTCCTTTTGATTCGATTGTCATGGACCTTTCCGAATTTTATGTTATACTGGGGCTGGACTGGTTGACAAAATATAAGGCCGAAGTTAGATGTGCCGAAAGGATAGTTAAAGTCGAAACGAAGCTTGGACCTATATATATATACCATGTCTCGGTGCAGAAATTAATAGAACGGAATTTTGGTCTTCTTTAGAAGTTACTCCCCTTTCATTAGAAAAGATATCGGTCGTTAAAAACTATGCGGATGTGTTTGAAGAAGTAGAAAACTTACCGCCGCAAAGAGAAATTGAATTTAGGATAGATCTAATTCCTAACGCCCGACCAGTAGTACATCCAATAAGAAGAATGGCCCCGAAAGAAAAAGAAGAGTTAAGTAGTCAAACCCGAGAATTGCTTTGGAAAGGTCTGATCAGACCGAGCTTTTCAGCATGGGGAGCAGCAGTAGTATTTGTCCCGAAATCAGACGGTACTCTAAGACTTTGTGTTGATTACCGAGATCTCAATAAACAAACACTGAAGAACAAATATCCTTTGCCCCGAATAGATGATCTGTTAGATCAATTAAATGGAGCAACAGTATTCTCCAGAATGGACCTAGCTACAGGTTTCCATCAATTACATATAGCGGAAGACTGTGTTCCTTTAACAGCCTTCAAGGGTCCCGATTTATTCTACGAATGGTTAGTAATGCCGTTCGGCTTGTGCAACGCTCCAGCATACTTTGTTGATCTTATGAACAGAGTGTTCCGTGGTGTATTGAATAAATTTGTTCTAGTCTTCATCGACGACATTTTGATCTACTCTAAGTCGGAAGATGAACATGCAAAACATTTAGAACAAGTGTTGAAAATTCTAAGGAGAAATGTCTTGAAAGCTAAATTTTCTAAGTGTGTCTTCTGGCAGAATGAAGTTAAATTCCTAGGCCACGTCGTATCAAAGGAAGGGATTGCTGTAGATCCAAGCAAAATTACAGCGATTCAGAACTGGAAACAACCTACTACTCCCACAGAAGTTCGAAGTTTCCTTGGATTGGCTAGTTACTATCGGAAATTCGTTCAGGATTTTTCAAAGATATCAGGAGTATTGACGAAGCTTACAAAGAAGCATGAGAAATTCAAATGGACTCCCGAATGTGAAGAAGCTTTCCAGGAGCTGAAACTGAAGTTGACAACCGCTCCAGTTTTGACAATTATAGAAGGCAACCAAGATTTGACTGTATGGACAGACGCTTCTATTAGAGGGCTAGGCGCAGTGTTAATGCAAAAAGGCCAAGTGATCGCTTATGCCAGCCGTCAACTAAAGCCGCATGAAAGAAACTATGCTACTCATGATCTTGAGTTATTAGCTATCGTGTTCGCTTTGAGAATCTGGAGGCATTATTTACTGGGCGAGAAGTTTGAACTATACACCGATCATCAATCCTTGAAATATCTATTCACCCAGAAAGATCTAAACTTGAGACAACAACGTTGGTTAGAATTCCTTGCAGCATACGATTTTGAAATTCTATACACTCCAGGGAAAGCCAATGTTGTAGCAGATGCGCTCAGCAGAAAGAATGAAATCATCGCCAGTTTTTTCATCACGTCTTCATTAATAGACAGGATCTCGACCCTTCAGAAAGACGATGAATTTATTCAAAGAATCAGTCAAAGAGTCAAAGGAGGTGAATCCACAAGTTTTCGACTCGATGACAAAGGAGTTCTAAGATTAAAGGGCAGAATTTGCATCCCAAACCTTCCAGAGCTTAGAAGAGAAATACTTGATGAGTGCCACAAGTCCAAACTAAGCATCCATCCCGGTGTGAGCAAAATGTATAACGATATCAAGCGCACATTCTGGTGGAGGGCTTTGAAAAGAGATATCTCATTATATGTTAGCAGATGCCCCACTTGTCAGCTAGTTAAGAGTGATCAGCAGAAATTGGCTGGATTATTACAACCCTTAGAAATTCCAGGATGGAAGTGGGAACAAATCTCGATGGATTTCATCGATGGCCTGCCTCGAACTAAGAAAGGAAACGACAGTATATGGGTAATCGTAGATCGCTTCACGAAGACTGCCCATTTCATACCTGTCCGATCTAACAGAACGGCTCAAAGTCTAGCACATATTTACTTCAAAGAAATAGTTAAACTACATGGAGTGCCGCTCAATATAGTCAGCGATAGAGATCCCCTGTTCACTAGCAAATTCTGGGAAGCATTCCAGGAAGAATTGGGAACCAAATTGAATCTAAGCACCGCTTATCACCCACAGACAGATGGCCAAACTGAGCGGGTGAATAGAATTCTAGAAGATTTACTGCGGGCTTGCGTTATTGATTTTGGAGGCTCATGGGAAGATCACTTACATTTAGCAGAATTCTCTTACAACAATAGCTATCAAGCAAGTTTGGGAATGTCTCCATTTGAAGCATTATACGGTAGACCGTGCAGATCTCCCGCATGTTGGGTAGAACCTGGCAACAGACTTGTGTTAGGGCCCGATATGATTCAAGAAGCATCGGATAAAGTCGATTTCATTAAGAAGCGATTGAAAACCGCACAGAGCCGACAGAAAAGTTATGCTGATGCGAGAAGAAGGGATATATCGTTTTCCGTTGGCGATTATGTTTATTTAAGAGTTTCTCCAATGCGAGGAGTAATCAGATTTGGCAAGACTGGGAAGTTGGCACCGAGATTTATTGGTCCCTTTCCTATACTTGAACGGATTGGAACTCTTGCATGTAGGGTTTCATTACCTAATTGGTTGCCTGGAGTACATGATGTGTTCCACGTATCTCAACTCAGAAAACATGTTCATGATCCCGATCTTGTTGTGGAAGAAGCAGCGCAACATGATATTGACATAACTCCAGAATTAGCACTCAGTAGAGAGCCATTAAAGATAGTTGGCAAAGAAACTAGAGAGCTAAGGAGGAAAAAGATTCATCTAGTCAAAGTGCAGTGGAGTAGTGATCCTAGAGACTGTACTTGGGAAACTGAGGAAAGCATTAAACAAGCCTATCCCAAATGCAGAGTGGACATCTCTGACTAACTCCGGTGCAAGGTACCTTTACAATACTTTGCATTTACATTTTATTTCCTGCTTAGCTGTTATTTCCTTTTCGAGGACGAAAAGTTTTAAGTGGGGGAGATTGTAATAACCCGGAAAATGTGTACCAGTTTAAATTTTTAAATTAGGTTATTACCAAGAAATTTGAATAATTAAAATAGCCTATTTCAATAAAATATAGAATTGGGTATGGTATGGCAGTTTGAAATTTTGAATACAAACTTTGTCTGACTGTACCGGGTGGAAAATATAACGGATTTTAGCGAAACTGAAAATATTTAAATCTGTTTATCTATACCTTTCTAATGAATCTGAAAAATCGAAATTTCATAACGGAAATCAAAAGTTATGGCCAAATGAATTTTCAGAAAGGTCGCTATATAGTATATATAGCCCTTGAAAATTGAGATTTTGAATACGACCTCGGAATTCGACGAAACCACTTTTGTTGGGTCCGGGATGTCAAATTATTGCTAAGTTTCAAATTTCATAATTTTTGAAGCTAGTATGTGAGCGGGGCAAAAGATAATGTGTTTGGTCAAATTCTGTTAAAATGGGTCGACCTAAAAATGGCCGTTTTTCAAACGAGCTCAGAATTCGACGAAACTGGTTTTGTTAGGACCGTATCATCTAAACAAAGCTAGATTTATTTTTCTGGAATTTTTCGATTCAGTTTGTGGCCCTGGTAAATTGAAATGTACGTTTAAATTAAATATCGAATGTTTTATATTTTAATTTGAAAAATAACTGACTGTAACAGTCGAAATGGCCAACGAAACATATCCCATTGTGTCCGGAATGGGGGTATTTAGCTAGGGGCGACAGTCGTTGGGTTTAAAAAGGAGTCCGTTTGCAAAAACACTATTTAAAATTTCCTATAAAGCATGGACCAATAGGAATTTTTCATTAAAAAAAAATCCGAAACCCTAGCCGCCAGAGACGATTGGACGACGCACAGTGCTCGAATCTTCTCGTCGATATTGCCGCCGCCTCAGGCGATTTCACCGCCGACCCCAGTTGAGACTTCCGACCGCCTTCGCCTCCTCTCCACATCCGACCAACCCACGACCCCAGCCGTCGACCATCGGCGTCAGAAATCGTCGAGGAAGTCACGACCTTCAGGGCGCCGCCGCGACGCGCACAGGCCACCGAACCCTTCGCCACCACCGCCGATCTGGAGGTGCTTCGTAGCTCTTTGACGCAGCGTAGCCTGATCGAAGCATCGAGGTACGGATCGACTGAAAAACTGTGACCTAGTTTCGAAGTTTTAAAAACTTTACTGATGTAAATTCTGAAATGAAAATAACACTTTTAAGTGTTGCAAAACTTTGAAAAATAATATCTTTTTCGTTCTTTAACAAAATTTGATGAAACAGGAGACACCGTGACCGCAAGGAGGCTCTCTACATTCTAGAAGAAGCCGCGGATTTTTCTGACCTTCCTACGATTTTTAGCACCGCAATAACCAATGTGAGGAATCTAAACTATTTGTGTGAATGAAATCGCGTTGTATAAATTATATGAGCGAAGTATAAATTATATACGCATTGTATACCTCATGTACATGTGTTGTATAAGTTATATTAGCGATGTATAAATTATACAAGCGTTGAATGAAACATATATGCTTTGAACTGTGATGAAATGCAAGTGAATTATTATATATATATATATATATATATATTAAAATACTCCCCTCGTCCACAAACCATGGACGATATTTATTGCTTGTGATTGACGTGATATTATATGGTATGACAAATGGTTGGGAATAATTGTTTGTGGTAGATATTATGGTTGAAAAATACCTTTGTGGTTGGAAAATACCCTCTTGTGCTTGAAACAAAATAGAATAGGACTGTGGAATTGAAAATAAAACATGCCGCCTGCGTGCGAACTAGATGCATGATCCCCATTGTCAAAAACCGTGAGGTTTTAAGGTAGAGCGAGGAGCCGTACTAGGGACGGTCCCGGTTTTAACTACCCTGCCGTTATGCTGCCGAAATTTTCTGAAATATTTATGTGTTAGAATAATTTTCATTCATTGCAATAAATTACATATGCTATATAGAATATTCATGTGTTGAGTTGCAATTCATTCGTTGAGTTGAAATTCATGTGTTGAATATTATTTGAATTTAAACAAATGGCTTTAGCGATAAAATCACATTTTTATATATATACAAACTATATCGAATATTCATGTGTTGAGTTGCAATTCATTCGTTGAGTTGAAATTCATGTGTTGAATATTATTTGAATTTAAACAAATGGCTTTAGCGATAAAAATCACATTTTTATATATATACAAACTATATCGAATATTCATGTGTTGAGTTGCAATTCATTCGTTGAGTTGAAATTCATGTGTTGAATATTATTTGAATTTAAACAAATGGCTTTAGCGATAAAAATCACATTTATATATATATACAAACTATATAGAATATTCATGTGTTGAGTTGCAATTCATTCGTTGAGTTGAAGTTCATGTGTTGAATGTTATCATCTTTTAAAAATAAATTGAATCGACAATGAAAACTATATTTTTATAGTGAATATGAAGTGTTAAAAATACACACGTGTCGAATAAATATTTTTGATGATAAAAATATTTCTTTTATCATGTATACGATTAGTTAAAAATACACACGTGTCGAATAAATATTTTTGATGATAAAAATATTTCTTTTATCATGTATACGATTAGTTAAAAATACACACGTGTCGAATGAATATTTTTGATGATAAAAATATTTCTTTTATCATGTATACGCTTAGTTAAAAATACACATGTGTTGAAATAAATAATAGTTTGCTAGAAATATTATTATTAGCTTTGTTCTGCATATATATACATGTGTTGAACAGGAAAAATGGATTAGCTGTAGAGTAAAAAAAAAATATTTGCATGCCCGACAAATAGGTAAACCTTGATGAGTTGGCTGCGCAATTTTATTTATATATCAACTCCTGTGAATGCCATTGGATGCGGAGTGCTGGTTATTCTGTGTGAAATAATAAATAACGCCATAGGATAGTAACAATTAATTTTGAACTACACTACATGGCATACTTCTTGATGATAGGCATACTTCATCATATTCCACATAAGCAACTGGAGCTTGTGTGACGAGGTGGAAGATTTACCATACAAGCAAGAGGCTTGTATGGCGATGACTATATATTACAGGTTGAACTGATGACTGATATGGACTATATAAATTATAACGATAAATTGCCAGATTAATAAAAACCCCACACGGGTCTGGAGTTGACAATAATCACGTCGCTCTAGTTATTAGATACGGCACATGGACTATTTATTTCCACACGGAAACGGGGTGACGAGAATTTATTCTCTGGAGTGATTATCAGTACATGCTCCCCCGTAAACACCAAAATATATCACTATAAATATGTGAATGCTTTTTAGGATTTATTGGGTACCTAATACGGCCCAATAAATTTCCAAACCCCTCCCCGTACAAAGGAGGTTATGGCGAAATTTTTCGAAATATTAAGGCGTTAGTGAAATATTTGAAGTGAAAACGAAGTTGAAAATATAGTATGAACTATAGTTGAAATTATAGAATGAACTACATTTATATATATGAATATAAATATAATTAAAAGGGAATAGAGGCCGTGCAGTTCGCGTTTCGGAATCGTAATTTGAAACGATTAGTACGAGAAATCCGACCATCGGATTTTCCCGAAACCGCAACCGCTGGGTTCGCCTTGGAAATATCTTTCCAACGGCACCAACCTTGTAAAAATCCAACGGTTGGATTGTCCGGAATGTTTAATTCAAATCTGAAGAAAAACAGCGCCAGAATTGTTTATATTTATATATAAATATAAATATAATTAAATTAAATCGAATAACGACGCTGCAGTTCGAATTTTGAAACCGTAACTTCAAACGACTAGTGTGGAAGATCCGACCGTCAGATTCTCACAAAACTGGAACCGTTGGGTTCGCTTTGGGAATATCTTCCCACTGATATAGACTTTGTAGAAATCCAACGGTTAGATTTTCCGATATGCGTAAAACAAATTAGGAGAAAAACAGTGCCACGACACGACCTGAAACGTCGTTTAATTAAATATGGCCATTTTTAAATAAATAAAAATGGCGAGAAATCGTTATAAAATATTATAAGCAACATTAGTTGAAAATAAACCAATTGGGCTTGAATTGTTTGATATTTGATGGTTGTATGTGTTTGAAGCGAAAATAACACTAAATAACTGAAAGATGGATGTCGAATAATATAACCATAAAAAGAATCGATTTAAATTCTAATGACGTGAATTATTTGAAAAGGCCGAGCTAACCCTCATTTCAGATAATTTATCGAGCGATTCGAATTGGAAAATGCAAAGACGATTCAAGACCGACGATCTTCGTATCGGTTGGATGGGCGCTACTGAGGTTCCTAACCGGAGTAGCTACCGGAAAGGGATGGAAGTAGTAGCCGTCTGAACGTATGTGTTGATTGTACGGATATGCGAGGAATTGACGCCTCCGGTTTCGTTCAGACCCAGGACGGACTTGTAAATGGACTGTGTGTTTGACATTGGATTTTGTTCTATACTGATTGATCTCTGTTAAATATATATCTGTTTGGCGGCGGAGAATTTATTCTTTTGCTTAACGCCCTTCTCTGAGACATACGAGCTCAGAGGTTATATATCGATGGAAATCAATCGTATGGAGTGGACTGCCTATGTGGCATGCCAAGATGCTGTGATCAAGGCTTCTGTTGCAAAGCAAAGTCTTGTGGATGATGATCAAAGTAAGGTCTACGTGGCCTAGCTTTGTGTATTTCGTAGATTCGCGAACCTCATACCCCGGTATGAGTTAAAAACGGGATACGGACCGCTGGGAGAGCACGACGTTTCTTTCTAACTATGGTTGTGTCAGTGACTTACCAGCCCTGACATATATATCTACTTTTCACCTTTGTGGTTGTTGGAATGCGAGGCGCCTCGATTATAGGTCTGTAAGGACCGGGAAACGTGTGTTCAGGAATAACCAATCCTCTAACGTAAGTGAGGACCGGCCCAGCCGCATCCAGGGGTTGCCCAGAGTGTGTAGTCCCGAGGCATTTGCTAGAGTGTCTCGAAGCGGAGAGGAGCTTGCCCCTTGCCTCGACTCATGACGGAAATCCAATTTCCAATACGAAATAACGGACTTGATTGTAGAACTAGTATGGCGACATAGTAGATGGTAGCTATGCCGCCTATGATTGATATTTATGATGCTATTCATATTGAAACATATATGCACTAGTAATAATATCCGATGATTTTGCTTTATACGTATCAAGCATATTTGGCTATTATAAGGTAAAACTCTATCCTCCGGCTTGCGTTGCATTGTGTGATGGGACTTGAGTCTTATATTGGCTTCATTCTTTCAAAAAGCATTGCGTTGTTTGAAAGTATTTACTTTGTTTTAAATGCACTAGCAATCACTGGAGTAAACCCGTTCCGCGAAAGTGGCGTGGTCCTATGATTCGCTTATTACTGTTGTTTAACTATTAAATAGATTCCTCATACCAGTCCCCATGACTGACTCGTTGTTTGTTTCACTTTGCAAACGCGGGTGCCCTTATTTTTTCACGGGCAGCCTAGTATACAGGTGATAGGTTGTTTTTGGCTCTGCACTGCTGCATAGGGTGCATTTTTGGCTCATGGCGAGGATGACTTCACAGAGATGACTTTGGCATTTTCCGCCATTATTGTTCTTATATTATGATTCTGCCACGGGCGATGCAGACTGATTTACTTTCCGCATTTCTCACTATATATATATGTATTCCGTCTTCGGCGATGTAGACTGATACCCTTATTATGTCTCACTGCATGTATGTATTCCGCCTCTGGCGTTAATGACTGATCACTTTCCTTTTTATTTACTAAGTTATATCCCACGCTATGCTATTCTGATGTTATTACATGTTGTGATTCCGCTGTCATATCCATGTAAATTTATTCTATTTATTGTTTCTGCTATTATCTGTTCTCTGCTATGATGATTAATGCGTTATTTCCCAATGATTATCCTTAATACCGCCCCTCGGATTTTGGGATCGTCACAGATCACGTTGTCATGATGACTGGGATAAAGAAACTACTTATTCTCCTCAATTAAGGCATTCACCAAAACATAAGGATCGACATCATTCCAAACATTTGATAGAGGTTCCCAAGAAAGGTTCGGCCCAAGCTGAGCAGTTAACGGGACCCTCAAACCATAGTGTTATCAGTCCAGATCCAAACCTGACCACCCAAAAGCAAAAACAACAACTCCGAAAAGCTTATCCCACCTTGCACTTTGACCAGGCAAGATTTATTCCCTAAGTACATCGTTATCCATCACTGCTGATGGGAAGGCTTTGGATGCTATGCACAAAAAGATGCAGGATGCACTTAAGTAGTATAAAGAACATTTTAAGTTCAAACCAACAGAATATGAGTTCTCTGGAAATGGCGACTAGTTCGCTTCTTTTCCCCATTTCTTCCTCCCTCGCATCGTTTTCATTCCTCCGCAGTTCTAATCTTCACCAAATTGATTGTTCTTTTCTCCTCTGTTGTTCTAGCTTTCACTATGCCTGGAGAATGTCAGATTGCGCTCCTCTCAACCCCTTTTTCTTAGCTTTGTTCCACCATAGATTGATCTTTTATGCTCGAAATAACAGTTCTGATGATCCATTTGGAATGGATCTTGCGCGGAGTCTCGACTTCATCATTCTACTTCTTGGCTGCTCGATTTTTCTTTACTTCCTCACTATTAGACTGTTTATACAGCTGACCGAGGTATGTTGTTGGGCTTCTCCAGCAAGGAGTTTTAATGGTGAGTTTCCAGTGAGTTTCCTTTTCGAGTGGTTTGCATCTCCTATAATTTTTGGGCAATGTTCGTTTGTGTTTGGTATTGTCTTTTGGGTTGTGAGGAGCTTTAGGGTGTTGGTGGTACTGTCTCTGTATTTTTCACCATCGGATTGCCAGTAAGCCATGCGATAGCTTTGCTACAAACCTTTGCTGCTCGTCAATGGTGTATTTTTCTGCCCCAACATCTTCCTATGCTATTTTGGTGTTATGTCATAGATTGTCCAGTTATGTTTTGCCTTGTGACTTGTATTTTCGGTTATGATTCATCCACTGTCACTTGCGTGATGGTGTTTGCTCGGCTCCAGGCCAACGTTTAATTCAGTCCTGAAGCAAATGCTATGGTGTTATTTAGGTCATTTTGTTGATCATGCTGTGTTCTTAGCGTTGGCAGTTCACTGGTGTGATCACGAGGAAGTTTCTATGCTAACCTTTTCAAAGCTCTGTGCTATTTTTTAGATGATGGAAAGTTTTTTATGAGGTGACTACTCGGTGTGACTCTGTCAGATTGAGTGGCTCTATGTATCTGCTTTTCCTTGTTTTGGGTTGCACGTACATATGTAATATTTTATCATGTAATACTGTGTATAGTAATCTAGTAACTTAAACTAGCTCTTGGTCTATAATCTAGTTTAGATTAAGTGGACGACCCACTATAAATACCGTAGGCGGTGGACGGTCCACCTTAAAACCGAGTTAGCCGACTGCTAACTACAGTCAGCCGTACTAAATTGTAATTTTATTATTGGTCATAATAAAAGAGTGTTACAGAACACTATCAAAACCGGTCGGCTATGCCAAAAGAAAAAGAACATTTTAAGTTAGCAAAAAAAAATTACTTGACAATCATTAGAGATTTGGATTTGGACTTAAAGAATTCCAAACAACTTGCTTCTTGCAACGATGGAATGGTAGCAAGCTTGGATAAGGAGTTAACCGGCTACAAGGATAAGCTGGCAATAAAGAAACAAGTGTTCTTAAGAATACATTAATGGAGAAAGAAGAGAGATTTCACTGGGATCTTGATGGCCATATTCTTATTCTTACTTCGGTTAAGAAGGAAAACCAAGCGCTCATACTTGGGAACATTAACCTGAAGAAAGAGGTTGAACAATCGAAGTCCAGGCTAGCCGCTGTCGGAAAAACAAAATTGTCTACTGAAGAAGTTGCTCAACAAGCTTATGAGGAAGCGATGAATGAAAGAGTTAAACATCGAACAGAGATGGCAGAGGTTGAGGCCATAGTAGCTCAGTTAGAGACGGAGAAAAATGAACTTGAACCCACGATCGATGGGTTTTATGCAAAAGTTCTTTGTCAATGGGATATTTCTTAGATGTTCAAATATCTAGTTACACTCGCTACTTCTTGGGATGTGTTCCTGAAAGAGATTTTTTTTATCACCTGGAGCGAGTCCATTGATGAGGACGAACTCATAAAGAAATATTAACTAGTTTTTATTTCACTACGAAATTCGAAATCCTACTATATTTCACTAATACAAATCCAAAAAATGTGGTTTCGTTAAATTCGGAGATCGTTTGAAAAATGACCTTATTTCTAGCTTTTATTGAATTTTAACTAGTTTTTCTATATGCATTTATATTACGCATGCTTACATATTAACTTCGATTGGCTTGAAATTTGAAACCTTACCCTATTTTGACGTTACATATCCGACAAAATTGGTTTCGTCAGATTTTGAGACTGTTTCAAAAATGGTATATCTTCATATCATCAAAATAATATTAAATTATTGATTTTCAATATTTCCCTTTGAAATTGATTTTAATAGTTTACTGACCTTATTTTAATTCCAGTGACATATAAAGCCAAGTCTAGAATTTATTTTCTATTACTCTTAAGTCCATATTCAATATTTAACCATTTAAAATACACTAAAATCAATTAAAAATTCATATTTTAAATTGACTAAAAATTTGGATCGTTACATTCTCCTCCAATTAAAAACTTTTCATCCTCGAAAAGGAAGGAAGGCGTAAGCAAGTTTATTTTCTTACCTAACAGGTTTCAGAATTTATCGACTTTCCAAAATCGTTAATAATTTTAGTTTCTATATCGCAATTACGCTCTTTCGATACGTATTACTCTTAACTCATTCTAGGGCATTACTAACCCCATCTCTAATGAGTCACTAATTCTAGGATGCTACTGATCCTATTTCTAACGAGTTTTCTCTTATAGAATGTTACTAATCCAACCTCTTATGAGTCTTTTCTTTCTGTTCTAAGGAGTTAGACCCCAAATCTTTTGAATTAACCAAAGCTTTAATATCAAGTTGTAACGACCCGAAAATCCCTACCTTTTGGAATCGACCGTAAGCCGCACAAGTCCCATCCAAATGTAGAAATCATTGAACCGTTATGAGATACAACACATCAAAACAAAATGAAACAGACTTTTCATTAACATCGTTACAATGTTACATCATAGTACAAATAATTGATTCACAATGGAAAAATATCAAGGAACAGTAAATTACAAAATAGCGGAAGCATAAATACATTCAGCGGAAGACCACGAAGTAATCCAGAGTATAGTTCCATCCATAATCCAGGATCCTGCTTTAAAAATATCTGCAAAACCAAAACTACTAGCTTCCCGTATGGAAAATATGGGCACATAGAGTTTAGGTGGGAAACAATAAACTTCGAGCCAGTCACGGGACTGGCGTAAAAACCAAAAACAGTTATTATACTTTATTTTAAAGTTGGGTAAATCATGGGACCACACGGTATAACACGGAACAGGTTTCCTCCACATGAATACCAATCATAAAACTCACAATGCTTTATGAAAAATGAGGCTATTATAAGAAGTCCCATCACACAATGCAACGCAAACTGGAGGATAGAGTTTCACCTTATAATAGTCAAACATGTTTGATTAGAAATTTTTTTCTTTTATTATCACTAATGAATGGAGTGAAAATCAATTTCGAAAATAAATGTATCAATCTTAGACGCACAATACCCCATCCTATTATGTCGCCATATAGGTATACAAGTGAAAACACAAGGTTCGTATTGGAAGTTGGATTTCCATCAATGACCAAGGCAAATGACCTTCCTTATCCGATTCAAAGCATCTCTAGCAACATATCCAGGACTCACGCGCACGTGAACCCTAGAGCGGCAGAGCCGGCCCACCAATTCCAGGTGAGTTCAGGCCACTCCTGAACTTGGTGTTCCCTGGTCGTATGGGACCGTCATCCTGTTCGTTGTTGACCATCATCCGAGACACCTCGATTCCATCATCCACATAATTATATTTCCTGGGCTTCGTACCATGGCATTACCTTTAGCTAGAAGGAAAGGTATGATCTTACTCTATTGTCTTTATCTTGTTTTTGGCCATTTACGGGCTTTGAGGCTTGTCGAAGTCACATTTCAACACATAGCTACGCTTTATCAACCATTCTTTGATCATCATCCACAAAGCTTTGGTTTTCAATAAGAAGCTTTGATCTATCAACAACTTAGCATGCTACATTATTAATTCACAGCATATAATCGGTGTCTATTAATATATACCCTCTGAGAGGGTGTTAAGCTAAGAGAATAAATTCTTCGCCACCAACTGATATAACATCAATAGAAACCAATTTATTATGTCGTAACATAAAATGTCAGACACACATCCATTTACAAGTTCGTTTTAGGTCTGAATGAAACTGCCTCGTCCAATAAAGGAGAGAGGCACTAGCATATCTAGTTAAACTCCAAGTATGTATGGACGACCGCTGATCGCTATTTTTCTATGAATTAGAAAAACGCGAATTTTAAAATAAATTCTGCAAGCGCACAGATCGTGTAATATGCAGGTCGAACACAAGGAGGGAAATTAAATTTTATTATTTATATATTTCTTAGGCGAGTTAGACAAATCTTGGAGATGGGGATAAAATTGAAATTACAATTTAGTTCAAACAAATCTAATTGAACCGATAACTAAAATTGTAATTATCAATAAAAACAAGTAACACTGCAATTGAATTAACTATAGATTAAATATAATCGAATCTATAATCAATTCAATGATTAAAAATAAAACAGAGTGTTAGAAATAAATTTGCAGAACGGAAATAAACTAACATAAATGTTAAATTAGGATTATTGTAACAACCCGAAAATCTGGGCCAGTTTAAAATTTTTATTTTGGCAATTTTAATGTATTTTGAATATTTAAAATGAATTATTTTAAATAATATCAACGGAAAATTTATTTTGAATATAATTCGAACGTATATATTTATATAGATCGTCGTTAGAATATAAATAATTATTTTAAATTATAAAAGGAATTGAAAATGGCGCGGTAGTTCGATAATTCGATTTCAAACTTCAAATGAATGTACCGGGTGTAAAATAAACCGGATTTTAGCGAAACCAAAAATAATAGAATCTAATTGAGAATATCTTTCCAACGAATCCGAAAAATCAAAATTTCATAACGGGAATCAAAAGTTATGGCCAAATGAATTTTCAGAATAGTCGCTATGGAATTTTTGGCCCTTAAAAAATAGCCATTTTGCAAACGACCTTGGATTTCGACGAAACCATTTTTGTTGGATCCGTGATGTCAAATTATTGCTAGATTCCAATTTTCATAATTTTTGAATTCAATATGTGAGCGTGGCAAAGGAAAACGCGTTTGACCAATTTCAATTGATTTTAATCGACTAGAAAATGGCCATTTTTCAAACGGTCTCAGAATTCGACGAAACTAGTTTTGTTAGGACCGTATCGTCAATACGAAGCCAGAAAATATTTTTCTGGAATTTTTCGAGTTAGTATGTGATCCCAGTAAATTTAAATGTACGTTTAAAATTCAATATAATGATTTAAATGTAAATTCGACGAAAACTGATCGAAACGATCGAATCTGCTTATGACACATATCCCATTGTGTTCGGAATGGGGGTAATTAGCTATAGACGACAGGCGGTGGGCCTCGTTTCGAGGTCGAAATAAAAAGGCAACTTTTTTGAAATAAAATAATAATAATAATAAAAATCCCTCTCTCTCTCCTTATTATCACTCAGCCCCCCCCCCCCGTGTAAATCATTTTCAAAAGTAAAAAAAGGGAAATCCATCGCGCTAGGGCGCGACAGCCACCGTTCGCCGCCCCCTGCCATCGACCGCGCCCCTCTTCTTCCTCTTCTTCTCCTCCTCCCTCACCAACACCCCCTCCTCTCGATTCTCTCTCCTCCCGCCACTTCTCTCCTCCGTTCCCCCTTTTCCATTCGAGACACCACGACCCCCCTTGTCCAGATCCGCCGCCTCCCCCTTCTTCTTCTCCTTCTTGCCACCTAACCGCCGTGCCCAGCTGTAATAACCCGAAAATCCAGGCCAGTTTAAATTTTTTATTTTGGCAATTATAGCGAATTTTGAATATTTAAAATGGATTATTTTAAATAAAATCGACGAAAAATTTATTTTGAATATAATTCGAACGTATATATTTATACGCGTCGTCGTTAGAATATAAATATTTATATATAATTATAAATAGAATTGAAAATGGCGCGGTAGTTCGATAATTCGATTTCAAACTTCAATTGAATGTACCGGGTGCAAAACAATCCGGATTTTAGTGAAACCAAAAATAATAGGATCTAATTGATAATATCTTTCCAACGAATCCGAGAAATCGAAATTTCATAGCGGGAATCAAAAGATATGTCCAGTTGAAAATTCTGAATAGTCGCTATGGAATTCAGGCCCTTAATAATGGGAATTTTGCAAACGGCCTCGGATTTCGACGAAACCACTTTTGTTGGATCCCTGATGTCAAATTATTGTTAGATTCCAAATTTCATAATTTTTCGAATCAATATGTGAGCGTGGCGAAAGAAAACGCGTTTGACCAGTTTCAGTTGATTTTAATCGACTGGAAAATGGCCATTTTTCCAACGGTCTCAGAATTCGACAAAACTAGTTTTGTTAGAACCATATCGTCAATACGAAGCTAGAAAATATTTTTCTGCAATTTATAGAGTTCGTATGTGACCCCGGTAAATTGAAATGCGCGTTCAAATTCAATATATAGAGTTATATGTTGATTTTGACGGAAACTGATCGAAACGATCGAATCAGCTTACGATACATATCCCATTGTGTTCAGAATGGGGTAAAACGCTATGGACGACAGGCGGTGGGCCTCGTTTCGAGGTCGAAATAAAAAGTCAACTTTTTTTATTAAATTAAATAATTAAAAATATTAAATAAAACACTCCTCTCTCCTTTCCCTTATACTCTGCCCCCCCCTTCAAAATCATTTCAAAAGAAAAAAAAAGAAAAAAAAATTGAAACCTAATCGCGCCCCCTTCCTGTTCGTCGACGGCGCCGCCCAACCGCCCAAACCCTCCACCGACCAACCTCCCTCCAGCCTCGCCCTGTCGATCGCCCAAGACACCACCGCTCGCTTCCAACTCCTCCCTCGTCAGCAAGCCGCAACCCCCCCTAAACCCCCATCCTCGTCACGAAGAACGAGAGCCACCCCCCTTTTGCCTCGACCGACGCGCATCACCCCCTTCCTCTAGTCGAGCTCCACCTGCCGAGACCCCCTCAGCATCCCTCCTTCCGATACATCAACGCGGTGAGTCCTTCTATGATTTTATATACATAAAAATCTGATTTTTATTTAGGGTTTTTATTTTATATAAAAATAGAATTTTTATATATGTATATAATTAAAAATATAATCTTCCCTATATAAACATCGAAAAAAAATATAGAATAGCATTTTTAAATTTCAGATTTTTAAAATAGAAAAATTAGATTTTTAAAATAGAAAAGACGATTTTTTTTAGATATGAAAAGAGGATATTTTGAGATGAGTAGTGAAGTAAAAATATGATTTTTACTTCGAGCAAAATATAATTTTTATATAGGTAAGATAGTAAAAATATCATCTTTATATGTGTAGCTAAATAAAAATGTGATTTTTATAATGATATATTTGAAAAGTTGAAATCTATATATTTGAAAAGGCGAAATCTTTATAGTTGAAAAGGCGAGATTTTTATATAGAGAATAACGATGTAAAAATAGATTTTTTATCTATATGATAACGATGTAAAAATAGAATTTTTATCTATATAGTAGCGGTGTGAAAATAGGAATTTTATCCATATAGCGCGATTATAAAAATAGGATTTTTATATATTGAATAGCGAAGTAAAAATTCGATTTTTATATATTGAATAGTGAAGTAAAAATTCGATTTTTATATATTGAACAGTGAAGTAAAAATTCGATTTTTATATATTGAATAGCGAAGTAAAAATTCGATTTTTATATATTGAATAGCGAAGTAAAAATTCGATTTTTATATATTGAATAACATAGTAAAAATTCGATTTTTAAATATATGAAGTGATTATAAAAATATGATTTTTTAAATTGAAAGTGAACAAATAAAAATGTGATTTTTATTTTAAAGACATCAGCGTATAAAAATGTGATTTTTATATATATGTAGTGACTACGGGCAGCGAAAATGACAAAAGGCGAGAACGATGAAGATTTCTATCAATGAAGAGTCGTGGTATTGGATAGCTATCGGTGAGAATTTCTCACCTTTCAATTTCATTTTCTAGTTATATATATATATATACTAGGATGCAGACGGTGTTTAGTAGCACCCGACACAATCGTCCACAGACCATGGACTTGTTTGTTTGATTGCAAAAATTAGTTAGAATATTTGATTTGAATTGAATTGTTTGGTGAAATGGAAGGGATTTGATTGATGTGTGAATGGCGTGGGCCTTCACTAGACCGGGGATAAGGCTAGGCCTCGTTCCGTTTCTAGTATCGTGCCGTTATGCCGCCGAAATTTTCTAAAATAAGTTAGAAAAATAAAAATATTATTTTATTTAAAGAATGAACTGAATAGAAATTCATATGTTGAAATAAAATGTTTTATCGTTAAAAATATAATTTTTAACGTGAAAGTGAATAAACAAATATTCATAAACAAATCGGCCGATTTGTTTATATACACTGATTTGACTGATATTGATTGGGTCGATAAATTTTACACATCGCCCAACTGCACAACTAAAATCTGTGTTTGATTGTTTGAAACCCCACATGGGTGTTGGGATGAAATTTGAAGTTCACTCATCCTGATTGATTGAATATGTCGATCGATTGATTGACAGGCTGTTATACGCGTTAGATATCTATATTTGATGCTTATACAGTGTAGTGCACTTTGGTTGATGGTTGATTATTTTTCAATGCTATTATATACGCGTGATGTATGAAAATCCATATAATTAACATTATATGGTGATTGATTGGGCCTTATTCCAATTTAGAAAATAAAGAATAATATAAAATAAAGGTTCATGTGTTGACCGTACTCATCCGTTGAGATTAGTCATGTGTTGAACGAAATATTTTAACAATAAAATTTACATCTTTATCATATATGAAATCAGAAATTAACTGGAAGATAGATAAGATGAGTGGTCTCCTGGATATTGATCTGATGTTGGTTTCGGCCTTCGGGTTTAATATTTAGGGAATCGTTCTCTTACTAATTTACGGTTGGAGTCTGATTTGATATCAAACGATAGATATCCTAATTTTTATAAAATATATTAAATAACAAAAATAGTCGCACATGGACAGTACTCATTCGTTGAGATTAGCCGTGTGTTGACAAAGATATAGAGTCGTGTATTGAAAGAAAGATAGAGCCATTTGTTGAATATAAAGCCGTGTTGATTAGAGATGCGCTATTTTGACGTGAACGATATTTATATCAATTTTATTCATTTTAAAATGAATATTGAAAAGTGATTTCGAAATCGAATATTTTGAAATGAAAATTTGAATTGAATTGAATATAAAACGATTTCGAAATGAATTGAATATAAAACGATTTCGAAATGAATTGAATATAAAACGATTTCGAAATGAATTGAATATAAAACGAATTTGAATTGAATCGAATAGAAAACCAATTTGAATTGAATCGAATAGAAAACCAATTTGAATTGAATTGAAATTTGAATTGAATAGAAATGAATTTTAAAACGAATTTATAAGGAAAAATTCAATTTTGATTTGAATTGAAATGGAAGTTGAAAATGTTTTTGAAACGAATTCAAAACTATTTATATAATTCGATTTAAATAGAAATCGACGAAGTATATATAATATATATTATATATATAATATAATGGCCTGAATAGAACGTGCCGCGCCGCGGCAGTTCGTGAATTTCGACCATTTATTTCAAACAGACATTACGGGAGATCCGACCGTCGGATTCTCCTAAAACTAGAACCGTTGGGTTCGTATCGAAAAGAGTTTTCTAACGAACATTAGAAATTTGAAATCTAACGGTTGGATTTGGAGATACGTCCAAATCAAATTCGAAAAAGGTCGTTGTAAGTGCAGTTCGATGGCCGTTGTTGGAAATCGACTGTACGGGCCTTGATAAAATTATTAAAAATATCATTAATTTGTGTAAAATCATAAGAAATGATTTGGGAAAAATTGGGATGAAAAACTCCATATTTGAAAAGATAAAAATAGATTTTTATCGAAATGAACTAGTTTTGAACTAAAATTAAACCCGTTTATTTTTAAATAAATAAACAGGATTTGAAATGGGTTTTAAACAGAATTGATTTGTGGGTTTATCGTGAACGGTGTTTTAAATAACATTTGTTCTTTAACCCGATAATAAATAGAATGTGATTTGGGTTTATCGTGAACGGTGTTTTAAATAACATTTGTTCTTTAACCCGATAATAAATAGAATGTGATTTGGGCTTGTCGTGAACTGTGTTTTAAATGACATTGGTCCTTTAACCCAGTAAAAGGGAGTTTTAATGAATCTTCAATTAGATTGAAATGGGAATTGATAATTTAAATTATCAAATTCAGAAAATAAGCGAGAATGGAGTATCACCAGTTTTGCTCCAAAGCGATAGTTAAATCTTTAATTAGATTTGAACGTGAAATGGTAATTAATTTTACCGATAACACCGTGGTGTTAGATATGGAGTATTACCAGTTTTGCTTCATAGGATGAATAGGTTGGGATTGGGAAATAAAATAAATAATTACTTCGGTACGGTTCGCTAATCTCGACTAGTTTGGAAAACCATAATTTGGTTTTGAAATGACATCCAAAGGAAGATTATAGAATAAATTTAGAAGAATTTATCTTGGATAAAATTAATGGGAATCTTTCCCTAAGAATGTGATTTTGTGAATAAAAGAATATTCTGAATTGGAATGAGGCGTTTGTTGTGTTTGTGTTACATTTGTTTTTAATATACGCGGGTTGTTCGGAAAGTCCGGGTTTATACCCATTCTGAATAACCGATTCGACGATAAGTCGAAGATGAAGACGGTGGTTGAAGACCGGAAGTCTTCACATCATTTGGGTGATTACTGATGATCTTGATTGGGCTGTACACCCAAGATGAGGGAATCAGTTGGTGGTCGTCCAGACGTACTTGGAGATGGATGGATATGCGAGGAAAGTGCCTCCAGTTTCGTTCAGACCCAGAACGAATTTGTAAATGGATTGTGTGTCTGACATTGGATTTTATTCTGTGTTGATTGATTTCTGTTAAATATATATCTGTTTGGCGGTGGAGAATTTATTCTCTTGCTTAACGCCCTTCTCTGAGACGTACGAGCTTAGAGGTTATATATCGATAGATATCAATCGCATGGCATGAATTGCCTGTGTGGCACGCTGAGTTGCATGAATCAAGGCTTCTGTTGAAAAGCAAAGTCTTGTGGTTGATGATCAAAGCATGGCCTTTGTGGCGTAGCTTTGTGTATAATGTGAATTCGCGAGCCTCACACCTCGGTATGAGTTAAAAACGGGATACGGACCGCTGGGAAAGCACGACGTTTCTTTCTAGCTTTGGTGGTGTTAGTGACTTACCAGCCCTGACATTTATATACTTTTCACCTTTGTGGTTGTTGGAATGAGGCGCCTCGATTATAGGTCTGTAAGGACCGGGAAACGTGTGTTTAGGAATTGCCAATCCTCAAACGTAAGAGAGGACCGGCCCAGCCGAATCCGGGGTTGCCCAGAGTGTGTAGTCCCGAGGCATTTGCTAGAGTGTCTCGAAGCGGTGAGGAGCTTGCCCCTTGCCTCGACTCATGACGGAAATCCAGTTTCTAATACGTGTATTGCGGTTTTAATTGTAGAACTAGTATGGCGACATGATATATGGTACCCATGCCGTCTATGATTTATATTTATGATTGAAATTGTTTTGACACTATACACTTATTACAGTATCAAATGATTTGTTTTAAATGTACCAAGCATGTTTGGCTATTATAAGGGAAAACCCTATCCTCCGGCTTGCGTTGCATTGTGTGATGGGACCTGGGTCTTATAATAGCTTCATTTTTCGAAAAAGCATTGCGCTGTTTATTGATATGCACTGGTATTCTTAGGAGGAAACCCGTTCCGTGTTATACGGCGTGGTCCCTTGAATTACTCTCTTTTAAAGTAAAGCTTTAAATAACTGTCTTAGTTCTCACACCAGTCACATGACTGACCTGGAGTTTATTGTTTTAACCTAAACTCTGGGTGCCCCTATTTTCTGCACGGGCAGCTAGTAGTTTTGGTTCTGCAGATTTATATCCACAGGATCCTGATTTACAGCTGGAACGATGCTCGGAAAGCTATGTATCCGTGCATTACTTTCAGTTGTGTTTTATATTATTTTCCGCTGCTATGTAATTAATTGTAATCTTTGATATTTATCGAATGTAATTTATTCAGTTATACTCTGTATATTCTTGTATCTGATGGAATTGTTGTAATAACAATGAAATGTTCTTCCGTCTGCGTTCTGATTTGTCCTGTTCTCAAACAGTCAGGGGTTTCGAACGGTCTAGATCGGTTTAACGACTGATTCGGATCGAGCGAAATTCCTTGCCGTCACATTTGGTATCAGAGCTTTGGTTTACAGAGCACGAGAACATGACACATTAGAACCATACGAAAGAATTCATCAGATATTGGATTAGTAATATCCAATTAGAATGACTCATTAGAGATAGGATCAGTAGTATCCTAGAACGAGTGTGAAGAGTATATTTTTCAAATGAAAACAATTTTGTTTTGAAAATTTAAACCATTTTATACGTATTTGAATATTTATTTATTTTGAATTTGGACAATCGAATATATAAAGATTTCACGTATACGCGTCATGAACGTATATTCGAAGTTTTAATATATTGGATAGATATAGGATCACACTCTAGTTGCACGGGGATGGTTCTGATAATGCTGCAGCGTTACCAGTATTTATTTTCGAGTGTCGAAGGTGTGATTTCTATATATTTCCATTAGACTGGTGTGAGAACCAAAACTTATATAGATAGATTTATTTGTTGTGAATTGGCATCAAAAACATAATTTTCTGTATATGTATCAAATTTTATGAATTTGAAACATTAATCCACTAATTGACTGATGTTTATGTTGTTTTTTTATTTGTTTGATAATTTTGAACCATTTAGCCTACTTGTACCAAATATTGAATTGTATTGAAAATTGGTCGCATTTGCTTGCATATACATATACTTACATTGAACAGGTCATAGCAAGGAGGCTAGAGCAGAGAATAAAATTTGTTTGCCCGACAAATAGGTACATGTTTACTATAATTTACTGTTTTGTTTGGGTGATGATGATTTTATGAGCCTATTGGCTAGCCGCTTGGCTTTTTCTTTTTCTTTTTGAGATCAGAAGGCCTGTATGGCAATTTCGGGATTTTCCCGTGGCTCCCGGTGCAGGGGAGGTTATGGCGAAATTTTTCGAAAATTTAGGGTGTTAGCCAAATTTTTGAAATTTTTGAAAATTCTCAGAAACTGAAAAGTTGGAGAATGGAAGCCAGATCGAACGTAGAGTTGATTAATCAAACCACTTTCGACTTTGTTCCTTTTCGGGGACGAAAAGTTTTAAGTGGGGGAGATTGTAATAACCCGAAAATCCGGGCCAGTTTAAAATTTTTATTTTGGCAATTATAGCGAATTTTGAATATTTAAAATGGATTATTTTAAATAAAATCGACGAGAAATTTATTTTGAATATAATTCGAACGTATATATTTATACGCGTCGTCGTTAGAATATAAATATTTATATATAATTATAAATAGAATTGAAAATGGCGCGGTAGTTCGATAATTCGATTTCAAACTTCAATTGAATGTACCGGGTGCAAAACAATCCGGATTTTAGTGAAACCAAAAATAATAGGATCTAATTGATAATATCTTTCCAACGAATCCGAGAAATCGAAATTTCATAGCGGGAATCAAAAGATATGTCCAGTTGAAAATTCTGAATAGTCACTATGGAATTCAGGCCCTTAAAAATGGGAATTTTGCAAACGGCCTCGGATTTCGACGAAACCACTTTTGTTGGATCCGTGATGTCAAATTATTGTTAGATTCCAAATTTCATAATTTTTCGAATCAATATGTGAGTGTGGAGAAAGAAAACGCGTTTGACCAGTTTCAGTTGATTTTAATCGACTGGAAAATGGCCATTTTTCCAACGGTCTCAGAATTCGACGAAACTTGTTTTGTTAGAACCATATCGTCAATATGAAGCTAGAAAATATTTTTCTGCAATTTATAGAGTTCGTATGTGACCCCGGTAAATTGAAATGCGCGTTCAAATTCAATATATAGAGTTATATGTTGATTTTGACGGAAACTGATCGAAACGATCGAATCAGCTTACGATACATATCTCATTGTGTTCGAAATGGGGGTAAAACGCTATGGACGACAGGCGATGGGCCTCGTTTCGAGGTCGAAATAAAAAGTCAACTTTTTTATGAAATTAAATAATTAAAAATATAAAATAAAACACTCCTCTCTCCTTTCCCATATACTCTGCCCCCCCTCCCCCGTTTAAAATCATTTCAGAAGAAAAAAAAAATTGAAACCTGATCGCGCCCCCTTCCCGTTCGTCGACGGCGCCGCCCAACCGCCCAAACCCTCCACCGACCAACCTCCCTCCAGCCTCGCCCTGTCGATCGCCCAAGACACCACCGCCCGCTTCCAACTCCTTCCTCGTCAGAAAGCCGCAGCCCCCCTAAACCCCCTTCCTCGTCACGTAGAACGAGAGCCACCCCCCTTTGCCTCGACCGACGCGCAGCACTCCCCCTTCCTCCAGTCGAGCTCCACCTGCCGAGACCCCCTCAGCATCTGTAATAACCCGGAAATTCTGGGCCAGTTTAAAAATTTTATTTTGGCAATTTTAGCGAATTTTGAATATTTAAAATAGATTATTTTAAATAGTATCGACAAGAAATTTATTTTGAATATAATTCGAACGTATATATTTATACGCGTCGTCGTTAGAATATAAATATTTATATATAAATATAAAAGGAATTGAAAATGGCGCGGTACTTTGATAATTCGATTTCAAACTTCAACTGAATGTACCGGGTGCAAAACAATCCGGATTTTAGTGAAACCAGAAATATTAGGATCTAATTGATAATATCTTTCCAACGAATCCGAAAAATCGAAATTTCATAGCGGTAATCAAAAGATATGTCCAGTTGAAAATTCTGAATAGTCGCTATGGAATTCAGGCCCTTAAAAATAGACATTTTGCAAACGACCTCGGATTTCGACGAAACCACTTTTGTTGGGTCCGTGATGTCAAATTATTGCTAGATTCCAAATTTCATAATTTTCTGAATCAATATGTGAGCGTGGCAAAGAAAAACGCGTTTGACCAGTTTCAGTTGATTTTAATCGACTGGAAATTGGCCATTTTTCCAACGGTCTCAGAATTCAACGAAACTAGTTTTGTTAGGACCGTATCGTCAATACGAAGCTAGAAAATATTTTTAGGAATTTTTCTAGTTAGTATGTGACCCTAGTAAATTGAAATGCGCGTTCAAATTCAATATATAGAGTTATATGTTGATTTTGACAGAAACCTGATCGAAACGATCGAATCAGCTTACGGTATATATCCCATTGTGTTCAGAATGGGGGTAAAACGCTATGGACGACAGGCGGTGGGCCTCGTTTAGAGGTCGTATGTAAAAGTCAACTTTTTCATAATTAAATAATAATAATAAAAATATAATCTTCTCTCCTCACCCCTTTAATCATTCTGGCCCCCCTTCTTCAAATTCAATCATAAATCAAAATAAAAAAACCGCTCCCTTAAAAACCCCGTAACCCCAAATCGACCTCCCTCAAATTGTCGTCGCCGCCTCCAGCCTGGTTCGCCGCCACTTTCTCCGACCGGCACCCTCTCCCCTCGACCATCCTCTTCCCTGCAGACCTCTCTCTCCTCCTTCACTCGAGAAAACCCCCCCAACGCAATCGGTTTCTGGCCTGGAGAAGCCACCGAGTGGCACGCCGTTCATGGCGTCAGTGTAGTGGATGATGGCGAGCGTGGGGAAGGCCGCGGATCTAGTCCGACGTCAGGATCAACAGCGAGCACAAGCCCTAGGCGCTGGAGTTTTTTTTCGAATCGGCCTGAAGCCGGTTTCTGGAAGGAGAAGAACGACTTGAAATTAACAGAGAAGGTATATCCTTTTTATTTACAAAGAGGATTGTTTTTAAAATATAAAACCATTGTTTTTAAATTTGTATATAGGATTATTGTAAAGAAAAATATAATTTTGTCATATGAAGGGCGAGTTAAAAATATAATCTTTATAGTGAATTTATAGTGAAAAGGGCGAGTTAAAAATATAATCTTTATAGTGAATTTATAGTGAAAAGGGCGAGTTAAAAATATAATCTTTATAATGGAGAGAGCGAATAAAAATTTGATTTTTATATATTGAATAGTATAATAAAAATTTGATTTTTATATATTGAATAGTATAATAAAAATTCGATTTTTATATATTGAATAACGAAGTAAAAATTCGATTTTTACATATGTAGAGAATCCGGGCAACGAAGATGACAAAAGGCGAGAACGACGAAGATTTCTATAAATGAAGTGTCGTGGAGTTGGGATAGCTATCGGTGAGGATTTCTCACCTTTCAATTTCATTTTCTAGTTATATATATATACTAGGATGCAGACGGTGCTTAGTAGCACCCGACACAATCGTCCACAGACCATGGACTTGTTTGTTTGATTGCAAAAATTAGTTAGATTATTTGATTGAAATTTGAGTTGTTTGGTAAAATGGAATGGATATATTGATGTGTGAATGGCGTGGGCCTTCACTAGACCGGGGATAAGGTTAGGCCTCGTCCCGTTTCTAGTATCGTGCCGTTATGCCGCCGAAATTTTCTAAAATAAGTTAGAAAAATAAAAATATCATTTTATTTAAAGAATGAAATGAATAGAAATTCATATGTTAAAATAAAATGTTTTATTGTTAAAAATATAATTTTTAACGTGAAGTGAATAAAATATTCATTTACAAACCGGACGGTTTGTTTATGTACACCTATTTGAATGGCATTGATTGGGACGATAAATTTTACACATCGCCCAACTGCACAATTAAAATCTGTGTTTGTTGATTTGAAACCCCACACGGGTGTTGGGATGAAATTTGAAGTTCACTCATCCTGATTGATTAAATATGTCGATCGATTGATTGACAGGCTGTTATAAGCGTTAGATGTCTACATTTGATGCTTATACAGTGTAGTGCACTTTGGTTGATGGTTGATTATTTTTCAATGCTATTGTATACGTGTGATGTATGAAAATCCATATAATTTACATTATATGGTGATTGATTGTGCCTCATTCCAATTTAGAGAATAAAGAATAATATAAAATAAAGGTTCATGTGTTGACTGTACTCATCCGTTGAGATTAGTCATGTGTTGAACGAAATATTTTAACAATAAAATTTATATCTTTATCACTATAAAATAAAGGTTCATGTGTTGACTGTACTCATCCGTTGAGATTAGTCATGTGTTGAACGAAATATTTTAACAATAAAATTTATATCCTTATCATATATGAAATCAGAAATTAACTGGAAGATAGATAAGATGAGTGGTCTCCTGGATGTTGATCTGATGTTGGTTTCGGCCTTCGGGGTTAATATTCAGGGAATCGTTCTCTTACTAATTTACAGTTGGAGTCTGATTTGATATCAAACGATAGATACCCTAATTTTTATAAAATATATTAAATAAAAAAAATAGTCACACGTGGACAGTACTCATTCGTTGAGATTAGTCGTGTGTTGACAAAAATAAATATTCATTTGTTGAATAGAAATAGGAATATATGAAGCTGTGTTGATTAGATTGACGCCATTTTGACGTGAACGATATTTATATCGATTTTATTCATTTCGAAATGAATATTGAAAAAATGAAATTCGAAATGAAATGAATAGAAAAACGATTTCGAAATGAATAGAATATAAACCGATTTCGAAATGAATAGAATATAAAACGATTTCGAAATGAATTGAATTGAAAACGATTTTGAAATGAATATTGAAAAGTGATTTCGAATTGAATAGAAAACGATTTCGAAATGAATATTGAAGAATGAAATTCGAATTGAATCGAATAGAAAACCAATTTCGAAATGAATAGAATATAAAACGATTTCGAAACAAATTGAATTGAAAACGATTTCGAAATGAATAGAATATAAAACGATTTCAAAATGAATTGAATTGAAAACGATTTTGAAATGAATATTGAAAAGTGATTTCGAATTGAATAGAAAACGAAATGAATTGGATTCAAATAGAAAACGAAATGAATTTGATTCAAATAGAAAACGAAATGAATTTGATTTGAATGGAATTTGATTCAAATTGAATATATATAACGAATTTGATTTGAATTGAATGTATAACGAATTTGATTTAAATTGAATATATAACGAATTTGATTTAAATTGAATATATAACGAATTTGATTTGATTTGAAAAGAAAACGAATTTGATTCGAATTGAATATAAAACGAATTCGAATTGAATTGAAGACGAATTCGAGTTGAATTGAAAACGAATTGAAATGAATTCAAATTTAATTGAAATTTGAATTGAATTCAAATGAATTTTAAAACGAATTTATAAGGAAAAATTCAATTTTGATTTGAATTGAAATGAAAGTTGAAAATGTTTTTGAAACGAATTCAAAACTATTTATATAATTCGTTTAAAATAGAATCGGCGAAATATATATTATATATATAATATAATGGCCTGAATAGAATGCGCCGCGCCGCGGCAGTTCGTGAATTTCGACCATTTATTTCAAACAGATATTACGGGAGATCCGACCGTCGGATTCTCCTAAAACCGGAACCGTTGGGTTCGTATCGAAAAGAGCTTTCTAACGAATATTAGAAATTTGAAATCTAACGGTTGGATTTGGAGATACGTCCAAATCAAATTCGGAAAAGGTCGTTGTAAGTGCAGTTCGATGGCCGTTGATGGAAATCGACTGTACGGGCCTTGATACAATTATTAAAAATATCAATAATTTGTGTAAAATCAGAAGAAATGATTTGGGAAAATTTGGGATGAAAAACTCCATATTTGAAAACATAAAAATAGATTTTTATCGAAATGAACTAGTTTGAACTAAATTTAAAACCCGATTTTTTTTTTAAATAAATAAATTAGATTTAAAAAGGGGTTTTAAATAATCGGAATTCCTAATATATTTGATTTGAATTGAACTAGAATTGATTTGTGGGTTTATCGTGAACTGTGTTTTAAACAACACTAGTTCTTTAACCCGATGATAAATAGAATGTGATTTGGGTTTGTCGTGAACTGTGTTTTAAATGACATTAGTTCTTTAACCCAATAAAAGGAGTTTTAACGAATCTGCAATTAGATTGAAATGTAAATTTGTAATCTAAATTATCAAATTTAGAAAATGAGCGAGAATGGAATATTACCAATTTTGCTCCAAAGCGATAGTTAAATCTTTAATTAGATTTGAACGTGAAATGGTAATTAATTTTACCGATAACACCGTGGTGTTAGATATGGAGTATTACCAGTTTTGCTTCATGGGATGAATAGGTTGGGATTGGGAAATAAAATAAATAATTACTTCGGTGTGGTTCGCTAATCTCGACTAGTTGGAAAAACCATAATTTGGTTTGATATGACATCCAAAGGAAGATTAAAGAATAAATTTTAAAGAATTTATCTTGGATAAAATTAATGGGAACCTTTCCCAAAAGATGTGAATATTTAAATAACAGAATATTCAGAATTGGAATGAGGCGTATGTTGTGTTTTCTAGCACTGTTTTTAATATACGCGGGTTGTTCGGAAAGGCCGGGTTTATACCCATTCTGAATAACCGATTCGACGATATGTCGAAGATGAAGATGGTGGTCGAAGACCGGAAGTCTTCACATCGTTTGGATAATTACTGACGATCCTGATTGGGCTGTACACCCAAGAGGATGGAAATAGTTGGTGGTCGTCCAGACGTACTTGGAGATGGATGGATATGCGAGGGAAGTGCCTTCGGTTTCGTTCAGACCCAGAACGAACTTGAAAATGGATTGTGTGTCTGACTTTGGACTTTATTCTGTGTTGATTGATTTCTGTTAAATATATATCTGTTTGGCGGCGGAGAATTTATTCTCTTGCTTAACGCCCTTCTCTGAGACGTATGAGCTTAGAGGTTATATATCGATAGATATCAATCGCATGGCATGAATTGCCGGTGTGGCATACTGAGTTGCATGGATCAAGGCTTCTGTTGAAAAGCAAAGTCTTGTGGTTGATGATCAAATCACGGCCTTTGTGGCGTAGCTTTGGGTATAACGTGAATTCGCGAGCCTCACACCTCGGTATGAGTTAAAAACGGGATACGGACCGCTGGGAGAGCACGACGTTTCTTTCTAGCTTTGGTGGTGTCAGTGACTTACCAGCCCTGACATTTATATACTTTTCACCTATGTGGTTGTTGGATGCGAGGCACCTCGATATTAGGTCTGTAAGGACCGGGAAACGTGTGTTCAGGAATTGCCAATCCTCTAACGTAAGTGAGGACCGGCCCAGCCGCATCCGGGGTTGCCCAGAGTGTGTAGTCCCGATGCATTTGCTAGAGTGTCTCGAAGCGGAGAGGAGCTTGCCCCTTGCCTCGACTCATGACGGAAATCCAATTTCCAATACGAGATATTTCGGCTTTATTTGTAGAGCCTAGTATGGCGACATAGTAGCATGGGATGCTATGCCGTCTATGATTTATATTTATGATTGAAATTGTTTTGACACTATACACTTATTATAGTATCAAATGATTTGTTTTTAAACGTACCAAGCATGTTTGGCTATTATAAGGGAAAACCCTATCCTCCGGCTTGCGTTGCATTGTGTGATGGGACCTGGGTCTTATAATAGCTTCATTTTTCGAAAAAGCATTGCGTTGTTTATTCTATGCACTGGTATTCTTGGGAGGAAACCCGTTCCGTGTTATACGGCGTGGTCCCTTGAATCACTCTCTTTTAAAGTAAAGTTTTAAATAACTGTTTTAGTTCTCACACAAGTCACATGACTAACCTGGAGTTTATTGTTTTAACCTAAACTCTGGGTGCCCCTATTTTCCGCACGGGCAGCTAGTAGTTTTGGTTTTGCAGATTTATATTCACAGGATCTTGGTTTACAGCTGGAATGATATCCGGAAAGCTCTGTATCCGTATATCACCTTCAGTTGTGCTTTGTATTATTTTCCGCTGCTATGTAATTTATTGTAATCTCTGATATTTATCGAATGTAATTTATTCATTTATACTCTGTATATTCTTGTATCTGATGGAATTGTTGTAATAGCAATGAAATGTTCTTCTTTTTGTGTTCTGATTTGTCCTATTCTCAAACGATCAGGGGTTTCGAACGGTCTAGATCGGTTTAACGACTGATTCGGATCGAGCGAAATTCCCGGCCGTCACAGCATCCCTCCTTCCGATACATCAACGCGGTGAGTCCTTCTATGATTTTATATACATAAAAATCTGATTTTTATTTAGGGTTTTTATTTTATATAAAAATAGAATTTTTATATATGTATATAATTGAAAATATAATCTTCCCTATATAAACATCGAAAAAAAATATAGAATAGCATTTTTTAATTTCAAATTTTTAAAATAGAAAAATTAGATTTTTAAAATAGAAAAGACGATATTTTTTTATATATGAAAAGAGGATATTTTGAGATGTGTAGTGAAGTAAAAATATGATTTTACTTCAAGCAAAATATAATTTTTATATAGGTAAGATAGTAAAAATATCATCTTTATATGTGTAGCTAAATAAAAATGTGATTTTTATAATGATATATTTGAAAAGTTGAAATCTATATATTTGAAAAGGCGAAATCTTTATAGTTGAAAAGGAGAGATTTTTATATAGAGAATAACGATGTAAAAATAGAATTTTTATCTATAAAAAAACGATGTAAAAATAGAATTTTTATCTATATAGTAGCGGTGTGAAAATAGGAATTTTATCCATATAGCACGATTATAAAAATGGGATTTTTATATATTGAATAGCGAAGTAAAAATTCGATTTTATATATTGAATAGCGAAGTAAAAATTCGATTTTTATATATTGAATAGCGAAGTAAAAATTCGATTTTTATATATTGAATAGCGAAGTAAAAATTCGATTTTTATATATTGAATAGCGAAGTAAAAATTCGATTTTTATATATTGAATAACATAGTAAAAATTCGATTTTTAAATATATGAAGTGATTATAAAAATATGATTTTTTAAATTGAAAGTGAACAAATAAAAATGTGATTTTTATTTTAAAGACATCAGCGTAATAAATGTGATTTTTATATATATGTGTGACTACGGGCAGCGAAAATGATAAAAGGGAGAACGATGAAGATTTCTATCAATGAAGAGTCGTGGTATTGGATAGCTATCGGTGAGAATTTCTCACCTTTCAATTTCATTTTCTAGTTATATATTTATACTAGGATGCAGACGGTGTTTAGTAGCACCCGACACAATCGTCCACAGACCATGGACTTGTTTGTTTGATTGCAAAAATTAGTTAGATTATTTGATTTGAATTGAATTGTTTGGTGAAATGGAAGGGATTTGATTGATGTGTGAATGGCGTGGGCTTTCACTAGACCGGGGATAAGGCTAGGCCTCGTCCCGTTTCTAGTATCGTGCCGTTATGCCGCCGAAATTTTCTAAAATAAGTTAGGAAAATAAAAATATCATTTTATTTAAAGAATGAACTGAATAGAAATTCATATGTTGAAATAAAATGTTTTATCGTTAAAAATATAATTTTTAACGTGAAAGTGAATAAACAAATATTCATAAACAAATCGGCCGATTTGTTTATATACACTGATTTGACTGATATTGATTGGGTCGATAAATTCTACACATCGCCCAACTGCACAACTAAAATCTGTGTTTAATTGTTTGAAACCCCACACGGGTGTTGGGATGAAATTTGAAGTTCACTCATCCTGATTGATTGAATATGTCGATCGATTGATTGACAGGCTGTTATAAGCGTTAGATATCTATATTTGATGCTTATACAGTGTAGTGCACTTTGGTTGATGGTTGATTATTTTTCAATGCTATTATATACGCGTGATGTATGAAAATTCATATAACTAACATTATATGGTGATTGATTGGGCCTCATTCCAATTTAGAAAATAAAGAATAATATAAAATAAAGGTTCATGTGTTGACCGTACTCATCCGTTGAGATTAGTCATGTGTTAAACGAAATATTTTAACAATAAAATTTACATCTTTATCATATATGAAATCAGAAATTAACTGGAAGATAGATAAGATGAGTGGTCTCCTGGATATTGATCTGATGTTGGTTTCGGCCTTCGGGGTTAATATTTAGGGAATCGTTCTCTTACTAATTTACGGTTGGAGTCTGATTTGATATCAAACGATAGATACCCTAATTTTTATAAAATATATTAAATAACAAAAATATTCACACATTGACAGTACTCATTCGTTGAGATTAGTCGTGTGTTGACAAAGATATAGAGTCGTGTATTGAAAGAAAGATAGATCCATTTGTTGAATATAAAGCCGTGTTGATTAGAGATGCGCTATTTTGACGTGAACGATATTTATATCGATTTTATTCATTTTAAAATGAATATTGAAAAGTGATTTCGAAATCGGATATTTTGAAATGAAAATTTGAATTGAATTGAATATAAAACGATTTCGAAATGAATTGAATAAAAAACGATTTCGAAATGAATTGAATATAAAACGATTTCGAAATGAATTGAATATAAAACGAATTTGAATCGAATAGAAAACCAATTTGAATTGAATCGAATAGAAAACCAATTTGAATTGAATTGAAATTTGAATTGAATAGAAATGAATTTTAAAACGAATTTATAAGGAAAAATTCAATTTTGATTTGAATTGAAATGGAAGTTGAAAATGTTTTTGAAACGAATTCAAAACTATTTATATAATTCGATTTAAATAGAAATCGACGAAGTATATATAATATATATTATATATATAATATAATGGCCTGAATAGAACGCGCCGCGCCGCGACAGTTCGTGAATTTCGACCATTTATTTCAAACAGACATTACGGGAGATCCGACCGTCGGATTCTCCTAAAACCGGAACCGTTGGGTTCGTATCGAAAAGTGTTTTCTAACGAACATTAGAAATTTGAAATCTAACGGTTGGATTTGGAGATACGTCCAAATCAAATTCGAAAAAGGTCGCTGTAAGTGCAGTTCGATGGCCGTTGTTGGAAATCGACTGTACGGGCCTTCATAAAATTATTAAAAATATCAATAATTTGTGTAAAATCATAAGAAATGATTTGGGAAAAATTGGGATGAAAAACTCCATATTTGAAAAGATAAAAATAGATTTTTATCGAAATGAACTAGTTTTGAACTAAAATTAAACCCGTTTATTTTTAAATAAATAAACAGGATTTGAAATGGGTTTTAAACAGAATTGATTTGTGGGTTTATCGTGAACGGTGTTTTAAATAACATTTGTTCTTTAACCCGATAATAAATAGAATGTGATTTGGGTTTATCGTGAACGGTGTTTTAAATAACATTTGTTCTTTAACCCGATAATAATTAGAATGTGATTTGGGTTTGTCGTGAACTGTGTTTTAAATGACATTGGTCCTTTAACCCAGTAAGAGGGAGTTTTAATGAATCTTCAATTAGATTGAAATGGGAATTGATAATTTAAATTATCAAATTTGGAAAATAAGCGAGAATGGAGTATCACCCGTTTTGCTCCAAAAGCGATAGTTAAATCTTTAATTAGATTTGAACGTGAAATGGTAATTAATTTTACCGATAACACCGTGGTGTTAGATATGGAGTATTACTAGTTTTGCTTCATGGGATGAATAGGTTGGGATTGGGAAATAAAATAAATAATTACTTCGGTACGGTTCGCTAATCTCGACTAGTTTGGAAAACCATAATTTGGTTTTGAAATGACATCCAAAGGAAGATTATAGAATAAATTTAGAAGAATTTATCTTGGATAAAATTAATGGGAACCTTTCCCTAAGAATGTGATTTTGTGAATAAAAGAATATTCTGAATTGGAATGAGGCGTTTTTTGTGTTTGTGTAACATTTGTTTTTAATATACGCGGGTTGTTTGGAAAGTCCGGGTTTATACCCATTCTGAATAACCGATTCGACGATAAGTCAAAGATGAAGACGGTGGTTGAATACCGGAAGTCTTCACATCGTTTGGGTGATTACTGATGATCTTGATTGGGCTGTACACCTAAGATGAGGGAATCAGTTGGTGGTCGTCCAGACGTACTTGGAGATGGATGGATATGCGAGGAAAGTGCCTCCGATTTCGTTCAAACCCAGAACGAACTTGTGAATGGATTGTGTGTCTGACATTGGATTTTATTCTGTGTTGATTGATTTCTGTTAAATATATATCTGTTTGGCGGCGGAGAATTTATTCTCTTGCTTAACGCCCTTCTCTGAGACGTACGAGCTTAGAGGTTATATATCGATAGATATCAATCGCATGGCATGAATTGCCTATGTGGCACGCTGAGTTACATGAATCAAGGTTTCTGTTGAAAAGCAAAGTCTTGTGGTTGATGATCAAAGCACGGCCTTTGTGGCGTAGCTTTGTGTATAACATGAACTCGCGAGCCTCACACCTCGGTATGAGTTAAAAACGGGATACGGACCGCTGGGAGAGCACGACGTTTCTTTCTAGCTTTGGTGGTGTCAGTGACTCACCAGCCCTGACATTTATATACTTTTCACCTTTGTGGTTGTTGGAATGAGGCGCCTCGATTATAGGTCTGTAAGGACCGGGAAACGTGTGTTCAGGAATTGCCAATCCTCAAACGTAAGAGAGGGCCGGCCTAGCCGAATCCGGGGTTGCCCAGAGTGTGTAGTCCCGAGGCATTTGCTAGAGTGTCTCGAAGCGGAGAGGAGCTTGCCCCTTGCCTCGACTCATGACGGAAATCCAATTTCCAATACGTGTATTGCGGTTTTAATTGTAGAACTAGTATGGCGACATGATATATGGTACCCATGCCGTCTATGATTTATATTTATGATTGAAATTGTTTTGACACTATACACTTATTATAGTATCAAATGATTTGTTTTAAACGTACCAAGCATGTTTGGCTATTATAAGGGAAAACCCTATCCTCCGGCTTGCGTTGCATTGTGTGATGGGACCTGGGTCTTATAATAGCTTCATTTTTCGAAAAAGCATTGCGCTGTTTATTGATATGCACTGGTATTCTTGGGAGGAAACCCGTTCCGTGTTATACGGCGTGGTCCCTTGAATTACTCTCTTTTAAAGTAAAGCTTTAAATAACTGTTTTAGTTCTCACACCAGTCACATGACTGACCTGGAGTTTATTGTTTTAACCTAAACTCTGGGTGCCCCTATTTTCCGCACGGGCAGCTAGTAGTTTTGGTTTTGCAGATTTATATCCACAGGATCCTGATTTACAGCTGGAACGATGCTCGGAAAGCTCTGTATCCGTGCATTACTTTCAGTTGTTATTTATATTATTTTCCGCTGCTATGTAATTAATTGTAATTTCTGATATTTATCGAATGTAATTTATTCAGTTATACTCTGTATATTCTTGTATCTGATGGAATTGTTGTAATAACAATGAAATGTTCTTCCGTCTGCGTTCTGATTTGTCCTGTTCTCAAACAGTCAGGGGTTTCGAACGGTCTAGATCGGTTTAACGACTGATTCGGATCGAGCGAAATTCCTTGCCGTCACACCAGCCATCGCCGCTCCACCACCAACGCTGCGCCGACAAGCAAAGAAACCCCCCTTCTTCTTCTGTCGATGGCAGCGAAACCCACCCCCCTTTAGCCTGTAAGTTTTATTCTGTTTCCTACTTTGTTTTATTTATTTAATGTAATTAAAAATAGGTTTTTTTTAGTGATTTTAAATCAGTTTTATATAATAACATGAATTAAAAATCGGATATTTATGATAGGTAAAGTTTAGATTTCTAATTATAAAAGAATTAGATTTTCAATTGAGGAAAGATATGGGTTTTTTTTTTGAAAGGGTTGATTTTCGATTTGAAAAATATAATCTATGTATGAAAAACGATTTAAAAAATAGTTTTTTACCTTAGTAAAGTTTAGATTTTTAACACCACAAAGGTTGGATTTTTAATCATAGAAAGGCGATATTTTTAAAGTAGGAAAGACGATATTTTTACATTATAGGAAGGTTCAAAATATAATTTTTTATAATATAGAAAGAATAAAAATATAATTTTTATATTTTAGAAAGGATAAAAATTCGATTTTTACTTTATAGAAGAGATAAAGGAATGATTTTTATAATGAAAAAGTGAAAAGATTTTATCTTTGTAGTAGGAAAGATATGATTTTTATATTATAAAAATAATAAAAATATGATTTTTATCATATGTGAAATATAAAAATATAATTTTTATAAAGTAGAAGTATTAAAAATATGATTTTTATATAATAGAGAATATAAAAATATTATCTTTATATAGGTAGCGAAATAAAAATCTGATTTTTATTATATATATAGTGAAGTGAAAATGTGATTTTTATAGTGTCAAAATAAAAATTCGATCTTTATATAAGAAGTAGAAATATAAAAATATAATTTTTATATAGAAATAGCGTTGTAGAAATATATAATTCTTATATATAAACTACCACTATAAAAATGTGATTTTTAAAATGAACCTCATATTAAAATATGATTTTTATTTGAACAGCATGAAAAGAACGGCTTTGGAATTTCAAACAGATCCAGATGGTTCAGCAGTTCAAAAGCAAAGCACGGCGGAGTGGAACCCTCTGTGAGAACTTCTCACCTTTTAATTTTATTTTCTAGTTATATATATATACTAGGATGCAGACGGTGTTTAGTAGCACCCGACACCATTGTCCACAGACCATGGACTTGTTTGTTTGGTTGTGTAGTTGGTTAGATTATTTGATTTGATTTGGTTGTTTGGTGAATTGAAATTGATTTGATTGATATGTGTATGGTGTGGGCCATCACTAGACCGGAGATAAGGCTAGGCCTTGTCCCGTTTCTAGTATCGTGCCGTTATGCCGCCGAAATTTTCTAAAATAAGTTAGAAAAATAAAAATATCATTTTTATTTTGTAAATGAACTGGATAGAAATTCATGTGTTAAGATAAAATATTTTATCGTTAAAAATATAATTTTTAACGTGTGTGTGAATAAAATAAAATATTCATTTACAAACCAGACGGTTTGTTTATGTACACTGTTTTAACTGATATTGATTGGGACGATAAATTTTACACATCGCCCAACTGCACAAATAATATTCAGTGTTTGTTGATGTGAAACCCCACACGGGTATTGGGATGATATATGACATACACTAGTCCCAATAATTAGTTGTATGTCAATCGATTGATTGACAGGCTGTTATGAGCGTTGAATATTTATATTCGATGCTTATGCAGTGTAGTGCGCACTTTAGATGATGGTTGATTGTTTATCGTCATTGTTGTGTATTTGAATTGGATGAAATCCATATAATCCACATTATATGGTAATTGACTGTGTCTGATTCCAGTTCAGAATAATCAAATATTTTGAAAAAATATTTAGTGAATATTGAAATGTGAAGCTGTGTTAAGTAGTTAAACGCCATTTTAACACAAACGCAAATTTTATTCATTTTAAAATGAATATCGAAAGTGAATTCAAAATCTGATATTTTGAATAGAATTGAATTCGAATTGAAATTGAATAGAATTGAATTGAATTCGAATTAAATAGAATTGAATTCGAATCGAAATTAAATAGAAAAGAAATTCGAATTAAATAGAAAAGAAATTCGAATTAAATAGAAAAGAAATTCGAATTAAATATAATTGAAAAGAAATTCAAATTAAATAGAATTGAATTGAAATTCGAATTAAATAGAATTGAATTGAAATTCGAATTAAATTGAAATAGAATTGAAATCGTTTTAAATTGAATTTAAAGCGAATTGAAATTGAATTGAAATCGATTTGAATTGAAATCGAATTGAAATGAATTTAAAACGAATTTACAGTGGAATATTCAATTTTGATTTGAAATTGAATATGAAGTTGAAATCGTTTTGAAAACGAATTTAAAATGATTTATAAAATACGTTTTAAAAAGGAAATCGATGAAATATATATTGTATATATTATATATATAATATAATGGCCTGAATAGAACGCGCCGTGCTGCGGCAGTTCGTGAATTTCGACCATTAACTTCGTATGGATATTACGGGAGATCCGACCATCGGATTCTCCTGAAACCGGAACCATTGGGTTCGTATCGAAAAGAGCTTTCTAACGAATGTGAGAAATTATAAATCTAACAGTTGGATCTGGAGATACGTCCAAATTAAATTTGGAAAAGGTCGTTGTAAGTGCAGTTCGACGGCCGTTGATGGAAATCGACTGTACGGGCCTTGATAAAATTATTAAAAATAGTAATAATTAGTGTAAAATCATAAGAAATGATTTGGAAAGAATTGGGATGAAAAACTCCATATTTGAAAAGATAAAAATAGATTTTTATCGAAATGAACTAGTTTTGAACTAGAATTAAAATCCATTTATTTTTTAAATAAATAAATTGGATTTGAAATGGTTTTGAAAATAACCAGAATTTCCAATATATAGATTGGAAATGGATTTGAATCGAAATTGTCTTCGGAATATTTCGATGTGGGATTTTGTGATTATACAGATATTGTTGAGGAAATTTGAAAGATATATTTATATCGTTATTTCCAATACGATATTTGTTGATCGTAGAATTTGATATTGAATATAAGCCGATATATTTTCTATTCAGAGCCTTGTATTTAATATCAAATGTGATTTGGGTTTGTCGTGAATGGTGTCTTCATTAACACTGTTCTTAAACCCAGTTGAGGAAAAGATTAAATCTTTTTATTTAGATTTAATGAAGTGTACCAATTAAATAATATTTAATTGGAATTGAATTAGAATTGATTTTGGGTTTATCGTGAACCGTGTTTTAAATGACACTGGTTCTTTAACCCAGTTAAAGATTAAAACTAAGTGGAGTTTTGATGAATCTTTAAATAGATTGAAAAGTGAATTTGATAATTAAAATTATCAAATTCAAGGAATAATCGAGAATGGAGTACCACCAGTTTCACTCCAGACGATAGTTAAATCTTTAATTAGATTTAAACGTGAAATGGTAATTGAATTTACCGATAATACCGTGGTGTTAGATATGGAGTATGGCCAGTTTTACTTCGTGGGATGAATAGGTTGGGATTGGGAAATAAAATAAATGATTACTTCGTTGTGGTTCGCTAATCCCGACTAGTTTGAATTGATATTCAAAAGAAGATTAAAGAATAAATTTAAAGAATTTATCTTTGATAAAATTAATGAGAACCTTTCCCAAAGAATATTCTGAATTGGAATGAGGTGTATGTTGTGTTTGTGTAACACTTGTTTATTATATGCGCGAGTTATTCAGAAAGACCAGGTTTATCCCATTCTGAATAACTAATACAACGAAAAGTCGAAGATGAAGACGGTGGTCGAAGACCGGAAGTCTTCACATCGTTTGGATAATTATTGACGATACTGATTGGGCTGTACACCCAAGAGGAGGGAAATAGTTGGTGGTCGTCCAGACGTACTTGGAGATCGATGGATACACGAGGAAAGTGCCTCCGGTTTCGTTCAGACCCAGAACGGACTTGTATGGACTGTGTGTCTGACATCGGACTTCATTCTGTGTGATTGATATCGGTTGCATAGCGTGAATTGCCTATGTGGCATGCTAAGGTGCAAATGATCAAGGCTTCTGTTGGAAAGCAGAGTCTTGTGGTTGATGATCAAAGCACGGCCTTTGTGGCGTAGCTTAGTGTAGCGTGAATTCGCGAGCCTCACACCCCAGAATGAACCAAAAACGGGAGAGGACATCAGGGAGGGCATGCGTTTCCTTCTAGCTAGGGTGGTGTCAGTGACCTACCAGCCCTGACATTTATATACTTTTCACCTGTGTGGTTGTTGCTGTTGCGAGGCGCCTCGGATACATCGGTCGTTCTCGAACCGAATGAGTCAGTGGACTCATTTACGCCCCAAAGGGCGGGGAAACGTATTATTCAGGCACTATAATCCACTCCGTGTGGACCGGCCCTGACGATCCAAGGGGAAGTTGCGGCTGCTCCGGAGACATGGGCTAGATTGTCTCGAATCGGTAGAGGACGATCCCTTGCCTCGGTTCATAGATGGAAATCCAACTTCCAGTACGTGTATTGCGGTTTTATTTGTAGAGCCTAGTATGGCGATATAGTGGGATGGGGCGCTTATGCCGTCTATGATTTATATTTATGATTTGAAATTGTTTTGACACTATACACTTATAGTAATAATAAAACAAGAAATTTCACGTACCAAGCATTCTTGGCTATTATAAGGTAAAAACCCTATCCTCCGGCTTGCGTTGCATTGTGTGATGGGACCTGGGTCTTATAATAGCTTCATTTTTCTTTATTTAGCATTGCGCTGTTTGTTTTATGCACTGGTGTTCTTGGGAGGAAACCCGTTCCGTGTTATACGGCGTGGTCCCTTGAATTACCTAACTTTAAAATAAAGATTAATAACTGTTTTAGTTCACACACCAGTCCCATGACTGACCTGGAGTTTATTGTTTTAACCTAAACTCTGGGTGCCCTTATTTTCGACATGGGCAGCTAGTAGTTTTGGTTTTGCAGATTTATATCCACAGGAACCTGGTTTACAGCTGGAATGATGTTCGGAAAGCTTTGTATCCGTATATCTCCTTCAGTTGTATTTTGTATTATTTTCCGCTGCTATGTAATTTATTGTAATCTCTGATATTTATCGAATGTATATTATTTGTTTATCCTCTGTATATTCTAGTATTCTGATGGAATTGTTGTAACAACAATGAAATGTTCTTCCGTCTGTGTTCTTTTGTGTGTTGTTCTCAAAGTATCCGCTCTATCCTTACCGGGGAAGTTACAGGACCTTACAATTGTCTTTAAATCTAATCAGACGGTCAATCACTAATGAGAAAAGTAATTGTAATAGCAATTGTGTTCTAGAAAATCTAATTGATTAGACAACACAAATTGCCATGAAAATAAAAAAAAATTCAGAATTAAAAGAGAACTTTATTAATGGAGAAAAGTTACAGGAAAATGAACACATACGTTTACAATGGATACAAGGTGTATTTATAGGGATGTAGTCCCCTTTTTATGAGAATAATTAGGCCAAGAATGAATCCCTTGAATTAATTTATTTACAAATAAAAGAGATATGAAGATAATGGTTGAGATATTCCTTGAAGATCTTCCTCCTTGATTGTTGACATGTGGCAGCATGATTGGATTTTCTTTGGCAATAATTCGTTCAAATTTTCTTTTATATGGAAGTTGAAAATGAATGATTTGATTTGAAAAGAATATGCTCATTCCTTAAAATCTTTATTAGTGCATACATTATATATGTACATAAGAATATATATATATATGTATGTATATATATATATGTATGTGTATATATATATATATATATAACGTATCACTATTCCATATATTCTCCAGAGCAAAGAAGACGGTGTGTGTATAAATCCATGCTCCCTTTTTCAGCAAAAATGAGGCTTGCCAAGGATTGAACTCAGGTCTTTTTGTACAAATTCCTATGCCTTTACCAGTGAGCTACGACTTCTTTTGGGATTAAGAAAGTGTTAACATAAGGAAGTAGCTTTTCTTTGCAATTGGCCTTTAATTGAAATGAAGGAGACATTAACTGACAATCTGTAAAAACACAAAAAAATACCCAAAGTAATATTTATTTATTTACAAAAGATAAGATATAAGAGCATAAAATAAACACATTTCTTTGCTAATCAAATACCCTCACACTTATCTTTTACTTGTCCTCGAGTAAAACAAAAATGAAAAACTAAACTAGATAGGTTACACTTTCGTAGGAAGCACGATTGAATTGAGCTTATGCAACAAGCCGTTAAACCCCTAGGTGTCCCTAGTAGGACGAGTGTTGTCTCGTGAGGGTTTTTAGCGGATACTACCCACAAAATCCATATGCAGTATGCTATGGTTCTAATGTAACTACATGAATGAAACAAACATATGCAGATGAAAATAAAAATGAAAACACAACTTATTTTAGGAAAGTGGTACAACAAATTAAGTTGACAATTTCTAGTCAGTTGATTTTATTTTAGACACCTCAACTTGTCATAAATTTTCAACACAATTCAAGTTTTCAAATGTTAAATTCTAGTTTGTCCAGTTGGTTCGGTCGATAACATAGTGTAGCCATGAAATAAATTCTTAGTTTACTTGTCACAGTTCGTAAGTGGTATTCTAATTTCCTTGTGTATGGCTAGTCAAATCAATAAGGTCAAGAAGTGTTTAGGCATCACTGCTTGTTCTCAATCTCCATAAAAATGAAGCTTTATAATTAATTACATACACCTAACTTAAAGACCAAGGTATACTACCTATGCACTGCCTTGCGGACTGACGGAGAGTTGGGACAGAGCTTGGCGGATTGTGCAGACCGACGCTGACTTTGTTAATAAGATGTCGGTAATCCTTAGGTGTCCAACTCATAAAATGAGACCAAGATATACCGACACTGACTTTGTCAACAACATGTCGGATAGAGTTTGGCGGGTTTGTACACCAACGCTAGATTTACAAGCAATGTTGGATACCCTTGGATTATTATTATTATTATTGAAAATATAAGAATAAGAGAGAGTTACGCAAATTCATCTTAACACAGCTTAGTTTTAAAGATTCGAAAAGAAAATATAAGTATTTTAAGTCCTCCACTCATTAAAAAAAGACTACAATTTAGAATAAACTTCATTGCCATCACCTAAGAATCTCCTATGTACCAGTTACACTATTATCCTTTGTAATTCAACTTTTCATTATATTTCTAATTCGATCTTAGTTGAGAGAAAAAAATACTATCAACTGACTTATAATTTGTATCAATCTAAAATGAGTCATGTTTCAAAAAAAAGGCATGTTTCTATAATCTAAAATGCATGATGGTCCTATCTAAATGCATGAAAGTGAAAAAAAAATGAATACAATGCAGACTCCCCCCACACTAGAACTAAACAGTGTCCACACTGTAAACACGTTTCCTAAATGTGAAAGATAGAACCCAAAGACAGATTAATTGTAAAATGATTTGTAAAAAGAAATGCAATTTAACTATATGTAAGAATGAATCATATGTACAATGATATATGTGTTTGCGATGCATGCGATGCAAATAATGCCACTAACTTTTTCCCCCACACTTGGTTCTAGCCCGATGAATCTCATTCCCATTATGTCTAGGCATGTTTTCTAATAAGTAAAGGATTATGAAAACCATCTCATCTTTATACCTAGATATATAGTCCAGTAGATAAATGTCCAGTGTCATCCTAACATGAAGTTTTTCAACCAAGCTAACATTCCAAAAATAATTCATGTGTTCAACTAATTTATCAGTGTAATTGTTCAAAAATTTGTGTTCGTATATAAATTCAGTGAAATTTGAATTCTGAGTGTTATTCAAGACTATGTGATCACAGTTCTGAATTTCATTACTGGACAACATATTTTTAACACTGACAATTTCAAGTTCATTTAAAACCTAAAAATCGAAATTCTTAAACTTGGATTGGTGGCTTGATTCTATTTCATCCTCATTTGGCAGCTCATACAATCCAAAAAATTCATGTTCATTGAAATCCTTCTTCAATTTAGAGTTTTCGAAAAATTCAACATTTGTATTTTGTTCAATTTATAAAATTTCAAGTTTCTCGTAGCCCAAAAGAGAAAGATCAAAATCTGAGCTTAAATCTTTTTCCTGAAAAGAATTGAAGTCCAAATCATTTACTGAATTGTGAACAACTTCATTTAGATCGTTGTTCTCAATTTTCAAAGTTGTTGTTTGAAAATTTTCACTATCAGTAAAGAATGGATAATTTTCTGATTCATCGCATGTTTGAATTTGATTTTGTTGTTCGAGTTGTTCTTTAAAAGATGTCATTAAAGAAAGAAGTTCATCAAGATGTCTATCTTTTTCATCAAGCTGTCTATCTTGCTTTTCTACCCTCTCTCTAAGAATGTTAAGATGATATTCTTTAGAATTGTTGATTTGAGAGCTCTCGTTTTGGATTTCTTGATTCTCAAAATTATAGTCCACATCAATTTCACAATCAATATTATTTCCAATGTGAAGGATGTTTGAATTCACAGAAAAATGACAACGATATTGGAAATCATTTTGATTAAAAAATTATGTTCGTAACCAAAACTATTGGATTTGAGAGAAAATTAAAATTTTGGTTATTTTCAAGATGTTGATATGGGCTATAACTTTGGAAATTTTGGTTTACAACCCCATATTGATGTTGATCAAAGCTATATTGGGATTCAAAGCTATTTTGATGTGGATGTGGCCCATAATCGAAATTGCTGTAATTTGAATTGAAGTCACCATTTCGATTATATCTATAATTTTGAAAATGTTGGTCATTTGGAAATTTTTGGAAATTGTCGATATTGGGCCCACGAAATTTTGAAAAATCTTGTCTCATGAGTTGTAATTCATACTCTTCAAGAGGATGTCAACTCCAATTATTAACCCACAATTCTCTCAAGGATTTATTTTGAATCAGACATTTGAATGAAGTCAAAGCAAGACAGAGATTATTCTCACTTCAAAATATTATAAAATACTGAGTTGTGCTCTAATAATTAACTGACTCAATTAGAAGAGGGAAGAGGGCCTTATGGCCGTTCACATATAGTATAAATACTAAGGGATATGACCAATGTTTTACGGGTAGTATGCAACCTCTTTTGCTAATAGTTCAATAAATTGAACTACTATATATCCACGATCCAATTATACGAGACAATCAACTTCACAAAGCACCACTTTTCAATTATATTATTTTGAAATATTTAGTCAAATTCAATTGTTGAAAAACGATGAGATTGATGATAGTAGCAATGGAAATTTCAACCAACCACAACAATCAGAGAATATTAACTGTAGAAATAAATAAAAAATTGTACAAGCAAGCCGCTGCCCCTGTAGAAAATTTTTACAAGCAATTTCTATTTTTTTTCTTTACAGCAGAGCACCTGTAGAGTTTAGAAAATTTTACAATGGAGTATGGTTGTCCATCCAGAAAAATTAGACATCACTGTTTGTAATTTGCTTGATGGCTGAATTTCGAGTTTGCTTTGCTTGACTTCACTATGTTCCTTGACTTTGGCCTACGATTCCTTTTTTTTTTATTTTTTTTAAAGGCAAATTAAATAAACAAAAGAAATTGAATGAAATAAAAAGTAAACTAACTAACTAGACCGAAAAAAAGAAAAACAATTTTTTTTTTGAACTCAAGTTAGAAAAACTTAAAACCAAACTAAACTGAAATGGAACTAACATATGAACTAAAACTATAAACAAAACAACTACTCACGCCCACTTCTAAACCAAAAACTCGACCCCTTTTATTTTTTCAAAGCAAATCTTGTCCAAATAAGTTACTCAATCTTGCCGCTTTATTTTTTAAAAACAGAAGACCATGTCAAAAGAAAAAGGGGAAACAAATCAATTGCCCAGTCGAGTACCCTGCAACATTTAGAATAAAACAGGGTGCGTACCCAAAACAAAATAACAATAAAAGTCAATAAAACAGGCACGCCTCCTTGCCCAATATAAGAACCCGGTTCTCTAAGGATTTGCGCCCCACTAAGAAACAAATCACGCACCTTTCCTTTTTCCAGAAAGCAAAATACGCAACTATAAATCAGGAAACACACAAACGAAATCGACTAGGGTTAATCTCTGGTTTCAAATCGGGTTTTCTCCTCCTTATTTTTTTTCGAATTTGGTTTCGAAGTGTAGCTGATTGTGATCTTTAGATTGTGATGAACGGACTTTGGGTGCGCGAATTATGGGTTCGGATGGGGGTGATTGATTGCATAGGCTTTGGATTTTTGTTTGTGGTGAGAAGAATGAATGCGTGATTTTAGATTGTTTGAAAGGGGATGATATGTGAATTTGATGGTTTGGGGAAGACGGATGGTGTTTGCGTTCGAACTTGATATGGACAGTGGATTGCGTGAGTGAAGATGGATGGCTTCGGTGTTGCTGGTAATGGGTGTACGGTTGTTGGTGAAGATGGCAGGGGATTGCTGTGCGGCTTAAACGTGGATGGAGTTTGTTGTATGTGAATATTCGAGGGTGGGTGGTCAGTGAAAGCAGATCGGTCTTGGCAGATAGGGTTAGTGGAAAGGAGACGAACAAGATGAATTGCGCTGGGATGGTCTTGGCACTGTTGTGTGATGGTTTTGGTGGATCGATGTCATGTGGTAATGGATTGTGGTTGAAAGTCATGTTGCTGTAGTTGATGGGAGAATCCGGGTACTGGGCAAAGGATGTTGTGTTATGCTGTTCGACTCCGCTAGGGTCTTATGGGAGCTATGCAGTGATGGACTTGGTTGGGTGTAGGGGGTGTTCGGATCGGTGAATTGTGATTTGCGCAGTGGGGTATGGGTTTATTTGGTAAGGAGGTTGAATTTTGACAGATGTGAGTTGTGGTGTTGATGAGGTTTTGAGGACTGTGAAGTGGAAGTGAGGGGGGGACGAGTGGTCAGGGTGCGGTTTGCGGTCGTTGAAGGGGAGATTAGTTTGGAGTTGTATGGGAGATGGTGCACTGATTCAGGTGTGTTGTATGTTTGTGTTGACCAATGGGTTTATGACGAGCTTGAGATGATGGTGGTCAGAGATGAAGATTGGTAATTTGCGGCAGAAGGAAATTATGGGCTTTTTTTTTGTAGATGGCCAAAAGGTGGAAATGGCAGGTGCTTTATTGGTGACAGAGAAGAAAGTAGGAAAGATTTCAAAACAATTTTTTTTTTTTGGTTTTTTTTTTTGTGAAACTTATAACAGAAGAAAGAAATCAAATGTATTGGAAACAAGAAAGGGAATAAAGAAAGGAAAAAAATAGATGAGAAGAAAGGAAAGAAATTGAAAGCAAAAATGGCAAGACTTTTTTTTTCTCTTATTTGGAAGATTACGGTATCATTGAACAATACAAAATCTACCCAATCAAGATTTTTTTTCTATATATACAAGAAAACAAAAGGAAAAGATAAAATAAAATAAAAACTAACACGTTAATTACATAAGTTTAAAATTCTAATTGTGATCAATAATTAGTTTTATCTTTTTTCCCACTTTAAGAAAAATGAAACATTGATATCCCCTATATCGTTATAATTTTCTGAAAGGTAACTATCTCGGTTTCATATATGAAATTTATATAGAATCTTTGAAAAAGACTTTCTTCCATACTAAGTTCATAACTTTCGCGGTAGCTTCGTCGATGTTACCTACCAAATAAAAGGCCTGCTCGGGAAGACTGTCTAATTTCCCAGAAAGGATCAATCGAAACACCCTAATTCTTTCGGCGAGACCAACATATTTCCCTGGAGAACCAGTAAAGACTTCTGCCACGAAGAAGGGTTGTGATAAGAAGCATTCAATTTTTCGTGCTCTTGCTACAGTTAAATGATCTTCTTCGGATAATTCGTCCAACCACAGGATAACTATAATGTCCTGAAGTTCTTTGTAACGTTGTAAAGTTTCCTTAACTCTTTGAGTAGTTTCATAATGTTCCTCGCCAACGATCCAAGGTATAAAATTCAGTGTTTACCTCCCCGGCAACGGCACCAAAAACTTGATCTCTTTTTTTCTATGAATTAGAAAAACGCGAATTTTAAAATAAATTCTGCAAGCGCACAGATCGTGTAATATGAAGGTCGAACACAAGGAGGAAAATTAATTTTTATTATTTATATATTTCTTGGGCGAGTTAGACAAATCTTGGAGATGGGGATAAAATTGAAATTACAATTTAGTTCAGAACAAATCTAATTGAACCGGTAACTAAAATTGTAATTATCAATAAAAACAAGTAACACTGCAAATGAATTAACTATAGATTGAATCTAATCGAATATATAATCAATTCAATGATTAAAAATAAAACAGAATGCTAGAAATAAATTTGCAGAACGGAAATAAACTAACAGGAATGTTAAATTAGGATTACTGTTGAATATAATTAGACGGTCAATAACTAATGAGAAAAGTAATTGCAATATCAATTGTGTTCTAGCAAATCTAATTGACTAGACAACACAAATTGCCATGAAAATTAAAAAAATTGCAGAATTAAAAGAGAACTTTATTAATGGAGAAAAGTTACAGAAAAATGAACACATACGTTTACAATGGATACAAGGTGTATTTATAGGGATGTAGTCCCCTTTCTATGAGAATAATTAGGCCAAGAATGAATCCCTTGAATTAATTTATTTACAAATAAAAGAGATATGTAGATAATGGTTGAGATATTCCTTGAAGATCTTCCCCCTTGATTGTTGACATGTGGTAGCATGATTGGATTTTCTTTGGCAATAATTCATTCAAATCTTCTTTTATGTGGAAGTTGAAAATGAATGATTTGATTTGAGAAGAATATGCTCATTCCTTAAATCTTTATTAGTGCATACATTATATATATATATATATATATATATATATATATATGTGTGTGTGTGTGTGTGTGTGTGTGTGTGTGTGTGTAACATATCACTATTCCATATATTCTCCAGAGCACAGAAGACGGTGTGTGTATAAATCCATGCTCCCTTTTTCAGCAAAAATAAGGCTTGCCAAGGTTCGAACTTAGGTATTTTCGTACAAAATCCTATGCCTGTACCAATGAGCTATGACTTCTTTTGGGATCTAGAAAGTGTTGACATAAGGAAGTAGCTTTTCTTTGCAATTGGCCTTTAATTGAAATGAAGGAGACATTAACTGACAATCTGTAAAAACACATAAAAATACCCAAAGTAATATTTATTTATTTACAAAAGATAAGATACAAGAGCATAAAATAAACACATTTCTGTGCTAATCAACCACCACTTATAACCTTGTCTTGGGTGTACCGCCCAATCGAGACATCAGTAGTAATCCAAAGATGTGAAGATCTCCGGTCTTCAACCACCGTCTTTAGTATCTTCAATACTCGTCATATGGTTATTCAGAATTGATTGAAACTCGGTCTTTCTGAATAATTAGCGCAACTTTAAAATCAAGTGATATATAAATATAATCATAAGTCTCACTCCAATTCGTAAGATTCTTTTATTCAAATCATCCTTTATATTGGGAATTACTCCCTTAAATCTTAACAAAGATTTAAATCATTTAAACTCTTGTTTAATTCTTTCATTGGAAATAATTTCCCATTCCCATCTTACTCGTCCCATGGAGAAAAACTGGTGGTATCTATGTCTAACATCTCCCGTATTTTGGTAAGTTTAATTCCCTTCTTTTATTTCTAATCTAATTAGAGGCTCATTAAAACTCTAACTTAGTTTTAATCTCCCTTTCATTCAATCAAATCTTTATTGAAGGAATTATTAAAACTCAAACATAGTTTTAATCTCCAAAAATCATTATTCAGTGATTACTAAACCTTAGAAATAAATCCTGTCTTTAGCTGGGTTAAAGAATAGATGTTATTCAAGACATCATTCACAACAAACCCCAAAATCCAATTTGATATCAAATATAAGGCTTTAAACCGAAATCATATCGACTTATATTCAACATCAAATTCTGAAATCAACAGATATCGTATTGGGAATAACGATATCACATATCTTCCAAATTTCTCAAACAGTATCCATATAACTATGGATACTGTTTTTGGAATATCCGAAGATTATTTCTATTCAAATCCAATTAAATTCATATGTTGGAAAACTTTGGTTATATTTAAACCCTTTTTTCCAATATGTTATTTTAAACACTGGGTCCTTTATCAATATAAAACTTTGTCTATTCTTAGTCAAATACTCGGTTTCCTTTCGGTTTTTCTTACCCTTTGCCTATGGAAAAACTTCCAGTTAGATCTCACAGATGGCACTACTCTTAGGAATCACCGCATATTTCTTTTGGTTCTTTACTTTAGTTGTTAACCATCTCATTCTGGTAAAATATTTCTTTTAACTTCCTAAAAATTTGTATATTTAACCAAAATCTCTTTCAAACCATTTATTATGATTTATCATAATTTATCCATAATATTAATAATTTTTATAAGGCCCTTATAATCAGTTTCCAATTTCGGTCACCGAACTACTTCTATAGCGACCTTTTCAAAAATAGATTTGAACTTATTTAAAAATCTAACCATTGGTTTTTAAAACTTTCTATTCCATTTGAAAACCATTTTCATTTTGAACTCAACGTTTTTCGTTTTGTGAGATTCCGACGGTCGAATCTCCCGGTATGTCAATTCAAAGTTAATGGTCGAAGTTCGCGAGCTACCGTAGCGCAACAAGTCCTATTCAGACCAAATTTCGATCTATAATTAAATTTAAATAAAAAACAATTCCAAAATAATTTATTAATTATATAAAACATATATAATTATTTTTGGAAACCATATTTCAATTATTTCTCTTTAAAATCAAATATTCCATTATTTAATCATTTAATATTATTTAAGTAATTAAATAATATTGTTCTTTAAAACTTATTGTTTGTAGTCCTAATTTTTTTTAACATCCGTTATAAAAATAAATAAGCAAGTTTTGAAAAGAAAATCTCTTTATAACTTTTCCTAGATACTCTAACCGAACTTCACTTTTTAAAGTTACTATTCATTTCAATTTAAATCGAACAGATGCCTTTATTAATTAAAAATTAGTTCAAATAAAAAAATTCTTTCATGAAAACTATTCATAATGACTTAATCTACCTTTCCAAATTATTTGAATTAAAAATTCAAACTTTAAATTTTCACTGAATATTTTATTAATAAAATATTCAAATTTATTCTGAATTGGAATGAAATTCAACCAGTCACCATATTATTCCATTTATATGGATTTCACACATCATTAGCATACAATAATAGTTATTAATAACTATTTACATCCAATTGTCCCATATTGGCATTATTGACCTATGTGTTAAGGCCATTAACACTTAATCCCAAATCAAACCATTGGGTGAAGGTATTAAACATTGTTAACAATTCATTGTTGTATTTGACAAAACCGTTTCACATCAACATATATTAAATTCAATTTATCATTCATAACACAAATAATATCAACGATATCACATACCCATTCCATATTACATGTTTACCAATTTTTCTTGACTTAACTAAGTGATTATTGGTAAATCAATTTTCCTTGTTAATAAGTGATTAGCTTCACTACTACTAACGTCATCATTTTAACGTTGTGTTGCTTAACAATTAAACAATTCAAACATCCAAACCACATCATATAGCATTACCATGTCAATCACATAGTAATCAGTCACCTATAACATAATTAACTAGTTTAACCATAATAGTAAACTAAAACTAGGTGTAGAGCTCTCACCATAGCGTTCCTACACCACAACACTTCATATGTAGGACTTTTCTAACTAAGCTCGCACCTTTTCCACACCAATTCACTAACCACTAATAATATAAATATATTTATACTTATACTTGAAAATTCAAGGGAAAAGATGAGATTTTTCTAGGGTTTTAAGGGCTTGGAAGGTTGATGGGGCCCACGGCTAAGGGAGGTGGGGTCCACCTAGTTTGCACAATCTGGTAGGGGCGTGTGGAGGGTTGCGTGAGGCTGTGGGATCTAGAAGAGGAGTTTAGGGTTGTGTAATTTTATTTTAAGGTGAAAAGAAGTGATCTTTTTAGTATTTTAGAGAAAAGTGGGGAATTTGGAGCAAAGGGGCCCACGTGGTGGAGGACGGGGCTATAAGGGAGTTGCGCATGGTCCGGTGGTGGGGTGGAGGCTAGTGGTAGTGAGGGAGGATGTGGCGTGGTGTTTGGTATGAGGAGGAAGCAGATAATGGAGGTTAAGGTAGCTTAAGAGAAAAGAAATGGAAAAAGATGGAAAAAGAAATGAAATAAACACCAAAATGATCCTCTCTCTTCACGTGCCAAAAGGACTTTGGAACAGAGTGAAAGAGAAGAGTTGGGCAAGTGTGATGAGGTACCATGAGTTGTCTAACTTGGAGGAGATGTAGGAAATGGTCTAAGGAAAAGGATTAGTTTAAAGTAAATGGTTAAATTATATTTAAGGGTTATCTTAGGAAGGCTGTATCTATATCTAAATTAATTCCAACACTTATGAATTCATTAGTACGCATTAATATGTCCTTTAAGTTTTCGTTTACCATTTTATCAATATTTTTCAATTGTTCGGTTTTAGCCAAAACTACTTAATTTCAAGTCGAATTTCAATAGAACAATTCGTACATTTTTCAGTTTGTATGATCAAACCGTAAGTCCGATCAATACGAAATTCGAAAACCTACTATATTTCATTAATACAAGTCCAACAAAATGGATTCGTTGAATTCGGAGACCATTTGAAAAATGGCCTTATTTCTTGCTTTTATTGAATTTTAACTAGTTTTTCAACGCGCATTTATATTACGTATGCTTACATATTAACTCCGATTGGCTTGAAATTTGAAACCTTACTATATTTTGACATTAAGATCCAATAAAATTGGTTTTGTTGGGTTTCGAGGCTGTCTTAGAAATGGTCTATCTTCAGGTCATCAAAATAATATTAAATTATTGATTTTCATTATTTCCCTTTGAAATTGGTTTTAAAAGTTTACCGACCTTGTTTTAATCCCAGTAACATATAAATCAAGTTTAGAATTTATTTTCAATTATTCTCAAGTCCAAATTCAATATTTAACCATTTAGAATCCACTAATCAACCAAAAATTCATATTTTAAATTGACTAAATATTTGGGTCGTTACACATATGGTGATGCCTAAAGTCAGATGCAAACAGCTCAAAAGTCCCCAGCTCTAAGTCAAGGATATGAATAAAAGCTTGTGCGTCCACATATGCTTGCATTGACACTCCAATGCGTAGTTGTGGGTGATAGGACTGTATTTGAGACCATTTGAAAAATGGCCTTATTTCTTACTTTTATTGAATTTTAACTAGTTTTTCAACGCGCATTTATATTACGTATGCTTACATATTAACTCCGATTGGCTTGAAATTTGAAACCTTACTATATTTTGACATTAAGATCCAATAAAATTGGTTTTGTTGGGTTTCGAGGCTGTCTTAGAAATGGTCTATCTTCAGGTCATCAAAATAATATTAAATTATTGATTTTCATTATTTCCCTTTGAAATTGGTTTTAAAAGTTTACTGACCTTGTTTTAATCCCAGTAACATATAAATCAAGTTTAGAATTTATTTTCAATTATTCTCAAGTCCAAATTCAATATTTAACCATTTAAAATCCACTAATCAACCAAAAATTCATATTTTAAATTGATTAAATATTTGGGTCGTTACACATATGGCAATGCCTAAAGTCAGATGCAAACAGCTCAAAAGTCCCCAGCTCTAAGTCAAGGATGTGAATAAAAGCTTGTGCGTCCACATATGCTTGCATTGACACTCCAATGCGTAGTTGTGGGTGATAGGACCGTATTTGAGGTCCAGAGCACGCCCAAATTTTGTGAGAATTTCGTTCTTAGAAAAATCATCACTGAAGCAGATACGGAAATATCCTTTTGGATTGGAATCAACCATAGAGATGGGAGTTACGATGCCTGCATCGATCTGAGCATGAGCCAAATCAAGAGCACAAACGGGTAAACATAACTACCATCTTCCAACACCTTACAAGGGGGAACCATAACAGCCAAACGCGTCGCATGTAGGGATAAGCGAGAAAACTAGAAAGTGCATTAGAAACCAAATCACATTGAGTGTGATCATGTGAGAGAGTGCCATCAGGTTGGCCATTTGAATCCAAAGGATCATAGGAAACAACAGAACCAACAACATGACATGCAAGAAAGGGAGGAAAGACACTGGCAGCCTGAGCATGGAAGGATGACGCTTGTGAAAAACTGGCAGAATTAACAACCTACTGTTCTAAAGTTTGTACATGCATCGGAAGGTGCATAAGAGTTTGATGCCGAAGGCATTAACGTTTAGGTAGGAATTTAAGCCTTGTATCTTACATAGCAGGAACAAGAGAGGCACATGAAAACGAATTAACTACAACAACATCCATGCATGTAGAAGCGCATGAATCTAAAAAAACTAGTTTGAGAGACAGCTAAATCATGACATTAAAAAAACCTCAGCCGGGCAAGTTGACACTAGAACTAGGAACTAAAGCAAGGAGAGAGGACACATCTATGTGCACTTGATAAGAGCATGGAACCAAGGAGACAACAACGAAATTAGATGCCAAACCAATACCATCCTATTGTGAGACAATGAGGAAGCAGGGCTTCAGAACCTGACCCATTAACAAGTGAGAAACCATCAGACTTGCAAACCACTAGATTGGCTATAAAGTCCAGAGCATATGCATGACCCGATTGTGCAATAGAATTAGATACAACAGGCTACACACACTAACTTTTGAAACAACAGCCGTGCCACCCAAAGACTTAGGAACCCAAGCCAGACGTTCATCACAACACTGACTTGATGCGTGACCAAAAGCATTGTAAACATCACAATAGAGTGTGTTATATTCATACGCCACGAATATATTCAAAGTTATGCTATATAAATTCAATACTCACCGAATGCGGAAAACCAAAGGAGGGGTGAACTTCAAATAAAATGTGAATAAACTCTAGCTTCAACGCCCTCTCCGTGAAACTGTCCAAGGCCCAAGGCATTCCAAGAGCACTAGCAATAACACAAATAATATCGTGCTCCCGTAATTCCTCAAAAATATCAAGTTTCACCTAATTCGGTAGAGAATCGAACACTTCTTTTTCATAGTAGGTTTGTAGAAACTATCTTTCCAATAGAAACAGCCTCGAATCAAAGAAATAAGGTCCACCTTTAGAAATCCACTGAAGATATTCCGCTTTGTCAAATTTTATAAGATAGCGACCATTTTTCCTATCAAATTACTTGAATTCACCACTCGGCTTGCAGATACGTTGAATGTAAGTAGTCAGATGAATGTAGTATGATTGAGAACCCACCACGTAAAAAGTAGGGAATTACCCCATTTATATATGGATTTTCGAAGCATAGCCTCAAAAATAAAAGCATGGCATTCATTTTTGATAGATCTAGGTTCGAAAAACATATTCAATGTCGAAAGATTTCTGATAAGTGCTGATTTTTAGCTACCACACGGTTAGCCTAAAATGAAAGAGGGAAAGTGGAGATTCAGAGTCGAGATGAGAAGATGCGGCCAAATCCCCATCCATTGCAGGTGGCGGCACTTCACCAACATCCTCAGGCATGGCTCGATCCTCTGCTTCAAAATCGAGAACTGGACTCCCCTTACAAGAGCGGATATCGCGCATAACACAGAGTTTTCGGCCCGTTATGAAGAAAAAGAAAACGTCACCCAATGGCTTCACAAGAATCGACTAGGACTTGAGCTATTGATTCATGAGTGATTGGTGGATAATCCCTAATACGGAGCTTCAAGCTCCTTTTTTCTGTTTTTTGAAGTGAAGTGTGTCATCGACATTTTTGTATTTTGTTATATTTACAATTTTGTGTCGTCATATTGCGTTTAAATAAAGTTTCCCTTATATTAACTACCTTCTATTAAATTATGATTTTTAACTTATACATTTTTATCGAACACTTATAGTCAAATTGTGATATCTAATTCAGAAGGGTTCAATTCTAATACACTTAAAACTGTTAATAAATGTTCATATATTAATAGAGCATAAATAAACAATTAACAAACAACGGGCAATGCTCCCAAACTATTTGGCATGACAATTCAAACAATAATGATAATAATTTAATCTTATCATTAACAAATAACAATATATAAATAACATATACTTTTGATTTTTTTTTGAAATTGGATATGTATAATATCCAATGTAAAAAATTTCATTTACTGATTTTCAAAATCAATATCATGTCTACTTACCTTGTTCAAATGTTTAGAGATCCCTATCAACATCGCGGATCCCACCTCTCAACTAGAATTCATAAACGACTCAACGGACTAATTAACACAATATGTTTTTATGAAAATAACAAGTACACTATCGTGAATATATTGTAATGACCCGAGGAATTCGACGCTTGAATTTTGACAATAATACATAATCCTGTATTCACTTGCCAAAACCCAAGTATTGAAAACCCGGAGAGTTAATAAAAAGAAATTAGAGGGTGGGAAGAGAAAGAAATATTAGAATAGGAGAAAAAGAAGAAGAATACCAATACCACACAATCAGAGTAGAATAGAATCTCACATCGGAACAAATAAAATATAATATATCAACAACTCTTTACTCAAAAGAAAGATGATGTGTATGGTTACAACATCAGAGTACACATTAGATCAATACAACTCACATAACAGAAATAGTTTAATATAAGAAAATATGGGTATGAGTCTCGACTCCATCTTCACTCCTGAAAGTCCAAGCGAAACCTAACCTGGAAAATGTACTCGGTCTGACCTGAGCACATTTTGAAGCAAAGCAAAATCAACCTGGATCAGTCTGAAATACTTTCAGTGATAAATTCATATTACAAACAATTTTCTTAACTTTAGAAAATCCTTTAAAAGAATGGAACTCTCGTAATACATGACCACACATAAACATAGCACGTGTTTTACCTTACGATAACAAAAATCGCTTTTTATATCAAAATCCAATGGTATTTAATAGTGTCTAACAATCCACAAAAATAAGAATATAGCCGGAAAGCTTGTTTCTCACTTTCCAACTTAGTTGGTTTACAACTAAAATTGTACGGCTCATATAGGAGTTTTGATTTCCAACATGACAAAATATGGGACCACCTCCCGATCAGTGTTCTCTAGAGAGGAACCACTGGGATTCAACATAAACATCATGTAATTCGGCCACACATGACCGACCACTCATTCAACTTGAGTGTACCGAATATATTGTCACCTACGGTTGGTATTAGCAACCATTTCTCGTAAGCATATGGAAGTGACAGAAGAAGGAACAAATGAAATTTCTCTAGATGGTGACAGTACACCCTAATGGGTATGACCCACATAGCCATGTTGCTTGCCCAATTTTTATCATTTCCAGGTTGATGAGGCTTGAGGTCACGATTACCTTTTTAAGAAGATCACATTAACTTTGAATGCCACATTGTCAGATTCATCAAATCACTAATCGATATCCACAAATATACTCTGGGTGTTAAGCTAAAAGAAGTTGCCTTCTCTGCCACCAAACTTGGTATATTTGTAAAAATCAACATACGTGATTATTAGGAAATACCCTGCTAGACATTCGTCTATACAAGTCATCCAAGAATAAGATGAACTGAAGGCACCACCTACTGCATCCTATATAGGAATCACCCCAAGGATCAGTAGCGAGTAGTCCTTGCAATCCGAAGATTTCAGTCATGACAGAATCCCTGTCAAAATACCTCTGGTTGCAATCCAAAGAAAATTTATCAAATAGTTCTTCTGCTCATGTAGATCCACGGTCTTCAATGCTCCATCTTTTAAAACGTCCCTGCAAGTTATTCTCGAAAGCAAAGTTGGCTCGAATTGGTTTTGGGTCTATTTCTCATCTCGATCTCTTTGAACTAACACATCAAAAAGTCCAAAAGGGTATTTCATTAATAATCGAGTTTTTAACTATTGATCACAATAGTATTGTCAAGTACATTCACAGAGCAGACCATTTTTATTTTAAACCATTCTTTTTATTAAACCATTCATTAAAAACTATTCATCGATTTTTAACATCTATCAATATTCTTACCTCAACGGAATATGCATATTCCTAAATCTCACTTGTTACTTAAATAATCCTCTTTAGTTTCTCAAAATAAATGTTTTCCCAAAAACTATACTATTTCATTATTTAGAAAATAGTGCTTTATTCTTAACCAAATTGTATAAGTATAGTCACAAGTCATATTTAGGCCAACAATGTTAAATTATACATTGTTTACTTTAAAACCCCATAGTTTAATTACATCTCAAAAATCTTGCAACTAAGTTTCAATATTTTTCTGTAACGACCCATATTTTTGGCCGTTCAAATCGACAATAAACCACACATGTCGACCTAAACAAATCGCAAATGCAGGTAGTTATTGGGAAAAAGAAGAAAAAGAAAGAAAGAAGGAAAGATAAAATCACAGAATCTCACAGCGGAAGGACAACATATAATAAATAAATAGTATTTAAAGCAGTTGAAATGTATACATTGGTTATAACCTTCAAATGAATATCAGAGTTACATATATATATACAGATGTACATAATAAGCAGCGGAATACCTATATATGATGAATATATATATAAATCTTCGTCTTCGATCTCCAAGGCATAGTCATCTTCAGTAACTGCAATGCCTGCTGACCCGAGCATATTGCATAAAAGAAAACACAACAAACACTCAGATCAGCACTAAATCATCTCATATTAGTCAAATTAAAATACGAAATAACATCAGTATCATGGTTCAGTAACTCAAGAGATGTTACGGGATTTTCCATCTCTCAAGGATCCGTTAAACTAATACATACATAGTATAATACGCTATTATGATAATATCTACTTAGTAAAGTATAAATATTGAAAATAGCGTAAGCGGGATTACCATATTACCCTAACGCGGTTTATAGGCATCAACGGTCTATACAGTACCGTAAATTCACCGTACTGGTGTTATCAGAGGGTACTCCATAGAAGGCAATGCTAAATCAAAATCGTATGGGGCTCGATATGGATATATATATGACAAGGCACTCGAGGCAATGCCCAGGGTAGGGTTCTACCAATTGCACTCCCGGACCGGTGGTAACGCATAGCAGCCACTACCGCCCACCTCGGAACACACTCCCATAATCATAAAATTAAATGGGCCCAAATCATCATCATCATAGTCATATAAATAGCATCGAAGAAGTGTGTCCGATCAAAGGCGCTAACCTCAATTAGTCACGGTATAGCTCCTGTTTTAGTCATTTCAATGCTGACCCGAAGGTCAGGGCTATTTCGTCATCGTACATCTTCTTCGATTCAATAATCGCCTCCACGTCGTCATACTCATTCTGGATACGTCATAACGTTCACAGTTGTCAAAGTGGTATCGACACTGACAGAGAGTATGCCTTATGTCGACTCCGGTCTCCTTAACAACCACGCTTACATCTTTTCACATCGGTCGGTTCTTTTATATTTGAAAGGTTCGCTTTCATATCAAAATATCATATTTTGTTTCGAACCCAGTTATATTCAAAATAGAATATACTTTCATATCAAAATATCCCAATCATTCCCAAACCGATTATATTCCAAACTAGAATATATTTCCATGTCATTATATTATACACGTATAATATCTCTAAACGACTTATATTCAAATAGAATATAATTTGTCTCAAAATTTCAAATTATTACGGATTCTTAGCTCAACTCTATTCAAACCAGCGGTTCAAACCCAAACATTTCCATTCGAAAGAACTTATACTTATAAAATATATAATTTTAAAAAGATAGATGTTTATAAGGAAGACCTTAATATAAATAATTAATAGATATATAAAAATTATATTTAGAATAGGATAAGATAAATTGTAAAACATTATATATCTGTAAATTGAAAGTTTACTAAATAATTTAGTAATAGAATGTAAGAAAAATTTGTAAAAATAAAAACAGTTATTTGAAATCAAACGGTATAAATATATATAAGATAATTCTTTAACTAAAACTAAAACTAACTTTTTCTTCCGAACTTCAATGCTTGAATCCAAATTCCAGTCTCAATGGAATTGCCTCGCTCAAAGGACTTGTCTAAATCCCACTTTAACTCATTTCAAATTCAAGGATTAAAATCATACTCGTATCAAGTTTGAAAAACATTTCGAGTACTCTCGATTATCTTTATTCCCAAAATTTAAATTCAATCAGCATTTATTAAATCTGAGTCTGCCCAATCCTTGAAAATCCCGAATCATATAAATTTTAAATCTTTAACACTTCGAATTCACTCTGGGAAAATTTCTTAAATCATTTCAAATGATATTCCAGATTCAGAATTTCAACGGAAAAAATAAAACCTATCGAAATCGATACATTCCCTTAATTGAATTTTCCATCAAAATAGAATTCCAAATATTAAAATCATTTACCCAACCGATATCCATATGTAATTTGCTACCCTATGGCCAAGTGAATTAAATTTAATTCCTCAATATTCAGGGATGGATCTATCATTTCAATCCAAATCAGGGCCACAGAGATTTATCATTTCACTCTGTGTTCTTAATTCATTTCAATCGATAAATTCCGGGTTCATTAGATGCCCGTAACATCAAGGGTAAATGGAATTTATCGTCACAATCAACATGCATTACAATATACTGAAATAAGGAGAATTTAAACATGTCACTATAAATTCAGCAATAATTTCAATTAACATCCATCACAACAATTTCATTCAACTGATTCAGCATTAAACTGTTTTCAGGGTCTAACCAGAGTTCGAATTCAACTAGGAATTTAAATTAAATTTAATAACAAATCATTTACTTAGATTGCATGTTAACACTCTTGCATGTTAAATTCAAACCACACATCAACAATTCAACACAACCATGCAACCGAACTTACTTCATAATTTAATTCAATAAATATGGGAATAATTCAGTATTTCGTGAGTGAGAAAACCACTCACTTTTGGTCTTTAATTCAGATGAACGTCCAACCATAGCCCAAAATTTGACAGTCTCAGAACGCAACCAACCCAGCGCCAAAACATCCGCAACTCCGCCACGATCCCAACGCAACAAACCGCGTCCAAAACCGAGTCAAAACGAAGAAGTTATCAGCGTTTTACTATTTGACTTTTGAATATATATATATTAAATTAATCAAATAAGTCCTCACCCAACCACACAGTGCCACATCAGCATGCCATTCTTCTTCCCGCTCCTCCTTTCACGTTACAGAACCGACGTTAACCCATTTACCCCGAACTTTGACCACCATTTCCCACGCCCTCCGACCGCCTAACGACCTCCGACCTCCCTTGTTCGAACCACCTGACCGAGGCGCACGCACCAGTACCGGAGCCACCAGGTCCGGTGGACCCATCGCCGCCAGCAGATGATGAACGGACGCCCCTTTCCAACCTTCAAACTCCAAATTCCGTCGATCTAGGCCACGATAGATCGCATGCAAGGCACCGTTAAACTCGTATCGTCCTTCTCTACAAAACCCATAAGTTAATTTCTCCGATTTGTCGCTAGATTGAAAACCCCCAAATTTGCATGTTAGGTTACGAAAATTTGAACCTTTGACCACAAATTCCGGCCACATCGTTCGCTGCATGTCAGATCTGAGGGTACCCGCGGGTTCGTGTCGTCGAGATCTTCATTTTGACATATAATACGATAGGGTTTCGAGAGATTTTATTTTTGAGCTTTACTTTGATTTTTAATTTAAAAATAAAATATATTTTCAGCCATTAAAGAAGAAAATGATGGGGGAGGAGTGGAAATGGGCTGACTTGATGGTTGTGGCCTAAGTATATGTGTATATATAGGGCCCAAACTGATTAACGCATACTCAGTTATCGCGTATCCGATTTTAACGTACATTTCACATTACCGGGCCCACATACTGACCCCGGAAAAATCTGGAAAAATTATTTTTGGTTATGTTTTGACGATACGGTTCCAACAAAATTGATTTCGTCGAATTCCGAGACCGTTTGAAAAATGACCATTTTCGGGTCGATCTAAATTAACTGTCAACTGGTAAAACGCGTTTTCACTTGTCCCGCTCACAGATTAATTCGAAAAATTCCGAAAATTGAAACCTAGTAATAATTCGCCGTTCCGGATCCAATGGCGCCAGTTTCTTCGAATTCCGAGACAGTCGCCAAAACAGTTAAATTCACAGTTAAATAAATAAATAAAATATTCAAAAATTCAATTAACTGATTAAATTCAATTTAAATATTTAAAAGAATCCTAATTAAATCAATTGATAACTTAAATAAAATTTTATAAATCAAATTCACATATTTTATATTCCCATATATAATCATTTAAAATTTAACAAATCCGGAATTCAAATTTAAATTTCCATTGCTTATAGTTTCTTTATATAAATTCCATAGCGACCTTTCGAAATTTTGATTTACTCATAACTTGCAATTTATCCGGCGAAATTTCAATTTCTTACATTCTCTGGAAAGATATGATTAATTCGATTACAACGTTTCCAGTTTTGTTCAATTCTGATTTAAAATGAATTTTATATATTTTTCCAAAGTTTGAAATCAAATTTTCAAACTACCGCGCCATTTCAGGCTCGTAATATAAATAAATATAAATTTAACCAATAGTATACGATTTATTTAATTAAATTTACATTTTAAATATACAGAAATTATGGTTCATTACATTCTCCCCCACTTAAAATCTTTTCGTCCTCGAAAAGAGAATGAAACGATATCAAGCGCATATCTTTTTTTCAAATCCATACTTAAAATAATATTTCCAAAACAAGTATAGTTGTAAAATCCGTAAATTTTCTAACTCCCGAAATCACGGAAAATTTTGGCAGCATCTCCTTTGTACGGAGAGGTCCGGGAAAAATCCTAATTCATATATAACCCAAATACATCTCATCCAATGATGAGGCATCCCAAAAGTGGGGAAAACAAAATATAAAACCCTCAAAACCATATTCCACAAGTCCGTACCTCTTTTAGCGTTATATTGCATTTTTATTTACCTTAGCATTTAGCATTTTAGCGCAAGCGAGCTTTGAAGCGAAATGCGACTTCTTACACCTGCCAAATGCTTACATACACATTAAGAATTTTAACATATATAAAATATATATAACAAACGTATACGACATACATATCAAAATTTCATCGTTTCAACTCCAAAACCACCATATCCGTAATAGGTCAGCGAACAAATCGTTGATTATCACGCATCAAAGTTAGAATTTGGCCAAAGCATACTAGGCAAAAGTTGTTGCTATCGTCTCAGGTTTTCCGAAAATGTCCGGACTCATCGAATTCGGATAATCGGTTAAAAGTTATGGCAGTTTTACTGGAGGTGAACGCTTCAGCTCATACACATAAAATTGCAGATCTGAGTTGTTCAACCCAGTTTTTACCCTTTTTAAATCTCAAAATTCCACCCAGCATATTTAGGAAAAGTTTTAGTTCAGATTTTGGCCTTTCCGAATTGTACTCGCACGTTAAAATCCGATATTCCGTTTGGAAGTTATGGTCAAACAATATGGGTATTCAGTTCAGATTTTTATTTTTCTACACATACAACTATGACTAAAACTTGCATTTCAGGTTAGTAAACATAGGAATTCGACAGGGCTTTATAAACAAAAGTTTTAGCTTGGTTTCTAAGGTTTTCGAAAAGTCCGGAATCGTCAGATTCCGATCATCCCATCAAAAGTTATACCTATTTTATTTCAGCTTATCGACTATTCCAGTTGTTCATAAACATTGACTCATTTCATTTCAAATTCAAACTTTCCGGTTCCAAAGATTTTAGCCAAGTTTAACCATCTAAATGGATTTTCATTTCATTATGTTCGAATATGTTTCACCCTTATTGCTTAAGTATACTCATGTTCATTTCCAACTTATTTATTCGTTCATTAAATCATTTACATTTACTTCATAATCCAAGAATTTGATTTGATTTTTTTTTTCTTCATTCAATCGCTTACTTCATCCAACAAAATTTTTATTCGTTTCTTGTTTCATTTTCAAGCATTAGTTCGAGTTCAAACTTGGATTTATTTTAACCTTTACTACAAACTTAATTATTTTAAATCCTTAACTCATTTTACATGAATCAATTTACCAAACTCATTTACATCAATTTCCAATTTCATTACTTATTCTCTTCCTAAGTGCTTTATTCCCAATTGATCTTTGCCCGGCCACTTGAGTTAACTCTCATCGAGTCAATTTACTTATTTATTTGACTCTCAAGTCTTGGTTCGAATCAAGGATGGTCCATAACTCAAACTTATACTCAGTTCTCTAATCAATTATTATTCGATTCTTAAGTTAACTTGTTTAACTTGATTGTCTTACTCAACTTAAGTTATATTCAATTGACCAAAAGTATTTATATTTCCCTTTTTTTTCGTTTTCACACCTAGATTTATATTCGATATATGATTCAAATGCGATTTACACCAAATTTGCTCACTCCATTCCGATATATTATCAATTCCGTTTCATTTTATATTAAGTTTCATTCCATTAACTCAAATGTTAATTCTCAAATCGATCTTATTCGACTTCCTGAGCTAAACTTCATTTAGCTCGATTCCCCCCACTCGACTTAAATTATATTTCATTCGACAAAAGCTTTGTATTCGTTCACTTCACTATTCGTACTCAGGTTTACCTTCGAGGTATTGTCCAAATGAGTTTACCCCATTCAGATTCTCTATACCTTCATTTCACGTGCATAACGATTCAGCATTCAATCCCTTCATTTTTAGTTTATCGGCCATCACATATTATCAATAAACAAGGATTTCTTCCAACTCCTTCTCGGATTAACTCAATATACTTATTGATCATTCAAGTCATGGGTTATCATTTTTATTACACCACTTAATATTTCTATTCATTTTAAATTAACTTAGGTATAAATTTTTCCTCGAAGCGAATTTCAACTTCCCTACACCTTTATCAACCAAACTAGTAACTTATTTAACTCTATTATCGTCCCCGATTAAATCTAAGCGATGGTTCCTTTCCCTCAACGTTTAAATCCAAAATCTCAATGACTCGAGTTACTTTAATCCTTGATTCAATGTCATTTGTTAAGGTGATTTTAAATTGCTTGATTCCGGGTCTCAAACTAAGTTTAAAGTAACAACATATATACTTATATATTTTATAAACCATTCTATATGAAATTCAATTCCGAACTTTAATTTAAGAAAGAAATTTAAATTCTGGGTTTAAACTTTAAATTAAACTTTGAGTATAGTAAACTAATGCCTTTATAAAATTTATACGATATAGAGTTAAATCCAAAAATTCTGTGGCAAACCCAATAATAATCATTATTGAGTGGTCTCTCCCCCACTTAAACTCTTCAGAATAACTATCGATAATGCGTGCACTCATTACCAAGGCTATTTCAAAGATCTGAGCAAGGGATTATCCACTTGTTTAATACTACTTGAAATCATTTCTAGAACCATTCTTATAATATAATATTATCTCAATTTTGGCAAAACTCTTTTAAATACACCCCAGGATCAAATTTTGAGTTCACTTTCATTTCAATCACGACCTTTCTCCTCCAATTATACTTAAAAGATATCATTTTATTTCCAAGTATTCACAACACCTAGTTATATTCCCTGATTATTTAATCGACCATAATAGGTAATAACTTACTATTACTACCTACTAGTATCGAATGCATATTCCTAAAACCAAAAGGGAATATATTTAATATGTATAAAAATATAACTGAAAACCTTATTATGTCAATTCATTCTATTCGAATATTTAGAAATCCCTATCGATTGTATGGCGTCCCATATATCGACCAGAATTCATAAATATTCCACAGGATAAGTCAACACAATATAAAACCACTTTATATCGAAATACAAGTACGCTCTCTCATATCACTCAAACTCATTCTAGGGCGTTTCTAACCCTATCTCTAATGAGTTTATTCCCAACAGAGCCAAGGTTATCGCTAACCATCGCTCTGATACCAACTGTAACGATCCATATTTTTGACCGTTCAAATCGACAATAAACCACACATGTTGACCTAAACAAATCGCAAATGCAGGTAGTTATTGGGAAAAAGAAGAAAAAGAAAGAAAGAAGGAAAGATAAAATCACAGAATCTCACAGCGGAAGGACAACATATAATAAATAAATAGTATTTAAAGCAGTTGAAATGTATACATTGGTTATAACCTTCAAATGAATATCAGAGTTACATATATATATACAGATGTACATAATAAGCAGCGGAATACCTATATATGATGAATATATATATAAATCTTCGTCTTCGATCTCCAAGGCATAGTCATCTTCAGTAACTGCAATGCCTGCTGACCCGAGCATATTGCATAAAAGAAAACACAACAAACACTCGGATCAGCACTAAATCATCTCATATTAGTCAAATTAAAATACGAAATAACATCAGTATCATGGTGCAGTAACTCAAGAGATGTTACGGGATTTTCCATCTCTCAAGGATCCGTTAAACTAATACATACATAGTATAATACGCTATTATGATAATATCTACTTAGTAAAGTATAAATATTGAAAATAGCGTAAGCGGGATTACCATATTACCCTTACGCGGTTTATAGGCATCAACGGTCTATACAGTACCGTAAATTCACCGTACTGGTGTTATCAGAGGGTACTCCATAGAAGGCAATGCTAAATCAAAATCGTATGGGGCTCGATATGGATATATATATATGACAAGGCACTCGAGGCAATGCCCAGGGTAGGGTTCTACCAATTGCACTCCCGGACCGGTGGTAACGCATAGCAGCCACTACCGCCCACCTCGGAACACACTCCCATAATCATAAAATTAAATGGGCCCAAATCATCATCATCATAGTCATATAAATAGCATCGAAGAAGTGTGTCCGATCAAAGGCGCTAACCTCAATTAGTCACGGTATAGCTCCTGTTTTAGTCATTTCAATGCTGACCCGAAGGTCAGGGCTATTTCGTCATCGTACATCTTCTTCGATTCAATAATCGCCTCCACGTCGTCATACTCATTCTGGATACGTCATAACGTTCACAGTTGTCAAAGTGGTATCGACACTGACAGAGAGTATGCCTTATGTCGACTCCGGTCTCCTTAACAACCACGCTTACATCTTTTCACATCGGTCGGTTCTTTTATATTTGAAAGGTTCGCTTTCATATCAAAATATCATATTTTGTTTCGAACCCAGTTATATTCAAAATAGAATATACTTTCATATCAAAATATCCCAATCATTCCCAAACCGATTATATTCCAAACTAGAATATATTTCCATGTCATTATATTATACACGTATAATATCTCTAAACGACTTATATTCAAATAGAATATAATTTGTCTCAAAATTTCAAATTATTACGGATTCTTAGCTCAACTCTATTCAAACCAGCGGTTCAAACCCAAACATTTCCATTCGAAAGAACTTATACTTATAAAATATATAATTTTAAAAAGATAGATGTTTATAAGGAAGACCTTAATATAAATAATTAATAGATATATAGAAATTATATTTAGAATAGGATAAGATAAATTGTAAAACATTATATATCTGTAAATTGAAAGTTTACTAAATAATTTAGTAATAGAATGTAAGAAAAATTTGTAAAAATAAAAACAGTTATTTGAAATCAAACGGTATAAATATATATAAGATAATTCTTTAACTAAAACTAAAACTAACTTTTTCTTCCGAACTTCAATGCTTGAATCCAAATTCCAGTCTCAATGGAATTGCCTCGCTCAAAGGACTTGTCTAAATCCCACTTTAACTCATTTCAAATTCAAGGATTTAAAATCATACTCGTATCAAGTTTGAAAAACATTTCGAGTATTCTCGATTATCTTTATTCCCAAAATTTAAATTCAATCAGCATTTATTAAATCTGAGTCTGCCCAATCCTTGAAAATCCCGAATCATATAAATTTTAAATCTTTAACACTTCGAATTCACTCTGGGAAAATTTCTTAAATCATTTCAAATGATATTCCAGATTCAGAATTTCAACGGAAAAAATAAAACCTATCGAAATCGATACATTCCCTTAATTGAATTTTCCATCAAAATAGAATTCCAAATATTAAAATCATTTACCCAACCGATATCCATATGTAATTTGCTACCCTATGGCCAAGTGAATTAAATTTAATTCCTCAATATTCAGGGATGGATCTATCATATCAATCCAAATCAGGGCCACAGAGATTTATCATTTCACTCTGTGTTCTTAATTCATTTCAATCGATAAATTCCGGGTTCATTAGATGCCCGTAACATCAAGGGTAAATGGAATTTATCGTCACAATCAACATGCATTACAATATACTGAAATAAGGAGAATTTAAACATGTCACTATAAATTCAGCAATAATTTCAATTAACATCCATCACAACAATTTCATTCAACTGATTCAGCATTAAACTGTTTTCAGGGTCTAACCAGAGTTCGAATTCAACTAGGAATTTAAATTAAATTTAATAACAAATCATTTACTTAGATTGCATGTTAACACTCTTGCATGTTAAATTCAAACCACACATCAACAATTCAACACAACCATGCAACCGAACTTACTTCATAATTTAATTCAATAAATATGGGAATAATTCAGTATTTCGTGAGTGAGAAAACCACTCACTTTTGGTCTTTAATTCAGATGAACGTCCAACCATAGCCCAAAATTTGACAGTCTCAGAACGCAACCAACCCAGTGCCAAAACATCCGCAACTCCGCCACGATCCCAACGCAACAAACCGCGTCCAAAACCGAGTCAAAACGAAGAAGTTATCAGCGTTTTACTATTTGACTTTTGAATATATATATATTAAATTAATCAAATAAGTCCTCACCCAACCACACAGTGCCACATCAGCATGCCATTCTTCTTCCCGCTCCTCCTTTCACGTTACAGAACCGACGTTAACCCATTTACCCCGAACTTTGACCACCATTTCCCACGACCTCCGACCTCCCTTGTTCGAACCACCTGACCGAGGCGCACGCACCAGTACCGGAGCCACCAGGTCCGGTGGACCCCATCGCCGCCAGCAGATGATGAACGGACGCCCCTTTCCAACCTTCAAACTCCAAATTCCGTCGATCTAGGCCACGATAGATCGCATGCAAGGCACCGTTAAACTCGTATCGTCCTTCTCTACAAAACCCATAAGTTAATTTCTCCGATTTGTCGCTAGATTGAAAACCCCCAAATTTGCATGTTAGGTTACGAAAATTTGAACCTTTGACCACGAATTCCGGCCACATCGTTCGCTGCATGTCAGATCTGAGGGTACCCACGGGTTCGTGTCGTCGAGATCTTCATTTTGACATATAATACGATAGGGTTTCGAGAGATTTTATTTTTGAGCTTTACTTTGATTTTTAATTTAAAAATAAAATATATTTTCAGCCATTAAAGAAGAAAATGATGGGGGAGGAGTGGAAATGGGCTGACTTGATGGTAGTGGCCTAAGTATATGTGTATATATAGGGCCCAAACTGATTAACGCATACACAGTTATCGCGTATCCGATTTTAACGTACATTTCACATTACCGGGCCCACATACTGACCCCGGAAAAATCTGGAAAAATTATTTTTGGTTATGTTTTGACGATACGGTTCCAACAAAATTGATTTCGTCGAATTCCGAGACCGTTTGAAAAATGACCATTTTCGGGTCGATCTAAATTAACTGTCAACTGGTAAAACGCGTTTTCACTTGTCCCGCTCACAGATTAATTCGAAAAATTCCGAAAATTGAAACCTAGTAATAATTCGCCATTCCGGATCCAATGGCGCCAGTTTCTTCGAATTCCGAGAAAGTCGCCAAAACAGTTAAATTCACAGTTAAATAAATAAATAAAATATTCAAAAATTCAATTAACTGATTAAATTCAATTTAAATATTTAAAAGAATCCTAATTAAATCAATTGATAACTTAAATAAAATTTTATAAATCAAATTCACATATTTTATATTCCCATATATAATCATTTAAAATTTAACAAATCCGGAATTCAAATTTAAATTTCCATTGCTTATAGTTTCTTTATATAAATTCCATAGCGACCTTTCGAAATTTTGATTTACTCATAACTTGCAATTTATCCGGCGAAATTTCAATTTCTTACATTCTCTGGAAAGATATGATTAATTCGATTACAACGTTTCCAGTTTTGTTCAATTCTGATTTAAAATGAATTTTATATATTTTTCCAAAGTTTGAAATCAAATTTTCAAACTACCGCGCCATTTCAGGCTCGTAATATAAATAAATATAAATTTAACCAATAGTATACGATTTATTTAATTAAATTTACATTTTAAATATACAGAAATTATGGTTCGTTACATTTTCTTATGGAAATAATAACTATTTTCAACATGTTTTAACATTACAAACTAATACCATCCCTTAATAACCGTGAAGTCATTCAAGTTGGGGTATTTTATTTACCACTCAGGCCTTGATCGATGACGTTCTTATCTTAAGATAAGTCCGTAACTCAAAAACTGATATTATTTATAATATCACACCAAATTCAAATTACTATTCCATTTAAAATATGGTTTTATAACCCTTTTCTTATTTTTGGAAATCTCTTTCCAAATATAATTACTGTTACTTAATTCGTCGATTAAGTAAATTCTTACAAAACATCGCCTTTTAACTTAAGCAACTTAAACAATTTGTTATATACTCGGGTTTTATTACAAGATTCAGTTAGCAAATCCTTTACCAAATCTAATTACAAAACTCCCTTTTACCAATTCATTTGACTATCTTCTTTTTGAATATCTCATTTTATTTTCATTCTTTTTACTTCATTCCATAATTAAGTAGATTTTTATTTAAATTGTCGAAACAACTTAATATCTCCTTTATAAACTTGAATTTCATCCTATAAACCCTTTTTTGCTCAATTCAACTAAATTCCATTACCAAGCTGATTATCTTCTTAAATGGATTCCAATTGAAAGATAGTCACTTTAGTTGTTTTTAATTAAAATAAAAATTAGCTTCAACATTAACCAAATATAAGTTGTTTATTCCACTATTAATTAAGTAAGAGTTATTAATTTTGTTATTATATAAAAATAGAATAGTTAATTCATTTTAAAAGGTTATTCAATTAATTAACTTCATTAATAACATGGTTAATTAAAAGATATATTAAATTCTAAGAGCACTCGTTAAGTTTAACGACTGTTTTATTAAAACTATTACTATTAGATCAATTCAAAATGAATTAATCTAATAACTAATTCCAAATAAACAGTTGACTTGATCAACTTAGAAACATCAGTTAACATGTTAACTAATTATAACTAATCAGTCTTCTTAAATTAATTAATAATATGATTAATTTAATAATATCGCTTAATTGTTATCTTAAAAACAATTATTCCAAAATATTAACCATTAGGTTAGATTTTGACTTGTTCGCTTATAAAACTTAAAACGTGCGAATTTACTATATAAATTATTAATAGTTACTTTATAAAAACTTCTTATAAAATATTGGAAAGAACTTATATTTTATATAAGTTATAAATAAATTTGAAAATCTCGATTCAGTTATAAAAATAATTTTTATAACTTAAATATGTTGTATTAGCCTAACGACATATCGACGTCTTAAAAGATGGGTTTTAGGCCATCTGCTAACAATCACTTAATCAATACTTTCTATTGATTAAAACACAACAATTGTTGAATTTAAATCCAACAATCAACATCCAACAGGATTTAACGTTATGGGGTCAAACAGTTCATATATGAATAATATGAAATCAAATAACAACGACAATATTTGAGGGATTGAGTTGGATCCCTCCAACCTGTCTTTCCCTACAACACAATTCATAACGATATTTAAATAATGCATATGAAATAAATAATTTTAATCTAATCCATCTAAACAACGTAAATATAAATAATGTTGATCATCGACAAACAAACAAATAATAATTAATAGCATCCAATCATCCAATTGATACTATCAACAAAATTTTTTGTTTATATAAGATCACATCATAGAATTCCATAAGGTATGAGAGTTAACTCACATTTATTTCGATTTGACGATTCTGGTCAATTTATACAATTTCAAACGAGCATTGGTCAATTTATACAATTTCAAATGAGCATTTGAAATTATACGAAAATCCCGGTAGCTCCGAACCAGCTCGACTGTGTAGCCTCCATCGATAGCATCCCAACCGATCCTTTTTCGTTTGATTCTGTACAATTTTGAATTTATTTAACCAATTTAATTAAATATATATTTTCTCTAATCACCTTTCTTAATTATAATTAGACGCGCTAAACCTGTCTTCTTCTCTCCCACTCATACGCACAGTCCTCTCCTTTTGTAAATGCAAATGGTTGACTCCTTACTTCCCTTTCTCCTTCTACCAACCACGAAAACTCAAGAGATCAAAAAAAATTTCTTCACCATCAAAATCTCTACATCCTCACCCACTACATTTGAACATGAATTACCATAGGAAAATCGACTTCATGAACTCCCTATAACTCATGCTACAGGATGCGACATCTTATGATGTCGAATCCTCCCAAATTCCACCGGTACGTGCGCCAAAACCTACGGAAAGACATGACATTCTCTATTCAACCCCCGACCCTCCATAGCTCGCCTAACCCTCCTCCTAAGTCTTGCTGCATGAAAAAAAACCGATCTACCAAAATTAAACTGCGCTAAAAACTGTGCATATGAGAGTGAAGCTCTCACTATTGTGGTTTCATCGGATCGACGATTGCTTAAATTGGTTAAGATTTTGATTTTATATAATTTTATAAAGAAACATTTTGCTTAATTTTTAGTGTGTTTGGAAATAAATAAGGAGGCTTCGCATATATATAGGCAGATGGCATGTGAAAATTGGCAGAGTTAAATTTTATTTATGTTTGCAGATGGCACATAGATGCTTTTCGAAATGAAAGGAAAGAACAACAGAAGATTGAATTTTATGTGGTTGTTGCAGAAGAAAAATAAGTTGACAGGTGATAGTGGCGAACGATATTTTTGAATTGAAGTGACTAAAGATTTTTTTTAAGCATATAACATTCGACGTTTATAATTCGTACGGCCTCATACGAACTCCGATCATGACGAAAATTGAAACCCTTCAATAATTTAATATTTCAGACACAATGGAACTGATTTCATCGCATTTCAAGATCATTTGTGAAATCGCTATTTTAATTCCAAACGGTTAATTTATGTTGGAGAATGGAGTTTTGATGACAACAACCTTATTTCAATTATCATTGTTAATTGATTATACTATATATACTAACATCTCTATCTAGAATATATATATATATATACACACACACACATATATATGCAAGATTTGTATACAGGACTTAAATATTGAAGACGGTACAGTTTTATAGATTCAAAATTCAGAAGAGATTCAAGACTCATGAGTATTCAAGTTATCAAGAATTCAAGAGTTCAAGCATTCAAGACAAACATAATAATAGAGTCTAGTTTATATGTAAGACTCTGAATAACACTCCAGGTTCAAATTTAAATTCCGATTTTCAAATTTTAAATTCTGATTTTCAAAATTCAAATTCTACTTTCAAATAATTTTTCTATCTTACTTTTGATTTCAAATATAAGTTTTTAAAGTTTATAAATTTATATATATTTATATAGTCATATACTTTTATAGGTTTATATTTATAAAATTTGAAACCTTATAATTTTATAAATATGTTTATATATTATATAAATATGTTTTCATATGATTTTATGGTTTAGAATACTCATTTATATCTCTAAGTTTTAATTCAAGAATTTCCAGAATAGTATATATATTTAAACACTTGAAAATGTTCAAAATACAAATTTTTAAGTACATATGTCGACATACATATATGCTTATGTCGACTTACAACTGCCAGAAATTCAATTTTCAAAATAAGTGTCTTTTCACTATTTGTAACGTTCCAGAAACGTTGCAACCTTTCAAATCTTATAAATAGGGGTTGAATTCGAATTTTTTAGCCATTCTTCTTCTCCAATTTCATCCCACCATTAATATTTCTTATTTGATTGATTTCTACACTTCTACTTTGCCAATTTCTACTCTAATTATACAAAACTTTGTAACAATCCGGAATTTTGGAACCAATTTAAAGTTTTTATTTTAGAAATTTTAATGGGTTTTGGATATTTGAAATAATTTATTTTACATAATAACGACTAAAAAATTTATTTTAATCGAAGTTAGAACATATAAATTTATTTTAAATATAAAACGAGCCTGAAATGGCGCGGTAGTTCGAAAATTCGATTTTAAATTTCAAATCAATATACATAATTCAATATAAGTCAGAATTGGACGAAACAAGAAATATCTGAATCTGATTAACAATATCTTTCTAACGGATGTAAGAAACTGAGATTTCATAATATAAATTATAAGTTATTTCCAGTTTAAAATTCATAAAAGTCGCTATAGAATTTATATATATTTTAATATAATATATAGCCCTTAAAAATAGCCATTTTGCAAACGGCCTCCGTTTTCGACGAAACCACTTTTATTGGATCCGGAATATAAAATTATTGCTAGATACCAATTTTCATAATTTTTAGATTTAATATGTGAGCGTGGCAAAAGAAAACGTGTTTTGTCAATTTCAGTCAAATTGGATCAACCAGAAAATGGCCATTTTCAAACGGTCTCCAAATTCGCCAAAATTAATTTTGTTAGGACCGTATCGTCAAAAATAGCTAGATTTATTTTTCTGGAATTTTTGGAGTCAGTATGGGGCCCCGGTAAATTAAAATGTGCGTTTAAATTCAATATATATTGATTTATACTTTAATTTTGACAAAAACTAATCAAAACAGCTGAATTGGCCTACGAAACATATCTCATTGTGTCCGGAATAGGGATATTTGGCTAGGGGCGATAATCGTTGGGTTTGATTTGGAGTTCATATCGGTAAACATGTATTTTTGAAAATAATAGAATTAAATATTATTAAAAATTATATATAAATACCACTCAAAACCCTAGTTCTCCTTTATAAATTGGGAGCCGCCGTTCAATTGCTTCAATGGCCAGAAATGTCCGATTCTAAATCGATAATCTCTCCTTATTTCTCCCGAATTAAATCACGATTCTCAAATGAAATTCAAAGAGCGTTTCAAGCTCTTTCCAATCATACGGCTGTTGTCAGTTCTCGAGGGATATTGGCTTCGGTATTTGCACCCAAAGGCAGCGACTTCTTGGCCGATTTCAGACCAAGGAGAGCCACCGAGTCCCACGCTGGCACATGCAGAGGATGGCGGCGGGACGCTTTTTCAGGTGGCGACGAAGGATCGGGCCCCGGTGGCTCGAGGAGAGGGCGCGACGTGAAACTTGGTGGCGAGAAAATGGGTAGCGCGATTTGTTGAAGACGATGAGAAACAGACAGGGATGGTCTAATTTTTGATTAAGGGATAAGTGGATTTTTAATTAAATTAATTATTTAATTATCCCAAATTGTAATCCAATATTTAAAACTCTATAATTCTCTCAAGCAGAAACCGATTCGAACGATTTAAATTGCGTTAGAATCGTGAAAGTGAAATCTACAACATGGAGCAGATCAGAACTGAAACAGGGGCCGTATGGATTTTTGATAAAATTAAACATATGTTTGATTTTATTAAAAATAATCCTTTTATCGAATTCTGAAACCGATCGAGTTGAGATCTCTTATTTAAAGATTAAAATTAATTGTTGGAAATTTTTATATATCCGCCGTTAAGATTTAGTTGTGTATTGTACGTGATTTGATTTGAAATATCTTGATCTGTTGTATATACATGAATGATAGGATCAAACAAAAATTTGTTGTACAATAAAATAATTCTTTTTATCATATATGTTGATAATAAAATTAACAAAGATTTATTATACGATAAAAGAATTCTTTTTATTGTATATGTTGATAATAAAATTGGCAAAATTTGTTATACAATAAAATAATTCTTCTTATTGTATATGTTGATAATAAAATTGACAAAAATTCGTTATACTATAAAATAATTCTTTTTATTTTATATGTTGATAATAAAATTGACAAAAATTTGGTATACTATAAAATAATTCTTTTTATTTTATATGTTGATAATAGAATTGGTAAAATTTGTTATACAAATAAAACTCTCTTTTATTTGTACGTATGTAACATAGGTATTACATAGAAATTGTTATACAAATAAAATATTCTTTTTTATTTGTCATGAGAACATTGAAACTGTTGTGAAAATAAAATATTCTTTTTTATTTGTCCTTAGAACATTGAATTTGTTATGCAAATAAAATATTCTTTTTTATTTGTCATTAGAACATTGAAATTGTTATGCAAATAAAACATTCTTTTTTATTTGTCATTAGAACACTGAAATTGTTATGTAAATAAAACATTCTTTTTTATTTGTCATTAGAACATTGAAATTGTTATGCAAATAAAATATTCTTTTTTATTTGTCATTAGAACATTGAAATTGTTATGCAAATAAAACATTCTTTTTTTATTTGTCATTAGAAACATAGAAATTGTTATGCAAATAAAATATTCTTTTTATTTGTCATTAGAAACATAGAAATTGTATTGTATAAATAAAATTATCTTTTTATTTATACATAGGAAATGTAGAATTTATGTAGACAATATAATATCTTTCTATTGTATACATAGGAAATGTAGAAATTGTATAGACAATAAAATATTCTTTTATTGTACAGGTTAATCATAAAAAAGGTGTAGACAATAAAATCTCTTTTTATTTGTTCATATGAGACATAGAAACTGTATAGACAATAAAATTTTCTTTTTATTGTATATTGTGATCATAGGAATTGTCAAAATTGTTAAACATTAAAAAAAGAAACATTTTTAATGTATATTTAGTATCAATAAAAATGATTCATTACTTAAAGTTAGGTTTGAATGGATAAATGGTAATTAGTAATTTACCAAAACTCGAGATAAACCAAATATACTTGGTTATTGATATGGATTGTGATTGACTGATTGTTTGGCTTATGCTCGACCAATTTATGAGCAAAATATGCTTTTACATTTAGCATTGGGTTGGGTAAAAATATCTTTGTGCTAACACCTTGTGAAACACTTCACGATTTGACTATAAGGTGTTTAGCTTTGTTATTTATTTCAAAATTTAATAAATGATTTTGAAATGAGATTTCTTAAGTCAAAAGAATAGTATTCCCGATTTTGGACAGGGAACGTTTTATAAAAAAGAAAGGATTTCGAGGGCTATACCCGATGATTTCGAAATGATTTGGAAGTGGAAATCTATATAGATTTGAAAGTACTTGTGATTATTATGTTGTGAAATGATTTTTCCTACTTCGGGATATGAAATGATTTTGTATGGCTAAAGATGCGGGTGAACCGGACGACTAAAATGACAGGGGATGGTGGTGGATGATGGTGGTGTATTTCCCCATAGTGTGGGAGGTGCTTTGTTAGTCTAGCCTGCTCCTAGATGGGAGGTGCACATATATATATATATATATATATATATATATATATATATATATATATATATATATATATATATATCGAGTTGGAGAGGTGCATCCTATAGCCTTGTCTAAGGGAACATGACCGATATTTGGTTGCATATTTATTTGTATGCATTTGTTTTGAAATTCATATTTTCAAATGATTTTGGCTTGAGATCCCAAAGTGAAATCTATTTTATTATTAAAGCTAGATATGTATTTCAAATGATTTGACATAAGAAATCGGGAAATAAAGTCCAAAGGAATAATTTCTGTAAAATGAATTGGATTTGAAAAAACTAAATTTGGGGTTAAGCCTAAATGGGTAGATTGGAAAATTGCATGTTGTATGATGCATTGTAGATCCATATGACTATTATTTATGATTGTTGATTGTGTATCGGCATTCATGTGGAGTAAGCCCGTTCTGTGACATATGGCGTGGTCCCGTGATATGCTTCACATTTATAAATTTAATTTTTAACTGTTAAATTTCTCATACCAATTCCATGACTGACTCATAGTTTGTTTCACTTGCAAACTCGGGTGCCCATATTTTTACACACGGGACGCCTTGTATTCAGGTTTTAGCAGATTCATTCTGGATAGCTATGGAGCTGAAGATGGATTCTATCATTTCTATTATGTTGTTCAGACTTCATTTAGTATATTATGTTTGATTTCGCTACAGACATTTTATATTAAGCTGAAAACTGTACTCTATACTAAGTATCATCCTAGTATGCTGTGAAACTCTGATGGTATATTATTTCTAGTGTAACTTTGATGTACTTTATCTGGTGTAATTCTATATTTCTATTCTGCTGTTATTGTTTATGTGTTATATTCCAATGATTATCCTTGCTTTCGTGGCATGGGAGTTTGGGGTTATCACAGTTAGTTAAACAACTTTCAGCTCCGTTCCTTTTCGAGGACGAAGAGATTTTAAGTAGGGGAGATTGTAACAACCCGGAATTTTGAAACCAATATAAATTTTTTATTTTAGAAATTTTAATGGGTTTTGGATATTTAAAATAATTTATTATAAATAATAACGATTAAAAATTTATTTTAATCGAAGTTAGAACATATAAATTTATTTTAAATATAAAACGAGCCTGAAATGGCACGGTAGTTCGAAAATTCGATTTTAAATTTCAAATGAATATACATAATTCAATATAAGTCAGAATTGGACGAAACAAGAAATACCTGAATCTGATTAACAATATCTCTTTAACGAATGTAAGAAACTGAGATTTCATAATATAAATTATAAGTTATGTACAGTTTAAAATTCAGAAAAGTCGCTGTAGAATTTATATATATTTTAATATAATATATAGCCCTTAAAAATAGCCATTTTGCAAACGACCTCCGTTTTCGACGAAACCACTTTTGTTGGATTCGGAATATCAAATTATTGCTAGATTCCAATTTTCATAATTTTTAGATTTATTATGTGAGCATGGCAAAATAAAACGTGTTTTGTCAATTTCAGTCAAATTGGATCGACCAGAAAATGGCCATTTTTCAAATGGTCTCCAGATTCGACAAAATTAATTTTGTTAGGATCATATCGTCAAAACATTGCTAGATTTATTTTTCTGGAATTTTTGGAGTCAGTATGTGGCCCCGGTAAATTAAAATGTGCTTTTAAATTCAATATATATTGATTTATATTTTAATTTTGACGAAAACTAATCAAAACAGCAGAATTGGCTTACAAAACATATCCCATTGTGTACGAAATGGGGTATTTGGCTAGGGTCGACAATCGTTGGGTTTGATTTGGAGTTCGTATCGATAAACATGTATTTTTGAAAATAATAGAATTAAATATTATTAAAAATTATATATAAATACCACTCAAAACCCTAGTTTTCCTTTATAAATTGGGAGGCGCTGTTGTAATGACCTGGGAGATTTGCAATCTTAGTAATCGACACAAAATTCATGTCGACTATTCAAGCATCATAAATACCGGATAATTATTGAAAGAAGTTAGAGGGTGAGAATAGATAAGATAGAAAATTAGAATAGAAGAAGAAGAAGAACATACAATTGAATCAGAGTAACACGAATCTCACAGCGGAATGAATAAAATATACTATATAACATAACTTTGAAATATAAATCTGTACTTGAATATACATATCATTATGAAAGTACAACACTTACAACATAGCGGAAATAAACAATTGCTATAAAATCCAGATGCCTCCTGCTCCAAGCTCTCCAAATACATCTGTAAAATCCCGACTACTTGACTGCCCGTACAAAATTGGGCACCCAAGAGTTTAGGGAAAACAAAACAAAATAAACTCTGGGTCAGTCATGTGACTGGTGTGGGTAAACTCCAACCATTTGTTTGACTTTTAAAATTCTTTTAAAAGAAAGGAAAATTGTAAGACCGATCCACACATAAACACAGATGGTTTTTTCCTTACGACTACTCAAAATATTCTTTATATCACAACTCTTCTGATATTATAATAATGTCTAAATCAAGTAAATAACAATCTAGTAGAACGCCTTCATCTCACGTTCTACATATATAATATACAATCAAAAACCGCAGACTCTTATTGGGTAATGGATTTCCAACTATGACAAGGTATGGAACCACCTTCTGATCAGTGTACTCTAAAAGCGATACACTGGAGTTCAACAAGAACATCTTGTAACTCGGCCACGTATGACCGGCCATTCATTTCGCTTGAATGTTCCAAATATATTGTCACCTTACGGTTGATATACCAAAATAACCGTTCCCGGGAGATACAAAATTGAAAGAAGTAACAAATATGAATATTCTCTAGATGGTGACAATATACCCTAATTGGGTGCGACCCACTTAGCCATGCTGCCTGCCCGATTTCTGTCATTTCCCAGTTGATTAGGCTTAAGTTCATAACGTATCTTTTAACAGATCACCCCTTTATTTACTTTGAATGCAATATCGTCATACCCGTTAAATCACAAATTGATTTTCCAAAAAGTACCACGGCTATAAGCTAAGAGAAACGAATTCCTCCGCCACCAACGTAAATACGTTTGAAATGATCAACTTACGTGATCTACTAGATATACTCTGTCAGATGTTCGTCCATTCAAGTTGTCCTGGGACTGAACAACCCGAAGGCACTATTCTGTAAATCCACCTTAGGAAATTTCTACATAGGATTTACTGAACAGCCCTTGCATAACTCCGTCATCAATTATCTTCATCATATTTGATTCGCAACGCTAATGCCATACGGAGTGGTTTTCAGATAATATATCTGATCCCGGTCTCTCCGTATTGACAACTGAAATGGTCAAAACCTTTGATAGTCGATGATTTAACTATCAAAGGAAAACATGTGTACAAACATCGGTCGTATTCCCAAATGGAAATCTTACCAATCAATCATCATTTCATTTCCCTATTTCCCATTTATCATTTCCATATATTCATAAATTCCTTATTTTCTAAAATTAGAAAATAATTGTTATTAACTTTGGAAAACGTTTCCATTTCTGATTCACGCATCAATATCTTCCCACCTCTATTAGTCTCTAACGGTAAACTAGCAAGAAAAAAACTTCCCAAGAATAAACCCCGAAGGCCGAAACCAACATCAGATCGATACCCAGAAAGTCATTCAACTCAACTAATTTCCAGTCAGTTTTTAATTTCAGTAATTCCATTTAAATTCCTAATTCAAACCCCAAATTCCTTTATAATATTTTATTTGCAAAGTACTTACTTTAATCTAATTTTTCACGTAGAATGTGAATAATATTTCTTTATATAATCAAAACAGTTTGATTTCATATTTAAAAACAATATCTCAAACCCAAATTCTATTTATATTTTTATTTGCAGAATTATTCATACAAATCTTATTTCATTTCCAATATTTATAATCTCATTGCAAATTCCTTTATACTACTACGTTCACATTCCATTTCAATTATCGGTGTTAAAACCGATTTTACTTCTCTATATAAATTCAGATTTATATATTCAATTTATCAAATGATAAATATTTCCTTAATTTATAAACATCGTTTATAAATTATTCTCTTCAATTTATCTGTTAAAACAGATTTTTATTAAATATTTACTTTAGATCCTTATCATATTATACTCGTTGTAACAACCCGTATTTTTAATAATATGTTCTAATATAAATCAAGGCAGAATTAAATTGAAAAATCTGAATCAAGGGAAATGGGCTGTGCCATTGCGTTCATCTCGGAGAAATACACGAAATAGAGTCCGAAATTTTGTAAATCGGAGTCCGTATGACCAAGAAAAAGCCCGACGAAGTTTTCAGAATTTCAAGGCCCGAAAACAGTTCAAATTCGGATTCAGATTCGAATTCAAACCAAAACAGATAGGCGGGAATTTTCCCGCCCAGGGAGGGTCGACACAGGGGTCGACACCAGTGTCGACCCTCCCCCATGGGTCGACACCCATGTCGACCCAGGGGTTGACCGCTTCCCCCGGGTGGCCAAGTGGCCTGGTGCGCCTACTTTGGGTTTGGGTCAGGTCTGGTGGCTAATGACGGGATTTGATGGCTCAGATTGGATCTAGGGTTAATCCTATGGCTAATACTATCCTAATCTTCTATGAAAGGACCCCTAAGCCTAGCCTAAATCATCATTATTCAACCCTACAACTAAACTATGTCAAATTTGTTCCTCTCATGACCTCCACTCTCATGCTAAAGTTTCTAAGTTTATTTATATGAGAGATTTTGAGTTCATACAAGTGTTTTCAAGCTTGTATGAGTGTTCTTAGTTGCATTCAAGTCAAGTTGCAACATTTCTATTACAAAGCAAGGTTTTTATTGATTTGGCTTAAGGGTTTTTCATTTGGAGCTTGCATATTTGGGTGATTGCATAAGGGCTTCGTCTCAATCTTTATAATAAATATTCATTTGTGTCTTCATAGCATTGTAAGCCCTTTTCTACTTTCTTTTTGAACTATAAAGTTAAATGAATGATGCAAGTTTGGGTTAATCATTATGATATGCAAGTTTGGTTGATCATTATGTTATGCAAGTTGGTTTAATCATTATGTATGACACATGTTGCTATGTTATGCAAGTTTGGATTGATCATTATACACATGTTATCATGATATGCAAGTTAAACTTGAGTTTGTAAGCTTAAAGCTTCAAGCTTATGTTAAAGGTTGCATTTTGGCGACATGGAAGTTATCATATCCCTTATGATAACTTGCATGTGAGGCTAAATGCAAACTTCTAGCAACTTCTACATGTCATTTATCACCATGTATCACTTATATGCTAAGTTTGGTTTTATGCATACTTTTGAAGCCTAATAATGCAATATGCAAGTATATGAACATATGTACATTTCATATGCCACCATGTTAAACTTGTGGCTTCAACACCTTTTTGTCATGATTATGCTAAATTCCCTATTTTATCCTTTATGCGTTGTTGCGATTGTGTAAACGATGGGATTACGTTGGGGTTGGGTAACATTATGACATAAACATGGTTTTTATAACATGACGTGATATGTTAGCTTGTAATTATGTTTTGGAAACATAATGGACATGAAACTTAGAAAATATGAGTGTGGCCAACTCGAGGTTGGGTTGAGTTTGTAGCATAAATCTACCCAGACCCGCCCGGCTTAACTAGTGGCTACAAACAATAGGACCCAATGTGAGAAGTTGGTCATGTTGTGCTCGAACCCGAGGTTAGACCAAGTTGTGGTGTAAAGCTACCCGGACCCGCCCGGCTTAACTAGTAACCACAACAAGGTCTAATGTGAGAGGTTAAAGCACATTAAGTTAATTAATGCCACCTGATTAGGGTTAAGTCATGGTCCACTTAGTACTTAACCAATTTGGGCTTGATGGGTTAATCGGGGTTAAGTCATGAACCTTGGGTACACTTAACCAATTTAATCCACGTTTGGATCGGGTTAACCACATTTAACCCGTTAAGAAACCCTAGTTACATGGTCCTTTTCAGCAGGAACCCTCTTGATAGTATCAGGATACCCTAGGGACTAGGCTAGGGTGGGGCACGATTACTGGGCTGACATGTAAGCGACCAAAACGACGGCTGAGTAGGTACGCCGGTGTGGGTCCAGGCGGACTATGGTCGTGCACATAGTCCGGAGTTGGAAAATCAGGCACGGGTACCAGTAGATCTAGACTGCGCATGCTTGATTTGTGTCCGAGGTTGACACCCTAGGACTTGATACACCCTAGGGTGGACCTAGCGCAGTTTAACTACATTTCATGTTTGGGTCGTATGACACCGACACTTGACGAGTTAGGCTTATAGGGAGCCGATCAACTAGACCGTGTAGTTGGACCCTGATTTAGGTCACCTCATGATATTGGGCCAAGCTTGGGCCAAGGGATCGATTCTTGTTTTTGCTTGACATGTTAGAATGCTAGTACATCCATGGTGCAAAACTTAACCTTGATTATGCGATGACACCTTTATCTATCTTGTTAGTTAATCATCATGCCAGTATGTTGTTATCCTTATGTTCATCTCAGCTTCTCATGCCAGTTAACTTTACTAGTTCATAGACTGATAGTAGTTAGGGCTTACCAGTCTTTTTGACTGACCTGTTTTCTTTCGCCTCTTTTCTTCCGTTTCCCCCCCTCAGGTCCTCAGGGTGGGAACATTGGGGCTTAGCTTGGATCTTTATAGCTTGCTTACTGGATTTGCTCATGTATGGTTTTGGACATTGAGCTAGCTATGGTTTATCACTTCACTTTGGGGATAGTACTTTATGTATTTCAGTTTTTCAGTTTATGCTTTTCTTTAGACTTTGTTTGTTGGAAAATAATGATCAAGTACTTTGTTGTAACATGACTATGGTTTTGAAATGCTAGTTTGATCCGCTGCTTTATTTACTCTGTTTTACTTACATGTTCTGTCTTGTGATATTTGCATGCATGTTTACCTCGTTTAACGCCCCTCCAAAGCCAATGTACTTGCAAGAGTTACCTTGGCGGAGGTGGGGTGTTACATTTGGTATCAGAGCATAAGGTTTACAAGATTTGAGCAAAAGTATTTTTAAAACTTACCTTTTGAAAAATTATTTTCAAAACCAATTAAGTATTTTCCAAGAAAAGTCTAGTTATTTTAAAAGGCTATTCCCCAAAAGCCATTAGCACTATCCTTCGTTCCCTTGTTCTAAATCTATCTTTTCCATTTTCAGTATGGCCGATCTTAACATTCCCGAGGGAGTGACCATTCCCGGATGGTTCCGGAGGTACTTGGAAGTTAGGGCCAACGATGTGGGTCCAGCAAATACCCCCAACATAACTGAGGTTCCTCCTCCTCCTCCCCCTCCTCGGAATCTACAAGCGGATTTCACAAAAGTTTGCAAGGACTTTAAGGCGATGGGTGGCAAGAATTTCATTGGGACGGAGACTTTTGTGGAGGCACAAAATTGGTTGAAAGAAACTGAAGATCTTTTCGCTATCTTTGATGTGGAAGACCATAGAAAGATTTTATTAGCAGCATGGCTATTAAAGGAAGAAGCTGCTTATTGGTGGGAGGTCACCAATGCTACGAGGCCTATAGAGACTTGGGCCGACTTTAGGACGAGGTTTGGGCTTAAGTTTCTATCATCAGCTGAGGCAAATCTGCAATTGGAGAAGTTTATATCTTTGAAGCAAGGGGACATGACAGTGAGGGAGTATGTGAATGAGTTTAACCAGCTCACCCGATTCGGTTTGGACATGTTTAATACTCCCCAGAAAAAGGCTTTGCGCTTTGCACAAGGGTTGAACGAGCCATTACAAGGTTTAGCCCTATCTCATATACCCATGGGGGCCACTTTTGAAGGCCTAGTGGACATGGCATTGCTTCAAGGAGACGATAAGAATGGCAAGAAAGAAGTCAAGCCTAATGAGACTCAAGCCAAGAAGACAGACTCCAAGTGGGGAGGAAATCAGAGCAATCAGAACAACAAAAACAACAAGAACAACAAGGGCAACAAGGCCAAGGCAAAGGACCCAAGAAAATGCCACTACTGTGGGATTGTTGGGCACATAGCTAAAGACTGTAAGAAGAAGAAGAGGAAGTTGGGCGAATGCTTTCATTGTGGAGAGACCGGACATTTTAGCAAGGATTTCCCCAAGAAGCAAGGGCAGAATCAGCGTGCAGGACCTTCTGAAGGGAAAGTGCATGCTCTCAATGCTGCTCCAGTTCAGGACCGAGGTAGTATTTCTTTAGAAAGTCTTGTTTATATTTCTGATTTTCCTGTTCGCACCTTATTTGATTCTGGCACATCGCATAGTTTTATCTCTTCTGACATTGTTGAAAGTTTGCACCAAAGTACTAGTCTAGTTGAGGATCCCGTTTGTGTTTCAAATCCAATTGGGGGTTCCGCCCATCTATCTATGATTTGTGTGGATTTGAAGATTTCTATCTTGACCGTAGAATTCACGTGTAATGCTTATGTTCTCAGATTCACGGGATACGGGTTGATCTTGGGCATGGATTGGTTGTCCAGTTATGGAGCCATTCTCGATTGTGAGCCTAGGGTGGTGAGGCTCATGACTCGCCTCGGTAATACCCTAGAAATTTCTTGTAACCCTAGAGGTCCCGTCATGTTATGTTATCTTGAATCTCTTGACTCGTCCATCGATGATCTACAATCTGTAAGGGTGGTCCGAGACTATCCTGATGTCTTTGAAGAAGTTAAGGGGTTACCCCCTAAACGAGAGATAGATTTCCGCATTTATCTAGTCGATAATGCCAAGCCAGTATCATTGCCCGTTAGGCACATGGCCCCACGAGAAAGAAGAGAGCTTAGTAAGCAAATCAAGGAGCTGCTTGAGAAGAATTTTATTAGACGAAGCATTTCTGAATGGGGTGCCCCGGTGGTATTCGCTACTAAGGCGGATGGTTCGCTTCGTCTATGTGTTGATTATCGAGAGTTGAACAAGCTGACAAAGAAGAATAGGCACCCTTTACCGAGGATTGATGATCTCTTTGACTAGCTGGTTGGTGCTTCTGTTTTCTCTCAGCTCGATCTAGCCACCGGATTCCATCAGCTTAGAGTAGCTGAGGATAGCATTGATAAAACCGCGTTTAGGACTCCAGATGGATTCTTTGAATGGCTTGTCATGCCATTCGGATTAACTAATGCACCCGCCTACTTCGTAGACTTGATGAGTAGGGTGTTCAGGGAGTTCCTTAACAAATTTGTTGTTGTCTTCGTGGATGATATTCTGATCTTCTCAAAGGATGAGGAAGGGCATGCTAGGCATCTCAAGGAAGTGATGGATACGCTTAGAGCGCATCAGTTGAAAGCCAAGTTCTCCAAATGTCATTTCTGGAGAAAGGAAGTTCGGTTTCTTGGACATATAGTTTCTAAGCAAGGCATAGCAGTGGATCCCGCGAAAGTGGTTGCAGTTCAAGACTGGAAGACTCCTAGGAATGCAACCGAAGTAAGAAGCTTTCTCGGTCTGGCGGGCTACTATAGGAAGTTCATCAGGGACTTCGCTAAGATTTCGGCCCCTCTTACTAAGTTGACGAAGAAGAACTTAGTCTTTGCATGGGACTTGGAGTGTGAGCTTGCTTTTCAAAAGCTCAAAAGAGCCCTTACCTCAGCTCCAGTTTTGGCATTACCCGATAGTGGTAAGATGTTTACCGTGTACACCGATGCATGTGGCACGGGGTTAGGTGCTGTTCTGATGCAAGAGGGAAGAGTGATATGTTATGGGGGTAGGCAACTTAAAGTTCATGAGAAGAACTATCCCACTCATGATTCGGAGTTAGCGGCGATCGTCTTTGCACTCAAATCCTGGCGCCACTATCTTCTAGGCGAAAGGTTTGAGTTGTATACTGATCACAAGTCACTCAAGTACCTCTTTTGGCAAAAAGATCTGAATCTAAGGCAGCAAAGGTGGATGGAATTCTTGGCATCTTATGACTTCGAGATAGCTTACACCCCTGGCAAGGGTAATGTTGTGGCAGATGCACTAAGCAGAAGGAGGTTGACTTTGAGCCCCTTGTTCATTGAGATGAAGAACTTAGAATTCTTGGCAACCTTTGATTTCACGACGGCTGTTGAGTCGATGACGGGTTCATTAGCATCCCTTGAGCTTAGACCCACACTTCTTGATCAAGTTGGGGCTTCGCAGAAGGAAGATCCACAGATAGTCGAGGTCATGGACAAGTTGATTCGTGGTGAGACGTCTAGTCACCTTGCTAGATATACTATTGATGATAAGGGTTGGCTAAGGCGTGATGGAAGGCTATGCGTTCCACAAGTAGGGGACTTGGTGCATAAAGTTCTCGAAGAAGCACATCATTCGAAGATGACTATACATCCTGGAGGAGATAAGATGTATAGGGATATGAAGCGCATTTTCTTTTGGGCCGGAATGAAGAAAGACGTGGCAGAGTATGTTTCAAAGTGCATGGTGTGCCAACAAGTGAAGGCCGAGTCAAAGAAACCAGGTGGGCTATTACATCCATTGGAGGTCCCGCAATGGAAGTGGGAGAGTATTTCTATGGATTTTGTGGATGGATTGCCTAGGTCAAGAAAAGGGAACACGAGCATATGGGTCATAGTTGATAGACTTACGAAGAGTGCTCATTTCATTCCTATAAAGAGCAAGAGGACCGCATCATGGCTGGCATCTATTTATCTCCGAGAGATAGTGTGGTTGCATGGAGTTCCTTCTAGCATAGTTAGCGATCGTGACCCAATCTTCACTAGCCAGTTCTGGAATAGTTTGCAAGAAGCGATGGGTACGCGATTGAATCTGAGTACAGCCTATCACCCCCAGACGGATGGCCAAACCGAAAGGGTGAATAGAGTGCTAGAAGATCTTTTGAGGCTCTGTGTTCTTGACTTTGGTGGTACTTGGGAAGACCACCTTCCTCTTGTAGAGTTTGCTTATAACAATAGCTATCAAGCCAGCATAGGGATGGCACCATTTGAAGCTTTGTATGGAAGGCCGTGCAGGTCACCAACTTGTTGGTGGGAGACAACAGATGAGCTTATACTTGGGCCCGATATGATTAGGGATACATCCGAGAGGGTAGAGTTGATTCGAGGACAGATGAAGGCGGCCCAAGACAGACAGAAATCCTATGCAGACAAGCGAAGGACTGATTTGGAATTCGAAGTTGGAGATATGGTTTTCGTGAAGGTTTCTCCTTTACGTAATGTGGTTCGTTTTGGAGCAGTTGGGAAGCTAGCACCAAGGTTCGTAGGACCTTTCCCTATCGTAGAGAGGATTGGGAAGATGGCTTATAAAGTGGAATTGCCCGAGAAACTGGCCGGAGTACACAATGTCTTTCATGTCTCGCATCTCCGAAAGTGCCTACATGAATCCGCTGAGGTGGTTGAACCAAGCATTCTTGAAGACATTGAGATAGAGAAAGAGGCAACCTTGAGAAGAGCTCCGATTCGTATCTTGGGAACAGAGATCAAGAAACTAAGGAATCGAGAAGTCAAATTGGTGAAAGTTCAGTGGAGTGAAGCTGATGAAGATGCAACTTGGGAAACCGAGGAGAAGATGCGTGGGCTTTATCCATTTCTTTTTGAGGGTACATTCTCGATCTCTTTTCCTAATTAATACATCTTTCTTTTGCTATCCATGTTTATCTTGTTTATCTTGTTATCTCGTTAATCATGTCATGAGAATCTTAGGTAGAAACCCTTTGGATGAAACATGTATTTGAAACATGTTATGCTTGATGGTTGCAAGTGGTTGCAAGTGTTTGCACATGGATACTCATGGATGCATGATACACATTAGGCACTAAGATCGGCTCACACACTTTCATGTTGCATATGCATGAGTGCTTATACTTATTCATGGATGAAACTTGCTATGCTATCACGTGGATGTTGCATATGGATGAATGTTATGTGCACTCATGTAGAGATTATAAATTATGTTAGGAATTTGCATACATATGGACTCATTTCACTAACATACATATGCATTAAGGAGGTTTACTGTATCAGTAACCGCCTGATTTCCGCATTAGATAAGTACATATACACACACCTTTGCATATGATCATACAGCATTTAGAATCCTTTAAGGACAATGACTGCACGTGGATGATGTTTTGAGTAGATGGGTGATGGATGGTAGGATACGTTCTTCCTAACTTGGAGATTTCGGGGACGAAATCCTTTAAGGAGGGGAGAATGTAACAACCCGTATTTTTAATAATATGTTCTAATATAAATCAAGGCAGAATTAAATTGAAAAATCTGAATCAAGGGAAACGGGCTGTGCCATTGCGTTCGTCTCGGAGAAATACGCGAAATAGAGTCCGAAATTTTGTAAATCGGAGTCCGTATGACCAAGAAAAAGCCCGACGAAGTTTTCAGAATTTCAAGGCCCGAAAACAGTTCATATTCGGATTCAGATTCGAATTCAAACCAAAACAGATAGGCGGGATTTTTCCAGCCCAGGGAGGGTCGACACAGGGGTCGACACCAGTGTCGACCCCCCCCCATGGGTCGACACCCATGTCGACCCAGGGGTCGACCCCTTCCCCCGGGTGGCCAAGTGGCCTGGTGCGCCTACTTTGGGTTTGGGTCAGGTCTGGTGGCTAATGACGGGATTTGATGGCTCGGATTGGATCTAGGGTTAATCCTATGGCTAATACTATCCTAATCTTCTATAAAAGGACCCCTAAGCCTAGCTAAATCATCATTATTCAACCCTACAACTAAACTATGTCAAATTTGTTCCTCTCATGGCCTCCACTCTCATGCTAAAGTTTCTAAGTTTATTTATATGAGAGATTTTGAGTTCATACAAGTGTTTTCAAGCTTGTATGAGTGTTCTTAGTTGCATTCAAGTCAAGTCGCAACATTTCTATTACAAAGTAAGGGTTTTTATTGATTTGCCTCAAGGGTTTTTCATTTGGAGCTTGCATATTTGGGTGATAGCATAAGGGCTTCGTCTCAATCTTTATAATAAATATTCATTTGTGTCTTCATAGCATTGTAAGCCCTTTTCTACTTTCTTTTTGAACTATAAAGTTAAATGAAAGATGCAAGTTTGGGTTGATCATTATGATATGCAAGTTTGGTTGATCATTATGTTATGCAAGTTGGTTTAATCATTATGTATGACACATGTTGCTATGTTATGCAAGTTTGGATTGATCATTATACACATGTTATCATGATATGCAAGTTAAACTTGAGTTTGTGAGCTTAAAGCTTCAAGCTTATGTTAAAGGTTGCATTTTGGCAACATGGAAGTTATCATATCCCTTATGATAACTTGCATGTGAGGCTAAATGCGAACTTCTAGCAACTTCTACATGTCATTTATCACCATGTATCACTTATATGCTAAGTTTGGTTTTACGCATACTTTTGAAGCCTAATAATGCAATATGCAAGTATATGAACATATGTACATTTCATATGCCACCATGTTAAACTTGTGCTTCAACACATTTTTGTCATGATTATGCCAAATTCCCTATTTTATCCTTTATGTGTTGTTGCGATTGTGTAAACGATGGGATTACGTTGGGGTTGGTAACATTATGAATAAACATGGTTTTTATAACATGACGTGATATGTTAGCTTGTAATTATGTTTTGGAAACATAATGGACATGACACTTAGAAAATATGAGTGTGGCCAACTCGAGGTTGGGTTGAGTTTGTAGCATAAATCTACCCGGACCCGCCTGGCTTAACTAGTGGCTACAAACAATAGGACCCAATGTGAGAAGTTGGTCATGTTGTGCTCGAACCCGAGGTTAGACCAAGTTGTGGTGTAAAGCTACCCGGACCCGCCCGGCTTAACTAGTAACCACAACAAGGTCTAATGTGAGAGGTTAAAGCACATTAAGTTAATTAATGCCACCTGATTAGGGTTAAGTCATGGTCTACTTAATACTTAACCAATTTGGGCTTGATGGGTTAATCGGGGTTAAGTCATGAACCTTGGGTACACTTAACCAATTTAATCCACGTTTGGATCGGGTTAACCACATTTAACCCGTTAAGAAACCCTAGTTGCGTGGTCCTTTTCAGCAGTAACCCTCTTGGTAGTATCAGGATACCCTAGGGACTAGGCTAGGGTGGGGCACGATTACTGGGCTGACATGTAAGCGACCAAAACGACGGCTGAGTAGGTACGCCGGTGTGGGTCCAGGCGGACTATGGTCGTGCACATAGTCCGGAGTTGGAAAATCAGGCACGGGTACCAGTAGATCTAGACTGCGCATGCTTGATTTGTGTCCGAGGTTGACACCCTAGGACTTGATACACCCTAGGGTGGACCTAGCGCAGTTTAACTACATTTCATGTTTGGGCCGTATGACACCGACACTTGACGAGTTAGGCTTATAGGGAGCCGATCAACTAGACCGTGTAGTTGGACCCTGATTTAGGCTACCTCATGATATTGGGCCAAGCTTGGGCCAAGGGATCGATTCTTGTTTTTGCTTGACATGTTAGAATGCTAGTACATCCGTGGTGCAAAACTTAACCTTGATTATGCGATGACACCTTTATCTATCTTGTTAGTTAATCATCATGCCAGTATGTTGTTATCCTTATGTTCATCTCAGCTTCTCATGCCAGTTAACTTTACTAGTTCATAGACTGATAGTAGTTAGGGCTTACCAGTCTTTTTGACTGACCTGTTTTCTTTCGCCTCTTTTCTTCCGTTCCCCCCCCTCAGGTCCTCAGGGTGGGAACATTGGGGCTTAGCTTGGATCTTTATAGCTTGCTTACTGGATTTGCTCATGTACGGTTTTGGACATTGAGCTAGCTATGGTTTATCACTTCACTTTGGGGATAGTACTTTATGTATTTCAGTTTTTCAGTTTATGCTTTTCTCTAGACTTTGTTTGTTGGAAAATAATGATCAAGTACTTTGTTGTAACGTGACTATGGTTTTGAAATGCTAGTTTGATCCGCTGCTTTATTTACTCTGTTTTACTTACATGTTCTGTCTTGTGATATCTGCATGCATGTTTACCTCGTTTAACGCCCCTCCAAAGCCAATGTACTTGCAAGATTTACCTTGGCGGAGGTGGGGTGTTACACCCGTGTGCGAAGCACGGGTCTAAACCTTCCTAATGTAAAATTCTCTTTTTATAAAATTCTATACTTTTTCAAATATTTCCTTTTATAAAACCTTTCTCATTTTATAATTATTTCCTTTTTATATTTATTTTCTAAATATTACCCTTTATATATATATTCAAATATTTGTTTTCCAAATATTACCCTTTTTATATTTATTTTCCAAATATTACCCTTTTTATGTATTCAAATATTTGTTTTCCAAATATTACCCTTTTTATACAATTCTATTCATTTTATAAATATTTCTTTTTATAATTCTATTTGTTTTCCAAATGGATATTTCATTTTCAAAATACACTTTGAAAATTCCCTTTTTACATTCTAGTAATTCTTATGGTATTTGAAATATCAAATAACTAGACCAGTGTCATCATAATCAATCACAGATTATATATCACATCATATATCACAATATATGAATAAAACAGTATAATAAATATTCGAGGAATCTAGTTGGATCCCTCTAACCTGTTTCCCTGCATCACAGATGTTAAACAATATAAATAACATCGTTTCCATTTCAATATGAAATATTCTGATAAACAGAATCCGTATTTGATTAGCGATATATATATATATATAAATATATATATATATATATATATATATATCGTTATCTATAATTTCAACCAATCAATTAACAATTCAACCAAACAATCAGCACACAACAATCAATCATCATTTATCAATACTAGATTATATTTATAAAAATATAAACTGTTACAGAGTTAGTGAAATTTACTCACATTGGTCAGTTATCGTTAAATAACGATAAGCGATCATCGATTTGATTCAGGTGTTTAAATCTACCGAAAATTCCAGCGAACTCCAAATTGCTTCAAACTAGTTCTATTCCGAAGCCTCCGATCCTACGATTCCAATGGATCTTGTTTTGGTGAATTTCGTTAACGTATGAGTAAATTATCCCGCCAACAACTTTCATTCATTATTAAATTAAAGCTAATTTTAATTAATTATTTAAAACGGTGCTCACCCTGTTAAAGTCCGACCCAGTGTGTATCCAACCTGCTCCATCTTCACTGTGCACCATCTTCCATAATAAAACTCACGTTACCGCTAATTCACGTTCTAACTGTTTTGGGCCCTTCCTATATATATTTTATATATGGGCTTTATATATAACCCATCGGCCCATCTTTCCAAACATCCGCCTCGCACAGTGCTACAACAAGCACTCTTCTTCTATGAATGAATCATGCTCCAGATATACATTCTCAGTTCAAAGCCGCCACTACAAACCCATGAAGCTTCCTCCATTGTTGACCATTACTTCACGGAACTCAACACACAAAACAAGATTCTCCTTCACTTCGTGAACTCTATCCCTCTACACCCATACTGTTCAGCTCTTCATTGCATCACATACATGTCTGCTGTCCATCCCACTTTGTTTTGTGATTGATTACTATAAGATATACACTTGTTTTGACTGTCTGTATTTACTCTTTTCTTTCTGAACAAAATGCCACTTCCAGCAAATTGACTTTTCATTCCCTCAAACTAAAACATACTCCAGGCTTCAAACTATTACCTTACTCGAATAACCTCCACCTTCCATCTAAAAGTTCCAGTATCTGCTCATAAATGAAACCCAACACCCCTATACATTTCTCGCTACAGACAAGGCCCGCTACCCCATCCTCTTCTTAAATCTCCTGCTACACATCCGCTTGTACAAACAAACTCCACGTCCATTTCCTCACATGCATGCACACGTTGAAAACCTCCCTCTGTACAAACCGTTTGCAACTACAAACCTTATCGTCTCTTTTCATAGATTTGTTTTTTTTGTTTAAATATAACCTGAATTATCTTTAACCGTTCCACAACATTACCCTTTTAAACAAAGTTGATCTTTGTCTTCACTGCTCCTGTCCATTTCATCCTTAAAACACTACGTCCCTAGTTCAGAAGCCAACAATACTTCACCACCACCCAAAGTTCATTCCTCCCATTTTTCTTCTTGTCAACATACTATTAAGTTCACACCTACCACCTGCTAACCTGATTAACACAGAAATGTGTTTATTTTATGCTCTAACATCTTATCTTTTGTATATAAATAAATATTACTTGGGTATTATTTTGTCACTTTTACAGATATTCCAACCCAGCCCGCATGCAACCAGAAAAGTAGATAAATGGAGATCAGATTGCCATATATTTACATTTTGAAGAATTGTAGATGAAGATCTCACATCTAGATGCTGTTGGACAAGAAGAAGATTGATAAAAAGGCCATGCACATCTCAGGCTTGTCAAAGAACCAAGAGGAAAAGAAGAAATGCCAAAAATTTAATAGATTTAACTAAGGCCCATTTGAGATTCCCATTGTAAACTAATTAGTGATGTAATGGCTAGGCCCATTTGTAATTAAGGTTAGGGTTTGGCTATCTATCCTATAAATACCCTTGTAATGTCATTGTAGCCACCATCCCATCCATTATTCTGTATTCTCTTCTCCATTAATAAAAGTTCTTCCTTTTTACTATTTCTGCATTTTTCTTTCTTAGCAATAGGTGTTGTCTTCACAGTTAGTTTTGGAAGAGCACCAATTGTATTTTACATTTGTTTCATTAGTGATTAGTCGTTTGATTAGTTTCAACGACAATCCTAATTTTATTTTTGTTGTTCTTCTTATTCTGCACTTTTATTTTCTGCATTGTTGTTCTTGTTTTGCAATTTACTTTCTTTAGTGATTAATCATTGATTAGATTCAACGATAATCCTAAGTTCGCAATTTCAGTTTGTTTTTATTTCAACAAAATCTCCAGGCTTCGTCTAACTCGCCCAAGAGATTAGATAAATAATTTGATTTTAATTTACCTCCCTGTGTTCGACCTGTATGCTACACACCTGTGCGCTTGCAGAATTTTATTACAAATATCGCGCTTTTCTAATTCATAGATTAGCGACGATCAAGTTTTTGGCGCCGTTGCCGGGGAGGTAACAATTGAATTTTATTATTTATTTAATTTCTGATTCGTGTTAGTTTTTTTTCTTTTTGTTTGATTTTGTAAAAAAAAATCTTGCCAAATTTTCTTTTATTTTCCTATTGTTTTCTTGTAGATATATATAGATAAAAATCTTGATTAGTTGATTGTGTATCACATATTGATATCATAATCTCTAAGACAAGGAAAAAAATCTTGCCACGTTTTCTTTTAATTTTCCATCTTTTTTTCATTTATTTCTTTCCTTTTTTTTTATTTTGCATTTCTTCCAATCTAATTCCTTCAAGAAGAAAAAAAATATATACAAAAAAAGAAAGTTGCTAATTTTTCTTCAATTTCTTTCCATCTTTCTACCACCTTGCTGATTTTCACATTTTTCTTTTCCCTTTCCTTTTCTTTTTATTTGTTTCCATCTTTTGTCTACAACTTTCTAAAAAAAAACTTTTGCAATTTCTTCTCTGTCTACTTTGATTTCTTTCTTGTTTTTGTCTGCTTTTATTTCTTTCCTCAATTTCTTCTACCCTTCCTCTCAACTCAAAAACCTTGCTTTTTTCTCTTATTTCCTTCCTCTTTTAATTTTTTTCCTTTTTTGTTTGGGTTTTTACCATACATTTCTTTCCCTTTCTTCTTGTTCAAATTTTCATAAAAAAAACTTGCATTCTTTTTTTATTTTATTTCTTTCCAATTGCATTTCTCATTCACCTCCTACAATCTATCTTTCCATTTTTTTTCATTTATTTCTTTCCGGCTCTCTCCTTCATTGAAAAAAAAAACGACTTTCAATTTTCCTTTATTCTTTCCATCTTTCCACTTTCTTTCCAATCATCTACTTTCTTTTTCTTTTTACAAATTTCAAAAAAAAAAAAAAGATTCCTCTTTTGCAATTTTTTTTCCTTTCTTCTTTTGTCTTTCTTGTTCTCAATACATTTGATTTCTTCTCTTCTCTTACAAATTCCCTTTCTTTTCAAAAAAAAATCCTCTTCTAATTTTACAACAATAAACAAAAGAAAAAAAATTCTTTCTGTTTTTGTCATCTCTTTTATTGTTTTCCCTTCTCAATTTCTTTTCCAAATCTTTTACAATTACTTTCCTTCCTTCCTTTACAATTCTCTTTCTTTCCTGAAATCTCTCTTCCCTTTTTTTTTGTCATTTGTTTCTTTCCTATTTGTCCACTTTTTCAACAATAATAAAAAAAAGGGAAGGTCATAAAAAGATTCATCCTTTTTTTTCAATTATTTTTCCCTGCTTCATTTCTTCCCTCTGATCAAATACCCCTTCCTCGCACATAATCTCATTTCACCATAGTTTTTTTTCCAATCCACACTTCAGCACCATCTTCTCCAAAAAGTTAACTTTTTTTTTTGTTAATTCCTTTATTTCTTTTTCTTGTGTTTTTTTTGTTATTCAATTCATTCAAAAAAAAAAAAGATTTCAAACTAAGGACAAGGTGACTAGAGTTCAAGCAACAAATCAAGATTTCAGAAATCAAAAGAAATTGCAAATAGTGAGATTTCAATCATTGACGCTACTCATTTTTTCTGGATGGACAGCCATACCCCATTGTAAATTTCTTTTAACTCTACAGGTGCTCTGCTGCAAAGAAAAAAATATAGATAATTATTGTAAAAAAATTCTGCAGGGGCAACGGCTTGAATGTAAATTTTTTAATTTCTGCAATTAAATTGTGTGATTGTTGTTATTTCTGCACTTTTTATTCATTCTGTTAAGGGCAATACCCCAATTCACATAAGGTGAGGGATTTCATCACCCTTTCCTTAGCCCACAAATTGCATTTCATCATAGAATCTGACTAATAATAACGGTTAGACGTTGGACTTAAGGGAGTCACGGGCTCATCTAGGGCTTAATTGTATTGTGATAGTTGATTCATTTGGAACGAATTATTTCTTGGTGTCTAGACTACGGCAGAGAAATAACCGTTTATAAATATTATGGTGATTCGTAAATATTATATCGGTTGTTACTCTGAAGGTACTTAAACCTTCGGCTGCATTGCTAGGGTGATTCCTGGTGCACCGATAACTCCTGTCCGTTAACTGGCTAAGAAATCTTTTGATCTAAGTAATCAAACGTGTCACTATATAATTTTGGGTTAGGAGCTATTAAGGACAGAAAATTTCATTGTAGCTAATTTCTGTGCGTGCATTTAACAACAATGAGTGAAAAAAGTGTGAGCCAACAAAATTCTCCTAGGGGTTCTCGAATCAACCAAAATTTTCCAACCGAATTGGATCAAAATCGAGTGAATCACAACTTTGCAAACTTTGGGGATCAAAATCAAATAAATCAAAATTTTCAAAATCTCAATATCCAAATGGATAGACCCTTGTCTCTTCGTGATCGATGTTATCCAACTAGAACCGTTCAACCTTCTGTCATAGTACTTCCACCAGTTGAAGGAAATTTTGAGCTTAAGCATTCTTTTATTCAAGGGGTACCAAAATTTACTGGTTCTGAAAATGCTTATGAATTTTTAAGTGAATTTGAATTGTATTCATCCACAACTCAAATGCAACAATTATCTAATGAATCAATCAAGCTAAGGCTAATTCCATTTGCACTACTTGAAAGCGCTAAAAGATGGCTAAATTCTCTTCCCAAACAGTCAATAAGAAGTTGGGATGAATTCGTCAGCGTATTCCTGAAAAAGTTTTTTCCTTTTCACAAAACTCTGAAAATTCGAACTGAAATAAATCAATTTTCTCAAAATGAGGGGGAAACTTTTTCAAAATACTTTGATAGGTTCAACCAATTACTGTATAGTTGTTCTCATCATGGAATCATAAAAGATTACTTATGTCAAATTGTATATGAGGGTCTAAACTATCAGACTAGAACTCAACTAGAATCAATGTGTGGGGGAGATTTTATGTCTAAAACGACCAATGAAGCTTGGAAATTCTTAGAGGATTATTCTGAAAAGGACATGCAATGGGAGTCCATTCGTGTTCCCATCCGTGCTTCCACTAAAGGAGTGCATGTCGTGGATACAATTCATATTCCCTTAGAGACTCAAACTCCTCAATTCAATGGAATACCCCAAGACCAAGTCAATGTCATAGCTCAAAATGGTCTTTACTCATCCACATCTGACCCTAGTTGGAGAAATCATCCAAATTTCTCATTGTCTAATTCAAATAATGTCGCAAATCCATCTCACATGATACCGAATTCATTATACCAAGCTCCATTTTCTTCTAGTCCTCAAACTTCTCATGTTTCACCTCAACTTGAGCCTTCGAGTGAACCTTATAGGCACCCCAACTTTCAATCATCAAACCAATCCTCCCAATCTTCTCAACCGTCACAAGATATTGTTCGATTAGAAAAACAAATAAATAATCAAGATGTTAAACTCGAACAAATGATGAATATGATGAAGGAACTAATGAAAAGTAATGAGCGAGGAAAGTTGCCTAGTCAACCCGAGGTGAATCCAAAATATAACTCTCGTACTGTGAATTCTTGTGAGGATGGAAATAATTCGGTTAAATCTGTCACCACCCTTAGGTCTGGAAAAACAATTGACAATTATGTCGGCAACCCCGACAATACCTCCACCTCTAATGTTGGCAATCCCAGCATCTCACCTTCTATTCCTGCACCTCCTTCACTTCCTATATTGAAACCTTCTTCTTCGAACGATCAAAATTCTGAAAGAGTTTATAAACCAGTAGCTCCATATCCTCATAGACTTAACAATAAGAAGAAGGATTCTTGAAATTTTCAAACAAGTTCGTGTGAACATTCCTCTTTTAGACACCATTGAACATATTCCTCAATATGCTAAATGTCTTAAGGAATTATGCACACAAAAACGTGCGACTAATGTCCCAAAAACCGCCTTTCTAACTGCGAATACAAGCTCTGTTCTTTCGAATCTTACCCCAGTCAAGTACAAAGACCCTGGCTGCCCTACAATCGGTTGTAAAATAGGAAATACTCACATCAGTCACGCCTTACTTGATCTTGGTGCAAGTGTCAACCTTCTTCCCTACACTGTTTATCATCAACTTGGACTATGAGAATTGAAATCCACGAGTATCACACATCAATTGGCTGATCGATCTTTTAAAAAACCCGTAGGCATTGTTGAAGACGTTTTGATTCAAATTGAACAATTTTATTTCCCAGTTGACTTCATAGTTCTTGAAACTGAGCCTGTTTCGAATCTGAATAGTCAGATTCCATTGATATTGGGTCGTCCCTTCTTAGCAACCTCAAATGCTATCATTAATTGTAGGAGCGGCCAACTTCGACTATCGTTTGGGCACTTAACCATTGAATTGAATATTTTTCATCAACCCAAAGAGATCGAAATAGGAGAAGTTGACATAATAGAAACAGTTTTAGATGGCACATCTGAATTATCTCCTCTAAAAACTTCATTTTCCTCAGTTGACGTGTGCACTATGTCTTTTGAGGAATTGTTCGAAGATGAGCTTAAACTTTTGAATGATGAGGATGGATATATGGAACGTCTCAAACATAATCGTAATTCCATAGCATCAGAAGAAATCATTGTTAAAAACTCAGGCTTATGGGACTATAATAATCTTCAGTTGAATGATTTAAATCATTGGCATGACAAAAATTTTATAGGAAGGATTTTGATCTTAGATCTCACTGACATGCCTTTTGTACCTCAAAAATCAGATACGAAATCATCATCCATCATTTTCGATAGAGGCAAGTGTGGAGGGAAAGAGAAATCTCATTTTTCACATAAAACTCACCGTCATTATAAATTTCATTTTGTATATAATTGGCATTCGCATATAGTGGTTAAATTGCATTTCATTTTACAAATCATTCTGCATTTGATACACCTTTGGGTACTATCTTTCAATTATAGAAAAAAATTACAGTGTGGACACTGTTTAGTTCTAGTGTGGGGTGGAGTATGCATTTCACTCATTTTCGTTTTTTCTTTATTTTTCTTTCTTTTTCATTTTCAGCCATTTAAATAGGACCATCGTGCATTTTAGACTGTAGTATCATGCCATTTTTTTTCAAACATGACTAATTTTAGTTTGATACAACAAAATAAGTTAACAATTATTAGTCAGTTGATAGTATTTTTCTCTCTCAACTTAGATCGAATAAGAAATATAATGAAAAGTATAATTTTGAGGGATAACAGTGTAACCGGTACATAGGGAGATTCTTAGGTGATGACCATGAAATCTATTCTATATTGTAGACTTTGTTTAAATAAGTGGAGGACTTAAAATACTCATATTGGCTTTTTGAATCTTTAAAACTAAGTTGTGTTAAGTTGAATTCGCGCAACTCTCTTTTGTGCTTATAAATTCAATAATAATAATAGCAATCCAAGGGTATCCAACATTGCTTGTATATCTAGCGTTGGTGTGCAAACCCGCCAAGCTCTATCCGACATGTTGTTGACAAAGTCAGCGTTGGAATATCTTGGTCTCATTTTATGAGATTAGACACCTAAGGATTACCGACACGTTGTTGACAAAGTCAAAGTCGGTCTGCACAATCCACCGAGCTCTTTACCCACTCTCCGTTAGTCCGCGAGGCAGTGCATGGGTGGTAAACCTTGGTCTTCTAAGTTAGGTGTATGTATTTAATCATAAATTTTAAAATTTTATAGAATAAAGAATAAGCGATGATGCCCAAACACATCTTGACCTTATTGACTTGACTAGCCATACATGAGAAAATTAGAATACCACTTTACAAACTGTGCCAAGCAAACTAAGAATTTATTTCATGGCTGCACTATGTTATCGACTGAACCAACTGGCCAAACTGGAATTTAACATTTGAAAACTTCATTTATATTGAAAATTTGTGACAAGTTGAGGTATATAAAGTACAATCAACTGATTAGAAACTGTTAACTTAATTTGTTGTACCACTTCAGAAACAAGTCTTGTTTTCATGTTTGTTTTTATTTTGCATATGTCCATTGCATTCATGTAGTTACATTAGAACCATATCATACTGCATTTGGATTTTGTGGGTAGTATCCGCTGAAAACACTCACGAGACACCACTCGTCCTACTAGGGACACCTAGAGGTTTAACGGCTTGTTGCATACGCTCAATGCAATCGTGTTTCCTACGAAAGTGTGACCTATCTAGTTTAGTTTTTCATTTCTTGTTTTACTCGAGGACGAGTAAAAGATAAGTGTGGGGGTATTTGATTAACACAGAAATGTGTTTATTTTATGCTCTAACATCTTATCTTTTGTATATAAATAAATATTACTTGGGTATTATTTTGTCACTTTTACAGATATTCCAACCCAGCCCGCATGCAACCAGAAAAGTAGATAAATGGAGATCAGATTGCCATATATTTACATTTTGAAGAATTGTAGATGAAGATCTCACATCTAGTTGCTGTTGGACAAGAAGAAGATTGATAAAAAGGCCATGCACATCTCAGGCTTGTCAAAGAACCAAGAGGAAAAGAAGAAAGGCCAAAAATTTAATAGATTTAACTAAGGCCCATTTGAGATTCCCATTGTAAACTAATTAGTGATGTAATGGCTAGGCCCATTTGTAATTAGGGTTAGGGTTTGGCTATCTATCCTATAAATACCCTTGTAATGTCATTGTAGCCACCATCCCATCCATTATTCTGTATTCTCTTCTCCATTAATAAAAGTTCTTCCTTTTTACTATTTCTGCATTTTTCTTTCTTAGCAATAGGTGTTGTCTTCACAATTAGTTTTGGAAGAGCACCAATTGTATTTTACATTTGTTTCATTAGTGATTAGTCGTTTGATTAGTTTCAATGACAATCCTAAATTTATTTTTGTTGTTCTTCTTATTCTGCACTTTTATTTTCTGCATTGTTGTTCTTGTTTTGCAATTTACTTTCTTTAGTGATTAATCGTTGATTAGATTCAACGATAATCCTAAGTTCGCAATTTCAGTTTGTTTTTATTTCAACAAAATCTCCAGGCTTCGTCTAGCTCGCCCAAGAGATTAGATAAATAATTTGATTTTAATTTACCTCCCTGTGTTCGACCTGTATGCTACACACCTGTGCGCTTGCAGAATTTTATTACAAATATCGCGCTTTTCTAATTCGTAGATTAGCGACGATCATAACCCAACGCCCATCCTCGACATCAACTCCACCACATTCTCCTTCTTCCACCCATATTTTCGAACGCAAGCTCTAGTCGATCCATTCCAGATCCGTACTATTCCCCATCGAACTACTCTGCTTCAGCACCCAAACCCAACACTCGTTCCCACCTCCGTTCTTCCCAGTTGGCTTAACAACTGCTCCAACAAAACAAACCCACTATGCCATTGAACCTTAGACCGAACGCGCGCTGAGAACAGTCGCCGCACCCTCCTAGATTAGAACGCACCTCACCCGAATTAACGCAATGGACGTACGTTCTTTTAAAAATACAGAGAACCACTTCTTCTTTTTTAAGATTTTATATGGGAGGTTTTTATTTTTGAAGCCAAAGAAAAGAGGACTCGCTCCTGTTATATAGAGGAGGAAATGCTTCGGTTAAAATGGATTTTGTGAAAAAGAAAAACAACTGAGGCCGCGTGTGTTATATAAGGGGAGTGAACTTAGTGATTAAGTAAAAGTAGAAACTTAACTGCCAAGGTTGGACTGTAGGTTGTACTTGTATTGTTTGTAATTCCTTAGTAGGCAAGTAATAGTTAGTAGGAGGTACACTTTTTTTCCAACTAACTAGACTTGCAGATCCATCGACGTTGAGTAGTCATGTATGAGTAGGATAGGGACATGCGAATTTCATTTCTAGGTTGAACTTCATAGATTAGGGTAAGGAAGAGGTAGGATAGGATTTCTACATGAATTGTCTACATCACTTTAAGGCGTGATTTGTCTATAGTACTAGAAAGACAGTGAAGTATGAAGGAAAAATGTATATATACCAACGGTACCCTGTTGTGTAGAGTTCCGCTCGTTCATGGACTGATAACGACAAAACTAAAAATACTGTTATGACTAACGACGTGTCATCATCCCAAAAATAAAATAAAATAGACAAGATAGCTTATTCTGTGAAATCCCAATATGCTGGTTTAGGGTGTAAAATACTTCAAAATTAAAAAGTGCTTATTTTCCAATTTTAAAATTACAGTAAAATTCTAAAAATTAAATTATAACTACATCTTAAAGATCCTGTCTAAATTCGAAGTCAATATTTAATTAAAATTAAATATATCGTTATGGTTCATAAACGATTCCATAACGACTATTTGAAAATTTGATTTGGACATAACTTGCAATCTGTAAGCCGAAATCTCGATTTTTCACTTCTATTAGAAAAATATAGCTTAACAGATTCTAACGTTTCTTGTTTCGAAGAAATCCGACTAATAATGGATCCTATGTACTCAGTTGAAGTTCAAATCGTAATATTATGAACTACCACGACGTTACGGGCTCGATTATAATTTATATTAAAATTAATACGTTCAACTGTCGTTTAAATAATATATTCGTTATTACAACTCGAATATAAACCAAAAATAAATATTGTATATTATCCAATTTACACAATACTGCATTTTCACCATTTCCGAACATTTTCGGAAATTGAATCTATTATCCCATTTATTATATATTAATTTGAATATTCAAATATTTGAATTCAAGCCATTCTGAATTATCAAACCAATATATATAAATAATTAAATAAATTAAAATATAAAATCGCTATAAATTATGGGACGTTACAGCCGTTCAATTGCGTCAATAGCCAGAAATGTCCGATTCTAAATCGATAATCTCTCCTCATCTCTCCTGAATTAAATCGCGATTCTTAAATGAAATTTAAAGAGCGTTTCAAGCTCTTTCAAATCATATGGCTGTTGTCAGTTCTCGAGGGATATTGGCTTCGATATTTGCACCCAAAGGCAGCGAGCTCTTAGCAGATTTTAGGCCAAGGGGGGCCATTGAGTCCCACGCTGGCACAGGCAGAGGACGGCGGCGGGACGCTCTTTCAGGTGGCGAAGAAGGATCGTGGCCCGGTGGCTCGAGGAGGGGCGCGATGTGAAGCTTGGTGGCGAGAAAATAGGTAGCGCGATTTGTTGAAGACAATGAGAAACAGATAGGGACGGCCTTATTTTTGATTAAGGGATAAGTGGATTTTTAATTAAATTAATTATTTAATTATCCCAAATTGTAATCAAATGTTTAAAACTCTATAATTCTCTCAACCAGAAACCGATTTGAACGATTTAAATTGCGTTGGAATCGTGAAAGTGAAATCTACAACATGGAGCAGATCCGAACTAAAACAGGGGCCGTATGGATTTTCGACAAAATTAAACATATGTTTGATTTTATTAAAAATAATCGTTTTATCGAATTCTGAAACCGATCAAGGTGAGATCTCTTATTTAAAAATTAAAATTAAAATTAATTGTTGGAAATTTTTATATATCCTCCGTTAAGATTCAGTTGTGTATTGTACGTGATTTGATTTGAAAATCTTGATTGTGTTGATCTGTTGTATATACATGAATGATAGGACCGAACAAAAATTTGTTATATAATAAAATAATTCTTTTTATTGTATATATTGATAATAAAATTGACAAAGATTTGTTATACAATAAAATAATTCTTTTTATTGTATATGTTGATAATAAAATTGGCAAAATTTGTTATACAATAAAATAATTCTTTTTATTGTATATGTTGATAATAAAATTGACAAAAATTTGTTACATAATAAAATAATTCTTTTTATTGTATATGTTGATAATAAAACTGACAAAAATTTGTTGTACAATAAATAATTCTTTTTATTTCATATGTTGATAATAGACTTGGTAAAATTTGTTATACAAATAAAACTCTCTTTTATTTGTGCGTATGTAAACATAGTTATTACATAGAAATTGTTATGCAAATAAAATATTCTTTTTTATTTGTCATTAGAACATTGAAATTGTTATGCAAATAAAATATTCTTTTTTATTTGTCACTAGAACATTGAAATTGTTATGCAAATAAAATATTCTTTTTTTATTTGCCATTAGAACATTAAAATTGGTATGAAAATAAAACATTCTTTTTTATTTGTCATTAGAACATTTAAATTGTTATGCAAATAAAACATTCTTTTTTATTTGTCATTAGAACATTGAAATTGTTATGCAAATAAAATATTCTTTTTTATTTGTCATTAGAACATTGAAATTGTTATGCAAATAAAACATTCTTTTTTTTATTTGTCATTAGAAACATAGAAATTGTTATGCAAATAAAATATTCTTTTTATTTGTCATTAGAAACATAGAAATTGTTATGCAAATAAAATATTCTTTTTATTTGTCATTAGAAACATAGAAATTGTATTGTATAAATAAAATTATCATTTTATTTATACATAGGAAATGTAGAAATTATGTAGACAATAAAATATCTTTTTATTGTATACATAGAAAATGTAGAAATTGTGTAGACAATAAATTTTTTTATTGTACAGGTTAATCATAAAAAAGGTGTAGACAATAAAATCTCTTTTTATTTGTTCATATGAAACATAGAAATTGTATAGACAATAAAATTTTCTTTTTATTTTATATATGTGAACATAGGGATTGTCAAAATTGTTAAACATTAAAAAAAGAAACACTTTTAATGTATATTTTGTATCAATAAAAATGATTCATTATTTAAAGTTAGGTTTGAATGGATAAATGGTACTTAGTAATTTACCAAAACTCGAGATAAACCAAATATACTTGGTTATTGATATGGATTGTGATTGATTGATTGTTTGGCTTATGCTCGACTAGTTTATGAGCAAAATATGCTTTTACATTTAGCATTGGGTTGGTTAAAAATATCTTTGTGCTAACACCTTGTGAAACACTTCACGATTTGACTATAAGGTGTTTAGGGATGTTGTTTATTTCAAAATTTAATAAATGATTTTGAAATGAGATTTCTTAAGTCAAAAGAATTGTATTCCCAATTTTGGACAGGGAGCGTTTTATAAAATGTTTTATAAAATAGAAACGATTTCAAGGGCTATACCCGATGATTTCGAAATGATCCGGAAGTGGAAATCTATATAGATTTGAAAGTACTTGTGATTATTATGTTGTGAAATGATTTTTCCTACTTCGGGATATGAAATGATTTAGTATGTGGCTAAAGATACGGGTGGCCCGGACGACTAAAATGACGGGGGATGGTGGTGGATGACGGCGGTGTATTTCCCCATAGTGTGGGAGGTGCATTGTTAGTGTAGCCTGCTCCTAGATGGGAGGTGCACATATATATCGAGTTGGAGAGGTGTGTCTTGTAGCCTTGTCTAAGGAAACATGACCGATATTTGGATGCATATTTATTTGTATGCATTTGTTTTGAAATTCATATTTTCAAATGATTTTGGCTTGAGATCCCAAAGTGAAATCTATTTTATTATTAAAGCTATATATGTATTTCAAATGATTTGACATAAGAAATCGGGAAATAAAGTCCAAAGGAATAATTTCTGTAAAATGAATTGGATTTGAAAAATCTAAATTTGGGGTTAAGCCTAAATGGGTAGATTGGAAAATTGCATGTTCAATGATGCATTGTAGATCCATATGACTATTATTTATGATTGTTGATTGTGCGTTGGCATTCATGTGGAGTAAACCCGTCCCGTGACATACGACGTGGTCCCGTGATATGCTTCACATTTATAAAGTCAATTTTTCACTATTAGATTTCTCATACCAGTTCCATGACTGGCTCGTAGTTTGTTTCACTTGCAAACTCGGGTGCCCATATTTTTACATTGGCAGTCGAGTGGCTTGTTTTGCAGATATTTATTTTATTGAGCAGGATTCTGGATGGAAGCTTAAAGCTGCGTCTAAAGCACTCATAGCCTTCCACTGTGTTAGTTTATTTGTTCCGCTGCATTGTATTACATTTATTGTAAATTAATATTCCGTTTTATTATATTTGGATGTACTCTGATATTCTGTACTCTGATGTAACATTATTATGATGTTTATAAAAGCCTTCTGTTATTTGTTCTGATGTGTTGTATGCCCAGAGTTAGCATATGCGGGATTCGAACGGTCTTGGTCGATTTATCGATCGATTAAGTCCGAGCGAAATCCGTATCATTACAAACTTCTTCTTTTCTCCCTCTACTCATTACTCTATGAATTGAAGTGCTATTGAAGTGTTATATGTTGTTGTAATCATTTGGGAAGTGTTTGGGAAAGGGTATGTTCCTTGTAGCCCTGAAATCAAGGAAAGGGAGTAGTGTTAACCTTGTTGCCGTGAAATCAAGGGTGTTTGGAGCGGTGTTAACCTTATAGTCATGAAATCAAGGGGATTGTACTTGGATATTGATACTAATAAAACTCTACGCAATCCAGCGTTGCATGGGACTGGACGTATGAGTAATCCGAACCAATATAAAATCCGGTGTGTTCTTTCCTTTTTCAACATTTTATTTTTATCTGTGTTTGTGTTTGATTATGTATATGTGATCATCTATGTTGTGTGTGATTCATATAGTAAATCATATAAGTTTTAGATTTTTATAAATTCTTTGAAAACACTATTCACCCCCCTTTAGTGTTAGTCTTTCCTTTAGATCTGCAATCCGTGTTCCCTAACAATTGGTATCAGAGCATAGGTTTTCAAAAAGTTCATAATTTGATTTTTGGAAATATTAAATGGCAAATTCTGAAATAATTTATGACACTAGTTTAAACTCATAATCTAATTTTGAAATTTGATTTTTTTGTTTGAAATTTGATTTTTAAAATTTAAAATTTTGAATTTTGATTTTTTTTAATAATTTGAAATTTTTGATATATGGATATGTTACAAAACCATAATTATATTATTGTTTAAAATTGTAGTTAGTTATTTTGAAAATTCATTTGATTATTTGATAATTTATTTGATTATTTGAAAAGTTGTTTTGTTTTCTAGGAGAAAAGTAATGACGGTTGGTAAAAAGACATCAAGAGGAAGAAATGTATATATATATATATATATATATATATATATATATATATAATGTAAATCAACAAAGAAATGGGTACCAGATCAATTTACAACTTTGGATTTTCATCTATAACTCAACTTCAAACTGTACTTCTCTTCATTTGCTTCGTAATGCCGCTAGTTTCATGTGAATCCATCAAGAATTGACCAAGTAATGATCAAATGAAGTTTTGGTGAATAAAGAGAGAAAGAAACCAAAACTATCAACGATTATCTTCAAACTGCATCCACAGGTTAGAATATTTTGTCCTAAATCCTTTTACAGTTTGTAGTTCTTGTTCTTGCAGTTTTTTTGATAGGTTGATCATCGAATTCCGATCAAAATTGAGTGAGATATGACTATTTGAAGTTGGTTATGCAAAACTGAAAATTGTGTACAAGATTTCTTACATCTCTCCTACTGTTTCAACATGATGCACCCTACTACCATCCAAATTCATCCTTAGCCTGTTACTAGATCGTATCCCTTGAATTCCACTTCGATTTTCCGCTGGTTTCATCCAATTCCTTTGAAAATTGAGGGAGATATGGCTTTTGAAAGATTGATAGAAAAAGAAAAACGGGAAAAAGAGGAAGAAGAGAGTTTATGAAAGGAAGTGGCCGTTAGGCCTATTTGTAAAATAATGAAGTGTCCATTCATTTTAAATTCAAATTCAAACCCAAGGATTTGGCACACAGTTGGTTGAACTACTAAATCATCAATAACTTTCTCATACGGTCTTCAAATTCAACAAATAAATATACTATGCTGATCAGAAAAAACGAGCCCGTCGCAATAGAGCAGATCTCATCATCAAATTCTGGAAGATGTAAATATATGGTTGATGATAATGGAATAACAAAAAAAAGGATTGCAAAAAAGGTACGCTTTACGATTATTTCATAATTATCATTGAATTTAGGAATATACGTCTATGCACATAGTTATGTATAGAAATTTATCTCTTTTATAAATTCCAGATATTTTGGTTTATATGTCAATACAATATAGTATACATATAAATACACCAGTTTAATTAAAATCTCTTTTTATTTTAAAATCTAACTACTCTTTGATTTGGTTTTGAAAGGACATCTTTTCAAATATAAAAATGTCAGTTCAAACTCTAGTTATCAATTTTGATCATCTACTTATGTTCATTTTATTTCAAAAATATATTGAATATATATATATATATAATACATAGATATGTTAATATGATTGAATTTTTTTTCAAACATTTGAAATTGTTAAAAAATATAAATTTACATAAATTTCTTATATGTAGTTTAAACATACATAGTTTAACTTATATTTTTCATTTAATTTCATAACAATTTTGAGTTATATTATCATAAATATTACTTGTAACCAATACTAATTTTGATTTCTTGGTTTATTAAGATTAATAAAACTTGTATATTTAACTTAATATTTTGTGTGTATATATATATGACTTTTATGCCTTAAATATGTAGTTTAAATATAAGAAGTTATAGTTTACAATTATATTACCAAGTTTCACCAAAAAACTATTTTTTCATAACTATGTATTTGTTTTAAAGTTTTAACATATAAATAATTCTTTAGTAAATTGACATATCTTGATTTCTAAAGTTTAAATTTAAAATTGATTTATATCAAAAGATAAATAATAAATTAAATTTTAAGTCCTTTCAAAATCAGTTTTTATGTACACTTATGAATATATGGTTATAGTTTACTTCATATGATAAAATTATATATTCTCTTTATGGATCTTCAATGTTTACTATATTGTTTTTGAAGAAGCACCCTACTAAGATTATATAACTCCATATTTCTCATAAAATTATTCTGAATATTTTACTACTTATCATGATTTTTTTAATAATCATCTATACTATTCTTTCAATCTCTTTCATTCGTGTCATTAACCTAAGTCTAGAAATTAATATATATTACCTTTGTTTGATTGAAATAATTTATAATATATATGTATATACATAATAGTTAGTAGTATTTTGAATATCTTTTACCAAAATAGATATCATCGTCAATTATTCTGCATATTATCATTACATATCTTATTTCATATCATACATCATTTTATAAATTACAATACATCTCAAATTAAAATCATTCATATCACTTGTTGCATTTCAATCAATATAACATCTCATTTGCTTTGCATATGACATACATTTCTTATTGCAGTATAACCAACATACTACACACACTGCATTTCATATTAACTTTTAACTCCTCATAACACGTATAATATATGGGGAATTATCGTCTTAGAAATATATAGGGTTATTAAACACATAACATTTTTACTTTGACTTGATTGGATTATTTGGCTTGATTAACTTGTTTAAATTGTTTGGCTTGATTGAATTGATTGGCTTGATTGATTTGATTGATTTTTTTGACTTAGTTGACTTGTCTGATTTGTTTGACATGAATAACTTGATTGACTTGTTTAACATGGTTGAATTTCATTAATGGTCGATAGGTGTGTTAGAAATATACTTATGCATTTGTAGTTGATAGGAGCTTTATGGATTATAGGATAAATAGTAGTTAAAAGAAATGTTTCGTTTTATGTTTGAATTTATTTGAATTAATGTTTTGTGACAAAAAAACTTAAATTGATTGATTGTTTGGATTAAATTGCTTTACTTAACTTATTTCATAATTTTAAGGATGCCTTATCACAGTTATTTCTTAGTCTAGATTAAAGTCTTATTATAGTTTTACGGGAATTATAGTTTAGGATAGGTTTAGTCTTGCATTAGATTAAGGAGGAGTTTCACAGTTTCAAAGGATTAGTTGAAGGTTCAAGAAGTGTTTTTTAGACATACATTTTTGCTTTGCTTGAATTAATTATTTAGATTGCTTGTTTAAATTGCTTGTTTGTTTGAATTGCTTGTTTGGATTGATTTTCTTGTTTAAATTGATTATAAAATATTGATTGGTTTGCTTAGTTTATTATCCTTCTATTTAGTTTATTAGACCAGTATAGTCATAATTTTATGGAGAGTTGTAATATTTTAAGTTTAGAATCATAGATTTAGATGGAAATATAAGGTTATTCGATTCAGGGAGTATTATATTGTGATGACCCAAACCACCATTCCATGGAAGCAAGGATGATCATTGGAATATAGCACATAAACAATAACAGCAGAACATAAATATTTCATTACACCAGATAAAGTACATCCAATTACACTGGAAATAATATCAGCATAATAGGATCATACTTAGTACAGAATACAGTTTCAGCATAATATAAAATGTCTGCAGCGGAATCAAACATAATATACATAATGAAGTATGAAAAGCATAATAGAAGTGATAGAATCCGTTCTCAGCTCCATAACAATCCAGAATGTGCCTGCTAAAACCTGAGTACAAGGCTGCTCGTGTAGAAAATAGGGGCACCCGAGTTTGCAAAGTGAAACAAACCATGAGTTTGTCATGGGACTGGTATGAGAAATCTTACTTAACCTATTGATAACAAGGTCAATCACTGGACCACGCCACTAATGCGGAATGGGTTTACTCCATTGGATTGCCAGTGTATGAAATAAGGTAAATCATTAAACAACACAACGCTTTTTAGAAAAATGATGCCATTATAAGACTCAAATCCCATCATATAATGCAACGCAAACCGGAGGATAGAGTTTTATCTTATAATGGCAAAAATATGCTTGATACGTATAAATCAAAATCACTTGATATTATTACTAGTGCATATATGTTTCAAAAATAATCTCAATCATTATGTATCAATCATAGACGGCATGGGTACCATATATCATGTCGCCATATATAGGTTTACAATCAAAACCGCACATGTCATATTGGAAGTTGGATTTCCATCATGAACCAAGGCAAGGGATCATCCTTACCGAATTCGAGACGCACTAGCCCGTGCCTCAAGCCCAGAGCTCGAGTGAGCCTTGGATCTTTAGGGTCGGTCCACACTAAGTGGAATAATAATCCCTGAACAATACGTTTTCCCATCCTATGGGGCGTAAATCTGGTTAGTATGTCGACCATATCATCCATCAGCCCCGTAGTGACCGATATATTCGAGGTACCTCGCTTTCCAACATCCACATAAGTAAAATTGTCTGGGCTCCATACCATGACACCACTTCTAGCTAGAAAGAAACAAATGTTCTCGCTACAGTCTGTTACCGTTTTTGGTTCATACCGAGATGTGAGGCTCGCGAATTAACGCTATACACAAAGCTATGCCATTTAAGGCTGTGCTTTGATCATCAACCACAAGACTCTGCTTTTCAACAGGAGCCTTAATCATTTGCATCTCAGCATGCCACACAGGCAATTCATGCCATGCGACTGATGTCTATCAATATATAACCTCTGAGCTCGTACATCTCAGAGAAGGTTGTTAAGCAAGAGAATAAATTATCCGCCACCAAACAGATATATATTTAATAGAGATCAATCAACACAGAATAAAATTCAATGTCAGACACACATCCATTTACAAGTTCGTTCTGGGTCTGAACGAAACCGGAGGCACCTTATTCCTCGTTCCATATGTCCAATACGGAAGAGAGGCCCTCGCATATTCGGACAATCAACAAGTACGTTCGGACCACTAACACTGTAACCCCTTCATGGGAGCTAACCATATCCAAGGCATCAGTAGTAATGCATTCGATGTGAAGATCACCGGTCTTGCACCATCTTCATATCTTCGACTTTTAATCATCGATCAATTATTTGAAATGAGAATTAACTCGACCTTTTCAAATAATTCGCATATATATAGAATTCAAACCAATTCTTTCCTTGGTTAGATTATTTGACATTCTTGTTTCAATTCAATATAATATTTTCATGTCAAATACATCTAACCATCATAATTTCCAATAAACCAAGTAAAATCAGTTTATTTCCATTCCATATCGTTTATAATATTTTATAACGATTTATCGCTATTTTTATCTATTTAAAAATAGCTCATTTTAATTAAACGACGCTTCAGGTCATTACGCTGCCCTAGCGCTGTTTTTCTTCAGATTTGATTTACATATTTCTCAAAATCTAACCGTTGGATCTTAATAAATTTAATATCGTTGGAAAGATCTTTCCAAAGCGAACCCAACGGTATTGGTTTCGGGAAAATCTGACGGTCGGATCTCTCAGTATAATTGTTTAAAGTTATGATTGCAAAACGCGAACTACAGCTGCGCGAATCGTTTTATTTTAATTTATATTTATATGTATATAAATATAATTCTTTCGACGATTTCCAAACCGTTTTCACTTCAAAAATTTGGCTAACGCCTTTAAATTTTGCTATAGCATCCTTTGTACGGAGAGAGGTTTGAAAATTTGTTGGGCCATATTAGGCACCCAATAAATCCAGAAACAGCATACAGAATTTTTAGTGACTCATTCTATGCCCAAGGGAGTGTGTAAAAATCATAACTCAAGAGAATAAATTCTCGTCACCTTGTCCAGTGTTGGAAAATAAATAATCCATGTGTCGTATCTAATAACTATAGAGACGTGATTATTGTCAACTCCAGACTCGTGTGGGGTTTTTATTAAATCTAGCAATTTACCGTTATATTTTATTTAGTCCATATCAGTCCATAATCCATTCAACCTGTAATCCAGTCATCGCCATACAAGCCTCTTGCTTGTATGGTAACTCCAACCTCGTCACATAAGCTCTGAAATCTTATATGGTACATGATAGAGTATGTTATCTTCACGAAGTATGCCATGTGGTGTAGTACAAAATTAATTGTTGCTATCCTACGGCGTTGTTTATAATCTCACACAGAACAACCAGCACACCGCATCCAATGACATTCACAGGAGTTTATATAATAATAAAATTGCACAGCCAACTCATTAAGGCTTACCTATTTGTCGGGCACGCAAATATATTCTTTACTCAACAGCTAATCCATTTTCCTGTTCAGCATATGTATATATATGCATATCTAAGCTAAAAATAATATTTTTAGCGAACAAACATTTATTTCAACACACGGTTATTTTTAACACTCCATACATATGATAAAAATGATATTTTTCGTGAACAAAAATATATTTCAACACACGGTTATTTTTAACACTTCATACATATGAGAAAAATGATATTTTTGGCGAACAAAAATATATTTCCACATACGATTATTTTTAACACTTCATATACAAGTTAAAAATAATATTTATATCGTTCAAATTATTTATTCAACACTTGAATATTTTTAATGGTTCATACATACAATAAAATTGTCATTTTTATTGTTCAAAGAATTTATTCAACACATAATTTTTTTTATTACTTCACAAACATGATAAAAATGTTATTTTTATCGTTCAAACAATTTATTCAACATATGAATATTTTTATTACTTTACATACATGATAAAAATGTTATTTTTATCATTCAAACAATTTATTCAACATATGAATATTTTTACTACTTCACATACATGATAAAAATGTTATTTCTATCGTTCAAACAATTTATTCAACATATGAATATTTTTATATCTTCACATACATGATAAAAATGAGATTTTTATCGTTCAAACAATTTATTCAATATATGAATATTTTTATAATTTCGCATACCTGATAAAAATGAGATTTTTATCGTTCAAACATGTAACGACCTGAAAAGTTCCGATCCTGATTATCGATAATAATACAATTCTTGTATCTCATATCGACTAATCAACCATCAGAAATTAACAGATTGTTAATAGAAAGAAGTTAGAGGGTGAGAAATAGAAAGAAAGAAAGTTAGAATAGAAGAAAAAGAATAACTGAATATAACAGAATCAGAGTATAACAAATCTTACAGCGGAACTAGATAAAATATATTATATAACATCTTGAAATACAAAACTATATTTACTTACATACATCATTAGAGTAAAACTCATATACATAACACAACGGAAATAAATTCTATATATCTAATGTTGAAGACCCTGCTCCAAGCTCCTTCAAGTGAATCTGTAAAATCCTGAAACCACTTGACTTCCCGTACAAATTTGAGCACCCAAGAGTTTAGGGAAAACATGGAAAAATAAACTCTGGGTCAGTAATGGGACTGGTGTGAGTAAACAATTTTAAAACAGTTTGATTTTTAAGTTCAAAATCTTTTCGAAAGAAAAGGATAATCGTAAGAACAAATCCACACATAAATACGGACGGTTTTTACCTTACGATAACCCAAAACATTTTGAAATCATATATATATATATATATATATATATATCTTCTGATATTATAATAGTGTCTAAATACAAATAAGTAGCAATCTACCAGAACGCTTGCATCTCACGCTCCACATATATAGTATACAAACAAAACCGCGGGTGCTTATTGGATAATGGATTCCGACTATGACAAGGTACGGAACCACCTGCCGATAGTGTATCTCTAGAGGGGAATACACTGGGTTCAACAAGAACGTCTTGCAACCCGGCCCACACATGATCGACCACTCATTTCGCTTGAGTGTATCGAATGTATATCACCAACGGTTGGGAGCTACCCACCGTTTCCCAAAAAAGGGACAGCATCGAGAATATATATTAGAATGAAATAGATTTTCTCTAGATAGGTGATTATACACCCTAATGGGAGCGACCCACATAGCCATGCTGCCTGCCCGATTTTTTCATTTCCCGGTTGTGCGGCTTGAGGCTAGAATTTACCTTTAGAACATCAAGCTATAATCCACTTTGAATGCCACATCGTCAGATTCGTCAAATCACTAATTGACGTCCACAAATATACTCTGGATGTAAAAGAACGGCCATTCTTTGCCATCAACTTACTATATTTGTAAAAATCAACGTACATGGTTTTTAGGAAATACTCTGTCAGACATTCGTCCATTCAAGTTATCCAGGAATAGGATGAACCGAAGGCACTCTCCTACCGCATCCAATATAGAAATCACCCTATGGATCAGTAGCAAATAGTCATTGCAAATCCGGAGATTTGAATCACGAAAGAATTACAAGTTATAATAACTCCAGTGGCCAAACCAGAGAAATTGAAACAAGTAGTTCTATCGTTCACGAAGATCTACGGTCTTCAATTCAATTATTTTTATAAGTATCCTACAAGTTACATAAAGCCAGTTCGAAGTGGTTTTGGGTCTAGTTCCCATCCCGGTCTCTTCGAACTAACACGTAGGGATATTTATTTGATAGTCGGTGTTTTAACTATCAAATTTAAATAATATAGACGAGTAAAACTATTTATAAAAATTATTTAATATCATATGTGATTTTCATAGCATGTACATTTATTTATTTAACTTACCCAAATCTCATTTCTAATTTAGAACAGTAAATTAATACAAGACAATCACAATACAATAAAATGTGTCAACGTTTTATTTCAATAAATCTAGATTGATCATTTCATAGCATAAAAGATGACTAACATCAATCATTTATCTCAATAATAACAATCAAAAATGATTTGATGTTTAAATTTCAAACTAAATAACAGTTGGAAATATTTTATTTTGGATAACAGCTAATTTCACATTATATTTTATTCTTAATTCTTTGGAAGTACATACATCGATTTTATTTAAACAATGATTTCATTTTCAATAGACTGTATATACAAATATTGGAAATATGATCTTAGGTTTGCGTGACGACTTCTATTATTTAAATTTCGATATAATTTGATAATTTCCGGTCGACTTTCTTAAGAAGTCCCCAATTTTCTTATACATAAATAATGTTGTAATTACCTATTAGGATTTTAAATAAGCACATTTTTGCTTTATGACTGCAGGCCCAATTCGGCCCATCATGAAACATCCCATTTTACTGTCTATCTCTTCCTTCCAGTTGAAGACTTTAGCAACATACAGTGATCCACACAAGTGATCACCATATTTTACCTGACCCGCTCCATCTCTCTATTTCTTTGCCATGCCATGCCATGCCTTGCCATCGAAAGTCAGAAGAAAACACGGTCACGGCAACAAAAAATCTCGGATCAGCTTAGTGCGATCTCTCCCCCTTCTCTGCCTTTTCTTTTAGTTCTTATATCTTTTCATTCCAGTTCCTTTTGTTACCGCATCTTTATATTTCAGTTTTTATTTCTTGTTAATGTTCCTACTTTCCAGTTCTTCTTTCTTTGATTAGATAGTTAGTTCATGATCAGTATTGTAAATTCTTGGAGCCCAGTTCACTTTTGATTTCATAGCTTTCGTTTTTATCATTACTGCATATTCCTAGTTTATTCCTTAATCCTTTGTGCCATTTCCATTGACCTCTATGTTCAACTTATATGGGATCAACCACATCATCTCCTCCGTCAACAAAAACATCACCAGGTCATCAGTTTTAGGCAGCACATCCGTTGTTCCTTTCACAAACTCTTACTCCAATTCCTATTTTTATCTCCTTCCTTCAGTTATTTTTCTTTTCTCCTGTGCACTGTCTAAATTTGTGCACATGCACAACGATTTTTCCGTTACCCCATCGTTTTGACACTACCGCAAGTCACACCGACCACCTAAATTTAGCTCCACCACTAGAAATGCCAAAAATCTCACTGCTCCAAATTTTTGCGCATTCACAGAAGCTTAAATCCCAACCACTTCCAAGCAATTTCAAGTATATATATAAAAATTTCGAATGTCTTATCCATCCGAGTAGTATACCCCAATGCTTCAAACAAATTCAGTCATTTGCTCTTTGCTAGCAAAATCCATTTAAGATGAGAAAGTGCGGAATGGAAGAAGAAAGATATGATGAAGTTCTATTTGTAGTATGCAGTATTAATCTGTGGTATTAAAGTTAGACAACTCTTAATAAAATGTAATACTAAATAGCAATTTCCGGTCAAAACAAACATTAGTAAATAGTTAGATAATTCTTTCATGTTGATGCTTCTATTTTGTCAATTACAGAACCCGAATAAGTTGCTTGAGAAAGGTCCAGAAATGGAATAAATTCTTGCGTTGGTCAGAAAGAAACAGACATGGTGTCTGGCGTATTGTTCTATTCAAAAACTCACTCATATATTTAAGCTTTTAACAGTTCTTTTGAGTATATTTATTCAGTGCAATATTCATTTATTTCGAAGTAAATTCTTATTGTATTACTTTGCATCCTTTTGTGTGTATTTATTAAATCAACCTATGTTAAATAAATGCAACCTTTTTCATGTGTATAGGATAGAAAAGCAAACCGATTCATGTATGCACAAAATAAAAGATGATCATTTTCGAAAAGAAAAAGAAAAACACATGATCCCTTACTGTTACATATATTGACCGCTAATATTGATTTACAGGTTTACATTCGGCATATATGATGTTATTCGAACCAACTGCACTTCATGAAGACATGGTTTCCGATCCAATGTCTACATATAACTACGAGGTAGAGTTGCAGAAACAAATTTATAGTTCAGTCACTTAATTATCCTAAGTTTGTTTACTTACTGTTGCCACTCTGTTTTCTCAGGATTTTTAAAATCATCAAGTCATATGCTATCTATTAAGATATTAACTCTCGACTACATATGTAATACCCCACCTCCGTTATGGTCACTCTCAAAGGGAATTCCTTTACTTCGGTGGAGCGTTTTAAGGTACAAGATACTATTAAATTACAAGACAGATAATTAAAGCAGCGGATAATTAAAGCAGCGGAAAAGAAACCAACTTCATTCCATAAATACTTGTTCAATACAACATTTCAACAAACAGTTTCAATCTTCCAAATTATTACATCTGTCTTGAAAACATAAAGAAGCAATACTGAAAATAAAATGACATAAATCCCCAACATGTCTTTGACTATAGCCATAGCTCAAAAAAGGAAATTCCAAGCCTTACATCTACGGTCTTCAGTCTTTGATTTGATCCAGTCAAGCAGAAGTGTTCCCTCCCTACGGACCTGGGGGGGGGCAAAAGAAAAGAGGCAAAAGGAAAATGAGTCAGACATAAGTCTGGTAAGCACAGTTATTTAATAGCATGTAAACAAGTAAAAGACTGTGACATGAATAAACTGAACTTAGAATGATACCACAAGGATAGGGTAGTCCTAAAACAAGATAAGGTAAGACTTAACTAGATTTGGCTATCGCACCCACTTTTACTTCTCTGCACCCACTAAGAACTTGTATAACTAGCAATGTATGTCCATGATAAAGTGATCCCATTCACGTATTGATCGGCTCCTACTCGCATTCATGTATTCTCGGTGTCATGCGGCCCCACGTGATTATAAAGTACTTGTGTTGGTTCCATTATAGGGTGTATCAAGTCCTATAATGGCAACCCCTGACACGATTCTAGATGCACAAGTGTACGCCTGGTGCCCAGTGCCTGCTTTTTCCACTCCGGAGCCCGTGCACGCCCGTACTCCATCAGAACCTACACTGACGCACCTAACCGCCGCCCTTTTTGACCGCTTATATTCAGCCCAGTAATCGTGCCCCACCCTGCCTAGTTCAGGGTACCTTGATACGTTCATGTGGGTTACTGCTGAAACGGGTCCCCGATACTAGGGTTTTTCTAGTCAACATGTTAAATTGGTTAAGTGTTCTTGACTTGACTTAACCCCTATCAATCTTGCCTAGTTAACATGTTGATTTGGCTAAGTGTTTTCTAAATTACTTAACCCCACCAATCTTGTCTTGTTCACATGTTAAGTTGGTTAAGTGTTTTCTTAATTACTTAACCTCACCACTCTTGTCTTGTTAAGTTGGTTAAGTGTTTCCTTAATTACTTAACTTCACCATTTCTAGCTTGATTGTTCATGAGCTTTAACTAATTAATTAATTAAAGCACCAACCACTCACATTAGACAGGTATTGTTGTGATTACTGAATGTGTTAGTCGGTTCCGGGCAGGTTTACACCACAACTCAGTCTAACCTCGGGCTTTTCTGGGCTTGATGCACTAACCTCTCACATTAGACAGGTATTGTTGTGGTTATTGATGTGCCGGTCGGTTTTGGGCAGGTTTACACCACAACTCAGTCTAACCTCGGGTTAGGCATATTCGTCTTTTCTAGATTTACATTTTTATATATGCAAATTTCTACAAGTATTTCATGTCACATGTTTTAATTCAAAACTAATGGCATATAAATTATACCATTCATGGCCTTAACCAATTACATGGTTTTGGGCGCACCTACATATTTACATGTTTTGGTTTAATAATTACCCCCAACGTTACCCCCGTTTGTTCGTTCACATTAATCACATAAAGACATTGGGCCCGCTAATTGGCCTAATCTATAAACGAGAGATAAAGGAGGGAACATGCATAACATAGGTTCAATCAACATATATCATGTAATTTGGCATAAACATCAGTTATAGGTTAGCATGTGACATAATCATGACACGTCCAATTCCAAAACATGTATGATTATAACATTAACATATAGGTGTAAACTAGATCTAATAAGGTGAACTTGCATAAATTCACTTCACAAACTTGCATATAAATAAGGATCTAGTTTAGGATCTAACATGTAACTTGCATATGACATATATATATATATATATAATTAGATCGTAACTTGGATCTATCATAAATTAAATAACTTGCATTAATCATGTGAACCTAAATGGATCTTGACATGGATCCAATCATAAAGTTTGTAACTTGCATATGGACATATGAACATAGGCATGTGGATCGAACATAAAACTTGCAACTTGCATATGAACATATGGATCTAACATAAAACTTGCAACTTACATATGAACATATGGATCTAACATAAAACATAGGAATATGTACATGTAGATCTTGACTTGGATCTAATATAAAACTTACAACTTGCATAAAAACATATACATGTAGATCTTTACATGAAACACATAACTTGCATATGATATTGAGAGTTTCAAATAGATCCAATACCAAATCCAATAATCCACAATCATTCCAATTCATGATAAAATTATCACAATCAATCGATATGAATTAACATGGTATAATTCTAATTTCACTTTATATCAAATCACGTCTTAGATTTATTTACATCTAAAAGATAAATGCGCTTACAACGAACGAAGGTCTTGATTTCTGGATTCTGAATTCGGGAGTTGAAATGCTCGCCTTTGATGTAGACAATCGTTGTTTTGATTTAGTTTGGTTTTTCTCTATGTTAGCTTCAAATGGCGGCTACTCTAGGTTGTCTAATGGCAGCATGACGGCTCTAGGTTCAATTTTTAATATGATTTAGGGGTGAGGTATTAGGTTGCTTTTATAGAGATTAGATTGAATAGGAGCCGTCAGATCATCTCAGAATAAATCAAGACCATTAAGACAAGATAGAGTTATCTAGAACAGCCAACTCAGCCCCTAATGACTCAGCAATGAGTCATAATTCGTCTTTTCTAAATTCACATATTTTCTATATATGTCTAATTATATATGTAAATTAATCTTAATTTAATCATGCCATAATTATTCTTTTAATTATGCTCACAATAAATGGTATACCAAATATACCATTTTATGAACCAATCTATGCCAAGAAATTTTCATGTTTTCCCTTGGTTCTCGCATTTATAATTAAATATTCTTTAATTTGTTATTACAACATTAACAGAAAATACAGGGTGTTACATTCTCCCCTCCTTTAAGGATTTCGTCCCCGAAATCTTCAAGTCGAGAATAACGTATATCTTACCATCTAATCGTCCATCTATTCAACCATCAAACACAGGCATCCATTGTCCTTAAAAGACTTATAATGCTTCATGATCATATGCATAGTGTGTGTACATGTCCTTACCTAATGCAAAATCAGGCGGTCTACTGATTCAGTCGACCTCCTTAATGCAAATTATGTCAGTGCCATGAGTCCATTATGTATGCAATTTTCCTATCCAAAATTTCTACATGAGTGCACGATCATTCATACAATTGCAACGTCCATATGGTAACACATCAAGTTTCAATCCATATACAAATACATATATGCATATGCAATATGAAAGTGACTGAGCCGATCTAATTCCTAATGCGTGTGTATATGCATCCACGAGCAACCACTAGCAACCACTTGCAACCATCAAACATAACATGTTTCAGTTACATGTTTTCATCCAAATGGGTTTCTACCTAAGGATAAAGGATATGATCGAGAAGATATACTCAAAAGGATAGGTACAAGCATAAACTTAAGGAAAAAAGAGATCAAGGATGTACCCTCAAGAAGAAAAGGGTAGGCTGTGCGTATTCTGTCCTCAGTTTCCCAAGTTGCATCTTCCTCGGCGTCACTCCATTGAACCTTGACAAGCTTGACTTCACGGTTGTGTCGCTTTTTGACTTCTGTACCCAAGATACAAGTTGGAACTCTCCTTACAGTTGCTTCTCATTCAACTTCTACTTCCTCTAACATGCTTGTTTCCACCACTTCCACAGACTCATGTAAGCACTTTCGCAGGTGAGGGGCATGAAAGACATTATGAACTCCAGCCAATCTTCCAGGCAGCTGTACCCTATAAGCCATCTTCCCAGTCTTCTCAATGATAGGAAACGACCCTACAAATCTTGGTGCTAACTTTCCTGTGGTTCCGAAGCGAACGACGTCCCTCAAAGGGGATACTTTAAGAAACACCTTGTCTCCAACTTCAAACTCAAGGTCGGTCCTTCTTTTGTCTACGTAGGACTTGTGTCTATCTTGGGCAGTCTTCATTCTCCTTCGTATTAAGTCTACTTTCTCTGAAGTTTCTCTGATCATGTCTGGTCCAAGTATGAGCTTATCTGTAGACTCCCACCAACAAGTTGGTGATCGGCATGGTCTTTCATACAAAGCCTCGAAGGGTGCCATGCCTATGGTGGCTTGGTAACTATTGTTGTAAGCGAACTCCACTAAAGGAAGATGATCCTCCCATGTACCTCCAAAGTCAAGAATGCATAGTCTCAAAAGATCTTCTAGTACTTTGTTCACCCTTTCCGTCTGACCATCGGTTTGTGGGTGATAGGCCGTGCTTAATCATAGCTGTGTGCCCATAGACTCTTGCAAACTCCTCCAGAACTCGCTTGTAAAGATAGGGTCTTGATCACTTACTATGTTGGAGGGTATCCCATGGAGTCGAACTATCTCTTTAAGATATATGGATGCTAGAGATGAGGCAGTCCTTCTACTTTTAACAAGTATAAAGTGAGCTCTTTTAGTAAATCTGTCCACTATTACCCAAATGTTGGTATTGCCCCTTCTTGACCTAGGCAACCCATCTACAAAGTCCATCGAGATGCTATCCCATTTCCACTGTGGGACCTCTAGAGGATGGAGCAGACCACCAGGCTTCTTCTGCTCCGCCTTAACTTGTTGGCATATTAAACACTTAGAAACAAATTCAGCTACGTCTTTCTTCATGCCATTCCAAAAGAAAACTCTTTTGATGTCTTTATACATTTTGTCTCCGCCTGGGTGTATGGTCAACTTGGAATGGTGTGCCTTTTCTAGAACCGTCTTTACCAAACCCCTTGCTTGTGGGACACATAGTCTTCCGTCTCATCTCAACAGCCCTTGGCATCAATGGAGTATCTATTGAGGTGACTAGAAGTCTCACCCCTAATTAACTTGTCCATCACATCGGCTAGCTGAGGGTCTTCTCTTTGCACGGCTCCGATTGAGTCTAATAGAGTTGGCTGCACTTCTAATGTTGCTAGCAAGCCAGGTACAAAGTCAGAGGAGGGTCTAAAGTTAAAGCTTGCTATGAACTTCAAGCTTTGCCTTTCCACAAAGAGAGGGCTTAAAGTCAGCTTCTTTCTACTCAAGGCGTCTTCCACTACATTACCCTTACCAGGGGTATAGGCAATCTCAAAATCATATGAGGCGAGAAATTCCATCCACATTTGCTGCCTCAAATTAAGATCTTTCTGAGAGAAAAGGTATTTTAATGATTTATGATCAGTAAATAATTCGAACCTTTCTCCTAGCAGATAATGACGCCATGATTTAAGAGTGAAAACGATGGCAGCTAGTTCTGAATCATGAGTTGGGTAATTCTTCTCATGAACCTTCAACTGCCTTCCTCCATAGCAAACTACTTTTCCTTCTTGCATTAGGACAGCGTCCAATCCTGTTCTGCACGCGTCTGTATATACTGTAAACATCTTGCTTCCATCAGGCAATGTCAGAACTGGGGATGTTGTCAAAGCCCTTTTTAAACGTTGGAAAGCAATGTCGCAATCCAAATCCCAAGCAAAATCCAAGTTCTTCTTTTCAATCTTGTCAACAGAGCTGAGATCTTCGCAAAGTCCTTAATGAACTTTCGATAATAGCCCGCCAGCCCGAGAAAGCTTCGGACTTCGGTTGCATTTCGCGAAATCTTCCAATCTTGCACCGCGACTACTTTTGCGGGGTCCACGACTATCCCCTCTTTGGACACCACATGTCCAAGAAACCTTACTTCTTCTCACCAAAAGTGGCATTTGGAGAATTTTGCTTTCAGCTGATGTGCTCGAAGAGTATCTAACACTTCCTTTAAATGCACAACATGTTCTTCCTTGCTTTTTGAGAAGATTAAGATGTCGTCTACGAAGACCACTACAAATTCATTGAGGAATTCTCGGAACACCATGCTCATCAAGTCTAAAAAATAGACAGGTGCGTTTGTCAAGCCGAAAGGCATAACAAGCCACTCGAAGAAACCATCCGGGGTTCTAAATGCGGCCTTGTCAATGCTATCCTCAGCCACTCTTAGCTGATGAAACCCAGTAGCCAGATCTAGTTGGGAGAAAACGGATGCACCTACGAGTTGATCAAATATATCGTTAATTCTTGGGAGGGGGTGCCTATTCTTCTTAGTCAGCTTGTTCAACTCCCTATAATATACGCATAGGCGGAGTGAACCATCAGCTTTGGTCGCGAATACTACTGGAGCACCCCATTCAGAAATACTCCGTCTTATGAACCCCTTTTCAAGCAGCTCTTTAATTTTCTTGCTGAGCTCCTTTCTCTCCCTTGGGGCCATGTGCCTAACGGGTAAAGCAACGGGCTTTGCATTATCAACAAGGTATATGCGGAAGTCTCTCTCCCACTTCGGAGGTAAGCCCTTCACCTCTTCAAACACATCTGAGTATTCACGGACTACTCTAACGGACTGCAAATTCTCAACAGACACATCAAGTGATTCAAGATAACTAAGCATGACAGAGTTCATGGGATTACAAGAGATTTCGAGAGTGTTACCGAGGCGAGTCATGAGTCTAACCACTCTCTTTTCACAATCAAGGATGGCACTATTACTGGATAGCCAGTCCATGCCTTGAATCAGCCCATAGCCCGTGAAGCCCAAAACAAAAGCATTACATTTAAACCTAACACTTAGAATAGAGATTTCCAAATCCAAACAAACCATTGACAAATAAACTGAGCCCCCAATTGGATTTGAAACAACCAAGGGTCCTCTACTATATGGGTTTCTAGGTGCAGAGATTCAACTAAAGCAGTAGATATAAAAGAGTGCGATGCGCCAGAGTCAAAGAGAGTACGAACCGGAATATCAAATAGATAAACTAAACTCTCAACAGAAATATGACTACCTCGTTCCTGCAGAGGTGCTACGAGAGCATGAACCTGCCCTCCAGAAGAAGCTCCAGTTCTCTGTCCCTGCCCTTGCCTTTTGGGGCAGTCCTTAGCCAAGTGTCATGTTTCCCCGCAATGGGAACAAGCGCCCAACTTCCTCTTTTTCTTTCTACAGTCCCTAGCCAAATGTCCAGTTATGCCACAGTAATTGCACTTCAGCTTCTTACGGGATTTATTACTGGGCCTACTTCATTGGCCCTAGCTTCAAGGTACCTTCTAAACCAACTAGGCACCGACACGCCCTCAGGTAGGTTAAAGTACCCAAACATGCTGAAACAAAAGGAAAGATTCAAAACGAGGGATAGAAAGATAGTGCATATGGCTTTGGGGATTATGCCCTTTTTTTTTAATTTAAAACAACACTTTTCTTGAAAATGCTTCTTTATGACTTCTTTTTGAAAAATAGTTTCAAAATTTTTATCCAATCTGGTAACCTTTAGCTCTGATACCAAGTGTAACACCCCAGATCCGTTAAGGTCACTCTCAAAGGGAATGCCTTAACTTCGGTGGAGCGTTTTAAGGTACAAAATACTAATAAATTACAAGACAGTTAATTAAAGCAGCGGATAATTAAAGCAACCGAAAAGAAACCAACTTCATTCCATAAATACTTGTTCAATACAACATTTCAACAATCAGTTTCAATCTTCCAAATTATTACATCTGTCTTGAAAACATAAAGAAGCAATACTGAAAATAAAATGACATAAATTCCCAACATGTCTTTGACCATAGCCATAGCTCAAAAAAGGAAAGTCCAAGCCTTGCATCTATGGTCTTCAAGCTTTGATTTGATCAGGTCAAGCAGAAGTGTTCCCTCCCTACGGACCGGGGGGGGGGGGGGGGGGAACGGAAGAAAAGAGGCGAGAGGAAAATGAGTCAGACATAAGTCTGGTAAGCCCAGTTATTTAATAGCATGTAAACAAGTAAAAGACTGTGACATGAATAAACTGAACTTAGAATGATACCACAAGGATAGGGTAGTCCTAAAATAAGATAAGGTAAGACTTAACTAGATTTGGCTATCGCACCCACTTTTACTTCTCTGCACCCACTAAGAACTTGTATAACTAACAATGTATGTTCATGATAAAGTGATCCCATTCATGTATTGATCGGCTCCTACTCGTATTCATGTATTCTCGGTGTCATGCGACCCCACGTGATTATAAAGTACTTGTAATGGTTCAATTATAGGGTGTATCAAGTCCTGTAATGGCAACCCCTGACACGATTCTAGATGCACAAGTGTACGCCTGGTGCCCAGTGCCTGCTTTTTCCACTCCGGAGCCCGTGCACGTCCGTACTCCATCGGAACCTACACTAACGCACCTAACCGCCGCCCTTTTTGACCGCTTATATTCAGCCCAGTAATCGTGCCCCACCCTACCTAGTTCAGGGTACCTTGATACGTTCATGCGGGTTACTGCTGAAACGGGTCCCCGTTACTAGGGTTTTTCTAGTCAACATGTTAAATTGGTTAAGTGTTCTTGACTTGACTTAACCCCTATCAATCTTGCCTACTTTACATGTTGATTTGGCTAAGTGTTTTCTAAATTACTTAACCCTACCAATCTTGTCTTGTTCACATGTTAAGTTGGTTAAGTGTTTTCTTAATTACTTAACCTCACCACTCTTGTCTTGTTAGGTTGGTTAAGTGTTTTCTTAATTACTTAACCTCACCATTTCTAGCTTGATTGTTCATGAGCTTTAACTAATTAATTAATTAAAGCACCAACCACTCACATTAGACAGGTATTGTTGTGGTTACTGGATGTGCCGGTCGGTTCCGGGCAGGTTTACACCACAACTCAGTCTAACCTCGGGCTTTTCTGGGCTAGATGCACTAACCTCTCACATTATACAGGTATTGTTGTGGTTACTAGATGTGCCGATCGGTTCCGGGCAGGTTTACACCACAACTCAGTCTAACATCGGGTTAGGCATATTCGTCTTTTCTAGATTTACATTTTTATACATGCAAATTTCTACAAGCATTTCATGTCACATGTTTTAATTCAAGACTAATGGCATATAAATTATACCATTCATGGCCTTAACCAATTACATGGTTTTGGGCCCACCTACATATTTACATGTTTTGGTTTAATAAGTACCCCCAACGTTACCCCCGTTTGTTCGTTCACATTAATCACATAAAGACATTGGGTCCGCTAATTGGCCCAATCTATAAACGAGAGATAAAGGAGGGAACATGCATAACATAGGTTCAATCAACATATATCATGTAATTTGGCATAAACATCAGTTATAGGTTAGCATGTGACATAATCATGACACGTCCATTTCCAAAACATGTATGATTATAACATTAACATATAGGTGTAAACTAGATCTAATAAGGTGAACTTGCATAAATTCACTTCACAAACTTGCATATAAATAAGGATCTAGTATAGGATCTAACATGCAACTTGCATATGACATATATATATTATTAGGTCGTAACTTGGGTCTATCATAAATTATATAACTTGCATTAATCATGTGAACCTAAATGGATCTTGATATGGATCCAATCATAAAGTTTGTAACTTGCATATGGACATATGAACATAGGCATGTGGATCTAACATAAAACTTGCAACTTACATATGAACATATGGATCTAACATAAAACTTGCAACTTGCATATGAAAATATGGATCTAAATGAAGTATATACAATAATCGTGTTTTGAAATAAATTGTTTTACAATAAAAATCACATTTTTATCATCTATATGAAGTATATAAAATAATCGTGTTTTGAAATAAATTGTTTTACAATAAAAATCACATTTTTATCATCTATAGGAAGTATATAAAATAATCATGTTTTGAAATAAATTGTTTTACAAAAAAATCACATTTTTATCATCTATATGAAGTATATAAAATAATCGTGTTTTGAAATAAATTGTATTACAATAAAAATCACATTTTTATCATCTATATGAAGTATATAAAATAATCGTGTTTTGAAATAAATTGGTTTACAATAAAAATCACATATTTATTATATATGTGAATTGTTAAAAATAGTGATGTGTTGAAATAGATATCAGTTGGATAAAAATACCATTTTTATCAAATATATGAAATGAATATGGTTTTGAAATCGAAGAATCGATTATATATATATATATATATATATATATATATATATATAATAAAAATAAATCGAATAACGAAGCTATAGTTCGTATTTTGAAACCGTGATTTCAAACGATTATTGCGGGAGATCCGACCGTCGAATTTTCCCGAAACCAAAACCATTGGGTTCGCTTTGGAAATATCTTTCCAACGACACCAACTTTGTAAAGATCCAACGGCTGGATTGTCTGGAATGTTTAATTCAAATCTGAAGAAAAACAGCGCCAGAATCGATTATATATATATAAATATAACTAAATTAAATCGAATAACGACGCTGCAGTTCGTATTTTGAAATCGTAACTTCAAATGATTGTACCAGGAGATCAGACCGTCGGATTTTCCCAAAACTGAAACTGTTGGATTCGTTTTGAAAAGATCTTTCTAATGATATAAAATTTGTGAACATCCAACAGTTAGAATTTCAGATATATGTAAATCAAATCTGAAGAAAAACAGCGCCACGGCCGCGTTATGGCCTGAAGCGTCGTTTGAATGAATTGGCTATTTTTAAATAAATAAAAATAGCGATAAATCATGATAAAATATTATAAATGATATGGAATGAAAATAAACTGAATTTGCTCAGTTTATTGGATATTTGATGGTTGAATGTGTTTGGCGTGAAAATTACATTAAAGAACAGAATTATTGATGTCGAATAATTTAACCACCGAAATGAATTGATTTGAAATTCTAAATATACGTGAATTATTTGAAAAGGCCAAGTTAATTCTCATTTCAAATAATTGGTCGACGATTAAATGTAGAAGATATGAAGACGGTGCAAGACCGATGATCTTCACGTCGAATGGAGGGGTGCTACTGATGCTCATGATAGGAGTAGCTACCTTGAAGGGGCTGAAGTAGTAGGCGTCCGGACGTACATGTTGATTTTACGGATGTGCGAGGAATAAAGACCCTCCGGTTTCATTCAGACCCAGAACGGACTTGTAAATGGACTGTGTGTCTGACATTGGATTTCATTCTGTGTGATTGATAGACATCAGTTGCATGGCGTGAATTGCCTGTGTGTCATGCTGAGATGCAGTGATCAAAGCTTTTGTTGAAAAGCAGAGCTTTGTGGTTGATGATCAAAGCACGGTTTTGAATAGCTAGCTTTGTGTTTAGCGTTGTTTCGCGAGCCTCACACCCCGGTACGAGCCAGAAACGGGAGAGGACATCAGGGAGGACCTGCGTTTCTTTCTAGCTAGGAGTGGTGTCAGATTTTACATGGCCTGACATTTTACTTATGTTGATGATGGATTGTGAGGCGCCTCGGTTAGATCGGTCTCTTTGGAGCCGATGATTTGGTCGGATATGACCAGTTTACACCCCATAGGGTGGGGAAGCGCAGTGTTCAGGCATTTTAATCCACATCAGTGGATCGGCCCTGACGATCCAAGGCTTAACAGAGTACTTGCCTGAGGCTCTGGCTAGACAGTCTCGAAGCGGTAAGGACGATCCCTGGCCTTGGTTCATGACGGAAATCCAATTTCCAAATACGACATCGTGCGGTTTTGATTGTATATATATGGCGACATGATATATGGTACCCATGCCGTCTATGATTGATAGTTATGATTCAAATTGCTTTTGAAACATATAAACACTAGCAATAATATCAAATGATTTGTTTTGCTCGTATCAAGCATATTTTGTCCATTATAAGGTAAAACTCTATCCTCCGGTTTGTGTTGCATTGTGTGATGGGAACTGAGTCTTATAATGGCTTCATTTTTATGAAAAGCATTGCGATGTTTAAATGATTTTCTTATTTTAAAGCACTGGCAATCCAATGGAGTAAACCCGTTCCGCGTTAGCGGCATGGTCCTGTGATTGGCCATATTGTAAAATATGGTGAGTAGATTTCTCATACCAGTCCCATGACTGACTCGTAGTTTGTTTCACTTGCAAACTCGGGTGCCCCTTTTTCTACACGGGTAGCCTTGTATTCAGGTTTTAGCAGGCTCTTTCTCGATAACTGGAGCTGAAGATGGATTCTATCATTTATCTCTTTTTATGTTGTTCAGCTCCTATTATACATTTTATGTTTTGTTTTCCGCTGTAGACATTTATGTATAGCTGAACTGTATTTTGTACTAAGTATGATCCTGTATACTGTGAAACTCTGATGATTATTATTTCCAGTATATTCTGTTGTATATTACCTGGTGTATTTATTTATTTGTGTTCTGCTGTTATCTGTTTATGTGCTATATTCCAAAGATTACCCTTGCCACTGTGGAACAGGGTTTGGGTCGTCACAAACGTGGTATCAGAGCTTTGGTTAAGCTTAGTTCTGGAATATAACATATTAACGAACTCGTCAGAAATAGAACCAGTAGTGTTCTAGGACAAATAGCTCATTACAGATAGGATCAGTAAGGTCCTAGTATGAGTAAAGCAGAATGAAATACACCTTGATAGACACATTTACATTCAAGTATATGTTTCTATGCTTTATAAACTCTTTTCTGTTGACCTTACACTTGGTCTGCTATTTGCAGAAGTACTAGAAAATGAGTGTCAGAAACAGAAGGAATGTAGAACCAGATCTAGAGGCTCTATTAAAGAGATATCGAAATCTGGGTGGAGCACAATTCTCGGGCAATGAATCCATCATTCAAAATCAAGCTTGGATGAGTTCTGCGGAAAGGATTTTTGAACGTTTCCAGCTAAGAGATGATCAAAAAAGATTAGTGGAATCTTGGGCACTCAAAGATGAAGCTTTAATCTGGTGGGAAACAATCATTAAGGATAATCCAGAAGGTGATATCACCTGGGATAGATTCAAAGAGATTTTCAGTGAAAGATTTACTCCTCCAGAAGCAACTGAGCGGTTATGTGATGAATTCTACTGTCTGATTCAAGGAGATATGAATATTCCAGAATATCATAAGAGATTCAATGAACTTTCTCATTTTGCCCCGCATCTAATTCAAGATCCAAAGAGGAAGAATCTGAGGTTTATTAATGGTCTTCAAAGAAAATACCAGAATAGTGTAATGGGGCATGTGAAGCTTCCTTTTTCTGAAATGATATACATGGCTTATCAGTATGAAGATCTAGATAAGCGAGGCCTTTTTGTTGACGAAGAGGAAGTCAGCACTAACAGTAAAAGGAAATTTGAAACTGATAGCCCAGAGACAAGTACACAGCCTGAGGCCAGTACGATGTCTGGGGCCAGAAAGAAGCCTAGATTCAATTAGAAAAAGGTTAAGTCTGAGATGGAACCAGAAATGACTGCCATATGTCTTAATTACAATCAGAAGGGCCATTTGTCCAGAAAATGCAAATCTTTGAAGAAAAGAATAAAGGGTGGGTCTAAACCCAATAAGAAACAAAAGAAATCTCATGGTGAAAGGAAGTTCCATGAGTGCCACCAAGCAGGTCATGTTGCAAGGGAGTGTCGGCTATCAAAGAAATCTAAAGTGGTTCAGGTAAATAAAGTAGCAGAAACTTCAGAACCCTCCGGTACTCCGAGAAAGTTAGATGTTTTAGAAGGCACGCTTACTGTCAAAAATATTCCAGTCAAGGTACTATTTGATACAGGCGCGTCACGAAGCTTTATTGCAAAGAATGCGGTTAAGAAGCTGGATTTGAATCTGAAAAAGCTTAAAGAACCAATGACTGTTCATAATCCGGTTGGGGGTTCCCTTGATCTTAGTTGGGTTTATGGGGTTCCTGTTTCTTTTTCCTTTTATCGGTTCCCTACTATCTCCATCGTCATGAATTTTACAGAATTTGATCTTATTCTGGGAATGGATTGGTTAACCAAATATGAAGCTGAGGTTAAATGCGCCGACAGAGTCGTAAGGGCGAAGATTAAATCAGGCAATTATATAACCATTCCATGTGAAGGACTGAATTCTGATAGAAAAGACTTCTGGGCAGCTTTGGATGTTTCTCCTGCTCAGATAGAACCTGTTCCTGTCGTCGCGGAGAATATTCCGGTCGACATTAAAAATATACCAGTTGTCAAGAACTATGCGGATGTGTTCGAAGAAGTTGTTAGCTTACCTCCACAGAGAGAAATTGATTTCAAAATCTCTTTGGTTCCAAATGCAAGGCCAGTAGTCCACGCTATTCGAAGAATGACCTTGAAGGAGAAAGATGAGTTGGATAATCAAACTCGACAGCTGGTCTGGAAGGGTCTAATCAGGCCTAGTTTCTCTGATTTGGGAGCAGCAGTGGTATTTGTCCCGAAGTCAGACGGTACTCTTAGACTATGTGTAGATTATCGTGACTTGAATAAGCAGACGCTGAAAATCAAATATCCATTGCCGCGAATTGATGATTTATTGGATCGGTTGAATGGCGCACAAGTGTTTTCACGAATGGACCTAGATACAGGTTTCCATCAGCTTCGTATTGCCGAAGAGTGTGTTCCTTTGACGTCATTCAGAGGTCCAGACTTATTCTACGAGTGGTTAGTAATGTCGTTCGGCTTATGTAACGCTCCAGCTTATTTCGTCGATCTAATGAACTGGGTATTCAGAGGAGTTTTGAATAAATTTGTTCTGGTTTTCATTGATGATATACTGATCTTCTCTAAGTCAGAGAGCGAGCATGAAAAGGATTTGGAACAAGTGTTAGAAATTCTGAGAAAGAATGTTTTAAAAGCAAAGTTTTCCAAATGTATATTCTGGCAAGAAGAAGTCAAATTTCTTGGCCACGTCGTGTCAAAATAAGGAATTTCAGTGGATCCCAGTAAAATCACTGCTATTCAGAACTGGAAACAGCCTCGTACACCCACAGAAGTCAGAAGTTTTCTCGGGTTGGCTAGTTATTATCGGAAATTCATTAAGGATTTTGCAAAGACATCTAGTTCCTTAACAAAGCTTACTACGAAACATTCGAGATTCAATTGGACTCCCGAATGTGAGGCAGCTTTCCAGAAGCTGAAGTTAAAACTGACGACTGCTCCAGTGTTAACAATAATTGACGGCAATGAGGACTTGAAAGTCTGGACTGACGCTTCTAGAGAAGGCCTTGGTGCAGTATTAATGCAAAGAGGTCAAGTGGTTGCTTATGCTAGCTGTCAGCTGAAACCGCATGAGAAAAATTACGTTACTCATGATCTTGAGTTGTTAGCCATCGTATTTACTTTGAAAATATGGAGGCACTATGTTTTGGGTGAGAAATTCGAACTGTATACAGACCATCAGTCATTGAAGTATTTGTTTACCCAGAAAGACTTGAATCTGAGGCAACAACGTTAGCTAGAATTTCTTGCAGCGTACAATTTTGAGATTTTGTACACTCCAGGAAAGCCAATGCTGTGGCTGATGCGCTAAGTAGAAAGAATATAATAATCGCCAGTTTTATTATTACGACTTCATTGATTGATAAAATATCTGCTCTTCAGAAGAATGATCACTTCATTCAAAGAATCAGAGAAAGAATACAGAAAGGCGAGCCCTTGAGTTTTCAGATTGATAACGAGGGAATTCTAAGGTTGAAAGGCCGAATATGTGTGCCAAACATTGCTGAACTCCGGAGAGAAGTATTGGATGAATGTCACAATGCCAAGCTTAGTATCCATCCAGGAGTGAGCAAGATGTATAATGATATCAAACACACTTTCTGGTGGAGATTGATGAAACGTGACATTTCTTTATATGTTAGCCGGTGTTCTACTTGTCAGCAAGTCAAAAGCGATCTGCAGAAACTCGCTGGATTGTTGCAACCTTTGGAAATTCCAACTGGGAAGTGGGAACAGATTTCTATGGACTTCATAGATGGTTTTCCCAGAACCAGGAAAGGAAATGACAGTATTTGGGTGATCGTAGATCGTTTCACGAAGACCACCCATTTCATACCTGTTAGATCGAACAGAACTGCTCGGAGTCTGGCGCAGATTTATTTCAAGGAAATTGTTAGACTACACGGAGTTCCCATGAGCATCGTTAGTGATTGTGACCCGATTTTTGCTAGTAAATTCTGGGAAGCATTCCAAGCAGAATTGGGAACGAAACTGAACCTGAGCGCCGCTTATCATCCTCAAACAGATGGTCAAACTGAGAGGGTGAATCGTATTCTAGAAGACCCATTACGGGCTTGCATTATTGATTTTGGCAGATCATGGGAAGACCATTTGCATTTGGCCGAATTCTCATACAACAACAGCTACCAAGCGAGCCTGAAAATGTCTCCATTCGAAGTATTGTATGGTAGACCATGCCGATCCCCTGCTTGTTGGGTTGAACCTGGTAACAGACTTGTATTGGGGCCTGATATGATTCGCGATGCTGCAGATAAAGTCGATTTCGTTAAGAAACGATTACTAGCTGCTCAAAGCCGACAAAAGAGCTATGCAGATAAGAGAAGAAGAGATATATCATTTGCTATTGGCGACTATGTATATTTGAAGGTATCTCCGATGAGAGGAGTCATCCGGTTCGGTAAAACAGGGAAATTGGCGCGCAAATTCATTGGTCCGTTTCCTATTCTTGAACGGATTGGAACTCTCGCTTATAGGGTTCAATTACCTGATTGGTTGCCTGGAGGACATAACGTATTTCACGTATCTCAACTTCGAAAGCATGTTCATGATCCAGACTTGATCGTGGAAGAAGCAGTGCAATGGGATATAGAAATTACTCCAGAATTGGCTATAAGAAGAGAGCCGATCAAAATTATTGGCAAAGAAACAAAAGAGCTGAGGAACAAGAAGGTTCACTTAGTCAAAGTGCAATGGAGTGGAGATCCGCGAGACTGTACTTGGGAAACTGAGGAAAGCATTAAGAAAGCCTACCCCAAGTGCAGAGTGGATATTTCTGATTGACTCTGGTGCAAGGTACATTTACCATATTTTGCAATTTCCATTATGTTCTCTACTTTGTTGTTGTTTTCTTTTCATGAATGTAAAATTTTAATCATACAGTCTGAATGATTTTAAAGGAGTATATGAATTAACTAGTACATTTTTGAAAAGTTAAAAATAAATTGATTGATGTTTGTGTGGTGTGATTGAGAATTTGATTTATTAAATGATTAGAATGATAATTAATTTAATCAATAAGAGAATGAATGGTAGAATTTATTCGATTAAATCACACATTGAACTGATTAGAGAATAGATAGAAATATATACATGTGCATTATATATGTTTGAATAGGTAAATGGATTAGCTGTTGAGTAAAGAATTTATTTGTGTGCCCGACAAATAGGTAAATCTTAATGAGTTGGATGCACAATTTTATTTATTATATCAACTCCTGTGAATGCCATTGGATGCGGAGTGCTGGTTATTCTGTGTGTAATTAATAAATGTCGCCATAGGATAGTAACAATTAATTTTGAACTATACTACATGGCATACTTCTTGACGATAGGCATACTTCATCATATACCACATAAGCATTTGGAGCTTGTGTGACGAGGTTGAAGAATTACCATACGAGCGAGAGGCTTGTATGGCGATGACTATATATTACAGGTTGAACTGATGATGATATGGACCATATAAAATGTAACGATAAATTGCCAGATTAATAGAAACCCCACACGGGTCTAGCGATGACAATAAACACGTCTCTCTAGTCTTTTCGGGCACAAAAACTATTTATGGGGTGACGAGAATTTATTCACTGGAGTTATTATCTATACACACTCCCCCGTGGACACTAGAATATATCACTATAAATATGTGTACGCTTATTAGGATTTATTGGGTACCTAATACGACCCAATAAATTTCCAAACCCCTCCCCGTACAAAGGAGGTTATGGCGAATTTTTTCGAAAATTTAGGGTGTTAGCCAAATTTTTGAAGAATTTGAAAATTCTTAGAAACTGAAAAGTTGAAGAATGGAAGCCAGAATGAAAGTTGAGTTGGTTAATTAAACCACTTTCGACTTTGTTCCTTTTCGGGGACGAAAAGTTTTAAGTGGGGGAGATTGTAACAACCCGGAAAATCTGAACCAGTTTAAAAAATTTAAATTGGCTATTTTAGTTGATTTAAATATTAAAATAAAATATTTTAAATAATAACGACGAAAAGTATGTTTGAATCGATGTTTCAAAAATAAATATAATTATTTTAAATTATAAACAAGGCCTGAAATGGCGCGACAGTTTCAAATTTTGAATTCAAAATTTGACTGACTGTACCGGGTGCAAAATAAAACGGATTTTAGTGAAACCAAAAATATTTAAATCTGTTAGTGAATATCTTTCTAACGAATCTGAAAAATCGAAATTTCATAGCGGGAATCAAAGGTTATGGCCAGATGAATTTTTAGAAAGGTCGCTATAGAGAATATATAGCCCTTGAAAATAGACATTTTGCAAACGACCTCAGAATTCGACGAAACCACTTTTGTTGGATCCGAGATGTCAAATTATTTCTAGGTTTCAAATTCCATAATTTTTGAAGTTAATATGTGAGCGTGGCGAGGGAAAATGTGTTTGGTCACTTTTTGTTAAATTGGATCGACCAGAAAACGGCCATTTTTCAAACGGTGTCAGAATTCGATGAATCTAGTTTTGTTGGGACCGTATCGTCAAAACATAGCTAGATTTATCTTTCTGGAATTTTTGGGATCAGTATGTGGCCCCGGCAAATTGAAATGTACGTTCAAATTAAATATTGAATGTTTTATATTTAATTTGAAGAGAAACTGACTGAAACAGTGGAATGGGCCTGCGAAACATATCCTATTGTGTTCGGAATGGGGGTATTTAGCTAGGGACGACAGTCGTTGGGTTTGGATTGGAGTTCGTATGAGATAAGGGGTATTTTTGAATTTATAAAATATATAAATAAATAAATAAACCCTGGGACAATCACATTCCTCGATCGTTTTCTCTTTCCCCGATATCCCCCTCGCGATATACGGCGGCTGCTGCTCCTTCCTTCCCTCCTCTTTATCTCTCGATTTACTCAATAAAATACAGTGCCGTAGTTGAAGCTTTTGTAGTGCTCCTCGTGAGCTTTAAATCCATGTCAACCTCGCCTTCAACCGCTCCGTATTTCTCGAGTTAGAGACCTCGAAAGTCGCACCCTTGTAAGCGCTGCCAGAGCTCCGATCTACCACCGAGTTCGACCGCTCCACCCCCCGTTCCGGCGCCTCTCGACCCTCTTCCAGGTGGCGCAAGATGATCGGGTCCAAACTTCACGGTTGTCGAGAAAAATCGAAACCTAATTCTGAACCAAACTGAAGTTATACGGTTTAATTAATTTAAACTATTTATAACAGTTTAAAAGTGTCGCGAAGTTGATTGATCTTCTAAAAATCATTTCTTTTTGCTATGGGGTCGAAGTTCAGTGAAACAAGAGAAACCGGGACCGTGAGGACGTCTTCTACATTCTAGAAGAGACCGGATATTTTTCTGAGCCTTCTGCAATTTTTGGAGGAATGGAACCCAATGTGAGATTTCTGAATTATAAACGATATGGAAACGACGATGTATAAATCATATAGTCGATGTATGAGTTATATAAGCGTTGTACACCTCATGTATAAGTGTTGTATAAGTTGTATGTTCGATGTATAAGTTATATATGCATTGGAAAAAAATTATATATGCGTTGAATGATATCGAAATGAATTGAAATAAAATCGAAATATATTTATATACGTATATCTATATATATTTATATACTCCCCTCGTCCACAGACCATGGACGATATATATTGGTTGTGATATTGTTTGGATTATTGGTTGATGTGAAATTTGGTGAATATCATGAATGGTTGATTGGAAATGATTGATTGTGGTTGAAATCCCAATACGATTAGTATATGCGAAAATTCGTCTGCGTACGAACTAGATATTGAAATCCCCATTGTCAAAAACCGCGAGGTTTTAAGGTAGAGCGAGGAGCCGTACTCGAGACGGTGCCGGTTTTAACTACCCTGCCGTTATGCTGCCGAAATTTTCTGAAATGTTTCTGTGATTGATTTATTTTCATGTATTAAAATATATTCATGTGAGGGATGAAACAAAATGATTTGAACGATAAAAATAACATTTTTATCGAATGATTGAAATAAATTGTTTTACAATAAAAATCACATTTTTTTCATCTATATGAAGTATATAAAATAATCGTGTTTTGAAATAAATTGTTTTACATTAAAAATCACATTTTTATCATCTATATGAAGTATATAAAATAATCGTGTTTTGAAATAAATTGTTTTACAATAAAAATCTCATTTTTATCATCTATATGAAGTATATAAAATAATCGTGTTTTGAAATAAATTGTTTTACAATAAAAATTTCATTTTTATCGTCTATATGAAGTATATAAAATAATCGTGTTTTGAAATAAATTGTTTTACAATAAAAATCACATTTTTATCATCTATATGAAGTATATAAAATAATCATGTTTTGAAATAAATTGTTTTACAATAAAAATCACATTTTTATCATCTATATGAAGTATATAAAATAATCGTGTTTTGAAATAAATTGTTTTACAATAAAAATCACATTTTTATCATCTATATGAAGTATATAAAATAATCGTGTTTTGAAATAAATTGTTTTACAATAAAAATCACATTTTTATTATATATATGAATTGTTAAAAATAGTGATGTGTTGAAATAGATATCAGTTGGATAAAAATACCATTTTTATCAAATATATGAAATGAATATGGTTTTGAAATCGAAGAATCGATTATATTTATATATAGATATATAAATATAATTAAAATAAATCGAATAACGAAGCTGTAGTTCGTATTTTGAAACCTTGATTTCAAACGATTATTGCGGGAGATCCGACCATCGGATTTTCCCGAAACCGAAACCATTGGGTTCGCTTTGGAAATATCTTTCCAACGACACCAACTTTGTAAAGATCCAACGGTTGGATTGTCTGGAATGTTTAATTCAAATCTAAAGAAAAAACATCGCCAGAATCGATTATATATATATATATAATTAAATTAAATCGAATAATGACGCTGCAGTTCATATTTTGAAATCGTAACTTCAAATGATTGTACCGGGAGATCCGACCGTCGGATTTTCCTAAAATTGAAACCGTTGGATTCGTTTTGAAAAGATCTTTCTAATGATATAAAATTTGTGAAGATCCAACGGTTAGATTTTCAGATATGTGTAAATCAAATTTGAAGAAAAACAGCGCCACGGCCGCGTTATGGCCTGAAGCGTCGTTTGAATGAATTGGCTATTTTTAAATAAATAAAAATAGCGATAAATCATGATAAATTATTATAAACGATATGGAATGAAAATAAACTAAATTTTCTCGGTTTATTGGATATTTGATGGTTGAATGTGTTTGGGGGTAAAAATTACATTAAAGAACAGAATTATTGATGTCGAATAATTTAACCACTGAAATGAATTGATTTGAAATTCTAAATATACGTGAATTATTTGAAAAGACCGAGTTAATTCTCATTTCAAATAATTGATCGATGATTAAATGTAGAAGATATGAAAACGGTGCAAGACCGATGATCTTCACGTCAAATGGAGGGGTGCTACTGATGCTCATGATAGGAGTAGCTACCTTGAAGAGGATGAAGTAGTAGCCGTCCGGACGTACATGTTGATTGTATGGATGTGCGAGGAATAAAGACCCTCCGATTTCGTTCAGACCCAGAACGGACTTGTAAATGGACTGTGTGTCTGACATTGGATTTCATTTTGTGTGATTGATAGACGTCAGTTGCATGGCATGAATTGCCTGTGTGGCATGCTGAGATGCAGTGATCAAAGCTTTTGTTGAAAAGCAGAGCTTTGTTGTTGATGATCAAAGCACGGCTTTGAATAGCTAGCTTTGTGTTTAGCGTTGTTTCGCGAGCCTCACACCCCGGTATGAGCCAGAAACGGGAGAGGACATCAGGGAGGACCTGCGTTTCTTTCTAGCTAGGAGTGGTGTCATATTTTACACGGCCTGACATTTTACTCATGTGGATGATGGATTGCGAGGTGCCTCGGTTAGATCGGTCTCTTTGGAGCCGATGATTTGGTCGGATATGACCAGTTTACACCCAATAGGATGGGGAAACGCAGTGTTCAGGCATTTTAATGCACATCGGTGGACTGGCCCTGATGATCCAAGGCTTGACAGAGTACTTGCTTGAGGCTCGGGCTAGACAGTCTCGAAGCGGTAAGGACGATCCCTGGCCTTGGTTCATGACGGAAATCTAATTTCCAAATACGACATCGTGCGGTTTTGATTGTATATATATGGCGACATGATATATGGTACCCATGCCGTCTATGATTGATAGTCATGATTCAAATTGTTTTTGAAACAAATAAACACTAGCAATTATATCAAATGATTTGTTTTGCTCATATCAAGCATATTTTGGCCATTATAAGGTAAAACTCTATCCTCCGCTTTGTGTTGCATTGTATGATGGGAACTGAGTCTTATAATGGCTTCATTTTTATGAAAAGCGTTGCGATGTTTAAATGATTTACTTGTTTTAAAGCACTGGCAATCCAATGGAGTAAACATGTTCCGCGTTAACGGCGTGGTCCTGTGATTGGCCATATTGTAAAATATGTTAAGTAGATTTCTCATACCAGTCCCATGACTGACTCGTAGTTTGTTTCACTTGCAAACTCGGGTGTTGTAATAACCCGAAAATCTGGGCCAGTTTAAAATTTTTATTTTGGCAATTTTAGCGAATTTGGATATTTAAAATGAATTATTTTAAATAATATCGACGAGAAATTTATTTTGAATATAATTAGAACGTATATATTATATACGTCGTCGTTAGAATATAAATAATTATATATAATTATAAATAGAATTGAAAATGGCGCGGTAGTTCGATAATTCGATTTCAAACTTCAATTGAATGTACCGGGTGCAAAACAATCCGGATTTTAGTGAAACCAAAAATGATAGGATCAAATTGATAATATCTTTCCAACGAATCCGAAAAATCAAGATTTCATAGCGGGAATCAAAAGATATGTCCAGTTGAAATTTCTGAATAGTCGCTATGGAATTCAGGCCCTTAAAAATGGACATTTTGCAAACGACCTCGGATTTCGACGAAACCAGTTTTGTTGGGTCCGTGATGTAAAGTTTTTGCTAGGTTTCAAATTTCATAATTTTTCGAATCAATATGTGAGCGTGGCAAAAGAAAACGCGTTTGACCAGTTTCAGTTGATTTTAATCGACTGGAAATTGGCCATTTTTCCAACGGTCTCAGAGTTCGACGAAATCAGTTTTGTTAGGACCGTATCGTCGATACAAAGCCAGAAAATATTTTTCTGGGATTTTTAGAGTTAGTATGTGACCCCAGTAATTTGAAATGTACGTTTAAAATTCAATATAGTGATTTAAATGTAAATTCAACGGAAACTGATCGAAACGACCGAATCAGCTTGTGGTACATATCCCATTGTGTTCAGAATAGGGGTAATACGCTATGGACGACAGGCGGTGGGCCTCGTTTCGAGGTCGTATGTAAAAGTCAATATTTTGGTAATTAAAATAATTAAATAATAATAAAAAAAACCTCTCCTCCTTTTATTAGCCGACCCCCCCCCCCCCCCCGTTCATTTTCAAAGCGAAAAAAAGGAAAAAAAAAAGAAAAAAACCGCGCTGCCCTAGCCTTCGACGGAGCCGCCGCCACCGACGTCCCCCCCCCTCCACTGCCTCCGCCTTCCTCGATTTCCCCCCCCCCCCCTATCGCGAAGCACCCCCCCCTTGGAAACGATGCACGCAGACCCCCCAGTCCCGTACCCGTAACCGAACCCCTAGCCCCAAGCCGCCGTCGCCTCGCGGCTGCCCACCGTCGACCTCCGATGCTCGCCTCCCCCTCCCTATCCGCTGTAGATCGCCGACCACCGACCACAGACTGTAAGTTTTGTTTTCTCGTTTTCTTTTATTTCGATTTTCTTGTCTTCACATATTTAGGTAATTAGTTATTTTAAAAACTGAAATTAGATTTTTATTTTATATAGTATATAGTTTAGATTTTAACAGAAAAGAATTTTGATTTTTATTTGTATATGGAAAATAGTGAAGTAAAAATAGAAATTCATATGAGAAAAAAGATTAGATTTTGAAAATGAAAAAAGATTAGATTTTGAAAATGAGAAAAGGATTAGATTTTGAAAATGATTTTTATATTTTTAAAGTGATAAAAATATGATTTTTATATTTTTAAAGTAATAAAAATACGATCTTTATATTTTTAAAGTATTAAAAATATAATCTTTACTATATAGAAGATGTAAAAATATGATTTTGGTTAGGTAGAGAGTTAAAAATATAATTTTTACATGATAGGAATATTAAAAATATCATCTTTATATGTGTAGAAAAATAAAAATGAGATTTTTATAAAGATGAAATCTTTAAATTTGAAAAGGTGAAGTCTATGTTTTTATAAAGGCGAAATCTTTATTTTAGAAAAGGCGAAATCTTTATATGGAAAATAGCGTGATAAAAATATAATTTTTATCTATATAACATAGTAGTAAAAATTCGATTTTTATATATAGAATAGCAAAGTAAAAATTCGATTTTTATATATAGAATAGCAAAGTAAAAATTCAATTTTTATATATTGGATAGCGAAGTAAAAATTCGATTTTTATATATTGAACATCGAAGTAAAAATGTGATTTTTACATATGTAGTGAATACGGGCAACGAAGATGACGAAGATGCGATAGCGATGAAGATTTCTATCAATGAAGTGCCGTGGAGCTAGGATAGCTATCAGTGAGAATTTCTCACCTTTCAATTTCATTTCTATTTAGATATATATACTAGGATGCAGACGGTGCTTAGTAGCACCCGACACAATCGTCCGTAGACCATGGACTTGTTTGTTTGGTTGCATAGATTAGTTATATGATGTGATTTGAATTTGGTTGTTTGGTGATTTTGATTGATGTGTGAATGGCGTGGGCCTTCACTAGACTGGGGATAAGGCTAGGCCTTGTCCCGTTTCTAGTATCGTGCCGTTATGCAGCCGAAATTTTCTAAAATATGTTAGAAAAATAAAAATATCATTTTTATTGAATAAATGAATTGAATAGGAATTCATATGTTGAGATAAAATATTTTATCGTTAAAAATATGATTTTTAACGTGAAGTGAATAAAATAAATATTCATTTACAAACCAGACGGTTTGTTTATGTACACCTATTTAAAGGACATTGATTGGGTCGATAAATTTTACACATCACCCAACTGCACAAATAAAATCTGTGTTTGATTGTTTGAAACCCCACACGGGTGTTGGGATGAAATTTGAAGTTCACTCATCCTGATTGATTAAATATGTCGATCGATCGTTTGACAGGCTGTTATAAGCGTTAGATATCTATATTTGATGCTTATACAGTGTAGTGCACTTTGGTTGATGGTTGATTATTTTTCAATGCTATTATACATGTGTTGTATGAAAATCCATATAATTAACTTTATATGGTAATTGATTGGGCCTCATTCCAATTTGAAAAATATTATTATAAAATAAAGGTTCATGTGTTGACAGTACTCATCCATTGAGATTGGTCATGTGTTGAACGAAATATTTTGATAATAACAACTATTTTGAAAAAGAAATATTTGGAATAGAATATTTGAAAATAAAGGAATATATGAAGCCGTGTTGATTAGATTGACGCCATTTTGACGTGAACGATTTCGAAATGAATTGAATTGAAAACGATTTCGAAATGAATTGAATTGAAAACGATTTCGAAATGAATTGAATTGAAAACGATTTCGAAATGAATTGAATTGAAAACGATTTCGAAATGAATTGAATTGAAAACGATTTCGAAATGAATTGAATTGAAAACGATTTCGAAATGAATTGAATTGAAAACGATTTCGAAATGAATTGAATTGAAAACGATTTCGAAATGAATTGAATTGAAAACGAATTCAAATTGAATTGAAAGCGAATTGAAATGAATTCAAATTGAATTGAAATTTGAATTTAATAGAAATGAATTTTAAAACGAATTTATAAAGAAGAATTCAATTTTGATTTGAATTGAAAAGGAAGTTGAAATTTCTTTTGAAACGAATTTAAAACTATTTATATAATTCGTTTTAAATAGAAATCGACGAAGTATATATTATATATATATATAATATAATGGCCTGAATAGAACGCGCCGCGCCGCGGCAGTTCGCGAATTTCGACCATTGATTTCAAATGGACATTACGGGAGATCCGACCGTCGGATTCTCCTAAAACCGGAACCTTGGGTTCGTATCGAAAAGAGCTTTCTAGCGAATGTTAGAAATTTGAAATCTAACGGTTGGATTTGGAATTATGTCCAAATCAAATTTGAAAAAGGTCGCTGTAAGTGCAGTTCGATGGCCATTGATGGAAATCGACTGTACGGGCCTTGATAAATTATTAAAAATAGTAATAATTTGTGTAAAATCATAAGAAATGATTTGTGAAGATTTGGGATGAAAAACTTCATGTTTGAAAAGATAAAAATAGATTTTTATCGAAATAAACTAGTTTTGAACTAGAATTATAATTCTATTTATTTTTAAGTAAATAAATTGAATTTGAAAAGGGTTTTAAAAATAACCAGAATTTCCAATGATTGCATTGGAGTGGATTTGAATCGAAATTGTCTTTGGAATATTTCGATGTTGGAATTCGTGATTATACAGGTGTTGTTATGGAAATTTGAAAGATATATATTTATATCGTTATTTCCAATACGACATTTGTTAGTCGTAGAATTTGATATTGAATATAAGCCGATATATTTTCTATTCAGAGCCTTGTATTGAATATCGAATGTGATTTGGGTTTGTCGTGAATGGTGTCTTCACTAACACTGTTCTTGAACCCAGTTGAGAAAAGATTAAATCTTTTTATTTAGATTTAATGAAGTGTACTAATTAAGTGATATTTAATTGGAATTGAATTGGTATTGATTTTTGGGTTTATCGTGAACAGTGTTTTAAATAACACTCGTTCTTTAACCCGATAATTAATGGAAGGTGATTTTGGGTTTATCGTGAACCGTGTTTTAAATGACACTGATTCTTTAACCCAGTTAACGATTAAAACTAAGTGGAGTTTTAATGAATCTTTAATTAGATTGAAATGATCGAAAATGGAGTATCACCAGTTCTGCTCCAGGCGATAGTTAAATCTTTAATTAGATTTGAACGTGAAATGGTAATTGAATTTACCGATAACACCGTGGTGTTAGAGATGAAGTATAACCAGTTGTACTTCATGGGATGAATAGGTTGGGATTGGGAAATAAAATAAATGATTACTTAGGTGTGGTTCGCTAATCCCGACTAGTTTGAATTGATATTCAAAGGAGATTAAAGGATAAATTTAAAGAATTTATCTTGGATAAAATTAATGGGAACTTTTTCCCGAAGTATAGGAATATTTGAATAAAAGAATATTCTGAATTGGAATGAGGCGTATGTTGTGTTTGTGTAACACTTTTATAATATATACGCGAGTTATTCAGAAAGACCGGGTTTATCCCATTCTGAATAACTGATTCGACGTGGTGTCGAAGATGAAGACGGTGGTCGAAGACCAGAAGTCTTCACGTCGTTTGGGTGATTACTGATGATCTTGATTGGGCTGTACACCCAAGAAGATGGAAACAGTTGGTGGTCGTCCAGACGTACTTGGAGATCGATGGATATGCGGGGTACTAGGTGCCTCCGGTTTCGTTCAGACCCAGAACGGACTTGTAAATGGACTGTGTGTCTGACATTGGATTTTAGTCCGTGTGATTGATCTCTATTAAATATATATCTGTTTGGCGGCGGAGAATTTATTCTCTTGCTTAACGCCCTTCTCTGAGACGTACGAGCTCAGGGGTTATATATTGATGGATATCAAACGCATGGAGTGAATTGCCTGTGTGGCATGCCTAAGTGGCAATTGATCGAGGCTTCTGTTGAAAAGCAAAGTCTTGTGGTGATGATCAAAGCACAGCCTGTGTGGCACAGCTTTGTGTAACGTGAATTCACGAGCCTCACACCCCGGTTGTGAACCAGAAACGGGAGAGGACATCAGGGAGGGCATGCGTTTCTTTCTAGCTAGGGTGGTGTCAGTGACCTACCAGCCCTGACATTTATATACTTTTCACCTGTGTGGTTGTTGCTGTTGCGAGGCGCCTCGGTTAGATCGGACGATCCGGGTCCGATGGAGCCATTCGTTGGCTCGTTTACACCCCAAAGGGTGGGGAAACGCATGTTCAGGCATTTTAATCCACATCGGTGGACCGGCCCTGACGATCCAAGGGTCACTCGAGCTCTGATCCTGAGGGGCGGGCTAGAGCGTCTCGAATCGGTTGAGGACTATCTTTTTCCTCGGTTCATAGACGGAAATCCAATTTCCAAATACGTGACTTTGCGGTTTTAATTGTAGAACTAGTACGGCGACATGATATATGGTACCCATGCCGCCTATGATTGATACTTATGATTTGAAGTTGTTTTATACACTATGCACTTATAATAGTATCAAATGATTTGTTTTAAACGTATCAAGCATTCTTTGGCTGTTATAAGGGAAAACCCTATCCCCCGGCTTGCGTTGCATTGTGTGATAGGACCTGGGTCTTATAACAGCTTCATCTTTCTTTATTTAGCATTGCGCTGTTGTTTCATGCACTGGTATTCTTGGGAGGAAACCCGTTCCGTGTTATACGGCGTGGTCCCTTGATTTACCTAATGATTTAAAATAAAGATTAACTGTTTTAGTTCTCACACCAGTCCCATGACTGACCTGGAGTTTATTGTTTTGACCTAAACTCTGGGTGCCCTTATTTTCGACATGGGCAGCTAGTAGTTTTGGTTTTGCAGATTTATATTCACAGGATCCTGGTTTACAGCTGGAATGATATCCGGAAAGCTTTGTATCCGTATATCTACTTCTAGTTGTGTACTGTATTATTTTCCGCTGCTATGTATTTAAATGTAATTTAAATCTCTGATATTTCTGTGTAATATTTATTCATTTATAGTCTGTATATTCTCGTAATCTGATGCATTGTTGTAATATACAATGAAAGGTTCTTCTGTATGAGTTCTGTTGTGGCTTGTTCTCGAACTATCCGACGCTTTCCTTTACGGGGAAGTTACGGGTTCTTACAGTTGGTATCAGAGCTTTGGTTTACAAAGCTCAGAGAACAAGGCACATTAGAACCATACGAAAGAATTCATCAGATATTGGATTAGTAATATCCAATTAGAATAACTCGTTAGAGGTGGGATCAGTAGTATCCTGGAACGGGTGTGAAGAGTAAATTTTTAAAATGAAAAAAATTTTGTTTTGAAAATTCAAATCAACTATCCGTATTTGATTATTGATTCTATATTGATCGGGACAATCCGATATATAAAGATTTTGCATATATGTCTTGCAAACGTGTATTCGAAGTTTTAATATATTGGGTAGATATAGGATCCCTCTAGTGTCCGGGAATAATTCTGGTGACGGGGCACCATCGCCAGTATTTATTTTCGAGCGACGAAGGTGAGATTTCTATATATTTCCTATCGACTGGTGTGAGAACCAAAATTAGATAGGGCTTATTGTTGTGATTTGGCATCAAAAATCTGATTTTTGACTATATATCAAAATTATGAATTTGAAATGATAATGCACTAATTGATTGATGGTTGTGTTGTTTGTTTATTTGTTTGAAAATTTTGAACCATTAAGCCTAATTTGATCGGATAATGAATTGTATTGAAATTTGGTCGCATTTGCTTGCATATACATATCTATCATTGAACAGGTCATAGCAAGGAGGCTAGAGCCGAAGAATAAAATTTGTTTGCCCGACAAATAGGTACATGTTTAATACATAATTTACTGTTTTGTTTGGGTGATGATGATTTTATGAGCCTATTGGCTAGCCGCTTGGCTTTTTCTTTTTCTTTTTCTTTTTGAGATCTGAAGGACCGAGGAAGCTATTTGAAATTCCCCGATGCTCCCGGTGCAGGGGAGGTTATGGCGAAATTTTTCAAAAATTTAGGGTGTTAGCCAAATTTTTGAAATTTTGAAAATTCTCAGAAACTGAAAAGTTAGAGAATGAAAGCCAAATCGAACGTAGAGTTGATTAATCAAACCACTTTCGACTTTGTTCCTTTTCGGGGACGAAAAGTTTTAAGTGGGGGAGATTGTAATAACCCGAAAATCTGGGCCAATTAAAAAATTTGATTTTGGCAATTTTAGCGAATTTGGATATTTAAAATGAATTATTTTAAATAATATCGACGAGAAATTTATTTTGAATATAATTAGAACGTATATATTATATACGTCGTCGTTAGAATATAAATAATTATATATAATTATAAATAGAATTGAAAATGGCGCGGTAGTTCGATAATTCGATTTCAAACTTCAATTGAATGTACCGGGTGCAAAACAATCCGGATTTTAGTGAAACCAAAAATGATAGGATCAAATTGATAATATCTTTCCAACGAATCCGAAAAATCAAGATTTCATAGCGGAAATCAAAAGATATGTCCAGTTGAAATTTCTGAATAGTCGCTATGGAATTCAGGCCCTTAAAAATGGACATTTTGCAAACGACCTCGGATTTCGACGAAACCAGTTTTGTTGGGTCCGTGATGTAAAGTTATTGCTAGGTTTCAAATTTCATAATTTTTCGAATCAATATGTGAGCGTGGCAAAAGAAAATGCGTTTGACTAGTTTCAGTTGATTTTAATCGACTGGAAATTGGTCATTTTTCCAACGGTCTCAGAATTCGACGGAATCCGTATTGTTAGGACCGTATCGTCGATACGAAGCCAGAAAATATTTTTCTGGGATTTTTAGAGTTAGTATGTGACCCCAGTAATTTGAAATGTACGTTTAAAATTCAATATAGTGATTTAAATGTAAATTCAACGGAAACTGATCGAAAAGACCGAATCAGCTTGTGGTACATATCCCATTGTGTTCAGAATAGGGGTAATACGCTATGGACGACAGGCGGTGGGCCTCGTTTCGAGGTCGTATGAAAAAGTCAATATTTTGGTAATTAAAATAATTAAATAATAAATAAATAAAAAACCTCTCCTCCTTTTATCAGCCGACCCCCCCCCCCCCCCCGTTCATTTTCAAAGCGAAAAAAAGGAAAAAAAAAGAAAAAAACCGCGCTGCCCTAGCCTTCGACGGAGCCGCCGCCACCGACGTCCCCCCCCTCCACTGCCTCCTGTTGCCTCCGCCTTCCTCGATTCCCCCCCCCCCCTATCGCGAAGCACCCCCCCTGGAAACGATGCACGCAGACCCCCCAGTCCCGTACCCGCAACCGAACCCCTAGCCCCAAGCCGCCGTCGCCTCGCGGCTGCCCACTGTCGACCTCCGATGCTCGCCTCCCCCTCCCTATCCGCTGTAGACCGCCGACCACCGACCACAGACTGTAAGTTTTGTTTTCTCGTTTTCTTTTATTTCGATTTTCTTGTCTTCACATATTTAGGTAATTAGTTATTTTAAAAACTGAAATTAGATTTTTATTTTATATAGTATATAGTTTAGATTTTAACAGAAAAGAATTTTGATTTTTATTTGTATATGGAAAATAGTGAAGTAAAAATAGAAATTCATATGAGAAAAAAGATTAGATTTTGAAAATGAAAAAAGATTAGATTTTGAAAATGAGAAAAGGATTAGATTTTGAAAATGATTTTTATATTTTTAAAGTGATAAAAATATGATTTTTATATTTTTAAAGTAATAAAAATACGATCTTTATATTTTTAAAGTATTAAAAATATAATCTTTACTATATAGAAGATGTAAAAATATGATTTTGGTTAGGTAGAGAGTTAAAAATATAATTTTTTACATGATAGGAATATTAAAAATATCATCTTTATATGTGTAGAAAAATAAAAATGAGATTTTTATAAAGATGAAATCTTTAAATTTGAAAAGGTGAAGTCTATGTTTTTATAAAGGCGAAATCTTTATTTTAGAAAAGGCGAAATCTTTATATGGAAAATAGCGTGATAAAAATATAATTTTTATCTATATAACATAGTAGTAAAAATTCGATTTTTATATATAGAATAGCAAAGTAAAAATTCGATTTTTATATATAGAATAGCAAAGTAAAAATTCGATTTTTATATATTGGATAGCGAAGTAAAAATTCGATTTTTATATATTGAACATCGAAGTAAAAATGTGATTTTTACATATGTAGTGAATACGGGCAACGAAGATGACGAAGATGCGATAGCGATGAAGATTTCTATCAATGAAGTGCCGTGGAGCTAGGATAGCTATCAGTGAGAATTTCTCACCTTTCAATTTCATTTCTATTTAGATATATATACTAGGATGCGGACGGTGCTTAGTAGCACCCGACACAATCGTCCACAGACCATGGACTTGTTTGTTTGGTTGCATAGATTAGTTATATGATGTGATTTGAATTTGGTTGTTTGGTGATTTTGATTGATGTGTGAATGGCGTGGGCCTTCACTAGACTGGGGATAAGGCTAGGCCTTGTCCCGTTTCTAGTATCGTGCCGTTATGCCGCCGAAATTTTCTAAAATATGTTAGAAAAATAAAAATATCATTTTTATTGAATAAATGAATTGAATAGGAATTCATATGTTGAGATAAAATATTTTATCGTTAAAAATATGATTTTTAACGTGAAGTGAATAAAATAAATATTCATTTACAAACCAGATGGTTTGTTTATGTACACCTATTTGAAGGACATTTGTTGGGTCGATAAATTTTACACATCACCCAACTGCACAAATAAAATCTGTGTTTGATTGTTTGAAACCCCACACGGGTGTTGGGATGAAATTTGAAGTTCACTCATCCTGATTGATTAAATATGTCGATCGATCGATTGACAGGCTGTTATAAGCGTTAGATATCTATATTTGATGCTTATACAGTGTAGTGCACTTTGGTTGATGGTTGATTATTTTTCAATGCTATTATACATGTGTTGTATGAAAATCCATATAATTAACTTTATATGGTAATTGATTGGGCCTCATTCCAATTTGAAAAATAAAGATTATTATAAAATAAAGGTTCATGTGTTGACAGTACTCATCTATTGAGATTGGTCATGTGTTGAACGAAATATTTTGATAATAACAACTATTTTGAAAAAGAAATATTTGGAATAGAATATTTGAAAATAAAGGAATATATGAAGCCGTGTTGATTAGATTGACGCCATTTTGACGTGAACGATTTCGAAATGAATTGAATTGAAAACGATTTCGAAATAAATTGAATTGAAAACGATTTCGAAATGAATTGAATTGAAAACGATTTCGAAATGAATTGAATTGAAAACGATTTCGAAATGAATTGAATTGAAAACGATTTCGAAATGAATTGAATTGAAAACGATTTCGAAATGAATTGAATTGAAAACGATTTCGAAATGAATTGAATTGAAAACGATTTCGAAATGAATTGAATTGAAAACGAATTCAAATTGAATTGAAAGCGAATTGAAATGAATTCAAATTGAATTGAAATTTGAATTTAATAGAAATGAATTTTAAAACGAATTTATGAAGAAGAATTCAATTTTGATTTGAATTGAAAAGGAAGTTGAAATTGCTTTTGAAACGAATTTAAAACTATTTATATAATTCGTTTTAAATAGAAATCGACGAAGTATATAGTATATATTATATATATATATATATAATATAATGGCCTGAATAGAACGCGCCGCGCCGCGGCAGTTCGCGAATTTCGACCATTGATTTCAAATGGACATTACGGGAGATCCGACCGTCGGATTCTCTTAAAACCGGAACCGTTGGGTTCGTATCGAAAAGAGCTTTCTAGCGAATGTTAGAAATTTGAAATCTAACGGTTGGATTTGGAATTATGTCCAAATCAAATTTGAAAAAGGTCGCTGTAAGTGCAGTTCGATGGCCATTGATGGAAATCGACTGTACGGGCCTTGATAAAATTATTAAAAATAGTAATAATTTGTGTAGAATCATAAGAAATGATTTGTAAAGATTTGGGATGAAAAACTTCATGTTTGAAAAGATAAAAATAGATTTTTATCGAAATAAACTAGTTTTGAACTAGAATTATAATTCTATTTATTTTTAAGTAAATAAATTGAATTTGAAAAGGGTTTTAAAAATAACCAGAATTTCCAATGATTGCATTGGAGTGGATTTGAATCGAAATTGTCTTTGGAATATTTCGATGTTGGAATTCGTGATTATACAGGTGTTGTTATGGAAATTTGAAAGATATATATTTATATCGTTATTTCCAATACGACATTTGTTAGTCATAGAATTTGATATTGAATATAAGCCGATATATTTTCTATTCAGAGCCTTGTATTGAATATCGAATGTGATTTGGGTTTGTCGTGAATGGTGTCTTCACTAACACTGTTCTTGAACCCAGTTGAGAAAAGATTAAATCTTTTTATTTAGATTTAATGAAGTGTACTAATTAAATGATATTTAATTGGAATTGAATTGGTATTGATTTTTGGGTTTATCGTGAACAGTGTTTTAAATAACACTCGTTCTTTAACCCGATAATTAATGGAAGGTGATTTTGGGTTTATCGTGAACCGTGTTTTAAATGACACTGATTCTTTAACCCAGTTAACGATTAAAACTAAGTGGAGTTTTAATGAATCTTTAATTATATTGAAATGATCGAAAATGGAGTATCACCAGTTCTGCTCCAGGCGATAGTTAAATCTTTAATTAGATTTGAACGTGAAATGGTAATTGAATTTACCGATAACACCGTGGTGTTAGAGATGAAGTATAACCAGTTGTACTTCATGGGATGAATAGTTTGGGATTGGGAAATAAAATAAATGATTACTTCGGTGTGGTTCGCTAATCCCGACTAGTTTGAATTGATATTCAAAGGAGATTAAAGGATAAATTTAAAGAATTTATCTTGGATAAAATTAATGGGAACTTTTTCCCAAAGTATAGGAATATTTGAATAAAAGATTATTCTGAATTGGAATGAGGCGTATGTTGTGTTTGTGTAACACTTTTATAATATATACGCGAGCTATTCAGAAAGACCGGGTTTATCCCATTCTGAATAACTGATTCGACGTGGTGTCGAAGATGAAGACGGTGGTCGAAGACCAGAAGTCTTCACGTCGTTTGGGTGATTACTGATGATCTTGATTGGGCTGTACACCCAAGAAGATGGAAACAGTTGGTGATCGTCCAGACGTACTTGGAGATCGATGGATATGCGGGGTACTAGGTGCCTCCGGTTTCGTTCAGACCCAGAACGGACTTGTAAATGGACTGTGTGTCTGACATTGGATTTTAGTCCGTGTGATTGATCTCTATTAAATATATATCTGTTTGGCGGCGGAGAATTTATTCTCTTGCTTAACGCCCTTCTCTGAGACGTACGAGCTCAGGGGTTATATATTGATGGATATCAAACGCATGGGGTGAATTGCCTGTGTGGCATGCCTAAGTGGCAATTGATCGAGGCTTCTGTTGAAAAGCAAAGTCTTGTGGTGATGATCAAAGCACAGCCTGTGTGGCACAGGTTTGTGTAACGTGAATTCGCGAGCCTCACACCCCGGTTGTGAACCAGAAACGGGAGAGGACATCAGGGAGGGCATGCGTTTCTTTCTAGCTAGGGTGGTGTCAGTGACCTACCAGCCCTGACATTTATATACTTTTCACCTGTGTGGTTGTTGCTGTTGCGAGGTGCCTCGGTTAGATCGGACGATCCGGGTCCGATGGAGCCATTCGTTGGCTCGTTTACACCCCAAAGGGTGGGGAAACGCATGTTCAGGCATTTTAATCCACATCGGTGGACCGGCCCTGACGATCCTAGGGTCACTCGAGCTCTGATCCTGAGGGGCGGGCTAGAGCGTTTCGAATCGGTTGAGGACTATCTTTTGCCTCGGTTCATAGACGGAAATCCAATTTCCAAATACGTGACTTTGCGGTTTTAATTGTAGAACTAGTACGGCGACATGATATATGGTACCCATGTCGCCTATGATTGATACTTATGATTTGAAGTTGTTTTATACACTATGCACTTATAATAGTATCAAATGATTTGTTTTAAACGTATCAAGCATTCTTTGGCTGCTATAAGGGAAAACCCTATCCCCCGGCTTGCGTTGCATTGTGTGATAGGACCTGGGTCTTATAACAGCTTCATCTTTCTTTATTTAGCATTGCGCTGTTGTTTCATGCACTGGTATTCTTGGGAGGAAACCCGTTCCGTGTTATACGGCGTGGTCCCTTGATTTACCTAATGATTTAAAATAAAGATTAACTGTTTTAGTTCTCACACCAGTCCCATGACTGACCTGGAGTTTATTGTTTTGACCTAAACTCTGGGTGCCCTTATTTTCGACACGGGCAACTAGTAGTTTTGGTTTTGCAGATTTATATTCACAGGATCCTGGTTTACAGCTGGAATGATATCCGGAAAGCTTTGTATCCGTATATCTACTTCTAGTTGTGTATTGTATTATTTTCCGCTGCTATGTATTTAAATGTAATTTAAATCTCTGACATTTCTGTGTAATATTTATTCATTTATAGTCTGTATATTCTCGTAATCTGATGCATTGTTGTAATATACAATGAAAGGTTCTTCTGTATGAGTTCTGTTGTGGCTTGTTCTCGAACTATCTGACGCTTTCCTTTACGGGGAAGTTACGGGTTCTTACAGTTGGTATCAGAGCTTTGGTTTACAAAGCTCAGAGAACAAGGCACATTAGAACCATACGAAAGAATTCATCAGATATTGGATTAGTAATATCCAATTAGAATAACTCGTTAGAGGTGGGATCAGTAGTATCCTAGAACGGGTGTGAAGAGTAAATTTTTAAAATGAAAAAAATTTTGTTTTGAAAATTCAAATCAACTATCTGTATTTGATTATTGATTCTATATTGATCGGGAAAATCCGATATATAAAGATTTTGCATATATGTCTTGCAAACGTGTATTCGAAGTTTTAATATATTGGGTAGATATAGAATCCCTCTAGTGCCCGGGAATAATTCTGGTGATGGGGCACCATCGCCAGTATTTATTTTCGAGCGACGAAGGTGAGATTTCTATATATTTCCTATCGACTGGTGTGAGAACCAAAATTAGATAGGGCTTATTGTTGTGATTTGGCATCAAAAATCTGATTTTTGACTATATATCAAAATTATGAATTTGAAATGATAATTCACTAATTGATTGATGGTTGTGTTGTTTGTTTATTTGTTTGAAAATTTTGAACCATTAAGCCTAATTTGATCGGATAATGAATTGTATTGAAATTTGGTCGCATTTGCTTGCATATACATATCTATCATTGAACAGGTCATAGCAAGGAGGCTAGAGCCGAAGAATAAAATTTGTTTGCCCGACAAATAGGTACATGTTTAATACATAATTTACTGTTTTGTTTGGGTGATGATGATTTTATGAGCCTATTGGCTAGCCGCTTGGCTTTTTCTTTTTCTTTTTGAGATCTGAAGGACCGGGGAAGCTATTTGAAATTCCCCGATGCTCCCGGTGCAGGGGAGGTTATGGCGAAATTTTTCAAAAATTTAGGGTGTTAGCCAAATTTTTGAAATTTTGAAAATTCTCAGAAACTGAAAAGTTAGAGAATGAAAGCCAAATCGAACGTAGAGTTGATTAATCAAACCACTTTCGACTTTGTTCCTTTTCGGGGACGAAAAGTTTTAAGTGGGGGAGATTGTAATAACCCGAAAATCTGGGCCAGTTAAAAAATTTTATTTTGGCAATTTTAGCGAATTTGGATATTTAAAATGAATTATTTTAAATAATATCGACGAGAAATTTATTTTGAATATAATTAGAACGTATATATTATATACGTCGTCGTTAGAATATAAATAATTATATATAATTATAAATAGAATTGAAAATGGCGCGGTAGTTCGATAATTCGATTTCAAACTTCAATTGAATGTACCGGGTGCAAAACAATCCGGATTTTAGTGAAACCAAAAATGATAGGATCAAATTGATAATATCTTTCCAACGAATCCGAAAAATCAAGATTTCATAGCGGGAATCAAAAGATATGTCCAGTTGAAATTTCTGAATAGTCGCTATGGAATTCAGGCCCTTAAAAATGGACATTTTGCAAACGACCTCGGATTTCGACGAAACCAGTTTTGTTGGGTCCGTGATGTAAAGTTATTGCTAGGTTTCAAATTTCATAATTTTTCGAATCAATATGTGAGCGTGGCAAAAGAAAACGCGTTTGACTAGTTTCAGTTGATTTTAATCGACTGGAAATTGGCCATTTTTCCAACGGTCTCAGAATTCGACGGAATCCGTTTTGTTAGGACCGTATCGTCGATACGAAGCCAGAAAATATTTTTCTGGGATTTTTAGAGTTAGTATGTGACCCCAGTAATTTGAAATGTACGTTTAAAATTCAATATAGTGATTTAAATGTAAATTCAACGGAAACTGATCGAAACGACCGAATCAGCTTGTGGTACATATCCCATTGTGTTCAGAATAGGGGTAATACCCTATGGACGACAGGCGGTGGGCCTCGTTTCGAGGTCGTATGTAAAAGTCAATATTTTGGTAATTAAAATAATTAAATAATAAATAAATAAAAAAAACCTCTCCTCCTTTTATCAGCCGACCCCCCCCCCCCCCCCCCCCCCCGTTCATTTTCAAAGCGAAAAAAAGGAAATAAAAGAAAAAAACCGCGCTGCCCTAGCCTTCGACGGAGCCGCCGCCACCGACGTCCCCCCCCCTCCACTGCCTCCTGCTGCCTCCGCCTTCCTCGATTCCCCCCCCCCCTATCGCGAAGCACCCCCCCCCCTTGGAAACGATGCACGCAGACCCCCCAGTCCCGTACCCGCAACCGAACCCCTAGCCCCAAGCCGCCGTCGCCTCGCGGCTGCCCACCGTCGACCTCCGATGCTCGCCTCCCCCTCCCTATCCGCTGTAGACCGCCGACCACCGACCACAGACTGTAAGTTTTGTTTTCTCGTTTTCTTTTATTTCGATTTTCTTGTCTTCACATATTTAGGTAATTAGTTATTTTAAAAACTGAAATTAGATTTTTATTTTATATAGTATATAGTTTAGATTTTAACAGAAAAGAATTTTGATTTTTATTTGTATATGGAAAATAGTGAAGTAAAAATAGAAATTCATATGAGAAAAAAGATTAGATTTTGAAAATGAAAAAAGATTAGATTTTGAAAATGAGAAAAGGATTAGATTTTGAAAATGATTTTTATATTTTTAAAGTGATAAAAATATGATTTTTATATTTTTAAAGTAATAAAAATACGATCTTTATATTTTTAAAGTATTAAAAATATAATCTTTACTATATAGAAGATGTAAAAATATGATTTTGGTTAGGTAGAGAGTTAAAAATATAATTTTTACATGATAGGAATATTAAAAATATCATCTTTATATGTGTAGAAAAATAAAAATGAGATTTTTATAAAGATGAAATCTTTAAATTTGAAAAGGTGAAGTCTATGTTTTTATAAAGGCGAAATCTTTATTTTAGAAAAGGCGAAATCTTTATATGGAAAATAGCGTGATAAAAATATAATTTTTATCTATATAACATAGTAGTAAAAATTCGATTTTTATATATAGAATAGCAAAGTAAAAATTCGATTTTTATATATAGAATAGCAAAGTAAAAATTCGATTTTTATATATTGGATAGCGAAGTAAAAATTCGATTTTTATATATTGAACATCGAAGTAAAAATGTGATTTTTACATATGTAGTGAATACGGGCAACGAAGATGACGAAGATGCGATAGCGATGAAGATTTCTATCAATGAAGTGCCGTGGAGCTAGGATAGCTATCAGTGAGAATTTCTCACCTTTCAATTTCATTTCTATTTAGATATATATACTAGGATGCAGACGGCGCTTAGTAGCACCCGACACAATCGTCCATAGACCATGGACTTGTTTGTTTGGTTGCATAGATTAGTTATATGATGTGATTTGAATTTGGTTGTTTGGTGATTTTGATTGATGTGTGAATGGCGTGGGCCTTCACTAGACTGGGGATAAGGCTAGGCCTTGTCCCGTTTCTAGTATCGTGCCGTTATGCCGCCGAAATTTTCTAAAATATGTTAGAAAAATAAAAATATCATTTTTATTGAATAAATGAATTGAATAGGAATTCATATGTTGAGATAAAATATTTTATCGTTAAAAATATGATTTTTAACGTGAAGTGAATAAAATAAATATTCATTTACAAACCAGACGGTTTGTTTATGTACACCTATTTGAAGGACATTGATTGGGTCGATAAATTTTACACATCACCCAACTGCACAAATAAAATCTGTGTTTGATTGTTTGAAACCCCACACGGGTGTTGGGATGAAATTTGAAGTTCACTCATCCTGATTGATTAAATATGTCGATCGATCGATTGACAGGCTGTTATAAGCGTTAGATATCTATACTTGATGCTTATACAGTGTAGTGCACTTTGGTTGATGGTTGATTATTTTTCAATGCTATTATACATGTGTTGTATGAAAATCCATATAATTAACTTTATATGGTAATTGATTGGGCCTCATTCCAATTTGAAAAATAAAGATTATTATAAAATAAAGGTTCATGTGTTGACAGTACTCATCCATTGAGATTGGTCATGTGTTGAACGAAATATTTTGATAATAACAACTATTTTGAAAAAGAAATATTTGGAATAGAATATTTGAAAATAAAGGAATATATGAAGCCGTGTTGATTAGATTGACGCCATTTTGACGTGAACGATTTCGAAATGAATTGAATTGAAAACGATTTCGAAATAAATTGAATTGAAAACGATTTCGAAATGAATTGAATTGAAAACGATTTCGAAATGAATTGAATTGAAAACGATTTCGAAATGAATTGAATTGAAAACGATTTCGAAATGAATTGAATTGAAAACGATTTCGAAATGAATTGAATTGAAAACGATTTCGAAATGAATTGAATTGAAAACGATTTCGAAATGAATTGAATTGAAAACGATTTCGAAATTAATTGAATTGAAAACGAATTCAAATTGAATTGAAAGCGAATTGAAATGAATTCAAATTGAATTGAAATTTGAATTTAATAGAAATGAATTTTAAAACGAATTTATAAAGAAGAATTCAATTTTGATTTGAATTGAAAAGGAAGTTGAAATTGCTTTTGAAACGAATTTAAAACTATTTATATAATTCGTTTTAAATAGAAATCGACGAAGTATATATTATATATATATATAATATAATGGCCTGAATAGAACGCGCCGCGCCGCGGCAGTTCGCGAATTTCGACCATTGATTTCAAATGGACATTACGGGAGATCCGACCGTCGGATTCTCCTAAAACCGGAACCGTTGGGTTCGTATCGAAAAGAGCTTTCTAGCGAATGTTAGAAATTTGAAATCTAACGGTTGGATTTGCAATTATGTCCAAATCAAATTTGAAAAAGGTCGCTGTAAGTGCAGTTCGATGGCCATTGATGGAAATCGATTGTACGGGCCTTGATAAAATTATTAAAAATAGTAATAATTTGTGTAAAATCATAAGAAATGATTTGTGAAGATTTGGGATGAAAAACTTCATGTTTGAAAAGATAAAAATAGATTTTTATCGAAATAAACTAGTTTTGAACTAGAATTATAATTCTATTTATTTTTAAGTAAATAAATTGAATTTGAAAAGGGTTTTAAAAATAACCAGAATTTCCAATGATTGCATTGGAGTGGATTTGAATCGAAATTGTCTTTGGAATATTTTGATGTTGGAATTCGTGATTATACAGGTGTTGTTATGGAAATTTGAAAGATATATATTTATATCGTTATTTCCAATACGACATTTGTTAGTCGTAGAATTTGATATTGAATATAAGCCGATATATTTTCTATTCAGAGCCTTGTATTGAATATCGAATGTGATTTGGGTTTGTCGTGAATGGTGTCTTCACTAACACTGTTCTTGAACCCAGTTGAGAAAAGATTAAATCTTTTTATTTAGATTTAATGAAGTGTACTAATTAAGTGATATTTAATTGGAATTGAATTGGTATTGATTTTTGGGTTTATCGTGAACAGTATTTTAAATAACACTCGTTCTTTAACCCGATAATTAATGGAAGGTGATTTTGGGTTTATCGTGAACCGTGTTTTAAATGACACTGATTCTTTAACCCAGTTAACGATTAAAACTAAGTGGAGTTTTAATGAATCTTTAATTAGATTGAAATGATCGAAAATGGAGTATCACCAGTTCTGCTCCAGGCGATAGTTAAATCTTTAATCAGATTTGAACGTGAAATGGTAATTGAATTTACCGATAACACCGTGGTGTTAGAGATGAAGTATAACCAGTTGTACTTCATGGGATGAATAGGTTGGGATTGGGAAATAAAATAAATGATTACTTCGGTGTGGTTCGCTAATCCCGACTAGTTTGAATTGATATTCAAAGGAGATTAAAGGATAAATTTAAAGAATTTATCTTGGATAAAATTAATGGGAACTTTTTCCCAAAGTATAGGAATATTTGAATAAAAGAATATTCTGAATTGGAATGAGGCGTATGTTGTGTTTGTGTAACACTTTTATAATATATACGCGAGTTATTCAGAAAGACCGGGTTTATCCCATTCTGAATAACTGATTCGACGTGGTGTCGAAGATGAAGACGGTGGTCGAAGACCAGAAGTCTTCACGTCGTTTGGGTGATTACTGATGATCTTGATTGGGCTGTACACCCAAGAAGATGGAAACAGTTGGTGATCGTCCAGACGTACTTGGAGATCGATGGATATGCGGGGTACTAGGTGCCTCCGGTTTCGTTCAGACCCAGAACGGACTTGTAAATGGACTGTGTGTCTGACATTGGATTTTAGTCCGTGTGATTGATCTCTATTAAATATATATCTGTTTGGCGGCGGAGAATTTATTCTCTTGCTTAACGCCCTTCTCTGAGACGTACGAGCTCAGGGGTTATATATTGATGGATATCAAACGCATGGAGTGAATTGCCTGTGTGGCATGCCTAAGTGGCAATTGATCGAGGCTTCTGTTGAAAAGCAAAGTCTTGTGGTGATGATCAAAGCACAGCCTGTGTGGCACAGCTTTGTGTAACGTGAATTCGCGAGCCTCACACCCTGGTTGTGAACCAGAAACGGGAGAGGACATCAGGGAGGGCATGCGTTTCTTTCTAGCTAAGGTGGTGTCAGTGACCTACCAGCCCTGACATTTATATACTTTTCACCTGTGTGGTTGTTGCTGTTGCGAGGCGCCTCGGTTAGATCGGACGATCCGGGTCCGATGGAGCCATTCGTTGGCTCGTTTACACCCCAAAGGGTGGGGAAACGCATGTTCAGGCATTTTAATCCACATCGGTGGACCGGCCCTGACGATCCAAGGGTCACTCGAGCTCTGATCCTGAGGGGCGGGCTAGAGCGTCTCGAATCGGTTGAGGACTATCTTCTGCCTCGGTTCATAGACGGAATCCAATTTCCAAATACGTGACTTTGCGGTTTTAATTGTAGAACTAGTACGGCGACATGATATATGGTACCCATGCCGCCTATGATTGATACTTATGATTTGAAGTTGTTTTATACACTATGCACTTATAATAGTATCAAATGATTTGTTTTAAACGTATCAAGCATTCTTTGGCTGTTATAAGGGAAAACCCTATCCCCCGGCTTGCGTTGCATTGTGTGATAGGACCTGGGTCTTATAACAGCTTCATCTTTCTTTATTTAGCATTGCGCTGTTGTTTCATGCACTGGTATTCTTGGGAGGAAACCCGTTCCGTGTTATACGGCGTGGTCGCTTGATTTACCTAATGATTTAAAATAAAGATTAACTGTTTTAGTTCTCACACCAGTCCCATGACTGACCTGGAGTTTATTGTTTTGACCTAAACTCTGGGTGCCCTTATTTTCGACACGGGCAGCTAGTAGTTTTGGTTTTGCAGATTTATATTTACAGGATCCTGGTTTACAGCTGGAATGATATCCGGAAAGCTTTGTATCCGTATATCTACTTCTAGTTGTGTATTGTATTATTTTCCGCTGCTATGTATTTAAATGTAATTTAAATCTCTGATATTTCTGTGTAATATTTATTCATTTATACTCTGTATATTCTTGTAATCTGATGCATTGTTGTAATATACAATGAAAGGTTCTTCTGTATGAGTTCTGTTGTGGCTTGTTCTCGAACTATCCGACGCTTTCCTTTACGGGGAAGTTACGGGTTCTTACAGGTGTCCCTTTTTCTACACGGGCAACCTTGTATTCAGGTTTTAGCAGGCTCTTTCTCGATAGCTGGAGCTGAAGATGGATTCTATCATTTATCTCTTTTTATGTTGTTCAGCTCCTATTATACATATTATGTTTTGTTTTCCGCTATAGACATTTATGTATAGCTGAACTGTATTTTGTACTAAGTATGATCCTGTATGCTGTGAAACTCTTATGATTATTATTTCCAGTATATTCTATTGTATATTACCTAGTGTATTTATTTGTGTTCTGCTGTTATCTGTTTATGTGTTATATTCCAAAGATTACCCTTGCCACCGTGGAACGGGGTTTGGGTCGTCACAATATACACTTGATTATATATATATATAACAAGTTAATACAGGCATATGTATTTAAAACACTTGTTCTTAAATTAAACGAGTTTGATCTTATAAATGTTATATTTTGAATTTAATTCATATCTCCCTTTTCTATGAAATAATCAAATTTTCACTTCTGTAAATTATTATTTTAATTTCAAGTGAATAATCCAGATTAAATTACAAATGAAGAAATCACATTTTACTTGTTATGCCTTGCTTAAGAAATCATTATTTACAAGAGTTTTAAAAAGCAATTAGAACATCATAAAATGATAAAACATAAATTATTTGTTTTACATATATAATATTGGTTAAGGAATCAAAATATATTCATATGGAATTTCCTCGATATATATTCCCAAATCTAAAAATCTTATTTATATAATTAAATCAAATTATCAGTATAATCTATTACAGGTTATAAAATGTAATGACCCGCATTGGCAGAGGTATTATAATTAATTTATTTAATTATATAAATAGTGATATAGTGAATTAAATGGTCGTGGAATTAAATAAGGATGAATATTTAATTTAAAATAATAAATTAAATAATATATTTAATTCTGAAATAATCAGAATTGGCTGAAAAGGCGATATGGTGTGAATTGGATCATCTGTAATATTTAATTCAGCTTGGAATTGAATTTGAATAACGAATATATTATATAAACGACAGTTTGAACGTAGAGTTATAATATAATTAAAATCGAGCTCGAAATGGCGCTGTAGTTCGTAAATTGGCGATTCGAACTTCAACTGAATGTACATGATTCGTTTTAAATCGGATTTCTGTGAAATAAGAAACGTGTGGAGCTGGTGGAGTATATCTTTCTAGTGGAAGAGAAAAATCGGGATTTCGTCGGGTAGATTTTGATTTACGTCCAAATCAAATTTATCGATGTTATATGGTGTGTTAAATACCATAAGAAATACCAGAATGTAGAAAAGGAATTTTCAAAGTATATTTTGAAATAAATTTATTTATATAAAATCAATGGATTATATATATATATATTAAAGGAGTTTTGTAAAAGGAATATATATTTGGTAAATCAAATATAGGAGAAATATATTTGTAAATCAAATACAAAGGATATATATTTGTAAATCAAATATAAGGGAAAATATTTGTCAAACAAATAGGAAGAGAAATATTTGTAAACCATTTACAAATAGAATTAAAAGGAATATTTATTTGTTAGAATAAATAGAATTAAAAGGAATATTTATTTGTTAGAATAAATAGAATAAAGGAATATTTATTTGTTAGAATAAATAGAATAAAGAGATATTTATTTGTTAGAATAAATAGAATAAAGGAGATATTTATTTGTTAAATAAATAGAGTTAAAAGGGAGTTATTCGAATATAGTTTAATCAATTAGAATAAATAGAATTAATCGAATAGAGTTAAAGAAATAAAGTTAAACAAGATTAGAAACTGACTAGAAATTAGTTAAGTTGAATAGTTTTCTGAGTATCGATCTGATGATGGTTTCGGCCTTCGGGGTTTATATTTAGAGAATTGTTCTCCTACTAGTTTACAGTTAGAATCTGATAGTTGTGGAATAGTAGTGATTAATGATTGATTGATAGTATTTCCATCTGGAAATAATATCGTTGTTTGCACACGTGTTTTCATTTGATAGTTAACTCACCGACTATCAAAGTTTTGACCAATTTACGTTGTTAATATGGAGAGACCGGTTGGATTATTATCCGAAGAACCACTCTGTATTGGCATAAGCATTGCGAATCATATATGCCAAATAAATTGAAGACGGAGTAAAGTACAAGGGTTGTTGTATAAATCTTAGATAACAGTGCCTAAGATGGATATACTGAATAGTACCTTCGGTTCATCCTGTTCCTGGATGACTTGTATGGACGGATGTCTGACAGAGTAATTCCAGATGATCACGTATTGATTTCTTCAACCATACCAAGAGTTAAAGCGGAGAAGGAAACTTCTTTTAGCTAACACATAATGTACTGTTGAGGGCGTCAATCGGTGATCTGATGGATTTGATGATGTGGCATTCAAAGTGAATCTGGTGTGATGATAAAGCGTAGCTTCTAGCCTCACATCCGATAAATGACAGAAATCGGGCAGGCAGTATGGCTATGTAGGTCGCACTTATTAGGGTGTATAATCACCTGATCTAGAGTTTCATTTATTTCTAAAAATCTATCGTCGATACTGTCCCATTCGGGAAACGGTTGCTGATCCCAACCGTTGGTGATATACATTCAATACATTCAAGCGAAATGAGTGGTCGGTCATGTGTGGCTAGGTTGCAAGATGTTCTTGTTGAACCCAGTGTATTCCTCTCTAGAGGTACACTAGCGAAGGTGGTTCCAAACCTTGTCATAGTTGGAAATCCATTACCCGATACGTGCTTGCGGTTTTGATTGTATACTATATATGTAGAACGTGAGATGAAAGCGTTTCTGCTAGATGATTAATATAATTATGGTTGATAGACATTATTATAATATCAAAAGGTTTTGATATAAAGATATTTTGGAATCTCATAAGGGAAAAACCCGTTCCATTATACGGCGTGGTCTTATGAGATATCGTTTACTTGTTCAACTGTTTTAAACTGTTTTACTCATACCAGTCCCATGACTGACCCGGAGTTTATTTGTTTGTTTCCCTAAACTCTTGGGTGCCTAAATTTGTATGGGCAGTCAAGTAGTCGAGATTGTACAGATACACTTGAAGAGCTGGAGCAGGAGGCTTCAGGATCATATAGCTATAATTTATTTCCGTTGTGTTGTAAGTGCCGTACTTTGATAAATGATGTATATTTCAAGTACAGATGTATATTTCAAGTTATGTTATATATATTATATGTTATTCGTTCCGCTGTGAGGTTCGTGTTACTCTGATGTTGTGTTCTTCTTCTTCTTCTATTCTAAGTTTCTATCTTATCTATTCTCACCCTCTAATTTCTTTCATTAATTACCAGGATTTTTCGATGTTTGGTTATCGACATCGAGTTTATGTCGATAACCAATGTGACGGCCCGCTCCGCACCAGCCTACATTTTCTCCGGAAGTGCGCTGTACACATGTCCCGACTAGCACAGAACGGTCGCCAAAGAAAGGGAAGAAGGGAATGAACTAATCAAGGAACCTGTAGAATGTCTCACAGCGCATGGGATAAAATATAATAATGATAACATACTTGACATGAAACAGGTGAGACAGTGCATAAGCTGATAACTAAAATCAACATCAACATCAGAGCAGCGGAAATCCAAATACAGCTTATTACAACTTTTCAAAATCTACTGTCTCTAAACAAAAGAAAGTCAAAGTAGAAGATACACCACCAATGCCCAAGCAGTGATCTTCAACAACACAGGGAGAATACTATGTATATGTATTATGTGGAAGCCTCCTGCTCGTCTCCGGATCATCTACCCGTGCATCACCAGCTAACCTGTCTCTAGTCTGCTCGTGTGAGCACCCAGAGTAATAAGAGGAGACATAAAACTCTGGGTCAGACATAAAGCCTGGTATGAGCGATAAGCATCTAAACAGAATAATAACAGGTATACTAAACCATACCTGAACCTGGACCTGCAACCAAAGAGTTAGTACCACATACCGTACAATACTCTAAGGTGCCATAATAAATAGTGTAAGAATACGGGGGTGGGGTGTGCATGTCATAACGATGGCAAACAAATCATCCATAGCAACCATCCTCACATCTCTTACTCAGTGCGTAAAGCATACGATATCTACCACTTTGGAACACTAGACAAATTGAGGTAATGACGAATCCTGACTTGTAGAAACCCTGCTAAGACCAAGCTAAACACATGGAGTCATGACCAAACATTTCAATGACCCACCACATTGGTCGTAGCCCTTGGTCCTACCAATGCCATAATGGCCCTGAATCCGCCTTCACACCTCCTACCATAGTGGTCCAAAGCTATAGACATCGATAACCCCTTAACACGCGTCCCGCAGCAAAGCCCAATCATGAAGCGAACTCATCGATTCCCATCTGAATCTTGAGCTCTAACTTCTCATTTGGACTCCCTTTGCATCTCGGGTTTGGTCGAATTGGAGTGGGTCTTCAGAAGAGTCATCGCGTAGTAGTAATAGCCCACGTACGGTTTGGTTCGGTGCTCCTCATCTAGCTCGGTTCGGTTCGGTGTAACCTTCCTGATCGGCTCGGTTCGGTGGTCATCTCTTCATTCAGTTCGGGTCGGATACTTCACTTCGGGTCGGGTCGGTGTCCTCCTCCGGGTCGGGTCGGTTTACTGTCTTCCTTCCAGTTTTCTTCGATCAGCTCCTTCGTTTTCCATCTACTCCGATCCGATCCGCTCCCTTCGCCTTACTCCAGTCGTAGCCTACCATTCTTGAGTCGATCCGATCTGGCCTCCATTACTCTTCCGATCCGATCCCCTTGTCCACTCCAACTCTAAGCAAACGGCCTTCCTTCTCGCCAAGCTTCCTATGTGCCAAGCTCCGGTTCGGGTCGGGTTTCTTGCCCAGTTCACATATCTGATCCGAGCCCTCATCCGATCCGATCCGGTTCGGAACCTGCACACTTCTGCAACTTTCCAGCGAGCTTTCTACGCCATTCGACGACGTTTTCGACCAATTTAACTATTCTAATCAATCATGAAACATACCATAGAGTCATAGCAACATGTAAGAGCAACCACAAACACCAAAACCATGAATTTACATGTCAAAGTGGATCAAAGATGCCCAAAAATCCTATTTTTCCCTTAAGCATGATTAAATAAGACTAATCATAGAATTAATAAAACTTAACTAAATCGAACCAAATTTCTAACAGATGCATCAAATATTATTTAAGAATTTTTAAACATTTTTCCAGAATTTATTAGTGTATAAATTCACTAATCTTCAGTAATTACCCTTGATTAACTGTAATTAGTGTCAAAATGATGCTATCACTCACCTTGGACACAAAATAAAACACCAAATCTGAAATACTCTTTGTTTGGGTCGAATTCCTATGTATAGCAGCAGCTCCAACCTTGTTTTGTTGCTATTTGGCCTTGCTTTGATGTAGTTTAGGCTTAATCTTCACTAAAAATGTGTTTTGGAGTGGTTTTAGAGGATGGAAGCCATTACTAAGGTCTCAAGAAGGTTTGTGGCAGCTCAAAACTGAAATGAAAGTGATTTCCTAACTCTAATCAATCCTCCTATACCTCTAAACCCGAAATTCCCCTTTGGGCCTAGCTGCTAATCACCCGGTTAAGCCCAATTAAGCTGTTTTTCACCATCTGAAACTTGTTTCAGCCATATCTCCCAAACGGTGAGTCCGTTTGGCTAATGTGACCACTCTACGGAAAGAGAAACCATCATCTGGAGCCAATGGAAGTGGTTTAGGTCAAAATTCCTTTCCAGTCAAAAGTTATGGCCAAAACAGTGCCAACTAGGGGTAAAATGGTCATTTAAAAATCGGGAAAAATCATGAACATGGGAAATGACACCAATAGTCGTCTCCCACAGTTACATGACCAAACGACTTCGTATGTGAAAGAAATAAATATCCTACGATCCTATGATGCGTAGAATACGGGTCGTTACACTCTTCCCCCCTTAAGAAATTTCGTCCCCGAAATTCCTTAACCCAAAACATACAAGGGATCCCGCATGCCTAATAACCACATACAACAATCAAACATGCTAAACAAGCAAACAAGCCTATCCTAGCATGCGGAAAACTAAATCGAAGTCAAAATCTTACCAGGCAAAGAGTTCTGGGTGTGTCTTCCTAATGTCCTCCTCTGTCTCCCAAGTACAATCATTCTCGTCCTCGCTCCACTGTACCTTGACTAGCTTCACCGCCTTCCTTCGAAGTTGCTTCATGTCGTGCGCGACAATACGGGCCGGCTTGCGGTTCCCAACCGCCTCGGGTTCTACTTCGAAGTCCTCTAACTGATCAGGTGAAATAGTCATATCTGAGTCGTGAACGAACTTCCTTAGTTGGGAAACATGAAATACGTTGTGAACTCCCGCCATCTTCGCTGGTAAGTCAATTCTGTATGCCAAATTCCCGACTAGTTCAAGAACAGGGAATGGGCCAACAAATCTTGGTGCCAACTTGCCTCTCCTGCCAAATCGTATTACGCTCTTCAACGGAGAAATCTTGACAAACACCAAGTCACCAACGGAGAATTTTAAGTCTCTTCTTCTCTTATCAGCATAACTCTTCTGCCTATCTTGGGCTGCCTTCATTCGTTGTTGAATGATCTTGATCTTATCTGAAGTTTCCCTCACCACATCTGGTCCAAGCATAAACTTCTCGCCAGTCTCTATCCAACATGATGGTGAGTTACACGGTCTTCCGTACAAAGCTTCAAACGGAGCCATACCGATACTGGATTGGTAGCTATTATTATATGCAAACTCTACTAGATGCAAATGGTCATCCCATGATCCACCAAAATCCAATATACATGCTCTCAAGAGATCTTCCAAAATACGATTCACCCTCTCCGTCTGACCGTCGGTCTGAGGATGATATGCGGTACTGAGATGTAACTCTGACCCTAGAGCCTCTTGTAAGCTCTTCCAAAACCCACTAGTGAACAACGGGTCTCGGTCGCTCACAATGCCTTTAGGTACTCCATGAAATCTCACTACCCACTTCATATACAATTTTGCTAACTTAGCTGCCGTTCTGGTCGATTTGACTGGTATAAACCTTGCACTTTTAGTCAGTCGATCCACAACTACCCAAATGCTATCGTGTCCCAATCTAGTCCTTGGTAAACCATCAATGAAATCCATCGAGACTTGCTCCCATTTCCATTCGGGAATTTCTAAGGGCTGTAACAACCCACTAGGCTTCTTTTGCTCGGCTTTAACTAGTTGGCAATTCATGCACTTGGATATAAACTTCCCAACGTCTCTTTTCATCCCTTCCCAGTAGTAAGTCTGCTTCATATCTCGTTACATCTTGTTACCACCGGGGTGTATAGTCAGCTTTGAGTGATGACATTCTCTAAGCACTTCATCTCTCAATCCATTGACATTGGGTACAACAAGCTTTCCATTCTTTCTAAGCCATCCATCTCGATCAAGCCCATACTTGTTCATCTCCTCATCGATACCCATCTCTAACTTGGAGATGATTTCCAATAGGTTAGGATCGTCCCTCTGACTAGAGCCGATCCGCTCGATTGAAGTGGGTCTGATCGTCAAACTTGCTAACATTTCTGGATCCAATTCGCACTTTGGTCTGAAATCAAACCCCGCGATATACTCCAGTTGCTTCCATTCAAGGAACATAGCCCCTAAGCTGGCATGTCTTCTACTCAATGCATCAGCCACCGCATTGCCCTTTCCCGGTGTATATGCGATGTCAAAATCATAGGAAGCCAAGAACTCTAACCACCTTTGTTGCCGGAGATTTAGATGTTTCTGGGAGAAGAGATACTTCAACGACTTATGATCTGTAAACATCTCAAATCTTTCTCCCAAGAGATAGTGTCTCCACATCTTTAACGCGAACACGATCGCTGTCAATTCTAAATCATGGGTAGGGTATCTTCTCTCGTGCGGTTTCAATTGCCGACTTGCATAAGCTACAACCCTACCGCCTTGCATCAATACAGCACCCAGTCCGGTACCACATGCATCCGTGTATACCGTCATCTCTTCATCCCCCTTAGGAATGACTAACACTGGTGCGCTTGTCAACTTGTCCTTTAGACTCTTGAATGCATTCTCGCACCTTTCATCCCAGACAAAGGCTTGATTCTTCTTGGTCAACTGGGTCAATGGTGCTGCTAACTTGGAGAAACCTTGGATAAACTTACGATAATACCCAGCTAACCCCAAGAAACTTCTTACATCTGTTGCATTCTTGGGCGTAGGCCAATCCTGTACCATAGCCACCTTCGCCGGGTCCACGGCAATACCATTCTCTGATACAACATGGCCCAAGAACCTCACTTCCCTCTTCCAGAAGTGACACTTAGAAAACTTTGCTTTCAATTGGTGTTTTCTCAACACCTCCATCGCTACTCTTAAATGTTCCTTATGTTCTTCCTCTGTCCTCGAATAGACCAAAATATCATCAACGAACACAAGGACAAACTTATTCAACTGATCTCTGAATACCCTATTCATAAGATCCACAAAATATGCTGGGGCATTGGTCAGCCCGAATGGCATGACCAACCATTCATAAAATCCAGACGGCGTTCGAAATGCCGTTTTAGCTATACTCTCAGCTTCCACTCTAAGCTGAAGAAAACCTGTCGCGAGATCCAACTGAGAAAACACTCTCGCGCCACCCAACTGATCGAACAAATCATCTATCCGCGGTAGAGGATACTTGTTCTTCCTCGTTACTTTATTCAACTCGCGGTAGTCTACACACAAACGAAGGGAACCATCCGCCTTGGTAGCAAACACAACTGATGCTCCCCATTCAGAAACACTCCTTCTGATAAATCCCTTCTTCAAAAGATCGCTGACTTGCACCTCGAGCTCTCGCTGCTCCCTTGGTGCCATACGACGAAGTGGCATCACTATAGGCCTGGCATCCTTTACCAAATCAATACGAAACTCAATCTCTCGGTGTGGTGGAAGTCCGGTCACTTCTTCGAAAACATCCGGATACTGGCCAACCACGGGCAAACCTGACAACTCACTATGCGGAATGTCGAGGGAGTTTAGAAAACTAGCCAATACCCCCTCACTGGGTAGACCACCAAACACTATCCTCCGCCCATCATCCGCCCATCATCCGCCCTAGCTGTCACCAAAAAGCCCTCACAGTCTACCACCACCCCGTATCTTCGGAGCCAATCTACTCCCAAAATAATGCCAAACCCAGTAAAGCCCAAAACAAAGCAATCACAAACAAACATGCATCCATGACTCGATAAGACCACATTACGACAAATCATGCTAAGGCTAGTAGAACCACCAATCGGGTTCGTCACTACTAAAGGTCTATCGACAATCTCGGGCTCCAATCCCAACCTATCTACCAGATCACTAGATATGAAAGAACTGGAAGCTCCGGTATCAAACAAAACTCTAACAGGAACATGATAAACAGAAAGCATACCTTGAATGATGACATTCTTTCCCTTCTCCGCCGCCGTTGGGGCATTCGACGAAGAAGGAATAGCATTAAGGGCGTAGGCTTTCACCATTTGCTTTTCTTTAGGGGGTTGCGGACACTTGTCCTTGTGATGTCCCATTTGGCCGCAATTGAAGCACTTCCTATCCGCTGGCTTGGCCCGACAATTACTAGCATAATGGCCCTTTTTACCACAGCTGAAGCACTCCACATCCTGCTTGTTCTTTTTCTTCTGGCCATCCTTGGTCTGACTTTGCTTTCTCTTATTCTGGGAACCACCCTTGCCTCCACCACTTGCTTGTGGCTTTGGCTCATCTGCGGATGCAACCTCAGTCTTCAGCTTAGGGTAGAGACTCTCGGATCTTAATGCTTTCCCCACAATCGACTCAAACGTCTCATCGATGTGGTTAATAAGCCTTTCCCCTAAGTACTGATCTAACCCAGTTATGAATTTCTCATTCTTCTTCTCGGCAGTATCAATAAGAGATAACCCGTACTTCGACAGAGTGTCGAATTCAGCAATATACTCCGAGACAGCTCTGCCATTCTGCTTGAGCTCCAAGAATTTCTTAAACAGCACTGACTTCTGAGCAGCTGGAATGAACTTCTCGCTAAAGCAAGCCTTAAACTGCTCCCAAGTAATCTGATCTTCGGGAGTAGCTGCCTTTATAGCATTCCACCAATTCATTGCCCGCCCTTGCAGCTGACGGGACGCTAGCTTTCTCTTCATCGCATCCTTGATACCCAAATCCTCGAAGATATGTTCGCAACTATCCAACCAATCCTGAACATCCGTAGCCGACTCCGTTCCGTGGAACGACTTCCCACCAAGACTAGTATAATCCTTATTCAGCTTGGCGAAGTCGACTCTTGGCGCCTGCACTATTGGACCACCACCATTTCCACCATTGGGAGCCGCCCTCTGTACATCTCTAAGCATCTCTCTCATGAGGTCAGTAAACATCGTCCTCATGTCAGCAGCATTCCCATTATTGGCTCCCCTACCAGCACCTCTAGTATATCGGCTCATCGTCAATCTGAAAAAGGAAACGATTAACGACTCCATAGTGGTGCTAGTGCAGTACGACTTCATCCATATACTACTACTAATAATATATATATATATAGCTTTTAAAAACCAAAGTAATCACAAATACGCTCTCTCGTATACGTATATTATCTCTCCCTGATAACTTCCCTAGGTTAACTGCGCAACCTAGAGCTCTGATACCAAGTGTGACGGCCCGCTCCGCACCAGCCTACATTTTCTCCGGAAGTGCGCTGTACACATGTCCCGACTAGCACAGAACGGTCGCCAAAGAAAGGGAAGAAGGGAATGAACTAATCAAGGAACCTGTAGAATGTCTCACAGCGCATAGGATAAAATATAATAATGATAACATACTTGACATAAAACAGGTGAGACAGTGCATAAGATGATAACTAAAATCAACATCAACATCAGAGCAGCGGAAATCCAAATACAGCTTATTACAACTTTTCAAAATCTACTGTCTCTAAACAAAAGAAAGTCATAGTAGAAGATACACCATCAATGCCCAAGCAGTGATCTTCAACAACACAGGGAGAATACTATGTATATGTATTACGTGGAATCCTCCTGCTCGTCTCCGGATCATCTACCCGTGCATCATCAGCTAACCTGTCTCTAGTCTGCTCGTGTGAGCACCCAGAGTAATAAGAGGAGACATAAAACTCTGGGTCAGACATAAAGCCTGGTATGAGCGATAAGCATCTAAATAGAATAATAACAGGTATACTAAACCATACCTGAACCTGGACCTGCAACCAAAGAGTTAGTACCACATACCGTACAATACTCTAAGGTGCCATAATAAATAGTGTAAGAATACGGGGGTGGGGTGTGCATGTCATAACGATGGCAAACAAATCATCCATAGCAACCATCCTCACATCTCTCACTCAGTGCGTAAAGCATACGATATCTACCACTTTGGAATACTAGACAAATTGAGGTAATGACGAATCCCGACTTGTAGAAACCCTGCTAAGACCAAGCTAAACACATGGAGTCATGACCAAACATTTCAATGACCCACCACATTGGTCGTAGCCCTTGGTCCTACCAATGCCATAATGGCCCTGAATCCACCTTCGCACCTCCTACCATAGTGGTCCAAAGCTATAGACATCGATAACCCCTTAACACTCGTCCCGCAGCAAAGCCCAATAATGAAGCGAACTCATCGATTCCCATCTGAATCTTGAGCTCTAACTTCTCATTTGGACTCCCTTTGCATCTCGGGTTTGGTCGAATTGGAGTGGGTCTTCAGAAGAGTCATCGCGTAGTAGTAATAGCCCACGTACGGTTCGGTTCGGTGCTCCTCATCTAGCTCGGTTCGGTTCGGTGTAACCTTCCTGATCGGCTCGGTTCAGTGGTCATCTCTTCATTCAGTTCGGGTCGGGTCGGTGTCCTCCTCCGGGTCGGGTCGGTTTACTGTCTTCCTTCCAGTTTTCTCCGATCAGCTCCCTCGTTTTCCATCTACTCCGATCCGATCCGCTCCCTTCGCCTTACTCCAGTCGTAGCCTTCCATTCTTGAGTCAATCCGATCTGGCCTCCATTACTCTTCCGATCCGATCCCCTTGTCCACTCCAACTCTAAGCAAACGGCCTTCCTTCTCGCCAAGCTTCCTATGTGCCAAGCTCCGGTTCGGGTCGGGTTTCTTGCCCAGTTCACATATCCGATCCGAGCCCTCATCCGATCCGATCCGGTTCGGAATCTGCACACTTCTGCAACTTTCCAGCGAGCTTTCTACGCCATTCGACGACGTTTTCGACCAATTTAACTATTCTAATCAATCATGAAACATACCATAGAGTCATAGCAACATGTAAGAGCAACCACAAACACCAAAACCATGAATTTACATGTCAAAGTGGTTCAAAGATGCCCAAAAATCCTATTTTTCCCTTAAGCATGATTAAATAAGACTAATCATAGAATTAATAAAACTTAACTAAATCGAACCAAATTTCTAATAGATGCATCAAATATTATTTAATAATTTTTAAACATTTTTCCAGAATTTATTAGTGTATAAATTCACTAATCTTCACTAATTACCCTTGATTAACTGTAATTAGTGTCAAAATGATGCTATTACTAACCTTGGCCACAAAATAAAACACCAAATCTGAAATACTCTCTGTTTGGGTCGAATTCCTATGTATAGCAGCAGCTCCAACCTTGTTTTGTTGCTATTTGGCCTTGCTTTGATGTAGTTTAGGCTTAATCTTCACTAAAAATGTGTTTTGGAGTGGTTTTAGAGGATAGAAGCCATTACTAAGGTCTCAAGAAGGTTTGTGGCGGCTCAAAACTGAAATGAAAGTGATTTCCTAACCCTAATCAGTCCTCCTATACCTCTAAACCCGAAATTCCCCTTTGGGCCTAGCTGCTAATCACCCAGTTAAGCCCAATTAAGCTGTTTTTCACCATCTGAAACTTGTTTCAGCCATATCTCCCAAACGGTGAGTCCGTTTGGCTAATGTGACCACTCTACGGAAAGAGAAACCATCATCCGGAGCCAATGGAAGAGATTTCGGGTCAAAATTCCTTTCCAGTCAAAAGTTATGGCCAAAACAGTGCCAACTAGGGGTAAAATGGTCATTTAAAAATCAGGAAAAATCATGAACATGGGAAATGACCCCAATAGTCGTCTCCCACAGTTACATGACCATACGACTTCGTATGTGAAAGAAATAAATATCCTACGATCCTATGATGCGTAGAATACGAGTCGTTACACTCTTCCCCCCTTAAGAAATTTCGTCCCCGAAATTCCTTAACCCAAAACATACAAGGGATCCCGCATGCCTAACAACCACATACAACAATCAAACATGCAAAACAAGCAAACAGGCCAATCCTAGCATGCGGAAAACTAAATCGAAGTCAAAATCTTACCAGGCAAAGAGTTCTGGGTGTGTCTTCCTAATGTCCTCCTCTGTCTCCCAAGTACAATCATTCTCGTCCTCGCTCCACTGTACCTTGACTAGCTTCACCGCCTTCCTTCGAAGTTGCTTCATGTCGTGCGCGACAATACGGGCCGGCTTGCGGTTCCCAACCGCCTCGGGTTCTACTTCGAAGTCCTCTAACTGATCAGGTGAAATAGTCATATCTGAGTCGTGAAAGAACTTCCTTAGTTGGGAAACATGAAATACGTTGTGAACTCCCGCCATCTTCGCTGGTAAGTCAATTCTGTATGCCAAATTCCCGACTAGTTCAAGAACAGGGAATGGGCCAACAAATCTTGGTGCCAACTTGCCTCTCCTGCCAAATCGTATTACGCTCTTCAACGGAGAAATCTTGACAAACACCAAGTCACCAACGGAGAATTTTAAGTCTCTTCTTCTCTTATCAGCATAACTCTTCTGCCTATCTTGGGCTGCCTTCATTCGTTGTTGAATGATCTTGATCTTATCTGAAGTTTCCCTCACCACATCTGGTCCAAGCATAAACTTCTCGCCAGTCTCTATCCAACATGATGGTGAGTTACACGGTCTTCCGTACAAAGCTTCAAACGGAGCCATACCGATACTGGATTGGTAGCTATTATTATATGCAAACTCTACTAGATGCAAATGGTCATCCCATGATCCACCAAAATCCAATATACATGCTCTCAAGAGATCTTCCAAAATACGATTCACCCTCTCCGTCTGACCGTCGGTCTGAGGATGATATGCGGTACTGAGATGTAACTCTGACCCTAGAGCCTCTTGTAAGCTCTTCCAAAACCCACTAGTGAACAACGGGTCTCGGTCGCTCACAATGCCTTTAGGTACTCCATGAAATCTCACTACCCACTTCATATACAATTCTGCTAACTTAGCTGCCGTTCTGGTCGATTTGACTGGTATAAACCTTGCACTTTTAGTCATTCGATCCACAACTACCCAAATGCTATCGTGTCCCGATCTAGTCCTTGGTAAACCATCAATGAAATCCATCGAGACTTGCTCCCATTTCCATTCGGGAATTTCTAAGGGCTGTAACAACCCACTAGGCTTCTTTTGCTCGGCTTTAACTAGTTGGCAATTCATGCACTTGGATATAAACTTCCCAACGTCTCTTTTCATCCCTTCCCAGTAGTAAGTCTGCTTCATATCTCGATACATCTTGTTACCACCGGGGTGTATAGTCAGCTTTGAGTGATGACATTCTCTAAGCACTTCATCTCTCAATCCATTGACATTGGGTACAACAAGCTTTCCATTCTTTCTAAGCCATCCATCTCGATCAAGCCCATACTTGTTCATCTCCTCATCGATACCCATCTCTAACTTGGAGATGATTTCCAATAGGTTAGGATCGTCCCTCTGACTAGAGCCGATCCGCTCGATTGAAGTGGGTCTGATCGTCAAACTTGCTAACATTTCTGGATCCAATTCGCACTTTGGTCTGAAATCAAACCCCGCGATATACTCCAGTTGCTTCCATTCAAGGAACATAGCCCCTAAGCTGGCATGTCTTCTACTCAATGCATCAGCCACCGCATTGCCCTTTCCCGGTGTATATGCGATGTCAAAATCATAGGAAGCCAAGAACTCTAACCACCTTTGTTGCCGGAGACTTAGATCTTTCTGGGAGAAGAGATACTTCAACGACTTATGATCTGTAAACAGCTCAAATCTTTCTCCCAAGAGATAGTGTCTCCGCATCTTTAACGCGAACACGATCGCTGCCAATTCTAAATCATGGGTAGGGTATCTTCTCTCGTGCGGTTTCAATTGCCGACTTGCATAAGCTACAACCCTACCGCCTTGCATCAATACAGCACCCAGTCCGGTACCACATGCATCCGTGTATACCGTCATCTCTTCATCCCCCTTAGGAATGACTAACACTGGTGCGCTTGTCAACTTGTCCTTTAGACTCTTGAATGCATTCTCGCACCTTTCATCCCAGACAAAGGCTTGATTCTTCTTGGTCAACTGGGTCAATGGTGCTGCTAACTTGGAGAAACCTTGGATAAACTTACGATAATACCCAGCTAACCCCAAGAAACTTCTTACATCTGTTGCATTCTTGGGCGTAGGCCAATCCTGTACCGTAGCCACCTTCGCCGGGTCCACGGCAATACCATTCTCTGATACAACATGGCCCAAGAACCTCACTTCCCTCTTCCAGAAGTGACACTTAGAAAACTTTGCTTTCAATTGGTGTTTTCTCAACACCTCCATCGCTACTCTTAAATGTTCCTTATGTTCTTCCTCTGTCCTCGAATAGACCAAAATATCATCAACGAACACAAGGACAAACTTATTCAACTGATCTCTGAATACCCTATTCATAAGATCCACAAAATATGCTGGGGCATTGGTCAGCCCGAATGGCATGACCAACCATTCATAAAATCCAGACGGCGTTCGAAATGCCGTTTTAGCTATACTCTCAGCTTCCATTCTAAGATGAAGAAAACCTGTCGCGAGATCCAACTGAGAAAACACTCTCGCGCCACCCAACTGATCGAACAAATCATCTATCCGCGGTAGAGGATACTTGTTCTTCCTCGTTACTTTATTCAACTCGCGGTAGTCTACACACAAACGAAGGGAACCATCCGCCTTGGTAGCAAACACAACTGATGCTCCCCATTCAGAAACACTCCTTCTGATAAATCCCTTCTTCAAAAGATCGCTGACTTGCACCTCGAGCTCTCGCTGCTCCCTTGGTGCCATACGACGAAGTGGCATCACTATAGGCCTGGCATCCTTTACCAAATCAATACGAAACTCAATCTCTCGGTGTGGTGGAAGTCCGGTCACTTCTTCGAACACATCCGCATACCGGCCAACCACGGGCAAACCAGACAACTCACTATGCGGAATGTCGAGGGAGTTTAGAAAACTAGCCAATACCCCCTCACTGGGTAGACCACCAAACACTATCCTCCGCCCATCATCCGCCCTAGCTGTCACCAAAAAGCCCTCACAGTCTACCACCACCCCGTATCTTCAGAGCCAATCTACTCCCAAAATAATGCCAAACCCAGTAAAGCCCAAAACAACGCAATCACAAACAAACATGCATCCATGACTCGATAAGACCACATTACGACAAATCATGCTAAGGCTAGTAGAACCACCAATCGGGTTCGTCACTACTAAAGGTCTATCGACAATCTCGGGCTCCAATCCCAACCTATCTACCAGATCACTAGATATGAAAGAACTGGAAGCTCCGGTATCAAACAAAACTCTAACAGGAACATCATAAACAGAAAGCATACCTTGAATGACGACATTCTTTCCCTTCTCCGCCGCTGTTGGGGCATTCGACGAAGAAGGAATAGCATTAAGGGCGTAGGCTTTCACCATTTGCTTTTCTTTAGGGGGTTGCGGACACTTGTCCTTGTGATGTCCCATTTGGCCGCAATTGAAGCACTTCCTATCCGCTGGCTTGGCCCGACAATTACTAGCATAATGGCCCTTTTTACCACAGCTGAAGCACTCCACATCCTGCTTGTTCTTTTTCTTCTGGCCATCCTAGGCCTGACTCTGCTTTCTCTTATTCTGGGAACCACCCTTGCCTCCACCACTTGCTTGTGGCTTTGGCTCATCTGCGGATGCAACCTCAGTCTTCGGCTTAGGGTAGAGACTCTCTGATCTTAATGCTTTCCCCACAATCGACTCAAATGTCTCATCGATGTGGTTAATAAGCCTTTCCCCTAAGTACTGATCTAACCCAGTTATGAATTTCTCATTCTTCTTCTCGGCAGTATCAATAATAGATAACCCGTACTTCGACAGAGTGTCGAATTCAGCAATATACTCCGAGACAGCTCTGCCATTCTGCTTGAGCTCCAAGAATTTCTTAAATAGCACTAACTTCTGAGCAGCTGGAATGAACTTCTCGCTAAAGCGAGCCTTAAACTGCTCCCAAGTAATCTGATCTTCGGGAGTAGCTGCCTTTATAGCATTCCACCAATTCATTGCCCGCCCTTGCAGCTGACGGGACGCTAGCTTTCTCTTCATCGCATCCTCGATACACAAACCCTCGAAGATACGTTTGCAACTATCCATCCAATCCTGAACATCCGTAGCCGACTCCGTTCCGTGGAACGACTTCCCACCAAGACTAGTATAATCCTTATTCAGCTTGGCGAAGTCGACTCTTGGCGCCTGCACTATTGGACCACCACCATTTCCACCATTGGGAGCTGCCCTCTGTACATCTCTAAGCATCTCTCTCATGAGGTCAGTAAACATCGTCCTCATGTCAGCAGCATTCCCATTATTGGCTCCCCTACTAGCACCTCTAGTATATCGGCTCATCGTCAATCTGAAAAAGGAAACGATTAACGACTCCATAGTGGTGCTAGTGCAGTACGACTTCATCCATATACTACTACTAATAATATATATATATATAGCTTTTAAAAACCAAAGTAATCACAAATACGCTCTCTCGTATACGTATATTATCTCTCCCTGATAACTTCCCTAGGTTAACTACGCAACCTAGAGCTCTGATACCAAGTGTGATGGCCCGCTCCGCACCAGCCTACATTTTCTCCGGAAGTGCGCTGTACACATGTCCCGACTAGCACAGAACGGTCGCCAAAGAAAGGGAAGAAGGGAATGAACTAATCAAGGAACCTGTAGAATGTCTCACAGTGCATGGGATAAAATATAATAATGCTAACATACTTGACATAAAACAAGTGAGATAGTGCATAAGCTGATAACTAAAATCAACATCAACATCAGAGCAGCGGAAATCCAAATACAGCTTATTACAACTTTTCAAAATCTACTGTCTCTAAACAAAAGAAAGTCATAGTAGAAGATACACCACCAATGCCCAAGCAGTGATCTTCAACAACACAGGGAGAATACTATGTATATGTATTACGTGGAAGCCTCCTGCTCGTCTCCGGATCATCTACCCGTGCATCACCAGCTAACCTGTCTCTAGTCTGCTCGTGTGAGCACCCAGAGTAATAAGAGGAGACATAAAACTCTGGGTCTGACATAAAGCCTGGTATGAGCGATAAGCATCTAAACAGAATAATAACAGGTATACTAAACCATACCTGAACCTGGACCTGCAACCAAAGAGTTAGTACCACATACCGTACAATACTCTAAGGTGCCATAATAAATAGTGTAAGAATACGGGGGCGGGGTGTGCATGTCATAACGATGGCAAACAAATCATCCATAGCAACCATCCTCACATCTCTCACTCAGTGCGTAAAGCATACGATATCTACCACTTTGGAACACTAGACAAATTGAGGTAATGACGAATCCCGACTTGTAGAAACCCTGCTAAGACCAAGCTAAACACATGGAGTCATGACCAAACATTTCAATGACCCACCACATTGGTCGTAGCCCTTGGTCCTACCAATGCCATAATGGCCCTGAATCCGCCTTCGCACCTCCTACCATAGTGGTCCAAAGCTATAGACATCGATAAACCCTTAACACGCGTCCCGAAGCAAAGCCCAATCATGAAGCGAACTCATCGATTCCCATCTGAATCTTGAGCTCTAACTTCTCATTTGGACTCCCTTTGCATCTCGGGTTTGGTCGAATTGGAGTGGGTCTTCAGAAGAGTCATCGCGTAGTAGTAATAGCCCACGTACGGTTCGGTTCGGTGCTCCTCATCTAGCTCGGTTCGGTTCGGTGTAACCTTCCTGATCGGCTCGGTTCGGTGGTCATCTCTTCATTCAGTTCGGGTTGGATACTTCACTTCGGGTCGGGTCGGTGTCCTCCTCCGGGTCGGGTCGGTTTACTGTCTTTCTTCCAGTTTTCTCCGATCAGCTCCCTCGTTTTCCATCTACTCCGATCTGATCCGCTCCCTTCGCCTTACTCCAGTCGTAGCCTTCCATTCTTGAGTCGATCCGATCTGGCCTCCATTACTCTTCCGATCCGATCCCCTTGTCCACTCCAACTCTAAGCAAACGGCCTTCCTTCTCGCCAAGCTTCCTATGTGCCAAGCTCCGGTTCGGGTCGGGTTTCTTGCCCAGTTCACATATCCGATCCGAGCCCTCATCCGATCCGATCCGGTTCGGAACCTGCACACTTCTGCAACTTTCCAGCGAGCTTTCTACGCCATTCGACGATGTTTTCGACCAATTTAACTATTCTAATCAATCATGAAACATACCATAGAGTCATAGCAACATGTAAGAGCAAGCACAAACACCAAAACCATGAATTTACATGTCAAAGTGGATCAAAGATGCCCAAAAATCCTATTTTCCCCTTAAGCATGATTAAATAAGACTAATCATAGAATTAATAAAACTTAACTAAATCGAACCAAATTTCTAACAGATGCATCAAATATTATTTAAGAATTTTTAAACATTTTTCCAGAATTTATTAGTGTATAAATTCACTAATCTTCAGTAATTACCCTTGATTAACTGTAATTAGTGTCAAAATGATGCTATCACTCACCTTGGCCACAAAATAAAACACCAAATCTGAAATACTCTTTGTTTGGGTCGAATTCCTATGTATAGCAGCAGCTCCAACCTTGTTTTGTTGCTATTTGGCCTTGCTTTGATGTAGTTTAGGCTTAATCTTCACTAAAAATGTGTTTTGGAGTGGTTTTAGAGGATGGAAGCCATTACTAAGGTCTCAAGAAGGTTTGTGGCAGCTCAAAACTGAAATGAAAGTGATTTCCTAACCCTAATCAGTCCTCCTATACCTCTAAACCCGAAATTCCCCTTTGGGCCTAGCTGCTAATCACCCGGTTAAGCCCAATTAAGCTGTTTTTCACCATTTGAAACTTGTTTCAGCCATATCTCCCAAACGGTGAGTCCGTTTGGCTAATGTGACCACTCTACGGAAAGAGAAACCATCATCCGGAGCCAATGGAAGTGGTTTCAGGTCAAAATTCCTTTCCAGTCAAAAGTTATGGCCAAAACAGTGCCAACTAGGAGTAAAATGGTCATTTAAAAATCGGGAAAAATCATGAACATGGGAAATTACCCCAATAGTCGTCTCCCACAGTTACATGACCATACGACTTCGTATGTGAAAGAAATAAATATCCTACGATCCTATGATGCGTAGAATACGGGTCGTTACAACCAAAGTCGCTCAAAATCCGGGTCATTACATAAAACTAGTCCAAAAACTGGGTTATTACAATCTACCCCCCTTAAAAGAATTTCGTCCCCGAAATTAAAGAATAACGAGGAGATTCCAATTTTATCCAAAATCGTAGACTCGTATTAACACATATGTGGGGACATCCCTAACAATTACAATAACCAAGGTATCCAGAACACATAGTTTATCTTCAAAAATAGTTCACTGCAATCAAACCATTCAATACATCGACAATTAGCTAGAAATCACAGTCATATTCATAACTTATGTATATTTGTTATTACATTTGAAAAACATTTTCATTTTATATTCACGTATTATTATTCTTCCATATTCATCAGTTCCTAACCGTAAACTGGTAAGAAAATAATCCTCTAACTATCAACCCCGAAGATCGAAATCAACATCAGATCAACACTTAGAAAATCATTCAACTCAACCAATTCCCAGTTAGATTCCAAATGCTTAACTCCATTCTTGATTCTCAATCAATCCATATTACTCAATTTTCTATTTAAAAATACTCTTGGTTATGTTTGGAAGATAAATTCCAAATTTTGAATCAAACCTATTCAAACATAATTATCTGCTTCAAATTTTCCTTCCAAACTTCAATCCAGTTTAATTCCATTTAACTTAACTTCAACCAACTCTAGTCCATTCAGTTTACCCTTTTCTGCCTTAATCTACTGGGCTTGTCTTATATAAATTGTCAAGTTCCTGAATCTAAATTCCCAGTTTTATTTCAAATCAGTTTGAATATAGTTTGAAAACACCTTTATCTTCAAAACCTTTGACTTCCAATGACAATATATTTTTCTGAACAATCTTCCATCAGACATCCTTCTAACTTCTGGGATTTCAAATTCAAATTCCAGTTTAAATTTAGTTTTGGTTCATCTCATTTGTATAATTTATTCTTATACAATTTTAATTTGGTTTTATATAACCATCTAAATGTTATAATCTGATGCCGGATTATAATAGCAACCAACATAGCCAATAATAGTGATTTCACAAAATTATTCTTTTATATAAAAATATAATTTTGGGTAAGATTATTTCATTTACCCAGCTTTCAAAACAATACTGTATCGAATTACTCTATTCAAGAGTTTTAGAAACACTTATCGATACAGTTTTGACTACTGTATCGACCAGAATTTATAAATTACTCGATAAACTGATCAACACAATATAAAACGGTTTTTATATCAATTACCAAATACGCGCTCATATAAATATACACTCATACTCAATCTAGGGTGTTACTAACCCCATCTCTATTGAGTTAAGCCACAGAGCCAAGGTTATTACTAAACCATTGCTCTGATACCAACTGTAACGACCTGAAAAGTTCCGATCCTAATTATCGATAATAATACATTTCTTGTACCTCATATCGACTAATTAACCATCAGAAATTAACAGATCGTTAATAAAAAGAAGTTAGAGGGTGAGAAATAGAAAGAAAGAAAGTTAGAATAGAAGAAAAAGAATAACTGAATATAACAGAATCAGAGTATAACAAATCTCACAGCGGAACTAGATAAAATATATTATATAACATCTTGAAATACAAAACTGTATTTACTTACATACATCATCAGAGTACAACTCATATACATAACACAGCGGAAATAAATTCTATATATCTAATGTTGAAGACCTTGCTCCAAGCTCCTTCAAGTGAATCTGTAAAATCCTAAAACCACTTGACTGCCCGTACAAATTTGAGAACCCAAGAGTTTAGGGAAAACATTGAAAAATAAACTCTGGGTCAATCATGGGACTGGTGTGAGTAAACAATTTTAAAATAGATTGATTTTTTAGTTCAAAATCTTTTCGAAAGAAAAGGATAATCGTAAGACCAAATCCATACATAAATACGGACGGTTGTTACCTTACGATAACCCAAAACATTTTGAAATCATATATATATATATATATATATATCTTTTGATATTATAATAGTGTCTAAATACAAATAAATAGCAATCTAGCAGAACGCTTGCATCTCACGCTCCACATATATAGTATACAAACAAAACCGCGGGTGCTTGTTGGGTAATGGATTCCGACTATGACAAGGTATGGAACCACCTACCGATAGTGTATCTCTAGAGGGGAATACACTGGGTTCAATAAGAACGTCTTGCAACCCGGCCCACACATGACCGACCACTCATTTCACTTGAGTGTATCAAATGTATATCACCAACGATTGGGAGCAACCCACTGTTTCCCCAAAAAGGGACAGCATCGAGAATAGATTATAGAATGAAATGGATTTCTCTAGATAGGTGATTATACACCCTAATGGGAGTGACCCACATAACCATGCTGCCTGCCCGATTTTTGTCATTTCCCGGTTGTGAGGCTTGAGGCTAGAATTTACCTTTAGAACATCAAGCTATAATCCACTTTGAATGCCACATCGTCAGATTCGTAAAATCACTAATTGACGTCCACAAATATACTCTGGATGTAAAAGAACGGCCATTCTTTGCCATCAACTTGGTATATTTGTAAAAATCAACTTACATGGTTTTTAGGAAATACTCTGTCAGACATTCGCCCATTCAAGTCATCCAGGAACAGGATGAACCGAAGACACTCTCCTACCGCATCCAATATATGAATCACCCTATGGATCAGTAGCGAATAGTCCTTGCAAATCCGGAGATTTCAATCACGAAAGAATTACAAGTTATAATAACTCCAGTGGCCAAACCAGAGAAATTGAAACAAGTAGTTCTATCGTTCACGAAGATCTACGGTCTTCAATTCGATTATTTTTATAAGTATCCTGCAAGTTACGTAAAGCCAGTTCGAAGTGGTTTTGGGCCCAGTTCCCATCCCGGTCTCTTCGAACTAACACGTAGGGATATTTATTTGATAGTCGGTGTTTTAACTATCAAATTTAAACAATATAGACGAGTAAAACTATTTATACAAATTATTTAATATCATATGTGATTTTCATAGCATGTACATTTATTTATTTAACTTACCCAAATCTCATTTCTAATTTAGAACAGTTAATTAATACAAGACAATCACAATACAATAAAATGTGCCAACGTTTTATTTCAATAAATCTAGATTGATCATTTCATAGCATAACAAATGACTAACATCAATCATTTATCTAAAAAATAACAATCAACAATTATTTGATGTTTTAATTTCAAACTAAATAACAGTTTGAAATATTTTATCTTGGATAACAGCTAATTTCACATTATATTTTATTCTTATTTCTTTGGAAGTATATACATCGATTTTATTTAAACAATGATTTCATTTTCAATAGACTGTATATACAAATATTGGAGACATGATCTTAGGTTTGCGCGATGACTTCTATTCTTTAAATTTTGATATAATTTGATAATTTCCGGTCGACTTTCTTAAGAAGTCCCCGTTTTTCTTATACATAAATAATGTTGTAATTACCTTTTAGGAATTTAAATAAACACATTTTTGTTTTATGACTGCAGGCCCAATTCGGCTCATCATGAATCAGCCTATTTTACTGCCTATCTCTTCCTTCCAGTTGAAGACTTTAGCAACATACAGTGATCCACACAAGTGATCACCATATTTTACCTGACCTGCTCCATCGCTCTATTTCTTTGCCATGCCATGCATTGCCATCGAAAATCAGAAGAAAACGCGATCATGGCAACAACAAAATCTCGGATCAGCTTAGTGCGATCTCTCTCCCTTCTCTGCCTTTTTCTTTTAGTTCTTGTATCTTTTCATTCCAGTTCCTTTTGTTACCGCATCTTTACATTTCTGTTTTTATTTCTTGTTAATGTTCCTACTTTCCAGTTCTTGTTTCTTTGACTAGATAGTTAGTTCATGATCAGTATTGTAAATTCTTGGAGCCCAGTTCACTTCTGATTTCCATAGCTTTCGTTTTCATCATTACTGCATATTTCTAGTTTATTCCTTAATCCTTTGTGCCATTTCCATTGACCTCTATGTTCAACTTGTATGGGATCAACCACATCATCTCCTCCGTCAACCAAAACATCACCAGGGCATCAGTTTTAGCCAGTGCATCCGCTGTTACTTTCACAAACTCTTACTCTAATTCCTATTTTTATCTCCTTCCTTCAGTTATTTTTCTTTTCTCCTGTGCACTGCCTAAATTTGTGCACGTGCATAACGATTCCTTCCGTTACCCCATCGTTCTGACCACCATCGCAAGTCACACCGACCACCTAAATTTAGCTCCAACACCAGAAATGCCAAAAATCTTACTACTCCAAATTTTTGCGTATTCATAGAAGCTTAAATCCCAACCACTTCCAAGCAATTTCAAGTATATATATAAAAGTTTCTAATGTCTTATCCATCCGAGTAGTATACCCCAATGCTTCAAACAAATTCAGTCATTTGCTCTTTGCTAGAAAAATCCATTTAAGATGAGAAAGTGCGGAATGGAAGAAGAAAGATATGATGAAGTTCTATTTGTAGTATGCAGTAATAATTCGTGGTATTAAAGTTAGACAACTCTTAATATAATGTAATACTAAATAGCAATTTCCAGTCAAAACAAACACCAGTATATAGTTAGATAATTCTTTCATGTTGATGCTTCTATTTTGTCAATTACAGAACCCGAATAAGTTGCCTGAGAAAGGTCCAGAAATGGAATAAATTCTTGAGTTGGTCAGAAAGAAATAGACATGGTGTCTGACGTATTGTTCTATTCAAAAACTCACTCATATATTCAAGCTTTTAACAGTTCTTTTAAGTATATTTATTCAGTGCAATATTCATTTATTTCGAAGTAAATTCTTATTGTATTACTTTGCAGCCTTTTGTGTGTATTTATAAAATCAACCTATGTTAAATAAATGCAACCTTTTTCATGTGTATAGGATAGAAAAGCAAACCGATTCATGTATGCACAAAATAAAAGTTGATCATTTTCGAAAAGAAAAAGAAAAACACATGATCCCTTACTGTTAAATATATTGACCGCTAATATTGGTTTACAGGTTTACATTCGGTATATATGATGGTATTCGAACCAACTGCAATTCATGAAGACATGGTTTCCGATCCAATGTCTACATATAACTACGAGGTAGAGTTGCAGAAACAAATTTATAGTTCAGTCACTTAATTATCCTAAGTTTGTTTACTGACTGTTGCCACTCTGTTTTCTCAGGATTTTTAAAATCATCAAGTCATATGCTATCTATTCAGATATTAACCCTCGACTATATAGATCGATGTTTGTATCAATTACCATAGCTACATATCATCACACATATTTGGTTTGAACCATTACTCTTAAATATAAAATAACAGAGAATTTAGGTTGTTTAATCGCCTAGTTTACTACTACTTGTCTTGAAATGGTTTCACAGGTTAAAACTTCTCAAGTCAGATTTAGATTTTTTTCCCATGTTACTATCATTGTTTACTGTTTCTTTTTACTTCGATTTTTGTTCAACTCCTCAAGTTACAAATAACCTACTTCTAGATACTCAACAGTCAACATCAACATATGTTTTCTCACCATATTATATACTTTACTGCTACTGTAAAATTCCTAATCTTATTAAAATAGGACGGGAACACAGTGGAATACATATATGCGATTTATATATAAAAAACAGTATCAAAATCCAAAGTGTTTACTCACCTTGTATTACTGCTAATTTATAATGTCCATTGTCTTGCAATTGTTCTCACAACTCTTCCCATTCCTTTCCAAGTTCTGCCTTTTGCGATTACTACCCTTCCCAGTTTTCTTGCTCCTTTGTTTCTAGTTGAAACTCTTCACTGTTTTGCCTATTTCCCTCAAGTTTTTTTCTTCACATTCTTTCCATTATTGCACAGTATTTTATACACAGTTTTTAATTCTAAGTTTTTGCTCTCTGTTTACACTTTTTCTCAGTTAAACGCATGTGTAAAGAGACGGGGTTCCTATGGGTATTTATAGATGGATTGTTGGGGCTTATCTCAGGCAGGTGTTTACACAAGCAGCAGCAAATTTAGGTGAAGTGAGTGATTTAACAATTCATCTACAATCCATTTCTTTACTACTAAGCAAATTTTGTATCCTCTGTTTTTGGCTTCAGAATTTCACATGTATTCGTACTCTATATATTTAACAATTCAAGTCCCTCACCTAAGTAAGAATCCACCCATGTTCTAGCTTATGCTAGGTTGTCTTTCCTTCAATCAAACTGTTGTGCTAAAGGTTTTTCACATGACATAATTTGCTTCATTTCTACGGCTAATGCCCATGATATCCCATTTTCTGTGTACTTATGTTCCATTTTCCAGACAAAAGCTTGTTTCTAAAATGATTGAGCAAATCTTATGTATGAAAACAAATGTGACATTGTTCTTTCTTTTCACCTTGCCCCTCTCATATTTGATTTGGAAGGATAGCAGCTTTGTCCTACTTAGATTTTGCTTAGATTTTCTTTTATTTCATTCTTGTTTTGATAGTTGTACGTATATTTAAATTAACATGCCACACACAACTTTAAATCCATACAAGACTTATGTACACATACATATTCACACTATTTTTACTTATATGTACATGTCAAGATTAAATGTTATGCTTTTACTTATGCAACTTGTCTACATATACATTTATTTATGTGTACTTCACTCATATATCTCAATCTAAGAAAATGTTAGAACTCATCTTCTTTTAATCAAAATAATGATCTTCTTACGTGAAGTTGAATTATATTTTATCTTCAATATCCTTACGAGTTACGTTATGTAACTCTAAGTATACGATTTTTAAATCTAGTTGTAACAAAAGTTGTTTTAAACCATATACACTTGATTATATATATATATATATATATAACAAGTTAATACATGCATATGTATTTAAAACACTTATTCTTAAATTAAACGAGTTTGATATTATAAATGTTACATTTTGAATTTATTTCATATCTCCCTTTTCTATTAAATAATCAAATTTTCACTTCTGTAAATTATTATTTTTATTTCAAGTGAATAATCCAGATTAAATTACAAATGAAGAAATCACATTTTCCTTGTTATGCCTTGCTTAAGAAATCTATATTTACAGGAGTTTTAAAAAAGCAATTAGAACATCATAAAATGATAAAACATAAATTATTTGTTTTACATATATAACATTGGTTAAGGAATCAAAATATATTCATATGGAATTTCCTCGATATATATTCCCAAATTTAAAAATCTTATTTATATAATTAAATCAAATTATCAGTATAATCTATTACGGGTTATAAAACTAGTCCAAAAACTGGGTCATTACAAAACAATTTATTCAACATATGAATATTTTTATATCTTTACATACATGATAAAATTGTTATTTTTATCGTTCAAACAATTTATTCAAATATTTTTATAACTTCACATACATGAAAAAAATGGCATTTTTATCGTTCAAACAATTTATTCAACATATGAATATTTTAATAATTTCACATACATGATAAAAAAATTTATTTTTATCGTTCAAACAATTTATTCAACATATGAATATTTTTCAATACATGAATATTTCAGAAAATTTCAGCATTACAACGGCAGGGTATTTAGCACCGGCACCGTGTCCAGCACTGCTCCTCTACTATCCTAGGCCTTGCAGCATTATAATAGTTTCATTTCCATAATTTCCACAATATCATTCATTTTCACAACACAATGAATTCCCCACAAACACAACCAATTTTGTTGCAACCACAATTAATCATTCACAATCACAATCCAAACAATTTATATCATCCACGGTCTGTGGACGAGGGGAGTATAAATATATATACATGTATGATTTATACAACGTATGTATAATTTATTTAATACATATATTTCCATTTCAATTTCAATTTCAATTTCATTCAACACATATATGATTTATACAACGTATGTATAATTTATACATCGTTTATATAATTTATAAACACTTATATAATTTATACATCACTTATATAATTTATACAACTCGTATCCATTTCAATTTGAATTTAGAAATCTCACATTGGTTACCACTCCTTCTAAAATTATAGAAAGCTCCAAATACGTTCCAGTCTCTTCTAGAATGTAGAAGACGTTGCCACGAGTCCAATGTCTCTTTTCTCACTGGATTTCGACAACATATGAAAAAGATATGATTTTTTTTCCATAATCTAACTTCGCAATGCTTTTAAGTGCTATAAACAATTTAATTTATAACAGCCGTTACCTTCCAGAAGTGGTTCAAAACTAGGTCTTCGATTTGCATTCAAACTGCGTATTTATAGGACGATCGGACAATGCCACGTCGTCCATCTCCGAAAGGCACGCCTGGGGGTGGTAACCGCGACGAACTCGACGGTGGGATGGTGACAAAAACTCAGGCGATGCGGCGGAAGTTAGAGCTCGCGATTCGAGACGAACAAAACACGAGGGGGTACCAAACTGGTATAGATTTGTAGAGGAGGAGGAGATCTACAAAATCCTCAACAAGATCGTTTGATTTCGTTGAGTAGATTAGGAGAAATCGAAGAGAGAAGCTCTGAAAGGGTTTCCGTCGTCGCTTTTGAGAGGATCGGGTTTCTGGAGAATAACGATGAATTCTGATTGGCCCGTGTATCTGTATTTTAATTTTTAATTCTTTTAATTCCAAAAATTCTCATTTATCCATACGAACTCCAAATTAGACCCAACGACTGTCGCCCTAGCTAAATACCACCATTCCGAACACAATGGAATATGTTTCATAAGCCCATTCGACTGTTTCAGTCAGTTATTCTTCAACTTAAAATATAAAACATTCAATATTAGATTTCAACGTACATTTTAATTTACCGGGGCCATATACTGATTCCAAAAATTCCCAAAAAATAAATCTAGCTTTGTTTGGATGATACGGTGGTCCTAACAAAACTAATTTCGTCGAATTTGGAGACCATTTGAAAAATGGCCATTTTCTGGTTGATCCAATTTGCATTGTATTTGCAAAACACGTTTTCTTTTGGCACGCTTACATATTAATTCCAAAAATTATGGAATTTTAAACCTAGCAATAATATGACACTTCGAACCCAACAAAAGTGGTTTCGTCGAAAACAGAGGTCGTTTGCGAATGGCTATTTTTAAGGGCTTTGTTATTATTTAAAAATGGAAAATTTAAATTCTAACCAAATTTCTGTTAAAATTACTTGAAATAATTTTTTTTAAATTTGTTTTGATTTTCTGGGTTGTTACAATCTCCCCCACTTAAAACTTTTTGTCCTTGAAAAGGAAACAACAGTAAAGTAGGAAACAAGACGGAAATAAAATATTTTATAAATATCCCTTGCACCATAGCTAATCAGAGATGTCCATTCTGCACTTGGGATAAGCTTGTTTAATGCTTTCTTCTGTCTCCCATGTACAGTCTCTAGGATCTCCGCTCCACTGCACTTTGACTAAATGTATCTTCTTGTTTCTCAGAACTTTGGTTTGTTTGTCAATAATTTTTAGTGGCTCTCTTCTCACTGCTAATTTTGGAGTAATATCCAAATCCTGTTGCGTTGCTTCTTCTACAATCAGATTTGGATCATGCACATGCTTTCGAAGTTGAGACACATGAAATACATCATGTACTCCTGGCAACCAGTTAGGCAATTGAACCCTTTTCAAGTATAGGAAATGGACCAATAAATCTAGGCGCCAACTTCCCTGTTTCCCCGAATCGGACTACTCCTCTCATCATAGAAACTCTCAAATATACATAATCACCAACAACTAATGCTAAATCTCTCCTTCTAGAGTCTGCATAACTCTTATGTCGGCTTTGAGCTGTTTGCAACCGTTTCTTAATGAAATCGACTTTATTCGAAGCTTTACGGATCATATATGGACCCAATACTAGTCGATTACTAGGTTCTACCCAACAGGCGGGAGATCTACATGGTCTACCGCACAATGCTTTGAATGGTGACATTTTCAAGCTTGCTTGGTAGCTGTTATTATATGAAAACTCAGCCAAATGCAAGTGATCTTCCCATGATCGGCCAAAATCAAGAATACATGCCCACAACAAGTCTTCTAATATTCAGTTCACCCTCTCAGTTTGGCTATCTGTTTGAGGATGATATGCGGTGCTAAGATTTAACTTTGTTCCCAATTCTTCCTGGAACGCTTCCCAGAATTCACTACCGAATATCGGATCACGATCACTAACAATACTGCTGGGAACTCCATGTAGTCTATCGATTTCTCTGAAATAAATTTGCGCCAGACTTTGAGCTGTTCTATTTGATCTGACAGGTATAAAATGACCAGTCTTCGTGAAGCGATCTACGATCACCCATATACTATCATTTCCTTTCTTGGTTCTGGGCAAACCATCTATGAAATATTCCATGGAAATTTGGTCCCACTTCCAATCTGGATCTCCAATGGTTGCAATAATTATGCAAGTTTCTGTTGATCACTCTTGACTTGTTGGCAAGTAGAACACCTGCTATCATATATGGAAATGTCTCTTTTCATAGATCTACACCAGAAAGTGCGCTTGATATCATTATACATTTTACTCACTCCTGGATGGATACTAAGCATGGACTTGTGACATTCATTTAGTATTTCCCTTCTAAGCTCAGGAATATTCGGAACACAAATTCGGCCTTTTAACCTCAGAAACCGTTTGCTATCAATCTAGAAACTCGAGGTTTTTCCTTTCTGAACTTTCTTACCGATCCTTTGAATGAATTCATCATCTTTCTGAAGAACAGATATTTTATCAATCAATGAAGGCATAATTATGAGATTAGCGATTATGGCATTCTTTCTGCTGAGCACATCAGCTACAACATTGGCCTTCCCTGGAGTATACAAAGTATCTGGATCATACGCTGCAAGAAATTCTAGCCAAGGTTGCTGCCTCAAATTCAAGTCTTTCTGGGTGAACAAATACTTCAATGACTTATGATCTATATATAATTCGAACTTCTCACCTAATAAATAGTGCCTCCAGATCTTTGGAGCAAACACGACGGCTAATAACTCAAGATCATGAGTTTCATATCTCTTCTCATGCGGTTTTAACTGACAGCTAGCATAAGCAATTACTTGGCCTCTTTGCATTAATACCGCACTAACACCTTCAAGAGAAGCATCTGTATATAGCGTCAAATCTTGATTGCCATCGATAATAGTTAACACCGGAGCAGTAGCCAACCTTAATTTCAGCTCTTGGAAAGCTGCCTCACATTCTGGAGTCCAATTGAACCTTGTGTGCTTCTTAGTAAGCTGTGTCATTGGACTAGAGAGCTTCAAAAAATCTTTAACGAATTTCCGATAATAACTAGCCAATCCTAGAAAACTTCGGACTTCTATTGGTGTACTAGGCTGTTTCCAATCTTGAATAACTGTAATTTTTCTTGGATCCACTGAAATTCCTTCCTTTGATATGACATGAGCAAGGAACTTCACTTCTTCTTGCCAGAATATACATTTGGAAAAATTGGCTTTTAATATGTTCTTTCTCAGAATTTCCAAAACTTGTTCCAAATGTTTAGCGTGCTCGCTAGCTGACTTAGAGAAGATCAATATATCATCAATGATAACCAGTACGAATTTATTCAATACTTCTCGAAACACTCGATTCATTAGATCAACAAAATAAGCTGGTGCGTTACATAAGCCGAACGGCATTACTAACCACTCATAGAATAAGTATGGACCTCTAAAACCTGTCAAAGGAACACATTCTTCGGCAATACGCAGTTGATGGAAACCTATAGCTAGGTCCATTCTTGAAAACACTTGTGCTTCATTCAAACGATCCAATAAATCATCAATTCGCGACAATGGATATTTATTCTTCAATGTTTGCTTGTTGAGGTCACGATAATCGATACATAATCTGAGAGTACCGTCTGACTTTGGAACAAACACCACAGCTGCTCCCCAATTCGAAAAGCTAGGCCTGATTAGACCCTTCCATAAAAGATGTCGAGTTTGATCGCCCAATTCTTCTTTCTCTTTCAATGTCATTGTCCGAATAGCATGCACTACTGGACTTGCGTTCAGAATTAAATCGATTTTGATGTTAATTTCTCTTTGCGGAGGTAAGCTATCAACTTGTTCAAATACATCCGCGTAATTTTTGACGATAGGAATATTTTCAATAGAAGCAGGAGAAACATCAAGAGCAGACCAAATTCTTTTCTATCTGAATTTGAGCCTATGCATGTTATAACAATATCTCCAAGCTTCGTTTTAACCTTAACAATCCTTTCGTCACATTTAACTTCAGCCTCATATTTCGTTAACCATTCCAGCCCAAGTATGATACCGAACTCGGAAAAATTCATGACGACCAAATTAATAGGAAAATGGTAACAAGAATAAGAGATCGGCACTTTACAATATAAACCGAGAACAAGAGAACCTCCTATTGGATTATGAACACTAATCGATTCTTTAAGATTTCTCACTTTTAGTTTTAACTTTTCAACTGTGTTACTTGAAATGAAACTTCGTGGTGCACCCGTATCAAATAATACTGTAACAGGAATATTTTTAATAGTAAGGGTGCCTTCCAAAACATCTGGTCTTTCCCTACAAATTGAGGGTGCTGGAGCTTCTGCCACTTCATTTACATGTGCTACTTCAGACTTCTTTGATAGCTGGCAACCCTTTGCAAGATGACCAGTCAGATGGCATTTATTGCATTCTCTATTCTCTTGAAGCTTCTAACTGGATTTAGATCCAACATTCCTTTGTTTCTTTAAAGATTTGTTGCTTATCGCCAAATGTACTTGCCTATTGCAGTTAGAGCATGTGGCAGTCGTTAATAGTTCTTTCATAGATTCGGCCCCTTTGTTATTGGCTTTAGGCTTCTTACTAACCTCAGGCTCCATACTTGCCTCTGGACTATCAGTTTCAAACTTCCTTTTGTTGCTAGAACTGCCTTCCTCTTCATCTTCCAAAACACCTTGCTTATCAAGATTCTCATAGCGATAAGCCACTTGTATCATCTTAGATAAAGGAAGATTCACATGTGCAGTTACTCTACCTTCGTATTTTCTTTGAAGTCCATTAATAAATCTCATATCCTTCCTCAAAGGATCTTCAGTTAGCTTCGGGCCAAAAGGATAAAGTTCATTGAATTTATTATGGTACTCCTGAATGGTCATATCTCCTTGTTTTAGATGTTAGAACTCATCATATAGTCGCTCAACTGCTTCAGGAGGAATAAATCTTTCTTTGATAATTTCTTTAAATCTATCCCAGGTAATATTACCTTTTGGATTTTCCCTAGTAACAGTTTCCCACTAGATTAAAGCTTCATCTTTGAGTACCCAAGATGCCAGTAATCTTTTCTGATCATCTCTCAGCTTTAAGCCTTCAAAAATTCTCTCAGAAGAACGCATCCATGCTTGTGTTCTGATTACAGATTCCTTGCCCAAGAATTATACTCCACCTAGATTTCGATACTTCTTTACTAGAGCTTCTAGATCTAGTTATGACTGTGGGAGCACGATGGCTCATTAGCTTGTTGAACCATACAATTACTTCTTATGCCTCTGCCACTCATTTTCTACTATGTTTGCAAATAGCAGACAAAGAGTCAGGCCAACAGAAAAGATATTGTAAAGCATATAGACATGTATTTAAATGTAAATGCATCTATGGGGGTGTATTTTACTCTGCTATACTAATTCAAGGACATTACTAATCCTATCTATAATGAGTTACTCGCCCTAGAATACTACTGATTCTATTTCTGAAGAGTTTGTTAACATGTTATATTCCGGAGCTAAGATCAACCATAGCTCTGATACCAACTGTGATGACCCCAAACCCCCGTGCCACGGAAGCAAGGATAATCATTGGAATATAACACATAAACAATAACAGTAGAACAGAAATATTTCATTACACCAGATAATGTACATCCAATTAACTGGAAATAATATAATCATCAGAGTTACACAACATAAAAGGATCATACTTTGTACAGAATACAGTTTCAGCATAATATAAAATGTCTGCAGCGGAATCAAACATAATATACATAATGAAGTTTGAATAGCATAATAGAAGTGATGGAATCCATCCTCAGCTCTATAGCTATCCAGAATGAGCCTGCTAAAACCTGAGTACAAGGCTGCCCGTGTAGAAAATAGGGGCACCCGAGTTTGCAAAGTGAAACAAACTATGAGTCAGTCATGGGACTGGTATGAGAAATCTTACTTAACCTATTTAATAATAAGGTTAATCACAGGACCACGCCGCTAATGCGGAACGGGTTTACTCCATTGGATTGCCAGTGCATGAAATAAAGTAAATCATTAAACAATGCAATGCTTTTTAGAAAAATGAAGCCATTATAAGACTCAAGTCCCATCACACAATGCAACGCAAACCGGAGGATAGAGTTTTACCTTATAATGGCCAAAATATGCTTGATACGTATAAATCAAAATCACTTGATATTATTACTAGTGCATATATGTTTCAAAAACAATTTCAATCATAATGTATGAATCATAGACGGCATGGGTACCATATATAATGTCGCCATATATAGGTTTAAAATCAAAACTGTACATGTCGTATTGGAAGTTGGATTTCCATCATGAACCAAGGCAAGGGATCGTCCTTACAGAATTCGAGACACTCTAGCCTGTGCCTCAAGCCCAGAGCTCGAGTGAGCCTTGGATCTTTAGGGCCGGTCCACACTAAGTGGAATAATAATCCCTGAACAATACGTTTTCCCACCCTATGGGGCATAAATCTGGTTAATATGTCGACCATATCATCCATCAGCCCCGTAGTGACCGATATATCCGAGGTACCTTGCTTTCCAACATCCACATAAGTAAAAATGTCTGGGCTCCATACCATGACACCACTTCTAGCTAGAAAGAAACAAATGTTCTCGCTACAGTCCGTTACCGTTTCTGGTTCATACCGGGATGTGAGGCTCGCGAATTAACGCTATACACAAAGCTATGCCATTTAAGGTCGTGCTTTGATCATCAACCACAAGACTCTGCTTTTCAATAGGAGCCTTGATCATTTTCATCTCAACATGCCATACAGGCAATTCACGCCATGCGACTGATGTCTATCGATATATAACCTCTGAGCTCGTACGTCTCAGAGAAGGGTGTTAAGAAAGAGAATAAATTCTCCGCCACCAAACATATATATATATATTTAATAGAGATCAATCAACACAGAATAAAATCCAATGTCAGACACACATCCATTTACAAGTTCGTTCTAGGTCTAAACGAAACCGGAGGCACCTTATTCCTCGTTCCATATGTCCAATACAGAAGAGAGGCTCTCGCATATCCGGACAATCAACAAGTACGTCCGGACCACTACCACTGTAACCCCTTCATGGGAGCTAACCATATCCAAGGCATCGGTAGTAATCCATTAGATGTGAAGATCACCGGTCTTGCACCGTCTTCATATCTTCGACTTTTAATCGTCGATCAATTATTTGAAATGAGAATTAACTCGGCCTTTTCAAAAAATTCACGTATATATAGAATTCAAACCAAATCTTTCCTTGGTTAGATTATTTGACATTCTCGTTTCAATTCAGCATAATATTTTCATGTCAAATACATCTAACCATCAGAATATCCAATAAACCAAGTAAAATCAGTTTATTTCCATTCCATATCGTTTATAATATTTTATAACAATTTATCGCTATTTTTATTTATTTAAAAATAGCTCATTTTAATTAAACGAAGCTTCAGGTTATTACGCGGCCCTGGCGCTGTTTTTCTTCAGATTTGATTTACACATTTCTCAAAATCTAACCATTGGATCTTAACAAATTTAATATCGTTGGAAAGATCTTTCCAAAGCGAACCCAACGGTTCCGGTTTCGGGAAAATCCAATGGTCGGATCTCTCGGTATAATCGTTTAAAGTTACGATTGCAAAACGCGAACTACATCTGCGCGATTCGTTTTATTTTAATTTATATTTATATATAAATATAATTCTTTCGATGATTTCCAAACCGTTTTCACTTCAAAATTTTGGCTAACGCCTTTAAATTTCCGAAAATTTCGCCACAACCTCCTTTGTACGGAGAGGGGTTTGGAAATTTATTGGGCCGTATTAGGCAACCAATAAATCCAGAAACAACATACAAAATTTTTAGTGACGTATTCTATGCCCAAGGGAGTGTGTAAAAATCATAACTCTAGAGAATAAATTCTCATCACCTTGTCCAGTGTTGGAAAATAAATAATCCATGTGCCGTATCTAATAACTAGAGAGACGTGATTATTGTCAATTCCAGACCCGTGTGGGGTTTTTATTAAATATGGCAATTTACCGTTATATTTTATTTAGTCCATATCATTCCATAATCCGTTCAACCTGTAATACAGTCATCGCCATACAAGCCTCTTGCTTGTATGGTAATTCCAACCTCGTCACATAAGCTCCAAATGCTTATATGGTATATAATAGAGTATGCTATCTTCACGAAGTATGCCATGTAGTGTAGTTCAAAATTAATTGTTGCTTTCCTGTGGCATTGTTTATAATATCACACAGAACAACCAACACACCACATCCAATGGCATTCACAGCAGTTTATATAATAATAGAATTGCGCAACCAACTCATTAAGGCTTACCTATTTGTCTGGAACGCAAATATATTCTTTACTCAACAGCTAATCTATTTTACTGTTCAACATATGTATATATATGCATATCTAAGCTAAAAATAATATTTTTAGCGAACAAACATTTATTTCAACACATGTTTATTTTCAACACTCCATACATATGATAAAAATGATATTTTTAGCGAACAAAAATATATTTCAAACACGGTTATTTTTAACACTTCATACATATGATAAAAATGATATTTTTGGCGAACAAAAATATATTTCCACACAGGTTATTTTTAACACTTCATATACAGGTTAAAAATAATATTTATATCGTTCAAAGTATTTATTCAACACATGAATATTTTTAATGGTAGATACATACAATAAAAATGTCATTTTATTGTTCAAAGAATTTATTCAACACATGAATATTTTTATAACTTCACATACATGATAAAAATGTTATTTTATCGTTCAAACAATTTATTCAACATATGAATATTTTTATTACTTCACACACATGATAAAAATGTTATTATTATTATCATTTAAACAATTTATACAACATATGAATATTTTTATTACTTTACATATGTGCTAAAAATATTATTTTTATCGTTCAAACGATTTATTCAACATATGAATATTTTTATAACTTCGCATACATGATAAAAATGAGATTTTTATCGTTCAAACAATTTATTCAACGTATGAATATTTTTATAACTTTACATACATGATAAAAATGTTATTTTTATCGTTCGAACAATTTATTCAACATATGAATATTTTTATAACTTCACATGCATGATAAAAATGTTACTTTTACCGTTCAAACAATTTATTCAACATATGAATATTTATATAACTTCACATACATGATAAAAATGTTATTTTTATCGTTCAAACAATTTATTCAACATATGAATATTTTTCAACACATGAATATTTCAGAAACTTTTGGCATTACAACGGCAGGGTATTTAGCACCGGCATCGTGTCCAGCACGACTCCACTGCTATCCTAGGCCTTGCAGCATTACAATAATTTCATTTCCATAATTTCCAAAATATCATTCATTTTCACAACACAATGAATTCACCACAAACAAAACCAATTTTGTTTCAACCAAAATCTATCATTCACAATCCAAACAATTTATATCGTCCACGGTCTATGGACGAGGGGAGTATACACACACACACACACATATATATATATATATATAAGTATATTTATTTCCATTTCAATTTCATTTCACATATATATGATTTATACAACGTATGTATAATTTATACATCTCTTATATAATTTATCCAACGCTTGTATGTGAGATATACAATGCTTATATAATTTATACATCACTTATATAATTTATACAACGCGTGTCCATTCCAATTTGTATTTAGAAATCTCACATTGGTTTCTACTCCTTCTAAAATTTTAGAAAGCTCCAAATACGTTCCAGTCTCTTCTAGAATGTAGAAGACGTTACCATGAGTCCAATGTCTCTTGTTTCACTGGATTTCGACAACATATGAAAAAGATATGATTTTTATTGCATAATCTAACTTTGCAACGCTTTTAAGTGCTATAAATAGTTTACTTTATAATAGCCGTTTCCTTCTAGAAGTGGTTCGAAACTAGGTCTTTGATTTGCATTCAAACCGCGTAGCTATAGGACGATCGGACAATGCCACGTCGTCCATCTCTGAAAGACGCGCCTGGGGGTGGTAACTCCGACGAACTCGATGGTGGGATAATGGAAAAAACTCAGGCGATGCGGCGGAAGTTAGAGCTCGTGATTCGAGACGAACACAACACGAGGGGGTACCAAACTGGTATGGATTTGTTGAGGAGGAGGAGTTCTACAAAATCCTCAACAGGATCGTTTGATTTCGTTGAGTGGATTAAGAGAAATCGAAGAGAGAAGTTCTGAAAGGGTTTCCGTCGTCGCTTTTGAGAGGATCAGGTTTCTGGAGAATAACGATGAATTCTGATTGGCCCGTGTATATATATTTTAATTTTTAATTCCAAAAATTCTTATTTCTCCATACGAACTCGAAATCAGACCCAACGACTGTCGCCCCTAGCTAAATACCCTCATTCCGGACACAATGGAATATGTTTCGTAAGCCGATTCGACTGTTTCAGTTAGATATTCTTCAAATTAAAATATAAAACATTCAATATTAGATTTAAACGTACATTTTAATTTACCGGGGCCATATATTGATTCCAAAAATTCCCGAAAAATAAATCTAACTTTGTTTGGATGATACGGTCCTAACAAAACTGATTTCATCGAATTTGGAGACCGTTTGAAAAAATGGCCATTTTCTGCTCGATCCATTTTGCATTGTATTTGCAAAACACGTTTTCTTTTGCCACGCTCACATATTAATTCCAAAAATTATGGAGTTTTAAACCTAGCTATAATATGTCACTCCGGACCCAACAAAAATTGTTTCGTCAAAAACGGAGGTCGTTTGCGAAATGGCTATTTTTAAGGGCTTTGTTATTATTTAAAAATGGAAAATTTAAATTCTAACCAAATTTCTGTTAAAATTACTCAAAATAAAATTTTTAAATTGGTTTTTATTTTCCGGGTTGTTACATATATAGTCATTAGGATCATTTATAGCATAGATTTAGGGGGAGTTTAACTTAGTTTAGTACAACCTACTATAGGTATGTATAATGTAGCCTTGTATAGGGTACTTTTTGATAATTACAAAGGAGGGGAAATTATAAAATAAGTATTAGTTAGACTTATTTTAAGGAAGAATTTATAGGGTTCATGATGACATGGGGAGTATTAGAAGGATCAGAATCAACAGGTATGAATATTTTATAAACTAAGGTTATCATCATCAAAAAGGGGGAGATTGTTGGAGAATGAAGTTTTGACGACAACACCCTAATTTCAATTAGCATTATTAATTGATCATAATATATATACTAACATCTCTATCTGAAATATATACACACACACACACACACACACACACACACACATATATATATATATATATATATATATATATATATATATATATGCAAGATTTGTATACAAGACTTAAATACTGAAGACTGTACAGTTTTAGAGATTAAAATTCAAATGAGATTCAAGACTCATCAGTAATCAAGTTATCAAGAATTCAAAAGTTCAAGCCAAATATAGTAATAGGGTCTAGTTTATATGTAAGACTCTGAATAGCAATCCAGGTTCAAATTTAAATTCTGATTTTCAAAATTCTAATTCTAATTCTAATTTCAAATAGTTTTCTATCTTACTTTTGATTTCAAATATAAGTTTTAAAGTTTATAAGTTTATATATATTTATATAGTTATATAGTTTTATATTTATATAGTTTTAAACCTTATAATTTTATAATTATGTTTATATAATATACAAATATGTTTTCATATGATTTTACACTTTAGAATACTCATTTATATCACTAAGTTTTCATTCAAGAATTTCCAGAACACTTGAAAATGTTCAAAATTCAAAAATTTTAAGTACATATGTCGACATACATATATGCTTATGTCGACATACAACTGCCAAAAATTCAATTTCCAAAGGAAGTGTCTTTTCACTATTTGTAATGTTCCAGAAGCGTTGCAACCTTTCAAGTCTTATAAATAGGGTTGAATTCGATTTTTTTAACCATTCTTCTTCTCCATGTTCAACCCTCTTCATCCCACCATTGATATTTCTTATTTTATTAATTTCTACACTTCTACTTTGACGATTTCCACTCTAATTATATAAAACTTTTTATTTTCTCTCTCTACTCATTACTCTATGAATTGAAGTGCTATTGAAGAGTTATAGAGTTGTTGTAATCATTTGGGAAAGGGTGTGTTCCTTGTAGCCCTAAAATCAAGGAAAGGGAGCTGTGTGAACCTTGTAGCCATGAAATCAAGGGTGTTTGGGGCGGTGTTAACCTTGTATCCGTGAAATCAAGGGGATTATACTTGGATAGTGATATTAATAAAACTCTGCGCAATCCAGCGTTGCGTGGGACTAGACATCGGAGTAGTCCGAACCAATATAAAATCCGGTGTGTACTTTCCTTTTTTTGCATTTTATTTTTATCAGTTTATGTGTTTGTGTTTGATTCTGTGTCTGAGATCATCACTGTTGTGTGTGATTCAAATAGTAGATCGTATAAATTTTAGATTTTCATAAATTCTTTGAAAACACTATTCACCCCCTCTAGTGTTAGTCTTGCCTTAAGATCCGCATTCCGTGTTCCCAAATAATTTATACATGTTTATACTGCACACAATCACAAAATAACTCCAACTGGCTTAAAATTGGAAATCTTACAGTTATTAACCATTGCGGATGTCATAAAATTAGTTTTCTTGAAATCTGAGGTCCTTTGAAAATGGGCTATTCTTAAGTTCCGTGTTAAATTGATAAAATATGATCGATTTAAAAATAAACAAATCTATTGATAATAAATTATTATCATCATATATTTTCAAACGGAATTTATATAGCTTCACCCACTTCAACTCAATTTTAAATCTCATGTTATATTGATATTCAGTTTATTAAAAATCCTTTTATTAAATAAATCATTATAGTTTATGAATGTTTCCGCAGCAACTTTCTGAAAATTTGATTTTGACATAACTCAAAATCTACAAGATGAAATCTCGAATTTTCTCTTTTATTAGAAAGCTACAATCCAATAGATCTGGATGATTTTTGTTTCAAAGGATTCCGACTTATATTGGATTATGTACATTCATTTAAAGTTCAAAATGTAAAGCTATGAACTACCATGACGTTATGAGCTTGTTTGTAACAACCCAAGAATTTTCTTGACTTAACTGGATCTCTATAATATATTTTGGGTCTTTGAAATATAATTTACAGGAAAAATGGTGTCCAAATGAATTTTTAACATTTTTGGATAATGGATTTAAGAAGCTAAGTTTGACCTTCGGAATTATTTTGGAAATGGTAAGTGTTTTATTTGAGCATTTTATGAATTGAAAGTGTCGAGTAGTGGCAGTTCATTTATATTGATTTCCATTTTTCAAATAACTGTAACTGGAACAGTTTGGATCGAAATAACGTAAAAGAAAAAGAAAAAAAAAGAATGTTAGATTTTATTAATAGTATCTTCTGATTTGAAAAGAAAGGGAAAATTTTTGAATAATCATATTTTATTATTTTAAAGCAATATTTCTTAAATATTGAGTTGTGGGAAAATCTATTTAAATAGCCAATTCAACATTTAGTAATTTTTTAATGTTATTACAATTTCCTTTGAGAATAATTGGGTATTGATATCATTTAAATCTTATAACATATATTAGTATTAATATAGGAATATGATTTTAATGGTACGACAATATTAGACCTTCATTTATAAGGATTTATTCAAGATATGTAATCTTATTTAACATGGCAATTTAATGTTATTTATAACATATGAAATTTAGGAATGTAGAATTTATATCTTAAAATGTTCTAAGGAAATTTATAGCTTATAATTATTTGCATTTATAGATTTGTAGAAGTAAGATATTTTTTTTGTGTTGAAACATATATTTTAAGTAATGTTATATTTTCGACGTCATATAATGTTTTATATATGTAATACTATTTTGACAAATGTATTTGCGAAATATTTAAAATTTTGATAATATAAATTTTGAGTGGCATATATTATTTTTTTAATTTTTTTTATATAATGTTTTGATATTTTAAGTTGTGATATAGTATAGTAGCTACATATGCAATGTTGAATTTAGTCTCACGTATACACCACAAATTAGTTGCATACATAGATGTTGCAAGAATATTATTAAAATTTTATTTTATTTTTGGGTTAGATATATATTTAAGTAATAATTTCAATATTTGTAGGTATATATAAACACCTTATATTGGATGATACATTCATGAATGTAAGTAATTGGTTACATATATTTGGGTTACAAAGGGATTACTAAATTTCAATTTATCATAAATAAATAAATAAGTGCATTTTGTTGAACATGCATTGGTGGGAATTTGAATAAAAATAAATACATGCATTTTTGTCTCTATGCATGTCATTATAGTTGCCAAGTGTCTTTATGGTGCTGAGAGAATTTAGGAAATTAAATTTTTGAAATGATCAAAAATCAATTAAAGGGGAAACACAACATCAGTCTATCATTACTTTTCTTTGGAAATTATAAACATCTTGTTTCACGCGACTTCACCTCTGTCTCCTATTTTATCAGCTCCCTTCACCGTATTTCATTCTCTCACCCGTTCTTTTCTTGTCCTCCGTTTTTTTCTTTCTTTCTTCATTTCTCTGCTCCAGCATCTTCCCACCGTTCAAAACTCTCCTCCGCGAAACCACTGCTCCACAAACTCCACCGCTACCTTCTGTTTTTTTTTCCTCTCTCAAACCATTCAGTCTTCTCCGCTCCTCCAACCTTCAGCCAGCTCCGCCTCAATAGCACCTCGGCCTCCATTTTTCCGCACCACCTTTCAAGCTTCGTCAGCCACCCTTCACTCGCCGGCGTCCGCCTCAGACCGCACTCCTCTGGTGATCGTATTCTTCCACTCTCTCCCCTCTAAAAACTCTCGCCTTTCTCTTCAAAAAAAAAAAAAGAAGGAGTCTGTTGGTTCCATACATCAGTCCGCATCTCTCACCTCACCGTCCGCCACCTTTATTTCCGTAGTCCACCAGTCTCCTCTCAAGCTCGCCTAGTCCACCAAACCACCACGTCAAGTCTTTCACCATTCCTGTCTTCATCTGTTTCAAGAAAAAGTGAAAAAAGAAAAAAAAACAGTCCAGTGAAGAAAAAAAAAAGAGGTTCTAGCTGTGTTTCGCAGATTTCAGTCCATGCACCATACTTGAATGCAGAAGTATTGAAAAAAAACAACAAACAGTCCAGAGAAGAAAATAAACCAAAACAGTTGTTGCTAACAGAGAAAATATATAGTGTGTCCGCAAGCCGATATCTTCTGCTGAGAGAAAAGGCCAAAGAGTACGTGCATATAGAGATTTATATCTATACGTTGAATTCAGTTTGTCGCAAAGAAAAATAATTTAATATGAATAGCAATTCGTAGGTGATCCGCTTCCCATAAAAAGGATCCGGTTAGCGAAAGAAAGGAACGCAATGTAGGTGAGAACAATGTATTTAAATTTTATATGATTCTATATGCTGCATATATCTTAGATATGGTAATATTTTGCTGGCATGCATGATTGCTTGTTGGTTATGAAATAATGTGTTGGATTGGTTGATTATATTTCCATGTTTGAACATACAACGTGTGTCAAGGCGCTTTAGCACCTTAATGCATGTTATGAATTTGTTGCATGATTTACATGAATGGTATATGATGAAATATGTGAGCGTTATTTGAATATAACGCCGCATTAAATTCTATTGATTGCGGTGATGAAATGTTAAATGTTGTATTGTAGCAAATTTATATAGTTGACTATGGTTGTATGAATGCACTCATTGTAGTCGTGGGTTTATGCGGAGAAATAAATTTAAATACTCCATCCTATGATTTAATGTGGAAATTTTACGTTGAAATGTAATATTTATAAATTTCATTTAATATTGAACATTTTTGGAAGTTAGAAAAATGGTTTTTAAATGTTGGACTCGAATGAAATTTTTAAACATTATTTAGAAAATAAATTTAAGTTTTAAATATAAAATTTTATTGAAAATGGTATGACGTATATTAAATCATTATATGAACTCAACGCGTCGCCGCAGCAGTTTTAAATATTGTTCCATTTCCAAATAAATATAACTTGACAGTTTGAATCGATTCTACATGAACAAGGAATGTTGAACTCTCATTTGCAATAGTTTGATTTGAAAAGAATTTTTGAAATTTCAACATGCAGTTTCCAAATTACGGCTAAACTATAAAATGAAATAAAATAAAATATTTTGTAAATTTTATTTAGTTTTTTTTTTATATAATTTTAATATAAGAAGCGAATTGGGTAGTTGTTCAAATTTACAAAGAAATAAAATATTTTATTAAACTGAATTTTTTAGAATGGATAGAAAACCTTTTTGAATTAAGTTGGAAAAATAAAAGGGGGTGAAATATTTCATCCGAAATCTAAACCAAGTAGATTTGGAGGTATTAGAAGCATATAGCAACAACTTAAGACCTTATGTTTTGAAATATAAGTTGAGATGAAATTTTGTTTTTTTTGAGAAGGGTAAATTATTATAAGTATGAAATTTAAGCTAATATTGATCATCGATGCAAGTAATAATAATAAGGAAGGAGATTTGAATTTGAACCTCGCATACTCCATAACTATTGTTTAAATTGCGCTTATTACTTGGAAAGACCGGGATCGAATATCATTTCGAAACCATTCCAAGTAATAATACGACGTTGTTCGAGACTTGGTCAAACGACGAGTGAAGACCGATGATCTTCTAATTTCTTGGATTGATGGCCGTCGATGTCTTGGTTGGGCTGATCACCCAATACGAGGTCATAAGTGGTATGAGGTCTGAGCCTATTTGGAGATTTTCGGATTTTGTTCCGTTTAGACCCAGAATGGACTCGTATGGATTGTGTGCCTGACATTGTAATTGACGGCAAAACACTGATTTCCGTTGGTATGTTGTTGGTTTGTAACGTACGAGCTCAGAGTGGTTATGTAATGATGGAAATCAGTGATCATGCTATGAATGGACAATGTGACATACTTAAGATATGAATGAGCTTGTATGATCAGGGCATTGCTTATCTAAGCATGCTTTGTGAATGACGCGACATCGACAAACCTCACACCCCGGATTGATGATAAACTGGCGGTTAGATTGTATGCTATATTATGATTGATGATGACGGAGGTACCTCTGATGAATTTGTGGAATAGGGTATGTTCAGGGGTCCGTGTCTGGACGAAAACCGTTGATCTACCTCGCGATTTGTAGTTGGTGTCCGCGTCTGGATGAAAAAGCCATGTTACATTTCGCTTGAGTTCCGATTGATCTTTCATGCCAGGAATCGTCAAGTTGGAAACCCAAAACCTCCAATACGAGCCATACGAATTTTTGATTGTATATATATATATATGGCGACATAATAGGATGGGGTATTATGCCGTCTAGGATTAGTACATTAAATTGCAAAATGGTTTTTCCACACTATATATATATATGTATTTAAAGAGAATTTTCACGTATGGAAGCATATTTGGTTATCATAAGATAAAACTCGCCCACCTGGTGTGCGCTTGCATTGTGTGATGTGGGACAAGCTTATGATAGCCTCATTTTTCAAAGTCACTGCGAATTTATATGTGTGGGAATTCATCTGGAATAAACCCGTTCCGCTCAAGCAGCATGGTCCTATGAATGTCCCAACTTTAAATAGAATTCTTAATTAACTGTTTTATGTTCTCACACCAGTCCCATGACTGACCTGGAGTTTATTGTTCCTTCCTAAACTCTGGGTGCCCAATTTTTTTTATACACGGGCAGTTAGAGTTTAGTTTATAGTTATAGATTGTTAAAGCTGGATTTGGAGCGCTTTCTGAGTTAGAGTTGGAGCTTCTGCTACATTTACTAATTTCTTCTGTTAAGAGTTTTCCTTTTCTTCCGCTGTTATTATTGTAACTCTGATATTCTGTATAACTCGGATGTAATAATTGTATTATGCAATGAAAAGTTCTATTATCTTGTTCGATATATGTATGTACTCCTAACAATTCGTCTTTATGAACGATTTGAGTTGGTTTAATTACCGGCGAAAAATCGGGCAAAAAGATGGGTCGTTACAGTTGGTATCAGAGCTTTGGTTATACAAAGCTATGGAGTATGACATATTTTGAATGGAAGATAGAACTCATCAGAGTTATAATATCTCGTTAGAGATAGGGTTAGAAATGCCCTAGGACGAGATTTTGGAATATTTCTTTGAGAGAGCGTATCGTGGAAATAGGTTATTTGTAAGCTAAGTAAATTATTTTGGTAAGCGTAATTTTATAAACTTTAATAAGATTTTTGAGTCATGCTCCCTCAACAAATGTTGTGGGTAAAAAATAGATCTAATATAAGTAGTTATGTAAATTATCCCTAGCATGGACGATAAGCTATAAGTTTAACCAAACTATTTTGTCGAAAACTAAGAAGTAAACTTAACTTAAGGTGGAATTAAGTAACTAAATAATTTTGAAACCTTGAACTCATAAAATAATGAATGAGGTTAAGTATCTCTAGTAAATAAGTATGGAATTATAAACTAGTTAAGTGAACAAGAAAATAATATAACCTTTTTGAAATCTTAGGTTACCCCTGAAACCACTGTGGAATTTTGGATGATGCCAAAACAAGCAAAGAGGTCACTGGCTCGAAGGGAAGGAGAAGAGGTAGAAAAGCTGAGAAAGCTTAGTAAGGTCCAGTGCTTTAGGTGCTTTAGAGATGGACATTTTGCAGTTAACTGCCCGAATAAGTCTAAGAAGAAGGAGAAAGTAGTTCGGAAGAATATACGTTGTTTCAAGTGTAAGAGATTCGGACATTTTAGGAACAAGTGTCCTAAGAAAAAGAAAGAAATCAAGGAACCTGCAACGGAAAAGAGGTGTCATAGATGCAGAATGGTAGGGCATGTAGTTCGAGATTGTCCAGTAAAGAAGGGAGTAGTAGCGCCATCGCAAACTGTAGCGCAAGGAAGTAAATCATTCAATCCATAAGGATTAGTTCTAAGAGTAGTACAAGGCCAAGAAGTAAATGAAGTAGGATCAAAAACCTAGAATGAATGAATGTATGAATACTTGTATTAATGGAAGTCTTAGTTGTTAATTTATTTCTCTAAAATGCAATGTATCAAAATATCATTTGAAGTTATAAGAATTTTATGTTTTGGGTTCAAATTGATATAATTTCCCGGGTTTGAGACCAAAATCTTGGGTAATGCAAAACATGAAATTTAAAGTTTGAAATAATGAAATAACTTTAATTGGAATTCATTCTAAATGGGTTAAGAGGATTTTTTTTTTTTAAAGTAGAAGCAAGTCTATGGAAACTCAAATGGTAAAATATTTGAATTGCATAAGAATCGAATGCAAGCATATGGATTAAATATGTTTTCTAAAGGAATTTTGTACTAACTCATAATGGTTGGATAGTTCTAAATTAATTGAAATTTAAATATGATTCTTAAATTTGAGATGTTTGGATAAACGTGAGTGAATATTTGACAAACTTTAATAGGATAACTAGAAATTGTTGGGTTTGCGTTGAAACTTAGGAAAGGAGATTAACTAATTGGAAATGGTAATGAATTTTGGACGATAATAAATAGAATCTTTAACATGTTTTGAATTTTGATAGGTTTGGGTGTGGAATTTAATCTGAACATAAGAACCGTTGGTTTATTAATGATCCTTTGATTTATAATAAAATCGAAATGATTAAATTTAAGTTCTCTAAATATTTTATGGACATAGAAATGCTTCAGATTGGGAGTTTATCCTTAATTAGTGTAGCGCCATAATTTGGATTGTTCTAGGATTGAATGGTAAGTGGAAATCTATATAAATCTTATTTAATAATAAACTGAAGGGTTCTAAGCTTAGATTTTTCTTATGTTAGGGTGGCCAGTCTCTTAGTGTAAAGCAGTATCTTGCCCAGTTCCAGTCTAAAGGTAGCGATAGCAGTTCGGAGTCTAACTCAGAGGACCCCTCTTTAGATAGTTCTGGAAGCTCGGACGACCACGAGATGGACCCACAGCACAAAAGATATTTGAAGAGGCTAGTGAGGGTTCCAGGACCGATGATTGTGGACCAGATGACTGGTGCAGAGGCTGTAAACTATTTTGGAGTTAACGTTCCTCCAGGAGTTGACGAAGCTATAGTAGAGGCTGTATGGCAGCAAGTACTCGATGAGAGAGACCAGTACTTGTTAGTACATGATTCAGTACCCGATTACGTTGGTTTGGAGAGGGACCCAGAATTGGTTGAGAGATTCGAGGAGATGCTTTATGCAGAACAGCCAGGAGTCCCAAAGGCAGAAGGCAATGAGTTTGACCATATTGCAGAGGATGCCGAGCAGCAAGGGGTTGTAGTCGAGGACAACCCACTGCCAGAGGCGGGACCAGATGATTTTATTGAGGCTGGAGGAAATGAGGATGACGTTGTAGACGATGAGGAAGATATTGTAGCTGAGGACAATAGTATAGCAGACGAGGATATAGTAGCCAGTGATGATGAGTTTATGATCGATGAGGTTTTAGAAGTAGTTGAGCAGCCCGTGGATGAAGCCGAGGGAGGTGTTATGGTTGAAGATGACGGTTTTATAGAAGATGACGAAGAAGAATTTGAGGATGAGGAACCTGAGGAATTCGAGGATATGGAGCCTTTTGTTGATGATGGGCCTGAGGAGATCAGCCTGTCGGGTCCATCGGACGATGGATCGGATACATCTGATGATTAGTCTGGACTAGTCTGGATCTTGTATAGTATAGGCTATGTGTTATCTTAAGTACTTAGACGCACTAGGATATTTTAGGCTAGTACGGGTTTTTGAGGGACTAGTACCTTGATAGGTATACCTTTTGTGATCGTACATTTTGGACTACCTTAAGTATGTGATACGTACTAGGGTAGGGATACCTTTTGTATGCTAACTTGGATGGATGTATGATATGATCTTTTGGATGGTAAAATATGTATGTTTATGTGGTAATCCGAGTTTGTGTATTTTGATATTTTGGAATTTATTTCAAAAATTGTAGAGGAGTTCGGTTAAAACTAACCATTCCGCTTTTCGAGGACGAAAAGCCTTAAGGGGGGGTGAATGTAACAACCCAAGAATTTTCTTGACTTAACTGGATCTCTATAATATATTTTGGGTGTTTGAAATATAATTTACAGGAAAAATGGTGTCCAAATGAATTTTTAACATTTTTGGATAATGGATTTAAGAAGCTAAGTTTGACCTTCGGAATTATTTTGGAAATGGTAAGTGTTTTATTTGAGCATTTTATGAATTGAAAGTGTCGAGTAGTGGCAGTTCATTTATATTGATTTCCATTTTTCAAATAACTGTAACTGGAACAATTTGGATCGAAATAACGTAAAAGAAAAAGAAAAAAAAAGAATGTTAGATTTTATTAATAGTATCTTCTGATTTGAAAAGAAAGGGAAATTTTTTGAATAATCATATTTTATTATTTTAAAGCAATATTTCTTAAATATTGAGTTGTGGGAAAATCTATTTAAATAGCCAATTCAACATTTAGTAATTTTTTAATGTTATTACAATTTCCTTTGAGAATAATTGGGTATTGATATCATTTAAATCTTATAACATATATTAGTATTAATATAGGAATATGATTTTAATGGTACGACAATATTAGACCTTCATTTATAAGGATTTATTCAAGATATGTAATCTTATTTAACATGGCAATTTAATGTTATTTATAACATATGAAATTTAGGAATGTAGAATTTATATCTTAAAATGTTCTAAGGAAATTTATAGCTTATAATTATTTTCATTTATAGATTTGTAGAAGTAAGATATTTTTTTTGTGTTGAAACATATATTTTAAGTAATGTTATATTTTCGACGTCATATAATGTTTTATATATGTAATACTATTTTGACAAATGTATTTGCGAAATATTTAAAATTTTGATAATATAAATTTTGAGTGGCATATATTATTTTTTTAATTTTTTTTATATAATGTTTTGATATTTTAAGTTGTGATATAGTATAGTAGCTACATATGCAATGTTGAATTTAGTCTCACGTATACACCACAAATTAGTTGCATACATAGATGTTGCAAGAATATTATTAAAATTTTATTTTATTTTTCGGTTAGATATATATTTAAGTAATAATTTCAATATTTGTAGGTATATATAAACACCTTATATTGGATGATACATTCATGAATGTAAGTAATTGGTTACATATATTTGGGTTACAAAGGGATTACTAAATTTCAATTTATCATAAATAAATAAATAAGTGCATTTTGTTGAACATGCATTGGTGGGAATTTGAATAAAAATAAATACATGCATTTTTGTCTCTATGCATGTCATTATAGTTGCCAAGTGTCTTTATGGTGCTGAGAGAATTTAGGAAATTAAATTTTTGAAATGATCAAAAATCAATTAAAGGGGAAACACAACGTCAGTCTATCATTACTTTTCTTTGGAAATTATAAACATCTTGTTTCACGCGACTTCACCTTTGTCTCCTATTTTATCAGCTCCCTTCACCGTATTTCATTCTCTCACCCGTTCTTTTCTTGTCCTCCGTTTTTTTTCTTTCTTTCTTCATTTCTCCGCTCCAGCATCTTCCCACCGTTCAAAACCCTCCTCCGCGAAACCACTGCTCCACAAACTCCACCGCTACCTTCTTTTTTTTTCCCTCTCTCAAACCATTCAGTCTTCTCCGCTCCTCCAACCTTCAGCCAGCTCCGCCTCAATAGCACCTCGGCCTCCATTTTTCCGCACCACCTTTCAAGCTTCGTCAGCCACCCTTCACTCGCCGGCGTCCGCCTCAGACCGCACTCCTCTGGTGATCGTATTCTTCCACTCTCTCCCCTCTAAAAACTCTCGCCTTTCTCTTCAAAAAAAAAAAAAGAAGAAGTCTGTTGGTTCCATACATCAGTCCGCATCTCTCACCTCACCGTCCGCCACCTTTATTTCCGTAGTCCACCAGTCTCCTCTCAAGCTCGCCCAGTCCACCAAACCACCACGTCAAGTCTTTCACCATTCCTGTCTTCATCTGTTTCAAGAAAAAGTGAAAAAAGAAAGAAAAAAAAACAGTCCAGTGAAGAAAAAAAAAGAGGTTCTAGCTGTGTTTCGCAGATTTCAGTCCATGCACCATACTTGAATGCAGAAGTATTGAAAAAAAACAACAAACAGTCCAGAGAAGAAAATAAACCAAAACAGTTGTTGCTAACAGAGAAAATATATAGTGTGTCCGCAAGCCGATATCTTCTGCTGAGAGAAAAGGCCAAAGAGTAAGTGCATATAGAGATTTATATCTATACGTTGAATTCAGTTTGTCGCAAAGAAAAATAATTTAATATGAATAGCAATTCGTAGGTGATCCGCTTCCCATAAAAAGGATCCGGTTAGCGAAAGAAAGGAACGCAATGTAGGTGAGAACAATGTATTTAAATTTTATATGATTCTATATGCTGCATATATTTTAGATATGGTAATATTTTGCTGGCATGCATGATTGCTTGTTGGTTATGAAATAATGTGTTGGATTGGTTGATTATATTTCCATGTTTGAACATACAACGTGTGTCAAGGCGCTTTAGCACCTTAATGCATGTTATGAATTTGTTGCATGATTTACATGAATGGTATATGATGAAATTTGTGAGCGTTATTTGAATATAACGCCGCATTAAATTCTATTGATTGCGGTGATGAAATGTTAAATGTTGTATTGTAGCAAATTTATATAGTTGACTATGGTTGTATGAATGCACTCATTGTAGTCGTGGGTTTATGCGGAGAAATAAATTTAAATACTCCATCCTATGATTTAATGTGGAAATTTTACGTTGAAATGTAATATTTATAAATTTCATTTAATATTGAACATTTTTGGAAGTTAGAAAAATGGTTTTTAAATGTTGGACTCGAATGAAATTTTTAAACATTATTTAGAAAATAAATTTAAGTTTTAAATATAAAATTTTATTGAAAATGGTATGACGTTTATTAAATCATTATATGAACTCAACGCGTCGCCGCAGCAGTTTTAAATATTGTTCCATTTCCAAATAAATATAACTTGACAGTTTGAATCGATTCTACATGAACAAGGAATGTTGAACTCTCATTTGCAATAGTTTGATTTGAAAAGAATTTTTGAAATTTCAACATGCAGTTTCCAAATTACGGCTAAACTATAAAATGAAATAAAATAAAATATTTTGTAAATTTTATTTAGTTTTTTTTTATATAATTTTAATATAAGAAGCGAATTGGGTAGTTGTTCAAATTTACAAAGAAATAAAATATTTTATTAAACTGAATTTTTTAGAATGGATAGAAAACCTTTTTGAATTAAGTTGGAAAAATAAAAGGGGGTGAAATATTTCATCCGAAATCTAAACCAAGTAGATTTGGAGGTATTAGAAGCATTTAGCAACAACTTAAGACCTTATGTTTTGAAATATAAGTTGAGATGAAATTTTGTTTTTTTTGAGAAGGGTAAATTATTATAAGTATGAAATTTAAGCTAATATTGATCATCGATGCAAGTAATAATAATAAGGAAGGAGATTTGAATTTGAACCTCGCATACTCCATAACTATTGTTTAAATTGCGCTTATTACTTGGAAAGACCGGGATCGAATATCATTTCGAAACCATTCCAAGTAATAATACGACGTTGTTCAAGACTTGGTCAAACGACGAGTGAAGACCGATGATCTTCTAATTTCTTGGATTGATGGCCGTCGATGTCTTGGTTGGGCTGATCACCCAATACGAGGTCATAAGTGGTATGAGGTCTGAGCCTATTTGGAGATTTTCGGATTTTGTTCCGTTCAGACCCAGAATGGACTCGTATGGATTGTGTGCCTGACATTGTAATTGACGGCAAAACACTGATTTCCGTTGATATGTTGTTGGTTTGTAACGTACGAGCTCAGAGTGGTTATGTAATGATGGAAATCAGTGATCATGCTATGAATGGACAATGTGACATACTTAAGATATGAATGAGCTTGTATGATCAGGGCATTGCTTATCTAAGCATGCTTTGTGAATGACGCGACATCGACAAACCTCACACCCCGGATTGATGATAAACTGGCGGTTAGATTGTATGCTATATTATGATTGATGATGACGGAGGTACCTCTGATGAATTTGTGGAATAGGGTATGTTCGGGGGTCCGTGTCTGGACGAAAACCGTTGATCTACCTCGCGATTTGTAGTTGGTGTCCGCGTCTGGATGAAAAAGCCATGTTACATTTCGCTTGAGTTCCGATTGATCTTTCATGCCAGGAATCGTCAAGTTGGAAACCCAAAACCTCCAATACGAGCCATACGAATTTTTGATTGTATATATATATATATATGGCGACATAATAGGATGGGGTATTATGCCGTCTAGGATTAGTACATTAAATTGCAAAATGGTTTTTCCACACTATATATATATATATATATATATATATGTATTTAAAGAGAATTTTCACGTATGGAAGCATATTTGGTTATCATAAGATAAAACTCGCCCACCTGGTGTGCGCTTGCATTGTGTGATGTGGGACAAGCTTATGATAGCCTCATTTTTCAAAGTCATTGCGAATTTATATGTGTGGGAATTCATCTGGAATAAACCCGTTCCGCTCAAGCAGCATGGTCCTATGAATGTCCCAACTTTAAATAGAATTCTTAATTAACTGTTTTATGTTCTCACACCAGTCCCATGACTGACCTGGAGTTTATTGTTCCTTCCAAAACTCTAGGTGCCCAATTTTTTTTATACACGGGCAGTTAGAGTTTAGTTTATAGTTATAGATTGTTAAAGCTGGATTTGGAGCGCTTTCTGAGTTAGAGTTGGAGCTTCTGCTACATTTACTAATTTCTTCTGTTAAGAGTTTTCCTTTTCTTCCGCTGTTATTATTGTAACTCTGATATTCTGTATAACTCTGATGTAATAATTGTATTATGCAATGAAAAGTTCTATTATCTTGTTCGATATATGTATGTACTCCTAACAATTCGTCTTTATGAACGATTTGAGTTGGTTTAATTACCGGCGAAAAATCGGGCAAAAAGATGGGTCGTTACATTGTTTTTAATTTATTATAAATTATATGTCCAATCTTTGTTTAATAAACGAATTTCTTATTATAATTCAAACCTAAACTTAATTAGATCCTTTTATATTGTCCAATTCACACTGTGTTGAAAATCCAACATATTTTGACTATTTCAGAATTAAATTTATTATTTTTATTGAATTAATACTCAAAATTATTAAAATAGAGTTATTTAAATTTCCAAATAAACATTCGGGGGATCGGTCAGCAGTCCCACCGACCCAAGACTTGTCTCTACTTTTGGAAATATTATAGACAAAAATCACTACCGATCGAACCTATCTTTAGCAATACACTCCCTTAAATCTGAATAATAAGAAGCATTTTTGTCCTCTTCTGCCTGCCAACATCGAAGGCCTGCATTATTGCCTGACTGCACCCGACCATCGTGTCATGCTTTCTCTCTCTGCCGCATGTCCTTGGAATTGATGGTGCCTCGAAATTCCAAATCCTTTGGAAGGCGAGAAACCCATTCATCTTCTTTCCTTTTCATTAAGAACATTCCAATCCCATCACCCGCCATCGCCGCTCTGCCGCAAGCACCACCCGTGACCACTGTCTCGCCGTCTAATTACAGCTCTGACGAACTCGACGTTGGCCACTCAGACCATGGATTACGTCGAATGTAGGTTTTTGATAGACAGAAGAAAAAAGAAGGTGGATTTATATGAAAAATTGTGCAAGAATATGTGTTAAAAGTAAAAAGGGGAAAGAATTCCTACCTATAGAGTGATCGGAAGAAACAATCTTATTCTTTGACAGAAAAGAAAGCTTTTTTGGTTTCTTGGAGATAACGAGTTCGGATGAAGTAAAAAAGTAATAGTAAAATAATGAGTGGGTTAGCCTTTTATAAAAGTTGACTGAATTAACTTATTAACTGATTCCAAAACAGTTGACTTGGTCAATTTAGAATCACCAGTTAACTTATTAACTAATTATAACTAATTGTTGACTAGCCTTTTGGAAAGGCCGTCAAGGTACATTGACACCATATATCTTAATAGGATCGACATAAAGAACCATATAAGCTTGAGGAACTAGTCGACCAAGAAATCCAACACTAAAACCGTTTTGGGTCGCCTTCGTTCGCCTTGATGAATGATCAGATCGATCGGTACATGGTTCGACCAGAACCTTGAGCCTAAGCTGAGTATAGAAGGCCATTATTCCCGCTGACCAGGTCGAACGATCTTTAGTTCGATCGATTCAAGCCAAACTTATTCCTACGCAAGATATTTTCCTAAGGACTCGCTCCTGCTCCTACCCGACTGCTTCCAGCTACCCTCGAATATCAGATCGGCTGATATCTACCACTATGTGTGCAAATCACGCCTCTCTATGCAAGAAGAACGCTTCTTCGTGTATTCCTACAATTTTGGAATGAACAACATGAGTCCCAGCCGATGTGGGCATTGTGGCATCTATAAATAGACCTTCTAGACTCAAAAAAGGGACTTTTGGCCAATCTCTTATTACTCAATTATTTAACTACTTTGTTTGTAACAAAATATTCCATAAATAGGAGATTATAAAGTGGATGTAGGCTCGTTAATGTCAAACCACTATAAACCTGTGTGTGATTGCATTTTTTTCATTTTTCATTTATTTATCTTTACTTTGATTCTCCACATCTTCATCTTTTGGGTGTTGTACCATTTTTCAGTTTCAACACTAATCATTCATCTTAAATTAGTTAATAATATAATTTAATAATAACGCTCAATTGTTTTCTTAAAAACAATTATTCCAAAATATTAACCATTAGGTGGATTTTGACTTATTCGCTTACAAAACTTATACGTACGAATTTACTATATAAATTATTTATAATTACTTTATAAAAACTTATTATAAAATATTGGAAACAACTTCTATTTTATATAAATTATAAATAAACTTTAAAATCTTGATTCAGTTATAAAAACATTTTTTACAACTTAAATCTCGTCTATTCGCCTAATGGCAGAACGATGTCTTAAAAGATGGGTTTTTGGCCATCTGCTGCAAATCACATAATCAATACTTTCTATTGATTAAAAAACAACAATTGTTGAATTTAAATTCAGCAATCGACATCTAAGCAGGTTTTAACATTATGGGGTCAAATAGTTCATATATAAATAATATGAAATCGAATAACAACGATAATATTTGAAGGATTCAGTTGGATCCCTCCAACCTGTCTTTCCCTGCAACACAACTCATAATGATTTTTTATAATGAATATGAAATAAATAATTTTTATCTAATGCATCTAAACGACGTAAATATAAATAACGTCAACCAAAGAGAAGCAAACAAACAATAATTAACTATAGCACCCAATCTTCCAATTCATACTATCAGCAATAAATTTTAGTTATATGAATTTATTGACATCATAGAATTTTAGAAGGTGTGAGAGTTAACTCACATTTATTTCGATTCGACGATTCTGGCCAATTTATATAATTTCAAATGTGTGTATGAATTATATAAAAATCTCGTTAGCTTTAAACACAACCAAACTAGTTCGAACGCGAAACCGCCGTCGATACGATCCCAACAGATCCTCTTTTGTTTGATTCTATTCATGTGTGGAAACATTATAACCATTACATGTTTGAATTTATTCACAAAGTCATTAACCAATTTAATTAAATATATATTTTCTCTAATCACCTTTATTAATTATAATTAGACATGCTAAGCCCATATTCTTCTCTTTCATTTGTACGCACAATCCTCTCTTCCTGTAAATGCAAATGGCCGACTCCTTCCTCCCCTTTCTCCTTCTAGCAACCATGAAAACTTAAGAGACCGACAGTCTTCTTCACTATCGAAATCTCTACCATCCTCGCCCCTGCATTTGAATAGGAATTGACATAGGAAAAACCGACTTCGTGAACTCCCTATAACTCACGTTATAGGGTGCGACATCTTCTGATGCCGAATCCACCCAAACACCATCGGTGCGTTCGCTAATACCTCTTGAACGACACACCATTCTCTATTCAACCCCCGCCCTCCACAGCTCGCCCAGCCTCCTTCTAAGTCTTGCTACATGGGAAAAAAAACCCATCTCCTAAAATTAAACCTCGCCAAAAACTGTGCACATGAGATCGTAGCTCTCGCTGTTGTGATTTCATCGAATCCAAGATTGCTTAATTTGGTTAAGGTTTTGATTTTATATAATGTTATGAAGAATTGGTTTGCTTAATTTTTACTGTGTTTGGAAATAAATAAGGAATCTTTGCATATATATATATATATACACACACATAGGGAGATTGCATGTGAAAATTGGCAGAGATATTTTTCCTATTTATGTTTGCAAATGGCACATGGATGCCTATTGAAATGAAAGGAAAGAACGACATAAGATTGAATTTCACATGGTTGCTGCGGAAGAAAAATAAGTTGACAAGTGAGAGTGACGAATGATATTTTTGAATTGAAGAGACTAAATTTTTTTTTAACGTATAATGTTCGATGTTTATAATTCGTACGATCTGGTATGATTTACGATCCTGACCAGAATTGAAATCCTACAAAAATTTAATATTTCAAACACGATGGAACTGATTTCTTCGAATTTCGAGATCGTTTATGAAATCTTTATTTCAATTCTATACGGTTAATTTATGCGTGTTTATATTGCGAACTATCACAAAAATAACTCCAACTGACTTGAAACTGGAAACCTTATATTAATTAACCATTGCGGATTTTATGAAATTAGTTTTATTGAAATTTGAGGCCATTTGAAAATTGGCTATTCTTAAGTTCCATATTAAATCTGTAACGATCTAAGATTTTTGAAAATCAAATTTGAATTTAATATGAATTTTAAATAAAGTTTAAAAGGATTAAATTATTGTTGAATCAAATTATAAGGCAATAATAGTATATTAACAGACTGAAAGTTTAATTTTATTATGAAATTAGTTATAACAATTTTGTTTGGAGAAAATGTTTCGTCGTTAACCGAATTTTTAAAATTTTGTTGTAGTTCAGTCGCGAAAGACGATTATGATTTGAAATTTAATTATAATTAAATATTCGTCGCAAATTTTTGTTCAGTTTTAGTTCGCGTCATCTTAGAATATTTTATAGAAATTTATTATAATTTTTATTTCGGAAAATATAATATATTTTTCTAACGTATTTTGGGGTAACTGTGGTCCCCTTTGAGACCTTGCAGAACTGATCAACCGGTATGTCTTTATTGCTGTTTTGGGATCGTTGTACGTGATGTACATGATTTATTTATTAGTTGTGGTTATTCGCCGCCTATAATTATAAAAGAAAGTAAAATTAAAAGATAGAGGAAGGTAAGGAATACATGAAACGTTCTATGGGGGAAGGAAGCCTTCTTTCCATGCAAATGAAGTGGAAAAAAAAGACTCACGTATAGAAGGGAATGCATGTCCAGGCAAAAATGAAACTACATGCACCAAATGTATGAATTAGCTTATGTTAGAAAATATTTAGGAAGAATAAAATAAGAGACAATGAAAAAATTAAATTAAGGTTACATGAAAAATGAAAGAAGGTATTGAAGGAAAAAAGCATGGCACACATCCATGCATACACTTCCATGCTAAATAAGGTGATGCGTTGGTTACTTATACCAAAGGAAAATAAGTCCCAAAAACCATGTTATTCAAATAAAATAATAATAATAATAAACGTGTAAGCAAATGAAGCATGGGAGGGGACACTTGTCCATCATTTTACACGTGCACTCGCCTGAAGGAAAAATGCAGTAAATTAGAAATAAATGCAGTTCCTCATCACCATTTTGTCATCTTCAATTCTCTTTACCCTCTCCAACTTTTAATCCAGCTCACCGTGTTATGATCTTTAAGCCTTCTCCATCCCACTCCTTTCCACCCTTCTCCTTAATTATCTACAGTCGCCATTTCCATTCTCCCATTCCACTCTTTCAGTTCCGCCATTCTTATTAAAAAAAAAGGTGAAAACGTGAAACCTACATGCATCCTCCCTTCCACCGCATTTAGCAACTCCCACCATTTCCGGACCACTAACAGCCTTCGACCATCCATGCACCTAACTCAGTAACTCACGCTCGCCGTTCCTCCACCTAGTTCACCGCTACTGAATTCATCCGCCCTTAACCCGAGCCAAGCTACTCATGCTGCTAACTCCACCCATCCACCTTCGACACACCGCCAATCCCCTCAAACTCTTTGCTTTTACTCTTCTCTAGTGCAACAGCTCAACTGGCAGGCACTTGCCTTCTTCCACACTTCAGCTACCTTGGCCCCTCAACACGTCTGCATCACCGTTAACAACAGTTGGTCCACTCTCCTCCCCAGCTTAGCATGCATGCGCAACCTGTTTTGCAGATAAGGCTTGTTTTATAAAAAAAAGTATTTTTGCAAATGATTCACTGTGCGTGTGTTTGCGCCTGAGAGCACCCTCTCGCCTAGGCTCCTAGCAACTTTGCATGAGTGAATCTTTTAGAAAAAAAGGAAGAAAAGAGAGCCAGAAAAAAAGGAAAGAGTCGGGAAAGGAGAGAACAGATGAAGCGAGAGAGAAGGAAAGGCGGGTCTGGTCTTGCAAGATGGGCGAGACTGAATGTTGTGTGTGGGGTGAGAACAAGTTTTATTTTATTTAATTTATATTTAGTTATTTTGTAGCTACTTAAATTATTCTAACATATTAATTTAAATAGATAAAACTTGTAAATGAGAATAGAACGTGAAATAAGAAGAGTAAAAAAGAATAAGAAGGGGACGGAACGCTAGACGCAAGAGAGAGAGTGCAGAAAGGAGCAAATACATGGAGAAGACAGAAAAGCAGTGAAATTTATGGAAAGCAAATTGGGGTGAGAACAATTAATTTAATCATTTATTTTAATTAGTAGCGATTAAAATGTGTGTGATGATTAATGATTGTTTGGATATGGATGTGAATGTGTGAAAAGATTTGCATGTAAGTAGATAACACACTGAACACGGGAAAAGCGTTATTGACCGTAACGCTTGTCCACCGCTGAATTGGTTGTTATTGATGATGATTATAATGTATGATCATTGGACTTATATGGTTGATTTATTTTGTTTGCATGATGCACACACAACACCATGGTTGTGGAGCTAAATAGATGACCGATTCAATATTCTTCCATATAATTGAAGATTTATTTTCAAATATAAAAATGTTAATTTTAAGTCCAGTTTTATTTGAAAAGAGATTTGGAAATTTAAATATAATATTTTGTAATATTATATAACATACCGTTCTAGGATGGCAGAGAGGATGGTGTCTAGGTTTGGGTTTGGAAATCCAGTTTCCTGCTCTCCCTGGCTTTCCCTAACTGGTCCGACGGACGGAACGGTTAATTCAAATATAATTTGAATTTGAAGTTGTTGTGAAAACTTAGAAAACCGATGGACCATTTATGAAATTCAAATTTAAATTTAAATTTAAATAAAAAGGGTTTTGAATTCCTATGGTTTACAACTTATTTAAATTTAGATTTGGAAACAATTTTTGATTAAACTTAAGAATCGGTTTTGAAATTTAGTTGTTTTGAAATTTTAAATTTAAATTCAAAGGGATTTGAAGGAATTATATTTAAAACATTTTATAACGCGTCGCGGCGCGACAGTACGTAAACATCGATTTAAATTTTCAAATGACTATAACTTGACCGTTTAAAATTGGTTTAACATGAAATAAGAAACGCTGATTTTCAAATATTAACAATTTTTGAATAGAAAAGAAATTTTCAAATTTCAGTGTATCATTTTCAAGTTATGGTCAAAACAAATTTGGAAAAGGTCGCTCTATGAGCAGTTCGGCGACCATAACGAAATTTCAAATAAAACAAGTTTAGAATTTGAGAAAATTCATGAAAAATCTTACTTTATTAATTTAAGGTGATTAGAACTGAATTATTGGAATTTTGAATTGATTTGGAATTTATTTGAATCAAATGGCTATTGCAGCGCTTTTAATAACATTCAAACGTGATTATCTAAATTCCAAAGATAAATGGGTTTTGAAATTTTAATCGTAAACCATTATTTTAAATGGTTAAAAAAAAGTTGTAAATGGTTCGGAAGGATTTTAGTGATTGAACCTGGAATTATTTATCAATTCTAAAAGTTAGAATTTAAAAGGGAATGAGTTGGATGGAGTTGTGACGGATATTCGATATGTAATTCCAAGGTTAAACAAACATTAACAGAAGCACTCGAAAAATATCTACACCAAGGTTCTGATAGTGCTTGTTGAGTTGTGAATTTATATCGAATATAAGTCAAATTGACTCTATCAAACTTATGTTTGAATATAAATTGTCTGAATTATCGTTAATGGAATTCAAATCCAAATAAGATGTGGTAAACTTAAAGACTTAAGGAATCAAAGGATTAAGTTTTGATATAAGGATCGAAGGGCTATGTTGAAATAAAGGTTGGTAAATCGAATATTTCATTTCAAAGAAAGGTTAAAAGGATAGTAGAATGTATGACAAATCCAACTTTGACTTGTAAATGAATTGAATGATTGGATGGAGATTGAATTGAAAGGTCCGTACGGTCCATAACCATTGTTTATGAAAACGCTTATTACTTGGGAAGACCGGAATCAGATTTAAGTCCAGAAACCATTCCAAGTAATAATACGACGCATGAAGCAAATTCAAGACTTGGAACCGATGAATGAAGACCATGGTTCTTCACAAATCGAATGGACTATCTGCTGATTGGTTTCTTTACTGAATAGCTACAGTAGAGAGATGCCCCTATTACCGGAGTGGCAGGAAGTCCGAACGTTTCGGGTGAACTTTCGGATTTTTGTTCCGTTCGGTCCCAGGACGGACTTGTATGGATTGTGTGTCTGACATTGTAATTGACGGCATAACACTGATTCCGTTGATATGTATCTGGTTTGTGACGTATGAGCTCGAAGTGGTTATGTAATGATGGAAATCAGTGGTCATGTGGTGAATGGACAATGTGACATACTTAAGAAATGAAATGATCTTGTACGATCAGGGCATCACTTTTCTAGGCATGCTTTGTGTATGATGTGATATCGACAAACCTCACACCCCGGATGATGAGAAACTGGCGGTTAGGTTGTGTATATATATATGAATTGATAATGACCGCTGCAGCAGTGGGCCACTTATGACTTATGAAATAGGGTATGTTCGGGGGGCCGTGCCTGGTCGAAAACCGTTGATCTACCTCGCGATCTGTATTGGTGTTCGCGTCTGGATGAAAAACCCATGATTACATTTCGCTTGTGTTCCGATTGATCTTTCGTGCCAAGAATCATCAAGTTGGAAACCCAAATCTCCAATACACGCCACACGGTTTTGGTGTGTATATATATATGTGTATATATATATATATTTATATTTATATATATATATGGCGACATAATATTATGGGGTATTATGTTGTCTAGGATTAATACATTTATTTGCGAAATGTTTTCCACACTATATATATATATGTATTATGGCACTGGAAGGGGATTTTTACGTATGAAAGCATATTTGGTTATCATAAGATAAACCTCGCCCATCTGGTGTGCGCTTTCATTGTGTGATGTGGGACGAGCTTATGATAGCTTTATTTTCAAAAGTCATTGCGAATTTATATGCATGGGTATTCACATGAGTAAACCCGTTCCGCATTAGCGGCATGGTCCGGTGGATATTTTTCAACTTTAAAATAAAATCTTAAAGCAACTGTTTTATGTTCTCACACCAGTCTCATGACTGACCCGGAGTTTATTGTTCCTCCCTAAACTCTGGGTGCCCATTAATTTTTCACACAGGCAGCTAGTAGTTTAGTTTTGTAGTTTTAGATCATTGGAGCTGGATTCAAAGCGCTTTTAGAGTTGGAATCCACGCTAGAGTTTGGATCTTCCGCTATATCATATGATTTCTTCCGCTAAGAGTATATTTTCTTTTCTTCCGCTGTATATGTTGTAACTCTGATATTCTATGTAACTCTGATGTAATATTGCATTATGCAATGAAAAGTTCTGTTATTTTGTTCAATGTATGTATGTGCCCATAACAATTCGTCTTTGTGAACGATTTAAGTTGGTTTAATTACCGACGAGAATCGGGAAAAAGGCGGGTCATTACAATTGGTATCAGAGCTTTGGTTATACAAAGCTATAGGGTACGCACATATTTGAACAAAGAATAGGACTTATCAAAGTTATAGTATCTCATTAGAGATAAGGTTAGAAATGCCCTAGATTGAGATTTTGGAATATTATGTCGAGAGAGCGTATTTTAAAATCCATATAAAGTATTTTTGAATTAAGTAAATCGTTTTGAAAGTACGATTATTTTAGAAATATAATTAAAGATAAGGGATTCTTGAGTATTGTGTTCGATGTCGCGATTGGACTATCGAGTATATAGGGATTTTGAATATATGCCTAGCTAACATATATACGAAGTCCAGTGTATACTAGATAGATATAGACATTCTAGTCGCTCGAGGATGAATTTACTGATGACCATGGCACCATCAGTAGTGATTTTCGGGTTTCGAAAGTGGGATGACTATATGATTCCAGCTACGACGTCAAGAAATACTTAAATTATTTCGATATGTTAGAAATATTAAAGGAATTTAATGTAAGGTAGATAAGCTAAAAACATAATTAACCTGGTCAAAAAGTCGTGAGTAGCCTGTAAATAGCTGGAAAATGTTTAAGAGTAAAGTTCGTCTAAAGAATTGGAAAATGAATCTTGAATATGCACATACGTAAGATTATTTGTTAATCACATGCATCGAACATTTCTTCGTTCTAACAAAATTAATTGATCAAGTCATAACGAATGTTTGAATATAAATATTAAGATCTAATAAGTATAATCAGAGAAGATATCATATTCCTCGATGAGTGTTAAGCAATAGAGTCGAACCTATATCTGACATGAATTGTAAACGATAAAATGCAAGATTAAGCTACTTTTCTCGGAAGTATATTTCGGCAATCAAACTCCCCTCAAAGAATTTGAAGGTAATTTTATTTAGGTTGAGAATTTGTTTGGAAGAAAATTTTTGGTTTAAATTGTAACAGATATCTAAGTGGGGGAGAAAACTATCTTTCCTTATTAAAACTGTATAAGCAATCCAAATAGAAAGTATTAAAGAGTAATCGCTTACGATACAATGGAAAACGGAATTTGAAGTAAGATTTACTCAAGGAAAGTAAATGGAAAAACCTGAGTGCCCAATAAAACTAGGAACTGATTCGGAATGGGTAATTTCAATTTGTCCAAAGTCTTACGTTAACCGAACTTCAAATAATAAGCCTTGCGTAGTAAGTAGACTAGGAAAATTTTGATTTTTCGAAATATAAAGATTTTAGTTTCGGAGAATCTTCAGAATCAGTTTCTAGTGTTTGGGACAAATTGATTGAAATATGTATACGTTAAATCGGAGTAGCGCAGCGAAAGCATAGTGGTAATTTGAAAGGAATGTTTCAAAGATTTTCGCTAGACTTGTTGAATAAAGTAACTTTCCAAACAAGATTTGGAATTTGAAACAAGAATGAATAAATGTCATAGATCACGAAATACAAACAAAAAGAAAAGTTGTTCGATTTTATGAATATGACTTCTAAATTTTGGAATTAGACTCTTGGAATATTATAAAAAAGTCTTGAAATGTTGAAGCAATATTGAATTTTTAACGTAGTTAATGCCATGTATGAAGTTTAAACGGCTGGAATGTAAGTTTGCATTTGCATAAGACCAATTTATGATAATATGAGTTGATAAGGAAAAATTTCAACTTATGTAAAGAATGAAAATTGAAATTCACAAGGTTTGGTATGAATTCGAAACTTGAAATGTTGATGTCGACATAAGTTGCTTGGAAATTTTATTTCCAATCGTTTTGGATACGATAAATAGGTTATAAACTATTTTTAATAAACAGTGGCTTCGACGACTAGAATCCCGATATGTTGAAATATTTGAAAACAATAATAATTGTAAATTATGGTTACAAAAGGAATTACAACTTCGGGATGTGAAATGATTTGGTTTCTTCGAGTAACCATAACTAAAACTGGGTCGTGATGAGGAATTCGATTTCGTGAGAGGGGTGATACTCAGTTGCCCTGTCATGAGGATGAACTTCTCGAACTAATAACATTTAGGTTTTGTCATAGTACATTTGAAATTTTAGAAGTAAATTGGTTTTAGAAATCCCGAAGGGAAGTATGATTTTCTGTATGAGAGGAATTAGTTTATTTCAATGGTTTGTGTTGAAAATGGGATTCTAAGTCAGAGAAATCATTTTGAGATTATCAAAATGCGTTGCAAACGACGACTTGTAATCAGAATATAAACTCGGACTTCTTTTAATTAACCCTTCCAAATTTATACCTTCCTAATGTAACGATTTGAGTTTTGTTTAATAAGTTTTCAAATAAAGGTTTTGGCAAATTTAATCATATGAAAATTATCTTATAAGTTGCGTTGATAAATTTGGGCTTAATATAAGAATTTGTAAGTTTAACAAATTTATATGTAAGATTTATTTTGCTTATGTATAATTTCATGAGCTCTCCTTTTCGAGGACGAAAAGCCTTAAGTGGAGGAGAATGTAATGATCTAAGATTTTTGAAAATCAAATTTGAATTTAATATGAATTTTAAATAAAGTTTAAAAGGATTAAATTATTGTTGAATCAAATTATAAGGAAATAATAGTATTTTAACAGACTGAAAGATTAATTTTATTATGAAATTATTTATAACAATTTTGTTTGGAGAAAATGTTTCGTCGTTAATCGAATTTTCAAAATTTAGTTGTAGTTCAGTCGCGAAAGACGATTATGATTTGAAATTTAATTATAATTAAATATTCATCGCAAATGTTTTTTCAGTTTTAGTTCGCGTCATCTTAGAATATTTTATAGAAATTTATTATAATTTTTATTTCGGAAAATAAAATATATTTTTCTAACGTATTTTGGGGTAACTGTGGTCCCCTTTGAGACCTTGCAGAACTGATCAACCGGTATGTCTTTATTGCTGTTTTGGGATCGTTGTACGTGATGTACATGATTTATTTATTAGTTGTGGTTATTCGCCGCCTATAATTATAAAAGAAAGTAAAATTAAAAGATAGAGGAAGGTAAGGAATACATGAAACGTTCTATGGGGGAAGGAAGCCTTCTTTCCATGCAAATGAAGTGGAAAAAAAAGACTCACGTATAGAAGGGAATGCATGTCCAGGCAAAAATGAAACTACATGCACCAAATGTATGAATTAGCTTATGTTAGAAAATATTTAGGAAGAATAAAATAAGAGACAATGAAAAAATTAAATTAAGGTTACATGAAAAATGAAAGAAGGTATTGAAGGAAAAAAGCATGGCACACATCCATGCATACACTTCCATGCTAAATAAGGTGATGCGTTGGTTACTTATACCAAAGGAAAATAAGTCCCAAAAACCATGTTATTCAAATAAAATAATAATAATAATAATAAACGTGCAAGCAAATGAAGCATGGGAGGGGACACCGTCCATCATTTTACACGTGCTCTCGCCTGAAGGAAAAATGCAGTAAATTAGAAACAAATGCAGTTCCTCATCACCATTTTATCATCTTCAATTCTCTTTACCCTCTCCAACTTTTAATCCATCTCACCGTGTTATGATCTTCAAGCCTTCTCCATCCCACTCCTTTCCACCCTTCTCCATAATTATCTACAGTCGCCATTTCCGTTCTCCCATTCCACTCTTTCAGTTCCTCCATTCTTATTAAAAAAAAAGGTGAAAACGTGAAACCTGCATGAATCCTCCCTTCCACCGCATTTAGCAACTCCCACCATTTTCGGACCACTAACAGCCTTCGACCATCCATGCACCTAACTTAGTAACTCACGCTTGCCGTTCCTCCACCTAGTTCACCGCTACAGAATTCATCCGCCCTTAACCCGAGCCAAGCTACTCATGCTGCTAACTCCACCCATCCACCTTCGACACACCTCCAATCCCCTCAAACTCCTTGCTTTTACTCTTCTCTAGTGCAACAGCTCAACTAGCATGCACTTTCCTTCTTCCACACTTCAGCTACCTTGGCTCCTCAACACTCATGTCTGCATCACCGTTAACCACAGTCGGTCCACTCTCCTCCCCATCTTAGCATGCATGAGCAACCTGTTTTGCAGATAAGGCTTGTTTTATAAAAAAAAAAAAAAAAAAAGTATTTTTTCAAACGATTCATTGTGCGTGTGTTTGCGCCTGAGAGCACCCTCTCGCCTAGGATCCTAGCAACTTTGCATGAGTGCATCTTTTAGAAAAAAAAGGAAGAAAAGTGACGCAAGAAAAGAGAGCCAGAAAAAAAGGAAAGAGTCGGGAAAGGAGAGAACAGATGAAGCGAGAGAGAAGGAAAGGCGGGTCTGGTCTTGCAAGATGGGCGAGACTGAATGTTGTGTGTGGGGTGAGAACAAGTTTTATTTTATTTAATTTATATTTAGTTATTTTGTAGCTACTTAAATTATTCTAACATATTAATTTAAATAGATAAAACTTGTAAATGAGAATAGAACGTGAAATAAGAAGAGTAAAAAAAAGAAGGGGACGGAACGCTAGACGCAAGAGAGCGAGTGCAGAAAGGAGCAAATACACGGAGAAGACAGAAAAGCAGTGAAATTTATGGAAAGCAAATTGTGGTGAGAACAATTAATTTAATCATTTATTTTAATTAGTAGCGATTAAAATGTATGTGATGATTAATGATTGTTTGGATATGGATGTGAATGTGTGAAAAGATGTGCATGTAAGTAGATAACACACTGAACACTGGAAAAGCGTTATTTACCGTAATGCTTGTGCACCGCTGAATTGGTTGTTAGTGATGATGATTATAATGTATGATCATCAAACTTATATGGTTGATTTATTTTGTTTGCATGATGCACACACAACACCATGGTTGTGGAGCTAAACAGATGACCGATTCAATATTCTTCCATATAATTGAAGATTTATTTTCAAATATTAAAATATTAATTTTAAGTCCAGTTTTATTTGAAAATAGATTTGGAAATTTAAATATAATATTTTGTAATATTATATAACAGACCGTTCTAGGATGACAGAGAGGATGGTGTCTAGGCTTGGGTTTGGAAATCCAGTTTCCTGCTCTCCCTGGCTTTCCCTAACTGGTCCGACGGATGGAACGGTTAATTCAAATATAATTTGAATTTGAATTTGAAGTTGTTGTGAAAACTTAGAAAACCGATGGACCATTTATAAAATTCAAATTTAAATTTAAATTTAAATAAAAAGGGTTTTGAATTCCTATGGTTTACAACTTATTTAAATTTAGATTTAGATTTGGAAACAATTTTTGATTAAACTTAAGAATCGGTTTTGAAATTTAGTTGTTTTGAAATTTTAAATTTAAATTCAAAGGGATTTGAAGGAATTATATTTAAAACGTTTTATAACGCGTCGCGGCGCGACAGTTCGTAAACAACGATTTAAATTTTCAAATGATTATAACTTGACCATTTGAAATCGGTTTAACTTGAAATAAGAAACGTTGATTTTCAAATATTAACAATTTTTGAATAGAAAAGAAATTTTCAAATTTCAGCATATGATTTTCAAGTTATGCTCAAAACAAATTTGGAAAAGGTCGCTCTACGAGCAGTTCGGCGACCATAACGAAACTTCAAATAAAACAAGTTTAGAATTTGAGAAAATTCATGAAAAATCTTACTTTATTAATTTAAGGTAATTAGAACTGAATTATTGGAATTTTGAATTGATTTGGAATTTATTTGAATCAAATGGCTATTGCAGCGCTTTTAATAACATTCAAACGTGATTATCTAAATTCCAAAGATAAATGGGTTTTGAAATTTTAATCATAAACCATTATTTTAAATGGTTAAAAAAAAGTTGTAAATGGTTCGGAAGGATTTTAGTGATTGAACCTGGAATTATTTATCGATTCTAAAAGTTAGAATTTAAAAGGGAATGAGTTGGATGGAGTTGTGACGGATATTCGATATGTAATTCCAAGGTTAAACAAACATTAACAGAAGCACTCGAAAAATATCTACACCAAGGTTCTGATAGTGCTTGTTGAGTTGTGAATTTATATCGAATATAAGTCGAATTGACTCTATCAAACTTATGTTTGAATATAAATTGTCTGAATTATCGTTAATGGAATTCGAATCAAAATGAGATGTGGTAAACTTAAAGACTTAAGGAATCAAAGGATTAAGTTTTGAATATAAGGATCGAAGGGCTATGTTGAAATAATGGTTGGTAAATCGAATATTTCATTTCAAAGAAATGTTAAAAGGATAGTAGAATATATGACAAATCCAACTTTGACTTGTAAATGAATTGAATGATTGGAAGGAGATTGAATTGAAAGGTCTGTACGGTCCATAACCATTGTTTATGAATACGCTTATTACTTGGGAAGACCGGAATCGGATTTAAATCCAGAAACCATTCCAAGTAATAATACGACGCATGAAGCAAATTCAAGACTTGGAACCGATGAATGAAGACCATGGTTCTTCACAAATCGAATGGACTATCTGCTGATTGGTTTCTTTACTGAATAGCTACAGTAGAGAGATGCCCCTATTACCGGAGTGGCAGGAAGTCCGAACGTGTTGGGAGAACTTTCGGATTTTTGTTCCGTTCAGTCCCAGGACGGACTTGTATGGATTGTGTGTCTGACATTGTCATTGACGGCATAACATTGATTCCGTTGATATGTATCTGGTTTATGATGTATGAGCACGAAGTGGTTATGTAATGATGGAAATCAGTGGTCATGTGGTGAATGAACAATGTGACATACTTAAGAAATGAAATGAGCTTGTACGATCAGGGCATCACTTTTCTAGGCATGCTTTGTGTATGACGTAACATCGACAAACCTCACACCCCGGATGATGAGAAACTGGCGGTTAGGTTGTGTATATATATATGAACTGATAATGACCGCTACAGCAGTGGGAGACCACTTATGACTTATGAAATAGGGTATGTTCGGGGGGCCGTGTCTGGTCGAAAACCATTGATCTACCTTGCGATCTGTATTAGTGTCCGCGTCTGGAAGAAAAACCCGTGATTACATTTCGCTTGTGTTCCGATTGATCTTTCGTGCCAAGAATCATCAAGTTGGAAACCCAAATCTCCAATACGAGCCACACGGTTTTGGTTTGTATATATATATATATATATATATATATATAAATATATATGGCGACATAATATTATGGGGTATTATGTTGTCTAGGATTAATACATTTATTTGCAAAATATTCTCCACACTATATATATGTATTATGGCATTGGTAGGGGATTTTTACGTATGAAAGCATATTTGGTTATCATAAGATAAACCTCGCCCATCTGGTGTGCGCTTGCATTGTGTGATGTGAGACGAGCTTATGATAGCTTCATTTTCAAAAGCCATTGCAAATTTATATGCACGGGTAAGGCGATATTTGAATTCGACTTCGTGTGGAATAGATACTGAATATATAAGTTTTTGACAAACTAAATTAATTAACTAATTAATTGATTATTGGTTACTTATTAATTACTAACACCTACTCTCATCTTCATTTTCCTAATGCTCAAAATCCCGCTTGAAGCCATGAAATCAAACCCATCATTCAACCTTTCTCTCTCCACACACCACGAAATTAATGACCGACCTCACCATCATCCTCCATGTTAACTAAGATTACTCTAATTTTGTTGAAGGACATGGTATGGTGAAGGGATATTAAAAAAACGAACTTTCGAAAGTGTCAAAGGAATGTGCCGCTTTATGTATTATGCTTTCAAAGAAGTTGAAAAGACATACCTTTTGATAAAGTCATTCCCCTTCGAGGGGGTCGAAGGACTCATCTTCCAGTATCTTACAAAGAAAATGCTTTCGAGTAAACCTAAAGATATTAAGCTTATCCCCATCAAGCTTGATAAACCCTTCGAATGTGTCGAAAGGGGTTTCGATTACGTGACTACTAAAGTAAATATTCACAACATGGGAGAGACACAATCTTAGATAAAGCAATCCTTTGAAGAAATTGAGCCTGTACAAATCAACCCCTTCGAAGGGATCGAACCATCTAGCAACATCATTCTTTCTAGACCAACGCCTTTGAGATCACCAGAATAAGAGCTTTAAGAGATAATATACTTCTATAAGCACTTAGTCTCCGCCCTTCAAGTATATCAAGCTTCCATAGAGGTCAAGGACCATCCGTTGAAGTAAACGAAGACCTATCTCAAAATGTTTACCTTAGGCCATCACTTAGACCTTCTTCTGCTCACTCCTTTCAACTATGATGATAGCTCCGAGATAAAGAATGGAGGGTCCTTGATACCAGTACTTCTCCTTAGCTTCATAGGAAGCATGAAAGTGAAGGAATCAAGGAGATAGTGGGTCAATCAAATCTATAAATACAATCCTAGAGGTCCAGATAGGGATCCTGATTGGAATTTTTGAACTTGTATTACATTTCTTGAGTACGAACCCTAATTCCTAAATCAAATTAGGGATTTCATTACATTTAATTCTTTAGCCTTTGTACTCATCAAAAGCATTAATAAAAGGTGACTTAAAGTAATTGATCGAGGTAATTCTAAGGTAATGTTAGAATATTATATAAAATCATATATTTATGAATTATTATTTTTCGATAAGACTTCATCCATCTTAATGGCTTTAAACTCCATCGAAAGGACCCATTTTCTAACAAATGAACTTTTGTTAAATAAAGGCCTATTCGTGAGCTCTTTATCCATATAAAGTAGTAAACCATCTAAGTCGAAGGCGTACGTTCCACAACTAAATTTAAGGAATTACTTTAAGCGACCCTTGCCTTTTGCCTTCATAAATCAGTATATTCAAAAGAGGTCCTTTCGAAGCCATTTCAACCCTTTGGCCTCCTATGCTCATCTAATCAACTCAAACCCAGAAGATAGTGCCAACAAATATTGATCAAAGGGTTCTTTACAAGGAGACCACACATGTTTGTAAAAGGATTTTGATAAGAATACACCTACAATTGATTGATTCGAAAGGAGTCCATGCATAAGAGTTTGAAACATTTGGCATGTAGCATCCTGGAATTTTGATGCTCGAGTGGCCAGACACTAATACATCACATGTCCAAACTCAAGAATCAAAAACCCAAAAAGCTAGAAGAAAGAAATAAGAGGGTGAGATAAGAAAGAAAGAAAGTTAAGAATAGAAGAATAAGAAGAAGAGCCAATATAACACAGAGTCTCACATCGCGGCGGAACAAAATATAGTATATAAATAAACCTTATTGAGAGCTTGAAATAAACTTAAAATCATCAGAGTACATCAATATATCTGGACAGTTATAATAATTTGTCCTTATATACAACAGACATCGAAATAAATACTAGATATCATGCATCTGAATCAGCCCATCTATGGACTTCACAGCACCCGATGACCTAAACATGTAAAACTAGGTCTTATCCGAGCATTGCAAACGCCAGGATCAGTCTGGGGAACCAGCGTGAGAAAACTCACTAAGTTTATCATAACATCCATCTTGATTTTAAAGTCAAAATCTTTTCAGAAGGAAAAATATAATCATAAGACCAAATCCACACATAAATACGGACGGGTTTTACCTTACGATAACCCAAAACATTTGAAATCATATCATTTATCATATTATAATAATGTCTAATACAAATAAAAAGAAATCTAGCGGAACGCTTGCATCTCACGCTCTAATACATAATATACGTTCAAAAACCGCGGGCACTTATTGGAGATTAGATTACGTCTATGACAAGATATGGAACCACTTTCCGATCAGTATACTCTAGACGGGATACACTGGAGTTCAACAAGAACATCTTGCAACTTGGCCACACATGACCGACCATTCATTTCGCTTAGATGTTCTGAATATATTGTCACCTTATGGCTTTTTGTCACGACCACCATAATTCCTGGGAGATACAGAAACGAAAAGAAGAATATTCTCTAGATGGTGACAATACACCCTAATTAGGAGAGACCCACTTAGCCATGTTGCCTGCCCGATTTTTTCATTCCCCAGTTGATGAGGCTTGAGGTTTTAAATATTATGGAACATCTGGCCACCATTCACTTTGAGTGCCCCATCGTCAGATCCGACAGATATCACTAATTGACATTCACAAAAGCACTCTAGTTGTTAGCTAAGAGAAGTGCCCCTCTTCGCTACCAACTATGGTACATTTGAAGAAGTCAACGTACGTGACCCTTTTGGAAATACTCTGTTAGACACTCGTCCATACAAGTTGTTCTGGGACTGGACAAACTGAAGGCACCCTCCTATTACATCCTAGGAATCACCCTATGGATAAGTAGTGAGTAGTCCTTGCAAATCCATAGATTCCAATCACGATAGAATCATTATTGAAATATCTCCAGGGATTAGCCAGAGAAATTCAACAATAGTTCCCTTGCTCATGAAGATTTACGGTCTTCAATTGCTTTGTCTCGATCAGCATTAGATATCTTCTTTGTTTACGTATTCGTTTGTTCAGAATGGTTTTCAAATATAAATTTGACCTCGGTCTTTCCGTACCAACATCATTGGCCAAATTTTGAAAGTCGTTTATTTAACTATCAAAATAAAAAACAATAAAATAAAATGAATCCATTGTTTGATTACGAAGCATCAATTATCCTTTTTAATTTCCCATTTGTTAAATTAAAATCTTTAAATCTTTTAAAACATCATATGCAAGCGTTCATTCAAAATATAATCTTTTATAAACTTCTGATAAGTTTATTCCAAAACCCATTTCAGTTATATCTTGATAAAACATCATCTCTCATTTAATATAGCGAAGTCGATCGCATCTAAATAACTCAACTCGCCCAGCCAATTTAAACTCAAATTTGGGTTTCCAATTCGATTTTCCTTTTACACCTTCAACAGTCCCTAACTGTAAATCGGTAAGAAAATAATCCCCTAAATATCAACCTCGAAGGCCGAAACTAACATCACATTAATACTCAGAAAATCATTTATCTCAACCGATCTCCAGTTAGGTTCTAATTCTTCGTTTCATATCTCGGCTTTTATTTCCATTCAAAAACCATTCTAATAACTTGTTCCAATAATATATTTGATAAAACTTAGTTTTATAACAAATCTTGGATTTTATAACATCCTATCAAATATAATTCCAATAAGAATTCTACTTTAAACTTCCATTTAAAACTTAACTTATATTATTAATATAAAATCACTTAAAATATCTTTTAACTATAAATAGGCTTTGTATTTTCATAAACTTTCATTTATACAACTTAAATCCCAAAATTTCCACTTTGATTATTATTAAATAAATAATAATCAAATACCCACATTTTTAAACAAACTTAAAAACTTGTTTACTTCACCATAAATTATTTCCATTTAATTAATAACCAAATTTAATAATCAATTTCAGTTAACGAGGTTTACTTGGTCAACTCTAATATGATTAATTCGTTAATCAATTCCAGTTAGTCTTTCCAGTTAAATTAACAATAAAATTAATTTAAACAATCCCATTTTCTTTGATTATTATTAAATAAATAATAATTTGTCCCAGCATAATCCCATTTTAATTGTTTCTTTAGAACAACCAATCTCGGTTATTAATCGTTACGTTACTATCTACTCACATACTTCTCAGTCTTATTAATACAAAAACTAGCTTTATAAAATCATTTAATAATTACTTAAAACTTAAATAATAAAAATTTAATATTTATTTCCTTTATATAAAATTCAATTCAAAAATAATATAATCTAAAATCTATTTCCAGTTATAAAATAAATTTTATAACTTCACCCCGATCGATTCACTTGACGGTGAATCGGTCTTTATAAAATGATGTATAATTAGGCCATCTGCTATCACTTCCTCGACCAATATCACCTATTGGTTAATATCAAGCAATCATTGAATTCATATTCAATAATAAATAACCAAATCAATGATCCAAACATATTGGTTAAATAGTTCATATAATTGTTGACGGCAAAATATGTCGTAAACACCCAAGATTCTTAGTTACTTAAGAATTATATTTTCATATGGAAATGTAAGAGCAGAAAGCAGTAAATAACACAAAGGATTTATAGTGGTTCGGTCTCTTGAGAGGCCTACGTCCACTTTGGAAGATTCACTGGAATATTATTGATAACAAAGAGTTACAAGATTGAGACTGTCACATGGTATCCTTTTACATACATCTCTGAGTAATATATGTCATAATTGTCATATGAGAGTATAAGGAAAAAGACACTTTTGCCCTTCTTCTTCCTCAAAGCATGGATGCCATTAAAGAGTCCACTTGGAGCTCTCAAGAGATGTCAAATCAAATCAAATCCAACCACTTTGAAGTGTGAGCTTAGGGGGTATTTATAGTGGAGTAGTTAGTTGGGAGTAGGTAGAAGTAGGGGACCACATCAGAAATCTCGGATCCCGTAGTGCATGCTACCAAAAGCTTGGATCCCTCATGTTCATTCCTTGGAAACTCGTACTCCTTAGTGGGGTATGAAATTCGTACCCCGTCGGGTACGAATTTCATACCCCTTGGGGTACGAGTGATGTTGGTTTGAGTTTGGCGGAGTCGAGGTTACCAAGTCTCGAGGCGTCTTGGGGTTCAAGGCATCGGTTTGGCAATTTTTTGAGGAGTGGTGAGGTTCCTATATACGCGTCCCCTTCTCGGCTTATTTCCTTAACTCCTTGGCGACACTCTCGGCTTTAACATCACGCGATACGTTGAGTCGAGTGTGTCTTGCGTACTTTTAGGAACCAAACCAAAAGGTCGGTTAACACTTGCCCTCAAAGTAAGTCTTGTCTTGACATGATGTGCTTTGAGTTGGTAGAAGTTTTTATTAAGTTTTCAATTTTCCTATAAACTCATGAAAATAGATGATAGTTGCTAAGCTCGTGTGTGTTGTAATCGTAGACGAGCCGTCGTTGGTATGACGTTGTGTTTACGTCGTTACGTACATACATTATATCGAATTTGCGTGCTCGTAATTATTTCAATACACATACGCATCTCATATATATATATATATGTGTGTGTGTGTGTGTATTGTTTTTTTACTCATACCCAAAACGGGGATACGAGATCTCGTAATCCGGTGGGGTACGAAATTTCATACCCTACTGAGGTACGAGAATTCATGTTCCACTGGGGATACGAAGCCCTTGATATGTCCTCAAGGCTTCCGACTCTCTTTTGCGCATTGTGCCTTTTCTCTCTAAGACCTTGAAGTTCCGATTTTCTTCCTTGGAATTTGCATTATATCGTATTGTTCGTATAACTAGATCGATTCTTGTGATGAGTGTTAGTTGAATGACAAATTTCCCTCGGACATAGGTGCAGAACATGTGATATGTATTGTGACTAAATTGTCAAACTATAGGACATGCTTTTCTTGTTTTAGTCATAATGTAGACATGGTTTAGCGCGAATCCAGTGACGTTGGTCAGCAATGACGATGGTCACGGTCTTAAGGGGTTGTGGTCGTCGTCGCGCCTCACGTTCTCAGCTTGTAAACTATATCATCTTGATATTGCATCGCATTACATGCACATGCTAATTTACACCAACACAAGGGGTATAGGTTACTCAACTATGATGTCTAATGATAGTGTGTTAAAAGTGTAGCTAGCGATGAAGACAAGGTCTATGACAGAGCAGACTTCGAAAGCTGAGATTTCTTTACTGTCGTCACAAACATCGGACTCAACTAGCAATGCTAGCTCGATGGGAAGCGAGCTTGATACTTCTGGGAGCTCAACCCCTTCTCGAGCGCCATGCTTGCCAGAAGCGTCTGGTCATGGAGGGCAACCAGAAAGATAACACTCTCCGGTCGTACATGAGGAGGTACAAAATGTAGATATCTTCAAGGGAGATGCGCCGATGGCGCACTGTGCATTGGCGGATGCGGTTATACTTAAAGACCCGCCAGGTGCATGCCCCTAACTAATCGTTTTATTCGGGACATGCTGTATTACTTTCTCCTTGCGCCATCACAGCTCCATCCAAATGTATATGCTTCCCTCTTAGGCAACTACATTCTCTACAGGGAGTACTTGCAGTTAGAACCCACCAGAGACGAAATTCGGTACTTGTTTCAATTAAAGAGGAGAGCTACCGCCTTCCCGTCTCAGTACTTCCTGGAGGCTTCGCCCACCACTAAGTTTTTTGTCGGGACGTGGCCTAAGTTGACCGTATACAAATATGATTGGTTTTTTGTGCGTTGTCCTCCTAGATTCGCGAGGAGGTGGCTAGAAGGAAGTAAGCATTCTTGAACTTTGTATTTATTTTAAAGTTCGCGGATTTAGTGACTTATGTTCGACTTTGTTTTGACATGGCAGGAAACCCTAAGGCGCAAACCGATGTCGAGTAATAATAATGCCCAGAGGCTTTACGAGCGATACCTGCTGAGTCGCGCTCTACCGAGAAAGTCCTTAGTCAATATCACCTCCGTTGAGCAGGACTACTCCCTGGCGATCGGGCCATAATTAGACCTGTCGTGGCCATTGGTGGAACAACACCAGATGCCAGAAAAGAGGCAAGCTCTCCGAGTCGGAAGAGGAAGATGCCCCCAGCCGGGCTTAAACCGCGCAAGGCTGCTAAAATCTAAGAGGAAATTAGCGAGGATGAGGTTTACGAGGAGGCAGTTGTCGGGGGAGAGAACCCGTTGAACGCTCCCGTTCCACTTATAACAGACGAGGTGGGGGTAGGAGCGTTGACAAGGTTGCAGTCTCCAATGACTACCTCGGAGACCACCATCTCGCTTGAAAGGGAAGGCCAGTTTGATGATCTTAATAAACTCCCTCTAGACTTGTCCCCTTGGCTTGGTACGATAAGTATAAAAGAGCTAGCTTTACTTGCGGGGGAGTTCACTCCTTCGGGCAGACCATCATCTGGTCTGTTGAGAGAACACTTAGGATACACATATTCATAAGCACTGCATTACACAACACTTGTTTGTGCATGTAAGGAGCTCGAGTCTAAATTTCCAATTTTTTCTTTGATAGGTGACATGGCTAGAGGAAAGAGGTCGTGGTTATGGATCAGGGCGCTACTGGCCCTCGAGAAACACTTTTCTTGATAGCTTTAGACGGGAGACTAGATTATTTGGAGAATCTTCGCCTCCGCTCGATCGTTGTGGTGAGCATCTCCAACTCCTCCGACTCTGATCCGATTATCTGGGATAGATTACAGATTCGAATTATAGGCCCCTGACACTCCTTGTCGACAGCTCCTTCTCACACAGCAGCTTTGGCTCCTACCCTTGCATCTAAAGGAAAGGGGCTTAGGACTAGTCACCCTAAGAAGAAAGAGCCAATGAATACGAAGGATTTGGTGGTGCCTGATACCCAAGAGCTTTCCGTTGAGGAGAGGAAAGCGTTGTTAAAGCAGAAGTTCCCCCATCATTACTTCGATGAGCTAGTATTCCTTCCAGACATTAGTCTTATTCCTCAGGAAGACACCAAAGCGGTGTGGATGTAGGTGAAGGCCGTGTACTTCCAGGCTAAAGAGCTTACCAAGTATTTCTTCCATCTTTCGGAAGTAATCAGAAGGAAGAACGTGGAGATCCGGAACCAAGGGTTGGCCATGGACGTCGAGCGGACCGCCGTCCGTAATTTGGAGAATAAGATAGGTATATTTGCTTCCTATGATGTAATTATTTCTTTATTTGTATTTGTACCCTCGCGTGCTAACTTTTTATCTTTATTGTCTCAGCGGAGCTGAAGGAGGCGTACAAGAGGCTAAAGAAGGAGGCGGAGCATGCCGGTTCAACTTTCAAGGATACCGCAACCTCTCTAACAACTTAGAACGTAACTTTGAAAAGGGATAAAGCCGATCTAGAAAAATTAAATGCTGAACTGGAGAAGACAACGAGCAGGTATCTCAACTTCAGAAAGACAAAGAGGCTCTGAGGGTGAAGAATGAGAGGTTGCGAGCTGAGAATGCGGAGGTTGCCGAGTTGAGAAGGCAGCTAGAGGCGGCAAGAAAGGAAAGGAGGATGCCAGGCCAGCAATAAAGACGTGCTGAGCTCAGTGGACGGGCTAAAGGTTGAGCACCTAAGGGAGGTGGATCAATTGAGGTAGGAGATTGAGGATACGGAGGTTCAAGTAGAGTCAACCCCTAAAGGAGCATATTCGGAATATGTATGTCAAGGTTATAAAGTTCTGCGGGATCTCATGGGTTGTGGATTACTCTCAGATGCCGACACAAACATGGGAGAGATTGGTGTCGTATGAGGCTTGGTTACGCCAAGTGGATGTTGGAACCTTAAATGAGCACCAGCTGATGATAGAGTTCCTAACTAACGAGGAACGAGCCAAATTGGAGAAAGGGAGGAGAATGTCAAAGGAGTACGCGGAAAGGGAGAGACTAGTGAAGCTTTCCGCGGAAAAGGTAAGTTTGTTCCTATGGAGAGCATGATCGTCACCGAGACGTTTGCGGAAGGAAGCTCTTATCGGCCACCATTCCCTGAATCTACCACAACCAGCGATCCCGCTGCTCCGGTCCGGGTCTCAACGGAGTATGACCTCGAGCACCCAGGACTGGGAGTGACTGGACTTACTTTGACTGTCGCGGCAAGCATACTCCCCATCACACCCGCACCATCCATGTCCGGAGGTGAACTTTCTTTACTGTGAATTCCAGTAGATGACGTGATTACCAAATTTGTTGACTAATTGGTTGTGTTTTTACTGTGAAGCCCCTCCTAGCGCCGCTATGACACCGGGTTTTGCCCTCATGTTTCCCTAAACAACGGAATCCGGGCTAGAACTGCAAGGGATACAGTTTGGAGAGGGAAGTGGTCAGATGGACACTTTCTCGGATGTCGAGCTAGGGTCCAATATTTATAAGGGACTTACAAAGGAAGGAGAAATGGTAGAGGGGCAGAGTGTTCATGTGATGGATCCAGTGGAGGCCGATGTGCCCTCGATTTTAGCCATGGTGGAGGCCCAGAAGGCCCAGATGGTGGCCAAGTCTGAAGAGCAGGAAGAAAAGAGGAGGCAGGAGGCACAGACCAAAGCCAGGCGGGATGTTGAGAGTAAGGTCGCTGCTAAAATGGAGAAGGAGAAAGCTGATGCCGAGGCGGAGAGGGTTGCCAAAGAGGCTAGGCAAAAGAAGGCCGCAGATGACGCTGAGAAGGAGAGGGTCGCTGCAGAGGCTAAACAAAAAGAGGCCGATGATGCAAAACAGAGAGCCGCAGCGACTTATGTGAAGCTAAAGGCCGATGACCTCGTGAAGCTCAAATCTAAGAAGCTAGATGATCGGGAAGCTGCCAAAGTGGCTAAGAAGACAACAGAGCTAGAGGCCTAGAATGTTCCGGGAGGAGGTGATGTTGTGCTAGCCCTCGCTTCTGGTGCTACCCCCAAGCCAGTGCAACACATCGCCCCTATCGACATCACGGAGATTACTAGTGGTGAGGATGAAGGAGGAAGCATACCTCGATTTCTCATGAGTCGGTAACCCCTCCGAAGGGTAGAGGAGGGAGAAGCGGCAGCGGTTCTCGAAGAAAGAGATCCACTTCTAGCGATCTACCGAGTGTTGAATATGTCCAAAAGAAAAAAAAAAGAATGAGTAGCGTTAGTAAATACTATAGTTGTTACCGATATTTTGGTTATGTATGCCGATAGTATATGTGAGTATGACCCTCGCTTTTGGTTTCTAAAGGCACGGTGTGCTTCTCATGTACACCCTGTCATTAGAAAGAAAAGATGTTAGACATGTAGTTTGTTCTGTGTGTGTGAAAGGAAATGTTAGTTATTAAAATCGCATTCCATCTTAAGTGTTCGAATGTTCTTCTCCTGCTTTCCAGCTTCCTGTACTTGCACAAGCATACTTATCATTACAATTACAGAAATGAGATCAGGGATCTCGCTCGGGGGATGTCCAGTTGTATGGAGATCGACTGTTGGTTCCATTTGGAGGGTTTCCTTTGTTCAGGAGTCCCGAGTAGTGTGGAAACCAGGCCAGGCGCCTTCTACCTTGGACTACCCAGAGTTAGTTCCAAGTAGGTTGAAGGCGTGGACATTGCGATTCGTCTGACTTTCGGCTTTCTCGTCGTTCATTCGCATTTAGAGCTCGGAGGCATCGTTTATTCACCTAAGGGTGCCCGGATCCAAACCCGGAGGTCATATTGTGGCTGATGGGCTACCCCAAGCCCTGAGGCTTAGGAGCGGGAATGATTTAAGCTCGGTCTCGGTGCTGGGCTGGGATTCGACAGTTACCCGGATCCTGACCCGAGAGGTCGGATGGGGACGTGCGAGTAGTTAGTATCGCACTAGGTTAGCTGGCGGGCTGCCCCCAAATCCGGGGACTTGGGAGCGAAATGATTTATACTCGGTCTCGGTGCTGGGCCGAGGTTCAAGTGGGGTTATTTATACTCGGTAGAGTCGCGAGCTAGGGACACGAGTAGCGGCCCGGCTCCCATGCTCGGGGAGCCTAATCAGTGCCAGTGGTGTTTGTCCTCGCTATTGGTTCGAGGTTCGAATGGAGGAATCAGCTCCCATGCCCAGGGTGTCGATGCGACGATCGAGTGTTTATGCACGTACGTCAGCTGCGATGGTTAATCAAACATATCATGCAAGGAGTAAACATGGAGAGGACACGAGAAATTGAACATCATTTCTACTAATAACTTTGGCGGTAATAGACCTTACAATGCCTTGAATTTCAAGAAAACAAAACATCGTTGGAAAGCATAAACAACTGTACACTAAGTTATGTAAAGTAGCGGTGGATACATTTAATGTTAGATGCCATTGGGAGCTCAGCTCCGTCTACAGTTGCTAGCTTGAAAGTTCCATCTCTGAGCTTACGTTGTATGGCGTATGGTCCTTCCCAGCGAGGACCGAGGCCAGTCGGTGAGGGAAAGACCCATTTCAGGATGAGGTCGCCGACATTGAGATCCTTATGGCGGACTAAAGAGTTAAAGTATCGGGCTACTCGTTGTCGCTGGGCGGCACCTATGAGCTCAGCTTCGTTCCTCTTCTCCACGAGTAAATCGAGCGACTCCAGAAGTAAATCTTGATTGGTTTTCATATCATAGTAGGTAACCCGATGGGATAGAATCTTTAGCTCAATAGGGATGACGGCTTCAGATCTATAGGCAAGGGCGAACAGAGTGTGGCCGATTGCTGACTTATGGTGGTCCAGTAGGCCCGCAGGGCCAGAGGGAGTTCGTCTACCCACAAGCCTCCGGCTTTTTCCAGACACTTCTTGATGATGGATTTAATCACTTTATTCACAGCCTCGACTTGCCCGTTGGCTTGAGGGTGAGCCACTATCAAGAATCTCTTTTTTATGTTGTGCCGCTGACAAAAGGCTTTGATTTTTTTCTCTCAAATTAGGTCCCATTATCCGAGATGATAGCCTGGGGGACTCCGTTACGGGTGATGATGTTGTGGATGACAAAATTTATTACGTTCTTGGTGGTGATCGTGGCGAGAGCTTCGGCTTCTTCCCGTTTGGTGAAGTAATCAACTGCGATGATGGCATAATGTGCCCCACCTCTGGCCATTGGAAGAGTTCCAATAATATCTACTCCCCACATGGCAAATGGTCAGGGATTGACCATTTGCGTTAATTTGGTAGGTGGGGCTCTTGGAATCTTTGAGAAGTGCTGGCATTTGTTGCACTTGCGGGAATAGTTCACGGCGTCTTGATCGAGCTTGGGCCAAAAGTAGCCATGCCTTATGATTTTTCTTGCTAAGGTTTACCCTCCGGTGTTGTCAGCGCACTCTCCTTCATGTACGTATGTTAGCAAACGGTTGGCATCATTACGGGCTACGCATTGAAGTAGCGGGAAAGAGAAGCCTCTGCGGTAGAGTACTCCATCCATGAGAATGTAGCGAGATGATTGGTGAGTGAGTGCTCGTCTTTCTTTGTAACGTCCTGGGAGAGTCCCGTGTTGCAAGTAGTTCTTGATAGGTGTCATCCAAGATTCGGGTTCGGCCTCGGTGTTCATTACTAAATCAGTATGCATCCGACTTATGCTCGGTAAATCGAACACTTCAAATGGAGCCAGCCCAATGTGCAATGCATCTTCGGCGCTTTCCAGCTTGACCAATGAGTCTGCCTTTTCATTCTGTTCTCGGGGAATATGCGTGATGACGAAATAGTTGAAGTTGGTTAGCAACTCCCGAACCTGGGCAGGATAAGGAGCGAGCTGTGCCCCCTTGGCTTGGTATTCCCCTTCCACCTGGCGCACGATGCATTGTGAATCAGAGAAGATTTGGATGACCTTTAGTTTAAGTTTGAGTGTGATTCTAAGTCTGACTATTAAGGCCTCATATTCTGCATCGTTGTTGGTAGTAGGGAAGTTGAGCTTTAAAGCGTAGCATATCAGGCACTCCACTGGAGTGATGAGCACGACTCCGGCTCCGGAGCATTTACGATTAGAAGACCCATCTACAAATAGTTTCCATTGAATGTCGGGAGCTTCAAAATTTTCTACAAGGGACCCCTATGGGGTGGTGAATTCTACTATGAAATCAACTAGAGCTTGTCCGAGGATGGCTCGATGAAGGACGAATTTTATCTCTAATTGACTCAGCTCTATATTCCACTTTAATAGTCGTCCGGACGCCTCAGGTCGTTGCAGGACCGGTCGTAGTTGTTGGTCAGTGTAGACTTTTATGGGGTGAAACTGAAAGTATGGTCGTAGCTTCTAGGAGGAGATCAATAGGCAGTAGGCCAGTTTCTCAAGCTTCGGGTAATTCTTCTCCGCCCCCGTCAATCTTTTCCTGATGTAGTAGACGGGTCGCTGGACACAGCCATCAATGCGTACCAGTGCCGAGCTGATTGCCTGCATGGAAATAACCAAATAAACGTTTAAGTCCACATTGTCCACGGATTTGGACAAGATAGATGGTCTCTCTAAGTGATTCAATAGGTCCTTCAATGCGGCGACGCATTCTGGGGTCCATTCGTAGTTGCACTTCCCTTTCCGAAGCAAGTCAAAAAAAAGGAATGCATTTTTCAATAGCTTTGGAGATGAATCGACGTAATGTTGCGACCTTCCCGTTTAAACTTTGGACATCTTTGATGTTCTGAGGGACTTGAATATCCCGGATGGCTTTGTTTTTGTTTGGATTAGCTTCGATGCCTCGGGAATTGACAATGAAACCCAAGAATTTTCCTGAGGCGACTCCAAAGGAGCATTTCAGGGGATTGAGTTTCATGTCGTACTAGCAGAGGAGATCGAACAATTCGGAGAGGATGCAGATATGGTCGCTCGATATTTTAGACTTTACCAGCATATCATCCACGTATACCTCCATGGATTTCCTGATCTAGTTCACAAAGAGGCGGTTGACCATCCGTGATAAGTGGCTCCCGCATTCTTGAGACCGAAAGGCATGATGCGGTAGCAGTAGAGCCCAAGATCGGTTATGAAAGAGGTGTGATCCTGGTCGCGAACGCACATCAGAATTTGATTGTAGCCGGAATAAGCGTCCATGAAAGATAAGAGATGGTATCTGGTTGTCGAATCAACAAGTCGGTCGATCTTCGGAAGTGGGAAGTTGTCCTTTAGGACATGCCTTGTTTAGGTCGGAGAAGTCAATGCATGATCGCCACTTGCCGTTTTCTTTTTTGAACAGAACCGGGTTGGAGACCCATTCAGGATAGTCGGCTTCGAGGATGAAGTTGTTGTTGAATAGCCTATCTACCTCTTCCTTGAGTATGTTGGATCTTTTGGGTGCCAAGAAGCGACGTTTCTTTTTGACCTGAGGCAGTGTGGGGTCGAGATTTAACTGGTTTCAGGAGATTGCGAGGTCTATGCCCCTCATTTCCAAGTGGTTTAAAGAGAATATGTCTAAGTTAGCACTCAAGAAATCCACAAGATCCTTTTTTATCGTGAGATGGAGTTGTGATCCAATTTTCAAGACCTTTGATGGGCATCGGGGCTGATCGGAACGTCCACCGTATGTTCAACTGGAGTAGCCCTCTCGTAGTCGGGCTCTTCGTCCTCCCTCGGATCGAGATCGTTGGAAAGGCGGCAGTGGCGCTTGAGCCAAGGCTCAGACGCCCTTGATTGCTATGTCGAGACAGTCTTGGAGCAGGAAGACAGAGGTACAGCCTTGACTTTGTCCTTATTGCACGCGTTCCCCCATTCTATTGCGTAACATTCTCTAGCAGTTTCTTGGTCACCATTAACTGTATCGATCCCGTTTTCCGTTGGGAACTTCATTAGGCGGGAGCAAGGTGACATGCAGATTCAGAATTCTATAAGGAAGGGACATCCAAAGAAGACATTGTAGGGGGAGATAATGTCGATAACCACGAAAGTGAGGACTCGGACCCGACTCCGATCCCCATCACCAAGTTCAACAGGTAGGTCGATCATTCCCACTGGGTGATTGAAAGATCTGTTGAAGCCATGGATCGTGGAATGGCAGGGTTTCAAGTCCTTGGTTTCAAACTTCATATGATCGTAGGCAGGTTTGAAAATGATGTTGACTGAATTCCCCGGGTCGATCAATACCCTTCAGACGGAAGCAGAACCGATCTGAGCTATAATCACAAGAGGGTCTGTGGTTGGGATCTCAATTCCCGTCGACTCTCTTTCGCGGAAGACGATGTCGTCCCGCATTGTTTTCTGGAGTTTGGCGGGGATGGATTCGTCCATAGTGGAGCAAGCTTCATAGGTGGTGTGCTTTATAGAGCTCACGTACTCTTCCATCTTTCGGAATATTTCGTGCATGGGATAGGGCCCCTCAAAGATAATGTTGATCACGATTCCCCGCCTTTGGTTGGACGGACCAGGAGCCGCTTTGGCAGGTGCTGGAGGTGCGGGCGTAGGAGGACCCGAGGTTGCTTTGGGAGGAAGAGGGTCCTGAACGTACTTCTCAAAGCGTTTTTCACATATAAGCTTTTCGATTGCATCCTTGAGTTGGCAGCAATCGTTGGTATTGTGCCCATACATATCGTGGTATCGGCAGTACTTGTCGGTGTTCTTCTCGCTATCACTAGACTCTCTAGAGTGCGGTTTTTTATACTGGATCATATTACATGTTTCTATGTAGATTGTCTCGAAGTCTTCATTCAGTGGAGTGTAGGTCCCGTAAACTTGGTAGCGGTCGGGCCTCTTAGGATCCGCTGGAACCTGGTTGTTGTTGTGGCCGCCCTGCCTACCGCTACCCGGCTTTGATTTGTAGGGGCCTGGCCCCTTGTTCTTATCGAAAGGTTCTCCAACCTATTTTCCTTTGATGCTGTCGTCAATGGTATCGCATGCTGGTAATTGGAAGGGTTGGTCCGGGAAACTCGGTTATGCCTCGCTTCTTTCTAACACAAGAACCGTTCGACCTTTTCGTAGAATGTCGAGACTCTTGGGTTGCTTTATGTCGATCCAGGCCCCGAATTCGGAAGTGGAGAGGAAGCCTTTGTAAGTTGGAAGAGCATGATACTAGGCTCTTGGACGTCTACCTCGGCGAGGGTGGTATTAAATCGCGAGAGGTAGCTTCTGAGCGACTCGTCGGGTCCTTGGTATAGATTAGGCAGAGTGAGGGTGTTTTTCAGAGTTGGGACGTGCATTCTAAATTGTTTAACCAACTCTATGGCCAGTTGGCCGAAGTTGTTGACAGAATGGAGCGAAAGGCGAGAGAACCAGAGTAAAACAATGCCTGATAAGAAAACCTAGAAACACTTGCATTTGACCAAGTCGGTGGCCCGACTAGAGTCCATTTGCCACTCATAGCGGTTTAGGGAGGCTTAGTGATCGGTTGTGCCGTCATAAAGTGGCATCTGCAGCATGTTGAAGTGTCGTGGCCATTTGTGTTCGTGCACAATCCTCGAGAAGGGATTATGCCTTATGTGGGCTTCCTATAAGTCGTTGGTGTTCCCTCGCATTTCTCTCATGATCCTTCAGACCATGGTGGGGAGATAAGTTGGATGCGGGTCTTTCGGTGGAATCCACTGGTTTCAGCGAGCTTCGGGAGTTCTGTTCCACGATCGCCTTCTATGATGCACATCGGGGTCATCCTCTTCCATGTCATCAACATCTATAATCAAGTTTTAGCGTGGGTGGTGAGGCTGAGCCGGTTGATGCACATCTTGATCCGGAAGAGCTTGGGCCTACTGGACCGCTGGTAGACTAAGTCCCTGATCCTAGAGGACGAAAGTCTGGTTCTATCGAGGAGGGGGTCGGTTTCTCGGACACGGCTCGTTATTGAAAACCAGTCGGGAACGGTCATGATACTATGCCCCCTCGCTGTAAATGACGATAGTTCGGTCGCAATTTCCATTCTCATTGTCATTGCCATAGCCGTTGGAGAGGACGACAACATTGTTGATGAGGCTAATCCTCCTTATCTGATTTGAGCCCCTTAACTCGGAGGAGGAGGTTTCCGAGATGGTACGACGATGTTGGGCGTTGTTCCGAGCGAGCGGAAGTCGAGCGACAATGCGTTGACTTTCTTGGAGTTGACGCATAAGATATATTAACTCTCAATGCCTGATTGAGCTTGAAAGTTGTGCTCTCATACTTCTTATTAAGCATGTGGATATGCGCTTGTGTTGTGGGAGCTTCGGGGTCCATAGGAAGAAGGGTCTCGGTTGTGGCCGGGAGGTTGCTGGGATGTTCCAGCTTCGGCTGCAGCAGAAGAGCCGATCATTGCATTCTTTGGTCGCTTTGCCATCGTAAGTGGACCTGGCGGCAGGTTAGTGAAGGAACCTAAAGTACGTCGGAATCGAGATGGTGATATGCAACAAAGAAGAGAATCTGAGTTCTCTCAATGAAAGCACCAAAATGTCGATGGCAAAATATGTCGTAAACACCCAAGATTCTTAGTTACTTAAGATTTATAGTTTCGCAAGGAAATGTAAGTGCGGAAAGCAATAAATAACACAATAGATTTATAGTAGTTCAGTTGTGAGAGACCATCACATGATATCCTTTTACATACATCTCTAAGTAATGTGAGGTCTTAATTGTCATATGAAAATATTAGGAAAAAGGCATTTTTGCCCTTTGTCTTCCTCAAAGCATGGATGCCATTAAAGAGACCACTTGGAGCTCTCAAGAGATGTCAAATCAACTCAATTCCAACCACTTTAAAGTGTGAGCTTGGGGGGGTATTTATAGTGGAGTGGTTAGGTGGGAGTAGGTAGGAGTAGGGGACCACATCAGAAATCTCAGATCCTGTAGTGTAGGCTACCAAAAGCTCGGACCCCTCATGGTCATTCCCTGGAAACTCATACCCCATCGAGTATGAGTTTCGTACCCCGAGGGTACGAGTGATGCTGGTTTGAGTTTGGCGGAGTCGAGGTTAGCAAGTCTCGAGGCGTCTTGGGGTTTGAGGCATTGGTTTGGCAATTTTTTGAGGAGTTGTGAGGTTCCTCTCTGCGCGACCCTTTCTCGGCTCATTCCTTAACTACTTGGCGGCACTCCCAGCTTTAACATCACACTGTACGTTGAGTCGAGCGTGTCTTGCATACTTTTGGGAACTGGACCAAAAGGTCGGTTAATAATAATGATCATATGAAAATAAACAACAAATTTGAGGAATCTATTTGGATCCCTCCAACCTGTTTTTTTCCTGCATCCAAATATGTTATCTCAAATAAAACAATCCATTCAATGCGATAATATAAAATAAACATGAATAGTCAATTCAGTTGATAACAGTTGGCTAATAACACAAATTCAAGCATCCAATTTAATTTTATACATTTATATTATTATAAACGTGACCAACAAAGTAAGTTACCTCAATTGGAAATAATCGTTAAAAATAACGATTGGTTCGATTTAATTAATTGAACGTTTAATCAAATCAATTGTATATTCAACATATATTCAAATAATCAACAAATCAATCAATAATTAGCAAACATAACACACAAATATTAAACCCGACTTATATAAAATATAAGTGGGACAATTGAGTGAGTTTAACTCACCTTGGTTTATCTTATCGATTAAAACACTTGTTTTAATTAAATTAAACTAACGTTTAATTAATTAAAAAATCTCGTTGTTTCCAATCCTGACTAAACCTACTCCATCTTGAAGCCTTCGTTCCTGCGGTTCCAATTGACCAACGGGTCTCGATTCTGATCATGTATGGTTAAGATATGATGTAAATAAGAATGTAGACAATATAATTTAATTTAAATTTAACCTTTAATTCTAAAATATAATTGGGCCTTACCCAACGTCTTCCAGCCTACATTACACAAACCCGTGTGAAACAGTGATTCTCCTTCTTCCTTAAATTCTATTTTCTCCTGACCCATTTCCAATGTATATGCGTGTGCATGAAATAAGTGACACCACCCAAAAAATTCATGAATTGCTAATCTAGCTTCACCCGTATACTCCTCTACCAAAGGCCAACTTGCCAACGCCATCCATACCTATTCCGACGATCTCCAACGCTGACTGACAGTCACGGCCCTCATCCAATATCGATAGTTTTTGCTTCATATTTTCCCAAAAAATGCTATGTGACCCCTGTTCTTTGCTGATTACTCTCCCACTAAACAATATGCCTATCGATCCATAAAACTCCCCAAAACCGTATACCTAGTTTTTGACATTTTACACCGACTATCGAAATTCACCGTTCTGAAATTGTGCGCGTATAGAGGTGGATTTAAGGAGGCTGCTGCAACAGTTTTCACGATTTTAGGTGTATATACGACTTTTACAAAAAGAAAGAAGATCGAGAATCAAGAAAAATAAGGCTCTGTTTCCTTTTTCTTCACGAGTTTAAGCCTCCAGGAACGAATGACATTTATAGGGGAAAATAGTCGTGGCCATCGTGTATTTGTTTTGGAGGGCACTACAAAAACTTGTAGACATGTGTAGTAGAGTAGGTAGTTGTGTTCTCCAATCTTTTCCAATGGTTGCGCATGAGTTTTCTTAGGCTAGTGATGTTTGGATTTCAATAAGTAGGTAGCTGTTTGATTTCCCAATTCATAGCTGTGTGTGGCTTCGAAATAGGGGTAGCTGTGTACAATTTTGATGGGCATACGGGTAGTTGTAGAGGAAGTAGGCATGTGGGAGATATGGGAAAAGAAAAAGAAATAAAGAAAAAGAATAGGAAAGAGACTAGAATATGGGACATGTATGGTTACAAATTCTTAGGTTTGCAGTAAATAGGGTAGCTTATATTTTTCTTCATTCGACAATGTGTATTGAGTTTTAGGGGTAGGCATGTTACTAGCTGTATTGATTTGATTTTACCATGTACATCACAGAGCGAAAGAAATAATATAACCAGGGCAAATAGGTTAGGTACTATAATTAAGGCTCAAGTATGAATATTTTTGTTTGTTTATTACTTAGGGTAAAAGTCTCAATTTATTTTATTACGGTTGATTTGATTGGTTACTGCTATTTAACGTCGTACGTTAAATATACAAATCGTCACACACAAATTCCAAATGCCACAAAAACCGACACACTGCTACGTCTTAACGTTCCAGATCCAATGAAATTAATTTCGTTGAATTCCGACTCCGTTTGCACAACGTCGTTATTTTTAATTTCAATATATTCATCAGTTCACATCTAAATATCGTGCACTCACAAAAAAACTCCGATTGGCTTCAAACTGGAAACCTAGCAATTACTAGTTATACGTATTCCAATAAAATTTGTTTCGTTGAAAATGGAGGTTGTTTGAAAAATAGATAGTTGTAGTTGTAATGACCCGAAAATCTGAACCAGTTTGAAAATTTTATTTTTAGAAATTTTGTTGGGTTTTTGAGTCAAAATGTAAAATTTCAAATTTTAAATAACTTTGAAGCAGTTGAAAATGACCATTTTGCAAACGATCTCGGAATCCGACGAAACCACTTTCATTGGATCTGGAATGTCATAATATGGCTAAGTTTCAATTTTTAGAATTTTTCGATTTAATATGTGAGCGTGGCGTAGGAAACTGTGTTTGGTCAAATACAGTTGAAATTGAACGACGTGAAAATAGCCATTTTTCAAAAGTGCTCAGAATTGAACGAAACGAATTTTGTTGTGATCGTATCGTCATAAGAAAGCCAAAAATAATTTTTCCGGATTTTTCTGAGTCCGTATGTGGCCTCAGGAAATTATGTACGTTCGAATTTAAATTAAACAATTCAATTTGAAAATAAAATAAAACCAGTCGGTAACTTCAGAATTGGACCATGGGGATAGCACCATCGCGTTCAGAAGGCATGAAAATGTTAAGATCGACAGTCGTTGAGCGCGAATCAGAGTCCATTTGAGAGAATGGTAATTTCTCGGATAAATTAATTAATTAATTTATTAATTAATAATTAGAAAACCCTAAAATACATGTATAAATACGGACCGTATTTTGCTACAGTCTTCTTCCTCTTCGTTCTTCTTTCCGCCGCCGAACCCATTCACCCTCAAAACTTTGACCATCGATTTCTCCTTCCATACTCCACGAAATCAAGCATACCATATACCGTTTCGAAGAGGAGAGCGAGGCCTTCAATCTCCGACCAACCTCACCCCTCCTCGTCGCCCGAGCCGCCGCCAGCATCCCCGCGAACACGCGCCGAACGCACGGCCGTGGGGCCCACACGCCACCACCGAACACCACCATCTTCTCGGCGCACCTCGGCCTCTCCAAGCCGGTCATCGTCCAACAAACGGTTCGCAAAACCATCAACCACAGACTGCGAAAAGTGGATTTGAATTTCTGAACCAAAACTGAGTTTCTACGGTATGTTTGATTTCAGATTTTGTAACACTTATAAGCGTCGCAGAACAGTTGTTAAAAGTCAGATTAATTTAAACCTTGATAACTTATGCATACGAACTCGGATTCTGAAAATTCCAGATCCGACGGATTCGTAATTCAGAGGGCTGCGTTTCAGGACTGATTTGGGGAATTTCTGAAGTGGTTTAGATTTTTGGATTATTATTTCATCTTATCCAGTCAAGGTGAGAGATTCATACCGAAAATTTATTTTTGAATGAATAAATGTTTAAGGGTATATGTGGTTTGAAATTGACAACCCAATCGTATTCTATGCTATGATGATAAAATTGACACCATTATAAATTGTTTGATGTTATGATAAAAATTTTCCACCATTATATTTGCGATGCTATAACGATGAAATTCACACCAATATGTTTGCGATGTATGTTATGATAAAAATTGACACCTTTATATTTGTGATGTTATGACATGATTAAAATTTACACCATAAATTGTTCATGTATGTTGTGTTGACTTTTGATATGTTAAAATATAAAATATTAAAATTGTCCATGAATGTTGTTTTGACCTTTTGTTATGTTAAAAATCATTTTTATCATGTTAAAACATTAAGAAAATGAATGTTATGTTAAAAATCATTTTTGTCAAGAAAATGAACATGTATGTAAATTGACATTCTTGTCAATAAGAAAATGAATGGTATGTTAAAAAGCATTTTTATCATGTTAAAACATTAAGAAAATTAATGTTATGTTAAAAATCATTTTTGTCAATAAGAAAATGAATGGTATGTTAAAAAGCATTTTTATCATGTTAAAAATGAACTGTATGTTAAAAACCTTTTTGTCATGTAAAAAAAAAAAAAAAAAACATTGTAAAAGAAAATTAACATTTCTTTTATGTTAATATATGTGAACTGAAAGGATAAGAATGTTAACATTTCTTTTTGTGTTAATTTATATGAATTGGAAGACTTGAAAAATTAACATTTCTTTTATGTTAATATATGTGCACTGAAAAGATAAGAAAATTTAACATTTCTTTTAATGATTAATATTTATGAAGTGAAAGAGATAAGAAAGTTAACATTTCTTTTATGTTAAAATATATGAATTGAAAGGTATATGAAGTATTAACATTATTTTTAATGTTAAATAAAAGAAATTAAACTGCATGAAGTGTCAACATTATTTTTATGTTGCATAAAACGACATTTTGTCAAAATAGAAAAGTAAGAACTTGCATTGCATAAAACGACATTTTGTCAAAATAGAAAAGTAAGAACTTGCATTGCATAAAACGACATTTTGTCAAAATAGAAAAGTAAGAACTTGCATTGCATAAAACGACATTTTGTCAAAATAGAAAAGTAAGAACTTGCATTGCATAAAACGACATTTTGTCAAAATAGAAAAGTAAGAACTTGCATTGCATAAAACGACATTTTGTCAAAATAGAAAAGTAAGAACTTGCATTGCATAAAACGACATTTTGTCAAAATAGAAAAGTAAGAACTTGCATTGCATAAAACGACATTTTGTCAAAATAGAAAAGTAAGAACTTGCATTGCATAAAACGACATTTTGTCAAAATAGAAAAGTAAGAACTTGCATTGCATAAAACGACATTTTGTCAAAATAGAAAAGTAAGAACTTGCATTGCATAAAACGACATTTTGTCAAAATAGAAAAGTAAGAACTTGCATTGCATAAAACGACATTTTGTCAAAATAGAAAAGTAAGAACTTGCATTGCATAAAACGACATTTTGTCAAAATAGAAAAACAGGAAGTCGCATTTCATAAAATGACATTTTGTCAAAATAGAAAAATTGGAAGTCGCATTGCATAAAATGACATTTTGTCAAAATAGAAAAGAAAGGGGAAATGAAACATAGGAGAAGATTTACATTATTTATGACGTATAAGGGTTACACCATAGAGAATGTCCATTGTGCAAAAGGTAAAGGGGAAAAGTAAAAAAAATCAAATGGATGGAACGGCGACAAAGTCGCCTCTGACCTGAAGCGTCGTTAATTAAAGAAATTAATTATATTTAATAATTAAGGCAAGGACTTATTGTTATAAAACATCACAACGATATGAAATGTGTTTTTCTCTTAATTATGAACGCGAGATTGTTTGGGAAGTCCGGGTTCATCCCATTCCAAACGGTTTTACGATTTCAAGAATCAAAAGATGAAGACGGCGTATGAAGACCGTAAATCTTCCCTCGAATGGACAACGACCAAGACTCTGAATTGGGTAGCTCCCGATTTACGAGTCGGGGTAATTGGCCAAACGTACGCGTTGATTTCACGGGTTTGACCCTAGTTCAGACCTAGAGCATGGGTGTAAATGGAGGGCATGTCTGACACCGTATCCCATTAAATATCATGTCGTCGATTTTCGGCTAATGTAAAAATGTTGGTGGTAGAGAATTCATTCTCTACTTAACACCCGTTTATATGTTGGCAGACAGTCGATGGTACGGTATGGAATGGCGGTGTGGCGTGCTAAGATGAAATGATCAGGGTTTCTTGTTGAAAAGCAAAATTCTGTGATATGGTATACACGACCTCACGAGCCTCACAAACCGGTAGAGTCTAAAAAGGGGGAAGGGAACGCAGGGAAAGTAGCACGTTTCTTTCTAGTTAGTAGTCATTTTACTTTTTGGAGGATGATGAAATGAGGCGCCTCGGATAGGTCCTATAGGACCGGGGAACGTGTGCTTAGGAATTGCCAATCCTCTAAGTTGTATGTGAGGACCGGCCCTGCAGGATCCAAGGGTTAACTGCGGGTAATCCTGAGACGTTGACTAGAGCGTCTCGAATCGGTTAGGAGTCCTCCCTAGCCTGGACTCATGATGGAAACCCAAATTTCCAATACGACCCCAACGGATTTGATTTGTATTACTAGTATCGGGGGCATAATATATGGTACCTATGCTTCCTAGGATTAATACATTGCTTTGAATTGTTTTTTTTAAAAACATATACACCCTAATAATAATATTAGTTTCGTATTTGGCGTATTTAGCATGTTTAACCACCATAAGGTAAAACTCTATCCTCTTGGTGTGCGTTGCATTGTGTGATGGGACATGAGTCTTATGGTGGTTTCATTTTTCAAAAGACATTGCGCTGTGTTACGTTTTATTTATTTGTACTGGCACTGTAGTTATGCACGGCAATCCATTGGTACAACCCGTTCCGCGTTAGCGGCGTGGTTCTTGGATTTGCCTTAGTAGTATGAGTAATTTTAGTTAAGAACTCTCACACCAGTCCCACGACTGACCCATTGTTTGTTTCACCTTTTTGCAAACTTGGGTGCCCTCTCTTCTACACGGGCAGCCAAGTAGACAGGTTCTTTTTCTGCTTGGAGTTTCTTTGAAGCTACTTTTACCTTTTTGCTTGGAGTTGCTTTTGGTGAAGATAAGGTGATGGAGCTTTGAAGACCTATCTTTTCGTTTATCGCATTTTTCTTTCCTTTTATTTTCAGACTTATTTCCATTCCACGTTGTTTTATTTGGAGTTGGAACTTATGCAATTCTCTAAAAACCTGCTGTAATAATTTAGATTCTGTGACTGTGGATTTTCTATTACTGATGACATTATATATCCGCTGCTATAATGTTGTTGTTATATGGATTTCCTGTGCTATGTTGTTTCTGTGACTTGTGTACTATATTTATGTTGTATTCCATATGATTTCTCCTTGCTTTCACCCGTGGAAGTTTGGGGGGTTGTCACAGTTGGTATCAGAGCTTTGGTTTACAAAGCGGAATATAACATATTTATAGTAACTCGTTTACGTAGAATCACATTATTCTACGGCGAACATTTCATAAGAATACATAATAGTCGGTCACTTTATCATCATCTTTTATCTATCCCTTTTCCTTATCACTTCTTAAAAATCATCGTCATTAAGGTTGTTCTGACTCTTCCCTTGATTGTACAGAACTAACTTAAAATGAGTACCGCTGCTGCAAGAGCTGCTAGAGCCGCTAGAAGAAGGCAGAATACCACTGAAACCGAGGAGCCCACTGTCCAACAACAACCACCACCACCACCGCCACCTTTTGACTTGGACAAGGTGGCAAAGAAGTTCAAGAATTTGGGTGGAGTTCCATTCACCGGTTCTGAGACCGTGGTACAAGCTCAGGCGTGGCTGAAAAATTGTGAAAAGATATTTGGAGGACTGGGACTTGATGATCAAAGAAAGAGGTTCACTGCAGCATGGCATCTTCAAGGTGAAGCGCAAAACTGGTGGGAGGTAGTCAACATTGGAGGCGACGAAGATAATATGTCTTGGGACAGGTTTAAAGAGCTCTTCAACGACAAATATATTCCGAGGCAGGAAGTAGAAAGGCTACACGACGAATTCTCCAATCTGAGGCAAGGCGACAAGTCCATTTCAGAGTATGTTCGTAGGTTTGAGGACCTTTCCCGTTACGCACCCGAACTGATTCGTGATGACTTTCAGAAGAATAAGAGATTCATAAATGGCCTTGCAAGAAAATATATTGACAGAGTCACTGCCCACATCGACCTTTCCTTCAATAAGATGGTGGAGTTCGCTTGCCGTTATGAAGAGAATGACAAGAAGGTTTCTCAGCAGGACAGAGAGAGGAGCTTAGCCAACAGCAACAAAAGGAAACAACCAGAAAAGAAAGCTGAAGGCAGTAATTCTGGAGCTGCTAAGACATTTGACAAATCCAAGGTCCAGTGTTACAACTGTCAGAAGTTCGGGCATTATAGCAAAGACTGCAGAGGTCCGAAGAGGGCCAGGGGTGATGATAGCAAAGATTGCTACAACTGCCATAAAAAGGGCCATATTAAGGCCAATTGCCCACTGTTGAAAGGAGCCCAGATTGCACATGTCTATGAAGGGGCAGGTACACCATCTTCCTCTGCACCTACTGAGGGAGGTAAGTCTGATGTTCTGGATGGTACTGTTTCTATCAAAAATATTCCTGTTACTGCTTTATTTGACACGGGTGCGTCAAGGAGTTTTATTTCTAGCAACGCGATTAAGAAGTTGAAATTAAAGCAAAGAAATCTTAAGAAGCCAATTAATGTTCATAATCCGGTAGGAGGTTCTATCGTCCTCGATTTGTACTGTCGGGTGCCTATTTCCTACTCTTATTTTCAATTTCCTTTTGACTTGATCGTCATGGATTTCTCTGAGTTCGATATCATCCTCGGACTAGATTGGCTCTCAAAATTTAAGGCCGAGGTTAGATGTGCAGACAGGATGGTTGAAATCAAAACGAAGTTCGGTGATGTCATTTGTATACCTTGCCATGGCTCAAAGCCAGACAGGAAAGCTTTTTGGTCTTCCTTAGAAGTCACGCCCATATCTTCAGAGAATATTCCCATTGTCAAGGATTATGCGGACGTATTTGAAGAAGTAGATAGTTTACCACCGCGTAGGGAAATCGATTTCAGAATCGATCTGGTCCCTAATGCAAGGCCGGTAGTTCATGCTGTTCGAAGAATGACTCCTAAAGAAAAAGAAGAGTTGAGTGCCCAAACCAAACAGCTCCTAAAGAAGGGATTAATACGGCCTAGCTTTTCCAATTGGGGTGCAGCTGTGGTGTTTGTCCCTAAATCTGACGGCACTCTGAGGCTCTGTGTGGATTACCGCGATCTCAATAAGCAAACCTTAAAGAACAAATACCCCTTGCCTCGTATAGATGATTTGATGGACAATTTAAATGGAGCCAAGGTGTTTTCGAAGATGGACCTAGCCACAGGTTTCCACCAACTTCGCATAGCGGAAGAATGCATCCCTTTGACCGCTTTCAGAGGACCTGACTTATTCTACGAATGGTTGGTAATGTCGTTCGGTCTGTGCAATGCTCCAGCTTATTTTGTTGACTTGATGAATAGGGTCTTCAGAGAGGTCTTGAATAAATTCGTACTAGTCTTCATTGATGATATCTTGATTTTTTCTAAAACCAAGGAGGAGCATGAAGGGCATCTAAAAGAAGTGCTAGAGATTCTGCAAAGAAATGTTCTAAAAGCAAAATTTTCAAAATGCACATTTTGGCAAGAGGAGGTAAAATTCTTGGGCCATGTTGTGTCAAAAGAAGGAATTGCTGTGGACCCAAGCAAAATTTCCGCCATTCAAGATTGGAAGCAGCCCACTACGCCCACTGAAGTGAGAAGTTTCCTAGGGCTGGCTGGTTATTACAGAAAGTTCGTCCAAAACTTTGCCAAGCTATCTGGCCCTTTAACGCAACTCACTAAGAAAAACACCAAGTTCATATGGACAGCAGAGTGTGAGGAGTCCTTCCAAAAGCTAAAGGAGAGTTTGACCACTGCCCCCGTGTTAACCATCATCGATGGCAACCAAGATTTAGCTATCTATACCGATGCTTCTCAAAGTGGGGGTCTTGGCGCTGTATTGATGCAAAGGGGCAAAGTGGTTGCATATGCAAGTCGTCAATTAAAGCCGCATGAGAAAAATTATCGTGTCCATGACCTAGAACTTTTAGCCATAGTTTTTGCTTTAAAAATTTGGAGGCATTACCTCTTGGGCGAAAAATTCGAGTTATTCACAGACCATCAATCTTTGAAATATCTCTTCGATCAAAAGGACTTGAATTTAAGGCAGCTAAGGTGGCTGGAATTTCTTGCGGCGTATGATCTCGACATCTTGTATACGCCAGGGAAAGCCAATGTTGTGGCAGACGCACTCAGTAGAAAAGCTGCCATGGTCGCAAACTTTATAGTTACCCCTTCTTTGATTGATAAAATTTCTACTCTTCAAAAGGAAGATAAGTTTATTCAAAGAATGATTAAGAGTATTCAAGAAGGAGAGAGCACGAGCTTTCAAATAGACCAAAAGGGAACTCTTAGGTTGCAAGGGAGGATCTGTGTTCCAAAAATCCCGGAGCTCATCAGGGAAGTTTTAAAGGAAGGGCACAAATCAAAGCTTTCCATCCACCCAGGCGTTAGCAAGATGTATCACGATCTAAAGCGCACGTTTTGGTGGAAAGATATGAAGAGGGATATATCCATTTACGTGAGTAGATGTCCTACATGTCAACGAGTGAAGAGCGATCAGCAAAAGCCTGCAGGATTGCTGCAGCCATTGCCAGTACCCGAAGGGAAGTGGGAGCAAGTCTCCATGGATTTTATAGATGGTTTGCCCCGTTCTAAGAAAGGGAATGACAGCATTTGGGTGATCGTGGACCGCTTCACCAAGGTCGCTCATTTCATACCTGTCAAGTCCACCAGAACTGCTCAAAGTCTGGCACAAATTTATCTCAAAGAAATAGTCAGGCTATATGGTGTTCCTAGCAGCATTGTTAGTGACCGTGACCCTATCTTCACTAGCAAGTTTTGGGAGGCACTCCAAAATGAATTAGGAACAAAATTAAATCTCAGCACCGCATACCACCCTCAGACAGACGGCCAAACTGAGAGGGTGAATCGCATTCTTGAAGATTTGTTGCGAGCTTGCATACTCGATTATGGAGGTTCTTGGGAGGATCACTTGCATTTAGTTGAATTCTCATATAACAATAGCTATCAGACAAGTTTGAAGATGGCTCCGTTCGAAGCCTTATATGATAAGCCATGTAGATCGCCAGCCTGTTGGATTGAAAAAGGAGATCGCCTTGTTCTAGGTCCAGACATGGTCCGAGAAGCTTCAGACAAAGTTGATAAAATTAAGAAGCGGTTGCTGGCTGCCCAAAGCCGACAGAAAAGCTATGCAGACAAGCGTAGAAGAGATTTGCAATTCTCTGTTGGTGACCATGTGTACTTGAAAGTTTCTCCTCTAAGGGGTGTGATTCGATTTGGGAAGTTTGGGAAATTGGCGCCAAGATTCATTGGTCCATTCCCTATCCTCGAAAGGATTGGTACTCTGGCTTATCGAGTGCAACTGCCCGACTGGCTGCCAGGAGTGCATGATGTGTTTCATGTGTCTCAGCTCCGCCAGCATGTGCATGACCCAGATTTGATTGAGGATGAGCTAAATCAGCAAGTCATGGATATTACTCCAAGCCTAACAGTGAGGAAAGAGCCGATAAAGATTATTGGCAAAGAAACCCGAGCTCTGAGGAATAAAAGAATCAACCTAGTCAAAGTGCAGTGGAGTGGCGATCCTAGGGACTGCACTTGGGAGACTGAGGAGAGTTTCAAAAAGGCTTATCCCAAATGCAGAGTGGATATCTCAGATTAGATTTTATTTTGAGGTACGCTTAATCATTTCAGTATTTTCGGTGCTGAATCCTACTCTTCTGTTTTCCTTTTTCCTTTTCGAGGGCGAAAAGTTCTTAAGGAGGGGAGATTGTAATGACCCGAAAATCTGAACCAGTTTGAAAATTTTATTTTTAGAAATTTTGTTGGGTTTTTGAGTCAAAATGTAAAATTTCAAATTTTAAATAACTTTGAAGCAGTTGAAAATGACCATTTTGCAAACGATCTCGGAATCCGACGAAACCACTTTCATTGGATCCGGAATGTCATAATATGGCTAAGTTTCAATTTTTAGAATTTTTCGATTTAATATGTGAGCGTGGCGTAGGAAACTGTGTTTGGTCAAATACAGTTGAAATTGAACGACGTGAAAATAGCCATTTTTCAAAAGTGCTCAGAATTGAACGAAACGAATTTTGTTGTGATCGTATCGTCATAAGAAAGCCAAAAATAATTTTTCCGGATTTTTCTGAGTCCGTATGTGGCCTCAGGAAATTATGTACGTTCGAATTTAAATTAAACAATTCAATTTGAAAATAAAATAAAACCAGTCGGTAACTTCAGAATTGGACCATGGGGATAGCACCATCGCGTTCAGAAGGCATGAAAATGTTAAGATCGACAGTCGTTGAGCGCGAATCAGAGTCCATTTGAGAGAATGGTAATTTCTCGGATAAATTAATTAATTAATTTATTAATTAATAATTAGAAAACCCTAAAATACATGTATAAATACGGACCGTATTTTGCTACAGTCTTCTTCCTCTTCGTTCTTCTTTCCGCCGCCGAACCCATTCACCCTCAAAACTTTGACCATCGATTTCTCCTTCCATACTCCACGAAATCAAGCATACCATATACCGTTTCGAAGAGGAGAGCGAGGCCTTCAATCTCCGACCAACCTCACCCCTCCTCGTCGCCCGAGCCGCCGCCAGCATCCCCGCGAACACGCGCCGAACGCACGGCCGTGGGGCCCACACGCCACCACCGAACACCACCATCTTCTCGGCGCACCTCGGCCTCTCCAAGCCGGTCATCGTCCAACAAACGGTTCGCAAAACCATCAACCACAGACTGCGAAAAGTGGATTTGAATTTCTGAACCAAAACTGAGTTTCTACGGTATGTTTGATTTCAGATTTTGTAACACTTATAAGCGTCGCAGAACAGTTGTTAAAAGTCAGATTAATTTAAACCTTGATAACTTATGCATACGAACTCGGATTCTGAAAATTCCAGATCCGACGGATTCGTAATTCAGAGGGCTGCGTTTCAGGACTGATTTGGGGAATTTCTGAAGTGGTTTAGATTTTTGGATTGTTATTTCATCTTATCCAGTCAAGGTGAGAGATTCATACCGAAAATTTATTTTTGAATGAATAAATGTTTAAGGGTATATGTGGTTTGAAATTGACAACCCAATCGTATTCTATGCTATGATGATAAAATTGACACCATTATAAATTGTTTGATGTTATGCTAAAAATTTTCCACCATTATATTTGCGATGCTATAACGATGAAATTCACACCAATATGTTTGCGATGTATGTTATGATAAAAATTGACACCTTTATATTTGTGATGTTATGACATGATTAAAATTTACACCATAAATTGTTCATGTATGTTGTGTTGACTTTTGATATGTTAAAATATAAAATATTAAAATTGTCCATGAATGTTGTTTTGACCTTTTGTTATGTTAAAAATCATTTTTATCATGTTAAAACATTAAGAAAATGAATGTTATGTTAAAAATCATTTTTGTCAAGAAAATGAACATGTATGTAAATTGACATTCTTGTCAATAAGAAAATGAATGGTATGTTAAAAAGCATTTTTATCATGTTAAAACATTAAGAAAATTAATGTTATGTTAAAAATCATTTTTGTCAATAAGAAAATGAATGGTATGTTAAAAAGCATTTTTATCATGTTAAAAATGAACTGTATGTTAAAAACCTTTTTGTCATGTAAAAAAAAAAAAAAAAAAAAAAAAAAAAAAAAAAAAACATTGTAAAAGAAAATTAACATTTCTTTTATGTTAATATATGTGAACTGAAAGGATAAGAATGTTAACATTTCTTTTTGTGTTAATTTATATGAATTGGAAGATTTGAAAAATTAACATTTCTTTTATGTTAATATATGTGCACTGAAAAGATAAGAAAATTTAACATTTCTTTTAATGATTAATATTTATGAAGTGAAAGAGATAAGAAAGTTAACATTTCTTTTATGTTAAAATATATGAATTGAAAGGTATATGAAGTATTAACATTATTTTTAATGTTAAATAAAAGAAATTAAACTGCATGAAGTGTCAACATTATTTTTATGTTGCATAAAACGACATTTTGTCAAAATAGAAAAGTAAGAACTTGCATTGCATAAAACGACATTTTGTCAAAATAGAAAAGTAAGAACTTGCATTGCATAAAACGACATTTTGTCAAAATAGAAAAGTAAGAACTTGCATTGCATAAAACGACATTTTGTCAAAATAGAAAAGTAAGAACTTGCATTGCATAAAACGACATTTTGTCAAAATAGAAAAGTAAGAACTTGCATTGCATAAAACGACATTTTGTCAAAATAGAAAAGTAAGAACTTGCTTTGCATAAAACGACATTTTGTCAAAATAGAAAAGTAAGAACTTGCATTGCATAAAACGACATTTTGTCAAAATAGAAAAGTAAGAACTTGCATTGCATAAAACGACATTTTGTCAAAATAGAAAAGTAAGAACTTGCATTGCATAAAACGACATTTTGTCAAAATAGAAAAGTAAGAACTTGCATTGCATAAAACGACATTTTGTCAAAATAGAAAAACAGGAAGTCGCATTTCATAAAATGACATTTTGTCAAAATAGAAAAATTGGAAGTCGCATTGCATAAAATGACATTTTGTCAAAATAGAAAAGAAAGGGGAAATGAAACATAGGAGAAGATTTACATTATTTATGACGTATAAGGGTTACACCATAGAGAATGTCCATTGTGCAAAAGGTAAAGGGGAAAAGTAAAAAAAATCAAATGGATGGAACGGCGACAAAGTCGCCTCTGACCTGAAGCGTCGTTAATTAAAGAAATTAATTATATTTAATAATTAAGGCAAGGACTTATTGTTATAAAACATCACAACGATATGAAATGTGTTTTTCTCTTAATTATGAACGCGAGATTGTTTGGGAAGTCCGGGTTCATCCCATTCCAAACGGTTTTACGATTTCAAGAATCAAAAGATGAAGACGGCGTATGAAGACCGTAAATCTTCCCTCGAATGGACAACGACCAAGACTCTGAATTGGGTAGCTCCCGATTTACGAGTCGGGGTAATTGGCCAAACGTACGCGTTGATTTCACGGGTTTGACCCTAGTTCAGACCTAGAGCATGGGTGTAAATGGAGGGCATGTCTGACACCGTATCCCATTAAATATCATGTCGTCGATTTTCGGCTAATGTAAAAATGTTGGTGGTAGAGAATTCATTCTCTACTTAACACCCGTTTATATGTTGGCAGACAGTCGATGGTACGGTATGGAATGGCGGTGTGGCGTGCTAAGATGAAATGATCAGGGTTTCTTGTTGAAAAGCAAAATTCTGTGATATGGTATACACGACCTCACGAGCCTCACAAACCGGTAGAGTCTAAAAAGGGGGAAGGGAACGCAGGGAAAGTAGCACGTTTCTTTCTAGTTAGTAGTCATTTTACTTTTTGGAGGATGATGAAATGAGGCGCCTCGGATAGGTCCTATAGGACCGGGGAACGTGTGCTTAGGAATTGCCAATCCTCTAAGTTGTATGTGAGGACCGGCCCTGCAGGATCCAAGGGTTAACTGCGGGTAATCCTGAGACGTTGACTAGAGCGTCTCGAATCGGTTAGGAGTCCTCCCTAGCCTGGACTCATGATGGAAACCCAAATTTCCAATACGACCCCAACGGATTTGATTTGTATTACTAGTATCGGGGGCATAATATATGGTACCTATGCTTCCTAGGATTAATACATTGCTTTGAATTGTTTTTTTTAAAAACATATACACCCTAATAATAATATTAGTTTCGTATTTGGCGTATTTAGCATGTTTAACCACCATAAGGTAAAACTCTATCCTCTTGGTGTGCGTTGCATTGTGTGATGGGACATGAGTCTTATGGTGGTTTCATTTTTCAAAAGACATTGCGCTGTGTTACGTTTTATTTATTTGTACTGGCACTGTAGTTATGCACGGCAATCCATTGGTACAACCCGTTCCGCGTTAGCGGCGTGGTTCTTGGATTTGCCTTAGTAGTATGAGTAATTTTAGTTAAGAACTCTCACACCAGTCCCACGACTGACCCATTGTTTGTTTCACCTTTTTGCAAACTTGGGTGCCCTCTCTTCTACACGGGCAGCCAAGTAGACAGGTTCTTTTTCTGCTTGGAGTTTCTTTGAAGCTACTTTTACCTTTTTGCTTGGAGTTGCTTTTGGTGAAGATAAGGTGATGGAGCTTTGAAGACCTATCTTTTCGTTTATCGCATTTTTCTTTCCTTTTATTTTCAGACTTATTTCCATTCCACGTTGTTTTATTTGGAGTTGGAACTTATGCAATTCTCTAAAAACCTGCTGTAATAATTTAGATTCTGTGACTGTGGATTTTCTATTACTGATGACATTATATATCCGCTGCTATAATGTTGTTGTTATATGGATTTCCTGTGCTATGTTGTTTCTGTGACTTGTGTACTATATTTATGTTGTATTCCATATGATTTCTCCTTGCTTTCACCCGTGGAAGTTTGGGGGGTTGTCACAGTAGTGGTTATATAATATCGATAAAATATATATATTAATTCCAAAACAATTAAATTAAATAATAATAAATTATTATCATTGTATATATATCCACATAAAATAATATATCACTTCAAATTGAACCAATATGGAATTATAACTCAACGTTAACATTTTCGAGTTAACGATATTCGAATTATATAAAATTTATTATTATAATTTATTAAATAAACGTTATGGTTTATAAACGATTCCATAACAACTATTTTAAAATTTGAATTGGACATAACTTACAATTTATAAACTAAAAACTCGATTTTTATCTTTCGTTAGAAAATTATAATCAAATAGATTCAAACGTTTCTTGTTTCATAGAATTCTTACTCATAACGGATTCTGTATACGCAATTGAAGTTCAAAGCTCAATATTACGAACTACTGCGACATTAAGAGTTCGTTTATAATTAAATATAAATATAAACATTCAATTGTCATTTTATTAACTATTTCAATATATAAATCCATAAATATTTCTAATATAATAATTAAAATCAATTTAAATATTCAAATTCAAATGACTGAAAAATCTAGGTCGTTACATGGCATATTTCTTTCACTTGCCTTCAGACTTCTGGATACGTTAAATAAAGTATACTAAGTGGGACAAGCTTAAAAGGGATTTTCAACAGTAAAATTCATCTAATTCAACACCTTTGACCTCTACGCCTTCGAAAGGATTTAAAGGATTTCATCCGACTCGAAAGGCCTTACTCAAGAAATTCCAAAAAACTCACTTAGAATTCTACTATAAATTCTACACTTTGGGGTGTTGACAATTTTTTTATTAACATTTTTTAAGCTGGAAGGAGGGATAGGATCTCTGACCTTATGGTAAACATCCATAGTGGAATCGTCTCTTTGTCCAAGTTTGCTTAAATTAAGTGACAATCGACCATGTTCAACATAGTAAAGAGGTTTGAAAAAACTCTCCCGAATCATACTTAATGGAATCTACGTGCATGGATCTGAAGCTACATAATGCTCAAATGTTAAGGCTAAAAGCTTTAAAAATAATCAACAAAAAGAAAGTCGACTCCCATGACCCAGAAAATTGGAGTATTAACCCATTCCATGTCAGTCCAACACCCTTCATGGCCATGAGACGAATGGATAAAAGGTGACAACTTTTTTAATCGAATGAGGAGAGCCATTCAACATTATTCTAAAGGAACAATATTCAAAGAGAAAAAAGTACCCGATTACAACACTTTTTCTCAAAAATGGAAAACAACAACAAGTGGATACTTATCATCTTATGAAATCCAAAAAGTTCTAAAGGAAAATGGTTATTGAGAGTGGAACACTTGGTCCACGACCTCAGAGTTTGAGAATAAAACTTACAAAGAAAAGCTTTGAATTAAATTACCCAAAGGTTGCAATTTAGCTACATTAGTTGAAAACATTTATTTGCTAACAAAATAGAAACTCACCTACTGGCCATCTAAAAAGAAATCACCTATGAATGAGAGAAATCGAGAAGGGCTATATTGCTATTACCACATAATAAATGGGCATGAGATTAATCATTGCAGAGCTTTCAAAGGAATGATTATTAACCTTTTTTAGGCAAGGGAAACTCAAAGAATTTGTAAAGAACTCTTGAATAGATCTAATAAAGTCGGGTTCAAGTAAGAAATTCTACATGATTGTGAGAAAGTTCTTCTTAAATAGGACACCCTAAATTGGATGGCCACCAACGATGGTTAAAAGCGTTTGTCCATGTAGAAATAGCCAAGTCAAAGCGCCTCCTAGAGAGAGGTAGGGTAAACCTTCAGTCCCTTCTATAAGGCCTGGATGAATTACCTCGAGCCCATGACTATGCTACTCTATGGCCAAGGAAAGGCACACCTTGTAGAGGGGACAGAGTAGGCCCTTGTATGCATCACACTATGGCTAGTAAAAGGCACTGACCATCCATTAGTCCTACCTATAAGGCCGGTTGAAGCACCTCCTTTGAGGGAGGAGATATATGTTAGTCCCATAAAGCCTGGCTAAAGAGCCTCTGGATGGAATTTATAATTTGTTTGGTCATGCTTAAGTAAGCTAACCAAGAGCGGCGAACTGGACTAAGATGTCCAACGCCACTGCCTAAAGATGGATATGCGACATCACTGCCCTGAGATGGGTACACAAAGCCACTTTCCTAAGGAGGATACATAAAGTTTCATACTAAGACGTCAAAATTCCTTAAGGAGGGTACACAGAATTTCAAAGATGCCCATGCCCTAATAATGGCGTGCTAAATATTCAATCAATCAATGCATGAAGGGCTCTAAAAAGCATAGAAAGAAAGTTAAACTTATAAATACCCGACTATGAGTTTTAAGTCTTCTATTATTGTTACTAGATAATGATTATAGAATTCTATTATTTCAAGAGAATTTCCAGACTTTTTATTAAATACCTGAATCCGGGATTCGAGTCTTCTATTATTATTACTAAATAAAGATTCTGGTCTTCGATTATATTAAGAAGAAAATTTAAGGATTTCTTATTAAATATCCAAATGGGGGTTTTGGATCTACTATTATTATTTCCAAATAAAGATTCTAGCCTTTTATTATTTCTAGATAATAATTTCTTGACCTCATATTAATGCCTACATCTAAGTTTTGGGTCTTTTGATCTTCCATTTTAGTCAGATAGTGATTATTGGACTTTATATTAATACCTAATCCGAGTTCTGGGTCACTAATTCTTATTTCCAAATAAAGATTCTGACCTTATACTATGATGATCTCTTAATTTTTATTTATACCCTAATTTGGCATTAGGGCCTTTATTATGGACCTCCAGATTCAACTAAAATAATGGATTATTAATGTTCTCATTGAAGCCTGAATATGAATTTTAAATTTTGCATCAGTATGGATTCCCGAACTTCAAACTAACATTATCATTAGATATAAATATTTACAGGCTTATATGAAGACCAAACATAAAGCTGCAAGCAATACAGATTCATACAACAATTTGAGCAAAATTGAAAGCTCATAACCAGGTAATATTTACATAATTCACAAAATTATTTACAACAACATACATTTTTGTATTCAAAAGACTACCAAATGAGAATAGAATCTAAAGATTTTGGACAGTTTCATCTAAGTCCTTATAGATTATGGGATCAATGATATGAAGAATGACAATACAAAGGATTTATTTGAGATTCTTTTCTTTTTTTCCTAATCTTGTAAGTATCGTTGATGTATGCAGTTTGAGCTTTAAGTGCATGAGCATAAGCTCTATTCTTCTTTGTGAGAATCTTATTCTCCTTTTCTAGTTGAGCATTACAATTTTGAAGAGGGTATATCTCAATTTTTAGCTTGTAAACTTGAGCGATGTAATTATTTATGCAACACAAGGTGTCGTCCTTCTTTTTAGTCCCATAATATCTCCGTATCTTGTGCTTGATCTTTCTACACCAATCATAATCCAATTTCTTATCCAAACCTAGAGGTGGGTTTACTAGTGGGGATGTTTCTGAGTTGCTAAAGTTTGGGATCTAGTGGATCTACCTGAGCTTGGAAAAGCTGTAGTAGTTAGAGTAATGATATTCGTAATATCCCCGCCTAAGATGAATTCTAAGGATTTTCACCTTGCTTGAATATTCTCTAGTTGTAATTCCAAATCATCATTATGTTGGAGAAGTTAAGCCATTTCATTTCCAAAATCAACTGAAGGATTTGATTTGATTTGATGTTTTGCCTCAAGTATGGCATCATCCTTTTGTTTATTATTCTCTTCTAAATATTTGATTTGTTCTTTGAGACCTTGTACTATCAGGCTTTGGGTTTGAAATTTCTTATACCACTCTAGTACAATAGGGTTACAAACAAAGTTGGAGAGTGTTGTGTCATTGAAAACTTTTTTCTGTTCAAAATAAGCAATAAGTTTACCTTAATTTTAGAACATCATGATGGAAGAGTTTTTTGACAACGGCATGGTTCCCAACTGAGCGTTCGATTTAAATAAATTATAAAGATAATCAACACTTAGAACTTGAGTTGTTTTATTCGCATGAGAAATACAAGTCAACTGAAATAAATGAGAAAGTACATCAACATCATGACTAAATTTGAACTGAATCAAGCAACATTTAAAGTCTAGAAATAACATTTTTATCTTCACTTAGAGAATTAGTTGATAAGACAATTGTCGAATAAAATGTTGTTTTAAAGTCATTCGAGATAATAACCGTATGATATAATCTTGTTCTCCAGCTTAAGACCGACTATAAATTATTTTTGAGTTATAAGTTTGAGTCTCCTTAAGCAGTTTATCTTTTTCGCACTAAGAAAATCAAAGTGAATCGTGGACATTACACATAGAGCTTTTGTAAGTCTCAAAGAAAGCAATATCGGGCTATTATCAAAGATTTAATTAGTGAAGACTTTTCCAAATAGTATCTTCTTAATTTAACAAATTAGGCTAAAATGTTTCAGATGACTGAACTTACTAGGAAGTTTGTATTATGTAGTAACATAATGAGATAACACTAAGAATAGATAGAGAAATATGATAAAGTTTTCATTCTAACATGATTAAAATGTTTACAAGTTTCATTTTGGTTTATACAAAATAGGTTTCTTAAACATTTCAAATATAAATTTATCCTTATCGTATTTTATTTTTTCGGGGGGGGGGGGGGAGTCATTAGGAACGAAGTGAAACTCTCGAGAGATTCCTACAAGCCATAACGTGGGGGGTCAGATCCAAACTCACCTAAATATCTTCTATGGGGACATCTAAGTAATCCACCATTGAAATCATCAAAATATGAAGAATAAGTGGTTGGATTGTCTGCGATAAGCTTGGTAAAAAATATCTACCAAGATATTTCTCTTTTTGACCATCATCCAAAAGAATGTCATTAGTTCTCTAATTCTTCCAAAAGTTTTTCATAGTGAATACGTGCTTTCCTTAATCATGAGATCACTTCATCACCCTTAAAAGAAATTAAAATTAAGGCACTTTTATCAAGCCTATAATATTTCTCAAACAAGGCATTATGTTCTCTCAAATGTTATCTAGCTCTCTTTATAAGTCGTTTATCTCTAATTTGTAACACCCCACATCTCTTAATGTCATCTATATGAGGATGCATTAAATTTTGTGAAGCGCAATAGGTATAAAGTAACAATACAAAGACTAAAATTCACAAGACAGAATGTAAGCATAACAGATTTTTTTTTGAAACATTCATTATCAAACTAGTCACAACATTACAGTTTAAAATACCATAGAGTCGTAATCATTAAACATCTGTCTCGTGGAAAGCAAGACATCAGAGTACAAATACAAAACCACAAAAATCATATCCCTCTTGAGTCATAACAACAGTCATAGAACATGTATTGAAGCAATACATAGAGTAAGAAATGACCCAAGTCCAAGCTGAATCAAAAGGTCACAGTCACTGCTGTGATCCACTGAGACGACCCGATTTCGCGTTTTCACGGAAACAAGGTTATCTTTTGGAATATATCACAGAAACATATAATAGCAGAACAGAATTAAATAAATACACCAGAATGAACAACAAAATATACTGGATAAAAGTAATCATCAGAGTTACACAGTATACAGGATCTTACTTAGTACAAATACAGTTCAGCTATACATAAATGTCTACAGCGGAAATAAACAAAATATGTACAGTAGGAGTTGAACAGCATAAAAAGAAATAAATGATAGAATCCATCTTCAGCTCCAGCTATCCAGAAAGAACCAGCTAAACCTGAATACAAGGCTGCCCGTGTAGAAAAAGGGGCACCCGAGTTTGAAAGTGAAACAAACTACGAGTCAGTCATGGGACTGGTATGAGAAATCCACTCAACACATATATAATTGGCTGATCACAGGACCACGCCACTTTCGTGGAACGGGTTTACTCCATTGGATTGCCAGTGCTTTAAAACAAATCTTTCTTTTAAACATCGCTATGCTTTTATAAAAATGAAGCCGTTATAAGACTCAGTTCCCATCACACAATGCAACGCAAACCGGAGGATAGAGTTTTTACCTTATAACGGCCAAATATGCTTGATACGAATAAAACAAAGGCATTTGATATTATTGCTAGTGTTTATATGTTTTGGAAACAATTTCAAATCATAACTATCAATCATAGACGGCATGGGTACCATATATCATGTCGCCATATATATATACAATCAAAACCGCACGATCACGTATTTGGAAATTGGATTTCCGTCATGAACCAAGGCAAAAGATAGTCCTTACCGAATTCGTGACTCTCTAGCCCGAGCCACAGAATCAGAGCTCGAGTGACCCTAGGAGCGACAGGGCCGGTCCACCGATGTGGATTAAAATGCCTGAACAATACGTTTCCCCGCCCTTTGGGGCGTAAACGAGCCAACGAATGACTCCATCGGACCCGGATCGTCCGATCAAACCGAGGCGCCTCGCAACAGCAACAACCACATAGGTGAAAAGTATATAAATGTCAGGGCTGGTAGGTCACTGACACCACCCTAGCTAGAAAGAAACGCATGCCCTCCCTGAGGTCCTTCCTCCCGTTTTAGGTTCCTACCGGGGTGTGAGGCTCGCGAATTCACGTTATACACAAAGCTACGCCACACAGGCGGTGCTTTGATCATCACCACAAGACTTTGCTTTTCAACAGAAGCCCTGATCACTGCATCTTAGCATGCCACACAGAATAAATCCTATGTCAGACACACAGTCCATTTACAAGTCCGTTCTGGGTCTGAACGAAACCGGAGGCACTAAATACCTCATAAATCCTTCGATCAACACGTACGTCTGAACGATCACCACTCATTATCCATATTTCGGGATGCCTCCCAATCAGGACCTCGGTTACCATCCAAACGAGGTGAAGATCTCCGGTCTTCGACCATCGTCTTCATCTTCGAATTTCAATCGTCGGTCGATTATTCGAAATGAGAATTAACTCGGCCTTTTCAAATAATTCACGTATATTTAGAATTTCAAATCGATTTATTTCAATGGTTAAATTATTCGACAACACCAATTGTGTTCTTTATATAGTTTTCACACCAAACACATTCAATCATCAAACATCACATAAATCAAGCAAATTCAGTTTATTTCCATTCCATATCGCTTATGATATTTTATAACGATTTATCGCTATTTTTATTTATTTTAAAATGGCCATTTTATTCAAAACGACGCTTCGGGCCATAAGGCGGCCGTGGCGCTGTTTTTCTTCAGATTTGATTTACACATATCTGAAAATCTAACCGTTGGATCTTCACAAAATTTACATCATTAGAAAGGTCTTTTCGAAACGAATCCAACGGTTCCAGTTTCGGGAAAATCCGACGGTCGGATCTCCCGGTACAATCGTTTGAAGTTTCGATTTCAAATTACGAACTGCAGCGTCGTTATTCGATTAAATATAATTATATTTATATATATAAATAAATATAATCGTTTCTGGCGCTGTTTTTCTTCAGATTTGAATTAAACATTCCAGACAATCCAACCGTTGGATTTTTACAAGGTTGGTGCCGTTGGAAAGATTATTCCAAGGCGAACCCGACGGTTGAGGTTTCGGGAAAATCCAATGGTCGGATTTCCCGTACTAGTCGTTTGAAATCACGGTTTCAAAATACGAACTGCACGGCCTCGTTTCGTTTTAATTTTATTTATATTTATATAGTTATATAAATATAGTTCTTTCAACAATTTCAATATCGTTTTCACTTCAAAAAATTTTCTAACACCTTAAATTTTGGAAAAATTTCGCCATAACCTCCCCTGCATCGGGAGCGTCGGGAAATCGCAAATAGCGTCCCGGTCCTTCTAATCTCAAAAAGAAAAAGAAGAAGCCAAGCGGCTAGCCAATAGGCTCAAAATCATCACCCAAACAAATCAGTAAATGTGTACCTATTTGTCGGGCACAAAATTTTACTCCTCTTCTCTAGCCCATTTGCTATAACCTGTTCAATGAATATTGCATGTACATATATATACAGTTCATATCATTTTTCATTTTCTATTCAACTTCATATTTGATTTCTATTTGGTTTAAAAACTCCATTTATTCTAATATTGCATAAATAGGTGCAAATCATTTCATTAGCTAATTAATGAATATTTCAACTCATATATGTTTATTTTGAACAAGTGGTTATTTTTAACACTTCACATTTCAACGATTTCTGCATACAATAAAAATGTGATTTTTATTGTAAAACGATTTATTTCAAAACACTATTTTTCTATATAGTTCATATAGTCGATAAAAGGTGATTTTTATTATCAAACAGTTTATTTCAAATTATGAATACCATTCAACACATGAATTTCTAAACAACGAATGAATATCAATTCAACACATGAATGTTTTCTATAGTTTTTATATATCGATAAAAATGTGATTTTTATTATCGAACTATTTATTTCAAAATATGAATACCATTCAACACATGAATTTCTAAACAACGAATGAATATCAATTCAACACATGAAGGTTTTCTATAGTTTTTAGATATCGATAAAAATGTGATTTTTATTATCGAACTATTTATTTCAAAATATGAATACCATTCAACACATGAATTTCTAAACAACGAATGAATATCAATTCAACACATGAATGTTTTCTATAGTTTTTAGATATCGATAAAAATGTGATTTTTATTATCGAACTATTTATTTCAAAATATGAGTACCATTCAACACATGAATTTCTAAACAACGAATGAATATCAATTCAACACATGAATGTTTTCTATAGTTTTTAGATATCGATAAAAATGTGATTTTTATTATCGAACTATTTATTTCAAAATATGAATACCATTCAACACATGAATTTCTAAACAACGAATGAATATCAATTCAACACATGAATGTTTTCTATAGTTTTTAGATATCGATAAAAATGTGATTTTTATTATCGAACTATTTATTTCAAAATATGAATACCATTCAACACATGAATTTCTAAACAACGAATGAATATCAATTCAACACATGAATGTTTTCTATAGTTTTTAGATATCGATAAAAATGTGATTTTTATTATCGAACTATTTATTTCAAAATATGAATACCATTCAACACATGAATTTCTAAACAACGAATGAATATCAATTCAACACATGAATGTTTTCTATAGTTTTTAGATATCGATAAAAATGTGATTTTTATTATCGAACTATTTATTTCAAAATATGAATACTATTCAACACATGAATTTCTAAACAACGAATGAATATCAATTCAACACATGAATGTTTTCTATAGTTTTTAGATATCGATAAAAATGTGATTTTTATTATCGAACTATTTATTTCAAAATATGAATACTATTCAACACATGAATTTCTAAACAACGAATGAATATCAATTCAACACATGAATGTTTTCCATAGTTTTAAGCATATGAAAATAATTCAAACACACAAATATTATTCAAAATTTCGGCAGCATAACGGCAGGGTAGTTACACCGGCACCGTCCCTAGTACGGCTCCTCGCTCTACCTTAAAACCTCGCGGTTTTTGACAATGGGAAACATGCATCTAGTTCGCACGCAGGCGGCATGTATATATATTTATTCATTTCCACAACTAATCCTAAGTGGTTTCAACCAAATATTTCACAACCACAAATGGGTATTTTTCAACCACAATCAACCAATAACAATCACAAACAATCCCAAACAATCATTCGCTATCAATCAAATTTCCACAACAATTTCAACCAATAAATATCGTCCATGGTTTGTGGACGAGGGGGCGTATATATATATATATTTATATATAGCAATTCACTTTTACTTCACACATATATATATAAATTTTAAATCAGAAATCTCACCAATAGCTATCCAACTGCACGACTCTTCCTAATAGAAATCTTCGCCTTTTGTTGCTTTCGCCCGTATTCTCTACACAGGTAAAAATAGAATTTTTACTATGTTATTCAATATATAAAAATCGAATTTTGACTTCGCTATTCAATATATAAAAATATGATTTTTACTTTCGCTTTCACATATAAAAAATATGATTTTTACTTTCGCTTTCACATATAAAAAATATGACAATTCTACTTTTGCTTCAAAAACAGTTTTATTTCTTTTTTAAAAATTCAGTTTTAAATTGCTTTTAAAAATAACAGTTTTAACTTTAAAAAAAATTCAGTTTTAAACTACTTTTAAAAATTCAGTTTTCTTTTTATTAAAAACAAAAATCAGTTTTAAATTCCTAATTAAAAACACAGTTTTTAATTTCTGTTTTTAAAAATTTCAGTTTTTAATTTCTAAAACCTAAATCAGTTTTAAAAAATCTTTTCAAATCAGTTTTTACTTTTTATTAAAAAAAAACAGTTTTTTAACTGTATAAAAAAATTCAGTTTTTAATAGGCTAAAATAAAATCAGTTTATTATTATTATTATTTTTTGTTTTAAAATTCAAGTTTTTATACTTTTAATAAATCTCAGTTTTACAAGAATTCAAAAATAAAAAAAATGAAAATGAAAATACTTACAGATAAAAGGGGGGTCTGCAGATCGTCGGAGGCGGGCTCTTGAGGGTGGCGGCTTCGCTTCAGGGGGGGGACTTCTTCGCAGTTCGTCTGCGACTCCTCGAAGGCGGCGGCTTCGCTTCAGGGGGGGACTTCGGAGGGCGGTGGGGGGGGTTCGTCGGTCGTGGGCTGTCAGGGGGTTCGATCGCCTGTTTAGGGTTTTTTTTTTTTTTTTTCTTTTTTTGTTTTCTGGATTGTGAATCGGGGGGGGGGGGCCTTCGCAGGAGATAAGGAGGGAAGGGTACCTTTTTTTTATTTATTTATTATTTAATTATTATATTTAGCAAAGAGTTGACCTTTTACGTACGACCCCTAAACGAGGCCCACCGCCTGTCGTCCATAGCGTTTAACCCCCATTCCGAACACAATGGGATATGTATCGCAAGCTGGTTTGATCGTTACAATCGGTTTCCTTTTGAATTTTCATTTAAATCACTATATTGAATTTTAAACGTACATTTCAAATTACCGGGGCCACATACTGACTAGAAAAATTCCAGAAAATATTTTCTAGCTTCGTATTGACGATACGGTCCTAACAAAACTAGTTTCGTCGAATTCTGAGACCGTTTGAAAAATGGCCAATTTCCATTCGATTAAAATCAACAGAAACTGGTCAAACGCGTTTTCCTTTGCCACGCTCACATATTGATTCGAAAAAATATGAAATTTGAAACCTAGCAATAACTTGACACTGCGGACCCAACAAAAGTGGTTTCGTCGAAATCCGAAGTCATTTGCAAAATGTCCATTTTTAAGGGCCTTATATATATAAAAAAATATATAAATTCCACAGCGACTATTTCTAATTTTAAACTGGACATATCTTATCATTTCTAAGATGAAATCTCAGTTTGTTAACTTCGTTATAAAGATATAGTTATACAGATTCAAATATTTCTTGTTTCGTTCAATTCTGACTTATATTGAATTCTGTATATTCATTTGAAATTAGAAATCGAATTTTCGAACTACCGCGCTATTTTCAATTCTATATATAATTATAATTAATTATATTCGTTTTCAAATGTCGATTCAACTCAGTTTTCATCGCCATTATTTAAAATATTTATTTTAAATATCTAAAATCCATTATTTTAGCCAATTTAAAAATTTTAAATTGGTTCAGATTTTCTGGGTCGTTACAATCTCCCCCACTTAAAACTTTTCGTCCCCGAAAAGGAATAAAGTCGAAAGTGGTTTGATAAATCTACAATCCCACAATACAACAACCAATTTGTTTCTAATATTCAGAGTATAGAATAAACAATGCACATCCATGGGAAGAAAATAGCAACAGAATAGAGAACTAAAAGGTAATGCAAAGTAGGTTAAATGTACCTTGCACCAGAGTCAATCAGAGATATCTACTCGGCATCTAGGATAAGCTTTCTGAATGCTCTCCTCTGTTTCCCAAGTACAATCTCGCGGATCTCCACTCCATTGCACCTTGACTAAGTGAACCTTCTTGTTTCTCAGCTCTTTGGTTTCTTTGCCGATAATCTTTAGCGGCTCTCGCCTCACAGCTAATTCTGGAGTAATTTCAATGTCCTGCTGAGCTGCTTCTTCCACGATCAAGTCTGGATCATGAACGTGCTTTCGAAGTTGAGATATATGAAATACATCATGCACTCCAGGCAACCAGTCAGGCAGTTCAACCCTATAAGCGAGAGTTCCAATCCGTTCCAGAATAGGAAACGGACCAATGAATTTGGGTGCCAACTTTCCAGTTTTACCGAACCTGATAACTCCTCTCATCGGCGATACTTTCAAATATACATAGTCGCCAACTTCAAAGGATATATCTCTCCTTCTTCTATCGGCATAGCTCTTTTGTCGGCTTTGAGCGGCGAGTAATCTCTTCTTAATAAAATCGACTTTGTCGGCAGCTTCTCGAATCATATCAGGACCCAACACAAGTCTATTTCCAGGCTCGACCCAACAAGCAGGAGATCGGCACGGTCTACCATATAATGCTTCGAATGGCGACATTGTCAGACTTGCCTGATAGCTGTTGTTATAAGAGAATTCAGCCAAATGCAGATTGTCTTCCCATGATCCACCGAAATCTATAACACAAGCCCGCAATAGATCTTCTAAAATGCGATTCACCCTCTCAGTCTGACCGTCTGTCTGAGGATGATAAGCGGTGCTCAAGTTTAACTTCGTTCCGAGCTCGACTTGAAATGCTTCCCAGAATTTGCTAGTGAATATTGTATCTCTATCACTTACTATACTGAGCGGCACTCCATGCAGTCTAACTATTTCCCTGAAGTAAATATGTGCCAGACTCTGAGCAGTTCTGTTTGATCTGACAGGTATGAAATGGGCGGTCTTCGTGAAACGATCTACGATCACCCAAATACTGTCATTTCCTTTTCTGGTTCTGGGCAAACCATCAATGAAATCCATAGAAATATGTTCCCACTTCCAGCCAGGAACTTCTAGCGGTTGTAATAATCCAGCCAATTTCTGTTGATCACTCTTGACTAGCTGGCAAGTAGGGCATCGGCTAACATATAAGGAAATGTCCCTTTTCATCGACTTCCACCAGAAAGTGCGTTTAATGTCATTATACATTTTGCTTACTCCCGGATGGATACTGAGTTTTGACTTGTGGCATTCATCCAATACTTCCTTTCGAAGTTCAGGAATGTTAGGAACGCATATTCGACCTTTGAGCCTTAGAATCCCATCGTTGTCTATTTGAAAACTCGAGGGTTCGCCTTGTTGAATTATCCCTCTGATCTTCTGAATGAAGTGATCATCCTCCTGAAGAGCAGATATCTTATCTAGCAATGAAGTCGTGATGATAAAACTGGCGATCATTACATTCTTTCGGCTTAATGCATCGGCCACGACATTGGCTTTTCCTGGAGTATATATAATTTCAAAGTCATATGCTGCAAGAAACTCCAACCAACGTTGCTGCCTCAAATTTAAGTCCTTCTGAGTGAACAGATACTTTAACGACTGGTGATCTGTAAACAGTTCGAATCTCTCGCCCAGAAGATAGTGTCTCCAGATTTTCAAAGAGAATATGATAGCCAATAACTCAAGATCATGAGTTACATAGTTTTTCTCGTGCGGTTTCAGTTGACGGCTAGCATAGGCAATTACTTGACCTCTTTGCATTAACACTGCACCAAGGCCTTCTCTAGAAGCATCAGTCCAGACTTTTAAATCCTGGTTGCCATCGATGATGGTTAACACTGGAGCTGTCGTTAATCTTAACTTTAGCTCTTCGAAAGCCTCCTCACTTTCTTGAGTCCATTTGAACTTAGAATGCTTCTTTGTAAGCTTCGTTAAGTGGCCAGATATCTTAGAAAAGTCTTTAACGAACTTCCGATAATAGCTAGCCAATCCGAGAAAGCTGCGGACTTCAGTGGGAGTACTGGGCTGTTTCCAATTCTGAATAGCTGTGATTTTGCTTGGATCCACAGCGATTCCATCTTTCGATACTACATGACCCAGAAATTTCACTTCATCTTGCCAGAATATACACTTGGAAAATTTGGCTTTCAGTACATTCCGTCTGAGAATTTCTAAAACCTGTTCCAGATGCTTTTCATGTTCGGCCTTTGATTTAGAGAAGATTAGAATATCATCAATAAAAACCAGAACAAATTTATTCAAAACTCCTCTGAATACCCTGTTCATTAGATCGACGAAATAGGCTGGAGCGTTACATAAGCCGAACGGCATTACTAACCACTCGTAGAATAAGTCGGGGCCTCTGAACGCTGTCATTGGAACACACTCTTCGGCAATCCGAAGTTGATGGAAACCTGTAGCTAGGTCCATTCTTGAGAATACTTGTGCTCCATTTAATCGATCCAACAGATCATCAATCCGCGGCAATGGATATTTTTTCTTTATTGTCTGTTTGTTCAGATCACGATAATCCACGCATAGCCGTAGAGTACCATCAGATTTTGGGACAAACACCACTGCTGCACCCCAATCAGAGAAACTAGGCCTAATCAGACCTTTCCATACTAGCTGTCTTGTTTGATTGTCTAATTCCTCCTTCTCTTTCAAGGACATTCTTCGAATAGCGTGAACTACCGGCCTTGCATTGGGAATCAAAGCAATTCTGAAATCTATTTCTCTCTGCGGAGGTAAGCGAACAACTTCCTCGAACACATCCGCATAATTCTTGACGACAGGAATGTCTTTGATGAGGTCAGGAATATTCTCCGTGACTTCAGGGATATTTTCTATTTGAGCTGGAGAAACATCGAGAGCTGCCCAGAAGTCTTTTCTATTAGAAGTCGGGCCTTCACATGGTATGGTTATATAATTCCCCGATTGGGCCTTTGCTTTAACCACTCTCTCGGCGCATTTAACTTCAGCTTCATATCTAGTTAACCAATCCAATCCCAGAATAAGATCGAATTCATTAAAATTCATGATGATAGAGATAATAGGGAATTTATAGCAAGAAAAAGAGACGGGCACTGCACAAATCCAACTGAGATTAATGGAACCTCCAACTGGATTCTGAACAGTCATGGGCTCTTTGAGCTTTTTCAAATTCAAATCCAACTTCTTGACTGCACTCTTTGCAATAAAGCTTCGTGACGCGCCTGTGTCAAACAGTACTTTAACTGGGATGTTTTTGACATTGAGCGTGCCTTCTAAAACATCAGACCTTTCCTGAGCAGACGAAGAGGCAGGTACTTCTACCACTTCATTTATATGTATTGCTTTAGGTTTTCTGAATAGCGGGCAGGCCTTTGAAAGATGTCCGGACTGATGGCATTGACTGCACTTTCTATTCTCTTGGAACTTCTTGCCGGATTTAGATCCTTCCTTTCTTTGTTTCTTAAGAGATCGGCAACTTATCGAGAGATGTCCTTGCTTATTGCAGTTAGAGCATATAGTTGTCGTTACTGGTTCTTTTTCGGATCTGGCCCTTTTTCGATTTATTTCGGGCTCCTTACCGACTTCAGACATTGAACTTGCCTCAGGAATCTCAGTTTCCGACTCTGCTATGTCACTAGAACTGACTTCTTCTTCGTCGCGCAACATTCCTTTCTTGTCTAGATCTTCATATTGATAAGCCATATAAATCATTTCAGAGAAAGGAAGCTTCACATGCCCCAATACTTTATTCTGGTATTTCCTTTGAAGCCCATGAATAAATCTCAAATTTTTCCTTTTTGGATCTTGAATCAGATGAGGAGCAAAGTGAGCAAGTTCATTGAATTTCTTATGATATTCGGGAATGGTCATGTCACCTTGTATTAGATAAGAAAATTCATCACATAGTCGTTCGGTCGCTTCGGGAGGAGTAAATCTTTCTAAGAAAATCACTTTGAATCTGTCCCAGGTGATATCACCTTCTGGATTATTCTCTATAACCGAATCCCACCAGAATAAAGCTTCATCTTTGAGAGCCCAGGAGGCCAGTAATCTTTTCTGGTTATCCCTCAGCTTTAATGCTTCGAAGATTTTCTCAGCCGAACGAATCCAAGCTTGTGTCTTCATAATAGATTCTTCACCAGAGAACGGTATTCCACCCATATTTCGATATTTGATTAATAGGGCCTCAATATCCGGTTCTGCATTCCTTCTGTTTCTGACACTCATTTTCTAGTACTTCTGCAAATGGCAGATCAAGTGTCAGGTCACAGAAAAGGTATTTTAAAATATAGAAACACCTACTTCAAATGTAAATGTGTCTATCAAGGTGTAATTTCATTCTGCTTTACTCATACTAGGATATTACTGATCCTATCTGTATTGAGTTACCCGTCTTAGAACACTACTGGTTCTATTTCTGACGAGTTCGTTCAAATGTTATATTCCAGAACTAAGCTTAACTAAAGCTCTGATACCACGTTGAGACGACCCGATTTCGCGTTTTCACGGAAACAAGGTTATCTTTTGGAATATATCACAGAAACATATAATAGCAGAACAGAAATAAATAAATACACCAGAATGAACAACAAAATATACTGGATAAAAGTAATCATCAGAGTTACACAGTATACAGGATCTTACTTAGTACAAATACAGTTCAGCTATACATAAATGTCTACAGCGGAAATAAACAAAATATGTACAGTAGGAGCTGAACAGCATAAAAAGAAATAAATGATAGAATCCATCTTCAGCTCCAGCTATCCAGAAAGAACCAGCTAAACCTGAATACAAGGCTGCCCGTGTAGAAAAAGGGGCACCCGAGTTTGAAAGTGAAACAAACTACGAGTCAGTCATGGGACTGGTATGAGAAATCCACTCAACACATATATAATTGGCTGATCACAGGACCACGCCACTTTCGTGGAACGGGTTTACTCCATTGGATTGCCAGTGCTTTAAAACAAATCTTTCTTTTAAACATCGCTATGCTTTTATAAAAATGAAGCCGTTATAAGACTCAGTTCCCATCACACAATGCAACGCAAACCGGAGGATAGAGTTTTTACCTTATAACGGCCAAATATGCTTGATACGAATAAAACAAAGGCATTTGATATTATTGCTAGTGTTTATATGTTTTGGAAACAATTTCAAATCATAACTATCAATCATAGACGGCATGGGTACCATATATCATGTCGCCATATATATATACAATCAAAACCGCACGATCACGTATTTGGAAATTGGATTTCCGTCATGAACCAAGGCAAAAGATAGTCCTTACCGAATTCGTGACTCTCTAGCCCGAGCCACAGGATCAGAGCTCGAGTGACCCTAGGAGCGACAGGGCCGGTCCACCGATGTGGATTAAAATGCCTGAACAATACGTTTCCCCGCCCTTTGGGGCGTAAACGAGCCAACGAATGACTCCATCGGACCCGGATCGTCCGATCAAACCGAGGCGCCTCGCAACAGCAACAACCACATAGGTGAAAAGTATATAAATGTCAGGGCTGGTAGGTCACTGACACCACCCTAGCTAGAAAGAAACGCATGCCCTCCCTGAGGTCCTTCCTCCCGTTTTAGGTTCCTACCGGGGTGTGAGGCTCGCGAATTCACGTTATACACAAAGCTACGCCACACAGGCGGTGCTTTGATCATCACCACAAGACTTTGCTTTTCAACAGAAGCCCTGATCACTGCATCTTAGCATGCCACACAGAATAAATCCTATGTCAGACACACAGTCCATTTACAAGTCCGTTCTGGGTCTGAACGAAACCGGAGGCACTAAATACCTCGCAAATCCTTCGATCAACACGTACGTCTGAACGATCACCACTCATTATCCATATTTCGGGATGCCTCCCAATCAGGACCTCGGTTACCATCCAAACGAGGTGAAGATCTCCGGTCTTCGACCATCGTCTTCATCTTCGAATTTCAATCGTCGGTCGATTATTCGAAATGAGAATTAACTCGGCCTTTTCAAATAATTCACGTATATTTAGAATTTCAAATCGATTTATTTCAATGGTTAAATTATTCGATAACACCAATTGTGTTCTTTATATAGTTTTCACACCAAACACATTCAACCATCAAACATCACATAAATCAAGCAAATTCAGTTTATTTCCATTCCATATCGCTTATGATATTTTATAACGATTTATCGCTATTTTTATTTATTTTAAAATGGCCATTTTATTCAAAACGACGCTTCGGGCCATAAGGCGGCCGTGGCGCTGTTTTTTTTCAGATTTGATTTACACATATCTGAAAATCTAACCGTTGGATCTTCACAAAATTTACATCATTAGAAAGGTCTTTTCGAAACGAATCCAACGGTTCCAGTTTCGGGAAAATCCGACGGTCGGATCTCCCGGTACAATCGTTTGAAGTTTCGATTTCAAATTACGAACTGCAGCGTCGTTATTCGATTAAATATAATTATATTTATATATATAAATAAATATAATCGTTTCTGGCGCTGTTTTTCTTCAGATTTGAATTAAACATTCCAGACAATCCAACCGTTGGATTTTTACAAGGTTGGTGCCGTTGGAAAGATTATTCCAAGGCGAACCCGACGGTTGAGGTTTCGGGAAAATCCAATGGTCGGATTTCCCGTACTAGTCGTTTGAAATCACGGTTTCAAAATACGAACTGCACGGCCTCGTTTCGTTTTAATTTTATTTATATTTATATAGTTATATAAATATAGTTCTTTCAACAATTTCAATATCGTTTTCACTTCAAAAAATTTTCTAACACCTTAAATTTTGGAAAAATTTCGCCATAACCTCCCCTGCACCGGGAGCGTCGGGAAATCGCAAATAGCGTCCCGGTCCTTCTAATCTCAAAAAGAAAAAGAAGAAGCCAAGCGGCTAGCCAATAGGCTCAAAATCATCACCCAAACAAATCAGTAAATGTGTACCTATTTGTCGGGCACAAAATTTTACTCCTCTTCTCTAGCCCATTTGCTATAACCTGTTCAATGAATATTGCATGTACATATATATACAGTTCATATCATTTTTCATTTTCTATTCAACTTCATATTTGATTTCTATTTGGTTTAAAAACTCCATTTATTCTAATATTGCATAAATAGGTGCAAATCATTTCATTAGCTAATTAATGAATATTTCAACTCATATATGTTTATTTTGAACAAGTGGTTATTTTTAACACTTCACATTTCAACGATTTCTGCATACAATAAAAATGTGATTTTTATTGTAAAACGATTTATTTCAAAACACTATTTTTCTATATAGTTCATATAGTCGATAAAAGGTGATTTTTATTATCAAACAGTTTATTTCAAATTATGAATACCATTCAACACATGAATTTCTAAACAACGAATGAATATCAATTCAACACATGAATGTTTTCTATAGTTTTTATATATCGATAAAAATGTGATTTTTATTATCGAACTATTTATTTCAAAATATGAATACCATTCAACACATGAATTTCTAAACAACGAATGAATATCAATTCAACACATGAAGGTTTTCTATAGTTTTTAGATATCGATAAAAATGTGATTTTTATTATCGAACTATTTATTTCAAAATATGAATACCATTCAACACATGAATTTCTAAACAACGAATGAATATCAATTCAACACATGAATGTTTTCTATAGTTTTTAGATATCGATAAAAATGTGATTTTTATTATCGAACTATTTATTTCAAAATATGAATACCATTCAACACATGAATTTCTAAACAACGAATGAATATCAATTCAACACATGAATGTTTTCTATAGTTTTTAGATATCGATAAAAATGTGATTTTTATTATCGAACTATTTATTTCAAAATATGAATACCATTCAACACATGAATTTCTAAACAACGAATGAATATCAATTCAACACATGAATGTTTTCTATAGTTTTTAGATATCGATAAAAATGTGATTTTTATTATCGAACTATTTATTTCAAAATATGAATACCATTCAACACATGAATTTCTAAACAACGAATGAATATCAATTCAACACATGAATGTTTTCTATAGTTTTTAGATATCGATAAAAATGTGATTTTTATTATCGAACTATTTATTTCAAAATATGAATACCATTCAACACATGAATTTCTAAACAACGAATGAATATCAATTCAACACATGAATGTTTTCTATAGTTTTTAGATATCGATAAAAATGTGACTTTTATTATCGAACTATTTATTTCAAAATATGAATACTATTCAACACATGAATTTCTAAACAACGAATGAATATCAATTCAACACATGAATGTTTTCTATAGTTTTTAGATATCGATAAAAATGTGATTTTTATTATCGAACTATTTATTTCAAAATATGAATACTATTCAACACATGAATTTCTAAACAACGAATGAATATCAATTCAACACATGAATGTTTTCCATAGTTTTAAGCATATGAAAATAATTCAAACACACAAATATTATTCAAAATTTCGGCAGCATAACGGCAGGGTAGTTACACCGGCACCGTCCCTAGTACGGCTCTTCGCTCTACCTTAAAACCTCGCGGTTTTTGACAATGGGAAACATGCATCTAGTTCGCACGCAGGCGGCATGTATATATATTTATTCATTTCCACAACTAATCCTAAGTGGTTTCAACCAAATATTTCACAACCACAAATGGGTATTTTTCAACCACAATCAACCAATAACAATCACAAACAATCCCAAACAATCATTCGCTATCAATCAAATTTCCACAACAATTTCAACCAATAAATATCGTCCATGGTTTGTGGACGAGGGGGCGTATATATATATATATATATTTATATATAGCAATTCACTTTTACTTCACACATATATATATAAATTTTAAATCAGAAATCTCACCAATAGCTATCCAACTGCACGACTCTTCCTAATAGAAATCTTCGCCTTTTGTTGCTTTCGCCCGTATTCTCTACACAGGTAAAAATAGAATTTTTACTATGCTATTCAATATATAAAAATCGAATTTTGACTTCGCTATTCAATATATAAAAATATGATTTTTACTTTCGCTTTCACATATAAAAAATATGATTTTTACTTTCGCTTTCACATATAAAAAATATGACAATTCTACTTTTGCTTCAAAAACAGTTTTATTTCTTTTTTAAAAATTCAGTTTTAAATTGCTTTTAAAAATAACAGTTTTAACTTTAAAAAAAATTCAGTTTTAAACTACTTTTAAAAATTCAGTTTTCTTTTTATTAAAAACAAAAATCAGTTTTAAATTCCTAATTAAAAACACAGTTTTTAATTTCTGTTTTTAAAAATTTCAGTTTTTAATTTCTAAAACCTAAATCAGTTTTAAAAAATCTTTTCAAATCAGTTTTTACTTTTTATTAAAAAAAAAACAGTTTTTTAACTGTATAAAAAAATTCAGTTTTTAATAGGCTAAAATAAAATCAGTTTATTATTATTATTATTATTTTCTGTTTTAAAATTCAAGTTTTTATACTTTTAATAAATCTCAGTTTTACAAGAATTCAAAAATAAAAAAAATGAAAATGAAAATACTTACAGATAAAAGGGGGGTCTGCAGATCGTCGGAGGCGGGCTCTCGAGGGTGGCGGCTTCGCTTCGGGGGGGGGACTTCTTCGCAGTTCGTCTGCGACTCCTCGAAGGCGGCGGCTTCGCTTCAGGGGGGGGACTTCGGAGGGCGGTGGGGGGGGTTCGTCGGTCGTGGGCTGTCAGGGGGTTCGATCGCCTGTTTAGGATTTTTTTTTTTTTTTTCTTTTTTTGTTTTCTGGATTGTGAATCGGGGGGGGCCTTCGCAGGAGATAAGGAGGGAAGGGTACCTTTTTTTATTTATTTATTATTTAATTATTATATTTAGCAAAGAGTTGACCTTTTACGTACGACCCCTAAACGAGGCCCACCGCCTGTCGTCCATAGCGTTTAACCCCCATTCCGAACACAATGGGATATGTATCGCAAGCTGGTTTGATCGTTACAATCGGTTTCCTTTTGAATTTTCATTTAAATCACTATATTGAATTTTAAACGTACATTTCAAATTACCGGGGCCACATACTGACTAGAAAAATTCCAGAAAATATTTTCTAGCTTCGTATTGACGATACGGTCCTAACAAAACTAGTTTCGTCGAATTCTGAGATCGTTTGAAAAATGGCCAATTTCCATTCGATTAAAATCAACAGAAACTGGTCAAACGCGTTTTCCTTTGCCACGCTCACATATTGATTCGAAAAAATATGAAATTTGAAACCTAGCAATAACTTGACACTGCGGACCCAACAAAAGTGGTTTCGTCGAAATCCGAGGTCATTTGCAAAATGTCCATTTTTAAGGGCCTTATATATATAAAAATATATATAAATTCCACAGCGACTATTTCTAATTTTAAACTGGACATATCTTATCATTTCTAAGATGAAATCTCAGTTTGTTAACTTCGTTATAAAGATATAGTTATACAGATTCAAATATTTCTTGTTTCGTTCAATTCTGACTTATATTGAATTCTGTATATTCATTTGAAATTAGAAATCGAATTTTCGAACTACCGCGCTATTTTCAATTCTATATATAATTATAATTAATTATATTCGTTTTCAAATGTCGATTCAACTCAGATTTCATCGCCATTATTTAAAATATTTATTTTAAATATCTAAAATCCATTATTTTAGCCAATTTAAAATTTTTAAATTGGTTCAGATTTTCTGGGTCGTTACATCCACCGCCCTGAGAACCTGATGGGAAAAAGGAAGAGAGAGAGGGAAAAGCAAACTAGGTCAAACAATAAATCTAGCAAGTTCCAGTGATTTTAACATAAGCATAATATAAAGAAGTATTCAGACAGATGAATAGTACTCGACCGAAAATACAATAAAGTATAAAATTATGAAACAAGAGGAGGTAAGGTAAAATAAGGTAAGCTTCTCTTTCATATCCCCAAAATTTCTGCACCTACTATCAAGATTAGGTTTTACCTAATTTATGTTCAGTGGTCGGCTTCCTTAAAAAAGATGTGAAAAACCTATGCCAGCTATAACATTCGGGGAAATCACTCCCAAAATCATCCACTAAAAAGACACAGCCTTACCAACAGACGTTACAGCATCTTATCTTCCCTGTTCGGATCCATGAATGCTTATGACTCCGCCGGAACATGCTCATACCCACCTTCAAATATTTGAACCTCTTTTAGTCAAGCATCAATAAAGCGTTCCCTAGTCTCTCCCGAGAATCAGATGATAATAAGAGGGTACTGATTGATATGGGTTCCAAGCAAGCAAGCAGGTAATAATAAGATTTTCCCTGGGCCTCTTTGTATCCCACTAGAATGGACCAATTTCAGGATTAGCTTATTAATTAGACAAGGTTAACTTAGCATGCCCAAGTTCATTCGATAAGCCCAATATAACTATTTGATATATATTTCAAGGTTGTAATTAACGACTGTAATCTACAATGTTTCCCTATGTCAAGTCAAGTTCAATACATCATTGTTTAGATGTTTTACAGTTACAAGTCACTTAATGTTTAATTAATGTATATTTTATCCCAATTCACATGTTTTCTGTTAACATGTCACTTAATATATAATTAGGTACAACTTATTTCATTTCATAAGTTTATCCCCAAATTCGGTCAATAACTTGAGTGCAATATTAACCAATTCTTAATATGCCCAGAATCCTTGTTTAACATTCTTTTCTTTTATTCCAGTTTTAAGAAAATTAAAAGGTAAAGGCCTAGGCTCTCAAAGGCCAAGGCTCAGCGAAAAAAAAGTCATAACAAGACTGTAAGTAAAACAATGATAGAGAAGGGGATAAGGAAGAAGAATGTACTTACAAACAAATAATAACTGAAAAGAAACACGTAACAGACAATAATTAAAATGAACAATAACATGTAAAAGATAAACTTATAAACACTAGAATTGTCAAAGTTTAATATATTTTACTATCAAAATCCTTTTTATTCAGATTTCTAATCTAAAAATAACATAGAAATCATAGAGAATTGTTACATATCTAGAAAAGGCCTCTGAAAATGAAGTAGAAGCATAATATCCTTTTATATCTATATTTTGACACCACCCTGACCTTTCCCTAATTTTATATCCAGAACATAATAGAGTGGAGGAAGAAGATGAAGAAATATTAGTGTAGGAAAAGAGTGAGGGTTGGTAGTCTATTTATAGGTGTGATCGGATAGTCTAGGCCATAAGATATTAGGGTTTCAATCCAAACCATAGAAAACATCTCAACATGAGTCAATAAAAGGAACTATCTACAAACAAGTGTATTTGGCCAAGCACAGACCTGTGTTTGGTTCGAAGTGGGTCGACCCACCTCCTATGTAGGTCGACACATGTGTTACCTAGAGGTCGACACGAGGTCGACCTATATAGGGCCTGGATCGCCCATTGACCGTTGCACCATTCAAAATTTACTAATTAATCTATTTAATTTAATTTCAAATTTTGAATGATCATATCTTGTTCATACTCAAACAATTTACGCAAACCAAAAGTCTATCTGAATCAGAATTTCGTAACAAATGCAATAGTGAGGTCCATTTTATCCAGTTCTGAATATTTTATTGATTAATATTTGATTTATTAGTCTTTTTAATATAATTATTGTTTATTAAATTTTGGGATGTTACATTCTCATCTTAAAGGATTTCATTCTCGAAATCTCCAAGGTTAGAAGAATGCTAGGAATATCATCAACCATTATCTACACCCATGTACTCAACCATCAACCACTGACATACACTGTCCCTAAAATTTCTAATGCTTTGTATGAGCATATGCAAAGGTGTTGTGTATATTGTTAACGATATTTTTCGTCAACACCAGAGATAGGCCAATAGGAATGGATCTAAGAGTGAGAAATGGGTTGTTTAGCCTTTACGAGTCTTGATTAGATTGTTGCTCCTAGGTGTCAAGGTCTTAAGGAGAGGGATCGGTAAACACATCTTTTGACAAAGGGCTCGATGGATGTTAGAAAGGAATTCCACACCAAGTTCGCGGAAAGATCTAAGCATGTAAAGAAAACCTAGGTTGGTAGGATGGGTTTAAACCTATGGAAAGAGATGTTCCATCCAATCTGCGGAAAGACTTGGGCAAGAATCCATGCGTTTATAGGAAGCAAACAGTAAATCATAGCAATAATTACTAGGAAATAACATGATAAACTCACAGGAAAACACTTTGAGTATAGATGCGTTCTCTATTATTTAGAATACATGAACAGGACGGAAGAAATCCTCCAATGGATCCTCCCTTTTGGTTTTTAGAGAAGGAGTACAAGATACAGAAAAAAGGAGAGAATCCCCTAAAATGCGACTCATGGGGTCTTATTTATAGAGGATCGGGGTCCCTTTCGCTATTGGGCTATTTGGACCTGCGGGTGCCTTTGTCGGCCGCTTTTCTCCTTGGTCACGGATGTTTGGCTTTCGGCCGCTTTTGTGGTGCTGATTATGGCCTCTGAGATGAGGGTCCTGGTCGATCGGGGCTTCTTTGAGATTGAGGTGAGCTTGTTGATGAGATAACTTTCGGAAAGCATTTGAACCTCCAGTAGTGGCTCCCGGGTATGGGCTTTCGGACGTAAGTTTCCAGATGTAGGCTTCCGGCTTTCTCGTATATACTTAGAGGAGCTTGTCCTCCTAATGTATGTGGATAACTTCCGGTTCGAAACTGCCGGTTCGAAACTGCTATCGGTGTTCGTACTAAGTAGATTAGTATGGATAGCTTGTACCTTTGCTAAGGTTCCGATCGACCTCCCGGTGGATCTTTTCGGGTTTTCTGGTCTGAATGGTGGCTCTCGGCGATGTGTTGTTGTCTATTGATATGACCTTTTGTCTTTTATGCGATAGATGTTTCGGAAGCTGGTTCCGGATGATCTCTATATTCTTTTGGTGTCATTACCTCCAGATGTACCGGTATTAAGTGAGTTAATATTGATAATCCTTCTAGGTTTTGATGAGCGGAGTTTCTATCTTGTTTTTTCTTAATTTCTAACTTCGATGACCTTTTATTACACAACTTTCAACCGAATAATCCCAGTCGGATGGACCCTGATGGACGAGCTTTGTTGGCATTCTTTAGATTTTGAGCTTCTTCCTTACGGGAAGGTGCCGGTTTATGCCGCTTTCGAATAATTCTCTACTGTTTTCGGCTCTTCTGATTACTTGGCTTTCTGTTTCTGGAAGGTTCTTCTGTGTTTGTGTTCCTTCGATGCCCCTTCACTATCATTTGGTTTCAGAGTTTATTTTTGTAGTAACTTTTGCCCCCAGTGAAAGGGTGTTTTCGACTTTTCAAGTCAATCTTTTTTGTCTTTTCCAAAGTGTCATTGCTGTGTCTTTTGATCTTCCTTGATTAGAAACACTGATTGGTCTCTGTTTGTACGGTGTGGATTCGAAGTAATTTTTGCATAATTGCTATCTCTTTTTCTTCTTCTTCTTCAATTTTTACCTGAAACATTAATTTCTTGAACCAGGATATTTGTTCACTGAGGACTGAAAATTTATTTCAAGAATTTCCCGATTTAACTTTTGGTAAATACTTCTGCTCTGCACTTTAATTAGTTGTTGAATCGCTATTAAGGGTTTGTTTGTGTTGGAGGTAAATTGTTTGAATGTTCATGATTTTGGATTTCGGTTAATGGTGAGCTATGCACATACTTTTTCCCCAAAATTACTAATTTCTAGGGTTTGAGGTATGCAAATTGTGCAAAAAGAACTGTTTTTATGAACAAGGATAGACAAGGTAAATGCTCAAAACAATTATGAAGAGTGGAAAATCTTCCAATAATAGCAGTAGGGCAGCATATGTAAAATAATTGGTTCTTTCATTCTTTAAATCTATTAACATCCTCAAAGGTTAGCTTCTTTGATGGATTATCCCTAAGAACATAAGGGTTTATGTCACTAGTTTTTTCCAAGCAAACTAAATGCTCAAGAGTTAAAGCACTTCAAGGTGAGCCCTCAGACTTTAAGGACAGAATTTCCAAGAACATAAGGTATGTATATACATTAGGAGACTGCTGAGTAGTAGCAAAGTTGAGATGTTGAAGAAATCTATATATGAAGTTGGGGAAATGAGATTAAGCCCCCATGTCAGATATAGATAGCGGATATGATGAGAACCCTTCAGGAGTGTGTAGACTGGTATCAGAAGCCTCGGAAGAAATAGCTTCTACTCCTGAAATCATGAAGTTTTTGTAAATTGGATCAACTTCCTCCTGAGATTCGAAGAAGAAATGTTTGGAAATAGCTGCCGCTTTCTGTGAAGCAGTCTTTGAATTCTTAGAATGGGATGCTTTTGATTTGGAAGTAACATCCTTGATAGATTTTACGAGCTTCTTTTGGTCCATGATCTTGCGAGATGACAACATTTCATAATTATTAAATAATTATTTATTTCTAAAAGGAAAACTTGGATTATTTAAAATCAATGGTAACCAAAATTTCTACAAGTTAGGTCTAACTTTTATACCCTTCACGGAGGTCGAAGGATATAAAAGGAAGTAGCAAGTGCATGCCATCACTATTGGTTTTATGCCTTCGAATAAGGCGACATCAATTAAAATTGAAGGCTTTCGAAGTCAAAGCCTTCCAATGCACTCTTAATGGTAAAATATAATTGGATATATTTTCTCTTTTGAAAGTGTTAAAGTTTATTAAAATACTAGATAAAAAACTACCATAACACGGGGCCTTTATGCTTTTGAAAGGGAAAGAACCTATACACACACACACACACACAAATGATAGGCTTTCAACAAAGTAAAAGTCACTAAGCACACATTTTCAATTATAGGTTATGCCATAACCTTCAACTATTATCGAAGCCTTCCAAGTACATTAACTAATCATTTGACCTTGTCGAAACTCTCAAACTTCATGATATTGGCTTCGACTAAGTTGAAAGATTGAATTGGTGCCACGAATGTATCGGTACCAAAACTCCATATGGAAATAGATTATGGCTGCTCTAATGCCAACGTATCGACTCACTCAAATTTTTTAGCTTAGTTTAACAAACTCAAGATTTCTCATAAAATAAAACATACTTAAGAAATCTGAATACCTTTTTGGACCTAAAATAAAAAACAACCAAAAATATTTCTTATCTCGTTAGATTTGTCCAAACCGAGTTTCGAGTTTGAACCTGCTTTCAATTAAAAATTAAATTAGGAGAAAAAGTCAAGACCTAAACCGATGTTCAAATTCAACCATATTCATATAGGGGTTTTGTAATTCTTAGTGAGTTACACAATCAACTGACCCAAATCGATCTCCAAATCCAACAGAAAGAACACGGGTCCAAACCCTAGAAATTTGAATTTTAAAATTGATTATGAAAGATGAAGTTAGTTAAAGATGATAGATACTTACTTTGTTGTGAAATGAATCATCTTCTAAAAACTAAATATTTTAAGATAATTTTGATACTTGCACTAGATTTCTTGGTTGTAGGAAAATGAAACGAGGAAGAAGGATAACTGTTTATAGGGAAAGATAAAAGAAAGATAACTGTTAGATCAGAAGTCTCCTTGAAGACAAGTGAAATAAGTGTGTCAAATGTTGCGAACTCTCATGCTTGGAATCTTTTCGGATCAATCAAAAGTATGTATATTCTTATCAAAATCCTTTTACAAACGTGTGTGGTTTCCTTGTGAACACCTTAAAGTGTAGAATTAACCATAGATTTCTTAGTGAACTTTATGTTATAGCTTGAGTAAGGCCTTTGGAGTTGGCTGAAAGAGTTAAAATACTTTTAAAGGCGTGGAGGTCCAAGCATAACTAATTCAATACTTTTAACCTCCACGCCTTCATAATTATTTAAAGGATTTTGACCGACTTAAACAACCTTACTTAAGTAATAAAATACAGTTCACTAAGAGTTCTGCAGTGGGTTCTACACTTTTAAAGGTTGACAATTTTTATGCTAACACACCACTACGCGAACACACCCTGGCCATTATCATGAAGTTAAGCTCAGAGCAACCGACCAAAATATGACGTTAGGAACCTCGATTCACGCGAGCAGGTCGGGATCTACTAGGTAGAACCACACATACTCAAATTATCATCGTTGATGCTACAAAGGCCCATAAACTCGAATCCACCAATGCATAAGTCGCCCGTCATCTAGATTAACCGAAAGACCAAGTCGTGGTCTAACTGTAAAAATTTCAAAATCCAAGAATTAATGCGTAGACTTCAACAAGTTCATGAGATTGAAGGGCAAGATCACACGAGATAGGATATACCAAATTCGTAATTTACGATTGAGAATGCAATTTGATTTTGAAAGTTAAGGCCATTTTATTTCTTTGGTTTCATTTATAGTAGATAATAGATGGAAAAACAAGAAAGAAGAAGAAAAAGTCATCATCTTGAATTTTGTTAGTGTTGATTTTGTATTATAATCCAAACCCCGGCATTTCGCGATTAGAAATTCATTTGCATGTGAAATGGCAATGACAAAACAAAAATACTATCACGCTCAAAAATGAGACACGGTCATAAAACAATAATAATACATACTATTTGTTTAATTATGAGAATTCATAAAAATACCGTCATCTGCTAAAAATCACCAAGTGACAAACTAGAATATTTTCTAAATTAAAATGGAAAATACGATAAATTTAATTAATAATACATCAAAAAATTCAAGTCGTTAATAATTCATTTTATATTTCATTTCAAATACCAAATTAAATCCAGATTATTTATTATTAGATTAAATTTACAAAAAGAATTTATAACTTATACTAATTAAACTAAACAAAGTCAAATGAGAATATTGAATATGTTTAATTAATATTTAACTCGCATATTGCATTATTTAAATACCCCTAAATTGGAATTCAAGTATTAAATTCAAAAAATCAAATTGTTTAAATGTTTAAAATTAACTAAATAAATAAAGTCCAATAACTTTTTTATTGTTATAATACTCTTTAAAAGAGCTAGAACATCAATAATATTTTTACCTTTAATAAATTTAGTTGGAGCATCATACATTAAAACGTTAATTTTCGCGTTCAATCTCTTAGTGAAAACCATGGTGATAATTTTAAAAAGCGGTTTAATAACGAAATTGATCTGAAATCTTTTACAAGTTTAGATCCAATTATCTTATATAATAAAACAACATTTATGAATGTAAAGAGCCATTGTCAAATAAACATTACAATTATATCATCTTTTAAAACATTCCAAAAAGTGAAAATAAAATTGGAAACCATCCCAGCCTAGAGCTATATCATTAAGCATATTCTTAAGGGGCAGTTTGGCTAAGGTCTCTGTTAAGTTATAAAATACGCAAAAACTCTCTATCTTAACTTTGTAAATAAGGTCTCTATTTTTGGAAATCATCACAAAAAACATAAAAAATTATCGAACTTCTGAACTTAATTATACATAATCATCCTCATATTCATGTAAGAAAAGTACCAAAAATGCTTCTAAAAAAAATCAAAAAAAAATCACGCTTCAACAAAATCCTGTAAATTTTTGAAAAATTTCAGATATCACAGCAATTATAACAAGATGTTGTATGTTTTTATGCAACTTTTGCCGATGGATTCAAACTTTCAAATTCAATTCCTAAACTTATTCAAACATTACATTATTGCAAAAAAAATCATCAGAAAAATGATGTACATAGCATAAAGTTAGATCACTTCTAGTAAAATTACATAAATAACAAGTGTACATAAAATTTGCAGACACGTCTGCATTCTTTTTTAACATATCTGTAATACACCGAGGGATTGTTGTAGATATGTCTGCACTTATTCAAAATAAGTATTGATATCTCCGCACTTGTTTTTAATTTTATTATTATTTACAATACACTATTCCAATAGCTGCAAATATGTAACACCTTGTAATTTTAAAGGACATTAAAACGTTAAAATAAAAAATACTTAATTAAATATTGGGAGTTATGTAAAATGGACCGTACCATTGTGTTTGTCTCAGAATTCTGCTTAAGATAGACTCTAAGTTTGCGTAAAACGGACATCGTATGAGGAAGATATGAAGCTTAGAAGTTTGTATACATATAAGATAGTTATATATATATATATATATATATATATATATAAATCAACTCGGAAATTCAAAACAATTCAAGTTCATGAAGCGAGAACCCAGGGAGGCAAGCAGCGGGAAATCAGCCCATTAAGGGTCGACCCATGCCAGGTCTGGGTCGACCCATGACCAAGTTGGTCGACCCAGAGAGGAGTGGGTCGATCCATCGGGGATCTGGCTAAATTCTTTCTGCTGAATCTAAACGAAATTTTTGGCTGGGTTCATTGCAGATAGTCTATATAAAGGTTGTCATTTCTCTTATTTCCTACACCTAAAAATAATGGAGATAAGGAGATGCTGCCTCAGCTTGGACTGAAATTAGGCTATCTTCTACAACAACGACACATACATATACAAGAATCTCTTCTGCAACATCAGCAAATTATTCTCTGTTCTTTAGATCTAATCTCTGTGAGTTCATGTTACTTTTAGATATAAAAAATTAACAATAACCCTGACATGTTTATAAATCTAGATCAAAATATATACCTATTAAGAATCTGATTCATACCAAAACAGTTTTGCTATTACATGTATTCTTCTGTACATCTGATCTGCTGCTCAGTTCTTATATGCATGTTTCTGATATGCCTATTTCTGCTATCATATGCCCATCTCTATTATCATATGCTTATTTTATTTTTATATGCGTATTCTGTTCTTCTCTCTCTCATTCCCTTTTTATTTTTATAGCCTAGGCTGCCTTCGAGCCTAGGCCAATATCGCTGAAATATGCATACGAACGAAACTGGGATAATTGGGGAAATGATAACTTAGGGGAATAACTTATAATGTGAAATATGACAAAATTTTTGAGGGTATATGTTATACTGTGAATTATGACGGGGATTTAGGGCATATGAATATGTAGGCTTAATTTAAGATTAAGAGAAACGTGTTAATGGAACTGTAAAGAACCTGTGAAACCCGTTTTAATCTGTTAGTGTTATGTAAACCTGTTTAATGTGTTGGGGTTATGTAAACCTATTTAATCTGTTGGGGTTAAATAAACTTGTTAACCTATGGAAATTTAACCTATTAATCTGTAGGGGTTAGGCGAACCTATTAATTTGTAGGCTTAACCTATTAAAAATCATAGTTAATTGGGGGATACAAGTTTAGGGGTTTGACTTGTGTCATCTGTTGTGTGGGACCCATATCAGTCAGTATCCCATTCTGGTATTAAACGAGGGCTCTACACTAGGTAGGGGCCAGGGCACACATACTGAACTGATTATAAGAGGTTCATCTGAAAGGGGGGGTGTACGAGCGCGTTCCAATGGAGTCATGTGCGTGCATGAGTCCGGTCTAAAGGGGAAAATAAGCCGTTATAGCACCAGTAAATAATTCTTTGTCCTTCTGTAGGTTGCCACTTTAGGAAGTAATACACCCTACTGTGGGGCCGACACATAGTATTTATGAGTTAGGGAGCCGATCGATTTGGGCGTAGTAATTAGGGTACATCTATCCCTATCTGTTTCTGTTGTGTACATGTATTTTTGTTTGGGTTAACACCCGTTATTTCTGTTTAGGTACCGGTTATTTCTGTTCGGAGTAAAACCCGTTACTAGAGTACCTAGAACTACCATTGATTCTGTTTGGATCATTCTGTTTCTGTTAAGTAATTAGGGGATACCCAATCCCGTCACATATCTTTTATACTATTATTGGCGCAGAGAAAAGTATTTGAGAAGCATAATCTGCTTTGTTTATTCTGTTATTTCGGTTCTGTCTATTTATACCTGTTATATCCTACTATTATCTCTCATCCAATTTATATGCCTATCATGATACTTTTACCTCTTTATATGCTAAAAGTCACTGGACCCATTAGACTTTATATCTGACCCATTTTGTTTCCTTTTCTCTCTCTTCCTTCCCCCCGAGTTCTCATAGTGGGAAGCTCAGGCTTGATTAGGATTCCCTCTTCTGTTTCTGCTTGGATTTGGATCTGCTTCAATGTATCGCTTTGACTACTTGTCTACTTTATTATGGCTATTGCTGAGGATTATGATTTTACATTTCTATACTCTGATGGTTTTTAGCGCAAGACAGATGTTTTGTTTTGATGTACTCAGATTCAATATTTTATGTCTGATCTTGTAACTGGTTTGAGACTACGATATTTTCTGCAAAATAATGAATTTTTAAATTTTCGCTGCTATTTTGTATCTGTCTTGTGATATTATTTTCTGTTTACCTATAACGCTTCATGGAACTTAATGCATTCTGATAAAGAGTGACATTAATGGACGTGGGGTGTCACTTTTGGTATCAGAGCTGAAGGTTACAAGATCGGATAAAATATTTTGAAAATTGTTTTAAAAAGGTTTCAAAAAGAAAGTATTTTCAAAAGAAAACCTGTTTTGGGAAAACAACCCAAAGCCATATAAAATATCTTTCGATTCTCTATTTGAATCCCTTTTCATTTTCTTTTCAGCATGTCTGGGGAACCAAATATTCCCGAGGGCATTCAGATACCAGCTTGGTTCCGTATGTATCTTGAGGTTACGGCGCCTGCCGGAGGCCCAGCAAACACCCCTCCCCCAGCTTCAGTCGTTGTTCCTCCTCCTCCGCGTGCGGATAATTTCTCTAAGGTATGCAAGGACATCTGTGTTATAGGAGGAAAGCAATTACAAGGAACTGAGAACTTTGTGGAAGCACATAATTGGATAAAAGAGACGGAGAACTTATTTGGGCTATTCGAGGTTGACAACCGTAGAAAGATATAGTTGGCTGCATCGCAGCTTAAGGACGAGGCTTCAATCTGGTGGGAAGTGAAGCAAGCAGGGCGTCCAGTTGATACTTGGGATGATTCCCGACAGAGATTCGAGACGAAGTTTCTTTCTCAGGCAGAAGAGAGTATGAAAATGGAGAGGTTTCTTGCACTTAAGCAAGAAAGTATGTTCCTTAAAGAGTATGCCAATAAGTTCAACCAATTGGCAAGGATTGGTTTGGAGCTAGTGAATACCCCGCACAAGAAAGCTTTAAGGTTTGCAAGAGGATTGAATCAACCTCTTCAAGCATTGGCATTATCTCACATTTCGATGGGGGCTACTTTTGAGAGACTAGTTGATATGGCATTGATGCACGAAGATGGTAAGGATGAGAAAAAGGAGGCTAAGACAGATGAGATACAAAACAAGAAAGTGTGGCCCATGAAAGAACCGCAAAAGAAGGGTGGAAAGAACGACAAGGCTCAAGGCAAGAAGAAGTGCCATGGCTACGGGAATGTGGGTCATTTGGTAAAAGATTGCAGAAAAAGGAAGAATGCTTGCTTCCACGGTGGCAAGGTCGGACACTATACTAGGGAGTGCCCGAAGAAGCAAGGACATGGCCAAAGTGTAGGATCTTCTGGAGGACAGTTTCATGCTCTCGAGGCCAGTGTATCGGACAGAGGTAGGGAAGTTTCTTTTGAAGGTTTGATTTCTCTTTCCGATCATCCTGTTAGGTCTCTTTTTTATTCTGGTGCTTCTCACTCATTTATATCTGATTCTGTGGTTGAGTCTCTACACTTTAGTACTAATATTGTTTTTGATCCCGTTATTGTCTCAAACCCCATTGGGGGCACGACTCATTTGTCTATGATATGTTAGGGTTCGAGGATATTTGTGTTGGGCGTTGAGTTTGAGTGCGATGCATATGTGGTTGGTTTTATGGGTTATGGTCTGATTTTACGGATGGATTGGCTAGCCATGTATGGTTCCATTCTGGAATGTGAGAGGAGGGTCATTAGACTTTTGACTTACCATGGGAGGACTCTTGAGATTTCCTATGACCTCAAGGGGTCCATCATGCTTAGTTTCCTAGAAACGCTTGATTCTTCTGTCGATGATTTGCGATCTTTACCTGATGTCTGTAAGTATCCAGATGTTTTTTAGGAGGTTAGGGGCTTACCTCCAAGGAACGAGATTGATTTCTGAATATACCTGGTGGATAATACGAAGCCAGTCGCATTACCTGTGCGTTGCATGGCTACTAGGGAAAGGAGAGAGCTTAGAAAGCAAGTAAGGGAGCTACTTGAGAAGGGGTTCATTAAGCGGAGCATATCAGAATGGGGTGCTCTAATCGTCTTTGCAACTAAGGAGGATGGCTCACTTCGCTTATGTGTGGATTACAGGGAGTTGAATAAGATCACTAAGAAGAATAGGAACCCGCTTCCGAGGATTGATGATTGTTTGACCAGCTAGTTGGCGCATCTGTTTTCTCTCAGTTAGACTTGGTCACGGAGTTTCATCAGTTGAGGGTTGTCGAGGACAATATAGAAAAGACCGCTTTCAGAACTCTAGACGGTTTCTTTGAGTGGCGAGTCATGCCTTTTGGGTTGACGAATGCACCTGCGTATTTTTTGGATCTGATGAGTAGGGTTTTCTGGGAGTTTCTGAATAAGTTCGTTGTGGTCTTCATGGATGACATTCTGATCTTCTCAAAGAGCGAGGAAGAGCATACCCTACATTTAGGGGAGGTTTTGAGGACTCTTCGGACACACCATATTAAGGCGAAATTCTCCAAATGTTACTTTTAGAGAGAGGAAGTAAGATTTCTAGGGCATGTGGTCTCCAAGGATGGGATAGCGGTGGATCCCACGAAAGTAGTTGCAGTTCAAGATTAGAAGGTTCTAAAGAATGCAGCAGAGGTGAGGAGTTTTCTCGGTTTAGCTGGTTATTATAGGAAGTTTATCAAGGACTTTGCAAAGATATCAACCCCACTCACCAGACCGACGAAGAAGAATCTGACCTTTTCTTGGAGCATTGGCTGTGATGATGCTTTTCAGTGGTTGAAGAGGGCTCTGACAACAGCCCTAGTCTTGACTTTTCTTGATGGGAACAAAGTATTCACAGTGTACAGTGATGCATGTGGTACATGACTTGGTGTCGTCTTGATGCAAGAGGGAAGGGTAGTATGTTACAGTGGTAGACAGTTGAGAGTTCATGAGAAGAACTACCCAAACCATGATGTGGAATTGGTTGCTATAGCGTTCGCGCTTAAGACTTGGCGACATTATCTACTTGGAGAGAGGTTTGAGTTGTACACGGATCATAAATCTCTTAAGTATCTGTTCTCGTAGAGGGATCTCAATTTGAGACAACAGAGATGGATGGAGTTCCTAGCGTCCTATGATTTTGAGATTGCTTATACCCCTGGCAAGGGTAATGTGGTAGCGGATGCGTTAGTAGGTAAAGGATGACTTTGAGTCCTCTATTTGTAGAGAGGCGGAGCTTGGAGTATGTATCGACCTTTGATTTTAGGCTATCTACGGATCTTACACCTGGTTTGTTGGCATCCTTAGAGGTGGGACCTACTCTTATGGATCAGATAGGATCTTCACAGCTAGAGAACCCACAGATAGCAGACATCTTGGATAGGCTCAGTAGAGGGGAGACTTCTAGTCACCTTAGTAAATATTCCACGAATGTTAGAGGGTGGTTGTGACGGGATGGAAGGCTTTGTGTTCCCCGAGTTAGGAGTCTGTTGAAGACAATCCTTGAGGAAGCCCATCATTCTAGGATGACTATCCATCTGAGCAGTGATAAGATGATTAGAGAAACTTCAGAAAAGGTTGATCTTATCTGTAGACGCATGAAGACAACTCAGGATAGACAGAAGTTCTACGCAGATAAGAGAAGGTCTGATATTGACTTTGAGGTGGGAGACATGGTTTTCATCAAAATATCACCTCTGAGGAATGTGGTCCGCTTTTTGATTTGTAGGGAAATTGGTGCCAAGGTTTGTAGGGCCATTTCCCATAGTGGAAATGATAGGTCAAATGGCCTACAGGGTGAGACTACTAGAGAGATTGGCAGGCGTTCATGATGTTTTCCACGTTTTTCAATTGTGGAAGTGTCTGCACAATACAGTAGAGGTAGTTGAGATGAGCATGCTTGAGGAAGTAGAGGTAGAACGGGAGGCGATAGTTAGACGAGTTCCTACTCATATACTTGGATCATAGGTTAAGAAGCTTCGCAGGCGAGAGGTCAAGTTGATGAAAGTTCAATGGGAAAAAGATCGCGAGAAGGTGCAACTTGGGAGACCGAAGACAAGATTCGTGCTTCATACCCTTTTCTTTTCAAGGGTATGTTCTTGAATTCTTTTTCCAAGCTTTTATTCATACTTGCTTTTGTCATTTGAGTATATCCTATCGATCGAATCTTCGACCTTTAGGTAGAAAACCAATAGATGTAACCATGTGTTTGAAACATGTTATGTTTAGTAGATGCAAGTGGATGCAAGTGTTTGCTAGTGGTTACTCGTGGATGCATATACACACACTAGGCACTAGATCGGCTCAAAGCACTCTCATACTGCATATGGATGTGTGTGCATTTTAAAATTTTATAAATGGAAAATGACTACATCATCATATAGATGTTGCATTTGGATGGATGATTGTGCACACATATAGCATTTACATGATATACTAGTACTATTTGCATACATATTGGATTCATGGCACTAACATACATTGCATTAAGGAGGTCGACTAAATCAGTAGACCGCCTAATTTTTCGCATTAGCATAGGGACATATCCACACACCTTTGCATATGTTCATATAAGATTAGAAATCTCTTAAGGACAATGTATGCCTGTGATTGATGGATGAGTAAATGGTTGATGAATATTAGGATAAACATTCTTGTTAACTTGGAGATTTCGGGGACGAAATCCTTTAAGTAGGGGAGAATGTGACACCCGGTAATTTTAAAGGAAATTAAAACGTTAAACTAAAGAATACTTAATTAAATATTGGGAATTAAGTAAAACGCTCTGTACCATTGCGTTCTTCTCAGAATTCTTCTTAAGATAGACTCCGAGTTTGTGTAAAACAGACATCGTATGAGGTAATATGAAGCTTAGAAGTTTGTAACCATATAAGAGAGTTATATATATATATTATATATATATGTCAACTCAGAAATTCAAAACAATTCAAATTCATGAAGCGGGAACCCAGGGTGGCAAGCAGCAGGAAATCGACCCGTTAAGGGTCGACCCATGCCAGGTCTGGGTCGACCCATGGGTAGACCCAGAGAGAAGTGGGTCGACCCATCGAGGATCTGGCCGAATTCTTTCTGTTGAATCTGGACGAAATTTTTTGCTGGGTTTATTGGAGATAATCTATATAAAGGTTGTCATTTCTCTTATTTCCTACACCTAAAAATAATGGAGATAAGGAGATGCTGCCTCAGCTTGGATTGAAATTAGGCTATCTTCTACAATAACGACAAATACATATACAAGAATCTCTTCTGCAACATCAGCAAATTATTCTCTGTTCTTTAGATCCAATCTCTGTGAGTTCATGTTACTTTTAGATATAAAAAATTAACAGTAACCCTTACATGTTTATATATCTGGATCTAAATCTATACCTGTTAAGAATCTGATTCATACCAAAACAGTTTTGCTATTACATGTATTCTTCTGTACATCTGATCTGCTGTTCAGTTCTTATATGCATGTTTCTGATATGCCTATTCCTGTTATCATATGCCCATCTCTGTTATCATATGCTTATTTTGTTTTTATATGTGTATTATGTTCTTCTCTCTCTCTCATTCCCTTTCTATTTTTATAGCCTAGGCTACCTTCGAGCCTAGGCCAATATCGCTGAAATATGGGTACAAACGGAATTGGGATAAATTAGGAGAATGATTGGGAATGATAACTTGGGAGAATAACCTATAATGTGAAATATGACTAAAATTTTAAGGCATATGTTTTACTATGAATTATGACTGGGATTTGGGGCTTATGAATATGTAGGCTTAATTTAAAATTAAGAGAAACATGTTAATGGAACTGTAAAGAACCTATGAAACCTATTTTAATCTGTTAGTGTTGTGTAAACCTGTTTAATGTGTTGGGGTTAAGTAAGTCTATTTATTTTGTTGGGGTTATGTAAACTTGTTTAATCTATTGGGGTTAAATAAACCTGTTAACCCATGGAAACTTAAACTGTTAATCTGTAGGGGTTTGGCAAACCTGTTAATTTGTAGGCTTAACCCGTTAAAAATCCTAGTTAATTGGGGGACACAAGTTTAGGGGTTTGACTTGTGTCATCTGTTGTATGAGATCCATATCAGTCAGTATCTCATTCTGCTATTAAACGGGGACTCCGCACTAGGTAAGGCCAGGGCATGCATATTGAATTGATTATAAGAGGTTCATATGAAAGGGGGGTGTACGAGTGCATTCCAACGGAGTCATGTGTGTGCATGAGTCCGGTCTAAAGGGGGGGAATAAGCCGCTATAGCACAATTAAATAGGTCTTTGTCCTTCTGTAGGTTGCCACTTTAGGAAGTAATACACCCTACTATGAGGCCGACACAAGGTATTTATGAGTTAGGGAGTCGATCGATTGGGGGGTAGTAATTAGGGTACATCTAGTACTGTCTTTTTTTGTGGGGTACATGTATTTCTATTTGGGTTAACACCCGTTATTTCTGTTTAGGTACCAGTTATTTCTATTTGGGGTAAAACCCGTTACTAGAGTACTCTTAGAACTACCATTATGAATTTGTTGGGATCATTCTGTTTCTGTTAAGTAATTAGGGGATACCTAATACCGTCGCATATCTATTATACTAGTATTGATGCAGAGAAAAGTACTTGAGAAGCATAATCCACTCTGTTTATTCTATTATTTCTGTTCAGTCTGTTTATACCTGTTAAATCCTATTGTTATCTCTCATCCCGTTTATATGTCTGTCATGATACTTTTACTTCTTTATATGCTAAAAGTCACTGGACTCGCAGACTTTATGTCTGACCCATTTTGTTTCCTTTTCTCTCTCTTCCTACCCCCCGGGTTCTCAGTGTGGGAAGCTCAGGCTTGATTAGGATTCTCTCTTCTGTTTCTACTTGGATTTGGATCTGCTTCGATGTATCGCTTTGACTACTTGTCTACTTTATTATGGCTATTACTAGGGATTATGATTTTACATTTCTGTACTCTGATGGTTTTTAGTGCAAGACAGGTGTTTTGTTTTGATGTACTCAGTTTCAGTATTTTATGTATGATGTTGTAACTGGTTTTAGATTATGATGTTATCTACAAAATAATGAAGTTTTAAATTTTCGCTGCTATTTTATATCTGTCTTTTGATATTCTGGTTCTGTTTACCTATAACGCTTCACGGAACTTAATGCATTTTGATAAAGAGTGACATTAACGGACGTGGGGTGTCACAAAATATGTCTACATTTATTTATAATAAGTGCAGACATTTCTACATTTTTATTTCATTTTTTATTATATGCAATACAGTGAATATTTGCGTATATGTCTGCATTTATTCACGATAAACACAGACATATTTACAACTTTTTTTACCAGTATTCTTTCGTTGATATTTAAAATTTTAATTTTTTTAAGTAATAACTTAAAAGAACATGGATATGTGTTCTACAGTAAAACCGAGACCTGCTTTATGATGAAAACAAGGGAGGGATCCGCTTTGAATTAAGTTTGATTTTAAGGATGCCTTCTAAAATTTTACTATTCTTAATTACTATCAAAATTTCATCTTCCACAAAAAGGAACTTCCAAACCAATTAAATCAATCCAAGTATTTACTGGGTATAACATATCCCATTTAGCCCTAATTTTATGACTATTAAAGTTCCCGAATATTTCTCTATAATATTTAGTAAAACATACTATTAAGTTCATTTTAGTCTAAAAGCTTTATAATATTAATAAAAATTGAATATACAGTATTACCACATTTTTACTATTAGCAACTTTACAAAAAATAATGTATGTGTTAACGTGGGAAATCGGTCGCTTCACACTCCTACACCCGAGTGTAAGTAATCCAAACACACCAGTCACAAAAGTGCAACAAAAGTAAATAACTCCAAAGATTTATAGTGGTTTGGTAAGTTGTGCCTACGTCCACTCTGATGTAACTTTGTACATTTTTATTGTATGGTTAAAGTAAAATCCTTTTTATTATAATGAAAACTGTTAGCAATAACAAAGTCCTTGCTTAAAGTCAACAAGTCCTCTCCAATGTCCAGAAGTCTAAGAAGAAGAAGAAGCTTTGATGTCAAAAAGTTCAAGAAGATGCATCTATGTCTAAGAGAATACAAAATTGCAAGCCAAGTGTCCAAGAGAGTCCAAGTAGCAAGCCAAATGCCAAGTGAAGTTCACATGTCCAAAGGTGAATCCATGAAGGAAGAATCCATGAGAGAAGCCATTAAAAAGCTCTGAGTCCAAAAATCCTGAGTGCAAACCAAAAGATCAAGAAATCATCCCAACAAGTGCAATTTATAGGTAAGAATTGGAGGGAACGACAACAGGTGCAAAATACAGATCCCTGAATACCGATCCCCAAAGACTTAGGGAGTTACACCAACCTTAAATACCGATCTCAGAATATTGATCCCTGAATACAAATCCCCAAAGACTTAGGGTGTTTACACCAATCCTAAAATACCGATCCCGGAATAACGATCCCCAAAGACTTATGGGGTTTACCCTAATCCTAAAATACCGATCCCGGAATATTGATCCCGAAATACCGATCACGCATGCCTTAGAGAAAATCCAGCGCCACATCTCAATTCATATCTGGGGTATGAATTCTAAATATCGACCCCGGAATACGAAAAGTGAATACCGATCCCAGGATACTTAGAAGATTTTTTCCAATTCGGGGAGAAGAAATGATAATACCAATCCCCGAATACTTAGCCAATTCGAGGAGAAGGAAAGTTTATTCTTCTCCTGAACACTTGGCCAATTCGGCGAGAAGGAAAGTTTATTCTTCTCTGATAACACTTGGAAAATTAGGGGAGAAGGAAAGTAAATTCTTCTTGGGGAGAAGGAAAGTTTATTCTTCTCCTCAAACACTTAGTCAATTGGAGGAGAAGAAAAGTTTATTCTCCTCCCCGAACACTTAGCCAATTCGGGGAGAAGGAAAGTTTATTCTTCTCCCCAAATAATTAACCAAATTTCCATGTTCTTTGAGAATTCTACGACTTCATCCAAATCACTCCAAACTTTCCCAAGTCCATACTCAAGCCCGGAGTACTCCGATAGTTAGAATTCTAAAGCGTTAGTGCCTTGTAAAAAGGTGGATCAACACTTTCCCCCACCCCCCCCCCCCCCCAAAAACATGTCTTTTGTGGAAGACGTGTTTTCGATTATCCAAAAATACGCAAACTTAGAAACTGTAATCCGAGAGAAGTCCAAATAAAAATCCGATGATCAAAAACCAGAAAACTACGATCATGCCGTCTCGTATATAGAAAACCATATTCCGAAATCCAAAGAAATGTAATGATTAATCCGGATCATACTACCAGAGGAAACGAAGTCCAAAATATTCGGAATCCAAAATCCATATCCATGAAATCTAGGCAACCAGAGAAATATGAAATCCATAGCCTCACCAGGCTTAATCTAAGTAGATATAATCCATACCTACAAAAAAACTAAATGAATTGTTTTTCCAGGTCCTAACAAAACAACCCACAACCAATCGAGTATAGTCCATACCCGATCCTTGACCAGTTGATCTTGCCAAGTCTTGACAAGACGACCCGACTCTTCCCAAGCAAAGTCTTATACTTAATGCGCATAGTCCATACTCACCAAATACTTAAAGTATGAAATTTTAATTCCTGATTTCATACTTCACAAGCATAGTCCGTACGAGTGAAGTAATTATATTAAAGTTTTTGAAAAGTTATAGGTTTTTAATAAACTAAAAGAAAACCTAATAATTTATCGTCGGCTACAGAGCATGCCTAGGGGTTAAGTCCTAACCCCGTACGTGGAGGCCCGACTTAGCCGTTTCCAATTTCAAATTTATTAAGTGAAAGAGATTGAATGGTTTTCCGTCCGCAAAGAGAATGCCCAGGAATCTCGCCATTTTCCGTACATAGGTAAGAAAACTTAGTCATCCGAACTCCAAATCCAGATTAGTTGATTATACATTTATTAACTAGAAGGTGGATGATTTATCGTTCGCAAAGAGCATGCCTAGGGATCTAGCTGGTTCCCGTATATGAGTAGACATACTTAGCCATCCACAACCAAAAGCCAGAAAGCCAAAGAACCAGAGTGTGAAGACCCGTAACTTCCCCAGTAAGGAAAGCGCGGATTGAGTTGAGGACACGACACATCGGAACACAAACAGAAGAGCATTTCATTGTTATTACAACAATTTCATCAGATTACAAGAATATACAGAGTATGAATCAATATTACAAAATATAGAATATCAGATATTACAATACATTACATAGCAGCGGAAAATAATACAAAACACAACTGAAGGAGATATACGGATACAAAGCTTTCCGGATATCATTCCAGCTGTGAACCAGGGTCCTATGAATATAAATCTGCAAAACCAAAACTACTAGCTGCCGGTGTCGAAAATAAGGGCACCCACAGTTTAGGTTAAAACAATAAACTCCAGGTCAGTCATGTGACTGGTGTGAGAACTAAAACAGTTATTAATCTTTATTTAAAGTTAGGTAAATCAAGGGACCACGCCATATAACACGGAACGGGTTTCCTCCCAAGAATACCAGTCCACAAAACAACAACGCAATGCTAAATAAAGAAAAATGAAGGATGTTTTCTCAAGAATTATTAAAAGGGCAGGGAATTTAGGTGTCTTAGGTAGTGTGGGTAATGAGGAGTTCTATAATGAACTATCTATACTCCAGTTTGCAGATGATACACTATTATTTTCGTCTCATTTACCTAAGCATGTTATTGCTCTTAAGTTTATATTATATTGCTTTGAAATGTTGTCTGATCTTCGAATAAATTTTGATAAGAGTGCTGTCATGGTCCTTAACGATAGTAGTAATGTTGAGTCCTTAGTAGCTGGCACCTTAAACTGTTCTATCATGAAATTTCCATTTGACTATTTAGGATTTAAAATCAGACCTTCCAAGTTTAAAAAGGATGACTGGATAATTATTATTGATAAAATCAATAACAGATTATCGAGTTGGAATAATAGATTTCTTTCTAGAGCAGGTAGACTAGTATTAGTAAATTCGGTTTTATCAGCTATCCCCACTTATTGGATGACAGTTCATCGTTTTCCTAAGTGGGTTATCAATAAAATTGATAGAATTAGAAGGAATTTTCTTTGGAATGGTGGTCCTAATTGTAGTGGTTATAAATGTTTAGTTAATTGGGAATTGTGTTGCAAGCCCAAGGGAGACGGGGGTTTAGGGATTATTAATCTTTTTAATTTTAATTCCTCTTTATTAACTAAATGGTTATGGAAATTTAGAATTTCTGATATAGTGGCTACTTGGAAGAATTTAGTTTCAATATCTTATTATTCTGGGGGTGAGTTTCTTGTGGGATCGGGTGTTAGTTGGTCAAATAGATTATCTTATTTCTGGAAGGAAGTATTAAACTGTTTTGACTTTTCAAATTAGGTTACAAAATGACAGTTCATTCTGGTAATTCTACCTTTTTTTGGCATGATGCTTGGATTTCTAGTGTACCTCTTAAAATCGAATTTTTTGAACTTTTTAATATTTGTGACTTTAAGAACTCATTAATTGAGGATGTTTATAGAAGGGATTTAGACCCCCCATAGGAGTTTTCATTCGTCAATATTTTATAGGGGGGATTGTTAAGACAATTGGCCTTATTGAAAGCAAAATTAACCTTATATCATATGGATGAGTTTAGGGATACCATTAGTTGGGGATTGGATAAGAGTTTAGTTTATTCTGTCAATTCAATGTACAAACTTATTAATTTTTCGGGTATGTCCTTGCTCCCTTTTAAGTTTATATGGAGCTCAAATTCTCCTCCAAAAGCTAAGTTTCTTATGTGGTTGATAGTCCATAAGAAGCTTAACACAGTGGAGCTTTTAAAGAAGAAGAATGTTTTGTTTGATGTTACATGTTGTTTTTGTAGTCATTTTGAGGAAGATGTTGATCATTTATTTTTTGCTTGTAATTTTACCAATTATATTTTAACCATGGTATTAAGGATTTTTGTTATGGTTGGTTTGAATACATCTAATAACTGTGAGAAATATTGGAATCATTATAGACTTACTTATAATAAAAAACAGAGATATGTTATGGATTCTTTGATTATTATCACTAGTTGGTCCATTTGGCTGGAAAGGAACCAGAGATTTTTTCAGTCTATTTCAGAGTCCCCTGATAAACTAATCATTAAGATAGTTCATTTCTGTCTGGACTGGATGACCACTTCAAGTTATAAGTACTTCAGAGACTTGAGTTTTGGTAACTTCTTGCAAAAAGTCAGGTCAAACTTGGGGTTATTTATGAGTATCAATAGATATTTTAGAAACAATAGTTATCGTATTTGTGCATAAAATTCTAGTTTCTTATTTTGTTTTTTCCTTTCAGCATCTTTTCTGTTTTTTGCTACATATATGTATGGATATATAACGATATATATATATTTCTTTATATATATATATACACACAAAATATATCCATACATATATGTGATGGTAACTAATAGTGGGTGTTGTAGTTATTATACAGGTTTCAAGTTGGAAGGAAATATTGGTGAACCATATGGACAGCTTCAAATTTGGGGTTATCTATGAGTATTATTAGTTATATTAGAAGCTATAGTTTTCGTATTTGTGCATAAGTATCTAGATTTGATGATGATAGCTTATTTCCTTCCAGAATCCTTTCCTTCTTATGTTACACATATGTATGAATATATAATGGTATATATATATATACAAAATATATCCATACATATATGTGATGGCTATTAATGTTGGGTGTTTTAGTTTTTATTCAGGTTTTCAGGTGGAAGGTTATATTGGAGAACTATATGGATAGCCGTCTGGTTTTGAAGCTTGGCCTTTCTTGTGGAGTTCTTTTTGTGACTGTATTTAGAGAGACATCTTGGGTTGTACTTCTCTATTATACTTCCTGGGATGTTTGGGTTATAGTATTGGTGTAGATATACTTCTATATCGGGTGGTGGCTTTGCCGGAATTCGATATAGGAGTAGATGGGCGGTGGTTTATCCGGAGCTCATCTATCTACAATCCTTTACTTTTTTAGAGTCGAGTTGTTGTTGAGTGTTGTTGGTTGTTTTACTCCTAGGGAGTTGTATTGGGACTCTGTATTTTTGATATTATGATATATATGTGTGCTCTCTTCTTCTTAGAAGACCACACATTTAGTTTTTTCAAAAAAAAGAAAAATGAAGCTATTATAAGATCCAGGTCCCATCACACAATGCAACACAAGCCGGAGGATAGGGTTTTACCTTATAATAGCCAAAGAATGCTTGATACGCTAAATTTCATCTTTTATTATTACTATAAGTGTATAGTGTCAAAACAATTTCAATCATAAATATCAATCATAGGCGGCATGAATGCCCCATACCACTATGTCACCATATATAGGTTATATAATCAAAACCGCAAAGTCGCGTATTGGAAGTTGGATTATCATTTATGATATGAACCAAGGCTAGGGATCGTCATCTACCGATTCGAGACAATCTAGCCCATGTCTCAGGAACAGAACTCATCGTCCCTTGGACTCAGGGCCGGTCCACCGATGTGGATTATAATTCCTGAACACTGCGTTTTCCCGCCCTATGGGGCGTAAATGAGCCAACGAATGACTCCATCGGGCCCGGATCGTCCGATCTAACCGAGGCGCCTCAAAATCCATCATCCACATAAGCAATGTCAGCCATTTCAAGCACTGACACCACTTCTAACTAAAAGGAAACGCATGCCCTCCCTGATGTGCTTCTCCCGTTTCTAGTTCACACCGGGGTGTGAGGCTCGTGAATTAACGCTACACAAAGCTACGCCACAAATGCCGTGCTTTGATCATCAACCACAAGACTCCGCTTTTCAACAGAAGCCTTGATCTTTTGCATCTCAACATGCCCCGTTGTCAATCCAACGTTAGACACACATCCATTTACAAGTTCGTTCTGGGTCTGAACGAAACTGGAGGCACCACGTACCTCGCATATCCATCGATCTCCACGTACGTCTGGACGATCACTGTCACGGCAAAGAATTTCGCTCGGTCCGAACCAGTCGCTAAACCGACCCAGACCGTTTGAAACGCCCTATCGTTTGAGAACACGACAAATCAGAACGCATATAAAAGAACATTTCATTGCTTATTACAACAATGCATCAGATTACAAGAATATACAGAGTATAAATGAATATTACACAGAAATATCAGAGATTTAAATTACATTTAAATACATAGCAGCGGAAAATAATACAATACACAACTAGAAGAAGATATACGGATACAAAGCTTTCCGGATATCACTCCAGCTGTAAACCAGGATCCTGTGAATACAAATCTGCAAAACCAAAACTACTAGCTGCCCGTGTCAAAATAGGGGCACCCAGAGTTTAGGTTAAAACAATAAACTCCAGGTCAGTCATGTGACTGGTGTGAGAACTAAAACAGTTATTAATCTTTATTTTCAAAGCTAGGTAAATCAAGGGACCACGCCGTATAACACGGAACGGGTTTCCTCCCAAGAATACCAGTGCATAAAACCAACAGCGCCATGCTAAATAAAGAAAAATGAAGCTGTTATAAGACCCAGGTCCCATCACACAATGCAACGCAGCCGAGGATAGGGTTTTCCCTTATAACAGCCAAAGAATGCTTGATACGTTTTAAAACAAATCATTTGATACTATTATAAGTGCATAGTTCATAAAACAACTTCAAATCATAAGTATCAATCATAGGCGACATGAGCGTCCCATGCCACTATGTCGCCATATATAGGTTTACAAATAAAACCGCAAAGTCACGTATTCGGAAATTGGATTTCCATCTATGAACCGAGGCAAAAGATGGTCCTCACCGACTTCGAGACAATCTAGCCCATGTCTCAGGCAAGTACTCAGTCAAGCCTTGGAGCGACAGGGCCGGCCCACCGATGTGGATTAAACTTAAACCCTGAACACTACGTTTCCCCACCCTATGGGGTGTAAGTCTGGTCCGTCTGCCGACCAGAATGCATCGGCCGAAACCGATATAACCGAGGCGCCTCGCAATAGCAACAACCACATAAGTCAAACTCGTCAGGGCGTGTAAAACCACTGACGCCACTTCTAGCTAGAAAGAAACGCATGCCCTCCCTGAGGTCCGTCTCCCGTTTTTGGTTCATACCGGGTGTGAAACACGCGAAGCAAACGTTACACAAAGCTACGCCACAAAGGCCGTGCTTTGATCATCACCACAAGACTTTGCTTTTCAACAGAAGCCTCGATCAATTGCCACTTTGGCATACCACACAGGCAATTCACTCCATGCGTTTGATATCCATCAATATATAACCCCTGAGCTCGTATGTCTCAGAGAAGGGCGTTAAGCAAGAGAATAAATTCTCCGCCGCCAAACAGATATTTATTTAATAGAAATCAATCACACAGACTAAAATCCAATGTCAGACACACAGTCCATTTACAAGTCCGTTCTGGGGCTGAACGAAACCGGAGGCACCTAGTACCCCGCATATCCATCGATCTCCAAGTACGTCTGGACGATCCCTAACTGTTTCCATCTTCTTGGGTGTACAGCCCAATCAAGATCATCAGTAATCACCCAAACGACGTGAAGACTTCCGGCCTTCGACCACCGTCTTCATCTTCGACACCACGTCGAATCAGTTATTCAGAATGGGATAAACCCGGTCTTTCTGAATAACTCGCGTATATATTATAAAAGTGTTACACAAACACAACATACGCCTCATTCCAATTCAGAATATTCTTTTATTCAAATATTCCTATACTTTGGGAAAAAGTTCCCATTAATTTTATCCAAGATAAATTCTTTAAATTTATTCTTTAATCTCCTTTGAATATCAATTCAAACTAGTCGGGATTAGCGAATCACACCGAAGAAATCATTTATTTTATTTCCCAATCCCAACCTATTCATCCCATGAAGTAAAACTGGTAGTACTTCATATCTAACACCACAGTGTTATCGGTAATTCAATTACCATTTCACGTTCAAATCTAATTAAAGATTTAACTATCGCTTGGAGTAAAACTGGTGATACTCCATTCTCGATCTTTTCAATCTATTTAAAGATTCATTAAAACTCCACTTAGTTTTAATCTTTAACTGGGTTAAAGAATCAGTGTCATTTAAAACACGATTCACGATAAACCCAAAATCACATTCCATTAATTATCGGGTTAAAGAACAAGTGTTATTTAAAACACTGTTCACGATAAACCCAAAAATCAATACCAATTCAATTCCAATTAAATATCGTTTAATTGGTACACTTCATTAAATCTAAATAAAAAGATTTAATCTTTTCTCAACTGGGCTCAAGAACAGTGTTAATGAAGACACCATTCACGACAAACCCAAATCACATTCGATATTCAATACAAGGCTCTGAATAGAAAATATATCGGCTTATATTCAATATCGAATTCTACGACTAACAAATGTCGTATTGGAAATAACGATATAAATATATATCTTTCAAATTTCCATAACAACATCTGTATAATCACGAATTCCAACATCGAAATATTCCGAAGACAATTTCGATTCAAATCCACTCCAATGCAATCATTGGAAATTTTGGTTATTTTTAAAACCCTTTTCAAATTCAATTTATTTACTTAAAAATAAATAGAATTATCATTCTAGTTCAAAACTAGTTCATTTCGATAAAAATCTATTTTTATCTTTTCAAATATGGAGTTTTCATCCCAAATCTTCACAAATCATTTCTTATGATTTTACACAAATTATTACTATTTTTAATAATTTTATCAAGGCCCGTACAGTCGATTTCCATCAATGGCCATCGAACTGCACTTACAGCGACCTTTTTCAAATTTGATTTGGACATAATTCCAAATCCAACCGTTAGATTTCAAATTTCTAACATTCTCTAGAAAGCTCTTTTCGATACGAACCCAACGGTTCCGGTTTTAGGAGAATCCGACGGTCGGATCTCCCGCAATGTCCGTTTGAAATAAATGGTCGAAATTCAAGAACTACCGCGGCGCGTTCTATTCAGGCCATTATATTATATATATAATATATATATATAATATATTTCGTCGATTTCTATTTAAAACGAATTATATAAATAGTTTTAAATTCGTTTCAAAAGCAATTTCAACTTCCATTTCAATTCAAATCAAAATTGAATTCTTCTTTATAAATTCGTTTTAAAATTCATTTCTATTCAATTCAAATTTCAGTTCAATTTGAATTCGTTTTCAATTCATTTCCTTTCGAAATCGTTTTCAATTCATTTCCTTTCGAAATCGTTTTCAATTCAATTCATTTCGAAATCGTTTTCAATTCAATTCATTTCGAAATCGTTTTCAATTCATTTCATTTCGAAATCGTTTTCAATTCAATTCATTTCGAAATCTTTTCCCCAATTCAATTCATTTCGAAATCGTTTTCAATTCATTTCCTTTCGAAATCGTTTTCAATTCAATTCATTTCGAAATCGTTTTCAATTCAATTCATTTCGAAATCGTTTTCAATTCAATTCATTTCGAAATCGTTTTCAATTCAATTCATTTCGAAATCGTTTTCAATTCAATTCATTTCGAAATCGTTTTCAATTCAATTCATTTCGAAATCGCTTTCAATTCATTTCGAAATCGTTTTCAATTCAATTCATTTCGAAATCGTTTTCAATTCATTTCATTTCGAAATCGTTTTCAATTCATTTCATTTCGAAATCGTTTTCAATTCAATTCATTTCGAAATGAATAAAATCGATATAAATATCGTTCACGTCAAAATGGCGTCAATCTAATCAACACGGCTTCATATATTCCTTTATTTTCAAATATTCTATTTCAAATATTTCTTTTTCAAATATTTCTTTTTCAAGTATTTCTTTTTCAAATATTTCTTTTTCAAATATTTCTTTTTCAAGTATTTCTTTTTCAAATATTTCTTTTTCAAATATTTCTTTTTCAAAACTGGAATGAGGCCCAATCAATTACCATATAAAATTAATTATATGGATTTTCATACAACACATGTATATAATAGCATTGAAAATAATCAACCATCAACCAAAGTGCACTACACTGTATAAGCATCAAATATAGATATTCAACGCTTATAACAGCCTGTCAATCAATCGATCGACATATTTAATCAATCAGGATGAGTGAACTTCAAATTTCATCCCAACACCCGTGTGGGGTTTCAAACAATCAAACACAGATTTTATTTGTGCAATTGGGCGATGTGTAAAATTTATCGTCCCAATCAATGTCATTCAAATAGGTGTACATAAACAAACCGTCCGGTTTATAAATGAATATTTTATTTTATTCACTTCACGTTAAAATTATATTTTTAACGATAAACATTTTATTTCAACCTATGAATTTCTATTCAATTCATTTACACAATAAAATGATATTTTTATTTTCTAACATATTTTAGAAAATTTCGGCGGCATAACGGCACGATACTAGAAACGGGACGAGGCCTAGCCTTATCCCCGGTCTAGTGAAGGCCCACGCCATTCACACATCAATCAAATTCACCAAACAACCAAATTCAAATCAAATCATATAACTAAGCTATGCAACCAAACAAACAAGTCCATGGTCTGTGGACGATTGTGTCGGGTGCTACTAAGCACCGTCTGCATCCTAGTATATATATATAACTAGAAAATTTAAATTGAAAGGTGAGAAATTCTCACATATAGCTATCCTAGCTCCACTTCACTTCATTGATAGAAATCTTCATCGCTATCGCATCTTCGTCAGCTTCGTTGCTGTAGCCACTACATATAAAAATCATATTTTTATTTCGAAGTTCAATATATAAAAATCATATTTTTAATTCGAAGTTCAATATATAAAAATCATATTTTTAATTCGAAGTTCAATATATAAAAATCATATTTTTTATGTGAATATAATCTCAACTTTACTCAACTACAAATCTCGTCTTTCCTTATTTAAAAATCTCGTCTTTCCATTGATAAAAATCAAAATTTTCTTCTTGCTACTTTTAAAATAAAATTATAATTTTTCCTGTACTAAAAGTCATACTTTCATGTGATGAAAGCTATATTTTTCATATGCTAAAAATTATACTTTACTAGTTAAAAAGAAACAAATCTTTACTTTTCATAAAAATAAAATAAATAAATAATTCACATCTTTTTATATTGAAAAGTTCTATCTTTGTGTAAATAAAAGCCTCATCTTTTCCAATTAAAAATCGTATGTTAATCATAATTAAATCGAAGAACTTACAGCGACCTAGGGTTCAGATTTTTGAAGCAGCAGGGGGTGGATCGGAGTTGCTATCGGCGCTGGTGATCGAGGGAGGGGGCGAGGCGGTGGGATCGACGGGGATTGGTGGCGTCGCCTTCAGTGTCGCGGTTGGTCAAAAAAGGGGGGGTCTGGGCGCTTGATTTGGGCGAAATGGGGGTTCGTGGGAGGCGCGAGGTCAACGGAAGGGGGGGTCGCGACGAGGCTCGCCGGTCGTGGGTGGTGGCGGCGCCATCGCGCTGGCGGCGGGAAGAGGGGTCGCAATGAGTAGTAGGTCGACGGGTTTTTTCTTTTCCATTTTCTTTTTGATTATCTGACGTGAGGAGAGAGGAGTGGGAAAGGGAAATATAAGGGGGTGGTTTCTATAAAGTTTAATTATATTATTTTAATATTATTTTCTCCAATAAAGTTGACCTTTCGTTCGACGTCAAAACGAGACCCAACGACTGTCGCCCCTATCTAATTTCCCCCATTCTGAACACAATGGGATATGTATCGTAAGCCAATTCTATCGTTTCGATCAGTTTTCGTCAAAATCAAAATATAAATCTATATATTGATTTTGAACGCACATTTCAATTTACCGGGATCACATACTAATTCGAAAAATTCCAGAAAAATATTTTCTAGCTTCGTATCGACGATACGGTCCTAACAAAACTAATTTCGTCAAATTCTGGGACCGTTTGAAAAATGGTCATTTTCCAGTCGATTAAAATCAACTAAAACTGGTCAAACGCGTTTTCCTTTGCCACGCTCACATATTGATTCGAAAAATTATGAAATTTGAAACCTAGCCATAACTTCACATCCCGGACCCAACAAAACTGGTTTCGTCAAAATCCGAGGTCGTTTGCAAAATTGCTATTTTTAAGGGCCTTATATATATATAAATATATATAAATTCCACAGCGACTATTTCTAATTTTAAACTGGACATATCTTATCATTTCTAAGATGAAATCTCAGTTTGTTAACTTAGTTACAAAGATATAGTTATACAGATTCAAATATTTCTTGTTTCGTTCAATTCTGACTTATATTGAATTATGTATATTCATTTGAAATTAGAAATCGAATTTTCGAACTACCGCACCATTTTCAATTCCTTTTATAATTATATTTATAATTATTTATATTCTAACGACGACGCGTATAAATATATACGTTCTAATTATATTCAAAAATAAATTTCTCGTCGATATTATTTAAAATAATTCATTTTAAATATTCAAAATTCGCTAAAATTGCCAAAATAAAAATTTTAAACTGGCCCAGATTTTCCGGGTTATTACAATCTCCCCCACTTAAAACTTTTCGTCCCCCAAAAAGGAACAAAGTCGAAAGTGGTTTGATTAATCAACACTACGATCGATCCGGCTTCCATCCTCCAACTCTTTAGTTTCTGAGAATTTTCAAAATTTCAAAAATTTGGCTAACACCCTAAATTTTCGAAAAATTTCGCCATAACCTCCCCTGCACCGGGAGCATCGGGGAATTTCAAATAGCTTCCCCGGTCCTTCAGATCTCAAAAAGAAAAAGAAAAAGCCAAGCGGCTAGCCAATAGGCTCATAAAATCATCATCACCCAAACAAAACAGTAAATTATGTAGTAAACATGTACCTATTTGTCGGGCAAACAAATTTTATTCTTCGGCTCTAGCCTCCTTGCTATGACCTGTTCAATGATATACATATATATGCAAGCAGATGCGACCAAATTTCAATATAGTTCAATTGGGCATAATGTTTCAGAATTATCAAACAAATAAACCAACAACACAACCATCAATCAATTAGTGGATTAACGTTTCAAATTCATAATTTTGATATATATACAAAAATCACGTTTTTGATGCCAATTCACAACAATGTGTTCTAACTATATTAGGTTTGGTTCTTACACCAGTCTAATGGAAATATATAGATATCACACCTTCGTTACTCGAACATGAATACTAATGACGACTAGTCAATCATCAGAATCATCTTCGGGCGACTAGAGTGTAATGCTATATCTATCCAATATATTAAAACTTTGAACATACGTTTGCAAGGCGTATATGCAAATTCTTTATATACTGAATTGTCCAAAATCAATATAAACAAATAATCAAATACGAATAATTGATTTAAATCTTCAAAACAAAAATTTGTTTTCATTTGAAAAATATACTCTTCACACCCGTTCTAGGATTCTACTGATCCCATCTCTAACGAGTCATCCTAATTGGATATTACTAATCCAATATTTGATGAATTCTTTCGTAAGGTTCTAATGTGTCTTATTCTCTGCTTTGTAAACCAAAGCTCTGATACCAACTGTCACGGCAAAGAATTTCGCTCGGTCTGAACCAGTCGCTAAACCGACCCAGACCGTTTGAAACGCCCTATCGTTTGAGAACACGACAAATCAGAACGCATATAAAAGAACATTTCATTGCTTATTACAACAATGCATCAGATTACAAGAATATACAGAGTATAAATGAATATTACACAGAAATATCAGAGATTTAAATTACATTTAAATACATAGCAGCGGAAAATAATACAATACACAACTAGAAGAAGATATACGGATACAAAGCTTTCCGGATATCATTCCAGCTGTAAACCAGGATCCTGTGAATACAAATCTGCAAAACCAAAACTACTAGCTGCCCGTGTCAAAATAGGGGCACCCAGAGTTTAGGTTAAAACAATAAACTCCAGGTCAGTCATGTGACTGGTGTGAGAACTAAAACAGTTATTAATCTTTATTTTCAAAGCTAGGTAAATCAAGGGACCACGCCGTATAACACGGAACGGGTTTCCTCCCAAGAATACCAGTGCATAAAACCAACAGCGCCATGCTAAATAAAGAAAAATGAAGCTGTTATAAGACCCAGGTCCCATCACACAATGCAACGCAGCCGAGGATAGGGTTTTCCCTTATAACAGCCAAAGAATGCTTGATACGTTTTAAAACAAATCATTTGATACTATTATAAGTGCATAGTTCATAAAACAACTTCAAATCATAAGTATCAATCATAGGCGACATGAGCGTCCCATGCCACTATGTCGCCATATATAGGTTTACAAATAAAACCGCAAAGTCACGTATTCGGAAATTGGATTTCCATCTATGAACCGAGGCAAAAGATAGTCCTCACCGACTTCGAGACAATCTAGCCCATGTCTCAGGCAAGTACTCAGTCAAGCCTTGGAGCGACAGGGCCGGTCCACCGATGTGGATTAAACTTAAACCCTGAACACTACGTTTCCCCACCCTATGGGGTGTAAGTCTGGTCCGTCTGCCGACCAGAATGCATCGGCCGAAACCGATATAACCGAGGCGCCTCGCAACAGCAACAACCACATAAGTCAAACTCGTCAGGGCATGTAAAACCACTGACGCCACTTCTAGCTAGAAAGAAACGCATGCCCTCCCTGAGGTCCGTCTCCCGTTTTTGGTTCATACCGGGTGTGAAACACGCGAAGCAAACGTTACACAAAGCTACGCCACAAAGGCCGTGCTTTGATCATCACCACAAGACTTTGCTTTTCAACAGAAGCCTCGATCAATTGCCACTTAGGCATGCCACACAGGCAGTTCACTCCATGCGTTTGATATCCATCAATATATAACCCCTGAGCTCGTATGTCTCAGAGAAGGGCGTTAAGCAAGAGAATAAATTCTCCGCCGCCAAACAGATATATATTTAATAGAAATCAATCACACAGACTAAAATCCAATGTCAGACACATAGTCCATTTACAAGTCCGTTCTGGGGCTGAACGAAACCGGAGGCACCTAGTACCCCGCATATCCATCGATCTCCAAGTACGTCTGGACGATCCCTAACTGTTTCCATCTTCTTGGGTGTACAGCCCAATCAAGATCATCAGTAATCACCCAAACGATGTGAAGACTTCCGGTCTTCGACCACCGTCTTCATCTTCGACACCACGTCGAATCAGTTATTCAGAATGGGATAAACCCGGTCTTTCTGAATAACTCGCGTATATATTATAAAAGTGTTACACAAACACAACATACGCCTCATTCCAATTCAGAATATTCTTTTATTCAAATATTCCTATACTTTGGGAAAAAGTTCCCATTAATTTTATCCAAGATAAATTCTTTAAATTTATTCTTTAATCTCCTTTGAATATCAATTCAAACTAGTCGGGATTAGCGAATCACACCGAAGAAATCATTTATTTTATTTCCCAATCCCAACCTATTCATCCCATGAAGTAAAACTGGTAGTACTTCATATCTAACACCACAGTGTTATCGGTAATTCAATTACCATTTCACGTTCAAATCTAATTAAAGATTTAACTATCGCTTGGAGTAAAACTGGTGATACTCCATTCTCGATCTTTTCAATCTATTTAAAGATTCATTAAAACTCCACTTAGTTTTAATCTTTAACTGGGTTAAAGAATCAGTGTCATTTAAAACACGGTTCACGATAAACCCAAAATCACATTCCATTAATTATCGGGTTAAAGAACAAGTGTTATTTAAAACACTGTTCACGATAAACCCAAAAATCAATACCAATTCAATTCCAATTAAATATCGTTTAATTGGTACACTTCATTAAATCTAAATAAAAAGATTTAATCTTTTCTCAACTGGGCTCAAGAACAGTGTTAATGAAGACACCATTCACGACAAACCCAAATCACATTCGATATTCAATACAAGGCTCTGAATAGAAAATATATCGGCTTATATTCAATATCGAATTCTACGACTAACAAATATCGTATTGGAAATAACGATATAAATATATATCTTTCAAATTTCCATAACAACATCTGTATAATCACGAATTCCAACATCGAAATATTCCGAAGACAATTTCGATTCAAATCCACTCCAATGCAATCATTGGAAATTTTGGTTATTTTTAAAACCCTTTTCAAATTCAATTTATTTACTTAAAAATAAATAGAATTATCATTCTAGTTCAAAGCTAGTTCATTTCGATAAAAATCTATTTTTATCTTTTCAAATATGGAGTTTTCATCCCAAATCTTCACAAATCATTTCTTATGATTTTACACAAATTATTACTATTTTTAATAATTTTATCAAGGCCCGTACAGTCGATTTCCATCAATGGCCATCGAACTGCACTTACAGCGACCTTTTTCAAATTTGATTTGGACATAATTCCAAATCCAACCGTTAGATTTCAAATTTCTAACATTCGCCAGAAAGCTCTTTTCGATACGAACCCAACGGTTCCGGTTTTAGGAGAATCCGACGGTCGGATCTCCCGCAATGTCCGTTTGAAATAAATGGTCGAAATTCACGAACTGCCGCGGCGCGGCGCGTTCTATTCAGGCCATCATATTATATATATAATATATATATAATATATTTCGTCGATTTCTATTTAAAACGAATTATATAAATAGTTTTAAATTCGTTTCAAAAGCAATTTCAACTTCCATTTCAATTCAAATCAAAATTGAATTCTTCTTTATAAATTCGTTTTAAAATTCATTTCTATTCAATTCAAATTTCAATTCAATTTGAATTCGTTTTCAATTCATTTCCTTTCGAAATCGTTTTCAATTCATTTCCTTTCGAAATCGTTTTCAATTCATTTCGAAATCGTTTTCAATTCAATTCATTTCGAAATCGTTTTCAATTCATTTCATTTCGAAATCGTTTTCAATTCAATTCATTTCGAAATCTTTTCCAATTCAATTCATTTCGAAATCGTTTTCAATTCAATTCATTTCGAAATCGTTTTCAATTCAATTCATTTCGAAATCGTTTCCAATTCAATTCATTTCGAAATCGTTTTCAATTCATTTCCTTTCGAAATCGTTTTCAATTCAATTCATTTCGAAATCGTTTTCAATTCAATTCATTTCGAAATCGTTTTCAATTCAATTCATTTCGAAATCGTTTTCAATTCAATTCATTTCGAAATCGTTTTCAATTCAATTCATTTCGAAATCGTTTTCAATTCAATTCATTTCGAAATCGTTTTCAATTCAATTCATTTCGAAATCGTTTTCAATTCAATTCATTTCGAAATCGTTTTCAATTCATTTCATTTCGAAATCGTTTTCAATTCATTTCATTTCGAAATCGTTTTCAATTCAATTCATTTCGAAATGAATAAAATCGATATAAATATCGTTCACGTCAAAATGGCGTCAATCTAATCAACACGGCTTCATATATTCCTTTATTTTCAAATATTCTATTTCAAATATTTCTTTTTCAAATATTTCTTTTTCAAGTATTTCTTTTTCAAATATTTCTTTTTCAAATATTTCTTTTTCAAGTATTTCTTTTTCAAATATTTCTTTTTCAAATATTTCTTTTTCAAAACTGGAATGAGGCCCAATCAATTACCATATAAAATTAATTATATGGATTTTCATACAACACATGTATATAATAGCATTGAAAATAATCAACCATCAACCAAAGTGCACTACACTGTATAAGCATCAAATATAGATATTCAACGCTTATAACAGCCTGTCAATCAATCGATCGACATATTTAATCAATCAGGATGAGTGAACTTCAAATTTCATCCCAACACCCATGTGGGGTTTCAAACAATCAAACACAGATTTTATTTGTGCAATTGGGCGATGTGTAAAATTTATCGTCCCAATCAATGTCATTCAAATAGGTGTACATAAACAAACCGTCCGGTTTATAAATGAATATTTTATTTTATTCACTTCACGTTAAAATTATATTTTTAACGATAAACATTTTATTTCAACCTATGAATTTCTATTCAATTCATTTACACAATAAAATGATATTTTTATTTTCTAACATATTTTAGAAAATTTCGGCGGCATAACGGCACGATACTAGAAACGGGACGAGGCCTAGCCTTATCCCCGGTCTAGTGAAGGCCCACGCCATTCACACATCAATCAAATTCACCAAACAACCAAATTCAAATCAAATCATATAACTAAGCTATGCAACCAAACAAACAAGTCCATGGTCTGTGGACGATTGTGTCGGGTGCTACTAAGCACCGTCTGCATCCTAGTATATATATATAACTAGAAAATTTAAATTGAAAGGTGAGAAATTCTCACATATAGCTATCCTAGCTCCACTTCACTTCATTGATAGAAATCTTCATCGCTATCGCATCTTCGTCAGCTTCGTTGCTGTAGCCACTACATATAAAAATCATATTTTTATTTCGAAGTTCAATATATAAAAATCATATTTTTAATTCGAAGTTCAATATATAAAAATCATATTTTTAATTCGAAGTTCAATATATAAAAATCATATTTTTTATGTGAATATAATCTCAACTTTACTCAACTACAAATCTCGTCTTTCCTTATTTAAAAATCTCGTCTTTCCATTGATAAAAATCAAAATTTTCTTCTTGCTACTTTTAAAATAAAATTATAATTTTTCCTATACTAAAAGTCATACTTTCATGTGATGAAAGCTATATTTTTCATATGCTAAAAATTATACTTTACTAGTTAAAAAGAAACAAATCTTTACTTTTCATAAAAATAAAATAAATAAATAATTCACATCTTTTTATATTGAAAAGTTCTATCTTTGTGTAAATAAAAGCCTCATCTTTTCCAATTAAAAATCGTATGTTAATCAGAATTAAATCGAAGAACTTACAGCGACCTAGGGTTCAGATTTTTGAAGCAGCAGGGGGTGGATCGGAGTTGCTATCGGCGCTGGTGATCGAGGGGGGGGCGAGGCGGTGGGATCGACGGGGATTGGTGGCGTCGCCTTCGGTGTCGCGGTTGGTCAAAAAAGGGGGGTCTGGGCGCTTGATTTGGGCGAAATGGGGGTTCGTGGGAGGCACGAGGTCAACGGAAGGGGGGGGGGTCGCGACGAGGCTCGCCGGTCGTGGGTGGTGGCGGCGCCATCGCGCTGGCGGCGGGAAGAGGGGTCGCAATGAGTAGTAGGTCGACGGGTTTTTTCTTTTCCATTTTCTTTTTGATTATCTGACGTGAGGAGAGAGGAGTGGGAAAGGGAAATATAAGGGGGTGGTTTCTATAAAGTTTAATTATATTATTTTAATATTATTTTCTCCAATAAAGTTGACCTTTCGTTCGACGTCAAAACGAGACCCAACGACTGTCGCCCCTATCTAATTTCCCCCATTCTGAACACAATGGGATATGTATCGTAAGCCAATTCTATCGTTTCGATCAGTTTTCGTCAAAATCAAAATATAAATCTATATATTGATTTTGAACGCACATTTCAATTTACCGGGATCACATACTAATTCGAAAAATTCCAGAAAAATATTTTCTAGCTTCGTATCGACGATACGGTCCTAACAAAACTAATTTCGTCAAATTCTGGGACCGTTTGAAAAATGGTCATTTTCCAGTCGATTAAAATCAACTAAAATTGGTCAAACGCGTTTTCCTTTGCCACGGTCACATATTGATTCGAAAAATTATGAAATTTGAAACCTAGCCATAACTTCACATCCCGGACCCAACAAAACTGGTTTCGTCGAAATCCGAGGTCGTTTGCAAAATTGCTATTTTTAAGGGCCTTATATATATATAAATTCCACAGCGACTATTTCTAATTTTAAACTGGACATATCTTATCATTTCTAAGATGAAATCTCAGTTTGTTAACTTCGTTACAAAGATATAGTTATACAGATTCAAATATTTCTTGTTTCGTTCAATTCTGACTTATATTGAATTCTGTATATTCATTTGAAATTAGAAATCGAATTTTCGAACTACCGCGCCATTTTCAATTCCTTTTATAATTATATATATAATTATTTATATTCTAACGACGACGCGTATAAATATATACGTTCTAATTATATTCAAAAATAAATTTCTCGTCGATATTATTTAAAATAATTCATTTTAAATATTCAAAATTCGCTAAAATTGCCAAAATAAAAATTTTAAACTGGCCTAGATTTTCCGGGTTATTACAATCACCAACTGATTCCCTCCTCTTGGGTGTACAACACAATCAAGATCATCAGTAATTATCCAAACGATGTGAAAACCTTCGGTCTTCGACCACCATATTCATCTTCGACTTATCGTCGTATCAGTTATTCAGAATGGGATAAACCCGGTCTCTCCAAATAACTCGCGTATATAATAAACAAGTGTTACAAAAACACAACATACACCTTATTCCAATTCATCTGCCCACTAACCGTAAATTAGTAAGAGAACAATTCCCCAAATATTAACCCCGAAGGCCGAAACCAACATCAGATCAATACCCAGGAAACCATTCATCTTAACTAATCTTCAGTTAGTTGCTAAATTTCACATTCTTAGGGAAAGGTTCCCATTAATTTTATCAAAGATAAATTATTTAAATTTATTCTTTAATCTTCTTTTGAATATCAATTCAAACCAAATTATGGTTTATCCAAACTAGTCGGGATTAACGAACCTTACCGAAGTAATCAATTGTTAAATTCCCCAATCCCAACCTATTCATCCCATGAAGTAAAACTGGTAATACTTCATATCTAACACCACGTTGTTATCGGTAAATTCAATTACCATTTCATGTTTAAATCTAATTAAATATTTAACTATCGTCTGGAGTAAAACTGGTGGTACTCCATTCTCGATCATTTCTTGAATTTGATAATTTTAATTATCAAATTCACTTTTCAATCTATTTAAAGATTCATTAAAACTCCACTTAGTTTTAATCTTTAACTGGGTTAAAGAACCAATGTCATTTAAAACACGGTTCACGATAAACCCAAAATCACATTTCATTTCCACCAGCCCTTAACCGTAAATTAGCAAGTGAACAATTCCCTAAGTAATAACCCCGAAGGCCGAAACCAACATCAGATCAATAGCCAAGAAACCATTCAACTTAACTAATCTTTAGTTAATTTCTGATTTTCTTAACTCCATTGGGTCTAAGAACAGTATTATTAAAGATACCATTCACGACAACCCAAAATCACATTCCATTAATTGTCGGGTTAAAGAACAAAGGTTATTTAAAACACCGTTCACGATAAACCAAAAATCAATTCCAATTCAATTCTAATTAAATATTATTTAATTGGTACCCTTCATTAAATCTAAATAAAAATATTTAATCTTTTTCTCAACTGGGTTTAAGAACAGTGTTAATGAAGACACCATTCACGACAAACCCAAATCCCATTTGATATTAAATACAAGGCTCTGAATAGAAAATATATCGGCTTATATTCAATATCCAATATTACAACCAACAAATGTCGTGTTGGAAATAACGATATATATATATATACATATCTTTCAAATTTCCATAACAATATCTGTAAAATCATGACATTCAATATCGAAATATTCCGAAGATAATTTCGATTCAAATCCATTTCCAATTTATATATTGGAAATCCTGGTTATTTTTAAAACCCTTTCAAATCCAATTTATTTATTTCAAAATAAATGGATTATAATTCTAGTTCAAAACTAGTTCATTTCGATAAAAATCTATTTTTATCTTTTCAAATATGGAGTTTTTCATCCCAATTCTTTCTTATGATTTTACATTAATAATTGATATTTTTAATAATTTTATCAAGGCCCGTACATGCGATTTCCATCAACGGCCATTGAACTGCACTTACAGTGACCTTTTCCAAATTTGATTTGGACATAATTCCAAATCCAACCGTTAGATTTCTAATTTCTAATATTCGTTGGAAAGCTCTTTTCGATACGAACCCAACGGTTTCAGTTTTAGGAGAATCCGACGGTCGGATCTCCTGCAACGTCAATTCGAAGTCAATGGTCGAAATTCACGAACTACCGCAGCGCGGCGCGTTCTGTTCAGGCCATTATATTATACATATAATATATATAATATATAGTTCGTCGATTTCCTTTTAAAACGTATTTTAAAAATCGTTTAACTTCATTTCAAATCGATTTCAATTTAAATCGATTTCAATTCAATTCGTTTTAAATTCAATTCAAAATGATTTCCATTCTATTTCAATTTAATTCGAATTTCAATTCATTTCAATTTAATTTGAATTTCAATTCATTTCAGTTTAATTCGAATTTCATTTCAATATATCAGATTTCAATTCATTTTCGATATTCATTGTAAAATGAATAGAATCGCCAAAATTCCCGTTCGTGTTAAAATGGCGTGGAACTACTTAACACGGCTTTACATTTTAATATTCACTGAATATTATTTTAAAATATTCGATAATTCTGAACTGGATTCAGACACAGTCAATTGCCATATAATGTGATTATATGGATTTCACACAACAACTGTGTATAACAATAATGAAAACAACAATCCATCATCCAGAGTGCATTTTACACTGTATAAGCATTGAATATAAATATTCAACGCTTACACAGCCTGTCAATCAATCGATCGACATACAACTAATTATTGGGATTAGTGTATGTCATATTTCATCTCAATACCCGTGTGGGGTTTTCAAACAATCAAACACAGGTTTATTTGTGCAGTTGGACAATGTGTAAAATTTATCGTCCCAATCAATATCAGTCAAATCAGTGTACATCAACAAATCGTCTGATTTGTAAAAGAATATTTTATTTTCTTCACATACACGTTAAAAATTATTTTTTTAACGATAAAATATTTTATTTTAACACATGAATTTTCTATTCTGTTCATTTACTCAATAAAATGATATTTTTATATTTCTAACTTATTTTAGAAAATTTCGGCGGCATAACGACACGATACTAGAAACGGGACAAGGCCTAGCCTTGTCCCCGGTCTAATAATGGCCAACGCCATACACATACCAATCTAATCAATTCAATTTCACCCAAACAACCAAATTCAAACAAATAATTCCATCAAACAATCAACTAAACAAACAAGTCCATGGTCTGTGGACGATGGTGTCGGATGCTGCTAAGCACCGTCTGCATCCTAGTATATATTTCTAACTAGAAAATAAATTTTAAAGTGAGAAGTTCTCACCCAAGCTATACCATTCACCTCGACACTTCTACTCTAGAATATCTTCGCCGTGTTTTTATCGAGATCTGTTTCACACGGCATATGTTAAAAATCACATTTTTATAATACCACTTCATGATAAAAATAAAGTTCATACTTTTATTTCACTTCACATATAATAAAAATTATATTTTTAATTTTTCTATAATAAAAAAATCATATTTTTATTCTTTCTATAATATAAAAATCATATTTTTATTCTTTCTATAATATAAAAATCATATTTTTATTCTCGCTACTTCATTGTAAAAATTATATTTTCACAACGCTACTTTTTATATATATAAAAATGAATTTTTTATCGCTATCAAAAATCTAATCTTTTCCTTTATCTTGTTTTCGTTCGTATAAAAATCATTCCTTTATCATTAAAAATCATAACTTTAAAGAAATAGAAATCACAACTTTAAAGAAATAAAAAATCATAACTTTCATAGAATAAAAATCATTACTTTCATAAGGTAAAAATCCTTTCTTTCTATAAATGAAAATCTTATCATTATATATAAATTAAAAACCATAACATATATAAACCTTAGATTTTTAACTAACTAAAAATCAGTGTTCATACTCACAAAATAAACGAAAAATATAAAAATCAGAGAACTTACATTTACTTTCAAGAACGAGAGGGGGTTTACTGAACCACCGTCGGAGGAGGGGGGTCCTCTGATCGCCGGAGGCGGTCAGTGCGCGGCGACGGGGCCATTGATGGTCGGGGCGGTGGATTACAAAAAAGGGGCTAGGGTTTCGTTGGAGGAAGCGCGAGGAGGTGCTGGGGGAGTGTAGCATCACGCGTGGTGGGGGAACGGCGGCGGAGGAAGGCGATGGTGGCGGCGGCTGGACGGGCGATGGGGGGGGGGGGCAGCGCGAGATCGAGATCGGTCTATTTTGTTTTCTCCTGATTTGAAAACGAACGTGGGTGAGGGCCTTAGGGAATAAAGAGGGGTTGACTTTGAATTTTAATTATATATATAATTAATTTAATATCTAAAAAGTTATCTTTCCATTCGAACTCCAATCAAGACCCAACGACTGTCGCCCCTAGCTAATTTCCCTCATTCTGAACACAATGGGATATGTTTCGTGAGCCAATTTGGCCATTACGATCAGTTTTCATTAAATTTAAAATATAAATCAGTACATATTCAATTTGAACGTACATTTTAAATTACTGGGGTCACATACTAACTCTAAAAATTCCAGAAAAATTATTTCTAGCTTCGTATTGACGATATGGTCCTAACAAAACTAATTTCGTCAAATTCTGAGACCGTTTGAAAAATGGCCATTTTCTGGTCGACACAAATTGACTAAAACTGTTAAAACACGTTTAACTTCGCCACGCTCACATATTAACTCGAAAAATTATGAAAATTGGAATCTAGCAATGATTTGACATCACGGATCCAACAAAAGTGGTTTCGTCGAAATCCGAGGTCGTTTGCAAAATTTCCATTTTTAAGGGCCAGAATTCCATAGCGACTATTCTGAATTTTCAACTGGACGTAACTTTTGATTCCCGCTATGAAATTTTGATTTTTCGGATTCGTTGGAAAGATATTATCGAATAGATTCTAATATTTTTGGTTTCGCTAAAATCCGGATTATTTTGAATCCTGTACATTCATTTTAATTTTGAAATCGAATTTTCGAACTACCGCGCCATTTTCAATTCCTTTTATAATTTAAAATAAATATTTATATTCTAACGACGATCTATATAAATATATAAGTTTGAATTCTATTCAAAATAAATTTTCCGTCGTTATTATTTAAAATAATCTATTTTAAATATCCAAAATTCATCGAAATTGCCAAAATAAAAAATTTAAACTGGCTCAGAATTTCCGGGTTGTTACAATCTCCCCCACTTAAAACTTTTCGTCCCCGAAAAGGAACAAAGCCGAAAGTTGTTTTAAAAACCAACTCAACTTTCATTATTTTCATTACGGCTTAAGTTCTTCAACTTTTCAGTTTCTAAGAACTTTTCAAATTTTTCAAAAATTTGGCTAACACCCTAAATTTTCGAAAAATTTCGTCATAACCTCCCCTGCACTGGGGACTTCGGGATATTTCATATAGCCTCCCATGGCCTTCTTCAATCCAAAAGAAAAAGAAAAAGCCAATCGGCTCATAAATCATCCAAAACCCAAGAAATACCATAAACATGTACCTATTTGTCGGGCAAACAATTTTATTCTTCTGCTCTAGCCTACTTTCTATGACCTGTTCAATGTAAGTAAATGTATATGCATGTATTTTCAAACAATTTTCAATACAGTTCAATATTTGGTTCAATTTGGCTTAATTTACCTTTCATTCACATAATGGTTTAAAGGAATAATCATACAACACAACCATCAATCAATTAGTGAATTATCATTTCAAACTCATAATTTTGATATATATACAAAAATCACATTTTTGATGCCAAATCACAACCATAAACCTATCTAGTTTTGGTTCTCACACCAGTCTAATGGAAATATATAGATATCACACTTTCGGCACTCGAACATCAATTCTGATGATGATGCATCAGTCATCAGAATCATCTCCGGGCGACTAGAGTGTGATTCTATATCTATCCAGTACATTAAAACTTCGAATATACGTTCATGACACGTATATGCAAAATCTTTATATATTGGATTGTCAAAATTCAATACAATTAAATATTCAAATACGTTGAATAAGGTTTAAATTTTCAAAACAAAGTTGATTTTCATTTTTGTTTGAAAAAAATATACTCTTCACACTTGTTCTAGGATACTACTGATCCTATCTCTAACGAGTCATTCTCGTTGGATATCACTAATCCAATTTCTGATGAATTCTTTCGTTCGGTTCTAATGTGTCTTGTTCTCGAGCTCTGTAAACCAGAGCTCTGATACCACCTGTGAAGACCCGTAACTTCCCCGTAAGGAAAGCGCGGATTGAGTTGAGGACACGACACATCGGAACACAAACAAAAGAGCATTTCATTGTTATTACAACAATTTCATCAGATTACAAGAATATACAGAGTATGAATCAATATTACACAATATAAAATATCAGAGATTACAATACATTACATAGCAGCGGAAAATAATACAAAACACAACTGAAGGAGATATACGGATACAAAGCTTTCCGGATATCATTCCAGTTGTAAACCAGGGTCCTGTGAATATAAATCTACAAAACCAAAACTACTACCTGCCCGTGTCGAAAATAAGGGCACCCAGAGTTTAGGTTAAAACAATAAACTCCAGGTCAGTCATGTGACTGGTGTGAGAACTAAAATAGTTACTAATCTATATTTAAAGTTAGGTAAATCAAGGGACCGCGCCGTATAACACGGAACGGGTTTCCTCCCACGAATACCAGTGCACAAAACAACAGCGCAATGCTAAATAAAGAAAAATGAAGCTATTATAAGACCCAGGTCCCATCACACAATGCAACACAAGCCGGAGGATAGGGTTTTACCTTATAATAGCCAAAGAATGCTTGATACGCTAAATTTCATCTTTTATTATTACTATAAGTGTATAGTGTCAAAACAATTTCAATCATAAATATCAATCATAGGCGGCATGAATGCCCCATACCACTATGTCGCCATATATAGGTTATACAATCAAAACCGCAAAGTCACGTATTGGAAGTTGGATTATCATTTAAGATATGAACCGAGGCTAGGGATCGTCCTCTACCGATTCGAGACAATCTAGCCCATGTCTCAGGAACAGAATGCATCGTCCCTTGGACTCAGGGCCGGTCCACCGATGTTGATTATAATTCCTGAACACTGCGTTTCCCCGCCCTATGGGGCGTAAATGAGCCAACGAATGACTCCATCGGACCCGGATCGTCCGATCTAACCGAGGCGCCTCAAAATCCATCATCCACATAAGCAATGTCAGCCAGTTCAAGCACTGACACCACTTCTAACTAGAAGGAAACGCATGCCCTCCCTGATGTCCTTCTCCCGTTTCTGGTTCACACCGGGGTGTGAGGCTCGCGAATTAACGCTACACAAAGCTACGCCACAAAGGCCGTGCTTTGATCATCAACCACAAGACTCCGCTTTTCAACAGAAGCCTTGATCTTTTGCATCTCAGCATGCCCCGTTGTCAATCCAACGTCAGACACACATCCATTTACAAGTTCGTTCTGGGTCTGAACGAAACCGGAGGCACCACGTACCTCGCATATCCACCGATCTCCACGTACGTCTGGACGATCACCAACTGATTCCCTCCTCTTGGGTGTACAGCCCAATCAAGATCATCAATAATTATCCAAACGATGTTAAGACCTCCGGTCTTCGACCACCGTCTTCATCTTCGACTTATCGTCGTATCAGTTATTCAGAATGGGATAAATCCGGTCTTTCCGAATAACTCGCGTATATAATAAACAAGTGTTACACAAACACAACATATGCCTTATTCCAATTCATCTGCCCACTAACCGTAAATTAGTAAGAGAACAATCCCCCAAATATTAACCCCGAAGGCCGAAACCAACATCAGATCAATACCCAGGAAACCATTCATCTTAACTAATCTTCAGTAAGTTGCTAAATTTCACATTCTTAGGGAAAGGTTCCCATTAATTTTATCAAAGATAAATTATTTAAATTTATTCTTTAATCTTCTTTTGAATATCAATTCAAACCAAATTATGGTTTATCCAAACTAGTCGGGATTAACGAACCTTTCCGAAGTAATCAATTGTTAAATTCCCCAATCTCAACCTATTCATCCCATGAAGTAAAACTGGTAATACTTCATATCTAACACCATGGTGTTATCGGTAAATTCAATTACCATTTCACGTTTAAATATAATTAAAGATTTAACTATCGCCTGGAGTAAAACTGGTAGTACTCCATTCTCGATCATTTCTTGAAATTACTTTTCAATCTATTTAAAGATTCATTAAAACTCCACTTAGTTTTAATCTTTAACTGGGTTAAAGAACCAATGTCATTTAAAACACGGTTCACGATAAACCCAAAATCACATTTCATTTCTACCAGCCCTTAACCGTAAATTAGCAAGTGAACAATTCCCTAAGTAATAACCCCGAAGGCCGAAACCAATATCAGATCAATACCCAAGAAACCATTCAACTTAACTAATCTTTAGTTAGTTTCTGATTTTCTTAACTCCATTGCGTCTAAGAACAATATTATTAAATATATCGTTCACGACAACCCAAAATCACATTCCATTAATTGTCGGGTTAAAGAACAAAGGTTATTTAAAACACCGTTCACGATAAACCCAAAAATTAATTCCAATTCAATTCCAATTAAATATTATTTAATTGGTACACTTCATTAAATCTAAATAAAAAGATTTAATCTTTTTCTCAACTGAGTTTAAGAACAGTGTTAATGAAGACACCATTCACGACAAACCCAAATCCCATTTGATATTAAATACAAGGCTCTGAATAGAAAATATATCGGCTTATATTCCATATCCAATATTACAACCAACAAATGTCGTGTTGGAAATAACGATATATATATATATATATATCTTTTGAATTTCCATAACAATATCTATAAAATCACGACATTCAATATCGAAATATTTCGAAGATAATTTCGATTCAAATCCATTTCCAATTTATGTATTGGAAATCCTGGTTATTTTTAAAACTTTTTCAAATCCAATTTATTTATTTCAAAATAAATGGATTATAATTCTAGTTCAAAACTAGTTCATTTCGATAAAAATCTATTTTTATCTTTTCAAATATGGAGTTTTTCATCCAAATTCTTCCCAAATCATTTCTTATGATTTTACATTAATTATTGATATTTTCAATAATTTTATCAAGGCCCGTACAGTCGATTTCCATCAACGGCCATCGAACTGCACTTACAACGACCTTTTCCAAATTTGATTTCGACATAATTCCAAATCCAACCGTTAGATTTCTAATTTCTAATATTCGTTGGAAAGCTCTTTTCGATACGAACCCAACGGTTCCGGTTTTAGGAGAATCCGACGGTCGGATCTCCCGCAACGTCAATTCGAAGTCAACGGTCGAAATTCACAAAGTGCCGCAGCGCGGCGCGTTCTATTCAGGCCATTATATTATATATATATATAATATTTATAATATATATAATATATAGTTCGTCGATTTCCTTTTAAAACGTATTTTAAAAATCGTTTAACTTCATTTCAAATCGATTTCAATTTAAATCGATTTCAATTCAATTCGTTTTAAATTCAATTCAAAACGATTTCCATTCTATTTCAATTTAATTCGAATTTCAACTCATTTCAATTTAATTCGAATTTCAATTCATTTCAATTTAATTCGAATTTCAATTCATTTCAATTTAATTCGAATTTCATTTCAATATATCAGATTTCAATTCATTTTCGATATTCATTGTAAAATGAATAGAATCGCCAAAATTCCCGTTTGTGTTAAAATGGCGTGGAACTACTTAACACGGCTTTACATTTTAATATTCACTGAATATTATTTTAAAATATTCGATAATTCTGAACTGGAATCAGACACGGTCAATTACCATATAATGTGATTATATGGATATCACACAACAACTGTGTATAACAATAATGAAAACAACAATCCATCATCCAAAGTGCATTCTACACTGTATAAGCATTGAATATAAATATTCAACGCTTACACAGCCTGTCAATCAATCGATCGACATACAACTAATTATTGGGATTAGTGTATGCCATATTTCATCCTAATACCCATATGGGGTTTTCGAACAATCAAACACAGGTTTATTTGTGCAGTTGAGCGATGCGTAAAATTTATCGTCCCAATCAATATCAGTCAAATCAGTGTACGTCAACAAATCGTCTGATTTGTAAATGAATATTTTATTTTCTTCACATACACATTAAAAATTATATTTTTAACGATAAAATATTTTATTTCAACACATGAATTTTCTATTCCGTTCATTTATTCAATAAAATGATATTTTTATTTTTCTAACTTATTTTAGAAAATTTCGGCGGCATAACGACACGATACTAGAAACGGGACAAGGCTTAGCCTTGTCCCCGGTCTAATAATGGCCCACGCCATACACATACCAATCTAATCAATTCGATTTCACCCAAACAACCAAATTCAAACAATTAATTCCATCAAACAATCAACTAAACAAACAAGTCCATGGTCTGTGGACGATGGTGTTGGGTGCTGCTAAGCACCGTCTGCATCCTATTATATATTTCTAACTAGAAAATAAATTTTAAAGTGAGAAGTTCTCACCCAAGCTATACCATTCGCCTCGACACTTCTACTCTAGAATATCTTCGCCGTGTTTTTATCGAGATCTGTTTCACACGGCATATGTTAAAAATCACATTTTTATAATACCACTTCATGATAAAAATAAAGTTCATACTTTTATTTCACTTCTCATATAATAAAAAATATATTTTTAATCTTTCTATAATATAAAAATCATATTTTTATTCTTTCTATAATATAAAAATCATATTTTTATTCTTTCTATAATATAAAAATCATATTTTTATTCTCGCTACTTCATTGTAAAAATTATATTTTCACAACGCTACTTTATATATAAAAAAAATGAATTTTTTATCGCTATCGAAAATCTAATCTTTTCCTTTATCTTGTTTTCGTTCGTATAAAAATCATTCCTTTATCATTAAAAATCATAACTTTAAAGAAATAGAAATCACAACTTTAAAGAAATAAAAAATCATAACTTTCATAGAATAAAAATCATTACTTTCATAAGGTAAAAATCCTTTCTTTCTATAAATGAGAATCTTATCATTATATATAAATTAAAAACCATAACATATATAAACCTTAGATTTTTAACTAACTAAAAATCAGTGTTCATACTCACAAAATAAACGAATAAACGAAAATTACAAAAATTAGAGAACTTACATTTACTTTCAAGAACGAGAGGGGGTTTACTGAACCACCGTCGGAGGAGGGGGGTCCTCTGATCGTCGGAGGCGGTCAGTGCGCGGCGGCGGGGCCATTGATGGTCGGGGCGGTGGATTACAAAAAAGCGCTAGGGTTTCGCTGGAGGAAGCGCGAGGAGGTGCTGGGGGGTCTAGCATCACGCGTGGTGGGGGAACGGCGGCGGAGGAAGGCGATGGTGGCGGCGGCTGGACGGGCGACGAGGGGGGAGGGGGGCAGCGCGAGATCGAGATCGGTCTATATTTTTTTCTCCTGATTTGAAAACGAACGGGGGTGAGGGCCTTAGGGAATAAAGGGGGGTTGACTTTGAATTTTAATTATATATTTAATTAATTTAATCTCTAAAAAGATATCTTTCCATTCGAACTCCAATCGAGACCCAACGACTCTCGCTCATAGCTAATTACCCCCAATCTGAACACAATGGGATATGTTTCGTGAGCCAATTTGGCCGTTACGATCAGTTTTCATTAAATTTAAAATATAAATCAGTATATATTCAATTTGAACGTACATTTTAAATTACTGGGGTCACATAATAAATCTAAAAATTTCAGAAAAAATATTTCTAGCTTCGTATTGACGATACGGTCCTAACAAAACTAATTTCGTCAAATTCTGAGATCGTTCGAAAAATGGCCATTTCTGGTCGACCCAAATTGACTAAAACTGTTAAAACACGTTTAACTTCGCCACGCTCACATATTGACTCGAAAAATTATGAAAATTGGAATCTAGCAATGATTTGACATCACGGATCCAATAAAAGTGGTTTCGTCGAAATCCGAGGTCGTTTGCAAAATTTCCATTTTTAAGGGCCAGAATTCCATAGCGACTATTCTGAATTTTCAACTGGACGTAACTTTTGATTCCCGCTATGAAATTTTGATTTTTCGGATTCGTTGGAAAGATATTATCAAATAGATTCTAATATTTTTGGTTTCGCTAAAATCCAGATTATTTTGAATCCTGTACATTCATTTTAATTTTGAAATCGAATTTTCGAACTACCGCGCCATTTTCAATTCCTTTTATAATTTAAAATAAATATTTATATTCTAACGACGATCTATATAAATATATACGTTCGAATTCTATTCAAAATAAATTTTCCGTCGTTATTATTTAAAATAATCTATTTTAAATATTCAAAATTCATCGAAATTGCCAAAATAAATATTTTAAACTGGCTCAGAATTTCCGGGTTGTTACACAGAGAGCCATATCCAAACCCAACCAAAATGCCAAAATCCGAGAACCAGAAAAACCAAAGTACTAGAGTCTGAAAGCCGGAAAACCAAAGAACCAGAATTCAAGAGTTAGAAAACAAGAGTACCAGAAAACCAAGACCCAAGTGCCAGAGAGTCAGAATCCAAATAACCAAAATAAAAAAACCAGATAAATTATTCAACGATCATCCCAAGCGAGCCAAGTCCTAGCTCTATTAGTTATCTAAGCCTGTACGCACCTGCAATCAAGTTCCAAGATCCATAATCCAAAGTCCGTATAATTTGAGAATTCCAAAGTCCAAATTCCAAATCCACGTTGCTCGGGTTTGAAGGGCATTTCCAATTTGAGATTCCAAAGCCTGACCGACCAGAACATCATGAGCCATCTTTCCGTCCGGATTTGGGGAGTTGCCCCGGGTTTTGGGGGAGATGCCTCCAAGTCCATACCGGTGCCTTCGACGCTTCAGGCTGAGTTGTAACATTTGTCTTCTTCCTTTTCACCATTGCTATATCCTAAGAAATCCAAATCCTTAACAATTCAAAGGTTGTTCTCCCCTTCCTGACATGTCAAAATATTGACGTTGGAAATTGGTCACTTCACACACCAACACCAGTGTATAAATAATCCAAACAGTCTTGTCATAGAAGTGCAGGAAAAGTAAATAACACCAAAGATTTACAGTGGTTCGACAAGTTGTGCCTACGTCCACTCCGATGTATCTTCGCATATTATGTTGTATGGTTACAAGTACTTTTGATTACAATGATAAGTGTTAGCAATAGAAAAGTCCTTGCTTAAAGTCAACAAATCATCTCTAATGTCCAAAAAAACTAAGAAAAAGAAGCTTTAATGTCAAAAAGTCCAAGAAGATGCTTCTACGTCCAAGAGAATACAAATAGCAAGCCAAGTGTCAAAGAAAGTCCAAGTAGCAAGCCAAATACCAAGTGGAAGTTCACAAGTCCAAAGGTGATTCCAAGGAAGAAGAAGTCATGAGAAAAGCCATTAAAAAGCTTCGAGTCCAAAAATCTCGAGTGCAACCCAAAAGATCCCGAAATCAATCCAGCAAGGGGGTATGTGTAGTTAATTGGAGGGAAAGACAACATGTGCAAAATACCGATCCCTGAAGACTTAGGGTATTTACATCAATCCTTAAATACTGATCCCTGAATACCGATCTCCTAACTGATCGTTGAACACCGATCCCCGAAGACTAATGGGGTTTATACCAATCCTAAAATATCGATCCTTGAGTACCGATCCTTAAAGACTTAAAGGGTTTACACCAATCCTAAAATACCGATCTTAGAATAACAATCTTGCATGCCTTAGAGATAATCCAACGCCACATCCCAATTCATATTAGGGAATACGAATTATAAATACCGATCCCGGAATACGAAAAGTGAATATCAATCCCGAGGTACCTATAATATTTTTGTCAATTGGGGAAGAAGAAATGATAATGTCGATCTTCGAATACTTAGCCAAATCGGGGAGAAGGAAAGTTTTTTATTCTCCCCGAACACTTAGCCAGTTCGGGGAGAAGGAAAGTAAATTCTTCTCCCCGAATGCTTAGCCAATTCGGGAAGAAGGAAAGTTTATTCTTCTCTCAGAATACATAACCAAATTTTCATGTTTTTCGAGAATCCTACAACTTCGTCCAAATCACTCCAAATCAGGGAGACCAAGTTCAAAAACCTGATAGTCAGAATTTCGAAGCGTGCCTGCCTTGTAAAAAGGGGGTTAACAATATGTTAATATTTTTTGTATATAAGTATTAAAAAAAATGTAATTTTAAAGTATGGTTTTAACATAAATATTATAATGGGGATTTTAACCACAAGGACAAATTATTTGAAAATTTTAACCATAAGGACAAGAGACTAAAAATTTAATCAAAAGGACAAAACATAGCTCAAATTTATTCAAAAGGATAAAACAAAGGACAATTTTTTTTTTTTTTTTTTTTGGAGGGGCAGATTTTAGGTATCAATTTTGCATGTAGTTGGGTATCAGTTTTTGGTTTTACAGTTTTTAGATATCGGTTTTTTATTGTTTATGGTATCAGTTTTACATGTAACGGTTTTATATTGTCGAATCGCAATACCTACCCATCACTGCAACTCCAATCTCCCAAATCACTCAAGCCATCCTCCTTCACCCCTAACCAAACTTCATCTCCACACCCTTGTATACATGAACAACCCACCAACAAACCACCACTATACATCCATAAACAACCTCTCTTTGCAATCTCATTAGACATCAACGGTTAAATATAAAAACCTCGAATGTATCTAAATCTCATCACACTACCAAACAGTTCAACTCCTCTCTTCTGACAGCGTTTCAGCACCTAACCATTAGTTGATATCTACAAGTATACAAAACTGTCATTTACAAGTTGTACGCTAAAAACTGATACCTTCAGACATACAAAACTGCTACCTATTAGTTGCAGAGAGCAAACTGATACCTTTAGACACACAAAACTGCTACCTATTAGCTGCAGAGAGAAAACTAATACCTACAGACATACAAAAATGATACCTAAAATCTACAATATATATATATATATATATATATATATATATATATATATATATATATATGATCAAGAGCACCCCAAATAGTGTAGCACCCCTTTAGTCCGCTGATTTCCACCATATATTTCCGTTTCTCTCTCCTCCCACTAACTCTCTCTCCCTCCACTAACTTTTTTTAATATAAGTGTGTGACCATATATATTAAAAAAAAAATGTTCTTTGTTTTGTCCTTTTGAATAAATTTGGGCTATGTTTTGTTTTTTTTAATTAAATTTTTAGCTTCTTGTCATTATGGTTAAAATTTTCAAATAATGTACTTCACAATATTTTCTTGTATTTGTATTATAATTTAGATATTCCATATTATCCAATGAGTTTAAAAGGACCGACGGATCGAACTTGAGCATTTGTTTTGAAATACTATGTGGATTAAGGATGAGTTTGAGTTCTAATTCCTATAATGTATTCGAATTTCACGATAAGTACTTAACCTGTTGACATACCTATACACAAATATGTGTATACGATAGACATATTACATCATATAATATAAAGTTAACATTAAATAAAACTCTATTTTATATAATAAAATATTGATTTTATTTTATTTTATTCTAGAAAAAAAGGTTACTTATATAACATTGAAATAGTTACAATGGGAATGTTAGTCCACTGGTAAGCGTAGGCATAGTAGAGAAAATGAGCAAAATATTGATTTTATTCATAGCAAATGTTGATAAGATTTAAATAAATTTAGACTTCGTAAACCTAACAGGTTTAAATGGGAGAATCTTTTTAAGGCTTATCGAAATTTTTTGATACACTAACCTCTGTCTTCAGACTCGGATGCATGGACACTGAAAGAGAACCATAAGGTTTCTGTACCAACACGGTTGATGCACAAAAATAAGAAATTGATCAAACCGTAAATGAACAAATATAATCAGTATCAATTGTGCACGCCACTCACTTCTATATCATGATCTGTAACCAACATATGGTCTAATACAGCAAACACAAATCATTTATTACAACCAAAAAAACTGCTAAAATAAAGTTCAGAATAAGGAATACAGTAGCTCATAACATTAAACAAAATTACCCAAATACAAAAACCATAAATCCCATCCTCAATAGTCAGACTCACGGGCCCATAAATTCTTATAAGCATTAACCACAATAGGAATAACAGCTACAAGAGCAAGCTGAAGGTGCTCAGAGCTGCTAGTCCTAACAGTTATCTGCCCACTCCTCTTATTGTTCAAACTCACCCTTAAGGCAACCTTCGAACTCCTCCCAATATCTGCCTGAGTTTGCATATTCGCCCCAAGGGCAAGGTCCCCCCTCCACTTCATCAAGGACAGCCCTAAAGTGCATAACGCCTGCCCAACCGGGTTGTCCTTCTCCTTCAGCCGTGCCTCCAAGTTAGCACCATAGGCCACATCCCCTTGCGACCGGATTGTGCCCGCACTCCCCACCAACCCGACCCGTTTGACAGTTACCTGGTCCTCCACCTTCAGCCCGGTAGCCACGTTCTCCCCTAAAAAGGTCACCGACCCGCCCACGGTCGTTCTGTTCTTTTTGAGATTTTTGAACTTGGTCTCCCCTCTGAGTATGTAGGCTTGCTGTTTGCCCACGGTCTGCACGTCGAACCCGGCAAGGGTGGATACGGAACTATTATCACTGTTATATTTGGCAGCAATCGACGAGTCTAGATGGATGGAGAAGTCCTTCTTGTCCTTGGTGACCTGCACGGCCACGGCTGCTGGGAACCTGCCAGCAAGGGCGAGGGTGTCCTCTATGCTGACGCCATCGTAGCCACAGTCGTGGTCCCAGCCATGGGGGTCGAGCACAGGTCGGGTCAGAAGCTGGGAGGTCGGTTCCAGAAACCGGTACCTGTAGGTTGGGACATCTGAATCGAACGAAGGAGGCAGCACCATGTCAGGCATCGGCACAGGTATTGCCGCCGGTGGCTCGTTTTCTTGGTTATCAAGATCGGGATACTCAGACGAGTTGGTGCTCTTTCCTCTTTTTTTCATTTCCTTCAACCGCCTGATTTCATCTTTCAATTGTTTTTTCTGAAGGAGCTTGACTCGGTAGTCATACTCGTCGAAGTACGCTCTTCTCTGCTCTTTCGACAGCTTCTGTAGCTGCGATTTTTTCAATGGCTTGAAAGGTGGGAGAGAATCATATTCATCTTCTTCTTCAAAATCATCAAAATCGAACTCATCGAGATCAATATCGGAGTCGACGCCATTATCGCCTTGTTCGTTGGGAAGCTTAGGGTGGGTTCGGGTTTGCAGTAGAGTCGATAGCAGATACGGGAGAGGAGGAGAGCGGACCCGGAACCCAAAAAGCTTTCCAGGAGACGGGTCCTGAAGCTTCAAGAGTGAATTCGCTTCAGCAAGAATCTTAGAAGAGTAACAAAGCAGAAGCATTTGAGGTCTCCAGCTAACACCATTGGGAAGAACTCGCTCGTTTTCTCTGTTTTTTCTACATGAAGGGTGATTTTCGACTAAGGCTACTGGATTCATAAGCCTCATGTCGCCTGCAGCATGCCTGATGTTTTGTTGGACAACATGAGACCTTTGGGCCACGAACACCTCGTAGCTTAAAGGGGCCCCGTTAGGCCCATCTGGAGGGGCTGAAGCAGCGTGAGTTAGAGCCACTATTGCACTGAACCATGTAGATGAGCCCAAAGCAGCTGTGATCGACTTCAAAAGAGGCAGATCATTGAAATCCCTTGTCTGTGTATCAAGGCGGTCAACGTATAAAACAATATCTGGAGGGCATTTTTTAGTATACTTCTTAATGGACGATAATATTTTTCTATTTTCGGCTTGATCCATTACAGATGACTTAAGACCAGGAGTGTCTATGACTCTAATTTTAACTCCGTCTACTACACTAGAAATTTCTCTAACTGAAGTGGTTGCAGTTTTGAAAGCATTTGTTTGAGATTTCTCTTCACCGAAGATAGAGTTTATGGTTGCACTTTTGCCTACACCCGTTTTGCCCAGGACTAAAATATTGCAGGAGAAGTTCAAAGGTTCTTGTCCTTCCTCCTCGAGCTGCACAGCTTTCCTCTTCGCAGACTCAACGCTGAAAGCCCGACCCGTTTGTCTCCCTCTTCTTATTCCTTCAGCAAGGCTCAGTCTGTACAAAACTTGAGCAGCAACACTGTCTTCGGCACTGCATCCCAACCGGTTAATAAGGCGAAGGAACTTCACTCTAATTTGCTCAACATTTTCATGCAGTTTTCTCTCCTCCTCGTCCATTTCAGTATCAGGTTCGGGGGTTACAGCGAGCTCGGATGAAGAGAAAAGGGTGGGGCGGGCTGATCGAGCAGGGCCAGGTCTGAGAGACGGAGCAGACGAGCCCAGACCAGCTGGGCGATCCATGGAGAAGACACGGGTGCCATCCTGGGATGTAAAGGTGATGTTTCTTCCGTCTGAGGATGAATCGCCGCCGCCTGTAGCTGCCTTTAACAGTGCAGCTAATGCAGCAGAGTCGAACATTTCCCTGTTATTATCTTCTTCTTCATCACTGTCGCCTTCTTCATCAGAGTCTGTGACTATTTGACCATCGATTTGGTTTTGGTAGCTTTTCGAACTCTCAAAGCTTGTCCGTGATGAGTTTTCCCCCATTTCTTTCAAGAGTTGTTTTGCAAGTTCTGAACTGTCCAGTATTGCTACCCTACTAGTACGTTTTTCATCATCATCTTCATCGTTGGCAGTAGCACCAGATTCAATTTTATCTACCAGAGGCGTGCTTTCAATGGAGATTTCATGGGGAATCACAGCCTCAGCTGAATCATCTTCAGTGGAATCTTCGGTCAGTTGAGATGGAGATTTCTTGTTGCTTTTGAAATCTTCAATCATGATAGATGGAGATTCAGCGTTGTCATCAGACGATTCTTTTGCATCTACAAATGTAGATTCAGCACTGTCGGGATCTTCTATAGTAATAGGCGTGATTTCTGCATTAAGTACAGTCTTGTCCTCAGTTTCCTGTTTTGGACAAACAAAAATAATCAATAATATATATATACCACAGCGTTGATAATTTTGATTTGAATGCAGAGGCTTGTAAATGTGAAGTATAAACCATTTTATCATTTTGGCAGAACCAACTTTCATAATTTTGGTTAGATATTCTAAACCAACTTGTCGGATAGTGTAAGAAACTATCATTTAACCAATGAATTGAGGCATGAATAGAGAACAATTCTACAATCTTTAAAACCAATTTAAAAGTAGTTAAACATAAGCCAAAAAGCCATTATGAGGATTAAAATAAACTATAACTTTTTTATAAAAAAAAGAAATAAAACCAAAAGGCAGTTTTTGAAAAATAAACATTAGACCTAGGCCAAACAAGCCGCATTCATGAATTTAAAGTTCAATATTCAAATACACTATACAGCAATATCAATACATCTACATTGAAATGCTTCATATGATAGCTGCAGCCCACATTAATTAGCTGCTTAAAGGATGACATTTTTAAATTTAAGGTCAAGTACTAAAAAGGCGCAAAACCTCTCTGGAGTCTTGACGCACGGCGCGGCAAATGGAGCGCACCTTTTTAATTTACTGCACATGTTTAAATTTTTAAATAAATTTACCATTTAACAAAAAAATTCAATATTTTTTGCTAAACATATGCAACAAAGAATTTTATATATTTTACAAAAAAAAAAAAAAAAAAAAAAAAAAAAAAAACCATGATCAATTATAATATCATAAGCATAGAATTTTAAGCATAATAGTTTTCAAATCTAAAATAATAATACATATCACTAATAAACTAAAATTCTGAATTTGATTCAGCAGTTATATTCTGCATCATCAGAATCATAAGCTTTAGCATCTTCCTCATCCATATCATTAAGATTTATTTCTTTTTCGTGAATATGTAAAGGAGCTGAAGCAGATGCTGAAAAACCTCTCGATGTGGATGTTTTTCTACATGAATATCTAGTTTCCTCCACTCATGTTGCTCTAGCAGCAACAACCCAAGTTAGATCATCATCATCATCAAATACAAGATCATCTTCAGCATCGGATGCATCATCCATATTTTTCGTAAACCATTCATTGCAGTCATTAGTATAGTTCAAGGATATTAGATCAATGATGCCACATATATTATACTTTCTTTTTAATGTTCGATTGTATTTAACAAATATCAAATCATAATATATTTTTGTATTTAAGAGAAATCGTACAAAGATATTTGATATATTCACACAAATGCTTTTTTTTCTACCCAAGATTATATTTCAGAGCTGCTTGAATGTTTATTTTTTGGGAGTGTTTTCTCTTGCTCCAAAGCTGCTTCTCTCTTGATTTATAGTTCACAGGTTCTTTGTCTCATCATTTGCTTTTGCATTTATGCTAGACAATATTGTATGATCTTTTATACATTACATTATATACTTCTAAGGATAATAAAATGAATTTAAACTATGTTGGATAATAAAACATACGTCAGTTCTAGATGTCAGCATGCTAGAGTCGGCTAATTACATAATTGCATGACTATTAACTCGCTGATCATAATCAAATAAGAAATAATAATGATGCTTCCATATAACTAAAAAATAGATATTAACAAAGTTATTCACATTTTATGTCAATATGATAATAATAGCAAGTGGTAGTGATGGTGGTTGTAGCGATGATAACAGTATTTGTAGTACTAGTTATTGCGGTTTGAAATGCCAAAAAAAAAAAAAAGCACGTCATTTTGCGCTACACGCCATTTTAGCGCCGCGTGCATTTACGCCATTTGGTGTGCCTTTTCATATGCGTCATGCCACAAACAAAAATGACACAAACGCCGCTCAGCGCCTTTCACAACTGCTTATGTTAGTTTTGGTATTGTGTAAAAATTATGAATCTGCTTGAATTTGTAACATGGCATTGATTATTCAATACAGCACTTGTATGAAATGCATACCAGTTCAGTAAGTTCTTCCTTTTCGGTCTCCACAACCACAATATCTTTGTCCACAGCATCAAATTCGCCAACCTCGTTATCATTTTGAATCACATCAACAGCTTCAAGCACAACTTTAGACTCTTCTTCCACGACAGCATCCTCTCTCTCGTCAATGACTTTAGATTCAGTAACATCATCAAGCTTCTCATTATCGGCATTCTTTGTATCAGGCACTGCTTCACTTACTTCTTCAACTTGAGTTTTTTCTTCATCGTCTACCTCATTCAACTCCACTACACTGTCAGCTTCTTCAACATCATTAGCGCAAAGCTCAACTTCAGTAGGTTTCAAATCTCTCTCTTTTTCAATAGCATTAATATTACTAGCACTTTTATTCTCCTCTTCTGCCTCGATGACCGAACTCACTTCAATAATATCAGATTCATTCTTCTCTTGTTCGACTATGGGCACTGAACTTTCTTCAACTTTAGCTGTATTTTCTTTTCCTACTTCATTTGATTCAACCGCCCTATAAACATTCATGGCATTATTTGCATCAAGCCCAACTTCGGTATCCTTCAAATCTACTTCTTTCTCACCAGCATCAACATTAGTGTTACTTCTATCCTCGCCTTCTACATCAACAGCATGACTCTCTTCTACATCATCAGGTTCGTCCTTCTCTTCTTTGACCAAGGGCACTACGTTTTCTCCTGCATCGGTCTTTTCTTCTTTTGCCACATCCACTGAATTATCTACACTATCAATATTTTCAACATCATGAACATTGAGCACATCTTCTTTAGGATTCAAATGTCTTTCTTTCTCGATAGTATCAATATCAGCAGTACTTTTATCCTTTCCTAATTCCATAACAGAATCCACTTCTACAACATCTGATTCATTCTGCTTCACTTCTTCAACTTTTGGTGCTACATCCTCCTCTAGATTAGCCTCTTCCATAGAAATATGGCTCATTTCTACAGGTTCAGATTGGAATTGCTCTTCACCCATAATAATACTTTTTGAAACTACCTCCTCGTCAGAACTTGGACCTTTTCCAACAGAGCCCTCTTCCTTCTCCTCAGCTTCAACTAATCCCTTTCCATTTTCCTCAATTTTATCCACAGTTTCAGACGCTGAGGTTTCCTCCTCGGCTTCTACAGGTTTCACATCCAAATCCTTATCTTTCTCCTCCATCCTAATGAAATCTACATCAAATTGGTAAAATTATTTTCAATCTCACCATCCAAACAATCAGAATTTTTAAGAATAATTAGAGTCAAGTATGTACCTCTACCAACTGGCGATAGGTTATCATCACTTTCCGATGCAGTCTCGTAATCATCTTCAACCAAAGGAGCTCCTACATGGACTGTGGAGTTGCCGCCGCCGTTTTCCTTGGATTGGGAAACCGGGGTTGAAGTGGCGATTTCCGAATCCATTGAATTGAAGTGAAAGATTAAGATATGGAGTGGAAAAAATATGGAGATGGCAGGTGATAAGGTTTAGGATAGCGGAATGGTTTTTAATGAGAAAGGAACAGCAAAATGGAAATGGGAGCCCAACAAAATATAAGCTGTTACATTTCAGGCCTAGAATAGATGGATAACTGGGCTTACCCCGAAATCTAAGGTAGTGTTTGGTTTACCATTTTAAGTTTTGGGTTTTCGTCCATACAAAAGTATGCATAACGCATGTAAATCATGGAAAACAACAATTTTAGAAAACAAAGTTAACACACAAAATAAAAAACAATTTTTATCCATTTTTCATGTTTTGAGAAATGAGAGAAATATGGAGACCAAATCCTCATTTCATGATTGCTACATCCCCTCCGCGGTCCCCTCCATCTTGCTTTCATTCTACCATTCCTCCTTCTACACCTTTAAAGTTTTGTAATTAATTTTAAAAACTAAAAACCCAAAACTCATTTTTAACCAAATACACTCTAATATTTTAGTTTATATATAATGCAAAAATGCTTTGGTTAAACAAAGTTAAGTCTTTTTCAACTTTTCCAAAATAACCTTTTCAGCAACTCTTTCTAACATGTTTTGTAAGGCTATTACCGTCTTTTAAAAAAAAAGCTAATGGAAACTGATTTAGATTTCCGCGTTCTCGCCTACTTATCATAACCAAAAGTGATTATGACAAGAACTAGGTTTCTCCATGTAATCAAAGATCTTAAGTTTTGATCTATATATTTTATCCGCTCGCTTTCGATTTTTATTCTTCTTTGTTTGAGTTTTTTGCTACTAATTCCTTTTGAAAATACGTATTATGCAGCAATTTATTCTATTGATATTCATATTTCATATGTCCAATATAAGATTTCATTTGATGCTCGGGAAAAACCCTATTTGTGATTTTGGTTTTTCATTTTGCCTTCGTTTATTGAGAATCGAAAGCCTAAGCAGAACACAAAAAGGATTTTGGTGTGGTTCCGGTTGATTTTCAGTCCTCTTAATTTTGATGGAGTTTATTATCATAGTGCGATGATGATGAGTCATGTACTTTTAATTTGTTTGTATGGATAAAATTTGAGAGTTTATGGTCTAAATTACAAATCCTAATTTTGACTCAAAAAAGTTGAAATATTTTCTTATACAATGATTAATCTATTTCTGAAGTTTAATTTATTATGATTAACAGGGTCGAAGAATTGTAGTAGCTAATCTAACAACTTTAACGTACATATATATATATTTATGTTATTACTTAATAAGAAGAATCACGGTAGCTAATCTAACAACTTTAATGTACATATATATGTTATCTAACGACGGTCGGAACAAAAACCCCCTTCCTTGCACGCATATAAACTAACACACAACTCCCATACAACAAAAGGAATTCCTGATGTTACGTGCCTACCAGCTCATATTTGTACACAATTCCTTCAATATATTCCGTGATGTGGGACTATTGTATCCAAACCACCATTCCCCCTTAAGAACATCTTAATGATTGAAAGAACTTCGCAACAAACAAGGCTCTTCTTTTGAGAAGATTGGTGAATCTGAAGCTCGAGGAAGGTGGATCAATTGGAGAACATCTTAATGATTTTCAGGCAACTGTGAATCAATTGGCTGCCATAAATTTCAAGGTGGATGATGAGACACAAGCTTTGATGTTAATGAGTTCATTACCAGAGAGTTGGGAAACGCTTGTTGTTGCATTGAATAACTCAAATTTGGACGGAGTCGCTTCAATAGGATCCGTGATTAGCAGCTTAATTAATGAGGAGATGCGGAGGACAAACCTTGTGGAAGGAAATGATAAGGAGGCAACAAGGAATAAAACTCCAATTGAAGAGGCTTATCTTGCAAAAAGGGCTACTCATCGAAACATGGAAAGACAGTCAAATAGACCGAATATGAAAAAGGAATTCAGTTGCTATTATTGTGAGAAACCTGGTCATCAGCTGAGATTTTGCAATAAGCTTAAAAAGGACAAGGAGAAGATGAAGGCTTTAGAAGAAGAGCCAGATGAATAAAATAATATTAGCAATGATGAGGTGAATCTTGATGAGGAAATTGAGGGCGACATTTATTGTGTCAATGAAGACAAGAAAAAAAGTTGGGTCCTTGACTCTAGTGCGTGTTTCCACATATGCAATCAAAAGAATGCATTCATTGAATATAAAAAGCAAGATGCTAATGTGGAATCCGCTAATGGCAAAAAGTTGTGTGTTAAAGGGATAGGTTTTATTAGATTGAAGATACATGATGGAAGAGTGATGAAACTCACAGAAGTCAGGTATATTCCAAAAATTACAAAAAATCTTGTATCTGCAGGACAATTAGAAGTAAAAGGGTGCAACTTTTCAACTCGAGGTGGAGTAACAAAGATTTGGAAAGGTAACAGGGAGGTGTTGCGCGCTAAGAGAGATAGCAACAACATTTACAAAATACTTGGGAAGACGGTGGAGAACGAGGAAAGTTCTTATTCTATGCATGAAGGGAGAAATTTATCTGAATTAAGGCAGAGCCAGCAACGTAAAACCACAAAAACCACATGGCGGCCATTGTGTTATTACCACATATTCTGATTTATCGGTGATATGCAAGACATAATTAGGTGGTTTGGAAGTTAGTTATATTTGGAATGACAATATTTTTTTGTAACATTGGAGATTGTTTGGAGATTGAGGTTATAAAAGGAGCTTGGATGACATTTATGGAATACCGTAAAAAGGTGGAGATTGTTGAAATTTGGTGATATGATATTTCATATACTAATTGATTTTGGAGATATTTAAATTAAGGCAGGATTATGTCACAAATACATTGCCTTATTTATGTATTTAATGGATTTGGTAGAGTAATTTATTGCATAAAAGAAAGCAACAAATTATCTGCATGGGAAAGATTTTTTAAAAGGTGAAAGTAATCAAATGTTTATTAATGAAGATATGTTCTCAATACTAATATAAATAGGCATCATATGGCTCATTGTATGGGTAAGGGAAAAGGTTGTTTTCTTTTTTGTTTGGGATTGAGATATCTTCTCAATTTTTAGGCTTTCTCTTGTAATCATTTTGGTGAATTAATAAAGATTTTGTTTGGAGGAATTTGTTTGTCATTTTTTTTCTTTACTTCTTATCTCTTCTAAAATCTAATTGTGTAGAGATCCTAAAAAATTTCCTAACAATATATTTATGTTATTACTGTCCAATGCAACTTTAATGTACATATATTTCTGCCAATACAACCTAATGCAACTTTACTATACATATATTTCTGTTATTACTGCCCAACGCAACACTGAATTACAACTTTAATCTGAATACTTGGTGCTCTGATTGGAAATGATAACCATAAAGATCAATGTACTATTCCTTATTGGATGTGTTCAATGTTCAAAAGTGTTTATCGTGCTGAAATGTTACACAAGAAGATTTTATTGCAAACCTATTTACTAAGAGTAATAATATATGGTATGCAAGTTTATATGAAGCAGGTCATCAAGCTTATACATGTGGACCTCTCCATCATATGCATTACTGGGACGAAGCCCATTTACTAAATTACATTTACTTGTGTCTATAAACAGTCGTGTCACTATGTTTGATGGTATAACATTGTACAGTATTTTTTATTTTTTTAATAATAAAAGTTACTCTTCTCCTCTCTTTTATGGTATCAAAGCTTTTGGCCAAACGACGCCAGATGTAGCCACTGATCATCTTTGTTCTCTCTTGGTGCATCAATCTGCAATGCTGCAAAAAAATATGCAAACGAGAAAGAAGATTGTGGAACCTTTTACTCCTTTGAGAAATCTCATCATATGAGCTGTGTTCATATCAAATTCTTGTGATTTTGTGCTTCGTCAAGGAAAAAATCAGAGTACTCTAATCACTTTTCTTCTGGCTGCATCGAAATCTTTATGATCAAAGTACTGTTACTCGTCATTTGGTCAATCTGTGATCAACTCTTGATAATTTTACGCTCATTTCCTCATCAAGACTATTTTTTTCATACCTATGCAGTGAAGAGGCAATTTGGCTGTAGATAATACTTTTGCTTCTCCAAGATTGTCATTGTATTCTATTTCTCAGTTCAAGAATCTAAAGCATCTTACTTATATCCCGCAAACTTTCAAGCAATGGCAGGTGAAGATGACGACATTACCTCAGTAACATCTAGAAATAATGGTGATGAATCTGTCACATTAACCACTACCTTGATCAAGCCCAAAAGTCAGGTGATTACAATTCTTCTTGACAAGACAATTTCATCTTATAAAATTACCAAGTTGAAATCTCCCTGAACGGATAATATTTTCAAGAGTATGTGAAAGGGACCATCTCCATCCCACCAGTGATGACTGTTGATAAAGAAGGCAACACAGTCAGTAATCCAGACCACATTAGATATCAAAAATAAGATAGTCTATTATCTTCGTGGTTATTATCATCGATTAGTTCTAATCTTCTATCACAAATTGTTGGTTGTAACACATCACATGTAATATGGGCGACAATTGAAGAAATATTCAACTCACAATTATCGGAGAGAATAATGCACTATAGAAGATAACTACATAATACTAGAAAAGAAAAGATGTCTATGAGAGACTACTTGACAAAAATAAAAACTCTTCGTGACAGGCTTAATGCAGTAGGGCACAACATATCTGAGAGTGAACAAATTTTAATCATTACTAATGGATTAGATCATAAGTACGAATATTTGGTGACATTAATAGCAACGCAAAGAACTTAATTTACCTGATTTAACTTTTGTCCATTCAGCTCTATTGGCACTGAAAGGAGAGTTGAACAGAGAAAAGCCATGCAAAATGAATATTCAATAAATTATGCTGTAAATTCAAGAAACAAGAACCAACAAAGAAACACATCCAACCAAAACATACAGGAAAACCTAAAAGATGAGAGAAAATTCAACATAGAGGGCATAGGCAAAGGAATATGGAGCAACAACAATAGGGTGAAGTGTCAAATTTATGAGATATTTAGCCAGATTGTTAGCAGATGTTATTTTAGTTTTAACTCAGAATTCAATGTGGGATAACAAAGTCAAGCTAATCAAAGAGCACCAACTACAAATATGGCACAACTCAACAATCAAACTAGAATTAACACATCAAACATGAATGGGAAGCCTAATGGCAATGAGGATGCAGTCAAACATGATGACATAAACATATATGATTGGTACTCAGATTCAGGTGCAACCAACCATCTTACGAACAACATGCAAAATCTCAATCTTAGTGATAAAAGCTACTCTGGTAAACAAGTTATTCACACAGATAATGGTGAAGTTGGTATTGGTCGTATCAAGGATTATGCAGTAAAAGCCCCGCAATATCCATGTTATATCTCATAGCAGTTTTCAACCGCTAAGCTATTTCAATTAGCGCTGATGAACAATAAACCCGCTTTTGGCCCAACTATTTTCTGCTACATCTGCCAAATCAAGGCTTTTTGGCGTCCACTTTAGCGGTATTAACATACAGAGCTTGATTTGCTTAGTTCTTTTTAAAAAAAATCTGTAAATTTAGCACAAAGGGCTAAATTGCATAAGTGCCTAGTACATGGTAATAATTAATACACTTACCAAATTTTGCATGCATAACTATGGTATTCTTTGATTTTGTTATATAAGATAAATTAATAATAATTTCTTGAACACATATAATGTAAGAAAGATGATTAATTAATTTTTTTTTAACATCTAATATACTTTTTTAAGCCTCCGCTATATCCCCTCTATTTCTCCGCTACACCTTTTTGCACATTCGCCACTATAAAACCGCTAAGCGCTTTAACTGCATAGATCAAGTGTAAGAGACAACTCCATCTAGGTAACCTATTAAGAGTGCCAAAAATTAAGAAAAACTTGGTTATTGTGTCATAATTTGCCAACGACAAAATTTTAAACTTTGAGTTTCACCCAAAATTCTGCCTTGTAAAGGACTTATTTAGTCAAAACACATTATTACAGGGTAGGATGCATAATGGTTTTATACAAGTTCACTACTGGAGAGGCAAGAAATGCCATTGATAATGTTGTTTGGTGCAACAATACCATTATTATTAATGATGATAATAATAGGAGTGGTGATTCTTATGTTAGTGTTAATGATGATGTCGACGATAAGAATAATGATACTAATGCTAGTGATAATGGCGATGTAAGCAATAAGACTATTTTAGAAATGTGGCATGTAAACTAGGACATCCTAGCATGGGTATTGAGAAACAAGTATTGAGTGAATGTAATATTTCATTTCAAAATTTATCTTCATCACACCTATGCACACACTGCCAGCTTAGCAAAAGCCATATATTGCCGACACTTTGAGACTATATACAATCAGCCGCTTGAACTAGTTGATGTAGATTTATGGGGACCAACACGAATAAATCCAGCTCAAGAATATAGGTATTATCTTTCTCTAGTTAATGCTCACTCTAGATATGTTAGAGGAAATTTTGAAATAAATAAAAGAAGGGAAGAAGGAAAGCACATAGAGGAAAGATCTTTTAGTCCCACATCGGAAAAAATTAAGACCTAAACCTCTATATATGTAAAGACATGATATATTATATAAAGAAAGAGAAAGGAGAGATAAGGCAATAGCATGAACCATGGCATAGACATTAATATTTAATGGTCAAAAGATATGGCCTTGGGGATTTTCGGACCAGTCAATTGCCTGCAGTTTTATACCCTTACCAGTCGACTGGTTGTATTTGGACTAGTCGATTGGTCCAGGTATGAAACGACAGGTTCTGTCCTTTTGAATTCAAACAGACGGACGCGACCGTTCAAATGAAATTGAACCAGTCGACTGGTCCAGGTACTGAATGACAGGATATGACTGTTCAAACGGACACTGCCGTTTGAATTAAAAGATGCGACCATTCTTTTGAATGGACGATAAAAAGAGGCGACTGTTCTTTTGAACGGACGCAACCGTATCTCCTCACTACTATAAAAACTGGACTGCACTCCACTTTCAAGTACACGAATTCTTTTTCTACAACTTCTTCCTTCTTGCTTCTCTGCCGTTTTCTTAAATATATATAGCAAACGAGTTCTGATTCCTACAGGCTAGAACTCTAATCTCTTGTCACTGTAGTCGCATAAATCAGATAGTGAATCGTCGTGTATGTGCAAACACGTCAATTAAAGATATTCAATATCTAGTCTATTGTATCTTCTAATAGATTTACGCCTATACCCCTGCGCTGTAATAAGAGGGCAAATATTGTTTTAAGATAGCGATCAACACATCGTGCCTCGGAGTTTTGTATTTCAAAGATAAGAAGAACCAGCGACGAATCTACCAACAATCTAAAACAGTATATTGCATTGCTTCCTCATAGTCTTAAGGAATTTGCCACTGATTTTACAAAACTGGAGAGGTTTGATGGTAATAACTTTCTACGACGGCAGAAGAAGATGCATTTTCTGTTGGCTGGAATGAAGGTTCTATATGTTCTAACCACGCCAAAACCAGCGGAGACAGAAGATGAAACAATTGCACAAACATGGAAAAGGATCAAATGGGAACATGATGATTATATTTGCAAGAGACATATCAGCAACGCAATGACAGACACACTTTTCGATATGTACTACAACAAGCCGACTGCAAAAAATGTCTGGGATTCATTAGAAGCTAAATATCTTATGGAGGACGCAACTAGTAAGACATTTCTAACCACCAAATTTTTTTAATTACAAAATGACTGATGATCGTTCAGTTGTAGAGCAATTCAATGATATCATACACATACTTAACCAATTCAGTCAACATAATCTGAATATGGATGAGGAGATTAAGGTCTCATCAATAATAGACAAATTACCTCCTTCTTGCAAAGATCAAAGGAAACTATTAAAACATAAGAAGGAGGATATGAATCTAGACAGCCTCGCACAATATTTGTAGGTTGAATAACAACTGAGGCAGAAAGATGCTCAAGATGAAACATTTGTTGATACATCAAAATTATATACGGTGGAAGAAAAGCAAGCAAACAATGCTTTTAAATAACTCTTCTAATAAGAAGAGAAAAAGGCAGGACAACAAAAATTCTCGAAACAAGAAAAGCAAAAATAGTTGCTACTTTTGTGGTAAACCGGGACATTTTAAAAGGGATTGTCACTTCTGGAAAAAGAAGCAACAATATGAAAAAGAAAAGTTTGCAGCTGTTATATCAGAAGTGAATATGATTGAACAAGGCAATTCTTGATGGATCAATTCTGGCGATACTAAGCATGTCTGCATTGACAAGAATCAATTCAAGAAACTAGAACCGACTAAAGATGAAGATTACCTATACATGGCAAAATTCAGCAAAGGCAACGGTCAATGGGAAGGGGATTGTGGATTTGGAATTCACATCCGGAAAAGTTCTGACATTAAATGATTTATATTATGTACCTGAAATTAGGAAGAACCTTGTTTCGGGAAGTCTTCTTAATAAGTTTGGTTTCAAACAAGTCTTTGAGTCAGACAAATATGTGTTGACCAAAGGCGGTGTGTTTGTGAGAAAAGGGTACATGTGTGATGGTATGTTTAAACTGAATGTTGATATTAATAAAAGTATGAATTCTTCTTATATTGTTGATTGATTTTCATTATGGCACAATAGATTAGGACATGTTAAACATAAACACATGCTTGATATGATATCTTTGAATCTAATTCCCAAACACCAAAATGATATGCTAGATAAGTGTAGGATAGGTTCATTAACTACGATCACTAGAAAACCATTTCCTTTTAAAGCTAAAAGTGCAACAAAATTGTTACTACTTATTCATAGTGATGTATGTGATATGCATAGTACTCCTACTAGAGGTGGAAAGAAATATTTTGTCACATTTATAGATGATTACTCTAAATATTGTTATGTTTATCTTATGCATGCTAAAAGTGAAGTGTTAAATTCATTTATTACTTATAAAACTGATGTAGAAAACCAAAGTGATGCTAAAATAAAAACACTTAGATTTGATAGGGGAGGCGAATATCAATTTCCTGAATATAATGAATTAGCAGGAATTATACATGAAACATCTATTGCTTATATTCCACAACAAAATGGAGTGGCTGAAAGGAAAAATAGAACCCTTACCGAAATGGTAAATGCAATGTTGTGTAATTCTGGACTTAATACTAGTTTCTGGGGAGAAGCTTTACTTACTGCATGCTATATTCTAAATAGAATACCTCATAAGAAAAGTAAAGTTACTCCTTATGAACTTTGAAAGAAAAGAAAACCAAATCTTGATTATTATCGAGTTTGGGATGTAGAGCGATTGTCCGATTACATGAACCAAAAATAAGGAAATTGGGACAAAAGGTTATTGAGTGCATATTCTTAGTATATGCTCAACATAGCAAAGGATATAGGTTTATAGTAATTGAACCTAATAGCTCTATTGAAGTAAATACAGTAATAGAATCAAGGGATACAGTGTTTTATGAGAACAGATTTACATCTATTCAAAATAAACCGATTCATGAAACAGTGGAGGTCAATACACCTATTAATGGAACGGTGGAGGTTAATGAACCAACTATTGAACTTGTAGAGAACACTGATGAAAATATCGACGAAAATGGTGATTCTTTTAGGAGAAGTAAATGCAGAAGGATAGAGAAATCTTTTGGACCAAATTTCGTTGTATATTTGATTGAACGATCTAGAAATAATGTAGAGCATCAATTAATAATATCTACAAATATAGAATCTGGCCCTTTAACATATGTCAAGATTCGTCATTTTGGAAAGAAGCCATAAATGATGAAATGGATTCTATTATGGGAAATAAAACATGGAAACTAGTAGATTTACCTCCTGGTTCTAAACCAATAGGATGTAGATGGATATTTAAGAAAAAGTTAAAAGCAGATGGCACAATCGAAAATTTTAAAGCTAGATTAGTTGCTAAAGAATTCACATAGAAAGAATGAATTATTATTTTGAACATATGCCCCAGTTGCTAGAATTTCAACTATTAGAACTTTAATTGCATTAGCTTCTATCTATAATTTTGAAATTCATCAAATGAACGTCAAGACAGCATTTTTAAGTGGTGAACTTGACGAAGAGATATATTTGTCTCAACCAAAAGGTTTTGTAATGTCTGGACAAGAGCATAAATTATGTAAACTTGTCAAATCACTTTATAGTCTTAAACAAGCACCAAAGCAGTGGCATGAAAAGTTTGATAAAACTATTGTATCTAATGGCTTTAGGATCTTTGAATCTGAAAAATGTTTATATAGAAAGATTCATTCAGGTAAAGTCATAATTATATGCCTTTACGTGGATGATATGCTTATATTTGGAATGGACACTTCAAGTATTGAAGAAACTAAAAGATATCTATCTTCATGCTTTGACATGAAAGATACAAGAGTAGCTGAAATGATTCTTGGAATAAGAACCATGAAAACAAAAGATGGGTTATTAATTACCCAGTCTCATTACATTGAGAAAAATTTGAAAAGGTTCAATCTATTCGATTGTAAACCTATGTCTTCTCCGTTTGATCCAAATATGCAGTTATACACTAATATTGGAAGAGCTATAAAGCAATTGAAATATGCTAGAGTTATTGGAAGTTTGATGTATTCAATGACATGCACATGACTAGATATTGCCTATGCTGTTGGCAAAATGAGTAGATATACTAGTAATCCTAGTCATATCCATTGGAATGCAATACATACAATTTTAAAGTATTTAAAAGGTACCATAAATTATGGTATACATTACAATGGTTATCCAAATGTAATAGAAGGATACACAGATGCTAGATGGAACACTGGAAGTGAAGACGATAAATCAACTAGAGGATGGATATTAACTCTTGGTGGGAGAGCAATATCCTGGGCCTCAAAGAAACAAACATGCATCGCTGATTCAACAATGGCTGCTGAGTTTATAGCACTGGCTTCTGGTAGTAAAGAAGCGGAATGGTTAAGGAATTTACTATTAGAAATTCCTATGTGGCACCCAAACCTATGCCACCAATATCTATGCATTGTGATAGTCAATCTACATTATCACAGGCATACAACCATGTTTATAATGGTAAATGTAACACCCCGGATATTTCTATAAATATTTGATTGTGCGTATATGTAAATATATGCATGGTCATTGATAATTAAAAAAAATGTTATAAAGGTAATGCATGAATATATGTTAAAAGAAAAAGATTCATGCATTTTAAAAAGGTTAATGCATTAAATGTGCAAGTAAAAGGAAGAAATCAATGTGTAAATGCATTAATATAAAAAGAGAGATAAGCAAAGATAAATTAATGAGACAATTTCATGCAACAATAAAAATAAGGAAAGATGTAAAGTTTTAATGCATGAAAAAAGAAAGAAAGAGGAAGTTAACAATGTAAGCAATAAAGGTATGCAATAAATAGAAAGGAAAGATAAAGAATCAATGTAATAAAATACATGCATATCATACATTAACGAGAAGATTAGTGCAAAGGAATGCATGTAATGCATGCAATGAAGCACATGTAATAATATAAAAAGAAAAAAAAGAGAGAAACATTAATGAATTGATGGCATGCATAAAAATGGTTAATAAAGAAGGAAAAATTAATACGATAACAATGCAGAAAAATATATTAATGTCAATGTTAAAAATTAATGTGCAATAGAATTTACAATTAAGATATTAGTGCGTGAAAGAAAATTCAATACGTTAAAATAAGCAATGTGTCAGTGCAATACATGCGATAAAAAGAAATAAATTTCATGCAAAGGTATTAAGTTGCATGCAATGAATGTTTTGGCATTAAAGGGTATCATAATCAGTGCATATATATATATATATATATATATTAATATTAAAATGCAAACGGAAGAAAGAGGTGAATTAATAACATGCAATTAATTATGTGCATGTGAATATATGCATAAGTTAATATATTGAACGTTATATTGTTAATACATAGAATAATAAACAGAATCGAGCGCATAAAAGTAGGGTGCATTAATTACAATGAACTAATAAATAAATAAATGCATTAAAGGTAAATTGATTGATTGTAAAATCATGATGTGCAATCAAAATAAAAAGAAAGTTAAATGCATTGATTGGAGAAAGAATGATATATGCAATGCAGTGTGAAAGCGGTTAAAAAGATTGTTTAATTAAAAAGATGGTGTGAAAGGGGTTATGTAGAGAGGAGGTTAAAAAGAGAAATAAATAATCTAATTTATTAGGGGAAGAATAAACCATATAATTGTTCGCGTACAATTACTTAGTTTACGCACAGTGGTGAATTATATGTGACGACACCAAACCCCCATTCCACGGTGGTAAGGGTAATCTTTGGAATATAACACATAAACAAATAACAGCAGAACAGAAATAAATAAATACACCAGATAATGTACAAATAAATACACTGGATAAACATAATCATCAGAGTTACACAGTATACAGGATCTTACTTAGTACAAAATACAGTTCAGCTATACATAAATGTCTACAGTGGAAACAAAACATAATATGTACAATAGGAGCTGAACAGCATAAAAAGAAAGAAATGATAGAATCCATCTTCAGCTCCGGCTATCCAGAAAGAACCTGCTAAAACCTGAATACAAGGCTGCCCGTGTAGAAAATAGGGTACCCAAGTTTGCAAGTGAAACAAACTACGAGTCAGTCATGGGACTGGTATGAGAAATCTACTTAACATATTTTACAATAAGGCCAACACAGGACCACGCCGCTAACGCGGAACGGGTTTACTCCATTGGATTGCCAGTGCTTTAAAACAAGTAAATCTTTTAAACATCGCAATGCTTTTTATAAAAATGAAGCCATTATAAGACTCAGTTCCCATCACACAATGCAACACAAACCGGAGGATAGAGTTTTACCTTATAATGACCAAAATATGCTTGATACAAGCAAAACAAATCATTTGATATTATTGCTAGTGTTTATATGTTTCAAAAACAATTTCAATCATAACTATCAATCATAGACGACATTAATGCCCCATACCACTATGTCGCCATATATATGTATCCAATCAAAACCGCACGATGTCGTATTTGGAAATTGGATTTCCATCATGAACCAAGGCAAGGGATCGTCCTTACCGCTTCGAGACGCTCTAGCCCGCCCCTCAGGACCCAAACTCAGGTGGGCCCTTGGATCGTCAGGGCCGGTCCACTCGATGTGGATTAAAATGCCTGAACAATGCGTTTCCCCGCCCTATGGGGTGTCAATTGGTCATATCCGACCAAACCATCGGCTCCGAAGAGACCGAAATAACAGAGGCCTCGCTTTCCATCATCCACATAAGTAGAATGCCCGGGCGTGCAAAACCCAAAGCACCACTCCTAGCTAGAAGGAAACGCATGTCCTCCCCGAAGTCCTCTCCCGTTTCTGGCTCATACCGGGGTGTGAGGCTCGCGAAACAACGCTAAACACAAAGCTAGCTATTCAAAGCTGTGCTTTGATCATCAACCAAAAAGCTCTGCTTTTCAACAAAAGCTTTGATCACAACATCTCTGCATGCCATGTTGTCAATATACAACGTCAGACACACATCCGTTTACAAGTCCGTTCTAGGTCTAAACGAAACCGGAGACACCTTATACCTCGCACATCCGTAACCGGACGGCTACCACCTTATTTCCCTTCAAGGTAGCTACTCCCATCGTGAGCATTAGTAGCACCCATCCGTTCGATGTGAAGATCGTCGGTCTTGCACCGTCTTTATATCTTCGACTTCTAACCGTCGATCAATTACTTGAAATGAGAATTAACTCGGCCTTTTCAAATAATTCACGTATATTTAGAATTTCAAATCAATTCATTTCAATGGTCAAATTATTCGACATCAATAATTATGTTCTTTAATGTAATTTTCACGTCAAACACATTCAACCATCAAATATCCAATAAACCGGGTAAATTCGGTTTATTTCCATTCCATATCATTTATAATATTTTATCACGATTTATCGATATTTTTATTTATTTAAAAATAGCCAATCTATATAAACGACGCTTCCGGCCATAACACGGCCGTGGCGCTGTTTTTCTTCAGATTTGATTTACACATATCTGAAAATCTAACCGTTGGATCTTTACAAATTTTATATCATTGGAAAGATCTTTTCAAAACAAATCCAACGGTTCCAGTTTTGGGAAAATCTGACGGTCGGATCTCCCGGTACAATCGTTTGAATTTACGATTTCAAAATACGAACTGCAGCGTCGTTATTCGATTTATTTTAATTATATATATATATATATATATATATATATATATATATATAATCGATTCTGGCGCTGTTTTTCTTCAGATTTGAATTAAACATTGCATACAATCCAACTGTTGGATCTTTGCAAAATTGGTGTCGTTGGAAAGATATTTCCAAAGCGAACCCAACGGTTTCGGTTTCGGGAAAATCCGATGGTCGGATCTCCCGCAATAATCGTTTGAAATCATGGTTTCAAAATATGAAGTGCAGCTTCGTTATTCGATTTATTTTAGTTAGATAGATACATATATATATATATATATATACACAAATATATATATATATGTATATATATATAAATAAATATAATTCGTTCTTCGATTTCAAAACCATTTCATTTCATATATGTGATAAAAATGATATTTTTATCCAATAGATATTTCAACATATCACTATTTTCAACAATTAATGTACATAATAAAAATGTGATTTTATTGTCAAAACAATTTATTTCAAAACACGATTATTTTATATACTTCATATATACTATAAAAATGTGATTTTTATTTGTAAAACAATTTATTTCAAAACACGATTATTTTATATACTTCATATATACTATAAAAATGTGATTTTTATTTGTTAAAACAACTTATTCCATTCATTCGATAAAAATGTTATTTTTATCGTTCAAACCATCTTATTTCACTCATTCGATAAAAATGTTATTTATATCGTTCAAACCATGTTATTTCATCAATCACATGAATATATTTCAATACATGAAAATAAATCAAACACAGAAATATTTCAGAAAATTTCGGCAAACGGCAGGGTAGTTAAAACCGACACCGTCCCGAGTACGGCTCCTCGCTCTACCTTAAACCCTCGCAGCTTTTGACAATGGGGATTTCAATATCTAGTTCGTACGCAGACGAATTTTCCTATATACTAATCTTATTGGGATTTCAACCACAATCAATCATTTCCAATCAACCATTCATGATATTCACCAAATTTCACATCAACCAAATCCAAACAATATCACAACCAATATATATCGTCCATGGTCTGTGGACGAGGGGAGTATATATATTTATAGATATTCGTATATAAATATATTTCGATTTCATTTCAAAATATTTCCATATCATTCAACGCATATATAATTTTTACAATGCATATATAACTTATATATCGCACATACAACTTATACAACGCTTATACATGAGGTGTACAACGCTTATATAACTCATACATCGACTGTATAATTTATACATCGCCATTTCCATATCGTTTATAAATCAGAAATCTCACATTGGGTTCCACTCCTCCAAAAATTGTAGAAGGCTCAGAAAAATATCCGGTCTCTTCTAAAATGTAGAAGACGTCCTCACGGTCCCGGTGTCTCTTGTTTCACTGGATTTCGACCAAATAGCAAAAAGATATGATTTTTATAAGTTTGCAATGCTTTAGAGTGTTAAAATCAGTTCAAAATTACCAAACCCGTACCTCTCTTTCGATCTTCAAAACTGGGTTTCAACTTTTCTCCAAATCCATGGGGATTGAGGATGATCAGACTATACGACGTTGTAGAGCTTCGGATCAGCTTCCTGGCAAGGTGCACCACTCCTGACTCGACGGCGGATCGGGGCTCTGGCGGAGGTCGAAACGCGGCAATTTTTGGAGCTCGATTCTCGATGATGACAAGGTGAGGGAGGGCGAGAGTGGTACGGATTTGAAGAGCTCGGAGAATACTACAAAATCTTCAACTGGGTCGAGGTCTAATTCTGCGTGGTTTGGTCGGAAAATGAAAGGGAAGCTCTGAAGTGGTTTCCGCCATTCATCGAGGAAGAAGCGTCGGGGAGAGAGAAGTGAAATGATTGGCCCATATTTTGTTTTATTTATATATTTTTAAAATTAAAAAATACCCCTTACCACTTACGAACTCCAATCCAAACGCAACGACTGTCGTCCCTAGCTAAATACCCCCATTCCGAACACAATGGGATATGTTTCTTAGGTCCATTCGACTGTTTCAGTCAGTTTCTCTTCAAATTAAAATATAAAACTTTCAGTATTAGATTTAAACGTACATTTCAATTTGCTGGGGCCACATATTGATCCCAAAAATTCCAGAATAATAAATCTAGCTATGTTTTGACGATACGGTCCCAACAAAACTATTTCGTCGAATTCTGAGACCGTTTGAAAAATGGCCATTTTCTGGTCGATCCAATTTAACTAAAATCAACCAAATACATTGTCCATCGCCACGCTCACATATGAACTTCAAAAATTATGGAATTTGAAACCTAGAAATAATTTTACATCCCGGATCCAACAAAAGTGGTTTCGTCGAAAACGGTGGTCGTTTGCAAAATGGCTATTTTCAAGGGCTATATAAACTCGATAACGACCTTTCTGAAAATTCATTTGGCCATAACTTTTGATTCCCGCTATGAAATTTCGATTTTTCAGATTCGTTAGAAAGATATTCATAAACAGATTTAAATATTTTTGGTTTCACTAAAATCCGTTTTATTTTGCACCCGGTACAGTCAGTCAAAGTTCGAATTCAAAATTTCAAACTACCGCGCCATTTCAGGCCTTGTTTATAATTAAAATAAATATATTTATTTTCAAAAATCGATTCAAATAGACTTTTCGTCATTAATATTTAAAATAATTTATTTTAAATATTAAAAATTCACTAAAATAGCCAAATTAAAAATTTTAAATTGGTTCTGATTTTCCGGGTTGTTACAATCTCCCCCACTTAAAAATCTTTTCGTCCCCGAAAAGGAATGAAGTCGAAAGTTGTTTAATTAACCAACTCATCTTTCATTCTGGCTTCCATTCCTCAATTTTTCAGTTTCTAAGAATTTTCCAATTCTTCAACAATTTGGCTAACACCCTAAATTTTCGAAAAATTTCGCCATAATCTCCTTTGTATGGGGAGGGGTTTGGAAATTTATTGTGTCGTATTAGGTACCCAATAAATCCTAATAAGCATACACATATTTATAGTGATATATTCTAGTGTCCACAGGGGAGTGTGTATAGATTATAAATCCAGAGAATAAATTCTCGTCACCCTATAAATGGTTTTTGTGCCTTAAAGACTAGAGAGACGTGTTTATTGTCATCTCCAGACCCATGTGGAGTTTTTATTAATCTGGCAATTTACCGTTACATTTTATATAGTCCATATCTGTAACACCCCACGTCCATTAATGTCACTCACAAAGGGAATGCATTAACTTCCATGGAGGTTTTAAGTGAATATAGAACAGTAAAATTACAACAAGACAGATATAAAATAGTACTTGGAAATTCAAAAACTTTATTTCATTATAGCAGAAGTCAAAACATGTTTGATTACATCATAACACCATATTCAATGTCAAGTACAATATCTATCTTGATAAAACAAGTACATAATCCCATTACATGAATAGCCATTAAAAAGAAAGATAACAAGCTGGACTTTACTTCAGCAGTCCAAGCTTTCCAGAAGATAAGCGATCCAACTAGACTCCACTAGAACTTGGCCCAACCTGCGGACCTGAAGGGAGAAAAAGGATGGAAAAGAGGGGGTCAGACATAAAGTCTGGTGAATATGATAATTCTACAATACTATTACCAAAATAACTGGACTAAGGCATAAGCTGGAAAACAAGAAAATGTCTATGAAGAGCATATTAAGGACATAGACAATCGCTAAAGGCAACGTTATAGGCGCTCCTAAATACTAAAGGATAAACACTATACTGCACCACACCAGTCACCCTAAAGATTCATCCCACTTAGCTTCACTTAGAAACTTTCCCAATGGCTTTACGTACCCCTAGCTGACTACATAGGTGCCGCCTGCCCCTATCTCCACTAGGTGTACCCTACTTCCCATTATTCGATCGGCTCCCTAACTCGTAGATACCCGTGCTGGCCCCACAGTGGGGTGTATCACTCCCCTAAAGTGGCAACCTGATACAACGGACATGCACAGCTTATACCTACACGATGCAACAACGTCTTACCTACCAGCCCGGGTCCACACACGCATATGAAACCCGTTGGACTTGCGTTGCCACCGCTCCCTGTTTTGGCCTCTTATAGTCAAACCCAGTATGCGTGTCCCGTCCTCGACTTGGGTCGAGCCCACAAAGATACGTTTTGGGATACTGGTTGAAATGGGCCCCCCACTATTTACCACAAGCATTCCACCTAAGCTTGTCCCCATTAGTCCATCCCACTTAACCCACTTAGTCATGTTCATTTACATGTGTGTTTGGTTAAGTCTAATCGTATTTCAAATGCCTCTAAAGGCAACCACCAGATTCCTCATGCCACCCAAGGCACCTACTTAACCCCCATGTCCCACCTTACATGATTATCTGGTTAAGTATTTCTTAGTTCATCAAGGCCATAACCTCATAAAGACCTCTCACATTAGACTGGCATTTATGGCAGCTGGATTTGCCGGGCGGGTCCGGGCAGTCTTACACCATAAAAGAGTCTAACCTCGTGTCTTTACAACTGTTATGCTTTAGTTTGGGCCTAGGACCTCTCACATTGGGCCGACATTTGTGACTACTGGATTTGCCGGGCGGGTCCGGGCAGGTTTACATCACAAACGGGTCCAACCTCATGTCCTAAGCATTGATTATTATTAATAATCCACTTTCCCCCAATTTTAATAATTCCCTACTTGAATTATTAATTACTTCCAATTTTTAACAATGTCCATAATTGACTCAATTATGGACATCCATTCATGGTATGCAAAATCTTACAAAATTGCACCCAATTTATTAATTCCTAATATTACCCCTACCCCACGTTTGAACGTTTATTCGCAAGATATATGTTAGACTCGAATAGCCTAACTCATAGCATAAAAGAGATTATCATAATAACAACATGTATATGTGACCAAATGAATCATAATAAGGGGTGAAACTTGCATATGTCCAACTTGCATAGATTATACATGTCATGGACCTAAAGGTGTCAACTTGTTCAAAATTCACCTAATATAATCTCAATCAATTTTCATAAACTTACATATGAACATGTGTGAATCAACATCATCTAATTTTTTAACAACATGGTTTTATATGGGTACACCTAACTCAATAGGAAAATTCCCACAATCAAGTTTTATTTAATTATAGTTTCAAGTTTATGGGTACACCTAACCTAATAGGAAAATTCCCATAAACAAGATCCATTTAAATTAAGAAAAAAAAACATAACTTTAAGCATGATCCAACAACATCATGATTTTTCAACATAATATAGCATGATTTATAACATGGCATAGTATGATAGTATAACATAGCTTGACATGATTCTCAACATAGCACGACATAGCATAAGAGAATTTACAACATAGCATGACATAGCATATATAATTTACATCATACGACAACATAATAACATAATAAGAGATCCACAATATATAGAATTTACAATTACAAATCACATCACTTTCTTATGATCCATTCATAACTGAGTCAAATTAGTTTGTAATAGTCTTGTGAGAATCATCATACTCACCAACAAAAGAAGAGAATTAGAGAGAGAGTTCTTTGGTTTGATTTGTTTTGTTGAGAAGAATTTAGTTGTAGTAGATTAGGCTTCCTCTTCTTTGTTTGTGACGGCTATGCTGAACTCCATGGCAGCAGCATGACGGTAGCTTCTCTAATTTTACAAGTGATTTAGGTCTAGGGTCTACCCACTTATTTATAGATTTTAGAATGCGTTTAGGCCATTAGATTTAACCTAGAAATAACCGCAGCCGTCCAAACAAGATGGGGTTTATCTTGTTGACTCAGCAATGAGTCAGAAGTGACTCAGCAAACACTCAGCATATTAATAAACTTCTATTCATGTCATAAATATATATATTTTCTACAATGTACATATTAGATACATCCCCCTTTACTTATTATTGTTTTTATATACACATTAGATACATCCCCTCTCTCACACACTTATTAATATTTTTATATTCATATTAGATACATCCCCTCTCTTACACACTTATTAATATTTTTATATTCATATTAGATACATCCCCTCTTCTACACACTTATTAATATTTTTATATTCATATTAGATACATCCCCTCTCTTACATACTTATTAATATCTTTATATTCATATTAGATACATCCCCTCTTCTACACACTTATTATTATTTTAGCAACTTTAGTGTTAATAGAAAATTCGGGGTGTTATATTCTCCCCTCCTTTTAGGATTTCGTCCCCGAAATCTTCAAGTCTGGAAGAATGTATATCCTACCATCCAAACGTCCATCTACTCATCCATCATACACAGGCATCCATTGTCCTTACAGACTTCTAATGCTTTCATGATCATATGCAAGTGTGTGTACATATCCTTACCTAATGCGAAATCAGGCGGTCTACTGATTCAGTTGACCTCCTTAATGCAAATTATGTAAGTGTCATGAATCCATTATGTATGCAAAAGATCCTAATTGCTTACATACTACTTCTATATGCATGCACACCCATTCAACCGAATGCAGCATCCATATGATGGTACAACCATTATACATCCATTATACTAAATACATCCATATATATGCAATATGCAATATGAAGTGACTGAGCCGATCTAGTGCCTAAAGTGTGTGTATATATGCATCCACGAGCAACCACTAGCAAACACTTGCATCCATTTTGCATCCATCATACATAACATGTCTCAAACACATGTTTCAATCATAGGATTATCCTAACTAAAGGTCAAAGATACTAATGAGAGGACATACTAAAGATAAGATAAGATAAGCTAAGCGATAAAGGAGAAATTAAAAGACATACCCTCAAAAAGAAAAGGGTACAACGAATGCATCTTCTCTTCTGTCTCCCAAGTTGCGTTGCTCTCATCATCTCCCCATTGCACTTTAACCAGTCTGACCTCTCGATTCCTCAACTTTTTGATCTCCGACCCAAGAATGCATGTAGGAGCTTGTCTAATTGTTGCATCACGCTCTATTTCCACCTCTTTAAGCAAGCTCGGCTCTACCACCTCCGCGGTCTTGTGCAAACACTTCCTCAAATGTGATACATGGAATACGTCGTGTACTCCACTAAGTTTCTCAGGAAACTCCACCCTATATGCCATCTTCCCAATCCTGTTTTTTACAGGAAACGGCCCTACAAACCTTGGTGCTAATTTCCCCATGGACCCAAAGCGAACAACATTCTGTAACGGAGATACTTTGATAAAAACCATGTCCCCAATGTCAAACTCAAGATCTGTCCTCCTCTTATCAGCATACGATTTCTGCCTATCTTGTGATGCTTTCATCCTCCTTCGAATCAACTCAATCTTCTCCGAGGTTTCCCTAACCATATCGGGCCCAAGTAAGATTTTATCGGTAGATTCCCACCAACATGTAGGCGAACGGCAAGGCCTTCCATAAAGAGCTTCGAAAGGTGCCATGCCAATACTAGACTGAAAGCTATTATTATATGCGAATTCTACTAACGGAAGGTGCTCTTCCCATGTACCCCCAAAGTCTAGGATACAAAGCCTTAAAAGATCCTCTAGAATGCGATTCACCCTCTCGGTCTGGACGTCTGTCTGAGGATGATATGCGGTGCTCAAACATAGCTGAGTCCCTACCGCCTCTTGTAAACTCTTCCAAAATTCGCTAGTAAAGATGGGGTCACGGTCGCTTACTATACCAGAAGGAATACCGTGCAAACGAACTATCTCCTTAATGTATACAGAAGCCAACCACGGAGCAATCCTCTTACTTTTCACGGGAATAAAATGGGCGCTTTTAGTAAGTCTATCTACTATAACCCAAATCCCCGTGTTACCCTTCCTTAATCTTGGTAATCCATCCACAAAATCCATTGAGATGCTTTCCCATTTCCATAGTGGAACTTCTAATGGGTGAAGCAACCCACCGGGTTTCTTTTGTTCTGCTTTAACTCGTTGGCACACCAAGCATCTAGCGACGTAATCGGCCACATCCTTTTTCATACCGGCCCAAAAGAAAACCCGCTTCATATCTTTGTACATCTTATCCCCGCCGGGATGAATGGTCATTTTTGAGCGATGAGCATCATCAAGAATGGCCTTCCTTAAGTCTTCGTCTTGTGGTACACAAAGTCTATTATCCCTTCGTAACCAACCCTTATCGTCTAGGGTATACCTACGAAGATGGCTTGACGACTCCCCCCCTTTGAGCTTTTCTACTATCTCAACCAACTGTGGGTCGTCTCGCTGTGCCTCACCAACCCGTCCTAGAAGTGTAGGTCTAACCTCCAAGGATGCTAACAGACCGGGTACTAAGTCAACGGAGGGTCTAAAGTCAAACATAGAGATGAATTCTAAGCTTTGTCGTTCAACAAACAACGGACTCAAGGACAACCTTTTCCTACTGAAGGCGTCTGCCACCACGTTACCCTTGCCCGGGGTATATGCTATTTCAAAATCGTAGGAGGCTAAGAATTCCATCCACCGTTGCTGCCTTAAATTTAAATCCTTCTGAGAGAATAAGTATTTTAATGATTTGTGGTCAGTGAACAGTTCGAATTTCTCACCAAGAAGATAGTGACGCCAAGACTTAAGCGCGAAAACAATTGCGGCTAGCTCTAAGTCATGCGTGGGGTAATTCTTTTCATGAACCCTCAACTGCCTTCCACCATAGGCTATTACTCTTCCCTCTTGCATGAGGACCGCGCCAAGTCCCGTCCCACAAGCATCAGTATAGATGGTAAACGGTTTATTCCCGTCTGGCAGCACTAAGACTGGGGCTGAAGTTAAGGCTCTCTTTAAATGTTGGAACGCATCATCGCATCATCGCAATCTTTGTCCCACGTAAAAACCAGGTTCTTCTTCGTTAACCGTGTTAATGGAGCTGATATTTTTGCGAAGTCTTTGATAAACTTCCTATAATAGCCAGCCAACCCCAAGAAACTTCTTACTTCGGTTGCATTTTTAGGGACCTTCCAATCTTGGATGGCCACTACCTTTGCGGGATCCACTGCTATCCCTTCTTTGGAAACCACGTGCCCTAAGAACCGTACTTCCTTCCTCCAGAAGTGACACTTAGAAAATTTTGCCTTAAGGTTATGCGCTCGAAGGGTTTCCAACACTTCCCTAAGATGTAGGGAGTGCTCTTCTTTATTCTTAGAAAAGACTAAGATGTCATCCACAAAGACTACCACGAATTTGTTAAGGTATTCCCTAAACACCCTACTCATCAAATCAACAAAATATGCAGGGGCGTTTGTCAAACCAAAGGGCATCACTAGCCATTCATAGAATCCGTCAGGAGTCCTAAAAGCAGTCTTATCTATACTATCCTCAGCCACTCTCAGTTGATGAAAGCCAGTGGCTAAGTCCAACTGCGAAAACACTGAGGCGCCAACTAACTGATCAAAGAGATCGTCAATCCTCGGCAGTGGGTGTCGGTTCTTTTTAGTAAGCTTGTTTAGTTCTCTATAGTCCATACAAAGTCTAAGAGACCCATCCGCCTTTGTGGCAAAAACTACTGGAGCACCCCACTCCGATATACTACGTCTTATGAACCCCTTCTCAAGCAACTCCTTTACTTGCTTATTGAGTTCCCTCCTTTCACGAGGAGCCATGTGGCGCACTGGCAAAGATACGGGTTTAGCATTATCCACAAGATAAATTCGAAAGTCTATCTCCCGCTTTGGAGGTAAGCCCTTCACCTCCTCAAACACATCCGGATATTCCCGGACCACTTCTACCGATCGCAGGTTCTCTACAGACGCGTCAAGCGATTCAAGATAACTTAGCATAACGGAATTTATGGGATTACAAAAGATGTCGAGAGCATTACCAAGGCGAGTCACAAGCCTAACTACTCTCCTTTCACAATCAAGAATGGCCCTATTTCTAGACAACCAATCCATTCCTAAAATTAGCCCATAGCCCGTGAAGCCCAATACTTATATCACATCTAAATTCAACGCTAAGTATAGAGATTTTCAAATCCAAACATATCATGGTCAAATGAGCCGAACCCCCAATTGGATTTGAAACGACCAAGGGATCCTTTACTAAACTGGTGTTCAAGTGCAGTGATTCAACTAATGATGCAGAGATAAACGAATGAGATGCGCCAGAATCGAATAAGGTACGGACAGGATGATCAAACAGAAAAACTAAGCTTTCAACAGAAATTGTTCTACCTCTTTCTTGCAGCGGTGGGGCCGCAATAGCCTGAACTTGCCCCCTTGCCTGCCCTGGTGCCATAAGAGCCTGCACCTGTCCTCCCGAGGTAGACCCTGCCCTCTGCCCCTTCTTTGGACAGTCCTTCACTAAATGTCCCGCATCTCCACAATGAAAACAACCAGTCTTCTTTTTCTTTCTATAATCTTTGCTGAGATGGCCAGGCGTCCCACAATTGAAGCATTTCTTCTTCCCTTTGCCATTATTGTTTTTACCACCCTTCTTATTTTGCTGTTGGGGTTTCTTCTGATCCCCTTTCTTTTCAACTGCCTTATCCTCATGCATAAGTGCCATTTCTACTAGCTTTTCAAAGGTGGCTCCCATAGGGATGTGGGTCATAGCCAACCCTTGCAACGGTTCATTCAAGCCTCTAACGAACCTCAAAGCTTTCTTCTCTGGCGTGTTCACCAACTCCAAGCCAAACCTTGCTAACTGATTAAATTTATTGACATATTCCTTTACTGATGAGCTCCCTTGCTTTAGTGCCAGGAATTTTTCCATATTTAAGTTCTCCTCTGCCCTTGAAAGAAACTTTGCCTCAAACCTTCGTCTGAAATCCGCCCATGAATCAACTGGACGTTCCCCGTTAGTGACCTCCCACCAAAACGAGGCTTCTCCCTTCATTAACCAAGCTGCTAAACGGACTTTCCTTTCGTCCTCCACTTCAAAGATATCAAGTAATTCCTCAGTCTCCTTAAGCCAATCTCTGGCCTCCACAAACGTCTCAGTCCCTTGAAAAGTTTTTCCTCCCATAGCCTTGAATTCCTTGCACGTCTTTGCAAAAGTGTCAACACGAGGAGGAGGAGGAGGATTTGCTGGACCCGCGGTGGCCCTGGCCTCAAGATATTGACGAAACCAACCGGGTATATGAACACCCTCTGGAATGTTGAGATCTTCAGCCATGCTGAAACGAAAAAGGAAAGATTCAAAATAGAGGACTCGAAAGATAAAGATATGGCTATTCGGGATTATGTTTTTCATAAAAACTTTCTTCTTAAATTTACTCATTAAAACATATTTTTGAAAACACTTCTTTCAAAAATACTTTAGAAAAAATAGTTTTCTAAAATTTTTATCTGTTCTGGTAACCTTAAGCTCTGATACCACGTGTAACACCCCACGTCCATTAATGTCACTCACAAAGGGAATGCATTAACTTCCATGGAGGTTTTAAGTGAATATAGAACAGTAAAATTACAACAAGACAGATATAAAATAGTACTTGGAAATTCAAAAACTTTATTTCATTATAGCAGAAGTCAAAACATGTTTGATTACATCATAACACCATATTCAATGTCAAGTACAATATCTATCTTGATAAAACAAGTACATAATCCCATTACATGAATAGCCATTAAAAAGAAAGATAACAAGCTGGACTTTACTTCAGCAGTCCAAGCTTTCCAGAAGATAAGCGATCCAACTAGACTCCACTAGAACTTGGCCCAACCTGCGGACCTGAAGGGAGAAAAAGGATGGAAAAGAGGGGGTCAGACATAAAGTCTGGTGAATATGATAATTCTACAATACTATTACCAAAATAACTGGACTAAGGCATAAGCTGGAAAACAAGAAAATGTCTATGAAGAGCAGATTAAGGACATAGACAATCGCTAAAGGCAACGTTATAGGCGCTCCTAAATACTAAAGGATAAACACTATACTGCACCACACCAGTCACCCTAAAGATTCATCCCACTTAGCTTCACTTAGAAACTTTCCCAATGGCTTTACGTACCCCTAGCTGACTACATAGGTGCCGCCTGCCCCTATCTCCACTAGGTGTACCCTACTTCCCATTATTCGATCGGCTCCCTAACTCGTAGATACCCGTGCTGGCCCCACAGTGGGGTGTATCACTCCCCTAAAGTGGCAACCTGATACAACGGACATGCACGGCTTATACCTACACGATGCAACAACGTCTTACCTACCAGCCCGGGTCCACACACGCATATGAAACCCGTTGGACTTGCGTTGCCACCGCTCCCTGTTTTGGCCTCTTATAGTCAAACCCAGTATGCGTGTCCCGTCCTCGACTTGGTCGAGCCCACAAAGATACGTTTTGGGATACTGGTTGAAATGGGCCCCCCACTATTTACCACAAGCATTCCACCTAAGCTTGTCCCCATTAGTCCATCCCACTTAACCCACTTAGTCATGTTCATTTACATGTGTGTTTGGTTAAGTCTAATCGTATTTCAAATGCCTCTAAAGGCAACCACCAGATTCCTCATGCCACCCAAGGCACCTACTTAACCCCCATGTCCCACCTTACATGATTATCTGGTTAAGTATTTCTTAGTTCATTAAGGCCATAACCTCATAATGACCTCTCACATTAGACTGGCATTTATGGCAGCTGGATTTGCCGGGCGGGTTCGGGCAGTCTTACACCATAAAAGAGTCTAACCTCGTGTCTTTACAACTGTTATGCTTTAGTTTGGGCCTAGGACCTCTCATATTGGGCCGACATTTGTGACTACTGGATTTGCCGGGCGGGTCCGGGCAGGTTTACATCACAAACGGGTCCAACCTCGTGTCCTAAGCATTGATTATTAATAATAATCCACTTTCCCCCAATTTTAATAATTCCCTACTTGAATTATTAATTACTTCCAATTTTTAACAATGTCCATAATTGACTCAATTATGGACATCCATTCATGGTATGCAAAATCTTACAAAATTGCACCCAATTTATTAATTCCTAATATTACCCCTACCCCACGTTTGAACGTTTATTCGCAAGATATATGTTAGACTCGAATAGCCTAACTCATAGAATAAAAGAGATTATCATAATAACAACATGTATATGTGACCAAATGAATCATAATAAGGGGTGAAACTTGCATATGTCCAACTTGCATAGATTATACATGTCATGGACCTAAAGGTGTCAACTTGTTCAAAATTCACCTAATATAATCTCAATCAATTTTCATAAACTTACATATGAACATGTGTGAATCAACATCATCTAATTTTTTAACAACATGGTTTTATATGGGTACACCTAACTCAATAGGCAAATTCCTACAATCAAGTTTTATTTAATTATAGTTTCAAGTTTATGGGTACACCTAACCTAATAGGCAAATTCCCATAAACAAGATCCATTTAAATTAAGAAAAAAAAACATAACTTTAAGCATGATCCAACAACATCATGATTTTTCAACATAATATAGCATGATTTATAACATGGCATAGTATGATAGTATAACATAGCTTGACATGATTCTCAACATAGCACGACATAGCATAAGAGAATTTACAACATAGCATGACATAGCATATATAATTTACATCATACGACAACATAATAACATAATAAGAGATCCACAATATATAGAATTTACAATTACAAATCACATCACTTTCTTGTGATCCATTCATAACTGAGTCAAATTAGTTTGTAATAGTCTTGTGAGAATCATCATACCCACCAACAAAAGAAGAGAATTAGAGAGAGAGAGTTCTTTGGTTTGATTTGTTTTGTTGAGAAGAATTTAGTTGTAGTAGATTAGGCTTCCTCTTCTTTGTTTGTGACGGCTATGCTGAACTCCATGGCAGCAGCATGACGGTAGCTTCTCTAATTTTACAAGTGATTTAGGTCTAGGGTCTACCCACTTATTTATAGATTTTAGAATGCGTTTAGGCCATTAGATTTAACCTAGAAATAACCGCAGCCGTCCAAACAAGATGGGGTTTATCTTGTTGACTCAGCAATGAGTCAGAAGTGACTCAGCAAACACTCAGCATATTAATAAACTTCTATTCATGTCATATATATATATATATTTTCTACAATGTACATATTAGATACATCCCCCTTTACTTATTATTGTTTTTATATACACATTAGATACATCCCCTCTCTCACACACTTATTAATATTTTTATATTCATATTAGATACATCCCCTCTCTTACACACTTATTAATATTTTTATATTCATATTAGATACATCCCCTCTTCTACACACTTATTAATATTTTTATATTCATATTAGATACATCCCCTCTCTTACATACTTATTAATATCTTTATATTCATATTAGATACATCCCCTCTTCTACACACTTATTATTATTTTAGCAACTTTAGTGTTAATAGAAAATTCGGGGTGTTACAATATCAGTCATCAGTTCAACCTGTAATATATAGCCATCGCCATACAAGCCCCTCGCTCGTATGGTAAATCTTCAACCTCGTCACACAAGCTCCTAATGCTTATGTGGTATATAATGAAGTATGCCATCTTCAAGAAGTATGCCATGTAGTGTAGTTCAAAATTAATTGTTACTATCCTATGGCGGCGTTTATTATTACGCACAGAATAACCAGCACTCCGCATCCAATAGCATTCACAGGAGTTGATATAATAATAAAATTGCGCATCCAACTCATTAAGGTTTACCTATTTGTCGGGCACGCAAATAAATTCTTTACTCAACAGCTAATCCATTTACCTGTTCAAACATATATAATGTACATGTATATATTTCTATCTATTTTCAAATCAGTTCAATATTTGATTTAATCGAATAATTTTACCCTTCATTCATCGATTAAATTAATTATCATTACAATAATTTGATTAATCAAATTCTCAACAACACAACACAAACAACTATCAATTTATTTTTAACTTTTCAAAAATATACTAATTAATTCATATACTATTTTGAAAACATTCAGACTATATAATTAAAATTTTACATCCATGAAAAGAAAACAACAACAAAGTAGAGAACATAATGGAAATTGCAAAATATGGTAAATGAACCTTGCACCAGAGTCAATCAGAGATATCCACCCTGCACTTGGGGTAGGCTTTCTTAATGCTTTCCTCAGTTTCCCAAGTACAATCTCGCGGATGTTGAATATATGATTTTTTGTTTGATGATAACAAATAGATTTTTACTGATGTGTTTGATGGTGAAATAATTAGTATTATTGGTTGATGATGCTTTACACAAAATACAGGAAATTTACACGAGTTTTTGTCTTCCAATAATATATTTTTATTCCACAAAACAATTACATACTCTCACTTACTACATATCCTTTTCAATTACAAATAAATTCAGTTCAAATGTCTACACTACATATACATCTGTTCTTGCTGGTTTAATCTTGCTGTGCTCACTCTAACTGTCCCAAGCTCCTAGTGCATCATCCTGAAACCTATCACAAAAGAAGATATACACAGTACGCTAGAACTAAAATAAACACTGGACAAATAAAATTTTGCTGTTTGATTGATTCTCTATTTGTCTCAGTTTTCTGTGTGGTTCTCTCATCATATTTCAGACTTGAACAGCCACGCCATAACCATACTGGTTTGCTGATCAGAACCAACTGTTTCTGACCAGCCTCAACACAGTACAGTTTGACTGCTGTTTTTTCTTTTTGTTTCAGGACCAAAAGACAAGATGAAAATCAAAAGAGAAAAGAAGACAAAAAGATTCAAGATGGTGATGCAACCTCAAATAACAATTAAAGCAAAGCAATATAAAGTGGAGCTACAACATGTTCAAAGACTTCAGAACTGTCAAACCAAAGTGAATGAAGCATACAAAGCATAAGCATGTATGAACAGCAAGCATGTTTTCACAAACAAATGTCAGTGGCCAACATCCAACTCAACTTAATGCAACAAAAATGGTCAAGGCAAGCAAAAGATCAAGGAAGGTTCAAGTTTTTTCAAGTACACATGTGCTGCATGGTTCTGTGATGCAAGTGACATAATGACAGGCAACAACAAAGAAATGGACATAGCAACATATAGATTAGTATGGAGCATCTTGCATAGAACAGGACTAGGTACAACTGTAAGGTGAAACCAAGCTTATACAAAGCAGTTCATGTATGTAAGCAGTGTACACAGCAGTAAGATATCAAAGATGATAAATGGTTCAAACAGTGGAGAAAGCTCATGTACAAGTGCAAAATTTTCATAATCAAGTATACATGCAAGCAGCAAATTGAATAGTGAGAGCACAAGCAAGTCATGATGCAGTAGTACAAAACTGACCAACATGGAGTACGATACAAGACTGTGCACAAGTCTGAGCAGCACAATCTTTGGTGTAGCAACAGTTCAAGTAATGCAAGGGGACAAAGCAAGTACCACATTAACATACACAAAATCAGTTCTTAGCAAGTGAAGCATGCAAATAATGATTCAAGAAAAATTATGCAAAAAATATTGCTTGACAAGGAGCAAGCAAACAGTTCAGTCACCATGAAACTGATATATAGCAAAGTTTTCCCTCTTCATGTTTAAGACAGCCAAAATTGGCATTTTCCAGAAATAAATGCATTCAACCAAGAATTTGTTTCTCGGCATTGAAATAAGATTCCAGAAATAAAATGTTTTTCAAAACAGGCAAGAAATCAAAGCATTTTTAGAATGGGGAAGAATAATTCAATCATTTCCAATTTCTTGGCAAAGCAGGAAAGTAAATAAATGGATATATCAAGCAACTCGCAACAAATCTGATCATGTCATATATTGAAATTCTTTTTGAATTTATTTCCAGTATTAAAGTGTTAAAATCATATATGGCATGATGACAAGGCAGATCAAACTCGGCAACAAATTGAAAATCATTTTCCAAAGTCTGTATTCCTCAAAAGGAAAAATCTGTTGTAGAAGGCAACAAGTAAATTCGAGTTATAATCTCATCCATGATTTCACAGAAAATTCTTTTCAATCAATTGAAATTCAAGCCGAGAATGAAAAGGGGAAATCGCACAAAATCAGGAGCAAGTCGTATTCATCGAAATCAGAGAGCAAGGGTTTCTAAACCCCTATATAAACACACACTTCATCATCGACACAGGATAACAAGAACACACAAAAAAATTTACAGAGAACAGAAAAGCAATTCAAATCAGAAATTACCCAATTGTTTTTCGGTCGCAACCACTGCCAAATCAATCGACGAGAGTGCACCTAAGAATTCAAGCTTCATAATTTTTTAAAACCATCAATTTGCGATTTGATTTGGGAACGACAGAGGAAACCCTAGTTTCCTTTTTTTTTAAGAGCCGCCATTCTTTTTATTTCCAGAAGAAAGAGATCGGTCTGAAACAAGGAATGGATAAACAAAAAGAGCCGGCCTAGTTTACTTGGTCAAGTCAAGTTTTCTTTTATAAAGGGGGGTGTTTAAATTTGTCTTCTTTTGAATTCCCCTTGTAATTGTTAGTGTAAATTGTTTATGTTAAAATTTCTTTTTCTAGTTTCTTGTAAAACTAGGATCACAGATTGTTGGATTGTTGGTCTGGGAAAATCTGGTCTTGGATACACAGGCCAGTCTAGGATTTTAAGCTTAGGGTCAGACAGGAGCAGGAGTTGCAAGTTTACATAGGATTGTAAGCGGGATCTGTTTGTATCTCCTAGTAGAAATCTTAGAAAGGCAGCAGTAGGCACAGTTTGCCGAAGCTGGGTATTTTTGCGTGTGATTTTCTTTCTGCATTTTATTTCTGCATTTATTTTTATTTAGTGTTTAAAAAACCCTATTCACCCCCCCTCTAGGGTTATTATTGATCCTACAATTGGTATCAGAGCCAGTGTGTAACCCTAGAATCATGACTTTAATGAACAATGCTTTTTCAGAAGGTCAATCTATTGCTAGACCACCCATGTTCAATGGTGGTGATTACGCGTATTGGAAAGCTAGGATGAAAATCTATCTTGTTTCTGTTGATTATGATGTCTGGGATATCATTGAAACTGGATATAAACCTCCTACTGAAACTGTTAATGGAACTGTAACACCTAAACCGAAAAGTAGGTGGGATGCAAATGATAAGAAACTATACTCTATAGATTCTAAAGCCATGAATGCTCTGATTTGTGCTCTTGATAAAACAGAATATAACAGAATTTCTCATTGTAATACAGCCCAGGAAATTTGGCATACTCTGGAAGTCACACACGAAGGAACTTCACAGGTTAAAGAATCCCGTCTTGCCATGTTCAGCAATGAATACGAAAACTTCATCATGCAGAAGGACGAGAGCATCAAGGACATGTATGGTCGCTTCTCTGTGCTGGTCTACAATGCTAGAGCTCTTGGAAAGGTCTATACAGAAGTAGAACTTGTGAGAAAAATTCTACGTGTTCTGCCAATGAACTTTGAAGCAAAAGTCACAGCCATTCAAGAATCTAAAGATCTGAGTAAGCTGAGCATGGAAGAGCTTATCGGGAACCTCATGACGTATGAAATGGAGCTAAAAGCAAGAGAAGATCGCGACAACTCAGATCTGAAGAAGAAATCAATAGCTCTGTCCAACACCGTTACCAGCGATGGTGAAGATCCTATTGAACAACTTGCCATGGCAGTCAGACAACTCACGAAGTGGAAGAAATTCAAACCTCGTAGAAATAAACCAAAAACCAACAATTCAGAAGACGAACCACTCTGCTACAACTGTCAAAAGCCGGGACACATAAAGCCAAACTGTCCACTTCTTCAAAGAAACAAGAAGAAGAAGAAAGCTTTTGCTATAACTTGGGATGATGAGGAAGGAGAAGAAGATTCAGACAGCAGTGAGGAGGAAAGCAACCTGTGCTTCATGGCAAAGTCAGATCTAGAAGATGCCAACAAAGAAACCACTGAGGTATACCATTATAACGATCTAGTTTTAATGTGTAAACATCTTTCTGAAATTATTGACGCATTAGAATCAGAAGCAGAAAAACTGAAGGCAAAAAACCTTGATCTTATTCACAATAATAAGAAATTGAAATCTGAACTTGAAAACGTTTCAAAAAACAACAATCTAGATTGTGAAATTTGTAAGGCTGTGAACCTAGAACTCTCAACACTCAAGTGCACCATGAAGAATCTTGAAAAAGTAAATCTGACTCTAAAAGAAGATGACACTAAAAGAAAGAATTACACTTCACTTGAGAATGAGAACACAATCTTAAGAACAAGAGTTCAAGATCTTGAAGTTGCTTTGAATAAATTCTCAATTGGTCAGACATCTTTTAACATGTTGCTTGGAAATCAACTGTTTGCAAATAATAGAAAAGGACTTGGCTTTGGAAAGATACAAGAAAAAATGACTAAAATTGACAATGTTAAAGGAAGAGGTATCTTTCCCAAATGTGTAAAATGTGGAGAAATTGGTCACAGCCATGAAAACTGCAACAAGATTCAAAAGTTCAAAAAGGTTTGGGTTCCTAAATACTTGGCACACAATTATCATAATAATTGGAGCACAAATAAAAGTAAAAATCAAATCTGGGTGCCAAAAGAATCTTATGATTATCATTTTTCTACTACTGATATGCTTGGACCTAGAAGATTCTCTGGGTCATCCTCTTCTTTATATGTATAGGTATGTTGGCGGGCTAAGGAGCAACAGAAATGGTATTTGGATTCAGGTTGCTCCATACATATGACAGGAGACAAAAGACTGTTCCTTAGCCTTGAAAAACATAAAGGTGGGAATGTGACTCTAGGTGACAACAGCAAATGTAAAATTATTGGTAAAGGAAAAGTAGGTAACAGTATTTTTGTCTTAACCGATGTTTTATATGTTGATAATCTATTTCACAATCTTATCTCTATCAGTCAACTCTGTGATAAAGGAATGAATGTTGTGTTTGATAGTAATGTTTGCAAAATCATAGAAATATCCTCTGGAAAGGTTGTTTTTACAGGGAAAAGAATTGGAAATGTCTACACACTCTCCTTCGATGATGTAACTGTCTCTAGGTGCTTGATAGCAACGGAAGAGGAGGCAATTCTATGGCACAGAAGGCTGGCACATGCAAGTATGGGTCTTCTTAAAAGACTGGAAACAAACGAACTTGTCAGAGGTTTGCCTCATCAGAAATTCAAAAATAACAAAGTATGTAAAGCCTGTACTATGGGAAAACTTAATCGCTCATCTTTTCGTCCAAAAAATGCTGTTAGTACGTCACGTGTACTTGAATTGATTCATATGGATTTGTTCGGACCTACTGACATTGCTAGTTTAAATGGTAAACGTTATTGTTATGTATTGGTTGATGATTACTCTAGATTTACATGGGTTTACTTTCTAGCCAAAAAGTCTGAAGTTTTTGATTATTTTTCAAAATTTTCAAAACTTGTTCAAAATGAAAAAGGGTTTTCAATTAAAACCTTGAGAAGTGATCATGGAGGTGAATTTGAAAATTTAGACTTTGAAAAACTTTGTGAAGAAATTGGTTTTAAACATGAGTTTTCCGCTCCTCGAACACCTCAACAAAATGGGGTGGTTGAAAGGAAAAATCGTACATTACAAGAAATGGCTAGATCTATGTTATGTGAATATAATTTGCCTCAAATCTTCTGGGCTGAGGCAGTAAATACTTCATGCTATGTAATGAATAGAGTTATGATTAGACCAATACTTAATAAAACGTCATATGAACATTGGTCTGACAAAAAGCCTAACATTTCGTACTTTAGAGTGTTTGGATGTCCTTGTTATATTTTGAACACAGGAGAACAGCTTGGGAAATTTGAGCCAAAAACGATTGATGGGATTTTCATGGGTTATTCCTCAAGAAGCAAAGCTTACAGAATCTTCAATAAACAATCAAGAACAATTGTGGAAACCGTCAATGTAAAGTTCAATGAAACAGATGTGGATATGATCTCTGAAGAAGATAAAGATGATGGTGGTGCACAAGAAGTTGAACATGAAAACAACGATGTTGAGGCAAGCAACGAAAAAGCCACTGAAGCAGCAGCAAATGTTGAAAGACTGAAATTCAAGTCCAATCATCCTCCAGATTTGGTAATTGGAAGCCCGACAGCTGGTGTTCGTACACGTTCCTCTTTCAATAAGGATGTTTGTACTTTTTGTATTCATAATGCTTTTGTATCTGAAATAGAACCAGGTTCTTATGATATTGCTCTTAATGATGAATTCTGGTTGTTAGCTATGCAAGAAGAACTTAACCAGTTTGAGAGAAACAAAGTTTGGAACTTGGTACCTAGGCCAAAAGACTATCCAGTAGTTGGAACCAAATGGGTGTTTAAAAATAAACTTGATGAGTCTGGAAATGTAATTAGAAACAAAGCTAGGTTGGTTGCTAAGGGGTACAATCAGATCGAAGGCATTGACTTTGATGAAACGTTTGCCCCAGTTGCTAGGTTAGAAGCAATTAGAATATTGTTGAGCTTTGCTTGTTTTAAAGGATTTAAACTGAAACAAATGGATGTGAAAAGTGCTTTTCTGAATGGAGAACTAAAAGAAGAGGTTTATGTTGAACAACCCCCTGGTTTTGAGAGTCACGATTTTCCAAACCATGTGTATAAATTAGAAAAAGCATTGTATGGCCTTAAGCAAGCTCCTCGAGCTTGGTATGACTGTCTCTGTACTTATCTTTTGGAAAACGGCTTTAAAAAGGGGTGTGCTGACACGACTCTGTTTCTTTCACATGACGGTGATGATTTTTTGATTGTTCAAATCTATGTTGATGATATCATTTACGGTGCTACTAATGATGTCTTGTGTGAAAAATTTGAAAAAGTTATGCAGGACAAATTTGAGATGAGCTTGGTGGAGAACTGAAGTATTTTCTTGGCTTTCAAATCAAACAGAGCAGCAAAGGTATTTTTATCTCTCAAACAAAGTATGTAATTGAGTTACTGAAGAAATTTGGAGTGGAAGATGCAAAACCAATGAAAACACCAATGAGTCCAACAACCAAGCTTGACAAAGATGAAAAAGGTGTTGCTGTTGATCAGAAAAAATATCGCGGTATTATCGGTTCACTTCTTTATCTTTCTGCTTCTAGACCCGATATTATGTTTTCTGTTTGTTTGTGTGCTCGTTTTCAATCTAATCCAAAAGAATCTCATTTAAAAGCCACAAAACGAATTCTGAGATATTTGATACACACACCAAATCTTGGTTTATGGTATCCATCCTGTGATAGCTTTAATTTAGTTGGGTTTACCGATGCTGATTATGCTGGCTCACTCACTGATAGGAAGAGTACTAGTGGAACTTGTTTCATGCTAGGTCATTCACTTGTTTCATGGTCAAGTCGTAAACAAAATAGTGTTGCTTTATCCACCACTGAGGCTGAATATATTGCTTTAGGAAGCTGTTGTGCACAGATTTTATGGATGATGCAGACTTTATCTGATTTTGGGCTTTGCTATAAACGAGTTCCTTTAAAGTGTGACAGTAAGAGTGCAATTGATTTATCAAATAATCCTGTACATCACTCACGCACAAAACACATTGATGTACGACACCACTTTCTTAGAGATCATATTATCAGTGAAGACGTATGTATTGAATTTATTCCAACTGAATCTCAACTGGCTGATATTTTCACAAAACCTCTTCCCGAAGAAAGATTTTGCAGATTGCGTTTGGAGTTGGGAATAATAGAAATAAATTAATCTCTTCGCATTTTTGGGTAAATTTTCTCTTGAGATGTTCTGTTATCAATATAATTTTCTGACAAGTAATCCAATCTTCAAACCATCAAGAAAAGAACAGTTTTTCATTTGGACATTTTTTGATAAAATTGTGACTATGTAAGATTTCAGAATATGAGATGGTTGAAAGTTTGTCTGCAACTCTGATGTGATTGAATATTCTTTATAATATGAGTAAATTAGGAACTTTTTTTCACATCCATCTCTGTCTCTATCATCCTTCTATCATTTATTATAAAAATTATACACTAATAATTTCTCTGACCTCATTTAAAAATCCAAGCTCTGGTCATGCATGGTCATGAGATTTTTTTTTTCATGTTGCAACTAATCCCATTTAAAAATCCAAGTTCTGGTTATGCGTGGTTAGTGTGCTCTTGAATTAAAAAAAAAAATTATATATATATATATATATACAATAATAATAATAATACCTTCATTCTCTGATTTGTGAAATATGTTCCTATTTTTACAAATTATTATGATTTTTATTTGATTGTTTGGGGATTTCTGACTCTGATTCTGTCAAGTGACTTGTTTTCTCACTACAGTCCATATCCTTTGAAAATGTTCAGAACTGTTCATCTTTTGATGATTACAAAGGGGGAGAAGGAGTTAAGATTTTGTGTTGTTTACAGACATCTATAGATTTTATTTTTCCATTAATGCTAAGCGTTTAATTACTTTCTATTCTTTTTCCAATTTCTTATTTTATGTCTGTTTATAACTGATAGAGGGAGCACAAATATAGGAGGAGTTCATTTCAAACACATCCTGTCCTGTCATCCTAAAAAATCTTAAGTCTGTTTGTCATCATCAAAAGGGGGAGTTTGTTGAATATATGATTTTTTGTTTGATGATAACAAATAGATTTTTACTGATGTGTTTGATGGTGAAATAATTAGTATTATTGGTTGATGATGCTTTACACAAAATACAGGAAATTTACACGAGTTTTTGTCTTCCAATAATATATTTTTATTCCACAAAACAATTACATACTCTCACTTACTACATATCCTTTTCAATTACAAATAAATTCAGTTCAAATGTCTACACTACATATACATCTGTTCTTGCTGGTTTAATCTTGCTGTGCTCACTCTAACTGTCCCAAGCTCCTAGTGCATCATCCTGAAACCTATCACAAAAGAAGATATACACAGTACGCTAGAACTAAAATAAACACTGGACAAATAAAATTTTGCTGTTTGATTGATTCTCTATTTGTCTCAGTTTTCTGTGTGGTTCTCTCATCATATTTCAGACTTGAACAGCCACGCCATAACCATACTGGTTTGCTGATCAGAACCAACTGTTTCTGACCAGCCTCAACACAGTACAGTTTGACTGCTGTTTTTTCTTTTTGTTTCAGGACCAAAAGACAAGATGAAAATCAAAAGAGAAAAGAAGACAAAAAGATTCAAGATGGTGATGCAACCTCAAATAACAATTAAAGCAAAGCAATATAAAGTGGAGCTACAACATGTTCAAAGACTTCAGAACTGTCAAACCAAAGTGAATGAAGCATACAAAGCATAAGCATGTATGAACAGCAAGCATGTTTTCACAAACAAATGTCAGTGGCCAACATCCAACTCAACTTAATGCAACAAAAATGGTCAAGGCAAGCAAAAGATCAAGGAAGGTTCAAGTTTTTTCAAGTACACATGTGCTGCATGGTTCTGTGATGCAAGTGACATAATGACAGGCAACAACAAAGAAATGGACATAGCAACATATAGATTAGTATGGAGCATCTTGCATAGAACAGGACTAGGTACAACTGTAAGGTGAAACCAAGCTTATACAAAGCAGTTCATGTATGTAAGCAGTGTACACAGCAGTAAGATATCAAAGATGATAAATGGTTCAAACAGTGGAGAAAGCTCATGTACAAGTGCAAAATTTTCATAATCAAGTATACATGCAAGCAGCAAATTGAATAGTGAGAGCACAAGCAAGTCATGATGCAGTAGTACAAAACTGACCAACATGGAGTACGATACAAGACTGTGCACAAGTCTGAGCAGCACAATCTTTGGTGTAGCAACAGTTCAAGTAATGCAAGGGGACAAAGCAAGTACCACATTAACATACACAAAATCAGTTCTTAGCAAGTGAAGCATGCAAATAATGATTCAAGAAAAATTATGCAAAAAATATTGCTTGACAAGGAGCAAGCAAACAGTTCAGTCACCATGAAACTGATATATAGCAAAGTTTTCCCTCTTCATGTTTAAGACAGCCAAAATTGGCATTTTCCAGAAATAAATGCATTAACCAAGAATTTGTTTCTCGGCATTGAAATAAGATTCCAGAAATAAAATGTTTTTCAAAACAGGCAAGAAATCAAAGCATTTTTAGAATGGGGAAGAATAATTCAATCATTTCCAATTTCTTGGCAAAGCAGGAAAGTAAATAAATGGATATATCAAGCAACTCGCAACAAATCTGATCATGTCATATATTGAAATTCTTTTTGAATTTATTTCCAGTATTAAAGTGTTAAAATCATATATGGCATGATGACAAGGCAGATCAAACTCGGCAACAAATTGAAAATCATTTTCCAAAGTCTGTATTTCTCAAAAGGAAAAATCTGTTGTAGAAGGCAACAAGTAAATTCGAGTTATAATCTCATCCATGATTTCACAGAAAATTCTTTTCAATCAATTGAAATTCAAGCCGAGAATGAAAAGGGGAAATCGCACAAAATCAGGAGCAAGTCGTATTCATCGAAATCAGAGAGCAAGGGTTTCTAAACCCCTATATAAACACACACTTCATCATCGACACAGGATAACAAGAACACACAAAAAAAATTACAGAGAACAGAAAAGCAATTCAAATCAGAAATTACCCAATTGTTTTTCGATCGCAACCACTGCCAAATCAATCGACGAGAGTGCACCTAAGAATTCAAGCTTCATAATTTTTTAAAACCATCAATTTGCGATTTGATTTGGGAACGACAGAGGAAACCCTAGTTTCCTTTTTTTTTTAAGAGCCGCCATTCTTTTTATTTCCAGAAGAAAGAGATCGGTCTGAAACAAGGAATGGATAAACAAAAAGAGCCGGCCTAGTTTACTTGGTCAAGTCAAGTTTTCTTTTATAAAGGGGGGTGTTTAAATTTGTCTTCTTTTGAATTCCCCTTGTAATTGTTGGTGTAATTTGTTTATGTTAAAATTTCTTTTTCTAGTTTCTTGTAAAACTAGGATCACAGATTGCTGGATTGTTGGTCTGGGAAAATCTGGTCTTGGATACAAAGGCCAGTCTAGGATTTTAAGCTTAGGGTCAGACAGGAGCAGGAGTTGCAAGTTTACATAGGATTGTAAGCGGGATCTGTTTGTATCTCCTAGTAGAAATCTTAGAAAGGCAGCAGTAGGCACAGTTTGCCGAAGCTGGGTATTTTTGCGTGTGATTTTCTTTCTGCATTTTATTTCTGAATTTATTTTTATTTAGTGTTTAAAAAACCCTATTCACCCCCCTCTAGGGTTATTATTGATCCTACAGCGGATCTCCACTCCATTGCACTTTGACTAAGTGAACCTTCTTGTTCCTCAGCTCTTTTGTTTCTTTGCCAATAATCTTGACCGGCTCTCTTCTTACAGCCAATTCTGAAGTAATTTCTATATCCCATTGCGCGGCTTCTTCCACGATCAAATCTGGATCATGAACATGCTTTCGAAGTTGAGATACGTGAAATACATCATGTACTCCAGGCAACCAGTCTGGTAATTGAACCCTATAAGCGAGAGTTCCAATCCATTCTAGAATAGGAAACGGACCAATAAATTTGGGCGCCAATTTCCCTGTATTACCGAACCGGACTACTCCTCTCATCGGAGATACCTTCAAATATACATAGTCGCCAACAGAAAATGATATATCTCTTCTTCTCTTATCTGCATAGCTCTTCTATCGGCTTTGAGCGGCTAGCAATCATTTCTTAACGAAATCGACTTTGTCCGCAGCTTCGCGAATCATATCCGGCCCCAATACAAGTCTATTACCAGGTTCAACCCAACAAGCAGGGGATCTGCACGGTCTACCATATAATGCTTCGAATGGAGACATTTTCAGGCTCGCTTGGTAGCTGTTGTTATATGATAATTCGGCCAAATGCAAATGGTCTTACCATGGTCCGCCAAGATCAATAATACAAGCCCACAACAAATCTTCTACAATACGATTCACCCTCTCAGTTTGAGGATGATAAGCGGTGCTCAAGTTCAGTTTCGTTCCCCATTCTGCTTGGAATGCTTCCCATAATTTACTAGCAAAAATCGGATCACGATCACTAACGATGCTCATGGGAACTCCGTGCAGTCTAACTATTTCCTTGAAATAAATTTGCGCCAGACTCTGAGCGGTTCTATTCGATCTGACAGGTATGAAATGGGCGGTCTTACTGGAACGATCTACGATCACCCAAATACTGTCATTTCCTTTCCTGGTTTTGGGAAAACCATCTATGAAATCCATAGAAATATGTTCCACTTCCCACCTGGAATTTCCAATGGTTGCAACAGTCCTGCGAGTTTCTGTTGATCGCTTTTGACTTGTTGACAAGTAGAACACCGGCTAACATATATAGAGATGTATCTTTTCATCGCCTTCCACCAGAAAGTTCGCTTGAGGTCATTATACATTTTACTAACCCCTGAGTGGATACTCAGTTTGGACTTGTGGCTCTCGTCCATTACTTCTCTTTTGAGCTCAAGACTGTCGGGAACACAAATTCTTCCTTTCAATCTCAGAACTCCTGCGCTATCCACTTGGAAACTGGAGACTTCGCCCCTTTGAATTCTTTTAATCATCTCTTTAATAAAACTATCGTCTTTCTGAAGAATATCTATTTTATAAATCAACGATGGTGTAATGAGAAGACTGGCGATGATCACATTCTTTCTACTGAGCGCATCAGCTACAACATTGGCTTTCCCCGGAGTATATAAAATATCAAGATCATATACCGTGAGAAATTCTAACCAACGATGCTGCCTCATATTCAGATCCTTCTGGGTGAACAAATATTTCAATGATTGATGATTAGTGTATAATTCAAATTTCTCACCCAATAGATAGTGCCTCCAGATTTTCATAGCAAACATGATGGCTAACAATTCAAGATCGTGAGTTGCATAATTCTTCTCATGTGGCTTCAACTGACGGATAGCATAAGCGACTACCTGGCCTCTTTGCATTAATACTGCACTGAGACCTTCTTTAGAAGCATCAGTCCAGACTTTCAAGTCTTGATTGACATCAATTATTGTTAACACTGGAGCAGTTGCCAGTTTTAACTTCAGCTCCTGGAAAGCTGCCTCACATTCCGTAGTCCAATTGAATCTGGAATGCTTCCTAGTAAGCTTTGTTAAGGAACTAGATGTCTTCGAAAAATTCTTAATGAACTTTCGATAATAACTGGCCAATCCGAGAAAACTTCGGACTTCTATGGGTGTACGAGGCTATTTCCAATTCTGAATAGTAGTGATTTTACTGGGATCCACTAAAATTCCTTCCTTTGATACGACGTGACCTAGGAATTTTACCTCTTCTTGCCAGAATATACATTTGGAAAATTTTGCTTTTAAAACATTCTTTCTCAGAATTTCTAACACTTGTTCCAAATGTTTTTCATGCTCGCTTTCTAACTTAGAGAAGATCAAAATATCATCAATGAAAACCAGAACAAATTTATTTAACACTTCTCTGAATACCCGGTTCATTAGATCGACAAAATAAGCTGGAGCGTTACATAAGCCGAACGGCATTACTAACCACTCGTAGAATAAATCTGGACCTCTGAATGTTGTCAAAGGAACACATTCTTCGGCAATATGAAGCTGATGGAAACCTATAGCTAGGTCCATTCGGGAAAATACTTGTGCGCCATTCAATCGATCCAACAAATCATCAATCCGCGGCAATGGGTATTTGTTTTTCAATGTCTGCTTATTCAAGTCACGATAATCCACACATAGTCTGAGAGTACTGTCTGACTTTGGGACAAATACCACTGCTGCTCCCCAATCAGAGAAACTAGGCCTGATCAGACCCTTCCAAACAAGCTGTCGAGTTTGATTATCTAACTCTTCTTTCTCCTTCAAGGTCATTCTTCGAATAGCGTGAACTACTGGCCTTGAATTCGGAACTAAAGTGATTTTGAAATCAATTTCTCTACGCGGAGGTAAGCTAACAACTTTTTCGAACACATTCGCATAGTTCTTGACAATAGGAATATTTTCAATGTCGACCGGAATATTCTCCGTAACGACAGGAACAGGTTCTAATTGAGCAGGAGAAACATCCAAAGCTGCCCAGAAGTCTTTTCTATCTGAATTCAGACCTTCACATGGAATGGTTATATACTCCCCGAACTTTGTTTTTGCCTTAAAAACTCTATCGGCGCATTTAACCTCAACTTCATATTTGGTTAACCAATCCATTCCCAGAATAAGATCAAACTCTGTGAAATTCATAACGCTAGAGATAATAGGGAACCGATAACGAGAAAAAGAGGCAGGCACCCCACAGATCCAACTAAGATCGAGGGAACCCCCAACTGGATTATGGACAATCATGGGTTCTTTGAGCTTCTTCAATTTCAAATCCAGTTTCTTAACCGCAATCTTTGCAATAAAGCTTCGCGACGCGCCTGTATCAAACATTAACTTAACCGGAATATCTTTGACAGTAAGCGTGCCTTCTAAAACATCTGGCCTTTCCTGACTAGATGAGGGTGCAGAAACTTCTACCACTTCATTTACCTGAACTACTTCAGATTTCTTTGATAGTCGGCAATTTTTCGAAATGTGACCAGCTTGGTGGCACTTAGGGCATCCCCTATTCTCTTGAGACTTCTTCTTGGATTTAGATTTACCCTTCTTTCGTTTGTTCCAAGATTTGCAATTTATCGTCAAATGTCCTTGCCTATTGCAGCTCGAGCATGTGGCAGTCGTTCTTGGTACTTCCTCAAATTTAACCTTTTTCTTATCGACTCTAGGCTTCTTTCTGAACTCAAACTTCGTACTGGCCTCAGACTGTGTACTTGTCTCTGGGCTATTAGTTTCAAATTTCCTTTTGTTACTAGAACTACATTCTTCTTCATCTTCCAAAAGGCCTTGCTTATCAAGATTTTCATACTGATAAGCCATGTATATCATTTCAGAAAAAGAAAGTTGCACATGAGCAGTTACCTTACTTTGGTATTTTCTTTGAAGCCCGTTAATAAACCTCAGATTCTTCATCTTCAGACTCTGAATTAAATGCGGGGCAAAACGAGAAAGTTCATTGAATTTCTTATGATATTCTGGAATAGTCATATCCCCTTGAATCAAATAATAGAATTCATCACTTAACCGCTCAGTTGCTTCTGGAGGAATAAATCTTTGATTGAAAATTTCTTTGAATCTATCCCAGGTGATATCACCTTCTGGATTATCTTTAATGATTGATTCCCACCAAATTAACGCTTCTTCTTTGAGCGCCCAAGATGCCAGTAATCTTTTCTGGTAATCTCTCAGCTTGAAACCTTCGAATATTCTCTCAGCAGAGCGCATCCAGGCTTGAGTTTGAATAATAGATTCATAGCCTGAGAACGGTACTCCACCCAGATTTCGATATCTTTTCAATAGAGCTTCTATATCCGATCCTGGCTGAAGGAGCACAACTGGCTCATTAATTTGTTGAACCATAGGATTATTTCTTCTGCTTCTACCACTCATTTTCTATGTCTGCAAATAGCAGACAAAGTGTCAGGACAATAGAAAAGGTATTTTTAAAACATAGAGACATATACTTGAATGTAAATGTGTCTACTGGGGTGTATTTCCTTCTGCTCCACTCATTTTAGGATATTACCGATCCTATCTGAAATGAGTGATCCACCATAGAATACTACTGATTCTATTTCTAACGAGTTCGTTAATATATTATATTCTAGAACTAAGCTTAACCAAAGCTTTGATACTACAGTGTGATGACCCCAAACTCCCGTTCCACGGTGGCAAGGGTAATTTTTGGAATATAACACATAAACAAATAGCAGCAGAACAGAAATAAATAAATACACCAGATAATGTACAAATAAATACACTGGATAAACATAATCATCAGAGTTACACAGTATACAGGATCTTACTTAGTACAAAATACAGTTCAGCTATACATAAATGTCTACAGCGGAAACAAAACATAATATGTACAATAGGAGCTGAACAACATAAAAAGAAAGAAATGATAGAATCCATCTTCAGCTCCGGCTATCCAGAAAGAGCCTGCTAAAACCTGAATACAAGGCTGCCCGTGTAGAAAATAGGGCACCCGGGTTTGCAAGTGAAACAAACTACGAGTCAGTCATGGGACCGGTATGAGAAATCTACTTAACATATTTTACAATAAGGCCAATCACAAGACCACGCCGCTAACGCGGAACGGGTTTACTCCATTGGATTGCCAGTGCTTTAAAAACAAGTAAATCTTTTAAACATCGCAATGCTTTTTATAAAAATGAAGCCATTATAAGACTCGGTTCCCATCACGCAATGCAACGCAAACCGGACGATAGAGTTTTACCTTATAATGTCCAAAATATGCTTGATATGAGCAAAACAAATCATTTTATATTATTGCTAGTGTTTATATGTTTCAAAAACAATTTTAATCATAACTATCAATCATAGACGGCATTAATGCCCCATACCACTATGTCGCCATACATAGGTATCCAATCAAAACCGCACGATGTCGTATTTGGAAATTGGATTTCCGTCATGAACCAAGGCAAGGGATCGTCCTTACCGCTTCGAGACGCTCTAGCCCGCCCCTCAGGACCCAAACTCAGGTGGGCCCTTGGATCATCAGGGCCGGTCCACTCGATGTGGATTAAAATGCCTGAACACTGCGCTTCCCCGCCCTATTAGGCGTCAACTGGTCATATCCGACCAAACCATCGGCTCTGAAGATACCGAAATAACCGAGGCCTCGCTTTCCATCATCCATATAAGTAAAATGCCCGGGCATGCAAAACCCAAAGCACCACTCCTAGCTAGAAGGAAACACATGTCCTCCCTGAAGTCCTCTCCCGTTTTTGGCTCATACCGGGGTGTGAGGCTCGCGATACAATGCTAAACACAAAGCTAGCTATTCAAAGCTGTGCTTTGATCATCAACCACAAAGCTCTGCTTTTCAACAAAAGCTTTGATCACAACATCTCTGCATGCCACGTTGTCAATATACAACGTCAGACACACATCCATTTACAAGTCCATTCTGGGTCTGAACGAAACCGGGGGCACCTTATACCTCGCGCATCCGTACAATCAACAATCACGTCCGTACGGCTACCACTTTAGCCCCCTTCAAGGTAGTTACTCCCATCATGAGCATCAGTAGCACCCATCTGTTCGATGTGAAGATCGTCGGTCTTGCACCGTCTTCATATCTTCGACTTCTAACCGTCGATCAATTATTTGAAATGAGAATTAACTCGGCCTTTTCAAATCAATTCATTTCAATGGTCAAATTATTCGACATCAATAATTCTATTCTTTAATGTAATTTTCACGTCAAACACATTCAACCATCAAATATCCAATAAACCGGGTAAATTCGGTTTATTTCCATTCCATATCATTTATAATATTTTATCACGATTTATCGCTATTTTTATTCATTTAAAAATAGCCAATCTATATAAACGATGCTTCTGGCCATAACGCGGTCGTGGCGTTGTTTTTCTTCAGATTTGATTTACACATATCTGAAAATCTAATTGTTGCGTCTTTACAAATTTTATATCATTGGAAAGATCTTTTCAAAACGAATCCAACGGTTTCAATTTTGGGAAAATCCGACGGTCGGATCTCACGGTACAATCGTTTGAAGTTACGATTTCAAAATACGAACTACAGCGTCGTTATCCGATTTATTTTAATTATATATATATATATAATCGATTCTGGCGCTGTTTTTCTTCAGATTTGAATTAAATATTCCAGACAATCCAACCGTTGGATCTTTGCAAAGTTGGTGTCGTTGGAAAGATATTTCCAAAGCGAACCCAACGGTTTCGGTTTCGGGAAAATCCGATGGTCGGATCTCCCGCAATAATCGTTTGAAATCACGGTTTCAAAATATGAACTACAACTTCGTTATTCGATTTATTTTAATTATATATATATATATATATATAATTTGTTCTTCGATTTCAAAACCATTTCATTTCATATATGTGATAAAAATGATATTTTTATCCAACAGGTATTTATTTCAACATATCACTATTTTTAACAATTCATATATATAATAAAAATGTGATTTTTATTGTCAAAACAATTTATTTCAAAACACGTTTATTTTATATACTTCATATATACTATAAAAATGTGATTTTTATTTGTAAAACAATTTATTTCAAAACACGATTATTTTATATACTTCATATATACTATAAAAATGTGATTTTTATTTGTTAAAACAATTTATTCCATTCATTCGATAAAAATGTTATTTTTATCGTTCAAACCATTTTATTTCATTCATTCGATAAAGATGTTATTTTTATCATTCAAACCATTTTATTTCATCCATCACATGAATATATTTCAATACATGAAAATAAATCAAACACAGAAATATTTCAGAAAATTTCGACAGCATAATGGCAGGGTAGTTAAAATCGGCACCGTCCCGAGTATGGCTCCTCGCTCTACCTTAAAGCCTCGCAACTTTTGACAATGAGGATTTCAATATCTAGTTCGTACGCAGACGAATTTTCCCATATACTAATCCTATTGGGATTTCAACCACAATCAATTATTTCCAATCAACCATTCATGATATTCACCAAATTTCACATCAACCAAATCCAAACAATATCACAACAAATATATATCGTCCATGGTCTGTGGACGAGGGGAGTATATATATATATATATATATATATATATATATATATATACACAGATATACGTATATAAATATATTTTGATTTCATTTCAATAAATTTCCATATCATTCAACGCATATATAATTTTTACAACGCATATATAACTTATACATCGCACATACAACTTAAACAACGCTTATACATGAGGTGTACAATGCTTTTATAACTCATACATCGACTGTATAATTTATACATCGTCATTTCCATATCGTTTATAAATCAGAAATCTCAAATTGGGTTCCACTCCTCCAAAAATTGTAGAAGGCTCGGAAAAATATCCGGTCTCTTCTAAAATGTAGAAGACGTCCTCACGGTCTCGGTGTCTCTTGTTTCACTGGATTTCGACCACACAGCAAAAAGATATGATTTTTATAAGTTTGCAACACTTTAGAGTGTTAAAATCAGTTCAAAATTACCAAACCCGTACCTCTCTTTCGATCTTCAAAACTAGGTTTCAACTTTTCTCGAAATCCGTGGGGCTTGAGGACGATCAGACTTACGATGTTGTAGAGCTTCGGATCAGCTTCCTGGCGAGGTGCACCACTCCTGACTCGACGGCGGATCGGGGCTCTAGCAGAGGTCGAAACGCGGCAATTTATGGAGCTCGGTTCTCGATGACGACGAGGTGAGGGAGGGCGAGAGTGGTACGGATTTGAAGAGCTCGGAGAATACTACAAAATCTTCAACTGGGTCGAGGTCTAATTCTGCGTGGTTTGGTCGGAAAATGAACGGGAAGCTCTGAAGTGGTTTCCGCCATTCATCGAGGAAGAAGCGTCGGGGAGAGAGAAGTGAAATGATTGGACCATATTTTGTTTTATTTATATATTTTTAAAATTAAAAAATACCCCTTACCACTTACGAACTCCAATCCAAACCCAACGACTGTCGTCCCTAGCTAAATACCCCCATTCCGAACAAAATGGGATATGTTTCGTAGGCCCATTCAACTGTTTCAGTCAGTTTCTCTTCAAATTAAAATATAAAACATTCAATATTTGATTTGAACGTACATTTCAATTTGTCAGGGCCACATACTAATCCCAAAAATTCCAGAAAAATAAATTTAGCTATGTTTTAACGATACGGTCCCAACAAAACTAGTTTTTTCGCATTTTGAGATCGTTTGAAAAATGGCCATTTTCTAGTCGATCCAATTTAACTGAAATCAACCAAACACATTTTCCTTCGCCACGCTCACATATGAACTTTAAAAATTATGGAATTTGAAACCTAGCAATAATTTGACATCCCGGATCCAACAAAAGTGGTTTCATCGAAAACGGTTGTCGTTTGCAAAATGGCTATTTTCTAGGGCTATATAAATTCTATAGCGACCTTTCTGAAAATTCATTTGGCCATAGCTTTTGATTCCCGCTATGAAATTTTGATTTTTTAGATTCATTAGAAAGATATTCATAAACAGATTTAAATATTTTTGGTTTCACTAAAATCCATTTTATTTTGCACCCGGTACAGTCAGTCAAAGTTCGAATTCCAAATTTCAAACTGCCGCGCCATTTTTGGTCTTGTTTATAATTAAAATAAATATATTTATTTTCAAACATCGATTCAAATAGACTTTTCGTCGTTATTATTTAAAATAATTTATTTTAAATATTAAAAATTCACTAAAATAGCCAAATTAAAAATTTTAAATTGGTTCTGATTTTCCGGGTTGTTACCTTATAAATGAAGATAAGTTAGAACTAGCGCTGCGCGCAAACAAAGGAATAATAAAACAAAGAAAGAAAAGATTGTCTTGAAATTTTATTTATGTGCAATGAATAAAAATTTCAAATCGAAAAGAGAATATATATATATAATAATAGCACATGCCCCTGCACATGGTTTATGGGTGCAACGCACCCTGGCTGTGTTGGCTGGGTTCTGTAATGTTCTTTTCTAGGGTGAGGTGGACAGTTTAGATGAGTTTTTATTTAATCCTAAGGGCCTAGTTCTTCTAACCCACATATAAATAAAACCGTAAACCCACTGATTTATTCATCTAATTCTATGGCGACAACGAAGTGTTGCTTCAACGTAGATTATTCTAGCCTTTTTCTTCTTCAACCTATTAAGGGAATTCATGCTTGGAGATTTAGGATTCCACATCAGCAATCCCTAGAACTAATTGAAGATCTTCTCTCTTCTCTTTCAAATCTCTTCTTCAAAAATAAAAGAAAATTAGATTTAACAGTTCCTCTACATCAAATTAAAAAGAAAAGGGATTCAGATCTACAATTTATGCTACGCAAGGAAAGGGAAAAACCAAAGATAAATCAGATCTATGAATTGGAGAGCAAAATTAAGGTGAGTGGATTTACAATACACTTTTTGTATAATAGTATAAATATCGTTCGTCATTCCCCAGTTAAAGATTCAATTTAAAATTCATGTTGTAATAAATTGTAATGCTTGCTGTATACCTATTCCATTCTTCTTCATCCCAATTCCTTTTTATTTTTAAGCCTAGGCTACCTTCGAGCCTAGTTCAGATATTGCTGCGATTAATATTAATGTAATTTGGAAGAATATTGGGAAATTATTGAGGTATAATATGTAATTGGGAATTTTGGAGCGTAGTTCATAATGAATCTTTGAGTATAACTTGGGAACGAGAAGCTATGCTAATTAGCACATAATTATGAATTCTGATCTAAGATGTTAACAGGAATATGTGTGAATTGAAATCATTGGATATGGAATTGGATTTGGGAAGAGGTGATTCATTGCGGATCTAATATTATGGGTTTTGAAGTTTTAAAATATAAGTTTGAATTGGGGATTCGGAAAACGGATTTAAAGGTAAAAATCTTTATTTGATAAAGAAATGGGTGAATTAGAAACCTAATTAGAATTATATAGGTTGGGGTAAAACTTATCTTAGGTAATTATGGAACCTAACTTATAAGTCTGAAATTAGAGACATGAATACTTTCATAAATTTAGGTAATTGATATGTTAAACATAATTTAGGGAATGAATCGTAAGTGTACAATCCGTTTAAAAGATGAACATGCCAAAAACCCAAGGTTAGAATGAACTTACGGTGGAAGTCTGCCCGGAACCGCCCGACATAACCAGCAACCGCAAGTAACATGTCTAATGTGAGAGGTTATTGATATATTTACATAACGCCTAGACACGAGGTTAGACTGCAATTGCGGTAGAAGTCTGCCCGGAATCACCCGGCATATCCAGCATCCGCAAAAGGTTAGTCTAATGTGGGAGGTCTAGTGTGTAAACATATAAATCTGTTTTTATAAGAATCAAATGTAACACTTAACCAAGATAATACACGAGTGGTCGTATGAGCGTAATAAGAAAAAGGGGTTAACTAGGTTTGATTCAATAAAAGGATAGGGTTAAGTCAACTTGGGTATATGGACAAACTTAACCAGCATAATAATGGGGAATGATAGCAACCTATTATGAACATATAGGGGAAATATGAAAGTCATATAATAGGTAGACTTGTCATAGGGACAAGGGAAGATGATAATAAGACTAGAGAATGGGACAACTTATATTATAAAACAAGTTGAATATAAACTACAAGCGATAATGAGTAATCTATTGATAAACATAACATGGGTTATGAGTAGAAAACCTTAGTTAAGATGACTAAGTAAATAACGATAAAGAGAACTAAGTAATAAGCCTTAGTTAAGGAAACTAAGCAATAAGCCTTAGTTAAGAAAACAAAGTAAACAACGATGGATGGTGGCGACATCAACAGATCGAAGTAAAACTGAATAAGAAGATATGAGGAAAAACTTATATAAGAAATAAGTTAAGATGGATAAGGGGGTATAAAGCTTATTAAGGAAACTTAAAAGTAATGAGTCATACTTGAAACATTAATAAGCAAGAGAAACTTGGTAATTAGAATCGAAAGGGAATATGAATAAGGATAACCAAGTTATAAAGAAACCTGATGAAGCAGAACAAGCGCATAATTGGACAATTAGACATAGTTCTAATAACACGTAAGAATGAGGCGCTTGGACCAGTCCATACGTTAGAGGATGAATAACCATAAGGGGTAGATCATCGGGATGTCAAAAGCCACAAAGAGGAGCGCATGTCCATCTAGATATTCTTGTAGGCTTCAACGGACTGGGTTAAGAAGCACGCGGCTTCCGGGGATGTAGGGTACTCTTGGTATTCCTCTGTGTGCGGCAGATGATATGCATGTGCTCATAGAGGTTAGGTCTGCATGGGTGAACCAATGAGTATGCCTTGATTGCAATAATAAGGGGCAATCAAAAGACTAAGATGGACCAGCATGATTCGGGGAGACCAGTTTGTGCCCTGTGATAGCAACTTGTCATCTACATACCATCTTCAGTCAGTACGTAAAGCGGAAAGGCGAAGAACTCCAAAATACCATATACTTTGCTATCTAGTTATGGGTGAGGTTGGCCTATAGGTTTGAAGGGAATATGGGGGCCAGGGTTAAGTTCTCATTCTTGATTTTCTTGGGTTTCTTTCATTTGTTAGTTGAGGGAGGGGTCTAGTGGGACCATAGCCATTGTAAAAGCAGACCTTAGCATCTGCAATCGGCAGATATCTGAAAGCTCCCGACCGAGTTCCATGTTTCTTGATTAGCCCTGCCACGGGACTCGGGCGCACATATAGAGAACATGTGCAATAGACATCGAGAACGATTGATGATACGTACGTGGGAAGTCTAGGTACACTCATGTCGCTCTGGGTAGTGTATCATAGACTAGAGGGCGTTACGTAAGAACCTAGTGGGATCTAGGGTAGCAGTTCAGACGCTTACGTAATACAGAGGATTCTACGAAAACGTAGCATTGATATATATATATATATATATATACACATATGGGAATTCGTACGAACAATGAGTAAGGGGACTGCATACTTATGGAAGAGACTGTGCGAGTAGGGGTTAGCTACATATACACTATATTAGGTTGATCTACTGGTGAGTAGATTGGTGCGACGTGTGTGTAAGCCTAGAGTGCTAATATCACAGATAACCTAATAAACTAAGAAAAATATAATAGAACGGTATATGTAGGATTATTCAGAAGTTTATTCTAAATTCATTCACATAGAACTTATGTTCTGACCCCCTCCTCATAACATTCGCAGGTTAGGTTCATGACAGAGACTGTATGGCTTTGGATACTGATTAGCAGTATTATTATTAAGGTAAAGCTGTGTTTTAATTATATTATATTTTATTCCTTCCACTGTGAGATGTTTTCCGAACTCTGACATGTTTTATGTCTCTGTCTTTTCTGCAGGATACCAGAGCAAACCAACTTGGGTTTTGATGGATTGGATTTTTGAAAAAAAAAATCGGTCTATCGGAACGCGGGTTGTTACAGTAAATCTAGACATATTGGTCTAAGGCACAGTTTGGTTAGGAAAATGCTCGCTGAAGGGGTAATTACCATAGATTTTGTGAGATCTAGCCCGAATTTGGCAGATCCATTTACTAAAGGACTTGCAAGGAACTTAGTGATAAAAAATCACAGGGAATGGGTTTAAAGCCTATACAATACAATCGCAAATGAAGGAAACTCAACTCAACATAATTAAGAAATTTGTTATCCTGAGTTCAAAGAGCAAAAGTACTTCATATGTTTGCTGTTGGAAGCACTATAATATTTAGTCTGAAAAACTAAGTATTATCATACATTCCAAGGAAAAGTGTTTGGTACTTATAATGACAAAGATAGGATGTTCTGCTTAGAACTTAATAGGTTTATAATAGATATAATGTTGAGGTGTGTGTTATAAGGCACTTCTGAATAAACCTACCTATATGACTTCAATGAAGGTGGTGCCATCATCTGTGAGATTTTGGCTTGATCTCTAAGGGCATTTCATGAAAGAAGATACTGACCCAAGACCAATCCACAGGTCGATCATACATACTATCTGGAAAATATGAAAATGAGCGTGTGATAATCACATCCGGTAGATCATATAGGATCAATGGTTCGATGCTTAGTCAACCACTCCATCCTAATATACTTTGATGGGTTTTCACTACGTATAGATTCAAGTCTGTAAGACATCTATACTTATGCACAAAATTTCCTTCATAAAATGATAAGAGGAATTTATTTAAAATTTGGTGGAGGATTGTTAGAGGAAATTTTGAAATAAATAAAAGAAGGGAAGAAGGAAAGCACAAAGAGGCAAAATCTTTTAGTCCCACACTGGAAAAAATTAAGACCTAATCCTTTATATATGTAAAGGCATGATATATTATATCAAAAGAAAGAGGAGAAAGGAGAGATAAGGAAATAACATGAACCATGGCATAGACATTAATATTTAATGGTCAAAAGATAGGGCCTTGGGGATCTTGGGGTCTCATGGTCAGTTAGGCCTCAGAATGCCAATGGGCTTGCTGCGGTTTGGACCGTTATGTTTTTGAATTAAGGCTCGCGCAGAAATTTAAGTCATTACCAGTTGACTGGTCCAGGTATGAAAAGATAGGGTCTGTCTGTTTGTTTGAATTCAAACAGACGGACGCGGCCGTTCAAATGAAATTGAACCAGTCAACCGGTGATATTTGAACCACCCGATTGGTCCAGTTATTGAACGACAAGATATGACTGTTCAAACGGACACTGCCGTTTGAATAAAAAGGTGCGACCGTTCTTTTGAACGGACGTAGTCGTATCTCCTCACTGCTATAAAAACTGGACTGCACTTGTAACAACCCAGAATTTTGGAACCAATTTAAAAATTTTATTTTAGAAATTTTAATGGATTTTGAATATTTAAAATAATTTATTTTAAATAGTAACGATTAAAAATTTATTTTAATCGAAGTTAGAACGAATAAATTTTAATTAATTATAAAAGGAGTTAGAAATAGCGCGGTAGTTTGAAAATTCGAATTTGAACTTTGACTGACTGTACAGGATGCAAATTAAACCGGATTTTAGTGGAACCAAAAATATTAGAATCTGTTTAAAAATATCTTTCCAACGAATCCGAAAAATTGAAATTTCATAGCGGGAATCAAAAGTTATGTCCAGTTTAAAATTCAGAAAAGTCGTTGTAGAATTTATATATACTTTAATATAATATATGACATTTATAAATAGCCATTTTTCAAACGACCTCCATTTTTGATGAAACCACTTTTGTTGGATTCAGAATGTCAAATTATTGCTAGATTCCAATTTTCATAATTTTTAGAATTAATATGTGAGTGTGGCAAAAGAAAATGTGTTTTGTCAATTTCAGTCAAATTCGATCGACTAGAAAATGGCCATTTTTCAAACAGTCTCAGAATCCAACGAAATTAGTTTTGTTAGGACCGTATCGTCAAAACAAAGCTAGAAATAAATTTTCTGTAATTTTTAGAGTCCGTATGTGGCCCCGGTAAATTTAATTATATGATCAAATTAAATAATTAAATGTTTTATATTTTAAATTAAAGAAAAGTGGGCTGAAACGTTCAAACGAGCTAACGGGACCTATTCCGTTGGGTCCGGAAGGGGAATATTTGGCTAGGGGAAACTCCCGCTAGGCTGGATTTGGAGCTATAAGGGTAAACGGGCTTTTTAATGATTAATGATTAAAATAATATTATAAATATAACCTAATATATTAACAAAACCCTAACTACATACCCTAGCCGCCGCCATGTTCAGTGAATGGCCAGAAATACTCCTCACGTCTCCTCTCAATTTCTTTCAATCTATCAACAATCAGGCCCATCTCACGTTAAGTAAATCAAAGAGTAGATTGAGGGCTTCGTATTGATACGGCTGAGATCGGAATTAGGGGTGTAATTTGCTCGGATTTGGAGATGGAAGGCCGACGAAGGTGGAACAGCTCAAGGACTTCAGGGTGGCGACATTGGATCGGGTGATGGTGGCTTCTAGAAGCGACGGTGGTGAACCCTAGCGATGGAGCTATGGGTTTTCATGGTGACGAGATTACTGAAGGAAGAGGAAGGATCGGAGAGTGGCAGAGATGTCAATAATTAATTTAATTATTATATTGATTTAAGTAATCAATGTTTAAATTATCGTACCTTTCTCATATGAAATCGAAATTCAGAAATTTCAGTTGTGTTGGATTCGTGTTTGCGAACAAATTATACAATTGTAAACAACTGTAAAATTCGTTCGTCTTTCCTAAACAACAAGGATTGTTGTAGAGGGTGTCGAACTCTGGGACCAAATTATTTTATTAATAAATCCAATCAAGTTATCCCTAACTTTTGATTGGTGGAAAACAAAGAAAATAGCAGAAATTAAATAAAAAGAGAGTTTTAACAATAAGTGAAAGCAATTAGGGGATAATGACATAGATCAAATTCATAATCATCAATAGCCAAAAGATTAACCAGATCTAATACATGTTTCTGTCACAAACATGAATCAACGATAATAGGTTTTTAGAAACAAATATGTAAATAACGACAAGCATAGCCTATGCAGGAGCTCAGCTCTACAACCATAGACTATCAGGACAGATTCACTAATTAATTTCTAAAACCCTAAAATTAGATCTAGATCTGATAAACGTTAGATCGAACACGAATATATCCTGTGAAGGAGCATAGCTCTTAAACGACACAAAATATGAAGGTTCAGATCTAACCCTTAATTCAGATCCAGATCTTCATGTATACAGTCCTCATCTTTTGGCTATGTGATTCATATTGAATCATACTATCAGCGTCATCATCCCCTAATCAAAGGGGATTAGCTAGACATAGCTAAAGAAGAAGAGAAAAAGAAAATAAATAACATGAACATAAATAAAATAAACAAAAAGTAAAAAGAAAGGGAGAGAATGATTTTATTCCAAGAAGAGAGTTACAGAATAAAACCTAATGTGTCCCTTACAAGACTAAGATACAATGTATTTATAGCTGATATGACAAAGGCTAGCTAGCTAATTACATAATGTGGGACTAAAGAAATAACCCAAATAACACATAAGCCAGTGTGAACGCAGCTTTAGAGTGAGTGGTCTAGCAAATAGGCTAGTGTGAACGCAACATGAGTAAGAGGCCTTCCAAATGAGCTAATGTGAATGCAGTTTGAGTCTTTATTGAGCCAAATCTTCTTAACTGAAATATAATTGCAACCGTTCTTCAAGCTTTAGACTCTTCAAGCTTTAGCAATTTTAAACTTCACTCTTTTTAAGCAAATTCTTCATGCTTTATCCATCAAATGCTCTAAACCATGCTTCTTGTCAACAATCTGAAAATACAGCTATAAATACAAAGTATCAATTATTTTAAAGGGAAAATAAGATAAATAAGCGGATAAAATATACACATTTACGTGTATATCAAATACCCCCACACTTATCTTTTTATTCGTCCTCGAATAAACTAAACTAAGATATGTCACACTTTCGTAGGAAACACGATAGCATTTAGCGTATGCAACAAGCCGTTAAACCTCTGGGTGTCCCCAGTAGGACGAGTGTTGTCTCGTGAGGGTTTTCAGCGGATACTACCCACAAAATCCAAAGCGTCTTATGTACGCGGATTAATCAAACAATATATTTAAGGTCTTTCACATTCCAAGGATTTCACCTAACTTCAATAATAATGGTTTAGCCCCAAATTGTCCGTCCCATAATTAGTGCAAAAATGAACAAAATTTTTCAAGTTGAATCGTAATTCCTTGATAACACTGTAATTGTCTTGAAGGTTAAGAGCGTGGTGTCAACCAAAGTTCTACACATCGACAACGTGCACCCAATCATTTCTTTATTCCTTTTTTTTTTTTGAATGATTTTGCACCAATGTAACTGTAATGTATTGGATATGAGTTATGCATAGATGAAGGAAAATTTGTAAGTTCTAAAAATATTCTAGATAAGAGGGCAAGTGTATTAGTTGAACTTCAAATTACAAAAGATAAAGTAATACTAAGGCACATATGGATATTTTGTTTCCTTTCATCTCCTCAACTACAATCCTTGCTTCTAAGTACGGTATGATGGATGTGGATGGAATGGAAATGGATGCTTCATAGTCAAGAATGATGAAGACTATTTTATTCAGAGAGACTCTCTCTTTATTTCTTTTTTTTTTCTATTCTTTTTTTCGTCTTCTTTTCTTTTTCTTTTTCTTTTGCATGATGAATGATGAATGGAGATGGAATGATGACGTACATGATTTCATTTGATTCCTCCTCTACTACCAACACTTCATGAAAGGAAAGTTTTGTGCCCTAGTTACTCTACTTCTATAACCTTAATTCAACACACAAGTCTGGATTGATGTTATACAAAAAGCTGAAAGGAATGATAAGCAAAGTTTCGTAAGATAGATAACCCATATAAAATAAGATGTGGTATATGGTTATCCTACCTTAAAACAAGTACGGAGTGGGTGGTGTAATATTGGTATAAAAAGTGACATTTTTGACCTTTAAACAAAGGTTCTTGAGTATACCAATATAAGATAAACTTGTCGAAACATGGATGTAAATCGACTAAAACTTGGGTTTGAATAATGTGGGGTATCAAAGAAGAACGCTACAATGAGTCATTTCTCCTTAATTGGGCCAAGTGGATTTTAGAACTTACGATTTTGAAAATTTGAGTGGAAAAGAAAATATTATGTATGAAAACTAACTCAGAAAATCCAACAAATGTAGGTGCAAAATCCTTTTATTTCATGATTTTTTTTCTTTTTTGATTATTTTTACTTGCACATTCTAACATGTATAACAAAGGTTGACACGCTTACTCCAGAACACGACTAACGTCTGCACAGTCTCAAGCTAGCATCTTAAAAAGACACATTACGATTCAATGAATAAATAATGTTCATTCCCATCACCCAACAATTCAACTTATCAAACAAGAACCAAGGTGTTATTTATGAATTTAAGTTAATCCTTGTTCAATGAATGACCTACTTCATAAAATTTGATTGCTGATGTAATGTAAATTCCCCCCACACTTGAGTGTGACTGTGTCCTCACAGTCTTAATCAGACATATCTTAGTGAAAGGGAAAAACAAATAAGAGAATATTTACATATGTACAAAAGAGGGTTAGTGCGTCTTACCGAATGTAATGTGGCTCATGGAGGACCATGAGCTCTTCCTCATGGTTGGGTATTGGTTCAAAGTAAGGTTTAAGGTGTTGACCATTGACCTTAAAGGATGATCCATCAGTTGGATTCTCAATTTCTACCGCACCATACGGAAAAATGGTCCGTACAGTGTAAGGTCCTGTCCATCTAGATTTTAGCTTACCCGGAAATAGATGCAGTTTTGAGTCATACAAGAGAACTTTTTGTCCTGGCATGAAAGTTTTACGTAAAATCGATTTATCATGAAAAACTTTTGTTCTGTCCTTGTAAATTCGTTCATTTTCATAGGCATCATTTCTAATTTCATCAAGTTCATTAAGTTGAAGCTTCCTATGTTCACCTGCTTGCTCGAAATCAAGATTCAAAGTTTTTATTGCCCATAACGCCCTATGTTCTAGTTCAACTGGCAAGTGACATAGTTTACCAAAAATCAACCGATAAGGGGACATACCTAAGTTTGTTTTAAAAGCAGTGCGGTAAGCCCGAAGAGCGTCGATTAACTTTTGGGACCAATCTTTACGATTTCGATTCACAGTTTTCTCAAGGATTTGTTTAATCTGCCTATTCGATACTTCAACCTGCCCACAAGTTTGAGGATGGTAAGGAGTGGATAACTTGTGGGTTATCGAATACTTTCTCATGAGGGCTTCAAAAGAACGATTACAGAAATGTGTCCCGTTGTCGCTGATTATTGTGCGAGGTGTGCCAAACCTAGAAAAGATGTTTTCTTTTAAGAAGCGCACAACAACCTTATTGTCGTTCGTTTTGCATGGAATAGCTTCGACCCATTTAGAAACATAGTCAACAGCCAAGAGAATGTAAATGTTCCCAAAAGAATTAGGGAAGGGTCCCATGAAGTCTATACCCCACACATCAAAAATTTCGACCTCTAAAATGGGGTTTAGGGGCATCATATTTCATTTAGAAATTTTCCCTAAGAATTGACATCGATCACAAGTTTTGCAAAATTCGTATGCGTCTTTGAAAAGGGTGGGCCAGTAGAAACCCGATTGGAGAACCTTTTCGGCTGTCTTTTTGGGACCGAAGTGACCACCGCATGCTTGGTCATGACAGAAAGAGAGGACACTGTGAATTTCAGTGTCAGGAACACATCTTCGAATGATTTGGTCGGGACAATACTTGAAAAGATAGGGGTCGTCCCAATAAAAATGTTTCACTTGGGAAAAGAATTTTTGTTTATCCTGCTTAGACCAAAAAGAAGGGGTCTGCTTAGTGGCTAAGTAGTTGACAATGTCAGCAAACCAAGGATCAGTGGATAGAGAAAACAGCTGTTCATCAGGAAATTCTCGTTGATCGGAAGAGAAGAAGACGGGGCATTTGGAAGACGAGACAAGTGGTCTGCAATAACATTGTCAGATCCTTTTTTATCCTTAATGGTAAGGTCAAATTCTTGAAGTAGAAGGATCCAACGAATGAGACGGGCCTTAGCATCCTTTTTAGAGAAAAGATACCTGAGTGCGGAATGATCGGTATAAACCGTGATGTGTGAGCCAACTAGATAAGGCCTGAATTTTTCTAGAGCGAAAACAACTGCCAAAAGTTCTTTTTCAGTGGTCGTATAATTAATTTGGGCATCGTTCAAAGTCTTACTCGCATAGTAAATGACGTGAAGAATCTTATCGATACGTTGTCCTAAGACAGCGCCAACAGCGAAATTCGAGGCATCACACATGATTTCAAAAGGCAGCTTCCAATTAGGAAAGCAAATGATCGGGGCAGAGACAAGTTCATTTTTAAGACGCTCGAAAGATGAAATGCAATCAGAATTGAAGTCGAAAGGAACATCCTTACCAAGAAGATTGGTCAAAGGTCGAGTGATTTTGCTAAAATCTTTTATAAAGCGACGGTAAAAACCAGCATGACCTAAAAAGGACCGGATGTCCTTAACTGATTTGGGAATGGGAAGATTTGAAATAACTTCGATTTTGGCTTTGTCTACTTCAATTCCTTTGTTAGAGATGACATGTCCCAAAACAATGCCATGTTTAACCATGAAGTGACACTTTTCCCAATTAAGCGTTAAGTGTTTCTCTTTACAGCGATTAAGAACAAGATCGAGATGATGTAAACACTCAGAGTAAGAATCACCAAATATGGAAAAATCATCCATGAACACTTCCAAAAATCGCTCGATCATATCAGAAAAAATGCTAATCATGCACCTCTGAAAGGTTGCAGGTGCATTACAGAGACCAAAAGGCATACGTCGGTATGCAAATGTACCAAACGGACAAGTGAAAGTGGTTTTCTCTTGGTCCTCAGGAGCGATAGGGATTTGATTATAGCCCGAGTACCCATCAAGGAAACAGTAGTACTCATGACCAGCTAGTCGTTCTAACATTTGATCGATAAATGGCAGAGGGAAATGATCCTTACGTGTTGCAGTGTTAAGTTTCCTATAGTCAATGCAAACACGCCAACCGGTCTGGGTGCGGGTTGGGATAAGCTCGTTAGCTTCATTTTGGATCACGGTAATCCCTGATTTATTAGGTACGACATGAATCGGACTAACCCATTGACTGTCAGAAATCGGGTAGATTATTCCATTGTCAAGGCATTTAAGGATTTCAGCACGAACTGCTTCTTTCATGATAGGGTTTAGTCGACGCTGGGGATCCCGAGTGGGTTTGGCATCATCTATAAGGTGGATTCGATGTTGGACAATCGAAGGACTAATCCCCTTAATATCAGCCATGGACCAACCAATTGCTTCCTTATTTTTCTTAAGGATGGGAAGGAGTAATTGTTCCTGCTCTAAAGTAAGGTCAGAAGCGATAATGACAGGAAAAGTTTCATTGTCTCCTAAGTAAGCGTACTTAAGATGACTGGGCAGCACTTTGAGGTCAGATTTTGGGGGCGACTCAACCGAAGAAATTGGTTGAGGGATAGACTCATTTGTGAGAGGCTCGACAGGAATCAAATCAGAGACATTTTCGGGAGTATCTTGAAATAAAGTTTCGTAATCTGATTCAATTTCGTTATTCAGATGGTCGAGCTCAGATTCATTATCGTGGACAGCATGGATTTCAGAAAACTGGTCCACATAAGAGTTAGGAGAGTTTTCAGTTCTGAAGATGTTTAGCTCGACAGTCATGTTACCAAAAGAAAGTTTCATAGACCCATTTCTACAGTTGATGAGAGCATTAGAGGTTGCTAAGAAGGGTCGTACTAGAATCAAAGGGATTTGGTTTGTAGGATTGCTAACCTGTTGAGTTTCTAAGACAATAAAATCAACTGGAAAGATGAATTCGCCAATTTTGATCAACACATCCTCGATTTCGCCCACAGATTTCTAAATTGAACGGTCAGCAAGCTGAAGGGTAACCTTGGTGGGTTTCAATTCTCCTAGCCCTAATTGGCGATAGACGGAATATGGAAGCAAGTTAACACTAGCACCTAAGTCTAGCAGGCATCTATCGATTTTCTTGTCCCCAATAGTACATGATATTGTGGGGCAGCCAAGATCTTTGTATTTCACTGGCATTGATTGGGACAAGACTTCGCTTAGAGTTGCCGCTAGAAACACTTTCTTAGGTACATGTGTATGACGTTTTTGAGTGCACATATCTTTTAGAAATTTTGCGTATTGTGGAACTTGTTGTATAATATCTAAAAGAGGAATGTTCACTTTAACTTTCTTAAATATTTCAAGGATTTTTTCTAGTTGATCCGTCTTTTTCCTAGGTCGGAGTCTATGAGGAAATGGAGCAGACAACTCAGTAGGTTGGGCTACTTAAGTTTGAGGATGGTCCTTGTCAGAAATTGGCTCAATGTTTTGATCTGAGTTGGTCGAATTTTCGATAAGGTTTGGAAGATTGTCCGGTAAAGCATTTGGGTTGACCACATGGTTGTCAATCTTTTTGCCGGATCTAAGAGTCGTGACCGCATTCAAGTGACTCACGTTTGAGTCTTGAATGATGTGAATTTGGTTGGAGTTAGGATTTTGACGGTTGGGGTTTGGAATGGGTTGACTCGGGAAAGTGCCTCTTTCCCGTTCGCTTACAGAAGTGGCTAACTGACTCATTTGCATTTCAAGTTTAGCAATCGATTGACTCGTGTTTTGCATGTGCGAAGTCAATAAATTTTGAAGATTGGTATTTGATTGGAGATTTTGAGTCGTCGCTTTAGTCAATTCTTCGAGAGTTTTCTCCAGTGATGTCAATCGTTTATCGTCTTGGGGAACAAAAGATTGTTGTGCTTGGTTTTGAAAAGGTGGCGCAGGATGTTGGAATTGAGTTTGTTGAAAGGGAGGTTTCGAAGGATTATTCGAAAATGACTGAAAAGGTGGTCGAACCGCATTCGAATTTGCATTGTTTTGGGTCCAAGAGAAGTTAGGATGGTTTCTCCAACCTGGATTGTATGTTGGGGAGAATGGGTCGTTCCTAGCTTTGTTAAATGCATTGAGTTGTTCCAATGAATGTGGGCATTGATCGGCTATGTGGTTAGGATCGTTACATTTGTAACATGAGGTCTGAGACGCTTGAGCTTGATTTATTTGCGTTGATGAAAGGACATTATCGAATTTGGATATCATCGCGTCTATTTTTGCTTCTAAGGCTACTGATGATTCTACCGAATGAGCGTTAGATCGGGAATAAATCGATTTCTCGTTAGATCTTTCCCATTGAGCTGATTTTTCGGCCAAATTTTCGAGAAATTGCCAAGCGGCATTGTGATCTTGGGCTAGAAAATTTCCTTGGCACATTGATTCGAGCATGGTTCGAGAGTTATTTTCAAGTCCATCGTATAAAATTTGACAAAGAGTCCATTTTTCAAAATTGTGATGTGGACATTTGACTAGAAGCTGTTTAAATCTTTCAAAATATTTTGCAAAGGATTCACCCCCAAATTGACGAAAATTGACGATTTCATTTCGAATTTTAGATGTTTTTTCCAGAGGGTAAAATTTCTTTAGAAAAATGTTAACAAATTCACCCCAAGTTCCAATCGTATTTGAAGGCAAGCTATACAACCATTTCTCAGCATAATCGGTAAGTGCAAATGGAATTAACCTAAGTTTGATTCCATCGTCACTTAATTGTTGAAATTTCATGGTTGCACAAACTTGTTCAAATTTGGTCAGGAAAATATAAGGATCATCACATTCTAAATTGCCGAACTTTGGAAGAGTATTTATGTGATTCGAATGAATTTCAAAGTGGTTACCCGTTGGGGCGGGCAATATGATGCAAGAAGGAATAGAAACCCGATCGGGGAAGTATCTATCCATAAGAGATCGAGGGGGATTTTCTTCGGCCATGGTTAAAGAACTGTTTGTTCGAACTAGACGATTATCTGAAGGATCACGAGTCCAATGACGCATGCACTAGCGAGAAGAATAAGGGAAGACGAGAAAAACAAATTTGAGACGCGTTTTTTTTTTTTTACAAAACGAGGATTATTTTGAATTTTTTTTAAAGAAAAAGAATTAGACACAAAAGTTTTTGTTTTTTTTTAAATGAACCTAATGCGATTTACAATTTCTAGAATTATATAATGACGGTTTGATTTATTTCAACAAAAGACTTCTCAGCCAGTTAACGGACAGGAGTTATCGGTGCACCAGGAATCACCCTAGCAATGCAGCCGAAGGTTTAAGTACCTTCAGAGGAACAACCGATATAATATTTACGAATCACCGTAATATTTATAAACAGTTATTACTCTGCCGTAGTCTAGACACCGAGAAATAATCCGTTTGAACTAAACCAAATTGTCAAAACATAATATTTTCTTTTCCCCGGCAACGACGCCAAAATTTGTTTGCGAACAAATTATACAATTGTAAACAACTGTAAAATTCGTTCGTCGTTCCTAAACAACAAGGATTGTTGTAGAGGGTGTCGAACTCTGGGACCAAATTATTTTATTAATAAATCCAATCAAGTTATCCCTAACTTTTGATTGGTGGAAAACAAAGAAAATAGCAGAAATTAAATAAAAAGAGAGTTTTAACAATAAGTGAAAGCAATTAGGGGATAATGACATAGATCAAATTCATAATCATCAATAGCCAAAAGATTAACTTGATCTAATACATGTTTCTGTCACAAACATGAATCAACGATAATAGGTTTTTAGAAACAAATATGTAAATAACGACAAGCATAGCCTATGCAGGAGCTCAGCTCTACAACCATAGACTATCAGGACAGATTCACTAATTAATTTCTAAAACCCTAAAATTAGATCTAGATCTGATAAACGTTAGATCGAACACGAATATATCCTGTGAAGGAGCATAGCTCTTAAACGACACAAAATATGAAGGTTCAGATCTAACCCTTAATTCAGATCCAGATCTTCATGTATACAGTCCTCATCTTTTGGCTATGTGATTCATATTGAATCATACTATCAGCGTCATCATCCCCTAATCAAAGGGGATTAGCTAGACATAGCTAAAGAAGAAGAGAAAAAGAAAATAAATAACATGAACATAAATAAAATAAACAAAAAGTAAAAAGAAAGGGAGAGAATGATTTTATTCCAAGAAGAGAGTTACAGAATAAAACCTAATGTGTCCCTTACAAGACTAAGATACAATGTATTTATAGCTGATATGACAAAGGCTAGCTAGCTAATTACATAATGTGGGACTAAAGAAATAACCCAAATAACACATAAGCCAGTGTGAACGCAGCTTTAGAGTGAGTGGTCTAGCAAATAGGCTAGTGTGAACGCAACATGAGTAAGAGGCCTTCCAAATGAGCTAATGTGAATGCAGTTTGAGTCTTTATTGAGCCAAATCTTCTTAACTGAAATATAATTGCAACCGTTCTTCAACCTTTAGACTCTTCAAGCTTTAGCAATTTTAAACTTCACTCTTTTTAAGAAAATTCTTCATGCTTTATCCATCAAATGCTCTAAACCATGCTTCTTGTCAACAATCTGAAAATACAGCTATAAATACAAAGTATCAATTATTTTAAAGGGAAAATAAGATAAATAAGCGGATAAAATATACACATTTACGTGTATATCAATTCGTAGCAACGAGATCTACAATATGGAGCAGACCAGATCTGAAACAGAGCTTGTTGAAAATTCAGACAAAAATCTGTATGAGAATTCTGATTTAATAATTAAATTAAATTCTAATGATTTTTCTCACTTTTAAAAATCATTGTATGTATGTTGATATTTCAGATCTGCGATGTTTGTGATCTAGAATTGATTGATTGTTGTTGTGGTGTATTCTGATGTTCATAATTTACTAGGTCTAGGATGAAATTTCATTTTTGGTTGAATCTCTAGTTGCGGATAAAAATCATATTTTTATTTTAGATCTATAGAAATTGATTGGATTTGAAATAAAAATCATATTTTTATTTTAGATCTACGAATATTGATTTGGATTTGAAATAAAAACTTTACTTTCATTTTAGATCCAAGAATATAGATTTGTTTAAATATAAAGACTTCATCTTTTATTCAGATCCATGGGTATTGATTTGTTCAATAATAAAAATATCATTTTTATTTAGAAACCTGAACACGGATTTGCTTAGATTTTGTTTCAATAACAAAAGTATTCAAATAAAAAAATAAAAAATTATATTTTCAAATAGTTATAATAAAACGTTTAGAAGCAAAGAGTCTTTTTTTTTCAATTAGTTACAAAGATTAGAATTGGAATAAAAGATTTCATTTTTATTTTCAATTAGTTACAATGAAATAGAGTTTGGATTTAAAAGTAACATTTTTATTGTCATTTTATATACAATAAAAAAAATGTAGATTAAAAAGTAACATTCTTATTGTCATTTTATATGCAATAAAAAGTGTGGATTTAAAGTAACATTTTATTTGCCAATTTAGTTACAATAAAAAGGATAGATTTAAAAATAACATTTTTATTGTCAAGTTAGTTACAATAAAAAGAATTGATACAAAAGAAATATTTTTATTGTCATTTTAGTTGTAATGAAAAGAATAGATTTTAAAATTTCATTTTGATTGAAATTTTATATGCAATAAAATTAGAAGAGTTGAAAGTATAATTTTTTTTGTCATTTCATATGAAATAAAAATAGTCATTTTTGTCAAACATGTTAGTTGAAATAAGATTAACCTTTGTGTTAAAACATGTTTGTGAAATAAAAATAACATTTGTGTTAGAACATGTTAGTTGAATTAAGATTAACATTTGTGTTAAAACATGTTAGTGGGAATACAAGATTTATTTTTATTGTCATGAAAGGGTAGATTTAAAAGATTACATTTTTATGTAATATTGTTTTCATTAGAAAGAATAGAATTAAAAGACTTCATTTTATGTAACATTGTTTACAATAAAAAGAATTGAAATAGGAGATTTGATTTTTATTGTCGATTTATTACAATAAAAAGTATAGTTATTAAAGTTTATATTTTTAAATGTCATTTTGTTATAATAAAAAGATTACATATTTATTGTCACTTAGTTTTGAAATAAAGGATCATAATAAACAGATTATAACAAAAAAAGATTATGATAAAAAGATTTCATCTTGGTTGTCACTTTTTAAACACAATAAAAATAGTAGGATTGAAAATATGTTTTTATTGTCATTTTAGATTATAATAAAAAGAATAGAATGACAGATATATTTTTATTGTCAATTTTGTTGCAATGAAAATATAAGTATTAAAGATCATGTTTTTACTTTCACTTTGTTTAAATAAAAAGAATTAATATGAAAGATTATATTTTTATTGCTCATAGTTTCAATAAAAAGATTGAGTTTAACAAAAAATACATTTTTGTTAAATAAGATTAGAGTTTAATAAAAAATACATTTTTGTTAAATAAGATTAGAGTTAAACAAGAATTACATTTTTGTTAAATAAATTTGAGTTATAACAAAAATTACATTTTTGTTAAATAGAGTTGAGTTATAACAAAAATGACATTTTTGGTTAAATAGACTTGGGATAAATCAAAATATCACTTTTGTCAAGTTATATAAATTGAAATCAAAATATCACTTTTATCAAATTATAATAATTGAAACCGATTTGTCACTTTTGTCAAATGTAATGTTTGAAACAGAATTGGCCCTTTTATCAAAATATATTTGTTGAAATAAAAAATGAACATTTTTGACAAATTAGAATAGTTGAATTAGAAGTATACATTTTTGTCAAAATACACATTTTTGTCAAAAAGATTGGTTGAAACAAATATGTCATATTTGTCTCGCGCTACACATCCGTTCTACTAAAAAAAAAATAGCTGAGATGAAAAGAGCATTTTTGTCAAAATATATTAGATGAAACAAAATGTACATTTTGTCAAAATAAGATGGCTAAAAACAAAAATTACATTTTGTTAAATATAATAGTTGAAACAAAAACTACATTTTGTTAAATATGATGGTTGAAAGCAAAAAAAATTACAATTTTGTTAACTAGATTTGAAATGAAATAAAAATCGCATTTTTGTTAAATAAAAGAGTTAAACACAAATAGCATTTTTGTTAAATAGGTTTGTGTTACAACAAAAATGTTCATTTTGATAAAATAGAATTGTCAGCAAAATGGATGTATCACTTTTTATACATTTTTTTGAAATAGAATTTATATTGCAAATATAAGAATCATCTTTATTTGCAAAACATACATTAGAATTTGTATGTGAAATAAAGAATCATTTGCATTGTCACAACACACCTTAGAATTTGTATGTAAGTAAAAGTGACATTTTAATATGTTAATGTATACATTAAAGTTTGTATGCAATTTAAAATAAAACATTTTTATGTGTTAGGTTATACATTGGAAATATAAATAAATTACATTTTATTAGACATTAGAAATGTATAAGGAAATTATACGAGTCAAATACATTTTTATTTCGGCATTAGGGATAAAATAACATGCTTTATTCATTATCATCAACATGTTAGCAGAATTAAAATTGGTTAAATTCATTAGCCGATTATTTATTTATATGAACTGTTGTTGGCTGAAAACCCCACATGGGTATTAGGATGATATTTGACCTACACTAGTCCCAATATTTAGTTGTATGTCGATCGATAGATTGATAGGCTGCGATGAGCGTTATTATTTCATTTTAATGCTCACACAGTTGCAAAATTTCACTCTGGATGTTGAATGGATGGTTTGATGATTATCTATCATTTGTTGTCATATACATACGATGTAACGGCCCGCATATCTGTACTATCTGAGTTGACTAATAACACCACACGTCCAACCCAAATTGCACAGAAATACGAATCATTATTAGTATGAAGTTAGAGGATGAGAAATAGAAAGAAATAAATATTAGAATAGAAGAAAACGAAGATCACAAACTCACAACGGAACGAATAAAATATATTAGGTAACATAAACTTTGAAATACAATTCGGTAAATTTATATACATACCATCATCAGAGCACAACAGCTATTTCTGGAACGGTTATAAACACCTTTTTCCGGATACAAACATGGTACACCGCGGAATATATGATAGTCTATAGCTAACTCTGGGTCAGTCATGGGACTGGTGTGAGTAAACTCCAACCATTTGTTTAACTTTCAAAATCCTTTCGAAAGAAAGGATGATAGTAAGACCAACCCACACATAAACATGGACATTTTTTACCTTACTATAACCCAAAACACTTTGATACAAAAATCCAGTGATATTATAATAGTGTCTAAATCAAATAAATAACAATCTTGCGGAACGCTTGCATCTCACGCTCCATATATAATATAAAATCAAAAATCGCAGGGCGCTTATTGGAGATTGGATTCCGACTATGACAAGGTATGGAACCACCTTCCGATAGTGTATCTCTAGAGAGGAATACACTGGGTTCAACAAGAACATCTTGCAACCCGGCCCACACATGACCGATCACTCATTTCTCTTGAGTGTATTGAATGTATATCACCAACGGTTGGGATCAACATCCGTTTCCCGAATGGGACAACATCGAATAGAATAAGGAATTAAATGAATTTCTCTAGATAGGTGATAATACACCCTAATGGGAGCGACCCACATAGCCATGCTGCCTTCCCGATTTTTGTCATTTCCCGGTTGTTGAGGCCTGAGGCTACAATTTCTTATCATTCATTGATAGCACAATCACTTTGAATGCCACATTGTCAGATCCATTAATCACTAATTGATTTGCACAAATATATTCTGGATATTATGCTAAGAGAATAAATCCTCCGCCACCATATATATTTATACAGACCAACATATTCGATCATTGGAAATACTTTGTCAGACATTCGTCCATATACGTTCGTTCCGGGATTGAACGAAACCGAAGGCACAATTTCTATTTATAGAAAAAGTCCTTGCACTTTACTCCGTCTTCGATTATCTCCGTATAATCTGATTCGCAATGATACTGCCAATACGGAGTGGTTCGCAGATAATAATCCAACCGGTCTCTCCATATTGACAATGATATTGGCAAACACTTCGATAGTCGGTTATTTAACTATCGAGGAAAAACAAACATTCATTCAAAGCATCAAACAATCACTGGACCCCTTAATTAATATTTCATTAATTAAATCATTTCTCCATTTCTTTATCAATATTGGTTAACCAAATATTTTCAATAATCATCTTGGCCTCTTACGCTATTTGGAAAACATTTCCATATATCGTCTTCTTTTATTTTCTATACTTAGAAAATATATTCTATTTACAATTGGAAAAACATTCCAATTACTTATCTCTTCCACGACCATTCATTTCTACACTCAGGAAGTATTTATTATATTTCCACAATTCCACTTCCTTGGGTTAAAACGAATGTTGTATAAAACATTGTTACAACAACCCAAAATATTTCATTCAACTAAATTTATTTAAACATCTCTCTTTTAGACTGAATCTTGTTGTTTATCAGTTAGTAATGAAATCAATCAAGTTGGGGTATAATTACCTCTCAGACCTTGACTGAATAACATCTTTATTGTAAAAACAGACAAGACCACTTATATCGAATAATAAACACCATTAAACGAATTATTCGTTTTCAAAATGTATATACGTTTCTCTTTCTATTACCAAATTATCGATTTCCTTTTTATTTATAATATTCTATTTTAAATTCGTTTCCATATCGAATTCAATATATATTAATTTTCCGTTATCAAATTATCTTAAAAATATTCTAACTCCTTAAATTTCCGGAAAATTTTGCCATAACCTTCTTTGTACGGGTCGATAGTTCAAACCTCAACTCGCCTCTCTAGGCCCTTTCCATTCAAAAAGAAAATCAAAAAGCCAAGTGGCTTGCCGATTCGGCGCATAAAACCTCATATTGAATTTAAACATGTACCTTTTTGTCAGGCAGTAAATTTATAAACTTCATTCTCTTCATTCCATACCTGTTTAACACATGTTCACCTGTTTTCAATTCAATTCAACTCAATCCAATCGTTTGAATTCAGTTTCACCCATTTATTCTTTAATTAGCTTCTTAGCCTATTTCACTTGTTATTTGAACATATCATGTTCGTATGTATTTTAGTTTGCTTATAAATCAATTGAATCCCATTTTCATTTCAGGTTTCATATTCGATTTCGAATATGAAATTCACAAGTCTCATTTACTTATCAAAAGAAATATCTCGATCTAAAATTCGATTAACAAATTATTCTTCCACTTAGTTAATTCTATTCAAAAATTAATAATTGATTTTGTTTCAAAAATCAATCCATTTACTCCACTCGAGTTCATATTTATTTTATTTTATAACTCAAGTCCAGATTTTTCAAATGGAAATTCGGATTTTATTTGCTTAAAAATCCTTATATTTATTTATATAAACCATTATGGCTTATAAATGATTTTGGCGCTGCTTTTCTGAAAATTTGATTTTGACATAACTCAAAATCTATTCGACGAAATCCATATTTTTCTCTTCCATTAGAAAACTATTATCTAATTGGTCCTGACGGTTCTTGTTTCAAAGAATTCCGACTTAATTTGAGTTCTATATACTCAATTGAAGTTCGAATCGCCAATTTACGAACTGCCGCGCTGCGGCGAGTTCGTTTTAATTATATATATATATATAAACGTTTAAACTTCATTTGTAATAAATTCAACTCCATTCTGATATATTTTAATATATATCAAATCAGTTTCCCAATTCAACATAATATTTTTGATTATATATAATTGTCGATTTTTCCTTACTCGGTATATATTTATTTATACTTCGATCTTCTATATTTAATTCCAATTCCTTTTGTAAATAAATTATATATAAAATTCGATATAAATTGAATTTCAATTATAAACCCGTTGAATTCTTCTCAATTTAGCTTATATTCCGAATTCCGAAATATAATCAATCGTTTTGTTTCAAAACACTTCCCAATTTACTTTTAAATTCCTATTTGAATTTAAATGGTTCAAATTATCCAAATGATAATTTATTTTACCAAATTTATAACATTATTTATAAATTCAACTTCCTTGTTTTATATATTTAAACAAGTTCCCTTTTCAAATTTCTATTTGAAACTCCATCCCTTTGATATTCCGAATTGCGGAATAAAAACAGTTGTTACCTTTCGAATGATTTCAAATTCTATTTTTTAATTCATATTTGAATTTAAATATTCAAATTATCTCTTGATAATTAATTCATTACATTTATAAACACCATTTTATAAATTTCCTTGTTTTATATTTAAATAAGTCTATTTCGAAATCTATTTAAAACCAAAATCTTATTTTGGAAATTTCTATTTATAATAACTTATATATATAACACCCAATTTATTTTCATATTCAATTTAACTTCTATTTAAATAAATTCGAATTAATCGAATTCAAATCATAAATCCTTACAGATTTATTTTAGTTCAATTTATATTCTGAACATCAGAATAAATTCCATCGTTTATTTCTTTAAAACGATTTCCCCATTTCTATTTTTAAATTCACATTTGAATTTAAATATTCAAATTATCAAATGATAATTTTTCCACTTCATTTATAAACATTGTTTTAAAATTCATTTCACTTCTCTACATTATTAATTTATAAACCACGTTTATAAATTCATTTCAAATCCCGCATTATCAATTTATAAACAACGTTTATAAATTCATTTCAAATCCCGCATTATCGATTTATAAACAATGTTTATAAATTTCAATACTTGTTTTATATTCAAAACAAGTTAATATTTTTATAGACCATTCAAGATTCAAATTCTATTTTTAAAAATAGATTTCCCCTTTTAAATCTCAAATATCATTTTCACGATATTTTTATATATCAACATTTCGGCCCCAGTGATATTTATCAATCAAACCACTCAATTATCAATCAGCACATCATATATGATAATATATGTGAAAACAAACAAATAAAAATATTTTGAGGAATCCAGTTGAATTCCTCCAACCTGTTTTTCTGCATCCACAGACGTTAGTCACATAAATAATACCCATCCTGCTTCGAGGCAGGATATCGCGGTATAGAAGGTCATCCACTATCATAGCGTGGGGCGTATAGGGTCATCCGCTAATGATACTGCGGGCATCCGCTAATGGTACTACGGGGATCCAACCAATCACCAGTATATATATAATAACCACAAACACCAATCCTAAATAACTAATATATATAATAGCCACAACACTATTATAATGCAACCAAACAACCAACAATCAATTATTTTAACGAATAAAATAATTCTAAATAAAATACGAGTGAGATTTACTCACCTTATTTTATTTGCCGGATATCGATTTGTTTTTGATCAAATTTTCACTCCATTTTATTTCAATTCGACTATTGGGTAGCTACCACTGATATGGTTCCAACTTATTGGTTTTCGCCAAAATCTGATAATATATGGAATACATATTCATGTTATAAGTAATTTAAATGGATTTAAATTAAACTACATTGACTAATGAAATTCTATTAATATAAATTACCAGATTTTTCTCTAATGCAAATCAAGGTTTCCTTCCCAACATCATTGCAAAGTATTCATCGTTGTTATCCCATCGCAGTTCGTTTTTGTGAAAATTCTGATCACAAATGAATTAAATATACGAGTTATAAATTATTAAAATTAATTGTTGTAACTAATTTAAATATAGAATTGATTACCTTAAATCCGTTTTAATCCCTTCTTCTTAAATCTCTAACTGCAAATAAGATTTGCCAGCTTTTCATCACTAACCTTCACCAAAATCATAGAAATACCCAAAACAGGCCTACTTTTCTCAAGAGAAACTTCCTGGACATCCCAAGCTCACGCCTAAATCCCCTTATCGAACTGCGTTTACTGTTTCACCATGCTGTTAGAGAAAAGTTGCGACCTTTCTTGCTTCGGAGCCCTTCTCTCCATCATCGACCACAAATAACACTCGTGACTCCCTCTACACCCTCGACAGTTTATCCATTCCACCATTCTTGCTTCATCGTCGCGAGACCAGACCATCCCAACCCTAACTCCTCAAACCACGACTGTACCTACGTTGCCTCCCAGAAATCGCGATGCTTTGGTTTATCGGACCATCCAGGAACTCGACTACTAGCTCACGCTGCCCTCGATTTGGATCCTCAGCTCGTGATTTGCTATTGAAATCGATCACCCCTTTTTATTTAGGTTTAGAAGCTTTTCATTTTGATATACTGGAAAGAACAAAAATGAGAGAGGGAATTGCTGAAGTTGTTTTTTTGAGGAGTGGGATATAATATAAGTGTAAACACCCGCAACTTCCCCGTAAAGGAAAGCGTCGGATAGTTCAAGAACAAACCACAACAGAACGCATATAGAAGAACATTTCATTGTATATTACAACAATGCATCAGATTACAAGAATATACAGAGTATAAAAGAATATTACACAGGAATATCAGAGATTTAAATTACATTTTAAATACAACGCAGCGGAAAATAATACAATACACAACTAGAAGAAGATATACGGATACAAAGCTTTCCGGATATCGTTCCAGCTGTAAACCAGGATCCTGTGAATATAAATCTGCAAAACCAAAACTACTAGCTGCCCGTGTCAAAATAGGGGCACCCAGAGTTTAGGTTAAAACAATAAACTCCAGGTCAGTCATGGGACCGGTGTGAGAACTAAAACAGTTATTAATCTTTATTTTAAAAGTTAGGTAAATCAAGGGACCACGCCGTATAACACGGAACGGGTTTCCTCCCAAGAATACCAGTGCATAAAACAAACAGCGCAATGCTAAATAAAGAAAAATGAAGCTGTTATAAGACCCAGGTCCTATCACACAATGCAACGCAAGCCGGGGGATAGGGTTTTCCCTTATAACAGCCAAAGAATGCTTGATACGTTTGAAACAAATCATTTGATACTATAATAAGTGCATAGTGTATAAAACAACTTCAAATCATAAGTATCAATCATAGGCGGCATGAGCGTCCCATGCCACTATGTCGCCATATATAGGTTTACAAATAAAACCGCAAATGTCACGTATTTGGAAATTGGATTTCCGTCTATGAACCGAGGCAAAAGATAGTCCTCAACCGATTCGAGACGCTCTAGCCCGCCCCTCAGGATCAGAACGCATCAACCCTTTAGATCGTCAGGGCCGGTCCACCGATGTGGATTATTATGCCTGAACACTACGTTTCCCCACCCTATGGGGTGTAAGTCTGGTCCGTCAGCCGACCAGAATGCATCGGCCGAAACCGATATAACCGAGGCGCCTCGCAACAGCAACAACCACATAAGTCAAACTCGTCAGGGCGTGTAAAACCACTGACGCCACTTCTAGCTAGAAAGAAACGCAAGTCCTCCATGATGTCCTCTCCCGTTTTTGGTTCATACCGGGTGTGAAACTCGCGAAGCAAACGTTACACAAAGCTACGCCACAAAGGCCGTGCTTTGATCATCAACCACAAGACTTTGCTTTTCAACAGAAGCCTTGATCATTTGCATCTTAGCATGCCACACAGGCAAGCCATCCTATGCAACCGATATCAGTCACACAGAATGAAATCCGATGTCAGACACACAGTCCCTTTACAAGTCCGTTCTGGGTCTGAACGAAACCGGAGGCACCTAGTACCCCGCATATCCATCGATCTCCAAGTACGCCTGGACGATCACTAACTGTTTCCATCTTCTTGGGTGTACAGCCCAATCAAGATCATCAGTTATCACCCAAACGACGTGAAGACCTCCGGTCTTCGACCACCGTCTTCATCTTCGACTTATCGTCGTATCAGTTATTCAGAATGGGATAAACCCGGTCTTTCCGAATAACTCGCGTATATTTTAAATAAGTGTTACACAAACACAACATACGCCTCATTCCAATTCATTAGTCACTAACCGTAAATTAATCAAGAGAATAATTCCCCAAATATTAACCCCGAAGGCCGAAACCCACATCAGATCAATATCCAGAAAACCATTCTGCTTGGCTAACCGACAGTTAGTTTCTAAATTTCACGTTCAAATCTAATTAAAGATTTAACTATCGCCTGGAGCAAAACTGGTGATACTCCATTCTCGATCTTTTCAATCTAATTAAAGATTCATTAAAACTCCACTTAGTTTTAATCATTATCTGGGTTAAAGAATCAGTGTCATTTAAAACACGATTCACGATAAACCCAAAATCACATTCCATCAATTATCGGGTTAAAGAACAAGTGTTATTTAAAACACTGTTCACGATAAACCCAAAAATCAATACCAATTCAATTCCAATTAAATATCATTTAATTGGTACACTTCATTAAATCTAAATAAAAAGATTTAATCTTTTCTCAACTGGGTTCAAGAACAGTGTTAGTGAAGACACCATTCACGACAAACCCAAATCACATTCGATATTCAATACAAGGCTCTGAATAGAAAATATATCGGCTTATATTCAATATCAAATTCTACGACTAACAAATGTCGTATTGGAAATAACGATATAAATATATATCTTTCAAATTTCCATAACAACACCTGTATAATCGCGAATTCCAACATCGAAATATTCCGAAGACAATTTCGATTCAAATCCACTCCAATGCAATCATTGGAAATTTTGGTTATTTTCAAAACCCTTTTCAAATTCAATTTATTTATTTAAAAATAAATAGAATTATAATTCTAGTTCAAAACTAGTTCATTTCGATAAAAATCTATTTTTATCTTTTCAAATAGGGAGTTTTTCATCCCAATTCTTCACAAATCATTTCTTATGATTTTACACAAATTATTACTATTTTTAATAATTTTATCAAGGCCTGTACAGTCGATTTCCAACAATGGCCATCGAACTGCACTTACAGCGACCTTTTTCGAATTTGATTTGGACGTATCTCCAAATCCAACCGTTAGATTTCAAATTTCTAACCTTCGTTAGAAAGCTCTTTTCGATACGAACCCAACGGTTCCGGTTTTAGGAGAATCCGACGGTCGGATCTCCCGTAATGTCCGTTTGAAATAAATGGTCGAAATTCGCGAACTGCCGCGGCGCGGCGCGTTCTATTCAGGCCATTATATTATATATATAATATATATAATATATATTTCGTCGATTTCTATTTAAAACGAATTATATAAATAGTTTTAAAATCGTTTCAAAAGCTATTTCAACTTTCTTTTTAATTCAAATCAAAATTGAATTCTTCTTTATAAATTCATTTTAAAATTCATTTCTATTCAATTCAAATTTCAATTCAATTTGAATTCATTTCACTTCGCTTTCAATTCAATTTGAATTCGTTTTCAATTCAATTCATTTCGAAATCGTTTTCAATTCAATTCATTTCGAAATCGTTTTCAATTCAATTCATTTCGAAATCGTTTTCAATTCAATTCATTTCGAAATCGTTTTCAATTCAATTCATTTCGAAATCGTTTTCAATTCAATTCATTTCGAAATCGTTTTCAATTCAATTCATTTCGAAATCGTTTTCAATTCAATTCATTTCGAAATCGTTTTCAATTCAATTCATTTCGAAATCGTTTTCAATTCAATTCATTTCGAAATCGTTTTCAATTCAATTCATTTCGAAATCGTTTTCAATTCAATTCATTTCAAAATATTCGATTTCGAAATTACTTTTCAATATTCATTTTAAAATGAATAAAATCGATATAAATATCGTTCACGTCAAAATGGCGTCAATCTAATCCTCACGGCTTCACATATTTCTATTTTCAAATATTCTATTTCAAATATTTCTATTTCAAATATTTCTATTTCAAATATTCCTTTTTTCGAAACTGGAATGAGGCCCAATCAATTACCATATAATGTTAATTATATGGATTTTCTACAACACATGTATATATCAACAATGATGAATAATCAACCATCAACCAAAGTGCACTACACTGTATAAGCATCAAATATAGACATTTAACGCGTATAGCAGCTTGTCAATCAATCGATCGACATATTTAATCAATCAGGATGAGTGAACTTCAAGTTTCATCCCAACACCCGTGTGGGGTTTCAAACAATCAAACAAATATTTTATTCGTGCAGTTGGGCGATGTGTAAAATTTATCGACCCAATCAATGTCCTTCAAATAGGTGTACATAAACAAACCGTCTGGTTTGCAAATGAATATTTTATTTATTCACATTCACGTTAAAAATTATGTTTTTAACGATGAAACATTTTATTCCAACATATGAATTTCTATTCAGTTCATTCTTTAAATAAAATGATATTTTTATTTTTCTAACATATTTTAGAAAATTTCGGCGGCATAACGGCACGATACTAGAAACGGGACAAGGCCTAGCCTTATCCCCGGTCTAGTGAAGGCCCACGCCATTCACTCATCAATCAAATCAATTTCATTTTTCAAACCACAAAATTTGGAGTAAGGGTCTAACCTAGCCTTACTCCTACGCCTTATAACGGCGCACGTCTAATCCTAACCAATTTATCGATTCGATTTTTCACACCACAAACCACATTCAAACCAATATCGCAATCAATCACCAAACAGTCAAACAAACAAGTCCATGGTCTGTGGACGGTTGTGTCGGGTGCTACTAAGCACCGTCTGCATCCTAGTATAAATATATAACTAGAAAGGAAATAGAAAGGTGAGAAATTCTCACATATAGCTATCCTAGCTCCACGGCACTTCCTTTGCAGAAGTCTTCGTCGTCGTCGCATCCTTTTTCATCTTCGTTGCTGCTTTCACTACATACGTAAAAATCACATTTTTACTTCGCTATTCAATATATAAAAATCGAATTTTTACTTCGATGTTCAATATATAAAAATGCTATTTTTCTATCGAAGTTCAATATATAAAAATTCTATTTTTCTATCGAAGTTCAATATATAAAAATTCTATTTTTCTATCGAAGTTCAAAAACATAAAAACTATATTTTTCTATCGAAGTTCAATATATAAAAATTCTATTTTTCTATCGAAGTTCAAAACATAAAAATTCTATTTTTCTATCGAAGTTCAAAACATAAAAACTATATTTTTCTATCGAAGTTCAATATATAAAAATTCTATTTTTCTATCGAAGTTCAAAACATAAAAATTCTATTTTTCTATCGAAGTTCAAAACATAAAAACTATATTTTTCTTTCGAAGTTCAAAAGATAAAAACTATATTTTTCCTTCGAAGTTCAAAAGATAAAAACTATATTTTTCCTTCGAAGTTCAAAATCAGTTTTAACTTCTTTTAAATCTTTTACTTTTTAAAGTTCAAATCTTTTAAAACCTTTTTAGAAATCAGTTTTAAAATCATTTATAAAATCAGTTTCCTAATCTTTATAAAATCAGTTTTACATTTCTTATAAAATCAGTTTTAAAAATAAGGCCAAAATCAGTTTTTAAATTTCTAAAAAAAAACAGTTTTTAGTTTTCATAAAAAAAAATATCGAAATTAGTTTTAAACTCTAAAATAAAAATAAAAGTAAAACTTACATTTCTCGTCAGTAGGGGTGGAGGGCGTCAGATGCTCGACGCAGGGGAAGGGGCCCTACAGCGGCGGTCTCAGGCGAGGCGGTGGGTTGCGGGCGGCTCCAGCGAGCTTCAGGGTGGTCGGAGTGCCGCGTTGGCCGCTGGTGGGTCGGGGTGGGTCGTGGTTCGAGGTGGGGGTCGGTTTCGATTTGCGGTGGCGTTGGGTTTTGCTGGGCGTGGCGATTTGGGGTTGGGGTCCAGGGGTCGCGAGGCTCGAGCGGGGTTCATCAGAGGATGGGCGCGAGGGGGAGGTGGACTCGGCGGAGGCGGCGGTCGGCTCTGGCAAAGGGTGGCGCCGACAGGAGGAGGGAGGCGCGATTTCCTTTGGGGGGTTTTTTTTTTTTTATTTTTTTTTTATTTTGATTCGATCTGCAGAAGGGGGGGGGGGGGGGGCAACGTATAAAAGGGAAAGAAGATATTTTTTTTTTTATTATTATTTTAATTATTTTATTCGAAAAAAGGTTGACCTTTAAATACGAACTCGAAACGAGGCCCACCGCCTGTCGTCCATAGCGTTTCACCCCCATTCCGAACACAATGGGACATGTATTGTAAGCTGATTCGGCTGTTACAATCAGTTTCCTTTTTGAATTTACATCTAAATCAATATATTGAATTTTAAACGTACATTTCAAATTACCGGGGTCACATACTAACTAGAAAAATTCCAGAAAAATATTTTCTAGCTTCGTATTGACGATACGGTCCTAACAAAACTAGTTTCGTCGAATTCTGAGACCGTTTGAAAAATGGCCAATTTCCAGTCGATTAAAATCAACTGAAACTGGTCGAACGCGTTTTCCTTTGCCACGCTCACATATTGATTCAGAAAATTATGAAATTTGAAACCTAGCAATAATTCGACATCACGGACCCAACAAAACTGGTTTCGTCGAACTCCGAGGTCGTTTGCAAAATTGCTATTTTTTTAAGGGCCTTATATATATAAAAATATATATAAATTCCACAGCGACTATTTCTAATTTTAAACTGGACATATCTTATCATTTCTAAGATGAAATCTCAGTTTGTTAACTTCGTTACAAAGACATAGTTATACAGATTCAAATATTTCTTGTTTCGTTCAATTCTGACTTATATTGAATTCTGTATATTCATTTGAAATTAGAAATCGAATTTTCGAACTACCGCGCCATTTTCAATTCCTTTTATAATTATATATAATTATTATATATTCTAACGACGACGTATATAATATATACGTCGAATTCTATTCAAAATAAATTTTCTCGTCGATATTATTTAAAATAATTCATTTTAAATAATCAAAATTCGCTAAAATGGCCAAAATAAAAATTTTAAACTGGCCCAGATTTTCCGGGTTGTTACAATCTCCCCCACTTAAAACTTTTCGTCCCCGAAAAGGAACAAAGTCGAAAGTGGTTTGATTAATCAACTCTACGCTCGACCTGGCTTTCATTCTCCAACTTTTCAGTTTCTGAGAATTTCTAAAATTTCAAAAATTTGGCTAACACCCTAAATTTTTGAAAAATTTCGCCATAACCTCCCCTGCAATGGGAGCATCGGGGAATTTCAAATAGCTTCCCCGGTCCTTCAGATCTCAAAAAGAAAAAGAAAAAGCCAAGCGGCTAGCCAATAGGCTCACAAAATCATCATCACCCAAACAAAACAGGAAATTATGTAGTAAACATGTACCTATTTGTCGGGCAAACAAATTTTATTCTTGGCTCTAGCCTCCTTGCTATGACCTGTTCAATGTAAGTACATATATGCAAGCAAATGCGACCAATTTTCAATACAGTTCAATATTCGATTAAATTAGGCATAATGGTTCAAAATTAGCAAACAATTAACCAAACAACACAAACATCAATCAATTAGTGAATTAGAGTCTCAAATTCGTAATTTGATATATATACAAAAATCAGATTTTTGATGCCAAATCACAACAATAGGCCCTATCTAATTTTGGTTCTCACACCAGTCAATAGGAAATATATAGAAATCTCACTTTCGTCACTCGAAAATAAATACTGGCGACAGTGCCCCATCACCAGAATTACTCCCGGGCACTAGAGGGATTCTATATCTACCCAATATATTAAAACTTCGAATACACGTTTGCAAGACATATATGAAAAATCTTTATATATCGGATTGTCCTAATCAATATAAAATAAATAATCAAATACGAATAATTGATTTAAATTTTCAAAACAAAAGTGTTTTCATTTGAAAAATATACTCTTCACACTCGTTCTAGGATACTACTGATCCTATCTCTAACGAGTCATTCTAATTGGATATTGCTAATCCAATATCTGATGAATTCTTTCGTATGTTTCTAATGTGTCTTGTTCTCTGCTTTGTAAACCAAAGCTCTGATACCAACTGTAAACACCCGCAACTTCCCCGTAAAGGAAAGCGTCGGATAGTTCGAGAACAAACCACAACAGAACGCATATAGAAGAACATTTCATTGTATATTACAACAATGCATCAGATTACAAGAATATACAGAGTATAAAAGAATATTACACAGGAATATCAGAGATTTAAATTACATTTTAAATACAACGCAGCGGAAAATAATACAATACACAACTAGAAGAAGATATACGGATACAAAGCTTTCCGGATATCGTTCCAGCTGTAAACCAGGATCCTGTGAATATAAATCTGCAAAACCAAAACTACTAGCTGCCCGTGTCAAAATAGGGGCACCCAGAGTTTAGGTTAAAACAATAAACTCCAGGTCGGTCATGGGACCGGTGTGAGAACTAAAACAGTTATTAATCTTTATTTTAAAAGTTAGGTAAATCAAGGGACCACGCCGTATAACACGGAACGGGTTTCCTCCCAAGAATACCAGTGCATAAAACAAACAGCGCAATGCTAAATAAAGAAAAATGAAGCTGTTATAAGACCCAGGTCCTATCACACAATGCAACGCAAGCCGGGGGATAGGGTTTTCCCTTATAACAGCCAAAGAATGCTTGATACGTTTGAAACAAATCATTTGATACTATAATAAGTGCATAGTGTATAAAACAACTTCAAATCATAAGTATCAATCATAGGCGGCATGAGCGTCCCATGCCACTATGTCGCCATATATAGGTTTACAAATAAAACCGCAAATGTCACGTATTTGGAAATTGGATTTCCGTCTATGAACCGAGGCAAAAGATAGTCCTCAACCGATTCGAGACGCTCTAGCCCGCCCCTCAGGATCAGAACGCATCAACCCTTTAGATCGTCAGGGCCGGTCCACCGATGTGGATTATTATGCCTGAACACTACGTTTCCCCACCCTATGGGGTGTAAGTCTGGTCCGTCAGCCGACCAGAATGCATCGGCCGAAACCGATATAACCGAGGCGCCTCGCAACAGCAACAACCACATAAGTCAAACTCGTCAGGGCGTGTAAAACCACTGACGCCACTTCTAGCTAGAAAGAAACGCAAGTCCTCCCTGATGTCCTCTCCCGTTTTTGGTTCATACCGGGTGTGAAACTCGCGAAGCAAACGTTACACAAAGCTACGCCACAAAGGCCGTGCTTTGATCATCAACCACAAGACTTTGCTTTTCAACAGAAGCCTTGATCATTTGCATCTTAGCATGCCACACAGGCAAGCCATCCTATGCAACCGATATCAGTCACACAGAATGAAATCCGATGTCAGACACACAGTCCCTTTACAAGTCCGTTCTGGGTCTGAACGAAACCGGAGGCACCTAGTACCCCGCATATCCATCGATCTCCAAGTACGCCTGGACGATCACTAACTGTTTCCATCTTCTTGGGTGTACAGCCCAATCAAGATCATCAGTTATCACCCAAACGACGTGAAGACCTCCGGTCTTCGACCACCGTCTTCATCTTCGACTTATCGTCGTATCAGTTATTCAGAATGGGATAAACCCGGTCTTTCCGAATAACTCGCGTATATTTTAAATAAGTGTTACACAAACACAACATACGCCTCATTCCAATTCATTAGTCACTAACCGTAAATTAATCAAGAGAATAATTCCCCAAATATTAACCCCGAAGGCCGAAACCCACATCAGATCAATATCCAGAAAACCATTCTGCTTGGCTAACCGACAGTTAGTTTCTAAATTTCACGTTCAAATCTAATTAAAGATTTAACTATCGCCTGGAGCAAAACTGGTGATACTCCATTCTCGATCTTTTCAATCTAATTAAAGATTCATTAAAACTCCACTTAGTTTTAATCATTATCTGGGTTAAAGAATCAGTGTCATTTAAAACACGATTCACGATAAACCCAAAATCACATTCCATCAATTATCGGGTTAAAGAACAAGTGTTATTTAAAACACTGTTCACGATAAACCCAAAAATCAATACCAATTCAATTCCAATTAAATATCATTTAATTGGTACACTTCATTAAATCTAAATAAAAAGATTTAATCTTTTCTCAACTGGGTTCAAGAACAGTGTTAGTGAAGACACCATTCACGACAAACCCAAATCACATTCGATATTCAATACAAGGCTCTGAATAGAAAATATATCGGCTTATATTCAATATCAAATTCTACGACTAACAAATGTCGTATTGGAAATAACGATATAAATATATATCTTTCAAATTTCCATAACAACACCTGTATAATCGCGAATTCCAACATCGAAATATTCCGAAGACAATTTCGATTCAAATCCACTCCAATGCAATCATTGGAAATTTTGGTTATTTTCAAAACCCTTTTCAAATTCAATTTATTTATTTAAAAATAAATAGAATTATAATTCTAGTTCAAAACTAGTTCATTTCGATAAAAATCTATTTTTATCTTTTCAAATAGGGAGTTTTTCATCCCAATTCTTCACAAATCATTTCTTATGATTTTACACAAATTATTACTATTTTTAATAATTTTATCAAGGCCTGTACAGTCGATTTCCAACAATGGCCATCGAACTGCACTTACAGCGACCTTTTTCGAATTTGATTTGGACGTATCTCCAAATCCAACCGTTAGATTTCAAATTTCTAACCTTCGTTAGAAAGCTCTTTTCGATACGAACCCAACGGTTCCGGTTTTAGGAGAATCCGACGGTCGGATCTCCCGTAATGTCCGTTTGAAATAAATGGTCGAAATTCGCGAACTGCCGCGGCGCGGCGCGTTCTATTCAGGCCATTATATTATATATATAATATATATAATATATATTTCGTCGATTTCTATTTAAAACGAATTATATAAATAGTTTTAAAATCGTTTCAAAAGCTATTTCAACTTTCTTTTTAATTCAAATCAAAATTGAATTCTTCTTTATAAATTCATTTTAAAATTCATTTCTATTCAATTCAAATTTCAATTCAATTTGAATTCATTTCACTTCGCTTTCAATTCAATTTGAATTCGTTTTCAATTCAATTCATTTCGAAATCGTTTTCAATTCAATTCATTTCGAAATCGTTTTCAATTCAATTCATTTCGAAATCGTTTTCAATTCAATTCATTTCGAAATCGTTTTCAATTCAATTCATTTCGAAATCGTTTTCAATTCAATTCATTTCGAAATCGTTTTCAATTCAATTCATTTCGAAATCGTTTTCAATTCAATTCATTTCGAAATCGTTTTCAATTCAATTCATTTCGAAATCGTTTTCAATTCAATTCATTTCGAAATCGTTTTCAATTCAATTCATTTCGAAATCGTTTTCAATTCAATTCATTTCAAAATATTCGATTTCGAAATTACTTTTCAATATTCATTTTAAAATGAATAAAATCGATATAAATATCGTTCACGTCAAAATGGCGTCAATCTAATCCTCACGGCTTCACATATTTCTATTTTCAAATATTCTATTTCAAATATTTCTATTTCAAATATTTCTATTTCAAATATTCCTTTTTTCGAAACTGGAATGAGGCCCAATCAATTACCATATAATGTTAATTATATGGATTTTCTACAACACATGTATATATCAACAATGATGAATAATCAACCATCAACCAAAGTGCACTACACTGTATAAGCATCAAATATAGACATTTAACGCGTATAGCAGCTTGTCAATCAATCGATCGACATATTTAATCAATCAGGATGAGTGAACTTCAAGTTTCATCCCAACACCCGTGTGGGGTTTCAAACAATCAAACAAATATTTTATTCGTGCAGTTGGGCGATGTGTAAAATTTATCGACCCAATCAATGTCCTTCAAATAGGTGTACATAAACAAACCGTCTGGTTTGCAAATGAATATTTTATTTATTCACATTCACGTTAAAAATTATGTTTTTAACGATGAAACATTTTATTCCAACATATGAATTTCTATTCAGTTCATTCTTTAAATAAAATGATATTTTTATTTTTCTAACATATTTTAGAAAATTTCGGCGGCATAACGGCACGATACTAGAAACGGGACAAGGCCTAGCCTTATCCCCGGTCTAGTGAAGGCCCACGCCATTCACTCATCAATCAAATCAATTTCATTTTTCAAACCACAAAATTTGGAGTAAGGGTCTAACCTAGCCTTACTCCTACGCCTTATAACGGCGCACGTCTAATCCTAACCAATTTATCGATTCGATTTTTCACACCACAAACCACATTCAAACCAATATCGCAATCAATCACCAAACAGTCAAACAAACAAGTCCATGGTCTGTGGACGGTTGTGTCGGGTGCTACTAAGCACCGTCTGCATCCTAGTATAAATATATAACTAGAAAGGAAATAGAAAGGTGAGAAATTCTCACATATAGCTATCCTAGCTCCACGGCACTTCCTTTGCAGAAGTCTTCGTCGTCGTCGCATCCTTTTTCATCTTCGTTGCTGCTTTCACTACATACGTAAAAATCACATTTTTACTTCGCTATTCAATATATAAAAATCGAATTTTTACTTCGATGTTCAATATATAAAAATGCTATTTTTCTATCGAAGTTCAATATATAAAAATTCTATTTTTCTATCGAAGTTCAATATATAAAAATTCTATTTTTCTATCGAAGTTCAAAAACATAAAAACTATATTTTTCTATCGAAGTTCAATATATAAAAATTCTATTTTTCTATCGAAGTTCAAAACATAAAAATTCTATTTTTCTATCGAAGTTCAAAACATAAAAACTATATTTTTCTATCGAAGTTCAATATATAAAAATTCTATTTTTCTATCGAAGTTCAAAACATAAAAATTCTATTTTTCTATCGAAGTTCAAAACATAAAAACTATATTTTTCTTTCGAAGTTCAAAAGATAAAAACTATATTTTTCCTTCGAAGTTCAAAAGATAAAAACTATATTTTTCCTTCGAAGTTCAAAATCAGTTTTAACTTCTTTTAAATCTTTTACTTTTTAAAGTTCAAATCTTTTAAAACCTTTTTAGAAATCAGTTTTAAAATCATTTATAAAATCAGTTTCCTAATCTTTATAAAATCAGTTTTACATTTCTTATAAAATCAGTTTTAAAAATAAGGCCAAAATCAGTTTTTAAATTTCTAAAAAAAAACAGTTTTTAGTTTTCATAAAAAAAAATATCGAAATTAGTTTTAAACTCTAAAATAAAAATAAAAGTAAAACTTACATTTCTCGTCAGTAGGGGTGGAGGGCGTCAGATGCTCGACGCAGGGGAAGGGGCCCTACAGCGGCGGTCTCAGGCGAGGCGGTGGGTTGCGGGCGGCTCCAGCGAGCTTCAGGGTGGTCGGAGTGCCGCGTTGGCCGCTGGTGGGTCGGGGTGGGTCGTGGTTCGAGGTGGGGGTCGGTTTCGATTTGCGGTGGCGTTGGGTTTTGCTGGGCGTGGCGATTTGGGGTTGGGGTCCAGGGGTCGCGAGGCTCGAGCGGGGTTCATCAGAGGATGGGCGCGAGGGGGAGGTGGACTCGGCGGAGGCGGCGGTCGGCTCTGGCAAAGGGTGGCGCCGACAGGAGGAGGGAGGCGCGATTTCCTTTGGGGGGTTTTTTTTTTTTTTTTTTTTTTTATTTTGATTCGATCTGCAGAAGGGGGGGGGGCAACGTATAAAAGGGAAAGAAGATATTTTTTTTTTTATTATTATTTTAATTATTTTATTCGAAAAAAGGTTGACCTTTAAATACGAACTCGAAACGAGGCCCACCGCCTGTCGTCCATAGCGTTTCACCCCCATTCCGAACACAATGGGACATGTATTGTAAGCTGATTCGGCTGTTACAATCAGTTTCCTTTTTGAATTTACATCTAAATCAATATATTGAATTTTAAACGTACATTTCAAATTACCGGGGTCACATACTAACTAGAAAAATTCCAGAAAAATATTTTCTAGCTTCGTATTGACGATACGGTCCTAACAAAACTAGTTTCGTCGAATTCTGAGACCGTTTGAAAAATGGCCAATTTCCAGTCGATTAAAATCAACTGAAACTGGTCGAACGCGTTTTCCTTTGCCACGCTCACATATTGATTCAGAAAATTATGAAATTTGAAACCTAGCAATAATTCGACATCACGGACCCAACAAAACTGGTTTCGTCGAACTCCGAGGTCGTTTGCAAAATTGCTATTTTTTTAAGGGCCTTATATATATAAAAATATATATAAATTCCACAGCGACTATTTCTAATTTTAAACTGGACATATCTTATCATTTCTAAGATGAAATCTCAGTTTGTTAACTTCGTTACAAAGACATAGTTATACAGATTCAAATATTTCTTGTTTCGTTCAATTCTGACTTATATTGAATTCTGTATATTCATTTGAAATTAGAAATCGAATTTTCGAACTACCGCGCCATTTTCAATTCCTTTTATAATTATATATAATTATTATATATTCTAACGACGACGTATATAATATATACGTCGAATTCTATTCAAAATAAATTTTCTCGTCGATATTATTTAAAATAATTCATTTTAAATAATCAAAATTCGCTAAAATGGCCAAAATAAAAATTTTAAACTGGCCCAGATTTTCCGGGTTGTTACAATCTCCCCCACTTAAAACTTTTCGTCCCCGAAAAGGAACAAAGTCGAAAGTGGTTTGATTAATCAACTCTACGCTCGACCTGGCTTTCATTCTCCAACTTTTCAGTTTCTGAGAATTTCTAAAATTTCAAAAATTTGGCTAACACCCTAAATTTTTGAAAAATTTCGCCATAACCTCCCCTGCAATGGGAGCATCGGGGAATTTCAAATAGCTTCCCCGGTCCTTCAGATCTCAAAAAGAAAAAGAAAAAGCCAAGCGGCTAGCCAATAGGCTCACAAAATCATCATCACCCAAACAAAACAGGAAATTATGTAGTAAACATGTACCTATTTGTCGGGCAAACAAATTTTATTCTTGGCTCTAGCCTCCTTGCTATGACCTGTTCAATGTAAGTACATATATGCAAGCAAATGCGACCAATTTTCAATACAGTTCAATATTCGATTAAATTAGGCATAATGGTTCAAAATTAGCAAACAATTAACCAAACAACACAAACATCAATCAATTAGTGAATTAGAGTCTCAAATTCGTAATTTGATATATATACAAAAATCAGATTTTTGATGCCAAATCACAACAATAGGCCCTATCTAATTTTGGTTCTCACACCAGTCAATAGGAAATATATAGAAATCTCACTTTCGTCACTCGAAAATAAATACTGGCGACAGTGCCCCATCACCAGAATTACTCCCGGGCACTAGAGGGATTCTATATCTACCCAATATATTAAAACTTCGAATACACGTTTGCAAGACATATATGAAAAATCTTTATATATCGGATTGTCCTAATCAATATAAAATAAATAATCAAATACGAATAATTGATTTAAATTTTCAAAACAAAAGTGTTTTCATTTGAAAAATATACTCTTCACACTCGTTCTAGGATACTACTGATCCTATCTCTAACGAGTCATTCTAATTGGATATTGCTAATCCAATATCTGATGAATTCTTTCGTATGTTTCTAATGTGTCTTGTTCTCTGCTTTGTAAACCAAAGCTCTGATACCAACTGTAAACACCCGCAACTTCCCCGTAAAGGAAAGCGTCGGATAGTTCGAGAACAAACCACAACAGAACGCATATAGAAGAACATTTCATTGTATATTACAACAATGCATCAGATTACAAGAATATACAGAGTATAAAAGAATATTACACAGGAATATCAGAGATTTAAATTACATTTTAAATACAACGCAGCGGAAAATAATACAATACACAACTAGAAGAAGATATACGGATACAAAGCTTTCCGGATATCGTTCCAGCTGTAAACCAGGATCCTGTGAATATAAATCTGCAAAACCAAAACTACTAGCTGCCCGTGTCAAAATAGGGGCACCCAGAGTTTAGGTTAAAACAATAAACTCCAGGTCGGTCATGGGACCGGTGTGAGAACTAAAACAGTTATTAATCTTTATTTTAAAAGTTAGGTAAATCAAGGGACCACGCCGTATAACACGGAACGGGTTTCCTCCCAAGAATACCAGTGCATAAAACAAACAGCGCAATGCTAAATAAAGAAAAATGAAGCTGTTATAAGACCCAGGTCCTATCACACAATGCAACGCAAGCCGGGGGATAGGGTTTTCCCTTATAACAGCCAAAGAATGCTTGATACGTTTGAAACAAATCATTTGATACTATAATAAGTGCATAGTGTATAAAACAACTTCAAATCATAAGTATCAATCATAGGCGGCATGAGCGTCCCATGCCACTATGTCGCCATATATAGGTTTACAAATAAAACCGCAAATGTCACGTATTTGGAAATTGGATTTCCGTCTATGAACCGAGGCAAAAGATAGTCCTCAACCGATTCGAGACGCTCTAGCCCGCCCCTCAGGATCAGAACGCATCAACCCTTTAGATCGTCAGGGCCGGTCCACCGATGTGGATTATTATGCCTGAACACTACGTTTCCCCACCCTATGGGGTGTAAGTCTGGTCCGTCAGCCGACCAGAATGCATCGGCCGAAACCGATATAACCGAGGCGCCTCGCAACAGCAACAACCACATAAGTCAAACTCGTCAGGGCGTGTAAAACCACTGACGCCACTTCTAGCTAGAAAGAAACGCAAGTCCTCCCTGATGTCCTCTCCCGTTTTTGGTTCATACCGGGTGTGAAACTCGCGAAGCAAACGTTACACAAAGCTACGCCACAAAGGCCGTGCTTTGATCATCAACCACAAGACTTTGCTTTTCAACAGAAGCCTTGATCATTTGCATCTTAGCATGCCACACAGGCAAGCCATCCTATGCAACCGATATCAGTCACACAGAATGAAATCCGATGTCAGACACACAGTCCCTTTACAAGTCCGTTCTGGGTCTGAACGAAACCGGAGGCACCTAGTACCCCGCATATCCATCGATCTCCAAGTACGCCTGGACGATCACTAACTGTTTCCATCTTCTTGGGTGTACAGCCCAATCAAGATCATCAGTTATCACCCAAACGACGTGAAGACCTCCGGTCTTCGACCACCGTCTTCATCTTCGACTTATCGTCGTATCAGTTATTCAGAATGGGATAAACCCGGTCTTTCCGAATAACTCGCGTATATTTTAAATAAGTGTTACACAAACACAACATACGCCTCATTCCAATTCATTAGTCACTAACCGTAAATTAATCAAGAGAATAATTCCCCAAATATTAACCCCGAAGGCCGAAACCCACATCAGATCAATATCCAGAAAACCATTCTGCTTGGCTAACCGACAGTTAGTTTCTAAATTTCACGTTCAAATCTAATTAAAGATTTAACTATCGCCTGGAGCAAAACTGGTGATACTCCATTCTCGATCTTTTCAATCTAATTAAAGATTCATTAAAACTCCACTTAGTTTTAATCATTATCTGGGTTAAAGAATCAGTGTCATTTAAAACACGATTCACGATAAACCCAAAATCACATTCCATCAATTATCGGGTTAAAGAACAAGTGTTATTTAAAACACTGTTCACGATAAACCCAAAAATCAATACCAATTCAATTCCAATTAAATATCATTTAATTGGTACACTTCATTAAATCTAAATAAAAAGATTTAATCTTTTCTCAACTGGGTTCAAGAACAGTGTTAGTGAAGACACCATTCACGACAAACCCAAATCACATTCGATATTCAATACAAGGCTCTGAATAGAAAATATATCGGCTTATATTCAATATCAAATTCTACGACTAACAAATGTCGTATTGGAAATAACGATATAAATATATATCTTTCAAATTTCCATAACAACACCTGTATAATCGCGAATTCCAACATCGAAATATTCCGAAGACAATTTCGATTCAAATCCACTCCAATGCAATCATTGGAAATTTTGGTTATTTTCAAAACCCTTTTCAAATTCAATTTATTTATTTAAAAATAAATAGAATTATAATTCTAGTTCAAAACTAGTTCATTTCGATAAAAATCTATTTTTATCTTTTCAAATAGGGAGTTTTTCATCCCAATTCTTCACAAATCATTTCTTATGATTTTACACAAATTATTACTATTTTTAATAATTTTATCAAGGCCTGTACAGTCGATTTCCAACAATGGCCATCGAACTGCACTTACAGCGACCTTTTTCGAATTTGATTTGGACGTATCTCCAAATCCAACCGTTAGATTTCAAATTTCTAACCTTCGTTAGAAAGCTCTTTTCGATACGAACCCAACGGTTCCGGTTTTAGGAGAATCCGACGGTCGGATCTCCCGTAATGTCCGTTTGAAATAAATGGTCGAAATTCGCGAACTGCCGCGGCGCGGCGCGTTCTATTCAGGCCATTATATTATATATATAATATATATAATATATATTTCGTCGATTTCTATTTAAAACGAATTATATAAATAGTTTTAAAATCGTTTCAAAAGCTATTTCAACTTTCTTTTTAATTCAAATCAAAATTGAATTCTTCTTTATAAATTCATTTTAAAATTCATTTCTATTCAATTCAAATTTCAATTCAATTTGAATTCATTTCACTTCGCTTTCAATTCAATTTGAATTCGTTTTCAATTCAATTCATTTCGAAATCGTTTTCAATTCAATTCATTTCGAAATCGTTTTCAATTCAATTCATTTCGAAATCGTTTTCAATTCAATTCATTTCGAAATCGTTTTCAATTCAATTCATTTCGAAATCGTTTTCAATTCAATTCATTTCGAAATCGTTTTCAATTCAATTCATTTCGAAATCGTTTTCAATTCAATTCATTTCGAAATCGTTTTCAATTCAATTCATTTCGAAATCGTTTTCAATTCAATTCATTTCGAAATCGTTCTCAATTCAATTCATTTCGAAATCGTTTTCAATTCAATTCATTTCGAAATCGTTTTCAATTCAATTCATTTCAAAATATTCGATTTCGAAATTACTTTTCAATATTCATTTTAAAATGAATAAAATCGATATAAATATCGTTCACGTCAAAATGGCGTCAATCTAATCCTCACGGCTTCACATATTTCTATTTTCAAATATTCTATTTCAAATATTTCTATTTCAAATATTTCTATTTCAAATATTCCTTTTTTCGAAACTGGAATGAGGCCCAATCAATTACCATATAATGTTAATTATATGGATTTTCTACAACACATGTATATATCAACAATGATGAATAATCAACCATCAACCAAAGTGCACTACACTGTATAAGCATCAAATATAGACATTTAACGCGTATAGCAGCTTGTCAATCAATCGATCGACATATTTAATCAATCAGGATGAGTGAACTTCAAGTTTCATCCCAACACCCGTGTGGGGTTTCAAACAATCAAACAAATATTTTATTCGTGCAATTGGGCGATGTGTAAAATTTATCGACCCAATCAATGTCCTTCAAATAGGTGTACATAAACAAACCGTCTGGTTTGCAAATGAATATTTTATTTATTCACATTCACGTTAAAAATTATGTTTTTAACGATGAAACATTTTATTCCAACATATGAATTTCTATTCAGTTCATTCTTTAAATAAAATGATATTTTTATTTTTCTAACATATTTTAGAAAATTTCGGCGGCATAACGGCACGATACTAGAAACGGGACAAGGCCTAGCCTTATCCCCGGTCTAGTGAAGGCCCACGCCATTCACTCATCAATCAAATCAATTTCATTTTTCAAACCACAAAATTTGGAGTAAGGGTCTAACCTAGCCTTACTCCTACGCCTTATAACGGCGCACGTCTAATCCTAACCAATTTATCGATTCGATTTTTCACACCACAAACCACATTCAAACCAATATCGCAATCAATCACCAAACAGTCAAACAAACAAGTCCATGGTCTGTGGACGGTTGTGTCGGGTGCTACTAAGCACCGTCTGCATCCTAGTATAAATATATAACTAGAAAGGAAATAGAAAGGTGAGAAATTCTCACATATAGCTATCCTAGCTCCACGGCACTTCCTTTGCAGAAGTCTTCGTCGTCGTCGCATCCTTTTTCATCTTCGTTGCTGCTTTCACTACATACGTAAAAATCACATTTTTACTTCGCTATTCAATATATAAAAATCGAATTTTTACTTCGATGTTCAATATATAAAAATGCTATTTTTCTATCGAAGTTCAATATATAAAAATTCTATTTTTCTATCGAAGTTCAATATATAAAAATTCTATTTTTCTATCGAAGTTCAAAAACATAAAAACTATATTTTTCTATCGAAGTTCAATATATAAAAATTCTATTTTTCTATCGAAGTTCAAAACATAAAAATTCTATTTTTCTATCGAAGTTCAAAACATAAAAACTATATTTTTCTATCGAAGTTCAATATATAAAAATTCTATTTTTCTATCGAAGTTCAAAACATAAAAATTCTATTTTTCTATCGAAGTTCAAAAGATAAAAACTATATTTTTCTTTCGAAGTTCAAAAGATAAAAACTATATTTTTCCTTCGAAGTTCAAAAGATAAAAACTATATTTTTCCTTCGAAGTTCAAAATCAGTTTTAACTTCTTTTAAATCTTTTACTTTTTAAAGTTCAAATCTTTTAAAACCTTTTTAGAAATCAGTTTTAAAATCATTTATAAAATCAGTTTCCTAATCTTTATAAAATCAGTTTTACATTTCTTATAAAATCAGTTTTAAAAATAAGGCCAAAATCAGTTTTTAAATTTCTAAAAAAAAACAGTTTTTAGTTTTCATAAAAAAAATATCGAAATTAGTTTTAAACTCTAAAATAAAAATAAAAGTAAAACTTACATTTCTCGTCAGCAGGGGTGGAGGGCGTCAGATGCTCGACGCAGGGGAAGGGGCCCTACAGCGGCGGTCTCAGGCGAGGCGGTGGGTTGCGGGCGGCTCCAGCGAGCTTCAGGGTGGTCGGAGTGCCGCGTTGGCCGCTGGTGGGTCGGGGTGGGTCGTGGTTCGAGGTGGGGGTCGGTTTCGATTTGCGGTGGCGTTGGGTTTTGCTGGGCGTGGCGATTTGGGGTTGGGGTCCAGGGGTCGCGAGGCTCGAGCGGGGTTCATCAGAGGATGGGCGCGAGGGGGAGGTGGACTCGGCGGAGGCGGCGGTCGTCTCTGGCAAAGGGTGGCGCCGACAGGAGGAGGGAGGCGCGATTTCCTTTGGGGTTTTTTTTTTTTTTTTTTTTTTTTATTTTGATTCGATCTGCAGAAGGGGGGGGGCAACGTATAAAAGGGAAAGAAGATATTTTTTTTTTTTTATTATTATTATTTTAATTATTTTATTCGAAAAAAGGTTGACCTTTAAATACGAACTCGAAACGAGGCCCACCGCCTGTCGTCCATAGCGTTTCACCCCCATTCCGAACACAATGGGACATGTATTGTAAGCTGATTCGGCTGTTACAATCAGTTTCCTTTTTGAATTTACATCTAAATCAATATATTGAATTTTAAACGTACATTTCAAATTACCGGGGTCACATACTAACTAGAAAAATTCCAGAAAAATATTTTCTAGCTTCGTATTGACGATACGGTCCTAACAAAACTAGTTTCGTCGAATTCTGAGACCGTTTGAAAAATGGCCAATTTCCAATCGATTAAAATCAACTGAAACTGGTCGAACGCGTTTTCCTTTGCCACGCTCACATATTGATTCAGAAAATTATGAAATTTGAAACCTAGCAATAATTCGACATCACGGACCCAACAAAACTGGTTTCGTCGAACTCCGAGGTCGTTTGCAAAATTGCTATTTTTTTAAGGGCCTTATATATATAAAAATATATATAAATTCCACAGCGACTATTTCTAATTTTAAACTGGACATATCTTATCATTTCTAAGATGAAATCTCAGTTTGTTAACTTCGTTACAAAGACATAGTTATACAGATTCAAATATTTCTTGTTTCGTTCAATTCTGACTTATATTGAATTCTGTATATTCATTTGAAATTAGAAATCGAATTTTCGAACTACCGCGCCATTTTCAATTCCTTTTATAATTATATATAATTATTATATATTCTAACGACGACGTATATAATATATACGTCGAATTCTATTCAAAATAAATTTTCTCGTCGATATTATTTAAAATAATTCATTTTAAATAATCAAAATTCGCTAAAATGGCCAAAATAAAAATTTTAAACTGGCCCAGATTTTCCGGGTTGTTACAATCTCCCCCACTTAAAACTTTTCGTCCCCGAAAAGGAACAAAGTCGAAAGTGGTTTGATTAATCAACTCTACGCTCGACCTGGCTTTCATTCTCCAACTTTTCAGTTTATGAGAATTTCTAAAATTTCAAAAATTTGGCTAACACCCTAAATTTTTGAAAAATTTCGCCATAACCTCCCCTGCAATGGGAGCATCGGGGAATTTCAAATAGCTTCCCCGGTCCTTCAGATCTCAAAAAGAAAAAGAAAAAGCCAAGCGGCTAGCCAATAGGCTCACAAAATCATCATCACCCAAACAAAACAGGAAATTATGTAGTAAACATGTACCTATTTGTCGGGCAAACAAATTTTATTCTTGGCTCTAGCCTCCTTGCTATGACCTGTTCAATGTAAGTACATATATGCAAGCAAATGCGACCAATTTTCAATACAGTTCAATATTCGATTAAATTAGGCATAATGGTTCAAAATTAGCAAACAATTAACCAAACAACACAAACATCAATCAATTAGTGAATTAGAGTCTCAAATTCGTAATTTGATATATATACAAAAATCAGATTTTTGATGCCAAATCACAACAATAGGCCCTATCTAATTTTGGTTCTCACACCAGTCAATAGGAAATATATAGAAATCTCACTTTCGTCACTCGAAAATAAATACTGGCGACAGTGCCCCATCACCAGAATTACTCCCGGGCACTAGAGGGATTCTATATCTACCCAATATATTAAAACTTCGAATACACGTTTGCAAGACATATATGAAAAATCTTTATATATCGGATTGTCCTAATCAATATAAAATAAATAATCAAATACGAATAATTGATTTAAATTTTCAAAACAAAAGTGTTTTCATTTGAAAAATATACTCTTCACACTCGTTCTAGGATACTACTGATCCTATCTCTAACGAGTCATTCTAATTGGATATTGCTAATCCAATATCTGATGAATTCTTTCGTATGTTTCTAATGTGTCTTGTTCTCTGCTTTGTAAACCAAAGCTCTGATACCAACTGTAAACACCCGCAACTTCCCCGTAAAGGAAAGCGTCGGATAGTTCGAGAACAAACCACAACAGAACGCATATAGAAGAACATTTCATTGTATATTACAACAATGCATCAGATTACAAGAATATACAGAGTATAAAAGAATATTACACAGGAATATCAGAGATTTAAATTACATTTTAAATACAACGCAGCGGAAAATAATACAATACACAACTAGAAGAAGATATACGGATACAAAGCTTTCCGGATATCGTTCCAGCTATAAACCAGGATCCTGTGAATATAAATCTGCAAAACCAAAACTACTAGCTGCCCGTGTCAAAATAGGGGCACCCAGAGTTTAGGTTAAAACAATAAACTCCAGGTCAGTCATGGGACCGGTGTGAGAACTAAAACAGTTATTAATCTTTATTTTAAAAGTTAGGTAAATCAAGGGACCACGCCGTATAACACGGAACGGGTTTCCTCCCAAGAATACCAGTGCATAAAACAAACAGCGCAATGCTAAATAAAGAAAAATGAAGCTGTTATAAGACCCAGGTCCTATCACACAATGCAACGCAAGCCGGGGGATAGGGTTTTCCCTTATAACAGCCAAAGAATGCTTGATACGTTTGAAACAAATCATTTGATACTATAATAAGTGCATAGTGTATAAAACAACTTCAAATCATAAGTATCAATCATAGGCGGCATGAGCGTCCCATGCCACTATGTCGCCATATATAGGTTTACAAATAAAACCGCAAATGTCACGTATTTGGAAATTGGATTTCCGTCTATGAACCGAGGCAAAAGATAGTCCTCAACCGATTCGAGACGCTCTAGCCCGCCCCTCAGGATCAGAACGCATCAACCCTTTAGATCGTCAGGGCCGGTCCACCGATGTGGATTATTATGCCTGAACACTACGTTTCCCCACCCTATGGGGTGTAAGTCTGGTCCGTCAGCCGACCAGAATGCATCGGCCGAAACCGATATAACCGAGGCGCCTCGCAACAGCAACAACCACATAAGTCAAACTCGTCAGGGCGTGTAAAACCACTGACGTCACTTCTAGCTAGAAAGAAACGCAAGTCCTCCCTGATGTCCTCTCCCGTTTTTGGTTCATACCGGGTGTGAAACTCGCGAAGCAAACGTTACACAAAGCTACGCCACAAAGGCCGTGCTTTGATCATCAACCACAAGACTTTGCTTTTCAACAGAAGCCTTGATCATTTGCATCTTAGCATGCCACACAGGCAAGCCATCCTATGCAACCGATATCAGTCACACAGAATGAAATCCGATGTCAGACACACAGTCCCTTTACAAGTCCGTTCTGGGTCTGAACGAAACCGGAGGCACCTAGTACCCCGCATATCCATCGATCTCCAAGTACGCCTGGACGATCACTAACTGTTTCCATCTTCTTGGGTGTACAGCCCAATCAAGATCATCAGTTATCACCCAAACGACGTGAAGACCTCCGGTCTTCGACCACCGTCTTCATCTTCGACTTATCGTCGTATCAGTTATTCAGAATGGGATAAACCCGGTCTTTCCGAATAACTCGCGTATATTTTAAATAAGTGTTACACAAACACAACATACGCCTCATTCCAATTCATTAGTCACTAACCGTAAATTAATCAAGAGAATAATTCCCCAAATATTAACCCCGAAGGCCGAAACCCACATCAGATCAATATCCAGAAAACCATTCTGCTTGGCTAACCGACAGTTAGTTTCTAAATTTCACGTTCAAATCTAATTAAAGATTTAACTATCGCCTGGAGCAAAACTGGTGATACTCCATTCTCGATCTTTTCAATCTAATTAAAGATTCATTAAAACTCCACTTAGTTTTAATCATTATCTGGGTTAAAGAATCAGTGTCATTTAAAACACGATTCACGATAAACCCAAAATCACATTCCATCAATTATCGGGTTAAAGAACAAGTGTTATTTAAAACACTGTTCACGATAAACCCAAAAATCAATACCAATTCAATTCCAATTAAATATCATTTAATTGGTACACTTCATTAAATCTAAATAAAAAGATTTAATCTTTTCTCAACTGGGTTCAAGAACAGTGTTAGTGAAGACACCATTCACGACAAACCCAAATCACATTCGATATTCAATACAAGGCTCTGAATAGAAAATATATCGGCTTATATTCAATATCAAATTCTACGACTAACAAATGTCGTATTGGAAATAACGATATAAATATATATCTTTCAAATTTCCATAACAACACCTGTATAATCGCGAATTCCAACATCGAAATATTCCGAAGACAATTTCGATTCAAATCCACTCCAATGCAATCATTGGAAATTTTGGTTATTTTCAAAACCCTTTTCAAATTCAATTTATTTATTTAAAAATAAATAGAATTATAATTCTAGTTCAAAACTAGTTCATTTCGATAAAAATCTATTTTTATCTTTTCAAATAGGGAGTTTTTCATCCCAATTCTTCACAAATCATTTCTTATGATTTTACACAAATTATTACTATTTTTAATAATTTTATCAAGGCCTGTACAGTCGATTTCCAACAATGGCCATCGAACTGCACTTACAGCGACCTTTTTCGAATTTGATTTGGACGTATCTCCAAATCCAACCGTTAGATTTCAAATTTCTAACCTTCGTTAGAAAGCTCTTTTCGATACGAACCCAACGGTTCCGGTTTTAGGAGAATCCGACGGTCGGATCTCCCGTAATGTCCGTTTGAAATAAATGGTCGAAATTCGCGAACTGCCGCGGCGCGGCGCGTTCTATTCAGGCCATTATATTATATATATAATATATATAATATATATTTCGTCGATTTCTATTTAAAACGAATTATATAAATAGTTTTAAAATCGTTTCAAAAGCTATTTCAACTTTCTTTTTAATTCAAATCAAAATTGAATTCTTCTTTATAAATTCATTTTAAAATTCATTTCTATTCAATTCAAATTTCAATTCAATTTGAATTCATTTCACTTCGCTTTCAATTCAATTTGAATTCGTTTTCAATTCAATTCATTTCGAAATCGTTTTCAATTCAATTCATTTCGAAATCGTTTTCAATTCAATTCATTTCGAAATCGTTTTCAATTCAATTCATTTCGAAATCGTTTTCAATTCAATTCATTTCGAAATCGTTTTCAATTCAATTCATTTCGAAATCGTTTTCAATTCAATTCATTTCGAAATCGTTTTCAATTCAATTCATTTCGAAATCGTTTTCAATTCAATTCATTTCGAAATCGTTTTCAATTCAATTCATTTCGAAATCGTTTTCAATTCAATTCATTTCGAAATCGTTTTCAATTCAATTCATTTCGAAATCGTTTTCAATTCAATTCATTTCAAAATATTCGATTTCGAAATTACTTTTCAATATTCATTTTAAAATGAATAAAATCGATATAAATATCGTTCACGTCAAAATGGCGTCAATCTAATCCTCACGGCTTCACATATTTCTATTTTCAAATATTCTATTTCAAATATTTCTATTTCAAATATTTCTATTTCAAATATTCCTTTTTTCGAAACTGGAATGAGGCCCAATCAATTACCATATAATGTTAATTATATGGATTTTCTACAACACATGTATATATCAACAATGATGAATAATCAACCATCAACCAAAGTGCACTACACTGTATAAGCATCAAATATAGACATTTAACGCGTATAGCAGCTTGTCAATCAATCGATCGACATATTTAATCAATCAGGATGAGTGAACTTCAAGTTTCATCCCAACACCCGTGTGGGGTTTCAAACAATCAAACAAATATTTTATTCGTGCAGTTGGGCGATGTGTAAAATTTATCGACCCAATCAATGTCCTTCAAATAGGTGTACATAAACAAACCGTCTGGTTTGCAAATGAATATTTTATTTATTCACATTCACGTTAAAAATTATGTTTTTAACGATGAAACATTTTATTCCAACATATGAATTTCTATTCAGTTCATTCTTTAAATAAAATGATATTTTTATTTTTCTAACATATTTTAGAAAATTTCGGCGGCATAACGGCACGATACTAGAAACGGGACAAGGCCTAGCCTTATCCCCGGTCTAGTGAAGGCCCACGCCATTCACTCATCAATCAAATCAATTTCATTTTTCAAACCACAAAATTTGGAGTAAGGGTCTAACCTAGCCTTACTCCTACGCCTTATAACGGCGCACGTCTAATCCTAACCAATTTATCGATTCGATTTTTCACACCACAAACCACATTCAAACCAATATCGCAATCAATCACCAAACAGTCAAACAAACAAGTCCATGGTCTGTGGACGGTTGTGTCGGGTGCTACTAAGCACCGTCTGCATCCTAGTATAAATATATAACTAGAAAGGAAATAGAAAGGTGAGAAATTCTCACATATAGCTATCCTAGCTCCACGGCACTTCCTTTGCAGAAGTCTTCGTCGTCGTCGCATCCTTTTTCATCTTCGTTGCTGCTTTCACTACATACGTAAAAATCACATTTTTACTTCGCTATTCAATATATAAAAATCGAATTTTTACTTCGATGTTCAATATATAAAAATGCTATTTTTCTATCGAAGTTCAATATATAAAAATTCTATTTTTCTATCGAAGTTCAATATATAAAAATTCTATTTTTCTATCGAAGTTCAAAAACATAAAAACTATATTTTTCTATCGAAGTTCAATATATAAAAATTCTATTTTTCTATCGAAGTTCAAAACATAAAAATTCTATTTTTCTATCGAAGTTCAAAACATAAAAACTATATTTTTCTATCGAAGTTCAATATATAAAAATTCTATTTTTCTATCGAAGTTCAAAACATAAAAATTCTATTTTTCTATCGAAGTTCAAAACATAAAAACTATATTTTTCTTTCGAAGTTCAAAAGATAAAAACTATATTTTTCCTTCGAAGTTCAAAAGATAAAAACTATATTTTTCCTTCGAAGTTCAAAATCAGTTTTAACTTCTTTTAAATCTTTTACTTTTTAAAGTTCAAATCTTTTAAAACCTTTTTAAAAATCAGTTTTAAAATCATTTATAAAATCAGTTTCCTAATCTTTATAAAATCAGTTTTACATTTCTTATAAAATCAGTTTTAAAAATAAGGCCAAAATCAGTTTTTAAATTTCTAAAAAAAAAAACAGTTTTTAGTTTTCATAAAAAAAAATATCGAAATTAGTTTTAAACTCTAAAATAAAAATAAAAGTAAAACTTACATTTCTCGTCAGTAGGGGTGGAGGGCGTCAGATGCTCGACGCAGGGGAAGGGGCCCTACAGCGGCGGTCTCAGGCGAGGCGGTGGGTTGCGGGCGGCTCCAGCGAGCTTCAGGGTGGTCGGAGTGCCGCGTTGGCCGCTGGTGGGTCGGGGTGGGTCGTGGTTCGAGGTGGGGGTCGGTTTCGATTTGCGGTGGCGTTGGGTTTTGCTGGGCGTGGCGATTTGGGGTTGGGGTCCAGGGGTCGCGAGGCTCGAGCGGGGTTCATCAGAGGATGGGCGCGAGGGGGAGGTGGACTCGGCGGAGGCGGCGGTCGGCTCTGGCAAAGGGTGGCGCCGACAGGAGGAGGGAGGCGCGATTTCCTTTGGGGGTTTTTTTTTTATTTATTTTTTTTTTTGATTCGATCTGCAGAAGGGGGGGGGGGGCCAACGTATAAAAGGGAAAGAAGATATTTTTTTTTTTATTATTATTTTAATTATTTTATTCGAAAAAAGGTTGACCTTTAAATACGAACTCGAAACGAGGCCCACCGCCTGTCGTCCATAGCGTTTCACCCCCATTCCGAACACAATGGGACATGTATTGTAAGCTGATTCGGCTGTTACAATCAGTTTCCTTTTTGAATTTACATCTAAATCAATATATTGAATTTTAAACGTACATTTCAAATTACCGGGGTCACATACTAACTAGAAAAATTCCAGAAAAATATTTTCTAGCTTCGTATTGACGATACGGTCCTAACAAAACTAGTTTCGTCGAATTCTGAGACCGTTTGAAAAATGGCCAATTTCCAGTCGATTAAAATCAACTGAAACTGGTCGAACGCGTTTTCCTTTGCCACGCTCACATATTGATTCAGAAAATTATGAAATTTGAAACCTAGCAATAATTCGACATCACGGACCCAACAAAACTGGTTTCGTCGAACTCCGAGGTCGTTTGCAAAATTGCTATTTTTTTAAGGGCCTTATATATATAAAAATATATATAAATTCCACAGCGACTATTTCTAATTTTAAACTGGACATATCTTATCATTTCTAAGATGAAATCTCAGTTTGTTAACTTCGTTACAAAGACATAGTTATACAGATTCAAATATTTCTTGTTTCGTTCAATTCTGACTTATATTGAATTCTGTATATTCATTTGAAATTAGAAATCGAATTTTCGAACTACCGCGCCATTTTCAATTCCTTTTATAATTATATATAATTATTATATATTCTAACGACGACGTATATAATATATACGTCGAATTCTATTCAAAATAAATTTTCTCGTCGATATTATTTAAAATAATTCATTTTAAATAATCAAAATTCGCTAAAATGGCCAAAATAAAAATTTTAAACTGGCCCAGATTTTCCGGGTTGTTACAATAAGGGTAGTCGCGGTTTTAAATGGGAAAAGGGGGAACCAATAAACATTTTTAACTTGTGATCGATTTCCTTATTAGCTGAAGCATCCAATGGAGGAAGGAGAAAGATATGTCATAATTTATAGGGGAATGATAGCTTAGGTATTAAGGAATTTAATTTAAAAATCTTTTAATTTAACTCGATTAGACATAAAGAGGTTTTTATTCTTTTTAAATGGATATCGATTTGATTTCGATTTAACTGCGATTTGTTCTTTGATTTAATCTTATTTGATCTTCGATTCGATTTTGATCTTATCCATTAAAATATCTCAGGGTTCACACACGAACCGCTATTTTAACGTAACCACTGTCTTTTAAATGTTATAACGTTATTTTGAACTGAACAGTATATATTCTAAAATTAAATTTCAACCTATATATCATTTTAAATTCAGAAATAATCAATTCGTTGGTAATAAATTATTTTTATTATCGCCTATATTCAAATACAGTTAATGTTGATCATCTGAATTGTTTCGATTCAGTTTTTTTTACTTCGGTTCCCATTATATTACGTATTACGATAACTTAATATATTCGATATTAAATCGAAATTGATTTTTAAATCGATAACTTGATATAAAAATTCATTTATATTATCAATTCAATATCTAAAACCATATTAAATATTTTAAAATTAATCAACCAGAAATCTGGGTCGTTACATAAGATGTATGAAATCCATATAACTGAAATTATATGGTAACTGATTGAGTCGCATTCCGATTCAGGATTTCTTTTAAATAAAGAATATTTTGAATAAAGAATATTTTAAAATAAAGGATATTGTAATATAAAGAACATTGTAATTTTAAAGTAAAGAATATTGTAATATAAAGAATATTTCCATATAAAGAATATTTTTAAATAACGAATATTTAAACAATATTCAATGAAGGATAAAATGATGATTTCTATGTCCGTTTTTGGATGGACAAAAGATAAAAATATATTTTTATTGAAATGAAATATTCATTAACTAGGATAAATCTTTTAAATTAAGATTTAATAAAGAATGCCAATTAATTAATATTTAATTGGAATTAAATAAACGCGTTGGATTTTGGGTTGTCGTGGATGGTGTCTTAAATAACACTGTTCTTAAACCCCGTATTAAAGAATAAATCTTTGAATTAAGATTATTAGAGTTTCCAATTATATTTAGTAATTGAACTAAAATGATATGTGAATTGGGTTTATCATGAACTATGTTTTTAAACGACATTTGTTCTTTAACCCAATTAACAGTGAAAATATGATTTAGAATTTATAAATCTTTTTTATTAAGATTTAAAAAGAAATTTTCTAAAGTCAAGTTTTCCAATTTAATATATTAAATTGGAGTTGAGTGGAAATTCGATTTGATAATAATCGAGATAGACTTCTGTGAAAGAAGACTGTTAATATATATGGAATTTAAAAGGATTTGCCGTTATTCCATTTATATTGTTAGTCTGATACAGAAATTTATATCGATTATATATTGATTTGTTTTCTATGAAATTCCATATTTAATGGAGGATGATTTTGGGTTTATCGTGAACAATGTTTTTAAATGACATTGATTCTTTAACCCAGTTAAAGATAAGATTGATTTCTTAAACTAAATAATCATAAAGTGATGATTTTGATATTAAAACCAAATTGGGGTTTTCATAAATCTTTAAAAAGAAGATTAAAGAATAAATTTAAAAGAATTTATCTTTGATAAAATTAATGAGAATCTTTCCCTTTTAATATGAATATTCTGTTAAAAGAATATTCTGAATTGGAATGAGGCATATGATGTGTATTTATAGAACCTGATTTTTGATTATAAAATACGCGAGTTATTCGGAAAGACCGGCTTTTACCCATTCTGAATAATTACTACGACGATTAAAGTCAAAGGCATTAAAGACGGTGGATGAAGACCAACGATCTTCACATCGAATGGACGACTACTGATGCCTGGCCTTGGGTAGCTCCCACTAATGGGTTAAAGTGGTAGTTTGTCCGGACGTACTTGTTGACTGTCCGGATATGCGAGCACCTCACTTCCGTATTGGACATACGGGACGAAGAATAAGGTGTCTAGGGTTTCGTTCAGACCCAGAGCGGACTTGTAAATGGATGTATGTCTGACATTGAATTTCATTTCATGTAAATTAAATTGATTTCTATTTAATATATATCACTGGTAGCGGTGAATTTATTCTCTTGCTTAACACCCTTCTCTGAGACGCACGAGTTCAGAGGTTATATATTAGTAGTTATCGATCACATGGCGTTAATTGTCAATGTGGCATGCCAAGATGCAAATGATCAAGGCTTTTGTTGAAAAGTAGAGCCTTGTGGTTGATGATCAAAGCATAGCCTATTTCGGCATAGCTTTGTGTATAACGTTACCTCGCGAGCCTCACACCTCAGTAAGAGTCAGTAACGGAGCAAGGGAACGCAGAGAGTGCACACGTTTCTTTCTAGCTAGAAGTGGTATCAGTGACTTACCAGCCCTGACATTTTTACTTACGTGGATGATGTAATTTTCGAGGCCTCGGATTTATTGGTCGCCAATGGCCAAATTATAGGTTCAATAGGACCGGGAAGTGTGTGTTCAGGAATTGCCAATCCACTAACGTTATTTGTGGACCGACCCTAAAGAATCCAAGGGTTGCCTGTAGGTGTGATCCTGAGACATTGCTAGAGTGTCTCGAATTGGTAAGGAGATCGTTCCTAGCCTTGACTCTTGATGGAAACCCAATTTCCAATACGACATCATGCGGTTTTGATTGTAGAACTAGTATGGCGACATAGTAGGATGGGGTACTATGCCGTCTATGATTGATACATTATGATTGAAATGTTTTTGAAACATATTTACACTAATAATAATATCAAATTCGTTTTATTGTATCAAGCATTTTTGACCATTATAAGGTAAAACTCTATCCTCCGGCTTGCGTTGCATTGTGTGATGGGACCTGAGTCTTATAATGGTTTCATTTTTCTAAAAAGCATTGCATTGTTTAACGATTTACTTTAATTTATGCACTGGCAATCCAATGGAGTAAACCCGTTCCGCATTAGCGGCGTGGTCCTGTGATTAGCCTTATTATTAGATAAGTTAAGTAAAGATTTCTCATACTAGTCCCATGACTGACCCGTAGTTTGTTTCACTTTGCATACTCGGGTGCCCTCTTTTCCACACGGGCAGTCGCATAGCCTATTTTGCAGATATTATCGAGTAGGATTCTGGATCGAAGCTTAGATCTATGTCCAAAGCATTGGTAGTCTTCCGCTGTGTTAATTTAATTGTTCCACTGTAGTGTATTACATTTTTTGTAATTTAATCTTCCGCTGTATTATTATTTAATGTACTCTGATATTCTGTACTCTGATGTAACATTATTATGATGTAATAAAAGTCCTCTATTATTGTTCTAATGTATTGTATTCCCAAAGTTAATGTATTCTGGTTTTGAACGGTCTTGGTAGATTCTACGATCGATTAGGTCCGGGTGAAATCCGGGTCGTTACAGTTGGTATCAGAGCTCTTGTTAGCTCAAATCTTTGGGGTACAACTCGTTAGAACGAAACAAAAGACTCATCAGAGGTTTGATTAGTAATATCCTATAAAAGAATACTCATTAGAGATAGGATCAGTAGCATCCTAGAATGAGAAAACTCGTTAGAGATGGGTAGTAATGTCCTAGAATGAGTTGAGAGTGACAAGTTCATAATTAACGTATTTGTGATTATATATATAATCCAATCTTTGAAAATACAATTTTTGAATATATAAAAGTTAGATATATTTGAAATGTTAATCAACTAATAAAATTATTGAAAACAATAAAAAATATGAAAATTTAGTCGGTTAGTTAAACAACTTTCAGCTCCGTTCCTTTTCGAGGACGAAAAGATTTTAAGTGGGGGAGATTGTAACAACTCGGAATTTTGGAACCAACTAAAAAATTTTATTTTAGAAATTTTAATGGATTTTGAATATTTAAAATAATTTATTTTAAATAATAACAATTAAAAATTTATTTTAATTGAAGTTAGAACGAATAAATTTTATTTAATTATAAAAGGAGTTAGAAACAGCGCGGTAGTTTGAAAATTTGAATTTGAACTTTGACTGCCTGTACATGATGCAAATTAAACCAGATTTTAGTGAAACCAAAAATATTAGAATCTGTTTAAAAATATCTTTCCAACGAATCTGAAAAATTGAAATTTCATAGCGGGAATCAAAAGTTATGTCCAGTTTAAAATTCAGAAAAGTCGCTGTAGAATTTATATATATTTTAATATAATATATGGCCCTTAAAAATAGCCATTTTTCAAACGACCTCCGTTTTCGACTAAACCACTTTTGTTGGATCCGGAACGTCAAATTATTGCTAGATTCCAATTTTTATAATTTTTAGAATTAATATGTGAGCATGGTAAAAGAAAATGTGTTTTGTCAATTTTAGTCAAATTCGATCGACTTGAAAATGGCCATTTTTCAAACGGTCTCGGAATTCGACGAAATTAGTTTTGTTAGGACCGTATCGTCAAAACAAAGCTAGAAACAATTTTTCAGTAATTTTTAGAGTCCGTATGTGGCCCCGGTAAATTTAAATGTACGATCAAATTAAATAATTAAATGTTTTATATTTTAAATTAAAGAAAAGTGGGCAGAAACGTTCAAACGGGCTGATGGGACCTATTCCATTGGGTCCGGAAGGGGGATATTTGGCTAGGGACAACTCCCGATGGGCTGGATTTGGAGCTATAAGGGTAAACGGGCTTTTTAATGATTACTGATTAAAATAATATTATAAATATAACCTAATATATTAACAAAACCTTAACTACATACCCTAGCCACCGCCATGTTCAATGAATGGCCAGAAATACTCCTCACGTCTCCTCTTAATTTCTTTCAATCTATCAACAATCAGACCCAGCTCACGTTAAGTAAATCAAAGAGTAGATTGAGGGCTTCGTATTGATACGGCTGAGACCGGGATTAGGGATGTAATTTGCTCGGATTTGGAGATGGAAGGCCGGTGAAGGTGGAGCAACACAAGGACTTCAGGGTGGTGACATTGGATCGGGTGATGGTGGCTTCTAGAAGCGACGGTGGTGAACCCTAGCGATGGAGCTATGGATTTTCACGATGACGAGATTACTGAAAGAAGAGAAAGGGTAGAAGAGGGGCAGAGATGTAATTAATTAATTTAATTATTATTTTAATTTAAGTAATCAATGTTTAAAATATCGTATCTTTCTTATATGAAATCGAAATTCAGAAATTTCAGTTGCTTTGGATTCGTAGCGACGAGATCTAAAATATGGAGCAGACCAGATCTGAAACAGAGCTTATTGAAAATTCAGACAAAATCTATGTGAGAATTCTGATTTAATAATTAAATTAAATTCTAATGATTTTTCTCGCTTTTAAAAATCATTGTATGTATGTTAACAATTCATATCTGCGATGTTTGTGATCTAGAATTGATTGATTGTTGTTGTGGTGTATTCTGATGTTCATAATTTACTAGGTCTACGATGAAATTTCATTTTTGGTTGAATCTTTAGTTGCGGATAAAAATCATATTTTTATTTTAGATCTATAGAAATTGATTGGATTTGAAATAAAAATCATATTTTTATTTTAGATCTACGAATATTGATTTGGATTTGAAATAAAAACTTTACTTTCATTTTAGATCCAAGAATATAGATTTGTTTAAATATAAAGACTTCATTTTTTATTCAGATCCATGGGCATTAATTTGTTCAATAATAAAAATATCATTTTTATTTAGAAACCAGAACACGGATTTGCTTAGATTTTGTTTCAATAACAAAAGTATTCAAATAAAAAAATAAAAAGTTTATATTTTCAAATAGTTACAATAAAAGATTAGATTTAAAAGATTTTATTTTATTTTATTTTCAAATAGTTACAATAAAAAGGATTAGAAGCAAAAGAGTCTTTCTTATTTTCAATTAGTTACAAAGATTAGAATTGGAAAAAAAGATTTCATTTTTATTTTCAATTAGTTACAATGAAATAGAGTTGAGATTTAAAAGTAACATTTTTATTGTCATTTTATATACAATAAAAAAATGTAGATTAAAAAGTAACATTTTTATTGTCATTTTATATGCAATAAAAAGAATGGATTTAAAGTAACATTTTATTTGCCAATTTAGTTACAATAAAAAGGATAGATTTAAAAATAACATTTTTATTGTCAAGTTAGTTACAATAAAAAGAACTGATACAAAAGAAACATTTTTATTGTCATTTTAATTATAATGAAAAGAATAGATTTTAAAATTTCATTTTGATTGACATTTTATATGCAATAAAAATAGAAGAGTTGAAAGTATCATTTTTGTTGTCATTTCATATCAAATAAAAATAGTCATTTTTGTCAAACATGTTCGTTGAAATAAGATTAACCTTTGTGTTAAAATATGTTTGTGAAATAAAAATAACATTTGTGTTAGAACATGTTAGTTGAAATAAGATTAACATTTGTGTTAAAACATGTTAGTGGGAATAAAAGATTTATTTTTATTGTCATGAAAGGGTAGATTTAAAAGATTACATTTTTATGTAATATTGTTTTCATTTGAAAGAATAGAATTAAAAGACTTCATTTTTATGTAACACTGTTTACAATAAAAAGAATTGAAATAGGAGATTTGATTTTTATTGTCGATTTGTTACAATAAAAAGTATAGTTATTAAAGTTTATATTTTTAAATGTCATTTTGTTATAATAAAAAGATTACATCTTTATTGTCACTTAGTTTTCAAATAAAGGTTCATAATAAAAAGATTATAACAAAAAAAGATTATGATAAAAAGATTTCATCTTGGTTGTCACTTTGTTAAACACAATAAAAAGAGTAGGATTGAAAATATGTTTTTATTGTCATTTTAGATTATAATAAAAAGAATAGAATGTAAGATATATTTTTATTGTCAATTTTGTTGCAATGAAAAGATAAGTATTAAAGATCATGTTTTTACTTTCACTTTATTTAAATAAAAAGAATTAATATGAAAGATTATATTTTTATTGCTCGTAGTTTCAATAAAAAGATTGAGTTTAACAAAAAATTCATTTTTGTTAAATAAGATTAGAGTTTAACAAAAATTACATTTTTGTTAAATAAGATTAGAGTTAAACAAGAATTACATTTTTGTTAAATAAGTTTGAGTTATAACAAAAAATACATTTTTGTTAAATAGAGTTGAGTTATAACAAAAATGACATTTTTGGTTAAATAGACTTGGGATGTAATAACCCGGAAAATGTGAACCAATTTAAAATTTTTAAATTTGGTTATTACCAAGGAATTTGAATAGTTGAAATAGCATATTTCAATAAAATAGAAAATCGGGTATAGTAAGGCAGTTTGAAATTTTGAATACAAACTTTGTCTGACTGTATCGGGTGGAAAATATAACGGATTTTAGTGAAACTGAAAATATCTAAATCTGTTTATGAATACCTTTCTAACGAATCTGAAAAATCGAAGTTTCATAGCGGGAATCAAAAGTTATGGCCAAATGAATTTTCAGAAAGGTCGCTATATAGCAGATATAGCCCTTGAAAATTGATATTTTGCATACGACCTCGGAATTCGACGAAACCACTTTTGTTGGGTCCGGGATGTCAAATAATTGCTAAGTTTCAAATTTCATAATTTTTGAAGCTAGTATGTGAGCGGGCCAAAAGAAAATGTGATTGGTCAATTTCTGTTAAAATGGGTCGACCTAAAAATGGCCGTTTTTCAAACGAGCTCAGAATTCGATGAAACTGGTTTTGTTAGGACCGTATCATCAAAACAAAGCTAGATTTATTTTTCTGGAATTTTTCGATTCAGTTTGTGGCCTTGGCAAATTGAAATGTACGTTCGAATTAAATATTAAATGTTTTATATTTTAATTTGAAAAATAACTGACTGTAAAAGTTGAATTGGCCAACGAAACATATCCCATTGTGTCCGAAATGGGGGTATTTAGCTAGGGGCGACAGTCGTTGGGTTTGATTTCGAGTCCGTTTGTGAAAACACTATTTAAAATTTCCTATAAAACCATTGGCCAATCACCTTTTTTCTTTTATTATTTTATTTCCAGAAAATATCTCAAAACCCTAGCCGCCTCAGACAAAACCGACGATCCAGGTTGCTCCGTGCTTCTCTTCCCTTTTCCGACCGCCACAGGCGAAGCTAGGCCGCGCCACCGCCATCAGTCGACTTGCCTTCGCCTCCTCTCCACATCCGACCAAACGCCGCCCCCACCTTTGCCGGAATCGCCTGAACGACGTCGAGGAAGTCGTCGACTTCCTAGCACCACGCCGCCTTCCTCCGACCACCGAAGGGAACCGCACCACCACCGATAGGAAGCTAATTCGTAGCTCTTCCACGTGGCACTACCTGATCGAAGCATCGATCGACGGATTTCACGGATTTTGCTGACCTAGTTTCGAATCAAAAATAAAGGTACGACCTTTATTATTCAGAAATGAAAATAACACTATAAAGCGTTGCAAAACTTTGAAAAATATTATCTTTTTCGTTCTTTAACGAAATTCGATGAAACAGGAGGCACCGTGACCGCAAGGAGGCTCTCTACATTCTAGAAGAAGCCGCGGATTTTTCTGACCTACCTAGGATTTTTAGCACTGCAATAACCAATGTGAGGAATCTAAACTGAATTGTGTGAATGGAATCGCGTTGTATAAATTATATAAGCGAAGTGTAAATTATATACGCATTGTATACCTCATGTACGTGTGTTGTATAAGTTATATTAGCGATGTATAAATTATACAAGCGTTGAATGAAACATATATGCTTTGAATTGTGATGAAATGCAAGTGAATTATAATATAATATATATATATATATATATATATATATATATACTACCCTCGTCCACAAACCATGGAAGATATTTATTGCTTGTGATTGACGTGATATTATATGGTATGACGAATGGTTGGAAATAATTGTTTGTGGTTGATATTGTGGTTGGAAAATACCTTTGTGGTTGAAAAGTACCTTTGTGGTTGAAAAATACCCTCTTGTGGTTGAAACAAACTAGAATAGGATTGTGGAATTGAAAATAAAACATGCCGCCTGCGTGCGTACTAGATGCATGATCCCCATTGTCAAAAACCGCGAGATTTTAAGGTAGAGCGAGGAGCCGTACAAGGGACGGTCCCGGTTTTAACTACCCTGCCGTTATGCTGCCGAAATTTTCTGAAATATGCATGTGTTAGAATATTTTTTATTCGTTGAAATAAATTACATATGTTGAAGAAAATATTCATGTATTGAGTTGAAATTCATTCGTTGAGTTGAAATTCATGTGTTGGATATTATTTTAATTTAAACAAATAGCTTTAGCGATAAAAATCACATTTTTATATATATACAAACCATAGCGAATATTCATGTGTTGAGTTGCAATTCATTCGTTGAGTTGAAATTCATGTGTTGGATATTATTTTAATTTAAACAAATGGCTTTAGTGATAAAAATCACATTTTTATATATATACAAACCATAGCGAATATTCATGTGTTGAGTTGCAATTCATTCGTTGAGTTGAAATTCATGTGTTGAATATTATTTGAATTTAAACAAATAGCTTTAGTGATAAAAATCACATTTTTATATATATACAAACTATAGAGAATATTCATGTGTTGAATTGAAATTCGTTCGTCGAGTTGAAATTCATGTGTTGAATGTTGTCGTATTTTAAAATAAAATGAATCGACAATAAAAACTACATTTTTATTGTGAATATGAAATGTTAAAAACATTCACGTATTGAATAAATATTTTTGATGATAAAAAATATATTTCTTTTATCATGTATACGCTTTGATAAAAATACACACATGTTGAAATAAATAATAGTTTGCTAGAAATATTATTATTAGCTTTATCTGCATATATATACATGTGTTGAACAGGAAAAATGGATTAGCTGTAGAGTAAAGAAATTATTTGCGTGCCCGACAAATAGGTAAGCCTTTATGAGTTGGCTGCGCAATTTTATTTTTATATCAACTCCTGTGAATGCCATTGGATGCGGAGTGCTGGTTATTCTGTGTGAAATAATAAACGTCGCCATAGGATAGTAACAATTAATTTTGAACTACACTACATGGCATACTTCTTGACGATAGGCATACTTCATCATATTCCACATAAGCAATTGGAGCTTGTGTGACGAGGTGGAAGATTTACCATACGAGCGAGAGGCTTGTATGGCGATGATTTTATACTACAGGTTGAACTGATGACTGATATGGACTATATAAAATATAACGATAAATTGCCAGATTAATAAAAACCCCACACGGGTCAGGAGTTGACAATAATCACGTCTCTCTAGTTATTAGATACGGCACATGGACTATTTATTTCCACATGGAAACGGGGGTGACGAGAATTTATTCTCTGGAGTGATTATCTATACATGCTCCCCCGTAAACACCAGAATATATCACTATAAATATGTGAATGCTTTTTAGGATTTATTGGGTACCTAACACGGCCCAATAAATTTCCAAACCCCTCCCCGTACAAAGGAGGTTATGGCGAAAATTTTCGAAATATTAAGGCGTTAGTGAAATATTTGAAGTGAAAACGAAGTTGAAAATATGGAATGAACTATAGTTGAAATTATAGAATGAATTATATATAAATATAAATATAATTAAATTAAATCGAATAACGACGCTGTAGTTCGAATTTTGAAACCGTAACTTCAAACGACTAGTGTGGAAGATCCGACCGTCGGATTCTCACGAAACTGGAACCATTGGGTTCGCTTTAGGAATATCTTCCCACTGATATAAACTTTGTAGAAATCCAACGGTTAGATTTTCCGATATGTGTAAAACAAATTAGGGAAAAAATAGCGCCAGTGCCACGGCACGACCTGAAACGTCGTTTAATTAAATATGGCCATTTTTAAATAAATAAAAATGGCGAAAAATCGTTATAAAATATTATAAGCAACATAGATGGCAAATAAACCAATTGGGCTTGAATTGTTTGATATTTGATGGTTGTATGTGATTGACACGAAAATAACACTAAAGAACTGAAAGATGGATGTCGAATAATATAACCATGGAAAGAATCGATTTAAATTCTAATTACGTGAATTATTTGAAAAGGCCGAGCTAACCCTCATTTCAAATAATTTATCGAGCGATTCAAATTGGAAAATGCAAAGGCGATTCAAGACCGACGATCTTCGTATCGGTTGGATGGGCGCTGCTGAGGTTTCTGACCGGAGTAGCTACCGTGAAGGAACGGAAGTAGTAGCCGTCTGAACGTATGTGTTGATTGGACGGAGATACGAGGAATTTGACGCCTCCGGTTTCGTTCAGACCCAGAACGGACTTGTAAATGGACTGTGTGTCTGACATTGGATTTTGTTCTATACTGATTGATCTCTGTTAAATATATATCTGTTTGGCGGCGGAGAATTTATTCTTTTGCTTAACGCCCTTCTCTGAGACGTACGAGCTCAGAGGGTATATATCGATGGAAATCAATCGTATGGAGTGGACTGCCTATGTGGCATGCCAAGATGCTGTGATCAAGGCTTCTGTTGCAAAGCAAAGTCTTGTGGATGATGATCAAAGCACGGTCTACGTGGCCTAGCTTTGTGTATTTCGTAGATTTGCGAGCCTCACACCCCGGTATGAGTTAAAAACGGGATACGGACTGCAGGGAGAGCACGACGTTTCTTTCTAGCTATGGTGGTGTCAGTGACTTACCAGCCCTAACATTTATATCTACTTTTTACCTTTGTGGTTGTTGGAATGCGAGGCGCCTCGATTATAGGTCTATAAGGACCGGGAAACGTGTGTTCAGGAATTGTCAATCCTCAAACGTAAGAGAGGACCGGCCCTGAAGCATCCAGGGTTACCCAGAGTGTGTAGTCCTGAGGCATTTGCTAGAATGACTCGAAGCGGAGAGGAGCTTGCCCCTTGCCTCGACTCATGACGGAAATCCAATTTCCAATACGAAATAACGGACTCGATTGTAGAACTAGTATAGCGACATAGTTGATGGTAGCTATGCCGCCTATGATTGATATTTATGATGCTATTCGCTTTTGAAACATATATGCACTAGTAATAATATCAATTGATTTTGCTTTATACGTATCAAGCATATTTGGCCATTATAAGGTAAAACTCTATCCTCCGGCTTGCGTTGCATTGTGTGATGAGACTTGAGTCTTATAATGGCTTCATTCTTTTTAAAAAGCATTGCGTTGTTTTAAAGAATTTACTTTGTTTTAAATGCACTAGCAATCACTGGAGTAAACCCGTTCCGCGAAAGTGGCGTGGTCCTATGATTTGCTATTACTGTTGTTTAACTGTTAAATAGATTCCTCATACCAGTCCCCATGACTGACTCGTTGTTTGTTTCACTTTGCAAACGCGGGTGCCCTTATATTCACACGGGCAGCCTAGTTCACAGGTGACAGGTTGTTTTTGGCTCTGCACTGTTGCATAGAGTGCATTTTGGCTCATGGCGAGGCTGACTTCACAGAGACGACTTTGACATTTTCCGCCATTACTGTACTTATATTATGATTCCGCCATGGGCGATGCAGACTGATTTACTTTCCGTACTTCTTATTGTTTGTATATGTACCGCCTTCGGCGATGTAGACTGATACCCTTATTATGTCTCACTGCATGTATGTATTCCACCTCTGGCGATGATGACTGATCACTTCCCTTTTATTTACTAAGTTATATCCTACGTTGTGCTATTCTGATGTTGTTACATGTTGTGATTCCGCTGTCATATCCATGTAAAATTATTCAATTTATTGTTTTTGCTATTATCTGTACTCTGCTATGATGATTAATGTGTTATATTCCAATGATTATTTTTAATACCGCCCCTCGGATTTTGGGATCGTCACAGTTGGTATCAGAGCTTTGGTTAACCTTAGTTCCGGGATCTAACACATTAAACACCTCGTCAGAATAGAATCAGTAGTGTTCTTAGGCGAGTAGCTCATTAAAGATAGGATTAGCAATGTCCTAGAATGAGCCAAGCAGATTAGCAAAACAATTCGATCAGTACATCATCATTATCTTTCCTTATGTTCCCCTGCTTTATCATATATGAAAAATATCAAATCTGTGAGCTTGACTCTTTTCTTGCTTATACAGTACTCTCTTTGATGGCTACATGAGCAGTAGCAGCTAGAGGAGGCCGAGCAGGAGTAGCAGGAGGACGGGGGAATATCCCCGTAGTTGTGGAAGGCCCTATTGTTTAGCCACCAGCACCTGAGGACTTCGAGCTAGACAGAGTAGCGAAGAGGTATATGTAACGACCCAGATTTTCGGCCGTTTAATTTTGAATATTTAAATTTGCTTTAAATATTTTATTTGAATTTTAATTGAATTATATATAGGAATTTATTAATTAAAAACGAAGTTTAAACGTATAATATATATAATTATAATTAAAACGAGCTTGAAAACGCGCTGCAGTTCGTAATATAGAGTTTTGAACTTCAACTGAGGATACAAGATCCGATATAAGTCGGATTTCTGTGAAACAAGACACGTTGGAACCGTATTGATTATAATTTTCATATGAAAGAGAAAAATCTAGATTTCGTGTTATAATTTGTTAGTTATGGTCAAATCAAATTTTGAAATAGTCGCTGTGGAAAATCGTTATTTAAATTATACGTGTTAAAATAGCCGTTTTGCAAACGGACTCAGATTTCGACGAAATCAGTTTCATTGGGACCGTATCGTTAAATTATTATACGGTGTTGGATTGCACGTCAAACCGATGTCGTATGTAACCACGGTAGCCGTAAACGCTCGTTCAGTGCAATTAAATTAATTCAACTGAATAAAGGGATATTAGAGTGTAACTTGAACAGACGATCGAATCAGGCCACGAAACCAGTTCCGGTAAGTTTGTAGCATCGGATATAGTCAGGGTAGGTATATAGTTTGTTATTTTTAGAGATCGGCAAATTTGGTGTTCAGAAGGGCAATGCGGTACGCGCCAAAAATGGCCTACCGGGGAAACAGTCTCAGAATGCGACGAAACTAGTGCCGTTGGGTTCGTATCGAAAAGTTATTGTCAATGTTCGCAGTTTCGAGTTGTTTCGATTTATCTGGTGACCGTGAAAAATTTAAACGCGTGTTTATTTCTGGTTTTATAAAGAATTTTTTTTCAAACAATGTCGGATTACGACGAAACTTGTCCCGTTGGATTCAGAATAACTTTTTACACCAAGATTAGTTTTGTTATCAGTAGACAGACTGTTCATTCATATGATTATGCATCCAATGTCTAAAATATAAGAAACAATAAATAAACAAAGACAGACCTAAAAACTAAATGTACAGGCCTATTATCAGAATTTGTCAATCTATTATGGAAGCCTTGCCGACAAAGTATTAAACCACAGCTGAAAGCACACATTGCCACCTGCCTTCAAAGGATGTAGACATCTGTCGGCTAACTATCAAACCGTGCAGACAAAGCAAAGAAATTCATAGTCTACCTGTCCCTATTTGCTACAGCTACTTATAGTTGCGTGGCCACCAAACCACTTAACTCTATAAATACAGAAACAACTCCTCCTTTTCTTCACGAAAAAGCCAGATCTTTTCAATGGGTTTCGAGAATTTAAAACCAAACAAAGTCACTGTTGTTGTTTGATCTTCTACAAACTTTCGTGACGTTAGTTCCAAAAATAAATTGGGATCCGACGAGATGCAAAGATAAGCAGCGAACGATGGACCAAGGCTGGTCGGCATCGAAAAGAGGAGTGATCGGAGGACAAGTCGGCGGTGGCATCGTGATTATGGTGAAACGGCGCAGGCTCCGGCGCTGTTGAGTGGACCGCCGGTGGTTAGTAAGGGCGGAGGCGCAGTGATCTTAAGGAAGTCAGTATTTTGTGTGAAAACTGAACTGAGGGAAGTTTGCAATGTCATGTTAGTGCGCTGTAGTGGAGGGGGTTGAGAGGGCTGAACGATGGTGATTTCTTTTGGTTCATGGTGGCAGCATGATGGTGTTTTTCTGCCATGAAAGATGGTTGAAGTTTGGTATATGATGGGTTTTTACTGTTAAACGGGTTAAGCATGTTATAATAAAAGCTGAGTGATATCAGTGGTTTTGGGGAATGACGTAAAAATGAGGGATCCAGGTGGAGTTCCGATTGTCAGAAGGGATGGCGATGGTGTAGGCTGTAAGAGATGAGGTAATGTTTGCCGTTCAAACAAGTATTGTTAACAAAGGAGAAGTTAAATATGTTTCGTATGGAGTTGATGGCAAGTGTTAAAATAAAAAGAAGGAGGACGTATATGGGAAGCATTGATCTGGTTATCTGGAAGTGATGCCAAGTTGTTTTAAACCCAATCTCTATTCCAATTGCGAGGGACAAAGGCAAGCTGGAATCTATTTTCAAATTGAAAAGAAGAAAAAAAAAAAAGAAAAAAAAAAAACAACAACAACAGGAGTTCATGTGATTAACAATCAAGATGGATTTAGAGTATTGATGGCTGGAGTTGATCTTTCAATGATCGGTTGAAGCCAAAGCAAAGAAGCAGTGAACCAACTGTTGAACTAAAACAGTATCGACCGCCGTTATATCCTAATAAAACGTAACTGGTAAGAATAATAATTATATAATTAGTTAGCTAATTAATTTAATTAAAACCGTGATAACTAAACCGCAAATAATTTTATGTATGAACAGAATTGAACCAAAACAGTTGCTTTGGAACTGACATGCTTGAGAACGAAGCAACCGGAATTCATGATCAAATCAAACGCTTGTTTTATTGTAAATGAAACAAGAGCAGAATAGTCAACTGCGAACCAAGGTGAGTAAACTCACTTACTCCCTCTCGTTTATATTTTTATATATAAACGAGTTTTAAATTATTTTATAATGTGAAATGGTTGCTTGGGTGAATAGTTGATAAAATTGGTTGATATGATGACATCGTTGATTTGATCTTTAGTTCTGATATTTCATATTGATGTTATTAACATCTGTGGATGCAGGGAAACAGGTTGGAGGGATCCAACTGGATCCCTCAACATTTTATTTACTGTTTTATTTAATGGTGATATATGTTATGCTACATTATCCATGATTGAATTTGTGTGTTTGGTTTACCCTGGCCCTAGGAACCTGGTATTTTAGATACCGTAAAATATCATCGAATGTGAAAAAGGAAATTAGAATTTAAAAGCAGAGTTTATTTCCAAATTAGAAATAATTTCTTTTTCATTGAGTTGCAAATGGAGACCTATTCCATTGGGTAAACCAAGAAAAATGTTATAAATAAAGAGATAAATTAAGTGGATCATTAACCATTGGATAAATTAAAAGGTGAGTTCAAATATGAATGTATAGTTGAAAGTGAGTATCGGTTTTGAAACCAATATTTGGAAATGGATTTGAATTTAGCAAATTACAGAGGGAAGTTTGAAGAAAGATTTTCAAATGCTTAAAATAAAAGAATAATAGCTTAAACAAGGAAATATTTTGCAAATAAAATGTATAAAAAAAAGGGGATTTATAGAAATCGATTTAAGTGATTAGAAGAATGTATAGTTTATAAATATGTTTAAAGGAGAACTTGAATTGTTTAAAATAAACAGAGTTTATAAATGAACAACGGAAGCGTGTGCGTCGCACACGGTATTTTATTCAAAACAGCAATCATAACGCTGTTGTTATAAGAAATGCTTTTTAAATTTTTAAACAGCGATTTTAACGCTGTCTTTGTAAGAAATGCTATTATAAAACTAAACAGTGATTTTAGCGCTGTTGTTATAATAGAGGTTGTAAATCTATACAGCAATTTTAGACGCTGCGGTTATAATAAATGTCTTGGTAAATCTAAATAGCAATTTTAACGCTGCCGTTATAATAACTGTTTTAATAGCAATCTTAATGCTATGGTTATGATAAGTGTTCTATAATGCTAGACAGCGGTTTTAACGCTGTTGTTGAAAACAATGTTTTATAAATAAAACATTTGGAGATAGCGATTTTAACGTTATCGTTATAATCAGTATTTTTATAAAGAAGATGTGTTCGTAGATCAAATCCGAGAGTCGCGTAAGAAATGTTTGGTTTAAAGTAGTGAGCTCTAAATATTTCAAAGTGAATGATAGCAAGGGTTGGTTAGTGATATCGTTAATTAACGAATGATTTATGATTTAAGTCATAATAACGATGTTTATAACATTAGTAAATTCAAAGGATTTAGAAATGTTTTCTAACTGGAGTCAAAGATATTTCCTCAATAAAGAAATTATATATATTGGAAATGTTTTCCGATATTCAAGTTAGAAAATAAAAGTCATATTAAAGTTATTATATTTCGGATGCAGGGAATTATAACATCATTGTTATAATCAAGTGATTCCCGAAAAGAAAGTGGATTCATAATCGAATCCGAGAGTAACGTAAGAAAGCGTGTTAAAAGATTGGAAAGATGAACCGTATCTATTTCGAAGTTAGAAATGTTGCTCAGTTAAGGTCTGAGAGGTAATTATACCCCAACTTGATTGACTTCGTTTTTAACTAAGAAATGGTTAAGGTTCGATAGTGGAAAGTGGTTAAGTGGAAGACAAATAAAGGAGATTTGGCGTAGTGATGTTTATTCAAACATCTGTTTAATCAAATGAAAGAGATTTGGGAATGTTTTCCAAATGAGAAGTAGAATTGTTTTCTGAATATAGAACAAGAGATGGAAATGTTTTCCAATGGTAATGATATATATTTTCTAAATATAGTGAATAAGAAACATTAAACAATAGGAATAGGGAAATGAACGAATGAATGAAATAATGATTGTTCGATAGAATTTCCTTCTGGAAATAATATCATTTTTTTTGCACACCGACATGTTTTCGTTTGATAGTTAACTCACCGACTATCAAAGTTTTGACCATTTTAACGTTGTTAATATGGAGAGACCGGTTGGATTATTATCCAGAGAACCACTCCGTATTGGCATAAGCGTTGCGAATCAAGTATGCTGAATATATTGAAGACGGAGTTGTGCAAGGGCTATCCTGTTTACAGAATAGTGCCTTCGGTTTGTCCAGTCCCAGGACAAACGTGTATGGACGAGTGTCTGACAGAGTATATCCAATGGATCGCATAAGTTGATCTCTTCAAACGTACTTACGTTTGGTGGCGGAGGAATTCGTTTCTCTTAGCTGTATACCCGTTGTATTTTTGGTGAAATCAATTTGTGATTTGGCGGGTATGACGATGTGGCATTCAAAGTAATGGAGGTGTGATCTGTCAAAAGATACGTTATGACCTCGAGCCTCATCAACCGGGAAATGACAAAAATCGGGCAGGCAGCATGGCTATGTGGGTCGCACCCATTAGGATGTATGATCACCTATCTAGAGAAATTCCTTTTGTTCTTAAATCTATCGATGCTGTCCCTTATCGGGAGACGGTTGCTGATCCCAACCGTTGGTGATATACATTCGATACACTCAAGCGAAATGAGTGGTCGGTCATGTGTGGGCCGGGTTGCAAGATGTTCTTGTGGAACCCAGTGTAATTGACTCTAGAGATACACGTTCGGAAGGTGGTCCCATACCTTGTCAAGTTGGAATCCAATCTCCAATAAGTGCCTGCGAGTTTGATTGTATATTATATATGTAGAGCGTGAGATGCAAGCGTTCTACTAGATTTTAATTACTTGTGATTAGACATTATTATAATATCAGATAATATATGATTTCCAAAGTGTTTTGGGTTATCGTAAGGTAAAAACCATCCGTGTTTATGTGTGGATTGGTCTTACGATTATCATTTCTTTCGAAAGGATTTTGAAAGTTAAACAAATGGTTGGAGTTTACTCACACCAGTCCCATGACTGACCCAGAGTTTATTTTGTTTGTTTTCCCTAAACTCTTGGGTGCCCAAATTTGTACGGGCAGTCAAGTAGTCAGGATTTCTCAGATTCACTTGGAGGAGCTTGAAGCAGGAGGCCTCACCACTTAGCTATAGACTATCATATTTTCCGCTGTGTATTTTGTTGTATCTGGAAACAAGTGTTTATAACTGTTCCAGGGATAATCGTTGTGCTCTGATAATGGTATGTGTATACAAATACTGATTTGTGCTTCAAAGTTATATTATCTAATATATTTTATTTGTTCCGATGTGAGTTTGTGATCTTCGTTTTCTTCTATTCTAATAATTCTTTCTTTCTATTTCTCATCCTCTAACTTCTTTCTAAAAATGATGCGTATTTCTGTGCAATTTGAGTTGGACGTGTGGTGTTATTAGTCGACTCAAAGGGTACAGATTTGCGGGTCGTTTCATTTGGTATCAGAGCTGAAGTTAAGTGATTACCTTGGCTCTGTGGCGTGACTCAATAGAGATGGGGTTAGTAACACCCTAGGTTGAGTTTGAGTGTATATATATGAGCGCGTATTTGTGGATTTGATATAAAATTGTTTTATATTGTGTTGTCTGGTTTGTTGAGTAGTTTATGAATTCTGGTCGATACAGGAAGTACAACTGTATCGATAGGTGTTTCTAAACTCTCGAACAAAACAATTCGATACAGTATCGTTTTAAAGTGGGTAAATGAAATTATTTTGCCCAAACGTTATTTTGATATAAAAGGAACAATTTCTGAATTATTATATATGAATGTGTTGATTGTTATTACAATCAAATGGAATTATAAATATTGAAATGGTTATATATAACCAAATATAACTTGTATAAGTTGAATAAATTGGTGGAAATAAATCAAATGGATTGAAATTTAAGTTAAATGGAAATTGAAACTCAAATGGAATAAGTGGATTGATTCCTGAAGTTGAGATCAGATTTGAATCGATAGGATGGAAGTGAACTAATCAGAAGTTGATTAGAGATTTCAAACTGGAGGTTGGATTGATTTGAAACCAACTGGAAATGGATATATGTATGCTGAGCAGATATTGAATGGAAGAAAGTGCAAGAGATAGAATTATGCCCGACAAAAAGGTACATGTTTACAATATTGTTTGGGTTGATGATTTTATGAGCCTATGAGGCAAGCCACTTGGCTTTTTGATTTTCTTTTGGATTGGAGAGGCCTAGAAAGGCGAGTTGTGGTTGTACCGATTGAGCCGTGCAGAGGAGATGCTGCCGAAATTTTTCAGAATTTAAAGTATTAGAAAATTTTCAGAATTTTTTCGTTAGTAAGAATAAATTAATATTTTAATAAATTGATTCAGTTAAGCTGAAATTAAGAAGTGAACAAAAAGGATTATTGGACCTAGTTAATAGGGTACGTAGCATTTTTCCTACCTTAGCAATTTCGAGGATGAAATTATTTTAAGGGGGAAGGAATGTAACGACCCAGATTTTCGGCCGTTTAATTTTGAATATTTAAATTTGCTTTAAATATTTTATTTGAATTTTAATTGAATTATATATAGGAATTTATTAATTAAAAACGAAGTTTAAACGTATAATATATATAATTATAATTAAAACGAGCTTGAAAACGCGCTGCAGTTCGTAATATAGAGTTTTGAACTTCAACTGAGGATACAGGATCCGATATAAGTCGGATTTCTGTGAAACAAGACACGTTGGAACCGTATTGATTATAATTTTCATATGAAAGAGAAAAATCTAGATTTCGTGTTATAATTTGTTAGTTATGGTCAAATCAAATTTTGAAATAGTCGCTGTGGAAAATCGTTATTTAAATTATACGTGTTAAAATAGCCGTTTTGCAAACGGACTCAGATTTCGACGAAATCAGTTTCATTGGGACCGTATCGTTAAATTATTATACGGTGTTGGATTGCACGTCAAACCGATGTCGTATGTAACCACGGTAGCCGTAAACGCTCGTTCAGTGCAATTAAATTAATTCAACTGAATAAAGGGATATTAGAGTGTAACTTGAACAGACGATCGAATCAGGCCACGAAACCAGTTCCGGTAAGTTTGTAGCGTCGGATATAGTCAGGGTAGGTATATAGTTTGTTATTTTTAGAGATCGGCAAATTTGGTGTTCAGAAGGGCAATGCGGTACGCGCCAAAAATGGCCTACCGGGGAAACAGTCTCAGAATGCGACGAAACTAGTGCCGTTGGGTTCGTATCGAAAAGTTATTGTCAATGTTCGCAGTTTCGAGTTGTTTCGATTTATCTGGTGACCGTGAAAAATTTAAACGCGTGTTTATTTCTGATTTTATAAAGAATTTTTTTTCAAACAATGTCGGATTACAACGAAACTTGTCCCGTTGGATTCAGAATAACTTTTTACACCAAGATTAGTTTTGTTATCAGTAGACAGACTGTTCATTCATATGATTATGCATCCAATGTCTAAAATATAAGAAACAATAAATAAACAAAGACAGACCTAAAAACTAAATGTACAGGCCTATTATCAGAATTTGTCAATCTATTATGGAAGCCTTGCCGACAAAGTATTAAACCACAGCTGAAAGCACACATTGCCACCTGCCTTCAAAGGATGTAGACATCTGTCGGCTAACTATCAAACCGTGCAGACAAAGCAAAGAAATTCATAGTCTACCTGTCCCTATTTGCTACAGCTACTTATAGTTGCGTGGCCACCAAACCACTTAACTCTATAAATACAGAAACAACTCCTCCTTTTCTTCACGAAAAAGCCAGATCTTTTCAATGGGTTTCGAGAATTTAAAACCAAACAAAGTCACTGCTGTTGTTTGATCTTCTACAAACTTTCGTGACGTTAGTTCCAAAAATAAATTGGGATCCGACGAGATGCAAAGATAAGCAGCGAACGATGGACCAAGGCTGGTCGGCATCGAAAAGAGGAGTGATCGGAGGACAAGTCGGCGGTGGCATCGTGATTATGGTGAAACGGCGCAGGCTCCGGCGCTGTTGAGTGGACCGCCGGTGGTTAGTAAGGGCGGAGGCGCAGTGATCTTAAGGAAGTCAGTATTTTGTGTGAAAACTGAACTGAGGGAAGTTTGCAATGTCATGTTAGTGCACTGTAGTGGAGGGGGTTGAGAGGGCTGAACGATGGTGATTTCTTTTGGTTCATGGTGGCAGCATGATGGTGTTTTTCTGCCATGAAAGATGGTTGAAGTTTGGTATATGCTGGGTTTTTACTGTTAAACGGGTTAAGCATGTTATAATAAAAGCTGAGTGATATCAGTGGTTTTGGGGAATGACGTAAAAATGAGGGATCCAGGTGGAGTTCCGATTGTCAGAAGGGATGGCGATGGTGTAGGCTGTAAGAGATGAGGTAATGTTTGCCGTTCAAACAAGTATTGTTAACAAAGGAGAAGTTAAATATGTTTCGTATGGAGTTGATGGCAAGTGTTAAAATAAAAAGAAGGAGGACGTATATGGGAAGCATTGATCTGGTTATCTGGAAGTGATGCCAAGTTGTTTTAAACCCAATCTCTATTCCAATTGCGAGGGACAAAGGCAAGCTGGAATCTATTTTCAAATTGAAAAGAAGAAAAAAAAAAGAAAAAAAAAAAACAACAACAGGAGTTCATGTGATTAACAATCAAGATGGATTTAGAGTATTGATGGCTGGAGTTGATCTTTCAATGATCGGTTGAAGCCAAAGCAAAGAAGCAGTGAACCAACTGTTGAACTAAAACAGTATCGACCGCCGTTATATCCTAATAAAACGTAACTGGTAAGAATAATAATTATATAATTAGTTAGCTAATTAATTTAATTAAAACCGTGATAACTAAACCGCAAATAATTTTATGTATGAACAGAATTGAACCAAAACAGTTGCTTTGGAACTGACATGCTTGAGAACGAAGCAACCGGAATTCATGATCAAATCAAACGCTTGTTTTATTGTAAATGAAACAAGAGCAGAATAGTCAACTGCGAACCAAGGTGAGTAAACTCACTTACTCCCTCTCGTTTATATTTTTATATATAAACGAGTTTTAAATTATTTTATAATGTGAAATGGTTGCTTGGGTGAATAGTTGATAAAATTGGTTGATATGATGACATCGTTGATTTGATCTTTAGTTCTGATATTTCATATTGATGTTATTAACATCTGTGGATGCAGGGAAACAGGTTGGAGGGATCCAACTGGATCCCTCAACATTTTATTTACTGTTTTATTTAATGGTGATATATGTTATGCTACATTATCCATGATTGAATTTGTGTGTTTGGTTTACCCTGGCCCTAGGAACCTGGTATTTTAGATACCGTAAAATATCATCGAATGTGAAAAAGGAAATTAGAATTTAAAAGCAGAGTTTATTTCCAAATTAGAAATAATTTCTTTTTCATTGAGTTGCAAATGGAGACCTATTCCATTGGGTAAACCAAGAAAAATGTTATAAATAAAGAGATAAATTAAGTGGATCATTAACCATTGGATAAATTAAAAGGTGAGTTCAAATATGAATGTATAGTTGAAAGTGAGTATCGGTTTTGAAACCAATATTTGGAAATGGATTTGAATTTAGCAAATTACAGAGGGAAGTTTGAAGAAAGATTTTCAAATGCTTAAAATAAAAGAATAATAGCTTAAACAAGGAAATATTTTGCAAATAAAATGTATAAAAAAAAGGGGATTTATAGAAATCGATTTAAGTGATTAGAAGAATGTATAGTTTATAAATATGTTTAAAGGAGAACTTGAATTGTTTAAAATAAACAGAGTTTATAAATGAACAACGGAAGCGTGTGCGTCGCACACGGTATTTTATTCAAAACAGCAATCATAACGCTGTTGTTATAAGAAATGCTTTTTAAATTTTTAAACAGCGATTTTAACGCTGTCTTTGTAAGAAATGCTATTATAAAACTAAACAGTGATTTTAGCGCTATTGTTATAATAGAGGTTGTAAATCTATACAGCAATTTTAGACGCTGCGGTTATAATAAATGTCTTGGTAAATCTAAATAGCAATTTTAACGCTGCCGTTATAATAACTGTTTTAATAGCAATCTTAATGCTATGGTTATGATAAGTGTTCTATAATGCTAGACAGCGGTTTTAACGCTGTTGTTGAAAACAATGTTTTATAAATAAAACATTTGGAGATAGCGATTATAACGTTATCGTTATAATCAGTATTTTTATAAAGAAGATGTGTTCGTAGATCAAATCCGAGAGTCGCGTAAGAAATGTTTGTTTTAAAGTAGTGAGCTCTGAATATTTCAAAGTGAATGATAGCAAGGGTTGGTTAGTGATATCGTTAATTAACGAATGATTTATGATTTAAGTCATAATAACGATGTTTATAACATTAGTAAATTCAAAGGATTTAGAAATGTTTTCTAACTGGAGTCAAAGATATTTCCTCAATAAAGAAATTATATATATTGGAAATGTTTTCCGATATTCAAGTTAGAAAATAAAAGTCATATTAAAGTTATTATATTTCGGATGCAGGGAATTATAACATCATTGTTATAATCAAGTGATTCCTGAAAAGAAAGTGGATTCATAATCGAATCCGAGAGTAACGTAAGAAAGCGTGTTAAAAGATTGGAAAGATGAACCGTATCTATTTCGAAGTTAGAAATGTTGCTCAGTTAAGGTCTGAGAGGTAATTATACCCCAACTTGATTGACTTCGTTTTTAACTAAGAAATGGTTAAGGTTCGATAGTGGAAAGTGGTTAAGTGGAAGACAAATAAAGGAGATTTGGCGTAGTGATGTTTATTCAAACATCTGTTTAATCAAATGAAAGAGATTTGGGAATGTTTTCCAAATGAGAAGTAGAATTGTTTTCTGAATATAGAACAAGAGATGGAAATGTTTTCCAATGGTAATGATATATATTTTCTAAATATAGTGAATAAGAAACATTAAACAATAGGAATAGGGAAATGAACGAATGAATGAAATAATGATTGTTCGATAGAATTTCCTTCTGGAAATAATATCATTTTTTTTGCACACCGACATGTTTTCGTTTGATAGTTAACTCACCGACTATCAAAGTTTTGACCATTTTAACGTTGTTAATATGGAGAGACCGGTTGGATTATTATCCAGAGAACCACTCCGTATTGGCATAAGCGTTGCGAATCAAGTATGCTGAATATATTGAAGACGGAGTTGTGCAAGGGCTATCCTGTTTACAGAATAGTGCCTTCGGTTTGTCCAGTCCCAGGACAAACGTGTATGGACGAGTGTCTGACAGAGTATATCCAATGGATCGCATAAGTTGATCTCTTCAAACGTACTTACGTTTCGTGGCGGAGGAATTCGTTTCTCTTAGCTGTATACCCGTTGTATTTTTGGTGAAATCAATTTGTGATTTGGCGGGTATGACGATGTGGCATTCAAAGTAATGGAGGTGTGATCTGTCAAAAGATACGTTATGACCTCGAGCCTCATCAACCGGGAAATGACAAAAATCGGGCAGGCAGCATGGCTATGTGGGTCGCACCCATTAGGATGTATGATCACCTATCTAGAGAAATTCCTTTTGTTCTTAAATCTATCGATGCTGTCCCTTATCGGGAGACGGTTGCTGATCCCAACCGTTGGTGATATACATTCGATACACTCAAGCGAAATGAGTGGTCGGTCATGTGTGGGCCGGGTTGCAAGATGTTCTTGTGGAACCCAGTGTAATTGACTCTAGAGATACACGTTCGGAAGGTGGTCCCATACCTTGTCAAGTTGGAATCCAATCTCCAATAAGTGCCTGCGAGTTTGATTGTATATTATATATGTAGAGCGTGAGATGCAAGCGTTCTACTAGATTTTAATTACTTGTGATTAGACATTATTATAATATCAGATAATATATGATTTCCAAAGTGTTTTGGGTTATCGTAAGGTAAAAACCATCCGTGTTTATGTGTGGATTGGTCTTACGATTATCATTTCTTTCGAAAGGATTTTGAAAGTTAAACAAATGGTTGGAGTTTACTCACACCAGTCCCATGACTGACCCAGAGTTTATTTTGTTTGTTTTCCCTAAACTCTTGGGTGCCCAAATTTGTACGGGCAGTCAAGTAGTCAGGATTTCTCAGATTCACTTGGAGGAGCTTGAAGCAGGAGGCCTCACCACTTAGCTATAGACTATCATATTTTCCGCTGTGTATTTTGTTGTATCTGGAAACAGGTGTTTATAACTGTTCCAGGGATAATCGTTGTGCTCTGATAATGGTATGTGTATACAAATACTGATTTGTGCTTCAAAGTTATATTATCTAATATATTTTATTCGTTCCGATGTGAGTTTGTGATCTTCGTTTTCTTCTATTCTAATAATTCTTTCTTTCTATTTCTCATCCTCTAACTTCTTTCTAAAAATGATGCGTATTTCTGTGCAATTTGAGTTGGACGTGTGGTGTTATTAGTCGACTCAAAGGGTACAGATTTGCGGGTCGTTTCAGTATAGGAACCTTGGGGGAAAACCCTTTTCTGGCACTGGTACAGTGACCGAGGCTGTAGCTTGGTTGAAGACCTGTGAGAAAATCTTTGAAGGCATGGGTTTGGGAACCAACAACAAAGAACGACTAGGTATTTGGCTCCTACAGGAGGAAGCAGAGCTGTGGTGGGATGCCATCACCTCAGAGGATGCAGCAGGTACTGTCAGAACCTGGGAGCAATTCAAAACCATGTTCAACGAGAAGTTTGTACCTAAACAGGCTTTAGAGAGGATGCGATAGCAGTTTGCTAATCTCCAGCAAGGAGATCTCTCTATCCAGGATTACCTCAATAAATTCACCCAGTTGTCGCGCTATGCCCCAGAGCTTATTATGACTAACAAAGCCAAGAACAAGAGATTTATATTTGGGCTAAAGCGCAAGTACCATGACAGAGCTATGAGCAACATCAAACTCTCCTTCTCAGAATTGGTAGAAATGGCTTGCAATTATGAAGATATGGATGAAAGGCACGCCAGCCAAGACCGCGCCAAAAGCCAAGCTGGAAATAAGCGCAAGGCTTCAGCAGATCGGCCAAAGTCTAGCATTACAGCGGCCGTTACTCAGAAACCTGGAAAGATACCGAAAGGGAATTGCTACAACTGCGGGAAGCCAGGTCATTTTTCTAATGTTTGCAAAGCCCCGAGGAAACCAAAGGCGAATCCAGACTCAGACGAATGCTACAACTGCCATAAGAAAGGGGACTATAGCAGGAACTGTCCTCTGAAGCAGAATGCACAAGTGGCTCATGTGTATGACGGGGAGACCCCGCCAGCTACCACCGATGGATCAGGTAAACCCGACGTCTTGGGAGGTACCCTTACCATTAAAAATATTCCTGTTTCTGTACTTTTTGATACTGGTGCATCACGTAGCTTCATTTCTGGTAACACGGTTCACAAGTTAAAATTGAAACAAAGAAAGCTTAAAGAATCAATTAAAGTTCAAAACCCGTTAGGAGGTTCTGTTAGTCTCAGTTCATACTGTAGAGCGCCTGTCTCATATTTTTGCTACAAGTTCTCTTTTGATTTGATCATCATGGACCTTTCCGAATTCGACATTATTCTGGGACTTGATTGGTTGACAAAATATAAGGCTGAAGTTAGATGTGCCGAAAGAATCGTTAAAGTTAAAACAAAGCTTGGACCTATATATATACCATGCCATGGTTCCGAAATTAATAGAACAGAATTTTGGTCTTCTTTAGAAGTTACTCCCCCTTCATTAGAAAAGATACCGGTCGTTAAAAACTATGCGGATGTGTTTGAAGAAGTAGAAAACTTACCACCGCAAAGAGAAATCGAATTTAGAATAGATCTAATTCCTAACGCCCGACCATTAGTACATCCAATTAGAAGAATGGCCCCGGAAGAAAAAGAAGAGTTAGGTAGTCAAACCCGAGAATTGCTTTGGAAAGGTCTGATCAGACCGAGCTTTTCAGCTTGGGGAGCAGCAGTAGTATTTGTCCCGAAGTCAGACGGTACTCTAAGACTTTGTGTTGATTACCGAGACCTCAATAAGCAGACGCTGAAGAACAAATATCCCTTGCCACATATAGATGATCTGTTAGATCAATTAAATGGAGCAACAGTATTCTCCAGAATGGACCTAGCTACAGGTTTCCACCAATTACGTATAGCAGAAGACTGTGTTCCTTTGATAGCCTTCAGGGGTCCCGATTTATTCTACGAATGGTTAGTAATGACGTTCGGCTTGTGTAACGCTCCAGCATACTTCATCGATCTTATGAACAGAGTGTTCCGTGGTGTATTGAATAAATTTGTTCTAGTCTTCATCGATGACATTTTAATCTACTCCAAGTCGAAAGGCGAGCATGCAAAACATTTAGAACAAGTGTTGAAAATTCTAAGGAGAAATGTCTTGAAAGCTAAATTTTCTAAATGTGTCTTCTGGCAGGATGAAGTTAAGTTCCTAGGCCATGTCGTATCAAAAGAAGGGATTGCTGTAGATCCAAGCAAAATTACAGCGATTCAGAACTGGAAACAACCTACTACCCCCACAGAAGTCCGAAGTTTCCTTGGATTGGCTAGTTACTATCGGAAATTCGTTCAGGATTTTTCAAAGATATCTGGTGTATTGACAAAGCTTACAAAGAAGCATGAGAAATTCAAATGGACTCCCGAATGTGAAGAAGCTTTCCAGGAGCTGAAACTGAAGTTGACAACCGCTCCAGTATTGACAATTATAGAAGGCAACCAAGACTTGACTATATGGACAGACGCTTCTATTAGAGGGCTAGGCGCAGTATTAATGCAAAAAGGCCAAGTGGCCGCTTATGCCAGCCGTCAGCTGAAGCCGCATGAAAGAAACTATGCAACTCATGATCTTGAGTTATTAGCTATCGTGTTTGCTTTAAGGATCTGGAGGCATTATTTATTGGGCGAGAAGTTCGAACTATTTACCGATCATCAATCCTTGAAATATCTGTTCACTCAGAAAGATCTAAATTTGAGACAACAGCGTTGGTTAGAATTCCTTGCAGCATACGATTTTGAAATTCTTTACACTCCAGGGAAAGCCAATGTTGTAGCCGATGCGCTCAGCAGAAAGAATGAAATCATCGCCAGTTTTGTCATCACGTCTTCATTAATTGACAGGATCTCGACCCTACAGAAGGACGATGAATTTATTCAAAGAATCAGTCAGAGAGTCAAGGGAGGTGAACCCACAAGTTTCCGACTCGATGACAAAGGAGTTCTAAGATTAAAGGGTAGAATTTGCATCCCAAACCTTTCTGAGCTCAGAAGAGAAATACTTGATGAGTGCCACAAGTCCAAATTAAGTATCCATCCAGGTGTGAGCAAGATGTATAACGATATCAAACGCACATTCTGGTGGAGAGCTTTGAAAAGAGATATTTCATTATATGTTAGTAGATGCCCCACTTGTCAGCTAGTTAAGAGTGATCAACAGAAATTGGCTGGATTATTACAACCCTTAGAAATTCCAGGATGGAAGTGGGAGCAAATTTCGATGGACTTCATTGATGGCTTGCCCCGAACTAAAAGAGGAAACGACAGTATATGGGTAATCGTAGATCGCTTCACGAAGACTGCCCATTTCATACCTGTCCGATCCAACAGAATGGCTCAAAGTTTAGCACAGATTTACTTCAAGGAAATAGTTAAACTACATGGAGTGCCGCTCAATATAGTCAGTGATAGAGATCCCCTATTTACTAGCAAGTTCTGGGAAGCATTCCAAACAGAATTGGGATCCAAATTGAATCTAAGCACCACTAATCACCCACAGACAGACGGCCAAACTGAGTGGGTGAATAGAATTTTAGAAGATTTACTGCGGGCTTGCGTTATTGATTTTGGAGGCTCATGGGAAGATCACTTACATTTAGCCGAATTCTCTTACAACAATAGCTATCAAGCAAGTTTGGGAATGTCTCCATTTGAAGCATTATACGGTAGACCGTGCAGATCTCCCGCATGTTGGGTAGAACCTGGCAACAGACTTGTGTTAGGGCCCGATATGATTCAAGAAGCATCGGATAAAGTTGACTTCATTAAGAAGCGATTGAAAACCGCACAAAGCCGACAGAAAAGTTATGCTGATGCGAGAAGAAGAGATTTATCATTTGCCGTTGGCGAATATGTTTATTTAAGAGTTTCTCCAATGCGGGGAGTAATCAGATTTGGCAAGATTGGGAAGTTGGCACCGAGATTTATTGGTCCCTTTCCTATACTTGAACGGATTGGAACTCTTGCTTATAGGGTTTCGTTACCTGATTGGTTGCCTGGAGTACATGATGTGTTCCACGTGTCTCAACTCAGAAAACATGTTCATGATCCAGATCTTGTTGTAGAAGAAGCAGCGCAACAGGATGTAGACATAACTCCAGAATTAGCGCTCAGAAGAGAGCCATTAAAGATAGTTGGCAAAGAAACTAGAGAGCTAAGGAGCAAAAAGATTCATTTAGTCAAAGTGCAGTGGAGTAGTGATCCTAGAGACTGTACTTGGGAGACTGAGGAAAGCATTAAACAAGCCTACCCCAAATGCAGAGTGGACATCTCTGACTAACTCCGGTACAAGGTACCTTTATAATACTTTGCATTTACATTTTATTTCCTACTTAGCTGTTATTTCCTTTTCGAGGACGAAAAGTTTTAAGTGGGGGAGATTGTAATAACCCGGAAAATGTGAACCAATTTAAAATTTTTAAATTTGGTTATTACCAAGGAATTTGAATAGTTGATATAGCATATTTCAATAAAATAGAAAATCGAGTATAGTAAGGCAGTTTGAAATTTTGAATACAAACTTTGTCTGACTGTATCGGGTGGAAAATATAACGGATTTTAGTGAAACTGAAAATATTTAAATCTGTTTATGAATACCTTTCTAACGAATCTGAAAAATCGAAGTTTCATAGCGGGAATCAAAAGTTATGGCCAAATGAATTTTCAGAAAGGTCGTTATATAGCAGATATAGCCCTTGAAAATTGATATTTTGCATACGACCTCGGAATTCGACGAAACCACTTTTGTTGGGTCCGGGATGTCAAATAATTGCTAAGTTTCAAATTTCATAATTTTTGAAGCTAGTATGTGAGCGGGGCGAAAGAAAATGTGATTGGTCAATTTCTGTTAAAATGGGTCGACCTAAAAATGGCCGTTTTTCAAACGAGCTCAGAATTCGACGAAACTGGTTTTGTTAGGACCGTATCGTCAAAACAAAGCTAGATTTATTTTTCTGGAATTTTTCGATTCAGTTTGTGGCCCTGGCAAATTGAAATGTACGTTCGAATTAAATATTAAATGTTTTATATTTTAATTTGAAAAATAACTGACTGTAAAAGTCGAATTGGCCAACGAAACATATCCCATTGTGTCCGGAATGGGGGTATTTAGCTAGGGGCGACAGTCGTTGGGTTTGATTTCGAGTCCATTTGTGAAAACACTATTTAAAATTTCCTATAAAACCATTGGCCAATCACCTTTTTTCTTTTATTATTTTATTTTCAGAAAATATCTCAAAACCCTAGCCGCCTCAGACAAAACCGAAGATCCAGGTTGCTCCGTGCTTCTCTTCCCTTTTCCGACCGCCACAGGCGACGCTAGGCCGCGCCACCGCCATCAGTCGACTCGCCTTCGCCTCTTCTCCACATCCGACCAAACGCCGCCCCCACCTTCGCCGGAATCGCCTGAACGACGTAGAGGAAGTCGTCGACTTCCCAACGCCGCGCCGCCTTCCTCCGACCACCGAAGGGAACCGCACCACCACCGACAGGAAGCTGATTCGTAGCTCTTCTACGTGGCACAACCTGATTGAAGCATCGATCGACGGATTTCACGGATTTTGCTGACCTAGTTTCGAATCAAAAATAAAGGTACGACCTTTATTATTCAGAAATGAAAATAACACTATAAAGCGTTGCAAAACTTTGAAAAATATTATCTTTTTCGTTCTTTAACGAAATTCGATGAAACAGGAGGCACCGTGACCGCAAGGTGGCTCTCTACATTCTAGAAGAAGCCGCGGATTTTTCTGACCTTCCTAGGATTTTTAGCACTGCAATAACCAATGTGAGGAATCTAAACTGAATTGTGTGAATGGAATCGCGTTGTATAAATTATATAAGCGAAGTGTAAATTATATACGCATTGTATACCTCATGTACGTGTGTTGTATAAGTTATATTAGCGATGTATAAATTATACAAGCGTTGAATGAAACATATATGCTTTGAATTGTGATGAAATGCAAGTGAATTATAATATAATATAATATATATATATATATATACTACCCTCGTCCACAGACCATGGACGATATTTATTGCTTGTGATTGACGTGATATTATATGGTATGACGAATGGTTGGAAATAATTGTTTGTGGTTGATATTGTGGTTGGAAAATACCTTTGTGGTTGAAAAGTACCTTTGTGGTTGAAAAATACCCTCTTGTGGTTGAAACATATTAGAATAGGATTGTGGAATTGAAAATAAAACATGCCGCCTGCGTGCGTACTAGATGCATGATCCCCATTGTCAAAAACCGCGAGGTTTTAAGGTAGAGCGAGGAGCCGTACTAGGGACGGTCCCGGTTTTAACTACCCTGCCGTTATGCTGCCGAAATTTTCTGAAATATGCATGTGTTAGAATAATTTTTATTCGTTGAAATAAATTACATACGTTGAAGAAAATATTCATGTGTTGAGTTGAAATTCATTCGTTGAGTTGAAATTCATGTGTTGGATATTATTTTAATTTAAACAAATAGCTTTAGCGATAAAAATCACATTTTTATATATATACAAACCATAGCGAATATTCATGTGTTGAGTTGCAATTCATTCGTTGAGTTGAAATTCATGTGTTGGATATTATTTTAATTTAAACAAATGGCTTTAGCAATAAAAATCACATTTTTATATATATACAAACCATAGCGAATATTCATGTGTTGAGTTGCAATTCATTCGTTGAGTTGAAATTCATGTGTTGAATATTATTTGAATTTAAACAAATAGCTTTAGTGATAAAAATCACATTTTTATATATATACAAACTATAGAGAATATTCATGTGTTGAATTGAAATTCATTCGTCGAGTTGAAATTCATGTGTTGAATGTTGTCGTATTTTAAAATAAAATGAATCGACAATAAAAACTACATTTTTATTGTGAATATGAAATGTTAAAAACATTCACGTATTGAATAAATATTTTTGATGATAAAAAATATATTTCTTTTATCATGTATACGCTTTGATAAAAATACACACGTGTTGAAATAAATAATAGTTTGCTAGAAATGTTATTATTAGCTTTGTTCTGCATATATATACATGTGTTGAACAGGAAAAATGGATTAGCTGTAGAGTAAAGAAATTATTTGCGTGCCCGACAAATAGGTAAGCCTTGATGAGTTGGCTGCGCAATTTTATTTTTATATCAACTCCTGTGAATGCCATTGGATGCGGAGTGCTGGTTATTCTGTGTGAAATAATAAACGTCGCCATAGGATAGTAACAATTAATTTTGAACTACACTACATGGCATACTTCTTGACGATAGGCATACTTCATCATATTCCACATAAGCAATTGGAGCTTGTGTGACGAGGTGGAAGATTTACCATACGAGCGAGAGGCTTGTATGGCGATGATTTTATACTACAGGTTGAACTGATGACTGATATGGACTATATAAAATATAACGATAAATTGCCAGATTAATAAAAACCCCACACGGGTCTGGAGTTGACAATAATCACGTCTCTCTAGTTATTAGATACGGCACATGGACTATTTATTTCCACACGGAAACGGGGTGACGAGAATTTATTCTCTGGAGTGATTATCTATACATGCTCCCCCGTAAACACCAGAATATATCACTATAAATATGTGAATGCTTTTTAGGATTTATTGCATACCTAACACGGCCCAATAAATTTCCAAACCCCTCCCCGTACAAAGGAGGTTATGGCGAAATTTTTCGAAATATTAAGGCGTTAGTGAAATATTTGAAGTGAAAACGAAGTTGAAAATATGGAATGAACTATAGTTGAAATTATAGAATGAATTATATATAAATATAAATATAATTAAATTAAATCGAATAACGACGCTGCAGTTCGAATTTTGAAACCGTAACTTCAAACGACTAGTGTGGAAGATCCGACCGTCGGATTCTCACGAAACTGGAACCGTTGGGTTCGCTTTGGGAATATCTTCCCACTGATATAAACTTTGTAGAAATCCAACGGTTAGATTTTCCGATATGTGTAAAACAAATTAGGGGAAAAACAGTGCCACGACACGACCTGAAACGTCGTTTAATTAAATATGGCCATTTTTAAATAAATAAAAATGGCGAAAAATCGTTATAAAATATTATAAGAACATAGATGGCAAATAAACCAATTGGGCTTGAATTGTTTGATATTTGATGGTTGTATGTGCTTGACACGAAAATAACACTAAAGAACTGAAAGATGGATGTCGAATAATATAACCATGGAAAGAATCGATTTAAATTCTAATTACGTGAATTATTTGAAAAGGCCGAGCTAACCCTCATTTCAAATAATTTATCGAGCGATTCGAATTGGAAAATGCAAAGGCGATTCAAGACCGACGATCTTCGTATCGGTTGGATGGGCGCTGCTGAGGTTTCTGACCGGAGTAGCTACCGTGAAGGAACGGAAGTAGTAGCCGTCTGAACGTATGTGTTGATTGGACGGAGATACGAGGAATTTGACGCCTCCGGTTTCGTTCAGACCCAGAACGGACTTGTAAATGGACTGTGTGTCTGACATTGGATTTTGTTCTATACTGATTGATCTCTGTTAAATATATATCTGTTTGGCGGCGGAGAATTTATTCTTTTGCTTAACGCCCTTCTCTGAGACGTACGAGCTCAGAGGGTATATATCGATGGAAATCAATCGTATGGAGTGGACTGCCTATGTGGCATGCCAAGATGTTGTGATCAAGGCTTCTGTTGCAAAGCAAAGTCTTGTGGATGATGATCAAAGCACGGTCTATGTGGCCTAGCTTTGTGTATTTCGTAGATTCGCGAGCCTCACACCCCGGTATGAGTTAAAAACGGGATACAGACTGCAGGGAGAGCACGACGTTTCTTTCTAGCTATGGTGGTGTCAGTGACTTACCAGCCCTGACATTTATATCTACTTTTCACCTTTGTGGTTGTTGGAATGCGAGGCGCCTCTATTATAGGTCTGTAAGGACCGGGAAACGTGTGTTCAGGAATTGCCAATCCTCAAACGTAAGAGAGGACCGGCCCTGAAGCATCCAGGGTTACCCAGAGTGTGTAGTCCCGAGGCATTTGCTAGAATGTCTCGAAGCGGAGAGGAGCTTGCCCCTTGCCTCGACTCATGACGGAAATCCAATTTCCAATACGAAATAACAGACTTGATTGTAGAACTAGTATGGCGACATAGTAGATGGTAGCTATGCCGCCTATGATTGATATTTATGATGCTATTCGCTTTTGAAACATATATGCACTAGTAATAATATCAATTGATTTTGCTTTATACGTATCAAGCATATTTGGCCATTATAAGGTAAAACTCTATCCTCCGGCTTGCGTTGCATTGTGTGATGGGACTTGAGTCTTATAATGGCTTCATTCTTTTTAAAAAGCATTGCGTTGTTTTAAAGAATTTACTTTGTTTTAAATGCACTAGCAATCACTGGAGTAAACCCGTTCCGCGAAAGTGGCGTGGTCCTATGATTTGCTATTACTGTTGTTTAACTGTTAAATAGATTCCTCATACCAGTCCCCGTGACTGACTCATTGTTTGTTTCACTTTGCAAACACGGGTGCCCTTATTTTCACACGGGCAGCCTAGTTCACAGGTGACAGGTTGTTTTTGGCTCTGCACTGTTGCATAGAGTGCATTTTGGCTCATGGCGAGGCTGACTTCACAGAGACGACTTTGACATTTTCCGCCATTACTGTACTTATATTATGATTCCGCCATGGGCGATGCAAACTGATTTACTTTCCGTACTTCTTATTGTATGTATATGTACCGCCTTCGGCGATGTAGACTGATACCCTTATTATGTCTCACTGCATGTATGTATTCCGCCTCTAGCGATGATGACTGATCACTTCCCTTTTATTTACTAAGTTATATCCTATGCTGTGCTATTTTGATGTTGTTACATGTTGTGATTCCGCTGTCATATCCATGTAAAATTATTCTATTTATTGTTTTTGCTATTATTTGTACTCTGCTATGATGATTAATGTGTTATATTCCAATGATTATCCTTAATACCGCCCCTCGGATTTTGGGATCGTCACATGGGATAAATCAAAATATTACTTTTGTCAAGTTATATAAATTGAAATCAAAATATCACTTTTATCAAATTATAATAATTGAAACCAATTTGTCACTTTTGTCAAATGTAATGGTTGAAACAGAATTGGCCCTTTTTTCAAAATATAATTGTTGAAATAAAAAATTAACATTTTTGACAAATTAGAATAGTTGAATTAGAAGTATACATTTTTGTCAAAATACACATTTTTGTCAAAAAGATTGGTTGAAACAAATATGTCATATTTGTTGAAACCAAATAGCTGAGATGAAAAGAACATTTTTATCAAAATATATTAGATGAAACAAAATGTACATTTTGTCAAAATAAGATGGCTAAAAACAAAAATTACATTTTGTTAAATATAATAGTTGAAACAAAAACTACATTTTGTTAAATATGATGGTTAGGAACAAAAAAAATTACAATTTTGTTAATTAGATTTGAAATGAAATAAAACTCGCATTTTTGTTAAATAAAAGAATTAAACACAAATAACATTTTTGTTAAATAGGATTGTCAACAAAAATATTTATTTTGATAAAATAGAATTGTCAGCAAAATGGATGTATCGCTTTTTATACATTTTGTTGAAATAAAATTTGTATTGCAAATATAAGAATCATCTTTATTTGCAAAACAAATATTGGATTTTGTACGTGAAATAAAGAATCATTTGCATTATCACAACACACGTTAGAATTTTTATGTAAGTAAAAGTGACATTTTAATGTGTTAATGTATACATTAAAGTTTGTATGCAATTTAAAATAAAACATTTTTATGTGTTAGGTTATACATTGGAAATATAAATAAATTCCATTCTATTAGACATTAGAAATGTATAAGGAAATTATACGAGTCAAATACATTTTTGTTTCGGCATTAGGAATAAAATAACATGCTTTGTTCATTATCATCAACATGTTAGCAGAATTAAAATTGGTTATATCATTAGCCGGTTATTTATTTATATGAACTGTTGTTGGCTGAAAACCCCACACGGGTAATGGGATGATATTTGACCTACAATAGTCCCAATATTTAGTTGTATGTCGATCGATAGATTGACATGCTGCGATGAGCGTTATTATTTCATTTTAATGCTCATATAGTTGTAAAATTTCACTCTGGATGTTGAATGGATGGTTTGATGATTATCTATCATTTGTTGTCATATACATACGATGTATGAAATCCATATAACTGAAATTATATGGTAACTGATTGAGTCGCATTCCGATTCAGGATTTCTTTTAAATACAGAATATTTTGAATAAAGAATATTTTAAAATAAAGGATATTGTAATATAAAGAACATTGTAATTTTAAAGTAAAGAGTATTGTAATATAATGAATATTTCCATATAAAGAATATTTTTAAATAACGAATATTTAAACAATATTCAATGAAGGATAAAATGATGATTTCTATGTCCGTTTTTGGATGGACAAAAGATAAAAATATATTTTTATTGAAATGAACTAGTTATTAACTAGGATAAATCTTTTAAATTAAGATTTAATAAAGCATGCCAATTAATTAATATTTAATTGGAATTAAATAAACGCGTTGGATTTTGGGTTGTCGTGGATGGTGTCTTAAATAACACTGTTCTTAAACCCCGTATTAAAGAATAAATCTTTGAATTAAGATTATTAGAGTTTCCAATTATATTTAGTAAATGAACTAAAATGATATGTGAATTGGGTTTATCGTGAACTCTGTTTTTAAACGACATTTGTTCTTTAACCCAATTAACAGTGAAAATATGATTTAGAATTTATAAATCTTTTTTATTAAGATCTAAAAAGAAATTTTCTAAAGCAAGTTTTCCAATTTAATATATTAAATTGGAGTTGAGTGGAAATTCGATTTGATAATAATCGAGATAGACTTCTGTGAAAGAAGACTGTTAATATATATGGAATTTAAAAGGCTTTGCCGTTATTCCATTTATATTATTAGTCCGATACAGAAATTTATATCGATTATATATTGATTTGATTTCTGTAAAATTCCATATTTAATGGAGGATGATTTTGGGTTTATCGTGAACAATGTTTTTAAATGACATTGATTCTTTAACCCAGTTAAAGATAAGATTGATTTCTTAAAACTAAATAATCATAAAGTGGTGATTTTGATATTAAAACCAAATTGGGGTTTTCATAAATCTTTAAAAAGAAGATTAAAGAATAAATTTAAAAGAATTTATCTTTGATAAAATTAATGAGAATCTTTCCCTTTTTAATATGAATATTCTATTAAAAGAATATTCTGAATTGGAATGAGGCGTATGATATGTATTTATAGCACCTGATTTTTGATTATAAAATACGCGAGTTATTCGGAAAGACCGGGTTTTACCCATTCTGAATAATTACTACGACGATTAAAGTCAAAGGCATTGAAGACGGTGGATGAAGACCGGCGATCTTCACATCGAATGGACGACTACTGATGCCTGGCATTGGGTAGCTCCTAGTAAAGGGTTAAAGTGGTAGTTTGTCCGGATGTACTTGTTAATTGTCCGGATATGCGAGCACCTCACTTCCGTATTGGACATACGGGACAAGGAATAAGGTGTCTCCGGTTTCGTTCAGACCCAGAACGGACTTGTAAATGGATGTATGTATGACATTGAATTTCATTTCATGTAAATTAAATTGATTTCTATTTATTATATATCTGTGGTGGCGGATAATTTATTCTCTTGCTTAACACCCTTCTCTGAGACACACGAGCTCAAAGGTTATATATTAGTAGTTATCGATCGTATGGCGTGAATTGTCAATGTGGCATGCCAAGATGCAAATGATCAAGGCTTTTGTTTAAAAGAAGAGGCTTGTGGTTGATGATCAAAGCATAGCCTATTTCGGCATAGCTTTGTGTATAACGTTGCCTCGCGAGCCTCACACCCCAGTAAGAGTCAGAAACAGAGCAAGGGAACGCAGGGAGTGCACACGTTTCTTCTAGCTAGAAGTGGTGTTAGCGACTTACCAGCCCTGACATTTTTACTTATGTGGATGATGGAATTTTCGAGGCCTCGGATTTATTGGTCGCCAATGGCCAAATTATATGTTCAATAGGACCGGGAAGCGTGTGTTCAGGAATTGCCAATCCACTAACATTATTTGTGGACCGGCCCTACAGGATCCAAGGGTTGCCCGTAGGTGTGATCCTGAGACATTGCTAGAGTGTCTCGAATCGGTAAGGAGATCGTTCCTAGCCTTGACTCTTGATGGAAACCCAATTTCCATTACGACATCATGCGGTTTTGATTGTAAAACTAGTATGGAGACACAGTAGGATGGGGTACTATGCCGTCTATGATTGATACATTATGATTGAAATGTTTTTGAAACATATATACACTAATAATAATATCAAATCCGTTTTATCATATCAAGCATTTTTGACCATTATAAGGTAAAACTCTATCCTCCAGCTTGCGTTGCATTGTGTGATGGGACCTGAGTCTTATAATGGTTTCATTTTTCTAAAAAGCATTGCTTTGTTTAACGATTTACTTTAATTTATGCACTGGCAATCCAATGGAGTAAACCCGTTCCGCGTTAGCGGTGTGGTCCTTTGATTAGCCTTATTATTAGATAAGTTAAGTAAAGATTTCTCATACCAGTCCCATGAATGACCCGTAGTTTGTTTCACTTTGCAAACTCGGGTGCCCTCTTTTCCATACGGGCAGTCGAGTAGCTTGTTTTGCAGATATTATCGAGCGGGATTCTAGATCGAAGCTTAGAGCTATGTCCAGAGCATTGGTAGTCTTCCGCTGTGTTAATTTAATTGTTTTGCTGTAGTGTATTACATTTTTTGTAATTTAATCTTCCGCCGTATTATTATTTAATGTACTATGATATTCTGTACTCTGATGTAACATTATTTTGATGTAATAAAAGTCCTCTGTTATTTTTCTAATGTATTGTATTCCCAAAGTTAACGAATTCGGGTTTTGAACGGTCTTGGTCGATTCTGCGATCGATTAGGTCCGGGTGAAATCCGGGTCATTACAGCACTCCACTTTCAAATACATGAATTCTTTTTCTATATCTTCTTCCCTCTTGCTTCTCTGCCATTTTCTTAAATATATATATAGCAAACGAGTTCTGGTTCCTGCAGGCTAAACTCCAATCTCTTGTAGCTGTAGTCGCATAAATCAGATAGTGAATCGTCGCATCTGTGCAAACACGCCGATTAAAGACATTCAATATCTTCTCCGTTGTATCTTCTAACAGATTTGCGCCTATACTCTTGCACTGTAATAAGAGGGCAAATACTGTTTTTGGATAGCGATCAACACATCGTGCCTCAGAGTTTTGTATTTCAAAGATAAGAAGAACCAACGACGAATCTACAAACAAGATATACTGGATATATTTCCTTAAAACTAAATAGATACTTGCAATGTTGTTACACACTTTATAACATTCATTGAGACAAAATTGCAATGTTAAAATATGTTAGAAAGATGGTGGGACTGAATTTAAACCACTCAAGGATTCCTTTCGCAAAAAGAAATAATGCACAAGCTGACATGCTCCCATACTTCTGAAAAAAATGGTCTAGTTGGGAAAAACATAGAAAAATTGTTGAAACTGGCATTACATTGTTATCACAAGCATCGCTACCCATGAAATACTGGAGTGAAGCTTTTAGCACATCTGTTTATCTGACAAATAGGTCACCAACCAAGGTTTTAAGACACAAATGCCCCTATAAAAAGCTGTTTGAAGTTAAACTAGTTTACAACAGTTAAGGACATTTGGGTGTCTTTGTTTTCCATTCCTTAGACCATTTAACAAACACACATTAAGCTTAAGATCTATAGGATATGCTAATAACCAAAAGGGTTACAAGTCCATGGATAGCATAGGCAAAATCTTTATATACAGACATGTAATGTTAATGAGTGTGTATTTTATTTTGCAGAAAATGGGAAAGATAATAACCAAGGAATAAAGAGCATGAAAATAGTTGTGCCATTAATACCAACATTATCAGAAGAAACAAATAATGTTAGCATTAGGATATATCAAAGAAACACTTATTAACAACCCATTATGTCTAGCACAATATTTGGATATAGTACAAATGATCGCAACATACAACAGGATCAACACTCAAGTAATGAAATAACACAAACTGGAGGAGTTAAGGAAAGCAACAATAAATCAGCTGATGATCATGGGCAGGAATAATAATGTAAAGATGCTCAAGCTGGACATCACATAATCACCAAATCAAAACATGGCATTTTCAAACCAAATTTTTTTCACTACAACCATAGGATACATGGAACCAACTACATATGAACAAGCAGTCACTCATGAAAAGTGAAGAAAGCCATAAATGAGGAGTACAATGCAATGATAAAAAACAAGACCTGGAGCGGAATGGATCCACCAAAGCATAAGAATGTAATAGGGTGCAAGTGGACTTACTAAATCAAGAAAGATGCTAATAGGAAAGTATTCAAACACATATCCCGTCTTGTGGCAAAGGGATATTCTCAACAATATAGATTTGACTTTAATGTGACCTTTCACAAGTAGCAAAGCCCACTACCATTCAATTTATGTTGTCTATAGCCTTACACAAACAATAGAAGATAAGACAGCTTGATGTGAATAATGTTTTTCTATATGGTGAACTACAAGAGGAACAACCAAAGGGGTATGACACTGACAATATTAAGGGACAAGTATGCAGACTCCACAAAGCTATCTATGGATTAAAACAAGCATTAAGGGCATGGTATTACAAGCTTAAAATGACTCTAACCATAATGGGTTTCAATGCTATGAGGGTAGATAATTCACTCTACACTAAAGTCAATGGGCAACATACTACATATATTTTAGTCTAAGTGGATGATATTCTGATCATAGGAGAGAATGATAATGAAGTAAACAAAATTGTGCAATGCTTAAACTAAATTTTTGCTATCAACATTTAGGAGGATTGGACAACATTCTAGGCATACAAATAAAAAGGAAATCCAACATTGAATAATTCCTATCTCAAAGGAAATATATATATATATATATATATATATGAGATACTAACAAGAGAGAAAAATGATCAAATTAAATCACTTGCCACACCCATGGTCAACAATTTACAGCAATCAAAACCTATAGGTGAAGCAATTGACAACATGACACCGTATAGGAGTATAGTGGGAGCACTATAAGATGTCACTATTATGAGACCAGAGATATATTATTATGTGAACAAAAATGTGCCAACATATGTAGAATACACTCAATGATCACTGAAAGACAGTTAAACTCATTTTACGCTACTTAAACGGTAATTTAGAATTATGGTCTGCCATTACAGCACTGCAAAAACATAAATCTAGAAGCTTACAATGATGCGAATTGGAAAAATGATCCAAATGATCCTAGATTGATCACTGGTTACCGTGTATACCTCAGATCGAATCCAATCTCAGGGCGCTCAAAGAAGCAATCCACCATTTCCATATCCAGTACCTAAGCGTAGTATAGAGCGATAGCCAACGCCACAACCGAGCTTATCCGGATAGAAACCCTAATTTGAGAATAAGGGTTCAATCTCTCGAGGAAGCCCGTTATTTGGTGTGATAACTCAAGTGCCATTTCACAATTGATTAACCCTGTCCAGCACTCTAGAACCAAACATATATTGAAGTTCATGGACACTTCGTTCGTGAAAGAAAAGGAAGCGGCAAACTAGTAGTAAGCCATGTCCCAGCCTATTACTATAGAAATGACATCCTTACTAAGGAACTCTCGTCAAAAAAATTCATCTGACTGAGACATAAGTTAAAGGTTGAAGATTATGAAAAAAAAGTCGAAAAGGATGCGAAACACTAGTTTCAACTAAAGGGGGTATTGAGAGTAATGATATTTAGTACACAAGTTTATATCAGGTTGGTTATCAGAGGTTATACATGCGGACCTCTTCATCAAATATACATTACATGTTCGAAGCTCATTTACTAGATTACATTTACTTGTATCTATAAATAGCCGTGTAACTACATTTGACGGTATAACATTGTACAATGCTTTTTATTATGTTAATAATAAAAGTTACTCTTCTTCTCTAGAGCCTTTTTTATTTATTATTTACCTTAAAAGAAAACTTAATTACCACCAAATCTTTGTGGTGTTTACTCTATTCCATATCCAATGCACAAAACTATGTGAGAAGAAAGTAGGCCAAATACGTAAGTACATTAGATACTGAAATAGCAATTTAATAGTTAGTTTGAAAGATGACCACATTGCAGCTGAAACTTCCATATTTTAATTTATATATTTTAAAGATAGCCACTTCTGTTAATAAATTTTATCGAGTAGCTTATATAAAGTATTTGACGCAAGATCAATTATGAATCAATACTTGTATTAGTATAATTGGAAAATTGTACATTTGTTGGAGTTGCTTATTAAATCGAACACATAGTTAGTTTGAAAGAAAACTAGTTCTGTCAATAAATTCGTTCCTGCCAGCTGCCTGTTTATATGCTTGCCTGGTTTTCATTTTGTAGGCGAGGATTCAAGCAAAGGTGGATGTAGGAAACATTGCTGAGGCAGATGCACTTGGCTCTGGTGGGAAGAGCCACACACGAAACTGTCTTGTAGAAAGGCGAGGTAAAATGGCTGAAAAGTCTCCAACAACTCCTGGTTCTTCAGACAGTTATGTGCAAGAGATGACCAAAAACATAAGGCAAGAGCTTGAGGAGGATTTGGAAGAAAAGGTGAGCAGAAAAATGAAAGAGAACGTGTCATGAGTGTTAAAAAAGCTAGGTGAAGTCAATCTAGATCTTAATTTAGATGTCGGAGACTTTTGTGTCACCACTACAAGTGATGAAGATGATGATACTCCTGCAACCCCGACAACTGAATGAAGTATTTGGATGGCATGTGTTAGCACGTGTGATATATTCGAATTGTACACTTAAATTATAGCACTTGTGGTATGTGTTCGTGATGACACTTGTGGTATGTGTTCGTGATGGAACTTGTGGTATGTGTTCGTGATGGCACTTGTGTTATGTTTTGGTGGTGGCACTTGTGGTATGTGTTGGTGATGACACTTGTGAGTTGGTATGTATAATTGGTTGGTCTGATTGTGGTGATGAATGTTTCGGGAGGATTTATTGTATGAATATTTTGCTATATACGTATGAATGTGGTACAATGTTTTGGATTGTATATATGTACTGCAGAATTTGTGATTACAAGGCTGTATTATAGTTGCAGTTGATTTTTTTTGGTGCTGCAATTGATTTTTTAACTGTTGCAGTTGATTTTTTCTAGTGTTGCATTATAGTGTTGTGGTGTTGCATTGGATTGTGTTGTTGCATTACAGTGTTGTGGTATTGTATTAGATGGTGCTGCATTAAGAGCAATATTGTTAATTCCACTTTGGTATGGCACGTGGGGCCCACAGCTTACGTGGTGCCATGTGGATAGCTGACATGGCATGCGACACATGGGCAGCTGACGTGGCATGTGACACGTTGGCAACTGACGTGGAAAGTTCATGTGGGCCCCACCACTATGACTTGGAAGCCAAACTCTAGCTTATGCTTAAGGCAACGCTGTTGTTGCATTACTTGCATATATTGTTGCAATAGGGTTATAATGCAACACTTTCTTTCCATGGAAGTAGATGGGAAAAAGCATTGCCTTAGAGGGCTAATTCAACGGCCGCGGATGTCACTCCCCTCTGGTGTTGCCTATTTGAAAAATGGCCTACGACAACGCTTTTTTGATCTATGACCACATAAAACTAGTGTCGAATATGCCCACTTTTGTAGTAGCGAGTCACAATTCGGTTGGGGAGAACAACATCGATTTAGGTGGATGGTGATACGTTTTGGAAGGAATAGGGGATTCATGCTTTGGGGAGGATGGATATTCTTTTTTTTCTTTATTTGTAAATGGATTTAAGAGTGAAGAAAGGAGGAACAAGAAGCAAGATGCGCAGGTTTTAGAAGACACGAACAAATATAAATGATGTATTGTTTCAAATAGCAATTGTCCGTTGTAAATTTAATCTAATACTTAAACTAATTTTTTTCCCCCTGTAAATGGTGAAAGTCTAAATACATTTATGTTAAATATAAATACATTTAAGAATACAAATTGAAATGCAATTAATCGACATTGCCTATTCTACGCGTTTTTGACACGAAATTATTTATTCGTAGCAACAGACGTTCGAATTTCGCAAAATGAAAAATATTGTTATTTTTAGAATATTGTGTAGTATTTTTAGTTTAAATTCGCCTAAATTCCATTAAAATTCAATTCTTGACGATTTATCGAATGTTTAGCTGAATTAACATGAATGGAACGAATTTGCATATTTTATTATAAAATTTATTCTTTCGCTATGTCCAGTTAGACATTTCTCAAATATTAATATCGTAATGTAATTCAAATTTTAATGTAAATTACGGTATCATTTTTCGCTATCGCATATCAATTTAAACGAAGCAAACGGACTTAGACGTTTTTGTTATATAACTGTTTAGATTACTACTAATTAATAAATTCAAATTTAAGAATCGTTGTTTTATAAATTATCGATTTCATGTTTGATTTTTCAAACAACAAGTTCTAAATTAGCTTGTCATATTAAATTCTTATTTCCAAATCGTACATACCCGTTTTAACTATAATTTTGGAAATCAAATTCATACTTCAACATAAATTAAATTTTCAAGTTCCTAATTCGGTTCTAATTACAAATATTCATTCAACCATTAAAGTTTTATTAACTTCGTATTCTTAAATGTCGAAATTATCGAGTCGTTACGTTCTCCTCCACTCAACGTTTTTCATCCTGGAAAAGGAAACGTTGCATTGAATCGTATATATATGTTTAGCTGCACAAATAAATCTATTTATGATACTCTAATTTAGCTTAAAAACTTATTAGAAAAAAGGTCAAGTTGTAGGAATTTGAAACTCAAAATTTTTTTAACATCCGAATTTACATAAAATTTCGGCACGTCTCCTTTATATGGCTCGATCATAAAAATTTATATATATATATATATATATATTACATCTAATCCGCACGATGAGGCATCCCTAATTTGGGGGAACAATACATATACAACCCAAATTTGGTAATAAATCCGAGATACGTACCTTATTTAGCATTTTTAAGCGTATATACTTAATTTTTTAACATTTTGCACAAAAGCGAGCTCCATAAACAAGGCACACCATGACAACTTACTAAAACACTTAACAAACAAATGAGAATTGTAGGCATATAGGATATAATGAATATACATAACAATAAACAACATAAAACATAAGTTAGCATAGCATGTTAACAAAAATGAAATAAACAACATACAAGATCTAATATTATCATCCAAATACTTGTTTTCATCTTATTGAAATAAAATTTAATTGGACAATTGTATTATTTAGATTTTAGTTCTATGAATTATTATTTTTTCTTTGCGGTTGCTACTGCAGCCCCCAATTTTTTTTCTTTCGTTTTAATAAATTGCGGTTGCCCCAAGCAGTAGCCCCTAGCAATAGTTCAGCTTCTCTTGCTTCTTTTTTTTAGCTGGAAATTTTGTTTTAGTTTAAATTAAGAAGTTCCATAAAGAATTGACATACATGGCATTAGAATTTAGCAAAATATGTATCAACAATCCAAAAAAACGAAAGTTCACGTGCCACCGATATGCTTACAACTTCCAGAAAAACGTATTGATCACATGGGGTTTAAATGTAATCACTTTTACTTATCCGATCTCTTTTGTTAACTCACCTATTTGGTGTTTCATTTACATTGCCTTGCAAATAAATGAAACCAAACGTATAAGCTCATAGCTTTGTGATACTCTCCGCTCATAGTTTTTCGAAGATTGCATATATAGAAAAGCCTTGTTGTATTTTCTATTTGATGCTTATGTTTCTATATACAACCCGTTTTTTCTACAGTAGTAGCCTTTGCTGCTGCTACATGCAGCAAAAACATTTTTATATATTAACATATATTTCCGCTAACGAGCATGAGATAGCAGTGAAACATACTGCCAATGATCAATATTTCTAAACTGTTCATGGATTATAGGGTTATGCTTGCATACATAAGGTCTAAACAAGTCCATGCATGATGGAAGGAATAAACAAACATTATCAACGATAATACAGTATACCCTTTAGACTTTCCAGCTACTTTGCAGCAATAGAAATGCATGGTTGTCGTTATGCTTTTGTGTACACTATAGTCAGCAACATGTCATATCTAACATGTCTAAGAATGGCTTAATCTGATTAACTCTTATTATCGAAGAGTAAAGACATCCATTCAGCTCTAATTTCTGAACTTTCAGTCTCTAAATTTTAGCCAATCACAAATACAATTTAGTGGTAAGAAGGCGACATAGTATCACGAAAAAAAACATAATTCTTTTAGTTTTAATTTTTCTTCATTGGCCTTAGTAGTGAACCATGCATAGATCACAAGGTGAGTTCTATAGTTCAAATTTGAAAAATAATCGACATTATTAGTGAATAACCTTTCTTATTTTAACACCTGCCTTTTACAAGTATTCTGAATGTCAGTCTTTAATGTCCTTCAAAATAACACACGTCTTGAGGTAAATGCTTGTTTTTATTTGAAAACAAGACTTTAATAATTTAGCATTAAATCAAGTAGTAATTAAGCTTTTTAACACATTCATTTATATATTCGCAATTTATGTTGTTATTGCCAAAATATGTTTTAAAAATATTAACCCAAGACTATAATTACATTAGTAGTACAGTTTAAAAATCTTCACTATAATGCACATAAACTCCTATCAAATTTCTTAATAATGTGTGTTTGAAGTTTTGGAAATCTTTAATCACTCGTTATTCATTCTTTGTACAATGAGGGTTCTTTAAAAAAAATTAATTTAATAAATTATAAATCGCTAAATTAATTTATTGGGGTAGACGTTTCCTATTTATTCTATTTTCAGTATTATTAGTTCCTCTAATAACCCATATAAGAGAACTTTACTATTTCAAATTCTATCTAAACTTTAGTAGATAAATTTACTATCCACTCTCTCTCTCAAATGGGTATATTTATGATGTTAACCTTATTACACTTTTATATATCTTATTTTCTTTCTAATAGAACGTCAAATTTATTGCCATAACTTATATAGGATTTTTAGAAAAATAACCTTTTCACATTTATTTTAATATTGAAAGCTTGTTATATCATGACAATGACAATTATAAATTTTTCATTATAATTGTTTACTATTTGACACTTATATTTCTATCTTTTTTCATTAGGCTCATAACTGAAAACATTTACTATTATTCTTTAAGGGGATAGTTAATGGGACTCCACTTTTGATTAAGGGGAGTACCATTTTCAGTTTATTTTAAAATTATTAAGGGGGGGAGTTAAAATAAATTAGCCTCCCCTTAAATATATTAATAAAATTTCCAATACTAACCCTATACTCTTCATTAACGCAACCTTAAAACATAAACTCTAATTTAATTTTGCACATAGAAAAATAATAATACATGAAACATAAACATTCTATACACGTGAAAATAACATATTCATGCATTGTTTGCTTTAGTTTTCACTATCAAAGTAAGCATGAAACACAATAACAACAAATAAACACATATAAAACACACTAGCCACAAATGAAAAAAAAGAGTAACAACATACACATATGCTTAACACAACATGAACATAAGCATAAATTCACTTAACAAACATTTGTTTTAATGTTGGAATATGTACGCTGTTTTAATGTAATTACTTTTGACAAATCATCTCAATGTAAGGTTGTTATTCTTATCAAACTTGAAGATCTAAACCGTAACACACTGTATTCACCCTCGAACAAAATCCAAAATTTTCATGACAAACTTTTTTCATCATTCGCGCAAATGAACGAAATTCATCTGCTTTCCGCAAATTATTCATCTTTCTCAATAAAGTCTAAAATTTCAAAAATGGGATTTATCAACATTTGATTTTTTTTTAATCCCGCGGCGTGTTTGGATCGAACTGAGATTGAATTTTGATCAATAGGGTTTAAGAGATGATGAGGTCGGGGTACTTTAGTCTATATTTTATTCTATTTTTAAAATTCCAAACCACCCCTTAACAAATGAAAAATAAGATGGAGTCCCCTTAAATTTATCCTCCCCTTAACAAAAAATGAGACCCTTTAACAATCCCCTTCTTTAGTTAAGAAACTCATATTCTGTTTTCCTTCAAATTTAAAACTATAGTTTGTCTAACAGAAGAAACAATAAACTTTTCAAATTCCTCAAAAACTTTCTTAAAAAAAACATATTTCAAATTTTCTTTTCTGAGTTGACTTATTATGCAACTTGATCCTATAACTGAAAAATTAAAATTCCTTTTTTCAAAATAATTTAATAGTATGTCAAAAATCACTTTTATAGAATCATAATACTTTTGATCTGTTCATCTAATCCTTCTGACTCACCACTCTATGAAAGTCTATTTCCTTTATCGAATATTTTCTTCCAAGTTCCTATATTTTCACTTCTTGACATTCCTTATTGTTGTCATTATAAATGTCCTGTAACAACCCAGAAAATCGGAACCAAATTAATTTTTTTATTTCAGCAATTTTAATTAATTTTGAATATTTAAAATGATTTATTTTAAATAATAACAACTAGAAATTTATTTTGAATAGAATTAGAATGTATATATTTATTTAAATTGAAGTTTGGATATAAATATTTATTTTAATTATAAAAGGAATTGGAAATGGTGCGGTAGTTTGAAAATTCGATTTCAAATTTCAAATTAATGTACAGAATTCAAAATAAACCGGATTTTAGTGAAACCAGAAATATTTGAATTTATTTGAAAATTTCTTTCCAACGAATGTGAAAAATCCAGATTTCATAGCGGGAATAAAAAGTTATGTCCAGTTGAAAATTCAGAATAGTCGCTATGGAATTTATATAAAATATAACCCGTAAAAATAGCGATTTTGCAAACGACCTCCGTTTTCGACGAGACCACTTTTGTTGAATCCGGAATGTCAAATTATTGCTAGATTCCAATTTTCAGAATTTTTGGAATCAATATGTGAGCGTGGTGAATTTAAACGTGTTTGGAAAATTCAGTTTGAATTTAATCGACTGGAAAATGACGGTTTTGCAAACGGTCTCCAAATTTGACGAAATTAGGTTTGTTAGGACCGTATCGTCAAAATATAGCTAGATTTATTTTTTGAGAATTTTTGGAGTCCGTATGTGGCCCCGGTAAATTAAAATGTACGTTAAAATCTATTTTGAACGTTATATTAATTTATATTTTAAATTTGATAAAAACTAGACAAAACAGTCGAATTGGCTAACGGGAGATATCCCATTGTGTTTGAAATGGGGGTATTTAGCTAGGGGCGACAGTCGTTGGGTTCGATTTGGAATTCGAATGAAAAATTAACTTTTGGAGAATTAAATTAAATAAATAATTAATATTATATCCCCCCTCTTATCTCCTAATACACGTCAGACCCCCCTCCCTTTCCTTCAAATCGACTTTAAAATAAAAAAATGCACCGCTCCTCGTCGATCCCGCCTAGCCACTGCCGCTGCTTGTCCCCCCACCACCACCGCGGTCAACCGCACCCCCTCCCCCTCCGATCCACCTCCCCGAGCCTCCTCCCTCTTCCACGAAGTCCCCAAACCCTAGAAACCTGCGCCGTCACCCCCCTTGGACCCACCAGACCACCTCCACACCCTTGCCACCACCTGCTGCACCTCACTTCGCCCTACCCTGCCGCCATCTCCAACCAGTGGGGCCTCCTTCATCCAAAACCGAATTTTTACAAGTAAGGTGAGTTTTTTTAATCTAGTTTAATCAATTTAAATTAGAATTCATAGTCTAAAATCAGTTTTTTTTTATATATATTAAAAATCATTGTTTTGGAAATGTTTTTTTTATAAACTATTTCGATATAAAAATATGATTTTTATATATATGAAAGCGAGATAAAAATGTGATATATATATATATATAGCGATACAAAAATGCGATTTGTAAATATATAAACATCATGTTAAAAATGTGTTTTTTACTATGAACAGCGTGGAAAAGATTGCGTTGGAATTTCGGGAATATCCAAACGTTTCAGAAATTCAGAAATTGAACTGGAGGAGTGGATCCCAAAGGTGAGAACTTCTCACTCTAATTTATTTTCTAGTTATATATATATATATACTAAGATGCAGACGGTGCTTAGTAGCACCCAACACCTTTGTTTGAAACCATGTTTATTTAGTTGATTGGTTTATTTTTTTGAATTTGGTTTAGGAAGATAAATGAATTGATTGGAATTTGGTTTGTATATGGCGCGAGCCATTATTAGGCCAGGGGTAAGGCTAGACCTTATTCCGGTTCTAATATCGCGCCGTTATGGTGCCAAAATTTTCTAAAAATGTTAGAACAATAAAAATATCATTTTTATTGTATAAATGAACAGTATAAAATATTCATGTGTTAAAATAAATATTTTATCGTTAAAAATATAATTTTTAACGTGTATATGAATAAAATAAATATTCATTTACAAATCGGACGGTTTGTTTATGTACACGCATTTGACTGATATTGATTGGGATGATATATTTTACACATCGCCCAACTGCACAAATAATAATCAGTGCTTGTTGTTTGAAAACCTCACATGGGTATTGGGATGATATTGGACATACATTAATCCCAATATTTAGTTGTATGTCAATCGATGGGTTGACAGACTGTTGTTGTGACGGTCCGCCCCGCACCAGCCGACATTTCCCTGAAATGCGCTGTACAGATGTCCAACCAGCACAGGACGGTCGCCAAAGAAAGGAAAAGAAAGGAATTTGAACTAACAAGGAACTTGTAGAATGTCTCACAGCGCATGGGATAAAATATAATAATAACATAACTTTGACATAAAACAGGCGAGACAGTGCATAAGATGAAAACTAAACCATCATAGCAGTGGAAATCCAAAATATAGCTTATCATCCAAACCATCATTATTACAACTTTGAAATACTGTCTCTAAAGCAAAAGAAAGAGGTACACTACTAATTCCCAAAGTAGTGACCAGCAACAACATAGGGAGATTATATATATATATCATACGTGGAAGCCTCCTGCTCGTCTTCGGTACCGCTACTCGTGCATAATCACCTGACATGTCTCTAGTTTGCCCGTTTAAGAGCACCCAAAGTAATAAGAAGAGACATAAAACTCTGGGTCAATCAAAAGTCTGGTATGAGCGATAAGCAGCAAAACATAACAATAACAGGTATACATAACTATACCTGAACCTGGACCTGCAACCAAAGAGTTAGCACAACAGGATGTACAATACTCTAAGGTAACACTAACACATGGTGTGAAAATAACCGAGAAGGGGTGTTCATGTCATGGTGGTAGTAAACATCAAACATAGCAATCATCCACACATCTCTCACATAGCGCGTAAAGTATACGATATCCACCACTTTGATCACCCAATTCTTTGTTACGATCACTCTGCCCCATGGAGTCATGACGACTCCACTGCACAGATCCGTAACCACTAATACTTTGCTATGTCCACTCTGCCCCATGGAGTCATGATAACTCCACTGCACTGGCTCATAGCCCTGCTACGATCACTTTGCCCCATGGAGTCAAAACAACCCCATTGCAGTGATCCATAGCCGCTAATCCGTCTCTCAGTGGTGAGTCAAAGCTATAGGCATCGATAACCCCTTTGCACACGTCCCATAGCAAAGTCCAACTCATGAACTTAACTCGTTGGTTCCCATCTGGATCCTGAGTTATAACATCTCATTTGGACTACCTTTGCATCTCGGGTTTTGGTCTCTTCCCATTCGTGATTTGGTTTCCATTCGAGAACATCCCCATCGGTTCATGACTCCTCCAAGTACAGCTCATGACTCTCTTTGCACCGACTCATGATGGTCCAATCCGACTCATGGTGTTGGCTCGTGACACCCATGTGGACCCGGCTCGTGACTCGTCCTCCAACATCGGCTCGTGGCTTCCTCCTTGGTTCAGCTCGTGATCTCCTGGTCGTGGGAACAAGGGCGACTCGTGGCACCTCATTCTGGTTCGTTGTCTGACCTCCGGCTCGTGGTCTTATCTTATGGCCAACGGGGTGCTTCACGGATGGATCGTGGCGCCATGATCACGAGTGGAGGGGGGGGGGGGCTCACGAACAGAATACTGTACTTTTTCCTACAACTCTTTCCAGCGACTGTTTACGCCATACGATGACGTTTTCAACCATTCTAACTTTTCTATACAACCACAAGTCATTCCAAACAGTAATAGCAACAAAGAGGATCGACCATAAACGTCAAAACAACAATCTAACAAGTTATTATAGATCAAACATACCCAAAACCCGTATTTTCCCTTTAATCCCCTTAATCATGGTTTAACCATACGATTAACAAAACATGTCCAAATTAACCCAAATTTTTAGCAGAGCCCTAAAATAATATTTTAGAATTTTACATATTTTTCTAGATTTTTTTGAGCCATAATTTCGTTAATTATCACTAATCACCCATAATTAGCCGTAATTAGTGAAAAACAATTCAAATCACTCACCTTAGCCACAAATAAACTTTAGATCTGAAATACTACTATTTTGGGTCGAATTCCAATGTATAGCAGCAGCCCCAACTATGATTTGATGCTAATCTGACTTGATTTGGTTTAATTTTGCTTAATTAGTGATTAGGGGGTGATTTGGGGTATTTTAGAGGATAGAGGTCATCACTAGGGTTGAAGAGAGGTAAGTGGCAGCTGTAAAAACTGAAATGAGATGGTTTACTAATGGATTTCAGCCTTCCCCTAACCCTAATCCCGAAATTCCCCAATGGGCCTAGCTGCTAATCACCCTATTTGGCTCGGTTAAGCTGTTTTTCACCTTTCAAACCTTGTTTCGGCCATATCTCCCAAACGGTAAGTCCGTTTGGCTAATGTGACCACTCTACGGAAAGATAAACCGTCATTCGGATCTAATGGAAGTGGATTTAGGTCAAAACTCCTTTGCAATCAAAAGTTATAGACGAAACAAGATTCGCTAGGGGCAAAATGATCATTTAAAAATCGACAAAAATCGTGAACATGGGAAATGACCCAAATAGTCGTTCCCCAAAGTTACACGACTATACGACTTCGTATGAAAAAGAAATAAATTTCTACGATCCTCCGATGCGTAGAATGCGGGTCGTTACAGTTGTAAGCGTTAATTATTTATATTTAACGCTTATGTAGTTGCGTAATGCACTCTAGATGATGGTAACAACCCGGAAAATCGGAACCAATTTAAAATTTTTATTTTGGCAATTTTAATGAATTTTGAATATTTAAAATGATTTATTTTAAATAATAACGACTAGAAATTTATTTTGAATAGAATTAGAACGTATATATTTATTTAAATCGAAGTTAGAATATAAATATTTATTTTAATTATAAAAGGAATTGGAAATGGCGCGGTATTTTGAAAATTCAATTTCAAATTTCAAATGAATGTACAAGATTCAAAATAAACCGGATTTTAGTGAAGCCAGAAATATTTGAATCTGTTTGAAAATATCATTTCAACGAATGTGAAATATTCAGATTTCATAGCGAGAATAAAAAGTCTAGTTGAAAATTCAGAATAGTCGCTATGGAATTTATATAAAATATAGCCCTTAAAAATAACGATTTTCGGAATAAATTGGGAATGGTTGAATATATGTTAACATGTAATGAATGAAGAGAAAATAAATTGAATGCTCGAAAAGGTACATATTTAATTCAGTATGAGATTTTGTGGGCCTATTAGGCAAGCCACTTTGCATTTCAATTTTCTTTTTGAATGGAAAAGGCCTAGAGAGGCGATTTGTAGTTGTACTAACTGAGCTGGGCAAAGGAGACGCTGGTAATTTTTTTTGGAAATTTAAAGAGTTAGAAAGAAATCAAGAAAAATTGGTAACTAAAAATTGCTTTATCGATTACATATGAAATTAGAAACCAAATTGGTTAATAAAATATAAAGAGAAGTAATGAAATAGATTTCTATTGGTCTGAACCCAATATTTTATAAATGGATTTAGGAATATAATATTTTCTAACTATAGAAAATAAATGGTTCTGTGAAATAGATAAGCGAACTAATTGTTTTCCAACGATAATAAGAAATATTTTCTAAGTGTATAAAATAAAGTATCTTGTGAAATATGGAAACTTTTTTAAGTATAGTAAGAATCCAAAGCGGTTTGAAAAATTTCTCAGTATGGGGATTTGAAAAGGAGTACTGGAAAGAATTTAATTGGTGAATATTAATGAAAAATGGCTCAGTGATTGTTGGTGCAAATCAATAGTGTTTCCTTTTGGAAATAAGGTATATGAATGAATGTTTGTACCTTCGGTAGTTAAATAACCGACTATCGAAATTCTGACCAATTAAATTTTATCGTTGTCAATATGGAGAGACCGATTGGATTTATTATCCAAAACCACTCCGTATTGGCATAAGCATTGCCAATCAAATTATTTTGAAGATAATCGAAGACGAACTAAACCGCAAGGGCATTTTCTGTTAATCCTAGTTAGAAATTTCCTTGGATGAATTAATGGAGATAATGTCTTCGGTTTCGTTTAGTCTCATAACGAATTTGTATGGACGAATGTTTGACGTGGTATTTCCAATGATCGCATATGTTGATTTTTACAAATATACCGAGTACGATAGCGGAGAAAGTAACTTCTTTTAGCTTAACACCTATAGTGTATTTGTGCAAATCAATTAGTGATTGATGGATCTGACAATGTAGCCTTCAAGGTGAATGAAATGGCCAAAAACGGTAATCGTAGCCTAAAGCCTCATCAACAGGAAATGCCAAAAATCGGGCAGACAGCATGACTATGTGGGTCGCACGCATCATGGTGTATTACAATTGATCTAGAGAAAATTCATTTGCTTCTTATTCTATCACTGTTGTATGCTTTCGGTATTGGTTGCTGATCACAACCGTTGGTGATAATATATTCGATACACACAAGCAGAATGAGTGGCCAGTTTGCTAGATGTTCTTGTTGAATCCAGTGTATTCCTCTCTTGAGATACACTATCGAAATGTGGTTCCATACCTTTTCATAGTTGGAAATCCATTCTCCAATAAGCTCCCACGATTTTTGATTATACTATGTATGTGGAGCGTGAGATGCAAGCATTCCGCTAGATTGTTATTTATTTGATTTAGACACTATTATAATATCAGAACTGTTGTTGTTAAGCTAATGCATGATAAGGGGTGCTTACTCGGCTGTTAGGTGGCGAGCAGGAAACTCTTACCCATCCCTTCTTGGGTTGGTTGCGAGTTGCGTGGTTGGTTGTAAAAGCGGTTCTGAGGTACCATTACGATGCCACGGTAGGGGATTAGCCCGCTGGTCTATGGCTGAAATCCCTAGACCCGTTATAGTTGGTATAGGTAAAAACCATCCATGTTTATGTGTGAATCGATCTTACGATTATCCTTTCTTTAAAAAGTATTTTTAAAGTAAATCAAGTGGTTGGAGTTTACTCACACCAGTCCCATGACTGACCTAGAGTTTATTTGTTTTGTTTTACCCTAGACCTTTTGGTGCCCAAACTTGTACGACAATCAAGTAGTTCAGGTGTTTACAAATACTCTTGGAGGAGCTTGGAGCAGAAGGCTTCAGCATTAGATATCTAATGTTTATTCCCACTGTGATGTGATGTGTTGTGTTATACTTTGATAATGATATGTATATATGGTACATAATTCTGTATTTAAAAGCTGTTATATATATTATATATTATTCCGCTGCGATGTGAGATTCTATATTGTTATTTTTGTTCTTTTTCTATCTTTTTCTTCTTTACCCATAATGATTTATATTTCTGTGCAATTTGGGTTGAACATGTGGTGTATTTAGTCAACTCAAAGAGTACGAATCTGCGGGCCATTACAGCTGGTATCAAAGCTTAGGTTGAGCGAACACACTGGCTTTGGTGAGGGTTTACTCTTTAGAGATAGGGTCAGTAGTACCCTAGAATGAGTTTGACTGTATATATATGAGCACATATTTGTTAGCTGATATGAAAATTGTCTGGTATTTTGTTGTCTTGTCGGTTAAGTTGCTAATGAATTCTGGTTGAATCGTGGGATGCCACGACATCGATAGGAGTTTATAAATACTTGAACGTGGAAACTCGACATAGTATTATTTTAAAGTGGGTAAATGAAATAATTTTACCCAAAATTCTATTTTAATATAAAAGGAATAATTTCCTGACATTATTATAATATATGGATGTTTTGATTGTTATTATAATCAAATGAGAATATAAAGTTGGAATGGTTATATATAACCAAATATAATTTGTATAAGGATAATATATACAAATGAGATGAACTAAAATTAGGTTCAAACCATATTTTTGAAATTTAAATCCTGGAAAGTTGGAAAAAATTTCTAAAGTATTTTGAAAAATATATAAAATATTTTGAAAAATAAATAAAAGTATTTTTGGGAAGGATTTGGAATAAAAATCATTTTAGATGGATTTTTAGAGTGATAAAGCACTGAACTCACTTTAGTCGCTAGAAAATAATTCTGATGATGACTGCAACATCATTAGTGTTCATTTTCGAGTTTCTAAGTGATGGATTGCTACCATTATAAAATTTCTATTGGAAATGTATTGCAGAAGACAAGTGGTTTTGGAAAATTCAAATATTTCGAATTTGAGATGGTTATAAATATATGTGTATATTTATATGATTTTTAAAGGATTTGAAATAAAAACCCGAGAAATTGAATTCTAGAATTTAAATTTAACTTAAGCAAGTTAAATGGATAAATTTATTTGGAATCAATTTAAATTTGGCCAGAGATATAAGTGGTTATTTTATTAACTAAATGACACTAAATACACATAGAGTAATTTTTGTTTGTCTTAAATAAAGTGAATAAATAGATGAATCAATTTGAATGCATATGAGTTGGACGTGAATGTATTGACTGTTAATCATTCGAATTGAATGAATATGAGTATATATGATATGTAATCTAAATGAAATGACATATATACTAAATATTAGAACTTGTATTAGCATGTACGTGCTAAATATACATGATATGACTTGTTTGGGAATGAATCTATGTGTTTAACCATTTAAATGAATGAAAGTTATTGAAACTTAATATTATGGGACTTATGGGTTTAAATGAGTAAGTACATGTACATAAAGATGCCTGGCTTGATTTTGGGTGCGTAGATGGCGTATATGCTAAGCATGCTCGCTTAAATAACGCTTATATAAAGTATGCCTGTGCAAAAATAGCAAATTAGGTTATATGAATTTTTTTTCGACCGTGTGGGTCGATGTGTAGTTTTTTTTATCTCTTTCTGTATATTACAAAAGCTCCTTCGTACAGGGAGGCTCTACCGAAATTTTCCAAAATTTTAAGGAGTTAGATTTTTTTTTTTGAAAATTTTTGTGAGCTAAAAAGATACTTTAAATTGATGCCATTTAAAGATTTATGAATCTTTGGGAAAACCATTATTGGCGTGAACTTAGAAGTTATGAATGGAAATAAAGTTGTAGAGATATAAAGTGTCAACTAAGTGGGTTTTTGGAAAATCAATGGGTTTATAGCATTTTTCCGACCTTAGTAATTTAGAGGACGAAATTTTTTAAGGGGAAGGAATGTAACGACCCAATTTTTTAGTCGTTTAATTTTGTACATTTCGATTTGTTTTAAATGTTATATTGGATATATAAAAGGATTTTAAAATAAATTGAATATCAATTTTTAAAATATCGAATTTAAAATCTAAGTTAGTTTATTTGGAAGTTATATTAAATTCTCTTTGAGAATACATGATAATAATAATTAATATCAATAGATTTGTTTATTTGGAATCGAGTATAGTTTGTCGATTTAATTTGTAACATAAGAATAGTCAATTTTCAAACAACCTTTGGTTTCAACGAAGCGAATTTTACAAAATTCGTAATGATTAATTATAGTAAAATTTCCAGTATGGAGTCGATTGGAGTTATTTTGTAATCGTATGCAATATAAAGGTGAATCGATTCACAAAAAGGAAATTTTACAAACAACCTCGGAATTCGACGAAACTGGTTCCATCATGTCCGAAATATTAAGTTATTAAAAGATTACAAGTTTCATTGCGATTGAAGCTCGTATGTGGTTGTTTAAGCGTGCTACTTTAGGCGTAAGTTTCGTGAGAATATTTTAATATTAAAATCTTCTATAGATATACCTTAACCCCATCCCCTCTTCTATTTCTTTCCTCCTCTTCGTTCATTTCCTTCGGAACGAAATAAAAATAGAACCCATGAATCTCCCTTTTCAAGAATAAAACCCGAATATGATGCTTATACTAAAATCTTGAAACAAATTCTAGTGCACTTGTTTTGTCACGTTCTTCAGATCTATATGTATTTTAGGGGGTTTGATCGTTTTTCCAATCACTGAAAATTTTGTAGCGAGTTATGGGGTGGTTGCCCGATGGGGTTTGGGGTAGCGATAGGTCGAGGCGGAGGTGGCACTGCACAAGGGTTGGTGAGGCACGGGCTTTGACGAAGTTTGGCAGTAGATGGCCGCAAAAATTGTCGCGTCTTTTCTACCTATAGCCAGAACGGAGCCGAGGAACAGGATTTAGATGAGGAGTTCGAATGTTGTCTGGTGGTGTTCAGGTAGAGGCTATCACGAGAGGAGGAGCTTGGTGAAGTTAATGGTAAAGTAAGGTGGTGTTTATGGAGGTAGCGAACAATACGGGAAGGAAGCTGTGATCGAAGTTAAGGGTCGTGGTGGCTTCTGGAAATTGCCTTTGCTAATGGTTGTCGTTGTAGGCTCGTGATTGACATAGAAATGTGTTTAATTTATGCTCTTATATCTTATCTTTTGTATATAAATAAATATTACTTGGGTATTGTTTTGTTACTTTTACAGATATTCCAACCCAGCCCGCATGCAACCAGAAATGTAGAGAAATAGAGTTCAATTTGCTGTGTATTTGCATTTTGAAGAATTGTAGATGAAGATATCACATCTAGTTGCTGTTGGACAAGAAAAGGATTGATAACAAGGCTTTGCACATCACAAGTCAATGAAGAAGTATCAAGGAAACAAGAGGAAAAGAGAAAAGGCCCAAATTTGCTTTATTTATCTAAGGCCCATTTATGTTCTCATTGTAAACTAAGTGGTGATGTAATGACCAGGCCCATTTATCATTAGGGTTAGGGTTTGGTTATCCCCTATATATACCCTTGTAATAACCTTGTAGCCACCATCTCATCTCTTATTCCATTGTTCTAATAAAAGTTCTTCTTTCTCTTTTATTTTCTGCATTTTTTGTTTTCTTAGCAACTAGTGTTGTCTATACGATTAGATTCGGTAGAACACTATTTGTATTTTGCACTTATTTGCATTAGTGATTTACCGTCTGATTAGATTCAGCGGAAATCCTAATTTTAATTCTTGTTTGTTATTTCAATTTCTGCAATTTCAATTTCTGCTTTTATTATTTTCTTAGGTCAAATTGGATTTGATTAGATTCAAATCTAATTCATAGTTTTATTTCTTTTCCATTGAAATTGTGATCTGATCGTCGGTTCAGTTAGATCTGTTCTGAATCAAATTACAGTTTAAATTTTGTTTTGTTTTGTTTTCAAAATCAACCTCCAAAGTTCGTCTAACACGCCCACGAAACATATAAATAATAAAATTTAACTTTCCTCCCTGTGTTCGACCTGTATGCTACACACCTGTATGCTTGCAGAATTTATTACAAATGTCGCGCTTTTTTAATTCATAGATCAGCGACGATCAGCTCGGTTTTACGTGATTGGTAGTAGCGTGGCTACGGTTTTGTGGAAGCAAGGCAGTCGAACAATGGTAGTTTTGGGTTCGTTAAAAATGGTGGTAGGTTGTGTTAGGTTAGTCCTTTTTTGTTGATGGAGTTTAGGAAGTAGAATGTTGTTTTGGGGAATTTGGGAAGTTGTAAGGCAGCAGTTGCATGGGATTAGATTTTTAAGGTAACAAATTTAAATAACTTCTTAGTTATATCAATTATTATATTATATATATATATACATGTATGGTCTTAATAAAAAATAAAGGAAAAATTCAATTTTTACAAGGTCCAATTATGGAAGACAATTCGAGTTGGAATCGTAGCTTTGAAGTTAACAAGCACGGAATTAACTTGGAATAAGTCATGAACAAAAATCAAGGTGAGTAAAATCACTATCTCTGGTTCGTTTATACTTTATAATAAATGAATTTTTATTTAGTATATAATTTTTATATGCTGTTTGTTGGATTTTTGAATGCATTGATAAATTATTGATCAATTATGGTTATTATTTATTTATTTAAGTTTGGTAGTTGGATATTCCCGCACAATTTAGTAGAATAAACCATATGTACCCCGTATAATAGCTGATGACCCTTTATACCGCACTATCCTTCCCATAGAAGGATTGGTATTATTTATGTTGGCCAACATCTATGGATGCAAGGAAAACAGGTTGGAGGGATCCAACTGGATTCCTCAAAATTATTATGTTCTGTTTTCATATATACTATGATATATAATGTGTTAGATATTCTATGATAGATTTTATTGTGTTTGGATGTTTGAATAGCACTTGCCCTAAATATTGATATTTAAAATATCATAAGAGGGAATTTTGAGATTTTATAGGAAATTTATTATTCAAAAATAGAAATTGAATTTCAAATGGGCTAGGAAATAATAATTTGTTTTAATAATAAAAACAAGTAGTTTCTATTTATAAACGATGTTTATAAATAAAGCAAAATAATTATCATTGGATAATTTGGGAATGTAAATTCAAGAGTGGATTAAAAAAGGGATTTATAATAGGAATTGTTAAAAGAGGAATGTAAACTGAATTGAGATAAATACAAGGGATTTATAATAGGAATTCGACTATGTCGAATTTTATAAATATAATTCATTTCCAGGAAGGAAATTTGAAATATTTAAATTATGAATTAGATTCTATGTTTATATATAAGTTTATAGTAATAAAATATTTTCTTAAAATGGAATTGTTAAAAGAGGAAGGTTATGAAGAAGTAGAATACATATTTAATGAAATAGGAAGAGTGAAATTATATTAATTTTGATCAATATTTTATAAATAGATTGAAGTCAACATGGGATTATAAACCATATTATAAGTGATGTTGGGTCTTAAATAGGATTTGAACTTATAAAAGGATAATGTAAGTAAAAGAATTTTTATAAGTAGAAGTTATTATAATTAAAAGGGAATTGGTTACATTTTTAGAAATATCAGAGATGATTTGCTTTATGAGCAAGGAATGTTTTTTTTAGTAGAATTCATAAGAAGGAAAACTTATGAATTTGGAAGGAAGTTGAAAGTGAGTTTCGAATTCATAACCGAGTTATGAATTTTCGATGATTTTGGGCAATCGTAAATTTTAAGTTATATTCGGAAAACTGCTTAATTTATATTAAATATAAAAGGATAAGATTGGAATATATTTATAAATGAAGTTTTAAATGTATATATTTGAATTTTATTAAAACGAGCTCGCCGCGGCGCGTTAATTAGTAGTTATACGTTTCGAACTTCAATTGAGTATATGGAATTCAATATAAGTTGGAATTCTATAAAATAAGAAACGTTCAAACCTTTTGAATAATAGTTTTCTAATGAAAGAGAAAAATCTAGAATTCGTCTAACAGATTTTGAGTTATGTCAAAATCAAATTTTTAGAAAAATCGCGATATAATCGTTTGTAAACCCTAACGATCCATTAAATAAAATAGAAGGATTTTTAGTGAATAAAATTCAGATTTTCGTTGGAAAATGTAACATGCCAGAATTTTAGTGATTTAATAATTAATTTATCTAATTAATTTAATATAGTAGTTTGATAATTTAAATGGATTGAATTCAAATATTTTGAATATTTAATTAATATAAATAGTGGTGTAATAAAACTTAACTTCGATATAGTCAGAAATAGCTGAATTGACAATGTTGAGTGAATTGGATAATTTAATAGATTTAAATTCAGTTTAAAATTGAATTATTTTACGATTGATTTATATTATATTGATTGAATATGGAGATTAAGAATAACGAATTTTCAAACAACCTCCGTTTTCGACGAAACAAATTTTATTGGAATACGTATGGCTTGTTATTGCTAGATTTTCAGTTTGGGGTCAATTGGATTTATTTTGATAGTACGCTATTTTAAACACGTATTATCGAACCGGTTGTAATTAAAAAGGAGTTTTTAACAAATGGACCCAGAATTCGAGGAAATCTGTTCCATCGTGTCTGAAATATTTAATTAATGTAGAATTACAATTTTTGTCGCAAACAAATCTCGTATGTGATAACATTTTAGCGTTGCTTCACGTATAAGTCTCGTATAAATTAAATAAAGTAAAATAAATGAAATATATGTATATATATTCATTACTAAAGTCCTAAAATTTCATACCCCATCTTTTCTATTCAACTACCTTGAAAATTTATAGACCTAATCTAAACCTAATCACATGCCCCTCCTTGATTCAAGCCGACCTCCTAAGCCAGTAAATAGCTATCCTACATACTTCATTGCTACATATCTTCATATTATATATAACAGTACAGGGTGTTCGTCCCTTTTTGTAACAACCCGTATTTTTGAATAACATGTTATAACATAAATGGAGGCAGAATTAAACTGTAAAATTTGAATCAAGGGAAACGGGCTATGCCATTGCGTTCGTCTCGGAAAAATACGCGAAATAGAGTCCGAGTTTTCGAAAATCGGAGTCCGTATGACCAAGATATGGCCTCGCGAAGTTTCACGAAAAATTCCCAAATTAAAGTATACTTAATTAAGTGAAATGGGCTGCGCAGAGAAATATATATATATTGATATATATATATATATATATATAATTGAAAATTAAATAAATAAATATGCAAAAATGTTCAAAATAGCGAATTGGGAGAGGGGAATAACCGAACCGGCCGATTTTTGAGGTCGACCCGAGCTCGTTGGGTCGACTAGGGGTTAATCCAGGGTGTTTGGCTGTCAACCCGTGGGCCGATTCGCTCAAATGCAGATTTTGCATTTGAATGGTTCTCATGGTTCATCTTTAATCTAAAGGCCCTAGATGGTTCCTACACTTGACTTCTTCCCCAAGACATGCTTTGATGGCTTGGATTGAATCTAGGTTTAATCCTATGGCCTAAAACACTTGCCTAATCTATAAATAAGACCCTAACCTACCCTAAATCATCATTATTCATTCATACAACTAAACTATGGCAAAATCAATCCTCTCATGGCCTCCACTCTCTTCATAAAATTCCTAAATAAATTCCTAAGTGATTTTCCATGCATACACGTGTTTTCAAACTTGTATGAGCATCATTAGCTTGCATTCAAGTCAAGTTTATATATTTGCATCATAAAGAAAGAGTCTTGATCATTTTGGCTCAAGGGTTTTGCTTGCATTTTGGGTTTAATTGATTTCATAAGGGCTTTGTCATATTTTTGTGACTTCTTAAGCATTGTAAGCCCTATTCTACTTTCATACTTAAACTCTAAAGTTAAATGTATGATATGCAAGTTTATCATGTTGTGATATGCAAGTTTATATGCAAGTTTATCATGTTGTGATATGCAAGTTTATATGCAAGTATGCCAAGTTATGTTATGCAAGTTTGGGTTGAACATTTTGTTCATGCTATCATGTTATGCAAGCTTATCTTGGGTTTATGAACATAAAGCTTCAAGCTTTATGCCAAAGGTTGCATTTTGGCAACATGTAAGTTATCATATCTCTTATGATAACTTGCATGTGAGGCTAAATGCGAACTTATGGCCATTTCTACATGTCATTTATCACCATGTATCACCAATATGCTAAGTTTGGTTTTATGCATGCTTTTGAGGCCAAAATATGTAATATGCAAGTATATGAACACATGAACATTTCATATGCCACCATGTTGAACTTGTGGCTTCAATACCTTTATGTCATGATTATGCCAAGTTCCCTCTTTCTATCCTTTATGCGCTATTGCGATATGTAAGCGATGGGATTGCGTTTGGGGTTAGGTAAACTTAAAAGACATAAAACATAAGCTTGGGAATTTACCTATTAAGTTAGGTCTACCCATTGGGAATTTACCTATTAAGTTAGGTCTACCCAATTGCTTGGAAACTTGTAACATGTTTTGGAAACATGATGGACATGACACTTAGAAAAGATAAGTGTGGCCAACTCGAGGTTGGGTTGAGTTTGTAGCGTAAACCTACCCGGAACCGACCGGCTTAACTAGTTGCTACAAACAATAGGACCCAATGTGAGAAGTTGGTCATGTTGTACCTTGGACCTGAGGTTAGACCAAGTTGTGGTGTAAAGCTACCCGGACCCGCCCGTCTTAACTAGTAACCGCAACAAAGTCTAATGTGAGAGGTTAAGGCGCATTAAATTAATTAATGCCTCATGATTAGGGTTAAGTCATGGTCCACTTAGTACTTAACCAATTTGGGCTCGGTAGATTAATCGGGGTTAAGTCGTGAACTCATCGTTACACTTAACCAAGTTAACCCATGATTAGCAAGGGGGTTAAACCGTACTTAACCCACTAGAAAAATCCTAGCAATGGGGGCCCACTCCAGCAGTAATCCCAAGTTAGTATCATCATGACCCTAGGGACTAGGCTAGGGAGGGGGCACGATTACTGGACTGGAGGTAAGTGACCAAAAGCGACGACAGAGGGTACGCCGGTGTAGTTCCAGGCGGACTCTGGTCGTGCACATAGTCCGTAGCCGGAGAAAACATGCACGGGTACCAGTAGATCGGGACTGTGCACTCATGTTCATGGTGTCCAGGGGTTGACACCCTAGGGCTTGATACACCCGAAGGGTGGACCCGACACAGTCTGACTACAATTATGTTTGGCCCGTATTGACACCAACACGTGACGAGTTAGGCTTAGGGAGCCGATCGACTAGACCGTTTGGTTGGACCTCGTATTAGGGTCATTTCATGTTATTAGACCGCGGGTTAGGGTCACTTCATGTTAATGGGCCAAGGGATCAATACTTGTTTAATTCAAGTCATGTTAGTTTGCTAGTACACCTGTGGTGCAAAACCTTAATCCTGATTATGCGATGACACCTTTATCTACCTTGTTAGTTAATCATCATGCTAGTATATTGTTATCCTTATGTTCATCCCTGCTGCTCATGCCAGTTAACTTTATCAGTTTACATTGATTGTAGTAGGGCTTACTCAGTCTTTTTGACTGACCTGTTTTCTTTCGCCTCTTTTCTTCCGTTTCCCCCCCCCCCCCAGGTTCTCAGGGAGGGAATACTGGAGCTTAGCTTGGATTTCGGATTGCTTGCTTGTGGGATTTCAGCTCCTGTACGGTTTCGACATGAAGCTAGCTATGGTTACCACTTAATTGGGGATAGCACTTATTTATTTCAGTTTTTCAGTTGATGTTGTTTTATCTAGACTTGTTTATTTGGAAAGATATGTTGTACCAGACTTGTTTTGAAATGTTTTGAAATCTTCCGCTGTTTTATCTATGTTATTTACTCTATGTTATTTACTCTGTTTACATATATACATATGTTCTTGTTCTGCCTTGATATATCATTGTGCATGTTTACCTGATTCAAACGCCCCTCCAAAGTCAGAGTGCTTGCAAGAGCCACCCTGGTGGAGGTGGGGTGTTACATTTGGTATCAGAGCATATGGTACGAGAAGGAACAAAAAGGCTTTTAGAAAACTTTTGGAAAACTATTTTCAAAACCAAGTATAAAGTATTTTCCAAAGAAAAGTCTAGTTTATTTTAAAGGCTATTCCCCAAAAAGCCATTAGCAAAATTCCTTCGTTTTTCTCCATTCTGAATCTGTCTTTTTCTTCGTTTTCAGTATGGCCGATAACTTTGCTATTCCGGAGGGAGTACACGTACCTTTTTGGTATATGAGACTTTTGGAGGCTAGGGCGACCGAAGCTGGCCCCGCAGAGGTTCCTCCTCCTCCTCCTCCTCCGGTAGTTAATGTTCCTCCTCCTCCTCCGGTGGTTAATGTTCCTCCTCCTCCTGTCGCTGAGGTTCCTCTTCCTCCTCCCCCTCAGCATCCTCAAGTGGACTTCGCAAAGACTTGCAAAGATTTCAAAGCAATGGGTGGCAAGAACTTCCAAGGCACTGAGGCTTTTGTAGAGGCCAGAAATTGGTTGAAAGAGACCGAGGATTTGTTTGCTATCTTTGGGTTAGACGATCAGAGGAAGCTCTTGTTGGCGGTTTGGCTTATGAAGGATGAAGCCGCTTATTGGTGGGAAGTCACCAATGGTACTAGGCCTGTTGAGACTTGGGCCGATTTCAGGGCAAGGTTCATGCTTAAGTTTCTATCTTCTGCTGAGGAGAATCTGCAAATGGAGAGGTTCATAACTTTGAAACAAGGAGATATGTCTGTCAAAGAATATGTGAACAAGTTCAATCAGTTAGCTCGTTTTGGCTTGGATATGGTGAATACTCCTCAGAAGAAGGCTCTTCGTTTTGCTAGAGGATTGATTGAGCCGTTGCAGGGATTGGCTATGTCACATATTCCCCATGGGGCCACGTTTGAGAGTTTGGTTGATATGGCGTTACTTCAGGGAGATGTCAAGAAAGAAACCAAGATGAATGATACTCAAGCCAAGAAGACTGATTCCCAGGGAAAAGGAAATCAGGGTAATCCAAGTGGTCAGAGCAGTCAAGGCAATCAGAACAAGAACAAGAGTCAAGGCAACAAGGGGAACAACAACAAGGGCAATAACAACAAGGGCAAGAACAACAAGGGGAAGTGCCATTATTGCGGTTCAGTTGGGCATCTTATTAAGGATTGTAAGAAGAGGAAAAGGAAGAATGGTGAATGCTTTTTCTGCGGTGAGACTGGACATTTCAGTAAGGATTGCCCGAGGAAGCAAGGGCAAGGCCAGGGTCAGACTCAACGTGTTGGAACTTCAGGAGGGCAAGTTCATGCTCTCAATGTCGCTCCAGTTCCCGATCGAGGTAGTATTTCTGTTGAGAGCCTTGTATATATTTCTGATTTTCCAGTTCGTACCTTGTTTGATTCTGGTGCATCGCATAGCTTTATCTCATTTGATCTTGTTGATAGTTTGCACCTTAGTACTAGCTTGGTAGATGATCCCGTCTGTGTCTCAAATCCTATTGGTGGTTCCGCCCATTTGTCTATGATATGTGGGGATCTGAGGATCTCTATACTGAGTGTAGAGTTCTTGTGCAGTGCTTATGTTCTTGGTTTTAGGGGATACGGATTGATATTGGGCATGGATTGGCTGTCCAGATATGGAGCCATTCTTGATTGTGAGCATAGGGTTGTGAGGCTCGTGACTCGCCTCGGAAACACCCTAGAGATTTCTTGTGATCCGAGAGGTCCCGTCATGTTGTGCTATCTGGAATCACTCGACTCGTCAATGGAAACTCTTCAGTCTGTGAGAGTGGTTCGAGAGTATCCGGATGTTTTCGATGAAGTTAGGGGGTTGCCCCCTAAGCGAGAGATTGATTTCCGCATTTATCTGGTGGATAATGCAAAGCCTGTTTCTTTGCCCATTCGGCACATGGCTCCGCTTGAAAGGCGGGAGCTAAGTAAGCAAGTGAAAGAGTTGCTTGAGAAGAACTTCATTAGACGAAGTATATCTGAATGGGGAGCACCTGTGGTATTTGCTACCAAGGCGGATGGTTCTCTCCGACTTTGCGTTGACTATCGAGAGTTGAATAAGCTGACTAAGAAGAACAGACACCCGTTACCGAGGATTGATGATCTCTTTGACCAGCTTGTCGGTGCTTCTGTTTTCTCTCAGCTTGATCTTGCTACGGGGTTCCATCAGCTCAGGGTAGCTGAAGATAGAATAGACAAGACTGCGTTCAGAACTCCAGATGGATTCTTCGAATGGCTTGTCATGCCATTCGGCTTGACTAATGCACCCGCATATTTCGTGGACTTGATGAGTAGGGTGTTCAGGGAGTTCTTGAACAAGTTTGTCGTGGTCTTCGTAGATGATATTCTGATCTTCTCTAAGGATGAGGAAGAGCACGCAAGGCATCTCATGGAGGTGATGGATACGCTTAGAGCGCATCAGTTGAAGGCCAAGTTCTCCAAGTGTCACTTTTGGAGAAGGGAAGTTAGATTCCTTGGGCATATAGTATCTAAGCAAGGCTTAGCGGTGGATCCCGCTAAGGTAGTGGCAGTTCAGGATTGGAAGACTCCAAGGAATGCAACCGAAGTGAGAAGTTTTCTAGGTCTTGCGGGTTTCTACCGGAAGTTCATCAAGGACTTCGCAAAGATATCCGCTCCTCTCACTAAATTGACGAAGAAGAATTTAGTTTTTGCTTGGAGCATAGAATGCGAGCTTGCTTTTCAGAAGCTCAAGAGAGCCCTCACATCAGCACCTGTTCTAGCTTTGCCCGATGGAGGGAAGTTATTTACCGTATACACCGATGCATGTGGCACGGGGTTAGGAGCTGTTCTTATGCAAGAAGGAAGAGTGATATGCTTTGGCGGTAGACAACTCAAAGTGCATGAGAAGAATTATCCCACTCATGACTTAGAGTTGGCAGCAATAGTATATGCACTCAAGGCTTGGCGCCATTATCTTCTGGGAGAAAGATTTGAGCTTTATACCGATCACAAGTCATTGAAGTATCTCTTTTCTCAGAAGGATCTGAATCTGAGGCAACAAAGATGGATGGAATTCTTGGCGTCCTATGATTTTGAGATAGCCTATACCCCTGCCAAGGGGAATGTGGTGGCTGATGCATTGAGTAGAAGAAGGTTGACCCTAAGTCCTCTATTCGTTGAGATGAAGAATTTAGAGTATGTGGCAACCTTTGATTTCTCTTTGGCGATTGAGTCGATGACCGGTTCTTTAGCATCTCTGGAACTCAGACCTACCCTTCTTGATCAAGTTGGGGCATCGCAGAGAGAAGACCCTCAGATAGTTGAGATTATGGATAAGCTAATTCGAGGAGAAACGTCTAGTCATCTCGCTCGATATTCTATTGATGACAAGGGTTGGCTGAGGAGAGACGGAAGGTTATGTGTTCCAATGGTAGAAGATCTAGTAAGAAGAGTTCTTGAGGAAGCGCATCACTCTAAGTTGACTATACATCCGGGCGGAGATAAGATGTATAAAGATATGAAGCGCATTTTCTTTTGGCCTGGGATGAAGAAGGATGTGGCAGAATTTGTCTCTAGATGTATCATTTGCCAGCAAGTTAAGGCCGAGTCGAAGAAGCCCGGTGGGCTATTGCATCCTCTAGACGTTCCACTATGGAAGTGGGAGAGTATTTCCATGGATTTTATCGATGGGCTACCAAGGTCAAGGAAAGGGAATACGAGCATTTGGGTTATTGTGGATAGACTTACGAAGAGTGCTCATTTCATTCCGGTGAAGAGCAAGAGGACCGTATCTTGGCTAGCGTCTGTATATCTTCGTGAGATTGTGAGACTACATGGAGTCCCTTGTAGTATAGTCAGTGACCGTGACCCAATCTTTACAAGTCAATTCTGGAATAGCTTGCAAGAAGCTATGGGCACAAGGTTGAATCTAAGTACGGATTATCACCCACAGACGGACGGTCAAACCGAAAGGGTGAATAGGGTACTCGAGGATCTGTTGAGGCTTTGTATTCTGGATTTTGGTGGTACTTGGGAAGACCATCTTCCTCTTGTTGAGTTTGCATATAATAACAGTTATCAGGCAAGCATAGGGATGGCACCATTTGAAGCTTTATATAGGAGGCCGTGCAAGTCGCCTACATGTTGGTGGGAGACTACAGATGAGCTTATACTTGGGCCTGATATGATCAGAGATACATCCGAGAAGGTCGAGTTGATTCGGAGACGGATGAAAGCGGCCCAAGACCGATAGAAATCCTATGCTGATAAGCGAAGAACGGATTTGGAGTTTGATGTTGGGGATATGGTTTTCGTGAAGGTTTCTCCTTTGCGGAATGTGGTCCGATTTGGAGCTGTTGGGAAGTTGGCACCGAGGTTTGTTGGACCATTCCCTATTATAGAGAGGATCGGTCATATGGCTTATAGAGTGAAGTTGCCCGAGAAGCTTGCTGGAGTACACGACGTTTTTCATGTCTCGCATCTCCGGAAGTGTTTACATGAATCAGCAGAGGTTGTTGAGCCAAGTGTTCTAAAAGATGTAGAAGTGGAGAAAGAGGCTACCTTGAGGAGAGCTCCGATTCGTATCTTGGGGACGGAGACCAAGAAGCTAAGGAATCGAGAGGTCAAATTGGTGAAGGTTCAATGGGGTGAAGCCGAAGAAGACGCAACTTGGGAAACCGAGGAGAAGATGCGTGGGCTTTATCCATTCCTTTTTGAGGGTACACTCTCAATCTCTTTTCTTTGTTAGCATATCTTTCTCTTTGCTATCCATGTTTATCTAGTTTATCGTGTTAATCTTGTCATGAGAACCTTAGGTAGAAACCCTTTGGATGAAACATGTGTTTGAAACATGTTATGCTTGATGGTTGCAAGTGGTTGCAAGTGTTTGCAAGTGGATACTCGTGGATGCATAATACACGTTAGGCACTAAGATCGGCTCACACACTTTCATACCGCATATGCATGAGTGTTTATGCTTATTCATGGATGAAAACTTGTTACGCTATCACGTGGATGTTGCATATGGATGAATGTTATGTGCACTCATGTAGAGATTATAAATTATGTTAGGAATTTGCATACATATGGACTCATTTCACTAACATATTTTGCATTAAGGGGGTTTACTGAATCAGTAACCTCCTGATTTTCGCATTAGATAAGTACATATACACACACCTTTGCATATGATCATACAACATTTAGAACCTTTTAAGGACAATGATTGCTCGTGGATGATGTTTTGAGTAGATGGATGATGGATGGTAGGATACGTTCTTCCTAACTTGGAGATTTCGGGGACGAAATCCTTTAAGGAGGGAAGAATGTAACAACCCGTATTTTTGAATAACATGTTATAACATAAATGGAGGCAGAATTAAACTGTAAAATCTGAATCAAGGGAAACGGGCTATGCCATTGCGTTCGTCTCGGAAAAATACGCGAAATAGAGTCCGAGTTTTCGAAAATCGGAGTCCGTATGACCAAGATATGGCCTCGCGAAGTTTCACGAAAAATTCCCAAATTAAAGTATACTTAATTAAGTGAAATGGGTTGCGCAGAGAAATATATATATTGATATATATATATATATAATTGAAAATTAAATAAATAAATATGCAAAAATGTTCAAAAAAGCGAATTGGGAGAGGGGAATAACCGAACCGGCCGATTTTTGAGGTCGACCCAAGCCCGCTGGGTCGACTAGGGGTTAATCCAGGGTGTTTGGCTGTCAACCCGTGGGCCGATTCGCTCAAATGCAGATTTTGCATTTGAATGGTTCTCATGGTTCATCTTTAATCTAAAGGCCCTAGATGGTTCCTACACTTGACTTCTTCCCCAAGACATGCTTTGATGGCTTGGATTGAATCTAGGTTTAATCCTATGGCCTAAAACACTTGCCTAATCTATAAATAAGACCCTAACCTACCCTAAATCATCATTATTCATTCATACAACTAAACTATGGCAAAATCAATCCTCTCATGGCCTCCACTCTCTTCATAAAATTCCTAAATAAATTCCTAACTGATTTTCCATGCATACAAGTGTTTTCAAACTTGTATGAGCATCATTAGCTTGCATTCAAGTCAAGTTTATATATTTGCATCATAAAGAAAGAGTCTTGATCATTTTGGCTCAAGGGTTTTGCTTGCATTTTGGGTTTAATTGATTTCATAAGGGCTTTGTCATATTTTTGTGACTTCTTAAGCATTGTAAGCCATATTCTACTTTCATACTTAAACTCTAAAGTTAAATGTATGATATGCAAGTTTATCATGTTGTGATATGCAAGTTTATATGCAAGTTTATCATGTTGTGATATGCAAGTTTATATGCAAGTATGCCAAGTTATGTTATGCAAGTTTGGGTTGAACATTTTGTTCATGCTATCATGTTATGCAAGCTTATCTTGGGTTTATGAACATAAAGCTTCAAGCTTTATGCCAAAGGTTGCATTTTGGCAACATGTAAGTTATCATATCTCTTATGATAACTTGCATGTGAGGCTAAATGTGAACTTATGGCCATTTCTACATGTCATTTATCACCATGTATCACCAATATGCTAAGTTTGGTTTTATGCATGCTTTTGAGGCCAAAATATGTAATATGCAAGTATATGAACACATGAACATTTCAAATGACACCATGTTGAACTTGTGGCTTCAATACCCTTATGTCATTATTATGCCAAGTTCCCTCTTTCTATCCTTTATGCGCTATTGCGATATGTAAGCGATGGGATTGCGTTTGGGGTTGGGTAAACTTAAAAGACATAAAACATAAGCTTGGGAATTTACCTATTAAGTTAGGTCTACCCATTGGGAATTTACCTATTAAGTTAGGTCTACCCAATTGCTTGGAAACTTGTAACATGTTTTGGAAACATGATGGACATGACACTTAGAAAAGATAAGTGTGGCCAACTCGAGGTTGAGTTGAGTTTGTAGCGTAAACCTACCCGGAACCGACCGGCTTAACTAGTTGCTACAAACAATAGGACCCAATGTGAGAAGTTGGTCATGTTGTACCTTGGACCCGAGGTTAGACCAAGTTGTGGTGTAAAGCTACCCGGACCCGCCCAGCTTAACTAGTAACCGCAACAAAGTCTAATGTGAGAGGTTAAGGCGCATTAAATTAATTAATGCCTCATGATTAGGGTTAAGTCATGGTCCACTTAGTACTTAACCAATTTGGGCTCGGTAGATTAATCGGGGTTAAGTCGTGAACTCATCGTTACACTTAACCAAGTTAATCCATGATTAGCAAGGGGGTTAAACCGTACTTAACCCACTAGAAAAATCCTAGCAATGGGGGCCCACTCCAGCAGTAATCCCAAGTTAGTATCATCATGACCCTAGGGACTAGGCTAGGGAGGGGGCACGATTACTGGACTGGAGGTAAGTGACCAAAAGCGACGGCAAAGGGTACGCCGGTGTAGTTCCGGGCGGACTCTGGTCGTGCACATAGTCCGTAGCCGGAGAAAACATGCACGGGTACCAGTAGATCGGGACTGTGCACTCATGTTCATGGTGTCCAGGGGTTGACACCCTAGGGCTTGATACACCCGAAGGGTGGACCCGGCACAGTCTGACTACAATTATGTTTGGGCCGTATTGACACCAACACGTGACGAGTTAGGCTTAGGGAGCCGATCGACTAGACCGTTTGGTTGGACCTCGTATTAGGGTCATTTCATGTTATTGGACCACGGGTTAGGGTCACTTCATGTTAATGGGCCAAGGGATCAATACTTGTTTAATTCAAGTCATGTTAGTTCGCTAGTACACCTGTGGTGCAAAACCTTAATCCTGATTATGCGATGACACCTTTATCTACCTTGTTAGTTAATCATCATGCTAGTATATTGTTATCCTTATGTTCATCCCTGCTGCTCATGCCAGTTAACTTTATCAGTTTACATTGATTGTAGTAGGGCTTACTCAGTCTTTTTGACTGACCTGTTTTCTTTCGCCTCTTTTCTTCTGTTCCCCCCCAGGTTCTCAGGGAGGGAATACTGGAGCTTAGCTTGGATTTCGGATTGCTTGCTTGTGGGATTTCAGCTCATGTACGGTTTCGACATGAAGCTAGCTATGGTTACCACTTAATTGGGGATAGCACTTATTTATTTCAGTTTTTCAGTTGATGTTGTTTTATCTAGACTTGTTTATTTGGAAAGCTATGTTGTACCAGACTTGTTTTGAAATGTTTTGAAATCTTCCGCTGTTTTATCTATGTTATTTACTCTATGTTATTTACTCTGTTTACATATATACATATGTTCTTGTTCTGCCTTGATATATCATTATGCATGTTTACCTGATTCAAACGCCCCTCCAAAGTCAGAGTGCTTGCAAGAGCCACCCTGGTGGAGGTGGGGTGTTACACTTTTACTTCAGAAACTTTGGAACATTTTCCATGGCAACCGAAGAAAAAGAGAAAAATATGAGCTTTCGAAAATCCTTGGGTCGTTACAGATCCACTTTTATTATTTTATAAACGTTATTTAATATTGATAAATAATGGTTGAATATTTGTGTGATGATTGTTTGGATAACTTGCTAATTAACTGGTGGAAATAATATATATATATATATATAGTTATATATATAAATCATTGACTGAATACTAGTTCTATTTATTATTATATTTCATATTGATATGAAATTAGTGTCATTTAAGTTGATTAACATTTGTGGATGTAGGGAAACAGTTTGGGGTGATCCAACTAGATTCCTCAACAATTATATTGTTGTTTTTCATATATTGCATTATATGGTGTGACAAATAATATATGGTTGATTATTGTGTGTTTGGGATTTTTGAATAACATTGACCCTGAAATAACTGGTATTCAAATACCGTAAAAATATATTGGAAAAGAATTTGCGGTTTTAAAAAGGAAAAATCTATTTTAAAATAGAAATTGAATTTCGATTGGCTAGAATAAAATAACTTGTTTAATTATATAAAACTAGTTTGATTTATAAACAATATTTATAAATAAGATGAAATAATTATTATTAAATAATAATTTAGGAATTTAAATTCAAGACTGAATTTAAAAGGGAAATAGGAAATCGTTCAAAGGAAATGATGAAACAATTTCGGTGTTCGAAATATGAATAGAATTAAATAAATCCATAAGGATTTATAATTGTAATTCGACGAGGTCGAATGTTACTAAAATAATTTATTTTTAGAGATTGTATATTATATAATTCAGAATTTGACAAGGTAGCTAATATTCGATTTGAAACCAATAATTTATAATCAAATATGTAATCGAGGTTAAGTCTTAAAAAAATTAAATGGAGTTTATGAAATGAAAAATGAAGTATGAACTTATAAAATAACTAGATAGATGAAATTTAAAACTGTAATGGTATTTTCTATTTAAATCAAGATTTGATTTAATAAAAAGAGTCTAAATTTCTATGAAGGAATAATATTCACGTTTAAAGTGAATAACGATTTAAAGGAAAACATTTTGCAAATTGGAATGGTGATAAAGGAAATTAGTGATGTTTGTGGAAGTGATAAATTCAAAAATAAATTTAGAAATTTAGTTGACCTGAAATGGTAAGTTTATTCCGAAGTTTGGAATGTTAATCGAATAAAGATTATTCTAAAGAGAGTTATACATTAAAATTCGATTATATCAAACTCAGGAAGGTACTATTTACTCTCCATTTTTTATTAAGATTTATTTTATTAATTATTATTTATTCCAAATAAAAAGTAAAAGTTATATTTTTAAATTTAAATATTTCGGAAGCAGGGATTATAACTCCATCGTTATAATCAATGTTTTATACAACGGTCGTTTAAATTTATATAAGTGGATTTTGGAAATGTTTTCCAAATATAACCAGAGATGTTTTCTAAGTATATAAAATGAAATGATTTAGAAGTTAAAAATGGAGTCAAGGAAAATTAGAAATTGGCTGGAGATTGGTTAAGTTGACTGGCTTTCTGAGTATCGATCTGATGTTGGTTTCGGCCTTCGGGATTGATGCTTAGGAATTGTTCTCTTACTAGTTTACTGTTAGGGATTGATGGAGATGGAAGAATAGTGTTGCGTGAATAATATATGGAAACGTTTTCCAGTGTTAATAACGCATGTTTTCGAAATAGGGGAAATAATGAGTTGTGAATATATGGAATGTTTTTCCGAACGACGAGGCTAAACGATAGGAGAAATATTTAGGTAAAAATATTGAAGACAAATTAGGAAATGAATAAATTATTGATAAATCTATTTAAAGGGGCTCAATGTTGATTGATATAATTTCTATTTGGAAATAAGATCATTGGTTGTATAGATGTTTTCGTTCGATAATTAAATAACCGATTATCAAAGTTTTTGATCAATTTTCCGTTGTCAATACAAAGAGACTGGGATCAGATTTATTATCTGGACACCACTACATATGGGAATTAGCATTGCAAATCAAATATGATGAACATAATTGAAGACGGAGTTTATGCAATGGCTTTTCTAGCGATCCTAGGTAGAAATTGGCTAAGATGGGTTTACACAATAGTGCCTTCGGTTTGTCCAGACCCAAGACAACTTGAATGGATGGATGTCTGACTGTGTATATCAAATAGATCGCGTAAGTTGATCTCTTCAAACGTATTCACGTTTGGTGGCAGAGAAATTTGTTTCTCTTAGCTTTATACCCATGGTATTTTTGGCGAAATCAATTTGTGATTTGGCAGGTATGACGATGTGGCATTCAAAGTGAATGAAGGTGTGATTTAGCCTCATCAACCGCTAAGTGGGTCACTCCCAATTAGGGTACATTAGCACCATCTAGAGAATATTCATTTTTTTTGTTCTTCTTTCACTTCTGTATCTCCCGGGAATGGTTATGTTGGTATACCAACCGTAAGGTGACAAAATAATCGGAACATTCAAGTTAAATGAATGGCCGATCATGTGTGGCTGAGTTGGAAGATGTCCTTGTTGAACTCCAGTGTATCTCCTCTAGAGTACACTGATCGATAGGTGGTTCCATACCTTGTCATAGTGGGAAATCTAATCTCCAATAAGAGCCTGTGGTTTCAACTGTATACTATGTATGTTGAGCGTGAGATGCAAGCATTCTGCTAGATTGATATTTACTTAATTTAGACACTATTATAATATCAGAAAAGTATTGATTTTAAAAATGTTTTGGGCTAGCGTAAGGTAAAAACCACCCGTGTTTATGTGCGAATCGGTCTTACGATTATTCTTTCTTTTTAGAGGATTTTTAAAAGTTAAACCAAATGGTTGGAGTTTACTCACAGCAGTCCATGACTGACGTAAAGTTTATTTTGTTTTGTTTTACCCTAAACTCTTGGGTGCCTAAATTTGTATGGGCAGTCAAGTAGTCGAGGTTTTACAGATATACTTGGAGGAGCATGGAGTAAGAGGCTCAAATGTTAGATATATATCGCGTTTAATTCCGTTGTGATATATATATATATATATATATACATATATATATATATGTGATGTACTCTGATGATGTATGTAAGTCAAATACAGTTTTGTATCTCAAAGTTATGTTATATAATATATTTTATTTGTTCTACTGTGAGATTCGTGTTTACTCGGATTCTGTTCAGTTGTGTTCTACTTCTTCTCCTATTCTAACTTTCTTTCTTTCTATTTCTCACCTTCTAACTTCTTTATATTAATGATATAGTTTTTCCGATGCTTGAATAGTTGACATTGTGTTTTATGTCAATTTTCAGGGTCGAAAATTCTTGGGCCGTTACAGAAAAATCTAGACTTGAAATAATAAATAAATTTGAACTTAAGTGAGCAAAGTGGATTGATTTTTGAAATTATAATCCAATTTTGACTAATGGAGTGGAAGTAAACTAATTTGGGTTAATTAGTTAATGAAATTTGGGATCGAACTTAACTTTAGTTAAGTAAATTAAAGTTATGAATTTATATCCGAAATTGAATATGGAAGTTGAGTTTAAAATGGAATTCAACTAGTTTATAAGCTAATAAAAATATATTTAAACGTGATATGTTCAAACTAAAAGTGGAATAAGCAAAGGAGATAATTACAAAATAAATTAGTGAATGGAAAGTGGTTAAATTAAAAGTGCTGTATTGATTCAGAATAAGTTGGGAATGGTTGAATATATGTTGACAACTATGGAATGAAGTGAATGAAGAGAAAATAAATTGAATGCTCGAAATGGTACATATTTAATTTAGTATGAGATTTTGTGAGCCTATTGGGCAAGCCGCTTGGCTTTTCAATTTTCTTTTTAAATGGAAAGGGCATTAGGGTTGAGCAATATTCGGTTCAAACCGAATTAACTGACCAAACCTGTTCATTTCGGTCAGTTCGGTTTCAAAACTAAATTGGTTTGAATTCGATTTGTAAATTAATATTTTTGGTTATCGGTTTAACCGAATTAACCGAGCTTGTGATTTATTATCTATTTTATGGTATTGTAGTACTTTAAATAATTAGTTTAGCTATATAATACAAAGGCATTTGTTGCAACTAGATCAAATCTTATCATAAACATAAAATTTACTATAAATCTTCTCGAAACATGAATTTATGGTTTACTTTGAGTAAATGCATCATTTGAATTATAATACATCCTTCAAGTTCGTATAAATCGGTTACCAACCGAATTAACTAAAACTAATTAGGTTCAGTTCGGTTTTGAAATATTTCGGTTTCAGTCCACTTTGAGTTTTTTTACGTCCAAACCAACCGAACCGACCGAACGCTCACCCCTAAAGGGCATAGAGAGGAGAATTGTAGTTGTACCGATTAAGCCGCGCAAAGGAGACATTGGCGATTTTTTTTGGAAACTTAAAGAGTTAGAAAGAAATTAAGAAAATTTGACAACTACAAATTGAATTATTAGTTACATATGGAATTAGAAACCAAATTGGTTAATAAAGTTTAAAGAGAAGTAATGAAATGGATTTCTATTGGTTTGAAACCAATATTTTATAAATGGGTTTCGGAATATAATATATTCTAACTATAGAAAATAAATGGTTCCGTGAAAGAGATAAGTGAACGAAATGTTTTCTAACGACAATAAGAAATATTTTCTAAGTGTAAAAAATAAAGTATCTTGTGAAATATGGAAACGTTTTCCAAGTATAGTGAGAATCCAAAGCGGGTTTGAAAAATATCTCGATAAGGAGATTTGAAAAGGGATATTGGGAAGAATTTAATCTAGAGAAAATTCATTTGCTTCTTATTTTATCACTGTTGTATGGTTTCGGTAATGGTTGATGATCACAACCATTGGTGATAATACATTCGGTAACTCAAGCAGAATGAGTGGCCGATTTTGCTGCTACTGATAAATGAAGGGGAGCTTCTGCACGACTTATGGTGAAATGGTTGCTAATCACAAACGTTTAAATATATTTTTTTATCATACTACTTATGGAGAAAAATTAAATACAGGGGAGGTTTTGATGCTCCACTTATGGACAATATAGAAGAATGGATGAGTATTTATAAGGCTACAAGATAGAAGCAAGAAACAACATATGATCTACCGATAATGCTCAAAGTGGTAATTAACGAAGTATGGAAAGAAGAAACTCTCGGATCTTCAACCGAAAGAGAAGAAGTAGACTGGAGATCTATCTTGCTATATGCGGGAGCATTTGCAAAGAAATATTACCAACTTCCTATGGTTTCGATATTCTTGTCAAAAACAAGTGGATATGACCTTACCACTCCCACCCCTTTCATTTACTTTGGAATTTCTAATGTTTCATTAACCTATTTATGTTGTAAGACCTTCTTATGGTATGAATATATGGTAGGGACCATTCATCCCCGCTGGCTTTGCCAGAAAAAAAGAATGAGTGGTCGGTCATGTATGGTCGGGTTGCAAGATGTTCTTGTTGAACCCAGTGTATTTCTCTTTAGAGATACACTATCGGAAGGTGGTTCCATACCTTGCCATATGCAAATAAATTACATTTTTATTTGACATTAGAAACGTGTGGTGAATGTATGCAAATAAATTAAATTTTTACTTGACATTAAAAACATGTAGTGAATGTATGCAAATAAATTACATTTTTATTTAACATTAAAAATATGTAGAGAACGTATGCAAATATATTACATTTTTATTTGACATTAGAAACATGTAGTGAATATATACAAATAAAATACATTTTTATTTGACATTAGAAACATGTAGAGAAATTATGCAGGTAAAATTACATTTTTATTTGACATTAGAAAATATTGGAAATGCATGCAAAAAAAAATCCCTTTTTATTGGTTATTAGAAAATATAGGAATTTGTATGCAAATACAATATCTTTTTTATTTATTTTTAATTAGAAACATTTAAACGGTTATGCAAAATAAATCATTCTTTTATTTGTCATGTTAAACACTCTAACACCCCGTGTATTTTATAACAGTGAAATTCACAAATTAAAGTATAACTAATTTCAAAACAAAGTATTAAGGGAAACGGGATACGCCATTGCGTTCGTCTCGGAAAAATACGCGAAATAGAGTCTGGGTTTTCGAAAAACGGAGCCCGTATGACCAAATTATGGCCCGACGAAGTTTCAGAAAATTCAAATTTCGAAAACAGAATTTAAATTCAGCCCAATCAAAGCAGGCGGGAAAATTCCCGCCCAAACCCACCAGGTCGACCTGGGGGTCGACCCTAGGGTCGACCTGCCAGGCCAGGTCGACCTGGGAGTCAACCTAGGGGTCGACCTGCCCAGGCAGGTCGACTCCCCAGTCGACCTAGGGGTCGACCTAGGAGTCGACCTGGTCCCTGAGCCAGGTCGAACCCAGCCCACCCTGGCTGGCCTAGTCTGTGTTTGGTCGATTTTCTGAGCCCTGCCTTGTCACTAGGGCTAGGCGTCAGCTCCTGGTTGGTCTCTTCTTTGAACGAACGGCTATTATTAAACCAAGCTCCATCGACGGTCTAAATCAACTCAGAAACTCTATAAAAAGGACCTAAGTCTAACCCTAATTCACATAAACTAAAATGGAGATAAGACCGTCATGCCGCTGAGGAGAGACTGAGGATAGCCGTCAGAAAATAGAGAGACAATTAGGAGATAAATCAAAAGCTTAAAGCAACGTTAATCAAATTAAAGCAACGCCTACAACAAAGGATAGCATCTCCAAAATTCAGAATTCAGATTCCTGAATTGAAGATTCGTCATACGCTGTAAGTAGAGTGCTATTCCGATGTGAATTAAATAATTATGTTGATTTGTGTAATGTAAGAAATGGAATTGTGGCGATAATAATTTATATTTGTATGTTGCTTTGATGCTAAACGATTTGGGAATATTATGATATACAATTGGATATTTGCAAGTACGCGATTTGCGTTGAAAGTTAACAACGAAATGGAATTGTGGTGATAGTAACTTATGTTTACATGTTATTTTGATTTGGCAATGCTATGGTGTACGATTTGATTCATATAAGTATATGGTTTATGTTGACAACCACATGTTGTGGAATTTTAATTGGGATTCATGCAAGCATATGATTCAAATTGAAAACTACATGTTTGTGGTGGTTATTTACAACACCCATTTGATAATTGCAAGTGTATAATTCATGTTGAAAATAACAACTATATGTTGTAATAGTTTATTTGAAATTCATGCAAGTCTATGATTTATTGTTATGCCAACATGATGTATAATTCTATGGTCACCTTTAGTGTAATTTGATCCACTTAAGTATCATGATTCATATGAAAGTTATGTTGGAATTGGCATCATAGTTCAAGTGTAAAAATCATGATTTTGTGATAAAAGCAAGCGTTTTTGTAAGCTTGTATTAATTTTATGAACATGACTAAACTATGTTTGTTATTATGCCTAGTTAAAAACATGTTTCTAGGCTTATGTTGTTATCATAATCATATGATAATATATTTGGCACATAAGTTACGTTAGAAATTACACTAGGATTACACCCCACTTACAAGTTACATAGGTAGGATAAAAACCATGATTATATGAATAGTAGGATTCATGTTCAATTATGTTTATGCCATGACTATATGAATAAAAGGACTCATGTTCAATTATGATTATGCCATAATTATATGATTAGAAGGGTTCATGTTTAAGTATCATTTATGCCATGACTACACGAATAGAATGATTCATGTTTTGTTTATACCATGATTATGTGAATAGAATGATTCATGTTTAAGTATTGCTTATATTATATGTTGTTACAATTGCAAGTTCACATGTGCCTACCTTATGTTAATTGAATCGTTATGTTGCAAGTTCATGCGTTCACACTCCCCTTTTTATGTTACCTTATAAACACCATGTTATAAGCCTCCCCTTTTCATATGGCTAAATTGGGTTTAAGTATTAAACCCAACGCACCTTACATTTGAACGAACGTGTAAAACGGGGGTAATGACGTTTGGGCTAAAATATAGAACATATGTGTTGGCATGTTTGACGCATGCCAACAACCTTGAAAAACAATTAAGTGGCATAAATAAATCTTAACCAATAAAGATAAATTTGAATAATGGGCCGCAAATATTTACATATAAAAAGAAAAGAGACAAAATATGTAAATGTAGAAAATACGATGTGTTTAACCCGAGGTTGGATTGAGTTGTGATGTAAACCTGCCCGGAACCGCCCGGCTGTCCAGTAGTCACAACAATACCTATCCAATGTGGGTGGTTAAACACGGAGCCCAATAAGGACCCGAGGTTAGACTGAGTTTTGGCGTAAGACTGCCCGGACCCAACCGGCAACAGGCAGCCACAACAATACCTGTCTAATGTGAGAGGTCAAGGCTTTAATAAGACAATTAAGGCTGATTCAGGATTGATAGGATTAAGTGAGTTAAGACTTAATCAAAATAGAACATGCTAAACTAAACAGACTGATTGGGGGTTAGGTTTATAAGATACTTAACCAACTTAGCATGTTGGCTAGAAGTAGAAAACCTAGTAGCGGGGGACCCTTTTCAGCAGTAACCCTACAAGGCGTATCATGATACCCTGAAACTAGGCAGGGTGGGGCACGATTACTGGGCTGACTGTAAGAGGTCAAATCGACGGCGGTGGTGCAGCAGTGTAGGTTCTAACGGGGTGCGGGCGTGCACACACTCCGACGTAGAAAAATAAGGCACTGGGCACCAGTAGCATACCTGTGCATTCTAGGGTTGTGTCGGGCCGCCACCATGGGACTGGATACACCCTATGGTGGGACCAGCATAGGTAACTACAACATCGGGGGCCGTAAGACACATGTAACTATGCGAGTAGGAGCCGATCATCATAAAATGGATCACTTCACCCTGATTATGGGGTGCCTGTTGGGAACTAGTTTATATGGGTACAGAGATTAATATGGGTTACGATAGTATATTCGACCCTAGACAACTTAACTTGGTTTATGGTGCTTTCCCATTTCTAGTTTATACTTATCATACCCAGTTCTTTATTCATAGACTGAATAGTCCTAGACTTACTCAGGCTTTATGTCTGATTCTACTTTTCTTTCGTCTTCTTTTCTTCCGTTTCCCCCCCAGGTCCACAGGGAGGGAATACCGCAGCTTGACCAGCCTTCATATCCAGCTTGAAGAGAAAGAATGTATTGCTTGGATCTTTTCATTTTGGACTATGGCTTTGGATAGTGATTATGGGGCTTTTGCAGTTTATTTATGTTTTCTTTATGCTTCTTTAAATAATGTAATCAAGACAGTTATGAAGATGTTATGTTTTTGGAAATGTTGTAAGACAATTATGGTATGGTTGGTGTAACACGTATTTGAATGAAATAAAAGTTGTTGTTTTCCGCTGTTCAAAAATATGTGTTATTATATCTGTCTTGTATATCTGTGATTTATACTTATAAACCTCCACCAAAATTAGGGCATTCCCTTTGAGAGTGACCCTAACGGAGGTTGGGTGTTTCACTTGGTATCAGAGCATAGGTTTACCAGATAAGATAAAAAGTTTTGAAAATTTATTTTTCAAAAAGAAATTTAAAGAAGCATTTTTAAGATAAAATGTTATTTTATTTTAAAAGGCAAAGTCCCCCCAAAGCCATAGGAACTATCTCTTATCCTTCGTTTTGAATCTATCCTTTTTGTTTCAGCATGTCCGAAGAACTTAACTTGCCAGAGGGTGTACCAATACCTGGTTGGTTTAGACGGTTCTTAGAAGCAAGGGCCACTCAGCCAGGTCCTACCGTTCCTCCTCCCCCAGCTGCAGGAAATCATCCAGCTGCAGCAGCACCTCTTCCTCCACCTCCTCCACGGGGAAACACCTTTGCTAAGATATGTAAAGATTTTAAAGCTATGGGAGGAAAGGATTTTCATGGAACTGAGTCCTTCGTGGCAGCTAGAAATTGGCTGAAAGAAACCGAGGACTTATTCATCATCTTTGAGGTAGAGGATAGACAGAAAGTACAACTGGCAGTATGGCTACTAAAGGGCGAGGCTTCCTACTGGTGAGAAGTCACTAATGCAGAAAGACCAATGGAAACATGGGAGGACTTTAGGGCAAGGTTTGAGGCTAAATTTCTCTCAGATGCGGAAAGGAGTTTGCAGTTGGAAAAATTCTTATTTCTTAAGCAAGGGAACAAGACAGTCAAAGAGTATGTTAATCAGTTTGATGAGCTGGCTAGGTTCGGACTGGACCTAGTCAACACCCCGCACAAGAAGGCTCTCCGTTTTGTCAAAGGGTTGAATGAGCCATTACACAGTTTGGCCATGACCCATATACCCATGGGAGCTACGTATGAAAGGTTGGTACAGATGGCATTGCTGAACGAAGAGGATAAGGGCAAGAAGGAGACGAAGGCAGAAAGCTCTCAAGGGAAGAAAGAGGGTTTGCAGCCTAAGAAGACAGACTTTAAGAAGGGCGGGAAAGGCAACAAAGAGAAGAGGAAGTGTAATTTCTGTGGCAAAGTGGGGCACTTAGTGAAAGATTGCCGGAAGAAGAAGGCCAAGATGAATGGTGGGTGCTTTTCTTGCGGCGAGACAGGCCACATGGCTAAGGACTGCCCAAAGAAACGAGGACAGGGGCAGAGGGCTGGATCCACCTCAGGGGCACAAGTTCATGTGCTAGAGGCGCCACCTCTGCAACAGCGAGGTATAAACACTTTTGTAGAAAGTGTAGTTTATCTTTATGATCACCCCGTTCGCACTTTATTTGATTCTGGCGCATCACACTCCTTTATCTCGTCTGCTTTAGTAGAATCTCTGCACCTAAAAACTAGTATGGTGGAGGACCCCTTAATTGTTTCAAACCCAATTGGGGGCCCAGCTCATTTGTCTATGATCTGTTTGGGATTTAAAATTTCTATTCTAAGCGTAGAATTTGAATGTAGTGCCTTTGTTTTGGGCTTTTCGGGATATGGTTTGATTTTGGGCATGGATTGGCTATCCAGTAATGGGGCCATCCTTGATTGTGAGAAAAGGGTTGTTAGGCTCCTAACCCAGCTCGGTAATACATTGAAAATTTCTTGTAATCCCTCGTATGCGGTTATGCTTAGTTACCTTGAATCGCTAGATGCCTCCGTTGAAAATTTGCAATCGGTTAGAGTGGTCCGGGAATATCCGGATGTCTTCGAAGAGGTGAAGGGCTTGCCTCCGAAGCGGTAGATAGACTTCCGTATATATCTTGTAGATAATGCAAAGCCCGTTGCGTTGCCCGTTAGACACATGGCTCCATGGGAAAGGAAAGAGCTCAGTAAACAGATTAAAGAGCTTCTAGAAAAGGGGTTCATTAGGAGGAGTATTTCAGAATGGGGCGCTCCAGTAGTGTTCGCTACAAAGGCGGATGGTTCACTCCGTCTATGTGTTGACTATAGGGAGCTCAACAAGCTAACAAAAAAGAATAGGCACCCTCTCCCCAGAATTGACGATCTGTTTGATCAGCTTGTAGGAGCGTCTGTTTTCTCCCAACTCGATTTAGCGATCGGTTTTCATCAGCTAAGGGTGGCTGAAGATAGTATCGATAAAACGGCATTTAGAACCCCAGACGGCTTCTTTGAATGGCTTGTCATGCCTTTCGGCTTGACAAATGCACCTGCTTACTTCGTGGACCTGATGAGTAGGGTATTAAGAGATTTCCTCAATAAGTTCGTAGTGGTCTTCGTAGACGATATCCTTATCTTCTCAAAGAGTGAAGAGGAACATGCTCAGCACTTAAGGGCAATCATGGAAACTCTGCGAGTCCATCAGCTAAAAGCCAAATTCTCCAAATGCCACTTTTGGAGAGAAGAAGTGAGGTTCCTTGGGCACATAGTATCCAAACAAGGGTTAGCAGTGGACCCTGCTAATGTGGTGGCGGTACATGATTGGAAGACACCAAGGAATGCAACTGAGGTCCGAAGTTTTCTAGGACTAGCAGGTTTCTATCGGAAGTTCATAAGGGATTTTGCGAAAATCTCAGCTCCGCTCACGAAGTTGACCAAGAAGAATCTAGTGTTCAATTGGGACTTGGATTGCGAGTTAGCTTTCCAGCGACTGAAAAGGGCTCTTACAACAGCCCCAGTTTTGACGTTGCCAGATGGAAGCAAGATGTTCACTGTTTATACAGATGCATGTGGGACAGGGCTAGGCGCCGTCTTAATGCAAGAAGGAAGGGTAGTAGCTTATGGCGGGAGGCAGTTGAAAGTGCACGAAAAGAACTACCCGACCCACGATCTTGAATTAGCCGCCATAGTCTTTGCACTCAAGTCTTGGCGACACTATCTCCTAGGTGAGAAGTTTGAACTTTACAATGACCATAAATCGTTGAAATATCTTTTCTCGCAGAAAGATCTTAACTTGAGGCAACAGAAATGGATGGAGTTTCTTGCCTCGTATGATTTCGAGATCTCCTATACTCCGGGCAAAGGCAACGTAGTGGCAGACGCGTTGAGCCGAAAGAAACTGACCTTAAGCCCACTGTTTGTTGAAAGACAAAGCCTAGAGTTTATAGCCAGCTTCGACTTTAGGCCTTCCTCCGATTTTGTACCAGGCTTGCTAGCATCGCTCGAAGTACGCCCGACTTTAGTGGACTCGATAGGGACAACACAACGCGAGGACCCTCAGCTTGTGGAGACGATTGATAGGCTAATTAGGGGTGAGACTTCAAGTCACCTCAACAGATACTCCATCGACGATAAGGGTTGGCTAAGGCAAGACGGAAGACTATGCCTCCCACAGACAAGGGATTTAGTAAAGAAGGTCCTCGAGGAAGCACATCACTCCAAGATGACGATACACCCAGGCGGCGATAAAATGTACAAGGACATAAAAAGAACTTTCTTTTGGAACGGTATGAAGAAGGACGTGGCAGAATTCGTTTCTAAGTGTATGGTGTGCCAACAGGTTAAGGTGGAACAGAAAAAGCCTGGCGGTCTGCTACATCCTCTAGAGGTCCCGCAGTGGAAGTGGGATAGCATCTCAATGGACTTCATCGATGGGCTGCCTAGGTCTAGAAGAGGCAACACTAGCATTTGGGTAATAGTGGATAGGCTTACTAAAAGCGCCCACTTTTTACCTGTCAAAAGCAGAAGAACTGCCTCTTCTCTAGCATCTCTTTACCTCAAGGAAATCGTTCGACTCCATGGAATACCATCCAGCATTGTTAGCGACCGAGACCCTATCTTCACTAGTGAGTTTTGGCGGAGTCTGCAAGAAGCGGTAGGCACACAGTTATGCTTGAGCACAGCCTATCATCCCCAAACCGACGGCCAAACAGAAAGAGTGAACAGAGTTTTGGAGGACCTTTTAAGACTGTGCATCCTTGACTTCGGAGGGACATGGGAAGACCATCTTCCTTTGGTGGAATTTTCCTACAACAACAGCTATCAAGCAACCATCGGAATGGCGCCCTTCGAAGCTTTATATGGAAGACCGTGCTGATCGCCCACTTGTTGGTGGGATTCTACTGATAAGCTCATACTTGGACCAGATATGATCCGAGAGACTTCAGAAAAAGTAGACTTAATACGAAGAAGGATGAAGACGGCCCAAGACAGACAAAAGTCCTACGCCGACAAGAGGAGGACCGACCTTGAATTTGAGGTTGGAGACAAAGTTTTTCTTAAGGTATCTCCGCTAAAGAACGTTGTTCGTTTTGGAACCACAGGAAAGCTAGTACCAAGGTTCGTAGGGCCATTCCCTATCATTGAGAAAATTGGGAAAATGGCCTATAGATTAGAGCTACCCGAAAAATTGGCCGGAGTTCACAACGTCTTTCACGTTTCACATCTCTGAAAATGTCTACATGAGTCTACTGAAGTGGTAGAGCCAAATATCCTAGAAGAAGATGAAGTGGAACGCGAAGCAACCATAAGGAAAGTTCCAATCCGCATATTAGGAACGGAAGTGAAGAAGCTACGCAACCGCGAAGTCAAGCTCGTCAAAGTTCAGTGGAGCGACGCCGAAGGAGATGCAACTTGGGAAACTGAAGCTAAAATACGCGCAGCCTACCCTTTTCTCTTTGAGGGTACATCTTTGATCTTTCCTTTTTCCTTAAGTTGCGCTTTTATCTATCTTTTTAGGTATATCTCCTCGACCTTATCTTTTAGGAAGAAACCCTTTGGATGGAAACATGTAATTGAAACATGTTATGGATGATGGTTGCAAGTGGTTGCAAGTGATTGCTAGTGGTTGCTCGTGGTTGCATATACACACACAATCTAGGTTTTAGATCGGCTCAATCACTTCATATTGCATATGCATATATGTTTGCATTCGTATATGGTTGAACTTTAATGTGTTGTCATATGGATGTTGCATTTGTATGAATGATTGTTCACTCATGTAGAATCATGAGTAGAGGTATTTTCATACATAATGGATTCATGACACTTACATAATTTGCATTAAGGAGGTCAACTGAATCAGTAGACCGCCTGATTTTGCATTAGATAAGTACATGTACACACACACTTCGCATATTGTCATGAAGCATTAGAAGTCTTTTAAGGACAATGGATGCTCGTGTTTGATGGATGAGTAGATGGATGTTTGGATGTTAGGATGTACATTCTTCCTGAACTTGAAGATTTCGGGACGAAATCCTTTTAAGTGGGGGAGAATGTAACACCCCGTGTATTTTATAACAGTGAAATTCGCAAATTAAAGTATATCTAATTTCAAAACAAAGTATTAAGGGAAACGGGATACGCCATTGCGTTCGTCTCGGAAAAATACGCGAAATATAGTCCGAGTTTTCGAAAAACGGAGCCCGTATGACCAAATTATGGCCCGACGAAGTTTCAGAAAATTCAAATTTCGAAAACAGAATTTAAATTCAGCCCAATCAAAGCAGGCGGGAAAATTCCCGCCCAAACCCACCAGGTCGACCTGGGGTTCGACCCTAGGGTCGACCTGCCAGGCCAGATCGACCTGGGAGTCGACCTAGGGGTCGACCTGCCCAGGCAGGTCGACTCCCCAGTCGACCTGGGAGTCGACCTGGCCCCTAAGCCAGGTCGAACCCAGCCCACCCTGGCTGGCCTAGTCTGTGTTTGGTCGATTTTCTGAGCCCTGCCTTGTCACTAGGGCTAGGTGTCAGCTCCTGGTTGGTCTCTTCTTTGAACGAACGGCTATTATTAAACCAAGCTCCATCGACGGTCTAAATCAACTCATAAACTCTATAAAAAGGACCTAAGTCTAACCCTAATTCACATAAACTAAAACGGAGATGAGACCGCCATGCTGCTGAGGAGAGACTGAGGATAGCCGTCAGAAAATAGAGAGACAAGTAGGAGATAAATCAAAAGCTTAAAGCAACGTTAATCAAATTAAAGCAACGCCTACAACAAAGGATAGCATCTCCAAAATTCAGAATTCAGATTCCTGAATTGAAGATGCGTCATACGCTGTAAGTAGAGTGCTATTCCGATGTGAATTAAATAATTGTGTTGATTTGTGTAATGTAAGAAATGGAATTGTGGCGATAATAATTTATATTTGTATGCTGCTTTGATGCTAAACGATTTAAGAATATTATGATATACGATTGGATATTTGCAAGTACGCGATTTGCGTTGAAAGTTAACAACGAAATGGAATTGTGGTGATAGTAACTTATGTTTACATGTTATTTTGATTTGGCAATGCTATGGTGTACGATTTGATTCATATAAGTATATGGTTTATGTTGACAACCACATGTTGTGGAATTTTAATTGGGATTCATGCAAGCATATGATTCAAATTGAAAACTACATGTTTGTGGTGGTTATTTACAACACCCATTTGATAATTGCAAGTGTATAATTCATGTTGAAAATAACAACTATATGTTGTAATAGTTTATTTGAAATTCATGCAAGTCTATGATTTATTGTTATGCCAACATGATGTATAATTCTATGGTCACCTTTAGTGTAATTTGATCCACTTAAGTATCATGATTCATATGAAAGTTATGTTGGAATTGGCATCATAGTTCAAGTGTAAAAATCATGATTTTGTGATAAAAGCAAGCGTTTTTGTAAGCTTGTATTAATTTTATGAACATGACTAAACTATGTTTGTTATTATGCCTAGTTAAAAACATGTTTCTAGGCTTATGTTGTTATCATAATCATATGATAATATATTTGGCACATAAGTTACGTTAGAAATTACACTAGGATTACACCCCACTTACAAGTTACATAGGTAGGATAAAAACCATGATTATATGAATAGTAGGATTCATGTTCAATTATGTTTATGCCATGACTATATGAATAAAAGGACTCATGTTCAATTATGATTATGCCATAATTATATAATTAGAAGGGTTCATGTTTAAGTATCATTTATGCCATGACTACACGAATAGAATGATTCATGTTTTGTTTATACCATGATTATGTGAATAGAATGATTCATGTTTAAGTATTGCTTATATTATATGTTGTTACAATTGCAAGTTCACATGTGCCTACCTTATGTTAATTGAATCGTTATGTTGCAAGTTCATGCGTTCACACTCCCCTTTTTATGTTACCTTATAAACGCCATGTTATAAGCCTCCCCTTTTCATATGGCTAAATTGGGTTTAAGTATTAAACCCAACGCACCTTACATTTGAACGAACGTGTAAAACGGGGGTAATGACGTTTGGGCTTAAATATAGAACATATGTGTTGGCATGTTTGATGCATGCCAACAACCTTGAAAAACAATTAAGTGGCATAAATAAATCTTAACCAATAAAGATAAATTTGAATAATAGGCCGCAAATATTTACATATAAAAAGAAAAGAGACAAAATATGTAAATGTAGAAAATACGATGTGTTTAACCCGAGGTTGGATTGAGTTGTGATGTAAACCTGCCCGGAACCGCCCGGCTGTCCAGTAGTCACAACAATACCTATCCAATGTGGGTGGTTAAACACGGAGCCCAATAAGGACCCGAGGTTAGACTGAGTTTTGGCGTAAGACTGCCCGGACCCAACCGGCAACAGGCAGCCACAACAATACCTGTCTAATGTGAGAGGTCAAGGCTTTAATAAGACAATTAAGGATGAGTCAGGATTGATAGGATTAAGTGAGTTAAGACTTAATCAAAATAGAACATTGTAAACTAAACAGACTGATTGGGGGTTAGGTTTATAAGATACTTAATCAACTTAGCATGTTGGCTAGAATTAGAAAACCTAGTAGCGGGGGACCCTTTTCAGCAGTAACCCTACAAGGCGTATCATGATACCCTGAAACTAGGCAGGGTGGGGCACGATTACTGGGCTGACTGTAAGAGGTCAAATCGACGGCGGTGGTGCAGCAGTGTAGGTTCTAACGGGGTGCGGGCGTGCACACACTCCGGCGCAGAAAAATAAGGCACTGGGCACCAGTAGCATACCTGTGCATTCTAGGGTTGTGTCGGGCCGCCACCATGGGACTGGATACACCCCATGGTGGGACCAGCATAGGTAACTACAACATCGGGGGCCGTAAGACACATGTAACTATGCGAGTAGGAGCCGATCATCATAAAATGGATCACTTCACCCTGATTATGGGGTGCCTGTTGGGAACTAGTTTATATGGGTACAGAGATTAATATGGGGTACGATAGTATATTCGACCCTAGACAACTTAACTTGGTTTATGGTGCTTTCCCATTTCTAGTTTATACTTATCATACCCAGTTCTTTATTCATAGACTGAATAGTCCTAGACTTACTCAGGCTTTATGTCTGACTCTACTTTTCTTTCGTCTTCTTTTCTTCCGTTTTCCCCCCAGGTCCACAAGGAGGGAATACCGCAGCTTGACCAGCCTTCATATCCAGCTTGAAGAGAAAGAATGTATTGCTTGGATCTTTTCGTTTTGGACTATGGCTTTGGACAGTGATTATGGGGCTTTTGCAGTTTATTTATGTTTTCTTTATGCTTCTTTAAATAATGTAATCAAGACAGTTATGAAGATGTTATGTTTTTGGAAATGTTGTAAGACAATTATGGTATGGTTGGTGTAACACGTATTTGAATGAAATAAAAGTTGTTGTTTTCCGCTGTTCAAAAATATGTGTTATTATATCTGTCTTGTATATATGTGATTTATACTTATAAACCTCCACCAAAATTAGGGCATTCCCTTTGAGAGTGACCCTAACGGAGGTGGGGTGTTTCAAACACGTTAGTGGAATCGTCGAATGATTTATATTTATATATAATTTTATATACATAAATATAAATTAAAATTAAACGAATCACGTGCGGTAGTTCGCATTTCGGAATCGTAACTTTAAATGATTATACCGAAAGATCCGACCGTCAGATTTTCCCAAAACTAAAATCGTAAGGTCCGCTTTGGGAAGGTATTTCCAACGACATAAATTTTGTTAAAATCCAACGGTTAGATTTCGAGAAATGTGTAAATCAAATTTGGGTAAAAATAGCGCCAGGGCCACCCATTGACCCGAAGCGTTGTTGAATTAAATTGGACTATTTTTATATGAATAAAAATAGTGATAAATCGTTAAAAATAATATTAACGATATGAAATGATTTAAATTATATATATTCGAAAATTATTTGAAAAGACTGAGTTCAATCTCATTTCAAATAATTATACGATGATTTAAATCGAAGATATTGAAGACGGTGTTTGAAGACCGGTGATCTTCACATCGAATGGAAAACTACTGATGCCTTTGATTGGAGTTGCTGCCTTGAAAGGGTTACAGTGGTAGTTGTCCAGACGTACTTGTTGATTGTCCGGATAAGCGAGCACCTCTCTTCCGTATTGGACATACGGGACGAGGAATAAGGTGTCTCTAATTTCGTTTAGACCCAGAACTGACTTGTTAATGGATGTGTGTCTGACATTGAATTTCATTCTATGTGAATTAATTTCTATTTAATATATATATATATATCTGCTTGGTGGTGGAGAATTTATTCTCTTGCTTAACACCCTTCTCTGAGACGCACGAGCTCAATGGTTATATATTGATAGTTATCAGTCGCATGACGTGGATTGTCAGTGTGGCATGCCATGATGCAAATGATCAAGGTTTTTGTTGAAAAGTAGAGCCTTGTGGTTGATGATCAAAGCACAGCCTGTTTAGGCATAGCTTTGTGTATAGCGTTACTTCGCGAGCCTCACACCCCGGTAGGAGTCAAAAACGGGATAAGGGACGCAGGGAGTGCACACGTTTCTTTCTAGCTAGAAGTGGCGTCATGGTATGGAGCCCAGACATTTTTACTTATGTGGATGATGGATTACCAGGCCTCAAATATATTGGTCGATAGTGGCCAATTGATAGGTCCAATAGGACCGAGAAACGTGTGTTCAGGCATAACTAATCCACTAAGGTATATTTGTGGACCGACCCTGTAGGATCCAAAGGTTCACTGTGGGGAATAATAAGACCTTTGGTAGAGTGTCTCGAATCGGTAAGGAGACCATCCCTAGCCTTGACTCATGATGGAAACCCAATTTCCAATACGACATTGCAGATTTGATTGTAAACCTATATGGCGACATAGTAGGATGGGGTATTATGCCGTCTAGGATTGATACATTTACTTTGAAAATATTTTTAAACTGATTAAACACTAATAATAATATTAAATAGTATTTTATACGTATCAAGCATGTTTGATCATTATAAGGTAAAACTCTATCCTTTGGTTTGCGTTGCATTGTGTGATAGGACTTGAGTCTTATAATGATTTCATTTTTCTAAAAAGCATTGCGTTGTTTTGAATAAAAGATTTATCTAATTTATGCAGTGGCAATCCAATGGAGTAAACCCGTTCCACATTAGCGGCATGGTCCTGTGATTAGCCTTATTATTAGATAAGTTAAGTAAGAATTTTCATACTAGTCCCATGACTGACTCGTAGTTTGTTTCACTTGCAAACTCGGGTGCCCTTATTTTCCACATGGGTAGTCGAGTGGCTAGTTTTGCGGATATTTATTTGTTGAGCAGGATTCTGGATTGAAGCTTAAAGCTATGTCCAGAGCATTGATAGTCTTCCGCTGCATTGTATTAAATTTGTTATAAATTAATCTTCTGCTGTTGTATTATTATATTCGATGTACTCTGATATTCTGTACTCTGATGTTGCATTATTATGATGTAATACAAGTCTTCTGTTATTTATTCTGATGTGTTGTATGCCCAAAGTTAGCGTATGCAAGTTTTGAACGGTTTTGGTCGATTTAGCGATCAATTATGTCCGAGCGAAATCCGTATCGTTACATGTGGTATAAGAGCTTTGGTTAATTCAAATCTTTGGGGTACAACTCGTTAGAACTGAACAAAGACTCATCAGAGGTAGGATTAGAAATATCCTATAAAAGAGTACACATTAGAGATAGGATCAGTAGTATCCTAGAATGAGAAACTCGTTAGAGATGGGGCTAGTAATGCCCTAGAATGAGTTGAGAGTGACAAGTTTATAATTAACGTATTTGTGATTGTATATATAGTCCGATTTTAGAAAACATGATTTTTGAATATATAAAAGTTATATACATATATTGAAAAGCTAATCAACTAATTAATTGATGATTGTGTTGTGTGATTATTAGTTCAACTAATAAAATTATTGAAACCAATAAAAGAATGAAAGCTGAGTTGGTTAATTAAACAACTTTCAGCTCCGTTCCTTTTCGAGGACAAAAAGTTTTTAAGTGGGGGAGATTGTAACAACCCGGAATTTTGGAACCAATTTTTTTAAAGGAATTTTAATGGATTTTGAATATGTAAAATGATTTATTTTAAATAATAACGATTAAAAATTTATTTAAATCGAAGTTAGAACATATATATTTTTTTAATTATATAACGAGCCTGAAATGGCACGGTAGTTTGAAATTTTGAATTTGAACTTTGACTGAATGTACAGGATTCAAAATAAATTGGATTTCAGTAAAACCAAAAATATTTAAATCTGTTTAAAAATATCTTTCCAACGAATGTGAAAAATTGAAATTTCATATTAGGAATAAAAAGTTATGGTTCGTTAAATATTCAGAATAGTCGCTATGGAATTTATTATAATATATGGTCCTTATAAATAGCCATTTTGCAAACGACCTCCGTTTTCGAGGAAACCACTTTGGTTGGATCTGGAATGTCAAATTATTGCAAGATTCCAATTTTCATAATTTTTGGAATTAATATGTGAGCGTGGTAAATTAAACTGTGTTCGATAATTTCTGTTGAATTTGATCGACCGTTAAAAAGACCATTTTTCAAACGGTCTCCAAATTTGACGAAATTAATTTTGTTAGGACCGTATCATCAAAACATAGCTAGATTTATTTTTTGGGAATTTTTGGAGTCCTTATATGACCCCGGTAAATTTAGATTGAAAATTAGGTTCATATCCCTAAAACGAAACTTAATTAACGCCACATCCCCCCAAACTTTATATGCAAACCCGGTCCCTAAAATGAAGCTGCCGCCCAAATTTTTTTCTCCTTTCCGCTTCCTGCCATGCCCACTTCGCCTTTTCCTCTTCTGAACCCAAAAAAAAAATTGCGCCAGTGTCTAAAAAAAACAAATTCAAAAAATAGGAAATATCCCCTGAAGCATTCGCCAAAAATAAAATAAAAAATTTGCATACTTCTGTGCAACAATGTGTGAAAAGTAGCATACATACATGCATATCTTTATATAGTGTATTTCTGCTGAAAATCTGGACCAATATATGCATACATGTATGCAACTATTATCAAATAACTGCATACATGTATGGATATAAAGTTGAACTGAGATTCATGTGCTACGAATAGTTGCATACATGAATGCAACTATTCTGTATATATGCATGCATGTGTGCAACAAATTCAAAGGGGGTGAAGGCTTCTGGATATGCGCATGAATGCATGCATTTATTTTGTATAAGAGCATAAATGTGTGCAGCAATGTCTGAAAACGGCGAATGCTTGAAAAAACAGGCTAAATTTGAATATATGCATAAAAGGATGCGTATAATGCTGTTAAGCTGCATACGTGTATGTATTTATACTGCAGTTTGGCGCAACACTGAAATATAAGCATGAATGTAGGCAGCTATTTACGAATAGGTGCATCTTTTGATGCAAAAACCTGCTATTTCGCTGTTTTTGTGTTATTTTGGGTTTTGATGTGGTTTTTGATTGTTTTTCCACCTGAATTTTTTGGTGTGAACGTGTTATATTTAGTAATGAATTTTCATGATTTTTTTTATATATTTTTTTATTTTTTATATGTTTTTGAAAAATAGGGACCTAATTTACAATAAGTTTAGCACCGGATGTGAGCCTAATTTTGAAACTTAATAGGGACCTATGACAAACGGACCCAAATTTAAATATACGATCAAATTAAATAATTTATAGTTTAATCTAGAGAAAAGTGGGCTGAGATGATCAAATGGGCTGACGGGACCTAGCTCATTGTGTCCGGAATGGGGGTATTTGTCTAGGGGCAATATTCGTTGGGCTGAATTTGGAGCTATTAAGAATTAATGGGGTATTTTGCGAACTAGGAAATTTAATAATATTTTATTATAAATATCAAATAACCTAACCCTAATCTCAAAAACAATAGCCGCCGCCTCAATCATCTCCATGGCTAGAAATGCTCCTCCTTTCCACCATTAATTTCTCTCGATCCTCACTATAAAATCCCCTCCTCCTTTTGACATTATTGTAGAGATTGTTCCCCTCTCCAAATTCATACGGATTTTGTGATTGATCATCGCGTATTGGAGGAGAACCGGGCCTGGGAAGTGCACCCGCGTCGACCGCCGCCCCGCCTCCTAGCCACAATCGCACCGACCACCGTGGGGTCCACCCTAAGCGTCGTTCCAAGCCCCTTCTTGTGGCGTAACCCGATCGCTCTCGTGTGCTTCAGATTTTACGGAAAACTCTGACCTAGTTTTGAACGAATTAAGAAAACACACGGCCATGTTCTGATTGTGGAAGAAGAGGGTAATTTTTATTTTAAATTATTTATTTAATTAATTAAAATATTATTTACAAAAATAAATTCATATCTTATTCATACGAATACATAATTGGACAATTTCAGAACCGTTGGGACCGTAAATTCGAGATCTACATTTCAGAACAAACTAGAACAAATTTGGGGCAAATCAGAATTTAGGGCAAATTCAATTCTGAATTGTACAGAATTAAAAATCACTGTGAGAATTATTTTTAAATAATTAAAATTAATTGATTATGATTGTGTTTAGAAATCTTTACAAATCCACTGTTAAATTTAGTTTGATGTTATATGCGATTTGATTTAGATTGATTGATGTTGTTTGGTGTGATCTGTTTGATTAAATTGTATATAATGGAATTATGAGATTTGTCAACAAAAATATAAAAATATCATTTTGTGAAATTGAATTGTCAACAAAATAAAGTTATCATTTTTATTGTTTTGTTGACATAGAATTGTCAACAAAATAAAGTTATCATTTTTATTTGTTGTGTTGAAATAGAATTGTCAACAAAATAAAGTTATCATTTTTATTTGTTTTGTTGAAATAGAATTGTCAACAAAATAAAGTTATCATTTTTATTTGTTTTGTTGAAATAGAATTGTCAACAAAATAAAGTTATCATTTTAATTTGTTGTGTTTAAATAGAATTGTCAACGAAATAAAATTATCATTTTTATTTGTTTTGTTGAAATAGAATTGTGAACAAAATAGAAATATCATTTTATTTGTTTTGTTGAAATAGAATTATCAACAAAATAAAAGAATCATTTTTATTCGTTTTGTCGACAAAATAAAAGTATCAATTTTATATGTTTTGTTGAAATATAATTGTCAACAAAATAAAAGAATCATTTTTATTCGTTTGTTGTAATATAATTGTCGACAAAATAAAAGTATCAATTTTATTTGTTTTGTTGAAATAGAATTATCAATGAAATAGAAGTATCATTTTTATTTTTGTTGTTGAAATAAAATGGTTGACAAAATAAAAATATCATTTATTGTTAGAATTAGATTTGTATGCAAATAAAAATGTCATTTTTATTTGTTATGTTACATGCTAATGTAGGAATTGTAAAACACATAAAAATATCATTTTTTATGTTACATGTTAAAGTAGGAATTGCAAACAAATAAAAATATCATTTTTATTTGTTATGTTAAAAACAGATTTGTAAACAAATAAAAATATTATTTTTATTTGTCACATTAATGTAGGAATTTGTATACAACATTAAAATATCATTTCTATTGGCTATGTTAAGATATAGAAATATCATTTATTTTATTTGTTATACATTAGAATTATATACAACTTAAAAGAGACATTTTTATTGTCATGTTATACATTAGAATTGTATAAAAATTTAAAGAGACATTTTTATTGTCATGTTACGCATTAGAAACATGTAGTGAATGTTTGCAAATAAATTACATTTTTACTTGACATTAGAAACATGTAGTGAATGTATGCAAATAAATTACATTTTTACTTGACATTAGAAGTATGTAGTGAATGTATGCAAATAAATTACATTTTTATTTGACATTAGAAGCATGTAGTGAATGTATGCAAATAAATTACATTTTTATTTGACATTAGAAACATGTAGTGAATGTATGCAAATAAATTACATCTTTATTTGACATTAGAACCATGTAGTGAATGTATGCAAATAAATTACATTTTTATTTGACATTAGAAGCATGTAGTGAATGTATGCAAATAAATTACATTTTTATTTGACATTAGAAGCATGTAGTGAATGTATGCAAATAAATTACATTTTTACTTGACATTAGAAACATGTAGTGAATGTATGCAAATAAATTACATTTTTACTTGATATTAGAAACATGTAGTGAATGTATGCAAATAAATTACATTTTTATTTGACATTAGAAACATGTAGTGAATGTATGCAAATAAATTACATTTTTACTTGATATTAAAAACATGTAGTGAATGTATACATTTTTATTTGACATTAAAAACATGTAGAGAATGTATGCAAATTAATTACATTTTAATTTGACATTAGAAACATGTAGTGAATGTATACAAATAAAATACATTTTTATTTGACATTAGAAACATGTAGAGAAATTATGCAGGTAAATTTACATTTTTATTTGACATTAGAAAATATTGGAAATGCATGCAAACAAAAATCCCTTTTTATTGGTTATTAGAAAATATAGGAATTTGTATGCAAATACAATATCTTTTTTTATTTTCATTAGAAACATTTGAACGGTTATGCAAAATAAAACATCCTTTTATTTGGCATGTTAAACACGTTAGTGGAATCGTTGAATGATTTATATTTATATATAATTATATATATACAAAATATAAATTAAAATTATACGAATCGCGCGCGGTAGTTCGCGTTTCGGAATCATAACTTTAAACGATTATACCGAAAGATCCGACCGTCAGATTTTCCCAAAACTGAAACCTTTAGGTCCGCTTTGGGAAGATCTTTCCAACGATATAAATTTTGTTAAAATCCAACGGTCAGATTTCGAGAAATGTGTAAATCAAATTTGGGTAAAAACAGCGCCAGGGCCGCCCATTGACCCGAAGCGTCGTTGAATTAAATTGGACTATTTTTATATAAATAAAAATAGCGATAAATCATTATAAAATAATATTAACGATATGAAATGATTTAAATTATATATATTCAAGAATTATTTGAAAAGATCGAGTTTAATCCCATTTCAAATAATTGTACGATGATTTAAATCGAAGATATTGAAGACGGTGTTTGAAGACCAACGATCTTCACATCGAATGGAAAGCTACTGATGCCTTTGATTGGAGTTGCTACCTTGAAAGGGTTACAGTGGTAGTTGTCCAGACGTACTTGTTGATTGTCCAGATAAGCGAGCACCTCTCTTCTGTATTGGACATACAGGACAAGGAATAAGGTGTCTCCGGTTTCGTTCAGACCCAGAACGGACTTGTAAATGGATGTGTGTCTGACGTTGAATTTCATTCTATGTGAATTGATTTATATTTAATATATATCTGTTTGGTGGCAGAGAATTTATTCTTTTGCTTAACACCCTTCTCTGAAATGCACGATGTAACACCCCGTATTTTGAAATGATTGAATTAACAAAACTTAAGAACACTTAATTTTTAAAAGAGGAATGAAGGGAAACGGGTTGCACCATTGCGTTCGTCTCGGAATTCTGCTTGAGATAGAGCCCGAGTTTGCGTAAATCGGACTTCGTATGAGGAAGTTATGGGCCTCGGAAGTTTGAGTAATTAAGTAGAATTAATTAACGATAAACCCAGCCTAAAATTAAATTCGAAATTCGAAATTGAAAGCACCCGGGCTGGGTGGGAAAATTCCCGCCCACGACGCAGGTCGACCAGGGGGTCGACCTGGTCGGATAGGTCGACCAGGGGGTTGACCTTCCCCCATACAGGTCGACCTGGGGGTCGACCTCCCCACGTTTTTCCAGATCCGAAAATCTGCTCTGTGACGTCGATTTCTGAATTCTGATGGTCCGGATGGGTTCTAGGTTAAAATCTAAGGCCCTAAATGGTTCTCTACACTTATATATACACCCTAAGACCTAACCCAAATTCATAAATATTATCTATGACACCATTATGCTGTCAAACTCTCTCTTAAACCCTGGCCGCCGCCTCTAAATCAAATCTCAAGTGTTCAACTTCAACTCAATTCAAAGTTTAGGGCTTCAACAACAATTGAAGGAGATTAATCAACGTCAATTCAACGCTTCTGCACCAATTTCAATTCATTAATCCTTTTATTAAGCCACAAAAGGTGAGTACAGTTATTTTCACAAATTTAATGGGATTAAAGCAACATGAAAAAGTTGTAAAAAGGATTCATATATGTTTGTAATGAAAATCTCAACAAGTCTTCACCTTTTTTATTCATGTCATCATATGCCTATGTTTCTATGTAAAGTTCATACCTTTTATCAGTTTATTGAATCTATCATTATGCCTCTATGCCAGTCTATTTGCCCCCTTTATTTCATAATGTTGTGTTAATTCCAATTTTCTGTGATTTGATTCTCTCTTCTTATCCCTATTCCTTTTATTTTTGGATCAAGGCTACCTTCGAGCCTATGTTAAAAATACGCGCGAACGCGAATACATGGGAACGATGGGGACATGTGAAATATGGAAAATAGGATATTTTGGATAATTGGATAATATGTGAAATTGGCATATTTGGGTATGAATTACATGGAATTGATGAAATTGCCTGTAATTGAAAGTTTTTAATTGAGGCTAATTAATATGTAATTAGTGTAACTAGTGACAAGTTGGAATAGGCAAAAAGTGTAGACATGATTATATGTTAAATTGGAAACACATGACATGAAAATTGGGGTTTGGGTGAAATATGATTATTAATAAACCTTTGACACGAGGTTAGGCGCAATTGTGGTGTAAGACTGCCCGGAACCGCCCGACAAATCCAGTTGCCACAATTGGATGTCTAATGTGAGAGTTCAAAGGCATGAATTGTAGGCGTAACGATGGGTGACACGAGGTTAGACCCGGTTTGTGGCGTAAGACTGCCCGGAACCGCCCGACAAATCCAGCGACCACAAAGTGTTCGGTCTAATGTCGGAGGTCATGCACCATTCGTCATAAGGAATGAATTAAGGAATACTAACCATAATAAGACATGGGTATGGTTAGAGGGTTAAGTGGGGTGACATGTAAATTATGACTTGTAAATATAGACTTAACCGAAATAAGATAAGACATGTAAATTATGACATGTAAGTATGGACTTAACCGTAGCATGTGTAAGACATGGACATTCAAATTAAAATGGTTAACTGGGGGGAAAAACCTAGTGGGGACCAAGCATAGGTGGGAGGCTTGTGTCGGATGGGGACCCGTTTCAACCAGTAACCCGTTTGAGTATCTAATTGGGCCCAGTACTAGGCCGGGGTTGGGGCATGCTTACTGGGATTGAATATAAGAGGTCAAAACGTGAATAGTGGTGGCAACGCAAGTCCAACGGGTTCATGTGCGAGCATGGGTCCGGGCTGGTAGGTAAGACGTTGTTGCATCGTGTAGGTATGGCCGTGCATTTCATGTTGGTATCGGGTTGCCACTTTGGGGAGTGATACACCCCACTGTGGGGCCAGCACGGGTGCCTACGAGGTTTAGGGAGCCGATCGAATGGGTAGAGTAAGGGTACCTGAGCGGTGGTAGGAGCAAGTCGGCACCTACTATAGCAGCTAGGTACAAGTAACTTCCAAGTATGTCATGTGGGTAAAGTTAGTGGGAAAGGATCAACCTTGAGTAAAAGAGACTAGTAGATGTGCGGTGTTAATGTGGTGTAACTTAGCAAAAGTGCGGTGTAACGAAATACATGTTGGTTGAGTCGGATAGTCCTTTGGGTGCTAGTATGATGTTGACTTCGGTCTTTGGGGTTAGTACTTGGAGGGTTGTTCGCTTAGCCAAGGTGTAGGATTGTCTTAGTACTTAGGAACGAAATCATCTTGTCCATCATTTTTATCTACCTTATCTATGTTACAGCCATATCATGATGCTTATTTACGTCTTGATCATTTACCTTACCTATTATTTGTTAAAATTACTGGACTCGCCAGACTGTATGTCTGACCCGTTTTGTTTCAACCTCTTTTCTTTCCTCCCCCCCTCAGGTTTGCAAGGAGGGAATACTACAGCTTAGTGCCGATTTCTTTCAGTTGCTTGAAGAGAGTAGATGTATCGCTTTGGACTCTCTCATCTTTATTGCTTTGCTTATGCTCAGTGGGGATTTATGCATTTATGTTATTTAAGTATTTGCTTCTTTATGTACTTTGAAGTTTTTGGAAAAAACTATTGATCCTGTTATAATGGTTTTGGAAACTACTTATGTAAGCTTGTTTTGAGTTATGATGCTATGAAATAATTTTATCTTCCGCTGTGCTGTTTTATTTATTTATTCTTGTAATTTATCTGTTCTATACAACAATAACGCTTCATGGACATTGATGCATTCCCTTTGTGAGTGACATTAATGGACATGGGGTGTTACACGTGGTATCAGAGCTATGGTTACAAGAACAGATAAAAAAATTTGAAAAGTGTTTTCAAAAGTATTATTTTCCTAGAAAGTATTTTCAAAAACTTGTTTTAAAGAAGCCATTTTCAAGGAAAGTTTACTTTAAGGAGCATAATTCCCGCAAGTCATACATCTCTCTTTCGCTTCCCTTGTTTTGAAACTCTTTCTTTTCTTTTTAGCATGTCTGGAGCATCTGAGATACCAGAGGGTGTTCATGTACCCGGTTGGTTTCGTCAATATCTCGAGGCTAGGGCCGCTGCCATGGGTCCGGCCGACGTTCCTCCTCTCCCAGCTCCAGTCATTCCTCCACGTGGAGATGCTTTCTCCAAGATATGTAAAGACTTTCGTTCGATGGGTGGAAAACCTTTTTGTGGGTCTGAAACGTTCGTTGAAGCTAGAAATTGGTTGAAAGAAGTGGAGGATCTGTTTGGCATTTTCGATTTGGACGATTGTAGGAAGGTCTAATTGGCTGCTTGGTTGATGAAGGACGAAGCTTCGTTTTGGTGGGAGGTTACTAATGGAGAGCGTGTTGTAGAGACGTGGGCAGATTTTAGGGGAAGGTTTGAGTTGAAATTCTTTCTCAAGCCGAGGAGAGTATGTACATGGAGAGGTTCTTGACATTGAAGCAGAGAAACTTGACCGTGAAGGAGTATGTGACCGAATTTAATAAGCTGGCGAGATTTGGGCTAGAGTTGGTGAATACGCCTCACAAGAAGGCCTTGAGGTTTGCAAAGGGCCTAAATGAACCGCTTCACAGTTTGGCTATGTCCCACATTCCAATGGGGGCTACGTATGAAAAGCTTGTTGATATGGCATACATGCATGAGGAAGAGAAGGATGTAAGTACTTTTAGGCCGCATGATAAGAAGGAGGATCCAAAGAAAGCCCAACAACAAAAGAAAGGTGGTAAAGAAAAGAGGAAGTGTCACGACTGTGGGATACCCGGCCATTTGAAGAAAGACTGTAGGAAGAAGAAGAAGTTCGCTAGTTATCATTGTGGTGATACAGGTCATGCTGTGAAGGACTGTCCTAAGAAGCAAGGGCAGAGGGCAGGTTCTACTTCGGGAGGGCAGGTTCATGCTCTCATGGCTCCGGGGCAGGAAGAAGGTAAAAAAAATTATGTCGAAAGTTTGATTTTCTTGTTTGATCGTCCTGTCCGTACTTTATTCGATTCTGGCGCATCACATTCGTTTATCTCTACATCATTAGTTGAAACACTGCACTTAAATACTAGTCTCGTTGTGGATCCCATTATAGTCTCAAATCCTATTGGTGGGTCGGGTCATCTATCCATGGTTTGTAGGGATTTGAGATTGTCTATCTTAGGCATTGGTTTTGAATGTAATGCTTTTGTGCTTGGTTTCATGGGCTATGGGTTGATTCTAGGGATGGATTGGCTAGCCAGACATGGTGCCATCCTAGATTGTGAACGAAGGGTAGTAAAATTGTTGACTCGTAGTGGAAAGACCCTTGATATTTCTTGTGACCCTAGAGGATCAGTGATGCTTAGTTATCTTGAGTCACTTGACGCATCCAATGATGATTTACATTCTGTTCGTATAGTCCGTGAATATGTTGATGTCTTCGATGAGGTGAGGGTTCTACCCCCAAAATGTGAGATAGACTTTCGTATTTATCTTGTAGACAATGCAAAACCAGTATCTCTGCCAGTACGCCACATGGCTCCTCGTGAGAGGAGGGAGCTCAATAAGCAAGTAGGGGAGTTGCTTGAGAAGGGGTTCATAAGACGTAGTATATCAGAGTGGGGTGCTCCAGTAGTATTTGCCACGAAGACGGATGGGTCCCTTAGACTTTGTGTGGACTATAGAGAACTTAATAAGCTTACTAAGAAGAATAGGCACCCACTGCCGAGGATTGACGATCTCTTCGATCATTTAGTTAGCGCCTCAGTGTTTTCGCAGTTGGACTTAGCCACTGGTTTCCATCAGTTGAGAGTGGCTGAGGATAGCATAGACAAGACTGCCTTTAGGACTCCAGACGGTTTCTATGGGTGGATTGTGATGCCCTTCGGTTTAACAAATGCCCCCGCATACTTTGTTGACTTGATGAGTAGGGTGTTTAGGGAGTACCTTAATAATTTCATGGTGGTCTTTGTGGATGACATCTTGATCTTTTCTAAGAGCGAGGAAGAGCATGCCCTACACCTTAGGGAAGTGTTGGAGACCCTTCGAGCGCATAACCTTAAAGCTAAATTTTCTAAATGTCACTTTTGGAGGAAGGAAGTGCGATTCTTAGGGCACGTGGTTTCCAAAGAAGGGATAGCTGTGGCTCCCGCGAAGGTGGTGGCCATCCAAGATTGGAAGGTCCCTAAAAATGCTACCGAGGTGAGGAGTTTCTTGGGGTTGGCTGGCTACTATAGGAAGTTTATCAAGGACTTCGCAAAGATATCAGCCCCATTGACACGCTTGACGAAGAAGAACCTAGTTTTCACATGGGACGTAGATTGTGACGATGTGTTCCAACGTTTAAAGAGAGCTTTGACCACAACCCCAGTCTTAGTGTTGCCAGATGGGAGTAAGCCATTTACCGTCTATACCGATGCTTGTGGGACAGGACTAGGCACAGTCTTAATGCAAGAGGGGAGGGTAATAGCCTATGAAGGAAGGCAGTTGAGAGTGCATGAGAGAAATTACCCTACACTTGACCTAGAGTTGGCCGCTATTGTTTTCGCGCTTAAGTCTTGGCGCCATTATCTTCTTGGCGAGAAATTCGAATTGTTCACAGACCACAAATCACTAAAATACTTGTTCTCTTAGAAGGACTTGAACTTAAGGCAGCAAAGGTGGATGGAATTCTTAGCGTCCTATGATTTCGAGATAGCATATACCCCTGGCAAGGGTAACGTGGTGGCAGACGCCTTAAATAGGAAAAGGTTGTCCTTGAGTCCGTTGTTTGTTGAGAGGTGAAGCTTAGAGTTCATCTCTACGTTTGACTTTAGGCCTTCCATTGACTTTGTACCCGGTTTGCTAGCATCCTTAGAGGTTAGACCTACGCTTTTGGGATGGATTGGTGAGGCACAGCGAGATGACCCACAGTTGGGTTGAGTTAGTAGAGAAGCTCATAAGGGGGGAGTCATCGAGCCATCTCAGTAGGTGTACCCTATATGATAAGGGTTGGTTACGTAGGGATGGTAGACTTTGTGTACCACGGGACGAGAACTTGAGGAAGACCATTCTTGATGATGCACATCGTTCGAAGATGACCATTCATCCCGGCGGGGACAAGATGTACATGGACATGAGACAAGTTTACTTTTGGGTCAGTATAAAGAGGGATGTGGCCGAGTTTGTCGCTAGATGCTTGGTGTGCCAACAAGTAAAAGCAGAGCAAAAGAAGCCTGGTGGGTTGCTTCACCCATTGGAGGTCCCACAATGGAAGTGGGAGAGTATCTCGATGGACTTTGTTGATGGGTTACCGAGATCGAGGAAAGGTAATACGGGGATTTGGGTCGTGGTAGACAGACTTACTAAGAGCGCCCATTTCATTCCCGTGAAGAGTAAGAGGACTGCTCCATGGTTAGCCTCCGTATACATTCGAGAGATAGTTCGTTTGCACGGTGTTCCTTCTAGCATAGTGAGCGATCGCGATCCTATCTTTACTAGTGAGTTTTGGAAGAGCTTGCAAGAGGCGGTAGGGACTCAGTTATGTTTGAGCACCGCATACCATCCTCAGACGGACGGCCAGACCGAGAGGGTGAATCGTATTCTAGAGGACCTTTTGAGGCTATGTGTTTTAGACTTCGTAGGTACATGGGAGGAGCATCTTCCTTTGGTGGAATTCGCGTATAATAATAGTTTTCAGTCTAGCATTGGCATGGCACCTTTCGAGGCTCTTTATGGAAGGCCTTGTCATTCACCTACATGTTGGTGGGAATCTACGGATAAGATCTTACTTGGGTTCGATATGATTAGAGAGACTTCGGAAAAGATCGATTTGATTCGAAGGAGGATGAAGATGGCGCAAGATAGGCAGAAATCATATGTGGACAAGAGGAGGACAGATCTTGAGTTTGATATTGGGGACATGGTCTTTATCAAGGTGTCTCCATTACGGAATGTTGTTCGCTTTGGGTCCGTTGGGAAGTTAGCACCAAGGTTCGTATGGCCGTTTCCTATTAAGGGGAGGATTGGACAGATGGCGTATAGAGTGGAGTTGCCCGAGAGACTTAGTGGTGTACACGACGTATTCCATGTATCACATTTGAGGAAGTGCATGCATGAGACCGCGGAAGTGGTAGAGCCGAGCTTGCTTAGAGAGGTGGAGGTAGAGCGTGATGCGACGATTCGACGAGCTCCTACATGCATTCTTGGGTCGGAGATTAAGAAGTTGAGGAATCGAGAGGTCAAGCTAGTCAAAGTGCAATGGGGAGATGATGAGAGCGACGCTACTTGGGAGACGGAAGAGAAGATGCGTTCATTGTACCCTTTTCTTTTCGAGGGTATGTCTTTTAATTTCTCCTTTATCGCTTAGCTTTTACTTGTTCTATCTTTAGTATGTCCTCTCGCTAGTATCTTTGACCTTTAGATATGGTAGTCCTATGGTTGAAACATTTGTTTGACACATGTTATGTATGGTGGATGCATGTGGATGCAAGTGTTTGCTAGTGGTTGTTCGTGGATGCATATACACACACTTTAGGCACTAGATCGGCTCAGTCACTTTCATATTGCATATTGCATATAAATGGATGTATTTAGTAAAATGAATGTACATTGAATGTGTGTATCATATGGATGTTGCATTTAAATGAATGGTTGTGCACACATGTAGTAATGATATGTATAGGGTTCTTTGCATACATGATGGATACATAGCACTATCATTATTTGCATTAAGGAGGTCGACTGAATCAGTGGACCGCCTGATTTTGCATTAGTATACGAACATATACATACACTATGCATATGTACATGAAAAGCATTAGAAATCTTTTAAGGACCATGGTTGCTAGTGGTTGATGGTTGAGTAGATGGATGGTAGGATACGTTCTTCTTGACTTAGAGATTTCGAGGACGAAATCCTTTAAGTAGGGGAGAATGTAACACCCCGTATTTTGAAATGATTGAATTAACAAAACTTAAGAACACTTAATTTTTAAAAGAAGAATGAAAGGAAATGGGTTGCGCCATTGCGTTCGTCTCGGAATTCTGCTTGAGATAGAGCCCGAGTTTGCGTAAATCGGACTTCGTATGAGGAAGTTATGGGCCTTGGAAGTTTGAGTAATTAAGCAGAATTAATTAAAGTTAAACCCAGCCTAAAATTAAATTCGAAAATCGAAATTGAAAGCACCCGGGCTGGGCGGGAAAATTCCCTCCCACGACCCAGGTCGACCAGGGGGTCGACCTCCCCACGTTTTTCTAGATCCAAAAATCTACTCTATGACGTATTTCTGAATTCTGATGGTCCGGATGGGTTCTAGGTTAAAATCTAAGGCCCTAAATGGTTCTCTACACTTATATATATACCCTAAGACTTAACCCTAATTCATAAATATTATCCATGACACCATTTTGCTGTCAAACTCTCTCTTAAACCCTAGCCGCCGCCTCTAAATCAAATCTCAAGTGTTCAACTTCAACTCAATTCAAGGTTTAGGGCTTCAACAACAATTAAAGGAGATTAATCAACATCAATTCAACGCTTCTGCACCAATTTCAATTCATTAATCCTTTTATTAAGCCACGAAAGGTGAGTACAGTTATTTTCACAAATTTAATGGGATTAAAGTAACATGAAAAAGTTGAAAAAAGATTCATATATGTTTGTAATGAAAATCTCACCAAGTCTTCACCTTTTTGATTCATGTCATCATATGCCTATGTTTCTATGTAAAGTTCATACTTTTATCAGTTTATTCATGTTGAATCTATCATTATGCCTCTATGCCAGTTTATATGCCCCCTTTATTTCATGATGTTGTGTTAATTCCAATTTTCTGTGATTTGATTCTCTCTTCTTATCCCTATTCCTTTTATTTTTGGATCTAGGCTACCTTCGAGCCTATGTTAAAAATACGCGCGAATGCGAATACGTGGGAACGATGGGGATATGTGAAATATGGAAAATTGGATATTATTGGATATTTTGGATAATTGGATAATACGTGAAATTGGCATATTTGGGTATGAATTACATGGAATTGATGAAATTGCCTATAATTGAAAATTTGTAATTAAGGCTAATTAATATGTAATTAGTGTAACTAGTGACAAGTTGGAATAGGCAAAAAGTGTAAACATGATTATATGTTGAATCGGAAACACATGACATGAAATTTGGGGTTTGGGTGACATACGATTATTAATAAACCTTTGACACGAGGTTAGGCGCAATTGTGGTGTAAGACTGCCCGGAACCACCCGGCAAATCCAGCTTCCATAATTGGATGTCTAATGTGAGAGGTCAAAGGCATGAATTGTAGGCGTAATGATGGGTGACACGAGGTTAGACCCGGTTTGTGGCGTAAGACTGCCGGGAACCGCCCGACAAAGCCAGCGGCCATAAAGTGTTCGGTCTAATGTGGGAGGTCATGCACCATTCGTCATAAGGAATGAATTAAGGGATACTAACCATAATAAGACATGGGTATGGTTAGAGGGTTAAGTGGGGTGACATGTAAATTATGACATGTAAATATGGACTTAACCGGAATAAGATAAGACATGTAAATTATGACATGTAAGTATGGACTTAACCGTAGCATGTGTAAGACATGGACATTTAAATTAAAATGGTTAAGTGGGAGAAAAACCTAGTGGGGACCAAGCATAGGTGGGAGGCTTGTGTCGGATGGGGACCCATTTCAACCAGTAACCCGTTTGAGTATTTAATTGGGCCCGGTACTAGGCCGGGGTTGGGGCACGCTTAATGGGCTTGAATATAAAAGGTCAAAACGTGAATAGCGGTGGCAACGCAAGTCCAACGGGTTCATGTGTGTGCATGGGTCCGGGCTGGTAGGTAAGACGTTGTTGCATCGTGTAGGTATGGCCATGCATTTCATGTTGGTATCGGGGTTGCCACTTTGGGGAGTGATACACCCCACTGTGGGGCCAGCACGGGTGCCTACGAGGTTTAGGGAGCCGATCGAATGGGTAGAGTAAGGGTACCTGAGTGGTGGTAGGAGCAAGTCGGCACCTACGATAGCAGCTAGGTACAAGTAACTACCAAGTATGTCATGTGGGTACAGTTATTGGGAAGGGATCAACCTTGAGTAAAAGAGACTAGTAGATGTGCGGTGTAATTAAGTATTGTGGTGTAACTTAGCAAAAGTGCGGTGTAACGAAATACATGTTGGTTGAGTCAAATAGTCCTTTGGGTGCTAGTCTGATGTTGACTTCGGTCTTCGAGGTTAGTACTTGGAAGGTTGTTCGTTTAGCCGAGGTGTAGGATTGTCTTAGTACTTAGGAACGGAATCATCTTGTCCTTCCTTTTTATCTACCTTATCTATGTTACAGCCATATCATGATGCCTATTTACATCTTGATCATTTACCTTACCTATTATTTGTTAAAATTACTGGACTCGCCAGACTTTATGTCAAACCCGTTTTGTTTCCACCTCTTTTCTTTCCTTCCCCCCCTCAGGTTTGCAAGGAGGGAATACTACAGCTTAGTGCCAATTTCTTTCAGTTGCTTGAAGAGAGTAGATGTATCGCTTTGGACTCTCTCATCTTTATGGCTTTGCTTATGCTCAGTGAGTATTTATGCATTTATGTTATTTAAGTATTTGCTTCTTTATGTACTTTGAAGTTTTTGGAAAAGACTATTGATCCTGTTGTAATGGTTTTGGAAACTACTTATGTAAGCTTGTTTTGAGTTTTGATGCTATTAAATAAGTTTTATCTTCCGCTGTGTTGTTTTATTTATTTATTCTTGTAATTTATCTGTTCTATACAACAATAGCGCTTCATGGACATTGATGCATTCCATTTGTGAGTGACATTAATGGACATGGGGTGTTACACACGAGCTCAAAGGTTATATATTGATAGTTATCGGTCGCACGACGTGTGTAACAACCCGAATTTTGATAACCTGTTAAAACAAGAAAACAAGGCAGAATTAAATTTTAAAATAAGAATCAGCGGAAAAGGGTTGCGCCATTGCGTTCGTCTCGGAATTCTACATGAAATAGAGTCCGAATTTTTGAAAATCGGAGTCTCGATGAAGAAGTTATGGCCTTCAGAAGATTCAGCAGATTTCAGGCAGCACTGGACCAGGGGGTCGACCTTACCCCCCCCCCCCAGGTCGACCATAGGGTCGACCTACCCCCCAGGTCGACCATAGTGTCGACCTCCCCCCTTACAGGTCGACCTGGTCGGCCTGTTTCGCCCCAGAACCCATTTTTGAAGCCCGGTACGTGTTTTGATGGTCCAGATTGACTCTAGGGTTGATCTAAGGGCCTAAATTAGTTCCTACATCTATAAAAACACCCTAAGACTTAACCTAATTCATAACAAATCATTCCTACACCTAAATGCTGCTGAATTCCCTCTTAAATCATGGCCGCCGTCTCCAAATCAAAGTACAAGCATTCAAACTCAAATCAATTCAAAGAACAAAGCTTCAACAATGATTCAAGACAATAGATCAACAAATTCCAGTTCTTAATTCGCTAGCCATGCTCTGTAAGTTCTAGTTATTTTCAGATCTAAACATTTAAATTTAATATGGACATGTGATGAAGTGAAATTGGACTTTTGATTCAAGTCTATTCTTGTTCCTTTTTGGATCTTGATTTTGGGAACTTGTCTATCTTTATTCCCATGTCTAGTTCATGATCTATTCAGCCTGTTGTAAATCAGTTTTACCGATTCATGCTGATATTATTATCAAGTTGATATCTTCATGCCTGTGATGATGTTTTTCCCTCTGATCTTATTTTTATGCAAAATTCTACCTTCCCCTATTTATTTTCTTTTTCATGAACCTTGGTCAATTTCGGACCTTGGCCAAAAATCGCGATTTGCGTACGATATGTGTACGGGGGAATTATGGGATTATTTCCTATATGAATATGATGTAAAAATTGGCAATATGAAATTGGATATTATCATTGTATTTGCAAGTTAGGGCTTGATCTGTAAATTTTGGTATAATCTTGTTATGATATAATTTGCATAAATATTATATACATGGAATTTGGCACATATTAGATCTATGAAATGTAACATGAAATTTGGTATATATAACATGTATGTAATTTGACATGCAAATTAAATCAAAAGATTTGGCTTATGTTAATTAGGCACATGTAGAATTGGGAATTCGAACATGAAAGCAATTGTAAACTTGATAATTGGCATAAACATGTATTATGAACTTGAGCAACTGACATGCATCGTAATAAAAAGATTATATTTTGGGATAACTACATCATGAATCATGATTTGGGTTTATTGGGTATAAAACTTGATACATGTAATTTTGGCTAGAACTTGATATGGTAAAATGGCATAAAAATTGACATACATGTAAAATGGCATGAATTGAACATATGTAAATTTGGTATGAATTGGGCATATGTAAAACTGACATGTAACCTAGAACTTGGGCATATGTTAATTATGTAAAAATTTGGAGTAAAAACATACATGATGATATATAACTTGGAGAAAGATTAATATGAACGCGCCTAAGTTGGGTTTTGGGTAGTTGGTATGTATTGGACATCTAGAAGGCATGTAAGCATGCTTATGAACTTGAAAACATGAATTGGTTATGAATATGAATCATTAACTTGATAATAGGCATAAGTGAAAACAAGAAACTTGACATGAAACTTGAACATGGACATGACAATAGAATCAACTTGAAAATGGCCAACTCGAGGTTGGGTTGAGGTTGCAGTGTAAATCTGCTCGGAACCGCCCGGCGAATCCAGTAACTGCAAACAATAGGATCCAATGTGGGTAGTTGGTCATATCGCGCTTAAGACCCGAGGTTAGACTAGGTTGTGGTGTAAATCTGCCCGGAACCGCCCGGCGAATCCAGTGACCACAACAACTAGTCTAATGTGAGAGGTTGGGGTGCATTAATGAATTAATGCCACTTGATAGGGTTAAGTCATGAACCGCTTCTATATACTTAACCATTTGACACGATGATTTGATAGGGTTAAGTCATGAACCGCTTGAATATACTTAACCAATTTGACACGATGACTTGATAGGGTTAAGTCATGAACCGCTTGAATATACTTAACCAATTTGACACGATGATTTGATAGGGTTAAGTCATGAATCGCTTGAATATACTTAACCAATTTGACACGATGACTTGATAGGGTTAAGTCATGAACCGCTTCAGTATACTTAACCAATTTGACACGATGACTTGATAGGGTTAAGTCACGAACCGCTTGAATATACTTAACCAATTTGACACAATGATTTGGTAGGGTTAAGTCACGAACCGCTTGAATATACTTAACCAATTTGACACGATGATTTGGTAGGGTTAAGTCATGAACCGCTTGAATATGCTTGACCAAGTTGACACATGATTCGTAGGGCTAAGTCATGAACTTGAACGACAACACTTAGCCAATTTGACATGACACGTAGACGGGTTAAGTCGCGAACTTGAATGACCACACTTAACCAACTTGACATGCTAGACTGATGGGGTTAAATCTCGAATTTAAATGACAACACTTAACCTGCTGGACGGAAACCCTAGTTACGCGGTCCTTTTCAGCAGTAACCCACTAGATGTATCATGGTACCCTGGAACTAGGCAGGGTGGGGCACGATTACTGGGCTGATTGTAAGCGACCAGAACGACGGCTGAGTTGGTGCGCCATTGTAGGTTCAGGCGGACTATGGTCGTGCACGTAGTCCGGAGTTGCAAAAGCAGGCATTGGGCACCAGTAGGTTTACACTGTGCGTGCTTGATTCGTGTCGGTGGTTGGCACCCTAGGGCTCGATACACCCTATGGTGGACCTAGCACAGGTAACTACATTCGTGATTGGGCCGTATGACACAGACACATGAACGAGATAGGACTTGTAGGGAGCCGATCGATTAATAGATCGTTTCATGGGACCAAGTAATGGGTCATTTCATGACATTGGGCAAGGGATCATTTTATAGTCAACACATGACACGGGTTGGGATACTAGTATGGGTGGTGCAAAGCAAATAGATATCATAGAAATATTTTAATGGTGAAGCAGAGAAATCTTGCGATGCTTGATAGAAATCTTGCGAATTTATACTTAGTTTATCTTGAATGGGAACCTTGCGATGTTATACTTGATTAAAATCATATGAGGTTATTCTTAGTTATCTTTCCTGTAGCTTATTTTGTCATCATGCTTATGTTTACTTTCAGTTTATTCATGCCATGTTATCTTTACCTGTTTCTATGCTGTAAGTCACTAGGACTTACTCAGTCTTTATGACTGACCCGTTTTGTTTCTCCTCTTTTTATTCCGTTCCCCCCTCCCCCCCAGGTTCGTAGGGTGGGAATACAGCTTAGTTCAGATTTTACCAAGCTCCAAGGCTCTTTCTTGTACGGCTTGGATTTCTCTTGGCTATGGCTTGCTTTGCTTTATTGGGAAATACTACAACTTATTTTATGCTTCTTTGTTTTTGAGCAAGACATATATTTTAACTATGTAATTGGGTATTGGAAGTTGATGGGCTTTTATTGTAAACAATTATATCTAATAAATGATTTGAAGTACTTCGACTTTACTTTCCGCTGTTTTATATATGTCTGTCTTGTAATATTTCTGTTCCAGTACCCATAATGCTCCATTGAAGTTAAGGCATTCCCTTTGTGAGTGACCTTAACGGATGTGGGGTGTTACATTTGGTATCATAGCAGAAGGTTACCAGACTGGGCAAAAGCTTTTAAAAACCTTCTGAAACTATTTTCAAAACGTTTACAAAGAAGCATTTTTCTAAGAAAAGTTTTGCTTTACGAAAGGCATATTCCCCAAAGCCATATGCACTATCTTTTGATTCTCTCCTTGAGTCTCTTCTCTCTTTCTTTTTCACCATAGTTTTGTAGGTGTACGACACATGTAGGAGGGCAAAGGAGTGCCCAACCTCAATCAGTAGCCGCAGTAGTTTCATCTGCAACTAATCTTATTTCAAGATTTTTAGAGTTGCAGTGCGATGGAGGTAACTTTCGAGAGACTTGTCAACAAGCTATACAAGGATAGTAAGAACGAGGATAAAGAACACAAGCCTAAGGAGGAGGAACTTGTTGATATGGCTTAATCCACGAAGGAGGAAAAAAGTGAAAGGAAAGAGGTCAAAGTAAAAGAATAATAAAACCCATGACAAGAAAGAACATCGTTGGTATGGTAAAAAGGGACATATAGTTATGTATTATAGGACAAGGACAAGGGCCAAAAACAAGATCGTCGAGAGGGCAATTGTATGCTCTCACTACTAGTGTAACTAAGAGAGGTGGTAGCGTTTCTGTTAAAGGTTTAGTTTTTCTTTTCTATCATCCCGTTAGAACTTTGTTTTTGCACATCGCATCCTTTTTAATTCAGCTTCGATAGTTGAGTCTCTGCACCTTAGTACTAGCGTAGTAGAGGATCCCATTTTTGTCTCAAATCCTGTTGGGGAATCGGCTCATTTATTCATGACTTGTTTGGATTTGAGAATGTTTATGCTTAGTGTTGAGTTTAGAAGTAATGCTTATGTTTTTTGGGCTATGGGTTGATTCTAGGGATGGAGTGGTTACTCAGTAATGGTGCCATTCCTGAGTATGAAAAGAGGGTAGTTAGACTCTTGACTTGCCTTGGTAATGCCCTCGAAGTCTAGTGTAACCCTTAGGGTCTTGCCATGCTTTGTTACCTAGAATCTCTTGATACATTTATTGATCCGCTCGAGTAGTGTTCGCCACTAAGGCGGATGGTTCATTTCACTTATGCATGAGTTGTAGAAAATCACCTTAGTAAGTACATTTGGCAACATGGTTGACATCTATTTATTTCCAAGAGATAAGTTTTCTGCGTAGAATATCTTATAGTGAGTAAACGAGATCCAGGATTCACTAGTGAATTTTGGAGAGCTTGCATGAAACCATGAGTACGCAGTTATGTTTAAGCCGAGTATACTAGAAGGAGAATAAATAAAAGTGGAACGAGAGGCAACAGTGAAATAAGTTCCAACTCATATTTTGGAAACAAGAATTAAGAAGCTACGAAATTGTGAAGTTAAAGACGGTCAAAGCACAATGGAGTTAAGCTCAAGGAAATGTGGCTTAGAAGACTGAAGAATAGTTACGCACATTATATCTCTTTATAAGAGTATATCCTTGATCCCTCTTTTCCTGTAGAGCTTACTTGCATGCTATCTTTTTAGTATATCCTCTCGGTCCTATTCTCAATCCTATTTCTATTGTGAACCCCATAGGGAGTATGACTCATCTGTTAGTAATACATGTTGGGGCTTGATGGTGTCCGTTGGGTTGACTAAACTTTTTGGGTTTTATAGGATACGGGTTGGTTTTAGGAAGGGATTTCCTTGTGACCTAAAAGGAGTCCATCATGCTTTGTTTCCTAGAATCATATATATTGGTTGGGTTGAGTAATTCTTTGGGTGTCAGCCTGATGTTGATTCCGGTCTTCGGGGCTGGTGCTTAAGGAGTTCTTCCCCTAATCAGTATATATGTGACGTAGATTTCCAGTTCTGACATTGCCTAATGGGCACAAAGTTTTTACTTGCTTCTATCATTCGACTATACCTTTAGGAAGGAACAATTGGGTGTAAACATGTGTTTGAGACATGTTATGATTGATGGTTGCAAGTGGCTGCAAGTGGTTGCTCGTGGATGCTTTTACACATTAGGCACTAGATCGGCTCAGTCACCTTTCATATTGCATATGCATGAGTGTTTATACTTGTTTATGGATGAATTTGAATGTGTTATCATGTGGATGTTGCATATGGACGGATGTTTGCGCACACATGTAGTGTTATTGTGACCAGGACTATTTGCATACATGTTGGACTCATGGCACTAGGCATATTTTGCATTAAGAAGATCAATCAGGCCTGATCATTTGCATTAGACAAGGAACATATACACACATTTTCTGCATATGTTCATACACCATTAGAAATCTCTTAAGGATGATGGATGCCTGTGATTGATGATTTAGTAGATGGATGATTGGATGGTAGGACACATTCTTCTTAACTTGAAGATTTCAGGGACGAAATCCTTTAAGGAGGGGAGAATGTAACAACCCGAATTTTGATAACATGTTAAAACAATAAAACAAGGAAGAATTAAATTATAAAATAAGAATCAGGGAAAACGGGTTGCGCCATTGCGTTCGTCTCGGAATTCTACATGAAATAGAGTCCGAGTTTTCGAAAATCGGAGTCCGGATGAAGAAGTTATGGCCTTCAGAAGATTTAGTAGATTTCAGGCAGCACTGGACCAAGGGGTCGACCATAGGGTCGACCTACCCCCCTCCCCCCCAGGTCGACCATAGTGTCGACCTCACCCCTTACAGGTCGACCTGGTCGGCCTATTTCGCCCCAGAACCCATTTTTGAAGCCCGGTACGTGTTTTGATGGTCCAGATTGACTCTAGGGTTGATCTAAGGGCCTAAATAAGTTCCTACATCTATAAAAACACCCTAAGACTTAACCTAATTCATAACAAATCATTCCTACACATAAATGATGCTGAATTCGCTCTTAAATCATGGCCGCCGTCTCCAAATCAAAGTACAAGCATTCAAACTCAAATCAATTCAAAGAACAAAGCTTCAACAATGATTCAAGACAATAGATCAACAAATTTCAGTACTTAATTCGCTAGCCATGCTCTATAAGTTCTAGTTATTTTCAGATCCAAACATTTAAATTTAATATGGACATGTGATGAAGTGAAATTGGACTTTTGATTCAAGTCTATTCTTGTTCCTTCTTGGATCTTGATTTTGGGAACTTGTCTATCTTTATTCCCATGTAGTTCATGATCTATTCAGCCTGTTGTAAATCATTTTTCTTGATTCATGCTGATATTATTATCAAGTTGAAATCTTCATGCCTATAATGATGTTTTTCCCTCTGATCTTATTTTTATGCAAAATTCTACCTTCCCCTATTTATTTTCTTTTTCATGAACCTTGGTCAATTTCGGACCTTGGCCGAAAATCGCGATTTGCGTACGATATGTATACGGGGGAATTATGGGATCATTGCCTATATGAATATGATGTAATAATTGGCAACATGAAATTGGATATTATCATTTTATTTGCATGTTAGGGCTTGATCTGTAAATTTTGGTATAATCTTGTTATGATAAAATTTGCATAAATATTATATACATGGAATTTGGCACATATTGGATCTATGAAATGTAACATGAAATTTGGTATATATAACATGTATGTAATTTGGCATGCAAATTAAATCAAAAGATTTGGCTTATGTTAATCAGGCACATGTAGAATTGGGAATTCGAACATGAAAGCAATTGTAAACTTGATAATTGGCATAAACATGTATTATGAACTTGAGCAACTGACATGTATCGTAATAAAAAGATTATAGTTTGGGATAACTACATCATGAATCATGATTTGGGTTTATTGGGTATAAAACTTGATACATGTAATTTTGGCTAGAACTTGATATGGTAAAATGTCATAAAAATTGACATACATGTAAAACGGCATGAATTGAACATATGTAAATTTGGTATGAATTGGGCATATGTAAAACTGACATGTAACCTAGAACTTGGGCATATGTTAATTATGTAAAAATTTGGGGTAGAAACATATATGATGATATATGACTTGGAGAAAGATTAATATGAACACGCCTAAGTTGGGTTTTGGGTAGCTGGTCTGTATTGGACATCTAGAAGGCACGTAAGCATGCTTATGAACTTGAAAACATGAATTCGTTATGAATATGAATCATTAACTTGATAATAGGCATAAGTGAAAACATGAAACTTGACATGAAACTTGAACATGGACATGACATTAGAATGAACTTGAAAATGGCCAACTCGAGGTTGGGTTGAGTTTGCAGTGTAAATCTGCCGAAAACCGCCCGGCGAATCTAGTAACTGCAAACAATAGGATCCAATGTGGGTATTTGGTCATATCGCGCTTAAGACCCGAGGTTAGACTAGGTTGTGGTGTAAATCTTCCCGGAACCGCCCGGCGAATCCAGTGACCACAACAACTAGTCTAATGTGAGAGGTTGGGGTGCATTAATGAATTAATGCCACTTGATAGGGTTAAGTCATGAACCGCTTGAATATACTTAACCAATTTGACACGATGAATTGATAGGGTTTAGTCATGAACCGCTTGAATATACTTAACCAATTTGACACGATGACTTGATAGGGTTAAGTCATGAACCGCTTGAATATACTTAACCAATTTGACACGATGACTTGATAGGGTTAAGTCATGAACCGCTTCAATATACTTAACCAATTTGACACGATGACTTGATAGGGTTAAGTCACGAACCGCTTGAATATACTTAACCAATTTGACACGATGATTTGGTAGGGTTAAGTCACGAACCGCTTGAATATACTTAACCAATTTGACACGATGATTTGGTAGGGTTAAGTCATGAACCGCTTGAATATGCTTGACCAACTTGACACATGATTCGTAGGGCTAAGTCATGAACTTGAACGACAACACTTAGCCAATTTGACATGACACGTAGACGGGTTAAGTCACGAACTTGAATGACCACACTTAATCAACTTGGCATGCTAGACTGATGGGGTTAAGTCTCGAATTTAAATGACAACACTTAACCTACTGGATGGAAACACTAGTTACGCGGTCCTTTTCAGCAGTAACCCACTAGATGTATCATGGTACCCTGGAACTAGGCAGGGTGAGGCACGATTACTGGACTGATTGTAAGCGACCAGAACGACGGCTGAGTTGGTGCGCCATTGTAGGTTCAGGCGGACTATGGTCGTGCACGTAGTCCGGAGTTGAAAAAGCAGGCATTGGGCACCAGTAGGTTTACACTATGCGTGCTTGATTCGTGTCGGTGGTTGGCACCCTAGGGCTCGATACACCCTATGGTGGAGCTAGCACAGGTTACTACATTCGTGATTGGGTCGTATGACATAGACACATGAACGAGATAGGACTTGTAGGGAGCCGATCGATTAATAGATCGTTTCGTGGGACCAAGTAATGGGTCATTTCATGACATTGGGCAAGGGATCATTTTATAGTCAACACATGACACGGGTTGGGATACTAGTACGGGTGGTGCAGAGCAAATAGATATCATAGAAATATTTTAATGGTGAAGCAGAGAAATCTTGCGATGCTTGATAGAAATCTTGCGAATTTATACTTAGTTTATCTTGAATGGGAACCTTGCGATGTTATACTTGACAAAAATCATATGAGGTTATTCTTATCTTTCATGTAGCTTATTTTATCATCATGCTTATGTTTACTTTCAGTTTATTCATGCCATGTTATCTTTACCTGTTTCTATGCTTAAAGTCACTAGGACTTACTCAGTCTTTATGACTGACCCGTTTTGTTTCGCCTCTTTTTCTTCCGTTTCCCCCCCAAGGTTCGCAGGGTGGGAATACAGCTTAGTTCGGATTTTACCAAGCTCCAAGGCTCTTTCTTGTACGGCTTGGATTTCTCTTGGCTATGGCTTGCTTTGCTTTATTGGGGAATACTACAACTTATTTTATGCTTCTTTGTTTTTGAGCAAGACAGATATTTTAACCATGTAATTGGGTATTGGAAGTTGATGGGCTTTTATTGTAAACAATTATATCTAATAAATGATTTGAAGTACTTCGACTTTACTTTCTGCTATTTTATATATGTCTGTCTTGTAATATTTCTGTTCCAGTACCCATAATGCTCCATTGAAGTTACGGCATTCCCTTTGTGAGTGACCTTAACGGATGTAGGGTGTTACAGCGTGGATTTTCAATGTGGCATGCCAAGATGCAAATGATCAAGGCTTTTGTTGAAATGAAGAGCCTTGTGGTTGATGATCAAAGCACAACCTTTTTAGGCATAGCTTTGTGTATAGCATTACTTCGCGAGCCTCACACCCCGGTAGGAGTTAAAAACGGGATAAAGGACGCAGGGAGTGCACACGTTTCTTTCTAGCTAGAAGTGGTGTCATGGTATGGAGCCCAGACATTTTTACTTATGTGGATTATGGATTACGAGGCCTCGGATATAATGGTCGATAGTGGCCAATTGATAGGTCCAATAGGACCGGGAAACATGTGTTCAGGCATAACTAATCCACTAAGGTATATTTGTGGACCGGCCCTGCAGGATCCAAGGGTTCACTGTGGGGAATCCTGAGACATTTGGTAGAGTGTCTCGAATCAGTAAGGAGACCATCCCTAGCTTTGACTCATGATGGAAACCCAATTTCCAATACGACATTACGGATTTGATTGTAAACCTATATATAGCGACATAGTAGGATGGGGTACTATGCCGTCTAGGATTGATATATTTACTTTGAAAGTATTTTTAAACTGATTAGACACTAATAATAATATTAAACATTATTTTATACGTATCAAGCATGTTTGGTCATTATAAGGTAAAACTCTATCCTCCGGTTTGCGTTGCATTGTGTGATGGGACTTGAGTCTTATAATGATTTCATTTTTCTAAAAAGCATTGCGTTGTTTTGTATAAAAGATTTATTTAATTTATGCACTAGCAATCCAATGGAGTAAACCCGTTCCGCGTTAGCGGCGTGGTCCTGTGATTAGCCTTACTATTAGATAAGTTAAGTAAGATTTCTCATACCAGTCTCATGACTGACTCGTAGTTTGTTTCACTTGCAAATCGAGTGCCCTTATTTTCCACATGGGCAGTCGAGTGGCTTGTTTTGCAGATTTTTATTTGTTCAGCAGGATTCTGGATTGAAGCTTAAAGCTGTGTCCAGAGCATTGATAGTCTTCAACCGTGTTGTATTAAATTTGTTGTAAATTAATCTTCTGATGTTGTATTATTATATTCGATTTACTCTGATATTCTGTACTCTGATGTTGCATTATTATGATTTAATAAAAATCTTTTGTTATTTGTTATGATGTGTTGTATGCCCAAAGTTAGCGTATGCGGGTTTTGAATGGTCTTGGTCGATTTAGCGATCGATTAGGTCGGGGCGAAATCCGTATCGTTACACCATAGTTGGAAATCCATTCTCCAATAAGCGCCTGCGGTTTTTGATTGTATACTATGTATATGAAATGTAAGATACAAGCATTTCACTAGATTGTTATTTATTCGATTTAGACACTATTATAATATCAGAACTCTTGATGTTAAGCTGATGTGTGATAGGGGTTCTCGCTCGGCTGTTTGGTGGCAAGTAGGAGACTCTTACCCCCTACACGTCCTTTCTTGGGTTGGTTGCGAGTCAAGAGATTGGCCGTAAAAGCAGTTCTGAGGTACCACTGTGATGCCACGGTAGGATATTAGCCCACCGGTTGATGGTTGAAAAGCCTAGATGTAACACCCTGTAATTGTGTTAACATTAAAGAGAATAAATTAAAGAACTATTAATTTAATATTAAGAATTAAGGGAAACTGACTACGGCATTACGTCCGTCTCGAAATTCTGGTCGGGATAGACACCTAGTTTGCGTAAAACGGATAACATGTAAAGAAGTTACAAACGATAAAAAGTTGAAAATCAAAACCGGGTATAACTGGCGCACTTGCCAAGTGCGCTAAGGCAATTTTGCACTGGCGCACCTGTAAAGTGCGCCCAGAATAGTTTTTGGATATTCGGGCCTTTTCCCAAATGGGGAGGCGACCTGCGACCTGATTTACCCTAGGGCTTATGTGGTAGTCGGTTCCATATGGTTCTGCAGCTATAAATACATGGCCATTTCACATTTTCTTCATTAGAAGTCATGGCGGCCAAACTATGTCGGATTCTGAACTGAACTACAGTCTCTCATCTTCTTCTATCAACTAAAGCATGTCAAATTCTGTGCATAGACTCAGCACCTTTTCTATCACCTTAGCAATCCAATCACAATGAGTTCTAGTTGCTTTTAGGTTTAGACAAATAATAGTGAATTATGAAAGACTGTGATTTAGATACGTTGTAAACCTTGAATCTATGTTATTGTCAGATCTTATGCTATGTCATGATCGATCTATTTCTCTAGATCCAATTCAATTGTGATTGTTCTACTATGTTATTATTATGGATCTTGGTTTGCAACTTTTATGATATGCTATGATGCGGTTGTGTGTAGATCTATTTCTAAACTAGTAGATCTGATTTATATGGACATTGAAACTGTTAGGCAGATCTAGATTATCACCCTATGTTATCATGTTAGATCTATTTTATGTGATCTAGATTGTCACCTTATGTTATCATGTTAGATCTATTTTATGTGATCTAAATTATCACCATATGTTAACATGTTAGATCTCTTTTATGTGATCTAGATTGTCACCTTATGTTATCATGTTAGATCTATTTTATGTGATCTAAATTGTCACCCTATGCTATCATGTTAAATCTATTTTATGTGATCTAAATTGTCACCTTATGTTATCATGTTAGATCTAAATTGATTGGACATCTAAATTGCTAATTTAGATATTGTGACATCATAGTTCATCAGTTTTATGTCCACCTTGTTATGATGACAATTTCATGTCCACGCTAGTATGTATATTCACCTTATTATTATACTTGTTTATGTTTATGCCAAGATGATCATTTTATTTATATTCCCATTATTTTCCCTATTATCGTTTATGACTAGGCTATTGTCTAGCCTAGGCATGTTGCCAATTTTATGAGGGCGCTAGTTAAGGAACGAAGGGAAAAGGGTTAAAAATGGCATAATTTGAATATGAACATTTTTGGACATGTAATTCAAATTATTAGGTAAAATAGGTATTGACACCTATAAAAGGAAAGGATTAATTAATTGGCAAATTAATTAAATATGGAATGTCTAGTAATTACAATTAGGGATTGTAATTGTACTTATGACACGTGGTTAGGTTGCATTAGTGGTGGAATTCTGCCCGGACCCTCCAGCAGCCACTAATGTTGAACCTAATGTGGGAGGTCTAAGTACGTAAATACGAATCGGGCTATGACACGAGATTAGGCCCAATTGTGGAATAAGTTTGCCCGAACCCGACCGGCATATCCAGCATCCACATGTTGTAGGCCTAATGTGGGAGGTCTGGCCCATTACGAAACCATAAATGGACATGGTAAAGAATTGGACTACTTAACCTAAGTTAATCCATAGGGATTGTATGAACTTAAATTTAAGTTGGGGGTTAAGTAAACATGGTTGAGGGGTGGGTTAAGTAAATCTGAAGAGGGGATGGGTAATATTCACATATAGGCCTACAAACTTAACCTGTTAAGGTTATGTAATTAAGACACCTAGTGGTATACATAATTAATGGAAATAATAAAGTTATGTAATTAAAGACACCTTTTAAGGTAAACATAACTTGTAGAAGTGATAGGGTTATGTAATTAAAGACACCTATATGTAAGCATTGTTGGATCTAGATTAACCCTAGCGGGAGGGGGGGTGAATAGGGTTTATCACAGTTTTTAGCTGAATTAAAATTCCAATGGGATATACAATAATAAACAGATCACATAATATAATAGAAACAAAAATGCAAAAAGTAAATGACACAAGATATACCCAGCTTCGGCAAAATCCTGCCTACTGCTGCATTCCTAAGGTTTCTACTAGGTGATAGAACAGATCCCGCTTACAAGACCTTGTAAACTTGCACTTCCTGCTCCTGTACTAACCCTACGCTCAAAACCCTAGACTGACCGATATCCCCTTGATCAGATTTCACATGATTACGACCCCGTAACCAGTAACCTAGATTTTACAGACTCTAGCAACTGTCAGTCAACACCCTGACTGATTCCCCTAGATTTTACAGAATTCTAGAAACTAATTCAGACATTTTGCAAAACAAAATAGAAAATACAAGACAAAGTAGAAAATAAAATAGAAACCCCTAGGAAATAAATAAATAAAGGGTCATCCCCTTTTAAACTTGGCCGACCGTTCTCACTATTGGTTTAGCCCCGTTCTTGTTGTCTCTGGAAAATAAAAATGGCGGCTTCTCAAGAGATAGGGTTTTCCATACTTCCCAAATCGATTTCGACTTCGATGGCTTTCTAAAATTGATGGAATAGCTTCTCTGATGCTCGATTCTTTGTGGCTTTGCTCGATCAGTTTGGGATTGTTCTCTGGCAGTCGAAAACATGAAAATTTGTGAGTGATTTTGTCTTGAATTCTTCGAATTGTTCTTGTTGGATTTCGATACCCATATGCCTGTGATGATTGGTTTATTTATAGGATTTTAAAATCCTTTAATTTCTCTGATTTCGTTTATATATGTCTTCGATCTGATTGCGTGCTGTTTTCCTCTTTTGCTTGCCCTTGATTTATTGTGAACCCTTGCGTGATTGGAGAGATATATCTGGACTTGATTCCATGATAAATTCGACTTGATTGATTATGGCAAAATAGAAAAAAAATTGCTGTCCCTTGAAAAATATGCTGTGAATTTTGGAGAAAGAATTTAATTGTTGCCTTGCCACTTTGACAATCCATTGCTAAAAATTTCTCCCTAATTTGCTTGATTGATGGTTTTCTGGAGAATAATGATTTATCCCTTGTAATTCAATTTTGTCCTTTGGCAATTCATATATGATCATTTGATAGTTTGGCAGAAAATCTTGATAGATTAAAATCTTTTCAACAATAAATAACTTGCCAAAAACACTTGCGTTATTTTTCTGAAAATAAAATTTCCCTATTGCAATTCGATTGCCTGTCCCTTGCGTGTATTTGGAAATCAATAAAAATTGATTTTTGCCTTGCTATATATGAATTGATACGGTTTTAAAAAAATTCTTGCATGTGCCATATCTGGAAACAATGTTAAGACTTGAATACCAATTGATTGCTTGCCATCATTTCTGAATTTGCCAACTATGAATTGCTCCCTGATTTGCAGGTTTAAAGTAGAAAATAAAAACATTTTCCTAGATTTAAAACTGTCTTGATTGTCATGATAATTTATGGAACCATTTTGCACTTGATTTGCTATTGACCCTTCACCCATGCTTGAGCCACTTGTACATCCATTTTGAATTTGCTTGTGAACACTTGAGCTTTACACCTGAATCACGAACTTGAGCATGCTTGATTTGTTGGTTACTCACTTGGTACTTGCCAAAAACTATTTCCTGAAATCTGGAAATGACATTCATGTTGAATCCATGCTTACTGTTCTGGTTCATTTATACTTCAGTTGTGTTTATGCATATTTGAGAGTGAATTCTGGAAATCACACTTTTGTCTTGAAATGTAGAATGTATTTCAGGAAATATACACTATGATTTATTGAACTCTTTGCCATATACCAAATGATCCTCTTTCCCAAAATGTGTTGAATGATTATCACTTGCCACAATTACCACTTTGAAAAAAAAACATGTTGCACAGTTGACTATTTTTGAACACTATATTGAGCCATCCACACTTGTATCCCCATTGCTTTGTGCACCTTTACACTCCACCTTTCCTCATACATGTTATCTTGCTGCATGTACTTTGCAAACTGAAAAGTACCCATGCTTTTGCTCATTGTGATGCTTCCAGCTTGCTGTGCACAATTTTGCTGAACCATAAATTGTTATGGCCATTGATTTTATACTGCACCTAGGCTTGTCATTATGAGAATGCTAATCACTTGTCTTAGTTTTTTTTTTTTTTTTTGATTTTTATGCATATGGTTTGAACCATGTTCGGGCTGCACTTGTACATGTGCCATGCTATCATTCGGCTTGACACTTGGGCTATGTTAACTATGTTGACTTTGCTTTTGCTGAAACTTGTCTGTGCACTTTGACTTTTTCATTTGCTGGCTTGTTGAATTATCATTGACTTGTGCTCGACCACTTTTGTGATATGTTGAGTTAATTTCACTTTGGCTTTATTATTTGTTGACATGTGCACTGAGTCGAGAAGGTCCACGTGGCTACTCCTCAGTTGCGCACTGATTGGCGAGGCAATGCACACGTGTATATTTATACACGTGTGTATATGCAGCCATCAGACTATTTTTCCTGTCCCTGTACTATACGTATACAAACTAACTCGACACAGATCAGATCAAGTCATGAAAAATGATGAGAAACACACCAGAAATTTGAGGCAAATAAAATTTCAAAAATAAAATTCAAATCTACATGTATTAAGTTTTTATTTCAGTGTACTGTGTGTGTGTTTCTGTGCATGACAGGTGTCGATGACTGGACTGACAGTGAAGATGCTGTGAAGACAGAAGACCGAAGACAGAAAACAAAAAACAGCGTGTAAATGTATATAAAGTCAAAGTACCTGTATAGCTGAGTGACAATGTTATAGTGAGGAGCAGTGTATGAATGTATGATGAGAGAATTGTACTGGTATTTGTAATAAACAAATTTGTTTGAAATAAAATATCATTTTATTGTTGTCAAACAAACTTGTCTATTTTATTCAGTTTATTTACATGTACAAATTCCTATAAAGTGTTTAAATAGTGGAGTTATAAATAGTTGTACTGTTTGAATGTTTGAAATAAGATATTATATTTAAATAAAATACTGTGTGAATATTTGAATGTCTGTACAGTCGTATTCTATTTAAATATAAATATTATATTCCTGTCTGTGATGTATATATGAAACAGTACAGTAACAAACACATTTATAATAGAAATATAATTGGTTGTTATCATAAAAAAAATCATATAATTGTGTATACAAATCCGTTATATACAACAAGCATAACCGGTTGGAAGATTAGGGGTTATGTATTAAAGACAACTGTAGGTAATCATAACCGGTAGAAATAAATAAGGCTATGTAATTAAAGACACCTAGTGGTATACATAGTCAGTGAAAACCTAGTGGGAGATACAAGACAAGGGGAGAGCTTGTATCATATTGTGTGGGACCCATTTCAGTCAGTAACCCGGAGTAGGTATCAAACAAAGTACTCCGTACTAGGCGGAGAAGGGGCACGCTTACCGACTGATTGTAAGAGATCCAAACGTGGAGGACGGTGTGGGCGCGCAAACCGACCGGGCCATGTGCGTGCATGAGCCGGGAAGAAGGGGATAAGACGACCGTGACACCTGTAGATATGGTTGTGCACATTATTACGAAGAGGGGTTGCCACTTTAGGAAGTGATACCTCCTACTGTGGGGCCAGCACAAGGTATCTACGAGGGTTAGGGAGCCGATCGACCAGGGTAGTAGTTAGGATATATTTGGACGTATACCTAAGTCTACCACCTTATAGTTGAAGGGATCATCTCTTTCTGGATATACTAGTAACAATGCAGAGTAATCATTAGAAGCATATACACCTTATCCTGTCTACCTTGTTACACCTGCCATTTATGTAGTGATCTCCCTTATCCACTTTATATGCCTACCATGTTAATTTTATTTATTTACTGGCTAAAAGTAACTAGACTCGCCAGACTTTATGTCTGACCCTTTTGTTTCTCCTTCTTTCTTCCGTCCCCCCAGGTTCTCAGGGAGGAAACACCCAGGCTTGGTCAGGATTAAGATATCACCTTGCTAGGAGCTACTTCTGAAATATGCTCAAGTTCTTGTCTCTACTATGGCTTAACTTTTTTATTTGGGGAATTATGTTTTATATTCTTATGTACTCTGATGATGCAAGACAGAAGTATTTTATTGTAATGGTTTTTGTGAGTTATGGTATTGTGGACCACAGTATTCTAATTTATATTGAAATAAAAATTTAAATTTCCGCTGCTACCTTATTTATATCTGTCTTGTAATTATTCTGTGTCTGTTTACCTATAACGCTTCATGGAACTTAATGCATTCCCTTAGTGAGTGACATTAGCGGACGTAGGGTGTCACACTAGACCCGTTGTAGTTGGCATAGGTAAAAACCATCCATGTTTATATGTAAATCGGTTTTACGATTATTATAACGACCCGTATTTTTAATTATTAAGTTTAAATATTTAAATTGGTTTTAAATGTTAACTTGAGAATTTAAATCATTCAAAATATATAACTTTGAGTATAAATTTAATTTGATTAATAGAATAATAAATTTAATTTTGAAATAGTAGGAATAAACTGAATATGCAATATTGTATGAATTAGCCAATATAAAAGTATTTAATTAAGTTTAGTTTTGAATTATAATAACGAATTCGTTTATTAAACAAAGTTTGGATGTACGAAATTTAATTTAATTAAAAAGGAGCTCATGATGTTGTGTTAGTTTGTAATATTATGTTTTGAACTTTAAATGTATATGCGGAATCCAATATAAGTCGGAATTCTTTGAAACAAGAATCGTCCAGATCTATTGGATTATAATTTTCTAATGAAAGAGAAAAATCGAGTTTTCATATTGTATATTTTTAATTATGTCCAAATCAAATTTCCAGAAAGTCGCTATGGAATTGTTTATAAACCATAATGATTTATTAAATAAAATAAAAGGATTTTTATATCGATTTAATTTTGAATTCTATTTGAAATTTTAGAATAACAATCAATGGTTTATTTTGAAGCTATAAAAAAATCCTATTTGAATATATATTATAACAATAATACATAATCTATAAATTTGTTGGTTTTGGAATCAATGTATATTTTATTTATTCAATATGGAACTTAAGAATAGTTAATTTTTAAACGAACTTGGATTTCAACGAAACTAATTTTATAAAATACGTAATGGTTGGTTACTGCTAGATTTCTAGTTTCAAGTCAACTTGATCTATTTTGTAATCGTGTGTGGTATAAATGTAAATTGATTAACCATTTGGAACTAAAACATCGATTTCACAAACAATTTTGGAATGTGACAAAACCAGTTCCATCATGTCTGAATATTAAGTTATTGCTCGGGTTCCAATTTTGTTTCGGTCGGACATCGTATGCGGTCATAAGAATTAAAAATCCTGAATGTTACACGCTAAATAAAATCGTCAGTCGCTTTCAAAAAAAAATTCTTTGGTCACTTCAGAAAAATTCAAATCAAAATTAATTAAAAAGGGGTCAACCCCTATTCCTCTCGAACCGACCTAAGTCTAAAAAAAATCCCTGGAAGAAAAATTGCAGCAAACCATGTGCACTGCAAACATAACATAAAATAATATAATAAACCCCTCTGCCTATAAATACACAATAGATCTTTCTCCTATATTTTCAAGAACAAAATAAGATGAAATTCAGACAAAATCAAATGAAGCTTCATTTTCTTTAAACCAAAGACAAAGGCATCTCCTAAAATACATATAAAATCAAAAACATGATAAAATCACCCAAATCTTGATCTGATGCACTCACGAAGGTATCCTCTCCATATTGTAGTATTCGTTCTAAGTTCGGTTCCAATTTTTTCGGATGTAATTTATGCAGCATAGGAGTTGAGCATCGAGGAGGAGTTGAGAAATTTTAAGGATGGCGTGGCGCTCATGGTGGTGAGGCGAGGTGGTTGCCGGGGTTTAGGAAGATTTTGTGATAAAATGTTTCGTTGTTCTTCACTGCAGCATGAAGAAGATGGTCGAGAATGCAAATTTTAGGAGGGCTGCACATGACTTTCTAGGGTGGGGAAGGAGGAGCTCGCGGGAAGGGGAGTTCAACGAATTAGACGATTTGGCGAACGGTGGAGGAATGGGCTTGGGAAGTGGATGGAGAGTTATGGTAATGGTGAGAAGGCTTTGCCCCTTTTGAACGAAGAAGGAAAGATTAGTGGTTGTTTAGAGAATAATATGCGATTAAAGAAAATAATTGGTAATTAAGGTATTAATGACGATTAAATATATATAGTTATACAAATTTATAACCATCATATATTTTCGTACGTGAACAGAATTACGTGAAATAGGATCTGTTGGGATCGTATGGACGAAGGCAATGCATATGAGTTGGTTTGGAAGGATTTAGAACAGGTGGAATTTTTATATATTTTCAAACACTCGTTTGAAACTATATAAATCGACCTGAATCGTCGATCTAAGAAAATTGTGAGTTAACTCTCACGCCTTCTGGAATGCTATGATATGGTTAAATTCTATAAATTATAATCCATCATAGTAATATAAATTGGATGATCAGATGCTATAGTTAACTATCGTTTGCTTGTTGTTTGACGATAATTGTATGTATGTTGTTTGGATGCATTAAATTAGAATTTTATTTCATATGCATTATTTAAATAATATTGTGAGCTGAGATGAAGGGAAAAACAGATTGGAAGGATCCAACTGGATTCCTCAAATATTTTTGTTGTTATTTGATTTCATATTATTCATAAACGAACTATTTGAACCCAATTACGTTAAAATCTATTTGGATGTTTGTTGTTGAAGTAAAATTCAATGTTTTAATTAATAAACAGTATTGATTAAGTGACTGGCAACAGATGGCCTAAAACCCATTCTTTTATGACATTGATTTGCCATCAGGCGAATCGATGTAGTTGAAGTTATAAAATTTATTTGTATAACTAAAATAAGATGTTAATTATATTACATATAAATATAATTTTATAAATTAATTAATATTTTGTAGTTGATTTTTATAAGTAATTACAAATGATTTTGTTTGACGTTTTAGTAAGTTTATAAGCAATGAGGTCAGAAATAAACCTAAGGGTTAATAAATTGGAACAATTGTTTTTGAGAAGACAATTGAGCAAGATTATATTAAATTAATTAATTTAAGAAAAAGGGTTAGAGGAAATCAGTTAACAAGTTAAGTTGTTGTTTTCAGGTTGACTAAGCCAATTGATTCAATTGTAATTGGTTATCAGATTTAACTGATTAAATTTAATCTAATTAAAAGGGTTTAGACAAATAGTCATTTAAACTTAATAATTGTTCTTAAGAGTAAATTAACCTTTAACTAAATGGTGTTTAAAGGAAATTATCAAGTTGTTATTATTTATAAAGTTAATTATTATTTTAATAACCTTTAAAAAGGGATTAACTATTCTATCTTAGCTAATGAAGAAGTTAAGGAGTTCTATATTAGTTACAAATGAAGTAAACTACTTTTACTTCGATTAAATGTTGAAATAAATAATTATTTTAATTAGTAATAATTAAAAGGGTTACTGTGCTAATTGAAAATCATTTAAGAAGGTAACCAAGTTTGAAATGAGTTTTTAAGTTGAGGATCATTATAAAGGAATTTATAATAAATCTAAATATATAAATGGGTTTATTATAAAGAGATTAGAAGCTAATTCAATGGTTTTAGATAAGTTTTTACTTAATAATCGGATTAAGTAAAATGATTTCAAATGAAAGAAAATTTTTTGGAAATAATAAAAAGGAAAGAAGCTAATGGATTTGTTAAAAGGATTTGGCAATGGATTTTTATGATGAATTCAAATTTATAGGTAAAAGATTATAAAGAGATTAAAAACCAATGCAATCATTTTAAAACGTTCATGTAAGTCTTGAATTAAGCAAAAACAATTGGAAACAAAAGGAGATTTTCAAGAATCTAAAGAAAGAAAGCTTAATGTACGACTGCAAAAGTTTTGGTAAAAAGGCTGTTAAAATAAACCCAAGTTAACGGGCTATATCAATTCGATGCAAAGAAATTGGTATATGGATTTTGTAATAAATTCGAGTGTAAGTGAATTATATGAAAGAAGTCTGAAAGCTAACAGGGTTGTATTGTAGTAAGTATTTACTTAATGAACAAATTTAGAAAAAGTAATTATAATTGGAAAAAGATCTTTCAAATGCAAGTAATGGTTTATAAAACCATATTAAAATGAAATGGCATTGTAAATAGAATTTTTGGGATATTATAAATGATATCAATATAAGTTACAAACTCATATCTATCTTAAGCTAAGAACGTTGTCGGTCAAGGTCCGAGAGGTAAATAGAATACCCCGACTTGAACGACTTCAAGATTATCTGAGGATAATAATAGTTTGTAATGGAAAAAGGATTGAAGATAATTTAAAAAATAAATAATACTACAACTTAAATTGCAAGGTTTAATAAAATAAAACCATTGGGTTTACCAGAAACAATGTATTACTTAACATTGTTTGACCCAGCTATGAAGTATGGTTATACTAATTGGTTAAGCAAATAATATTATTTTCTGAATAACGAAATAGTATGGTTTTGGAAATAAAAGGATATTCTTTTGTGAATATATATCGATCTTTCCAAAGTAATGGGAATACAAAAGGATTTTAAGAATATAAAACAATATTTTCTAGGTAAAGGAAATAGAAAGGGGTTTTTGTGAAAACATAGTGATATTTTCGAAGTGAGGAAAATAAATAAGGGATTTTGTGATTACACGTATTCTAAAAAGATAAGATATAGTTATTGTTTCCCAAGTAACAAAATAGGCAAGTTTCGAGATAGGTATATGAAATCGATTTAAAAATCGATGAAATAGTTTTAATGAAAGAATTTAATTGAAAGGGCCTGATGTAACGACCTAGGTTTTTTGATCATTTGAATTTGAATATTTAAATCTGTTTAAATATTATATTTGGAATATTAATGGATTTCAATATTTAATTCATTTATAAAATGAATTTTGAACGTATAATTTATACTTAATTTAATACGAGCTCGTAATGACGTGGTAGTTCGTAATATTGAGTTTTGAACTTCAATTGAATATACAAGATACGATATAAGTCGGAATTCCATGAAACAAGAAACGTTTGAATCTAGTTGATTATAATTTTCTAATGGAAGAGAAAAATCCAGATTTCATGTTATAGATTGTTAGTTATGTCCAAATAAAATTTAAAATAGTTGCTAAGGAAATCGTTAATAAACGATATAGTTTATTTAATAAATGTAATAAGGATTTCTATATAATTTGGATACCGTTTAACTCGAAACTGTTAATGTTGGGTGATAAATCCATATTGTTTGTAGGTGAAGCTATATGATAATTTTATTTGGATATTTATGATGATGATAATTTATTATTATTTAATTGGATTATTTTGGGATTTATATATAATTTATTCGGTATTATTATATAAGCCTTAAGAATGAACTTACCACTCGAGATCAAGGAGGTTCAATCTCTCTGAATAACAGCTGGGTATGGAAGGAAAGTAGTCCGAGGGGCCTGCCCACGAGTGCTTTTACCCATTCATTCGTTTGTTCCGCTCAGCAAGTTACCTATTCTTGTCAGATGCAGTAATCCGTACAAGCTCTTAAGAACCACATTTCATATTTTGCAAACGGCCTCGGTTTTTGATGAAATTAGTTTCATTGGATCTGTAACGTTAAATTATTGTATGAAACCAAATTTCATGGCAAACCGATGTCGTACGTGACAACGGTAGCCCTAAACGCCTCAGTTTTTATTTATTTGTTTTATCAATTTAAATTGAAAATTATGAATAACCGATTTTCTAACGAACTCCATTTTCAACGAAATTAATTTTATTAAATCCATAATGATTTGTTATTGTAGTATTTAAAGTTTCAAGTTATTTGGATTTATTTTGTGGTCGTACCAATTCAAAATCATGTCGATTCACATATATGAGTTATAAAGGAATTTTCACAAATGGTCTCGGAATTTGACAAAACCTTTTCCATTTTGTCTGGAATATTGTTTTATGCTAGGATTTAAATTTTTATCTCGGTTGGAAATCGTTTGTAGGTGTGTTAACGCGTTACTTCACAGCGAAGTTTAACAAATATTATTATATTAATATATATGCCCTATAAATACCATCAGCAGGTAAACAACCCTAACTTTTTCGTTCATTGGTCAGTTAATCTCCATACCGCCTCCAAACAAACCAATGACCAAAAATACACTAGACTTCCTCCTTGATTTCCTCAAAATACGTCTTTCGAATCAGGAATTTTTTAACTAACAAAACATAGAGATTGACGAGATGTACATGCTGACCCGTGATGATCTTCTCCAGCGAAGCATATTTTCCGGATTTTGATGTCTCGTATTTTTGGTAGCTGAATATTTAATTTAATTTATTATTTTAAATATTATATTTGGAATATTAACTGATTTTAATATTGAATTCGTTTATAAAACGAAGTTTAAACGTTATAATTTATATTTAATATAAAACGAGCTCGAAATGGTGCGGTATTTCGTAATATTGAGTTTTGAACTTCAGTTGAATATACATAATTCGTTTTAAGTTGGATTTCTGTGAACAAGAAACGTTGGAATCTTGTTGATTATAATTTTCATATGAAAGAGAAAAATCCAGATTTCGTGTTATAGATTATTAGTTATGTCCAATTCAAATTTTAAAGTAGTTGCTATGGAAATCGTTAATAAAAAGATAACGTTTATTTAATGAATTTAAGGATTTGTAATATAATTCAGATACCTTTTAACTCAGAAATGATAATACTGAGTTGTATATTTTATATTTGAAGCTATAGATATATTCTGTTTGGATATTTGTGATAATAATAATCTATTATTATTTAATTCGATTATTTTGGAATTTATATAATATTTTATTAAAATTATATAAGCGTTAAAATAGCGATTTTGCAAATGGTCTCCGTTTTCGATGAAATTGGTTTCATTGGAACCATAACGTTAAATCATTGTACAATGTTAAATTTCACGGCAAACTGATTCGTATGTGATAATGGCAGCCGTATATGCCTAGTCATTTTCTATAGCGCGTAAATAAATTAGTTTAATTTAATGGATGGGTATTTGAGTATAACTTGAGCAGATGATTGAATTAAGCTACGAAACCAATTCCGTTGAGTTCGTATCGACGTTTAGAGTCAGAATAGGTAGGTAGTTTGTTATTTTTGGACATTGGGTATTTTGGTGTCCAAAATAGCGCCACATTGGGTATTTTGGTGTCCAAAATAGCGTTGTAGGCGCATAAAAATAGCATATCAGGAAACAGTCTCGGAATGCGACGAAACTTGTGCCATTGGATTTATATAAATTAATTATTATAAGATTTCAATTTTCGTGTCAATCGGACTTACTGTATGATCGTGGCAACGATAAATGCCTTAATTATTTATATTATTTTGGCCAATTCAGACAGGGGTGACTTTAAAGGAATAAACACTGGCCTAACGAACTCTGACTTTAATGACATAAATTTTGTTGGATCCGTATGGTAAAGGTCTAGTATAATTTCAAAAGTTTCAAGCTGATTGGATTTATTTTGTGATCGTGGGAAATTTAAACACGTGATTTTCAGCCTATGATTTATAAAGGACTTTTCAAAGACGACCTCAGAATTCGATGAAACCTGTCCCATCAGGTCCAGAAAATTTTTTTATGCTAGGAATAGGCATTTCGTCTGATTTGGATGTTGCTTGTGGTGGTTTTTGCATGTTACTTCAACATGAAGTTTTCATTAATAATATTTTATTTTAATTGTTACCCTATATATACCCTTCATCAAACCTTAACCCTACAATTTTGGTCAAAACAATTCGTGTGCTCAACTTTCTCAATGCCGCCTCCAAAACTGAAATGGACGGCAGAAACCTTCGATCAATCCTTCCTCTTAATCTCCTTATTCGTTCACCAATTCGACATGGCTTCAACAAGTAAAATCTAGATCTCGACGAAGGCCAGAATGCGAACGACCGTGATTGGGATCAGGACATTACACTGACCAGAATTTGATTTTGAACAGCGGCTGTGGGGTTGATTTGCTGGCGGCAGACGGAACCGAGGCGGGACTGTGACAGATGGAGGTTGGCAAGGCTCGTCCGGGTGGACTGGCATTATCAGATCGTGGTCAGGTAGCTTGGTAATGGCGCGGTGGTGTGGATGTTGAGACAAGCGTAGGTTTGGGGGAGATGAAAGAGGGAGATGCGAGGAGTAGTTACGTGGAAAGGGAGAAAGAATAAGGGATCAGACTCAATTATTTAACCAAAGTAATTACTAATTGCCAGCCATATATTATTTAATATATATAGGATTAGTGTATACATAACTTAGGAACAAAAAGTTTGGGCACAACAATTTGTTTTGAAACTTGAAGAAAACAAGATGGAACAAAAGGATGGGAATCATAAGTGTCGTCCTTATCCTTGTACCAAAATAATCAGCACATTTAAAATAAATCAAATCATAATTTGTTTAATAAGTAATTAAAGTAAATAAGGTTTGGATAAGTTGCAGTTTCCATTAGAATAAAGAAACATGGTGAATCATTTTGAACGTAAGCCAGGATTTTCCCGACCTGTTTGTTAGCTGTTTAAAAACTTAAGTTATTAGTTTAATTTAAATTAAGTTAAGGGTTGATTAATTAAATTATTTAAAACATAATTTTGGTCGGCCCTGTTCAACTGTTGAAGAAGTAATATAATTTATTTTGACCATTAGTTTATAACCAACGTAATTAGTTAGTAAGTAGTTTATATAAAACGATGGTGATTTTGAAGTTTTAAATGAACAATGCAGAAAAATGAATCCGGCTACATGGGTTAAAACAAACTAATTGGCCTATTAGTTTTTAATAAAATGATTAGTTAAGTTTAAAAATTGGTTAAGGAAATTAATAGTTTAATTAAATCGTATTGTTTTTAAAATAAATAACTTGTCCATATATTAACAGAATTGGACGATTCACGATACGTTGGAACTGAGTCGGCGGGTACAACATTATGAAACTATTCTGGGCAGATTTAGAGACAATAGGAATTTACGGTTAAATTAAATGACTGTTTAATTTAACTGTAGTCGAACCGCTTCAGTAATAAATCAGATCAAGGTAAGTTAAACTCACTCAGTATTTCCCACTTATATTTTATATAAGTCAGGTTTTTATAATTGTGTGTTATGGTTGCTAATGGTTGACTGTTTGTTAAATATATATTCATATATTGATTGAACCAATGAAATTAAACATTGTTTAATTTCAATGGAAAACCAAATCGTTATTTTAACGATTGGTCCAAATGAAGGTAACTTACCTTGTTGGTCACGTTTATGTTATAAACGTGTTTATTTTAATGAATTGCTTGAATTGTGTGTGATGTTAAATAAATTGGTTGATATAAATAGTCGTTATTTACTGTTATTGAAATAATCGGTTAAATTGAATTCATGTGAGATAATTATTCTGACGTAGAGAAGAACAGGTTGGAGGAATCCAACGGGATTCCTTAAATATATTTTATATTATTTATTTTCATATTATCATCATATGAACTGTTCTGATTGGGTGATTGATTTGGTTGTTGACCGTTGATATGGAATTCAACGGTTGTTTTATTTTAACCAATGGGCAATATTGGTTTAGTAATTTTGTAGTATATGGCCTATAAATTAATCATTTTTTAAATAAGGATTTACCGTCAGGTAAATCGATAGAAGTGAAGTTATAAAACTTATTTTATAACTGAAGATAGATTTGTAAATCTATTAATTTAAAATAAAAATCATAAAAAGGAAATAAATATTTATTATTTGAGTTATATTTAATTATTAAATGATTTTATAAAGCAAATTCTGATATTAATCAGATTTATAAGCAAGAAAGTAGAAAATTAACCTAATGGTTAAGAATTGGATAATTGTTTTTAAGAAACAATTAAATGGAATTATTTAAATTAATTATATTATTAATTAATTTAAAGTGGGAACTGATTGCAATCGATTAATGAATTAATCATGTTTAGGTTGACTAAGTCAACCGTTTTAACTGAGATTAGTTATTTAATTAATTTGGTTTAAATTAATCTAATAAAATAGTTTAACGAATATTTGTTTAAATTTTAATAAGATTTTAAAAAGGGAATTTACTATTTATTTTAGTTAATAAAGGAATTAACTACTTCTACATTAGCTAATGATTGAATTAAATTATTATTTAAATTAATAATAATTTAAGAGATTGCTTTTTAATTAGAATTCATTTAAAAAGTAATCCAAGCTGAAATGGAATCTAATTGAATTATGAACGAAGTTTATGAACGAGTTTTATGTTGAAACCCGAATTTTTATAACAAAGTTATAAAAGGAATTTTAAGCGAATACGATAGCTTAAATTTAATGTTTACTTAATATTTGAATTAAGTAAAGGAAATATAGATAAAGTGGTTTATATTAAACCTGAGTTATGTAAACAAGGTTTATAGAAAGAGTTGTGAAGTTAAAACGTTAATTTTAAATTAACGTTATTAAATAATGGAATCGAGAGAAATGAATGGGATCGAGAAAAGATTTGTAATTGAATTTGGAAAAGGATTTGATAAATGGGATTTGATAATAATAATTCGAGTTATAAAATTTCTTGTAAGAAGTTAAGTTTAAGAAGTGTTTTTTATTAAGGAATTACTGAATCAGTATATTAAGTAATTGTAACGTCCCATATTTTTACTAGTCAGATATTTAAGATATATTATTATTTTAAATATTGATTTAGGATTATAAATGGATTTATAATATATAATTTATTTTATATAACGAAGTTTGAACGTTAAATTTATATTTAATATAAAACAAGCTCGTAAACGTTACGGTAGCTCGTAATTTACGATTTGAACTTCAATTGAATATACCAGATCCAATATAAGTTGGAATTCTATGAAACAAGAATCGTCCGAATCTATTTGATTATAATTTTCTAATGGAAGAGAAAAATCGAGATTTCAGTTTATAGATTGTGAGTTATGTCCAATTCAAATTTTGAAATAGTCGCTATGGAATTCGTTAATAAACGATGACATTTATTTAATAAATTATAAAGGGTTTATATATATATATATATATAATTTGAATATCGTTTAGCCCGGGATTGAAAATAGTGAGTTTAAAATATATTGGTTTATTCAGAAGCTGTGTAATATTTTATTTGAAGAGATACGATAATAATAATTCATTATTATTTACTTTTGAATTGTTTTGGATTTAATTATATTATATCGTTACTATATAGGCCTTAAAAATAGTCGTTCTTCAAACAACCACCGTTTTCGATAAAATGAATTTTATTAGAAAACGTATTACTAGTTATTGTTAGATTTCCAGTTTGGAGCTAATCAGAGTTGTTTTATCTGTGTGTACAATTTAAAGGTGAACTAATAAATTAAAAATAACGCCGTTGTGCAAATAGAGTCGGTTTTCAACGAAATTAATTTCAGTGGGACCGGAAACTTAAGACTTAGCAGTACGTCAAATTTTCATGATGTTTAGAATTCGTATGTACGGTAAGTATATTAAACGGTCAACAATGATTTTAAACGGTAAAATTTAGCACCGTATGATAATAAAATTAAAGAAAATAGAAAGCTTAAGTCCTAAGTAAATAATAAAAATAAAAATAGAAAAGTACATGCCATTCACGCAATCTTTTTACTTTCAGCCGAAGGATATGTGACAGCACAGCCTATTTTCCTTCCTTCAGCAGCCCTGTGTCTTGTATTTTCTATACTACCCAGCTAATCTATCTATAAGAAAATTCACAGCTATTGTTACCTACCGATCTGATGTTGTGCTTATCCTCAGCAATCATTCACCTATATATGGGCGCATACTTTAATCAATTCATTCTTTTTCTCCAGCATCATAACTAAACAATTCTCCATCAATAAACGGCTGTTACCTCCAAATTTAAAACCTGTCGATCTCCTCCTAGGCTTAACCGTTAGCGATGAAGTCTGAAGAAATATTGTTTGTCTTGGTGAGCTCTTCAAGGTAACCCACTGCGGTTGGGTAGGGAGCATCGTGGTGGCCGCTGTTGAGCCCGAAGGCGGCGGTGGTCGTAGTGATTTTTCTGGTGAATGGCGTGGATTGGCTATGCGGTGCTCAGGGAGGTGATCGAGCTAAGTAAGGTGCAGGTTATTGTGGTCTCAGATCGTCAGCTAGGGGATTGACAGTGGTGAAGCGATGAGAGATCTGAAGGTAGAATGCGTGGATAAATGTTTATAGAAGGATTGGAAGAAGGGGTTGCATATGGGATTAAATAAGGAATAAATCAAAAAGGTAGTTAACATATTTAGGCTCCTATTTGTAAGAAGTCACACACGTTTTGTCTACTTGAAGCAGTGAGGTAGGAGTGTATTTTTTTGGAAGAGGAGTAGATGAATGGAAGTTGCGTGCATGGTAAGAAAATAAAAGGGGCGTTAGGCATTTTTGAAAATACCGAGAAGTGAACATGGTGTATATTTGGAATGGAAGGATAAAAGGGGACGTGTACTTTGTAGCAGCGCGACATGAAGAAAAATAGGATCAGGAATAGTAAACGAAGCGGGGATGTACTTTTGGCAGCACACATGCGTGAAAATAAATAAGAAGATAAATAAAGTAGGGTAGTTGTTTTAAACAAAAATTGAATGGTGGTAAGATGAAATCGTGAGCAGAGTGGAGAACTGAAAACAGGCGGGTTTGGCATCACTATGAATGGGTTTGTAGACATGCGAAGGAGCTGACGTTGGGAAAATGTGAACAAAGTGAAGGCATGAAAGGTGAACAGGGATCTTAGGAATAAAAACTGGGAACAAAATCGCGATACAGTTTGATGGAGTGGGAAGCAACAAGTGGACAGCTGGATTTATAAATGGGAAATGTGATCTCCTTATTTGGAATAAAGGTAGTGGTAACGATGTTAAGGGATAATTAGTTAAAGTAAAATATAATTAGTGTTAAACTTTAATTAGTAACGTTAGTTAATAAATTCGCTTGTTTTATTTTCAGATCATGGAAGAGCAGTACTTGAAACGAAGAGTCTGCGAGGATAACATGGGGTCGGACTGTCTAATAAATCTGTTACAAAAGTAATTGATATAAATAAGTTATGACTTACGAAATTATTATTAGTTAATTAAAATAGTGTTATATTAAAGCATTATTAATTTATTGATACGTTAACAGAATCCGACAAAAATAGGTTGCACTGGAACCATATCGAAGAGCAGAACTTTTGAAATAAATCTGGATAGTGTAGGTGATAGCTGGGATTTACCATTAAATTAAATGACTTTTAATTTAAATGTAACCAACCGTTTCAGAATAATCAAATCAAAGTGAGTATAACTCACTCAGTTTTTATCCCACTTATATTTTATATAAGTTAGGTTTTTAGTTTGTGTGACATGGTTGATAATTATTTGTTGTGTGCTGAATATTACTTAAATATTAAATGAAATTAGTTGAATTAAACGTTGGTTTAATTCAAATAAAATCTAATCGTTATTTTAACGATTATTTCTAAATGAGGTAACTTACCTTGTTGGTTACGTTTATAATAATATAAACGTATTAAATTATAATATGGATGCTTAGATCACTGTTATTATTTATTGTTGAATATTACACCTGTTAAATAATCTTATTTGAGATAACGTATTTGAATGCAGGGAAAACAGGTTGGAGGGATCCAACTGGATTCCTCAAATTTATTGTTATTTTCATATTATAATTATATGAACTGTTTCACCAAAATGGATTGGACAATTGATTGAGTTGTTGACTGTTGAACTGAAATTCAACAGTTGTTTGTTTCTAACCAATGGACGGTATTAGTTGGGTAATTGGCATCAGATGGCTTGAAAATCAATCGTTTTATAAACAAGGATTTACCATCAGGTAAATCGACTGGAATGAAGTTATAAAATTTATTTTATAACTGAAAATAGATTTTTGAATCTATTATTTTGAAATGAAATTTTTTAAAAAGGAAAAAAATATTTATTTTTTATTATTTAAGTATAGGTAATTATTAAATGGTTTTATAATGCAAATTCTTATGTTAATAAGATTTTATAAGGAGATAAGTAGAAATTAACTGAATGGTTAGGGGTTGGATTTATTATTCTTAGAAACTATTAAATGGGGATATTTAAATTAATTATATTATTAATTAATTTAAAAGAAGTATTAATTGGAATTGATTAACGAGATAATCAAGGGTTGAGTTTGACTAATCCAAATATTTTTATTTGGAATTGGCTATTTGATTAATTTACTTTTAATTGATCAAATGGAATAGTAACGAAGAGTGTTTAATTTTTATAATGCTTTTAAAGGAAATTTATTATTTATTTTAGTTAATAAAATAGTTAGCTAAATTTACAGTAGTTATTGCTGAAGCAAATTCATTCTTTTAATTTAAGTGAATAGTTTTTAAAGGAAAATGATTTAAGTAATCGAGAGTACAATGAAATATAGTTAAAATGTTAAAAGAGTTTATAATCGGATATATATTTAAAACCCAAGTTTTTGGGAATGAAGTTATAAAGAGATTTAAGCGGAAACGATAGCTTAAATGAAATGTTTACTTAACATTTGGATTACGGAAAAAGGAAATCGAGATATAAAAAAGATTTATATTAAAATTGTTAAATAATATTATAAAAGAGATGTGGAGTTAAAATGTCAATTTTAACTGGGTGATAGTTAATAACGATATTAAGTGGAACAAAAAGGATTGAAATGAGATTTTCAAAGTGGAAAATGGTCGAATGGATTACAAGTGAAATAAAATGGGTTGATGAGGAGTTAAGATAAGAATCTAAATAATTGGAACCTAACTGGAGATTGGTTGAGTTGAGTTACTTTCAGAGTATTAATCTGATGTTGATTTCGGTCTTCGGGGTTGATACTTAGAAAATTTATTCTCTTACCAATTCACGGTTAGGAACTAATGAGGGTTGAAGTACATGAATATATGGATTAGAAATAAAAAGATATTTCCAAGGTAAATAGGAAATATGAGTTGAAGAATATATATAATGGGATTTCCAAAGTAACGGAAAGTAAAAGATTTGAGAATATAAAATGATATTTCCAACGTAAAAAAGGAAACAAAAGGAGATTGGCGAAAATATAATGATATTTTCGAAGTAAGGAGATAAGTTTTAGAATGAGTTTATTCTAAATAAATAAGCGACGATTATTGTTTTCAAGCAAAGAGAACAAAAGAGATTTTCGTAGTGATTATTTTACGAATAATAAGTTGAATTAAATTCCCAGTTTTAGATAATGAAAAATGTGACGCAAATGATAATTAGTTGGATATTGTCAAGGACTAAAATAAAATTGTTTTGAGGATACTCTTGTATTAAAATAAGAATTGAAAAGCTATAGTTGAATTATTAAAAGATTTTGAGATTTATTAAACGAATATTTTTAATTAAAGAAGCCAAGTGATCCTAAGTACTGAACCAGTAAATATATTTTTATTTTATGATTAAATGGTTGTTTATTTGATTTTTAAATAACCGACTATCAAATCTGGCCAATACGATTGTTGGTACGGAGAAACCGGGATTGAATTTTATATTCGAATACCATTTCGACCAGCAAATACGAAAATGTAGAAGATACCAGATGCTGATCAAAAGGGAGAAATTGAAGACCATAGATCTTCATACATGGAAGAACCACTTAAAATATCTGAGTCGACGTGAAGATATACTGGGATTCTATCATGGTTGAAATCTACGGATTTGCAAGGACTACTCACTACTGATTTGTAGGGTAATATCTAGGACGTAGTAGGAGGGTACCTTCGGTTCATCCTGTTCCTGGATGACTTGTATGGACAGATGTTTGACAGTGTATTTGTTGAGAGTCACGTATATTGATTTCTACAAACGTATCTCTGTTGGTTGCGGAGAAGATTCTTCTCTTAGCTTAATTCCCAAAATATTTTTGGATACGTCAATTAGTGCTTTGACGGATCAGACGATGTGGCATTCAAAGTGAATGGTGATATGATGTTCTAAAGGTAGTGTTAAATCTCAAGCCTCTTCAAACTGGGAAATGACAAAAATTAGCCAGGAAACATGGCTAAGTGGGTAGCTCCCAAGTAGGGTGTATAATCACCTATCTAGAGAAATTTATTTCATTCTTTAATCTATTTCAATGCTGTCCCTTATCGGGAAACGGTGGGTCGCACCCAACCATTGGTGATATATATTCGATACACTCAAGCGAAATGAGTGGTCGGTCATGTGTGGTCGGGTTGCTAGATATTCTTGTTGAACCCAGTGTGTTCGCCTCTAGAGATACACTATCGGAAGTTGGTTCCATACCTTGTCATAGTTGGAAATTCATTCTCCAGTAAGAGCCCGCGGTTTTGATAGTATACTATACATGTGGAATGTTAGATACAAGCGTTCCACTAGATTGATATTTATTTGTGTTTAGACACTATTATAATAACATAATAAGCTATGATTTCAAAAAGAAATGGTTTGACTTTAAAATCAAGTTGGGTGATGATTTTAAACTTAGTGAGTTTTCTCAATTTGGTTCACCCGATTGATTCGGCGTTTGTAAATGCTCGGGTCTACAGGTTTAGGTTATCGGGTGCTGTGAAGTCCGAAGATAAGTTGGAGGAGTTCAGTCGTATGATATCTAGTATTTATTCCGCTGTGTTGTATATGAGGACAAATTATTATAACTGTTCAGATGTGTTGATGTACTCTGATGATTGTAAGTTTTTATTTCAAAGCTCTCAATAAAGTTTTTATTTCTATAGTATATTTTATTCCGCTGCGATGTGAGACTCTGATGGTGTTGTGTTCTTCTTCTTCTTCTATTCTAATATTTCTTTCTATTATCACCCTCTATTTCTTTCATTAACTATCTGTTGTTTTCGATACTTGAGTTCTGGCAAGTAATACGGGTTTATGGATTATTGTTGGAATTCGGGCGTCGAATCCCCCGGGTCGTTACAGTAATATTAAGGTATATTTAAAAAGAGATATTTCCAAAAGTAAGAAGGTTTATAAAACATATTTTAAATAAAATAGTTAAATGAGATTTGTTTGGTATTAGATTAAATATCGGATTTTGAATTACAATTCATATCTACCTTAAGATAAGAACGCTGTTGATCATGGTCAGAAAGGTAATTAAAATACCCCAACTTGAATGACTTCAGGATTATTTGAGAATGATATTAATTGTAATGGTAAAGTGTTATGGAATGATTTATTATTTTCATATAATAAATAATAACACAGTGAAAATAAAAGGATTTGAATATGTATAATGAGATCTCCAAAGTAACGAAAATGGAAAGATTGGAGAATATATATAATATTATATTCCCGAGTAAAAGAAATACAGGGAGATTGAGTGAAATTATAATGGTATTTTTGAGATAAAAAGGAAATGACAAAGGGAGTTTTGTAATGGATTTATTCTAAAGAATAAGGGTTAGTTATTATTTCATATAATGAAACAAGAAAGATTTCATAACGTTGTTTTACGAGTGATAAGATGAACTTATTTCCTCAATTTATAGATAATGGGTAATGAGATAACTAATGTTTTTCAAATGATAGTAAAATAGAAAATTAGATGTGATTATTGGATATTTTCTCCATGTATTGAAATAAGACGGTTTTGAGAATAACCTTATGCTAAGTGAGAAATGAAAAGCTATATTCTTAATGTTGTAATATTTAATAGTTTTTAAGTTAACTATCGTTAATAGTTTTTAATTAAAGAGGACAAGTAATGTCAAGTACTGAATCTGTGAACTCATTTTATTCTCACTATTGTTTATTTGATAGTTAAATAACCGACTATCAAAATCTGACCCATACGATTGCTGGTACAGAAAGACCGGGATCGAATTTAAATTCGAAAACCATTCTGAACCAGCGAATACGTGGAAGATGATGATTGAAGATGGAGCAGATGAAGACCGTGGATCTTCATAAGCGAAAGGACTACTTATCGAGTTCTCTGGAGTCGCGCCCGGAGATATTTTAATGGTGATCCTGTCGTAGTTGAAATCCATGAAGTGCAAGGACTACTCGCTACTGATCCATAGGGTGATACCTAGGATGTTGTAGGAATGTGCCTTCGATTCATCCTGTTCCTGGATGACTTGTATGGACGGATGTCTGACAGAGTATTTCCAAAGGGATCACGTACGTTGATTTCTTCAAACGTACCATAGTTAATGGCGGGAAAAGACCTTTCTCTTAGCTTAACAACTAGAGTATTTTGTGGACGTCAATTAGTGATATCTGGCGGATCTGACAATGTGGCATTCAAAATGAATGGTGACCAGATGTTCTAAAAGAGTATTAAAACTTCAAGCCTCATCAATGGGAAATGGAACAAAATCGGGTAGTTCGCATGTCTATATGGGTTGCGCCCATCAAAAGGGTATATCATTACCTGATTTGGAGAAATAAAATGCCTTTAGTTGTCCCTTTTTATATTTTTGCATGTATGCTATCGGTTCGGTTAGCTGGCCCCCAACCGTGGTAATGATATATTCGCAACTCTCAAGAGAATGTGAGGGGCCAGTCATGTTTAGCCTAGGTTGCAAGATGTTCTTGTTGAACCCCAATGTATTCATCTTCGGAGGTACATTGTCAGAAAGGTGGTTGCCCATATCTTGCCATGGAAATCCATTCTCCAATAAGCGCCCGCGGTTTTGATTGTATACTATATATGTAGAGCGTGAGATGCAAGCGTTTTGCTAGATTGATATTTATTTGTATTTAGACACTATTATAATATCAGAAAAGATATTGATTTCAAAAAAGTTTTGGGTTATCATAAGGTAAAAACCGTTCGTATTTATGTGTGGATTTGGTCTTACGATTATCCTTTTCTTTCGAAAAGATTTTGACTTTAAAAACAACTTGGATGATACCCTTAAACTTAGTGTGTTTTTCTCACTCTGGTTCACCAGACTGATCCGGCGTTTGTAATGCTCGGGTTAGCCCGGGTTGTACAGGTTATGATTATCGGATACTATGAAGAGATGAGCTGGATGGGTTTAGACATATGATATAAAGAAATATTTTTCTGCTGTGTGTTGTATACGAGGACAGGTTATTATAACTGTCCAAATGTGTGATGTACTCTGATGATTGTAAGTTTTATTTTAAGCTCTCAGTAAAGATTTATTTCTATATTATATTTGTTCCTCTGTGATGTGAGACCCTGCGTTGGTTCTTTTTCTTCTTCTGCTCTAACTTACTTTCTTTCTTATCTCACCCTCTACCTTCTTTCTAATAATTATCCGTGTTTCGATACTTGAATTTTGGCAAGTAATATGGGGTGTATGTATTACTGTCAGAATTTGGACTTTGAATTCTTTCGGGTCATTACACGGATTTTGTCTTGAAACAGTGGAGGTTCGAAGTTGACTTCGAAACAGCTGGGGACGTCGGCACTGCTGGTGGAGGACGAGGGGGTTTCGGCACGTTTATTGGTGATCGCCGATGGTTGACCGACAGCTTGAAGGGAAGTCGGCGATGGCTTTGTGTTTCTTGCGTAGGGTCGGGAGTCTGAAGACGAAGAGGACTACGGGCCTGTTAATTTCCTTTCATAGAGGATCAGCTGAAATAGTTATAATGTAATTAGGTTGTTAACGGTAAATTAATTTGACTAAATAAATGTTGAAGGATAAATTAGTTTAATTAATTTACATTAACTAAAACGTGGATTTGTAGAGGCCTTGGGAGTTCTGAAGCATGGAACGTGAGAGAAATAGGAGTCGACCCAAGTATATCCTTAACGAGTAATTAAAAATATGATTAGTTTAATTTAAAAATTAACTGTTTACTAAAATTCATTTAATTAAAAACGTGAATTTGATAAAGGCTTGCCGATTGGATACCGCGTGAACAATGAAAACCTGGGGAAGAAAAACTAATCGGTCATATTCTTCAGTACAGATGTAAATTAAAAAAGAAGTTAATTAATAAAAATTTAATTAAGAAGTTAGTTAGTTAATTAAATTGTTTACATTTAAAATGTTAATAACTTTTTGTTACATTAACAGAATCGAACCAAACTAGTAACAATGCAATCGTGGCGACGAGCTCAACATCATGGAACTGTTCTGGACATGAATGGAGATAACATAAATTTACAGATAAATTAAACGATTGTTTAATTAAATTGTAACCGAACTGTTTCAACGAAATTAAATCAAAGTGAGTACAAACTCACTCAGTTATTCCCACTTATATTTTATATAAGTCGGGTATTATAATTGTATGTTGTGGTTCCTAATGGTTGACTATTTGTTAAATATATATTCATATATTGATTGAACCGATGAAATTAAACGTCTTTTAATTTCAGTGAGAAATCAAATCATTATTCTAACGATTGGACCCAGTTGAAGTAACTTACCATGTTGGTCACATTTATAGTAATATAAACGTGTTAGATTAAATGATTGTTGTTATTGGTTGATTATTGAAATTATACCGGTATATTAAATTGAATGATATTATTTGAGGTAATGTATTTGGATGCAGGGAATAACAGGTTAGGATGATCCAATTGGATTCCTCATAGTAGTTGTTAAATTTTATTATATTATAATATATGTTGAATGATACGAAATTGTGATGTAGGGATTGACAGGTTGGTGGAATCCAACATGATTCCTCACTAACAGCGATAATGTTTATCAATATGATTTGTTGTGTTCATTTGGATGTGAAATTGGTTTATATTTCACGGTTTGGTACTTTAGCAGATATTTACCTCTTTAGTACCGTTGATAAAAACAAGATTTTGGAATCGATGTTAAATCGATTCCGGACGTTTTCAAAGTTATGTTTATAGATTTGAAATATGATGCTAATTTTAAACGTCAAAGTTTTTATTTATGTTTTTATAATTGTGTAAATTATAAATTAATGGAATCCTAAGTTATAAATAAATAATGGTTAAACGATATAAACTGAATTGAAATGATAAAATGATTTGGTAAACGCCTTAAACGGCGTAAATAGAATTTTTGGAGATCTTAAAATGTTGAAGTGGATTAATGGAAATGGAAAATTACGTGAATTGATTCAAAAGAAAGGTAAAGGGTTTTTCGTAACAAATGAACATTTTTGTAAGCATTGTTTATAAAGTTACAAAATATGATTGAATGGCATTCATGAATGGGATTAGCGAGAATAAATGGATGTGGAAATGGAATACGAGTACAGTCGTGAAATTTTAAAATGTGAATCCAATATTTAATATTGTATATAAATCCTAGTATTTTAAATAGTTTAGTAAATGGATATCGATTGAGTTGCAAATTAATAACATTGGTTTATAAATGTTAAGAGATGGTTTTAGGAAATTTTAAATGAGCGGACAAGGAATTTTAAAGAATTTTAAAAGTGTTGTAATGGTTTAATGGGATTATAAATATACGAGAAACAATTTAAAAGAGTTGACAAGTGATGCTTGTAAAATGAATGAACTTTTTTTGCAAACTTTGGTTATAATTATATGAAATGTGATTAAATCAATTTTTCGTGAATGAGATTAGCGAATAACAGATTTTGAAAGGGGATACTGATTTGGAATGTAACTGGATTTGAGACAAATACTTAATAATTATGTTTTTAAGTCAAAATTTACTAAAAGAGAGTTAAATGGAAATACGCATAAACTGAGAGGCTTTTTGAAATTTATTTATAATATAAAGGAATTTGTCAAATTGGTGTTAAATATTGATAAATGATTAAAAGGATACGCGAAGAAAAAGGATACAAGTTATTGGCAAAATATTTGCAAATGGGTAAAATAGTTATAAATTATTAATGGAAGATTAAGGATTTTGTAAATGGAAAATTAAGGATTTTATAAATGAAAGGTTAATGATTTTGTAAATGAAAGATGAAGGATTTTTGAAGGGGAATCTGTAATATTTATTTATACAAGTTAAGTTGAACTATTTAATTAATTTTATGAAATAATATTTTAAACAAAATTGAAATGATTTGCGATATTATAAGGAAATATAATCGTTTAAAAATGATTAACACGAGAATATGATGTGGTTTTTGAGAAATTGGAACATGTTGTATGTTGGTTGAGTTGAGTAATTTTCGAGGTGTCAATCTGATGTTGGTTTTGGACCTCGGGGTTGATACTGAGAGATCTATTCAGTTACCAATTTACAGTAATGGTCTAATAAGTAGAAGTGAAGCGATAATTGAATTTTCTTATATCTAATAAGAAAGGGAATTTTTTTTCGAATTAGAAGTATTAATTAATGACTGGTTAATTAAAGAGGTTAAATGATGTTGGGTAGTGAATCGGTAAATTTATTTTATTTTTATGGATGAATGGTTGTTTATTTGATAGTTAAATAATCAACTATCAAATTTGGCCTATACGATTGTTGGTACGGAAAGACCGGGATCGAATTGTATTCAAAAACCATTCTGCACTAGAAAATACGTGGAAGATGGAAGATGCTGATTAAAGATGAAGCATTGAAGACCGTGAATTTTCATGAGCGGAAGAACTACCTGTTGAATTTCTCTGGTTAGCTCCGAGAGATATTTCGGTAGTGATTCTGCCGTGATTGGAATCTTCGGATTACAAGGACTACTCGCTGCTGATCCATCGGGTGATACTTAGGATGTGGTAGGAGGGTGCCTTCGGTTCATCCTATTCATGGATGACTTGTACTGACAGATGTATGACAGAATATTTCTTAAGAGTCATGTACATTGATTTTTACAAACGTAATTCTGTTAGTATAAAATCGGATAGGTCGCATGGCTATGTGGGTCACTCCCATTAGGGTGTATTGTCACCGTCTAGAGAATATTTATATTTGTTCTTCTTTTCGTTTCTGTATCTCCCAGGAATGGTTATGTTGGTACCAACCGTAAGGTGGCAATATACTTGTAACATTTAAGTGAAGTGAACGGCCGGTCATGTTTAGCCTGGGTTGTAAGATGTTCTTGTTGAATCCCGGTGTATTCCTCTCTAGAGATACACTGTCGGAAGGTGGTCCTATGACTTGCCATAGTTGGGAATCCATTCTCTAATAAGCAAACCCGTGGTTTTGATTGTATATTATATATGTAGAGCGTGAGATGCAAGCATTCTGCTAAATTGTTATTTATTTGTATTTAGACATCATTATAATATCAGATTAGATACGATTTCCAAATGTTTTGGGTTATCGTAAGGTAAAAACCATCTGTATTTGTGTGTGGATTTGGTCTTATGATTATACTTTTCTTTCGAGGAGAATTTTGACTTTAAAGTCAAGTTGGATGATACCTTTAAACTTAGTGAGTTTTCTCATGCTGGTTCACCAGATTGATCCTGGCATTTGAAATGCTCGGGTAAGACCGAGGTTTACTGTAACGACCCACAATTTCGAACCATTCAAATCGACAATAACCCACTCATGTCAGACCTGAATCGCTCAAAACCGTGAATTGTTATTTTTAACTATTGAGGTAAATGCAAATCAGAGCACAGAATCACAGACACAGGAACAGAGTAACTAGCAGCGGAACACAGTAGTACATAGGTTTATACACGATACATGATACATATAAGTACATAATGAGTCATAAGCTCATACAAAATATAGTACATATAGGTAACTAGTAGTAACCTGGATAATTTCGATAATAAGATAGCTGATACAGAAGATAGTCCAAAAGATGCAAGTCTCCAAAAGCGCCACGAACAGCAGAAGTGCTCAAGCTGACCCAAGCATAAAGTCAAAGAAACAATACACTCGAGTCAGGACTAATAGTCTTATATAAGTGAATCAGCATAAATGACATGTTCATAGAAATGTACAGTAACTTAAAGGGTGGTTGGGATTTCCATCCTCTAAGGATCCGTGAAACTAATACATATAGTAGTACGCTATTATGATAATGCCTATCCAGTAAAGTATAAGTAATGAAAATAGCGTAAGCGGGATTACCATATTACCCTTACGCCGTTTATAGGCATCACAGTCTATACAGTACCGTAAATTCACCGTACTGGTGTTATCAGAGGGCACTCCATAGAAAGCAACACCAAAGAAAAATCGTATGGGGCTCGCTTAGGATAAAATGACAAGGCACTCGAGGCAATACCAGAGTAGGATTCTACCAATTGCACTCCCGGACCGGTGGTAACGCATAGCAGCCACTACCGTCCACCTCGGAACACATTCCCAAATCAAAAGGGGTACCCCAAATCATAACATAGTCATAGAAATGGTATCGAAGAAACGTGTCCGATCAAAGGTGCTACCTCAATTAGTCACGGTATAGCTCCTGTTTTAGTCATCTAATTATGACCCGAAGGTCAAGGCCATATCGTTATCGTTCACCATCTTCAAATCCAGAAATCGCCCCAAGTCGTCATGCTTCGTTCTGGACACGTCACCACGTATACAGTTGTTAAAGTGGTATCGGCACTGACAGAGAGTATGCCACTTACCGACTCCGGTCTCTTTAACAACCAACGCTTACGTTTTGCACACCATGGCCATCAGTTTAAAATCATATTCAAGTATCGCCAATACTTTATTCAGGTATCTCCCAAAATCATTTACTCAAATCAATTTCCAATGGTTTGATTAAGATTTTTAAAAATCCATGTTCACCACAATTCTATGTCAACCATTTGAAATCTTAAATTTGAACCTTCAAATTCACTAGACTGGATTGTACAAAGCTTTTGAAAAATAATAATACTAATAATAATAATAATATATATATAATAATAAAAAATGTTAAGTTGAAATAATAATAATAAATATATATTTAAATAATTAAGTTGAAATATATATATATATTAAGTGGGAAACATGTATACCTATATATATATATATAAAACTATTCTAATCAATATAGTTGAAGAAATCAAATTATTTATAAGGAAAGATTTACAAAAATCAAGTAAAGGGAAGATAGTCTTTATGAAATTATTGTTTTTATTAAATAATATTAGTCCAGTTCCAATCCCAGTCCATGGGCTGGCATTTAACATATCCTTGTATTGAAAATTTCAAAAATCCATTCACCAAACGCCATAATATCTTAAAATAACTTTACTGGCCACGGTGTCCGTATATATATATTTTCCTAACCTACGGTCAAGTGGCACGGATATTTTATCATTTCAATCCGTTCTTACAAATATTCGAATCACGGGTGTGTATCATTTCAACCCGTATTCCAACCAATTCGAATATGCAGGGGTTCGGGTATTTATCATTTCAACCCGTTTTTTTTTTTCTAAACTGGGTACTTGCATGGTGAGAATAATAACATAACATATCATACAACCATTCATAGTGTCATGTAAGAACGGTGCGCGTGTAGCATGTGCACAACCATGAACAAACAATCTAGAGCACCTTAACATTTGAATCAACATCTCAAATTTCTAATTCACTTAATAATAAATTAGTCATGCGTGAGAAAACTCACCTTACGTGGCAAAAGCGAGAAAGTACGGCGAGCGACAAAGATGATACTAACGATGGTCAAAGAGACGTCAACAACCTAGAACAACGGTGTAAATTTTATATTTAGTAAACGGATATCTGACCCGACACAGTACTACGACTAAAGAACACACATGCGAACAACTACAACCCCAGTGTAAGTTTGCCGGTCTGCATAGCGATATCTAGTATAAAATTTCCTAAGGCTCGACTATTATCACAATTTTTTTTTTTTTCGCTAACCAATATATATATATGTATAAATTTTTTATTTTTTTTATTGGACTACTTGCGCATGCAAGTATTGGCAAAGTGCCAAAACGCATGCAAGTTTTTTTTTTTTTCCTAATCTATTTGCATGCAACAACATACCCAACAAATGTTAACTACGCATGTGCATGCTCCCATTTGCATGTACTAATTACATGCATATGTATGTATTCACTTAGGCAAAAGTACACAGCAAAGCAAATGGGAAGTATCTTAGGCCAAAGTGACTTTATACTACTCATTCACCAACGCATGCACCTACTGCGCATGCTTCATTTTCGTTTTTCTCCCCATTTTTTTTTTTTTTTTTTTTTTTTTAAATCTGCGCCTGCTAGTAAAAAAAAATATAAAAAAAAAAAATAAAAACGTGCCCAACTAAAAGAATGGTCACAACGTATGTACATGCTCCCATTTTCCCTTCCTTTCAACATAGCAAACATGAGCAGGTTGTTCTTCCCAAAACATATGTGCTTCTTTCACTTTTTTTTTTTTTTTTTCAAAACACTACAACTAAGACCATGCATGCATGTAACTATTTTGCATACTACCGTAAGTCCATATCCATGTACATGCATTTGTTCTCTAACTATACCAACTTATGGAATGGAAACTTATACTTTGCTGTAGGTGTTAATTCTATTTTGGTTCTTTCTTTCTTTATAATGGAAAACAAAAGTATTTACTTACATAAAAATGCTTAAGTATGTATCAAGGTAACACATACATATTAGTTTATATATGCATGCATAAAAGAATGAGGGAAGAGAGCTCACGCTGGAAGGAAAGGGCGGACCGGTGAGAGCTTTGGACGTGAGAACTTCTTTTTTTTTTTTTTTTTTTTTTTTTTAGAAATTTTCTTGCATTAGTAAACCGGAGGAGGAAACAAAAAAAAAATGCGGATGGAGGAGACAAAGCGAGAAGAAGAAGAAAAAAAAAATGAATATAAAGGGTGTGGATGGGTTCTTGAATGCAACGTGGAAAATTTTCACATAAGAACAAGAACACGTGTAATGTCCTAGGCCAAATTGCTCACAAGTGTCCCTTAGAGTATTTAAATTTTATATGTTAATGCATTTGAATTCAGTTTTAACGGTGAGTAACGCACATTTCATTATTTCCTTACGTTTGATTTTTTTTTCTTTTTTTTTTTTGTTAGAGATTTATACTTTTCTGCAAGGATACGAACGGTTAGCGCAACAACGTACGTGGACGATATCTGATTAACGCGCGTTTCAGCTTTGCGTGTTGCCAACGAGCAACGATGAATCCTCAAACGCCAAAATTTTATAAAAATAATAATAATAAATTTTTTTTTTTTTTTTTTAGAGATTTATTTTCATAGGAATATATAAAAATTTAAGGGTACCGACCGTCTATGCAACGAACGCACTAACGACGAACTCTGTTTAACGCGTGTTTTCCGCTATGTGCGCTATTGATAAGCAATACGGAATACTCAGACGCTAAAATTTCTGAAATTAAACAAAAATAATTTTTTTTTTCTTAAATTTCAAATTAATTCAAATTTTTATTCTTTAAATTTTGAGATCGTTACATCCTCCCCCACTTAAAAGCTTTTCGTCCTCGAAAAGGAAGCGTCATGAATAGCAAAAACAGATATGAATAAGATGATGGTTTTAATGGATATTACCTGGGATAAATAATTCCGGATTTGAAGAACGCATGTTCTCTTCCGTCTCCCAAGTACAGTCTCGGTCATCGTCACTCCACTGCACTTTGACCAAATTGACTGATTTCTTCCTAAGCTGCTTCGTACCTCTATCGACTATACGAAGTGGCCTCCTCTCAACAGTCAAGTTAGGTTCGATATCCAAATTATCAAGTGCAGTCGGCTGAACATAAGAGGAAGAATCATGCAAAGATTTCCGTAGATGGGATATATGGAACACATTATGCACTCCTGCAAGCTTCTCAGGTAACTCAATGCGATAGGCCAATGAACCAATCTTCTCTAAAATACGGAACGGCCCGATGAATCTAGGAGCTAGTTTTCCTTTCCGTCCAAAACGAATGACATTCTTTAATGGTGAGATCTTCAGAAAGACTTGATCCCCAACCTCGAACTCCAACTTCTTTCTTCTTTTATCTGCGTACTTCTTCTGACGGTCTTGAGCAATTTTTATCTTATTCCTGATATTAGCAACTTTTTGCGTTGCTTCCATGATCATATCCGGTCCAAGAAGCAAACGATCTCCTTGTTCAATCCAACTAGCAGGCGATCTACACGGTTTTCCGTATAAGGCCTCAAAGGGGGAACATTCAATGCTAGCCTGGTAGCTATTATTGTATGTGAATTCAATGAGATGAAGGTGATCTTCCCAAGATCCTCCATAATCGAGAATACAAGCACGAAGGAGATCCTCCAATACTTGATTCAGTCTTTCTGTTTGACCATCTGTCTGTGGATGGTAGGCAGTACTAAGATTTAATCTAGTACCCAAAGCTTCCTGAAATGCGCTCCAAAACTTACTCGTGAAAACAGGATCTCGATCACAGACAATGCTAGATGGGACTCCATGTAATCTAACAATTTCTTTCATATACAATTCAGCTAGGCTTGCAGCGGTACGACTTGCTTTGACAGGCAGGAAATGTGCTGATTTGGTTAATCTGTCCACAATTACCCAAATACTTTCGTTTCCTTTTCTTGTCTTGGGGAGACCGTCAACAAAATCCATGGAAATCTGATCCCATTTCCAACTTGGGATCTCGAGAGGTTGTAATAATCCAGCAGCTTTTTGATGATCTGCTTTTATCTGCTGGCAGGTCATGCATCTATTTATGTGACGACAAACATCTCGCTTCATACCACTCCACCAAAATATCCTTTTCATATCTTGGTACATCTTGTGTATTCCTGGGTGGATAGAGAGTTTGGATTGATGACATTCCCTTAATACTTCTTGCCTTAAGCTGTCCACGTTAGGAACACATATGCGGCCATTTATCCTCAAAATCCCTTTGTCATCAATTTGAGCCCCTCTTCCATTGCGATTATAACTTCTTTTCCTACGAACATTTCCCTTCATAAATTTAAGCTCTGGATCTTCATCTTGCTTTGCTGCGATGCGATCCATAAGGGGTAACGACACTGAAATATGACATAACATAGCCTTCTTTCGACTCAGTGCATCAGCTACTACATTTGCCTTTCCCGGAGTGTGTTTAATGTCAAGATCAAAGGAAGCGAGATACTCAAGCCATCTAACTTGTCTTTGATTCAGGTCTTTTTGGGAGAATATATACTTAAGAGACCGATGATCGGTAAATACTTCAAACTTGGTTCCTAAAAGATGATGTCTCCATAACTTCAAGGCAAACATTACCGCAAGCAACTCCCGATCGTGTGTCACATAATTGACTTCATGATTCTTGAGTTGTCGGCTAGCATATGCGATCACCCTTCCATTCTGCATTAGCACGGCCCCCAATCCTTCTTTACTAGCATCGGTATAGACTACAAACCCTTCATTTCCATTTGGGGCGGTAAGAACAGGTGCAGAAGTCAGTTTTTCCTTCAACTCTGCAAATGCAGCTTTACACTTGTCGCTCCAAACGAACTTAACATTCTTCCTTGTCAAAGCGGTCAATGGCGCGGCAATACGGGAGAAATTCTCTATGAATCTTCGATAGTAACCAGCGAGTCCTAAGAAACTACGAATTTCAGTTGGATTCTTGGGTTCTTTCCAATCCTGAAAACAAACCGAGTAAGATCGAATCAAAGCAAAAGAAGAGTTAGATACAAAGAAAGGGAAAAGATATGACTTACATTGATCGCAGCGATTTTGGCTGGATCAACCGATATTCCACTTTCAGAAACTATATGGCCAAGATACCGAACTTCCTTCTGCCAAAAATGACACTTAGCAAATTTGGCTTTCAATTGGTGGCTACGGAGAGTTCCAAGAACATATCTCAAATGCGACTCATGCTCTTTTTCAGATTTTGAAAAGACTAGAATGTCATCAACGAAAACAAGGACGAATCTGTTAAGAACTTCGCGGAAAACTCGATTCATGAGATCAACGAAATAGGCCGGAGCGTTAGTTAAACCAAATGGCATAACCAACCACTCGTAGAAACCATTCTCTGTACGAAAGGCGGTCTTAGGAATGCTCTCCTCAGCTACCCTAAGCTGATGGAAACCAGAGGCAAGATCGAGTTGAGAGAAAACTTTAGCTCCATAGAGCTGATCGAACATATCGTTAATTCGAGGCATCGGGTATCTATTCTTTAAAGTGAGTTTATTTAGTTCTCGATAATCGACACACATTCTAAGCGATCCATCAGATTTGGTTACAAACACCACAGCGGCTCCCCATTCGGAAAAGCTTGGTCGAATGAGTCCTTTTGAAAGTAAATCCTCTACTTGCGCCCTTAATTCAAATTTTTCCTTTGGCGCCATTCTTCGTGGAGGGAGAACTACAGGACGTGCTCCAGGGATGAGATCTATACGAAACTCAATTTCTCGTTTAGGCGGAAGGCCCATTACTTCACCAAACACATCGGGAAAATCTTGAACCGTCGGTGTGAAACTAGGATCGTCGGGATAAGAATCAAGTGAAAAGATAAAGCTTCCTGCGTACTCTATTGGCATACGACATACGATCATTAGTTCATTTCCTTTGTCATCTATTAAAGAAACAGTTCGGGATCTGTATGAGATTTCTGCTCTATACTTTTTCAGCCAGTCGTCGCCAAGTAAAATATCAAAAGCGTTAAAACCAAGAACATAGAAATCACCAGTGAAACAATGAAGGTCAAAAAGAAGTTTAACCCCTTTACAAATCCTACTAAGATGGGCTGGGCCTCCAATCGGATTGGATACACACAAAGATTCAGATGCTAATGTGGGTTCTAAAACTTTTTCAAATTCATTACAAAGATCCATGGAAATAAAACTATGTGAAGCACCTGTGTCGAATAGCACACGAACAGGATGAGAAAATAAAGTGAATACACTTAAAAGCGTACCTTTAGTGTCATCACCGGTGGGAGGAGTGGGAGATGTCATAGCAAAAACTCCTGATGTGGTTCCTTTGTTCTGAGTGGGACAGTCTCTGCTAATATGTCCCGGCTGAAGACAAGAATGGCAAAGATCATTGCGAGGTGCATGAGTTGGCGGGACACGAGCTTTAGGGGGGTTAGGACAATTGTTAGAGTAGTGACCCAATTGCTGGCAGTTGTAACAACGAACATTCGAGAGATCAGGGGGAGGTCTCTGAGCATGATATCCTACTCCTTGCACGTTTTGCTGCTTCCTCTGTGCCCAATACTTTGCCTTCCTCTTCTTTGAATTGCTTGTCGATCCCTGAGATGGTGGCACCTGAGCAACTTGTTTTCCTTTGAGGTTCGGAGAATTTTCAAGTCTAGTGGCATAGTTCATGAGCTCTGAGAATGGCTGGTTAAGATAATTCATCAAATGCTCGTAGAATTCCGGACGTGCACCAAGTATAAACTTCTCATTTTTCTGAAATGGTGTTCCAATTAAGTTTGGACCAAACTTGGAAAGCTCATCAAATTTCCTTTCATATTCCGCAAAAGTCATGTTGCCCTGCTTAAGATCCATAAATTCTCGATACAATTTGGATTTTCCGGACTCAGGCATCCATTTGGTTACAAAAGCATCCCTAAAATGCTGCCATGTAATGTCGGTCTCAGTCGTATGAGTAGTGAATGATTCCCACCAATTCCTTGCAGTATCCTTAAGCTGCCAAGCGGCCATCTGAAGCTTTTGTGCATCGGTAACCTCTAAGCCAGAAAATATTCTTTCCAATTCATCCAACCATTTCTGGGATTCGACGATCGATTCGGAACCCGAAAACTTAACGCCTCCCAGATGAGTGTACTCCTTACAAAGCTTGGTAAACCTAACAGGTTGAGCGGGCTGGGCTGGTCTGACTGGTGGCTCAGGCTCGACAGGGTGGCCTCCTTGGTGGCCTCCACGACCCCTACCTCGGCCTCTAGCAGTATTACGTCTGGTAGCCATCTGGAACATCGAGAACGAGGCTAAGAATTTGACTCAAGTCGAAGTTCTATAAATAAGAATACTTTGAAAACTTTCATTTTCTTGAAATACTTGTACTTTAAAAATACGCTCTCTCACAAAGATCGGATCCTGATACTGATCTTACTCATTCTAGGGTGTTTCCACCCTATCTCTAATGAGTTATTTATCTCAACAGCTAAGGTTAAACCTCTGCTCTGATACCAACTGTAACGACCCACAATTTCGAACCATTCAAATCGACAATAACCCACTCATGTCAGACCTGAATCGCTCAAAACCGTGAATTGTTATTTTTAACTATTGAGGTAAATGCAAATCAGAGCACAGAATCACAGACACAGGAACAGAGTAACTAGCAGCGGAACACAGTAGTACATAGGTTTATACACGATACATGATACATATAAGTACATAATGAGTCATAAGCTCATACAAAATATAGTACATATAGGTAACTAGTAGTAACCTGGATAATTTCGATAATAAGATAGCTGATACAGAAGATAGTCCAAAAGATGCAAGTCTCCAAAAGCGCCACGAACAGCAGAAGTGCTCAAGCTGACCCAAGCATAAAGTCAAAGAAACAATACACTCGAGTCAGGACTAATAGTCTTATATAAGTGAATCAGCATAAATGACATGTTCATAGAAATGTACAGTAACTTAAAGGGTGGTTGGGATTTCCATCCTCTAAGGATCCGTGAAACTAATACATATAGTAGTACGCTATTATGATAATGCCTATCCAGTAAAGTATAAGTAATGAAAATAGCGTAAGCGGGATTACCATATTACCCTTACGCCGTTTATAGGCATCACAGTCTATACAGTACCGTAAATTCACCGTACTGGTGTTATCAGAGGGCACTCCATAGAAAGCAACACCAAAGAAAAATCGTATGGGGCTCGCTTAGGATAAAATGACAAGGCACTCGAGGCAATACCAGAGTAGGATTCTACCAATTGCACTCCCGGACCGGTGGTAACGCATAGCAGCCACTACCGTCCACCTCGGAACACATTCCCAAATCAAAAGGGGTACCCCAAATCATAACATAGTCATAGAAATGGTATCGAAGAAACGTGTCCGATCAAAGGTGCTACCTCAATTAGTCACGGTATAGCTCCTGTTTTAGTCATCTAATTATGACCCGAAGGTCAAGGCCATATCGTTATCGTTCACCATCTTCAAATCCAGAAATCGCCCCAAGTCGTCATGCTTCGTTCTGGACACGTCACCACGTATACAGTTGTTAAAGTGGTATCGGCACTGACAGAGAGTATGCCACTTACCGACTCCGGTCTCTTTAACAACCAACGCTTACGTTTTGCACACCATGGCCATCAGTTTAAAATCATATTCAAGTATCGCCAATACTTTATTCAGGTATCTCCCAAAATCATTTACTCAAATCAATTTCCAATGGTTTGATTAAGATTTTTAAAAATCCATGTTCACCACAATTCTATGTCAACCATTTGAAATCTTAAATTTGAACCTTCAAATTCACTAGACTGGATTGTACAAAGCTTTTGAAAAATAATAATACTAATAATAATAATAATATATATATAATAATAAAAAATGTTAAGTTGAAATAATAATAATAAATATATATTTAAATAATTAAGTTGAAATATATATATATATTAAGTGGGAAACATGTATACCTATATATATATATAAAACTATTCTAATCAATATAGTTGAAGAAATCAAATTATTTATAAGGAAAGATTTACAAAAATCAAGTAAAGGGAAGATAGTCTTTATGAAATTATTGTTTTTATTAAATAATATTAGTCCAGTTCCAATCCCAGTCCATGGGCTGGCATTTAACATATCCTTGTATTGAAAATTTCAAAAATCCATTCACCAAACGCCATAATATCTTAAAATAACTTTACTGGCCACGGTGTCCGTATATATATATTTTCCTAACCTACGGTCAAGTGGCACGGATATTTTATCATTTCAATCCGTTCTTACAAATATTCGAATCACGGGTGTGTATCATTTCAACCCGTATTCCAACCAATTCGAATATGCAGGGGTTCGGGTATTTATCATTTCAACCCGTTTTTTTTTTTCTAAACTGGGTACTTGCATGGTGAGAATAATAACATAACATATCATACAACCATTCATAGTGTCATGTAAGAACGGTGCGCGTGTAGCATGTGCACAACCATGAACAAACAATCTAGAGCACCTTAACATTTGAATCAACATCTCAAATTTCTAATTCACTTAATAATAAATTAGTCATGCGTGAGAAAACTCACCTTACGTGGCAAAAGCGAGAAAGTACGGCGAGCGACAAAGATGATACTAACGATGGTCAAAGAGACGTCAACAACCTAGAACAACGGTGTAAATTTTATATTTAGTAAACGGATATCTAACCCGACACAGTACTACGACTAAAGAACACACATGCGAACAACTACAACCCCAGTGTAAGTTTGCCGGTCTGCATAGCGATATCTAGTATAAAATTTCCTAAGGCTCGACTATTATCACAATTTTTTTTTTTTTTCGCTAACCAATATATATATATGTATAAATTTTTTATTTTTTTTATTGGACTACTTGCGCATGCAAGTATTGGCAAAGTGCCAAAACGCATGCAAGTTTTTTTTTTTTTCCTAATCTATTTGCATGCAACAACATACCCAACAAATGTTAACTACGCATGTGCATGCTCCCATTTGCATGTACTAATTACATGCATATGTATGTATTCACTTAGGCAAAAGTACACAGCAAAGCAAATGGGAAGTATCTTAGGCCAAAGTGACTTTATACTACTCATTCACCAACGCATGCACCTACTGCGCATGCTTCATTTTCGTTTTTCTCCCCATTTTTTTTTTTTTTTTTTTTTTTTTTTTTTAAATCTGCGCCTGCTAGTAAAAAAAAAATATAAAAAAAAAAAATAAAAACGTGCCCAACTAAAAGAATGGTCACAACGTATGTACATGCTCCCATTTTCCCTTCCTTTCAACATAGCAAACATGAGCAGGTTGTTCTTCCCAAAACATATGTGCTTCTTTCACTTTTTTTTTTTTTTTTCAAAACACTACAACTAAGACCATGCATGCATGTAACTATTTGCATACTACCATAAGTCCATATCCATGTACATGCATTTGTTCTCTAACTATACCAACTTATGGAATGGAAACTTATACTTTGCTGTAGGTGTTAATTCTATTTTGGTTCTTTCTTTCTTTATAATGGAAAACAAAAGTATTTACTTACATAAAAATGCTTAAGTATGTATCAAGGTAACACATACATATTAGTTTATATATGCATGCATAAAAGAATGAGGGAAGAGAGCTCACGCTGGAAGGAAAGGGCGGACCGGTGAGAGCTTTGGACGTGAGAACTTCTTTTTTTTTTTTTTTTTTTTTTTTTTTTAGAAATTTTCTTGCATTAGTAAACCGGAGGAGGAAACAAAAAAAAAATGCGGATGGAGGAGACAAAGCGAGAAGAAGAAGAAAAAAAAATGAATATAAAGGGTGTGGATGGGTTCTTGAATGCAACGTGAAAAATTTTCACATAAGAACAAGAACACGTGTAATGTCCTAGGCCAAATTGCTCACAAGTGTCCCTTAGAGTATTTAAATTTTATATGTTAATGCATTTGAATTCAGTTTTAACGGTGAGTAACGCACATTTCATTATTTCCTTACGTTTGATTTTTTTTTCTTTTTTTTTTTTGTTAGAGATTTATACTTTTCTGCAAGGATACGAACGGTTAGCGCAACAACGTACGTGGACGATATCTGATTAACGCGCGTTTCAGCTTTGCGTGTTGCCAACGAGCAACGATGAATCCTCAAACGCCAAAATTTTATAAAAATAATAATAATAAATTTTTTTTTTTTTTTTAGAGATTTATTTTCATAGGAATATATAAAAATTTAAGGGTACCGACCGTCTATGCAACGAACGCACTAACGACGAACTCTGTTTAACGCGTGTTTTCCGCTATGTGCGCTATTGATAAGCAATACGGAATACTCAGACGCTAAAATTTCTGAAATTAAACAAAAATAATTTTTTTTTTCTTAAATTTCAAATTAATTCAAATTTTTATTCTTTAAATTTTGAGATCGTTACATTTACAGGTTCATGTTATCGGATGCTGTGAAGAGACGAGCTGGATGTGTTCAGACATATGATATTGTATTATTCCGTTGTGTGTTGTATATGAGGACGGATTATTATAACTGTCCAGACGTATGATATACTCTGATGATTGTAAGTATTTTTTTCAAGCTCTCAATAAAGATTTATTTCTATATTATATTTTGCTCCGCTGCGAAGTAAGACCCTGTGTTGTGTTGGTTCTTCTTCTTCTATTCTAATATTTCTTTCTTTCTTATCTCACCCTCTAATTTCTTTCTAATAACAGTCTGCTTTTCTATGCACTTTGGGTTGACATAGGTTGTTAGATGTTGGCTTAAACTGAACGGAAAAAGTGGGTCATTACTCGTGAGCTGCTGATATACTTGATCGTACTGTTGTGAATTGATAGTTAAAAACCCGACTATCAATAAATATTATTTTAGACCTTTGACGAGTTAGTTCAAAGCGACTAGAATGGGAACTAGACCCAAAACCACTTCAAACCGACTGTGCGTTTGAGACTAACTTGCAGGAATGCTTTTTAAATGGAGAATTTAAAACCATGGATCTTCATGAGCGTAAGAACTGCTTATTGAATTTCTCTGGCTAGCCATTAGAGATACTTCGGCAATGATTCTGTCGTGATTGAAATTATCGGATTGCAAGAACTACTCGCTACTGAACCTTGGGCTTATTCCTATATAGGATGTGGTAGGAGGGTTCCTTCGGTTCATTCTATTATTGGTTGACTTGTATGGACGAATGTATTACAGAGTATTTCCTAACAATCACGTACGTTGTTTTTTTATAAATTTGATAGCGGAGAAGGAAGCTTCTTTTATCTTTACACTTAGAGTATATTTGTGGACGTCAATTAGTGATTTGATGGATCTAACAATGCGACATTTAAAGTGAATGATGATCTGATGTTCAAAAAGGTAACCGTGAACTCAAGTCTCATCAATTGGGAAATGACAGAAATCAGGAAGATAGTACGGCTAGGTCAGTCATCCCCATTAGGGTGTATTGTCACTGTTTAGAGAAATTTCATTTGTTCTTCTTCTATCTCTTTTGTATCATACAGGAAATGGTTGCCGATCCCAACCGTGGGTGATAATATATTCGATACACTCAAGTTGAATGAGCGGTCGGTCATGTGTGGCCGGGTTGCAAGATGTTCCTGTTGAACCCCAGTGTTTCCTCTCTTGAGTACACTTATCAGGAGGTGGTCTCATACCTAGTCATGTTGGAAATCCAAACTCCAACACGAGTCGTACGTTTTTAGTTGTAAATCCATTATGTCGTAAAGTGAGATGCAAGCTTTCCAGCTATATTCCTATTTATTTGTGAATTGATAGATATTATTATAATATCATCGAATTTGGATATAAAAAGTGATTTAGTTATCGTAAGGTAAAAACACGTGCCGTATCTATATGTGGTCGTATCTTACGAGAGTTCCATTCTTTCAAAGGATTTTCTAAAGTTAAGCAAGTTGTTTGTGATGTGAATTTATCACTGAAAGTATTCCAAACGATCCGAGTTGGTTTTTCTTTGCTTTAAAATGTGCTCGAGTCAGACTGAGCATATTTCTAGGTTATGTTTTGCTTGGAGCTTCAGGACAGGAGCTGGAGTCGAGACATAATTCCATATATTCTGCTATTTATTTATTTCCGTTGTGTGTGTTGCATTAATCAAATTTTATAATCTGATTTGTTTGAATACTCTGATGCTGTGTATATATATAGTTTTCTTTTAAGAAAAGAGTTGTTGATATATTATACTTTATTCATTCCGCTATGAGGTTATGTTCTAATCTAATTCTTTAGTATTGGTGTTCTTCATTTTCTTCTATTCTAATATTTCTTTCTCTTCTCACCCTCTAAATTCATTCTATCAACTATTCAGGTTTCGATACTTGGGTTTTGGCAAGTTATACAGGATTATGTATAATTATAGAAATTTAAGAGTCGAAATCCACTGGGTCGTTACAATTATCTTTTCTTTAAAAAGGATTTTTAAAGTAAATCAAGTGGTTGGAGTTTACAGTGACGACTGCCCATAACTACTGCACTAAATAAGAGGAATAATGCATTGAAAGGTGTGTCAGGCAGCTACGGACGATCATCAAGGTAAGATAACACATGCGGAACCCGTCGTCTAACTCACAACGCATGGATAAAATATAATATAACATATACAACATGCAATAATAGTTAAGCATATTTGAGCAGAAACTTGAAACTTTCATAGCAAGTAGAAAGAATATCCATATATCTTTGGATTACAACATAAGTGTCTGTACAAATTGGCCTCACTACAACACTCATCAAACAGTGGAAACAAAAATACTAAATAGTAGCAAAAGAATACGCCAATCTCCTGCTTGACATTGCACAGCAGTATCGTCCTCATTAATCACCTGTCACGTGCTACCTAGTCTGCCCATCCATAACACCATGGATGAACAACCCAAGGTAATAAGAGGAAACATAAAACACTGAATTAGACAACAGTCTTAATGAGCGATAAAATAGCTATATAACATCATCAATAAAGTATATGAGAACAGGTAGATTAACCAACCAATCTACCAAACACCATAGAAGAACCCAAACCTGTCTTCCCCATATCCGGGAGTGATAGCCTTTACAAACAAGCATTAAGAACCAACAGTACACTCATGTCAAACATTTGTCAAGCGTAGACCATAATTATAGATCTCAACATCCCATAAGCACAATCCCGAAGGCTTAAACCAACATCGGACAAGCACTTAAGAGGCATCTCCTTCGACATCGAATAATTTACACAAGACGATACAAGCAAAACAGACATCACTCATGACTCTGGCTATCACCACCAATCCTGCTTTGAAACCATCGTTAATCATATGATCGGTTAAACAGCTCGCCATCAACTATCAAGGGCTAATGGTAAACCCCTGTTCTAGCAAAACTCCATACGCCGTATGATGAAACGTATCTAGGCTCGTCGAGCCTCCCATCGTACTCAACCAGTCACTTCTAGTCTTTTAGGCGTCCCTAGTATACACCTGCTTTGAATCCGCTAGAACTTGCAACAACGATAATTCCTCGGTCTCCGATGTCTCTAGCCATCCAATCTGATGATTGTTCATAAGCTCAAGCCCCTTCTCGAGAAACCATTATCCATGAAATCACCACCTTGAGTCATCTGCATAATCGTTGCATTACGACGATCAACGAACACATCACAACACTTCGAACATTCCCACTTGAATATACTTCGAAGCCACATCATCACTGAACCAAAAGTCATCAATACGAGGTTCATAAAAATCAGGTCGTTCCCTCTTAGGTCGCAACCGACCCTAGACCTATTACCTAACCCACTGGGTCATTCCACCAGACCCACGGCCCTTCAAGATCTCGAGGTCGCTAATGACCTGACTGCATTACCGCTTCACCATGCATACCCAACGACCTGACAAAGTCGTTTTACTTCAATGACCTGACCAGGTCGTTACACACCCACGACCTGACTAGGTCGTTACACACTCATCAACCCATCAGCACAAAACAGGCCGATCCAAGCTTCTAACGACCTAAGGCATCAACGAGCCAAATTCCATGATCCGGCCTTGCATCACCCCTTGCATATTCTATACGGGTCGAACCGTGCTCAACGATATGGTTTCCAACGACATAAAGTTCATCCCCCTATCTCCATTTCAGGACGAATGATCCATGATCCATAATTTTTGCCCGGCCCATGCTCTTGAATTTCTGTCTGGTCCATTCTCCAGAATTTCTTCCCGGTCCATGCTCAAGAACTTTGCTCGGTCCTTGCTCCAGAACTTTTTCCCGGTCCATCAAACCGTCCAGTCCATCAAACTGCCCAGTCCATCTAACTGTCCAGTCCATCAAACCACCCAGTCCGTCAAACTGTCCAGTCCATCAAACTGACCAGTCCATCAACTGTCTATTTCTTGTGGAACAAAACGCATGACCTGACCTAAGAAAAACCACTAGACTCCAAATCTGACCAAAATAGCTTCAATCTTGACCAAATCATCACCAAACGACAACGTCGATGCGACCAACTCATCCAAATCATCCAATTCAACCATAAACACTTTTTGAAATCATTAACAACATCAAAATGACAATTATTCATCGATAATCATATAAAATTCACCAAAATCATGATAAATGAATGAATAAACAGAACAATGGATCTAACTTGCATAAATATATGAATTAACATAAGAATTACCGGTTTTAAGTTGCTAGATTAGATCCTATGGTGATTCAAATGAAAGTATACTTACCATGATGTAAATCTAGGTGAGAACAACTTAAAATGATGAAAATAAGATCAAACAACCCATACACTCGATTGAATCCATGTGAGAGATGCTTGTCACTCACCAAACCTTCGATCTTGCTCAAGAACGAGGAATCAGGAATCCAAACAACGAAGAACAACCTTCAGACCTCTTGATTTGACGAAATCTCCCTTCACTTGATGTAGATCTAGCTTTGATTGATGTAGATCTTTAATCTTCTTCCTTAGATCTAGATTATAATGGTGGAAAAGTGTATTTGATTGATCAAGGGGGATCACGAGCACAACCAAATAAGAGAATGAAGAAAGTAAACTATTCTTTATGCCTCTAACCCCCTGTTTATAGCCTCCCATCAGCCCACTAATGGGCCTTCTCAAATCAGCCAATCAATGGTTGAAAACCTAAACAGAAAAATGTGAAGCACTAAAACAGCGATTCTTCCCAAACCGCTAAACCAAATCTTTAATGTAACCACTCTACGGAATTGGCAACACCATTTCCTTTCCAATAAAATCGATCTCAGCACTAGATTCAATCGCAGTCAAAAGTTATGCCCTATTCAAAACTAACATGAGTAAAATGGTTACAAATAAAATTGGTAAAAATTATGGACATATCTCACATCCCCATAAACAACATATAAAACTTTGAGAATGATTCAACCCTTAGGGAATTAAATAAAAATATTTTACGATCCTCCGATACGTAAAATGCGGGCTGTTACATTCTCCCTCCCCCCTTTTGAAAATTTTCCCCCAAATTCCCAAGCAAACTTAAGCAACCAAAACAATTCCACATGCCTATCATCCATGAGAAGCCAATTTATCATCCAAACTAGCATCCATCAAACCATGCATCCATAGACTTATCCTAGCATGCAGAATTCTAACAATAGTACAAGTCACAATGACGTAAGGTGACATGACATCAATGGGTCATACCGACGAAGAGTTCAGGATGGATCGTCTTCACACTCTCTTCCATCTCCTACGTACAATCGTCATCATCCTCACTCCACTGTACCTTGACTATCTTAACCATCTTCCTCCAAGCTATTTCGTGTCATTCCCCACAACGCGAAGCGACTTATGAGGTTTCGTACCTACGGTTCTACTTCTAGGTCTCCATGCTGCTCTAGAGATACCACCACATTCGAATCATGCACACACTTCTATCGAAACGACACATGGAAAATATTATGCACACTTGACATCTTCTCGGGTAACTCAACTTATATTCGAGCTTTTCGATTCGCTCGATTATCGAAAATGGTCCATCAAACCCTGGAGCTAACTTTCCTTTGCTTCCAAACCGAACAACGTGCCTCAATGGCAAAACCTTCACGAAAACCAAGTAATCAATGTTGAATTACAAATCTTTTCGATGCTTATCGGCATAACTCTTCTGACGATCTTGGGCTGCCTTCATTTGTTGCCGAACGATCTCGATACAATCTGATGTCTCTCTGATCATCTCTGGCCCAAGTATCAACTTATCTCCAGTTTATAACCAATATGCCGGAGAATTACACGGTCTACCATACAACGCCTTATATGGTGCCATCCCAATGCTCGGCTGGTAACTATTATTATATGCGAACTCAACTAGATGTAGATGGTCTTCCCATGATCACCGAAAATCCAATACACAGGCACTAAGAAGATCTTCCAAAACTCAGTTAACCCTTTCAGTCTGACCATCAGTCTGGGAATAATAAGCCGTACATAAACACAACTTGGTTCCCAAAGTCTCTTGCAAACTCTTTCAGAATCCACTCGTGAAAAATGGATCTCGATCACTCACTATGCTCTTCGGGATACCATGGAATTGAACTATCCATTTTATATAAAGCTTAGCAAACTTCGATGCTACCCTAGTCGATCTGACAGGAATAAACCTTGCACTTTTGGTCAAGCGATCCACGATGACCCAAAATCTTTCATTTCCTTCCCTAGTTCTAGGTAGTCCATCGATAAAATCCATCAATATCTACTTCCTTTTCCACATAGTAACTTCCAATGGTTGAAGCAATCCACTCAATTTCTTCTGTTCAGCTTTCACCAACTGACAGTTCATGCACTTGGAAATAAACTTTCCAATATCCCTTTTCATCCCTTCCTAGTAGTAAGATCGCTTCATGTCCTGATACATCTTATTACCACCAGGATGAATCGTCAACTTCGAGTGATGACATTCCCTCAGAACCTCATCTCTTCATTCGTTGATATCAGGAACAACCAATCGTCCTCGCTTTCGAAGCCAACCTTCTCGATCGACCTCGGAGTCTTTATTCTCTGGTTCCAATTTCTGGATAAACTAAACAAGCTTTGCATCTCGCTTTTGTCTCTAACGATCTGGATTTTTGACCGCCTCAAGTCGGTAAATTAACCAACTCAAGCCGTTCAAAATGACAGATTGGTATTGCTTACGAAGTTGAAATGCAAATCATTACAGAATCACAGACATAGAGTACGGAATATCTCACAGCGGAAGTAAAAATTTATACAATATTACAAAATCTTTCAATTTACATGATATCAGAGTGTAAAATAAATATTGGTATAGCGGAAGAATAAATATAAAAATCATACTAATGTTCGATATTAAGCAGTGATGGGCACAACTGCATATGACATGGTAGATGAATGGCTGGATCTCCAATGAATCTCAATCTCTAACGGATATATCTACAAGCTGAAATACTCGGTATGACCTGGGCATTTCGCAAGGAATAAAACAACAAAATACTCGAGTCAGGGCTAACAGTCTCATATAAGTGAATTAAATCAAATGAAGTGTTAACTGTAATGTACAATAACTCAAAGGATGTTTGGGATTCCCATCCTCTAAGGATCCGCGAAACTAATACATATATAATAATATGTTATTATTCTAATGTCTATCCAGTAAAGTAAATATAATGAAAATAGCGTAAGCGGGATTACCATATTACCCTTACGCAGTTTATAGGCATCACAGTCTATACAGTACCGTAAATTCACCGCACTGGTGTTATCATAGGGAACTCCATAGAATGCAATACTAAATCAAAATTGTATGGGGATCGAATGGGATAAATATGAGAAGGCACTCAAGGCAATACCCAGGGTAGGATTCTACCAGTTGCACTCCCGGACCGGTGGTAACACATAACAACAACTACCGCTCACCTCGGAACACACTCCTAAATCAATCACAACAGTAATAAAGATGGTATCGAAGAAGCTTGTCCGATATGAGGTGCGACCTCAATTAGTCACGGTATAACTCCTGTTTTATTCATTTTAATTATGACCCAAAGGTCAAGGCCATTTCTTTATCGTTCACCATCTACAATCTAGAAGTCACCTCCAAGCCATTCGGCTGTCGTTCCGGATATTCCATTACGTACACAGTTGTTAAAGTGGTATCGGCACTGATAGAGAGTATGCCACTTACCGACTCTGGTCTCTTCAACAACCGAACGCTTACATTTTTCACACCATGGCCATTAGATTTGAAATCATATTTTCAAGTATCGCACATCTATTTATTTCAAACATAGCCCAAAATCGGTTACTCAAATAATTTACCATTGGTTCGATTAAGATTCCAAATCCAATATTCGCAATTATCCTTTGTCAACCATTTGGTTTTAAGTTTCAAATTCCATGAAATATTGTTATTGCTTAAAAATCCTATACTTCATCCTTTGGATTCACTAGACTGGATTGGACATAGATTTTTACGAATTTATAAAATACATTTAGAAAAGTTAAGTTTTGAAAATGGTATATGTATGTTAAATTCAAAATAGTGTATAAATATTTTTTTTTTGCAAAACTATTATAAAATTAATATGGTTAAAGTAATCAAATCATTTTATAAAAGAATATTTATAAAATCAATTAATGTGGAAATATTGCTTCTATGAAATTGTAATTCTATTCAAATAATATTAATCCAATCCAATCCAAATCAATGTCTTACAATTTCTTTTCTCATCAGAATTTCACTTTTCAATCAAATTCCCTTTTATTTGATTCAATTTCAATATTTCATGGTTAAAACGATTTCCAAACCAATGTTAACCTTGAATTTCACATATCCATTTCATATAATAAATCCCCAAACTACTTTTAGTGTTAGCTATAAATCAAAATGTGATTTGTTAAATTCTGCTTGTTGACAAAACTCGTATTTACCATGACTTAAATAATCATATTACTTATACTTTAAATTAAACTCTTTCCATTTCGACAAAATCCTTCTTACATTTTTATGACAAAATTTCCATTGGACAAATCATATATTAAAATAAGTTTGAATATATTTATCAAGCCTTTGCAAATCCTTTAAATTAAATCATTCAATGCAAAATTTGTTATATTATTAAATTCATTATATGAACATAAAGTAATAAAGAATTTATTTAAATAAATGAAACTTAAGTGTTAACTTGCAAAATCACTCCAAAACTAATTTTCATACAAGTGGATTCTTGTAAAATTTCAAGTAAATATTTGAACAAAATTTCTTTAACTTTTATTTACGCTATATATAGAAATTTCATTTAAAATCTCTACTTATATAAAATAGTGGAAGGATTATTTAACAAATCGTATATCAAAATAAGTTTCTAAACACTTAACAAGTCTTTGAAACTCTTTTTATTGAATCCAAAATTTAGATTTCATGTTGTTAAATCTATTATATAAACACAAAGTGTACGTAATTTTATAAATTTAAATTTAAATGTTAACTGGTATGATTACTTCTTTTAAAACTTATTTACATACAAATTGATTTTCTTATAAAAATTCAAGTACAATTTGAACAGAATTACTATTGAACATTTTTTGCTATATGGAAAATTTTCATTACAATTTATCTTTACAAAATCGGTATAATAATTTAAAATAATTTATTTTTATTAACCACGGTGTCCATATATAATTTTCTATCCTATTGTCAAGTGATACAGATATTTATCATTCCAATCCATTCTTTAAAATATTCGAATCCCGGGTATTTATCATTTCAATCCACATCCCAAATCGATTTGAATAGCCAAGGGATTCAGGTATGTATCATTTCAACCCGTGATGGTTTTCTAATTTAAAGGGAACTTACATGGTGAGAAAATAAACGTAGCATATCATACATACATCCATATTGTGTCATATGATATAACCGTGTGTGTGTCACACGTGAACAACCACAAAGCAAACAAATCTAGAGCACCCTAACATTCCATTCGACATTTCAAGTGTTTAATTCTCTTAATAATCAGTTAGTCTGTAAGTGAGAAAAAAATCACCTTCTGAGGCTTGGGGATGAATGCAGAATTGACATGAAAGAGAGGATGAGACTTGATAGTCCAAAGTCGAACATACACCCAAAAGAACTTGTATACACATATACATATGTACACAAATGTAATAATGGGAATGCATGAACCTTATCTCAACTCCATTCTCAGCAACGAAATCAGTGACTCAACTGTGTTCAATGTGATTCCATTGACGCTCTCAAATTGTAGTTACCCAAATGACAAATCCAAATCGATGTTTCTAAACAAGAAATGACGACATGCATGCGACTGTTTTTGGTAAAAATCAAAGCAAAGCTCACCATCTTGGATTGAATGGGCTAGCGACCCGAACAATATACATGACTCGATGGGATCTAACTCTCTGCCCCAAAATAGTGAGCCCCCAACCAACCCGGAAGTCGTTGTGGCATATATCCAAGCACTTGGCGTGCTTCTCGTGGCAAGTTGAAATTCAGGGAATTGGTTATGCATGCGAGTTGTTGATACGATAGTACGAACAAATCATTGCTCGGCTCGCAGGAGGGTGTTGGGCTTGAGCGAGATGTTGATGGCTTGCGTGGCGTTGGTGGACTAGATTGGAGGCGAGCTTCGATTGTTAAGGCCTTGGTTATGCGCACGGCGACGACTAGAACATCAGATCCTAGAACGGATGTTGGTTAAGCTAGCCTGGGAACTGGTTCTACATCTGAGCGAAGCGAGAGAGGAATGTTTCAGAGTAGCCGGAGTTAGAAGCAGCTACCTGGACGGTGGTGGTGATGAGAAAAACGGGGTGACGGCTTTGGCAATTTAACTATTAGGAGTAGGATGTGAGGGGATCGAGTGCAGTGTGGTTAGCCTTGTCGTGGTGGTGGCACAACGCATCTCAGGCGGTGCGCGAGAGGGAGGAGGCACTGTGATGCCATCAACGGTGGTTCCCGTCCCCCTCTCGAGGTCTGCCTTGGTTCGCTTTTCCCCCTTTTGCTGTGTTTGCTAAGAGTACAAAAGGAAGAGGAATGAGACAAATAAAAGGACAGAGTTTTCCCCATTTCGATTTGATAATATGAAGGAGAATTTGGGGAACTTATATCTTCGGATCAGCTGAGTAGTATAGGAAGGAAAGAAAGAAGTATTGTATTGTTCTGAGCGAAAGGGAAATGGATACGCACCAGGTTCAGGAAAAAAATGGAAAATAGCAGTACAGAATTAGAGTATATATCATTGCCGCTCGAAATATTTTATTACAGCCAGTATTGGATTCTCTGCTCAAGAACAGTTTCTAAATCTTGGTACATTGTTCCCATATATTTGCTACTGACAGAGGGAGATTTCAAAATCTTGAACAGTAATTTCAGATCTTTGTATTAGTGACAGAGAAATATTTGGGTTGTTGCCATATTTTTAGGGAGACTAAATTTTCTAAGTTAAGGAGCAACGTGGAGAGATATTTTAGAAAAAGGAAGGACACTTGTTAGTTAGGTGTTTAAATTGGCTGAAAATTGGTCATCGTTGTAACATGACTTGCCATTCACATTTGATATTCCCACTGTTAATTTTCTTCCCTTATTCCATTAACGTGTTTTAGAAAAGTAACATTTATTTTATAAGGTCACGAACTGTTGACGCAACGAACGTACTAACGACGCTATTGTTTTACTAGCGTTTTCAGCTGTGCGCTATCGTTAGGCAACGCTGAATAGTATTAACATCGAATTCAAGCATTACATTTTAGAAATTGAATAAAATAAATTTTTATTTAGGAATTCATATTTTTTTTAAATTTGCAAAATCGTTACTAGTGAACGGACCACGACTGTATTCGACAGCGTTGTTACTTGCTTAAGTACATTATAAATTTCAAAATTTATCAACAATGAAATAATTTATCAAGCCGAACATATATTGAAATTTATATTTATATTTACCAATTTGATATCAAAACTATATTAAAATAATTCATCTCTGTAATTGTAAACAACTTCCAATCTTACATTTTGAAATAAATTTTCCTTGAAATAAATTGTACCTTAAATTGGATTACAAAATTGATACTATTTTCAAGTCACAATTTCAAAGTTTTTAAATGAATCCAAATCTATTATAAATATTCGTTTTAACCAAACCATTCATATTGAAATAAATTTATGAAGAGAATTCTGCTTAAAATAAATTCAAACTTGGTTCAATATAAATAAAATTCCAAATTCTATGCCAAAATCCCAATATGAATATTTATTTTAACCTCAAATTTTAAATTTAGTATATATTTAAAATGTCAAAATTACCAGTTCGTTACATCCTCCCCCACTTAGCGCTTTTCGTCCTCGAAAAGGAAACGTCTTATAAAAATTAAGTTCACATACATAGCTTTGCAAACATTTTACATAGTCTAAAACTTGTTGGAAAGAAAAAAAAGTTATAGATTTTTTTTTAAAACTCAAAATTTTTCTAACACCCGGAATTTACGAAAAATTTCAGCAGCACCTCCTTTGTACGGCTTGCCCGGAAAAATTCCAGATACAATATTTATCAATATACATCTCATCTACATGATGAGACATCCAAATATAGGGGAAACAAAATAAAAACAACCCAAATGCGATATGTAAACCGAGTTATGTACCTTATTTAGTGTTTTAAAGCGTGTTTGCTTATTTTTCTTAGCATTTGCGCAAAAACGAGCTCCATAAGACAAGCGCGTCATTACAACCTACTAAGACACTCAAGATATAGTAAGAATCAAACATATATGTATGATAAATCTTAACATGCATAATAACGAGCAACATATATGATAACCCACTTAGCATTTTGACAAAATGCAAACGAAACAATGCATGTGCATAACCTTACACAAAATATGACATAAATTAAAATAGCATTGTGTCTATATGCAAATGAAATCAACGATGCACGTAATATCTATTTATAAGCAATATATGTTCCATTTTTATCATTTCTTTTATTTGACATAACCATGTTCAATTTGTTTTTTTTTCTTTCTTTTCTCTTTTATTTTTCTCAATGTACACCTTGCATATAAGAAATTTATTCACTTTCTTCATTAAAAATGCATGTTATGCTGAAAATGTGAATGGCTCTCACCACTCTAGAAGTTTACTATTGGCGTTCCACTATTTAATACAAACTGCTAGACGCTCGAGCTTTATTTGTCCCAGCTCATGTGCATATTAATTCATTACACTTGTATTTGATTTCCATCTTTTTGTCATTTTTTTCATACTGTTTTCGCTAATGCAGCCACTGCTGCTGGTGGCAGCAGCGTTCTTGTTGTTCCTGATAGTAGCAACCCTTCTACTTTTTTCCAGTTCATATTTTTCTTCAAGGAATATAGAGAGCATATGAAACTACTAAATTTAATAACTGTGTACTGCTATTCGATTTAAAGGGAGTGCTCAATATAGGCCTACACCTAAAAAGTGATATATGAAATTAATGAAGCAGCTCGACAGGTTAGCTTGGCAACAACCCTTTCACACTTTGGAAGAGAAAGGAATAACTAGGCTTTCATCAACAAGAAAAAGAATGTACTGCCCTATCAAGCTGAACTAATAAAAATGATTAAAAAAAATTTATTGGTCGAATTCAAAGAGAAGGCCTACCAACTTAATGGTGTAAGACAAACAAGCATTGTGGAGCTAAACTAGCAAGGTGAAATCGAAGAAAAATCGAGTAGAGAACCTGCGCCCCCTATAAATTTTCCCTTAAGACTGGCAAATTGAATTAATTTGGTTGTTCATTAAATTCAATTGTTATTTATTTATTCACATTATTAGCATCCATAAATATTCATTTTATTGTTTGTGTAGTGAATTTACATTCAATGTCTCACTCGAAATATACATATTAATCTCACTTTCGAAACCTGAAAGTAAATACTGATGATGCTGCAGTCATCGCCAGAATCATTTTCGAGTGACTAGAGTGCGATTTTTGCATCTATCTAGTACATCTAGGATTTAGTATATACGCTGGCCAGGCGTATATTCGAAATCTTGACATACCCGATTGTCCAACTTTGACATTAAATTAAACATTTGGTATTCTAATTTTCTTTCAAAGATATATACTAAATTTTAAATATTTGCATATACGATAAATATATCTCAAAACGTATTTATTATAAGATTCAAATAGGGAAATTTATACCTCCCCTTCTTATTTGTTTTGTCGTATTTTGATTATAATCGTTTATTTATTTATACAATCTCAAAAATTTACAATGGAAAATCATAAAATCTTTATTCTCAAAACATGTATTATATAGGAGCATTTTTATGTTTCAAACACATATTGTATAAGGTTTCTCTTTGTAATTTAGGTTTCATATGCATATTATTCCCAAATCTTAATTTTTAATGTTTGCTAACCTTACGAATTTTAAGTCGCTATTCATATCAAAAGATCTTTTTTTTTCAAGAATACTCAACTTAAGATAATTACTTAAACACTAATTTATATTCATTCTTACAACTTATAGTAGAATTTAAAATTTCAAACTATTATATTTTTATCATCTTAGAAGTCATTTTATTTTCAAATTTTTATTTATGAGTCTTATTTGTATATAATATAACTTCATAGGTACAAAATTATTGAAATTTTCTTAATAAGGTGTTGTAAATTTACATGTAACCCATTTCCGTTTGATTTTCCGATTTACTAAAATTTTACAAATCAAATGTTTAACACTTATTAGTTTACTCAAGTTTCTTCATATTCTCATTTTCATTTAACTCAATTCGAGCTAAACTGGAATATAAGCCAAGAGCTGAACGAACGATCGAACTAATTGAATGGTTTTTCCGAGGATAAGATAAAAGTATTAAGGAAGATTCAAGATTTGAGAACGATCAATCCTAAATTTTTAGGATGAGACAAAGCAGGATCGAGACTCAGACTTGGAAAATCCTAACTTCAAAGGAATTTTACTAAAGGGTCGAGACCGAAGGAATGAGATTTAAAACTAGGACATATTTTAAACAAGGCAAAAATTTAAAATATTTTTATATATAGAAAATCCTTTTTAAATCCATTAAAATCAATTAATTTTTTTTTAAATACGCTCTCTCGGGTATGATTCTAAGATGATTTCACTCATTCTAGAGTATTTCTACCCTATCTCTAATGAGTGTTTCAACAACATAAGCTAAGCTTTGTATAAACTAAAGCTCTGATACCAACTGTAATGACTTGGCTTTTTGACCACCTCAAGTCGGTAATTAAACAAACTCAAGCCGTTCAAAATGATAGATTGTTATTGCTTGTGAAGTTGAAATGCAAATCATTACAGAATCACAGACATAGAGTACGGAATATCTCACAGCAGAAGTAAAATTTTATACAATATTACAAAATCTTTCATTTAACATGATATCAGAGTGTAAAATAAATATTGGTACAACGGAAGAATAAATATAGAATCATACTAAAGTTCGGTATTAAGCAGTGATGGGCACAACTGCATATGACATGGTAGATGAATGGCTGGATCTCCAACGAATCTCAAGCTCTAACCGATATATCTACAAGCTGAAATACTCGGTATGACCCGGGCATTTCGCAAGGAATAAAACAACAAAATACTCGAGTCAGGACTAACAGTCTCATATAAGTGAATTAAATTAAATGAAGTGTTAACTGAAATGTACAATAACTCAAAGGATGTTAGGATTCCCATCCTCTAAGGATCCGCGAAAATAATACATATATAATAGTACGCTATTATTGTAATGTCTATTCAGTAAAGTAAATATAATGAAAACAGCGTAAGCGGGATTACCATATTACCCTTAGGTAGTTTATAGGTATAACAGTCTATACAGTACCCTAAATTCACTGCACTGGTGTTATCATATGGCACCCCATAGAAAGCAATACTAAATCAAAATCGTATGGGAAAAATATGACAAGGCACTCAAGGCAATACCCAGGGTAGGATTCTACCTGTTGCACTCTAGGACCGGTGGTAACGCATAGCAGCAACTACTGCCCACCTCGGAACACACTCCCAAATCAAAAAGGGTGCACCCAGATCAATCACAACAGTAATAGAGATAGTATCGAAGAAGCGTGTCCGATATGAGGTGCGACCTCAATTAGTCACGGTATAGCTCCTGCTTTAGTCATTTTAATTATGACCCAAAGGTCAAGACCATTTCGTTATCGTTCACCATCTTCAATCCAGAAGTCACCTCCAAGCCATCCTGCTGTCGTTCCAGATACTCCATTACATACACAATTGTTAAAGTTGTATAGACACTGACAGAGAGTATGCAACTTACCGACTCCAGTCTCTACAACAGGCGAATGCTTACATTTTTCACACCGTGGCCATTAGATTTGAAATCATATTTTCAATTATCACACATCGATTTATTTCAAACATAGCCCAAAATCGATTATTCAAATAATTTACCATTGGTTCGATTAAGATTTCAAATCCAATATTTGCAATTATCCTTTATTAACCATATGGTTTTAAGTTACAAATTCCATGAAATATTGTTATTGCTTGAAAATCTTGTACTTCTTCCTTTGGATTCACTAGACTAGATTGGACACAGATTTTTTTGAATTTATAAAATACGTTTAGAAAAGTTAAGTTTTGAAAATAGAATATGTATATTAAATTTAAAATATTGTATAAATATATATGTATATATATTTGGAAAACTTTTATAAAATTAATATGGTTAAAGTAATCAAATCATTTTATAAAAGAATATTTATAAAATCAAGTAATGTGGAAAAATTGCTTCTACGAAATTGTAATTCTATTCAAATAATATTAATCCAATCTAATCCAAATCCATGTCTTACAATTTCTTTTCTCATCAAAATTTTAGATTTAAATCAAATTCCCTTTTATTTGGTTTAATTTCAATATTTCGTGGTTAGAACGATTTCCAAACCAATGTTTACCTTGAATTTCACATATCCATTTCATATAATAAATCCCCAAACCACTTTTAGTATTAGCTATAAATCAAAATTTGATTTATTAAATCCTAGTTTGTTGACAAAACTCGTATTTACCATGACTTAAATAAGCATATTACTTATACTTGAAATTAAACTCTTTCCATTTCGACAAAATCCTTTTACATTTTCATGACAAAATTTCCATTTGACAAATCATATATTAAAATAAGTTTGAAAATATTTATCAAGTCTTTGCAAATCCTTTACATTAAATCATTCAATGCAAAAATTGTCATATTATTAAATTCATTATATGAACATAAAGTAATAAAGAATTTATTTAAATAAATGAAACTTAAGTGTTAACTTGCAAAATCATTCCAAAACTTATTTTCATACAAGTGGATTCTCGTAAAATTTCAAGTAAATATTTGAACAAAATTTCTTTAACTTTTCTTCACGCTATATTTAGAAATTCCATTTAAAATCTCTACTTGTATATAATAGTGGAAAGATCATTTAACAAATCGTATATCAAAATAAGTTTCTAAACAGTTAACAAGTCTTTGAAACTCTTTTTATTGAATTCCAAATTTTGATTTCATGTTGTTAAATTTATTATATAAACACAAAGTGTACATAATTTTATAAATTTAAATTTAAATGTTAACTGGTATGATTACTTCTTTTAAAACTTATTTACATACAAACTGAATTTCTTATAAAAATTCAAGTACAATTTGAACAAAATTTCCATTGAACATTTTTCGCTATATGGAAAATTTTCATTAAAATTTCTCTTTACAAAATCAATATAATAATTTAAAATAATTTCTTTTTACTGACCACCATATCCGTATTTAATTTTCTATCCTGCGGTCAAGTGATACAGATATTTACCATTTCAATCTGTTCTTTAAAATATTCGAATCCCGGGTATTTATCATTTCAAGCCGCATGCCAAATCGATTCAAATAGCCAAGGGATTCGGGTATGTATCATTTCAACCCGTGATGGTTTTCTAATTTAAAGGGAACTTGCACGGTGAGAAAATAAACGTAGCATATCATGCATACATCCATATTGTGTCATATGATATAACCGTGTGTGTGTCGCACGTACACAACTATAAAGCAAACAAATCTAGAGCACCGTAACATTCCATTCGAAATTTCAAGTGTTTAATTCACTTAATAATCAGTTAGTCTGTGAGTGAGAAAAAACACACCTTCTGAGGCTTGGGGATGAATGCAGAATTGACATGAAAGAGAGGATGAGACTTGATAGTCCAAAGTCGAACATACACCCAAAAGAACTTATATACACATATACATATGCAAGAAAATGTAATAATGGGAATGCATGAACCTTATCTCAACTCCATTCTCGACAACGAAATCAATGACTCAACTATGTTCAATTTGATTCCGTTGACACTCTCAAACTGTAGTTACCCAAACGACAAATCAAAACTGATGTTTCTAAACAATAAATGATGACATGCATGCGAATGTTTTTTGTAAAAATCACAGAAAAGCTCACCATCTTGGATTGAATGGGCCAACGACCCGAACAATATATGTGACTCGATGGGATCTAACTCTCTGCCCAAAATAGTGAGCCCCCAACCAACCCAGAAGTCGTTGTGGCATTTATCCAAGCACTTGGCATGCCTCTCGTGGCAAGTCGGAATTTAGGTAATTGGCTATGCATGCGAGTTGTTGATACGACAGTATGAACAAATCATGGCTCGGCTCGTAGGATGGTGTTGGGCTTGAGCGAGATGATGATGGCTTGCGTGACGTTGGTGGACTGGATTGGAGGCGAGCTTCGATTGTCAAGGCCTTGGTTCTGCACATGGCGGCTGGAACTTCAGATCCGAAAATGGATGTTGGTTAAGATATCCTGGGAACTGGTTCTAGATCTGAGCGAAGCGAGAGAGGAATGTTTCGGAGTAGCCGGAGTTGAAAGCAACTACCTGGACGGTGGTGGTGATGAGAAAAACGAGGTGACGGCTTTGGCAATTTAACTATTAGGATAGGACGTGAGGGGATCGAGTGTAGTGTGGTTAGCCTTGTCGTGGTGGTGGCACAACGCATCTCAGGCGGTGCGCGAGAGGGAGGAGGCAGTGCGACGCCATCAACGGTGGTGCCCGTTCCCCTCTCGAGGTCTGCCTTGGTTCACTTTTCCCCCCTTAAGCTATGTTTGTTAAGAGTATAAAAGGGAGAGGAATGAGACAAATAAAAGGACAGAGTTTTCCCCATTTCGATTTGATAATCTGAAGGAGAATTTGGGGAACTTATATCTTCGGATCAACTGAGTAGTATAGGAAGGAAAGGAAGAAGTATTGTATTGTTCTGAGCGAAAGGGAAATGGATACGCACCAGGTTCAGGAAAAAAATGGAAAATACGGTACAAAATTGGAGTATATATCATTGTCGGTCGAATTATTTTATTAGAGTCAGTATTGGATTCTCTGCTCAAGAACAGTTTCTAAATCTTGGTACACTGTTCCCGTATATTTGCTACTGACAGAGGGAGATTTCAAAATTTTGAACAGTAATTTTAGATATTTGTATTAATGACAGAAAAATATTTGGGATGTTGCCATATTTTTAGGGAGACTAAATTTTATGATTTAAGGAGCAACGTGGAGAGATATTTCAGAAAAAGGAAGGACACTTGTTAAATAGGTGATTAAATTAGCTGAAAATTGGCCATCGTTGTAACATGACTTGCCATTCATATTTGATATTCCCACCGTTAATTTTCATCCCTTATTCCATTAACGTGTTTTATAAAAGTAACATTTATTTTATAAGGCCACGAACTGTTGACGCAACGAACGTACTAACGACGCTATTGTTTTACAAGCTCTTTCAGCTATGCGCTATCGTTAGGCAACACTGAATAGTATTAATGTCGAATTCAAGCGTTACATTTTAGAAATTGGATAAAATAAATTTTTGTTTAGGAATTCATTTTTTTCAAATTTGGGAAATCGTCACTAGTGAACGGACCACGGCTGTATTACACAGCGTTGTTACTTGCTTAAATACATTATAAATTTCAAAATTTATCAATAATGAAATAATTTATCAAGCCGAACATATACTGAAATTTATATTTATATTTACTAATTTGATGTCAAAACTATATTAACATAATTCATCTCTTTAATTGTAAACAACTTCTAATCTTACATTTTGAAATAAATTTTCCTTGAAATAATTTTTCCTTGAAATAAATTGTACCTTAAATTGGATTACAAAATTGATTCTATTATCAAGTCACAATTTCAAAGTTTTTAAATGAATCCGAGTCTATTATAAATATTCGTTTTAACTAAACCATTTATATTGAAATAAATTTACGAAGCGAATTCTGCTTAAAATAAATTTAAACTTGGTTCAATATAAATAAAATTCCAAATTCTATGCCGAAATTCCAATATGAACATTTTTTTTAACCTCAAATTTTAAATTTATTATATATTTAAAATGTTAAAATTACTGGTTCATTACATTGGCTCTCGCCAATGCTTTCGATGAGAGTAGGTCTTATCGATAAGTTTGCCAACATTTCAGGTTCCAACTCACACCGTGGTCTTAAATCAAATCCTGCCAACTAATCGAGGCTTTTCCATTCTTAAAACATTGCTCCCAATCCTGTATGTCTTCGACTCAATGCATCTGCAACTGCGTTACGTTTACCAGGAGTATAAGCTATACCAAAATCATATGATGCTAGAAACTCTAACCACCGCTGTTGCTGAAGATTCAAACCCTTTTGGGAGAAAATATACTTCAACGACTTGTGATCCGTGAACGACTCGAACCCCCAATAGGTGATGTCTCCACATCTTCAGAGCAAACACGATCGCTCACAACTCCGAATCATGAGTTGGATAATTCCTCTCATGCGGCTTCAGTTGTCGACTTGCGTAGGCCATAACACTATCTTTCCGCATTAGTACTGCTCCTAGTCCAGTACCACATGCATCAGTGTATACCACTATCTCTTCATTCCCACTTGGAATCGTCAAAATAGGAGCACTCGTCAGTCTCTCTTTTAGGATTCCGAAAGCTTGCTCACACTTTGTATCCCATGTGAACACTTGGTTCTTCTTCGTCAATCCTGTTAATGATGTAGCTATCTTGGAGAAATCTTTGATAAATCGTCAGTAACAACCTGCCAACCCAAGGAAACTTCTTACGTCCATTACATTCTTATGTCTATCCCAGTCCTGGATTGCTTCCACTTTAGTGGGGTCAACCACTATTCCATTTCTAGAAACTACATGGACTAAGAACCTCACTTCGCTCTTCCAGAAGTGACACTTCAAAAACTTAGCCTTAAACTAATGCTTTTGCAAGATTTCCAAAACAACTCGCAAGTGCATCTTATGTTCTTCCTCGTTACGGGAGTAAACCAGAATATCATCCATGTACACAAGCAAGAACTTGTTCAATTGATCTCTGAAAACCATATTCATAAGATGTACAAAATACGTTGGCACGTTAGTCAACCCAAATGGCATCACCAACCATTCGAAGAAACCAGACGGTGTCCTAAAAGCATCGACACACTATCCTTTGCCACTCTCAACTGGTGTTATCCCGTTGCCAAATCCATCTGGGAAAACACTTTGGCTTCGTGAAGCTGATCGAACAAGTCATCTATCCTCGACAACGGATACTTGTTCTTCTTGGTCACCCTATTCGGCTCATGATATTCCACACACAATCTCAAGGATCCACCAGCCTTGGTTGCGAACATAACCGGTGCACCCCATTTGGATACACTCCTCTGAATGAATCCTTTTTCCCAAAAGGTCACGAACTTGGCCCTCTAACTCTCATTGTTCCTTAGGCGCCATCCGCCTAAGAGGCATAACGATAGGTCTGGCACCTCGACCAAATCGATTGTGAACTCGATTTCATGATGCAGCGGCAAGCCATTGACTTCTTCAAAGATATCCTCAAACTCATTAGCGATCAACATAGATGACAAGTCTTCCTGTGGAATTACAAGCTAATATAAAAAGCTCACGAAGACACCATCTTTGGGGTTACATCGAATCAAAACCTTTCGCCCTTCCGCATCCCCAACTCTCACCTCAAGCTTCTCGCAATTCACTCTTGCTGCATACCTCTTGAGCCAATCCATGCCCAAGATGATCCCAAACCCAGTGAAGTTCAAAACAAAGCAATCACACACAAAAGAGCAAATATGTCTCGATAACACAAAACAAAGCATACAAAGTCTAGATGAATCCCCAACTGGTTTAGTCACAACTAAAGGTCTATCACAAATTTTTGGTTCCAAACCCAAGCGGCACATATGCTCATTACAAATTAATGAATGCGATGCTCCAGTATCAAACAATACACGAACTTAAACACCTTTAACTTAAAAGAGTGCCTTGAACAAGGACACCCTTCCCTTTCTCCTCTGCAGTAGGAGCCCATGAAGACGAAGGAACATCTCCCAACGCATATGCCTTCACAACCTACTTTCCCTTGGCTTGTTCAGGACAATCTTTCTTGTCTTGCCTTGGCTTTCTACACTTGAAGCACTTCTTTTCAACTTTTGGATTTTTTTTTCAATCCTTAGAATAATGGTTGTTCTGCTAGCAGTTAAAGCAAGTCACTTCACCCTTTTGCTTCTTCTGACCATCTTTTCCTTTCTACTGTTGCTGCTTTCTCTTTTTGTTATCACCACCCTGTTGTGGTTTTAAAGCTTCCTTGGTCACAACAACAATAGTTTCTTCTTTAGGAAACAAGCTTTCATGCCTCATAGTTTTTTTCCACTATCTTATCATATGGGTCATCCAGATGATCAACCAACGGCCTCCAAATATAGGTATCCAAATCCATAACAAACTTTTCGTTCTTCTAATAAGGTGAGTCAATATATAATGAGCATATTTGGACACGGCCTCAAAATCAGAAACATAATCCAACACCGGTCGACCATTCTTCTTCAACTCCACAAACTTCTTAAACAAAATAGACTTTTGAGCAGTAGAGATATACTTCGTCTCAAACTTGACTTGGAACTGATCCCTTGTGATCTCATCTTCTGGAGTCTCCAAAGTAACAGAGTTCAACCAATAATCCATGGCTCTGCCTTGCAATTGTCTCGATGCAAGCTTCCTATTTGTTGCATCATTTATACCCAAATCTTCAAAAATCTATACACAAGCATCCAACCACTTATGAACCTCTTCAGTCGGCTCTCTTCCCTTGAATGGTTTTCCTCCAAGAGACGTGAAGTCCTTGCACAGCTTCGCGAAATCCATAGCTCTAGTGAAACGACCCAAACTTCCCCGTAAAGGAAAGCCTGGATTGCTTTGAGAACAATACACAACAGAACACAAATTGAAGAACATTTTATTGCTGATTACAACAATTACATCAGAGTACAAGAATATAACAGAGTATGAACACTTATTACATAATAGAAATACAATAATATCAGAGATTTAGATTACACTTAAATAGCAGCGGAAAATAATACAAATATACAACTGAAATGAATACACGGATACAGAGCTTTCCGAAAACCGCTTCAGCTGTAAACCCGGATCCTGTAAATATATCTGCAAAAAAGCTACTCGACTGCCCGTGTGGAAAATAAGGGCACCCGAGTTTGTTAGTGAAGCAAACTACAAGTCAGTCATGGGACTGGTATGAGAAATCTTAACTTAACTATCTAATAATAAGGCTAATCACAGGATCACGCCGCTAACGCGGAACGGGTTTACTCCATTGGATTGCCAGTGCATAAAATAACGTAAATCGTTAAACAACGCAATGCTTTTAGAAAAATGAAACCATTATAAGACCCAAGTCCCATCACACAATGCAACGCAAACCGGAGGATAGGGTTTTACCTTATAATGGTCAAGAGATGCTTGATACGATAAAACTGATTTAATATTATTGTGTATATCCATGGGTATATATATATTTCAAAAACAATTTCAATCATAATGTATTAATCATAGACGGTATAATACCCCATCCTACTATGTCGCCATACTAGTTCTAAAATCAAAACCGCAAGGTCGTATTGGAAATTGGATTTCCATCATGAGTCGAGGCTAGGGGCAAGCTCCTCTCCGATTCGAGACACTCTAGCAAATGCCTCAGGATCCCCCGCAGTGAACCCTTGGATCTTCAGGGTCGGTCCCTGTGACGACCCCATTCCCGATATGACGGTGGCAAGGGTAATCTTTGGAATATAACACATAAACAGATAATAACAGAACAGAAATAAATAAATACACCAGATAAATATCATCATCAGAGTCACACAGTATATAGGATCATACTTAGTACAAAGTACAGTTCAACTATACATAAATGTCTACTGCGGAAAAGAAAACATAATATGTACAACAGGAGCTGAACAGCATAAAAAAAAGATAAATGATAAAATCCATCTTCAACTCCAGCTATCCAGAAAGAGCCTGCTAAAACCTGAATACAAGGCTGCCCGTGTAGAAAAAGGGGCACCCGAGTTTGCAAGTGAAACAAACTACGAGTCAGTCATGGGACTGGTATGAGAAATCTACTTAACACATTTTCAAATGTTGCTATCACAGGACCACGCCACTTTCGCGGAACGGGTTCACTCCATTGGATTGCCAGTGCTTTAAAACAAATAATTCTTTTAAACATCGCAATGCTTTTTATAAAAATGAAGCCATTATAAGACTCAATTCCCATCACACAATGCAACACACACCATAGGATTGAGTTTTACCTTATAATGGCCAAAATATGCTTGATACGAGCAAAATAAATCATTTGATATTATTGCTAGTGTATATATGTTTCAAAAACAATTTCAATCATAACTATTAATCATAGACGGCATGGGTAACATATATCATGTCGCCATATGTATATATATACAATCAAAACCGCACGATGTCGTATTTGGAAATTGGATTTCTGTCATGAACCAAGGCAAAAGATAGTCCTCACCGAATTCGAGACTCTCTAGCCCGAGCCTCAGGCTACAGCCGCAACTGCACCTCGGAGCCACAGGGCCGGTCCACCGATGTGGATTAAAATGCCTGAACACTGCGTTTTTAGGGCGTAAATGAGCCCAACGACTCCATTGGTCCCGGATCGACCGATATATCCGAGGCACCTCGCAATAGCAACAACCACACAGGTGAAAAGTATATAAATGTCAGGGCTGGTAGGTCACTGACACCACCCTAGCTAGAAAGAAACGCATGTCCTCCCTGGATCCTTCTCCCGTTTCTGGTCCATCCCGGGGTGTGAGACTCGCGAATTCACGTTATACACAAAGCTATGCCACACAGGCTGTGCTTTGATCATCAACCACAAGATTTTGCTTTTCAACAGAAGCCTTGATTATCTATCACTTAGGCGTGCCACACAGGCAATTCACCCCGTGCGACTGATTTCTATCGATATATAACCTCTGGGCTCGTACGTCTCAGAGAGGGGGCATTAAGCAAGAGAATAAATTCTCCACCACCAAACAGATATATATTTAATAGAGATCAATCAGCACAGAACAAAATCCAATGTCAGACACACAGTCCATTTACACGTTCGTTCTGGGTCTGAACGAAACCGGAGGCACTCAATACCTCGCATATCCGTACAATCAACAAGTACGTCCGGGTGGCTACTACTTCATCCCTGTCAAGGTAGCTACTCCTCTCATGAGCATCAGTAGCACCCCTCCATTCGACGTGAAGATCATCGGTCTTGCACCGTCTTCATATCTTCGACTTTTACTTGTCGATCAATTATTTGAAATGAGAATTAACTCGGCCTTTTCAAATAATTCACGTATATCTAGAATTTCAAATCAATTCATTTCAATGGTTAAATTATTCGACAACACCAATTTCGTTCTTTAATGTAATTTTCACACCAAACACATTCAACAATCAAATATCAAATAAATCGAGCAAATTCAGTTTATTTCCATTCCATATTGTTTATAATATTTTATCACGATTTATCGCTATTTTTATTTATTTAAAAATAGCCAATTCATTAAACCGACGCTTCAGGCCATAACGCGGTCGTGGCACTGTTTTTCCCCAGATTTGATTTACGCATATCTGAAAATCTAACAGTTGGATCTTCACAAAGTTTATATCATTAAAAATATCTTTTCAAAACGAATCCAACGGTTTCAGTTTTGGGAAAATCCGACGGTCGGATCTTCCGCACTAATCGTTTGAAGTTATGATTTCAAAATATGAACTACAGCGTCGTTATTCGATTTAATTTAATTATATTTATATATATATATATATATAATCGATTCTGGCGCTGTTTTTCTTCAGATTTGAATTAAATATTTCAGACAATCCAACCATCGGATCTTCACAAAGTTGGTGCCGTTGGAAAGATATTTCCAAGGCGAACCCAACGGTTGCGGTTTCGGGAAACTCCAATGGTCGGATTTCCCGCACTAGTCGTTTGAAATCACGGTTTCAAAACACGAACTGCACGGCCACGTTTCATTTTAATTTTATTTATATTTATATAAAATAGTTCATTCAAAATTCCTATATCGTTTTCACTTCAATTATTTCACTAACGCCTTTAAATTTTGGAAAATTTCGCCATAACCTCCTTTGTATGGGAGGGGCTGGGAAAATTCCCAAATAGCCACACGGGCGTCTCATGTCAAAAAAAAAAAGAAAAAGCCAACAGGCTCATAAAATCATCACCCAAACAATACAGTAAATGTGTACCTATTTGTCGGGCACAAAATTTTATTCCTCTTCTCTAGCCCTTTTTGCTATAACCTGTTCAATAAATATGCATGTACATATACACAATTTTTATCCCTTATCATTTTCCATTCAACTTCATATTTGATTTATTTTGGTTTAAAAACACCATTCATTCTAATGTTACATGCATAGGCTAAAATCACATCATTAGCTAATTAACGTTTATTTCAACTCATGCATATTTATTTGAACAAGTGCCTATTTTTAACACTTCACATTACAAAGATGATAATTTTGGCGAACTAAAATACATTTCAACACATGACTATTTTATTTAGTTCCTATTCATGTTAAAAAGAATATTTCATCCACAAATATTTATTTCAACGTCCGCATATCTTTAGCATATCACATATATGATAAAAATGATATTTTTATCATTTAAAATATTTATTCGACAAATGGATGTTTTCAACACTTCATAGTTTCAATAAAAATGTAATTTTTATTGTTCGATCTTTTTATTCAACACATGAATTTTTCCACTACACACACTTCTCAACACATGAGCATTTCCACACATGGATATTTTATTTATATTGTTCATATTAGAAAGATGGAATTTTTTTATTGTTGAAACTATTTATATATAAGGCGAATATTTTTCATACTTCATATATATTATAAAAAGGTGATTTTTATTGTTCAAACACTTCATTCATTCACAAATGAATTTAATTTTCACACATCACTTTTCAACACATGAACATTTCCACACATGGATATAGTTTCAGCATATGGCTTTAATTTCAATGCATGAAGATAATTTCAACATATGAAAATAATTCTAACACATAAAGATTATTCAAAATTTCGGCAGCATAACGGCAGGGTAGTTAAAACCGGCACCGTCCCTAGTACGGCTCCTCGCTCTACCTTAAAACCTCGCGGTTTTTGACAATGGGGATTCATGCATCTAATTCGCACGTAGGCGGCATGTTTTATTTTTATTTCCACAAATATTTCCAATTCATTTCAATCACCAATGGGTATTTTTCAACCAAAACCAAACAATATTAACCACAAACAATTATTCAACCATTCGTATTTTTCATCCAATATTTCACACCAATTCACAACAATAAATATCGTCCATGGTTTGTGGACGAGGGGAGTATATATATATATATATATATATATATATATATATATATATATTATTGATATATTTCACTTGCATTTCAACACATATATCAATTATTCTATGCATGTATAATTCATACTTCGCTTATATAGCTTACACCACGCATGTACATGAGGTATACAACACGTGTGTAATTTATATTTCGCTAATATAATTTATACACGACATTTTCCATTCAAATTTTATTAATTTAGATTTCTCACCTTGGTTTTCGGAGTGCTAAAAATCGTAGATGACTCAGAAAAATCCGCGGCTTCTTCTATGTGGTAGAGAGCTTCCTTGCGGTCCAGATGTTTCCTGTTTCATCGAATTTCGTCAACACACCAGAAAGAAATGATTTTTCAAAGTGCAGATGTAGTAAAAGACGCACCTTTCACGATGGTTCAAAACTAGGTTTTGATCTTTCGATCAAACCGTTGCGCGATAGGAGAATCAGCTCACACAGCGTCGAAGAGATTCGAAAGACCTTCGCGCGCGTGGTGGTGAGGTGCAGTTCGGTGCACTCTGGTGGCGGCTGCGGTGCTCCAAAGGGGCGATCTTCCCGAGCTCGCAACTCGAGAAATACTGCACGATAAATGCCAAACTTCACATGGATTTGAAGAGGATGGTTAGAGCTTCAAAATGGATCCAACCTCACTTGATTTCATCGAGAAATGAAAGAGAAATTGAATAGAGAAGTTTGGAGCTCCTTTCCATCTCGCGCGCCTGATGATCGGGGAGAGAGAAAAGCATCTGGGCCAATGAGGGATTTTCTTTTAATTTATAAATTTTTAAAATTTCAAAAATACCCCTTTCACACACGAACTCCAATCCAAACCCAACGACTGTCGTCCCTAGCTAAATACCCTCATGCCGAACACTATGGGATATGTTTCGTTGGCCAATTCGACTGTTACAGTCAGTTATTCTTCAAATTAAAGTATAAAACATTTAATTTTAACTTTGAACGCACATTTCAATTTGCCAGGGCCATAAACTGATTCGAAAAATTCCAGAAAAATAAGTCTAGCTATGTTTTGACGCTACGGTCCCAACAAAACTAGTTTCGTCGAATTCTGAGATCGTTTGGAAAATGACCATTTTCTGGTCGATCTAATTTAACAGAAATTGACCAAACGCATTTTCTTTTGCCACACTCACATACTAGCTTCAAAAATTATGAAATTTGAAACCTAGCAATAGTTTGACATCTCGGACCCAACAAAAGTGGTTTCATCGAATTCCGAGGTCGTTTGCAAAATATTAATTTTCCAGGGATATATATTCTATATAGCGACCTTTCTGAAAATTCATTCTGCCATAACTTTTGATTCCCGTTATGAAACTTCGATTTTTCAGATTCGTTAGAAAGGTATTGATAAACAGATTTAAATATTTTTAGTTTCACTAAAATCCGTTATATCCTCCACCCTGCACAGTCAGTCAAAGTTTGAATTCAAATTTTCAAACTGACTCACTATTTCTAATTCACTATTTTATGGACATATTCTATTTCAATTGTTCAAATTCCTTTGAAATGACCAATTTAAAAATTTTAAATTGGCCCGTATTTTCCGGGTTATTACAATCTCCCCCACTTAAAACTTTTCTTCCTCGAAAAGGAAACAACAGTAAAGTAGGAAACAAAATGTAAATGCAAAGTATTATAAAGGTACCTTGCACCGGAGTTAGTCAGAGATATCCACTCTGCATTTGGGGTAAGCTTTCTGAATGCTCTCCTCTGTTTCCCAAGTACAATCTCGTGGAGCCCCACTCCATTGCACTTTAACTAAATGAACCTTTTTGCTTCTTAGTTCTCTAGTTTCTTTGCCAACAATATTTAATGGCTCTCTTCTGACTGCTAATTCTGGAGTTATGTCTATATCCTGTTGCACTGCTTCTTCTACAACAAGATCTGGATCATGCACTTGTCTTCTAAGTTGAGATACGTGAAATACATCATGCACTCCAGGCAACCAATTAGGCAATTGAACCTTATATGCGAGAGTTCCAATCCGTTCAAGAATAGGAAACGGACCAATGAATTTCTGCGCCAATTTCCCTGTTTTACCAAACCGGATAACTCCTCTCATCGGAGATACTTTCAAATAAACATAGTCGCCAACGGCAAATGATATATCCCTTCTTCTCTTATCTGCATAACTCTTTTGTCGGCTTTGGGCGGCTAGTAATCGTTTCTTAACGAAATCGACTTTATCTGCAGCATCGCGAATCATATCTGGCCCCAATACAAGTCTATTACCGGGTTCGACCCAACAAGCAGGGGATCGACACGGTCTACCATACAATGCTTCGAATGGTGACATTGTCAGGCTCGCTTGGTAACTGTTGTTATATGAGAACTCAGCCAAATGTAAATGGTCTTCCCACGATCCACCAAGATCAAGAATACAAGCCCGCAATAAATCTTCAAGAATACGATTCCCCCTCTCAGTCTGACCATCTGTCTGAGGATGATATGCGGTGCTCAAGTTCAGTTTCGTTCCCAATTCTGCTTGGAATGCTTCCCAGAATTTACTGGCAAAAACCGGGTCATGATCACTAACGATGCTCATAGGGACTCCGTGCAGTCTAACAATTTCCTTGAAATATACCTGTGCCAGACTCTGAGCAGTTCTATTCGATTTGACAGGTATGAAATGGGCGGTCTTCGTGAATCGATCCACGATCACCCAAATACTGTCATTTCCTTTTCTGGTTCTGGGCAAACCATCTATGAAATCCATAGAAATCTGTTCCCACTTACCACCGGGAATTTCCAAAGGTTGCAACAATCCAGCGAGCTTTTGCTGATCGCTTTTGATTTGCTGACAAGTAGTACACCGGCTAACATATAAGGAGATGTCTCGTTTCATAGATCTCCACCAGAAAGTGCGTTTGATATCATTATACATCTTGCTCACCCCCGGATGGATACTAAACTTGGCTTTGTGACATTCATCCAATACTTCTCTTCGAAGTTCTGCAATGTTTGGCACACATATTCGGCCTTTCAACCTTAGGATTCCCTCGTCATCTATCTGAAAACTCAAGGTATCGCCTTTCTGTATTCTTTCTTTGATTCTTTGAATGAAGTGATCGTCCTTCTGAAGAGCAGATATTTTATCAATCAGTGACGTCATAATGATAAAACTGGCGATTATTACATTCTTTCTACTCAGCGCATCAGCCACAACATTGGCTTTCCCTGGAGTGTACAAAATCTCAAAGTCGTACGCTGTAAGAAATTCTAGCCAACGCTGTTGTCTTAGATTCAAGTCCTTCTGTGTGAACAGATACTTCAATGACTGATGGTCAGTATACAGTTCGAATTTCTCACCCAAAAGATAGTGCCTCCAGATTTTCAAAGCAAAGATGATGGCTAACAACTCAAGATCATGAGTCACATAATTCTTCTCATGCGGTTTCAGCTGACAGCTAGCATAAGCAATCACTTGACCTCTTTGCATTAACACCGCGCCAAGGCCTTCTCTAGATGCGTCAGTCCAGACTTTCAAGTCCTCATTGTCATCTATTATTGTTAACACTGGAGCGGTTGTCAGTTTTAATTTCAGCTCCTGGAAATCTTCCTCACATACCGGAGTCCAATTGAATCTCGAATGTTTCTTAGTTAATTTCATTAAGGAACTGGATGTCTTCGCAAAATCCTTAATGAATTTCCGATAATAACTGGCCAACCCGAGAAAACTTCTGACTTCTGTGGGTGTACGAGGCTGTTTCCAATTCTGAATAGCAGTGATTTTACTGGGATCCACTGAAATTCCTTCTTTTGACACGACGTGGCCAAGAAATTTAACTTCTTCTTGCCAGAATACACATTTGGAAAACTTTGCTTTTAAAACATTTCTTCTCATAATTTCTAGCACTTGTTCCAAATGTTTTTCGTGCTCGCTTTCTGACTTAGAGAAGATCAGGATATCATCAATGAAAACTACAACAAATTTATTCAATACTCCTCTGAATACTCTGTTCATTAGATCGACGAAATAGGCCGGAGCATTACATAAGCCGAACGACATTACTAACCACTCGTAGAATAAGTCCGGACCTCTGAATGCTGTCAAAGGAACACACCCTTCAGCAATACGAAGTTGATGGAAACCTGTAGCTAGGTCCATTCGTGAAAATACTTGTGCTCCATTCAATCGGTCCAATAAATCATCAATCCGCGGCAATGGATATTTGTTTTTCAATGTCTTCTTATTCAAGTCGCGATAATCTACACACAGTTTGAGAGTACCGTCGGACTTCGGAACAAATACCACTGCTGCTCCCCAATCACAAAAACTAGGCCTGATTAGACCTTTCCATACTAGCTGTCTAGTTTGATTGTCCAACTCTTCTTTCTCCTTCAAGGTCATCCTTCGAATTGCGTGAACCACTGGCCTTGCATTCAGAACTAGAGAGATTTTAAAATCAATTTCTCTTTGCGGCGGTAAGCTAACAACTTCTTCGAACACATCCGCATAGTTCTTGACAACGGGGATATTTGCTATGTCGACGGGGATATTTGCTATGTCGACGGGGATATTTGCTATGTCGATGGGGATATTCTCTGTAACGACAGGAACAGGTTCTATTAGAGCAGGAGAAATATCTAATGCTGCCCAGAAGTCCTTTCTGTCAGGATTCGAACCTTCACATGGAATTACAATATTAGCGAGCTTCGTTTTAACCTTGACAACCCTTTCTGCACATTTAACCTCAGCTTCGTATTTGGTTAACCAATCCAATCCAAAAATAAGATCGAATTCGGTAAAATCCATGACGATCGAGATACAAGGAAACCGATAATGAGAAAAGGAAACAGGTACCCCACAAATCCAACTAAGATTGAGGGAACCCCCAACCGGATTCTGGATAGAGATGGGTTCTTTGAGCTTTTTCAATTTCAAATCTAATTTCTTAACCGCATCCTTTGCAATAAAGCTTCTCGACGCGCCTGTGTCAAACAGTACTTTAACCGGATTGTTCTTGACAGTAAGAGTGCCTTCTAAAATGTCTGACCTTTCTTGACTAGACGAGGATGTAGGAACTTCTGCTACTTTATTTACCTGAACCACTTCAGATTTCCTTAGGAACCGGCAATCCTGCTTTACGTGACCAACCTGATGGCACAGATTGCACTCTCTCTTATCTCCCATCTGGTTCGTGGATTTAAATTTACCCTTTATATGGCTCTGAAGAGATCTGCAACTTATCGACAGATGTCCTTGCTTATTGCAGTTAGAGCATATGGCTTTGGTTGCTAGTCTTTCTTCCGATTTAACCTTCTTTCGATTCAACCTAGATTTCTTTCTGGCCCCCGACGTCGTACTGACCTCAGGTTGTGTACTTGTCTCTGGGCTATCAGTTTCATATCTCCTTTTTCTGCTAGTACTAACTTCCTCTTCGTCGACAAAAAGGCCTCGCCTATCAGGATCTTCATATTGATAAGCCATGTATATCATTTCGAAAAAAGGAAGCTTCACATGGCCCATCACACTATTCTGGTATTTCCTCTGAAGTCCATTAATAAATCTCAGATTTTTCCTCTTTGGATCTCGTATTAGATGAGGGGCGAAGTGAGAAAGTTCATTGAATTTCTTATGATATTCTGGGATATTCATATCTCCTTGTATCAAATAGTTGAATTCATCACATAACCGCTCAGTTACTTCTGGAGGAATAATTTTTTTATTGAAAAGTTGTTTGAACATACCCCAGGTGATATCACCTTCTGGATTATCTTTAATGATTGTTTCCCACCAGATTAAAGCTTCTTCTTTGAGTGCCCAAGATACCACTAATCTTTTCTGGTCATCTCTCAGTTGGAAACTTTCAAAAATTCTTTCAGCAGAACTCATCCAAGCCTGAGTTTGAATAATAGATTCATTGCCTGTGAAAGGTACTCCTCCCAGATTTCGATATCTTTTAAATAGAGCTTCTATATCCGATTCTGGCTGAGGGAGTACAACTGGGTCATTAATTCGTTGAACCATAGGATTATTTCTTCTGCTTCTGCCACTCATTTTCTATGTCTGCAAATAGCAGACAAAGTGTTAGGCCAACAAAAAATTGATTTTGAAACATAGAGACATATACTCGTATGTAAATGTGTCTATCGAAGTGTATTTCATTATGTTATACTCATACTAGGATGTTACTGATCCTATCTGTTATGAGTTACTCGTTCTAGAACACTACTGGTTCTATTTCTGACGAGTTCGTTCATATGTTATATTCCAGGCTTAACCAAAGCTCGGATACCACGTTTGTGACGACCCCATTCCCGATATGACGGTGGCAAGGGTAATCTTTGGAATATAACACATAAACAGATAATAACAGAACAGAAATAAATAAATACACCAGATAAATATCATCATCAGAGTCACACAGTATATAGGATCATACTTAGTACAAAGTACAGTTCAGCTATACATAAATGTCTACTGCGGAAAAGAAAACATAATATGTACAACAGGAGCTGAACAGCATAAAAAAAGATAAATGATAGAATCCATCTTCAGCTCCAGCTATCCAGAAAGAGCCTGCTAAAACCTGAATACAAGGCTGCCCGTGTAGAAAAAGGGGCACCCGAGTTTGCAAGTGAAACAAACTACGAGTCAGTCATGGGACTGGTATGAGAAATCTACTTAACACATTTTCAAATATGGCTATCACAGGACCACGCCACTTTCGCGGAACGGGTTCACTCCATTGGATTGCCAGTGCTTTAAAACAAATAATTCTTTTAAACATCGCAATGCTTTTTATAAAAATGAAGCCATTATAAGACTCAATTCCCATCACACAATGCAACGCACACCAGAGGATAGAGTTTTACCTTATAATGGCCAAAATATGCTTGATACGAGAAAAATAAATCATTTGATATTATTGCTAGTGTATATATGTTTCAAAAACAATTTCAATCATAACTATCAATCATAGACGGCATGGGTACCATATATCATGTCGCCATATGTATATATATACAATCAAAACCGCACGATGTCGTATTTGGAAATTGGATTTCCGTCATGAACCGAGGCAAAAGATAGTCCTCACCGAATTCGAGACTCTCTAGCCCGAGCCTCAGGCTACAGCCGCAACTGCACCTAGGAGCCACAGGGTCGGTCCACCGATGTGGATTAAAATGCCTGAACACTGCGTTTCCCCGCCCTTTGGGGCGTAAATGAGCCCAACGACTCCATCGGTCCCGGATCGACCGATATATCCGAGGCGCCTCGCAACAGCAACAACCACACAGGTGAAAAGTATATAAATGTCAGGGCTGGTAGGTCACTGACACCACCCTAGCTAGAAAGAAACGCATGTCCTCCCTGGATCCTTCTCCCGTTTCTGGTCCATCCCGGGGTGTGAGGCTCGCGAATTCACGTTATACACAAAGCTATGCCACACAGGCTGTGCTTTGATCATCAACCACAAGACTTTTCTTTTCAACAGAAGCCTTGATTATCTATCACTTAGGCGTGCCACACAGGCAATTCACCCCGTGCGACTGATTTCTATCGATATATAACCTCTGGGCTCGTACGTCTCAGAGAGGGGCGTTAAGCAAGAGAATAAATTCTCCGCCGCCAAACAGATATATATTTAATAGAGATCAATCAGCATAGAACAAAATCCAATGTCAGACACACAGTCCATTTACACGTTCGTTCTCGGTCTGAACAAAACCAGAGGCACTCAATACCTCGCATATCCGTACAATCAACAAGTACGTCCGGGTGGCTACTACTTCAACCCCGTCAAGGTAGCTACTCCTCTCATGAGCATCAGTAGCACCCCTCCATTCGACGTGAAGATCCTCGGTCTTGCAACGTCTTCATATCTTCGACTTTTACTTGTCGATCAATTATTTGAAATGAGAATTAACTCGGCCTTTTCAAATAATTCACGTATATCTAGAATTTCAAATCAATTCATTTCAATGGTTAAATTATTCGACAACACCAATTTCGTTTTTTAATGTAATTTTCACACCAAACACATTCAACCATCAAATATCAAATAAATCGAGCAAATTCAGTTTATTTCCATTCCATATTGTTTATAATATTTTATCACGATTTATCGCTATTTTTATTTATTTAAAAATAGCCAATTCATTAAACCGACGCTTTAGGCCATAACGCGGCCGTGGCGCTGTTTTTCCCTAGATTTGATTTACACATATCTGAAAATCTAACCGTTGGATCTACACAAAGTTTATATCATTAAAAAGATCTTTTCAAAACGAATCCAACGGTTTCAGTTTTGGGAAATTCCGACGGTCGGATCTTCCGCACTAATCGTTTGAAGTTATGATTTCAAAATACGAACTACAGCGTCGTTATTCGATTTAATTTATTTATATATATATATAATCGATTCTGGCGCTGTTTTTCTTCAGATTTGAATTAAACATTCCAGACAATCCAACCATCGGATCTTCACAAAGTTGGTGCCGTTGGAAAGATATTTCCAAGGCGAACCCAACGGTTGCGGTTTCGGGAAAATCCAATGGTCGGATTTCCCACACTAGTCGTTTGAAATCACGGTTTCAAAACATGAACTGCACGGCCACGTTTCGTTTTAATTTTATTTATATTTATATAAATATAGTTCATTCAAAATTCCTATATCGTTTTCACTTCAATTATTTCACTAACGCCTTTAAATTTTGGAAAATTTCGCCATAACCTCCTTTGTACGGGAGGGGCTGGGAAAATTCCCAAATAGCCACACGGGCGTCTCATGTCAAAAAGAAAAAGAAAAACCCAAGCGGCTAGCCAACAGGCTCATGAAATCATCACCCAAACAAAACAGTAAATGTGTACCTATTTGTCGGGCACAAAATTTTATTCCTCTTCTCTAGCCCCTTTTGCTATAACATGTTCAATAAATATGCATGTACATATACACAATTTTTATCCCTTATCATTTTCCATTCAATTTCATATTTTATTTATTTTGGTTTAAAAACACCATTCATTCTAATGTTACATGCATAGGCTAAAATCACATCATTAGCTAATTAACGTTTATTTCAACTCATGCATATTTATTTGAACAAGTGGCTATTTTTAACACTTCACATTTCAAAGATGATAATTTTGGCGAACTAAAATACATTTCAACACATGACTATTTTATTTAGTTCCTATGCATGTTAAAAAGAATATTTCATCCACAAATATTTATTTCAACGTCCGCATATCTTTAGCATATCACATATATGATAAAAATGATATTTTTATCATTTAAAATATTTATTCGACAAATGGATGTTTTCAACACTTCATAGTTTCAATAAAAATGTAATTTTTATTGTTCGATCTTTTTATTCAACACATGAATTTTTCCACTACACACACTTCTCAACACATGAGCATTTCCACACATGGATATTTTATTTATATTGTTCATATTAGAAAGATGGAATTTTTTTATTGTTGAAACTATTTATATATAAGGCGAATATTTTTCATACTTCATATATATTATAAAAAGGTGTTTTTTATTGTTCAAACACTTCATTCATTCACAAATGAATTTAATTTTCACACATCACTTTTCAACACATGAACATTTCCACACATGGATATAGTTTCAGCATATGGCTTTAATTTCAACGCATGAAGATAATTTCAACATATGAAAATAATTCTAACACATAAAGATTATTCAAAATTTCGGCAGCATAACGGCAGGGTAGTTAAAACCGGCACCGTCCCTAGTACGGCTCCTCGCTCTACCTTAAAACCTCGCGGTTTTTGACAATGGGGATTCATGCATCTAATTCGCATGCAAGCGGCATGTTTTATTTTTATTTCCACAAATATTTCCAATTCAATTCAATCACCAATGGGTATTTTTCAACCACAACCAAACAATATTAACCACAAACAATTATTCAACCATTCGTATTTTTCATCCAATATTTCACACCAATTCACAACAATAAATATCATCCATGGTTTGTGGACGAGGGGAGTGTGTGTGTGTATATATATATATATATATATATATATTATTGCTGTATTTCACTTGCATTTCAACACATATATCAATTATTCTATGCATGTATAATTCATACTTCGCTTATATAGCTTACACCACGCATGTACATGAGGTATACAACACGTGTGTAATTTATATTTCGCTAATATAATTTATACACGACATTTTCCATTCAAATTTTATTAATTTAGATTTCTCACCTTGGTTTTCGGAGTGCTAAAAATCGTAGATGACTCAGAAAAATCCGCGGCTTCTTCTATGTAGTAAAGAGCTTCCTTGCGGTCCCGATGTTTCCTGTTTCATCGAATTTCGTCAAAACACCAAAAAGATATGATTTTTCAAAGTGCATATGTAATAAAAGACGCACCTTTCACGATGGTTCAAAACTAGGTTTTGATCTTTCGATCAAACCGTTGCGCGATAGGAGAATCAGCTCACACAGCGTCGAAGAGCTTCGAAAGACCTTCGCGCGCGTGGTGGTGAGGTGCAGTTCGGAGCACTCTGGTGGCGGCGTCGGCGCTCCAAAGGGGCGATCTTCCCGAGCTCGCAACTCGAGAAATACTACACGATAAATGCCAAACTTCACATGGATTTGAAGAGGACGGTTAGAGCTTCAAAATGGATCCAACCTCACTTGATTTCGTCGAGAAATGAAAGAGAAATTTAAGAGAGAAGTTTGGAGCTCCTTTCCGTCTCGCGCGCCTGATGATTGGGGGGAGAGAAAAGCATCTGGGCCAATGAGGGATTTTCTTTTAATTTATAAATTTTTAAAATTTCAAAAAGACCCCTTTCACACACGAACTCCAATCCAAACCCAACGACTGTCATCCCTAGCTAAATACCCCCATTCCGAACATAATGGGATATGTTTCTTGGCCAATTCGACTGTTACAGTCAGTTATTCTTCAAATTAAAGTATAAAACATTTAATTTTAACTTTGAACGCACATTTCAATTTGCCAGGGCCACAAACTGATTCGAAAAATTCCAGAAAAATAAATCTAGCTATGTTTTGACGCTACGGTCCCAACAAAACTAGTTTCGTCGAATTCTGAGATCGTTTGCAAAATGGCCATTTTCTGGTCAATCTAATTTAACAGAAATTGACCAAACGCATTTTCTTTTTCCACGCTCACATACTAGCTTCAAAAATTATGAAATTTGAAACCTAGCAATAGTTTGACTTCCCGGACCCAACAAAAGTGGTTTCGTTGAATTCCGAGGTCATTTGCAAAATATCAATTTTCCAGGGCTATATATTCTATATAGCGACCTTTCTGAAAATTCATTCTGCCATAACTTTTGATTCCCGTTATGAAACTTCGATTTTTCAGATTCATTAGAAAGGTATTGATAAACAGATTTAAATATTTTCGGTTTCACTAAAATCCGTTATATCCTCCACCCTGCACAGTCAGTCAAAGTTCGAATTCAAATTTTCAAACTGACTCACTGTTTCTAATTCACTATTTTATGGACATATTCTATTTCAATTGTTCAAATTCCTTTGAAATGACCAATTTAAAAATTTTAAATTGGCCCGTATTTTCCGGGTTATTATAGTCCCTACCTAAGGGTAGTGGATTAATTATGCTTGAACACACGCTTCCCGGTCCCTTTGGACCTATAGTATGACCACTAACGGCCTATAAAAATCCGAGGCGCCTCAAAATCCATCATCCACATAAGTAAAATGTTGGCCAGTTTAAGCACTGACACCACTCCTAGCTAGAAAGAAACGTGTGCACTCCCTGCAGTCCTAATCCCGTTTTTGACTCATACCGGGGTGTGAGGCTCGTGAAGTCACGCTATACACAAAGCTATGCCGTAATAGGCTATATTTTGATCATCCCACAAGGTCCTGCTTTTCAACAAAAGCCTTGATCATTTGCATCTTGGCGTGCCACATTGACAATTCACGCCATGCGATCAATCACTATTAATATATACCAGGGTGTTAAGTAGAGAATAAATCCTCCACCACCAAACAGGCATACATTAATAGAAATCGATTTAATTCACATGGAACGAAATCCAATGTCAGACACGCATCCATTTACTAGCTTATGCTCTGGGTCTGAGCGAAAACCAAATCCGAACAATCAACCATAGTCCGGACGGTCACCACTGAGGCCCCTTCGAGGTAGCTACTCCCATCAAGGGTCTCTGTAGCAACACATCCATTCGATGTGAAGATCGTCGGTCTTCAACCACCGTCTTCATCTTCGACTCTTCATCGTCGTAGTAATTATTCGGAATGGGTTAAACCCGGTCTTCCCGAATAACTCACGTATTTTTAATTAAAAATCAATTACTATAAAAACACATCCAACGCCTCATTCCAATTCAGAATATTCTTCTAATAAAATATTCGCATTATTTTATCGAAGATAAACTCTTTAAATTATTCTTAAATCTTACTTTTAAAGATTTATTAAGAACCCAATTTGGTTTTAAATATCACAAATCATTATTCAATGATTAATTAAATTTAAGAAATTAATCTTATCTTTAACTGGGTTAAAGAACTAATGTCATTTTAAAACACCGTTCACGATAAACCCAAAATCGACTTCCATTACATATGGAATCTTCACAGAAATCAAATCAATATATAATCGTTATAAATTCCTGTATCCGATCAATAATATAAATGGAATAACGGCAAAGCCTCTTAAACTCCATATGTAGTATCGATCTTCTTTTACAGAAGCTTATCTCAGTTATTATTAATTCGAATTCCATTCAATTCCAGTTTAATGTATTAAATTGGAAAACTTTACTTTTGGAAAATTCCCATTTAAATCTTGATACAAGATTTATAAATTCCAAATCATATTCTTACTGTTAATTGAGTTAAAGAACAGATATCGTTTAAAAAACATTGTTCACGATAAACTCAATTCACAAATCATTTTTATTCCAATTACAAAGTACAGTTTGAAACTCTAGTAATCTTAATTTAAAGATTTGTTCTTTTCAACTGGGTTTAAGAAAGGTGTTATTGAAGACACCATTCACGACAACCCAAAATCCAATTAATTTAATTTCAATTTAAACATTAACAAGTTGGAAAAACTTCATTAAACTTAGATTCAATGATTTATTCTAGTGAATAACTAGTTTATTTCAATAAAAATATATTTTTCTAAAATATGTTCTTTTTCTAAAATATTTCCTAAAATATTTTTTTTTTAGAATATTCTTTATTGGAATGTGACTCAATCAACAACCATATACTGCATGAAATCAATAAGCATGATAAATAATTATCAATCATCCAATTAATCAACCAAAGTGGATTCTACACTAAATATTGGGACTAGTGTAGGTCAAATATCATCCCAACACCCGTGTGGGGTTTCATCCAACAAACAAATAATAAATTATTTGTGCATTTGGGCGATGTGTAAGAATTATCGACCCAATCACATAAACAAGTCGGACAACTTGTAAATGGAAGTGTAATATTCAGTTTTGAATACAATAACATTATATTAAATAAATCAACACTTCATCAACACATACATATATTCCAAGCCATCATTAACATCATATTTTAACAAATGATCTTTTTATTGTGGCTAATCGTCAAAAAAATATATTAACTTTCCTATCTTTGTGTAATCCTTTTTCAATGACCAAAAGTATAAATGTATATTTTGGTGAAATCCTTTTAAATGACCAACAGTGAATATTTTGGTCACATTCTTTTAAGTGTGACAAAAATGTCTCTTTTATTCATTCTTTTAAATATGACAAAAAATGTAATTTTGCCTAATTCCCTTTAATGTACAAAATGTGATACTTTTGTTTAATTCTTTTCTAATGTACAAAATGTGATAATTTTTCTAATCTTCTCAAGTAAACAAAAATGTTATTTTTGTCTTCATTCTTTTTAATGTATAAAGAATATACATTTCAAGTTCATTCTTTTTAATGTATAGAAAGTATCCATTTCAGTTAGACTCTTTTTAAAAAAAATCATTTTCATTTGATCCTTTTTAATATATAAAAATGTCATTCTTATATAATTCTTATTTAAGGACAAAAATGTGATTTTTGTAAAATCCTAATTAAGTGACAAAAATGTATGATTTTGTCAAACTCTTTTTTTTATATACTAAAATGTTCATTTTAATCAAATTCACTTTTAATATACAAAAATATTCATTTTTGGTTAATCCTTTTTTTAATGTATAAAAGGATTCATTTTTGGTTAATCCCTTTTTAATGTATAAAAGTATACATTTTCTAATCACTAATAATCCTTTTGACAAAAATGTTATTTTCTTTGCTAATCTTCCTTTTATTTCTTTTATTACATGAAAATCTAACCCTTTTCTTTTCATTCTTTGATTACATAAAAAATGTAGTCTTTTTATTTTATTTATTGATTACACACAAAAATTGTAATCTTTTATTCTTTTCTTTGAATACATATAAAAATGTACTTTCCTATTTCTTTCTTTGAGTACACATAAAAATGTGCTTTTTTACTCTTTTCTTTTGAGTTCATATAAAAATGTATTTTTCTATTCTTTTCTTTGAATATAAGATTTTAATGTTAACATATTTTGCTTTGTCAAAATATGAACATTTCTCTAATATTTTATTTTACATTAAAAAGTAGATTTTTAAGGTCAACATATTCTACTTGTAAAAAATATGATCATTTTGCTAATTCATTCTTAATATACAAAATGTCCATTTTGTCTAACAATGAGATTTTATTCTAATGTACATTTTGTACTAACAATGGGATTTTATTCTAATGTACATTTTCATAATAAAAATGTGATTTATATTTTTATGCAACATTTTCTAACAAAAAGGTATTTTTATTTTAATGAGGCATTCCTAACAAAAATGACATTTTTATTTTAATATACATTTTCTAATAAAAATGACATTTTTATTATAATAAACATTTCCTAATAAAAATGGTGTTTTTTATTTTAATAAACATTTCCTAATAAAAATGGCATTTTTATTTTAATAAACATTTTCTAATAAAACGTTCTTTTTATTCTCGTGTGCATTTTCAAACCAAAACGATCCTTTTAGTTACATAACATAATCTAATATAAATGTTATTTCATTTCAAGGTAACATTTATAAGAAAATGTTATTTTATTTCAAGGTAACATTTATAAGAAAATGTTATTTTATTTCAAGGATCATGTTTGACAAAAATACTATTCTTTATATACTCCTTGTGAAATGACAAAAATGTGATTTTTGTAAAATCCTTATTTAATAACAAAAATGTGTATTCTTGTACAATTCTTATTAAATGACCAAAATATCTCTTTTGGTTCCATTCTTTTAAAAGTGACAAAAATATTTCTTTTTAATTTATAAATGTTATTCCTTTCACTAACATGTTCTAATTACCCAATATGTTACTTTTGTCTAACAAAATCTAAAAATGTCAATTTTGTCTAACTTAATCTAATTAACAAAAAGTTTTAATTTTGTTCTTTATAATCATGTTTTGACCAATCCTTTTAATGTAAACAAAAATGCATATTTTTGTTTCAATCTCTTTTCTTATGCACAAAAATGTTTATTTCTAATTTAATCTTTTTAATGACACAAAAATGTTCATTTATAATTAAATCTTTTTAATGACACAAGAATGTTCATTTCTATCTTCATTCTGATAATGTGAACAAATATGACAAATTTTAACTAAAATGTAAATCTTGTTCTAACATGACAAATGTAAATTTTGAATTAACATAAGATGTTGGTTTCAACAACACAACCATCATTCAACCCAATAATCATCACATCACTAGATATACAAAACAATGACAATCAATTAGAATTTAACAATGGATCGGAAAGAAAGAATCACAACCACACAATTGGTTATTTCTAATTTAAATAAATAAATAGAATTCTCACTTTGATTTTACTCCTTCTGAATTCATAGCTAGATTCGTTTCTGTTCCAATCAGTACTAAAATGTCGGTCTTGGATTTACGGTCCCAACGCTTTCAGTTTCATCAAATTCTGAGTTAGTATGACAAGGATATGAATTTTTATACATTTGATTACATAATAATAATAAACCATAATTAATTAATTAATTAATTTGCTAATTACATCACAAAGATCGTGGCCGTTGAAACATTGAATCCAAGGACGTTGTGCTTCTCTCCCTTTCACGATGCTGCTCCTATCACGAACCATGCTCCAAATAAACTTCTGCCACCGTGCGCCTCTCCAAGCATCTCGAGTTTGATCGGAGATTCCCACACGGATCGCCATGGCGTCGCCTTCCACTGGTGGGTACGCGGCGAACTCAAGCATCAGATGATGCCAGAAAACGGCGGAGACGGCGACAACTTTAGGATGAAATTCAGGCCAAATTTAGGTCGAGATTTCTGATAATATCTGTATGGAATGAAAAGGGATGGAGTGATGTACAAATTTTGCTTTGGAATTGAGTAGAAATTTGGACTGGATGGAGAATGGTAATATAAGAAATGAGAAAATGTAAATAAGACACGTTAAAATATAGTGAAGAGAAATAAATTAATAGAAATAAGGGAAGTAATTAGTAGAATGATGGAAAGAGATAAATGCGTTATTAATGAAGAAATAAAGTGGAGAGAATGGAGGTAGTGAGTTTAGGGAAAGAAAATAAATGATATATTTTAAACGCATGCATTGAATACTTGTTAAAATAAGGATGGATGCGTGATTAATGAGGACAATGGAGGAGAGAGAAAGGAGGCGGTGAATTTGAGGAAAGTAGAAAAGAAAGATGGAATAGTTTGTCTATCATGTGAATTTACAATGTTGCAAGTTTCTCAGATTTTTCTATGATTTGGTTTATAATTACCGTTGCGTTTGATTTCATAAAAGAGTGTTAATTTGTTATAATTTAAGCAATTTCTTAAATTAGGAAATTATTACAATATTTTTTTTTGTAATTTATTCCAGCTATGCTTGTCCATGTTGTCTTTCTAATGCCATTCTAATTTATGTTGAGCCTTCAGGTGTGAAATCTAAATATAATATTGTGGATTATTTTTCTCCAGTTTTGACACTATCAAAATATATAAAAGAAGGCCAACAATATAATATTTGTGAGCAAAGAACTAGAAGCTAGATATGCTCTTATTCAAAATAAGATGATGTTGGTTGTTTCACAAGGAAAATAGCAAAACCCTTATGATTTACTAGACAAATTTGGAATGAGAACTAATGTGATGATATTCTTTACCATGTAAGCAATATTGGCTTTAATATGGCTATTGATTTTAATTTGTCTTATCATGCAATAAATTTAGCAGTTTGTTTAAAACAATATTAATCACTATTTATATTAAACTTCAATTTGAAATTGCCAACGATGAAAATTTCCTTCTTAATATACTACTCTCTTTAATTCAAAGTTTAAATTACATATAAAGTTAGAACGTTTTATAATTAAAAAAATATTCGTTCTAACTTTAATTAAAATAAATTTTTAGTAGTTATTATTTAAAATAAATTATTTTAAATACCCTAAATCCATTAAAATTTCTAAAATAAAAAATTTAAATCGGCCCCAAAACTCCAGGTTGTTACAATCTCCCCCACTTAAAATCTTTTCGTCCTCGAAAAGGAACGAAGCTAAAAAGTTGTTTAATTAACTAATTTAACTTTAAAGTTTTATTTATTGATTTCAATAATTTTATTAGTTAATCCAATAATCAAACATCACAACCAGCAATCAATTAGGTGATTAACTTTTAAAATATATATAGCCTTTATATATAGTCAAAAATCATATTTTGAGTGCAAATCACAGCAATGTGTCTTAACTAAGTGTTGGTTCTCATACCAGTCAATGGAAATATATAAAAATCCCACTTTCGAGACTCGAACATAAACTCTGATGATGATGCATCAATCGTCAGAATCATCTCCGGGCGACTAGAGTGTGCTTCTATATCTATCCAGTATATTAAAACTTCGAATATCCGTTAATTACTCGTATATTCGAAATCTTTATATACTCGATTTTCCACATTAAAATATAATAATATATTCAACTAAGTATTCTTAGATAAAATTTTCAAAACTAAATTTGTTTTTACTTTATTTTTATTTTAAATAAAATAATACTCTTCACACTCGTTCTAGGATACTACTGATCCCATCTCTAACGAGTTATTCTCATTGGATATTACTAATCCAATCTCTGATGAATTCTTTCGTTCGGTTGTAATGTGCCTTGTTCTCGAGCTCTGTAAACCAAAGCTCTGATACCAACTGAAACGACCCAAACTTCCCCGTAAAGGAAAGCCTGGATTGCGTTGAGAACAATACACAACAGAACACAAATTGAAGAACATTTTATTGCTGATTACAGCAATTACATCAGAGTACAAGAATATAACAGAGTATGAACACTTATTACATAATAGAAATACAATAATATCAGAGATTTAGATTACACTTAAATAGCAGCGGAAAATAATACAAATATACAACTGAAATGAATACACGGATACAGAGCTTTCCGAAAACCGCTTCAGCTGTAAACCCGAATCCTGTAAATATATCTGCAAAAAAGCTACTCGACTGCCCGTGTAGAAAATAAGGGCACCCGAGTTTGCCAGTGAAGCAAACTACAAGTCAGTCATGGGACTGGTATGAGAAATCTTAACTTAACTATCTAATAATAAGGCTAATCACAGGACCACGCCGCTAACGTGGAACGGGTTTACTCCATTGGATTGCCAATGCATAAAATAACATAAATCGTTAAACAACGCAATGCTTTTAGAAAAATGAAACCATTATAAGACCCAAGTCCCATCACACAATGCAACGCAAACCGGAGGATAGGGTTTTACCTTATAATGGTCAAGAGATGCTTGATACGATAAAACTGATTTAATATTAGTGTGTATATCCATGGGTATATATATATTTCAAAAACAATTTCAATCATAATGTATTAATCATAGATGGCATAGTACCCCATCCTACTATGTCGCCATACTAGTTCTAAAATCAAAACCGCATGGTCGTATTGGAAATTGGATTTCCATCATGAGTCGAGGCTAGGGGCAAGCTCCTCTTCGATTCGAGACACTCTAGCAAATGCCTCAGGATCCCCCGCAGTGAACCCTTGGATCTCCAGGGTCGGTCCCTACCTAAGGGTAGTGGATTAATTATGCCTGAACACACGCTTCCCGGTCCCTTTGGACCTATAGTATGACCACTAACGGCCTATAAAAATCCGAGGCGCCTCAAAATCCATCATCCACATAAGTAAAATGTCAGCCTGTTTAAGCACTGACACCACTCCTAGTTAGAAAGAAACGTGTGCACTCCCTGCAATCCTAATCCCATTTTGACTCATACCGGGGTGTGAGGCTCGTGAAGTCACGCTATACACAAAGCTATGCCGTAATAGGCTATACTTTGATCATCCCACAAGGCCCTGCTTTTCAACAAAAGCCTTGATCATTTGCATCTTGGCGTGCCACATTGACAATTCACGCCATGCGATCAATCACTATTAATATATACCAGGGTGTTAAGTAGAGAATAAATCCTCCACCACCAAACAGGCATACATTAACAGAAATCGATTTAATTCACATGGAACGAAATCCAATGTCAGACACGCATCCATTTACTAGCTTATGCTCTGGGTCTGAGCGAAAACCAAATCCGAACAATCAACCATAGTCCGGACTGTCACCACTGAGGCCCCTTCGAGGTAGCTACTCCCATCAAGGGTCTCTGTAGCAACACATTCATTCAATGTGAAGATCGTCGGTCTTCAAGCACCGTCTTCATCTTTGACTCTTCATCGTCATAGTAATTATTCGGAATGGGTTAAACCCGGTCTTCCCGAATAACTCACGTATTTTATAATTAAAAATCAAGTACTATAAAAACACATCCAACGCCTCATTCCAATTCAGAATATTCTTCTAATAAAATATTCGCATTATTTTATCGAAGATAAACTCTTTAAATTATTCTTAAATCTTACTTTTAAAGATTTATTAAGAACCCAATTTGGTTTTAAATATCACAAATCATTATTCATGATTAATTAAATTTAAGAAATTAATCTTATCTTTAACTGGGTTAAAGAACTAATGTCATTTTAAAACACCGTTCACGATAAACCCAAAATCGACTTCCATTACATATGGAATCTTCACAGAAATCAAATCAATATATAATCGTTATAAATTCCTGTATCCGATCAATAATATAAATGGAATAACGGCAAAGCCTCTTAAACTCCATATGTAGTATCGATCTTCTTTTACAGAAGCTTATCTCGGTTATTATTAATTCGAATTCCATTCAATTCCAGTTTAATGTATTAAATTAGAAAACTTTACTTTTGGAAAATTCCCATTTAAATCTTGATACAAGATTTATAAATTCTAAATCATATTCTTACTGTTAATTGAGTTAAAGAACAGATATCGTTTAAAAAACATTGTTCACGATAAACTCAATTCACAACTCATTTTTATTCCAATTACAAAATATAGTTTGAAACTCTAGTAATCTTAATTTAAAGATTTGTTCTTTTCAACTGGGTTTAAGAAAGGTGTTATTGAAGACACCATTCACGACAACCCAAAATCCAATTAATTTAACTTAATTTCAATTTAAATATTAACAAGTTGGAAAAACTTCATTAAACTTAGATTCAATGATTTATTCTAGTGAATAACTAGTTTATTTCAATAAAAATATATTTTTCTAAAATATGTTTTTCTAAAATATTTCCTAAAATATTCTTTTTCTAGAATATTCTTTCTTGGAATGTGACTCAATCAACAACCATATACTGCATGAAATCAACAAGCATGATAAATAATTACCAATCATCCAATTAATCAGCCAAAGTGGATTCTACACTAAATATTGGGACTAGTGTAGGTCAAATATCATCCCAACACCCGTGTGGGGTTTAATCCAACAAACAAATAATAAATTAATTGTGCACTTGGGCGATGTGTAAGAATTATCGACCCAATCACATAAACAAGTCGGACAACTTGTAAATGTAAGTGTAATATTCAGTTTTGAATACAATAACATTATATTAAATAAATCAACACTTCATCAACACATACATATATTCCAAGCCATCATTAATGTAACATCCCATATTTTCTGTATATTTAATTTTCAATTTTTAAATAAATAAAATGGATTAATTTTTGGGAAAATCAAATTTTGTTGATTTTGATGATAATAATTATTGAATTGAGCATATATAAATGTTGTAATGTGAAATTTAATATTTTATAACAAATAAAGTTTGGATTGTCTAAGTTAAAATAGGAATTTAAACTTTATTTGATAAATTCTGAAATTTTGAGTTGATATTACAATTGTTAAGGATAATTCGAGTCCATTTATTTATAATTGAAATTTAAAATTTAAATGGATAAGTAAATTAATTTGAGAACATGACATATGTGGTATTGATTTAGAAAATTTATTTAAGTTGTAATTTGATTTAATTTGAATTTAATGAATATTTAATTTGAATTTAAAACGGTTAATCAAATAATTGAATATTTTAATAATTAACTGACGATGAAATTTAACTGTTCTGGTGACTGTTTCGGAATCCGACGAAACTGGCGCCATTGGAACCGGAACGGTGAATTATGGTAGGATCCCAATTTGCGTTACAATCCGACTTACCGTTTGGTCGTACGAGAGAAATTGTGAACGAGATCACTGTAAATGGATAATTGGGTATTTCTCATATTTAGGCCTTATAATTATATATAAATAAAACCCACTAAACACCTCATCAGCCATTTTCATTACACGTACATTTCCTCCATCGAATTTTTCTCTCTAATGTCTGAAACCCAATTTCAAACCCTTATTCAAATAAAAATACAAACTTTGAAAATCAAATCTCCGCGAAACCTAGCAAATTATATATCAAACTGAAGCTCTCGGCGGTACGAAGCTGCCGGTGCCATTTATTGTGACATGCAGTAAGCGGTCTGGCCAGGAATCGTTGGTCAAAGGACTGATTTTCGTAACCCTAGAAGCGATTTTGGGCGTTTTCAATCTAGACCCTAATTGAGAAATCGGTGATTTGGGTATCGTGGAATAGGGTCATACGAAGTCAGAGGTGCAATCGGCATGACCTGGAAGTCGTTGTGGGTCTTGAATTCAAGGGTTTAGGGTTTCGAAACCGGAGCTTAGGCTGCCATCGCACGGACCTGTGCTCGATCGGAGAACTCGTCACTGGTACAGGAAGAGGCGCCTGGAGAAGACCTTTCGAATGGTGGTTGGCTCGTCCTTTCTGGTGGTCGGAGGAAGGAGCTAGGGGCGGTCAAAGGAGAGGTTGATTGGGTTTGTGCCGTCGTGTTTTTACTGTAGCAAATAGAAGAGCGAGCAGGAGAGGAAATACGGCATGCTGATGTGGCACTGTGTGGTTGGGTGAGGACTTATTTGATTAATTTAATATATATTCAAAAGTCAAATAGTAAAACACTGATAACTCTTTCGTTTTAACTCGGATTTGGACGCGGTTTGTTGCGTTGGGATCGTGGCGAGATTGCGAACATTCTGGCGCTGGTTTCGCTGCATTTTGAAACTATGAAATTTTAGGCTTTGATTGGACGTTCGATCCACTAAGGACTCAAAGGTGAGTGATTCTTCGCTCACGAAATACTAAATTATTCCCATATTTATTAAATTAAATTATGAAGTAAATTTGGTTGCATGTTTGTGTTGTTGATGAACGATTGTTTAAGTTTGACATGCAAGTGTTAATATGCAAATAAAATCGATAATTAGTTATTTAATTTAAATTTATAATTAGAAATCCCGACACTTGTTAACCAGTAAAATGATTTCACTTACTGTTTGAATGAAATGATGTGATGGATGCCTTGATTTAATTTGATTGATGAATGAATGCTGCATGAACTGGCTATTTATTCAGTACATGATATTCCATGCATTTTCGATAAATCCCAATTTCTCACCTTTGATGTTACGGGCATCTAATAAATCCGGGATTTATCAAATTGAATGAATTAAGAACACAGGTTGAAATGATACATACCTGTGACCCTGAATTGGATTGAAATGATAGATCCATCCCGAAATATCGAGAAATTAAATTTAAGACTCACTTGGCCATAGGATAGCAAACTATATATGGACATCGGTTGGTTAAATGATTTTTATATTCGAAATTCTATTTTATGGAAATTTCATTCAAGGGAAACGTATTGATTTCGATAAGTTTTATTTTCCTTGAAATCTGAATCTTAAATATGACCTGAAATGATTTAAGAAATTTTGTTTCCTAAGTGAATTGAAGTGTTAAAAATTCAAATTTTTGATTTGGGTTTTGTAAGAGTTGGGTAGATTCAGATTTAAATAAATTCTTATATAATTTAAATTTTTCAATCTAGATAATGGAGAATACTCGGAAATTGTTCTTCAAACCTAATTCGAGTATGGTCTTGAATCCTTGAATTTGAAACGGGTTGAAATGGGATTTGAAATAAGTCCTTGAGCTAAGCAACTCCATTGAAACTGGAGTTTAGATTCGAGTATCGAAGTTCGGAAGGAAGAATCGATTTTCAGTAAAGAATTTATATATATATATATAATTTTGATTTTATAACTATTCTTTCTTGAAATTTATTTTATTAAATTTTTATCAATAACTATTTTATATAACCAAAATTTTCTTATATTCTTTGATTTAAAACTATTTAGTGAATTTTAAAATCTACATATATATATAGTGTTTTAAACTTATTTATCCTATTTTTTTTACTATTATATTCTATACATATATTATTTATATAAAGGTTTCTTTATAAACATCTATCTTTTAAATTTATATCTTATAAGTGTAATTTTTCCTCCGAATGGAAAGTGCTAGATCTAAGATCGTTGTTGAAATGGAGTTGAGATAAAAGTATTTCTTTATGAATCGATTTCAAACCGTTTTCAAATATGGAAGATGGTTTATATTCCACTTAATATAAACTTATCTCCTAAGGGGATTGAAAGTAAGTTATAGAAGTATATATATTCTATTTGAATATGAATGAAATTCGAATATGAATCGATTTGGAATAATTTGAAATCTTTTGAGATTGAATATATTCTATTTGAATATAAGTCGATTTTTGAAATACTATATGATTATGATATAAGATATGGAAATATATTCTAATTTTAGAATATAATCGGGTTGGTATGATTTATGATATTTCGATATGAAACTATATCCTATTTTTGAATATAAATTTGGTTCGAGACAAAATACGATATTTTGATATGAAAGCGAACCTTTGAAATGTAAAAGAACCAACCGATGTGAAAGATGTAAGCATTGGTTGTCAAAGAGACCGGAGACGGCATAAGGCATACTCTTTGTCAGTGTCGATACCACTTTGACAACTATAAACGTTTTGACGTATCTGTGAACGTTCCGACGTATCCAGAATGAGATATGATGACTTGAAGGCGATTTTTTAATCGAAGGAAGATGAGCGATTGCGAAATAGCCCTGACCTTCGGGTCAGAATTAAAATGACTAAAACAGGAGCTATACCGTGACTAATTGAGGTAGCACCTTTGATCGGACTCACTCCTTCGATACTATTTCTATGACTAGGATGATAATGATGATTTGGGCCCAATTTGACTTTGGGAGTGTGTTCCGAGGTGGGTGGTAGTGGCTGCTATGCGTTACCACCGGTCCGGGAGTGCAATTGGTAGAATCCTACCCTGGGCATTGCCTCGAGTGCCTTGTCATATATATCCTTATCGAGCCCCATACGATTTTGATTTAGCATTGCCTTCTATGGAGTGCCCTCTGATAACACCAGTACGGTGAATTTACGGTACTGTATAGACTGTTGGTGCTTGTAAACGGCGTAAGGGTAATATGGTAATCCCGCTTACGCTATTTTCAGTATTTATACTTTACTGAATAGACATTATAATAATAGCGTATTATTATATAGATATTAGTTTAACGGATCCTCGAGAGAGGGGAAAATCCCGTAACATCTCTTGAGTTACTGCACCCATGACACTGGTATTATTTCGTATTTTAATTTGACTAATATGAGAATGATTTAGTGCTGATCCGAGTGTTTGTTGTGTCTTATTTTATGCAATACGCTCGGGTCAGCAGACGTTGCAGTATTTGAAGATGACTGTGCTTGGAGATCGAAGACGAAGATTTGGTATATCTATTATCTATACATATGTATATCCGCTGCATTATTTCCACTGCTTATTATGTACAGCTGTATGTATATGTAACTCTGATAATCATTGAATGCTATAACCGATGTATACATTTCAACTGCTTTTAACTGCTATTTGTTTATTATATGTTGTCCTTCCGTTGTGAGATTCTGTTATTGTCTTTCTCTTCTTTCTTTCTTTTTCTTCTTTTCCCAATAACTACCTGCATTTGCGATTTGTTTGGGTCGACATGTGTGGCTTATTGTCGATTTTAAACGGTCAAAAATTTAGGTCGTTACATTTGGTATCAGAGTGATGGTTAGCGATAACCTTGGCTCTGTTGGGAATTAACTCATTAGAGATGGGGTTAGAAATGCCCTAGAATGAGTTTGAGTGATATGAGGGAGCGTACTTGTGTTTTGATATAAATTGGTTTATATTATGTTGAGTTGTTCTGTTGAATATTTATGGATTCTGGTCGATATATGGGACGCCATACAATCGATAGGAATTTCTAAATAATCGAATAGAATGATTGACATAATATGGTTTTCAATCATATTTTAAAATATATTGAATATATATATTTAGTTCAAGTATATATGTATTTGTTTAGTAGGTGGTGATATAAAATTTATACCTATTACGGTTGATTCGATAATAAATTTAATAAGGAATTTAAATGGTCTAAGAAATATATGAAAATGAAATGATACCTTTAAGTATAATTGAATGAGAAAGGTTTGAGATTGAAATATAAATGAACTTGAAACTTGATCCTGGGGTACTCTTGAAGTAGTATTATGAAATTTTGGAAAAAAAATATCGTATTATAAGTAGTTTTCTAAAGAATTTTTAAGGATTAAAGTGTGTAATCCCTGCTCGGACATCAGAAAAGATTTCGGTAATGAGTGCACGCATTATCGATAATTATTCTGAAGAGTCTAAGTGGGGGAGAGACCACTCAATAATTATAGTAATTGGTTGTGACAAAGGATTTGGAATTTAACTCCTTATTGTATTGTAACACCCCGTCTCCGCTAGGGTCACTCGCAAAGGAATGCACTAGCTTTAGAGGGGCATTATTGGTAAACATGCACAGAAATATCACAAGACAGAACATATAAAATAGCGGAAGTAAAATCAAACTTTCATAAACATTAATAATTAAGGTCTAAAGCCTTTTACATCAGAGTACATCAAAACCTGTCTTGCAATAATAAAGAAGCATAAAAACCTTTTCATAAATTATTCCCCAAAGTAAAGCGGTGAGGCAGCCATAGCCAAGAGAAGACCAAGCTATACATCAAGCCATACATGATGACCTTCAACAGAAGAAGTCCGAACAACATCATTTCCTCCCTGAAACCTGGGGGGGGAAACGGAAGACAAAGAGGCAAAAGAAAACGGGGTCAGTCATAAAGACTGGTAAGTCCTATCTACTTCCAGTATAAAAACAGGTAAAGGTAACATGACATGCATAAACTGAAAGTAAACATAAGGATGACTACAAGATAGATTAACTAAACCAGGGTAACAGGCTGAACTACTGTAGCAAGGTAAACTAAGATATCGTGATAAACTATGGTGTCATGATAAATCAAGGTATCACATCGTCAGGTTTCTATCAAGTATACTATCCCAAGGTATCTACCCTGTCTAACATCCCCCGGTGTCTATTATGTATATTTTTTCCTGGTTCTAACATGTATATTTGCTCTGCACCCTCCGTACTAGTATCCCAGCCTTGTTATGTGTTAACCATGAATGCCCCTTACCCAAAGTCGTGTAATGGTCCATGTCAACCTAATATATCGCATATATAGGTTACTCAAATCATATGTTTCTTTCCATGTATATAAGTTCAGTCCTTTGCCGTACCTCGTACGGGCTTCCTCATGTCGTATTATCCTTGAAATCGTTTGGACTGTCACCCTTGTTCTAGCTAGGCTCTTCCATATGAATCATCGTTTGAACTACTAGGACTTACGCCACCTAGCACCACTAGGGATTATGCTTACCTATTGCACGCTTTCGTATTTCGGTTTGGGTTAAACCACCTAGGCCACTAGGGATTATTGTAAAGACCCGGAAATTCCCGCTCTTTGAATCGACCATAAACCACACAGGTCTAACCCAAAGGTTGGAAATCTTCGAATACTTTAACTTTGGGAATACAATACATTAGAACAATAACAGCAGACTTTTATTGCATTATAATAATGTTACATCAGAGTACAGAATATCAGAGTACATGTAATTAAATACAGCGGAAACAAAATACAATAGATTAAATACATGAATTAAATACATTGCAGCGGAAGAAGATAAACTTTAATACAGCGGAAGACTTCCTATGCTCTGGACACAGCTTTAGGCTTCGATCCAGAATCCTGCTAAAGAGATACATATCTGCAAAAAGCTACTCGACTGCCCGTTTGGAAAAGAGGGCACCCGAGTTTGCAAAAGGTGGAAACAAACAACGGGTCAGTCATGGGACTGGTGTGAGAATTCTAAACTAATTTAACTAATAAGACAAATCCAAGGACCACGCCACTTTCGCGGAACGGGTTTACTCCTATGGATTGCCAGTGCATAAACCAAAGTAAATCGAGAAATAACGCAATGTCTTTTTGGAAAAATGAAACCATTATAAGACCCAAGTCCCATCACACAATGCAACGCACACCAGAGGATAGGGTTTTACCTTATAATGGTCAAAAGATGCTTGATACGTATAAAACGGATTTGATGTTATTATTAGTGTATATATGTTTTAATAAAAAGATTTGAATCATAAGTATCAATCCTAGACGGCATGGTTACCATATAGCATGTCGCCAATAATAGTTCTACAATCAAAACCGCAAGGTCGTATTGGAGATTTGGATTCCATCATGAGTCGAGGCTAGGGGCAAGCTCCTCTCCGATTCGAGACACTCTAGCAAATGCCTCAGGATCCCCCGCAGTGAACCCTTGGATCTTCAGGGCCGGTCCCCGCCTATGGGCAGTGGATTAGTTATGCCTGAACACACGCTTCCCGGTCCCTTTGGACCTATAGTATGACCACCAACGGCCTATAAAAATAACGAGGCGCCTCAAAATCCATCATCCACATAAGTAAAATGTCAGGGCTGGTAGGTCACTGACACCACTCTAGCTAGAAAGAAACGTGTGCACTCCCTGCAGTCCATATCCCGTTTTTGACTCATACCGGGGTGTGAGGCTCGCGAAGTCACGCTATACACAAAGCTACGCCTAAACAGGCCGTGCTTTGATCATCAACCACAAGGCCTGCTTTTCAACAAAAGCCTTGATCAATGCATCTTAGCATGCCACATTGTCAGTCCATACTATACCATTAATTTCTACCAATATATAACCTCTAAGCTCGTACGTCTCAGAGAAGGGTGTTAACCACCAAACAGATATATATTAAGAGAGATTAACGAATGTAGTATAAAGGACTACAACGTCAGACATACATTCCATTTATAAACTTATGCCCTGGGTCTGGACGAAAGTCAAATCCGTACAAATCAACACTACGTCCGGATAACTACCATCTTAGCCCCGTCTTGGGAGCAAATCAATCAAGGGCCTCAACACTAGTTACCCATTCGATGTGAAGATCGTCGGTCTTCAATCGCCGTCTTCAACTCTTAGATTTAGAACGTCGTGTAATCATTTGAAATGAGATTGAACTCGGTCTTTTCAAATGATTCTCGCATATATATATATATATATATATATATATATATATATATATATATATATATATAATTTGAAAACATTTCATATCGTTATTAATATTTGATAACGACCTATCGCTGTTTTTATTTATATAAAAATAGCCTAAATTAATTTAACGACGTTTCGGGTAAATGGGCGACCCTGGCGCTATTTTTAACCAAATTTTGATTTAAACATATCTTGAAATCTAACCGTTGGATTTTGGCGAAATTTATGTCATTGGAAAGATCTTCCCAAAGCGGTCCTAACGGTTCCAGTTTTGGGAAAATCCGACGGTCGGATCTCTCTGTATAGCCGTTTAAAGTTATGATCGCCGATACGCGAACTGTCACGCGCGTTCCGTTTAATTTATAATTTATATATATATATATATATATAAATATAAATCGTTTGACTATTCCAATTTCAAAAGTCTATTCTTTTTATCGCATCTAAAATGACGATAAAAATATCACTTGTTTTATTTACCCTAAATGTAAATTATGCTTTATCTATCATTTGTCTTATTTACTGAATGTAAATAAATTATATTCCTTTCTTATTCTCTTTAGTTACCTAAATGTAAATAAATATATTCTTATCCTTTTCTTATTTATTTACCTAAATGTAGATAAATGTTTTATTTTTACTTTTGCTATATTTATTTACATTAATTGTAAACAAATGTATCTAATTTCTTATTCATATTTATTTACCCTATTTGTAAATAAATAGTTTCATTTTCCTTTGCAAATCTTATTTACATAGTAAATGTAAATAATTGTATTTCTTTAATTCCTTTCTAATATTCCTTTTTAACCTAAAAAGAATATCTTATGTTAATTCTTTTCTAACCTTTCTTTTTATTATTTACATAAGAAAATGTTAATAATAACTATTTACAAATTGATTCTTTTTATTTACATAAGAAAAATGTAAATAAATACTTATTCACATAATTATTATTTTTATTCTTTTTATTTACATAGGAAAATGTAAATAAATTTTAATTCACATATTTGTTCTATATTTTCTATTTATTCTTAATTACATAATATGTAAATTTCTTCCTCATGATTTTAATTACATAAAAATGTAATTTTATTTCTTATAATCTTAATTACATATAAGTGTAATTTTCTTTACAGTGTAAAACATATTCTTTTAATTACATAAAAAAAAATGTAATTTATTCAATCTCTTATTTATCTAATGTAAATATATGTTTCCTTTGTCTACATTTTATTTATTTATCATAAATATTTTGAAGTAATTTACATATATAAAATGTAAATTTAGAAAATTAATATATATGCTTTAACCTCTCACATTGGATAGGTATTGTTGTGACTACTGGACAGCCGGGCGGGTCCGGGCAGATTTACATCACAACTCAATCCAACCTCGGGTTTAAGCATTCTTTTTCTTTATATTGAATAATGTAATTTTTTTTATTCCTTCCTAATTACATTGAAAAATATAATTCTTAAATTCTTATCTTACTATTTCATTAATTCTATTTAAACAAAATGGATATTTTGTTTCTCACTTTTTCTATTTACCTAAATGTTTATTTATATATAAAGCATATTTTTGTCCGCAAACTCTAATGCGACAAAAATAATAATTTAACTAATGTATGTTATTGCATAAAGCATATTTTTGTTCGCAAACTCTAATGCGACAAAAATAACAATTTAACTATGTTTATGTTTACATAAAGCATATTTTTGTCTGCAAACTCTAATGCGACAAAAATAGCAATCCAACCTATATATGTTTTTACATAAAATATATTTTTGTGTGCAAACTCTAATGCGACAAAAATAACTATTTATTTATATTTTTACATAAAATATATTTCTGTGCGTAAATTCTAATGCGACAGAAATAACTATTTATTTATATTTTGAATGCTAATATTTGATTCATTGCAATTATGCAACATGACGATGACTTTTATGTCGTCTCAACTAAATTAAACACGACGGTGATTTTAGCGTCATAACATTCAAAATAACACATTGATGGTTTTGGTGTCACAACATACAAAATAACACACTTATGGGTTTTTTTTTTTTTTGGTGTCCTAATACTCAAACTAACCTAATGATGGTATAGATGTCATAACAACTATTTTAACACAAGTATAATTGGGTGTATTTCTGATGAGTAACAATAAAAGTCCAAACTTCACTTTTATTTGTAAATGAAAATGAAGATTTAAAACTCACCCTTTTATTTATACATAAAAGTAAGGTTGAACTTACATATTATTATGTTAACAAAAGAAACATAAAAAGTTTGTCTTTTTATTCTTAACAAAATAAACATAAAATGTTATTTTTTTTATTCTTAACAAAATTAACATAAAAAGTTATTCTTTTTATTCTCAACATAAAAAGTAAATCTTTTTATCTTGACAAAGAAACATAAAAATTAAGTCTTTTGTTTTAACAACAAATTTAAGTAAAATGTCTTTTTGTTTCAACAACAGAAATGGTGACAAAGATGGTTCTTTTTGTTTAATCAACAAAATAGTGACAAAATGACTCTTTTAACTTTAACAACAAAAGTAGCGTCAAATTTGTTCTTTTAACTTTAATAATAAAAGTAGCGTCAAATTTGTCAACAAAAGAAACACAAAAATTTGATCTTTTGTTTTTAACAAACAACTATGTTAAAAATGGTCTTTTTATTTTTAACAAACAACTATGTTAACAATTAGTCTTTTTAATGTTAACAAACAACTATGTAAAAAAATAGTCTTTTAAATGTTAACAAACACTTGCCTTTTATTTTGTAAACAAAATAAAGGTAAAATTGGCGGTTTATTTCATAAACAAAATAAAGGAAAACTTTGTCTTTTATTTCCAAATCATGTTTAACAAAAATAAATCCCTTTATTGACAAATAATATATAACCCTTTTTAATTAACAAATAAAAGTTATTTTTAACATGCCTTATAAATTAACAAATAAAAGGTTAATCTAAAAAGGTAAGTTATTCACGTCTTTTAAAAATGTTATTTTAATATGCCTTTAAATCAACAAAATAAAACAAAACAATTGATTTATATGCTTCATTATTTCAACAAAAACAAAATGAAATGATTTATTTAGTTTCCAACAAAATATATACATGTTGATTTTTGTTTCAACGACGTGAATCATAAATTACCTTGTTTTCAACAACTCACCATAAAGATTTATTCTATTTTAACCAACTAAGATAAAAAGATTCATTTTATTTCTTTAAAAACAAAATAAAAGAAAGGTTGTATCTTTTATCTCAATAAACAAATAAAATGTTCCAACCTTGTTTCAAATAAAACAAATAAAGTTGATTCAACATTTTCAACAAAGCAAAACAAAAATTTGGTTCTCTATTGTCATCAAAACAAAATAAAAATTGGATTTTTATTTACAAATCAAAAGAGTTACCTTTTAATAATAAAAGCAAAAGTTGAGTCTTTATTATTAAAACCAAAGATTAAATCTTTTATAATTAAAACAAACATGAATTCTTTAAAAAAAAATTAATCTTTGCTTTATAAAATAAAAGTTTGATTCTTTTATAATAAAACAAAAGATTTCATTATTTTTATTAAACAAAAAATTTCATTTTTGTTCAACCCAAAAACAAATTAAACAAATCTCTATTTTTAAAATAAACAAAAATACCTTTATCATAAAATGATATTTCAACTTTTACAAATAAATTTGTCATCTTTTATTTATAAAACCAAATCCATCATCATCATAGTCCAACGATTTTTCAAGTTATGTCAACACCCAATTTCCAATACAATTCAATGATAATTCCACATAGTGTCATACACAACCAAATCAACATACACACAGAACTTTCCATATGAACATCAATAAATTAAATAGAATAACAACACAATTCGACATCATCATTCATACAATAATTTCAGATTATTTTCAGATTTAATTAAATAATTAATTAAATTTAAACTCAGAAAACTCACCTAGGCCTTTGGATAGATAAATCAAAGAGAGGTAGAACTTGTCACCGTTCCAAAATCATCACAATAGAATGAAACTTATTTTCTTTCTTTTTTTCTCTTGATGGAGGAAGAAAGAAGAGAATGGCGGCCATGGCTTGGAGAGGAAGAAAAAAAAAGAGGCCGCTCATTTTTCACAAATGGGAATGGAGAAGTGCATGAGGTAGAAGTGGGAAAAGAAATTAATACATTAGAGGAAAGAAACGGATGTTCTATTAATAAGAAATAAAGTGGAGAGAACGTAGGTAGTAAGTTTAGGGGAAGAAAAATAAATAAATGATAGAAAAGAAATTAATAGTTAGAAAGAAAAAGGAATAAATGGAAGGAAATAAATGGAATGAAAGAGAAAGGAAATAAATGCAAATAAATGCATTATTTAAAGATTCAAGCTTCAGATATATATATATATATATATATATATATATATATATATAATCATCTCATTAATCATATTTGTAATATACCTCAATTACCCATTAACACACATTGATTACTGTTGTAACATATGTTAATTGTAATTGTAATGTACATTGATTACCATTAATTCTTCAATCGTTTTTGTCATTATATGTATATATTTTTTTAGTCATGCATTTCTTTAATTAATTTCTATACATATGTCTTATGTTTTTTTTTATAAAATAAATGTTAACATTAATTCCCATTAACTGTGGAAATTAAACGTACATTATATCGTTGACACACTGTTTTGTTACTATTCTTTCTATACTAAATTAAACTAGAAACATTCATAATTTTATTTCCAATTATCGTATTAATTCCTATATTGAATCTTTAAAATAAAGACAAGGTTCAACTGCTAATTTTTTTCGTCAACAATAGTTCAAAGTTAGATAGTCCAAATGTACAAACAATTTAATAATTTCCATTATCATCAATCACAGTTTATCTCAATGTAAGTTATTGTTTATCAAAATAAATTTTGGAGTCATAAATTAATGAATCATAAATTATGTTTTAATACCATTTTTAATTCAATAATTAAATTAAATTCTATATTTATTCTATTCCCATTTATTTAATATCTTACAATTTCCCAAAATGTGTAATTCTATTAATTTAACCCCCCTTATGTAAGTTATTTAATATAATCATTGTCCCTTTTACTATAAACAAATCATTCTTTTCTTTCAATCTTTTCAATGTAATGATACATTTAAATGCAACTTTTTAATGCGATAAAAACGATACATTTCATTGCAACTTTTTAATGCAAATAAATATGGTACATTTGAAATTCTAATGCGACTAAATTAATGAGTTTTATTTTGTCCGTTCACATTCAACAAAAATATATATATTTTGTTTTATAAAATTTTAATGCAACAAAAATAATAAACTTAATATTCCAGCCATTATTAATAAAATAATTTAATAAAAATAGTATACTTTATTTTCTGACTCGATTTCTTAGCAAAATTATTTAAAATAAAAATTTTAAATTGGCCCCAAAATTCCGGGTTGTTACAGTCGCCCCCACTTAAAATCTTTTCGTCCTCGAAAAGGCACTAAGGTAAAAGTTGTTTAATTTACTAACTAAATTTTAATTTTCTTTTATTAATTTTATTTGTTAGCTAACTTATCAAATATATATACTCTTATATATATAAAAATCATATTTCCAAAAATAGATTATATAATCAAAAATACGCTAATTATAAACTTGTTACTCTTAACTCATTCTAGGGTATTGCTAACCCCATCTCTAACGAGTTTTCTCATTCTAGGACACTGCTGGTCCTATCTCTAATGAGTATTCTTATTGGATTTTACTAATCCAATCTCTGATGAGTCTTTGTTCAGTTCTAACGAGTTGTATCCCAAAGATTTGAGCTAACCAGAGCTCTGATACCACCTGTAAAGACCCGGAAATTCCCGCTCTTTGAATCGACCATAAACCACACAGGTCTAACCCAAAGGTTGGAAATCTTCGAATACTTTAACTTTGGGAATACAATACATTAGAACAATAACAGCAGACTTTTATTACATTATAATAATGTTACATCAGAGTACAGAATATCAGAGTACATGTAATTAAATACAGCGGAAACAAAATACAATAGATTAAATACATGAATTAAATACATTGCAGCGGAAGAAGATAAACTTTAATACAGCGGAAGAATTCCTATGCTCTGGACACAGCTTTAGGCTTCGATCCAGAATCCTGCTAAAGAGATACATATCTGCAAAAAGCTACTCGACCGCCCGTGTGGAAAAGAGGGCACCCGAGTTTGCAAAAGGTGGAAACAAACAACGGGTCAGTCATGGGACTGGTGTGAGAATTCTAAACTAATTTAACTAATAAGACAAATCCAAGGACCACGCCACTTTCGCGGAACGGGTTTACTCCTATGGATTGCCAGTGCATAAACCAAAGTAAATCGAGAAATAACGCAATGTCTTTTTGGAAAAATGAAACCATTATAAGACCCAAGTCCCATCACACAATGCAACGCACACCAGAGGATAGGGTTTTACCTTATAATGGTCAAAAGATGCTTGATACATATAAAACGGATTTGATATTATTATTAGTGTATATATGTTTTAATAAAAAGATTTGAATCATAAGTATCAATCCTAGACGGCATGGTTACCATATAGCATGTCGCCAATAATAGTTCTACAATCAAAACCGCAAGGTCGTATTGGAGATTTGGATTCCATCATGAGTCGAGGCTAGGGGCAAGCTCCTCTCCGATTCGAGACACTCTAGCAAATGCCTCAGGATCCCCCGCAGTGAACCCTTGGATCTTCAGGGCCGGTCCCCGCCTATGGGCAGTGGATTAGTTATGCCTGAACACACGCTTCCCGGTCCCTTTGGACCTATAGTATGACCACCAACGGCCTATAAAAATAACGAGGCGCCTCAAAATCCATCATCCACATAAGTAAAATGTCAGGGCTGGTAGGTCACTGACACCACTCTAGCTAGAAAGAAACGTGTGCACTCCCTGCAGTCCATATCCCGTTTTTGACTCATACCGGGGTGTGAGGCTCGCGAAGTCATGCTATACACAAAGCTACGCCTAAACAGGCCGTGCTTTGATCATCAACCACAAGGCCTGCTTTTCAACAAAAGCCTTGATCAATGCATCTTAGCATGCCACATTGTCAGTCCATACTATACCATTAATTTCTACCAATATATAACCTCTAAGCTCGTACGTCTCAGAGAAGGGTGTTAACCACCAAACAGATATATATTAAGAGAGATCAACGAATGTAGTATAAAGGACTACAACGTCAGACATACATTCCATTTATAAACTTATGCCCTGGGTCTGGACGAAAGTCAAATCCGTACAAATCAACACTACGTCCGGATAACTACCATCTTAGCCCCGTCTTGGGAGCAAATCAATCAAGGGCCTCAACACTAGTTACCCATTCGATGTGAAGATCGTCGGTCTTCAATCGCCGTCTTCAACTCTTAGATTTAGAACGTCGTGTAATCATTTGAAATGAGATTGAACTCGGTCTTTTCAAATGATTCTCGCATATATATATATATAATTTGAAAACATTTCATATCGTTATTAATATTTGATAACGACCTATCGCTATTTTTATTTATATAAAAATAGCCTAAATTAATTTAACGACGTTTCGGGTAAATGGGCGACCCTGGCGCTATTTTTAACCAAATTTTGATTTAAACATATCTTGAAATCTAACCGTTGGATTTTGGCGAAATTTATGTCATTGGAAAGATCTTCCCAAAGCGGTCCTAACGGTTCCAGTTTTGGGAAAATCCGACGGTCGGATCTCTCTGTATAGCCGTTTAAAGTTACGATCGCCGATACGCGAACTGTCACGCGCGTTCCGTTTAATTTATAATTTATATATATATATATATAAATATAAATCGTTTGACTATTCCAATTTCAAAAGTCTATTCTTTTTATCGCATCTAAAATGACGATAAAAATATCACTTGTTTTATTTACCCTAAATGTAAATTATGCTTTATCTATCATTTGTCTTATTTACTGAATGTAAATAAATTATATTCCTTTCTTATTCTCTTTAGTTACCTAAATGTAAATAAATATATTCTTATCCTTTTCTTATTTATTTACCTAAATGTAGATAAATGTTTTATTTTTACTTTTGCTATATTTATTTACATTAATTGTAAACAAATGTATCTAATTTCTTATTCATATTTATTTACCCTATTTGTAAATAAATAGTTTCATTTTCCTTTGCAAATCTTATTTACATAGTAAATGTAAATAATTGTATTTCTTTAATTCCTTTCTAATATTCCTTTTTAACCTAAAAAGAATATCTTATGTTAATTCTTTTCTAACCTTTCTTTTTATTATTTACATAAGAAAATGTTAATAATAACTATTTACAAATTGATTCTTTTTATTTACATAAGAAAAATGTAAATAAATACTTATTCACATAATTATTATTTTTATTCTTTTTATTTACATAGGAAAATGTAAATAAATTTTAATTCACATATTTGTTCTATATTTTCTATTTATTCTTAATTACATAATATGTAAATTTCTTCCTCATGATTTTAATTACATAAAAATGTAATTTTATTTCTTATAATCTTAATTACATATAAGTGTAATTTTCTTTACAGTGTAAAACATATTCTTTTAATTACATAAAAAAAATGTAATTTATTCAATCTCTTATTTATCTAATGTAAATATATGTTTCCTTTGTCTACATTTTATTTATTTATCATAAATATTTTGAAGTAATTTACATATATAAAATGTAAATTTAGAAAATTAATATATATGCTTTAACCTCTCACATTGGATAGGTATTGTTGTGACTACTGGACAGCCGGGCGGGTCCGGGCAGATTTACATCACAACTCAATCCAACCTCGGGTTTAAGCATTCTTTTTCTTTATATTGAATAATGTAATTCTTTTTATTCCTTCCTAATTACATTGAAAAATATAATTCTTAAATTCTTATCTTACTATTTCATTAATTCTATTTAAACAAAATGGATATTTTGTTTCTCACTTTTTCTATTTACCTAAATGTTTATTTATACATAAAGCATATTTTTGTCCGCAAACTCTAATGCGACAAAAATAATAATTTAACTAATGTATGTTATTGCATAAAGCATATTTTTGTTCGCAAACTCTAATGCGACAAAAATAACAATTTAACTATGTTTATGTTTACATAAAGCATATTTTTGTCTGCAAACTCTAATGCGACAAAAATAGCAATCCAACCTATATATGTTTTTACATAAAATATATTTTTGTGTGCAAACTCTAATGCGACAAAAATAACTATTTATTTATATTTTTACATAAAATATATTTCTGTGCGTAAATTCTAATGCGACAGAAATAACTATTTATTTATATTTTGAATGCTAATATTTGATTCATTGCAATTATGCAACATGACGATGACTTTTATGTCGTCTCAACTAAATTAAACACGACGGTGATTTTAGCGTCATAACATTCAAAATAACACATTGATGGTTTTGGTGTCACAACATACAAAATAACACACTTATGGGTTTTTTTTTTTTGGTGTCCTAATACTCAAACTAACCTAATGATGGTATAGATGTCATAACAACTATTTTAACACAAGTATAATTGGGTGTATTTCTGATGAGTAACAATAAAAGTCCAAACTTCACTTTTATTTGTAAATGAAAATGAAGATTTAAAACTCACCCTTTTATTTATACATAAAAGTAAGGTTGAACTTACATATTATTATGTTAACAAAAGAAACATAAAAAGTTTGTCTTTTTATTCTTAACAAAATAAACATAAAATGTTATTTTTTTTTTATTCTTAACAAAATTAACATAAAAAGTTATTCTTTTTATTCTCAACATAAAAAGTAAATCTTTTTATCTTGACAAAGAAACATAAAAATTAAGTCTTTTGTTTTAACAACAAATTTAAGTAAAATGTCTTTTTGTTTCAACAACAGAAATGGTGACAAAGATGGTTCTTTTTGTTTAATCAACAAAATAGTGACAAAATGACTCTTTTAACTTTAACAACAAAAGTAGCGTCAAATTTGTTCTTTTAACTTTAATAATAAAAGTAGCGTCAAATTTGTCAACAAAAGAAACACAAAAATTTGATCTTTTGTTTTTAACAAACAACTATGTTAAAAATGGTCTTTTTATTTTTAACAAACAACTATGTTAACAATTAGTCTTTTTAATGTTAACAAACAACTATGTAAAAAAATAGTCTTTTAAATGTTAACAAACACTTGCCTTTTATTTTGTAAACAAAATAAAGGTAAAATTGGCGGTTTATTTCATAAACAAAATAAAGGAAAACTTTGTCTTTTATTTCCAAATTATGTTTAACAAAAATAAATCCCTTTATTGACAAATAATATATAACCCTTTTTAATTAACAAATAAAAGTTATTTTTAACATGCCTTATAAATTAACAAATAAAAGGTTAATCTAAAAAGGTAAGTTATTCACGTCTTTTAAAAATGTTATTTTAATATGCCTTTAAATCAACAAAATAAAACAAAACAATTGATTTATATGCTTCATTATTTCAACAAAAACAAAATGAAATGATTTATTTAGTTTCCAACAAAATATATACATGTTGATTTTTGTTTCAACGACGTGAATCATAAATTACCTTGTTTTCAACAACTCACCATAAAGATTTATTCTATTTTAACCAACTAAGATAAAAAGATTCATTTTATTTCTTTAAAAACAAAATAAAAGAAAGGTTGTATCTTTTATCTCAATAAACAAATAAAATGTTCCAACCTTGTTTCAAATAAAACAAATAAAGTTGATTCAACATTTTCAACAAAGCAAAACAAAAATTTGGTTCTCTATTGTCATCAAAACAAAATAAAAATTGGATTTTTATTTACAAATCAAAAGAGTTACCTTTTAATAATAAAAGCAAAAGTTGAGTCTTTATTATTAAAACCAAAGATTAAATCTTTTATAATTAAAACAAACATGAATTCTTTAAAAAAAAAAAAATTTAATCTTTGCTTTATAAAATAAAAGTTTGATTCTTTTATAATAAAACAAAAGATTTCATTATTTTTATTAAACAAAAAATTTCATTTTTGTTCAACCCAAAAACAAATTAAACAAATCTCTATTTTTAAAATAAACAAAAATACCTTTATCATAAAATGATATTTCAACTTTTACAAATAAATTTGTCATCTTTTATTTATAAAACCAAATCCATCATCATCATAGTCCAACGATTTTTCAAGTTATGTCAACACCCAATTTCCAATACAATTCAATGATAATTTCACATAGTGTCATACACAACCAAATCAACATACACACAGAACTTTCCATATGAACATCAATAAATTAAATAGAATAACAACACAATTCGACATCATCATTCATACAATAATTTCAGATTATTTTCAGATTTAATTAAATAATTAATTAAATTTAAACTCAGAAAACTCACCTAGGCCTTTGGATAGATAAATCAAAGAGAGGTAGAACTTGTCACCGTTCCAAAATCATCACAAAAGAATGAAACTTATTTTCTTTCTTTTTTTCTCTTGATGGAGGAAGAAAGAAGAGAATGGCGGCCATGGCTTGGAGAGGAAGAAAAAAAAAAGAGGCCGCTCATTTTTCACAAATGGGAATGGAGAAGTGCATGAGGTAGAAGTGGGAAAAGAAATTAATACATTAGAGGAAAGAAACGGATGTTCTATTAATAAGAAATAAAGTGGAGAGAACGTAGGTAGTAAGTTTAGGGGAAGAAAAATAAATAAATGATAGAAAAGAAATTAATAGTTAGAAAGAAAAAGGAATAAATGGAAGGAAATAAATGGAATAAAAGAGAAAGGAAATAAATGCAAATAAATGCATTATTTAAAGATTCAAGCTTCAGATATATATATATATATATAATCATCTCATTAATCATATTTGTAATATACCTCAATTACCCATTAACACACATTGATTACTGTTGTAACATATGTTAATTGTAATTGTAATGTACATTGATTACCATTAATTCTTCAATCGTTTTTGTCATTATATGTATATATTTTTTTAGTCATGCATTTCTTTAATTAATTTCTATACATATGTCTTATGTTTTTTTTTATAAAATAAATGTTAACATTAATTCCCATTAACTGTGGAAATTAAACGTACATTATATCGTTGACACACTGTTTTGTTACTATTCTTTCTATACTAAATTAAACTAGAAACATTCATAATTTTATTTCCAATTATCGTATTAATTCCTATATTGAATCTTTAAAATAAAGACAAGGTTCAACTGCTAATTTTTTTCGTCAACAATAGTTCAAAGTTAGATAGTCCAAATGTACAAACAATTTAATAATTTCCATTATCATCAATCACAGTTTATCTCAATGTAAGTTATTGTTTATTAAAATAAATTTTGGAGTCATAAATTAATGAATCATAAATTATGTTTTAATACCATTTTTAATTCAATAATTAAATTAAATTCTATATTTATTCTATTCCCATTTATTTAATATCTTACAATTTCCCAAAATGTGTAATTCTATTAATTTAACCCCCCTTATGTAAGTTATTTAATATAATCATTGTCCCTTTTACTATAAACAAATCATACTTTTCTTTCAATCTTTTCAATGTAATGATACATTTAAATGCAACTTTTTAATGCGATAAAAACGATACATTTCATTGCAACTTTTTAATGCAAATAAATATGGTACATTTGAAATTCTAATGCGACTAAATTAATGAGTTTTATTTTGTCCGTTCACATTCAACAAAAATATATATTTTGTTTTATAAAATTTTAATGCAACAAAAATAATAAACTTAATATTCCAGCCATTATTAATAAAATAATTTAATAAAAATAGAATACTTTTATTTTCTGACTCGATTTCTTAGCAAAATTATTTAAAATAAAAATTTTAAATTGGCCCCAAAATTCCGGGTTGTTACAATTATGCTAACCGTCAACCGCGCCCTTTTTCCCACGCATTCATTGTGAATCGTTTTTCTATAACTGTATGCACATGTATCACATCGTGCCATCCGAGTCCTGTCACAGGGCAAAACAAGAAATGCAAGACTCGGTCGGGAGCTTTAGATTTATCTGCCGATGCAGATACTAAGGTCTGCTTTTCTACCCGTGGCTATGGTCCCACGAGACCCCTCCCTCAACTAGTGAAAGGCAACACAAGAGACAATCTTGCATGAGAACTACACTCCGGCCAGCCCATATCCTACGGCCTACCTCACCCATAATTAGATAGCAATTATGGTCTGTTGGGTGTTCCCTGCCTTTCCGTACGTACACGCTTGACTTAAGATGGTAGATGATCGACGAACTTGCTATCTCGGGCACCTTATGTATTCGTCGACTCACTGCTATCCACCCCAGTCTTTAGGTCGCTCGCATAGCAACCAAGGCATATTCTTGGTTCTTCTACCGCAGACCTCAACCTCTCGTGAGCCTAGTATAATGACCTGGCAGCTCACAGAGGGATCCCAAGAATATCCTCACGTTCCCCGAAGCCGCTGCTTCGTTACCCAGTTCGCTGGAGCCTTTATCTAAATCAGATAGCCTGCTCCTACATGTATACTTAAACGATGACCTACCGTATCGGGTTACTCATCTATCTAAGAGGTGGTCCAAATTTCCTTGGCTAAGAATTATTACTTAGTTTCTTTTAACTAAGGTTTACCACTTAGCCTTATTTCCATAATCCTTGTTAACTATGGTTATTTACCTAATCCTCCGAATTAGGGTTTATCTAATGGCTTAAGTGTCACTTAAGTTCACAACTTAACCCGTCTACAAACCACGTCAAAATTGGCTAAGTATCCAAGTCCAAAACTTAACCCTACAAACCATGTGTCAAGTTGGTTAAGTATATCAAGCAATTCATGGCTTAATCCTTATCTAATTATCATTTTAGATTGGTTCAGTATATGTATTAACTTGACCTTATCTAATTACTGAGTCATATCGGTCAAGCGCATTCAAACGATTCGTGACTTAGCCTTATCATGTTTTCACGTTAGATTGGTTAAGTATAGGTTAACTTAACCTCATCAAATTAACGAGTTAGATTGGTTAAGTATAGGTCACTTAACCTCATCAAATCATCGTGTTAAATTAGTTAAGTGTTTAACTTGACCCCATTAAATTACCAAGTTGGATTAATTAAGTCTAGGCTAACTTAACCCCATCCGATTACCATGTTTAGATTAGTTAAGCCTAATCTTAACCCCATCTAGTTACCGCGGTTAGGTTAGTTAAGTCTTAATTACCTAACCTCATCTAATTACCCAGTCGGATTAGTTAAGTGTAAATTACTTAACCCCATCCCCTAATCATCTTGCATGGTTAAGTGTCATTAAGGAATCAAGTCCGGTCCCACTTAACCTACCCATTCGTGTCATATCGGTTAAGTGTCATTAGTCAAATTTACTTAACCTTATCATGTGGCATTAATTTAATTAATGCACTCTTAACCTCTCACATTAGACCTTGTTGTGGTTACTAGTTAAGCCGGGCGGGTCCGGGTAGTTTTACACCACAACCTAGTCTAACCTCGGGTCTTAAGCGCGACATGACCAACTTCTCACATTGGGTCCTATTGTTTGCAACTACTAGTTAGGCTGGTCAGTTCCGGGTAGTTTTACGTTGCAAACTCAACCCAACCTCGAGTTGGCCACACTTATATTATCCAAGTTCATCATGTTCCCAAAACATGTTACAAGTTTTCAAGCATTTGGGTAGACCTAACTTAATAGGTAAATTCCCAAAGGGTAGACCTAACTTAATAGGTAAATTCCCAAGCTCATGTTTTTATGCATACTTACATGCCAACTTCCATGTTATCTTTCAAGTCATATTTTCAAGTATAAACACATGTCATAATCAAGTTAAGATTTCGTGACATGTTCACGTTTATCTAACTACCCAAAATCGTGTTTTCCCAACGCAAGCAAAGCGAGTCAACATAGTAGGTATACTATGGCTACATGTAGACCCCAAAACATGCACGATGCCACAAAAGGGATTGGCTCCAAACATGCATGGCGTCATAAGGGGGTTTGGCCTTAAAACATGCATGATAGAGTCATATAGGGATTGACCATAAGCATGCATACTATCATATAGGATTTGGCCACAAACTTGCATAATATCATAAGGAGGTTTTGCCACAAACATGCATGAAACATAAGGGGTTTGTGTTCATATGCATGCATAAGCCCCAAGGTCAAGTATTTGCCTATGTTTCACAAGTCAAATGGTTCCCAAAGGTTCATGCAAATCTTCCATAGACAAAGATCCAAACTTGCAAGATAAACTAGGCTAAACATAACATGAGTGACATGATTAAGTTGCTACATCTTAGTCTAAGGTCATAGATCATAGAAAAGGGACAAAGTTATGTTCACATACATGCATACTTATGCTTTATCTCATTTTATCCCATGTCAACATTAAAAATACCGTTTTGATCCAAAAGTAGCTAGAACTTACTTAGGTAAGGCTTAGAAAAGGGGTCATGCATCATCTTGACGAAGAAAGGTGGCTCCTTTGAAGAAGAACCTTCATGAAACTCGCATAGCAATGTTGATTTGGCCTCTATTTGGTGTAGCAAGCTTGCACCTTTTTGATTTGAACCCGATTTGAATGCATAGGCTCTAGGGATTTGAGATGGAGGCCATGAGAGTAGAAATTTGGCCATAGTTTAGTTACATGAGTGAATAATGAGGGTTTAGGGGTAGGTTTAGGGTCTTTTTATAGAGATTAGGATAGTTTTAGGCCCTTAGATTAACCCTAGGACCAACCTGAACCGTCAGATTTCAAACCAAGCCCAAAAACCTAGCCAAGATAGAAAATAGGTGCACCAGACCAGAATCAGCCGACAGGGCAAGTCGACAGCCATGTCGACATGCCTGTCGACTTGCAAGTCGACAGCCCTGTCGACAGCCCAGTCGACTTGTCTGGGCGGGAATTTTCCCGCCTGGCCCCATTTCTGCATGTTTCGAAATTCAAATTTCCCGAAAACTTCTTTGGGCCTTAACCGGGTCATACGGACTCCGATTTTCGAAAACTCGGACTCTATTTCGCGTATTTTTCCGAGACGAACGCAATGGCATAGCCCGTTTTACTTGATTCAGAATTTAAAATTAAATTCTGCCTTGATTCTCGTTTTAACATGTTATTGAAATACGGGTTGTTACAGGTATAAAATAATATATATAAAAAAAATGTTATTTAGAGTCAAGTTTAAAATTTACCAGGTATTGGAATTCCTAGGTTCTTTGATAATCCAGGAGTCGGATCAAGATTTATAAATTGTATAAGTGCACATAAGTTATTCTAGAATTTAGTTTATCAACCCTGAATCAAGCATTTAAGTTCATCTAAATTCATGATATTGGTTAAGTACTGAAGTGACTCGTTTCATTAGAATTTTGATTTTTAGAATATGAATTTGACTTAAGTATTTATGGTGAAGAAAAGTGGTCGTTGTCATACTTACACATGTGCGATAATAAGTTTAAAGGAATTATAGGTTGGTCGGCTGGAGTGTTTGGAAAAAAAAATCAAAATCAAGTATGAACTTGGTTCAATTGAAGTCGACCAAAATGTATTGGAGAATTTAGTTGATATAAGTGTTAGAGAAACATGTAAGTTAACTATGAAATAAAACTCGACTAAGGACAACCAAGAATGAAATGGAAGATTTAGTGTGTAAATAAGAAAGGAAATAGCCTATGCTTTGATTAATAAATAAGTAAGTGAAATTAGTCGAGAACTAGTTGGAAAGGGATTTAAATTAGTTACTAAATCATGACTTGCTGAAAAATATAAATAAGCAAATAAACGACAAGTTAATATATATGTGAAGTTAAAGCATACAAAATCCAAATGGATAAATCTTATTGAATAGTATATGGAGTATAAGTCTTGGTATAAATAATAAAATGAATGGAATTAAAACTTTTGTCGAATAAAATATAACTTAAGTCGTGCGGAAATCGAGTTAAATAGGGTTTAACTTAGGAAATCGAATAAGAATGGTTGAGAACTAAATACAAATTTGAGTTGAACATCCCTTAATTCAAACCATGATTCGAGAGTTATTAATGATTCGAGAAATGGAATAAACTTTCACTTAAAATGGAAATGGGAATAAGTGAATAAGATAATGATTAAGGGTATGGTTAGGAAAATGAACAAGCAACTGAAATATGGAATAAGACCAAATTTAGTTCGAGTCAAGTGTATTGACTCGATAATAGTTAACATAGAGGACCATATAATGGTTGCTTGAGAATTTAGTACTTAGAAAGAAATGAGTTAAATTTTGACATATTGATTCATGGTAATGAATTAAAGATCTAACGTAATCAAGTCCGTTGGAAATTTTAAAAAATGAATTCAAGTTCATTCGAAATTTAATGCTTGAAAATGAAATGAGAAAAATAGAAATTTTATTGGAATAAGGTAAGTACTTGAATATGAATTCATTCTAGGATAATGTAGTGAATGTAAAGGATCGAATGGACAAACGAGAACGGATGAAGTGGGTGAGTTGGAAGTAAACTCAAATAAGATAGACGATAATGGAATATAAGTAATGGAATGGAAATTCATTTAATAAAAGTAAAATGAGCATGAATATATTGAAGAAATAAAAGTATGAGAATATTGGAGCGATAACCCTTTTTAAATGGTTAAGTGTTGCTTAAGTTTAAAATCCGAAAGGTAGAAACTCCAAATATAAATCAATGTTTATGCAAGAATATGAACTATTCGATAAGCTGAAACTAAAGTGACCATAACTTTTGATGGGATGATCGGAATCTGACGATTCCGGACTTTTCGGAAACCTTAGAAACCGAGCTAAAACCTTCGTTTATAAAGCCAGGTCGAATTCCTATGATTTCTAAGCGGAAATGCAAGTTTTAGTCGTAGTTGTGTATGCAGAAAATTAAAAACTGAAGCGTATACCTATATTGTTTTGACCATAACTTCCCAATGGAGCGTCGGATTTCGATGTGCGAGTACAATTCGGAAAGCCCAGGGTCTGTACTAAAACTTTTTCTTAATTTGCTGGGTGAAATTTTGCTGTTTAAAGGGGTTAAAAACTGGATAAAACATTTCAGATCTGCATTTTTAGTGTGCGGGCTGAAGTGTTCGTCTTTACTAAAATAGTCATAACTTTTGAACGACTTATCCGAATTCGACGAGTCCGGACAATTCGGAAAGCCTGAAACAAACGCTACAACTTTTTCCTAGTATGTTTTATTCAAATTCCAACTTTTAGTGAGTGATAAACCTTGTTTTGTTCGCTGACCTGTTATGAATATTTTGGATTTGTAGTTGAAATGTTGATATATGTTGTCTAAGTTGTATACAATGGCTATATATTGTATATATGCTTGAATCTCATGTGTATGCGAGTTGTAGCAGGTGTAAGGAGTGTGCGCTACGCTTTGGAGCTCGCTTGCGCTAAATATTTAAAGTGCTAAGGTAATGAAATTGCAAAATATACACTAAGAAGGTACGAATGTGAGTTATATAGTTTTGTGGTCATATATATATGGTGTCTTTCCCCTTTTTGGGATGCCTCATCGAATGATGAGATGTATATTTGAATTTTATATGCGTTGTGATTTTCCGGACCTCTCCGTACAAAGGAGATGCTGCCGAAATTTCCCGTGATTTCGGGAGTTAGAAAATTTATGAAAACTTTCAATTATATAGCTTATTTTATAAATACTATTCTATAAGTATGGATTTGAAAGTATGACTTGTTTAATACCTTATCTCGTTCCCTTTTCGAGGACGAAAAGATTTTAAGTGGGGGAGAATGTAACATCCCATATTTTCTGTATATTTAATTTTCAATTTTTAAATAAATAAAATGGATTAATTTTTGGGAAAATCAAATTTTGTTGATTTTGATGATAATAATTACTGAATTGAGCATATATAAATGTTGTAATGTGAAATTTAATATTTTATAACAAATAAAGTTTGGATTGTCTAAGTTAAAATAGGAATTTAAACTTTATTTGATAAATTCTGAAATTTTGAGTTGATATTACAATTGTTAAGGATAATTCGAGTCCATTTATTTATAATTGAAATTTAAAATTTAAATGGATAAGTAAATTAATTCGAGAACATGACATATGTGGTATTGATTTAGAAAATTTATTTAAGTTGTAATTTGATTTAATTTGAATTTAATGAATATTTAATTTGAATTTAAAACGGTTAATCGAATAATTGAATATTTTAATAATTAACTGACGATGAAATTTAACTGTTCTGGTGACTGTCTCGGAATCCGACGAAACTGGCGCCATTGGAACCGGAACGGTGAATTATGGTAGGATCCCAATTTGCGTTACAATCCGACTTACCGTTTGGTCGTACGAGAGAAATTGTGAACGTGATCACTGTAAATGGATAATTGGGTATTTCTCATATTTAGGCCTTACAATTATATATAAATAAAACCCACTAAACACCTCATCAGCCATTTTCATTACACGTACATTTCCTCCATCGAATTTTTCTCTCTAATGTCTGAAACCCAATTTCAAACCCTTATTCAAATAAAAATACAAACTTTGAAAATCAAATCTCCGCGAAACCTAGCAAATTATATATCAAACTGAAGCTCTCGGCGGTACGAAGCTGCCGGTGCCATTTATTGTGACATGCAGTAAGCGGTCTGGCCAGGAATCGTTGGTCAAAGGACTGATTTTCGTAACCCTAGAAGCGATTTTGGGCGTTTTCAATCTAGACCCTAATTGAGAAATCGGTGATTTGGGTATCGTGGAATAGGGTCATACGAAGTCAGAGGTGCAATCGGCATGACCTGGAAGTCGTTGTGGGTCTTGAATTCAAGGGTTTAGGGTTTCGAAACCCGGAGCTTAGGCTGCCATCGCACGGACCTGTGCTCGATCGGAGAACTCGTCACTGGTACAGGAAGAGGTGCCTGGAGGAGACCTTTCGAATGGTGGTTGGCTCGTCCTTTCTGGTGGTCGGAGGAAGGAGCTAGGGGCGGTCAAAGGAGAGGTTGATTGGGTTTGTGCCGTCGTGTTTTTACTGTAGCAAATAGAAGAGCGAGCGGGAGAGGAAATACGGCATGCTGATGTGGCACTGTGTGGTTGGGTGAGGACTTATTTGATTAATTTAATATATATTCAAAAGTCAAATAGTAAAACACTGATAACTCTTTCGTTTTAACTCGGATTTGGACGCGGTTTGTTGCGTTGGGATCGTGGCGAGATTGCGAACATTCTGGCGCTGGTTTCGCTGCATTTTGAAACTATGAAATTTTAGGCTTTGATTGGACGTTCGATCCACTAAGGACTCAAAGGTGAGTGATTCTTCGCTCACGAAATACTAAATTATTCCCATATTTATTAAATTAAATTATGAAGTAAATTTGGTTGCATGTTTGTGTTGTTGATGAACGATTGTTTAAGTTTGACATGCAAGTGTTAATATGCAAATAAAATCGATAATTAGTTATTTATATTTAATTTAAATTTCTAATTAGAAATCCCGACACTTGTTAACCAGTAAAATGATTTCACTTACTGTTTGAATGAAATGATGTGATGGATGCCTTGATTTAATTTGATTGATGAATGAATGCTGCATGAACTGGCTGTTTATTCAGTACATGATATTCATGCATTTTCGATAAATCCCAATTTCTCACCTTTGATGTTACGGGCATCTAATAAATCCAGGATTTATCAAATTGAATGAATTAAGAACACAGGTTGAAATGATACATACCTGTGACCCTGAATTGGATTGAAATGATAGATCCATCCCGAAATATCGAGAAATTAAATTTAAGACTCACTTGGCCATAGGATAGCAAACTATATATGGACATCGGTTGGTTAAATGATTTTTATATTCGAAATTCTATTTTATGGAAATTTCATTCAAGGGAAACGTATTGATTTCGATAAGTTTTATTTTCCTTGAAATCTGAATCTTAAATATGACCTGAAATGATTTAAGAAATTTTGTTTCCTAAGCGAATTGAAGTGTTAAAAATTCAAATTTTTGATTTGGGTTTTGTAAGAGTTGGGTAGATTCAGATTTAAATAAATTCTTATATAATTTAAATTTTTGAATCAAGATAATGGAGAATACTCGGAAATTGTTCTTCAAACCTAATTCGAGTATGGTCTTGAATCCTTGAATTTGAAACGGGTTGAAATGGGATTTGAAATAAGTCCTTGAGCTAAGCAACTCTATTGAAACTGGAGTTTAGATTCGAGTATCGAAGTTCGGAAGGAAGAATCAATTTTCAGTAAAGAATTTATATATATATATATATATATATATAATTTTGATTTTTATAACTATTCTTTCTTGAAATTTATTTTATTAAATTTTTATCCATAACTATTTTATATAACCAAAATTTTCTTATATTCTTTGATTTAAAACTATTTAGTGAATTTTAAAATCTACATATATATATAGTGTTTTAAACATATTTATCCTATTTTTTTTACTATTATATTCTATACATATATTATTTATATAAAGGTTTCTTTATAAACATCTATCTTTTAAATTTATATCTTATAAGTGTAATTTTTCCTCCGAATGGAAAGTGCTGGATCTAAGATCGTTGTTGAAATGGAGTTGAGATAAAAGTATTTCTTTATGAATCGATTTCAAACCGTTTTCAAATATGGAAGATGGTTTATATTCCACTTAATATAAACTTATCTCCTAAGGGGATTGAAAGTAAGTTATAGAAGTATATATATTCTATTTGAATATGAATGAAATTCGAATATGAATCGATTTGGAATAATTTGAAATCTTTTGAGATTGAATATATTCTATTTGAATATAAGTCGATTTTTGAAATACTATATGATTATGATATAAGATATGGAAATATATTCTAATTTTAGAATATAATCGGGTTGGTATGATTTATGATATTTCGATATGAAACTATATCCTATTTTTGAATATAAATTTGGTTCGAGACAAAATACGATATTTTGATATGAAAGCGAACCTTTGAAATGTAAAAGAACCAACCGATGTGAAAGATGTAAGCGTTGGTTGTAAAAGAGACCGGAGTCGGCATAAGGCATACTCTCTGTCAGTGTCGATACCACTTTGACAACTATAAACGTTTTGACGTATCTGTGAACGTTCCGACGTATCCAGAATGAGATATGATGACTTGAAGGCGATTATTTAATCGAAGGAAGATGAGCGATTGCGAAATAGCCCTGACCTTCGGGTCAGAATTAAAATGACTAAAACAGGAGCTATACCGTGACTAATTGAGGTAGCACCTTTGATCGGACTCACTCCTTCGATACTATTTCTATGACTAGGATGATAATGATGATTTGGGCCCATTTTGACTTTGGGAGTGTGTTCCGAGGTGGGCGGTAGTGGCTGCTATGCGTTACCACCGGTCCGGGAGTGCAATTGGTAGAATCCTACCCTGGGCATTGCCTCGAGTGCCTTGTCATATATATCCTTATCGAGCCCCATACGATTTTGATTTATCATTGCCTTCTATGGAGTGCCCTCTGATAACACCAGTACGGTGAATTTACGGTACTGTATAGACTGTTGGTGCTTGTAAACGGCGTAAGGGTAATATGGTAATCCCGCTTACGCTATTTTCAGTATTTATACTTTACTGAATAGACATTATAATAATAGCGTATTATTATATAGATATTAGTTTAACGGATCCTCGAGAGAGGGGAAAATCCCGTAACATCTCTTGAGTTACTGCACCTATGATACTGGTATTATTTCGTATTTTAATTTGACTAATATGAGAATGATTTAGTGTTGATCCGAGTGTTTGTTGTGTCTTATTTTATGCAATACGCTCGGGTCAGCAGACGTTGCAGTATTTGAAGATGACTGTGCTTGGAGATCGAAGACGAAGATTTGGTATATCTATTATCTATACATATGTATATCCGCTGCATTATTTCCGCTGCTTATTATGTACAGCTGTATGTATATGTAACTCTGATAATCATTGAATGCTATAACCGATGTATACATTTCAACTGCTTTTAACTGCTATTTGTTTATTATATGTTGTCCTTCCGCTGTGAGATTCTGTTATTGTCTTTCTCTTCTTTCTTTTTTTTTTCTTCTTTTCCCAATAACTACCTGCATTTGCGATTTGTTTGGGTCGACATGTGTGGCTTATTGTCGATTTTAAACGGTCAAAAATTTAGGTCGTTACAATTAACATCATATTTTAACACATGATCTTTTTATTGTGACTAATCGTCAAATAAAAATATTATTGTAACACCCCACCTCCGCCAATGCCACTCTTGCAAGCACACTAGCTTTGGAGGGGCGTTGAACAAGGTAAACATGCATGCAGATATCACAAGACAGAACATATAAGTAAAAAAAACAGAGTAAATAAAGCAGCAGATAAAACTAACATTTCAAAACCATAGTCAAGTTACATCAAAGTACTTGGTCATTATTTTCCACAAAACATAGTCTAGAAACATCAACTGAAAACTGGAAAGAAAATCATAAAGTAACTATCCCCAAGGTAGAATAAAGCCATAGCGAGCTCAAGTCCAAACCGTACGTGAGCTATCCAGAAAAGCAGCTAAAGATCCAAGCTAGGTACCAGTGTTCCCACCCTGTAAACCTGGGGGGGAAACGAAAGAAAAGAGGCGAAAGAAAATGGGTCAGTCAAAAGACTGGTAAGCCCTATCTACTATTAGTATAAAAACTAATAAAGTTAACTGGACATGTAAAACAGAGATGAGATGTAGGGTGATAACTGGCATGGTGAAAAGTTAACAAGATAGATCAAGTGTGGCTTCGCATATACAAGGTTAAGTTTTTGCACCAAGTGTACTAGTATTCCAACCCATGTCAAGTATAAACAAGAAATGATCCCTTGGCCCAAAGCTGGCCCAATATCATGAGGTGACCTAAATCGAGGTCCAACTACTCGGTCTAGTCGATCGGCTCCCTAAAGCCTAACTCGTCAAGTATCGGTGTCATACGGCCCAATCACGAAGTGTAGTCAAACTGTGCTAGGTCCACCCTAGGGTGTATCAAGCTCTAGGGTGCCAACCACGGACACAAATCAAGCACGCACAGTCTAAACCTACTGGTGCCCGTGCTGCTTTTTCAACTCCGGACTATGTGCACGACCATAGTCCGCCTGAACCTACACCGGCGCACCTACTCAGCCGTCGTTTTGGTCGCTTACATGTCAGCCCAGTAATCGTGCCCCACCCTAGCCTAGTCCCTAGGGTACCATGATACAATCAAGAGGGTTACTGGTGAAAAGGACCACGTAACTAGGGTTTCTAACGGGTTAAATGTGGTTAACCCTATCCAATCAAGTATCAAGTTGGTTAAGTGTACCCAAGGTTCATGACTTAACCCCATCAACCCATCGTGTTTAATTGGTTAAGTATTCAAGTGGTCCATGACTTAACCCTATCATGTGGCATTAATTAATTTAATGCACCCAACCTCTCACATTAGACCTTGTTGTGGTTACTAGTTAAGCCGGGCGGGTCCGGGTAGCTTTACACCACAACTTAGTCTAACCTCGGGTTTCAAGTGCGACATGACCAACTACTCACATTGGGTCCTATTGCTTGTAGCCACTAGTTAAGCCGGTCGGTTCCGGGTAGATTTATGCTACAAACTCAACCCAACCTCGAGTTTTCCATTCTCATGTTTTCTAGAAGTCATGTCCAAGTTCATGTTCACGTTTCAAGCATAATCACATGTCATATTTCAAGTCATCTTTTCAAGTCATGTTTTTATGTCATTTTAGTTTACCCATAACGTAGCCCCATCGCATGCAAGTTCACATAAACGCAAATAGATCTCAAAGAGGGGAACTTAGAAGCATGACATAATTAACAAGGTTTGGCCACAAGTTAAACATGGTGGCATATGAGGCAAATGTGTTCATAAACTTGCATATTACATCATAGGCCTCAAAACATGCATGATATCAAACTTTAGCAAATAGGTGAAACATGATCATAAATGATATAGGATGATAGCTAGCGATTCGCATATGACATCATATGCAAGATAACATAAGGTTTATGAGAGTTTCTATGTTGCTTTATGCAACATTTCCAATCAAAGCTCATAACTTTCTATGCACAAAGTCAAGGTGATAGCTTTCCAAACATGCATAGAATAAATCTATGCATAACATGATAAAATCAAAGCACATATCATACTTAGGCCCAAACTCAAACTTGCAACATGTCATATTTAACTTCATAGTTAGAATCTAAGAGTAGTATAGGGCTTACAATGCTATGAAGACTTATAAAATATAAATAAGATTGAGACGAAGCCACTAGCAACTCTAAATCTCCCAAATGACAAGCTCTAATGAAAACCCAAGAAGAAGATCCTTGCTTTGATGAAGAAAGATTGAACTTTGGCCTTGAATCAAGCTTAGAAACTCTCAAACAAGCTTAGGAACTCTCATATGAATGAAGGTGGAGGCTATGACAAGAGGGTGGAGGCCATGATTAAACATTTTGGCATAGTTTAGTTGTAGGATTGATTTATGATGATTTAGGCTAGGTATTAGGGTCTTTTTATAGAGTTTAGGATTAGTTTTAGCCATAGGATTAACCCTAATTCAAATCTGAGCCATCAAATCACATCACTAGCCAACAAAACAGGTCCAAACAGCCCAATTAAGTGCACCAGGCCGACCTGGCCGACCAGGGAGGTCGACCCCCAGGTCGACCCTAGTGTTGACCTGGTTGGGGGGGAGGTCGACCCTAGTGTCGACCCCCCTGTCGACCTGTCTGGGCGGGAATTTTCCCGCCCAGTCTGTTTTGGCTGAATTTGAATTCTAAATTCAAATTTGAACTGTTTTTGAACTTTGAATTTTCTGAAAACTTTGACGGGCCATAACTTTGTCATACGGACTCCGAGTTTCGAAAACTCGGACTCTATTTCGCGTATTTTTCCGAGAAGAACGCAATGGCACAGCCTGTTTCCCTTAATTCAGATTTTAACATTTAATTCTGCCTTGATTTATGTTATAACATATTATTCAAAAATACGGGTTGTTACATCCTCCCCACCTTAAAGGATTTCGTCCCCAAAATCTTCAAGTTAGGAAGAACGTATCCTACCATCCACCATCCATCTACTCAAAACATCATCCACAAGTAATCATTGTCCTTAAAAGATTTCTAATGCTGTATGAACATATGCAAAAGTGTGTGTATATGCATCTATCTAATGCGAAAAATCAGGCGGTTACTGATTCAGTAAACCTCCTCAATGTAAAGTATGTTAGTGGAATGCGTCCATATGTATGCAAATTCCTAACATAATTTATAATCTCTACATGAGTGCACATAACATCCATCCATATGCAACATCCATGTGATAGCATACAAGTTTCATCCATGAATAAGCATAAACACTCATGCATATGCGTTATGAAAGTGTGTGAGCCGATCTTAGTGCCTAACGTGTATCATGCATCCACGAGTATCCACTTGCAAACACTTGCAACCACTGGCAAACATCAAGCATAACATGTTTCAAATACATGTTTCAACCAAGGGTTTCTACCTAAGGTTCTCGTGACAAGTTTTACGAAACAAGATAAACTAGATAAACATGGATAGCAAAAGAAAGATATACCAACTAGGAAAAGAGATTGAAAATGTACCCTCAAAAAGAAATGGATAAAGCCCACGCATCTTCTCCTCGGTTTCCCAAGTTGCGTCTTCCTCTGCTTCACTCCATTGCACCTTAACAAGCTTAACTTCTTTGCTTCTTAGCTTCTTTGTCTCCGTTTCCATGATACGAATCGGAGCTCGCCTCAGGGTTGCCTCTTTCTCCACCTCCATATCTTCAAGAATGCTAGGTTCAACCACCTCAGCGGACTCATGTAGGCACTTTCGGAGATGCGAGACATGAAAGACATTATGCACTCCGACCAGCTTCTCGGGCAATTGCACCTTATAAGCCATCTTCCCAATTCTCTCTATGATAGGGAAGGGTCCTACGAACCTTGGTGCCAGCTTCCCTACTGCTCCAAAGCGAACCACATTACGCAACGGAGAGACCTTCACGAAAACCATGTCTCCAATCTCGAATTCCAAATCTGTCCTTCGCTTGTCAGCATAGGATTTCTGTCTGTCTTGGGCCGCTTTCATCCGTCTTCTCACCAATTCAACTTTCTCGGATGTGTCCCGTATCATATCGGGCCCAAGTATAAGCCTATCCGTTGTCTCCCACCAACAAGATGGTGACCTACACGGCCTTCCATACAGAGCTTCAAATGGTGCCATCCCTATGCTAGCTTGATAGATATTATTATAAGCAAACTCTACAAGAGGGAGGTGGTCTTCCCAAGTACCACCAAAGTCAAGAACACAAAGCCTCAAAAGATCTTCTAGCACTCTATTCACCCTTTCGGTTTGGCCATCCGTCTGAGGGTGATAGGCTATACTTAGATTCAATCGCGTACCCATCGCTTCTTGCAAACTATTCCAAAACTGGCTAGTGAAGATTGGGTCACGATCGCTAACTATGCTAGAAGGAACCCCATGCAATCTCACTATCTCTCGAAGATAAACAAATGCTAGCCATGATACGGTCCTCTTTCTCTTCACTGGAATGAAATGAGCACTCTTTGTAAGTCTATCAACTATGACCCATATGCTCGTATTCCCTTTCCTTGACCTAGGCAAACCATCCACAAAATCCATAGAGATACTTTCCCACTTCCATTGCGGGACCTATAATGGATGTAATAGCCCACCGGGTTTCTTCGACTCGGCTTTCACTTGTTGGCACACCATGCACTTTGAAACATACTCTGCCACATCCTTCTTCATTCCAGCCCAAAAGAAGATGCGCTTCATGTCCTTATACATCTTATCTCCTCCAGGATGTATAGTCATCTTCGAGTGATGCGCTTCTTCGAGAACTTTATGCACCAAGTCTCTTACTTGTGGAACGCATAGCCTTCCATCACGCCTTAGCCAACCCTTGTCATCAATAGTATATCTAGCAAGGTGACTAGACGTCTCACCATGAATCAACTTGTCCATGATCTCGACTATCTGCGGATCTTCCTTCTGCGAAGTCCCTACTTGATCAAGAAGTATAAGTCTAAGCTCAAGAGATGCTAACGAACCCGTCATCGACTCAACAGCTGTTGTGAAATCAAAGGTTGCCAAGAACTCTAGGTTCTTCATTTCAACAAACAAGGGACTCAAAGTCAACCTTCTTCTGCTTAGTGCATCTGCCACGACATTACCCTTGCCAGGGGTATAAGCTATCTCGAAGTCATAAGATGCCAAGAATTCCATCCACCTTTGTTGCCTTAGATTCAGATCTTTCTGCGAGAAGAGGTACTTGAGCGACTTGTGATCAGTATATAACTCAAACCTTTCACCTAGAAGATAGTGGCGCCAGGATTTGAGTGCAAAGACGATCGCCGCCAACTCCAAATCATGAGTGGGATAGTTCTTCTCATGAACTTTAAGTTGCCTACCCCTGTAACATATCACTCTTCCTTCCTGCATCAGAACAGCACCTAACCCCGTGCCACATGCATCGGTGTACACGGTAAACATCTTACCGCCATCGGGTAATGCCAAAACTGGAGCTATAGTAAGGGCCCTCTTGAGCCTTTGAAAAGCAAGCTCACATTCTAAGTCCCATGCAAAGACTAAGTTCTTCTTCGTCAACCTAGTAAGAGGGGCTGAAATCTTAGCGAAGTCCCTGATGAACTTCCTATAGTAGCCCGCCAGACCGAGAAAGCTTCTTACTTCGGTTGCATTCCTAGGAGTCTTCCAGTCTTGAACTACAACCACTTTCGCGGGATCCACCGCTATGCCTTGCTTAGAAACTATATGTCCAAGAAACCGAACTTCCTTTCTCCAAAAATGGCATTTGGAGAACTTGGCTTTCAACTGATGAGCTCTAAGCGTATCCATCCCTTCCTTGAGATGTCTAGCATGTTCTTCCTCATCCTTTGAGAAGATCAGGATATCATCCACGAAGACAACTACAAACTTGTTAAGGAACTCCCTGAACACCCTACTCATCAAATCTACGAAGTAGGCGGGTGCATTAGTCAAACCGAACGGCATGACAAGCCATTCAAAGAATCCATCTGGAGTCCTAAACGCAGTCTTATCAATACTATCCTCAGCCACTCTAAGTTGATGGAATTCGGTGGCTAGATCGAGTTGAGAGAAAACAGAAGCACCAACAAGCTGGTCAAAGAGATCATCAATCCTCGGTAACGGGTGCCTATTCTTCTTTGTCAGCTTGTTCAACTCTCGATAATCGACACATAGACGAAGCGAACCATCCGCCTTAGTAGCAAACACCACAGGAGCACCCCATTCCGAAATGCTTCGCCTAATAAAAATTTTCTCAAGCAACTCCTTGATTTGCTTACTGAGCTCTCTTCTTTCTCGTGGGGCCATGTGCCTAACGGGCAATGAAACTGGCTTGGCATTATTAACAAGATAAATGCGGAAATCTATCTCTCGTTTAGGGGGTAACCCTTTAACCTCTTCAAAAACATCAGAATAGTCTCGAACCACCCTTACAGATTGCAGATCATCGATGGACATGTCAAGAGATTCAAGATAACATAACATGATGGGATCTCTAGGGTTACAAGAAATTTCTAGGGTATTACCGAGGCGAGTCATGAGCCTCACCACCCTATGCTCACAATCGAGGATGGCTCCATAACTGGACAACCAATCCATGCCCAAAATCAACCCGTATACCGTGAACCCAAGAACATAAGCATTACACGTGAATTCCACGGTCAAGATAGAAATCTTCAAATCCACACAAATCATAGATAGATGGGAGGAACCCCCAATTGGATTTGAAACACTAACGGGATCCTCAACTAGACTAGTACTTAGGTGCAAACTTTCAACAATGTCAGAAGAAATAAAACTATGCGATGCGCCAGAATCAAATAGGGTGCGAACAGGATAATCAGAAATATAAACAAGGCTTTCTACAGAAATACTACCTCGGTCCTGAACTGGAGCAGTGTTGAGAGCATGCACTTGCCCTCCAGAAGGTCCTGCACGCTGAGTCTGCCCTTTCCCTTGTCCTTGCTTCTTGGGACAATCCTTGCTAAGGTGTCCAGGCTCTCCATAGTGAAAGCATTCGCCCAACTTCCTCTTCTTCTTTCTGCAATCTTAGGCTATGTGCCCAACAATCCCACAGAAATTGCATTTTCTTGGGTCATTTGCCTTGCTGTTGTTGGCCTTATTGCCCTTGTTGTTCTTGTTCTTGTTGTTCTGATTGCTCTGATTTCCTCCCCACTTGGAGTCCGTCTTCTTGGCTTGAGTCTCATTAGGCTTGACTTCTTTCTTGCCATTCTTATCGTCTCCTTGAAGCAATGCCATGTCCACTAGGCCTTCAAAAGTGGCCCCCATGGGTATATGAGACAGGGCTAAACCTTGTAATGGCTCATTCAACCCTCGTGCAAAGCGTAAAGCCTTCTTCTGGGGAGTATTAACCATGTCCAAACCAAATCGAGCAAGTTGGTTAAACTTATTTACATACTCCCTCACTGTCATGTCCCCTTGCTTCAAAGATATAAATTTCTCCAATTGCAGATTTGCTTCAGCAGATGATAGAAACTTAAGCCCAAACCTCGTCCTAAAGTCGGCCCAAGTCTCTATAGGCCTAGTAGCATTGGTGACCTCCCACCAATAAGCAGCTTCTTCTTTCAATAGCCACGCTGCCAACAGAACTTTTCTATGGTCTTCCACATCAAAGATGGCGAAGAGATCTTCAGTTTCTTTCAACCAATTTCTCGCCTCCACAAAAGTCTCCGTCCCAATAAAATTCTTGCCACCCATCGCCTTAAAGTCTTTGCAAACCTTTGCGAAGTCTGCTTGTGGATGCTGGGGAGGAGGAGGGGGAGGAGGAACCTCAGTTACGGAGGGGGTATTTGCTGGGCCGGCATCCTTGGCCCTAGCTTCCAAGTACCTCCGGAACCATCCGGGAATGGTTACTCCCTCGGGAAGGTTAAGATCGGCCATGCTGAAAAAGGAAGAGATAGATTAAGAACGAGGAAACAAAGGATAGTGCGAATGGCTTTTGGGGAATAGCCTTTTAAAATAACTAGACTTTTCTTGGAAAATACTTAATTGGTTTTGAAAATAGTTTTTCAAAAGGTAAGTTTTAAAAACACTTTTGCTCAAATCTTGTAAACCTTATGCTCCGATACCAAATGTAACACCCCACCTCCGCCAATGCCACTCTTGCAAGCACACTAGCTTTGGAGGGGCGTTGAACAAGGTAAACGTGCATGCAGATATCACAAGACAGAACATATAAGTAAAAAAAACAGAGTAAATAAAGCAGCGGATAAAACTAACATTTCAAAACCATAGTCAAGTTACATCAAAGTACTTGGTCATTATTTTTCACAAAACATAGTCTAGAAACATCAACTGAAAACTGGAAAGAAAATCATAAAGTAACTATCCTCAAGGTAGAATAAAGCCATTGCGAGCTCAAGTCCAAACCGTACGTGAGCTATCCAGAAAAGCAGCTAAAGATCTAAGCTAGGTACCAGTGTTCCCACCCTGTAAACCTGGGGGGGAAACGAAAGAAAAGAGGTGAAAGAAAATGGGTCAGTCAAAAGACTGGTAAGCCCTATCTACTATTTGTATAAAAACTAATAAAGTTAACTGGACATGTAAAACAGAGATGAGATGTAGGGTGATAACTGGCATGATGAAAAGTTAACAAGATAGATCAAGTGTGGCTTCGCATATACAAGGTTAAGTTTTTGCACCAAGTGTACTAGTATTCCAACCCATGTCAAGTATAAACAAGAAATGATCCCTTGGCCCAAAGCTGGCCCAATATCATGAGGTGACCTAAATCGAGGTCCAACTACTCGGTCTAGTCGATCGGCTCCCTAAAGCCTAACTCGTCAAGTGTCGGTGTCATACGGTCCAATCACGAAGTGTAGTCAAACTGTGCTAGGTCCACCCTAGGGTGTATCAAGCTCTAGGGTGCCAACCACGGACACAAATCAAGCACGCACAGTCTAAACCTACTGGTGCCCGTGCTGCTTTTTCAACTCCGGACTATGTGCACGACCATAGTCCGCCTGAACCTACACCGGCGCACCTACTCAGCCGTCGTTTTGGTCGCTTACATGTCAGCCCAGTAATCGTGCCCCACCCTAGCCTAGTCCCTAGGGTACCATGATACAATCAAGAGGGTTACTGGTGAAAAGGACCACGTAACTAGGGTTTCTAACGGGTTAAATGTGGTTAACCATATCCAATCAAGTATCAAGTTGGTTAAGTGTACCCAAGGTTCATGACTTAACCCCATCAACCCATCGTGTTTAATTGGTTAAGTATTCAAGTGGTTCATGACTTAACCCTATCATGTGGCATTAATTAATTTAATGCACCCAACCTCTCACATTAGACCTTGTTGTGGTTACTAGTTAAGCCGGGCGGGTCCGGGTAGCTTTACACCACAACTTAGTCTAACCTCGGGTTTCAAGTGCGACATGACCAACTACTCACATTGGGTCCTATTGCTTGTAGCCACTAGTTAAGCCGGTCGGTTCCGGGTAGATTTATGCTACAAACTCAACCCAACCTCGAGTTTGCCATTCTCATGTTTTCTAGAAGTCATGTCCAAGTTCATGTTCACGTTTCAAGCATAATCACATGTCATATTTCAAGTCATCTTTTCAAGTCATGTTTTTATGTCATTTTAGTTTACCCATAACGTAGCCCCATCGCATGCAAGTTCACATAAACGCAAATAGATCTCAAAGAGGGGAACTTAGAAGCATGACATAATTAACAAGGTTTGGCCACAAGTTAAACATGGTGGCATATGAGGCAAATGTGTTCATAAACTTGCATATTACATCATAGGCCTCAAAACATGCATGATATCAAACTTTAGCAAATAGGTGAAACATGATCATAAATGATATAGGATGATAGCTAGCGATTCGCATATGACATCATATGCAAGATAACATAAGGTTTATGAGAGTTTCTATGTTGCTTTATGCAACATTTCCAATCAAAGCTCATAACTTTCTATGCACAAAGTCAAGGTGATAGCTTTCCAAACATGCATAGAATAAATCTATGCATAACATGATAAAATCAAAGCACATATCATACTTAGGCCCAAACTCAAACTTGCAACATGTCATATTTAACTTCATAGTTAGAATCTAAGAGTAGTATAGGGCTTACAATGCTATGAAGACTTATAAAATATAAATAATATTGAGACGAAGCCACTAGCAACTCTAAATCTCCCAAATGACAAGCTCTAATGAAAACCCAAGAAGAAGATCCTTGCTTTGATGAAGAAAGATTGAACTTTGGCCTTGAATCAAGCTTAGAAACTCTCAAACAAGCTTAGGAACTCTCATATGAATGAAGGTGGAGGCTATGACAAGAGGGTGGAGACCATGATTAAACATTTTGGCATAGTTTAGTTGTAGGATTGATTTATGATGATTTAGGCTAGGTATTAGGGTCTTTTTATAGAGTTTAGGATTAGTTTTAGCCATAGGATTAACCCTAATTCAAATCTGAGCCATCAAATCACGTCACTAGCCAACAAAACAGGTCCAAACAGCCCAATTAAGTGCACCAGGCCGACCTGGCCGACCAGGGAGGTCGACCCCCAGGTCGACCCTAGTGTCGACCTGGTTGGGGGGGAGGTCGACCCTAGTGTCGACCCCCCTGTCGACCTGTCTGGGCGGGAATTTTCCTGCCCAGTCCGTTTTGGCTGAATTTGAATTCTAAATTCAAATTTGAACTGTTTTTGAACTTGGAATTTTCTGAAAACTTTGACGGGCCATAACTTGGTCATACGGACTCCGATTTTCGAAAACTCGGACTCTATTTCGCGTATTTTTCCGAGACGAACGCAATGGCACAGCCCGTTTCCCTTGACTCAGATTTTAACATTTAATTCTGCCTTGATTTATGTTATAACATATTATTCAAAAATACGGGTTGTTACAATTAACTTTCCTGTCTTTGTGTAATCCTTTTTCAATGACCAAAAGTATAAATGTATATTTTGGTGAAATCCTTTTAAATGACCAACAGTGAATATTTTGGTCACATTCTTTTAAGTGTGACAAAAATGTCTCTTTTATTCATTCTTTTAAATATCACAAAAATGTAATTTTGCCTAATTCCCTTTAATGTACAAAATGTGATACTTTTGTTTAATTCTTTTCTAATGTACAAAATGTGATAAATTTTCTAATCTTCTCAAGTAAACAAAAATGTTATTTTTGTCTTTATTCTTTTTAATGTATAAAGAATATACATTTCAAGTTCATTCTTTTTAATGTATAAAAAGTATACATTTCAGTTAGACTCTTTTTTTAAAAAAATATTCATTTTCATTTGATCCTTTTTAATATATAAAAATGTCATTCTTATATAATTCTTATTTAAGGACAAAAATGTGATTTTTGTAAAATCCTCATTAAGTGACAAAAATGTATGTTTTTGTCAAACTCTTTTTTTTATATACTAAAATGTTCATTTTAGTCTAATTCACTTTTAATATACAAAAATATTCATTTTTGGTTAATCCTTTTTTTTAATGTATAAAAGGATTCATTTTTGGTTAATCCCTTTTTAATGTATAAAAGTATACATTTTCTAATCACTAATAATCCTTTTGACAAAAATGTTATTTTCTTTTCTAATCTTCCTTTTATTTCTTTTATTTCCTTTATTACATGAAAATGTAACCCTTTTCTTTTCATTCTTTGATTACATTAAAAATGTAATCTTTTTATTTTATTTATTGATTACACACAAAAATTCTAATCTTTTATTCTTTTCTTTGAATACATAAAAAAATATACTTTCCTATTTCTTTCTTTGAGTACACATAAAAATGTGCTTTTTTACTCTTTTCTTTTGAGTTCATATAAAAATGTATTTTTCTATTCTTTTCTTTGAATATAAGATTTTAATGTTAACATATTTTGCTTTGTCAAAATATAAACATTTCTCTAATATTCTATTTTACATTAAAAAGTAGATTTTTAAGGTCAACATATTCTACTTGTAAAAAATATGATCATTTTGCTAATTCATTCTTAATATAAAAAATGTCCATTTTGTCTAACAATGAGATTTTATTCTAGTGTACATTTTGTACTAACAATGGGATTTTATTCTAATGTACATTTTCATAACAAAAATGTGATTTATATTTTTATGCAACATTTTCTAACAAAAAGGTATTTTTATTTTAATGAGGCATTCCTAACAAAAATGACATTTTTATTTTAATATACATTTTCTAATAAAAATGACATTTTTATTATAATAAACATTTCCTAATAAAAATGGTGTTTTTATTTTAATAAACATTTCCTAATAAAAATGGCATTTTTATTTTAATAAACATTTTCTAATAAAATGTTCTTTTTATTCTCGTGTGCATTTTCAAACAAAAACGATCCTTTTAGTTACATGACATAATCTAATATAAATGTTATTTCATTTCAAGGTTACATTTATAAGAAAATGTTATTTTATTTCAAGGTAACATTTATAAGAAAATGTTATTTTATTTCAAGGATCGTGTTTGACAAAAATACTATTCTTTATATACTCCTTGTTAAATGACAAAAATGTGATTTTTGTAAAATCCTTATTTAATAACAAAAATGTGTATTCTTGTACAATTCTTATTAAATGACCAAAATATCTCTTTTGGTTTCATTCTTTTAAAATTGATAAAAATATTTCTTTTTAATTTATAAATGTTATTCCTTTCACTAACATGTTCTAATTACCCAATATGTTACTTTTGTCTAACAAAATCTAAAAATGTCAATTTTGTCTAACTTAATCTAATTAACAAAAAGTGTTAATTTTGTTCTTTATAATCATGTTTTGACCAATCCTTTTAATGTAAACAAAAATGCATATTTTTGTTTTAATCTCTTTTCTTATGCACAAAAATGTTTATTTCTAATTTAATCTTTTTAATGACACGAAAATGTTCATTTATAATTAAATCTTTTTAATGACACAAGAATGTTCATTTCTATCTTCATTCTGATAATGTGAACAAATATGACAAATTTTAACTAAAATGTAAATCTTATTCTAACATGACAAATGTAAATTTTGAATTAACATGAGATGTTGGTTTCAACAACACAACCATCATTCAACCCAACAATCATCACATCACTAGATATACAAAACAATGACAATCACTTAGAATTTAACAATGGATCGGAAAGAAAGAATCACAACCACACAATTGGTTATTTCTAATTTAAATAAATAAATAGAATTCTCACTTTGATTTTACTACTTCTGAATTCATAGCTAGATTCGTTTCTGTTCCAATCAGTACTAAAATGTCGGTCTTGGATTTACGGTCCCAACGCTTTCAGTTTCATCAAATTCTGAGTTAGTATGACAAGGATATGAATTTTTATACATTTGATTACATAATAATAATAAACCATAATTAATTAATTAATTTGCTAATTACATCACAAAGATCGTGGCCGTTGAAACATTGAATCCAAGGACCGTTGTGCTTCTCTCCCTTTCACGATGCTGCTCCTATCACGAACCATGCTCCAAATAAACTTCTGCCACCGTGCACCACTCCAAGCATCTCGAGTTTGATCGGAGATTCCCACACGGATCGCCATGGCATCGCCTTCCACTGGTGGGTACGCGGTGAACTCAAGCTTCAGATGGTGCCAGAAAACGACGGAGAGGGAGACAACTTTAGGATGAAATTCAGGCCAAATTTAGGTCGAGATTTCTGATAATATCCGTATGGAATGAAAAGGGATGGAGTGATGTACGAATTTTGCTTTGGAATTGAGTAGAAATTTGGACTGGATGCAGAATGGTAATATAAGAAATGAGAAAATGTAAATAAGACACGTTAAAATATAGTGAAGAGAAATAAATTAATAGAAATAAGGGAAGTAATTAGTAGAATAATGGAAAGAGATAAATGTGTTATTAATGAAGAAATAAAGTGGAGAGAATGGAGGTAGTGAGTTTAGGGAAAGAAAATAAATAACAGATTTTAAACACATGCATTGAATACATGTTAAAATAAGGATGGATGCGTGATTAATGAGGACAATGGAGGAAGGAGAAAGGAGGCGGTGAATTTGAGGAAAGTAGAAATGAAAGATGGAATAGTTTGTCTATCATGTGAATTTACAATGTTGCAAGTTTCTCAGATTTTTCTATGTTTTGGTTTACAATTACCGTTGTGTTTGATTTCATAAAAGAGTGTTAATTTGTTATAATTTAAGCAATTTCTTAAATTAGGAAATTATTACAATATTTTTTTTTTTGTAATTTATTCCAGCTATGCTTGTCCATGTTGTCTTTCTAATGCCATTCTAATTTATGTTGAGCCTTCAGGTGTGAAATCTAAATATAATATTGTGGATTATTTTTCTCCAGTTTTGACACTATCAAAATATATAAAAGAAGGCCAACAATATAATATTTGTGAGCAAAGAACTAGAAGCTAGATATGCTCCTATTCAAAATAAGATGATGTTGGTTGTTTCACAAAGAAAATAGCAAAACCCTTATGATTTACTAGACAAATTTGGAATGAGAATTAATGTGATGATATTCTTTACAATGTAACCCATATTGGCTTTGATATGGCTGTTGATTTTAATTTGTCTTATCATGCAATAAATTTAGCAGTTTGTTTAAAACAATATTAATCACTATTTATATTAAACTTCAATTTGAAATTGCCAACGATAAAAATTTCCTTCTTAATATACTACTCTCTTTAATTCAAAGTTTAAATTACATATAAAGTTAGAACGTTTTAAAATTAAAATTAAAAAAATTATTCGTTCTAACTTTAATTAAAATAAATTTTTAGTAGTTATTATTTAAAATAAATTATTTTAAATACCCTATATCCATTAAAATTTCTAAAATAAAAATTTTAAATCGGCCCCAAAATTCCGGGTTGTTACATCTAGGTACCTGCACCTGTACCCCTACATCTACCGCGGCTGTATCTCACTGTCATCATGGCCTCAAACATAGTTGGGTAGTCTGGTACACGGCCATTTCCCCCTACAGAAACAGTCTCCTCCCTAGCAGCATGTCTCGATGGTGGACGACTCATTCTAAATCTATGATATATAATGGTTAGCCACTTACGAGAAAAACTGCTATAGAGTTCAAGCGTTGTTACTATAAACACTAATATACATTGTATGCATCCATCAGAAGTCTACAAGTACGTCTCTCATACATTACTACATCTTTAAACTTTGCCTAAAACCAATAACCAGAGCTCTGATACCAAATGTGACGACCGCCCATAACTCATGCACTAAACAAGAGGAATAATGCGTTGAAAGGTATGCCAGGCAGCTATGGACAATCATCAAGGTAAGACCACACATGCGGACCCTGTCGTATAACTCACATCAAAAGGATAAAATAAAATAGACCAACAGGCAATAATAGTGAAGCATATTTGAGCAGAAACTTGAGATTTTCATAGCAACTAGAAAGAATATCCATATTTCTTTGGATTACAACATAAGTGTCTATACAAATTGGCCTCACTACAACACTCATCAAACAGCGGAAACAGAAATACTAAATAGTAAAAAAATAAAACGTCAGCCTCCTACTCGCCATCGCACAGTAGCATCGTCCTCATTAATCACCTGTCACCGGCCAACTAGACTGCCCATCCCTAACACCATGGATGGACAACCCAAGGTAATAAGAGGAATCATAAAACCTTGAGTCAGACAACAATCTTAATGAGCGATAAAATAGTTATCTAACATCATCAATAAAGTATATGAGAATAGGTAGATTAACCAACCTATCTACCAAACACCATACAAGAATCCAAATCTGTCTTCCCCACATCCGACAGTGATAGCCTTTAAAACAAGCATTTAGAAACAATAGTACATTCATGACAAACAGTTATCAAGCGTAGACCATCCTAATCGATCTCGACATCCCCCAATCATAAGCCCCGAGGGCCTAAACCAACATTAGAGAAGCACCCAAGAGGTATCTCCTTCGACATCGAATAATTTACACAAGACGATACATGCAAAAAAGATATCACTCATGAATCTGACTATCACCGCCAATCCTGTTTGGAACCATCGTTAATCATATGACCGGCTAAACATCTTGCCATCAACTGTCAAGGGCTATGGGTAACCCCAATTCTAGCAAAACTCCATATGCCATACGACGAAACGTATCTAGGCCCATCGAGCTGCCCAGGGTACTCGACCAGTCACTTCTATTCTTTTAGGCGTCCCTAGTATACCCCTACTTTGAGTCTGCTAGAACTTACGACAACGATAATTCCTTGGCCTCTGATATCTCTAGCCATCCAACTCGATGACTGTTCATAAGCTTAAACCCCTTCTCGAGCAACCTTTATCCACGAACTCACCACCTTGAGTCGTCTTCACATTCATTGCATTACGACGATCAACGAACATATCACAACACTTTGAACATTCCCACTTGAATATACTTCGAAGCCACACCACCACTGAACCAAAAATCATCAATACAAGATTCATAAAAATCAGGTCGTTCCCTCTTAGGTCTCAACCGACCCCTGACCTACGACCTAATCCACTGGGTCATTCCACCAGACTCATGACCCTTTAAGCTCCCCAGGTTGCTAACGACCTGATTGCATTTCCGCTTCATAATGCATACCCAATGACCTGACTAAGTCGTTTTACTTCATCGACCTGACCAGGTCGTTACACACCCACGACCTGACTAGGTCGTTACACACTCATCAACCCACCAACACAAAACAGGTCGATCTAAGCTTCTAGCGACCTAAGGCATCAACGAGCCAAATCCACAACCCGACCTTGCATCACCCCTTGCATATTCTATACGGGTCGAACCATGCTCAACGATATGGTTTCCAACGACCTAAAGATCATCCCCCTGACTCCATTTCAGGCCGAACGATCCATGCTCCATAATTTCTGCTTGGTTATGCTCATGAATTTCTGTCTGGTTCAAGCTCCAGAACTTTTCCTGGTTTATCCTCCAGAATTCCTTCCCGGTCCATGCTCAAGAACTTTGCCCAGTCCATGCTCCATAACTTTTCCCGGTCCATCAAACCGTCCAGTCCATCAAACTGCCCAGTCCATCTGACTGTCCAGTCATCAAACTGCCCAGTCCATTAAACTGTCCAGTCCATCAAACTGCACAGTCCATCAAACTGTCCAGTCCATCAAATTTCCCAGTCCATCAATTGTCCATTTTGTGGAGTAAAAAACACACGACCTGACCTAAGAAAAACGACGTGACTCCGTATCTGATCAAAATAGCTCCAATCTTGACCAAATCATCACCAAAACGACAACATCGATTCGACCAATTCATCCAATTCAACCATTATTAACAACATCAAAATGACAATTATTCATCGATAACCATATAAAATTCACCAAAATCATGATAAATGAATGAATAAACATAACAATGGATCTAACTTGCATAAACATATGAATTAACATAAGAATTACCGGTTTTAAGTTGCTAGATTAGATCATATGGTGATTCAAATGAAAATATACTTAACATGATGTAGATCTAGGTGAAAACAACTTAAAATAATGAAAATAAGATCAAGCAACCCATATACTTGATTGAATACGTGTAAGAGATGCTTATCACTCACCAAACCTCCGATCTAGCTCAAAAATGATGAATCAAGAATCCGAACAGTGAAGAACAACCTTCAAACCTCTTGATTTGATGAAATCTCCCTTCGCTTGATGTAGATCTAGCTTTGATTGATGCAGATCTTTAATCTTCTTCCTTAGTCTAGATTTTAATGGTGGAAAGGTGTATTTGATTGATTAAGGAGGATCACGAGCTAAAGTAAATGAGAGAATGAAGAAAATAAACTATTCTCCATGCCTCTAACCCTCTATTTATAGCCTCCCATCAGCCAACTAATGAGCCTCCTCAAACCATCCCATTAATGGCCGAAAACCTAAACAGAAAAATGTGTAGCACTATAACATCGATTCCTCCCAAACCGTTGAACCAAATCTTTAGTGTGACCACTATACGGAATTGGCAACTCCATTTTCTTTCCAATAAAATCAATCTCAGCACCTGATTCGATCCCAGCCAAAAGTTATGCCATGTTCAAAACCGACAAAGGAAAAATGGTCACAAATAAAATTGGTAAAAATTATGGACATGTCTCACTCCCCCATAAACAACATATCAAAATATGAGAATGATTCAACCCTCAGGGAATTAAATAAAAAGATTTTACGGTCCTCCAATATGTAAAATGTGGGCTGTTACATTTACTCACACCGGTCTTATGACTAATACAGAGTTTATTTGTTTTGTTTTGTCCAAATGTGTATGGACAGTTAAGTAGCTCGGGTGATTACAGATATCCTTGGAGGAGCTTGGAGTAGGAGGCTTCAGCGTCAGATATCTTCTGTTTATTTCTGATGTGATGTGTTGTGTTGTACTCTGATCATGATTATGATATATATATATATATACATATATATATATATAGTATAGAATTCTGTATTTAAAAGTTGTTATATATTATATCTTATTCCGCTGCGATGTGAGATTTTGTGTTGTTATTTCTGTTCTTCTTCTGTCTTCTTCATTTTTACCCATAATGAATTGTATTTTTGTGCGATTTGGGTTGGAAGTGTGGTGTATTTAGTCAACTCAAAGAGTATGGATTTGCAAGCCATTACAATAACTGTCCAAATTGGTTTAGTCGTTTATTTCATATGTATATTAAATAAAAGATCAATCAATCTATAAGACTTATTATATATTATAACTTATCCGGTTTGATTGTGTGATTCTATTCTATCTTATTTTTTTTTAACCCCTAATGTGTTGGTTTTCCGACACTCAGATGTTCGACCTGCTAATACTGTGAATGTATAAGTGTCGATTCTGAGCGTCGAAAAATTAAGTCGTTACAACGTAATAAAACAGGAAACCTCAAAAATAACCTTGAATCATAGTGCACATTTCTTATCAAGCACACCACCATTTAATGCATGTCTTGGGAATAATGTTTCCTTATGTACTTAATGTACCTAAAATTGAAATTTCAATATTTAAGCTTATAATAATGTTTCCATTAATTTAGTTTTATTTACTAAATCACTTATGTCATTTTCATCATTACAAAGCTTTCACCTTAAGTGACTTTAGTACACGCCTAGGTACTAGCTAAGTATATCTTATTTAACGAGATGCTAAGTTTTGGAAAAGTAATGTACTTAAGCTTTGAAAATTATACTTTCTTGTTAATTTATTTTTCTAAATTTTATATAAGTCAAATAAATATGTATTAAATTTATTATACTAATATATTTTATGTATAAATTAACAGAAAAGTAAACCTTTATAAAATATACTTTTTCTTACTTTGTACAACATCAAATCGTATACTTATATAATATAAAAATATAAATTTAAAATATATATTAACTTTATTATATAAATTTCAGATCATCCTATTATATTATAAAGTTTAAATCTCTTTTGTATAATTTAAAATTTGCTATTGAACCAAACAAATCGCCATTAAAATAAATTTATATTATAAATTTGTAAATTTAAAGGAATTTAAATGATTAAACCATAATTAAATATTTAAATAAATTAAATATTCACAAATTAAATTGATAAAATTTAAAGGAATTTAAATGATTAAACCATAATTAAATATTTAAATAAATTAAATATTCACAAATTAAATTGATAAAATTTAGGGTTGTTATAGATGTGGTTGAATATGATGTTGTCATTTGGTCTCTTAAGGAAGTTCTTAGGGCGGAAAGACCCTCTACCAAGAGATGTGATGGATTTGGCTATTCTAAAAAATATGAAGAAATGTCGTCAACGTAATGCAATAGGCCTAATAGAAATTTGCATGCTTCTTTGAAAACCTGAAGTTTATTGCTATGCTTTTTCTCATTATCCATTTTTCATATTGTAATGATACTTTCATTTAACCCATTTTTTTCTTTTGCCACGTAATTCAAATTTGTAAACTATTTAAATATTATTAGAATGTTGTCTCACTCACTGAATTATATTTGGCTTGGTTTTGGCTGCTATCTGTATTATGAGGTTATATTATTGTTTGTCGCCTACTATAACATTATATGTGAATATCATTTTATTTATGTTGTTTAATTTTACATGATGATTATAATAATGCATGTTTGAGGGGTGAGATTTATAGCTTTTTATGTTTGAAAATATGTTTGGTTACCTATATTAAGAAGTATGACATTTTTTTTCACTGATAGTAATAATTAAATATTTAATGCCAGTTGTATATAGCACGATGGTTTTGAATACTTGAAATTTTATTTTATTTTTAATACGATTCAGCTAATGTGTCATCTTATTTTTTATTTTAAGAACAGTGGCATATGTTGTTCTGTTAATTTCGCTTGCTTATTTTACTTATGTATGGTTATGGGTAATTGAATTTGTCTATAACTACACTTTTTTGCTTTAATTGATAATATATTTATAGCTAGAACAGACGTAAACCATACGGTTATATAATGGGCAATGGCGGATTTATTTTCTTTGAAACTAAATGGTTATTACGTTCTTTTTATAGATTGTGATTTGTTCATTTTATTTCATTTTCGCTTGAGCATATTTTTGTTTACATCTTTTTTTATCAGTTTTATTATATTCAGCAGTGATAATATTGAAAAGAATATCAAACATACATTTTAAAGCAATTTTTGTATAATTACAGTTTCATATATCATTTAGAATAATAATATATTAGAACATTTTTCTTATCATTGTTAACTATTTTTGAAATCAATACACGCAAATAACCAGCAGTTTACAATTTTAACAATATTGTAGTACAAACAATACAATAATATATAGTGTGATGATGAAAACATTAATATCAGTCAATATGAAAGTACAAATAGTGTTATCAGAGGACACATTCCACCAATGAAAACCTTTACATAAGTCTTACATGATTTTTAAAACAATAGCAGGGAAATTTATAAGAAAATATGAAGTTAACTTAATTTACACATCATATCAAATTGTAAATAAAACGGCTTCTTTGTTCTCCTATAGCTTGTTGTATTCTTCTTTTGAGCATTGTTGAGAATTTGAAACACTGTTTCCGCTTATGTGTTTCTCGCGGACCAAGCTAGGTGCAATAGGGAGGGTTTTACGACTCCGATCGGTTCCCCTTTTGAATAAATTCAGAAAAAGTAATTGAAGCATTTAGTAATCATTACTTATCTAGATATTATAAAGATAGTTCAAAAAATAGTCAAGCATTATACTTATAAGTTTGCTTCTTGCAACGGGCATTTAGTTAGGGTCATAAATTTGTCGGACCGGACCGGACAGATGTGTGTTCAGTTTCTGTCCTAAATATAATTGAACCGGATCGGACGGAGGTGTGTTCAGTTTCTGTCCTAAATAAAATCTAACTGGACACAGATCGGGCGAAGTTTTTTCTCGTACAAATTTTGTTTTTCCAAGCTCGTGTCCTAAATAAAATCGGTCGGACACGGACATGTATTTTTTGGACACGAACGGACTGGATCATACATGCCTATTTACATCAATTTTTGTACTTTTTATTAGACTTTCTTTCAACTATATAAGGAATTACGAGGAATTCGGACGAATTCGGACAAACACGGACCAGACATGACTTTTTCTTGTACAAATTTTGTTGACCTAACTCGTGTCCTAAATGAAAATCAGACGGGCTCGTACTAATGTATTTCGGTCACGGACATGAACTAACATCGGACATTCGTACAAAATTAACAGCCCTAATTGTTGTTCTTTTACTTTATTTTTCCCAAAATTTGTATTTGTGATTCTGTTTTCGGTCCACTTTTCAATCATCTTTCTCTACAAGAAAAATGATTTTAGTTATGATATTTGACTATAACACTTTTTTTCTTATATATTTTTTTATACGATATGTTATACAACTTTTACTTATCAAAAAATGAGCTTGTTTAACGAAACATGTCATTGTTCAAGTGGTTAAGACACTTCAACATGAATTGGGATATCGTGGGTTTGAATCGATTCTTGTGGAATTGAACCCAGTTGTCATGTAATATGTTATATGCTACCTATAGATATATATAAATTACACAATTTTAAGAGTTTGTTTAAAGATAGGATTTGATGCAAATATTAATCAGGTTCATGACTTATTTGAGTCATAATGAGCCCGTTGCAATGTGACATAATCCAGTATCAATAGTGTCCAATGGTTAATGTAATCCAACGGGAAGAAAATGATCCCTAAAAATTCATTTAGGATAATGTTTTCTATTGCATGATGAACTATATCTTGTATCACTTTATCTAAATCGGATATGATAGCATTTTGCATATGATGAATTGTTAACATGTGTTTTTTTATATTTTAACATTACTGTAAAAAATCTTAGAATTACCATCATTATGGTGTTGAAGATGTAATTGTGCTTATATAGCTCTTGCTTTTCAACAAACCAATATTTAATTCAGTTAATAAAAAGAATTACCATTGAAAAAAATTATAACCTAACTTAGAAATATATTCTAGTTAGTTCTAAAATAAAATGGTAATTTCTATCTGCAATTAATTATAATTTAACATGGTAATGGTTTGATAACAAAATGATATGTTTATATATCATTTTAAAAATGGAAAAGCCTATTTAGACATAAAAATTTGACACAAACTGAGAGATACAAATTTTCAATCATTATATTAACCTATGAATTCCACCCCTTATATGAGGACTAATGATCTAATGGTTGAAATTCTGTGTTTTTCAATTTACATCAAAATTTATGTTCAGATAGTCACTCCCTTAGAATATACATGTCTTTTTTATAAATTTTCCAGATTAACTAATTCTACTATTAGTTATAAAAAATTGGAAGACATACATATCTATCCATCTGTAAACTCGTCAAACAAATATTGCTTTAAGAATTGATTTCACAATGGAAATTCTTTCCCTTTTTTCATCATCTTTCAGGAAAAAGATAATTTATAGCATTTTAACGAAATCGTAATACAGTTGTATGTTTGATATTATGATTCTTACTTTTCATTTTCATTTCTTTCAAAAAATGGAAGAATTATGTTTTTCTTGTTTTGTCAAGGTGATCCAGAAGTTTGATTTTATAATGTTTGTATTGAATGATACTATTCCATAGTTGTTGATTATGCATCTGCATTGACTAAAGTGATTGTATCTTGAGAATGATCGATGTCATAGCTCTTTTCTACACTATCCTTTGATCTTCTGATTCATTCACTTTATTTTTCTCTGTAGGATTTCAAGTTTGAAGTTCATTATCAATGTTTAGTCCAGTCTCTTCTATTTATTTTTCATTGTCATTTTTTCTTGCTTATTTTTTTTCTTTAGCATCAATTTTCTTTCGTATTACCTTTGTTTTTACCCTTCTTATCAATGAGCTTGGGATTATCTTTTGAGTTCTTTTTTTTGGCCTTGATTTTCCTTTGTTTTTCTTTTCTTCTTTTTTTTCTTTCTTCTTGAAGCATTTCCACTTACTGTGCGATTTTAAAATCCCCTTTGTCGTCTTCATTTTCGCTTCCTTCCCATTTTTCTATTATCTCAGAATTTGACTTCAATTTGATAATTTCATTTCCATTTTTATTATTAACTCTTTTTCTTTCAGTTTTTCACATTTCAACTCTTCTTCAGTATTTTTAATTTGGTAATTTTTATTCTAATCCACAATTTTAATAAGTTAATCCACCTTATAAAATAGGATCGTTGACTTATACTATTATTTAAATTTTAATTAGTTCATCCACCTAAAAAAATGTCAAAAACTTTTTTTGAGTTCCGCGTCTTTCTTTTTCCCTGCGTTTTTCTTCTTCTCAGTTTTGCGTTTTTCTTATTCTCAGTATTGCATCATATATTTCTTATTTCCAAAATCCTACATCTAAATTCAAATTTAAGTACGTACATCATTTAACGTAATATAAGTGGAGTACATCATATATTCCTCTTCACTTGTTCATGCCATCCTTGAATGATCAATTTGTGAGCAATAACATCTCTGTTGGCACTGACATTTGATTTTTATGAGATGATTTTGCACACAAATATAAGTTTGTTTCTGCTAACTAATTAATGAAATATACACTTTTTCGGTTAGTTTTATACAATTCTTATTTTTTGACAACTTATAAACCTCAGGTTCTATTTGTTAACATCCGCATATGATTTTGTATGATGAGGGTAGTTGAATCATTTAATGAGGCTGTATAATTATATGAGATACAATCATCACATTCTTCTAACTTCAAATTGGGTATCCATAGTATACTGTCATGATAGAAGAGTACAAAATTGTGTATCAAAAGGCGATTTCGTGCTCTAAAAGTAAAGGAGAAGTAATGTAGTTTCTAGTGAGTAATATACTGCTATCTTGCTAAGTTATATGCTAAGTCAAATGCTGCTGACTTACATGCGTTGACAAACAATGCATCTTCACTGTTTAACTAACAACATGTTAAGAATGCATCTTTACTGTTTAACTAACAACATGTTAATAATGTATCTTTACTGTTTAACTAACAACATGTTAATAATGCATCTTTACTGTTTAACTAACAACATGTTTGCTGTTTAGAAAAAGCTGTAAACAATGCATATTTGTAATTAATCAAGAAAAATGTATAACTAATTGATTGCTTGACATGTCTTAATTTCGATGTGTTCAGTTTGTGCTGAAATTTTTTTGTTTGGCTTACGCCTCACCATAAGAATACAAAAATATCTCATTTAAGCCTTATGATAGAGTGAAATCTTTAAGTTAATCCACTCGTGGATTAACTTACAAAATATTTGTGCATTAACTCAATAAAATAAAATGGTGTATTAACTTATTAAAATTGTGTATTAAAATAAAATTTACCTTTTGATTTTATCCTCCTATTCTTTTATGTAAAGAAGAAGAGAGCATATTTTACTCTCTTTTTTAGAAATTTCCTTTTCACTTCTACCTCCCAGTGTTTTTAGTTGCATTTCACATGTTTGTTCGTAATATATCCAGTATAGTTTTTTTTTTTCTTTGTCACTTACGTTTCTTATATTTTCAAAAATCTATTCAGTACCAAAATTTAATACCAATTCCATTGAATGTATGATAGTGTATCAATTTTGCTATAATAAATTTACTTTTGTATATTTACCTTTTTACTATCCATTTTTTAGTAAATCATTTCTGACAACATTCTTTATGTAGTCGATATACCATCTTACATATCTCAACAAATTAGTATTGTATTTTTTTTCTCTGCTAAAAGAACATATTCACAAAGAAAATACTGCAAAAGCAAAAAAAACATTTGTGAAAAAATACTTTTATGAAACTATCATTTGCAAATTCAAATATCACTCACATAAAATAGTAATAAAGTAAAAATAAACTAAATTAGAAAAATGCTATGTGTAAGAAACTATTTAAAATTTAATTATTATGTGAAAATTCATTAATCATCAACATGAAAATAGAATTTGCAGTATAATAATTAACATGAAAAAGTTGATAGGTGAAACTATCATTTTCAATTACAAATATTTTTGTCTTGAAGCATAAAAAGGTGATGTAATATATAATAGAAAATTACATAATTTTTATGGTTAAATTAATAAATCTTTAATATTAAAAAAAGAAGGTTGTCGTGTAAAATCAAATCAAAAAATTTGATATATTAAAGTATAGCTTTCAATTACAACTGACAGTGACCCGAAGCTTAAAAAACAGTGATATTAAATACATAACTATTACATTTAATTTTATACATGTTTAACATTAAAAAAGAAGGCTACAATAAAAAAATTATACAAAAAAAAAAACACGAACAAATGTATGTGCAACTATCATTTTCAAGTTTAACAATCCCTCACCTGAAGCAAATTAAACAAAATTTGATGTATGATATAGAATGTTATGTTTGCATTATAAATCTTCCACTTTTCAAAAGGAAGGTTGTAATATAATAATTATGACAAAAAAAATGAAATCTCTTACCAACGGGAGAATGCAACGTAAAAATTATGTCATGGATTTAACTTGAATACTTTCAATGATTGAATTTCCATGGTACTTCAAAAGTTTTTTCTTTCTGAATTAAATATTATGCATAACACCAGGGTAAATTCCTTAGGTTATCGAGGGAAAAGATAATTTTTGTTGCAAAAATTATTATTACTTTGGGAAAACCATTTGATATTGAAAATTTTTGGTTGCATAAACATAGTTAATTCTTGCAATGGTACCCAGTTTTGTTATATTAACTTATATCTGCTTCATGTTCTGACTTTGACCTCTGTCTTCTTCTTCTTTTGTTGCACCTGATTTCTGTGCATACATAAATATTTATAAGTCATTTTGAAACATTAAAGGTTGGTGTCAATATATTAGAAGAAGAATTCACAAATAGTATTGACAAATTATATATTAGGCTATTCTTGTTAGCATTAGATGTTTTGTGCATACTATGATATTTAAAATTATATGTCGTTTTGAATTTTCAAATTATATGTCGTTTTGAAATTTCTCACATAAATTAAGAGAACTGAAAAATGACACATTTATCCCTTAATTAATCATTTTGTACTAATTGATGGCCTCCCTTTTCAATAAAGTATGCATTGTCATGCAATTTCTAAAGATTGTATTGGACCACTTGCGTTGGAAGATTAAAGCATGCATGCCTTGTACTCCAGACAGGGGACAACATGCGTTGGAAGATTAAAGCATGCACTAATTTTTCTCAAAACGTCAAATATTTTGCAAAATAACCCAAAGCATAGAACAACTTATAATTTGAACTGGAGGGAGTATAACATTTCTTAACTATTTGTATCATTCATGAATATCGTGGAATTTGCAGGTGCATTAAATATTTTTGGACAATTCTAAGCACTAAATAATCTACCTTATTTATGATTTTCGCGGTATGGACATTCAACATCCAAATTGCATTCCGCCTCTTTCTTCATTCTCTCCCTTTTCACCTCTAGCATCCCACCAAAATAGCCTCTTTTCCACCCCATCCCCTAGCTTTCTCCATGCCTTAGTTGTGGCTGCTCATTCTCCCCTAAAACCTTTTGAGTTTTAAGATCCAGATCTAAAAGTGAATCATTTTTTCTTCCCTCAACCTAAAGCTTCGATGAACCAATGGGTTTCGGTTCAAGCACGAAGGCACGGATGTTTAAGCTTATACAAGGATGGATCGCACTAGCAACACTTCAAATCGAGACTGTTTATCAGCTGACGTGGTTTGTTTTGGTTCTTTCGTGTATGTCTTGAGATTTTTCTCGTGTTTGTGTGTGTCATTCTCTCTGCGTATGCGTCTCATTCAAGATCTAGGTGGAAAATTTGTTTTATTTTTTGAATTTGATTATTTTGTTGCTGCTTTTTTTGGGTTTGGCCTGTTCAGTTATGATCGTCGTGGTGTTTTTTTTCCGTGTATGTCTTGAGCTTTTCTGATGAACTGTAATGACCCTGACAATGTCTATTATGTCATGCTCTCGGCTATTCTGTGTTGTGATTGTCGTTGTGATGATCTATCTTCATCATTCTTTACTTATGGTTCCATCGAGTGAGGTGTTCATGTAAATATTCCCGTCTGTGTGCTGGCTTGTTATGGGTTTCTTTGTGGTGTAGATCTTTCATGTGTCTCAGTGGAGAATGTAGATTCCTTTCATGTCATTATTTTGGTTTTGAGCTGCTAGCTTTTGGCTTCTCTTCCTTGTGATATTGTGCTTCCTAGCTTTCAACTAGCGTAGGATGTAATGTTAACACCTTTTGTGTATTGTAGAGTCTATGTAAACTATTGGTCTTTTGTAATTCGCACTTGTGTGGTGCTTGTCATAGTGACTATTCATTCTGTTGTAATCTTACTGCCTACTTGGAGTATACTATCATATAGCAGTCTAGGAATTAGCCTAGCTCCTATACTCTAAACTAGAAGGGTTACACTGTGGATGGTCCACACTAAAAATCGTTTGTGGTAGACAGACCATCTTAAAAACCGATAGTAGTAGCTAAACAAACCGTATAACTTTTGTAATAATGTATTTATTATTCGTTATAATGAAAAGTGTTATGGACCATTTTATAAACCGGTCGGCCTTTCCAATTAAAAATCAACAAGTTTTTGCATTATGTTAGTTGCAAACTGTACGTGTCGACTTGAGTTGTGTTCATGCGCAATGCATCATACTTGAACTTGTGCTTTGCTGCACCCTTCATGTATATATTGCTTGTGTATCTTACCTTGTTGTTTCATGTATACTTTTACTTTATAAATGATTAACATAGAAATGTGTTTATTTTATGCTCTTATATTTCATCTTTCGTAAATAAATAAATGATACTTTGCGTATTTTTATGTGTTTTTGCAGATTATCAATTAATGTCTCCTTCATTTCAATTAAATGTCAACTACAAAGAAAAAAAAAGCTATTTCCCCATGTAAACGCTGTCTCAATTGCAAAAGAAGTAGTAGCTCACTGGTGAAGGCATAGAAATGTGTACGGAGTGACCTGACTTCGACCCTAGGTAAGTACTATTTTTATGAAGAAGGGAACACGAATGCTTCACACCCAAGCTCATGTGTTTTGAAGAATAAATGAATTAAGTGATATTATATATATAGTCATATTTATGCACCTATATATATATATATATATATACATATATATATACATGCACTTAATAAGGATTTTTGAAATTTGGCATAATCCCCTCGGGAATTCAAATCCAATTAATTATATTTATTTGCCATGCAAAAAGAACAGAAGGTTTTTGTAATGATCCAGAATTTTGAACCAATTTGAAATTGGAATTTTTAATACTTAATTTAAATTCTCTGAACATAAAATAAATTTGAGAACATTTAATAATTTTGATAGGTTAAACAATAGGTATTATTTGAATTATAACATTTATAAATGGAAATGATTATTAATAAGTTTGGATTTACTAATATTATTTGTCGTTCGATCGGATTTGTCAAAAGATAACATAATTTAATAGCATTAGTATTATGTGTTGCTCTTTGTTTTCATAACGTTTAAGGTAAATGCTACCAAAAACACATTCCTTCTCCTTTTTACAAGTGTTAAGACACTTGTAATTTTGCATGCAACATTCCATGCATAAAATACACATGTCCTATGATGTGTCACTCTCTCCTTACTCCTCTTTTCCTATAAATACCACCCTTTCCTTCCACTTTTTCATTCATTCTAACTTCTTTTCTTTCTCTATTATTCTTAAAGCTTAAGGTCATGGTTTCCATAGCATAAGTCTTCCTCTTTTCCACCACCACCTTGCCAAAGTTTGTCATTCTCCTCCTCCTCCTCTTATAATATAAAGAGAGATTAGTGTATATTATATTATATATATTTTTTTGGTGAAGAAGACGTTGCACTAAAATACTGTCCGACGGTTCGCTTAGCTAGGCTCGCCTACCGTGAAGATTTGGGAAGCTGTTAGGTGAGAACTCTTTAACCACGGTTTATATATTTAATTAGTAGCTAGACTAATTTAAATATAGTAATGAATTATTATTGGTTAATGATGATTGATATTTGTTGTGATGGATGATGGATGTGAAATTTAGAACACACACTATTAAGCGTTAGTGTTATAACGCTTGTGCACAATTATGATTTATTGAATCATGTTGATGATGGTTGCTATGGATGTTTAAATGGTTGTTGATGTTGTTTTGCAGACACTATGACATAACAATTATGGCATCACATTGGTGATCGACAAATCTCCTTCATAATTAAAAGCAATATCATTATTGAAATTGAAGGTTAATAATTGGGAAAGACCATATGTATGAATTCATATATATTGTTAAAGTCCTTTAAATGAATAAATACCGAAACATTTTAGGATGACAGAGAGGATAGTGTCTAGGCTTGGGTTTGGAAATGAAGTTTCCTGCTCTCCCTGGCTATCCCTAACTGATCCGATGAATGGGAAGGTTAATTTGAAGTTATTGAATTTAAAGATGAATTGGAATTTATGAAAGTTAAATTTTAGATCCAAAATAATTTGGAAAGTAAATTTAAATGATTTTAAAAGGGTTATATAAGGATATAATGGTTTTCTAAGATATTTCGAAGTATCGTAGAATAATGGTTATTATAGAGCTTGTCGCATAACGACAATTTACGTATTTTAGATGCAAACTTTAAACGCTTAACTTTTGCAATCTAAATCTAATTTCCATGAAACGAAAAACAATTGATTTATATTAACAAGAGCTTTTAAATGAGTGAAAGTAGATTTTAAATTCGAGTTATAATTTTCAAGTTATATTTAAAACCATTTTTGAAAAGATCGTTGTAAGAGAAGTTATCGACCATAACCATAAACAGCCATTTTTTTATGTTTCTAAAAATATGGAAAAAATGGTAAAATCATTATAATTATGTAAAAAAATGTTTTGAATTGTAAAGTTTAAGTTTTGGCTAAGAAAAACGATATTTTGATCAAAATAGTTAAGATAACTGTTTTGTAACACTTTTGTAACACTTTTGAAATGCTATTGTAACGCTTCCTTCGAAAACAATCTATTTTGACGTTTTAAACCGTAAACTATTTTCCGAACTATAAGTAATGATTTGTGGAATGTTTTCAAAGGTTTAAAAGTATTAGAAATATTTTATATGAAATTTAAATTGATATTAATATGGGTTTTCAATTCTAAATAATTGGATATGGTTGGAGATAAATCTTCGGATGTTTGACATTAATCCGGTAGATGATGATTCTTACTATTTGAGGAATTTAAAAGGTAGTTCACCATTATTCCGCTTATAGTGTGAGTTGGATATCGAGATTAATATTAAGTATAAGTTGATGGTATTTCTATCCAGATCTAATGTCAATGAGTTGGATAAATCTTTTAATTAAGATACGAGTTTCCTAAGTTGACTGGGATAATTTGGATAGAAATAATCTTCAGATATTTTATATGAAATTCTATGAAGTAAACGTATACTATTTGAGGAATTTGGAAGATATTATTATATCGAATATAAGTAGATACAATTTCTGTGTAACTTATGTTCAATGTCAGTTGATTTGGGTTTTGTCGTGAATCATATCTTCAATAATATCATTCTTGAAACCCCATGAGATTGAGTTATGAAAATTCATATCGTAATTTGAGGATTTAATCAGATCTTTGATTTGAGGAAATTAAAGGTGGGGAATTGGAAAGAAAGTATAATCTTTTAGTTAAGATTAAAGAATGGAATGTTGGAAAATCAATTTAATTGGAAAATATCGTTGAAATGTGGATTAAGGATTTTCAAAGGAAACTGGCTTTTTGATAACGAGTTATCAATGGAAAATTAATTAAGGCTTTGGGGCTAGATTATCTTGGATTTAAGGGATGTGTTTTAAAGAAGAAGGGTTAAATATGGATTTTGTAACAACCCGAAAATCTGGGCCAGTTTAAAATTTTTATTTTGGTATTTTAATGAATTTTGAATAATTAAAATGAATTATTTTAAATAATAATGACGAGAAAATTTATTTTGAATAAAATTCAAACGTATATATTTATATAGTTCGTCGTTAGAATATAAATATTTATTTTAAATTATAAAAGGAATTGAAAATGGCGCGGTAGTTCGATAATTCGATTTCAAACTTCAAATTAATGTACAGGGTTCAAAATAAACCGGAATTTAACGAAACCAAGAATAATAGAATCTAATTGAGAATATCTTTCCAACAAATCTGAAAAATAAAAATTTCATAACGGGAATCAAAAGATATGTCCAAATGAAAATTCAGAATAGTTGCTATGGAATTCTGGCCCTTAAAAATGGGAATTTTGCAAACGACCTCGGATTTCGACGTAACCACTTTTGTTGGATCCTTGATATCAAGTTATTGCTAGATTCCAATTTTCATATTTTTTTCGAATCAATATGTGAGCGTGGCAAAGGAAAACGTGTTTGACCAGTTTCAGTTGATTTTAATCGACTGGAAATTGGCCATTTTTCAAACGATCTCAGAATCTGACGAAATTAGTTTTGTTAGGACCGTATCGTCAATACGAAGCTAGAAAACATTTTTCTGGAATTTTTTGAGTTAGTATGTGACCCCAGTAAATTGAAATGTACGTTTAAAATTCAATATAATGATTTAAATGTAAATTTGACGAAAACTGATCGAAACGATCGAATCAGCCAACGAACCATATCCCATTGTGTTCGGAATGGGGGTAATTAGCTAGGGACGACAGACGGTGGGTTTCGTTTTGAGTTCGAAATAAAAAGTTACTTTATGGATTTAATATTAAAATTAAATTAATAAATAAAAAAAACCTTTCCCTTATCTCCTTACGTTGACAAAGGCCCCCACCCTTTCAAAATCATTACAGAAAAAAGGGGGCAGAAGCCCTCGATGTCGCCCTACTCCTTCATCCGCCCCTTCCCCGTCGCACCCTTGACCGACGCCTCCCCCACGATCGCAATCCCCGGCCTCCCCTTCCTTCTCCGTCCATCTCTCCTTCCCTTCCTCCTCTCGAAGAACCGCAGCCCCCCCCCCTTTGCTTAAAAACCACCGCCACCAGATGAAAGTCGCCGCCTCCCTGACCAGACCCCCACTGACGCGCGCGACCCCCTCCGACCCCTTTCTCCACTCTCGCTCCCCTCCTCCAGTCGCGAGGACCCCCTCCCAATTGATTTGGAAAAAACCCCGCAGCCCCCCTTTTTTTGTTTGAGCCCGACGCACCATCCTCTACCTCCCCCCTCTTCTTCTTCGATTGGAAATCCTCCTCCATCGGAAACCCGTGAGTATTTTACTTCGATTTATATTTATTTTCGGTTATATAAAAATGTGGGTTTTTGATTATATAGAAAGATTATATTTTTTTTAAGTAGGTAGAGAAGTTTATACTTTTAGTTATGAAAAGTTATAATTTTTATATGAATAAAGGTAAGGTCTTTAAAGTAGGAAGGATGAAATTTTTATATGAGATGTAGGATTTTTAAAACAGAAAATATACGATTTTATTTGTATAAAAATGTGATTTTAATATATGTTAAAAGGTGGAATTTGTATATGTTAGAAGGTTTGAAATTTTAGAACAAGCGTGTTTGAATTTTTATAAACAAAAAGATTGGATCTTTAGATTCAAAAAGAAGTGGTTTTTAATTAAATAAAAATATAATTTTTATGTGATGAGAAGGTTAAAAATATAATTTCTATATTATAGAAAGGTTAAAGATATAATTTTTATATTATAGAAAGGTTAAAAATATAATTTTTACATGAGGTAGATATTAAAAATATAATTTTTATATTAGTAGAGTATTAAAAATATAGTTTTTACTATATGTTGGGAGTAAAAATATAATTTTTACTATATGTAGAGAGTAAAAATATAATTTTATTATGTGCGAAGAAACAGAATATGATTATCATATATGGAAAAACGATATAAAAATATAATTTTTATTTGAATAGGAAGATAAAAATTTGATTTTTATATATATGAAGTAGAGATAAAAATTCGATTTTTATATATATAAGTATGATAATAAAAAATTCGCTCTTTATATAAGAGGTAGGAATATAAAAATATACTTTTTATATAGAAAGAAGCGTTGTAAAAATAAATGAAGTAGAAATAAAAATAGAATTTTTATTTATTGAATGAAGCAATAAAAATATAATTTTTATTTGAACAGCGTGAAAAGAAATGAGATGGAACTGTATTGGAATTTCAAGCAAATTCAGACGATTCAGCAGTTCAAAAGCAAAGCACGGCGGAGTGGATCCCTCTGTGAGAACTCCTCACCTTTTATTTAATTTATATTTTTAGTTATATAAATATATACTAGGATGCAGACGGTGTTTAGTAGCACCCGACACCATTGTCCACAGACCATGGACTTGTTTGTTTGGTTGTGTAGTTGGTTAGATTGTTTGAGTTGAATTTGATTGTTTGGTGAAATGGAATTGATTTGATTGATATGTGTATGGCGTGGGCTATCACTAGACCGGGGATAAGGCTAGGCCTCGTCCCGTTTCTTGTATCGTGCCGTTATGCCGCCGAAATTTTCTAAAATAAGTTAGAAAAATAAAAATATCATTTTATTGTGTAAATGAACTGAATAAAAATTCATGTGTTGAAATAAAATATTTTATCGTTAAAAATATAATTTTTAACGTGTGTGTGAATAAATATTCATTTACAAACCAGACGGTTTGTTTATGTACACTGTTTTAACTGATATTGATTGGGACGATAAATTTTACACATCGCCCAACTGCACAAATAATATTCAGTGTTTGTTGATGTGAAACCCCACACGGGTATTGGGATGATATTTAAAATACACTACTCCCAATTGTATAGTTGTTTGTCGATCGATAGGTTGACAGACAATTGTGTTGTGCACTTTGGTTGATGGTTGATTATTTATTGTTGCTATCATATACATGTGTTGTGTGGAATCCATATAATTAACATTATATGGTAATTGATTGGGCCTCATTCCAATTGAGAAAATAAAAAATATTATAAAATAAGATTCATGTGTTGACCGTACTCATTTGTTGAGATTAGTCAGGTGTTGAACGAAATATTTTAATAATAAAAATTAACACCTTTATCAAAATTTTATAAAATATATTACATAACAAAAATAGTCACGTGTTGACAGTACTCATTTGTTGAGATTAGTCATGTGATAAAGAAAAATATATGGATTCATGCGTTGAATAGAATAAATATTCATTTGTTGAATAGAATAAAGAAGTCTTTGAAAAATATAAAGCCGTGTTGATTAGAGATGCGTTATTTTGACGCGAATGATATTTTTATCGATTTTATTCGTTTTATAATGAATATTGAAAAGTGATTTCATAATCGAATATTTTGAATTGAACAGGATTGAAATTTAATTGAATCAAATTAAAATGAATTCGAATTGAAATTGAATTAAAATGAATTCGAATTGAAATTGAATAGAAATGAATTCGAATTGAAATTGAATAGAAATGAATTCGAATTGAAATTGAATAGAAATGAATTGGATTTGAATTGAATAGAAATGAATTCGAAATGAAATTGAATTAAAATGAATTCGAATTGAAATTGAATTAAAATGAATTCGAATTGAAATTGAATTAAAATGAATTCTATTTGAAATTGAATTAAAATGAATTCGAATTGAAATGAATTCAAATTGAAATGAATTCAAATTGAATGGAAATGAATGTAAAACGAATTTATAATGGAAAATTCACCTTTGATTGGAAATTGAATATGAAGTTGAAACTGTTTTGAAAACAAATTTAAAACGATTTATAAAATTTGTTTTGAATAGAAATCGACGAAATATATATTATATATATATAATAAAATGGCCTGAATAGAACGCGCCGCGCTGCGGCAGTTCGCGAATTTCGACCATTGACTTCGTGCGGACATTGTGGGAGATCCGACCGTCGGATTCTCCTCAAACCGGAACCGTTGGGTTCGTATCGAAAAGAGCTTTCCAATGAATATTTGAAATTAGAAATCTAACGGTTGGATTTGGAGATACGTCCAAATCAATTTCAGAAAAGGTCGCTGTAAGTGTAGTTCGATGGCCATTGGTGGAAATCAACTGTACAGGCCTTGATAAAATTATTAAAAATATCTATAATTCGTGTAAAATTATAATATATGATTTGGAAAGAACTGGGATGAAAAATTCCCTATTTGAAAGGATATAAATGTATTTTTACCGAAATGAACTAGTTTTGAACTAGAATTAAAATCCAATATTTTTAAATAAATAAATTGGGTTTGAAGTGGGTTTAATAATCAGAATTTGATATTGAATATAAGCCGATATATTTTCTATTCAGAGCCTTGTATTTAATATCAAATGAGATTTGGGTTTATCGTGAACTGTGTTTTAAATAACACTAGTTCTTTAACCCAGAAAAAGGAGTTTTAATGAATCTTTAATTAGATTGAAATGGGGATTGATAATATAAATTACCAAATATAGGAAATGATCGAGAATGGAGTATCACCAGTTTTGCTCCAAAACGATAGTTAAATCTTTAATTAGATTTGAACGTGAAATGGTAATTAATTTTACCGATAACACAGTGGTGTTAGATATGGGGTACTACCAGTTTTTCCTCATGGGATAAATAGGTTGGGATTGGGAAATAAAATAAAAATTACTTCGGTATGGTTCGCTAAACCCGACTAGTTTGAAATAATATTCAAAGGAAGATTAAAGAATAAATTTCAAAGAATTTATCTTTGATAAAATTAATGGGAACCTTTCCCTAGGAATATTCTAAGTTGGAATGAGGCGTATGTTGTGGTTGTGTAACATTTGTTTATTATATACGTGGGTTATTCAGAAAGGTCGGGTTTATACCCATTCTGAATAACCGATTCGACGATAAGTCGAAGATGAAGACGGTGGTTGAAGACCGGAAGTCTTCACATCGTTTGGGTGATTATTGATGATCTTGATTGGGCTGTACACCCAAGATGAGGGAATCAGTTGGTGATCATCCAGACGTACTTGGAGATCGATGGATATGCGAGGAAAGTGCCTACGGTTTCGTTCAGACCCAGAACGGACGTGTAAATGGATTTGTGTGTCTGACATTGGAATTTATTCTGTGTTGATTGATTTCTGTTAAATATATATCTGTTTGGCGGCAGAGAATTTATTCTCTTGCTTAACGCCCTTCTCTGAGACGTACGAGCACAGAGGTTATATATCGATAGATATCAATCGCATGGCATGAATTGCCTATGTGGCACGCGTAAGTGGCAAATGATCAAGGCTTTTGTTGAAAAGAAAAGTCTTGTGGTTGATGATCAAAGCACGGCCTGTGTGGCGCAGCTTTGTGTATAACGTGAATTCGCGAGCCTCACACCTCGGTATGAGTCAAAAACGGGATACGGACCGTTGGGAGAACACAACGTTTCTTTCTAGCTATGGGTGTTGTCAGTGCTTAAACTAGCTGACATTTATATACTTTCACCTGTGTGGTTGTTGGATGAGGCGCCTCGATATTAGGTCTGTTAGGACCGGGAAACGTGTGTTCAGGAATACTAATCCTCGAAAATAAGTGAGGACCGGCCCAACCGATTCCAAGGATCAAAGTGGGGTCCTGAGACATTTGTAGAGTGTCTCGAAACGGAGAGGAGCTTGCCTCTTGCCTCGACTCATGATGGAATCCAATTTCCAATACGTGTATTTCGGTTTTATTTGTAGAGCCTAGTATGGCGACATAGTATATGGTAGCTATGCCGTCTATGATTTATACTTATGATTGAAGTTGTTTTCTTCACTTATAGTAATAATAAAAGATGAAATTTCACATATGAAGCATTCTTTGGCTGTTATAAGGGAAAACCTTATCCTCCGGTTTGTGTTGCATTGTGTGATGGGACCTGGGTCTTATAACAGCTTCATTGTTCTTTATTTAGCATTGCGTTGTTTGTTGATGCACTGGTATTCTTGGGGTAAAAACCCATTCCGTGTTATACGGCGTGGTCCCTTGATTTACCGAACTTTAAAATAAGAATTAAAACTGTTTTAGTTCTCACACTAGTCACATGACTGACCTGGAGTTTATTGTTTTAACCTAAACTCTGGGTGCCCCTATTTTCCACACGGGCAGCTAGTAGTTTTGGTTTTACAGATTTATATTCACAGGAACCTGATTTACAGCTGGAATGATGCTCGGAAAGCTTTGTATCTGTATATCTCCTTCAGTTGTATTTTGTATTATTTTCTGCTGCTATGTAATTATTGTAATCTCTGATATTTATCGAATGTATTTTATTCATTCATACTCTGTATATTTTTGTATCTGATGGAATTGTTGTAATATACAATGAAATGTTCTTCTGCATGTGTTCTATTTTGTCGTGTTCTCAAGGTAATCCGGGCTTCCCTTACCGGGGAAGTCACGGGTCCTTACATTTGGTATCAGAGCTTTGGTTTACAAAGCTCAGAGAACAAGGCACATTAGAACCATACGAAAGAATTCATCAGAAATTGGATTAGCAATATCCAATAAAGAATTACTCGTTAGAGATAGGATCAGTAGTATCCTAGAACGAGTGTGAAGAGTATATTTATAAAAATGAAAACAAATTTTGTTTTGAAAATTAAATTCAATTATACGCATTTGAATATATTTTTATTTTGAATTTGGACAATCCAATATATAAGGATTTTGCGTATACGCGTCATGAACGTATATTCGAAGTTTTAATATACTGGATAGATATAGGATCATACTTTAGTAACCCGGAGATGGTACTGATAATTGTCATGACAACATCAGTATTTATATTCGAGTTTCGAAGGTGTGATATCTATATATTTCCATTAGACTGGTGTGAGAACCAAAATATAGCTAGAATACATTGTTGTGATTTGGCATCAAAACATGATTTTCTGTATATATATCAAATTATGAGTTTGAAATGATAATTCACTAATTGATTGATGGTTGTGTTGTATGATTATTTATTTAAACCATTATATGAAAGAACGGCAAATTTAGGCCAAATTGAACCAAATATTGAACTGTATTGTAAATTATTTGCAAATGCATGCATATACATATATATATGTGTGTGTGTGTGAACAGGTCATAGCAAGGAGGCTAGAGAAGAGGAATAAAATTGATTGCCCGACAAATAGGTACATGTTTATTGTATTTCTTGAGTTTTGGGTGATTTTATGAGCCGATTGGCTAGCCGCTTGGCTTTTTATTTTTCTTTTGGATTGAAGAAGGCCATGGGAGGCTATATGAAATATCCCGAAGTCCCCAGTGCAGGGGAGGTTATGGCGAAATTTTTCGAAAATTTAGGGTGTTAGCCAAATTTTTGAAAAAATTGAAAAGTAATTAGAAACTGAAAAGTTGAAGAACTTAAGCCGTAGCAAAAACAATGAAAGTTGAGTTGGTTTTTAAAAACAACTTTCGGCTTCGATCCTTTTCGGGGACGAAAAGTTTTAAGTAGGGGAGATTGTAACAACCCGAAAATCTGGGCCAGTTTAAAATTTTTATTTTGGTAATTTTAATGAATTTTGAATAATTAAAATGAATTATTTTAAATAATATTGACGAGAAAATTTATTTTGAATAGAATCCAAACGTATGTATTTATATAGTTCGTCGTTAGAATATAAATATTTATTTTAAATTATAAAAGGAATTGAAAATGGCGCGGTAGTTCGATAATTCGATTTCAAACTTCAAATGAATGTACAGGGTTCAAAATAAACCAGAATTTAACGAAACCAAAAATAATAGAATCTAATTGAGAATATCTTTCCAACGAATCCGAAAAATCAAAATTTCATAACGGGAATCAAAAGATATGTCCAAATGAAAATTCAAAATAGTCGCTATGGAATTCTGGCCCTTAAAAATGGGAATTTTGCAAACGACCTCGGATTTCGACGAAACCACTTTTGTTGGATCCATGATGTCAAGTTATTGCTAGATTCCAATTTTCATAATTTTTCGAATCAATATGTGAGCGTGGCAAAGGAAAACGCGTTTGACCAGTTTCAGTTGATTTTAATCGACTGGAAATTGGCCATTTTTCAAACGATCTCAGAATTTGACGAAATTAGTTTTGTTAGGACCGTATCGTCAATACGAAGCTAGAAAACATTATTCTGGAATTTTTCGAGTTAGTATGTGACCCCAGTAAATTGAAATGTACGTTTAAAATTCAATATAATGATTTAAATGTAAATTTGATGAAAACTGATCAAAACGATCGAATCAGCCTACGAAACATATCCCATTGAGTTCAGAATGGGGGTAATTAGATACGGACGACAGGCGGTGGGTTTCGTTTTGAGTTCGAAATAAAAAGTTACTTTATGGGTTTAATATTAAAATTAAATTAATAAATAAATAAAACCCCTTTCCCTTATCTCCTTACGTTGACAAAGGCCCCCCCTTTCAAAATCATTACAGAAAATAAAAAGGGGGCAGAAGCCCTCGATGTCGCCCTCCTCCTTCATCCACCCCTTCCCCGTCGCACCCTTGACCGACGCCTCCCCCACGATCGCCATCCCCGGCCTCCCCTTCCTTCTCTGTCCATCTCTCCTTCCCTTCCTCCTCTCGAAGAACCGCAGCCCCCATCTTTGCTTAAAAACCACCGCCACCAGATGAAAGCCGCCGCCTCCCTGACCAGAACCCCACCGACGCGCGCGACCCCCTCCGACCCCTTTCTCCACTCTCGCTCCCTTCCTCCATTTGCAAGGACCCCCTCCCAATTGATTTGAAAAAAAACCCGCAGCCCCCCTTTTTTTTTGTTTGAGCCCGACACACCATCCTCTACCTCCCCCCTCTTCTTCTTCGATTGGAAATCCTCCTCCATCGGAAACCCGTGAGTATTTTACTTCGATTTATATTTATTTTCGGTTATATAAAAATGTGGGTTTTTGATTATATAGAAAGATTATATTTTTTAAGTAAGTAGAGAAGTTTATACTTTTAGTTATGAAAAGTTATAATTTTTATATGAATAAAGGTAAGGTCTTTAAAGTAGGAAGGATGAAATTTTTATATGAGATGTAGGATTTTTAAAACAGAAAATATACGATTTTATTTGTATAAAAATGTGATTTTATTATATGTTAAAAGGTGGAATTTGTATATGTTAGAAGGTTTGAATTTTTAGAACAAGCGAGTTTGAATTTTTATAAACAAAAAGATTGGATCTTTAGATTCAAAAAGAAGTGGTTTTTAATTAAATAAAGATATAATTTTTATGTGATGAGAAGGTTAAAAATATAATTTCTATATTATAGAAAGGTTAAAGATATAATTTTTATATTATAGAAAGGTTAAAAATATAATTTTTACATGAGGTAGAGATTAAAAATATAATTTTTATATTAGTAGAGTATTAAAAATATAATTTTTACTATATGTAGGGAGTACAAATATAATTTTTACTATATGTAGAGAGTAAATATATAATTTTATTATGTGCAAAGAAACAGAATATGATTATCATATATGGAAAAACGATATAAAAATATAATTTTTATTTGAATAGGAAGATAAAAATTCGATTTTTATATATATGAAGTAGAGATAAAAATTCGATTTTTATATATATAAGTATGATAATAAAAAATTCGCTCTTTATATAAGAGGTAGGAATATAAAAATATACTTTTTTATATAGAAAGAAGCGTTGTAAAAATAAATGAAGTAGAAATAAAAATAGAATTTTTATTTATTGAATAAAGCAATAAAAATATAATTTTTATTTGAACAGCGTGAAAAGAAATGAGATGGAACTGTATTGGAATTTTAAGCAAATTCAGACGGTTCAGCAGTTCAAAAGCAAAGCACGGCGGAGTGGATACCTCTGTAAGAACTCCTCATCTTTTATTTAATTTATATTTTTAGTTATATAAATATATACTACGATGCAGACGGTGTTTAGTAGCACCCGACACCATTGTCCACAGATCATGGACTTGTTTGTTTGGTTGTGTAGTTGGTTAGATTATTTGAGTTAAATATGATTGTTTGGTCAAATGGAATTGATTTGATTGATATGTGTATGGCGTGGGCCAACACTAGACCGGGGATAAGGATAGGCCTTGTCCCGTTTCTAGTATCGTGCCGTTATGCCGCCGAATTTTTTTAAAATAAGTTAGAAAAATAATAATATCATTTTATTGTGTAAATGAACTGAATAAAAATTCATGTGTTGAAATAAAATATTTTATCGTTAAAAATATAATTTTTAACGTGTGTGTGAATAAAATAAAATATTCATTTAAAACCAGACGGTTTGTGTATGTACACTGTTTTAACTTATATTGATTGGGACGATAAATTTTACACATCGCCCAACTGCACTAATAATATTCAGTGTTTGTTGATGTGAAACCCCACACGGGTATTGGGATGATATTTAAAATACACTAGTCCCAATTGTATAGTCGTTTGCCGATCGATAGGTTGACAGACAATTGTGTTGTGCACTTTGGTTGATGGTTGATTATTTATTGTTGCTATCATATACATGTGTTGTGTGGAATCCATATAATTAACATTATATGGTAATTGATTGGGCCTCATTCCAATTGAGAAAATAAAGAATATTATAAAATAAGATTCATGTGTTGACCGTACTCAATTGTTGAGATTAGTCAAGTGTTGAACGAAATATTTTAACAATAAAAATTAACAACTTTATCAAAATTTTATAAAATATATTACATAACAAAAATATTCACGTGTTGACAGTACTCATTTGTTGAGATTAGTCATGTGATAAAGAAAAATATATAGATTCATGTGTTGAATAGAATAAATATTCATTTGTTGAATAGAATAAAGAAGTCTTTGAAAAATATAAAGCCGTGTTGATTAGAGATGCGTTATTTTGACGCGAACGATATTTTTATCGATTTTATTCGTTTTATAATGAATATTGAAAAGTGATTTCATAATCGAATATTTTGAATTGAACAGGATTGAAATTTAATTGAATCAAATTAAAATGAATTCGAATTGAAATTGAATAGAAATGAATTCGAATTGAAATTGAATAGAAATGAATTCGAATTGAAATTGAATAGAAATGAATTCGAATTGAAATTGAATAGAAATGAATTCGAATTGAATTCGAATTAAAATGAATTCGATTTGAAATTGAATTGAAATGAATTCGAATTGAAATGAATTCAAATTGAAATGAATTCAAATTGAATGGAAATGAATGTAAAACGAATTTATAATGGAAAATTCACCTTTGATTGGAAATTGAATATGAAGTTGAAACTGTTTTGAAAACGAATTTAAAATGATTTATAAAATTTATTTTGAAAAGAAATCGACGAAATATATATTATATATATAATATAATGGCCTGAATAGAACGCGCCGCGCTGCGGCAGTTCGCGAATTTCGACCATTGACTTCGTGCGGACATTGCGGGAGATCCGACCGTCGGATTCTCCTCAAACCAGAACCGTTGGGTTCGTATCGAAAAGAGCTTTCCAATGAATATTTGAAATTAGAAATCTAACGGTTGGATTTGGAGATACGTCCAAATCAATTTCAGAAAAGGTCGTTGTAAGTGCAGTTCGATGGCCATTGGTGGAAATCAACTGTACGGGCCTTGATAAAATTATTAAAAATATCTATAATTCGTGTAAAATTATAATATATTATTTGGAAAGAACTGGGATGAAAAATTCCCTATTTGAAAGGATAAAAATGTATTTTTATGGAAATGAACTAGTTTTGAACTAGAATTAAAATCCAATATTTTTAAATAAATAAATTGGTTTTGAAGTGGGTTTAAAAATAATCAGAATTTTATATTGAATATAAGCCAATATATTTTCTATTCAGAGCCTTGTATTTAATATCAAATGAGATTTGGGTTTATCGTGAACTGTGTTTTAAATAACACTAGTTCTTTAACCCAGAAAAAGGAGTTTTAATGAATCTTTAATTAGATTGAAACGGGGATTGATAATATAAATTATCAAATATAGGAAATGATCGAGAATGGAGTATCACCAGTTTTGCTCCAAAACGATAGTTAAATCTTTAATTAGATTTGAACGTGAAATGGTAATTAATTTTACCGATAACACCATGGTGTTAGATATGGGGTACTACCAGTTTTGCCACATGGGATAAATAGGTTGGGATTGGGAAATAAAATAGAAATTACTTCGGTGTGGTTCGCTAATCCCGACTAGTTTGAAATAATATTCAAAGGAAGATTAAAGAATAAATTTCAAAGAATTTATCTTTGATAAAATTAATGGGAACCTTTCCCTAGGAATATTCTGAATTGGAATGAGGCGTATGTTGTGGTTGTGTAACATTTGTTTATTATATATGTGGGTTATTCAGAAAGGCCGGGTTTATACCCATTCTGAATAACCGATTCGACGATAAGTCGAAGATGAAGACGATGGTTGAAGACCGGAAGTCTTCACATCGTTTGGGTGATTATTGACGATCTTGATTGGCCTGTACACCCAAGATGAGGGAATCAGTTGGTGATCGTCCAGACGTACTTGGAGATCGATGGATATGCGAGGAAAGTGCCTCTGGTTTCGTTCAGACCCAGAACGGACGTGTAAATGGATTTGTGTGTCTGACATTGGAATTTATTCTGTGTTGATTGATTTTTGTTAAAAATATATCTGTTTGGCAGCAGAGAATTTATTCTCTTGCTTAACGCCCTTCTCTGAGACGTACGAGCTCAGAGGTTATATATCGATAGATATCAATCGCATGGCATGAATTGCCTGTGTGGCGCGCGTAAGTGGCAAATGATCAAGGCTTTTGTTGAAAAGCAAAGTCTTGTGGTTGATGATCAAAGCACGGCCTGTGTGGTACAGCTTTGTGTATAACGTGAATTCGCGAGCCTCACACCTCGGTATGAGTCAAAAACGGGATACGGACCGTTGGGAGAACACGACGTTTCTTTCTAGCTATGGGTGGTGTCAGTGCTTAAACTGGTTGACATTTATATACTTTTCACCTGTGTGGTTTTTGGATGAGGCGCCTCGATATTAGGTATGTTAGGACCGGGAAACGTGTGTTCAAGAATACTAATCCTCGAAAGTAAGTGAGGACCGGCCCAACCGATTCCAAGGATCAAAGTGGGGTCCTGAGACATTTGCTAGAGTGTCTCGAAACGGAGAGGAGCTTGCCCCTTGCCTCGACTCATGATGGAATCCAATTTCCAATACGTGTATTTCGGTTTTATTTATAGAGCCTAGTATGGCGACATAGTATATGGTAGCTATGCCGTCTATGATTTATACTTATGATTGAAGTTGTTTTCTTCACTTATATTAATAATAAAAGATGAAATTTCACGTATGAAGCATTCTTTGGCGGTTATAAGGTAAAACCCTATCCTCCGGCTTGCGTTGCATTGTGTGATGGGACCTGGGTCTTGTAACAGCTTCATTGTTCTTTATTTAGCATTGCGCTGTTTGTTGATTGATTGACATAGAAATGTGTTTATTTTATGCTCTTATATCTTATCTTTTGTATATAAATAAATATTACTTAGGTATTGTTTTGTTACTTTTACAGATATTCCAACCCAGCCCGCATGCAACCAGAAATATTGAGAAATAGAGATCAATTTGCTGTGTATTTGCAGTTTGAAGAATTGTAGATGAAGATCTCACATCTAGTTGCTGTTGGACAAGAAAAGGATTGATAAAAAGGCTTTGAACATCACAAATCAATGAAGGAATGTCAAGGAAGCAAGAGGAAAAAGAGAAAAGGCCCAAATTTGCTTTAATTATCAAAGGCCCATTTATGTTCCTCATTGTAAACTAATTAGTGATGTAATGACCAGGCCCATTTATCATTAGGGTTAGGGTTAGGGTTTGGCTATCTACCCTATATATACCCCTGTAATAACCTTGTAGCCACCATCTCATCTCTTATTCCATTGTTCTAATAAAAGTTCTTCTTTCTCTTTTATTTTCTGCATTTTTCTTGTTTTCTTAGCAACTAGTGTTGTCTATACGATTAGATTCGGTAGAACACTATTTGTATTTTGCACTTATTTGCATTAGTGATTTACCGTCTGATTAGATTCAGCAGAAATCCTAATTTTACTTCTTGTTTGGTATTTCAATTTCTGCAATTTCAATTTCTGCTTTTATTATTTTCTTAGGTCAAATTGGATTTGATTAGATTCAAATCTAATTCATAGTTTTATTTCTTTTCCATTGAAATTGTGATCTGATCGTCGGTTCAGTTAGATCTGTTCTGAATCAAATTACAGTTTTAATTTTGTTTTGTTTTATTTTCAAAATCAACCTCCAAAGTTCGTCTAACACGCCCACGAAACATATAAATAATAAAATTTAACTTTCCTCCCTGTGTTCGACCTGTATGCTACACACCTGTATGCTTGCAGAATTTATTACAAATGTCGCGCTTTTCTAATTCATAGACTAGCGTCGATCATTGATGCACTGGTATTCTTGGGGTAAAAACCCGTTCCGTGTTATACGGCGTGGTCCCTTGATTTACCGAACTTTAAAATAAGAATTAATAACTGTTTTAGTTCTCACACCAGTCACATGACTGACCTGGAGTTTATTGTTTTAACCTAAACTCTGGGTGCCCCTGTTTTCCACACGGGCAGCTAGTAGTTTTGGTTTTGCAGATTTATATTCACAGGAACCTGATTTACAGCTGGAATGATGCTCGGAAAGCTTTATATCCGTATATCTCCTTCAGTTGTATTTTGTATTATTTTCTGCAGCTATGTAATTATTGTAATCTCTGATATTTATCGAATGTATTTTATTCATTCATACTCTGTATATTCTTGTATCTGATGGAATTGTTGTAATATACAATGAAATGTTCTTCTGCATGTGTTCTATTTTGTCGTGTTCTCAAGGTAATCTGGGCTTCCCTTACCGGGGAAGTCACGGGTCCTTACAGAGTTTGTTAAAGATAATTTGAGAATAGATTTAAAGAAGTTTAATTTAACGAAATCCAAAATTGAAGGAGATTTGGTAGAAATCATGTGTGTTCCGTGATTGTGTTTTTAATTGCGCTTATTATTTGGAAAGACCGGGATCAGAATTATGTTTGAAAACCATTCCAAGTAATAATACGATGTTGTGGAGAAATTGAAGACATTGGAGACGACATTGAAGACCGGGACCCTTCATGTCGTAAGGACGACTTGCTGAATGTCTCGAATGGATCGCTCCCATTTGCAGATGGATTTTATATCAGTTAAGTGGCAAGAAACCCGAACATATGTGAAGGAATTCCGGATTGTTGTTTCGTTCAAACCCAGAACGAACTTGTATGGATTGTGTGTCTGACATTGTAATTGACTGCGTAGCACTGATCTTTGTTAAATATATATCTGCTTGGTGGCGGAGAATTTATTCTCTTGCTTAACACCCTTGTCTAAGACGTATGAGCTTAGAGGTTATATATTGATGAAAATCAGTGATGCGTAGTGAATGGACAATGTGGCATACTTAAGTTATGTGATGAGCTAAGGATGATCAAAGCATGGCTTATTTAAGCATAGCTTTGTGTATATCGTGACCTTGACGAACCTCACGCCCCGGATTGATGGTAAACTGGTGGTCATATTTTTATGTTCGTTTCGTATGTTCGGTGCACCGGGATGTGATGATGAAAGGGTACTGCGAAGTCCCCGGTCTGGGATGCTATTTGTTGGGTACTCTGATTCATGTATGGTGGGTTAGTATAACGGAGTCCGAGTCTGGACGTTATCCGCGAGTACTGAGATGATGAATGCAAGAAATTTTGTGAGCCCACGAATGATCTTTCGTACCAGGAACCATCATGTTGGAAACCCAATCTCCACTACGAGCCCGTACGGTTTTGATTGTATAGCCTGCTGGTTACCGGCAAGTTTTCAGTATAATGGGATGGGGCATTATGCTGGCTAAGATTAATACATTTATTAGCGAAAAGGTTTTTCACACTATATATAAATAAAAGAGGATTTTCACGTATGAATGCATTTTTGGTTATCATAAGGCAAAACTCGCTCATCTGGTGTGCGCTTGGATTGTGTGATGTGGAACGAGCTTATGATAGCTTCATTTTTCAAAAAAAAAAGTCATTACGAATTTTGATGCACTAGTATTCACATGGAGTAAGCCCGTTTCGCATTAGCGGCGTGGTCCGGAGAATTACCCAACTTTAAAATGAATCCTAAGTAACTACTGTTTTGAGTTCTGACACCAGTCCCACGACTGACCTGGAGTTTATTGTTCCCTCACCTAAACTCTGGCCCATAATTTTTACACGGGCAGCCTATTAGTTTGGTTCACAGATTTAGCCTTGGAGTTAGTTGGAGCAGGATTCTGGTTTTAGCTAGAGCTATATGTTTTGGAGCATTCACATTCTTCCGCTAAATTAGTATTTCTTCTGCTGTGAAATCGATGTACTATGATGTATTCCTTGTAACTCTGATGTTATATTATGGTAATGAAATGAAAAGTTCTGTTATTTTTGTGCAAATATGTTAGTACCCATAACAATCCGTCTTTATGAACGGTTTAAGTTGGTTTAATTACCAGCGAGAACCGGGCAAAAAGCCGGGTCGTTACAGTTTTGATTACACATCTCCAATCAAGTTTATCCTTATCTTCCCACTGACCGTGCCATTCATCAAATGGAAAGGCTTTGATGATAATTCTTCAATCAAGCGTCATGGAAGGAATATTCCTTCATCTATGGAAAGAATATTTTTCATATATTTATTTTGTGGGCCTTGTGTTCACATAGAAAGAGGAGGCTACATCCTATATACAAAGACCATTGTATCATTGTTAATGGAGGCTATTTTTCCATTCCATATCCATTATTCTGTATTCTCGTTTATGAATAACAAAGTTTTTCTTCATTTTAGTTGATTGTCTTTTTCTTTCATAACAATTTGTGTGTCTACTCAATTAGTTTTGGTAGAACACATATTGTTATTTTCTTTTATTACTGCATGTTAGCGATTGACCGTTTGATTAGATTCAACGACAATCCTATTTTTAATTTTCTGTTATTGTTCCAGTTGTTATTTTCTTTTTCTAGTAATTGGTTGCTTACTTTTCAGTTGTTGAATTTGATATTGATCTGATTAGATTCGGATCCATAGTAAATTCAATAACATTAATTCAAAAACATCTCCAGATTTTGTCTAACTCGCCTAAGAATGGATAAATAATAAGATTTAAAACACCTTCCTGTGATTCGACCTGCATATTACGCGACCTGTGCGCTTGCAATATATATTTCAAAATTCGCGCTTTTCTAGTTCTTAGAAAGCGTCGATCAAGTTTTTGGCGCCGTTGCCGGGGAGGCAACAATTAAATTTTTTTATTTATTTAATTTCTGATTCGTGTTAGTTTTTTTAATTTTATTTTCCTTTTTGGTTTTCTTGTATATATAGGAAAAAAATCTTGATTGGTGAGATTTTGGTATTATTTAATGATACTATAATCTTCTATACAAGAGAAAAAAAATCTAACTTGTTTTTCTTTGATTTCTTTCCCTTTTATTTCTTAATATATTCCTTTTCTTTTACAAATTCTTTCCTCTTTTCAACAAAAAAAAAATCTTGTGAAATTTTTTCTTCCTTTCCATTGATTTCTTTCCTACTTCACTCTGCTGATTTCCTATATTCTTCTCTCTTCAAATCCAAACAACTCCACAACCAATTTTCTTCGCGTCTCCTCTCACAACCACACTACCCCAATTCCATCCTCTACATTCATCCTTGCCATAACACCACAAATCTCCTGATCACCTTTCAAACCATACTGTCTTCACCTTCTGTGATACATCTCCATCATAGTCCTTACCCCATCCAAACCTTCTGCTTTTGCCAACTGCAAACTATCTTCTTCCTGCCTCCCACCTTACCCAAATTGCAAAGCCAAACGAACACAAACCAACCTTGTTTCCTTCCATACCCTCACCATCAGCTTCACACAATAGAATACAAACCACCGAAGCCTCCACCACGCAATTGCCTTTGAAAACCCCACTGCCTGAGCATACTGGCTTCATCATGCACAACCGCCAAATTCAAAATCCAAACCCCCAACCACCATTCAAATCGTTCACGACAACCAGTAAAGCACTGCTTAGAAACCACAATCCAGTTCGCACCCGTACTTCACAGCGCCTGAACCCCCTTTATTCCAAAGCGCAAAATCCCAATCCGACAACATCAACATCCGCTGTAAATCGCAATGCAAGAACCACTGTTTCACAACCCAAAGTCAAAAACACAGCACCACAATCTTTTCTCAACCAAAATCTGATACAATCGAAACTCGATTCCACTCCTGAACCCCATCGGCAACCACACAATCTCAAACCCGAGACCCTAACTTGATTTCGAAAGAAAAAAAATAGAGAGAAGAGGTGCTTCATGCAAATACAATTTGATTTATAAGAAGAAAGATACAGAGAAAAGGGTTTTGATTGATTTTGTTTGTTTCTGGGAAGGTTGCTTGTGGTGGTTAATGAATAAAAGTGAGGCGTGAATTTTATTTCTTTCTGAAAGTGTTTAGTTGAAGGGTTATATTTCGTTCATATACGATCTGGTGAGTGCATGTCACTCTAACAGGGTGTAGTGGATCTTTTTGTTTTTCGTTTATAAAGGACGTTCGATATTTTTTTTAATACTTAGATTGTGGCACTTTTTGAGTTATTGCTCATTTTTAATGGCGATGGTTTTGTTTTCCTCTCGTTTCTTTTGACTTTATTAATTTCATTGCTTTTCTTTCTTATTTTAGTTTCTTTTGGATTGCAACTTATTTCCTTTATTTCTTTCATTTTTCTCAACAACAAAAAAAAAATCGGTGATTTGTTTCCAATTTTTGGTTCACGATTTGGTTTTGAAAACAAAAAGGGGAAGATGCGAGATTTCAGTTTGAGCAAACATAGCTGGAACGCTTGCCTTTTATTTGAGTGGCCGGTTGAGTGCGTGATTTGTTAGTCCCCTGTATTTGTTTATTTTATTTTGTTCTTTCCTTTTTGTTCTTGTTTCTGTTTGTTTGCATATATATATATATATATATATATATATATATATATATATATATATATATATTAAGGCTTAATTTTTATTTTTATTTAGCTGAGAAGTTTTGTTTTGTTTTATATTTTATTTTAGTCAATTTTTTATTTCTCCTTTTTCTTTTTGGTTTTATTCCCAAGTTAGTTTCTGTTTTCTTTTCTTTTCAAAAAAAATAGAGAGACAGACAGAAAGTTCAAAAATTTGAAGATCAAAGTGACAAAACAAATTCAAGCGAATGAACATTAAATTTAGAAGTCAAGCGAAGTGCAAGCAGTGGGATTTCAATCATTGATACTACTCAAATTATTCTTGATGGACTGCCATACCCCACTGTAAGATTTTCTGAACTCTACAGGTGCTCTGCTACAAAGAAGAAGAAAAATATAGACATTGCTTGTAAAAAATTCTGCAGGACAACGGCTTGCTTGTACAATTTTTAATTTCTGCAATTATTTTTTGTGTGCTTGTTGTTGTGACTGCATTCTGAAATAAATTTAGTTACGAGGAAAGCCCTAACAAACATAAGGTGAGGAAGTCATTACCTTTCCTTGGCTCCAAAACAATTAAATTCGGTCATTTGCATACTCCCTGGACTTAAATAAAAATTGATTAGACGTTGGCCTTAGGAGCAAAACTCAAGCTCAATAGGACAACAAATTGGGTTAAATATCTTAGATTTAAAAATTTATTTTGCTGTGTGGAATTCGTTCTATTCCTTTTGTAAAGGACGGTGATACGTATTACATCAAGAATCTTTCGACATTCTAGCAACTTAACTTTTTTAATCTATTTATTTAATTTGATTTGCAAAATATTTAACTACAAGAGTGTATTTTACTACAAGAGTGTATTTTGTGAAATTTATCTTCTCAAGGGTTTGATTGCGGATATATGTTAGTCAATTTATTGAACTTCTAGCAAAAGAGGTTGCGTACTACCTATAAAACATTGGTCGTATCCCTTAGTATTTATACTATACGTGAACAGACATAAGGCCCTCTCCCCCCTTCAAATCGAGACTGTCAATTAATAAGATACACTTGTGTTCGTTATTTATTTTGATTAGGAACTTCTTGTGTCAACCTTAAGTCTAGGATTGTTCTTGCTTGCATTTAACAACAATGAGTGAAAAAAGTGTTAGCCAAAATAATTCTCCTAGGGGTTCTCGAGTAAACCAAAATTTTCAAAACGAGATGGATCAAAATCAAACAAATCAAAACTTGCAAAACCTCAATATGGAAATGGATAGACCCTTATCTCTTAGAGATCGATGTTATCCAACTAGGAACGTTCAACCCTCTGTCATCGTGTTCGCACCAGCCGAAGGAAACAATTTTGAGCTTAAAACTCTTTTATTCAAAGGGTGCCCAAATTTACTGGTTCTGAAAATGCTTATGAATTTCTAAGTGAATTTGAATTGTATGCGTCCACAACAAAAATGCAACAATTATCTAATGAATCGATCAAGCTAAGGCTAATTCCATTTGCATTACTTGAAAGCTCTAAAAGATGGCTAAATTCTCTTCTAAAACACTCCATAAGAAGTTAGGATGAATTTGTCACTGTATTTTTGAAAAAGTTTTTCCCTTTCCATAAAACTCTCAAAATCCGAACCGAGATAAATCAATTTTGTCAAAATGAGGGGGAAACTTTTTCAAAGTACTTTGAGAGATTCAACCAACTATTATATAGTTGTCCTCATCATGCAATTCTCAAAGATCATTTGTGTCAAATTGCATATGAAGGGCTAAACTATCAGACTAGAACTTAGCTAGAATCAATGTTTGGAGGAGAATTTATGTCTAAGACGACGGATGAAGCTTGGCAACTCTTAGAAGATTATTCTGAAAAAGACATGCAATGGGAGTCAATTCATGTTCCCACTCGTACTTCTACTAGAGGAGTGCATGTCTTGGACCCAAGTCAAATTTTCTTAGAAAATCAAACTCCTCAAACCAGAGAAGGGCTACCCCACTATTACTCTCAAGACCAAGCTAATGCTATAGCTTAAAATAATCCTTACTCATCCACGTACAACCCTAGTTGGAGGAACCAACCAAACTTTTCTTGGTCTAATCCTAATAATTCGGAAAACCCATCTCACATGCAACCCTTTATCCCCAACCCGAATTACCAAGCTCCATCTCCAAATTCTCAAACCTCTCAAGCTACACCTCAATCCAAACAACCTTATAGGCACCCCAATTTTCAATCATCAACCCAATCCTCTCAATCTTCTCAACTATCACAAGACATTGTGCATTTAGAGAAACAGTTGAACTCTCACGAAGCTAAAATGAACTCACACAATGCTAAACTCGACCAAATGATGAATATGATGAAAGAACTAATGAAAAGTAATGAGAAAGGAAAGTTTCCTAGTCAACCCGATCGTGCTCTAAGTTCTTGTGAGGATGAAAACCACAATCCGGTCAATGTCGTTACAACCCTTCGATCTGAAAAGGGGATTGATAATAATGTTGGCAACCCTGACAAATCTTCGAACTCAACCCAAATACAAAAGCTTGATGATCACTTAATGGCTACAAATGCCAGTTCTTCTAAACCTCCATCTTCCTTAATTGTTGGCAATCCCAACGGTTCTTCTCCTAGTGTTGGCAAACCCGACTCACCTTCTGAAATCGATGTTGGCAATACCAATATTTCATCTTCTACACCCTTACCACCTTCTTCTTCCATGGCTAAATCTTCTTCATCGAATTATGAAACCGATCATAGAGTTGAAAAAACCATAGCTTCATTTCCCTATAGACTCAATAATAATAAGAAAGCGGCAAATTTCGATAAAATTTTGGAAATATTCAAACAAGTTCGTGTGAACATTCTTCTTTTAGACACCATTGAACAAATCCCTCAATATGATAAATGTCTTAAGGAATTATGTACACAAAAACGTGCAACTAACGTCCCAAAAATCGCCTTTCTGACTGCGAATACAAGCTCTATCACTACGCCATAGATGGCCTACTGCAACCACAGAGAAGTGATGCAGAAAGTGCCAAAAAGTGTTGCTACAGGCAAAAAATGATCTGTGGCAACACTTTTTTGGGGTTGCCTTTTGCCGCGTTGCCTTAGAGTCAAACGCAACACTTTTGCGACCCTATGGTTACATTAGTACAGGTGTTGCCACAGGTACCACTACAACAAAAAATACCCTTCCACAACTGCCAAAAACAGTTGTAATATGTCTATCAAAACTAGTTATATATGCAATTGTAATAAAGTCAACATTTTTTACAACTGTTTCTAGCCGTTGTTAAAATTTGTTTTACAACTGTTAAAAGTAATTATACCTCACCTGCTATTAATCAAAATTTTCATAATATTATTAAAACACAGTATTCAAACATAGTATTTTATTCAAATAAATATTTTATTTCAACATTTCAAATGGCAAACTTTTCGACTCCATTATTGTACATTCACTCGTATTTACATAATCATCCATATTTACATACATTCCTCACTACATTGTCACTCGATTCACTCATATACAAACTCATGCCGCAAGCTCAGGCCTCAGCGTCGGGAACTTCTGGGCTCAAATCTGGGTTACAGCCACAAACAATGGTTTACAAACAAGTTTCCATAGCTTCAGCATTGGCTTACAAGAAAATTTCTTCTTCTGGATGGTCCTGACCATACACTATTGGCCTACAAGGAAAAATTGTCAAGAATATAGGAAGATAGCCTTCAATACTTGCACGTCCTTACTAACATAACCACTGAGCTCAACATAATTCATAACTAAATTAAAAATTATTCTACAAACTATGGTGATTCCTCTTTAATGCCAGAATAGTTTTGCATTCTTTTATAGACCTTAGTTGGATATTACAGAAAAAGTTGAACTAGCTAGAGATAGAGTCAGATAGTACCTCATTTTTAAAATCTTCATGCAATACAACAATTAATTCAACACCAAGGGAGTCAAATATTGGTTTCTTTCATAAAGGTGATGAGCCTCAGCTCCACACATGATACATCCAGGGGCGACGAAGGCAAAGAAGAATCACCGCTTTTTTACTCGACAAATTGGAAGCTTTCATAGAAGCTTTCACTGTCATCAAACGGTTCATTCCTCTATCGATGAAATCATAATTGTAGCTTTTGTACCTTCTACCACAACTTATTCCTCTGTCGATGAAATCATAGATGCTTTCACTATCATCAAACTCAAAAATCATAATTTATGTATAAAAAACTTCTAGCACAAATGTTCTACAATGGTGTGTTGTTTAGATTGCTACTATTGTCAGATGAATTTAAAGATGCATCCAAATCTTTTATCAGCAAATTGTCTTAAGGCACATCAAACTAGCAACAAGATATCAAAAAGTTAGGTAACCCAAACGGATAGGCAGTGACTTCTACGCTCTAGAAAATTTAAACACGACCATGTCAAAGATTTTTATATCCACACTATCGTTTTATGTACTGTCAAAGGTCATGAAGCACATTATATTTAACGGACTAGAAAATTTACTATGCTCCAACAAATTGCCAATGAATCTACAGTTGACAGAAAATTAAAATACACACAACCGTGTGTGTACAACAGTTTCAAAAAAATTATAAATGCCAAAATCATGCCTGTGTGCATTGTCTCATGCTGCGTAGAAAAGACAACAGATGGGGGAATATTAGGCTAAGCAAAGCAGATAAGCTGCCTCGATAATAGAAGAACCTGCAACCTTTTCAAATCAAATTAGTTAATAGTGACTAAAAATTAATTAACTAAATAGAATAACATAAAGAAATTAGGGATACTTAATTCGGAGTTTTCAGTGACTTCTTCGCTGCTGCTTTTGTAGCTTCTACCACAACTTATTCCTCTGTCGATGAAACGAGCGATGTGTTCTTCCTTCATGTTGTACTGTAATGAAAGTTTTGCAGTTTTTAGCATTAGAAGTTCCGGAAAAACATTGCATAGTTTATGCACTTACCTAACTTAAAAGCAAAATAACTTAATTTCAAAGCAACACAAGCCCTCACCTGCCATGAAAAAGAGACAAAACTTAAACTCAACTCAAAACATACCAACAAACTCAGAAGATGGTGCAAGAGACTAAACCAACTCACCTCAAAAACCACAAAAACCACTGAAATATTATGTACCAACATTAGTTCCATGTTATGAATGCAAACGAATATGTAAGTAGCCAAAACGGTAGCAATGCAAGTGTCACTGTGAAAAGCTGCAAAGTATGTGGGAACAAAATTGAGGTGAAGGTGAATGGTGAAGTGTTTGTTGCTTTCCATGTATGTGCATTCCCTGTGTGTATGCTTTGTTATTTGTATGAACTCAGTGAGGGTCTCCGTAGGCCCTGCATATATTCATCATTCAGGTTCGGAGAAATAACATTCTCACATGCAAAAGCACAAGCATCAAACGTGCGAGAGCCTTTTGTGAGATTAACTTTGACAGTCAAACAACAATCGCATGACAAATGAGTCATCTTTGTCTTTTAGATGATTAAAAGGTTTATTTCACTCCAGATTGCAACTTTTACTTTTACTTTAGGACTCAAGAGAGAAGATGAAGAATAACTCTCCATTAAATCCAAGTTAGTAAAACAAAGCAGCTATAACCAATCATTTCAAATTGAAGAAATAGAATCAAATTTACCTAAAATAAAATGAAGCCCAGATCCGATTTTTTGAATCGATTTAAAGATCGAACTCGCGATTCCTCTCCAAAGCTAAATCCGCAGCAAAGGAAATGATTTAGAAGCTGATTGAAGTTGATCTGGGATTTAAGATAGTTTTTGGCTTGAAACCTAGCGGCTTGAATTCGTGATTTGTTGAAGAGGACGAACCCTAGTTTTTGATCGACATGCTTTTTCTCAAGGGAAAAAGAAAGAAGAAAATAGCGTGAGTTGGTTACAGCGGGAAAATGAAAAATTGGGGGAAAGGAGTGTGAATTAGGTTACAACGGGAAAATGAAAATTTGGGGGGAAAGAAGCTGAGAGGACAAGGAATATCAGATTGCGGATTGATAACGTAGACCGTTGGATCGTTATCACGCAGATTGGTAACTTTTTTTAATTTTTTTAATATGAATAAATCTATAACTACTACAACACAATTTGAAATCTATGCTAACACATTGAAAAGTGCGTTGCATAGACAAAAAACAGCATAGCAATGGCAACATTGTAGCTAGCAACACCATGGGTTTTCGTTGTGATAGGTCATTTACGGCGTAGTGTATTCTTTTGAATCTTGCCCCAGTAAAGTACAAAGACCCTGGCTACCCTACAACTGATTGCAAAATAGGAAACACTCACATCTTTCGTGCCCTACTTGATCTTGGTGCCAGTGTCAATATTCTTCCTTATACTATTTATCGTCAACTTGGATTAGGGGAGATTAAACCAACAAACATCACTCTTCAGCTAGCTGACTGATCTGTCAAAAAGCCATTAGGAATAATCGAAGACGTCTTAATACAGATCGAACAATTTTACTTCCCTGTCGATTTCATAGTTCTAGAAACCGAGCCTGTCTCAGATCCCAATGTTCAAATCCCATTGATATTAGGACGCCCCTTCTTAGCAACCTTAAATGCTATCATTAATTACTGGAACGGTCAACTTCGACTTTCCTTCGGGCATCTAACCATTGAGCTGAACATCTTCAATCTCAACAAACAACCTAGGGATTTTGAGATCAATGAAATTTACATGATTCAAACCACCGTTGATGAATCCTTTAGTGACACTTCTGAAACCTTGAAAATGTGTCTTGACCATTTCAACTCCGACTTCGATGAGCTCGAATACATTTCTGAACTCAGTGAATTTCTTGATGTCAAACCTTCGTCATCTGAATCTAACCAAGGAATGTTAACCAATGTTAACACGCAAGAACATCCTAAGTTAAACCTCAAACCCTTGACACAAGACCTTAAGTATGCATACTTAGACTCCTTAAAAACTTTTCCCGTAATCTTGGCCTCTGATCTTACTAAGGACCAAGAAGAAAAACTCTTAGAAATTTTGCGGGAAAATAAAGACGCTTTGGGGTGGGAACTGAGCGATATAAAAGGAATTAGCCCATCAATTGTGGAACATCGCATACATTTAGTTGATGAGGCTAAACCCACCCGTGAGGCTCAACCGTGATTAAACCCAAACATAAGAGAAGTGGTCAAGGTAGAGATAATAAATATGTTTAGACAATAACATCATCTATCCCATCTCTGATAGTATTTCGGTGAGTCCGGTACAAGTTGTACCAAAGAAGTCGGGAGTCACAGTGATAAAAAATGGAAGTAATGAGCTCGTCCCAACAAAAATCAAAACAAAATGGCGTGTGTGTATTGACGAACGAAAGCTCAACTCAGCCACACGAAAAGACCATTTCCCCTTACCTTTTACTGACCAAATGCTCGAACGCTTAGCGGGACATGAGTATTATTGTTTTCTCGATGGATACTCTGGCTATAAACAAATTCCTGTTGCTTTGGAAGATCAACACAAGAACACCTTTACTTGTCCCTTTGGAACCTTTGCTTATCGTCGCATGCCTTTTGGCCTTTGTAATGCCCCCGCGACTTTCCAATGGTGTATGATGAGTATCTTTTCTGATATGGTGGAAGAATTCTTGGAAATATTTATGGAGGATTTTTCAATCTATGGATCATCTTTTTCCCAATGTCTCACTCATTTAGAACTCGTCCTAAAACGTTGTAAGGAGAAATCACTCGTGCTTAATTGGGAAAAATGCCACTTCATGGTAAAAAGAGGGATAGTTCTAGGTCATGTCGTCTCAAAAGATGGCCTTGAAGTCGATAAATCCAAAATTGATTTGATTGCTAATCTACCTCCTCCTAAGTCTGTTAAGAATGTTCGTTTATTTCTTGGCCATGCAGGATTTTATAGAAGATTCATTAAGGACTTCTCAAAAATTTCAAAACCTCTCTCGAACTTTGTGAAAACCCGTAACTTCCCCGGTGACGAAAGTGCGGATAGTTCGAGAACAAGCCACAACAGAACGCAGACGGAAGAACATTTCATTGTATATTACAACAATGCATCAGATTACAAGAATACACAGAGTATAAATGAATATTACACAGAAATATCAGAGATTTAAATTACATTTAAATACATAGCAGCGGAAAATAATACAATACACAACTAGAGGAGATATACGGATACAAAGCTTTCTGGATATCGTTCCAGCTGTAAACCAGGATCCTGTGAATATAAATCTGCAAAACCAAAACTACTAGCTGCCCGTGTCGAAAATAGGGGCACCCAGAGTTTAGGTTAAAAACAATAAACTCCAGGTCAGTCATGTGACTGGTGTGAGAACTAAAACAGTTATTAATCTTTATTTTTTAACTTAGGTAAATCAAGGGACCACGCCGTATAACACGGAACGGGTTTCCTCCCAAGAACACCAGTGCATAAAACAAACAGCGCAATGCTAAATAAGGAAAAATGAAGCTATTATAAGACCCAGTTCCCATCAATCTTTATATTTAAATTTATTTTTAAATTCAAAAAGTTGCTTTTTCAATTCTAACTCAGAATCGAACCCAACGACTGTCGCCCCTAGCTAATTACCCCCATTCCGAACACAATGGGATATGTATCGTAGGCTGATTCGACTGTTTCGATCGGTTTTTGTCAAAATCAACATATAACTCTATATATTGAATTTGAACGCACATTTCAATTTACTGGGGTCACATACTAACTCGAAAAATTCCAGAAAAATATTTTCTAGCTTCGTATTGACGATACGGTCCTAACAAAACTAGTTTCATCGAATTCCGAGATCGTTTGAAAAATGTCCATTTTCCAGTCGATTAAAATCAACTGAAACTGGTCAAACGCGTTTTCCTTTGCCACGCAAACATACTGATTCGAAAAATTATGAAATTTGAAACCTAGCAATAATTTGACATCCCGGATCCAACAAAAGTGGTTTCGTCGAAATCCGAGGTCGTTTGCAAAATGGCTGTTTTTAAGGGCCGAAATTCCATAGCGACTATTCAGAATTTTCAACTGGACATATCTTTTGATCCCCACTATGAAATTTTGATTTTTCAGATTCATTGGAAAGATAGTCACAATTAGATCACATTATTTTTGGTTTCACTAAAATCCGGATTGTTTTCCACCCGTTACATTCAATTGAAGTTTGAAATCGAATTATCGAACTACCGCGCCATTTTCAATTCCTTTTATAAATATAAATAAATATTTATATTCTAACGATGAACTATATAATATATATGTTCGAATTCCATTCAAAATAAATTTCTCGTCGATATTATTTAAAATAATTCATTTTAAATAATCAAAATTCGCTAAAATTGCCAAAATAAAAATTTTAAACTGGCCCAGATTTTCGGGTTGTTACAATCTCCCCCACTTAAAACTTTTCGTCCCCGAAAAGGAACAAAGTCGAAAGTGGTTTGATCAATCAACACTACGTTCGATCTGGCTTCCATTCTCCAACTTTTCAGTTTCTGAGAATTTTCAAAAATTTCAAAAATTTGGCTAACACCCTAAATTTTCGAAAAATTTCGCCATAACCTCCCCTGCACCGGGAGCCACGGGAAAATCCTGAAATTGCCATATAGGCCTTCTGATCTCAAAAAGAAAAAGCCAATAGGCTCATAAAATCATCATCACCCAAACAATGCAGTAAATTATGATAAACATGTACCTATTTGTCGGGCAAACAAATTTTATTCTCTGCTCTAGCCTCCTTGCTATGACCTGTTCAATGTAAGTACATGTATATGCATGCAAATGCGACAAATTTTCAATACAATTCACTATTTGATACAATTTGGCTAAAGGTTCAACATTTTAATTAATCAAACTATAATCAAACAACACAATCAGCAATCAATTAGTTGATTAGCTTTTGAAATTCATAACTTTGATATATAGTCAAAAATCACATTTTTGATGCCAGATCACAACAATAGGCCCTATCTAATTTTGGTTCTCACACCAGTCAATAGGAAATATATAGAAAGTCCACTTTCGTCACTCGAATCTGAATTCTAATGATGGAGCTCCATCATCAAAATCATCTCCGGGCAATTCGAGTGTAATTCTATATCTATCCAGTATATTAAAACTTCAAATACACGTTTGCAAGGCGTATATGCAAAATCTTTATATACTGGACTGTCCAAAATCTTTATATACTGGACTGTCCAAATCAAATAAATAATCAAATAATTGATTTAAATTTTCAAAACAAAATTTGTTTTCACTTTAAAAATATACTCTTCACACTCGTTCTAGGATACTACTGATCCCATCTCTAACGAGTCATTCCCGTTGGATATTACTAATCCAGTTTCTGATGAATTCTTTCGTATGGTTCTAATGTGTCTGGTTCTCCGAGCTTTGTAAACCAAAGCTCTGATACCAACCGTGAAAACCCGTAACTTCCCCGGTGAGGAAAGTGCGGATAGTTCGAGAACAAGCCACAACAGAACGCAGACGGAAGAACATTTCATTGTATATTACAACAATGCATCAGATTACAAGAATACACCGAGTATAAATGAATATTACACGGAAATATTAGAGATTTAAATTACATTTAAATACATAGCAGCGGAAAATAATACAATACACAACTAGAGGACATATACGGATACAAAGCTTTCCGTATATCGTTCCAGCTGTAAACCAAGATCCTGTGAATATAAATCTGCAAAACCAAAACTACTAGCTGCCCGTATCGAAAATAGGGGCACCCAGAGTTTAGGTTAAAAACAATAAACTCCAGGTCAGTCATGTGACTGGTGTGAGAACTAAAACAGTTATTAATCTTTATTTTTAAAGTTAGGTAAATCAAGGGACCACGCCGTATAACACGGAACGGGTTTCCTCCCAAGAACACCAGTGCATAAAACAAACAGCGCAATGCTAAATAAGGGAAAATGAAGCTATTATAAGACCCAGTTCCCATCACACAATGCAACGCAAGCCGGAGGATAGGGTTTTTACCTTATAATAGCCAAGAATGCTTGATACGTTTAAAATAAATCATTTGATACTATTATAAGTGTATAGTGTATAAAACAACTTCAAATCATAAGTATCAATCATAGACGGCGTGAATGCCCCATACCATAATGTCGCCATATATAGGTTATACAATCAAAATCGCAAAGTCACGTATTTGGAAATTGGGTTTCCATCTATGAACCGAGGCAAAAGATAGTCCTCAACCGATTCGAGACGCTCTAGCTCGTGTCTCAGGATCAGAGCTCGAGTGACCCTAGAAGCGACAGGGCCGGTCCACCGATGTGGATTAAAATTCCTAAACAATACGTTTCCCCGCCCTTTGGGGCGTAAACGAGCCAACGAATGACTCCATCGGACCCGGATCGTCCGATCAAACCGAGTCGCCTCGCAATAGCAACAACCAAATAGGTGAAAAGTGTATAAATGTCAGGGCTGGTAGGTCACTGACACCACCCTAGCTAGAAGGAAACGCATGCCCTCCCTGAGGTCCTCTCCCGTTTTTGGTTCACAACCGGGGTGCGAGGCTCGCGAATTTACGTTACACAAAGCTGTGCCACACAGGCTGTGCTTTGATCATCACCCACAAGACTTTGCTTTTCAACAGAAGCCTTGATCATTTGCATCTTAGCATGCCACCCAGGCAAACCATTCTATGCAACCGATATCAGTCACACAGAATGGAATCCGTTGTCAGACACACAGTCCATTTACAAGTCCGTTCTGGGTCTGAACGAAACAGGAGGCACCTAGTACCCCGCATATCCATCGATCTCCAAGTACGTCTGGATGATCACCAACTGTTTCCATCTTCTTGGGTGTACATCCCAATCAAGATCATCAGTAATCACTCAAACGATGTGAAGACCTCCGGTCTTCGACCACCGTCTTCATCTTCGACTTATCGTCGTATCAGTTATTCAGAATGGGATAAACCCGGTCTTTCCGAATAACTCGCGTATTATTTTAAATAAGTGTTACAAAAACACAACATACGTCTCATTCCAATTCATCAGTCACTAACCGTAAATTAATCAAGAGAATAATTCCCCAAATATTAACCCCGAAGGTCGAAACCAACATCAGATCAATATCCAGAAAACCATTCTGCTTGGCTAACCGACAGTTAGTTTCTAAATTTCACATTCATAGGGAAAGGTTCCCATTAATTTTATCAAAGATAAATTCCTTGAATTTATTCTTTAATCTTCTTTTGAATTTTGATTCAACTAGTCGGGATTAACGAACCTTACCGAAGTAGTCATTTGTTTTAATTTCCCAATCCCAACCTATTCATCCCATGAAGTAAAACTGGTAATACTTCATATCTAACACCACGGTGTTATCGGTAAATTCAATTACCATTTCACGTTCAAATCTAATTAAAGATTTAACTAACGCCTGGAGCAAAACTGGTGATACTCCATTTCGATTATTTCAATCTAATTAAAGATTCATTAAAACTCCACTTAGTTTTAATCGTTAACTGGGTTAAAGAATTAGTGTCATTTAAAACACAGCTCACGATAAACCCAAAACCACATTCCATTAATTATCGGGTTAAAGAACGAGTGTTATTTAAAACACTGTCCACGATAAACCCAAAAATCAATATCAATTCAATTTCAATTATATATTATTTAATTGGTACACTTCATTAAATCTAAATAAAAAGATTTAATCTTTTCTCAACTGGGCTTAAGAACAGTGTTAATGAAGACACCATTCACGACAAACCCAAATCACATTTGATATTAAATACAAGGCTCTGAATAGAAAATATACCGGCTTATATTCAATATCAAATTCTACGACTAACAAATATCGTATTGGAAATAACGATATATATATATCTTTCAAATTCCCATAACAATATCTGTATCATCACGAAATCCAACATCGAAATAATCCAAAGACAATTTCGATTCAAATCCATTCCAATATAATTATTGGAAATTCTGGTTATTTTCAAAACCATTTCTAATCCAGTTTATTTATTTTAAAAATAAATAGAATTATAATTCTAGTTCAAAACTATTTCATTTCGATAAAAATCTATTTTTATCTTTTCAAATATGAAGTTTTTCATCCCAATTCTTTCTAAATCATTTCTTATGATTCTACACAAATTATTACTATTTTTAATAATTTTATCAAGGCCCGTACAGTCGATTTCCATCAACGGCCATCGAACTGCACTTACAACGACCTTTTTCAAATTTGATTTGGACATAATTCCAAATCCAACCGTTAGATTTCTAATTTCCAATATCCGTTAGAAAGCTCTTTTCGATACGAACCCAACGGTTCCGGTTTTAAGAGAATCCGACGGTCGGATCTACCGCAATATCCGTTCGAAGTCAATGGTCGAAATTCGCGAACTACCGCGGCGCGGCGCGTTCTATTCAGGCCATTATATTATATATATAATATATACTTCGTCGATTCCCTTTCAAAACGTATTTTATAAATTGTTTTAAATTCGTTTTCAAAACGATTTCAACTTCTATTTCAACTTCAAATCAAATTTTCCCACATAAATTCATTTTCATTTCATTTCGAATTGATTTAATTCAAATTGATTTCTAATTCAATTTCTGTTCGTTTTCAATTCAATTCAATTTCAATTCGAATTCATTTCTATTCAATTTCAATTTGAATTCATTTCTATTCACTTTCAATTCGAATTCACTTCTATTCAATTTAATTCGAATTTCAATTCTTTTCAATTTTTCATATTTTGAAATCACTTTCGATATTCGTTATAAAATGAATAAAATCGACATAAATATCGTTCACGTCGAAATGGCGTAAATCTAATCAACACGGTTTCATATATTCATATTTTCAAATATTCTATTTCGAATATTTCTTTTCAAATATTTCTTTTTTTCAAATATTTCTTTTTCAAATATTCTATTTTCAAAATATTCTATTTTCAAATATTTCTTTTTCAAATATTCTATTTTCAAATATTCTATTTTCAAATATTCTTTTTCAAATATTCTATTTTCAAAATATTCTATTTTCAAATATTCTATTTCAAATATTCTATTTTCAAAATATTCTATTTTCAAATATTCTATTTCAAATATATCTTTTTCAAATATTTCTATTTTAAAACTGGAATGAGGCCCAATCAATTACCATATAATGTTAATTATATGGATTTTCTACAACACATGTCTACAATAACAACGATGAATAATCAACCATCACCCAAAGTGCATTCTACACTGTATAAGCATCAAATATAGATATTCAACGCTTATAACAGTCTGTCAATCAATCGATCGACATACAACTAACTATTGGGATTAGTGTATGTCATATATCACCCCAATACCCGTGTGGGGTTTCAAACAATCAAACACAGATTTTATTTGTGCAGTTGGGCGATGTGTAAAATTTATCGACCCAATCAATATCAGTCAAATGTGCGTATATAAACAAATCATCCGATCTGTTTATTTTTATTTTATTTCATATACACATTAAAAATTCTATTTTCAACTATAAAATATTTTTAACTATATAAATATTTTATTTTCATTTCACATCACACAATCAACTACACATCAAAATTAAACAACCAAGCATACAAGCCGTCCATGGTCTGTGGACGACGGGTGTCGGGTGCTACTAAACACCGTCTGCATCCTAGTATATATTTATAACTAGAAAAATAAAATTAAAAGGTGAGAAGTTCTCACAGATTAGCTAATCCAACGCCACGACTCTTCTTATGTAGAAATCTTCGTCGTTCTTGCCACTTGCCACTTTCTTTGCCCGTATTCTCTACATATGTAAAAATCACATTTTTACTTCGCTATTCAATATATAAAAATTGAATTTTTAATTCGCTATTCAATATATAAAAATCGAATTTTTACTTCGCTATTCAATATATAAAAATCGAATTTTTACTATGCTATTCAATATATAAAAATCGAATTTTTACTTTGCTATTCAATATATAAAAATCATATTTTTACTATGCTATTCAATATATAAAAATCGAATTTTTACTATGCTATTCAATATATAAAAATCGAATTTTTACTATGCTATTCAATATATAAAAATCGAATTTTTACTTTGCTATTCAATATATAAAAATCATATTTTTATTATCTCTACTCTATAAAAATAACATCTTTAATATTTCTACTATATAAAAATTATATCTTTAACCTAATAAAAATCGTTTCTTTGTATATTTAAAAATTCAAACTTTAACTAAATAAAAATTCAATTTTTCTATAATAAAGATATCAACTTTACAAAGTAAGGCTTAAAAAAAACTGATTTTAACTAATTAAAACTGAATTTAAAATCACTAAAAAAAAACCCTATTTTTAATTACATTAAATAAATAAAACAAAGTAGAAAACAGAATAAAACTTACAGTAGGAAGGAAGGGGTGGGAGTGTCTCGCCGGAGTTTGTCGGCGCCGGAGCAGTCGGAAGCAGTGGCTCAACTTGGGGGTGTCTACGTCGGAGCCTACAGGCTGCAGGGGAGGTGCGTCGGAGGTGGTCAGGTGGTCTGGCGTGGGTCCAAGGGGTGTGTCGATGGTCGTTTAAGGAGATTTGGGAGTTTGTTGAAGGGGACGCCGGAGCAGTCGGCGCTGGCAGGGAGAAGGCGTCGGCGATGGGGGAGGTCGGTTGGAGGTGTCGGAAGCGGTGGCGGCCTGGCTGGAGGGGCGGCGCGTGGTAGTGAATGGGAGCGACGAGTTGATTAGGTCACGACATTTTTTCTTTTTTTTTATTTATTTTACTTTGATTGCGTTTGACTGTGAAGGGAGAGAGAGTGGTGGGTAATAAGGAATTTTATATTTAAATTTATTTTTAAATTCAAAAAGTTGCTTTTTCAATTCTAACTCAGAATCGAACCCAACGACTGTCGCCCCTAGCTAATTACCCTCATTCTGAACACAATGGGATATGTATCGTAGGCTGATTCGACTGTTTCGATCGGTTTTTGTCAAAATCAACATATAACTCTATATATTGAATTTGAACGCACATTTCAATTTACTGGGGTCACATACTAACTCGAAAAATTCCAGAAAAATATTTTCTAGCTTCGTATTGACGATACGGTCCTAAAAAAACTATTTTCATCGAATTCCGAGATCGTTTGAAAAATGTCCATTTTCCAGTCGATTAAAATCAACTGAAACTGGTCAAACGCGTTTTCCTTTGCCACGCTCACATACTGATTCGAAAAATTATGAAATTTGAAACCTAGCAATAATTTGACATCCCGGATCCAACAAAATGGTTTCGTCGAAATCCGAGGTCGTTTGCAAAATGGCTATTTTTAAGGGCCGAAATTCCATAGCGACTATTCAGAATTTTCAACTGGACATATCTTTTGATCCCCGCTATGAAATTTTGATTTTTCGGATTCATTGGAAAGATAGTCACAATTAGATCCCATTATTTTTGGTTTCACTAAAATCCGGATTGTTTTCCACCCGGTACATTCAATTGAAGTTTGAAATCGAATTATCGAACTACCGCGCCATTTTCAATTCCTTTTATAAATATAAATAAATATTTATATTCTAACGACGAACTATATAATATATATGTTCGAATTCCATTCAAAATAAATTTCTCTTCGATATTATTTAAAATAATTCATTTTAAATAATCAAAATTCGCTAAAATTGCCAAAATAAAAATTTTAAACTGGCCCAGATTTTCGGGTTGTTACAAACTTACTTACCAAAAACGTCATGTTTGAATTCTCCTATGATTGCCAAACATCTTTCGAAACTCTTAAGTCAATCTTGACCACAACTCCCATCATTCAACCCCCTGATTGGACTCATTCCTTCGAACTAATGTGTGACGCTTCTGATTTTGCAATTGGAGCCATCTTGGGTTAGTGAATCGATAAACTCCCTCGAGTCATTTAATATGCTAGCAAAACCTTAAACAAGGCCCAATTGAATTACTCAACTACTGAAAAAGAATTTTTGGCAGTTGTTTTCGCTCTTGAGAAATTCAGACTATATCTCATAGGATCCAAAGTCGTAGTTTACACTGACCATGCTGCCTTACGATATTTGCTTTCTAAAAAGGATGCCAAGGCCCGCTTGATTCGTTGGATTCTTCTTCTTCAAGAATTCGATATAGAAATACAAGATAAAAAGGGTTCTGAGAATGCTGTAGCGGATCATCTCTCTCGAATTGTGCACGAAAATGTTGATGACATACAAATCAATGACTATTTTTCCGACAAACAAATTCTTTCGATCTCTAACACCCCTTGGTACGTTGACATTGTGAACTATCTTGTCACACAGCAAACACCCGCTAAATGGTCGAAACAAGATAGACAAAAAATTCTCTCTAAAGTTCGAATCTTCTATTGGGACGATCCATATCTTTTCAAATATTGCCCCGATCAAATCATTCGAAGGTGTGTGCCCGATCATGAACACTAAATTATTCTCTCTTTCTCACATGACCATGCTTGTGGCGGTCATTTTGGAGCAAGAAAAACTGCTGCAAAAGTATTGCAAAGCGGTTTTTATTGGCCCGCTCTCTTCCATGATGCTTTCGAGTTTTTCTCTAGATGCGATCGATGTCAAAGAATGGGTGGAATAACTAAACGAAACATGATGCCTCTCAACCCCATTTTAGTAATTGAATTATTTGATGTTTTAGGCATCGATTTCGTGGGACCATTCCCTAACTCGTTTCGGAATCTTTACATCTTGCTTGTGGTAGACTATGTTTCAAAATGGGTTGAAGCCATCCCAACCAAAACCAACGATAACATGGTTGTTATCAAATTCCTCAAAGAAAACATCTTTTTACGCTTTGGCACACCTCGAGCGATCATTAGCGATAATGGCACTCACTTCTGTAATCGTGCTTTCGAATCCTTGCTCAAGAAGTAATCAATCACACATAAGTTGTCTACCCCTTACCATCCACAAACTAGTGGGCAAGTAGAAGTTTCCAATAGACAAATCAAACAAATTCTTGAGAAAACCATGAATTCCAACAGAAAAGATTGGTCCATAAAATTGGTTGATGCACTTTGGGCATTTCGCACTGCTTACAAGACCAATCTAGGGATGTTACCATATCGATTAGTCTTTGGAAAGGTCTGTCACTTACCTCTTGAATTGGAGCATCGTGCTCTTTGGGCTATAAATTTTTTGAATTTTGACTTAGAAAAAGCCGGTTCATGTAGGAAGTTACAGATTTCAGAATTAGAGGAAATAAGAAATGAAGAACATGAAAGCGAAAAAATCTATAAAGAAAGAACCAAGGCCCAACACGACAAGAACATACTTCGTAAGGAATTCAATGTAGGTCAAAAAGTTCTTTTGTACGACTCTAGACTTCATTTGTTTCCAGGAAAACTCAGATCTCGATGGACCGGACCGTATGTTGTGAAAACAGTATACCCTCATGGAGCAGTTGAAATTGGAAACCCTAAGGATGGAAAAGTCTTCAAAATAAACAGTCAACGACTATAACCATTTTTGGAATTCGAGCAATATGAAGACGATGACCTTATCGATCTTAATGAGCCTGATCATCCACCATGAAATCAGGTGGTACAAATTTTTTTTTCCTTCCATTTTGGTCTGCATACCTTAGACAGTTGGGACACTGTCTCATTCTAGTGTGGAGGAGTCAAGTCTGCATATATCATATCTCAATTATTATTTTTTGCATACCACATGTTTTTCCAGATTTTTTTTTAAAGAACCAGACATGAGTCAAGTCGCTTTAGAGTGATACAACGAAATAAGTTTACAATTATTAGTCAGTTGATAGTATTTTTTTCTCTCAACTAAGATCGAATAAGAAATATGATGAAAAGTTGAATTTTGAGGGATAGTAGTGTAACTGGTACATAGGGAGATTCTTAGGTGATGGCCATGAAGTCTATTCTAAATTGTAGTCTTTGTTTAATGAGTGGAGGACTTAAAATACTTGTATTGGCTTTTCGAATCTTTGAAACTAAGTTGTGTTAAGCTGAATTCGCGTAATCTCTCTTATTCTAATATTTTCAATAATAACAATAATAGTAATCCGAGGGTATCCAACATTGCTTATATATCTAGCGTTGGTGTGCAAAACCGCCAAGCTCTGTCCGACATGTTGTTGACAAAGTCAGAGTTGGTATATTTTGGTCTTATTTTATGAGTTGGACACCTAAGGATTACCGACATGTTGTTGACAAAGTCAGCGCCGGTCTGCACAATCCGCCAAGCTCTGTCCCAACTCTCCGTCAGTCCGCAAAGCAGTGTATGGGTGATATACCTTGGTCTTTTAAGTTAGGTGTATGTAATTAATCATAAATTTTAACTTTTATAGAGAAAGAGAATAAGAGATGATACCCAAACATTTCTTGACCTTATTGATTTGACTAGCCATACACAAGGAAATTAGAATACCACTTCACAAACTGTGACAAGCAAACTAAGAATTTATTTCATGGCTGCACTATGTTATCAACCAAACCAACTGGCCAAATTGGAATTTAAAATTTGAAAACTTGAATTATATTGAAATTTTTGACAAGTTGAGGTATTTAAAATAAAATCGATTGACTAGAAATTGTTAACTTAATTTGTTGTACCACTTTCCCGAAACAAGTCGTGTATTCATGTTTTGTTTTCATTTGTATATGTTCATTGCATTCATGTAGTTGCATTAGAACCACAACATACTTCATTTGGATTTTGTGGGTAGTATCCGCTGAAAACCCTCACGAGACACCACTCGTCCTACTAGGGACACATAGAGGTTTAAGGGCTTGTTGCATATGCTCAATGCAAACGTGCTTCCTACGAAAATGTGACCTATCTAGTTTAGCTTTTCATTATTTTATTTTATTTTTCTTTCTTTTCACTCGAGGACGAGTAAAAGATAAGTGTGGGGGTATTTGATAAACATAGAAATGTGTTTATTTTATGCTCTTATATTTTATCTTTTGTAAATAAATAAATGATACTTTGCGTATTTTTATGTGTTTTTGCAGATTATCAATTAATGTCTCCTCCATTTCAATTAAATGCCAACTACAAAGAAAAAAAGCTATTTCCCCATGTCAACATTGTCTCTATTGCAAAAGAAGTAGTAGCTCCCTGGTGAAGGCATAGAAATGTGTATGGAGTGGCCTGAGTTCGACCCTTGGCAAGTACTATTTTTATGAAGAAGGGAACACGAATGCTTCACACCCCACCTCATGTGTTTTGAAGAATAAATGAATTAAGTGATATTATATATATAGTCATATTTATGCACCTATATATATATATATATATATATATATATATATATATATATATAATATGCACTTCATAAGGATTTTTGAAATTTGGCATAATCCCCTCAGGAATTCAAGTCCAATTAATCATATTTATTTTCCATGCAAAAAGAAGGGAAGGTTTTGATTACACATCTCCAATCAAGCTTATCCTTATCTTCCCACTGACTGTGCCATTCATCAAATGGAAAGGCTTTGATGACAATTCTTCAATCAAGCATCATGGAAGGAATATTCCTTCATCTATGGAAAGAATACTTTTCATATATTTATTTTGTGGGCCTTGTGTTCACATAGAAAGAGGAGGCTACATCCTATATAAAAAGACCATTGTATCATTGTAAAAGGAGGCTATTTTTCCGTTCCATATCCATTATTCTGTATTCTCTTTATGAATAACAAAGTTTTTCTTCATTTTAGTTGATTGTCTTTTTCTTTCATAACAATTTGTTTGTCTACTCAATTAGTTTTGGTAGAACACATATTGTTATTTTCTTTTATTACTGCATGTTAGCGATTGACCGTTTGATTAGATTCAACGGCAATCCAACTTTTAATTTTCTGTTATTGTTCTAGTTGTTATTTTCTTTTTCTAGTAATTGGTTCCTTTCTTTTTAGTTGTTGAATTTGATATTGATCTAATTAGATTCGGATCCATAGTAAATTCAATAACATTAATTCAAAACATCTCCAGATTTTGTCTAACTTGCCTAAGAATAGATAAATAATATGATTTAAAACACCTGCCTTGCTTTGCTTGCTTAAGAACTGATACTATATACGATTTTGCCACTCTTAGATTTGAACATATTCAAATATTTGCATACTTGCAAATATCTGCTTTATTCGTGTTACTCTAAGTACTTGCTCAAACATGTAGTATACACCTTGTCCATTCTGATTTGTTTGTGAATCCAGCTCCTTGTTCTGCTACGAACAGATGCTAGAATTTAGTTGTCTTGTACACCGTATTGTTGCTCCATGTTTTTGAAACTGTTTGCATCTGCCTTGGTGTGCTAGCCTCTTTGGCACTTTGATTTTGTTGCTCCAATATCTTGGTAGACCTGAAGCTAAACTTGTACATGTCTTTGTATCTTTACTTGTGTTTCTGGCTTGTGCATGTGCCATATTAAACCTTACCCATTTTGTGGTATTAGTGCATCTTTTGTCATCATGCACACTTGTGCATTATTTTTGCTGGTTGTTGCTTTATGCCACTTCTAGGAAGTCTTGGGTGTGCAATATTTTTGTTGTGCTATCTTTGTTAAATCTGAATTGTCTGTTAGAATATAACTCCTAAGGATCTGAATATACACATATATAACCATATTGATTCAATCAAGAATAAACAGAACAAGATTAAATAGATCAGCGGAAGTCATACCTGAATCCATCGGTGTTTATCGATAAGTAGAATTAGGTTGAGTTTTGATCTTCCAAATTGATAAAAGCTCATATCTGTAAATATGTCTCTATAGAAAAGGTAAGAGAACACACTGAAAACTTGTGTAATTCGAGGACCATAACCATATATATATAGTAGTGTGATATTTTTAGTTTAGCCCTTCAACAAACCAAAATTATCACTCTGGTATCCACACATTATTATATTACATGAAAATTATACCCTAAAAGCCCTCAGATATTTATTTTGAACTAGATCATGTATTCGGACTTAGTCATAAGATAGCCAATACATTAGCACATGTGGCTCCAATAAGTTGAATATTTCCAACAATCTCCCCCCGGGATACATATGTAACTTTATAAAATGTATTTACTTTATGAGCTCTCAAATAGCTATCTTAATAATAAGGTGTATCCAAAACAATCTCGTCCATTGATTGTATTAATATAGGACCAAAGCGACTTTCGTCACTATTATTGTAACTAAACCCATCAATGATCACATATACTAACATAACCAAACGACATAGATCAATCATGTATGTGTAGCACGAAAATTACATGAAATGTGATCTTTACATGTCTATTTCCAACTGGTCCAACTTTACTTTAATGTGATCAAAATATTCAATATATATGAAAAAAAGGAGTGCAAAAGGAAATTGACTTTATTTCTGATCAAAAAAATTAAAAAATAAAGTATTTCCATAACCAAATTATAGAGCAACATCATAAAACTATCTTATTACAAACTCCCCCTGAAATAAAATGCCCTTAAATAAATGATACACCCATTTTAGCAACATGCTCATGTAAGACCTTGGGTGGTACTCGTAACAACCCGCAATTTACGTATCGGAGGATCGTAAAATATTTTTATTTTATTCCCTGAGGGTTGGATCATTCTCATCTTTTAATATGTTTCTTATGGGGATGTGGGACATGTCCATAATTTTTATCGATTTTGTTTGTGACCATTTTTCCCTTGTCAGTCTTGTATAGGACATAACTTTTGACTCAGGTCGAATCAGAGGGTGAGACCTGTGCCATTGGAAAGGAATTGATGATTCTCTTTCTGCAGAGTGGTTACATTAAAGATTTGGCTCAGCAGTTTGGGAGAAATTGTTGTTTTAAGGTTTTTCTGTTGGTTGTCCAGGTTTGGTAAGCCATAATGAGCTGAATTGGGGAGGCCCATTAGTGGTCTGATGGGAGGGTATAAATAGGGGGTGAGGGGTATGGGAAATGGTTTAGTTTTTCATTTCCTCATTAAATGGCCTTGTGCTCCTTCTTCCTCTAACACCTTTCCACCATTAAAAATCCAAATCTAAGGGGGGAAATCGAAGATCTATACCATTGGAGGCTAGATCTACATCATTTCAAGCGCGAAATCATCGGATAGAGGAGTTTGGATAGGATTGCTCGCTGTCCGGATTCATAATTCTACCATTTTAGCTTGTTTTGGCAAATCGGTGAGTGATATGGATCTCTCACATGGATCCAATGAAGTATATGAGTATTTGTGCATGTTTTTCATCATATGCAAGTGTTTTTCCATAGATCTATACATTGGTAAGTCCATTTTCACATGAATCACCCTATGATCTAAGTTAGCATGTTTAAACCGGTAATTCTTATGTCATTTTACATGTATATGCAAGTTAGATTCGCATTTTAGATCATATGTTCATTTATCATGATTTTTGGTGAATTTGCATAATATGATGATAATTGTCATTTTCATGATGTTGGCGGTTCCATAACATGTTTATGATTGTATTGGATGTATTGGATGAGTTGGTTTCGTTGAATTCGTCGTTTGGCGAAGTTTTGGTCAAAATTGGAGTTGGATTGGGGCTGTACAATGGACCGATTGGTCAGTAATCATGTCATGGGGAACAAGTCAGGACCGGTAGGTAATGTTCTAGGAAGATCGACCGGCAGGTAGTGTTCTAGGAAAATCGACCGGTAGGTAGTGCTTCAAGAAGACCGACCAGTAGGTAGTGCTTCAGGAAGACCGACCGGTAGGTAGTGCTTCAGGAAGACCGATAGATAGTGCTTCAGGAAGACCGACCGGTAGGTACTGCTTCAGGAAGACCGATCGATAGGTAGCGCTTCAGGAAGACCGGTAGGTAGTGCTTCAGGAAGACCCACCGGTAGGTAGTGCTTCAGGAGGACCGATGTTCAGGGAGGATCGGTTAGTCAGGGAGGATCGGTTAGTCAGGGAGGACTGATGTTCAGGGAGGACCGGTTAGTCAGGGAGGATCGGTTGTTCAGGGAGGACCGGTTTGTTCGAGAGGACTGGTGTTCAGGGAGGACCGGTTATTCAGGGAGGACCGGTTGTTCAAGGAGGACCAGTTAGTCTGGGAGGACCAGTGTTCAGGGAGGACCGGTGGTCAGGGAGGAAAGGTGGTTAGGGAGGACCGGTTGTTCAGGGAGGACCGGTGTTCAGGGAGGACCGGTGGTCTGGGAGGACCGGCAGTTCGGGGAGGACCGGTTAGTCCAGGAGGATCGGTCAAAGGGGATTCGAAGAAAATTCAAGTGAGAATATTCGAAGTGTTGAAAGGTGCTCGTTGATCGATGTAGAACAACGAATGAGGTGGCAACTCAAAGGTCGTGAGTTGGTGGGTAATGGTTGCTCGAGAAGGTTGCTTGAGCCATGAAAAGTCATCAGATTGGGTAACTAGAGATGTGAAGGCCAAGATATTATCGTTGTCGTAAGTTCTAGCAGGCTCGAAGCAGGGGTGCACTAGAGACGTCTAAAAGACCGGTTGTAGGTCGAGTACCCTGGGTCTTGGGGAAAGGCCTAGTTGTCAAGGTTGGACATTGTCAAGGTTGGACATATGGAGTTTATGCTAGAACTCGGGTTACCATTAGCCCTTGACATATGGCAAGGTTGGCCGTCATACGATTAACGATGGTTTCAAAGCAGGATTGGCGGTGATAGTTAGAGTCGGTCATGGATGATTGGTTGTTCTGTTTGTACTATCTCACATAGATTATCCAATATCAAGGGAGATGTTCTTTGAGTGCTTAACTGATATTGGTTTAGGCCTCTGGGGAGAATACTTGGGGGATGTTAAACTTGATTAGGGTTGTCTGTGTGAAACTTATATAATCTGGATGTTATAAGTGTTTTCCATGATTGAATGGGTGTTCTGGTTTCCATGGTTGAATTGTTTATAGTAAAGGCTATCACTGTCCGATGTGGGGAAGATAAGGTTGAGTTCTTCTCTGGTGTCATGGGTAGATTAGTATGCTTATCTATCCCTTCTCATATACTTTATTGTTGAAGTCTGTTAGTTGTTTTATCGCTCACTGAGACTGTTGTCTGACTCAAGGTTTTATGTTTCCTCTTATTACCTTGGGTTGTTCATCCGGTTGTGGATGGGCAGACTAAGTAACAGGTGACAGGTGATGCTTTAGTGGGGACGATGATGTTGATCGACGACGAGCTGGAGGCTCACGTACCAGTTTATTACTATATAGTATTTTCTGTTTCCGCTGTTTGAGTTGCTCTATGAGTGTTGTATTGAGGCCTTATGTACATACTTGATATTTCCTATGATGTTGGAAGAATCTTTCAGGATGTTGTGAAAGTATAGAAAGTTTGCTATATGATGCTTCACTACTATTACTTGTTGTATATGTTCTATTATATTTTATCCTTGCGCTGTGAGTTCTACGACAGGTTTCGATGTGTTTACCTACTCTGATGATCGTCCATAGCAGCCTGACACACCTTTCAGTGCATTATTCCTCTTGTATAGTGCAGGGGTTGTGGGCGGTCATCACATTTGGTATCAGAGCTCTGGTCAACGATTGTGGCCAAATTTCTAGGACGTAATCACGTATGAGAGACGTACTTGTAGATTTCAGTTGGATGCTTACTATACATAGTAGCATATATAGTAGTAACGGTTGTTTTACTTTAGCAGTTTTTCTTGAAAATGGCTAATTGTTCTAAATTGCAGATTTAGAATGAGTAGATGAGAAACAAGACACGCTACTATGGGAGCCAATACTGGAGGGGGAAATGGTGGTGAACCTAATTACCCGGCCATGTTTGAAGCCATGATAGAAGCAATTATGCGAAGGGTACCCGCTGTAGTGGCAGCAACGGTAGATGTTGGTGTGCAAGTTCCTAGAGTAGTAGATTTTGCAAAGTTGTGCAAGGACTTTACATCTCTAGGGGGAAACCATTCAAGGGAACTGAACCAGCTAAGAAGGTTCAGAGGTGGATGGATTCATCTGTCCGAATCTTTGGAGACTTGGGTATTGAGGATGCAATAAAGAGAAAGCTTGCATCAAGGCAGTTAGTGGGCAGAGCAATGGATTGGTGGAACTCTGTCACACTTGAGACCCCTGAAGAGGATATTTCATGGGAGTTGTTCCAAGCTAAGTTTGAAGACTTGTTTGTCGTTTGGGTTTGGAATCCGAGACTTATGATAGACTATTGATCGTGACTAATCGAGTCATGGTTGCTCTTTTGTGTGTGATTGCTTTGTTCTTAAGTTCGCTGGGTTTGGGATCATCTTGGGCATGGATTGGCTCAAGAGGTATGCGGCAAGGGTGAATTGCGAGAAGCTAGAGATGAGGGTAGGGGATGTGGAAGGGCGAAAGGTGTTGATTAGATGTAAGTGCGAAGACGGGGTCTTTGTGAGTTATCTATATTCGCTTGGGATTCCACAAGAAGACCTGTCATCTGTGTTGATCGCTAATGAGTATGTAGATGTCTTTGACGAGGTCAAAGGGTTGTCGCCGCATCGTGAGATCGAGTTTAGGATCGATTTGATCGAGGGTGCAAGACCAATCATTATGCCACTTGAGTTGGAGGTGCAAGTTAGAGACCTTTTGGGAAAAGGATTCATTCGGAGGAGTGTATCCGAATGGGGTGCACCAATCGTATTTGCAACCAAGGCGGATGGCTCATTAAGATTGTGTGTAGACTATCGTGAGCTGAACAAGGTGATAAAGAAGAACAAGTATATGTTGCCAACAATAGATGATTTGTTCGATCAGCTTCACGAGACCAAAGTGTTTTCTCAGATGGATTTGGCAACGGGATTTCACTAGTTAAGGGTGGCTAAGGATAGTGTGCCAAAGACTACTTTTAGGACACCATCTGGTTTCTTCGAGTGGTTGGTGATGCCATTTGGGTTGACTAACGCACCAGCGTATTTCGTGGATCTTATGAATAGAGTGTTCAGAGATCAGTTGAAGAAGTTTGTTCTTGTATTCATGGATGATATTCTGGTTTACTCCAGAAATGAGGAAGAACATAAGACGCACTTGAGAGTTTGTGTTAGAGATCTTGCGAAAGCATCAGCTGAGAGCTAAGTTTTCCAAGTGTCACTTCTGGAAGAGTGAAGTGAGGTTCTTAGGTCATGTTGTCTCTGAAAATGGGATAGCAGTTGACCCCGCTAAAGTGGCAGCAATCCAGGAATGGGATAGCCCTAAGAGTGCGAAGGATGTTTGGAGTTTCCTTGGGTTGGCTGGTTATTACCGATGGTTTATCAAGGATTTCTCCATGGTAGTTGCACCGTTAACAGGATTGACGAAAAAGAACCAACTGTTCACATGGGATGCGAAGTTTGAACAAGCGTTTGGAATCCTAAAGGAGAGATTAACGAATGCTCCTGTGTTGACCATTCCAAGGGAGAATGAAGAGATGGTAGTGTACACCGAGGCATGTGGTACTGGGCTTGGAGCAATACTAATGCAGAACGATAAGGTTGTGGCCAACGCGAGTCGACAGCTAAAGCCGCATGAGAAGAATCACCCAACTCATGATTTGGAGTTGGCGGCAATTGTGTTTGCCCTGAAGATGTAGAGACATTACCTATTGGGAGTCCCATTCGAGTTGTTTACGGATCACAAGTCGTTGAAGTATCTTTTCTCCCAAAAGGATTTGAATCTTCGACAGCAAAGATGGTTAGAGTTTCTGGCGTCATATGATTTTGATATAGCCTATACTCTTGGCAAAGGCAGCGCAGTTGCAGATGCATTGAGTCGAAAACATGCAAGTTTGGGAACGATGTTTTCGGAATGGAAGAGTCTCGAGTACTTTGCAAGGTTCGATTTCAGGCCAAGGTGTGAGTTGGAATCTGAAATGTTAGCAAGCATTTCGATAAGACCTACTCTTATCGAAAGGATTGGCGAGAGTCAAAAGAAAGATGTGAAGCTTGTCGAGTTCGTTCAGAAACTGGAACCAGAAGATAAAGAGTTCGAGGTCGATCGACAAGCTTGGCATTGAAAGCAAGGGTGATATGGTTTTCATGAAAGCTTCGCCATTGAAGCACATGGTTAGATTTGGTAAGAAAGGAAAGTTAGCTCCAAGGTTTGTTGGATAATTTATGATAGTCAAATGAATTGGAAAGCTCGCATATAGATTGGAGTTACCCGAGAGGATGTCGAGTGTGCATAATGTGTACCATGTGTCGTTTCTATGGAAATTCATGCATGATTCGAATGTGGTGGTATCTCCAGAGCAGTACGAAGAACTAGAAGTAGAGACCGCAGTTACGAGACCTCGTAAGCCACTTCATGTTGTGGGGAATGACACGAAACAACTTAGGAGGAAGATGGTTAAGCTAGTCAAGGTACAATGGAGTGAAGATGGTGACGATTGTACGTAGGAGATGGAAGAGAATATGAAGGCGACTCATCTAGAACTCTTCGTCGGTAGGACCCTTCGATCGTAACATCGTTATATCGCTGTATCTTGTTGTTGTTTGATAGAATTCCGCGTGCTAGGATAAGGCTATGGATGCATGGCTTGGTGGTTGCTAGTTTGGATGATAGAATTGACTTCTCATGGATGATAGGCATGCAGAATTGTTGTGGTCGCTTGTGTTTGCTTGGAATTTCGAGGGCAAAATTCTTAAGGGTGGAGAATGTAACTGCCTACATTTTACGTATCGAAGGATCGTAAAGTATTTTTATTTTATTCCCTGAGGGTTGGATCATTCTCATCTTTTAATATGTTGCTTATGGGGATGTGGGACATGTCCATAATTTTTACCGATTTTGTTTGTGATCATTTCCCCCCTGTCAGTCTTGTACAGGGAATAACTTTTGACTCAGGTCGAATCAGAGGGTGAGACCTGTGCCATTGGAAAGGAATTGATGATTTTCTTTCCATGCAGTGGTTACATTAAAGATTTCGCTCAGCGGTTTGGGACAAATCGCTGTTTTAAGGTTTTTCAGTTGGTTGTCCAGATTTGGTAAGCCATAATGGGCTGAATTGGAGAGGCCCATTAGTGGGCTGATGGGAGGGTATAAATAGGGTGTGAGGGATATGGGAAATGGTTTAGTTTTTCATTTCCTCTTTAAGTGGCCTTGTGCTCCTTCTTTCTCTAACACCTTTCCACAATTAAAAATCCAAATCTAAGGGGGGAAATCGAAGATCTATACCATTGGAGGCTAGATCTACATCATTTCAAGTGCGAATTCATCGGATCAAGGAGTTTGGTTCGGATTGCTCGCTGTTCGGATTCATAATTCTATCATTTTAGCTTGTTTTGGCAAATCAGTGAGTGATATGCATCTCTCACATGGATCCAATGAAGTATATGAGTATTTGTGCATGTTTTTCATCATATGCAAGTGTTTTTACATAGATCTATGCATTGGTAAGTCCATTTTCGTATGAATCACCCTATGATCTAAGTTAGCATGTTTAAACCGGTAATTCTTATGTCATTTTACATGTATATGTAAGTTAGATCCGCAATTTAGATCATATGTTTATTTATCATGATTTTTGGTGAATTTTCATAATTTGATGATAATTGTCATTTTCATGATGTTGGTGGTTCCATAACATGTTTATGATTGTACTGGATGTATTGGATGAGTTGCTTTTGTTGAAATCGTCGTTTGGCGAAGTTTTGGTCGAAATTGGAGTTGGATTGGGGCTGTACAATGGACCGATCGGTCAGTAATCATGTCTTGGGGAACAAGTCAGGACCGATAGGTAGTGTTCCAGGAAGACCGACCGGTAGGTAGTGCTTTAGGAAGACCGGCCGGTAGGTAGTGTTTCAAAAAGACTGGTAGGTAGTGCTTCAGGAAGACCGACCGGTAGGTAGTGCTTCAGGAAGACCGACCGGTAGGTAGTGCTTCAGGAAGACCGGTAGGCAAGGCTTGAGGAAGACTGGTAGGTAGTGCTTCAGGAAGACCGAACGGTAGGTAGTGCTTCAGGAAGACCGACCGGTAGGTAGTGTGTAGCGCCTCGCCTCTATACCCACTAACGTCCAGTTCATTTCAGAGAAATGTCGTAGACCATAACGGAGAATGAGGTTTGTGAAGAGCGACCGATTGTATAATTGCTCCATATGAGGAATGCACATCGAAATCTGATACCGATTAAAATTTCAACATGACCATTCGGCAACAGGGAAACTACACAATGGCTATATGCAATCCGGAAAGCAGTATAAAATAGACAACAACAACAACAACAACAATAATGTAAATATGGTATATCTCATAGCCAGACACGGAATAATCATATCACAAAGGCGGAATAGATATGAATAAACCAAGAATGTGTACAACAAGATAGTGGTCAACAAAGATACACTAATCCCAAAAGAATAGATACATGTACCATGATATAAATAAAGGAATATGTACACCACAAGTGATAATGACATAGGTACATACGTACATAAAGCTGCAAAGACAGAGTAGTAAGTTGAAAGCGGAAGATCAATCCTACGAGGAGTCCCAGAGGAGTACCTAAAATGACTCCGTCTAACCCGAGTATTATTTATAGGAATAAACAATAAACGGATCAGTCTAGCTGTACTTATCACACAAACTGAGATAATAAGAGATGTAACACAGGATGACATGATTCTAATAAAAATATCTAATCATAAATAAATATGATACATCGCATGTCAACACACAAATATCTCTAAACAATCTCATAGCTAATGTTGAATGCAACATTCAACTAATAGCACACAACATGTAATGACAGAGGAATGTCAAACATAAATCAAATTGACGCGCATCGCATCAAAGTAATCATAAATCATCATGGTAAACATAAATCAAATTGATGCATATCACAAAAAAGTAATCATAAATCATCAAGGTAAACATAAATCAAATTGACGCGTATCGCATCAAAGTAATCATAAATCAAATTGACGCACATCGCATCAAAGTAATCAAGAATCCAGAAATCACTAGAAATCCAGAAAACATCATAAAAAGTGGATACCTCCCAGATGAGATACGATCTCTAGATCCTACACCCATAGTTTGAGCCGAAGCTCCCCACATAGCCGGGTCGTGACCCCGGATGATGAAAATACATAAATCATAGAACATCATAGAAAGTTGGACCGAAGTTCCATAGATGAAGGTCCCAAATCGTAAATTCCCACTAGGGCGATTGCGAACCAAATAACTATGTCGGGAGGCGGATACCAACGATCCGGGTGAGTATGAATTACACCGAGATAGTTAATATAAGAAAATAGCTAAATGTCCCATAACCACTCGCTGTTCTCGAATATTTACGAACCTGTTGTTAGTTCATTCTCAAAACATCAAGGATAATCATAAAATGGATCACATCGATCCGGGTGAATAGAAATTACTCCGAGCTAGTTAATATAAGGAAATAGCGACATGTCCCATAACCACATGCTATTCTCGAATATTTACGAACCCGTAATTGGTTTCTATTCAAAACATAGAAAATCACCACACGTGTTCAAACGCACGAGTCCAAAAGTTATTTGCCGAAGTAAACGTATAAGGGGTCATAGTCCTCTTTTACTAAGGAAAATAAACTAAATTTCTTGTCCGATCGATAGGATAAGGAATCGTATGAAAATCAACAGAATAAGAACCGGGTTTTAGAAATCGAATTGATTTTAAAAGGATTTGAATTTAAAAAGTGATTAAACGTTGGTTCGATGCCCATTGACAATATAAATCCCCATTATCCATTGTGGTTCAATTATTCATGAAAACCGTCGTCGTAGCGAGTAGAACACAAACATCATGAAACATAAACTCACATCACACAACATACAGGAAATCAAGGGATAACGGTTGTAATTTCGATCAACGAACGAATTGAAATCCCAATCTAGCACCCAAAGGTTTTAAACTACATCGGAATAGACTCGAAGGATATCGAATCGATAATTCACGTTTTAATGGCGTGAATCATCTTAACAAGAGTATCGAATAAATTCGATATACAAAATAAAGCGCACGGAATTTAGAATTATTTCTAAGTGTAAATTACTCCAAAATTAGTTTCATTTCAAAGCTCTCGTCGATACGATTCCAACGCATCCTGTTTCGCCGAATTCCGAGTTCATATGAAAATTTTATGATCGTTTTAAAGTAAATCAATTATTTCGCCCTTTATTTTTCACTATTCGGTTATTTTCATTGGATGTTTTCCTCCACCAAAAATTATCAAGAACTCCAAATCACTCCAAATTAGTTTCATTGGAAAGCTCTCGTCGAGACGGTTCCAACGCACCTGATTTCGCTCAATTCCGAGTTCGTACGAAAAAGTTATGGCTGTTTAAAGATTAAATATATTTTTTAAACTGTTCGGCCATTAATGGCTGACCAGGAGCTATTCCCACGGCCATTAATGGCCGAACGGCTGTTAAACCCCAGAAAAATTACATTTTTGCCTACCAAACATCTCCAAAATGATACCGGCCAATGCCCGAAGGCCTATGATGTTAAATACATGCGAATGAGGCGTCTAAAACTCACCGGAGCAACTCATAACACCAAATTCACATGCTCAAACATTCACACAAGAGATTTGCAATGATTCTTGATTATAAACCCCAAAACGATTAAATTCTCTAACGAAAGAAATCAAATGCGATATAAGTGAATTGTGAAGTCTTAGAACTTGCCGGGTGCGACAATGGTACTTCACAACACCATATTCACATGCATAAGCATATATACATAAGATTGCAATGACTTGGTTTATAAATTCAAGTATGAACAAAATTCCAAACCAAAGCACACTAAAGCGATTCAAGCGACTTGTGAAGACTTAGAAATTTGCCGGGGCAACAGAGCTTCACAACATCACCAAATCAACTCATAACACATGCATTAGATCGTATGAACAATCCTTATCAAAATTTTCAACTCAATGAAACATAAAAACATGAAATCGGCTAAGTTACACTAACATAACCAATTCACTAGCACATGCAAACTCATATGAACACTAAATTACACTTGTACAAGTAAATGGTTTGTGTCATAGATGTGAGTTCAAAAAGAACTCACCTTTGGCTCTTGAATGACAAGAACAAGCTCCAACAAGGAAGGACAAGCACAAATCCAAGCAAACAAGCTTTCTTTCTTCAATCACTCCTCTCTAATCAGCATATAAACCTACATACAAACTCATGGATGTTATAACATCATAAAAACTCGAAATTGAGAGGAGATAAAGGTAGAGAGGGAGAGTAGAGAGCTTACCCATGTCATAGAATTGGATTTGCACAAGAATTGAGCTCTAGATTAAAGGCCCTAGCTTAGGGAATTTCTATTTCCCATTCCCTTCCCCATTTTAATTTTTCTTTGAGTGTTTGGAAAGAATGAGAGGAAGAGGGGCTGATTTGGTTATATGGAGTGAGCTAGGTTTAGCTAACCAAGCCCAAGCCCAAAGTGCCAAAATTCTGAAGTTCAGAACATATCGATGCTTATAGTCAAAAAGGTCGTAAACGACGTTTTAAACTCAATGGAAGTGGTCCCGAGTCCTAATTTTATCGTTTGTGAAAAACAACATTTTGAGTGGCACATAAGATACGACGATATATTTAGATAAAATATCTAAATCTAAAATCGTCGAATGAGTGGATTGTTACAGACTTCCCCCCTTAAAAGAATTGCGTCCCCGCAATTCCTTAAGAATGAAGTAATAAGTAACAACAAAAAACAATACCACGGAGTGGTACCACAAGAACCGACACGAAATGAAAAAATCACACCAACGGCTAGGTGAGATCCCAATTTCGTGTCACAAGATCATAAAAACTAGAGTTCAATCTCGAACTTCATTACCCATGAAGGTAGTCATCCCAAATGGGCAAAATAATTCCAGAAAAAATCATAAGCGCTATGAATTCAAATAAACTCGCCTTTCTTCGTATGATTCTCAAGGGAATGAGAATCAATAGAATAAACAAAAACCAAGCGAATCTAATTTGGAATTTCAAGGAGCAACGGGATTGCGTCTTACAGACGCGAGATATCAATAGTAGATATTTCTCTTAGGATATGAAATGGGAAATTACGGTGGTTGACCACTCCATTCCCAAAACTCAATCACGACGATGTAGCGAACATCGAACCTGAGCGCTTTAGTCTTACGACAAGGTGGCTGACACCAACAAAAGCACAATACAGAGATTCCAACGAATTTAGCTAAGGAGAGCAATTCTCGAAGGAATAATCAATTTTAACATCAATGATTCAAGGTTGGTAATGGAATACCAACGACCTAGAAATCGATAACAAATATTGGTAACGGAATACCAATGAACTACTCGGGGAAATCGATTTCTAACCAGGTACTAAATCTCATTTAGTAACCACAAAGACGAATCATTATGAACTATATGAAATTCCCAATATTCAGAAACTCGGGTATCATTTCTAGAAAATCAGAAACATCGAGAAGATGATGGATAAGTAGTGCACAACTTACCACTTCGGAACAACATGATTTAAGATAATTTTCCGCCAAAAAACTCAAATCGGAAAAACGTCAGTAATTAATCAAAGAAGCAATAGACAATTTCTCTAACAAGATGAGACTAAACCAAAGAGGTCATAATCTCCAAAGATTTGATTGACAAGGGTTAACAAACGTGTGGAGAAAATTGTCAACCCAAATGATTCGAACAAACAAAGGAGGAATATCAAAAGAGATCATCCTTTCGATATTCATTTCTAAGAACAACGCAAGGATAAGTCCATAAGTGAATTGAATATAGCACTTCCGGATGATCGACTAGATCATAGATTCGAAGAAAGGAACTATTGAGTTTACCGTGGATCGCAAAAACTCAAATTTCCCTCCCTCCACGGGAATAATGCAAGATTCCCAATCATTAAGAATTTCTGAGAATCAAAGAACTAAAATCCAGAAATTAGAGACATAAATAAACAACTTTTTGGGTTGTTCCTGGAGTTATTTAATTTACTCAAAGAAAAGATTCAAGATAATTTCGAATTAAAAATCTTGAACCACTCGAATTCTTGGAATTACTTCAAGGAAGTCTAGAAATAAATTATCTAGAAAAATAACAAACAATTACGGAAAATCGCAAAAACCCCAAAATATTATTATTTTGATTAAATTATTAATGGTTAATTTAATTTTAGGGATCATTTCAAATGTCGGATTGTCACATAATGGTGTTTAGGAATTCCGAACTACAACATGGCGTCCCATATCTGGTTCAAGACCCTTAACGCACCCGATGGACAAGTTTACACAAGAAAGTCCTCACAATTTCTAACATTCACGCCGATCTCGCGAAAATATAAAAATTCGACAAATCATTCGGGATGGCATAAAGGAAATAAAATTCCTTTATCAACTTACGAATAAAACACAATTGATATCTTTTGATAACGAAGAACACGGTCGACGTATATCAAAAGAACATAAATAAAATAATATCTGAACAAGGTAAATGACATTAAGGAATTAATGACACGTACCTTGACTCAAGAAGAGGGATTACAAGAAGCGGGATGCTTTCCCTCATTCTTGATCCTGAGTCTGAAACGCAACGAGGTGACACAAATGTATCGTTGCGCATTTTTGAGTTAATTTAGCATAATGCTTGGTGACTCACATCTGCACAACGAGGTAACAAATGAGTTGTTTTAGCCCGAAGGCTTGGTGATGTAACACCGAACTAGAACTACATAGCTGACAACAAGGGAGTAGATTTAGTTACAAAGACATGGTATCTCCATACCAACCGACAAGTGATCAATAGACCATTATAGGTACGTAACGACGTACGAAGCAATCATACTAAAGATCAACCAACAATAGGGATCATAAATGATCAACAAGATAAGTGTGATACCATTTATACAGAAACAGGCATCGATTAGCAACTCAAGTCAAAGAATAAAACAGAAGCACCACTAGAGCACACGGGCCCTAGATGGACTATAGAAATCAACCCGAAGAGGACGAGTCGATAACTATTCTAAAAGACTAAAGATAGGTGACTTGAGACATAATCGCCCCTCACGTAGGAAGTACACTGGGTGAACCGGCACTTGCACGGCTTCGACCAACTATTTCGCTTCTTTAAGGAAAAAGAAGGAGGAAAAAAGTTAGTCTCAAGTTGAATTCAAACGGCGTGAATTCAAAAAATGGAATCGTATAGGAAGATAAGCTATGACGGGTCTTAAGACTCTAACTAAAACCCTAAAGCATGATTCCCGAGAGAGGCTCAAGACAATACCATCATCATACTATCTTACATTGTTCCAGAAAGTGGCTCTGATACCAACTGTAGCTCCCTGCCTCTATACCCACTATCGTCCAGTTCATTTCAAAGAAATGTCGTAGACCATAACGGAGAATGAGGTTTGTGAAGAGCGACCGATTGTATAATTGCTCCATATGAGGAATGCACATCGAAATCTGATACCGATTAAAATTTCTACATGACCATTCGGAACATAGGGTAACTACACAACGGCTATATGCAATCCGGAAAGCAGTATAAAATAGACAACAACAATAATATAAATATGGTATATCTCACAGCCAGACACGGAATAATCATATCACAAAGGCGGAATAGATATGAATAAACCAAGAATGTGTACAACAAGATAGTGGTCAACAAAGATCCACTAATCCTAAAAGAATAGATACATGTACCATGATCTAAATAAAGGAATATGTACACCACAAGTGATAATGACATAGGTACATAAGTACATAAAGCTGTGAAGACAGAGTAGTAAGCTGAAAGCGGAAGATCAATCCTGCGAGGAGTCCCAGAGGAGTACCTAAAATGACTCGGTCTGACCTGAGTATTATTTATAGGAATAAATAATAAATGGATCAGTCTAGCTGTACTTATCAAACAAACTGAGATAATAAGAGACGTAACACAGGATGACATGATTCTAATAAAAATATCTAATCATAAATAAATATGAAACATCGCATGTCAACACATAAATATCTCTAAAAAATCTCATAGCTAATGTAGAATGCAACATTCAACTAATAGCCCACAACAGGAAATGACAGAGGAATGTCAAACATAAATCAAATTGACGCGCATCGCATCAAAGTAATCATAAATCATCAAGGTAAACATAAATCAAATTGACGCGTATCGCATCAAAGTAATCATAAATCATTAAGGTAAACATAAATCAAGTTGACGCGTATCGCATCAAAGTAATCATAAATCAAATTGACGCACATCGCATCAAAGTAATCAAGAATCCAGAAATCACTAGAAATCCAGAAAACATCATAAAAAGTGGATACCTCCCAGATGAGATACGATCTCTAGATCCTACACCCATAGTTTGAGCCGAAGCTCCCCACATAGCCGGGTCGTGACCCCGGATGATGAAAATACATAAATCATAGAACATCATAGAAAGTTGGACCGAAGTTCCATAGATGAAGGTCCCAAATCGTAAATTCCCACTAGGGCGGTTGCGAACCAAACAACTATGTCGGGAGGCGGATACCAACGATCCGGGTGAGTATGAATTACACCGAGATAGTTAATATAAGAAAATAGCTAAATGTCCTATAACCACTCGCTATTATCGAATATTTACGAACCCGTTGTTAGTTCATTCTCAAAACATCAAGGATAATCATAAAACGGATCACATCGATCCAGGTGAATAGAAATTACTCCGAGTTAGTTAATATAAGGAAATAGCGACATGTCCCATAACCACATGCTATTCTCGAATATTTACGAACCCGTAATTGGTTTCTATTCAAAACAGAGAAAATCACCACACGTGTTCGAACGAACAAGTCCAATAGTTATTTGCCGAAGTAAACGTATAAGGGGTCATTGTCCTCAGTTTTACTAAGGTAAATAAACTAAATTTCTCGTCTAATCGATAGGATAAGGAATCGTATATAAATCAACAGAATCAGAACCAGGTTTTAGAAATCGAATTGATTTTAGAAGGATTTGAATTTAAAAACTGATTAAACGTTGGTTCGATGCCCATGGACAATATAAAACCCCATTATCCATTGTGGTTCAATTACTCATGAAAACCGCCGCCGTAGCGAGTAGAACACAAACATCATGAAACATAAACTCACATCACACAACATACAGGACATCAAGGGATAACGGTTGTAATTTCGATCAACGAATGAATTGAAATCCCAATCTAGCACCCAAACGTTTTAAACTACATCGGAATAGACTCGAAGGATATCGAGTCGATAATTCACGTTTTAATGGCGTGAATCATCCTAACAAGAGTATCGAATAAATTCGATATACAAAATAGAGCGCATGGGCTTTAGAATGATTTCTAAGTGTAAATTACTCTAAAATTAGTTTCATTTCAAAGCTCTCGTCGATACGGTTCTGACACATCTTGTTTCGCTGAATTCCGAGTTCGTATTAAAAAGTTATGATCGTTTTTTAAAGTAAATTAATTATTCCGCCCTTTAATTTTCACTGTTCGGTTATTTTCATTGGATGTTTTCCTCCCGACCTTTTTGACTGAATGGAAGTGGTCCCGAGTCCTAATTTTATCGTTTGTGAAAAACGACATTTTGAGTGACACATAAGATACGACGATATATTTAGATAAAATATCTAAATCTAAAATCGTCGAATGAGCGGGTTGTTACATAGTGCTTCAGGAAGACTGACCGATAGGTAGTGCTTCAGGAAGACCGACCGATAGGTAGTGCTCCAGGAGGACCGGTGTTCAGGGAGGACCGGTTAGTCAGGGAGGACCGGTGTTCAGGGAGGACCGATTAGTCAGGGAGGACCGGTTGTTCAGAGAGGACCGGTTAGTCCGGGAGGACCGGTGTTCAGGGAAAACCGGTTAGTCCGGGAGGACCAGTTGGTCAGGGAGGACCGGTTGTTCAGGGAGGACCGGTTAGTCGGGGAGGACCGGTGTTTCGGGAGGACCGGTTAGTTCGGGAGGACTGGTGTTTAGGGAGGACCAGTGGTCAGGGAGGACAGGTGGTTAGGGAGGACCGGTTGTTCAGGGAGGACCGGTTAGTCCGGTAGGACCGGTGTTCAGGGAGGACCGGCTGTTCGGGGAGGACCAGTTAGTCCAGGAGGATCGGTTGAAGGGGATTCAAAGAAAATTAAAGTGGGAATATTCGAAGTGTTGAAAGGTGCTCGTTGATCGGTGTAGAATAATGAATGAGGTGGCAACTCAAAGGTCGTGAGTTGGTAGATAATGGTTGCTCGAGAAGGTTGCTTGAGCCATGAAAAGTCATCAGGTTGGGTGACTAGAGATGTGAAGGCCGAGAGATTATCGTTATCGTAAGTTCTAGCAGGCTCGAAGCAGGGGTACACTAGAGACGTCTAAAAGACTGGTTGTAGGTCGAGTACCCTGAGTCTTGGGGAAAGGCCTAGTTGTAAAGGTTGGACATATGGAGTTTATGCTAGAACTAAGGTTACCATTAGCCTTGACATATGGCAAGGTTGGCCATCATACGATTAACGATGGTTTCAAAGAAGGATTGGCGGTGATAGCCAAGTCAGTCATGGATGATTGGTTGTTCTGTTTGTACTGTCTCACATAGATTATCCAAAGTTAAGGGAGATGTTCTTTGAGTGCTTAACTGATATTGGTTTACGCCTCTGGGGAGAGTACTTGGGGGATGTTAAACTCGATTAGGGTTGTCAGTGTGAGACTTATATAATCTGGATGTTATGAGTGTTTTCCATGATTGAATATGTGTTTTGGTTTCCATGGTTGAATTGTTTATAGTAAAGGCTACCACTGTCCGATGTGGGGAAGATAAAGTTGAGTTCTTCTCTGGTATCGTGGGTAGATTAGTATGCTTATCTATCCCTTCTCATATAGTTTATTGTTGAAGTCTGTTAGCTGTTTTATCGCTCACTAAGACTGTTGTCTGACTCAGGGTTTTATGTTTCCTTTTATTACCTTGGGTTGTTCATCCGGTTGTGGATGGGCAGACTAAGTAGCAGGTGACAGGTGATGCTTTAGTGGGGACGATGATGCTGATCGATGACGAGTAGGAGGCTCACGTACCAGTTTATTACTATCTAGTATTTTCTGTTTCCGTTGTTTGGGTTGCTCTATGAGTGCTGTAGTGAGGCCTTATGTACATACTTGATATTTCCTATGATGTTGGAAGAATCTTTCAAGATGTTGTGAAAGTATAGAAAGTTTGCTATATGATGCTTCACTACTATTACATGTTGTATATGTTCTATAATATTTTATCCTTGCGCTGTGAGTTCTACGACAAGTTTCGATGTGTTTACCTACTCTGATGATCGTCCATAGCAGCCTGGCACACATTTTAGTGCATTATTCCTCTTGTATAGTGCAGGGGCTGTGGGCGGTCGTCACAGTACTCCTTTTGTAAGCGGATCCGCCAACATGGAATTTGTCCCAATATGCTCTATGGATATCAACCCATTCTGCACTCTCTCCTTCACAACGAGAAACTTGATGTTAATATAATTTGACTTGCTTGAACTTCTGTTGCTATTGGAATACAATACTGTTGATTTGTTGTCACAATATAACTTTAAAGGTCTTTCAATACTATCAATAATGCACAGCCCAGTGACAAAATTTCGTAGCCATTTCCCATGATTAGATTCCTCGTAACAAGCCACAGACTCTTCTTCCATGGTGGAAGAAGCAACGAGTGATTTATTAACACTCTTCCATGATATGGCTCCTTCACTTAATAGAAATATATATCCTTAAGTGGATTTTCTACTATCGGGGCATCCAGCAAAGTCAGAATCAGAATGCCTAATGATCTCCAACTGATCTGATCTTCTGTATGTAAGCATATAGTCCTTTGTTCTCTGAAGCTACCTCATAACCCTTTTTGCTGCTTTTCAGTGATCCATTCTAGGATTACTAAGATATCTACCCAACACTCCTACGATGTACGCAATATCCGGACGTGTACAACTTGAGCATACATCAAACTCCCTACGATAGATGCATAAGTAATTTTATGCATTTCCTTAACTTCAAGGATGTTATTAGGACATTGTTTGAGACAAAATCTATCTCCTTTAGCGATAGGGTTACCTCCTAATTTGAAGTCTTGCATTCCAAACCTCTCAAGCACTTTTTCTATATAGTTATTTTGTGATAATCCAAGAATACCACGTGAACAATCACAGTGTATTTGGATTCCTAATACAAAAGAAGCTTCGGCAAGATCTTTCATTTCAAATTTATTTGAAAGAAATCTCTTGGTTTCATGCAATGTATGTAAGTCATTGCTGGCTAGCAATATGTCATCAACATATAAAATCAAGAATGCAGACTTAGTCTCATAGAACTTGTGATACACACAGTTGTCAATAATGTTCGCCTCGAAACCAAATGAGGTAATTACATTATGAAATTTGTAGCACCATTGACGAGATGCCTGTTTGAGTTTATAATGGATTTCTTTAATTTGCAAACCATATTCTTTGGATCTCTAACCATAAAGTTTTCTGGTTGCACCATATAAATTGTTTCCTCGGTATCTCCATTGAGAAAAGTAGTCTTAACATCCATTTGATGTAACTCAAGGTCAAAATGTGCAACAAGCACCAAATTTATTCTAAAAGAGTCTTTCGATGAAACCAGAGAGAAAGTCTCTTTAAAATCGATGCCTTCCTTTTGAGTAAAACCTTTTTCTACAAGACGTGCCTTATACCTTTCCACTTTAACTTTTGCATCCCTTTTGGTTATAAATATCCATTTACAACCGACGAGTTTTTCACCTTCGGGCAAAGGGACAAGATACCAAACTTTATTGTTGTGCATGGATTTATACTCTTCATTCATAGCCTCAATACACTTTTGAGAATTAATATCTTGCATGGCTTGGTGAAGGTTGATAGGATCATCTTCCACCAATCCATTATTATCCTCCATTTCTTGAAGGAATACCACATAATCATCCAGAATGGCACTTCTTCTATCTCTAGTGGATCTTCTTAATCGTAATTCATGTTGAGGTTGTTCTTGTAGAACATTGTCTTTAACTTGAAAGGGATTTTCTTCAACATTGTCTTGTTGAGGTTCCATATTTACTTCTTGATCAATGACAGGCATGATAACTGTCATATCATCAGAAGAAGTAACCTTAATGGATATCACAGATGATGATTCCTCCTCAAAAGCAATGTTCCTTACTTTATTTCTCCCCGCAACTCTACATCCTCAAAATGTGTTGCAGTTCCCATCTCAAAAAAATTCCTTAGTGTGGGATCATAAAATTTATAGCCCCTAGATCGCTCAGAATAACCAATAAAGTGGCCGCTCACTATTTTAGAGTCCAATTTTCTTTCATTGGCCTATAAGGCCTAACCTCAGTTGGACATCCCCAAACATGAAAATGCTTTAGAGTGGGTTGTTTGCCTGTCCAAAGCTCATAAGGTGTTTTGACAGCTGCTTTAATGGGTACCCTACTAAGGATATAAACTGCTGTGTTTAATGCCTTTCCCCAAAGTGATTTTGGTAAGGTAGAATGACAAATCATACTCCTTACCATGTCTTTAAGGGTTTGGTTTCGTCTCTTAGCAACACCATTCATGATAGGTGAACCTAGCATAGTGTATTGTGGGACTATTCTGCATTCCTCTAGGAAGTGGGTAAATGGTCGCTTGATCCGTCAGATTTACCGTAATATTCACCATCATGGTCAGATCTGACATTCTTTATTATTTTGTTGAGTTGGTTCTCAACCTCCAACTTAAATTTCTTGAACATGTCCAAGGATTCCGATTTATCATGTATAAGATATAGGTAGTCGTATCTTGAATAGTCGTCTATGAATGTGATAAAATATTGTTGACCATTCCACGATGCCTTAGGATATGTCCCACAAATGTCTGTATGTATCAATTCTAAGACATCGGTTGCTCTATTGGCACGTATTTTCTTATATTTGGTATGTTTTCTCTTGATACACTCTATACAAACATCAAAGTCTAAAAAATCAATGGATTGCAGAATGCCATCTGATACAAGTCTTTGAATTCTAGCTTTAGATATATGACATAAGCGCTTGTGCCATAATATGGCTGAATTTTGTTTATTAGCTTTCCTTTTAGTACCACGAAATTCCACATGTAAGGCTTCATTATAAGAGGTATTAACATCAAGCATATATAAGTTATCACAAACATTATGAGAATCAGTTCCAACAAGAGTTCAATTTAGTTATAAACAAAAAATACCATTCCCAAATGAACAAGAATAACCAGATTTGTCCAACTTAGAAATAGAAACCAAATTCCGCCTAAATGACGGTATAACAAAAGTATCAAATAAATCCAAATAAAACCGAGTTCCTAATAATAACTTAAAATGCCCAATAGCCTGCACTTTAACCGATTTTCCATCACCCACATAGATGTATCTTTCAGCATCAATTGGATTTCGGTAGCTCAGGCAACCCTGCATAGAAACACTTACGTGAGTAGAGGCACCAGAATCTATCCACCAAGTGTTTTTTGGTACTGTAGCTAAATTTACTTCAGAACATACCAAAACAAAAGACGTACCTTTCTTAGCACGTTAAGCGTGATATTTAGCACAATCTTTCTTTAAATGTCAAGCCTTTTTACAAAAGAAACAACCATTAGTTTCCTCTTGTTGTTTCTTTTCTGTCGAACCCTTAGCAGCTTCTTTATCCTTCTTTCTCTTTTTGTCTTTTCCCTTGGTGGTATAGGCGAAATGAGCACTTTCAATCTTATCATGCTTCAATCTCTCTTCTTTATGTACACAGTATGAAATGAGCTCATTAAGAGTACATTTCTTCTTTTGACAATTATAACTGACCTTGAACTGGTTATACTGTGAAGAAAGAGAGATCAATACCAAATGTACGAGCAAATCATCAGAAAGCTCAATCTTAAGTGCCTTAAGTTTTGAAGCAATGTTAGACATTTCCATTATGTACTCCCTTACATTTCCTTTGCTTTTATACTTCATGGAAATCAAGCGTTTCAAAAGCGTGCTTGTCTCCGCCTTATCATTTTTGGCATAACGTTTTTCAATCTCAACAAGGAACACTTTGGCATTGGTTATCTTTTCAGACACCGCACCATTAAATGCCTCCGGAATGCCGCGTTTTTTTATCATTAGACTCATGCGATTTGAACGATCCCACCTCTCAAAGTTCTTTATAGCATCATAAGAACTTTCATCCATAAGAGGGGTGGGTGCATCCATCCTAAGTGCAAGGTCAAGATCCATGCAGCCAAGAACAAACAATATGTTCTCTTTCCAATCCTTGAAGTTTGTTCCAATCAGAATAGAAATATTGTTAAGATTGACAAATACCATAGTCATATTAACTGTAATCAATAAAAGAATCAATTAAATATGCTGATATTATAAATCAACTGTAATAAATTCAAATAATTGGTAATTCTCTTTTCAAGATATCTAGTACAACATTAATATCAAGTCTTTGGATAGTAATATTAATTGCAAGTGATAACTTGGTTGCAACGATCAAATACTGACAATAAATAAAAGTCGAATAACAACCTTCCTTTGGGCCGATTAATTATATATTCACTCTTAAATCTTTATAATCGTCGCCTATTTATCGTCACACATGTGTAAGTGATTCGGCCAAATATTAGCCTTCCTTTGGGCCGGCTAATATCCGCATGCACACAAATATTAAATATTTTTATGAACCACCAAAATAAAAGGGGTCACTTTGGCGACATTTTATTTCAGTTAGTTCGCTATTAATGTAAAATATTTATGGCTGTAAAGAGACACCAAAAAAATATTTGAATTTGTTTGCATTTTAACTCATATGACATGTCAAAAGTTAAACTGACATAATGGTTAAGATCAATAAAACTTTGAAGTCAGTTCACAAAAAAAAAATCACATATGCGAACAGTAGTAAAAAAAATATTGCATTAACTCTTAACCTTGTAAATATACGGAAAAAAAATATCAGCAATACATGACTTAACTTTTCGAATCTAGAAAAGATCAAACGGGAAAAAACATCCTGACTATTCTTGATATTCGGATTCAATACACTGAGACATCAAATAGATTAACACATGTCACAAAAACAGAAAACTAAGTACTAGGTACATATTATAAATGTAACATAGTAGTAAGTCAGTAACTCTCTGTAGTCTGAATCCACATAACATAATGCCAACACATTTATTTAAATATTTAAAAAACAAGACTTAATTATTTCCGAGATCCGAAAATAAGGAAAAAGTTTACTTACTAGCCATAATAATCATTATGTTTGCTTACTAGCCATAATATAATAATATAAAACTAAGATGATATATTGCAGCAACCCTATATAAATCTAAGCAAGTCCTGACGTTGCATGTAGGTCATATTATTTTAGATAATACACGGTGGACCAAAATCGTTGCATTGAATAAAAAAAAGTAATGTTAGCGGCTCATTATTAAACTCAATTAGTTTAAAAAAACTTCACT